>OX621203.1:5020000-10020000 GCA_951640565.1 Petrophora chlorosata | reverse complement strand
TCTTCAGTGTAGATGTTGCAGTTGTGTCTTATAACGTTGTGCAGTAACTGCTCAATAAAGAAGTGTGAAAAGAGGCCTAGTTCTGCGTTTAATCTTTCTGTGGCATATAGCGACTTTAGTACTTTTTGTAACAAAATTGGATCGCTTTGTTGAACAGATAATGAATAAGTGAGATAATGTAACCCTCTCTTTTCAGACCATGTAAAAATATCTTCCCATTCAGTACTCAAATGTGCTGTATAAAGCGCTAGCTGGTTTTCAGCTTGGGCATTAAGGTTTGATAGCGCTTTTACTAAGTTACCTTCCAATTTTAATTTCCGTACTTCTTTCTGCAGCTGCTTAATGGCCAGCATAGCTTCACTGTAATTGAATCTACCGAATTCATGGTTAGCTCGTTCCAGAACCCTTTTCCCTTCAGCTGCCACGCATAGATCTTGAAAAGAGTCGTAGAACTTGCACAGTTTGTGCCAACATGAAGTGAATTCATCATCGAAAACTTCGAACTGTGCCCGCAAAGTTTTTATGTCGTCGGAACAAGTTTTGAACTCGTTTTCGATATTACCTTTTCGGTTCTTATAATTTAGTTGTTCCAAGCTCTTTGTAACAGTGAAATTTACGTAAGTGTCTATTAGTTGTTGCTGTAAAGCCCACGATAACATCTGCACTCGTTCAGTGATGTCTTTTATCTTCGGAAGCAGCTCATCGCGGTGTTTTTTCATCTCCTCTGAGGTAGCATTGTTAGCTTCTTGCAATACAGCACTTAACAAACTCATAATACTTAATTATGTTTTAATAAAAACAAATTTAATATTCGTTCTAACTTTTGTTTCGGTTTACCAGCCAATAGCAAATTCAAAATATTTGATTTTGACACATGTGACATGACTGTCATGACATTTACCATAGATAAAAATTATTGCTTTTTTTTTAAGTTTGCCCGTTAGGGCAGGCTAAAGTCTCTAGGACCATACCGCCATGTCTTACGTAGTTTTTATTTGATAGTTTAATATTCCATTTTATTATACTTTTGTTGAGAATGAGGGTCAACAGCAACAAGCCGGACCCTCTCCTAGTGCTTCAATAAAGTGGTGGAACTTTATTCAAGCTTTCCATGGACTTTTTGTGAGAACATAAAAAGCAATGTTTTCTTCCCTATTTTGTTTCATTTGCCTACACTCGTGCACGTTAACGAACACATAATGGTTAATATTCCACCGATATTACACATGATCACACGAAATAACACTTGTTTGGAAAATAAAACAAAATCGAACTGTATCACTTTTCACTTCGCGCCAAAAAATCCTAAAAATTATTGCCTATGGCACTGAAGTGCGTACTCCACGTACACTAATTACTACTTACCATGGCGTGGCGCCTTCGGGAAAAAATAGCTCTTATTTTGTGAGATTTTAAGTATTAAGCTATTATAGCTAAATGATTTTAAGACATCTTTGACACATCAGCTATCATGAACGAACCAGCAAGTAGTATCCACGCATCATAATATAAAACATGTATAATGGAATGGAGAATATCGAAATAAAAGTGCTTGAGCTATCGCGCGCAGAAACGTCATCAAAATCAAATCTTTCTAGGCTGAAAGCGTAAGTAGGTACCTAGCGTAAGTGGTACGCACTCCAACACTCTGCATCATAGATATGATATAATGTTGGTTCATAAACTCCTTGTTTTGGATTTCAGATAAAACTCGAAGTCCTGGATAGATACTTTCGAGTTCCAGCCATAAAAAATAAAAAAAAACTTTTCTGGGTAAACTACTTGAGAAAAAAACTTTTTTTTTCCTTCTCCCTTTTGTGGGATTTGGCTTTGCACGTCTTGTGCATCTGCCAGAGTCAAGTTTCGTTCGATGGAGTTGAGGTTGAGGTTTATTAGGGTGCTTTGTAATTACGTAGTATAAAGGTAGGGGAACATTTTCGAACGTAATTAGAGGAATAATTTAGAAAATTTAGAAAAAGGAAAAAAAAACTTCTTTCGCGGCGCCAATGTTTAATCCATGTTCGCCTTCGAGTAGACAGCTGGATACTTTATCTGAGATGTTCGCAAACCGCGAACATATATCAAACATAGGCGCCGCACCGCGGCCGGCCGGTCTCCGGGGCGGCAAGGCGCAGCAGCAGATATGGCAGCACTGCCCACAGACTAGTAAGAGATACTAGCACCAAAGAATACTAACTAGCTGCTAGCACTGCCCGTGCGCCGCGCCGTGCGTTCACGTACGGAGAAGGGAAGTACCTACCTAGTTTTATGTTTGTTTGTGCACATTTCTATCTTACAAATGGCTGAACCGATTTCGATGCTATTTTCGGTACTACCATGGGATGGTTCTTAGATAAGTTATTTTGTGCCAATCATTAGGGTGCATTGCATTGTGGTTTGAAGGTTTTTAAAAATTGAGTGCAGATTTTGCACGCTCGCTCTAAAACGGTGAAGTAAAACATCGTGATGAAACCCGCTTACGCGCTTTGGAGTGGTAGGCTCTGGCCGTGGTTGTAATACCACCCACCGAACAAAGCCATGCCGTCAAGCGACTTAGTCGTGTTTCGGGATGATGTTTGGTGAACCATCGGGGAGACGAGTCTGAGCAGCTGCTCAACTGCCGTCTCTCTCTAGATCTATGTGCTCCATCTTAGACCACATCATCGCTTCACATCAGGCGAGATAGTGGCCAAACATAGATCTATTAAGTAAGAGTAAAAAGAAAAAAAAATGTATGATAATTATTATGCAGATACCTACGTCATTGCGATTAAAATTAAGAGGTTCAAAGTGCCTCCTAACTCTATGTACTGAATACTTATTTATATTGATGTGATATACTATGATATACTATATATGTGATATACTATACTCACATTTTTTGTTTCTCCCTGCACCTATAGTACCTAATTATCCTCTGATCCTACATCGTGAAAATGTTTATTCTAGTTGAAATGAAATAAAGTATTAATGCATGATATTTATTTAATTAATATATCTCCTATCTTTATGAACTGGTAACGGGTCAATATTACATTTATCTTACTCTAATAAAATATGCACATTACGTAGGTACCTAACTTATTCACAATACTAACCTATCAGCCTTTCATTTTACATTGTTCAGATAAAAATATTTCTGAAAATACAAAGAACTGACAAAGATTTATTAATATAATAATATTATTTTATTTTATTATTTCCTGTCTAATGCGCCGTAATAAGGCTAGATATGGAGCACAGCTATAAATATTTTGTCAACGAGACCAATAGAGGATCGGACAACTTTTCAGAAAGTGTTTTAAATTAGCTACAATGAATATATATAGCCATGAAAATTATACTATTTTAATTAAATAACGATCTAAAAGTACAAAAAACTATGTTTAAATATTATGTTTCAAATATTGCCGCGCAAAAGGTCACCTAAAAACTTGTTATGTCATATGTAGGTAGAAAACGAAGGTCTTCGAAATAAAACTTGCAAAGAGATTCTAATACGTTTTGTGAAGTTTGGGACTATATTGTAGTAATGGAACGAAAAAATTAACAAAAATACATTTTATGAAAAGCAAAATAAACACAAGCTTGACTCACGGCATTTGCCTACAAATGACGTCATGCGCTGTGATTGTTGTTTCGTTTGAGATGAAGAACAGATTAAAAATGTCAGAATTATTTAAGGACTTAAAAATATAAATCATTATATTTTTAAGTCATTAAATAACCAAAAATATTGTAGTCATAAAATATTGATTGAATGATCTTTCTGGTTCGACGAACATCGTTCTAACTACATTTTAGATTTTTTCTCGATTACTGTCCGATCCCCTATTGTACCCATATTTGCAATGAATAAATGATTATGATTATGAGAGTAACTGGAAATTATTCAAAGGTCCTAGATTCATAGCTTGGTAAGTGTTAATTTTACTTCTACATTTATTTATTATTTTTATTATTTTCGTGTTAATTTTGCAGCAATTTTATCATATTCATCATAATGAAAGGGTCCAGCAGATTTAAAATGTTTGCTATCGGTAACTCGGCAGCACTCCTGAGGTAGCGCGTTGCGGTATGCGGGACGGAAGAATGACGACAAAAAGCCTTAGAAAGTAGAAACAGACTTCGGAATGAATTCTCTTGTCAACAATTTTGAACCTTAGGTAGATAGAGTCACATAGAACATTTCACGTTACGCATTTCACACCCCTCTCACCGCGCAAGTTTTTTGCGTCATATTATATAATGTAGGTATAATACGTAGGTACTTATTAAGACGCACTTATGTGCATACTATTAATTATTCTATGGTATGGGTGGGATATACGAAATGAAATGTATGCTTTAAGGTCCGTTTATATCTATAGACATAGAGCGAGTCAGTGCCGTTACAGACAACGACGGACACCGTTTATTATTACCGATTGTTTATTATTACCATCTAAAGACAGCAAACGTACAAGACACGTGGCGGACACGACATCGACCGCTCCCATCGGCACTCACTTTAAGTGTCTGCATCTGCACGCCTCCGATGCTCTCAAGTATCCTACCTAGTCTGTGTATGGTCTATTCACACTGCCCGAGAGATGCCTTCAGACATCTACAAACATGAACTGCGCAGACAAAATACTCTTGCCGCGAATGCTGGCCGGGCACGACCTGTGTCTGCCGGCGTCTGCGCGGCCACTTTAAGATATATATAAATACGTTTGTGTATTAAAGAATATTATTTTGTCTGCCACGGCATGTGTCTGACACGCTCAATGTCTGTAGATATAAACGAACGATTCGTAGAAGTAAAATAACGTCCGGATAGTCTGTCACTTATTGCTGTGGGTTCCTCGGGTTGCGTTCAGTGACATTCTGCAGCTTGATGGTGATATCCGTCAGAGCCATGTTGGGCAGGATGAAGTCCTGGATGCTACCCGCGGTGTCGGAGGGCCGGTCGAAGGGGTACCCCATGGAGCGCTTGTCGGGGTACAGCCGGTCCTTGAGCCCGCAGTAGCTGGAGGCTTCCTTGCAGGTCAGCTCCTTGCCGTCGACTTGGTCGATCTGGGGAAAGTGGATTTACGATTACTTAATACTATAATACTTAGTATTCTGTGTTAATACCTATTTATTTAGATACGCTTATATTATCAAGTAGGTAATATAACAAACTTGTAACTTTAACTGTATCTGTAGTAACCTGCATATGAAAATTTTCATGTATGTAACAATATTATTAATTATTTAATATTTAGATAAG
This sequence comes from Petrophora chlorosata, assembly GCA_951640565.1. Classification (NCBI taxonomy): domain Eukaryota; kingdom Metazoa; phylum Arthropoda; class Insecta; order Lepidoptera; family Geometridae; genus Petrophora; species Petrophora chlorosata. The sequence continues at coordinate 10,014,746 of OX621203.1, read as the reverse complement.
CTACTTTTATATTAGCTATGTAGAAACTTGTAACTACTTATGTACCTAAATGTCTACTTATAAGCTAATTTGTAACTACCTACACGTCACGAAATGGGGTACAACTGAAAATCAGCGCGCTGTTATGGTGTCATGGCGCTTTATGCTGAGTTGTGTCCTTTTATGACCACCTAATTTCATTTACTTACTCTATTACCTCTTTTTTTTGTATTAAAAGCTGGTTTACTAATAAACTAATTTTCTTTCTTTATTTCAATATTGTCTCCGAAAGATTGCGACGTAGGTACTTATGATCGCCATTGTACGTGTGTATTAAAATCAGAAATCACTAGTTACCTTAATCTCACATCATACCTTATATACTTACATGAAGTGAAGCTAAGTAAAAAAGATAAATAAAAACATAGGTTATAAATAAACAATCTCGGCTTTGCTAAACATTTTTATATACAAAAAAGATCTATCCATCCATAGGCGACTTCCTCGATCTTATGTGAACAGGCACTCAGCACTTACCCTATCCAAATCATAGTTGGACAGCATAACGAAAAGCTGATAGGGCGCCCCCACTTCTGTCCCTTTCGGCACCAGCATATGCTGTGGCCAGCCGCAGCCGCAGTAGTTGAAGGCGGCGAGGTCCTCGCGACGCGGGTCCGATCCCTGCACCGAGAGGTCGCGGAAGGTCTGCTCGAATGGGATGGTGAATGTGGACTCGGTGGATTCGCGGGTGATAGTGTTCTGGCCGGCGTTCACTGCGGAAATGGGACGGCATGAGATTTAAGAATGTTTTTATTCATGTCAAAAAGTTTGGTACTTGGTGTTTGACCACTATTGTACGACTGATGTTGCCGACGATGTGGTCGATGGTAGTTGATTGATGGTAGAGTAGAGCGCTACCATAAAAAAAAACTGACTTCAATGTGTCTTTGAAGTCCAAGGTATCAGTATTGCAATCCAACGGTGCAATACTACCAGCATCATGGGTACGCTGCCAACTGGTAGTGGGTTGGAGCATTTGAGCTATCTATAGGCCTTTAATGGTCTATGGTTTGTCAAATTGCTTCTCGTTGTAAGTTGTTAGTTTAGTTTTAGTAAGTAGAGTGTAGTTTGTTTTCAGTAATAAAGGCTTTAGTCCAAGATTAAATATCGATAAAATGTATATAAGGCCACTTCGTAGCTATAATGAACCCAACGCAAAAAGAATTTTCCAAATCGGTTTATAAATGACGGAGTTCTGAGGTAACAAACAAAAATAAAACAATTTAATTCCTCATCCCTCCTGCGCGCACTAGGCGTTTCGCTTCCACTTTCATTATGCGCACCGCTAACGAGTGGAACTCCCTGCCGGAGTCAATCCTTTCCGATACTTACAAATCTAGGAATCTTCAAATCTCGAGTGAACAGGTACTATCTTGGCAAGCGTGCTACATCGTCGACCGCATCGTCGCTTACTATCAGGTGAGGTAGTGGTCAAACGCAAGCCAATAACGAAAAAAAAGAATTGAGAACCTACTCCTGTTTTGAAGTTACGTGGTTAAAATACGGATTCTTACATGGACTGACGAAACGGTCCATCTCTATAAACATCTTGCGCTGGTCGGTCAGCGCCCACTCGAAGTTGCGCTCGTCGAACTTCGGCGCGATGAAGATACGGACGGTGCAGCGCCGCGCTCTGCCCGTGTTGTTTACTTTTATGCTGCAACACGGGAAATATTACTTACCTATGCTGTATTTTATAGCTAGCCCACATCGAAAAAATATACAAGAATTAAGTATGATAATCGAGGTATAACTCTGAAATTGCAATGGGTTCCATCCCATGTAGGTATAAGCAGTATAAGAGGTAACGAGGAGGCAGATAGGTTAGCAAAATTGGCGATTTTAGAAGGGAGGGAATATATTATTAAAGCTAATTATACAGAATATTTACCTAGGTGTAAAGAAATTTGTTACAATAATTTCAAGGAATATTTTGATGAAAGGAGTAGAGAAAAGGGGATATGGTATAAGACAATCCAGTGTCAGCCGCCTCGTATACTTACCCTGGTTTGTTATTAATGATATGACTAGAAATGACGTTGCCTTGGCACACCGTCTAAGATCTGGGCACTATCCATGTGGAAAGTTTAGTTTTATGATGAAGAAGTCGAGTTCTCCGAATTGTGAATTATGTGGCTCGGTTGAGGATGTCCATCATTTACTTACAGAATGTGTCAAAGGTTCCAGAGAACGAGCTGTACTGATTGAAAAGTTTGGCCTTAACATCTTAGATGTAGGAGTGTTAATGGGTATCTTAGCATCACCTGCGTGTGATGCTGCTCAATTTTTATTTAAAATTATTTAAGTAGCTTAGTAGTTAAATTAGTTTAGGGTATGATGGGGCTGGCATGCCATGTGACAAAAGTCCCTAATAAAAGAAGAATAAAAAAAAAGTATGATAATCATGGGGATAAAAAAAGAACATAAATTATATTCTGTCCTAACAGCTAAATGAGTGACAATCACATAGTCGGGCTGTTTGGATCTTAGATATTGTAGGGTCGAGGATAGAGCAAGCCTCGGAGTTGATTAAAATATTTCGTAGAAATGCGAGTCCCCACTGCTCCACCTATTTTCATATATAGATCGATATATACCTACACCCTACTGCACCAGCTAAAGAAACTTGACTTCAGTCTTGTTTCTAGCGGCCGCCACCTTTATCTTTATTAATAAATCCGTCGGTACTTCAAATCAAATCTCTTTATTCAGTTTTGGCATCACAGACGCACTTATGAACGTTAAATTATCACCATAACTCTACCACCGTATCGGAAAAAGAACCACTACTCAGAAGATACAGTAAGAAACTGAGGGGCATTTTTTTTTTTATTTTGATGAGATTCTGTTAATTGTTTTGGTTTTCTACAATGTTATGTGTCTTATGTGCCAGTTGGCTACTTTACAGAAGTGGAATGTTCCAAGCATCTTTGTCTTCTATGTAATTACGAACAGTGTAGTATGCTTTTCTCATTAGAACAACTTGACGTCGAGGCCCAATATTACAAGGTACCTTGTACCGTCATATTATATTTTAATATCATCAACTTACACGTAACGGAACCGCCTGTGGTTCAAATGCGTGAACCGCACGTACACAGGCCCGCGGTCCGAGTAGTCCAGTCCGCGGGACAGGTCCACGTCGCTCTGCATCCAAAACGTGTCGAGTTGGTTCGTCTGTCCGCTCGCCGACTCAATCGCAGCTGACGCGACTTGAACGCCGGGGTTCTCCAACTGTGCGGGAAATAAATGTACTACCTATGCTTTGTAGGGGCAACCCTCTTGCAAGAGTTCGCCTTGGGAAGTTTTTTTTACTGGCTTGCGTTTGACCACTATCTGACCTGATGGTAAGCGACGATGTGGTCTAAGATGTAACAAGCTTATCTAGAAGATACCTGTTCACTCTCGATATGAAGACTCCCAGGTTGTAGTTGTCAGGAAACACAGACGTTGGCAATGCGTTCCACTTTTTTTTTTACACTTTATAGATCTATGTTTGGCTACTATCTCGCCTGATGTGAAGCGATGATGTGGCCTAAGATGGAGCACATAGATCTAGAGAGAGGCGGTAGTTGAGCGGCTGCTCAGACCCGTCTCCCCAATGGTTCACCGAACCGAACTTCTTGGCTGTTCGTAAGATGAACGTGGCACCAAAACGCTTTGTTCGTACAGAGGGCTGTCTACCATATATGGTTGTCGCATAGCCGTGCGTCTAGTTGCCCTATGATGGAATGGAGACGGTGGTATGAAGTCATGTAGTTCCTGAGCACACTCTCCAAAGTGCACCCGATAAAAAACCGCCAAACTTCAAACTTTGCATCTATGGTCGAGACTGTAAGTGAGTCTCAAACAGGTAGGTATGCCTATGAGCTTCTTGGCACGTCTTTCGATGGTGTCTAAGGATTCCAGTTGGTATTTAGCCGAGCCATCCCATAGGTGGCAGCATCACTCCATAGCAGTACCATATCTTTGCCAGATATTTAAGCAAACAATATTTCTCGGTGTGAAGGACACTGTATCAAGCAGAATTATTAAGTATTATGAGCCATTGTCTCGTAGAGTGACGAGCGCAATGCAGTGCAAGATACTTTAATACAATATTCTGGGTACTGCTGCAACTGTTAAGTAGGCGTGCTGCTTACTATCAGGTGTACGACCTGCTCGTCTCTTCACTAAATTACACTGAAAAAGCAGATCGCGTTATCCGAGGTACTATAAAATTGGTAATTGCTTCATATTATGGGTATATTATGTACCTCTGAACGCGTGTAGCGGCGCACGGTGGAAGACTCCTTGTATTTCTGGTAGGTGTCGTCAATCCAGGCGTGCCAGCAGTAGAAGAACGGGTCGCGCATCGTGATGGCTTCGTCGTCGATCACGCCGAATGATTCCTGGAATGAAAAAGGAGTACCTAGGTAACGTAAGTTTTCGAAAAAGTAGGAGAAACTTGTCTTATGTCTGTATGTCGTGCGACGACGGACTTTCACACGACTAAAAGTCATCCCTTTGTCGCGACTAAAAGCTTGAGTTTGAGTATTGTTTTACTCCAATTACATAGGTATGAGCTAGCAACTCACATCAGGGTACTGGTAGCTAGCCACTCACACCAGGGCAGTGGTAGCTACTGTAGCTAACCACTCACACAGGGGCTGTTGTAGCTATTACAGTAGCTAGCCACTCATACCAGGGCAGTGGTAGTTAGTAGCTACTCCCACCAATGTAGCGGTAGCCAGCCAGTCACACCAGAGCAGCGGCAGCTACTATTGTAGCTAGCCATTCATACCAGGGTAGCCAGCCTAGCCACCCTCACTAGGGCAGCGGTAGCTAGTTACTCACAAGGTAGCGATGTTCCGGGTCGTGCACGTACGCGGCGAAGCTGTGTCCGTTGTTGTGGATGCTACCGTACAGCGCGCGGTTGGGAGACAGCATGCTCGCCTCCATTATGTTGCCTAGCGTATCCACGTCTAGAGGCTGGGTTTTTCCGTTTGGCTTAAACAGAGAGATTTTGGTTAACGATATTCTTAAGCCCTGCTGCGATTTGCGCTAACGTGGAATCGCGTAAAATAAGGAACAAGAGCCAATATTCATAAAAACTACAATTCATTTTAAAACAAAAAAAAAAGACTTCAATTCTGATGTATCTTCAAAGTCCAAGGTCAACTATCGAAATTTACCTATACATATAGGACCACATTGTAGCCATACTGAACCTAACGCAAAAATAATTTTCAAAATCTGTTTAAATTGTGAAGTTCTGAGGTAACAAACATAAAAAACGATCGAATTGAGAACCTTCTCGTTTTTCAAAGTTGGTTAAAAAACAACCTAACCTGCGATTTCAAACTGCTACAACTGGGGTAAGAATAGAATAATATGTAGCAGAATAGTACTATTCTGCTAAATAAAGCTACATACTTCAATCTACTCACAAACTGGACTTTCGTATAAAAATCAAAAACACATAATTTATGTAGTCCTCAAAGTTACAAACTGTGGGAATTTCAATAATGTTTTTAAAGGTATCCTGGAATACAAGTTTTAGACCTGATAGAAAGCGGCCACTTCCCCTATCGACAACTGCAACGACTGCAACACAAAGTAACATTAGGGAATCTAACCAAATACATCACTTCAAACTCAAAATCGAGATTCTTAGGTCCTAAAATAAATGTTTGTTATGTCAAAAAATCTTGTAAGGACCTTGCATGCGCCTGGTCGCTTCAGGTCCTGCCAGTTCATACCTTAGGTAACAGCCCACAGAATACTAAGGGACAGAAGCATCACTCCGCAAAGAAATTTAAACAAATAGCGACTCTTGCTATGACGCAATAAAATTCAATTTAGCTCGCTTAGCGCTCCATACCTACCAGTCATATTAACCTACAGAGCGCCTCTCTTTCTATCGCATAGCTCTTATCTCTTCTGAAGTGGCACGTGTATCGACGCGCGACCCTCCGTCGGGGTCCGGCTATGTACTTGTAGCTTCGTACCTACAGTACGGAGTGCGCTAGGCCTGGTTCTACTCACCAGCCTGACTAAGCCAGTAGTAATAGTCTCTTCGACGGCCTTCCTCCAGCGTTCCATATCAGCTATAGTCACGTCGAGCCCATCAACTGGTCTCTTCAGGTCCAGCCATTTCATGCCAGCTTGTCGTGGTGGCCAGCCGCGGGATGACGTCAGAGAGTCGAGCTTAGGGAAGTAACCTTCAACCATTGGTTCGCGCCAGTTGGAGAACTTCTTGACGCGTCTGAGAGCATTGTTGAGGCGCTCGCAGTTGTAACTAGAAGTAAAAGTTATTTCTATTCATAGTTGATGAAAATAGGTAATTATTTTTTCCATCCCACTCTAATCCCGCTCCTTCTTCCGCTCGGCTCCTATCCTGATCCCATCCCCATCCTATCCCTTCTTTACCACTTTGTTGCTCCCAAATACTATTAAAAAATAGATTTTCAAAAATATCTTTAATATACAGTGACAGTTTTATGGTATAGATTTAGAGATTATGCAGAAACAGAAAAATATATTTTTGTGTGGGTTTAAGTAAGTAGGTACTTATATGTATTATATGTATGTATATATGTATATACGAGAAAGTGCCTATAAGGATTTACCGAGCGATTTTTCTGCTGATTCATCATATTTTCAACCCGTTCTCAGGGTACTGTTGTATTTATGTATTAATTTTATGTTATTTATTTATAGTAGGTATATAATTTCTTTATATTAGTTTTATTATTTAATAGTATTTACATATGATTGGAGTTTTATAATGTACACCACACTTACCGCAACATATTTTTTAAAATTCCTGTCCATCCAAAGGTTGCCTGTAAGAAATTGCGCATAGCGATAAGGCCGCAGATGCCAACACGAGATGCCATTACTATTGATACAAAATGAAGAAGCCATAAAAAGTTTCAGTATGGACACTTACCGAGCAATGATCTGCTGATGCATGTAAAAGAACAGCTCCCCTCGCCGGTCTTTCGCGACAATGCGGCGGTCGGAAGCGGTGAAAGGGTAGACGAGATGCCAGTGCCAGTGATGCAGGTTGATGCCGACGTCTTCGCGCCAGTACGCCACGCGGTGCTCCTCTTCGAGGTCAGTGGCGGTGTAGTCTCGCGGAATGATGATTGGCATGCGCTGGGACATTAGGTGAATGCTTTAAAGCATAAGAAATAGTAAAGCGCAACGATTACATACAGAGCAAGTGTGACCGGCTTTCGATCCGACGCACACGTCTTCGTATCCCGCAGGCTCCGCCACACTGACTTTCTTAAGTTTAGTGCGGATTTTAACACTCGCTCTAAAAACGCGGAAGGAAAACATCGTGTAGAAACCGGCATGTAATTCAAGGACATGTGACATCCACCAAACCGCACTGGTGCCAGCGTGGTGGATTATGGCCCATACTCTTTCTAGAAGGCACGTGATGGGCTGATGATGATGATGATGATGATGAACGATTAACATGATAGATATTTATTTATTTATTTATTTCAGGCAGTATTAATGTACAATAAAGTAAAATTAACATAGGCCCATAGAATATATACCTTATAGACTAACATATATACAAATATATGACACTATAACTAAGTATTTATTATTATATTATTGTTGTTTATATATAGATAGATAGATAGATGGATAGATAAACACTTTATTATTCACCTTAAAAATAGAGATAAAGTACAATTCAAATATATATATATACTAGCTGACCCGGCAAACGTTGTTTTGCCATATAAATAAAAAAAAATTTTAGGGGTGGACTACCCCTAACATTTAGGGGGATGAAAAATAGATGTTGGCCGATTCTCATAGATACCGGATAAGCACAAAAAATTTCATCAAAATCGGTCAAGCCGTTTCGGAGGAGTATGGCAACGAAAACTGTGACACGAGAATTTTATATATTAGAAGATATTATATATTGAATTACTTACACATATCAATATTCTGACCATATACTAGGTAGCTACGGAGTTTTTTTTAATTGATAACATCTACTGTTCTGATACGGGAATCGAAACCACACTCTCCCTATTATCTCTTACTCATCTCTTACATATTATCTCTTACTCAACGAACACCCCACGACAACATCATCTATCAATTTTAGTGGTAGGTATGTATGAAGGACTTCGCATATAATCCAGAATTTGAAGCGTCGAAAATCAGCAGTTTAAACAGAGTCCAGACAGTATTATAGAAACACGAAAGGGATATGCTGAATTGCGGTGGAAAAGAAAGACAAAAACAGGGTACTTACTGGAACTTCTTTAGGGATCACAGCTGCCGCCTCGCGTGCTTTAGAGAACACTTGAGAGTCCAGGAACTTAGACGGGAAGGTTTCAGCAAAGTTTTGAATTGGGACATCTCGGGTGTCATTTCTGCAATGGTGTGATAATTATGAATGTAAGTATTGTAAGTAGTTTACGTATACCTAAGAGCGAGTGTGGCTCAGTGGGAGAACGTGTGACTTTCGACCCGACGCACCTGAGTTCGAATCCCGCTGGCCCCGCACCACTGACTTTCTTAAGTGATGTGCGGATTTAACACTAGCTCTAAAAACGGTGAAGGAAAACATTGTGAGGAAACCGGTATGTCCAAGAATTTATCACAAAAATTCAAGGACATGCGACATCCACCACATCCAGCACTGGGCCAGCGTGGTGGATTATGGCCTATACTCTCTGCCGTTTTATATCAATTATGTATAAACCTGTAGTTGTTTATGTTTTCGCGCTTGAGCCCTAACTCATTGAATTTCAGAACTTAGTTGAACCATTAATTCTGTGATTGAACCAGAGTTTTGAACTCCATAATTACAATATAAAGTGGTACCTACCTATAGTCGAACTAATGAAAATATAATACTCATATGTATAGACAGTACGTAGTCCTGTATTATGTACACTCGCCTGTGCATCAAAGCCACTGAGAAGCAATAGTTGAAGAGCTGAGGATTGAGGTTCGTACGCGCGATGGCACACGTCGACAGGAACTCTTGCAATTGGTTCTCAGGAACATCTAATAATATAGATACCTTTATACAAGAAACAAGCAATAATATACTTTTTATGTATTGAAAAAGGGCGAGAGGCCTAGGTTGGCTCAGAGGTGGGATAAGGGCTGATTAGACAGATATTTAAAAGTCCGTCGACAGAGAGAAATTCTGGGTGTCTGCGATTGTTATGGGCAAGCGTGGCGCTTACCATCAAGCGAACGATTTGCTCGTCTCATTCATTTCGCAGTTGCATAAAAGAGACGGCATTTGCAAAACTATCAGGAAACTGGTTATGCAGCTTATATAGTATATATATAGTGAGTAGGGCGGGAGTATTACCACAGAAGACCAAGGTATTACTAACTCATAAGTACGTCGATGACTTCAGTAGCCATTTCCTGATGACGTGGCAGGAGTAGCGAGAAGTTAGCTTCTTTATCCAATTGCGAGGCTATCGGGAACGTGGGTACGGTGGCGAGGTTTGCGAGGGGGATGATTTCGGAGACGTCACTGCCATAACGGGTGTTCAGTTCGATGGCGTTGTTTTCGTAGTCTGGGGGCTGTATTAAATTAGATTTTTGTTAAATGTAGGAGATAGAAGAGAATATAAAAGTCCTATTCATATTCTAAATGCGAAAGTTTGTGAGGATAGATAGATCGATAGTTTGTTTCGTAAAAACTACTAATTGGATTTTGATGGGTAAGTACTATGGTCCTGGAAATAAACATAGGATATTTTTTATCCCGAAAAGCATATTATCTATAGGGACTTGGCAAAAGGCCTGGTGGAGGCTCATAATATAGGTCAAAAAATCAGCATCGCCATTCAGCGTGGCAATGCGGTTAGCGTTCTGGGCACTTTCCCCTTCACCATTGGCCTTTTAGAATAATTTTATTATATTTTGTTGTATATTTATTTAAGTTATACCTATTAGTTTAGAATTAGTAGATAACTATATTTTCTGTGTCATATAGGCTTAATAATAATTTGTTATGGGTAGCAGCATAATTCAAATATGACTTACCACAAACTGTTCGGTGATCTGGAATAGTTTATCGCCCTGTTCACCTTTAGGTGTGATCAGGGGCTCGTTGGGGCGATCGAACAGGAGGGCCAGACTCTTCTTTACATTCGCCATTTTACCCAACTTTTTCAGTTAAGTAGGTATAAGTAAATACTCACTCCACAACAAGTGTGAAGTGGCAATTGGTCTGTAAACTCGATGCAAGGGGTTTTATACTCTCGTAGAAGTCACAGATTAAACTCTAGTTAGTTTATAAAGGGATATGATATGGAGTGCAAAACCACAATACCTATGGCGACTGATAACGCGTGAGAAACGGTCAAAGAGTACGTAAATAAAATAAGTATGTTTTCAAGGTGCCCTGCAGACAGGATGCTGTGGTTGTTATTTCCTTTTATTTTATTTATAGTAAGTAGTTGTAGAAGTACGTTGTAGACGTACTTTGAAGGCTTCAACGTTATTTTGAATAGGGTAAAATAATAGGAGTGTGCGATAGACAGGTATACCTGGGAGTCTTCAAATGAGAGTGATCAGGTATCTTCTATGCGAACGTGTAATATCTTAGATAACGTCATCGCTTACCATCAGCCCTCCGATTCAGAACCTCACGATAACGAATACCGAATCGATTCGACTATTATCGATCTCGTTTTGTATGTTTCTTTTCGAGCTATTCCGCCTTGAAAATTTAATACCGTTTCGGTTACAATATTGGTATTGATTACATATTACATTTACTAATTTTGTTTTGTTTGAAATATTTTACATCATAAGTTATGAAACCAAATCGATCGACAACGAGTTATCGTGAGGTTCTGAATCGGGGGGCAGATGAGATAGTGGTCCAACGCTAACCTAAAATTAACAAAAAATGCTCGACATTAAACATAGAAATAAGAAGATTAGTACATTGAAAATATATAAATATATCCATTCACATCTGTTTAGCAGTTGTACCTAGTAACTAGTACCTACAATTGGTATAATTAATCGAAGTATTGAGATACTTAAATCTTTGTTTAGTAAGTTCCTAAATGTTTGAGTGATATAGGAGCAAGTGTTCTGGGAACTCGTTCGACTTTTGATCTGACACACTGGAGTTCAAATCCCGATAGCTACAAAAAACAGTGAAGAAAAACTTCGTGAGGAAACCGGCATGTAATAAGAATCACAAAGTTCAATGACATCCACCAATCTACACTGGGCCAACGTGGTGGATTATGGCTCATACTCTCTCTATGAGAGAAGGCCCGTGGAAACAATCCCAGCAGTGGACAAAATATGCTGATGATGAAACTTCGCATTTAACGTAGGTAGAATAAAATCAAACAATTAATAAAATTGTAGATTACGATTATCTGTAATTAAAATTAAAATCATACCAGCTGTTATTAAAATTAGATGTAAATTATGCGATTAAAGTACCTAAACAGAAGGTCAAACGTTTACCATAACCTGGTTTGGTTGCCATCGTTTCGTCTAATCAATTTCCTTCAAGGACAGGACATTGTGTACTGCTGGTGTATTCGTTGCACTTCTATTTGTTTTTGGACATAAATCGTTAAATTATTCTAGTAACAATGAATGATAGTGAAATTGAATGTTTGAAAAATGAATTGGAGCACGAAAAGACTTGTAGGTCAGTGGTAGAACGTAGAACTAGAAATTTTTATTGAAACAAATACCTATCTAAACACTTACCTACATATACAGGTATGTAGATTGTAGTCATCTTCATATACCTTCGTTTTCGTTATTTTGAACAGGTATGAAGGCGAGTAAATGTTCTTTAGACTTAAAGATTCGTGTTTTAGAACTAAACAATATACTTGCACCTTGCAATCCTTGCAGATATTTAAAATCAATCACTAATTAGTCTAGTTCATTTATCTTTGTAGAGTCATTTAGCTTTATGATGTATATATTATGTAGAATGTGCAGCGTGCGAAGCTTTCCATTGCCTGGCACTTTTTTTAAATAATAGGAACGATTAATTAATGAATAGGTACCTACGTACCTACGCATTAAAAGATAGGCAATCTTTATTATACTTTATTTTTATTATATTTTATTTTCTTATAAGGCGTTAAATAATAGATTTTTCGAAATTTTTCAATAACTTACGATTTCATTTAATGGGTTATTTTCCTTGATTCGGTCAATTAAGGAAATCGTGTTTTTCCTCACTGCAAGGAAAACGGTACCCACTCTAAAGGTCCCAAAATTTTGCTACACCCTGTAAAGTTAGTGAGTTAGTAACTAAAAGTTTCTTTGAAACCACAGAGACTCAGCAGCATGGCAGAACGGCGAGCTCGAGAAGCAGATAATGCACCTTCAAGAAGACCTGCGGCAGAGTGACTACGACTGGGACGGCGACGAGGAGCTGGTGAAAGAGAGCACCAAGCACAAGCACCTGTTGGAAGGCATTGACGCCTTGAAGGAACAGCTGCCGATGCTCAGGGAGAGGATCAAGAATGCTAAGATTTGTGGGCCTGGTAAGATAGACATAGGTACCCTACGTAGTTAGATCGAAAACACTTTATTGCACTTAAAAAAGAATTACATTTGGAAATGCATATTTTCTTATAAGTACAATAGGCCTTGTCGCTAAGCACCTATCTCTTCCAGACAACCGGTAAAGAGCAAAAAATACCTAAATCATCGTTATCAAGCTGTCGTTCCCGATCTAGGATGCTAAGACAAGGGCCATATTGTCTCAGAGAGAGTACGATATAGCCTACTCATGTAATTTACGGCAGTCTGGCAAGTCATACGTTGAATGTTTCAGTGAAACCGTTCTAAAATCCCATCTAGCGGTTTACAGACATTATACAACTATTGTTGGTTAATCTATCGGCCACAGCACATTTGGAGGGAAGTAATTCATTAGTGTTTTTTTTTCAGATTGCAAACTGAAACACGACGACTTGAACATAAACTTGGACATTTTGACTCCGGTAAGCTCTGAATTCTAATTAATTTTGTAGATAGTTTCCCGAAAAACTTAAGGCATTATCTATTTAAATTGTATACCCTACTCCGTATACATCAATAATATATACATCAAGAAGGACAAGTTAATACTTTCAATCTAGCCTAGTTAATTTAGATAAACAATATTTCAATTTCAGGCTGAACTTCTCCGTACGGTAAAGAGATTCGAGAGACTTAAGACGGATTTGATCAGCACTCTGCGAAGCAAGGAGTGGCGCTTGGATTCTGAATCTAAGGTAATCTACCTTAGAAGGATTGCACTTATTATAACTGAACCCGTATCTATATTGTTCCATCAACGGCACAAGACCTCTCTCCCACATTAAATACTAACTATTACTACGTAAGTCGTAGTACCTACTGGCTAAGGTGTCGGTCAGTCTTTAATGGAGGTGTCGAACTTTTTAGGAAATAATTTTTAACTCTCAGTATATTGACGACTAAGTTTCCCGAACACGAGCAAAATCCCAAATTGTTGTCGTTACGATGTCGACATATTAATATGTCATTCTATTCGAGATTCGCATACCTACCTGCGATATTCTCGCCCTCGCCGTTCGAGCTACTTTCCTCGTGTAAATCAGCCTTACCTAGGCACTATTTTCTCAAGGTATGTACACAAAACTACTTATCTGTTTTGTGGTATGCATTATAGGTACAACTGGTATTAGTGGGTGTTTGAGTATTTGGGTTATTGAGGTCCGTAATGGTCAATAGCTTGTCTAATTGCTTCACTTTATAAATATATTTAGTTAGTTTTAGTAGTAAATGCATAGGTGTGACAAGATTAGGCAGGTATTTACCTCCAATATATCGTTGCAGCTGTTCGTCCGCGTGCATGATCAGAGGACCTACCTGCAGAACGAGCTGATGATAGTCCAGAACAACATCATGCGTCTGCAGAAGAACGGACCTTATTGGCAGTAAGTATCCAGCCCTTGTTAAAATAAGATGAAAGCGTACAACGTGGATAGAAAACAAGGATTTTTAATTGTAAAAGAAAATAATTACAGGACTTTTTATTAAGTACCTATACTGGATTTATATTGAGTATAACTACTTACTTTCTCTTCTTGTTCTGGTGCCTCTCTACTGCTGAAGGTCGGCAGTCATCCTTCTAAGCTCTGCCTTGTGAGACAAATAGATCTTCTACCCTTTATCCTAGTCTATTGTCGGATGTTGCGGAGCCAGGAAAATGTTCCTCTTCCAACTAAAGTATTTAGTAGGTACCTATATACAAAAAGAAAAAAATATCGACTTCACACTTCCAGCCTTTGGCCCTTAAGTTTTAATCTAGTTTTAATATTGCGTAATTTACACAGAAAGCAAAGGGCAGCATTGTCTTTTCTCAACCAACTGGCACTGCCTTACAGGAACATTTCGCGAAGCCACGACGAGCGAGTCCTGGACCCAAAGCGAGGACCTATAAAGAAGTACATCGGTAACGAGCGCCTGCCGCCCATCGCCACATAAGGGACTAATGTATGCAACGCGCTAGAATGTATGGGTTATGCCACTTCTTACACTTTTTCCACGGCTATTGTTTTCAAATTAATAAACGTCCATACTTTGGTTCCACTAAGCTCCACAGAACAAAAAAAAAAATATTTTTGTTCAAAATTGCATCATGCACAATTAGCAATAGAATTGAAACGGAGTTATTATCTTTATTTATGGTTATAAAAAGTATAATAAATACATATACTCGTATATGTTTAGATATATAATATAAATAGATCAGTATAAAAACCATTCTCTAAAATATAGCCAACCATTCAAAGTTTAGTTCAAAACATATAAGCGCTTGGTGTCTGGGGCCTTACTCTGATTCGTAATTACGTTTGTTCCGTCGGATGAAAGAGAGCGCTATGCGACAGACATAAGAGTGTCCCTTTTAGTCCGCACGAACGAACGAACGAACTTAAGCAAAACGGAGTATGCCCCCGAATCCAGACAATCAGCCAAACATCTCTCAGTCGCGCGTTGTTTACTTCGATTTCATTCATGAAATACAATTTTATCAATGAAACATGAGCAAAGCCCGTGAGAGACGTAAGGTAGGTCATTTAGCAGTTTACAGAAAAGCCAATAAGCTTATTGGATGCGCTGGTTAAGACTAAGCTTCAGTCAGATCGGTTGCCAGTTTATCGGTCTTTTACCGGATACATTTCGGAGAGTGTGCGACGGAATTACATGAACTTATCCGCCATCCCCATTCCATCACCGGACGACCAGACGGCTTGCCGTAGCAAGCCGTCATTAATTTATGGTTGACATACCTCCTGCTCGTACCAAGTGCTTTGCTTCGACCTTCATAATGCGAACGGCCAAGTAGTAAAACTCTCTGCCGGCATCTGTCTTTCCGGATAGCTATAATCCCGGTGTCTTTGAAGACAAGAGTGAACAGGTTTCTTCTAGGCGAGCGACATCTTCGACCGCGTCGTCACTTAACCACAAGTGAGATAGCGGTCAAACGCAAGCCTATAACAAATAAAACATTTTATCCGCTGCCGGTACTTAATATTCTAGTAGATATACCTACCTACCTACATGATCCGCTATATTGCTTGTCAAAACTTTTCAGAAACCGGGAGAATATATCGTCCCTTTACTGCAAAAACCAACTAAGTGCGCTTTATCTCATAGTATATATCTCATAGTAAGTACCTTTTACCTATAATATTTTTGAAATAGGTACTTGCATAACCTTGATTCTAGCGTGGCATATAAATTGATACTTACTTATAAAGTAGGTATATTATTTACTCAAATAATTGATATACTAATCACATATGTATATTTAAAAAGTAGAGATATATTTAACTGATGCTTGTCAAAGTTTGTTGAAACAAGTTGCATTATATTCTCTTTTTATTAGCACTGTCTGGCTGTAGACTAAGAAAAAACATATAGCAAGAAGAAGAGGACCGTGGTTTTTTTTCTCTTCTCTTTCATTCTGATTTTTAGAGACGTCACAGTAATTAATAACAAACAAATTGGTCAGTGACAAATGTTTCTTTAATCCAGGCCGAGTCTGCTGCATAATTCTTTGAAACTTACGTTTGTAGCAAATCATATTAATATCTATATAAATAACGGACTCGCGCACGAAGGGTTCCGTACAATCTGTTCATCTATAAAAACGGCAAAAAAATCACGTTTGTTGTATTCGAGCCTCCTTGAATTAAATATTTATTTTATTCTGTTTTTTTAGTATTTGTTGTTATAGCGGCAACAAAAATACATCATCTGTGAAAATTTCAACTGTCTAACTATCACGGTTCATGAGATACAGCCTGGTGACAGACGGGCAGCGGAGTCTTAGTAATAGGGTCCTGTTTTTACCCTTTGGGTAACGAAACCAAATAAAAATGAATGTATGTTTATCCTCTATGCGATCTTAAACCATTGATCCGGTTGAGTTCAAAATATGGTGGGTTCTTCTGTGTAAGCCCGCGAGGGTTCCTGGCCCAAAAAATCTGGTATTGCAATTGCAACGCATCGTTAGGGTAAAGCTACTAGTATTATAATATAAAAGACATGTTGTAATATTACCTACTGTTAACAGTTTAGTACTTTGTCGCACTAAGAATATAGGGGTAGGACCCACTTGATGTTTAATGAAACCCGTCTTGATGAGCTCCTTATTAGGATGTATTTACAAAACCGAAGGATATGTATGGATTATTAAATGTTGAATTATATTTTGTATATACGTTAGTCTGTAAGGTATATATTATATGGGTCTCAATTAATTTTACCTTGTTGTACTTAATATTGCCTGAAATAAATAAATAAATAAAAATATAATAAGTAGGTTGGTATGTGTCGTATATCCTACCTTGTTAATTGGGACAGGTGTCTTTAACAAAGTACTAAATAGTTTTAATATAGTGAACTCAACTACTAACAATACACTACCAAGCTCAGGTAGAAAATTTTATTAAATAAACTAAGATAAATCACATAAATTATTTATTAGATAAAACATAATATTATTAAAGTATATATTTATCTGTACATTAGAGAGAACTTATTAATTAGATTTTATAAATAAAGTTTTAAAACTTTTAACTGTGTTCTTTCTCTCTATAAGGTGTATGTGTATAGACACGACGGGGGCTATTTTGACGAATATGCGAATAACTTGACGTGTACAAATGTTGGACGTAGCGTATTTGATATTCCCATATAAGCTCCCTTCGGGTTTGTATACATGTTATGATACACATAGTACTTAGAATGTTTGTTTTGCCCCTATCATGGACCAAATTTGGTCCATGCCCCTACTAACCTACTATACGGTTATTCGAGCGTCCACTTCTTAGCTGTGCGTTGCGGTAGGAGGTACGGATAACGAAACGCCGTAGAAACTGACCGACTTTTTATGGAACTGAGTGATGATACGAGCAAGTCGTTCGCCTGATGGTGCGCCAAGCGCCAAGCCTGCCCATAACAATTGCAGTGCCACTGTTGTTCCAGGAACTGATCGTTTCTCCGTATCCTGTTCTATTCCAGGACCTAAATACCAAATTCCATCAAAACCTGCTTTAGTCGTTATGATGCTAAGTGATAACAAACACACACATACACACCCACATACTTATATTATATTAGGATAGTCATCTCGAATCACGGATCCCCCCCGTACCCGCACATACCGCAAGAACCACCTGAGATAAACGTAGACCTTCATGTACATTATGTACATAATGATGTTATACGTATTACAAAATATAGTTCTTTAAAATACAAATGTATAATACGGAATCGGACAACTTTTCAGAAAGTGTTTAATATGAACCATAACGTATATAAATATATAGCCCAGAAAAATGATATTTTAATTAAATAATGTCCTGAAAGTACCTAAAACTGTTTAAATGTTATGTTTCAAATATTGCCGTGCAATGCAAAAGGTCACCTCAGAACGTATGACGTCATATGAAGGCAAACGAAACGGCAAGCTCTACGAAAGCAAACTTGCAAAGTGTTTTATACGTCTTTGTGAAGTTTAAGGACTTTAGGGTCGTCACGCAATGAAAAACATATCGTTTTGATTTAGATAAAAAGCAAAAATAAACACAAGCTTCGCACACGATATTTTCTGTGAAATGACGTCAAGCACTGTGATTGATGTTTCCTTTGAGATAAAGAACAAATTATAAATGTCAGAGTTATTAGATTTACAAATATACAAAACTCGACCGAGGTTGCATGTTTGTGCCGTTTGGGGTAGAAACATTAGGACCGTGGGGGCCGAGCACCCATGAAATCTATAGGGACTTGGCAAAACGTCTGGTGGAGGCGACGTGTGACCAGAATGCTGGCTCATATTTAGGTAAAAAAATCAGCATTGCCATTCAACGCGGCAATGCAGCCAGCGTTCTGGGCACTTTCCCCTCCACCACAGGCCTTTTAGAATAATTTTATTATATTTTGTATATATATTTAAGTTATTTAAGCAATTTTATTTTAACATTATGTAATGATTTAAAAATATAAATTATTTTACAAAAATATTGGTTGAATGATATTTCAGATTCGCCAAACATTCGTTCTAACTACATTTTAGATGTTTTTTCGATCACTGTCGAATTTCTTATCGGTCGGATTATTTATTAAACTATTAATTAAGTTAATTCCTCATATGTTTATATCTAGCAGGGTATTCCACTGATGTACTCAGATATTCCCCCGTGTCATAGTCTTCGTAAGGTTTCCGGTATGATGACGCCATTCCATGCACTGCAAGAAAAACAGATTATAGTAAAACTAAGGACTATTAAGGACTGAAAATTTACTGACTGAATTTTTTCAAATTGTAGGTAAGGCTACAGTTTTTAAAAACATCATAAAAATACCACTCATGAGAGCAATTCACGCTGATCAAAACGAGGTAAACGGAATTAAATTACATTTGCTACTTTATTCATAAATAATTCCGAGCGTCTATTTTATTTTTTGGTATGCGCCACGCCTGCCCATAACGATCGCAATACCACCCAGAACATTCAAAACCATAAAAAGCAGTGCGTAGCACTGCATTGCGCTCATCACCCCGAGACATCAGATATTAAGTCTCATACGTGCCCAATCATTTCCCTGGCTACAATGCCCTTCACATCGGAACACAGTAAAGCTTGCGCACTACAGCTTAGCAGCAGAATTACTGGCAAAGCGGTGGTACCTACCCAGACAGCCTCCCGCATACGAGAGACCTACCACGAGTAAATATCTTCTAATACCTAGTAGCGAGTGTAGTTACCAGGGTAGCAGTGATGTTTGTCAGCGTGTAGACGCATGTGTGCGGGACACGCACACACGTACCCGCCCACCACGTTCACACACGCATACTCGCAGCCTGATATCTCCTGCGTGCACTCGTTTATATCTGAAACAGAAAGAACGTACTTCTAGCAAAGAATACTAACTATTACTACGTAAAGAAGCGTCACTCCCCCCCCGCCAATTTGTAAACGTAGCACGTTCCAGCATAACTTAGGAAAGTCAGTGGTGCGGGGCCAGCGAAGAGCGAGTACGGCTTAGTGGGAGCACATGCGACATTATTATAAAGGAAGATTATAGTATTAAGAGTGTAAGTTAGAAAGAGTGTAATATTGTAATATTGAGTAGTAAGAGTGTAAGTTAATAAGAGTGTAATATTAAGTAGTAAGAGTGTAAGTTAGAAAGAGTGTAATATTGTAATATTGAGTAGTAAGAGTGTAATATTGAGTAGTAAGAGTGTAAGTTAATAAGAGTGTAATATTAAGTAGTAAGAGTGTAAGTTAGAAAGAGTGTAATATTGTAATATTGAGTAGTAAGTGTAGTGTATGAGGGTAGGCACTGCCTTTACATATAATAATTGTACTAGAGGGTAGATCGTGGTGTCGTTCATTCGAAATACATCTGTGCTAACGTATACTGGTTTTTCCTTTGCTCGCTCCCAGGCTAGGTATTTCTCAGTGGCGACGAGTAATTTTTATTTAAAAACATTTAAAAACACCGTGCGTACGTGATTTACCATGTCGATCGGTAAAATCGGCGAGTTCGACGTCAAAAATGGTACGTGGTCGTCGTACGTGGATCGCCTTGACATGTACTTCAAGGTCAACAGTGTAGCGGCGCAATTACAGCTACCAACTCTTATTTCCCTCATGGGGGACGAGGCGTACGAGCTGTTGGTGAACTTGGCCAGTCCCAAGAGGCCGGCGGATTTAACGTATTCCGAGGCGACGGACATGCTGAGTCAACATCTACAGCCGGCGCCTTCGGTGCTCGCGGAACGGTATCGGTTCCGACAGCGGAGGCAACGTGTGGAAGAGTCGGTGAGCGAGTATGTGGCGGAGCTGAAAAAGTTAGTACGATATTGCAAATTCGGTGACGCGTTGAATAACAATTTGCGGGATCAATTCGTGTGCGGCATAGCGAGTGAGGTCATCCGTCAGCGGCTGTTCGCGGAGGCGAACACGCTGACGTTTGCGGAGGCGGTGAAAATCGCGAGCTCGCTGGAGGCTGCGGAGCGCGATGCGGCAGCTGTGGAGGCACGGGCGGTGCCGGAGGCGGCGGAGGCCAGTGCGGTGCATGCGCTGCGTACGAGCGGTCGCGGAGGGCGCGCGCGCAATTCGCGCGGGAACGGCGGCCGGCAGCACGGGGCTGCGGAGACGGCGCCGGAGACTAGACAAGGGCAATCAGGGCTGTCCAACTGCAAGGGCTGCGGAGCGACGAGTCATGACTACGGGAACTGTAGGTACCGTGACTACGTCTGCAGCCTGTGCAAGCGCCCTGGTCACCTGCGGCGAGTGTGTTCGGCGGGAACGGCCGGCACGGGCTCCGGTTCGGGCAGAGCCGGTTCGAAACAGGCCGGGGGAGCGCGGAAAGGCGCTGGAGTTCATTTCGGGAGTACCGACCCTGAGGAGCCCGAAGAACTAAACCTGTCTTGGGATGATTGTGTGGATTTACATCAGTTGAACCTGGGAGATTACAAACCGGTGAGTCTACCGATATGTATTAACAACAAAGTGATAAAAATGGAAATCGATACGGGAACGGCTATATCGTGCATTAGTGAGGCTACGTACATAAAACATTTTAAAGAGAATCCGATTATCTCTAACGACCTTCGTATTAAGTTTTATGATGGGTCCAGTATTCGACCGTTAGGTATCATAAAGCCTATGGTGAAATATCGAGACTCTATAAAAGAGCTAGAATTGTTTGTGATAAAAGGAGGCACGACGTCGTTGTTGGGTCGCCAGTGGCTCAGCGAGTTAGGTATCCAAGTTCCTATATTGAGTTGTAACAACATAAGTAGATTAGATAATGATATGAACAGGGAACTGAGAAATGATATACATGTTTTATTACACAGATATAAGCAGCTGTTCAACGGCAGTCTGGGAAGGTTCACGGGGGGCAAGGCGACGCTTCGGGTGCGGGAGGGCGCAGTACCCGTGTACCACCGCGCGCGGCCGATGCCGTTCGCGACCCGGGAGCGCGTGGACGCGGAGCTGGACGCGATGCTGGCCGCCGGCGTCATCGAGCCGGTCGACAGCTCCGACTGGGCCTCACCGCTCGTCCCCGTCAACAAGCCGGACGGCACGCTCAGGGTTTGTGTAGACTATAAGGCAACTCTAAATCCCGTTTTGCTGGTCGACCGTTATCCGTTACCAAAAATTGAGGAGGTACTTGTTGCGTTAAATGGTTCGCAATATTACAGTAAAATAGATTTATCGCAATCGTATAATCAGATTGAATTGGATGATTCGAAAAAGTACACGGTGATAAATACCCATCGAGGGTTATTTCGCTATAATCGATTGGTGTTCGGGTTATCGTCTAGTCCGGGAATTTTCCAACGTATTATGACAAATTTGCTGAAAAATATACCTAACATTGGCATATTTATTGATGACGTCATAATTGGGGGCAAAACAAAACGGGACCATTTAACCGCACTCGAGATGGTATTCGAGCGATTACAGTCTAGTGGATTGCGGTTGAAGGAAAGTAAATGTGTCTTCTTGGAGCGGGAAGTTACGTACCTAGGTTATGTCTTGTCTAAAGAGGGCATTAAGGTCGATCCGGCAAAGATAGAAGCTATTGAAAAAATTCCTAGACCGAAGAATGTCCCGGAACTTAGGTCATTTTTGGGCTTAGCAAATTTCTTCGCGAGGTTTGTAAAAAACTATAGTCTCCGGTTAGTACCGCTTTTTAATTTACTAAAAAAGGGTATAGACTGGGCGTGGTCCGACGAATGTGAAAGTGCTTTTCAAAGTATGAAAAAGTTGTTAGCGAGTTCACAGGTGCTAGCGCATTATAACCCAAACAAAGCGCTTATCGTAACCTGCGACGCGAGCGCGGCCGGCATAGGTGGGGTGCTATCGCAGCCGGACGCGAGGGGGGCGGAGCGCCCGGTCGCATTCGTGTCGCGCACGCTTACGAGCGCGGAGAAAAATTATTCGCAAATTCATAGGGAAGCATTAGCGATAGTTTTTTGTATGAAAAAATTTCACCAATATTTGTATGGTAGGCGTTTCACCTTACGCACTGACCATAAGCCATTGGTATCGATATTTGGCCCATACAACAATATTCCAGTAATGACAGCGAGCCGAATGTCGAGATGGGCCGTTATCATGTCCGCGTACACTTACGATATTGAATTTGTTCGTACCGATAAAAATAGTGCCGATGGACTTTCGCGGTTGCCCGTGCCTTACAAGGAACCGGTTTTACCTATTGTTCCGGAACAGACGTACCTGCATTTCGCGCAGGATGCGTTGTTATTAGATTATAATGAAATTAAGAAAAGTACGGCGCGCGATCCGCTTCTAAGCAGGATATTAAGTTTTGTTCGGGACGGCTGGCCTTCGGAGTGTGAGGTAGTCGGTATGCAGCCGTATTTTAACCGACGAACGGAATTATATGAGGAGCTAGGCTGTCTAATGTGGGGTCATAGGGTTATCATACCGGAGAAGTGTAGGAAATGGGTTTTAAAAGTATTACATGAACCACACATGGGAATAGTGAAGTCCAAGGCCCTGGCACGCAGTTACGTATGGTGGGCTGGCATCGACGAAGCTATCGAAGTTTTGTGTCGGGGCTGCGAAACGTGCTCTTCACAGGCGGACGCGCCGCCGCGGCAGACGCCGCGGCCCTGGCCGTGGCCGAGCCGGCCCTGGTCAAGGCTGCATTTAGATTTTATGGGACCCTTATTTGGTAAAACGTATTTAGTAGTTGTTGATGCGATGTCTAAGTGGTTAGAAGTGTTCCAAGTACCTAGCACGGCGGCTAACTGGACCATAGAAAAACTAACGGAGTTATTTGGGAGATGGGGGCTTCCTAGGCAGATTGTTAGTGACAACGGACCCCCGTACACAAGTGAAGCGTTTGCGTTTTTCAACAAAAGTAGGGGCATTGAACACATTTTTACCGCCCCTTACCATCCGGCTTCTAACGGTGCCGCGGAAAATGCGGTTAAGACGTTAAAAAGGGTAATTAAAAAAGCCGTTCACGAGAAGGAGGACGTCAACAAGGCACTTAATACGTTCCTTATGTATTATAGAAACACAGAACATACATCGACGGGTGAGAGCCCAGCGGTTCTGATGCTAGGTAGGAGACTTCGTACGCGCTTAGACGTCTTGAAACCTGACCGGGAGGCGCGGGTAAGCCGCTCACAGCAGCGGCAAGTCGAAGATGCGGCCGGCGCGGAGAGGGTTATTGACCCCGGGGATGAAGTGTGGTACCGCCAATATTTAAAAGGGGAAAAGTGGTTACCGGGCAGGGTCGAAAGTAGATTAGGTCCATCTAATTTTAAGGTTATAGGTCAGGAGGGAAATCAGGTACATCGTCATGTCGACCAGCTTAAACGTAGGAGCAGGAGTTCGCTGGTCTGCCCGAACCTTGACCGTACTTTAGCAGGTGGATCGAATTTAGTATCGAGTCCAATTCCAGAGACCCTAACCGGGACCGGAGCGGAAGGGGACCGGTCGAAGCTGGCGGCGGCGACTAGTCCAGTCGCTGAGCATTTGGATTCGCCTGAACCCCGTGAACCTTCTCCAGTGGCCCCGCCTATCATGAATACCCCCAAGGGTAGGCCACAGAGGCTTTGTAGATTGCATAAACCTAATTATAAGTTGTGATACATGTGAAAATTGTTATTGGTTGTTATATACTTAGTTACAATAAGTGGCTACCATATAAGTGCATATATTGTAAATAAGAACCTAGTAACCAGTTGCTACCACCCCAACCAACTTACTGTTCTAACCTAGAGTTAAGTTTATATCATTGTAAATACTAATCCATAATCTAGTATGTTCCTTATTTAGTGTGGAGGAATGTAGTGTATGAGGGTAGGCACTGCCTTTACATATAATAATTGTACTAGAGGGTAGATCGTGGTGTCGTTCATTCGAAATACATCTGTGCTAACGTATACTGGTTTTTCCTTTGCTCGCTCCCAGGCTAGGTATTTTAGTGTAAGTTAATAAGAGTGCAATATTAAGTAGTAAGAGTGTAAGTTAGAAAGAGTGTAATATTGTAATATTGAGTAGTAAGAGTGTAAGTTAATAAGAGTGTAATATTAAGTAGTAAGAGTGTAAGTTAGAAAGAGTGTAATATTGTAATATTGAGTAGTAAGTGCCAGTTAGTATGAGTTCAAAGTTCAAAGTTCAAAAGTTCTTTATTCATGTTTGGCATCACAGACGCACTTATGAACGTCAATTATTACAATAACTCTACCACCGTATCGGAAAAAGAACCACTACTCAGAAGATACGGCAAGAAACGATAAGTTTAAGTAGTAAGAGTGTAAGTTAGAAATATTGTAATATTGAGTAGTAAGAGTGTAATAGTGACCCATGCACCGCTGGCCGGCGCCCAACGACAGCAGGCCGGGCGCGCACGTGCAGCGGTAGGCGCCCGGCACGTTCGCGCACGCCTGCGTCGCGTGGCACTGCCGGCTGGCCAGCACGCACTCGTCTATATCTGCGAAATCATATCGGATATAATCAAACAACCTGGAATTAAAATGAAATAACTCTTTATTGAAACACACACAGATCATTAAAAAAACTAACAATAAAAGCTTATATTAGTAGTGTAACAATTGGCGGTGTTATCGCTAAAAGCGATCTCTTCCAGACAACCGTGCAGGGAGCGGAATAACGCAAAAATAAATGGACGGTGGTTTTCAATATCTTAATACACTTACATAAACCTGCTCAAACTATTGTATTTATTTAAGTCCGTATTCGATCTGAACTGAATCCAATCCGATCTAAAATTTAAGTTGTTATTTAGATCCGAACTGAATCCAATCCGATCTAAAATCTTAATTGTTATTTAGATCCGAACTGAATCCAATCCGATCTGAAATCTAAATTTTAATTTAGATCCGAACTGAATCCAATCAGATCTGAAATCTAAATTGTAATTTAGATCCGAACTGAATCCAATCCGATCTGAAATCTAAATTGTTATTTAGATCCGAACTGAATCCAATCCGATCTGAAATCTAAATTGTTATTTAGATCCGAACTGAATCCAATCCGATCTGAAATCTTAATTGTTATTTAGATCCGAACTGAATCTAATCGGATCTGAAATCGAAATTGTTATTTAGATCCGAATTCAATCCGAGCCGAAATCTAAATTGTTGTTTAGATCCAAATACGAAATCATTTTTTTTATTTAAATCCAAATCTGGAGGGTTTAGACCTGAGTCTCGTCTAACCCCGTGGTAAAAAAATGCGCAATAAGAAGCTCGCAAAGAAAACTCTAAATGAAGATCAAGCAAGATGGTCCTTATATGGGCCTCAGTCGGTGATATCTTGGAAGATAGTAGCCGAGACACCATCAAATAAGACAAAAGAGCATTCATTTCACCGCACCAGTTTTAATTAAACTAAAGTTCTGCGTGGTGCTACAATTGTTATGGGGAGGCGTGTTGTTTACATTAGACGAACGACCTGTTCGTCTCGTCATCTCGTCAGTCATAAAATAAATCACTCGTATAATTAATTTTGTAACAAAAAAAACCGTTTTTTTTTAAATGTAACTGATTGAGGATGCGAGGTGGTCGTTTGCCTGATGGTAAGCAATACGCCAGCCCATAACAATAACAGCACCACCCAGAATTTTGTTTTAAGAAATCAGAATTCTGATGTATCCTCGAAGTCCAAGGTCGAATATCGATGAAATTTATATGTGACCATATTGTAGCTATACTGAACCCAACGCAAAATAAATTTTCCAAATCGGGTTTAAATGACAGAGTTCTGAGGTAACAAACATAAAAAAGTACCTACATTCGAATTGAGAACCTTCTAACCTGAAACGCAACGAAAATGTGTAGTGTAATTTTTTTTTTTTTTTTTTTTTTATGTAACTGAATGACGAGACGAGCTGGTCGCTTGCCTGATGGTAAGCAATACGCCAGCCCATAACAATAACAGCACCACCCAGAACTTTGTTTTGCAAAATCCTGCGCGGCGCTGCACTGCGCTCGTCGCCCTAAGACAATTAGCTGTTGAGTCTCATAATGCCCAGTAATTTCGCTGGCTACAATGCCCTTCAAACCGGAACACAGTAATGCTTGCGCACTACTGCTTGGCGGCAGAATAACTGGCAAAGCGGTGGTACCTACCCAGACGGCCTCTCGCATACGAGAAACCTACCACCAGTAAAGTAATTCCGCTGAATATTATGTAGGTTGTTGTTAGAATAATATAATATATAGTATATGCAGTTTTTTTGAATAGCTGAAATTAAACTCACCATCACATGTATTGGCGGCAACATTGTATGTGAAGCCGGGGTCGCACGGGCCGCGCTCGCTGCCGTCCAAATTGAACGTCACTTCGACGTCGTAGTACACCGTCGACTGCTTGTTACCTTGTAATATAATAATCAGAACGGCGCACTAATTATTCACTTAAAATATAAATTTAGAATATATAATAAAACTATACATTTTCACAATATTGTATATGATAAGATATTAATGGCCTGAAATAACATGGAGAGAGCCCATGGAAAGGAAGGGAAGGAGAGGTGGAAGGGAAGGGAAGTGGAGATCTTTACTCAGCAGTGGGATCTAACAGGTAAAAAATCATTTTTAAATGTGTGCTCTAAATATGACTTCTACTGGGAATCGTACCCTCTGTTTAGTCGCATAATGTCCATTAGAAAAAAAGTCATGTGGGTGAAAAATGCCCAATTCATATAATATTATATATATTCTCAAAATGTTCAATTAGATCCTGGCCCCTAACTAGGATTCCCTGTATATAGGGAACCAGGCACTACGAGGATCATGGTCCCACAACACCCAGACACGATTAAAATGCGTAAGTTTGTGAGGATGGATGGATGGACGGACGTTTGTTACTCAATCACGCAAAAACTACTCAACGGATTTTGATGAAATTTGGTATGTAATCAATTAACTTAGATCCTGAAAAAGAACATAGGCTACTTTTTATCCCGGGAAACCGCGGGGCGCTGCTAGTACTGCGTATAGCCTTATAAATATAAGCTAATTACTATTTTGAGTAATTCTGATGATTTTTTTTAATCATTCAAATAGATATACGTACCTCTGTCTGTAACCAAGTAGAATTGTTCTATATCAGGTGAAAAGTGGGAATTCACAATTTCTGGTTCCCTTTCGTATACCGCTTCTGGCGCGTAAACATTCTGTAAAACATGGACGGCATGGTATTAAGAAGCACACATATAATTAAATTTGATTCCACGGAAGAAATACATTTTTCAGTAATATCACAGAATACTAACGGACAGAAGCATCACTCCCCAAAAAAAAAAAATTAAACAAATAGCGACGTTTGCTATGACGCAATAAAATTCAATTCAGCTCGTGTAGCGCTGCATACCTACCAGTCATAATAACCTACAGAGCGCCTCTCTTTCTATAGCATAGCTCTTATCTCTTCTGACGCGGCACGTGTAACGACGCGCGACCCGCCGTCGGTGTCCGGCTATGTACTTGTAGCTTCGTACCTACAGTGCGGAGTGCGCTAGGCCTGGTATTATTTTAATATTTTCAAAGGCGACTTACATGTTCGTTTTGTTCTTCATTTGTTTCATTAACATTATTTTCAGTTTCTTCGTTACTATTGCATTTGGGTAGATCTGGACATTTTCTAATCTGTAATAGACAAATTTAATATAGATACTTGAAATTACTAACAATTTTTTCTTAAATATTTAATTTTATTTAACCGAGTGATCAGACGAGCAATTCGTTTACGTGATGGTAAATGCCACGCCTGCCCATACAATTGCAATGCCACAAGGCCCTTTAAACTGGAATACAGTACCTAATGCTTGCGCACTACTGCTAAGCGGCAGAATAACTGGCAAAGCGGTCCTACATACCTAGACGGCATCCCACATGCGGGAGACCTACCACGAGAAAATTCAAATAATTAAGTCTACTCGTGATATCGAGACTAGAAATTTGTTAGAAATGTTATAATGTTATATTAGTTCGTAATTTGCCCGTTTCCATTCGGATACTCCTGCGCAATTTAAAAAAATGTGATCTGTATAAGATACATCAAATCGTTTGGCATCAATGGATATTCCATTCCGTTTGATACTCGTTGCACCATTAAATAAATGTGATCTTCATAAAATACTGACGTCACACTCACCTGCACGTTGTCTCCCTCGCACGGCTTCCCGCGGCAGCGGCGCGTGCGCGCCTGCGTGCCGGCGCCGCACGCGCGTGAACAAGCGCCCCAGCGGGACCACTGGGACCAGCGATTAGCCGCAGGCTCTTCCTCCTGTAACAGAAAATATGTACGAGAAAATCGATCAATTTGCATCAAGTTTTCAACAGAAAATATTGAAGATAGACCTATTGTTTAATATCGTGATAAGTTTTGGATCGCTTCCTTCAGAGGGCGTAGTCAATTCACAAATCAGAAAATGTTTGTGACGCCTGATGTTGATATGATGCAGTCGAAGATGTAGCACGCTCTCTTAGAAGAAACCTGCGACTACCGATTGGATTTAACCTTCGGAATTCAATAAATGCGGAGTAGCTCTAACTTGAGCTACTCCGAGCAATTTAATTCAAATTCATTTATTCGACCGTGCCAAGTGTTGAAGACTTTGCCCAGATTTTCCTTTCCCATTTCTGAAATAATATAAAGATGGAAATTTATTTCCAAAACTTGTTAGTTTTCGATTAG
This sequence comes from Petrophora chlorosata, assembly GCA_951640565.1. Lineage (NCBI taxonomy): Eukaryota > Metazoa > Arthropoda > Insecta > Lepidoptera > Geometridae > Petrophora > Petrophora chlorosata. The sequence continues at coordinate 9,985,446 of OX621203.1, read as the reverse complement.
CATGATGTTATTGCTAACTATTCTATTGAAACCCGAGCCGTGCGCGTTATATTTATCGTTCGCATTATACAAAGATGATCATATTTCTAAAGAACGATATTTAATAAGTAGGCTGTGATCGATTCCGCCAATATTGATGTTACAAATGCTTTTCATAGTTTAACACGATTGTACAATCTTTCGGTTTACTTTTGGTTTTCTGATATTTCGTCACTTTGAATCCGCCGGTGTACCTCAGGGGTCCATACTCCCCCCGACTCTTTTTCTGCTGTACGTCCTGTTATCTTTGTGTATTTAAAAGACAGTACATTTGTAGAGAATCAAGCAAGTAGCAAAAAATATATGACTTCAAAACTGGTATACTCTTGATTGGAGGCTGATAAATGAAAACTTACTTCACAAGGAGGCATGTGACATTTTCTTTTCTCATCTGCAGGCCCTTTGCATGCTGACTCGTCTAATGCAAACTTCTCGGAAGTACTCGACTTATCTGCAAAGAGACATTTATTTCGATAATAATACCACGTTTCCACTGCTGGGACACGCGCCTACTCTGAGAGGAAGTGTAGGTAATGATTACCTACTTCGTGGATGGCAGATTTCTTACGTCGTAAATACACTCGTCACTGAACCAAAAATACCTACAATTTTATGAAATGAGTTCCTCTTCTAGTCGTTTGCTCACTGCTGAGCGTCGTGATGCTCCCGACCACACGTGTCTTTGAAAATCCTGCGCCACTAGTGAGGCAGTCATGGTCTCCAGCACAATGGCGACAGTTTTTATAATTTATATTTAAGAAACAAAAAGTATTATACAAATATTTCTTATGGTACCACAAAAACAAAGGAGGTTTTCGCACATTCGCTTTCTACGGCCAGTATGAATTAAGACATATACATATGTAAATACCGGCATACGACGTAAACAAGTTCAAAGAAAGCATCAGACTAGGTACTTGTGTGTAGGTATGTGTGGGTAAGAAAGAAATAAATAAAGAGAAAGAAAGAAAATACATTTATTCCTGACATGCCACATTACACTGAATTAGCAATATATATATTTTTTTCTTCCACGGATATATTAATATACTTTTTACTAGAGTTTAAAAGAGACGAAAATATTTTGGTAGTTCAGTGTCGATTTGCGTCACATTTGTACTTCGAGTATACTTTATCTAAGCATTTGTATAATACGCAAAATGTATAGAAACTGGCACTGGCAAAAACGATACGTCACGCCAGTCAAACGTGCCACGACGTGCCACGAAGGCACAGGTATCCTCTATATATTTGTGTCCAGCTAGTTGTTTTGACCCTTGGTAAGACCATCGTATAGAGCTACGTCGTCTCGGTCTCTTTCTATCCACCTTTCCGGTAAGTATTAATTTCTCCAGGTTATCCGAGGGCCTTCGAGCAATGAGTCCGAAATATTGCAGCACTCTTTGAAGGTATGTGTTTGAGACCCTTTGGATATGGATGAGGTGACTAAGAACTCACCAATAACATTATTATTCTCGTCGATGTACTGACAGGCGCGGGAGCGGCGCTGGTGTCCGGCCCCGCAAGTCACGTTGCAGTATGACCATTGACCCCAAGAGGTCCATTTGCCGGGTACTGAAATACAAATTATTATTAGAAAATACTGAAAAATGTTTTTTAATGTGCATTCTGTCAAGTTATCTTTGTGATAAGTGGTAAGTTTTTCAGGATTTTTTCTAAAAGTTACGATTTGATTTGATGGGTTACTTTGAAATAAAATATATTAACAAATGTTCTAAAAAAAATGCCCCTCAGTTTCTTGCAGTATCTTCTGAGTAGTGGTTCCTTTGTAGTAATGGTTCATAAGTGCGTCTGTGATGCCAAACATGAATAAAGAACTTTGATTGATTGATTGAAGGAAACATTTTTGATGGGAAATAGGACCGATTAACCCCATGTGATTTGAGATATTAAATTTTTTGCCTTAATGTACCTTTTTTATAATTCCATAAATGCCGTTTTTGTTTTTTCCGAAATTCACTCGATGTTTCCTAAGAACAAAACCTCATCACAGCAAAGGAAAAAGTATCTACCCTGAAGATCCCAAAATTTGCCACACCCTATATAATACCACCTTTATAATACAACCCTGTACAATAGCAATTAGAGTGACCAGACCAGACCAGTCCCCACAAGCAGCACCCGTACATGTGTATGACTTGTGGACCATCCATCACCTCCTCAAGTATTCAAGAGACGGGAACCATTATTAATACCTTTAACCAGCACATTGTATCTCCTATGCGCGGTCCCGGCAGAGCTCTCGGCGACACAGATGTACTGCCCCGCGTCGCGTGACGTCACGCGCCACACAGCCAGCAGGCTGTTGCCTAGCACGCGATGGATGTTTGTTAGGCTGTCGCTCAGCTCTTGCGTGTCCTAGGAAAATATCCACTATTTATTTAGGAGACTAATAAGATATTATACCTATGTAGTTACAGTTTTGTCGACGAGAAGACAGAGAAACAGTCTGACATATCGTGCGAAAGCTCATCTGCATATGATAGATATATACAACGTGTAACATAAATGTGTAGTAATAATTAAACCACGCATATAGAAGCTTATTAATAATTCAAGTCCAAGTGCAAATCACCAGAAACTTTTTAAAATCACAAGATATGATAATTTAAACATTTCTGGTAATCAAGTTCATTTCAACCCTAACAATCAGCTGATAAAGAGCAATGAACTTGTGACAAAGAATATTAGTGCGCCGCGTGTACAGATCTGACAAACAAATTTTATCTTCAGTTAGCAAAGCCAGCTGTCCTACCAACCTTACTTTACAACTAACTTTCAAGCAAACTGCTTTTTACGCGACTCCCCAAAAAAGGAATATAATGTTTTCGGGGTTAATGTATGTGCGTTTTTTTATTACAAAATGCCTCAACAGATTTGGATGTATGGGGTATCCTCGGAATCCTTAAATCATCCCAAGTGATAATGTTTTTGGCAGGGTATTTTTTTATTTTTATTAATGCTTACTTATTAATTACAGCATTAAACATCATCGCTCCAATTAACATTCAGGAATAAGGATCTAATCAGTGTAAACGCCTAATAAGAGCGAGCATGGCTGATGTTCTTAAAAAATACGTGAGGTCACCAACCACCGTAGGAATAGGATGTAAAAAACATCATGCATGAATTTCAACAGTAGGAATGTAATAGGCTGATAATGATGATTAAGACATTTCCAACATTTGATTTCATTGCATAGTAAAAGAGTGTTCGTAAGTCAGTAATCAATAAAGCGTCTTTACTTAGTCAGTTTTCAGAAATAAACCTGTTTAATCTTTGACAAAACGCGGCAAACACTAAAGCTATCAAACATTCGCCGCCGCTTCATGATTCGCTAGCCTTGTTTCGTATTGCACCAATCATAAAGATGTAATCCTAATAAATAATAGCCGCTGCTCCTCATTGGTCGAGCGGCACAAACAAAGTTACCTTCTAACGCCGCCCCATAAAACTCCACCGAAAAGGACCGTTTTCGTTTCGGAAATTCTTTTCAGGTTATTTCTGAATATGAATTCTAAGACGTCAAGTTGGATAAAAATTTAAAACTAATCAAGGCAAGGCTAAGTCGGGTACGTTCGCGGAGATTTTTTTGTATACCGGTTCCGGAACATGCAAAAAAACTATGGTAAAAAAAACTTAAACCTATGTTTTTATTATGGTTTTAATGCATTCAAATCTGTCCAGGCAATAAGAAGTAATGGTGGAATAAATAAATACATACATACGTAAACCCTGAAATACTCCTTTTTGGACAGTCGTGTAAAAATGTGGAAATACCCTTTTTTACGAGTGGGTTCCGGAATGGAACCGACCGAGTCCGAAGATCCGTTCAGTATGAAATTCCGGTATTTGAGACTCGAAATCAAGCCCTTGTAAAATGTTCGGCGTTTTCAAAGACAGCGCCTAGGCCACAAAACAGATAAATACAGAAGTTAATCTCATGTATGTACTTTTCATACATTTCATACTGGACGGCGCAGGAAGTTTTTGGGAGGAAAATTGATTGATTTAAAAAAAATAACTGTACACGATATCGACATAATTTTTTCGCAGTTACTATTATAACTGAATAAAGTTTTTTTGAAGACAAAACAAATGCGATTAGTTTACATTAACATCTTCCTCATTAGATTATTGAACACAAGGCTAACACAGCTTATACTACAATAAATATCTAATTTTAAATTGTAAAAATATGACAAGGCCACAAAGTCATGTTCGCTTGTTCGGCGCAGGGCCGGGGGCTGGGGCGCTTACCTACCTACCTAACTATTTTGTGTTACGTGAAAACGAACCATCAAAATACAAGCAAATACCTACTTACCTCTCTGAAACAACTGGTGCCTTAAAAAACGACAATTCACCGTTTAATGTTGAATTTAAACAACCGTCCACCAAACAGTTATAATAACCTATTTTTCGTTGCTCCATTTTTGCACAAAAAAGTTCACAGACGCGTGTCTCAAGCGGATGGCACTCGCGCTCTCATCCCAACTGTGCCCAGATATCGTGTCTGTGAGCGGTGTCTATGTGTGCGTTGCTCGAGCGCACTTTGTATGTATGTAGATTTCTGTACTAATCTGTTTTGTGCCTAGGCACAAAGTAGCTCGGTCAATGACCCGTACTACCGCGACTAGGCCACAGCTTGTTAGGATTGTCCAAAATAATTCAAATAAATAATTTTTAAACTTTGTATGGAAAATATAATAGTGTTTTTTTGGTTGTATATTCTGCCCGATGATTCATGACTAGATACCCATACACACCTTTCAGTATTACTACACATTAATGTTATTCCCTGTATATGGATATCCGACTGGAATCATATTGTCCGATTCTCCAGATCTTTCGTGTTCCACACCTACAAGATGTCGACTGAGCTACCGCTCAAGGATTTTCTGCGGAGCTACAATATAAAGCAAATGGCACTATGGAAGAAGGGTGAAAAGGGTTCTCAAAAGTAGGCATCGCTGTGTCTGGGGACGACCTAAGAATTACGGTACTTACCTTTAACCAAGTAATCCTTGGCAACGGGTGACCGTCCACCTCACATTTCAGCACAATGCTCTTCCCTAACCCCACTTCATGGTCCTCCACTATATCTGCGCCTACATTCCCGGCGATGGACGGTGGTTTTTCGATGGTGACGTCGAACTCTGCTTCAGTGGAACCAACCTTGTTAGTCATTACGCAGGAGTAGTTGCCACTATCGGATACTTGAGTGCTGTTTATTATCTGAAATTAGAAAAATTGCTCTAAAGACATTTTTCTGAACAGATTGTTCTAAAATGTGTTCTTTTTCTGAACAGATTTGTCCTTTAGAATTACTGTTTTTGCTATCTGATTGGTAATCTTGGTACCCATAACCGTCGCAATGTCACCCAGCCAGAACGTTAAATTGAGAACACTGAAATCATTATCTTGAGTATTAACCATTTTTAGGTAGTCAAAGATTTTAACGATAAATTTTTAGGAAGCCTCTAAATCTTTGGGACCTTTAAGCCCAAAGATTTAGTGACTCTTTACTTCGATTTCTATCAAACATACCTACATGTAAATATATCACACACCCTTACCAGAGTTCTACTATCGTCGAGCAGATTTACCCGAGGTGTATTGTCTCCAATCTCCGTGTATGGATGTTTCAGCCACACGATGTGAGGCGGCGGCGTTCCATCGGCGGGACAGTTGAGAGTAAGTCTCTTGCCTACGCGGGTCTTAACTGGCCTTGAGGACTCTTTGGGCTGCGGTGGCGGAACTGAAACAGGATTGGACTAAAGGCTGAAGCACACCATGTCCGGTATCTCACAAACTGCGTCTGCACCGGACCGGACTGCAACCGGATTAGTTGTGTTCCAGCCTTTAATAGGAATCGAATCCGAACGCTAATCTTGCTTGAGTTTTAACCCAGGGAAGAAAGATGGAAAAACGGGAGGAATGAAGAAGAAAGGATGGAAGGAAGAAACTAAAATAGATGGAAGACATTAAGGTAAGAAAGATTGATGTAAGGAAAGAGGATAAGAGAAAAGGAAGGACGGAAGGAAAAGTATGGAAAGCAGATTTGATTCTTACAAATTAAGTGATGCTACTTATTAAACTATTAATTATTATTTTGTGCTATTACTTACCCAAAACATCAACCAAGTAGACCACACTGCTGTTGCCCGCCTTGTTTCTAGCAACACACGTGTAATTACCCGACTGCTCGACCGCAGCCCTCTTCACTACGATAATCTCCCCAAATTCAGTGGAAACCATACTGTCGTCGAAAAACATTAATGGCAACCCTTCTCTGAACCTAGAAAAACATGTTAAATATTTATTAGGAGCAGAAAAATATTTGTCTGGAGTGAATTTGGGCCAGCCTTCCAGCATTTATTGGAAGGCCATTTAAAGTAGGCAGATAAGGCCACGTTATAATAATTATATATTAAAACCAAGCTAAGTATAATATGAAATGTTAAAGTATAGGTCTATTCCACCTTAATCCATTGCGCAAATCCATTAATGAATGTGTCCACTTTTTGTTGCTCTCTAATCCATTGTCAAAATAGATTTCATTACATTTATACGTATTTTTTTATTCCACTCTAATAATATTGATTTATAATGTGCGATACATACCAATATAATTCTGGGACGGGGTTGCCATATGCATGGCAGTGGAGGTAGTACGCTTGTCCCGACAGAACTTCAAGGTTCACGGTGTTACCAGAATTGTTTTCAGTCTCGGATAATGTTTTAAAAATCTTTGGTGGTTCTGAAAAGAAAATAATTAAATATCATAAAGTAGCTTTCCTGTAAGGCGAGCATGAACAATTCGACCGTAATCCATAATACCAATAAATTCAATAGTGTAATGTTTTAAGATATGGGAGTCCTTTTATATTACAGTTTATCGTCAAAAGTAATACCAAATAAAGAGGAAATGCATATGTTACGGCTAAAAGCCGAAGTGCGGCTACACCTAGTTTTAGTCGGCTACAACTAGGTGCAGCCGGCCACATGCGGTTAAACTTAGATCTATCCAACTTATCTTCGATTAGAACTAGGTTTAGCCTTCATCATAGCGGCTAGAACTAGGTGCAGCCGCACACCAATCAAACGTATAAGGGGCAGCCCTCGGTAGGTTAGGGTGAGGCGGGGGTGGCCCTTGGGCCATCCCAACGCCGCGAACATGTATATTAGATATAATATAATGTAGATTATCATCTATCACTTCGATAGATTATAATCTACCGAAAAATAAAGCGACGCTTCACAATCTTTCGACAGTTTACAATCTCGCATATTGGATAGATCTAAGTTTAACCGCATGTGGCCGGCTGCACCTAGTTGTAGCCGGCTAAAACTAGGTGTAGCAGCACTTCGGCTTTTAGCCGTAACACATACACTAAATTGTGGCAGGTATCCCATCGTTAACAAAGCAGTCCCATCGTCCATATATATAAAAACTATGCAAAGAAAGACCTTTATTGACAAATTAGCTTTCATATTAAACTGATGAATAATTTTCCAGCGAGATGATGACAGTAATTTATCTCTAACACATTAAGGTTCCTTGAAAAACTAAAGAAATAAGAATACGAATAGATTTGCAGTTCCTACTCACCCAAAACTTCAAACCTGATCTTCCTCTCATCACTTCCCCCTTCGTTACTCACTAAACAACTGTACGGCCCAGCTTGCGACGCGTGCGCACTTAGTTTTAGATCCGCGTAGGCTATATCTTGTTTGTTCTCGCTAAGGACTTTGCCGTTTCGTAGCCACTGTATGGTTGGTGTAGGCTTGCCGATAGCTCTGCAAGCAATGCGTTGGTGTGAACCTAGCTGAAAGTGAAGAGATAATAAATCAATACTTTAATATATTTTATGCTATATACTTATCTAGTACCATCGCCTATGTATACCTGCAGCTGCAGAAGCATTGACGTTGTTATGCCAGAAGAGGGCGAAGGTACGGCGGGTTACCTATCCCGCCCTACCCTCACTCTTTCCTGCACCAAAGCGAGTGTGGTCGAACGGTAATTTACGAACCGACGCACCGGAATTCGAATCCCGAGTCGGCCTTACACCCGACTTATAGTGCCTTATAGTACTGATACTCGTAGTGCGGACTTTGCACGTTCGCTTTAAAAGAGTAAAGGAAAACATCGTGAGGAAACCCGCTTACGCGTTTCGGAGTGGCACGCATTGGTCGGGATTGTATAACTACCGAAACCTAGTCGTATTTCGGGATGATGTTTGGTGAATCATCATGGGGACGGGTCTGAGCGGTCGTCTTCTAGATTTATATAATGTGCTCCATCTTCGGCTACATCGTCGCTTAACATCAGGCGAAATGATGGCCAAACACAGATCTATAACCAAAAACAATATGCTGTCAATATGCAAGAACATCTTATTTTGTGCAGGAGGATGGCAGCGGTAGCGCGAAGCCAGGCGAAGCTTTTTAGCCGTAACTTCTGAGTAGGGGTTTTTAATCCGATACAGTGTTATTGTGATAAATTGAGGTTCATAAGTGCGTCTGTGATGCCTAAACAGAATAAAGAGCCTTTGATTTAGATTGAGCACATTATACAGGCCGCGTATGTTTTTGTACTTACCTCTGCCTCCACAGTAGCAGTAACAGTGACCGCTTCGCCTCCACTGTACGCCACCACCTCTACAATCTCCGCGGCACTCACGACACTGACTCTATACACTATGTGCGTGTTTCCCGCCGCGTTTCGCGCGTCACATCTGTAGAGACCCTCAGATGCGGTTGTAATGTTCGTGGCTGTTATCGTGGAATTGTCTAACTGCCAGTTTGTGTTGCTGTAACAAGAACTTCAATCTATAGTGTGGTGGTGGGTGTTTGAAGGTTAGTTTTTTTTTTAGAAAATGATTGATGAGAGAAGTCGTTTGCCTTATTAAGCGCCACGCCTGCCCATAACAATTGCAGTGCCACCCAGAACTTTTAATACCATAAAAAGCACTGCGTAGCACTGCATTGCGCTCATCACCCCGAGACATCAGATGTTAAGTCTCAGGTATTAAGGCGTGTTGCTTACCATCAGGTGAACGACGTGCTCGTCTCGATACTTAGTTACATAAAAAAAAGAGTGGGACATTAGATATTTTTAACTAGTGTTGTTAATTTAAATAAGTTACCTACCTAAACAGATGTTATATGGTTATCACGTTGTGTTTTTTACATTTCGCCGAAGGAACTTTACGAGAACTTTTCATGAATGAAAAACTACGAAATTTCAAAACTCGTGGAACTAACATTGTTCGACGTGACGTGCAGAATTTGCACCCTTCGGGCTTATACACATATTATGATACAAATTGTATATGTGAGAGATTTAAATGATATTTATTATTTTTAAATATCATGACAGAAAATCGGTAATGCAAAAAAGCTGTGTTGTTTCACCAGAAAAAATTCAGATGTCCATATGCGACGGTAACCTTTTCTTCAATCGTACCGATCGTCTGATTGTTTTTCACCATTATTAAGAAAAATTTCAAGAGTTAGAGGCGGCACTAGCATAAGTCAACTCTGACTGCTCATATCTTTGTGGCTGTGCGATGTCTTCCAAGTTGTCATCATGATAAACTTTTGAGCGCCAGAGAAGCAAAGCCGTGCCCTCCACGTCGAGATTAGATTAATGAATTTTATTATTATTAGCAGTTTTCATACGATTTCGTCGGCACAAGCCGACTTCGGCGTGGAGTGCACTCTTTCGTTTGTCCAGTATAGCCGACCGTGACTGTCAAAAAAGTTTCTGAAAATTTCTGAAACTACGTTTGTAGCTATGGTAATTCAGATGATAAATTCACATACTTAAATGTCCATTGAATGGTCGGTTCAGGAGAGCCCTTGGCGTTGCATTCGAGAGTGGCGTTGACTCCCTCCATCAGTAAAACGTCGAGTGCGTCGAAATCTGATATGAACGGGGGCTCTGAAATAGTACACCTAGATTAGAATATGGGCATCAAGAGCTAGAATATGCTATTTAATTATTAAGTCTGCAGACCTGTTTCGATATGAATGTGACATAGGTTATATTTTATTGAGTCGACGTGAACGAAGTCGCTGGCAGTTGCTAGTTTGCCAATATAATGAAACGTGTACCTCGTTAATTTATTGTTTTAATGTTTTTAGATTAAAATTGAATTAAAATAGTTGTGTTTTTAATAAATAAAAGCCGAATCAATTATACCTACAACCACATAAATCTTACCTAAAACATTCAACCTGAATTCCTTTAGAATCGTCCCATGAGCATTGCCTACTATACATTTGTAATTGCCGGCATTGCGCGTACGCACATTCATGAGCTTTAGTCGTTCTCTGTTCTCAAATACGATGGGCTTTGAATTGAAAAGCCATTTGATCTGAAAATAAACAAATAAGAACGTATCTATTTATTATTTTTCGTTGCTAAAACCTCAGCGTAAAACACACGTAAGCCGGGGCACGGCTGGGGCTACGCTGTAAGCGCTGTCTGACGTAGCCCGGTCTGCGCCCACCTTCCCTACTATGTGATTTTTTTTCTTCTCATGATCTCCATTTTTATTACAATCTAGCCAGTTGATTAGGCTAATAAGTAATTTAGTGTAAGACGTGTAATTCTGTGTGTATTCGAACAATAAAACATAGTCCTCCGACCCGGAACGGCCCCAGGCAGCTTTCTGTGCATTGCTTGGGTCATTAGATTTTAGTTGTCGTTTACAATGGTAACATGTATTTTACAAGATTTTTAATATTTGTTTAATAGAGAAATAAAATATAGTAAGAAAGCTGCGATTTCTCTGTGGACCTACATCTCCAGATTTTTCCTCTCCTGTCTGTCCTATCTTGTCCATTAGGGGCCCGACTATAGTTAATGATTATTTAGATCAAAACAGTTTAAAATTCAAGTCATGTCTGCCACTTTTTATCTATCTTACCTTAGCGATTGGTTTAGCGTCTACTCTGCAGTCCAAATACGTATCGTCTCCTTTTACAACGTCAACAATTTTAACTCCATTTTTTACATTTTTCTTTCTCAGATTTACAATTGTAGTTGAAATTTTGACATCTTTTTTGGTAGAAATATTATTTTTAGTGGCTTCTGTACTTGCTTCAGCTGCTCCACGACCATTTTGAGTTCCAACTCCATCATTTTTGCTATCATCATTTTTAATACTGCCTTTACGTATGGGATTTTCACTTGTGACAATTTCTTTAGAATTTCCACTTCTTTCAGGACTATCAAAATGTTCAGTTCCACCATCTTCTGTACTAGTTTCGTCAACATTTTCAGAAGCAGTGTCAAAATTTTTAGTAGGACTACCGTCATATTCAGTTCTACCATTAGCGTTTTCAATTCTATTACTAGCATCTTCAATTCTACCAGCAACATTCTCGTTTCTGTCATCATCTTCACCAGTACCATCAACGTTATCACTGTCTTCTTGGAATTTGGGTGGCCATTCAACACTAAGACTGATTGCGGAGGCAGCTGAGCCTACGGCGTTGGCAACCACACAAGCATATGTAGATTGGTCGTCGCGAGATATATTCGCTATTTGCAACGTTCCGGTTGATATGAGATTGGCGTCCTAAAAAATAGGTTATTCAATAAATTTTAAGTTGTTTGTCACGCTTTTATTTATAAAACCGAGAAGAACAGGTCGTTCGCCTGATGGTAAGCAACAGTTACAGCACCACCCAGAACTTTAGTTAAAATCTTGTTCAGCACTGTACTGCGCTCGTCACCTGAGACAGCTCTAATACTAAGTAATTTCGCTTGAAACTGCCCTGCAACCGGAACACAGTAATTTTCTTCTTAGATGCTGTCGGTATCTCAAGATCATCACATACAAATATGTACCATAATAGAACAATACAATAATAGTTTATTAAACACCAAAATAGGAAACAAGTTTACAGTTACATACAACAGTAGTAGAATAACGGGCGGCCTTATCGTTATGTGCAATTCCTTACAGGCCACCTTTGCATAATAGTTAACTAATAATACATAATAGTTAAACGTGTTTTTAAAAATTATTTATTCAATCAATCAAAAGTTCTTTATTCATGTTTTGCATCACAGACTTATGAACGTCAATTATTACAATGACTCTACCATCGTATCGTAAAAAGAACCACTACTCAGAAGATACGGCAAGAAATCGAGGGGCATTTTCTTTTTGAACTTTGTTACAATATTGTATGTTTGTTTTTGACAATATTATATTTCTTATGTGCCAGTCGGCTAATTGGCAGAAGCGGAATGTTCCATGCATCTTTCTTAACGAAAATCTATTTAGTCATCGAACCTTATACCATTTTACTGTGTCTGTGTGCGCGGCTCGTGTGGGACACTCGACGGTTGCGCGTGTGTGCTCCACTACTGTTACTACCGGGAACGACGCTTCGGCCTGCTTCTGTGTGGGTAGCGCTGAAAAAGAAATGCCGGCCACTCTAGAACCATAACATCTAAAACATAACTTACGAGCGAATTTCAGTAAACTAAAATATTAAAATCCCCCGAAGCATAACACCTATAAAAAGTAACCAATTTTGATAAAACTTCACCTATTTTTAACCCCCGACCCAAAAAGGAAGGTTATAAGTTTGACTGCTTTGTGTGTCTGTCTGTGGCAACGTCCGCGTAAGTCAAACTGACCCAGACGCGAGGGCGCATGTCTAGGTCAGAGGGGGAGTATGTAACGCGGGGTTTCATATTGTTGCATTTGAACGCACCCATGAGTCGCAGCCGTACCCTTTCACCCCGCGCACCTCCGCCCGCCAACGAGTGTGCATCTAGAGACGTTCGCCCGTGCGCCTCGCGGTAGTTAATGGATGCGGTTTTTTTTTTTGGTTTTCTAGCGGTGGTTCTTAGACATGTTATATTGTGTCGGGGGCTTTTACATTTTTTAATTTATAGACCAACCTAAGTCTGTAAAAGGATATTTATTTTTAACCGACTTCAGAAAGGAGAAGGTTCTCTATTCGATTGTTTTTTTTTTACGCTTAATAGATCTATGTTTGGCCACTATCTCGCCTGATGTGAAGCGATGATGTGGCCTAAGATGGAGCACATAGATCTAGAGAGAGACGGCAGTTGAGCGGCTGCTCAGACCCGTCTCCCCGATGGTTCACCGAACATCATCCCGAAACACGACTAGGTCGCTTGACGGCATGGTTTTGTTCAGTGGGTGGTATTACAACCACGGCCAAAGCCTACCACTCCGAAGATTGTATTTTTTTTAATGTTTTTTACCTTATAACTCCGTCATTCATGAACCGATTTGGAAAATTATTTTTGCGTTGGATTCAGTATAGCCACGAAGTGGTCCCATATAAATTTCATAGATATTTGACGTTAAACTTCGAAGATACATTGAAGTCCGTTTTTTGTTTGATAAAACGTATACTTGTTTATACAGCTGAGTGTCGAGACGAGCATATCGTTCTGATGGTAAGCAGTACGCCTGCCTATAACAGTTGCACCATCCAGAACTTGATTGCAAAATTTTGAGCAATACAGCACTGCTAGTCACCTGGCAGCTGACCCTGAGATCCTATTCTACTATCATTATAAATGCGAAAGTTTGTGAGGATGGATGAATGTTTGTTACTCTTTCACGCATAAACTACTGAATAGATTTGATGATTTTATTTCTAGAACTGAGTGATGAGACGCGCATGTCGTTCGCCTGATGGTCACATTTAAGCGCCACGCCTGCCCATGACAATTGCAGTGCCACCTAGAACTTTTAATACCATAAAAATCACTGCGTACATTGCATTGTGCTCTTCACCCCGAAACATCAGATATTAAGTCTATTATGCCCAGTAATTTAGCTGGCTACAATGCCCTCCGAACAGGTACACAGTTGCTTGCGCACTACTGCTTGGTGCTGGTACTTAGATATACTCACAATAAACCATCATCTCCACTGTCTTGTTGACCTTTCCAGCAGAATTCTTGGCGGTGCAGGTGTAGTTTCCGCTCATGTCTTCAGTGGGGGAAGCGATTGTCAGCGAGTTATCGGTTTCAACGTCGTAGCGGATGTCTGCAATGAAAGGAAGAATTTATTTTTTTATTAAGGCACACAAAACAGATTACAGTCAGTTTAGAAATCACGTTAACTATTCATAAATTATTTCGAACAAGACATGTGAGGGGCATTTGTTCATGTCCAAAACATGTGTATTGTGTATGTCACCGTAAAATTGTAAATAGGTAAAGTTAGATTATAATCTATCTAGCGAGATTATAAACTGTCGAAAGATTGTGAATTGTAACATACAGCTTACAATTTAACGCATTAGTTTTAGGTAGATTCTATCGAAATTTCATACATAGAAGTGAAACTGTTAATCATAAACATACGTGAATATAATATACATGTTCGCGGCGTTGGGATAGCCTAAAGGTCACTCCTGCCGCACCCTAACCTACCGAGGGCTGCCCCTTATACGTTTGTATGTTGCAGAGTTTCTTGGTGCTGTCTTCTCTAGCGGGCGTATTTCCGAAGCACTGCTTGGTAGTCAGTTTTCGCATTACTTTTCTACACCCGGACTTTAATTTGAGTATAGGTAAGACATGGGTAAACATAATTACCCTTTTTTTCAAAGTCATATTAACTTAAGTTAAATTTTTTAACATATTTTTAATTTGATATATATTATCTGTTATTAAACGTTATAGGTTTAAAAGTGCATTTTTGTGCCTATTTAATAAATGATACTTATTTGAATTTGACTATATGTAAAAAAATATATTATATTAAGAGAATACGACCGCTATCTCATCTGTTGTTTAGTGACGATGCGGTCGAAGATGTAGCAACAATCTAAAATACTCAAAGGCAATGTCGATTTCAAATTGAATTTATAACTCACCATGGTCAAGATAAACCCCGTCTTTAGTCCACACGACATAAGGTTTAGGTTTGCCTGTCGCTCTGCAAGCGATAGTCACAAACGTATCCATGTTTGTGACTACGTATGGTCCGGTGTAGTTCTCTTCTAATATCTTGGGTGGTTCTGAAAAGATAAGTATTTATTAAGTGAAATTTATTTTTTCAAAAGTGATTTTATTTACAGCTTAAGAAAAAATAACAAAACATAAAACTCAACAATTATTCAGAACATAAACTTAATATTAAATTCAACAACTAATTAAACGTAATGCAACATAGGCAAGGGCACGTCCGCTCAGCACGAAATCTCACGAAGAACTGAGTTTAGTGAGTGCGCGCGTTATAGCCGGTTGGCCGCTCGCTCCACCGCCTTCGCTTGAGTTGTCTAACAGTATTTTTTTTTTTATTTCTTGTCTTTCTTCTTTCTGGTGTGGGTGTGAGGCCAACCCTGATAGGTAAGGTTCTAGACCGCCCGAAGACTTCCTACTTGGTCTAACGACTGTTATCCTAAGAAAATAAGACACGGTAGGTAGTGCTCAGATGTAAATACCACCGATCCAAGTAGCGACCGTGGCGAACGTTGCTTCAGTAACAGATCTACTACGACCGACTAAGCGAGCTACGCTACAGAAGAAAGAAAGATATTAACATTATACTACGGCTCGGCAGCCCAGTTGGTTAAGGCGTCGGGTCAGTATTCCGAAGTCACAGGTTTAAGTCCGGTCTGCGCAATAAATTTTTTGCTTTTTGAATATTTATAAAGATATTTTAGACAACTTTGAGAGCGCCACTGTCAACTTCGGGTTTTTAAATGACGAACAAGCAGGTCGTTCGCCTGATAATAAATAGCATGCCTGTCAGTCTGATATTAGCCTTAAACAATCCGGAACACAAATGTTTGCACACTACTGCTTGGCTGAAGAATGCGGTAGACTTGCCAGATACAAAGATCATGAGATAACGGCGAGTCTTGTGTAACGTTAACGTTTTTCTAAATCCCAAACGCCCAAACGTCACAAGTAGATCTTGCCCTCTAACTAGGATTCCCTGAACCTTAAACATCAGAAACTACGAGAACCATGTCCCACCCGATTAGTTCCAATGTCGCCCGCGATCATATAGACTCTTGTCGTACTATATCTTACCGTAGACATGCAAATAAATAAACTTCCTGACGACCCCGACAATGTTTTCCGCGACGCACGCGTACGCTCCCTCGTGTTTAGAGCTCGAGTTCCTTATGTAGAGATTGCCAACTTCGTTGAAGCTGAAACGAAACAATTAGCTTAAGGTGGAACGTTTTTCATTAGGAAGTATTTAATTTTAAGTAACATAATTTTCAATTTGTATTTTTTTTTTTGCTAATTATGTTTCTTAATAAGACACCTCAATAACATTACGATCTATCCCAATAAGACTAATAAGTAATTTGAGTTTAACTTAAGCTGCTAAGTAGAGTAAAACTAAGAATGTGTCCATTAACACTTTTCTTACTGTCTCTATTAAGGCGAAGACACTTGTGTTCTTTATGGGTAGCACTATTATACTACAATACACTGTCACTTCACTACACTAACTCAAAAGGTTTTGTCCGTTTGAGTCTTCTCACTATGTCTGTGCTGTCAAGGAGCTGGATAGCCTCGACGTTCACGTGATGATGAAGTCTCCGTTCATGAGCTTCGGCGAACTTTTTTATTACACTAGTGACGAGGTCCAAGATATTATGTAATGATTTTTTTATTTTTTAATGTGCGATTATTTGAATTATTATCTATGACATGTTTGATACTATATTTTATTGTGTATTTCCTGTTGAAGTTTAAATAACATGACATTTGGCCTAAACTTCCTTATAAATATTAAAAATCATTACTTTCATTTTTAAAATATTGTACGTCCGTCATGGACAAATTGTTGACACCATGGCATAATGCAATTTTAACACCAATTTATACACTGCAATAAATTTTCATTTCATTTCATTCAAAATTCAACCATGATTAACTAGTTCACTGAAAAGTAGAAATGCCTAAAAACATTAATAAAAAACAAAACAAAAGCATGTTAATAAAACTTTTTCTTTTATTCCAAAATACAAAATACATTAAAAATGAAAATTTATAGCACTAGGTTAGTTTGAAAAGATTCGAACCCTAGACCTGCTGATTGCTTTACGACAACATCATTTGCAATACGCATGACAATTACAATAAGAATATGCGTGTGTGAGTGACATCACGATGTTATCCTTCACCGTTTTAGAGCAAGCGTGCAAAATCTGCATTTAACTATATAAGTCATTGGTGCAGAGCCGAATCGGGATTCGAACCCAGGTGCGTCTGATCGAAAGGCGCATGAGTTGCCGCTGAGCCACACTCGCTCTAAAATCTCTTTTCTCGCCTTTAAACTTTCTTATATAATTATTTTTTCTCCTTAAATACGTTTTGATGTTCAAATTAAGAAGAACTTAAAGAGATTATACCTTAAATCTGTCGTATTTTCTTTGATTAAATCTTCCCGGAACTCCCACTGAATGGTAGGTACAGGGAACCCCACTACGTCACATTGCATGCTCGCGTTTTCACCGATCAACACATTTTTATTCACTTCCAACGGTGGTTCTATGTACGGTGGCACTGAAAAAAAAAACTTTTACAGGGAAAAGGCATATTCTACTAATACTATAAATGCAAAAGTTTGAATAGATGGATGGATGTTTGTTATTCAATCACCCAAATTCTACTAATAAAACGGCTTTTTACGAAGAATTGGCCTGTAGATACTTGCATGGCGATCATGTATCTTTATTATATTTCAATCAATTAGGTACAATAAGAAACCAGTTTCGATGATGGTTTTGCGATCACGTAACCCGTTTGTTGCAATCAAACGTCAACGAAAGCTCAATTGAAATAAATATAGGTTTTGACAAACAAAGCTTATATCGATATAAATAAACTATAGACAAAAGATCCGTATTACACAGTAAAATTGAATAGATTGGGCGTATACATAACGATTCATAGCACAATCTCGTTTTGTAAATTTGTCGGGTAACCCCGTTTCACATTGAACGTTATCGATAGGAGTACATTGAAATCGAGACATAAAAAGTTACGTAATCGCATTTTATCGATTGAATTTAATTTATATTGCACGTAGGTTCGCAACATGCGACGTTTGCTACAGACTTACGTGATCGCCCTGCTGAGGTCCTGGAAAAGGACAAACAATACTTTGTATTCCAAAAAACTGCGGGTAAAACCGCGTGGAGCAACTTGTTGGATATAACAAATACATAACAGTATGTCATACTCTTCGGTCATGCGGACCTCAGAAATGAGACCCTACCACCACTCTAAGTAGTTCCACGTTTAAGTGGAGTCGAAAATTAGACACAAAATACTTCAGCGTTTAGTTCTGCATTCGTACCAACATTAATTTGAGCGCAATGAAAAACTAATTATACACCTAACACATAAAAATGAATGAATACTAACCCCAAATGTAGAGAGAATAAGAAAGTGAGGTATTCCCGTATTGGTTCATAACGACACACGTGTAGTCTCCGAAATCCGTCAGGTTGGCAACGAATCTGGGAAAATAATTAGAAAAAAACAAAAACCGATTTCAAGACTATACCTATATTTTTTGTTTTTGTTGATGTTTTCGAAAAGTGCTGAATCAATTTCAATAAAATTTACATGGGATCACCTCTGGAGTATGACTTACGTATGTACTGACCTACCAAACAAAAAATAATCATAAAAATCGATCCATAATTGGCGGAGTAATCGCGTAACAAATAAAAAAAACATACTGTCGATTTGAGAATCTCCTCCTTTTTCAAGTTTCAAGACTTTTTTGTAGTCAGTTAATTAAACAAAAGAACACTTTATCACGAAAATATGTGAATGACTATACAAGAGCTCTAGGCTCCCTCTAGACTTCTAGAGGAAGACGAGAGTTAAGCGACAGCAGTCTTTCTGATGGTTCACCGAACATCATCCATCATCATTCCCGATATAGAGTCTAGATCTATGTGCTCCATACATCAGCCACATCGTCGCTCAACATCAGGCAAGATGGTACATTAATTAATTTAATTGGTACATTAATGCACGTAGGTAGATCTATAAATTCTATAACTTCTATATAAAATAAATACGCCCAACGATCACAAACATAGATCCTGGCCCCTGACTGGGTTCCCTGTATCAAGGGAACCAGGAACTAAGACGACCATGGTCCCACAACACCCAGACACGAAACAAATGCTTGCGACTTATTTTTTCTGTGCACAAACATTATTTGTCTCGTCAGCGTCGCGGGAATCGAACCTGCCACCTCAATGGTGTATGAGATTTGCGCCAACCTGCCCAACCACTACAGAGAGCACCACAGAGGCTGTCAATAAGATGAAGCTTATTTAATATGTTATATAAATATTCTAAACGACAAATTTTCTTTAAGAAGGGTGTGGATCTCTCCAAAACTGAATTCCAAAACTGATAAAGAAACAGTCGCCATAATCGAGATCATAAGGGTTATGATCTCGATTATGGCGACTGTTTCTGTAATCGAGATCATAACCCTTATGATCTCGATTATGGCGAAAACGGAGATACAACTTTTGAAAAATATCATATTTTAGCCGGGAACCTGATGATTCTGTTGTGGCGCCGTCACCTATAATTGCAGAATCGTTCCAACTCCTGCAGAAATATTAACGCGTGATCAACGCTCATTACCTGTGGTAAGACAGTAACAGTTCAATACGTAGTTCACTCACCTGATCCCAAACTCGTCGATATACTTCCTGCCACCCATGACCACTTCTCCGTTATGGTGCCACAGTACTTGCGGTGCAGGGAAGCCTGTCGCTTCACACGGCAGCTCCACTAGTTGACCTTCTAGGATTTCTTGCTCTATGGCCGCGGTTGGAGCAGAGATTTTAGGTGGCACTGTTAGAAATAATTACCTATAATACTATTCTATAATATTCATATTATTTATATATTTTTTCTACAATATTTTAGTAAGTACTACCCTATCATCCATTCGGAGACTGTTGAAAGAATTTTAATGTGGTGTTCAGGGTTCACAGCATAAGTCACAACTTAGATTATAAGATTATTATCATATATATAAAATTCTCGTGTCACAATGTTAGTTTACCTTACTCCTCCGAAACCGAAACGGCTTTACTGATTTTTACCAAATTTTATATGCATATTCAGGAGGTCTGAGAATCGGCTACTATCTATTTTTCATACCCCTAAGTGTTTTTTTTTTATTTATATGGCAAAACAACGTTTATTGGGTCAGCTAGTGTTACATAAAAATCGGTTGGGTGACTACGAGAGTACAGCTTGACCGCTTCGTAGTTCGCGCTGTCATATAATAAAAAAATTATTTAACTAGTTAAAATAAAAATACCATGAAACATTAGTCTTTTACTCTATACGTTAGTTTGTACGAGACATTTTGTTTTTATTTTAGTAAATTATGTATGTTTATTATGTGTGTAATATGTTATTACAAGCTTTTATTTAACTTGCTATATTTGTTTGTTTCGGTCAAATCTTGCAAGTTGAACCAGAACCACTTCCTCTTATCCTACGAAGTTGAAATTTTGCATACTTGTCAAAGTCTAATGACGATGCAATATTATGGTGACAGCCAGCTGATCTGATTATGGAGACGGAAGGTGGGCAATGGAACTCCTTGGCGGATATTCGTAAACTACTAGTGTTTGGGCTCATTTTAATCTGCTCGCGGTTCCGATTACGAATTTGTAAAAGCTCGTCTTAAAGATATATTTTTCAACAAAAATCTAGTTACCATTATATTTCCTTACCATAAACGATCAAAGTGAAGTTCTTCTGCACAGAGCCCAAAGGACTTGTAACGTTGCATGTGAACAGTCCAGTGTCGTATTCGGTAACCTTATCGATCACCAAATCGTTTGTATCCGTTAGATGGCTGAAAATACAAGTAAATTATTCAAGCCTATGTTTGGTTGCTGAAAATATTTTTATCATGATTGTATTTATATCACTTGATGGAAATCCACCATGAGAATGGAGCATACAAGCATGAAAGATACTTCCAATCGTGTTCCTTGACGAAACGGTATGGCTTAGCTAACTAAAAAATTAAAAGAGAGAGAGAGAGGGGGGGGAGATAGAGAGAGAGGGGGGAAGAGAGGGAGAGAAGGAGGGAAGTGGGTAGGAAGGGAAGGAAGTGATGAGGGCTGTCTGTTCAAAAGCTCACCTGTTTCTACTATACACCATGGGGTGTCCATCCTTATTCCATAGTACCATGGGTGGCGGCATGCCGACAGCCTCACAGGAAAACCTCACAGTTTTTCCAGCTTCTACTTCTATAGGTTTCTGATCAATGTCCGATTGTTTTTCAGATTTAAATTGAGGAGGATCTGTTTAAAAATACATTATACATTTGCAGTCTGGCATATCATAGATTTTCTAGATGGCTCTAAGTACGTCGGCATCTATTTTCACAGAGTGTTTTACATTTTCATTCATTAGAATTCAACCGATGGTGCGCGAGTAGAACGAGCACTAATTTACAATTCGAAAAGTCATGCATTAAAAAAAATTACTTCGAAGGCTCGGCGACCACAGTCAAGTTGATGGGCGTCGGTGTGCGAGCGAAGCGAACGAGATTTTGGATCGAAAGACAGTTTCAGCCTCTACGATTGCGTGGACATGTGAGCGTAGCGAGCGCGAAATATAATTTACACATTACAGAAAAAGTAACCGGCATCTAACTGTTGTATCAACTATCAACAAAGAATGATGATTACTACGAAAGCTAGTTATTGTCAGTTACATATATTTGCTCTGTAAAAATCTCTATGGCTGGTTTTTGTTTTTTTCGTTTAGATATTTGTTGATATCATACTTACAATGAACAACCAACTCTACGTCATACTCGTCTTTTCCGAGTATATTCTCCGCCACACACCGATACATGCCAGCTTGGCGATTCGTCACATTGCCAAGCATGAGATCCGAGCTATCTTCGTTGGTAATATCCAGAGCGGAACTGTTAGATGTACCGTTTATGTACTGCCATTTGAGAGACGGCTCTGGACTGCCTTTTTGTGCTCTGTGGAAAAATAACTTGTTGGAAGACATTTTCTTTTGATAGAAAACGCCGTGACGCAGACGAGGTCATAATAAAATGCGATAAGAAACTGAATGATTTGATTACAAATGGCACAAATAAGGTGCCACTTTTAACGGTGACATCAAGATTTGTGGTAAGGTAACCGTTTCCGGTAATATTATTAACTGAAACGGTATTGGCCTTATTCTTACTAATTCTTGCCGTACCGACCGATCCCAGTTTTCATAATCAAAACAGACGTTTTAGGACCGAAGCTGCGTTATCGATACGAAAAGAAATATGACATGAAAGTTAATTGAAAATTTTGTTATGATACTTAGATATAGTTATAGTGCGACAAAAGTATTATATTCGCATATAGGTAGTATGTTTAGTACTCATAGAGTGTGGGAAATATAGTAAGAATCCTTTCCATCCATAATCATAATTTCACCAATATATTTTATTACAAGTCTCGACGTCACCTCAACGTTCACAGGTGAATGGGTCACCCACTGATGTCACCCACTGTACGGCCCCAGGACCAGCTAGGCTCGTCAAACAATTACATTAAATAAACTGTGATGTCTTCAATGACATCTGCGTTCATGCGATTCTTGTCATAGGAGCCCATTTGAAAGTATAAACAACGATACACAATCTCACCTACATGCGATTATTGTCGATTCTCCTTGTTTAACTACCCTCTTTGAAAATGGTTTAGATAGCACAGGACTCTCTGAAAAAAAATACCCTTGGTAATCTATGGTCATAGATAAAGCTACAGTACTACCAAGTTATCTGTTAAGTCAGCGGGCGCTCAGCTAGCAAAGAAAACCAATCAGGAGCTAAAGTATATGGATTTTTCATAGTCCAAGTCAAAACAGCCGTTAGGCCATATCGGAGGCCTTCGAGCGGTCTAAAAACTCCGACGCCAAGGTTGGCCACAACCACGAAAAAAGAAAGGAAGTAAAAAAAAAACTAAAAATACAGTAAACTTAAAGGTTCCCTGTATCAATAGAACATTGGAATTAATCGTAATTTAAATCTGTCGTTTGATAAATGTGTAACATTCAGCCACCGACGTAGCTCAGTTGGCTCTGTCTTTCCTGTGCTAAAAGTAGACGCCCGAGTCTAAACATCGGCTGGAGAAGATTTTATTAGACTATTTTGCATACCCACAATAAATGACGGAGTTCTGAGGTAACACACATAAAAAAATACAATCAAATTGAGAACCTCCTCCTTCTTTTTAAGTTGGTTAAAAATTGACATGACTTGTGTTAACCAATTACATTGGTGGAAACGATAAGTTCAAATGGTTTTGTCGCAGTTTCTTGTTCTTCTTTAAGATAACTTACCCAATCCAGACACAGCAACAGTACCCGTCACTTCCATGGTCTCATAACCGTTGTCGGCTTCGCACCTATACGTTCCTAGATCATCGAAATCCAGCCTTGAAATATAGACTGTCTTATCGTCTTCGGATATATGCACGTTGTTTTTGACAACCAGGTCTGTGCCGTTGTGACGCCAAGTCAGTTTAGGTGTGGGGTAAGCGTCTACGTCACAATGTAGTTCGATCTGGTAATAGAGTTGAACCGATGTGTCTAGAAGAATATGTTACCCAATCAGAAATCCACATCCTATTAATATTATAAATACGAAAGTTTGTGGGGATGGATGGATGGATGTTTGTTACTTAATCACGCAAACACTACAGAACGGATTAAAATTTGGTATGTAAGTTCTTTAGGTCCTGGGCCATCATAGTCTACTTTTCATCCCGGGAAAACGTGAGTGAATCCGCGGAGCGCAGCAAGTTAAACGCATATTTTGTGTATATTGGTTGCTGTGCCTTACTAAGCCAAGTGTTTCGCCAAGTGTAGTTCATGAATACGTTTTATGTAATTAAATAATGAAACGACGTTCATCTGATGATAAGCAACAAGCCTGCCCATAACAGTTGCAGCACCACCCACAAATTTGGTTAGCAAATTCCTGCGTGGCATTGCACTGCGCTCGTCACCCAGAGACATTAGCTCTTAAGTCTCATATGCGCAATCATTTCGCTAGCTACATGCTAATAGTCTTTATACTATGGCCCTTCAAACCGGAACACAGCTGCGCACTGCAGATGTGAGACACGTGGAAGAACAGACATTTGAGCGACAACAACCGAGTGTAGTGTTGTACATATAGACACATGTAACCACATCAACCTGATCAGAACATGTTTCTAATTGTTATATTAGACTTGTTCGGTTGATCAATGGATGCATTGACTACAGATGACGTAAAATCGTCCCCGTTAGACGATAAGAAGGATAGAAGAAATTTGGTTGCTTGAGCAGCTGTCTCGGCGGCCCAGTGGTTAAGGCGTCGGGACGGTATTCCGAAGACGGAGGTTCGATCCCTGCCCGAGCAATATCATTTTTCTTTTTCCTAATTATTTAAAATCTTAATGTAACCTCATTTACTAATTATATTAATTATGTTTTTCTACAAGTCAATTTAAATGTTTGAGTCAATTTTTGCATGTTGAATCAGAACCACTTCCTTTTATCCTACAAAGTCCGATGACAATGCAATATTATGGTGACAGTCAGCTGATCCGATTATGGAGACGGAAGATGGGCAATGGAACTGGTACGGATAATCGTAAACTACTTGTGTTTGGGTTCATTTTAATCTGCTCGCGGTTCCGATTCCGAATTTGCTAAAAGCTTGTTACAAAAATGATCAGTATAAATCCACATCTCATCATTTAAATTCATCTCCTCTACCCACCGTACACGGGCTTCGATACCCTAGAAACAGTAGAAACGCCTTCCTTACCATTGAACCCTTGCACCAGTGTCATCTCCCTCCGAACCCTCACCACCACGCTGTCCTGGTCGATACCCACTACGTTCTCTCCCACACAGAAGTAAGTCCCCTGGACGTCTTCAGCTGAACTGTTTAGTCGTAATATGCTCTTGTATGTTTTGGCATCAAGTGGTGTTGTCTGAAAGTAAGTTAAGTAAAAGTAAGTAATATTTTAAGAAATAATATTGGTTAATAATATTTTAGTAGTACCAGTCCGGATTACTAGAATCAACCTAAGAAATAGAACTAACCTAAGAAACAGAACCAACCTAAGAAATAAAAATAAAAAGTCACAGGGTATGTCTCTTTTAATTTTTGAACAACAGTAAAACCTAATAGTCTAGCATAGCCTAGCTAGTACTAATAACTACAATCTGGGTATCTTCAAGGCCAGAGTGAGTGAAGGTATCTTCTAGATTTACGCGCTCCATCTTCAGCCACATCGTCGCTTGACATCAGCCGAGATGGTGGTCAAACGTAGACCTATCTTTTGTAAAAAAAAAGAATAGTCGCTTTTTCTTTTCTTGACCATTTTAATACCTGTAAAGAAATGTATTTTGGAAAGTTAATATTAAGAAGTGATAAGGACTTGGCATAGTAAATTATAAGCTTTGAATGTCGTTTCTTTGTTTACAGGTAAGTTTTAGAAAATAGTGTTTTCATGTAAATAGTTTGGTATGTAACGTATAACTACTAACTCAATAAAACTTTGTTTACAGAGCAACAAATTATAGTTTATTTTGAATTGCCAATCCTAGACTATACGATTATAATATAAATCTTATATACCCATACCTATGAGAGCGCGTACTACGCAGAGGTTAAGCTTTATATTTGTTGTGAACAGCAATATAATTAATACAAATATCGGCAAATAAACAAAAATTAATTATAAAAACTATATTTTGGACAGATCTTGATTTCTGTAAGTTTTGTAAAAATATCTTCAATACATGGATGTACTATTAATTATTCTGTGACATGCGCACTACACGTTTATAAAGTACTAGCGACCCACCCCGCCTTCGCACGGTTATTATACATATAAACTTCCTCTTCAATCACTCGATCTATTAAAAAAAACCGCATCAAAATCCGTTGCGTAGTTTTAAAGATTTAAGCATACATAGGGATATAGGGACTGAGAAAGCGACTTTGTTTTATACTATGTAGTGATTAAGTACTTAAAGTATTAGCTGTGGTATTAGTTAGTCAACGTCTTACGGTATAATTCAAAAACTTCTCTTCGCTCCCCCTATACCACACGACTCTCGGCGGAGACTGCTACGTTTTCGCACATTACGTTGCTTACCTATTGTTACCTACCTTTATTTCAAGTTTTGTTATGTAGGAAAGTTCAAAATTCTTAGTCTTAAAATTATATATATCATCGGACACCTATAATTGGCTGAATTTATATATATATATATATATATATATATATATATATATATATATAATATATATACTATATATATATATAATATATATATATATATATATATATATATATATATATATATATATATATATATATATATATATATATATATATATAGGTTATATTGTTTTATAAGAAGTGCTGTTGGTCTTCTCAAATAAATAAATATAATTAGTTAGTCAAAGTCTTACGGTATGATTCAAAAACTTCTCTTCGCTCCCTCTATACCACACGACTCTCGGTGGAGGCTTTGCTACGATTTCACACGCGACCTCATGAGCCGTTCCATTCACCACTGTCATATTCTTCGAACCGAGGATGGTCACCGCCGGCTTCAGTAGAACGGATATTTGGACTGAATCAGAAGCTGAAATAAGTGAAGGTGAATTTGTAATCGAAGTAGTGTTTGGTGGGTGAAACAAGTTTTTTCGTAAACAAAAATTGTTGTGTAGGTAGGTACTTGTATGCGTAAGAGTAACGCATGGTGAGATTACATTGCATGTACTCCTATCCTGCTTTCTCCACAGAAGAGATGATAGTGCTACCTCCTTGCTTTCTTTGCATTGGGTACTCTGTATACATGAAGTATCCAATTCTTTATACGCGCATCCAGCACAAGTATATTTTAATATCACCTCCAAAAACCTGTGCCAGTTATTCTGCCGCCAAGCAGTAGTGCGCAAGCATTACCGTAACGTGTTTCGGTTTGAAGGATATTGTAGCCAGAAATTACTGTGTATTATGAGAGCTGAAGAGCTGATTTTCTCAAGGTGACGAGCGCAGTGCAGTGCCGCGCAGGATTTTGCAAAACAAAGTTCTGGGTGGTGATGCAATTGTTATGGTTAGACGTATTGCTTACCATCAGGCGACCTGCTCGTCTCGTCATTCAGTTACATAAATAAACCTTACCTTCTAAGCTTCCTCTAACAGCCCTGCACGTCCATTCTCCATCATCAGTAACATTTACCGCTAAAAAGTCCGTATGACTCGTTCCCACGCTAGCCTCTTTCCAAACAGTTCCGTTGTTCGACCAAGAGATGGCGTCACTGTTCTTCACAAGACAATAGAGGTTGACAATGTCGTGGTACTTAGCTGAGAGTTGGTGGGAACCCAGGATTTGAGCTGTGGGCTGTGATTGGACGAGAATTACAGCCGTTTTGTTGGACGAGCCACCTGCAATGGAAGAATCGTAGTTAGATTTTGAAAAGTTTCGTGAGTGTTATTATTCATAATTGATATAAAACGGCTAAGACTCACTGTAAACGTCGAAAATTACTCCGACCAGGTTTCGGACATTTTAGAAGTCCTTCTTCTGGGAGTTATGATATCAAGCCGCGGCTTAGGTCGCGAGCGCTCGCACGTAACTCGAAACCTGGTCGGAGTAATTTTCGACGTTTACAGTGAGTCTTAGCCGTTTTATATCAATTAAGAATCGTAATGTTGGAAATTTTTAGGCAGCCTTTGTGGTGTAGATGGTTAGACGAATAATTTTATATCTCATACACTTCTAGGTCATCCAGGAATCGACAAAGATTAAGGAATCGAACCTTTGGCTTATTATCGATTTGCTTGCGTTTCACCACTATCTCACTCTCCTGGTGACGGTGTCGACGACGTCACATCACAAAGTACTATACAATATAATACATACTTTATTGCACACCAAATAACATAGACACAATATGGGTACGGATATTTTTTCAGAAAGTATTTAAGATTAACCATAATGTATATATATAGCCATGTAAAATTATATTTTATTCAAAAAAGTCCTAAAAGTACCTAAAACTATGTTTAAATGTTACGTTTCAAGTGTGGCCGCGCATAAGGTCACCTCAGAACGTATGACGTCACACGCAGGCAAACGAGAAGACAAGCTCTACGAAAGCAAACTTGCAAAGTGATGAGCAAATGAAGAGTGAAGTGATATTTTTGAACAAGTTTTTTTGAAGTTTAAGAACTGTAGGATCGTCATGGCATGAAAAACATATCGTTTTGATTTCGATAAAAAGCTAAAATAAACACAAGCTTCGCACACGGTATTAACTTTGAAATGACTTCATGCACTGTGTTGGTGTTTCGGAACAGATAAAAAGTGGATACGGGCTGAAATGATGACGCCAGTCATGCAGCCAATAAGCAGTAGTGTGCAAGCATTACTTCAGTCCAATATAAAAGGCATGGCACAAGCGAAATTACTGGGCATTATGATACTTAGGAACCATTTGTCTCAGGGTGATGAGCGCAGTGCAGTGCTGCACAGGAATTTGTGAAACAAAGTTCTGGGTGGCTCTGCAGCTGTTATTAGGCGTGTTGCTTAACATCAGTTGAACAACCTGCCCGTCTCACCACTTATCAGAAAAAGGTACCTATATAATACATATCTAACCTCTGTTAGTAGCAACACACATGTAACTGCCAGCGTCTGCTTCAGTCGCTTCTTCCACGGTTATGTTGTAGGTGTATATTCCCTCCATGTTGGGCTCCACAGCTATATCGATGACTGAAATAAAATTAATAAGATGCGGTACTTACTTTTTAACCGACTTCAAAGAAGGAGGTTCTCAATTCGACGGTATGTTTTTTTTTTATTTATTTTTTGTATGTTTGTTATGCGATTACTCCGCCAATTATGAATTATTTTGATGATTCTTTTTTTGTTTGGTAGGTCAAGTACTTCAGAGGTGGTTCCATATAGATTTTATCAAAATAGATTCAAAACTTTTTTTTTAAATTAAAAAATATCAAAAAATATTAGTTTAGTCTTGAAGTCGGTTCTTGTTTTTTTCTAACAAATAATTATTTATAAAATTGTAGGTCAGACACAAAAGAACTATTGTCTCAGGGTGAGAGCGCAGTGACTTGCCGCGAGATTCTCAAAACAGAGTTCTGGGTGGTGCTCCCCAGTTGCAGCAGAACTAACTTATGGGCAGGTGCGTTGTTTACCATCAGGTGAAAGAACTGTTCGTCTCGTCACTCAGTTGTAAGAAAAATTAAGAATATTGTGGCAACCGTCTGACACTGACCCCGAGTGGTGGATTATGGCTCGTACTCACTCAGAGAAGGCCGGAGACCCACCAGAGGGAACGTAATGGGTAATGACGATGATGTTAACATACATGACTTCAAACCTCTGCGACCATTGAGTTCAAACTTCGAACTCAATGGGACACATTAGCTGACCGTTATAACAAAGCTTTTATTTTACATTTTTGTAGTGATAAACCGTAAAAAATTGCATAATCAAGAGTTTAAAAGAACAGACAAAAATCGCACTGTAACATCTATTTGATAGCCTCCGTGGTGTAGTGGTTGGGCAGGGTGGCTCAAATCTCATACACCACTGAGGTTGCGGGTTCGATTCCCGCGACAGGACAAATGTTTGTGCACTGAAAAAAAAGCACAAGCATTTGTCTCGTGACTAGGTGTTGTGGGACCATGGTCCTCATAGTTCCTGGTTCCTTAGATACAGGGAATCCTAGTTAGGGGTCAGGATCTATGTATGTGATCGTTGGGCGTTATTATTGTTATATTGGTGCTTTCTGTATCACTAGGTACTGAGAAAGTGGGGACCGTAAGGATGATGATAAATACGGTAAAATGTACCTTCACGTGATTCGTTGTTTTGGCTGACAAACTGAAACTTAAGCAATAGCGCTTCACTTAGCACAGTACAGGATATGTTGGCGTTGTCTCCCATTTCCAAAACCACACTTGCGGGTTCTAAAAATAGTTCAGGAGGATCCACTAAAAAAATTAAAAA
This sequence comes from Petrophora chlorosata, assembly GCA_951640565.1. Lineage (NCBI taxonomy): Eukaryota > Metazoa > Arthropoda > Insecta > Lepidoptera > Geometridae > Petrophora > Petrophora chlorosata. The sequence continues at coordinate 9,955,265 of OX621203.1, read as the reverse complement.
AAACACTTATATTGCATTTTACAAGGAACCAAAACTTATCAAAAATACTACTCTGAAGGAAAATAGGCACAAGCACCAAATATAAGTAAATAAATAAATCATTTATTCAATAAGGTTCTTAAACTTATTTGGCTAGTTGAGAAATTTCTAATATTGAGGTATCTGCTGCCGAACTAGGCTCATCGCCCCTGTTTTTTCCCGCCGCTGAGAGATGCACCGACTCACGGAGCAGCCACCAGCGGCCTGCCAGTTCCTCGGGGGTAGACACCCCCGCACGTTTACGCCCGGGTAGTCGAGACCTACCCCTACCACCCCTAGGGGAGGTGAAACATCAACTGACTGACTAACATTCTGGTCAATAGAAGACTGATTAATTTGAAACCGATGGGAAGGCACCCTTCAGATTGTGTTATTTTTCAGATATTGCCGGTTGCGTACCTAATAATGTGACATCTGTGACTGCCTTGCTAGTGCCAGCCACGTTTTTGGCTTCACATCTGTATGTTCCCACATCTTCTTCTGTCATGTCCTCTATAACGTACGCTATGGTTGTAGTCTGTCTGTAAAGCATGATGAATAATACATATGTATAAAACAAAGTCGGTATCCGCGTCCTCATTTCTGTTTCTTCTAGACTTTTTCTAAACCACGCAACGGATTTTGATACGGTTTTCACCGTCATTTAGAGATTTTTTACGAAATTGCATCCAAGCGAAACCAGGGCGGGTCGCTAGTTTCTTATAAATGATTACCGCCCCGCTTTTCCCATATTTTCTATTATCCCGGAAGAATATTAAATGTTTCCGGGGAAGCGCATTGTATTTGCAAATCCTGCGCTGCAATGAGACATTTGATTTCATAACACGGATCCTCAGTAATTTTGCTGGCGTCAGAGTAGTTACATAAGCTTTTTAATAATACAGGCAACGACCAGGTCTCAACCTTCATAATACGAACGGCCAAGGAGTAGAACTTTTTGCCAGAATCTGTATTCCTCGATAGCTACATTCTGAGATTCTTTAACATTAGAGTAAACAGGTTACTTTTCAGCGAGAGTACTACATCTTCGCTGACATCATCACTTAACATGACTGCGTAGCGCAGTTGATGCCTATGAGATAGCTGTCGAACGTAAACCTATAGACATAATATAAAAAATATAGTTCTAATTCTAAACTTACAGAGAAACCTGTTCTTGTAAAACAGCCATGTCTTTGATCCACACCGCAGTGACTGGCACCAAACTCTCCGCCTTGCAATTTAGGACTACCCTCGAATGGGAATGCGCTTCTATCTGAGAAATAAAAACAAAATCTATGATTGTGTGTCCGAAAACAAATAGAAGAATAAAAGTACTAAAACTTCAGATAATCGGACATCCTAAATCGGATCTGTAGGACGGTCGGATAATGTGTATCTATATTAACATAAGTCTGTCTACCATCTGCTACCAGTGAATCCTTAGTTACTTTGGTCACATTGCGCGTCGAAAACTGGACAACCTTGACAAAGTGGTTATGGTTGGCAAGGTAGAAGGAAAAAGACCTCGCGGCCGTTCACCTAGCCGTTGGTGTGACCAAGTAACCACCCTCACTGGCCTTCCTATAACTACCGCCTTGAGAAAAGCCGAAAATCGGGCAAAATGGAAGGAAATAACACGTAAAGTTATAAAGGACCTTCAGGGACACGACCTTCAGCAATGAAGAATACGGCTAAGAAGAAGATTAACATTAGTAACTGTCGAACACATCCGATTGAGGATATCAGATTTCCAATAATCAAAAGTTCTATATCTAATAAGAGAAAATGTCTTACCTTTCGTGACACTGATAAGTATGGAACATCTGAAATGCACGGACAAATTAATTATATTTATAACGATACATCACCGATACGTACCTAGCTTCAAGTACGGTAAAGATGTTTGTTACCTGGGTTCTTCGCTTGAACGGCAGTCGCGCCTATTCTTCGAAACTCTTGATTATGTTCATCTTTACCGTTTATCTGTAAAAATATATTGAAACTTAGTTACATTAGACAGCCTGTGTCGCAATGGAGTTCGAAGTCGTGTTGTCTTTATCATCATCAGCCCATTAGGGTCCCTCTGCTGGGACTTGGGCCTGAGAGAGTATGGGCACAGACTAATACATGGGACTTAATCCGTCAGTGCAGGCGGATGTTACTTCTTTAATATTTTTAAACTACTGTCTCGAGTCGAGGATGTGGATGGCAAGCAACTCGCCAGCTCATAACAGTTGCAGCACCACTCAGAACATTGTTTTGCAAAATCTTATACGGCTCTGCACTGCGCTCGTCACCCTGAGACAATTTGCTCTTGTCTCATAATGCAAGATAAGTTTTTTTCGTGATTCTTGGACATGTTAGATTTCTCAAGATGATTTATTTCATCGTTTTAACACGAGAGTTAAATCCGAACATAATTTGGCCTCGTTTGGGAATCGAATTACGGTGCGAAAATTCCGCTGGGCCACATTCGTCCCATACTGTAAAATTTTGTGCTATTTGCTGCATAAACGCTATGAAGACTGAGTGGTTAAACAGGCCGCTGATAAGAACAAGGATTATATAGGTATTGGTTCCCGGCACGGAACAAATATTTGCTACAAGCATCTCTAGTAACAAATAAAGTCACTTACACCGACATAGAAGAATTCATCCGGAGGCAGGAAAGGCTCCACCATGTACGCTTTCTTTCCTTCACCCTCGACTGCCGTCAGAGGCAGTTCAAATAACGTCTTCCCGGCCAAAGTGAGAATCTCTGCATAGTCAATATTGACGGACGCAGCTTGTGACAGAGATATCATCATGTGGTTGTAAGTACCTGGAAAATAAGTCGTTCCTTCCTTCTCATGTTTACTTTTAAACAAGGTAAGCATGTCTATCCATTTCGTTTCCACACTCAAATAAAAATCCGAATAAAAATTATTTTATTTGACTTAGGCCCCAAAAAGAAATGAAAAAACTGACTTTAGAGGAAATAGTACTAAAAAACTCGGTATATTGTCTTTATTTTTTAATCTTTCAATTGGTATTCAAAATAAATGATATAAAAAAGTCATTTATTTATTTTACTAGCTGTGCCGCGCGGTTTCACGCTTATAATTCGGTTTAAAGTTACTCTCTATGGAACTGTTCGTTTTTCTGAGCGTATAAGCTATCTCTATTTCAAATTTCATTTAAGTCCGTTTAGTCGTTGCAGTGTGAAGAGGTAACCAACACACTTACACACAAATACACTTCATACAAACTCTCGCATTTAAAATATTAGTGTGATTCATAGCCTGTCTTATTTGATTCTTGTTTTCAGTTCCAAGCATCGTTGTCTTCTATATAATTACGAACAGTATAGTATACTTTTCTTATTAGAACATTCTTACCGCGTAATTTGAATTTACTTTCTGTGAGCTCCGTTATACATTTTGGAATGTCGTTATAAAAACGTACCTACGCATTAGCCCATGAAGGACTCTACTCAGTCAGTCTAGACGTAGGTACAACAATCCTATCCTGTATAACAGTATGACATAAAACTTACCTTTCAGCGGCCTATAGCTAGTCTCAGCCATGCTCCGCGGCGGTTCCACCGAGAACCCGTGGTCAAACGTCAGGTTCGACAAGCCGACCACTTTTACTGAGTAATTCTCTTCACTGCCGACGGTTATGGACCAGTTGCCCGGCTCTGGTTGCATGACTTTAACCACCTGTGTGTGAGTGACAATTGAATATATTTGTAGGGAGTCTAACGCCCGTATTCATGAACTATACTTGTCGAAACACTTGGCTGTAAGGCACAGTAACCAATCAGCCCCTACATTTGCACGCATGCGTTTAATCGACAAGTGTTTTTCGTGAATACGAGCGAAAGTGCGATCTCAAAATGTAGCAAGCTGGAAAAAGGACATTTAGTGTTTTTAAACTAACCATGATTTCGGAGAGATCTAAAGTGGTGACCAGTTTAGGAGGCCCTGTCAGTTGTTCCCCGCTAGGGTTCACTACTGTGATCTGGGGCTTCGCCCCTGATACTGACACTGTCACTTCGCCTAAGGAACTGTCAACTGGAATCTGAAAAAGAACAGGAATTAATCTTTCTACAATGATAAAGACTGCGCATAGTCTCTGATAACTTCCGTGGTGACCAGTTTGAATCCACGGAGGTTGTGGGTTCGATTTCCGTTACGAGACGAATATTTGTCACAGTAGAGTACAAACTTATGGTAGGTACAACACTATGGTACAGAAGTAGTTTCTGAATATGTACAGGGTAAATTAAATCATTTGTTAACCGACTTCAAAAAGGAGCAAGTTCTCTGTTCGATTGTATTTGTTTTTATTTTTTTATGTTTGTTACCTCAGAACTCCGTCATTTATGAACCGATTTGGTTCATAGATATTTGACCTTGGACTTCGAAGATACATTGACGTTGGTTTTTTTCATTTGATAAAATGTACATACTTGTGATGTCACCCACACTATAATACTACCTATATAAATACAATATAAACATTGTATACTTACTTCTTGTGTGAAATTATAACCAGCGGGGTTGACACTCGATCCCAGATTCACCATCCTTCCCTTAATCGAACTCTTTACGAAGTCCAATACCTGAAAAGACGCATTATTCACAAACTTAATGGTTATTCAGTTATTTACATAGCAATTCAATCAAACTGAAACTCAAACGTTATTTTACCAATTTGCGCATAACAGACGCACTTACAGGTACGGCTATAGAATAAATAGTTCTATAGAATAACTTTGGTGCTAATCAGATTCGGTGAAAAGAAATCAGTGATGTTTCGATCTACGAATCTCCAAAACAACGTTTCGCAACTGAACAATGAGACGTGCAAGTCATACGCCTGATAGTAAGCGCCACAGTTTCCGACTTTCCGATAACAATTGCAGTGCCACACAGAACTTTTATAGAAAAGTACTATATAGCAATGCATTCAGATGGTAACAGAGACATACATCAGAATATAAAGTCTCATAATTATGCCCAGAAATTTTGCTGGCCACAACGCCCTTCAAACCGGAACACAGTAATGCTTGAGCACTACTGCTTGGCGGCAGAATAACTGGCAAAGAGGTGGTATATACGAGATACCTAACACATTGTATGCTTGCGCGCTACACTAAACAGATCCAGACTTAAAATACGTTACTGGGCCCTAATTCCCTATGACCACTTAGCGATTCCTTGTTTCGAAATCACGTCGATTCCTTAATTACTTAGGACATCTGCGAAATTTGTATGACGCGTCATAGAGAATACTAATTTCGCAGATGTAAGACCGGAAGGGGCGTGAAGGAGAGGAGGCCTATACTCAACAGTGGGATAAGAAGGGCTAAAAAAGAAGAAAAGAAAAGAAAGAAGTAGGTAATTAAGGAATCGAAGTGATTTCGAAGCAAGGAATCGCTAAGCGGTCATAGGAAATTAGGGCCCTGATTAGGTAATTTTCTCTTACTTTATGCACGCTGGTCTTGTTCAAGTTGAACACCTGCCCGGAGCTAGCTGCGGCGATCTGCTGGTACACTTTGAACGTGGGCTTCTCTAAGTCGTTGCAATGACCGGTTAGGACAAACACTACCTGGAAATTGGTTCGATATCTCAAATCCTACTACATAGGCAGTTCCTGACGTAGACGCGTGGTGGGGGTTCAGAACTACCCTTAGGGGATGTGCAATATAGAGTTCTAAACTTTGTATAGAATTAATAGCCGGCGCGACTCTAAAAGGCACAAAAAAATGCCAATCTAAAATGCGGTGCAGCATACCGTTGTTCCCATAATCGGTATTGTGGCATGCCTGTTTAAGGAAATTTCGTGTCTTTTATACGGCAACCAATGTTTGGCGCGGGAAATACGAGAACAAATTCTCATACTCGTGGTTAACAATTGGAGAGAAACCAATACAGAGGGTTCGCAATACAGACTCATGATAGATTAGGAAATAATTACAACAGCGCAGTCGAATACTTTTCTCACTTCCGGGCGAAGCCGCGGCGCAGCTAGTATAAAACTAAACCCATTTCCAGTACTTTATACACGTTTGACCTACGCAGTAGGTACGCATATCGAGGTTAATATCACGGAAATTATGATAACTGATCATGTGATATCCAGATATAAACAAATAGCAAATAGTAACAAATAGTAAGAGATGAGTGATAGATGTGTATTTAGCTAGCGGCATTTGTTTATTTTTAACCGACTTCAAAAATGGGAGAAGGAGGTCTTCAAGAAGGAGGTTCTCAATTGTTTGTTAGGTACCTCAGAACTCTGTCATATATAAACCGATTCAGAGTTTTTTTTTTGTGTTGGCTTCAGTATAGCTACAATGTGGTTCATCGATATTCGACCTTGAACTTCGAAGATACATCAGAATTGAAGTCGGTTTTTTGTTATAAAATGACTTATGCACGTTTTTTCGTGTGTCGTGTACAGCCGACTTTGGCGGTCAAAGGGTTAAACCAGTTCTTTTTAGGGTTCCGTACCCAAACGGTAAAACGGGACCCTATTACTAAGACTTCGCTGTCGCTGTGTTTGTCTGTCTGTCTGTCCGTCTGTCACCAGACTGTATCTTATGAACCGTGATAGTTACTATAGTTAGACAGTTGAAATTTTCACAGATGATGTATTTCTGTTGCCGCTATAACAACAAATACCAAAAAATAAAATAAATATTTAGCGGGCTCTCATGCAACAAACGTGATTTTTTTGCAGTTTTTATAGATATAGTACGGAACTCTTCGTGCGCGAGTCCGAATCGCACTTGGCCGGTTTTTTATTATAAAAATGAGCTCACCTGACTCTGCTTCCTCTGCACCGCATCCAGCACTTTCCCAACCAGCCTGTGGTCCCCCGCCGTGGCGTCAGTAAATACGTACACAAAGGACTTCGGCTCACTCACGCTCAGGGCCAGCTGGATCCCCCCCAGGGACTTCTCGGGGCAATCCCCCCCGCCGTAAACGTTCACAACCTCTAGGGCGTTTTTGAACACTTCCTTGTCGCGCGTCACTGTTGCTGGGCCCACGGCTGGGAAATTGATCATCGTGATGGAAAGCTTCAAAATGCCGTAAACGTCAAAACCATGAGGTTGATGTTGACTTTTGTTTTAGATTTTAAAGTATCGTTAAAAGATGTTCTTGTCCAATTCCCATTCATCATCATCAATACCTAGGGGTATTGCATATCATAGGTACATTACCTTATGCTTGTACTATTAAAAATTCTGTGCTTCCGTTAGAGAAAAGTAGGCCTTTATTTGTTTTCATTTCATCTTCTATACCAAGCTCTCCCTAAGACTCTCCCATCGATAGATATGTGACCAAACTACCAACTTCAACATCTGAATGCATTAAAAAAAAACGAATTCCCCAAATACTCAAAAAAACTTACCAGGGTCATGAAATGGCACAAACACAAAATCACCGATAATATTGCTTTCCTCCAATGCAGTTTTCAATATCATCTCCGCTCCCTCTCTCAGCTGCTTCAAGTCGTTGTACATTGATCCTGTCGTATCGAAAACAAACACCAGGCTACTTTTGCCTTCAGCTTCAACTGGTGATTCCTCAACATATTTGTTAGGAAATAGACTGCTTTGAGACTTTTTAATTAACAATAGAATTAAGATTAATTTAGCTCTGTGCAGGCACATTTTGACTTGGTCAGTGGTACATCGCGAGCGTGACTGGTAGTAGTATAGCTACGTGTTATCGGCAATGTATATAATACCGAAGTTTCGTAACAACTACAACAGTTACTGTAGTGTAGTTTGTAGTTTTAGAGCGAGTGTGGCTTAGCGGGAGCTCGTGCGCCTTTCGATCCGACGCACCTGGGTTCAAATCCCGACTCAGTCAATGACTTATAGTTAAGTGCAGATTTTGCACGCTTGCTCTAAAACGGTAAAGGAAAACGTCGTGATGAAACCCGCTTTCGCGCTTTGGAGTGGTAGGCTCTGGCCGTGGTTGTAATACCACCCACCGAACAAAGCCATGCCGTCAAGCGACCTAGTCGTGTTTCGGGATGATGTTCGGTGAATCATCGGGGAGACGGGTCTGAGCAGCCGCTCAACTGCCGTCTCTCTCTAGACCTATGTGCTCCATCTTAGGCCACATCATCGCTTCACATCAGGCGAGATGTGGCCAAACATAGATCTACTAAGCGTAAAAAAGTTTGGATGGTGGGACGATTTTTGCCTGTATGAAAACGGTTACAATGGAGAAATTATGGCAGTGTATGTAAAAGATACTGAAAACAATCCCAATGAGGCAAATTGCGAAGGAATGCTATGGGGGCGGAGTTAATACGTTACGATTAATATTTGTAGTTTTCACATATTTAACTTAACAAAACGCCAGTTCCTACCGCTGCCCGCTCGCTTCGCGTGTTGTGGTCGCAGTTCTAACTTCACCTAGTGAGTTAATTTTAATTTTACAGTTACCGACATTTAATTTTTTTGCCATTCTAGGTATACAATAATTCCTAAGCAAAGAGTAGGTAGTACTTAATTAAACATTGCTTATCTCATATAAGCAATGTATATTGTATAGATTGACTAGATGACTAGGAATTGTACAAAATGTCTTTATTTTATTATACTATGCCGGTAACATTGCAGTGTTTTAGTTTATGTTATCGGTTGTAACCTCTGACCATGTAATCAATGTGGGTTGGTAAAGAAATCGTTCACCGACTTGGGAATCTTCTTAAGACTTGAATAAGAGAATTTATTATTAGTTACTTGACTATATTTTAACGAATTTAACAATTAGGTAGTTCCCCCGGAGGTTATATATTTTTTATGTAAGTATTTTGTTGGGTTGGTACAATTTCCATCGAAATGTATGTATATGATGTATTTATATGTATAATAAAAATGGTATCCAACAAAATCATGTATTTCAGCCACATTATCAGATTTTAACTTTGATTTTGAATCGGGTGTTGGCTTTCTTATCATTTTCAAACATTCAACCTAGAATAATTTGCTTTAGCATTTTAATTTTAGTCCTTTAAATATATTTACTTATTATTTATAAATGGAGCAAATGGAAACAATCAAAAAATTAAAAGCAGTATTAAAAATAAAATCTTTATTCAAAAATTCACACCGGACATTCTATCGAAGACATACTGATTTACTTACACAAGAAAAACAACATTACTATAATCTAAACTTACGACTATAGCTCAAAATTGTTTTGCGGTTTGAACAGTGTCGAGAATTTAATAAGGCTTAAGAAAATAAAAAAAAAATTGTTGCTTTTTAATAAGCTCTAGTCTTTATCTAAATGCGTTTACATTTTTTGTCTAGAAGCATGTACCTAGGTGCTATTAAATGGTGGTTTTAAATTCTCAACACGTTTCAAAACACAATTCATGACTGAAGGAATTCGATCCAGAAAATAGATAAAAATGATATATAAATTCAGTTTATCTTTTTAATTAAAGAGACCTCTCATGCTTCTTGTTTGTCACATTTCTACAGTATTTCTAATACTACACTTGTTGACACTCGTCGGGCCCACTTTCATTCATAAGTCTATTGTTCATACATAAACAAGCACTCAAAGGATAAAACAAAGTCGCTATCCGCGTCGTCATTTGTTTCTCCGCATACTTCTTCTAGACCATGTAACAGATTTTGATACGGTTTTCACAGTAATTTAGAGATTTTAATATGTACGGAAGGTTATGTAGAATACTTTCTAGTAATTTTGTATAGTAGACAAAATTCAATGATATGTAAATCTTCAAAAAATTACATCAAAATTGCATCCATGCGAAGTTGATACCCAACGCTTCCCAAGACTTCATCCCAATGTTACCTGGAAGAGATCGTGTTAAGACCGTCCATTGTACACAGTTAAGGGATTTTGTATTCTTATATTGTTTATTGTATACTGTCAAAACATTTACATCGTGGAATATAAACTACATGTACAACGGCGAGCTTAACCCTAAAAAGAGTTTTCTTCCAGTGTATTTTGTAAACTGGTTTACAATAAAAACCGTTTAAGTGTGAATAAGAGTACCGTACCATTATCTATAAAAACGGCAAAAAAATCACGTTTGTTGTATGGGAGCCCCCTTAAATATTTATTTTATTCTGTTTTTTTAGTATTTGTTGTTATAGCAATACATCATCTGAGAAAATTTCAACTGTCTAACTATCACGGTTCATGAGATACGGCCTGGTGACAGACGGACAGACAGAGAGACAGACGGACGGACAGCGGAGTCTTAGTAACAGGGTCCCGTTTTACCCTTTGGGTACGGAACCCTAAAAACAGTATTTATATTATATATAATCATATATGTACTAGTTGCGCCCCACAGATTCCGTTGAGCCGTTATAGCGTGAAGAAGTAACAAGCACACACACACTCACTTACAAACTTTCGCATTTACAATATAAGTGTGATTGTACATATATCTCATCCTCATCAGCTGACGACAGACTTCAGACGGCCTTCTCACCTCTTTTTCAGTTTCTTAGTATAATCTAGTAGTCTTCTGGATCGAAATTATTCAGTCATGCGGACCGAGCAGCGAGAGTTCTACAGTGTGAATGCGAGATGGTTCAGTACCTTCAAGGACGTATCCGTTTAGGGGTCAAGAGCCTACATTATATACGATAAGGACGAAAGTTAGAACTAACCGCCTCCTGCCATATCATTGGTCAAGATAAGTATTGACGTCACAGCGACTTTGAAAGTGGCGTCAATAAATGTCACCCATGATGATGTAGAGAAGATTGAACCACTTGGGTAAGTCAGCTCAACCAATCAGAGCTCACTATGTCTTTAAAACGATTTCTTAGAAACTACCAACTCGCACTCACATGTATATCCTCGAAACGCGGTCATTTTGCGAGGGACCGGTATCATTGGCCCCATAAGTTACAAAGTTGGCAATATACAACCTGTACATAGTACAGATGTATATTATATAGGAGCTATATCTGCAACTATATCGATTGAAGCTGTACTTTGAACACATGGCTTCAACTCGGTGTAGTGACGACAGATAAACCCTGTATAATTGTTTACTTAAACAGTTGTTTTCTTTGAGGATTAATGTATCAAAATTATATTTAAATAAATTATAATTATGGGAATTATTATATTTATAATTTTGGGATCGTTGCCCGCTGGTAGTGGTTTATTAGATTAGATAAGTTTTGATAGACAACGCTATTTAATTTAATTTCTGTTTGTTTAGATGTATAATGTATTTTTAATTTGTAATTTATAATTTTTAAATAAAATAGTGTTGTCACTAATATAGTTTGAGATAAATACAGACTACATAACATATATCTATATGTAGGGAATACAAAAAGAACTTTAATAAGAATATTTATACGAACAAATACGTAAATTACCAAAACAACATGTAAAAGTAAACAATATTATTAATATTAGACAAAGAGATCTTATAAATACTTGTCTTTACAATTTGAGCATAGCGTCCATGTTACATTAACTAACCTAATATGTAAGAAATAATATTTATTCTAAATTATATTGCATTAAGAATTTATAGACATAATTTAATTATAAAAAACACAAACCAACACCAGCTTCAAGTAAGCGATAAGACAATTATTTTCAAATATAACAATAGTTTTATAAGCGAAGTTTTTGCCGAAAGTTATGTATGATGATATAGAAATTAAGGAGTATAGACATTTCCTACATCGCCCATTGTTTTACGGACGGAAACTGCAGAGCATACCGACTTACGCCGGTATGTCCTACAAAAATTGGATTCAATAGTAAGCCCAATGATAGAATAATGGCTCATTTACACCAGGGCCCTAATTCACTATGACAACTTGGCGCTCCTTGCTTCGAGGAAACGTCGATTCCTTTATTAATAAACGACATCTGCGAAATTTTTATTCATATATATATGAAAGCGTTATAGAGATGTCGTTTATTAATGAAGGAATCGACGTGATTTCGAAGCAAGGAATCGCCGAGTTGTATAGTGAATTGGGGCCCAGTTCGACAGGCGAACGAACGGCAACCCACCCGGTGTAAGCATCTTGTGGTTTTGCTACAATTCGCAACCGAAGTCGACCGAGTCGACTATACTAGGTCGCCATCGGCATGCGACGTTCGACTTGCCGAAGGCGGCAGTTGACTCGGTGTAAGCAGCGCTTCGACTGCGCCGTCGCTCGCGTTCGGCAAGCTCGTCGCTCCCCGAAGGCGACAGCCGTCCTAGTGTAAGTCCACGCATATCTGTCCTATGTACGGAATGTCCATACTGTTAACGAAGTTTTTGTTATAATATTGTGTGTATGATGCCCGCCCGAGAGTCCTAGTTTGGGATCTGATTTATTTATGTAAATTTTAGCTTTGTTTATATTGTTATTTTTTAGATTTTATAATACCTTTGCGTATTTATTTTAGCGCTACACATATTTAAAGTAGGGACACCACAAGCTATCCTTACTTGAAGATGGCAAATCTATTTATTTTCTCGGTGGTAGCAGGAATATCGTTCCTTTTAAAGGTAATAGGAAAATATTGGAAGAGTTGTGTGGAACAGAATAAACGCGGTCTGACCGAAATTGATACCGTATTACAGTAATTTTCAGTAATTTACGGACAAGCTTGTATCAACTAGGCTTGTTATATTATATCTCTGTGCCTATAGGTATACTATTTTGGTCAGATTATAAACAAGTTAAATTATTGTTAGTACTTACATAGTTATTAAATAATAACTTTGGCAAGTGTAATAAACTATATATTTTGTATAAATTTGTACTTGTGTCCTGTGAATCTCAGTCATGGGTGCGATAGTGCGGATAATTTGCAATTAAATATATTTTTACAAATAATATTAATAATTACAATGAACGATTTATTATAAAATGCTTGTTTGTGTATGTCAAATTATTGATATTAAATGAGCTTAGTAACTATACATATTTATATGGGCGTTGCATTTGAACTTACGTGCAGTCTCAACATATGTTTTGCAGCTGCTAGGAGAAAATGGGGTTGTAACTCCTAAAAAGTATTGAACCTTTACAACCTTTACCTTTTGCAACCTTTTTTAATTATATATACCTTTTACAATGACTTGAAAAACTGGCAGTCGATGTAAATACTATAAATCGAATTAAAATTAATTCGATTTACTATAATTATTATTTTATGTGTACGATTAAAGCCCGGTACAAAATATAACTATGATCTTATTGGTATTTAAAAAACCTTTCTAATTTTTTTTATTTAATTTTGTTTTATTTATAAAATACATTGTCAAAATCTGAACACTTCCATGGGGCGAAACTCCCATAAATGTCTATCTATTAAAATTAATTACTTAAAATTACTTATTGATGAATTCGAGACGAAAATATGCATTGTCTGATAACATTTTGTCAAATATAAAACGAAACGTACCTGTACCACGTAAACGTGTGTTACGTACATGTATCGAAGTTTCAGTTCTTTTAAACAGGAACTGCAGTCAGTCAAGTATTTCAGAAAGTTATTAAAGTATTTTACACATATTTCCAAAAAATCTAAATAATGTGATTACATCTTTACACCATCTGATTTTGACATTAATTTTTAGAAAAAAACAAAAACCGACTTCAATGTATCTTCGAAGTCCAAAGTCACATATCGATGAAATGTATATGGGACCACTTCGTAGCTATACTGAACCCAACGCAAAAAGAATTTTCCAAATCGGTTCACAAATGACGGAGTTCTGAGGTAACAAAAAAAAATACAACCGAACAGAGAACCTCCTCCTTTTTGAAGTCGGTTAAAAACAGCGCAGATGGATGTCAGGTTAGTTTTATTTTTTATGGCATTCAATAATTAAACATTTAAATAGTGTGTACAAACAACTCTTCATTTGTTTGTGTGTAAACACGTATTTTTGTTAATTGCATTATTATTTCATTTTCTTATTATTATTGCAACTTTCTTCTTTTTCACAAATGTAAAAATTTTTTTTAAGTGAATAGCAAGTAAATGCAATTTGTTACAAGTGTTTGTGTGCAAGTTTGTTAGTTTTTTCAGTACGTCATTGGCACATTGTTTCAGATGGTGAAAATGTCGTATAAAAGTACAAAGATCGTGTAAAAGTAGTAAGATCATGTAATATACAAGATCGTGTAAAATTAGTAAGACCGTGTAGTACTACGATCGTGTAAAATTACTAAGATCGTGTAAAAGTACAACGATCGTGTAAAATTACTAAGATCGAGGCAAAGTACTACGATCGTGTAAAAGTACAACGATCGTGTAAAATTACTAAGATCGAGGCAAAGTACTACGATCGTGTAAAATTACTAAGATCGTGTAAAAGTACTAAGATCGTCTAAAAGTACTACGATCGTGTAAAATTACTAAGATCGTGTAAAAGTACTAAGATCGTATAAAAGTACTAACATAGTTAAGCCCTCGTTAGACTATATCGTCGGTCGGCGCGGAGGGTCGCGGCTGGCTTGCGATTTTCTGGTAAACTAGTACGGTTTCGCCGACTTCACCCTCTGGGAACTGTAAAGAATATTTTTTTCTGTATGGTAAATACTGGTAAAACAATTTAATTGCATAGTCAGACGTGACAGAAATGTTGTTTCCTTGTTTTTACCGGCCACAACAATTAAAGTCATAGGAAGTAAGGCATAAAAGATATGTCATGCTATTGTAGTGCCCAATTGTAAAAGCCAAAGAAATATGATACAGGCATTTAAAATGTAGTAGTTAGAAATAAATGTAATATCATTCGTATGTTGAGTGTGAGTGTACGTGCGACTTTTGATCCGACGCACCTGAGTTCGAATCCCGCTGGCTTTTCTTAAGTTATGTGCGGATTTAACACTCGCTCTAAAATCGGTGAAGGAAAACATCGTGAGGAAACCGGCATGTCCAAGAATTAAACACAAAAATTCATGGACATGTGACATCCACCAACCCGCACTGGGCCAGCGTGATGGGCTGATGATGATGATGATGATGATGATGATGACGATGATGATGATGATGATGATGATTCGTATGTACTCGTATGTGATCGTTGGGCGTACAGTCTAGTAGCGGTATTATTTTTTTAATTGGTAAATGCGCATACGTTTGACGACATCTCGCCTGATGGAAAGCGAAGATGCGGTCTAAGATGGAGCACGCTCGCCCACAAGATGCCTATTCACTCTAGACTTAAAGAGACACAAGTTGTAGCTATTTGGGAACAAAGACGCTGGCAGAGCGTTCCACTCCTTAGCAGTTCGTATGATAAAGGAATCTGCGAAACGCTTAGTACGGATAGGTGGGATATTAACGACGTACGGGTGAAACGACTCACCCCGCCTGTAAGACTTGGCCTGGAGGTGGAAGGGGGAAGAAGGAATCAGATCGTGCAATTCCTGGGCACACTCCCCGAAGTGCAGTCGATAAAAAAGCGACACACCCAACTTTCCGTCTGTGTTATTTGTCAGCTTCTTCTCCACCAGCGTATGGTCATGAATTAACTTAAATGCGCTACGTTCCATAGAGTCTAGAGCTGCCAGCTGGTTTTTAGCTGTATACAAAATAACACAAGCTACGTACAAATAACGCTTTGCTAGAAAGGGATGGAGCCTCTCACCACTGACTTTAACCATTAATCGTTAAGAGAGTGAAATGCCTTGCCGTCGTCTGTGTTTCCGCATAAATACAATCTGGGCCCCAATTCACTATGACAACTTGGCGAAATCACGTCGATTCCTTCATTAATAAATGACATCTCTATGACGCATTTATATGTTCATACTAGCTGACCCGGCAAACGTTGTTTTGCCATATAAATAAAAAAAAAATGTTAAGGGTGAACAACCCTTATCACTTAGGGGTATGAAAAATAGATAGTAGCCGATTCTCAGACCTACTGAATATGCATATAAAATTTGGTAAAAATCAGTAAAGCTGTTTCGGAGGAGTAAGGTAACTAACATTGTGACACGACAATTTTATATATATGATATATGACGCGTCATAGAGAATGCAAATTTCGCAGATGTCGTTTATTAATGAAGGAATCGACAAGTTGTCATAGTGAATTAGGGCCCTGGTTGTGTTCAAATCTAGAGTGAACAAGTATTTACTGGGTAAGCGTGCTACATCTTGGACCACATCGTCACTTTCCATCAGGTGAGGTTGGGGTCAAACAGGTCCAGTCTGTTGTAAAAAAAAATATCTTTGGTTTTAGAAAAGACATCAAAAAACTAATTACAGATAATTTCTTTTTTTTTAATTTAATATTTTTTTTGGGTACTTTTTTCCGCATTGGCAAGTCAGCCCCATCATAACCTAAACAAAATTAAACACAACTTACAAGTTACAGAGGTTCATTGATGCTTAAACATCTCGAATAGCAATATTGCAGACAGATACATTTGTAAGTTATTTTCCTAGCCTGTACTGTCACACTGCTGAGTAAAGGCCTCCCCCAATTCCTTCCAAGTGTCTCTCTCCTGCGCTACCTCATAGCACTTTTCTTGCTATGCGTCTAAATAATCGCGGAATCTTTTTCTAGTTGTGCCTTTTCAGGGATCTGTTGTGTGGAAATATTTGCCTGTGACATGTGAGTTAATTGATACAAAAAACAAAACAAATTTTCAAATATCCTATAAGATTCCGGACCCTTTAGGTATGGAATAGTTAACCTTGAAAATGTCATCATCATCATCATCATCAGCCCATCACGTTCCCACTGCTGGGACACGGGTCTTCTCTCATAGAGAGAATGGGCCATAATCCACCATGCTGGCCCAGTGCGGGTTGGTGGATTGGAAATGTAAAAACTGTAGATTATTTTTTTTTCACCCTTAATAGATCCATGTTTGGCCACTATCTCGCCTGATGTGAAGCGATGATGTGGCCTAAGATGAAGCACATAGATCTAGAGAGAGACGGCAGTTAAGCGGCTGCTCAGACCCGTCTCCCCGATGGTTCACCGAACATCAGTATAAAGTGTATTACCTGTGTATGCGGCACTTCATGCAGTAGCTTGTACCCGGACAGAATGTTCTCGATGCGTCCCTTCAGTGTATCAAACAGCACCACGAGTGTGGGCGTCTGGCGCGTGCTATATTCCGCCTTCCACCATCTGTCAAACGGAAATTGGAAGTGAAGCCAACTTATCCACGTGTATATCAAAAGCTCCTATATGATAAGGGCGTGTAAAAATTACAACCTCTTAGATAAAGATATCGAAATTGATTTGTTTAATACCTCTACACTTCGCCTTAAGCGATTGCTTAATGATAGGTTCTTTAACTGTAAACAATCTGTTCTATAAACCTACTGAGGCAACATAAGCGCCTGCATATTTTTGTTCCTGTTGTTATCTTATTATGACACATTTAATGGACGAGTGTTTTTTTTTTAACTGTTTTTATAACTTTTGAGTGTTTTTATCACTTACATAATGACACAAACTGGACAACCTTTTATTTTTGTGTTCCTCCGTCTATGTGATCATTTTAAAACATTCTTGTAAGTGTAAGTTATACTTGTAAGTGTAAGTTCTTGTAAGTGTACTTTTCTTGCAAGTTATATTTGCAAAATATTTATTTGTGGTAACTTATAATTAGCTATCTGTACACATATAAACTCTGTTATTTAAGATCCTAGCTGTTAGTTACCCTTTGAGAATAAAATAAAATATATAATCTACTTTTTTGTGAAACTGATGTGATGACACTAACAAGTCGATCGCCTGATGGTAAGCGCCACGTCTGCCCATAACAGTTGCAGTGCCACCCAGAACTTTTAATACCATGAACAGCAGTAGCACTGCATTGCGCTCATCACCCGAGACATCAGATATTAAGTCTCATAAGCCCAGTAATTTCGCTGATAACATAACACGCAAAACTGAATTAGTATTAACTCACCTCTGCGGATTGTTGAAGAATGCTTCGGCCTCGTATGTTTCGCCAGGACGGTCGAGCGGCGGGTTACAGGAGAGGTAGCGGGCGGTCACGTTCAAATGCAGGTGGCTGCAATAAATTAAAAAATATATTTTCATCACTCTCGCTCCTAATAGGGACTTTATTACATCGGTTTTAGGCTCGTAATCCGACGTACCAAACGAATTGAAACGGAGCGTCTTCTCACGGCTGGGTATGGGTTTGTCTCATTGCCATTTTCTCCGGCTCTGTGCCGATGTTGTGTAGGTTCGACCCGCGATTTTTGTGGAATGGCACGACATGACTTTACTTTACCTGTACGAGGGCGTGGAATTGCAAGACATGTCGTTACTTTACCTGTACAAGGGCGTGGAATGGCACGACATGACTTTACTTTACCTGTACGAGGGCGTGGAATTGCAAGACATGTCGTTACTTTACCTGTACAAGGGCGTGGAATGGCACGACATGACTTTACTTTACCTGTACGAGGGCGTGGAATTGCAAGACATGTCGTTACTTTACCTGTACAAGGGCGTGGAATGGCACGACATGACTTTACCTGTACGAGGGCGTGGAATTGCAAGACATGTCGTTACTTTACCTGTACAAGGGCGTGGAATGGCACGACATGACTTTACTTTACCTGTACGAGGGCGTGGAATTGCAAGACATGTCGTTACTTTACCTGTACAAGGGCGTGGAATGGCAAGACATGTCGTTACTTTACCCGTACAAGGGCATGGAGTGGCACGGCATGGCGTTACTTTACCCGTACAAGGGCATGGAGTGGCACGGCATGACGTTACTTTACCTGTACAAGGGCGTGGAATGGCAAGACATGTCGTTACTTTACCAGTACAAGGGCATGGAGTGGCACGGCATGACGTTACTTTACCTGTACAAGGGCGTGGAATGGCACGGCATGACGTTACTTTACCTGTACAAGGGCATGGAGTGGCACGGCATGACGTTACTTTACCTGTACAAGGGCGTGGAATGGCACGGCATGACGTTACTTTACCTGTACAAGGGCTTGGAGTAGCACGGCATGACGTTACTTTACCTGTACAAGGGCGTGGAATGGCAAGACATGACGTTAATTTACCTGTACAAGGGAGTGGAATGGCACGGCATGAGGAAGGCGACAGACGAGCGGTTGTGCGGTAGCGCATCGCGGAGCAGCGGCATCACGCGCGTGGCGCCTGTCTGGTGCACGGCGCCGAAGTACAGCGCTGGGACCGCGTTGCCGATGAGGATTGCGGCCGCCACCGCGTACAGTTGCCGTCTGGGAAACAACGAATTACACTAATATTATAAATGCAATATAATATAATCTATACATATTAAATTTTATAATTATAACTTAAGCTTTTTATTTATCAGGTTTTTTAAATTTTATTTATAATTGCATAAGTTTGTATATACACGTGTAAGTATGTTTGTGTTTTATTGTTTGTGTGTTTGTTACCTCTACACGCTACCGCTGCCACCCCGCGATTTCGTCACGGTTTCCCGGGATGGAAAAGCCTATGTGTCTAGGATACAAAATACCTCATCATTCTACATTTCACTCAAATCCGTTGAGCCGTTACAGCGCAAAGAAGTAACAAACATACTCACTCACTAACTTTCGCATTTTAGATTAGGCTGTCTCTATGACAAATTTTATCAACAACAGTTTAGCCGTTTAGTCATGAAATGGTAACAAACAGACACACACTTTACTTTCGCATTTATAATATTAAGTATGGAAAGTAGTATGGATTTACTGAGTTTTTTCTGGGATCTTCAACTGCATTGTCACTTAAGGGTGATATTGGCCTTTATAAAAGTCATGGCAGAACAACAATAGTTTTACTGCTATGGTATCGCGGCGAAAGTATGCTAGCACTTGACTGCAAATTTGAATGTAATTACTAGTGTTTTATTTATTTATTTGTTAATAGTGCTGGTATGTCTATATCAACACAGTGTTGAAAGTCTTCCCACTCTCTCATATTTGTAGTAGTGATTGCTTATTAGTTCATAGCCAGTTGTCCAATTTGTTTTAAAAACTATTCACTGAAGTGGCAGACAACATCTTCAGGTAGCCCGTTCCAGTTGTGTACCTTATTTAAATAAGGTAATAGACTCACTTGCTAGCCTTCCTGCTCCACTGTACAATGAGGTCCTGCGCGAGGTACAAGAAGATTGGTAGCAGTGGAAGTACAAATCGGAACTCCTTGTGAGGTATGAAACTGTAACAAATAGTTATCCATATTCATCATTATCATCAACATCAGCCCATACGGCAGCTGGGATACGGGCCTTCTTACATAAATGATAAAACATAAGGTCATAATTCACTAAGTTCACAAATCCTTGAACGCACAAGAACAACTCACTCTTGGCCAGTTTTTAGGGGCCTGTTTTGACAAATCTACGATACTATCTGGCACAATAAAATGCTTGTAGCAGTCACATTATCTAATCTGTGGCTTTGTGCTATGTACCTGTACAAAGCGACGTGTAGTGCAGCAGCGCCCAGTAACAGGGCTCCAGTGGGATTTTCCTTAGGCCTGCGCAGGACGTTCACCGCAGCCCACACCACGGGAACAAGGTTGATGCCGAGCACAGCTGGAAGCCCTTGTGTCAAGTACCAGTGCCTGTAACATATAAATCAAAATAAATCAATAAAGACCCCCAAGGATCATATACATAGATCTTGGCCCCTAACTAGGATTTCCTGTATCTAGGGAACCAGGAACTACGAGAACCATGGTCCCACAACACCCAGACACGAAACAAATGGTTGCGCTTTTTTTTGCGTGCACAAACATTTGTCCCGTCGCGGGAATCGAACCCGTAACCTCAGTGATGTATGAGATTTGACTTAACCTAGTTCAAAGAAAAGCCACCAAGATACCAAAAGCTCTCTCTCAAAAAGAACAACGCTAGTACTACATAAAGACGCCAAGTAAAGTTGCCTTACTCGCTCTATTTATTATGTCTTCTAATACACCTAGTATTTATTATATATTAGTCATCTCACCAAGGATGTGTTCCGTAGAAGGAAGCAACATCATGCAGCACGTTGAACCGGAAGAATTCCCACGGGGTCACAATCAGAGAGCCGTGCAAGTATGAGTCTAAGGCCACAAGTGCTCCGCCAGCAATCACACTGGAAATAAACATAATATAAGGGTAGTTTTATTTATATTTCGTAATTTAATCGGGAGTCCAACTCGGTGTTTTAGAAAAGTATCACAACCTGTAAATTGCACCAATCTATAGACACAGTACACAAGGGATTATCATTTAGATTAGATTAAAATAAACTTACGCAATAGGCACATAAGTGCGTACAAGCAGCCTCAACCTCCCTTGATTAGTGGTGACTAAGTTGTAAGCACCGAGAACTGCCCACAAGGCAGCCGATGTTGGACGTATGAACACGCAGATCACCGCCAGCCATATCCATTTGGGACTTTCTAAAAAGTTAAGAATCTTTGAAAGTATATGCAGTTTTACATAGAATTTTACTGTAAATGAGACTTGTGTACATCCTAAGTCATATAAAACTTATGCAAATTCGAGAGTCAGTTTGGCATTGCAAGCAAGAATTCGTTACGATAATGTGCATAGCAGCGATTTCAACTGTTTATGCAATTTTCGTTTTGGTTACTATTAAGATTGTTGACTATTAGGTTTGTGTAGTATTTAGATCTGAGCGCTAGTGTTTCAGAGTGCACATTAAGATGTCTTAGGACAACATTTGTAAGGTGTCCAGGGCTTTAGACAGTTCGACAGCAGTGTTGGCCCACAACCACCAGAAAGAACAACATTGAAGCAAACTTAACTAACCAATAACTTGATTCACAGTTACCAGAATAGCAAAGCTACAGAATAAAACATATACATACACAAGTTACACAACAAAATATACTTGGCATCATATCTTACCATGGGCATAGTAAGACAGTCTGCCACTCTTGAACGGGAACACTGACAGCGCCATCATCACT
This sequence comes from Petrophora chlorosata, assembly GCA_951640565.1. Classification (NCBI taxonomy): domain Eukaryota; kingdom Metazoa; phylum Arthropoda; class Insecta; order Lepidoptera; family Geometridae; genus Petrophora; species Petrophora chlorosata. Next base: position 9,933,299 of record OX621203.1, on the reverse strand, counting down.
AAAGAAGTCTCCAAGGTCTGCAGCAATGTTCTACCAGAAGTGTAGAACCAGAACCAAGATGTAAGGATGAGGAATAGAGCCCATTTACGCCCGCCAGTCCATTTATAGAAGCTGTAGTCGGCTGCCGAGCTGATTAGGGCTTGAAGAATGCGGGGAAGGTACACCTGAAATGATGTATCAGATGTTAAATAATTGAATTACTTAGGTGGAAGGAGTAAAATTTTAAGGATATTTATTGTTTAGATGTGATTTTTTTTATTTTTGTGTTACATACTATTTTAATAATAAATTTATCAATAATATTAAATTACTAACCACAGCTTCAGGGTAGTCCAGTCCAGTAAAGTTCAGCACAGAATAAATAGCCGCCACAACACCAGGGTATAGGTAGCTTCTGATTCCTTTCTGCCACTCCCACGTCAGGGCTCCATACCCGAACGCGTGTTTATGCGCTACCTCCAAGGTCTGCCAGTACTCGTCTGGGACATACCAGGACTGAACCAGAAATACTGACAGAAGTCTTACGAAGAGGATCGCGGAGACCACCTGAAGTGGCCGCACCCCCTTGCCCAGTACCATTGCTCAGATTTCTCCACTCCCGCCTAAACAGAAAGAGGTTAAAGGCTATAAATAGATAACCGTAGCGTGCTCAATTTTTATGGCATTAAATAACAATCACACATAAGTTTTTCGAGATTTTCAAATTAGGTTTGTGGAAAGCTACATTGTTACGAATTATCTGTGAAGAAGAGGTCACAAGCGAACCCAAATCTTGCTGAGAAAGTGTCAAATAAAGCGTCCATCTAATTATCGCTGAAAATGAATGAATGGCACAACATTCATACGTTATTACTGTTGGCCATTATTGCACTATTGTATTGATCACATGCTTGTTTGTTTATTTTGCAGATATTGGCTAGAAAAACAAATATTTCGTAATAAAATCACTAACCTCAACAAAACCGCGGCCCACAGCTAAGTAGTGATGGGCAGTTTCTTTCATTCTGCTGTCTTTCTGACGCTAACTGACGTTTCTTGTGAAATCGATTACAAGAATAATCGACTAAAAACGGTGCACTATGGAGGTCTTTCGAAAACCTATATAGTCAGCGTTCCAGATCGATCCAAAAGGTACGATTTACGTACTATTTATCACCCCACCATACCTTATTCGTTCCTCATCTTGGACCGTATTTTTTTGTAACTATTTTTGTTGCCCGTTAACTATTTTTGTGTGAAAGTTGTCAGGTTAAAATAAAATTGTTGCACCTGTTATTTTTTACTCCATTAACCTCTTATTTGAATACTCTATTTTGTAAGAAGTTTCGCTGTAATAAGTTGCTACTTTTGTACCCCTTTACCCATTGATTTCCGTACAATTACGTTATCGTTCGAAACTCGCTCTCGTGATGCATATAGATTAATTTAAATTATTTTTTACTTTTGAACTACTTTTTCACCCTAACCCGCGACCTACGCCGCGGCTTGATCTTATGACTCCCAGAAGGACTCCTAAAATGTCCGAAACCTGGTCGGAATAGTTTTCGACGTTTACAGTGAGTCTTAGCCGTTTTATATCAATTATGAATAATAACACTCACGAAACTTTTCAAAATCTACAACCAGTAGTGTTGGTACCTCCACCTAAATTCCAACCTTCGACCCTAAGCCCACCTTTTTTTCAAATGGATCCACTGTGCGCTGTGCCATCCTAAACTAAAAACACTGGAATGGTAGACAACTGGAAATACGAAAATTCCGATGGCAACCAAAAACAATCAACTGGCAAGTGGCAACATTGATGTTGATTTTTTTCCTTTCGTGAGTGCAAAAATGATTTCATTAAAAATTACCAAATAAACCGAATTTCTCTAGATTTTAAATAAAATGGGTGAGTAAATTTTACTTTAGGCATATGGAAAACATAAACGCATTTGATACAGTTTTGTTTTTATCGTGTCGTAGATGACACGAAAAGCGAAACGTTGGATCTCTCGAGGCGTGGGCTGAAGAAAATAGAGAAAGCGCCAGCTGAAGAGGCGACGAATGTTATTTCTCTGACTCTGGACCAGAATGAGCTGCAGCGGTTGGATAACATCGACACTTACTGTCGAGTCGAAAATGTAAGCCATGGAATCAAATCAATTTCTTGAAATAAGTGTTGTTTTTGTGTCTATTCAAAACCGTAGCGCTCGTAGCGTAGCTCGCCTAGCCGTTCGTAATAGATCTTCTAAGTTAAGGAACTTTCGCCGCGGTCAGAGCTTGGATGGGTGACTGTTTGTGTGGTATTTACATTTGAGTGCTACCAATGCTCGAAGAGCATGTTTAGCAGTCAGTCCCGGTTGTTGTCTTAGTACCTTGATTGGCCTATAAGTAAAGCTGAGTGAATTACCTTATTATTGCTTTTGTTACATGGACCAAAATTATAAATATTAACATTACTTAACATTAAAAAAATTACAGCTTTCCCACATTTCTTGTTCGCAGTTATCAATATGTAACAACTTTCTTCTCCGTATGCATGGAATCTCAAAACTGACAAATCTTCGTATCTTGGCGTTGAACAACAATGGTATTCTACAGATAGAGGGACTAAAAGAACTTATATACCTCAAAGTATTGAAGCTTGCTGGTGAGTTCTAGTAACTAAACACATTATATGTGTCATGAAACTTAATTGTTCTATGAGACGAGTTTCAAGTCCTTTGTGCTCCGGCTTCCAGTGAAATATAAGGAGTCATTCTTGGCTCCTGAGTTTTGGCCCGAAGACATAGTATTCCGGCGCTACAGGGAGGCGAAGCCGAAATTAATTCCCTAATCGTAGCTTTAGTGTTTATAAATTGTATATATGCTAGTCTGTAAGGTATATATTTTATGGGCCTCTGGTACTTTTAATTTTTTAACTGTATTATTGCCTGAAATAAATGAATTTATTATTATTATTATGATGTCTAACAAGATTGTCTGATGGTTACTTGGTAACTTGTAACAATAGTTCTTGAAATATAAATACCCTCCAGTTCCAAGCTGTATCTTTTGAAGTTTTGATAAGTTTGAGTTTAAACTGAATATAATTACAGAACATACTAGCATTTATCCTAATCTTGGAACTTGGAACAAACATGCCCTAGATAGGTTCAATTTGGACACTGAACATAAAATAATTCCCATTTAACATAAGAGTAAAAATTGTTAACTCAGCCCAAGACTGTCATTTCTGTTTTCTCAGTTCAGCCTTTGTCTTCTGTCTCTTTTGAAATGACTACGAAACTATTTTACAATGTAATGTTTAATATTACAGGAAATAACATCAAGTCAATAGAGCATTTAAACCACAATATGCATTTGGAGCAGCTAGATTTGTCCAACAACCAAATATCATTCATAGCCGATATTTCATATTTGAAAAGTTTGAAGGTAAAATAGTTTAAACACATATAATACATCACTATTTTTAATAACTAGAAAAAAAATATTGCTTTATCTGCTGCTGTTACTAAACGTGTCACTACAAAATAAATTCAGAAAGTACATGTTGAAAATTGTAAAAAAGTTTATGTTTACAATTTCTAACTGACAAGGTAACACTGGCAAAATTATGTATTCTCATTAAAAAATAATGGTGTATAGATGAATTTATGATACATATATTGCATGCAAACTACTATATATCTAGTGAAATATCCTGAATCTCAGTCATACATGTTGGTTTCATTTCTTGAAATATTAAATCATAATTATACCCATTATTAATTTAGTTGAAATAAAAATACAATTAAAAAAATGTCCCTACTTCATTTTCAACATTTTGACTCGGCATTAATACATTTTTAGAAGTTCTTTGCCCTAACATTACCCCAGCTAAAATATCATAAGAATGTTAAGGCGGCCATAACTTGCATTATTGGGACAATAAAAACTTCTTTCTTTTGACTTTTTTATGAATGTTAATTGCTTTCACTCCATGATTATCAAGATTCTATTTTTATGAGGGTAATAAAAAATAAAACCTAATAAGGTAATAATTTTTGTAACACATTAATAAATTATTTATGAAAATGAATTCACTTTGTCGTTATTTTTTTTAACTAGTTGTGTTTCACTAGTGGGACAAAGGTTTCGTCCACTAACTTGAAAAACATATCAGACCAACATGAAAGGGGTTTTGAAATTTCTTCAATTAAAAAAAATTATTTAACAATTTCATTTCAGCAACTAAACTTAGAACGCAATCGAATCATGGATCTGAGGCAATGTGATCGCTACCTACCCTCGAATCTTGAACACCTAGGGCTGGCACACAACAATATCCAAGACTTGAACGAGATCAGCCATTTGGTGCACCTCAGCAAATTGGAAAGCTTTACTGTGCAGGGCAACCCTTGCGTCGCTATGGCTGGAAAGGACAAGCTGTATCCTTTTTTGTAAAATTAAAATCACTAACACTTGCACTTTGAAAGATTTGTCATGTTTGCATAAACCCTGGTTTATAATCTGTCATATAGTAATCCATATATAGGTTATAGTTATAGGTATATAGGTTATCCAGAAGACATCGCTTTGAGCGATAAGTCTGCATTTTAGCACTTCAGTTATGTTTTGTTATAATTTCTGGTGGTGTAACAGTAAAGAACTATATCTGTAATTGTAATCTATATAGTTCCCATTAGGGCATGCCATGACAACTTACCTTCCACCTGCTGGCGTTTTGTTTAGATATTACAACATATTTTAAAGATTTACTAAGATTTGAAAGTTTTATCTAATGGGTGTTTAGATATTATCACATAATCCTGAACTAATATATCAGTGGATTCGACTATCGTCCCTTCGTTCTCAATTGGATTATGAGCGTGAAATCCATTGATGGATTTGTTGTCAGTGCCATTGAAAGGTAAGCAACCATTCTATACAAAGTAGTAGGTTTGTATACATATATGAAATGTTCCATAGAATTTGTCTTCTTCTTCTTCTTTAGCATTTATTGGTCCATTTCTGGACATAGGCCTCTCCCAATTCTTTCCATGACTTCTGATCTTCTGCTTTGGCCATCCAGTCATGACCTGCATGTCTTCGGATGTCGTCTACCCATCGCTTCGGTGGGCGGCCTCATGGTCTGGTGTTCGCCCACGGTCTCCACTCTAGGATTCGTCTTGTCCAGCGATGGCTATCCATTCGAGCAATATGGCCAGCCCAACTCCACTTCCGCTCCGCGATCACCTGGACCGAGACTAGAATTTGTACTACTTTTAAAGTTGCAAAATACAGTCTGAATTTGCAGACTTCATGGCTATAAATGCTTTTTTTTAATCTACATCTATACTAATATTATAAAGCGGTAGCGGTTACATATTTGAGCCGTTTGGTGTGGAGACTTTGGGTCCGTGGGGACCGGGAGCTCATCGTATTTTCAATAGCCTGTCAGAGCGCCTGATCGTTTCGACGCGTGACCAAAATGTTGGGACTTATTTGGCTCAACATATCGCAATCCAACGAAGCAATACTGCTAGCATCTTGGGTACGCTGCGAACTCGTAGGTCAATTATTACAATGACTCTACCACCGTGTCGGAAAAAGAACCACTACTCAGAAGATACGGCAAGAAACTAAGGGGTTTTTTTTAACTTTTGTTACAATACTTTGTTTGCTTTTGACAATATTATGTTTCTTATGTGCCAGTTGGCTACTTGGCAGAAGCGGAATGTTCCATGCATCTTTGTCTTCTATGTAATTACTAACTGTATAGTATGCTCTTTTCATTAGAATATTTTTCACACGCAATTTGAATTTACTCTCTGTGAGCTCTTATACATTTCGGAATTTTATAGTAAAAATGTACGTTTATAATCTACCTTGGCGAGCAAAGGGTCAATCCACTATAATTTCCTTTTCTAGCCTCAAGGCGGAATGGTTGTACAGTCAAGGCAAAGGCCGGCACTACCACGCGGGACGACACGCGGAATTGTGCGAATACCTCGCCGCCACCTGTCCGCTCACTGCGGACGCGCTCGAAACTGAGGACCAGAGGAAACTGAGGCTTATTCTTAGTAAGGTAAGGTCTATAATACCATTTTTATTATGAAAATTAACTTGGTTTGAACACATTATTAATAATAAACATATGGATGACACTCAATCAATCAATCAAAATCTCTTCATTCAGTTTTGGCATCACAGATGCACTTATGAACGTCAAATTATCACCATGACCACCGTATCGGAAATGAACTACTACTTAGCAGATACGGCAAGAAACTGAGGGGCATATTTTTTAGAGATTTTGTTACAATTTTTTGGTTTTCTGCAATGTTGGAGTAGTCCAACATAAACGTGTGTCACCCGTTAGTTTTTCTTTACCGTTTGTGGCAAAAATTAAATGCATGGAGCTGCCCATGTAGTGTATTTTGAGAATGTATATTTTTCGGGCTGGCTGTACTTTTTGAAAATCCAGACACGCGGTTTTTATTTTCTCTGAAATTCACCCGATGTTTCCTTAGAACAAAACTTTCTCACTGCAAAGGTACCTGCCAGATCTTATTTTGCCATATCCTATTTACTGCTGCCTAAACTTGTTGTTTACTACTTTGCGTTACGATTTTTGTTAGAATCCACAGAATTGGTCCGTCTTTTTAAGCGACTTCAAAAATGGAGAAGGTTCTCTGTTCTTCTTTTTTTTTATGTTTGTTACCTTAGAACTCCGTCATTTATGAACCGATTTCAAAAATTCTTTTTGCGTTGGGTTCATAATCATGTCAAGTTGTGTGAACATGTAATAATTAATTTTTAGAAAAAAACAAAAACCGATTTCAATGTATCTTCGAAATCCAAGTTCCAATATCGATGAAATTTATATGGGACCACTTTGTAGCTATACTGAACAGGGAACCTTATCCTTTTTGAAGTCGGTTAAAAATACCACATAGTAAGAAGCCGTAGACCTCCATAGACTTATGATGATGAAGTTAATAAAACAAGCGAATTTCAGTAAACTAAAATTAAAAAAAACCCCCGATACAAAAACCTATAAAAAGTAAAAAAAACGCCTGAACCGATTTTGATAAAACAAAAAACTCCCAACGATTACATACATAGATCTTGGCCTATCTAGGATTCCCTGTATGTAACCAGGAAGTATGAGAAAAATGGTCCCACAACACCCACACACGAGACAAATGTTTGCGCTTGTTTTTTCCTTTGCATCAACGTCGTGGGAATCGAACCCGCAACATGTCTAACAACCACCAACATGCCTACGAACCACAGCTAAAAAAGCTTTCAAATAAAAAAAATCCCATAAAAATCGGTTCACCCGTTTAGGAGGTACGGTGCGACAGACAGACACACAGTGGTCGAACTAATACCACCCCTTCTTTTAGCGTCGGGGCTTAAAAAGCAGTGATTAAAATACAAGAAGTCTTTAACGCATTTGTATTTGTATGTTTGCTTCAGGCTCAACACCACCAGCAACAGTTGAAAGATTTGAACCAGAGTCCATTGAAGTCCAAATTACAGTCGCCTAGGATGCAATGTATGTATAATTGATAAAAAAAAATTGTTTTAACAATAACACTTACAATTCGACTAATATTATAAATGTATGGATGTATGTTTGTTACTGTTTCACGCAAAAGCTACGGAACCGATTTTGATTGAATTTGGTATGTACTTTAGGACTTGGAAAAGCACATAGGCCACTCTTATCCCGGGAAACCGCGGGGCGCAGCTAGTATCACAATAATGAACTCTTATCCCATAGTTCTATAAGGAACATTTTTTTAAAGCAACTGTTGTTTTTTTATGTAACTATGACGAGACGAGCAGGTCGTTTGCCTGATGGTAAGCAATACGCCCGCCCATAACAATAACAGCACCACCCAGGACTTTGTTTTACAAAATCCTGCACGACGCTGCACTGCGATCGTCACCCTGAGACAATTAGCTGTCGAGTCTCATAATGCCCAGTAATTTCACTGGCTACAATGCCCTTCAAGCCGGAACACAGTAATGCGCAAGCATTACTGTAGTGTACTGTAGCTTAGCGGCTGAATGAATGTTGTTGATATATCTCTACTAGCTGCGCCCCGCGGTTTCCCGAGATAAACAGTGTTCTATGTGTTAATCCAGCGGATAAGCTATCTCCATTCTAAACATCGAAAACCGTTCAGCTAATGCGGCGTGAAGAGGTAACAAACACTTACACAATAACATACAAACTTTCACATCTATAATATTAGAATTATTAGTGTGATGTGATTTGTTAAAAAAAATCCATAGAAGAATAAAGCAGAAGTTTAGGTTGGCTTCTGTTCTCTTCTACCTTAGTAACCTAATCTATCATGGCTAAGAGTGACCTTTATCATTAAATACTTTGGGTATTAGTTGAGAAGTTGAGATATCGAAAAACTAATTTCAGGATGATCTTGTGGGTTAATTTGTAAATGCTATGATATATTAAGATTTTGAATAATTCAGAAGAAGAACAATGATATCGCTAGGGCAGGGATCGAACCTGCGTCTTCGGAATACCGTCCCGACGCCTTAAACATTGGGCCACCGAGCCAACCGCTCGGGCAACGAAATATCTACTACTTTTCTTAAATCGTCTTACGTGGATGAGTACAAAATATATTATTTCTTCTTAGATTTTGAATATTTTTGCTTAATTTCTGGTTTTAAGGGCATTGTAGCCAGCGAAATTACTGGGCATATGAGACTTAATATCTGGATGTCTCGGGGTGATGATGAGGCAGTGCCTGCAGTGCTTTTTTATGACAATATCTGGATGGTACTGCAATTGTGACGTGGCGCTACCATCACGTGAACGAGTGGCTCATCACTTCACACAGTTCCATAAACAATAATGATATATATATATATATATATTTTGTCAAATACCCTACTATTTATTTGTAATTCCGGGCAGCGCGCATCGCGTCGCGTCACATGGGCCGCTCGCCCGACCGCCTGACGTCCAGCTACCACGCCGCGCTCGCCAAGTGCAGCTCTCCCTCGCACCTCATGTCGCTGTCCTGCTCTGGCGAGCTGGCGGCCGCCGCGCGCAGCCTCGACTCGCCCACACCCTCAGAGAAGAGAGACGCCAAGCCGGACCGAGCGGACGGTAACTATCACAAGTGCAGCTCTCCCTCGCACCTCATGTCGCTGTCCTGCTCTGGCGAGCTGGCGGCCGCCGCGCGCAGCCTCGACTCGCCCACACCCTCAGAGAAGAGAGACGCCAAGCCGGACCGAGCGGACGGTAACTATCACAAGTGCAGCTCTCCCTCGCACCTCATGTCGCTGTCCTGCTCTGGCGAGCTGGCGGCCGCCGCGCGCAGCCTCGACTCGCCCACACCATCAGAGAAGAGAGACGCCAAGCCGGACCGAGCGGACGGTAACTATCACAAGTGCAGCTCTCCCTGGCACCTCATGGATGTCACATGTCCTTCAATTTTTCTCATTACCAATACAAAATACTAATCGAGGTACCGTTTCCAGAGCCGCTTAGACCCGTCAATCAACCGCTCGAAGCCGCGTCCAAAATGGTGCCTGTCCCCGAATCTCTCATGAGTCCAGACTACCAGGACCCTATCTACGACATCCAGAGAAGCATACCGAAGCCGATCAACTCCAACTCTTCACCCTCGAGCAACAACAGCAGCATACAAGACGACCGACCGAAAGTTAACAAGGGGAAAGCATCTCAGCTACCCAAAAGTGCAACGTCGTCCCCGAAGCTAAAGTCCAAATTAGAACCGCAAAGGAAAGGGAGCCTGACAAAGGAAGCTAAAGAGGAAACTAAAATGAACGGGGTGAAAGACGATATCGAAGCGGATAAGCTGGAGATTATAAAGCTGGCGTCCAATCAGAGAAGGCAGAAGAAAACTAGTGTTGAGTCGATGGCAGCAGTCACTATACAGAAGATGTGGCGCGGGTACAGAAGTAGGAACTTGAATAAAGATACCTTGAGGATATTGCACGCGATACAGGCAGCGCGGGCGAGGCAGCATATACAGTGAGTATATACTATATTCAATTGGAATTATATAATATGTATATGTTTTATAGTATGTATAGACAATATAGATGTATTTATTTATAAATGTACCTTATATATATATATATATATATATATATATATATTTATATAAGGGTAATGAAAACAACACTTAAAAGAGGATAGTGTGCAGTAGATAATAAGTAGAAAATGATTTTAAACTAAAATGGTTAAAATATGATATATATATATATATCATATTCTATAAAATAATCATATTTTATAAAATATGATATATATATATATTTATCATATTTTAACCAAGAAACTGCGCTATTCATCCTGAGATAATTAATTTTTAGAAAAAAACAAAAACCGACTTCAATGGATCTTCGAAATCCAAAGTCACATATCGATGAAATTTATATGGGACCACTTCGTAGCTATACTGAACCCGACGCAAAAATAATTTTTCAAATCGGTTCATAAATGACGGAGTTCTGAGGTAACAAACATAAAAAAAAATGTAAAAAAAATAATAAAAAAATAAAAAATACAATCGAACAGAGAACCTCCTCCTTTTTTGAAGTCGGTTAAAAAAAGATAGACAGTCATCAGTTCATATAAAACAGTTCCGTGACTGACGGGACGTGAAAACCACGGGCGAAGCTGCAGGGTGGGCCGGCTAGTTCAATATAGAATTTATATTTTGATTTGCCGCATTTGTAATAGAATAAAATAATAATAGAGTAATAGAATAGTCAATAACTAAACATTAGATACGTTTTGCAGAAGGCTAACATGCGACATGGAGGCTACCAAGGCGGCGTTGGAGAGCGAACGGAAGATACAACAACTGCAGATGCAAGCAATCAACGCACTTTGGAAGAAAGTGTCCACGCTACAGTCTGCAGGTATACTGGTGTTAAAGGGTTGGTCTAGTTTAGGCTTGTTCTATCCCAATGCTGGGCAAAAGCCTCTCTTTCGGTTCAGGTTTTAATTTTTAGCCTACCTAATAAGTTTCTATATGTGTAAGTAATTAGTGACCCACCCAGGCTTCTGTGGGTGTGAATTTGTATTCAAAAAATTATGGCAAATCTGCATGAAAATCTATTCAGTAGTTTAAGTAATTTAGTTAATTTTAATTTATGTTTTGAACCGACTACAAAAAAAAGACGTGTGGCACTCGGAGACTGCCGCGGTAAAGCTATTGCATAGCATTCGGAGTGGGGGGTGTAAGGTTATTTTCGTTACGGAATTTCTGGATTCGGTCTCCACGCTCAAGGCCCGCGATAGAAGCTATGCAATAGCTTAATAATTAATTTTTAGAAAAAAACAACAACCGACTTCAATGTATATTCGAAGTCCAAGGTCAAATATCGATGAAATTTATGTGGGACCACTTGTAGCTATACTGAACCCAATGCAAAAAGAATTTTTCAAATCGGTTCATAAATGACGGAGTTCTGAGGTAACAAACATAAAAAAAATGCATGGAACATTCCGTTTCTGCCCAGTAGCCAACTGGCACATAAGAAACATAATAGTAATGTCAAAAACAAACATAAAATATTGTAACAAAAGTTCTAAAAAAAACTGCCCCTCAGTTTCTTGCCGTATCTTCTGAGTAGTGTTTCTTTTTACGATATGGTGGTAGAGTCATTGTAATAAATATAGAGTATAGTAAAGAATAAAGAACTTTTGATTGATTGATTGAATGCGAATGGTGACCTTGTTAGAAAAGAAAATGTTATGTTGTAGAGAAAAATCCAGTTATTTTTTCTTTACAGATACACAAAAGAAATCATCGGACTCTGAAGACAACACGGACGTGTTACGGCAGTTAACCGAGACGTGTTTCAATTTACAGGCACAGGTATGGTTTTTAACGACCACAATCAAGTAAACACACACATACATATACACTTTCGCTTTTATAATATTACTAGCTTTTACCCGTGACTTAATCCTCGTGGAGGACAGAAGCCCATAGTCTTCTTTTTACTAAGAAGAAATTATTGGGCACTCTGAGACTTAAGAGTTACTGTTTCGGGGTGACGAGCACAGTGCAGTGCCGCGGCAGATTTTGGGTAGTGCTGTCCGCCGGTGTCAGGCGAACGACCTGTTCGTCTTGTCACTCAATTAAATACACAAAACCTCCCCAGTATAAGAGAGCGCGTTTTATGAAGAGGTTAAACTGTATCTTCGTAGTCACCCAACCCCGCATGTCCCTTTCCAGGATCTCAAGAATCTACATACTAATTAAAATCTGTTCTGAAACAAACGTCCATCCATCCATCCATCTATCACAAACTATCGCATTTATAATATTGTATAACAACAAAAAGAAAAAAACGGCTAAACTATTTTGATAAAACATGTCTAAGAACCACCGCTAAAAAACCTGATATCAAAAAAAACGCACCAAATCGGTTCACCCGTTTAAGAGCTACGGTGCCACAGACAGACACACATGGTCAAACTTATAACACCCCTCCTTTTTGCGTCAGTTATGTAACTAAGCCAATTCTGCGTACATAAATCCTACTATCCTATTTTCCTATTTTTCAACCCTGACATAAAAACGAGGAATATAGGATAGGAAAGTAGGATGCATGTACGCAGAATTGGCTTAGTTACAGTTACAAGTATGTGTTACTGTAACTAAGCCAATTCTGCGTACATAAATTCTACTATCCTATTTTCCTATTTTTCAACCCTAACATAAAAACGAGGAATATAGGATAGGAAAGTAGGATGCATGTACGCAGAATTGGCTTAGTTACAGTTACAAGTATGTCGCACCTTCGGTGCAACAAAGTCACAAATAGCCAAAACTGCAAAATTGAGTTAAGTATGCCAAATTGTCTCAGAGCCATGCCTATATCGGGGCAACAAAAACACCCGCGAAAGTATCGCAAAAATCTACTAAATGGCGCGAGTGCCTTTGTGGTTATTGGTGCATTTTTCCATTCGTTTTGGGCCAACAAAGTTTGATTGGACAGTTGTGCCCCCGCGCCTGCGAGATTATGACGTGCGTTGGAGCTAAAGCGACACAAATGATGTAGACGAGTGCAAAAAGCCCGACTGAAATACCTAAATAATAAGGCATAACTCATTTAACTAAATAATTCCTGGTGCAACAAAGTCACAATTCAGGACACTTTTTTGTTTTGCGTTTTATTAGAATAATTTTAGTAATTTGAATGAAACTTTTGACATGAAACTATAGAAAACACAATAAAGCATTAATTTTATAAAGATTTTAAACCTACTACAATTAGACATCCAGTAATAAGGCAATAAATGCGAAAAAAAACTTCAAAGTCCTCTCCTGTAAAATTCAAAACTGAGCTGTTGTGACTTTGTAGCACCGAAGGTGCGATATGTTACTGTAACTAAGCCAATTCTGCGTACATAAATCCTACTATCATATTTGCCTATTTTTCAACCCTGACATAAAAACGAGGAATATAGGATAGGAAAGTAGGATGCATGTACGCAGAATTGGCTTAGTTACAGTTACATGTATGTGTTACTGTAACTAAGCCAATTCTGCGTACATAAATTCTACTATCCTATATTCCTATGTTTCTTAGTTTTCAAGCTGTGTGTGTGTGACAGCTTTATGTAAATAATTAATGTAATGGGATCGGACAGTAAGCGAAAAAATAACGAAATTGTAGTTAGAACGAATGTTTGTCGAATCCGAAAGATCATACAATCAATATTTTTGTAAAAAAATAATATATAACTGATAATTCTGTCATTTTTTATCTGTTCCGAAGCACAACAGTGCATGACGTCATTTGAAAGTAAATACCGTGTGCGAAGCCTGTGGTTGTTTTATGTTTTTGCCTTTTCTCTAAATTAAAACGATATGTTTTTCATTCCATGACGACCCTAAAGTCCATAAACTTAACAAAAACGTATAAATCACTTTGCAAGTTTGCTTTTGTAGAGCTTTTCTTTTCGTTTGCTTTCTTATGACGTCACACGTGCTGAGGTGTCCTTTTGCGGGGCAATTTTTGAAACTTACCATTTAAACATTGTTTTAGGTACTTTTAAGACGTTTTTAAAATAAAATACAATTTTTCATGGCTATATTTATATATTATGGTTAATTTTAAACATTTTATGAAAAGTTGTCCGGATTACTGGACGTTTAAATTATTGTAATAATAAATGTACGTGTATTGTAATGTCAGGTGGTGGAGCTACAGGGCTGTATGCAGGAGGTGCTGCGCGCGGTGTCGGGGCGCAGCCGCGCGGAGCCCCGCGCCACCCAGACGGACATCTCCGCCGTGCTCACTCCGCAGGTGCGCTGTTTTATTTATTTTTATAATTCAGGCAATAATAGCAGAGTACATCGAAGTAAATGCATCAGAGGTCCATATCATAAATACCTTAGAGACATGATATATAAATTTATAAAAGTACTAAATGTAATTGAGCACGTAACATCGTCGCGCCGGTCTGGAGACTGGTGGTGTCTCGTAGCCTGCCTCTAAATTTTCTATACAGAAAACCCCTTGACCAAAAGTCCTCTTTAGTGAAGGTTCCAAGGTTTTTAACACGCATAATAACATTAGGAAATTGTAGGCCTTATGAGACTTACGAGCTAATTGTCTCAGGGTGCAGTGCCGCGCAGAAGTTTGCAAAGTTTGTTAGTGCTGCAACTGTTATGGGCAGGCGTTTTGCTTACCATCAGGTGAACGTCCTGCTCGTCTCGTTACTCCGTTCTGTAAAAAACATCCATTGACGTGTTTTGGCAATGGAGCAGAGGTGACCTTTCTACCTCGGTACGTTTCTGCTTAACAAACCTAACGTCGGCAAAGCAAATCAAGACGAATTAAATTTAGCATTTATTGCGACTAGTTAAACCCCGCAGTTTCACTCGCGTTTTCGGAGATAAAATGTATCCCATGACCTTTTCCAGAAGCTCATACCAAATTCTATCAAAATTTGTTCAGTGGTTTTTAGGTGATTGAGTAATAAACATCCATCCATCCATCCTCACAAACTTTCGCATTTATAATATTAGTAGTATAGTGTATAGTATAGTATTAGTTGGATATAGGTAAAAAACACATTCATCATCATCATCATCGGTCTATTACGTTCCCACTACTGGGACATAGGCCTTCTCTCTTAGGGAGAGAATGGGCCATAATCCACCACGCTGGTCCAGTGCAGGTTGGTGGATGTCACATGTCCTTGAATTATAAAGACACATTTCTGTTACGTTCATTAGGAGAGGCCTATGTCTAGCAGTGGACGTCTACAGGCTGATGATGATGATGATGATGATGATATCTATTATAAATATTTAATAAAACGGCTAGGACTCACGTAGTTTGTCGAATTAGTCGACATAGGTTTCGAGCATGTCCGATGCTCTTTATCAGGGGCGAGTTTACGCTGCGAGATCGCGGCGACCACTGGCGGTGTCGAGGCGAGATGCGCTCACTAATGTCGGCACGAGTTCTTCATCATCGCTGACAGCGTCGTCGCCGAAAGTTCCGTCACACACTGTGCTGACTGTGTCACACTCTAGACTACCTACCACATTCTGTGTCGAGGTAGCATTAAGAAGTGGTTTCCACGCTGCAGACAACAACCATCCACGGTCCCGGTTGAAGTTAGGACATCGAGAGATCTCTCAGTGGTCGCCGCGATCTCGCAGCGTAAACTCGCCCCTGATGAAGAGCATCCGACATGCTCGAAACCTAGGTCGACTAATTCGACAAACTACGTGAGTCCTAGCCGTTTTATTAAATATTTATGATAATATCTATTACATAATAAATGAGTACCACTACATCCAGATATTTGGCATGATACAAAATACATCTATTTTTATTATATCAAACATTAGGATGATTCAGTTTGGTCAACGCCGCGCCTATGGTCTTTTCGATGAATGTCGACAAGTGATGTGTTTCTCAGGAGGAGCGTTCTGCGTGGCTGCGTCGTCCGCAGACGTTGTCACTTTCCGCGTCCAGCGTGCCTTCGCCCCCTTCGCCGCCCGCGCCCCCGGCGCCACCCGCGCCCCGCGATCGACCGTGAGTACGCCCCTGTCTGCAAACTTAAACAATAATCAATCGCTAACAATGAAGTGCCCTATCTTAAAACTTCGTAATTAATTACATCTTTGCAATTAAATACGTACGAATAGTGTTTCGCAAATGTTTTGTGCTCGACTTATAGATTATTGTCTAAGGCGACAAGGTGACGAGCGCAGTGCAATGCTGCGCAGGATTTTGAATGTCAATGTTCTGGGTATTGCTGCAACTGTTATGAGCAGGCGTATTGCTTACCATCAGGCGAACGGTCTGCTCGTCTCGTCACTAAATCTACTAGAAGCGCTTAATTTGTGTGCTCTACCCATATTGCTAGCGTCGAATGAATAACAATCTATTATAACTAAACAGTGAGAAACCAACCGACGCAACCTCTCTGGGCATAGAGCGCACCGAGTCAGTCATAGAAGAACAAATAACGTCAGAACACGTCGAAGTACAGGAGGAATCTTGCCTCATTGTTGATTGAACGAAGTAACATGGGCTACTTAGACCTTTATATGTTCTGTGGTCATGTATTGTGGTATGTATAAGCAAAGCTTGGGTCAAGTGGGCTTGATGAGATTCTATGCACGGACACATCTAAACATACATAACGACTCTTAAACTACAAGATATCAAATTTCTTCTTAAGGTGGTATGTTACGTTACGTTTTTCATACAAAATTCAACCATTATTAACTTGATCACACAATAGTAGAAATGCCCAAATGTATGCGTGGTGAACTTTTTAGTTTTATTGTAAACCAGTGTTGTAATATGTTGGTTGTTTTATTACGTCAGTTTTGACAGGCTTTTACTGGTTTTATCCGGTTAGGGTTGACTAGATATCCGAGTGTCTGACACTCACCTGACAAGGAATATAGCCGTGAGTGTTAGTATACTAGCTGCGCCCCACGGCTTTACCCGCGGTTTCTCGAGATAAAAAGTAGCCTATGTGTTAATCCAGAGTAAAATATCCATTCTGAATTTCACTCAAATCAGTTGAGCCGTTACAGCGTCAATTAGTAACAAACACACATACAAACTTTTCCATTGATAAAATATTACTGTGATGTGATTTAAATCGGGCATTATTTATTTAAATCTGGTGAACTGTTTGTGTTTTCATAATTTATTTTATAGGAAAAAGATGTTAATGTATCCGTGCATAGACTCTTTTGTATGTGGTCGGTGTAATCGCAAAGATGCGTAGATATGACGCCCAGAACGGCAAGACGAACGTCATATAAGTAATGAATAAAAGTTCAGTCATTGGTTAGTTCAATGTAACCGATGGTCTTTTGATCTATAGATAAAAAAATAAAGGTTTGCACGATTCAAATTCTGTCTAAAAATTAAATCGTTTTACAGAATTTAAATCCCATTTAACATATAGGTGCCAACCAGCCTTTTATGGAATCTGTTATTTTATCTGCTGACTATTAAATTTATTTGATTTCATTAGGTATACCAAAGATATATTTATAGTTTAAACCCATCTTATATCTACGCGTTTTTGCTAAATAGCTTTAATAAAAAAGACGTGAAATAAGAAAAGTACCTTATTGTTTGTTGTATCTATATAATGCGTAAAAACATAAAATTGATGCTGGTGTTTCCTTGACAACAAAGTTAAGCGAATATTTGATACATTTTTGACTAAAGTACCTAATACACTGACACAATATACATGCAGTAAGGGCCTCTCAACCCATGCACTGTTAAAATTATTATTATTAGCTTATTGCGTGGTCTGTTGTTATATAATCTATTATTAACTCGCTGCGCAACGCGGTTCCACCCGAGTGAGAAAGCGCTTCAGTTTTCCCGAATTTCCCAATTTCCGGACAACTTTTCCAAATTTTTCTTTCCATATAAAAATAATTTGGACTATTACAAACATTAAAAAAAGCCAAATCGGTCCAGCCGTTCTCAAATGATGTAGTTACCAACGAACATCATTTAATTTGTATTTATACAGATTGGCCGATTTTGATGTGCCTTTGTTTATTGATTGACCTATTTTGATGTTGTAAATGTCCACAAATCGAGTACTTGAACACCAAGTATTCATATTCAGAGTCGTTTATTCATGGTCGCATACATACATATTATTGCAGACAGATGTTAAAATTGGTATCTTAATAGTAAGCTATAGGTACCCAGTAAGTGCGTTGCATGATGAGTGGAGTTATTGGCATGCATTAAAATACAATTCAACATAAGCAAATAGTTATAAATGCCAATTCAGATTGTATGTACATATTCTTTCTGATAAAGAGGGCTCTTACTGTTTATATATTGTGCCAAATTCTGTAGATATCAACAGAACGCTTAAAACGACTGATTCGCCAAAAGACTTTGAGTCAAAAGCTAAATGTCAGATAGTACTTGCCTGAGCTTGGCCAATGTTCAGAGCCACCAACTTGCCCGTGGCAGCATTGGGAACTACGAAATATCTATACATTTTGGCAATAGCTAATCGCTTTTCCTTTACAAGCAGCGCCCCCACCAACTGCACAGATAACTTGGTAGTTTTGAATATTTATTTAACTTCGCACGTAATGTTAGTTATAAGTTGCAATGACACTAGTGTAAGTTTTTGCCTGTTTAGAACAGAGTAAACCCTGTTGTTGAAGTTTTCCGAGATTATTTATTTTGAATTTTGCCCTATAGTTCGCACTACAAAGTTCTGACAAAACGTTGTACCGCTTTGTACACTCAGATAGTAAATATACATTAAAGTATGTCGCACTAATCTGTATACTAGTGACACTAATCTGTATACTAGTGACACTAAAATGTATACTAGTGACACTAATATGTATACTACTGGTACTATATGTATACTATACTCCGTCCAACCATTTATTTAACTTATGACAGCTCGATTAGTGATGTCCTAATGCGTTACTGATTCGATTTATGAAAACAATCGACTTTATGAATAAGTTTTAATCGATTTAAAACTTTGATATTCCACTTTTGCTCAACGTTTTGTATTGTTTTATAGAAATAATCAGGTGGAACGACTATATTGCATGTACATTAAGTTGTATTATTTACAGTATTAATTATGTTGGTTTTTTATTTGCCTACTTTTTACTGATCGATAATAATTATGTAGAAATGAAAATATTTAACAACCCTTCATATTTTTTTATGGAAAAAATCACCTTAATAATAAAGTCAAAAATATCCAAGATAATTAGCACGACTCGTCACTATTATGAAAAAAAAACAGTGCCCCTAAATTATTGCATTTTTTTACTATGGTTCATCACTTCAATACTTACGGAACTTCATAGGTGTGCATATGTCAAAAGTTAAATAAATGGTTGGACGCAGTATAGTGACACTAATATATACTAGTGGTACTAATATGTATACTAGTGGACCTAATATGTATACTAGTGGACCTAATATGTATACTAGTGGACCTACTATATATACTAGTGGACCTACTATGTATACTAGTGGACATAATATGTATACTAGTGGACCTAATATGTATACTAGTGGACCTACTATATATACTAGTGGACCTACTATGTATACTAGTGGACATAATATGTATACTAGTGGACCTAATATGTGTACTAGTGGACCTACTATGTATACTAGTGGACATAATATGTATACTAGTGGACCTAATATGTATACTAGTGGACCTACTATATATACTAGTGGACCTACTATGTATACTAGTGGACATAATATGTATACTAGTGGACCTAATATGTATACTAGTGGACCTACTATGTATACTAGTGGACCTACTATATATACTAGTGGACCTACTATGTATACTAGTGGACATAATATGTATACTAGTGGACCTACTATATATACTAGTGGACCTACTATGTATACTAGTGGACATAATATGTATACTAGTGGACCTAATATGTATACTAGTGGACCTACTATGTATACTAGTGGATCTAATATGTATACTAGTGGACCTAATATGTATACTAGTGAACCTAATATGTATACTAGTGGACCTAATATGTATACTAGTGGACCTAATATGTATACTAGTGGACCTAATATGTATACTAGTGGACCTAATATGTATACTAGTGGACCTAATATGTATACTAGTGGACCTAATATGTATACTAGTGGACCTAATATGTATACTAGTGGACCTAATATGTATACTAGTGGACCTAATATGTATACTAGTGGACCTAATATGTATACTAGTGGATCTAATATGTATACTAGTGGATCTAATATGTATACTAGTGGACCTAATATGTATACTAGTGGACCTAATATGTATACTAGTGGACCTAATATGTATACTAGTGGACCTAATATGTATACTAGTGGACCTAATATGTATACTAGTGGACCTAATATGTATACTAGTGGACCTAATATGTATACAAGTGGACCTAATATGTATACTAGTGGACCTAATATGTATACTAGTGGACCTAATATGTATACTAGTGGACCTAATATGTATACTAGTGGACCTAATATGTATACTAGTGGACCTAATATGTATACTAGTGGACCTAATATATATACTAGTGGACCTAATATGTATACCATTGGTTCTAATATGTATACTTATTACTAACCTGAACTCACAACTCCGCCCGCGTAGACTTTGATTTATAGTTTTTCCGCAATTAAAGTATCCTGTTTTATTCCTGGTCCTAAAGTATTTAATTTCAACAAAATCCGTTAAGGCTTTAAGAAGTTAAGGGGTAACAAACAAGCACACACACAAGAAATTGCTCATAAATATAATAAATAAATATCTAGCTGCACCACGCGGCTTCCCCCGCTATTTTCGGGGATGAAATTGTTATATTCTATGATATATTATTATATTCTATGTCCTTTTCCAGGAACTGAAGTTTCAAATATTGTTCAAAAATCTGTTCAGTAGGGTTTGAAACAACCATCCATCCTCACAAACTTTCGTATTTGTAATATAAGCAGGATTTTATCAAGTCTCAAAAACATCATTTACAGGGTTTACACTTTTTTGTTATGTTATAGCGATACACAAGTCGTTTTTATTTTTAACGAATATTTTCTAGTAATGTAACACAAGCTTTATGTAAGCCTTAATCTACACAGCTTATTGTGATACCTATGTTATACACATTTTAATAGCAGCTAAGTATTATGTTCTTAGGGCATTGTAGCCAGTGAAATGGCTGGGCATATGAGACTGATTTCTCGTGATGAGCGCAATGCTGAGCTACGCAGTGCTTTTATGGTATTACAAGTTTTGGGTGGCACTGCAATGGTTATGGGCAAGCGTGGCGCTTACCATCAGGCGAACGACCTGTTTGTCCCATCACTCAGTTCCATTAAAAATATGTTTTTATATAACTGAGCCAGTAAAATTGTACGTACGAGAAATCTGTATTAGACTCGATATGTAGTTTTAGGGAAACATTTTCGATTTAGCAACACTGTTATATTAGTATTGGTATAGTATTTCATTGCAAAAGTGTCCTTCCTGTCAAGATCTCAAACAAAAATAAATCCAAACATGTAGGAATAAAGTCTAAAGTGGCTTCGATCGCCCCAAGCCACAGATAGCGGCAGGTCCATTCAGAAATCTAAATATTAATAACGAGTATAATGTCTCCCTAAAAATAGATTTTGGGTCTAACATTACAATTTTTTTCTTATTGTTGATATAAGGTGAACATGATCATTCACAATTGCACAGCCACTGCCACTATTAATTTGAATTAAGGGCATTTTATTACTGATATAGTTTGATTGACATTCCTTACTTTGCTCCTTAGATTTAAACTCCTACAAATTAAACCTACAATGTTAAGGAACCAAGACTTTTCAGGGCCCCAATTCACTATGACAACTTGGCGAAATCACGTCGATTCCTTCCTGAATAAACGACATCTCTATGACGCATTCATATATTCATATATGTGACGCGTCATAGCGAATACAAATTTCGCAGATGTCGTTTATTAATAAAGGAATCGACGTTTCCTTGAAGCAAGGAATCGCCAAGTTGTCATAGTGAATTAGGGCCCCGGTATAAGACAAAACTGAAACTAATTTGTTAAAAGCGGTCAAAAAATTAACTGACCGACAGTAGCTTTAAATATGTGGAATTTTGTCGGTTTTATTTTCCCTTTGAAGTATTTATTTATTGTATCAGTTAATAAGTTATACACGAAGCGTCTAATGGCAGTATTAAATTAATTTATTATTCAGAAGTATGTCTGTAAACATATATTTTGTCTAGAATGGTACAAAGGCAACTGACGAGTCGTTCCTTTGAAATCAATATCAATTTTATATACAGGTGAGTCTTTCAAAAGGGCGTGGATGGCCAAATCTGATCAGGAATAGCAAAATATGCTCAAAGTAGTCTTGGAACGATTTTGATACAAATTAAAACTGTATAATTATTCTATTTTCTTAGCCGGGAATCGAACTAGTTGATTTTGAACAAAAACGCACCCTGTTTTATTACCATGTCGCAATAATGATTTCAATAGCGAGGTATTTGAAACGAGCTAATTTCAAACTAGTGATTAGAACATGGTTATATAATGTATACTTACCATTGATGCTGATTGAATGACAACTGGTGTTGCCATCGATGAACGACTCGACCTGTCGATATTAAGCTTCGGTCACACGGAAACCAGTTTGCTTGCAGCGATGTACTTGCAGCGAATGAACTCGTTTCAACAATTCGATTTGACTCCCGGCGAGTGATTTTTAGTCGCAAGGAGTGGCGTGTCATATCTAGCGAGTTTGCCAACAGCGAGTATTCGGAAACCGAAACTTAATGCTGTCTACACACAATACTACCGGAATACGCCCATTGTACGGGGATGAGCAGACCCACCACGCTGGCCTTGCCACCACTCTTAGTTAACTACACATACATCATTGCTTCACATCAGGCGAGATAGTGGCCAAACAAAGGCCTATTAGGCGTAAAAAAAAGTAATTAACTATAGCATATAGTTAAACCTGGAACAGCATCATCAATTGTCCGTGGAACTGTATATTCTTGGAATAGATTTCATTTCACAGTAGATTTGGAAAGCGAATAAGTTGATTCAATAAAATGACGCTGAATTTAACTATGATGGAATTTATTTTCGACGCATAACGCAACTAGACGTAAGGGCAATGAGTGTTATTGAGAAGAATTGAAGATCACCAAAAAGGTTAATATTTTTGAACTGTTTCACAATCTGTAAATAAGTGCTAACTGAAGGATAACCTATAAGTATTTTATGTTAAACCTTTTTAGGCAGATCAGGAAATCGTCATAAATATAATTTAACCACATTTTCAAAATTGGACAATGCAACTAAATAAATACGCCCAACTATCACATACATAGATCCTGGCCCCTAACTAGGATTACCTGTATCTAGGGAACCAGGAACTGCGAGGAACTACGAGGATCGTGGACCCACAACACCCAAAAATGCAAAAATATAAAATGTAAATGGGTTTGAAAGTATGTAAAGCTATTGTAAATTACACCTCACTCTTTTTTGCCATTACCGTCTTATAATGATATGTTAGGCCAGTAAAAACAAATTAGTTTCCTGCAATCATTTATGAATAATCTGCAATTTATTTAAAGTTAGTTATTTTACTAATTTCACCTTAATGTCGCAATTTATAATACAATTATTCTTCACTTAAAACCTATCAAGATGGTAAAAACATTTTGAACTGGACGACGGCCCTAGAATTAGCTTAGTGTTAAGTTTATATGTGAATCTCTTACGCTTGGTTTTGTATAATTTTAACTTCTTTTGAGCGATGTTTGGTCTGTTGGATTGAATTTGGAACTGTATTTGCTGTATTTTACATTTATAATTAAGCATCTTAAACGAATAAAAAAGGTGGACGGAATCTCGCACAAAGTAAAAACTGAAGCATAGCAATGGCGGTGGCGTTATGTATGCTTTAGTGGACGGAGGGCCGATGTGACAGCCGATCGACATAACATGATGTAAATGTGTGCGTGAGGCTTGTGTACGAACGACATATCTTGGGTGCTTCACTTCTTAATTTGGCGACGAGGCGTCCGCCTTTTTTTATTCGTTCAAGTTAAACATCTTCACTTTTGTACAATAACGTGAAACCACAAATTTTTATTTTTTAACAATATTGTAAGACTTATTTGAACCAAACATTTTTATTTATTATCTTCTATGTGCTAGTCATTTTTAACAACGCTCATTTTACATTCACACGTGAAAGTACCTATAAGCATATTTACAACTATAACTAATAATAATTATTAAGTCACAAAAACATTGTTTCAATATAATTAACGCAACTCATGTAATATTAATTAATGATAGAAATTGGGCTATTCACTTTATTTTGCCTGGAATTTTAATAAATAATAACTAAATAACAATAACACCATTATACAAAGTGTTAGTGACTAAGTCTTTTTGTATAAAATAAAAACACAATGTAAGAGATAATGGGAAATACCTATGAAGAGTTTTGTGGCCGGTAAGTTAATTCATGAAAAGACAAGATTGTTATAAGTGTTATTTAAGATAAAAACGAGTTAAAATTGTAACAGTTTCTATACACCGGAAGGAATACAACATACATAATTTTAACAATCTCAGAACATTTTTATTACACGAATATTGGTTTATCCCAATTGTATATTAATATTGAATTTTTCGGTGTGTAAAAACTGCTTTTCCAAAGACACTTGCCGTCCTAAAGTTTTCAATTTCATCGCGTACCCACCTTGTTTGTTATCCATTACGTTGAAGCCTGTATTTATTATTATGTTTTATAAAACGATTTTTAAATGTATTGTGTGTATTTACTACTGAGTATCAGTTTCACTATTACGGTTAATATTATAGTTATAAATGCAAGAGGTAAGTACATCTTTATTATTATTATTCACTTCTCATGCTCATAAAGTGCGTTCTGCTACTCCTGCTTACAAGCGGACTAAAGTGACATTGAAACTCTAGGGCAGGGCTAGCCATATTTTTGCGACGCACCGCTCTTTGGTTACCTGGGCTTAAATTGAATTTACTTTTTGAACCTAGGAAAGTATTCAGCCACATTATTAAAGAACTATACTGTGCACATACAAATTGTTCATCATCGAGGCATGCGGCATTTATACTATGTATGTATGTATGTATGTTTGTTATGTACTATGTATTATATAAATGGAACTAAGTCAATTCTGTACATTGAAGATAGTTTTGAAAAACCAACTGGGATCGACTATTTAGAGGCTACTGAATACGAATCCACGGTTTTTAGAATTTTTATCTGTTTGCGTGTTTGATATCTATAGACTGAAACTGTTAACGGATATGAATGTGATTTTCAAGGTTTGGTAGCTTTATTTCCAACTTAGGCCGCGTCCAGAAATCACCCAGTTAATGTAATTATTACCCTAACGCCGTTCAGAAATGACATTTACCCTGAGCCGTTCAGAAAACCAATTGGGGAGAGTAAAAGTTCACCTGACAAGTGAAAATATTCACCGATAAAAAAGCGGGTTACGATTCTCACCTGTCAGGTTGTCAATTGTCATTTTCCTTTACATTTTGCAATCTTTTTTGCGTTGATTTTTTTGTACATATAAATAAATAAGCGATTCGTGTATTTGAAGCAAAATATAAGGTAAAATTCCAATATTAGCCAAAACAACGCAGTTAAATCTGATAAACAAAAGCGCGGGAAATCTCGGTCTTGAAAATGATTGGTTTTGATTGGCTGGCTTATTGTATTACTCGATGCCCTTTCAGAAAGGTGCTAGTTAATTTTTAACTTGGCATATCACTGAGATTAACTGACAAGTTTTCACTCGTGAACATTTACCCATTGCTGAACGCGGCCTTAGATTATAAGGTATGTTACATCGAAATTGGTGGAGTGGCTACAAAGATACAGCTTGACCTTTTCGTAGCACGCGTCCCCATACCTATTCTTTATTCTTTCTTCCTTTATTCGATCAAAAACAAGTTTGGATACATCGGAGATAGAACAGTGGTTGTTGCATTATAATATAATAACAATATTGATGATCCCTGGAACCCACACTAGGATTACCTGTGTCGTGAGTTTCCAGTGTCTTCCATTATATAATTAATTTAGTTTAGACTTTTGAATAGGTACCGATGTATATATATCACTTCCTTAATTTTCCTTACTTACGAATTACAAAGATGCAATTAGCTAAAATTATCATTCCATTATCAAATATCTCATTTTTCTACATGTGGAGTGAGTGAATGCATAAGTATATGGGTTAGTGTGTATAAATGTTTATAATATGTGCGTCTGTAGTGAATGATGTAAACATATGTGTATACTTACGACAAAACATAACCTAAGCAAATAATTTGGTCCTTATGACTGGTGAAAAACAAAAGAAAATAAATATAAAAATAAATTAAAAGTGTAATAACATTTCTGGGTTTTACAATTAATCGGAGGTGTATAAGTAATTACTAGGGGCCTGGTCACCCTCCCACCAACTCGGTCGGGATTTTTTGGGATATTTAGTAGGTACAAGACTACAGGGTATTGTGTCATATGCTATCTGTAGGAATTCCGTCTGGTATGGTAAGTGAGCAGGCCCCTTAATGTCATATGTTTATCTTGATAACATCCTCCGTGCTGTTATAAACCAACGTGAGTAGCCATGTCACATTTTTTCGTTTGCAAACATAGCGTGATGACTGTAAAATATCAAGGGTCTTGTCCAGACGCTGGTACAAGAAAGGTCCCCTGAATGAGTATGCACGTTGTGCTAGTTGGGTCTTAGTGCGAGGAGTTGCCCATGTATTACGGCGTGAGGATCGAGTGATGGTCGAGATCGTTGTTAAAGCTGTTTAATGAAAACGCATTGTAATTCCCATGATGTACAATTGCCGGACTCTAAGATATTTGGTATCTTCGTATAGTCTATCTGTGGGGTATCGATATGGTTTTTTGTAGGCAACTTTTAGAACAGCTCTTTGTGCTCTCTCTACTTTCAGGAACCGGGATACATGGCGAGATCTTGCTAAGATGGTCTTGGGAAATATACGAATATGGGCTTCCTCTGTCGTTCCCGCTATCGAAGTCGCGGGGAAAAGCTAGTAAAAAAATATGAATCAATAGCATTTGTTCTGTGCAAAAATTCAAAGAAAAAATAAAACCGTTAACCGCCATATCGAAAAAATGGCACCTAAAAGCAGTTTTTTTGATAATACCTCCTTTGATAAAAACAGTTATATACAAAATGAAACTAGAGATAATTACCTACAATATATGTACATATATACCTTTTTTCATATAATCAATAGCTTTGGGTGTACCTAAGCTTATCCAGTTAGATAGTTTGTCCCTTACCTGACCCGCTGATGTTAGATTCTGATTTGAACGCTAAACTGTGGTCGTGTCTGTTGCAATTGGGGTTTGTCTCTTTGTTGGGTGCGAAATTACTGTATTTTCGCTGAGTTTGTTTTGTGCGTAGGTGGACGCTTGTCAAGAGTTCTTTTACGGTTTTCTACCGTCAAGAAAAAAATTGCTCCTCCTTCAAAGTTCAAAAGTTCCTTTATTCATTTAATTATTACAATGACTCTACCACCATATCGAAAAAGAACCACTACTCAGAAGCTACGGCAAGAAACTGAGGGGCATTTTTTTTAGAACTTTTGTTACAACATTTTATGTTTGTTTATGACAGTATTGTTTCTTATGTGCCAGTTGGCTACTTGGTAGAAGCGGAATGTTCCTTGCATCTTTGTCTTCTATGTAATTTGTAACTGTATAGTATGCTTTTTCATTAGAATATTTTTCACACGCAATTTGGATCTACTTTCTGTGAGCTCCGTCATACATTTTGAAATTTTAATTTAAAAAGGTACCTTGTTTTCTTATTATATTGGACAGGTGTATTAGACGGCGGAATCTTATGAAGCATTTCGTTAAGGTATTTGTTATGTGTTTTTTATACCGATCGGCGTTGGTAGATTATCTCCGCTCGTCTTCCACAAACTTATTGTAATAAGGCATCAGAAGTTTTCTTGAAGTGGGAATCAGGAGCCAAGAAGTTCTTGCTAATGCTCTTTTTAACGTTTTGGAAATGGTGTCTCTGCATTAGTAAGCAGTACGATATTGCGCCAAGCTTAAGTAGGTTTTTTTCTAATGTATAAACTTGCTGCCATGGTGGTGTACGCTTGCCAGTGTTAGTATTGTATTGTGTGTATAGTGTTGATTGTAAGTTTGAGAAAATTGGGGCTACCTGACAGTTTTTGTACGGCTGCGTATCTTATATGACACGGAGGTTGATATAATAGGTTTTCAAATTTAGCCCTTTTCTGTCGTGTTATTACTTCCATGTCGTGTTATTACTTCCGTGTCGTTTTCTAAAATATTGGGGGTTTGTTGAAGTAAAAATGCATAGGTACAAGGAATAACATACATACAAGGTAGTGGAAGTAAGTATATTGCAACTTTTAAATAGCGGTTTGTAGCTGTAAAGAAACTACGCTTTGTTTATGCACTTTATGCACCTCTTTTGTAATTAAAAAGCTTAGCTTTTTAGTTTTTAAAAGCTTTACACGAGGTAGAATGCCGATTGTCTTACAACTCAGGTGTTTGGTTGCGTATCGTGGTGGTCTAGTTGACTTTGTAACCGTTTTTTTGTAGGACAGTCCTCACATGGGACAATGTCTATTCCAGCAAGGCTAACATGCCATGAATTAATTTTATCGTCTATTTTCCTTAAGCGAAAACCGGTCTACCGAAGTTAACATGGTAGCATAAGGAACTCATGTTGTTACGTCTAAAGTAGAGATAATGGTATAATTTAACTTTGCATTATTTTATTTCCGATTATTCGATAAATTGTCGAACTTTGTCACTTTCATCGAGATGTCGTTGAGTTTTATTGACGAAAAGGCGTTGTGCTGCGATTTTTAATTCTTACAAAAACAATGGCACATTCATACCTATATTACAACTACGTTTTATGTATTTAAGGCTTAGGATCACGCCAATGACCTTCAGCGTCCAGGCGGAGCTATCTACCTCTCCCCGCGCAAGCACGCCAACCACCCGCACGAAAAGATCGCGGCTGGGCGCGGGCGAGTAGTGAACTAGTTTGCGCCGCGCCGCCGCGCGCCGGCCGGCGGGCGGCGGGCGTCACGTCCCGGTCGTCACAGAATAGCGATCACAGAACATCAGGATCCACGTTTACGTTATTATCGATGTACTTTAATAGCATTTATTTTTATATACACGGTGTAATTGACAGGTTGGCAAAAACGAAAAGTATGAATTCAGACTGGTATTGTTAACATGTTGATAGTGAAATATTTTCCCGGAAATGATAGGTGAACGTTTTTCAATATTCAATTTTATTTCGGCTACGCAATGTATAACGAACATTGCGATACGCGCACGACCCTATACCCCGCGCGTCGTTCATTCATACTAATAGGTACTTCGGGACGTTAGGAATAAATACATAATACAATACACACACAAACACGCCTTAAAAAAATGTAAACACAAATTCAATACCTATGAAAAATTAAAATACTTAGTCACTTACCTAAATTAAAGTCTCTCGGGTCGTATAAGGAATGGCTCGAAGTGGTTGCCTCCGAGCTGCACGCACAGTTGTGCTCGACGCAGGGTTTCGGCATGGAGACGAGGCATCATTGTCACATCCTCATTGATTTGATGGTTCAACGATGCGAAAGCGTCTCTTATGCGCTGCTCCATTTCGGCCGCGGTATCACACTCCGTCACATACACCCGTTCTTTGATATAACCCCACAGGAAAAAGTCCAATGGGGTTAGGTCAGGCGAGCGAGGTGGCCATGCATGTGGCCCGAATCTCCCAATCCATCGGTTTGAAAAAGTACGGTCCAGGTGCTGTCGGACTGGGAGCACCACATGCGGCGGGGCGCCGTCGCACATAGGAGTATTTGTACAAAAAAACCGGTCAAAATTATTTGTTGTATTTTTTTGCAATATCATTGAATGAAAGGCAAAGTTTAATGATATAAAACATTTATTTGAACAAAATATACATTTACCATCAAAAAATATGATTAGTCAGACTCAAACTGTTCGTCTTCATGTTCTTCGTCATCTTCGTCTTCTATATTTTCGTCACTATCATTTTCATTAGGAAGTACAGGTGGTGTGCTTGCGATCATTAGACTGATTGCCTCTGGTGAAAATGGCTTGCTTTTTTTGTGCTGCTTTGGTCTGCTACAGCTTAAATATGGGTCTGAGCTTAGTAACAGCCTGTTTAATATGTCTCTGTTGCAAGCCACTCGTGAAAATTTTCGGGCAAAATTTAGTCTGTAATATCTTATGTGCTTGTTGCGGGCCTCAGCTGCCTCTTCCGATAGTTGGCCAATAGGTAATATCGCAGCAGATATAACTTTGGCACCATGCATCAAAACTTTGTGTACAGTTGGTGACATAGGATACCAGCCATACAAATTTGTGTACATTCTAGCAGTTTCATGTGCAAAGGTTCCAAATTTATTAACATCAATGCTGTTGCCACTCGAAATTACTTCCAGGATTATTTTAAATCGCTTAATTAAATCTACATTGATCCCTGTAATTCGAGAAGAGCATTCCGGGTCAGCAAAAAATCTTCTGGACGTATTACCATCATTAGTATTCCCAAAGCCTGGCTTGGGAATGTCTACAAGGAGACCCATTTCTTCTCTGAAACTTGTTTGAATTTTTTCTTTTGTCATTTTAACAATGTTTTTTTCTTCGGCTGTCCGCGCTTGCCACTTTTTTAATGATAATTTATAAGCCAAATGCAAAAGTGACTCGAAAAAACGAATTCTAGCATGAAGAATCGAGAGTCCAAACTTCAGTGCTTCCTCATTAACTTCCTCTGCTTCTGTTAATTTATTAAAGTCTTTGGACGTTTTTCCGCAAATATAACATCTCATAGTGGATGCAGTGTCAGTTGCGGCATTACATACTTTTCCGTCAATCATTGTTAGCATCATGGTATGCTTTATTTTACCGACTCCAGTAGGAGTAGACAATTCTGTTTCTCTTAAATTTGCAGCTTGATTTTCGATGTATGCTATTTCATCTTTGGTAACATCTTTCGATTCATTAATAAATCGTATGCGTATGGGTCTGCAGAATCTAACAGAGGAAGGGACTGGGTTTTGTCATATGATTTTCTTTTGTTCTCCGTCAATCATTACAACTAATCTTAAAGGCACAAATGAGCTTTGAAAAATATTAGCATCACTGTCAGTAATGTTTACAAATTTTTGTTTATATTGCGACTGTTGCGCTCCGTCACATCCCCATTTTGAAATTAAAACCATGTTTTGCTTCTCTTCCTGTGAACATGTTTCAACAACCTCAGCTACGTATTTATACAGACGCAATGCAGTGTGATCAAGTAAAGCTTGTAGTTCAATCTCAGAACAGGTTTCAGTCACTTGAATCGATTGTTCCTCGGGGTAGCACTGGTTTTTGGCCTTTTTTATGAGTGAATAGCAGGGGAAGATGCTTTTGTTAGCCCCTTGTATTACTTCCCACTGTCTTCGACTTAAGTCACCTTCAACAAAAATTGCCAGTGCCTCTTCTGGTGTATGTTTTTTAATAGTTTGCTTTTGAGCAGAAGTTATCATTTTGCGAAATTTTGTAGCTCTGGTTGGCGTAGAAGTCATTTCCTTTATTAATTTTGATGCGTCACTATTACCTGAAGTGCGCTGACTCACGCCAGCTGCATACGTCAATTCCTCGACAGGTACCTGCTCGCGCAGTTCTTTTGTTTTTCGACGCTTACTACGGTCACTTAACTCTTCGAATATTTTCGATGGTCGTCCTGGTTTTTGGATGCATTCTGCAGCAAACCATTGAGGCAATTCGATCGAAGATGCGAGCCATAGTTCATTGTTTTTCAAGAAACGGTCATCCTTGTAGCTACCGGCTACCCATTTTTCTTAAAATCACTCTTGAAACACCTTAAAGCCCGACTCAAAACCGTTTTTTGATCAGCTGGACATTGAGTCATTTCTACAAGTTTTTCTTCCATTAAAGATAACTTTTCATCCAATGTTTTCCCTTTGAATTCTTTCAAGATGTCATATAATGCTCTTCTGGTAAATTCCCTGACGGGTTCGGAAGAACCTACAAAAGAAAGAACAAAAAATTACTATTTTAAAATAAATATTTTTTTATACCATTCACTTCAAATGCATAAAAAACAAAATGGCGGACAAGGGCGGTCAATTTTCTTGTAAATCATGATTAGCATTAGCTTAAATTTCAAGTATATATAAGAAGTGTAGCTCGACAAGGCCAGACACCTAAACAAAAACACTGTTAACTAAAAATTATGGGTGAAAAAAAAAACCAAATACACTCGAGAGCAATGAATCCGGGTCACTTAAAGAATGTTAAAAATCTCGGAAACTAAAAATGATAGGTTAATGCAATAAATTGTATTTAATAGACAATGTAATACTCCTTAAATGAAAGTAAAAAAAATATGAGTCACCATACATTTTATTAACACAAAATTACATAAAGAAAAAAACTGCTGATCTCTCCTTAAAACAAAAATAGGAAACATGAAATTTTTGAACTTTATTACGATTTTCTTGAATTTTAATACTTCGTATTGCCTCCTCGTGCTTCCATTACTGCGTTTACGCGGTTTGGCATGCTGTACACCAAGTTCCTTATACGATTTTGGGGAATATTCTCCCATTCCTCTGTGAAAGCAATTTTGAGCATCTGCCTAGCTCGTCCCAAGCATGCTCGATCGGGTTGATATCCGGGCTGCGCGCTGGCCACTCCATACGAGTAATGTTCATCTCTTGAAGGTAGTCATTCACAATCCTACCTGTATGAGGTCGGGCATTGTCATGCATAAATATAGCATCCTCACCTAAATTGACCATAAATGGACCAACGTGATCATTGAGGATATCTTCCACATATCTTACGCTAGTTAAAGAGCCGTTTTCTATGATCACCAGCTCTGTGCGACTTTCAGAAGAAATTCCGGCCCACACAAGTACAGACCCACCACCGTAGGCTACTTTTTCTTCGATGCATGCTTGCTTGAATCTTTCCCCTGGTCTTCGATACACTCTGTGTCTTCCATCGTGCTTGTAGAGCATAAATTTTGATTCGTCGGAGAACATAACTTTTGACCAATCTTCAATACTCCAATTTACGTGGCTCTGGGCATATCTTAGTCTCGAAATACGATGCCCACGCTCCAGTTTAGGGCCGTTTGCAGGTCTAAGGGGTTTTAAGTTAGATTCAGCAAGCCGACGTCTTACTGTCCATGCACTTGGGTTACTTCCTCCGAGGCGTCGAAACTGATTGGTGAGTTCAGTTCCTGTGAGAAAGCGATTTCGAAGCATGGTGTTCACCAAGTATCGGTCTTCTCGTGCTGTGGTACACCTGGTTCTGCCCGTTCCTGGTCTGCGTAGGTTAGAACCAGTTTCTTCGTAACGTCGGAGAACTCTTTGTACTGTTGACAGCGACACACCGACAGTCCTGGCTGTATCGCGCTGACTCCGGCCGGTTTCCAGCATTGTAAGTATTCTGGTGCATTCTTCAGGCGTAAGCGACATAATTTCAGCTTGAATAATGAATATAGAGCACTATCAACATGGTTTATGTACCCACATAAATGACAGATTACAAACAAAAGCAAAACCAAATGCTGTAATTTCGTAGTTCCATCTTCGAAAGTGGCCCTTTTACAAATTTGATTTTTTTATGATATAACTTTACAATAACTAAGAAGTTTTAATACCTTCATTTAAGGAGTATTACATTGTCTATTAAATACAATTTATTGCATTAACCTAGCATTTTTAGTTTCCGAGATTTTTAGGATTCTTTAAGTGACCCGGATTCATTGCTCTCGAGTGTAGGACTTATTAAAACATGGTTCGTATACATGTAATGTTAACAATACAACAATAAAGATACTTTTTAAAGGCGGTACATACCTTCCGCTTCCATATTCAATAGGTGCTTTTTCTGAATACAACCACACGAAAACACAAAACCAAGAGAAGTAAATAAAACAAAAAATAGCGTCACGAACAAAGACGTGCGATTCCAACATTGACTGGGTTGCGACTGACTTTACGATTAGATGCAAGAGCAGGTAGAAGTTTTACCGGTGCCGATTGAAAGACCGGTTATCGAACTTGAACAAAATACGGTTTGAAGGGATTTTAGAGTAACTTGTTGATGTTGACTTTTAACCGGTTTTATTGTACAGATACTCCTATGTGCGTCGTGCTGAAACCAGATGGTAGGTAGTTGAGCTAGGGGTTCGTTCTCCATACGATCCTATTCTTGATCTAGCTCAGCCCGCAGAGTGTCCATCATAGCTTCAAAATCCTGCTGTAGAAATTCGCAATAACGCCGGCCGTCCATTCTAGTTGGCAAAAACACGGGACCCAAAATACGGTTATGATACACGCCAGCCCACACATTCAGTGACCACCGCGTCTGATGACCCGTCTGCTGCATTGCGTATGGGTTGTGGCGTGCCCAAATGTGAGCATTCCGCCGGTTCCACATACCGTTTCGTGTAAAAGTCGATTCATCGGTCCAAATCACCCGCCTGCTCAGAACGAGCATTGATTGTCCTTCCAGCACCTTCCTGCCGCGGCACAATAGGTACATTTTCTAAAACACGTTGATATGCCCGTGTGATAGTACGACTATTAGCTGGATGTCTTTCATTTGGGTGTCTTTGAACATAGAGCCTTAATGCCAAAGACGCGTTTCCTCTTGCTTCACCCAAGCACATTAACATCTGGCCATATTCGCGAGCACTAAACGTTTCATTACGCCGATTCATGACGATATCACACAACACAAAAACACACAACTCAACTCAACGACACAGTCCCAAACTCCCGACAGTTGAAAGAGAACGAAACGTCAAGAACGCACCAGCAATCGCGGCAGACTGACTGAACTGAAGTGAGAAGTGACTCGACGTGGCTTACCTAAACCTAAGTTACCTAGTGTAGTTTGTAGCATAGGGCTGCCCACATGATATGAAATGAAACATTTTCATTTCGGTAATTAGTAGGTACGTTAGTCGAGGAGCCCATGGCACAGTAGCTACCGCGGTCGGTCTGCGATTGAGATAAAGATGAAGAACTAGGTATTGAAAAAAGAATCGTATCGTAATCGTATGATAAAGATTGTTATTAACCGCTATCTCTTGTAACTTCTACTCGTGGTTCTGCTTCTAACTTTAAACCTAGGACCTGTCAATCCCCAAGCAGCACGCACGCGATTTCGCGCCATTTTCTAAACACTAAGCAAACGCATAGATTATAAAATAAGCGTTTTTTTATAGAGTATTTATTTAAAAACGCAAATAAGAAGTTTTTCTCATGTAGTCTGTAAATATCGAAAATAAGCCAACCTTTTCGAACGCCAGCGTTCGCTCGGGGATTGGCAGTTTAAGGAATGTGAATCTGGCAATATTGACGCGATGTTTTTGTTTTATGTCCCACTTAATTGTCTAAACCAAACAATTTACATTACTGTAATGCAACGCGTGTGTACAGTTCGGGTGGCTTCGTAATTGATACTGTAGATCAAACTGTTAAACAGAGGACGCCGGCGTCCTCACACCTACCCCGTCTTTTTGTGTCTCTAATTACGATACTCGAAAGGTTAACGATTTAAAATAAGGTTTTCGGAACTAAGAAAGAACAAAGTCATTCCTGAGTATTTAATTATTAATAAAACATTTTACATAAATAAAAATAAAATTACAAGTATTCAATTCCATAAGCGGTACAACCCTAGCAGTATCGGCGCGTAAAAGTAAAGGGCGGCGCCTTTGCTTTGACGCGCCGCCGCCCGGCGGGCTGCGCTCAAAGGGAGGGTGCGAGCCAGCGAGCGGTATGCTGTCTCTGTCTGTCGTACAGTCTGTAGGCACTAAGGAGCGCAATAAACTTTTAGAGCTAACAGCTGATTCCGAGCGCGTTGTACAAATTTTCTTTTTACATCATTATTATTATTATTTACATTGCCGAGTTTAAGTTTTTTGCTTTTTTTCACTAAAATTATGTTTTTAGGGCTGGATTTAGTTGTAACAAATGAATAGAAAACAAATCTAGTTGAGAAACGGTCGGAAAATTCGACAATTTTCCTGAAGAAAATTCCAACGTTTTTCAGTCATAAATCATGGTCTGAAGCTACTGTTTCAGTTTTTGCCAACCTGTCAATTACACCCCGTATATTGTAGAAATACGTGTAGGATGCTGTCTATTTTTGTTGTTATGTAATTAATTATTTAACTAATAATAATGAATCCTATATAAGAATGCGAAAATTTGAGTGTTTGTGTATGTTTGTCACCACGTACTGTAACTGTAACGGCTGAACAAATTTTGATGATCTTTAGTATATGTATTGTCCTGGAATACTACTTTTCATCAAACATCATCACTTTTCATCATTGTACCTGCGTGGACCTCTATTGATACATTTTTTCATGCAAAAGAATTGTAAAAAAAAATCTAAAATAAGAGTATTGTACTGAAAAAATAAGTTGCAGATATAAAACAAGGCAAAAACAAAAAGACAATTATTTTATGATTTCAAAACTCACTAAAATTTAATTTCCTTTTACACAAAATCTTCCTCCGTTTGTACGGTACTTCTTCATCATGGCTTATTTCACCGTATTCTTGTACGGTGGTTTTTGGAAAGTTAACTGAGTCTTTGAGAGAACCTTTTTTTTCGTTATCTTTCTCTTTTCTTTTCTCTCTTCGATTACATTTTTTTTCTGCTGATTCCTTGTTTTCTACCTCATTTTTTTATTTATCTTCAATTTCTCTCTTTAACCTCTTTTTCAATGTTTTCTTTAATTTCAGTATCGTTTCTTTTTCTAGAAAATGTTTTTTTTACAAGATTTTTCTTCTATAGCTTTTTGTATATAAATAGGGTCTCTTATAGCCATTTTTCTTGGATGTCTTGGATCAATCAGCTCCGGTAGCATACATTCTGTATAAAATCGAATGAGTTTATTTTTCATCACTTCGTCCCAAAATCTGTCGTCTTTCTCTATAATATCAGTTTTTACTGGAATATTTTCGCCCAGCCACAGTCCGAAAAGACCTTTTTTTTTTGGTAATGTGTAGTTGACCTTGTATTTGAAAATACCAATTGTGATTGGTATTGATTTCAATTTTTCCGTCTTTATCAGCTTTGTAAAATGGTATTTTCTTTTTTTCAACAGCTTTCGTGAAATCTAATTGATAAGCCGAAATAGAGCATTTTATTTTAACTACCATGTTTTCACATAAGCCATCAGGGCTTGCGCCCAGGTACGGCAGTTCCTCGTCTATGAACAAACCGCAGGTTTCTATTTTTATACCTTTTTCCTTAGAAATCTGGTCAATAGCATTTTTTTCTTTCTCTGTTCTATGTTTAATTGATTTAACATGGCTTATGCTGTCTCTATATAATAAATCCCTAACAAGGTTGCTGCAACTGACATCTGCTCGTATTTTAATTACACGGCCGAAATTAGAGGCCGTTAACAGCTTCCTTCTCAATTCCAGCCATTCGCTGGACGAACTCTGCAATACAAAAGAGTGACAACTCTTTCAATCGTTTTCTTTCTTCTTTATTATTTTTCAAATTATTTATAAAAGTAGTCTTTTCTTTCTCGATTATTTCAGGAGTTATATCTTCCCGCGAACAGTTTTGGCCATAATTAACGTCTTCTTTAGAAACTAAATATCTGTTCTTTTTTCTGATACTTTTCTTGGTTGAGTTATTTTTTTTTAGTAACCTTCTTAGTTCGAGTAGCTTCATTTTCTCTCTAGGACTCTTGCCTGTTGCATGTTTATAGGTAGTAGACAACAATGCACGCGTGTTGTACGATATTGCGGCACCTTTGCACCTGTTTTGATATCCACCTTTCAAGCTATAGTTACTGCGTTTTCCACCAACCAACTTTGCAATTATACTGTTATAGTTTTCAGCCTTATTACTTTCGACATTATGTATTAGGCTTGGTGCATGGGAGGCAACGTTAGACATTATGTTGCAAATTTTTCCCCAAAGGCTACTTGTTCTAAATTCATTGTCGCAAGTTTCTTCTGTATTTTTGCAAAAATATTTCTTGCAACGGCTGTGATAACCAAAGGCATGTAGATGGGCCAACAAGATGTCATTATAAAGGGGTTCTACGTGTGCCCGTTTCTCTGATTCAGATTCAGAAGTAAATTTTTCAATTGCTTGCTTAATAACAATTCGAATCGCTATTATTTTTTGATCCGTTATGTTTTTTCTGAAACGAACAGGATATTTGGTGTCGGTCTTTAATTGTGACAGTTTATTACATAGGTTTCTCATAATGTGATTCTTACATTCAATTTTCTGGATTGTAGTGTTTGAGTAAGGACGAGTTTCAATTAATTTGGCATAGGTAGCGGAATCACCGTCACTGATCATTCTACCATATATCAGTCCGTGCATGTCTATAGAATATTTAAATCCTTCGACGAGAATAGCTGTTTCCATTCCGGTTGAGGGACCAGAATAATTTTTAAAGCATTTGTGTTCTTTAGGATTCACTTTTTTATACTCTGCGTGTGCGCAAATACAGCAGTACTAATTTTTACTACAATGTAGAGAATTTTACCTGTTTCCTTGCCAATAATGACAGCTGCTCCTGATAACGCCGAGTAATTTTTTTTGTAGGTGCGTTTACTCCAACATCCATCAACAATCACGTCAATAATTGGGACACCGTTGTTATCAACTCGGCCTTGCGATATGGCTAAGTCTCGTTCTGTTTTTGCGGCATCATTCATTGTTTTTATAGAAATAGATTCCCACATATCGGCAATTGTCTGGTGACATTTTTGGTATAATTTAGATGACATACTAGGCAACTCCAAAGCAGCAGATAGCTCTTGCAACTGTGAGTGGCCACAACCAATTGTGTACCAACCGTACCTAAAACTGCACAATTATTTATGTCCATTTCACTACCTTCGTCACTAGAAATATAAAATTCCATATTACATAATATGCATTGAAACGTTAAAGTAGACTGATATCCAGATTGTTTTTCATTTATAATTTCCACGCTACTAAGACCACAATTCAAAGGCCCATGCGTAGATATCTCTTGCAGCCTGGAGTAAAATTTTTGTAGGTTGAAGATTCGTCGTCCCTCGAGTTGGCACACTTTAGGAACGGATTCTGTGTTTTGTATCTGTAAATAAATATAATAGTATGTCAAGTTCTTTAGAATAATCAATTAAATTGAATTAATGTAATGAATCGTTCATAATACTCACATCAAAAGTAGCAAGTTCTTCGACAGGGCTTTCAAGAACTGTATCTTCCAAAACCGGTAGTGGTATTTCTTGAACAGTCATTGCTGCTTGTTCCTGAATCATTGTAGAACATTTTAGTTACATTGTAAAATGTATACAGTATTATTTTATATTGCATGCAAGTACCTAAGTATAGTAGAAACGTTTTAGGACACCCCTATACGTAAAATGCCATTTTTGACAGATATTCATTTACCTAATAGATTTACTTTTACACTATATCCAGGCATGTATTGTGTCATGTGTGCAAGGGTGTGTGTGTGTGTGTGTTGTCGTAGGTCTATAAAGGCTGAACGGATGTTGTTGAAATTTTGCATGTGGGTAGTTTAGATTCAGGAATCAGTTTACAAAAGGATGTTTTATCATTATTATTACTTTTTATTTATTTATTTATTTATACTTTAGCACAAAACAGTTTGTACATGGAGGACTTAATGCTAGATAGTATTTTCTACCAGTCATCCAGGACGTGCAAGAAAAAATGGTAGCGGTGCAGTAAAGTGTGTTATAGGAAATATTAAACCACATAAACTTAATATATACATAATAGGTATAGGCATATTATGCAAGCCTAATTATCATCATCTCATTTTATTATCGTCCTCTCGGGTAAAACTGCGGAGAGTGGCTAGTTCAATGCATAAAAACAAATTTTGCGTTACGATTACTTCAGTAAACATGTCAACAGGATTCTGGTCGGTTTGTCTCTGGGGAGTATGAGATCTAATTTCGTTGGACCGGTCTATAATTGATGGTGACGATGGTAGACTATGAGTGGATTCGTCATGGCCAATTGCTGTTTCCATAAACTCATTTTCGACACCTGATTGGCTAACTTGCCTGGATGCTTCTTCAATGATAGGATCAGCAGTTAAAATATCTTCGTCGTCGAAAATATGGGGATTCAACGGATATATCCCAGTCACTTCGAATCCCTTGACGGCCTTTTCCATCGTAGCCACTCGAGTATAAGCTTTATTAAAAATTAAAGCTAAATGGTCATGTGTAATTTTTTCAAATGGATGCATTTTCATAAATAAATCACACTCACGAGAATATGCTGATTTTAATGGGCCATAAAATGTTACATCGAGTGGTTGCATCTTATGTGACGTATGCGGAGGCAGAGATAGGAGATGGATTCCATTTTCGCGACAAAATTCATATGCGGCGAGCGATTGATGACTACAATGATTGTCTAGAATAAGGAGCGCTGTATTTTGCTTATGAGCACCAATATTTGTAGCAAAATGATGCAACCATTTCGTGAAAAGATCTTCATTTATCCACCCAGATTTAGAGCATTCATAGAGTGCTTCCGGTGGGCCACCAATTTTCAGGGAAGATTTAATTCTCTGCCGTGGGTATATAAACATCGGAGGAACATATATTCCTGTTGCGCTAAGTGCACATACAACTGTGACATTCTGGCCACGTTCTGCACTTGTAGCCTTTCCGACTTGCTTTAGTCCTGTTGGAGCATAAATTTTTCCTGGTTTTTGAACGTTGCTGATGCCAGTCTCATCAACATTAAAGATTCGATTGGCTGGAAAATTATGCTTTGTCATGAGTGTCTCCAGGTTAGTGAAAAAAATCGCTATTTCGGATTTATTACATCCCAAAATCCTGTTTAGGCTTGTTGGCTCAGGAAGCCTTAAAGAAATCCCGGGATTTCTTTTCAAAAAGGAATACACCCAACACTTTCCAGCCATCCTTCTCTCTGACGAAAAAATATTTTTAATATTTTTGGCAATGGCAAAGTCATATGCCAATTTACGCAATTGTAGCTGAGTTATCCCATAAAACTTCTTTGCCGTTAGAGTAATAAATGAGAACAGTTCTTTCTCTTCTTCTTTTGTAAATGTGGCCTTTCTCCCCATGGGGGGGTCATAATTTTCTCCCAATTTAAGTCGATCCCTAATTGTTGATTCAGGGATACTGAAGTTTCTTGCAGCTGTCTTTATTTTACTTCCGTTTCGTATAGCCTCAAGAATCCCGAAAATTTGAAGGCTGCACAGCCTTCAAATTTTCGGGATTCCATGATTTCTTCTTTTTCTTTGGCACAGATTGGTCCATCTAAAACGGAAATATTATATAAAGCTATATTATCTTAATTTGTATGTAGGTATTATATTTATTTATTGTATTATATTTATTTTCATCAAATAAGTCATATTAATCACAACCATCCATATCACACACAATTGTTTATCTTAAACGAAAATAATTGACTCAAATGTAATCAAAATCGGTATTTTCGCTTAGGATATAAAATGCAACAAACAGACGTACATACATAACTCTTTTGTCGAGTTAAAAACAAGTTAATGTAAATAAAACACACTTTTCATAGTTTACAATTTCGCGCCCGCGACTGATAATACCGCGCCCCCGGCGCGGAATTATCAAACTTGATAATTTTATTTTCTAACCTCAAAATTATATGAAAATAGTACGTAAAAACGTATTCTGACATTAATTCTACAGTATACAAGCATTAAAAATGTATAGTACGAAAGTATTACAATATAAATACAGTATTACCTACCTCTTTCCGAAAGTATACGAAAAATTATAAGGATTGACGATAAAAACCGTTAGAGCACGTACTATCTCCGTCGTCGCGCGGACCGGAATGGCAGTGCGCGGGGGAGGGTATAGGCATGTCCCGCTTCGATGTATACGCGCTGTATCGCAGAACTAGTGGATAGTTTTTGAATTACGCTGACGCGCGGAATTATCAACCGCGCGGTATTATCAAACTCTCCCCTAATGTCAATTTCCTCACTCTGTAGTTTTTTGCTTGTGGCGTTAATGCGATCCAGTAAACATCCTCAAAAAACAGTCATGAGGGCCGTTTCAAAACGTTCCAGTTTCAAACGAATACCTCTTGCTTCGCATATAACGGTTTTCTTCTGTTGGGTGTCATTTTCGATGGTGACTAGCGCTTTATGGATTTCATTCCAGGATTCGCGTAAACTTTTGCATGCGTCTGCACGAGCTGATTAACGAGTCGTTGATAGACTTTTGACAGTGAAATGGGCTTGAAGGAGTTCCCAGCGCTGAGTTGACGCTGCAAATAAATTGTGTAACTCTTGGAGAAGAAAAAAGAACGAACAAGCCTCTTGGCTGCTTTCAGCTGCACATTGACCTACTAAATTAAGCCAGTGTGCTGAACAAGGAACATAATCGGCAAGGGGCGAAATTTCCTTTATTTTAGC
Organism: Petrophora chlorosata; assembly: GCA_951640565.1. Classification (NCBI taxonomy): domain Eukaryota; kingdom Metazoa; phylum Arthropoda; class Insecta; order Lepidoptera; family Geometridae; genus Petrophora; species Petrophora chlorosata. Next base: position 9,890,620 of record OX621203.1, on the reverse strand, counting down.
TTGCAGGCCGTTATATATGCCTGCCATGTTAGCTGCGTTGTCATACGATTGTCCGCGGCAGTTAGAAATGTCAATTCCCAATTCGGTTAAAGTTGAGGTAACAGCATCTGTCATTTGTTGCGATTTGTGGCCTACAAACATTGAGGTCTTACACTAGACCTCAATGCCTACAAATCAAATCAAAGCATTTATTACAAAATAGGATACAATTAAATATGACTTATTGAGTCAGGCAAAATCTAATATTTAAATGACTCTATAAACTACTACCCGCTCGTAAACTAGAGTGGCGCTATGCGGACAAAAGGGGGTGCGAAAAGCCGTCAAATGAATATTTTTTTAAAATGTCTAAAATCTCCTACCAAAACTCCTGCAAATTTTCTTCTGCAACTCATTTATTAAATGGCGACAAACAACTGCTTTCATATTACGAGGGCATTGGCAAACATGTAGGCCTGTGTTCACTCCCGACAAATGGACGACGTCAACTTTATTTTTCTTAGTATCTAAAAGAAAAATGAGTCTTACACACAATTCCAAAAAAAGTTTTAGAGCATAGAATAGGCGTTATGACTTACATATGATCCTGTCAGACTCATCCACTTTTCTTTTTAATAATTTGCGGGGACCTAAAATGGAAGGCGACATTGGCCGATCACCGCCATCGTTAGCCTGAAAAGAATTCAATGTGATTGTGTGCACACACGTGTTACGAATAAAATAATCACCCTTTCCTACAATTTTGCGACCGCCCGCCCCACTGATAGCAATAGTCCATACTCGTTTCTCTTAGTCCGTGATCTCTTTGTTTGTGTCCTACTCTTAGTAAACCCCTCAGTTTTTCCATCGCCCTTAGACCATATTCCTTAGTCGTTTTAGGACACCCCTATACGTAAAATGCCATTTTTGACAGATATTCATTTACCTAATAGATTTACTTTTACACTATATCCAGGCATGTATTGTGTCATGTGTGCAAGGGTGTGTGTGTGTGTGTGTTGTCGTAGGTCTATAAAGGCTGAACGGATGTTGTTGAAATTTTGCATGTGGGTAGTTTAGATTCAGGAATCAGTTTACAAAAGGATGTTTTATCATTATTATTACTTTTTATTTATTTATTTATTTATACTTTAGCACAAAACAGTTTGTACATGGAGGACTTAATGCTAGATAGTATTTTCTACCAGTCATCCAGGACGTGCAAGAAAAAATGGTAGCGGTGCAGTAAAGTGTGTTATAGGAAATATTAAACCACATAAACTTAATATATACATAATAGGTATAGGCATATTATGCAAGCCTAATTATCATCATCTCATTTTATTATCGTCCTCTCGGGTAAAACTGCGGAGAGTGGCTAGTTCAATGCATAAAAACAAATTTTGCGTTACGATTACTTCAGTAAACATGTCAACAGGATTCTGGTCGGTTTGTCTCTGGGGAGTATGAGATCTAATTTCGTTGGACCGGTCTATAATTGATGGTGACGATGGTAGACTATGAGTGGATTCGTCATGGCCAATTGCTGTTTCCATAAACTCATTTTCGACACCTGATTGGCTAACTTGCCTGGATGCTTCTTCAATGATAGGATCAGCAGTTAAAATATCTTCGTCGTCGAAAATATGGGGATTCAACGGATATATCCCAGTCACTTCGAATCCCTTGACGGCCTTTTCCATCGTAGCCACTCGAGTATAAGCTTTATTAAAAATTAAAGCTAAATGGTCATGTGTAATTTTTTCAAATGGATGCATTTTCATAAATAAATCACACTCACGAGAATATGCTGATTTTAATGGGCCATAAAATGTTACATCGAGTGGTTGCATCTTATGTGACGTATGCGGAGGCAGAGATAGGAGATGGATTCCATTTTCGCGACAAAATTCATATGCGGCGAGCGATTGATGACTACAATGATTGTCTAGAATAAGGAGCGCTGTATTTTGCTTATGAGCACCAATATTTGTAGCAAAATGATGCAACCATTTCGTGAAAAGATCTTCATTTATCCACCCAGATTTAGAGCATTCATAGAGTGCTTCCGGTGGGCCACCAATTTTCAGGGAAGATTTAATTCTCTGCCGTGGGTATATAAACATCGGAGGAACATATATTCCTGTTGCGCTAAGTGCACATACAACTGTGACATTCTGGCCACGTTCTGCACTTGTAGCCTTTCCGACTTGCTTTAGTCCTGTTGGAGCATAAATTTTTCCTGGTTTTTGAACGTTGCTGATGCCAGTCTCATCAACATTAAAGATTCGATTGGCTGGAAAATTATGCTTTGTCATGAGTGTCTCCAGGTTAGTGAAAAAAATCGCTATTTCGGATTTATTACATCCCAAAATCCTGTTTAGGCTTGTTGGCTCAGGAAGCCTTAAAGAAATCCCGGGATTTCTTTTCAAAAAGGAATACACCCAACACTTTCCAGCCATCCTTCTCTCTGACGAAAAAATATTTTTAATATTTTTGGCAATGGCAAAGTCATATGCCAATTTACGCAATTGTAGCTGAGTTATCCCATAAAACTTCTTTGCCGTTAGAGTAATAAATGAGAACAGTTCTTTCTCTTCTTCTTTTGTAAATGTGGCCTTTCTCCCCATGGGGGGGTCATAATTTTCTCCCAATTTAAGTCGATCCCTAATTGTTGATTCAGGGATACTGAAGTTTCTTGCAGCTGTCTTTATTTTACTTCCGTTTCGTATAGCCTCAAGAATCCCGAAAATTTGAAGGCTGCACAGCCTTCAAATTTTCGGGATTCCATGATTTCTTCTTTTTCTTTGGCACAGATTGGTCCATCTAAAACGGAAATATTATATAAAGCTATATTATCTTAATTTGTATGTAGGTATTATATTTATTTATTGTATTATATTTATTTTCATCAAATAAGTCATATTAATCACAACCATCCATATCACACACAATTGTTTATCTTAAACGAAAATAATTGACTCAAATGTAATCAAAATCGGTATTTTCGCTTAGGATATAAAATGCAACAAACAGACGTACATACATAACTCTTTTGTCGAGTTAAAAACAAGTTAATGTAAATAAAACACACTTTTCATAGTTTACAATTTCGCGCCCGCGACTGATAATACCGCGCCCCCGGCGCGGAATTATCAAACTTGATAATTTTATTTTCTAACCTCAAAATTATATGAAAATAGTACGTAAAAACGTATTCTGACATTAATTCTACAGTATACAAGCATTAAAAATGTATAGTACGAAAGTATTACAATATAAATACAGTATTACCTACCTCTTTCCGAAAGTATACGAAAAATTATAAGGATTGACGATAAAAACCGTTAGAGCACGTACTATCTCCGTCGTCGCGCGGACCGGAATGGCAGTGCGCGGGGGAGGGTATAGGCATGTCCCGCTTCGATGTATACGCGCTGTATCGCAGAACTAGTGGATAGTTTTTGAATTACGCTGACGCGCGGAATTATCAACCGCGCGGTATTATCAAACTCTCCCCTAATGTCAATTTCCTCACTCTGTAGTTTTTTGCTTGTGGCGTTAATGCGATCCAGTAAACATCCTCAAAAAACAGTCATGAGGGCCGTTTCAAAACGTTCCAGTTTCAAACGAATACCTCTTGCTTCGCATATAACGGTTTTCTTCTGTTGGGTGTCATTTTCGATGGTGACTAGCGCTTTATGGATTTCATTCCAGGATTCGCGTAAACTTTTGCATGCGTCTGCACGAGCTGATTAACGAGTCGTTGATAGACTTTTGACAGTGAAATGGGCTTGAAGGAGTTCCCAGCGCTGAGTTGACGCTGCAAATAAATTGTGTAACTCTTGGAGAAGAAAAAAGAACGAACAAGCCTCTTGGCTGCTTTCAGCTGCACATTGACCTACTAAATTAAGCCAGTGTGCTGAACAAGGAACATAATCGGCAAGGGGCGAAATTTCCTTTATTTTAGCTTGCAGGCCGTTATATATGCCTGCCATGTTAGCTGCGTTGTCATACGATTGTCCGCGGCAGTTAGAAATGTCAATTCCCAATTCGGTTAAAGTTGAGGTAACAGCATCTGTCATTTGTTGCGATTTGTGGCCTACAAACATTGAGGTCTTACACTAGACCTCAATGCCTACAAATCAAATCAAAGCATTTATTACAAAATAGGATACAATTAAATATGACTTATTGAGTCAGGCAAAATCTAATATTTAAATGACTCTATAAACTACTACCCGCTCGTAAACTAGAGTGGCGCTATGCGGACAAAAGGGGGTGCGAAAAGCCGTCAAATGAATATTTTTTTAAAATGTCTAAAATCTCCTACCAAAACTCCTGCAAATTTTCTTCTGCAACTCATTTATTAAATGGCGACAAACAACTGCTTTCATATTACGAGGGCATTGGCAAACATGTAGGCCTGTGTTCACTCCCGACAAATGGACGACGTCAACTTTATTTTTCTTAGTATCTAAAAGAAAAATGAGTCTTACACACAATTCCAAAAAAAGTTTTAGAGCATAGAATAGGCGTTATGACTTACATATGATCCTGTCAGACTCATCCACTTTTCTTTTTAATAATTTGCGGGGACCTAAAATGGAAGGCGACATTGGCCGATCACCGCCATCGTTAGCCTGAAAAGAATTCAATGTGATTGTGTGCACACACGTGTTACGAATAAAATAATCACCCTTTCCTACAATTTTGCGACCGCCCGCCCCACTGATAGCAATAGTCCATACTCGTTTCTCTTAGTCCGTGATCTCTTTGTTTGTGTCCTACTCTTAGTAAACCCCTCAGTTTTTCCATCGCCCTTAGACCATATTCCTTAGTCCGCTCCTTTATACAAATTAAATCTTTATCTTTTTATTCTTAATCTTTTTCTTTCTAATACAAATAGGTATTTTTATATCCTCTTTAAATAATACACATCCACACTGTAAACCATTAATCTGTCCCTGAATCTGTGTCACTGATAGTTAGCAGCGACTGCATCATCATACATCGGACGGGGGACGGCGCTCAAGCTCCAATAAAACCCATCCTTCTCTTAAAATTAGATACAAATATGAAAAAACTTACCATATTTATACTTCGATTGTTATTTGATGTATTATTACACAGACAACACACTTTTCTGCCAAAATAAGATTTCGAGTACACACTCGCTGCAATAATTATACATAGGTTAGGTCAAGACGTAAATGACGTTAAAAGATCGTACACTATCGATCTCTTTCTGATTCAAATAAATGCTTACACACGTATTACACCGTATAATATTGGTATTATTTCTGTATGCACTTTCATTTGGTAACCCTTTTATTTGGGTTTTTAACCGAAATAATTGTGTACTTAACAGTTTTAATAGCTTATCGTTTCAATCGGTAATCGGTTCAAACGGTAATCGGTTCAAACGGTTAACCTTAATGAATATGTTTTCCGATCCCTGCTTAATCCAATGAAACTCTGTACCTGTTTTACTGTCTGTGGCTGAGGATATTTCATCACGGCTTCTACTTTGTTTGTCGCTCGTACAGGTATTCCACTCTAGTAGTCAACACGTCGCTCTTCTCCCAGTTAATAATAAGGCCATACTCTGATGCCACTGCTAACACATCGCTCAGTCTTTCAAATGCTTCTTGATACGTCCCAGCAATTATCAAAATATAGTCAATAAATATTAGTAAGTCTCCTTTGGCAATCAGCTCTCTGAAAATGATATTGAAGCGAGTAAAATAGTTTGGACATATGGATAATCCGAATGGTGCTCTCATGAATTCATATTGTCCAGACTGCATCACAAAAGATGTAGACTGCGTGCACTCGTCCTTTATTTTCAGATGAAAAAATGCGTCTTTTAAGTCCAATTTACTAAATATTTTGGCACCTGATAGCTTATCAATATGATCGTCGATGATTGGTAAGAGAAATGGTCTTTCACCATTTTTTCATTAATTTTTCCGCAATGTACACATACTCGGGTTGAGCCATTACTCTTTTTAACTAACACCAGTGGACTAGCATACTCTGAAAAACTTAGTTTTACAATACCTTTATGCAACCATTCATCCACCTGGTCATCCACTATCTTCTGTTCGTCCAACGAAAGTCGCCTCGGTCGTTGAGCCACCAGTATGTCATCCTACAAAATTATTGTCATCTCAATGGATGCCTCCTTCATCTGCTCCGGTTTATACATCTTCACCAAATCTTGAACAGCTTCACGAATATTGTCATCAGGTACATAACAGTCCACCTGTGGGTCCACATCTGTAAACAAGCACAGCAACATTTCATCATCACTATGAGAGATTATGTTAATTTAACCCTTATCAAAAACAATTGTTACACTATCTAAAAATGGCTGCCCTCAAATCCCCTTGTAGGGCATTGTATCATTTGGCACAATGTAAAACAATGTTTCAAAGCAGTGTCCATCTATAGTAAATTGTTTAAAACACTTCCCTACTGTAAACACCTTCGTTAAACCTAAGCCGGTCAACTGCAACCTTTCCTTCATATAATGTCCTTCACTCATTTAAAAAAACAGCTCCTCCGTCAATAAATTTAAGTCACTTCCTGAGTCGATTAAACTTTCCACCTCAACATCACAAATTTTTATAATTTTCATTGATTTTTGTTTCTCTGATCGTTTCTTTACACTCAAACTGCTTGATTTTGACCTTCGCTGACATCTGAGGTTTGCGGCTCTTCAACAGTATCAACATAACATGCTTCTTTGTTGTTCTCCGTCCTCGCACACATTGCCCGTCGATGGTATAGCTTATTGCTGCTTTCGCCTTGACTGGTATGGTCGGTCTTGTTGATGTTTGTACTACACTCCGTTGCTATATGCCCGAACGTGTCACATTTGAAACACTTAACTCCTTTGGAACATGATGATGCTAAATGCCCACGATCTCCACATTTGTAGCAACGTCGTTCATCGCCTCGTTTTAGTAGTAATGATGATGACGATGATGGTGATGGTGTTGGGCCTTTCGACTTCATATTCTTTTTCATCATCTCATAGATAAGCAGTTTCTATTTCAGAGTGTTGTAGGATGTAACCCCGTAAATAATCGCCTTGTTACTCTCGTAGTCGTCAATGTCTGTATTGTATGGTAACATAGTCGGCAACTTTTCCTCTTTTACCGAGCTCCTTCATGTGCAACATGTATTCATAGTACGTCTTATCCTTTCGTTTCTTCCTGGCTGTCAAATATTCATGAACTTCTTTGAAATTACAATACTGTCACAGCCGTACTGACAACATCACAGAATACCCAAAAGCTTACCTAGAGCCTAAGACGGCTACAACCGTAACCGTATATAGCCGTACTGTCAAAGCTAATATAAGTATTCAGCAGGCCTACCGTGACCTTTCGACATGCCAGTCATTCGCGATGCAGTTGACTTTAGATACCTAAACTGCCTCGCTAGATTTCGTACCGTGAGCTCGATTGAGGAATGACACTAGACGTCAATGGTGAGCTCCTTAAACCTTTGTCGCATTTGACTCGCTGTCTTTCAAAAGAATGAACAAAAGTAGTCTCTGCCTCCACTTATATCACAAAGTTGGAAAAAGACAACACTATACAAATCATTGTGGTCTCATTCCTCAATGATACAAATGGATAGTTTGGTCTCTTTCTTGATATCGCAATTCTCCAATTTATAAGCATAAGAGAATTGCGCTCTCAAACTTAAAAAGTTTTACTTTAAGTTTCGGTTATTAATATTTCTTAATAATAATGTATGTATTTAATAGGAATATTGTGCTAAGAAAAACTATAAAATCATGTTATGCAAAAATATGTAGGTAAGTTCTGTTCTTTGGCTAAAAACCATAGTCAAATCTGTAGATTTTACAGGCGTTTTAATGAAGGTCTTATTTCCTCACAAGTCCAAGACCAATTTTTTAATCTCTTCATAAATTCTTTACTATCTAGCACGACAAAAGGGTCACATTGATGTCTTACATCGTTTTGGCATTGCTTCTTTCATTTTGTAGTACCTTGGCTAAATAGGCATAGGTATCGAAATACTTTTAAGGAAAATTATGAAATACATCACAATCACATTAGAATGTTGTTAGAATATTTTTTACTCCACAAAGCTGTAATTAGATATTATTGGGCACTTTCAATGATAAAGGATTTACTAAGTTTTAATTTTTTTCAATGTTTCACGTAAATAGGGCCAATTCTGTGTGTTTATCGCAATATTTCTTGTTTACGATAGTTAAAAAGGCTAAGAAATATGAACTTTTACTGACTGGGTATTTTTTGTTACGAATCAGTATTAATTTAACTACATTATGTCTAAGTTGAATACTCTATGTAAAATTTGTTAATATATTTTGTCTGTGGTAAAAAGAAGTAAGGATAAGGGCATAGATTGATGTTCTCTCTGCAAGAATCCTATTCCAGAGTGCAATCTTGGTTGAATCGTCCCTAGATAAAAATTGTATATAGAATCGTCTACCAGATCAGTCAAGCCTTGGGAGGCCAACCCCGCCTTCCACCGCTTGAGGCCGGCCTCTATGTTGTCCTATATGCAAAAAGATTAATCACAAAGAAAAAGACTGTTTTTGGAACAAAAATAAAGACAGAAAAGATGGAAAGGCAGTATCTTTTTTCACACAAACAGAAAACTTTATTGTCGACTCTGGGTCCTCGTCACATATGACTAAAAATGAAGATATTCTAAAAGAACAGAAAAATTGCTCCGTAAGTATTCAAACAGCAAAGAAAGATCATACTCACAACTCAAATATTACGGGCACAATCCAAACTGAAAATGTGAACTTCTCAAATGTGCTATTTGTGTCAAACCTAAAAAAAAAAATCTCCCGTCTGTGAACGCCATTACAGAAAAAGATGGAGAAGTTATTTTCACAAAAAAAGAAGTAATTATAAAATAAAAAGAGGATAATATAATACTGCGAGGGACAAAAAATGATAATGGACTATACAATTTAGATATCACAACTGATGTTGAAGATGCTTTGCTGTCATCTAAAGTGGAAACAGCTGAAGATTGGCATATAAAATATGGTCACCCTGGAAAAGAGACATTAAAAAACATAATAAAATCTGTAGATGGTATAAATATATCAAAAGAAGAAGTAGACTCACTTACCTCCACATGTGATATCTGTATGAAAGCCAAACAGACCAGGTTCCCATTCTATACACGCCATAAAGCTGAAAGAAAACTACATACTATACAAACGGATGTTTGTGGCCCAGTCACACCTTCTACCTGGAATGAAAAAAGATTATGTATTGTTATTCATCGATGACTTCACCGACTATACCCAGACTTACCTAATTGCAAACAAAAGTGAAGTATTTACCTGTTTGAAAGAATATATATTAGAGGTTGAACGTCACACAAATGAGAAGGAATATATATGTCGCAGTAAGATAGATGAAGACGTAATATAGTTATATCCCTAGGGATATAATTATATACCGTAACATGGTTATACGAAAGCGATTCATTACTATCTCACTAGGAATATAGTTATAAAACCGTCCAAGTTTAGTGACATACTTATATTACTAGATTAAGTTTAGTGAAATAGCTTTCGGAGTGTGCGGCGCAGGCGGCGCGCCGCCTCCCCCGCGGCGGGGGAGGGGTTCGTTGTGTTTACGCGCTCCCCACTCCGCAGTCAGTCGGCCGATAACAGTTGTTCGGCGTTCACGTCTAGTTTTCGTGCATGTTCATTTAATTGTCGCTACGTTTCCTTAATATTTGTTATATATTCGTTTTATCATTGCTAATTACTTGTGCCAGCTATGGATAAAGATGAAGAAATTAATGCAAGGCGACGTTTTGAACAGGAACTTCGTCTATTTTACAATGCGAGATGCAAAAAACCAGAGTGGACGCGGCAAAGAATAAGTGAAGTAATAAATTACATAGAAGAGTATGAAGCAGCGCCTCGGCTTAATGTAAAGAGAAATCCTAACCATCATTTTTATGCAAACCATTATGACGTAATGCAGGTAGGAGGAGAAAAGTATTTAGCTTTGAAACGAAAATCGACTTCTGATCCTATTATAAAAATTTTGCCCTCCGAAGAATATTACAATGCTTTGTCAGAAATTCATAAAAACGCAGGACATGGTGGTCGTGACAAAATGTTACATACTTTAAAATCTCAATATTTTATACCTACGCCAGTGGTTATCAGTTTCGTAAAACAGTGAGTCGCATAAAGTGATTCTCCATCCCTCGTAGTCTTCAAGGTCCAGGATAGATGACACAGTCTCTTTACAGAAGCGATGGGTGAGCCCACTCAGGGATAATGTGTCTATCAGGTCGTCAAATCCTGTTCTTGTTTTCGCTTTCCGGATTTCGTTCATGAGGAGAGGAAGATTTCCTATTAAGGTCGGGTCGAGGATTAAGAGATAAGTCATGAGGTATCGCAGAAAGGGGACGACATCTAAGCGAGACGTCTCAGATAAGTTGACAAAAGGTGGCGTGCTAACGTCGTCTATAGCCCTGTTCTCTAGAGCAGACAGATGGCTGGTATCTCTTCTTCGCAGTATCCACACAGCAAACTTGAAGGCCATATGGATATGATATGATGAGACTGGAGAGAGCTCTTCCATACCCTCCTTGCCGAATCTCTCCTCACTCTCAGGTAGCTGAGCCATCGCTGTAGGAATTTGGACCCCCTTGTATCTCGACTGATCTAGAGTGAATATCTCCGGGTCAATAGTCCAGATGCAGCATCCTCTGTTAAGCACAACTGCCATCCTATCCGGTAGTGACCCGGCCTCTCTGTACAGAAGGCCTACGATGGATAGACCGTGAAGGAAGATGGACTGAAAACATAGGGTGTAATCTATTCCCTGTTTCGCGAAATCGGTGGCTGTACTGGAGCAAATCTGGACATGTGACGAGATGTTGCTTGTAGAGTTACTCTGACCTCCTCTATTCATGGTGGGACACGGCAGACGGTGTGTGATGGAACCTGAGTAGACATGGGCCGTCCTTCTGTCTAGCTCCTCCTAGAGTCTGTCAACTTGCAACAACCGTCATCTTCATCAGCAGCGCCAGCGCCTATTGAAACCTGCGACCGTGACTTGCCTGTCGAGTCTGTCAACTTGCAACAACCGTCATCTTCATCAGCAGCGCCAGCGCCTATTGAAACCTGCGACCGTGACTTGCCTGTCGAGTCTGTCAACTTGCAACAACCGTCATCTTCATCAGCAGCGCCAGCGCCTATTGAAACCTGCGACCGTGACTTGCCTGTCGAGTCTGTCAACTTGCAACAACCGTCATCTTCATCAGTAGCGCCAGCGCCTATTGAAACCTGCGACCGTGACTTGCCTGTCGAGTCTGTCAACTTGCAACAACCGTCATCTTCATCAGCAGCGCCAGCGCCTATTGAAACCTGCGACCGTGACTTGCCTGTCGAGTCTGTCAACTTGCAACAACCGTCATCTTCATCAGCAGCGCCAGCGCCTATTGAAACCTGCGACCGTGACTTGCCTGTCGAGTCTGTTAACTTGCAACAATCGGCATCGGGAGCGCCAGCAGAACAAATTTTACTTTTATGTGTAGTTTGCGGCAAAGAATGTACAGGAGCACATTCATGCTACTCTTGTGCACAAAACGTTCACGTAATTTGTGGAATAACGTCATGTGATGAAGGTTACGGATCGCAACTATTATGCTATTTATGCAACAGTGAAAAAAACATTCAAGACCAAAGAGACAAAGCTGCTGAAAACTTAAGAAAAGCCGCACATAAAATGAAAACCCACTCATCACAGAAATTTCCTGACATTGACGTGGGATCTTCAGTTCTTATAGAGATACCAAAGATAGATCGGGGACCATTGGATCAAAAAAATGTATTAGGAAAAGTTTTAGAAAAGCGAAATGAAAGTCATAAAATTGGAACATCAGTTGGTATCCTGAAAGACTGGTTACCCAGAAATGCAATACAGCTTTCGAACATTACTTTGAATGATCCTATACCAAATGAAAACTTGTCACTGAGAGAAATATGCCAAAAATTGTCGCGCTTTGGTGGCCAAGGTTATTTAAAATGTTCCTGTAAAAAATCGAATATACAGTGTTCTACTAAAAGATGTGCCTGTAAGAAGCATTCAGTGCTATGTAATTCTAGATGTCATGATTCCTCTTCTTGTCTGAACAAAAATTAAAAAATACTTTTAAAGAAACCAAGATCTCAACTTAGTTGATAAGAAATAAAGACATCTCAAAACTGTTGATTAGCTTTAAAAGATTTTTAATGTTTGATTAGTTTTAATTGTATTGTTAATGTTTAAATTCCAAAAAATATGATCGTTTTAATTATAATTGAAATTACTTTAATACGTGTTAATGTCACAAAGTATTGTAACTAACTGCAGGATATATAAAGTTGATTTTTAATAAAGATAAAACCAATATAATATTGTTTTATTTAATTATATATGGTAGATTTCTATTTCACTAAGCTTAATCAAGTAATATATTTATAACACTGAACTTAATCTAGTAATATAATTATATCACTAAACTTGGACGGTTTTATAACTATATTCCTAGTGAGATAGTAATGAATCGCTTTCGTATAGCTATGCTACGGTATATAATTATATCCCTAGGGATATAACTATATTACGGCTTCATCTATCTTACTGCGACATATACATAATCCGTTGTGACAATGGAGGAGAATATGCTAGTACACAACTCAAACACTGGTGTAGAACTCATGGAATAAGGTTGGATTATACAGTTGCTCATAGCCCTCAACAAAATGGAAAAGCCGAACGCCTCAACCGTACTTTGATGGAAAAGGTACGAGCTATGCTGTTTCAGTCAAACCTAGAAAAAGAAATGTGGGGTGAAGCAGTATTGTCGGCTACATACCTACTTAACAGAACACCTAAAGATGGACAAACAACAACACCTATAGAAAAGCGGACAGAAAGAAAATCAAATGTTAAAAATATTCAAACTCTTGGCTCAGAAGTATATACCAAAAATCTCACTCCAATGAAAAACTTGATGAAAGATGCGAGAAACTAATAATGGTGGGATATGCTCCAACTGGATACCGGCCCTGGATACCTGAAAAAATAAGATTACCATTAGAAGATATGTTGTATTTAAAAGAAATGATCACAAGGATGAAAATAAAGACGAGAAAGAACATAAAGACAGAACAGAAAATAAAGACAAGAAAGAAGAAATTATAAATAACGAAATAGAAGATAACTATGATATACAAATATTAAGGAACATTAAAGAAGAAGAAAACACAAATTTAAATCCAAATTTGGAAGAGATAGAAAATCATGAAGAAGACAGTAATCAATTAGAAAATGAAACAGAAAACGGAGAAATACCCATAATAACAACAAGATCGGGGCGAATAATAAAGAGACCGCAACATTTAAAATATTATGAAACCAATATAGCAAATGAAATAACCCAATCAGAAATACCAAATACACACAAAGAAGCAATAATAGAAGAAGATTGGAAAGAAGCCATAAATGAAGAAATTAAAGCATTGATAAATTACAGGCCCATCTCCCTAGCGACAATAATTGCTAAAGTGCTGGACGGTTTGCTCGACAGACACCTTAGTAAGCATCTGCAGCTTCACGATGCACAGTTCGGGTTTAGGCCTCGACTGTCTACAGAAGCTGCTATCCTGAGTCTAAAGCATACTGTCCAGTACTACACGAGTAAGAAAACCCTTGACCTAACCTTGTTTCATACGACACGATGTGGAAAAAGCTATCGGCGGAATCGAGTTTGTCCCCTGATTTAATAAAGATGTTCAAGTTCTGGTATGAACATCAAAAGAACGTCGTTAGGTGGGCGAGCTCGTGTTCGGATGTGTACAGGTTGAATTGCGGGGTGAGGCAGGGGGGGATTACGTCTCCCAAGCTATTCAACCTGTACATAAATCAGCTGATCTCTGAGCTTAGCAAAACCAATGTCGGATGCTCGTTAAATGGCAACTGTGTCAATAATATTAGCTATGCTGATGACATGGTTTTGCTGAGCCCAACAATCGATGCTCTCAGGCGACTGCTTAACCTTTGTGAGTCCTATGCTGTGACTCATGGGCTCAGGTACAATGCTAAAAAAAGTGAGGTAATGTTGTTCAAGGCGGGCAATAAGACTTACCCTGAACTTCCAGTCTTGTTGGGAGGAACTCCACTTACCTGGGTAAAGCAATTCAAGTACCTGGGCCACTGGGTTACCGAGGATTTGTCTGACGACAAGGACATAAATAGGGAGCGCAGGGCATTGTCGGTGAGGTGTAATATGCTTGCCCGTAGGTTTGCGCGTTGTACTCGGCCGGTTAAAGTAACGCTTTTTAAAGCATATTGCCAATCATTTTACACGTGCAGCCTAAGGACCAAGTACACACAAAAATCCTACAATGCCTTGCGAGTCCAATATAATAATGGGTTTAGGATGCTGTTGGGGCTGCCACGATTTTGCAGTGCATCAGGGATGTTCGCTGAAGAACGCACAGACGACTTCTACGCCATTATGCGTAAAAGAAGCGCTTCCCTGATGCGCCGCGTGTGGGGCAGTACCAACAGTTTCCTGAACATCTTTGCCGAGTGTGTGGATTCGCACTTTCTGAGTCACTGGACGGCGGCTCACAAGCCGTTGTCAATGTGTATGTCTCAGTAATGTCGCAGTGTGATTTTATATGACGGTGCGTGCTATGGTTCGCCTGGACTGCGAGAGAGCGGCTGTCAATGTCAACGCTAGTGACATTTGATAGTCGCTCTAGCGGAGCGTCGCGTCTATGGTAGCGAGGCAGCCATCTGGTGATTGATTTGTCACTTTTTGGACTGGACGGCGCCAGCGCACCACGTCTGCGACGAATCGCTATATATCGCCTCAAACTCAGTAGTTTTTAACGGGATAAATTGTGATATAAGTAATTGTTAATTGGGGATAGTGATTTAAGGGTTGATTTCTGTAATTAATTGATTAGTAAGAATAAAACTGTACACGTGATTTCACTAAGTGGTTTCATGCATTTTAATTCCTCGCCCACATAGCAATACTCGAGATGAGTTCCGATGAAGGCCCTCCTGCGCCTTTATATATTATATTTGTATTATTTGTATTTTTTGTTTACTAACATAGGATAAGTGCTACTAACAAAATGGACCAATGTCTGAGTTGTACTCAAATAAATAAAAAAATAAAGATGGAAACATGGACTGAGGAAGATTTACCCCCAAACAAAATGGCCATCGATACGAAATGGATATTCAAAGAAAAAGAAGATGGAATAAAGAAAGCGAGGTTAGTCGCAAGAGGCTTTCATTAAAAAAAGGAAGACCAAACTGATAATATGTACCCACCTGTAGCGAGAATGCCTAGCATTAGAATGATAATATTAAAAGCAGTAAATGAAGATTTACCAATAAGACACATTTTGATAGGCAACCTGGTAGAAATATATTCTAATAATAAATATGCGTAAAAAATGGATTTTAGCAAATACTCGATGAGCGCAATAATTCTGCAGCGGGATCTTAGACTATAACGCATGTCTTTCAGAATACGCAGGAAAGATTCGTCAACTACGTTAGTATTTGAGTTTATTTCTATTTCTTGATTTAGTTGGGGTAATCTTGATAACACTTCATTCTCATTAAAAGGAATAATTCCTGCTTTACAGAATCCAGCTTTTATATTCTTTTCCGCGTTTAGTTTAATTTGTTCCATTAAAAGTTTTAATAGGCGCGGAAAACAACCTTTAGGCACAGATGTCAGCATTCTCCCGTCCGTTTTCTTCCATTTTTCCAGTAGTTGGCGCCACGCTATTTTCATTGGCCTAAAAAAGGCTACGTCTAAAGGCTGCGTCATATGCGAAGAATTAGCCGGTTAAAAGATAAAATGTATGTACTTTTCCTTACACAATTCTATTAGGTCTATCGAAAGGTGCGAAGACAAGTTATCGCCTATGAGATTTTTTTTCCCATCTTTGTTTTCTAAAGATGGTATGACTGTCGTTTTGATCCAGACCCTGAACATATCACCGTCGAACCACCCGGATTTAGACCGGTTATACCGGGCGCCCTCTGGGCGGTTCTCAACCCATGTGCTATATATGTGTGAAGCCTTATAAACTATATACTGCGGTAACAATCCCCTGAGGCTGTACAAGCTATCATCGAAGATGTTGCGGCTTTTGAGTGGTTTAGCACCCTTTCCGGGTACTTGCAGCCTCGTTTTACAATTACTTTCTTTCGGCCCGGATCATCGGTGAGATTCGTCTCATCGTAGTTGATAATGTTTGAGGCTGGGAAGTTTTCCACGGACTTCTCCAACTCACAAAATTATTGCTTTATTGTTTCCGGTGAAACTGCAGCTCTAGACCTCTTAATGTGTTGGCATAGCCTTTTTGAAATTTTATTTTTGTGTCGATTTAGGAAACCATTTGCGTAGTCTACTCCAGGAAAATTGTTTTTGAATTTTTTCCACAATGAGGTTTTCTACGTCTGGTGTTAGTGCTGTTTGGCCACCTATTGGTATGGCGTTGAAGTGTTGATTTTGAAATGCCATATTTGTCAGCTACAGCTTGAATAGATAAAAGATTTGACTCCAATTCTTGGAGAGCTTGCTGTCATGATATTTTTTATATCTTTTACTCTCTCTCTTACTCTAACTTACTTTCTCCCGGTTTCGGTTTATAAATACGAGAAATGATTTCGTTCTGTAAAAAATAAACAAAAGTATATATGTAAATATGACGGCGCCTTGGTGTTTTGAGAGTGTCAAGAAACGTCAAAAGTGACATGACAGTTGGCAGTGACAGTCATAAAGGGGCAGTCTGACGTTTCTTCACTCTGACGCAACTCCGGGCTCTTTTGTGCGCAGAGAAAAACGGATCATGATCCTTTTGCATCTCGCCCAAGCAAGACGTGCCCGGTGGAGCGTCACTACTTAATAATCTAATTGAAGTTGCTGATTGTAATACCGTTCATATTTTGCTAAAATAATCATTGGATATTGTTAACCTTCAAACACGTGGTTTTAATTCTTCTTGCCCGACTACCCACGATCGCTCGGCAGCCGCCGACGGACCCAGAAAATAGTGATAATGGCCAAGTGCCGTTAAATAGATATGGTGTGCTATTAAAATACAAAATATTTTTAAACGTTATTATCAAAATTTTATTTGACTACTTTTCTAAGCCTATACTCGTAAGCTCTCTGATGATAAATAAATGGATATTGTAAGAAGTTGTCGGGTGGTCGAATGAGACGGCGGCGTAGTCAGTAAAAGAGTCGGTTTATTTAGCAGAGTAACGTGGTACAGAGGGAGTAGCGACGCCAACTAACGTGAACCTACGCGATCACTGTCCCGACGAGGTAGAAGCAACGATTTAGCTGGAGCCGGTTAAGGTGGCGGTTCGCGCCGCGACAGAGACAGGAGACCGCGACCGGAGACCGCGACCGGCGACCGCGACAAGTGTCTCTTCTGCATGTACTGTAGGTTGAGACCGAGACTGGAGACCGTGACAAGTATCTCGGTCTCAGTATAGGAGAGTGTGTCGATGGAGTCAGTAAAGTTGTGTTCTGTGTCATGATGAAAAACCAAGTTGTAGAACTTCTATTGGAGGAAGAAGAAGACGATGATTTGCTCTTATACTATTATTACAAATACAAAACTAAAAGAAGGTTTGCTATTAAGGAATTATATTTAACTAGAGGTCAAGAAGGATCATTTTCGCTATTAGTGAAGAAGCACCTAATGTGTGATGACAATACATTCAGGAAGTATTTTCGGCTAAATAAAACAGTTTGATTATGTATTAAATTTACTAAAAAAAATAATGCGTGAAAAAGGAAAAATATCGTTGAAAGAAAAATTTGCTCTAACTCTAAGGTAAGTTTGTCAAATCATCTAAGTTATTCTGGTCGTATTCGTCGTGAAAAATGCTTCGAAATGGTTCTCTTGAAATATTTGGCAATTGGCGAGATGTTAAGTCAATCAATTCACTTTGTGATTGGTGGTCTGTGGAGGCTACACTTATTGGCGAATATGTATTATACGATGAAGTTGAAGTACATGGCAATTGGCGACGTGATAAATCACTTTGTGTTTGGTGTCCCGATGAACCTGCACTTGTTGGAGAATATGAATAACTTGTATAGGGGCGTTCACCTTGTCCATCGATATCTCCGATCTCATACTTGGAGATAATATTAAATATTTCTGTTTTTGCCATCGCTCTTGATTGAGCGCTCAATTTTATTAGCATAGTTTCAATGTGTTTAGTAATTGTAGTTATATCATCTAATGATTATTGACCTTGACATTTCAATGACTCCAGCGTACTATTTCGGCTTTCATGTCTGTCTTTCAAAAATTATATAAATTCATCAACTTTTTGTCTTTTTCTCTTAGTATTCTTGTTAGTTAATTTTTCGGAACTTTTACTTTGTGGTATAGATCTTTCTTGTGTAGAAGTTCCTGGTACAGGTTCTACTAACTCCCTTGAAATAGTATTATGTACTGACGCGTCTGCGGCTACGGGAGGAGTATCTTCATGTCCAACTTCTGAGGAGGTATTAGTAACTTCTTGTACTACACTGGTGGAGCTTTGCTGTTCTTGATCTGCACTGGTGGAGCTTTGCCGTTCTGATGGTGTGTTTTCTAAAAATCTTAAACGTTCATAAAATTGCCACTTTGAATTTTTAGCTGGTCCCGCAGATCCCGTTGAATTTTTCTGTTTGCGCTTGTATCTGTTGTAGGAGACCCTGATTAGTTTCCATTTTTTACGGCATTCCGAATCTGTAATATATAAATAATAATATAAGTCTTTTTTTTTTGTTTCAGGTTTATGGCAAATGGAGAAACATATGCTTCGCTATCATTCGCATTTCGTATATCACCTTCTTATATTTCACAAATAGTCAAAGAGGTGTTGAAACATTTAAAGATTGTTTTAGTGCCAATTCTAATGCCTATTCCAAAAGAAAGTGATTTTTCCAAAAGAGGCTTATATCTGAAGGCTTTTGGGACAAATGGCAATTCCCCAATTGCGCTGGCGCAATTTATGGTAAGCACGTGAGAATAAGTGCCCCTGATGATAGTGGGTCGTTGTATTTTAACTATAAGGAATTTTATTCGATTGTTCTTCTGGCTATTGTAGACCATAATTACAAGTTCATTGCAGTAGACGTTGGCTCTTACGGCAAAGAAGGAGATAATGGAATATTCCAAAAGTCTACAATGGGAAAAAAAAATCATGAAAAATAAATTTAATTTTCCAGAACGAAAAAGTCTACCAAATTCGAACATAATATTTTACCTACCACATTTTTTAGTTGGAGATGAAGCATTTAGTCTTGATACTTTTATGATGAAACCTTACGCTAGAAGAGTTGCAAAAAACGATTTAAGCAAAGAAATATTTAACTACCGCCTTTGTCGTGCGAGACGAGTATCGGAAAATGCGTTCGGTTTGCTGTCTCAGGTGTTTAGAATATTTTACACGCCTATTGGAATAGCGCCAGAAACATGCACTGATATGATCTTAGTTGCCTGTTGCTTGCATAACCTATTAAGAGATGGATTTTTAGAATCTGCTCAAATGTCCGTACATCAATGGAACCAAGAAGAAAATTTACCTTCAAATTTCGTTTCATTACGTGGAACAGGAGGGTTTTCGAACAGCAACGGACTAGATATTAGAGCAAAATTAACCGATTACTTTATGTCCCAGCAAGGAGCGGTAGACTGGCAAGAACAACATGTCACACGGCTTGTTTAAGTTGATTCCACATGTTTCCTTTCAAATATTAATTCTATGCAAAATAAAAAAAATAAAAATAACTCACTTGTTTTATTTTTGCTTTCAGCTATGCTCATCCAAATATTGTCTTTCAAATTTTCGTTTCTGTAGGAGTCTAGTCGTGCATCGTATATCGGAGGGTGCTGTCTGATCAGTTCAATCAGCGTTTCACAGTCTTCGTCAGAAAAAGTATTCATTTTTAACACTAAACACACGTGCTTTTCGAGCGCGACACAAGACACTACTAGTCCGAGGCAGCGACCGTCTCTGTGTTTCCTGTCTCTGTCTCGCTCGCGAACTGTCGCTTATACATTTCCTAACGTCAAATAACGGTCGCGGTCGCCGGTCGCGGTCTCCGGTCGCGGTCTCATGTCTCTGTCGCGGCGCGAACCGCCACCTTTAGAGAGCGATAATATTAAAAGCGGCTACACACGACCCTAAAATCACTGGCGATATCGAGACAGTGAAATCGGGGCTGAATCGGCGATAAAATTGTCTACTCTACACACGTCCTTGCCTGTCAGTACGTAACCGACCGTGCTACAGACTGCTCGTTTTTCCGAAATGCCGCCGACGCTCTCAAAACAGCAGAAAATAGGAATTGTCTTGGCACTTACTACGGTGCCACCTAACCAGAGACGAAAAAGGAGGATCTGGGTTAAAAACTGGTTAATGAAACGCCATGAATTAAGCCACATGAACGTCATGAGACATTTAGAAGCAGATGATTTCAGAAACTTTTTAAGAATGGATATTGAGTGTTTTGAAGAGCTCCTCAATATGGTGACACCATTTATACAGAAACAGGATACCGTAATGCGAGAATCCATAAGTCCGAGAGAACGACTTACAGTTACTTTACGTTTCCTAGCAACTGGACAAAGCTATGAAGATTTGAAATTCAGTGCCATAATATCGCCGCAACTTATGTCCACAATGATTCCAGAGACATGTTGTGCTATCTATAATTGTTTGAAACACTTTATTAAGGTAAGTAGACTGAATTCTTATAGAATAATTAAAACATCCATTTAAAAGTTTTATTTTATTTATTTATATTAAGCAAAAACATACAAGGTATTTACTACTATTTGTTTTATTTTTTATTAAAGATCAAAAAGTCCTTCATGTCTGAGCCAGTTCCTCTTTGAACTGTTGTGTCACAGTTTGGAAATTCAGTGGTAAGATCTATGTCGGTCGACGATGAATGTGTCGCGTTGGTTGGATTTACGTATTCAGAAGAAGGTTGTTCAAATGTATATTGTGGGATAGACTGTAGAAATTGTTGTACAGTGGAGTTATACTCTGGAGATGCTTGAGGGAATTGTGACATCATATGATGTTGGGGTGGTTGAGGAGAAGGTTGTACCGTATGCTGTGGAGGTGTTTGAGGGGATTGTGGTATAATAAATTGTGTAGATGATTGAGGGGACGGGTGTATCGCATATTGTGGAGATGGTTGAGGAGACGGTTGTTCCAGATATTGTTGACATGGCTGCGGTGATGAATTTGTCACCGAAGAGCCAGAGAAATAATGATAGTAGCGATGTGGAATGCGAGGATGTAATACTGTGTGTTGTGGAGATAAAGTGATACTAGATTCGTCTGTCAATTTGCCAAGTTTTCCGTAAAATAGGGCATCATTGAGAATTTTTTGGGCAATCACTTGTTGATGGGTACTCAGGTTTTTTATAATTGAACGCCTATTGACTTTCCTATTATCTCCCAATCATCGTCTTGTCGAGTCATCAGTGTCTGAGCAGCATCCAGCAGTTTTTCTTGTTTACTTTGTATGGACATTTTCTGCTTCTTGGGCTGTGAACTTTTTCCAGAGTCCGCGGGCCCCTCTTTATCACACATATTTCTGTATTTATAATTTGTGTGGATGATGTCGATGCTGATATATCTGGTGACGTAACGTTCCCTTTACTTTCTGTTTCAGATGCCTGCAACGCAAAGTGAATGGAAAGATAATGCTAAAATGTTTGAAGACAAGTGGCAATTCGATCACTGTGTTGGTGCAATAGATGGGAAACATATATCCATAGAAAAGCCACCGAGGAGTGGCACGTTATTCTATAACTATAAAGGCTTTTTTAGTACAGTTCTGTTCGCCGTAGTAAATGCAAATTATGAGTTTATGTATATACATACTGGCATTAACGGAAGCGTCTCTGATGGCGGTGTCATAACTCATACATCACTGTATAATAAATTAATAACAGATAAGTCTACCACCATCGTGTACGTTACAGGGCACAAATATTTCAGTGCCCTACACGTTTTTGGGAGACTCAGCATTCGGCATTAATAGACACATTATGAAGCCATACCCATTTAAGAACATAACTCACGAGAAAAGGATTTTCAACTACAGATTATCACGAGCAAGGAGAGTAGTTGAAAACGCGTTTGGAATTTTAGCAGCACGTTTTAGGATATTTCGTCAAAGAATAAGTGTGCACATTGATAATGTCGACAAAATTGTGCTCGCTTGTTGTGCCTTACATAATTATTTAAGAACAAAGTCAAAAAATTATATCACAAAAACATGTGTCGATGCTGAAAATATCAATGATTCTACTTTTCGTTATGGTGACTGGCGGGAAGAAACCACAGGACTTGTATCTCTAGCGCAAATCAGTGAAAAAGAGCGCAATAATGAAGGCAACAACGTGCGAAATAAATTTACAACTTATTTCAATGGACACGGCAGAGTTTCTTTTCAGGAGGATATGTTGAGAGTAGTTCCTACATAAATTTAGTGTGTACCTGACAAATAAAACATCAGTTTATAAATTGCATATATTTTTTTCTTACCTCATCCAAAGTATCCGTTCCAGGTCGGCATGGCTCCGTCGTCCCCTCTAGGAATTGGAAGAGGGGGTAATACCATAACGCTGGTACATAGATGTCACTGGACCCCGATCCTGTTTGCTTGGAAGCATTCACCTGAAACACGTGAATTGAGATGTACCAAAAAGCGTGAGCTTAAAGTAGGTAGCTCTATTTAAGAGCGTATAACCCTCTTTTGGCGGGAAAATGAGAAAAAGACAAATATCTCGTGATTGAGAAGGAATTTTAGCAAAGTGCTCTATTCATCGACTGGGTAGGTGTATTTACAATTTTTTAATACATTTTACAAAGTTTTATATTATTTAATGAAGGAACAAACTAAAAAAAAATGAAAAATTGCTTTTTTTTCGTTCACGAGATATTTGTCTTTTTCTCATTTTCCCGCCAAAAGAGGGTTATAGGCTCATAATATTCTACATGATCTTACCTTCTTCAGCTCTCTTCCATACGTAGTACGCATATTCTCAAGTTTTTTCTTGAAGTCAGCCAGCGATGTATCTCTGCCGATCTCTTCATTAAAAATTTGCACTAGCATTTTGAATGCCTCCTGTCTCATGTCGCGGTTGAAATAGTCTTTTTGTTTTTTGTCCCACAAATATGGTAAATCTTTAAATAAATCAATGACTTTTGTCCACGCTTCTCGCTCATTTTCCTTCGCCATATTTTCGAAATAAAAAATAGTAGCCGTAAGCACGTCGTATCGCCCGTGGCGACAATAGTAACCGCAAGCACGTCGTATCGCCGCAGCGCTCGAGCGCAGACTGCGCAAAAATCAGTCCTGATTTCGCTACACACGTCCTGACAACGCTCCCTGAGCCGATAATCGTCCCTGAATCGTGAGCTCGCCCGTAGCGATTTAGGGATGAAAAAAATCGGGTACGATTTGCCTACACACCAGGCGATTTATGATACGATCTATGGTCCTCCCCATCACTGTCCCGATATTGCCAGTGATTTTAGGGTCGTGTGTAGCCGCTTTAATGCGTCCAGTCAAAAGTCTCAACGAGGTGGAAGCAATTGCATGCAGCGTCATTATTCCAGTAATCAAAAGTTCGTCGAACCTATCTCGGTGGCAGCGAATGAAACGCTTGCGTGTTTTAAGGGTGCCCAACGCCATCTAGTTTCAGTTTCGCGAACTAAAAGATATTGGTGCATTATTTTTGATAGGGACTATTATTGTAGTGTTATAATATATTATTTTGGATATGGAAGGATATAAAAAGCAGGTACCACTTCAATTTGTTTTAAGAACAAAGGATATCTGTGATGTTTGACAACCCTATTAAGGAAGCCCTATTCACCCCTCAGTCGTCCCTAATCACCTCCAAGCCGTCCCGAGTAACCCCTTTCCCGTCCCGAATTACCCCTTCACTGTCTCTGTACTCCCCTCACACGTCTCTAGTCACCCTAAAATTTGCAATATTTGTAGGTCATCAAATAAAAAGACCATTTGAATTGAAATATGTAGAGTTTCACTTACCTTTATAGTTTTTCGGATCTATCTATTATAACACTAATGACACCATCAGAAACAATCATAACTAGGATTGTTATGCAAAAAACTAAATTAACAAAATGTAAGTACAATGATTTACTAAACAAACATCAAAGTCATTTAACTATTACAGAGCCTGCTCAAAACGACCTACATTGATTTGCAAGCAAACTGTAGCTGTTTTGGCTATGTGCTGTGTAGAAGGGCGAACCAATTCGGGATCATTTTTATCTCTCCTGCGGGGCGGCTATAATTGTTTTCCTTCCTTTACGGAACTTTTTCAGTATGGATCTTACTTGAAGATCCAGACGTTGAGGGCGTGGGGTTGTCATAATAATTGATGGTGATCACCGGAGGCTTGTTAGTGAGTGGCGGTGATGGTGTCACATTCATTACGCAAGTCAACGTAAGAGATATCATCAATTCAGGAGTTAGTGTCAGTCTAGAGTGTCGAAAACTTAAGCTAAAGGAACAGAAGATATCCCGGAAGTTAAAAGGGCTTGGTTGGCACAATCAAAGTTGGGTTGTGACGTTTGTGAAATTGCTGTTGGATCATCAAGCAGGGAGGGTGATTCTTGTATCCTAACATGATCGCACCTCTCTTCAACAAAAAGTTTGCTGTTGTTGATCATCATATTCGGCTTGTATGGATATATTCCAGAAGCAGCAAACCCTTCAGCTTCTTCAGCTTTCGGATGATCTTTGCAATGCAATGCTTTGCAATGCAATGCTTTGCAATGCTTTTTTGAAAAGTGAGGCGATGTCATTTTGAGTAATTTTTCGACCTAAATTGCACTTCATAAATATGTTACATTCCTGTTTGTAAGCGGTTTCAATGGGACCAAAAACGGAAACGTCCAGTAGATGTGTTCGGTGGGATCCGTGTGGTGGCACAGACAACATCACGATATGGTTTTCTTTGCAGAAGTTATACGCTTTCCAGGAGATGCGACTGGAATGTTTGTCTAGGATGAGCAGAACCTGATCATTTTCCAGAGGCTTCGCAAATTTGCCAAGATTTTCCATCAAGTTTCCCAGTGTTGTGCACTCAACACTATTCGCACTCTATACTGCCCAGTCTATAGTTTTGTCTAAGTAATATGTCTCTGTTGTAATTTTGGATTTTGTGTAAAAACTGGTAAAGAATAAAACAATTTAAGTTCAGTGTTAATCAGTGTTCTAATAATTAATATTGGCGACGAGGATGATTGGGACAATTGGACAATCGTCCTGACACAGATTTTATTGCGTATATAGAAAGAATCGAACAATTTTTTATAATAAATGAAATAACAGACGAACGGAAGAAGGTCGCACTGTTTATTACAATAATCGGGGCTGAATGCTATGAAGTGTTAAAAAATCTGTTATCTCCTAATAAACCAAGTTCAAAATCATACGATGAGCTGGTGCGGGTTTTACAAACTCATGTCGCTAAACAGTCTGCAATTGGCGCAAGGTATAATTTTTACCAATGTAAACAAAAAGAAAATCAAACCATAAATGATTTTGTTGTGGATGTAAATAAATTGACAGTAACATGTGAATTTTTAACATTTTTAAATGAAGCCCTGCGCGATCGTGTCGTATGCGGCATGGGAAGTGAACATAATATAATAAATAAACTGCTGACTGAAGGAGACAACTTAACGTTTGAGAAAGCTATACAACTTGCATCAGCTTATGAGAGGGCAAAGAAGGATATTCGGAATATTCAGCCAGAAGCAGGAGTAAATGTAATTTATCGAAAACAGACATATTGCAGACAAGAAGAAAAAACTAAGTCGGCATTTTCTATTAAACAAGAAACACCGCAAAAATGAAAATAATCAGCGATGGAGACAACAAATTACGAATGTTACCGCTGTGGATAGGGTTTGCAATTCGAATATTCGAATATTCATTTTATTCGAATATCCGGTACAATTTCAAATTCGAATAATTCATTAAAATTATCTGAATATTCGAATAGTTAATAAAGTAATAAAGGCCCTTATATTGTTTTGATTCTAAGTCCAACCCTGCCCTTGAGTCCCACCCTGTTGTGTCACTGTACTCAATCGTTCACTCAGTCATCAGTCGTCCCTCGCCCACCGCCAAGGACAGTGTGCATACGCGAACGCATAATTATTTGAGAGTTGTGTTGTGTTACTGTTATTACCTGCGCGTGGCGACATTCACGTAAGTATTTCAGACAAACCTAATTAATTCCACAAACTATTATTAAGTAGTGTAGAAACAGGAATTTTGGCTCAATAGTAGGTAGGTATACCGACCTAAAACTTGAAAAGTCGAGGTCATTACTACGAAAAAGCACTATTGAATTAAAATTTAAATATTTTAGAATGTATTAAGAGTAAATAGGATAAACCGAGTACTTACTGTCTTTTTTGCTATAGGTTAGGTTAGTAGATTATAGGTTGAGATAAATAAACGTTACTAAGCAAGTGCTTTGGCTTAGCCATTCTCTGTCTCTATCAAGCACTTGTAGTTTGCCCGTTGCGCGACAGTGACAACCGATGCTAAGCCAAAGCAAGTGCTTAGTAGCGTTTATTTATCTCAGCCTAAGTGTTTTACTTTGCAACGGGTTTCTGCATTCCTCTGACGTAGCGTACGTATTAAATCCCTCCTTACGCTACTTACTGATTTGGTTGGTTACGCGAGCCGGTGCATGATGTGATCAGTTACGATTTTAAAAATATTAGATTGTTGTGTGTTACATTTTAAACTACTTAAACTTACATACAGTAGGTACTATATTTATAATAATCGTATCTAATTTAAATTTGTTCTGATTTCCGTTCCTGCATTGAAAGCTGTCTATCTAAAGGTCGATTTACATCAAACGAGCGAATGCTCATTCTATCCCCACTACAGCTAATTCTTCTAGTGTAAACAGGCGTAGAGCATTCCTTCGTTGTTCTTAGTGCGTTCGCAAAGATTCTATGGAATATTCTAAGAATGCTCGCTCGCTTGATGTAAACGGCGCAAGAGCGCGCGAACAGTTGCTTAGAGCGTTCTAGCGTGTTCGGACGTGCTCGCGCCACTGAGCGGTCTCATCAAAGCGTTCTTGTGTTCTAGCGATTGTTTACGTATCTTATCGATTAAGTTATGGATTGGTCTCAAGAAAAATGTTTATTAATGATAGAAGCCTACCGCAATTTCAGATGTCTGTGGGATCCGACGTATGAAAACTATAAAAATACAACTTACAAACAAGATGCTTGGCGGGAAATCGCAAAACAACTGGAATGTAATGTTGAAGAGTTACAAAAAAAGATGGACTCGCTTCTTGCATCTTACCGCCGGGAAAGGAAAAAAACAATGAGTACGAAGTCAGGCAGCGGTGCCGATTGTATTTATAATTCTAAATGGTTTGCATTTAAAAGCATGCACTTTTTGATGGACAAATATAAACCGAGGAAAACAATTGATTTCGACACTAACCAAAATAAAAACATGGTAAGTAGGTAGTTATGTTTATTTATTGGGTATTCTACCATAATTTTAGGTTGGGTTATTTACGCTTTTTATAAAGTAACATATCGCTTTCATTATGCAATATTGTTTTGCCATGGCAAAATATTAGTCAAATTAAAATAGTCTGAAAATTATTTCCGGATATTTTCACATTGCAAAGTGTTTCTTCGTCCAGTGTTGGGTAACGGGAGAAATGATGATAAACGGTCCATATTTCTCCACTGGCCTGGAATGACGACGTCATCTTCAATTCTGTCCATCATGCCCGGTGAATTATACAGCTTCCTAGAAGCTTTCCTTTTCATCAAATAATTATGTAGGTACACGCAGGTTATTACGATGAGAGATGCTTTATCAGGTTGTAGCAACATAGGTTTTCGCAATACACGAAAAACTGCTGAAAGAATGCCAAATGCATTTTCTACTATTCGTCTTGCTCTAGACAAACGGTAGTTGTAAATTCGTTTTTCGGATCCCCTGGCATGAGTACCAGGATACGGCTTCATGATGTGTCTTTGTAATGGGAATGCATCATCTGCTACAAATACGAATGGCATATTCTGTTGTCTTGCTGGAAGGCTTTGGTCATTGGGCAAATTTAATTCATTATTTTGTAGTTTCTGATAGAAAGAAGTGTTTCTGAAAACTCCGCCATCTGATATTCTGCCCTGACAACCAATATCGGCGAATATAAAATTGTAGTTAGCGTCTACTATGGCCATTAACACCACACTGAATGTGGCTTTATAATTAAAAAAGTCGCTTCCGCTGTTAATAGGTGCTTGTATGACGCAGTGTTTCCCGTCTACAGCGCCAATACAGTTTGGAAAATTCCACTTCTCATTGAATTCCTGAGCGATTGATAGCCATTCTTCTTCCGTTGACGGTGTCTGAAATGAATAAAAAATTATTTTAGGGTGTATATTAATTAAACCGTTTTTTTACAGGATGAGCAAGACAATGAGCGAATTGAACAAGAAACTCCGGTAGTGGACCATAATGCAGATACACAGTCAAATTCAACAACACATTCACAACCTGCAGCTTCAGTAGGGTCAAGAAACACCACACCACAATGGCAACCATCAACATCACTGCAATCTGGCCACACAATACCACCAAAAAAATCAAAACATGAAGACCCTCGAGTAGCCGAAGCCTACCGTATTTTAAAAGATACACATGATTCAAAGATAAGGGACAAGAGTCAAGCTTTTGGAAATCATGTTGCTTCAAAACATCGCGAATACTCAAAAAGAACGAAAGCGTATGTTGAACATTACATAAATAATATACTGTTCGACGCTGATTTGGGGAAATTTGATTATGAGTCAAATTTAGCATCAACTCCGATGTCTTCATATTCAAACAGTTCACAAAATACTTGCATTGTGTATTCTGTAGCCTCAGATCAATCCCCTCCACCCAACCAAATGGAAGCCAGTTCAGAAAGTAATGTCAATTTAGGCCAACAATTACACATTCCGGATGATACCGCAACTGAAGAAACCAGCGAGTCTTTGCTGCATTTTATTAAAAATTTTAAGTAACATCTTTTCTAGTTCCTTTTTGTTTATTTAAGTTCTCTGATTGTGTTTTTTTAAATAAATATCTTAAAATAAATTGTCTTAGTTTATTTACTTACTTTCACTAATAATTACGGTCGTGATAATAGGTGTGTAGGTATGTATAAAAGTAATAACTTTACTTACCTTAGCATAGTCTTGCAATGCTTCATTTATTGCTGCACATACTTCAGATATAGCATTACATATTGTCGATTTAGACATTTTAGTAAAATACATGAGGCTTTCATAGGAATCTCCAGTTGCCAAAAATCGCAGTCACTGCTAGTTTGTCATATGCAGGAATCGAGTCTCTAAAATTCGTACTTGATTTTCGAATTTTTTCGCTGGTCAGAGATAGTAAATGATCAAAATCCTCTGGCGCCATTCTACAAAAGTTTTGGAATTGTCCGCTTTCTTCTTATTTTTGCATATCCGTCATTGTTTCACCTACATTATCCAGTTTCCTTCGATGCATTAAATTTGTAACCCACCAACGTCTCTTCCTTCTTTTATTTTTGAGTTTTTGCGACAAAATAATAAATGCAGCACTTGCAATAATGATATCGCTATCAGCGTCAGACATAACGAAGCACTACCAATACTAACCACAGAATTGACACGAATGAGCAAAGAACATTCGATCTAGCTTTTGTTTACACTAAAAGATTACGAAAGAATGCTCTTGTTCTAGCTCTAGCTCTATGTTCGTTTGATGTAAATCGATACCTCTAGCTTTCGTTTACACTAAAAGATTACGAAAGAATGCTCTTGTTCTAGTTCTAGCTCTAGCTCTATGTTCGTTTGATGTAAATCGACCTTAAGACAAAATAAATCTTAGTGATGGCGAGCGGAAGTGTTGACAAAGTTGAATTCAAAGAGTACACCAAACGATCTAAAGACAAAAAATCTGTGTGGCAACACTTTTTACGTGCTGAAGGTGGTTCGCAAGCAAAATGCAAAATCTGCAAAGTAGTATTGTCAAACTCTATGTCAACGACTCCTTTGGACATACATCTTCAAAAAAAGCATTCCATATTTGTAAAAGGACAGATCAATAATTCTGATGAGGTTACAGTTACTGCAAGTGGAAGCAAAGAAAATTCCAATGAAGTACAGAAGAAGAAAAGGCGACTCACAGATTATTTCAAATCTGAAGATAGCTCCGAAGACATGATCTCCATGATGGCAGCTTTAGATGGTCTGTCGTTTTTTCGTATATGTACATCCAAAACGATACGTAAGCTATTCAATAAAAGCGGATATAAGTTACCTGAGTCTCCCCACACAATAAAGAAAATTGTCATCACCAGAAGCAACCAACTTAAGGCAGAACTAACTGAGGAATTAAACCTTCTGAAATCTTCAGGGATAAAATTCACCATCACCCTCGATGAGTGGACGTCGTCTCAAAATGTACGGTATATGAATGTCAACATTCATTCACCAAAATTAAAACATAAATCGTTCAGAAACCTGGGTTTAGCTAAACTGACAGGAAAGGGCACAGCAGATAACTGTCTCAACATTCTAAAAAGAAAAATTACTGAATATAATCTGTCATTAGATGATGATATAATTTGCCTGGCATCTGATGGAGCGAGCGTTATGTGTGCCCTAGGTCGAAAGACCAATGCATTTCATCAACTATGCTTAGCGCATGGTATTCAACTGGCAGTAATTGATGTTCTTTACAAGAAGAATAAAGCCATTCCTGAAGTTTCAGTTATTCCTGATCCTGAGTCAGAAGACAGCGATAAGACTGACACTGATTGGTGGATTTATCCAATCGTTTACTTGATGCACTTGTAGCGGTCTACTTCCTATTCCCTACTCCTTTCCGCATGCACGTATTCACTTACAGCCGTCCTTCTCTTGACGGCCAACTATGTCCGAACTGCACCGAAGTGCATTCGGCTCCGCCCGCACGAACGACATAATCAAAGATGGAGAACGTTTGCTAAAACTACAGCGCGCGCATGCGGCCAAATTAACTTTATTATTTTTGGTGAACTTTTACGTGTTTCAACTGTGTTATTCGCTACACACTGTGCTGTGTTTCTCTGTGTTACTCGCTACAGATATCCAGGATATCCAGGATTACCAGGTACGTGCATGCTTCCTTTCCTTAGCTGCTGTATTGTACCTACTCATCCACCTGCAGCAGTGTGGTCTCCTTATCCTTAGGACGCTACAAGTACTACCAATTAGGCTACCTATTATTTAATAATATTATACAGTCCACGCCCTTAAAAATAACCCGCTCAAAACCCCATTGTGGTGAGAGACTAGTGTCGAACCAACTTGAAGTAATTCTCACCATAAGTTCCTTCGAGCCGGATATTTCCGGATATTTCCGTTTATTTTACTAAAATTCAGTCAATTTCTACCAAATATTTGAGCTAAATCTCAGTCCGTAAATTACCCTAATATAGGTAGGTATATTCCCGCTATTTATTTATCAAAACCGCATACCGCTATCACACGTTATATTATTATTTTCTATCCGCACCGCTATTCTGTGTTTGTTAATTACCATACGAGTCAAATTATCGAAGTATTCGCTAACTACCCGCTTATTTTCTTATTTGAACGTTCGTTGTTCGCCCGCTCGCTCAGCTCGTTGGTATTATTACATCGCCACCGGTTGTCGCTAATGGGGGGTTTACACGGGTGACTAAAGCCGCACGATTTTTGCCGCGCGGCGTAAATCGACCATCTAAATGGCAATTCGGCTAAGTTGCAAGTGACTACAGCCGCAAGCCCCAAAGTTGGGTAGCATCCGACTTTGGCCGCGCGGCAACCGGCCGCATGCGACTGGTGACTAAAATCGACCGTGTAAACGATCAGTTGCAGGCGATCGCCCGCCGCATGAAGGTGTTTCGCGCACGCACGTGTATTTATTTACTACAGCGTTTCTGTGTACATGTATCGTAACAACCATGAATAAAAATAACACCATACAGTTTTTGGAATGCTATGAAATGCATCCATGCTTTTGGAACCCAAGAGAACAAGATTACAGGAACAATAATGTACGTTTAGCGGCTCTTAAATCTATTATTCAAGAAATGCGTTTGTCCATAACAGTTGAAGAGCTTAAATTGAAGATAAAAAATATACGAACCACGTATAATAGAGAGGCCAGTAGGGTAGCAAAGTCAAAGAAGAGTGGCGCGGGAAAGGATGATATATACAGACCTCAATTAATTTGGTTTTCTGTAGCTGACCGCTTTTTAAAGCCAGTGATAGAAGGAAGAAACAGTAAAGATAACGTGGTAAGTCTTATTATTATTTATTAAATAGTTATTCTTGTTCGCATATTATAAATTATAATAGGTAAATCGTGAACAGAGCCATTTTTATAATATTACTTAAATAAACTATTAATATATTAATAATAAACGATTGTACGAGTCGGAGGGCGACTCTCATATTCAAGTCTGGACTATAACCATAAACACCCTGCTCTAATGCCTAAAAATGGGCACATCTCCGAACTAATAGTAGACTGGTACCACCGCGAACAGAGGCACGCTGGCCCGCAATTACTTATGTCAATACTGCGACAAAAATATTGGTTTTTATCCGCCAGGCGCTTAGTGCGCAGCCGCATTCATAAATGCATTCGTTGTTTTAGGCTAAATCCTAAGCCTACGTTTCCCGTTATGTCAGATTTGCCCAGTTGTCGCGTAGAACCTTGCAAGGCTTTTACGCACACAGGCGTGGATTACGCTGGACCACTGTACATT
Source organism: Petrophora chlorosata (assembly GCA_951640565.1). Lineage (NCBI taxonomy): Eukaryota > Metazoa > Arthropoda > Insecta > Lepidoptera > Geometridae > Petrophora > Petrophora chlorosata. Next base: position 9,857,652 of record OX621203.1, on the reverse strand, counting down.
ACGACGACTAGAAAACGCGGCTGTCGAAGCCAGAAGGCTTATCTGTGCGTCTTTGTGTGCCTCGTTACAAAAGCTGTGCACATCGAACTAGCATCAGACCTTAGTTCCGCTACCTTCTTAGATGCGTTTAAGCGTTTCCTGTCTAAAGGTGGCCCATGCAATTTTTTATACAGTGACAACGGCACTAATTTCATTTCTTCACAATCTTTTTTGAAGGAATTGTTTGAGTTTTTAAAATCTGACGAATATTATATCACTTTTAACAACGAACTCGCCAAACATAATATAATCTGGAAGAGATCGCCGCCTCTGGGAAGCCATTTCGGTGGAATTTGGGAAGCAAATATAAAAAGCATCAAGTCACTTCTCTTCCGCGTGATTGGAAAGCAGATCCTCACCTACGAGGAAATGCTTACGGTTCTTAATCAGGTCGAAGCTGTTCTGAACAGCCGACCTTTGTACGTACTGAGTTCTGATCCGTCAGAGCCAACCGCCCTGACACCGTCACATTTTCTGTCTACTCAACCGCTAGCCTTTTTACCCGCAGCTGATGTGAGCGGAGAACGAACAAATCTTTTGTCTCGTCATGCTTTGATGGACTCTCTAGTCCAGACATTTTGGAAGCGGTTCAAGAATGAATACCTCCATAATTTGCAAATGCGCGAAAAGTGGAACACCGCCAGTAATCCACTCACAGTAGGCACTATCGTTCTTTTAAACAACGAAAACGCACCTCCATTGTCTTGGAAAATCGGAAGAATTTCCGAGGTTTTCCCTGGTAAAGACGGTAGAGTGCGTTGTGCGCGAGTAGTAACGTGTGATAGCTCGTATGTCAGGCCGACAACAAAGTTGTCTCCTCTCCCTATTCAGTAGGGTGACCATACCATTATTTATTTTCTAGGATATTTATCCGACCCCCGCTATATTTTATTGTATTATATTTGTTTATGTTTATATAATTCACTGTCCGCTTTCATTTTATTATTACCCGCAACGCTATTGTATATTCTTTGTGTTTTGAAGGAATCCTTCAAGGAGGGGGAGATGGTGGATATTTATCCAATCGTTTACTTGATGCACTTGTAGCGGTCTACTTCCTATTCCCTACTCCTTTCCGCATGCACGTATTCACTTACAGCCGTCCTTCTCTTGACGGCCAACTATGTCCGAACTGCACCGAAGTGCATTCGGCTCCGCCCGCACGAACGACATAATCAAAGATGGAGAACGTTTGCTAAAACTACAGCGCGCGCATGCGGCCAAATTAACTTTATTATTTTTGGTGAACTTTTACGTGTTTCAACTGTGTTATTCGCTACACACTGTGCTGTGTTTCTCTGTGTTACTCGCTACAGATATCCAGGATATCCAGGATTACCAGGTACGTGCATGCTTCCTTTCCTTAGCTGCTGTATTGTACCTACTCATCCACCTGCAGCAGTGTGGTCTCCTTATCCTTAGGACGCTACAAGTACTACCAATTAGGCTACCTATTATTTAATAATATTATACAGTCGAACCAACTTGAAGTAATTCTCACCACTGATACTGATGAGACTAACACTGACCAAGCAAGCGATAATGATGATGAACTGGACAGAGCTGGATTTGATGTGATCATTGAATATGCCAGCACTTCAACGGTCAGCCTTGCGCTTGCGCGAAGCTTCAAAGATGTTATAAACAAAGTGCGAAAAGTTGTGGTTTTTTTTCGTTCATCTCCTACTCGAGCAGAAACCTTATACAAATATGCTTCGGAGGAAGGAAAGAAAGAACTTGATTGCAAGACACGTTGGAGCAGCCTTGCTGACACGTTGTCTCGGTTTCTAACACTGAAAGTTGTAGTCCAGAAAACGATTGATTATGGCAACCATATCACATTTTCAGAAGAAGATATGAGGCGACTCGAAGAACTCTCCAACACAATGAATGTGATCAAAGCTACTGTTTAAGTTCTGTGTGAAGAAAATGCCAACCTGATAATGACAGAAACAGCGTTGAAGTTTATGATTGAGAAACTGGGTGAAATTCATAATGACGTGAGCCGTGATCTCTTAGTATCACTGAAACAAAGAATTGGAGAACGACGACTACCAGAACTAAGCGGCACTCTCAAATACCTGGATAATTCCGCAAAATTTTACAATGAAGGGAAGTCTTCATATCCATTTGAAAATCCCCATAATATGGTGGTTAAAAACACAATCGTGAAATTGAACAGCTACTTCGAGTCATCAACAGACTCTGAAGACCGTAGCCGCAGCAGCCCACAAGTACAAACAGAGACAGAAAGCAATGATGAGAACAGTATGTCTATGAAAGATCAACTGCGCCGTAAGCTACAAAATGACGCAGCCGAATCTTTACAGATACGACAGTCCGGAGATGAGGTCTTGGATCTTGGCACTAAAATCCAAGTGGAGATGGGTCTCTTTGACGGCGGTGGACAACGTGGTACACATTTAACCCGAGCATATAATTTACTGCTCTCCATTCACGCTCGCCCTCCAGTGTCGAAGCTGAGAGGGTGTTTTCTTCGGCGAGTTACTTGTGCAACCGCTTAAGAACGAAAATGAATGCCGATACTTTGGACGCCCTAAGCTTTTTGCGCTCTTATTATACACATATGTAAAACGATAATTAATGTGGTTTTTTTTTATTAAAAACAATAAAACTAATTATAATACTTGATTTTATTTGAATAGAATTATGCGGCAATCAAACTAAACCCCCGTATTGCTGCTCACACATGTTTGTGTTGAATTGATATTGTATTATTTTCAATAAATGTTAAAAAAAATATTCGAATACCCGAATATTCGAATATTTAGCTCTAGAAGTATTCATTTTATTCGAACAGTAAAATTAAACGAATAGTGCAAACCCTAGCTGTGGAGGAGCTCATACAGCTGACAAATGCTTTAAAAAAGATTGGACCTGATATATTTGTAAGAACCAAGGACACGATCATGATATTATTCAATTCATTTTCACAATTTCCTATCAAAATTCCATCATCAACATATATAGCCAAGTAAATTTCCTTTTCTTTACATAAAAACAAACATGGATCTAATTTCAGCTGTTCGAAACCCAATTTCTTTAAATATTCAGTTAGCCGCTTATTCCACATGAGCGGTGCTTGCTTAAGACCATATAGACTGTTCTTTAATTTACAAATTTTATTTTCACCATAATCATATCCTAATGGCATTTCCATAAAGATATCCTCATTTAATTCTCCATACAAAAACGCTGTCTTTACATCAAACTGTTTTAATTTTAGACCTTTCTGTGCAGCAATTGAAAGCAATAATCGTACACTAGTAGTATTTACCACTGGACTATAAGTTTCTTTGTAGTCTACATTATATTTTTGTAAAAATCCCCTAGCAACAAGTCGTGCTTTGTATCTTCCTTCCGACTTCACAGTAAAAATCCACTTACTGGTTATCAATCTTCTATTACCCGCTTCTATTTTATCAACTACTTCCCAAGTTTTATTTTTCTCCAAAGAATCCATCTCTTCTTTAATAGCTTTTTCCCATAAACTTCTCTCATCACTCTTCAACACCTCACTGTAAGTTAAAAATGACGTTTCTAAATCATAATCTTTCAACCTTATTGGTAATCTTCTATCTCTTTTTGGCAAAATCCTTTTACCACTAATTTCTTCAACGGACTCCTCCGCATCCACAAACAACTCGTTTCCATCCACCGTCAATCTACTATTATCTTCAATCTCATTTCCATTATTCACTTCTTGACTACTATCTTCCAAATTAACTTCTCTTCTACTATTATTATCTAATAATTCTTCAGCAATACTATCTTCAAAAACATCAATCATTTTCTATAACATCATTCCGTTCCTCCTCCAAAACATCTTCTACGACATCATTTCGCTCTTCTAAAATATTTTCTATGACATCATTTCGTTCTTCTTCTAAAACATTTTCTATGACATCATTTCTCTCTTCTTCTAAAATAGAAAACTCCTCCTCCTTCGTTGCTTCAACATCTGTCTTCTTCTTCTTACTTTCTCCATACAAACTTCCCCTCTCAACTTGACAACCATCATCAGCTGTGATGACATTTCTTTTCTCGTTTTGTTCTTCCAACTCCTCTTCTTCTTTAAATAATTTATATAAATCTGTAACTTTCGCAATCCTATTACATTGCTTTAAAAATTCCAAAACATCCTTCGCATTATTATTAAAAGTCACATCTCTTGAATAAAATACCTTCAAACCCACCGGATCCCAAATCTTATATCCATTGTTCCTAAATCCTACTAGCAAACCCTTACCACATCTGGAATCTAATTTATTGAGTTTTGTATTTATTTTGTAATAAGCCAAAGAACCGAAAATATTTAAATGTTTCAAATTTGGAATTCTGTTAAACCACATTTCTGCTGGCGTTCTGTCGTTAATAGTATTAGAACACCTATTGGTTATGTAAGTTGCTGTTAACACCGCCTCGCCCCATAACTCTTGTGGTAACTTCATGTCAAACAAAAGAGCACGGGTTCGCTCCAAAATTGTTCTATTTAATCGTTCTGCCTTACCATTATGTTGTGGAGTATACGGTATTGTATAATCTATTGAAATTCCTTTATTTAAACAATATTTTTTAAAATTATTTGAACTATATTCACCGCCATTATCGCACCTAAATGTTTTTACTTTTGAGTTAAAGTGATTTTCAGATAAATTTATGTAATTAATAATTTTTGAAAAGGCTTCACTCTTAGTTCTGATCAGATAAATTTTAGCAAATTGTGTATAGTCATCTAGAAAAGTGATAATATATTTATAACCATCATACGTGTCTGAACCTATTGGACCACAGATGTCACTATGAACTATTTCTAATGGCCTAGTAGCTCTATACCTTTCGGTATTGAATGGTTTTCTGCATAGTTTTGCTTGTGTGCAGACTTCGCAGGTGTCAATATTATTATCACTATGTTTTGAATTTATTCCATTAACTATCTTTTTTGTTTTTGAAATTGATGTATGTGCCAAAGCTCGATGCCAAAAATTTATGTTATGAATTAAGTTTACTGACTTTGTGCTTGACCGAGTTGCTGACAGCTCTGCATAGTACAGTCCGTCACCCCTTAACTCACCAGTCAGTAAGCAGCTGCCATCTCTTTCGTATACTTTACATTCTTTTCTGAAAAACACAATTTTATAATTATTTTCTGCTATTTTTGAAATTGAAATTAAGTTTTTCTTCAATTTCGGGACTAGTAACACATCATTGAAGGTAATGTTATGTGAACTTGTGTTAGACTTGCATAACACTTTACCCACAGTGTCTATAATGTGTGTATTACCATCAGCTGTTGAGATTCTATAATTGCACTTTTCTTTAAAATGTAAATATACTTCAGAATTAATTATGTGACTGCTAGCTCCGGAATCTAGTATGAACTCAATAGTTTCCTCCTCATCTCTGTCTGATTTTGTAAAATGACTCACCGAAAATTGTGGTTTCTCTAAACAACATTTTGAAAAATGTGTGTTTGTCTTGCAAAACACACAATTGTATTTTTCTTTGCAATCATTATTTTTGTGTCCTATTTTCAGACATTTGAAGCATGTTATTATGCTGTTCTTCACGCTCTTGGATCCTTTATCATTTCTGCAGAATTTTGCTATGTGTCCTTTCTTACCACAATTATAACAAACATTTATTAAAAATGTATCACAATTTTCTTTATTTTTAGTATCCCGTTCTGTAATTTTTAGTTCTAATTGTATTCGGGAAATAAGATTCACAAAAGTTTTCTCTTCTTTAGCAGTTGATTCCCAAGCTGTCCTAAAGCTCGATAATTCTTTAGGTAAAATGCACAATATCTTCGACACAACCTCAGTATCAGTTAGATTCATCCCAGTACTTTTGATTGAGGTAACTATGTTCATTAGGTCGCCGATATCTTCTAGTAAATCTGTTTTTTCGAATTTATAGTTATAAAAATCTTGGAGTAAATGACACCTCTGTGTGTCAATTTGACCCAAAAATATCTTATCCAATGTGTCTAAAATTTCTTTTGCTGTTTCACAGTCAATTATACGTCCAATATATGAAGAATCTACAGAATTAATTATTGTAAATCTGGCTTTTGCATCTTTACTAATAAATTCTTCCTTTATTTTTTGTTCATCATTTAACCCTTGTATAACTGAATTTAGTCCTTTTGATAATAGTAATAAATGTAATTTCTTTTTCCAAATAATATAGTTCGTATTTTTATCTAGTTTTGACAGTTCCTCTGTCATGTTTCTATATAATTATTTCCAGTAAATAAAATAATAATTTCATCACCATATGGTTTCCAGGGTAGGTAGCTCAGCTCATCTTCATCTTATCCTTGAGGGCAAGGGGCCCATGACCTCTTATTGAAATCCGCCCTCAAGGTGTTTAATCATTGGGATCCAGTATAAAAAAACGGTTTTAATTCATTCACACTTTTTTTTTATTCCATAATACCTACGAACACTCTACATCTTTATAAAAATTACACTGACTACAAAACTTATAAGTTGCTCCTAACAATTCTCAAAAACGAGTACAATGAAAATTTTCTTCAAGACATTTGTCAAAACACAAATTACTCCAAGTTCGAAAATAACTTGCTTTTAAAAACATAGACTATAATCATAGACAATTAGAATTCATCTCTACAACATAAGGACACCGAGTAGCCAGTCAAATTGAAAAAGCTCGCGATCAAAATCTTCCCCCCGCTTCTAGATCGCTTCACTTTGGTAGGCGTTGATTCGTTTTGAAACACCCAAACCGTCGACTGGCACCAAAGAAAAATTATTAAAAAATAGAAGACAAGCAAAAAGATGAACAATTAAACATATACACCATTGAGGTCTGTGTCATTCCTCAATGATATACACATTTCTTTTTTCTCAAAAGGCCGTTTGCATGTGTTAAAAAGAGAAAGCATTATGCGCATGGCACCATCCATTGAGGTCTTCCTCAATGGGAGCTAGCGAGAGGCGACCGCGTCACTGAGGTAAGTGCCCGCCATTTTGAGATATAAAAGTCACAGGAGTCAAAATTACGTATGATTATCTTTTGCGTGACTTTTACGATATTTGGTATAATTTTATTTTAATTATTTTTACTGTCGGTAGTGGTTTATATTAATTTTTGATATTGGTTTTATTTTATAGGTATTCAATTATCTGCCACAGCATAATGGGGACTAGAGAATTGGATGAAGAACATATCCTGTCTGCTCTTTAAGAGAGTGATGAGGAGTCACCCTGTCCTGACACCGACAGTGAAATCGAAGATCATGAGAGCGAGGATGACGTCCAGAGCGATGAGGAAGAAGGACTTGCGGATGAAGTGAGGGAAGAAGTGTCGGCAACTCCCTGTGAAATGGACAGTATTGAAGAAGAAGACTCTGGACAAGCGGCTCTTTCAACTGCTTCTCGTCGTCTAATAACGTTGCCTCAAAGAACCATCAGAGGTAAGAATAGACATTGCTGGTCAACCTCTAAGTCTTCAAGGCGGGGCAGAGTTTCAGCGCAAAACATCGTCAGAACTCAACGAGGTCCAACACGTATGTGCCGTCATCTATATGACCCGATTTTATGCTTCAATGTTTTTTTTACTGATGAAATAATTACCGAAATTGTAAGATGGACCAATGCTGAGATTACTAATAAAAGAAGGGAAACTATGACAAGTGCCACATTTAGAGACACGTGTGACGATGAAATCCGTGCTTTGATCGGAATCCTGGTACTGACCGCCATGAGAAAGGACAACCACTTGTCCACAGACGAGTTGTTTGAACGATCGTCATCAACATTGTATGTCTCTGTGATGAGTCGTGATCGTTTTGATTTTTTGATCCGATGTCTTAGAATGGATGACAAAAACTTACGGCCGGAACTGCGAGCCAATGACAAATTTATTCCAGTTCGTAAAATATGGGATATGTTCATAAATCAATGCATGATCAATTATGACCCGGGGGCTCATGTTACAGTGGACGAACAATTACTTGCCTTTCGAGGGAGATGTCCGTTTAGGATGTACATTCCTAACAAGCCGAGCAAGTATGGTCTCAAACTTGTCATGATGTGTGATAGCGGCACAAAATATATGGTAAAAGCTATACCTTATTTAGGAAAGGGAACTCAATCAAATGGCTTACCCCAAGGAGAATATTTCGTGAAAGAGTTAACAAAACCTATACATGTAGTAACCGTAATGTGACTTGTAACAATTGGTTTACTTCAATCCCTTTGGTGTAGAGTTTGCTCCAAGAACCGTATAAATTGACACTTGTAGGCACCATAAGATCAAACAAACGTGAGATACCCGAAGAAATGAAAAATAGCAGATCTAGATCCGTGGGAACATCAATGTTTTGTTTTGACGGACCTCTCACGCTCGTCTCCTATAAACCAAAACCTTCCAAAATGATATACCTACTATCGTCGTGCGATGAAGATGCTTCTATCAACGGGACAACCGGTAAACCACAAATGATTATGTATTACAACCAAACCAAAGGAAGAGTAGATACTCTGGATCAAATGTGTTCAGCAATGTCTTGTAGCAGGAAGACGAATAGATGGTCGATGGCACTATTCTATGGAATGATAAATATTGCTTGTATTAATGCGTATGTTATATATGTTCACAATATTCTACGCAAAGGTGAAAAGGCATTAAACCGCAAGAAATTCATGAAAAATCTATACACGGCTCTAACATCGTCGTTCATGAGAAAGCGGTTGAATGCACCTACTTTGAAAAGATATTTACGGGACACTATAACAAATAACTTATTGCCATTGAGTGCTGATGATTTAACACAAGAGAATACTGATGAGCCAGTAACTAAAAAACGTGGCTATTGCAAATATTGCCCTTCTAAAATAAAAAGAAAGGGAGGTGCCATGTGCAAAAAATGTAAAGGAATTATTTGCCGCGAACATAATATTGATGTGTGCCGAAAGTGTTTTGGCTGATTTTTCTGCAGTATTTCCTAATTATTATTACATTAAATTATATTTTTTAATTTAGAATATAAGAAAAAGTACTGATTTATGATGATAATATGATAAAACTTTAGAAGAAAAGAGAAGTTCCTATGTTTTGTTAATTTTTTGATAAGTTTTAACTTTTTGTTTTTTTTTTTAATAATAAATAAATATAAGTTTTTTAATTTCATTATATATTGTAGATGAAAAATATTTATTGTATTACTTGCATCAGTACAAACCTGTTTAATAACAGCTACTCAAAAAGGAGGAGTCAATTTTACGTATGATTATCTTTAACGTTCAATTCAATATGATTATCTTTCTAGGATTAAGGGCCTAGTCTTCTAGTGCACAATATAAGAATCGCGTGCGGCTAGTCCACGCGCCGAGCGTCTGTACTTAGGCTCCCCCCAGTCCCCGCATTCATCCTACCTTGCGTAGTCAATTTTGAAACGGTCGGAAAGTTGCTCTACTAAGTATTATTCAATATTAGTTTATGAAACTGTTGCTTAATGACATATTAATACGACTCGGTTTTTAATAGTATAGACACGAGTGTTTTAATACCTAGTTTTGTGCAGTTTCATACAATAGTTTATCTACTCTCATACATTTGGTTTAAACTCATTGAACCTAAATAAAAAAAAACCCACGAAATTTAGTACAACAAAACGTGTGAATGGCGCCAAAACCCAGCACATCACTGTGCATGCGCTAATGCGGGTGACTACAGACAATTAAAAATTGGAATTCAAACTTCATTGGATAATGCTTTAAAAACGGCGCGCCCAGCATGGAACTCATATGCGTTCCATTAGAAAAAAAAATTGTGAAATCTCTTTGATGCCCTGTATCGTAATGGTAAAAAAATATATTTTATAACATTATTTATTTAACAAAATAATGTTATTAAATAATTTTTTTAATAGAATAATTTTAAAACACTTTTTTTTTCTAACAAGAAAAAAAAGTGTTTTAAAATTAATCTATTTTTAAATTTCGGTATTGTGTTCATAAAGTATGTCAATAAACTCGTTTTGAAGTTCATAATTCGAATTTTACGATATGAGAGTAGATAATATTTATTTATATTTGGTTTTAATGGTAGGGGCTTGGGTCTGGGTGTTAGTTGTCCGTGTTTTAGTGTGTTCTGTAGTATCCCCGACATAGAAAGTATAGTGGTACGATTCGTTCTCACACTCATAGGGGGATCCTATGAGTGTGAGTACGAAGCGTTATTAAGGTTAAAAAATACATACGCCATATTTTTATGTAAAGCAAGTATAATATAATGATAAAAGAAGTAATTACTAAACACAAAATTATTGTTTCTTTTTTCCTTTCTTTAGGAATTACTTTTCCTGAACGGCAGCGTCTGCGGCAGAAGACGTGGACGCGTTCTTATTTCTTTTTATTTTTTTCTCAATAGCTTGAATGATATATGGCGGGTCTTTTATTGGCATGGAGCGTTCAAGGCGGGAGTCAATTAGCTCAGGAAGTAGACAATGCAAATAAAATTTAGACAATGGGCCTACCATTTTATCGTGCCAGAACTTAGGGTCTCTTTTTATATATTCAACTTTCATCAAGTACTCATCTCCAGTCCATACGGCAAATAAGCACATATCCATCTCCGTAATGTTTAATTGGCCCTGAATTTGGAAATAATAATCGTGGTTTTTGTCAATTACAAACGTATTTTTCCTAGTGTTATATTTCCAAAATTGCAATTTGCTTTTATAGCTTCTTCGGCTTGCATATTTTTTGCAGCAAAATGGGCATTTCACTTCTACCAGTCCTGTTTTTCCATCTTTGTCTTTATAAATACCATCGGGACTGGCTCCTAAATATTGGAGTGTCTTATGAATATAAAGACCGCAGGGGGCAATTGTGACGTTTTCCTGCAGAGATAACTGGGTTAATGCTGTTTGTTCATTATCTTTACCATATGTGATCGATGGGACATTTGACAGGTTTTGCGGTTTCACAATAGCTTTCACTAAAGGAGCGCAACTAATGTTTTCTTTCCGTTTACATATTTTTCCAAAGATAGACGCGGTTAACCTATTTTTTCTGTTGTCTAACCATTCTTGACTGGAACTTTGGTCCATCGTTTGTCTCTGTAGTTCCTCTCGTTGTTGGTCAGAAAGTTCCATTTGTTTAAAAAAATCATTTTTCGTCATCTGAAAATCTTCATCGGTCATATCTGGTCTTTGAGCTTTCTGTCCATAATCAGGATCATTCGTATTTCTATGGATTTTTTTTCGAAATGATCTTTTGTAAATTTTTCTTTTCGCTTTTTGTGCCTCATATACATTTGTGTATTTGCCAGTAGGTTTATTAAATACGCATTTATGGATAGCATTTATTGGTCGCTTGGTGTTAAAGGAAATAAGTGAAGCCGAACACCTTTCCTGGTATGAATTTTTAAGTGTGTAATTAATTCGTTTCCCCCCCACATATTCGGCAATCACTGAATTGAATGTCTCAGCAAGATTGCTATCAACGTCATAAATAAGACTTTTAGCGTTTGCAGCTAAAAATAAGACAATTTGATTCATTTTCCTCCACATAATTGTGTTAGCTACATCAAGTGCCGTATTTCGATCGGTTTTGTCAGTTGCTGGGCATATAGCGTCATCGCAATCAGAGTGACTACCAAAAGAATGGTTTAATGCATTCAAAATATCTGCACGAAGTTTAATCATTTTTTGACTGTCAGTTAGGTCTTCGTGTTTCCTTAATTTTATAGCCCGCACTGTGTATCTACGTAACTTCATGATTTTGAAGTCAGTTAAAAGTTTCCGTTGCTGAATAGGAATATGAGTATCTTTAGTAAGTGCTCTCAGTTTGTTACACAGATTTCTCAGCAGGTGGTTTCTGCACTCGATTTTCTGAACCTTGCAGTTTTTATATGGATTGCTTTCTAATATTTTTTTGTGAGTACTTGAATCACCATCTGATATCAGTCTAGCATATATTAGACCGTGAGTTTCAAGAGAGCTTCTAAATCCTTCAACAAGCGACGTTGACTCCATACTGGAAGAGCTACCAGAATAGTTCTTATAGCATATGTGATTTGCAGGTTCAATTTTTTTATTTTCTGCTTTTGCACAAACTATGCAGTATTTATTTTTTACACCAAGGTACAAAATTTTACCCGTGTATGCGCCGATTATTGCTGCTGCACCTGATGATGCTGAATAGTTATTCCGGAAAGATCTTTTGGACCAACACCCGTCAGCTATTACATCAATCATTGGTGTACCTTCACAGTCAACACTGCCAATTTCTTTAGCATGTTCTGCCTCTTCGATGCCTGCCTTTGCCATTTCTTCTACTGCCGTCTTATGGAACCATTCGTAAACTTTTTTACTTGTTTCAGCATACAAATTTTTTGACATACCAGGTATATCAGTATTACCTACTAATTCATTTAAATTTCCCAACCCACAGCCAATACTAATAATACCTACAACTATACCGTGATTTACATCACAAGTGTTAGACGGATCTTCAGTATTTATGTCAAATTCGGAATTACAAAGTTCACACTTGAAACGCAGTTTTGAAATAAAACCTTTACGTCGCTCACTGATACATTTCAGATTTGTATACCTGCATCCGAAAGATTTTTCGTTATGATCAGCAAACTTCCCCAAATTTTCTAAAAAATATCTGATCGATACGATTCTGCGTCCTTCTAGGCAAAACAGTTCGGCGTTATTGGTAGTTTCTGTTACATTTTCAATTTGTAGTGGTTGGTCATCGCTAGTAATTACAGGATGTCGACGTTTCCTCACGAAAATTCGGCGAAATGGAAAAGCCTCCTCAAATGTTCGTTTCCGGTTAATTTTTTTATTTGAATTTGTCACGTTTTCAGTTCCGTCAATATTTTCAGTCATCACTGGTACTTCCGTAGTAGAAGAGGTAGGCTTAAAATTTTGAGCTTCTAACAGTTTGCTAACATCTGACAATGGTTGACGAGAGCCAGCAGCGGTCCTGTGAAATTAATTAAACTAAATAAGTAAGTCATATTTTGAACAGTTTCAGAAGTATTAGTAAAACACACATCCGCACACACCCCCACACGCAACCCCACACACCCCCAACCGCAACCACACTCTCCCCAAACACACCCACCCCACACACACCCATCCATTCCACACACAGCCACACGCACCCCACACACACCCAATACTTCCCCAGTCCCCACACACACACCCCCAAACGCAACCACACTCACCCAAACACACCCACCCCACACACACCCATCCATCCCACACACACAACCATCCATCCCAAATACTATCACTAAAACACAACTTTATAAAAACACTCGAAAAATTATATACATAAAATAACAAAGTAGAGCAACTTTACATTCACAACGGTGCGAAACCTATGTTAGAGCAAGAGCAAAGTTAGAGCGAGAGGGAACAGTCTAAATTCGTCGTGGACCACACGTCTGAACGCTCCGGCCGTGCAGTGCAAAGAGTATTATAACTGTCCTATACAGGAAAAGAGAGCCATCTGCCGTGAAAATGCGGATCCTCGGTAACACTAGCGCTCCAAGCGTATTTTGGTTGTACTAAATGTATACCTATAGTAGGTAGGTAGGTAGAATCTTTACATAGGTATTCAGCTCACCATATTAATAACTTTGCAGTGGGTATTTTACTATCCGTAAAATTTGAACATTATTAGTTATGTTATATATTGACATAAACCCACTGCAAAGTTATTAATATGGTGAGCTGATACCACATACTACCAAGATGCCTTGCATAAATAAGATTAGAACGATTTAATTACCTATAAAAGAAATAAAATAAGGCTTCATTTAATTTAGAATTTTATTTATTTTTACACAAATTCAATCACAACACAACATAGCATGTTGGCACTTGGTATACTTACTAATTTATAAAATTCTTGATAGGTACTAGGTATCATCTCAAAATTTTGAATATCACATACATATTGTACACAAATTTATTTATAAATATAATTATGTATACTAGCGTTTCCCTGTGTCTAGGAAACCAGAAACTACGAGGACCATGGTCCAACAACACAGAAACAGATCAAATACATGCACTTATATTTTTATTGTGATATTAGTCCCGTAGTGGGGATCAAACCCACAACCTACGTGGTGTATGAAACGTGAGCTGACCTGCCCAATCACTTCTCCATGGAGGCCGTCTTAGTTATTCACTATTTCTGATATTCATTCACTATTTTTTATGTTTGTGAGTATTATAATATATTTGAGCGCTTTCTTCGATTACATACTTGAATCATGATTTTTCATTTTGCCAGATAATATCCGGTTGATATTCCTGCACCAACTAAATATCAAAACGTTTATTGACGTTTCTATAAAATAGTTTTGGAGAGCTTCTTTATGAATCTCGCAATGAAATAGAAATGTTATGAATGTATTAATAAGAAATTTTATTTCTTCTTTGGGTTTATGTTTTTGTAGATTTGTTTTTAAATATTTTAAATTTATATCTTGAACTTCATTAAAACTATTTGCAAGTTGATCTGAGGGGTAACACAGCCATTGCTTCTTTGAATTATAATCTTTAGCTCGTATGTACGAATTTTCTTCGCTATTTACATTTGTTGCAATTAGTGAATTTCTACAATTTTTGCAGCTTCTTACAATTTTTTCCAAACATTTTGTTAGAACCCAGCCGCACACGTACCGCTTCGGAGTCATGGATATATCACCTTCTCCTGTCGGAATATTTGTAATTGTCTCATAAATTTCTTCACTTATGACGAAATTACTTTTAATTTCTTGGTATTGTGATTCTTTATTTCCTTTTAATTAAAATTGTAATGTTTCAATTGGCATTTATGGATTGCCGACAGCTATAATTGTTTAATAGAAGAGTTTTGAAGGCACCTTCAAAAGCTTGGCAGTTTGGTGATATATTTCTGACTCTTAAGCTTCAGATGTTGCCGAAAATTCTCCACTGGGTCTTGATTGAAATTCCTTGTTGACATACAATCTAAAGAATACCTTTTATTTAAAATAATCCACAATGTCTGCATGCCTTGAATTGTTTTTATAAAGTTTTTTACTGATGGTGCAGACGACTCTATCAACCGGATATTATCATTGTCTATTCTTTTTTTTACAAATTTAATGCTTTTTAAAACCTGTATGGCATCCTGCCATAACTTGTGGTGCGGTGAATTCCTCGGGACAGCTCCCCTATATATTTTTCCATTTGGAATGTGGAAAGTGCCAGCATTTAGACTGTCAAATAATTTATCTAACATTAAAACTATAGATATTAGCTGTCGGCACTCTTCCGGTAATATTTGTCGAGCTGTTAAATGATCCGTTGTTACTGCCACACTATGGCTAAACAGTTGAGCAGCCATTTTAACCCTCATTTTTTTAATCTTGTTTTTATATACATGCTCCTCAGTGAGTTTGTGAAGGCACCTGAAATTAAACACAACATTGGTTAATATAAGGTAACAAAATTAGAAATGTTGTAATTTATAATGTTAAAAATTGAGATAAAATTACTGAAAGCGATGAAACTTGACTTTAAGGAGACACTTATGAATAAAATAGCCAGATAACATTTACTGCTGAGTATAGGCGTCACTCAAGATTGTACATAATATACTTTATCTCACCTGAGCTCCCCGCAGCTTTTATCTGCTTCATATAGCATTTCGAAATATTCCCATTTCAAAACTTTTTCTTTGTTTCCATCGTTGGAATCTGTATATTTTAAATCTTTTTCGAACAAATTGTTTCGCAGTCCTTTAAGCAGGTGGGGCACATCATACAGAGGGATAATTTTCTTGTCATCGATACAAAATATATCTTGGCGCCACACCTTGCCATGCTTCAAAAAAAAATCTTTTGTTTTTGCCACTAAACTGTTAATAGTGCTAACAAAAATATTTAGAAAATAGGGAGTATCCCCTTGGACTCTTTTTAAAAAGGGATAAAGCCATCACCTTTTCTTCAATTTTATATCTTCGCCCTTTAGGCTTTATTAAAGCATGGCGAAATTGCATTCCTGTAAATATTTTTTCAGCCATGTTATTTTTTTTGTGACTTTATCAAATGCACTCTTGTCTGATAAGGCATTCTCCATTGCAGAGATGCGTGATTTGTAATTAAGTGCATATTTCTTCGACTTCCGCAGTTGGCTTTTAATAGTCTTATTTCTTTTTGAGCAGTTTTGTGTTTCTTCAAGAAATATTCTGATGATTCTGTAAGTATAACAGTAATTTTAGTTTAGAAATAAGTATTTAAAGTTCAATTCTATCTGTTGTTACCATAAAATTATAATGTGTCAGTTAATAAAAGTAAATTATTAATACACCTGTCAAAAACATGACAAAAATATTTAATACTAGCTTCTGCCGCATGCATGGGCTTTGGTTATACAACGTGTAACATTAATGTGTAGTAATAATTAAACCACGCATATAGAAGCTTTTTAATAATTCAAGTCTCAAGTGCAAATCACCAGAAACTTTATAAAATCACAAGATATGATAATTTAAACATTTCTGGTAATCAAGTTCATTTCAACCCTAACAATCAGCTGATAAAGAGCAATGAACTTGTGACAAAGAATATTACTGCGCCGCGTGTACAGATCTGACAAACAAATTTTATCTTCAGTTAGCAAAGCCAGCTGTCCTACCAACCTTACTTTACAACTAACTTTCAAGCAAACTGCTTTTTACGCGACTCCCCAAAAAAGGAATGTAATGTTTTCGGGGTTAATGTATGTGCGTTTTTTTATTACAAAATGCCTCAACAGATTTGGATGTATGGGGTATCCTCGGAATCCTTAAATCATCCCAAGTGACATAGGCTATAATGTTTTTGGCAGGGTATTTTTTTATTTTTATTAATGCTTACTTATTAATTACAGCATTAAACATCATCGCTCCAATTTACATTCAGGAATAAGGATCTAATCAGTGTAAACGCCTAATAAGAGCGAGCATGGCTGATGTTCTTAAAAAATACGTGAGGTCACCAACCACCGTAGGAATAGGATGTAACAGTAGGAATGTAATAGGCTGATAATGATGGTTAAGACATTTCCAACATTTGATTTCATTGCGTAGTAAAAAGAGTGTTCGTAAGTCAGTAATCAATAAAGCGTCTTTACTTAGTCAGTTTTCAGAAATAAACCTATTTAATCTTTGACAAAACGCGGCAAACACTAAAGCTATCAAACATTCGCCGCCGCTTCATGATTCGCTAGCCTTGTTTCGTATTGCACCAATCATAAAGATGTAATCCTAATAAATAATAGCCGCTGCTCCTCATTGGTCGAGCGGCACAAACAAAGTTACCTTCTAACGCCGCCCCATAAAACTCCACCGAAAAGGACCGTTTTCGTTTCGGAAATTCTTTTTAGGTTATTTCTGAATATGAATTCTAAGACGTCAAGTTGGATAAAAAGTTGAAACTAATCAAGGCAAGGCTAAATGGGGTACGTTCGCGGAGATTTTTTTGTATACCGGTTCCGGAACATGCAAAAAAAACTATGGTAAAAAAAACTTAAACCTATGCTTTTAATATGGTTTTAATGCATTCAAATCTGTCCAGGCAATAAGAAGTAATGGTGGAATAAATAAATACATACATACGTAAACCCTGAAATACTCCTTTTTGGACAGTCGTGTAAAAATGTGGAAATACCCTTTTTTACGAGTGGGTTCCGGAACGGAACCGACCGAGTCCGAAGATCCGTTCAGTATGAAATTCCGGTATTTGAGACTCGAAATCAAGCCCTTGTAAAATGTTCGGCGTTTTCAAAGACAGCGCCTAGGCCACAAAACAGATAAATACAGAAGTTAATCTCATGTATGTACTTTTCATACATTTCATACCGGACGGCGCAGGAAGTTTTTGGGAGGAAAATTGATTGATTTAAAAAAAATAACTGTACACGATATCGACATAATTTTTTCGCAGTTACTATTATAACTGAATAAAGTTTTTTTGAAGACAAAACAAATGCGATTAGTTTACATTAACATCTTCCTCATTAGATTATTGAACACAAGGCTAACACAGCTTATACTACAATAAATATCTAATTTTAAATTGTAAAAATATGACAAGGCCACAAAGTCATGTTCGCTTGTTCGGCGCAGGGCCGGGGGCTGGGGCGCTTACCTACCTACCTAACTATTTTGTGTTACGTGAAAACGAACCATCAAAATACAAGCAAATACCTACTTACCTCTCTGAAACAACTGGTACCTTAAAAAACGACAATTCACCGTTTAATGTTGAATTTAAACAACCGTCCACCAAACAGTTATAATAACCTATTTTTCGTTGCTCCATTTTTGCACAAAAAAGTTCACAGACGCGTGTCTCAAGCGGATGGCACTCGCGCTCTCATCCCAACTGTGCCCAGATATCGTGTCTGTGAGCGGTGTCTATGTGTGCGTTGCTCGAGCGCACTTTGTATGTATGTAGATTTCTGTACTAATCTGTTTTGTGCCTAGGCACAAAGTAGCTCGGTCAATGACCCGTACTACCGCGACTAGGCCACAGCTTGTTAGGATTGTCCAAAATAATTCAAATAAATAATTTTTAAACTTTGTATGGAAAATATAATAGTGTTTTTTTGGTTGTATATTCTGCCCGATGATTCATGACTAGATACCCATACACACCTTTCAGTATTACTACACATTAATGTTATTCCCTGTATAGTGATCCCTCAGAAACCACTTCTTACATTGGGATGAAAATCCTATTTCTTTCTCCTATTCTATGTTATCTCTGTTCTAAATGTGATTGAGATATATTCAGCCGCTTAGTCGTAGTAGTGAAACGGTAACAAACAGATCAAGATTTAGTCGCATTTATAATTATAAAGTGTGAATTTTTAATAAGAATATATATTATTTATATAATGACGACCATGAGTAGTAAATAGTACCTTATTCACTGTATTGTTAACTACGTCTTTAACTGTTACTTTTTCTGTATTGCAGTGTTACCAATAAAGAGTTATTCATTCATTCGTTAACTTTCTATATGTATAAACAATACTAGATGCGCCACGCGGTTTCCCGGGATAAAAAGTGGTCTTTGTCCTTTTTCAGGACCTAAAAAACCTACATAATAAATTTCATAAAAATCCATTTAGTAGTTTTTGCGTGATTGAGTAATAAACATCCATCCATGCATCCAAACAAACTTACGCATTTATTATATTAGTAGGAATATAAACACAATATTTCATTACCTTTCCCAGCAGTAGTTTGAGACGTCGAGGGAAGAATTAGGCGATCACTAAGTGGTTGTTGCACTATTGATCCTGAAATTATAAACAAACATTTAAATAAATATTTACTTGTTTCTTGTATACCATAAAATTGCCGCCAACGCCGCCGCCGCCGCGGAAAAATTAGAACGACGCCATCGCCGTGGAAATGGCCATCGGCGCTCATATCGTGTAGGTAGGTATTTAAAATAGACAGGAGAGGTTTAAGGTTAGTAATTAGGTGAGAAAGCATAAATCGCTAAAGCTTTATGCTTCCATTTTTAACCCTTCCTACTCGTATATAAATTATTAATGACCGGTCCTAGCTACTCATGGATGTAATTTACTATTGTGGTGTCATTTTTTGACGACTTAATTACAAGATATTTTTTTGCCTATTATTATTTATTGATAAATTATATATTTTTATTTGAATCCTTAAGAAACAACATAATATTTTTAATATCTTACAAACACAAATGTTTCAATAATTAATATTCTAATATGCAAGTATACAAAGTATAGCTTAAGTTCTAACACCGCACAAAACACACACACATACACAACACAAAACAGCTCAAAATGGTCAACTTAACAGGAGGGAAAATAACTGTTTGATGTAATTTGGTAAAGTAGATACTTGTCAGAATAGGACACAGTAGGGAAGTAAATGTCTTATGCTTTGTATACATGACTTTTTTTATTTTATATTGCTTTTGTTTACTAAATAAAAAGACATGCTTAAATCATAAAGTTTTAACTATGAAGTGTTAGAACTTAAGAGAAGAATTATATATACAGACCTGTATCAATAGGATTCATTGTTGCATAAGATGTATGAAATCCTGGGTCAGACGATTGCACTCCTTGGATACAGTAGTTGTGCTCGAGTTGGACCAATACATGTGGAGACGAACATATTCCTGTAAATACATATTAAACATAAGCTACAACATATTTATCACGGCCACACAGCACAGAATTAAACACATGCTGAAAAAATATCTACAAAGGCACTTGACAAAACACTAGGTTAAGTAAGGCATAGAATTCAATTCGATGGAGGTCTCTGTGCCTGCCTTAGCCAAGTGTTGTATGTGAACATGGGTCAGACACTCATCATTTAACCCTTTGGTATCACCAGATTGAATTTAGTCCAACAGTATTTGCAGATGTCAATATGTTCAAGGAAACGTATAATGCTTTCATCCATTAATTATTATAAATGATACTGCAAACATTTATAAGTGAACCAAAAATAAATCATTTACAAGCTTACCTTCTAAGTACAAAGATGGCACAGCTGTACCCTTCAGTCGATGACTTGCCACTTTCTGGTCCAATGTGAAGTGTGAAGTGTGAAGCACACACTTTTTTATTTTTATAAATTTTCAAAGTGTCTGTCTCTGTGAGCTTGTTTCCAATAATTGACACCCATTTTTTGAACATCTCAGACCGTCCTTCAGGATGAGGGAAGCCATGCATTTATGCACCTGTAATACACAATATACAGATTTCAGTGTCAAAAATACGATTAAGTTGACTGACTTCTTGATTTATAGCTTCTGTGTCTTATTGTTACAATTCTGCCAAGTTCTGTTCCATGCTAGTTTCATAAACGTTATAGGGATGTTGTTTGTGTATTAAAAATGTGGCCGCTGATAGTCTGAGAGTTGAATTATCTTAAAATTTGTACAGACAGATAGGCAGACCTTGTATTTTAACCAGGCATATTTAAACTACCTACTCTAAAAAGTAACACAAGACAAAACTTCTTGGGTGGCGCAATTCTGATGAATTCTGCCTGAAACAAGGCCATTAGATAGAATGTATGTATATGACAGTCTGCTGGGGTATAAAATCATGATAATACAACTTATTTTAGACTTACCAAGATCCGAGCATCCAAAAACACAGTAGCGTCTTCTTCCAAGGGAGATTTCTTTTAACAGATATATACAAATAGATCAACGGTAACAATTAACGATTAAAAACAATAACAAATGAAACTACTAACAAAAACAATAACAAACGAAACAACTAACAAAAAACAATGGTGAAACCAGTGATGAAATCGGAAGAAATTCGAAAACAGCGTTGCAGACACAAACGGTTGATTTCGAATGACTTGTTCTCTCTTGCCATTACGTCATTAGTTGTCATCTGTCAATATATTTTTTACCAAAAATTAATAGATGGCACCACTTTCCATACAAATCTCTCTCGGTTCAACTTTCCGCGCCCTGGTGCAGTGGCCACTAAGGAATTTCCCTTGCAATTCTTGTTTATAAACTCTTTTTTTGTAGGTCTTTTGAGATTATTATTATTGTTAGAGTAAGGTGATTTAGGTGCAATTTTTTTTTGTATTTGCTTTATTGAACTCTTGGCATCAAAATAATTTAATTATTACATACTTACGATGCATAGTTTTTATGAAACAACCCGTTTATTAAGAGATAAAAACAGAGAATTTTGATGAAATTGTGACCTCTGAATTAAGAAAATGAAAGATAATTAGAAAAAACTAATCAGCGCATTTTGAAGACGAGAATGTTGAGCTCATTATGCGCTGAACAGATTTGTAAATTAATTCTTTATTGCCTTAAACTAAGCGCACAAACACAACTCGAAATGATGTTGGCCACGAAAGACCTGTATTTAACGCTTGATTTATCTAATATAATCCACTTAAATGAACTTAAAAAAAATTACTAGCTATTACTTATATTATGGTTACTTATGTGCAATAATAATATTTCGTGTAATTTCATCCGTTTGTTTAAAAAATTAAATCCTTTGTTGCGCAAATAATTCGCAGCGAGTGAATTTTGCAAGACTGCAGCCTTAATGAAGTGATAGCGAGTATCGATATGTTTTGTACGCTTACTATTTTCATAAGAGTTTGTCATATCAATTGCACCTTTGTTATCCACAAATAACACACTTTTCACATCTTTCACTTTAAAGTCTTTGCACAGTCCTTCACTATTTAAAATGTCACACACACTGGTAGCTGCGGCGATATATTCCGCCTCAGCTGATGATAAGGCTACACAGCCTTGTCTACGAGAAAACCATGAAAGTGGGTTCCCACAATAAAATGTGACTGAACCACTAGTGCTTCTCCTGTCCATCTGGTTAGTGGCCCAATCAGCATCTGAGTATGTTTCAATAACAATATCTGTTTTCTTCTTTTGGTATATAATTCCTTTGCTTTTTGTTTCCTTCAGATATCTAAGTACTCTCTTTACTTCTGTCCATACACTTTTGTTAGGTTTATCAAAAAATTTGCTTAGGTATGAAGTGGCATATGTAATGTCAGGTTGTGACACAGTACTTATAAACATGAGACCTCCAATAAGTTCTCTGTAAGGCACTTCTAGGGTAGTGTCTTCTGTAGTAGCCTGAAATCCTTTTGTCATAGGTATTTTTGTACCTTTACATTCCTGCATGTTATATTTGTTCAGCATTTTTTCAATCTGTCTTGTCTGTGTTATTTTTAATAACCCTTCTTTTCTTTCTATCTCCACACCTAAAAATATCTTTACTTTTCCTAGATCTTTAGCTTCGAACTCATTCTTTAGTTTTTCTGTCATTTCCTTTATTCCTCTGTCACTTCCAGTCAGTAGTATGTCGTCGACGAATACAACCATGAATGTGTCTAATCCAGTATACATACAAAAGTCATATTTTGATCTTTCCATTCCATTGTTTTCTGCGAACTTGTTAAATCTCTTATTCCAGCATTTTTGACTATCTTTAAGCCCATATAATCCTCTATTTAGTCTTAAAACTTTTCCTTCTTGCTTAGGTAATCCTTTTAGTATTTTTATGTATGTTTCTTTTTCTAGTTTACCATTTAGAAATGCTGTAGGTATATCTAGTTGTTTTATTTTCCAGTCATTCTGTACAGCTTGAGCCATCAGCATTCTTATGGTTGATATACGGGCAACAGGTGCATAATTATTTTCGTAACCATCTCCCCTCACCTGGAAGCCCTTCGCTACTAGTCTCGCTTTCTTAGTTTTGTCTTCTTTCTCTCTGAATACCCATTTTACGTCAATTTTTCTTCATAATTTTCTTTATTTATCTTTCCTTTTACTCTGTTTTCTGTTTCTTTATCTTCTTCGTTGTCATCAAATATTGGTATATCAAGTTTTATTATTTTTCTTTCTTTTGTCATATCTGGTAGAGCTTCTTCTTGCCTGTATTTGTATTTCTTTTCATTGAAAATAGCATCTCTAGTGATGTTTACTGTATTAGTTTGCGGATCCCATAGTTTGTGCCCACCAGGGCAGTAGCCTATAAAAATCATTTCTTTTGCTCTTGGACTCAGTTTGTCTCCTTTTGGCAGTTGTACTTGCCAAGACTTGCAGCCAAAAACTTTTAACTTTTTTAGATCCAAGTACCCGAACCAAAGTTTGGCAGGTACATCTCCTTTTAAGGCAACTGTGGGGCATCTATTTAGTTCATAAGCCGATGCTTGTATGGCATGTCTCCATAAGTATTTAGGCAAGTTTGTGTCTGCAAACTTTGTTCTTGTTTTGTTCATAAGGGTTCGATTCATCCTTTCGGCTTTGCCGTTTTGTTGTGGTGTGTATGGTTTTGTGTATTCTAAAATAATACCTTTTTTTCAAGCGACCTAGTCGTGTTTCGGGATGATGTTCGGTGAACCATTGGGAGACGGGTCTGAGCAGCCGCTCAACTGCCGTCTCTCTCTAGATCTATGAGCTTCATCTTAGGCCACATCATCGCTTTACATCAGGCGAGATAGTGGCCAAACATACATCTATTAAGCGTAAAAAAAAAATAAACATTTTTTATGACACCATTTTTTAAAGAAGTTTGATGTAAATTCTCCTCCATTGTCTAACCTTATTATCTTTGTCTTGCAATTTTTCTGAGTCTGTATTTCCTTAATGTAACTTATCAAGTTTGTTTCAGCTTCATTTTTATTTTTCAAAAGTTTAACAATGGGGATTGTCCAAAATTTCTAACTATTAGATTTTATTTTATTTTTTGAAAATTTAGAGCATTTTGAGAAACTAATTTGAATATTTTGATGATTGGTTAACTACTTATTTAAAAAAATAAATATTAAATATTTTAAATTTTAAAGGTAAGTGACGTCATCATTGGCTCTATAAGATTAAGTACCATAGCCTCACTGGTACATAATTAAAAATTTAAATCTGTCAACACAACGACGTCCAGCTCACGTCTGTCAGTGTTAATAAACGTCAAATAGAATAATAACGCCTACATCACGACACCACTTTTCTCGCAAATCTTCTCTAATACGAACAAACATTTTGTTTGGACTATTATTACTATTATTGCTGCAAGTTGGAACAAAGCACTCCCTGTATTCCATAACTCTTCCAATATATTAAATATTGTCGAGTGTTGAAATAATGTAAGTAATGAGATCTAAATGAAAACAAAAAATGATAAAATGAGGCAAGTCGCAATGTTTATATTTTTGACATTTAAATATGTTATAATTTGACAGTCGACAGATTGTAGCCACTTACTTTTTATTTTCTGAGGTAACGATACAAAACTATAATGCCAAAGCTGACGTAATTTGAAGGGCAAAGAAGGTCAATCCTATTTTATCAAAAATATCAATAAAATATGAATATTTTTCATGATTAATTAGTCCGTAATTATCGGTAACGCTATTCCTCGAAATGGTTTTTCAATTACAACATTTAAAAAAATATGAACAATGCCCATTGTGAAATGTGAGTAGTCGTCAATTATTACTTGAAAGTATCTGTGTCCTTCTGTTGTGGGAGGTTCAAGAGGACCACTCACATCTGTATGCAGCAGTTCTCCTATTTGTGTTGATCTCTTTTCATTTCTGTAAAATTTTGGTCTTGTCGCTTTGCTTACTATACATTCTGTGCATGGTTCTTTGCTTACCGGTAGTTTTAGTATTTTCATTCCACCTGTATTCAAATGTCCTAATCTTTTGTGCCAAATGTCTGCTTCTGAAATTTTCTTTTCTTGTTGCATGTTATATAAATGTTCATCTCGACTTTTTTCATTAATAACTTCTCCATTTTTCTCTTATTGATTGGCATATAAATTTTTATTTTTCCTTTCTGTATTTATTTCCATGTTTAATATATAGAGTTTGTTGTGTTCTTGTGCATTTAGGGTCATTCGTTCATTTTTTATTTGGAATCCTTTTTGACTGATATTTATTTGGAAACCTTTTTCTGCCAGTTTTCGGACGGAGAGCAGGTTATGACTTATGTCATTAACTATCATTGCTTCTATTTTAATTCCTGTGCCATTGCATGTGGTGTATAGTATACCTTTTTTCTTTGCTGTCATCGTTGTGTTGTTAGGAATGTATATTTTTACTTCTTGTTGTAAATCTACCACACATTCCATGTGTTTTTCTAATTCTTGTTTAACATAATGCTCTGAGGCTCCAGAGTCTAGAATGAAAGTGTTTGTATTTTTCTTTGTTGCAGTGTTAAGTGCTATGAATGATTTATACGCTGGATTATGAGAACTATGAGTTTCATACGAGTGCTCTTGCCGGCCTCGACCTCTTCCTCTTTCATAGAAGCCTCTTTTTCCTCTATAAGAGGAACATCTCATACCTCTTCCTCTTGATTTGCATTGATAACTTTTGTGTCCTTCTTTATTACAGTTGTAGCATCTAATATTTGTTGTTTTAAATGCTGAGGTTTCCGGGCAGTTTGTATTACAGTTCACTCTTAACTCTTCATCTAATAGCTTAGCCTTTACAAACTCTACAGTAAGACTTTCATTTATGGTTTCCAGTGCTGTTGAGATTGTGTTATATTTTTCTGTTAGGCCTTGTAATAAGTATGTGACTTTGTCTTCTTCTTCGAGTTTCTTTTCGGCACTCTCTAATTCTCTAATGAGTATGTCAAATTTAGTGAAATATCCATTCCATTTTCTCGCCATCTTGTAATTTTAATTTTATCAATTTTTTTCTTATATGTATCCTTGCGGTTGTAGTTTTTCTTTCAAAAATATTCTTTAGTGTGTCGAACATTTCATATGCAGTTTTGCAGTTCTTCACGTGGTCTAAGTGCCTATCTGTGATGCACTGAACCATGATTGAACGTGCACGTGCATCAGTTAGCTTGTCTATCTCTTTTTCATTAATTGCATTTAACAATTGTCTTTCCTCCAATAGGGTACATACCCGAAACTTCCAGCTGTTGAAATTGTCTGCTGATAATTGAGGCAGGTGAAATGTTTGTGATGATGAAATAGCAGGAATGGCTGCCGTGCCTGCCGCCATAGCGTCTCTTTTTTCGTGACTCTTTTTGTCCGTATCCGACATTTTTCACATCCGCGCACTTATCGCCCATAACCTCTTATGTTTTTATAGTTTTGGGGAACTGCTCAATAACACATTTATATTAACTTTTAAATCAGATCCTTTTATTTAAGATGAAACATTACAACATTCTATTTTTAGCTAAAACCACAGACTACAATTATAAAGATTACTTATCTCACCGCTGCGACACCAGCGCTCATGTTCGGATACAAGTAAAATAATCTAACAAATGAATGGGCGGCATTGTGCCGAAAAGTGATAAAGATAGAGGAAGAATATAAAAAAAGTGACGTTGTCATCGACAGATTGACGGACGAATTATTTATAATCCATGTCAGTGACGATGAATCCGATCCCGACTCTGAGGAGGAATCAGATTCCAGTGAACACGAAGGAAGCGATATTTCCATGGAAGTTCCTTCCACAAGTAAAGAAGTTTTTATGGAGGGGATACAACCGGTAAAATAAAATCAAAATAAAAACATTATTTCTTTTTATAAAAATGTTTTATTTTTCCTTGAACTCTCCCTTTACTTGCCAATTGACATTTATGTACCATATAGCACATAAAACACTTACAAACCTTTGTTGTAAAAATAATTAAATGGAGCCTAAACTATTGTCAACTTGACTGTACCTGCGCGCACCTGCACTCGCAGCTAACTTCCGAACCATGAGCGTCAAATTGGAGGGACCAAGTCCCTGCGAAGAAACTGCTGCTTAGCAATGAAGCTGCCTATTGCATTTATTTATTTTGATTATAGGTATGCCCTGTTTGTATAGTCACATAGTGGTTAAAATAAAATACACATTATATTATAACATTATACAATTTACATTGATTTAATGAAATATGACACATTTATTTACTTTTTTACATTTATTTGATTACAAATTACAGTTATATTATACAATATAATACAATAATTATTTCATCATCAGCCTATACGAGTCCACTGCTGGACATATGCCTCTCCCAATGCACGCCACTGAGCCCGATCCTCGGCTCTTCGCATGTAGTTACTGCCAGCCACTTTACGCAGGTCGTCGCTCCATCTGGCCGGAGGGCGTCTGTACAGGATGTAGGTGGTCACCGGCGAAGTAAAACAGTATATGCACTTTGAACACTTGTATTTGAATAGACACACATAAATGACAAAGGAGCGAACACATGCGTTAGCGTTCCTTGCCCGGACCCGACTGGCCGGCGAGGTTAAGTGGGGGTGCGCAGACCCATATATGTATAGGTTAATTAAAACTAGGTAGGTACATTTAGGCTTTTCTACGTAAAGCATAAGAATTTTAATAATAATAATAGGTACTAATAAATTTGGGAGCGCGTCGCTAACATTCCCCACCCCAGTGCTGGCTCAGCACTCATTACTGAGTGAAATACGTGCGACGCGGGCTGCTGGTCGCTTCCAAACGCCGGTCTTAGTTTTTACTTCGACCAGTCTTACTCGACCATCTTTACCTGGACATATGTTCTGGATAACACCCTTCGGCCAGGCGTTTCGAGGACTGTCAGGATCGACTACCAGTACCAGATCACCAACCTGTAGAGGCTTCACCTCCTCGTTCCATTTCCTGCGAGGCAGCAAATCGGGTAGAACCTCCTTGACCCATCTATGCCAAAACATGTCCGCCAATGCTTGCGATTTACGCCACTGTTTACGTAAATACATATCGGAATCATTGAAGGACCCAATAGCTGGCATGTTAGATAAACTGCCCAAGAGGAAATGGTTAGGGGTTAATGACTCCAAGCTGTCTGGGTCGACGGAGACGTGCGCCAACGGACGACTGTTGACTATATTTTCAACCTCAGCCATCAGGGTAATGAGTACTTCTTCCCGTGGCGCGCGCTCTTTCATTATAACTCGAAGTGATGTCTTCACACTGGCAATCAATCGTTCCCACGCCCCACCCCAGTGGGGACTACTAGGAGGAATAAAATGCCACTTCATAGAATTGTTGGCCCCGATGACCTTGAGAGCGTCGATATCGAGCGCCTGCATTGCTTGTTGGATTTCCTTATCAGAAGCTCTCAGGTTGGTCCCATTGTCCGAATAGAGATGGCAAGGCCAACCTCGGCGGGCTGCCATGCGTCTCAAAGCCATGATGAGGGAGTCTGAGGTAAGTGACGCAACAAGCTCAACATGTATAGCTCGAATCGTGAGACATGTAAACAGAACGCCATATCTCTTCTGCCTTCCTCTTCCCACAGTCACTTCCATTGGACCAAACAAGTCCAAGCCACAAAATGTAAATGGCCGCTGGTGATGAGCTACGCGAGCTTGTGGTAAGTTACCCATTCTTGGCACCTGAGGCTTACATTTCCTTATGCGACATAACATACAGCTTGAAACTACTTGTTTCACAGTTGGCCTCATTCTAATAATCCAATATTTCTGTTTCAGGTTGTTGACTACTGTCTCCTGGTTCCCGTGCGCAGCTTTGATGTGAAAGGATCGTATGAGAAGACGCGTTATGTCATGTTTACCATCTAATATTATTGGTCTTTTTATTTCCAGGTCTACATCAGATGCAGCATCGATGCGGCCGCCGAGTCTGAGCAGACCAGCCTCGTCGAGATACGGTGACAAGGTACGTAATTTACTATCACGTGATATGTATTTACTATTTTTGATTGCAGAGATTTCGTCGGCGAACGTGTCCATCTGGGACTTCTTCAGCAGCAAGACCTCAGCCCGAGCCATCGCGTCGCAATCCACCTCTCCGGTAAGCCCCTTGCATCTGTCGATAAATTTTAGCACGACTGCCATGGAGCGCAGCAAGCGAAGCCAGCTGGAGAAGCGCTGCGGCTCAGGGACAGGTAATTTACATGTAGCCTCCTGCATCACAGCCACACACTCTGCATTTACCTCGTCATTGACGGGGTTCACCACGTCCACAGGCCACGAGGACTCGTCCTTGTATAAAAACGCAGGCCCTGTGAACCACTCATTGTGAAACAATGCGTGGTTAAATTCCTCACGAGTAGCTAGATCAGCTACGTTTAATTTGGTAGGTATATACCTCCATTCGGATACACGCGTGAGTTCGTTGATTTCGCCTAACCGGTTCGCTTCGAACGTTTTATACCTACGCGTATTATTTCTAATCCACTGTAAGACCGTAGTGGAGTCGCACCAAAAATAACGTCGCTCGGGAACTAGTCTGTGTTCCTTTAGAATAGTGTCCGTCAGTCGCGCCGCTAACAGGGCGGCTTGCAGCTCGGCTCGGGGCACGGTCATAGGCTTAACAGGTACAACGCGGCACTTACTCGCTATAAATGAAACGTGCACCCTACCGTTAACTATCCATCGCCAGTAAGCTACGCTACACATTGCTTGAGCAGATGCATCACTTAGTACATGCATCTGTAAGCATGTATAACTTTTACCTGCTGGCGTAGCACTAGTAGCCGCTCCCGTAGGTGATCTACGCGTCTCGTAGCAGCTGCCCGTAGCACATAACAAAGACGCGGGGGCCGCGAGCGCCGCGGGGGGAGAGGGATATGGAGCTACTACAGGCTCACCAACCGGTTCTCGTCCCGTCTCGCTCCCGCTGCTCGCGCCGCTGTTCGAGTCGTTTAACAAAGAAACATTTTGATAGCACCTAGGTATACGAATGCGATTTATTTCTTTTAATAGTTCAATCCATTTGCACCATTTACTGTAGACGCAATCGGAAATGACGTCATCCCAGCCTATATTTAAGCGCCAAGTATCCTGCAACATAATCTTACCCTGAATGGTAAATGGTGCTAAGAAACCTAAAATATCGAAAATCGACATAACTACTCGCAGCATAATTCTTTTAGTAGGTCTATGTTTACCTAGAATTATATTTTCAGGTATACGTTTTAGTGACATGTCGAAACCTAGCTCATCTTCGCCTGGATACCAGATGAGTCCTAAGGTGCGCTCGCCTTGGTACTGCTGGTCGACCTTGAACCTTACGGCAGCAGTACCTAAAGTGTCTTTTGGCAAGCTATCTAATACAGCAAGACTATTGCTTGTCCAGTTGCGAATTTCGAACCCGCCACTTTTATGAATATGAGTAACCTGTTTGACCATTTCTATTGCCGCTGTTTCATCCGGCAAGCTGTCAATATAATCATCCATGTAGTGCGATTTATAAATAGCATTGACAGCGGCCGGCATAGAACATTCGTATCGTCGCGCATTTACATTTTTAACAAATTGGGCGATGAAAGGCGAGCTGTTACAACCGAAAATAAGTGACGTCATAATGTAAGTATTGACCGGATCATCCGGGCTGCTCCGCCATAGAAACCTAAACGCGTGTTGATCGTCCGGGCGGATTTTTACCCTCAAAAACATGTCCTTGATGTCACCTGTTACTGCAATTGTATGTTCCCTAAAGCGCAGCATTATACCAAATAGAGATGACAACAAGTCCGGCCCCGTGAGTAAGTAATCATTTAGACACTTCCCATCAACTGGTGCCGCAGAATCGAACACGAGTCGAAGCGACCTTTTGTTAGGGTTATCTACCCCAAAGTGGGGTAAATACCACGTCCTGGGTGCAGGTTGAACCTCGTCCATTTTGTGAGCGTAATCATTTTGTAATAAATGATCAACACGCTCTCGATATCTGTCTGCGAATCCTTTATCACGTGCCATCTTCCTCTCTATCCCTTTTAACCTTTTAAAAGCATAAGGATAGGTGTCTGGCATAGTACAGGCCTCATCTTTCCATGGTAAACCCACGCGCCAGCGGCCGTCGACAAGCTCAATAGACTTTTCCAGCTGAGCGACGGCGCGTACATCATTAATATTCTGACGAGGCTTACCTGCCACTCCCACCGCGTCAACGGCAAACGAGCGTCTCACCTCTTCGTGCAGCTCCCGCAGCATGCGCTCGTCGGCGGCGGCGGCGGACGGCATGGCAGCGGTGGCGGCGGCGGCGGACGGCGCGCCGGACGAGCTCAGCAACAGCGTGGCGTGCGCAGCGCCTGCGCCCGCGCCGGTCATCAGTGCGCGCCGGCCTCGCGGCCCGCGCAACGTACCGTGTATGCACCAGCCCAGGGGTGTTAATGTAGCGGACGGCTCATTTAATTTACCTAATCTTACTTCAATTGGTAACAATAAGTGATAATTATCTTGACCTATAAGTATCTCGGGTTTTACATCACTTTTGCATAACTTGTTTTTTATGCCTACAAGATTTTTATAATTATTACAATTAACTATAGATAAAGTTTGGATTGGTAAGTTTAATTTATCTACGCAGCGTACTCGTATATTATGCACCTTATTATCCATACCCGATAGGTTCACATTCGCGACAACCGTTTCACAAACCAGTTCATCATCAGACCACGCTCCACGTATTCGCATTGTCTCTGAGCGACCACTAAGCCCCGCACGCTTAGCTAAGTCCGCACTAAGTAACGACACGGTCGATCCGTCGTCGAGAAGGGCATGCGTACTTATTATACCGCTAGCACTATGAATACGTATAGGTACGATTTTGAGCAGCACTTTACATTCACTCGCGTTTATATGCGTCACTGTTTGCGTACTATCGGCGTAGGACGTCGACGGCACCGGCGTCGGCGTCGTCGGTGTCGGCGTCGATGTCGTCGGTTCAGGTTCCGGACGACAACTTCCAGCCTCGTTGCTCGATTTGTTGACGTCGTAGTGAAGTAGGTTGTGATGCGCCTGACCACAGCTGTTTTTATCGCAGGCTGGCGCGGTGCATGCATCTCGTGCGTGGCGCGCTAATAGGCATTTATAGCAAATCCCGTTACGTTTCACAAATTGCCATCTAGTCTTACGTAACGCTTTCTTAAATTGTTTACATTCGGTTAGCTTGTGTTTTGAGGTACGGCAGAATTTACAGTTCTCATAATTGTTTTCTTCTGATTGCAATAATACATTTTGAGTGCGATAACCAGTACTATCATTGTTTTTGTAATAGGTATTTTTATGTTGATCAGTACGTTGGCACATAAAATATACATTAGACGTAGTAGATATCTTTACGGCCTCGTTGTGCAAGAAATCTGATAAAATGACCATACGTGATTTCTGTCCTTGAGAAATTAGCGGGAAACTATAGTCGGACCATTTAGAGAGTAATATAGTAGGTAGTTTAGACAGTATTATAGATATTATTGTCATACCTTGTAGGTACTCGTCGCGCCCAACTGCTCGTACCGCTTCGATATAATTTTGAACTTTGACTGCAAATATCACAATGTCTTTGTGATAATCTTGTGACATTGGTTGTAATTTCTTTATATCCTGCATTATCCTGGATATAATTAGATCGGCGTTCCCGAATCGTAACTCTAAAGTTGACATGATTTTGCACGGTGGACTCGCAGTAATGAGTAAAGCTGCGACGGCGTCCTTGGCAGCTCCTCGGAGACACTTTCTTAACCTCCACAGGTTTTCTTCGGGGGAGAATTTACACAGCTCGGTCGACTGATTATAGGCTTGTTTGAACTGCAAAAATTCCAGC
This sequence comes from Petrophora chlorosata, assembly GCA_951640565.1. Lineage (NCBI taxonomy): Eukaryota > Metazoa > Arthropoda > Insecta > Lepidoptera > Geometridae > Petrophora > Petrophora chlorosata. Next base: position 9,824,491 of record OX621203.1, on the reverse strand, counting down.
GGGTCTCCTGAGAAGTCTGGAAGATCCTTCGGTGTGCACAATCGAGTTAAAAGGTTGGTATTAGGGGCACTCGTAGAAGCCAGGTCCTTCAACGCACCAGCAAGCATCTGAATTGTCGCGTGTATGCCGGCGGCCTCCGTTGGTGGTGGCGGTCCTGGGGGCATGCAAGAGTGCGACTCCATTGGCAGATGTGGCGCTGCAGGTGGCGGCTTTTGTGGTGTTGTAGGATGTACAGGTAGTGCTGCAGATGCCGACGTGATCCCGGCAGATGCGGCGTTGGCTGCTTGTGTCTTCAGCGATTGCAGGTTGCCCGAAGGATTACCATACTCGGGGGCTGACTGCATCAATTCGTGGTGACTCCGTTCCAGCCATTGTTCCACGTCACGAGTGCGTTCTTCGTGTGGACTGTATTTTTCTTCTTCATCTAGTTGAGCTAGGTCCGCTTCTAGCTGTCTGTCTATTAATTCCATTTGGATCTGTGCCTTTTGCTTCGCAGCGTCCAGCAATAACTGCGCCTTTCTTGCCTTTACCGATGACGTTTCGGAACGACCTTTGGACCCTGGCGTCCTATCGGTTTTAATGCTAGGCGAAACTGCAGGTGTTTTAAATACCATCTTTGGGACTGCCGCACTAGCTGACGACATGACCTCTTCAGTTTCTAAATCTTGAGATCCTTTTTGTTGTTCAAATAAGTTACGTTGCACGCGCTCGCGTCGTGCCGTACTTCGCGTGTGTACCACTTTTCCTTGCATTTGCACTGGTGGCGTGTGGAACATAAGAATGTTGATCTGGTTCGATGACCACTTTGTACAGGATGTAGGTGGTCACCGGCGAAGTAAAACAGTATATGCACTTTGAACACTTGTATTTGAATAGACACACATAAATGACAAAGGAGCGAACACATGCGTTAGCGTTCCTTGCCCGGACCCGACTGGCCGGCGAGGTTAAGTGGGGGTGCGCAGACCCATATATGTATAGGTTAATTAAAACTAGGTAGGTACATTTAGGCTTTTCTACGTAAAGCATAAGAATTTTAATAATAATAATAGGTACTAATAAATTTGGGAGCGCGTCGCTAACAGCGTCCTACACTACGTTTACCTAAACGTGGTCTCTACTCTAGAACTCGTTTACTCCATCGGTTATCGGTTCTTCGACATATATGACCGGCCCACTGCCACTTCAGCTTACTTATTCGGTGAGCTATGTCGGTTACTTTGGTTCTCTGTCGGATCACCTCGTTGCGGATTCGATCCTTCAAAGAAACCCCGAGCATAGCTCGTTTCATGGCTCGCTGGGCGACTTTAAACTTATGAACCAGTCTCACAGGCAGTGTCCACGTTTCGGCTCCGTATGTCATTACGGGTAAGACGCAATGATTAAACACTTTTGTCTTCAGGCATTGTGGGATGGGCGACGAGAAGACTTGCCGAAGTTTTCCAAATGCTGCCCAGCCCAGCTGTATCCTCCTATCGGCTTCCCTCTCAAAGTTGTGTCTACTGAGCATTAGAATTTGTCCAAGGTAGACATATTCTTGCACAACTTCGAGAGGCATGCCGTAGACGACTATTGGTTCCGGTGTGATGTGTGCGTTATATATGACTTTCGTCTTATCATTGTTCATGCGGAGACCAATGCGTCCTGAGGCGTCAGCTAGGCTGATCAGCATTTGTTGCAGCTGTTGCGGTGACTCCGCTATAAGGACGATGTCGTCTGCGAATCTCAAGTGTGAGATGTACTCGCGGTAATATTATTTAGCAGCGTATATTAAGCACTCGAGTATTTTCGTCGCCTATTCCTTAAAGCCTAAAGACAAAAGTCTTCAATCAGCGCGTCCTACCTGTCATGACCTACGGAGCCGAGACGTGGACACTCACGGTACGGCTGATCCATAAATTTAAAGTCACTCAGCGGGCTATGTAAAGGGCTATGCTTGGAGTTTCCCTGAAGGATCGTATCCGCAACGAAGAAATTTGACAGAGAACTAAAGTCACCGACATAGCTCACAGAAGTAGCCAGCTGAAGTGGCAGTGGGTCGGCCATATTAGCCGTAGAACCGACAACCGTTGGGGTAGACGCGTTCTAGGTTAGGGTTAGTCTGAAATTAAAACGCTGTATAGACTATGATGAAAATGCATGAAATATGAAATTTTATTAACATACTGGTGGTAGGTTTCTCGTATGCGAGAGGCCGTCTGGGTGGGTACCACCGTTTTGCCAGTTATTCAGACGCCAAGCAGTAGTGCGCCAGCATTACCTTGTTCCGGTTGAAGGGCATTGTAGCCAGCGAAGTTACTGTGCATTATGAGACTCGACAGCTAATTGTCTCAGGGTGCAGTGCAGTGCAGCGCCGCGCAGGATTTTGAAAGTTCTGCATGGTTATGTTATTGTTCTGGGTTGGCGTATTGCTTACCAATCAGGCAAACTACCAGCTCGTCTCGTCATCCAGTTACATAAAAAAATAAAGAAATACAGAAACTTAATTTCAGCGTTTATAGTAAGTCTAAATAAACAGCTCGAAAACTTGACATGAAAAGAGCTATAATTATTTTAACTCTTGAAAATTTAGATCGCTTTTAGCGATAAGGCCGCCCATTGTAACACTTTCTTTAATTGTTTTTATGTAATGTCTGTAATTTAATGTTTTCAATAAAGCGTTCATCTATCTATTTGTTTATACTATAGAAACTACACACATCAAAAGTGTCTAGGGATCAAGCATTTTTATGCGGATTTCTTGAGATTGAGATGTGGCTTTGTAATAAATTTATGATTTTATAAATTTATATGGATCCTTTTTGGTGCATTTCATAATTTGAATCAGGAACTGTGAATCAAATTCGAGTAAAAGATGAAAATCAGCTGTCAATATTTTCCCTATAAAAACATACAACGCATTGAAGACATTATTAGTGCTACTGTTTCCCTACTACTGATTAAAACCAACGTTATTATGGAGCGGCGACGTCATTTAAGCAGGGAAGAAATGCTCAGAGCCGTGGGAATGATAGAAGCTGGTTCCCGGCAACGTACTGTGGCTTTAGCTCTGAATACAAGTCAGAGTGTTATCAGTCGACTTTGGACACGTTACCGAAGCACTGGTACCGTGGCTGAGCGCCATGGAGGACGGTATCGCTGCACCACACGGAGACAAGACCGATACATTCAAATCTTAACTCGAAGAGCTCCAACAATAACCGCCATGATGTTAGCCGTGAGGCTTCATCACTCTTCAGGGAACTTAATTAGCGACCAAACAGTCAGAAACCGCTTGCATGAAGTGAACCTTCATTCCCGAAGACCGCTACGGGTACCACCTATAGCAATGCACAATCGTAGGATTCGATATCAATGGGCTCTTGAACACAGAAATTGGGCAGAAGAACAATGGCGTTTCGTGTGCTTTTCTGATGAGTCTCGTTTTGGTATGAGACCGGATACAAGACGTATACGACACCGGAGAACCCCTGGACGCCAACAGCGATTAAAATCCTGCCAGGAAGTCCATCCTTATAGTGGTGGAACCATCATGGTATGGGCGGGTATTTGGATCGGCGGAAGAACTGAGTTGATTTGGATCAGAGGCAACCTCAACGCTCAAATTTATGCTGAGACGATTGTATCAGACGTCATCGTTCCTCTACAAGTGCAAATCGGTCCCTTATTTCAGTTAATGCATGATAATGCACGACCGCACACCGCAAGAGTTGTAAGACAGACTCTCGCCGCAGCTAACATCAATGTCCTGCCCTGGCCTGCTCAGTCGCCAGACTTGAACCCGATTGAGCATGCATGGGATATGCTACAGAGAAGAGCTCTGCCGAATATGGAGGGTATCCAGTCGCAAGAAGACCTTTTTTTGTTGTTGCAACGAACATGGGCGGCCATTCCACAGCGTGATTTGGATGAACTCATTTTGAGTATGCCAAACCGATGTTCTTGTGTTGTTAGTGTTCGCGGTAGAAACACGGATTATTAATTGTTTAAGTTACCCAATAAAATTTTAAAGAAAACTGTTATTTCAGTCTTTTTTTCGAACTTTAATGTTAGTGGTTCAAATGTCAAAAATCCCTTTATTAGGAAAATGGCAAATTTCTTTATTAATGCAAAGGTGACTTGGTTTATCGTTACTGTGACAAACGAAAACACTTTATTTGATGAATCCTTAAAGAAAATTTTAATTAATATCAATCAGGAGAAAAGTTATTGCAAAAATATATGTTGATCCCTAGACACTTTTGATGTGTGTAGATGGCGTTAGGGGTAAAATTAATACTCGCAAATTATTTTTTTTATGAAATACACTACTTTTTTTAATTACTTTAGGCCGTACTACATTTAAACTTAGACGTTCACCTCGAAAACGATCGAAATTTATTTTGACCCGAAAACCGTCATAGAGCCTATTGAAAACCCTCGCCAAACCACATTTCTGGCATTTTTCAGGTTTTGTTAAGGAGAAGATTTTGCCAAAATTTTAACATTGACCTATTGCCATTGTTTAACAACAAACAAACTGATCTATTTATTTATTTAGACGATGACGTGGTCAACCAGTGGAGAGGGCACTGGCTGTCTATAAAGAGCTTCCTTTAGGCAGGAAGTACACCGTTCATACCAGTAACAAGGAATGCAACTATTTACGGTTGCTCATACACACAGTCTGTCCGCAGCGCTACCTCATTTGCGTTCCTTAGAACAGTCAATGGTGTTGAACACCATACGCTCCACGTAGCCTGCAGAAGCCTGTTCAAAGTTCAAAAGTTCTTTATTCCGTTTTCGCATCACAGACGCAATTATGAACGTCGTCGCCATTTGTTTGCTGTGATGTTGATGTTTTGTAGGCTCTCGCTCAGTGCAACTGTGGGAAAAGTACCTAATCCATCTCGCCGAAGATAACGCGCCGAAGAACATTGAACAGGACGTAGACGTATCAGACGAGAGGGTCGTAAATCGTTGTCTTACTATGCTACAAGATGTTGTCCTTACTATCGGTGACGATTCACTAGACCGCGTGTACCTACGCTGTAGAATTTTTGAACTCTTTGAGTGCATTAGGGCTTCCAGTGTTTACATATCGCATCCCCTTATCCCGAAAAATGTTCCGTTCCATTTCAAGCGCGTGCACTTCTCTGTGAGCTTCTGCTTTGCAATGACGGTCAACAAGTCGCAGGACCAGACGCTCCAGACCGCCTGTGTTGATCTGAGGACAGGATGTTTCTCATACGGTCAGCTGAATGTCGCCTTCTCACAGGCGACGTGATCCGAGAGACTTTACGTGCTTGCTTCCGACAATCACAGGGAAGTTTTGTAAATAACTTGGTACATTATCTTTAAAAAACTCTTTAGATTAGCGGTTCATGCGAACGAAGTAGGGATTTTGTAAATAACATGTGTTGTACATAATCTACAAAAAAGTCTCTACATTAGCGTTAAACTAAGTATAGTCCACGCGAACGAAGTTGCGGGCAACAGCTAGTTGTAAATATAACTATAATTTGTAATCAAATAAATGTAAAAATGTAAATAAATGTGTCATATTTCATTAAATCAATGTAAATTGTATAATGTAATAATATAATGTGTATTTTATTTTAACCACTATACAAACAGGGCATACCTATAATCATCAAAATAAATAAATGCAATAGGCAGCTTCATTGCTAAGCAGCAGTTTCTTCCAAGCAACCTAATTGGTACATTAAGCTCAACTTGAACATAAGTTTTGCCTAATCTTAAGGTATTAATTAGGTATTAAATGTCAATACTTCGAAAAACAAAAAAATGCTATCCATTAACATGTTACACAAAAAGTTTGAAACGTCAATTTGGAGGGACCATCGTTTATGGTCGATATTTCTCAAACGATTAATTTTAAGGCCAATCAAATGCAATATTTTTAAGGTAGACTTATGGTATTAAAACACTTAATAGGTAGGATATTCCTGAAAGCAGCCGATCCACATGGTCCCTCCATCTTGACGTCAAGATGGAGGGACCAAGGATTTTGCTAAATTATTAAGTATATATTGAGGTAGCTAAAATTATAGCAAAGGTAGGAAATAGTAGATTAATGGTATTAAACTTTTACGCATTAATTGGAAATCCAAGACTTGGTCCCTCCATTTTGACGCCCACTCCGAACCGCCATTAAGTTTGAATCGTACTGTATCTTATGGTATGTAATATTTTAAAGAGTTTAACTGTTAGGTATTAAAAATGTTAGTTCTAAATTAAAGTATAATAGTTTTAGCTTAAAGAAATAAAAAGTTGATTTATAAAGTAAATAAATAGAGGTAAAGTAACTATGTAACTGGATAAAATATAAAGATGTAGTAAAAATGTGTGTGTGTGTGTATAATAAATTTATTATTGAGGAGGAGTGTTGAAGGGCAATAATAAATTAATATAGTAACCCTAGTTTTAAGCATACGTCATCTGTAAAATAAGTAGTGATGTCAGTGTCATAGATAATAGAAGTGTACTATAGACTAAAACGAAAGTTGTTGGAAAATAAAAAGAAGAACACACCAGTTGCTGCAGAAATAGTTTTGTTTTATTTTATGATTATCATCTTCTAAGACTTCCACGAAAACACCAACGACGCCAGAGCATACGCGCTTACAGGGGGGCCTGCTCTGTAGTCGACCAGTGGCCTGTGCTGTTGTTGATGATGTTGCTGTTGTTGTTGCCTTCTTGGGTCTTGTTGCCGGGGGTAGGGTCCTGCCATGCGGATGCCCCGTTTACGTGCCTCCCTCATATAATCAGGGGACACGACCTGCTGTTGGCAGTGTGCTTCCCTCTGCAGTCGGCGCACCTTAGTGGGTCGCCTTGCTTCCTGGTGCATTGGGAGGAGAAGTGCTCGCCGCCGCACTTGACATAGCGTTGCTGGCGGTGGCATCCTCCCGACGCGTGCCCGAATATATATATAGCTGTATATATATATATATATATATATATATACAGCAGACTCCGTTTATTATGACTCCGCCTATATTGACCAACCGGTTATTATGACGTAACTATACTACGAAGTTTGGTTTTCATATGAAATTCTTTATAAATAGTCGGATATAATGACTTCCCTTACAGTGACTTGTCGCTTATTATGACCCATTTTTAATAAATTATGTCCGGTTATAATGACCGACGTGATTCTGTACAACTTCGGTAATGTTCGTTGATTCCCGACGACGTTCGGCACGTGGTTCGTTTTTGTTTTGAATCTCAGTGGGTAATTGACGCTTGAAGGTCACACGTTGTTTTTCGTTTGTTACTGTGAAAAAAATGTCATCTCAACGACGGAAAGCATTTACAATTGAAGAGAAAGGTGCAATAATATGCAGATTAGAAAATGGAGAATCTAACTCATGTCTCGCAAAGGAATTTGGCGTGGGTCATTCGACAATTTCAATGATTTTTAAAAACAAGAACCGCATTAAGCAGTCTTTCAATTCAAATGTTTTGAAATCGAAGAGACTTCGAAAATCACGACAAGAAAATGTTGATCAAGCATTAATTCAGTGGTTTAAAAACATGAGAAACAAAGGAATACCTGTCAGCGGCCCTATGCTACAGGAAAAGGCAAATGGTTTTGCCGCGCGTTTTGGTATTCTCGACTTCAATTGTTCTGCAAGCTGGATCAGTCGTTTTAAAGTTCGACATAACATTGTGGCGGGTAAAATTGTCGGTGAATCTTCGTCTGTTGATCAAAATTCAACAAAAAACTGGTTGATCTTGATTAGCAATCGATTGATTAACAATCGTAAAGCTTGGATGACGTCAGAACTTTTTGAAAAGTGGCTTCGTGATTGGGATCGTGATTTGGTGAAGAAGAAGAAAAAGATTCTATTGCTGGTTGATAATTGCCCGGCCCATCCAAATGTTACTGATTTAAAGTCTATAACACTTGCTTTCCTTCCGCCGAATACAACATCAGTACTACAGCCAATGGATCAGGGAATAATACGATCACTCAAAACGAATTTCAGGAAGAACCTTGTGCTCAAAATGATTAATTGTCTTGATGCTAATGAAGACAACTCTTCTACAAAAATAACGGTGCTAGATGCAATTCTGATGGATAATGATGCCTGGAATAAAATGTCACAAAGTACCATTCATAACTGTTTCAAACATGCAGGATTCATTGAAAACCACGACGGTTTACCTATTCAAATATCAGACCATGAATTCGATGAAGGAGATGACATTCCTTTATCTTTGTGGTCACGAAACCTACATTCAGATTCTTTAGCAGCACCGGAAATGTGGGAAGATTATGTTGACATCGATAGTGCTCTCCTCACATCCGAAGAACCCACCGATGAAAATATCGTACAGAACATTTGTGCTAAGGAACAACTCGAAAATGATGGGGAAGAAGAAGTCGAGGAAGAACCATTACCTACCGCAGAAGAGGCATTAAAAGCTGCAGAATTATTATCACGATTTGTTCACAGCAATATTGAAAATGATAATTTGGCCATAGCTATATCTTCTATACACAATAGCATTAGATATTGTTTATACAATAGAATGAAAAAACAAAAGCAGACAAAAATTACAGATTACTTACAATAAAAATACACTTGTATGTGTTATAATGTGCTGATTACGTGCAATTTTGATTTTGATTTAATATGTATGTATACATATGTAATTACTATGTTTATGTATTAAACTACTTAAGTACATTCATATTTACATAAAAAAGGTTTTTCATTTCACAAAACGCTTTGTATGACGTCCGCTTATTATGACTTGTTTGTCAATTCCTTTCGTTTATATCCTTATATATATATATATATATATATATATATATATATATATAAGGATATAAACGAAAGGAATTGAATATGAATGTGTATATATATATATATATATATATATATATATATATATATATATATATATATATATACAATGTGGGGAGGACAATATGATCATAAATGAAACTTCGTATAAGTCATGATATTCCCAACCGTCACACAAAAAATCAAATGAATATATCCAGTAGTTTAGCCACAGGACATTATTTTTCATTTTAAGTATTTTCTACATGATGTATTGTAAACAAGAGAGCACGCGACAGGTTAACGACACACGTTGCCAGGTCGCTACTTTAAAAACCTACGCCTTTTCTTACAAATTTATTTTCTCAATGCAAATTATACTTTATGTCCGAGCCCATAAGAGTCATAAAGCGTGTCATCACAGCTAGATAAGAAAAAATGCATGCGTACGCACTCATGTCTATCGCAAAATATGTATGTGCGAAAGAGATTGGTAAGTTTGCTTGTTTCTACTTTGCTTACTTGTCGACGTGTCTAGGTTACGCGGTCAGTGTGTCACCGGACGTCCTTCCTGCCTGTGACGCGTTTTGTTTTTCTCTGGAATTTCGGATGCGCCCGCGTTCTTTTGAAGTCGCCGCGCGAGTGTTCTCGTATCTTTGTTGTTGTGTTGTGTTGTGCGAAATTTGACGCTTTGTTTTAATAGTGACAGGACACATAAACGTATTATAGGTACTTAGTTAAATAGCTAAGTAAACTTTGCGAAATTAGACGCTTAATACTTGGTGTTTCAAGTTTTTATTATTAAATAATCATGCCTCGTTACAATTATACCGCTTCGGATATGATTTTAATTTATGGGGAGTGTCACGGTAATGCCGCTTTAGCTGTACGGACATACCGTGAGAGGTATGGGAACACGCGTATGTGTCCGACCCACGGGCGCACTATTGTACAAGCTGTCCAGAAGATACGGGAAAATCAATCCTTGATCCCGCACGTAGATGGTGCTCCTCCACGTGCAAATGTGATTTCAGACGAAAGAGTTCTTAATTATTATGATCGCAATCCGACGTCCAGTCTGCGTAATGCAGGTCGACATTTTCGTGTAAATCACAAAACTATTCAAAAAGTTTTGAAACGTGACAAACGCAGACCTTATAAGTACAAGAAAGTACAAGCATTGTTACCGAGAGATAAGCCAATAAGAGAAACTTTCTGTCGCTGGTTGGAAACCAAACATCTCGAGAATCCTGACTTCCTGTACAACGTGCTGTGGACTGACGAGAGTACATTCACAAGGAATGGTTTATGGAACCGACAGAACCTTCGGTACTGGAGCCGCGTGAATCCGCATCTAGTACGGGAGTCTTCGCACCAGTACAGATTTGCGGTCAATGTGTGGGCTGGCATACACAGAAATACCATTATTGGTCCGGTATTTATTGATGGCAATTTAAATGCTGTAAAGTTCATTGGGGTGTAAGGGGTTTAAACCATCTTAAAGACCCAAGTCAACCTCACCTGCTCGCGGTGCACCCTGCCGATCAGCGAACGAGGCTCTGGCGACCGACCGATGGCGGTATAACCATCACGATAATGGCGTAGCTAAATCGTCCAGGCTGGTGACGGGCAGCAGCGTCACCGGTGCTAAAAACCTACGCCCTGCGGTCGCCAACCCGCATGCCCAGCGTGGCGACTATGGGCAAAACCTAACATGGCAAGCCAAAATAAAACACGGCCCCCAGTTCCCGGTCGCCCCGCTATTCCTGACCAAGGCGGCGGTCTAGGTAACGGCGGGGCAGGGGGTGCGAAGAATCCCCGGGCTACAGCAGGCCGCCCAAAACAAAAATTGACCCTGGCTACGTACAACGGACGCACGCTACGACTCGACGAACACCTACTGCAGCTAGAAGAAGAATTGAAAAACATAAGATGGCATATTCTGGGTTTGTGTGAAGTCCGAAGAGAGGGAGAGGACACCATTACCCTAGAATCGGGCCATCTTATGTATTTCAGAGAGGGTGACCAACAATCCCAAGGCGGCGTCGGGTTTCTGGTCCATAAAAGTCTCACTGACAACGTTATGGAAATCTCCAGTGTGTCGACAAGGGTTGCGTACCTCATAATTAAGCTAACTGAGAGGTATAGCCTCAAGGTTGTGCAGGTCTACGCACCGACCTCGGCACACTCGGATGATGAAGTGGAGGGTATGTACGAGGACATATCGAAGGCCTTACACAACACCTCTAAGGCCCATTTCAACGTTGTCATGGGGGACTTCAACGCTAAAGTGGGAGTACAGACTTGCAGTGAATCGACAGTAGGACCACACGGTTTTGGCAGCAGAAATCATAGGGGGCAGATGCTCGTCAACTTCTTAGAGAAGGAGGGGCTTTTCTTAATGAACTCTTTCTTTAAGAAACAGCCCCAAAGAAAGTGGACGTGGCAGAGCCCCGACGCTATGACAAAAAATGAGATCGACTTCATTATGACGGACAAAAGGCGTATATTCAGAGATGTTTCAGTGATCACTAGGTTTAAAACCGGAAGTGATCACCGACTTGTACGAGGCTCTTTGGATATCGATTATAAACTTGAACGAGTCCGTCTTATGAAGTCCACGCTCCGGCCAAATATGCTCCAAACCGTTGTTGGGTCTGAAACTTTTCAGCTCAAGCTGGAGAATCGATTTACTGCCTTGGAAACCACAGATGACGTAGATCAGAAACTCGACCAAGTGGTCAGTGTCCTCAGGGAAGAAGGCACGAAATTCTGCGAAATGAGGCGTTCAGGTAAAAAGTCGAAGCTTTCGAGAGAAACTCTGCAGCTTATGGAAAAGCGACGCGAAGATCCCCCATCAGTTCCGTCAGAACACCGGGCTCTTGACAAAGAGATAACGAAGCTGGTACGACGCGACCTCCGATCCTCCAACACGCTCGTAATAAAAACAGCAATTGAGCAGAATCGGGGGTCAAAAGTGTTCGTCCAGCAACTTGCAAGAAGCCACCTGACGAAACTGACCACTTCAACGGGTCGCGTTGCCGCCTCCAAGCCGGATATTTTCTCGGAAGTAGAAGATTTTTACACCGAACTGTATGCCTCTCACGCATCTCGCCCTGAACCCAGCGCTGAGGAAACTAGAGCCACTTTGACCCGCCACTTCACAGAAGAGCTGCCCGAAGTCAGCCTAGACGAGATCGAGATGGCCCTTAAACAACTTAAAAATGGAAAAGCCCCAGGTGAGGATGGAGTGACAACAGAGCTCCTGAAAGCAGGAGGAGCTCCGATACTTAAGGAGCTCCAAAACCTCTTCAATTCCGTCCTTTTCGCTGGGAGAACTCCAAAGGCATGGAACAGAAGCGTGGTGATTTTATTTTTCAAAAAGGGAGACAAAACCCTTTTGAAAAATTATCGACCCATTTCGCTTCTGAGCCATGTCTATAAGTTGTTTTCAAGGGTTATTACGAACCGTCTTGCGCGAAGACTCGATGAGTTTCAGCCTCCAGAGCAGGCCGGGTTTCGAAGAGGATACGGTACCATAGACCACATCCACACAATGAGGCAGATTATACAGAAGACCGAAGAGTATAATCGGCCTCTGTGTCTAGCTTTTGTGGACTATGAGAAAGCCTTTGACTCTATCGAGACCTGGTCTGTTTTAGAATCCCTGCAACGATGCCAAGTCGACTGGCGATACATCGAAGTGATGAGATGTCTGTATGACGCCGCAACAATGACCGTCCAAGTACAGAACCAGCAGACGAAACATATCAACCTGCGTCGAGGAGTGAGGCAAGGGGACGTTATTTCCCCGAAATTGTTCACAAACGCACTGGAAGATATGTTTAAGACGCTGGACTGGAACGGACGAGGCATCAATATTAATGGCGAGTACATCTCTCACTTACGATTCGCAGACGACATCGTCATCATGGCTGAGTCGTTGCCGGACTTACAGGAGATGCTGGACAGCCTAGCTGAATCTTCGCAATGCATCGGTCTCCGGATGAACTTGGATAAAACCAAAGTTATGATCAATGAACTTATTATCCCGGGATCGGTTGCCGTAAATGGAGAACCTCTTGAAGTTGTTCAAGAATATGTTTACCTAGGGCAGACGCTCCAACTAGGTAAAAACAACTTTGAGAGGGAAGCCAGCAGAAGAATTCAGCTGGGCTGGGCAGCATTTAGGAAACTTCGTCGGGTCTTTTCGTCGCCGATACCCCAGTGCCTAAAGACGAAAGTCTTTAATCAGTGCGTCCTACCTGTTATGACATACGGAGCCGAGACGTGGACACTCACGGTACGACTAGTCCACAAAATGAAAGTTGCTCAGCGAGCTATGGAAAGAGCTATGCTCGGTATTTCTCTAAGGGATCGAATCCGGAACGAAATTATTCGCCAGAGAACTAAAGTTATCGACATAGCTCAGCGGATTAGCAAGCTGAAGTGGCAGTGGGCTGGTCATATTTGCCGCAGGACCGATAACCGTTGGGGTAGACGTGTTCTAGAGTGGAGACCGCGAATCGGCAAACGTAGCGTAGGACGTCCTGCGACTAGATGGAGCGACGATATACGTAGGGTTGCTGGTAGCGACTGGAGAAGGAAAGCCGAAGATCGGGCTCAGTGGCGTGCTATGGGAGAGGCCTATGTCCAGCAGTGGACTGATGTGGGCTGATGATGATGATGATGAAAGTTCATTGAACTCCTCGACGGATCCGTTTCCGAGTACACGGACGAACTTTCGCTGGACGTGTACAGGCAGATGTGGTACCAGTTAGATGGAGCACCAGCTCATTCAGTGGTGTCTGCAAGAGAGCGTTTGACTCAAATGTTCGGACAGCAGTGGATTGGCCGTTTTGGACCAGTGCGGTGGCCAGCGAGGTCACCAGATCTCACGCCCCTGGACTTCTTTCTGTGGGGTCACATAAAGAATGAGGTATACTCAACAGAAGTTACTACCGTTGAGGAATTAAAAAATAGAATAATAATATCTTTTAATAAATTGAAAGAAATGGCTGCTAATGGTGACCTATTATCAAGAATGAGAAATAATATTATACGTCGGTGTAGTTTGTGTATTCAAGAACACGGCGGACATATTGAAAATAAAAAATTTTTTTATGTGATTATGTGATCGAAAAGTGATTGTGAATAATAAATTGATTAGTGAATAACTCGCGGGTGAATGATGCCCGACTATTTGGTTAATATTCTGTGATTTGATTTGTGTAATTGAGCATTAATAATAATAAGAATAATAGCGCCAAACATTACGTCGCTGCGTCGGCCACAGCTTTATCATGAATGAAACCAAGCTGCGATGCCATTCTTATCGCAGGTCAGTGTACCAATTTTATAAATGGTGTTTTATTTTGTTTGCAGTTTTAAGCTATTTAGTTTGTTAGAAAAAAATGTTTTTTTAATTTCGATGTTCGGATTTATTTGATAGTTTACAAATGTTTCTATAAACCAGTATTGCCAGTGTTTTCATTTAAAGTCATATTGTCATCTCCACATTGTGTATATATAAATATATATATATATATATATATATATATTGTTAATGGGTACTAATCATCATAAATGGTAAAACAGTATTAAAAGTATTTGAAAAAGCCATGTGTAATCGTGTGTACAATTTTTTTGAGAAGTATCAAATCTTTGATGAATGTCAGAATGGGTTCCGGAAAAAACGATCCACAGTTTTGGCGGTTTTTAAATATATTCAAGAAGTTCTTAATATACTGAACAATAAAAAATACGCAATAGGACTCTTGACTTGACAAAAGCATATGATAAAATTAAATATAAAATATTACTCAATAAACTGTATAGAATTGGAATTCGCGGCATAGCCCACAAATGGTTTACATCATATCTCAAAGATAGAGAACAATTCGTGGAAATCGAGTATTTTGACCATCACACAAAACATATAAAAAATATCCACTCAGCTAAAAAACCGATTAACGCGTCAATTCCTTAAGGAAGCATAATTGGGCGTCTACTATTTTTGATTAACATCAATGACCTCCCCAAAATTATGAAAGAACCGTGTGTGTTATTTGCAGACGACATCTCCCTACTTACATCGTGTCAAAATAGTATACACCTAAACGAAAAACTTACCTCCATACTTGATCAAACAATCGAGTGGCTAAACGATCAGAACCTTCAGATAAACTTCACCAAAACAAAATATACTAAATAACATAGATACTCATATGAATTGGGAATCACATATACAAAAAATTAAATCGAAATTATCCAGTTTTACGTATGCACTTCGCGAGATAAAAAAGACGACTAACCTACAAACAGCACTGACCACCTATTATGCATTCGCCTAAGCCTGGCTTAATTACGGTGTTATCTTATGGGGTAACGCGAGCGGTGCGCAAACACTTTTTACCGTCCAGAAAAAACTAATACGGATACTTGTCAACATTGAACAGGAGGATAGCTGTAAGCCACACTTTCGCAAAAAAGCGGAAGGTTAAAGAAGCGGATGTTTTCGCAATCCTCAAATCTGAAGAGGAGAAACTTGCGAATGCACATTTACAACAGGCGAAGCCTTCCACTGTTTCATGTCCACTGGTTCATGTTCATGTCAACCGGTCCACTGGGACCTTCTAGCATATGCTATTCACATATGGAGCGAGGCCATTGAAAGGTGCGGAGAAGCACTTGCTGTCTCTCTGGACATTTCAAAGGCCTTTGACAGGGTTTGGCACCAAAGCCTTATTAGTAAGCTTCCATCTTATGGCTTACCTGCCGGCTTATGTGTCTGGATATCGGACTTCTTGAGGGAAAGATCAATACGAGTGGTCCTTGATGGCTACTCGTCCGATCAATTGGCAATCAATGCCGGGGTACCTCAAGGGTCGGTTCTCTCTGCAACGCTATTCCTGCTGCATATCAACTATCTGCTTAAACCTGGTATTTTTGGTTATGCAGACGACAGCACCGTTGTAGAGAGATACATACCTGAGACACGAGCCAGCGGAGTACAAATACAGTCTCACAGGGAGGCAATGGTCGAGCGCATGAATTTTTCTTTGCAGGCAGTCTCCGAATGGGGCGATGCCAATCTTGTAAATTTCAATGCCTCAAAGACCCAGG
Organism: Petrophora chlorosata; assembly: GCA_951640565.1. Lineage (NCBI taxonomy): Eukaryota > Metazoa > Arthropoda > Insecta > Lepidoptera > Geometridae > Petrophora > Petrophora chlorosata. The sequence continues at coordinate 9,808,568 of OX621203.1, read as the reverse complement.
CGTGTCTATTCACTGCAAAACGGAGTCCTTTCTACCTGACTCCAACTTTCCGTGATGTTTCCGTTCCGGTAGCAGACCATCTTGAGCTGTTGGGTGTCACTCTGACATCCAACCTTAAGCCGAATTTACATTACGAAAGTAGTGGCACGAAATTAGTTCTATGACATTAATTTTATCAATAATTTCACGTGTAAATTTGAAGTTTTATAATGCATGCATTTATTTCGCGACACTATATTAATTTCGTGCCATGCGCATATTTTTTGTAAAACTAATGTCGTGCAACTGCTTTCACGATGAAAACGCAACACGAAACTAGTGTCGCGAAAGCATCTACACAGGGCAGACGTGTGTTTTTTTAGTGTGAACGTGCCGGTAATTACGCGCCAAAATGGCAAATCAACGTTGGTCACTCGACAAAAATATAAAATTCATTAATGAATACCAGCGGAACGAGTGTCTTTGGGATCCAAAACACCCTCTATATAAAAATAGAGAGGCGAGAGAGGCAGCCTACAAAGTTATTATGGAAACAATGGAAATGGGTACCGTGAAAGAAGTTGTAAGCAAAATTCGGATACTTCGTAATACTTATAACAACGAATTATTGAAAGGAAAAAAATGTACTAAGACGGGTATGGGAACTAATGAGGTGTATGTGTCTAAAATACCATGGTTGATTCATATGGATTTTTTGAAAAACATTGATAGTTACACCAGAGAAAATACAGAAAATATGGTAAGATATTATTATTTATATTTAATTTAATAAATCATTCTTTCTTGCCATTCTAAACGCCCTTGTCCAACAAAGTAGTCACTATAATGGTCTCTTATTCTGTGGGCATTCCTAGAATGGTTTCCACTAAAACTGCTGAGTGGCCTGAATGCTTCTTGCGGTATTTCTCGCCATGAACCTCTAATTATTTCTCCTGAGTTTGTATTTTCTTCATCAATCAACCCTGGTTGAATATAGGACGCTGATCTAGTTCTTAACCAATTGTGCAAAACACAACATGCCTTTATAATTTTGTCCACAGTTTCCGGCAGTAAAGGAATAGGTTTTTCAAATATTCGGAATTTACTAACTAATACTCCAAAAGTGTTTTCTATAGTTCTCCGAGCTCTGCACAGTCGGTAGTTGAAAATTTTTTGTTTTTCTGATAAATTTGTTCGACGACTATATGGTGTCATAAGATATTCAGTCAAAGGGAATGCTTGGTCTCCTAAAAAAACCATTCCTTCAGGACAGTTCAGAGTTTTTTCCTCCAAAGTCTTTTTAAAATTTGATCTAGCAAATATTCCTCCATCAGAAGCTCGGCCATAGTGACCCACATTGATATACGTGAACTTTAAATCACTGTCACAAACTGCTAGGAGGACAATACTGAATGTTCCCTTGTAATTATAATAATCACTTCCGGAGTGCATGGGACAACGTATTTGAACGTGTTTGCCATCTATAGCGCCACCACATAGTGGAAAGTTACATTTTTCATGAAATCCATCAATAATATCTCTCCAATTTTCTTCATTGTCTGGTACCTGTAAAAGAAAATGAGTATTACAATATATTGTTTCAGCCACCCAACACTCAAGAAGCTTCGGTTTCTGAATCTAACGATGAAGAGTTTACGGTACCATGTACACCTTCAAGAAATAAAAGGAAAATAAAAGATCCACTCCTTAGAGCAGTTGATGCATTAGAAAAAGTTTCTTCGCAGCAGTTTTCAAATAAATTAGGTGATGATGAATTTGACCTTTTCGGACGCACTATAGCTCAGCAGTTACGCCAGCTTCCATTAGAAGTTGCCCTAGAGACTGAAGAAGTAATATTGGCTACTATAAGACGGCAACGTATAAAGCTATTAAAACCGACATTGTTATCACAAAGAGGCACGGCTTCATTATCAATGTCAGACTGTATGGAGTCTAACAAAACTATTACGATTCGTATACCAGAGAATCAGCAAGTCGCACAATTCTCATCAGAATCGGAGTCAATTGCATCTACTAGTACTGCTACGAATAATGATGCAGAAGACGACACATACAATGAGAACATACTTTCGCAAGCTATTGCAAGCATATCAGGTTCTCATTTCGATAAAGAATTAAATTTTGATGATTATTAATATGCATATCATAATACTTTGGTTGTTAATTAATAAAAAATGTTTTCTTACCTTAATTAAGTGTTTTAATTGTTCATAAATTTCGTCCAGCACATCAGGTAAAAATTGCGATATAGTACACGTGGGCACTCTAAATTCGTATGATAATGAAGTCAAACTATTTCCTGTCGCAAGAAATCGTAAGGTAATTTGGAGTTTCAATTTTGCCGTCAGAGCTTCTCTACATGTTGTATCCTGTTTAGATATTTTATGTGACACTTTACTTAATAAAAAATTAAAATAATCTTCACTCATTCGAAAGTAGTTTATATAACTATCGGCATCTTCATCTGCTAATTCAGAAATTAAATGCGTTGCACCCAAATGCTTCCTTCCTATCCATCCTCGAATCCACCAACGTCTTTTCTTTCGAGATAACCTTTTCTTAATTTTATATATTAACATCTGCACCACAACGTTTTGCATCGCAAACTGAAGGTTCGATGGTGACAGAGCCATGGCGTTAGTGATACTGTTAATTTTACGACACTATTATTTTCACAAAACTAATTTCACGAGTAGGTACTGCAACTAGTTTCGTGAAATTTATTTCAACATGCATGACAGTAGTGTCATAATGTAAATTCGGCTTTAATTTTGGCTCGTATATTGAGTCCAAAGCCTCATTAGCTGCAAAGAAGTTAGAAGTCCTGGGGAAGGTCAGGCGGTATTTCACGCTGGGACAGCTTCTTAACCTTTACCAAGCACAAGTCCGATCATGCATGGAATACTGCAGCCATCTCTGGGACGACTCAGCTAAGTATCAGCTCGAGGCTTTGGACTCCATTGAAAGGCGGGCAAAAAAACTTATTGGTAACGATGTCTTGGTTGAAGTTAAGCTTCAAAGTCTCGAGCATCGACGTAAAGTTGCCAGCCTGTCGGTATTTTACAGGATACATCACGGTGAGTGTGCGATGGAATTACATGAGTTAATTCCTCCATCTCCTTTCTACCATCGGACAACAAGACGTACGGAAACTCGGCATCCATTTATGGTAGACATTCCACCTGCCAGAACAAAGCGTTTCGCTTCAACTTTCATAATGCGAACAGCCAAGGAATGGAACACCTTACCAGCGTCTCTGTTTCCCGATACTTACAATCTAGGTGTCTTCAAGTCCAGAGTGAATCGGTATCTTCTAGGCAAGCATGATCCATCGTCGACTGCGTCATCACTTTCCATCAGGTGAGTCAGCAGTCAAATGTTTGCCTACCAAATAATAAAAAAAAAAAAATGCTTCACCGCTTGAGTATCGACAGGACAAGTCAGGCGGACAACTGTACGGAGCAGTAAGTTTTTCGTGGATCTAAAGCTGTACAACACGCATGAATGGATCGCGTACAAGCCCGAAGAGCGCTATAAAAAAGCGTTGTCATACGTGAAATTGCAATTAGACTCTGATTGCGCTGAATGGGATGCCATTCAACTTTTTCACGGGCTGTATCATATGAGTTTTAAAAACACCGAATCTGTATTTTATAAAAATTTAAATAAAATAATAAATGCATAAAATGCATTTTTATTCAGACCTTTATGGATTATTTTCGGATACCTACACTCGCGTGTAGCTAAATCGACTCACCGCTTCAAAATTTACAAAATGTATTTTTTTCAAATATGATTTGAGTAATGTAGATAAAATTATATATTTTTTGAAAACCTAATCTTTAAGTTTTAAATGTATAAATTTTGTTCAGCCAAAATTTATACGACTGGCTTGCCGAAACGCACCCCAGCTGTTCATCATTTAAATTCATGCAACGAGGTCTTATGTGGTAACGACGACCTTGTAAATTGTTTACTAATTCCCGGAATCAGGCGTCGCATTGCCTGCCACCCGCCGCCGCGCCACCTGCTCCTCGTCTAGTCGCGTTGTACGGCAGCCGCGTCCGCCGCGCCGCGGCGTAAACTCAACTGCACTATGGTCACGAATAAGCAATTCGTCGACTTCTATTGCAGTTGACGTTTTCTCCTTCTTGTTCATTTTTAACCGACTTCAAAAAGGAGGAGGTTTACAATTCGACGGTTTTTTTTTTGTGTGTTTGTTACGCGATTACTCCGCCAATTATGCATTGATTTCGATGATTTTTGATTGGTAGGTCATACTTCAGAGGTGGTCCCATATAAATTTTATCGAAATTCATTCAGTACTTTTTGAAAAAAATAGCAAAAACAAAAAATATAAGTTGAATCTTCAAGTCGGTTCTTGTTTTTTTCGTAACCAACTTTCTAAAGGTGAAGGTTTGTATTCGACTGCTTCACCTGCTTCACCCAGGGTTGACTTCCGGTGAGGGAACTCCTCAACGGTGAATAGTACAGACACAACATTTCGTAAATGGATTTAACCATAATAGCCTGTTCTAAATTCCATCATGACATGGCCGATACACCCAGGATTGACTTCCGGCTAGGGAGGGAACTCCTCAACAGAGAATAGGACAGACATAATTTTTTTTTGTACATGCACTTAATTGTGATAGCCCGTTTTAAACTTCGTCATGATGTGGCTTCTACACTCGAGAGCAATGAATCCGGGTCACTTAAAGAATCCTAAAAATCTCGGAAACTAAAAATGCTAGGTTAATGCAATAAATTGTATTTAATAGACAATGTAATACTCCTTAAATGAAGGTATTAAAACTTCTTAGTTATTGTAAAGTTATATCATAAAAAAATCAAATTTGAAAAAGGGCCACTTTCGAAGATGGAACTACGAAATTACAGCATTTGGTTTTGCTTTTGTTTGTAATCTGTCATTTATGTGGGTACATAAACCATGTTGATAGTGCTCTATATTCATTATTCAAGCTGAAATTATGTCGCTTACGCCTGAAGAATGCACCAGAATACTTACAATGCTGGAAACCGGCCGGAGTCAGCGCGATACAGCCAGGACTGTCGGTGTGTCGCTGTCAACAGTACAAAGAGTTCTCCGACGTTACGAAGAAACTGGTTCTAACCTACGCAGACCAGGAACGGGCAGAACCAGGTGTACCACAGCACGAGAAGACCGATACTTGGTGAACACCATGCTTCGAAATCGCTTTCTCACAGGAACTGAACTCACCAATCAGTTTCGACGCCTCGGAGGAAGTAACCCAAGTGCATGGACAGTAAGACGTCGGCTTGCTGAATCTAACTTAAAACCCCTTAGACCTGCAAACGGCCCTAAACTGGAGCGTGGGCATCGTATTTCGAGACTAAGATATGCCCAGAGCCACGTAAATTGGAGTATTGAAGATTGGTCAAAAGTTATGTTCTCCGACGAATCAAAATTTATGCTCTACAAGCACGATGGAAGACACAGAGTGTATCGAAGACCAGGGGAAAGATTCAAGCAAGCATGCATCGAAGAAAAAGTAGCCTACGGTGGTGGGTCTGTACTTGTGTGGGCCGGAATTTCTTCTGAAAGTCGCACAGAGCTGGTGATCATAGAAAACGGCTCTTTAACTAGCGTAAGATATGTGGAAGAAATCCTCAATGATCACGTTGGTCCATTTATGGTCAATTTAGGTGAGGATGCTATATTTATGCATGACAATGCCCGACCTCATACAGGTAGGATTGTGAATGACTACCTTCAAGAGATGAACATTACTCGTATGGAGTGGCCAGCGCGCAGCCCGGATATCAACCCGATCGAGCATGCTTGGGACGAGCTAGGCAGATGCGTAAAACAACGAAACCCTCCCCCAATCACGCTTCGTGAGCTCAAAATTGCTCTCACAGAGGAATGGGAGAATATTCCCCAAAATCGTATAAGAAACTTGGTGTACAGCATGCCAAACCGCGTAAACGCAGTAATGGAAGCACGAGGAGGCAATACGAAGTATTAAAATTCAAGAAAATCGTAATAAAGTTCAAAAATTTCATGTTTCCTATTTTTGTTTTAAGGAGAGATCAGCAGTTTTTTTCTTTATGTAATTTTGTGTTAATAAAATGTATGGTGACTCATATTTTTTTTACTTTCATTTAAGGAGTATTACATTGTCTATTAAATACAATTTATTGCATTAACCTATCATTTTTAGTTTCCGAGATTTTTAACATTCTTTAAGTGACCCGGATTCATTGCTCTCGAGTGTAGATCATAAAAGCTTGTCTTTAAAAACTTTTTAAATTAATTTAATTAAAACTAGTTTTTCTCTAAAATGGGTAAAAAAATTATTTTTCAAAAAAAACTAAACCGACTTCAAAACCACAAATGGCACTCAAAAGTGAAAAATAAATTAATATAATTATTATAAGCGCTACCCACTCATATATTTGAAGTCGGTGCCAGCCAAGTCTAATAGGTAGCAGATAAATACTATGTATATAGTAAGTACTACTTGTAGGTCTAAGTATCTATCTACTACCTTTTTTTCGACGTATGCTGCTCAACAGGGGATCCGAAGATAACAGGGGATTATTTAAAATATCTTCGTTAGTTGAGATACTATTAAATTTTTGGGAATGGATGGCCCTGTATTTTAAAAAGTTTTTATTCTTGGCTTCAGATGCTTCCATTTAGATATTCAGATGATAAAAATCCAATCAGCATTAGGAAAAAAAATCCACATTTTGAGGTCCGTGAATTAGCAACTTAATTATGCAGACTCGCTTGATGGCATGTAGTATCATGGGTGTAGGTCACGGGTACCATATTCGTTCATTTTCCAAGAATCAAAATGCAGCAAGTTATCCGATATTAATTGATTTACGGTGACAACATTAGTTATCTATAATTATAATATTATAATAATAAAAATAATTGTCAATACGTACGACATAATTAGTTTCCTGTAACGTCATTAACAATCTATTGTTGTTGGTACAGATATAAATACCTACCTTTAAATACTAACTGGTGATTAGTAATTTCAGACAATATAATTTTTAACTTATTTATAAATAACTAGCTGTTGCCCGCGACTTCGTTCGCGTGGACTTCGTTTAACGCTGATGTAGAGACTTTTTTGTAGATTGTGTACAACACATGTTATTTGAAAAACACACTGTACAGGGAGGAAACACGTAAAGACTTTGGGATCACGTCGCCCGTGAGAAGGTTTCGTATAGCTATCTCTGCGAGAAATATCCTGTCCTCAAATCAACGGCCGTGGCCTAGAGAGTCTGGTCTTGCGACTTATTGATCGTCATTGCAAAGCTGACGTTCACACAAAACTGCACGCGTTTGAATCGAGATGAGAGAGATGAATACTAATATATGAAAACTGACTCACCAGCGCCACGGGCTATCAGTATTCCTCAGTGAGGTTCAGTGCCTCAGTGAGGTTCGTCTCTAGCGACACTATTTTCAGCCGAGTTCCGTTACACAACTAACCTCCCCGAAGTTAACAACTTCGGCGGGGTCTAATTTCGAAAAAGCATAATTTTGTATTCCTAATTTTTAATCTAATAGAGTGCACTGGAATTCCGGATTAAAATAAAAACACCTCGTCGATGGAATATAATTTATATTGTGCCCTTATTACACTTGTGACACTTATTTATAATCATAGAACCTACGACGGGCCGAGATTGCCCCTAACTTGTTATTCTCTCGAACGCAAGACAAAATAGACAAGACTGAATAATTTCTCGATCCCCCGACCTACTCCTACCTTTCTACATTCCCCACTCTTTTGAGTCGGGGTTGCCAGAGTAGACAACGTGATATCGGAGATGCCATGTCTAAAAATAGGTATTTAGTAGAAAATAGAAAATCATAACATTCGGCCATCCGATAACTTGCTGACTCCCGGCGCACGTATATATATCAGTTAACTAACTTATTGCATCAAAATAACATTGTAGTTAATTAATAAGTCAAAGGTAAAAAGATTTTGAAAAGTTTCGTGAGTGTTATTATTCATAATTGAAAACGTGTTAAGTGTTATTATTCGTAATTGATTACTTCTAAAATGTCCGAAACCTGCTGGCCGATTCAGAACGTCACGACAACATACCGACTCGATTCGATTGGATAACGATCTCGTGTCGTAGGTTTCTTTTCGAGCTATTCAGAACATCCGCCCCGAGGATTCGACACGGTTTCGGTTACGATATCGAAATCGATACGACAACATGTTGCATTTATGGAGTTCGTTTTGTGTGCAATATTTGCAGAAAATTGTATTATTATCTAGACGATATAAAAATGTTTTCAAGTTATCAAAATTTATTATAACAACGTTTATCACGAATTAAAATATAATCAACAATTATAAGCGCCAGATATTGGTAGAAATATAAAAAAACAACAGCTTCGTAAACACCCACCTGCTGATATCCACTTGACATTAATGTTTAATCTATGCTTTAGACATTGACAAACCGCCAAATTTAAATGTCTATCGCAAATTGTTTTCTTTATCATGTTTTGAAATTATTAAAAGAAGATCGAGCGAGAAGACGAGCCTCATCAAGATTCGTTAGAAATTTTAAGTAAATACCAAAATTACAATTACATAGTATCACAGAGTACTTTATAATAATTATATAGGTACAGTGATTTTATTTCGGTAGATTTATGCATCTTATTAAGTAATCTTATAGTAGTAGGTAAATAGTTCTAAAACAATCAAAGCGAACTTAACCTATAAATAAATACTAGACTTGGTAGGTACTTTATTACATAGAATTAGTTTATGTTGAATCTTACTGTGAGTTTTATTTTATTTGTAGTAGAAAATGTAGTTTATTGTACAACACACGGAATATACTCGGTATTGACGGTCAAATCTAATGCTTTCGAGTGATATGTTGCACTCGATAAGTTGTCGTGTAAATTAATCGGACGTTCGAAAACTTTGCTTCGATATCTGCATTGTGAATAACGTTCTCGGTCGATAAATACGCGTTTATCGTACCGTTACGATTGGTTATCGACTACGACAATTTGAACGTCGATTCGACTATTGTGAATTTAAAATATTTTGAATCGTACGATATCAAACCGAATCGATCGACAAATAAGTTGTCGTGAGGTTCTGAATCGGCCAGCTGGTCGGAGTAATTTTCGACGTTTACGACAGTGAGTCTTAGCCGTTTTATATCAATTATGAAGTCAAAGGTACTAATCAATACAATTATAAGGACACTAGAATCCTAAAAATCATAACATTCAACACATAATAAATACAATAATTAGATTGTAACTAGATATACGCATATTTAACTAGGTGCATTTGCCTTAATAGTTTTAGCACTAATACCACCTTATATATACAACTACTTTATTGTTATCATTTAATATGAACGAAACAAAATGAACAGGAAATTATATTTAAAGCATAACAATATAGGTATTTATACATACTCCAAAATAATAATCCGGTAATACATTATTATACAATAATAATCACTAATGTTACATAATATTTTTACGCATTTTCTTTTTTACATTTTCTTTTATACTTTTTTTTTGTTTATGAAATCACGTTCATCATTTTTTTGTTTATGTTACATACTACACTCTGGTGCAATGAAATCGCACATGGCGGCGTTTTTTGCAAAATTTCATTTATTTATTTTTTTAATGGAAAAAGGTGGTTTTTTTTTAACATGAAATTAAAGGTTGTATCAAGACCTATCTAATGATACCATATAAGCGGTGACAAGTTCACTATTTTGCCAAAAACAAAGAACAACAACAAATTCATCTTTATTAGAAGTTGTTTGCAGTTCGAAAATTGAGGATTAATAAAAAAAACACAAATTTTACTAAAAAAAACATTTATTAATACGAAGTGTTACCGCCTCTGGCCCGAATAACGGCTTGACACCGGTTTTCCATAGACTCTACCAAATGTTTGATAAAGTCTTGTGGTATAGCATCCCATTCCTCCTTGATGGCATTTTGTAGCTCCTGTATATTGACTGGAGCAACATTTCTGCTTCTAACTCTTCTTTTTAATTCGTCCCACATGTGCTCGATTGGATTAAGATCCGGGCTGCGAGCTGGCCACTCCATCACCGGAATACCGACCTCTTGTAAGTACTGTCGTACAACAACAGCGGTATGGGGTCTAGCATTATCGTGCATAAAGAGGAAGTTCCCTCCAATGAAACTAGTAAATAATAATAATAATATTTATTTATTTATTTATTTATTTCTTAATAACAATTTGTTATAAGTCAATTTGACATACATTTTTTACAAGGTCTTAATAAGTAAATAATATTATAATGACATAATATATTAATTAATCAATTACATTAAACATATTTAAATATATTGACTATATATATTATTTAGTTATTCATTAAACGAATAAATTATACAGCTATAGTCATTGTTATCATAATAATTTGATTGTTACAACACCATTTGTGGTCTTTCATTTAGATATTCTTCAATGGAATAGTATGCTTTTGCTAAGAGATATTGTTTTAGTTTATTTACGAATAAGTCGTATGAATCAATTTCTAAGATTTTTTTATTTAATTTATTATATATTTTCGGTCCTATATACCACACTGACTGCTGAGACTTTTTTAGTCGTTTGTTTGTAAGAATAAGTTTATCTCTATTGCGAGTATTTCGGTCATGTATATTTTTGATTGCCTGAAAGTTGTTTAAATTGGACTTTACAAATTTACATATTTCCAAAATGTATAATGAGGGCATTGTCAATATGCCTTGATCTATGAAAAGTTGACGAGCGGGTGTGTCCCATGGAACTCGACACATGATACGTAGCACTCTTTTTTGGAGAACGAAAGCCCGCTGTCGGTCTGCTGCCTGACCCCAAAGATCAATCCCGTAGGAGAGTAGCGACTGAAAATAAGCAAAATATGCGCTTTTTACTGCTGTTGGACTAAGCATACCGACCAGTCGTGATATGGCGAAACACGCTCTACTGAGCTTATCACATAAGTAATCGATGTGCTTGTCCCACTTTAATCCAGAGTCAATTACAAAGCCTAAATATTTCGCATTACCGACATCAGGTATCTGGACTCCATCGCATGTAACAGATATACTTTTTGGGTTTCCTCTTAAATTGAAATGTATTATGTTGGTTTTTTCTAAATTAAGGATCATTCCGTTAGCTTGAAACCATTGTTTAATGTCGGATATGGATTTCATTAAACGTTTCTGAAGCAGTTCATAATTGTCTGCGGAGACCAAGAATGCACTGTCATCTGCGAATGCAATGAGTTCAGCCGTGTCGGTCGCCACTGCCAGATCATTGACCAGAATAAGGAAAAGATAGTTTCCTAGAACCGATCCTTGCGGAATAGAAAGATTTCCCAAGTCACTAAACCCAGATCTGCTAGAACCACACTCTGTTGTGACTTCGGTGAGTTGGCGTCTTTGGATAAAAATGACTGTATGAAGTTTATGGATGTTCCTCCTATGCCATAGTGCTGCAATTTTGCCAATATTAAACCATGATCTACTAGATCAAAAGCACGTGATAGATCACACAAGATAAGAGCTGTTTGTTTCCCTTCATCCAGTTTATCTATAATAGATTTTACTAAGTATCGGGCAGCCAGTGTTGTTGATTTGCCTTGTTGATAAGCATATTGCTTATTAGAGAGTAAGTCATTTGATTTAAAATAGTTTGATAGTTGGTCTGCTATTCCTGACTCTATTATTTTAGAAAATACAGGTATGATTGAAATTGGGCGATAGTTTTTAATTTCACTCTTTTTTCCTTTACCTTTATAAATTGGAACTACTGTCACGTCTTTTAGACAATGAGGATATGTACCACATTCCAAACATTTGTTAGTCAGATAGCAAAGTACGTCGATGAATACTGGTGGGAGCTGTTTTATGATACTAGTCGGTATGTCGTTATAGTCCTTAGTAGTTTTATTTTTAATTTTACGTATTAGTTTATAAATGTCATGTATTGTAAATAATTTGTTTATTCATTTAGAAATGTTGGTACAAAAAACTTAATATTAGTATACTCGGAAACTTATTCTAAGGTTTACAAATAGGGTAGGAATAATAATTAAGTTATTTAAAGTCCACTAGTTCCCACACTAGGATTCCCTGTGTCGTGGGACACTAGTCTCCTCCGTAAAATGCTTTAATTATAGTTAGTATAAAGGGATCCATATTCACAGTTAGGAACATAACTAAATAAACGTGAGCTAAACAATAGGTAGGATCAGATATGTCTTTCGACTTAGAAGTAGCCATTTAAGCTTTTTGGTTGTCCTTGTCCCTAGAACTATTTATTCTAGGTGCGTACAATAGTTCGAGTATCATAACTACCTTGTTTCATGCGTCCAAACTCGAAATCAAAAACAAAAATAATAAGCTCGGCAAACAACCCGACACGTACAACAGCAGTGGAAGGTAGGTATTTAAAATAGACAAGGGAGGTTTAAACTTAGTAAATAAGCGACAAAGCATGAATCGCTACTTATGCTTCTATATTTTATCCTTCTCACTTGTAGGTACACAGACGGTTCCACTGCTGTTACACTCACTTTAACAACAGACACATAGATTTGTGTTGTCCCACCTCACTAGCACTATTCGAATAAATACTATTTACGACCTGGATTAGGCTACAATGTGCATGTACTACAATTTAGCATACGTAGGTACATTCAAGTTGAAGACAGTGGCGGTATGGTACGACACTGGTCAGTGGTCACTGGTACACGCAGGACTGCATGTGCACCCGACGGCGCCGGCGGCGCGGCGCGCGTGTGCGTGCTCGATATAACAATAGCTTGCAACCGGTCGGTGAGTCCGGCACGCGGTGGGACGTTCCCATTACATAGTGTGTGTGCGTGCCGACGAGTTGCTCAGTAAGGCGGGTGGTATACTGAGAGTTTATTAAAGTTATTTATTTGTGTCGTGTCGATTTATAAAATAATTGACGTTCATAATTGCGTCTATGTGCCAAAACTGAATAAAGGACATTTGAAATTTTAACTAAAGTAGAGTTTTTGTAGGTGTGTTGTTATAGTTTCCTAAGCGTATGTTGTGCATAAGTCATTATGAAGTATTAGTTATTAAATAAAAAATAAATAAAAGTAGTAGTTCATCAAGATAAAATTACAGATGTACACATATAATCCATTAGAACCATACATATATAATATAAACATACAAACATACACATACATATACATATATTATACACTTATACGAACCGTGTGTGCCAAATATCATATTTTATAATTATGCAAATATAGTCTCACTTCATAAATTTAGATATTGCTATAAAAAGCAATATTAAATTATTATTTTTACTGGGTAATTTGCAAAAGTTTCTCAGTTTCGTGGTAGTTTAAGTTGCGTAGCCAGTTTTTAATTATCCTTTTACACGATATTTTAAGACACCTAAGTATATCAAGTTTTTTGTGCGCTCTTGTATAGAGGTATGGGCCCATAAAGGAAGGGGATTTCTGGGCAAAATTTGTTTTTATATTATAGATAGTAGCCTCTTGTTTACTAGTTTTTCTAAGAGTTTTGAGATTAAAGACAATAATGAAATTGGTCTATAATTTGTAGCATTGTGAGGGTGTCCAGATTTGAATATAGGTATTACATTAGCAATTTTCAAACAGTCTGGCACGGAACCTGTATTTAAGCTGAGATTACACAAGTAGGCTAGTGGAGATGCCAAAGCTAACTTTGCCTTTTTTAGAAGTTCGTTGCCAATATTGTCATGTCCTGATGCTGATCTTGTTTTTAAGCTGTCAATAATTTTTAATATTTCAAATTTGTTAGTGGGGCAAAAGAAAAACGATTCACAGGGAGATTTAAGGGATGTGGAAGCCTTCTCGGCTAACTCGTTTTCTGTTGTAGCATTGCTTGTACATGGTACGACATGTTCCTGGAGAACTTCCTCTATATACCGCTGAGATGTTAGTCCTCTTGCTTGTCGTCCTCTATTGGCCCCAGCAATGAAGACAAGCTCAGTTTTGGCTTCGAGAGAGATACCTCCCCAGAACATACACGAACCACCGCCATATGAGACACGTTCCGTGATGCAACACTGGGAAAATCTCTCTGTAGGCCTTCTGTAGACCCTTCCTCGTCCATCATTGCCATGAAGACACATCCTGGACTCATCTGAGAACAGGACTGCTCTCCATTGGTCGACAATCCAATGCACATGTTCTTGTGCAAATCGAAGACGAGCCTGGCGGTGAGCTGGCATCAGTTTTGGGCCATTTGCTGGCCTATGTGCAGTCAAGCCACCTTCAGCAAGTCTTCTTCTGACCGTCCACCGACTAACTTCCACTTCACGCACCTCCTGGAGATGCTGTGCAAGTTCAACGGCAGTCAGACGACGATTTCTCAATGCCGTCGTTACAAGAAATCGGTTGTGGCGCTGTGTTGTAGCTCTGGCTCGACCAGATCCTCGTCGTCGCCCATAGCCACCAGTCTCCCGATAGCGCTGGTACACACGACGAAAGGAATATCGGCTGATATTCAGTTGTCGAGCTACAGCACTCTGGTTCTGGCCTTCTTCAATTAAAGCAACGACTTGAGCGGCTTTTTCTGGAGTAGTATCCATTTTCTTCTGATGAATGCAGCTGTAGTCACTAGACGTCCTTTCAGGTTGAGCGTTGAAGTGCAAGTGACGACATTTCACTCAAAACATGCCTTTTTATACATGCAATTGGTCTCGCAAACTGCGGTGAGCTAAGCGAGCAATTTTGGGGTATTTTGTTGTCATTTCTTTTCGAGAGTACGGTAAACTCATCACCGCTTATATGGTATCATTAGATAGGTCTTGAAGTGACCTTTAATTTCATATTAAAAAAAATATATTTTTTTTTATTTAGGGGAAAATAAGTGAAATTTTGCAAAAAACGTTGCTGTGTGCGATTTCATTGCACCAGAGTGTATTTTTACGTATTTTCTTTTATACTTTTTTTTTCTTTATGAAATCACAACATACGTATTATTTATACATCTTCCAAAATAATAAACCATTATTTACATTAATAACAAATAACGTAACAATATTTATACGTAACATATTTTTTTTATAATCCTATAATATATAGGTATTTATATTTGTTTTAATTACTATCACTAGAGCTACTTTCCTCTGTCTCATGTAATTCAAGAGCTTTTATATGAATCCAGGGCCTAATCCTATCAGCTGCTATGACAGTTTTATAAGGCTTTCCTTTCTTTTTAAAACCAGGCACATCAGCTATCCTATAGCGGTCGTTTCCTAGCACCTCAGTTACTTTGTATGGGCCTACGAACTTGGACATAAGCTTAGTACTTTGTTTGTTGTTGTCAAAGTTATTTCGATAAATCTTAACCAGATCATCAACATTGTACTTATTGGAGGGAACCCGATTTGCATCATATCGTTTCTTTTGGCTAACTTGCTGTTTTTCTATGTTACTACCAATATCTTTTCTAATCTCGCATAAATCAGGGGTCGTGGTAGGTTTTTCAGAATCGTTAGTAAGTTTATTTGTCAAGACGTCACGCTTTTTTATACCGAACATTGCTTCAGTTGCAGTTTTCTGTGTAGAAGCGTTAACTGTATTGTTAATACCCCATTGGATTTTACCCAGGCACTTGTCCCAGTCCTTTGACGTTCAGGTCCAAACGAATTTTGTGCAGAGAGTGAATTTAAAACAGTCTGATTGAACCTTTCGGCCAGTCCGTTTGCTCTGGGACAAGCGACTGCGTTTAACACATGTTTGATACCATGAGCTTCACAGAAGGCTTTGAAAACTGCTGACGTAAAGCTGGTGCCGCGATCAGACACTATTCTAGCAGGAACACCGAAGTCATAAAATATTCTTTCCAGGGCTTTTATGGTAGTCTTCGTTTTCGGATCTTTAATAGCTCTTACGAATAAATACTTTGTGAAAGCGTCAACCACTGTTAGGATATAGGTTGCATTTTTGCTCCTAACAAATGGTGCAAGATGATTCATGTGAATCGTATGAAAAGGTATTTGTATCTTTTTGATGGGATGCAAATACCCTGATTTTTGTTTCGCCGCGTTATCCTTATTATAGGCGCATGCTAAACATGACGCTACATATTTTTTTATGAGTCTCGGGAACCAATACCGACTTTGGATTCTCTCTAGGGTCTTCGCGCATCCAAGATGGCCAATGTCATAGTGATTGGCTTTACATATTTGCCACCGGGCAGTTCGAGGGACGACTAAGCATAGCTTGTCGTCCATCCTCCGGTAAACGGTATGATCTTTAACAACGTAGTTTTTACAAATATCCTTACACTCCTCATCGTTCTCAGGCTTAAGAACTTTAAAAATGCGTGATATGTCAGGGTCTGCTATTTGTAGTGATAAAAGCCAGTTCTCTTTTTCAATGCTATATATATTGACTGCCCTGCTGTCCATTGGGCCCTCGGTCAATTCGGTATTTCGGCTCAGAGCATCTACGTGTGACATTTGAACACCGGGGCGATATTCAATATAAAATGTGTATTCGCTGATTTGCAGCCACCATCTGGCTATCCGAGGAATCAGATCCCTTTTAGTCATGGTAGTTCTGAGAGCAGCGCAATCGGTATAGATTTTAAAATGGACTCCTATCGGATAAACCCTGAATTTATTTAGAGAACTCACTATGGCGAGCGTCTCTAATTCGTATGAGTGTAGGGTGTTTTTCTTCCGGTGTCGTTTGTCTGCTAAAGTAGGCAACCGGTTTTAAAACCCTAGTATCTTTCTGCCACTGCATGAGAATGCCTCCCACATCCAGAGAACTAGCGTCAGTATGCAGTTCGGTCTCTAAAGCAGGATCGTATAAGGCTTGGACTGGACGCCTAACAAGACTTTCCTTCAACAGCAAAAATGCTTTTTCTTCCGTATCAGACCACAGCCACGCTATATCCTTTCTCAACAAAGAGGTTAACGGTCGAGCAATTTCTACGTAACCCTTGATGAATTTTCGGAAATAGCCCGTTAAGCCAAGAAATTGTCTTACCTCATGAGTATTTTGAGGTGGGGGAAACTCTTTTACAGCTAGCACCTTGGTATCACTTGGTTGTATACCATGTGAGGAAATTTCATATCCTAAATAGGTGACAGCAGTGTCAAAGAAACGGCATTTTGCTAGTTTTAAAGTTAGTCCGTACTGCCTAAAAAGTTTAAGCACCTCTTCTAGTCGTTCAAACATTTCATCAACGCTCTTAGATGGTATAAGCACGTCATCTAAGTATGCTAAAGCGTATTCAAATCGCCTGTTCCCGAGAATTTTATTTACCATTCTCTGAAATACAGCCGGCGCATTTGCCAACCCGAAGGGCATTCTCTTAAACTTATCATGCCCATCAGGTGTGACAAAGCCCGTAAGATGCTGACTCTCTGCTGACATTGGAATTTGGTAATAACCAGATGCAAGATCAAGGGTCGTAAAAAATACATTCCCGCTAAGATTAGAAATTTGATCATCGATAAGGGGAAGGGGAAATCTGTCTTTGACAGTCTTGTTGTTCAATGCCCTAAAATCTACGCACAGCCGTTGTTCACCGGTCTTTTTCTAACCATAAGAATTGGACTGGCGTAGTCAGAATTTGATTCTTGAACAATGTCGTTTTATAATAATTCATCTATTGTTTCTCGAACTTGCTCGCGTTCTGAATAGGATAGACGGTACGGTCGGTATACAATCGGTTTATTATCTGTAAGATCAATTTTCATTTCGAAGTTAACTGCACAACCTATCTCTCCAAGTTCATGGCGAAACAGTCCCGGTAGCTTTGCAACAAGAAATACAGTGTGTCTAGCTGTTCACTATCAAGACCTGGTCCTGCTTTTATGTCGGCCTTGTCGAAAGGTTCCAACTCTGAGACGTCTTTCGTGATTCGATTAACATGAGTAACCTCTCTTCTTAAAAATGGGATCGATCAAGCTATCTTGGTATTTTTATTAAATGTTATAACGTTTTCAGATAAATTAAATATAGCGACCTCACCCTTTCCACAGGAAATGTGGTAAGCGCCATGAAGTAAACGGTACTCTTTTCCCGGGTCAGTAACACTATGACCTTCTATGAATATATCTCCAGTGAAATTAGAGTCTGAGTGTACTGGGACAAAATCTGTTTTTGAAACATTTGTGGTATCTGTCACATATAGCTTTAGATTATCTTAGTGGTGACCAAAAAGATTCTGACTTGGGGTGTTGTAGAAAATTAGTTTCTGACTATCCTTTAATACAGTAATAAAAGGCTGCTCTGTAAAATTATGACCAATAATCAAAGATGTCTGCATATGCACGTCATCAACAACTAGTACCTCTATAACAGATTCAATTTCATCAATCTTCACAGATGCACAGGACTTAAACGAAGGGACAACAGATGATTGGCCAAATTCTTTCACAACAGGAACACCTACATAATCTTCCTTTAGGTTTAACGATTCCGCGTCAGTTTTCCTTATAAGGGTGCATTCACTCCCAAAGTCTATGTACGTGTAAGTAAAAGCATCGTCATAATATCTTTGTTTGTATTTGCTCGTGAGTTTTTTCTTGTGTTGTGTACTCGTATCCGTCTTATATCTTTATGCCTACATTCCAATGCCTCCTCAGATAAAAAAGCTATGGGAACCAAAAACGAACAACTCTACTTCGCTACTCTACTACCCGCTAGATTGCCCTGTCAACTACCACTTGACACGGATTTTGTAGTCCAAATTGCCCGTGTCAACTACCACTTGACATCGGGCGTTTATGTTCCCGAGTCGTATATTTTACATCCATTCGCTGTCTCTGTTTCTCTAGGGTCTATTTGTGTATATCTATCTCGTTCTACGCAAAATTATCTACTAAATTGAGCCAAAATATTCATGCTTGCCTTGGAACAATTTTAAGAAAAAAGTCGCTATAGTTGTCAGTGTCACAAAATCGTGAGTGCGCGGCTACCGGTGTGATTGTGGTTTTTATTTTCGATAATTTAAATACTTTTAGTGAGTATATTTACGTGGTGTTTTGTTATTTATCAGGTAAGTTATCTACTAATACATAGACATAAAGGTTTCAGCATGAGACACAAAATTTTGCCTTTTCTAAACCTGATACATTTGGTGGTCCATTTTGGTGTTTGGTTTGCAGGCTGACGCAATAATTTCCTTTCATTTTTTTGGTATATTTTGGCTGTTTTATCATACTAAATACGATTACTATGTTAGATCAAGTAATCACCAGCCGAGATAGTAAAAAACATTAGCAAAATAAGTTAACTAAGTTTCAAAAATCATGAATTCCAAATGTGAAGTGTTGTTGGTGCGGTATAAAGCTGGGGGCACAATGAGAATTCGACACAAACACAATTCGAATTTCGAACAGACTTTTTTTGTACGCGTTTTTAAATGTATAGTGCGTATGAGTGTATTTTTTTTTATTGTGTTGGTGTTCTATACATACTAATTTTTTTGGGACTTTAATTTAAAAAAAAAAAATTTTTTTTATTGGGCGGAGCGTGTAGTTCATATTGCGGCCCTCAAAATTGACCTTGTACGTTTTTTGCGTCCGACGAATAGAAACAGTTTTGCATGTTTTTATTTTATTGCTTATTTGTAGTGCTGAAAATGCCAAGGGGAAGAGGTAACAAAAGTCGCGGAGCTGGTGGGAGAGGTGGTCGGGTGTCTAAGCCACGCTGTGCACGCTCTTTGTCTTTTCCGATGTAAGCTTTCATACCAACCAATTTTGTATTTTATTTATTTTTGTTACTTTAGAGTTTCATTAATTTCATTTTGATGTTTAGTTCTGCGAGTGGAAACGCGGAGGCTGTGGAGCCTACTCCAGGCCCATCTGTAGAACAATCGCGGTAAAATCCACATATTTACTCTTTATTATATTAAATAAATTGTTCAAGCAGCATTAATTCATTCGATTTCTGTTTTCAGTCCAAAGTCCTTAATGGAGTAACTAAAGGTGTTCAAAGTGGCGAAGGCTTTGGATGCTAAAAATCTGGCCAAGTTGTCTCCGGCTCAAAAAAAACACCTGGCGGAGCTCAGGCAAAAAAAGCAAGTAGGCAACTTTAGGATGCCTGATGCTCCAGAGCCAAACTAAGTAAATTCAAAAATAAATTCAAAGTTTTACCTGCTTGTACTGTCACTAGCTTGTCAGCATTACTTTATTTATTTACAGAAAAGTTAAAGGAAAGGGAAAAGGAAAGGGAAAAGGAAAGGGAAAAGGAAAGGGAAAAGGAAAGGGAAAAGGAAAGGCTAAAGACAGGGAAGAAGACACGCGGGTCTGGGGCTCATGCCCACTTTTACCGGGGGTACCGACTGTCCCTCCGCCACATGTACCTCAGCCGTGGGAGTTACAACGTTCGCATGGTATGTTGCCCTAATATTTTTAAAAACATTGGTTTTTTTTTATCCAGTATATAACCTCGTTGTTATATTCCAGATATCACCGAGGAGGCGGAGGATGATGTCATCGAGGGCACACCTCCCGACCCCATAATCCCACAGCGATTGCTTGCCCGAGCGGTGCAGTCTGCGGGCACGTCTCTACAGACCGCTCTGGAATCTGTCATGGGTAAGATTAACAGTTCCTACTATAGCATGAATCAGTATTTTTCTCTCTTGCTTACGCAATACTTTGTTCTTTTTTTATTTATTCCAGATATCACTGATGCGACCGAGGAAACGTGCCCTCCTCTCCTCATAATCCCAGGGTCTTCAACGGCGCAGTCCGATACCGTACCTTCTCCAAGGACCCCGCCTCGAAAGAAGTAGGATATTCTGTTTAACCAACTGGTGAATGCGTTTATGAGGTCGATTCTAAAAAATATAAACAAAATGTATTGTTTCCACCATTTTTTATTGACAGGAATCGCGCTATCCAGTTCTCGCCATCGACGGGGATCATGCAGACTACCGTATTACCTGAAAACCCCTTGTCGGTCGACATAGAATTTGTGGGATTTACACCTTGTTAGTATTATATTTATAGTTTTTTATAGTATTTTTTGGACATTTGACTAATTTCACTAAAATTTATGAATTTTTCAGCTTCTACCACTTCGACAACGGCGCCTGGCTCTAGAAGGAGCGCTTACGAGTTGGGTAAGTTAGACTATCATTTGCATCGAATGTGTCGCTTCCATAAGATGATTTCATTAAAATTTCTTCATCTACTTACCCCAGATGTCGACGTCGATGTCGAGCGTGACTTTGCAGAGCCTGGCGAGGGCAGCGACGTTGAGCATGAAGAGAATGTCCACACATTCGTTGACATACCAAGGAATGTCAACGAATGTGTGGACAGTGACAGTTTAGCGGATCCGTCGCTAGCTGAGGCCTTAAGAAGCATTGACGCTGAAGCCGACCTAGCTCTCCGAACGGTCTTAGGTCCCGGACCGGATCAAGACCTGCTAAGTTTTGATTGGCGATGCGAGCCGGAGAATTTTGAGGGAGCCAGGGAGGTATTTACGGTTCCGACTGGGCCTACGTTCGAAAACGCGGACTTAACTTCCTTGGGAGTATTTCTAAAAATTTGGGATGCCAATATTATCGCCCACATAGTCCGTGAGACTAATCGCTATGCTGGCGAAATTTTAAGATCAAATAAGATGCCCAGCTCCAGGCTGCAACGGTGGAAGGACGTCACCAATGACGACATAACAACGTTTTTCGCCATCACTATGCTGCAGTCCTTAGTGATCAATAATGTGGAGCGGGAATATTGGTATCCCAAATTTGAGGAACTCCGAATAGGAAATTTTGGGGCCATCATGCCCTACAACCGTTTTTTGGAAATCAAACGTTGCCTACATTTTGTAGACAATGCCTCCTTGCCCGTGCATCCCAACAGACTCCACAAAATTATGCCCATTATTGAGCACCTCAATAAAAAATTTAGCTCCTTATACCTACTCGAGCAAAATGTTGCAATTGACGAGTCGCTCCTTTTATGGAAGGGGCGACTCTCTTTTTCGCAAAAAATTGCTACAAAAAAAGCGAGAGTAGGTATAAAAAGTTACGAGTTGTGCGAGTCGAGGACCGGCTATTTGTGGAGAATGGAGGTTTACTCGGGCAAGGGGCACGTGCATGTTGCACAGGTTGGGGAGCTAGTTGAAGAACATGAGGAAGGGGATGAGCCGGAGAGTGCTACCTCTCAGATTGTGCTCACTTTGATGAGGCCTTTGTTTAACAAAGGCCATACGGTCGTTATGGATAATTTTTATAACGCGCCATTACTATCGCGAATCCTCAAAGTGAAGCACAAAACTGACTCGATGGGCACTCTCCGGCTCAACAGGGAGTTTGTTCCGGAGGGGTTAAAAAAAAAGGCAAAGAGCAACATGAAAGCGGGAGAGGTGGCATTCAGCTCGACCAAGGACTTGAGTGTGGTTGTGTGGATGGACAAAAACATTGTGTCCACGATAAGCACGTTTCATGAAATAAAAGTCGGGGGAATAGAAAAATATGGTTACTACAAGTACAAACCCCAAATTATACTGGATTACAACCTCTCTATGGGCGGCATAGACCATAAAGACCAAATGCTGCATGCCTACCCCATAGAGAGGGTAAGAAATATAATTTGGTACAAAAAACTGTTCCGCCGACTTCTAAACGTGTCGGTACACAATGCTTTTGTAATGTTCAATCACAACCGCACTCAAGTCATTGGGAATCGGGAGTTTCGGCTTTAGTTGGTGAAGGAGTTACTCCAAAAGTTACGACCTGGGCCACTTCCTCGGCCATTAGAGCCAGCGGCACCAGCCACACTGTCGCAGATGCATTTACCTGCAAAAAACGAGAAACCGCAGCGCTGTAAACTGTGCCACGCAGCCAAAGTGCGTCGCACGACGGTGTGGACGTGTAGCACTTGCGCGGTAAATTTATGTATTGAGGGCTGTTACACTGCGTACCACCAATAAATAGAGACCCTGTGTCACCCTAAAGGAGTCTACACACCAAACCCGCCGACCCGCCGACACAGCCCGGCGGCTTGGTGTCGGCGACTTTGCTTCAAGAATCATGTCGGCGACTCGTACCCGCGCGTGCAAGTCGGCGGCATGGTCGGCGACTTGCGTACGCGCACGCTCAGTTGCCCGCCGACACTCTAGCGATAGTGACGTGCTTGTGTTTTTTTGCGATTTTCTGCAATAATGGAATGGGACGAAGAAACCACTCTAAAGTTAATAAATTTGTATCATATAAAGGAATTATTATGGAATCCAAAACACTTGGATCACAAATGTAGACCTAAACGTTTTGATGCACTAAATGAGATGGCAAACGAATTAAATACAAATGTCACAGAAATAGAACGGAAGATAAAAAATTTGACGAGCCAATATTATAGAGAAAGAAAAAAGACGATTGAATCAAAAAAGTCTGGAACCAGCGCAGATTCTGTTCATGAGAGCAAGTGGTTTGCCTTTAAATCTTTGAATTTCTTGCTCAATAAAAATAAACCTACTGGAACAATCGATACGGTATGTAACATTTCAGTGATGTTGTATTATTTTATTTCTAACCTAATTATTAGAGCACACAAGAATAATATGTAAGCTTGGCCCGAGTGAAGAGAGGCGCGCGGTAAATAAAGACATAGGTACTTATTTTATCTGCCTTTGTTGTTGCGCTGCCGCTATTGTTATTGCACCGAAATATTTCCTAAACAAATTATTTCTTGGAATGGCATGTGCACAGATATAATAGTCATTGCAAATGTATTTTTTAAAAACTAACAATTCTTTTCTCAACAATCTTTTAATTTCGCCGAATTTCTATTATAAACCGAGAGATTCCGTACCATTTTTTTTTTCTTTTTAGGTTGTTTTAGAAATATTATTATTAATTATTATTTACATTGATAATAATTATCAATATAAATAATAATTAATAATAATATTTATCAATAATAATAATAATTATCAATGTAAATAATAATTAATAATAATATTTCTAAAACAATTAGTATTAGGTATGATTTATGACCATTGTCTTTTTTTTCATATATTCCGTGCGGTGTACCTACTCGCGGGTAAAAGCTAGTGTATAATACATTTCATAAGTAAACTGTTGGTGATTCAAATAAAATATTATTTCAGGAGATAACAGCAACTGACAATAATGCCCAACATGCGGACAATGATGCTCAACATGGGGAAAACGATTCACCTCAAACGTCAAACATCATTCCCCAAGCGAATAAACGTTATAAACCTAATCCAAGTAATGAGATGGTGTCGGAAGCATTAAATTTAATGAGAACAGTCAGTCAACGGACAAATCAAAAAATAAAAGATGAGGACGATTTGTTTGGCGAATATATTGCGACACAACTTAGAAAATTTGATAAAACAACAAAGGCAATAATAAAACATCGGATTAACAATATCTTTTTTGAAACCGAAACTGGATATCGTTCAGACATGTTCGAAGCTTCGCCAAGACCTTCTACTTCCCATAGTCGTCCAGGATATTATACAATGGATCAATGTGATGTAAATTCCTACTACTCATCATCCAACTCTGCCGTAAACCCTGTTTCACCGCCTCTTGGTGAACCTTCAACATCTTCAATTGAACCTTCGTTACGTGTGTCGCTTCAAGAGAGTGGTGATATTGAGAACATATTATCATCTATTGAGTCAGATAAATAGGTTTATTCCACAAATCCCCACCGTATGCACTCTGAGAATAACCCTATCACCTGATGCGAGATAACGTTATGTAGGCACAAGTATTTCGTCTTAATGTTGTTGTCATAGAATCGTCATAGTATACTCAAAATGCATAAAAACATCAGTGGGGATTTCGCGGTGGGGATTTATAGAATAACTCGGTAAATAAAACCACTTATAAATGAACAAAAGAAGTGATTTACGAAGTTTTTAATACAAATTATAATAAAAATACAAGTACTAATACAAGTATGAGTTTCATTAAAACTTACGAGTTAGTCATTGATCATTCTGCCATGGTAATCTCCCGACATCGGAAAGAAAATATTGAACCAATTCTGTCCTTATAACCTCAGGAGATTGTGTCCTTGTAACCTCAAGGGAATGTGTATTGTCTTGTCTAGGCAAGTCAGCAAACAAATTATTTTCACGTGGTTCCCTGCGCCAATCTCCTGGATTGATTTCTCCCCTACTATTTTCAGTATCATATTCATTTTGTTGTATTATACCATGTCGTTTTACATAATTGAACAAATGAATACATGCCAATGTTACAATAGTAACTTTTTGTGGATTTAGCTGGATGGGTTTGTTAAATATCTTAAATTGTTTTGTTAACTGTCCAAATACGTTTTCAACTACTCTTCGACCTCGACACATGCGATAGTTGTACACTCTCTTGGGAGACCCTTTCGCATGATTACCATCATAAGGTTTTAAAATATTGGTTTGTAAAGGAAACGCATCGTCGCCCAAAAAAAAATAGGGTACTGGCATAATTCTTCCAGGTAGAGGTTTTTTATCTGGCAAATTTAAATCATTATTATATAACATTCTGCATAATGAAGAGTTAGCAAATACACCACCATCGGAAATGCGACCCTGGCACCCCACATTAGCGTATAAAAACTTATAATCTGCATCCACTAATGCAAACAGTACAATACTGAAATACATTTTATAATTAAAATAATCGCTTCCACTTCGTGCTGGACATTCAATTCTAATGTGCTTTCCATCCATAGATCCAACACAATTAGGTACATTCCATCTACTCAGATATCCATCTGCAACTTTTGTCCATTCGTTTGATGTTCGTGGAATCTGAAATCGGAAATGTGCTCGGTGATAGGATAGCCATTTGCCTACTTATATAGTAATTTTTCGGAACATAGTTTTTCTGGAAGATTAAAGAAAGTTAAACGCCCATATATGTACATACCTTCACATAATCCGAAAGTCCATCTACGATAGCTTGGCACACTTCTGGAATAATGTAGGAAATAAGTTGAGGAGATACTTTAAAGGTGTCACAAAGACTGTTGAATGAATCTCCCGTAGTCAGGTATTTTAATGTTAATGATAATCTGTCCGTTGGTGAAATTGCACTTCTGTAATTTGTATTTTTTTTAACTATTGTGGGTCCAACAATGCTTAGTAAATATTCAAAGTCGGTAAACGTTAACGACATAAATGTCTTAAAATGTAAGGGTCTTTTTACAATCAAATCGTCTGTTCTTAAATCTTTTATTCTATCACTGTTACTGTAACGACTGCGACTCATTAAGCTTGGTCTAACCCAACACTGTCGTTTTCTCTTCAGGGACCCAGCTAAAATTATTCCACATGCTGCTATTATTAGATCAGCATCAGTATCCATGTTTATTGTAGGCTGCAATATTCGAAAAAAACAACACGTCACGTTCGTACACACTGCAATCACTAACTAAAAAAGTTGTACTGATTTCTTGCCGCCGACTAACTCACCGACACAGCCCCATGACACATGTTGGCGGGTTGGCGGATTTGGGTCGCCGACACCAAGCCGCCGGGCTGTGTCGGCGGGTCGGCGGGTTTGGTGTGTAGACTCCTTAACACACACACACATACACACACACACACACATACACACACACACATACACACACATACATACACACACACACACACACACACACACACACACACACACACACATACACACACACCACATAAACCATAGATTGCTAAATTTTATTTGTTTGTTGTTGTTTTATAACATTAAATATCCGTTAACCCAAACTATTCCTTCCTTTATATTCTCTCCATCCAAAGGTTGTCTGGAAGAAATCGCTTTAAGCGATAAGACCGCCCATTGTACTATTTAAGATAACTATAAATCTGTACTGTATAACTTTATTTTGGTGTACAATAAAGAGTTAATCAATCAATATCCACTCATCGTCCACTTCGCAGAATTTAACTAATACATTAAAAAAACATTAAACATAGGTATAGAAAACTGAGACTTATGTCTCGATCGCTCCTACATCGTTCTTCAACTAGCCTCCTTTTCATAGTAGTTCGCTACTGTCCGTGACTGAGCGTATTTCCGGATCACGCACTCAGTGTGTACCAAGCCTTTACACCCGCCATTTGGTGACCTTTTTTTTTGTTTACCTTTGAATACATTTTGCCTAACAATACAATGTACAAGTGTGATACCTTTTTAGAAAGGGCTTTAAATGTGCTATGTTGCATAGTTATTGTTTTTTTTGTATAATATGGTATGTAGAACAAAACAATCTGTAAAACGAAAGTGATTTCACTATGTGACTGAGAACTGTTGCACTAATTTTTATTTTTCTCTGTAATGGTAAATGATATCGCTATGATTTTTGTTTATTTTGTTAGAATATTAGTCTACTTATGTTGTATTACTTTAATTGTAGGCCTAACTGTGGTATTTGCGCATCTGTGACATGTAAAGTTTACATAGAATTACGGCTCGCGCCGCCAGATTTTTGTGCAAAATTAAAGGGATGTAAATAAATTATTATATGCTAGGAACCGTTATTCTAGACCTATACAGTGAGACAGCATCATCCGGATCTGACGTCACGACCTCTCCGTCTCCCTCCCGCTTGGCTCCGCCCCACTATAGCCAATGGGAGGGGAGCGCAGCTTGCCCGAGCGGACAGGCGGCTCGTCACATTGGCATCGAATTTCGGTGTGATCACACCTCTTCTAGTGCGGGTAACAGCGTTGCTGTTTTAATTATTTTAAATTTATAGTTATAAATCGTTTTTATAAAATTACTTTTATAATTAATTCGTTATTTTACAGTTGCATTTCTTGCAATAATGGAAAATAAATCGAATGTTCCCGTTGAAGAAGGTGAACGGAGTCGCCCGCCTCCGACAGTTTCACCACAAGCATCTTCTTCATCGTCGTCGAGGAGCTCGGCCCCACGTCACCGTCGGTATCATCGAGTGCACAACGAAAACAAGGAAGTGGAAAACAACAGGTTAGACATACTGACCAATCAAGTGAGTGACATTTTGAACTACTTGAAAAATAGCGATTCGGCCAGATTCTCAAACAGACATGCAGATGTCGATTCCGAGTCCGATATATCCTTACACCCATCGGAAGATTTGAGAGTTACACTAGGGCACGATGAACCTCTTTTTAGTAAGCCAAAAAAATCTAAAATCTTTGAGTTTGCAATCTCGACAAATTTAAAGGAACCTGTAGTGGAAAATGCCCCGGAGGGTAGGCTGCTTGTTCTAAATAAGCTTCACCATTTTGATTCGAATGACTGGCAGAGAGTGAGGTACCTTGAAACAGAAAAGAAGTACGTCGCGAAGCCAGGTTTTATCGAGCTTGATGTGAATACCGAGCTAAGACATTGTGATACAAATTCCTCTTGGCTAAAGTTATTAGATAGATCTTTTGGAGCGCTGACTCACGGGCTTATCCAACAAAATGAGCTGTTGAGAAATAACTTCCAACAGATTCTTGAATGGGCTCATTCACCGACCGGAGTTTTAAATGCGGATACACTTTTTGAAAAGATTAACAATCTTTTTTCTGAAAACTCTCCTTACATGAAGGTGTCTGAGGACCTTTTGCAATTAACTTGTGGGAGACGAGCTGATATTATTCAGAGACGCCGTGACTGCATATTGTCTGGCGTTAGAGACAAATATGTAAAAGAGGATTTACAAAAAATTCCTCCCACGCAAGCTAACCTTTTCAATCCACAGGAGTTAACGTCTTTTTTACAGAAGGCAGGTGGTACGAATAAATTGTTTTCGTCCCAAAAACGCTCTGCGGAAGAGCCTCATTCTATGTCTATGCGGAATAGACACGATGCTGGCCCTGCTAAACGACCTCGCAAGTCGTTTCCCGGCTCTAACGCTGGGTTCGAACCTCGACCCTCTACCAGTTTTCAAGGTTCAAATTTTAAAGGAAAGGGCCAAAAACATGCAAACAAATCTCGTCCAAGGCACAATGACAACAAGAAAGGCCCTTCTGGCAACCGCAAATCCGATAGATATCAAAAGTGACTATATTCTAGATTATTTTTATGGCGGGCGGTTAAAGAATTATATTTCAATTTGGAGGAGTTTCGGCGCTTCAGAGCACATTTTAAAAATGATAAGTGGTTACCGAATTCCTTTTGTCAAGATACCCCCGCTTCAAAATCCAAACATGTTGACCCAGTTTCAAACTCCAACAAGTCCAGTAATGTCAGATCAAATAAGAACTCTCATACGACAAAAAGTGTTGATTCGATCAGATCTAACACCAAGTTTTGTATCCCCAATGTTTTTAGTGAAAAAATCGGATGCCAGCAATCGACCAATATTCAATCTCAAAAATTTGAACCATTACTTAGTTCAAACGAAGTTTCGGTTGATAAATATGTACCGTGTACCAGATTTCCTGCAAGCGAACGATTGGGTAATCAAAATAGACCTTTCACAGGCCTATTTTCACCTACCGATTTCGCAAGCTCATCAACCGTTTCTACGAGTGTTGTATGCCCTAGAGGAGAATGCAGCCCCAGAGCTGTTTCAGATCACATGTCTGCCGTTTGGGCTGTCATCTGCACCCAAGGCATTTGCGACAGTGACAAATTGGGTCGCACATCTCTTACGCGACAAGGGTTACCGAATCATCGTATACCTCGACGATTTCTTAATTGCCAATCAAAATCGCC
This sequence comes from Petrophora chlorosata, assembly GCA_951640565.1. Classification (NCBI taxonomy): domain Eukaryota; kingdom Metazoa; phylum Arthropoda; class Insecta; order Lepidoptera; family Geometridae; genus Petrophora; species Petrophora chlorosata. The sequence continues at coordinate 9,778,837 of OX621203.1, read as the reverse complement.
AGGCATTGATGGACCAAGCTGCGGAAGCTGTTCAAGTCCTAACCTCGCTGGGATGGATGGTAAACGACCGGAAGTCCATTTTGACCCCTACCAAGGTCATAGACTACCTCGGCATTATTTGGAATCTCAACCTGAATTCCAAGTATTTACCAGGGGACAAGGTCCTAAAAATTTCAACTCAGATACGCTGCATTCTCGAAGCGAACTTTTGGAGTCTGGACGAAGCCCAACGCCTATTAGGCATGTTGAATTTCGCGGCTTTCGTTGTACCCGCAGGTCGACTTCATTGCCGCCCTTTGCAGTTGGCTTGCAAACTGCTCCCAAAACACCAACCATATGTGAAATGTCCACTCGAACACGAAGTGTCGACAGTATTGAGGTGGTGGCTAAAAATGCTCCGGGCAAGTACAGAGATCCATCCAGGTCTTGTTACGCATTTTCTGACTACCGATGCATCAGCCAAAGGCTGGGGGGCCATAATAGACAATACAACGCTAAGCGGAGTATGGTCTTCGGAACAAAGACAATGGCACAGCAATGTAAAAGAGATGTGGGCCGTTATACAAGCCCTGTCGATTCAACAACAATCGCTGCAGAATGCAACGGTCCTAATACAATCGGACAACAGAAGCGTTGTAAGCTACATAAGGAACGAAGGTGGACTCCGGTCACAGAACCTTTATCAGCTGACATGCAAGCTGTTCAAAATATTGGAAAACAACAGGATCCGCCTGGTTCCACAGTATATACCGGGCCAATTCAATACAGACGCAGATCTAATATCAAGGCTCAAGCAGCCCGGAGAATGGACGCTAACGAGGGAGGCGTGTCAAGAAGTGTTTCAAAACTTCGGGATGCCCGAAATAGATTTATTTGCCTCGAAAAACGCACACGTGCTTGCGCGTTACGTCTCTCGAGACTGCAGAGACTTGAATGCAGAATTTCACGACGCCTTCAGCAGAAAGTGGTCGTACCGCCGAGCGTGGGTTTTCCCTCCACCGCATCTGGTCCCACGAGTTCTGTCACACCTCAACAGATGCAAGGGCCGGTACATAGTGGTCGTGCCACGCTGGTCCAAGGTGTTTTGGCGGCCAGACCTGAAGAGGAGAGCGGTGAGTGCGCCCTTTCCAATTCTCAACCTCCATCTACGACTACTGGACACACGAACTCGTCTACCACCGATTCGCGTGGACCAGATTCACTTGGAAGCATGGCTAGTGAAGGGTGGTGTCAAGATCTAACCAGCTGGACACAGAATGAGATCAATTTATTAAATTCTAGCTGGCGTCCTTCTACTAAGAAGTTGTACTCTGGAATCTGGAAAAAATGGCTTAATTGGTGCGCTAATAACCAATTTAACCACGTAAGTCCCTCCGGGGCACAGTTAGCTAAATACCTCGCTTATTTGCATCTAGAACTTAAGCTATCCTATAAAACTATTTTGGTTTATAAATCAACAGTAGCTACCTTGGCTTGCGCTAATGGTGTAGCCTTAAGTAGTGATCCGATTGTCAAAAGAATGCTTAAGGCTATTTCTTTAGCTAATGTGGATTCCGAACCTAAGAAACCCTATATATGGGATCCAAGAGTAGTAGTCGAATGGCTTGGTTCAAAACAACCAACTGATTTAAATTTGTTCCAGATATCTCGTCGCACAGCGCTTATATTACTACTCGCATCTAGCCGCCGAGTACACGATCTCACGCTCCTACGTATTGATGAAGCGCATTATGAAGATAATTTAGATCATATTGTTTTGCATCCTTCATTTGGATCCAAAACTGACAATTATACTCAAAGACAGTCGTCATGGAAGCTACGTGCTCATACGAATAAATTGATTTGTCCAGTTTGGTGGCTGCGAAAGTTAAAAGACGTTTCATCAAGTCTTAGATCTAATAACGGCATTAATCATTTGTTTATATCAACTCGTGGTAAGGTCAGGCCAGCTTCCCGGACCATTATTGGAGGTTGGATTAAAACCATTCTAAAGGAGGCAGGTGTTGAGGCCTCCCCTGGTAGCACCCGGAGTGCCTCAGCATCTCTAAATTGGCTTGAAGGTTGTAACATCGACGAAATTATGGCTAAAGGAAACTGGCGTGTTCCTAACACCTTTGCGCGATTCTATTCCGCCGAGATAAATCAATTTCAAAGTCATAATAATCTATCGCAAACATTCGAAGCTGTATAATATGTTGATTTGGTCTAATTTATGTTATGTAAAAAAATAAATAATAATGTATAAATGTGATTGGTGCTAACTTATAGGTTACCTATTGTAATTAATGCGGAATTAATTAGAAATAAACATAGTACGTACAATATCATTTATTTTTGGGGATGAATAAAACTATAATTTGTGTGTACAATATATTTCTGGTTTTTCTTTTGCAGTGACGTTCCTTCCTTTTTACTTACATATTAGGTACTTTTGTTCACTTAATCTTAGTACTTTTACAATAGCTTTGTTTAGATGTTGGTAAACAAAAATACTTACCTTTAGTAGACAATAATCAAGTCTATCATACTATATCATATTCACACATTGGCATCTTTTTAGCTTGCCACCAGGCGATAATAAACACATCTCACTGTATAGGTCTAGAATAACGGTTCCTAGCATATAATATAATGTTTTACCTGAAAATAAAACAGTTATTATATGCGAAACCTTATTCTAGACCTATTTTTAATCCTGCCTGGTGGACCTTATCCTGTCCACCGGAAGTGAGATTCAATGTGACGAGCCGCCTGTCCGCTCGGGCAAGCTGCGCTCCCCTCCCATTGGCTATAGTGGGGCGGAGCCAAGCGGGAGGGAGACGGAGAGGTCGTGACGTCAGATCCGGATGATGCTGTCTCACTGTATAGGTCTAGAATAAGGTTTCGCATATAATAACTGTTTTATTTTCAGGTAAAACATTATATTTTGTATGGACAGGTATATGGTTTTATTATTTATCCTAATCTATATAATGTTAACATTGTAATTTAAAATAAAAAACCTTATATTATCGCTTTAACTTTTGAGATATGATTTTTTAAACACAAGTCGTGCTCAAAAACGCGCTATCTCTGTGTTCAGCGTATCATAACTCTACACCGTAGTTGAATACTCATAAACAAAACACTTAAATATATAGCTTCATGCATACTAAACATAAAAAAACATAACACTTGATAGTGTTACAATAACAACTTGAGGCATAATTAATGGGTTTGTGAAACCCGAGCCGATAAGCGCGCCGCGTCAGCAGGTATAAAAAATGGCGGGGCAATGTGGGGTGACGTCATGAGGCCCGTTCGTGCAAGCGAGCGGCTACTTCAGTATTTAGCCAGTCTCCAAATTTATATAAAAAAGCTATGCAAGGTTCTATTACTCTGCTTCCATTTAGTGTCGATTTTCAGTTTAATCGGTTGTACAGTTTGGGTAATACTTGTCAAAACATATTCGGGTACATCATAAAATCGGTGCTCACTCTTAAGATGAGTACAAATTGATGCCACACTTTCATTAGGAGGAATGTTTCGAGCTATTTCAAAGCATGATTTATAAGTGACATTTACCCTCTTCGCCTAAAAACAACCATAACTTCTAAATAGGCAAGTAAAGGCAGCTGAACCTTTTCTATAACTATGTTAGATATGTCTTCTTGCTATACAAGAAGTATAAAGAAAGGCATATTTGAGTTATTTTTTAATCTCTCGTTATAGTTTAGGTTTTTAGTTTTTCCATACCTTATTTGTTAACGCTATATACTCACCCATCGTTTACGTATTGCAATATTAAATAATAATAAATTATGTCAAAACAGAGATAAGACTGCAGTACATTCACACAAAACAAAAAATATTTAACTTTAAACACACAACATGTAAACCAAGACGTTACACTATGGCATAAAACGCAATGAAAACGAGTGCTTATAAATTACCTTACTTTGATAAAAAAAATTACGGCTACCCTCTTCATAAAAATCATCGTTTGTGTTGCCATAAGATGGTTTAAATACTACTAAATTAGGTGGCGTGATGAAAATGTACCTTCCATGAAATCCATTTTTTGATTTTTAAGTATGGGACGCGACACTGTGCGGCGTCGGGACGGTGAAGGAGTTCGTGGTCCGGCTGGCGCGTCGTATGTACGACCGCGCCGACAACGGACCACACCCTCACCTGAATGACATTGCGCCCTACCATACAAGGCCCCCCGACGCAGTGCTGAAGCGTGCACTGCCCCGCGACATTCTCCCGCTGCTGCGGGAGAATGTCGCGGGGCAGTGCACGTTGGGGCGTCTTCGACGTTGGGGCGTCTTCAACGTTGGGGCGTCTTCGACGTTGGGGCGTCTTCAACGTTGGGGCGTCTTCGACGTTGGGGCGTCTTCAACGTTGGGGCGTCTTCGACGTTGGGGCGTCTTCATCGTCCTTCATCATCTTCATCATCTTCATCATCCTCCTCGTCCAGCAGGACGAGGAGGATGACCGCGACGAGGGCCGATGAAGACGCCTCTACGGAACGCCCCAGGAGGGGCAAGATGACCTATACAGAGCCACCGATGAGGCACTCCGACCATAAGCCCACGGTGGCCTGCCAGTTCCCCGGGGGTAAATGCCCCCGCGAGTTTCCGCCTGGGCAATGGGATCCACCCAGAGGCCCGCCCCTACCCTAGGGGGAGGTGGAAGACGGTGACTGACTGTGAATACTTGTCCGTTAATCTCAGTGATATGCCAAGTTAAAAATTAACTACCCCATTTCTGAACGGGCATCGAGTAAGACTTGTCATTGTCAAGATCAATGTCAATAATGTCATTCTATGCTTGTCATGAATTTGCGCGCCTTTTTCCGGAACTGCAAGATACATTTTTATCCACAAAAGCCAATTTAATATCGTGTTGAATATGGAAAGTAGAACCCACTTAGCGGCAATGATTGCATCGTCCAATCATGTTCTCAGAAGTTTAGATATGATGACCTGAACAATGATGACGACGATGATGACATCATTTCATTTTTACCCAGAAAGAACACATGAACAAAGTGCCTTCGCCTTAATAGAGACAATAAGGTAAGTGTTAATGGACATATTCTTAGTATTAAGCTATGTATCAGTTTAAGTTCAATTTAAATTACTTATTAGCCTAATTATATGGCTAGATTCTAATAAAAATAGGAAGCAGCGTTATGTATGATGCTACCTAGAATAAAGAAAATAAAAACATTTTTAATGAAAATAGAAGGTCGTAGGGTTCAGGGATCACGGCCTCCACCACCGCGGAACTATGGGTATGCCGAGAATACGATTCCTAGGTTCTTATCAAGACAGTTCCGCCTGGAACTGTCAGGATGGAACCGTCGACTTTTGAAGACCTTGAAAGTAGGCTCTCTCCAATATTTAAAAGGCAAGGAGATATCGGGCGTTAGTGTTTAAATCCAAGAAAGCAGCTTCTAGTTATCTGCTGGTTATTAGCTACTTCAGATAGCTACAAGTAAGTGTGTTCAGACCAAACATTAAACAATTTTGCTTTGAATGTGTATCTTTCATATTAAATTTGCTCTCAGCAAAAGCACGATTCAAAGCTGTTTCCGGCGAGTTCTCCATGCTCTCAATTCACTTGCTAAGCATGAGATTGCATGTAGGGACACAAAAAAAATATCGATACTTCGTGGTATCGAGTACGTACGTTTCCTTTAAATTATTAATACTTAGTATTCGATACTTGTGCTTAATAAGTATTTTTAAATTTTTAATTAATATTGGTATAGTATCGATTAAATTACCTATCTAACTTGGCCTTTCGGCTCATGCTTATGGCAACATTGACAACGCCATCTTGTTCAATCGTGCTGAAGCTTCTAAAAAAATACACATTGAGTTTGAAATCGTTCGTTCCGTTCACAGACCACTGATGCGTATGTATCCGAATGTCCGTGGGTTAAAAAGCCCGATACCTCGTCTATCATCACTCGTCTTACTCGTTCACTTATGAAAATGTCTAAAAGAAAAAGCAAGGTTAAACGGCAGATGCACGTCCTCACGTTAAAAGTGCACCTCACAAATATACGTGGGCTGCACTCTAATCTCCAAGCGGTCCACCATCACCTTGTGACCGCCAAACCACACTTGCTCTTCTTAACGGAGACGCAGATTAAATGTCCATCAGACACAGCATACCTGGATTACCCAGGCTATGTCCTGGAGCACTGTTTTGTCCCACGCGCCGGTATCTGCGTGTACGCACGAGATGACATTTGTTGTTTGCGTCTCCGTAACCTTGAACGCCCCAACTTCTCAGTGATGTGGCTACTGGTTGACATAGGCCTAGAGAAAATTTTCTACGCATGTGTCTACCGATCCCACAGCGGAGACCGTGAGACAACTCAATTAGTGGAACACCTCAGTGAGACGTCAGATGTGGCACAACAGCGTTATCCAACTGCTCAATTGTTACTTCTGGGGGACTTCAATGCTCACCACCAGGAGTGGCTAGTCCCACACCAGTTTACCGACCACGCTGGGCGTGAGACGCGAAAGCTAGCTTTAGCGTTAAATCTTTCCCAGCTGGTCCAGGAACCGACAAGAGTGCCTGACATTGACGGCCACACTGCTAACTGTCTCGATCTGCTGATGACGACTGAACCAGACCGATATTCTGTGACGGTATCTTCACCTCTAGGTAGCTCTGATCACTGTCTGGTCAAGTCAGTCGCTGTATACTCCCCGCCAGACCCAAGCCCAAAGGGCTGCAGACGCGTGTGGAGATACAAATCAGCGGATCGGGACGAGATGCGGCAATTCCTTGCATCGTATCCTTGGCGGCAAATATGTTTCAATTCCCAAGACCCGACGCAATGTGCTTCAGCTGTGACGGAGGTTATATGTCAGGCAATGGAATATTATATTCCATTCTCAGACAAACCTCTCTCCAGCAAAGCTCAGCCTTGGTTCGGAGCCGAATGCGCTCGCGCTGAAGCGTAGAAACATGCGGCATATCTGGCCTGCGACCACATCGTCGCTTCCCATCAGGTGAGATCGTGGTCAAACGATGACCCAGTCAGATGTAAAAAAAAAAAAAAAAGAACAGACTTACAATGTATATGTTTTTGTGCTCACAGTTCACTCGTCCAATCACTCACTCACTCATTCGCCGTTGACCGTTGTTGTGAAGAACATTTAGATATTTTACGACTTTTTTGCTTGACTAAATTGAATAAATCAAATGATATTTATTATAATCTAAAAGTACTCAATATTATTCTGTGCTGTGTATCGAAAATTGAGTCATTAGAAGAATGCCGCCCAGCAAGAGTGAGCTTTGGCAGTATTTTGTCAACATTAATAACAACGAGGTGAAATGCAAGATTTGTTTCACAACCAAAAAAACGTTAGGAAATACGTCAAACATGAATAAACATTTAAGGAGACACCCTAAACCTAATACGTCAAGGTATTTTTTTAATAATTTTGTGCTTCTTGTAAATGAGTCGTCTAGTTTCAAATGCGGCAATCTGTGCTTTTTGTCCAAAATGACTTATTGATATGGCAACACAGATAATTTGAATAAAACCGTCTTAATTTGACATTGAGTATCAAATTCGTCAATATGTCATTGAAAATACTAAACGAAATCGTAGATTAGGATCAAATCCGGCGATCTGTAAAACTTAAAATTCAAACCCGGCCATTTTTGGCCGACGACCAATCAGAAGCGAGAGTCCTTAAGCGTCATGTAGTGGCTACCGGAACATTCTGTGTCGCATTGAAGTGTTAATATGTACATACATATTAACACTTCAATGCGATACAGAATGTTATAATTACAACTATCTCTATGCAACGGTCCTACTAAATCTAAAAATATCCTATCAAACGCACTTCTACCTGTGATAACTAAACGGTGTACTAAACTAAATGAACTGGAAGATGAACCCTTGGACAGTAACGAAGACCCTCCCATAGTCTATGAAGAGGAGCACTTGTCAGGTGGTGCATCCACGGCGGAACCTGTGGCGGGAACCTCGTCCCAAATAAGTACAGGTAATACTGGAGTTGCAGCTTGGAGGTCATGAAGCCGGGAGCATATTTGGAAAAAAATAAATTTACCATGGCGCGATGATCGCATTGCTTTTTTGGGGCATTCGGATCTGCCCACTGAAATATGTGACCTGGAGGAACCATTTCAATTCTTTAGCAAGTTTATCAACGAGGACATTGTTTCTAACATTGTGAACGAAACAAATTTATACATAACTCAAAAAGGGTTTAGTTTCAGTAGTAGTAGTATTGTCACTTCCATTGAAATTCGTCAATTTCTAGGTATAATTATATTTATGTCGGTTTACCACTATCCTAACGTCAGGGCATATTGGTCAAAGTATGGTTTTACACATATTATGCAGTCAATGACGTTGAACCGCTTTGAAAAGATAAGGTCGGTAATCCATTTTAACAATAATGAAAATCACAAGCCAGTTGGACATCCTCAGCATGATCGCCTGTACAAGATTAGGCCTATTATAAAGCATCTCAACACCAAGTTCATAAATGTTGCTCCACTAGAGCAGAGGCTTTCGCTTGATGAGCAAATGTGTGCTTCAAAAATCGGCCATTTTATGAAGCAATATTTGCCCAATAAGCCCCATAAGTGGGGCTTCAAACTTTTTGTGCTCTGCTTCTTTATCTGGCTATGCCTATAATTTTGAGATATATTCTGGTAAACAAGATAGTTGCATGTCAATAGGAGATTTAGGTTTCGAATATTTCTTTTACTCAGGCTTCATGTATGTACAATTGTACATGGCGCCGGACACATACCGGAGCCGGACCGCGGTTTTTGCGCTGCCGCCGCACCGCAGAGTCATGTAAATGATCAAAAACCGGAACCGGTTAGGATCGGAATAGGATCGGGAGCAGAGCGGGACGATAACGGAATAAGAGAGGGACTGTAACAGGATAGGAGTGGGAAGGTAACGGAACAGAACCGGTACGGTACGGTAACAAGATAGGAGCGGGACGGGAACTGGAATGGAAATATGGTGGAATGGAAAATGGTCGGAAGCAGGATGAATACTTCACTACGCGTACGAAGTCGCGGGCATCAGCTAGTTATAAAATATGTTTAATTTCAATATTTATTAGTACCCAAGTTATTTTCTAGGGTCGCACATTATATTTTTTTCGTTCCCTACAGTACCGGCCATAAAATTGTCCTGCAGTACCGGCCACTATTTAAGTTTATTTTTGAGTGACTTTCTTTTCTTTCTAGGTACACAAAAATGCCAGGCGATAATAGTGATGGTAAGACGAAGAAAAAGAAGGGTGCTTGAGATCCCGCCAATATGCATAAAGCTAGGTTCATATTACTGTGTCGGGGTGTGTCGTGGCGCGACAGAATGCAATCAGTCTCATAGATTTATTATGACTAGATTAACATCAATGTGTTGCATTGTGTTGTGGCGGCGTCTGTCGTGGCGTCAACCCATCGCGCCCGGTCGCGCCATTGAGGTGGTGGGGGATCTGTCGAGCCACAACACACCACACTGATGTGAATCTAGCAGTACGGCGCGTTACCGCGGTGAATGTAGTTGTTTCCCGTCATTTTATTTTGCAAAAATGTCTGACGAACTTATTGAGTTAGTACGCCAATATAAAGTACTTTATGACACAAAAGCTAAAGATTACAAGGATCAAGGTGTCAGGAATGCTGTTTGGGAGGAAATAGCAACAACATTAAATAAACCAGGTAAGTGTTTATTTATTAACTTATTAACATTTCCCATGGTACTTGACCCTCTGGACTCATAAAATAATTATTATATTTTTCTCTTATGTACACAGCTTCTTGTGTTGGATTTCTCGATAAAGGGGGAATATTACATAAAGCAGTATTAGTACTATTGTTGGTGATTTCCGTAGAATTGAAGCTTTGATCATCTTCGTACGTGTTTACAGACATTAAAAAATTATGTAGACAACAAGTAGCAAGAACAATTTTATCTGCCATGTACGGCTGTACTTGCAAAGGTCCTTGAAATACTCTGAATCTTGCTCTTAATATACCAAATGCATTTTCTGCTGTACGACGAGCACGTGATAGACGGTAGTTAAATATTTTATTTGAATCATTGTTTACTAGTTTTGCTTTACTGTAGGGTTTTAGTAAATATGTCTGCAATGGAAATGCTGCATCAACGACGATAGTATACGGTAAAGGCTCACTATTCTGGCTCAGCGGTTCGTTTGGTGGAACACTTAGTAAATACCACCGTCACTATTTCTACCATCATAATAAACTTGTAATAAGCATCAACAAGAGCAAGTAGCACAATGGAAGGCTCTTGTTTATAATTGTAGAAGGTAGACCCAGCTTTTATTGGGCAAGTTATATTTATATGTTTTCCATCCAAAGCTCCAATACAATTTGGAAAATGCCAATTCTTTTTAAATCCTATAAGAATGTTTCGCCATGTTTGTTCTGTTGGTTGTGGCATTACAATAGGTTACATAATCTTCCAGATGGCATCGCAAACTTCTTCAACTATTGCTTTTACTGTTGACACTCCCATACGGTAACTGAACGCCATCGAACGAAATGAATTTCCTGTAGCCAAAAATCTGTAATTAAATAAATTATATAAGTATATACCTACATGCCAAAATTTATTGTTTCAGTTGAAACATGCCAAGAGGATTGGACTAAGTTACGTAATTCTTTCGCCAGTGCACTAAAACGTAGAAGAAATAAGAAAAGCGGTCAAGCTGCCATGCCAGTAACACCTTGGAAATATGAAGATCAAATGAATTTTTTATCACCATTTATGGAATCTAGAAACACGAAGACAAATTTAGCATCTTCACCTGAACCAATTCAATCACCATCTGAATTGACATCGGACAGGTCTACAGCTAGTCCTTACAATAGGAGCGAGTCTCAATGCTCAGTCAGGAGTTCGTCTTCTTCCCGTCAAAATTCGGTCAAGCCAGGGATGCAGGAGCTTTATGAACTTATGAAGTCATCAAACGATCTCAGAATTCAAAAGCAAAATGAAAGACGAGAAAGAGATATGGATGAAAATGATCTGTTCTTTTTGAGTATGAGCAAAGCGGTGAAAAGTCTTTCAATCCTTGAACAAACTAAAATTAAACTAGATTTGCAGTCTGCAGTATCCAAAGCACAAATCCGCCACTTAGAGAGAACAACAGACCGATAAAGTCCTGCAAACTCCAATTAACATTACATCCTACAAAGTCATTCCGCCACAAAAAAACTATTTCCCCACCCCAACCATCGTCAACTTATCAACAATACGAAAAACCTCTTCAGTCATACAATCAATCTTCTACCGTTTACTATCCAATCGCATCAACATCTACAACCTTGCCATCCACATCGTCATCTCACACATCACCACAACAAATGAGTTCATTGGCTGATGAAAATCTTGCTTCCTATTATAGTACAGTTGATTATAGTGACTGTGATTAATAAATAATTATTTATATTTTTAAGTGTTAAAGTTAATCTTGTCTCGTAATTAAAAAAAAATTATGTCATTTTAGAGAAAAATACATACCTCAAACACACAGCAAGTCTTTCTTTTGTTCCTATAGGACAGCGAAATTGCGTATGTTGTTTCTTAATATCCCTTTCAATTAAAGAGTGTACTTGCTCGAACTGAATTTTAGTTAATCTGAAATATCGATGGAAACTTTCGTCATCAGTTTCTAAGTCCTGAACGAGAGCGTGAAATGCGCCTTTACTGCCTCTTACTTCATTTATAGGATGAACCCAATATCTCCGTTTCTTTTTCTTTTTTTTAAGAAGAGTTGCCATGATAAGAAATTGTATATCTTCGTCAAAATCATTGTCAGTATCAGATGATTCCAAGAAAAACATTTTACACGTATACACCGCACAACTCACAAATTATTAATGATGTAAAATTGTGCCATATTGCAACACACCACGACACACCAGTATGAACACTACGCGTCACGACACATAGCGCCCCAACACATCACAACACAACAATCTGAACCCAGCTTAAAGCCGTGCAAAAGGCGCTGGGTCATGAAATGAGTGCGCGTCAGGCCGCAGAACTTTATCAGGTACCAAGAACTACATTAAATGACAGAATTGTCACCGGTTCCTGATGTTTCAAAAAGATGAGCTACTGCACACGTCGCAAAGCTGAAAAAAGGGAAAATTACACAAATTCTCCATACATAAAGATGCTGGAACAGCGAAGAGATTATAAAAGTGTTGAGTCAGCTAAGCGAAGTAGAACTTTGCTTTCAGGACAAGATGCCAGCAAAAAAGGCAAGAACTCGGTTTCAGGAAAAGATGTCAGCGAGAAATAAAAATATAAGAAAAAAGTAAACCAGAGTCCTCCCCACAGACCGAACCAGGAAGAGACATTTGTCCTTTGCGCCTTGAATCTCATGAAGAGGATTAGATTCAATTTCGAAAGTGCAAGGTTTTGGCAAATATGTGAGAGCTGACAAAACAATACATTTGTTATTTTTGCCTGGTACAAATGATCATTTTTATGCTGGCCGGTACTGGAGGCCAAATTTTTTTAAGTTGATTTTTCATTGTTTTCAAATACACTCGAGAGCAATGAATCCGGGTCACTTAAAGAATCCTAAAAATCTCGGAAACTAAAAATGCTAGGTTAATGCAATAAATTGTATTTAATAGACAATGTAATACTCCTTAAATGAAGGTATTAAAACTTCTTAGTTATTGTAAAGTTATATCATAAAAAAATCAAATTTGAAAAAGGGCCACTTTCGAAGATGGAACTACGAAATTACAGCATTTGGTTTTGCTTTTGTTTGTAATCTGTCATTTATGTGGGTACATAAACCATGTTGATAGTGCTCTATATTCATTATTCAAGCTGAAATTATGTCGCTTACGCCTGAAGAATGCACCAGAATACTTACAATGCTGGAAACCGGCCGGAGTCAGCGCGATACAGCCAGGACTGTCGGTGTGTCGCTGTCAACAGTACAAAGAGTTCTCCGACGTTACGAAGAAACTGGTTCTAACCTACGCAGACCAGGAACGGGCAGAACTAGGTGTACCACAGCACGAGAAGACCGATACTTGGTGAACACCATGCTTCGAAATCGCTTTCTCACAGGAACTGAACTCACCAATCAGTTTCGACGCCTCGGAGGAAGTAACCCAAGTGCATGGACAGTAAGACGTCGGCTTGCTGAATCTAACTTAAAACCCCTTAGACCTGCAAACGGCCCTAAACTGGAGCGTGGGCATCGTATTTCGAGACTAAGATATGCCCAGAGCCACGTAAATTGGAGTATTGAAGATTGGTCAAAAGTTATGTTCTCCGACGAATCAAAATTTATGCTCTACAAGCACGATGGAAGACACAGAGTGTATCGAAGACCAGGGGAAAGATTCAAGCAAGCATGCATCGAAGAAAAAGTAGCCTACGGTGGTGGGTCTGTACTTGTGTGGGCCGGAATTTCTTCTGAAAGTCGCACAGAGCTGGTGATCATAGAAAACGGCTCTTTAACTAGCGTAAGATATGTGGAAGAAATCCTCAATGATCACGTTGGTCCATTTATGGTCAATTTAGGTGAGGATGCTATATTTATGCATGACAATGCCCGACCTCATACAGGTAGGATTGTGAATGACTACCTTCAAGAGATGAACATTACTCGTATGGAGTGGCCAGCGCGCAGCCCGGATATCAACCCGATCGAGCATGCTTGGGACGAGCTAGGCAGATGCGTAAAACAACGAAACCCTCCCCCAATCACGCTTCGTGAGCTCAAAATTGCTCTCACAGAGGAATGGGAGAATATTCCCCAAAATCGTATAAGGAACTTGGTGTACAGCATGCCAAACCGCGTAAACGCAGTAATGGAAGCACGAGGAGGCAATACGAAGTATTAAAATTCAAGAAAATCGTAATAAAGTTCAAAAATTTCATGTTTCCTATTTTAGTTTTAAGGAGAGATCAGCAGTTTTTTTTCTTTATGTAATTTTGTGTTAATAAAATGTATGGTGACTCATATTTTTTTAACTTTCATTTAAGGAGTATTACATTGTCTATTAAATACAATTTATTGCATTAACCTATCATTTTTAGTTTCCGAGATTTTTAACATTCTTTAAGTGACCCGGATTCATTGCTCTCGAGTGTATTATTAATAAAATTGATTATTTCTAAATATATTAGTATTTTATTGTTTTTATTTACAGCACTTTTATTTTGTCACGTTTTATTTCATTTTAGTTGATATTTAACATATAACCTGGGGATTTTTATTTTATCCTACATAAACCTTAAGGTGACGGTACTGCCGGACTCTCTCCTTCACTTTGGCAAACGGTAATTTTATTGGAACTCTGCTTTGTCTAGCGCCATTGCGTTGTTATAGAACGAGGACGCGTTTCTTCGACGACTGGCTTGAGGTGTTAGAGCAAGAAAACGAGTTCTGTGATTTCGACGACCCTAACTATAAGGTGCTATGAGTTAAAAAAAACGTGCAAGTAAGAGAAACATAAGGTCCCACGAAGAGGGAACAGAATCACATGTAGGTGAAAATAATGACAGCGAACTCCACTTCACCGATAATGAAGATGATTTTTTTTGAGGCAAAAAAAAAGTTTAAAAGTGCGCATTTATAACGACAGACGAACAAGACTAACGGCAAGGCGAATTGAAAGCGCGTTAGCTGAAGGCAGCGACTTCGATTCGGACTTTGACGATGAGTTCAATCTGGACGAACTCGCTGCCTCCGGTAGTATGTCCAGGGACATCCCGGACGATGAGGAGTTGGAGCAGTCAGTCCGTAATGTGGTGAATTCAATAGAGAGGGCTATGGATGGCGCCATCGATCACCTTTTTGACGTATCTGCTTTCGAGTGGCAAGCAGATTTTGATACGTTCCGGGGTGTTCCTGAAATTTTTTCAGGTCCTACCCCAGGGCCTATCAAAAACTACGATACGCCTTATCATGCCTTCACTGACATTTGGAGTGAAGACATCATAGAGCGTATAGTCATCGAAACAAATAGATACGCCAAGCAGGTAATTAATGGACAAACGGAATCAGGGGCACTAAAACCTGCATCTCGTATTCGTAGATGGACGGACCCCAACAAAGACGAGATGTAGGTACGTTTTTTTCGCCATATACATGCTGATGGGATTAGATCCCAGAAAGTCATAGCACGAGTTCTGGAAATCAAGTGGCTATTTAGAGTTGCCGCATTCAGGCAGCTGAATATCGAATATCTGCTCTCTCGCTCGAATATCTAGCTGAATATGAATTTGCTGGAAAAAAGGTTCAAAATGAGTGAATTCGTTTGTGTTCGACGCGATATATGTGCTCAAATAATAGGCGGGAAAAGTACTTCAGATATTGAAAAATATTTGTTGGACAATTTGCATTTATCGACAAGAGATGTGAATACGGTTATGCAAAGTATACAAAGAAATTTGATATCGAGTTGTAACCAAAAATGGGCGAAAGCTAAAAGAAAACAAGATCGTTTCGAGAGCCAAAACGCAAATTGGTTAAATGGCGAGTTTAAAGTTCCAATGAACTCTTGCAGTACCTCATCATCTGAGAATTCCGACTTGAGTACTGGAGATCGTGGTAGAAAACCAAAACCATATGACGGGTGTTCGGAAACTACAAAAAGACATAAAAACATGGAATTAGTCCAGGGGTATGGAATAGAGCATTTGCACAACGCTTATGTACAAGGTTTACGATCTATGGGTGAAAGTGATGAAGCTTCGATTGTGAGTATGGTAAGAAATACAGAAAGAGAGAAGAAAAAACATTCTAAGAAACATCTTACGAAGTCCAGATGATGTACCTTCCTATATCAAAGAAGAAGCATTAAGTATATATATTGAAACCGATTTATAAAAATTTCTTGAGACTTCTTGAGAAGAACTTATTTTCTGTATTTCCATCATACCAAACTTCGGCTGAAGCAAAAAAGGATTGCTATCCTCTTGCATCAAACATAACCGTAACGAATATAAGTGCCAAAGTGTATCTCTTAGATCATACTGCCTGTCGTATTTTAAAGACAGTTTCAGTGTCAAGAAATTTCAGTCGTCTTAAGCTGTATAGCAAATGGGGTTGCGATGGATCCTCGGGACAGAGTGAATATAAACAAGTTTTACCTGAAGAAAATGAACAAATATCGGACGCTAATATGTTTATAGTTTCACTTGTACAATTGAGACTGGTGGACGAAGAAAGTAAAGCAGTTATATGGCAAAATCCGACATGCTCTTCCGTTAGATATTGCAGACCCATTTCTCTGGAATTAGAGAAAGAAACTCTGCTCCGCTGTTGTAACTGAACTCGAAACCAAAATTAATGAATTAATTCCAACGCTTATTAAAATACAAAATAATAATACGAGGGTCAAACTGAAAGTTCTTAGAAAATCAAAAACTGATTAAACTAGCTTGTTATTACTATTATTATATCTTTTCAAAATAGTGTCCGTTCACGTCAATACATCGCTGCATCCTATGGAACCATTGACAAAAGCACTTTGCCCACTCTTCCTTAGGTGTCTCTTCGACGGCCTTTTAAAACGCTGCCACAGCTTCCTCAGCGTCCATAAAACGTTTTCCTTTAAGTTTTTCTTTTATTTTTGGGAATAATGAAAATCACAAGGTGCTAGGTTGGGACTATACGGCGGATGACCCAGTAATTTTACGTTTGACGTCGACAAATAGTCGACCGTTCGCCTGGCGGTGTGCGACGAGGTCGTTGTCGTGGTGAAGCAGGATTCTACTGCGAGGTCGTTTCTCCCGAACTTTTTCCAAGACAAGTGGCAAACAATTGTTAATGTACAGTGGCGGTCAAAAATCCAGTAGCAGTCTCACAAAGCAATAGCATCAAAGTAAATCGCACTAATGACCTTCTTCTACAAAGCGTTTGCAGGCACACACACACCCATACAATCTATTCTTTCATTATGAACCAATCAAAGAGCGAGATTATCAATCGTCTTCCTGTCGTAAACTTTTCAAGTTAATAACTTTTAATTTCGAGACATTGAGTAAGTGTCAGTCTGGCTCAGTGGTTTAGCACAGTGTTTAATTGTCGTAAATCATGATACGCGACACGTCTGTTCGAATCCTCTCGTACTATAAATCATTTTTACATTTTAGTTTTTAGAATTTTGTTTGAAATGTCATCGATGTGGTGTTGTTTCTTTATTTCAATGTTTTAACCAGTTTCTCAAAAGATGAAGGTAGATTTGAAACAAGACGGCAATAGAATAGTGAACTTGTCGGTTGATGACCTTTGTTGCGAGCGATAGATTTATTGTTACTGGTGTTGTTTCGTTTGATAGTTATTATTACAAATGCAAGCAAATAGAAATATCGATGAAAGGGCAAATATAGTGGCCTTTTATACAAAAATGGACTTAATATATCTCAAATTTCCAATGAAACCGGCTTATGTGTAAGTTATAATAGATTGTGTGATGATATTATTATAGTTGCGTTGTGGTGTTAATTGCTAGTTTAAAAGTGTTCTAATATAATAAAGATTACTCTGTTTTAGAGAAATACTGTGAGTCGTTGGGTAAAACGACACAACGAGGAAGGCAGTCTGCAGAGTCGTGTAAGTGGAAGCCCGCTATTTATCAACCAGTCTCAGCGACGTTTTATGGTGGAACAATATGAAACGAATAACAAGTAGTTTGCAGAACAATAAGTGGAAACGTAATTGCGCACTGTCCACCGCGGACTCCATGCCGAAGGATTACATCACCGAATACCTGCTAAGAAATCATGTTTGACGCGAAGGCATATAAACAGGAATGATTGCGTTTTGCTCGAGAATATATGGATTTTAACTGGAAGACTACTACAATATTTACCGATGATAAAACTTTTAAGTCATAGTTAGTAATAGTAATAGTTAGTAGGTAAATTTGAATGATTTTTTAAAGAAAAATTTGTAGTTTATGGTTATAAGGGGTTAAGCTTCAAACCTCTTTTCCTTGAGAAAATGAATATTTTAAGCTTATATAAACCTTAAATAACCAGGTAATAAGAGATGTATTGGTTTCTATTTCTTTTAAAAACTATAAGTAAATAAATGTTTATCATAAGTAGGTTATTAATTATTAAATTACAAAATGTTTTTTAACTTGGATTTTAATAAATGTTCCCTTATGAACGACTATTTTAATTCATGTTTAACAAAGGCTGCAACTTATAGTTTGTTATATTAACAGGGATTTAAACTTAATAATAAATACCAAAAAGTGATCACGGCACTCAGGATTGAACCCATACCCTTATTGACCATCGTATAAGAGTTTACTAATTACGCCACTCCACCATTGTCACATTTATTAAGTAAACGAATTTAAGCTGTTGTTTTAAGTCGGCTCGGCGTAAAAACCGGATAACTCACTAAGAAGAAAGCGACTATATACTGTTATCTTTTTCTAATGTTTACCACATGCATCTGACGAAGTGCACCTCCTCATAGTTATACCGTATGACGTTTTGTTGTGTACGTAAGGACATTATACACACAGAGATAAAATATGCAGCATGCGCGGGTTTACACCGTGTGGGCGATTATCGACTTTAAGGTGCTACTGCACTTTTGTCCGTTTACTGTACCACTCCGCAGAAACTGTTTTTCAATCCTCTAAAGCTAAAATTGTCGCGAAATTACCTGTCCTTCCGAAGAACGACGCTACTATCTTTTTTTCCACGCTTCGACCTCTCTTCACTTTAGTTGGCAACTCCTCGGAAGGAAACACCCACTGAGCAGACTGTCTTTTGGTTTCGGGATCATAACAGTAAATTCAGCTTTCGTCACCCGTAAGTATGTCGAACAAAGCATTTGAGTCACCTCCGTTAAATCTTTCAAGCATTTCACGGCACCAATCAACACGACGGAGTTTTTGGGCCTCGGTCAAAATATGAGGTATCCACCGGGGACAAAGCTTCCTTACCGCTAAATGTTCATGGAGTATTTTGTGCACTTGACTCATACCGATGCCTAAGCTTGTCCAAATCTGCTGATAGGTCACTCTTTTGTCAGTCTCTATCATACGACGCACAGCACAGATGTTATCTTCGGTCGTCACCGTAGTAGGCCGTCCCTCACGCAGATTATCGGTGAGATTAGTGCGACCACGCTTAAACTCATTAAACCAGTTGTAAACAGTGGCACGAGATGGGGCTTCATCGTGAAAGGCCAATCGTAGTCTATCATAACTTTCTTGTTGACTTAAATGTAATCAAAAGTCATAAAAAATCATAGCACGGAAATTTTCTCGCGTTAAATTCATGCTGACGTGACACAGACAATTTTCAATTTGCCGCCAAATCGTATAACAAATGACAATTGAATGAAATTCATACTCAACAATATTGGCAGAGTTACATTTTTAAAATTTAATTTTTTTTTTTAATTTATTTTGTTTTCAAGTGGCCAGTTCTAAAAACATTCAGTTTGACCCTCGTATTATACAAGTAAGACATGAGCTGTTCATGACTATGATTGACGGGAAAGTTGCTCAAGTATTAACGCAGACACCATCGAGTGCTTCATGCACTGTTTGTGGAGCAACTCCTAGACAGATGAACGGTCTAACAAAAGTAACTACAAGAGTTGAGAATGAAGATGCGTTTTAATACGGACTCTCCACCTTACATGCATGGATCAGATGTACAGAAATGGTTCTGCATATTTCTTATAAACAAGGCTTTGAACCGTGGTCTGCAACGACTCCAGAGAACAAAAAGATTAAAGAAGAAAAAAAGATGTACGTCCAAACTCGTTTCCGGGAATAGCTTGGTTTACACATTGATAAACCTCGTCAAGGATTCGGAAACAGCAATGATGGAAAAACGGCAAGCAGATTCTTCCAAAACTATCTGCGGAAATCACGGGTATCGATGAAGAGTTGATCAAGAGATTATGTATACGTAATTCTGCAAACCATGTCATCGGGATTTTCTATAAACGCAGTAAAGTTTGGTGAATATACGCTGGGGACTGCACAGTTATATGTAAGCAAATATAACTGGTACTGTATGCCATCTTCAGTCCACAAAATTCTTATACATGGTGCCAAAATAATCGAGCATTTTGCAGTTTTACCTATAGGCCAACTATCTGAAGATGCACAAGAAGCTCGTAATAAAGACTATGAGAAATATAGGTTACATCACGCTCGGAAGTGTTCCAGATCAGCCACAATGGAAGACGTTCTGACACACTGTTGTATACTTCTGATCCCTATATATCCAGCATAAATAGATCAAGTATTGTGATACCAAAAGAATTACTTAACGAAGCTAAAGACCTATGACAAGTGATGAGTAGAATAATGTTCCTTTTTCGTTATTAGCATGTTTTTTGTAGTTTAATATGATGTAACTATGTTGTTATTAACCTATTAATAATTAAAAAAATAACCTTCTTCTTCTGTATTTTTTATGTTAATGTGTTTTTAATTTAATTTACATACGAACATTTTCCATTTTATTTTTGTAATTTTTTTTACTTATTAAATATGGTTTTTCAAGTGGCAGTGTTTTAATTATCTTATATCATAAGTATTCAGGAATACGCAAACAAAATTTCAATTCAAAATGTCAAGAAAAAAAGAAGTTAAAGATTTTTGAGATGGAACGCACCGTTTGGTCCCATAGTGCGGCGCCCGGCGTCACAGATCTTGACCTCGATCGGTATTTCATTATTCTAGAAAACATAAAATTCGATTAATGTCCATTTTCATTCAACATTTTATTCGTAAAATATAACTGGCATATAAGTATAGGTCATCGGATGTCTGGGAGTGTTATCTACCTACTAACGCTGCATAAATACACACATCAAAAGTGTCTAGGGATCAAGCATTTTTATGCGGATTTCTTGAGATTGAGATGTGGCTTTGTAATAAATTTATGATTTTATAAATTTATATGGATCCTTTTTGGTGCATTTCATAATTTGAATCAGGAACTGTGAATCAAATTCGAGTAAAAGATGAAAATCAGCTGTCAATATTTTCCCTATAAAAACATACAACGCATTGAAGACATTATTAGTGCTACTGTTTCCCTACTACTGATTAAAACCAACGTTATTATGGAGCGGCGAAGTCATTTAAGCAGGGAAGAAATGCTCGTGCAAGAGCCGTGGGAATGATAGAAGCTGGTTCCCGGCAACGTACTGTGGCTTTAGCTCTGAATACAAGTCAGAGTGTTATCAGTCGACTTTGGACACGTTACCGAAGCACTGGTACCGTGGCTGAGCGCCATGGAGGACGGTATCGCTGCACCACACGGAGACAAGACCGATACATTCAAATCTTAACTCGAAGAGCTCCAACAATAACCGCCATGATGTTAGCCGTGAGGCTTCATCACTCTTCAGGGAACTTAATTAGCGACCAAACAGTCAGAAACCGCTTGCATGAAGTGAACCTTCATTCCCGAAGACCGCTACGGGTACCACCTATAGCAATGCACAATCGTAGGATTCGATATCAATGGGCTCTTGAACACAGAAATTGGGCAGAAGAACAATGGCGTTTCGTGTGCTTTTCTGATGAGTCTCGTTTTGGTATGAGACCGGATACAAGACGTATACGACACTGGAGAACCCCTGGACGCCAACAGCGATTAAAATCCTGCCAGGAAGTCCATCCTTATAGTGGTGGAACCATCATGGTATGGGCGGGTATTTGAATCGGCGGAAGAACTGAGTTGATTTGGATCAGAGGCAACCTCAACGCTCAAATTTATGCTGAGACGATTGTATCAGACGTCATCGTTCCTCTACAAGTGCAAATCGGTCCCTTATTTCAGTTAATGCATGATAATGCACGACCGCACACCGCAAGAGTTGTAAGACAGACTCTCGCCGCAGCTAACATCAATGTCCTGCCCTGGCCAGCTCAGTCGCCAGACTTGAACCCGATTGAGCATGCATGGGATATGCTACAGAGAAGAGCTCTGCCGAATATGGAGGGTATCCAGTCGCAAGAAGACCTTTTTTTGTTGTTGCAACGAACATGGGCGGCCATTCCACAGCGTGATTTGGATGAACTCATTTTGAGTATGCCAAACCGATGTTCTTGTGTTGTTAGTGTTCGCGGTAGAAATACGGATTATTAATTGTTTAAGTTACCCAGTAAAATTTTAAAGAAAACTGTTATTTCAGTCTTTTTTTCGAACTTTAATGTTAGTGGTTCAAATGTCAAAAATCCCTTTATTAGGAAAATGGCAAATTTCTTTATTAATGCAAAGGTGACTTGGTTTATCGTTACTGTGACAAACGAAAACACTTTATTTGATGAATCCTTAAAGAAAATTTTAATTAATATCAATCAGGAGAAAAGTTATTGCAAAAATATATGTTGATCCCTAGACACTTTTGATGTGTGTATATACCTAAGTACTATTGATATAGCATAAATCAACTATCGCTATTGTACATAAATATAAACAAATAACACGCCCAAATTACCTGTAGGCTTCTTAATAATTTACAAAATAATAATCTTAAAATAAAACATAAACATTTTTTTAATATTAAATTAATATACTAGCCTATGTGTCTAAGCACAAACTAATATTAAACGAAACTAAATATACATTTACCTACATTTATTTATTGTAAAATATTGATTTACATAACATAGCATAATATGTTATATACTTTTTACAAACAATATATGTAGTTATATTTAAAAAAAAATATATTGAACATCAATGTTAAACAAATACCATAAAAATAAACAATCACAACATTCACGCATCAAACGATATTTACACAAGTTGTACATTGGAAACGCTAGACCGGTGCATTGTTCTACCCTATATGAAGATCGAGGATGCAGCATATAGCAAATCGTCGTGGAAACAGGAAGTGAATATACAGCAATGACGTCAATCGGTGGCTCGTGCCATTAGTGTTAAGTAATGATAGGCATCCCACAATCATACTTCGATTAGGACACTAGTTTAATTTTACTCTAAGTTAAATTGTAAATTATATTCCTCTCCATCCAAAGGTTGCCTGGAACAGATCGCTTTTAGCGATAAGGCCGCCCATTGTAACACTTTCTTTAATTGTTTTTGTTATGTCTGTAATTTAATGTTTGCAATAAAGCGTTCATCTATCTAACTATCTATATTTAAAAAAAATTGCTAGTAAATTATTAAGTAATTTAATATCAAATCGGTTTTTTTCGATCATCTGTCTGCCGCTAACGTATTCGGCGCAGTCGGTAGGACATACGCGGGACGTTTCTGGACAATTTCAGGACTTCCACACATCGGAGACGTCATCGAGCCGTCCTGGTGTCAAGCCCCGTCGCCGAGTATCCAGAATCTACGGACCTGCTGCAGACCGAAGGAGAATCCAGACCTCGATTCACGGAGAAAAACCAGAGATGAAATGTATGTAAGTGCACTTGAATAATACTCGTGTTGCTTCCTTTAACGCTAAGTCAATCTTTCCCATGAAGATTTATCATCCCAGAGCCTTTAGCTCGCGGGAGCCTGAATCTCAACAGGCCCGCCGACGTGTATTAGATAATAATAGAGACTTATAATTTAGATTTTTTATTTGAATCTAATAATATGTCTCATGACCCGGACACAATTTTCAAGGCACTCTGCGTTGTCCCGGAATTTGATGGTAACCCTAACGTTCTCACACGATTTATAAAACTATGCGATCAGTTGGTTACGCAGTACATAAGCTTTGAACGTGGTAGTGAATTTCCTAATGAATGTCTATTAAACGGAATTCTTAACAAAGTTACCGGAACCGCTGCGAGTACTATCAACTCCAACGGAATGCCAGAGAATTGGCAGGGCATTCGAACTGCTCTTATCAATAACTTCTCAGTTCAGCGTGACGAAACTGCGTTGTACAATGACCTCTCTTTAGCTACGCAGGGTAATAGAACCCCTCTGGAATTTTATGATCATTGCCAGACTTTGTTTAGTACGATAATGACATATGTGACTTTACATGAGACCATTCCGACGACTAGTGAAGTGGCGTGGAGTGGCGAAAGCAGTGAACTCTTATACGATGCTCAAATAGGGTATGGGTTCAATCCTGAGTGCCGTGATCACTTTTTATTAAGTCTTTTAAATCCCTGTAATTATAATAACTATAAGTTGCAGCCTTTGTTAAACATTAATTAAAATATTAGTATGAAAGTTTCGGGAGTTTGATTCATTATAAATATTTAATAAAACGGCTAGGACTCACGTAGTTTGTCGAAAACCTAGGTCGACTAAATCGACAAACTACGTGAGTCCTAGCCGTTTTATTAAATATTTATAATTAATTAAAATAGACGTTCATAGGGGATCATTTATTAAAAACGAAGTAAAAACATTTTGTAATTTAATAATTAATTACCAACTGTAGCGGACGTGACGTCAGCCAACGCCGAGCCCGCCAAAGCCAGCCAGCCGCCATGTTGACACACCCCTTCTGCCAAGCCAGTTTCCCGCCAAAGAGTGGGGATGTGTCAATATAAAAGCCCTAGCCAGCCATTTTATTACCCTTCGTTTCACTCAGAAGTGGGATTAGTGACATGAAGCGACGTCAAAAACACGCGCTAGAACCGCAAGGTTCTCCTAAAATACCAGAACCTGACTGTTATCCGCCTCCAAGGCATCCGGTGAGGAAACGTACTGAGAGCATCAATCTACAATCTACAATACAGCATACGATCACAGATACAAATTGAGGGAGTACAAGTAACATGAACCACAAGTAACCGGCAAATCCACCCGGAATCCGATTGTATATTAGTGCTGCTGCGTCTCCACTTTCCTTGGTTCTCCACCAGCTGAGTCCAGGCATACATAACCCCTGGAACATGGTACCGTAGTACCCTTATTTTTATTATTTTTCTCCACGCCATGTGGTAAGGAACTTGTGAACATTCCACGCATCCAAGATGCTCATGTGAACTCCAATGTCGACTTCACCTATCGCGCCGAGTGTAACATTTGAATAATCGTGGCTACACTATACTCGTGAAGGTACACTCCTCTCGATATGCAGTGTTAACATCTACACTTCAAAACTTGTAGTATTGCGGATATATTTAGGTTCTTGAATTTAACCTTAGAAGTGGTTGCCTAGCTAACAACTCACTCTCCGTTGCTTGTCAATTTGTAGAAACTTTAATTTAAAATATATAGATCTAGGTTGTTATATTACAGCCCTTTACAAAGTAAACAATTTGTAATTTAACTTTGTGACCAATGTGTTACCTTCTCTTATGAAGTGTTACCTGATTTCTTAGGCTTAACATAAATTATAAGGATATAATTATAAGCATTTTCGGTGCACGCAGCACATGCATGCTAGAATAAGTTAAGGCAAAAATAAGAAGCAATATTAACCAAATTGTAGTTCATATTTTATTTCCACAACACAGGTCCCAATAGCCAGGCATAACGGAACGGTCCTTGATCTAAATAGGTTCGTTATTAAGACTGACTTGAATAAATCTAGGTAAATTAGTGCAGTAAATTCAATTTAATTTCAATAATAGCTTTCAAATACATATAACGTAATCTCTAGGTTCGCCCCATCATATTCCATCGTAATTACCATTTGATCCCGAATTTCCCATCCGATCCCATTTTAATTAAAACTCCTTTTTTATCTCACCTCACCACGTTACAGCATACGATCACAGATACAACTTGAGGGAGTTAGCGAACCGATCAGTATTAGAAAGAAGCAGAGGCGAAATATTTCCAGATGGGCTGGAAAAGAATAAATTTAAACTAAATTAGGCCTTAACCTACATATGAGCAGAGAGATAGAAACTCAAATAGTGTATCAACCGAAGACGACGGATATGAAGTAATACCAGAACCTAACTGTTATCCGCCTCCAAGGCCTCCAATGAGGAAACCTGCTAAGAGCGAGACAATCTGCAGTACAGCATACGATCGCAGATACAACTTGAGGGAGTTAGCGAACCGATCAGTGATAGAAAGAACCAGAGGCGATCTATTTCCGGAAGGGCTGGGACAAGAATAAATTTAAACTAATTTAGGCCTTACACAGACGACCGAGTTTTGTAGGTGGTATATGTAATAATAAATATTAATGGCGCAAGGGCGACTTTGTGGCTAGTCGACGGTGGCATCAACAGCAGACGGAGCACGAATAAAACCAGCAGGAGGAACATCAACAAGAGACGAAGCAGGAATAAAACCAGCAGGAGAGACATCAACAGGAGAGAGAGCAAATAAATAAACCAGCAACAGCTCCGGATCTCCTGTAGGCCCAGTGGTCCCAAACAAAAAAAAACTGCACACAATCTAAGCAGTCCGTCACAGAGTAGCTTTGGTAGTGATTGGAGTTGTGGTCGTTGCCGTGAAGTTATATATGAAGCAGCCCAAAACAGAACCTAATAAAATAAGCAGAGAGATAAAAAACCCAAATAGTTAACGACCGACGAAGACGGATTTTAAATAATACCAGAACCTGACTGTTATCCGCCTCCAAGGCCTCCGATGAGGAAACCTGCTGAGAGCGAGACAACCTGCAGTACAGCATACGATCGCAGATACAACTTAAGGGAGTTAGCGAACCGATCAGTGATATAGAGAACCAGAGGCGATCTATTTCCGGATGTGTTGGGACAAGAATAAATTTAAACTACATTAGGCCTTTCACCGACAACCGAGTTTTGTAGATGGTATGTGTAATAATAAATATTTATGGCGCAAGGGCGACTTTGTGGCTAGTCGAAGGTGGCATCAACAGCAGACGGAGCACGAACAAAACCAGCAGGAGGAACATCAACAAGAGACGAAGCAAGAACAAATCCAGCAGGAGGGGCATCAACAGGAGAAAGAACAAATAAAAAACCAGCAACAGCGCCAGCTGAATCGGGATGAAATACATCACCAGGGTCTACCTCCGGATCTCCTGTTAAGCCCAATGGTCCCAAACAAAAAAAAACTGCAAATAATTTAAGCAGCCCGTCACAGAGGAGCTGTTGTAGTGATTGGAGTTGTAGCCGTTGCCGTGAAGTTATATAAAAAGCAGCCCAAAACTGAACCTGCAAATGAGCAGAGAGATAGAAACCCAAATAGTGTAACGACCGACGACGATGGATATGAAGCTCGACTGTTTTCCGCCTTCAAGACCTCCGATGAGGAAACCTGCTGAGAGCATCAATCTACAATACAGCATACGATCACAGATACAACTTGAGGGAGTTAGCGAACCGATCAGTGATAGAAAGAACCAGAGGAGAAATATTTCCGGATGTGCTGGGACATGAATAAATTTAAACTAAATTAGGCCTTAACCTACATATGAGCAGTTATAGAAACCCAAACAGTGTAACGACCGACGACGACGGATATGAAGTAATACTAGAACCTGACTGTTTACTGCCTCCAAGGCCTCCGATGAGGAAACCTGTTGAGAGTGAGACAATCTACAATACAGCATACGATCACAGATTCAACTTGGGGGAGTTAGCGAACCGATCAATGATAGAGAGAACCAGAGGCGATATATTTCTGGATGTGCTGGGATAAGAATACATTTAAACTAATTTAGGCTTACACAGAAGACCGAGTTTTGTGGGTGATATATTTAATAATAATATTAATGGCGCAAGGGCGACATTGTGACTATTCGACGGTGGCATCAACAGCAGACGGAGCAAGAACAAAACCAGCAGGAGGAACATCAACAAGAGACGAACCAAGAACAAAACTAGCAGGAGGGGCATCAACAGGAGAGAGAACAAATAAAAAACCAGCAACAGCGCCAGCTGAATCGGGAGGAAATACATCACCAGGGTCTAGCTCCGAATCTCTTGTAAGCCCAGTGGTCCCAAACAACAAAAACTGCAAATAATCTAAGCAGTCCGTCACAGAGGAGCTGTGGTAGTGATTGGAGTTGTAGTCGTTGCCGTGAAGTTATATAAAAAGCAGCCCAAAACTGAACCTAAAAATGAGCGAATAAAGTAACGACCGACGACGACAGTTATGAAGTAATACCAGAACCTGACTGTTATCCGCTTCTAAGGCCTCCGATGAAGAAAACTGCTGAGAGGTAGACAATCTACAATACAGCATACGATCAAAGATACAACTTGAGGGAGTTAGCGAACCGATCAGTGATAGAGAGAACCAAGGGCAATATATTTCCGGGCGAGCTGGGACAAGAATAAATTTAAACTAATTTAGGCCTTACACAGACGACCGAGTTTTGTAGGTGGTATATGTAATAATAAATATTAATGGCGCAAGAGCGACTTTGTGGCTAGTCGACGGTGGCATCAACAGCAGACGGAGCATGAACAAAACCAGCAGGAGGAACATCAACAAGAGACGACAACAGGATAGAGAGCAAATAAAAAACCAGCAACAGCGCCAGCTGGATAGGGAGCAAATACATCACCAGGGTCTAGCTCCGAATCTCTTGTAAGCCCAGTGGTCCCAAACAAAAAATAAAACCTGTGATTAATCTAAGCAGTCCTTCACAGAGGAGCTGAGGTAGTGATTGGAGTTGTAGTCGTTGCCCTGAAGTTATATAAAAAGCAGCCCAAAACTGAACCTACAAATGAGCAGAGAGACAGAAACCCAAATAGTGTAACGACCGACGACGACGGATATGAAGTAATACCAGAACCTGACAGTTATCCGCCTCCAAGGCCTCCGATGTGGAAACCTGCTGAGAGCGAGACAATCTACAATACAGCATACGATCACAGATACAACTTGAGGGAGTTAGCGAACCGATCAGTGATAGAAAGAACCAGAGGCGATATATTTCCGGATGTGCTGGGACAAGAATAATATTTTAGCCGCAGCACCATCTACAATTTTACGTCACTGTCACTTAGACATTGACTGTCGCATCTACATCATCACCTCTATCACCGTCACCTTTAACGTCAAACGAAAGAGAGAAGAAATTCGTCGTCTCACTCATCGGCCAACACCCTAATTGCGCGGCGTACGAACATCATTTTAATGTAAATATGTAATTACTACTATTGAAGCCATACAATCCAAATCTCAACATACAAGAGAGTTTAATTCACCAGCAACAGGCTTTCATCATCATTGTGGAGGCCCCGACGAGATACTTCGGAATCGGACCAAATATAAGAACAAGAGCGCCCAAAGAAGTCAAAGAACACCTAGCCAACGTGTCGGCCACAGGAAACTGCGTCGTCACTCGTAATTTTATCGCAATTGCCAATTGTGTCGACCTGGCAAAGGCTTACCGGTGTAAAAGGTTTGTTTTGTAAACGCAAATAAATCGTTGTAAGTGTCGTTTTTCCTCATTAAGGTCGATTTACATCAAACGAGTGAATGCTCATTCTATCCCCACTACAGCTAATTCTTCTAGTGTAAACAGGCGTAGAGCATTCCTTCGTTGTTCTTAGTGCGTTCGCAAAGATTCTATGGAATATTCTAAGAATGCTCGCTCGCTTGATGTAAACGGCGCAAGAGCGCGCGAACAGTTGCTTAGAGCGTTCTAGCGTGTTCGGACGTGCTCGCGCCACTGAGCGGTCTCATCAAAGCGTTCTTGTGTTCTAGCGATTGTTTACGTATCTTATCGATTAAGTTATGGATTGGTCTCAAGAAAAATGTTTATTAATGATAGAAGCCTACCGCAATTTCAGATGTCTGTGGGATCCGACGTATGAAAACTATAAAAATACAACTTACAAACAAGATGCTTGGCGGGAAATCGCAAAACAACTGGAATGTAATGTTGAAGAGTTACAAAAAAAGATGGACTCGCTTCTTGCATCTTACCGCCGGGAAAGGAAAAAAACAATGAGTACGAAGTCAGGCAGCGGTGCCGATTGTATTTATAATTCTAAATGGTTTGCATTTAAAAGCATGCACTTTTTGATGGACAAATATAAACCGAGGAAAACAATTGATTTCGACACTAACCAAAATAAAAACATGGTAAGTAGGTAGTTATGTTTATTTATTGGGTATTCTACCATAATTTTAGGTTGGGTTATTTACGCTTTTTATAAAGTAACATATCGCTTTCATTATGCAATATTGTTTTGCCATGGCAAAATATTAGTCAAATTAAAATAGTCTGAAAATTATTTCCGGATATTTTCACATTGCAAAGTGTTTCTTCGTCCAGTGTTGGGTAACGGGAGAAATGATGATAAACGGTCCATATTTCTCCACTGGCCTGGAATGACGACGTCATCTTCAATTCTGTCCATCATGCCCGGTGAATTATACAGCTTCCTAGAAGCTTTCCTTTTCATCAAATAATTATGTAGGTACACGCAGGTTATTACGATGAGAGATGCTTTATCAGGTTGTAGCAACATAGGTTTTCGCAATACACGAAAAACTGCTGAAAGAATGCCAAATGCATTTTCTACTATTCGTCTTGCTCTAGACAAACGGTAGTTGTAAATTCGTTTTTCGGATCCCCTGGCATGAGTACCAGGATACGGCTTCATGATGTGTCTTTGTAATGGGAATGCATCATCTGCTACAAATACGAATGGCATATTCTGTTGTCTTGCTGGAAGGCTTTGGTCATTGGGCAAATTTAATTCATTATTTTGTAGTTTCTGATAGAAAGAAGTGTTTCTGAAAACTCCGCCATCTGATATTCTGCCCTGACAACCAATATCGGCGAATATAAAATTGTAGTTAGCGTCTACTATGGCCATTAACACCACACTGATTGTGGATTTATAATTAAAAAAGTCGCTTCCGCTGTTAATAGGTGCTTGTATGACGCAGTGTTTCCCGTCTACAGCGCCAATACAGTTTGGAAAATTCCACTTCTCTCATTGAATTCCTGAGCGATTGATAGCCATTCTTCTTCTGTTGACGGTGTCTGAAATGAATAAAAAAATATTTTAGGGTGTATATTAATTAAACCGTTTTTTTACAGGCTGATGAGCAGGAGAATGAGCGAATTGAACAAGAAACTCCGGTAGTGGACCCTAATGCAGATACACAGTCAGATTCAACAACACATTCACAACCTGCAGCTTCAGTAGGGTCAAGAAACACCACACCACAATGGCAACCATCAACATCACTGCAATCTGGCCACACAATACCACCAAAAAAATCAAAACATGAAGACCCTCGAGTAGCCGAAGGCTACCGTATTTTAAAAGATACACATGATTCAAAGATAAGGGACAAGAGTCAAGCTTTTGAAAATCATGTTGCTTCAAAACATCGCGAATACTCAAAAAGGACGAAAGCGTATGTTGAACATTACATAAATAATATACTGTTCGACGCTGATTTGGGGAAATTTGATTATGAGTCAAATTTAGCATCAACTCCGATGTCTTCATATTCAAACAGTTCACAAAATACTTCCATTGTGTATTCTGTAGCCTCGGATCAATCCCCTCCACCCAACCAAATGGAAGCCAGTTCAGAAAGTAATGTCAATTTAGGCCAACAATTACACATTCCGGATGATACCGCAACTGAAGAAACCAGCGAGTCTTTGCTGCATTTTATTAAAAATTTTAAGTAACATCTTTTCTAGTTCCTTTTTGTTTATTTAAGTTCTCTGATTGTGTTTTTTTAAATAAATATCTTAAAATAAATTGTCTTAGTTTATTTACTTACTTTCACTAATAATTACGGTCGTGATAATAGGTGTGTAGGTATGTATAAAAGTAATAACTTTACTTACCTTAGCATAGTCTTGCAATGCTTCATTTATTGCTGCACATACTTCAGATATAGCATTACATATTGTCGATTTAGACATTTTAGTAAAATACATGAGGCTTTCATAGGAATCTCCAGTTGCCAAAAATCGCAGTCACTGCTAGTTTGTCATATGCAGGAATCGAGTCTCTAAAATTCGTACTTGATTTTCGAATTTTTTCGCTGGTCAGAGATAGTAAATGATCAAAATCCTCTGGCGCCATTCTACAAAAGTTTTGGAATTGTCCATTTTCTTCTTGTTTTTGCATATCCGTCATTGTTTCACCTACATTATCCAGTTTCCTTCGATGCATTAAATTTGTAACCCACCAACGTCTCTTCCTTCTTTTATTTTTGAGTTTTTGCGACAAAATAATAAATGCAGCACTTGCAATAATGATATCGCTGTCAGAGTCAGACATAACGAAGCACTACCAATACTAACCACAGAATTGACACGAATGAGCAAAGAACATTCGATATAGCTTTTGTTTACACTAAAAGATTACGAAAGAATGCTCTTGTTCTAGCTCTAGCTCTATGTTCGTTTGATGTAAATCGATACCTCTAGCTTTCGTTTACACTAAAAGATTACGAAAGAATGCTCTTGTTCTAGCTCTAGCTCTATGTTCGTTTGATGTAAATCGACCTTTAGGGTGCGTCCACATGTGGTGAATGTGCAGCTCGCGAGCCGTTTGCGACCTGCCCGCGAGCTGCGCGCGTGCATTTTTGTTCGTGCGCCGCTTCTGCGCCGCCCGCGCGCAGTTCGCGCGCGACCTAAGCGCGATCAGCGCGCGAGCGGCGCGCTAGTTATTTCGCTCAGTTCGTTTCTGATTACTGGAGGCTAAGTACGTTATGTCATGGAGTGGACGGAGGAGAATTGTTTACGCTTAATTGAAACATATAAAAGATTTCCAGTATTATGGGATCCTAAAGATCAATATTACTATAGAAAAAAATCTAAAAAATGATGCGTGGAAAGAAATAGTTGCTATAATGGGAAGCGATTATGAACAATGCCGTAGCAAACTGTTAAGTCTTTTATCGTCTTTTAGAAGAGAGAAAGGAAAAAGTCAAAAAAGTAAAGGGACAGGGAAATGTGAGTAAAAAACGACTTGTTACTTTTTGTGTTTTATTTTATTAATTAAATTGACTATGTAACTAATATTATTCTATATTTATAGGAGCATCCGAGACTTACAAAAGTAGATGGTTTGCCTACGACGTTTTTTCCTTTTTAGCTGATCGGGATAAACCAAGGAAACGTTTAAATACTGTAAGTAATTAAATCAACAATATTTGTCTTGAAATGCAATACGGCCTTCATTTACATAATAAGAAGCAACCTCATCTCTTATTTCGTTTATTTCTCTGGAATATCTTATTTGTGGTGTTTGAATATTTGAAAGAGATGTGAAATTAGGTACGGATTGATTTATGTACATATTAGAATTGGTAGTATAAGTATCGGCGGCGTTCTGTTTCATATAATTATGCAAGTGAATAATGCTCATAACGACCACTTCAGCAACTTCTGGTTTTAATATCATAGGTTTTCTAAGTACCCTAAAAATGGATGATGCAATGCCAAAGGCACTCTCAACAATTCTGCGAGCTTTGCTTAATCTATAGTTAAAAATACGTTCCGGTGTGCCTTTACTGTGGTTACCGGAGTATGGTTTCATCACAAATACGTTCCGGTGTGCCTTTACTGTGGTTACCGGAGTATGGTTTCATCACATGTTTATCTAGAGCAAAAGCGCTGTCAGCAACAAAGAAGTAGGGTATCGCTTTAGTCCTATAAGGTAATGGTTTTTCTTGTGGTAAATTTAAGGAGCCATTTTGCATCATCTTGTAGAACTCTGTATCTTTGAATATCCCTCCATCAGATATACGCCCTTGGCAACCAACATCAGCAAACATAAATTTATAATCTGAGTCTACCAGTGCAAACAGAACAATACTAAAAGTAGATTTGTAATTATGATATTCAGTTCCACTTTTCGGAGGTGCCTGTATGACTATATGTTTGCCGTCTATTGCGCCAATGCAATGGGGCAAATGCCATTTATCTTCGAATCCTTTACTCACTTTTAGCCATATATCTGGTCTCCTTGGCACCTGAAAAATAATAATACATTATTACAAGCAAATAATATACTTACCTATAATAAGTATATAATAATAATAAGTATATAAGTACATATAAGTATGTAAGTAGTATAATAAGTATATGTAATAAGTATAGTATTCTGAGCAAATAAATTATTATCCTATTCTATTCTATTCTACAGGAACAAGCAGATATAGAACAAGATAAAGTGGACGAGCGACAGGTACAAGATGATGGAATAAATACTGACAGTGAAATCGACCTGTCTTTTATTGAACCTCCGCCGTCCAAAACGAAAAAAATCGACGGATGATAAAATCGTAACTGAAGCCCTACAAGTTTTAAAGACTGCTACAGAAAAATTAACCGATACTTCCAAGTTGTCACAAGAAGTACATTCATTTATAAATTTTATTGGAGCCAAAATGGAATCTTATTCACGTTCAACAAAAAATATGGTTCAACAGGCAACATTTGATGTCATAATGTAAGCCGATTCTGGCCACTATGATCAATCAAATATGCAAGTGTCGACGCAAGGTTATACAACTTATTCTCAAAGTGCTTCTACGTCCAGACCGCACAGTCAGGAAAGTAATTATTCGGTAGAAGATACGAATGACAGCTACAGTGATTTGTTTCAATAATAACTACTTTCTTTTCGTAAACTTATATGTTGCTTATAAACAAGGCTATGTGATTATTAAATAAAGATAATTAGAAAAATACTCACACGTACGTTTTCCTTTAAACACTTGATAATCGCTAAACACACTTCAGGAATAACAATACTTATACTTTGCTTAGAAATTCTAAAAAAGTACTGCAAGCTTGTGTAGCAATCTCCAGTGGTCAAGAATCGTAATGTCAAACTTAATTTATTTTCAACTGAAATTGGTAGCCTAAAATGCGTTTCCTTTTTAGCAATCTTAAAACTAACCATCTGTCGTAGATTTTCATATAATTCTGGTGACAATTTTAAAAAATTTGCATAGTGTCCGCTCAATTGATGGCTTTTCAACTCCGCTACTATATTGTTTTCTATTAAAATAGGATTTTGCCACCAACGCCGTTGTCTCTTTTTTTCCTTTTTATCAGTAATATAATAGCTAATGATGCAGCAATTATATTAAAAACACTAGTGTCGTCTGACATCTTCGATAGTACTGAGCCAGTAAACGGAACTGTAAGGGCGAGAACTGAGTGCGCGCAGATCGCGCGCCGCTCGCGCGCTCTATACGAGCCTTGTATGAGTTGCGCTAAAGAGGCGCACCAAACCATTGCAGTGACTGCACGCGCGCAGCTCGCGGGCAGCTCGCAATCGGCTCGCGTGCTGCACATTTGCGGCACATTCGCCAGATGTGGACGCACTCTTAGGTAAATCTAGTACGTTAATGCAAAACTTCGCCTAAGCGGCCAGAAATCACGCACTCATTGCTACTTACGTGTTACACTCGACGGCGTAGTATTTTGTAATTTCAAATTACATCTTACAATACTAGTTTGCAACGAATAAATAGATATTCCACTACAATTTGCAAGCACAACACTTTGCTTGCTTTGCTATGCTCAATCTTTTAAAAGTTTCAAAAGAATCGGCCAACTCCCTAATTGCGCAGCGTACGCACATCATTTTCATGTAAAACTGTAATTACTACTATTGAAGCAATAAACACCAAATTCAACAAACAAGAGAATTTAATTCTCCATCCAGCAAGCCTTCGGCGGAATCAATAAATTTAGACTAAGTTAGGCCTTAACCTACAAATGAGCTGAGAGATAGAAACCCAAATAGTTAACGACCGACGACGACGGATATGAAGTAATACCAGAACCTGACTGTTATCCGCCTCCAAGGCCTCCGATGAGGAAACCTGCTGAGAGCGAGACAATCTGCAGTACAACATACGATCACAGATACAACTTGAGGGAGTTAGCGAACCGATCAGTGATAGAAAGACCCAGAGGCGAAATATTTCCGGATGTGCTGGGACAAGAATAATTTTAAACTAAATTAGGCCTTGACCTACATATGAGAAGAGAGATAGAAATCCAAATTGTGTGACCGATTTTTGTAGGTGGTATATTTAATAACAATATTAATGGCGCAAGGGCGACTTTGTGGCTAGTCGACGGTGGCATCAACAGTAGACGGAGAATGAACAAAATCAGCAGGAGGAACATCAGCAAGAGTCGAAGCAAGAACAAAACTAGCAGGTGGGGCCTCAACAGGAGAGAGAGAGCAGATAAAAAACCAGCAACAGCGCCAGCTGAATCGGGTGCAAATACATCACCAGGGTCTAGCTCCGAATCTCTTGTAATCCCAGTGGTCCCAAACAAAAAAATAAAACCTGTGATTTATCTAAGCCGTCCTTCTCAGAGGAGCTGAGGTAGTGATTGGAGTTGTAGTCGTTGCCCTGAAGTTATATAAAAAGCAGCCCAAAACTGAACCTACAAATGAACAGAGAGACAGAAACCCAAATAGTGTAACGACCAACGACGACGTATATAAAGTTATAGTGCCTGACTAGTCTTTGCGGTAGGTACTCACAGGATTGAAATAAAATTCCTTGATCCAATACAATCACAGACACTATATAATATTTTTAACAAAGTTTGAAGAAAAGCACGGATAGATTTTCACAGTAGAAGTTGACAGAGATACACGAAACACATGAGCGAAGATAGTAAGAGAAACACTGAATTTAACGTAGATTTTAACAAATTAGCGCGAAGCAAAGTTGCGTGGGTCATACGTCGAGGCTATGCGCAGACTGCGCCCGCGGCGGGCGTTCGCAGCTCTCAAGCAAAAAGAACAATAGCTAGTGAACGCTACGCCGCGCAAGTTTTAGTGCTGGCTTTGCGCACAGGATTTGCCTGTTTTTAAATTACTAATTATTTATTTTTGTTTTACGGGTTCCCACAAAGTAATACAAGAACCCGACTGTTATCCGCCTCCAAGGCCTCCGATCAGGAAACCTTCTGAGAGCGAGATAATCTGCAGTACAGCATACGATCGCAGATACAACTTGAGGGAGTTAGAGAACCGATCAGTGATAGAAAGAACCAGAGGCGAAATATTTCCGGATGTGCTGGGACAAGAATAATTTTAAACTAAATTAGGCCTTAACCTACATTTGAGATAGAAATCCAAATCGTGTGACCGAGTTTTGTAGGTGGTATATTTAATAACAAAATTAATGGCGCAAGGGCGACTTTGTGGCTAGTCGACGGTGGCATCAACAGTAGACGGAGCAAGAACAAAATCAGCAGGTGGGGCATCAAAAGGAGAGAGAGCAAATAAAAAACCAGCAACAGCGCCAGCTGAATAGGGAGCAAATACATCACCAGGGTCTAGCTCCGAATCTCTTGTAAGCCCAGTGGTCCCAAACAAAAAATAAAACCTGTGATTAATCTAAGCAGTCCTTCACAGAGGAGCTGTGGTAGTGATTGGAGTTGTAGTCGTTGCCCTGAAGTTATATAAAAAGCAGCCCAAAACTGAACCTACAAATGAGCAGAGAGACAGAAACCCAAATAGTGTAACGACCGACGACGACGGATATGAAGTAATACCAGAACCTGACAGTTATCCGCCTCCAAGGCCGCCGATGTGGAAACCTGCTGAGAGCGAGACAATCTACAATACAGCATACGATCACAGATACAACTTGAGGGAGTTAGCGAACCGATCAGTGATAGAAAGAACCAGAGGCGATATATTTCCGGATGTGCTGGGACAAGAATAATATTGTAGCCGCAGCACCATCACCAATTTTACGTCACTGTCACTTAGACATTGACTGTCGCATCTACATCATCACCTATATCACCGTCACATTTAACGTCAAACGAAAGAGAGAAGAAATTCGTCGTCTCACTCATCGGCCAACACCCTAATTGCGCAGCGTACGAACATCATTTTAATGTAAATATGTAATTAATACTATTGAAGCCATACAATCCAAATCTCAACATACAAGAGAGTTTAATTCACCAGCAACAGGCTTTCATCATCATTGTGGAGGCCCCGACGAGATACTTCGGAATCGGACCAAATCTAAGAACAAAAGCGCCCAAAGAATTCAAAAAACACCTAGCCAACGTGTCGGCCACAGGAAACTGCGTAGTCACTCGTAATTTTATCGCAATTGCCAATTGTGTCGATCTGGCAAAGGCTTACCGGTGTAAAAGGTTTGTGTTGTAAACGCAAATAATTTGTTGTAAGTGTTCTTTTTCCTCATTAGGTAAATCTAGTACGTTAATGCAAAACTTCGCTTAAGCGGCCAGAAATCACGCACTCATTGCTACTTACGTGTTACACTCGACATCAGGCGAAGCATTTTGTAATTTCAAATTACATCTTACAATACTAGTTTGCAACGAATAAATAGATATTCCACTACAATTTGCAAGCACAACACTTTGCTTGCTTTGCTATGCTCAATCTTTTAAAAGTTACAAAAGAATCGGCCAACTCCCTAATTGCGCAGCGTACGCACATCATTTTCATGTAAAACTGTAATTACTACTATTGAAGCAATAAACACCAAATTCAACAAACAAGAGAATTTAATTCTCCATCCAGCAAGCCTTCGGCGGAATCAATAAATTTAGACTAAGTTAGGCCTTAACCTACAAATGAGCTGAGAGATAGAAACCCAAATAGTTAACGACCGACGACGACGGATATGAAGTAATACCAGAACCTGACTGTTATCCGCCTCCAAGGCCTCCGATGAGGAAACCTGCTAAGAGCGAGACAATCTGCAGTACAACATACGATCACAGATACAACTTGAGGGAGTTAGCGAACCGATCAGTGATAGAAAGACCCAGAGGCGAAATATTTCCGGATGTGCTGGGACAAGAATAATTTTAAACTAAATTAGGCCTTAACCTACATATGAGAAGTGAGATAGAAATCCAAATTGTGTGACCGAGTTTTGTAGGTGGTATATTTAATAACAATATTAATGGCGCAAGGGCGACTTTGTGGCTAGTCGACGGTGGCATCAACAGTAGACGGAGAATGAACAAAATCAGCAGGAGGAACATCAGCAAGAGTCGAAGCAAGAACAAAACTAGCAGGTGGGGCCTCAACAGGAGAGAGAGCAGATAAAAAACCAGCAACAGCGCCAGCTGAATCGGGTGCAAATACATCACCAGGGTCTAGCTCCGAATCTCTTGTAAGCCCAGTGGTCCCAAACAAAAAAATAAAACCTGTGATTTATCTAAGCCGTCCTTCTCAGAGGAGCTGAGGTCGTGATTGGAGTTGTAGTCGTTGCCCTGAAGTTATTTAAAAAGCAGCCCAAAACTGAACCTACAAATGAGCAGAGAGACAGAAACCCAAATAGTGTAACGACCAACGACGACGTATATGAAGTTATAGTGCCTGACTAGTCTTTGCGATAGGTACTCACAGGATTGAAATAAAATTCCTTGATCCAATACAATCACAGACACTATATAATATTTTTGAACAAAGTTTGAAGAAAAGCACGGATAGATTTTCACAGTAGAAGTTGACAGAGATACACGAAACACAAGAGAGAAGATAGTAAGAGAAACACTGAATTTAACGTAGATTTTAACAAATTAGCGCGGAGCAAAGTTGCGTGGGTCATACGTCGAGGCTATGCGCAGACTGCGCCCGCGGCGGGCGTTCGCAGCTCTCAAGCAAAAAGAACAATAGCTAGTGAACGCCGCGCCGCGCAAGTTTTAGTGCTGGCTTTGCGCACAGGGTTTGCCTGTTTTAATATTACTAATTATTTATTTTTGTTTTACGGGTTCCCACAAAGTAATACCAGAACCCGACTGTTATCCGCCTCCAAGGCCTCCGATCAGGAAACCTTCTGAGAGCGAGATAATCTGCAGTACAGCATACGATCGCAGATACAACTTAAGGGAGTTAGGAGAACCGATCAGTGATAGAAAGAACCAGAGGCGAAATATTTCCGGATGTGCTGGGACAAGAATAATTTTAAACTAAATTAGGCCTTAACCTAAATATGAGATAGAAATCCAAATCGTGTGACCGAGTTTTGTAGGTGGTATATTGAATAACAAAATTAATGGCGCAAGGGCGACTTTGTGGCTAGTCGACGGTGGCATCAACAGTAGACGGAGCAAGAACAAAATCAGCAGGAGGAACATCAACAAGAGACGAAGCAAGAACAAAATCAGCAAGCAGGTGGGGCATCAAAAGGAGAGAGAGCAAATAAAAAACCAGCAACAGCGCCAGCTGAATAGGGAGCAAATACATCACCAGGGTCTAGCTCCGAATCTCTTGTAAGCCCAGTGGTCCTAAACAAAAAATAAAACCTGTGATTAATCTAAGCAGTCCTTCACAGAGGAGCTGTGGTAGTGATTGGAGTTGTAGTCGTTGCCCTGAAGTTATATAAAAAGCAGCCCAAAACTGAACCTACAAATGAGCAGAGAGACAGAAACCCAAATAGTGTAACGACCGACGACGACGGATATGAAGTAATACCAGAACCTGACAGTTATCCGCCTCCAAGGCCTCCGATGTGGAATCCTGCTGAGAGCGAGACAATCTACAATACAGCATACGATCACAGATACAACTTGAGGGAGTTAGCGAACCGATCAGTGATAGAAAGAACCAGAGGCGATATATTTCTGGAGGTGCTGAGACAAGAATAATATTGTAGCCGCAGCACCATCTACAATTTTACGTCACTGTCACTTAGACATTGACTGTCGCATCTACATCATCACCTCTATCACCGTCACCTTTAACGTCAAACGAAAGAGAGAAGAAATTCGTCGTCTCACTCATCGGCCAACACCCTAATTGCGCGGCGTACGAACATCATTTTAATGTAAATATGTAATCACTACTATTGAAGCCATACAATCCAAATCTCAACATACAAGAGAGTTGAATTCACCAGCAACAGGCTTTCATCATCATTGTGGAGGCCCCGACGAGATACTTCGGAATCGGACCAAATCTAAGAACAAGAGCGCCCAAAGAAGTCAAAGAACACCTAGCCAACGTGACGGCCACAGGAAACTGCGTCGTCACTCGTAATATTATCGCAATTGCCAATTGTGTCAACCTGGCAAAGGCTTACCGGTGTAAAAGGTTTGTGTTGCAAACGCAAATAATTCGTTGGTAAGTATTGTTTTTCCTCATTAGTTAAATCTAGTACGTTAACTCCCTAATTGCGCAGCGTACGCACATCATTTTCATGTAAAACTGTAATTACTACTATTGAAGCAATAAACACCAAATTCAACAAACAAGAGAGTTTAATTCTCCATCCAGCAAGCCTTCGGCGGAATCAATAAATTTAGACTAAGTTAGGCCTTAACCTACAAATGAGCTGAGAGATAGAAACCCAAATAGTTAACGACCGACGACGACGGATATGAAGTAATACCAGAACCTGACTGTTATCCGCCTCCAAGGCCTCCGATGAGGAAACCTGCTGAGAGCGAGACAATCTGCAGTACAACATACGATCACAGATACAACTTGAGGGAGTTAGCGAACCGATCAGTGATAGAAAGACCCAGAGGCGAAATATTTCAGGATGTGCTGGGACAAGAATAATTTTAAACTAAATTAGGCCTTAACCTACATATGAGAAGAAAGATAAAAATCCAAATTGTGTGACCGAGTTTTGTAGGTGGTATATTTAATAACAATATTAATGGCGCAAGGGCGACTTTGTGGCTAGTCGACGGTGGCATCAACAGTAGACGGAGAATGAACAAAATCAGCAGGAGGAACATCAGCAAGAGTCGAAGCAAGAACAAAACTAGCAGGTGGGGCCTCAACAGGAGAGAGAGCAGATAAAAAACCAGCAACAGCGCCAGCTGAATCGGGTGCAAATACATCACCAGGGTCTAGCTCCGAATCTCTTGTAAGCCCAGTGGTCCCAAACAAAAAATAAAACCTGTGATTTATCTAAGCCGTCCTTCCCAGAGGAGCTGAGGTAGTGATTGGAGTTGTAGTCGTTGCCCACGGCAAAATTTTGTAAGTCATATAGAAAATTGTTAGAAATAAATATAACGTGATGAATTACTTCATGTACCTTATTGTCAATTACTTCATGTACCTTAGTACCATTGAGATCAAAATTCTCTACTAGACATTAATGTTTTGTTTCAGCTCAATATGCAGGTGGAAGACCGGTTAGTGACACCCTAATGCAGAATCTATTCTATTCTTGGACAAAGTATTTGACACTAAATGGAGCAGCAACATTTTCTAAAAAAAACGAAAGGAAACATTGAGAATAGCGGTTGTAGAAAAATCACTACATCACATGTTTTGCATAAATGACATTAAAAAATTTGAAAAAATAAAGTTTGTAGATTCAGCAGGAATGAAAAGTCTGTGCCTTCTATAGATAATTTAATTGTCACATTAAAAAGTTATATGAAGCTGTGGCAGATTTGGCAAAGTGCTTTTCTCAGTGGTTCCATCGGATGCAGCGATGTATTGACGTGAACAGACACTATTTTGAAAAGATATATATAGTATATAATAGTAATAACTAGCTAGTTTAATCAGTATTTGATTTTCTAAGAACTTTCAGTTTGACCCTCGTATTTAATAAACTGCAACTAAATTGCGATACTTGTAAAAAAAGCTAAACAAGTAGTGAGCAAACAAATATACATGACTGGATAAGGCATAGGGAGTATAATGCAGCAGTATAATGCAGAAAGTATTAAAACAGACTAAACTACCCTTCCAAAGGAGTTCAGTAAGGGGTTTCTTCGAAAGGGGTTTCGGTACTGTCGTTACTGAAACAAATGAATACTTGGAACAGATTGGCCACAAAAAAAAAGAGTTTCTGCAAATGATAAGTATATTATTTTGTCCAAGTATTCATTTGATTTCATCGACTGCACCGAGCATAAGTGTATTCTCCTAAACCATTTCATTGGCTTAACTGTGAGGTTCACAATAATGATGAATTGGTGCAGTATAATCAACAAAATACTAAAGGGCACAAATGTTTTCAGATTAAGAAATCGTATTTTGACATGCAAAAGAAAGCTTTTGAAAAATGTAATAAAAAATTAAAAATAAATGATCCAAAAAAAGTTTTTTTTTTAATATAATAACTATTCTCAATAAGTATGATAATGAAAAGGTTAGAAGGCAGGTATAATTGGTAATAAATAAGCACACCGGTCGTGCGGTTCGTGCCACTGACAGGCTGAATGCGTCAATTTCCCTTTGCAATGGGTTAGTGTACCTGCACACGATGCCGTCACCGCGCCGTCGCCGCGCCGACGCCGCACAATAAGGCGTTGTCCTAATAGAGCGCGACTACGCGATCATCGCAAGTTCGCGCGAATTTTAGTCGTACGAATCCGCGATCAAACGTATTGATGTCGAAGAGGTGTCCTTATTTAAATTCGCGCGATGCGGTTGCGCGACTAAAATGTTCAAATCTATTCGCGCGAATTAAACTCGCGCAATCGCGTCGCGTCGTCGCGTAGGGAGCGGGCGGAGGGGGGCAGGTCATGATTCGACCTGCCCGCACGCGTTTGCGCATCTGCCCGGCCGGCCGCCAGCCCGCCATTTTAGTTTTAGTAATGTGATTTGTAGACGGCAAAGCGCACGTTAGTTTGTTTACAGAAAGTAAAATAATTGTGTAAAATGACATTTGAAGATCGATTGATAATTGAAGTGCGTAATCGACCAACCCTATGGGATAAACGTAAAGACGACTATAAAAACCTAAAGAGTGACAAGGAGTGGAGTATTGTTGCAAAAAATCTAAATAAAACAAGTAAGTATATTTTTTTATTTATTATTTTCTTTCATACATTTGTTATTTACAATTGATTTGAAAAATAAGTAGTAAATTTTTGTCTTGCACTAATCGCAGCTGCGGATGTGTGATTATTACGCCTAGTTCTATTTAATGTTCTCAGTGAGTATTCCGGTCGACGATTTCCAATGTTTGATAAGTGTTGATCGCTATATTTTTTGTCAATATCTATTAAAATATTGTGCAACAGACATATCGTCTTAACTATTTTAATAGTGTTTTCAACTGAAGTCTCGATAGGTGTATATAGTATTCTAAATTTGGTGGCCATAATTCCAAATGCGCATTCAACACCAACTCTCGTAGCAGATAATCTTTTATTGAATCTTATTTTTGTGACATCTGTTGCTTGTCTTTTTGGATAAGGTCGCAGTAGTATGTTATTGGGCATTCTGCCTCAATTTCCGCTCCTCCAGGTTCACTGCGTTCACCTTCCGTCGCTACAATTGATGCAGAACGCCCAATAACATAAGCGGTCCTGACGGAAATAAGAATTGATCTATATTTTCAACGCAACGCGTTGATTTCATATTTTGTCCTGACGGACACAAAATTGAGGCAGAATGCTCCATACCGGAGTTGGTTTCGCAAAGCTGTTCTGAGTTCAGTTTCATAAGTCTAATTGAGAAAAAATATGTTCTATATTTTCAACGCAACGCGTCGATTTCATATTTTGTCCTGGCGGACACAAAATTGAGGCAGAATGCTCCATACCGGAGTTGGTTTCGCAAAGCTGTTCTGAGTTCAGTTTCATAAGTCTAATTGAGAAAAAAACTATTCCAAACTAACCTGAATAATAGGAAAATGCAATGTTGTGTTGTCTGCACTGATTCTATATTTTCAACGCAATGCGTTGATTTGATCGTATATTTTCAACGCAACGCGTAGATTTGGCTCTATATTTTCAACGCAGTGCGTTGATTTCATATTCTGTTGATCACTATCACACGCGTTAAATTAATTT
This sequence comes from Petrophora chlorosata, assembly GCA_951640565.1. Classification (NCBI taxonomy): domain Eukaryota; kingdom Metazoa; phylum Arthropoda; class Insecta; order Lepidoptera; family Geometridae; genus Petrophora; species Petrophora chlorosata. The sequence continues at coordinate 9,734,180 of OX621203.1, read as the reverse complement.
GATATAAGTTTAGATAGACGATCGAATAATTAAGACGATTTCTTGATTATGAATGAGATTGTGTCGATCGGCTCACAACAATTACTTAAGTTATTACAACGAGTGCATGTATGTGATAAACGCTCATAGATATTTATAGACTACAAATCTCCATTTCATAGTTGCGAAAACATCAAATATAGACGATCGATTAATTAAGACGATTTCTTGATTATGAACGAGATTGTGTCGATCGGCTCACAACAATTACATAAGTTATTACAACGAGTGCATGTATGTGATAAACGCTCATAGATATTTATAGACTACAAATCTCCATTTCATAATTGCAAAAACATCAAATCTTATCAAACATAACTTGATGGTTTATTTTTTAATTATTTATTTGATATCTCAATGAGGATGATTATAGATTGTGTCATGTCGACATCACAAAACCATCTTTACAAGATAATATTATATTTAATCGAGTATGAAAGTTTGACTGTGATAAAACGTTCATAGACTTAAAGACTACTAATCTAAAATTCAAGGTCTCATTATATGAAGATACCATATTATAAAATATTGTAAATTAACCACGAGGTTATGAATGACATGTTTTACAGCGACCTAACTCCTAGCTTGTAGATACTGACTATGGGGACCAGTTTAGTTTGCGGAGGGTTCGTATAGTGGCAAGACCACAGTACAATTACCAAAGGAAAGAAGAGTATGTACACACATTTGAAATAGGTCCCACATTTTCGATAACTCGTAAACTAATTTTTTTTAAATGAGGTTTGTTTCGTAATATTCGATACTACTAAGACGGTTAGTTTAATCCTAAGTTCGTATTTTGTAACTATAACAAAATTGAACATGCAATCTCAAATATTACAAAAGATACCAAAACATAAAATTTGATGTAATTTCATTACTAAGTAGGTAATTATGAAGAATTATCATATTAACGTACTGGTATATTTACGTAAGCGAGTTTCAAAGCAAAACTACTGTTATACTTTTTAGCTGTGTCAAATCAGTTGAGTTGAACACAGTGTCGCTAAGAAATGACGAATAAGCGCAATGCTTCCAGGTATTCCGGCGTGAGAACTGGAATATGATATTTTAGCTCGCTAGTATTACGCCTCAGTTTTACTTGTTATTGTACTTTTTTATTATTATATTTATCAAATTAGTATTAAATTTCCTTTTAACTAAGTGAGTAATTACTTATTAATTAAGTTTAAGTTTGTTTTCTTAATTAAATGCCTCAAGATATAATAATAAAGTATAAAGGACTATTTCATATTGTAATAAAATGCAAAAGGCTTTCGGTTTTACCAACAGTTTTGCAATCTACATACATACTTATATACCTTACAAAACATATTTACATACCAACATACATTTTTTATGTCTTTGCAATATATATAATTTGTGCATAGACAAAGTCGTCAAAATGAAATATATTATACAGAATGTTTAAATTAATGTATAATATCTAAATTCTAGTAGTTTTAGTCAAAACCTTAACCTGTTAGAAATATATAAAAGTATTTTCGCTCAATTATAACGTAGTATGTAGTACCTACTAAAATACATTTTATTTGTTGTATTTTTAACTTTTACATCAATACTTTCAATTGATGCCAAATCGAGAGCGTACACACCAAGCCTAAATAGAAGTGGTATATAATATTTGTGTAGTGAATATATTAGAAAATTATAATATCAGTTGATGTAAAAGATTGTTTTATCATCTCAGAAAAATAAATGTAATTACAACTATAATACATAATAACCCGAAATTCTTAATAGAAAACAAAAAAATCTTACTGTATTTCACTAACATCTAGGGGTGCCCAAAAACTTTGTAATGAAATTATATATTATGCTAATATGAACTGGTTTTCTGATTAATTTAATAAGTATTTTGTATATGTATATACTTTTTATTATCATTGAAAAGTATAACTATCTTAAAAGTAGTAAGTATTTTTTTGACATACCTGTACTTGAATAAAATAGTGATCATGAATGAGCTCGATCGTTAGCGTCCATCTATGTAGGTAAAATAAAAAGCTTTGCTTAGTTCAATTAATTTAACATACAAAAACTGCTTGTAAAACGTCATGTAACATCCCTAACAAGACTTGATTATGAAACATATTTGATCCATATAAAATCATTTTACTCGCTCAGTTGCGTCATAAGTATTCGGTTTTTCTACTGCTCTTCACCTATCCTCCGCGCTCCATAGTGTGTTGGTGTGATCAAGATACTTCGAAAGTTAAAGTGTTTTAATTAAACTTCTGATATTATGTACGTAAGTAAGTTTTTTTTACTTCGATATTCTAACTGGTTCCTGAAAAGTGTTATGAAAATAATGTAATTAACTTCATAATGTTTCTTAAAGTGTTATGCACAATCGTAAAGTCATTGTTGTTATAGTTATCGCGCTGAACAGAATTCGAATTGCGTGTAAGACTTTCTCAAATTTATGTTTATACTCACTATTACTATTTTTTGACATTAAATACGATTTCCATTCAATAAAAAAATAATTCTGGAATTCAAAAGAAAAGGAAATGTTCTGAAATATATCGGTGAGTAGTACATATATATATATATATAGGCCAAATTAACAGTTAATGTGATACAAAAGCACTTACATAGGTTTATGTGAAATATACAATCTATATTATTGCACAGATGATCGTGTCCTCTTTCGTTAAATAGATAAATAAACACTTTATTATTCACCTTACAAATAGAAATTGAGTACAAGTTAAATGTTTACAATGGTTTAACAATGGACGTTAGGTACCTTCGTAAATATTTATTATAAGCATTAATATGTACTAATGTTGAATTTTTTTTACATTTTAGTTCTGATTCTGAAAACGAAGTTCGCTGCGAGGAACCAAAGTCGCACAAGAAAAAAAGCGCGCCAAACAAAATTAAGACGTCGCCGCCGAGGTGAGTAGTACAAAATACTCGTATTTTACCCCATAACTTCTGAAGTTTAATAATACTTTGATGGTCTGTACCACCATGTCTGTATATGTATGTAATGTATGCTTTACTCTTGTGTGTTCCCTTTGTGTTTTTGTTTTAAATTTACAATCTCTTATAAAAATAGTTATTAACTAAACTGAATATAAAGAGTGTTTAAAATGGATGATGAAAATACTATCAATAACGTCCTGTTAAGAAAAAAATATATTTGAAATTATTCGTTTTTCTGAGAGTAGTTGTTGTTTGAGAGCATTATGGTATTACATTTTTTTTTTTTTATTTCAGTTCTGAACCCAAAAAAGAAGCTTTGGCTACGGTGAACTACGACGTGTTCGGAATTTTATCCGAGAAAGACGAGAGCAGTGCTGCAACAAATACACGTCAGAATACGAAGCTCGTTACCAGTATATCCAGTCGCGTGGCCAACGGTGTAGTTCGACGCGAGCTAAATTCAGACGGGGAATACTACGCAGAGTTCCGCGTCTACACTGCCGCTGACGCTGCATCCAAGGCTGCTGATCGCTGGAAAAATGCTGTTATTTGTGTGAAAACACACATAAATACTGGTTCCCCTCAATGGGAACACCTACAACAAGTTATAAATATAACTAAAAAATATTTGCGGGAGGCAGATCCAAAATTTTACAGTAATTTTATTAATTTTAAGTAAGATTTAAATAAAGGTTCTTACATAATTGGCTTCAATCATTATTTTTATTATTAGGTAGGTGAGGTGCATATCATTTACTTAGGTATCATTACTTTATTAGGAATACTATTTACTTAGGTCAAGATAATTGTGCTACATAGTTAGTGACTATAATAAACATCTTAGAAAAATACATGTAATTACAACTTTAATACATAATAGCCCATAAAAAATCTTACTGTATTTCTCTATTATTATATTATATTATAGTTTATATACCTAATCAAATCGCTATCGCTTTCTAAGAAACAGTTTTGAAAGAATATAACATCCTATCCAGCATAGCTAAAATTTAAATAGCTAAGCCGATCGGGTTAACAGGTAAAACGAATTGGTTAATAGCTACATCTATCAGGCCTATTCAAAACATAGTTGTTTAACAGCTGCAACCAGTTAACTGATCAAACTTAGCAGTTATAACCAGTTAAAAATATAGCTTTATCAGATTCTAACAGATCTATTATCAACAGCTATTCATTAATAAATATATATTTAAGACTTGCTCATATAAGTAATCATCAACCCTCCTCATTAACAGTAGTAGTAGTAATTGTAAAAATAGAATGATAGAAATACAATAAAAATATTAAAACAATAAGCAATTATTATTTTAGAACAACTTATTTCTTTCGTTTTACGTATAAACAATTGATTTAAAAAGCGGTAACTCAAGTATTCCAAATATTTTATTTGAAAAGAAAAAGAAGTGGTATAGGTAGGTATATAAGTTTTTTAAACAGAATCTATAGTAATTTATTATTATATTATAATAATTTAGAATTATAGGTATATATTTCATTAAGAAAATGTGAAAAAACAATTTTCTGTCACTACGATATTCTTAAAACATAATATGTTAAGATATCACTCTTAAACTTCTTAGGGTAGAGTTTACTATACAAAATATAAATCATCAAAAAGTAATAAATATACTTAAAATCATCACCCTATGCATTATCAACGGATGCGGTTGCGGTTTGAATCAGTATTACCACTTTAAAGGATTTCTCCCTTTTTTCAGCGGAAAAAATACTAATATTATGTAAGGTTTAGAAATATCTCATTTCGATAGGGATTTAGAGAGTTTTAGGGAAAAATTGAGCTTAATGCATTCCTTTTGCTTATGGTAGAGAATCTCTCAAACTTACAATAATAAATGTATCCGATCAGTTTTAGTCGACCTATTAATTATGTTACGATCATATTACACAGTTAGGAACTATATCTTATTATACCAACTGGCGATATTTATTTATTTTTTTCATTCTGCTTTGTAGAAGAATAGTTATGAATTTTACTATTATTCATCTGGGTGGGAGTGATGATTACCTACCTACTCGTATCATTGAAAAAATGGTAAAACTCTGATATAACTGAACTGTAAAGGTGTTATAAATAGGATTAAAACTAACTGGAGCTATAAAAGTAGTGCTTCAGCTTTAAATTAGAAAAGAATAACTCTTTTGTGTAAGTATACCAGAAATAATGGAATAAAATGTAAATATACCATATCATCTACTTTTTATAGATATTTTATAATATTTTTTTACATCGAAACTACTTCATTAAAAATATAATCTAATCTTTTAGACTAATCAGCAACTGCCAAGTAGAATTAAAACTAACTGAAACTGTAAAAGTAGTGCTTCAGCTTTAAATTATTATTATACCCTCTAAACCAAGGTGTTTCATTAAAAAATTAAGAAAAATATCAAATAAACTAGGAAAAAATAATATTGAAAGTGGGAATACTGGTTTAAGTATCTAATAATTACGTTATATTTATGTCGTTCACACATCTTTCAGCTATATCACGTACAACCCTTTTAAAAGTCGCTCGCAGCCTACAGCTAATAATATAAAAAAAAAAATGTTGTTCTCAGAAGGATTTTTACCAACACCTTCAACAACTAATTTAAAATTTGAACCTGAATTGATTGAGAAAGTGCGAAAGGTTCAACCTGAAGTTTATCATCTTTTGAAAGGAGCCGGGTTACATGGTATGTTTATAGGCTTGTATGCAGCGTATATAATGGGGTATGTGAGTAATTATAAAAAAATTCATTTTACATGTTTTGAAAGTGTAGAGTCAACGAGATGTTTGAGAGAGAATAATTTTGTGATATCTTGTTCTATAGAAAGTATGAGTGATGGGATGTGTGTGTATGAGTATGTACATAAAACTATAAGATGTAATTTAATAATATATTTAATTAAAAATGATAATTTGGTGAGAACTGATGATGGAGAAACGCGCTTTATATACCATATTCTTATGAATTTGGAGCATAACGTGTTAAGGAAAGCAATTTTTAACTCATCAGGTTATTGCTATGATTTACACCTTAACATCATTAATGATTGCAAATATTTAAAAGATATACCAATTTTAAAACGCGGAGAAGTTGAGTATTTACAATCGATGTCCCATCGTATTTTAGAAGGGGAGGAATTTAAATTTGATAAGAACCCAGCATTTAGGATGTTAAAGCTAAGTTTATATTTTTAATATCTCTAAGAATTTGTTTTAAAATTTGCTTTCCAAATTTTAAAACCAATCCTTAATTAAAAATAAAAAAGAAATGGAATACCACATTTTTTTTTAAATATATATATATATATATATATATATATATATATATATATATTATACGTTTTCATAGTGATGAATGTGTGATATATATTTCGGGGTTGTAAGACCGAGTTATTTTAGGTGTCATAAAATATATATATATATATATATGTTTTAGACTGATGAATTATATGTTATATATTTTTAATATCTCCAATAATTGGTTTTAAAATTTGCTTTGCTATTTCCATATTTGCTTTGCTATTTCCATATTTTTTAATTAAATATTTTTTTAATTTTTATGTTTTCATAGTGATGAATGTGTGATATATATTTTGGGGTTGTAAGACTGAGTTCTGACAGGTGTAATAGGATACATGTATGTTTTAGACTAATGAATGATATGTTATATATTATGTATATGTAGAAATGTTGAAAGTGTGGGAACTTCAACTTCAACTTTAAAAAATATTGTAAAGTATCGGAGGTTGCGAGATGTTTATTGACGATCTTATCATATAAACATACGGTTATTAATGTGGTAAGTACTTTTAAAAATTAATTAATAATTTTTAATAAATTTTAATATAGTATAAATCCTATCTAGATAATATTCTGTAAAAAAATATTATTTCAATTATTCAGATATAAATTGTAAAAAAAAAAAAAATACATAACTTAAGACCTTGTTAATATATATTGCAAATTCTATTCTCCAACGAAAGAGGTTTGGAATCTATATCATAGGTTTTAAGCACAGTTTAAGGATGAAGTGCTCCACTATTTTTATTATGATTTAATTACCTTTTTTTTAAAACATATATAAATTATTATTTATTAATTTATGAGAAATTATGTCTACACATCCTAATCTTACTTTATTGTATAGGTTCATCACAGAAAATATTTTTCTTAATGGTATTAATTATACGAAGGGGGTAAAGCCGTCAGTCAATACAAGCTTGTGATCAATATCTAGCTGAAATTATTATCAATCCTGTGATTGTACTATATTTTTCGCACAACATCTTCTAAGACTATTCTTATTATAAAAACCAATTAATTTATGAAAAATTATGTCTACACATCTTAATCTTACTCTTGTTACAGGTATAGATTCATTGCAGAAGATATTTATCTAATGGAATTAATAATGGAATCATGCTAAAATGGTAAAATCATCAATACAAGCTTGCGATAGAGATCTGGCTGAACTTATTATCAATCCTATGATTGTACTATATTTATCGCACAACGCCCTTTAAGACTAGATACTCTTATTATAAAAAAAAAACCTTACAGCTATTTATGTGGTGAGTACTTTTAAATATATAAAAACTAATTAATTTATGAATAAATCATGTAAAGATGAGGAAGTCATCAATACAGGCTTGTGATAGAGATCTAGCTGAATTTATTATCAATCCTATTCCTATTGTATAAGAGTTGATGTTAGATTATCCTGTGATGTGGGTGGGCAGTTGGGAAAAATAATCTTTTGGTTAACTATTGCGATTGTGTTGATGTAATACTATCATAAGTACCTAGTTCTGCAAAAGAATATTTTTATAATTGATATAAAACGGCTAAGACTCACTGTAAATGTCGAAAATTACTCCGACCAGGTTTCGGACATTTTAGAAGTCCTTCTTCTGGGAGTTATGAGATCAAGCCGCGGCGTAGGTCGCGAGCGCTCGCACGTAACTGGCGGCGCGTGCGCGGCTCTGCAGACGCGGCGGGCGGCGTCGGTGGAGTTCGCGCCCGCTCGGCGATGTTCGTAAGTTCGGTGGTGGGTGAATCATCACTGCCGCTACTAAAAATCTAAATCAAAATCTAAGAATATTTTTTTTAAATTATTCTATATATAATAGCTAATGTGAATGTATTTACTTAATGTTGATAAAAAATGTATATTAAATCATTATTACAGAGCGTTAGAGCGTTAGCCTTTTACCGCTGCATAGACATAGACCTGTCTGATTTTAATACCTTAGTAACACTATAAAATTATTATCTAACCATTGTAATAAATAAACTAGGAATGATTTTTATACTGTTTTTAAATGTTATGAGAGTTCTATACTTATATTTAATATGAATAAAATTAATATGCACTTCGTCTATAATCGGTTTTATTATGTTCTAACTTTTTAATAAAAGTAATATTTGATATAAGTAGGTTTACATGTGTAATCAGTACAGCTACGTACTAAGTTTTTAATGTACCGTACATACAATTTAAGGTTTTTTTGTAGGTAGGTGAAAATCTTATTCACATTCTTTTTATTTAAGCGTTAAAATTATTTATACGCTTATGATTGCGAAGTAGGATTATTTTAGAATAATAAAGATAATTCTCACATTCTAGCAAAGCGTCTCACCAAACCATATCAAATGTTGGTTATATCATTTTACCTGCTATTCTCTGTTTTAATAATAAAAACTAATTTATTTACTCTGTTTAAATATTATATGAGTTTTATACTCATATTTAATATAAATAAATATTTACACTTCGAGCGAGGACCAATACAAAAGTATGAAAAGTTTTTCGCTTTTTAATAAATCCTGCACGCTCATTCCTCCTATTTCCCATTAGAATTATGAAAAATGTTCTATATATGTAGCCACCAATGCTTAAATCTCTCTAATACAACCCTTTCCATCTGAGTAAGTACTTTAAAAAACTCGCTCGTTGGTATAATCATGGTAATATTCCAATCATAAATTGAAAATAGTGCTTATACATAATATGTTGATTACAAAATAACGCTAATAAATAATTATGATGTTATATTTAATTAATATTGAGAGCTATATAGTATGAAAAACTTATCTAACTAAAACTATACTATAACATCTATAAACCGATAGTAGGGGCTATCATATATATTCCTAACTGTATCGTGAGAGTTCATGTGATATTATAATATAACGACTCACCTCTTTCGTTAATACTTTATTCATCAACTCTAATTATTAATATACGGGATGGGGCAAATTTTTGGTTCCTTAAGGGTAGCTACCTTTTCTTTTGTAGTTGGAAGGTTTTGTTCTTAGGAACTTTGTTTTATTTTGAAGAAAAAGATATTGTCATTTTTAGATTTTTTCACAGTTCCCTTTTAAGCATACAAAACGTGGGTACACTGATATATAACTTAATTTGAAAACTTAAATTATTTATAACTGTAGTGATGTATTTCTATTAACGCAATCTTCTTCTCTTTTACCCGCTCCCCACAACATCCTATACACAAATACGACGACTTTAAAAACAAAGCTCCTTTATTTGTTGTTGACTGTTCACGTCAAAATGAAAATTTGAAGTCAGGGCTATAGACGTACGCGTTAAACTTGAGTCCGATTCCAATTTTCCAGAAAATACTACTGCATATTGTTTGATACTTAACGATTGCATTGTAGAAAATAAACCTTTGAGCAATATCATTAAGATAATATCATGAATTCAAAGTTGGTTATAGTCGATGTTCAAGGTTTAAAGATTTATTTAATAACTTCATTGTAAGCGAGTTTGCACTAGCCACGGATGAATATACACAAGCGTTTTTAGTGAAACCACCATTCCCATTTTCTGATTTAACACCTGTTGAAAAGAGGCAAGTTTTGCGGATACAAAAACACCGTGGTACTCGCTGGCGTGAAGGATATGTTGACTATCACGAGTTAAAACGCAAAATCTCACCTTTTTTGGAAAATAAAATTATACTCGTAAAGGGCATGGAAAAAATTAAATGGGTAAAAACAATATGTCAAAATTGTTCTATTATTATAGATGTTGGTGAAAAAGGTTGTCCTAATTTATGTATGTTGTATGAAAAATATAATTGTAAGGACGAGGCATTACTAAATTGTATGTTTCATAAAAAAGAGTGTGCATTAAAAAAATTAATTATAACAAAAAAATGGTATAATGAGAATATGAATATGTTTTTGCTTGATGAAATCGATAATGTGTAAAAATATGTGATTCTTGATGTTTTAACAAAGGTGTTGTACCTACGTAGTTTTAATGTGTATTTTTTGATAATGAAATTGATGTGTTTGGTATTTTTTGTTTTATTTATTGTTAGATACTTGAACTCTTCACATACCTATTATAAAATAAACACTCTCAATTCAAGTAAGTTAGTGCGAATAAGAAACAACAGCCTGTTGACTACAGTAAATAGGACGTGTTGTGAGCGTGATTTTTCAATATTGATAAAATTAACAACTTTTGATGGAGCTCAAGCAGCCTGCTCACCCTCGTTATACTCATCAAGCAACACGTTTGCAAAGTTTTGACTCCTGGCCTCAAGGTTTAACTCAAAAGCCTCTAGACATGGCCAATGCTGGATTTTTTTATACCGGACTAAGTGATAAAGTTCTTTGTTACTTTTGTGATGGAGGTCTTAAAGATTGGAACTCTGGAGACATGCCATGGGAAGAGCATGCAAGTGTTTTTCAACATTGTCCATATGTTTTATGTGTGAAAGGACAGAAATACATAAATAATAACAACAACGACAGAAGAAAATGTGATCAATCTGGAAACTCTGACACATTACAATTGAATCAAACATTTGAGAGTGCTCAAAACATGAACAACTACAAGAACATGACTTGTAAAATTTACTTAAATGAAGTAATTTTTATGTGCTTTATATCTTGCGGCCATTCTGTAAGCTGTGCAAAGTGTACACTATCTTTAAATAACAAATGTCCTATCTGTCGGCATAAGTTTATCAAAGTAGTAAAATTATATTTTTAATTATTAAACTTCTAAATTGTTTCATTGACATACCGTCTCCTGTAATAATGATAGGCAAGATTGAAATCAAAATACCTTAGAACCAATAACATAAAGATAGGTTTTATAAGTACAGTTTGCGTAACGCGTGTGATAATGATTAACAGAATATGAAATCAACGCATGGCGTTGAAAATATAGAGCCAAATCAACGCGTTGCGTTGAAAATATACAATCAAATCAACGCATTGCGTTGAAAATATAGAATCAGTGCAGACAACATAACATTGCATTTTCCTATTATTCAGGTTAGTTTGGAATATTTTTTCTCAATTAGACTTATGAAACTGAACTCAGAACAGCTTTGCGAAACCAACCCCGGTATGAGGCATTCTGCCTCAATTTAGTTTCCGTCAGGACAAAATATGAAATCAACGCAATGCCTTGAAAATATAGAGCCAAATCAACGCGTTGCGTTGAAAATATACAATCAAATCAACGCATTGCGTTGAAAATATAGAATCAGTGCAGACAACATAACATTGCATTTTCCTATTATTCAGGTTAGTTTGGAATATTTTTTCTCAATTAGACTTATGAAACTGAACTCAGAACAGCTTTGCGAAACCAACCCCGGTATGGGGCATTCTGCCTCAATTTAGTTTCCGTCAGGACAAAATATGAAATCAACGCAATGCCTTGAAAATATAGAGCCAAATCAACGCGTTGCGTTGAAAATATACAATCAAATCAACGCATTGCGTTGAAAATATAGAATCAGTGCAGACAACATAACATTGCATTTTCCTATTATTCAGGTTAGTTTGGAATATTTTTTCTCAATTAGACTTATGAAACTGAACTCAGAACAGCTTTGCGAAACCAACCCCGGTATGGGGCATTCTGCCTCAATTTAGTTTCCGTCAGGACAAAATATGAAATCAACGCAATGCCTTGAAAATATAGAGCCAAATCAACGCTTTGCGTTGAAAATATACAATCAAATCAACGCATTGCGTTGAAAATATAGAATCAGTGCAGACAATATAACATTTGCATTTTCCTATTATTCAGGTTAGTTTGGAATATTTTTTCTCAATTAGACTTATGAAACTGAACTCAGAACAGCTTTGCGAAACCAACCCCGGTATGGGGCATTCTGCCTCAATTTAGTTTCCGTCAGGACAAAATATGAAATCAACGCAATGCCTTGAAAATATAGAGCCAAATCAACGCATTGCGTTGAAAATATAGAATCAGTGCAGACAACATAACATTGCATTTTCCTATTATTCAGGTTAGTTTGAAATATTTTTTCTCAATTAGACTTATGAAACTGAACTCAGAACAGCTTTGCGAAACCAACCCCGGTATTGGGCATTCCGCCTCAATTTTGATTCGTCAGGACAAAATATGAACGCGTTGCGTTGAAAATATAGAACAATTTCATTTCCGTCACGCGTTGCGTTGAAAATAGAGAACATTTTATTTCCGTCAGGACCGCTTATGTTTATTGGGCGTTCTGCATCAATTGTAGCGACGGAAGGTGAACGCAGTGAACCTGGAGGAGCGGAAATTGAGGCAGAATGCCCAATAACATACTACTGGTCGCATTAAAAAAGTTTTTAATGGAAATGCCTCGTCTCCTAAAAACACATATGGTGCCACAATGTTAGAGTTAGGTAATGGTTCTTCGGGAGGAAGTTGAATTTCTCCGTTGTGCAGCTTTTGATAGAAACTTGAATTACTGAGCACACCGCCATCACTGTCTTTTCCATATGCACCTACGTCAATAAATATAAATCTGTTTTTTGAATCAGTGGCAGCTATTAGTACTATGGAATTATACATTTTATAATTATAATACATGCTACCACACTTCTGCGGTTTTTTGACACGAATGTGTTTGCCGTCCAAATTGCCACAACAATAATTTATCATTAATTGCAAATGATTCTGCTATAGCTAATTAAATTTTTCTATACTGGGAAATTTCATGTGTTTGTGATGAATTTTTTTCCAAACAGCACTGCAAACTTCCAACACAATGCTTGCTATGGCTGTTTTTGAAATTCGAAAAGGTATTGATAATTTCCGGAAAGAAGTTCCTGTTGTTAGGTACCTGTGAACAAAAAAATATTTTTTATATTCTTGTGATCTTGTCAGTTTAAAAACTCATATTTTTGTCATGTTACAGAAGCTGACGTTAAAACCAAATGGAAAAATTTGAGGGATGTATTCATGAAAGAAGTAAAAAAGGTACGACAGCCTCGATCCGGAGACCCAGGCAGCCCTAATAACGACGAAATGTATATAGGCAAGTGGGGTTATTTTAAGGAAATGTCATTTTTAAAAGATATTGTGAAACCCAGGGCCACACAAGGCAACTTGGAGGATTCTAATGTTGGGTCTGACAATGAGACTCAACAGTCTCAAGACCTAGATTTTGTAAATTCGGAGGCTATCGAGTCTTCAGAAATAGCTGAAATTGAAGAGGTGACTGAAAATCCAGACAGCGATCAGTCAAATTTAGAGTCTGTTAACAACAGGTCTCTCGAAGTTGAAGCTGCTCGAAAGAGAATCTCTGTTTTGGACGACACATCTGATACATCTTCTAGAGCAAGTGAGGTAAACCGAAAAATTAAACGTCAACCAAAAAAACAACATGAACTGACACATTTTCAACAAACAATGATTGAAATAGAAAAACAGAAAGTACAAGCGTTTAATAATGCAAAAAACGACAAACAGGACGATGAAGACATGTTGTTTTTAAGATCATTAGCGCCATATTTTAAATATTTATCACCAGTGCAGAAACTGAGAATAAAAAGCAAAATTCAAAATATTATTGCTGATGAAATACAAAATATAACTACCCCTTTGACATCATCAACACCAGTATCACTTTCTATAATACCCTCTCCGGTAAACGGACCATACAACGATAATTCAACGTCGGTGCGCCACTACTACGAAAATGATCCGCTGGGTCTACATGAGTACGAAACTTCAACAAATTACTCTACTTATTAGTGCCAATGGGGAAATAAATCAATGATGGTACCTCCTACTGACTTGCGATTTGTTCTGATTTTCTTTTTAGTACTTGAATAAACCTTCAATTTAATTTATGGACTTCGTTTTTCTTCCCTATAATAAACAGTCAGCGAAACTCGACCTCAAACGTCTTTTAACTCAGAAATCTCAAACGTAAGTTAAAGTAACACTAGATATCTTTGTACACATAGTTCCCAAACATTCTGTAATATATTTAATACATGACCTTTGGGCCAAGATTCGCTGAAAATTTTAATAGAAAAATTAAGGAAAGGTAAAAATGGCAAAGATAGTTGGAAATAAGATTTAACATGAGATCAACGCCATTTATTGTTATCCCGTTCTTTATTTGACCAAGATTAAGTAGTAAATTATAGAAATTACACAATACTCACCTAATCGTCAACACCAATCTTTCTTCCACACTTATAGGTATTTTGTAGTTCGTTACCATATGGCTGCAATCGTCTTTGATTATGTTGCATATGTAGTCAAATGATTCTTGTGACATAGACATATAATCATAAAATGCTGACTCATCTCTTCGTAAGTCAAAATATTGATTGTGAAATTCACCACGTATTCCTCTCATTTTCAACAAAGCACTTTGCTTCCCACGTATTTTTTTTTCATTATTATCGATGCCCGTAAAATAGGTCATCCACATGTTTCCCGAAAGTAAAAACTGAGCATTATCGACGTCCATGGTTGACGCCGATGCCACGCAAAATGCGTACCCTAGCATCGCAGTCGCTCGCGTCGTTAATTCGCGCGATGATTGCGTACTCGCATTCTATTAAGACACCTAGTTTTTGTTCTCGTGCGACCATACGATGATCGCATCGCTTACTCACGCGAAAATCGCGTAGTCGCGCTCTGTTAGGACAACGCCTAATTGTGCGGCGTCGGCGCGGCGACGGCGCGGTGACGGCATCGTGTGCAGGAACGCTAATGCTTCAGTAGATTGCCTAGTAAGTAAGGAAACTATTGTGTTCAATCATATGTGAAGAATGAAGCAAAGAAAGATAATTAAATAAATCAAAATGCACATTTTTTTATATGTGTAATCTAATATTTACTTCTAGCTTGTCAATCTTATCCTTCGTTTATCATTATATAAGATGAACCTCTAAAGGGGGAGATATAATCTCCGTCTAAAGGGGGAGATGCTATAATCGAAGTCAATAAACTAGGCAACTGCAACTAAGCAGTAACTTCTCGCGGCCGCGTATTGCACCTGAGGTTATATATAAGCATTTTTTAAATTTTTAGAAGATAGCTGATTAAAATTCATGTACCTTAATCATAGTCTTAGGAATAAACTTCAGCAGTTAAAAAAAGTTTTTTGATTTAAAAGGACCCACGGACTGCCATCCTAACACATTGTACATGTGCTTTCTCGGACTGGTGAACCCGGCGCACTCCACTGAATACGTCCAACGGCGCAGCAGCGAAGGGTGGCCTTGGAGCCTAGAACCACGGCAGGAGCAGGCGATCTTAAATCATTTTGAGGAAGACGCAAGACGGACCACTCGGCGGGTGGGTTTGGCTCTGGGTGTACCACATATGAAAGTGTGGAAGGCCCTTAAAGCGGACGGTCAACATCCCTATCACTACAGAAGGACGCAAGCGCTCTTGGAGGCTGATTACAGACCACCTGCGACCCCAAAAAGGTGTTGTGGAGTGACGAGGCGTCCTTTACCAAAAACGGGTTGTCAAATATTCACAACGAGCACGTCGAACGAGCAAGATTAATTGGTCTATTTATTCTGCCGGATCGCCTTAAAGGTGAACATTACCTCCAATTTCTAATGGTGCCACTTGCAGAGGTTCTTGAGGATTTTGCTGTCAAAGAATACTTTGAGATAGTATTTCAACATGATGATGCTCCAGAGCATTACACTCGCTCCATGAGGGAGTGATACAACCAGATGCACGATGCACATTGATGCACGATTTCCTGAGTGGATCGGTCGCGCTGGTCCTGTACCACGCCTCCACGCTCCCCTGACCTGACTCCGCAGGACTTCTTTTTGTGGGGCTACCTCAAAGGAATTGTGTATTCGAGTGAATGTCCATTAGTAGAGGTGTTGAAAGATAGAATGATTTAGGCGTGCGAGGCCCTAACTCCTGAACTGATTCGAAATGCAACGCCCTCGTTGCCTCGCAGGGCAGACATTTGCATACTTCGTGATGGAAGGCGCATCGAGTCTTTCCTTTAAATTTGTCAGCAAAGAATTTAGTAAACAGTGAATAGGTACCGAAATAGGTACCTAAGTGTGTAAGAGTAACACAACGTCCTAGCTGTTATTTGTTATTTTTTCGGAAATAACCCTAATTAGCGTTGTAGGTGACAGTGATTCTCATCCGGTGCAGAAATTAAAAATATCAAATTTAGTTAAAGAAAATAACTAATCAACCGAAGAAAAAAATAAAAAGAAACAAATCAACCAGTAAACCAAAGAAAACACCAGCCTGGAGAACAAACAAGAGAAATATAAGTGAAACAAGTAACAGTGATATCAACATAAGTACTCATAGTGATTCAGATATCTGTGAAATAGAATCTGACAAGTCGGACAATGACAGTTTAAACAAACCTAAAACATGGTCAATGAGAGATCATAAAACATTAATTGCAGCGCAAACAGAAATACTTTAATCAAGCAACGACGGCCATTCAAGTGAAGCTTGTTATAATGTCAATTATGATGTAGGGGACATTGTTTCAGTCAGATACTTTTTTAAGAAAAAAGTTGATTATTTTGTTGGTCTAGTCTTAGCCAAAGTAGGAAATGATAAAGTAAAGGTATCATTTTTCAAACGATCCGGTAGAAACGACAATACTAAGTTTATAAAGACCAAAAAACAAGAAGAAAAAACAATTAATTGTAAGAATATTGTCAAAACCGTGAATTTACTTACAATTAATACCAACGAAACAGAGTTTGTTCTAGATGATGATGATGACTATTTATATTTTGATTATTAGATATCACTTATTACATAATGTAGCTAGGTAAAAGTAAAAGGCATACAGAAAATGCTATTTTTATTATGTAAATACCCACCTTATTTTTGAATATTTTTATTAGCCAGACCTAAAATTTGTTTTAAATACAACAATGTTGATTTTGAATAAGATTTATTTCTAATTATTTGCAAATGTGATTTTAGAGGATGCTTGATTAGCAATATAGTGTTATCATTGTAGATTTATAGAGTTCTGGAAAATTCTTATGATTTCCAGATGACTGAGTATTATATAATTCTGTGATTTTAGTGCCATACCTAGTTCTAGTTCTGGAACTAAGTTCATTAATGTTTTTTTGTAATATATAAACCTATAATTATTAGCCAGACTGGCAAGGGTAACATCAAAGACTGTTAGAAGTTAATTTTATGATATTTTTTTTATATATACAATGTTTCTGATGATAATTTCGAATTTTAATACTATAGGTAATGTTTTCGACTGTTACATGTTAATTTTTTGTAATATTTTTAAATAAAAATTACGTATTGCCTCAAAAACAGTTTATTATTTTCCTTTCATCTGATGCACAGCCCTAGCACCTCAAATCTCTTAGTATGAAAGTGCGACTAAATGTGATGGTAACATTGCCCACCACCATTAAAACTTAAAATAGGCTTCTATTTATTTGAAATAGTAATGGTATACAATTTTGCACGTTTGCATACAATATATCTTAAAATCAAAGTCATAGAGCTTATAGTTGCTGAGAAATTTAGGTTGGGCAATGATGTAAGAAAGTGGAGATAACTTTGCCCAAGTCTGTTTTTGTTTTTTTCTCAGTATCTGTTAGGAATTATGTCACCTAGTTTTGACAGTTTATTCGTTGCATAGTGTCGTTTAAAGCTTTAGCAACCATGTACCTACATATTTTTTGAAAAAGGTAAAAAAAACCGTTAAATGTGGGCAAAGATGTAAGGTTTCACGGTACCTACCTACATTAAGGAATGCATTAAATAAATAAATATATAAATAAATCTCCTGGCCACCAAGAAGCACCGATCTCACTCCAGCAGACTTCTTTTTATGGGGTTACCTTAAGAGCAGAGTATACTCTAATAATCCAACAACTCTGCAGCAACTGAAGCTGAACATTCGGCAAGAAATAGAATCCATTTCGAGGATAACTCTAACGAAAGTTTTCCAAGATTTTGATGCCAGATTGGAAGAATGCTGTAACCGTCAAGGTTATCACTTGGACGATGTAGTTTTTAAAAAGTAAATTTTAAAATAAATTTCATTTAATTTTCTTTAAATTGTAATAAATAAAATTCTATAAAATTATACAGATTTTTTTCCTTGAATGTTCAAAAGTGCATTTCTCTCTGGGCCACCCTGTACTATAAGGTTCTAGTTGTGTTTTTTTCTTCAAACGACAAAATTTAAAAAGCATGCCTCGTACAAGGAAAAATGAGATCAAATCATGGAAGACGAAACATAACATTTCGTTTGGCCAACAATGGACAAAAGCAGAACTGCTGTCATATTTAAAAAAGAATTCACTCGAAATAAAGTAGGGGAGAGTTTGATAATACCGCGCGGTTGATAATTCCGCGCGTCAGCGTAATTCAAAAACTATCCACTAGTTCTGCGATACAGCGCGTATACATCGAAGCGGGACATGCCTATACCCTCCCCCGCGCACTGCCATTCCGGTCCGCGCGACGACGGAGATAGTACGTACTCTAACGGTTTTTATCGTCAATCCTTATAATTTTTCGTATACTTTCGGAAAGAGGTAGGTAATACTGTATTTATATTGTAATACTTTCGTACTATACATTTTTAATGCTTGTATACTGTAGAATTAATGTCAGAATACGTTTTTACGTACTATTTTCATATAATTTTGAGGTTAGAAAATAAAATTATCAAGTTTGATAATTCCGCGCCGGGGGCGCGGTATTATCAGTCGCGGGCGCGAAATTGTAAACTATGAAAAGTATGTTTTATTTACATTAACTTGTTTTTAACTCGACAAAAGAGTTATGTATGTACGTCTGTTTGTTGCATTTTATATCCTAAGCGAAAATACCGATTTTGATTACATTTGAGTCAATTATTTTCGTTTAAGATAAACAATTGTGTGTGATATGGATGGTTGTGATTAATATGACTTATTTGATGAAAATAAATATAATATAATAAATAAATATAATACCTACATACAAATTAAGATAATATAGCTTTATATAATATTTCCGTTTTAGATGGACCAATCTGTGCCAAAGAAAAAGAAGAAATCATGGAATCCCGAAAATTTGAAGGCTGCACTTGAGGCTATACGAAACGGAAGTAAAATAAAGACAGCTGCAAGAAACTTCAGTATCCCTGAATCAACAATTAGGGATCGACTTAAATTGGGAGAAAATTATGACCCCCCCATGGGGAGAAAGGCGACATTTACAAAAGAAGAAGAGAAAGAACTGTTCTCATTTATTACTCTAACGGCAAAGAAGTTTTATGGGATAACTCAGCTACAATTGCGTAAATTGGCATATGACTTTGCCATTGCCAAAAATATTAAAAATATTTTTTCGTCAGAGAGAAGGATGGCTGGAAAGTGTTGGGTGTATTCCTTTTTGAAAAGAAATCCCGGGATTTCTTTAAGGCTTCCTGAGCCAACAAGCCTAAACAGGATTTTGGGATGTAATAAATCCGAAATAGCGATTTTTTTCACTAACCTGGAGACACTCATGACAAAGCATAATTTTCCAGCCAATCGAATCTTTAATGTTGATGAGACTGGCATCAGCAACGTTCAAAAACCAGGAAAAATTTATGCTCCAACAGGACTAAAGCAAGTCGGAAAGGCTACAAGTGCAGAACGTGGCCAGAATGTCACAGTTGTATGTGCACTTAGCGCAACAGGAATATATGTTCCTCCGATGTTTATATACCCACGGCAGAGAATTAAATCTTCCCTGAAAATTGGTGGCCCACCGGAAGCACTCTATGAATGCTCTAAATCTGGGTGGATAAATGAAGATCTTTTCACGAAATGGTTGCATCATTTTGCTACAAATATTGGTGCTCATAAGCAAAATCCAGCGCTCCTTATTCTAGACAATCATTGTAGTCATCAATCGCTCGCCGCATATGAATTTTGTCGCGAAAATGGAATCCATCTCCTATCTCTGCCTCCGCATACGTCACGTAAGATGCAACCACTCGATGTAACATTTTATGGCCCATTAAAATCAGCATATTCTCGTGAGTGTGATTTATTTATGAAAATGCATCCATTTGAAAAAATTACACATGACCATTTAGCTTTAATTTTTAATAAAGCTTATACTCGAGTGGCTACGATGGAAAAGGCCGTCAAGGGATTTGAAGTGACTGGGATATATCCGTTGAATCCCCATATTTTCGACGACGAAGATATTTTAACTGCTGAACCTATCATTGAAGAAGCATCCAGGCAAGTTAGCCAATCAGGTGTCGAAAATGAGTTTATGGAAACAGCAATTGGCCATGACGAATCCACTCATAGTCTACCATCGTCACCATCAATTATAGACCGGTCCAACGAAATTAGATCTCATACTCCCCAGAGACAAACCGACCAGAATCCTGTTGACATGTTTACTGAAGACACAGCATCAGGCATTCCATTTAACAGCAATAGGAATGAAAACAATCCTTCTGCTGCTTTAAGTGAAGGTATCAGAAAAGGTATCTCACGACGTATTTTAGAAGATTTGAGCCCTATACCACAAAAGAAAATAAAAATACTGAGACGAGTTAAAAAACAACACTGTTATTCTCACATCAACTCCATTAAAGGAGCAGTTAGAACAAAAAGAAAGAAAGCGACAAATGAAGATAGCAAAAGAAAAGAACGTTGCAGAGAAGAAAGTTAAAGAAAAGAAACAAACTAAAGGAAAGTCTGTCAAGAGAAAAGTTTTGAACAGTAGCGAAAGTAGTGAGAATGAAGATAATAATATGAAAAGCAAGAAGAAAAAGGTCAGGCAAGGAAAAAAAAAGGCAAAGGAAAGACTAAGAAATGTACCGACAGTAGCAGTGAAGATAGTATGGATGATATGCCCCTAACTCAACTGTGCGATGATGATGAAGATGACGATATAGAGAATCGTGATATTTGCGCCATATGTCAAGAGTTTGGTCGTAATGGAGAAATCTGGTTCCGTTGTTGTAGATGCGCGAATTGGATACATAAGGAATGTAGCGGAAAAGATTCTGCCAAAAATTTTTTATGTGATCTTTGCTGTGATTAATATAACTTTCTGTCTGATATTAGGTATTTTTGAGACTGACTAATCCATACCTATACGAGTATAATTCAAAGATTTACTAAGACTTACAAGTTATAAAAAATATTTATGTTTTGTTCTCATAAAGTATTCAAGTTTTTGTTAATACTTATTTCGTGATAGTTTATAATTGATTTAATTTCTAAAAAAAAAGATTTGGGTCTCCCCATCTTCACGCAAGAATATTACTTAGAATGGTATTCATTTTTTTTATTATTACATTTGTAACTTACCCATTTGTGTGCAATTAATGTGGGCACGATTTTGTCAAACCTGGGCACGATATTATCGGACCAGTTTGACAATACCGCGCCTTTGTTTTTGTTTGTAAATTGACAATAATTTACATTTTGTTTAAATTTGGAAGTTTTTGTTATACGATATGCGTACCTGAATAAATGCCCTACTAATTACTCAATTTTGTTTTTTTTAATATCAAACAGTTTCCTAATTATAGGTCCAAGTCCTTAGGGGCTCGGTATTATCAAACTCTCCCCTAAGTGTCACGAGGTGCTAAAACTGCCACCATACAATTGCGATTTGAATCCTATTGAGCACATGTGGAATTTAATAAACAAAGAGTTTTCAACAAAAATGTGGAACAACTGGGAAGCAAAATAGAGCAACTTACGAAAGATGCCATCGCTTCTATAACAATCGATGACTGGAAAGAACAAGTTAATTAAGTATATTAAAAGGGTGGAGCAGACATATTGGTCACGTGATGTCTCCAGGAAGCAAATTGAGGATATTATACAGGGTGGGCCAGAAAGGAGTACGATTTTAAAAACACTCATGCGTTTGAAGCTTTAGAGGGGACTGCGCGGGTGGTGGGGTTAAGTAGCTCGGTTCTCGGAAATTTAGTCGCGATGGATCACTTCACCGGAGCGCAACGTGCATTCTGCGTTAAACATTATTATAAAAATCACGATTCGTGCGCTATTGTTCGGCGTTTATTTCGACGTGAGTTTGGATTACATGACCTAAATCAGTGTCCAAAGGAAAGCGTGATTCGATCGTGAGTCAGAAAGTTCGAAGCTACTGGTTCGACTCTCAAACAGAAGCCTGCGGGACGCCCAAGGTCAACAAGAACGGAAGACACAATTGAACAAGTTAGAGCTTCAGTTCAACGTAATCCTGCTCTATCGACTCGAAAGCGTTCAGCCGAACTTGTGGTGTCCAGAACATCTTTGCGTCGCATTTTGTTGAAAGATCTGAAATTGCACCCGTATAAAATTCAACTTGTGCAGGAATTACAGCCAAATGATTCAATTTTACGGAGAGCTTTTGTTGAAACGATGCTGGAACGCTTTCGGAGTGTCAACAATATTCTGTTCTCCGACGAAGCCCATTTTCACATAAATGGGCATGTGAATAAACAGAATTGCCGTTACTGGGCTGCAGAGAACCCACGTGAAAAACATCAAAAGCCTCTACATTCGCCGAAAGTAACCGTTTGGGCGGCCATGTCAGCGCACGGAATTATCGGACCCCACTTCTTCGAAAATCGACAAGGCCAATCTGTCACTGTAAATTCTGACCGATACATAGCCATGTCAAGGGATTTTTTCTTTCCACAACTGCAACAATTTGAAGCCTATAATCGTGCGACATGGTTTCAACAAGATGGCGCGACATGCCACACAGCTAATGCCTCTTTGGCGATCGTAAACGAGATGTTTGCTGAGAAACTGATATCGCGCCGAGGTGACATTGAATGACCTCCTAGAAGTCCGGATCTTACACCACTGGACTTTTTTTGTGGGGATACCTAAAGGGATACCTACCTGGGTTATTGGAGTAGACTCTACTAGTCTACTCCAATAACCCACCCACAATTGACCAGTTGAAGACCAATATCCGGAAAGAAATGGCAGATATTCCCCGTGCAATGTGCCAGCGAGTTTTTACCAATTTGAGGTTCAGATTCGAAGAATGTTTGCAGCGCGATGGTGCACATCTGGATGATGTTATTTTTAAGAAATGAATTTCCCAGATGTAAATTTTTGTAGAAATAAAAATTTGTATGTGAATTGTACTTATTTTTTTTTAAATGATTTTTTCAAATTCGCAATTCTTTCTGGCCCACCCTGTTTAAACGTCAGCACAAGCAGTAGCGAAGATGAAGAGTCGGGCGATAGTGCAGATGAAAATAGTGATGAAGAAATGGTAAGAGTGGAGTCATTGGATTCCTATGACTACGGCCAAGGACCTTCTAATAGTACTAACTGATGCAATAAGTAGAGCTGAAATACTGCAATACATATTATATTTACCTTAAATAAAAATACAAGTCAAGCCGGAGTTTATTTCGATACCTTAATAATAACTTGCTGATGCTGAGAAGGGCGCGTTGGGCCAGGTGCTGGCGACGCTAGAGCTGCCTAACTACTAGGTAAGTAAAATAAACTAACTGTTTTGTGAAAAGCTTTTTTCAAAGTTTTGTGTTGATGTTCAAGCTGTTTTGTTAGCACCAAATTTGAAGGTAGCTTATTATAAAATGAAGCTGAAAGTGCACAATTTTACTTCATACAATCTTGCAACGCAGAACAGTAGATGTTACTTATGGGATGAAGTAAATGGCGGTTTGGACACGGAAGTGTTTGCTTCTCTTTATGTTGACTTGATAAAGATTGAATATGAAAGGTGAGTTTGACTAAGATAGTGTTGCCGCTCCAGATCTTCGTATTCATCAGTCGGACATTAAACCCAAATTTAGTGATATTATTATAAATAAAAACTGTAAAAGAATTTCATTCTATACATTAAATATGTGCAATACTCTATTTTGTTTCTAAATTATAGTCTTATCACATTCACTATGCAAACAATAAGATTCCAAGGGTATTTTAACGATATGTAAAAAAAAATTGTTGGGGTTCTGCCATAAATAGGGTTCTATAGCCAAATAAAGTTGGGAACCGCTGACCTAGAGTACCGTCTGTGGGTCCAGAAGTGCTTAATGTATTTCAACTAGGCGCTTATTCCAAAAGTAAATACTTATGAAGATGTAGACATAAAATGTCGTAAACAACTTGCAAACAACTATGAACTGCTAATGGACAACACTCCAGTTTCAGTAATTATAAAAGAATACCAGCTGTGGAAGGTAAAATGGCAGTGAAATCAAAATATTCCACAGTCCATTTCTAATTAACAGTCACTAACAGTAACAGTTCTCAAACAGAATTTACACTGACAGATGAAGAGGAGTGTGCATTAGAAGAAGCACAGGTACAATACAATGCATCCATTTTATTGCCTGTATCCTAACCTGTATGGTTCGCATAGGACATAATTAACAATGTCACATCACTTGAGTGGTGGATGGCAAACGAGGGACAGTCAACAATTTATCCGATATTGAGGCAACTAGATATTTGGAGCGATGGTCTCTTCTGCTTTGGTGAATGAGTATTTTCCACATTTAGAATTCTGCACAATAAATTAAGCAACCAACTGAGAACACAAAAAGCTGTAAAATTAATAATCATTTTGATTTGAATCAAAATACATCCAATATTTACCCCCGTGGGGGGGCAAACCGGGGACGTGCCCTGGGCGTCAACATTAGAGGGCGTCAAATTCATGTTAGAAAAAAATAAAAAAGGTTTCCCGTTCTGTGGCACTAATGCAATGTCTTGTTAAGACCTTGCAAGAAATATGTTGCAGCTGTCGACTCTGATACAAATGAATGAAGAACACAAGCCGGAGATTATTACTTTTAATAATCATACTAAATGTGGTTTCGTTTATTTGATGAACATTGTTAGAATCAACGCTCTGGTACTCAACCACACAAATGCACAAATTGGCCTTCAATTTGATCTGCTTTTGATTTGACAGGCATCCATTGAAACACTTCCAAGACAACTTAAATTCAGGATAGAAGCACTTTTAGGCAGCACAGTTGAAGAACCCCAAGTCTCAACATAATTTGACTTCAAAGATAGGATGAGTTGGTCAATGTGCACTCTGCTTGAGAGCCCAAAATGGGTCAACCAAATTGTGGTGGAAGACTTGGAATAAATGGTTTGTCCCGATGAACAAGCAGTAGTGTTTCCTGCATGCTACGAAAAGAATGGAAATAGTAATAAAGTTTACTTTTCAGTTTAAAAAACTTACATTATCTCAGAAGTGCCATTTTCGTTACTTTTTCTTGTTGTTCATTCTTAATAGTTTCTTAATAATTTATTGTTAAGAAACTATTAAGAATGTTAATATAATTATTAATATAAAATGTTCAATTCCATTGTTGTATTAATCAAATTATTGGAATATAAAAGTTATTGACATTTTAAAATGGCGTTCATATTATAAGTGCGTCTGTGATGTGAAACTGATTAAAGGACTTTTGACCTTTGAACTTAGCCTATCATAGTAGGCCACGCGTGTACGTACTCAAGTAAAAGAAGGGACACGTGTCCTGTAGCGTTAAGCAACTTTAAATTGACTAACGCACTAAATGACTAAAGAAACTTGAATAAAGATTTCTCAAGCATAGTTCTCAAGAAATGCTACCTATAGTATCAGTGCTCAAAATATTTCACAAACATGTCTTCGGGCGAAAATCTTAATCACTTCATTAACAAAAATATAACAAGCAAACATTTCTGTTGTGTGCCAGATGGCGAACTTACAGGAACTATTACGAAGATAAATAATTATTTATCTTTGATATTACAAATTGATATTTTTATTATTCGTTTGAGGAAGTACATAGGTAAGTAATTTTTCCGTTTTATATGACATGGACATTGGACATGACAGAGGGGACAGCGGTCACAGAAAGTGTTGCCGGCAGTCAAATTGAATAAGTCCGAAGACTCTCAGATATTATCCAAAATTACCCGTTTTGTGTAATAGTGTGTCTTATTAATAAAAAGTTATAACGGCCCTTACCGCACGCCCGAGGCGAGTACACCGTGTCCCTGCTCGTTTTCTATAGACGGGACACTGGTGGACCTTGCTCATCGTGCGGGATTGTGTTATCTGTGCTTTGATTTAAAATTGGAATTGTTCTCGAGAATTCTGGCATGTACGTCCGTCATTATAAGAAAACTTCCTTTTATTTTTGTGAACTTTTATATTAATTAACTTTTAGTAGAGAATCGTAATAAATTCGTACTACCAAGAAGCGCATAGTTATTTTGCACCAACGAACCCTACACTAAAAAGTAATAAAATATATATTACCTAGATACTTTTTTCAGCATTTTAATGAAATGGTTTTTTCGTCGCAAATTACCCAAAATTACCCGCCAGTCCATTACCCGTTTATGGCCTAAATTATCCGAAATCGGGTACAAACACCCGCACCGGCAACGCTGGTCACAGAACTCACAGAAGAGTGAAAGCCAGCTCGTTACTAACCTCAAAGGAATGGAGTTACTAACCTTCGATTCCTCAATGGTTAGTAGTGATAATTTAATTGCGTGCGTTTCCTCGTCCCCCACCGAAAATGACTGACTTTTTGTAATGGGAATGAGTGCGCGTCACCAATCCAGGCTAGATACTTTATCTGAGAGGGGTAGGCCTGTCGTGTCGACTCCGTTTGGCTGTCGACTCGAAGGCAGCACCAAGTTTGGGCGTGGGCGTTTCCGTTGGATCACGTTTCTCTGTGTTTATACTTCAGAGGAGTGTTCTTCCTCTCAGAGGAAAGTGTTATTTCGAGTGATCATGTGTAATATCGGTGGAATATTAACCCTCAGAGTAATGACACATATTAACCATTATGTCTTCGTAAGCGTGCTCGAGTGTAGGCAAATGAAACAAAATAGGGAAAACATTGCTTTTTATGTTCTCCCAAAAAGTCCATGGAAAGCTTGAATAAAGTTCGACCACTTTATTAAAGCACTAGGAGAGGGTCCGGCTTGTTGCTGATGACCCTCATTCTCAACAAAGGTAAATAATAAATGGAATATTAAACTATCAAATAAAAACTACGTAAGACATGGCGGTATGGTCTTAGAGACTTTAGCCTGCCATAACGGGTGAACTTAAAAAAAATCATCTGTGACAGTGACAGGCGACAGTTTAGGAAGTTACAAATAGTATCTCTTACTAGTCTGTGGTTACAAAGCAGAAAGCAAAGAAAAATACTATATTAAGGCCGCGTTCAGAAATGGGTAAATGTTCACGAGTGAATACTTGTCAGTTAAACTCAGTGATATGCCAAGTTAAAAATTAACTAACGCCTTTCTGAACGGGCATCGAGTAATACAATAAGCCAGCCAATCAAAACCAATCATTTTCAAGACCGAGATTTCCCGCGCTTTTGTTTATCAGATTTAACTGCGTTATTTTGTCTAATATCGGAATTTTACCTTATATTTTGCTTCAAATACACGAATCGCCTATTTATTTATATGTACAAAAAAATCAACGCAAAAAAGATTGCAAAATGTAAAGGAAAATGACAATTGACAACTATTACCTGACAGGTGAGAATCGTAACCCGCTTTTTTATCGGTGAATATTTTCACTTGTCAGGTGAACTTTTACTCTCCCCAATTTGTTTTCTGAACGGCTCAGGGTAAATGTCAAAGTTCACCTGAGTCATTTCTGAACGGCGTTAGGGTAATAATTACATTCATCATCATCATCCACAGCCCTTTACATCCCACTGCTGGGTATAGGCCTCTCTCATATCATGCCATTTTCCTCGAGTCTGCGCCATTCGTGATTCGTGTCCAGGTTCGGCCCGCGATTTTTACAATATCGTCGACCCATCTTCGGACGCCCAACGCTACGCTTGACTACATTAACTGGGTGATTTCTGAACGCGGCCTAAATCTTTGAAGAAAAACCTGTCGACACACAAAAATTACGAACAAAAAATAAAACCTATATAATAATAAATATATGTTAAGCGTGCTGAATGGGCTCAGCTCAGCATAAAATGCCGAGAGTTTTACACAACTCGGCGCTGATTTTCAGCTAATACCCGTTTTGTTTAAAGAGAAAAAATAATTAATGATTTAAATAATAACATTCTTGTTAAAAAACGTGAACGAAGTCCAGGCGGTGCTGTAGACGGGTTTTGCTAAATATTTGTGTTCATTGTGTGTGGCTATTAAGCCAAGCTGTTCGCTTCATTCAACATAACCTTATTATAAAGGAGTGATAGTTTTCAGTTCATCTCATCACCCTTGTTGTCGGTACAGAAAATTGTTTCTCTTAAAGTCCTATATTTTATAGCGAAAGTGGAGGGAGTCAAAGATTGTTTACTACGTTTTGTATTCCGCTCGAATGATCTTGTGGAGTCTAAATGGATTGGAATTTGGATTACTTGTTGGGATGGTGTAGACTGTGGTCTGTGCAATAGGCTGATGATGATGATGAGACTGGTCTATGGTGTGAATGTTCTGGTGTGGTGTTCATCACCTATATTTGAATGTGCTCATCTGCCTTATCTTCAGATACCTTTTCCCCTATGTGGGTTGTGCGTGAATAAAAAATATTGAATTGTCTGTGATGGCATAAGTGATTTTCGCTGTCGTATTTTCGATAGAGGTATTTTATTGGCATAGATATACCAGCCTTTTTACTTTGCTGCCAGGAATATGGTCTTTATAAACTTCCACATCTGTACACTCAGGTATACAGTAGTACCTACCTTAAAACAGGCTGAATAGGGACGATTTTAGGGTTTGGAGCAAATTTTAAACATTTTATCTGTTTTTGTGTTGTTCAAAACTACTTAGGGACCATTCAAAAGTGACGGGTGGGACATTCTAACTCCTTTTTTCTCTAACTCTAAGTAATTTCTCGTAATCCTTTGACTGGTAGAGAAAATATGTTTTATTATTTTAAAAAAATACAATTTCATTTTATTATATGTAAAAAAAAACATGATGGCAACATATTAGCCAACTCTTCAATCATTGGTAACAACCTATATTATTTTATGTTGTTGTGTGACAATATTTTATGTTGTTGTGTGACAATAAAGTGTTATCTAATCTAATCTAATCTATAAACAGCTGAAGGGTAATTGGTATCTCTATTTTATAAGTCTATTTTACAGCTGGTGAATAAGGGTTTATTCACCTAGTATAACTCAGGTCTGAGCCGGTTTAAATATTCGCTTTAGCCGCCACATGGGAACTTAGTTATACGAAGACAGCGCATACTATATTTTTTACAGAACGTATCGAACGCATGAATGCTGTTGATTTAGTGGTGTTGATATTTTTCTCGCTAGGTATGTTTCGTTCATGAAGGTAGGAATAATAGGAATAATCTTTCAAAGTTTTGTCAGATCATCATCAATAAATCAGACTTACCACAGATAAACAGCTCAACTAAATTGACTACCATAGATAAACTCAAAGCTTTGCGAGCGCCGAGCCGAGCCGTGAGCCGTCTATTTTGCTTTTGAATCGCAGGTCAACAGCTAGTTTCTGGAACCGGCTCAGACCTGAGTTACACACGCCTAACACCAAATACTTACTTTCTTTTACTTTGTTTCTTCTCTTCAGACTGAACAAACCTACTTTTAACCGAATTGAAAAAAGGAGGAGGTTCTCTGTTCGATTGTATTTTTTTTTTTATTTATGTTTGTTACCTCAGAACTCCGTCATTTACGAGTATGAACCGATTTGTTACGAAGTAGTTAAAAAAGTTACGAAGTGGTCCCAGATAAATTTCATCGATATGTGACCTTGGACTTGGAAGATACATTGAAGGCGGTTTTTGTTTTTTTTTTTAAATTAATTATTTAAACGGCGATTCTCTGTAAACACGAAATGGCCCATTCAAACATTGACCTGGCATATTATTTTAGCATTTTCGTAGAAATATAATACTATTGCTTAGGAAAGTATGGATTATGGAAATTTGTAAATTTGTACGAAAAAACCCGTAGTTTTAAAAAAAAAATAGACCAAGTAAGTAAAGGCACCAGTAATTGACCACTTAAGAGCGCTGCTAAAATGTTTTTTTATTGAGCACATAGTACTTAAAGAAAATAATTATACCCTTCAGATTAAGTTTTGCTAATAAGTCTTTCAATTTAACAAATCAAAAACACTTAAAAAAATGTTTGAACCATATTAAGTTTTTGCTTCAGTAGTTGACCAATAAAAAACTGAAAAAATTAGTAGTTGACCGTATTTAGCATTAGTAGTTGACCATATGAATAAAAGCGACTTTTATGGTAAATAAGACCACAGATATGTCAAAACTCAAAATTTTAATTTTCACATAGAAAATATATAATATTCAGCGACGAACTCAAGAACTGGAAGGGTCACACACGTCTTTTGGAAACTTAATTCCACATGAAATCTAACTCAGGAACAGAGTAAACATTACGCGTTTTACTGGTCTTCTTGGGTTCATTTATGTGGGATGTCACATTTTTCCACTGGTATTCAAGGACATCAGGCCTCTCGGGCCATTTCCATAAGCGACCACACTGTATTCTTGATGAAATTCTTGAAATTGATGAAATTGTTGCAGTATGTTCAGTAACATTAATTATTTTGCCAGGATAATACTTATTATCGTATGTGAAAATAACAAATTCATTAATTTGTTTTAATAACGGTTTCCTAGAAGGGTTAAAGTTGCTTAAGTTTTCATCTTCCGAGGATTCTGAAACCACACTATCTCCAGAAGAAACATCGACACTCGAGTCAGAGCTATCTGAAAGAATCTTTGATACACTTTTATTGTGTTTATTTTTCACCACTTTAACCTTATTTTTCTTTAGTCTTTCATTCTCTTCCATCTTTCGTTGTCTTTCAGTGGCTCTTTCTATCTTCAATTGCTCAAGATCCTCTTTCTTCTTCTTTTTGGTTTCAAAATATTTTTGGCACAATTCTCCGGAGACAATCGTTGGCATTCTTCCCCTCACTATCCTTTTTTTCTTGATTTCTTCAAAAGCTGGATAAAAGAAGTGCCTCTTAAATGGACTTGGTATTTCTTCTTGTGAAAGTCCTGCAACATTTTCTTTATTTAGACTGGTAGATGCCTCTATTACTTGTGACAGATCTTGGTGTCTAGTAGAATAAACTAAAACTGAATCTGAAACATTTGGATGCAAGTCACTAATGACATGTACGCCCATTGTAATGTAATGTAATCACTTCCCCAGCTATAACGTCTCGACGTAACTTTTCAGACATCTCGTGAAAACTCTCATGACGTACATCCCAGATGAAAACATAGTTATTTTCTTCCAAATATCCGTTCCTAGAGAAAAGCTCCTCGAGATCTTCTGATCTTCTTATTTTCTTTGGATGATGGTCAATATTGAGACCATCGAAGCAACCCGAGTCCATTGGTGCTGGATCGATCGCGATTATTTTTCCTGTGAAATTCCTTTTATGCAAGATTCTAGTCCAAGCGCTACCAGGCGAACCTCCAACATAGATTATATTGTATCCGACTATTGGAATGGCGCACATGATTAGTCCAAGTTTTTTCTGTCCAACGTCCAAGTTTGATCCTCCTAAATATTGATATAGGTCGCTCAGATGTTTTTCGTGCATTGGGATAGGAACCTTTCCCTGCAAATCACCACTAACACGGAAAAACTGACCTGGTGGATTGTTCCCACATATCTCCGTTGCGTTCGTATATACCGCTGGATGGAAAAGCGACTCTAGTTCAGCTCCACACCACCGGTGAGGTGTCAATTTTGTGAGTACGTTTCGGACATCGTTGCATAACTTAACTCGAGTATTACGACCATACATTAACTCTTGAAACAGATCATACACACCTCCCTGACTTTGAGGCAGAATCAGATCACGTAAATCAACAATTAAACCCGAAAAGATTAATTTAGTTAACACATCATGGTTTGCGTTTGCGACGATGATATTGATACTATTGCTATATCCTAATCTAAACCAGAATTTATCAAGATAGTCGGCTAATTCGTTCTGATTTTTCGGTGGAGCAAAATGTATGAAATTCTTATTACTGATATCATTCGCAATTAAACGGTACTGTTTCGCAGTTATCAGTATTCCCAGATAGTTCAATTTAACCACCATGGCTCCTAACAACACTCGACGCGATATTCAACATTATATAAGCTTTTAGCATTATAGAAGCTTCGTCTATATTTCTTCCGTCAGGAAGAACCTCTGGAGAATTGAGGGATGTTGATAAGTTATCAGCAAGGCTGGTATAGGCCTCTGTTGCAGCTTGTAGGAAATCTTTCCGCGCAGACTGTGTGTCTGAATCAATTAGTGACTTGCACCCGCAAGTCACTAATGACATTTACGTCTATTATAGTAACCTCTGAAGAATCGAGGTGTGCTGAAAAATTATCAGCAAGGCTAGTACAGGCCTCTGTTGCTTGTGGGAAATCATCATTTCTAACCAGCACGTCAGAAATATTTTCCCCATCAACACAATCCCCAGTTTCTGAAGAATGTTTGTGAAGCTCTATTTTTGTTTTCTTCCATAATTTAAACAAATAGGTGTCCAGTGGATCTCCATTCCAAGTACCGGCAGATGCCTCAAAAATTGCTACTTTTTCTCCTCCCATCATATCGTTAAGAAAATCCAAACCTCGCTTTAGGTATTGCGTTTTCATCATGGTTGAGTTACATTTTTGTTCTTGGGATGATCCTTGGCCTGGTATCACAACAGCTTGCGGATTCCACGGGAACAATCCACATTTTTTTAATCCATTGGATAACATAGATTCTGTAATATTTTGAAGTATCACTTCTTGCAGTAACTTTGCGAATTTTTTTTTTAGGATATGAGAACCTCCTTGAACAACATTGTCTATCCTCCATTGATTGACTCTTTTCCTCCATCTATATATGCATTCGTGACGTACGTGCAAAATGGCGATAATTTCTACCAAGTTTGGCTGCATAAAGTTTTGTCTCCGTGACAATATGCTCCAACACTTCATCCGGCCAGGGACTGCGGAACGCGGAATAAGGGGAGTCATATACATTGACGGAACCTGTAAAAACCCCTTCTTGGCCTCGAAACACCTCTTAAGATGGAAACCACTCGAAAGTTTTCCCGGTTTCTCCTTCCACGCCTTCCACGTTATCGTCGCCCTCTCTATGTTTTTTTTTGCGTCTTTGATACGATTACAGAGGGCTTTTGGTGGGTTTATTTTCATTAGCTAATCGAGGACTTTAGATAAGCTAGCATCTACTACTACTTAGCAGGTATATAGAAACTTCTTTTAATGAAGTTATCAATAGATTTATTTAATAGATAGAGAGGTGCTCGGCCGCCGCGACCGCCGCGGAGACGGCGACTTTGCCGACGCCCGCGCCTCCCTCTCGTTTCGCCGTAATAGACGTTCATTACGTTGACGTGAAATATAGGATTCGAATGTCGGTCGGTTAGTCGGGAGCCTCCTGGAGAGTAAGAAACGAATTTTGAAACCCTTTCAAAATTCGTTTCTTACTCTCCAGGAGGCTCCCGACTAACCGACTGCTCGTATAGTTGGAGCAAAGAGCTCAACCATGTTGAAGTTATCACTGACTAGCTGATGCCCGCGACTTCGTACGCGTAGTGAAGTATTCATCCTGCTTCCGACCATTTTCCGTCCCACCATATTTCCGTTCCAGTTCCCGTCCCGCTCCTATCTTGTTACCGTACCGTACCGCTTCTGTTCCGTTACCTTCCCATTCCTATCCTGTTACAGTCCCATTCTTATTCCGTTATCGTCCCGCTCTGCTCCCGATCCTATTCCGATCCTAACCGGTTCCGGTTTTTGATCATTTACATGACTTTTCGGTGCGGCGGCAGCGCAAAGTCATGTAAATGATCAAAACCGTGGTCCGACTCCGGTATGTGTCCGGCGCCATATACTGTACATACATGAAGCCTGAGTAAAAGAAATCTTCGAAACCTTAATCTCCTACTTACATTTACATAGATGTTGCCCGCCACTTAGTACGCTTAGTGAAATAATTCATTTTACTCCCGGGTATTTCCGGCAGCTATCGCTTTTATGCCGATTTTGTCCTGCTTCTATCCCAATCTTATCCCGAATTCGTCTCGTTTCTATTCCAGCTCTTTCAGCTCTTATCTCGTTTTAAATAGACATAATACTTACATTATAAACATGAATTTTCTTTACAAATTTTACCACCCGTTTAAACATGTCAGGGGATGGTATTCAAAACAATGGTAATAATACAAGTGTCAATAGTTTTTTTTTGGATAAGTATATGTAAGTATTTTGGCCAAAGGTCAATCGTCGTAGCTCCAGAAAAAATATTGTAGGTCGCAGGGAAATGATGATACTGGTATCATCATAGGACATATATCCTAGGGCTTTCGTGAAATCCCTGGGGATTTCACGAAAGCCCTAGGGGTACGACGTACAGTTTTAATAAATAGGCTCTCGCCAGAACTCTCACTTCGTCATCCCTTCGCTCCACTCGCGCATTCGACCATCACTCCACTCGGGAGGTTGCCGGCTCGCTACGCTCGCCACCTCTCCCCCTCGCTTCGTTCTGGCCTTGCGCACTCGTTTTGCTCAGGAACTCCTCGCGAGCTTCTGGCTCCGCGCTTTTTTTATACACTCTAGGGGTAAAAGCTAGTCGGACCGCGGAGAAGTGGTCCTTCCCATACATGATTATACCATGATTTCGTGGTATCTCTAGGAATTTCGCGAAATCTCAGATTTGCGACACGTACGGTCAACTACAAAAGTTGCTGAATACTTGTAAATCTTCGATTGACTACACCTTTAGTATTTTCTTATTTTTCTAAATGTTTGATCATTTAAAAGCCAATTAAAGTCCTGTACAAAAAAGGAAATTGTAAAAAATTGCATTACGGTAGGATTAATTTCTTTTGCCTAGTCTATATACCAAGGTTCGCTTTTACCTTATAAACAAAGGTTTTCCACACAAATTTTTGCAATCCCGTTTAGACCTTTTAAGAGGTTTAAAAAGTGGTGAAACATGTGGGTATAGTATCTTCGATTAGTATATGTACCGAATTTTACCGTCGCAGGTTTAGAAAATATGATATATTCCACCTTGTTTAACCTTTTTAAAGGTTAATTAATTAATAAAGTGAGTTTCGTTTTAATTTATTACTTTTGTTTGGTCTGTATACCAAATTTCATTGCTTCAACTTCATAAACAAAAATTCTCTACACAAACTTTACCACTCTGTATAACCCTATTAGGGGATGATTTCAAGACATGGTGGAATACGTGTTTATAATTTTATGGGCTGAGTATTTGTAACAAATTTCAACATTGTAGCATTAAAAAATAATATGATACGTTCCACCCTGTTTAACCTTGTTAGAGGGTGAATTTCAAAAATGGCGAATTACGTTTAAATTTATTTCTTTTATTCAAGTTTGGTTCAAGTGCTGGTGATACACATCTTGGTTCAGGGCGATCTGTGACTTCTGAAGGTAGAAAACCTATGCTGGTAAACAAATCTGGATCATAAGGGAAAATGCCGCATTTTTTAAAAGCAGAACTGATGTTCATAGGTGTCATACTCATTGTATAAGCTGATCCCACGCACTCTGCTTTATTGTATATAGTCAGAGGCTTTCCTGGATTCCGCATCAACCAGGAATCGATGGCGGTATTGTAATAAGCCTTGAAGGGCGCGTACAAACCTACATCTAAAGGTTGTAGTTTGGCTGTAGTGTGCGGAGGGAATGTCAGCACTGTTACGCCTGAATCTTTCGCCAAGTCTAATGCCTCTATTGACAGATGCGACTCGTGATTATCGAATATCAGTAGAGCCGGGTTCTCTGGACTGGCAGAAGTAAATTTTATAAAGTGCTACATCACTTCCACGAACAGTTCAGCGGTCATCCATCCAGATTTGTGAGCTAATCCAAGAGATCCAGGAGGGGCACCCGTCATCATGAAGTCCTTGAATTTCTTTCTCGGAAAGACTAGAACTGGTGGGAGAGCTTCACCCCTAGCACAAACAATACCACATGTTGTAACAAGTGCGCCTTTTTCGCCACTTGTTACCTTTGCTATGTTTTTACCTTTTGGTGCAATGACTTTTTGAGGACGCTGTACTGTGGTCGTGGCAGTTTCGTCTAAATTATAAACGCGACATCCGTTGCCAAATGATGGATGTCGTTTCATTGCGCACTTTACATTATCGAAAAAAGCTTTTACAGTTTCTTTGTTGAAAGAAGTTGCACGTGCGAGACTACAACCGTCAGGCTTTTTCAGAGATATTTCGAGATGCCTGGATCTAAAAGAACGTAGCCATTCTTTTCCGGTTTTTTGTCCCGTTCCCAGCTGTCAGGGTTGGAAATATTGTTTACAACAGCCATTCGAAAAGCATCTTTGCGACAATCCCGGGCTGTTAGTCCGTAGAATTTTAAGGCACATTCTACATAGTAGCTTTTTAATGCGTTCTCTTGATCAGGCGTAAATATTTTGGCTTTTTCATAATTTGGTGTCATCCGTTTTATTTTAAGTTCTTCGTCAGAAACGCTCAAATTTTTTTACAACGTATTTATTTGCTTCGAATTGTCTTCGTCAGTTTCAGTAGGCTTTAAGCTGTTATGATTTTGTTTGCACCTTTGACATTTAAAATGAAATTTGCATTTGTTCGGATGTTTACCAAGACATATTCTGCATAGCTTGTTTTGTTCTACAAATTTCCTTGATCCTTGATATAAGCATTTCCTTGATGGATGATAACATGAACTTCGGGCAAGAAAATACCTTGTCATTTGACTTACCGTAGAAAAAGCACTTGATATCCTTAGTCACTACATTAGTCACCTTTCCCCGTTGAACCAGTATGCTTACTGAAGCTACAGCTGATGCTGCTTGCTACCTTCGGATTTCTCGAGGGCAAGTGCACGTGTCTCTATAAATTGCATAAGCAGGCCATAGGTTGGTTGCATGAAAGGCGTGAGTGAAGTGAGTAACATACGAGGCTTCCAAAAAAAAGCTTTATTGCTTCAGAGTACAAAACCAAAATCAATCAAATTAAAATTAATTATTATATTTATATTAATGTAACTTATCTAGCAGAGTTGCGCAATTGTACATTACTGCTGATGGAAACGAAATGTACAGGGTTCATTACATTTAACTCGTGCTATGGGTTAGGTAATATGCATTTGCAGTGATGGGATCTAGCTTACTAACAAGCAGGCACACACGTATACTGTCCCATTTGTGAACAGATTCGTCAAAATTCTTAAGTGCGGTAATATGTTGTTTAATATTAGATAATAGGGATTTAAGCGCCGTAAAAAGATATTAAAAGGTGAGAAAAGATATGCAAATAGCTAGGTATTGCGCAGTCAACTTAAAATAAAAACGATTGCGCTTGCACTTTGCGAGAAAAATTTTCGACTTGGTTTGACAACGATAATTAATTGCTTGATGATTGCTGATTGCTTCTCTTGTTGTAGCTGACTTCAAGCGATTAAAGATGATTGACGTTTGTTTCTGTAAGAACGAAATATGAGTGAACATGATCGCTCGGCAAATTTTGCAACCAATCGTAGACAGTGTAGATGTGTGGATTTGACAGGTGTCACGTACTGTTAGAACTACTGTTTATCATATATGATAAACGAAGGATTAAATTGGCAAACAAACTGGACTAAATAAATACTAGATTATACCATAAAAATATTTTAAGTATAAAGGTCAATGGGCAAATAGTATGGGAGAAAAACCCACGGCGGACAGAAATGCAATTGTTAAGATATACAGACAAAATGTATCTAGTTATCATGGTAAGGATCGCTTTCTTGTGGGATGTTGGAGTAAAGAGAAAAAAAAACTTTTACATATTTCAAATTATTTATTCGGCGTGATCAATATCTACTGTTATATCATCTAAAAATACCGCAGGGGCATCAATTTGTTGTTGGTGCCTAGCCCAGGATAAAAAATAAACTATACTGGCTATATGCGCGCAGCTCCCGACGGTGCGGCGGCCGTGTATACACGAGCAGTAGTGGTCTTCAACACTTTGTCTTCCTTGTGTCGCTGGGTTAATTAAAATATATGTGTAATATTGTCGCGCTCTGACATGTCGCGACTGAATTCGTCCCCTTATCAATATTTTATTATTTATTAATTCTTGATGACGATAGAGTTCTATCATGTAGACACCATTAGGTCTTATGTGTTCATGGCAGTACGACCTAGCAAGTCTTAAATGATAGCTGCCCAATGTAAACAGTATAAGTTCTTCAAATGTTAACTGTGGGAAGTCTCTAAAATCTGGATTGTTTCCATCTAATGGCATGAAAGCGACTCTGTGTCTATTCATATTGTTATCAATTACGTGTTGCGCCAGTTCGTTCTCTCTATTCATTCTACCATTTATAATGTTAATAAACTGGTCGACATACACAATATCTTCATAAGGACGCCTGGTAGCATTGATGATAGCCGCTGTTATTTTGAAGTCCGTCATCATATTTTGCATAGCAACATTGAAATATGTGTGTCGAAATATTTTAAAATCTTTCTTAAAACGACCATTTATGGCCTCGATTACCCATCGACACATTGTTATCAACCTTGACTTATTGGCATCTAGCGTCGTCAATTGTTCTCCTCTTCCTCTGGATGGTGGCATATGTGGAACATAGCCACATTCGTCAATTATAGGAATTGAATCACGAAATCCGCGATCTAATATAAAAATATCATTAGGTCCTTAAAACCAATGCCACGGAGATTCTACATTTTCTAAAAGATGACGCAGGATTGAGGCATCTGACGTTGTGGCTGGATATGGCCCCACAACGTCTATTATATAACCATCGGTGCAAACAACCAGAAAAGGCTTTACCAAGTTTCTGAACTTGTGAAGGCTATAAGTTTTTCTTTGGAATAAAAAGTTCGAACTTTTTTGGACATACAAGTACGTTCCGTCCATGACAAAAATTCCATTTTCGTTTTCGTTACCACCAAAAATATGACTCGGGATCGAAAGATTTCTGGATACAACATTATCTCTTGTTAAATGATCCAAGCCCAAATACAGCGGCATAAAATCTTCAGTTAAGCACTGTCTAGCTATTTGTAATTTTCTTTCAAATGTTCTTCTGGACATGTTGAATTTTGATGCCAAGCGCTCATCTGATTCGCCGGTTCTTATTTTTACCAAATAAACTCCTAAAACGGTGGCAGGACAATCAGATCTTACACGAAGAGAAGGAGTTTGTCGTAAAATGGAGTTAAATTGAGATTTACTTAAAGACGTCCAAAAGTGCAGCTCGTCATCATCAAATTCTTCAATATTTTCAAAATTCATTTGATTTCGACGCTCATATCCCCATCTGTATAGATTTATTAGGTCTAGCACGTGTGCACTATTAAAGTTTTCAAGTATTATCTGACCATTCGCAAGTATGTCCCAATTATTTGTCATTATATGAGGCTGACAAGCTCGTGCTAGATTGGGTACTGTAACGTTTTATACGTACATGTATATTTCTAAGTCATCGTAAGGTATATTAATCTTAAATAAGAAGCTTAAATACCTACGAAATTATTTACATTTAACTAAATATTTACAATTAAACTTAAAAACTACTTACTAAATAATAATTTAATACATCATCAACACGTTATATATTGAAAGTAGCATTTTAAAACGTCCAATGGACGAATCTATTGTTCTCCGCATCGCGCGATCTTGCGTCATCGGTGGAGTCACAGTTTAATGTATAGTACGCTGCGCAGGCACACCGGCCGTGCGCCGCACTGGTCGCCGCCGGCCCACAGACGCCCGATATCTTTCATTTCGAACGCACGTCACTTTGATGCTAGGTCTCTAATACGTTCGCAATACCCTTTTTTATTGTGTTCGTAACCGAAATTTATTAGTTGTCGTCACTTAGCGTTCCTCGAAACCTAAATATATGTGGTAGGTGTGATTTTCAACCCCAGATTGGGTAAGTGGTGCACATTTTTCTAAATGATAGGTAGATTGTGTGACTTAACGTAGTTTCTTTTCTTTGCTTGGGATTTTTAGCAACTCTTTATAAAGTAATAACCATTTCGTAGTAGCCATTAAATCCATCATTTACATATTATTGCTACAGTAGATAATGGTTTTCTATGCAAGTGGCTTATTCACTCTCTTCATTTCTTTTCACTTCATTTTATTTCCACCCTCGCATTTTCACAAAATAATTTAATGTAGCATTTCCTTTTGTTTTTTATCTCACAATCATTATTGTAATCTCCGTTTCTGATTGTGAACATCCACGGCAACACCACTACTTTCCTAGTGCTTTCCATCTGCGGTTGCCGTGGGCGCTCACAGAAGTACTGGGACAGGCCTTAACGCTTTTTTTTAATGGCGCGTTCCAGGGTTCAAAGATCGGACTCCGAAATTTGGGTTATATAACCGAACCCACCTGCCATCCATCCATCCTGCTTTGCTTCCATCTGGACTGTACAGCAGGCAGAAGCTGCAACCCTGATCCTGGTTTTCACGACGAGCGCCCACCTACATCTGCGGCCGCCTAAAGGATAGTACTGGACCAGTGAAGGAAATAGAATCAGCGCACCTATTGTGTGACGCTCGAAACCCACTCTTGTGACCCCTCTGGCCGAGCTTACCGCTATTAATAAATTTGTTGCACGAACTCTGCCTTCTCACTTAAACTCCCAAATACACAGGGTAGTTAGGAGGTAGGGAACCTATACATACCGTGACAGTACATATAAATTGTGATTATGTAATAAATAAAATCTGGCATATAATGGCACACCTCGCGTAACAATGTTTCTGCAGTTTTGAAAAATGCATCGTCGTGCTGTATTTGATGCTCGTAAATATCCAGGAATAGTAAGTATACCTTCCCTCTGGCTATTTCCGCCTTCACCCTCGACAGCTATTTCTTGATCAACTTGAATATTCGGGGCATGCTGATTATGCACAGCGCGATCAAATCTTTGCCAGCAAGGATGACAAATTGATCTTGTACCATCAAAAGGAATCTGGAAGAAATAAAAAAATAAAAGAGGAGACAATACTCTGGATACATACATAAGATACAGAAAACACAGCTGCCTCGTTCTTATGTGTGTACTTAAAAAGAAAACGTTAGACCACACGTATGTATTTTGCGTGTTGCCTCTACTTTTATCTACAACCTTCTTGGGTGTATAACTGACAAAGAAATAGGTATCTTGACGGGTTAACGTGGTTGAATAAAATAGCGTCTTTATGGCATGACATGACTTTGACAAGTCATGTCATTTTATTTAAGTAAAATACTGCATTAAGAGTAGACAAAACTGATAAAGCATGTTAATACAAAACTTACCTCGCGTGGTATTATTTCTTGTAACAATAACACT
Source organism: Petrophora chlorosata (assembly GCA_951640565.1). NCBI lineage: Eukaryota > Metazoa > Arthropoda > Insecta > Lepidoptera > Geometridae > Petrophora > Petrophora chlorosata. The sequence goes on along the minus strand of OX621203.1, from coordinate 9,692,481 downwards.
GTGTGACTCCGATATCTTTCTAAAAACAGTTCAGTAAGTATGTGTTTTCTGCGCCGTAACACAGATCTAGTACACACTACACAATTATTTCGTCTATCCATTTTAAACAAAATTCAAAATAAAACAGCAAATAATCAGGTCCAGTAAACGTGCTTAGGTAGGTAGTTGATAAAAACAAAAGATAACAGGTAAACGCACAGATCACAACGAGAGACAACGAAGGACTGCGATGTCACGAACGAAACAATGCGCCAACGCAAAGAGCGAGACGCAACCTACTATGTGAGAGAGAGAGAGCGAACGTATACCTGCCGTTTTCATCACACGGGATGACGGGACGCACATGCACTCGCGAAAACCTTTTAGTAGCTATTTAACAGAACGACAACTAATATTTAGTAGTAGTATTCGATTTTTTAAGTAAATGTATTTTTAGTTCAAACTTTGTTCTCCCATGGATTAAATAAAAAATAACCTTATGTAATGTTAAGTGAATTTATACTCTTTCATTTTAAATCACTTTCATTCATGTCCGCGACCGGGTCGGATTACGCCCAATGACCTTTGTTTTTTTTAATTAGTTACAATTAGCAGTTACTTAAATAACATTATCTAATAATGCGTAATTCAATCTATCATCCTTTACAGCCACGTACAACTTTGAAGGATGCAATGTAAATAAAATTAAGTATAAAATAGTATCCGAAATATTAGAGATTGACTAAAGCTAAATTCTGTGCTTTACCACAAAAGCTGGAAACGCTTTTAATCAATTTTTCAATATAAATTTAGTTCAATAGGTATTATTCCTACATTAGACATTACATTCCAGTAATCACTGTAGAAATACGCAACAGAAGTCGGGTCAAAGTATACGGATTGTGTGAGATAGGCTCAACTGGAATTGATAGACTCGACAATGATAAATCTAGGCTGGTTTTATTTCGTTGACATGATACTTTATCTATTTTCTATTACAGTCTGTCAAATCTAAGAAGTACCGTTTGACAGTTCTGACAATTGAATGATAGGGATGGGATGAAAAAATCGATTACTATAATATCCGAACTTTAAGAGATCGATTACTATAATATCCGAATTTTAAGAAATCAATTGTTATAATTAAATAAAAGAAATGTTTAGGATATTTTTTTATTCACTACTAGTACTAGTATCGTCGTCTTCGTCATCATCGTCATTTAAATTAATGACCAGTTGATTGTCCATTACATTATCAAAGTGTACGTCTCTTTCGAAGTCGTCCATTATTATTTTCTTTGTTTTTTGTACTACTTTACTCCAATCTTCCTGTGTAACTTGGGCACATGCTTCCTTTAATAAACCTTCCATTTTCTTGACACTGAAGGGTGGTTTTGTGTTGTGTCTTGCTGCATAACCTGTAAAACAATAATGTAACTATTTGATAGCAGACGAAAACCATTGTTTAAATTATAAATGTTAGAAGTACTCGTGTTATTATTATAATATTATAAAATATTACCTTTAACTTGGGCCCAAATCAGTTCAATGGCATTATATTGGCAATGGTACGGAGGAAGTCGTATGACTTTGTGCCCGTGCTCTTCGGCCAATTGGTCAATTACATATGTCGGTTTTGGTGGTTTATGCAATTTCACTAACTGTAATAATTCAGCTTTTAATAGTGACATGTCGGCATCCACTCCTTTTCTTTGCAGCCATGCCACCAAATCTGCTTTCTTATTGGCTGACGTAGGTGCTTTATCAATTTGCACAGAGTGGTATGGGGCATTATCCATTATAATTGTGCTGTTAGGAGGGATATTCTGTAATAAATTTAAGAACCACTCTCGGAACCTTACTGCGTCCATTTCTTCATGATACTCTTTAGTGCTTTTGGATTGGAAAGCTAATAAAGAGTTTTCCACGAAGCCTGTAGACGCTGACCCAGCATGGCATATTATGAGGCGTCCACCTTTTCCTATCGGCACCTTCGAGCACGAAGCTTCAGAATCATCAGTCCATGTTTTCGGCACAGAATGGTTGGAATTTAGCCAGGTTTCGTCCAAAAATATTACATTATCCCAGTTTATAATTTGTTTAACTTCGCGCAGGAATGTTAGTCGCTGCATAATTATGTCATGTCGGTCCATAACAATTTTTCGTTTGTCAACTTTTTTGTATCTGAAGCCAATTCCTGTTATTACCGTTCTCAACGACTCTATGCTTCCCTTATACAGCCCGGCATCTTTTAAAGTTGCACATAACTTTGCCAATGTTGGAAATTCGCCTCTTGTAAAATACCCGTATATATGGTTTCTAATAGCATGACTATCGAATTCATCGATGCCTGTCACAGGTTTATTTCTTTTTCGTTTTTTCGGTGTGTGAAGTACGTTACTGTCACTCCCCGAAGGCCCATATTTTTCACTTAATATTTTGCCAACGGTGCGGCTACCAATACCGAGAGCTTCACCGACGCGATCCCGAACTTGTGTAACTGGCAGTAGAAGTCCACCATTTTGAGATTCACGCTCAAAATACTCGTGTAATTTCACCACCAATTCACGAGCCTGGCTGTTCAAAGTACGTCCTCTTTTCGACATTATTAATAAACACTTGCTTAGTTCGGAGTCCAGTATAAATATTGCCAAGGTAAACGGATAAAGAATGATCAGTCCAGAAAAGTAATAGCCAAGTCACAAATTGTAAAACACAAACGAGAAAGCAAGTACGCGCACAGTCAGCTTCCAAGATGGCGAGAGACTGCTGACGCCGAACCGACCGAGCGGACCGCGTGCGCTTGTAGTTGGCAGTGTTGCCAGAAAAAAAAAATTGTAGAGACTTGGACACCTGCGATTTTGCCTATTGACCTAAAAATAATTAAATTAATTTATTTTAGGGTATCTGTGTATTCAGTGCATTATGCGGTCGCGCAGTAACGTCGTTAATTTATAACATCAGGCAACAACATTTTTGTGAATGGGTTCTACATACCTTATTTTTATTAGTTTTAGACGTAGAAATAAGACTTAGAAGAAAAAATTGTAATTGTAAAATCAATGGATGTGCTTGTTAAAAATTTGTTTATTTCTCTGTAATATGCAAACCCATACTATCATACACAAAAATAAATGTAAAAAACACTATCCCTGACTCCATTTACTATTTCGACAGCGTTAGCGCGAGAAACCCCGACTTATTTGGGCGCGAAAATCAAAAATCGACAAATCGCTTTCGACAACTTTTTAAAGAAGCAAATATATTTGATTTATAAATACGTATTTTTGGTGAATGGGTTTTATCTCATATTTTACGATTACATAACTATTTAGTTATGTAATCGTAATATGTGAGATAAATCCCATTCACATGAAAAAATATTTGTTTGGTTGTCAAGTGTAATTTGTAAATAATACATTCGATTTTTCGTATATGTAAACGATTTTTTTGCATACAAGTGTATCCGAAGAGTCGCAACACTACGTGCAGTGACCTAACTACGTAACTTTGTAATGAGGTCAAGAATATAACTATTAGAAATTATTTACTGTGTAAATATGTGTTATTTTGCTTTGTTTGAAAGTTTTCAATTACATTTAGATATTAAGAATTGTACATTTTTAGATACAATAATGAAATCTTTCTAAATTCATGGTTTTATGAAAAAGGTTATCGAAACTGAATAATGTACGTATGAACAAAGTTGTTTCGGTTTGAAAAATATGAAACGTCAAACGGTACCTCTTAGATTTGATGGACTGTAATATAAATTGTGACATTATTTTTTCCGTATGTTTTAGTAATTTTGAAAGGTCCCTTCCAGATGGGGGACAAAGCTTTTCGTAATCTATGATGGTGTTTTACATAAACTAAATCGCCTATTTTATAATTTTGTTCTCGAGCAGAAACGTCATAGTATTTCTTTGAGTTCTCTTTGCTTTTGTATATATTTTCTAATGCTTTTTCCTCAGAATATCTCATTCTATACTGTAAAGCGCGTATACATTCTTGATAAGTAGTGTTATCACTAGACCCATAAACGCTACTGGGAATAGATGGTTTATAACCGTATAATAACTCGAAAAGTGTGAATTCCGTTGTACAGTGCGGAGTTGTGTTATAAGATGAAATCGTTTTGACTGTCATTAATAAAGGATCTTAAATATTCCTTGAGTGTTGCATGACTACGCTCCAGCGCGCCGTTCGTCTGGGGGTGATAAGGGATAGAAAATAGATTTTTAATTTTAAGAATTTGTGTTAACTGTCTAAATAGCTCAGATGTGAAACATGTACCTTGATCGGTTAGAATGGTTTTTACAAATCCAAATAATAAAAAAAAAATTGAATGAGGTTACGTGCAACTTCATCAGATGTGCAAGTCATCATTGGATAGGCACATGAATACTTAGTTAAATCGTCCTGAAGGTTCAAAATATATTTAAATTTCTTTAGGCTTGTTTCGGGTAAAGGACCAACAATGTCAAGTGCTAATCGTTCAAATGGTTTGGTACTTGATGACGTCATTACCATAGGTGCTTTATTGGAAGTTCGCAGTGGTTTGTTGACTTGACACAGTTTTCAATTTTTCACAAATTGTTGTATGTCTGAGCGCATGGTTTTCCAATAATAAGAAGCTCTAATTCTGTTATACATGCGCTTAATACCCGGGTGACCAGCTATAGTCGTCCCGTGGTTTTCCTTGAGAATGTTTGTGATTTCGGCTGGAGTAGGGTATAATATTTGATTTTTATGAATGTGAATTTTAATGTTAGTGCCATGAAAAAGGAATGAAATTATGTTATAAATTTTCACGTATGCCAATTTAGTAAATGGTTCAGAGAAGTCAGAGACTGCTAATTCTTTATCGTAGTCGTCCTTGGAAATAATTTGATTTCTTAATTTTTGTAGCAAATTGTATACAGCCTTATAACTTGTTTCATCGTAATGATGAACCTTAGTGAATAAGAAATAAAGTGTCTTGTTCTTTGAATTTACTAACTGACGGTATCAAGTTCACGTTCGCCTGCTCGCAACTCAGCAGAATTTGTTGACATTGATAACAGCTGTTCGCAATGTGGCATAGAGTAATCAAAATCTAGAGAGAAAAGACAAGCTATTGATCGCTGTTTGGCTGAATGCAAACTGTGGTATTTCAATTTGAGTGTCACAGTTAGAAGTAGTTTTAGTGAACTGAGTTTTAAATATTGTTCATAAGATGTGTCAAAATGTGAATGAGTTATGGCATTAACTGGATAAGGAGGTAAAGAATCTGACTGCGGCGGTACGACATATGATGGTTTAGTAGAGCACATAGGTATTGCATAACCTTCTAAATTAAGAGTGCTGTTAGAGCTTTATAGACAACATAACAGGGTAGCAATGATCCATCGGCAGATACAGCCATCACCAATGATGTACAGGCTTTACTATGGTTCATAACCCTCTCCGGGTATTTTGCACCTCTTTTTGTTAAAAATTTTCTTCTTCCAGGATCATCTGAAAGATTAATCTCGTCGTAGTCCACAATATTGCACAAAGGTACTCCCTCCAATGACTGTTCGAGTTCATGAAAATATTCATCGATAGTTTCCGGTGATACATTTGCACGCGATCGTTTAATGTTTTGACTCATCCGAACAGAAATTGTATCTTTATTCCTTTTTAGGAAACTTTTTACCTATGTAAAAATTTAAAGGCAATCTGCCAGGTCCGGAATATTCCGGACCTGGCAGATTGCCTTTAAATTTTTTACATTTATATCGATTCGGTCTAAGTACCCTTTTATTAAAACTCGTAGGTCATATGGGAATAAGGGATAACTCCATTCAGCACATTGATTCACTGATACTACAACATATTCTTCTTCTACTTTGGATAAAACGGTTTGGCCCCCTTGTTTTTCATAAACCTGGTGCTGTGTCTGTAGAACGGTTTTTATTTTTTTTTACTTATTTGAACTAATGACATATTTGTGGTTTCATATTCTTTAAGTGCAGCTTGTATAGTTGATTCACTATATGTTTTGTACTGTTTTGTACCCGGTTTATAAGTGCGAGGCATATCTGGAACAAAATATTCATGATAATATGAGTACAAGCCTTTAGCCTGCGGTTTCGGTCATTGAACTAACTTTTCGATGAATCACTTTTCGGAATCATTTCAGAAATTTCATCATGATTTAACAATAAACAACAGATTTTCAGCTTTATTATACTATTGGTTCTGAGAAAACAGTTGACCTCGCGAGCCCTTATAGAGCTAGGTCTACTGTTGGTCTACCAAGCAATAACTAACAAAGTAACTAAGAAAGTCCAATTTAGAAAGGCTTAGGCAAACTTGAGCAAAATAGGGGTATAAGTTTTAGCGATTACTTGCGTTTTCTTGGCCTTAGGAGGTTGAATCGTGTCTACGGGTTCGTTTTGCGGAGGCGGAGAGGACTGCGTAGTTTGATTGGTATACGTAGGAATAAATTTTCTGAAAAAATATCAAAAAATGAAATCCGCCCATATATAAACCCCTTTTTTCCCCTCCCCTCCCCCAAGGTAGCACACCAACGTCATAATATGTGCACAACAACCTACAGTGAGCAATATTCGTTTATTCCTTCCCTACCATTTACATTATTTTCGATTAAAATATATACATAATATTGCCGCCTGCCAATAAGTATGCCTTGACTTTATTTTGCCTCTGAGTAAGGAATTTTCCCTACTACCCCTTAAAAGAAACTCGTCCATGTTTAACATTTCTCTAGATAGTTACTTCTATTCTTTATCTGCTATGAAAACGTACATGTTCGCCATAATATGATCGTGCTTGGCGAATTTGGTACTTTCCCAAGGCAAATAATCTCAACTCGTTTATTCTAGACGGGGAACGGAATATGATTATCATTAGTTGTGATACTCCTGAAAAGGGATATATAGTCTCCGTCTATTTAGATTTAATGCAATAACTGCTCTTGATAAATTATTTTCTAAGGGCATCTTTTCTCGTATTAAACTCACAATTTGGACAGCATCAACTCTATCGTGTAGGCGAACACCAAATTTATTTATTAAGCATGCTGCTATCGTGTAGGCGAACACCAAATTTATTTATTAAGCATGCTGCTATTTGGAAATAAGCCATCATGTTTGGCAATGTTTTATTGAAGTGATCAAATCTAAACAATCTATAATCTCTTTTAAAATAACCGTTGACCACATCAACCACCTATCTGTAAATAGTAACACAATGTCATCTATTTCCTTTGACGGTAGTCAATTGGTGTTTCCTTCCCTTCACTGAGGGATTCTGGTATATACACCTTGAAATTGCAACTTTCTAGTAAGCTGATGCTGTCCCTGAAACCCCGGTCTAGAATAAACTGAAACTGGAATGGGAAGTGCCATCCCACTTGAATGTCTCCTTCGCTGTCTTCGGAGATTGATCGTGTCCTTTGACATGGTGTGATGGTGTAGGAACTGCCTACAAGCCTTGGTGCGGGAGCGACGGCTGGGGTCGGGGTTGAGACTTCTCGGCCTGTTAGTTTGACTGCATTGGAAGTTATACCTCTCACTGCTTCTTCGAGACGTGTACCGATGTTTCTAACCTGTTTGTGACTTCTATATCTGGAGAAGATTCGGATCGGACATTCTCGTCCTGACCAGGAGCTTTGTTAGAAGATCCAATTGAATCTCTGATAGTGTGAAGAATCGCGGACTTAATATCATGGAAATTATACATGTCAACGATTGTCTCTCCTGGGGCAACCGAGAGTCCTTGAGAACTCCATCTTCTGTTGAGGAAGTTGATCATGGTCTGATTCAGAGAGTGCCAGGCTTGATCAGGGTCTGTGATTTTCATTCTATTCCAGTTCTTTGGATATTACTCTCAATCTGTTGTAAATAAACTGTTCAGATATTTAGGTCGGAGGGTACTCACGAATAATTGATGGGGGCAATGAGTTCTGGGAAGATTGGGGAATTTTCTCGTAAACTCTGTTCCTTCCGGATCGTGTACTACTTCATCATCAAGAATAGAGTCTTCATCTTCTGTTGGAGATGTGGTCTTGCCTCCAGTTCCTGATGGTCCGGCTGGCTAGTCCATTATGTTGGTAATCGGCGTGTTATAATCGACCTCCATTATGTCTTGGGCTGTTGGTCTGGATGTTGAGACCGCCTTTTCATCTTTTCTTCCTGTTGATTCGGTCAGCTCCGCAAAGAGGTCGCTCTGCTTGGATCTCTTGCACGGTTTTTGAGACTCTTGAACTCCTCTACCATAAGAATGAAATAATTCTCTAAGACTTTTCGAGCTTTCTCTTTTATTGAACATGACTCTAGAATTCCTGAAAGAAATAGTATTCCTGTAGATATTGAGTCTACTATATCCTTAAATATGTCATTTTCTTGAAAATAGCGTCTGAGTGGGGAATTTGCATTTTGAAATAGAGACTTCATGATTTCTGCATCTGATGTAGTAGCCTTGTAGGGGCCATAACAATCTAGTATATATCCGTCATGTGTTACAAGCATAAATGGTTTCAATAGATTTCTATATGTTTGTGTAACGAATATGAATCCTTTTTTAACATGTAGTTCCCACTTTTATTTAAATAAATATATGTACCATCGCAGATGATAACAGCTTGCAGGTTATTCTGATTATATATTCCACTGGAAATTGTCAAATTGTGTAATAATAATACTTCTCTGGTACAAAGTCCTGTAGCAAAATCTCCCTCACTTACGTACTTCTAAGTGTGGATATTCTTTCGTCTGAATCTCCCGTTCGCATTTTTATTAAAATACAGGCCAAAACTAATACGCCTCTGTGTGTCTCTAAGACTGGGTAAATCTGTTATCAAAGATATAAAGTTATCTTTTGTCATACCAATCCAGTATCCATATAAGTGATCATCTATTTGCTCTACAGACACCATGCTGCCAAAATCCAGAAAGGCTTTGCTACCTATACAAACGAGAGCATGTGCTCTATTTGAACTTCACAGTTGAACAATATGCTGTTTTCTGCTTCATATAGGGAATCCCAACTATTTTGTTGCAAGTGTTCAGTGCAGACTCGGCCTATGATGGGTACTGTTGCGCGCTAAACGTGGTATGCACCTTTTCTGCCGGCTAGCCTAGGGACGAGCGGTGTGTTCGTTAGCTAGGGGATGTTACATACCGGTGTAACCATTAATCGAGGCAGGGTCCCTTCTAAAGGGGCGCCACCAGTCCTTACAACTGGGAGGTGAATAAGAACAATTAGATTCACCTCAAATTTCTATTTATTTAAATATATTCTTATTTTAAGTTCTTAAATTTAGGGTTAGTTTTTACATTTAATTATTCTTAAAGTAAGTTCTATTCTTTTCTATTTAGTTCTATTTATTCTATGGCTGCAATAAGCCTTCTTAATATTCTAAATTACAAAATGTTTCGGACATGAAGATGGGCCCTTCCCATGCCGGTTCGTAGGTTGTTTAACATTTCTAATACATTAACTGCTAAGGAGGCATCCGCTAGTTATTGGAACACAGCTGGCCCGGAGCAATCGTCGATAGCGACATGTGGCGTCAGCGCAGTCACGTTATAAATGAATTTTCAAGGTGAAAATAATAAGAAAAAAATTGGGGGAACGTCACCCATCGGCGGTCCCGGTGTAAGACTGTGCACCCGTCATCGGCGAGGCGATCATCGTAAACTGTGAACTTTGGAGCGGCAATCTGCCGCTCCACAAAGTACGGCGTAGTTGGGGCACGCCATGTTTCTTCTTGGGCGCGTGTCGGCCGCGACGCCATCCGTCCGAACTCCGCGATATTCTATAGAATTACGTAAATTTAGTGAAGGAAACAACGATGGAGGGACTGGGATTCTTTTCCCTGAAGAAATTAAACTGTTCACATACTTCTTTTCTATTATTTCTCAAATTCTCGGGAGCCGGTATTTGCGACGCCGGGACGCTAGTTGAAAAGACCCTTGACAGCTTTGATTCTCAGAGCGTAGACAAACATCAAAACGTGGTGCTCCAGACACGAACACATCAACCTGTCAAACTTGACTGACATACCATGGCTGGTAAAACCCTGAAATTTCTAATTCTAAGGCAATAAAGCCTGTGAAAAACAACGAATAACTGTTAATTAGAAGATTCTACTACTATGCTAGAAAAGCTGAAAGACTGAACAATTTTTAAAGGTTTTAACAATTTAACAAAGATTTCTTGTCGGTTTTTTATGTTTGAGCGTCCAACAGAATCTATTGCAATGCTTGACGCTTCTTTCTGGCAATGATCTAACGAATCGATCAATATTATTATTTATGGCAACTCGATGACAGCTGTCGTTACTGTCAAAAGTCATAATGACTAGGCTAGTAATAACAACAAATGTTAATTAAATTTGAGTTTACTAAATATGTGATATTTACGAAGAAAATTCCCAAGCAATGGATATGTTGTCTAAGTTCAATGCTTAAGGAATGTACCCGTAACAACAACTCGTGGCAAAAACAATTCTTTCTATTGAAAAATAACGTAAGTAATGGTGCCTAACTTACTCCGTGAAGAATGCATTTTGCTGACCTTTCTTGGCGTCGCACTGTGATTCACCTAGAACAAGCTAGCGAGACAAAAGTCGTTCCCAAGTTTCCCGGAAATTATTTAATAATATGGTAAACAACACCCACGAACTTCGTTTCCAAGAATATTTCGAACAATGGGTCACCCTTGATAAGGGTATCAGGTAAGTATATAAGGAAAGGGGTAAGTGAACCAGTAATCATTTGCAATTTTGCTTTTTGCGCGATTACTTAAAACAGTGTTTCATTCGTAGTTTTTGTGTATCTTAGTGATGGATCTGGAAGTTAACGGTAAGTCTTATTTTATTTTGTTATGAAAAAGAATTAGATGCCCCGTTATTTTTTTTTATTTACCCAAAGTTCAACTTGCCGAAAACTTGACCATTATTTACGTTTCTTGGTCCCGGAAAGACATGTAATGGTATGCAACAGACTTAAAATCGATACATATGGTGACTGAATCCTTCTTCTTTCAAAATATGATAAATCTAGGCTGTGGACTTTTGTGGAAATATTTTTTTTTTTTTTTACAGAACACGTTTACTCAATCTCAAGATTGGAACTTTTTGAAGAATGGGTTAAACACGGAAAAGAAAACCGAAATACCGGATTGTTTGCCTTTTTGTCATCACGATATGACTTCTCCGGCATTACTGATGAATCGTTAAGAACTCTGAAGCAGGCAATCAGTGCATTTTCTTCAAACTTAGATGCAATTTGGTATGAATCCAAAAAGTGCCGCGATGTCTTCCTTATCAAAAACGCAGAGTGGACGTCAAAAAACTTCGTGTTTAATGTATCGTCCCTTAGTCACGTGCATACGCCATCTACATCCGCAGCATCTTCAACCACCCCTGGGCGTCCAAGCAAAAAGTTTGACGATTCGAGCGACAAAACAAAAAAGAGGAGAGTTGAAGATCTGCTCTGTACACGCGACACGAATCAATTACTGCTTGCAGCGGAAGTCTCAGCACGGTTATCTGGCCACCGAAACCTGGCTGCTGTCATCAGAGACGCTAGCGAAAGTCCCGAGAAGTGCAAAAAAATGAGAAATAGTGCCAGTGCTGGTGAAAGCAGTCAGAGATGCCTAACGAAGGAGGAAGCTTTGGCTTATTATGTGGACTCGAAGTGTACAAGCCACTCCTACAAGCTGACTCGGAAGTGGAGCATGAAGGTAGGGCATATGGTATTTCCATCAATTCATAGCATTAGGCAAGCTAAAAGAGATTGTTTACCTCTCGAAGATTTCATTTTTGTTGACGAGACGCGCGCAGATATTAAACTTCAAGCTGTTTTAAATAAAACTGTTGAACGTTTAGTTCATGCGCAGCAAGAAGTTTTCAAATCGTCATCTCTTGGGTCATCATTTAGTCTTGTTAGTAAATGGGGTTGTGATGGCAGTTCCGGTCACAGCACTTACAAACAAAAGTTTGCCAGTGCTGAAGCTACTGACGAATATTTGTTTGTATTTTCATTTGTACCGCTTCAATTGCAAGACGAAAGTGGTAATATCGCTTGGCAAAATCCTCGGTCTTCATCTACCATGTATTGTCGCCCGATTAAATTTATTTTCTCCAAGGAAACCACTGAGTTTACCGTTGCTGAAACAAATAAAGTGTTGGAGGAAATAAACCAATTGGTGCCGACAATATGTCACATTGATGTGGAGCTACCCCTAAATTGATGAATGATGAGTCTAGGGAGTATGTAGTTAATAGGGACAACCTTGGTTTTGGTATATCTACACTGCATGCATGGATTCGTTGTTTTGAGTGCTTGCTTCATATTAGCTATCGTCTCGAAGTCAAAAAATGGCAAATACGAGATGCTGCTGACAAGGCTCATATGAAGCAACGTTCCACCAACATTCAGAACCGTTTCAAATCCGAAATGGGCTTGATTGTGGATAAACCAAAGCCAGGGTTTGGTAATACAAATGATGGAAATACTGCCCGCAGGTTTTTTGGGAACCCTGAGCTGAGTGCTGATATTACGGGAATAGATGTGAAACTTATTAAAAATTTTGATACCATACTTCGTACCTTGGCTTCCGGATATGACATAAATACCGATAAATTTGAATTGTTGGCACAGGAAACAAGACATATGTACATAAGTCTGTATCCGTGGTATTACATGCCTGCTACTGTGCACAAAATTCTTGTGCACAGTACGGATATTATAAAGTCGGCTCTGCTGCCAATCGGGCAGCTTTCTGAGGAAGCTCAGGAAGCTCGCAATAAAGATTGCAGACGATTCCGAGAGCATAATACTCGAAAGCAGTCACGTATTGCTACGAATACAGATTTATTGCATATGTTATTGATCACATCTGATCCCGTAGTAAACAGCCATAGAGAGGTTCCTAAAAAAAAAACTGGTCAGCTCCCTTCCGAAGTTTTAGATTTAATCATAGCCCCTACTGTGAATATTTGTCCAAATGTTACAATTACCAGTCCTGATGTTAGCTTGCAGGACTATACCGTGGACGATTCATCGGAAGAAGAAATTAGCGTAAGCGAGAATTAAAAATTCTAGGTATTAGCTACCTGTTTGTCCTTCAAGGTAACATTAGGTATAACCGGTAGTCATTACATTTGGGGATTTACAGTAGGTAAGTACTTTCTGTTTCATTTTTGTTTACTTAAGTGTCTAAGTTAATTGTATTAGTTCTAAGTATAGATAGCGTTATCGGTAATTAGTAGGTACATGGTACATACACCTATTAGGTGTATGTACCAGGTAGCTAATACCTAGAATTAAAAATTCCAGGTATTAGCTACCTGTATGTCCTTCAAGGTAACATTAGGTATAATCGGTAGTCATTACATTTGGGGATTTACAGTAGGTAAGTACTTTCTGTTTCATTTTTGTTTACTTAAGTGTCTAAGTTAATTGTATTAGTTCTAAGTATAGGTAATTAGTAAGTACATGGTACATACACCTAATAGGTGCCAATTACCAAATACTTGCTTTATATTCTTGTAATCTTGTGTAGGTACTTTGTTTATTACTTCGCTAAATTTTATATTTTTGATGTTCATATTTTTATCTGGCTCTTGTGTATTTTGTACATATTATTTGTGTTTACTATATACCTACTTAAGTTTTTTAAAATATATTTACCTTTAAATAATTTGGCAATACTTATTTTTTCTACCTACCCGGTAACTACCCTCCTCCAATTGGTTTCCTTACCTTAAAACCAAATTAGGTACTCATAAAACGTTATAAAAAAAGAACTCAAAAAAGTTTTTTTCCACCTATCCCCGAATTAGGGCCCCATATCCTTAGACCTAATTAGGAAGTCATAACAAGTTATAAGAAAGCCCCATGAAACAGAAAATAGCAAAAAATAATTTTGTCTAGCTAGCTTGTTCTACGTGAATCACAGTGCGTCGCCGGCGTGGAATGTACACCAGCACAGCCCCTGCGGGCTGTCCTACGACCGATCAACAAGATGCACCCCTCCCGGAAGCACTACACCGAAAAAACTTAATGTTCAAATGTCATGCAACAGTACTAAAGGTTCACAGGCACATTTCTGGCTTCACCTTGTGCTTGGTTACGAATGGCTTATCTTTTAACATGCATAAAACAGGCATGGCGTATGCGAAAAAAATCTGTTCAATATTTTTTTCACAATCAAACAACAAACATTAATTGATTCATGTTTCTAAACTTTCACATTTATAATATTCGTAGAAATAAATCTATGATATTAACGACGCTTTTGAAATATAATGCTAAGTCTGTCTACTAAGAATTCCCTAGACGACGCGTTGAACAAGCGTTTTACTGTGGAATCGAAAGTATAGAAATATCACAATCCTCAACAATGGGGGAACGATTGAGGAGGACAAATTAATAATTAAATCCGTAATTGTTACTCATCATAAAAATACTCCACCACGCTGTTACAGCAGCTGCGCCGGAACCGCTAAAATAAAAAACTGTTGACCTGTCGCCTTCCATTTTTGAAATGAAATAAAAGCGCCAGAACACTTTTTTTTTTTAAGTTTTCCCGTTAGGGCAGGCTAATAAAGTCTCTAGGTCCATACCGCCATGTCTTACGTAGTTTTTATTTGATAGTTTAATATTTCATTTTATTATACTTTTGTTGAGAATGAGGGTCAACAGCAACATGCCGGACCCTCTCTTAGTGCTTCAATAAAGTGGTGGAACTTTATTTAAGCTTTCCATGGACTTTTTGTGAGAACATAAAAAGCAATGTTTTCCCTATTTTGTTTCATTTGCCTACACTCGTGCACGTTAACGAACACATAATGATTAATATTCCACCGATATTACACATGATCACTCGAAACAACACTTGTTTGGAAAATAAAACAAAATCGAACTGTATCACTTTTCACTTCCCGCCAAAAAGTCCTCGCCAGAACACTTACAGAGAACAAAATATTGGCGCAAAAAATTAATCGATATTTCAGCAATAATCGATTATCTTCAACTTCCCAAATCTACGTTTTACCTATAACTCTTATATGAAAATTATGAAATACTTTTTTTAAATACATCAAAAAAGTAAATTGCTAAATTGTGGAGATATTTAAAAAAAAGTAATCTCGTCGCTAACCGAATGTCAACATTTGATTGTCTGGACAAGTAATTTTTTTTAATTTTTTTCTCACTGAAATAGGGGATCGGACTGTAATCGAGAAAAAATCTAAAATGTGGTTAGAACGAATGTTCGTCGACCAAAAAGATCATCGAATCAATATTTTTGTGAAATAATAATAATTTATATTTTTAAATCAATAAATAATTCTGAAAGTTTTAATCTGCTCTTCATCTCAAACGAAACAACAATCACAGCGCATGGCGCCATTTGTAGGCAAATGCCGTGAGTCAAGCTTGTGTTTATTTTACGTTTTTGCTTTCCATAAAATATATTTTTGCTATTTTTTTCGTTTCATTACTACAATATAGTCCCCAAACTTCACAAAACGTATTAGAATCTCTTTGCAAGTTTTATTTCGAAGAATTTGTCGTCTTCTACCTACATATGACGTCACAAGTTTTGAGGTGACCTTTTGCGCGGCAATATTTGAAACATAATATTTAAACAAAGTTTTAGGTACTTTTAGAGCGTTATTTAATTAAAATGGTATTTTTCATGGCTATATATATTTATTGTCACACAGACCTCGTGTCCACTCCCCTTAAAATAGAATTTTAATTATTTTTAACTTAGAATCAACAAATTAGATCAAAATGTTACTTCATGCTTACTCTGACTTATTGTTCTGATATTGTCACAAACTGTGGTATAATCGCTAACCTAATCTAAACTTAGCAAGTCGTAAGTCGTAAAAAAGGTCAGAATTATTTATTGATTTAAAAATATTGTACGCGCCGCTTAATTAGTTCTCAATAGTTTATTATCTATATCTAAATATGCATATTTTATCTGTCAACACTCACGCACTCACTCACTCACTCATTCTTCCCTTCAAAAATCAGTTCCTAAAAAACTCCCGCTCCACGCTCATCTCACGCAAAAGAAACGACGCTAAACGTTTCCAAAAATATACCGCGGCCGCGAGTGCATCATCTAAATACATCAAAAGTAAACAATGTGATGGTGGAAAGTGAATTGTGACCTAAAACAGCCATATCGAAGGACTTCGCCCAGAACTTACACGTGAGCCCTATTTTCCAAATCCTAAAACGCTAATCCTAGCCTACAAGCTTTTCTGTTCCTTAACGATCCGGATTCCAAAATTCCATCACATTCAACACTTACACAAATCTAAACACGCATATTTATCTAAATTCCATTTAGATTTTTGCACTTCGACGCCATCTTGCACGCTGCAAAATTACAACGCAAACGCATCCATATTTATTGTAAAATTTGCAATAGGTATTTATTCATCTCATCGCGACACATATTTATATATTATATATATTTCCGCATAAATAACGCATATACTTCTCTTTTATCGCTTATTTCATCAACTATTTTACAATTAGTTCGATAATTATAAGTTCAATCAACATAGTCGTTCATCTACCTACATTTGTATTTATACAACTTATCTCACGCATCTAGCTCACGCAACTCTCGCGCTTATACTCGCTGCTATAAGGCATAGTTTTCCATCATGTCGAATAAGGAATCTAAACGTAAAATCGTTCTTTTAGAATCGAAAAAGGAAGTTTTGTTTGCAAGAGTACAACAATTATACGACCTTAGCCTAAAGGTTTCCGATCCTACTAATGAGAAATTATTTATTGCTCGCTTCCAGTCGTTGGAGCAAGCTAGAACTGATTTTATAAAAGTAATTGACGATTTAAACTTACTTCAAATGAGTTTGGATGAGGAGGCCATGCCTGCATTGGAAGTACTTAACTCGTTTGATGATTTGTATTGCAATATAGTCGCTGTAGAAAAAACGATCACGCAACTCAAGGCCAACTCTGAGCGTCGCAAATACGAGTTTTCTAAAAAACTACCTCCGCTTGAATTAGCCTCTTTTGATGGTAATCCGAATAAGTGGCCAGTGTTCTATGAAAATTTCAAAAGTCTTATTCACGATAACCCTATGCTCACTCCCGCAGAAAAAGCACAGTACCTTATAGGTAAACTTTCTGGAAAAGCCCTGTCCATTTGTTCTGGAATTCCAAATACAGGCGAAAATTTCGTCATATTGTGGACTAATCTTGTCGAAAAATACCACAATTTGCGCGTCCAAGCTTCTATGTATCTTGAGCAGATGCTACATTTCTCGTCAAAGTCTTCAGACGCCTTTTTGGAGCAGTTTTGTTCCGCTGAAGCAGCTTTACGTCGCTTAGAAATCAAAGATCTATCGGATTTTGTTATCACGCACATCGCCCTTAGCAAGCTAGATAAGGACGCACTTACACTCTTTGAACAAACGCATCGTAGCGAAAGCATGCCTACATTCGATCAGCTAAAACAATTTATAAAAGAGCAGAATAAAAATCCACTCTCTTCGCTCATCATTAATGACAAACAATAAACCTAGTTACGCTTACAATAAAGGTAATAATTTACAAATAAATAAGCACACAAAAAGCACGCACGCGTTTGTTGTCAACAACGCCGTCGTCGATAGTAACGCGATCTCAAACACGCAAAATGAAACGCAAGCCCACACACTCACTCATCCATCGCAGTCGCCACGCAACTGCGCCCTTTGCAAAACTCGTCCGGAACACGCTCTTTTTAAGTGCAGTTATTTCTTATCGCAAAACGCACACACACGCAATTCATTGGTTACTAAGTATAACTTTTGTCTAAACTGTCTGGGATTTCACAACGTTAATGATTGTAAATCATTAAACCGTTGCTCGATTTGCCAAAGGAAACATCACACTCTTATACATTTAGATAACTTTCGCAACAACAATCAAAACAACGCGAATACCAAACCGCAACAACCGTTATCTCGAGTGAGCAGTGGCGGCGGCGCGCACCATCAGGCGCACTCGTTTATCGCCTGCGGCGCAAGTCATGAGCGTTCAGCGCTCGAGCCGAGCGTAGCACCTGCGCTTGCCGCTAAAAATATGCAAACGCAGATGGGACAAAATAACTTGTCTCTTTCTGCAATTACGCCTTCACCTAGCAACGATAAGAATACTACCGTGTTGTTACCTACCGCGTCTGTATATGCATACAGTGATGACAGTAGATGTCATAAACTGCGCCTATTTTTAGATACTGGTTCTATGAGCAACTTTATTACTAAAAGTTGTTGTGAAAGACTTAAGAGGAAATACAAGGGCCGTTTTTCCATACAAACTTAGTCCCCTGTTTCCTCCCTGGATAATGCCAGTAGATCAATATATATTTTTTTTTATATCCATGGCTACTATTGGCAGGTCCCTATGTTTTCCTTTTTCTCATAAATGTATTATTAAAAGAGATATAAATATTCAAAAACCTAAAAAATTGGCATGATTTTCCGCTGTTTTCAAACATTCAGAAAACAAATTTGACTAAATTA
Organism: Petrophora chlorosata; assembly: GCA_951640565.1. NCBI lineage: Eukaryota > Metazoa > Arthropoda > Insecta > Lepidoptera > Geometridae > Petrophora > Petrophora chlorosata. Next base: position 9,673,943 of record OX621203.1, on the reverse strand, counting down.
TATAAAAAATAGAAAACATAGGAACACGGCAAAAGTCTTTCTTTATTTTTTAATGAAAAAAGCAGTTAAATCGGTTTAGTTTTGGAGAAGAAATCAGGGGACTACGAATCATTGATTTTGTGTACTTTTAATTGGTATTTTCGGTCAAAGCTGCAGTTGTCTCTATCGCGCTCTGCGGGGGGAGGCTTGAGGTTGGGGAGGCGCGGACTACGTACACGCTTGAGACGTGACACGTAGTCGATAATTGTATCGATATTTTAGTGTTGTTCATTGATATCGATATTTCTAGTTATAATATTTTGCGTGAAGTGCTTTTAATAGATTATTGTGTTGTTCGATTGTTGGAAAATATTAAGTAACTGATAAACTTTTTGATACATATTTCTTTATTAAAATACTATAATCACAAAAACATCAAAAAATTTACGGTAAACGTAAAGTTAGGTGTAAAAAATAACTATTCAGTGGCTAATCCTTTTCGCTCTCTTACTGGTAAATTTCGTGGGATACGACCGTCGATTATTTCTGGCAACAGACATTCCATGTAAAAAGTTTCTAATAACGGTTCCATTTTCTGCCAAAATACATCGTCTCTTTTAATTTTTTCGTAAAGCATGCCTTTAGGACTCCACAAAATAAAATAGCAGAATTTTCGGCCAGTTATGTGTAATTGCCCTTGAACTTGGTAGTAGTAATTATGATTTTTCTTTAACTCCAGCGTATCGTTTTTAAGTACGCAGAAGTCTATTTTCTTTTGTTCTATTCCTTCTTTAGGTGATAAATCAACAATTTTATAAGGACATTTAACTTCCACTATTGCATCCTCTTCAACAAGACCATCAGGACTCGCTGCCAAAAACGTTTTATGTTTGTCGACAAATAATCCACATTTTGATACCGGTAGTCCCGTTTCTTCTGTGAATTCTTCTATTGCTTCATCTTCTTTTTCTTTACCGTAGTTTGTGGCAAGAGTGCCCTTAAATTGAGAATACAGGAAATATTTTAAAAGTCCTGTTACTGAAGTTGTTTTACGTAGTTTACAAATTCGACCGAAGTTAGATGCTGTAAGGCGTTTACGTCTTTCAACTGCCCACAACTTATTCTCGCTCTGGCCTAAAGTGTTCCGTTGAAGCTTATCAATTTCGGTGTTATTTAACTCCAAAATAAATTCATTTTTCTTTTGCTCAAATATCTCAGGTGGCATATCTGGTTCTAAATCTAACTGACCATAATTCTCGTCAGGTCCAGTAACTTTTCTTCTTTTGCTTGGTACATCTTCGCCGAACGCAATTTTTCTCTTTCGACACTTTTCTGTATTTATTTTGGAGCGCCGTTTCCTCTCTATAAACTGTTTAGTGTATTTGCCAGGGCTACAATCTTGAATTTTTTTTGAAAGGCGTGAGTGGATACCCGTTTCACTGTTCCACGACGTTACTGCACCAAAACACCGTGCCTGGTATGAACCTCTTGTAGTGTAGTTCACCCTTTTGCCACCAATAAATTTCGCAATGACATTATTAAATTGTTCCACTGTGTTGTTTGTAACATCTAGAATTAGGCTTTCTGCATTAGATAACAACAATAAGAGGTACTGCTGAATATCCGTCCATATTCCACAAGATTGGAGATCGGGTACCAAATTTGTGTCATTAATATATTTTTCCGGCTTACAATAATAAGACGCACAATTTTTGTGGTCTCCGAATACATGATTAGCGACATTCTTTATGTCCATTTTAAGATTTCTTATTTTATCGCCTTGATTAGTATTACCTTCTTCTTTTCTATAGTTTATAGCTCCAACCACTGCTTTCCTCATGCGCAATACGTTTGATACAACTTTTTTTCTCAGATCGACAGGTACAAAACCTTTGTGGTTGTTTGTTTTTTTCCCTAATGCTTTGATTTTATTACAAAAGTTGCGGAGCAAATGGTTTTTGCACTCAATTTTAGTTATAGTGAAATTGGGCCCATATGGCTTGTTCAATATCAATTTTTTCATTAAACTAGAGTCGCCATCTCCGATAAGTCTATTATATTTTACTCCATGCATCTCCATACTTTTTGCAAACCCTTCTGCTATTATATCCGCTTCCATGGCATTAGCGCTGTCATTCCAGTTTTTAAAGCACCTATGTTCAGGGACATCTATATTTAATTTTGCACTTCTAGCACATATACAGCAGTAAGAGTTCCGAACTCCAAGAAATAACACCTTTTTGGTCTGCAGTCCAACTATGCACCCAGCACCAGATGCCGAGCTAAATCCGCTTTTGTAGGACCGTTTAGCCCAAGATCCATCTGCAACCACTGATATTAGAGGACAACCATCTTTGTCTACATCACCATTCAAGATAGCTAGCCTTTTTTCTTCTTGGCCTGCTGCGATCATCTCGTCTAGGGCACATTCTTCAATTTTTGGTGCCAGACTTCGTTCAATCTTCGTGTATGTTTGATTACTCATATTTGGCATATTTAACACACTACATATTTCATTTAATTGTGCATACCCATTTCCTGAACAGACTATTCCTTCTACAACAGCGTCATTTACAGATAGTTTCAATTTAGGATCTTCACTGTACACCATTTCAGTTTTTTTACACATTTTGCATTCAAATGTATATTTGCTAATAAATCCATTTCGCTGTTCTCCTAGGAACTTTAAATCAGCAAACGTGCAGTCTGTGTGTTCGTGCTTGATATTTGAAAGCTCGGTAAACAAATATTTTATATCTACGATTCTGCGACCTACTAATTGTTCATCTTGAACGACTTCGCCACAGTTGTTATCATCAGCATTACAAACTGTTTTATCAAAATCAGAAAGAGTAGACTCTGAGGATGAGCTCGCATTTTCTTCGAATACTTCACGATTCTCGTTTAAAGTTTCACGCATTCGTGATGAAGGACCTGGGTTTTCCTTGTTATTATCACTGTAAAAATAAAAGAAAAGGCATTCATTATTTTATTAAAGTCAGGCCCAGCGTAAATAGTAGGTACACTTACTATTACAATGCAAACCATAACAAAATTGGTATGAAAGTGAACAAATATTTATACCCGGACTTATAATTTTATTCAGTGACTTGATAGTTCAATGAAAAATAATGATACCATACTACAACTAATAGAGTTGGGTAATGAACGACTTCGCGTAAAGAACGATGTATGACCGAATGATAAAAATGGTTTAATTTAAATATAACTTTAAATCGTTTATAACAAGTGGAAAACTAAAAATTATAATAATTATTAACAAAAATAATTTCCTTCTCTTATTTCTTCTCATTTAAACGAAATAAAAGTCATGTAATTCTACTTTCGTGGAAATATCAGAATTACTTTGAATAATTAATTCTACAATATTTAATCCTTTAAATCGTGTTTTAAAAATAAGTTTTTATTTTTTTGATAAAATGTGCACATAAGTACCTACATTATTTAGATTTATGTCGATTTAGTTTATTCGTACAACACTCCACTATTTTTTTTGTCAATACTTGGTAACCCTTTAGCTGTCAACTCGCTAAATAAAATTATAAGTCATGGTATAGGTACTGGTAAACTGGGATTACTTTGATGTCCTGGGGCTACATTGATCACTCACTTTTGTCTAGTAATCAAGTGTTATTTTCGTGCACGAAAAACGTGAGACAGTCCCAATAAGGGGTAATACTCTAAATCGGTCATCCTTCCCTTAGCACAAACACAATTTTAGGTAATCGGCAAGCGTGTTACATCTTTGGTTACCTACATCAAATTAAAAAAAATACCAACCTTGAGATTGAACGCGGTGCGAAATGGATCTGACGTTTTATACTAAAGTGATGCTTTTTTCGTTTAGCGGATAAAAATAAACGCTTTTTATTCCCTTTTCTTTTACCCATTGTAAACAAAAGAAAGGGTTTACCTGTAACAAAAAAATTAGGTACTTAGGTTAGCATTAAAATTTAGTACTGAAATGAACTTAAAACGTAGAGTGGTAGTTGTAGAATATATTTTTAGCTGACTGCTTTACCACTATGCAGAAAAGTTCATAATTAAATTCAAAATTTACTCACGATTTATCTTCTTTTACCAGAGAAAATTCCAAAATCCAATACACAAGCCGAGTCAAAACAGTGAAGTAAAGAAACAAGTCCAGTAAACAATAGCCAAGGTCAAACAAAGAGCAGGGTAGGTAAAACAATAACATGAAACACTCCGCAAACGCCGAAATCAACAGACAGACTCAGTCAGTCAGACTGCTGCGCCCGAGTGCGAGCGTGGCGCGGGGTGCGGGGCGCGAGGGCGGAGCGGCGTCGTCCGGCGTGCCACGCACACATTGACAGTCCCACTCACACATTGATAGCTCGCTTGTTCGGGCATCGCGCGACAGCAATAGATTTTACAAATACCTAATTTCCAATCCTCAAGCCCGTGGTATTTCCTCTTAACTTAAAAATTATTCCCGCTTCAACTACCATTAAAGGTATAGGTAAATCGCAAAGTGTTTCGCTAGGTCACGCTTCATTCGTGATTCATTCGCGCTTTGATAACCGGTGTAAATACACTATTAACGCTCGTGTGATTGATTCTATCACCGATTACTTGCCAAACGCATCCATTGATTTAACGCAATTAGACCATTTGCACAACATACCCATGGCTGACGACTGCTACCACACTCCCGGCGAGGTGGACTGTCTGTTAGGTAATGAACTCTTTCCATTGTTGCTAGGCGGTAACAAGGTCACCTCACCACGATCATCCGTCGTAGGTATTGAGACCACTCTCGGATACGTCGCGATGGGTCGTGCGGATTGTGTGTTATCTAGTTCGCATTGCTATAATAAAATTGATAAGACTTTCTTTTGTAATGTAAACACGCCTTTATTAGAAACTCTAACGCAACGCTTTTGGGAGCTTGAAAGTGTTCCCAATAAAAAACATTATAGCCCTGACGACGAGACTTGTGAAAATATTTTCCAGTCTACCTACACGCGCGATATAAATGGTGTTTACACGGTTAGCCTACCGTTTAAATCGGACGCATCAGAACTCGGTAATTCCTACTCAACCGCAAAACGTCGTTTGATTAACTTAGAAAAAAAGTTAGACGCAAGCTCGGAGATACGTAGTGACTACAATGCTACTATTCAAGATTACATTGACCGTGGCTACTTATCTAAGGTAGTGGTGGAGAGCGATGATTCTCGCGCCATTGATAACGCATATTACATACCGCATAGGGCTGTTTATCGACCGGACAAGACCTCCTCAAAAACTCGAATTATTTTAGACGCATCTTGTAAAACAAGTTCCGGAAAGTCACTCAACGACTTACTATTCGCTGGACCTAACTTACAACAAAATATATTCGATCTTTTAATAAATTTACGCATATTCAGCATCGCGCTGACGGCCGACATTGAGAAGATGTACTTTTGTGTCAAACTCGTTTCGTGTCATCAACCCTTTCAACGCATATTATTTCGATTTGATTCAGAATCCGCGATTGAAACCTATCAGTTTAATAGGGTTTCCTTTGGGATTTCCAGCTCGGCATGGCTCGCCATGCGAGCGGTACGCCAGCTCGCCGCCGACGAACGCGATAAGTTTCCGATCGCCGCGCGGGAGGCGGAAAACCGAATGTTTATGGACGATTATGTTTCATCCGTAGATGGACTAGCCGAAGCCGAACGAACTTATCATCAAATGGTGAAAATGTTCATGGCCGGGGGTTTCAAATTGGTCAAATGGATTTCTAACAGTTCCGAACTCATGAATAAAATTCCGCACTCGCATAAAAATCCGCAAGTAATAAATTTTGATACGGAGCGAGACGTCAGTACCAAAATTATAGGTATGCAGTGGCAACCTAATGAGGATGTTTTTCGATATGAAACGAACGACGACGCTACTGATGTATGTATAAAGCGCTCAATACTCTCCGCGACCGCTCGTCTTTTTGACCCATTAGGAAATTTGGGTCCTGTAACCGCTTTCATGAAATTATTAATTCAGGAATGTTGGCAGCGCGATTTAGACTGGGACCAGCCAGTCCCAGAGTCCATTCGTCTCAAATGGACTCAGTTCAGAAGTGAACTTAACGACTTGTCAAAAATAATCATACCTCGTCATATAGGTATTACCGCTGGCTCTCACGTGGTTATAGTAGGATTCGCTGACGCTAGTGAAAAGTGCTATGGAGCAGCTGTGTACGTTCGCGTAGGTACTCACGTGGATTCGCCCGGTACTGTTAATCTTATCGCTTCCAAATCACGAGTCGCACCGCTAAAGAAAGTTTCCCTCGCTCGACTCGAACTTTGTGCCGCATTGCTCTTAGCTAACCTCATAACCTCTGTTCGCGATATTATTAGTCAACGCTGTCCTATACACGCTACTTACGCATTTTCCGACTCCACTGTCGCATTAACTTGGATTCATTCACCCGCTTTCAGATTTTACACTTTCGTAGCAAACAGAATAACTGAAATTAACTCTAAACTCTCTGCTGGTAATTGGTTCTTCATCAGCGGGGATCAGAACCCGGCAGATATCATTTCACGACCGATAACGCCTAAGCTTTTGATAAATCAAGACGCTTGGTTTCACGCGCCGCGATGGGTTTCGACCCCTATTCCCGAGTGGCCTATTAAGCCCTTTCTTGTCTCGCCGAGCAAAGAAGATAAGCTAGAAGAGAAAACCGTAGTTCTCGTTACTCAAAATGACACAACGGAAACTCATTTGATTGATAAATTAATAGAACGCATGTCGTGTTATAAAAAATTGTTACGCGCGACAGTTTACGTACTACGTTTCGCTAAGATATTACGCACAACTGGTTTAATAACGCCTTCGGACTTAGACCACGCTGAAATCGTTCTCATACGTCACGTACAAGGTCATTGCTTTGCACAAGATATCCACGCAATTAAAAATAACAAACGCATTAGTAAAACGCTTATCAAACTCAACCCTTTCATCGACGACGAAAACATAGTTCGCGTCGGTGGTCGACTAACTCATTCTCAGCTAGATTACGGACAAAAACATCCGATAGTTCTCCCCTCAAAACATCGCCTCGCGCAGCTTATTGTTGACCATTTTCATGTATGTAATCTACATACTGGTCCTTCCCTATTACTTTCCCTGCTTCGACAGAAGTTTTGGATCCTGGCGGCTAGGAACTTAGTCCGTCAAAGAGTACACCAATGCAACATATGTTTTAGACTTAACCCTAAATCGCCTAGCCCGTTAATGGGTGACCTCCCTCATTTTCGAGTCTCTGAGGCAAAGGCTTTTGTTTATACCGCAGTGGACTATGCCGGTCCTTTTTTCATCACACATATCCGCCGTCGTGGTGTTAAAAGCCAAAAGGCGTATATATGCATCTTTTGCTGTCTCACTACAAAAGCTCTTCACCTCGAGCTAGTCTCTGACTTAAGTTCAGATCTCTTTCTCGCTGCTTTCAATCGCTTCATCTGCAGGAGAGGACCTGTAAGTATAACATATAGCGATGGAGGTACCAACTTTATTGGCGCACAACGCAAACTCAGTGAGATTTACACTCTGTTAGAATCAGAATCGCATAAAAACTATATTGGTCAACAATTGGCTGATCAACGCATAAAATTTCTTCATAGCCCACCATATGGTCCTCACTTTAACGGTCTATGCGAGATAAGTGTACGCTGTGTGAAGACTCATCTTTATAAAATTATAAATCTTCAAATTCTGACCTACGAAGAGTTTAACACTGTGTTGGTGCAGGTTGAAGGCTTATTAAATAGTCGACCGCTGTGTGCACTTAGCTCAGACCCGTCTGACGTATCCGCGCTTACGCCCAATCATTTTTTAAACGTAACTCCCTTGAAATTTCTCCCGACTGAGGACGTGACGAATGTGGCTGATAATCGCTTAACTCGCTATCAATTTATAAATAAATTAATTCAAAGCTTTTGGCGTCGTTGGAGTCAAGAGTATTTAACTTCACTGCAGCAACGCGAAAAGTGGAATTCGCTTACCAATCCCATACAATTAGGTACAGTCGTAGTTATCAAAGATAACAATGCGCACCCTCTTTGCTGGCCTTTGGGAATCGTAGAGAAAGTATATCCTGGAAAAGACAATGTCATTCGAGCTTTGAAAGTTCGAACTGGCTCAGGTAGTTACGTACGTCCAGTGGTAAGAGTATGTCCTCTTCCTCTGCAGTGAAAATTCGCATTAGTATATTTTATAATTAATACTTAAAATTAGCTTTAGTTTTTTCTCACGACTCGTAGTATAATATCTCATTATTTCTAAGTAAATATATTCACCCTTTTTCTAGAGGAAATCTCTAGGCCGGGGGAGTTGTACGCGCCGCTTAATTAGTTCTCAATAGTTTATTATCTATATCTAAATATGCATATTTTATCTGTCAACACTCACGCACTCACTCACTCACTCATTCTTCCCTTCAAAAATCAGTTCCTAAAAAACTCCCGCTCCACGCTCATCTCACGCAAAAGAAACGACGCTAAACGTTTCCAAAAATATACCGCGGCCGCGAGTGCATCATCTAAATACATCAAAAGTAAACAATGTGATGGTGGAAAGTGAATTGTGACCTAAAACAGCCATATCGAAGGACTTCGCCCAGGACTTACACGTGAGCCCTATTTTCCAAATCCTAAAACGCTAATCCTAGCCTACAAATATAAATCATTATTATTTCACAAAAATTGTAATTGACTGATCTTTCTGATTCAAGGAACATTTCTTCAAACTACATTTTAGATTTTTTCTCGATTACTGTCCGATCCCCTATCCTTTAATCGATCAATTATCGCAATCGATTATTTCAACCGTTCCGTTAAGCTTCGTCATCGATCACCTCAAGCTCATTTTAAAATAAATTCTTAATTAAATAGTTTAAGTGGTTAATAGTTTAATAGTTTAACGGTTATTTTTCACCGCAATTTATGCACACAGGGCGAGGAATAAGAGCAAATTGCATAAATAGACATACAATAAATACAATAACGAGAGACATAGGCTGGCATACACGTCACTAGAAGCTGGCTTGTCACAATAAATTTTTAGTTGTTATTAAATAAATTAAAAGGGATAAAAAGTTGCGCAGACGACTGAGAGTCCGCGCAAAGAAAATAATCTTGGAATCATATGCGCAATACAACGCAGATGAGGTACATAAAGTCAGCGTAAAAAGTCCCGCACTTTTTTCACCAACAAATTCTCGCCTGCGCCTGCGTCTGCGCATGCCTTTATTGTTTCTCACATATTCTTATCTATGCATCTAGGAAATAGAAGTATGTAGGTAATATTGACTAAATTCGATTAAAAAACCAGTTAACGATTAATAGATATTTATTTATGGCAATACAGCAACCATAATCAAAAAAAGCTAATGTCAATGTCAGTAATGTCAGTATATATTTCATTCTTCATTTAACTCTGTTTCCTTGTGAGTATTGCAACGTTGTTTTGCCTTTGAAAATGGACTCTGAAATCTCTTTTCATGGTAATTCTGGCTCGCCTACGCACTCTTATACTAATACCACTTATCACGTTGACCCTGGCCCGCCTACGGACATCAAAACCAGTGCAATCGTTGACCTCAGTTTGATTATGGATACTGAACCCGCGATAAATTACGATCTGCATGGACACGAAGAGGCGATGTCGCTATCTCTGGAGACTGTGCAATCATACTGATGTCTAAATTGTGGTACCAATGTGACACAAAGGAGGAGACATAACCTCGATCTTGTGGAGGTGAAAGCTGAAGTGAAGTGAACTGAAGAAGGCAGTGGATCGCTCCGCAAATGGTACGTTTACAATCTCTAGCAAAACTACTATTCATAATAACTGTGCAATAACTATATAAGACCGCCTATTGTACTAAGACATAAGAATGTTTATTATGAAATTCCTTTTTAAGCGCAATAAAGTGTTTTTTTGCTATCTAATCAATCATGTTTATTTTTAAGCTATTGCATAGATTCTATCGCGGGCCTTGAGCGTGGAGACCGAATCCAGAAATTCCGTAACGAAAATAACCTAACACCCCCCACTCCGAATGCTATGCAATAGTTTTACCACGGCAGTCTCCGAGTGCCACACGTCTTTTTTTATAACAGATCGAAGATGGCTGTGTAGTATATCATTCTTGTTGGACTGTGACTGTGGAATAAGTCAAATGCGAAGCTTCAACGAGTAGTGGACATCATCAACATGTATGTGTCAACTGTGGATATTAACTCTTACAAACAAGATCTCATATGCTGTGTACGAACACAGAATGAAAGACTCACATTAGAAATGTAATAATGTAATGGATTATGCCTCGACAAGTAAATTTTTTAATTTACCTATTATCTCAAATTATTCCTGTGCTGATAAAGCAGGATTTCTTGACCTGAGGGTTACAGGGAATACAGACAAAAAGAATCCCATGTCTTCTCATTTATCTGTACTATAATATTATAAAGAGGTTTTTGTATTTATGTTTGTTTGTAAGAAATAGGAAGTAATCTCTGGAACTATCAATCTATTTCTGAAAACTATTTTACTGTTACAAGTATTGTTCAATCTTACCAATTCCTTTTCTAAGAAATATTTTGATCTTTTTTATTGTATTAACCTGTGTTCCTTCAGGTCATTAGAAATTCTTTATTTATCTAATCCGAGATGAGAGTGACATAGGCGGAGTATTCCGTTTGGTTTTAGTTAACAAATACCTTGCTATAATTGTAGTTAAAATACGTTTTAGAGTGACAACACAACAATAATAATGAAATTAATTAATGAAATCAATTTGTTTCAGTTGCAAGGATCTGATTAAATCTGTCATCCGTGCTGGCAGCAAAGTGATCGAGCAGCATCGAGCAGCATTTGATGATAATAATATGGTTTGTAAGCTGTGCAAGTATTAAAATGTATCTTTAAATGTCGCGTGTTATATAAATATTTCAAAATTCGTAAGGCGTATTTGTAGTGAGTATCGTTGTAACAGTTTTGAAATCGATGTCACCTTAAGGTCATCTCATCTCGTTTTTTAATCTGGGTAGGATAAGTGTGAAATGCCTTAAACGAATTCATGTCAAACCACCCAGAATTGCTACAATTGTATCTAGCATTATGTTGTCCATTCTCTGTCCGTTCCATGTGTTCCAGGATTGTTATGCTTTGTAGACTACGCATGAGGGTAATAAATATCATTTTCGGCAAACATGATGGATGTCTAACTATTTGATGTTTTCCTTATGACATCAGGATGTTTAGTGCCTCGCTTTGTCAGTATTTTTATTTTTGGCCTGGGTCATCCAAAGATAAAGTATTAAAATTAGATCGAGTCCAAAACGTTGAACAATTAAACATATACACATATCTTTTTTCTAAAGAGGCCGACGACGACGACGAGACGAGGTAGTCGTTTGCCTGATGGTAAGCAACACGCCAGCCCATATCAATTACAGCACCACGCAGAACTTTGTTTTGCAAAATCCTGCGCGGCGCTGCACTGCGCTCGTTACCCTGAGACAATTAGCTTTTGAGTCTCATAATGCCCAGTAATTTTGATGGCTACAATGCCCTTCAACCCGGAACATAGTAATGCTTGCGCACTACTGCTTGGCGGCTGAATAACTGGCAAAGCGTTTAATATATTATTTTAATAAAAAATTAAACCGACATCAAAACCACAAATAGGCACTCAAAAGTTAAAAAATAAATTAATATAATTATCATAAGCGCTACCCACTCATCTAATAGGTCTTAAACCTATGAAATTGCCGTTCTGCAGTACTGGCCGTTTCAAATCAAAATAATTTAATTTACATTTCAAAACTCTAATTTCAAATTAATTTTATTTTTTAAACATGTAATTCTTTTTTTAAATGTAGTCATTTGTTTATTGATTAGTGTTATGTTCTCATCGCATTTGAATCTTTTTCGTCATCATGGATACGTTAAAAATTCGAGTAATTGGAATATGAGTACCGTCGTTGCAGCAACGCGGCACAAACGGCACGCAACATCAACGACGTTTACGGAGCTAATACTACAAACCAACGCACCGCCTGTTATTGGTTTGCTTCCGTTCTGGAAATTTCGACCTGAAAAATGAAACTCGTGGTCGTCCGAAAACTTTGGTCGACAATGACGAATTAAAGGCGATTGTGGAAGCTGGTGAAACTCAATCTACGGCTGAATTAGCAGCAGCTTTCGACGTTACCGTCAAAACAATATTGGTCCATTTACGTCAAATTGGCAAGGTAAAAAAGCTTGACAAATGGGTGCCCCACGAACTTAATGATCGCTAGCGCGAAGTACGCGTCGAGATGTCCCTTGCACTGCTCAACAGGCACACAAACTAAAGAATTTTGAACCGCATTGTTACCTACGATGAAAAATGGATACTGTTTGATAATCAGCTAGCAGCCATTTGGGGAACTAATTTCCCAGCTTAGGTGCTTGCATTATAACCGTAAAAGCGTAGCGTAAAAGTAAATTTGGCGTGAAAACGGCGTGAACATCCTCCCCGGCTTGAAAGTCCGTAGGATTTCAAAGGAAACTAATGCGAGCGGTGCGAGGATGCGAGTTAAAAATTATGAAGTTACAAATGAGTAAGCGATGATACAAATGATAAGCGATTTACGGTTATGCGGAATATCACTCATCTATCAAAAAGAAAATATCACTGTCCTTTTTACATTTTCTGCCGCTGGCAAGACATGTCCACCGTTAATAGTCTTCTCATATAAACGGTTACCGAAAAGTATTGCATCATCACTGCCGCCAAAATGAGATATTGGCCGTAGCGATTCGAGCTGGATGACTGCAGATGTTTTCAGATAGTTTATAACTGAAATATTTGCGCCGTATCTCGTAGAACAAGATATTCCAAAACCAGTGATTCTATTTATAGATGGACACAAAAGCCACATTACTTTGCAGCTTAGTACAACTTGGACGTAGCTGGGAATCGAACTTATTGCACTTTATCCTAACACCACCCGTCTTACTCAGCCAGCAGACGTATCCGTTTTCTGACCTGTAAAAAAATTTACCGAAAAGCCGTTCGACAATTTCAGGCGAAAAATGTGGGCGAGGTTGTGACGAAGTTAAATATTTCAATAATTCTAAAACCCCTCGTTAATCATTTAAAGCCGAAAATGTAATAAGTGGTTTCAAGGCCTGTGGGTTGTGCCCGTTTGTTGAGAACGCCATTGATTATAAAAAATGTCTAGCCACAAGAAATATAGACGAAGTATCCAGTGTTGAAAATAAACTTAATCTCTTAAATACTTTGAAAGTGTTGAAGGAAGTGAAATTATAAACAAAATGAAGGACTTAAAATCTCATGGTGCAACATTAAATAATGCGTTGTACAAAGTTTGGTGCTTGTTATTATTGAAATACAAACTCTAAATAATACAACTACAAATGTAAATCTGACGAATGAAGATAATGTTACAACAGCTACTAAGACTATGACTACAAAAAGTAATGTACACGCCGTCTACTTCAAAAGATAAGCCTCATCTTAGCACCTCAATAAATGATTACTTACAGAATCCACCAGACAATAAAAGAAAATTTATAAGGAATACAGAAAAAAAACCATACGTCATAACTTCCGAGAGTTTCAAGGCAACTGTTGAAAAAAAAACTAGAAAAGCAACAAAAAGAGAATGAAAAAATGGAAAGGAAAAGAAAGAGATATGAACAAGCAGCCGCACGGCAACAAATCGCTACTGAAAAGACAGAAAAAGGATAAACACCTGACCTTTAAGACTGAAGCTATGAATCCTTGTAATGCTAAAGAAAGAAGCACTGAAATCGTTGAGACTGAGAGTAAAAGTGAGGGGGCACTAAGCAATACAACCGATAAAATTAAAATATTACAAAACATACAAGTGATTACTTGTCATTCATGCAATCGTCTACCTTTAAAATCGAGTCCTTATTATGTACTTCCTGCAAGAAATCTTACCCAACCATTGCATTCCTAAGAGACACCAAGAACATATTCCAGATGATGACGAACTAACGATTTCATATGCCATAATTGTTATTTATTAAATGATGATTATGAACCGTCTGAGGATGAAACTAATGAAGACGTCATATTTTAGTTAGTAAGAATCTGAGTTATTGACTATAATTACTTTGGTTTCATTGTTTGTTTCTATGGCTAATAACTATACGATCATATGGCCAATAAATGTAAAAATGTGGCCAAATACTGTTCATTCGAATATAACATTTTTGAGTTGATTTTATTCAAATAATATATGAAAGAGATCTATAAGATAAAAAAAACAAACTTCTAAAAGCAGTTATTGTACATTATATTTTCGAATTATATAGTGATCCTTACTAAAATACAGTAATAGCAATTACGTCTACAATGGCCCTCAGCTCTTCCAGGTAAAATGCAGTAAATATCTTCATTACTACAAAAAATCTGTAAACTATACTTTAAAAATCATTGTGACACGAACATTAAAATGCAGTAAATAGTTAATGTACTAAAAATATTAATACTGCATGGTTTATAAAAATAAATATTGTAATGCATTACAAACTAAAATGCAGTAAAGTGCTAGGACGTGGTATTTTAATGAGTATAACGTACTTATTTCCATCTATTTAAGCAAACTAAAGTGCAGTACATTTATATTACTTTATTTTAAGTACTTAAATTTGACACATTTCACTTGTAATGTTACTGCTTAAAGTGCAGTATTTTGATTATTTACTGCAGTATAGTCGGTAATTTCTAAAATTTTAAGACTAACATTTTACTACTTAAATTGCAGTGTTAGTCGTAGTTACTGCATTATAATTGGCAATTTTAACGATGTTTTTACAATCCACTACTGCGTTCTAGTCAGGATTTGTCGCTTAATCATCAATTCAATCAGTCGTGTACCGAACACTGCGGAAGGAGGACGGCGGCACGCGGCGAGCGCGAGGTCGCTATTCGTCACGAACGCGTTTTGCTTCGGGTTCATCAAGTTTTGTTAGTAAATTATTGTGTGCAAAAGTGCAACTTTTATCAAATGCTAAGATCAAACACCTCTAAGGCGTTTTATTACATAAAATACCTGCTAATCGGGCGGTAAGAATTTGTGATGATAACCTAAACTCTATTTGATATGACGGCGCGTTTATTTTGATATTGAATGAATGGTTTAAATCAATCTTATTTTTCAACTGTTTCGTTTACATAATTTAAAATTTTATTTAATTTCACATCACTGTTATTCTGAGATTGAAATTTGAGTAATTGACATAGTAAGATGGTAATCTGTTGATTTAATAGACACTCATTTGACTATTTCCAACCAGAGAGAACGCAGTCGTTCGAGTGGGGTTGCGAGCGGCGCCAACGATTAGTGGTGGGGAGAAGGCTTGGAGGCGCGTGCGCGCTAGTAGAAGGGCTCAGTCTGTGAACAGTTGTGGCGTTGTGTGCACGCTCGCAAATCCACCATCTCTGTGTTGTTTTATGATATTGAGATACTTAATGAAGTGAAGTTTTTATAATAGTGAAGAAGTGAAAATATTACTTAGTGAAGTCTTGTGAAATACATAATTTGTTAAAATAAATACGGCGTTCGTATTTCATACTCGATTTCCCACATCTTGACTCCCATGATGACGATTGAACGTGATGGAGAGCTCGGCGATCCGACAGATATACATATACCTATATTTCTATTTGATATAGACCGGTATGTATTATTTTTTGGGACAGATTAGACAATTTCTTGTAACGGCCTATTAGATTGTTCAAGTAAGTAGTTGTGTAGTAGTTTAGTTAATTGTATTAAGCAGTAATATTATTTGTATAGGATTTCTGTTTCATGAATATATTTCGTCAGTATACATAAGTAGGTATGTAGGTATTATCTATAGGTAGACATAAATAAAATTGAAGTGTCTGTTTGTTCCGCTTAATCTCCAAAACGAGTAACGGTTTTGATGCGACTCACAGGCAGATAGTTCACATTATAAAGCATAACATAGGCTACTTTTCATTTCGAATATACTTAGGGTTCTGCGCCTAAAAAAATCTTAAAATTAGGGTCAAAATCCGATTTAGATGGGAATTTTACTGGCAGGTAGTTGAAATTAAACTAAAAGTCCACGTGTACGAAGTCGCGGGTACAGCTAGTATACTACTATAATAAAAGTGTAACTTGGTCAATTTTGTAAACTGAAGATATTTTTGAAAAAAACTTTTATAATCTAAACACTTGGTTTTCTAGTATGAAAGTTTTCGTGAGTTTGATTCATTATAAATATTTAATAAAACGGCTAGGACTCACGTAGTTTGTCGAATTAGTCGACCTAGGTTTCGAGCATGTCCGATGCTCTTCATCAGGGGCGAGTTTACGCTGCGAGAACCCGAAGCACCTGAACTCACTGCATGGCGATATCAGCTTCACTGTGGAGGAAGAGAGTGGAGGGGTATTGCTATTCTTAGATGTCCGGGTGATTCGTGGACTTGATGGCAGCCTGACCCATACTGTCCACCGTAAGCCGACTCAAACAGACCGATACCTACAAGCGGACTCACATCACCATCCTGCGCATTTATCTTCGGTGCCAAGATCGCTGATCAATCGAGCGCTTAAGTTGTGTGACCCTCAATACGTAGAGAGCGAGCTTGAGCACGTAAGAGGTGTATTGGAGAGTAATGGTTACAATTGGCGTCAGTGTTCTCGGTGGTTGAATCCAAGTGAGCTAAAGCGGCCACCCAGGGTGGAACGGTCTCCGGTTTATTTGCCGTTCGTAAGAGGAGTAACGGACAAAGTCGGATATCTCTTACGACGTAAGTACAACATCAAGGCGTTCTTCCGTCCTCCGGGTCAACTAAGACAGCTGCTACGCTCACCGAAGGATAGTGACCCATTGAACGTGCCAGGAGTCTACAGTATACCGTGCGACTGTGGCAAGTGTTACATAGGCGAAACGCGACGCAATATTGCAACTAGACTTACCTAACACATAAGGAGCATCAAGAATGTGGACATGTGGCGCGTGCGCAACACTGGTGCTGCACGCGCACATCACTAAAGAACCAGTCCCGGGGAACGGAAGTCCATGAAGCGGAAGGTGCGGGACGCAACGCAGCGCGCCCGGCCGCAGTCATCGAGCCGGCCCGCCAGTGCTACGTTTCACAACTCCCGCGCCGGACCTGTGCCACTTTTATACGCACGCCCCGCCAATTTCACTCGCGATCTATTTTTCTAAATTCTTACTTTTTCCCTATACTTCTTTTTCTTTTCCCGTCTTTTGTATTGTATCCAGTATCATCTCAAACTATCACTATCTTTGCTTGTACGCCTTCTGCTTCTCCGTTTACCGAATAAACGAACACTTACTGTTTTCTCTGTGGTAACCTGCGTGTATATTATTTCTCCGCCAAGTCGCCAACCCATACGCACGATAGATAGGCACTATACGTAGGTAGCCACATAATTGGTGACCTTATTTTGAACGACGTGTGCGAACTAAGGAGAAACGATGACAGACGGTGCAGAAAAATTTCAGCGAAAATGCGATTGAATGTGGGAATCCGTCATTGGGCCGATAATTAAGCAGTAAAACATTTCTTATAAATAATATGCTGTACACAATCGTCTCTACATTATATCACTGACATAATAATATAAATTAACATATATAATCATGTAGAAAAGTAGTTGCAATAATTCTTTGGGCCAACAGATAGTACATAATTATATATACATCCAACACATCATTTACTTACTTGCACATCTGAAGTTGCAATTATATATCAAACATGCATGAAAAATACAATATAGTGAATAGCACTCATACCATAAACCAGTTTAAACATTGACTATGAAGTTTACCTGTTTTATGTAGATAAAAGATATACATTATATTTTTATAAAGCATCGTACGACTGTGTTTCTGTATGGTAGAATCTGATGTCATACAGGCAGCGAAATCATCAGTTATGCAGAGCCGCGCCGTTTTAAACCTGCAATTATTCATCAGAACAGTATAATGTATGAGTAGGTATAGTTATAGTTATTTAAATATTTCACATTAAGTTACTGTCGTTTATCAATTCTCGAATAACAACATTATTTACTAAAGGTACCCCATCATATCGGATGCGCTGACTCTGTACTAATATTCTGATATTATTACTGTCACGCACGCGGCCGAGGGCTACGTACAGTTGTCCGTGACTAAAGCAGTCGGAACGCAAATCTACTCCGACTCGCTCGATAGTCTGTCCCTGGCTCTTGTGCACGGTCATTGCATAGCACACTTGCAGTGGGAATTGCCGTCTGTGCATTTCTATAGGGCTATTCGGTTCTATTGGAGTTTTGAATGAGATCCGCGGGATCAAGTATTTTGTCGATTCACGCGGTTTGCGTACGGTTATTATTCTCGTCGACGCGTCTACGACTATTACTTTTGTGCCGTTCACAAGGCTGTCGACAAAACTGAGATTTCTCATTATCATATAGACACAACCTTTCTTCAATTTAAGTTCATGGTCGGGCACTCCTGCCGCCTGCACCCTGTTCAAAGTGTCGACGCCGAGATAAAAATTGTCTTCCAGCTCTTTATCAACTTCATCGACTGAGTAGCATGTTATATATTCGCCACTCGCACGTTCCAAGATGCTTTTATTTATTTCTGTTACGTTGGCGTTATGTGTCGACAGTATAGCTCTCGTGGCACAAACATTTGAATCTTGCAAAATGTCTTCAGGGAAAACAAAGTCGATCAATTCTTGAAGTTCTGTGACATAACTGAGACCCACCAATGGCGTGAGAATTTGTCTGGTCCTCCCGGCAACGTCTGATGTGTAATATTCGCACTCACCGGAACCTAATTTCAAAAGAAATTCAGAGTATTCAGCGTCACTTCTTGTTCGTTGTGCCACTGTCAATGAAAATTTTTTCAAGCTATGCCACAAAGGAGATGTTTTCAATGATGCTTGCACAATATCATTAGGGCATCTGGCTCTCGGTACTACTGGTGGAATCTGCCTAAAATCACCAGAAAATATTATCACCTTCCCGCCAAACGGTCTCGAAGATTGCATCAGATCACGTAGTGACCTGTCTAGAATACCTAATAGATACTTGTGAGACATGGGAGCTTCATCGTATACGATGAGCGCAGCGTTGCGAATTAGTTCTGCACGTTGCGAGCCGTTGGTTATGTTCCAGTAACTTGTGTCGTCTAAGATGTTTATAGGCAGCCGGAACATACTGTGCGCAGTACAACCTCCGGGGTAATTTTGCGCAGCGATGCCGGAACTGGCGGTGCAAATAGCTACCTTCTGCAATACACCGCGAACGTAAGCCACGATGACATTCAATAACAAGGTTTTTCCTGTACCGGAGGGTGCATCGAGAAAGATTGCATTTTGAAAGTCCGCAGAGTTTTGGTAACATTGCAGACGTTGAATATAGTCAAATACAGCTCTCTGTCCAGGAGACAATAGCTCCAACCAATGTTCAACGTATTCATTCAAATGTTCCACCCTGTTTATGTATTCTTCCCTTTCTCTAGTCAGCTCTGTGGTGTTATCTTGAACAGACGGCAGACCATGTTCTGCGAGACGACTTCCATGGTTGCGTAACAATCTATCTATTTGAAGCAACGCCTCTTTGTACATTTGTTGCTGTTGATTGGGATTTCGTTCCAATAATCCTCACATATTACGTCTCTAAATTTCTCCCAGAGAATCAAACCTGGACCTCCGTTGGTGATCAACAGAACAAAGAACCTACGTAATCTGTTTCCAGTGAGGAAGGTCGAGGCTTCTTCAAATGTACTGCAATATTCATTTTTGTCATTTGCGATTCCGAGATTCCGAGCGGCCTCTTGAAAAGTTTTACATTCCGACCCGCCCAGAGCCAAAAGATCCGCATAACCACGACACGGGAACTGCGCTAGTAGCAAACGGAGATAGAACTGTTCACCTCTACTCGGAGACACCCAGAATAATCGTGCTATCATTTCTTTTCGTTGTCTCTTCACTACAAAGTGTTTGCCGTCAGATGTAGTGTATACGGGCACATTTTTCGTTTTTGGTCGTGATTTATGAACCAAATATTGTTCATAAAAATCTTGGTACGTCAAGTTCTCAAACTCTAATTCTGTCGGTCGGTTGAAATAAATCAAGAGGTTCGATGTCGAGTTTTCGACTGCCTCAGATTCCCGTCCGGCTTTAAAATAAGCATTATGCTGTCCTTCCAGATGCACTGTTATTTGTTTCACAGTCGGCTCTCGTGCTACATGCGCCAAATCGCATCGCACGATCCTACATATCGTTTCGTGACATACTGCTCAATTTCGTCATTTGGAATTTGTTTCGGTACACGGACGGCTACACGCGCTTCGTCGGGCCCTTTTGTCATATATTTAAATAAATATTTTATTATTTTGCGCGTTGATGCAATCTCTAAATTTAAATGACAATCATATTTTAACAACAGGGCAGCGTTGTATGGAACGACCCATACGTCACTTACAGTTATCTGTCTGTTTCTGTAAGTTGTAACAGCTGTGTTGTTTTCATTTCGTTTATGATGCACAAACCCTTTCTCATCGACATATGTCACTTCTATGCTTTCCTTGGGGAAATATTTCATGCATTTCTTTTTTTCTGAATTCCAGCAGGGTAGATCAGTCCTATGACCTTCACCGCAGGGTCCATGAATCATATGTTTGATAACTGCCTCTCGCAGTTTACCGCCAGCTTCTTCAACCGAAGGAATATCAGCTCTGACTACTTTATCTATATCGACATTCTGAACGGGTACATTGCCTTTAACTTTAAAACATATATGAGCATGAGGCAGACCTCTTTTCTGAAACTCTATTACATGCATTATATAAACAAGTTCGCCACAGAAAGCTCCGCTGCGCAAGTCACGTAATAGCTCAGTCAATTTAAGATTGAATACTCTGGCGCATACAAGTGGAGATGCCTTCGCATTTGGTGAAGTCATAGACTGTTGAATTTCTGTCCATTTCGGATTACATGTAATTGTTAAAAAGTACGAAGGGTGGCCGAGCCTATTTACCGTACATATACCGTCCATATACTTGGTTTGCATATATCGCGCTCCGCCTGTAAAAGTGTTCGGCAAATAAATTCGACCAGCTACTACACCACCTTCGCCTTGTACTGTTTCATCTTCTGCAACTTGGCGTGTCACTTCCTCAAGAGGAGCAGACCGTAATGCAGTGTTTGTATTTTGCTTCTGCATATTTGATATGTATCGCAAACGCTCCTCTTCGATTCTAGAGTACATGTCGACCTCCCATTCTTCGGACAATCGTCCCAATTGAGAAAATCTATCATCTGACAGTAACAGACATCTATAATATTTCAATTGCGATAATTTACCTCCGTTATTGTCTAATGCGTTCAAACCCCATCCCGTACCGCCTTTCGGATAGAGTAAGGGATATTGTAGACTTTCATACAGAGGGTGCAAAACATCAACGGTGTGAGGACTTCCTTCTCCGACTTTCCAAACGACGATACTTCGAGGTTGGTATGTTTCTTGTTCGGTATTAATAATCGCTGCGACTTCGTTTCCACGAGGCATATCGCCTAAAATATTGCCATGAGTTCGTCTTGATGTTGTTTCGAATACCAGATGAGCTTGATGTGGTGGTTCATCATTCAACCGTTTGGAACAATCTATGAATGGATTCACTCTTGTGATAAAATTTGCGATGTCCACGAGAACATCTTGACGTAGACTTAAATTCTGTGCTTGCCTTCTACGTTCTTCGCCGTCGTCTATGTACATGCCAATTGGATTTCTAAATCCAATGTACGACAGATCGTATATCTGATGGTACGTTTTGCCTTGTATTTTAATAAAGCTAAAACCGGTTCTAGCATGTTGAAAGCCTTGTGTCGCACTCAAAGCGGTAAAAGCGAATAAATTGTTATAGGCACGGGCGTATTTTATGAAATAACTATCATGATAAAAACTTTCATTTAACTGAGATAATTTTAAAATATTGTATTTCCCTTTGCCCTATTCCCTGCGAATTTATTACATGCTTCTATATCTGTTCTACTTATGCAAACAACAGGTTGCATAGACGACAATCTAATGTCAATGATTTCATTCATTTGAAAGGTTATTACTTTCAAATAATGAATGGAATATTCATTACGGTCATTAACACATGCAGCGCTGATCAACAGCAACCTGGAAAGTTCTTTTTCAGTATGCAACTGAAAAATTCGAGCTTTATTCTTGGTCACGTCGTTATCGTATTTACCGTGTGGACCAACCGCATGAGAGTTGAATAAATATAAACGCCCATGTGCATTGTCTTTCCAAAACGACACTGTTGCGTTTTGACCCGTAAATAGAAATCCTATATTCGGTGCATCATGCATTCCGAAAAGATTTTTTAGTTTTATCTCTAATTCAACAATAGACTTATCCAAGTCAGCGCTACTCTGTGGGTATAGCCCCTGAGCTGCCCATTCAGGAACTGTAACAGTTATGTTGTAATTAGAGATTGTCAAACGAGAAGGCAACATTTCAGGTTCCAAGAGCCTTGGATGGCCACCTTTGATGACGTCATTTATATATATATCGTTGCCACATCTTAGAACCTCATTGATGTCTTCAGTTTCTAAAATGGAAGGCTTTTTGATATGTGAATATGCAAAGCCACATGCGGATAATACAACACACTGCAGACCGCTGCCACCTTTTATTTGCCCTTGGTGGATAGAACCTGTTGCCACACAAAGTATTTTATTTGACTCACCTCGATTTTGAATAGGGTTATGATGATAACCGAGGGTCTCAAATACCTCTACTGGATCCTTTCCCAATTGTTCTGCATTCTCAGGCAACGAACTGTTGTGTGGCACCTCTTGATTGTTATAAAAAAACAACTTTTAAGGCACACACAGACATTTATTTTTGTTTTCGCAATATTTAGCACACACGGACTACTTCCCGCACTTCACAATTCAATAAAATAGTTTTGCAGCTATTCTACCTGACTGCTTATTCCAGGCTGACCGGCAGGCCTAGGACCAGGTCCGTAGTCAGGTCGCTTGAGAGCGATTAAGGAAAAAGCCTTGAATACTAAAATTTACCAGTTTATACATATAGGCATATTGCTGACAGCGATTTAATTAGTGTTGGGGGTTCGCCCCTAGGTCAGCAATATTGCGATGTGTAACAGAACGCAGCTCCACACACTGAAAAATATTTAAGTAGGTATTATTAATTTGATTAAAAATATTCATTAATTCAATATGCAGTAATTCCAATTAATTGATGTTATTTTTACTTATTATTTTTACCCAGACTTTCAGATTTCATATGAAAATCTTAACATTCATGTAAACATCTATCGACCTACTAATGTAAATATATCCATCCTACTGCTATTTTTTTATTGTGATAAAATTGAATTATCCGCTTTTAATGAATTCATTAAAGTTATTTGGAGGATTTTTGGGGGAGACCTTTGCCCAGCAGTGGGACAGTATAGTTAAAAAAAAGTTATTTATGCTGTTATTAAGTATATTATGTAGTACCTATACATGCATTACATTTTTTTTAATTTGAAGGGTATTATAAGTTATAGAGTTATCTTCTGGGGAAAAACAGTCAAAATACAAATAATTTTTAAGGCTCAAAAGAAGTGCATGAGGGCAATATGTAAACTTAAACCTATTGAAAGCTGTAAACTGTCTTTCATTAGTCTGAAACTAGAATTTGATGTGTATTATAATTATAGATTTGATTTAGATTAGAGCGAGTGTGGCTCAGCGGGAACTTGTGCGCCTCTCGATTCGACGCACCCGGATTCGAATCCCGACTCGGCCCTGCACCAATGACTTATAGTTAAGTGCAGATTTTGCATGTTCGCTCTAAAAACGGTGAACGAAAATATCGTGATCAAACCCGCTTTCGCGCTTTGGAGTGGTAGGCTCTGGCCGTGGTTGTAATACCACCCACCGAACAAAGCCATGCCGGCAAGCGACCTAGTCGTGTTTCTGGATGATTTTCGGTGAACCATCAGGGAGACGGGTCTGAACAGCCGCTCAACTGCCGACTCTCTCACCTGCCGTCTATCTATGGGCTCCATCTTAGGCCACATAATCACCATCATACATTAAGCGTAAAAAAATAATTATTAGAATTGTTTGACGTAGTTTATAATATTTAAATGCCTCCTGGTAGAATATGGTTGAACTTAATAATTATGTAACATCATCTTTTCACAATAAAATTATTTGAATTTGAATTGTTTATATATTATGTTGATGATGTTACGAATTTGAGACTTAACAACTGATATTACCCCTAATAAAATTACAAAACTCTTTATTGCATACCACTTACAACACAACATAAATAGTAACACAAAATTTCTTACAGTGGTAGTACAATGGGCGGTCTTATCGCTTAAAGCGCTCTCTTCCAGACAACCTAATAAGTAGTTATTACAAAGACTGCTATTTTTATTTTTATTTTTAAAGGCAGGAAAGGTGCTACATAAATCTACCACCCTCTTCCAATTCTTCCTATAGGTATTTAATTACTTATGTTGCATATAAAAAATTGATTACCTTCACAATAGGAATATTATTATTAAATGCAGTACTGTTAGGGTTTTCAGGGAGAAATAATTCAACTTCTTGAGAAGGAAAATCTTCAACCTCGTAACAAATTCTTATTTTCTTCGCTGGAATCTGTTCGCTCTGTAATAAAATACATATTATATAATTGGTTACAATTATGACAGTTATGTCAAGAAGACTCCACTCACAAAATGTCCAACTCTTTTTTAAACTTGCACACATAGGTAGGTAGGTAGGTACATTTCCAGTGGGTATAAATAAACACACACCCATATATAAGTGCCTACATGCAGAACACAAAATTGTAGGTAAACATAATCATAACTTTCTAATTTTTACAAATGCTCAATCAAACGCTAAGTCTGTATGAGTAGGTAAAAATATGAATTACCTGCATGTTTCGTTTCTCCGGCCAGCTGTCATCGTATGAGCCCATGCCGAATTGATTGCCATTTGAATCCTCCACTCGAGGCATAACCTTTGAAAATAAGAATATATTTTATTACAAATATATTATCACGGGCAGTTTCAGAGATGTGTGTCATCATCATCATCAGCCCATCAAGCTCCCACTGCTGGGACACGGGCCTTCTCTCATAGAGAGAGTTAGGCCATAATCCACCACGCTGGCCCAGTGCGGGTTAGTGGATGTCACATGTTCTCTATTCACAATACATTTATTTAAATTTGAAGTGTTTACATATCATGTTGATGATGTTACAGGGCATTTGAAGCTTAACAACTGATATTTCCCCTAATAGGTAGTTATTACAAAGACGAGTCGAGTTATTAGAAAGATGAGTCGAGTCTTCCTGACAGTTACAATCTGAGAATATTGAAGTCATTAGTGAAAGGGTATATATATACCCTCACTTGACACACAAAATGTCTTACTATTTTTGAAACTCGCACACATAGGCAGGTAGGTACATATGCAGTGGGTATATATAAACACACACCCTGACATAGGTACATATCACGCAAACATCATAAATGCGATTTCATAAACATCTAAGATATATCTATCTTTCAGCAAGCAGCATCAGTGATTAGATATCTACATATTACTTTTTAATTAATATGCAGGTATTTAAAGGTATCAAGGTAGGTATCAAAATCTCTTGAGCAAACACACTATGGAATTTAATTGTGTCAGACAAAAATGTAATCTCCACCTCCTTCCAAAGATTATTATTTATACAGTTTATAATAGAATAGAATAGAAAACTCTTTATTGTATACCAATTTAAAGAAATAACCAATAACACAGTCCTTAACTATGGTAGTACAATGGGCGGTCTTATCGCTTGAAGCGATCTCTTCCAGACAACCTTTGAATGGATTTTGGATGGCAGTGTACAACAAAATTTATTAATTACAACTAAATATGTACCTACATAATCATATATGCTAATATTTAAAATCTAATACACACAAAAACAAAAATGTTATTATTAAAATAGACTAATATATACTTATTAAAATATTATTCTAATACATTCAATATAATACTTATTTACATAAAAATAATAATAGCAGTGATAGTTGTATAATATACACAGTAAAAACAAAATTGTAAGTAGACATAAATATGACTTTCTAACTTTTACACATGCACAATCAAATGCTAAGTCTGTATGTGTATGTTCAAATTAATATTATACTTACGACGTTACATCCTCAAGAAAATCGAAATTCAAAATGAGTTTCTAAACGATATCTACTACTCCGTCGACAGTGGCGCCATCTCCGCCATGCTTCATTCATTTTTATGTGCGGGCGTCGCCACTACTAAATTTGTGAAAAATATCAATTTTTTTGTTTAAATTAGTGTAAAAGTTAATTTAAAAGGTGTCATTATGGGGAAAAGGAAAAAGAACGTCAGAATTCCAGATTACGTCGGAAAATAAGACATTTGGAACAAAAGTTACGCGATTCATCATCGAGTACGGACGATGAAGGTTAGTTCTTAATACTTATTATTTCGTGCAACATTGTTGCACATTGTTTTGACGCATAAGGAAGCTTGCTTTATAAAAAATGCATGTAAGCAAAACTTAAAAAAATGTTTTTATTTAAGAAATATTTTGTAGGTAGTTTTTTTTTCGAACTACCCTCATAAACGATATTTTTTCATAATAATGACTTTATAAGTTCACCATAAGAGTGAAATTCGTATGATAGTTGTTTCGTTTTGTTTACTTTTCGTTATGTAAGTGTAATACATAGGTTCCATGTGGGTTCAATACAGCGAGTAAAATATCATTGTATGCCTAACTACGTATGTTATACTCCGTGACGTGACCACGGTTGATAACGAATAAGTCTAGTGGCGTAACGTGATTACGTACAATGACTTTAAATTTTTTAACTACTGCATAAAACAGCTGGTCAAAAATACAGTCTAGTGGCGTACCGTGAGTACGTACAATGGCTGATATGACATAGTAAACCAATTACAACGGTTGTTTTTTTTCTGTTTGACATTACAGAGTACGATCGTTATTATCCAAGATCACCGTCACCGGAACAACAGTCGTATTCACAATCAGAAACTGATAACGAAATCAGGTCCTGCGTAGTAGTCCCTGCCGGCCTGCCAGATGCAAGTAATCCTATTGATACTGCATCTAATCTGCTATATCAAGAACCGGTCCCCAGCTCAAGCGATGCGCCAAATACGGCAGTACCAGATGTGTTACCGCCAGAAATACTAGAGGCGCTAGGGGATCTAGTAGGAAAAGAAGAGGTTTTGGGGCCGGCTATTAACGATGAGATAGCTAAACGTTGGGGTAGGATCTTGGTAGAAGGAATGACAAAAGAGGCAAAAGATTCCACGTTAAAGAAGACTCTAATACCTGAAAACTTTAGCCTATCGAAGGCACCAAAACTGAATCTAGAAATCTCTGCGGTTTTAAGCGAAAACATTAAGCACCGGGACAAACTCCTTGAAAAGGCCCAGAACCAACTTGGTTTGGGAATCGCTGGGCTTACTAACTTAGCTTCGTCTCTTATAAAGGAAAGTAGTGTATAATTGGGTTTTCTGGATCACTCGCAGAGAAGCTCTCGCTCCAGAAAACCCAATTATACACATTACTTGAATAGATGACCTATTAAAAATCATCGATTGGAGAAGTTACACAAGCTTGATATGAATAGTATGATCTTTCAAAATTATCTATTTGAATAGTTAAATACACGACGTGAATGGTGCATCTATTCAAATAGTGTTAATTCTAAGACTGATACACCTAGGCGTCTATAATTATCTACTTCATCTAATTATTCTAAAATTTATCTATCTAGGTCGGTATTTAAAATCTTTTATCTATTTAAATTATAGCATATTCTTCTAATATAAGCAACCTATTCGAATTGATGTCTTAAAAAAACAATAAGCTATCCAACCAAACTGTTAGAACAATCAGAACTGATTGAACTGCTGTGTATAAAACATAGCAGTTCCACAACCGCTTCAAACTTTTATGCAGTTAAGTAATCCTATCAGTTCATTTTTAGCAGTTCATTTATACGAATGCTTGCTACTAAGTAAGTACTAGGAGATAAGATTATAAACTCATTTCACAATTATCTATTTATTAACTTAAGAATACGCTTAGATAATACATACTACTTGAACTTGATTACTGCTCATTTCTTGATATACCTATTAAATTACTGTTGTAAGACAGAAATTTATTATGATAGGAGTTAGCAATGAAACAAATATAATAATAAATATAATATTTTATTTTATTTTTATTATCATTATACCACTTAAATAATAAAGTTACATTCTGAAGAGCACATATTTTAGAATGGTAAATACAACTAAAAAAATTAACATTACGTGACGCATAATACATTTCATACAAATGAATTAAGTTTGGACATCCATAATCTTCTAAGTTGTATATTTTATCATGACCGACAATTTCTTTCAACCACATCACTTTCTCAAGACCTTTCGTAAAGATACGCTTATTCTTTAAATAGTCTAAAATACAATACTTGTAATTAAAATACGGTATAAATCCTTCATTCCAATATATTTTTCTATTCCTCTCAATCCATGATACACTACGTCTTTCTGTTTTCGATAGGTCATAAAATGGGTATGGAGGTTTGATTAAAAAAACTTGCATACGTTCATTTTCTATTATCGCTATTTCTTTGACGATAAATCTATTTGCATCGTCTTTGAATCCTTGAACATCCACGAACGTATGATTCATGATAATTTTCGTACAATATTGCTTAAAGGCTTATATTCAAATAAGCGATCGTTTATAATAAGACAGTAAGCACTTGTATTCTCAGGAATATTTTCGCAACTTTCGATTTCCAATCGCACATCGACCGGGCCAGTTAAAAACTGGCCCGGTCGATGTGATATTTCGTTTTGCCTCGAACAATCGATGACAAATAGCGGGCTTTTTTCTTTGAAACCTTTTAAGTCGAACAAGGGTTCGGAAGGTTGGTTGTAATAAGACTGACGGAATCTGGTGTACATTTCATATAATATACTGTATTTACCTTCATCAAATTTTACATTAAGTAACTCATATGGATAATATTGAGAGTTTAAAAACAGTGTCACATTCTTTAATTTACAGTGATCGAATATAGAGCTGTCTCTAATTTTATTGATTTTCCTGTTTGTCTGCAAACCGAAAATAACATAGCGCGGTTTCTCAAGTTGTGACGCTGTTTTAACAGACCAAGAATGTTTTGAAGTCTTCGGCAATAATGGATATTCATACAAATCCCAATTTCTAAAGGCTATTTGAATGGGGCGATCTTTTTCTAATTGCTTTAATAAAGAAAGTCTTTCCCTGTCTGACACTTTTACGTGAGGTACTCGCCATTGTACTCTCTGTATGATTATTTCAAAAGAGTCATTTTCATTATCAAACGCTATGCTATTTAAGCTAGAACAGCTTCTGTTTAACACAAGTTCATGTTTACAATTAATCATAATTTTATTATAATCCTCCGCAAATCCTAATATCTTGTTTAATGGTAAAACGGCGCAGAAATGACCATCATTACTTTTTATTCCATTCCATCCCCACATTGCAACAGCTTTGTTTCCACCATCATTCATTGAGATGTATGATTTCATAGTTGTCGTTATACCAACATTTTTAGTACGATCAATTTCAATGCCATTTATTTCATATCTAATATCTTGAAAGAGAAAGGATATTGGATTATTTGTGAAGTTAACACTTTTTTGTATTGGTTTTCCATCCTTACCAATAATTTTACCATAACCTTCTTCTAAAATAGAGCTAGCGGAAGGTAGCACGTATACATCTTGTTGGTGAATAGGTATACGGATTTCATCATTATCTTTGAAGTTATTTCCATACGGGTTGTACGTATGAATCTCATAACTCTCGATTGAGTTATCAAATTGCACTGAATCATTTATTTGCAGGATATTCATATTTTAAATCCAAGAGCTTTGAGAAATTCTTTATTTGTTTTTGAATTTTTTTTTATGATTTTACGACTACGCTGTTTCGTTGTTCGAATAGAAATAACACGTTTAACTTCACCTTTCAAAGTTTTATGGAAATCAATCATTATGTTTTACGTAAATGAAGACGAAGAAAAATATCTTCTCCTCTGAAATCTATAATATTTCCCTTTAAATCAACAAACTTAATTGTTATATATGAAATATATTTTTTAGTTACAGGAAAGTAAATAACGTTTCTTGGTTTTTCTATAAATCGGTGGCCTGGAGGAACGTTTGGAACAAATCCATGTAATATATGCGATGACGATCCGTTAGTGTAAGAGCCGTGAACTAAGTCACATTCAACCCGTATCGCGGACAGCGGTAGAATGTTTATAGAATTCACTGATTCATGCCATTTATTTGCTTGGAGCTTTATCTTAGGGAATCCCAGGAGTGATCCAAAACTAGCGTTATCATGAAAGTTTACTGTCTTGTTACAGAACAGTGAACAAGTCAATGTATTTCTGTTCGCCTTAACTTTCAACTCGCAATCGTCTCCATTATTATTGTTGATATATTCACACAAATCTTGAATATCATAGGCGCCGACAGGTATTTTTAAATGCTTTTTGTCATCTCCATATGAAAAAATGTTATTGCTAAAATCTATATTAGGTACAGAATTGAACACTGACAGATATAGTAAACCACATTCATAATTATCGTCTATGCTGAGAGGAGGCAAAAAATATGTTTGTAAGGTAGATTCATTGCCTGTGATTGTCACTGTAATAGACATTGTAATATACTAAATTCGTTAATGTAATGCATTCTATAATATACTAAAAAGTTACCTCATCCAAAAACTTTTGAGAAATTTAATACACAAATGACCACAGTTAAAATTATTATCTCGCTGTAAGTTATCATAATTATAGGAGATAGAAGATCCTAAGTATTTAATTAACTCTCTTGGAGGTTTTAAGTTTCCATAACTATCAAAATATTCAATATAATTATGCTCTTTTGCATAAGCTACCCAATGAGTTCCAGGATTTTTCGAACAATCTAAATTTATTATTCCACATTCTTTTATTAAAGGTTTTTTTAGCAGTGTGTCTCTCATATACACTCCTCGAAAATATGGAACTAATTTTGTATATTTGATAATATCTAAGTTAGTAAGAGCTCGATTGGGTAGCCGACATGTTAGTTTTTTTTCTTATTCGATACACAAATTCCAAATCCACTTTTATAAGGCTTTAGATGTAATCCTTTGCCTATGCAAACTGCCTCCACTAGCGCGTTACGTTTTCGTTGTCCTGCTAATCGCTTTATAGCATTTTTGTAGATGCTATATGCTTTAACTATGCCTGCAGCACCTCCCGCCAAACTACCAGCAGCAGATAAACCGGCAAAAACAGGTATCAATGGTAAGAATCCTCCGGTTTTTGGCACAGGTATTATACGTGGAACTGGAACCGGTGAATCCGCTAACATCTCCTTAGCAGCAGCTATTGCCATTTTTATTGCAATTTTTTTACATTTAGGTTTCATTTTTCGAATATGTTTCTTCGCATGGCTGACCATTTTTTTAAAAGAGTTCTTGAGTCCAGCTCCAGAAGAAACCTTTGCTATCATAGCTTTATTAACTAAATTAGCCGCTATTTTCTCTCCTGCGCTTGCATTAAGAGCGTTTTCTCGTTTTTTAGCCATTTTCATTAAAATTATATCAGCTTTATGTCTATCTTTCAGACTTTTAGATTTACTGTATGCTATATCGTGATCTTTACAATATTCGTCTAATAAATTTACTCCTTTATCGCCTCTTTCTAATCGTTTTTTCAATTTTGTGCCTGGGCCACAATAGTTATAACCAGGCAAGTGAAGCTCAATAGGTAAATTATTAATGAGACTGTTAAGTAGACTTTCTCTTTTCATAACTATACGAAGAATGATTGAAAAAAGGTTTGTTTTGTAGATTTTATATTAATTTTATTGTTGAAATAATAAAAATATATGCGTAATTAGAGTACATTAGTTTTGTCTATCCAACTGTTTTCAGTAGATGGTAGTCCAAGCCATTTTACCAACACTTTATTTTTACACCTTTTTAATACTCTCTCTACTAGATAAACGTCAGGATGTTTAGTTTTTTGAAGTTCCTGCGCATAAAAAGCACCTAAAATTGGTTGATGTTTTGCATCTTCTATTAGATAGGTAACAGGGTTGGTATTTTGTATTTTTATTACTTTGAAAATTTCTGTTGACCAATTGGGCGTGTATCCTTTCTCAAAACAACCTTTGTATTTACTTATTCGAACAAAGTCACCGAACTTAAACGTCCTGTACTTTTTATTATTATTATTATATTTAGCACAAGCAATGTATTTTTGCAGAATTTTCTTTTTGTTTTTTTCATTCACATCTGCAGGTCGTATTCCTATAGTTCTATGAATTGTATGATTATATTCGTGTACAATATTCTCTAAAACACCGTCGACCCATCTATGATTACCTTGCAAACTAAATCGTTTGAAAAGTTTGTTTTTTATTGTTCTTATCAACCTTTCAGCAATTGAAGCCTTTTTAGAGGAATATGTAGAATAATGATTGATATTGTGGAGTCGCATTAACTTTTTAAATAAATTGTTGTAAAACTCTTTACCTAAGTCAGTTTGTAAATTTATAGGAGTACGCCCGCTTTTCAATATCTTGCTAAAAGCTTCGGTGACTGTTTCTTTAGTTTTGTTCTCGAGCGGCATACTCCATGCAAATTTAGAAAATGCGTCGATCACTATTAAAATATATTTAAATGCTGCATTATCGTCCGAGATAGATTGCATATCCATTAAATCAGCTTGCCAAAGATCGTCAATATCCTTCAGAATCACTTGTCTTCGTGGAAAACTGAGTCTGGCATTTTTATGAATTTCATTTACCACGTCTGCTTTGCTCATTTTTAGTTTTACCTGTGTCTAATATTTTTTCTAGTTTTGATAATCTTTCATTTCAGCTTGCGTAAAGTTTATTTAAAGTTGAATAGTTAACTTTATAATCAGTGACAACTTTATCTACGTATTCCTTTGTAGTAGCATCCAAACATTCGACAGGTGTTAAAAGATTTCTTATGGTTTTATGTTGTGCATCTAAACAATTACTATTAATATCATGTAATTTTAAGTGACATCCAATCATAGAAGCTTCATTGATTTTTTGCTTTTTAAATATATTGACTCCAAATTTAT
This sequence comes from Petrophora chlorosata, assembly GCA_951640565.1. Lineage (NCBI taxonomy): Eukaryota > Metazoa > Arthropoda > Insecta > Lepidoptera > Geometridae > Petrophora > Petrophora chlorosata. The sequence goes on along the minus strand of OX621203.1, from coordinate 9,640,579 downwards.
CAACATTCATCTTTGATGAACAAAACGTTACTAAATAGTAATATTGTACGATGCTGCTTTTATTCTTTAATTATTCCAGCTTCTTTTAATTCTTCTATTATTGATATGATTTCATTATTATGATTACTATTACCAGCATCCTTTGAAGCCAGCAAAAGTTTAAGTCGTTCAATGAGTTCATTAGGGTCATCCCAATAAACTAGATCAGTATTCTTTTTATAATTTTTGAGAACTGGTAAATTGCCTCCAGATTTTGGTGCCGTATCAATATCAAAAAATAAAGGTTTAATTATTTCACGATATTTCACACCTTTGACTCCTTTGATTTGCCCCATGAAATTAAAATCTCTTTTATGAGCATTAGTGTTACTTAGAATGTCTTTATAAACAATTTTGTCTCTTTCCGATACTAATCCTAAGTTAGGTATTTTGCGTAATAAGAGTTCTCTTAAACCAACAGTCAACTCATATTGCTTATTACCAATCATAATCATATGTATTTTATCATTATTTAATGCATTATTGATGATGCTAAATTTTACTAACGAATTCCCAATATAATACTTTTTATTTTCACTTCTTATTCCAAAAGGTACATTCATAGAGTCATACAAATCAGTTAAGTCATCTTTGTTAAGTGATGTTTCCATATTTTTTTTTGGGACATTAATATGTTGTTTCGAATCATTTAACTCCATTAAATTGTTACCATCAGAATCTTCAAAATCCTGATAGTTTGACGATATATCAGAAACTTTATCACAATTGCTTGCTAAATCTTGTTTGTCATATTTTTGGTTTATTCCCACTAACGATTGCAGAGGTTCTGTCACAGGCTTTAAGAATTTGTTTATTCTTAGAGTAGAGCTTTGTTCTGCATCTTGCATTTGTTTTATTTTACTTTTTATCGCATTAACTGACTTGATTAATTGTTCCTTAATATTTTGATCCATTTTAACACTCGTGTCACCTTGAACACTCGTTTTGACTAACATAATATTGATGTCACACTGACTAAATTATCAAATACGTTGATTTATATAAAAAAACTGGCTTCTTCAATAGGTAGATACTAAGTAAAAGAAACAAAAACATCAAAATCTTTTCTATACCTCCCATTGTTCACTTCACATTCCTTATTGATAATTAAAAAATTAAATGGTTTTTCCCATACACTGAAACATAATTTTTTGAACTGTGACCATTCCATATCTGAATTTACATGTTCTTTGTAAATATGCTTCAAATTAATATCGTCTTGCTTGAATATAATTAAAAAGTTTGTATTATCTCGTAATAACTGTTTTGGGATTTTCGAGTATGTTTGTGATAAATAAAAACAATCTATTTGCTTATGTCGCCCCATCGAAAAGTAATTACGAATATTAGTCTGATCTTCGCAAGCAATATCATCAAATATGAAAATAGATTGCGATAAAGCATTGTTAGGATGAACAACATCTTTGCTATCATCCATAGTAAAAAAATGTACTTCAGGAATTCTTTTCAATACTTCATTCAAAAAGCGGTATTTTGGCTGAAATGTTGTTTTAGAGTAAAGGTAAACATTTCGGAATTTTAGTCCATTTACGTGTAATAATAAAGTCAACATTACATTAGTCTTCCCACAATTGGAAGGACCACATATGATGCAGCGGATTGTATTAGGTAAAAGCGAACTGTGATTAACATAATTAGAAATCTGATCAAAATTAATAGTTTGGACTTCTAAAGATAGTGGTTGCTTAATCAACTTCATGATGATATATGAAACATTAAGACATTATGTTAGGCTTTTATAATCAGAAGTGGTGAGTTTTTAATAAAAAACTATTTTTAAATTATATACCATTTATTTTTAATCCATTAACTATTAAACATACAATCATTCTTAAAATATACTTATTTACATAATTCATTATAATTTTAACGGTTCTAATCTAAATCATTGCATCTTTAAAATATAGTGTCACAATGTCCCCAAGGCAACGTATTTATTTGATCGGGGAGAATTTGCCTTTTGTCATCATTCCTATTCAAAACTAATTTGTTTACCTCTTGTGTATATAACACATGCTTTATCGACTTTATTGTATTCATCTTACATATTAAATTTGTATTGTTTATTAATGATTGCTTATAATCACTGATATTTAGTTTTTTAGTAACCGCCTTTGATATGCCTTTAGCCTTCTTTATTTGAACTTTAACACTCTTCATACAATACAACTTTGCTCGTAGTCCAATAAATTCGGCTATGACATCACCACCTAACTCATCCTTGAATAGACCAGGAATTTTTGCATTAATTATCGGCATGCCATACGGATTATCAACATCAAAATTACTAGTGTCATAAGCAAACAAATTCCTTTTCATATCATCATAAAAATCGTCGGTATATATTAAATACAGCAAACTATCCGTATCGGTGTAACACAACTTTGCATTATTTTTATATTCGTTTTTTATAAAATTGTAGTGAAACCGATACAGATGAGTTTTCGCATATTCTAGCACACTGAATCCTATATAAATCGGTCGATCGAGTTTTAACTGGATTGCTGCAAAATCTTCAGAAAATATTGATACGCTATGAAAATTTGGTTTGGCTATTAGATCTTTAGCTCCTAATACCCTATTAGTTTTGTTTTTATTATCACTCCAATGAGTTACCAATTTCACACATGTTTTCGTTTGTTCTCAATAGTTTTACCGAATATAGAATTGTTTAATAACTTAAAGAAATCTTTTTCAAATGTAGATGTAGATTTTTGACGTAACCGGGTGTTTAAGTTGATATATTTTTCCAGATAATTATCTTGTCGAAAACTTAATATCCTGTGAATTGTTTTCAGCTTCAATCCATGCTTAATACATTCTTTCAAATGTACATAATGAATGACGTAATTATATTTATCGTATAGATTTGAAATCAATTTAGTACTTTTACCACCAGGTGGAATGAATCTTTCGCACGCAAATGGTAAGTCACTGTGAGATCTATGCAAATAATCACTATATTCTAAATCAACTTCTAAAATAAAACCATAGTCAGCATTCTCTTGTGCATTCATAATATTAAAATTTATTATTTCTTCTTCTGTCAAAAATTTAAACTCGGATATAGACATCTTCTTAGTCATAGCATACCCATACAGATTATTACAATCAAGGTAAACTAAAAACGAAGATTCTTTACGATCGTCATAATGGGGGAGATATTTATTGTTTGCTTTAGCATGTCGTAACGAGCACTGAGCTAGCCCTCCACGAATACCTTTCTCAAGTAACTGATACATTTCTAAATCATTGATTAGTTCCAACTGTACACCTGAACATAATAACATCGCATCCCAACTAAGTCCAGAAGAAGTTACATAATAACAAGGATCTAATTTATAATATTGCAAACATGTGTTTCTGAAGTTTTCGAATATGTCGCATAATATTAAAACATCACTTTTTAAATACAAGTCCGTATATTCACCTAGGGTTGAGATGTTAAATACATCCCAAACATGCTGGGCACGGTAGTATTCATTGTTTGATATGTGTTCTTGTGTTAAACTGTTAAAAAAATATTTTTTCTCTGGAAGTGAATTATAATTATACTTTGAAAATGAATCGATGTAATCATATGGATATATACCTTTTTTATTGATACGGTTGAACTGTTCTTTGTTTTCAAACTCCTTTGATAAATGTTTGAAATTCTCATCTGTTAACGTTTTGCTTAAGTTTTCTAAGCTTGAGCTAAGAAATTGAACAGAATCGAAGAACTTTATTTGTATTGAATTGTATACATTTTCTGTAGGTAAGAACTTAGTAAAACTCAAATATTTTTCTTTTGTCTTAGGTATGATTTTAATCTCGCCTTCATAACTTGCTAGTTCTTTAATAAAGAGATGACAATCATATCCTGATAAATTATGTAATATCACTGGTACAAACGGACACACTCTATATAATAAATTGCAATGACCATGACTTGCTCCTCGGTATTCTGAAGAAATGTGGTCATGGTCCATTACTTTGTCGTTATAGAGAGGATTATGACAGATATGACAAACAGTTGCATTTTGATATTCTTCCTGTTGTTGTTCTGTTAATGTTGACATCGGTTTATTGTATTTTAACATTTTATGAATTTCTTTAACATCTCTGATTAAATACTCTATGAAAATTTTAACACAGTCTGGACCTCTATACGTTACATATTTATTTAGAGTGGAATCGTGTGAACAACATATATAGTATCCGAAACAAGAAGGTTCGTGCAATTATAACTTTTTTTGTTACTCCTACGCTCGGTTCAGAGCAATTTAATAAGACACTTTCGAAATCAGCATATATCACAAAATTTATCTTCTGTTGTCTTTCGTAGTGCTCAAATTTTAAAACAGTATTTTCTGGAGGTAATACACTCAAAACCTTTGAACAGTTATGGTTAGTGTATTTAGAAACACTTGAAAAAAACTGAAGACAATCTTCACACAAGTACATTTTTCCTTTATGTTGCGAAAACTGTTTTCGTACAAGGCGTAATAGATCTTTTATTAAACAGTAATGATAATTACCATTTTTTTCAATATACAGTAAGTTCACATGAGTTGATTTTCGAGAATCTGACCTATATAATGGGCCAGTTACATTACACTTATTGTCTAAGCCATAGATATTGATACTTAATTCTTTATTATTTCTTTCTAAAATTTTTACATCGCTTATTGCAGGTGGGAATTTCATTCCGTCTGTATTCAATATGGTAGAATAGTGAGGATATGAACTCGTTCTACATACATTTCGCTCACTTGGGCACATAGCGGCAACTACACACCATAACAAGCAATGATTGTCATTGTTCTGAATATTTATACAACTTTTAGTATTTTTAACTTTAGTTGGTAAGTCTATGTATGACCCACCTCTCATAGGACAGTATTTGTTAATGTTTATTTCTAAGTGACTTATTGATAACAAAGACCAACCTGATTCACAATGTTGAAATTCTGAAAATTTTCTTTGCATGGTATTTAATGTATGTTCATATATCTCACTCAAATCAGTATGTTGCAAAATAACGACGTTCTTTGTATTAAAAGACTTTAATTGATGTTGATCAGAATGCGGTAATATAAAATTGGCAAATAGTTCAAAGTTTACTTTTATGCAATTATTTTCCAACAAACTTAAATTGATGAGCTTTATCATGGTTTTCATATTGTCACACAAGAACGCCTCAGGCGTGAGGTACTCGACTTCATGTGATGGATTTAATCTATATGTAAGAATTCTATTTTTAAATGCTGTTGTAATGATATCGATGTTATCAAGTTCAGTTTTCAATAAACAATTCGATTTATGTAAATTACTTTTTATATGATACTTGTAAAGAGATTTTTTTAAAACTAACTGACATTTATCACATAATATAGTTTCATTATTTTTGGAGTAAGATTCAAGCTCGCTGGATTGGGTAACTGTAATTAAAAAAAACAATTCGAGTTAGGTACGACAGCACAAAATAACATTTATTATTTTAAAACCATATAAAGATAACATTTCCATTAAAAATAAACTAATAATAAAAGTTTGAACTTTATTTAAGTACTATGAATATATAAACTATACTATATAGTACTTTTACTATAACTAAACTAGTACTATTTTAGGTGATATGAATGGTTACATGGTACACATGATTTATTTCAATCAATAATATTGCCTTAAAACTACATAGTGTAAAATAGTTATATGAGTAACCGTATAGGAATTTAAAGAAAGAAAACTCCACCAACTTTTTTTTCTATAAGTATTTTGATTTGAATTTATTACTTTTTGAAATAGTTATATTTCTTAAAGTAATAAATTCGAATCAAAATACTTATAACTTTTTAAAAGTAATTCGAAATAAAAGTTGGTGGGTTTTCTTTGTATTCCTTACGAGTCTCACATATAAATTTTGTTAAATGCTGCCAGGCCTCTGTATTATCATTGGTTTGATTTTTTACTGTGATTATTGCCTGGCGCCATCTATTCATCGGTGTTATATTTTCAATTTCATTTATTTTGTAAACTTTTAACTCCACGTAATGAGTGCCAAGTTTGTTGTTATTAGATTGACGAGAAATGCCGTTAGCCAGCCTACGTGTGATATATGACAAAATAGGTTTTTTACCGTTGGCTGGAGTTGACTCTATGACTCTATCTTCATCCTCGCTTATCTCGCCGAAAAGTTCATTGGCCGTGATCTTTGATGATGATGCGATGGGAGTGATTGGATGAATAGTTGGCTTTGATTTTTTAGAGCTTGAAGCAGACACCTCCGAGCTGTGAGAGGATGACTTAGAGCGCTTCTTAGCCTTCGAACGCACATCCACATCTTCAAACTCTTCTTCAGATGGGAACATATCATCAGCGTAGGCTTGTTTGGACCTGAAATAATAATAATAAAAATTATAATCAGTAATAGTATAGACGATATGTGGCAGTGAGCTCGAGGTTAATAAACCTCGAGCTAACTATATAGATTATTTAATAGTGGTTGAACATTCAAGTATAAAATAGGTGTATGTTATGTTGACTTGATAGAAGAATTATATTACTAAGAGTTATTCGGAATCGTTAATAGAAATATGGGTGTTCATTTATGAACGTTCAAAATTACTCGAATAAAATAATAATAAGTCATACTCACATTATAAATATTATTCTCTCCGAAAAGCAGGTGAATGATCTCGCTAATCGCAGGAGCAGACACTCTCACAGAATGGATCTGAAAACCAATAATTTTCAACTTTAGCCACCTGAATGATAATATTTCCGTTAATGATTCCGTTCGATAAGTAATAGTTATATTAATTATCGAACGGAATTGGAAGCCGTGTTATTGGAATAAATGATAATAAGTGTTTTTATAAATGCTATAAGTTGGAGTTATAACATTAGAAAACGAAAATAATCAATTATTAAAGCTACATCATTAATATTATTACTCACATATTTACTTTCCTTTCTTTTTACTATAGGTAAAATAGGTAAAACGATATACTAGTATGAAATATTAAATTAATAAGATTATCCAATTATGATAAAGGCACGGTTAGTTAATAAAAATACAAATGTATTAGAATTAGAATATTACAATATTAACTTTACTTATATATTTAGGTAGTTATACAATTAAATGATTACACAATAAGTTATCAAATAAGTAAAATATTATGAAATTGTACTTACATAGTGCATAAAACGGTGTCTTCCTCCGATGAGCAGCAGCTGTCGGAGAACCCAACTATGTGCAGAAGCTGATACTCTCTCATAGAAACGTTCTGAAATGAACAATGACAGACATTAGCAAGATGACTAAGATAATTATTTGAATTAGTAGTGACTATGAACCATTCAAAAAGTTAGCTATTAATAATTCATCATTTTAATAATTAAAATTTTCTCGTACCTATTTAAATATAATGAAAGAGACATAAAATGTTAGCAAGTTAATTAACAACCAGTAATATTAATATAAGATATAAAAAAAATTAACTAATAAATCTATATTCAAATAGAGTAATTACTATTCAGATCAATCACTGTTAAATAATCATGAATGAATGAATTTGTTTCAATTCGAATAAATCGTTCTATTCAAAGCAATATATTATTATAGTACTTACAGTAAGTTATTAGGACGGCACGCTGCTGGAGATACTTTTCTTGAGAGAGATGGTGTGAACCCACAGGAAGGAAGCACGGTAATACCACATCGTATTTCTAGTGTTTAAATAAATATCAAGAATGTCGATGTGTTAATATATCTTTGCGTATGTGTGACATAAAAGTATGGCTAGGTCAGCACTTTGTGCGAATCAAACTTTGATCTAAACAATCTGATCAGACACCATTATCATATTTTGTACCTTATACTCATAGAAATAAAGTACAGCTAACCATAATGTAGACAACAGGGGTTAGGGCCAGGGCAATAGATGTTTCTAAGCACTGCCTTGACTTAGTAAGTACTCAATCTTAGCGTTCATAATTATTTGTACTCTATTACGAATGGATAATCGCTGCTTAGTGACGGAACAATAGATTTTTCTAAGCACTGCCTTGACTTAGTATGTACTCAATCTTTGCGTTCATAATTCGTTATACTGTATTACTAATAGATGATCGATGCTTAGTGACGGAACAATAGATTTTTCTTAGCACAGCCTCGACTTAGAATATACTCAATCTTAGCATTCATAATTCTTTATATTGTAATACTAATAGATGATGATTGATGCTTAGGGGTGGAACAATAGATTTTTTCTAAGCACAGCCTTCACTTAGTATGTAGTCAATCTTAGCTATCATAATTCTTTAGTGTATGAATTGATATACAATGGAATAAAATATTTCACTTTCGAATTAATATAGATACTATGTATTAACTATGTATGACATGCTGAGTACTTTGCATGGTTTATTAAAATATAGGTACAATCATACGAATTGTTGTTTGGTAAATTCAAACATTCTAACAATTTGATTGAATGTTTAGATGCGGGCGCATCACAGCCTCAGCTAGTAGGTAGTTATTATAAACATAGACGGATCATATAGCTCCGGCGCCACACTTGATGCATTCCTCTCCATATAGAGAACTATCGTGATTGTATTACTTCTACTGCAATAATTACAGGATTTTGAACTTTAAAAACATTAAAAATAATTGAGTATTTTTATAGATAAATCCTATCAATAATTCTTCATTACTTTATTAGCTCCAATACGAGCAAGACGAGTGCAGGGTAGTATTCACCAAAAAATGTCTGTAAGTACCCCAATTTCTTGTTAATGAGTTCTTTATTAATATGACTATAGTATTTTTAAACTAAATGAGATTTGATTGTTATAAATCACTAAATATAAATAGTATGCATGTACTTATGATATTAAAATATATTGTTAACCACAATTCCTTATATTATAATAAACCAATGTACGATGTCGTGGGAAAGAGCAATTACATACCTTACCTAAGTACCTAGAACAACTAGATATGTTTTAATATGTTAATTAATAATATTCCTTTTTCCAGGACTCAGAAGAAAACCTGTTTAACTTTATCAACTTGGAGCCCCGAGGTCAAAAGAATAAAACCAAAAAAAGGCAATTCACAGCGGTAAGTGTTATTTTATTTTATATAAGTAATGCGCCTATTCAATAAACGAATTAATTAAACTAATTTCATTTTATTTGTTAACAGGACTGTCACGATTCTAACGAGATCACACCAAACAACATACCTGTGGAACGGGGCACAAGTGTTAGCAATAAAAAGATGTTATATTCATTTATAAAGCGTCCCACATCTTCATCAGGACGAAAAATAGTAAAAATTTAAATATATGATGTAGATAACCTAAATAACGACGAAGGCATCAAGATCTGCAAATGTCATGTAGAAATATGTACACAACATGTTGTACAAAATACTTATATAGACGACATTTATGTTAATATAAAGGATTTAATTTCAAGGATTGAATTGGGAGTTAAAAATTATTCACAATAAGTACTTATTAAATACATGGTAAAGTAATAAATAAGATTGTTTTATTTTCGATCCGCTTATTCAATATTCTAATACTTTGAAAATATAGTAATCTTAGATAATAAGTAATTGCAGGTACCTATTTGAATAGATGTGAAATAGATAAGTAATAGGTTTACTTCTATTTCTTGTATATAATAACTTTAAATATCTAAGTAAATTATTTTTAGAATAGAACTTTTCGAATAGATCATTTTGAACACTTCGGTATATCACTCTTAGAACTAAAACTATTTGAATAGATGCAGCATTCACGTCATGTATTTAACTTTTCGAATAGATAATTTTGAGAGATCATACTATTCACATCAAGCTAGTGTAACTTCTCGAATCGATGATTTTGAATACATCATCTGTTCAATGAATTTTAGAATAGAACTCTTGAATAGATCATTATGAACACCTAGGTATATCACTATTAGAACTAACACTATTTGAATAGACGCACCATTCAATATTCAACTTTTCGTAACTTCTCGAATCGATGATTTTGTATAGATCATGTGATCAATGAATTTTAGAATAGAACTCTTTAATAGATCATTATGAACACCTAGGTATATCACTATTAGAACTAACACTATTTGAATAGACGCACCATTCAATGTTTAACTTTTCGTAACTACTCAAATCGATGATTTTGAATACATCATCTGTTCAATGAATTTTAGAATAGAACTCTTGAATAGATCATTATGAACACCTAGGTATATCACTATTAGAACTAACACTATTTACACTATTTGAATAGACGCACCATTCAATATTTAACTTTTCGTAACTTCTCGAATCGATGATTTTGAATAGATGATCTATTCAAGTAATGTGTATAATTGGGTTTTCTGGAGCGCGAGCTTCTTTGCGAGTGATCCAGAAAACCCAATTATACACTACTCATACGAAAATACTGCCAAGTATCTTGGCATGACCCTAGACGCAAAGCTTCGTTGGAAGGCACATGTCAAAAAGAAACGCGACGAGTTAGAGCTTCGCTATAGGAAGATGTACTGGCTACTTGCGAGGCATTCTACGTTGTCAGTGCACAATAAAATACTATTATACAAACAAGTCCTCATGCCAATATGGACTAATGGTATCCAACTGTGGGGGTGCACCAATCAAAGCAACGTAGCAATCATCCAACGATTCCAAAACAAAGTACTCAGGGGTATTGTTAACGCTCCGTGGTACATTCGAAATGACGACCTCCATCGGGACCTGAAAGTGGACCTCGTCACTAGTGTAATAAAAAAGTTCTCCGAAGTTCTTGAACGGAGACTTCATCACCACGTGAACGTCGAGGCTATCCAGCTCCTTGACAGCACAGACATAGTAAGAAGACTCAAACGGACAAAACCTTTTGAGTTAGTGTAGTGAAGTGACAGTGTATTTTATTTTTATTTTACAATTTTAGGAAAACTTACATCTAGGTCTAATAACTAGGATACTTAAATATTGTACGAAAGGACATTTACAAGTTTCCACATATAGGCGACAGATTATTTACAACATGGACGGAAAACAAAACAAAAAGCATGCAACTAAAGATAAACAGAACAATACAAAATAACTATTATACAATCTGTGGTCCACTTACCGATGGCTTTTTCAATCAACACTTTGATTAAAAAAATCATCGGTAAGTAGACGTTTTAATTTTCCAACAGATGTGTTAAAAACATCCAAATCGTGTATGGTAGCCAAGGCATTGAAACACCGGCTCGCTCGCAGCAGATAGCTGTTTTGTCTGTAGCTGGTTTTAGCTCCGGGGACATGTAGGAAACATGGTCTCCGGAGTGCGGCGTACGGGACATGTAGGCCGATGTGCTGCAGCAGCTCAGGACAGTCGACGGAGCTATTCGCTATATTAATAAGATACGCGACGTCAGCTATACGCCTTCTCTCTTCTAAGGGTAATGTGAAATTTCCTGCAACGTTTTAAGTAATCTGGAATGTATGATTTTATTTTAAATTGAAGATGACGGAGGAAACGTTTTTGGATGGATTCCATACGAGTAACATATGTGTTGTAAACAGGATTCCAGACTTGTGAGGCATATTCTAAATGACTTCTCACATAGGCGCAATATAGTATTTTTATGGTTTTCATAGAATTAAAGTCTTTTGACATACGCAATATGAAACCGAGTGCTTTAGATGCTTTTTTAATAATTGAGTTTATGTGTTCGTCGAAAAGTAATTTGGTGTCAAAAATAATTCCTAAGTCGCGAGTCCTGTTGACTCTGCACAAAATTGAGTTTTTTAGTGAATAGTTAAAAGTAATAGGGCTAGTTTTGCGAGTGTATGAACTTATAAAGCACTTAGAGACGTTTAAATCTAGCTTATTATCTGCGCAATATCGTTCAAACCTGCAGAGATCCTCCTGAAGACGGTGAGCAAATTCTTGCGAACGGATGGGATACATTATTTTCATGTCATCGGCGTATAAAAGTATTTTAGAATAGGTGAAACAAGAGGCGATGTCATTTATAAATAGGTTAAAAAGTAGTGGTCCCAGGAGTGATCCTTGAGGAACACCAGATGGGATTAGCATTGGAGCAGATGTGAAGCCATTTAGTGCGACAGTCTGACACCTGTTCTGTACATATGAAGTAAACCATCTATAGAGGTTACCACGTATGCCAACTGATTGCAATTTGCGTAATAACAGTAAGTGGTCAATTCTATCGAAACATTTGCTATAATCTGTATATATGACGTCAACTTGCGCTGGTTCAGACATATGTTTGGCGAGATAATCACTACAAATTATAAGGTTAGAGGTTGTGGACCGTCCTTTCAGAAAGCCGTGTTGTTCTAGACTAAATGTGTGCTTTAGACAGGCATATAGCTGCTTATATACAATTCTTTCTAATACTTTTGCAAATTGACATAATTTTGAAATAGGCCTATAATTCGTAACAATATTCTTTGGTCCTTTTTTATGAATAGGGGTAATATATGCTGTTTTCCAGATCTTTGGTACTACACCCTCCGATAAAGAGCGTTTGAATAGTAAAGTAAGAGGATAAGCGAGACTTTTGGCACAATTTACTATAAAAACTGCGGGAATGTTGTCAGGGCCAGCCGACTTGTTTATATCCAGCGATTCAAGCAATGTGCGGACTTCGAATGGCACAACCTCGACATCCTCAATATCCGCCAGGCAAAAAACTCCACCCCCAGGCCTAAGTCTGGGAGCAGAACTAGCAATAGCGGAAATGTCCAAAGCGGCAAAACCACCCCTGACTTACTCAGAGAAAGTCAAGTCCAAGCCTACACTTAGACCCAACCACACGCTGATCGTCTCGTCAACGGACCCCAATAACACCGGAGACCATGTCATCGAGACGATCAGAAAAGCTCTGGACACCAAAACAACAGGAGCAAGAGTGGACAGGGTGAGGAAGGCAAGGAACCAAAAAGTGGTGCTGAGCTGTGGAACAAAAGAGGACTTAGCGCTGATACAAGTCCAGGTCAAGAAAGATAAGACGCTAAAGGCAGAAATACCCAAGGCCAACAATCCCCTCATCAAAATCAAGGACGTGCTGTCCTTCTACACTGACGCCGAAATCACCGAAAATCTGAGAAGTCAGAACAAACACCTATTCACAGAAATGAAAGCAATCGACAGCACGCTCAAGGTTCGGTACAGGAAGAAGGCGAGGAACCCGCACGAATGCCACCCCATAATCGAACTATCACCGTTGCTGCACAAAAAGTTCATCGAAGCGGGGAAGGTCTACATAGGCCTTCAGAGAAGACCGGTGGAGGACCAATCCCCGCTCGTGCAATGCACAAAGTGCCTGGGCTTTGGCCACACGAAGGCCATTTGCCACGGCACACACCACAAGCAACCACACAATGCATTCAGCAATGAATGCCCGGAAAAAGAAAAATGGGATGGCATAGCGCGGTCGCGAATCTCGTACTGCTAAGGGCAGCCAGGATCACCAAAGCTCACCTCCCCCACAGAGTGACACCAGTAAGTTGCAATTTATCCAGATAAACTTGCAACGCTCAAAGCTAGCAACAACAGAGCTACTTCAGGAAGCAAGGGAAAAGGGAGTTTCAGTCGCCCTAGTACAGGAGCCCTACGTTGGGCGTGACGGCCACATGAAACCAAACCCTGGCATAAAAATCATCCAATGCACCCTTAACCGCACAAAACCAGTAAAAGCGGCAATCATAGTCTTCGGGGACGGACTGGAAGTCATTCATGACCCACAGCTTGTCACGGAGACTGAGGCAGCGATGCTACTGGTAGCGGGCAACCTGAAGCTGGGAGTAGTGTCACTCTACCTGGAGGGAGACCAAGACATAGAGCCGTACCTAGCGAGAACAAAAGCAGTCTGCGAGAAACTTCCAACCGGAAACCTAGTGGTCGGAGGGGACGTGAACGCCTGGAGCCACTGGTGGGGGAGTAGCTCTGAAGACGAAAGAGGGGCAGCGTACAACACCTTCCTAAACGAAATGGATCTTCAAATACTCAACACCGGAGACACACCAACTTTCGAGACATACAGGAGAGACAGGCTGTGTACCAGTATAGTAGATGTTACTGCGTGCAGCCAGTCCCTAATGGGGAGAATAGAAAACTGGAGAGTGGATAGAGGCCTAATAACCTCAGATCACAACGCCATAACCTTCACTCTGCGCCTAGATAGACACCTGGAACCACTCAGGACAATCACCACGCGCAGATATAACACCAAGAAGGCAAACTGGATGGATTTTAAGACACTCTTCAGAACATCCCTAGAGGAAAATAACATAAACCTACATGTCATCGAGGAGGTGGATACCCGTGAGAGTTTGAACACCCAAATAGAGACCTACGTAAGGATAATCCAAGACACATGCGAGCAAACCATTCCTAAAATAGGCCAGTGGAAGGGAAACACCAGGCCACCCTGGTGGTCTCAAGCTCTTGAAGAACTAAAGAGAGACGTTCTTCGTAAAAAACGAAGAATAAGGAACGCAGCCCCCACCAGACTCAAACACGTCATAGATGTATTTCGGGCAGCAAAGCAGGAATACGCGGAGAAGGCAAACGAGGCCCAAACGGAGAGTTGGAAGGAGTATTGCTCGAAGCAAGAGAGGGAGAGCATGTGGGACGGAATATACCGAGTCATCAGAAGAACAGCCAGAAGACAAGAAGACACGCTTCTCAGAAGCGCAGACGGACTCACCCTGAGCCCAGTCGAATCGGCAGAGCTTCTGGCAAACACGTTCTACCCCGATGATTCGATATCGTCCGATAAACCGTACCACAGGCAGATCCGAGAACTGACACAAACCAAAAACCCGGAGGATATAAAAGATCTATCTAAAGACGATCCACCGTTCACGGAAGCTGAATTGGGAATGGTGCTGAAAGCACTAAATCCGAAGAAAGCCCCGGGTCCGGATGGATTGACGGCAGATATATGCACCACAGCCATCCTATGCGAGAAAGAAGTGTTCTTGGCACTGGCCAACAAGTGCCTAGCGCTAGCACACTTCCCCAAGCAGTGGAAAACCGCCCATGTGGTCATCCTCCGGAAACCAGGCAAAGAAGACTACACACAACCTAAGTCCTACAGACCAATAGGTCTGCTGTCAGTTCTTGGAAAAATAGTCGAGAAACTCATGGTGTGCCGACTCCAATGGCATATTCTACCAACTCTTAGCCAAAAACAGTACGGGTTTATGCCTCAGCGTGGAACCGAGGACGCTCTCTATGACCTAGTGAAACACATACGAGCAGAAATAGACAACAAGAAGATTGTCATAGTAGTTTCGCTGGACATAGAGGGGGCCTTCGACAACGCATGGTGGCCCGCACTAAAACATCAACTCATCGCGAGGAAGTGTCCAAAAAATCTATATGCAATGGTTAACTCATACCTAGAGGATCGCAAGATCGTGGTCAACTACGCCAGAGCAGTTAGCGAAAGGGAAACCACCAAAGGATGCGTACAAGGCTCCATAGGGGGTCCTACATTCTGGAACATCATCCTAGACCCGCTACTGCAGAAACTCACAGGCGAGGGAGTACATTGCCAAGCTTTTGCGGACGACGTGGTTCTCGTATTTTCCGGCCATGTGGTCAGTGTCATGGAGGAATCTATCAACAAGGTATTGCAGACTGTGGTGGGATGGGGAGAAGAAAATAAGTTAAACTTCGCAGCACATAAGACCAGTGCCATGGTATTAACGAAGAAACTTAAATTCGATCCCCCGTTACTCTACATGTCGGGAAACCAATTAAACATTGTTGACGAGATCAAACTTCTGGGCCTGATCATTGACCGAAGGCTCACCTTCAAACCACATGTGACCGCCATATGCAAAAAAACAGCGGACATATACAAACAGCTAGTGTGTGCAGCGAAGGTGACATGGGGACTAAACGGGGAAATAACGAGAACAATCTACGTCGCGGTCATCGAGCCGATCGTAGCGTACGCCTCCAGCGCATGGTCCCAAGCGACTGAGCTCCAAACGATCAGAGGTCAGTTGGATTCTCTTCAAAGGGGCTTTGCGCAGAAGATCTGCAAGGCGTACAGAACGGTCCCTC
The DNA here is from genome assembly GCA_951640565.1 of Petrophora chlorosata. Lineage (NCBI taxonomy): Eukaryota > Metazoa > Arthropoda > Insecta > Lepidoptera > Geometridae > Petrophora > Petrophora chlorosata. The sequence goes on along the minus strand of OX621203.1, from coordinate 9,624,410 downwards.
TAACGTCGGCATTAGTTCTGTCAGGTCTGCTACCACTGGATTTGAGAGTCCGGGAAGCCGCTACCCTGTACAAGGCAAAAAAGGGTCTATCGCTAGACTACCTACCACCTGGAAGGAACCTGGAGCAAAAGGTGAGCTACCTAGATCTACCTCACCCGTCAACCATGGTAACTACCCAGTACGAGCTCCTAGAGGACACGGACTCCAAAACCCTAGAAGCCCACCAAATAACCGGCCCACACATCTACACGGACGGTAGTAAGATTGAGGGAAAAGTTGGCGCAGCCCTCACATGGTGGGAAGGGGAGCAGGAATCCAGCAACTCCACCTTCAGCCTTGATCCCGCATGCACGGTATTCCAGTCGGAACTCTATGCGCTCAAAAGGGCGGTCCAGTTGGCGAGAGATAGCAATAGCGAAACTGTCAACATCTTGAGTGACTCAAGATCGTCGCTAGAATTGCTGGAAAATCCCAAGCCAACACACCCCCTTTCAAAAACCATCAAAGAGTGCATAGAGGAAATCGTAGCAAAGGGTAAACAGGTTCGGCTATTCTGGTTGAGAGCACACGTTGGGACCGCGGGAAACGAAAGGGCAGACGAACTGGCAAAAAAAGCAGCCCTGCAGGAAACAGATGCCCCAGATTACGGAAGTCCGCGAAAACCGGACTAGAGCCGACAAGGGACTTGTCGACCCGCCAGTGTTCAGATGCGTATAGGAGCAGAGGCACAAAGGAAGGTGCGAACAATGGCCTCGATATTGGTGAATGGGTTAAGAGAAACGGAGACCTGTTCTCGAGTGCTGGTCGACGAGGCGCTCATGAACCATTTTGGGGCCATTGTGATGGCCATACGCATTACGGGTGCCAGCGAGGCCCTTCTCATCGGCGACAACAACCAATTGCCTTTCATCGATAGGAACAACCTCTTCCGATTACGTTACAACCGCCCTGACATGGTAACCACCGTCCACCATGAATTAGCCCGCACGCACAGACTCCCAATGGACGCAGCGTATGCGCTGAACCAGGTGTACAGCGGCATATACTCGTCCAAAGCCCGAGTCCGGTCCCTGACGCTGAAAGCGTACAAGGGTGCAACCATCCCCAAGATCCCCGAAGGCGTCCTATACTTGACGCACACCCAGGCTGAAAAGGAACTCCTGATCAGCCAGGGTTATGGAAACGGAGCGGGATCGCACCCTGACCATACACGAAGCACAGGGACTAGCGTGCGAGACGGTGGTTATAGTGCGAACAATAACTACAAAACTACAGCTGCACAGCAGTGTCCCGCGATGTGCACGCGGTGGTGGCACTATCAAGACACTGCGGCAGTTGCGTCTACTACACGGATTGCAGTGAGGAAGACGCAATTGACCAGTTTATCAGACGGGCGGAAGTGGCCACGGATGAAGCCATCTGCGAGTATAACATCAAAATGGCTATACGAAGCAGAGACTCGGGGGCCGTGGAGGCAATTATGCAAACAAATTATGGGGCGGTCTCCTACGCCGGAAACACCGAACATGTTATTATAAGTGTAATAGTGTATTTAGTATAAGTAATTAGGGTAAATCAGTGTAACAACGTAAAACTAGCAGTAGGGTAAGCGCAAGCACTCGTTGCAGTCATGCCAATAGCAAGGAATCGGCAGGTGGCGGCATTGTGTGTCGGGTCGCCATCTTCCCACAAATACGGTTGAGGAAGGCGATGGCTGGCACATGTGTCAACTCGTGAACGGGTGCCGCCTGCGGAAACCGGTCTGCTACGGGTGCTTGCGAAAACTTGAAGCTTAAGAATTATGTTACTAATAGAGGAAAAAAAAAACAAAAACAAAAAAAAAAAACACATATACAACAATTAAATTAAAAAGAAAATATTAATAATAACACACATTAAAAAAAAAAAAAATCTTACTTGTAACCTACAAGAATCTGAATTAAGCACCTTGTCAACAACGCAAAAATCTAACACTAGAATTAAGAACAATGTAAAATTTAATTAGAACACTAACTTTAAATATATATTTTACTGCGCGGAAGCAGAATTTCATGTCTTATATAATAAAGCGAGAAAGTAAAGGCGGTATCAGACGGTTCACTCGAGTGAACATTCACACGAATGCATGCTTCATTTTTCTTTCATTCCATGTTCACACGACTTACTGCGAATGACAAAGAAAAGAACGTTCATCTGTTACTTACTTTAAATATGTCATCGGGTGAAGTCGTGCGTCTCGGAATCCGTTTAATTTGTGATCATTTAATCCAAAAGTTAGTAAAAAAGAAGCATAGAAAACGTCGACGTTGGTGGGTGCGGCCATGGATTGAAAGAAGAAATATGTTTGGAGCTTCGAATACACTGTTGAGAGAACTAGCTGATGAAGATTCTGAATCGTATCGCAATCATTTGCGAATGGACGAATCTAAATTTGAAGAACTTTTACTGCTTATTGCTCCGTCAATAACGAAACAAAATACTTTAATGAGAGATAGTATACCTAACCGAACAAAACTTCAAATTGTACTGAGATATCTTTCTACTGGCGATTCTTTTGGAACCTTAGGAAGGAAGCTCTATACAGAGTACCACGAAACTCAATATCCTACTTTTTCAAAGAAGTATGTGAAGCTATTTGGACAGCACTTGGAAACTTTATAAAGGTCAGTAACATTTAGAATTGATTAAAAAACAAGTAGGTAATATTTTTGAAACTTTTTAATTAAATGCACATGTTTGACAATTAACATTCAAACGATTTCTTTAAGAGCTTGTATGAGTATATTTTCTTGAGTGGATGGTGAAAGAACAATGTGTGAATGTACTTCTTGTTGGGTTGCTGAGGGATAGTACTGATCATTTTATGGTGAGGACATAGGTACAGAGACCGTTGGTGAGTGTACTTGGTGGGTTGGCGAGTGATAGGTATCATATTGATGCGACCGGCTGATATTTAATGAGGATCCTGTACTTGAGCTCGAGTAAATCGATTCAGATACAGACGTCATTTGTGAAAGACGTTCCTGGGTCATCACGGATTGAAGCCTTTCCTGACATATTAATGCCCTATTTAGGGGCATTTTCTTTAGCTGTATTGCCAAACTTTTACAAAACAAATCAAACTCATCTTCAACTTGCTCTTTGTTTTCCTTGCTTAAAGCTTTTAGTTCTTTAATTGCCATATCAATTGGAATGTCTGTCTTTCGTTTGCGGTTGACTGGTTTTCCAGAATGCAATGATGTAGACGATATTGTACCACTATTTCTACTATTCTCAGCACTAGATGTCGACTGCTTCTCACTACCAGCTTGAGAACTCTTCGGCTCAGATTCAGTGGTTTCTTCATTTTGAGTCTGCGTGTTTACTGATGTATCCTGCAATTAAAATATATTTATTGTTACAGGTTCCTGAAGTTCGAGATGAATGGATTAAAATAATGGAAGACTACTATAAACTATGGAACTTTCCAAACTGTTGCGGGGCCATGGATGGAAAATTAATCAATATAAGATGTCCAGGAAACTCCGGCTCAGACTATTTCGACTACAAAAAGAATTTCAGTATTCATCTATTTGCACTTGTGGATGCGAATTACAATTTTATCTTTATAGATGTTGGAACAAATGGAAGAGCAAACGATGCATCAGTCTTTCAAAAATCAACATTAAATGAAGCATTGATGTCAAATCTTCTGAATTTTCCAGAGGAAGGCGTAATCGTGGCAGATGACGCATTTCCTTTACGAACAGATATTTTGAAACCATTTAACTCTAGAGGAGAGTTTGGCGTCAAACAAAAAATATTCAACTATCGGCTCTCTAGAGCTCGACGTGTGGTAGAAAATACTTTCGGAATATTGGTATCTAAATTCAGGATCTTTGAAAAACCGATTCCACTATCGGTGGATAAAGTTGAACAACTTGTTAAAACCACATGTGCATTACATAATTGGCTGAGAAAAACGACAAAGCATTATGTTACACAACAGTCACTGGAAACTGAAGATTGGAACAGAGGTAGCACTGTACCAGGGGAATGGCGACAAATATCATCTTTAGCAATAAGCGATTCTCTACCAACTACTGCAAGGCATCATAGTGAAAACGCCCGTCGCGTGCGTGATGCATATGCAGAAAAGTTTGTCACTACATGCACTGTGCCATGGCAATGGAACATGATATGATGAATATGTAAATGTAAATACCTAACATAAATATTTTATCCATCTAGGTACGTTGCTTTTATTGAATACCTAATATTTATCGTCCCGTGCTGTGCCCCCGTACCAGCATCAGTCCATTTCGTGTCCCATGCGCTGTCCCTTTCGAAAAACCGAGATAGTATGTATGTTAATGATAATCACAGTACAAACAGACACCGGGACAGGTGCAACTAAATAAAAGCTAGTAATAAACAATAGCTAAATTAGTATACTTACGAGATTTGATGTACTCTGCCGTGGGATACAAACACTGCTTAAAAATTCTGCATGTTTAAACCAGTACAGTGTAGGCACATATATATCGTCAGCAGAGCAACCACTTTTAGTAGACTGCTTTATTTTTGTTAATTCAGTTGTAAAGCGGGTCCGTATAGTTTTTATTTTATGTTTGATGTCTTCTTCAGTAACCTCGAGGTTTAAATCACTAATTAGGGATTTTATAGCCTTTGTACGTAATGTTCTATCCTTGTATTCGTCAAGTTTGTGGTTCCATAAACATTGATAATTCTTAAAATGTTCCAAAAACAGCAGCGTACTTTGATCATTCCACTTGAACACCATTTTGGCGCCAATTTTCCGTGACGCAACTGGACGTGCGTCTGCTACCGAGCTCAAGACAAAATGGCCGAATCCGAGTGAACGTTCTCTCTGTGTGCAGACCGTTCATTTTTCGTTCATTCGCAGTTGGAGTGAAAGATGCCGAATGATAAAATCTAACATCGTCGGATCGGTTCATTAATGAATTCATTCGGCACTCTTGTTTCATTTAGGGTTCAGACAAATCATTTCGAGTGAAAGATGCCGAATGAAAGACAAAAATGAACGAAAAGTGAACCGTCTGATACCGCCTTAATATAAAAAAGTACGGACCCTGGGGTCTGTAGGATGTAGTTTTATTCCAAAAAAAAAAAATATATCCGCCATTGTAAAATTATTTTCTATGGTTTCAAGAGTTGCGCAGTTAGTATGTGTATTGTCTAAAAAGTTCGAATTAAAATAATCATTAAACATATCGCATATTTCCTCTCCACAGTCAGAAGAGCGCTCTCCAAAACGCAACACAGCGGGGTAAGCATTGTTTTGGTTTTTAGATTTAATGTACGACCAAAACGCTCTGGGATTTTTTGCGATGTCTTGTTCAATACACGATATATAGTCGGCAAACATATCCCTTTCTAAATCCTTACCACGATCTCTAAGAGTTACAAAAGAATGATAGTCCGATCGGTTTCCGTATGTTTTGAACTTAGAGTGGAACTTGTATTGTACGGGTCTTCGCCTTAATAGAGACAGTAAGAAAAGTGTTAATGGACACATTCTTAGATTTATGCGGGTTGCAGACCAAGAGCTAAGCTAAGTTAGTTTAGCTTAGCTCGCATAGCTGACGCAGTTTTCCATACTTGTGTGCAGACCGCAAACTATGTGAACTAAGCTATGTGAGCTAATTAAAATATGCGAAGCTAAGTTAGTTGTGTATGCCGATGCGCAGCTATGCGAGCTAAGCTATGTCCCTCCCGCCTTCCCCGCACGCCCTTCGCACATCCTTCGCCAGTGCTGTCCAGTGTCCTTTGTCGTACGCACGGTCGTTTCGTAGCGAATATGGAGTAATTTATCGAAGTCGTTAAACAGTTTCCTGTGTTATGGAACACACAGTTAAAGGACTATCACAATTTAATTAAAAAGGATGTTGTATGGAAACAAATAGTGGAGGAAATAAGTAATCCAGACATACCAGACGGTGAGTTTAATTATTTTTTATTTCAAGTTTAATCTAATTTACATTATTAAAATAATTACAAAATAACTCTCTGACACGAAATGCTTCTCTAGTTGCTCGTAAGTTGTCGTATTGTACCGATCTTAAAGTTTGCTGTTCTTCAATATTGACGGTATTGGCGTTACTAGTTGTCGTTCTTGAAGACATTAAATAATTGTGCAAGACACAGGTAGTCTTTGTAATGACGTCCACTAGTTCCAATTGACATTCAAATGGTCGACGAAACACACGAAATCGCGCTGTTAATATGCCGAACGCATTTTCTACTACATTTCGTGCTCTACTGAGACGATAGTTAAAGGTGTTTTTTGCTCTGTTATCTAAACATGTACTCCGTGGGTACGGCCTCATAAAGTGTTTTTGTAATGGGAATGCTTGATCACCTATAAACACAAAAGGTGTAGGATCGCCATCAGGCGTTAAAGGTTTATGATTGGGCAAGTTTAATTGCCCGTTTTGTAATTTGTGGCCAAATGCACTATCTGCAAAAATACCTCCGTCGCTAAATCGGCCCATTGAACCAACGTCTATTATAATAAATCTTTTGTGTGCATCAACGACTGCGAGAAGGACGACAGAATAAATTTTTTTATAATTAAAATAATTAGAACCCGACTGAGGAGGGCATTTTATTGAGATATGCTTCCCATCCACGGCACCAAGGCAGTTAGGGAATTGCCATTTATCATTAAAGTCTTCTGCAATAACTTCCCATTCACTTTCTGTCGGTAACTTCATATATATTGGTTGCAAATGAATCCAAAGTGCATTGCACACATCTTTAACAATCAAAGAAACTGTATTATTACCCACTCTGTAATTGTATCCAATTGTTCTAAAAGAGTCGCCAGTAGCTAAAAACCTGAAACACATAAATATTTATTACTAAGTTTGACTTGGTGTTTGTTACAGTGAAAACTGCGAAGAATGAGTGGAAAAAATTACGTGATAGTCATCGAGAGTCACTCAAAAGGATGAAAGCCAGTACAAGTGGTCAGGCTGCTTCTCCGGCAAATAACTGGAAATATGCCGAGTTACTCGATTTTCTTTTACCCCACATGAAAAACCGTAAGAGAACTGGTAACGTTTCAATTAATGATAAAAATACTTTGGCCAGTACATCAACTCAAAGTCAAAATACTTTGCCCGGTATATCGATCGAAAGTCAAAATACTTTGCCCAGTACATCAACCGAAAATCAAAGTACTGAGATTTTCGAAGAAATTCCGAATGATGATTATGAAAATACTTCCGAACCACCAAGGATAAAAAAAAGAAAAAATGCCGATGACGCATTATTCAACGACTTACTTCAGAAAGTCGATAACGATTTTATGAAGCGATGTGAGCAAAGAGAGCAACGGAAGGCTGAGGAGGCAAAAGAGGCGGAGAAACACAGACATCCGTTAAATTTATTTTTTGACAGTATGTGCGAGTCATCTAAAAAGCTTCCCGATTGGATACAAAGAGATGTAAAGAAAAAGCTTTTTCAAATTGTAAACGAAGCAGAGGAAAATTATGAAAGTTATTTGTCTAGGCAGACTTATCAATATGGGTACTCATCATCATCCACATTTTCGACGCCAACTCAAAACGATAACTTAGATAATTTGTAACCTTTTGGCATTTACCAATAACAAATATAATTTTTTTTTTTTTTAATTAAAATTGTTTTGTGTACCTTAAACAAATAGCTAATCTTTCTTCTGGGGTTATAGCCTTCCGATAGTTAGTATCTTGTTTAGTAATATCTCCGATAATCAATGATAACAAATAATAAAACTGAACTCTTGTAACACGATAATATAACTGAAAATGTTCATCATCTAATTCGTAAAATAAAGTTCTAAACTCTCCACTTGCGTGCCGATATTCAATGTGTTGTCATATCCAAGGTCTAGAATGTCGTTTTCTTATATAATAATAATAAGTCAGTATTAATCTTCTTTTTCTATGTGTAACGTATTCATCATCGGAACTTTCTTCATCGATTATATTCATAGCAATCGCCTGACGTCCGTCTAATTGAACTCCGCAACACTAACTGAGCTTTGGCTTAGCTCTTTGTGTGCACGCCATTTATTTCTATCTTAGCTTAGTTTGGCTTAGCCTAGCTTCCCTAGCTTAGCTTTGGAATAGCTTAGTTTTCGGTCTGCAACCGGCATTACTCTACTTAGCAGCTTAAGTGAAACTCAAATTACTTATTAGTATTATTAGGCTAGATCGTAATGTTATTGTGGTGTCTTATTAAGAAACTACATTAGAAAAAATAAATAAAAAAACTTTTCCGAAGCTTGTAGCTATCTCTGAAGTGCTTTGTGATGGATCCGCTTCCACGATAGCCTTTAATTCTTCATTTTCCACTTTGGTCTCCGGCCGTCCACGGGGTTGATTCTGAAGGTCGAAATTTCCAACTTTGAAACCAAAAACGTATCGTGCTTTCTTTTGCGATACCAGCGCCGTACACATCATTAATCCTTCGAGCTGTTTCTGCAGTACTGGTGCCACGGTAGAACTCGTACTCGTAAATATACAGATATTTCATTTTTTCCATTGTGCGGTAATAAGCGACGCCAAAGAAAAAAAATAATGAGGAAAAAACAAATGAATGACTGTTTTCAAAACTCGAATGTACCAGCTAAATGAATTTATAAATTTGAATTTGGAATTCTTAACCAAAGAGGAGATATTTCAGATCAAAGTGGTCAGTACGACAAAACGCTAATTTCAAATGTAAGGACCTAATATGATATAGTAAGCTAATTGCGTTAATAACCCTACTGACCTAGGGGTGATTTAAATACATGGTGGAATACGTGTTTATAATTTTGATTAGCTGAGTATTTGTAACAAATTTCAACATTAAAAAATATTTGATACTTTCCACCCTGTTTAACTTTATTAGAGGGTGAATTTCAAAAAATAGCGTATTACGACGTTTAAATTTTTTTTTTGCTTACTCTGTGTATTAAATTTAATTGCCATAACTTCATGAACAATTCAATTCTCCGTATAAACTTACCACCCCGTTTGAACCGGTTTAGGGATGATTCCAGCAAAATGGTGAAAGACGTGCTTAAAGTTTATCTGTCTGAGTATTTACTCAGACCATCATTCATTCAATTCATTCATTCATTCATTTTGATTTCATTTGAACCGAACTTCATGGTCGTAGCTTCAAATAATATAATTACATTTCACCTTTATTTAACCTGGGTAGATTTTCAAAAAAATTGTGATTCACGTTTTTATTATCTTCTTTTTCTTAGTTTATGTACCAAGTTTCATCAAAACCACAAACTTCATAAATAAAAAATATTTTCATACAAACTTTACCAACGCGGGGTGGTAAAGTTTGTATGAAAATCTTTTAGGCTTGTCGGGGGATGATTAAAAAAAATGTGAAATACATATCTATAATGTCATTGGCTAAGCACGTATAGCACATTTCATCGTTGTAGCTTAAAAATAATAATCTTCATTGTGCACCCTGTTTAACCCTGTTAAGGGATGATTTAAAAAAATTGTAAATCACGTTTTAATTATTTTCTTTTATCAAGTTATATCATAGCCATGAAACTTCATAAACAAAGATTTTCTAAACTTTACCACCTCGCTTAGGCTTGTTAAGGGATGATTTTCAAAAAATGGTTAAATACATGTCTATAATTTCATTAGCTTAGCACGTGTACCACATTTCATCGCTGTAGCTAAAAAAGAATAATCTTCACTTTTCACTCTGTTTAACCCTTTTAAGGGATGATTTTCCAAAATTGTAAATCACGTTCTAATAATGTTTGTTAGGTGTGTGTACCAAGTTTCATCGCTATAAACGAACTATTTTACTTTACTACCTCGTTTAACCCTGTTAAGGGTTGATTTTTGAAAAATGCTGAAAACTTATTTAAAAAAAAAAAAAAAAACTTAATCAAACTTAATTTATTTACCCTGTTTCTTTACTGTAGCTACAGTGTCGGATTAATAAAAAATCCTACTCCATACAAACTTTGCGGCCCTATTTAATGACCTTAGGGGTTGGTTTTTGATTTTTGAAAAGTTACTAAAAATGTATTTTTATATTCTTATGTTTAGTCAATTTACTAAGTTTCATAACTTTACTAAAAAAAACCATGGAAACTTTGCGACCCCAATAAATGACCTTAGGGGTCGAATTTCGCCAAATGCCGAAATTAGTATTCACATGCTTAATGCTCACACAAAATTTGATAACTACTGGTCAAGAAACAATCACCGTAGCATACATTATATTTTCCGCATTCCAATCTAAAAAACCACACTAAACATCCTTAAGGGTTGATTTCCAAAAAACTGTGATACACGTGCTCTTTTATTTTTTTTGCATAGTATACTGCCAAAGTTTCGTGACCGTGCGACAAAAGATTTTTTTTCCCGTACATTCTTTATGACCCCATTTGACCCACTTATAGGTCAAATTTCGAAAAATCCGTTCTTAAATGACGCTTTCACTATTTGTAGAATACGTCATCCAAATTTCAGGTTTCTATGTTAAGCGGTTTCGGCTGTGCGATGATTGTAGAAAAAAATCCTGTTCTTTTTATTATATAGATTGGTTTCGTTTTTATAACTTTATCTATTTGTACATCATTGTTTCTAAATAAATAAATTTATTTATAAAAAAAAAATATGAAAAGAATTAAAGGTTTCGACTTAACGCACATTCCACCGTGCTGGAGATCTTTGAAACAAAAATTGTTGCAGACAATCTTTGTTATTTCGATGTGGTTAAATGTCACTATTTTTTTTTTTATACGGGCGAATGCCTTTATTACTCAAAACAAACTACACTCTACTTACTAAAACTAAACTAACTACATACAAGGAGAAGCAATTGGACAACCCATAGACCATGTCACTTAGCCGGATTGTATCAAGTTCAGCGCGCGAAGAGCGCGAAAATAATGGCTGGCTGCTATTAGATGGTTTTCTAAAACCAACATGGTTCCTGGGAGACTCAACTCCAACGGAAGTTGAGTGTGCTATGTAATATTCCGTTAACGACGACGATATGATAGTGTAAGTGAAAGCTCCGATGATTCAGATTTTTAAATAACAGTCACGGAAATGTAAAATACATTTAAAAAAAATTTGATTTGCTTAAATGTTTAATTAATATGTAACAGACGATTGAATACTTAAATAAAACAATATTTTTTCAAACAGAACTTGCTTAATTTTTTTTTTACATAAGTAACCTTGGTTTAATTTTTCAGCAATATTATTTTTTTGTTGTAATATTTAAATTTGTCACCTTGAAAAAGACATTTCTTTTGGAGTATTTATTAAGTCGTCCCTACTACTATTTAAACCGGTGGTTGAGAACACAAGCATTCGACGCATGCGCAATGGCTTTAAAGCGTCATACAGCTGGCAATCGCTATCTGTTCGCTCGTCTGACTAGTGATGTTACTATGATAGTGACTCGCTAGCTCTCTTTCATTCTACCTTAAATATTTACCATCTTTAACAGCCAGCTACCCTTATTTGCGGTCAGATTTAATTAAGCAACCGTATATCATAATAAGAAGAAAAAAATAGCTTTAATTTGATGTATAAATAATTAATGTACGTTATGAACGTATTAATGTATCAAAATCATACCTGTTTACACCTGGCTGCGAAAAGGTGCGGCCAAGTGCGCAGCGGTAACCGTGATTTTTCAGAGTATTTATGTATATTGTCATATATTTAGTTTCTTTGATAATACTATGTTTACATATCAATTACATATTGCAAAACCACAGAAACTGCATACTTGGACGACCCACTTTTGATCACGCGGCGAGCGAGCATTGCAGCGGTGCCGAGTCAGCGGCACGTGTTCAACTCGACACCGGCCTTACGCCAGGCGTACTTTGCGTCACTCTTGGTTCTAATATCGACCTGAGTACATAGCTTATAACTTAGAATAAATTAATGTAATATTTTATCTTAATAAATTACGTTAGAAAATTTTGGTTTTTTTTAAGTCCTTCGGCTGCTGCTAACGTAATTGGCGCAGTCGGTAGGATTTTAGAGTCAGTGCGCGGCGGTCGTAAGCTCCAAAAATCGTTGTTATATACGGCTTGAATCCGATAGTCGCTGATTGGCTCCTAAGCCTTCATCTAAAATCCGAATCTACGTGGCGGCGGTACCCGAGGACGAGTATCCAGCAATCGATACGCGGAGGAAACCAGAATGCAACTGTAAGTACACAGAAACTTTCTTTTTGTGTTGCTTCCTTTTTTCTAAGCCTCATCCTATAAGTATCCACCATTTTCCACCCAGAGAATAGGGGCCCTAGCGAGACTGCATCGAGACAGTCTCGCCGTAATAGAGAATTAGATAGTGTTAGAGAAATAGAGAACCTAGATTTAGATTTATTATATTCCGAAATGCCTCATGACCCAGATGTGATTTATAAGGCTTTGCGCCCAGTGCCGGATTTCGATGGTAATCCGAACGTACTTACTAGGTTTATTAAAATATGCGACCAAATTGTAACAACTTATATGAGCCGCGAGTCCGGTAGTGATTTGCCTAACTTGTGTTTATTAAATGGTATATTAAATAAAATAACCGGACCCGCTGCTACAATTATCAACTCTAATGGCATTCCTGATAATTGGCAAGGAATTCGTGACTCCTTAGTTAATAATTTTGCCGACCAGAGAGACGAGACCGCGTTGTATAACGACCTTTCCTTGGCAACGCAAGGCCAGAAAACTCCACAAGAATTCTATGACCATTGTCAGTCGTTATTTAGCACAATTATGACCTACATATCGTTGCATGAAACGGTTGCGACCACTATAGAGTCAAAGCGTACGTTATATAGGAAACTCACTATGCAAGCCTTCGTAAGAGGTTTACATGAACCTCTAGGTTCTAGGATTAGATGCATGAGACCCACCACTATAGAGAAGGCATTGGAATTTGTGCAAGAGGAGTTAAATATTCAATACTTGCAACAACGTAATAACGAAGTGCACTCTAAAGTCCATCCCTTGAAAGCTCAAGCTCCAATTCAAATGCCTCCTCCACCAAAGCAAATGTTTCAACCCGCAAACATGATGTTAGCACCTGCTACTCAGAGACCAATGTTAATGCCACCTCAGCCATTTAAATTCGGTCCGCCTCAGAACCAATTTAGATATAATGCCGGCCCACAGAATCACCCTCAATATCGCATGCCTACACGCACTCAACAGATGTTCAGTGCACAACCACCAAATTATAACGCGCATAGTAATACCTTCCGCCTTGCCCCTCGTAATCAACCTCATAATTTTGGCCCGAGACCTATGAGTGGTGTGCAACATTTTACACCTAGAGCTTTGCCCCCGACGGGACTTAATGGACATGATTGGCGTAAACATGGTAACCCACCGCCGACAAACTATTTTAAAAGTCGTGAAATGAACTTTAATGAATGTGCTAACGACGGCTATTCGGGTAATGTCGACTATTATTATGATCATCATGACTCTAACTACTGTCCTGATTATTACGAATACCCTGCGTACGCGTATGATTATAGTGAGCCCGTTGACCATGAGCAGTACGGCCCCGAGTTAGTCCAAGCTCATGATTACTCGAATGACACATCGTTTGAACCGCAGCCTTCCACTAGCCATCATGAAAATTTTCAGAAGGCTATAATATCAGACAGGCCAAAATAGAAGTTAATTTACAAACTCAAAGACAGCTGCCATTTATTCAGATTTCGAACCCCCCACTAAGACTTCTCATAGATACCGGAGCAAATCAATCTTTTATAAGCCCGGATGCTGTAGAAAAATTTTACGCTCATATACAGTTAAACTATGATCCGTTTGAAGTTATAAACGTTCACGCTGTCAGTCGAAATGACTATTCCATTACCGTACCCTGCTTTGCTGAAATCAATGACGTCGAACCGATAAAGTTATTCGTTTACAAGTTTCACAATCATTTTGACGGTTTAATTGGCCTTGACTTGTTAACGAAGTGGGAAGCTAAGATTGATTTAAAAGCGTTACACTTAACTACCAAGTCAGCAGTGAATCCAATCTTGCTATATAATTCACGAAACGTCAATCTGTATGAGGATATAATTCCAGCAAACAGTTCGAAATTGGTTAGGATACCTATTGATGCTTCTGACGGTGAAGTTTACATTCCCGAACAAATTTTATGTAACTGTGTCATTCGTGAATGCGTAACCAGCGTATCACAGAACAGAGGTATTTTAGAGGTCGAAAACGCGAGTGATAACGACGTTGTATTCTCTCTAGATCGTCCGGCTCACGCGGAATTGTTCAACGTCGAGTGCACTGAACAACCGCACTCGCGCACTAGAGAAGTCTTATCGCGACTTCGTACAGACCACCTGAACGAGGAAGAAAAGGCTAACTTGATGGCTCTTTGCTCTAAATATCATGACGTATTTTATATTGAAGGTGAAAACTTAACTTTCACTAATCAAATAAAACATCGTATTCGTACAACCGATGAGATCCCGGTATATACAAAGAGTTATCGCTATCCTTTTGTTCATCGACAAGAGGTCAGTGACCAGATTAACAAAATGTTAGCCCAAGGCATTATACGTCCTTCCGAGTCCGCGTGGAGCTCACCAATTTGGATCGTTCCCAAAAAGGCGGACGCCTCGGGTAAACAAAAGTGGCGTCTAGTGGTTGATTTTCGCAAGATCAACGAAAAAACCATAGACGATAAGTATCCAATCCCTAACATAACGGATGTTTTGGATAAGTTAGGTAAATGCCAGTACTTTACCACCCTGGATTTGGCGAGTGGGTTCTATCAGGTGGAAATGGATCCCGCAGATATCCAGAAGACGGCATTCAATGTAGAACATGGCCATTTTGAATTCCTCAGAATGCCTATGGGGCTGAAGAATTCACCTTCCACATTTCAAAGGGTAATGGATAATGTACTCAGAGGGCTCCAGAACCAGATCTGCCTGGTGTACCTTGACGATATTATCATCTTCAGCACCTCGCTACAGGAGCACATGATCAACCTGGAAAAGGTGTTCCAGCGACTTAGAGAATCCAACTTCAAAGTCCAGATGGACAAGTCTGAGTTTTTGAAGTTGGAAACAGCCTATCTAGGTCATGTTATCAGTAGCGAAGGAGTGAAGCCTAACCCTGATAAAATAGTGGCCATAGAAAAGTATCCTATGCCTAAAACACCCAAAGAGATAAAACAGTTCTTAGGCTTATTGGGTTACTATCGTAAATTCATTCCAGATTTTGCACGCATTACAAAGCCGTTAACTCAGTGCCTCAAGAAGGGCAAGAAGATCACATTTGACCCTGGATATGTTAACAGCTTTGAGAAATGCAAAACTCTGCTGACGAACGATCCAATACTCAAGTACCCAGATTTTAACAAAGAGTTCGTCCTTACTACAGACGCCTCTAATGTAGCCATTGGCGCTGTTTTGTCCCAAGGGCCTATAGGCTCCGATAGGCCTATTTCCTATGCATCTCGTACACTCAATGACAGCGAGTTAAACTACAGCACCATCGAGAAAGAACTTCTCGCTATAGTGTGGGCCACTAAGTATTTCAGACCCTACCTTTTCGGAAGGAAGTTTAAAATACTTACTGATCACAAGCCACTACAGTGGATTATGAGCTTGAAAGAGCCAAATTCACGCCTCACTCGATGGCGCTTGAAACTCAGTGAGTACGACTTCACTGTAGCGTACAAGAAAGGGAAGTCCAACACGAACGCTGACGCCCTTAGCCGTATAGAGATTCATAATGAGGAGACCAACTCCCTCGCAGTGAACCCTTCAGAAGAACCTGATGGTAACGATGGTTCTACAACCGTGACAGTCCATACCAGCCAGGAAAATCCTATATTAGAAGTCCCTATAACTGATGACCCACTAAATAAGTTTCATCGTCAGTTAGTGTTCACAATTGTTAGTGATGTGAAAAGACGACCAGCAGTATCAAAGCCCTTTGATGCTCATACTCGCGTTGCCGTACAAGTCACCGAAACCAACTTAGAACAAGATGTTATTAACGCTATAAAAGAATACGTAAATCCAAAGGTTAAAACAGGAATTTTAATTGATCCTCCATTAGGCTTGTACTCCATTATACCGATAATACAAAATCACTTCAAGAGCTCTGCAATGAACCTTGTTCTCGCTAAGGTTGAACTTGAAAACGTTAAACCTTACCTTAGACAGCAAGAAATTATTAAGCACTACCATGACGGCAAAACCAACCACAGAGGCATCAACGAGTGCTATCTGTCTCTTTCTAGGAAATATTACTGGCCGAAGATGAAGGAACAGATAACCAAATTTATCAATGAATGCACTGTTTGTGGTCAAGGGAAGTACGACCGCAATCCCGTTAAGTCGCGGTTTAATATTGTTCCACCTCCTAGTAAACCACTAGAAATAATACACATGGATTTGTTCACGGTAGATAGCGAAAAATACGTAACGTTTGTCGATGTGTTTTCTAAGTACGGACAGGCCTACCATCTACGCGATGGCACAGCTATCAGTGTGCTACAAGCTTTATTAAAGTATTGCACACATCACGGCTTACCTTTAACGATTGTGACGGACAACGGCACGGAATTCACAAACCAACTATTCTCAGAATTCCTACGTACACATAATGTAAATCATCATAAGGTTCTTCCACACTCACCGAACGATAATGGCATTGTAGAGCGGTTCCATTCAACTTTGCTAGAACATCTTAGACTCTTAAAGTTACAACGTAAAGACGAACCAGTAGCCAATCTTGTACCTTACGCTATTATCGCCTACAATAGTTCAGTACATAGTTTTACTAAATGCAGACCGTTCGACATAATTACAGGCCACTTTGACCCAAGAGATCCAGTAGGTATAGATGTGACACAACATTTATTACAGCAATATACTCAGAATCATAGGGATCAAATGAAACTGGTTTACGAAATAGTCAATGAGTCAGCTCTACACAATCGTACAACTTTAATAGAAAACCGGAATAAGGACAGGGAACCCGAAGTTCAATACGAACCACAGCAGCAAGTTTTTATAAGGAATCCGCTTGCTAGCCGACAAAAATTAGCACCGAGATATACTAAGGACACAGTCCTTGCTAATTTGCCCATACATATTTATACGTCGAGGAAACGTGGCCCAGTGGCCAAGGCTCGCATTAAGCGAGTACCTAATAGCGCTAAATTGTTTCAGAATTCTACTGATGATGATGGCGCATCTTGTTCGAACGCAAGAGATAAGACTTGAGAGTCTTAGCGACGGTCCGGGACTCCTTCCTTATAAATTAGGGCGAACTCGCCTAGTTACACATTATCATAGTTTTTTACAGTATATACGGATTGACAACATAGAAAATAAAGCTATCGCGGTTAAAACACAGTTATTAGAATTCGAACGAAGGTTGAATAATGATACTCTAGCGTTATATGAGCTTCAAATTAATTATTTATCGCAGAAAATAGATCGGGTGTTAAAACATTTAAGAGGTTTAGAGCCTAGCCGTGCAAAAAGAGGTTTAATTGATGGTTTAGGATCTGTAATCAAAAGTCTTACAGGTAATTTAGATTATCAGGATGCTATTAAATTTGATAACGCAATAAGAAACTTAGAGAACAACCAGAATAAAGTAATATCAGAATTTAATTCGCATATTAGCCTCAGTAAGGAATGGATGACGCAACATAATGACGTTATTGACCAGTTAGTTAAAAATCAGCAATCCATAAATTCTACCTTAGAACTCTTATTAAGCAGTAATGCCTATAGAGACACTAGCCTCATTAAATATGCACAGTTCGCTCAACTTTTGACTATTATAACGGAAAACGTAGACGATTTATTAGGGGAGTTAGTTAGAATAGAAAATATTTTAGCTCTTGTGCGCGCCTTAAGCACGCACCATTCTATGGTAGATATAGATACGTTAGGTAAAATGATAGAAAGGCTAAGGAATATATATGGGGATAGTAAAGTGTTAGATTTAGACTTACGCGATTATTATAGTATTATAAAGCCTGGGTCTTATTATGTTGAAAAACAAATTGTCATAGTATTTAAAATTCCGATAGTTAGCTCGATTACGTTTGAATTATACAAGCTCTCAGTAGCCCCGAATAGGTACAATCAAATCCTTATTCCACCCTCACCTTTCCTGGCAACCAATAAGGAAGCGTATGCGTACATGGAGGCTGAATGCCCGAAGGTAGACAAGCAGTACCTCTGCGTAGAAGATGCCATCAACAGAGTCCAGAACCAACAAGACTGCACGAGAGAACTCATCACCAACCACGCACTGGGAGGCGCCTGCAACCTGACCACCGTGACGCTGGAGAAGGAAGCCATGGAGCAACTTGACGCCGGGAACTATGTTATAACATTCCCTCGTCACACGAAAGTTCATCTGCGCTGCAGAAGGGAAGAATATAGGCAACTACAAGGGAGCTACTTAGTAACAATACCGCTAAATTGCACTTTGATGACGTCAGAATTGACGATAGCCAACGAGAATGATCAAGTATCCGGCCAGCCATTGTTAATCACCGACATCTCATACAACTTTAAGCCAGAAGCCACTCCTCGGCACAAGATTTCACTTCAATCCATAGACTTGAGGAAACTGCATGATGCCTACAACCAAGTCATGCTGCAGCCAAATATAGAACGAGACACGCTGGCGGACAATGCACTTTACCACACCACTATACCTTTTTACGTGGTAATAATCGGTGCATTCGGACTAGTACTGATCGCGATTACTCGACGTTACAACTTGTGGAAATGCACCAAACCTGACCAGAAACCTGTTCCTCCGAAGCATGAATATGAAGACCCCGAAAACCCTGCGGCTTTTCCAGCAACATTTTCAGTAAAAGTTGGAAAATAGTTGCTGATCTGCGGGTGGAGGAATTACATATTGCAAAACCACAGAAACTGCATACTTGGACGACCCACTTTTGATCACGCGGCGAGCGAGCATTGCAGCGGTGCCGAGTCAGCGGCACGTGTTCAACTCGACACCGGCCTTACGCCAGGCGTACTTTGCGTCACTCTTGGTTCTAATATCGACCTGAGTACATAGCTTATAACTTAGAATAAATTAATGTAATATTTTATCTTAATAAATTACGTTAGAAAATTTTGGTTTTTTTTAAGTCCTTCGGCTGCTGCTAACGTAATTTATCCTATAAAAGGTAAAAATAAAAATAGAGATGTAGAAGCTACATCGCTAATCGTGCAATGCATAGGGGATGTTTTTTTGGTAATTGTTATGGAGTGCTAGAGTGCCAACAAAATGATGAACACTTTAGAAAATCATTTTACAAGAAAAAGTGTTTTGATAGAGTTAAAATGTGACAGCAACGAAAAAGGTGTAGGTCCGTTGTCCCCGTAAGCCCTGTCCCCGTTTAACGGGGACAGTGGAACTTTAATAAAATATTTAAAAATACCATTGTCCCCTTACTCTATTTCCGTTGATATAGTAAACTTTATATGAAAAAGCTACGCAGCGTGGTCGGAGTTCTAACATAACCTAACCTTGTGATTGTATCTCCGCAAAGGGGACAATGGTACGAAAATTTAATGACGTCCTGTTGTCCCCGTGGCGGGGACAAAGCCTACGGAGAAAAACATCCTACACTCGGAAAAACCACAAGAATTCTTTTTAAAACTTGATTATTTGTGATAATGAATCAATATCAAATATGGATGAGTCGGACAAAGTAGTACATTTGCTACTAGCTGTACCAGAGAAATTTAATGGTGTACAAAACAGTCTTATACTCCCCAACGAGGAGTTCCTCTTCCTAGGTGGTGAATTTTATAGACGTGATCGTGAAAGAATACAGGGCCGCGGTCGACACGTTACCAATTATAGAGCAAGTACAAGAGACGACGCAATACCTATTGGGAAATGAAGAGAGCGATGAAATGGGTTGTATTATTGATCTATCTATGTATGCTGGCGCAACGACCCAAAGTGTGTCTTGGCCTCCGATTCTAAAGAATGCCACTTCTTTCGATCCAATGCAAGTTGCTGCCAGGCATCAACTTGTAGCTCCCGTAGGTCTTTTGCCACATCGTCCCTCCATCTGTACTTGGGGCGATCGCCCGGTCGTCGTGCAATTGGTTGTCCCAAGTATGCGCGTTTCACAGAACGATCCTCCCCCATTCTAACGAGATGGCCGAGCCAGCGAAGTCTGTGGCATTTAATTTCACCAATGATGTTGGTGGGTTCCCAACGAGTCACACCAAATCCAGTCACAGTTTTACTGGATGGGATTTTTTTTCCCCATCCTGTTACACTGTTACTAGTTGCAACCTATTTCTACAAATGTTTTCCTAACGAGTCACACCCAGTATAACAGTGTGGCTCGTTGGGAAGAAAAATATTCCTCTCCCAACCTGTCACACCTTATTTTTATCTAAGTGAAAATTGATAACCTACTTTATTTCACCTAGAACATAGGTAGAAGGATAGGAGAATATACAGTATATTCTTATAGGTATCTTATAGGTTATAGGTATCTTGTAGGTATATTCTTGAGTAAATTTACAAAAAATTTGATTAAAAAATTTACAAAAATATATATAGGTAACTCAATTCTCTTTGTAAGTAACAGACTTACTTTAAAACTTTAAAAATATCACAATAGGTGAATAATCTATAACAATATTATAAAGAGAAAAGATGTTTTTGTTTGTTTGTTTGTACCGAAAAGGCTCCAAAACTACTGGACCGATTTTAACCATATTTTTCACCAATAGAATTCTAAATTATTAGGCTACAATTTATAAAAAAAAAATACTAAAAGAGATCCTAAAGAAAATTGCAATAATGTAACCCAAAGTAGCAAAATTTTGCCATTATTTGACCTATACTTGGTACCAGGCGATCATAAATTGCTAGGAGTTTTAAACGTGACAGAAAATACTTAGTACCAGGCAATCATAAACTTGTAGAAGTATACAATCATCAAACAAAATCACTCATCATATGACGACCCTTAGTACCAGGCGATCATGACCTTATAGGAGTATACAATCATCAAACGCCCTTCTATTTTCAGGAGTATACTTACTATACTTTATACTTAGTAACAGGCGATCATAAATTTGTAGAAATGTACATTCCAGGCGATCTCCGGAGTAAACACATGTTAACGTACCAGGCGATCATACATTTCTAGGAGTAAACGTGATAGATACGTGAAATATTGGGATAGTCGAGATATTGTTTTGACAGATCGATTTCTGTAAGAATGCCTGTAAGAAATTGCACATAGCGATAAGGCCGGAAGTTAACGCCCTGTAGTAGTAGAAAATCATGCCAGTGTTACTGGATGGGATTTTTTTTCCCATTGAGTTACTCATTGCAACTATTTTTTTAGGTGAGTTCCCAACGAGTCACACCTAGTGTAACAAGTGTGACTCGATAGGAAAAAAAATCCCATCCAGTAACACTGTGACTCGTTGGGAATCCACCCTAAAATCTTTCGGAGTACTTTTCGCTCTGTTACAAGAAGTTTCTGTTCTTTCTTCAGAGTCAGCATCCAAGCTTTTTTTTTTTACAAAATATAGGCCTACGTTTGACCACCATCTCGCCTGATGTTAAGCGACGATGTGGCCGAAGATGGAGCACGTAGATCTACGAAGATACCTATTCACTCTGGCCTTGAAGATACCCAGATTGTAGTTATCAGGAAATAGAGAAGACGGCAATGAGTTCCATTACTTAGCAGTACGCACTATAAATGTGGAACCAAAACGCTTTGTACGAATTGGCGGAATATCTACTAAATAAGGGTGATATTTGGCCGATCTTCTACTCGTTCTGTGATGGAAGGGGGAGGGCGGAATTAAGTCGTGAAGCTCCTGTGCACATTCACCGAAATGTATCCTATAAAAGATTGAAAGACATGCTACCTTACGCCGATGCTCAAGACTATGCAGCTTTGTAGCGACCAGTCGCTCGTCACCAATTAGCCGCTTTGCACGTCGATCTACAGCCTCCAATGCTTCTAGCTGGTATTTGGCTGAACCGTCCCATAGATGGCAACAGTACTCCACGCACGAACGGACTTGAGCTTGATATAGGTTCAACAGCTGTCCCGGTGTGAAATACCGTCTGACTTTATTAAGGATGCCAAGTTTCTTACCTGCCAGTTTAGCTTTGGAGTCTAAGTAAGTGCCAAAGTTGAGCGTAGGAGTGAGAGTAAGGCCTAAAAGCTCCAGGTGGTCTGACATCGTTATAGGTACATTTCGGAAAGTAGGAGAGAGAGAGAATTGGTTCTTTTTAGCGGTAAACAGGCAGGCTTGCGTTTTCTTAGCGTTGAACTGCACTAAATTGGCATCGCCCCAGTTGGAGACAGCTACAAGCGCCTGGTTAACACGCTTAACCATATCCTCTCTCATTGTCTGGATTTCCACTTTATTAGCCCGTGGACTGGATGTGTACTTTTCCACTACCGTGCTGTCATCTGCATACCCAAAGATACCGGGTGTGAGCAGGTCATTAATGTGCAGCAGAAATAGGGCTGCAGAGAGTACGGACCCCTGAGGTACACCAGCATTTATGTCCAATTGATCGGACGAGCAGCCGTCAACGACTACTCGAATCGATCGTTCTCTAAGGAAGTCCGCGATCCAGAGACACAGGCTGTCTGGAAGTCCAAAAGCGGGAAGCTTGTTGACAAGGCTGTCGTGCCAGACCCGATCCAAGGCCTTTGAGATATCAAGAGACACGGCTAATGCTTCACCATACCTCTCGATAGCCTCACCTAGGATGTGGGTGGCATAAACCAGAAGATCCCCAGTTGACCAGTTACGACGGAATCCGTACTGTCGATCACTGAGGAGATTATTGTCTACCAGGTATGCTTCACAGCCGTACATTATTGATGGAGAAATCAATTTAAATTGTAAGGCTGATGGATTAATTTATTTTAAAGTAGACTGGTGCATCACAAAATTTTATATCTGATCATTATATACAATACATGACAAACATAAAACAGTTATAGCATTCAATGAAAATTAACACAGCTAGTGGCGAAAAGTTGATTGCTTATCAAAGCGACAACTTACTTATAAAATGAAGCAATATTAGAATTACTATTAAAGGACTTATGATAACAAATTTAACCTATAATGTGCTATCTTTGAGAAAACTACTGGAAATCCCAAATGAAATCATATTTAAAAAGACATTTTTTCAATGGTTCCTTAATATGGGCATATAATAATGAAAAACTATCTGTTACAGGGTGAAATTGTAACAGATAATGGAGCCGCAGCTATACAATCAGCGAATGGTGTGTTGTGGCACAGACGTTTAGGTCATACTACATAAACTAAGAAATTTTCGTCTTCCTACTCGTATCTATCGTTTCTTGTGCTTTTCTTCTTGTATCTTTCTTGTGACTCTTTCCGTGAACGTGGACTATATATTATAATTTTCTGTGTGAGTGCTTTTCGTGTTTATTTATCATCAAATCAACACCCGCACCTGCTCACACCAACCACACATTCATCAAGGGTGAATGAATATCATAATAGTTCTGTGACGATGTATTGTCACTATAGTCGGTTGCAGAAGACGCAGGTCTAGGCTGAGAATAATTTGGCATAGAGTACATAATATTCATTGGAGTGGCTGTCCAGGTTGCGTAAAATTTTGAGTAGTATATCCATAATTAAGCGTCGACATAGTTTGTGGTTGTATCGACAGCGTTTGTTGTCAAATACTCCTATTAGCTTTCACTTAACAATTAGTTTCATTTTCTTTAGCTCTTTCACCAGAGACATCATAATCTTTCTTCATCTTCAAGAATTTCCTTCATAGAAAGCTGACGTCTATTCCTTTCATCTGAAGAATTCTGCAACACTGATAAGTTCCTCTCCTACAGCATTGTCAGGCCGTCACCTTTTTAATTGGTCCATCATTAGTTCTTCGCCGGAATGAAGAAGAAGAAAGAAACGCCAGATCAAATTATTCAAGAATCAGCAATAGACAGACTACAAAAATATATTATATATATAGGTATGACTGATTGCAAAGGAGCAGACGCCAATGGAAGTAATTTCGCAACAAATGACAATTAACCAATCACTATGGACTTACCGTTTCGTTTATGTATTATTAGATCTAATAAATTGTATTTATCAGTATGTACTCGGGCCGATATGAAATGTCGGGCCGTAAAAATATTTCGTGTCCTTTGCTTTTTCTGTAAGGGCTTAATCTATCCTATCATGCAAAGCACACACCTCCTGTAAAGACTTTTTGTACTTACATACCTCCCCATTCAATTTGTATACATACCATTTATATTTGAAGCAGAAGCTATCGTATATAGGTTTATCTTTAAACTGATCATAAATAAAACACCCACTGCTGTCAAAAGTAACTGTAAAGCCTTCTGTGTCAGCTTACTTACAACAATAAGATTAGCTGCTAATTGAGGAACATACATAAAATTTTCAATTTGCCTTACCGAGCCAATAGTGTCCATCGTTATATCACTAAATCACTAATATCCAAACATTGGAGTTTATCATTATTGGCTGCAGTTATATAACTCTTATTTTTAGCCTAGTACAGACTTGAAAAAAAAACATACCGTCGAATTGTAAACCTCCTTCTTTTGAAGTCGGTTAAAACACTGTTTATTGTTACACATATGTGCAGAGCTACCAGAATCCACATAAGTCTTGATATGTTGCCATGAAAGCGGATGCTAAGAATGATTGGCCTTCTGTATTGTCCTTATTTTTATCATGTTTTAGCTAAAAGCATTTCGATTTAATATGGCCAGGCTTTTTGCAGTAGTGCATTCGAAATCAATTTTGAATGGTTGGACGTCTTGGCTATCTCATCTTTGGGATTTGATAAAAAAAAGCACTTTTTTTCTCGAAGAAAACGAGCTCGCACTAACACACTAACGCACAAACTGCTCGTAAAACATGCTGTTTCTAAATTGCTGACTAAAGCATTGTATTCTCGAGGTAGTTTATCGAGTAATAGCTCGGCAACTTCTGCACCATCTATTGTGCGAGTTTCCAAGTTTCCAAGTCCTTTTCCGAGGTGGAACTACTTAAAGGGTCTGTACCTTTTAAAATTATTCGCAACTTACTGGACCATTTTCGCTTACTTAATTATCGCGCAATTTGCTTAATGTATCTAGCAAGTGGCGTTTTTGTTTCTTATTATTATTATTATTATATTCAGCCCATATCGTCCCACTGCAGGGCAAAGGCCTCCCTACTTTCCTTCCATTTCTCGCGGTCTTGAGATAGAATGGGCCAATCTAATAGAAATGTATCCATTCGTCAAGCGGCAAATCCGGATGGATACCATTGACGAATGGAACCGGCGTTACAAATCGGAGGAAACAGCGACAGTGACCAAACTATTCTTCCCCGACGCGAAAGAGGCATATAGGGTGGTCAAGCATCTGAAACATACAGGTATAACAACTCAAATAATGACGGGACACGGTGGGTTCTCCGAATACCTGAACAAGTTCAAGTGTAAGGAGAGCCCATCGTGCATATGTGAGCCATCAAAAGAGGAAAATGTACCGCACCTCATTACCGAATGCCCAGTATATGGATTAAAGAGATATGAAATAGAACAAGAAATAGGGATAGAAATTAAACTAGAAAACATGTGTAAATTAATAGCTGATAAGGAATATAGAGATAAGTTTATAGAATACTGTATTAGCATAGCAAAAACAACAATAGATAGAAATAAGTAGCTAAATAAGTAATGTTGTAAATTATATATATCTATATAATAACCACAGCATTGTATAAATTAAGATAAAAATAAACTTGTAAATAGATAATAAGTAAGAGAGTAAATAATAAAACCAAAATCTGACAACACCCCTGATCATGTTAGGGACACTTAGCTCGCGGGCCCGGCCTTAAAAAAAAAAAAAAAATAGAAATGTATCCAGCTCGTCTCGCCATCTCCGTCTTGGTCAGCCGCGTTGTCTGCGTCCATTGTTGGGAACCCATTCGGTTGTTCTTTTGGCCCAAAGTTCGACAGACATGCGGCTTTTGTTTCTTGCATTTTTTAAATATTATACATTCTATATTCCAGCGCTAGCACGGCTCCCCTCGTCTTGGTGGTAAAATGCAATTATTTTGTTTCGAAGAACGTTACCGTAAAATGAGGTTATTTTGCTCCGTGAAGGTAAATATGCTCCAAATTTAAAAAAAGTTTATTTCGATTAAATCTCTAAATATACAGGGACGTCTAAAATTTTTTGAACGCATCCGATAAATGATTTATAAAATTGGCAACACTGAATGAGAACTTCCGGTTTCTGACATTTCTTTTCTTTTTATCAGCCATTATTAAAACGTGTGCGTTTCGTAAAGAAAAAAATAGTCTGCAAAATCCACCTTCATCGACGAATGTACTTGGATATTTGAGGTAAGGAGGGTTTAATGCAAGTAGGTATGTAATTAGCTAACAATTACAACTAGTATTTAGAAAATATGTACATTAATTTAATTTTCTAACCTCTTTTACTTTGTCGTTCCTACTTTGCGCCATTTTTGGGGATATTTTGCTCCTGGAGCAAAGTTACAATTATGTTTTTGAATACTTGCCATTGTAACTGCCACATAGCTCATACTAAATTCAAATCGTTTTTCTGTAGGAAAATGCCTCGGAATTATGTAAGGAAAATGCCTAAAAGAAATTATAAAAATTATTCACAAGAGACTCTTCGAGATTGTCTAGCAGCAATAGAAAACAAAGAATTAACGCAAAGGAAAGCTAGTGAAATGTACAGGATTCCACGAAGAACTTTAATAAACCAACTCAGGCTTCTACGGTGCAACGAAACACCAAGGCCACCAGGAGCACCTACTACATTTACAGAGGAAGAAGAAAAAATATTCGTATCATGCATACAAAAATTGAGCGAGCATGGTTTTCCTATTACAAGTTTCGATTTGCGCATTGTAATACAATCTTATCTGGAAAAGATTGGGAGAAGAGTTCCCAAGTTTAAAAACAACTGCCCAGGCTTGGAGTGGGTGTCGAGTTTTTTGAAAAGAAATACTGAATTGAGTCATATAGATGCAAAGGCAGCATCATCCAATTTTTTAATAATAGCAACTTTGAATGCAGTCTGTTAGTGTAAAATCAGCATAATTGGTTGATATATTTAGTTTTTAGCAAAAGAAGCAATATCTCGTATAAAATGACCGTTAAAATCTTAGGTTTGTAGCAAAAACAGCATTATCCACTTGAGTAATGCCAAAGACAGCAACATCCGATTCGGCCAATCAGGTGTCTGTATTTGGCCACCATGACACTTTATTTAGTATGGCGATTATCGTTTTGTTGTTCTTTGGTCTGTTAGTTATTTTTGTAAATTTAAACAGAATTAAGTATATTTTTATCAGTAAAAGGTGAAAAACAACACTATGGAGTGTTTTCCTACCCCATGTGACAAAAAGTCAAGTAGAAAAAAGCAAGCTGACCCCGATAAATGGAAGAGAAATGAAGCTAAAAAAACGCGGTAAGTTAGAGTGTGATTCAACGTTTTTGATCCTTTAAATATTTTTTAAATGACACAAAAAGGAAGAGCTTTATTATATATTTTTTGTAATTAAGGTGCGCTCTGTGAATCTAATTTGATTGGAGGAATATGATGTAGGTACTACAAAAGGAATTGAAGTTGTTATTGTAGAATTTTATTAATGTTATTTAATTTAATTGTTTTAGGTATTCTGCGAAGACTCTTCCAATAAGGTTGCTATGTCGGCACAAGAAAGGTTTTGGCTGTATGACACTAACTATGTCTGACTTGAAGCTATTTTTTGATAATTTTTATGCAGACCCAGACAAACAAAAACAGGATGCGTATATTTTAAAACATTGCACGCCTTGCAAGGTATCGCGTCGCCGTCCTACTACATCAAAATATGCAAATAAAAATTTTCAAACAAAATTTTACATTTACAGCAAAATGTTAAAGAAAAAAGTGAAAGTGTGTCAACGATATTTTCTAACAGTATTACAAATCACAAAGTACAGAGTTCAATCTGTAATGAAGGAATATTATAAAACTGGAAAGCTATTAGCTGAAAAAAGAGGAGGTGATCGTACTTCAATGAAATATGCGGCGAAAAGAGAAGCTATCATGAATTTTATCAACACGATACCATGCCAAGAACCACATTATTGTAGAGGAAACACTAGAAGGTTATATTTGCCGTCAGAATTATCAATAAATAAGTTACACAAAGAATATAATTCGAAAGTTGATGATGACCTGAAAGTGAAGAAGTCTTATTTCAGGCATGTATTCAATACAAAATATAACCTTTCGTTTGGTACTCCGCGTACCGACGTTTGTGCAACTTGTATAAAATTCAACGAACAAATGAAAAGTGAGAAAGACACTAGTAAAAAAAATAATTTAATGGTAGCCCAAAGGCTACATAAATTAAGAGCGAAAGCTTTTTTCGAAAAAGTTAAAGAAGAAAAAGAAACGCAAAAAACCTTCTCGTACGACTGTCAAAAAAATCTCAACCTGCTAAAAGTGCCCGATCAGGTGGCGTATTACCTAAGAAATGTGTATTTATACAATTTTACGATAGTAGAGGGATCTTCAAAAAGCAAATTGCTTCCCAAAAATGTGTTCGCTTACTGTTGGGCCGAAAATTTGTACCCCAAAGCTGCAAATGAAATTGCATCAGCTCTTTACCACAGGCTGACAAATTCAGACCTGTCATCCATAGAAACAGTAAGACTTGTCGCAGATGGATGCGCAGGTCAAAATAAAAATACTATCATGTTAGGAATGTTGTCGAAATGGTTGACTGAAGCTCCGCAAAACGTCAAGAAAATTGAGCTTGTTTTTCCTGTTGTCGGACATTCGTATATACCGCCTGACAGGGTCTTTGCCCAAATTGAAAAAGAAGTGAGAAAACATGAAGTGATTAGCGGCCCTCAAAAATATATCGAAATAATTTCGAAATTTAGTACCGTTAACGCATTAGGAACTGACTTTGAAGTATTCGATTGGAAGACAGCTTCACAGGAAGTCTTTAAACCTGTCGGTAGCTGGCATTTTAGATTCAAGAATTGCAAACGTTACATTTTAAAGCGTTCTAAAAGGGCTGGAAACGTTTTGATTGAGGGACATCTACACTACAAAACAGATGATGGAGTTTTGAAAAACGTTTGTCAAAGGAATAAAACAACATCCATGATAAATCCAAGAAAGATTAATGCTTCCAATAACATAACGGATAGTAAGAAAAAAGATTTATTAACATTGCTTAGAAGCCATTGGGGAGACGATTGGCAGCAAAATGGAGACTTGTCATTCTTTGTAGCGTTACTAGAAAGTAACAACCAAGATGAAGATGACGAAAATGAAGGCAGAGAAACTGATTTCGAGTGTGAAGAATATCAGGAAGTAGATGATTTGCATGTTTAATAATATAATTTTAATAAATTTAATTATAGGTAGCTACTTAAGTACGCTAAATAAAGAAACAATTTATAATTAAGTAGTTTTATTTTATTCCTTACCTCTTCTCAGTATATGTGGGTAGTCATTAGACAGAATTCCGTATATTATTCTGAGTATTAGTTGAAAACCCAGAAAGAAGTTATTATTATAAAACTACTTTACTGTGCCAATATGTATCTAATAGGTAACGATTTTATTTCCTGCCCAATAAAAAATCCACTGATTTTTAATTCAGAATAATGGTTTAAGTTTATAATTTCATTTATCGGTATGGTGTCCCTTAGATACAGTAAACTCCTGACGTAGACACCTGTTGTATGTACTTTGCACCAAAAGTATCAAGATTATTCAGTCTGATTAAGATCAAAAATCTGTGGTTGCAAATTCAGCAACATCCCAGAGATTTGGCTGCAAAGGTAGCAATATTCACGAGTTGGGCGCAGAAACAGAAACATCCAAACCAAACGTCTAGTTTTTAGAAAAAATACGATATTACTGTAATATCCTAAATTGTTCTTGTATTAATCACATGATTCTCTACATTTTTATGTTAAAAATAGAACCATAATAGTTATATTACTGCTTTAAAACAAAAAATTCGTTTACTGCCATTTTTGTAAAACTGGATGTTGCTACCTTTGCATCTATATGACTCAATTGTCACAGCGCCTCGCTGCTAATATAAAGCGCAGTAGAGCTGGCATTGATCGGGAAACTCTCTCAGATTATATTCAAAATTTAGCGGAGGTGTTAAAAGATGTTCCTCCAGAGAACATTTGGAATTACGACGAAACGAATCTATGTGATGACCCTGGGCAAAAAAAGATTCTGACGAGAAGAGGCACCAAATACCCCGAAATTATAAGAGATACATCCAAAAGTTCTACATCGATCATGTTTGCTGGAAGTGCTGAAGGAGAGTTACTTCCGCCATACGTCGTCTACAAATCTAAGCAGCTGTGGAATACTTGGACAGAAAATGGGCCGAAAAATACTCGCTACAATTGTAGTCCTTCTGGTTGGTTTGACATGAACATATTCAATGACTGGTTTTTCGCACTTGTACTGCCAAAGCTCAAAAAACAGGAAGGCCCTAAAGTCCTCATAGGCGACAATCTATCGTCACATATTTCAGTGGATGTTCTTAAAGCTTGCAAAGACAATAATATAAGGTTCGTGTGTCTTCCTCCGAATAGCACCCACTTGACGCAACCCCTCGATGTCGCCTTCTTTCATCCAATGAAAGTTGCATGGCGGAAAATTCTAACAACATGGAAGCAATGCGAACAAGGCATACGGGAAAAAACTGTTCAAAAGAGCAGTTTCCCAGTCTTACTTAAAAAACTTCTTAGCGATTTAGAAGAAAATAGAAAAGAAAACTTGAAATCCGGTTTCAGAAAATGTGGGATTTATCCGACCGACGCAAATGCCTTATTAGAGAGATTGCCTAAACCTGTTGATAAGACTGCGGCAGAAAATTCTTTCCTGGAAACACTTCAAGCGAAGAGAGTGGAATGGACTGGAGGCGTTAACCCGAAAAGACGGCGTACGAAACTCGACATTATTCCGGGAAGAAGTGTCACGGAGCTGATAGATAGTTCACAGGCGGACAAAGAAAACGAGGAGCCATGTTTTGAAATGGAAGCCCAGGCGTCGACTTCAGAACCCCGTCGTACAAGAATTCACAGCGACAGTACATATGCCGAGAGTGAAATATCTCTTCATGACTCTTCAAACGACGAAACATTAAATGATATGCTGGAGACAATGTTAGAAGAAGAGACAAACGTAGGCACTGACAAGGAAAGTTCTAAAACAAAAAATCTAAAACCACTCATAAAGAAAGAAGGAGAATATGTAGCTTTCACATACGAAGGGGAGGTTTTCCCAGGTATCATCACGAAAATTAATGATAAAGGACCGTACATATCCTCAATGAAAAGATCTCTCAAATATTGGAAATGGCCAAAACCAAAGGATGAGATCCAATACAATTGGGAAGAAGTTCTTGGATGTATATCTGCACCGAAGAAAATTGGTCGACGTGAATTTTATGCTGTTCCTGAACTCGATCAAATTTGGGGGACCTAAGATCTCAATAATTATTAAAAATAATAATATGATTGTTGATACTCATAAGTTTTTTTAGATGGTATTTTTAGTTGGTCACTTTTAATGTTTCTAATTTCCAGTGTTAGAAATTTTTATTTTTTTTTCTAAAAGTTTACATGTTTCTTGACACTTATGTGGCCTTTGGTGGTTTTAATAGTTTATTAGACTTAAGAGAAAATGATTCTAAGACTGATTTATCCAGAAAGTACAAATAAAAGAGTTCCTTGTACATTTTGAGTTTTATTTCATTCAAACCACATCAACATGACGAGAAAGACACAAAATTTGCTTCATCACTATTTATTTTTGGAGTAATGTAACAGCTGCGGCTGTTAACTTTGCCTCTGTTTTTTAAATGTGCCTGTTTTAGTGCAAGGTAAATGTAGGAGCAATGTTTCCAAAAGGCTGGGCAACATTGCTCCATTTTTGAATAAAAAAAATAAAAATAAATAAATTAAACAACTATGTTTGTCATTTAAATATTGCATCTAGAAGGATAAATGAGCCACTCAACGTTTTCTGAAAAGCCGTATTAAAGAAGGATTTTACGTGAGTCACACTTATCAAATTTTGGAGCAAAAACCGGAGCAAAGTAGCCTCATTTTACGGTACTTAGTTTACGTTATTACGTTTAGGTTGTATCTTACATTTTTTAATGCCATTCTTTAATCCCAAAACGCTGGCCAACGCAGTCTTCAATTTGTTTTTTTTTTACTATATCACTGCTCACTATATTTTTGAGTTTATTTTTATCATTATTGGCTAGCAAGGTTGCCCATAATGCCGTGTTATTTTAATGAATTTTATTACCTAACTTTAAT
Source organism: Petrophora chlorosata (assembly GCA_951640565.1). Classification (NCBI taxonomy): domain Eukaryota; kingdom Metazoa; phylum Arthropoda; class Insecta; order Lepidoptera; family Geometridae; genus Petrophora; species Petrophora chlorosata. The sequence continues at coordinate 9,591,925 of OX621203.1, read as the reverse complement.
AATTTTTTATTAATATTATTAGTTAATAGCCGAAAAATGTCAAATGATAAACGTAAGCGGTCCGTAGTATCAAAAGTAACCACGCACGATATTGAAACGAATCGGCTAAAATAAGAAGCGTGGATAGAAGTACTTAACAAATGAATTCAATTCCTCTGGTGCTATCCTGAGGTTAGTATCACATAAGATTATTCTTATTACATGATTTACCTAAATTATATAAGTTAATAAATTATTTAAAAATTCTTTACTTTTATTACAGATCTACAATCCCAAAAAGTTATGGCAAAAAATGAAGAGTGATGCCAACACTTTTAAATCAATCGCCTTTAATCAAATTTGGGGAACAGGTGGTGGGCCTGCAAAAAAATAGATGACCCTTTGCTGGACTTGGTGACAGAAATCACTCAGCGTGGGTACTAGAAAAAGGTTTATTGATGACTGTGACTTTTGTATGGTATGTAAGTAAAAGCAATGTCACAGTTATGCAGCATTGTAAAAATCAAGTGTGATGTTACAAAATTTTATTACAATTATGTGTTATTTATGTCTAATGTTACAGATACTAAAACGCATTTGCCACTCTTCTCGCTGTAGTACACCAATCCCAAATGTTGGTTACCGGAGTGTCACAGAAGACACTCCAGAAGTTGCTTTTTATTTTGAAGTAGGGGAGACCGGGGCAAGAAGAAGCTCGGGGCAGGACGGGAAGTGAGCTTTTGTGCGTTACTGGTGAACAGAGCCTAACACAGCGCCATTCGCGAGATGTTCAGTCGCGTCACACGAATCCGAGTGGCGCGTGCGTGTCACTGCGTGTTTTGACTGCGAGGCGACAAAAAATAGTTTTTTGGAGCATTTTTACGAAGTTTTCTGTTATAAATCGATGGGCACCAAAGTAGGTATCAGTGCTATCGTAACATTTTACCTCATACTTGTTGTAGTAGTGTAAAACTAACGAATTTAGATTGCTTTTTTGCAAAATAATTTTGTAGGTTAGAACTGTTGTTACTTTTACAAAATATGTCTGTTGGGGCAAAACGGTCGGGGTATAATGGGATAGTATCCCGTTTTGCCCCATATGTGTAGGGTAGAAAAATGTTTTATACCTATCCCACTAATATTATAAAGGCAAAAGTTTGTATGTGTGTTCGTATATGTATGTTTTTTACTTCTTCACGCTCAAACGGCTCGACGGATTTGGATGATATTTCATACATAGGTAGACTATGTCCCAGAATAACACATAAGCTACTTTTTATCATCATCATCAGCATCACGCAGGTGAAACCGCGAGGCGCAGCTAGTTTAAAATAAGATTATTTTTTGTTTTCTCTTAAAATGGTACGAAATTATTAACGTACAACAGATTGCGGAAGAAAAAGATATGAGAAGAGCGGTTAGAGCGACAATGGGATTTCTTCGAGCCTCAGTTACATAACTACATAGATGACTGACAAAAAGAAACCTGACAATAAAAAAGACTGAAAAGAAAAGACAGCCGAAAAAGAAGCCGGAAAAGAATAATAAAAACGAAACTCGCAAAAAAAGTGACACGGATGCTAGTGCATCTGAAGACGATGAAAATGATTGCCCTTGCATATATTGTGGGTACCTATATTCACAGTCCACTGAAAGATGGGTTATTTGTAGCGTGTGCCATGGCTGGGCCCATACAGTCCATCAAATCTAAGAGGTACCGTTTGACGTTTCATATTTTTCAAACCGAAACAACTTTGTTCATACGTACATTATTCAGTTTCGATAACCTTTTTCATAAAACCATGAATTTAGAAAGATTTCATTATTGTATCTAAAAATGTACAATTCTTAATATCTAAATGTAATTGAAAACTTTCAAACAAAGCAAAATAACACATATTTACACAGTAAATAATTTCTAATAGTTATATTCTTGACCTCATTACAAAGTTACGTAGTTAGGTCACTGCACGTAGTGTTGCGACTCTTCGGATACACTTGTATGCAAAAAAATCGTTTACATATACGAAAAATCGAATGTATTATTTACAAATTACACTTGACAACCAAACAAATATTTTTTCATGTGAATGGGATTTATCTCACATATTACGATTACATAACTAAATAGTTATGTAATCGTAAAATATGAGATAAAACCCATTCACCAAAAATACGTATTTATAAATCAAATATATTTGCTTCTTTAAAAAGTTGTCGAAAGCGAAAAAATAAAATAAATTTTTTTTTTCTGGCAACACTGCCAACTACAAGCGCACGCGGTCCGCTCGGTCGGTTCGGCGTCAGCAGTCTCTCGCCATCTTGGAAGCTGACTGTGCGCGTACTTGCTTTCTCGTTTGTGTTTTACAATTTGTGACTTGGCTATTACTTTTCTGGACTGATCATTCTTTATCCGTTTACCTTGGCAATATTTATACTGGACTCCGAACTAAGCAAGTGTTTATTAATAATGTCGAAAAGAGGACGTACTTTGAACAGCCAGGCTCGTGAATTGGTGGTGAAATTACACGAGTATTTTGAGCGTGAATCTCAAAATGGTGGACTTCTACTGCCAGTTACACAAGTTCGGGATCGCGTCGGTGAAGCTCTCGGTATTGGTAGCCGCACCGTTGGCAAAATATTAAGTGAAAAATATGGGCCTTCGGGGAGTGACAGTAACGTACTTCACACACCGAAAAAACGAAAAAGAAATAAACCTGTGACAGGCATCGATGAATTCGATAGTCATGCTATTAGAAACCATATATACGGGTATTTTACAAGAGGCGAATTTCCAACATTGGCAAAGTTATGTGCAACTTTAAAAGATGCCGGGCTGTATAAGGGAAGCATAGAGTCGTTGAGAACGGTAATAACAGGAATTGGCTTCAGATACAAAAAAGTTGACAAACGAAAAATTGTTATGGAGCGACATGACATAATTATGCAGCGACTAACATTCCTGCGCGAAGTTAAACAAATTATAAACTGGGATAATGTAATATTTTTGGACGAAACCTGGCTAAATTCCAACCATTCTGTGCCGAAAACATGGACTGATGATTCTGAAGCTTCGTGCTCGAAGGTGCCGATAGGAAAAGGTGGACGCCTCATAATATGCCATGCTGGGTCAGCGTCTACAGGCTTCGTGGAAAACTCTTTATTAGCTTTCCAATCCAAAAGCACTAAAGAGTATCATGAAGAAATGGACGCAGTAAGGTTCCGAGAGTGGTTCTTAAATTTATTACAGAATATCCCTCCTAACAGCACAATTATAATGGATAATGCCCCATACCACTCTGTGCAAATTGATAAAGCACCTACGTCAGCCAATAAGAAAGCAGATTTGGTGGCATGGCTGCAAAGAAAAGGAGTGGATGCCGACATGTCACTATTAAAAGCTGAATTATTACAGTTAGTGAAATTGCATAAACCACCAAAACCGACATATGTAATTGACCAATTGGCCGAAGAGCACGGGCACAAAGTCATACGACTTCCTCCGTACCATTGCCAATATAATGCCATTGAACTGATTTGGGCCCAAGTTAAAGGTAATATTTTATAATATTATAATAATAACACGAGTACTTCTAACATTTATAATTTAAACAATGGTTTTCGTCTGCTATCAAATAGTTACATTATTGTTTTACAGGTTATGCAGCAAGACACAACACAAAACCACCCTTCAGTGTCAAGAAAATGGAAGGTTTATTAAAGGAAGCATGTGCCCAAGTTACACAGGAAGATTGGAGTAAAGTAGTACAAAAAACAAAGAAAATAATAATGGACGACTTCGAAAGAGACGTACACTTTGATAATGTAATGGACAATCAACTGGTCATTAATTTAAATGACGATGATGACGAAGACGACGATACTAGTACTAGTAGTGAATAAAAAAATATCCTAAACATTTCTTTTATTTAATTATAACAATTGATTTCTTAAAATTCGGATATTATAGTAATCGATCTCTTAAAGTTCGGATATTATAGTAATCGATTTTTTCATCCCATCCCTATCATTCAATTGTCAGAACTGTCAAACGGTACTTCTTAGATTTGACGGACTGTAATTCCTGCGGACGTGTAGTCGATGACGATGAAGAGACAGACACATATTTGTGAAGGTTTGCCAACCAGATGAGAATGTGTACTCATTATGCCCCTAAGCGTTTCCCATTTTGCCTTGACCATGGGGCAAGATGGGAAATTTGACATGTGCCATTTAATTAATATTTGGCAAAAATATAAGTGATATAGCGCCGTAAAAGATTACAATTATGTTAATTAAAACTGTTAGTGTTGCTTTTGTTATAAAAGGTTTTTAATAAACAGTTTGATTTTCATATTATGACGTTTTTCCTCTTAAGTACCCCATCTTGCCCCGGTCTTCCCTACTCAGTCAGATATGTTTCAGTTAGACATAAATATAAGTTTTGTTTTACACCTATGTACCTACTAAGTTCTAATCATTTTTGTTTTAGATCGATCATCAGGAAGAAATTATAACACAAGATAAATCTCCAAGAAAGCAGATAAGAGAAGAGGGAAGAGAACAGAATAATAATAATTATAAAAGACAACGGCCAACTTTAGACCACAATATAAATGAGCGCTTAGGAGTTCAATCACCACGTGTGTGAGTTAGCAATAACTATGTGAATGAACGGTTAAAAACGGAAAAAAAAAGTGCTTTAATTCAATTACAGAAGCAGCACATGTTAGATTGTAATGTTCAGGCATGTTATGTTCAGACTAAAAAACTCAAATAATGGAGGCCATTTTAAAGAAAATACAAGTTCAATGTTCTACATTATGTTGTAAAAAAATTATGTGTGATCACTGTTCTTCTGTCTTCATTTTTGTTATTTTAAACAGAATAATTGTGGTCAATTTGATCATTTTCTATGTGAGCATTTGTAACTGATGTCTATTTCATTGGGTGGAATATCTTCTCCATTGTCTTTGCATATGTAGTATACACCAACCAATAATCACATTTATTGCTGTTTTCATATTAATCCGCAAGCCAATTTCATGGGCAGAGAATCGGCGTTTTAATACTCCAAATTGTCCACAGTATTTCTAGTCCTGATTGCCAGAAGTATTTTGTGAAGTAGACGGACGGCTTCCAACAATACAGATATTGCTCATATGTCGTGTGTTGAATGAATTTGTTTCAGTCACGAGTATCGATAGTTTAATACTTTGGTTGCCAGAATCAACAAAGACTGGAGTATTTTGTAAAGTAGAGAAATGGCTTACAAAAAAACAGATGTTATTCACATGTCGTTGATGATGACTGGTGCTACGATTATTGATCTGCATCTGTGGTTCAGTTGAAGAGTGGTTTTTCACCATACAAACTTTTTCTTCAGCCTCGTAATATCTTCGTATTGAATACTTCTCGCTTGACACGTATTTGGATGTGTTCTGGAAACGATTTTACTGTGTCTAAATTTTGGAAAAAAGTAACAACTGGGTCTGGTTCATTTTGTTAGCTTTTTTTTCTTAATAATATATCCTGGAAACAAAGAATGAGTAGCTCTTAACTAGCGTATTCTCTATAACATCTCTAGGTTTTGGTCTTTTATGTATTTTGTATGGTCTTCTTTTCTTCTTTTTAGTCTGTTCGGATTAAGTCGATGCAGCAGAAGCTTGATTTAAACTATCGTCACTGTTTTTGTATTAATAGCTGAATCCAAGTCTGGCACATTTGTATATTCGTATGTTCGTATGGCATATATGCATTCGTATGTTCGTATGGCATTTGTATATTCGTATGGCATATTTGTATATCCGTATTCGTATATTCTTACCTTCCCTCTACAAAATGATACTTCCAGACCGCTGGATTCCATTTTAGGTACAGACAACAAGATTTTTCTGAGCTCTGGAACATAATACCCATTTTTGATAGTACAATTTGTTTCTTTTTTACCAACAAAGCATATAACATTTATATTACCTACTCCGAAGGCCTGCAATGTTATTCCATTCTTTGCTGCAGAAATAGTTTTCGGTTGTTTTATTTCCAAATAGTTCACAAAATAGTCTTTCGTATTTATCAAGTAGTCAGAAGAACACCCGGAATCGACACACCACACTATATTTTTATTTTTACAGTTATTAACCTCACTGCCCTCATTCTCACATTGAAACGGATAGTTACCCTTCTCCGCACTATAATCTTGACGCTCTCTCCCTTGACCTTGCCTGTAGTTACCTCCCTGAGCTTGATTAAAACCTCTTCCGCCTGCTCCCTGCATGTGACCTCGTCCTCGATTCACCATCCCTTGAATATAGTCTCGTCCTTGTGTATAGCCTTGTCTTTGTGTATATTCTCGTCCTTGTACATAGTCTCGTCCTTGTCTTGAGTGATTATTATAACCTCTACCATGTTGTTGTTTATATGTCCTTGTTTACCACAATTATAGCATAAAAATGCGTTAGTAAATTGGGAATTATTATTCACCACTGTATGTTTCTTCTTCTCTTTTCCTAACAATCTGGTTTTGACAAAATCATATTTTAAGTCGGTCACTGTTTCTAATGCGGTTACTATTGTCTCATAGGAAGGTGGCATTGACAACCACAAATAGTTCACCTGTTCTTCTTCGTTCAGTGCTGCATCAGCCTCCTTGAGCTCGGAGAACATTTCCTCTAATATGGTGAAATGTAGTGACAGAGATTGCTTTTCAACATATTTTGTGTCTGACAATCTTCTACGTATGAATAGTTTACTTCTCACTCCTTTCTTTCTGAAGCAATTTTCCAAACTTTGCAAAACGATTCTACGGTATCACTTCAAGATATCCATGATTCTATAAAAAAATCTGGGACTACTCTAGAGATGAACAATTTTGTGAATTTCATTTTATAAAAAATACTCGTCACTTACCTGACGGCCGATTTTCTGTTATGTTGCCGCTGAAGAAGAATCCTGATCAGGCACTTGGCAACTCATTCCCTACTGCAATGAGACGTTTATGAACCTAGAAAATTAACTAAATAAAAATTGTAATATTAAAGAAAAAAATAGTAATTTTATGAAAGAATCTAGCAATTAAGGAAATTTAAATAAAATTGATAAACCTGAATTTAATAGAAGCAATCCTCAATTACTGTCCTATTTCTCCCCTTTCATCTGACCAGGCGGGAGTGAGATCGGTAGGATCTCACTCCCTTGACTCCCGGACACTTCTTAATTGGCCGCGCGCTGACGTTGTACCGTCACTACCTGTTAGCAAGGCGAGACCCATCAGCGCATCAAGCAAGTCCGGCATCAATTCTGGGAGAGAAGGCGCCGAGAGTACATGGCGGAGCTACAGAACCGTTCCAAATGGAGACATGACCAGAAACCTGCGCAAATCGTTGATCTCGTGATACTAAAGGAAGACAACCTAATGCCACTTCACTGGAGAATGGGATGCGTTAGCAAACTTTATGAAGGCCGAGACGGAATATGCAGAGTTGCTGACGTCTACACGACAAGAGGTACCATCAAGAGAGGCGTCAACAAAATGTGCCTTGCACCAACAATACATGAACAATGAAAAAAGGCGTCTGCAAGATGACTTCTGCTTCAAGAAGCTTACATCTGTGGTAGGTATGAGTAGGCGCGGGTGTTGGTTTGGTGATAAATAACACGAAAAAGTACTCACACAAAAAAAAGTTATAATGTTCAAAGTCACAGAAGGAGTCACAAGATGGAAACACAGAGAGAAAGCACAAGACGATAGAAACAAAATAGAACATAGAAAACGTAATTTTTAGAAATTTAGTTATGCTGTGCGGAGCGCAAAGCGACGTGGGCTACGCGGCGAATGGTCGGTAGCGGACTGTGAATAAGGCAACATTCAAAATTTTAAATACTTTCTAACGAATTTTAATGTCCATATCAGAGATGGCTTTCATAGAAAATCCACTTAAAAGTAACAGATTAGTAATAAATCCGGCTTTCTTTAAAGATTCAAAATCAAACATGGCAAACTGCTCGCTGGACCAATCACAGGCATCCATTATATTTGCGTGCTGTCATGGCGGAGTACGAGTTTTACTTAAGTTGTGCTGTGTGATTTTATTGATTTATTAACGTTTCTGCTGCTGAAGTTAAACAGGTTCTGTGAAATTATAATCATGAATTGTCACCCAACACCTGTGAATAATCGTTTTGCCCGAAAACGCCAGAAGGATCCGGATAATTAAACATTTAATAATTTAACTTTTATAAAGTTAATCTAATATTTTTTTTATTTTGATTATCCCGCATTGCTGGATTGGTACATTTGTACATGTTTAGTTGTGTTTTACTGAATTTGAAGATAAACATATCAAAATAAAAAATACCTTAATTGTAGGTACTCGTAGATTATGTATAGGATCTCCACCAAAATAATCATGTTATCAGTTTTATTTTGTAGAATTAATTAAATTACTTCATTAACGTCAACTCAGTCAAATTTCCTCTCTATATCAAAGTATTTACCTACTTTTATTTTTTAATTCAGGTATTCATCAAAACCTTTGTCAGAAAAGGTGTGCGATCACGATACAAAAGCTCTTCAATGTTGCAAATTAACAATGGCGCAAATTAACAAATTGCATACAACATTTTATGCCCATCCGAATAAACAGAAACAAGACGCACTAATTTTAAAATTTTGCTCTATTGTACCCGTAAAGCTCAGGCCTGGTTTTAAAGGGAAAAGACAGACAAGCATTAAATACGCCGTACACATTGACAAACGAAAAGTGCCCATATGCCAAAAGTTTTCTTAAAATATTTGACATAACTAAGCACCGGGTGGCGTACGTTATGCGAAGGTTTTTTTTTGTTGGTGAATATGCTGATGAACGGCGTGGTGGAAACCACAAAGAAAATAAATACAAGGAACAGAAACAATCAATCCACAATTTTATTAGAAATCTTCAATGTGTAGAAACACATTATTGTCGCAAAACAAAGCACACAGAAAGAAAATATCTGTCTTGCGATCTGAACTTATCAAAACTCTATGACGTTTACAAAAGAAGTGAATATTCGCATCCAAATGTGAAAAAATCTTATTTTCGAAATATTTTCAACAACAAATACAATATTGGGTTTGGGTCACCGCAGACCGATGTTTGCTCTAAGTGTTTGGAGATTTCAGGCAGAATTAAACATGAAACTGATGCCAGCAAAAAAAATGTTCTTATAACTGAGAAAAGGGTTCATTCGCTAACAGCAAAATCTTTTTTTGATAAGCTGCGCGAAGAAACAGATGGGCTTAAAATTATCTCTTTTGACTGTCAGAAAAATCTTCCCCTCCCTAAGGTACCGGATCAAATAGCATATTACAGCCGACAATTATATCGAGGGGTGAAAGGCTATTTGTTTGAAGCGACATTTTGGACGATATTGAGTTATACATATTCGGATTCAGCGAATTTTTCTGCGTCGGCTGAGCCGGGTTTCACACAATTCTGAGCACTTTTATGGCGCTTAAAACAATGCAATTTTAGTGCATAAGTCTCAAACATGATGTATGATCCGACATCAAATTTGCTATATTTTTTTAGTATTTCATTTAAGCTGTACACAAAAACAGAAAATCGGAGCATAAGCCGTTATTATCGTCCTAAAATTTCAGTTCAATGGCAGATAAATCGTTTTTCTATATGGCTAACTTTAGATAAGAAGTCCCTTCATACATTTTGCTTACGACTACTTACACTATGCAATGTCGCTTCAACCAATTTGCCGTCAGCCAAATTCATTAAGACATGTCGGTTCAACCCTTTTCGCTGCAACTGTTTTGCACTCAATATTTCTGTTCTCAAAACTGGGTTCCTTAGTCGCTTGAACAGTTTGTTAGTATTCACATTTTTTAAATACGTCACTTAAGATAAATCTAATACCAAGTGATTAGATTTAAATCATTTTTTCCTGTATCATAATATAACTAGTTTGTATTTTAAACTATCTAATTTTAATACGACAATAACAATCTATGTAATTTAAAACAAATAAATGTTGGCATAGTTTTCGTAAACCGTGGCAGTATTATTACTGTCCCGCCCCGCGCGGGCGCATCAGTCAGTCGTGAGTGTGGCGGGAGACAGGACGCGCGCTGTTGTAGTTTGGAATAAGACCGAATAGAATAAGCTTGTAAGTATACTCTAATATTGTGTCTATAAATGAATAAATTAATTATGTTTTATTGTAAATAGTAGATTGCGAATGTTTGTGTATTGTTAATCGCATTGTATTGATACATTATTACCATACTAACTACCTGCCTACTTTATAGGTGAATAACGGTTACTGTTTAAATATACGCGGTTATTGAATTATTTGTAATGGTGTACCAATTCTTAAATTTAAAAGTATGCAATTTACTGGCTATAGAACAACAGGCCAGCTTATACTATACCTGGTCTTGTTATCAGTGACTTGCGGCCGAACGTAGTTTCCTATGTAGGTACTACATAGGAACTTACCATGTTGCTTTATTTATCAGTTCTCTCTTATTAACGCCTAAAAGTATAAGTAGTTATGCCAAAAAGACTAAAATATTTCAGAAGCAAGATTGAACGCATAAGTGATAAAAATATAAACAAAACAAAATGGTTACAGCCCAGTACGAAAAGAAGATCTTCAGTGACACTCTTAGGGAGCTCGTCTTATCATGACCAAAACAAAGATTTACTTATTTTAAATACATTTGATGATAAATGTAACAGTGATCCGGAAATAATAACAAATTATGAACAGGTTTGTTCAGGTTTTTTATTTAAATAATAATGCTACACAATTATGTTGACAAACTATAACCACATTGATTGTCTTTTTAGGAAAAGCAGAACAGCAAAAATAGTGATTCGGGTGATAACAGCATTAATGTCATAACAATCGAGTTTGAAAGGGTAATTAATTATTTATTACTTAGTAGTAACTTTTGTCAGCGTAGAATTTTGTAGGTATCCCTGAATATTTCGAGAAATCCTTTTTAACCAGGCGCCTAAATTAACTAAAGGCGGTATCAGACGGTTCACTTTTCGTTCATTTTTGTCTTTCATTCGGCATCTTTCACTCGAAATGATTTGTCTGAACCCTAAATGAAACAAGAGTGCCGAATGAATTCATTAATGAACCGATCCGACGATGTTAGATTTTATCATTCGGCATCTTTCACTCCAACTGCGAATGAACGAAAAATGAACGGTCTGCACACAGAGAGAACGTTCACTCGGATTCGGCCATTTTGTCTTGAGCTCGGTAGCAGACGCACGTCCAGTTGCGTCACGGAAAATTGGCGCCAAAATGGTGTTCAAGTGGAATGATCAAAGTACGCTGCTGTTTTTGGAACATTTTAAGAATTATCAATGTTTATGGAACCACAAACTTGACGAATACAAGGATAGAACATTACGTACAAAGGCTATAAAATCCCTAATTAGTGATTTAAACCTCGAGGTTACTGAAGAAGACATCAAACATAAAATAAAAACTATACGGACCCGCTTTACAACTGAATTAACAAAAATAAAGCAGTCTACTAAAAGTGGTTGCTCTGCTGACGATATATATGTGCCTACACTGTACTGGTTTAAACATGCAGAATTTTTAAGCAGTGTTTGTATCCCACGGCAGAGTACATCAAATCTCGTAAGTATACTAATTTAGCTATTGTTTATTACTAGCTTTTATTTAGTTGCACCTGTCCCGGTGTCTGTTTGTACTGTGATTATCATTAACATACATACTATCTCGGTTTTTCGAAAGGGACAGCGCATGGGACACGAAATGGACTGATGCTGGTACGGGGGCACAGCACGGGACGATAAATATTAGGTATTCAATAAAAGCAACGTACCTAGATGGATAAAATATTTATGTTAGGTATTTACATTTACATATTCATCATATCATGTTCCATTGCACTGGCACAGTGCATGTAGTGACAAACTTTTCTGCATATGCATCACGCACGCGACGGGCGTTTTCACTATGATGCCTTGCAGTAGTTGGTAGAGAATCGCTTATTGCTAAAGATGATATTTGTCGCCATTCCCCTGGTACAGTGCTACCTCTGTTCCAATCTTCAGTTTCCAGTGACTGTTGTGTAACATAATGCTTTGTCGTTTTTCTCAGCCAATTATGTAATGCACATGTGGTTTTAACAAGTTGTTCAACTTTATCCACCGATAGTGGAATCGGTTTTTCAAAGATCCTGAATTTAGATACCAATATTCCGAAAGTATTTTCTACCACACGTCGAGCTCTAGAGAGCCGATAGTTGAATATTTTTTGTTTGACGCCAAACTCTCCTCTAGAGTTAAATGGTTTCAAAATATCTGTTCGTAAAGGAAATGCGTCATCTGCCACGATTACGCCTTCCTCTGGAAAATTCAGAAGATTTGACATCAATGCTTCATTTAATGTTGATTTTTGAAAGACTGATGCATCGTTTGCTCTTCCATTTGTTCCAACATCTATAAAGATGAAATTGTAATTCGCATCCACAAGTGCAAATAGATGAATACTGAAATTCTTTTTGTAGTCGAAATAGTCTGAGCCGGAGTTTCCTGGACATCTTATATTGATTAATTTTCCATCCATGGCCCCGCAACAGTTTGGAAAGTTCCATAGTTTATAGTAGTCTTCCATCATTTTAATCCATTCATCTCGAACTTCAGGAACCTGTAACAATAAATATATTTTAATTGCAGGATACATCAGTAAACACGCAGACTCAAAATGAAGAAACCACTGAATCTGAGCCGAAGAGTTCTCAAGCTGGTAGTGAGAAGCAGTCGACATCTAGTGCTGAGAATAGTAGAAATAGTGGTACAATATCGTCTACATCATTGCATTCTGGAAAACCAGTCAACCGCAAACGAAAGACAGACATTCCAATTGATATGGCAATTAAAGAACTAAAAGCTTTAAGCAAGGAAAACAAAGAGCAAGTTGAAGATGAGTTTGATTTGTTTTGTAAAAGTTTGGCAATACAGCTAAAGAAAATGCCCCTAAATAGGGCATTAATATGTCAGGAAAGGCTTCAATCCGTGATGACCCAGGAACGTCTTTCACAAATGACGTCTGTATCTAAATCGATTTACTCGAGCTCAAGTACAGGATCCTCATTAAATATCAGCCGGTCGCATCAATATGATACCTATCACTCGCCAACCCACCAAGTACACTCACCAACGGTCTCTGTACCTATGTCCTCACCACAAAATGATCAGTACTATCCCTCAGCAACCCAACAAGAAGTACATTCACACATTGTTCTTTCACCATCCACTCAAGAAAATATACTCATACAAGCTCTTAAAGAAATCGTTTGAATGTTAATTGTCAAACATGTGCATTTAATTAAAAAGTTTCAAAAATATTACCTACTTGTTTTTTAATCAATTCTTAATGTTACTGACCTTTATAAAGTTTCCAAGTGCTGTCCAAATAGCTTCACATACTTCTTTGAAAAAGTAGGATATTGAGTTTCGTGGTACTCTGTATAGAGCTTCTAAGGTTCCAAAAGAATCGCCAGTAGAAAGATATCTCAGTACAATTTGAAGTTTTGTTCGGTTAGGTATACTATCTCCAGTACAATTTGAAGTTTTGTTCGGTTAGGTATACTATCTCTCATTAAAGTATTTTGTTTCGTTATTGACGGAGCAATAAGCAGTAAAAGTTCTTCAAATTTAGATTCGTCCATTCGCAAATGATTGCGATACGATTCAGAATCTTCATCAGCTAGTTCTCTCAACAGTGTATTCGAAGCTCCAAACATATTTCTTCTTTCAATCCATGGCCGCACCCACCAACGTCGACGTTTTCTATGCTTCTTTTTTACTAACTTTTGGATTAAATGATCACAAATTAAACGGATTCCGAGACGCACGACTTCACCCGATGACATATTTAAAGTAAGTAACAGATGAACGTTCTTTTCTTTGTCATTCGCAGTAAGTCGTGTGAACATGGAATGAAAGAAAAATGAAGCATGCATTCGTGTGAATGTTCACTCGAGTGAACCGTCTGATACCGCCTTAAGGAATGCATGTGCTAAATTCAGTCGATAGTTCTACATCTTTTTATATTGTAGGTACACACACAGATTATCTATATACACGATCGAATGATAGCTTTTAATAGAAGGAACAACGTGACACAAAGTTTTATCACAGATTCAGTACATGATACTAGACTAAAACCAATAAAAATGTTCGGAATTTACTATAATAAAATCAGCTGTTCCATACAAAAGTGTAACACCTATGCGGTCAAAATGTATGGAACAGCTGATTTTCTTTAACATCCAACAAAAAATGCTATCACTGGCCCGTTTAGAATCATTAATTGAATGTATGGTAGAAGTTTGTGTCATGATGTTCCTTCTATTAGAAGTAATTTTATTTATTTTATCGCTGTCTGTATTTAATTCGTAAAAAAATAAAACACTTAATCTTATTTACCAATGAAACTTTCGATTTGATACTATGAAACTATTTTTTTTTTCAGTATGACGAAGAATTCCAAAAATTTGAAGAAGATAACGTAAACCCAATGAATAAACCTGCAAAAATATTAGGATTAGAAGAACACGAACAAAACACCAAAAATCCAAACAATCTTGATCAAGTAATCGCAAAACACATGGCCCAAGACACGGTAATTGAAATGAGCGATAAAAATAGAACAGACAGTAATGAAAGTCTTCAACCAACGTTAACAGAAATTATACCGCAAAAAGAAATGGATATATTAAGGAAGTCCTTGGAGGAGGACAATAATGCTGAAGAAATTACAACAGAAATACCAAATCAAGCAGAAGACGTTCCTAAAAAAGTAAGAAAAAGCAAACGTGCCGTGATTCAAAAAAGCTATTTAGATTTTATGAGCGAAGGTGAAGACTTTGTCTGGGACTCGACTTCTTGGGAAGAGACGGACGAGTCCTCAAGTGATGACGATCAACCAAAGAAAAAAAAACAGTAAATGCAGAAGATGGGAAAGTAGGAGAGTCAGGTTTTAAGAAAAAAAAGGAAAATAAGGCAAAGAAACGAAAAGATTCTAGATCAAAAGGTGAATGTTATGTTAAGAAAGATGGTTCTATTAGGAAGGAAAGACAGTTAAAACCAAACCCATGCATAGGAAAAAGCTGTCCCTGGAAGTGTAGTGAAATAGACGATGAAAAAAGGACAGGAATATTTGATTATTTTTGGGGATTATCCAGTCAGAGAAAAAAGGAGTGGTTAATTGCCATGTCCTCTAAACAAGAGATAAAAAGAAAGAGATCAAAAAATTCCAGCTACAGGACCAATACATTTAAATATTTTATAAAGGACGGAGAGGGTCGTCGTCAGGTTTGTTCTAAGTTCTTGATCAGCACACTAGACGTTACCCAAAGATTCGTTTACTAAACCTTGACTAATGTATCTCAAGGAATATCAAAAGAAGATGGGAGAGGAAGGTGTGTTCCAGCCAACAAAACCCCAGACAATGTAAGGGAATCGGCAAAAACCTTCATTAAAAGCTTACCCGCACTACCATCGCATTATTACCGCAAGGATAGTACAAGGCTGTACCTCCCAACCGAATTTAAAAACATCAAAAATCTGTATCGTATCTGTAAAGAGGATCAAACTAGTAAAGGAGTCGATGTCTTGAGTGAAAAAATCTTTCGACAAATATTTAATACTGATTTTAATGTAGGGTTTCACGTGCCTAAGAAGGATAAATGCATAAAATGTTTGAGTGTCTGAGTGCCCCGAATTGCAGGCCCATTTAGAAGAAAAACAAGCATCAAAACAACGCCAGGAATGTCATAGAGAATTAGGTAAAGAAAACCCTACTATTTTGTGTGCATCTTTTGATCTCCAGAAGGTTCTCAATACTCCCCATGGGAACAGTATGCTGCTTTTTTATTCCCGAAAATATACGGTTTATAATTTATGCTTTTATGAAAGTATAACAAGAAATGGTTTCTGTTTTGTCTGGGGAGAAACAGAAGGAAAGAGAGGGGCCAATGAATTTGGTACAATTTTGCAAAAATACATAGGAGACGTTGATTCGCGAACCACAATAAAAACTTTAATTTTATATTCCGACTCCTGCCCTGGACAAAATAAGAATAAAATTGTCCTTGCTGCCGTACATAACGCGTTGTTACAATCTAAACATCTAGAAACTATTCAAATGAACTTTCTTCTCCCCGGACACACGGAGATGACAGTAGACAGCATCCACTCGACTATTGAGCACTCCGCGCGAAATACGATAGTGTGGGCTCCTTCTCAGTGGGCAACAGTGTGCCAGCTAGCCCGAAAAGAGCCAGCGCCTTATTATGTCGAAAATCTTACACATACTGACTTCAAAAACTTTGAAGAGTTCTCTGATAAATATTTCAAAGGAAACCTGGTTGGAAAAATAAGCAAAATCCGAACGGCGACATTTAAAAAATCTACTCCAAATGAAATTAAAATAAAGTATACTATGAAGAATGATGCACTGGAAGAAAAGATACCAATACATGCTAAACCTAAGAGTCTCGATCTCAAATATAAAACTTCGTTAGCAATTACCAAATCTAAATACAACGATCTTAAGAAACTCTGTGACACTAACGTTATTCCAAAAATATTTCACACTGAGTACTTAAATTTGCAAACCAACAACGCTAAAGACCAACTAGTAGAGACTGATATTGAAGATGAGACGGAGGAATTACATTAGAAAATGGATTTGGTAATAATGCTTACTTAATCCATAATTTATATTTTATTTTTTATTTTTCGGCCATATCTCTATTTTATAATAAGTAAATAATTTTGCTTTCTTTAAAAAAAAAATAATTACTTATGTTTGATTTACTGTGCTGTAATTTTTTTATATAAGGAAACTTACGATCTCATTAAGACTGAGTTTAATTATGTTAAAGATGCGTAATAAAAAAATTCTAACAGAACTTTTTTTTATTCCTGACATAGTTATTATTCACCCATTTAAATACTATACCTCTTAACTTACCATAAATCTGTTATTATTATCTTGTATCAACAACCAAGTTATATATACTCCTTTCGAAACCTGAGACATCAAACAACTCATTAAGAATGTTCATCGTTGCTTAAGCCAACTTGCCTGTATCGTTAACAAAACCCAATTGGTAGTTAAACAAAATAGCCTATCCCTATTATTATTGAGTATCGTCGATTCAATCATTTTACTTTCTTCTGCATAAGTACTGTAAAGTCACTTAAACCATTTTGCCTGCTGCTGATTAGTGACAATGTTGGAAGTTGAATCATTTTTCTTTACTCTAAAAATAAGGCGATACAGATAATTTTGTATTAAGCAACATTTATCTTGGAACTCATAACTGTTTTTTTATTAAAAAATATACCAAAACATTAAGGGATTTTTTTGCAATAAAGATTTGCTATCCCCATTAGAGTAAGGGCAGTAGTTTTTTCATAACGATTTTTTTCCAAATTTTGAATCTTTAAATGGCTCTCCTGTAAAGTTGGTAAAATGTCGCTTCAAACAAATAGCCTTTCACCCCTCGATATTTTTATAATTTGACCATGGTGGAGGGATCATCCACACAACCATTCTCGAAAGAAAATGTCTTCTCTTATGTGTGCACTGAAAATGAGTTCAGCAAAGACTCAAATCTTGTTGCGTCCGCGGTGTACCACCGTTTAACTGAAACGGATAAAACTAATATCACAACGATCCGATTGGTCGCCGACGGTTGTGGCGGCCAAAACAAAAACTGCATTGTTGCTGGTGCCTGCTCCAAATGGTTACAGAGAAATCCCAGTATCAAAACAATTGAAATAGTGTTCCCAGTTACTGGGCATTCTTTTATGCCCGCGGACAGGGTTTTTGGAGTAATTGAAAAAAAATTGAAGAGACTTGAAGTCATATTACACCCAAAGGAGATAAAAGAAATTATAGCAGAAACGGCAACTTTAGTGGAACTTGGAAAAGATTGTCCGATTTTAGATTGGAGGGATTCAGTTAAAAACGTAATAAAGCCGACAACATCTTGGTCAATACAGTTCAAGGAATGTAAACGGTTAATCTTGAAAGGATGTAAAAAAATTGGCAATGTACTTGTTAGAGGTGAACTATTTTACAAAAGTGACGTGGCAAAACCAGTAAACATTTGCAAACGGCAAAAAAATATTGATATGATTGAGGCGCAAGTTTTGCCCTCAGTTGTGCAATACTATTATGTATACTGTTGACATTTTATCAACAGTTATTTATTTCTATTGCAAGCTTGTAAACTCCTTTCTGATTTGCTATCAAACAGCCACCACACTTCATACTCATTCGGTTTCCCCTGTATGTACCTAGCTTCGCTTGTGGTGGCCTCCAGAATTCATAAATATGAACCGCCACTAATCTGGACGTTCATTCCAGGGTCCTACGATCACCGTAGCATCTACGCTTTCCTACTTTAACGTGCGAGCCGTCACGTTACAAGACTCACTGAGTCCCCCTCACCGGTGCCTGTGCATCCTGCTGGTTCCCGCCCGTCATCCTACGAGAGAACTCAGGGGAGTGCCGTACCGCGGAAGTAAAAATTAGGCGGGCCCTAGAATTTACGACCCACAAATAAAAAAAATATGTGTTGACTTTTTTTGGGTTTTACTTATTTAAAATAATATCCCAAACGTCACAAAGTACCACTTCCAAATCTTTTGGATGAAACTGCTGAAAGACTGATGTTTTCTCTAAAAGAAGTTATTTTACATCTGAGTCACAACCAGAACCAAAACTTGTGCCCTATCTCAAAGTGGGGATATGCCGGATCAGGAAGTCATTCTCAATATAAACAGAAGTTTCAAGAGGTGAATTCTTCCGATGAAAACGTGATGGTTACGTTAATTGTGCCGATACGTCTAGTAACGACAAATAATGCACTTGTCTAGCAAAATTCCCGGCCTTCGTCGCCGCGATACTGCCGGCCTTTGAGGCTTCAGATGGCTCATTAAACAGAACTATCAAGAAAAAAAGCTGCGAATTTACAGTTGCAAGTAGCAGACCTTTTACTGACAAAAAACGAGGATTGGTGCATGAAACACGAATTTAAGTTCACAATGGTCGATGGCAAAATGATCAATGCATTAACTGATACGAGCTCAGCGATGCGTTGCTACCTCTGAGGTGCAACATCCAAAGATTTTAATAAATTGAAAAATTGTTTAAATTGAGTGACGCGATGACGTCACGAACGTCAGACGCGACGGATACGCTTGATTGTTTCTCCTAAGAAATAAAATATATTACGTGAAGTAACCTATCAAACCTTATAATTTTGTGCGCAAGTGCTTGTGACGTGGTTGTGTTGTTTTAATATATGTGTAACAGTGACTAAAACTATATAATTTAGAATAAAACTAACTGGACAATAGGCGACTAGCAAAGATTACCCGCAGTCGTAATTAATTATACAAATCCACATAAACTGTTTTTACCTATGATTTCGCTAGGAAAGCAGTGTCTACCACATAAAGTGTATATTCTGAGTGGTTGCAGCAATCTTTCAGCGCTTTACAGCTTTTTCACAATATATTTATATATGTAAGCGCCATCTGTCAGTGACTGCTTGTACTACGTCAATTACATCAATACACACCAACTGTCATGGCCAAGTGCGCGGCTTGCGGTGGCTTTTCTGCACCGATAGATGGCGCGAAGTGCACCAAATGCGTTGGTTTTTACCACACGCCTTGCGTCAACGTACCGAAAGACGCCAATGTTACTTCGACGTGGTGGTGCCCAGGGTGTAAAGTGGCGACTCCACGTAAGGATAATACCGAGAACCTAGTCCGGGGAGAGGAAGCTCATTTAGCGACTTCCAGCAACTTCTGCCTGTGACGTCACATCGGAGGTTCTTCTCCAAGAAATGAGGACCATAAACCGGGAGATGAAGACTTTCCGAGGAGACTTTAATGCCATGAGGGAGGAGTTAGCTCTGGTGGCCACTAACATGTCGGGTTTCGGTGGACGCATGGACTGACTAGAGACGAGAGTTTTCAGCCTCGAGGACAAGGTAGCGGATCTAAAAGTGCGAACTGGCGTCGACCAGCTGCTGACCACCATCGAGCAACTGAAGAAAGAGCTAAACGATCGGGAACAGGAGTCGCTACTGAATGACATAGAAATTACTGGTCTTGTAAAACGTGGGGCATCTGGTGAGCCTCATCGCCGGCAAGCTCGGCGTCGCCGTAGAGAAGCGCGACATCGTAATGGTGGAGCGCATCGGGCAGCGAGGCGCGCCGGCCGCTGGCAAGCCGGCCGCGACCTCGCGCCCGCGCCCCTTGGTTGTGCGCCTGGCGTGGCGACAGGTACGCGACGCCCTCCTGCACGGTGCGCGCGTGCGCCGCACCGTCACCACGGAGGGGCTGGGTTTTGGGGCCGCCCCGACCAGGCTCTATGTGAACGAACGACTCTCTAGGCACAATAAGATGCTATTTTACAAGGTGCGAGAGGAGAGCCGACGCCAGGGGTGGAAATATGCGTGGACCAGGAGCGGGCGAATATTCGTTCGCCGCAAGACCGGAAACGCCTCCTTCAGGGTGCGCACGGAAGAAGACCTCGCTAAAATTTTTGGGTGCCATGCGGTTGGACCGCTTCTGAGCCAGGTTTAGGTAAGCTGCAATGGACCAGTTTATCCTGTATCTTTGACAGTAATTCGTCAAAAGTTCTAGTTGACATTCGAAAGTAATTAAAGAATTTACTTTCGTCAGTCCTCAAAGCACCATATAATGAGACAAAGTCTTCTGCAACGGCTCTCTGCTCAATCAATGGATGAACATGGAGTCTTCGGCGTCAACAGTTTTTATTTTTTTGAGATAGGTAGTACAAAGCAGCAATAATTAATACACTCCGCATTTTGGTCGTCGTCTGTACACTAAGGCGGTCAGTACGATACAGTAGGGCGAGCACGAAAATTTTAACGATTCGTCTGGTAAACGTATCGAGTTTACCGTACGATTACGCAGGACGACGATAGTTGGCAGCACGAAGCACCTTCTCTCGCCTATCGAGACTTCGAGACCGTAACGTTAGTGACGTCATTCCACGTAAATAGGGACGGACGCGTTTGAATGGAAACTTATGTAATCTAATGGACATAGAACGTGTACTTCGTTCTAAAAGTTGATTTTTTATCTGTGTTTATTGTTATGGGCGAGTTTAATTTTTGTCGTTTATTTGTCAGTGAACTTCAATATTCGTTTAATTTTAAATTATTTTCTTTAAGGTTTTCTGTAAAGAATAGAAATGAGAACGAGCCAGCTCCAATACGCAACAATGTTGGAATTCGTGGAAAAGTAAGTACCTAATTCATTTAAGGAATCATGGAATCATCATTCGGACAAATCCGAACTGCATTGTATAACTTATTTTCTAGACTACTAGCTGGATGAAAGCCGGGGATCGTGCTCAATGACGGGCAGTTAGTTGGGGAGGTCTATATGTCCAGCATTGGACTACGATACGATACGATGATGGTATCATGTAGTCTAGGTATTTAATCTGTTTACAAACAAACTTCTTATCGGTAAACTTCTTATAATAAGTTATTAACTTATGTACCTACACATAACTAACATAAAAACACTAGAAATAAACATTATTATTACAATTCAATACCTTACGAAACCTATCTCACTGCCAAATTGTAAGTGAAGAAACTCTCGTAAGTTCTCGATAACGTTACGATAGCCAGCCTTCGAGCTTATGTCAAAACAGATTTCGTGCTACCGATTTTCATACAAAACGTCTCAAGTAACGTTAACGTAACGATACGATGGCGATACGAGAGTAATCAAAACCTTTCGTGCTGCCGAATATAGTTCCGTTTACGTCCTGTAGGGGCGCTGATCAAATCTCATACAAATTGTTTACGTTAACGTTACGAATACTTTGTCGCAAGTGATTCGTGCTCGCGCTACTGATATTTCCTCAAAATATGTCGTATCACTGCCCGAAAAAAATGCCGTTATAGATGCTATTGATGAAGAAACGCAACCATCAGAGGCCGGGTTGCTATCTGACATTTTGATAAATGATGTAGTACCATCTATTCTTATAACCACGTCAGTGCGAATAGCAACTCTAAAGAAGATTTTTCCCATTCAGATGAGGACTATATTCCAGACACTGACAAAGATTCAGTAGACCATGTTTTTACGAGAAGACAAATTTTTGTACCAGAAAACAGCTGCAGCAACTTTTCTAATAACTTAGTAAATTCTGAAAATGGATTAGACACATCCAGAAACCTTTCGCCACCCAGAATCTCCTTGGGTGTACTAACTATCCTTTATCACATTCATCAGAAAGAACAGGAAGCCGAAAACGAATTATTTCTAAATGGAAATGCAACGTTGGAAACTTAAAACTGTCACAGGAAAATCATATACATCTAAAAAGGGTAAAGTTGTGCCAGAAAAAAAGATAAAACCTGCATGTGACTGCCGACTGAAATGCTCAGAACGAGATAAAAACACTAGACACTAGAAACAGAGCTGCTATATTTCAAAATTATTATAACAATGAGATGAATTGGAATTTAAACAGACAGTTCATAATATCAAGGGTTTCAGAAACAGAAACTGCTAGAACTAGACATCGTGATCCTGCACAGCCACCTAAAAGATCATTTACATTAAATTATTGTAACGTGGTGGAAGGGTAGGTTAGATAAAAAGGATTTTGGAGTAAAAATGGGATCCGATGGGAAATTTGTAATAAAATGGGAAAATCGGATCAGATGGGAATTCCAATTGAATATGATGGGGCTCACCTAGAGATCACGTTATATATATTTGAAAGCTATGTTTGGAGTTGAATTGAATTTACTACACTAATTTACGTAATACACTAATTAAGATTTTGTACTCTTACTTTATTTATTTTATATATGAAACTTTCATAAATATTCAGTAAATGCGCCTTCTTTATTTTGTACATACCTTTCCAACAAATATTACCTTATTAATTATTGGAGCTGACAGCGGAACAACTTACCTCAAGTGAGGAACAACCAGCCCCATTGTAGGGTGAGTTGTTCCTTGTCGACTTGTTACAGAAAAATTATCCTGAGCCAAAATATATTATCATCATCATCATCATCAGCCCATCACGTTCCCACTGCTGGGACACGGGCCTTCTCTCATAGAGAGAGGATGGGCCATAATCCACCACGCTGGCCCAGTGCGGGTTGGTGGATGTCACACGTCCTTGACTTTTTGTGAAAAATTCTTGGACATGCCGGTTTCCTCACGATGTTTTCCTTCACCGTTTCTAGAGCGAGTGTTAAATCCGCACATAACTTAAGAAAGTCAGTGGTGCGGGGCCAGCGGGATTCGAACTCGGGTGCGTTGGATCGAAAATCGCACTTGCTCCCACTGAGCCACACTCGCTCGCAAATATATTATCATTTCAATGAATTTGACTATAAAATTTGAAACTACGATAAAATCTGCATCTATTTATATATGAATCATAGAATATAAATCTTTCTATTACATTAATATTGCGTCCTACTCCAAAATCGGAACGTTGAACCCCGGCCTCTCCTACCTACATGCAGGTGGTAAAATTAAAAGAAATTAGTCCAACAATTATGTCATCATCATCATCATCAGCCCATCACGTTCCCACTGCTGGGACACGGGCCTTCTCTCATAGAGAGGATGGGCCATAATCCACCACGCTGGCCCAGTGCGGGTTGGTGGATGTCACATGTCCTTGACTTTTTGTGAAAAATTCTTGGACATGCCGGTTTCCTCACGATGTTCTCCTTCACCGTTTCTAGAGCGAGTGTTATATCCGCACATAGCTTAAGAAAGTCAGTGGTGCGGGGCCAGCGGGATTCGAACTCGGGTGCGTCGGATCGAAAGTCGCACGTGCTCCCACTGAGCCACACTCGCTCACAATTATGTCAGTGAGTGGTAATCCAGCTTCATAATAATATAATAAAAGAACAAATACGCCCAACGATCACACATATAGATCCCTCCCGCAGCCCCTAGCTAGGTTTCCCTGTACCTAGCGAACCAGGAACTATGAAGACCATGGTCCCACAACACCCTGAGACGAAACAAATGCTTTTGCTTGTACATGATCCTCACACGTGCGTGCTCAAGAAAGTTAGCATAATGAGCTAAGTCTGCCATTATTTACTTTATTTTACAAAAAGTTTGCGAAATGAATTGTCAAAAAAGTTAATCTCGGGTAACATCTAATGATTCTACTAAATGACACTTCTGTAATTCCTCTTTAGTGAACCATTTTACGAATATCCATAGAAAACTGTCAACCAGTAGAATTGATGTAAACAAATCGTATAAGAATCATATTATGAATTCGTAGCTACTGACCATTTTGCGATTTGTAAAGTGAATCATATTATGAACATATTATGATTCGTTTAAAGTGGCACTTTTAGACCTGCTGGTCAGTCCTACAAAATTAACAAAATCATATCTACCCCAAAAAATTATTCTCCTTGAAAAAATTTAAAACTCTTTTTCTCTTAAAGTATGGCATATGTATTAAATTTGCTTGGATCAAAGAGGTTAAGCTTAGCCAATAAAACCGAAAATATTGGGCTCTCAGTTCAGTACGCTCTGGATTGAGAGCCCAAGTCATTTGGTCATAACAGTTACAATTCACGTTTAAGAAATTTATAGGCTATTGCTTTGAGTTGTCACTATTTTTAACTAATTTCTCTGAAAGTCTCCATTGTTTCGCAAAGGTTTAAAAAAATGGGCCCTCAATCCAGATGCACACGTGTAATTGTGGATAGGAAACTTCTACAACCTTTTTCCTTACAACATAATGTAGCGGAAGAATTAGTACCAAATCAAGGGGAAACTCTCGATATTAATAATGAATCTCAAATGGAAGACACTTCGAATGACAGTATAACAATTAAATACAGACGAAAACCCAAAAGTACTAATATTGTTCGAGATAAGGATTATTGCTTTTACTGAGAGACTTTTGTTTAAATTTTGCTCCTCATTTAATTCGTCACTATATTTATAAAACTGAAGTGTAAAAAATTATACCAAAACCTAAAAAGTCTAGAAACAACTTATAAACATTTGACCTGTACTTTATTTCTATGTTTATGGTGAATAAATATGGTGTATATGGTGTTTATCTATCTATCTATCTTATTGCAGCGCTACATAAAAAAGAAAACTATCTTGTGAATTCAAAAGACGTCACTAAACCGATGCTACAACAAAAATTACTGATTATTTGCCGTGTACAGACTGTCTAGGATTTTATTCTAAAAAAACTACTATGGAAACATAAAATATAGTGGTAAAAAAGAAAGTAAAAACGTTCAATCTGAAGATCAAAATCTTTGATACCTTATTTAAAAATAGATGAATAACTTAAAGAAACAGTGTTTTCCCGAATGAGAGCAGACAAAACATCACTTGTTGCAAAAGAAGGTATCTTTCCGATATGTGCTTTCCGATCTCAATATTTGAAACTCACCGAGAAAAGCATTTTGTAAACGTAGTGTCAAGAAAAATAAGAGAGCATGCAAAACTATTAATTGAAATAAAAAAGATTGACCCATCCATAAACCAGGATGACGTAGTCAACTATTTCACAGTTTTTGAATTCACTGGAATTGCCTGGACTACCACCTCACAATTTGCAATTAAAACTAGGATCAGTTGTCATCATGCTGCGTAACATTAATCAACCTCGACTGTGCAATGTAACGAGAATGGCTGTCAAAAAGCTAATTAATAAAGTCATCTAGGCAACGATCATCAACGGAAAATACAAAGGAGAGAATGTCTTGATCCAATCTAATATATATATATCAAACAATCTAATACATATATCACTAATGTAAATTATAGTGAAATTAGTCATATAAGAGGTTCTCCTTGCAGTGAATTCCTTGCTGAGCGCTCGGTGTTTGAGTCCAACCTCGACCATCTGGTTGCTAAATATATGGAAATAAATATCAGCCCTCGCGTTGGCGCCACGCAGCTGTGGGACCCGAAGCGGGTGAAGAATGTGTGCAAGAGCGCCGTCATACAGTTCGCGGTGCAGCTGGCCAAACTTCGCCCGCAATCTGAACGTACCTTACGACGAACGTTCGGACGGAACGTAATTTCTGCAACGAAATACAAACGACTTTTTTCTTTGCAGACGACTACTTCTGATGATTCTTTTGTTAAAGAATTTGAGACTTCGAAGCAATCTTCGTTCCTGAAGGAGGTGAACCAGACTGGCGATAAATCTCCAATCATCCAGAATAATTTAGCGTTTTTAGAATGTGTTTCCTTATCTAATACTTATATCACTAATGTAAATTATAGTGATATTAGTCATATAAGCGGTTCTCCTTGCAGTGAAGTCCTTGCTGAGCGCTCGGTGTTCGAGTCCAACCTCGACCATCTGGTTGATAAATACACTCGAGAGCAATGAATCCGGGTCACTTAAAGAATGTTAAAAATCTCGGAAACTAAAAATGATAGGTTAATGCAATAAATTGTATTTAATAGACAATGTAATACTCCTTAAATGAAAGTAAAAAAAAATATGAGTCACCATACATTTTATTAACACAAAATTACATAAAGAAAAAAACTGCTGATCTCTCCTTAAAACAAAAATAGGAAACATGAAATTTTTGAACTTTATTACGATTTTCTTGAATTTTAATACTTCGTATTGCCTCCTCGTGCTTCCATTACTGCGTTTACGCGGTTTGGCATGCTGTACACCAAGTTCCTTATACGATTTTGGGGAATATTCTCCCATTCCTCTGTGAGAGCAATTTTGAGCTCACGAAGCGTGATTGGGGGAGGGTTTCGTTGTTTTACGCATCTGCCTAGCTCGTCCCAAGCATGCTCGATCGGGTTGATATCCGGGCTGCGCGCTGGCCACTCCATACGAGTAATGTTCATCTCTTGAAGGTAGTCACTCACAATCCTACCTGTATGAGGTCGGGCATTGTCATGCATAAATATAGCATCCTCACCTAAATTGACCATAAATGGACCAACGTGATCATTGAGGATTTCTTCCACATATCTTACGCTAGTTAAAGAGCCGTTTTCTATGATCACCAGCTCTGTGCGACTTTCAGAAGAAATTCCGGCCCACACAAGTACAGACCCACCACCGTAGGCTACTTTTTCTTCGATGCATGCTTGCTTGAATCTTTCCCCTGGTCTTCGTTTCACTCTGTGTCTTCCATCGTGCTTGTAGAGCATAAATTTTGATTCGTCGGAGAACATAACTTTTGACCAATCTTCAATACTCCAATTTACGTGGCTCTGGGCATATCTTAGTCTCGAAATACGATGCCCACGCTCCAGTTTAGGGCCGTTTGCAGGTCTAAGGGGTTTTAAGTTAGATTCAGCAAGCCGACGTCTTACTGTCCATGCACTTGGGTTACTTCCTCCGAGGCGTCGAAACTGATTGGTGAGTTCAGTTCCTGTGAGAAAGCGATTTCGAAGCATGGTGTTCACCAAGTATCGGTCTTCTCGTGCTGTGGTACACCTGGTTCTGCCAGTTCCTGGTCTGCGTAGGTTAGAACCAGTTTCTTCGTAACGTCGGAGAACTCTTTGTACTGTTGACAGCGACACACCGACAGTCCTGGCTGTATCGCGCTGACTCCGGCCGGTTTCCAGCATTGTAAGTATTCTGGTGCATTCTTCAGGCGTAAGCGACATAATTTCAGCTTGAATAATGAATATAGAGCACTATCAACATGGTTTATGTACCCACATAAATGACAGATTACAAACAAAAGCAAAACCAAATGCTGTAATTTCGTAGTTCCATCTTCGAAAGTGGCCCTTTTTCAAATTTGATTATTTTATGATATAACTTTACAATAACTAAGAAGTTTTAATACCTTCATTTAAGGAGTATTACATTGTCTATTAAATACAATTTATTGCATTAACCTAGCATTTTTAGTTTCCGAGATTTTTAGGATTCTTTAAGTGACCCGGATTCATTGCTCTCGAGTGTATATGGAAATAAATATCAGCCCTCGCGTTGGCGCCACGCAGCTGTGGGACCCGAAGCGGGTGAAGAATGTATGAAAGAGCGCCGTTATACAGTTCGCGGTGCAGCTGGCCGAACTTCGCCCGCAATCTGAACGTACGTTACGACGAACGTACGGACGGAACGTAATTTCTGCAACGAAATACAAACGACTTTTTTCTTTGCAGACGACTACTTCTGATGATTCTTTTGTTAAAGAATTTGAGACTTCGAAGCAATCTTCGTTCCTGAAGGAGGTGAACCAGACTGGCGATAAATCTCCAATCATCCAGAATAATTTAGCGTTTTTAGAATGTGTTTCCTTATCTAATACTTATATCACTAATGTAAATTATAGTGAAATTAGTCATATAAAGGGTTCTCCTTGCAGTGAATTCCTTGCTGAGCGCTCGGTGTTCGAGTCCAACCTCGACCATCTGGTTGCTAAATATATGGAAATAAATATCAGCCCTCGCGTTGGCGCCACGCAGCTGTGGGACCTGAAGCGGGTAAAGAATGTATGCAAGAGCGCCGTCATACAGTTCGCGGTGCAGCTGGCCGAACTTCGCCCGCAATCTGAACGTACGTTACGACGAACGTACGGGTACGTTTAGTTTTAAGGAAATAAAAGTAATATGTCTTAAATTCAAGGTTCAAATTATTTATTACAAAATTAATGTAAAGGGGGGCCGGGGTTCAAAGTGCCGGGGGTAGGTTGTTCCGATCCAAAACTAGAGATAAGTCATATGACATTATTTCGCTACGTCAAAAAGTTGAAGGCCGGTATAACACTAACTGTGGTTTACTATTCTAGACAGGTGTACAACCACGACCAGGAGAAGACATTGGCGGATTATTTGTTAAATAGCAGGCCCTGAAGAGCCTCAGGTGGATCATAATATGGAAGCCGTCCCAGGTAGCGAACCACTTTCAGCAACTACAGGATCAGTGGCCAACAAACCTCAATGAGGACCCTCGAACATTGCTAATTTGCCATTTATCATTCAAGCCACAACTAGCACATTTTCCCCTGAAGCAGTCAAACCATTACCTAAAGCACTACCAAAATCATCTACACCAACCAAGCGACGAATAAGTAAATCAGCAATACTGACAGATACGCCGGAAAAGAACGCTTTGCCTGAAGAAAAAGCAAGAAGAGGAAAGAGCAATAGTAAAATAAAGGAGAATGAAATTAAAAAAACAAACAAGCACTACAAACGAGCAAGCACCACCACCCTCTCTCCAGGACCAAAGATCTTCTTCTCGCATTGCAGCAATCAACCAACCACATAAAACTAGTCAGACTAAGAAAAAACGTGTAGAGCAAAACGAAACCTTAACTGCACTTGAACGCCTGGAAAATATTGCTACTGCAATCAATAATTCTGGATCAAATGAAAACCAAAAAGATGAGTTTTATTATTTCGGACTAAGTGTTGCTGCTCAGTTAAGGTCATTGCCATTAAATAACGCTCTGGATATGCAATCCAAAATTCAAGTTTTGCTAAGTACAGAAAGGTCTCGATTGTCCACTTCATATTCTCAGCCATCCACTCCGTATTCTAACACAATATATTCTGAAGCAGAATCTGTCGATGATCAATACATCATAATACCCACGCAGCCAAACACGGGTCAAGAATCAGGAAATATTATTTTTTCTAAAGCTTGGAATAATGCCTAATGTGAAATAAATAAAAACCATGAATGATATTCAAAATTCTTTTACTCACTTTAATAAAATCCTTTAGTGCAGTAGCTATTTCACTACAAACAACTGGAACGAACTGTGCAATCGTCGATTTTCCTACTCTGTACAATGCTTCTAGAGATACAAATGAATCACCTGTAGCTAAAAATCTTAGGGTTATTTCCAATTTGGTTATTGCGGGAATGGCATTTCGCATGTGAGTATCATTCTTTGTTATTTTGTCCCCAATTTTTCCTAACAATTCATCAAATTTCTCTGGGAGCATTCTCAAATGGTTTCTGTAACCATCATGATCTTCTCGACGCATTTCTTTAAGCAGACAACTACTTGCTCCAAAATCTTCCCTTCTACTAATCCAATCTTTACACAAACCCGTCTTCGTTTTTTCTTTTTATCTCTCATTAATTTTGCTACACATTTAATTGCTAGTAACAACACGATTTTGTTTAATTCACTTCGAATGTTATTATTATCCATGTTTAGCCCGCAAGAATTGGTACGAAATACTCTCACGAACTGTCCTGTGTATACGTAAGGGTAATACTGGCATGCCAAGGCACAGTATGCATGCCAGTATTACTTGCAAATGTATCCGCAGTGTGCCAGTTACTTGTACATGCCAGTAACTTTCATGACACCTACTTTCCTGATTTACTGGCATGTGTATCCCCAGCTTTAGCCACTGAACGCCTATAGATAAAGATAGCACAAATGCTCCAGCCTACTACCTTTTTAGCGGCGCGCTCAATGCGTTTGGTGGGCTGACTTGACCGGAAAAGGAATTAAGTATGGCAATATTAAACATTCTCGCCCCTTTATATAAAGCAAAAGCCAATAAAATAATTAGTCAATACAATATGTTTCATTTAAGTAGTTAGAACTTTACATTTCAATTTAGATTCTAGGTGGTACAGAGTAAGTATAGCGGTGATTTGGTAAGTATTTCAGTTATCTAGGTAAGTAACAAGATAGGTATGTAAGTTTTAACAATAGGTAGGTAATAAGCTATAACATTTGTTTCAAACTAGGAGTTTAGAAATAGGAATATAAAGTTATCGATATGAGAACTGATGCATATTTGTCAATTATCACAATGATATGAGAGCTAGAATTGTAGGAACATTAAATTAATTTAGGTAATCTAGGCAATATAGTTAAGTAGCATTAGAATATCTAATTATCTTATTAACTACACACATTCGCGGTAAAATTGAAACTTCATTTTAGTGGATATCAAATTGTATTATTACGTGCTAGAAGTGATTTACGAGAAAATACAGGTAAACAGAACACATTATATGGGTTTTTTTGTGAATTTAATAACAGTTTTTGTAAATATTAGGGTTATAATTGTGATGTAGAAATACATCAGTATGCAAAATCGGCAAGAAATACTTTTGATGTGGATATATTTTTATTTTTGACTTATTTGTTATAGATACGTAATTTATTCACATGAATTATTATTATTATTTTTTCAGAATGTCCCGAATAGTGGCAGACCGAGACATAGAACAACTTTTGGCGGCTTTAGAAGATGGAAATGTTTCTGAAGATGGTTTGGAAGATGAAAGTGAAGATGACGAAACCTTTTTCGCTTATGCAAGAGAGATAATTCAAGAGAAAGAAGACGAGGATGCAGAGGATCATGAAGATCCTATCTATAGCGATCCACCACTGGTTCAAGATTTTCCTGGCTCATTGAGTAAAATTATTTCTTCATTATCCATGCAAGAAGGTCATGAACATTTTGTAGAGTTTGATAAAAGGAAACTCGTTTGGAAAAAAGACAGTTTGTTGTATGACGAATCAAAAATAATTCACCAACCAAGTACAACAGATCTGCTACAACTGAACTTGATACACCATATAAATGTTTTTTGCATTACTTTACACCAGAGTTTCTTCAAAAAATTGTTGATGAAACTAACTTATACGAGGGCTGCACTAAAAGTATCGGGAATGGAATATTTCCACTGTTCCTGTCATATTAAAATCTTTTTAATTGAAAACTCCTTGTTTTTAAAAATCGAATGCCATTTATTTATTTAAAAAAAGATTCTCGGTCTTGTCACAAGGTTTTGTCAAACTTGTTTAGTCGTTGACAAAATGGAATTGACTCGAGAAAATTCAAGAGAGATGATTTATTACGACTTTCGAAGTGGTTTAACACAAAAACAGAGTGTTGACCGGATAATTTCTGCATTTCGTGATGAAGCCCCATCCAAAACCACAATTTATCGCTGGTTTGCTGAAGTTCAACGTGGACGTGTCAAGCTCAGTGATGATCCCGTCAAGGTCGTCCAAAAACTGCAGTCACCCAAGAAAACGTTGATGCTGTGCGTAAGCGTAATGTGATTGAGGAAGATCGCGCCGCGTAATTCAGGCAACTTTAGACATTGGCATGAGTCAAATACAAATAATTTTGCATGAACAATTAGGTGTAAAAATGTTGTTTTCCCGATGGATACCGCATTCGCTCTGTGAAGAGCAAAAAGTGGCTCGCGTTACTTGGTACGTCAGAACTCTCGAAAGATTCCACGCAGGATCCTCAAATGCTGTAAACAACATCGTATCAAGTGACGAATCCTGGATATAGGTGAGCGGCGGCACAATCAGTTTGACAGAGATCGAATCATCCGAGAATAGGTATTTCCTAACAGTTGCAACACGCTACTGCTGCGTCCTCCCGCCCGCCCGCGCCAGTGACCCGTCAGGTTTTGCTACAAGAGCGTGTGTCACATTTTCGCGTCCATTTTTATTGAATGTGTGGTGAAGAATTTACGCTGTAAGTACTTTATTTTTTCTTGAATTGTGTTATTTGCATAACTTCGCTGTACGATATTGATTCAGGATTCGATTAACATTAGTTTTTGATTGAAATAACAGATCGTTCTCGTTTGTTGAAACATTTCTCACAAAATGGCGGCTTCGGGTCGGTTCGTACATTTTTGTACGATATCACCCGCAAGTACGGTATCACCCACTCGTATTGATTCGATTTAGTTTTTTACTATTTTCGTTTTATTTTCAGATGCCGCGAGGAAAGAAGCTTACCTGGTCTCCGCGCAAAATGAGGCTCGCTATAGAAGAAGTAAAAGCAGGCTCCAAATTACGTAAAACAGCAGAGAAATTTGGAGTACCAGTAATGACTCTCCACGATCACGTAAAAAAGGGCTCTGACTATAAACCCAGATTGGGGGGTAAGCCTGTATTTACTACTGAGCAAGAAGCAGAGATCCGGGATGAGCTGATCAAGCTATCTAAAATGTTTTATGGGTTAACACCTCAAGCATTACGAAGAGGCGTTTATCAGTATGCTGAGAGAAATAAAATTAAGCACCCATTTAACAAAGAAAAGGAAGAAGCCGGCAAGGACTGGTTTTATGGTTTCCTAAAACGCAACCCAGAAATAAGCGTCCGAGTTCCTGAAGCTACCAGCCTGAGCAGGATCACTGCTTTCAACCAGATAGAAATGGAGCAATTTTTCAAGAACTTGATTCACCTTCTTGAAAAACATGCCGTACCTCCGAATAGAATTTTTAATGTCGACGAATCGGGCGTTACAACCGTTCATAAGCCAGATAAAATACTAGCACCCAAGGGTCAAAAACAAGTCGGTGCTGCTACAAGCTGGGAAAGGGGCAAGAACGTCACAGTCTGCTGTTGCATGAGCGCCACAGGGCAATCACTCCACCATTATTTATTTTTCCACGCATTCGAATGACGCCAGCATTAGAGAGAGGTGGTCCTCCAGGTTCATTGTACAGATGCTCAAAATCAGGATGGATGGTCGAGGAACTGTTCTTGGATTGGCTGAAGCACTTCGTTGAACACACCAAGCCTACTTTGGAGGACGTCGTGCTTCTGACTCTAGACAATCATGTGAGCCACATATCGTTAGATATTTATGAATTTTGCCGTCGAAATGACGTGTTGATGCTTTCACTACCGCCTTATACTTCGCACCGCACTCAGCCACTTGATCTAACATTTTTCGGACCGCTGAAGCTGCAATATCACAAAGAATGTGATCTGTATATAAAAACTAATAATTATGAAAAACTGACACCTTATGACATTGCGCCTCTTTTTACCAAGGCATATTTGAAGGCTGCCGCTCTAGAAAAAGCAGTCAATGGATTTGCAGCAGCGGGGATATGGCCTGTGAATCCTGACAAATTTACTGATCAGTACGCTGCACCTATAGAGATGCTTTACACTGCTGATCAAGGCGTATCAGAAATAGCCACTGAAGAAGTAATAGATCCAATACCTTCAACTAGTGCAGTCTCAAAGCAAACAAGGCAGGAAGTAACAGAAACAGATGCTCCCGAAAAAGGCGAAGAGGATGTCCATGTTTCTTTTAGTGAATGTTCAATATCCCTGGCTCTGATATAGGTACAAATTTGGAAAACAGGAAAGGAAAAGGTAGAGGGAAAGGAAGAAAGCAACATTCTGAAATTCTTACTTCAACTCCTATCAAAGAAGCCTTAGAAATAAAAAAGACTCTGAAAACAATCAAGACAGAAAAAGCTAAGGAAAAAGAAAAACTGAAAACAGAAACAAATGTAAAGAAAAAGAAAACTTCAAAAGTAGAGAAAAAGAAAGTAGGAGGAAAGCCGTCGCACAAGAGAAAAATTTTAAACAGCTCGAGCTCTGGCGATGAGTCTCTGATGCTAGGCGAAAGTGATGACAAAGACAATGTCTTTTATGCAGAAGGAGAAACAGATGTTACAAACGAGCTTTGTTTAATTTGTGGTGAATTTGGCAAAGATCAAGAGCTCTGGTATCGCTGTATTGTCTGTGGGCAATGGGTCCGTGCACTGTGCAGTGATAAAGATGTACTAGATGGTTATATTTGTGGATTATTTGTGGTGTGTGCGGGGAGTTAAAAAAATCTTAGAATTCTTTTATTTATGTCAGTGGAGCATTTTCCTAGTGTTCGCTCATACTGGCATTCCAAGTTTAGGTACGATCCTGTAAGGAGCGCAATGCCGGTAAATCGGTTTGAGATGATTAGGAACTATTTGCATTTCAATGACAATAACAAACATCATCTGCGAGATCATTCTGATCACGATCGTCTCCATAAGATACGGCCTGTGATAGAACAGCTAAATACGACGTTTCCATCAGTGGCAATAGACCAACGACTTTCCATAGATGAGCAGATGTGCTCAACTAAAATTGCTCATTTCCACAAGCAGTATTTACAAAACAAGCCTCACAAGTGGGGTTATAAGCTTTTTGTCCTCTGTAATCTTATGGGATATGTTTACAAATTTGAAGTATATTCCGGACAAGGAAAAACAACAGACAAACCACCCAATCAGCCTGATTTCGGAATTACAAATAACGTTGTTATACGTTTGGCGAGAGCTTTACCAAGGATGAATAATTATATTGTATTCTTCGATAATTTTTATACATCGCTACCTTTAGTAAATTGTGTCGTTAGATTTCAAATCGCATCAAGTCCACTTTTGACATAAAGTTAGCTTTTATTCTTCTTTAAAAGGCAGGGGAAGTACCTTTTACAATATTTTACCGAATTGAACCAAGTCCCTGCAGTTTTCAAGCAAAATAAGTTTAAAACACATCCCTTTTTTCAAATTCAACCAAGTCCATTTGAGATGTTATATCAAAACGCAGCAAGTCACATTGAGCCAATCAGAGCGACGCGATCGTTCAAAATGGCGCCCAGTTGTGTGTTGATTGTCGCCACGCGTGTGTAATCGTGTCGTGTTTTTAATAAATTTGTTCAGATATTTCAAGAAAATCAATGGAGAAAATACAAATCGTGCCTCCTGATAAGGCTCGGAAGCGAATAGTGCAAAAGAATCAAACCAAACGCGAGAAACTGAAGCAAAAACGGTAAGTTCTTGGAGTAGGCAACCATTCCTAACAGCCATTCTCCAGGGCCGTAATGAAAACGTGGTGCTCGTATGCAATCAGATATTATATTTTATTATAATAATATATTATTAATGTTTGTGTTACGATCATTATTTTATTTTCTTAGCGAATTTATCAACATAATCAGCATGAAACAACCATTGCAAAACTGTGATAGAAGCTGTATAGAAGGGTGATGTAGGTACATTGAAAACACTCTCACAAGAAAGATAGCGAAACTATCTACATCTGAGACCAAAGTAATCACCATTTATAGATTTTAAATCCTTTGTTAGAGTGTGATAATAAATAGATTTTCAATATATTGATCGGTTTTTTTGAAATAGAAAACTTGATGAATTTTAAACCATTATGTGCTTAAATTTTTTTATTTTTTTAAAGCTGTGGTTCATAATATTGACCGTCTACTAATCTAATATAAGCTTTTATTTTCAAAATATTATTTGGGTGCATATAATATTAATTTTATTGATTTCAGGTATACGGCAACTGGCCTTCCAGTCATGCCAGCATGTAATCACAATCGTAAACAAAAATACCAATGCAGAAAATTATCATCCAATGACATGTTCAATTTTCATAGAAATTTCGATTACACCAAAAACAAGATAGATCAAGACAATTTTATCTTAAAATATTGTAAAACATCACAGACTCAAAGAAAGCGTCCAAGAAATAACAGCAGAGCCACGAAACGGATGTCAGTACAATATTATGTCAGAAAACATCAAACAGGTGCATTAGTCAATGTTTGCAAAAAAGCATTTCTATGCATTCTTCGCATTAGACCGACTCGACTGAGAGGAGTACTAGCACGTCATCATGAATCTGGTTTGATGGCTGAAGAAGGGGTGGAGATCGCAAAGAATTCGAATTCAGAGCTAGGAAGGAGGCGGTTCAAAAATTTATTCAAGGATTCAGACCTTTGGAAGTTCACTACACTCGAGGAAAGGATAGCAAACGTTAAACACGTTTGCTATCCTTAGATCCATCTTTAAATATTACGAAAATGTTCCAACTCTATAATGATCAAGCTCCCCCAGGGATGTCTGTGACACACGCGTTTTTTAGAAAAATCTTTACCAGATTTTCAATATCGGTTTCGGTACACCTCGACAGGATGTCTGTTCAACTTGCCTTCAATTGACTGAACAAATAAAGCATGTAAACATTGCAGCTGAAAAACAAACTCTGATGACTACACTGCGTATCCATAAATTACGTGCGAAGGCGTTTTTTGCCAAATTAAGGGAAGAAAGGGATGATATGATTACGCTAAGCTTTGACTGCCAAAAGAATCTTCCTCTTCCCAAAGTACCGGATCAGGCAACTTATTACTCCAGGCAGCTGTATCTTTATAATTTCACGGTAGTCATAGGTTCTTCTCATAGTTGTCGTAACAAAGACAATGTAATGTCTTACCTGTGGACAGAAAATGTCACTTTGAAATCAGCGAACGAAATTTGCAGTGCAGTACAGCATTGCTTAAATTCTCTTGATCTTCGAAATATAAAAACTATCAGATTAATGGCAGACGCGTGTGGGGGGCAAAATAAAAATAGCTTTTTAATCGGTATGGCCAGTAAGTGGCTTTCAGAGGCACCATCAACATTGAAAACGATAGAAATAATATTTCCGGTAACGGGCCATTCGTTTTTACCTGCAGATCGAGTTTTTGCTATGACCGAGAAACAGATCAGGAAATTGGAATCAATTGTTGAGCCAAGAGAATACGTGGAGATTATAGCTAACCATGCTCGTGTTTACAATTTGGGCACAGAAATACCAGTATACGACTTTCGTTCAGTTGTTAGAGACACTTTCAAAAACTGCAACCAATGGCATTTTCAAATAAGTAAAACTAAACGCGTGATACTGAGAAGAGGTAAAACCACACGAAGAATTGTAGCACGAGGAGAAATGTCATACCAAAGCGATACCGTCGTCAGTAAAGTTTTGCTACGACCTAACAAAAACTTAAGAGACATGATACCAGAGCAATTAAATACAGGCATTGCTGTGAACCATTTAAAATTGAGAGACGTAAAAAATTTACTAACGAAACATTATGGACCTGATTGGTCTGAATTGGAGTTTTTGAATTTTTATAAAAATGTTTTGGAGAGTAACACAGAAAATTTAGAAGTTCGAGAAAGTGATGTCTGCTGTGAACTAGAAATTAAGGAAGTATTAAACTTTGTATAAATTAGGTATTTTGTGGAATTAATATTCTAAATAGTGCTATTTATAGAGCTTAGTAAGATATGGTATTGTATAAAAATATTACATGTAAGTATACAACGTGTAACATTAATGTGTAGTAATAATTAAACCACGCATATAGAAGCTTATTAATAATTCAAGTCCAAGTGCAAATCACCAGAAACTTTTTAAAATCACAAGATATGATAATTTAAACATTTCTGGTAATCAAGTTCATTTCAACCCTAACAATCAGCTGATAAAGAGCAATGAACTTGTGACAAAGAATATTAGTGCGCCGCGTGTACAGATCTGACAAACAAATTTTATCTTCAGTTAGCAAAGCCAGCTGTCCTACCAACCTTACTTTACAACTAACTTTCAAGCAAACTGCTTTTTACGCGACTCCCCAAAAAAGGAATATAATGTTTTCGGGGTTAATGTATGTGCGTTTTTTTATTACAAAATGCCTCAACAGATTTGGATGTATGGGGTATCCTCGGAATCCTTAAATCATCCCAAGTGATAATGTTTTTGGCAGGGTATTTTTTTATTTTTATTAATGCTTACTTATTAATTACAGCATTAAACATCATCGCTCCAATTAACATTCAGGAATAAGGATCTAATCAGTGTAAACGCCTAATAAGAGCGAGCATGGCTGATGTTCTTAAAAAATACGTGAGGTCACCAACCACCGTAGGAATAGGATGTAAAAAACATCATGCATGAATTTCAACAGTAGGAATGTAATAGGCTGATAATGATGATTAAGACATTTCCAACATTTGATTTCATTGCATAGTAAAAGAGTGTTCGTAAGTCAGTAATCAATAAAGCGTCTTTACTTAGTCAGTTTTCAGAAATAAACCTGTTTAATCTTTGACAAAACGCGGCAAACACTAAAGCTATCAAACATTCGCCGCCGCTTCATGATTCGCTAGCCTTGTTTCGTATTGCACCAATCATAAAGATGTAATCCTAATAAATAATAGCCGCTGCTCCTCATTGGTCGAGCGGCACAAACAAAGTTACCTTCAAACGCCGCCCCATAAAACTCCACCGAAAAGGACCGTTTTCGTTTCGGAAATTCTTTTTAGGTTATTTCTGAATATGAATTCTAAGACGTCAAGTTGGATAAAAATTTGAAACTAATCAAGGCAAGGCTAAGTCGGGTACGTTCGCGGAGATTTTTTTGTATACCGGTTCCGGAACATGCAAAAAAAACTATGGTAAAAAAAACTTAAACCTATGTTTTTATTATGGTTATAATGCATTCAAATCTGTCCAGGCAATAAGAAGTAATGGTGGAATAAATAAATACATACATACGTAAACCCTGAAATACTCCTTTTTGGGCAGTCGTGTAAAAATGTGGAAATACCCTTTTTTACGAGTGGGTTCCGGAACGGAACCGACCGAGTGCGAAGATCCGTTCAGTATGAAATTACGGTATTTGAGACTCGAAATCAAGCCCTTGTAAAATGTTCGGCGTTTTCAAAGACAGAGCGCCTAGGCCACAAAACAGATAAATACAGAAGTTAATCTCATGTATGTACTTTTCATACATTTCATACCGGACGGCGCAGGAAGTTTTTGGGAGGAAAATTGATTGATTTAAAAATATAACTGTACACGATATCGACATAATTTTTTCGCAGTTACTATTATAACTGAATAAAGTTTTTTTGAAGACAAAACAAATGCGATTAGTTTACATTAACATCTTCCTCATTAGATTATTGAACACAAGGCTAACACAGCTTATACTACAATAAATATCTAATTTTAAATTGTAAAAATATGACAAGGCCACAAACTCTTGTTCGCTTGTTCGGCGCAGGGCCGGGGGCTGGGGCGCTTACCTACCTACCTAACTATTTTGTGTTACGTGAAAACGAACCATCAAAATACAAGCAAATACCTACTTACCTCTCTGAAACAACTGGTAGCTTAAAAAACGACAATTCACCGTTTAATGTTGAATTTAAACAACCGTCCACCAAACAGTTATAATAACCTATTTTTCGTTGCTCCATTTTTGCACAAAAAAGTTCACAGACGCGTGTCTCAAGCGGATGGCACTCGCATCCCAACTGTGCTCAGATATCGTGTCTGTGAGCGGTGTCTGTGTGCGTTGCTCGAGCGCACTTTGTATGTATGTAGATTTCTGTACTAATCTGTTTTGTGCCTAGGCACAAAGTAGCTCGGTCAATGACCCGTACTACCGCGACTAGGCCACAGCTTGTTAGGATTGTCCAAAATAATTCAAATAAATAATTTTTAAACTTTGTATGGAAAATATAATAGTGTTTTTTTGGTTGTATATTCTGCCCGATGATTCATGACTAGATACCCATACACACCTTTCAGTATTACTACACATTAATGTTATTCCCTGTATACAGGGTGTACAACTGTAAGCTTGACTTATTCACGGAGTTTACTATTTTGCTGATACTGAACAACTTTCACCTAAGAACACATAATAAATTCGCAAAAAAAACTGACGGTGTTTTCACGAATTCACTATGGGTTCTTTAGGGAAAGTAGTTAAGTATCAGCAATATACTAACCTCCGCCAATATGGCAACCTTTCATATTAACACATTGATTGATTTTTATACTATAACATAATATTTAATAAAGTACCCTGTTTAATTATCGACTGACCAAATAGTGCCATTATTACAATAAGTGTTAAAGTGAATATATGAATAATAAAAATGTTATGAAAAATACGTGAAGATTTAACAAAACTATATTGTATAAAAAAAGATGTCACAAAATGTTGATGAAGACTAAGTGCGCGAACGCACTATGCGGCTGGCCGCAATGCGGCGTGCCGGATGCGGCCAGCCGCATAGTGCGTTCACGCACTTAGTGTTGTGTATTACTATTATTATTTTGCATACTGCAAAAATAACAAGTCCTCATGACTTATATTATTTGATTTTAATTCATAAAAATACTTAAATAGGTATTACTAATATTATTGTGCGTACTAAAAATAACAAGTCCTCATGATTTTTTTTGTTTGAATTTTATTCATAAAAATTACTTAAATAAAAATAATACCTATTATCATTGTTTTTTCCTTAGTCCGTCCCCTGATCATATTTTGTTTCAAACTGCACTAAGTCCAGTATTCTGTTAGATCAAATGAAGCTAAGTCCGAAGGACTTGTTTCATTTTGACAAAATAAACCTAAATCCAAATTAAAAATTCGTTTTTCTCATAATCTAGAAACATTTCATAGAAACAATGATAGAAAGGATGATAGAGAATCCGATTTTTGATAGTCACACCACCCTCAAAATGAGATAATAAAAAGCCTTACTCGAACAGAAAAAAAACCGCATTTTTAACCGACTTCAAAAGGAGGAGGTTTACAATTCGACGGTATGTTTTTTTTTTTATTTTTTTTTTGTGTGTTTGTTACGCGATTACTCCGCCAATTATGCATTGATTTCGATGATTCGATTGATTTTTGATTGGTAGGTAATACTTCAAAGGTGGTCCCATATAAATTTTATCGAAATTCATTCAGTAGTTTTTGAAAAAATTGCAAAAACAAAAAAATATAAGTTTAATCTTCAAGTCGGTTCTTGTTTTTTTCGTAACCAACTTTCTAAAGGTGGAGGTTTGTATTCGACTGCTTCACCTGCTTCACCCAGGGTTGACTTCCGGTGAGGGAACTCCTCAACGGTGAATAGTACAGGCACAACATTTCGTAAATGGATTTAACCATAATAGCCTGTTCTAAATTCCATCATGACATGGCAGATACACCCAGGATTGACTTCCGGCGAGGGAACTCCTCAACAGAGAATAGGACAGACATGAAATTTTTTTGTACATGCATTTAATTGTGATAGCCCGTTTTAAACTTCGTCATGATGTGGCTTCTAAATCATAAAAGCTTGTCTTTAAAAACTTTTTGAATTAATTTAATTAAAACTTGTTTTTCACTAAAAAGGTTAAAATAAATTATTTTTCAAAAAAAACTAAACCAACTTCAAAACCACCAATGGCACTCAAAAGTAAAAAATAAATTAATATAATTATCATAAGCGCTACCCACTCATATATTTGAAGTCGGTGCCAGCCAAGTCTAAAAGGTAGTAGATAAATACTACCTACAAGTAGTACTTACTATATACATAGTATTTATCTGCTACCTATTAGACTTGGCTGGCACCGACTTCAAATATATGAGTGGGTAGCGCTTATGATAATTATATTAATTTATTTTTTACTTTTGAGTGCCATTGGTGGTTTTGAAGTCGGTTTAGTTTTTTTTGAAAAATAATTTTATGAATTAAATCATTTTGGACTTACATCAATTTGAAATCTAACGACACAATTACTTGAATAAACAGGGTATACAATGTGTCGGAACTATACAGCAAAATAGGCTACCGAATTGTCGGCTCCCTGACAAAAAGGAACTTATGAAGAACGCGTTTCCCATTCAGATGGAGTAGACTTTTCAGCCACTGTGTGGAAAGATAATAAAGTTGTTACTCTTCTATCGACTTACGTTGGCGCTGAGCCTGTTGGGAAAGTCTCAAGATATGATAAGAAGGCTAAACAAAAAATTGACATCCCTTGTCCCAAAATTGTGCAAGAGTACAATATGCATATGGGCGGAGTCGATCTGATGGATAGCTTTTTAGGACGCTATCGGATTCAAATAAAGAGCCAGAAATGGTATTTACGCTTGTTTTATCATCTACTGGACCTCACTGTAATCAACTCATGGGTGCTTATGAAAAAGAATCTAATTGCTAAAGGTGTCTCAAAAAAGCAACTGCCTTATCTTGGAGTTTCGTAATTGTATGCCTGACACACTATGTACCTACTGGTACTAAAAGAGGGCGCCCTAGTACTTCCTCCCTTGAACGCGAGCTCCAAATAAAAAAGCAAAAAGGACTGCAGCATCCACTCCCGTCAAA
Organism: Petrophora chlorosata; assembly: GCA_951640565.1. Lineage (NCBI taxonomy): Eukaryota > Metazoa > Arthropoda > Insecta > Lepidoptera > Geometridae > Petrophora > Petrophora chlorosata. Next base: position 9,549,085 of record OX621203.1, on the reverse strand, counting down.
AAATGTGCGCGTAGATGGATTCGAACATTGGCCTGTATTTGCCAATCGATTATGATGCAAGATGCCCAATTGAAAGGGCACCACACAATGGTTGTGTACCAAATGTAATGTACCATTGTGTCTAAATCAGAAAAATAATTGTTTCAAAGATTTTCATACACTGCAATAAGCCTAATTAGAAGACCATTGTTCAGCAGAATAGTACTCAGTTTACATTTTTAATAGTAACCGTAATTCATACTGATGTAGATTTACATCAGTAAGTTTTTTATAAAATATACTTTTTAGAAAAGAAAAAAATTTTTTTCTTTATTTATCCCATAATCTATGTTACATTTTCTACCTGTATCAATGTATGGTATTTGAAAATAAATATTTATGCACTTAAGGGTTAAGCTATAGTTATTACGTCCATACTTTGTTATTGTATTAAAATTGTATTTAAGTACATATATTTACGTAATTAAGAATTGTATATTAAAGTCTATTTGTTTATGCACTTATTCATATGTTTATTTATTTATAGTCAATTATGTAGCTTTTTCTAAATATTTATAGCTTTACATATTTTATCTTGAAATTGCAAATACGTATATTGTTTGTGTAAAAATTGATAGCCACCATCCCTGTTTATAGTCTTCTTCATGCATGGTTGTCTGGAAGAGATTGGTTTGAGGGATAAAACTGTCCATTGCAATCCTACTTCCTACTAATCCTGAGAGGATGGATGGATATTTGATACTTAAAAACGCAAAAAATACTGAATAGATTTTCATGAAATTTGGTATGTAGGTATTTTAATTCCTGGAAAAGGACATAGGCTATTTTTTGCCCCGGAAACCATGGGGTGCAGCAAGTATTAATATTCTCCTATTCAGATAAATATCTGAACCAAAATTCAATATCTCCTAAATTGTTTCTTAAATCTTTCATAATGGAAGTCATCTGTAGCTCGCTCCCCTTTAGCTTTCTTTACTATTTTTTCTACACTATCATCTATCACACTAGTTTCAGTCTTTGCTTCTGGCTTTTCTACTTTCCTCTTTTTATTATCACCATCCATATTAAACCGATTGTGTTGTACAAAATTGACAGCCATGTTAGTGGGAACAAATTGAGAAGGTCCATCTTTTTTATTATGCCTCTCCCATAAGAGTTTCATTTTGGCTTCCTCTGTGGCTTCAATGTTTTTAATCTTAGCATCTATGCCTAAGTCGACTTCTGGAATGCCACTGAGCATTTGATTGGATAACATTTCTTCTGATCTATGAGTGGAGGATACTCGTAAATGCTCAGGAAGTGATAATAGAGCTGCTTCTTCAGGTGATAAATATTTAAGCGAATCATTGTGCTCGGAGTCATGCTGTTCTTTGTTGTGCCCCTCTGAAATATAAGTAAATCCTTGTTAAGCAACCAATACATAAAAATATTAGTTACATGACTGTTATCTATTTCCTCAGTGCTTATAGATATTAGAGAAACTATCTATCTTATAATAACAACTTTTACTCTTTAACTCTTATATTACACCTATGATTGTATATACCTACATTTGCAGACTAATGTCTGCGAATGTAGGTATATACAAATCATTGTATCATTATCTTTGCCCTTATTAAAATACCTATGTACGGACACAGCCCTACTATGTACAGTACAGAGACCTTACAGATGAGTAAACGAAATGAATTGAGTAGGTAGTGTCATTAAAATACCTTATCCCTTAAACACACAAAAACTAACCTTTCCGTTTAGCCAACTGCTCCTCAATATATTTCATCATCTCTTCATCTTCATCACGTTTATTCGTTTCGGCTGAAAACTGAGTTCCTATGCCAGTATCATACGCGTCATCGACTTGCTTCACTTTGCCACTTTTTAACGCTTGCATGTTCACCATTCCTCCAGCTTTCACTTTATACGGGTCTTTGCATGTGATTTCTTCTTCTACAGACGCTTTCTGTCCAGTAGCCAGGGCGATTACACTCACGCCGTTGGGACGTTCTCGAAGTTTTTGGATAACTTTAGTTTCCTCCAATTTCGACAAGATATGCTGCTCGTCTTCGGAATCATCGTCTTCTTTGATTCGCTGCCGGAGATTCCTTTTTTTAATAGGTTTGAATTTCACGTTCACTTCTTGTGAGTCAGAGTCGTCCATATTCAGGAAAAACAAATTGGCGAAATCGCTGAGATGTGTTGAAATTTCAGACGAGCAGCTTTAATAGATGGCAATAAATAATGGCTACAGAGAAGAAAGCTTAGAAAGCATATACCATCAAGTGGTATTATGAAATATGAAATTGAAGAAGTTCTATTCTAAACCCAATACAATAATACAATTAGCAATGCAAACGCCATTTTTAAAATTAAAAATAATTCATAGATAAAAGAGCGATAGGGGTGTCCACTTCAAAAATGTATCGATATTTATGTTCGATGTAAATGTAACATTGGATTGAATGTACATTGGATCTCAGCATCGATGTTTAGCGATATAACGCTTGAAGACATCGTATTTTTTTATTAAGATAGTGGTACAATCAAAACAATCATTAACTGCATTACCGTGAAAGAGTGAAATTGAATAAAATGAATCCACAGAATCCACAAACCACATTGAGAGTGAACGGTCACTGCTCACTCACAGAAGTCACTAGGTACCTGTTAATGATGTCTATTAGAAATTGAAATCACCAAGTGCATAGTGTTAAAATTTTCTTTTGTTTTTATTGTTACTATTAGTCAGAATAAGCTTTTTTAATAAATTAGACAAAAAAATAACAAAGATTCGATGTTATTACAAATAAATATATCGATATATCGAATAGAATAAATATACGTCAATACACTTCGAGTAGACAGCCAAACGGAGTCGACACGACAGGCCTACCCCTCTCGCCAATTTTGCCAAACGTCAAGGACAAAAAAATCCACGACCTTATATAAAACTAGTTGACGCGCATCACGCGCCATTCACCAACTGCCGTAGCGGGCGAAAGAGCTCCTAAAAAAATGCCGAGTTGCAGCATATATTGGTGCAAAAAAATTTCAAGAACATCAAACTACACCAAGGATAACGCAACTTTTCATCTGTATGTATTTTTATATTTAATAATGCACTAAAATAGCGAAAATTTTAAAATGTTTGTCAGTCACTTAAACTCACATAGTGTTGCAACTAAATCGAAAAAGTTATATATCGGATAAATTTTTTAGCTTATTTTCATGTATCTAGGCGGCCAAAGGTCTGTTTTCCTGCACGTTATAAGAAAGTAAAATGAAACTGAAACTATTAATAAATATTGTTTACATTACAATTTAATATACCTACATGTTATTATTTTGAATAATTGTTGACTCGAAAACTGCAGAATGGATTTTAATTTGGTTTTCAGCGTTTAGTATTAAGTTCCAGCTCCGATTATAGGGCATACAGGTGTGGCAAAAATTTGGGACCTCCAGGGTAGGTTACCTTTTCGTACCTTTTCTCTTGCATTGAGAAAGTTTTGTTCTTAGAGTAGAGAAAATATAAACAGCATTTTTGGTATTTTAAAAATTTGCTGCACTTGTATACATCAAAACCGGTTGGGTTGGTGGTTGGCGCTCTCATATGGGCGGCCTTGCGAAAATGGTCTTTGAAAAAAGACGACTATATTGTCTGTCGTCTACGCAGGCGAAGTCGCGGGAAAAATCTACTATAATGAGTAACTAATGAGTATGACCTAATCGAAAATAGGCACTTATATTATTTGAACGTTAGCAACACAGTCAAAAAACCGCAGTGAAATTAGTGCTGGGACAGAACCAATTTGGATATCGATAAAATCAGTATGTTTAAAAATATGTCGATAAAAATACAATTGTTGTATTACACTTTTATTTGGCAGATTTCCAAAAGAACCTGGTACTCGGGCTGCCTAGATTCAAGCTTGTGGAAATGATGTATCGTGGGTTCCTAAGCGTACCAGCACAATTTGTTCAGAACCTTTTGAAAATAATTGCTTTATACCACGGTCTAACAACACAAGGACATTGAAACAGGGTTCCGTACCAACATTAAAATTATCTAAAGTCAGTTTTAAAAAACTGTTCATTTATTTCCCCAAAACTAGGTTTAAACTGGTTAATGTAAATGGTAATGATTGAGCACACGCGGAATGAATGGTGTCCGATCGTGAACTGATGACGCGATACATGAAATGTGGCATGCAGGCGTAAACGGCTGACCACGCGCAATGTGCGATGCTTCCATGGTACATACAAATTACAAATTTCTTTATTGCAAAAATATGTGTTACATGTAGTTGTTGTAACTCTGCCTTTTGTTTTAGTTATTAAAACTGTGTTACAAAAGACAGCGTCTTCCCGAGATCAGCCTGTATTTTTACAATAGTAGAATATTAAGAAATAGTAAAATATTAAAATAGTAGAATATTAAGAACTTAGTTTTTACTATTTATACCTGATTTATAATTTAAAATTAACATGTAAGAATTTGTGAGGTACAGAAATGAAAATATACAGCAATAGTTCTTGCAACGTTATTTCACGTTATTGCAAGTTTAATTTTAAATCATCGCCTATAGTAATTACAAAGACTATCATTATCGTTACTAATTACATAAAAGACAAAGATGCATGGAACATTCCGCTTCTGCCAAGTAGCCAACTAGCACATAAAAAAACATAACATTGTCAAAAACAATAATAAAATATAGTATATTTTATGTTTGTTTAGTCATTGTAATAATTAACGTTCATAAGTGCGTTTGTAATGCCAAAAAATAATAAAGAACTTTCGAACTAACTTTGATAGTTATTATTCTCTTGAGCAACAGAACATGTCATTCAAATGAACAAAAATTCTGTTTTATTTTATTTTTATGTGTCTTCCATGCCATAGCAGAGTTTATCGATAACACAATATCGATAGTATCAAGCATGAAGTAGTTTACGTGATTGACGTTTAAATATCGTGTACCGATAGAACGTCTCTGTGTGTGAATGTGATTGTGTGCGTAAAATTTAAGCTAGTGTTTGCTTCTTTTGTTGTTTGCGTGCATAGCGACGTGATTGAAAAATGCGTTAGTAGTGATCATTTAATTGTGTGCGTTTCCTCGTCCCCCACCGAAAATGACAGACTTTTTGTAATGGAAATGAGTGCGCGTCACCAATCCAGGCTGGATACTGAGTCAATACATCGAATCAATCCGATATATCGTATGGCAAACAGGTCGAATATCGATGTTTATTATACTTCGAGTAGACAGCTGGGGACTTTTTGGCGGGAAATACAGTACTAGCTTGGGTGCGGCTTGTTGCTGATGACACTCATTCGACGATATACGAAAGAAATTATTGTAATTTTTACAAACTAGTATCTAATAAAAACTACGTAAGATTGAGGTTTCTTGCGCGAATGGAGGTAAGGCTTATGGTGAGGGATATGGTATGGTGGCAAGTGAGATGCTTGTTATTACGGTAGATGATGTAATGTATGTACCTGGTCTTTCAACAAACCTATTGAGTATTAGTAGGATTACTAATAAAAATAAAATTGCTGTTTTTACAGACAAGGATTGTAAAATCTACAACTTGAGTGATTGTAAAATTGAGGGTAAACCACTTATAAAAGGAGAGGTTGATAGAGATGTTTACAAAATAAAATCTTCACAGGCCAGAGTTTTTGCGTCTACAGCAGCTGATGGCGATATGGAGTTATGGCATAAAAGGCTAGCGCACCCCGGCATAAGAGGGTATGAATAATCTATCGTTATTGAGTGACAAAATGGCAACTGGGGTAAGTTTTTCAAAACATAATGATCGTAAACTTGATTGCGTTACCAGAGAACCATTGCAAACCAGAGAACCATTTGAATGCAATAAGGCTATTAGAGCCAAAGATATTTTAGAACTTGTGCATTCTGATATCTGTGGGCCTACGTCCAATGAATCTTTGGGTGGTAAAAGATATTTTATGACTTTTATTGACGATTATACGCGAAAAACTTACGTTTATTTTCTAAAGAAAAAGGATGAGGCTTCTGAAAAAATTAAGGAGTTTCAAATTTACGCAGAGACTCCAACCGGCAAGAAAATTAAGGTGTTGAAGACGGACAACGGGGGCGAATATGTCAATAAGAAAGTTGATGATATCCTTAGGGAACACGGCATCAAGCATCATGCTTACACGCAGCAACAAAACGGGGTTGCCGAACGTGCCAATCGCACAATGACAGAGAAGGCACGAGTGATGCTACAGGAGGCAGGACTATCTGTTTGTTATTGGGCTGAAGCAGTAAATACGGCTGTTTACTTGTCCGATTATCGCAGTCAAAAACATGACGCCTGAAGAGGCATGGTCAGGACGGAAAGTTGACCTGAGTCATTTAAAAGTGTTCGGTTGCAGAGCGTTTGTACACATTGCAGATGAGAAAAGGACCAAATGGGATCCAAAGAGCAAGGAGTTTGTATTTGTGGGTTACTGTACAGAGTCAAAAGGGTATAGACCATTGAGGCCATTCCTCAATGGTATAGACTTATAAACCCTGTAAACGGAGAACTTCATAGAGCCAGAGATGTGGTGTTCTTTGAAAGTCAAATGTACAAAAAGGTTACCGAAGTTAAAAACATTGAGGAGACCTCAATGGTTAAAAAGGAAGGTGGGACGGTAGCTGTCAATCTACAAAATGATGAAGATACTACCTTACGACATGAACCTACGCCACAGAGAGCAACTATTCAACTTGACGAGTCGGTTCAGGAGGAAAACTTATATGATAGAGATCATGTTGATGAGGTTCCTGAAACAGTTGAAGATCAAAATGAACACTGGCCATCTTTTGAAGAAGATGAAAACCAAGAATCTTTGAATGATATAGTACCAGAAACTGAAGTGGAAAGAAGATACCCAGTAAAAGATAGAAGGCCTACTAGCTATCCCGATTATGTCACGTACCAAACCAAAAGATATTGAAAACCACCGTCCATTATTTTTGCGTAATTCCTCTCCCTGCACGGTTGTCTGGAAGAGATCGCTTTAAGCGATAAGACCGCCAATTGTTACACTTTTGTTACGTTGTTTTTATTATTTATAATTTTATGTGTGTGTTTCAATAAAGAGTTATTTCATTTCATTTCATTTCAAACTACGTCTGAGGAAGGTGATCCAGTTACAGTGCAAGAGGCACCATCACGTAGAGATGGCAAATTTTGGAAAGTGGCTATCCAAGAAGAACTGGATGCACTGCATAAAAATGACACATGGGTTTTGGTGAAGCCTGAGCAAGCAGTAAACGTTGTTGATTCTAAATGGATTTTCAGAATCAAGAAAGAGGCGGGAAATAAAACGCGATATAAGGCACGCTTGGTTGCACGTGGCTTCAGTCAACGAAAAGGTATTGACTACGATGAAACATTTTTTCCCGTAATCAGGCACAGTACGTTGAGACTATTGCATCTCATGGCAAAGCACAAAACAGCGAAGCGTGGCAATATCAACAGCGGAGGCTGAATATGTGAGCCTGTCCGAAGCTGCAAAGGAAGCAGTTTTCTTGAAACGGTTCCTTAAAGACTAGCTATTAGGTTATTAGATTGTTTGGCTATTAGGTTTAACTTATGGGTAAGGAGGAGTCACCCATACTCATTTACGGTGACAGTCAACCAGCAATGGCAATTGCACAGAACCCGGTACATCATCAACAAACAAAACATGTCGATGTGAGATACCATTTTATTCGGGAATGTTTGGAAAATGGTGTCATTAAAGTAAAATACTTAGACACAAAGAACGTGATTGCTGATGTACTTACCAAGGCAGTTATGAAAGGAAAGCACGAATTCTGTCAAAGAGAGATGGGTATGTCTTGTTGCGTGTGAGTGATTGTGTGGCTGTCAGAGAGGATAATGAGGAGCATGAATCAGAGAGGAAGTCTGATGGAAAAGATTGAGGAGGAGTGTTAGAAAGAGGTTTGCAATAGTTTACCTTCAGACTGGCTGGTATGACAGAATGAAGAATATTTGAATAGAGAGTAAAAAGTGTTTTCATATATATTTTGTTGTGTTGTCGTGTTTTTGCTATATAACTGTCATGTGAATAAAATATTTTAATTGTGTTTTAAAATGTATTTATAATTCTTTAGTTTTATATCAATACTCTGCTACGTGAGTTAAGCCTGGAGAGAAGAGTCTCTCCGTGGTTGGTTTTTCTCACAAATAGCACCTATTGTACAAAGCCGGTTTCGAACGACGCCTAAGCCTAAGCTCGCTCAAGCGGCGCCAGCGCGACGCGCCCGGCCCGCCCGACAACGACGGCCCGCGTGTATACAGAATGCTGGATTTCTTTCTTTATCTCCTCACTAAAAATTGTTCTTTAATTTAAGCAATGTATATTTAAATTGTGTATGAATAGGTAGGATTTGGCAGTGATTAAACTGATTTTCCGTATATACAATTTTTATCTAGGAACCGATCAAACAACCGAGTGTCATCATTTTGAAGTTGTTCTTTTTTTTTTATTGGATACTATATTTTTAATTGAAGTTCATATATTTGATTTATTTATGCGACCGTTATACTGTCATATAGATAATGTTGTACTTCATTGATGGGTACCGCTACCGCCCACTTACTGATTGCCGCGCATAACAAACAACCACAGACTATCAAAAATCGGTTTCGAAATAAATCGAATATATCTGAAAGATTAGAATATGTATAGAAACTGTACGAAATTCAAGGTGTCGCGCGATATGTGTGACAAAATGAGAAGCAAGGACAAGTACTCACTAGATAAACATGAATTCAAGTGATAGAAACGATTAGAAACCTTTACGGAGAAGAAACAACTAAAGAATAGACATTTAAGAAAAATAAATTAACATACGACAATTTAGTACCTTAAAATAATATTACTTTGAGGTTAGTACTAATACGGCAGCTCAGATTTATACAATAGCAACACTGGTATGTACGTTATCAGCTAGAGTATATCAGTCTTATCAGCAGCGCTATCTTCTTAAAGTTCAAAGTTTGTTTTTCCTACTTTAGATTATTAATTTGTTTTTCGCCTGCAAGTCCTCAACAACAAAAATCGGATGTACGTGCACAATGGCTAACGTGTTACTTTTACAATCCGCGCCGCCAAAACTGGAAGATGCTCAGAAAACAATATTTAATAAAGGAGCTCAGGAGTTCTTGGCAAAAATACACCAGTATTTTGATAAGGAAATAGAACAACTTTATCAGGACAGGCAACGGAGAGCTGTTGATATTCAGACTCGTCCTACTTTGGATTTTAAGCAGTCACAAGAGAGAAGTAATGGGTCATGGACCATTGCTCCTTTGCCCTCCCGACTTCAGTAAGTATTTTTAATTTATTAAGCTTTTATAGTTACCCCTTCCCCTACCCTTAGCCCAGACCCTATGGCTCATAAGTGGTGCGTTTTAGAAATTGCTTGTCCAGTCTTTTGGTAAACTCAAAGAAATTAGGAGACAGAGAAGGTTGTTGGGAGAAAATAATAGATAAACCAATGTAAAACTTTTTTTTTCTAGAAACCGTCACTTAGATCTAGGAGATGTGTCAGCATCAAATACAGCACATTTTGTGTCCAGCCTTAATGAAGATGTTCAAGGTATGTTTGTGTTTGTTTTTAGATTCATTACTTAACACTCTTTTGCCTACACTCATGAGCGAGTACTAGTGGTAAGCATGCTATGCTCATATTTGGTGTAATCAAATATGTGTAGATAAATTAATTTTGTTATTGCTTAAGTACGACAAATATTGCATACCTAATTAAAATCAAATATCATTTATTAAAGAGGCACAAAAGTGCACTTTTAAAGGTCATAAACACATGACATTGTAAAAATGGTAAGTATGTTAACTCATTTCCTTCCTATACGCAAATTGTAGTCTGGGTGCCGAAAAGAAATGCGAAAACTGACTCTACCAGTTAAGTAATAAGTATGCTTATATAACATAATATAATAATAACTTTTGTATTTATATAGGAAGACCTATAATTGGCTGCATTAGTGTAACCCTTTAATATTAGTACTATTGTCTTATGAAAACGCAGTTGGTCTTCTAAATAAATAAATAATAATACAAGCTTGACAAGATACCTCGTTTAAGCTATTGTCATTGCCACCAGACAAGCTAACATAAGGAATTTATGCTTCAATGCTGACAGATTAAACTGATTGTGGTCCAGTGCAGGACAGAAGAAGACAGTGGTCCAATGACTTCACTTTCTGTTACCTTTCAAAGTTTTAGGATATGACAACAATTAAAAAAAGATATATCTATCTTTACAGGTATACAAGTTGATTTTGATGATGGCCATTGCCCTACCTGGAGGAACCAGTTGCAGGCATATCAGAACATATCGCTGGCCGTGAAGGGTAAACTACCTGGAGCCCCATTAAGCATCACCACAAGCCCCATACTGATGCTCCGACCTAGAGCTTGGAACATGATAGAGCATAACATATTAGTGAGTGTTACCAGTAACTAATATTAAGTAATATTGTGTTACTATAAGTACACAATGCAAATTGTAATGTTTATTACTGTTTACAATTATCTAAATTGTTTTTATTTTACTGTAATTGTATACTTACTCCTCTCTGTAGAGAATATTATTTATATATGTGCATAGCTTATTTCACTTGTGACTGGCCATGTCATCACACATTTGCTCTGTGTATTATTTTTTTTAAGGTAGGAAGTTTTGCATTTCAGATTTAAGATAGAGGTGTTTTTAAAACCAAGTAACACCTACTGAACAAAGTCAAGTGATTTAGTCGTATCAGGGAAACTGATCTGAGCAGTTGCTTAACATCAAGCGATAGAGGCTAGACACAAACTATAAGCAATAACAAAAATGTGCTGCAGTATAAATTGTGTACATATCAAAATAACTTTAATAAGAAAACTTGTTACAGATCGATGGCAAAGAAGCAATAGGACCAGTGGTTGATTTTGCCATACTGATGTACCACAATGCTTTAAAACTTTATGAAGCAAACAGTGGCCCTTACTTCTACCTCTCCAAGTTAGAAGGGGCAACAGAAGCCGCGCTGTGGAACAAAATATTCGTATGGACGCAAAACGAATTGGGTTTACCTCAGGGGACTATCAAAGCTTGTGTGTTGATAGAAAATATAATCTCCACCTTTGAGCTTGAAGAGATTTTGTTTGCACTGAGAGAACATTCTCTCGGTTTGAACTGCGGTATTTGGGATTATTGTGCATCTATTATTGCAAAGTTTGGTAAATATATACCTTTTTTCAGACAACTAAACATAATATTCTATTATGTATTCTGTGCTGGAATAGTATAGAATTTCAACATAATACTATTGTTAATAGCATTATGTTGAAATTCTATTCTATTAAATATTCTGTAGGTATGTATGTACAAATTTATATATTTTATTATATTTAATTGTCGTTATGTTTGTATTGAATGACATACAAACAAGTTCACTTTCGCATTTGATGATATCAGGAGCATTATAATTATTATATGTATAGGAATCAAATTATGTATAAACATAACATTATTTTTGTTGTGTAGTTATTTGGTATTAAATAAAGTATTCGTCATCATCACATCGGCCCATCACGATCCCACTGCTGGGACACGTGCCTTGTCTCATAGAGAGAGTTTGTGCTATAATCCACCACTCTGGCCCAGTGTGGGTTGGTGGATGTCACATGCCGGTGTCCTCCAAATTTTTTCGTTCACAGTTTTTAGAGCGAGTGCTAATACACATAGCTTAAAAAGTCAGTGGTGCGGGGCCAGCGGGATTTGAACTCAGGTGCGTCGCGTCGGATCGAAAATCACACACTGACAATGTTCCCATCGATCCACTTTCGCTCCCAATAAAGTATTGTATTGTCAACAGCGAGCCGGTAACGTAACAGCTTCTTCCCCAACAGGAGATCGCAAGCAGTTCCTTTTACCTGACAGGAACAAGTACGTCAACATGGAGCGTCGTTTCCTGGACAGTTACTTACGCGTGGTGGTGGGCACGTGCCACGCGCGCGGCGCGCCCGCCACCGGCGGCATGGCCGCGGCTATGCTCAAACCCGGCTCGGATGGCACCGATAAAGAGTGAGTGCTTCAACTGACGTCATTTTTAACCCCAGACTCAAAAAAATAACGGGTGTTATATAAGTTTGACCACTGTGTCTCCCGTGGCACCGCACCGTAGCTCCTAAGGTGGTAGATACCTACGTTACGGTACGTTTTTCATTAAAAATTCAACCATTAACTTGTTCACTGAATAGTAGAAATGCCTAAATGTATGCGTGGTGAACTATTTACGGGCAGTTATTTACGCATAATTAATAAAATGGTAGGTACATTTTATATCAGAAACCTGATATAAATTGTACCGTTTGAGGGAGAACCGATTTGGATGCGGTTGTTTTTATTTGAAAGCAGGTTTTTTAGCGGTGGTTCTTAGACATGTTTTATTATGTCCGGGGTTTCTTAAATTTTGAATTTCATAGTTACAAGCTTTTATTTAACTTCCAATGTATGTTTATTCGGGTGGAATCCTGCAAGCTGCATCAGACCACTTCCTCTTATCCTACGGAGTTTAAAATTTGCATACTTGTCAGAGTCCGATGTCGATGCAACATAATGGTGGCAGCCAGCTGATCTGATGATGGAGACGGAAGGTGGACTGTGGAACTTCTTGACGGATAATCGTAAACTCCTATAGTGTTTGGGCTCATTTTAATCTGTTCGCGGTTCAGATTACAAATTTGTTTAAAATTTCATCAAAAATCTTATTCTCTCTATCAGGGGGTCTACTCTGAGTTGTTTTCGTTCGTTCGTGCGGACCAAAAGAGACACTCTTACACCTATTGCATAGCGCTGTCCCTTTCATCCGACGGAACAAGGATTCGTAATTTTACGAATCAGAGTAAGGTCCCAGGTTCCGTCATTTCTTTGTCTTGCTATGTAGGTTCTTATACTATTTAGTAGCTACGATGCTTATTTATACTTGCTCACTTACTGCCGTGAGAATGTAACTAGAGTGCCATATTGCAGATCCAAAGCCATACTAAACAAGATCCTAGCAGCGAAACTGAAAGAGATAGAATGCGGAGTTGACGGCTTCATGGTATACGACTCCCGAGCAGTGCCCTACGTTAATGAGGTACCTTTGTATTACAATGTAAATACAATATAATTCATTTTGTAATAAAAACCACAGAATACAAAAACAAAACCGACTTCAATTCTGATGTATCTTCGAAGTCCAAGGTCGAATATCGATGAAATTTATATGAAACCTTGAAGCTATACCTACCTACTGAACTGAAGAATTTTCCAAATCAGTGTATAAATGACGGAGTTCTGAGGTAACAAACATAAAAAAACATTCGAAATGAGAACCTCCTTTTTTTTTGAAGTCTGTTAAAAATAAAATATAATAGAATCCTACATAATTATTACAAATGCGAAAATTTGTGAGGATGGATAAATTATACGTTTTTAAACTAACATGGTCACTGTGTACTTACCATGTATTTGTTTTGCTTTGAATTTCAAGCACCACGATCACGACGATACTAAAGTTTTTGGGGGTGGATTTTTAATGTTATAACGGGCAGACATATCTGTCTACCCGCTTCCTCACCTTCAAATACATGGTAAATATCCCGTTTCTAAATCAAATTCTAGTGGATGGATAAATGTTTGTTACTCAATCATCATCATCTCAAACGCAAAAATACTAAGTATACTATGAAATACTAAGTATGCTATAAAATACTAAGTATACTATAAAATACTAAGTATGCTATAAAATACTAAGTATACTTTAAAATACTAAGTATGCTATAAAATACTAAGTATACTATGAAATACTAAGTATACTATAAAATACTAAGTATGCTATAAAATACTAAGTATACTATGAAATACTAAGTATACTATAAAATACTAAGTATGCTATAAAATACTAAGTTTACTATAAAATACTTAGTATACTATAAAATACTTAGTATACTATAAAATACTAAGTATACTTTTTATAATAACGTTATAATTTACGTTCATAAGTGCGTCTGTGATGCCAAAATTGAATAAAGAACTTTTGATCTTTGAACTTATCCCGGGAAACCGCGGGCGCAGCTAGTATTGAACAAAAATCTCTAAATGATGGTGAGAACTGCATCAAAATCCAACTGGTATTTTGATTTAGGTAAAGCTCGTGACGACAGTAGTAACAGTTTAGCGACTTATTAAATTCAAATCAAAATCTCTTTTATTGTTTTTTGGTATCACAGGCGCACTTACGAACGTCAAATTATCACCATGACTCTACCACCGTATCGATAAAAGAACCACTACTCAGAAAATACGGCAAGAAACTAAAGGGTGTTTTTTTAGAGATTTTGTTACAATTTTTTGGTTTTCTACAATGTTATGTCTCTTATGTACCAGTTGGCTACTTTGCAGAAGTGGAATGTTCTAAGCATTTTTGTCTTCTATGTAATTACGAACAGTATAGTAAGCTTTTCTCATTAGAACAGTCTTTACGCGTTGTTAGTGAAAAACGCGAGATTTCCTAATTGTATGAATAGTGTAGGTATTAAGTTGTTTTTATTCGACGTCCTTGACTTGACTCTGACATAAGTATTTAGGCAGAAACGTTGCTTTATAATTTCCGCAATGCTTTCCATAAAAACAGCATTTTACTTTTTACAGCATATTTTTTTCTGTTTCGTATGGTTCTGTTCTGCTCGGTGGACCATGAACTCATGGCATTTTTTTAATAACTTCAATTTACAATAGGTAATGTATATTGCTCGATTACCTACTACTGACTATTACCCGTATTCATGAACAATACCTGTCGAAACACTTGGCTAAGTGAAATAGGTACACAAGCCAATCAGAGCTCCACATTAAACGCTCAAAAACACGCACGAAGTTCTGATTGGTTGCTATGCCTTACTTAGCCAAATGTTGTTAATGAATACGGGTGTATACCAAACCTAATTAAAGCTTATTTATTGGTATGTACCGTTTTTATTACAATAAATAATTTCAAATAATATAATTTAATTTTTATGGACAGTTGTGGAAGAAAAGCAGCACAACCCCGAACCAGATTCTCAGGAAATTCGACCTTAACATAACAGCAGAAGATCTCCTATCCATCCCTACTGGCGGAGTGACAATGCAAGGCCTGAAGCACAATGTGGCTATATCCATCCTGTTTATTTACTATTGGCTGGCGGGAATCGGACATTTCTTTTACAGCGGGAATATTGAGGACT
The DNA here is from genome assembly GCA_951640565.1 of Petrophora chlorosata. Classification (NCBI taxonomy): domain Eukaryota; kingdom Metazoa; phylum Arthropoda; class Insecta; order Lepidoptera; family Geometridae; genus Petrophora; species Petrophora chlorosata. Next base: position 9,533,772 of record OX621203.1, on the reverse strand, counting down.
CGGCTACTGCTGAAATATCCAGGTCTCAGATATGGCAGTGGATCAGGTTTTCGGTGAGTTTTGGCTGCAATTTTCATTTTCGTCTATGTAATTGAGGACGAGACGAACAAGTCGTTCACCTGATGGTAAGCAACACGCCTGTAAGTAACAGTTTTTGTGGAGTTCAGGGTGTCACTGCAATTGTCATGGGCAGGCGTAGCGCTCACCATCAGGCGAACGACTTGCGCGTCTCATCACTCAATAACATAAAAAAAAAATTAAGCAACTTTCAACGTCTTACTCCTGGTAAAACGTGGTGAGGTTTTAGACTTAACCCTCTTATCCTAACCACGTGTATTTTTTGGTACAAAGTATAATAATATTCAAACAAAAAAAAACAAAAAAAACTCAGAACGTTATCTTTAAATACAGATATAATATAATTTAATTCATGAAGCACCGTGATAAAAATAAAAAATAAAAGTCCAGACAGACATTTAAGGTTGTTCCTGAACGTTGCCTGGCAACGGTGAGTCAAGGTCACACGCTGCTTTTCGGTATAGAAATTGCGCGTTCAACTAAAAAATAAATACACGTGATACCTCATTACACCCCCCGTCCCCCTAGGGGTATTTAGTGTTTTTTCCGAACCTCTACCCCCTCTTTAGAGCCTCACTTGATTAATGGAAGATCCCTAATCAACAACACGAAAGTAAACCTATACCTACCTTTCATGTTTTTAGGGTTCCGTACCCAAAGGGTAAAGCGGGACCCTATTACTAAGACTCCGCTGTCCGACCGCCTGTCATTCCGTCTGTCACCAGGCTATATCTCATGAACCGTGATAGTTAGACAGTTGAAAATTTCACAGATGATGTAGGTATTTCTTTTGCCGCTATAACAATAAATACTAAAAAAGAAATACACTCGAGAGCAATGAATCCGGGTCACTTAAAGAATCCTAAAAATCTCGGAAACTAAAAATGCTAGGTTAATGCAATAAATTGTATTTAATAGACAATGTAATACTCCTTAAATGAAAGTAAAAAAAATATGAGTCACCATACATTTTATTAACACAAAATTACATAAAGAAAAAAACTGCTGATCTCTCCTTAAAACAAAAATAGGAAACATGAAATTTTTGAACTTTATTACGATTTTCTTGAATTTTAATACTTCGTATTGCCTCCTCGTGCTTCCATTACTGCGTTTACGCGGTTTGGCATGCTGTACACCAAGTTCCTTATACGATTTTGGGGAATATTCTCCCATTCCTCTGTGAGAGCAATTTTGAGCTCACTAAGCGTGATTGGGGGAGGGTTTCGTTGTTTTACGCATCTGCCTAGCTCGTCCCAAGCATGCTCGATCGGGTTGATATCCGGGCTGCGCGCTGGCCACTCCATACGAGTAATGTTCATCTCTTGAAGGTAGTCATTCACAATCCTACCTGTATGAGGTCGGGCATTGTCATGCATAAATATAGCATCCTCACCTAAATTGACCATAAATGGACCAACGTGATCATTGAGGATTTCTTCCACATATCTTACGCTAGTTAAAGAGCCGTTTTCTGGAGCGTGGGCATCGTATTTCGAGACTAAGATATGCCCAGAGCCACGTAAATTGGAGTATTGAAGATTGGTCAAAAGTTATGTTCTCCGACGAATCAAAATTTATGCTCTACAAGCACGATGGAAGACACAGAGTGTATCGAAGACCAGGGGAAAGATTCAAGCAAGCATGCATCGAAGAAAAAGTAGCCTACGGTGGTGGGTCTGTACTTGTGTGGGCCGGAATTTCTTCTGAAAGTCGCACAGAGCTGGTGATCATAGAAAACGGCTCTTTAACTAGCGTAAGATATGTGGAAGAAATCCTCAATGATCACGTTGGTCCATTTATGGTCAATTTAGGTGAGGATGCTATATTTATGCATGACAATGCCCGACCTCATACAGGTAGGATTGTGAATGACTACCTTCAAGAGATGAACATTACTCGTATGGAGTGGCCAGCGCGCAGCCCGGATATCAACCCGATCGAGCATGCTTGGGACGAGCTAGGCAGATGCGTAAAACAACGAAACCCTCCCCCAATCACGCTTCGTGAGCTCAAAATTGCTCTCACAGAGGAATGGGAGAATATTCCCCAAAATCGTATAAGGAACTTGATGTACAGCATGCCAAACCGCGTAAACGCAGTAATGGAAGCACGAGGAGGCAATACGAAGTATTAAAATTCAAGAAAATCGTAATAAAGTTCAAAAATTTCATGTTTCCTATTTTTGTTTTAAGGAGAGATCAGCAGTTTTTTTCTTTATGTAATTTTGTGTTAATAAAATGTATGGTGACTCATATTTTTTTTACTTTCATTTAAGGAGTATTACATTGTCTATTAAATACAATTTATTGCATTAACCTATCATTTTTAGTTTCCGAGATTTTTAACATTCTTTAAGTGACCCGGATTCATTGCTCTCGAGTGTATTTTTTTTGCCGTTTTTATAAATAATGGTACGGAACCCTTCGTGCGCGAGTCTGACTCGCACTTGGCCGGTAATTCTAATAACGTTATTGGATAACAACTGATCGTATCCCATTTCAGCCCGAACTAGAAGACGATTCGAAGCAGCGCGTAACGGCTCAACTCGTAGAAAAGACCGCTTCTAACTTCGCGGCGCATGCGCACAAAAACCTGTGCCGGTCCAACGCCGAACGAAAACGCCTCACAGCGGCTAGGTACATGAGCATGGAACTGTTCCTTTGCAGGAACCCTCCAGAGTTCATTACAAGCTATCTGAACGATAATCACAAGTTCAGGACGCTGCATAACAAAGCAATGCTTAGTAACCTTTAGGTGGAGAAACGCTTGTTAAAGCGAGTGTCCGATGGAATTACACGAGTGCATTCCTCCATTTCCTTTCTACCCTCGGACAACAAGACGCACGGAAACTCGGCATCCGTTTATGGTTGACGTTCCTCCTGCAACTTTCATAATGCGAAGAGCTAAGGAATGGAACACCTTACCAGCGTCTCTGTTTCCCGATTCCTATAACCTAGGTGTCTTCAAGTCCAGAGTGAATCGGTATCTTCTAGGCAAGCAAGATCCATCGTCGACGGCAACATCACTTTCCGTCAGGTGAGACTGCGGTCAAATGCTTGTCTATTAGGTAATAAAAGAAATATTTTGAGCGCCACGCTATAGAAGCAAAACTATGCTCTCCTCGCCATGCTATGAAATTTTCATATTTTTAGTTGGCTCAAGCCAACCACGGTGTAGAGTGCACTTTTTCGTTTATCGAGTAAAACACACCTTGGCGGTCAAAACGGTAAAAGTTTTTCGACCTTGCGAAAATAGTACATTGTTCACCGAGAGGAGAAAGTGACCGATTACCGTCGAGGGTGTCGTTTGAAGCCCGAGCCGTAGGCGAGGGCTTTAAAACACCCGAGATCGGGAATCGCACTTTCTCTCGAGTGATACATAGTGCTTTATACTACACCTACGAGGAAAATAAAAAACTAAATCTTTACTAATTGAAATTTATATTGAAATTGTTGCAGTTAGTGAAGCTTAATGTAACACTTTTTCCATTAATGTTTGTTTGAGATGTTTGCGATGTTCTTTTTTCAAATTGTTTGACACCATCCAACACACAGCTAGTGGCCAGTGTCATTTTGCGAACTTGGAGATAAAAACTCACTGTAAAAACTTTTTGGCTTTTGATATTTAGGTTACCAGCGCATAGTCTTACCCAAAATTAAAAAAGAAAAACCACGTAAGAAATGGATTTTCATACACTTTTCTCTCCCGCTCAGATGCGTTTTCTCGCCGCATATTTGTTCGATATGCAATGACGTACTTTCTACCGTAAATTTGATAAAGTATCAAGGTACTTTCCGAGCAGGTGTAGTATAAAGGTATTTTCCACCATGCAAAAATTCTCATATGAGCTTGGAAAAACGATTGGAAAAGGTCAATTCTGTATATTTTTATATATTTTATTTATGTACCTATGTCATTAGGTAGATAGTTCACAATGGGGTGAGCTTCACCTAGAATTTAATATTCTAGGTGAAGCTCACCCCAAAGGGGGGTATTAAAAAAATATAGCCATTTTGACATTCCATTTTATATGTGCCTTAGATTTTCCAAAATTGATATTTTTAGGAGTAATTCAGAATAGTGTGAGCTTCACCTAAAATATTAAATGTAGCGGGGTATTAGAAAAAAATATAGACCTTTATTGACATTCCATTCTATATGTGCCTTGGATTTTCCAAAATTGTTATTTTTAGAAGTAATTCACAATAGTGTGAGCTTCACCTAAAATAGTAAATGTAGCGAAGTATTAGAAAAAATGATAGGCCTTTATTGACATTCCATTTTATACGTGCCTTCGATTTTCCCAAATATATATTTTTAGAATAACACAAGAAAGCGGCAGAAAAAAAAGCAAAACATCACGTTTCTATGCGCCTTTTGAGGTATGATCGTCATTGCATGCTAATAAATGGATTTAGAATACATTGTCATCGAGTTGTGAGCTACCCTGAAACTTTCAGCCGGATAGCTAATCGAGGAGTGCTCGAAATTTGAGTTGCAAGATTCCACCCGGAACGACAGACATACAGACAAACAAGAAAGTGACTTAATAAAAACGTGGTTTAAAAAAACAAGTACCTACTTTTCTTATTATTATTATCAGATAGATTGATGGTTGTGATTCCCGTCTTTATGAACTACTGTGATATCTTGCCAAATGTAAAAAAAACATTGTAAAACTTGTTTCATCTATATTAATGTTTAATAAACTTATCTTTATTAAATTTTGGTTTGGTATTATCCTTAATTATTATTATTGCACCTAGAGACTGTTGGAGTTGCTCTCAATATTCAGTCTATCATGTCTTACTGCTAGGACCTCGGCCTTTTGTCATTGGATCTACATGAGAACAATGGGCAAGGTTATTAGTGAGGATATCTTACTAATATTATAAAAAAAGAAAAAAAAAACGCGAAAAGTTTAGTTTGGATGGATGTTTATTTGGAGTGGTAGGCTCTGGCCGTGGTTGTAATACCACCCACCAAACAAAGCCATGCCGTCAAGCGACCTAGTCGTGTTTCGAGATGATGTTCGGTGAACCATCGGGGAGACGGGTCTGAGCAGCCGCTCTACTAACGTCTCTCTCTAGATTTATGTGCTCCAATTTAGGCCACGTCATCGCTTCACATCAGGTGAGATAGTGGCCAAACATAGATATATTAAGCGTAAAAAAATACCACTTATAAAAAATATATACATGACGCATATGACGGAGGGGCACAGTTTGTAAGTAAAAATAAAAACAATTCTTAATTGTAATAGCCTTTTATTCTCTGTAACAGTAATAATGATCTCAAAAATATTGTGTAATTATTTAAAAGTTATTATTTAGGTACATACAAGTTTACAAATTGCACACAGCAAGCCGATTGCAGATTTATTAAAATTAGCAGTGAGGTATAACGGTGCGCATCAACTTACACATTTTGGTCTAGGGTTTTTCATATAATAAGATAATAGATAGATCGGTCTTTTACAATAAGCTTTTATAAAGCCTATAAAAAATCGTTTAGCTGGTCTGAGCTGAGGTCAGTATACTAAGGTCTTTAGGTAAACTTCTGAGAACACATACAAACTAAGTACTGATGTCTCGCGTCACGAATTTGAACCTTATTAATCTTGGGTCATTATCAGGTGATACAAAAGTTTTCTGGTGTCACAATACCCGCACTGCGCAGCTCCTAAGAAGCCTACCTATCTATAACAATGGTTCAATTAAAATATTACAAACCAAAGATTGATATACATCGTTTAGATTCTCTACACTTAGATGATTAACAGTGTAGAAACACATCAAATATCTCCATAATTTACGTCGCAGATTTTCCGTCGCTTAATTTTTCCAACTGTTTACTTGAACGCATCTTCGGGCGAATGTCTATTGATATAACGGAATATCGACGAAGTAAATGACGCAGAAGTGTTTCTCCTCTTGAGTTAGATGTGAAATCTTTGAACCATAGCTGTCTTAACATTTTTTCAAGTTCTATGAATACGTACAGAACTGTTACATTCTTAACCTAAACCTGCCTTATTAGACTGAATAATTAAAATTCCAATATAAAATAATAATAAAAGATTACGTACTTACTTACTTAATAGTCATTAATAAAACGAAAACACTTGATATAAAATTATAAGATGACGTGCTTTAAAATATTTAAAAAAAGCATAAGTGTATTTCTGATATAATTTCTTTGCCGTTGAGTGTATAATGCTGTGTCATTGTTGAAGCCAGTGATAAAAACGCCATATATTATGTATTGACTAAAGGCTGCGCAGACGACAGATAGTTCACCGAGGACTTTATAGTCCGCGAAAATAGAACGTAGTATTAACTATAGTACATTGTTCACCGAGAGGAGAAAGTGACCGATTACCGTCGAGGGTGTCGTTTGAAGCCCGAGCCGTAGGCGAGGGCTTTAACCCTTAAATGCATGATTTTATGCATGATTTTATTTTTAGACCGAGAAAAAATATATTTTGGAGCCATGAATATGCTGATTTAGGGAAAAATAATATATAAAAATAAAAAAAAATAAAAAATAATATATATATATATAAATATAAAATAATAATATATATATATATATATAAATAATATAATAATGCATATTGTTGCAGATTTACAACAACAAAATAAACAAAATTTCCGAACACACCAAAAGTTTTTTTTATAACTTATAAATTGTACTGAAAAGAAGATGAATTATTACGTAAAATAACTAATTTTGTTTGAACGTACCTTCGAAAACCAAATAATTACACTGCAAAGCAAATACACAATTTTCATCCGCTCCAAAATTACGATCGGCTTTGATTTGTCAAAATCAATTTAAATTTGACAGTCGTGAAGAAAAAAAGTGTGTTGCCACTCGATTAAATATATCACCATGATAGTAATAATCCTGCAACAGCATGCATTGAACTCATACTAATAATTTTATGGTCGTTTGAATGGTATGTTGCAGTTTTACTACTTTATGCATTTAAGGGTTAAAACACCCGAGATCGGGAATCGCACTTTCTCTCGAGTGATACATAGTGCTTTAATACTACACCTACGAGGAAAATAAAAAACTAAATCTTTACAAATTGAAATTTATATTGAAATTGTTGCAGTTAGTGAAGCTTAATGTAACACTTTTTCCATTAATGTTTGTTTGAGATGTTTGCGATGTTCTTTTTTCAAATTGTTTGACACCATCCAACACACAGCTAGTGGCCAGTGTCATTTTGCGAACTTGGAGATAAAAACTCACTGTAAAAACTTTTTGGCTTTTGATATTTAGGTTACCAGCGCATAGTCTTACCCAAAATTAAAAAAGAAAAACCACGTAAGAAATGGATTTTCATACACTTTTCTCTCCCGCTCAGATGCGTTTTCTCGCCGCATATTTGTTCGATATGCAATGACGTACTTTCTACCGTAAATTTGATAAAGTATCAAGGTACTTTCCGAGCAGGTGTAGTATAAAGGTAGTATTAACACTTTATAGTATTTTAAGGGAGCAATAATGGAGGTACTAAATTGTTATATCAATCATTCGATGCTACGCATCATAGTTACAAGTGGCTCCGCCATTATGACGTCCAAAATTTTATATTATAAATATTTTATATTATATGCTTACGCGCTTTGGAGTGGTAGGCTCTGGCCGTGGTTGTAATACCACCCACCGAACAAAGCCATGCCGTCAAACGACCTAGTCGTGTTTCGGGATGATGTTCGGTGAACCATCGGGGAGACGGGTCTGAGTAGCCGCTCAACTGCCGTCTCTCTCTAGATCTATGTGCTTCATCTTAGGCCACATCATCGCTTCACATCAGGCGAGATAGTGGCCAAACATGGATCTACTAAGCGTAAAAAAAAAAAATGAAGCAAGCGCGATTTTTTTTTAAAGGTAGCATATAGTAGCAATGCGGTAGTAAATAATAAAATATTAAATAACAGAATTCGACAGTTAGTCCTGCCATGATGACGCCAACAGAAAACTGGACGCCACCGCAAGACGAGGCACAAAAGCCGCAAAGAATAGTAAGTGAGTGCCCTATTTTTTAACACCGATTGTAGCAACGTCTGCGGTTGTTCGCCGTATTTTCAGAATATTATTAACTTTAAGTGTTCTATAGGACAAAATAGGTGAAAATCAACGAAACGTTAGCAGACAACTTTATTTTTTCGCGGACTGACTTACGAGAGATGGCGTCGTATGCACAGGCCTCGTGTGTAAAATTGCAGTCTTTAAAAAATCTTTATTGTTTGTAACATTTATAAATTGCATGTAAGTTACAAGAGATGGTCATGAGAGTCCTTTTTATTAGTTGTCTTTTTTAGTATAATGCTTTGCAAGTATCGTCTTAGTCAATAACATTTATATTGTAAAAATATACATATATTTACATAATTAGTAATATACAGTATGTTTATTTGCTGGTGTAGATTGTAACCAAGTGATTCAACAAGTGTTGTTCTTGAATATGTGTTAGGGCCCTCACTATCTCATAGTGTATGTAGGGTAAAGGTCGAGGTACATCGACGGCGATCAGTCAAGTGAATTTGCAGGGCACTAAAAAAACTAAAATTTTAAAAACCCCAGTATCAATATCCTACAAAAAGTAAAAAACGGCTGGACCGATTTTGATAAAACATATCTAAGAATCACCGCGAGAAAACCTGCTTTCAAATTAAAAAAAACCGCATCCAAATCGGTACACCCGTTTAAGAGCTACGGTGCCACAGACAGACACACATATTGGTCAAACTTATCCTTTTTAGGGGTTAAAAAAATATGTTTGTAAATAGCATCGGTCGCCGTCGACGTTAGTTTTTACTTTTGGACCATTCGTGTTATTTCCTATATGCCATATCCGTTCACTTAGCATATTCTATTGCCTAACGCTACGGTTATGCATATAGTGAGGGGATACGGCATAGTGGGGGCGTGTATGAGTAGTGTTGCTATGAAACCGAGCACCGAGAACTTTGTTCGCCGCCGACCCGTTGCCGCATGAGCGCGCGCGCTAGGTTTGTGTCGCGGCTGTTGGCGCTGCCCTCATCTTGCAGAGAAAGTGCTAGCGCGTGTGCTAGCGCTTCGTCTTCAGTCTGCAACCAAATTATATTTAAAATTACCTTTTGGAATGGAAATGTTTTTTTTAATTATCCTACATAAAACTACAATAAAAAAAAACTTGACACAAAAAGCCTATAAAAAGTAACAAACGGCACAACCAATTTTGATAAAACATGTCTAAGAATCACCGCTAGAAAAACTACTTTCAGATTTAAAAAAAACCGCGTAGAAATCAGTTCACCTTTTAAGAGCTACGGTGCCACAGACACACAGTGGTGAAACTTATAACACCCCTCCTTTTAGCGTCGGGATTAAAAAGAGTAAACTCAAACTACTTATATGTATGTATACAACTAAAAATGTATAAAGTACAAATAATTAATATTGAGCGAGTGTGGCTCAGTGGGAGCTCGTACGACTTACGATCCGACGCACCCGAGTTCGAATCCCGCTGGCCCCGCACCACTGACTTTCTTAAGTTATGTGCGGATTTAACACTCGCTCCAAAAACGGTGAAAGAAAACATCGTGAGGAAACCGGCATGTCCAAGAATTTTTCACAAAAAGTCAAGGACATGTGACATCCACCAACCCGCACTGGGCCAGCGTGGTGGATTATGGCCCATTCTCTCTCTATGAGAGAAGACCCGTGTCCCAGCAGTGGGAACGTGATGGGTTGATGATGATGATGATGATGATGATGATGATGATGATGATGATGATGATGAATTAATATACAAGGTTTTTTGTAAATTCTGTTTCTCTGTATCTGGCACAACACTCAGTCATGAAACAAATACCTGCGCTTTCTTTTTTAAACATCCCGGCTCTATCTATTAATCCAGCATTGAAACGAAGTCTGATCGCCGAGGCCGAAACCGGCCAGGATGAATATATATACTTGCGCTTTCTTCCGTTCATAATTATTTGTACCGTTACGGTATACCGTAGCAGGAATCGAACCCGCAACCTCCAAGTTCTATGATATAAGAGCTGACTCGCCCAACCGCTACGCAAGGCTGATATGTAAAACAGGTTTGATTTTTTTTCTACAAGCAAATGCCTTTATTACTGAAAACAACTACACTCCACATACTAAAACTAAACTAACTACTTACAAGGAGAAGCTATTGGACAACCCATAAACCATTAAAGGCCTATAGATAGCTCAAATGAATATGGTTTAAATTAGATGTAGGCTAGATTTTCTTAGTATGGACGATATACTATACTATCATAATCATCAATCTACATGCCCACTATTGGAACACCAAAAGATGAGCTTCTCTTTGTCCTATTCCATGAAATATTAACTGATTTGTATGTTTAATATTGTGTCACCTCGTTACTCAACATATCTATAGCTTTTGAATATTTTCAAAGTCAAAGTCAAGATCTCTAATCATTTTAGCATCACAGACACACTTACGAACGTCAAATTATCACAATGACTCTACCACCGTATCGGAAAAAGAACCACTACTCAGAAGATACGGCAAGAAACTGAGGGGATTTTTTTTTAGAGATTTTGTTAGAATGTTTTGGGTTTCTACAATGTTATGTTTCTTATGTACTAATTGGCTCCTTTGCAGAAGTGGAATGGTTCAAGCATCTTTGCCTTCAATGTAATTACTGCAATGATAATGTTATGAATAATTATTGCAATGATTAATACAATACAATATTAATGAATGTACCATGTTTCCTTGCACCTCGGCAAATGTAGCTACAGGAGCTTGAGATGAGATTGTGTTGGCCCCGTTTCTTCTTTCGGACGATTTCAACCGCGCCATGGCTGCCTCACTGAAAGTAGAAAATTACCTTTTGGTAAGTACATAAGTTAGTTAAAAGCTAAATGTGCCAGTGCTCTAAAAAATTATAGTAAATTAACTTTTTCCCGCAACTTCCTTCGCATGAACAACAGAGGAAGCTCATATTTTTAATTTTTCAAGAACATCTTAGCAAGACCTCAGTATATATGTATGAGGGCGTATGAAGAGCTCAAGCTGTTTCTTCAAAGTCACCTAACTGATTTTGATGTAATATATATTTTGATGTATCTAAGTTGGGACTAATGCTATGAAAACCCTGAAAATAGCATTAAAATCCTGAATCTTAATTAATTTTTTTTTAAAAAGGTTGGATTTGTGTTCTGTACCCTCTAAATATCGCAGTTGGACTTTAAAAAAAAATGTCTTTAATGTACAGAATTGTGTCAGCTCCATTTTTATAATAGTTTAGCAGATATACAAGGTTATTTTTAACTTCTAATTGAAGCCTTAAAACTGGTAATTAATATAAAATACTCAGGCAAATTAAGATAGTTTTGTTCTAGTTGACTAATTAATTTTGTACCAATCTATTATAAATAAATTTGTATATATTCTATGATTAATAGTTGATGGACACTTACGCAGCCTGTCGTCTTTTGGCAGCTAGTCTGCCTTCGCAAGCATGGTCAGTCATGTGACGGTGTCTAAGGCAGTAATTCAACGAGCACTCAGCGCAGACCAGAGGCACCATCTCTTTCGTCTTACATCCCTTGTACGAACAGCGGTTTGTGAACACCTGCAATGTTGAAAGGAAATTTATAGGAATCAAAATTGTCTTAAAATGAACATTACCCTTTTAATTTTTTGTTTATTCTTGATGCAACTCTAGTGGAAAGTCTTTACTGATCTTTTACTGATAGTGATATTTACCATTTATTGAAGCATTAGGACTTCATTCTTTGCCAGTTATTCTGCCGCCAAGCAGTAGTGCACAAGCATTACTGTGTTCCGATTTGAAGGGCATTGAAGCCGGTGAAATTACCGGGTACAAGTGACTTAACACCTAATTCTGCATGGTGCTGTTACTGTTATGGACAGGCGTATGGCTTACCATCAGGTGAACAACCAGCTCGCAGCAGACATTCAGTTATATCTTATATAATTGTTGAAGTAAGTTTATATTATGAATAAATGACTATTGACTATAATTAATAATAATAATTGACTATAATTATTCTATTGACTATTGACTTAATTTAAATCTCACTTTATTTCTTCTCTCTTTTGCTCGATCAGAAGTGCACTGGTTGTCTATATGAGCACTGACAGACACATCTGGAGGCTCTCCTCTGCGGCCTGGCACCGGGGCACTACATAGTGGACAGACAGGCACTTGCACATCTCGAGTGTTGGGCTCAGGACATTCATGCTTTGCATAAGCAAAGTGGTCAGAACTGGAAACAAAAGAAAGTTAGGTTTCTTCATCTTCCATGTTGTTTGTCCATCATGTGTATGAATTTTCTGCAGTGTGCACTGGTATTCCTGAAGAAGCCTCGTAGAGGTCTCACAGGGTGGGATTCTGAGGACAGTAATCCAGTATTTATAATAAATAACTCTACCAAAACAAACTGTCTTGTTATATTTTGTAAGAACTTTGACTTACCAAAACACTTCTTTGCAGGCTCCACATTTCATAGGCAGGAAATCTGTAACAACATAAAACATTAGATTTGTGCAAATACAGTTTTATTTATGTATATGATTGGAATTGGGCATACAGTGTAATCCCATGTAAGGATAAGGTAAATTTAGTTTATTTTGTAAATACATCAAAGACGATACTTTGTCTTTCCGTTATCATGGTCAAAAGTTGATGACGAAATTGGCGCAATTAACTACATAGAACCATGTTCGATTATCCATTCTAGAAACAACCAGATAAATCTGAGTTTTGAAACATTTTAATAAAACCATATTTAAAATAGCTGTCTATATATTTTAGAGATTAGAGATATAAATAAGGAAAGCAGTTACCTAGTTTGTTACAAGATTGGTATGAGCAGTTTTTTCCAATGTGAGGAAACTCCATTATTCCACTAGATTTACAACTACACAAGATTTACAGTACGGTTTCTGATATGAAGTCACGAGAAATAATGACGAAACAACTCGCCATCGACTGTTTTTATACTATCATCAAAACTAATTAATGATTCACTATATTTCACAAATGAACAAAATCATTCACAAATTCACAATGAAAATGAAATGAATGACTTTCCTTTTTTTTCACGTACAATGTGACATTGACCATTGACAATTAAAAATCTAAATGACAATCACATTTAAAGTTTTGGTATTACCAGCAATATATTTTTTCTTGTCCTTCGTTGTTGTTATTACTGTCTTGTATCATTCCTCAATGGTCTTGTATCAATTTTCAATGTCATGTATGTCACATGTGACATTTGTCACCAATGTTTGACTTTGACAGGTTTGTCACTTTCGACCTGTAACAGCCAGCGGTCTTGGACGATTTTTTCGCAAAAATCTAATGAAAGTGGTCCTAATTGAGGATCACTAAATAAATCTGGGTGTAATTGAGGAAATTATATCGAAAATGAGCAAACTAATACCGACCGCTGCTAAACTTTTCGGCGGAAACACGATCACGGTGGGTTAGGTTTTACGTTCTACCGAATTTAACTTTCAGTTCAATTCACGGTTGCTACGTGTCTATTTTCTGTATTTGTGTTCAGTTTAGTGAAATGTGGTGTATTTGTTCATAGAAAGTGGCCGCTCCGGCTGTTACTATCTCCAATGCGAAGTACAGCACAAAGAATGAAGCTACATTTGAAATCAAGGTAAATTCCTTTTTTTATCCTCTTTTAATGCTTTTATCTATACTTTGTACTACACATTACTTCGCTATAATATTATTACCTTACTTTTAAGACTATAATGAATTTTCAATGGGTATTATTCAAATTTTTAATAATTATGTAACATAACCTTCATAATGTCAAGTGTAATGTAGCTACTGTTTTGCTGTCACATATGTTTCTTGTGATATACCAAAATGATAAGCTGGGATTGATACAATCTGTATGTACAGTACTGATTTTTAGATATGCTAGGAGTTGCAATTTAATTATATTTACTGACCTTTTTTTGAATGACTGAGGACTTAGATAATTCTTATATATTTTAAGTAAACTTTGTCAAACAAATACCCTTGTACAAATCTAAAGGCATCATAATAAATTATAGTCATGTTAAACACAATAAAACAGCATAATTTTTATATGAATAATTTAATTAATAATATGAATATCGTTTTAGTCTATGAAACATTATGATACCTGCTGATTGGGTTTGAAACGTAAACATGTTTTAATTCCAGCCTTTCAAACTCCATAAATTGGAGAAAGGCCCAGCAACAAGGGCCACTCTGACAGCCGAAGATGGTCTTAAAATGTATGAGCAATTGGCAATACTGCGAAGAATTGAAACTGCTGCTGGCAACTTATACAAGGAGAAAATTATTCGAGGCTTCTGTCATTTGTATTCAGGTATGCTATTTATTTTCTTCACTTCTTACCAATTGCCTTTTCAACACTTCAACCTACTATGTGTGTTATGCACAGCCATTAGTGCATAAACCTATTGTTGTTTACATCTTAAACTTGACACCCTGAAGCAGATACAGTAGAAAATGTATGGTTTATGGTCACCAGTTATGGTGGTGGTGCCCTGAGAGAAACTTGATTTTGTTGTATATGAATGCAAATGTAATATAAAAAAGAATTTATAGAAATAATTAAAATACATATAAGAAAAAAATATAAATCAGAAGATACTGTGTAATCACTTTTATGTCTGAAAAGATGTCCGTGGGGACATACTATGTATGATATTTCAGTTGTTTAGGCCCTTAGAGGAGCATACCTAACTCATCTCTCCTTGAATACTTCAAGCCACATAGGCCTGTAGAATATAAAGACAATTATTACTTAGAAGATTAGTAGGTACTCCATGTATGAGTATTATCAGATAAAAATGTCTGTAATGTATTTAGAAAACCCATTTTCAAGAGTAGTAAACAAACATTGATAACTTTATCTAATCACACATTATGTCTCTTCAGACATTAAGAAAAGACTATACTATTTTGCTCATTCTGATAATACAAAACATTTATGATAGTTATAAACATTAATTTAAATAAACTTGAAATAACTGGATTGGCTTTAGATAAGCTAGATAAGCATCACCTTGTCAATGTCATCCCATTTGTTTGCACTTCATGATAAAATTAAGGCCTATACTGTCTCTGTGAGAGTAGACCTCTGCATTGGAAATATAATAGGCCGATGATGGTGTTTAAATCCTACACCATCATATTCATTAGGCGACAAATGTTCCGCGACACATATTGCTTTTTGTTTTTACTACATTATATCTTGTATATTAATTACTTCGTACACCAACTGACCGCACATTTTTACCATTTTATTCCTGTCCATCCAAAGGTTGCCTGTCAGAAATTGCACATAGCGATAAGGCTGCCCATTGTTCTATCACTATTATTTTTTAACTGTAAACTTTTGTGTCATAGCTACAGCTACATTATGATAATGTAAGTCGTTGAATCCACATTATACTTCCTCAGGTCAAGAAGCCGTAGCCGTCGGCATGCGCGCTTCAATGCGCGACGTTGACTCGCTGATCACGGCTTACCGCTGCCACGGCTGGACGTATCTCATGGGCGTCAGCGTCGTCGGAGTGTTGTCGGAACTGACCGGAGCCCGCTTGGGCTGCAGCCGCGGGAAAGGAGGCTCCATGCATCTGTATGCGAAGAACTTTTATGGAGGGAACGGGATTGTTGGCGCGCAGGTGATTCACTGTAGTATACCATATTATTATTGCTAGGTTCTCACATTTCTTACTCATTCTTTCACAATGATGCTCATCCCATATAGAAGAATTACGAATTTCAGTTAACGAACATTTTAAAAGCGCCCCATACTAAAACCCTATAAAAAGTAATAAACGGCTGTACCATTTTGATAAAAACATGTCTAAGAACCACAGCCAGGTCACTCACAAAAATACTAGGGATGACTTCAGTAAGGAAGGGTGGAGTACAACCTTCTTTAATTTCTAAATAGCGCCGCCCCGTCTTCTCACGACTTTGAAGAATTTACTACAAAACATTGAATTTTCTCTACTATACAAAAACTTGATTAGAATGGTTTAAACATATTACCCTTCCGTGAAAAAATACTTTAAATGACAGTGAAAAACCAAAAACTGTAAGAATTAAGCGGAGAAACAGAAATGAGGACGCGAATAGCGACTTTATTTTATACTATATAGAGATTAAATCCTGTCTTTCCTTAGTAATAACTCAGGTTAATCTATGTCGATCATTAACCTACAGTTTTACCTCCAGATAACCGAAAAGCCAGTAGTATAATTGACAAGAGTGAGACAAAAATAGAGAGAAAGCTATTGATATTATTTTGTTAAAGTAATCCTTAATTAAACAAGCAACATGGCAAAGGTAAAGAAAACATGTTTTTTTAAGTTTTTAAACTAACGTGGTCACTGACATTAGAATTTGATTCAGCAACGAGATATTAATCATTTATTTGTTTTGTTTTGAATTCACGATATTTCGCTATTGTTACAAGCATCATGATTACGTAGCTACTAAAAATAACTATATATACAACGTGTAACATAAATGTGTAGTAATAATTAAACCACGCATATAGAAGCTTATTAATAATTCAAGTCCAAGTGCAAATCACCAGAAACTTTTTAAAATCACAAGATATGATAATTTAAACATTTCTGGTAATCAAGTTCATTTCAACCCTAACAATCAGCTGATAAAGAGCAATGAACTTGTGACAAAGAATATTAGTGCGCCGCGTGTACAGATCTGACAAACAAATTTTATCTTCAGTTAGCAAAGCCAGCTGTCCTACCAACCTTACTTTACAACTAACTTTCAAGCAAACTGCTTTTTACGCGACTCCCCAAAAAAGGAATATAATGTTTTCGGGGTTAATGTATGTGCGTTTTTTTATTACAAAATGCCTCAACAGATTTGGATGTATGGGGTATCCTCGGAATCCTTAAATCATCCCAAGTGATAATGTTTTTGGCAGGGTATTTTTTTATTTTTATTAATGCTTACTTATTAATTACAGCATTAAACGTCATCGCTCCAATTAACATTCAGGAATAAGGATCTAATCAGTGTAAACGCCTAATAAGAGCGAGCATGGCTGATGTTCTTAAAAAATACGTGAGGTCACCAACCACCGTAGGAATAGGATGTAAAAAACATCATGAATGAATTTCAACAGTAGGAATGTAATAGGCTGATAATGATGATTAAGACATTTCCAACATTTGATTTCATTGCATAGTAAAAGAGTGTTCGTAAGTCAGTAATCAATGAAGCGTCTTTACTTAGTCAGTTTTCAGAAATAAACCTGTTTAATCTTTGACAAAACGCGGCAAACACTAAAGCTATCAAACATTCGCCGCCGCTTCATGATTCGCTAGCCTTGTTTCGTATTGCACCAATCATAAAGATGTAATCCTAATAAATAATAGCCGCTGCTCCTCATTGGTCGAGCGGCACAAACAAAGTTACCTTCTAACGCCGCCCCATAAAACTCCACCGAAGAGGACCGTTTTCGTTTCGGAAATTCTTTTTAGGTTATTTCTGAATATGAATTCTAAGACGTCAAGTTGGATAAAAATTTGAAACTAATCAAGGCAAGGCTAAGTCGGGTACGTTCGCGGAGATTTTTTTGTATACCGGTTCCGGAACATGCAAAAAAACTATGGTAAAAAAAACTTAAACCTATGTTTTTAATTTTGTTTTTATGCATTCAAATCTGTCCAGGCAATAAGAAGTAATGGTGGAATAAATAAATACATACATACGTAAACCCTGAAATACTCCTTTTTGGGCAGTCGTGTAAAAATGTGGAAATACCCTTTTTTACGAGAGTTCCGGAACGGAAACGACCGAGTCCGAAGATCCGTTCAGTATGAAATTCCGGTATTTGAGACTCGAAATCAAGCCCTTGTAAAATGTTCGGCGTTTTCAAAGACAGAGCGCCTAGGCCACAAAACAGATAAATACAGAAGTTAATCTCATGTATGTACTTTTCATACATTTCATACCGGACGGCGCAGGAAGTTTTTGGGAGGAAAATTGATTGATTTAAAAATATAACTGTACACGATATCGACATAATTTTTTCGCAGTTACTATTATAACTGAATAAAGTTGTTTTGAAGACAAAACAAATGCGATTAGTTTACATTAACATCTTCCTCATTAGATTATTGAACACAAGGCTAACACAGCTTATACTACAATAAATATCTAATTTTAAATTGTAAAAATATGACAAGGCTACAAACTTATGTTCGCTTGTTCGGCGCAGGGCTGGGGGCTGGGGCGCTTACCTACCTACCTAACTATTTTGTGTTACGTGAAAACAAACCATCAAAATACAAGCAAATACCTACTTAGCTCTCTGAAACAACTGGTAGCTTAAAAAACGACAATTCACCGTTTAATGTTGAATTTAAACAACCGTCCACCAAACAGTTATAATAACCTATTTTTCGTTGCTCCATTTTTGCACAAAAAAGTTCACAGACGCGTGTCTCAAGCGGATGGCACTCGCATCCCAACTGTGCCCAGATATCGTGTCTGTGAGCGGTGTCTATGTGTGCGTTGCTCGAGCGCACTTTGTATGTATGTAGATTTCTGTACTAATCTGTTTTGTGCCTAGGCACAAAGTAGCTCGGTCAGTGACCCGTACTACCGCGACTAGGCCACAGCTTGTTAGGATTGTCCAAAATAATTCAAATAAATAATTTTTAAACTTTGTATGGAAAATATAATAGTGTTTTTTTGGTTGTATATTCTGCCCAATGATTCATGACTAGATACCCATACACACCTTTCAGTATTACTACACATTAATGTTATTCCCTGTATATTTTTTAGTATGTATACTGGTTTTTATCATATTAATTTATTGATGCGCTTCCATGTATTTTATAAGACAGGTGTTAGAAATGTCATATAAGCTATAAATACAATTTTTTTATTTATTAGCGTCATAGTATGATTAGATTTATTAGTGTGATTTACTTCAAAGGAAATAATCGCGCGTTGGCATTTATAAAATAGTAGGTAGTGTCTACAAGAAAGTATATTACTGGTAGTAATTACTGGGCATATGATACTTAATATCTGATGTCTCGGGGTGATAAGCGCAATTCAGGCGCAAACGTGCAAGTCGTTCGCCTGATGGTAAGCGCCACGCCTGCCCATAACAATAGTGGATCGGACAGTAATCGAGAAAAAATCTAAAATGTAGTTAGAACGAATGTTCGTTGAACCAGAAAGATCATCCAATCAATATTTTTGTGAAATAATAATGATTTATATTTTTAAATCAATAAATAATTCTGACATTTTTAATCTGTTCTTCATCTCAAATGAAACAACAATCACGCACATGACGTCATTTGTAGGCAAATGCCGTGAGTAAAGCTTGTGTTTATTTTACGTTTTTGCCTTTCATAAAATTGATTCTTGCTAATTTTTCGTTCCATTACTACAACACAGTCCCCAAACTTCACAAAACGTATTTAAATCTCTTTGCAAGTTTTATTTCGAAGAGATTGTCGTTTTCTACCTACATATGACGTCACAAATTTTGAGGTGACCTTTTGCGCGGCAATATTTCAAACATAATATTTAAACATAGTTTTTGGTACTTTTAGAGCGTTATTTAATTAAAATAGTGTTTTTCATGGCTATATTTATTAATTGTAGTTAATATAAAACACTCTGAAAAGTTGTCCGATACCCTATTGCAGTGCTACCACAGAATACTAAGGAACAGAAGCATCACTCCGCAAAGAAATTTAAACAAATAGCGACTCTTGCTATGACGCAATAAAATTCAATTCAGCTCGCGTAGCGCCTCTCTTTCTATCGCATAGCTCTTATCTCTTCTGACGCGGCACGTGTAACGACGCGCGACCCGCAGTCGGTGTCCGGCTATGTACTTGTAGCTTCGTATCTACAGTGCGGAGTGCGCTAGGCCTGGTGCTACCCAGAACTTTAAATACTGCGTAGCACTGCATTCTGCTTATCACCCTGAGACATCAGATATTAAGTCTCATATGCCAAGTAATTTCGCTGCCTGCAATGCCCTTCAAAATGGAACAGTAATGCTTGCGCACTACTGCTTGGCGGCAGAATAACTGGCGTAGCGGTGGTATATTTGCTGTAATCACTCACAGTAACCGTAGTTGCACATTCCCAGGTGCCCCTCGGTGCGGGCATAGGTTTCGCTCACAAGTACAAAGCGGACGGAGGCGTGTGTTTCGCGCTTTACGGCGACGGAGCGGCCAACCAGGGACAACTGTTTGAAGCGTACAACATGGCCAAGCTCTGGGACTTGCCTTGCGTGTTCGTCTGCGAGAACAACGGATACGGTAAGCGACTACTTCATGACCTCATACCACCGCCTCCATTCCGTCATAGGACAAACAGATGCACGGCTATGCGACATACATGGTAGACATCCCTCCTGTACGAACAAAAGCTTCCACGTTCATCTTACGAACCAAGGAGAGGAACGCATTGCTAACGTCTGTTTCCTAACAACTACAATCTGAGGGTCTTCAAATCGAGAGTGAACAGGTATCTTCTAGGCGAGCGTGATACCTCTTAGACAGCATCATCGCTTACCATCAGGTCAGATGGTGGTCAAAGCATAAGCAGTAAATGTCTTCTTTAAAAAGTTTTTGTGACTAGATCAGGAGCTCAGATCAGATAATTTAAACAAAGGTAAAAGTAGCAGAAAATCGCGAGTTCAAAAAGAATGGAACGTAAAATCGCCTTATACGGCGAAATAAATTAGGCGCAATCGAAGCAAGCGCAAAAATCAGAATAACGTAAAATTGTCGGTCATATTTATTTTTTATTTTTTAATGTAACTGAATGACGAGACAAGCTGGTCGTTTGCCTGATGGTAAGCAATACGCCAGCCCATAACAAAAGCAGCACCACCAAGAACTTTGTTTTGCAAAATCCTGCGCGGCACTACGCTGCGCTCGTCACCCACGACAATTAGCTATTGAGTCTCATAATGCCCAGTAATTTCGCTGGCTACAATGCCCTTCAAACCGGAACACAGTAATGCTTGCGCACTACTGCTTGGCGGTTGAATAACTGGCAAAGCAGTGGTACCCACCCAGACGGCCTCTCGCATACGAGAAACCTACCACCGGTATATACGGCTATATACGGCTAAATGACTAAGGCGTGCGATCTTAATATCTCAGACTACTATTAGACACTAGGAGTAAACTGATACGATCGGATCATTCTTAAAATATCCATTGGCCAGATCCATGATGGGTCTGTTGAGAATATTTTGCCACATCTATTTAAACCTATAAAAAATAGAGTTAAAAACTAAAAACTACGATTTTTTTTGTAGCCAAGTTACGACGCAAGTATTACGTTTGCGTGATGGTAAAACAGGCCTGCCCCTACTTCTTGCATTTATTTCGCGCAAGAAGTCTATATATATCATAAGGATTGTGGAATGCTTGGTAGCAAAAAAATACAATTATTCCGTGAGTTGTTCATGTTATTTTTCTTTTGTCCTATTTATTCGACACTGAGACCTTTGTAAGTATATAGACATAGTAACATAGTTTACATAGTACTCATTACGTTTGTTGGATATTTCGATATCATGTTGGAAGTGAATGTTTGAACTTTGAACATTGTATAAATAACTTATTTTGTGCGCTAGTTACACGCAGCGTTTCTTAGTTTATACTTAACTAGTTTTATCCTACGACTTTGTCCGCATGACCCATTCGAGCCTATATTCCTATTTTATCCAGGACTATTTATTGACTATTACTATGTATTGACTATTACTCGCTAAGATGTACCAAAACTTCCTCAGTATATGAGAGCGCGTACTACGAAGAGGTCAAGCTGTATCTTCGTAGTCATCCAACCGATTTTGATGTAACGTACCCTATATGGGTTCGGTAACATTAGTCCAAATGCTACCAAACCGTGAATTAGCAGTTTCCGAGTCTATACATAACAAACAAATTTTTCGCGCATCGCGCCTTCAGCCAGTGTCACCCAAAATATTAATAGAACACCACCATCCGTTCTCTTTTACCGGCTACACACGCGGTCATTCAGCTGGTATCAGCCAAGAATAATGAACGCACCGTCCGCGTCCGTTCCAGGCATGGGCACGAGCGCGGACCGCGCGTCCGCGAGCACGGACTACTACTCGCGCGGGGACTACGTGCCCGGCATGTGGGTGGACGGCATGGACGTGCTCGCCACGCGCGAGGCCACGCGCTTCTGCATCGACCACTGTACCAGCGGGAAAGGTAACGTAAACAAGCGAATTTCAGTAAACTAAAATTTAAAACTCTATAAAGAGTAAAAAACGGCTAAACCGACCGCAGAAAATCCTGCTTTCAAATAAAAAAAACCTCATCCAAATCGGTTCATCCGTTTAAGAGCTACGGTGCCAAAGACAGACACATAGTGGTCAAACTTATTGTTAAAAACAAATGGAATTGCGATGCCAAATAGTGACAAATACTGACCAACCAGATTTGTGATCGATGAAAGAAATAAAAGAATATTAAAACGTTGAATTTTTTTTTATTCCAGGTCCCATATTACTGGAGATGGAGACGTACCGCTACTCGGGGCACTCGATGTCGGACCCCGGCACGTCGTACCGCACGCGCGACGAGATCCAGGAGGTGCGCCAGACGCGCGACCCCATCACCAGCTTCAAGGAGAAACTGTTATCCAATGAGCTTGCAACGCCGGAACAGCTCAAGGTGAGTGTTCAAAGTCAAAGTCAAAGTCAAATATCATTTATTAAATAGGCACAAAAGTGCACTTTTAAAGGTCATAAACACATGATACAAATAAAAAATGTCAAAAATTGTAACTTATGTTAACATGACTTTGAAAAAAAGGTAAGTATGTTTACCCATTTCTTTCCTATACTCAAATTGAAGTCTGAGTGCTGAAAAGAAATGCGAAAACTGACTCTACCAGTGCTTCGGAAATACGCCCGCTAGAGAAGATAGCACCAAGAAACTCTGCGGGGATGTCTTTTTTCAGCACAATTACGTATAAATTAGAATTAACAGAATGTAAAACAAGAAATGCGAGTGAGATGTCCCATAGTCATAGTATCAGTAACAGAAAAGTGTAAATAAAATATAAGTAGGTATGACAGTAGCAGTAGGAGTGACTAGAACAGACCAGTCCCCGCAAGCAGCACCCGTTCACGAGTATAGCAGCACCCGTTCACGAGTATAGCAGCACCCGTTCACGAGTTCTTTTGTTTATGCTATCATGGTCACTCATGTTGGACTCACGCTACCTGGGTCTCTCATGTTGGACTTACACCATCCGGGTCGCTCATGTTGAACTCACGCTACCCGAGTCATGTTGGACGCAACCCGAGTCATTCATGTTGGACTCACGCTACCCGAGTCATTCATGTTGGACTTACGCCACCCGGGTCACGCATGATGAACTCACGATACCCGGGTCACTCATGTTGGACTCACGCTACCCGGGTCAGCGGGTTAGTTTCACGCGTTACCCAGGTCACTCATGTTGGACTCACGCTACCCAGGTCACTCATGTTGGGCTCACAGTAACCGGGTCACTCATGTTGAACTCACGCTGCCCAGGTCACTCATGTTTTGCTGACGCTCAACTGCTATCAATCTAATTATTGCTGCTTATTTAAACAGACAAATCCCAGACAAATAACAGCCATTTGACACCGGTTAAGCGTGAGCAAAGCGTCTCGCAACCCATATAAATTAGGCTTCTGTTTTAATAGGGGATCGGACAGTAATCGAGAAAAAAATCTAAAATGTAGTTGAATGAATGTTCGTCGAACCAGAAAGATCATTCAATCAATATTTTTGTGAAATAATAATGATTTATATTTTTAAATGAATAAATAATTCTGACATTTTTAATCTGTTCTTCATCTCAAACGAAACAACAATCACAGCGCATGACGTCATTTGCAGGCAAATGCCGTGAGTCAAGCTTGTGTTTATTTTACGATTTTGCTTTTTATAAAATGTATTTTTGCTAAGTTTTTCGTTCCATTACTACAATATAGTCCCCAAAGTTCACAAAACGTATTAGAATCTCTTTGCAAGTTTTATTTCGAAGAGTTTGTCGTTTTCAACCTACATATGACATCACAAGTTTTGAGGTGACCTTTTGCGCGGCAATATTTGAAACATAATACTTAAACATAGTTTTAGGTACTTTTAGATCGTTATTTAATTAAAATAGTATTTTTCATGGCTATATATATTCATTGTAGTTAATTTAAAACACTTTCTCAAAAGTTGTCCGATCCCCTATTGTGTGTTCTATATTTTATCCAGAAACTATTACTATAAAAACGGTAAGCATTAACCGGCAAATGAACATCGCGCGGAACTTATTGACAAAATTGAAGAACCAAGCAAGCTCTAACATAAAACTGTCCCACAGGAAATCGACGCAAAGGTCCGTCAAGAGGTCGACGAGGCGACCAAAATAGCCAAGACGGAGCCTGAAATCGGCACGGAGGAACTCACAGCCGATATTTATTACAACAATATCGAGCCGGAAGTCCGTGGAGTGCATCCGGCTTTGCCGCTCACCCATATTGAGGTCACACCCAGGGCCTAATGGGGAGATATCGGGGGACCTGAAGATGTTATACAACTTGTAGTTTGATACGGGCTCTCATGTGTTTCACTGAATCATCGTACACAGGTCTAGATTTGATGGTCTATGGAGCGCACAAAAAACCGTAGATCTGTTTCTCTGCATCTCGTGAAAGAAAGAGACAAATGAATATGAAATATGGTTGTGAGCTTCACAAAACTTGTTTCACTGAATCATCGTGCAATGAATAATTAATTTTTAGAAAAAAACAAAAACCGACTTCAATGTATCTTCGAAGTCCAAGGTCACATATCGATGAAATTTATATGGGACCACTTCGTAGCTATACTGAACCCGACGCAAAAAGAATTTTTCAAATCGGTTCATAAATGACGGAGTTCTGAGGTAACAAAAAAAAAATACAATCGAACAGAGAACCTCCTCCTTTTTTGAAGTCGGTTAACAATCTGTGTAAAAGAACGGAGATGATTCAAGTAGCGTCACTGTTTGATTGGAAGAAGAGATTGATAAAATTCGATAATGTTGTATTAGACTGTTAAGGTCTGCGCAGACGACGGAAAGTCCGCCGTGCTTTTAAGTCCGCGAAAATAGAACATACGCGCGCATGTACGCGCAAAGTTGAATATACAAAAAACCCACTTGGGTCTAGACAAATATGATGTTTTACAGAGATTATGTTCGAGATTTTTGTCTTTACTTGCCTAGCTTCACGTCGAAATGTCTATAACTTTTTAGCGAGCATCAAGTACATAATTTGGCTGAAGCTAAGATTAGATATTCAGTGGAACACGTTTGTAGGGCCATGGTTTTATCACAGATTTAAGAATAGCTGCCGTATTGAAATAGTTACCACTAAAGGCCTGCACAGACGACAGATCGCTGCGTACTTTTTAGTCCGCGAAAAGAATACTTGGAATTGTACTCTCCAACGCAGGTGAGAAAAGTCCACAAAGTTCCGGGAACTATTTTTGCTCGGACAAAGTAACGAAAAAGTCCGTCGCCTATGCAGGTCTTTAATTATTGTGATCTACCAAATTCCAACGACATTTATAAATAGACAAGTATTTATGATTTTGTTTTTTAATCTGTGAGAGGACCTTTTAGCTAGGGAAATGTTAAATTATTAGCAATACCGCTTAGTGCAGAATTTATTTAGTTTTTATAGAGAGATGTATCCACAAATAAAATAGAATTATTGCACCTCGATATACGTTTTATTGTAAATGTTTCTAGCAATAATCGCAAGTGATACTGCAAGTGCAGAAAATCAATGATCATGTTTATTTGATAATAGATATATTTAAAAAAATATTAAATGTTTTAAATACATACTTTTATTTTTTTATTTCGTTTTTTATTGAATTTTGATTTAGCTACCTAATTATATCGGACTGCCCTACCAGAATATCCCCACTGTTAGTGTATAATATGACTAAAGAATTGCAGTTAAATTAATGTTCTCGTAATCCTCTCACACAAACATTAGGAACAATTTGGCAGTAAGAGCTACGGTTCGCGACTTCTAATTTCACATTTGGATATATAACCATAGAATACTAGGGGACAGAAGCATCACTCCGCCAAGAAATTTAAACGAATAGCGACTCGCTAGGACGCAATAAAATTCAATTCAGCTCTCGTAGTCATATTAACCTACAGAACGCCTCTTTCTATCGCATAGATCTTATCTCTTCTGACGCGGCACGTGTAACGACGCGCGACCCGCCGTCGGTGTCCGGCTATGTACTTGTAGCTTCGTACCTATAGTGCGGAGTGCGCTATGCCTGATATAACCAAGAGATTAAGAATAAAATAAAAAAATGTGCTTAAAAATGAAACCAATATTATATTATAGACTATATTTCAATAAGTTACTGTACATCTACAACGCAACATCAAAATTAGCAAATCACTAAATTAATACAGTTATAAAATTCTCTAAGTACATACAGAAAACTTGAGCATAATTTTCACAAGGTAACTTTTACCTACAATCTAAAAATGCTAACAATATGCTTTTCGAATACTGAATTGATTAGTAAAAGCATAATATACAGGATGCCCAAAAAATAGACAACCAAAAATATATTTTTGGACACCTTGTATCAAGTGATCAAGTACACAAGTAGGTAACCAATATAAACATTTGTGTCGGGTATTTTTACATTTCATATTCTTATTAATTGTAAAAGGCACGTACTCAGTACATTATGCGGCCAGGGGGGGTAGTACCTAGTACCTATATTATTTCCATTCGGTAATCGTCATTGTTCACGATTTGGCAGCATAACGCACGATTGGCGTAAACACATAATATTTACAAGTATCTACATAAAAATGTTAGTTGCAAAACAATATGATGTAGCTTTGTTATCATTATCATTTAGGTAATTAATCTACAGGTCTTTTGTTTGGGAATGTGAAGGGTTCAAGTTCATTTGGAGATCACCAAGGGAACGTTTAGGGGTCTTTTACTGAATATAACTTGGTGACCAGTTGTCCAAAAGGACAGTTATGAGGACCGAGCTTGGAAGTATGTCGAGGTTTCTACAGTCGTTTCGTATCTCAGGATTTATTCTTAGAAGTTTGAGCCAGAGAATATCTTCCGTATAATAATGTACTTTGTCATCCATGTCTTAATCCAGTAATTCTGTAGGTACTATTTTTATGGCAATTTCTTCTTATATAGGCTACTTTTCGTCAGAGATAATATTATAAGAAAATTGAAGACTGCGAAATTATAATTATTCGTATTGCAGATGAGGGAAGGTTCATCTTCCAGTTCCATTTTGGGGTATACGTTACAGCTTAGACAATTAAATATCACTACTAGGAACATAACACAATTTTGCACATATTTAAGACTAGAGACGCAATACAAATCAACCGCCTCCGCCGTTTCAAGTTGCGTTTTTATCTGATAGACGCTGACAGTTCGCTTATGAAGCCGTTTTATGGCCACATGGTGTTTTGAAACACAATGCAGTAGCTGGAGATAAACTACAAATTATAATAGAACAATCGAGAACAGAATAATTATAATAAATCTTTCAAGAACTTGTATAGTAGCGGAGGTAACCAACTGTCAGAGATCATCATGTAATGTAGCAGGGCACGCTACGGGACAGCTAGGACTATTGCCAAGGAAGGGGCAAGTTTCACGGGGCGCTAGGGGCGTTATTCTCGGGGTCCCCTTGGACGGGCTCCCTTTCGGCGCCCTCTTCGACGGCATCCTCTTCGGCGATCCCGCACTGCAGCTCGTAAAGTTTCGCGTAGATACCCTAAAAGGAAAATTAATTAGGACAAAACAACATACCTACAGGTATTTAAGGGGTTTCATTCTTCTTCCGATAAATTAAACATTTAGCATATTTGATTATCGGATGTGTGAGATTGTTAGAGATAGAACAATATAAATACAAATTTTTGTATTGCATACCAGTTTACAACATAAATAAATACCTAATAGAACCAAATTCCTTACTATGGTAGTACAATGGGCGGTCTTAT
The DNA here is from genome assembly GCA_951640565.1 of Petrophora chlorosata. Lineage (NCBI taxonomy): Eukaryota > Metazoa > Arthropoda > Insecta > Lepidoptera > Geometridae > Petrophora > Petrophora chlorosata. Next base: position 9,505,498 of record OX621203.1, on the reverse strand, counting down.
CGCTTAAAGCGAGATGGATGAAGTTTCAAAACAAATACAATTCTATTATGAATCAATAACTATTGACTATTAATATTAAACATATATCTTTTATCGTTTTATTTCATAGTATCACCACATTTATTTTCCTAATTTATGTTTGATTATTTTTTTCGCTGTAATAATACAGGTCAACTAATTTTACCTACCCTTGTTACAAACACAAGGCTACATCTTAACTTTTAGTCTATGACAAATGACGCAACATGGCGTACGCTTAAAATTTTAAAATGTTTAACTAGTTACTCATCGATGGAAACTTATTCCTTTACACTTCGCCGTATTACTGGATTTATTAGTGCGATATCTTAACAAACACGAGAGCATAGGCACGCATTAGCGTTTGAACGTTTTTTCGTTTAAAAACAAACAAGACTTTGTCGCTCAAGAGCTAGCAAGCAACTGAATGACGTGCAGCCCGATATAATAGCTCAATGAAGAAAAATAATTTTTCAAAAATCCAAAAATGCTTTATTATTAGGTTTGAATGATCTAGACGGATTTCTTACAACACATTGTTTTATCTCCAACGGTTAGGGTAGTTTCCATAGGGGTCCATGTTCATAAACTCACCCTGTACCTAAATTAACCGTCCGATACAAAATAAGTACCGCGGAGGTTCTCAAAGCTCCTGATTCTGAATATTCTACCTTTTTGAATGCTAACTGGCTATATAGGGGTGAACCTCTCAATTTTAAACTGTTTGGATAATATGTACGCTAGCCGCCCTTACATGTACCTAAGCTTATCTAACTTACGTAAGCGCCTTACATAATTATAGTTATCTTATTATTTCCTTTCGCAGTCATAAGTTACGATTACCATAAAACACATAAAAACTTAAATAAATTAACAATATAAATTTAACGGAAACAATTCGAGCAACTTACAAGGTAGGTATTTTGTATGGGTGAAAATAAAAGTCGAAAAGTCGTAAGTATTTTTTTGTTATGGCTAAAGTAAGTGAGCGTCGATATCCAGTTGCCACCACCAGCTAACTGCAATAATGTTAGGTGGCAAATAGGACAACATTGTTCCCAGTTGTTGGCAAGTGTACCCTGTGCGTGATGCGATGATGAGGCACGTGCGGCCCTCGCCCGCGCGTGTGTAGTAGTGTGCATACCTTGAGCCGCATGAGGTCGCGGTGCGTGCCGGACTCGGCGACGACGCCGCGGTCGAGCACGCAGATGATGTCCGCGTTCTGTATGGTGGCGAGGCGGTGCGCGATGATGAGGCACGTGCGGCCCTCGCTCGCGCGGTCTAGCGCCTCCTGCACCACCTGCCGACACGAATACAGATAAGCTCTTTACCTCTACGTACCTCGTACGCTTACGAAGTAGAAAAGCTTTGGAAAACTATAAAGTTTTCTGAAGCTTTTGTATATTTGGAATAAAGGTACATTTTGTTGCTATTGGGGTCAATCAAATTTTATCTGTGTAAATTGAGATCGATGAGCTACAGGCCGACAACAAATAGTAGGTACGTTTGGGCCTTTAAAACGAGGGCAAGGCAACATCTCTTCATGATTATCCATCTGTAGGAAGACACGTCATGATATACCTTATATATTATGATACCTTTTCACTGTGCGTGTCTAACGCAGAAGTGGCTTCGTCGAGCAGCAGCACGCGCGGGTTCCGCACCAGCGCACGCGCGATCGCGATTCGCTGCTTCTGCCCGCCAGACAGCTGGGATGCGCGCGCGCCGATGCGGGTGTCGTAACCCTAAACGGGAAACACCGCGGTGTAAGTAGATTATTATTAAGCCGCGATTTTCAAGTTCAAAGTTCAAAGTTCTTTATTTAATTTTGGTATCACAGACACACTTATGAACGTCAATTATTATTGCATTGACTAGCACCGTATCAGAAAAAGAACTACTCGGAAGATACGGCGAGAAACAAAAGGGCACCTTTTTTAGAAATTTGTTACAATTTTAGTATGAAAGTTTTCGTGAGTTTGATTGATTGATTGATAACAATTTATTGTTCACCAAAAACATAACAAGAATTGGTTTGGTTCATTTTAAAATTTTAATAAAACGGCTAGGACTCACGTAGTTCGTCGAATTAGTCGACCAAGGTTTCGAGCATATCCGATGCTCTTCTTCAGGGCGAGCTTACGCTGCGAGATCGCGGCGACCACGTAATTCGACTAACTACGTGAGTTTACTAGCCGTTTTATTAAATATTTATAATTTGTTACAATGTTTATTTTTTACTATACTTTTATGATTCTTATGCGCCAGTTGGCTACTTGGCAGAGGCGAAATGTTTCATGCATGCGGAATGTTGGCCCGCTGCAATGTCGGGAAATTCTTTCTTAGTGTAGTTCACCCTATGTTCATTGTCAGTCAGTCAGTCACGGAACTTACTTAAAGTAGGTATAGATTTGGTAGGGGCTGAAGCGCGGGCCTTCTTTTAAAGGGATAAGAAGAAAAAGGGGAGAGGGGTATGGAGAAATAAAGCAAGGGAGAAAGATACGCGCTGATATTCCCTCGGTACTCGGTACTCAATGTGGTTAATAGCTAAGTAAGGCTCACTTACGAACCCAAATGTGTCGCAAAATCACTACCATCTTTCTATTTCAATTTTAGCTGAAAGAGAAAAAGAGATAGCTTGAAAATAGAGAAATAAAGAAGAATGAGAGAGACACGGGGATAGGATAGAACTTACATTAGGTAGCGCGGCGATGAAGTACCTAGTGAAAATTTGTGTTCATAGCCGCGCAGACGATCTCGTCGATAGGGATTGATCGGGTGTTAGCACTCGATGTAGCTGATAGATGATCTCATACCAATTAAAATGTGTCGCAAAATCACCAACATCAGTATATCTGCGTTCCCAGCTGAAAGAGATAGCTAGAAAAATAAAGAAAATAGAGACAGTAGAGACCTCACACTACGCAGCGCGGTAATAAAGGAGTGAACATTGGCGGTCTTCTCGATGGGCAATATTCGCGTGTTGTCTCCATACGCACTGTAGATAATAGCTAAAATGTGCTCACGTACCAATCCAAATGTGTTGCAAAATCACCACAATCAGTATACTGCGTTCCCAGCCGAAAGAGATAGCTAGAAAAATGAAGAAGAAAGAAAGGGACACAGGCAAGAGACTACTTACACTAGGCAGCGCGGCGATAAAGGAGTGAACATTAGCGCTCTTAGCCGCGCAGACAATCTCCTCGATAGGCACCGTGCGCGTGTTGTCTCCGTACGCGATGTTCTCGGCGATGGTGCGGTCGAACAGCACCGGCTCCTGCGACACGATGCCGAGGTTCCGGCGGAGCGTGGAGATGCGCATTTCGCGTACGATGCTGAAGTCGTCTAGGTACTGCGGAAGATAAAGTTCAGTGAAGATATTAGGGTGGTACGTGAAGATTATTAGGGTGGTACGTTTTTCATAAAACATTCAAGCATTATTAACTTGTTCAATTCAATTAAATTTCAATTTAAAAGTTCCTTTATTCAAATCAATTTAACAAATTTTATTGTACATTCAACTTGTTCACTGAACAGTAAAAATACTTAAATTTATTCACCATGCATAAATTTAGGCATTTTTCAGTGAGCAAATTGATAATAGTTGAATTTTGTGTGAAAAACGTACCGTAACGTACCACCTTAATGTGAAATAATCTGCCTAGCTGGTGTTTAGGTATACCGGCTGAGGTAGCGTGCACGGTGTCGATCAGTTTAGTTACCTACCTTTAACGTCGTGTCCTGTACCTTTTTTTTTTTACCTGTACCTTTAACAGGCCAGTCACAGAATGCGTTGGTTTAAACCAACGCATTCTGTGGCTGGCCTGACTTCTGCACGCTAAGTAGATCGCAACCGCGGTCGCCACCGTGAATGCAGATCGAGGTTCGATCTTACCTACCTTTTTACTTGAAAGTCATTTTCGGATTGGATTCGAAACTGTCAGACGGAAATCTAATGAATTTTAAAGTCACACACACAAATGTCAGATGTAAACTTGTTTTTTTTTAATGGATCTGTGTTATGAGACGAGCAGGTCGTTCTCCTAATGGTAAGCGCCACGCAGAACCTTTAATAGCGTAAAAAGCACTGCGTAGCCCTGCATTGCGCTCATCACCCCGAGACATCAGATATTAAGTCTCATATACCCAGTAATTTCGCTAGCTACAATGTCCTTCAAACCGGAACACAGTAACACAGTACCCAATGCTTGCGCACTACTGCCTGGCGGCAGAATAACTGGCAAAGCGGTGGTACCTACCCAAACGGCCTCCCGCATACAAGAGACCTACGACGAGTACCACTCAAACGGTCACCCACCCTAGTGTCGACCGCGGTGAAAGTCACTTAAGCGTTGCTTTATTTGGTGGTGCACGCGTGCGATGCTGCGACTCACCACGGAGCCGTCGTCCGGGTCGTAGAGCCGCTGCAGCAGCTGGATGAGCGTGGACTTGCCGCAGCCGCTGGGCCCCACCAGCGCCACGCGCTTGCCGCTCGGGATCAGCAGCGACAGGCCCTGCAGCACCTCCACCTCGCGCCGCGTCGGGTACCGGAACTTTATGTTCTTGTATGTGATCTTGCCGTCGGCGATCTACGAAATGACAATATGAAGCGTCAGATGTAATACGTTTCGAAAATTTATTGTTATCGCCCAAAGATTGCGCTGTGGATATATACTTTCAAATAGTTTGTTTAATGATTTAAAAATTAATAGTCTAAATGTGGGTATTTTCCAAATCAATCTGTCCACGCAAACCTCTGACGCCGGCTGGCTGCTTCATCGGTCCCTGAACAGGCTGACGAGGAACAATACATAATTTCTTTATATTTTGTTTTGTTGTGTGTTATGGGTGAGAACTATGGAACTGACATAGTCGTTGGACGACTTCAAGCCCCTAAATTAAAATAGAAAAAATAAAAAAGACAATATGAATCATCAGTTGAATTGACTAGAATGAAATTAACGGAACCAGATTCACACACAGTTTAATACACCAGTTGCATTGAGTATTCATTGAGTTTAGATAATGGAAACAATCGTTTTTGATTTTGCTACTTAGCCGCCCCGCTGAAGTTGGTTGCGTAGACCCTGTTTCATTGTACGAGTATCTCAGGTAACTGTAGCATTTGGGTCGTTTAAAGCTATGTAGAGCCGAGAGAACTGCGAGAGAAGTAGCTAGGAAAATAATCCAATAGAATCGTACTAAATTCTTCGAATTAATAACAGTCAATTTGCGGTGCTCGGATTGGTTAGTATCCTCGCTTCAATCCGCACTAGCCAAACTCGGTCCACTTCTTAGGTGCTTATGGTGGAATCTCACGTATTCCGAGATTCCGCCATCCACTGAGGCTCAATTGTCCGTATCTAGAATAAATAAGGAACTACGACGGTTATTGTCCCGCAAAGAAGGAAACTCACGTATCCCTCCGGCACGGCGGGCGTAGTCGTGCTGCTGACGCGCGTCTTGCGTCTCAGCAGCGACAGCACGCGGCCAGCCGCGCACACCGCCGCGCCGAAGTTAGGCGCGAACGCGAGCGCCTGACCCATCATCCACGCGCCGAATACGAGCGCCTCTGACACCCTGTTCAGAAATAATCACTCATAAATACAAAACCGAAAGTTTGTCTCGCATTGACTTCGGATTGCAAATTGGCAAATAACAAAAAATGATTCAATGAAAGGCACCAGTTGCTCTTTGGATAAACGTGCGAATAAACGGTAGTAAACGATAAATGAATGCATGCTAGCCTCTATCAGAGGCTGCTATACCACTGAAGCTCCTGTTAAAATATTTCGGCTGGATACGAAGGTTCCCATCTCTCCTTACAGGGTTGGTACCAGATCGGTGTTTCCTTAAGTTGTTTCGTGTGAAGCTGTTCTCACCGCACGCGAGAGACTAAAATTGGCATGCGCATGGTCACGCGTGATGCCGCCTGCACGGGAGAGCCGGCGTAGTACCGGCGACACACAATTTTTTTTAAGTAATGACTTGACTATAATAAAGACCCGCCATTCGAATTACAATCTAGCCTAATAAGACTTATAAATATTTTAAATTTGACTCAAACTGCTAAGTAGAATAAAACTAAGAACATGTCCATCTACACTTTTCTAATTGCCTCTATTCAGCTACTTACTTGATGACATCCTTGTAAGGCACCTCCTTGTCGGCGACCAGCACTCCGCCGTACCACAGCGAGAGCGCGTAGCCCGCCACCGGCGCCGTCTGCCCGAACGAGAACACGCTGCCGCGCCAGCGCAGGCTCTTGCGCGCCGCCACGCGCGCCTCCATGCCCGCCGCGCGGTACCGCTCCATGACGCCGCTCTCGCCGCCTGGCGGGACTCATCGGGAAGTGTCAACAGTGGGGTGAGCACGAACGATATTAATAACTAGTTTCTTAAAAAAAATTCTAAGACTATCTTAGCAAGACCTCCATAGTATATGAGAGTGCCTACTACGAAGAAGTCAAGCTTTAACTTCGTAGTCACCCAACCGATTTTGATGTCACATACCCTATAATCTAAGTTGGGACTAATGCTACCAAACCCTGAAAACCACATAAAAATACGTTCAGCAGTGTCCGAGTCTATAGATTACAAACAAACGTACAGACAAACATTTCAAGAACCGTGGATTCGTGTTCCCTATAAATAGTCGAACCCAGTTGGTTTTTCAAAAATATCTTCAATGTACAGAATTGGCTCAGTTCCATTTCTATTATAGTATAGAAGAGATAAATAGATCACTAAGTTTTGACTTACAGCAGTCTTCAATCTTCAATTAGCGATCGATTATTGTTTTACGGGCCCTAAACTGTAGTGATCCATCTATTGCACGGGCCCAATGTAATCTAAAGAAAAAAGGATCGGCACAAACCGGCACAATGAAGAAGTAGAAGAAATATCCTATGGAATCATCTGTGGGCTGGTTTCCTTAGTTCTTAATCAACGAGATCACGCCTCGGGCCCATTGCTGTGACACACCGCCTTGAAATATAGCCGATGAGGATACTTACAGAAAGCTGACACAGTTCTTATATTGGTGATGGCTTCGGTTGCGATGGTGGTGGCGCGGTAGCTGGCCTCGCGGACGGTGGCGAGCCCCGCCGCCAGCACTCTCCCTTCGAGCACCACGGCCGCGATGACCATGGGCACGGACACCAGCGACACTAGGGTCATCTTCCACGTCAGGTACATGGAGAAGGCGATGCCGATGATGATGGTAGCGGAAGCCTGCATTAGTGCTCCTATTCTTGTGCCTGTAGCCTGCGCAAATAATTACTTTTAAAGGTGTTTAAAAGATAACTCTGTAGATCGAGTGAGAGTTTTTGCAGTGTCTGACTGACAGTACGATTACCTACTGGGTGTCCTGAGACTTAAGAGTCCTAGTCTCAGGGTGACGAGCGCAGTGCAGTTCTGCGCAGGATTTTGCAAAGCACCTTTTTTTTTATATTACTGACTGACGAGACTAGCTGGTCGTTTGCCTGATGGTAAGCAATACGCCAGCCCATAACAATAACAGCACCATCCAGAACTTTGTTTTGCAAAATCCTGCGCGGCGCTGCACTGCGCTCGTCGCCCTGAGACAATTAGCTGTTGAGTCTCATAATGCCCAGTAATTTCACTGGCTACAATGCCCTTCAAAACGGAACACAGCAATGCTTTCGCACTACTGCTTGGCGGCTGAATAACTGGCAAAGCGGTGGTACCCACCCAGACGGCCTCTCGCATACGAGAAACCTACCACCAGTAAAATCTGCAACTGTTATAAGCAGGCGTAGCTTAATGTCATACAACCTTACCGGATTGTATTGTACGTTCTGCTCGTGTCGCCGCTCGGTTAACAAAAATAAAAATATTAAAGAAAGAGGAGAGGACCTATAAAGATGGGATAAGATAAGATATTCTTTATTGCAATAACAAACAACAGGTACACAGCTTCTTCAAGTACTTAGTATCTACTTAATCACTATACACAAGCAATGTACCTCCAGTCTTTGTGCAATAGGAGTAAATTCAGCATGTGCTGTGGTAAAAAAAGCTTGAGTCCAAATTATACTCACGCCTTGCACCGCAGCGGCGTCGGCAGCGAGCCTCGCACACAGCGCTCCCACGCCATTGGAGGGGTGGTCGAACCAGCCGATCTCTTGCGCTAACATATGCCTGAATGCAGCCACCCTGAGAATAGACCGTATCATATAGATCGTGGAGGCACTTCAAGAGCGAACATTTAGATGATCAAAACTGTCCCCTTATTTATTGTTCTGTTGATGTTTCGCAAGACTTTAATAGGCCAACGTTATAGGTTACTTAACACTTATGTGCAGGTAATGTTTTAAAGGCGTAAACGTAATACGTCGTACGTCGTAAACGGGCTAGATTTTCATCTATTATTGCAGCAATTGCATAGCCCTAGAACTCTTGATAAGGTTTGTGGAAAGGCTCCTTCCATGTTCCTTCACAGAGTGTATCTAGAGATCTATTACAAATTTTCTTATAATAGTTTGTGTAGGAGTAAAAGCGCGCTCCGTTAGAGATGTTTGCCCCATATCTTAAAATTGCGATTTATGGCGTACGTTTTTTCAAAAGCTTGATAAGGTTTGTGGAAAGGCTCCTTTTACGTTCCTTCACAGAGTGTACCTATGTACCTACCTAGAGACCTTTTAGGTACAGATTCCCATATGTAGCTCTTGTAAAAGTAGAAACGCGCTTTATTAGAGATGTTGTCTATTTCCAACTAGTGTGTAGTGTGGGTTTTTCATAAAACACTTGTTAAGGGTTTTGGAAAGGTTCCTTCCACGTTCCTTCAGGGATCACTTACCATTGCAAAATGCTTTATTGTACACCGAACAAAAGAATGTATAGGTACATGAAAACCACTTACAAACTAAAGTATAATGGGCGGACTTATCGCTAAAAGCAATCTCTTCCAGATATACCTAAACACCTATCATTTCCTTACCTGAGTCTAGCAGTGAGGCGGACGCCAGTTAGATTGAAGATGTAAATCTGGAAGAATATGCCGATTCCCGTGCCGACGCCGACGAGGAGGAACAGCACTGCGATCAAGTTCGTCTCGCCTCGCACCCAGACATCGTTTTGGCTTTCTAGTAGCTGAGAAAATAATTATTTGTGTTTAAAGATGGCGAGGTAACGTCATCATTGGCTAAATACCTACGTTCCAACAGTACAGCTATCTCAGAACATAAGATCATCCATTACAAGGACCCATTTCAATAAGATAAACGTCACACATTATCACCAAAATTTGTGCGTTCTGTTGACCTAAATTTGTGGTTCTTAGATATAGAATAATAATTAATATTGCACTTTATAATATTAGTGTGGATTTACGTACACCATATGTTTCTCCGAACAGCACCGCGAAGGTCGGGAAGGAGGAGCCGACCGCGATCGCGGCCAGCACCCCCACCAGCATCAGGTACTTCTCCGGCTCGCACAGCTTCAGGATCTCCCACGTAGTAGGCTTTGCAATTTCTTCCTACAGGATACAGATGGTTTTAATGTCAATACTGTAGCATAGCAGTATATCATACAGTCGTTCAACGAAGACGTCTAAGACAGGGCAATTAATTGTGCGGGTGTGAGTCGAGACTTGGGTAGAGCGAGCCCGAGTTGCCCACGCCACCACAACAGCAACTCGGGACATGACTAAGGGCTAACGCGTGCTGGTTTTATTTTATTGTACACACAGGCGCATACGACAGAAAAAATAGTTGAAAGAAAGAAAGAAAATATACAGAGACACGCATCCATACATTAAACTATAATACTATACAAACATAACAAATAATACTATACTGTACATATCAAACTTCCTCTTGTACGCAGATGATATGAACATTTTCAAACAAATTAATGATACTAATGATTGTCACCTGTTGCAACAGGATTTATGTAGGTTTGAAGAATACTGTCGTGTCAATAAACTAGACCTGAATGTTGCGAAATGTTATTCTATAACTTTTACCCGTAAAACTAGAGCTGTCACATTTAATTATTCACTTAAAAGTCATCCGCTCAGAATTGTAAATGAAATACGCGATCTAGGTGTGATTCATGACTCGAAGCTCATATATGATAAACATATTCATGACATCGCCAATAGGGCCAACAAATCCTTGGGATTTATTAAGAGAGCCAGTTCTCAATTCTCTAGTATCAAAGTTGTTAAAACGCTGTATTGTACATATGTTCGTAGTATACTCGAGTATTGCTCACAAATCTGGAATCCGCAATATGACATATATTTAGGTAGGCTAGAATCAATACAACGTAGATTTGTTAGATTCCTTCAATTTAAGTGCAAAAAATACGATAACGACTATGAGTCGAGATGCAGGAGACAGCACATGTTACCACTCCATGAGAGACGTAGAATAGCTGATATTGTATACCTAACTAAAATAGCTCAATATCATGTTGATTCTCCACATCTCCTCTCTAATATAAATTTGAACGTCCCTAAAATATCTGCAAGACATACTAAATATTTATATATCCCGAAAAGTGCGACAAATTACAGGCGAAATTCTTTATTCTTAAGAGCATCTAACTCCATTAACAAACTGGAAGGCTTTCCTGAATTTGACTTATTTAATACATCCACCAACTCAATTAGACTAAATATAACTAAAAACTGGTTTGGTGTGTCTCCCTGATTGTCAGGTCTTCTATAATTGCTTTAAATACCCTAGTTTAATCACGAAGTGACATGTATCTTAAATATCCTGCAAACAAGTGTAAACTTAGATTCTATATGCGAAAACTGCTGAATGGTGTTAAGATAATTGTTTTATTAGTAACTTAGATATATATCACTGTAAGTTTTCCGAAGAAAATAAAAATAAAATAAAAATATAACGGAAAAAGATGACGGATTTGGAACGGATTGGTGCTGAGCGGTATTCCAACTCCGGCGGTACGTCAGATTTAAAGAATCTGCGAGCCAGCATATTGCTTCTCACCGCCAACGCCCTTCGCTCTCTTTCTACATCCAGATCATCTTTCAGATCTTCTGTCAACACGTGCCCAAGTTATTTAAAAGTTTCAACAACTTTTAAAGCAGTGCCTTCAAGTACAACTGGAGGCACATTTGTAGGCTTTTGTTTACCCGCCTTGAAAATAAGTATCTCACTTTTTTTAGAGTTGCACTTGAGGCCATGCTCAGCTGCGTAACGTTCACACGTGCTAATAAGTGTTCTCAGCGCATTAATTGAGGGAGCCAACAGCACCATATCATTAGCGTAACTAAAATTGTTGACACAGGTTCCATCTATGTAGCATCCTACATGGATACTGCTAAGTCCTTCAATGAACTCGTTCATATATAAGTTGAACAAGCTTGACGATAAGATAGACGTCAAGCCACCCTGTCGTACTCCACATTCTAACTTATAATGTGCTCCATCTTCAGCCTCATTATACAATTAATTATTCTGTGGCTACAAACCGATAAATGAACTAGAACAAGTAAACAATGAACTTTAATGGACTGGCAATAAAATTTGGATGGCATACCTCCTTTTCATCCCCCGCCACGCTGTTTTCAGAACCTGACGATGAAGATTCGATGGATGCGGTTATAGATTCCTCTGACGCCAGCCTTTGGAGTCTCGGACGGTGGAACCTAGTACCTGTTGCCATTTAAAAAGTAGGTACTGATTATCATATTTTAGACTAGTATATACAGAAGTTAGTATAGTAGGCAAGCCGTCGATGCTTTTCAAGCGTGTTAAGAGACAATACACAATAACCTTCTTTTAGAAACAATAAAAACACAGTAAAACAAAAAAACACATTTATTTATTTGACACATAATAAAAAAACAGATAGAAGTAATTGGAACTAGAACAAAAAATCTTACTGGAACATACAAACAGTTAGTAGGTAAGGGTTAGATAACATAAGCGATGTATTGGGCCACGATTCACCATGCTGGCCCAATGCCGTTGGCGGATTATGCTCTTTAGCTTTGCGATTCCCGCAATCAATCAAGTAGGAATCGCAAATATAAACTGGACATGTTGGTTATCTCACGATTTTCGTTCATCGTTTTAAAACTCTACATGCATACTAGGTATGTCAAAAGTTACACTTAGAGAAAACTCAAGCTTTCAGCAAAGCTAGACATTGGCTCACCCTTGCCCTTCCTGGAACTGCGATGATCCTTTTCATATTCTTGTTCTACACCTGTAACCCAAGTCAGTGATATAGTCAAGCAAACTATTCTAACGGAACAATTGGTTTTGTAAATGTTTTTATCTATTTATAACTCGGTCAGATCGGATGTGATTGATACACATGTGGTAAGTCAACGGTTTTCATGAAAAAGGGAAATACGATAGTACGGATAGATCGGTATTCGCCTTAGATTTTTCACTTGAAGATTTGCTCAAGTGAAAAATCTAAGGCGAATACCGAAAAAATACAACTTTAGGAAAATATCAAGGATATAGTGAAACTTGTAGAAGACGAACTTCATGGTTCTAGTATGATATGACACCTCAAAAAGAAAAAGAATCTAAACTTTTGTTGTCCTTTGTGAAGGACGGTTTCAAGGGGCGTAGGTCTTATGATGTTATCTTCACTGAATAAAACTGAGAGTAGTCAGCATCAAACCTTGTGCAGTCATGTCAGTCCGGTAGTAGTCCAAGTCAGTGAGTCGTAGTAGTGTGTGGGCCATGCCGGAAGCCTTCGGCCGTTCTACTTCGAAACCAGGGTTGGCCACACACCCACAAGAGAGAGGAAGAAGAAGAAGTTCGGTAGTCGTTCGCCTATAGTAAGAAGCGCTACGCTTGCCCATAACAATTGCACTACCAACCAAAACTTTTAATACCACGAAAAGTGCTGCTGAGTCTCGAGCATCGGCGTAAAGTTGCCAACCTGTCTGTCGGTATTTTATAGGATTCATCACGGTAAGTGTGCGATGGAATTATACGACCTAATTCCTCCATCTCCTGTCTACCATCGGACAACAAGACGCACGGATATTCAGCGTCCGTACATGGTTGACATTCCTCCTGCCCAAACAAAGTGTTTTGCTTCGACCTTTTTAATGCGAACAGCTAAGAAACCGGAATGGAACACCTTTCCAGCGTCTTTGTTTCCCGATTCTTATAATCTAGGTGTCTTCGAGTCTCGGGTGAATCGGTATCTAGGCAAGCATGTTCCATCGTCTACCGCGTCGTTACCTTCCATCAGGTGAGACTGCGGTCAAATTCTTGCATATTCGGTAATAAAAATATATATATATATATATAGTTGGTTACAATGCCCTTCAAACCGGAGCACAGCTTGCTTACTAGTGCTTGGCAGCAGAATAACTATACATATATAATATAGCTGATAGGTATAAATAAACTCACTTTTCGAATCCAGACCTTCCTTAAGAAAACGTCGACTTAATTCTTTTTACGATAAACTTTTGAAGCCTTCCCTTTACGAGAAGCTCCTTTCATTCAAGGTCATTGCATAGATCGGTATGGACGATAATACAGGACGCGTTCAGAACAAGCACTGCCATTGAATAGTTTAAGAGAAATAATTATCTCAAACCATAATAATCGTTTCTTCCATCGATTTATCGGTTCTTCAACATAATATGTGACATCAGCTTGCTTATTCGGTGAGCTATGTCGGCTTTGGTTCTCCGTCAGGTCGATCCTTCAGACAAACCCCGAGAAAAGCTCGAGTTCTAGAGTGGAGACAACGATTTGACAGCCTCTGTGGTGGTGATTTGGCAAGTAGGCTCAAATCTCAAACACCACCGAGATTGCGGGTTCGATTCCCGCGACGGGACCAATGTTTGTGCACAGAAAAAAGCGTAAGTATTTGTTTCATGTATGGGTGTTGTGGGACCATGGTCCTCATAGTTCCTGGTTCTCTAGATACAGGGAATCCTAGTTAAGGGCCAGGTTCTATATATGTGATCGTAGGGCGTATTAATTTTAAAACAAAGTTTATGCAAACGTAGCGTAGGACGCCCTCCGGCCAGATGCAGCGATCTGCGTAAAGTGGCTGGCAGTAACTACATGAGAAGACGAGGATCGGGCTAAGTGGCATGCATTGGCTTATGTCCAGCAGTGGACTCGAACAGACTGTTGATGATGATGATGATAATAATACTTACGCTTCGACGGATCCGGGTTATCATCTCCAGCGAGGTGCGGCTCATTCTCCAACACGAGGTGGTAGTACATTCCTTTCAACGCGAGCAGTTCCTCATGAGTTCCCTCTTCCATCACCTCTCCTTTGTCGATGAACACGATACGCGTCGCGTTGAGGACAGTCGCCAACCTGGGGCAAAGGTAGCAGCATCAGTCAAAGTTACTAATACTTCTGGAACTAAGGTCTTGAATCGTAATAACCTTAAGGTTGGATTCCTGAGTTTCAGTTGGACCATGTCACATTTAGTACCTCCCCTTTTCGTGAACTTTTGATTTCTATATATTATTGCTATTCTATATCTTCTTTACTATCTATACCTAATTACCTACTTACTGTTGTAAAATGGAACGCAGCCAATTCTGTACATTGAAAATATTTTTGAAAAACCAACTGGGATCGACTATTTAGACTGAGGTTGTAGGTACTGAACACGAATCTACGGTTGTTAGACTTCTTCGTAAATAGAAGTCCTCGTAGTCCATGGTTCCTTAGATACAAGTAATCCTCGTTAGGGCCCAGGATCCATGTATGTGATCGTTGAGCATTATTATTATGTCGCTCTTTCTCACGGTATACACCCCGTCCTTTGGAAGGCTTGCGCGGCGACATGAGTCCAACACGTAGAGGTCTCTTAGAGCATTTAATTTAGATACTGATAGACTGTCTCTAAGTGCAACATTAAGAAGATGCAATCAAAGACAGCCCCCGATAAGTGCGAGGACTATTATGGGAGATATGAAAATTGCTTATGATTGGGCTATTGAGGTGAATTTTTAATGGATGTGAACCGGTCTATGATATGAGACTTCGACTAATTATTATTATTGTTTAGATATTTATTTGCTTATTATAAATACTATTGATATTCATAGCTACCTGTGGCTCACCATGACGGTGGTCCGCCCGTGCGCGGCGGCGTCGAGCGCGCGCTGCACCTTGGCCTCGCTGTGCGAGTCCAGCGCCGACGTGGCCTCGTCCAGGAGCAGGATCTTGGGCCTCCGCACCAGGGCGCGGGCGATGGCTATTCGTTGCTTCTGGCCTCCGGATAGCTGGGCACCTCTTTCACCGATCATTGTGTCGTAACCCTGGTTTACAATACAATGACTATTGGTGAACTATTCTGGCCAAGGGAACTGTTATACAGGACTACCGGGAGGTCTTTTTAAAAAATATTTTCGGAAAAGTATGTTAGGTAAATATAATTTTGGAAATTAGTAAATGTTTCCGCGATATAAGTCAGAGGCGAACTGAACTAAGTATTAATTTATTACTAAGATGAAATATTAATTGAATAATGCTTATTATTATTATTATTATTGTTCAGCCTGGTTTGTCCCACTGCAGGGCAAAGGCCTCCCTACCCTCCTTCCATTCCTCACGTTTCTGGGCTATTGTTTGCCATCCCATCAAATAGGAGTCCAGTTCATCCCGCCATCTTTTTCTGGGCCTGCCGCGTCGTCGGGTAGCGTTGCGTGGGGTCCACTCAATTGTGAGTTTGGTCCATCGCTCGTCTGACATACGGCAAACGTGTCCAGCCCAGTCCCATTTCAGGCTGGCAGCTTTTTGACCAACGTCGGCGATTTGGGTCTTAGAGCGCAGTATGCTATTTTTAATGCGGTCTGATAACTTGACTCCCAGAATACTGCGCTCCATTGTTCGCTGACAAACCCCGAGTGCGTGCTTCTGATGCTCCGTCAAAGACCAAGTCTGAGCACCGTAGGTGAGAATGGGGAGAATGCATATGTCCATGAGTTTCTTTTTTAAGGTAAGAGGGAGGGTACCCTTCATTAGGTCTTTCATGGACCAATAGCTCTTCCAGGCGAATAATGGTTACTTAGCGAAAATATAGAGTCGGTCGGTTAAAGGGTTATGATATAACAGAACCAATTTAATGTGTACCTACCGTTCACCGTGTAAGAAATATAGACACTCAGTAGAAAATGTACCTATCTCTTGTTCATAAGCAAACAGTTCATGACATACTTATTGGATTATTTAGTAGGATCATAGACTTCTAGGTATTGTGTTTATAATTCAACAGACGTCACTTAATAGGTAGGTACGTAATTCCCAAGTTAACACTCCTCCGGAAACTGTGGTACGTATAATGTAGATAAGTACGATAATATCATACGATAACGAAAGTCGAAGAGACTTACATCAGGCAGTTTCTTGATGAAGTCGTGGCAGTATGCCTGTTTAGCGGCCACTATGATCTCTGCATCGGTACACTTGGGGTTACTCAATCTACAAAAAGATAAAAAAATAAAGGATTTGCTAGAACAAAAATATTTAAATAATCTCATTTATACTATAATATAATAGTTTAACGCATTTTATTCTTTGAAAGGTTATGATTTATGCCTGAAGACTGCAGCCGACTACTGGTTTTTAAGTATTTCAAAAGACGGTCACTATCGCCTGGCCACGTGGCGCGCGTTTATAATAAGTATTAAGTATATATGCGAATACTTGATATATTTTTGTACCGAAACAATAGCCCATTACAAAACGTGATTTGAAATCGATTTTGTAAGTGGTTCTACTATTTTCCTAGTAGGTAAAGGTATCTAACTGAATGTTATTCTGGGTAGCGCCAACGAACCGAGGCTCACCGAGTCTTGTCTTTTATAGTGTTAGCGAGCAGTGCTTCACCGAATATTATCAATGGTAGTGCTAGCATTATACACCGGATCATGGCGATATAGGCTGTTGGATGATGATGACTGATAAGTGGCTTACCGAATGTTATCCTTGATAGATCCAGCGAAAAGCACAGGTTCTTGCCCCACCACAGCGACATGGTTCCTGTAATGCCTCACGTTTATATTCCTCAGGTCGTTCCGTGAATCGGAAACAGATCCAGAATCAGGGTCATACATCCTCTGTATAAGTTGTAGGACGGTGGATTTGCCGCATCCGCTGGCGCCGACCAGGGCTACAGTTTCGTTCTTGCTTATCTTTAAGTTGATACCATTGAGGACCTGCAAGAAAATAATTTTCAACAGTAGTGTTAGTTGGACATTTTATATTATTTTGAGTGACGTAATGAGCACGTCACGATGCGCTTGAAGTTTGTCTAACAGTTGAAGGTTGTAGTAAGTTTTATTCTGAGATATCAGTTTTCAAGTGATTTTTTTTACTGTTAGAAGTTTGAGAAAATTATTAATTTTTTTTTTTTTTTTTTTTTTGTGTAATGACGTCTCAAGTATAGACCCGCCATTAGAATTACAATCTAGCCTTATAAGACTAATAAGTAATTTAAATTTAACTTAAACTGCTAAGTAGAGTAAAACTAAGAATATGTCCATCAACACTTTTCTTATTGTCTCTATTAAGGCGAAGACACTATGTTCTTGTGTTCTTTACAAGTAGCACTAACTGTTTATGCTACGGTTCACTGGCACTTCACTAAACTAACTCAAAAGGTTTTGTCCTTTTTAATCTTCTCACTAGGTCTGTGTTGTCGAGGAGCTGGATAGCCTCGACGTTCACGTGATGGTGAAGCCTAAATTCATGAGCTTCGGCATACTTATTAATTACACTAGTGACGAGGTCCACTTTTAGGTCCCGATGGAGGTCGTCATTTCTAATATACCACGGAGCGTTTACAATACCCCTGAGTACTTTATTTTGGAATCGTTGAATTATTGCTACGTTGTTTTGATTGGTACATCCCCACAATTGGATTCCATAAGTCCATATTGGCATGAGGACTTGTTTGTACAATAGTAATTTATTGTGCACTGACAACGTAGAATGTCTTCCAAGTAGCCAATACATCTTTCTATAGCGAAGCTCTAGCTCGTCGCGTTTCTTTTTGACGTGTGCCTTCCAGCGAAGCTTTGCGTCTAGTGTCATGCCAAGGTACTTGGCTGTATTTTCGTACGGTATCGCTTTATTGTTTATTAACACCGGATGATAGTTTGGTCTTTTGTTCGTAAAATCTATGTGAATAGATTTTGATTCATTCAGTTTGATTTTCCATTTTTTCGTCCAATCAAAGATGGTGTTGATGGCTGTTTGAACCTTTTCCACTGCTTCCTCTTGAGTGACCCCCGTGGCCATAATAGCTGTGTCATCTGCAAAGGTTGCAATGGTGTTGTCTTCTAGCACTGGGATATCACAAGTATATAATAGGTACAGGACCGGACCTAGAACACTCCCCTGTGGTACTCCAGCTCTTATTAGCTTAAGTTCAGAATAAGCATCCTCTTGTCGTACTCTAAACATTCTTTGTGTTAAATATGATTCTAAGAGATCTGCAAACTGATGTGGAAGCATATTTCTTATTTTGTGAATTAGGCCTTTATGCCACACTTTGTCAAATGCTTGTGCTACGTCCAGGAAGACCGTAGAACAAACTTTTTTTTCTTCTAATGCTTTCTCTATGACGTTAGTGATTCTATGAACTTGATCTATTGTAGAATGTTGTTGTCTAAATCCGAATTGGTAATCAGGAATCAGATTTTTCTCCTCTATGATGGGCTTCATTCGTCTTAACAGTAGTTTTTCAAATAGTTTCGACAAGATTGGTAACAGAGATATTGGTCTGTATGATGTGGCTTCATTGGGTGGTTTACCAGGTTTGGCTATCATAATGACTTCGGCAACTTTCCACAAATCAGGTACGTGTCGGAGTCTGAACGTGGCATTGATAAGGGTGGTAAGTTTTACTATGGCTTTACGCGTGAGGTTTTGCAAAACTTCTCCAGTAATAAGATCGTATCCAGGAGATTTCTTTCGGTTCAGTTTTTTGATCTCGTTGTATACCTCTTTTGGAGTAACGAGTCTTATTTCTAGTTCGTAATTTAACGTTTCATCCAACAAAATGACATCTGTGCTGTCTTCATTTGGTTGGAAGATTTGCTCCAGGTGTTCTGCAAATCTAATTGCCTTTTGTTCATTATTAATGGCCCAGCTTCCATTGGCTTCTTTTATTGGTGGGATCTGCATAATAGGTTTTTTAAGGTTTTTGGTCGTTTTCCATAGCGAGTAATCTGTTGTGCGATCACATGTAAGTTGACTTAGGTGAGTATCCATAGTCTCATCATTGAACTTCTGAATGTCCCTCCTAAGCCTTTTTGTTAGATTATTCAGCAGTTTTTTGTCTTGTGGAGCTCTAGTTGTATGCCATTTTTGTCTCTGTTTCCTTTTTGTAGATATTAGGTTTCTAATCTCTTTGGGATAACAGTTACTTCTGTTTATTATTTTGATCTCGGGCGTGTTTTTCCAAGCACATTGTTGAATATTTGCTATGAATTTTCTTACGTCCTCATCTAGCTGCTGTGGAGTTTTTAGTGGAACTTTCAAATCAATCATAGAGTCCAAATCTAGCGTAAAGCTTGCCCAGTCCGTATTTTTATTTACCAATGTGGCGTTATTTTCTCTCTGTACAATAGTCTCGCTAAGAGTTAACATTATAGGCGAGTGGTCTGAACTAAGATCATAACCTTCTTTGATTTTAAGGAAGCTAGATGATATGTTTTTGTAAATAAAAAAATCTATAAGGTCTGGAATCTTTTGTGGATCAGTCGGCCAATAGGTCGGTTTTCCGGTAGATATAACATTACAGTTCAAATCTCTGACAGCACGTAATAGTTCTTTTCCTTTGGTTGTGGTAAGTCTAGATCCCCAAAAGGTGTTTTTAGCGTTAAAGTCACCTCCCAATAAGAATCTGTTACCAAGTCCTTTTAAAAAGCCCCTGTACTGCTCAGCTTTCAGTGCATACTTTGGTGGACAGTATATGGCTGATATAGTGACAGGATAGCGTTTAGTTTTGACACAAACAGCTACGGCTTGTATATGTTGTTCTTCATGCTTATATTCTTCATAATGGTAGATGTTCTCCTTTATTATGACCGCACTGCCTCCCCTAGCGGTGTTATCGGGATGCAACGCATGGTATGTTTTATAGCCTTTGATTTGGATATAAGATTCTCTGGTAAAGTGGGACTCGGATATAAGACACACGTCAATATTTTCTGTTGATAGGACTGCCTGTAGTTCATGCCGATGCTGAAGGAGCCCATTTGCATTCCATGCCATAATTTTTAGTGAATTAGTCATTTTAATTGTTTTGATGTAGCTGTTTTAGTGCTAGTTTCAAGTTTCTTTAAACGCTCGTCAAATGAAGTCATAAGATGTAAGATTTTATTAAGTTTTTCATCCACATCTGAGCCTGTGTGCTTAGGTTGCGGTTGGGGTTGTGGTTTAGGCTGCGCTCCTTTTGTGATTTGTGCAAAAGAAACATTATTTTTAACATTTTGGCTAGTACTAGATGTTTTTCCTTTATTTGCACTTGGAACCTGAATGGTGGGTACAGAAACATTTTTCTTTGCTTGCTTAATTTTCATATTCTGTAGTTCTTTGGCTACTATGCACCCTCTATAGTTAGCAGGATGTGGTTCACCGCAGTGGACACATTTTGGTTTTGCTTCTGCTGGTTTGATGCAATCTCTAGTTAAGTGCTTACCTGTGCATTTCACGCATCTAGGTTCTTTGGAGCAGTATTTCTGTGTATGGCCATATGCTTGGCACCTTTTGCATTGTGGAATCAGTTTTGATGTTTTCAGTGGTTGTATATCCACTTTGCAACCCAGTATTGACTTAATGCCGTATATTTTGTTTATATCTTCATCTTTCTGAAATGAGAGCATAAACATATTAAGTGGTTCCTTGCTCCTCCAGCTGAGTTTGTTAACCGCGTCTTGAATTTTGTATCCTTGAAGGATTAAATCTTCCGCTATTCTTTCAGGCAAGCACGAAGAATGTAGCTTTTTAGCCATCACTCTAATTGGTCGGTCCTGTTTATTTTCATAGGAGTGCCAGAGGCAGTTGTTTTGTAACAACAGCTTGGTAATTGCCCTATATGAGTCGTCATTATTGGCGTTTATTTTAACGCTCTCTCCGTTCATCATTTTTACGATGAACGAGTTTTTCGGTACGCTCGTTGAGATGAGATCGTAAAATTTTTGGTAGTCCTTGATGTTTTCGACTACTATGGGTGGTGGTAAGGGTGTTTTTTTAACCTTAGGCTTTTCTGTGGTTATTTGGCTGGAGTCACCTCCTTGTTGTGGGGATAGTGATATATTCAATTTCCTCTTCTTCCTGCTTTTTTGTCGCACCCACTCCGTTTCTCTCACGAGATCTTCTTCGTCAGTCTCATACTGGACTGCTGCAGGAGGGACCTCGTTCCTAGGATGTTTTGGACGCTGGGTTTCATTGTTCTGCTGTTCCTTTCTCTGGAGTTCTTCAATTTGAGCTTTGAGCTGATTTACCAAACTCTCTAGTTTTTTGCGTTCTGCCTTTTCCTTCTCATAATGTTGGAACAATAAATGTTCCGTTTTTGTATTAAGCGATATTGACGCATGACTTGGCGAATCCATATTTACAAGGTATGACTGCGCCTTAACAATTGTTTATATAAACAACACACACTTAATAACTGGGTCATTGCGATGACCGCAGAATCTAGACGCGCGCGACGGTACGCGGCGTAGGTAGCAGCGTCAGCGCTTTACCCGAGCACGAACTAGAGCAAGAGCGCGACGCGACCTTTCTCTGCGGAAGTTGAACGATCACTCAAAATTATTAATGATCGAGAATTATTAATTCATCATTATGATCGAGTCGACATTGCTAATTGTATACACCTACATAATAATGTTACATTAAGTTAGGTACATAGTTAATTCAGTAACACATTAATACCTATTATATTATGTAAAGAGTTCCCAAAATAATATTTGCCAAAAAATATAAATACACAAATGTAACCCATCTAGAACCATCGTATCGTCTCTCACACACACGTCTCATTGTTCTCACCTGTACATCCCTTCTCGCCGGATACCTAAAATACACGTCATTAAGTTCCAAGTCTCCTTCTATAGGCGGCGTGGCGCCCTCAGTGGATAAACTATCGATGGCTGGCTTCCGATCCATCACTTCGAAGATGGATGAGCCGGATGCGCGCGCGTTGTTGATGGCCTCCATATGTGGGGCCGTCAGGCCTACGTTCTGAGCACCTTGGAGCACGCTGAAGAATATCTGGAAGTTTGTTGCTGGTCAGTTGCATTTTTTATTTATTAACTGTATAACTGCGCCACGCTCGTTTCGCTCGCTCGGCTCGCGCGTAGTAGTGCACCAGTAACCTAAAACTCCTCGCTTTGCTCGTCGTCGTACCTATGTATGATTGCCCTGAAGTTTCGCTGTAGAATTATTCGTGGTCTTGATATTTTGTTGTTACGTGATTCGCTGCTGTAATATTGCGGTGACATGTTAT
The DNA here is from genome assembly GCA_951640565.1 of Petrophora chlorosata. Taxonomy (NCBI): domain Eukaryota; kingdom Metazoa; phylum Arthropoda; class Insecta; order Lepidoptera; family Geometridae; genus Petrophora; species Petrophora chlorosata. The sequence goes on along the minus strand of OX621203.1, from coordinate 9,483,004 downwards.
TCGAATTTTCAATTTTCTGTACCAAGTAAAGTAACGCGATGCATTACATAGGGCGGTGGAGGTGGCCATATTCTGGTCAAACATCATTTGAGTGTTAAATTGAGCCATTGACACGATAAATAAAAACTACCTAAACCTTTAAAGATCCACCTGAAACATTTAACTAAAGCATTCTCCATGCGATGCCAATTTTTAACATCTGTTACTGTCAATAACTATGAGGCATGGCTCCTGTTGACATGCGGTGTACGTCATTACACGTCAAAAAGTTCCTAATTCTATATAATCAAAGATAAAAGTAGACAGGTAGGTGTTCTAGTTGCGTTGGGTGTTTTCAAGATCAAAAAGATCAGAAAGATTGTCCGAGGTTGCTTGTCCCGTCCTGAGATTGTTCAAGTCAAGAATAAATATCTCTTAATTTTTGACTAAAAAAACTAATCACAAAGGCAGTATCATGATTAACAAGAGATTGGACAGATAAGCAGTTATTATAAATAAAAATATCCTCTCGTTAAGGTTCAAGGTGTACTTACAATCATCAGCACAGCCGGCGTGTACACTGGCACTACCTCCTGGCGACTTTCCAGGATCAACCCCACTCCGTACCAGAAGGCTAAAGCATACGTGGCGTATATGATCAGCCACATAACGGCACTGCCTAGTCCTGAAAAAATGCCCCTTTTGGTACCCATCTTATTAGCGGGCTGTAGGCGGACCGTGTACCTGCAAAATTGTAATGTGATAAACATAGAATTTTCCATACGTAGACCAGAAATTGTGGTCTACGTATGGAAAACTCTATATTCTATGTTGTGTCTACCAATAAACCTGGCAAATTTTGTTTTTTGATTCATAAACATTTCGTATTATTTTACTACAATTGCTATGGGCAGGCGTGGCGCTTACCATCAGGCGAACAACTTACTTGTCTCATCACTGTTATATAAAAAAAAATCTTAAATCCAGTTTTAAAAAGGCTTCGTTTTAATTATAGTAATTACTTATACTTAATTAATATGAAATTAAGTTTGAGAGGATGTATTTTAAAACTATCCATTTATAACATTAAACCGCCAAGCAATACCTGACTTGCATACATTACCTTTTAATTTCTTTCTCTTCTCCTCCGAAGGCGACGACAGTGCGAATGGAAGACAGAACCTCCTCAGCAATGACGCCAGCAATACTGTACGCCTTCAACTCTTGAGTTGTTAGAGATGATTGCACCTGCAAAAACGAAACAACTCTGCAGCTTTTTTAGAGCATCTGAAGGCCTCTTCTAACATACGACTAAGCTCCATACGGGTCATCGAAGAATACACCGGAGAGACCATGTATGTAATGCAACTATGGGACCTAAATTAGACTGTTGCCTAAACCAGATATTTCGATGCAGGTACGACGCTGCTGCTTATGCCTTATAAAGACACTTCGGCTGTTTGCAAATCATCGTATTTCGCACATGCTTAAAATAAGCCACACGAAACAACCTCAATCCAGTTTTGAGAGAATTTTGCTTTTTTCCTAATTTTATTTTGGAATTAGTTCAAGAAGTTGAGGTACCAACCTTCGCCACAACAGCAGTAGTAGCGATAACGACAGGCGTGCAGGCGAGTATCACAAGAGTCAGTTCCCATCCGTAGCAGAACGATATGACCACGGCGAAGATGAAAGACGTCACCAGGTAAAGCAGCATCGGCACCTTCTCGCCGATACCTTCGCGGTACTTCTCCACGTCGCTGTTGAAAGCAACGAAGATGAGTGCTGGGAGAATTGATAGATTTAGGCGGTAATGTGTGCGACTTCGAATACGACATATGGCTCACGATATGTAGCTCGTACTCTCTTATGATTATAAGAGAAGGCTAGTGTCTCAGTGTTCCGTGGTTCCAGCAGTGGGCTGCTGATAATGATGAGGATAGATTTTTTTAATATAGATATAGAATACAGAATTATTCTTAAAATAGATAGTACACATCACACTATTATTATAAATGCGAAAGTTTGTTTGTAAGTATGTTTGTTACTTCTTTACACTGTAACGGCTCAAAGCACTTGAGTGAAATTTGGAACAGAGATAGTCTATACCCTGGATTAACACATAGATATTTTATATATGATACTTTTTATCCCGGGAAACTGCAGGACGCAGGTCGTAAAGTTATATACGGGTTAAGAAAAGGATGAATTTGAAGTTAATAAATATAACTATATTATAAATGCCCAAGTAACTCAGATTATCTGTTACCTTTTCACGACTAAACGGCTTAATAGATTTCATTCCTATTTAAAACTTGGTTACCGAGGGATTGCTATATAACCAAACCCTACACATCGAAGTGGCGGGCAGCAGATAAACTTACTCTGAAACTTTTGTTGCGAAATTCATTGTAGTGTTTAGGTCATACCACGAAATGTCTTGTCGTAATACAGCTTGTAGAAATTTCTCTTTTACCCTGTCAATCTGAAAAAAAGCAGAACCTTAAAGAATGGAAAAGCTTGATATTTCTATGCCAGTTGAACAAGAATAGAATAGAAATATTCCTCATTGTAGATATTTCAAAGTTTAATTTAGTTATTTAATTTAGGCATCACAGACGTACTTATGAACGTCAATTATTACAATGACTACCACCGTATCGGAATAAGAACCACTAACCAGAAGATATACACCACCTCCATAAATAACATTATTAATGACGGTTTTTTCGCTTGAAGAAATCTCTTAAAACATTGTATATTTTTCGAGCAGGTAATATGTAGTACCTACTTCTCGTTGTCAAGTCTCTTTAGCTACTTCTTGTAACATTTTTACATTAACAAAATCAGTCTTTTGATCCACTTCAACCGCTGGCTGGGTTAGCAATTCAAGTACTCTAGTAATACATATATTTTTTAAATACATGCTCTCAACGATCATAAACATAGATTCTGGCCCCTAACTAGCTTTGTATCAAGGGTACCAGGAACTACGAGGACCATGGTCCCTCAACACCCTGTCACGAAACACGGGACAAAAGTTTGTCGACAGATAAACGCAAGCATTTGTTTCGAGTCTGGGTATTGTGGGACCCTTAGTCCTCATAATTGCTGGCGGCGTTTTTTTTTATTTAAATAGGCGGAATGTTCGCAGTTCTCACCTGCTTGAGCGCTACATAATTGAAGAGATCGACGCTGATGGCACCGACTATGAACTGTAGGACGGAGAAAACGGTGCATCCTATGCCGAACGCCCTTGAGTCATCAATCAGCGCTTGTCTGTTCTCTGCGGCGGTCGCATTTGTCCTGCAGATCAGTTAGGATTTTATAGTCTTGGAATTTAAGGATCGAGCTAGTATCTTAATACACAGTAATACTTCCATCTCCTTTCAACATCGGACAACCAAACGTGCGGAAACTCAGCATCCGTTTATGGTTGACGTTCCTCCTGCCAAAACAAAGCGTTTCGCTTCAACGTTCATAACCTTACCAGCATCTCTGTTTCCCGATTTTTATAATCTAGATGTCCATCTAGGTTCCGTCTTCAAGTCAATAGTGAATCGGTATCTTCTAGGCAAGCATGATCCATGATCGACCGCGTCATTACTTTCCATCTGGTGAGACTGTGCTCAACTGTTTGTCTATCAGGTAATAAAACAAGGTATTTTTTTATGGTACTGAGTAATGAGACAAGCAAGTCGTTCAGTATATACAATACAGATCAGGACATAGAGTCGTAACAAATGACATAGCGAAGAAAATAACTACACCCACCAGGGTTGACTACAAGGATTATGACAATGTAGGAACTCACAGTATCTTGCCACCACCGAACATTTTTATGGTCAGCGTATCCGACGAGGTGCCATTCATCACCGTTCGGTCGATCAGCAGCGCAGTGAACTCGCCATATATGATCACACCTATCGGCACGAACAGGCCGTTCAGAGAGGCCATGAGGACCCCGATCAAGAGGAGACATATTTCCCATCCTGTAGCGAATCTTAACTGCGGAAAAAGAGATGTTTAGTTACGGGCCTTGTTTGCACGGGATTGAAACCGGGGATGAAAAGTGGCAACTTTTATTGTCATAGGCACTTAATTTGGATTACTGCACCAAAGTTATTATTACTATAAGCTATGACAGTTATTATATTACATTCAGCCCATTTCGTCCCGTTGCAGGGCAAAGGCATCCTATGCTACCTTCCTTCCATTTCCAACGGTTGGGCATTATGGGCCAATCTCTCAGGGGTGTGTGGACACACCACACACAGTCCGAGACGAAGATGGCAGGATGAGGTGGACCTCATCCTGCCATCTTCGTCTCGGACTGCCACATTGTCTGCGTACATTGTTGGGAACCCTTAAGATGTTCTTTTGGCCTAAAGTTCGCTAAAAATGCAGCAGTCGAGCCCAACCCATAAGGCAGTATCTTCCTGAAATTACGTATGCAATTCGGAACGTAACACATATACTAAAACGTGTGTTTTTAAAATTATGACTTAGGTACCTACGTTGACGCTATTTATATATAAAGTCTTTCGGTCATCAAACTATTTTGATCTTGGTGTCCCTAACAAAGCTTATCGTTGTCATATTTTAGATAGGTACGAATTAAGAAAGACCCTTTGAATTGTAGGTTGTGTCTATGGACGGAAAAGGGTACTTATTACAACTTAATTTCATTAAATAATTCATTTTATTAATTTGTTTCCGCATGTGAGTTGATAGAATTGAGACTTTTATGTAAGAGAAAAGTCCAAGTCCACTGCACAATTTCAATTTACCAACCATGAGTAGCACGGACGTCAAAGAAAAATAATACTTAAGTAGATTAAAAATTTACCTTGTATATTTGTAGTGTTACTCAAGTTTTGTAATAATAAATAGCGGAAGTAACGTCAAACAGGTACTCAAAGTCAAATCACTCACCAATTATTGCCAAATTTCATATAATTAGTAAGGACATGTTAGTAAATAATAAGAGAAAAATAGTGGTAACTGATAATAAAAGTATATGAAAACTTACTAATTTGAACCAAGAAACACCTGCTGGTACTCCTGGTTCTTGTTCACTGCAATAGAGATTTTCAAGATGATCTAAGCATGTTCTCTACCTCTGAACAACCCTGGGGGTTAATAAAGTATACCAAAAGATAGCTATACGTTACTAAAACGTAATAAACGTAAATAATATTTAGTTTTTGTCCATAGAGAATGGGATATGACATTCGCTTCGATCGTGACGTCACCACAGATATAGATAGACCCGACATCTGTGGACGTCACACATTAAATTCAATCGTCAGATCCATACCACACTTAAGTTATGTTAATATACTTGATTAACCCCCTTTCCCACTGCCGATGAGAAGATTTACAGACGAGTAGCAAGCTTAGGGACAGCCAGTAACCAGTCAGCAAAGCGAAGTAAGCTTGTGCAAAAAAAATTGTTCTGTCACTATCGCGTGTCTTCTAATATTAAAGCCGTTCGTATTGATAGCTTTTAAAGTCACGTCCAATTAGCGAAGCGAGTCTTCGCTTACAATGTGAACTATTTTATGAAGTCCCATTTCATGAGAGAGCAAATTTATAGGTTGTTGAGTTATAGATCAATCAGCTGCTTTCTCGCCTTCGACAGTGGGACAAGTGTACACGAAAGATAAAATAAATAGAAAAATATTAATGTAAAGGTAAAATAAAAAAAAGTTTGTGCGTGATACTAAAGAACAAAGTCTAGCTAGTAAATAATATTTAAAATTGATGGAATATAGCCAAGAAGCGCTGGCGTGACTACTCGTGGCGCCAAGCGAAGCCTCTAAGGTCATACTAGACTGTACTGACTTAGCTAGAAACTAGATGCCTATCACAATCGCTTACGTTTCTTCAGACATTTCATACGTTTCTTCCAGAGATGGCACAAATTTTGAAAAAAATTAAGTCATTTTATGTTGAGCAGTTCCTACTTACTATGTGAAATAATGACATACCTATGCATACTTACAAACGTTTCTTTGTTTTTATTTCCTAGACAACACTTTTCAATTACGTTGGTTATGGACACAGGTTGTACCTCATAGCACAGAATACTTAATACCTCATAGTAGGTAGAAACAACACAAATGTCATCAAAACAAATAGCAATTACTTTCTGAGTCACTAGGTTTAACAATGTTTGACCTATTCTACAAAAGAAAATCTTGCACTTATGTAGAGTACTTATAATCTTATATAGAACTGTAGAGAGAGTCCGAAATTCTGAACCCTAAAGTTTCGAATGGCTTCTCAGTAGCAATATCAATATGCCTTTCACGCAACATTCAGTTAATTTCATCTTAACGCTACTAAACGCAGCCTCGTTCTCGGGCGAGATATAATCACCCAGGCATGTAATATTTTGCAGTTTGTTCTGCGCGCGCTACCGCTCTACTAAGAATGCGGCCTTATTATAGTCTTAATAACTAAATAGTAATCGAAGCGTCTTTTCTTAAATTTGTTCCAGTGGTAAGTACTTACTCCTTAAAATAAGCTTTCTCAGCTAAATAAGCAGATTGCTGAGCTAGTGAGCTGATAACAAGCGAGTTCTGCCGCCAGCCGAAGTTAAGCGCAGGCCGCTGCTGGCTGCTAGTGCTGAAGCGACGCGAATCGTGGAATCGAGTAACGCTCTTTAACGACTCATCGCGTTTCATTCTCGAGTCAAACGATCTGCAACAAACAGATGTCAGTCAGAATATACTGTAGCAAGTGTTAAATTGTAGGAGTGTCATTGTGACAATTATACTGCTGCCCGACAGTGGTGTACCAGCCTTCCTAAGTTCTGGTTTAAGAGTTTGTACTATGTCAAATCGCTTAGCTCGATCACCTATTAAATCAACAATACTGCACTATTCACTTTGTAATAAATATATGTGACATTAGAGGATTATTGCTAACTAATATACCTAATGCAAAAATACGATCGCATAAAAATTGCTCTATCTATAGAAAAATATTTTAAAGTACCCTCCAAACATCGGGACTGGAGCTCGGCGATTACAGAATACAACCAGCCCGTGCATCGACAATAATTAGACCGTATCTCATTAGTCGCAGTGAAGCTATACCTTTATTTGAGCTCAACACGATGTACGATTGACGCTTTAGGGACATATGGGCACGGGGGCTGGACGATAACAGGATCGGAGTAGGAAGGTAACGGGATATAGGTACAAGTGGTACGGTAACGAGAAAGGAGCAGGATGGGAGCTGCATCGGGAGTAAGATGGGACGGAAAACGGTCGGAAGCAGAATTAATTACTAGGTACACTACGCGTACGGCGTCGCGGGCCACAGCTAGTATTGAAAATACTTGAAATTAGAGACGCAATAATGGGAGATAAGCACAACAATAAAAAGAAGAGACTGGGTTGGCGTAAAAATAACGCCAAACACATGATCAGCGTAATGAGGTATGTAAGTACCATACCTTCACAGCATACTTGGTCATTACAAACATTATCTAAGCTGGATTGTAAAACTGTGTCTAAACTATATAAATATACGTACCTAGTTATGAACCTAATATATATCTAGTTTAGAAGGTCCAATCGCGATTATTGGTTTCGAAAAAGGGAAGTCGTTCGAAGGGACTAACGATATTTTCAGTTACCCTTCTTAGCACATTGGTGTTGGGTAGGGTCACTTTCATTTATTAATTGTAGCTTTTTACATAATAAAAATAAGCCAGAGAACAGATTTTCTTGCTTTAAAAGTTTAACAGATGCACTTATGAACTCCAGTTTATTACAATGACCACCGTATTGGAAAAAGAACCACGGAACCGACGCAGAAGATATGGCAAGAATAGGGGATCGGACAGTAACCGAAAAAATATCTAAAATTTCGTTAGAAAGAATGTTTGTCGAATTCGAAAGATCATTCAATCAATATTTTTGTAAAATAATAATAATTTATATATTTAAATCAAAAAATAAAATCTAATAATTCGGACATTTTTTACTTGTTCCGAAACACCAACACAGTGCATGACGTCATTTCAAAGTAAATACCGAGTGCGAAGCTTGTGTTTATTTTATATATTTGCCTTTTATCTATATCAGAACGATATGTTTTTCATGCCATGACGACCCTAAAGTCTTTAAACTTCACAAAGATGTATAAATCACTTTGCAAGTTGGCTTTCGTAGAGCTTTTTGTTTCGTTTCATACGTCTGTGGTGACCTTTTGTGCGGCAATATTTGAAACATAACATTTAAACATAATTTTAGGTACTTTTAGAACATTATTTAATTAAAACATTATTTTTCTTGGCTATGGCATATATACATTGTGGTTAATTTTGAAAACTTTCTGAAAAGTTGTCCGATCCCCTATGTTGGATGAGGTTTAAAAGGTTATCTTCTCGTCCAGAAAGTCTTAAAGTAATACGTTAAAAATAATAAAACTAACGGGATTTTTCATTAGCACAAAAAACCCTAACTAATATCCCTTTAACGGAACGAAAATTGTTCCTGGTTACAATATGTCTTTGGTAGTTTTACAACAGCACATAGATTAGTACAGTAAAGAAACTTGGCGGTCAGACGTAGACGGGCCAACGTAACGCTGGGCGGTATGAAGTAGAGCAGGGTCCCTCTCTGCCCGCGACCACATAATATATACTAGTACAGAAATCAATCAACATAGTAAGTGCGCTCGAGCAACGCACACATAGACATCGCTCACGGACACGATATCTCGAACCAGTTAAGACCAGTGCCAGCGCGAGTGCCATCCGCTTGAGACACGCGACTGTGAACTTTTTTTGTGCAAAAATGGAGTAACAAAGCAAAAGTTACTATAACTGCTCAGCGGACGGTTGTTTAAACTCAACATTAAACGGTGAATTGTCACGGTGATTTTTTAGGCTACCAGTTGTTTCAGAGAGGTAAGTAGGTATTTGCTTGTATTTCGATGGTTCGTTTTCACGTAACACAGAACAGTTAGGTAGGTAGGTAAGCGCCCCGGCCGGGCCCCCGGCCCCGCGCCGATCAAGCGGACATGATTTTGTGGCCTTGTCATATTTTAACAATTTATATTAGATATTTATTGTAGTATAAGCTTTATCAGCTCCGTTCAATAATTTAATGAGGAAGATATAAACGTAAGTTAATTGCATTTTTGTCTTACTGTAAACAATTGTACACAAGAATGCGAATTTATTACAATTTAAAATATAATAATCGTGCATTTCGCCAATGTCGAAATCGTCGCAAGACATTTTCTGTGACAAATTAGTAATATAACGAAAACATTAAAATTGAAATATTTAAGTTATTATTGTTTTATATTTACGTTCTTCTCAACAATAAATCAAACAACTAGATACAAGTGCCACTACTACGATATTTTTTTTTTGCATAAGCCAACGAAGACAACCCTAGCGCAGCTGCCGAGCGTAGGTATGAAAAGTGAAGTACACGCATGAGATTGCCTTCTGTACTAGTCTATATTTTGTGCCGCGACGCCTGAGGTAGTCCTTCCTGGTACTCTGCTTCTGGGTATAGGGACTGTCATTTCACGTATGCGAAATTATTCGCGTGTTTTTATTCTTGGAGTTTATAGCACAGAGATTTTCATTCTTGAATCTAGTTTAAGGAATGAAAATTAGGTAGGTATTTAAACCTAGGTAAATAGGTTCTTTCTACCTTGTAGAAGTTGAACTTTTAGCGTTGTTCTTATAAATCTGGCGGATCATGGACGATGGCGCCACTCAACACCGCGGTGACGATTTACGTTGAGATATTGCTGAAAACGATATTTTATATATTTTATTTCTAATAACATTATTCTCCTATTTTCTAATGAGAGTATATTTATAGACGCAAGCGGAATTTCGTGCACCATCAAAAGAGTTACACTACTATTAGGTCTTTAGTATTATTTACTATTATTTAGGTCTTTATACTATGGTTGTATGGACTTTATATTCGCTAGTACCGCGCTGCGCTGTAGCGTCGCGAGGACTTGCGAGCGAGCGATATAGACACGCTAGCGATGCGCAAATCCTCGGGGTGCTGGGGCATAATTGGAATTTTTGCGGTATAGGCCCTTAAGGAGACTATTGTTAGCAAAACTACTAAGCATTTGAGGCTAATAACTGAGACTTCTAAGACTTACGAAATAACGCGCACTGTAGTCAAGCTGATAAAGTAAGGTGGTGGTCTGAAGGTGGCAGTAAAACTCACAAAAATTTATATATTAGGCTCTATACCATTCAGGCATAGAGCCGTGATCCACTGCTAATTTATACGCAATTTCATTCCAAAATGATTAGGTTATTATTTTTACAGTCTTTAGGTTTATTTTGTACTAGCTTTTCCCGCGACTTCGTCCGCGTGAGCGACATAGAAAGCCTATACTATTCGTATTTTTTCCAAGACAATTACAATTACAAAACTCTTTATTGCATACCAGTTACAAAATAATAAAAAATTATAGCACAAAATTTCTTACAATGGTAGTACAATGGGCGGTCTTATCGCTTTAAGCGGTCTCTTCCAGACAACCTTTGGATGGACAGTATCGAAAGGAGGAGTAGACGGCGGTGTACAATTAGATTACAATAATAAATATCTACCTGCATACTTAAACATACAATCCAACTATCGCAGCAAGACTCCCAGTATATGAGAGCGCGAACTACGAAGAGGTCAAGCTGTATCTTCGTAGTCACCCAACCAATTTTGACGTAACATACCCTATATAATCTAAGTTGGGACTAATGCTACCACGCTAAAACCCACATTAAAATCCGTTCAGCAATTTCCGAGTCTATAGATAACAAACACACAAACAAACAGATAAAAAATCACTCCATGGATTCGTGTTCAGTACCCTCTAAATAGTCGGTCCCAGTTGGTTTTTCAAAACTATCTTCAATGTACAGAAATGACTCAGTTACATTTTTATAATAGTATATATAGATTTTTCTTCATGTTTTGGTGTCAAAAATTATCAATAACTGACATATGGATAGATAAAAAATAACTAAAAACGATTAAAGCCTCGTCCTCTTTAAAGTCGAAGAAAAGAAAGAAGGTTGTATCCCAATATTCCCAAGTATTCCCAACTCACTAAAACATAGGTATAATATATATATATATCAAAGTAATATTATATACGTTCAATGGCCTCGTCCCACAGAAATTAGAAGTTGTCGATATAAAGAGATCAGTGCCTTGACCTAAACAGACGTTCCCTGGCCATCGATAGAATTATTTTGAATCCGCACCTTGTGGGTGGATTTTATGGTGTTGCTAATAAAATATTAAATATAAATAAGATGCATATAATATAAGCAAGCCGATAAAAGAAGGTGGAGCAAGACATCAGAGGTCGAATGGTCACCATATCTTCACTTGCGTTCGCGGTGCTCCAAGAGTTAGTAGTAAGTAATTTCTGCAAGAAGGTGTAAGAAAGCTATAATAGCGATGCATTATAGAAGTCAATCAACTATGGCGGTCAGGAACAAATGTTTGAGAAAAAAAAACACATGCATTGTTTCGTGTCTGCATGGGTGTTGAGGAACCAAGGCGTAGTCCTCGTAGTTCCTGGTGCCTTAAATACTTCCAGAGAACCCTAATTAGAGGCCAGGATATATGTTTGTGATCATTGGGCGGTATTTATTTACTTATATTTCCTTATTCAAAGCTGCCGATGGCTAGGCTTGTTCAGGTGCCAAAAAGCAAGTACATATTTTTGGCACCATGATTTTGTTGGGTTGTATGATTGTGACAATACGTGGGTGTTGAACTATCGGGATTTATTCGCGTAGTGTCTTGGATGGTACCTATAGCGTGCTTACGGACTAACGCTTATTTTAGATGAGGCATTCTTCAACGGGGAACCTTGTCTACCGCAGGAAGTGAGAGCAAATCTAGACATTTAACAATGCGCAAAATACGGTATATGAGACAAACATTCAAAGGTATCCATTATATCAGTGCGAATTACAGATATTGGCCGGTACCTATAATATGCCGAATGAAAAAACAAGCCATACTTAAAAAAATAATTCTGTAGCTAATTAGTAAACAGCGCTTAAAAAGTCATAAAATATTATTGTAGAAGAGAAGCAACAAGATGGTTTGCTTAATGGAAAGTGCTAACGCTATTTCATGTAACCTATTTATCACTAGTACGATCGTTTTTGCACATTCTTTATACTCGTACTTCATTCAGAACTTAACTCGCATACTAAGGGCTGGTAAGACATGAAATTACTCTTTGTAATTATAACTAAGATCTTCGACCAAGGTCGAGCAAACCACCATGTCATTGACCCTCAAGCTTACCTTAGTTCAGATGTTTATCAACATCGTGATTTTATTAAATTGTACTTACTTCTTAACATCGTAACGTGAGTTTTGAACGTAAACATCGATTGGAATGCCTAGCTACGAGTACCGTCGCAATGCGGTAACTTAGAACAGTATGCCTGAAAACATACTTCCTATAATAAGTGTACCTAATCTTCATAAACGAATATTTCACGATAATTATGACCGCTTCTATCTTAATACTTTAGATTTTTTGTTATCTACATTGTTTCTGTACAGTATCGAACCTAACCTAGCGTGCAACCTAGCGTAGTTGTGTTTGGATTGCTAAATTAAATTAAACCACCTGGAAAGTACCTGCTGGCTGTACGAGACGAGCTCGACTAATAAGGAGCACGTTTTGTAATCTTGGCCGAATACGGCACTAGGAGTTTCCGTGTGAACTCTCACTTCTGACTGCATCATCGATAAAAATATTGTATTCATCATCTATCAAAATATTGAATTTAACATATCATCGTTTTCAATTTACCTTTGCGGTTTTCCAGTGGATACAAACATCGGCCAAGTGGAAGTAGGACATACTCGTATGAGATTGTTAGATAGAAGAGTGACACGTGACGTACTAAAAGTTATATTATCTAGCTATAATAATATACTGATTTTATATCCATGATCTCACTTTCGGGATTTTCAGGATTTCATATTTTGTTCTGAGACAGTTACACTCTTGTAATTTTATGAGTTTACCTAAAGTGGGCGATTTTGTAACAGCGTAGCACTTTAGTTCTACGGCGTAGAGTTACTACGTTATCTAAGATTTGACTAAAATATTTCGAATAGAGGCGTAGCAAAAGCGTAGAACTTGTACTATTAATTCTGTGCTACCTGTAGGTATATTGGCTTTTAGTAGGTAAGTACGAGGCCACAGAATAAATGGAACTTCCTATTGAGAATGATTATAGCATTAGCATCGATGTAGATGACATGTGTTCGCGTTGAGAAAGGACCTACGCCACGAACAAGCCATTCGATTCGTGCTTAAAAAACGGCATTCTTTTAAAACTATTCCAGTTCTAAGACGATTTAACTAGTTTAAATCCAATAAATTACACATGTAGCTACCTACCTATAGTGAAACTATAGTGAAACAAATTCTGAATTGCAATACTTACGTCAGGTTTTTGCCACGCTTGTGCCGATTTGATACACCTGTTGGTGAATCATGCTAATTTTCTTGCAACTATATTGTTTTATAAATTTTGTAATAAATAATGTACTTACCTAATTATGTTTTTATTAAGAGCGAGTGTGGCTCTGTGACATGGGAGCACGTGCTACTTTCGATCTGATGCACCCGAGTTCGAATCCCGCTTACCCCTCACCACTGACTTTCTTCAGTTATGTGCGGATATAAACGCTGCTTTAAAACGGTGAAGGCAAACATCGTGAGGGAACCGGCATGTCCAAGAGATAATCACAAAACTTCAAGGACATGTGACATCCACCAACCCGCACTGGGACAGCGTAGTTGATTACGGCCCATACCTCTCTCTTTGAAAGAAGGCCCTTGTCCCAGAAGTGGGAACACGATGGGCTGATGATGATGATGCTGAATTATGTTTGTTTGTGATTAACGAAATAATGTGGAAATCTTAATTTTAAAAAATAAGAAATGCACTAACATTCACCTACGTGATATCTGAGATTTTGTAGAGCAACGTCCAAGTCAACTCTATAGATACCAATTACATTTAATTTTATCATGGTCTCCCACATAGGTACAGGTACAGATACAGGTACTAATGAATAAATTTCTTCGTTAATTATTCCTGGTAAAGAGTTAGCCTTACAGTTTAGTACAACTATTGGATTATTTAGTATATGTATTTTATACATATGGAATAAGTGTCTACTATTACTGGTCTGATAGTTTATCAATCTACTTGCCCCGGTACCTACCGCATTGCTCTGTCAATATTGTTCCTCCGTTTTAGAAGAATGAATGTTATCAGTCAAAAGCCTCCTTTCCCTCTCGACAGATGACACCGCGTTATGATTGTTTATTATGATCTCCAATAGATTACTTTGTAATGTCAATAGAAAAGGAAACAGTTAACAGCTGCCTATTTTGTTCTTCATCAATTTGTACATTATTTTGTAGATTGTAGATATTAGTATATATTTATCGGTTAATTTTTATTTTAATATCTATGTTGACATCATAAAAAGATGGTTCAATTATCCCTAAACGGAAGGCAACGAAAATGCTAACGAAAACAAAATATTACCACTGAAAATCAAATGGGTTCGGTAAGAAACTGGAGAGGCACTTTACTCTTATAAATCTTGGGCTAGCTCTTAGACGATGTACAGTCATAAGCTCATAAGTATAGTCACAATATTGAGATTCCTATTCTTATGGCAGTGTTACAATCCTTACTGTTGTTAGCTTATGGTACAGCGGCAGCGTAGGACAGTCTAAACAAAGTTCAGGTCACGGAGTAGGAGGAATTTTCTGCTTGCTGAATGAACTTTGAGATAAGCAATTTTATTTTTAGACTAAATTAATTTCATGCGCAAACAGTTATACGTACAGTTGTTGTTCAACGTATGCGTATAGGTTTCTTCATAACACCGCCGGAGTCAGATCACCAGACGCAATATTTCGGTCATAATTAGATTTAGATCAAGGGCTAACCACTCCGATCCGAATATGAGCAGTTAAATTAGGATATTGTCATCAGCCAAGAGCACTTGCCAGTAGACTATGCTATTATTATAATAATTTTAATTAAGCAACGTGCACCCTATTTCGTTGTGATAAGAGTTTCATTAGAGGGTAGTGGGGCAGTTCATTCAGACGTCGGCGCATGAGGGAATGCAGGTCAGGTGCAAGTTATGCAACGTCCGTTGACGTGGACTTACGCGATTTTTTCGTATACCACGCTCGTGGGTTCGTTTGTGACGTCACTGTTACGTCATTGCATCGCTTTTGACCTTGATAGGCTGTATCGACTTGGGAGTGTACCTATTAAGTAGATGTTGCGATGGGGATGAAATCTAGCTTATATTCTATCACATAAATAATAGTAACGCCCAATATGAGCCTGGCTCTTATCTTTTTTTTGTTTTTATTGAACCGAGTAATGAGTCCAGTAAGTCGTTCGCCTGATAGTAAACGCCACGCCTGCCGATAACAATTGCAGTGTCACTTAGAACTTTTAATAGGTACTCGTACCACAAAAAGTACTGCGTAGCACTGCAACGCATTTATCACCCCGAGAAGTCAGATATTAGGTAATTTCTCACAAGGAATCACGAACTACATCATTTTCACTACACTGATATACAAAATATGACTTTTTCGGTTACGCTGTTTCAAGACTATTTTTTAATTGGACACTTCGATATAACTACCTTATCGATGACTGGACGAGTGCAATGTAACGATACCAGGTTAGATTTATGCATAGTTGAATACCCACTCTGAAATTAATGAAATTCTCTGTCGCAAATTGTGTGCGATCGATTCTGTCTCTGATGTGGAAAACCTTTGACGAAAAATATTTTTTGGATTTTGCAGCCGACTCTTTATAAGCCAACTTTGTTAGGTATCTTCTTAATCACAATAGGGTCAAAGTACGTTTGAGTGATCGCTTATAATAAAATCTTCATAACTTAGTTGTAACATCTCGTCGGCGAATCATAATAAAGCTATTCGCCATGACTGAATAATAAGAAGCGCGCCGCGCCGACGCCGCGCTCCGGCTGGCCTCGAGTCACCCCCAGCCCATATCTTACGTGCCTTTTATTTTCATTAACAACCATGAACTAACGGAAGATCCGGCGTCATCCAACCGATCCGATTTTTCCGTAGACAGGAATTTCCATGAAAACGTTCGTGATTTTATCCCCATATCGCTCTACTTTAGGAGAGCTATGTTTACACGGCCGCTCGACTATTTGTTAAGAAGCCTATATGTATCTATTAAACTAGTATAAAAGATTTTCTTCCGGGATAACTAATATGAGTTTTCATTCCGAGAGACAACGGTAAAACCGCAAATTGAGATGCGATGCGGAAAGTGTACCCCAGTGATGCAAATACCCGCATTTTGAAATAAGTACCTACCTACTTCCATCTCTAAACCTAGTAATTATATTTAAGTAAAATTGTTCCGCTGTTACGATAAATGATTAATTGTACCACATATCTCTACATTTGTTATGGATAGTTTTAACTCGTTTTATACATTGTAATGCTATTATGATTGCTAACGTGAAGTGAGAGAGACTTGCCCTGCCGTCCTAGATTAAAACATCCCATACCCAGCGTGAACGTGTTTTAAATATGCTTTCGTTGGGACTGCCATGGCGTTGTAGCGCGTCTGGAATGTTCGCTGAAGCGGGCGTGAACGGCTCCCACAATATTATGCAAGAAAAAGTGGCCTCAATGTTCCACCGTCTACGAGGTAGCTCCAACAGTGTTCTGAAAATGATTGCACCCCGCTTTGATTGTCCTATCCAGAGATACTGGATAGGTATTGTCACGGGCAGGACCAAATAATTTAATGTATTTTTCCTTCAGTTAAAGTATCCTGTTGACTCGAAGATTTTTCCACTCTATACGACTATGGGTTTATCCGAAATAAATATTTTTTATTTATTTAATCTCCTTAGGATGGCTTTCATTAGACAGATTTGTAATTTTCTAGAACAGAGCTTCGGCTGACGTAATGGGTGGCTCGCGTTCATGGGGTAGGTAGGTGTTAATCGCACGCGTCTATCCAAATTCTGGCAATAGGTTTATATTAATAAATCATTAGTTAACAATAATTAGGCTCAGTTTTGCGCCGTCGTGACGTGAAGTCTTGTTGGTTTATCCATTTGTGTACAAAAAACAAGTTAACTCAACTTTAACCCCGATTTCACGCTGGCGCACCCAGCTTATACTTAATAGTTTGGTGGTACAAAACTCACCAAAGAATAAAATAATTGAAATAGGAATTGGCTTCTGAACAAAATACATTTATAAAAAAAACGTGATTCCATGCAAAAAGTAAGAGACTTTTAATACCTTCAGACCGTTTAGCCGGGAAATATTTCGATAGGTAGGTAGGAGGTTATACCCTGATATAAATAAGTAAAACTAGACCCTTTCCCAAATTCTAATCTAAAAGCAGCATTGAACAGAGACTCAATAAAAAGTTAAAAAAAGCAAGCTCGTTTATAGAATCGTTACGAAAAAGGCTGTTTGTTACTGGGAAGGTCTAATCTGAGATTACGTTCCCAAATGTACAGTAGGTAGTAGTCAGTTGACCTCCATTCTTTGGCACTTCGCCAAAACTTCCTGAAAGTATGCCTAAACATGCTTAAACCAAAGAAACTATGGGAAATGTATAAAAATGATAAGGGTACTCTACGAATATTACTGACACGCTGTTTTCTAAGGATTTCGTATTCACAGTAAAAGAAAAATATACTTCCTCTCACATGTAATTAAGATAAAATAAATAAATTAAAAATATTACTTACCTAGTATTCTATAGAAATTATTATCCAAACAACACGCTAAACTCGTTAAAAAAACACAAAGTAAACACGAGAAAATTACTTTCTTCATAAGGACACTTTTGGTTTTGGAACTGATCCCGACGAAAACGCGGGAAAACCTGAGGCGGAAAGGAAAATGGCGACGCGTCTACCCCACGCGGTGGTTGGCACAATACTGGGTAAGTTGCGTAGTGGCTGGGTAGTTTTGGCACACATCTGACTACGCAAAGGGAGTCTAAACTTCGGTTTATACCTATTTGGCGCTTGAATATTTCTATAATTATCCAGGATTGGAAGAAAATGTTGGCTTTCGAAGGTTTGACGTCCGTTTTGAAGGCGCATGGCCGAATAGGTGGCATAGAAACGTTATTTATATAGGTACTTACATATTTTATATGCCTACTTATTCGCGTCTATGTACTAAAGTTGTTTTTTTTTCTAAAATTCACACGCAACGACTACTCGTTTATGTGTTTAATTTTAGAAACACTGAATCTATAAATAGGTACTTACCTACTATATAACTACTATATAACTGCAAATATAAATTCACTTCTATCCAATGTGAACATGATGGATAGTGAATGTATTTTTATCAGATTCAGCTTTTGAATCTTTTATTATCCATTCAAGTATGCTATTAGTAAAATAAATTATTATTATGTAGGTACATAAAAGGGCATTTTTATACAATAAAACATGAGATATATCAATAATTATAACTTATTTATTTCCACTAGAAACTCGGAACTAGAGATATTGCACTAAAATTTAAATTATTAAAAAAATTTTATACTATACTCACAATTAAGATTTTTGGTGCGAAGTAGAATTTAAGCACGATTTAGGCATAACTAGCTATTCACAAAAAGAAGTAGAATTTAACCTTATATTCAATATAATTATAAATTAAATTTAACAGCCAGTTCCATTTACTCTGATAAACACGTTAAATTCTAATAACCCCATTAAATTTTACAAATTGATATTTGAGTTCCTTAAAAATTCATGTACATATAATTTTATAATATATAGGGATACAACAGGAACTCGAAGAACTTAAAGCTGTACGAAAACATTTTGATGAAATAACTGTAGTAAAAGAAAACCAGCTTCAGAAACGTCCAAGAAAACAAACCCTACCGTACAAGATTCAGCTAGGTATATCAATACAGCAAGCTCTTCAGAAACAGGGTGTAAGCACTTCCGAAACACTTGTACTTCTTCAGAAATTCACTTCAGAAATACTAAAGTTCTAATGTGTAATGGACACGCACGAAATTTAAGTGAAGTACCAATGATTTTGACGGATACGATATTTTTCGATTATTTCCACTTTTTGTCGAGTTCATACAGATAATATATAGTATACAACAAGTCGGAGCATAGCAAGCAACGTCTATTTATCTTGACTCTAATATTAGCAAAGAAAACTAAATATTACTACATAAAGAAGCGACACTCCCACCCCCCCGCCAATTTGTCGTCACCCGCAATAAATCGGTAAAAAAATGGGTAATGCCGTGCTTGCGTCACTCGGTTGTCACCGCTCGCTGCGAATGACTAATGAGTGAGATTCAAATGTTTATTTTATATGTGCGATCAATTGATGTTATTTGAGGTTGTCATGACCTTTTTGGATGACGACGACGACCTGCTTTACAGAGGTAGAGCAGGCCGGCTGACTATTTGACTTTGACATATGGACGAAACATATTAAGAAAAAGACGTAGAACGGCTGAAGACGGTGGAGCTGACCAGGACCTGACCTGACTGACGGAGGTCTGCCTCTCTCTTTTTTCATTAAAATTTAATATATTGACTTTGATACAATATTAATATACCTAAAACCAAATGGTTCGTTATTGTTCTGTGTATGGATGCAAAGAAACCACTTACACAAATAAGAATTGGAGATTTTTTGCTTTATCGCGTCTCCCAGCCAAGCGATAGTAGGTGTGAAAGAGAAACACTTAGGTTGCTTACGTATAGCGTTGTCCTTGTCGCGCTCGATTCATATTAGCTCATCCCTACAATAATTACGCACACACACAAAACGTGTGTGGATAGGCCGGTGCGCCAGTAGTAGTGCTAGACAGTTAGCTCGGCGAATTTGTATGGAGTGTCGGGGGTCTGATAATAGTAGCATTTTATTAAATTGCTAAAAATCAATAGCAGAACTTAAAATTAAAATGAATAAAAACATAGCCATAATTATAAATTCTTGGAATGAACATCATCAATAAAAATTATTTGAGTCTATCGGTGCTCTCTTTGAGAGAAGGCCCGTGTCGTAAGATATTGCATCGTGAAGGCTTCTCCATTTTTTAACATACATATCAGATTGTATCTTCTATAAGAATAGTTTTCAAGAACTCTTAGCAGCAGAATTAAACAAGAAAGAAACAGATTAAAAAATAATCTAAAAACTACGTTTTCGCGCTTTTTGAGGTTAGGTTGCCATTGCATGCTAATAAATGAATTTGGAGTACATTGTCATCGAGTTGTGAGCTACCCTAAAAGTTTCAGCTGGATAGCTAAACTTGAAGTGCTCGAAATTTAAGTAGCAAGATTCCACCCGGAAGGACAGACAGACAAACAAGAAACTAACTTAAAAAAACGTGAAAAAAAAAATTTTTTTCTTGGCTGCAATCGAATCAGCTACTACGGAATACAAATTCCTAACGTAAACAGTCCGGGTAAATATATTCTTTCTTAATATTTAAAATTAAATTATAGCCTTATAAATATTATTAAAGAAAGCCTCAGATTAAAGTCCATTACTTTAGTATTTGTCTGGAATATTGAAATTTATATAGACTTTATACTGGACAACACATGCTTATATCTATTCGGACTACACTCGAACACAATCATACCAAGATCAATTACTTAGAAATCGACTTCAAAAATACGTGAATCAATAAGATAATGCCAAACAATACAAATGGTATTGCAAATGATTATTTCCAAATGGCAGCGCTCACTAACGTCGATTTTTATATGCTAAAAAAACAAAAACATACCGTCGAATTGAGAACCTCCTCCTTTTTGAAGTTGGTTAAAAAATATTTTGAATCTTATTTAAATACCTTTTTTAGTTTCCTTGTGACGATTTTTTTTTTTTTGTTTGTCTGTTTTCTTTATTTTGTTAGTTGTATTTTTGTGGTCGTCAAATAAATGCTTTTTCTTTCTTTCTATATCGATGAAATATGATTACTAAATTTATTAAAATAAAAGTCAATATCATATAAAAAAATCCTTTACCGTGCCGTGACGTTGGCGAGCGCTGGCAATTATTATACAAGTCCTTTCATATTATACAAATACATTGCCGTGCCATTCTGGTCCTCCGTCCATAAGAATATTAATATTGTGCCGTACACCACAGAATACTAAGGGACAGAAGCATAACTCCGCAAAGAAATTTAAACAAATAGCGACTCTTGCTATGACGCAAGAAAATTCAATTTAGCTCGCGTAGCGATGCATGTACCAGTCATATTAACCTACAGAGCGCCTCTCTTTCTATCGCGCCGCTCTTATCTCTTCTGACGCGGCACGTGTAACGACGCGCGACCCGCCGTCGGTGTCCGGCTATGTACTTGTAGTTTCGTACCTACAGTGCGGAGTGCGCTAGGCTGCGTACACGCAGTTTTCACAGTATACGCTGAGTTTATTTCAGCACTCAGACTTCAATTTGAGTATAGGAAAGAAATGGGTAAACATACTTACCTTTTTTTCAAAGTCATGTTAACATAAGTTACAATATTTAACATATTTTATTTGTATCATGTGTTTATGACCTTTAAAAGTGCACTGTTGTGCCTATTTCATAAATGATATTTGACTTTGACTTTGTATCAAAACTTATAAACGCAAATATTTTTGCAGTCGATTCTACAAATACAACTTAATAATTAAAACACCTACGGTGTTATGTGAATAAATTAAAATAACTCTTAATAGTTTTAACATTCGCCGATAGTGGCGGTAGTGTGCATGTTCACCACTCTATGCGTACAAATGTCAAAAAAGGTACATTAAGGTGGAGTCCGCATTTATATTACACTTGTTGCGCCCCGCGGTTTCACCCGCGAAAACAATTTTGCAGGACATAGGTTTCCCATGTCCTTTTTCAAGATTTAAAGTACCTACTATATAGGGATTTTGCGTGTTTGACCTCACAAAATTTCGCATTTATAATAATAAAGAAGGTAGAGGAAAAAACTTATCCTGCTTCCTAGTAGGATAAGTTTGTTTTTGGGCAAAATGTAGCTATACCGTTTTTTTTGGCTACATAGAGTGAGATAGTGATGTTTCTTTACGACTTAAATACGTAACAAGAATGAACTCCACCTTTAAGTTTTAATCTGACATTTTGCTTCAAAACCCAGATTATTTAAAGCTAGTAATATAAAGCCATTTACAAAGTTTTCTGTGGCTTTAGGCTCTTGCACCTTATATTCACGTATAAGTATTAAATAATATTAAAAAAAACACTTAGATTATGTAATCAACCTTACATATTGAATTAATGTGTGCTGGATGAATGATGAACGTTTATAACGCTAAACAATAGTGCGCTTTGTAACATTAGCAAATTGAACAACCAAACATATATCCATCCTTTTCGCTCCAGGCATATAACGCGGGGTGGGAGCGAGACAGCGAGCGTGCGTTTAATAGAAGAACAGCAGTCGCTCCTGAGCCGTGCCAGAGAGCAGACGCCAGCCGCGTTTGATGTTAAGGTACTGGATGATGGCGCGCACGCAGATTAAGATTCCTGAAAACAAGAATAAATTAAACTTAATTTATTATGATACTTGCTGCTACCCGCCGGTTATGAGCTATCACGGTTTATAGTTCTTCCCCAAGGAACTGTTAGTTTTTCCAGAATAAAAAGTATATTATGTAAGTATAAATGCGAAAGTTTGTGAAGATGGATTGATGAATGTTCGTTACAAGCAAAAACTACTTTTTTTTTATGTAACTTAATGACGAGACGAGCTGGTCGTTTGCCTGATGGTAAGCAATACGCCAGCCCATAACAATAACAGCACCACCCATAACTTTGTTTTGCAAAATCCTGCGCGGCGCTGTACTGCGCTCGTCACTCTGAGACAATTAACTGTAGAGTCTCATAATGCCCAGTAATTTCGCTGGCTACAATGCTCTTCAAGCCGGAACACAGTAATGCTTGCGCACTACCGCTTGGCGGCTGAATAACTGGTAAAGCGGTGGTACCCACCCAGACGGCCTCTCGCATACGAGAAAACTAACACCTACTGAACGCATTTAAAAAAAAATGATACTTTGGCACTAGAAAAGTACATAGAGTACTTTTCATCCCGGAAAATCGCCGGTCAAACCACGGGGTGCCGCTAGTAAAAAAACTTAACCTACGGGTTTATGTTTTATGATAATATCGGGTCTCTTCGCGCACAATTTTAATAATTCAATTTTAAATTCGCTGGGTTCAGTTAACAAACAAGATTTTTGTTGAAAAATATATTTTTCAGGACAAGCTTTTAACAAATTCGTAATCGGAACCGCGAGCAGATTAAATGAGCCCAAACATTAGTAGTTTACGATTACCCGTCAAGGATTTCCATTGACCACCTTCCGTCTCCATTATCAGATCAGCTGGCTGTCACCATAATACTGCATTGTCGTCGGACATTGACAAGTATGCAATTGCAATTTCAATTCCGTAGGATAAGAGGAAGTGGTTTTGATTCAACTTGCAAGATTTGACCCAAAAAAGCTACCACTAAACCACTGGGTTCAGTTTATAAACAATCGAATTTCAGTAAAAGAAAATTTAAAGATCCCCCGCCACAAAAAACCTATAAAAAGTAAAAACAGCTTGACCAATATTGATAAAAAATGTCTAAGAAACAGCGCTAGAAAACCTGCTTTCAAATAATAAAAAACCGCATCCAAATCGGTTCAACCGTTTAAGAGCTACGGTGCCACAGACAGACACACATAGTGGTCAAACTTATAACACCCCTCCTTTTTGCGTCGGGGTTAAAATATAGCTAACTTACCAAAAGCCATAATAAGCCACCATAGCCACGAGTTCTCGTGGCTCGCGAGCTCCGTGGAATGTTTCACGATGAGCGTCCACTTGGCCAGGGACAGGCCGAAGCCGGCCAGCGCGCCGTACCGGCTCGCCACCGTGTGGCAGAAACACATCAGCAGCAGGAACCCTATCCAGTTGAACAGGAACGCAACTGGAACAGAAACAACTCTAGATAGATATATCATCAGACTTTTAGACTGAGTAAAACGAATAAGTCCTTCATGGGTGTACATTATTACAATAAAATTCCAAAATGTATAACCGAGCTCACAGAAAGTAGATTTAAATTGAGTGTGAAAAATATTCTAATGAAAAAAGCATACTATACAGTTAGGAATAGGGGATCGGACAGTAATCGAGAAAAAATCTAAAATGTAGTTTGAACGAATGTTCGTCGAACCAGAAAGATCAGTCAATCAATATTTTTGTGAAATAATAATGATTTATATTTTTAAATCAATAAATAATTCTGACATTTTTAATCTGTTCTTCATCTCAAACGAAACAACAATTACAGCGCATGACGTCATTTGTAGGTAAATGCCGTGAGTCAAGCTTCTGATTATTTTACGTTTTTGCTTTTATAAAATGTATTTTTGATAATTTTTTCGTTCCATTACTACAATATAGTCCCCAAACTAAACAAAACGTATTAGAATCTTTGCAAGTTTTATTTCGAAGAGTTTGTCGTTTTCTACCTACATATGACATCACAAGTTTTGAGGTGACCTTTTGCGCGGCAATATTTGAAACATAACATTTAAACATAGTTTTAGGTACTTTAAGAGCGTTATTTAATTAAAATAGTATTTTTCATGGCTATATATATTCGTTGTAGTTAATTTAAAACACTTTCTGAAAAGTTGTCCGGTCCCCTATTACATAGAAGACAAAGATGCATGGAACATTCTGCTTCTGCCAAGTAGCCAACTGGCACATAAGAAAAATAATATTGTCAAAAACAAACAAAATATTGTAACAAAAGTTCTAAAAAATATGCCCCTCAGTTTCTTGCCGTATCTTCGGAGTAGTGGTTATTTTTCCGATACGGTGGTAGAGTCATTGTAATAATTGACGTTCATAAGGGCGTACGTGACGACAAAAAAAAACGAGCCTCCTCGATTCTAAGCCATGTCTGAGGCAGCACCAACAGGATTCTGCGCGTTGTAGCTGGCCGATTTGACTGCCCTATTATTGGACACACAGCTCAGCGCACTTAAAATTAAATATTAGGTAATTTATTTAACATGTGTTTATTTTATTTTTAATGTGTATCTAATTATTTTATTTCAATTTTTTTTAATGTGATTGATTGTAATTATATGGACTTATGTCTGAAATAAATAATTTGAATTTGGATGTCGTCATCATTATCATCAGCCCATTACATTCCCACAGCTAGGACTCGGGCCTTCCCTCCTAGAGAGTATGAGCCCTAACCCACCACGCTAGCCCAGTGCAGGTTGGTGAATGTCACATGTCCTTCAATTATTATTGTGATAAATTCTTGGACATGCCGGTTTCCTCACGATGTTTTCCTTCAGCGTTCTTAGAGCGAGTAATAAAACCGCACATATGCAACTTAAGAAAGTCAGTGGTGCGGGGCTAGCGGGATTCGAAGTCGTGTGCGTCGGATCGAAAGTCGCACGTGCTGCCACTGCCACACTCGCCTTAGATAGATAGATACACGACAGGAAACACTTTATTGCACTTTACTTAAAAGTTCGTCAAAACTATAGTAACTACATAACAAGGTTTTTAGTTTGTTTTTTTTTTATGTTGAGTATATTCTCAAAGATTTTATATTTTTCTTGAGTTTTTTATGGTATCCGAGATTTTATTATAAATTTTGGCGGCAATAAGGTTTGGGTCAGAACTGTGTATTTTTAGTCTTGAAGAGGGCAGCATTTATTCTTTATTCAATGTAAGCGTCACAGACGCACTTATGAACGTCAATTATTACAAGGCTCTTCCACGGTATCGGACAAATAACCACTACCCAGAAGATACGGCAAGAAACTGAGGAGATTTTTTTAGAACTTTTATTACAATATCGTTTTGACAATAATGTTTGTTATGTGCCAGTTGGCTACTAGGCAGAAGCAGAATGTTCCATGCATCTTTGTTTTCTATGTAATTACTAACAGTAAGTTATTTTCGCAACCACTGTAGTGTAAAGCGTGTCACACACTACGCAGAAACGGTAAGATATCCTTATCTGAGCTTCTTCTGAGGAACTGTCTAATAAATCCAGAAGCAATAAACTACGAACTCATCGTAACACACTGTATATACGATCGGCACCAAAAAACAAGTATAGTCAAGTATATATATATAATTTGAAGAATTCCGCGTGAATAATTTAACAACCTTAGTCTAAACATAAACATTAACTACAAAAATACTTTATTAGAAACAGTACAATCTTTTAACCTTTTAGGAATCAAAATAGATACACACATGAACTGGAAAAATCACATAGATCACATAAAATCGAAAATATCCAAATTTACATATGCCCTGTTCGAAATCAAACACAGCACAAATACAGAAACCGCATTATCAGCATACTATGCATACGCACACTCGTGGTTGAGATACGGCGTGATGTTATGGGGAAATAGTGTAAACTCCAATGACTTGTTTATATTGCAGAAAAAATGTTTAAGAATTATAGCACAAATAGACAACGACCAAAGCTGTAGACCTTACTTCATAAAATACAAAATTTTAACTTTAGTCTCAATATATATACAAGATTTATGCACATTTGTATTCAAAAATAAAAATATATTTACAAAAGTAGAAAACACACATAACTTAAACACTCGCCACAAATCAAGATTATACTTGCCATATTCCCGAATCAAAATGCTTAACCACAGTCCATATTACATGGCAGTTAGAATATTTAATAATTTACCCATAGAAATTAAAAAGGAACCAAAATATTTATCTTTCAACAATAAACTAAAACATTTCTTGTCAACACATTGTTTCTACACTTTAAATGAATATTTTGAAATTGGTAAATAAAATGTGTATAATATAGTAAAATATAGTTATATATAGTATAATATAATATAATATAGCATAGTATAGTATAAATACTATAGTACAGTATAGTAGTATAGTATAAATACTTTTGTCAATAATATTTAATATTTTGCATGAACAGCGCCCGCCCAATTTGCGATGTCTGAAAAAGGCGACTAAGTTTTAAGTCCATGTACTATAGAATAAGACCTTTGTACACTTAGTTTTGCAAATAAATGAATGAATATGAATATCTGCGAAGTGTGTGATACTTTCAGATAAGTTAAGTTTTTATACGCAGATAAAATATTACCGTATCTGCGTAGTGTGTGACAAGCTTAAGAATTAGATACGAGCCAATCTGCCCCACCACTACACCAAAAGGACTGTCTGTCCTTATCACACTATACTACGTCTTTTCTATTCTCAATTCGTTCATCATGCAAAAGAAAGAGAATGATACAAGGACAGCTGAAATCCATTTAAACTTACCGAAGAAGGAAGTGAGAAACATGATGTCTGTGCCGAGCAAGCTGTTTTCAGGGTCGAGTTGTTCCGCTGAAGACTCGGCGGGTTCCACGGTTACGAACGCGGCGAAGGCGCCGTGGTGCGGCGGCGGCCCTTGGAGCTGCACCACAAAATTGTTTAATTTTTACTTTTTTAATTTAAATAAATTGACAAAATGAATATAAAAAAGATAATTATAAGCCTCCACAAATAGCAATAAACTAGGTAATTAGGGATTTTTACAACTAAATAAAGAATCAGTAAACTAAAATTTATAAAACCTCCGACACAAAAAACCTATGAAACATGTTTAGGAACCACCGCTAGAAAACCTGCTTTCAAATATAAAAAAATGGGGATCCAAAACGGTGCCACAGATAGACACAATTAGTAGTTAAAATTATAACACCCCACCTTTTTGCGTCGGGGTTTAAAAAAGTAATGCGAGATACATAAATGCGATACCATTTACAAATTAAAATAATTTGATAATGATGACGTTAGGTATGTATTCACCGCAGCCAGACTGCTTGTGAATAAATCAATATTGGAATTGGTATGCTCAGACTTCACAAGCTTGTTCAATGCACATGTATTTATTATAAGTAATAATCGTTGATTATCAGTAGAACTATTGGTGGCAGGTTTCTCGTACGCGAGAGGGCGTCTGGGTGGGTACCACCGCTTTGCCAGTTATTCATCCGCCAAGCAGTAGTGCGCGAGCATTACTGTATACCGGTTTGAAGGGCATTGTAGCCAGCGAAATTACTGGGCATTATGAGACTCAACAGCTAATTGTCTCAAGGTGACGAGCGCAGTGCAGCGCCTCGCAGGATTTTGCAAAACAAAGTTCTGGGTGGTGCTGTTATTGTTATGGGCCGGCGGTATTGCTTCCCATCAGGCAAACGACCAGCTAGTCTCGTCATTCAGTTACATTAACAAAATAGAATTAATTAACAATGCTTGTCAAAACATTTGGCTAAATAAAGCAGAGCAACAAACCAAAAAGTAAGCAGTCATGAATTCCACCTTAACAAAATATCTATTATTTGTGTCTGTCACATCCCTAGAGAACAGATAGCAGATGAATACATAATTACCGTTATCAAACCAGCTAATCTAATAATATGTGTATATTGTATAAAATTATCTTTGTATTTACACAGATATTGTTATTGATTGATTAATTGAGAGATCAACAAATATATGAATTAATAAACCAAACAGCAACTTCCTGAATTTGACTTCTATAAATGTATCAACGCTGTACTCAGCTGATAAAATAATGTGTTGATAAAATCTATTTATGGTCACAATGGTTCATTATTTTCATTGTGACCAGTGATGACATACTAGCAAATGCCCGCAACATTGTCTGCCAGGAATATTAGGAATCTATTCCCATGATACTGGTGGTAGGTTTCTCGTATGCGAGAGGCCGTCTGGGTAGGTAGCCGGCTGAATAACTGGCAAAGCGGTGGTCCGCTTTGCCAATTATTCAGCCGCCAAGCAGTAGTGCGCAAGCATTACTGTGTTCCGGTTTGAAGGGCATGGTAGCCAGCGAAATTACTGGGCATTATGAGACTCAACAGCTAATTGTCTCAGGGTGACGAGCGCAGTGCAGCGCCGCGCAGGATTTTGCAAAACAAAGTTCTGGGTGGTGCTATTATTGTTATGGGCTGGCGTATTGCTTACCATCAGGCAAACGACCAGCTCGTCTTGTCATTCAGTAACATAAAAAATAAAATAAAAAAAACCTGATTTTCCTGGTCTATTTTGGACAAACTTCTAAAGAGAATCAATATTATCGTTTTTTTCTTTAATCTAATGTTAAGGTCTTCGTTCATTCGAATATGCCGCCCTGGTGGCATTAACAAATTTAGTATATAAAACAACCTACTTTTAATAAAGTTAACTTCTTTTACTTATTTTGTACAGCATTCTGACTAATTCCAAGAGAGGCTCAGCCAAAATGCTGATATAATCTCTAAGTTAATGAGTCCTTACGCCAGTTCTATTTCTAAAATCCCGGTTTGAACACATTCCACTAAAACATGGTGAATAAATCATTGATGATATTACAGACTGCACAGTTTGGAGAGGTACTGCACAGCTATCTTCATTAGTAATAAAAGTCTATTACATTGAATATGTCGGGAACGAAGTCTCAATGCTAAGACAGTTTCATGTTTATTTAATACACTATTGTCTATCTAAGGTGATTTCAAGGTATGCGGCCATAAAGTCCGTTTAATATGGGATGACATATAGGGGAAATTGGTTATCACCTGTGGTGGACATTCCCCTTCCATTTGCTTCTCTCTCTGCACCTCCTCATATGTTGGCAGCTTGGAGTTAGCCGCCACATCGTAAGGTGGAGGCGCTGAGAAGTCTGGCTGAGGCGGGGGGATGTCT
The DNA here is from genome assembly GCA_951640565.1 of Petrophora chlorosata. NCBI lineage: Eukaryota > Metazoa > Arthropoda > Insecta > Lepidoptera > Geometridae > Petrophora > Petrophora chlorosata. The sequence goes on along the minus strand of OX621203.1, from coordinate 9,453,100 downwards.
TGCATTCCGTCTGAAATGTAACAAAATATATCTATACAAACTAAATAAGGCACCTAATAAGCTTCCCTAGATTTATACAGTATGGGTGCGAATTTGAATATATCATACACTTAACCAATCAAGGGCAGCAAACATAACAATAGTAGTTTTATGCCCACCAGTTAGTACATAACACATTTGGCAAGTCAAACATGGCTCAAGTTTTTTTGAAACCACAACCAAATTCAATATACATTCCATCTTAGAAGTACTAAGAATATAATCATGCTATTAGGTACACATTTCATTGGGATATATTTCTAGAATAATATGAAATAATGTTCATGTAAGGAATATATTGTTTTGTGTGATAATAAACAAATCAGACAGATGTAGATTAGTTTTTTTAGGAACCTATACTCCATCCAATATACAGATAGTCGTTTTTAAAATTTCGCAAGTTGTACTTGTGTTTCTATGACCATATCAGCCCCCATACCCATATGTCCCTCAAGCGCCAATCGTATATCGTGTTGAGATCAAATTAAGGTATAGCTTCACTGCGACTAATGAGATACCGACTAATTATTATCGATTCAGGCAAGAAATCGAATTAATCTCATTCATTTATACCAAAATATGATAACTAAAAGTTGAGATAAACGTAATAGGACAATAAATGACATCATAAAATATTGTCGCAGTGAATCTATACCCTAAACTGAACTCAACATGATATACGATTGGCGCTTGAGAGACATATGGGTAGGGGGGCAGGTCTATTTGTGCTAAGATCAAAATAATATTTTGACGAACCTCGATGTAAAGCAGGTTGTATTGATTCTTCTTATTAAAGATAATCATTTTTATTTTAAGAGTACTTGAGAGCTATCAAAGATATTTTCCACACTTATTCTAACAGAAGGAAAACATTGTTAGACTTACATTTTAAGTTTACAAACCACAAAAAAAAGGACTTGTGACATCTACCAAGGTCTCAACCCACATAGTAGTTTATGGGCTATGAAAATTAAACAAACTTAAAATTAAACTTCTAACAATCACACTGTAATATGTATGTATTTGATCCCACATATTTATGATCTAATGTAATGTTGCATTTTTATAGATAATTTGAATTGAATTAAAAACACACTTTTTCATGTAGGCAATGGGATTAGCCCTTCGGTTTTGCAAGTGTGAATACCTTATTTATTTATTTAATCTTTATTACATGTAACACAAATCAATTAAAAATATGTTAAAATTGTAACTTAAGATATCATGATTTTCATTAAAAGAGGTATGCATATCTACCCATTTCTTTCTAGTACTCAAAATCCAGGCCTAGAAAAGAAATGCGAAAACTGACTCTACCAATGCTTCGGAAATGCTATATAAACATAGATATATAGATAATGAGACAAACAACTAATTATTCTCCTTAAAGATAAAATTAAGTATGTAAACATAGTATTAAGTAGTTAAACATTTAAAACGGTGTAGCAACACATATTCGTTATCTAGAATTGATTCAAAACCAGGATCTCTTAGTGAATTTCTATTATCGGCTGGTGCAAAGACCACACTATGCCACCAAAGAATATTTTAGTTTAAAACGGATGAATAGATTTAAGTAAATACCATTTGGTTGATACATACATATTATATGCATTATGTTAAAGCTGTGAATTTTGGGTAGGCATCAGGCTTCAGAAAGCCAATTCATTTGATAGTGACTAAACAGTGATTCATGAAATATAAGTGGCCAATCAGGCTATGTTCATTGAGTTCTCACGATATTATCACACCACAATCAATTTGTGTCAAGTCTAGGAAAGTTTCTTTACCGTTCATACTTACTTATGTCAATAAAAGGCGGGGGCATATTTGACTCCATTGAATTCGGAAGTATCACTCTCAAATGCGTCGTCGTGGTCACATTATCACTGCGAGGATGGTTCTGCGAAAACATAACGTTGACTTTCACATATCGCACATCTACGCAAGCAGTTACATAAATAAACAATAGAAAAAACACAGTATGTTACACACCATGTTTACTGTTGGAGCCGCTATACTAATTCTTTACTATATAGCGGTATCGATGACAAAACCGAGTATGGATACAAATGCACGATCTACATACAATTTGATAATAGTACACAATCGCACATCGTTCAAGGTTTTTCCAATAATTTATCAAAGGCAAAGCTGGCGCACCCCCTTGCAATCGTGAAAATATGACGTTTTGAAGTAGTGTTCCAAAACTGTAGTGTAAGCTGTAAGCCGGATTTTTTTATTAAAATATTTACATTTTAAATTATTTTTATAACGTTTTATAAAGAGTTCACTAAAACGATTACATCGCAAAAAATGTTGTTTGAGAATTATAGGATCTTATTATAGACAAGGTCAATTAGATTTTTTAAAGTCATATCTCGCTAGCGTAAATTTATTTATGGTTTCGAACGTATTTTATTTTACAAAATGTCAATATGGTTACTGTGTGACTACTTAAAAACTATTTCCCTGGAAAAAGGGGAGAAGAGGCAAAGCTTATCGCAGATATCACCACTAGCGGATACATTAAACAAACAAATGTCAAAATTGTAAATTTGCAAAAAAGTTATGAAAAATGATTGCTGACTAGAATTTTTGGTAAAAATTGGTTTAATATAGTCATTTGAAAAAAGTGCTCGTATATGTTTAAGTTGTTATTTTCGTTATACAAAACAAGATTTAACAAGATATTGCTGGATATACATTAGGGCTAGGTAGCTGAACAATGAGCTATTTTGTCAAAACAAAAGAAAACAAGTCATAGGTTAAAGTTAGGTTGAGTACGGACTTTATCAACACATATTTCTGGTCATAAGCCAAAAGTTAAAAGATGTTTATTAAATAGGCACAAAAAAATGAATTTTCAATATCAATACACTTAATAATAGAAAATAATTATAATACGTTAAAACTGTATGTTAAGCTAACTTGACTTTGAAAAAACAGGTTACCATGTCTATCCATTTCTTTCCCATACTCAGATTGAAGTCCGGGCCCAGATAAAATACAATTTAGACATGTTTATTAACTGTAAATGTTATTGGTGACATCTACGATAAGCTTGGCATTTTCTTCCCTGTACTGAAGGCTTAATATTGTTATTACATCATGTTTTGTCTAATGAAATCTAATTTTTTTTAGATATAAAAGGCATGTATGAAGAAGAATAGTTCACAAGTTTTCCTATCTACTGTCAACATTATTGATTTGTAATTAGCAAAAAGAACATGGGTAAAGAGTGTTGTCCTTGACAAAGAAATACGGAAGCCGCAACTGAAATAAAAAAACTCCCATGTCCCATGTTCAAAATATGTGCACAAATCTATGAATGTGTGCAAATTATGTGATAGAAGTAGCCACATATTTTTGAAATGTCAACATACGTCAATGTCAATTTCATGTCAAAGTACTGTCAAAAATGTCAAACCGTCGAAGTGAACGTAGCGAGGAATTGGCTGCGCTAATGTTTTTGGATTTTTAAATAAAATCTCGTGTTTCGAAGATATTCATGAATAAATAGCAAAACGAACACATCATGAAGATCGCATTAATGGTGGCCGAGAAGCCGTCGCTGGCTCAAAACTTGGCCACCATATTGAGCAATGGGAAATGTACCACTGGTAAAAGTTGGTAGACGATTTTGATTTATTTTGCCATCTCGACCGCTTCCTCACAACACTAACAAATTTAATCTACGGTGGTGGTCGTACTAATGGAGCTTTTTTAAAACATTTATTTTTTTAGTCTAGTCGCGTGGCTTGTTTATAGTCTAATTAGGTCTGATAGGATAAAATGCCGCCGAACCGATAACTGCTGCGGTAGACGTGTTATAGAGTTGAGTCCCCTAATCGGTAAATGAATTTAGTGTGGGGCTCCCTGCGACTAGATAAAGAGAGGCAGGGTAGCTGTTGGGGACTGGATAAGGAAAGCCTAAGATTGGTCACACTAGCATGCTTTTGGAGAGGCTAATGTCCAGTAGTGGCCTGAAATAGGCTGAAGAACCCAGGTTAAATATTGTGATTGGTAATCAATTTAGAGTGCATATTAGTTTCCTGATTTAGTAACAGTGTCTGGTAAAGTGGTGAACAAATTGGTTAGTGAGAAAAGTTACCCACTATGTAGGGAATACTAATCCAGGGTGCTAATATCACTGTGGTGTCCGGTCATAGTCAATGGTGACAGTAAACTATATATTTTCAAGTGTTAAAGAGGGATCAGAATATTTTTATCAAATATCAGTATTTTCTGTGTAACCTCTTTTGAAAAGTTTGTGTTAGAGTATCTATTTTGTTTACCTATGTGAATAAGAACTGTAATTTATTATTGCAGTTCTTGTATTGTATTTAGAGTATCAAAAATTTTAATAAAAAGATATGTTATAAAATAAATGTATATAACTTTTGTCACAGTGGCCAACCAATCATGTGCAGTACACGAATGGAACGGCACATTCAAGAACGAGCCGGTTCACTTTAAGATGACATCTGTATGTGGACACGTCATGAGCCTTGACTTCACTGGCAAGTACAACAACTGGGATAAAGTGGACCCCGTAGAGCTGTTTACCTGCCCTACAGAGAAAAAGGAAGCTATGCCGCGACTGAGGATTCCGGTCTTCCTGGCTACGGAAGCGAGGGGAGCAGATTACCTGATACTGTGGTTGGATTGTGATAAGGAGGGAGAGAATATTTGTTTTGAGGTGAAAATGTGTCACTAAGCTGAGCCATCATTTTCTTTGAATTTTCTATTATCAAATATCTCTAAGTGAAAAGTGTCACATATACATATAGTATTCTCAAAATATTTCAGGTAATGAACTGCGTTCAAGGCTACCTCAAAGGCGATGTATGCTCCCCCTTAGTTACGTATCGAGCTAAGTTCTCGGCCATCACTGACAAGGACATTAAAGCAGCCATGCTGAACTTGGGAAGGCCCAATGAGAATGAGTCCAGAAGTGTTGATGCTAGGCAAGAGCTGGATCTAAGGATTGGTTGTGCTTTTACTCGCTTTCAGACTAAATATTTTCAAGGTAAGGAGTTTATAAATTACCCTTAAAGGCAAACCACACATGCTACTTTTAAAAGTATTGGCGATGGGCGATTTTGCGATCGCGTGTCAAAATCGCGCGTTTTAGCGATTGCTACTTTTAGTATCGGCAATTGGCGTTTTTGCGATTGCGTGTTTAATCGCGGTATTTACATCACACGATTGGCGTTTGAATGTGTGAAGCTTCCGAAAAGCGATCAAATCGCTATTCGCCGATGCTAAAAGTAGCACGTGTGTGATTTGGCCCTCATGTCTATAAATAAAGTGTATCACTAAAATCATTTGACCATTTGGAATGCTCCAAGTAAATCCGCAGTCATTTCTTGCTGGAAAAACTTATTTGCGCAAATCGCATTGTACAGTAATCACGACTGCGGACGCGGATCGCAATCGCGACCTACGCTGCCTATAGTTGGCTTGGTCTTCCTAAGCCAAAGGTCGCGGAATCGATCCTCGTCAGTGTTCGATTTTTCGTATCTAAAATATTAGTTTCGCCAAGTGAATGCTTGTAAAACAGAACATATTGAGTGTATTTTAAGACATTTGAAAAGATTTGAATAAAGAGACATTCCTGCAGAGTTTCTAGGTGCTATCTTCTGTAGCGGGTGTATTTCCAAAGCACTGGTAGAGTCAGTTTTCGCATTTCTTTTCTGGGCTCAGACTCAAAAGTTATGGTAACTTATGATACAATGTGTATTTAAGACATTTAAAAGTCCGTTTTTGCGCCTATTTCTAAATATTGTTTTTCATGTTCTATCACATTTCAATCAAAATATATTATTTATAGGTAGATACGGCGATCTAGACGCGTCCCTAATATCCTACGGCCCCTGCCAGACTCCTACCCTGGGTTTCTGCGTACAGCGTCACGATGAGATTCAGACCTTCAAGCCAGAATCCTACTGGGTGCTCCGTGTCACCGCTAGCACTTCCGAAGGAAGGGAACTGCCGCTGGAGTGGAAACGAGTTAGGGTCTTCGAGAAAGATGTCGCTAACATGTTCCTGATTGGCATAAAGGAGTTTAAAGAAGCTACGTAAGTACTTCTAACCCATTGAATTCAGCGTCATACGCGTTATTGTTAGGAATTCGCACTCGCGATGCCGATGGATGGGTTTAGTCTTCTCTCCAATTACTTAGTTTAATCGCAATGCCCGAAAATTGTGTTAAGTTGTTTACAGACAATTGCGAAAGCGTTGCTGCACAGTTTTTCCGTATTTCCGCGGAAATAAAATAGTAGGTAACCAGGGATAAATCACATTACCTAGTATGAAAAGCTATAAAGAGATGGGTATTCATATATTCAAAAAAAGATATTGCAAATTATTGGTGTCCTCGTTGTGAAGGACGAACAAAAACTTAGTTTCGCACGTTTTTTTTGCAGTGTTATAAACATCCAAGCTAAAGAGAAGATAAAGGCTCGGCCGGTCGCCTTGAATACTGTGGAACTGATGCGAGTTGCCAGCTCTGGGCTGGGGATGGGACCTCATCATGCGATGCAGGTGACAACCAGACGCAATATTTAACCGACTTGAGAAAGGAGAAGGTTCTCTGTTCGATTGTATTTTTTTTTAATTTGGTACCTCCGTCATTTGTGAAACAATTTGGAAAATTCTTTGCGTTGGTTCAGTATCCCTACGAAGTGGTCCCATATAAATTTCATTGATATAGTCTTGGACTTCGAAGATACATTGAAGTAGGTTTTTGTTTTTTTCTAAAAATTAATTTATTTATCTCGCTGACACCTTCCTCTCAGCTGTGTACATCTTTTATGTTATATTTTCTTATGATAAAAAAAAACTATAAATTAAATTCCTCGCGCGTTTGTTTACCTCATTTCATTCAAAAAATGCATTTTTATTTATGAAACATGTGGGTAATGCGCGTTAGGGATTGATTAAACTTAGATCAAACTAGTTTTGATTTTCATTTCCAAGGTGGCAGAGCGTCTCTACACGAGCGGTTACATTTCCTACCCGCGCACAGAAACTACCAGTTACCCGGAGAACTACGATTTAATGTGAGTACTCTTTAGACAGCCTAAATGGTTAAAAACCAATATACGATATTATAAGAAAGTGAACAAGTGTTAAGGTTCCTACACACTATGCCGGCGGCCCGGCCGGCGGGTATGCCGTCAACAAGCCTGGCGGCATTCCCGGCGGGTATTTGTGCCGCTGGGCTTGAGGCACAAACGAGCCGCTGGCATGGCGCCGGGGTATGCCGGCGGGTTGCGCGGGGAGCCAGCGTCAGTTCGCTCCCGGCATTCGAGTGATACTGTTGTGCGGTGTGTTCTATGTTGTGTGATGTTCGGAATAATAGTACATTGTACACCGAGGGGAGAAAACGATCTATTTCTGTTCGAGAGTATGTTTAACGATCTATTTCTGTTCGAGAGTAGGCTTAAAGGAAACTCGAGAACAGAAATAGAACTTTCTCCCGAGTGATACATAGTGCTTTATACTACACCTAAGAGGAAAATAAACAAAATTTAACGCAACGAAATAAATTGCCGCGCTTTTTTTTTCGTATTGCAGAATAAGGTTGCCATCCTCATTTCATTAAAAATAGAAAACAAAAAAAAAAAACGCCTCTTTTCTCTAATTATTTGATATAAAACCTTTTTGAGATTTGAGGTTTGTATGTTTCCCGCCTCTTTTTTCTAATTATTTCATACAAGACCTTTTTGAGGTTTGACGTTTGTGTTTTTTTTTTTATGTTCGCTGCTAAAAAACAAAAGAAAGCTAGCCGGGCAGTAATGGATTTTCATACAACATTCCTGCCCTGCTTCGGAGGGCAGTAATGAAATTCCATATAACTTTTCCCGCCGCACATTTTTAAGGGAGAAATTACGAACTTTGTAACCCGTTTATGAACGAGTAATAAGACACTTTCCGAGTGGGTGTGGTATAATAGTACGTTGTTCACCGAGAGGAGAAAGTGACCGATTACCGTCGAGGGTGTCGTTTGAAGCCCGAGCCGTAGGCGAGGGCTTTAAAGATCGGGATCTTTAAAGATCCCGAGATCGGGAATCGCACTTTCTCTCGAGTGATACATAGTGCTTTATACTACACCTACGAGGAAAATAAAAAACTAAATCTTTACTAATTGAAATTTATATTGAAATTGTTGCAGTTAGTGAAGCTTAATGTAACACTTTTTCCATTAATGTTTGTTTGAGATGTTTGCGATGTTCTTTTTTCAAATTGTTTGACACCATCCAACACACAGCTAGTGGCCAGTGTCATTTTGCGAACTTGGAGATAAAAACTCACTGTAAAAACTTTTTGGCTTTTGATATTTAGGTTACCAGCGCATAGTCTTACCCAAAATTAAAAAAGAAAAACCACGTAAGAAATGGATTTTCATACACTTTTCTCTCCCGCTCAGATGCGTTTTCTCGCCGCATATTTGTTCGATATGCAATGACGTACTTTCTACCGTAAATTTGATAAAGTATCAAGGTACTTTCCGAGCAGGTGTAGTATAAATGTATTTTCTTTCTTCTTTCTTTTCTTTCTATGTATGCGAGTTCCAGCCAGCTGTGCCGCTGGTATAGTGTGTAGGAACCATTAGGGATCTCGATTTGGAAAAGTCTTTTTTCTAATAACTTATACAAATTGAAACCGGAAAATGTAAAACAATAATAAGAATAAACTTTATTGTGTAAAACGGTGTTATTATAATTATTATATGTATAAATAATAGGTATTTAGTTTATGATAATAAAACGGGACTTGATCGCGCTGAAATCATTAATTTTATTTACCTTGACGTCAGTCTTCTCATGACCACGGCTAATGCAACTTGGTCGAAACGTCGTATTAAAAAAAGAAAGAATCATCTTGAGCACCAAAGTACCAGGAGAACAGAAATACTGAAGAGGTAAAGGCAATAAGGCCGAGTGTTGTTCTGTTAATTTAAAAATACCGCGGTCGTGTCGGTCCATATAGAAGCGGGTATAGTCTCATAATACCCAGTAATTACGCAGTATAATTATAAACTTGTTTGTTTTTAATTCATTTAGGGGCACGCTCCGTCAACAACAGAACAATTCGAAGTGGGGCGCAGAAGTGCGCGCATTAGTTGCTAGCGGAATCAACCGCCCCAAGAAGGGCGTCGATAAAGGCGACCACCCCCCCATTACGCCGCAGCGCGCCGCCTGTAACTATCCTTTATATTAAATTTTACTCAAATACTAATTTATTCATATATATATATATATATTATAACTAGCTTATACGCCTTCGTCGGAATACCCGTATTCTTTCTCTTCTTTACAATGTTTTTTTAACCGACTTCAAAAAAGGAGGAGGTTCTCTGTTCGATTGTATTTTTTTATTTATTTTTATGTTTGTTACCTCAGAACTCCGTCATTTATGAACCGATTTCAAAAATTCTTTTTACGTCGGGTTCAGTATAGCTACGAAGTGGTCCCATATAAATTTCATCGATATGTGACCTTGGACTTCGAAGATACATTGATGTCGGTTTTTGTTTTTTTCTAAAAAATAATTATTTAATCTGTCTTTCCCGCGCTATCTTAAGGAACGTTTTCAGTATCTTCATAGTTGTAATACCCCGTACCTAACATTTAACAGTGAACATTTTAACTGTCTTCACGGTTCATGAGATACAGCGTGGTGACAGACAGACAGACAGACGGACGGACAGCGGAGTCTTAGTAATAAAGTCCCGTTTTACCCTCTGGGTACGGAATCCTAGAAATCTTGTGCCATTTAATATCCATCCTATTTTGAAGTATTTCCTCTCCAGCGGAAACTGAGTTAGACGGCGACTCGTGGCGCATCTACGACTACATAACGCGCCACTTCATTGCGACTCTGTCGCACGACTGCCGCTACCTGAGCACGACCATTACGTTCGCGATCGGAGGCGAGACGTTCACTTACACAGGGAATACGCTCGTCGATCCCGGGTATACTGAAGTTATGCATTGGCAGGTAACGTTTTATTTATTTTTAACCAGCTGACCCGGCAAACTTTGTACCGGCATATTTTTTTTAATTTACTTTAAAAAAAATACTTTTATACAAACCTTGTTCTGACAATAACGAACACAAAAATAATTATCCAATTTAGTGCAGTCGGTCGGAAGTTATGCGCGTACAAATATTTCGTAGATTCAATTTTATTTATATAGACACAGAATACTAAGGGACAGAAGCATCACTCCGCAAAGAAATTTAAACAAATGGCGACTCTTGCTATGACTCAATAAAATTAAATTCAGCTCCCGTAGCGTACAACCGCATACCGCAACCGTGTGTCTACTGTGTACGTTAGTTTATATTCTTCTCTAAATATCTGTGAAAACTTCTAATTGGCCTTCAGCTATTTACTTACTTTGTTACTTATCTACTGATTTAGCCGTTAGTTTTCCTTGAAAATAAAATAAAATAAAATACCTACCAGTCAATATAACCTACAGAGCGCCTCTCTTCCTATCGCCTAGCTCTTATCTCTTCTGACGCGGCACGTGTAACGACGCGCGACCCGCCGTCGGTGTCCGGTTATGTACTTGTAGCTTCGTACCTACAGTGCGGAGTACGCTAGGCCTGATATAGTGCGGGTGAACGGGATTCGAACTCGGGTGCGTCGGATCGAAAGTCGCACGTGCTCTCACTAAGCCGCAGTATATATGTCGCAGCCAACTAGCTAAATTCGCCGTTCAATCAACAGCCTAGCCTCTTGACTAAACAGCGCCGTTCAACTAGCGGCCTGAATGATATTCAGCCGTAGCGTCTATTACAACATATAATAAACTGGCTGGCTAATGCTTAGGCATGCGGTTAAACTTAGACTTTCCTACGCGAGATTGTAAACTGTCGAAAGATTGTGAACCGTCGCATTATTTTTCGGTAGATTATAATCTATAGAAGTGATAGATTATAATCTACTTACATTATATTATATCTAACATACATGTTCGCGGTGTTGGGGTGGCCCAAGGGCCACCCCCGCCGCACCCTAACCTACCGAGGCCTGCAGCTAAATTCACATTTTCATTGTCACTACACTCTTCCATTGTACCTACCATTTTTCATTAAACTTGGAAAACAGGCTTTATAAATGAACAGGCTAGGCAAGAAATTAAACGTCATCGATCCAAGTCATTTGCCTACCTGTTTGATCAAATGGCTGAATAACATTCAAGCCGCTAGTTGAACGGCGCTGCTTAGTAAAGTAGCTAGGCTGTTGATTGAACGGCGAATTAAGCTAGTTGGCTGCGACATATATATCTCTAATATATTTGTGTTTTTTTTTTCCCAGGCGTTCGGTAAGGACGAGTTCATCCCGGCGCTGCAGGTGGACGAGGTGCTGAAGGCGCACGAGCACCGCCTGGTCGAGTGCCAGACCGCGCCGCCGGACTACCTCACCGAGGCGGAGGTAACCGGATAAAACCACTTTCACTTCACTTTCAATCAATCAATCAAAAGTTCCTTATTCAATATATGGCATCACAGACGCACTTATGAACGTCAATTATTACAATTACTCTACAACTGTATCGGAAAAAGAACCACTACCACAGAATACTAAGGGACAGAAGCATCATTTCGCAAATAAATTTAAACAAATAGCGACTCTTGCTATGACGCAATAAAATTCAATTCAGCTCGCGTAGCGCTGCATACCTACCAGTCATATTAACCTACAGAGCGCCTCTCTTTCTATCGCGCCGCTCTTATCTCTTCTGACGCGGCACGTGTAACGACGCGCGACCCGCCGTCGGTGTCCGGCTATGTACTTGTAGCTTCGTACCTACAGTGCGGAGTGCGCTAGGCCTGCCACTACTCAGAAGATACGGCAAGAAACTGAGGGGCATTTTTTTAGAACTTTTGTTTAAATATTTTGTGTAACAAACACAGACTCGCACAGACATACGTTGCAGGTGATAACGCTAATGGAGAAACACGGGATCGGTACTGACGCTTCCATCCCCGTTCACATCAACAACATCTGCCAGCGGAACTACGTCGGCGTCGGCAGCGGCCGACGCCTCATTCCCACCAACCTGGGTATCGTGCTAGTACACGGCTATCAAAAGGTATACTATACATAGATAGATGAACGCTTTATTGCACACATTAAATTAAAGACATAACAAGACAATTAAAGAAAGGTTAACAATGTTAAAGAAAGGTTAACAATGGGCGGCCTTATCAGAATGTTAAAGACGGACAGATGTGAGCTCTACAATAATAAAAAATAAATAAACAAAGTCAATAAAATAAACTACAATACTAAATTATAAACATAGTATGTATTATTAACTAAAGTATGTTATTAACTACATATGTATAATATATATAAGATTTATATTATAATCTTATAGTTTAGGATTGGCAATTCAAAATAAACTGTAATTTGTTGCTCTGTAAACAAAGAAACGACATTCAAAGCTTATAATTTACTATGCCGATTCCTTATCACTTCTTATTATTAATTTCCAAAATACTATTTTAACAATAAACACAATTCTCTTCACTTGCCACCATCTTGACTTTTTTCCTCTGCTTTACCTACAGATGATTACCATTAAGTTATATTCTAACGTTTTTACCGACGGAGCAAAACGCGGCAAAATTCAAAATTAAAGAAATACATTTTTCTTTACATATATATTATATGTAATACATATTATATTTAATATATATTATACTAGGTACACATTGTTACATATTATATTACATTGTACTATAGTATAGTACATTGTTGAACACCAGGGTTTTAATTAGGTGATAGGTCTCTCGTACGCGAGAGACCGTCTGAATTGGTAAGAAATCCAGAATCCAAAATCTCTTTTTTCGGATTAGGCATCACAGATGCACTTATGAACGTCAATTCATCACAATGACTCTAACATCGTATAGGTAAAGAACATTATCCATAAACTATGCCAAGAAAATGAGGGGGATATATTTTTTAAAAAGGGCACGTAAGATTTTATTATGAAGCTTGGCCTCAATAACCACCATTTTCCATAATTCTTGAAATCGCATCTATTGATCAAGCCCTATAAAATCGATAAAGGACGTCAATACAAACAAAACAACTACACGATTCACAGAAAAGATGTTTAGAAAGTTATCGCATCGAATTTTACAAAATGGCGGCTTGGAAACAGGCTAGAAATGTTAGGCAGCCTTTGTATATTCATATTCAATCATAGATTGATCTTACCTTTACAGATCGACCCGGAACTAGTCCTGCCCACAATGCGTTCCGCCGTAGAAGAACAACTGAATCTCATCGCGATCGGTCAGGTAGATTTCCACGCGGTGCTGGCGCACACCACCGAGATATTCCGGCGCAAGTTCCAATACTTCGTGCGTTCTATCGAGGCGATGGATCAGCTGTTCGAAGTCAACTTCTCATCGTTGAAGGCGAGCGGGAAAGCGCTGTCGAGATGCGGGAAGTGTAGGCGATATATGAGATATATACAGGTAAGCAGGGCCCCAATTCACTATAAAAACTTGGCGATTCCTTGCTTCGAAATCACGTCGATTCCTTCATTAATAAATGAAATATCTATGACGCATTCATATATATGATTCTCTATGACGCGTCATAGAGAATACAAATTTCGCAGATGTCGTATAATAATGAAGGAATCGATGTGACCTCGAAGCAAGGAATCGCCAAGTTGTCATAGTGAATTAGGGCTCTGGAAATTTGCTGTGATTGCTATCTCGTAAGTTTTTTTGTATCTAAGGCCAGTTCGCTTAAAAACAGCAATCGACTGTTTGTCCATGTAGAAAGCACAATCATTACTGATGAGATGACATGATCGTCGATACTCCAGCATAGAGGACTGTTCTAAACTCTTGACTTATGGTATGGCTATAAAATATCTATGGTCAAAACCCGTAACCCCTCATATTATGCCATGCTAGAAAATGAAACAGAGGAGCACGTGTTACTGTACTGTGCGGCCACAGAAGATCGAGCAAAAGCAACAAAGCCACTAGGCGGTACAGTAGACACCGGACGATATCATCACCTTTATCACCACCATCTTCCTTACAATCATCATCTTTACCATCTGCATTAACACTGGAGCTGCTATGCCAGCGCCCAAAAGCCGCACTCCGTTACTTTAAGGGTAGATGCTGCCGGAGCAAATACACCCCATGCGGGATGTCAGTGCAGGACTTATCGGCCCCACATAGAATAAGAATAGCTCAATGTGCTCCATCTTCGTCTATATTGTTGCTGAACAGCGACTAGTGAGGTAAGATCCGGTACAGAATCTTACAATCAACTCGTATATTTTTTAACCGATTTCAAAAAAGGAGGAGGTTCTCTGTCCGACTGTATTTTTTTTTTTTTTTTATGTTTGTTACCTCAGAACTCCGTCATTTATGAACCGATTTGAAAAATTCTTTTTGCGTCGGGTTCAGTATAGCTACGAAGTGGTCCCATATAATTTTCATCGATATGTGACCTTGGACTTCGAAGATACATTGAAGTCGGTTTTTGTTTTTTTCTAAAAATTAATTATATCGTGTAGGCGAAGCCAGCGCGTCTCCACTGTTCGCACTGCGACGACACGTACGGCCTCCCGCAGAACGGCACCGTGCGCATCTACCGCGAGCTCAAGTGTCCGCTCGACGAGTTCGAGCTGCTCTCCTGGTCCTCCGGGAACAAGGGGAAGAGCTTCCCGCTGTGCCCCTACTGCTACAACCATCCGCCTTTCAGGTAACCTTTATATCGCACGGTCAGCGACAAAAGTGACTGAACATTTGTGAATCTTTGATTGACTACGCCTTTTTATTTCTCTGAATGTTGCATTTAAATAGTCTGTTAACATCCCGTGCGGATAGGGAAATTGCAAAAAAATATATGTAATTTGTATATTTTCGGTGTTATTGACAATTGAAAGTTTGTAAAACTTCAGCTACTTATGTTGCTGAATGTACAAATCGGAAAAGTATAGGCAACAAATATTGTCCGTCTGTAAACTTTATATAGCTACCGGTTGTAAACCGCGACCTTTTTTTTCTCAAAAACTTATGATTTGATGCGTTTCTTTGGGGGAAATATTTCTGATGAGAAATAGAGTCCATTAAGACCATTGTTCTTTTTAACAATTCAACCTCTGTGGTGCAGTGGTTGGGCAGATTGGCCCAAATCTCATACACCACTGAGGTTGCGGGTTCGATTCCCGCAACGGACGCCATTGGGAGTATATAATAGTCTTTTTCTTTTTTTATGAATAAAATAAAATAATATATATTTTTCCAGGGACATGAAGAAAGGTTTCGGCTGCAACTCGTGTACGCACCCGACTTGCGCGTACGGGGTAAACTCCACCGGCGTGTCGGGCTGCGTGGAGTGCGACGCCGGCGTGTTGGTGCTCGACCCTTCCATCGCGCCCAAGTGGAAGCTGGCCTGCAACCGGTATGTATACAGCTGGTGTGAGATGGTCATCAAACGGTCACAAGCGAATTTTAGTAAACTAAAATCTATAAAACCCGGACACAAAAAAAAAAAAAGTTAAAAACGATATTAATAAAACATGTATAGGAACCACCGCCAGAAAACTGCTTCCAAATAAAAAAAAACCGCATCCAAATCGGTTCACCCGTTTAAGAGCTACGGTGCCACGGACAGACACGCATAGTGGTCAAACATATAACACCCCTCCTTTTTGCTTTTAATGTCGGGGGTGTAGCACTGCATTGCGCTCATGAACATCGGCGCAAAGTTGCAAGTTTATCAGTTTTTTTCCTGGATACATTTCGGAGAGTGTGCGACGGAATTACATGAATTTATTCCGTCATCCCCATTCCATCACCGGACGACCAGGCGTACGGCAAGCCGTCATCCATCTATGTTTGACATTCCTGCTGCTTGCACCAACCTTCATAATGCGAACGGCCAAGGAGTGGAACTCTCTGTCGGCATCTGTGTTTCCAAATAGCTCTAATCTATCTTTAAGACAAGAGTGAACTGGTTTCTTCTAAGCGACCGTGCTACATCTTCGACAGCATCGTCACTTAACAACAGGTGAGATAGCGGTCAAACACAAACATATAACTAATAAAAAACACCGCAAGACAACAGATATTAAGTCTATTTAGTTTAAGTTACAGGATGTTTAACTTACTCGAAGTTAACGTTAATATGAAATGTGTTTGATATTATGTTACTGCTAAACACAAGCAAGCGAAATTTCTGTAATGTCAAATCGAATAGGGTCGCCAAGATACAGGCCTAGCCTAGTTCGCATCTTTTGCATCATTTATTTTAGCATCATTTGTCAATAAAATACCTAAATAAAAATTTGAATCAATTTAAATCAACATTAACGCGCCATTTGCGTGTGACGTCAAAACGTGGGGACCTAGGATCTCATTGGTCTATCTTATGCTACATGTGTGTGTGTGTCAATAATTTAAAATAGGGCGGGCTCTATATCAAAAATTAACAATAAGCAGCGAAGCGCGTGACGTCACATATGTAGTGGTTGCACGTACTCAAGCGTTTTGCGATTACGTTCCGTTTCTCCAAAAATAAGAAAAACAAACATTGAAATACAAAAAAACTACGCAATTAATAATAATAATTATGACACTACTAAATGTTTACAGGAGTAAGAGCGAGTGTGGCTCAGCGGGAACTCATGCGCCTTTCGATCAGACGCACCTGGGTTTGAATCCCGACTCGGCCCTGCACCAATGACTTATAGTTAAGTGCAGATTTTGCACGCTCGCTCTAAAACGGTGAAGGAAAACATCGTCATGAAACCCGCTTACGCGCTTTGGAGTGGTAGGCTCTGGCCGTGGTTGTAATACCACCCACCGAACAAAGCCATGCCGTCAAACGACCTAGTCGTGTTTCGGGATGATGTTCCGTGAACCATCGGGGAGACGGGTCTGAGCAGCCGCTCAACTGCCGTCTCTCTCTAGATCTATGTGCTCCATCTTAGGCCACATCATGGCTTCACATCAGGCCAGATAGTGGCCAAACATAGATCTATTAAGCGTTAAAAAAAAAAAGTAATCTATCGTAAAAAGTAATTATCCTGATTTTTCGACAACACATGCATATTCCATAAATTGTAAAAAAAATGTTAATGCGTATTTTTATTGTTTGCAGTTGTGACGTCATCATAAACATATTCGAAGACGCGTGCCGCGTGCAAGTGTCGGAGCAGCAGTGCGGCGCGTGCGGCGCGCAGCAGGTCACCGTGGAGTACAAGGTAATTTTAAGAGTAATTTTAATGTTTGTTTCTTATTGAATTTTAATGATTGTTTTTTATCTTCGTCTGATTGTTCGTGATGTCATGGGAAAGGTTCCGACTGAAAATCAGTGCTAAGGTACCTACTTAAGATACCTTAGCGTTTGCTGAGTCGGAACCATTTCCTGACATCGCGCAACATTTCACTGTATTGTTTTTGTTTTGTCTTTATTTAAGTATGTATATATTCAGTGTAATGTTGTGTGATGTCCGGAATAAATGTATTTTCTTTCTTTCTTTCTTTCAAGGGGGAGAAGACGCGCCTGCCCGCCGCGCTCACGGAAATGACGGCCTGTCTGTACTGCGAGCCCGCCTTCAGCGCACTGGTGAGTCTACATAACCTACGAAATCGAGATCTTATAGTGAGTGTGGACATTTCTGATGTCAGTCTGAGTTTTTAAAGCGCCCTAAAGCTTCCGACATGGCCTAATAATAATTGTTTATTTATTTATTTATTTTTAAGTACAAAACAGTTTGTACATGGAGGAAATTAAAATGAAAATTAAATAACTAAAAATTAAACAGTCCGTGTGCAGAAAAGAAATGCGAAGACTGACTCTACTTTGCTTCGGAAATACGCCCGCTAGAGAAGATAGCACTAAGGAAATCTGCAGGATGTCTCAACTTCAACTTTTAAAGTCTCGATACATAACATTTTAATTATAACTATGCATTACCTAATCTGGAAATATTCCCTTTTCTATTAGTTACAATTTACGACATTTATATACATTATATGCTAATTTAATAAAATAACGTACTGTAATATACATCTAAATACATTCGCTCTAGTAATTTAACTTAATTTTATTAATTCTTAATCTGTAATTGTTTAATGTAAAATCTAATAAAAGAATAATCTATAAAAACAATGTAGTTATTCAGCATACTTTATCATTGCACATTTTCTGTCTTGTATAAATTTAGTTCCTAAAACAAAACTAGATGGCGTTAGGAACCCCTAAAACACGCAAACGCTTTGCAACAATGTATCTTCATCATATTTCGCCGCCAATTTTAAAATACACACGCTCGGTCACTCATTGACCATTCAAATCAGACGGTGTTTTATTTAACCTACCTTGCTCACGCGATTCTAAGGCCTAGGATTTTTCCATGGTCCTTATCGAATCGGATAGTAAAGAGCGCGACGCGACTTATTGCGTATAAGCACTAGAAACCAATGGTGGATCGCCGTTGAAGGTGCTCATACTGCACATCGTACACGTACCAAGGAGGTTCGGTACGATTGGTTGGTGCTTGCTTGGACGCGCCAGTGGCGCCCCCTTGCGGACAACCGAGGAAGCAAAAGTCGGAAGCGGAAGAAGCTGCAGCAAGGAGTGACGTCAGTACGAGGACTGGTGACGTTGTTGACGTCATACTACGCCCCGCAGGAGGAGTGAAGTGAAGTGAGGTTTGCCAGGACAAATTGTGAGTACATTTTGTGATCACTTTAATTAATTGTGTCATCATCATTAATCGGGAAGATATGTTCTAAACTGTGGTTTCAAAATTCCATGGACTTAGAAAAATTCAAGAATAAATTTCATCGACTTAGAAAAAATTCTCAATTTTGGGACTTGTAAAATTTTCGTGAATGGAATACTGGACTCTAACAAATTTATAGAATAACGGACTTGTAAAATTTTGGTGATTGTGCTTAATATTAACTTTGAATAATTTCGTAAAAAGTGAACATACGGGGAATCCACGCCCGTTTTCGGTCCCATAGTAGAAGTTCAAACACTTGTAAAATTTTAAGAATATTTTGGGACTTGTAATATTTTTGTGTTAGCTTCAACTTATAATAAGTTTACGAATTGTTACGGTGACGTGAATTACTGATAGGTAATTCACGTCCGCTTGTTTTTAATAACTTGGAATTTATTTCTCTTGGGTTATAGTGCGTTTGGAAGTTTGGTTTAGTTAAATTAAATTGATTAAGGTTCAACCATGGCATCTTCAACTTTAATTAAAAGTCAAGTCAACCATCAAGCTAGAATAGAAAAAGCTTATGCAAACTATAAGAAGTCTTCTAAAGAGCGGCTAGCTAAAGAATCGTATTTACTGACCAGACTAGAGGCTTTAGAAGAACAGTGGAAAGTTGTGGTTGAAAATAATAATAAATTGCAACTTGAAGAGTCTGATGTCATTTTGCAGCATAAATATTTTAAGGAGGACTGGTTTAATGATATCGAAGAAATATATGTAGATTATAAATCCGACCTCAAGGAAGCTTTGTCAATAATTAAGCTTTCTTCAAACTCTTCAAGCATTCAACATGCACCAACTTCCAAAAGTGAGTCTAATGTCAAACTTCCCAAGATTTCGATTCCAACATTTTCTGGATTATATTCGGAATGGCAAACGTTTCGAGATCTTTATGAATCATTGATACATAAAAATGCCTCAATAGATAATGTGCAGAAAATGCACTATCTAAAGGGCCACCTTAGTGGTGAAGCGGAACAGCTATTAAGGCATGTTCCTATCACAGCGGCTAATTACCAGGAGTCATGGTTACTGCTTAATAATAGATTTAACAATAAGAAACACCTGGCTAATTGTCTGCTGAGGCGTTTTATGGATCAATCTAGCATCAGAGTAGAATCATCGAACGCCATAAAAAATCTTCTAGATGTGACGAATGATACTCTGAATGGATTGAAGAACTTGGGAATCAACGTAGAGTCATGGGATATGATTATGATTTATCTTATCTGCGCGAAACTAGATTCTGAAACACGAAAGCAATGGGAAGCTAAGATTAGTGTCATTGATGAGTTACCCACTTTAGTTCAAATGCGAGAGTTTTTAGAATCTAGATTTCGGTCTCTTGAATTTTTGAGCCCCACTCCAAGGTCAACCCCAAATTCTTCAACCCAAAAGCCAAAGGTAATGCACGCAATGTCAACCAATAATGTTACTGCCACAATTCCATGCCCGTATTGTCAACAAACTGGTCACAAAATTTCAAACTGTAAAGATTTTTCTAAATTAGATTACAATGCTCGACACAATTTTGTGCAAACCAAAGGTCTATGCTTTAATTGTCTCGGTCGAAACCATTCAGTAAATGCCTGTAGTTCTTCCACCAAATGTCGTATCTGCAAACACAAACATCATTCATTGCTACATCCTAAGCCAATGATAGAGTCGCGCACTTCCAGTTTACCTAAACCGGAAGTGGCAGTGGAAACATCGTCTGAACCATCACCTTCAAATGTCACAGCACATTTTTCGAAGGAAACAGCACCTAATCAGGTCCTGTTAGCCACCGCCATTGTCAAATCCTCGGCAAGAAACGGTAATGTACGCCTGCTCAGAGCCCTTCTTGATCAGGGGTCGCAGGCGTCATTTGTCACCGAATCGACCGTGCAGCTACTCGGTCTTCGCAAAACACCCACCAGAAGTATCATATCTGGGTTGGGTGGTGACAAAGGAACTTTGTCATCAAGGCACGTCGTTACGATGAAGGTGCAATCAAATCACGATCCTAATTTCCAGATAGAAGTACGTGCGCACGTCCTAGGTGCCATAACCAGTCTACTTCCGTCTGAGAAGGTAGTGAACATTGATTGGCCAGAATTGGCAGCGATCAGTTTAGCTGATCCACAATTCAACACGCCAAACAAAATTGATATTTTGCTTGGTGCCGACGTGTATGGTCAAATTATGAGAGACGGATTAATCAAGGGTCCTAATGGCGTGCTCACTGCACAATGTACCGCCTTAGGATGGATCTTGTCCGGTCCCACACATCAGACTGATGATGATCAAGTCCTCTCTTCCCATTGCCATCATAACGTGATCACATGTTTGCATGCTCACGTAGATGACAACGAGATGCTCAAAAAATTTTGGCAAATTGAATCAGACTCCTTTCAACCCAAAATTCTCACACATGAAGAGCAACTGTGTGAAGAATTTTACAGCAAAACTACACGAAGAGATCCAACCGGACGGTACGTAGTGCGTCTTCCGTTCCGTGAGGACGACCCTCCATGTAAATATGGGAACTCAAGAGACATTGCTCTTAAGAGATTTCATCTTCTTGAACAGCGTTTCAAGAAGAATCCTGAAATCAAGGCAAGTTACTCCGAAGTGATGCACGAATACTTGGACCTTGGACACATGGAACGCATAACTGGCAAGGATGAAAAGCGATCGGAAAGTGTTTATTTGCCACATCACGCCGTTATACGTCAAGACAAATTGACTTCCAAGGTCAGAGTAGTTTTCGATGCGTCATGTGTGTGCGGACAGGATGGAGTATCACTCAATAGGTCATTGATGGTCGGCCCCACGCTCCAGCAAGACTTGCGTCACATCATAATGAGATGGCGCACTCATCCCATCTGCTTGTGCGCAGATATTGTGAAAATGTACCGCCAGGTCATTGTCAGTAAGCAGGATGCAGACTTCCAGCGACTTGTTTGGAGAGACGATCCAGAATCTGAAACAGAAGAGTTTAGATTAGTCAGAGTCACGTTCGGCACGGCGTCCGCTCCTTACCTGGCTGTGAAGACACTGCAGCAGCTGGCAACCGATGAAGGCGATGACTTTCCTGAAACATCAAAAAGGATTAAAACAGATTTCTATGTAGATGACTTGTTAACGGGATGCGAGACAGTGGATGAAGGAATTAAGATTTATCGGGAGATGAAGGAGTTACTAGGTAGAGGCGGATTTGAATTGCAGAAGTGGGTAACGAACAATAAGGATTTGGCTGGGATAGTGATGGACAGACGAGAAAATCATGATAAAAAGGTTGACATAAAAATGGACGAGGTCTTAAAGGTATTAGGACTCTACTGGGACAAAGAATCTGATTCTTTTCAATATTCGGTCCAACTTCCTATACAGCATGAACCCATTACCAAAAGAAAGGTAATCTCGGACATTTCACGTCTATATGACCCATTAGGATGGGTCGCGCCTTGTGTCATCGTGGCTAAGGTGATGATCCAGAAGTTGTGGCTGGCTGGAATAGACTGGGACGAAGAATTACCCGACGATTTGCTAAAAGAATGGCTTACTTACCGGTCAGAACTGGTGAATGTTCGCGAAGTTTCTGTCCCAAGATGGGTAGAAGCTAAGAGTGATGACACTTTCAAGGAGCTTCACGGTTTTTGCGACGCCTCGATCTCCGCATACGCGTCCGCAGTTTATCTCAGGACGGTTGATGCGGCAAGCAACATTCATGTTCATCTTATCGCGGCGAAAACAAAGGTTGCTCCAACCATGCAGGTATCCATACCTCGACTTGAATTAATGGGAGCAGTCTTACTAGCCAAACTGATCACCGAAGTAGCTAAAGTGTTAGGTGTTGCTAGCACAAACATACACGGATGGACTGACTCAACAGTTGTGTTGGCCTGGCTCAGTAGCCACCCAAGCCGTTGGACAACTTTCATCGGTAACAGGACTTCCGATATCTTGTCAAGGCTGGACAACACTCAATGGGCACATGTCCAATCCGCCGAGAATCCTGCAGACATAGCGTCCAGAGGAAGCACGCCTATGGAACTTGCTCAGTGTACTATGTGACTGCAGGGTCCTTCATGGCTAAAGGAGCAAACGATTGATTACAAAAGACCAAGGTCAATCTCGACTGATCTAGAACAGAGGAAAGTCAAGGTTCATTTGACAACTGACGTGATAGATGATGAGCTTATATGGACACGGTTTTCATCACTGCGAAGGCTCATTCGCGTTGTTGCCTTTTGCCGCAGATTTTTAAGAATTGAAGATGTCAAATCGAATCGACACAAATTCGAATCTTTTCTGACGAGTTTTGAACTCAACGAAGCTCTTCATGTTTGCATCAAACTCTGTCAAAACAGAGAGTTAGATGACAAGGTTAAGTTGAAACCGCTTAATCCATATCAAGATTATAGGGGAATCTTAAGGGCACGAGGAAGAATTCAGAATGCAACCATTCCTGAAGAGACCAAGCACCCAATCATTCTTCCTCACAAGAGCCATTTCACAGCTCTTATCATTGACGACGCCCATCAACGTACTATGCACGGTGGTCCCTCGGTAATGCTAAATTACTTACGCTCTAAGTATTGGATAGTTTCAGCAAAAAGTCTCGTCAAAAATCACGTACGTAAGTGTGTAAGATGTGTTCGACATTCAGCAAAAACCAAAAACCAATTTATGGGCCAACTGCCATCAGCCAGGGTTACCCCAGCGCGGCCATTTTTGCATAGTGGCGTTGATTTTGCTGGCCCTATTAACATCCGTATGTCTAAGGGACGTGGCAACCGTTGCTATAAAGGCTATATCAGTCTTTTTGTCTGTATGGTCACGAAGGCCATACATCTGGAAGCAGTGAGTGACCTTACTGCTGATGGTTTTATAGCATGTTTTAAGCGTTTTGTAGCCCGAAGAGGTCATGTTAGCGATGTCTGGAGCGATAACGGAACTAATTTCGTAGGTGCGTCTAAAGAGCTCCAACAAATTGTTGATCCAGAAAAATCATCTGTTGCTGTTGACATCCGTGAGTGGCTAAGCTCCAATAGCGTTACTTGGCATTTCATTCCCCCTCACGCACCTAATCACGGTGGATTGTGGGAAGCTGGGGTGAAATCCACCAAATTTCATCTGAAACGTACCATACAGGATTCTAGTCTTACTTTCGAGGAGATGACGACCGTCTTGTCTCAAGTTGAGGCCTGCCTCAACTCCAGACCTTTGTCTGTGCTACCTGAGAGTCATACAGAACCGTTGCCACTCACTCCAGGACATTTCTTAATTGGAGAGCCACTTATGGCCATCCCCGAGCCTAACTATGAACAGAGTAACATAACTTCTTTGAAGCGGTGGCAACTAACACAACGAATGGTTCAGCACTTTTGGCGAAGGTGGTCAAATGAGTACTTGGTACACTGTTTGCAGAGATACAAATGGTCGAAGTTAACTCCAGAACCGAATATTGGTGACATTGTTCTCGTCAAGGAAGACAATCTCCCTCCAGCTCGATGGCTGTTAGGTAAAGTAGTGAGCAAGCACCCTGGTTTGGACAACATTACGAGAGTAGTGACATTAAAATGCAAGGGATCTCTCATCAAGAGACCAACCTCAAAACTCTGTGTTTTGCCAGTGACCCACTGAGTTTCAGAAATTCAGTAACTATATTGTTTCTGTCGCTGTTCTTATTTTTGTTGTAATAATCATAAGCTAGAAGTTAATTCAATTTGTTTTTTGTTGTAAAATGTTAGTTGTTTCTCTAAAATGAAGTCTTAAGTTATTCTTGATCAACACCCCCTTGACCTCACGGTGGGCGGTGAAGAACCTTCAATGACGTTCTTGGTGGGCGGAATGTTTAATGTAAAATCTAATAAAAGAATAATCTATAAAAACAATGTAGTTATTCAGCATACTTTATCATTGCACATTTTCTGTCTTGTATAAATTTAGTTCCTAAAACAAAACTAGATGGCGTTAGGAACCCCTAAAACACGCAAACGCTTTGCAACAATGTATCTTCATCATATTTCGCCGCCAATTTTAAAATACACACGCTCGGTCACTCATTGACCATTCAAATCAGACGGTGTTTTATTTAACCTACCTTGCTCACGCGATTCTAAGGCCTAGGATTTTTCCAGTAATATTCTTAAAATTAATTAATACTGATATTATTACTGTTAATCAACTAAATTTAATTTACTTAATTTAATTTAAATTTAACTTAACTATATGTACAAGAGCCAGAACAAGGCTGGGAAGAAGCTAACTGCCAAGACACAGGTGTGTCAACACCTAGTTTGGTGGCTAGAGTCGCAACAAATTGTAATTTGTACTATTATGAAATATATATATATTTTTTAAATAACAATGAACAATTAGGTATAACAGAATGTCAAACAAGAAGAGCGAGTAAGATGTCCCATCTCCGTTGATCTCTCGTCAAAGCCTAATCCTTCCACATTTGTGTGCACTGCGACAGGCTGATGATGATCATGAAATAATGGTTATGGTTGTCAGAATCAGAATCAGAATAAAATATTGATTAGCTGCAGAATAATAATATATGCTAGGTCTTCATGCAATTTGAAGTTACGTCAGCTTACCCTCATTGAGCATTCAATAATAATAAAATGTATATAATCACTACATAGTATAAAACAAAGTCGCTTTCTCTGTCCCTATATCCCTATGTATGCTTAAATCTTTAAAACTGCGCAACGAATTTTGATGCGGTTTTTTTTAATAGATGGAGTGATTGAAGAGGAAGGTTTATATGTATAATGACCGTGCGAAGCCGGGGCGGGTCGCTAGTCACTACATAGTATAAAACAAAGTCGCTTTCTCTGTCCCTATATCCCTATGTATGCTTAAATCTTCAAAACTACGCAACGGATTTTGATGCGGTTTTTTTTAATAGAGAGAGTGATTGAAGAGGAAGGTTTATATGTATAATAACCGTGCGAAGCCGGGGCGGGTCGCTAGTTAGTTATAATTTACATTCAATTTTAAATGCAATAAAATAAAGTTGTAATGATTTCAAGAAATAATATAATATATTGTATGGAGTATAAAA
Organism: Petrophora chlorosata; assembly: GCA_951640565.1. NCBI lineage: Eukaryota > Metazoa > Arthropoda > Insecta > Lepidoptera > Geometridae > Petrophora > Petrophora chlorosata. The sequence continues at coordinate 9,427,189 of OX621203.1, read as the reverse complement.
TTGTCACCACGATAGTACTACAAAATTGTCAATTACTGAGATATATAAACTCTTTTAAATCATAGAAAACATGCGTTGGTAGCTACCGTTTTAGTTTAGTCTTGAAAATGTTAATATTGAAAATGTCGTCTGTATTGAATAAACCCGGATAGCGCTAACATTGGTGCTCTTGTCATAAATCATTTATCTAATAGGCGGTAAACACAAATAATCATCATTTTCTCATTTAATTCATCATCATTCTCATTCAATAATCATTTTCTCTGATAGGAGCGCTCCTCATAAGCATTTCAAATTTATTTTTGACAGCCTCTGTGGTGTAGGGGTTGAGCAGGTTGGCTCTAATCTCTTACACCGCTGAGGTGGCGGGTTTGATTCCCGCGACGGGACAAGTGTTTGTGCATAGAAAAAAAAAGCGCAAGCATTTGTTTCTCGTTTCGGCCTTTGCCCTGCAGTGGGACATTAATGGCTTATAATAATAATAATAATTTGTTTCGTGTCTGGGTGTTCTGGGACCATGGTCCTCATGGTTCCTGGTTTCCTAGATACAGGGAATCCTAGTTAGGGGCCAGGATCTATGTATGAGTTCGTTGGGCGTTATTATTATTATTATGTTTCGCAGCTTCATTCTTTGCGATTTACTGTTTACATGTTGTAGTAGCGCCACCTAGCGTCAGCCTTGCACGGAGTTTAGAGGTAAGTTTTTTTTTATCTTGACAGTTGACAGCTCATGACTTACCCCCACTCCTAGACTTCCTGAACGGTTACTTCGAATATTGTACTCATTCTGCGTTTCCGTGCTCAAGCCTTCGCACCTGAATTCATCGGTTAGGGAAGTAAAAATGGATCAAGATGGAAAATAAAAGGAAACACGAGGACAATGAAGAAGAAATACGTCAGAAAATTAAAAAGCTAAAAAAAAAAAAAAAAAAAAACAACTAGCAAAGACGACAAATCAACGTAGACATTTCTCATCCGAAGAAAGTTTAAACGTATTACGTTTATACGTAAGTATACTTTTATAATGATTGATCAAGTGATGCGTACTGCTAAATCTGGGCCGTTACTGTCACGAAAATTAATCATAACTTTCATTGCTAGTGATGCGAGGATACCATACCTGGGTTACCTCTGTCACTAAATAAAGTGATGCGTACTGCTAAATCTGGGCTGTTACTGTCACGAAAATTAACTAATACTTTCATTGTTTGTGATGCGAGGATACCATACCTGGGTTACCTCTGTCATTAAATGAAGTGATGCGTACTGCTATATCTGGGCTGTTACTGTCACGAAAATTGATCAAAACCTTCGTTATATGTGATGCGAGGGTACCATACCTGGGTTACCTCTGTCACTAAATAAAATGATGCGTACTGCTATTTTTTGGGCTGATACTCTCAAATTTTGAAACATATTCTTAACAAGTTTATGTTTGTCGACTATACTGCGAAATATAATAAATGCTGCGAATCACCGTTAATGAACTTAATGGACACAATGCAGTACGAAAAACAGCCGTTGGCGTCGCTGCGTTCCGCTTTACCGCATCCTGTTATACCTGGTGTCTCGACGTTACCGCAGCCGGTTCCGTCATCGCAGCCACAACCTGGCACATCGGAAGAATTGGAACTAGATGAAGATATACTTAAGTTGCTGGGCGATGCACCTAAGGAAGAGACTTGCCTAGGCCCGTCTGTACATAAAGACATTACTCGAAGATGGCAAGAAATCCTTGCAAAATGATTATCTAAGGATATAAAGGAGAACCTCTTAAAGGAATACCTCGTCCCGAGTAACTGTGGCCTCTTGATGGCTCCTGCTCTCAACCTGGGAGTAAAAGCCGCACTATCTGATGCCCTAGTCAAACCAGACACCTCACTTATATACAAACAAAAACAGCTTGGGATTGCCCTATCCGCTTTAGCCACAGTCACAGAAATGGTTATTTCTAATGAAACGTTTGAAACCTCTCAGCGATGCTTGTCGTTTTCTCTGTTATAGTCACTATGCAGAGACCAAAACTCGTAGAAATTTTATAACGCCTTCAATCAACACGCAGTTAAAGTATACTTTTATCGAATCCGGTAGAAACAAGCTTTTGTTTGGAAAAAATGTGTCCGAAAAACTGAAAACCGCAAAAACCATCCAACAGTCTGGAGATGCTTTGAAAAATGCTCCAAAGGAAAAATTTCAGCATCCAAATGCTTCGTTTAATAAATATAAAAAGAACCGCTTAAACTACGCGCTTCAGCATCGCAAGACTGAGAACAAACAGAACGACGACGGTCAGCGAGAAGTCAACCCCGCGCAGCAACAACCGCAGTCCAGTGCGCGAAAAATCCCCGAACGCTCCTTGCCAGCGAGGTCGCAGACCGCGCACCGTCGATAGCTGAGCACCAGCATTTATACGCTGGTAGGATTCAGTATTTTCTAGACTTATAGATCGATATTTCTAAATGAAGAAAACATCTTGGCATGTATAGAAATGTTAACTATTTAATTTAAATTCATTTCTTATCGCACTGACAAACCCAGTGTACATCGAAAAATCCAAATAAGAAGGTATTGATTTTGAAAACTATCTATAGTTATCATGAACCTGGTAATTTTTATCTTCTACATTTTAGTGCCTTAATGGTGCAAAATATTTATTATATAACTCAAATATAATAACTCAAATCAATAATAATCAAACTATTAAAACACGTTAGCTTGTCTAAGGAATAACTAAAATATTATTCAAACATTTGCGGTTCCTTATAAGCTTTGAAGTAAGCTTGATGTAAATACCAGTTTCTATAATTTCTATGAACTTGTGCACATACCCATAAACTTATATACTGATATGTTTTGGTGGTTAGGCTAGATTGAACATAAATGTCATCTTGGTACAGACAGATTAAAAAAAAAAATATATATATATATATTACATTTCCAAAATATAGTCGTGATATGATAGTGACCAACTCAACCTTTGTTTCCTACATCTCACAAGCTAATAGACTCTAATCCTTTTTATAGTTTGACTCTGGCTTAACCTTGTTAACGTCCCCTTACGGATTAAACACAATCTACATCGAATCCTCAATTCAGTTGCCGCAAAGCCTTCAGACAAGCTTACTGAAAAAATGTCCTCCTGTACCGTAGTTAACATGTTGTCGTCCTTAACTAATTCTATATGTACCTACACAATAACTGTTATAGCTACATAAAACCATATATTGTATAATATAATAAAGGCTACTGCTTGCATTTCCAATCAGATTACTCTCGGTTTCAGTTTTCGTAGTTTTGCGTTCCATACTAATATTTTTCGCAACGGTGTAAATTAATTCAAAAGTTAGAAACTCTTGTGAAAAATATTGTGACTAAGTTGGTTTTAATAATTGCATTTTGAATCCAACTTTTTGAATTAATAAAATAAAAAGATTTTAAATACAATCATTCATAGACATAATAATCGTGGATAACAGGTTAACAAAAAACTCACATCCTAAACCAGTTTCAAAATTACCTTATTTTAATTGTCGTCTAGCTCGATGTTTAGAAAACTATTAAATAAAACAAAAAGACTTCGTAATAATGATTATTTATTTCCTATTTTCAATATACCGTACTCAAAAGTATCTTCTCAAAAACTCAGATAATGGATAAATGTCCTTTTTCATAATGGCGTACTAGATACCTCTATATTTGGTGCTCACAACCTCATTCAATTCATAGCCAACACACTTGGAGTCATTATTGACCTCATTGGCAAAACTAAATTATCGTAAAGTTTTACAATTATTCTTTAAAGTTTTACAAATATTCTTTAAAGTTTTACAATTATTAATGTTTTTGTAACTTTGCTGGTTATAACTGTTTCGTCCTTTGATTGTTACATGTAACAAAATAATTAATCATAACTATTGCTAATTAGGAACCTACTTAGCTTAATTTATAATAATATGATATGCTTACCTTGGTGTTTCTATATACACTTATTTAACTGAAAAGATGTAAAATTAATTAGATACTAAAATAAAAACATTGATCAAAGTTAAATGTTTTTTTTCTGATTCACATTTTATCTACTCTAAACATCTACAACATGTAAACAGTAAATCGCAAAGAATGAAGCTGCGAAACATAATTGAAAATCAAACGAACTTACCAAGTGAAGTTCGATGACAATTATGTGAGCAGCTTCATTCGACGCGATTTACGCATACCCTCCCTAGTTCGTTTTGAATCCCTACCCTATAAATATAAAATGTGAATAGATGTAATACGCTCTAAACAAAATGAGTACAATATTCGAAGTAACCGTTCAGGAAGTCTAGGAGTGGGGGTAAGTCATGAGCTGTCAACTGTCAAGATAGTGTTGCAAACAGAAAAAAAAAAAAAAAAAAACTTACCTCTAAACTCCGTGCAAGGCTGACGCTAGGTGGCGCTACTACAACATGTAAACAGTAAATCGCGTCGAATGAAGCTGCTCACATAATTGTCATCGAACTTCACTTGGTAAGTTCGTTTGATTTTCAATTTTTAAAGAGATGTAAATTATTTCTTACAAACAAAGGCAACTCTAATATATAAATCCCTGTCAGTTAGGTGGATACTCTTTTTCTTTAAACAAAAGCGCAAGGATTCGTCACTACTTTTTTTTTTTTTATTTGTCATAGAACCAACAGCACTTGAAGAAAATAATAAAATTGCATATTAAGCTACTCATACTGCCAATAACAGGTTCACGCTTTTTATACATTTTATTAAAGTCGCTATATATAAATAAGTAATTCTATACGCATTTGAAGCACATATTACAAATTTTGCTATGTTTGTGGTGGATGTGTGTAGTGTTTGTGTGTGAGGAAAAGTGAATGAATTTTACTGTGAAATATTCTTATACTTTTCTTCTGGAGCAAAAAGTGTGATGCACATAAATATGTGATGCACAAAGCATAAATGTTACCATAATAAGCACTCCTAGCGACATCCACAGATGACACATCGACCAATACCAGGCCTAGCCCACTCTGCACTGTAGGTACGAAGCTACAAGTACATAGCCGGACACCGACGGCGGGTCGCGACTTGTTACACGTGCCGCGTCAGAAGAGATAAGAGCTATGCGATAGAAAGAGAGGCGCTCTGTAGGTTAATATGACTGGTAGTTATGCAGCGCTACGCGAGCCGAATTGAATTTTATTGCGTCATAGTAAGAGTCGCTATTTGTTTAAATTTCTTTGCGGAGTGATGTTTCTGTCCCTTAGTATTCTGTGCCAATACGGACAAAGCATAACAATAACTAATTATTTTATTGTTAATTTTATCCGAATGAGAAAGATATGCCAAGAAAATCATGTTGTAAAATTGTATGTTTTTATTTCCAGGTGGAGAAGCACCGCGCGGTTGCTTCCCGCGCGCCGCTGCCGCGCAACCGCGGCCCGCGCGCGCGCCCCGCCAAGAACAGGAACAAGCAGCCCAAGGACAAGATGGCGCAGCTAGCCGCTTACTTCGTATAGCTGCGTTCCGGTTCGACGGGCATTGTAGCCAACGAAATTACTGGGCATCGTGAGTTTTTCAAGCTATTGTCTCGGGGTGACGAGCGCAGTGCAGTGCCGCGGAGGATGCAGTGGTGCTGCAACTGTTATGGGCAGGCGTGTTGTTACCATCAGTTGAAAGACCTGCTCGTCTGGTCACTTAATCACATATAAAAATAATACCACGATGGATGTTCCCACGGTTACTATAGTTACTCTGCTAGGGGTTTTTTATAGTTTAGTTTTTATTAAGACTAACCATATCGGCAGGCCCAGGTATATATATTTACCCCCATATTCCTAAATGTTACAATTCAACTGGTTCAACTTACGTTGAAATGTTTTTTTAAGCAAAATTATATAAAATTTTATGTTTTCCGACTTTGAATATAGGGTGGAAATTTGAGATGGTACATGAAGGGCAGCTACTTGAATTTTCAGAGTTACTTGAAAACGGTCTTAGAGGATAATCAATGTTTTTTTAAAGTTATTGTTACGGCATTCAAAAAATTCGTAAAAAAATACAGTTAATAAAAAAATTGGCAACTCTCACGTTTTCTTAGAGGATTCGTTTTCTTAGAGGATTCGGTTCCTTAGAAGTATCAAAATCTTTCAGACCAACTGAGGTTTAGGTACTAAAATCGAAAAGAAATCGCAGAAAGCTTTTCTCGTATGTTTGTAGGAGAAAATCCTAAACCACTCCTTTTTAACTACATAAATGTTTGTTCATCTAATGACATCTTTGTTGTAACTTTATGGGGTAACACAATAGTTTCTTATCATCATTATCAACATCATCGTCATTCAGTCGTGACCCGATCGTAGATTTGGCAGGCCTAGCGCACTCCGCACTGTAGGTACGAAGCTACAAGTACATAGCCGGACACCGACGGCGGGTCGCGCGTCGTTACACGTGCCGCGTCAGAAGAGATAAGAGCGGCGCGATAGAAAGAGAGGCGCTCTGTAGGTTAATATGTCTGGTAGGTATGCAGCGTTACGCGAGATGAATTGAATTTTATTGCGTCATAGCAAAAGTCGCTTTTTGTTTAAATTTCTTTGCGGAGTGATGCTTCTGTCCCTTAGTATTCTTGTGGATTTGGTCACATCATGAAGTGCGGTGTACACAATTGTCTAAATGCCACCATTTCATGAAATGATTGTGCACTTCATGATGCGACAAAATCTATGATCGGGCCACGACAATTCTATTACGTTTAGACACAGGTCTTCTCAGAGAGAGTAGGGGCTATTACTCACCACGCCGGCCCCGTTATAACTATAATTTATTCATAAACTAGTATTACATGTTTTATGTATTACCTATTAGATTTAAATATTATTTATGTAATAACTGTGAGTCTTGTATGTATCGTAAGATTAATAAATCAATTTAACAGAATATTTAGGTTTTATTAATCCTTCAGCTACCTATCCAAAGCCAGTCGTATATATACGTAGTTGTAGAATGTTATCTCGCATAAGTCCTCTATTTACAAACTGTTATGCTAAAGTATAAATAAATAAATAAGTAGAGATTACAATCAGGCGCACTTTTTTTTTTATTCTCGCCTTTGTTGGATTTGGCTTTGCACATCTTGTGCATCTGCTAGTCAAGTTTCGTTCGATGGAGTTCAGTATGAGGTTGAGGTTTATTAGGATGCTTTGTATATTTCATAAAATCATGGTAGCCATATACAGGATGTCTTAGCATGAGACGGTAAACCCGAAACAGGAACCGTAGCCTTACCCTGAAAAAGCAATTACGATCTTCGTTCTGTCGGATGAAAGGGACAGCGCTATGCACAGCAGGAATAAGAGTGTCTCTTTTAGTCCGCACGAACGAATGAACGAAAGCAACTCAGAGTAGGCCCTCAGGGTCTGCTAATGATAGCTCAGTTGTAAAAATACATTTTAGGAATAACAAGCAAACTAAGTAGCAAGATCTTGCTATCATAAATGCTATATAATTTAGATAGGTGTATAATAAAGTTATTGACATTCTAATCTTTTTTATATAAATTAATCGCCCCATCGAAACCGGGTATCTCGGGATGTACCTATGTAGTTATAATAGGTTTGTAAAATAAAACAAACAAATTATTGAAGTCTTCATTTTATTGTGAAGGGTCTCACCTAATATAATGTACAATATGACGTAAGCTTATTATTATATTACTGTATTTTCGGTACAATTATTTGTGACGTTCAATATCGTACGTGAACAATGTCAAAAACAGTTTATATGGTTAATTATAAAAAGGGGCTTTGAAACAAACTACTATGTGTATCGTAATAAGTGTATAAACCCGAAGAGGGATAATTCTTCATGTCATGACGAACAAAGTTTGTTCAACGAATTTTGAAATTTCGTAGATTTTCATTAATGAAAAGTTCTCGTACTTTCCTCTGCAAATTGTAAAAAAACACATGACAACCCTACATCAATACTACAGTCGTTTTAAATGAGAACTATGACCCGAGCAGCTGGAGACGCAATTAATAATAGCAAACACTGACATATGTTAGGGTTGTCGCAAATTTCTAAGATAATATTTTTATATGCTATTTGCTATTTGGATTTTCATACGCTATATCCAACCTTTGTACTCGTCAAGTTATTCGCATACGTAGTCAGAATAGCCCCTCTTAAGGTCTATATACATATTAATTTACACATTGTATATATTTAGTAAGTTGTGCCCAGTTATTGACAGGCAAATTGCAATTTCCAAATAAAGACAAAGATACTTTGATTTTGATATGAGTTTCGTCTCAGTTCGGTCATCAACGTCTCAGTCCTATCAGTGACTATCATTTCCCCATATTACAAAAGTCAATTTGGACCATATACTCAATTTTCAATTACTGTGCCTATGTATTGAAATTTGGCAGAGTAGGAAATTTTCAAAATGCTTAATTGTATAATTATACAATATCTTTTCGATAGGATTACATAACTTATTCATTAGCTTTTTAATTCTATTGTAATGTCTATCTTATTAATATTATAAACGCGGAAGTTTGTTAGAATGTATGGATGTATGTTTGTTACTCTTTCACGCAAAAACTACTGAATGGATTTTGATGAAACTTTACAATAATATAGCTTACTCATCAGAATAACACATAGGCTACTTTTTATCCCGGAAAACATCGGGTGAAACCGCAGGGCGCAGCTAGTATTAAATAATTTGCTTTCAGCTCGTTTCAAAGCCCCTACAATTTAATGATATGAACAAATCAGCATTACGAATGAGCATAGTAACAATTTTGAAAATGAATGACTGTTCTGTTTTGAAATCGGAACATTTACTTGTTTTTCAATACTGGCTTGTCTCACAAGTTTGTTTTTTTCTATTTCAAGCAATATGAAGACATTTAATCTGTTCAAAAAACCCCATATTTTTGGGAAATTTTGGTAAGTACCGATTATCGTTTATTATCAATGTGGTTGACATTTACTTGTGAAACAAGCATTTGTAAAATATTTATTTCCTCTGACATTATTCATATATCTCAGAAGGAATGTTTAGAAATATCAAGCGGCCGTATCATTAATATCATAAAAATAATAAGATTTATTTACATAATAATATTACGGTAAGGACAACAATATTATTATGACGTGTCGGAAAGACAAGGTCAACTTGTATAGCTTTTCTCTTGTGAACGATAGAGAAGGTGCTATACAGAACTGATCATGAAGATCTTCCTTCTCTTTTCGACGAGCCTTTTTACATATCGTACTATAATTGGGTCGAAATAAAAGCGAATTTGTGCCAATTTCTCTATTAGATATCACAGATTAAGCCAATATGAAGTGCTTCAGTATTATATATTTATAAATATTTACATTACATAGGCGAAGGAGTCTCCTGCGAAGGGCGATAATGAAATAAATGAATATTATGCACAATATAACAGTAGCAGTAAGGACAGTTACGCAGCAGTCTATTCCACACACACACGCACGGAAATATCACGTCTACTATTTTTCTATTACAACTAGAAAAAATAAAATAAATGCTTGCTTGACGGTAAGCACCGAGCCACGATACCCTGATCGATTTGCAAAGTCCTGAGCTTATGGCGCAAAACAGATAAGTTTTGTGCTTATGGCGTTACCCTAAAACATCCGTTTTTAAGTTTCGTATGGCCAATAATTCCACCATCGTTTGCTTCCTTTTCTCCTCATATGATTGGCCTCTCACAGCTATGCTATATTTTGGCGTTGAGTACGTAAAAATTTCATGGAGTCCTTTTTATTTTTTGCATTGTATGTTTATGTAAATATGTGCCTATACATTTAGTACTATTACTATTACATATTTATGTATATACATTATATTTAATTTTTATTTTTTATATTATATATGTATGTTTATTATGTAGTAATGTGTATATGTAGTGTATTATCATTATTTGTAGTATAATATTTTAAATATATAAGTAGATATAAATATTTTTTACAGTTCTCATAACAAAGCGGGTATCAGCTGAAAATCAGCGCCGAGTTGTGCTAAGCTCTCGGTATTTTATGCTGAGCTGAGTCCATTCGGCACGCTAAGCATATATTTATTATTTAAGATTTTTTTTGCCGTGTCGAATAAATGGTTTTTCTTTCTTTTCTTTCTTTGCTTACACAGAATCTGCCAGATTCTGTATGGCAGAGATTCAATCTGGCCACGACTGCTACGGGCTAGTTCTGTTTCGGTGTGTGTCGAATATTTAACTTTAGTCCTTACTGCTTATATATGTGTAAAGGGTTTTAAGTATCGACGACATGACATTTGGACGCATGTGCAAAAAACAAACAAATCTCAATATTTAGTTCCAGCCAGTGTGTAACTTCATGAGTATTTAAACTTCCTAAGGCTCACGTTACTCGTTGCTATTTTAACATGCAATTAGTTAGCATGCTATCTTTACCTTTTAGATCGTTCTGTGATCAGTACCTGCTATGCTACCTAGAGTGCTAAAAAGCAAAAATTTTATTATTATTAAAACTAACGTGAGTATTATTCATATTATTATTTACTAACCGGCTACACTCACGAGAATTAGTCGAGACACTCGACCGGTGTTCAAGCGGTACAGACGCTCATCCTCACGGAACCGCGCGTCTGTACCGCTCGAAAACCGGTCGAGTTTCTCGACTTATTCTCGTGAGTGTAGCCGGTTAGTAAATAATAATAGCAAAATGTTTGTAGTAAGTATTTCACTTAACCTTTTAAAGTGATACCAATGTGTATAAATCGCTCTTTACTTATTCATTTTGAATGCATGTGCTTCCAATCTATGTCATGCTGTCGTTTACACCCTGTATTGTGCAATGTAGATATTTAATTGTATATTATACAGGCTGATTCTTTTAAATTTATTATGGGCGAGTATGGCGCTTAAAATTGGGCGAACAACTTGCTCGTATAGATGCTCAGTTACATAAAAAGAAACTATTTTATTTTCAAATACAATTTCAATTCATCAATGTTTTTGGACTACCCTGGATCTACCCTTTTGGATGTACTAATTTAATTTCGCCACCGTTACCTTTGCTTTTAAAGAATCATCTGTATAATGATACATAGGTATTATAGCAACACAACATACCATAATAAGGTGTTAAATTTGGTCACATGGAGAATAAGTACATAATCTATAATAAATTCATCTAAGTGCCGATATTATGTATGAAACCTACCCGCGTGATGACTCATAATAAAATATATAAAAATTAAAAAAGCCATTTATACAAACTAATTAATAAGTAACAATAATATAGGGTCAAAAAATGTTACATAATATTTTTAATGGACTACCCACCGTTGAGAAACTATCTTGTCGATAAACAAAATACAATTATGCGCAATTTTTACAATATACATATTTATTGTATATATGACGTAATATACGACAATTGAAATTATATTATAAGAAAGCACATATATATAAATAAATAAATTTATACTAGGTCAAGAACGTTTGTTCCAGTTACCGTTTGAATTTAGGTTACTTTACGTTGTGTTCACATCTTTTGACCCCCTATTGTATTGTAACCCTCTCCATCCGCACTGATATGCTTCAAAACTTCACAACTCCGATCCAAAATTAATTTAACGTCCCTCGGACTTAGTAAATATTCCAAATAATTATATATTTTACGAAATAATCTTACAATTATCATAGAATACGTTTAAAAATGGGATGGCTAGCTGAACGGTATTCTGTTTATCGGAATTTAAACTTTTTTAATTCAACAAAACTAATTATCTTGAAAACATCATACTTCTATAATTATGATCCGTACATTTTAAATTATTAAAACAAAATTATATACAACACATGTTATGATTGGGCACTTTTCTTTTAATTTTCAGTATTTCCAAACATATTAAAAATCAGTATTCTTGAATTCGCTGTATATTTTTTATGACATTTCATGTAAATTAGAGAACAGAAATGCATTATTTTCCACAGTTATATATTGTTGTTGTAAGAAATATCGGCATGGTGAAGACTCAAATACGGAGTTTAAAATATATTAATGGTTGTGCATATATTTATCGTCAACCTATTATCTACATTATCATCCTCTAATTTTTGCGTAAAACACTAGTGAAAATGCGTTAAGCACGCATTCTCTGTACATTTAATATTTTCTTTTTAGACTGAGATTCACTTTTTCATAGAAAATATTAAATACCCAGTCGTGTTTATTTAATATACATTCACTATAATCTAATATAATTATTTTAATCTCACTGATTCATTTGATAACATAATTATATTCTAATAGCTTTATATACTTATAGCGATTATATTTACATTACCAAATACTTTTCCCGACGTTAATTATAATATAATATGTAATATATTTATCGTTAAAAGCAATGTTGTCATTTTATTGTTCAAACATAGTCATATCTATATATTTTTTAAAGTATATGAATCACTATCAACTCTTTTTTTACGATTGTGCGTAAAAGAGTTGATATTATGGAATATATACTTTGAATATATAAATAGGACTTCACCATCATTCATGCGATGTACGAAGGATATAATATACTGCACTGTATGTATGTATGTAACTTATCTTTTTACTTGATCTTAAATAACTAATGTGAAATTTAAAATTCGTTATTTGCTTACAACATAAGTTTGCTTCTTTCGAAGTATTTTGAATTAACTCTTCAAAATATAGACGACCGACGGTAAAATAACATGAAATATAATATATTATGAGGCTCTTCCATTTTGTATTGAACTGAGTACCTAATGCGGCTTGTATTAGTTAAAATGCGTGTCCACCTGTTTCATGACGGTAGGTACATTACTATGTGAAGAAGAAATATTTTGGCTAAAATAAGGAACATTAAACTAAGATATAAATGTAATTTATCATAAAATATGCATATTTCAGAATAGTAATTCATGCACGCACGCACACACCCATAGGTTAATGTTTTGGTGTGTATTTGTACTTTGAGTTAAATACAAGCCTAGAATTTCACCACATGGTCCATGGTTAGCATAAAATATATACGTAAGTATATACCTAGATATTTTTAATTTAACTGACTAGATATCGTAGATATAATTATATTTTGCTGAGATATATGTATGTAGGTATGCGAACCTCTTACGTACCTACTTAAGGTTTGAGACGGAACAACCCGAATATTTAAATTATAACTTAGCGTTGTGTATTTTAATAATAATTTCCTGTTATATAATATGTCTGTCGTCGATATTTGCACATACTTTATAGTTACAAAGTAATCTACAAGAGGCCAGCTCGTTTTTTTTAATACTGTAAACAAATTTATTTTTATCAACACACTAGAATATTTTATTGAATATACCAAAATCCAAAACCAAAATAATCGTTCTAAGCTGTGAGGGGTTAAAGGATTTTATATAAAACAAAAAATGACATCATTGCTATATTCATTTTATTGTCATAGAATATATTCTATATCTGATTTATATATTAATTTGTACCCTAATTATTTTGGTCTTGGATTACGGTACTATGCGAATACATACTATATTCGTCTAAATAAGTAATGTAAAGAGTAATATTACAATATATTCTGTAAGTATACATGAATGATAGAGTAAATAAGCTACGAATAGCTTATATAATATTGAGCTTCTGAAGTATATATTATATTTAAATTTTCACTATTTAAAGCTCTTAGATTTCATATCATGCGAGTTAAATCGTCGCATCGAATACTAATGCCATCTGGAAACATTATATAGTGATATATAGATTTGACGAACTTAGCTATAACTATATTGTACGTTTTGCATGACAGTTGATGGCAAAACATACAAGATGGCTTAACTAATTATTTCCGCAAATCTATACACAATTCACTTACTTCCCATGGCAGGCAACGAAGTTTAAGATTATTGTAGAGATAACAACTAATAAATCGGTATAGACTGACTATAATATTTATATTAAAAACAAAAGCTTTGCTTTTGGCAATTTCGCACAGGGTTTACACCTAATCAAGGTCTGTTTCCGACGATACTGTCCTTAACACTCACTTAAGAGTTAGTCAGGAAGGTCACTTGGTTATAGTCACTGCACAGTGTTCTATAATTTAATTCAAAGTTCATAGTTTTCACTACTTCATAAGATTAAAAACCAGCACTATAATTAATCATCAGGCCTTAGAGAAACCAGCAACGAAACTTCTATACTTGGGCTATCAGACAAAAACGGTACAATTAACTCTTTATATGGTCCACACTTGAACTTTTTCCGCCACGACGCACCAGCTGGCCTGGTCGTAGTACGACGACACGACGTGAAGACTCTCCACGTACTTTTCTATGAGTTGGTCGAGCTCTCCTCTCTTGAAGACATGATAGTAGCGGTGATATGTGACCGCCCCTCCCTCTGAAGGTAGGCTGTCGGAGCCATCGCTCAAGGAAGGCAATAGAGGGGCGTGGGATATCGCGCGGGCGGGGACTGCAGGCACAGTAGCGGTGTCTTCTGATGACGATCGCGTATCCAGCTTCTGCCCCTTTGAGCATTCGCTGTATGAAGGCAGGGAAGCTAAGCTGGCGCAGCCTAAAGACGCAGTGCTCCCAGTCTTGTCTCTCCGACTCCAATCGCTGCCAGCGGAGGTATCGCTCGATTCGATTGAGAAACCAGATTTCAAAGGTGCTGTACTGTTGCTTGAACGAGATGTTATGGATTCTGGACTAATCTCCATTTTTTCCAAGTCGCTGGAGTCTGTCGATTGACCAACTTTTAGAGAAGATCTCTTGTCCGTGCTCGTGCAAAGAGAATCTACACTTATTTCCGATTCTAATGAATATCCAGTTTCGAGCGATTGACTCGTATCGTATGTGCCTGAGTCAATGGTAATTTCAGGGTTTCCATTGCTTGAACAAATAGCGCTGTCGTCGTCAGGGTTTTTGATCTCACATTCTGGTAGTTTCTCATCAGTGGTGGGTTTTGCAGTGTATTGAATGACGCAATTGTTGAGAAGCAGGTCTTCATCACTCGTCACTTTCATAGATTTCTTCAGCTCTCTATACTTGTTTATAATTGGATCTACGTCTTTTGATCTCTTCTTGCTCTTTGTTTTTGAGTTACACTTGGGGAACAGTTTGTTAATATCGGTGTCTTGGACATCGTTGAGAGACGCAATATATTTGTTACGCTCTTGTATGTCATGACTAAGTTTGCTCAGTCCCTGCATCTCTGTGCTAATTTTGCTAATGTAAGGGTCCTCTAAATGTTGTAAGCTATCAGAGAGTTCATCCAATATTTTTTGTGTGTTTCTGTCCTCTTCTTCCCTCTTTAATCGAAGGGAAATACTCTTTTCACTACTACTGCTACTAGGTAGATCAAAATCTTCTTCGTTGATGCGCTTAGAATACTGATCGATTTCTTGCAGAAGTTTTTCACTGAGCTTTTCGGCGAACTCCGTTAAGTGTTGATTACGGTCTTGGTCTGGAGGCCAATCTTCTTCCTTAGCTAACATATCAGATTTACATGTAATAAGAGGTTCATTCTGTATTCGGTTAAAGCTCTCTGATTTCGAGATCGATTTCTCAGAATCAGTGCTGGATATTGATATTGAATCGTAAGGTAATCGTGTTGGACTTTTGTGGCTTTTGCTCAAGTTCTCATCCAATGATCGTCCTTCAGGTCTATTCGGTGATAATCTGTTTAAGCTCCAAGTAGAGTTACTTATGCTACCAAGTTTGGGTGATCTGTCTTTGGACCTTCTACCTGGTGAAAGGCGTTCTAGGCTAGAGGAGCTGCCGCTTGAACTAGTATGAGACTGGGATCTCGATCTGTCTTCTAATATCCTCAAATCACCGGGTGACAATTTATTTAAGCTCCAATTGCTGCTACTACTGCTGCTTGAAGCACCTTGGACGATGGCTATTGCCTCGGCACTTTCTAGTTTTTCAAGATGTCTCCTTTTTGATCTAGGACTAGATTGGATGACTGCTTCGCAAGTTTCATCAAGTGAATGAGCAACTTCTGCTGCGGCTTCGATCAAAGTTTGCGGTGGTGGTAAGGGTGATAGGCATTTTTCAACTATTGACTCTTCCTTCTTTACATCAATCGACACGATCGGTAAGTCTGCAATAAAAAAAACCGTTTGTGAAACCGAACGGTAAAAAACAAATAACAAAATCTACACCAACAAAATATGAAATATTTGATTTACGTACCTTTTTCCAAAGCAGTCTTCTTTAACTCTTCTGGTACGACACTAATGACGCTGTCGACTGAGTCTGGCGACGAAACGCCGCTTGAGTCGCTATCCATATCGTCCGTGGCTGGATTAAAAAGTTCCAATGCCATAAGGGTTGGACGGCTCTTGATGATCGGGTCCGCTTTAATCGTACTCCGGACTAGTGGGAAAGGCGCTCGTCTGCTGAAGCTAACGTTAGGCATGCCTTTATTTAGCATCTCTTTTACTTGTCGTATTCTTTCTTTTCTCTTTCGCTCGGCTGCTTTTGCGTCTAATGTGTCCGTTGTGGGAGACTTATTAGGTTCTTTGCACTTGAATTGTGGTATTTCAGGTAGTTCTGCAACTGTTTGCAATGTAATTTTAGGGTAAGGTTTGACATCTTGTAAAACTCGAGGTTTCAGTTGATTCGTCTCTGCCGTCAGTTTGTGAATTTCTTCAATGTCTTTATTGATCTCTGCTAATAATTCTTTAGTTATATCCGTGGGTGATGGTTCCCTTGTAGGCTCTTCATCTTCTTCTTTGATAGGTGGGATTGGATCAATCTCCTCGAATACCTCAATAGATATATTTCTATTTATTATAGGTAGTGGTTCAGGATTTCCTTTATCATCCGACTCTGACTTAGGTGGAGAGTTTGGCTGGCTTTTTGACTGGGGTTTAATGGGTAAAGTGGCTATAGTATTTGTAGTTGAATAGTTCTTAAGGCTGTATTGGGCTACAAGAATCTTGTTAACAGTTGTGGGGGCTTGAACAGAATTTGGAGACCCAGGTGGCCTTATCAATGGGAACGCTTGTTTTATTCTTGGAGATGGAAGACCAGGAGAACTTTTCATCCTTGGAGATGTGGGAACTGATGACACTTTTAATCTAGGCGAAGTTGGTCCAGGTGAAAGGGGTGTTGGCGACAAAGGGTCCCCTGATCCGTCAGCTTTTGGTACGTATATCACAGATGCAAAACTATCTTCTGAATCCACACTAGTATCACTTTGTAAACTACTATCTTTTGATGAATCAGAGCCATCTTCTTTGGAATGCCGCCTTTCAGGGTAGCTTTTTTCACTTCCAGTGTTATTGTCACTTGGTGTAGGAACTTCTGGGACCGGTCCGTGGCTCTTCCATCCCTGTAGCATTCTCACAAAAACAGTCACTTTATCTATATTCGTTGTCGACGTTTTGAACTTACTAGTGAGGCCGTTTTTTAGTGACTGAAACTTTTTGGCAGTTGTTGCCGAAGTTGAGAATATCGAATCGCGTATTGAGTCTAGAGCGCCTGGTCTTCGGTAAAGGTACTCTTCGTTCAAAGAGGCTTGCTTTTGAATGTTCTTTCTCAAGTGTTCCTTTTCACGTAACCTCTCCACGGACATCAGCTCTTCGTTGAGCGAAGTCTGCTTGAATACGCCTGGCTTTTTAGATGAAAGCCTATGGGTGTGAATCTTGAAGTTAGGCATTTCTTCGACCATACTTTTCATGTCTGTAGGCTTGTCTAAGTCCTCTTCAGCGTCATCTTCGTTTATCGATTTCTTCTGTTTCACAAGTCTTGGTTTCTTCCGTGGCTCAGTGATTTCGGGAGCTGGGGTTTCTTGAGGCGGTGGTTCACTTTCTTCTACTCCAAGACTTGGTAAACTAGACCGCGACCGGACGAGGGCGCGTCGCTCTATATCCGCTATATCCGTTAGACTCCTTGATTTTAATGTAGAAGCATCAGAGTTTTGCGCGATCAATCTAGGTGGAACAGCTTCATCTAGTCGTCGTAGTTCTATGGGGAGGTCAGCGGCTGGTGGTTCTGGGCGGATGCACGGTCTCTGCGGTACCCTTGGTCCTATGCCCCAAGACGGTAGAAAGGAACGACGTCCGGCTAACCGTTGGAGAGCTCTTCTTACAAAGGAATAGCAGGTTTCGTTGGGTGAAGATAGTGAAGACGACCCTGGTGAACCATCACGACTTTTCCAAGGCTCCGCACTACTGAAACATGAAATTTTGTTTTTAAGAGGTTCGAGAGGCTATAACGAAAGTCTGAAAAGCCTGTAAAACTTGTAACTCACTGGTCGTAATCTACTGATAGGAACCGCGGGGTCTGCGTTGGCGGGCACAACGTGGCAGGTCGATGCCAGGGTATGAGCACATCCTGAAATATATAAAAAACGGTCTGAGTACAAAACACTGATTTAGTTTTATAATACAGGTGTGACCATTTGAGCGGCTACAATTTACTAGCGAAATTACAGGACGAAATTAAATACAAAGGTATGTGACTACCTGATATCTCGATGAGCGCAATGCAGTGCTACGCATTACTTTGCATGGCATTTGTTATGGTTGGTTATGAGCAAGCGTGGTGCTTATTATTAGGCGAATCGTCTCATCGCTTAATTACATAAAAAACTTGTACTAGATATGAGTGAGAGTACCGAGTTAATTTTTATTTATGTAGTTTTAGAAAGACTCAAAACTTTAAAAAATCTACTTAGTAAAAGTTGCGTATGGCGTAGATAGGTCCACCTAACCTATACTACAGTTCAAAAGTGAAGCTGGATAGACTCCCAATGTGATGCTTAACAACAGCAGATCGCATTGTCTAAAAGAAAATGATAGAATTTCCAATTCTGGTCACTCGAGCATGTTAATGAAATGGCAGATTTTGCTCACAAACGAACAAACAAATGAAGAACTGAATCGTTAGATTTCATACCTGAGAATGAAAGTTCCGTCCCTCATGCTCCATCGCCCAGACGGTCAATAGAAGTCTACCCCCAATCCTGGTGACCCTCGCCAGCTCACGCAGCGCCATCGCGCGCCGTTCGACAGTCGCGAAGTGGTGCACGACAGCGATTGATAGCACGGCGTCGAATGACTCATCGCGGAAAGGGAGACACAGGTTGTCACAGACTACCACCTGGAATAGGAAGGGATGGCCTTAAAACAGTGGGGATTAAACAGGATTAACACACATGAGCTTTATACCTAAACTAGTGATTTTGTGGCGGGCGCAAGCTGCTAAAGCAGCTCGCGTGGAGGGTGTTGTTTTGTTTTTTTATACCTAGAGGCTTCCTATCGATTACGGATCAAAAGTTATGTGTCTCTTTTTGTTCTGAAAATAAACTTTTGTATGGCGGCCATCTTGAAAATAGGCAGAATCTAAAATTTTCCTCTATGACATTTGGTCGAGCACTCTATATCTATCTCTAACCGTTTAAAAGTAATTTGCATTTTAATACAATAACTCGCCCAACAATCACATGCATTGATCCTGACCTCAAACTACGATTCCCTGTCTCTCAAAAACCAGGAATTACGAAGATCATGTTCCCACAAAGCCCAGATAGGAAACAAATACTTACCACGCATAAAATATTTGTTCTATAGCCGGAATCGAACCCGCAACCTCAGAGCTGTATAAGATATGAGCTGACTCGCCTAATCACTACGCCACAGGCATATTTTATAGTACTTATGCGAGATCGCACTAGCCAAGATTCTTGCCAGAATGTCATCATCATCATGCCTTTACGTTCCACTGCTGGGACACGGGCCTTCTCGGACTCTCATAGAAAGAGGTATGAATTTCATGACATGAGACAATTTAGAAGCAACTAGCACCCGCGCCGACTTAATACGCGTGAGTTTTATACGCCTAAACCTATTCCTTAGGACATTTTCTGAATGACAATTAAGTAGTAATTGTTTTACAATTAAGGGAATTATATAAAGAACCACACATTGAGTAATTCAAAATGTTAATGAAAAAGCGAGTTTGGGTTAAATCAAATTTAACAAGATCTAACCGTACCTAATTATTGATAATTATTTGAATAATAATAGCTCAAAGAATAAGCAAGCTAAAGTGGCACATTTGTCTAAGAACCGATAACCGAGGGGGTAAACGAGAATGGAGATCACGTTTAGGCAAACGTAGTGTAGGACGCCCTCCGGCTACATGGAGCGACGACCTGCGCAAAGTAGCTGGCAGCAATTACATGAGGAGAGCCGAAGATTGGGCTCAGTGGCGTGCATGGGGAGAGGCCTATGTCCAGCAGTGGACTAATACGGGCTGTTGATGATGATGATAATTTGAATAATAGGTACAAATTTAATTCTAATCCAGAATATGAACTACAGTACCAATATCAAGATTAAAGAAAGGGATTTTAATTCTTTCTAATTAAGTTCAAGAAACTAATCTTATGCTTCTATGGTGAGGGTGTGCGGCCAAACCGTCGGAGTTTTTAGCCCGCCCGAAGGCCTCCGACGTGGCCTAACGACCGACAACCAGGACCAACAGCTTAACATGCACTCCGAAGCATGATGACACTTGAAAGTACGCACCTCGTTGTTATGATGTCGCGCGTGCGCCGCTAGCCTCGTACACCTGTCTCCGCCCACGGAAAACACGGACGGATTCACGTTAAGGTATTTGCCATTGCCGCACCCTGAAATATACAAATAATTTATTTAGACAAGAGAAATTTGCCGTTATATTGTGACTATCTGCGCCCAGCGGTTCGCGGGTGGAACCGGTTTCCCGGGATAAAAAGTAGGCTATGTGCTATTCCAAGTCCTAAAGTACCTACATACCAAATTTCATCAAAATTGGTTCGGTAGTTTTTGCGTGAAAGAGTAACAAAGATCCATACATACAAAGTTTCGCGTTTATATAATATTAGTAAGGATGAGCGCAGTGATGTGCTGCGCAGGGTTTTGTAATAATATGTTCTTGGTCGCATGCAACTGTTATGGGCAGGCGTGATGTTTACCATCAGGTAAACGACTTGCTAGATACGTCACATAGTAATATTAAAAAATAAATAAATATCTGCTCATGAATTAGGTACTTAGCCTACCTACTTTTCCATTTCAAAATTATTTTCATACTATGAGTTTATAATTTTTTTTGTGGATTTGCAAAACAATTTGAGTTCGTATTTTGAAGAAATTAACTAATCAAAACAGAAGAGCAATGACAAAATAATTCGTTAATTATTATCTGGGTTTAGATGCGACAAATATTAAGCGGAATTCGATTTGTGGGATTCGTTGGGAGTGACTCATTCTTATTAACAGCTTATTTCGTTGTCACAGCTGCCGACTTCCTTACACACAGATAATAGGGCGTAAACCACAATATACATATAAGACAATCCTCGCAGATTGCCAATTTTTTTTTAAAAGTATCTACAATCTAGGTACCGTTGTAGTTTTAAATTCTAGAACCCACCTAGTACGTATTAAAATTCTCGTATCACAATGTTGGTTACCTTACTCCTCCGAAACGGCTTTACTGATTTTTACCAAATTTTATATGCATATTCAGTAGGTCTGAGAATCGGCTACTATCTATTTTTCATACCCCTAAGTGATAGTGGTGGGGTTACCCTTAACATTTTTTTTAATTTATATGGCAAAACAACGTTTGCCGGGTCAGCTAGATTTATATGTAATTCTAGATTTTAAGGAACGTAAATAGCGTCTCTATTCTGATAAGGTACAGGTTTAGTAAGTTTAAAATAGATTTACAGAAGAATAACCAAAAGACGGAGGATATGAAGATGAAAATTATAATTCTCTGCTACTTTTGCGTTGGATTTCTATCCACCTACAGATGGCGAGGGACGAACAAATGCAATCTGAAAATATTGTGAACATTCGTTTGAAACCCGAATTTATTTTTGATATTACACGATCTTCAACTGCGATAAATGAGAATTTATCTTTTCTTTCTAGTTTTTTAAATTGGCGCCCAACATGGGGCTTGGAACTCTACATTCTGTGATTAAAATAATACAATTTGAAAAAACTAAACTAATCGTAGCAAGTTATATTAAAGTGACGTGCTTGAATTTCAAATTATGATTATGAAATTTTATACGAATGGCTAAGCACTCATCAAAATTGCAATGTAAGCTAGAATTTTGACGAGGTTGTTTATTATAATGATTCCTCAGTTGTCTACTATTCTCTGCATTACGCTCATAACCATAAGTCCAGCTTAAACTTAGTAGAACTCTCCTTCCTCCGATACAATAACTTTCCCAACTACGCAGGCCGGAGCTATTTTTATAGACTGGATAGCGGCGGTGCGCGTGTTCCTAACTGGTAAACATCCGACTTAGCGTTCAATCACCGCAAGAAGGTACCTAATACCTACCTACTCTCACTGTGGAAGGCGTTGACAAACATTTTAGTTCGATGTTCATCAAATTTAATAATACAGGGTACAGTACAGTAATACAGGGCCGCCAAAAACTATAAAAGTAGGTAAAAAAAAGCTCATAGAGCTGCACACCCAATGAAGAACCCTTCTAGCTTAAATATCCAAGTTCCTTACGGTTTAATGCTTCGCTTCACTGAGTTTCAATTGATCCACATAAACAAGATTGTCTCCAAATACCTTGTTTACCAAATCCGCGAGCGTTGGGGTTTCGGCAACATGCCTTAACACCCCCGCATTGACATTTGACATTAAACCTGAAGGCACAAAGTTATTCCGTGCATTTATACTCCTCAAAGGATATCGCTAATTATACTGTGTTTAGGTAGAACATATAAAGCGAAATTATTATAAAAATATCTTTCTCGTAGCGGGAATCAAACCCGCAACTTGGACTGTTTGGTGGTATATGAGATTTTGAGCCAATTTGCCCAACCACTAAACCACAGAGGTTGTCAAATTATATCAACGTTATCTGAAAATGAACGAATGTTTATTTAAAGCGTTCAAGGATGCAGGTATTCGTCCCTGTACCTACATGTACCTGCATGTACTTACATGTACCTTTGTACATGTACAACCTTATAATAATAGAGATGAGTCAGTATCTCTTAGACCCTGTATTTTATGAATGAGTGGGAGTCTCGTAGAACCAAACCTACGCTCTTGGTGGTTATTTCTCCGAATGTTTTTTCTGGTAAATGAAACTCAACTTTGAATCAATGTTTCTACTTAATAATACATTTACCAAATAGTTAACAAAGGTTTCAGTTGAAAAGGAAACTTCCGAGAACTTAACGATAAGTTACTAAGGTATGGAAAGCTTTGTAATTTCTTTTAAACTACGTAATTGGCAAGTAAGTATGCAAAGTCGAACAAAAAACCTGGGCTGTAAGCGGTAAGACGTGGTAAGACCGAGACTTATAAAAAATCTAGCAACTGGCGCAGTCTGTGCACGTGTGATGAATGTGTGTTGGGTACCTACACCAAAGACTACTAATAACCTCATGGTTACAGAAATATGGCCGGTTGGGTTAAAATTGTTTGTGAGGGTGATGAGCTGATGAGTAGGTACAGTAAAAGCTAGGGAGACATAATTATAAAGGCGCGCTCGTGTTCTAATCACGGCCACAATTATTGACCTTCAGTATTCCGTTTCAGTATTGACTTAATCAGTCACACGCGAGTGATATAAAACCTATGTCTGAATCATCAATAACTTGGTTTTTCTGTCTTGTATTACAAGGTGAGTATTGAAGGGATTCCTATGGCAACTACCCTAATCGTTAAAGCGCTCTCACAGAAAGACTGTAAGTTATAGAAGTCCTAGCGCACTCCGCACTGTAGGTACGAAGCTACAAGTATATAGCAGGACACCGACGGCGGGTCGCGCGTCGTTACACGTGTCGCGTCAGAAGAGATAAGAGCTATGCGATAGAAAGAGAGGCGCTCAGTAGGTTAATATGACTGGTAGGTGTGCAGCGCTACGCGAGCTGAATTGAATTTTATTGCGTCATAGCAAGAGTCGCTATTTGTTTAAATTTCTTTGCAGAGTGATGCTTCTGTCCCTTAGTATTCTGTGGTAACAGTTAGTATTCTTTGTTCTAGGTATGTAGACTATGTAGTACTTACTATTAGGTATACCGTGGTCTAGGTCTGTAGGGTGTAGGATTTAGGCAGCTCCTTCATTGCATCGACACGATAGCGCCACGACATGGATACGAAACGTTTTGTCGATATCCTATCGATGTCTTACCGCGTACATTTCTTTATTTGTTGACACGATTCGGGGAGTAGTGTCGTACAGTAGTGCGACTCATAAATTATATTCGAATGCGATATGTCGAAGACACGTCGCACGTGCGAGTCTCGCGACTGACACTGACGTGTCGCTGTCGGGTCTACGCAATGAGGAAGAGGACTAAGGACACTTACCAACATCACACACGAGACTCCCCGGCTCCAGGTCCGAGAGAAAGGCGCGCACGCCGGGCGCGGGCGGGCGCGGAGACTCGTCTCCCTCCTCGCCCGCTTGCTCGTACACGTCGTGCACATACGCGCGCTCGAGCGCTGCGCCGCGCGCCGCCGACTCGCCCGCGCCCGCGCCCGCGCCAGCCTCCGCCACCGCTGCCGCGGCCGCGCACCCATCCGCCATCACCGGACCGCCATTGCACAGCGCTGGAATAAACAGATGGACTTGGTTAGACATCTTGCAACACGTTTGCGTATACGAAAAAAGGTACGCACACATCATGTAGATTGGTGTACATAATGATTATCATATCTTACATTACATTTTAGTTGATATTTCTGTTGTGAGTGTGTAAAAAATTAGTTTAGAAATGGAGATTTTCCATTTCTCCGAGTATTAAATAGGTACCATAGAAATCGGAAGAGGGTATTCAAGACAACAATGAAATTGTTGTAACTATAGTAAGGTACTTATTGCAGCTCTGTTACACCATGTAGTATACACTACACCCGACCTACTTAAGTACTGCCGACATAGTATTAAGTATTAACATAGAGTACATAGTAGTCATCATGTTACCTTTAACAAATACACACGTATCCAGAGTACCGGCCTTTCAATAAGATCCACCATCACCATAATCACCACCTGGCGACCCTACCACAACTACATCCCTACATGTCGACCACCTACATCCCCACAACCACAACACAAAATATCTATTTATTTTGTGACCACAGGAACTTTCGGTAGTGTCACAGCGGCTGTTTGGACTATAGCGTACCTACTTGTATTTATAATAATATTGTTATGTATTGACAATAGCTAGTGGTGACACGACATCTGAAATTAGCTTTCCGTTGAATGCCCTATTAAAACAGCACGCGGCGTGACCTGGTGACCCGCGTTCAACGTCCCGGCATCCCGGAATTCCGGCATCCGACCCCGGGACAACGCTACCTATAACCCACCCATAAATCCCGGCATTTCTTCGGGAATGCATTGTAGTGACAGTAAGAGTGCAATAGAAAAAGCGCGTTGTTGGAGATAAGACGATATTGATTTTCTATGGGTGGCCGTTACGTGTATTTTTGGCATCATTCGCGTTTAAAGTTGACTATTAGGGAGAAGGGTCTTTGCAGTCGCTCTATTGCCGCCTTACTTTATGGTCACATCGTCGCAGTTTAATATGTTTTTCGCAAAATATAATGTACTTATTTATAGTTTCTATATAATATTACTCTGAATGCTGAAACGGAGTACTCTCAGAGAGTTTTAAGATGAAACTTGGGCTAAGTTTCATCATTTCATCATTGTCGATGTTAAAATATATTCGTATACCAACAGTTATTTTCCTTCACCATTCCTATAGCGAATGTCCATATCCTTTACACCCTTACTGTCTATGATCTGTAGGTATAACGCGTCGCCGCGTGCCGCTTCCGTGTGCCTCCAAATAGAACTCTATTTCGTTTAAAACAAAAACCTCGAAGTAAATATTCGAGGCAACGTTGCCAACGTTCGGAATGGCTTCGTGAATCGGAATAGCTGTTGTATAAATTGCCGTCGTTGAGCAATGCAGACGTTTAACGTTCTATTCCTTTTGTGCGGATATTCCGCCATATATTTCGCAGGTTTTCCGAGTAACGGATAATTTGAAAATGGACTGCCCATTATTTAGAATAGACGTTTGTGAGATAAGATTTCTTGAAGATAGAAGGATTTTCTCTTCGAGCCCAAAGGTTTAGTTTCATTGTTGTCGACTGCTGGAACATACCTCTCCAACTGCACGCCACTGAGCCCGATCCCCAGCTACTCTCATCCAGCTGCTGCCAGCTGTGAAGATCGACACACACGATCGACGCTAGCCTGAGAGCGACCTTCACTACAATTGCCATTCCGCAGTTTCCAATCAAGAACACGCCTATCTCATATCTGGTTATCGGTTCTGCGGCTAATTTTGCCCTACCTATACCTACTTTTGTAATACTGAATCGATAATACATTCTTTATCTCAAGACAGCCCGTAATATGAATTTAATTTTTTAAAATCCAATATGTTTACAAGGGGAATTTAACCAGCATTTCATTCAATACTCAATCTGTGGAACATAATACAAAAAGGTTACAATACCGACCACAAGAAAGGGCAGAGTCGTCCAAAAACTGAAACTCAGCGAAGTTCATAAAACGGACCGGTGCCGAGCCGCCCACGTGCCGCCCCGGTTCGGCCCGGCCGGGCCGCGGCCCGCAGATGCGCTCCTCGTATCTAATTGTTTGTGTTACGACCCTTGTTTTGGAGTTTTAGGTTATAAAAAGTGTACGTACCAATACGGTTTCGGTTCTTTACTTTTTTGCTCGAGTGTCTTGGAGGGTATTGTTTATGGAGTTTATGTAGAGATTACGTATTTTGTCTTTCTCTGACAGAAAAAACTTTGAGGTTATGCTTATTTGTGGGAACGGCCAGCAAATACAATTCATCACGAAAACCATGAACCCAAGTTGGTACAGTAGAATACAAAAATATATTTATTGAAAACCAAATCAGGGAAAAAAGTAAGTCTAGAATCAGATTTATTGATTTGTTATTTATTTATTATGGAACACAAAACAGGATACAGAGACCATCACCATCCGAACACCCAAGCGTAATGGCAGATTAAGAATATTGTTATAACAAAACAGTTTAATCAAGGCCATTGATTGTAATTTTTTTTTAATTCGTATTCGTACACAGAATAAAAGCTGTGGCTCTGGAACCGTGGAACCGTGTTTTGTTTATTTTCAATCGTGGTCTAACAGGAATGTGGACTAAGAGGACGCGGCCCTTGATTTTGCCCCAATGTATAAACATTTTGAGTTTTTTCACATTTTGTTTAAATAATGTGATTGAATGCAATTATGCTAGTTTTAAAAAGTTATTCCATAGTCCGCTTGTACGCTTTGACCAAAATAAAATGAACTTGTACGCAGCATATTTTAACGCACTTTAAAAGTATGAATAAAAGTTAAAAATAAAATTGTCATTGAAATACACAGTATATAATAGTGTCGTGACACAAGTATACAATAGGTGAGGTCAATAGGTCGCGTGTATGTTCTTTTTTTATGGAACTATGTGATCGGACGAGCAAGTCGTTCGCCTGATGGTAACCGCCACGCCTGCCCATAATAGTTGCAGTACCACTCAGAATATTTAATACCATAAAAGCAGTGCGTCGCACTGCATCGCACTGCATTAAGCTCAACACCCCGAGACATCAGATATTAAGTCTCATGCGCTGATACGACAAAAGCTAAGTTGAACATTTTCGGAAATCGGTTCCTATCCGGGTATTATTCGGAAATAGATGTAATTTTCGCTGAAAAATATAGGAACGATGCAGGCAGAGCCACAAGCCGGAAAGCTAGTAGTTTTATAAAATAGCCCGTAGCCCCCGTTACCGCGTAACCCCTGTTACCCCGCGGGGCGTTCCGTCGCCCAGCAACGCATCTGGGGCGAATCCGGGTCAATGCGGGACCTTCACCCGGCATCTAATGCAATCGTACGATGCGTTCTACTTTATAACTACCCACTTATAACTTGGCCAGCTGAGTAATTCTTTACTTTGTTGCTGGTTGCTGTTTTTTAAACTTTACTGTGGTTACTTGAGTGAGATAAATTTTATAGTGTAATAGCTGTGAAGCATTCACAAGCGACTATGGCTTAGTGGGCTTGTGCTATTTTCGATAAGACGCATTGGAGTTCGAATCTTGCTTCCCCACATCAATATATATAAGTTTATGTTAGTCCTTTCTGTTCAAAGTGTTGTTTTTCTTGAGGTATTGTGGATTAAAAAGATAATTTTGGAAGAAAACACCTTTTTTTATTTAGGCTCCATTTTTTTGACACACAGAATACAGATTATAAAATCAGCATGCACAAGGTGCGTTCAAAGTGCAAAGGGTGCATTTACGATTTAGATAGGTACTAATAATATTTCTAACACCCCGTCTCGATTTGAACATTTTAACAAATTTAAAATCGTTTACAAAATATAATCTACTAATAAAATATCTATAACTGAACTGAACCGTTATATAATACTTTAACAAAAAACTAAGCTTACTCTATCTTACATTAAAGTTTAAATTTTTACAATTTAAAATATGTTAAGAGATTTCCTCAACAAATACAATTTTTCATCAGAAAAAGATTTTGTTAACAAGTCAGCTAAATTTTTATCTGTAGGTATGTACTGAATATTAATTAATTTCTTATCCAACAAGTCTTTTATAAAATGATACTTAATTTCTATGTGTTTTGCCTTCTTACTGTTTGTGAATGATTTAGTTAATTGAATTGCTCCACAATTGTCCATGAATAACATACACTTCACTTCTTTATTATTGTCAAGTCTGGTAAAATCTTTATAGAGTCCTTTCATGTATAGAAGGTCACATGCACTGGTGTTGTTTTTCTGTGTAATTTTTAAAATTTCATCTTTCTTTTCAAGTTCCATTCCTAAGAATAGTTTTGGTTCTCCAAAATCCTTGACGTGAAACTCTTCCTTTAAGCCTTGTATTACTTCTTTCACCCTGTCTTTTTCTCCTGTTATTATGATGTCGTCAACATAGATCACTATCCATATGTTTCTCTCTCCAATATATAGACAAAAATCATGTTGTGATCTCTTAAACCCTTTTTCCTGTATATAGTTGTCAAATCTTTGATTCCAGCACTTAGGGCTTTCTCTCAATCCATATAATCCTCGATTTAGTTTCAGCACTTTGTTTTTGGCAGTCTTAACACCTTCGGGTGGCTTCATATATACTTCAGAGTCGAGCATGCCATTTAAGAAAGCTGTTGGGACATCGAGTTGTCTAATCATCCATGAATTCTGTACTGCTTGTGCTAATGCCATTCTGACTGTAGAAATTCTCGCTACTGGCGCATAGTTACTTCCAAAATCACCTTGTTCTTTAATTTGATATCCTTTTGCAACTAGTCTAGCTTTTTTCATGCCGTTTTCTTTTGTTTTAAATACCCACTTAGCGTCAATTGCTTTTTTATTTTCTGGTAAATCTGTCTCTGTCCAAGTATTCATTCTTCTGTGTGCATCTAGCTCATTATGTATTGCATGTTCCCATCCATATTTCATGGCTTCTTCGTAGGTTTCTGGATCTTCATCAGTGCTGATTAAGCAGAAATCTTGGTATGTTAATGTCACATAGTCTCTTAATGCTTCTGGTTTATTCACCTTTCTTCCTCTTTTTGTAATGATTACTTCTTCATTCTCGATGCTACTTTCGGACTTTTCTACATTTTCAGTTTCATTTTTATTCTCTTCTTCTTTCCCTTTTCCTGGTTCCTTTCTCTGTTTTTTATTTTCCTTCTCTTGTTCTTCTTCATATATACAGCGTGTAACATAAATGTGTAGTAATAATTAAACCACGCATATAGAAGCTTATTAATAATTCAAGTCCAAGTGCAAATTACCAGAAAATTTTTAAAATCACAAGATATGATAATTTAAACATTTCTGGTAATCAAGTTCATTTCAACCCTAACAATCAGCTGATAAAGAGCAATGAACTTGTGACAAAGAATATTAGTGCGCCGCGTGTACAGATCTGACAAACAAATTTTATCTTCAGTTAGCAAAGCCAGCTGTCCTATCAACCTTACTTTACAACTAACTTTCAAGCAAACTGCTTTTTACGCGACTCCCCAAAAAAGGAATGTAATGTTTTCGGGGTTAATGTATGTGCGTTTTTTTATTACACAATAAATGCCTCAACAGATTTGGATGTATGGGGTATCCTCGGAATCCTTAAATCATCCCAAGTGACATAGGCAAGTTATAAATAAATAAATAATAATATAAATTATCATATAATGTTTTTGGCAGGGTATTTTTTTTATTTTTCTTAATGCTTACTTGTTAATTACAGCATTAAGCATCATCGCTCCAATTAACATTTAGGAATAAGGATCTAATCAGTATGAACGTCTAATAAGAGCGAGCATGGCTGATGTTCTTAAAAAATACGTGAGGTCACCAACCACCGTAGGAATAGGATGTAAAAAACATCATGCATGAATTTCAACAGTAGGAATGTAATAGGCTGATAATGATGGTTAAGACATTTCCAACATTTGATTTCATTGCATAGTAAAAGAGTGTTCGTCAGTCAGTAATCAATAACGCGTCTTTACTTAGTCAGTTTTCAGAAATAAACCTGTTTAATCTTTGACAAAACGCGGCAAACACTAAAGCTATCAAACATTCGCCGCCGCTTCATGATTCGCTAGCCTTGTTTCGTATTGCACCAATCATAAAGATGTAATCCTAATAAATAATAGCCGCTGCTCCTCATTGGTCGAGCGGCACAAACAAAGTTACCTTCTAACGCCGCCCCATAAAACTCCACCGAAAAGGACCGTTTTCGTTTCGGAAATTTCGTTAGGTTATTTCTGAATATGAATTCTAAGACGTCAAGTTGGATAAAAAGTTGAAACTGATCAAGGCAAGGCCAAGTCGGGTACGTTAAGGCATAGATTAAAAGTACCGTTCGCGGAGATTTTTTTGTATACCGGTTCCCGAACATGCAAAAAAAACTGGTAAAAAAACTTAAACCTATGTTTTTATTATGGTTTTAATGCATTCAAATCTGTCCAGGCAATAAGAAGTAATGGTGGAATAAATAAATACATACATACATACGTAAACCCTGAAATACTCCTTTTTGGGCAGTCGTGTAAAAATGTGGAAATACCTTTTTTTTACGAGTGGGTTCGGGAACGGAACCGACCGAGTCCAAAGATCCGTTCAGTATGAAATTCCGGTATTTGAGACTCGAAATCAAGCCCTTGTAAAATGTTCGGCGTTTTCAAAGACAGAGCGCCTAGGCTACAAAACAGATAAATACAGAAGTTAATCTCATGTATGTACTTTTCATACCTTTCATACCGGACGGCGATGGAAGTTTTTGGGAGGAAAATTGATTGATTTAAAAAAAATAAGTGTACAAGATATCGACATAATTTTTTCGCAGTTACTATTATAACTGAATAAAGTTTTTTTGAAGACAAAACAAATGCGATTAGTTTACATTAACATCTTTCTCATTAAGATTATTGAACACAAGGCTAACACAGCTTATACTACAATAAATATCAAATTTTAAATTGTAAAAATATGACAAGGCCACAAAGTCATGTTCGCTTGTTCGGCGCAGGGCCGGGGGCCGGGGCGCTTACCTACCTACCTAACTATTTTGTGTTACGTGAAAATTAACCATCGAAATACAAGCAAATACCTACTTACCTCTCTGAAACAACTGGTAGCTTAAAAAACGACAATTCACCGTTTAATGTTGAATTTAAACAACCGTCCACCGAACAGTTATAATAACCTTTTTTCGTTGCTCCATTTTTGCACAAAAATGTTCACAGACGCGTGTCTCAAGCGGATGGCACTCGCGCTCGCATCCCAACTGTGCCCAGATATCGTGTCCGTGAGCGGTGTCTATGTGTGCGTTGCTCGAGCGCACTTTGTATGTAGATTGATTTCTGTACTTATCTGTTTTGTGCCTAGGCACAAAGTAGCTCGGTCAGTGACCCGTACTACCTCGACTAGGCCACAGTTTGTTAGGATTGTCCAAAATAATTCAAATTAATAATTTTTAAACTTTGTATGGAAAATATAATAGTGTTTTTTTGGTTGTATATTCTGCCCGATGATTCATGACTAGATACCCATACACACCTTTCAGTATTACTACACATTAATGTTATTCCCTGTATATACATTATTTTGTTTTTCCTTATTTTCTTCATATAAAGTATCTGTTTCATCAAAACGCACATCTCGTGAAATTATTACTCTGTCTGTAGTAGGATCCCACAACTTGTATCCACTTTTTGCATAGCCTACCATTCTCATTGGCAGGGCCCTGTTATCTAATTTGTCTCCTTTTGGTAGAATTACTGTCCATCCTTTGCAGCCAAATATTTTTAGTTTATTCATCATTGTATCTCTACCAAATAGCTTTGCAGGAATCTGGTTGTTAATACTTTTTGACGGACATCTATTTATTAAAAAAGTTGCCGTTAGCACTGCTTCTCCCCATAAATGTCTAGGAAGCTTAGACTCATCAAGTATTGTCCTAGCTTTGTCATATATTGTTCGATTCATCCTCTCACTTTTGCCATTCATTTGAGGACTATAAGGCAAAGTGTATTCCAGGGAAATGCCTTTCTCTTCACAAAACTTTTTAAAAAATGTTGATGTATATTCCCCACCATTATCGGTTCTTATTCTCTTTACTCTTATTTATTTTTCTGTCTCTATAGCATTTATATATTTTATTAGATTATTAGCAGCCTCGGATTTGTTTGTCAACAGGTAAGTCTGTGTAAAGTGTGTATAATCATCAATTATTGTTTGAAAATAACGATGTCCTTCGTTGGTTGGTACTCTGGTTGGGCCTGCTACATCTGAATGTATTAATTCTCCAATTGAATGGGACTGTGGTCGGGTAATGGGTTTGAATGGTAGTCTGGTACTTTTGTTTTTGATGCAAGAATCACATACCTTATCACTGTATGGCAAGTTCATAATTGCCAGACCTTTTCGATTAACATGACCCAATCTTTTATGCCAAATGTCTAGATCTTTGTCATTGCTTGCTGAATTACAGTATTCACTCTTCAATAGTTCCACTTTCAAAGTGTACAACTTACCACACTTCTCTCCATAAAAAGTTTTTGATTTAGTATGTATTTTGAGTTGTCCTTGTCCAAATACCACAGTGATGCCTCTTTCCATTAACTTATGCACTGATAATAGGTTATGTGTCAATCCAGGTACAATAAGCGCTTCAATTGTGAGAGGTTTATTTTTGTGTATAACTTTCAGATATCCTTTCTTCTTTGCTACTAAGGTCTGTCCATTCGCTATCTTTATTTTAATATCATCTTCCAGTTTCTCGATGTCTCTCATATATTTTTCATACTTTTCTTTTATAAAATGATGTGTAGCTCCAGAGTCGACAATAAAAGTCAGGTTGTCATCCTCATTCACATTCCCTTCCATTGATAATGCTACAAATAAACTCTCATGTTCTTGTGCCATATTATTATATGCTGATGACCGATTGTAGCGACCTCTAGATATGAATCTGGACCTTTGCCTACTTCTTCCTCTTCCTCTAAAATTGTTATTGCTTTTTGTCTTACATTCATATGCCTTGTGGCCTTCTTTGCCACATTTAAAACATGTCAACATGCATGTCTCCACTGGAGGTTGATTAAATTCTTTACCTTTTATTTTTAACTCGGCATCCAGAAGTCTAGATTTTACAAAATCTAAGGTCAAATCTTTTTCGTCTACCATAGTCTCCAGCGTTGTAATAACGGTCTCATACTCGTCCGGTAGCGTAAGTAGTAGGTGAGATATTCTATCACCTTCGTCCAAACTACAGCCAGCACCTTCTAGGTTGGCTATTATGCTATCAAATTTCAGAAAGTGATCTTCCATTTCTTGGGTCTTTTTTAAGGTCAGTAACTTTTTCTTTAAGTATAGCTTGTTAAAGACACTCTTCCTTTCGAACATATTTTCTAATTGTATTATCATTTCTGCTGATGTATTACACTTTTTCACTATTTCTAAATATCGGTCACTTAGACACTGGACTATTACACTCTTTGCCTTGGCATCTTCTATGTCTGAAATACCTTTTAGTTCACCTTTAATTCCCTTCTCTTCCAGTAGAATTTTAATTCGAAATTTCCAGTTTGAAAAATTTGTTCTCTCGTCCAGCGTAAATTGTGCGAGCTTATTAGTTGTGGCCATCATTGTCGACTCCGTGTTTTTATATGATAACTGATAACTGATAACCACGCTCTGCTGTTGTTTTTCTTGAGGTATTGTGGATTAAACAGATAATTTTGGAAGAAAACACCTTTTTTTATTTAGGCTCCATTTTTTTGACACACAGAATACAGATTATAAAATCAGCATGCACAAGGTGCGTTCAAAGTGCAAAGGGTGCATTTACGATTTAGATAGGTACTAATAATATTTCTAACACAAAGGTTGTCTGGAAGAGATCGCTTTGAGCGATAAGACCGCATATTGTTATGCTGATTACTGTGAAATGTACTTGTTTTTCATGTACCCATTTTTATGGTTTTTAACAATAAAGTGTTTATCTATCTATCTATCTATCTATTTATCTATCAATAACTTTCATGAAGCTATGTGCGAATTTAACACTCGCTTTAATAACGGTGAAGGAAAACATCTAGAAGAAAACCGGCACGTCCAAGAATAACAAAACTTAAGTATGCCTAATGCCTATGTGACATCTGCCAACCTGCACTAGGCCACCATGGTGGATTATGGGCCATTCCTCTTTGGTGTCCCAGCAGTGGGAACATATTGGAGTGATGATAAGGATGATTTACTTACGAAGGACAACACATGAAAAGAGGTAGCCTTTCCAAGAGATGTTTTCTGATCATTATGCCAACATTTTCGGAGTCCTACCCACTAAAACGAATCCTTCAGTGGACTCTATTTTTCAATGCCAAACAGTTGTATACTTACATAGGGCTGCGACTCACTGCATAAAGGAAAATAATACTAACTATTACTAAATATAGGTATGCATAATATGTCGAAATAAAAAAATATAATTTAAATTACTACGATGATTTCTAATCGTTTTTAGGGTTTCGTACCTAAAGAGTAAAACGGGATCCTATTACTAAGACTCCACTGTCCGTCCATCTGTCTGTCTGTCTGTCCGTCTGTCACCAGGCTGTATCTCATGAACCGTGATAGTGACAGTTGAAATCTTCACAGATGATGTATTTCTGTTGCCGCTATGACAACAAATACTAAAATCAGAATAAAATAAAATATTTAGGGGGCTCCCATAAAACAAACGTATTTTTTTGCCATTTTTGTAGATAATGAAACCCTTCGTGCGCATGTCCGACTCGCACTTGGCCGGTTTTTTGCAATATATACAATTTGTATATCTGTAATATACCTATGTAGATACATAATGTACGTATATTGCACTTACCGTTTGAGGATTTTCAGAAACAAAATAGTTGTGTTATGAATATGGGTATAGGAGCACTCGTTATTGATTGATATCACCGGTGGTTATTATTGTCACCGGTTCAAAAATCGCAACCTGTCTTTTTGGCCCAGCTGCAGATGAAGAAACTGATTTATTTATACGAAACAAAGTCATTACTAAGGCAGCTTTAGCTGGAAACACCCAGTTTCGTACACTAGGTATAAAATCTCTAAAATATGCAATCTCGGCGAGTGAACCTTGCAAGATTTTTTTCCGAGGGCTGCAGCAATCAATTAAAGTTGTATCAATTATGGGTTATTTTAATTATTGTATGCTAACCTAGGTAGCGGTTACATATTTGAGCCGTTTGTTGTGGAGACTTTGGGTCCGTGGGGACCGGGAGCTCATCGTATTTTCAATAGTGTGTCAGAGCGCCTGATCGATGCAACGCGTGACCAAAATGCTGGGACTTATTTGGCTCAACGTATCAGTATTGCAATCCAACGGAGCAATACTGCCAACATCTTGGGTACGCTGCCAACTGCACATTTTGCACGTCTTTTATTTTTCTGACTAAATATGTGATACCATTTATTTATAAATTTGACCTGTGCTACAACTTATGACACCATATTTTATGCAAATAAATACATTCGATTTCATTTAAAAATTGATTTGTATATGTAGGTAATAGTTACCAATATAGAAATAATTTTTAGAAAAAAGCAAGAACCGACTTCAAGACTAAACTATTATTTTTTGTTTTTGTTAATTTTTTCATACAGTGCTGAATCAATTTCGATAAATATATACCTATATATGGGACTACCTCTAATGTATGACCTACCAAACAAAAAAATAATCATTAAAATCAA
The DNA here is from genome assembly GCA_951640565.1 of Petrophora chlorosata. Classification (NCBI taxonomy): domain Eukaryota; kingdom Metazoa; phylum Arthropoda; class Insecta; order Lepidoptera; family Geometridae; genus Petrophora; species Petrophora chlorosata. The sequence continues at coordinate 9,390,788 of OX621203.1, read as the reverse complement.
TTCATAATTGTCGGAGTAATCGCGTAACAAACATACACAAAAAAAACATACCGTCCAATTGAGAACCTCCTCCTTTTTAAAGTCGGTTGAAAATGCCCAATGACGGTACAGTTGTGTGGTACCTACTATATGTACGGAACGATGTGTTAGAAACGCTAAGGGAGCGAAGTGAAGCTATATAGGTAATGCAGTTAGAGACCAAGTTCCCTTCGCAATTGTTTGTTTGTTTTAAAATATCTTTATTACTCATAATAATTAAAAATTGTACAAATACTAGTGTAGGTTTAGCCTAGTAGTACAAAGCAATACAATAAAATTATTATTTTGCAAGCAGTTTGCTTATTAAAACTTAAAACATGGGTGTTCAACTATTTAAACATGATTAGTACAATAATTACAATGAATACAATTATAAATTATGTAAGCTTTAGTAGAGCATTACATTTTAAATCTTAAATAAAATTAGGAGGTATATGCCAAACGACGGTAGGTAAATAAATAAGTGCGCGAACACAAAGCGTGCGGCAGTAGGCAGTAAGCAACAAGAACGTATTGTATGTGAGTAACACCAACACAAGCGCGCGCAGTCCACTGCGATTTGCGCGCGCCATTCCGCTCCTTCATATCTCTAGATAATACGGGCGCGTATGGCGCGCGCGCGCGCATGCGGAGCACGCACACATGCGCGGGCGACAGTTTCTATTCATCGCACGCGAGGAACAAGTGATGGGGTAATTTGTATCGATGGTATTTGTCGATGTAAGTTAAATTTATTTTGCGTGTTTTACAAATATTTTTAATTAATTTATTTTTGTTTTTAGGATTGTTATAAAGATAGAAATTTTTCGACAATTTATAAATAAATGTGCTTATGCTGGGTAAACCTATTTTTAAGTGTAATTTGTCAAGATTAGTATATAAAGGGGTGTTATAAGATAGTTTTATAGCTTTATTTTGAATAATTTGAAGTTTGTTAATGTTTGTGGAGCAAGTACTGCTCCATACAGGACATGCGTATGTGATACAGGGCCGGACTAGGGTGCGGTAGATATTTAATTTTGTAGTACTACTGAGACATGAATGCCTATTTAGTAGTGGGCTTAATGCATTAAGCGCTTTGGTCCCTTTCAGGCTTAGTTTTGAAGTGTTCTCTGACCAATTGAGCTTATTATCCAGAACGACACCTAGATACTTCACCGAGCGACTCCATGGAATATTGTAACCATTTATCTTTAATGTACGTACGGGAAGCGAACGCTGCCTGGTAAATAATATAGATTCAGTTTTGGAAGCATTAATTTTTAGTTTCCATTTTTGGAAGAAAGATAAAAGGAGGTCAATAGATAATTGCATACCCTTCGCAATTATGATAGCCTAGAAGCCGGCTAATAGGACGATGGGACAATGCATTTAATTTAAAAGCCTTTCTAACATAATAAATAAGTTACGATGATGCTCGGTGTTCTAGAAACTCCCGACTCTCGAAATCAAGTAGGCCTTCTTGATGCCTCAGGTTTGCATTTTAGTTTCCTGTTGTTTTCAGTTTTTTTTACTTTAGATAGATCTACGTTTGACCGCCATCTCGCCTGATGTTAAGCGAAGAGGGCTGAAGACTCTGGCCTTAATGATACCCAGATTGTAGTTATCAGGAAATAGAGAAGACGGCAAGGAGTTCCATTCCTTAGCAGTACGCACTATAAACGTGGAACCAAAATATATATATATATATATATATATATATATATAATACTCGTATCTGCAGCAGTTCTTGCTGAACCTACAATTTTTTATTATATACACACAAAAAGGAAATATATATTAAACATACCTACTTAAAGTATATATAAAAATTGTACATGTTACTAGTTCTAAAGTTAGAAACCTAGTACATAAATATAGTCTAGGTACTCCACGATGTAACAAGGTTCCTTAGTTTCAATAAATTATTTATTATTTATATTATAATTATAAAAAAAACATTATTAATAAAATAATTCATTCCACACGTATCCAATACCCAACCTACCCAACACCGACTTCATTCATTCTTGCAGGGTCTGTAATGAACTATTATAACTTATTATGAACACCTATTTAACATTACAGATGCAATAAATAATTGAATTGAATTGTATCCCTGTGGTGGTATCTTAACTATGTATAAACATGTATTTCTTATTATTTGGTTCCATTGGCTTCGTTTTCTTGAGTCGCTACGGTCGGTCTACGGTCGCCAACCAATAGGTACGATTCGTCGCTTTCCATGCAAATCGAACAGAAGGAATGAAAATCATGCTTCGAATCAATATCCACGATAATAGGCAGGTGTACTGGCGTATTCATGAATACAACATCGTCTGCAGAACATTGAGTTGAATAATATTAATAGAGAACAGAAGCCTACATAAAAAACCTACGTTTAGACACCAATTTAATATTACTAGCCGAACAAAAGTTGCCCTGAGGGTGGACACTCATCTGAGATAACCTTTTGTCGTTTTTTTTTGTTTTCTCTCTTTCATTGACATACATATACCACTGGCTGACTAAACTTAACTTCTTAATAAATAAATAGAATATGTAACTGTATCTGTAACCTGCATTTGCAAATTGTCATATACCCATGTAACTATTTATACTAATTGCAACTGCTCGTCACGAAAAAGGGCACAACTGAAAATCAGCGCGCTGTCATGGCGCTTTATGCTGAGTTGTGTCGTTTTATGACCATCTTATTTCATTTAACTGTAACTATTATTGCATATTGGTATACATTATTATATATTTAGTATAAGTAGATGTATATGTAAGCAGGTAGTACATGATATTATAATTTGTACTCTTTGTACATATGTACCTACATGTCACTATTATTATCTTATTTATGTTGACACCCCCATGTCTTACTATTTCTTTAAGTCTCCTCCATTTAAAGGTTGTCTGGAAGAGATCGCTTTGAGCGATAAGACCGCCCATTGTAACACTTTAGTTTTTAACTTTGTAATGTTTCTTTTGTTGTAATAATTTCTGGTGGTGTAACAATGAAGAGTATCTAATCTAATAAAAAAGAAAGAAAGAAGAAAAAACATTTATTTGACGACCACAATCATAACAAAATAAAATATATTACCTCTGTTTTTAGTATAAGATGGTTTATTATAAACTTATTTTTTTTTCTTTCTTTCTTTTAAATTTTGTAGTTGCTTATAAACATTAAAACAAGTCTACACTCTACTTACTAAAGAAATCGATAATCGTATCAGTATTGCAATTCAACGCGGCAATACTGCCATCATCTTGTTTAACAAAAAGAAATTGAACATAATGGGAAGAAACTAACTATTAAGGCACAGGCCTTACAGCCTAGTTTATTAGTTATCTAGAGTAGAATCTCACAAACAAAGTTGTTACAAAGTGAAATAAATGAATTTTGAATTTATTTGAATCTTGGGTACGCTGCCAACTGGTAGTGGGTTGGAGCATTTGAGCTAGCAGTAATGCTTCATACTACTGCTTGGTGGCAGAATAACTGGCAAAGCTGTTCTACCTACCCAGACAGCCTCCCGCATACGAGATACCTACCACGAGTTAGAGACCTACCAAGAGTAAGTTGCCCGGAAAATTGGGAAATTTAGGAAAGTGCTTTCTCGCGCAGTTGAAACCGCAGCACGCAGCTAGTAAACAATGAAACCTCTGTACTGTAATCAAATCTGTACTGGGCCTTGGTTCAGGAAACTTAATTTTAAGAGAAGGCCGCCTGATTAAAATTCAGTTTAAGAGATTTGTATAATGAGGTCGCAGGACCAGGTCCTGTGCCTGATGGTAAATGACACGCCTGCCTACAGAGAACATGCGAAAAGATTTGCAGTGCCACCAAGAACCTGCAGTCTTCCATGGCACTATGGCACAGTACTCGTTACTCTGAGACTGTTACAGCTTTCAAGTTTCAAAGCTTTCGTAGCAAAAGGACATGATAGCAAAATGACCTACCAATCAAAACGTCTTAAACGTAACAGGGTCATTGGCTACTAGGTCATATTGTTAATAGGACGACCTTGAAGTCGTTTTGCGTTTAAGATGTTTTGATTTGCATATCTTTTTTACCGATACGAAAGCTTTTCAAATACCTGTCTATAAACCAGTGATTTCGCCAGCGGCAGTGTCTTTTAAACCGAGGCACTGGTTACATGTTGTTAGTGGGTGCATAGGGCGCGGAAATGATAACACGTTTGGTTGACAACAAGCGGTGTATTCGACTGTCCAAGCGGCGAGCCGGTCGCAGCCGCGCACGCATCTAAATCTAGGTATATCTATAACTAACACAAGTTTAATACAAATTTAAAGACTGCAAGTCTTACTATTTATGTAAAAAAGTGGCAAACAATCGCAAATGACGAAGCGGTCACCGTTGCTTATGGACTGCAACAAGTTGATGTGCTATATAAACAAAAATAAGCCTCTTATAATGATGATTTAAGAGTCAAAGTCAAAATCAAAAAATATTTATTAAAAAGATACACAAATTAACTTTAAATGTCTTAAACACATATTGTAACAGTAACTTTAAATGTCTTAAACACATATTGTAACAGTAACATTGAAAAAAGGTAGGCATATTTACCCATTTTTTTCCCATACCTACTCAAATTGAAGTCCGGGCTCAGAAAATAAATGCGAAAACTGACTCTACCAGTTACTAGTGCTTCGAAAATACACCCGCTAGAGAAGAAAGCACCTAGAAACTCTGCGGGGATTTTTTTTTTTCATAACAATGAAGAATAAAATATAAATTATAATTAAGTGCGAGTGAGAGGTCCCATATATATATATATATATATATATATATATATATATATATATATATATATATATATATATATATATATATATTATATATATATATCTATAAACTATATATATATATATACTTATTTACTTATCAACCTATTTAGAGGCAAATACAATAAAGGCATACGCCCGTTAAAAAAACCTATCTTTCAGGGATATTACTCTTATCTTTCAGGGATCTTATATATATATATATATATATATATATATATATTCATACAGCAGTATTTATAAGACCAGCCCAGAGTTTAGGTACAATCTATTTACATTGGGTCTATTTCGCAACTATATCTATCTTATTTAACAGCATGCCATGGTATCTGCATCACATCTGCATCAGGTCACGCGGCCAACGACCCAAACCTAGCAAGCGGCGGCTTAATATCCGTTCCAACTTCCATGTTACTCCCTCGCCTCGCTGATATCCTGGTACCTTTGGGAGCCGTGATAGATGGCTTCAGATCTTTTCAAGTGTTTTGAAAAGAACATCTGTTTGGTATGTCACGGCTATGAGGGTTACAAAATAAAATTTCGTATTATTTATTAAAAAATCTACCTAGTCAACATAAAGGTTTTGAGAGCTCTTTCAGGAGCTGTGGTGAATTCTTTAATAAATGAATCATACAAACCTAGTCACATAAACCTAACTATGTAGGTACATTGTAGGTACTACCAACTAACTTTTGTGCTTAGGTAAATGAGTAGGCTAAGTTATATGCTTAGTGCGTAATGTGCGTAACAAAGATTTGGTGTAATGATGTTCAATGGTAAATCTATTCTATCCATTGAAAAGTGCAGGTTATCTTGACACTTGAAATAAACATTAAGGTTGTGTCTTCTGAAGTGTTTACTAGTATGGATTCTAGATGCAAGTTTTAGATCTATTCATTCAGAACACCTCTCAACTAGGTCAGGTTGAAGTTTGCAAAACAAACGCGTGAACTTATCGAGCGAAGAACGCTTCATCGGTATTATATAGTGAAGTTTATGACTATAAGACCCGGAAAATTCAAGGCTTTTTTGTTCAAAAAGATGTTAAAAATGATTCAAAACTTATTTTAATGGCAGGTGCACATTTCATGCTATTACGGATGCAAATCGGTGCTTCCGGAAAGTGTTTTCCGCGACAGCACTTACGTTACAGTTGTTTGGCTTAAACGCTGCTATTACCCAAACTGTATCGGAAGAACCTAAAATACATCATGACTGAAACATATTACTTATAATCGTTTTACTAAAATATCCATAAAATCCTGTGTCAAATAGAGTTTCAATGCTTAATTCGCATAAAGAAAATCGTAAAAGACGAAAACAAACAAATAAAAAGAGCAGAAAGAGGTACACAACCTCATTTATTTTAAACTTCGCCCCAGGTTGGGCGCCAAAACTGAATAACACACTTATTTGTGACGTTTATACTATTTTATTACTCAGCACATAAACTCATTTACTACCGCACTAAAGCTCTTGTCTATAAGAGAATAGCAGATCAAAACTTAGCACTGAAACACAAAAATTCCGAAAAATATTTCTTGGCAAGTCCTGCAGCATTTTGCAGATTCGAAAGTTGAACGAACGGAACCCTCCCGGCGACCAATAGGGCAGCGCTACGCGCAATGCGACGACCTCATTGGCCGGTGCATTTATAACGGTCCGCACAAGTGACGTTTTTAGAACGTCGCTCGCCATGTTATTTATTGTTCCATCTTTGTCCCAATAAATATATTTAAGAATCTATTTATAGATGCTATGTGGGTTAACGAAGTCTACTCTTTTAAAACTGTATATATTGTTGTAGTGTGTAAACACCCGACCTACTTATTAGGAACGCCGACATAGCATTAAGTATTAGCAATAGCATAGAGTAGTCATCATGTAGCCTTTAACCAATACACACGTATACAGACTACCGGCCTTTCACTAAGATCCACCAACATCATCATCATCACCTACTCCACATGGCGACCCTACCACAAGTACATCCCTAATGGCGACCACCTACAACTGTACATGGCGACCCATGCCAGTTCGAACCATGGAATCTGAAAGAAAAATATAAAGTCTGAACAAGTAATAAACTATAATATGAGGACTGCCAATCGTGCCCAGGAATCTAGAAGGAAAAGTCATTTGAAGCCTAAAAACTAAGAAAATATGAAGATGCAGAAAGAAAAATATTATAAGAAGAAATCACTATTGAAGAAAGAAAATAATCAAGAAGGAAGACGAATTTTAAGGAGAATAAATATGAAAAAATAGAATATGAATTATATGAATAAATATGAAGAAAGAAGATAAATTATGTGAGAAAAAATAATTTATAAAATAAAATGAAGAATACGAATATATTACGAAGAATATAATAAAGAATAATAAAGATATATATTGAAGGTGAAATAAATGAAGTATAAAAAGTGAAAAATATATTCTAATGAAGAATTAATACTGAAAGAAAACGAAAAAATATATTTATTCGGAAATAAAGGAAAATACTGATTGAGAAGAAAAAAGGGAAATAATTCGGTCTAAAATAATCTGACCTAATATAGTGCCTTTCATCACTACAGGCCTATATATTCTAATATTCCCTCAACGTGACAAAGACGTGACGACGTGTGATCTTCGGCCTCATGGAGCACGGGAGCAAGGGACTGGTGTCCAGGGTGTAGCCCGGCCCATACGCAAGAGGATTCGGACAACACTAGCGAGCATCATCACCAAGGACCAGCATCCAGCATCCTGCCCAGCTGACCTCGTGAAGCACGCCTTTCCAAGTCGTAAAATTGAACTTTAATAAAACGTGATTTTGTGCGTAATTTGTGACGAATAAAAAACTGTAAGTACTCCTTTACAGATAGGTAAATAGATTCAAGATATTATTATAATGAATGAAATGAAATCAACGTATGTGTTTTATGGAAGTTATATTTTATGAATTTTCTAGAAATTTTCAATTAAATTGTTTTAATGAAAGGTGACGAATGAAAACTTGATTTTTTTTCATTTTACAAGCGTGTACAATTTTTATTATTGAGTTTTACATTTACAAGTTTTGCTTTACTTTTTTTTCTACCGTTTGCATTTTTTATTCAAAATGGAATCATTTGATTTTGATACAGCCATTGCATTGTTACCTGCAATGACAGGACAAGAGCAAATAACGAAATCACTAATAGATAACATCGAATTTTATAGTATCATGATTAACGATAATTCACAGCAAATTTTAATAAATTTTGTCCTTAAAACGAGACTGACTGAAACTGCAAAATTTTATTTAAAATCAATGTATTCGAATGTTGATAGTCTGTTACACGACATGAAAAAATTTTTACTAACTAAAAAATGCCCCGTCGCTTTACAAAGTCAATTAATAAACTGCAGACAGGGCAATAGTTCAATTCAACAATTTGGCTCAAAAATTAAAAACTTATTGACGGATTTGACTTTAGCTCAATCAGAAGGTGACAGAAAGAAAATAGATATTTTGTACCCTATTAATGAGAAAATGGCCATCGATATTTTTGCAAATGGACTTAACAACTCAAGGTTAAGTATAATTATTTCAAGTAGACAGTTTAAATCTATAACGGAAGCCATTCAGACAGCTTTAGACGAAGAAATTTTTCTCAACTCGTCCCAAAATAATACATTTCAAAATAGTAATTTCAATACATCATATTATAGAACAAATAATATCCCACGTAACAAATATCATACAACAAACGTGAGGAATAATTATAATATAGATGAGCAAGTAATTAGTAACATGCCCTTATCGAACAAGTCTCAGGTATCCGAACGCGTACCGAGTAGCAACCGTATTTTGCGCGATCAGCGAACTTCGCGAGTAGTTGAAGCTCAGTGCACTTTGGACGACACTTATAAATATAATGTAATGAAATTTGAAGCGACTCGTATGGACGGTCGAGTAAATGGTTTATTAAATAGTAGCAGTTCGAAAGATTTGAATGTGATTTCTGAATTAAATAATTTTGTATCGCAGAAAGACAGTGGAAATGAAAGTTCAGAAGTTCAAAAGAAAAAGTGTGTAATTGAAAACACGATTTTAAGTTCTGGTACTCCCAGGCCTGATCAACCTGCGGTAGTTAGGAAAGAGGACACATCTAAGGATATGGAGAGTTCGTTATTGAAAGAATGTATGAGATGTGATGACGTAATAGATAAAGAGATTAATTCTGAAAAGAGTATAAATCGAAAGAAAAAGTTAAGAGTGAAATTAAATATTGGTCTGATGAAATACGATGATGAATATATGGCGATGAAAACCGATGATGAGTGTGAGAATAATTTTAATAATAATATGCCAAGTGCAAAACGTAGAAAAGAACGAAAGGTAATGTTAAGTAATTGTTTAATGAAAAATGATGATAATGTTAAAATGATGAAAAGTGATGATGAATATGAAAATATAAATGGGTATAATAAAGAAATTTATGAAAAACGTAGACAAGAATTAAAGAAAAAGTTAAAAATATTTTTGAAGCAATGTGATGACGATTTAAAAATGAAATATAAAGGGAATTATAATGAAAGGTTAAGATTAATAAAAATATACGGTATTTTATTGAGGAATAATGAGATGAAAGATGATTTTGGAAAATATGAAAATAAGAGAAGAAGAATTTATGTGATTTGGCCAACGGAAGAGGACTTTAGGAGATATTATGAGAAGTATGACGCGAGATCTGTAGGTATAACTTAGAGTAAATAATATAAGTAACAGATAGATAGAAATGGAGTACATAGTTAAATAGTAAGCAAAAGTATAAAGCATATAAATAAATATTATATAAGTAAAATTAAAAGTTTATGGAATATACGACTAATTTTCATAGAGTAAAATTACATTGATTTAATAATAATATAGGTAATTAATATGAATATGATTTACGAAAAAAATTTTTTTATTCGTGTTAATTGATTAGAATTTAAGTAGGAGATAACAATAACCTTATGTATAATTTATTATTTTGTAAGAAAAAGTCGGCATTAGAAGGTAAAAAACAAAAAATTATTTGAATGATTATAAAATGTATTGTGGTTTGTAAAGTTTTATTTTAGAATTTGTTTAGAAATGTTATTTGGCTTAAGTTTTTTTTAATAATAGTAATATATGTATTAGTTATAAAAAAAATGAACTTTATATATATCATTTTTTTTTCCAATAAATCGGGTGGTGTAGTGTGTAAACACCCGACCTACTTATTAGGAACGCCGACATAGCATTAAGTATTAGCAATAGCATAGAGTAGTCATCATGTAGCCTTTAACCAATACACACGTATACAGACTACCGGCCTTTCACTAAGATCCACCAACATCATCATCATCACCTACTCCACATGGCGACCCTACCACAAGTACATCCCTAATGGCGACCACCTACAACTGTACATTGTTGTTATTAAAGTTGAGTTTATGTGAATAGCTGTCCATCATTGTGTGCAGTTTATTTTGGTCTCACTATTAAGTTGATTATATATTGACATTTTATAGTAACCTAAGGGCCAAAGTGGCTGTGCAGTGTGATGAGTACTCGGCTAAGTGCTACTTAGCTTAGAGTCAACAAAATATCTAAGTTAACTCGTAGTTAACTTGATTTTTTGTTCGAAAATTTCAAGTTATACACGGGTTAATGGCGTGTTCATGATGGCGTAAGTAGGCCAATGAATTAAACCAACTTTTAAATCCAACAGCGAAATAATTTGTTTCCAATAGCTTCATAGTTCATAGTAGGAAAAAGGACTACTTGACGAATTTTAGCCAATAGAAGCCACTTAATTAAAGAGCATTGCCCATTGGAGGCTAAATATAAACGCTAACTACAAGCTAGACATTCTATAATTTGGTCGTAAGTTATGAAATATAGTATGTTCATAGTTTTTTGAAGTTAGTCAAGGCCTTTGAAAATGCTTAGTGTTTATTTTCGGACTTGTAAGTGGAGTTTAAAAAAATAATGAGGGTCCTAAAAAGCAATAGGTACCTGAGTAATATTAAAATTTACCAACAGAAAAAAGTCTGACATGAGCTTTAAATGCACCTGTCGGTTTCCGTTATTTTTAATATCCTTTCTCAGTTTGACCACCAGTAATATTTTTCTTGATGGTTACGTGGACTGTGAAATAGCACCATCATCTTCTTAAGGACATTTGGGGTGAGGCCGAGCCGGAATTCGAACTATGCATCTTAAATCGACAAATACACAAAAACACCAATCAACGACTTTTCATACAAAGCGATAAGATGATCGAAACAATTTTTACGGGTAGATACAAAACTTCAAACATTTTATTAATAATACAAAAGATCTTAAACAAAATGTTTATCAGTTGTGTTTATCACCAATCCGAGCTTAAATAAACGTCTTTTGTTATTGATAGATGTATATATTATGTAGGTAGGTATGTATAAATTATTGTTCAATTGTATACTTATTTGAGCGAGTGTGGCTCAGTGGGAGAACGTGCGCTTTCGATCCGACGCACCCGAGTTGGAATCCCGCTGGTCCCGCACCACTGACTTTCTTAAGTTATGTGCGGATTTAACACTAGCTCTAAAAACGGTTAAGAAAAACATCGTGAAGAAACCGGCATATCCAAGAATTTATCACAAAAATTCTAGGACATGTGACATCCACCAACCCGCACTGGGCCAGCGTGGTGGATTATGGCCCATATTCTCTCTATGAGAGAAGGCCCGTCTACCAGCAGTGGGAATGTGATGGGCTGATGATGATGATGATGATACTTATTTTTATGTTCTTTGAAGCCAACAATATCTGTTCACCTTAAGGGGTATACCACAGAATACTAAGGCATGTATTTGTAGCTTCGTACCTACAGTGCGGAATGCGCTAGGCCTGGGTATACTGAAAACCAACGTCTGATGTCATTGACATTGGACATTTGTCCCTTTTGGCACCACAAACTTCATCTATTTATGTACTTCGTATTGTCTTGTTTTGTTATTATACTTTCTTTCTGTTTATGTATTTCATCTTAAGTTTGTCTTTTTCATTTATTTCTTTGTCATTTCGTATACTTTGTTGCAGTTCCTTCACCTATCGATTCGCTATCGAAACAGTATTAAATTGTCGTTAGTTATCAACCGGCGGCAATGTTTATTTGTATATTTTTATGTTTATATTTCTCAGAATTCGTGTAATGTGGAAATATTGTATTAGATAGACATATAGAAAACACTATTGTTAAAATCCTTAAAAATATATGAAAATACAAGGACATTTTACATTAAGTAAACAGCGTAACAGTTGGTCTTACCACTCAAAGCGATCTCTTCTAAATAACCTTTGGACAGAAGGGACTAAGTCAATTTAGAAGGACAGTGGCTTAAAGATTTATTGTAAGGCCACTAAAGGTACCAAATAAAGAATGCTTCATAATACTTATCAATGCGGTTCATCATCATCATCATCAGCCCACGTTGCCACTGCTGGGACTCAGGCCTTCCATCGTAGAGAGAGTATGGGCCATAATCCACCACGCTGGCCCAGTGCGTGTTGGTGGATGTCACATGTCTTTGAATTTTTGTGATAAATTCTTGGATATGCCGGTTTTCTCACGATGTTTTCCTTCACCGTTTTTAGAGCGAGTGTTAAATCCGCACATAACTTAAGAAAGTCAGTGGTGCGGGGCCAGTGGGATTCGATCTCGGGTGCGCCTGATCGAAAGTCGCACGTACTCCCACTGAGCCACACTCGCTCTAATAATTGCGGTTACTTGTACTGTTAATTATTCTGACTCACGTTTATTTAAAGAGCTTCCCTTTGCAGTGTTTTCTGACCATTTTTCAGTCCTTATCTGTTATCAAAAATATATAAACGTATAGGAACTTATAATATATATAATACGGTTTGTGTCATGGTGGCGGAGGATTCGTTGAGTTTGTGAGTCATGATATGTGTGTTAAGTTATATTGTTAAGTTAAGAAGTACGTTTACGAAGTACGCCTTTCGATCCAACGCACCTGGGTTCGAATCCCGGCTCGGCCCTGCACCAATGACTTATAGTTAAGTGCAGATTTTGCACGATCGCTCTAAAACGGTGAAGGAAAACATCGTGATGAAATCCGCTTACGCGCTTTGGAGTGGTAGGCTCTGGCCGTGGTTGTAATACCACCCGCCGAACAAAATCATGCCGTCAAGCGACCTAGTCGTGTTTCGGGATGATGTTCGGTGAACCATCGGGAGACGGGTCTGAGCAGCCGCTCAACTGCCGTCTCTCTCTAGATCTATGTGCTTCATCTTAGGCCACATCATCGCTTCACATCAGGCGAGATAGTGGCCAAACATGAATCTATTAAGCGTAATAAATTATTTTTCAAAAAAAACTAAACCGACTTCAAAACCACAAATAGGCACTCAAAAGTGAAAAATAAATTAATATAATTATCATAAGCGCTACCCACTCATATATTTGAAGTCGGTGCCAGCCAAGTCTATTAGGTAGCAGATAAATATATACATATATAGTAACTATTGTACTACTTTATTGTACTGTATTGTATTGTACTACTTGTAGGTAGTATCTATCTACTACCTTTTAGACTTGGCTGGCACCGACTTCAAATATATGAGTGGGTAGCGCTTATGATAATTATATTAATTTATTTTTCACTTTTGAGTGCCTATTTGTGGTTTTGAAGTCGGTTTAGTTTTTTTTGAAAAATAATTTATTTCACCCATTTTAGTAAAAAACAAGTTTTAATTAAATTAATTTAAAAAGTTTTTAAAGACAAGCATTTATGATCTAGCAGCCACATCATGACGAAGTTTAAAACGGGCTATCACAATTAAATTTATGTACAAAAAAAATTCATGACTCTCCTATTCTCTGTTGAGGAGTTCCCTCGCCGGAAGTCATTCCTGGGTGTATCAGCCATGTCATGGTGGAATTTAGAACAGGCTATTATGGTTAAATCCATTTACAAAATTTTGTGTCTGTACTATCCACCGTTGAGGAGTTCCCTCGCCGGAAGCCAACCCTGGGTGAAGCAGGTGAAGCAGTCGAATACAAACCTCCACCTTTAGAAAGTCGGTTACAACAAAAACAAGAACCGACTTGAAGATTAAACTTATATTTTTTTGTTTTTGCTATTTTTTTCAAAAAGTGCTGAATGAATTTCGATAAAATTTATATGGGACCGCCTCTGAAGTATGACCTACCAATCAAAAAAAGAATCATCGAAATCCATTCATAATTGGCGGAGTAATCGCGTAACAAACACACAAAAAATAAAAAAATAAAAATAAAAAAAACATACCGTCGAATTGTAAACCTCCTCCTTTTTGAAGTCGGTTAAAAAAAAGGTACTTACTGTCCGGGGTGATCCTTTCGTTTATTCCATAATACTCTTGTTCAGACAGTACATAAAACAGGCGGTGCGATGGTGTTCAGTGTTTTTGTTTATAATCGCTATTAATTATACTAAATTTTCGTCACGAAACCTGACTTATTATTAGGTATATAGTTATTAATTTCGTAGCCACTGACCTGAATAAATATTTATATTTATCATGTGTCAGAAATCACTAACTTAAGGAGCTATTATCCAAATCTGTGTCTAGGGCATGCGTCAACTACGTGGTCGTTTTTAGTGACTGCGTCCTACGGCTTGCGAACGTGCAAGTTTCCGTTTACGTTTCAAGTAATTTATTACTGAGTGAAATCGTTAAGGTCAGTAAAGTTAAGGTCCATTATATTTTATAGCTCTACGATATACTATTGCACAAGTGCAAAAAGGCGTTCTTTGGTTTGTCCGGTGATATAGCGTATAGCAATCACATTCTTTCTTGGGAGAGCTACAGTAAAATGTGACCAAGCTAAGAACTCAACTACTCACCCAATTCCTGCAAAATTAAAAATAATATCAAAATGTTTGTTGGGACATGCATCGTACAGTAATGATAGATTGTAAGTAGTTAGACATGTATGGGTAGGTTAGTAATATTCTTATAGTTTAGCTGATAGTAATAAAAATATTTTACTATTGTGTATTTATTTAAGATTTTCTTAGGTAGGCTAGATAAACTAGATATAAATAGGTTTGTCTTTAAGATAACAAAAATAGAACACTGGTCGTAACGGTAAGGATCCGACATAGAATAGTAAAATGCGACTACGACCACGTGACCTCTCAGTGTGACGTCACAAATGTCTCCATACGGTAAGGATGCGCAGTAGCATAGTAAATTATTAGAATTTTGTATATAAGTAGGAGCATTCCCCAATAAAATACGATCACGCAATCAAGAGTTTTCATTCATTGCCTAACTAGCAACCTGTACACACCACGGCACTACAATGGTGAACCCGACAGAAGAAACGAAAAGCGAAGAAACTTTAGACATCTCACATGTGTCTGTGCAATCGAGAATACTACCGTTTTGGAGGGAATACCCAAGATTGTGGTTTGCACAGTTTGAAACCCTTATCGAGGCTTCGAAGATCGGCGATGACCAGAAGTTTCGCTACGTGTTGGGCGTACTACAGCAGACCGATGTGCAACAAATTAGCGATATACTGCTAAACCCACCGTCTTCGGGAAAGTACACCGTTTTGAAAAATCGACTACTCTCTGTCTATCAAGAATCAGAAGCAAAACAACTCCAGAAACTTCTTAGCGGCCAAGAGCTGGGAGACCAGAAACCAAGCCAATTATTGCGAAGAATGCGAGACTTGGGTGGCACTATAATTCAAGACGACGCTTTGAAAGTGCTATGGTTGAATCAGTTACCTACTTCAGTCCGAGCCGTTATTTCCGTGAACAATGAGTCTACACTTGACACGCTTGCTTCGATGGCTGACAAGATGCTGGAACATATGGAACCACAAATCGCAACGATATCGTCAACGAGAAACGTCGTCGAAGATTCAAAAATTGAACTTTTGTCTAAACAGATCGAGAAACTAACACTCGAAGTCGCAGAATTACGAGGGAGACAGAGCTATCGTCAACCCTTTCGCACACGTAACCGCTCAAGATCGAAGTCAAATAATAACAGGACAAGGAAGCCCGGCGATGAAGACTGGTTGTGCCGTTACCACTATAGGTTCCGTAACAGAGCAAGAAGATGCGAATCTCCGTGTTCCTGGAAGAGAACACAACAGAAGTCGGAAAACTAGAAGAGACATCGAGAACGGCGGGCACCGATGTCGAGGTTATTATGACCAACCGCCTAAGCGTAACCGACCGTCAAAGTGGTGAACGTTTCCTCATAGATACTGGCGCCGACATCTCTGTACTGGCAGTGAAAATGAAACAACGACACACTCCGACAGAATTGAAGTTGTATGCCGCGAATGGAAGCACTATCAGAACCTTCGGCGAGAAGACACTTCAACTCAATTTGGGCCTACGACGCAACTATCCCTGGACGTTTGTAATCGCAGACGTTAGAAGATCAATCATTGGAGCCGATTTCCTACGTCATCACAATATCCTTGTTGATCTGAAAGGACAGCGATTGATTGATGGGCTGACCAAGCTATCAATAAAAACGCTCTCGACACAATGTGATGATTCATCCATACATGTCATCCACGAGAATTATCCTTATAGTGACATACTCGTGCAGTATCCAGACCTGCAGAGACCTATGTCACTTAAGAAGCCACCACCACACAATGTGAAGCACCACCTGGAAACAACCGGACCACCCATTTACGTCCGTCCTCGACCGCTTGCGCCAGATAAATACATTGAAGCAAAGGAAGAATTCGAGCGCCTGATGGAAATGGGCATTTGTCGTCCCTCAAATAGTGCATGGGCAAATCCAATGCACATAGTGAAGAAAAAGAACGGACAATTACGCGTCTGCGGAGATTATCGCCGCCTCAACGCTATGACAACTCCTGATAGATATCCGATTCCGAGAATTCAAGATTTCACATTCAGACTACTAGGAATGAAAATATACTCGAAAATTGATATCAAGAAGGCGTATTATTGGATACCGATGGCCAGCAACGAAGATTCACAGAAATGTGCAATTACGACTCCGTTTGGTCTTTTTGAATTCACATGCATGACCTTCGGATTACGCAACGCCGCTCAGACCTTCCAACGCTTCATGCACCAAGTACTACGTGGTTTAGATGACTGCACCTTCAGCTACGTCGACGACCTCTTAATTTTTTCGCAAAATGAAGAAACTCATAAGCGCCACCTGCATCAAGTTTTCAAGCGCCTGACCGAATATGGACTCGCGATCAACATAGACAAATGCGAGTTTGGAAAAGAGAAACTCACTTTTCTCGGCTATCTCGTTTCCGAGGCTGGTATTCAACCACCCGATGACAAGACAGAAGCCATATCATCGTTCCCCAAACCAAAGACGATTGAGGAATTAAGAAGATTCATGGGAATGATTAACTTCTACAGAGACGCACTACCCCACCAAGCCGAAAAACAGCTAGCTCTTAACAAGCTGTTACATAACGCGAAGAAGAAGGACAAAACTCCGATCAAATGGACCCCAGAAACAGAAGAAGCGTTTGAACAATGTCGTGACAGCGTCAAACAAGCGGCGACATTGTCTCACCCCATTCCTGGAGCCAAGCTGCACATCATGACAGATGCATCTGATACTTGTTTGGGTGCAGTGTTACAACAAAGACAGAACTCCGTGTGGCAGCCAATTGCCTTTTTCTCCAAGTCACTAAGCGAAGCACAGAAAAAGTACAGCGTGTACGACCGCGAATTATTAGCAATGTACACCGCTGTCAAGCACTTCCGGCGATACATAGAAGGTTCAGAGGTGGTTATTCATACAGATCACCGACCACTTACATACGCCTTGACAAAACCACAGAGCAACAGCGATACACCGAGACGCGAGAGGCAACTGCAATTCATCAGTCAGTTTTGCACCGATATCCAGTTTATTAAGGGCCAAGAAAACTCGGTCTCAGACACACTCTCAAGAGTACAAGAAATAACATGCTCTTCAATATTGGACTACAATCACCTCGCCGAAGAACAAGAAACCGATGAAGAACTGAAACAACTTCAGTCAAGAAAGAATTTGAAGTTTGCCTTGATAGCTCTGCCTGGCACGACGAAACCAATTTTCTGCGAAATGACTATGGCCAATCCACGACCATACCTGCCTACTTCGATTCGGGAAGTCGCCGTCAAAGCACTTCACGAGTTAAGCCACCCAGGAATCAGAAATACAAGGAAGCAGGTTGCCGAACGATATTTCTGGCCCAGCATGAACGCCGACATATCAAGATGGACGAGAAATTGTATTGGTTGTCAAAAGAGCAAGATACAACGACATACTGTCTCACCTCTTGGACAGTTTCAAGACACAGGACGATTCGACCACATACACGTTGATATCGTCGGCCCGTTAGCACCGTCGGAAGAATGTACCTATATACTTACAATGATGGATCGACGAACCAAATGGCCGGAAGCAGTTCCGATACGCAACATTACGGCCGAGACTGTAGCCAGAACGTTTTACGAGCACTGGATATGTAGATTTGGTTGCCCACTCAAAATAACCACGGACCAAGGCAGACAGTTCGAATCAGCGTTATTCCATGCGCTGATGAAAAAACTTGGAGTTACAAGAATCCGAACCACTGCATATCACCCACAAGCAAACGGCCAAATAGAACGCTGGCATCGAACACTAAAAAGCGCTTTAATGGCACGTGGAGCTAGCGTCAACTGGACGAAAGAAATAGCAACAGTTTTGCTAGGACTACGCGCATCACTGCATAAGTCTACGGAACTTAGTCCAGCCCTATATACCTACGGAACAACGCTACGCCTACCAGCAGATTTCTTCATACCGTCGAAAAATGTGGACGAACATACAGAGTTCATAAAGAATATGACTGAAACTATGACGTCATTCGCACAAGATAGTAAACAAAATCCTACAAGACAATATCAAACTCCATTCATGCACAAAGATTTGTCTACGTGCACACATGTCTTTGTACGCATCGACCTAGTAAAGAAGCCGCTTACCCCACCGTACGAAGGACCCTATCAAGTACTACAAAAACATGATAAATACTTCAAGATTCAATTACCTAATCGCACGGCAATAATATCTATTGATCGCTTAAAGCCAGCATACTTATGCGATGACGAGACCGAAGATAAGAACACGGCTACAACGAGCGCTACAACATCTACAAGTGCTACGTTAATTACAAGCGCTACGAAAATAAGCGGTGAAACAGCTGCAGGCCAGGAGCAGCAACCTTACGTCACCAGAAGCGGCAGAACCGTCAAACGCACCGTATGTTTTACTTGAAGGGGGGTGATGTTGGGACATGCATCGTACAGTAATGATAGATTGTAAGTAGTTAGACATGTATGGGTAGGTTAGTAATATTCTTATAGTTTAGCTGATAGTAATAAAAATATTTTACTATTGTGTATTTATTTAAGATTTTCTTAGGTAGGCTAGATAAACTAGATATAAATAGGTTTGTCTTTAAGATAACAAAAATAGAACACTTGTCGTAACGGTAAGGATCCGACATAGAATAGTAAAATGCGACTACGACCACGTGACCTCTCAGTGTGACGTCACAAATGTCTCCATACGGTAAGGATGCGCAGTAGCATAGTAAATTATTAGAATTTTGTATATAAGTAGGAGCATTCCCCAATAAAATACGATCACGCAATCAAGAGTTTTCATTCATTGCCTAACTAGCAACCTGTACACACCACGGCACTACATGTTTTTTCCATTTGCATGGCTGTAGCCCAGCGGTATATTGTCATTAAATAGTTGTTTCCTAGGCCATGTAAATCACTTGGAGCGAATAACCACTTGCAGCGAATATTTGGGTGCGGGCCAGAACCCTGAATTAAGCTGCGGACACAGCTAAGCGACAAGAGTGACTGTGAAAGCGATTCCTTACCGCGCTTCAGCGAGTGCAGAAAAACGTCGATCTATCGTATATACTACAACAAAGACATAGCGTGACATCAGAGATAACAAGACTTCTAAAATTATATTAAAGCAAGATTTTAAGATTTATGCTATACAAATATAAATTTTAGTTAGAATTATCACTAATATTGTGTCAATCTAATAATTGGGTAAATCTTATATCTTTATTATTGTAGTAGCTTGATGACAAAGTAGAACATTATTTTCACAAACTCAATCAGTGTTATATATTTACCAATTAAATAAAATGCTTCAAATTTAGAGGTCATTTTGGTGAACGCGAGCAATATGCAAAAGCTATGTCTCACACGACACAATGCGATAGTTGTCTCCGCGTTGCTCGCATAGGTGTACCCGGACTTAACTCAAGCCTGTGCTATACCTTACCATATTTAGGTCAATTTCTCTGTGTTGTGGCTGATAATGTTGTTTATGCTGAAAACGTTTATGGCAACTCCTTTCGGAGTTTCCGATAAGGAAAGATATTGTCAAGTTACTTGGCAAGGCGTAAGCTGCTGGTGTTGTATTTGTATTGTGTATTACAGTTTGTAATTTACTTTTTTAAATTCTATCGAACATTGAACCGATGAAGTTCATAATATCTAAATATTATCTGTCACTGATGGGCAAATAGACATACCAGTTTCAACAAACTAAAATTGTTTCATATTGTTCTCGTTTGTACTTTTTGCCATTTACTTTTGGTCGTAGATTTTCTGATCCAAATTAACTAGCAAATAGCAATATAATAGCAAATAGTGTGTTATAGTAAGATCGAGATCATTCGGTGTTATTAATTATACGAACAATGTTTCTACCTATCCATAATAACGACGAATTCATCAATTAAACATTTTATGATAATGATTTTTATAATTTATGTCATTATACTCACACATGCAAACCTTATTGATTTTGAACTTTTATCATACTCGTATTTTAGTTAGTAATTTAAAATATTGTTGACATAAGATAAAATTATGTTGGTTATGTACTGCGAGTTGTGACACAATCGTGTGACGTTCAGAAGCGTGCTCAACAGAAGTTCACGACGATTTATAAATAGAAAGTAAAGGATGGTCTCAAAGGGTTGTCGATGGGAAATCAATGCAGGTGACGTCAGGGCAGCCCTGGCTTGCACGTGTCAGAGAAATAGCTGTAAACTGTCATCGCTTTATGCATTTAAGCTGAATTGACTTTTTAAACTGTTATTGCATGACCCTCCGTGGAATACCACTACTAAAAAAGATACTCTATGGAACGCTATTTCATCTAAGCTGTGACAAGCATACTAATGTATGCACATAATTCTTCGATTGAAAAATATAAGAATATCTTTTGGATTGGTTAAAATGTCCTCTTTCAAAGTTCAAAAGTTCTTTATTCTGTTTTGGCATCACAGACGCACTTATGAATGTCTATTATTATTACTCTGCCACCGTATCGGAAAAAGATACATCGGCAAAGACAGCTTAGGTGCACCATCAGCCTATACAAACCTACTTCATACACAAAAACCTACTTCGAATAGATAAGGTACACACACAAAAGTTCTAATTTTTCTGTATGTCGAAGATCATGGTCCTATTTAATACCCATCCCAGAACGAACATGCATATTTGAGATCCCAAACATTCGCGGTATGTATGTACCGGCCTAGCCTTTTCTACTATTTCGTGCATCACTATCATCACTTCACTATCACTTCACTATCATCACTACATAGTATAAAACAAAGTCGCTTTCTCTGTCCCTATATCCCTATATCCCTATGTATGCTTAAATCTTTAAAACTATGCAACGGATTTTGATGCGGTTTTTTTAATAGATAGAGTGATTGAAGAGAAAGGTTTATATGTATAATAACCGTGCGAAGCCGGGGCGGGTCGCTACTTGTGAATAAAACGTTTCTCGATTATACCTTAATTTAGTCCATCGATTGTCAACAATGCAGGTTTTTCTAAGAATTGTATTACCTCGCTCGTATTTGATTCGAGTTGGTTCAACACTGTTTGTTCGTACAATGTTGACACAATTCTAGCAAATAGTGGCACCTTCCCAAATATGACGCTGAATACAGTTCTTTTGATATTCTGTGTACGTGAATTAGAAATGTAAAGTGACTTCTTGCTTTGAAACATAGCCGTTTATTCTATTTATGCCCCCTGTGAAGTATTATTTTATATGAACCTTTTCTTACGGGACCAAGGATCAAGAGGCCAAGTCTATAAAATTTGTCAAAACACATACAACTGAGATACTTTTACGATACGACTGCCTTTGGTTTCAAAACGACGATTTGCATACTATCGACTTGCGATAACAAGTTCTATATTTAACAGACTTGGCCCCCAGAATCTCAGCTGACTTTGATCGGTTTGAGGGTTTGTTTCGTTTTTTATTGCTAAGGTCATGATCTAATGATGAAAAAATGACAAAATCGCCGCCATGCACGTTATCGTAACGGATTTGTACTCACGATGCTTAAGATGCATTTAAAATAAAGCTCCTACCTCATCTTAAACAATGATATTCATTAAAACAGTAGCTGCGAGGTGGCTGGCACACGAATGCACCGTGATGGTACAAGACAGTTAATCTAGTTATAGCCGCTGACAAGATTACGGTCCGTTATAACTTAGTTGACAGCTGACCTGCAGTTTGCGACAGGACTGATGTTCTACTGTGCTGACTGTCTCATTTCTTGTGAATCTTACTCTTAGCCTTCTTCTCTCCGCAACTCCGCAGTTCTTGTTAATCTTAACCCTGTGTAACGAGCATTGCTCGCTTCACTCTTATTTGAGTGAGCTTCATTTACGAGTATAGAGTGAGTGCAGAATATCCATACATTCCAGGGGCCGAAGCGAGTGTCGATCTCTGGTATGTCAGGTCAAAAGTTGCATAGTTATACCACTCAGTCAAACTTAGTAGGATTACTGTGTTGCGAATGAATAAGAAATACAAAATTGGAAGGAATAAAACCGAATCGCCGTTGTCTTTTGACTCTGCCTAGGAGAATGCCTTTTTTTTTTACACTTAATAGATCTGTGTTTGGCCACTATCTCGCCTGATGTGAAGCGATGATGTGGCCTAAGATGGAGCACATAGATCTAGAGAGAGACGGCAGTTGAGCGGCTGCTCAGACCCGTCTCCCCGATGGTTCACCGAACATCATCCCGAAACACGACTAGGTCGCTTGACGGCTTTGTTCGGTGGGTGGTATTACAACCACGGCCAGAGCCTACCACGCCAAAGCGCGTAAGCGGGTTTCATCACGATGTTTTCCTTCAACGTTTTAGAGCGTGTGACCGTGTTGAAGCGAGTTCAGTCACTGCGAGCACTCGCTCATCACTCAATCACTCGCTCCGTGTGACCGAATCTTACGGCAACGTGAATAGCTACATGTGTATATGACATAGGTGAAGACTAAATATAATACATATATTCTTTCTAACTTTATTCATTTACGTCAAAAGAGCCCTCTTTGAGGCCCCAGCCATTCTTGAAAGGTTACTTTCCGACAATGTAATTTTTGATTTTGGCATACGGAAAAGGAGAGAAATGCCGAAGCCTGGCTTACAATGTACTCTACGCCAACTTCGTCATTTTAGCGAGCCTCTGGTGTAGGGTTAGTGGTGTGAACTGGTAATGAAACTTGTTTAATTTTTTATTGCTACTATTGTTCCTTGTTGAAAAATATAAAAATACATTTTTCTTTATTGTCTATTATTGTTTGTTCAAATTTTCTACTATTGTTTACCTTATTTCAAGGAGCAATAATGGGAAGATGAAGAAAAAATGCATAAAGAGACAAAGATATATTTTTAAGAGTGTGCAACACCTGGATCCCACCTTAGGCTCGAAACCTGTATTCGGAGCTAGGCTTGAAGTCGAACTCTTTTGTTGGAAATATAAATTAGGTACAAAAAACACACACAAAATTAGGATACTCGTTGCTTGTCGTATTTTGTGAGGGAGAGAGGGTGTGTGAGTATTGTGTGTAATGTGTTTTGACATCAGAGAGAGTATGGTCCATATGCGCTGCCTACTTAATTTTTTTCTATTTTACAAGATTTTTGTATAATTTAGTTTCAGTAGGTTCAAAACTTTTTACACTTATAAATAGTTAAGGGATAGCATTACTACAGAAGGTAATGTTTATGCCACTGATGCCTTAACGCGTATTTTTTATATATAATAATTATTAAGTAAATGAACTGATGTAACAAATACTTCTGATTAAATTCTTATACAAATATCGATGAAATATATAGTAGGTAGTAAAGGTAGTAGATAGATACTACCTACAAGTAGTACTTACTATATACATAGTATTTATCTGCTACCTATTAGACTTGGCTGGCACCGACTTCAAATATATGAGTGGGTAGCGCTTATGATAATTATATTAATTTATTTTTTACTTTTGAGTGCCATTTGTGGTTTTGAAGTCGGTTTAGTTTTTTTTGAAAAATAATTTATCTTGAAGTCTAACTCAACTTTATGAGTACACAGATATATCCTATTATCCTATTTATTTGATATTATAAATGCAAAAGTTTGTAAGTATAGATGTATGGATGTTTGTTACTCAATCACGCATTAACTACTGAACGGATATTGATGAAATTTGGTATACTCGTATAGGTACTTTAGGTCCTGGAAAAAGACATAGGCTACTTTTTATCCCGGGAAACCGCGGGTGGAACCGCGAGGCGCAGCTAGTAATTATATATAGGTAAGTATCATGAAACACGATTCACTGCAGTCAGCAGGGGGCGGAGGAAGAATCTTGGTTCTAATTGTTCAGTAAAAATGTGAACTCGAGTTCAAAAGCGCGGATTAAAAACAACCGAATCCTTGATGAGTGCGCTCTTAAGTGATGGTATGCGCTATTAAGTGATGCAAAGTCTTTGCCTTATGCCGACACCATTGCGTTTTTTCAAGCACTATGTATGTTTCTAAACACGTCTCAAGTAGCAGCCACAGGGCGTCAAAGCGACGTCGATGTAAAAGGCATAGACTGCTTTGAAGGGCTTAGAGGCGTGCTTTCATAGTTCCACAAAGGGTTTTTAAGGTATTATGGGGGATGATTAGAAAATATTTAAGAAGGGTTCTTAAAAAGAAATACAATGTCCACTAGTAGACAGATGATTTATACCTTGGTTATATTTACTATGGGTGTGGCAAAATTATGAGATCTTTAGGTAAGAAAAAAAGCAAGTGTTTTTAGAAAGTGTTTTTGAACTCAGAAACTTACGATTTGATTTGGTGTGTTATGTTGAGGGAAATATTATTTATTTGTTCTTTTGAGAAATTACTTTATGAGCGTGAAAAGATAAAAAAAAAACATGTTTACATAAAAAATGCGGTTTTTGTTTTTTCTAGAATTTAATTGATGTTTCAAAGAAAAAAACTTCTTCACTGCAGGAGAAAAGGTACCTATTCTAGAGGTCCCAAAATCTTGCTACACCCTGTATAGATGTCTTTGTCGTGTTTTGGGATGATGTTCGGTAACCCGGGAGACGGGTCTTGCCTTTCTGGATCTATGTGCTCAATCTTCAGTTATATCGTCGCTTAACATCAAGCAAGATAATGACCAAACTTAAGGCTTCAGTTGGTTTGTAAATGTTGTGGAAGTTTTCCAAAGAAAATCTAGGAAAAGAACACGAAATTGGAAAGGATTGCGCAAGTACAGTCAAACATTGCGCAAGCCTCAGAAAAGTAAAAAAAAGAAAGAAGAAAGGTAAAAACGAAAAAGGTAAGAGGTAAAAATAACTCACACCGAGACCAAGCTTTAAGCAATTTCGCTATAATAGTGAGTTAAAGTTTTTGTTAAGTAAGTAAATAGAAAAACCCTTCATAAATAATCTCCAAACAATTTTTATTATGTACATAAATCAGCGTCACAAACTCGTTTTATAAACACTTGACCCAATTTGTTACGCATTCAATCCGCCATACTTTGGAGCAAAAATAGTCGTGTGGATTTAGCTATAAAGCCTTATTTAGACGGCCTTGGATCACTCCTGCAGTTACTCATACTGATAGGCGATGTCGCCGACAGTCTCACGTAAATATAGAACTTTGTCATTGTAAGAACACTTGTGTTTCTTCGAGCCGCACGAGAATAAGTAGTCTGGCATCACTCGCGTGACTTAATGCGCTTTAAATTATTTATCAGCATTAAGAAAAACATATTTAGTAGGTTCAATGACTTCTAAATATGTTCCTGCTGAATATACTTTTTTGTAATAGCATGGCTCAGATTAGTCATATTTATTGTGACAAGGAACTAAACAGTTGACATATTTGTACAGTCGGCTCTACGTCATTAGCCTATTGTATATTTTCACTTTTCTGTTGAAATTTATTGAGTAAGAAACTGAAGTTATTTCCGATTAGAAAGACGAAGGCAAGGCTGAATTAGGTATGCAAGCAAAATAAATTTAATTTTGGCTTCTACGCGTTTAGGCAATCAGTATGTGCCGGAAGCAATTTTTTTTAAATTAAATATTTTCGTGTTGTTATTGGAATACGCTTTTAAAAAAACATCTGCAGATAGACTAGCCACCAGAATAAACTAAAGAAATACTATCTTTTGTTATTGGCGCCCAACGTGGGACAAGATTGATGATACACTACAGGCAAGACGCTAATCACCTACTATCGAAGTAGAGTGTAGAAAATTCAATAAATGATTTATTTTTATAAACAATAAAAAAATATTCAATGAAGATAATATTAATACGTTTTCAATTAGGCACCGCTATTTCGCGTCATCTATTTGATGACCAAGATTTCTTAAAGTCTCTAGTAATATTTATTTGATACTTAAGCATTAATTGTACAACAATCCAGTGTTAAAGGTCCATTTAAGCACATGAGTAAGTCATTAAGCAAAATTAACCCAAAATCCTATTCCTTCCTTCGTACTCGAACCCTATCCCAGTATAGAGCTAGCCCATTCAATCGTCATCAATAATATTCCAATTGAGCTCGGACGGGATATCACGCGATTCGGCAGCGCCTGTCCGGGTTAGGGTGATTAGCGAGGGGCCATTGAAGGCTTTGTCAGCTGGTGACGTCACCGCTTACCCCTTGTCAGTGAGTAAGCGCATCAGCGTTGGCGAGTGTAACTTCTTGATAGTTGCAATAAAAATGTGCTTGTGAGTTATGTTTATGCCTATTTTGATGTTTTATAAATAACTGTTTAAGCAATGTGTTTTTCCGTAGAACTTCAAAACGTCAAAACCAATCTATATCTCGATAATAATTCAGTATGTTAGTTTATAGCTTTGGCACGGAAAATGAATGATTTGATTATTAAAATGACCATTTTGGAAGACAGGTTGGGTTAAAAAAATTATTAATTTATGAAAGTTCAAGATCATGAAACACCGCAATCCCTAAATAATTCATAATATATTACTCTAAGTACTTTACTCTAATAGAATCGTACTTTTAAAAATAAGAAACCAAAAGTTCTGTTACAGTTTTTTAATCTTCGAGTTGCAGCACAAACGCCGCAGCTGGCAGGAGCTGGTTGGCGGTCCGCCCAACATTCGACCCAATTACACGCTCAGAATTACAGCCACAGTTGCACTAACTACTTGCCCTCGATAATTTACTGGCTATACGTGTACTTGGAGGTAAAAGCACTATCGCTAGAGGTGTCGGGACGTAATAAATGTTGGTGGATAGCTTTTGTAGTCTACAGGTAGATACGTAGTGCACTACAAAGCCATGTTCTTGATTTTTATTTACCACGTTTTTATTAAGTCACATTTTTGTTAGTCTGTCTGTCGTTCCGGGTGGAATCTTGCAACTCAAATTTCGAGCACTTCCCGTTTAGCTATTCGGCTGAAACATTCAGGGTAGTTCACAACTCAAGAGGCACATAAAAACTTGGTTTTTATTAGATAATTTTCAATTAGACAGCCTCTGTGATGTAGTGGTTGGGCAGGAGGTTACGGGTTCGATTCCCGCGATGGGACAAAAGTTTGTGAACAGAAAAAAAAGCGCAAGCATTTGTTTCGTGTCTGGGTGTTGTGGGATCATGGTTCTCAAGTTTGTGGTTCCCTAGATACAGGTAATCCTTGTTAGGGGCCAAGATCTATGTATTTGAACGTTGTGCGTTATTATATGTCCGTTAGCAACAGATAAATATTTCTGTGTTCCAATGCTTACGTACAATGCAGTCATAAGTTCCCAAACAAGCAGCCGACCCTCCTGTGTTTTTGGGACGCATACTCGTACCTACCTTCTGTCGCGTGGAATAGATTTCCCGTCATAGATATTTGTCCGATTAAATCATCACCGTAAAGATATGACAGCTTGGAGAGACAGTATTTAGTACCATATTTATTTAAACGCTGCTGACAATGTGAACTTTGGTAATAAAAATAAGCGGGAGTAAAGTTCAACACAACCTCTGCATTTTTATTTATGTCGCTATTCCCACATGTACTACAAAAATATATTATTATACCTTTCAAACTAAAAGACAGAGAAAGGTCACTTGTTATTTTTCAAAAACACTTATGCTTACGTTTCCATCAAAAGCCTCACTTGAATTAAGATAATGTTTGATTTTCCTTCAATATAGGTAGGTATTGAATAGAGTGTTTTTTGAGTACCTATCCCTATACCGTATACCGAGTAGCAGGCTGCAGTTACGTAGCACATTCTATATCGGTCAGCATCAGCGATAAGCAAGTTCCAAAAATGCCCAATATTTGGCTTCCCCGATGGCTGCCAAGTGACCACTTGGAACTTTGACAACTCGGTCCCTACCAAATGACCTATGAAATTGAATTGCATAGTTGTACATCAGCTTCATTCTATACCTATGTATAAAAATATTTATGTAGGTATGTTTTAATCACAATGTAACGGAGTAGGTATATAATATGACATGTGTTTTATTCTATCCATTTCAGTTTATAAAATTTTATAGAAATTAGGGATTTCAAGTTGTTATACAAAAGTTTCAGTGTGATTAATACATTACACGTGGTTAAGTATAGGTATAAATATAAATATGCTGGAACCAATTTCGCTCAATTTATCAGTAAGATATAATGGGGCAATGGTGTCAGCATCTTAGGTACGTTGCCAACTGGTAGTGAGCTGGGAAATTAATTTGTGCTGTCTAATTAATTTACAAGCCTCCGTCTATTCTTTTTTGCTGTAAGAGATTGCTTTAAGCGATAAGACCGTCAATTGTATAACCCTAGACAAGTTTAATTTATTAATGTTTTTATGTATACAATAAAGAGTATTTCTATTCTATTTATCTATAGGCAGGCCTAGCGCACGCCGCACTGTAGGTACGAAGCTACAAGTACATAGCCGGACACCGACTGCGGGTCGCGCGTCGTTACACTTGCCGCGTTAGAAGAGATAAGAGCTATGCGATAGAAAGAGAGGCGCTGTGTAGGTTAATATGACTGGTAGGTATGCAGCGCTACGCGAGCTGAATTTAATTTTATTGCGTCATAGCAAGAGTCGCTATTTGTTTAAATTTCTTTGCGGAGTGATGCTTTTGTCCCTTAGTATTCTGTGCTATAGGCCTAAATAGAAGTTGGTTGAGGTTACAGAGATAATATATATTACAATATACGGCTTTGTATGTTTAAATGCCCAGTTATATAAGTAAGTATATATTTTGATGTGTTTTTTGTAATACAATGACATGCTCAAAAAAATTTCATAGCCGAAAATGTAAACTTTACTGCTGCCGATGATCTCAGATTTTGTTGATATCAAAGCGTTCCCATTTGTATTCGAAATCACCGGTAAGATTCCCAAACGAAAATTCTCAAACGGTACTTAAATAAACAAATGAAAAATATTGCGAAAACGATTATATTTCATGTGATTTCTTTGTCAATTTCGAGATCACCGAAAAGAAACCGAAAGTTCTTAATTATTTATTAAAATCTTTCATATATAGACTTGAACGGCGAAGCACCATCCGTAATAAGACTAGTGTCTGTACATTCATTAATCAAAGCCGACGGTCGACGAGGCTCCGAGCAGTTGGCACCGCTCCCGGACACTGTGGTGCAAGTTTCCTCGCTTAGGATATATCACATTTTGACACCACAGATATGAAAACGAAAACTACAATCAAATTAGTCCGTAAGTTCGTCGGTTCGGTCAACTTTCTCGGGAACTGGTAAAGTAATCTGGGGCAAATGATTTTACTACTTTGCAAGGGTTGCCCAAGAAGTGGAATTCGTCATAATGTATTGTCTTCCTGGTACAATGATGAAAATGCTGCTCGTGAGATGTGATGAAATATTTTGTTGGCAAGTTAATTCAAAGCAATCTAATGCTTTTCTTTATGTATATTCAGAGAGGAGAGGAGTAAAATTCAAAAAATATAGTTATTGTCATTGTCATTGTTATTGTCATCAACTAGGTAAATTATCAAAAAAGATTCACTATCAAAAAATGTTGAATACAAACAGCGAATATAGAATACATGTATCTTCGGTTTCTACGATGTTTTTATTAAGTCACATTCTTGTTTCGGGTGGAATGTTGCTAATCAAAATTTCAAGCACTTCCCGATTGAAACGATTGATCCGGTTGAAACTTTCAGGGTAGCTCATAACTCGATGACAATGTAGTTATGCGGTCGCCCGGTCGTCTGATAACAACAAGTTCTAGCGAAGCCGCTAACGTAGCATAACAATCATCGGACCTCCGTGTGATGCGTGGGTAGTGTTAAGTACTGTTTAGCCTTAAGTTTATTATGATAAGCGAGTCAGTTGTCTGTAGCATCCCACTTTGTTCGGACTTCTTACATTTTAATTAATTAAATAATTTTAAAGTAAATTAGTGTTTTTTTAAAAAGCATCTTCGCGCTCCCCGTTACTTGTCTATGTATTCAATCCATTTATTAGCATGCAATGCCGACCTCAAAGGTGGTTCTTAAATCTAGTGGTTCTTAGATTAGTTTTTAATCTATCACTTTCTTGTTTCTTTAGTTTCTTTATGTAGTCCCAAAAAGGACTGTTTAAGTCCCGGTTGAGTTGCTCAGAAATGGAGAAATACTGAGTCATTGTGGTAAAAAGATAGGTTAATAAGAAGGATGGTCTCTCCCCGTTCGGGGAATAGCAGATGCTATAATGGAGTTTTTAAGATATCAGAACATCCGTAGATCCTCCTTGCGTGAAATCTTCATTCATAATACTAATTACTAGTCCTAAAAATGTGAGGTATGTGTTCATCTTACCTTTATCATATTGGAGAGACAGCTTGCCGCTCTTTTGAAGCCGTTGTCATTTCACGCTGCGCATTCGCCATCTTGATTTTTCATACATTTTGAAAATGGAACGTTATTGTTAATGGTCAGCTCAAACTTGGAACACTGTTGTTCTTTTTTCTTTCACCAATCACCTTCTATTTTGATTTCATTGCACTGATATTATAAAATTCACTTTTCTATTTTACAATTTTCACTGGTTACTTTTTTGTGATTTTGTTTTAATATCTTGTAAGTTATTTATCTATTACAGAAAAGGTGAAAGATAAATAAATTGTTGCAATGTAGAACAACCCTACATACCCTACATTTCGCAAAATAAATAGAGCAGTTTTGCTAGGCTTGATAGAATCGAAACGTCAGCGCAGTTTAATCTATCGAAATGCTGTTTGTTGGTATAAGCGCATTACTTAGGAACGGCTGGACCGATTTACCAATTTTCTTTAATATGCTCGTAATACGTAGTCCTAACTAGGTTTTTATGGAAAGAAAAGTTGCCCGGAAAATTAGGAAATTAGGGAAACATTTAAAGTGCTTTCTCGCACGAGTGAAACCGCGGAGCACCTACATAATACAAAAAAAATACTGTTTTTATGAATTTAGAAATTGGACGAGCCAATCAATTGCATAGGTACTGTTCAAAACACTGCACTGCAAACTATTATAGGCAAAAACAAAATAGTTTTTACATAGAGTACTTGACGATAAACTAAGTATAATGTAGCAATGGATACCACTGCCTCTGAAATACTGAAGCTATATCTGAAAGAGATATAACACACCACGCTCGCTAAGAGCAAAGAAAACTAAATATTACTATTAAGAGTATGTGATGAATGCGGGGACGGGACATAGGGTGCCATCAAGGTGTTGAGTATATTGTGATCCCTAGTTGTTGGTGTAAAACATGGCCTCTAAATCTGGATTTCAGCTACTGTGTAAAGTAACACAGGTCGACATTGAGACAGTGCCTTACACGTAATTTTACAGCAAGGTTGCATTATTGATTCCTAAAGTATTTCCTGCTTTTACCTTATTTTACCTTGTACTTTAATATTTGAAGGTATAAAAATGGCAAATTGTAAAAATAGCATAGGAATCGCATAAGTATCCAATTCTTATAATGCCTTATTGCCAACATAGCTGATCGTTTCTATGGTGTAGTGGTTGGTCAAGGCAGCCTCGTGCTCCTCGAAGGTTGCGGGTTTGATTCCCGCGACGGGAAAAATATTTGTACACATGAAAACGTAAGTATTTGTTTTGAGCCTGACTGTTGTGGGATCATGGTTCCCGAGTCTCTAGATACAGGGTTACAATTGAGGTTCAGAATTCATGTAGGTACAGTGGCGGTCAAAAATCCAGTAGCAGTCTCACAAAGCAATAGCATCAAAGTTAATCGCACTAATGACCTTCTTCTACAAAGCGTTTGCAGGCACACACACACACACCCATACAATGTATTCTTTCATTATGAACCAATCAAAGAGCGAAATTATCAATCGTCTTCCTGTCGTTTTCAAGTTAATAACTTTTAATTTCGAAACATTGGATAAGTGTCAATCTGGCTCAGTGGTTAAACACAGTGTTTAAAATGTCATAAACCATGATATGCGACACGTCGGTTCGAATCCTCTCGTACTATAAATCGTTTTTACATTTTAGTTTTTAGAATTTTGTTTGAAATGTCATCGATGTGGTGTTGTTTCTTTATTTTAATATTTTAACCAGTTTCTCAAAAGATGAAGGTAGATTTGAAACAAGCTGCAATAGAATAGTGAACTTGTCGGTTGGTGAACTTTGTTGCGAGCGGTAGATTTATTGTTACTGGTGTTGTTTCGTTTGATAGTTATTATTACAAATGCAATCAAATAGAAATATCGATGAAAGGGCAAATATAGTGGCCTTTTATAGAAAAATGGACTTAATATATCTCAAATTTCCAATGAAACCGGCTTATGTGTAAGTTATAATAGATTATGTGATGATATTATTATAGTTGCGTTGTGGTGTAAATTGCTAGTTTAAAAGTGTTCTAATATAATAAAGATTACTCTGTTTTAGAGAAATACTGTGAGTCGTTGGGTAAAACGACACAACGAGGAAGGCAGTCGTGTATGGAGTGAAGCCCGCTGGTTATCAACCAGTCTCAGCGACGTTTTATGGTGGAACAATATGAAACGAATACAGAACAATAAGTGGAAACGTAATTGCGCACTGTCCACCGCGGACTCCATGCCGAAGGATTACATCACCGAATACCTGCTAAGAAATCATGTTTGACGCGAAGGCATATAAACAGGAATGATTGCGTTTTGCTCGAGAATATATGGATTTTAACTGGAAGACTACTACAATATTTACCGATGATAAAACTTTTAAGTCATAGTTAGTAATAGTAATAGTTAGTAGGTAAATTTGAATGATTTTTTAAAGAAAAATTTGTAGTTTATGGTTATAAGGGGTTAAGCTTCAAACCTCTTTTCCTTGAGAAAATGAATATTTTAAGCTTATATAAACCTTTAATAACCAATAGGTAATAAGAGATGTATTGGTTTCTATTTCTTTTAAAAACTATAAGTAAATAAATGTTTATCATAAGTAGGTTATTAATTATTAAATTACAAAATGTTTTTTAACTTGGATTTTAATAAATGTTCCCTTATGAACGACTATTTTAATTCATGTTTAACAAAGGCTGCAACTTATAGTTTGTTATATTAACAGGGATTTAAACTTAATAATAAATACCAAAAAGTGATCACGGCACTCAGGATTTGAACCCATACCCTTATTGACCATCGTATAAGAGTTTACTACTTACTCCACTCCACCATTGACACATTTTTTAAGTAAACGAATTTAAGCTGTTGTTTTGAGTCGGCTCGGCGTAAAAACCGGATAACTCACTAAGAAGAAAGCGAGTATATAATGTTATCTTTTTCTAATGTTTACCACATGCATCTGACGAAGTGCACCTCCTCATAGTTATACCGTATGACGTTTTGTTGTGTGCGTAAGGACATTATACACACAGAGATAAAATATGCAGCATGCGCGGGCTTACACCGTGTGGGCGATTATCGACTTTAAGGTGCTAATGCACTTTTGTCCGTTTACTGTACATATGTAATCGTTGGGCGTATATTCTTATAATTTTTATGGGTTCGTATTATTTGTTCGAAATATATTTTACATATTTCATTTCAATACCGTTTACTGAGCATAAATGACTTTTGCTGTAACGGACAGTTGGTATAATGTTATTTGATATATGTTACAGTTTTTATATAATTTTAAATCTGTACCATCAGTTGGTATATATATATCTATTGTAATAGTACGTTTTTAAATACTACTAATGTTATATACTCTTCAAATATCATGATGTTTATAGATATATTGATGACTAGCTGCGCCCTGCGGTTTCACCCGCGGTTTCCCGGGATAAAAGTAGCCCATGTGTTATTCTGATGTATAAGCTATATTATTGTAAAATTTCATCAAAATCCATTCAGTAGTTTTTGTATGAAAGAGTAACAAAAATACATCCATACATCCATTCTTACAAACTTTCGCGTTTATAATATTAGTAGGATTTGACATATACGTTTGATGACTAGTTCAGGGCAAACTCATATATAGGTACGACGACGAGCGAAGCGATCAGGAATGTTAGGTTACTGGTGCACCACTACGCGCGAGCCGAGTGAGCGAAGCGAGCTTGCCGCGGTAGTGGTTGGCGATGCGCCAGAAGAAGAATAAGCCAAATTCAAATTTATGTGCGACGACGAATGAAGCGAGGAATGCAGTAAGTTAGTGTCTTATCACTTAGTTAGGTTAGTACCTAAAAATAAAAGGTCTTCTGTTTATGTGAGGCATTTGTTGTTTACGTTGCAAATATAATAATAGGTTACAATGTTTCGTATGTTTTTTATAATTCAAATTAAATATTAGTGTGTGTAGTGAATTCCATCTTTAATAATTTTTATTTCATTTGCGGAGTATAATCACATGGGTTTTATAGTTTATTAATAATTTTCTTCAGAAATTAGGTATGTGTTTTGAATTTCGATCAAACGTTTATTATATGGAATGTACCTATAATATACGAAATGTTCGGTACATCATACGTTTAATATTTATTTTGTATATTCTTATATTTTTCATAAAATGAAAATTGTATAAATGATAAATTCTTAGAATACCTAATTCAAATATTCAAATCCTGTTTGGTAAGTATTATTAATCTGTAAGTAGGTATCCCGTTTAAATATACAAATAAAATTCATTAATATTAATACAAATATACATGTATTTATATACTTCGTATAGTGCTACATTACATTTCAACATTTAGAGACTTTGATTCAATTATTGTATTTGTCATCTGAAATGTTGTTAACTAAAAGGGGATAGCGTGGTAGATGTAAACATTATAGGTATTTATTACTCATTAATTCAAAAATGGTTGTATTTATCACTTTAGGAAAGGATATACACATATATAATATAGAGCTGTAACAAGCACACACGTGGAATATTCATTGTGATCCAGTAGTCTTCGCATAGTGATGTCCTTTCATTATCGATATCGACGTAAATATCCAAAGGCTCCAATCTAAAAATAATAGCGGCGTGTGTCGCGCTCACGTTATCAAACAGGCTTAGGCATTAGCGCGTTCCGCCCACGTCACCTCATTCATCGCTTCGATCGCACGCACACACGCGCAGCACGCCACCACACCCGCGCCACTCGCCACGACACGACACACCACCCGACACGTCGCCCCATGGAACCCACCACTAATCTAACCACAACTGGTCACCATAAAAACTCTCCTACGACGTCGCCCCTACACTCTCACAGCGCCGTCCACCATCTTAAATTCATTCACAAAAATCGCTATTCCACATCGCCTATTTGTTTACCGTTTCACGCCTCTCTGAGCACGGTGACGCACGAAAAACTACGTAAAATATGCTTTTTGACGTTTTATTATTAGTTTTGCACTATATTTCGAGCTGCAAATGCGGTTTTAGCTCGTTTTTTGTTGGTGATATTGTCGAGTATCGCGCGCGTGAGTGCGACACCCTGTCGTCGCGTCAGGCTGTGTGCAACTGAAGAATGGTGGTAGGACTGCGGACGACAGAGGACCGCGCATGCGCGCTGGAACCCGCCAAAACATATCTACGCGCATGTATGGGCTGTATGGGTTGTCGTTCTCTTTTCAAAACTTCCACAGATTAGTAATTTTAGGGTCATCGTTGTTTTGAGAATCTTCAACACGACTGGGGCAATGGAAGTGACTAATACAGCCTGTGTTATATTAGGGTCATTTTATCAATAAAATGCTAAAGCGGTTTCATAGAAGTCTACAACGTTGTTTCGCGAGCTTTTCGCAGCTCCGCGTATCAGCCGGGCTACGAAGAGCTACGGCGTAGTAGTGCTACGTTCCGTGAAGATGGATGCGTCCCTACCGAGTTTTATTTTTAGATCTGGGAAGTTAGGGACAATAAGGCATGACGTAGTTAAGAAAACTGTCTCATACCTACTTATTTAATTAAGAGGTGCTTCAGATTGCTAGTTGACAATTATGAATTAACAATTATTATGTTGTTATTTACGAGTAAACACCACAAATAGACCCGTGAAAATATTAATGACATCCATAAAGTCGTGAAAGCTTTTGTCAGTTAACGATCTTGTTTTGATATGAAATGACGTTGTTATAAAAATATCGATATTACTTGCGAAGTCTGTTTGTGACTTTAGAATGGAATCTATTTTCGTATCTGCTGATACGTGACTGGATACATTTAATAAAATAACGAATGCTACGGTTTTGCAGATTGTAAATAACTGTTGCAAGTCTATGAGCTTGTTGTTTGCACATAATAGACTGTAGGCTGCCTTTTTTTACGGCTCATTATGACAGATATGATATATAATAATATGAGAGAGCGAGAGCGAGTGTGGCTCAGTGGTAGCACGTGCGACTTTCGATCCGACGCACCCGAGTTCTAATCCCACTGGCCCCTCACAACTGACCTCCTTAAGTTATGTGCGGATTTAACACTCGCTCTAAAAATGGTGAAGAAAAATATCGTGAGGAAACCGGCATGTCCAAGAATTTATCACAAAAATTCAAAGACATGTGACATCCACCAACCCGCACTGGGCCAGCGTGGTGGATTATGGTCCATACTCTCTCTACGAGGTTAGCCTGAGTGCCAGCAGGGGGAACGTAATGGGCTGATGATGATGATATAATACTATAACCAAAGAACACTAACTATTACTTACGTACTATAAGTTTCACAAAAAAAGTAAAAATTTATTAAAAAATAACTTTTACTTAAGGGGTTTGACCATTTTATATGAAGGCTAGTTTGGTACCAATACACCATTTTGTTTTTGTGTCAAAATAATTAAAGATTTAAAATGTTCAATACTTTGCTATCTTAATTTCCAATAGTCTCCGTAATGTGACGCTTTAGGATATTATTTAATTAATGTTATTGGTATGGAGATAGTTCATATCCTGGAAAAACACATAGGCCACTCTTTATCACGGGAAACCGCTGGTAGTACGCCAGGCCGCATCTGTCTATCTTCAAGGATAGAGTGAAAAGGTATCTTCTAAATCTACGTGCTCCATGTTCGGCCACATCATCGCTTAACATCAGGCGAGATGGTGGTCAAACGTAGATTTATCACAAATAAAAAAAAAACTAGTAAAACAATAAAGCACAGCAAGTATCCGAATAAATAAATAAATAAATTGCATAGGTAAGTAGTTACTTATTTATTGTCTTTTACTGGTGGTAGATTTCTCGTATGTGAGAGGCCGTCTGGGCGGGTACCACCGCTTTGCCAGTTATTCAGCCGCCAAGCAGTAGCGCTCAAGCATTACTGTGTTCCAGTTTGAGTTTCCCAGAGGGCATTGTAGCCAGCGAAATTACTGGGCATTATGATACTCAACAGCTAATTGTATCAGGGTGACGAGCGCAGTGCAGTGCCGCGCGGGATTTTGCAAAACAAAGTTCTGGGAGGTGCTGTTATTGTTATGGGCTGGCGTATTGCTTACCATCAGGCAAACAACTAGCTCGTCTCTACTTTCATTTAAATTAAAAAAAAATCGTCTTGCGAGTCCAACACAATAATGAGTTTAAAATGTTGGAGCTGCCACAATTTTACAGTGCATCAGAGATGTTCGCTGAAGAACGCACAGATGATTTCTACGCTCATATGCGTAAAAGAAGCGCCTCCCTGATGCGCCGCGTATGAAGCAGTACCAACAGTTTCCGGAACATCTTCGCTGAGTGTGTGGATTCGCACTTGACGGCGGACACTGGACGGCGGCTCACAAGCCGTTGTCAATGTGAGTGCTTCAGTAATGTCAGTGTGTATGTATATTTTATTTTTTATTTTTTGTATTTTGCTAACGTAGGATAAGTGTTACTAACAAAATGGACCGTTGTCTCATTTCAATGATTAAATAAAACCTCCGACATTTCCTAATGGCTTTTGTCCAAAGACAACAACTAAGATGGTTGCTCTCAGATGTAAATATCACAAATGTCACCCATCCAAGAGCGGGCCTTGATTCAGAATCTCACGATAGTGAGAATTGATTTGACTGAATGTAGATCTCGCGTGGTAGTTTCTTTTCAAGCTATTCCGGCCTAAGAATTCGATACGATTTCTGTTACAATATCGGTATCGATCACATGTTGCATTTACGGAATTTGTTTTGTGTTTAATATTTTGGATCGTAAAATCAAACCGAATCGCTCGACAATGAGTTACCGTGAGGTTCTGAATCGGCCAGCAGATCTGTTACAAACAGAAAAGCAAGCTACGCTATGAGCAATACATTGTACTGACAACGTCATGGCAAGAAAAGGGAGTTTGAGTGGTTGCGCATTTATTTCACTATCTACGTCATGTTGCACAACTTTTCAAACAAAACGTTTAAGTGACGTAAACCAGTTCACTTGTGGAAGTACTGTGCTCCGCAGTTTTAAAAGTTGTATGATAGTCCCACTGTAGTATGCCGCTTTCGGTTTCTTCTCTTGCCAGCAGTGTTGTTGTAAGCCGTGTTTCAGTATACACGATACTTGCTTGTGGTGATCTGTATAAATAAAAATTACTGCTGTTCGCATCATTTGACCGATTTGGTAATTTTTGTTATAGCCCGAATTAGGCGAGATAGTGGCCAAACAAGCGTAAAAAAAAGTTCTTTAGGAAAAAAAAAAGTTTCGGGAAAATTGAGGAATACGGTAAAAACTGAAAGTGCCTTTTTATATTGGATTTTTGTATGACAGGGTAACGTCTGTCGGGTCCGTAGTTAATAATAGTAACGTTTATGGATTAAATAAATTAGGTACAAAAACATTGCCTATTGGTTCCCCCAATTCCCCCAAACTAGGTTAACCTGTATCTTGGGGACCTCCTTCCTCTAAGGATCTCTAAATGGTCCGAAACCGGTCGAGCGCCGTCGCGATCTCGACTGCTCAACATAAACGTGAGTGAAACCGGGTTATATAGTTTTTAGACCTCCTTCCTAGTTAACACGTTAAGTGCGAAACGAGGCCTAAATCACCCCTCATGCAACTTCCTTGTGGTGCGGCAAGGAAAAACGTGAACATCTCTGTCGTGCGAAGGGCATAGCTTTGGTTTGGTCCAGTATAGAAAAGAGATAAATGTATATTTGAGACGCGCTAATGGTCCCGGACTCGGTGGTATACCTACCTTGGTACCGGATGTCTTAGGCCGCGTACCGCACTGAATTAATATAATTTTAATGCAGTGCGGAACGAGGCTAAAACGTCCCATATCCCCCCGGACCTCGTACCGCACCCAACGCGAGTTTCCTTGATTGATATTTTTGTAGGTAGTGAAAAACTCCACAAAAAACGCAAAGCAGCCGTTGACAAAACAGGTAAGTAATTAATTAATAATTCAGTAGTTCTTTGTCTAGGTTTTGAAAGTAAATAAAGATTACCTAACGATTTTTAGGGTTCCGTATCGAAAGATAAAAACAGGACCCTGTATTACTAAGACTTCGCTGTCTGTCTGTCTGGATATCTCAAGAATCGCGATAACTAGATAGTTGAAGTTTTCTCAAATTAAGTAGGTACTTCTGTTGCCGCTACAACAACAATACTAAAACGTTAAAAACAACAAAATATGTACAGGGTAATTTTTAAGACTTTCACACAAAAATAGATAAACGTCGTTGCGTCGATATTATTTTTCTCATCACTAATCTTAGCGAAAATTTACCCTATTTCAGTGCGTTACGAGGTGTATAAGATCCCATATTTTGTTTTGCTAATAATTAATAAACTAGCTATCAGATCCCGGGCATCAATTCACTGTCTATATCGAAGGACCAAAATTTTCATTTATCTTTGATTTCGCGCCAGAAAATGGATTTTAGTCTGTTAAAGGAGGTGGGGTCTAATAGACCGCGTGTCGCCCTAACGTCTGGTCACGGTGCGGGCCGATAATACCTCGTGCCGCAGGAACGGAAAGTTTGCAAAAATTGGTGCCGCAGCTAACGTGTTAATATAATTGGTTATTGACGTGAGCCAATACTACTTATTCGAAATAATTGTTTTAACCGTATATAGGCACTACTTTTGACTACGTTAATTGATTAGTATCGTGACATCAACATTTAACAAGTTACCTTGAAGACATGAAAATAAAAGCAGCAAAAGAAAACACAAATTAATAATACAACAATAATTTTAATAAATCCTCAGGAAATCTACAAAATAATAGATCCAATTAATTCCATCTCCATTTTTACTTACACTGTCAAACGTCCAGACATCCGAAAGAGGACAAAGATGCTGCAGCCTTGACGTCAGTGACGTCAGTGACGCAGTGGCGGATAGGCTGAGTCGAGACACTCCGGCGCCGGCACCCAGACGGGGGTCAGACGGCTGCCAAAAAATACTTTCTTCGCCCCCATTCATTACTTCGTTACGTAAGACGTGGTATGTGGGAGACGGTGATACACTAGACAGTGTCTGGGTATAATTAACCGTTCTAGAAACGGTGGAGGAAAGGATTGAGGGAAAAGCAGCATGTCCAAATTCAAGGATGTTGACATCCGCTTAGCCACGAGGTGAGTGTGGGTCTGAGTGAAAGCTCAAGCTCACTGCAGCGGAAGTGGAAATGTTATAATGAGCTGATGATGATGTATAAAGTGGTACATGACAAATAAGCCAGTGACACAGATTATCCAGCCAAAAGTTTCCTGCATTTTTTACCGGATTAAAGCTTTCTCATAAGTCTATTCCAAGTTTCAAGTTCCTACATAACAATAGGTACACAGTCCTACTCATTCACAGCAGCCATCTACACAAGAACTTAACCAAAAATATAGTCTATTTCTTTCATCATGTGTCAATACTATGCTTAAAAATTATAAAGATAGCTGCATCATTTAAAGCCAATTAAAGCTCACCCAGCAATTAAAGCTCGGCCTGGGGTGTCTAATTTTGCTGTTTGGGGTGTCTAACTTCGTAAGTAACCTTCTAATATATTGCCGCAAGCAGATGTTCAGCGAGGCGATCAATCAATGTGCTCGAAGTGGACACGCTGCGTTTGCGCATCGAGTTAGAAAAAGAGTTCAGCACACCAAAAACGTATCAATGGCGCGTTGCACGCACTGGTTGTAATATGCTAAAGATATGAATCATGCAGGACACATCTTTACAATACAATAATACTTTATTAAACATGAAAACGGGAAACAAAAGTTTACAGTTACATATAATTGTGGTAGCACAATGGGCGGCCTTATCGCTATGTGCAATTTCTATCCTATATGCTATCTTAGTGCGTCGCAGGTCACTGGCAGGCCCGCGTTTCCATTTCAAAATGTTGTAGTTCATATAGTTCATACAGTACTCGTGCAGTACGAGTTCTAGAGTGTAGACCATGTTTAGGCAAACGTAGTGAAGGACGCTTTCCGGCCAGATGGAGCGACGACCTGCGTAAAGTGGCTAGCAGTAATTACATGCGAAGAGCCGAAGATCGGGCTCAGTTGCGTGCATTGGGAGAGGCCTATGTCCAGTAGTGGACTCGTATAAGCTGATGATGATGATGATGATACAGTACTCGTGCGGGCCTGACGTCAATCCACGTGGCACCTGACACATATTTCTCGCGCTGAATCCCGTGAACTTATGTATAACCTGTGGTTTAACGCATTTTGTATTTGTAGGAAATCAAGGTACTGTTGAGATTGTTCCACTGTGATAAGGGCTTCGATGCCAAATGGTTGCGTGGGCTCTATGGGTGTTTCGATTTATAATGCCGCCGTCGTTTGAGAGATGAGATGGGACTTCAAAATTAAGCGAAAGTAGTTTGATGAGTCTAATTATAATAGAGACATAAAATAATAGATACATATGCCAAATTAATATGAGAAAGTTAATAGCAGACGTACATTATACGTAGCGTAATTGATAACAAGCGCACCCAAGCAGACTACTTTTTAATTTCGTATTAGGTAAAATGTTACAATGAAGTAAAAATTATTATTAATTGTTTTATGGTAATAACACTCGCATGATGTAATTAATATGATGCGTCCAAAATCCGACTAAGTCTCTGGCAGGAGAGATACAGAGATCAGCCTGAGAGACGGCAGTTGAGCGGCTGCTCAGACCCTTCTCCCCGATGGTTCAATGCTGAGCTTGTGGCGGAGCAGTACTCCACCACAAGCACAGCATTGTCTGTGGCATTGGCATTCTTATATATAAAAAGCCGAAGAATCGACTCGCTAAGAAGAAGAAGAATAGGTTTAATAAAATCTTGTTTTCATAATGTTTTTGAATATAGAGTTAAAAAAACCAATAAAAGATCACCAGTGGTTTCGTCTAAATCGAATACCAAGCCCAATCACTTTCAATTTCAAATTTAGAAAGCGTTAGCATCCTTTTTGGAAGTCGTTAGCAACCTTCAAACTGTTTTAGAAATCGTGATTGGGATAGAGATTGGGACGCGGACTTTGAGTAAAAAAGTTAGACAATTCCACAGACAAGTACCGACCACGAGATATCTTTGAAAGCGATCGGGATCGAATTAGACTATTCCCCTGCTGGTCTATATAAAAAAATGGTAGTTCAAAAATGTATACCCAAAGTGCGTCGCCTGTCCTTGCCCTACATCGCTGCTACGATCGTAGCAAGTGCTACGAGTCTCTACGTCCGATCACTTTTTGATACCAAAAAATAAAAACAAAATTTCAGAATCTGGCTAATATGAGACCAACTGACCAAGTCACCAAGACTTTTTAGTCTGCAAGACTGCAAGCTTTGGGAGATCTATTCAAGTAAGCTAAAACGCTAAAGCTAAGCTAAAACTCTAAAACGATTTTTTTGTGGACTTGTGTGATGAGACGAGCAAGTCACTCACCTGATGGTAAGCGCCACACCTGCCCATAATAATTGCAGTGCCACTCAGGACTTTTAATACCATAAAAAGCACCGCGTAGCACTGCATTGCGCTCATCACACCGAGACATCAGATATTAAGTCTCATATGCCCAGTAATATCAGAGAAACAAGACATAATTCTTTCAACAAGAAAATTGCTACCAACATGAACGAATCTGCTAAGTCCAGCAATTCGCAAGCAATGCTACCCAATGTATGGCTTCGACATTATTCTCACTACCATAAACGGCCAGTAAACGTGTTTATTACAAACATTTATTCTCGTCCGGTCAAATCTATTTACTAACAAAACAGTACTGTAAAATATATCAATACGTGTTCCGTCGCATCGTATCATCGTATAGATAGACTCTACGCACGAGACGCCTACGAATTTGAATTCCCCAGCATTCATGTACGCTAGAACAAGACAGAAAACAACTGAAGACACGATTCCGTACAGGTTTAAAAGAGACAGCAGTGTTTATCGATCGACTTGCGTCACTGAGAACGCGTGGGCGCGATGACGTCACGAGGCGCCAGCCAATGGCAGGGGGAGGAAAAGGCGGCAGGAATAAAGGAAACCGGCGGTGGAGAGAAATTATTTGAGTATAGAATTTTTTCTAGACCAGACGGTAGCGGCGTCATGGAGGAGGAGAGAAGGGTTCCCTTTTATACGCAAACTGCTTTGGAAATTATGGGATGTATGGGATGGGGATATACAATAAACATCTTTTTATAAATATGGGAATATAAAGTATTCTTGAAAAATAGCTTAGAAAAATAAATAACAATATGTGTTAGTAGAACAGTGACAAATGTAAAATAATAAGTGCATTATCTGTATTTGGTACGTACCAACATTAAATAAATACTTACTGTATATAGTTAAAAGTTCTGCAATAGCCGTTACATTTATAATAAATACCTAATAAAAATATGAAATAAATAATCAAAAAACTATTAAAAAAAAAGTTTTATACTAATTTTATAACTTTTACGAACATGTAGCGACATCTAGCGAATAGAGGTAAACTAGTTGAATGATAGCAGAAACAACTGAAGTAAACA
The DNA here is from genome assembly GCA_951640565.1 of Petrophora chlorosata. Classification (NCBI taxonomy): domain Eukaryota; kingdom Metazoa; phylum Arthropoda; class Insecta; order Lepidoptera; family Geometridae; genus Petrophora; species Petrophora chlorosata. The sequence goes on along the minus strand of OX621203.1, from coordinate 9,346,155 downwards.
TTTTGCCTTTGTTTACATAATTCGTGTCATAGCTGTTAGATGGCGTTGATATAAAAAGAAATAGTAATTTGTGTGTTAATTCACTATGCACTTATCTATACATCTGGTATACTGTGCAAATATTATAAACAATTACCGGTAACCGCTTACCATCAGAGGGGCCGTATGCTTGTTTGCCAAAATATTAAATTAAAAAAGTAAATTGTTTGTATGTATGTATTTAGGGGGTAATATCTGGAACAACCGATCCGATTATGATAATTCTTTCACTGATAGAAAGCTTGACTATCTATGCGTAACATAGGATATGTTTTATTATGTCGACACGAATGAAGTCGCGGGCGGTTGCTAGTACTTACATAATGATATATTGGTTTAGTGGAAGTAATATAATTACTCTATTTGAAATAAATAATTATAATTATGCATTACCTACTCTGGAAATATTCCTGTTGCTATTAGTCACAATGTACGACATTTATGTATAATATGCTAACTAAAATAAAATAACTTACTGTAATATATACCTAAATACACTCGCTCTACTAAATTAAGTTAATTTTATTAATTCTTAACCTGTAATGTTTTTATACGTTATTAATACTGATATGATTATTGTTAATTTAACTAAATTTAATTTACCTATATGTACAAGAGCCAGAACAAAGCTGGGAAGAAGCTAACTGCCAAGACACATGTGTGTCAACACCTAGTTTGGTGGCTAGAGTCGCAACAAATTGTAATTTGTACCTACTATTCAAATAAATAATTTTTAATTTAATTTATTCCATAAGGACTGTGACAGTGTTACCTTTTGGCAGGCCTAGCGCACTCCGCACTATAAGTACGGAGCTACAAGTACATAGCCGGACACCAACGGCGGGTCGCGCGTCGTTACATGTGCCGCGTCAGAAGAGATAAGAGCTATGCGATAGAAAGAGAGTCGCTCTGTAGGTTAATATGACTGGTAGGTATGCAGCACTACGCGAGCTAAATTGAATTTTATTGCGTCATAGCAAGAGTCGCTATTTGTTTAAATTACTTTGCGGAGTGATGCTTCTGTCTTTTGGTCAAAACACGTAGATACCGCGAGTGCGGCTCAGTGAAAGCATGTGTGACTTTTGATCTGACTCACCCGAGTTCGAATCATGCTGGCCCCGCACCACTGACTAAAAACGGTGAAGGAAAACATCGTGAGGAAACCGGCATGTTCAAAATTAATCACAAAAATTCAAAGACATGTGACATCCACCAACACGCACTATGCCAGCCAGCGTGGTGGATTATGGCCTATACTCTCTCTATATGAGTGAAGGCTCGTGTCTCAGCAGCGGGAAAGTGAGGGGCTGATAATGATAAAGCCCATGTTTTTTTTTTCGATGAGAAATTACATATTTGCGCCTGACTGTGCCTTTAAAATAATTATTTTTAGAAAAATCAAGAACAAAAAAAGCGTAACAAAAAATGATTCATAATTAGCGGAGTAATCGCGAAACAAACATACAAAAAATAAATAAAAAAAACAACATACCGTCGAATTGAGAACCTCCTCCTTTTTGAAGTCGGTCAAAAAAACAGATATACAGTTTTAAATTTCTTTAGTCACCCGATGTAAATGTTTTAATGTTCTTAAATATAGTGTTCCAAACTGAAAAGGAAAAAGTAATGAGACCGAACATCCCCAACTTTTGCCATACCTTGTATATTTCGATTATTAAAATGAGTTTCAAAAAGATACAACCAATTTTGTTCTCTGCTGCAAATTTTAATCAAAAGATTTAGGTACTTAGCGGTTAACGATTTATATTTTCTAACATTTACTTAAGAGACGTGTAAATAGTTTATTATAATACTAGCTGCGCCCCGCGGTTTAACCCGTGGTTTCCCGAGATAAAAATAACCTATGTAACCTAAGTCCTAAAAATCGGGTCGGTAGTTTTTGCGTGAAAGAGTAACAGACCTACATTCATACATTTTTACAAACTTTCGCGTTTATATTATTAGTAGAATGAACACGGTAGATATGCAAAAATCGTTTAGGAATGGGAGAACATAAAAGAAAAAACTTGTAGTGATCAGTGATGTAATAGATTATTTCGACCTCATAATAGTTTTTATGTCAATGACCCCATTTTTAAGACAGGTTGTGGTTCTTGTGGTATTTTTTGCATATTCTTAACCATGGGTTGTCATCGGATGTGCATGATTTGAAGAACACAGTGTCTGTCGTGACTTCATCGTTTGAAAATTGTTTGCTATGTGACTTTGTTTGTTTTTGTAAAGCTTTTTGCCTTCTCTTAGCACTTCATTTGAAAATTAATACTTGTATTTTTTGTTGGCATTAGGCTTGTTATTACAAGAATCGATTGTTGTATTATTTAGGACCATATACATGTTGTATACTTGTATATTTGGTCCATGATAACACTCACGAAACATAACTTTTCAAGAAACTTTTCAATGTAGTACTTAAAAGTATAGGTATATAACTACATTGTTTATTTTATGGTTGCTGACTCTGCCTACCAATCTAGTTACCTCCTTTATTTTGCAATCTGATCTAATTCTTTGGGCTCTTGGGTAGATAATTAATTAGGTATACACTACTAATGTTCGCAGAAACGAAAGTTCTTCTTCACTCGTGTTAATCGCGATTGCAGTGCTGATAATTTAATTATATTAACAACCTACTTTCCTAAGCTATTTCATGATACCTTGATGATGTAGTTATATAACATACTTGAAAAATGTTGCAACTATAAACATCAGACTGTTTATGATAATATGAAACGATTTGAAAAAAGGGTCCCCGCATGCGGATCCCCGCAGTGTATCTTGGAGTTTGTAATCTTCTGTAGCGGGTGTATATCCGAAGCACTGGTAGAGTCAGTTTTCGCATTTCTTTTCTGGGCTCGGATTTCAATTTGAGAAGGTAAAAGTAATTATTACCTTTTATTTTTCAAAGTGATGGTTACAATTTTTTACGTATTTTTAAGTGATTTACTTGTATTATTGTACGATGTTTAAAAGTACTATTTTATACCTATTTAATAAATAGGTATATTTTGAACCTTGACTTGTTTTATAACTATATAATGTAATATATTATGCAATGTAAGTAGGTAGTCAATACTGACTGTCAAGCTTCTATGACCGGTCTCATAAAATTGGTGTAGTTTTTGGGATTCGTTAAGCTGTTCATGATGAGGTTCTACAAATACTGAGAACACTTTCTTTAGTTATGTAGGTACGTAACTAACTACCTACATATTACTATTCTAATTGCTTTTCTTATACACCAGGTTCAGCTGCATTTATGTGTAATAAAAAATACATTATCCTACCATGATAAATGTATTTTATATAACCTTGTTAATAACATGCAATAGGGTTTTCTTTCAATAAAATAATTTTCTAAACAATGGATTGCTAAATTATTTCAATCATAGGCCATGGGAAATACACATATCTATTAGACTCTAGTCCATTGTCTAGTAGTCCAATGTTAGAACTGCTGAATGTCGTAATTTGTATCTTGTTTGAAAAACCTGTCAGCTTATAAATTACTTCTAAAGTCTATCAGAATATTGAAGACTGCTTCCTTTATTGCCAAAAGTACCTATCTATTAGGGTCATCAACTGATGATCTTCAGATACCTAAGTACCTACTGATTATGATTATGAAATTGTTTGCCACAGTAATCATCTGACAGCTATCTGCATTTAGCATACAGGACTTTCTAGGGTGCAAGCTTTTGTTTAGTACAAAGCAGTCCTCCCGATGCGTCAAAATTCCTATTTACCACACAAAAACATATCCCAGTTTGTCACAGTTCTAAATATTTACATTTCCGTACAATGTTTCATAACTATACTACGTGCTGTGGAGCCTACAGTATCCATCTACATCTCCCGCTTGAACCCCGAAACGTTAGGGGATGAAGTGCTGAAGTACATCAAAGAAACACTTCAACGCAATCATCAATCGTCACGGATCCAGGGACAGATAGAAATGTGACTTTCAAGGCGTCGACTAGGACCACTGAATTTAAGTCCTATAGGCTTCACGTTCCGGCGGTGCATAAGGAACTGTTCCTAAATTCTGACTTCTGGCCTGTAGGGGTAGTATACCGGACATACAGGGAAGGAGCGAAGTTTTTGAACCCTGTGAAGTAGTGTGTGGTTTATTAAATGTAATGTTATATTATTATATGTATGTTAGTCTGTAAGGTATATATTCTATGGGCCTCTGTTAATTTTACTTTGTTGTACTTTAATACTGCCTGAAATAAAGAGTTTAATAATAATAATAATAACTATAGGTACTTAAACTAAAGTATAAAGACTATTACCTAATCTATTCCGTGCTTAAAGTACATACACATGCTGGCCTATATATTTTGGCAAAGGATAAGCATTGCCATTCAACGTGGCAATGCTGCCAGCATTTTGGGAACGTTGCCCACTGGTAGTGGTTTATTAGATTAGATTAGTTATTAGTATTTTTAATTTGTTTTTGTTTGTGTTTTTTCATTATCTGTGTGTTTTAATAAAATTGTAGTATACATTTAACTACTTACATCCAATTTCTCTCTCTTCTATATTATTTTTCTATATTACTAGGTAAATTACCTACAATTTTTTTAGCGAATTCCACGTAATCTGGATTAACTTTAAAACACACGTTGGACTCGTTTTGACATAAAGATGTAATCGGACTTATGAGCCAAGGAATCCTGATTTTTAACAAACTGGTTATCATATCCTGAACCGCAATGTAAAGAATAGGTACGGTTTTTTTATAGGAGTCAATGTTTCCATATTTCATTACATAACTACATGTTTATGGTCTAGTATTTGTGGGTCTATTGACCTTGATTTTGGTTGTCTACGAATAAGTAAATGTAAGAAAAAGCTATACTTATTTAGGACTAGCTTTTCCCGCGACTTCGTCCGCGTAGACGACAGAACACTATAGTTGCCCATTTTCCAAAACCATTTTAGTAAGACCTCCCCAGTATATAGGAGCGCGTACTACTAAGAGGTCAAGTATCTTAGTAGTTACCCAACCAATTTTAATGTTACATTTGGTAGGTAGGTTGGTGGTAGATTATAACGTATAATCTAACTTGGGACTATAGCTACCAAACCCAAAAAACCACATTAAAATCCGTTCAGCAGTTTCCGAGTCTATAGATAAAAAACATACAAACAGACAAAAATTCTAAAAACCGTAGATTTTCGTGTTCAGTACCCTTTAAATAGTCGATCCCAGAAGGCTTTTGAAAAATATCTTCAATGTACAGAATATTCTCTTTTCCATTTTTATAATAGTACCTATAGATAGATAGATAGATAGATGACGTTTGACTGCAATACTGGGCAGGTTAGTTGAACACTTATTCTAATATAGGTACTTAATTAATTTATATTTATTAATAACATGAAACTAAAAACCTTAAAAAATAGAATACTAAAATATATTATTAAAAGGAGACCCTTTAGGCTCTGGCCGTGGTTGTAATATCACACACCGAACAAAGCCATACCGTCAAACGACCTAGTCGTGTTTCGGGATGATGTTCGGTGAACCATCAGAAAGACGGGTCTGAGCAGCCGCTTAACTACCGTCTCTCTCTAGATCTATGTGCTTCATTTTAGGCTACATCATCGCTCCACATCAGGCGAGATAGTGGCCAAACATAGATCTATTAAGCGTAAAAAAATATTCATGTACATAAACAATGTTCTAGTATCTTGATACCCTACAAGTATTGCCTCACGACCTCAAGGTACCTACTAATCTAGTGACCGGACGCGGTGTAGGAAGTGAGAGGCATTATTTTATATTGATTTATCTATGGCTACTAATGTTTGACTGGACGCGGTATCTGTATATCAAATAAGTAGATATAGGTACGAAGTTACACACAGAGATTGCACTACATATTTTCATTGCGTTTCAGTTTTGAGATGAATTTCCGCAACGTCACGCCTGATTCCATTGCATTCCTTAGGTACGAAGTTCTCTGAAAATCTGCATAATCTAATAAAATATACCTAGTCGGTAGGTATCTTTTATTAGGTAGTATTAAAGGCATTCGTCTGTTAAAAAATGTAATATGAGATGTAATCGTAGATCTTACATCGTCCTCAGACCTTGCAAACATAAGTAAAAATAACTATAAATTAAAAATTTTAAAACACAATAAAACATGTCTAAGAACCACCGCTAGAAAACCTGCTTTCAAACGAAAAAACTGCATCTAAATCGGTTCACCCGTTTAAGAGCTACGGTGCCACAGACAGACACACATAGTGGTCAAACTTATAACACCCCTCCTTTTTGCGTCGGGGGTAAAAAATCCAAAGAACAAAATCCAAAAGCTCTTTATTCAGTTTAGGCATCACAGACGCACTTATAAACTTCAATTTATCACAGTGACTACGAAGAACCACTTCAGAAGATAGGTAGGTACCTACCGCAAAGAAACAGTATTTTTACAGGAATTGAAATTTTCAGCCCCAAACAATAACCATCGACTTTTAAAACATACACTAGTTGCTTTTTATAATTTAAATAGCGAAAGTCTTAGCGACACTGAATCACCCACATCAATTTGGCGACTACGGTACCTACCTATAAATAAGTACTCTAGGTGGCACTGCAAAATTGTTATGGGCAGGCGTGGCGCTTACCATCAGGCGAACGATCTGCTCGTCTCATCAGTCAGTTACATAAAAAAAATGATATTGCTTGATGACCACGGAGACAAAGCCATGTCCAAAAGTAAGCGAGGCCGAAATGGCCCAGTTTTAAAAGCCCTGCCAAAGGTGAAGGCTCACCGAAAGGTTATGGCAACTAAGTAATTTAGTTACGTCAAAATTGTACAAACACAATGGTCGTAAAACTTGCGATGTGGGTGTGACCCAAAATATTTTTATTCGTTTTAAATAACACCCACGCACTCAGTGAGTTTTTATGAAAGATGGTGAAAATGCAAAACAAGTTTGGGATTCACTACACGTGACTTTTATTAATCTTTTTTGATTCCTAATTTGACTGGTAGTAGTACCAATCCTAGCAACATTGTATACAACGGCGCCGGTGGCGTATAACTAAAATCGTTTAACCAATAAGTTAAACTATGTGTTACAATTTATTAGAAAGAGCCAAATGAAGCACACCACAATATTAAATTTTTTTCAAAATAATTATGTATACAGGAATTTCGACATCATCGTCACGGTCTTCGGTAGTATAGTGGTCAGTATCCCCGCCTGTCACGCGGGAGACCGGGGTTCGATTCCCCGCCGGAGAGATCTCTTTTTGCACTTCATTTTGCCATCTATATTGGTACAATTAAGTATTCTGTGATAATAGTAAGATGAATAAACTCATGTTTCCTTGTGACTACTTATTTCGCAAAACAGCGTAGATCTAAACTTTATAACAAAAATTCTATGGACACCATACTACAAATAGCGTAATTTTATTGTATACATAATTGTCTATGTTTTATACGTAGACAACAAAATATAATTGTATAGTTTTGGTTCGCAAGCCTCAGCAACTCAAGGCGATAAGATATGGAGCAGTCGTGATATGGCGACTTGCCATTAGCCTGGTATTGGACCATTTGTTCCTCTAGTCAGTTGGGTCGTGTAGCCGGGCCCTTTCGACATAATGTATTTACGCAGACAAAGGAAAGTATGGGGTCATGTCATTTAATTTGTAACTCGCATTTGAACGGGCTTGCGAGTTATATGTTTGTTTCTTCACGTTCTTTGTTTGTTTGTCTTTCTAAAAAGTTGTTAAAATTCTCGTGTCACAATGTTAGTTACCTTAGTCCTCCGAAACGGCTTTACTGATTTTTACCAAATTTTATATGCATATACAGTAGGTCTGAGAATCGGCTACTATCTATTTTTCATACCCCTAAGTGATAAGGGTTGTTCACCCTTAACATTTTTTATAAATTTATATGGCTAAACAACGTTTACCGGGTCAGCTAGTAGGTATATAGAATATAGGTAGTTAATAGTATTTACTAGGTTTCACCCGCGGTTTCCCGGGATAAAAAGTAACCTACGAGTATGTCCTTTTCCAAGATGAAAAAAAATAGGTAACAAATTTGATCAAAATCCGTTCAGTTGTTTTGCGTGATTGAGTAACAAATATCCATCCATTCATCCATCGATCCATCCATCCATCCATCCATCCAGCCATCCATCTATCCATCTATCCATTCTCACAAATTTTCGCATTTAAATAATATTGGTAGGATAGACAGAATTTGACCATCATTAGAATAGGTTTTTGTCATTGAAATTGAAACCTTTCGAAAACGCTACGCTCTGCGGGTCACGTCGGTTACGGCGGTCGCCAAATTTGATTTTTGACTATCCCTAATGCGCGAAGGCGCGCCTAGTACTAATTATTTTGTGTAAGTACTATCTCAAATGATTTCGAGCGGCAAAACAGACGCCTCCGTGGCGCAATTGGCTAGCGCGTTCGGCTGTTAACCGAAAGGTTGGTGGTTCGAGCCCACCCGGGGGCGCTTATTTTGCTTTCATCATCATGCACTTTGCATCAATTTTAGTTATTTAGTTCCCCTATTTCCGTATTTGAAATATTTTAGCGTGAAAACTAATTTGTATGTATAATATTACAATATTTTTAGGTCTCGCAAGTTTATTCCTTAAATTTACATATTGTGCGTAGAGAAAACTGGGTATGGTAGTCGTACAATGATTATTTTAGTGTCAGCCAAAAATCATAGATGGCGCTATTAACGGTATCAATTTGTTTAAACTAATTCAAAGTAACAAACTTCAAGGCTTTTTATAATCACTTTTTGATAATAGCATGAATACTAATTATAGGATTAACAAGTTATTTCGAATTTAATATTCTTGCCTTATAGTGATCATGTATTTCGCTTGTTCTCACACGCCCTTCGATAGCTCAGTTGGTAGAGCGGTGGACTGTAGAGGTAAATGATAGCTGTCATCCATAGGTCACTGGTTCAAATCCGGTTCGAAGGAATTTTTTGCAGTTTCTATTTTCTTGTATTCTGTATATAATAATATATTACATTCATTAAACCTATAGAAATTAGTATCTAATGATATATATGTTATTTACATGGATCGATGGTTTTTTAACCGACTTTAATAAAACGAGAAGTTTTTCTGTTCGATTGTTTTTTTTTTGTTATCTCAGAACTCAGTCATTTATGAACCGATGCGGAAAATTCTGCGTATAAATAAAATATTTTTGCGTTGGGTATAGTTTGGGGTATAGCTACGAAGTGGTCCCATATAAATTTCATCGATATTTGACCTTGGACTTCGAAGATACATTGAAGTCGGTTTTTTTAATAATAATTACAATATACAATACAATATAATGCAATACAATACAATACAAAACAATACAGTAATTTGATTTAGAAACGGGATATTTACCATGTATTTGTTTTAAAACATGTTAAATAAATAAATGTACACGTGTAAGACAAATACATGGTAAATACCCCTATTATACCCCGTTTCTAAATAAAATTCTAGTGTCAGTGACCATTTTAGTTTAAATACGTATAATACAATACAATACAATACTGGTGGTAGGTTTCTCGTATGCGAGAGGCTGTCTGGGTGGGTACCACCGCTTTGCCAGTTATTCAGCCGCCAAGCACTAGCGCTCAAGCATTACTGTGTTCCAGTTTGAAGGGCATTGTAACCAGTGAAATTACTGGGCATTATGAGACTCAACAGCTAATTGTCTCAGGGTGACGAGCGCAGTGCAGCGCCGCGCAGGATTTTGCAAAACAAAGTTCTGGATGGTGCTATTATTGTTATGAGGCTGGCGTATTGCTTACCATCAGGCAAACGACCAGCTCGTCTCGTCAAGCAGTTACATAAAAAAAAAGAAAAACAATACAATAATACTTTATTAAATACCAAAACAGGAAACAAGTTTACAGATTCATATAACAGTGGTAGAACAATGGGTGGCCTTAACGCTTCTGTCCAATTTCTTACAGGCAACCTTTGTATGGACAGGAATAAAAGAAAAAATGCGGTCAATAATTTTTATCTAACATATTATTATTATGAATCTGGGTTCGAATCCCGATTCAGCCCTGCACCAATCACTTATAGTTAAGTGCAGATTATGCTCGCTCTAAAAACGGTGAAAGAAAACATCGTGATGAAACCCGCTTACTCGCTTTGGAGTGGTAGGCTCTGGCCGTGGTTGTAATACCACCCACCGATCAAAGCCATGCCGTCAAGCGACCTAGTCGTGTTTCGGGATGATGTTCGGTGAACCATCGGGGAGACGGGTCTGAGCAGCCGCTCAACTGCCGTCTCTCCCTAGATCTATATGCTCGATCTTAGGCCACATCATTGCTTCTCATCAAGTGAGATAGTGGCCAAACATAGATCTATAAGACACGCAAAATTGTTTAATGTTTTGAGCTCGCGTACTAACTACGGCCAGAATTCTGTAGGAAACAGAATACTTACATCATACAACAAAAACTTTCAGTCTGCAGATTTATTCCATCTCAGTAAACAAACTTTTAGGAACACAATAATAAAAATCATAAAAGGTGACAGCGAAATATGATAAAAAAAAAACTCATACTATCACATACACACACACAGCCTCACACAGATACCAACACACCCACTCGCACACTTACTACTTTATTAAAAACCAAGACAACCACATCCCGTCTCCTTAGTTATGACTAGCTCAAACATTTTTTATGTATCAATTCTTAAGTGAAACATCATAAAAATTGTAAATCCGTAATTGGCTTTAAGCATTATGTTACAACACGTCTCATTGTAAAATAGATTAAAAGCTGTGAATTTTGTAATAATAAATAAATAAAAAAAATTAAGCGTAAAAAAAAATTGTTCTGATATTGAATGCATTAGCATTAATTTATTATTTATTATATATTATTAATTGAGCGCATGCTAAGCGAAAATCTCAAGATTTTAAACCTAGCACGCGGTAATGCATTCAATATCAGAAATTTGATAGGGCTTACGTTACCATTAGAACATGTTGCTAATTGTAATATTAGACTTGTTCAGTTGATCAATGAAGCATTGACGACAGATGACGTAGACGATGACTCCGTCTCCGTGAAGATGACGTCTCCGTAAGACAATATAAGAAGGATAGAAGAAATTTGGTTGCTCGAGCAGCTGGCTCGGAGCCTAGCGGTTAAGGCGTCGAGACGGTATTCCGAAGGCGCAGCTTCGATCCCTGCCCGAGCAATATTATTTTTCTTCTTCTTAATTATTTAAAATCTTAAGACTAGACAAAGGCACACAACCTTTGCGTGTCAGTAGTTCGCCTCGGCCAAAATTGCATCCGTTCTCATTTAAAAATATTTTTATTAACCTCCAGACGCTGACTAACGACATATTTGATAGCCTAGGAGTTTACCTGACCTTATTCTAGATAATCTGTTTTACCGGAAACTCAATAATTGATTGAATTTGGATATAAATTGTGTCATAAATCAGGTACAAGGTTATTTGGTTAGTTTTAGTGCATCCTTTTGTGATAAAATGTAAATCACTCCCACTTATATATGGAAAAAGGTTAATTCGAATTTATATAGGTAATAAAATTAATATATGCTGACAAGTACCAAAATAAGGTCCATTATCACTACATAGTATAAAACAAAGTCGCTTTCTCTGTCCCTATATCCCTATGTATGCTTAAATCTTTAAAACTACGCAACGGATTTTGATGCGGTTTTTTTAATAGATAGAGTGATTGAAGAGGAAGGTTTATATGCATAACTAGCTGCGCCCCGCGGCTTTGCCCGCGTAGAGATTGATGTGTCGCAAGTAAGAAAAGTAGTCGGCTGCGCTGTTATGATTATTTCCGAACCCCTTACAGAGGTAGTTTGGAAAAAAAAGTGTATGTTTTTTTGTTTATTTTAGTTTTACTAAAATAAAAAAAAAACATACACTTTTTTTTCATGTTTTTTCAAACTTTAAAACGCCCTTACATTTTTTTAGAGGTAGTTTCGAAAAAATAAAAAACACGTGTTTTAAAATTTATGTTAGTTTTATTTGTTCTGAGTTGTGAGTGAATCGAACCACGGAATATAGTATACACTGAAAAAAACCGTACAAACTTTAGAACTCCCATGCACCCTTCCTAGGAGTAGTTTTGAAAAAATAAAAAAATACGTGTTTGATTATTTATGTTAAAGTTTATTTGTACCGAGTTTTGAGCGAATTAAACTACGGAATAAAAAGTGTCCATACAAACTTTACCACCCTCTTTCACCCCCTTGGGGGTTGATTTTTAAAAAATTGCATAGCCTATGTTTCAATTCAGTACTTACACTATATATATTCCAAATTTCATCAAAATCGGTTCAGTAGTTACGTTGATACGTGGTAACAAACATCACACACACAAACTTTCGCATTTATAATATTATATTAGGATAACCGTGCGAAGCCGGGGCGGGTCGCTAGTAATTATTTATAATAACACCCAACGATCATAATACAATATAGACCCCGGCTCCTATAGGATTCCCTGTATCTAAGCAGTGGCGTAGCTACCGGAGGGCTAGACGGGGCAGTGCCCCGGGGCGCCCAAGCCCAGGAGGCCTCTCGGACTGACTTACAAACTATAAATTGAACTAGTAAAAATGTCTCCTACATTATGAATATAAATAAACCAGAGTTCGAACGCGAGGAATACGAAACAAACGATTTTAAATAGTTTAGTCTAGTTTATATTTTGTCCCAGGGCCTTTGGTTACCTAGCTACGCCACTGTATGTAGGGAACCAGGAACTACGAGGACCATGGCCCCACAACACCCAGACACGAAACAAATGCTTGCGTTTTATTTTTCTGTGCATAAACATTTGTCCCTTTGCGGGAATCGAACCCGCAACCTCTATGGTGTATGAGATTTGAGCCAACCTGCCCCACCACTACACCACAGAGGTTATCAAATTATTGCTTTGTTGGCAACATTAGTCCCATGGAAATCTATGATAAATAGCTTTTAATTAGCATTGCATAAAACTCCTTGATTAATTGAAATCATTGACGTAAAATAGTAAATTGTTACTTATTTAGATAGATAGATAAATAAACGCTTTATTGCAAACATTAAATTAAGGACATTACATAAAAACAATTAAAGAAAGTGTTACAATGGGCGGCCTTATCGCCAAAAGCGATCTCTTCCAGGCAACCTTTGGATGGAGAGGAAGTATCAAGATGTTAAAGACGGGGATGTAAGGTCTATAATAATGATAAAGACATAAACAATGTCAATAAAATAAACTACAATACTAAAACGTAGATACAAAACAATAGCAACATTCTAAACGCCTACAAAAACATTCATGTATATACTACGTACACATTATTACACATTATATTATAAACATAAATAAATAATTACTTATTTTTTTATTTGTGATAAATTTACGTTTGACCACCATCTGCGACGATGTGGCCGGAGATGGTGCACGTAGATTTAGAAAATACCTATTCACTCTAGTCTCTTTAGGTATCTTCAATACCCAAATTGTAGTTTTCAGGAAACAGAGAAGATTGATAGACATGCTACCTTACGTCGATGCTCGAGATATACATCTTGGTAGTGACCAGGTTTTCGTCCCCAATAAGTCGCTTTGCACGTCGATCTACAGCCTTACTTAAAATAGATTGTGAAACTTAGAAGATTCATCTAATTTTAGAAGTTTTCGTCATAATTTTCTGAACATATGCTATGTCCGAAAATATATATATAGCTATAATCTGTAATCTTCATTGAATATTTAGAAAATTATGACGAAAACTTCTAAAATTAGATGAATCTTCTAAGTTTCACACGTGAGTCGATCCCATGCACGTGACTTAGCGGCATAACTTTCAAGTCTAGGCTAATCAAACCTGTCATCGCATTCTTCGACAGCAAATGAGCCGAACACAACTCGATCAGCCCCCGTACCCATATGTCCCTCAAGCGCCAATCGTATATCGTGTTGAGCTCAAATTAAGGTATAGCTTCACTGGGACTAATGAGATACCGACTAATTATTATCGATTCAGGCAAGAAATCGAATTAATCTCATTCATGTATACCAAAATATAATAACTAAAAGTTGAGATAAACGTAATGCGACAATAAATGGCATCATAAAATATTGTCGCTGTGAATCTATCCCCTAAACTGAACTCAACGCGATATACGATTGGCGCTTGAGGGACATAGATAGATAGATAGAAAATTCTTTATTGCACAAACAAATTTGTAAGTACATAGGCGAACTTAATGCTAGTGAGCATTATCTTCCAGTTAACCTCGGTGTACTGTGGAGATTTTATAAGGTAGTGCAAACAAAATATAAAGTAATAGTAAACAAATTAAAAAGCCATACAAAAATAATAACAAGATATATACATACAAATCAGTAACAATATATATAAAAAATATAATAATATATATATACTTGTAGATTGCATAAATAGTATATAAAATAACAAGAAAAAAATATGTAAAAAACAATAACAATAATAAAATATAAATACCTAATAACAAAATAAAACTAGAGAACTGTAATTATAACAAACACATATGGGTAGGGGGCTGTTTGAACGGATCCAGTGTTACCGAACCACCTTGAATTTAATCCTATTCCTTTCTAAACTAGACTTTGCATATACACGTGAGAATTGAGATATTAAAGCAATCCATTTTTAAGGTTCTTGTCACTAACAACTTCTGTGGTTTAGCGGTTAGCAAGTCAACACGGTTCGGTTCTGGCTACGGGACAAAATCTCGCGTGGTGACGATGTGGCCGAAGATAGTAAATACATTCTAGTGAGCCTCTGCTTTGCATCGGTGCAAATCATGCAAAATCAAATTATGGTGAAAATTGAATTAAAATCTATTTAGTACTAAGCGAAGCGAGTGGATGGGCAACTTAATAGTTTTTTTTTACTGGTTATAGGCTTGCGTTTGACCACTATCTCACCTGATGGTAATGATAAATGATAAATGATAAATGATAAATGATAATTTATTTGCAAGAAATATGGTACAATTAAGTTCTTATATGTTTAGTAAAATTGTTCTAACATATTTCATCAATCTGACATGCAAATATTTTTATACTTAGTTGTTTATTATGAACTATGAACATTATTAACGTCACAATAAATAACCACAATCATGTCATACCTCATATTTATAAAAACAGTCATACTTATAAATTAATAGGTATTCAATTTCAAATTAATTAATATCTATTTTTTATTCATTTGTCAATAGTTGCAAATTTATTATACATTAAAATAATATCTAATATCAAAATTCATTGCTTTTTCATATACCAATCACATTTTCATTACATATTTCATCATAAGCAAATATTCTTTGGCATAAAATTACATTAAAATTAAAATTTGGCATCAAAATACTCAATCAGGTCATAGAAACAGCCACTGAGCAACAATTTACGTAACTCGTGTTTAAAGGTAGGCAGTGAGAGATTCTTAATGTTTGAGGGTAGCTTATTGTAGATCTTGACACACATTGGGAAACAACTACGTTGGTATGATTGCGTTCTAATCTGTAATGGGACTCTCATTCGATCAGGGTGACGCGTATTAAATTTTGAATAGATGCACGATTCAAATAAATGTGGGTGTGTTTTTACAAATAGACACACATTCCAGATGTACATACTAGGAACAGTAAGCAACTTTAGCTCCTTGAAAAGAGGTCTACATGAGATCCAGAAAGGTACACCACAAATAGAACGCAGGCACTGCTTCTGAGAAACCAAAACTTTGTTTATTTGGCACGAATTACCCCACAGCAAAATGCCATAGTTGAGAATTGACGAGACGTAGCCGTAGTAGGCTTGTAATGCAGCGGCTTTACCCACGGTCTGCCCTAATCGCCACAAAGCATAAGAAAAACTATTGATTTTTGTGCATAATTTTTGAATGTGTGGTTCCCATGAGCATCGCTGATCCAACACAAACCCCAAAAAAGTCACCTCGTTACATTCAGAAATAGAAATACCCTCAATGTTTAAATTGAGTACTTTACAGGATGAGATTTTATTACAAAATTGTATAAACTTCGTTTTTCCTAAGTTCACCATCAGTTCGTTTGATTCTAACCATTTCATGACTGTAGTAATAGTGTCAGATAGTTCAATATTGTGACGCCGCACGTCACTGTTGGGCACTAAGATAGTTAAATCATCTGCGTATAATACACATTTATGTTGAGTTATATTTGGAAGGTCATTTACATATATTATAAACAACAAAGGCCCCAAAATGCTGCCTTGAGGGACGCCTCTTCCATTTCTTATCGCTGTTGACCTAAAGGTTTGTTTGAGTTTCTTGTTAAGTAATTTTGTAACTTCAACACACTGACATCTGTCCCTCAGATAGCTACCTATCCATTCCAAAGCAGGTCCTCTGATCCCATATGTCTCACACTTCTTAATCAGGATATTATGTGAGACAGAGTCAAAGGCTTTGGACATAGGTAAGCGAATAAGTGTGTGGTGTGGTCTAAGATGTAACACGCTTACCTAGAAGATACCTGTTCACGGCATAGGTTGTAGTTGTACTTACAATTTAGAAAGAACGAAACAATTTATTATTACTGGTGGTAGGTTTCTCGTATGCGAGAGGCCGTCTGGGTGGGTACCACTGCTTTGCCAGTTATTCAACCGCCAAGCAGTAGTGCGCAAGCATTACTGTGTTCCGGTTTGAAGGGCATTGTAGCCAGCGAAATTACTGGGCATTATGAGACTCAATAGCTAATTGTCTCAGGGTGACGAGCGCAGTGTATTGCCGTGCAGGATTTTGCAAAACAAAGTTCTGGGTGGTGCTGCTATTGTTATGGGCTGGCGTATTGCTTACCATCAGGCAAACATCCAGATCGTCTCGTCATTCAGTTACATAAAACAAAAAAAAAAAATTTGACACAACTGCACACAACAAACAACGCATATACACAAGTGCAGGAGGACAGAATAAAACAAGTTAAGCAAACAGTTACAGCATGTGTATGGAGATCGTTGCCGCGTACAGTACAGACAAAAAAATCTGTGCTCAGCATAATGTTGTGAAGAATCAACAACGCTGGTTTCAGCGCAGGCCCTTGGTGACGCACGAACTTGTCGTGTTAAACTACGAAAATATGCATTTATAATTATATGTTGGTACTTTTTTATTTAACTGGATGACGAGACGAGCTGGTCGTTTGTCTGATGGTAAGCAATACGCCAGCCCATAACAATAACAGCACCGCCCAGAACTTTGTTTTGCAAAATTCTGCGCGGCGCTGCACTGCGCTCGTCGCCTGAGACAATTAGCTGTTGAGTCTCATAATGCCCAGTAATTTCGCTGGCTACAATGCCCTTCAAACCGGAACACAGTAATGTTTGCGCACTACTGCTTGGTGGCTGAATTACTGGCAAAGCGGTGGTACCCACACAGGCTAGATAGATAGATAGATAAACACTTTATTATTCACCTTAAAAATAGAGATAAAGTACAAGTCAAATGTTTACAATTGTGTAACAATGGGCGGTCTTATCGCTTAAAGCGATCGAATATAGTACTTAGCTAATAGCCGGACGATCTAAATCCAACACTTATTGGGACCGGATGCGTTCTAAATTTATTTCTGCAAATTTTGGAACTTAATTAGGTTTGATCTAAAAGCGGGGAAGTGGGACAACCTATATTTTATTGATTGTTTGTAGATAAAATATTAATTATTCCAAGCATACGTAAATTTATTACCCACATCCGGAACGACCGCTATTAATTAACTAAGTAGACACTAATTTAAATATTACATCATTTTGTTGCTTCTAAGGGTCTAGCCCATCTCGCATTTTGAAACTTAAAAAAACGCAACAAGCAAAGAAAATAACTTTCCTTTTTTATTCGTACCTGCTAACACTAGATTGCTATACATAGTCGTATTGTACATATTTATATACTTATACATATTTATTTTACTGGCAGGTTTCTCGTATGCGAGAGGCCGTCTGGGTGGGTACCATCGCTTTGCCAGTTATTCAGACGCCAAGCAGTAGTGCGCAAGCATTACTGTGTTCCGGCTTGAAGAGCATTGTAGCCAGCGAAATTACTGGGCATTACGAGACTCAACCGCTAATTGTCTCAGGGCGACGAGCGCACTGCAGAGCCGCGCAGGATTTTGCAAAACAAAGTTCTGGGTGGCGCTGTTATTGTTATGGGGCTGGCGTATTGCTTACTATCAGGCAAACGACCAGCTCGTCTCATCATTCA
The DNA here is from genome assembly GCA_951640565.1 of Petrophora chlorosata. Taxonomy (NCBI): domain Eukaryota; kingdom Metazoa; phylum Arthropoda; class Insecta; order Lepidoptera; family Geometridae; genus Petrophora; species Petrophora chlorosata. Next base: position 9,327,787 of record OX621203.1, on the reverse strand, counting down.
GTTACATAAAAAAAGACGTGTGGCACTCGGAGACTGCCGCGGTAAAGCTATTGCATAGCATTCGGAGTGGGGGTGTTAGGTTATTTTCGTTACGGAATTTCTGGATTCGGTCTCCACGCTCAAGGCCCGCGATAGAAGCTATGCAATAGCTTAAAAAACATATGCTTACACTAACTAATCCATAATATTATTTCTATAACTATAAATGATCACCATCGTCATAGAAATAAGAATCTGTAGAAATGATAATTGCTAGACATGGGTACAAACGTGGACAACTGAAAAACGCGTAGGAGTGAAGTCCACAGCAGACCGCAGCGCAGTCAAATTAAACCAACAGTACTAATAGACGCAAACTCTACGTTCTCGTATTTGTTAACACTTTTTTTCTGCATACGTTAGCTGGTCAGCGAGCTTTTGCGTTGCCGTCGTATGCGCTTACGTTCTCCGGATGGATGGATATGTGCTAAAACATGACCATCAGTTGCAGCATAAGTTTTCAAATTGTAACACAATAATAGACCTAATACTCATCATGAATGGTTATATTATAATCTACTGCAATAAATTCCAAACCACTTGCTTCGCAACTGAAATTAATGATACCTCGTCAAGTGGCGAATGTGGCAAGATTGCAATGTAAATTCGCAGTCACAATTTCAATGATTTACGGCATCTATGTGCAAATAAGTCTTATACAGGGTGGAAACAAATACAGAAGCATCTTGCGGTATGTCTGTAGGTATATAATATTTTAACATATTTTTTTTAATTTATCTGTATAAATTTTACAACTTTTCTTATAAATCTAACACCTTATAAACCTTAAACAGTTTGTCTTGTGTGTCGCATTCCTCTTCTATTACTTACTTCTAATAACATTTTATAATAGTCATATTGGTGGGTTCCCAACGAGTCACACCAAATCCAGTCACAGTGTTGCTGGATGGGATTTTTTTTCCCATCCTGTTACACTGTTACTAGTTGCAACCTATTTCTACAAATGTGTTCGTAACGAGTCACACCGAGTATTGACTATAATATGTATAAATATCATAATAATAGCTGCGGTCGGGACCGCTCGAATGTAATCTTGATGACTTTATTTCCGCCAAGGACGGAAAGAAGGATATTTAATAATAATAGCGCCCAACGATCACATAAATAGGTAGATCCTGGCCCCTAACTGTCCCTGTACTTACATACAAACTACGAAGACCGTGGTCCCACATCACCTAGAGACGAAAAAAAATATCTACTGGCGCTTTTTCTGTGCACTAACATTTGTCCCGTAGCAGGGTTCGAACCCGAAACCTCAGTGGTGTATGAGATTTGAGTGAACCTGCCCGACCGCTACACCGCAGATGTTGTTTTGACCCTGTAAATAAGTATAGGCCTGTCACATCTCTATATATTATAAAGCTCAAATGAAAACCCATTGACACAATTTCTGGGTATGAAGGAGTAAGCGTGTGATATAGTGTGTCACTTGAGAAAATCTTTAGATCACGCTGCTCCATACTCTAAAAAATTTGAAAAATATTGTGAATGTATTTAATATTATTAATCCTGTTTTGAAGGGCTGCCTACTACGCAGGTATATAATTGTATATAATATTTTATATTTGTAAAACCCTTTCCAAGTCACATTCGGTTGCCGCTGGCCATGACGCTGACGAATGGGGCTTGGACTGGGGACATGACCAGACATTTTAGCACCGTGTCTTGTTGCAGCCCTTTTTCTTCACCTTTCACGGTTCATCTGCACCCTCTACTGCCTCGGGAGCAAGCCGGCCGGTGAACGTCGACCCGCCTGGAAGCCCCGAGGCCCTTCTTCAGTTCCTGCTCCTCCAGTCCTACCCGTCCTATCGTCCTGCTCAGGCCAGTTTTCCTGCCTTGTACATATTGAAAGTCACCTAATTACCTAACACCTAATGGTTATACTTTTATACATATTCGTATAGAGAATTTAGAAGTATAATCCTACTTTATAAAGTAGGATTAGTAGGATAAGTTTATAAAGTTTGTGAGGATAGGTGGATGGACGGATGTTTGTTACACAATCGCGCAAAAACCACTAATAATATTAAAAACTAAAATTTAAACACACCCCACATAAAAAACATGTAAAAATTGAAAAATAGCTGAATCGATTTTGATAAAACATGTCTAAGAACAGCTAGAAAACCTCCTTTCAAATTAAAAAAACCGCATCCAAATCTGTTCACCCGTCTAAGAGCTACGGTGATGCACAGACGCACATAGCGGTCAAACTTATAACCCCTTCTTATTGCAAATTAAAAAGTATATTTTTACTTGATAATCGCACAACAGATTCAGTTAATACAAAGCCGTTAGACAAGTACCTACATTTTTTTTGCAAAACAATAACCGTTTCATATTTTATGGGCATTAAAGTTCTGGCGTTGTGGTCAACTTACGAAACTGTCGGTACCATTAAGCCGATTATTTCACTCAGATGTTCGTCCCAATACGGGCAGAAGCCTCGATCTTGATATATCAGTTTTGCAGCCGCTCACCTCGACTTGTTCTTGCTTGCGATATATTATTATGCCAATTTTGGGTGTCGTATTGGTAAATATATGATGAAAACTAGAGGGGTGTTGCGAGTATATTATACGAAGTAGTTGAGATAATGATGTCGGATCACATTTTACTTCTCACTAATATTATTAATGCGAAAGTTTGTATGAGTGTATAAGTGTGTTTGTTACTTCTTCACGCTGTAATGGCTCAACGGATTTGAGTGAAATTCATCACATGTTTTTTTACTGCACTGTACACGGCAGTCATCTCCATACACATGCTGTAATTGTTGGTTCTATTCATTGCCTTGGCTTTATTACCTTGTTTTATTTTCTCGTTCTGCGCTTGTGTATGTGCGTTATTTGTTGTGTCCAGTTTTGTCAAAATATTGTTTCTTTTTTTATTCTTTTTTACCAGCCAATACGTTTTGGCTCTTATTGATAAACATAAAATTAGAGTTAAACAATGATAAAATATGTTTTGTCACCGTTAAACTTACGTTGAAATGAATATGTAAGAAAGAGACAAAAATGTAAACAGTTAATACAGTTTTTTTTATTATAAAGGGCCTTTGCTGTTCTGTTACATTTGAACACATTAACAAGATTCCGACAAGTTAAGTCTCGCGAGACAGATTAAGATAGATAATAATCCAACGGCATTTAAAATTTTACGGTGACATATATCTCTTTCTCTTGTTTTTCTCTTTCTCTTTATTGCATAATCTATATAATAAAAGAACAGGGTTTCTTTCTACAATCATCGCACAGCCGAAACCGCTTAACATAGAAACCTGAAATTTAGACCACGTATTCTACAAGTAGTGAAGGCGTCATTTAAGAACGGATTTTTTGAAATTTGACCCCTAAGTGGGTCATATGGGGTCATAAAGGATGTATGGGGAAAAAAAATTCTTTTGTCGCACGGTCACGAAACTTTGGCAGTACACTACGCAAAAGAAATAAAAGAACACGTATATCACAGTTTTTTGAAAATCAACCCTTAAGGGGGTTTTAATGCGGTTTTTTAGATTGGAATGCGGAAACTATAATGTATGCTACGGTGATTGTTTCTTGACCAGTAGATATCAAACTTTGCGTGAGCATTAAACATGTAAATACTAGGAACTTGTTTTCGGCATTTTGCGAAATTCAACCCCTAAGGTCATTTATTGGGGTCGCAAAATTTCCATGGTGTAGGTTATGAAACTTAGTAAATTGACTAAACATAAGAATATAAAAATATATTTTCAGTAACTTTTCAAAAATCAACCCCCAAGGTCATTAAATAGGGCTGCAAAGTTTGTATGGAGTAGGTTTTTTTATTAATGCAACACTGTAGTTACAGTAAAGAAACAGGGTAAATAAATTAAGTTTCATCAAGCTTAAAAATACGTTTTCAGCATTTTTCAAAAATCAACCCCTAACAGGGTTAAACGAGGTGGTAAAGTTAACATAAAAAATCTTTGTTTATAGCGATGAAACTTGGTACACACACCTAACAAACATTATTAAAACGTGCTTTAGAATTTTGGAAAATCATCCCTTAAAAGGGTAAAACAGGGTGAAAAGTGAAGGTTATTTTTTTAAGCTACAGCGATGAAATGTGGTAAACGTGCTAAGCCAATGAAATTATAGATATGTATTTAACCATTTTTTTGAAAATCATCCCCTAACAAGCCTAAGCGGGGTGGTAAAGTTTGTATAGAAAATCTTTGTTTATGAAGTTTCGTGGCTATGATAAGACTTGGTAAAAGAAGATAATTAAAACGTAATTTACATTTTTTGAAAATCACCCTTAACAGGGTTAAACAGGTTGGAAAGTGAAGATTATTATTTTTAAGATACAACGATGAAATGTGGTAAACGTGTTTAGCCAATGAAATTATAGATATGTATTACACATTTTTTAAATCATCCCCCAACAAGCCTAAGTGGGGTGGTAAAGTTTGTATAGAAAATCTTTTTTATTTATTAAGTTTGTGGTTTTGATGAAACTTGGTACATAAACTAAGAAAAAAAAAGATAATTAAAACGTGAATCACAATTTTTTGAAAATCTACCCCTAACCAGATTAAATAAGGGTGAAATGTATATATGTGTGTATAATGTGTATATGAAATTATATTTTTGATGTTACGGTGATGAAGTTCGGTTCAATTACTCAGACAGATAAATTTTAAGCATGTCTTTTACCATTTTGCTGGAATCATCCCTAAACCGGTTCAAACGGGGTGGTTAAGTTTATATGGAGAATTTTTGTTCATGATTATGGCAATTACGTTTCGTACATAGAGTAAGCAAAAGAAATAAATGTAAACGTAACTCGCCATTTTTTGAAATTCACCCTCAAACAAGGTTAAACAGGGTGGAAGTTATCAAATCATTTTTAATGCTAATTACGATGTTGAAATTTGTTACAAACTTACAAATACTCAGCCAATAAAATTATAAACACGTATTCCACCATGTTTTGAAATCATCCCCTAATAGGGTTATACAGGGTGGTAAAGTTTGTGTGGAGAATTTTTGTTTATGCAGTTGTAGCAATGAAATTTGGTAAGAGTATATACAGACCAAACAAAAGTAATAAATTAAAACGAAACTTACTTTATTAATTAACCTCTAAAAACATTAAACAAGGTCGAATAAGTATAACATTTTTTCTAAACCTATGAAATTTGGTTCATATACTAATCGAAGATACTATACGCACATGTTCACCACTTTTCAAACATCTTAAAAAGTCTAAACGGGATGGCAATTATTTGTGTGGAAAACCTTTGTTTGTAAGGTGAAAGCGAAACTTTGTATTATAGACTAGGCACAATAAATGATTTGTAACGTAATGCAATTTTTTGCAATTTTCTTATTCGTACAGGACTTTAATAGACTTTTAAAATGCAACATTCAGAAAAATAAGAAATCATCATCATCATCATCATCATCAGCCCATCACGTTCCCACTGCTGGGACACGGGCCTTCTCTCATGAGAGAGTATGGAAAGTAAAATAAGAAATACTAAAGGTGTAGTCAATCGAAGATTTACAAATGTTCAGCCACTTTTGTCGTTGACCGTACGTGTCGCAGGGAAATGAGGATATCTGGGATTTCGCGATATTCCTAGGAATACCACAAAATCATGGAATAATCATGTATGGGAAGGACCACTTCTCCGCGGTCCAACTAGCTTTTACCCCTAGAGTGTAAATAAAAAGCGCGGAGCCAGGAGCTCACAAGGAGTTCCTGAGCAAAACGAGTGCGCAAGGCCAGAACGAAGTGAGGGGGAGAGGTGGCGAGTGTAGCGAGCCGGCGACCTCCCCAGTGGAGTGATGGTCGAGTGCGCGAGTGGAGCGAAGGGATGACGAAGCGAGAGTTCTGGCGAGAGCCTATTTATTAAAACTGTACGTCATATCCCTAGAGATTTCGTGAAATCCCTGGTATCCTCATTCTCCTGCGACATACAATATTTTTTCTGGAGCTACGAAGATTGAATTTTGGCCAAAATACTTACGTATACTTAGCCAAAAAAACTATTGACACGTGTTATTACGATTTTGAATACCATCCCCTGATAGGTTTAAACGCATGGTAAAGTTTGTAAAGAAAATATATGTTTATAATGTAAGTATTCTGTCTACTTAAAACGAGATAAGAGCTGAAAGAGATCGGAATAGAAACGAGATGAATTCGGGATAGGATTGGGATATAAGCAGGACAAAATCGGCATAGAAGCGAGAGCAGCCGGAAATAACCAGGAACAAAATGAATTATTTTACTAAGCGTACAAAGTCGCGGGCAACAGCTATGTATATGTAAATGGGAGACTTAGGTTTCAAAGATTTCTTTTACTCAGACTTCATGTATGTACATGGCGCCGGCCCGGCGCTGCCCCCACACCGCAAACTCATGTAAATAATCACAAACCCGGACCGGGACCACGGGCGCCGCACCGTCCGTCCGTTTGTACGTATTACTGGTATAACGAATCGTAAAGGGTCCGTGGCAGTTCCCCCCGACGTTTCATTCCCACCCGGTTTCTGTAGTCCGTAATACGTTTCAAACTACTACGCTAGCATTTTGTACGTTTGATACTTGGTCATAGAAACTATAAACACATGATTCACAAATGAAGTTAGGGCCAAAAAATTATTGGTAATTGGTAATTATATCGGGACCGGAGTGGGATGACAAAGGGACAAAAAGGTGATGGTAACGGTATAGGAACGGCATAACTATAACACGATAGGAGGTTCGCTAGGGAGGACGATAAAGGGTTAGGATCGGAATATGATCGGTAGCAGAGCAGGACGATAATGATATAGGAGCGGGACGGAATCAGGACCAGAGCCTTACAGTAACGCTATAGGAGCGGGAAGATAACAGATTGGGAGTGGGAAGGTAACGGAACAGAAGCGGTAAGGTACGTTAATGAGATAGGAGCGGGACGGGAACTGGAACGTGAATATGATGGGACGTAAAATGTTCGGATGCAGGATGAATACTCCACTACGCGGACGAAGTCGCGGGCATCAGCTAGTACAATATAAAGTTGAAAACCCTGCCCACTGCTTTAGTTTATCACTGTGTTGCAGCAGGCAGTTTCTTCCCCTTAACTAAGATCAAATGTATAAACAACATAGACTTAATTAATCATTATACCTATATATCCCTTATTTCAAAATCACCGAACAAAATAGAGATAGGAAAAGCCGTGCCATATATAATCTTATTTCCCTTTTCCCACATAAGACTTGCGCAAAACACGCAATATCCGATCCGAATCAAATTAAGAATTATAATATATCTATCATGTAGTAGGTACAAGTTTCTAAGATTGTGTAATGGAGGCAAGGCCTGACACTTAGAGCTATTTCTGTTCTGTTGTAATGATTCAGAAATAGAGTAGCGTAAACATAATGAACGTTTAACTGAAGTGAGCTTTGATAGCAATGTTTATTTGAAAGTGTTGTTCCAGCTCTAGTTTGACGTTTTCAATGCCAGTCAATAGTGTAGCTTCTAAAAAGTTGGAACCTCACATTTTAGAAATGTTACGCGCATGCAAAATTAAAGCTTTTTTAAAAGAACAAAAGGTGCTTTTCTTAGAATCAGATTGTTTGCAGTAGGAAACAAGATATTTTATTTATTAGGAACTACAAACAGTACTAACAATATGTTCTAAATATTATCAGTTGTACAAAGCATACTTATTTATTATAAGATAATGCTAAATATAATATAATATATATAAATATAATATATTTATATTACTCAATGGGAGCCTCAAGACGGGCGGAGACGACGTGGCTGGCCTCGGAAAAGGTGGCGTGACGATCTCGAAACCTACCGACCCGGATGGATGGAAGTGGCTGTGGACAGAGACGTTTGGAGGGAGATGGGGGAGACCTTTGCCCAGCAGTGGGACACAATAGGTTGATATAATAATAATAATGATGCTAAAGTTAACAAATTTTAGACCCACACCGTAGTTCACGAGTTAACAGATAGCGGTTAGTGTGTGCTGCTCGCTAAAGCAACTATGTAGAAAATGATCGTTACATACATATTTTGATCTTATAAGTTGATAGTATTACTATTTCAGTGTCACTAGTGCGTTCCGGATTCGCTCGCGTGGATAATTTTCCTGGATAAAATGTAAAGCTGACAAGAGGGTCGTAAAGTTGCCACCTTTGACGGTATCATGTTCATTTTCAGGACCTAAGTACCTAGCAAATTTCATCAAAATCCGTTTAACAGATTTAGCGTAAGTAACAAACAGTCATCAAATTCACGAAAAAAAATTTTTTTTTTAGAATCAGAATCAGAATCAGAATCAGAATGTTTTATTGTATAACTGTGTACATAAAAATAGGTCTTAAATATTTTCAAATGTTTCAACAGTTTATCCATTTTGGATGTACAATATATGGTTAAATAAAAAAGAAAAAAATAAAAATTTACACTTAAACGGAAATATACTTATTTCTAAATTTAGGTATCATATAAAATATCCTTACTTAAAGGTGTATTTACTATTAACCTAGGATTTCGTTGTTTTTTTTATACTATACATCAAAGTATTCTTTTAAGTTATAATGTGCTTTTGAAATAAGCCAAGATTTTAATTGATTTTTAAAATGTTTGCCATTTAGCATTTTTAAGTTTGTTGGTAATCTATTGTATATTTTAATTGCCGCAACGTACGAACTTTTCTGGAACATCGTGTTATGTGCTTGTGGTATGCATATATTAAATTTGTATTTTGTTCTTAATGTCTCAGCTCGACTCTTACTCTTTACTTTACTCTTTACTCTTAATAGATCTATGTTTGGCCACTCTCGCCTGATATGAAGCGATGATGTGGCCTAAGATGGCGCACATAGATCTAGAGAGAGACGGCAGTTGAGCGGCTGCTCAGACCCGTCTCCCCGATGGTTCACTGAACATCATCCCGAAACATGACTAGGTCGCTTGACGGCATGGCTTTGTTCGGTGAGTGGTATTACAACCACGGCCAGAGCCTACCACTTCAAAGCGCGTAAGCGGGTTTCATAACGATGTTTTCCTTAACCGTTTTAAAGCAAGCGTGCAAAATCTGCATTTAACTATAAGTCATTGGTGCAGGGCCGAGTCGGGATTCGAACCCAGGTGCGTCTGATCGAAAGGCGCATGAGTTCCCGCTGAGCCACACTCGCTCTTAATATAATATTAGTAGCATATATTAGTAGGATAGGATAGGAAATAATAGGATAGTGAATTGATAGTGGATAGTAAGAAGTTGGATTATGTTATGACTGCACTTATTAATAATAATAAGTACCTACGCCCAACGATCACTTACATAGATTCGGGCCCGTAACTAGAATTCCCTGTATGTGGAGAGCCAGGAACTACGAGTACTATGGTCCTACAACACCCAGACACGAAACAAATGCTTGCGTTTTTTTTGTGCACATACATTAGTCCCGTCGCGGGAATCGAACCCACAACCTCAGTGCTGTATGAGATTTGAGTCAGCCTGCCACTACACCACAGAGGATGTGTTGATTTGTTATGGACAAGCGTGGGTTTTACTACAAGGCCGAGACCATGTCTGACTCGTCACCACAACTAAGTCATTACACAAAAACCTTGCAGATTATGTGCGTTGTTTTCAAGATTCATACAAAACGATCATATCAAACATAGGTAATTATAGAAACTTGTCAATAAAAAATGCACAAAAACGAATTGATTGGTCTCCATTATGGATTAAATTCACCAATTTTTATTTCCCAGAAACTCACCGTCAGCAAACGCTCATTGTATATTCATCAGATAATGCGCTCGAACAAACATATCAGACCATTACAATGCATTGTTTGGTGTACATTGCTTGTGATCTGTAGAATTTATTAACAGTGCCTGCGAATAAATCTGAAAAAGAAAAAGCCTTGAGAGCCTGACATACCTACTTTTACCTAAAACTGTTATGCAGCTCTTTATAAATTTTGTGGTCCTGTCAACCTCCAAGTCGTACTTTTTAGCGATTAGAGATGTTGACAACATTTTCTTAACAATGACGCTGGTGTACATCTAGGTATATTTATTATTGCTATAATTTCTTTTAAGTACGATGCCCTGCCCTTCTGATATCCCTCTGCTTGGAAATTTCCCCTGCTAAAATCTACTTGACTCATCTCAACTCTTAGAAAATCAATAAATGCTATCTCTTCTATACCTTTGAAGCCAAGGCTGATGATGTTGCTGATTTTCGCTTAGAAGAGAAGTGTTGAGGGTAGAAAGCAATGTATGTTGCGGAGTATGTGTTCGGGTTTCGGTATAGCTGTCGACCTGCGTTGACCGAGCGCGGGGGAACGAACCGAACCGCGCCGACGCTCGCAGTCGCCGCTCCGAACGGAACGCAGCCACACGCTCGTTCCACCACGGACCACACGCAATCTCGACTGTCGAACCGCGATTCGAATATCGAATCCCTTCCCCGAGAAAGTGACTCGTGAAAAATACGGTGTTGCCGTATCGAAAAATCAAGGATATTTTTAAGGAGTTTTGTGTGAGTGGCTCTGCGTCGTCTCCCTTACGGTGAGTGAAATTTTATAATTAATCCGCAATTAATTTTAACAGATAAAAATTATGTTGGAAGAACACGATAGCGTGCAGTCGTAATGATATCTGTGCGGTTTCATTTTCTTTGCTCGTTACGTAGCGATGACATTTGAAATTGTAAATCTTGTGTAAATAAGTGTATTTACGTGAGAACTGCGCTTACGCACAATTATCGACATTCTCGAGTTGGTTTATAACAATAGATCGAGAGGCATTGTCCGATCAAGCAAAAAAATAATGATGTTTTTAAGTAACTATGTAATAGCATACACTACACATTCACGATACATTAACAAATTACAATTTTGTAATTACAAGCGAGTGTTCAATATTGAACGCAAAAGCAAAATATGAAATTATTAAACAGTAACCATTTAAAAGGGTACTGTGCGATATGATGTTTATGATGATTATTTAAAAATACATAAATAAATAAATAATAAATTACACATTACACATATTTCATATATTCTTACCCGCCTATATTTAATTTATTAAAAAAACGTAGATGCGCGCGCGTATTTAAAAAGTCCATATAAAAGAGTTCAACGTCGTCTACATAAAGCTGGTTGCGCAACAAGTTACACAAATGCCGTATAACCGTTACCTATACTATATGTATATAAAGTGGAACGTTGTCTGTTACAATTACAACGTTACGTCGCAAAACTAGTTTACTTGTTAGTTATGTAAATAAAAACGTGTGCCTGCATTTTTGACCGCTAATTTATAAACATACAATATATTACTTGATTAATCGTTCAAGTCTCTGACGCCAGAAAACAGCAAAGACACATGTACATCTTCACTACTAACAAAAAATTAAGAGTAAATTTGTTATTTTATATCATTTTACGTCATGTAAAACATTTTAATATAAGTGACGTCATTATCTTTTCTGTGATGACGTGAAGAAATGTGGGAAATGTGCTTACAGTAAAAAAAATACTATTATTATAACTAAAAAAAAACTATAACTAAAATAACTATGTTTAACACAGACTAATTGTGCATACAAAATTCACAAAAAATACAATTATCTAAATGACTGCAAGATGAACTAAAGTGGTGGTACAACACTACATTACAAAAAAACACTATTGCAAAAAGAAACTTGAAAAAAACAATTCGTATCATCGTATTATTACTAAAGCACAATAATGACACGATGAGCGTTGATTCCGGATCTAAATGTATAACCAACAACCGAAAAGCAGCAATAAAAACGTTATGACAGGTTACATTAAATTAAAGCACCTATTTAACATTATATATGCTAAGTATTGAGCATCCGTCTCTAGTTAGGAAAACCCTGAAAGAATTACATGACAATCGCATTTCGCATTGTGTTGTTATAATTACTTTTGAAATTGAATTATTTTACGCATGACGGATACAACATGTACGTTTTTAACGTAATCGCCATAAAATATAGAGTTCTTGCCAGTCACGTTTTATAGAATTCTTGGTAATAGACGAGTTGCAGATTTTTCTGAAACGCAATGAAAATATATAGTGTGATCTCGCTGAATATTATGTAGGTTGTTGTTAGAATAATATATGTATGGGGGTTGATAGTAAATGTAAAATGAATTTAAATTTATATATATATATAGTTCACCGAACATCATATATATACCTATTGATGATGTTCGGTGAACCATCGGGGAGACGGGTCTGAGCAGCCGCTCAACTGCCGTCTCTCTCTAGATCTATGTGCTCCATCTTAGGCCACATCATCGCTTCACATCAGGCGAGATAGTGGCCAAACATAGATCTATTAGGTGTAAAAAAAAACCTAAATAATCCCTCTGCTTTTTTTACTCATTACCATATTTATTTTCAACTATACATATATTAAAAAAAGCGGAGGTTATTTATATATATTTTTTAATTTAAATTCGTTTTACATTTACTATCAACCCCCATACATATTATATTATTCTAACAACAACCTACATAATATTCAGTGGGATTACACTATATATTTTCATTGCGTTTCAGTTTTGAGATGAATTTCCGCAACGTCACGCCTGATTCCATTGCATTCCTTAGTCGTTAGAAAATCAAGGTAACCAATCAGGTCTCTTGGCCATTTTGCAGTTTAACAATTTTGACAAAACCATTATTTTACTGCAAAACGACAAGAGAAAAGGTTCATAGTTCTTTTTGGACGGAATATGAAGGAAATTTAAGCATTAATTCTGGCAACATTCATATTTTAATAATTTTATTCCAGTTTATTATTTTTGTATAATACATTTTCAAAAAGCGATGCCGTATCATAGGTCAATTATTATTCAATACAATTCATAATAATTATTATCAATAATTTATCCAATAAATATCCGACACTCAAAGTTAAGGTTGTTTTTGCATAAATAAACAACAAGTTGACCGTCAAAAATATGGAAAGTTGTTCAAGTTAATTAAACTTTCAAAGTTAAGGTAATAACTTGAATACTAAAAACTGCAGAACACGTAAAGTCAATTTGTTTATTACGACTACTTCGTTTTTATGATTGAAAGCTCTTGAAAGTTTTCAACCAAAAATTTTATATCCACATCTCTCTTTTATTTTTATACGACCGAGTGACGAGACGAACAGGTCGTTCGCTTGATTGTAGCAACCTGCCCATAACAGGTGCAGCACCACCAAGAACTTTGTATTGCTTAATCTTGCACGGCAGTGCACTGCGGTCGTCACTCTGAGACAATGGTTAGTAAGTTTCGTTTCCCCAAAAATGTCGCTTGAAATCAGTACCCTTCAAACCGGAACACAGTAATATTTGCACAGTATTGCTTGTATTGAAGCTTATAAATGGTTTTACCTGTCTATACCTACAACACAAAAAATGCTTTATTGTACACCAAAATAAAAAATTGAAAGGTTAAAAAAAATGCACTTTTAAAATATAGGAGGTGCTACGGGCTTATCGCTAAAAGCAATGTCTTACAGTTCTCTCTCTACCTTATGTCTCATGTCACCGACACTAAAGACAACATAGATACGGGAAAGAGAACCAAAACGGGAAATTTTAAAAAATATCGGCGACTCAAAACAAAAGAACATCATCTTACAACACATAGATTAGTCTTTATACTATGGTGAAAATATCATTTAAAGAGATCTAAATGGAAAATTTTAGAAATATCGGTGACTCAAAACAAAAGAATATCATGGTAAATATTTCGTTCATGACTATAATCCAACCTGTCAAATGTAAATAAATAAATACACCCAACGATCACACACATATATCCTGGCCCTTAACCAGGAACTACGATGATCATGGTCCCGCAACACCCAGACACGAAAAAAATGCTTGCGCTTTTTTTTTCTGTACACAAACATTTGTCTCGTCGCGGGAATCGAACCCGCAACCTCAGTAGTGCATGAGATTCAGCATACCCGCCAACCACTACATCACAGAAGCTGAGGGAAAGTCTTTTTTTAATAAATATAAAAATATGCCCAATGATCACATGTACATAGATAATATAATTGAGTGTTTGAGCTAGAAGTATACGAAAGTCCGCGAAGGCCACGTCAGACAGGTTTAATTAAACAAATAGAAAATTATTATTTAGTTACTATAAAGGATATACCTGTCTCGATTTTTTTTAACTTATGCCATCTTATGCCCAACAACTTTTAGAAATCCGCGTAATTCACTCATTAGTTTCCGCTAAATCTACTTGTTACGATAAAAAAACGAGTCTCATTACGTAGTTTCCTATTTTTGCAAATTTAATACCAATTTAAGCAGTATTAACTAGCCCAGTATTTAATTACGACATTATATTATTCACAATCTACTTAATATATGCGAATATAATATAAATAAGTCCGCGTTCCGACGTGCGTTTTGCAACTCACTGCATTTCAAATTCAACTTGGTCCGCGAACACGTGATTTTAACACGTGAATCAGTTAAGTGTTACTTTCGTAAAACATATCACTTTATAAAAGCTGCGTAAGTGTATTGCGAATATTTTTGTTGGAATGCAGCCTATTATGTCAATAGGTAATTAACTATTCTTGGGGAAACTTTCCGATGAGATTCTTCCGCTAGATTTGTATATTTTTGCACAAACTTATTTAAATTAACTAGTTAGCTATTTAGCTTCTCCTTTAGTTTAGATTTCCATTTATTTAGCCTTTTATTCTGTTAAAAATTTCACATTACAAAAATAATCTAATATTAACTAACAAATAAATATTTTGTTAAAATATTATAACTTTATTTAATAAGCTAATAATAATTATTTTTTAGAAAAAGCAAGACTAAACTTATATTTTTGTTTTTTGTTATATTTATCAAAAAGTGCTGAATCAATTCCAATAAAATTTATATGGGACCACCTCTGAAGTATGACCTACCAAACAAAAAAATAATCATCAAAATCAATTCATAACTGGCGGAGTGATCGCGTAGCAAACATACAAAATAATAATAATAAAAAAAATATCGTCGAATTGAGAACCTCCTCCTTTTCTGAAGTCGGTTGAAAAATATTTAATAGTATTAGTTCTAATAATGTAGATCTATGTTTAACTAAAAGCGATAATGTGGTAGACGATGGATATAAGATCAAAAATTTTAATTCACTCTGGGCTTGAAGACCCATGTCGTTTCAGCAAATAAGAAAGACCGCAACGAGAATTGAAAAGGCACCACAGATTAGTTATAATAATAGTATCCCGGTACATCTCATCGGGTCATGTTAAAAAAGCTAGTGATTTAATTAAGTGAGCTTTAATAACTGCGGTCAAAGAGCCAACATAAACAGCGTTATGATTGCAATAAGTGTTGCCTGTCATTACCGGTTTTTTGTTGATGTAATTCAAGATGTGAATAATGAATGCCTATCTTGTTTTAAATTAGAGATCCTTGATAGCAAAATGATTTGGTTTTTACACGCAAAATATTTTAATTATTTGTGAGATCATATGTTTTCACGCGCTCTTTTAGTTTTTACAAGCTTTTATTTAACTTGCAATGTGTGTGTTTGTCCGGGTGGAATCTTGCAAGCTGAATTAGAACCACTTCTTCTTATTCCACGGAGTCGAAATTTTGCATACTTGTCAAAGTCCGATGACAATGTAATATTATGGTGACAGCCAGCTGATCTGATGATGGAGACAGAAGGTGGGCAATGGAACTCCTTGACGGATAATCGTAAACTACTAGTGTTTGGGCTCATTTTATTCTGCTTGCGGTTCCGATTATGAATTTGATAATAGTCAAGAAAAAAAAATTTCAATAAAAACCTTATTTCAATATCACGTTGACTAGACTTAGGCCATGATATTATGTTAATTTAATGTAAAAATGAAATATTTTTAGTATTATTTTTGAGCACCCGATACCCGCGACTCCGCCCGCGTATAATTCGGTTTATAGTTATGTGGTCCCCTAACGAGCTGTTCGTTTTTCCAGGATGAAAATTACCTCGACCTACGTTTTATCCACGGTATTAAGAACATGTCATATTTTAAATGATGATTATTGCAGTATTCGCAGTAACAGCCTTGTGAACCTAATTTAATGTGTTTATAAAAGTATTGTTAAATCTCGTGATAATGTGCTCATAATTAAGTGATACTTGTCAATATGTGTGTATTACTTGTCAATTGATAATTGTCAATTATGTAGGATTGCTTTGAAACAATAATTACATTACAAAAATGAATGCAGCTACACCTACTCCAGTATATCGCCGTCCGATTAATCGTAAACACCTTAACATTACTTGGAATTCCTCGCACGACCGCTCACACACTCACTCGGTCACGCCGCCGCATTCGGCAACCAACGCCGCACACACACCGCTCCTTTGACTCGACTTCTCAAATTATGCACAAATGTATGGCGAACAATACTAATGAATGCTTCCCCAGTTTTATGTATAACTTTCTAAAGGCAAAAAGTTGCGGAACCGGACAACCGGAAATGATGTGTGGTCGAGCGTGGATCGCAATGTAAATAAGCACTTGCGCTTGAGTATGTTGCAAGGCCAAAACTAAGGAATATATCATTACACAGTCCTGTATGAAAAGCATTTGGGAAAAGTATGCTCTAAAATAGAAAATATTGGTAGGTATTGATTTTGGAAATAAATTTTGCACGCAGTTTTTTTTATGTAACTGAATGACGAGACGACCTGTTCGTTTGCCTGATGGTAAGCAATACGCCAGCCCATAACAATAACAGCACCACCCAGAACTTTGTTTTGCAAAATCCTGCGCGGCGCTGCACTTCGCTCGTCACCCTGAGACAATTAGCTGTTGAGTCTCATAATGCCCAGTAATTTCGCTGGCTACAAAACCCTTCAAACCGGAACACAGTAATGCTTGGTGACTGAATGACTGGCAAAGCGGTGGTACCACGGTAAACGTCCTCTCGAAGAGAGAAACCTACCACCTAAATAACTTGTTGTCTGAAAATTTCCAGAGATTATACATACCTATTTCAATGTAGGTTATTATTTTTCTATAAATCTGTGAATAGGTATATTGCAGTTTTTGCGATGTATGTACCTATTAAATTCTGAAAAGGTGTTGTCTTACGGATACGATTTATTGACAAAAACGTTAATAAAGCGATGTAGCTAATACATAGTAGGTATTCCTTCGTATTTATTGTATCCATGCTATTTCCAGAATTCTGTAATAGGTAACTACATATTTCTTTCAAAACGGGCAAGTGCCTTTATTACTGAAAACAACTCTACACTCGACTTACTTAAACTAAACTAACTACTTACAAAGAGAAGCAATTGGACAACCCACAGACCATTAAAGGCCTATAGATAGTTGAAATGCTCCAACCCGCCACCAGTTGGCAGCGTACCCAAGACGCTGGCAGTATTGCTCCGTTGGATTGCAATACTGATACGTTGAGCCAAATAAGTCCCAGCATGTAAACTATTTATATTTTACATGGTAAAATGACTTGAATATTGTATATAAAATGTTTTTTTATTAATATTCAAAGTAAATAAACGTAAATTGTATACGTACAATAAATAATACAAAAAGCTAAAAGCCTTCATTGTGCAATACAATTACAAATCTGCTTCCTTATTGCAGACACGTTTCTACCAAACAATTAAAAAGTAACTATAGGCAATTGTAGGTATTTATTTGATTTCATAATTAAGGTTTATTTTATTGATCATGGCTTAAAAACACATCTTATTTAAATGTTTTTTTTACACTTAATAGATCTATGTTTGGCTACTATCTCACGTGATGTGAAGCGATGATGTGGCCTAAGATGAAGCACATAGCTCTAGAGAGAGACGGCAGTTGAGCGGCTGCTCAGACCCGTCTCCCCGAAGGTTTTCCGAACATCATCCCGAAACACGACTAGGTCGCTTAGGTAGGTTTCTGTATTGCGGTGTTTCAATAAAGAGATAATTCAGACCCTTTGACCGCCAATGTCGGCTATACACGACACAAAACTCTATACGTACAGTTTTAGACGGGCTAAGCTGACCAAGGCGAGAGCATTTTTACGCATGTTGTGAGTAGCCGATATTGGCGGTAACACTAAAAAGCTATCTTATTTGCAATCAAGGAAAAAAGACCACCAATGTAGAAATATGTCGTGCTTATCGAAATAAGAAAACAAAACCAAACTTAACTTCCTTGGAAAACATTGAATTCACGAAAGGAATACTTGCGGTAGTAGCCCGACTTCTATATACCCACCTCGATATATTTTTTATCCGGAAAATGAAATCCGGTCAATTGGATTCTTTTTACACACTTATTTATTTGTTACTAGCTGCGCCCTGCGGTTTCACCCGCGGTTTCCCGGGATAAAAAGTAGCTTATGTGTTATTCTGATGTGTAAGCTGTTATATTATTGTAAAGTTTCATCAAAATCCATTCAGTAGTTTTTGCGTGACAGAGTACCAAACATACATCCATACATTCTTACAAACTTTCGCTATATTTATTAGGCGCAGTTTTATCCGCTGATATTTTTTAATAGAATTTATATATATACTAGCTGACCCGGCAAACGTTGTTTTACCATATAAATTAAAAAAAATACACTTAGGGGTATGAAAAATAGATAGTAGCCGATTCTCAGACCTAATGAATATGCATATAAAATTTGGTAAAAATCAGTAAAGCCGTTTCGGAGGAGTAATGAAACTAACATTGTGACACGAGAATTTTGTATATATGATTTTCTAATATTTCTGTGTCTATGCCTAAATTACTGGCTTAGTCACCGAGAGTGCCTGTAAAATCAGATTTTCAATATTGCTATACAGTTTTTACCGTTCACAATTACGTGGTTTCCGTAAACGTATCCTGGTATGAACCTAGTCTAAAGTCAAGGCCTGCACGATTACAATCTTCAAGTTTTACGTCGTCTAATTGTAGATAGATTTCGTGTACAGATTATGTACTTGTGGTCACGAAAGTGTCTAAAAAGTATCTTAAACTCTAAAATGTAAATTATATGGCAGCCTATGGTTATAGAGGGCAGCAGTCAGAAACAAAGTTGCAGTAGTATTGCTCGTAAAACACTGACATTTGTTGTGGTTCAGGAAAACTGGTGGTAGGTTTCTCGTATGCGAGAGGCCGTCTGGGTAGGTACCACCGCTTTGCCAGTTATTCAGCCGCCAAGCAGTAGTGCGCAAGCATTACTGTGTTCCGGTATGAAGGGCATTGCAGCCAGCGAAATTACTGGGCATTATGAGACTCAACAGCTAATTGTCTCAGGGTGACGAGCGCAGTGTAGCGCCGCGCAGGATTTTGCAAAACAAAGTTCTAGGTGGTGCTATTATTGTTATGGGCTGGCGTATTGCTTACCATCAGGCAAACGACCAGCTCGTCTCGTAACTCAGTTACATAAAAAAAAAAAAAAAAAAAAAAATTATATTTCATTCAGCTACTTTGTGCAAAATATGTTAATTTTTAACGGACTTAAAAAATGAGGAGATTCTCTGTTCGACTGTATTTTTATTTATTCTTTTTTTTGTTTGTTACCTCAGAACTCCGTCATTTATGAACCGATTTGGAAAATTACTTTGCGTTGGGTTCAGTATAGCTACGAAGTGGTCCCATATACATTTCATCGATATTTGACCTTCGACTTTGAAGATACAATGAAGACGGTTTTTGTTTTTTTCTTAAAAATAATTTATTTTTTTCCCGCCTTGATGGTTACCGTCGCCTATACCTGCAACACTCGGGGAATTGCTGGTGCGTTGCCTACCTATATGGACCCTTTTCACCCTTCTTTTAAAGTGCCCCATATAATAGCTCCGCGGGAAAACCTCTGGCGGTAGCCCATTCCATATTTTGCAGGCTAATCGGACATTATGCGATTTCCATAGATCTATAATTTGCAATTACCTATAAAATAGACTAATATATAAATGAACAACTACTACCGATAGTTATTTATGATAGTTACAAATCATTGTGAAATTATAAATTAATTAATCAAACTTCATAAAGTGACTTTTTAATATGAATTGATTTATATTCATAAGCTGTTGAGCTAATACACACATGCATTCGTAAATGCTACACACCGTTAAATTGCACCAATAAACTTGTTTCACATTCAGTTTTTATTAACAGTTATAATTTTATGTCGGTTACATTCCGATGCACCAAAATAAGAGTGTCGCAAACATAAACAACCGTCAGTTTTCATTATGTAGTCTTGACTTAAAAATGGGTAGCATAAGAATTGTCAAGTCAAAGCTCAATTGAAAACCAAGACAGGAAACAAAAATTTACAGTTACATAAACAGTAATAGTGGTAGAACATTGGGCGGCCTTATCGCTATGTGCAATTTCTTACAGGTGATTTCGATAGGGAGAGGCGGCAGGCGTGCTTACCACCAGGCTGATGCGGTGACCTGAATTTCAAATTCAATGCACTTTTCACAGACATCATTTAGTACCGTAGTCAAATGAGCTAAAACATTTTTTTGCCGCATTGGTTCACATTTGCGACAACGTTTATGAATCCAGTTTGTCCACTTTCATTAAAACGTGAAGTGAAGCATGCTACGGATATTGCTAATGTGGATTGGGGCGTTCGATAGCCGCACAAATGTAAAGAGTGAGTCGATCGAAGCACCCCAGGGTTCTGTGATGACAGCATAAATAAATGACATTAAAAAAATATACAACAAGAGCAGCGCCAGCGGTGAAATTCTTTAATCTCACCGATGATTTTGAAAATATTAACAATAAATTTAAAATTTAAAAAGCCCCCTACACTATAAAACATGTCTACGTACCACCGCTAGAAAACCTGCTTTCGAATAAAAAAAACCGCATCCAAATCGATTCACCCGTTTAAGAGCTACTGTGCCACAGACAGACACACATAGTGGTCAAACACTCCTCTATTTTGTGTCGGGGGCTAAAAATGTATATAACAGGCTGACACCTAACTAAGAATTTAGGTGTCTCAGAAAAGTGAAGAAAAAAGATAAGAAAAGTGCAGCTGTTAAATTCTTGTATCTCACCGATGATCTTGAAATTAAAAGTGACAAAAAAACACGAAATATAAACTTATTTGCAAAATTTTTTTTGCAGTTTTTTTACTATACAACTCAAAAAATGTTTAATCGTAATTGATTTATTTCTTTTTTCATTCATACGTCGCAGTGTAAAAATCCTTGTCATCGGGTTACGAATCGTAACTCAGAATAGTCTCTATTCCAAAGCTTACGTGCAAGGTCGCGGAAAACTTCGGCACAAGATTGACATACAAAGCTGATATAATTGAGGTTCCTATTTTTTATACAGTTTGAGTCTGGACGAGGCAGATTGTTTTATATATGCCTATAATAGCGTTCAGTGGTTAATTATTAGGAAATTAAAGACACACGTCCGCTCTGTCCTTTTATTGTTTCGAGAAGAAGTAATAGTCACAGACTATATATAATTATATGTACGAGCACAGATTAAATATAAGTACTTAAATTAATGTTTCCAACAGAGTCCTTTATTTCTATTAGAACTTAAACATTAAGATTTACACAGGGTTTCTTTCCAACGCTGCAAGGCGCAGAACCCTAAAACAGGTTCGCGTTCTTAGTAAAACTGTTTTCTTCGTCTTGATTACTTTAGGCGATCACTTGGATGTAAACATATTCAAACTAAACTTGTTAGTGACAAATCTGTTTCTTATACTTTACCTTTTATTTATAGCTATAGAAAGCGGACCCGGAAGCGATCGATCAATTTCGATAAGTAGCATTATTTTATTAGTAATGTTATTACGTAGGCATTCGTAGGTTTGTTTTTAAATCTTACTAATATTATAAACGCAAATGTTTGTAAGAATGGATGTGTGAATGTATCTTTGTTACTCTTTCACGCAAAAACTACAGAATGGATTTTGATGAAACTTTACAATTAAGCTTACACATCAAAATAACACATGGGCTACTTTTTATCCCGGAAAACTGCGGGTGAAACAACAGGGCGCAGCTTATTATAATAACATCTTTGGTTGATTACACGAGCTCCAAATTATGCTTTTGTTGATTTTTATATCCCATTACAATTTATGAGTAGATAATTTTTATTTATTATCTATAGCTTAATAAAAATAAAATGTAATATAATTAAATTATAGAAACACTGCCTTTAGCAGGCTTCCATATATAGCGTGGTGGTTAAGCAGGTTAGTTTTAACATGGAAGTAGGTATTGTATTCTCGCGCAAAGACAATTATTTATGAATCAAAAAGGAGTATGTATTTTTTTGTTTGTAGCCAAGGAAATTACTGGGCATAAGAGGCTTAATCAAAACTAAACATTTCGAATGTTTCGGAGTGATGAGCGCAACGCTACGCAATATATTTCATGGTATTGAAAGTTTTGGGTGGCACTGCAATCTTATTGTAATAGTCAAGCGTGCCGCACATCAGGCGAACGACTTGCTAGTCTCGTTGCTTAGTTCTATAAAAAAATAAACTGGGGTAACGCCCATAAAAATACCTTATCTATATCACTTGCTTGTTTTGGTGTTTTAAACATTGAACCGTTTCTTAGTAGAACAAATAATTATATTTTCAAATTCTGGAAGGGAAATCTACGAGTCACTATGACTCAGTCTGTCACAGAAAAGTGGGTCTTTCCCAATTTATAACAGGAAGTTTTGACGACAGATAACTTTTCGCGTTCCACAGACGCTAATTAAAGATCCCTCTATCTATCAAATTACCATTGAACCTGACCCAACGGGAGCTAGATCATGAGATAATTACTCCTAATGGATCATTCTACGCAGTTGACTTAGGTACTCTTGAAATTGGATACTCCTTGTGCTAATTAGGTGATCTGTAGACAGAAGGTGAATAAGCGACATTGTGGTAGGTCGTATCATTTGACAGAGCAACGTCGCTACAATACGAAAATTCACTGCAATGGAATCAGGCGTGACGTTGCGGAAATTCATCTCAAAACTGTAATGCAATGAAAATATATAGTGTAATCCCGCCGAATATTATGTAGGTTGTTGTTAGAATAATATAATATGTATGGAGGTTGATAGTAAATGTAAAATGAATTAAAATTAAAATATATATATATAAGTAATCCCTCCGTATTTTTTTTAAATATATATGTACTCGTATATAAAAAAAAATATACACATAAATATTATATTATTCTAACACCAACCTACACAATATTCAGCGGGATTACACTGCATATTTTCATTGCATTTCAGTTATAAAAATTCACTATACTGTATTTTGATATCTTCTCTATTATTGAAAGAAAGATATAAAATAAAGAAAACATTTCTTTTTTGACAAATTTGCACACGTTACAACAATGATCACAAAACATAAAGCAATAAAAATATATGTATTTTTATTTTTTGTTTTATTGCAATGGTTCAACCCACAGATATTGAAAGTGAGAATTAATTCTTTAATCTGATCTCTATGGTTCAACTCGACAGATTCCCGCGGAAATCCTTCTGGATTAGGGTTGAAGATTATATTGCTGATTATAGCGGCCTCAGAGCGGTTTTAAACGAAATGTCATAGAGCAACAGTTGCCAGTATAGTAAAAACTTTGTTTGTGTTGCCATATGCAAGATACACTCAAAATATGAGTATTTTACAAATACAAGCGATGTGGCGGAATATTTTTTATTTTACCACGTTTTAGTAAGCCACTTTGTTGATTGTCTGTCTGTCTATATGTCTGTTGTTCTGGGTGGAATCTTGCAACTCAAATTTCGAGCACTTCCCGATTATCTATCCGGCTGAAACTTTCAGGGTAGCTCACAACTCGATGACAATGCATTCTAAATCTATTAGCGTGCAATGCTGACCTAACCTCAAAAGGCGCATAAAAACTAGGTTTTTGAGATTTTTTTTTAAATGTCACTTTCTTGTTTTGTTATTCTATGATCGGTGTGCACCTCCCACTTTGACAAGTTCCGGTATCCAATTTGGGGTAGTAGAATCAGATAGTACTTGTACTTTTGTTGGTCTTCTTCGTTGTAGGGTATCTACTTTTTGCTCTCCAAACAAGTTAACTCTAAACGATTTAGAAAATTATTTTTCGTTGAGTTCATTATAGATACATGGTGGTCCCATATAAATTTCATCGATATTCGACCTTGGACTTCGAAGATACATCAGAATTGAAGTCTGTTTTTTTGTTACAAAATGAATTATTGTTTATTACATTAATCCTTCATGAATAGTCATGATTATCTAATATCAATACAGGTGATAAATCAACAGATATATATTAATTATAATTCATAATGTAACGGCTACATATAATTACATTCCTAGAATAAAGACACATATGTAGGCGTACTACAAACTAATGTATCTCGCATATCGACTTTGATGTTATCTAAACTATTGTTTAACAAAGCGTGGGAGAAGCTGTAGGTAGCTGTCAAGTAATTTATCAAAAACGGCTCAGCCACCTTGAGACACATAATAGAATCGTAATGTTTTCAAAAGATAACAGAGGTCAAGTGTAGGAGCTCTCTTGAAATGGGTCGTTAATTATGACTTTGTTTTTTGAAATACAATACACTGCTTATTTTTCCAATTAATTAGATTATTATGACAATATTGTTTTTAAGTAAGAAAATGTAAGTAGGGTACCCTCACAGGGTCAGAAGACCTCTGCTTTAATTTAAATGTATCTAGCGAATGTACATTGAATGCAATAATTAAATGAATTATGGTTTTTTGTATTTGTAGAGTACAAATATATAAATTGACTCAAATGTAAATTCTGGATTTAGCTGACAATGTGCAGTACTCTCTAAATAGTCGAACCCAGTTGGTTTTTCAAAAAAGTCTTCAATGTACAAAATTGGCTCAATTCCTTTTTATTTTCTATAATAGCAAAGAAAACTAAATATTACTACGATAATAGTAATAAATATATAGACGCAGCACCATGTTTTGGTTTTATATGTATAAAAACTTGCAGACTCTACCAGAAACACAAGAGCAGATCCAACCTTTTTTTTTGGATCTACGTAATGAGACGAGCAAGTTGTTCGCCTGCCATAAGAATTTCAGTGCCACCCAAAACTTTTAATGCCATAAAAAGTACTGCGAAGCACTGCATTGAGCTCATCAACCCGAGACATCAGATATTGCGCTTATATACCCAGTAATTTTGCCGGCTACTATTAGATATGTACCTAAGTAACCAGCAGCGGGGTGAGCATGAATCACTTGTAGAACGTAATCGTACGTAAACGATAGCAATTTTCAAAGATAATATATATCATAACTATTTAAATACGGTTCTCCAGTGTAAATACTTCTACATTCACTTATTTCGCCTAGGCCTAGATTCACAAAGCAAGGTCATGCGCACCTCTCATTATATTTTTTGCAAGTTATTTCATGTTATAACTTTAAAGCTTGTCCGAAACGACTGCCGACGTGAAGACTAAAAAGAGCGGGCGTCATTTATTTATTTATTATATATGACATCCTTACAGCTAAAAAATGTCAATACGATGCTATAGATACCTTATATGATATTTAATTTTAATGAAATAATTATTTTCCGAAAATATTCGAGCATTCGTCATAAACATAAGTAGTAAAAATTTTGTACACATATTGATAATGCCTTAATTTTTACTCAACCATTAATTGTATGTAATTATTATTTGCCATCCAGCCAGTTGATCAATAATTTATTCATTACTGTGGTATCGGCTACCCGCGATTTGTCCATGTAGAATAAGGTTTATAATAAAATTTTCCTAAGGAAGCGTTTGTTTTACGGGATTATAAGTGACCTTTGTCAAGAAAGAGTGACAATTTAAAGGATGGGATGAGGAGATTGTCAAAACAGCCGGCAAAACATGTTCCAGACTAGCACGAGTAAGGGAAGGTTGGAAGGATTTAGAGAAGGTCTTTACCAAAGGGCACACAGATTCAAGACCAAACAAAGAAAAAAAAACAATAAACTAAATAAATGAGGATCTGACACAGGCTAAATAGTCTCCTTTGTTTTAAGACCATAGGTTATTTTTTACAACAGACTGGGTCTGGGTTTGACCACAATCTCACCTGATGGGAAATTACGATGCGGTCGAAGATGTAGCACGCTTACCCAGTACATACTTGTTCACTCTAGATTTGAACACACCCAAATTGTATTTATGGGGAAACACAGACGACGGAAAGGCATTCCACTCCTTTGACGTTCGGGCTAAAAAGGATGACCCAAAACGTTTAGTACGAACAGGCGGAATTTCTACCATGTAGAGGTCCCGGTTGCTGTCTTAGGACAACAGTCGTTAGACCTTGTCGGAGGCACACACAGGAGAAAAAATGAAGACTGTATAGTTAGTCTACATTGATTAATGATAGTAATTGAATCAATTTCATTAAACTATGCACAGTTTTGCCACGTCTATTGAGTTTCCGGACAGTTAGGGATTTAAGAGAGCGTGAATTTAAAGCTCATGCAACATTATACTTTTACATCTTTACGGTTTTTTTATATGTTAATCGTAATACATAACAATTTTGGTATATAGAATTAGGTAGGTATATGGGACGATGTAATCAATACAAAGTTCCACCTGTAATTTCAAATTACATTAGGAAAAAATCTCCGTCAATTATAATATCCATGTAAATCCATATGAAGCTATAAAACTGTGATTATTTTATTAGGAATTTTAATTGAAGGCAATATAATAAAATATGCGTTATTAAAAATGACCTATCCTACAGACGTGTCTGTTCATGTTATGACTAAACAAATATCAGTAATGCTTTTTCAATGACACCGACATAGGCTTTATCGTAAAAAAATCGTTGTAAATTAATACATAGATATATAGATAAAAACTATATAGTATAATATAATATTATATAGTTTTTATCATTCTAATATATAATATAAACTAACCTACAACAAAATTAAAAATGAAATTAAATATAAAACACAGAATTTAGGTCACCGTCCGCGGGAAAGGTGCCCAAAAAGCTGGCAACGTTACCTCATTGAATGGCCAGACTAATTCGTTGGCCGAGGTAAGCGCCAGCTCTTTGGACATGCATTAATAATTTAATAATTATTAATACAAATACTCTTTATTACATAAAAAATAATGATTACAGATAAACCTTATAACTAAGGTAGTACCAAAGAAAACTAAATATTACTACGTAGTAGTACAATGGGCGGTCTTATCGCTTAGAGCGATCTCTTCCAGACAGTCTTTGAATGGACATTATCGGAAGAAAAGAAGTAGACGGTGGTGTACAATAATTCATGAATAAATAATAATACTGTTATACCATTAGATACTTATATAAATATAAATCCTAATAAATTAATATTAATATAACTATAAACTAATATATATATTAATATGCTTATCAATTAGTATTTTTAGACAAATCTGGGTAATAATGCAGGTACAGCGAGTGTGACTCAGTGGCAGCACGTGCGACTTTCGATACGACGCACCCGAACTCGAATCCCGCTGCCCTGCACCACTGACTTTCTTAAGTTATGTGTGGATTTAACACTCGCTTTTAAAAGAGTGAAGGTAAACATCGTGAGGAAACCGGCATGTCCAAGAATCCATCATAAATATTCAGGGATCCCCGCTCTGGAGCAGCGTGCGTCTGGGGCCCGTACCAAAGAAAACTAAATATTTGCCCGTACTCTCTATTTCAAAGAAGCCCCGTGCCCCAGTATAGGGAACGTAATGGGCTGATGATGAAGATGATGAGTTAATATTTTTTATAACGGGTGAATGCCTTTATTACTGAAAACAACTCTACACTCGACTTACTAAAACTAAACTAACAACTTACAAGGAAAAGCAATTGGGCAACCCATAGACCATTAAAGGACTATAGATAGCTCAAATGCTCCAACCCACTACCAGTTGGCAGCGTACCCAAGATGCTGGCAGTATTGCTCCGTTGGATTGCAATACTGATACGTTGAGCCAAATAAGTCCCAGCATTTTGGTCACGAATAATTAGAAATATACATGTTCTTACATAAATAATAATAGGTATATACTCGTATATACCTATAGGTATACATCGGTACGGCGAGTTCGGTCAGAAGTGCTTAATTTAATAAAAACTTGAGTTTATTCGACTAGTAATTAAACATGAGATGGCCCTTTCAAATTATAAATTTATTATTTTACTGTCACTATTGCTCAATTTTATTAATCAACTTCAAAAAAAAAGGAGATTCTCAATTTGATTGTATTTTTTTAATATTTGTTACATTAGAACTCCGACATTTAAACTGACTAGCGACCCACCACGGCTTCGCACGGTTATTATACATATAAACCTTCCTCTTGAATCACTCTATCAATTAAAAAAAACCGCATCAAAACCCGTAGCGTAGTTTTAAAGATTTAAGCATACATAGGGACATAGGGACAAAGAAAGCGACTTTGATTTATACAATGTAGTGATTTAAAAATAAATTATTTAAAAAAAAAAACTAAACCGACTTCAAAACCACAAATAGGCACTCAAAAGTGAAAAATAAATTAATATAATTATCATAAGCGCTACCCACTCATATATTTGAAGTCGGTGCCAGCCAAGTCTATTAGGTAGCAGATAAATACTATGTATATAGTAACTATTGTACTACTGTATTGTACTGTATTGTATTGTACTACTTGTAGGTAGTATCTATCTACTACCTTTTTGTAAACCTCCTCCTTTTTGAAGTCGGTTAAAAAATCGACCTTGGACTTCGAAGATACATCAAAATTGAAGTCGGCTTTTTTGTAATATGTATTACCCTATCAATCCCCGTCTTTAACATTTTGATAATTCCTCTCCATCCAAAGGTTGCCTGGAAGAGATCGCTTTTAGCGATAAGGCCGCCCATTGTAACACTTTCTTTAATTGTTTTTGTGTAATGTCTTTAATTTAATGTTTGCAATAAAGCGTTTATCTATCTATCTATCTATCTATCTGTTCACGACTTGATGTCGATGAGGGGTCTCCAAGCTCGTTAATGATGATACGATAAATCAATACCTATTATTGTGGTCTCCACACTGACCCTTATGAGTAATAAAATGTATGGATCTAATAATATGGGCATCTGATAATTTTACTTCGATGTACCTTTATTATTGCCTGAAATAAAATTATATCATTATTAATATGTTGTTCCAAAGATTCTCTTTACAATAAAACAATTTAGTTTGTCTTCTATTTCATTAAACGTTAATTTTTTGTTTATTTCTCGCGTGAAATTAGTGCATTTCTAATAATTATTTTCGTGATCTCAACGTGTGAAATTGAGATTGCATACTTCAATTTAAAATTAACTGCTACTTTACACGACAGATCAATACTCATAATCCCATTAGGAACATACTTGTATATTTCGTTACTCATTTCAGCTATGTATAAGGCTGCCACCTTTCTGGTTTGATAGAAGTCTCGGGGCCGCTGTGATATAAATAAATAAAAAAAAATTAAAAAAAAAAAATCCGACTTCAAGGCTATACCTATCTATATTTTTGTTTTTGTTGATTTTTTTAGAAAGCGCTGTATCATTTCGATAAAATTTATATGAGACCACTTCTAAAGTATGACCCACCAAACAAAATAAGAATAATCAAAATCAATTCATACGGTGGAGTAATTGCGTAACATATATACCAAAAAAAACTCTTAGGCGAACTGAGAACCACCTCCTTTTTGAAGTCTGTTAAAAGGTACTTTGTGGCTGTGATTTAGGTTGAATAGATTTCATGATCATGAAAAAGTATTTCCTTCCTATTAAAAAAAACTATTACGAACTATTACTATTGCGAAAATACCTATTACGATATCTTACTTGTACCTGCTTGGTAATAATATTATATTTAGATCTATTTAGACAACACAAGTTTTTTTCCGGGAAACTTGCATTATATAAATAAGCTTTTACTATAGTAAAAACTATAGTAATATATATTATTCTCTTTAAAGTTTTGCAAATTGCTCTTGGGCCGTGATATTGTTCAAGATTT
Source organism: Petrophora chlorosata (assembly GCA_951640565.1). Classification (NCBI taxonomy): domain Eukaryota; kingdom Metazoa; phylum Arthropoda; class Insecta; order Lepidoptera; family Geometridae; genus Petrophora; species Petrophora chlorosata. The sequence goes on along the minus strand of OX621203.1, from coordinate 9,297,594 downwards.
AGCATCACAGACGCCCTTATGAACGTCAATTATGACAATGACTCTACCACCGTATCGGAAAAGAACCACTTCTTACAAGATACGGCAAAAAACTGAGAGGAATTTTTTAGAACTTTTGTTATGTTAGAATGCGAGGGTTGGTAAGGTAAAAAAAGGGAAAAATACATATTGATATCATAATGAAGTATTCAGGCAAACGTATTAAAACATATTGAATTAAAAGAACATGTCAAATATTGTTAGAATACGAAGAAAAATAAACTTGAGTAAAAAAGGTCTACTACACAACACATACTAAACAGGGAATATCTACATGTTACAATATTTTGTTTCTTATAGACAATATTATGTTTCTTATGGACCAGTTGGCCACTTGTCAGAAGCAAAATGTTCCATGCATTTTTGTCTTCTACGTACTTACTAGCGATTGAAGATGAACTTTTAATGTGGCAGCCCTAGCTACTTACCTACTTTAGCAGTTATTGCAGTTTCTACCCAATATCGCGTTTGTTATTTAAATGTATTTTTTATTGTAAGTATTGTTTTACAAATAGGTGTCTTGTGTCGTAACGATGAATGATGCCGTATTCATACTATTTGCACATGCGTTGTTTTTGCCTATTTGCATATTGATTCATTTAATTATAAGAGCTAACGGTACTATAGAGTAAGGTGTTTTGCAAAAGCTTAGCATGGATTTTGGTTTCCAGTTTTTCGCGAATAGGTAGTTCTGCAATGATAACCAGTAAACTTTTGTGTAAGATTTTTGAAATATCGGTGAATCCTACTAGTCTTTCTAATATTATAAATGCGAAAGTTTGTGAGGATGAATGGATGGATGTATGTTACTAAATCACGCAAAAATTACGGATAATTTTTAACCGTTCATCAAAAATACTGATTGTGCACCAAATTTGGTCTGTTTTTAGCACTCAAACGTATAATGGGCAGCCCTTGGCCCTTGGGCCACCCCAACGGTATAAGGGGCAGCCCTCGGTAGGTTAGGGCTCGGCGGGGGTGGCCATTGGGCCACTCCAACGCCGCAAACATGTAATATTCATATAATAGTTGCTCATTATGAAATATTTTAATGAACATATTTTGTAGCACAATCAGTATATTTGGCGGAAAAACGGGATTAAATTAAGGTACAGTTAAATACGATCCAAAAATTACTAATTGGAATTTGATGAAATTTGGTATGTAGGCAGAGGTCTCGGAAAAAGTGGAGGCTACTTTTTATCCCGGGAAACCGGGGGTAAACCGCGGGGCAGCTAGTATTAAAATAAAAAAATTAACTGATCGCTGTCTCCTAGACTAGTAAGTACACAATCCTTATGAATGGTGGGTAAACATTAAAGTGTGAAAGCAGCTTTGTTCAGTAGAAATTAGCATCGGCTATTGACTCGGTAATTAACGGAATATGTTTAGCAAATAGAGGTTAGATTAAATGGCAAATATATTTAAGGTATAGCTGTTCTGTTAACACTACATGAGACAGTTAGATCAAATACTTGTTAGAAAATATGTGGGTTGTGTTTTTACCTCTTTCTAAAGATTTTCCTATTGCCAATAAAAATAATGCACCACTACTCCTGAGTTAAGTTGAATTAAGCCATAGGCATTTATTCTGTGCTATATTCTTAAAATAATTAAGTTCGAATTAAAATTCACATTGAATGCTTGCTTGGTGAAAATGGAATATTTTTAATATATAAAAAAACTGCTCGACCAAATTAAACATAACACTTTTGAAAATTAATAAAAAATGTTGTGGTTAAATTAAGGCTGAGTAATTTAAATATAAGAACATAACATTGTTGATTATTAATAAACATTTATTGTAAGTTTACAATTGTTAATTAATAAATAAATAAAAGAACATAACATTTTAATATTTCAACATAGAGATAAAGACACACTGGATTTTAAAAATATGTACAAGGCTTTCTTTGTTTTCTTATCTTTTTTCTTATTTATTAATAAAGAATAACAACCGTGCGGCAGGGTTCCCAGAATACTGGCGGCCGGCGTTACCCCTTTGTACTTAAAGGCTTAATTTTTGGGCAAAGTACGCGCCAGCTCTGAGATCACAATATTATTAGAAATGCTATGTTTAAATTAAGCTTGATATGTCCATAATGTAGTATTTGCACGTCATGTTAAAGTAGAGAACTTTGAGTAGAGCACCTAGTCACTAAATTAGAACGCATTTTTTGTCCGATTGTTAAGTCGCGTAATATGCTCATCACACACTAATTATATGTTATGGCTTAATTAAGTGAAATTTATTATTGATGGCCAATTAGGTATGCAGGTTAAGTAAGATAAGTTAACTTAATGTTGTAACTTAATTTCATTAACGTGTTCAGAAATAGTAATATTTTTAAAGCGAGTGTGGTTGTTTGTTGTCAAGCGCCGAAACAGAAGATAGAAACCTAGCCCGCTCCACACTAACACCAATAAGTCATCTAATGGAATCAGGCGTGACGTGGCGGAAATTCATCTTAAATCTGAAATACAATGAAAATATTTAGCGTTATATAACGCTAGATATTTTCATTGCATTTCAGACAAATAAATAACGTTATGTACACATAGGTGTGTTATTCAGCCTCTGTAGTGCAGTGGTGGAGCAGGTTGGCAAAAATCTCATACACTACTGAGATTACGGGTTCGATTCCCGCGAGGGACAAATGTTTGTGCACAGATAAAAAAGCGCAAGCATTTTCGTGTCTGGGTGTTGAGGGACCATGGTTCTCGTAGTTCCTGAATCCCTAGATACAGGGAATCCTAGTTAGGTACCAGGATCTATGTATGTGATCGTTGGGCGTATTTATTATTACTCAGTATACGAAGATTGGACTCAGTGGCATGCTTTGGGAGTGGCCTATGTCCAGCAGTGGATTGATATAGGCTGATGATGATAGTATATTACTTTGTTATATATTATTGATTATACTATTAATACTAAGTTATAGGTATCAGGCCTACCGCGCTCCGCACTTTAGGTACGAGTACTAAGCTACCAGTAGGTCAGACGGGCCGCGCCGCCCGCCGCCGCCGCAGGAATTCAAATTTAGTGTACATTCGACAGTTGAAATATAGATAAAAAACAAATTGCTTTAGATAGTATTTTTAATGCTGATCAAAATATGTTTTAACTAATTTTTCATGAAAATTAATTCTTCGCACTTAAGAAAGTATTCCAGAAAAAATGTATATGTATAAATGTATATGATGTACATTGTTTGCATAATATAAAAATACTAAAATAATTTAAAAATATAAATAGAGATAAGTGGTAACAAATATTTATAATACTAGACACTTTCGCATACCTAGGTATATGATACTAGTTTCACTCGCTGTTTCCCAGTATATAATTAATTTTTAGAAAAAAACAAAAACCGACTTCAACGTATCTTCGAAGTCCAGGGTCAAATATCGATGAAATTATATGGGACCACTTCGTAGCTATACTGAACCCAACGCAAAAAGAATTTTCCAAATACGTTCATAAATGACGGAGATCTGAGGTAACAAAAAAATAAAAAAAAATCAATCGAACAGAGAAATTTCTCCATTTTTGAAGTCGGTTAAAAATGCCTATGACCTGAAGTACAACTTACATACCAAATTTCACCAAAATCCGATCGAAAATTTTAACGTGATTGTGTAGCAAACATCCATCCATCCATTCTCACAAACTTTCGCATTTTTTATAATACAATTAGGATTAGTAAGATGTCTTAAGCTGCCTATGTCCAATTGGCCATAATAGCTAAACACCAGTCATAGACCAGCTGGAACAAAGCGTTGCGTCACATGCGGCTAAACAACGCTTTTCTCTGCACTTTCGATTTTATTTGTTGTTCTGCACGACATTGTTAGCCGCATTAACTTGTTAGGGTTGATGGCTATAATTAAACTATAACCAGTAAAGCCTGTGCATAAAAACTGGTTAAAATATACTACAATTACATATTATTCACATTGACACACTAACATTATAAATGTGAAAGTTTGTGTGTTGGTGTGTAAGAGTGGAAGTGTGGAAGTGTGTAAGTGTGTAAGTGTGTAAGTGTGTAAGTGTGTAAGAGTGGAAGTGTGTAAATGTGTAAGCATGTACGTGAGTTTGTTCCATGTTCACGCCCTGTTACACTTTCAGTGTAAGTGTGTAAATGTGTAAGTGTGTTTGTTCCATGTTCACGCCCGTGCCGCAACGGCTGAACGGATTTGAATGAAAATAGGAATGGAGATAGCTTCGATTTTTATCCATGGAAACCGCGAGCGAAACCGCGGGGCGCAGCTAGTGTTTTATACGACGCTAATACTTTATCCGGCCGTACCATCTACTCGTCTATCTGAAGATTTATAAATCAGTGCTACAATTAAACAAACAAAAGAGATCGCTTATTAGTGATAAGACCTCCCACTAATCAAATTTTTAAGTTCTATTTTATTTAGTTTTTAAATCTATGTTAATTATTTAGTTCTTATTTTTATTTATTTTATTTTATTTATATTTAGTTATCAATCAATCAAACAATCATTACAATTTATTTACCTTGAAGAACCATTAATGTGCCTAATGTTTTGTTTACTTGAGGGACGAGGCAACCATAACCCAAGTGGAAACAAATGCTTTCTTCGCAGCAGATAAGCCGAAGATACGGCATGTAACATGATTACTGAGACAACGTCATGCCATTGCACTTATAAATCATGATTCATGACAACAATGGTGTGCATAACACTTCAATTATTTACTTTTGTATTTATTTGATGCTATCCGAATTGTTTGTATGGCAAGGTTGTTTCCTTTAGTCGCAGTAAGTTTAACTTTTTGGTGGAATAGAGAAACTGATGGAGTAGGTATCTTAAAATGGTTTTGATGACGTATCTTAAAAGTCTAAATAAGACTAATAACTCAGCTTAGTAATAGGGGATCGGACAGTAATCGAGAAAAAATCTAAAATGTAGTCAGAGCGAATGTTCGTCGAACTAGAATCTCCAGATCAGATCGGTCAATTAATATTTTTGTGAAATAATAATGATTTATATTTTTAAATCAATAAATAATTCTGACGTTTTTAATCTGTTCTTCATCTCAAACGAAACAACAATCACAGCGCATGACGTCATTTGTAGGCAAATGCCATGAGTCAAGCTTGTGTTTATTTTACGTTTTTGCTTTTCATAAAATGTATTTTTGCTAATTTTTCGTTCCGTTACTACAATATAGTGCCCAAACTTCACAAAACGTATTAGAATCTGTTTGCTAGTTTTATTTCGAAGAGTTTGTCGTTTTCTACCTACATATGACGTCACAAGTTTTGAGGTGCCCTTTTGCGCGGCAATATTTGAAAAATAATATTTAAACATAGTTTTAGATACTTTAAGAGCGTTATTTAATTAAAACAGTATTTTTCATGGCTATATATATTCATTGTAGTTAATTTAAAACATTTTATGAAAAGTTGTCCGATCCCCTATTTTCACTTAACTGAAACTCGATAAGAACTGAAGTGACGGAAATGAATGTGTTTTTGATGTTTTTCTGGATTGATTATTAACCGCTAGCTGCTAGAAAGCAATTTCAGTTTTTCCCGTATTTTGCGGGCAACTTTTACAATTTTTTTTATAAAAATTTAATCACACTATTACAGGAGACCATGTAATAAAAGTACGTACGTACGTACGTACTAAAACAATGACGAATACTTCTAATTTTTAACCGACTTCAAAAAGGAGGAGGTTTAAAATTCGACGGTATGTTTTTTTTTGTGTTTGTTACGCGATTACTCCGCCAATTATGCATTGATTTCGATGATTCTTTTTTTGATTGGTAGGTCATACTTCAGAGGTGGTCCCATATAAATTTTATCGAAATTCATTTAGTACGTTTTGAAAATAATAGCAAAAACAAAAAATATAAGTTAAATCTTCAAGTCGGTTCTTGTTTTTTTTTCGTAACCAACTTTCTAAAGGTGGAGGTTTGTAATCGACTGGCACCGACTTCAAAATATATGAGTGGGTAGCGCTTATGATAATTATATTAATTTATTTTTCACTTTTGAGTGCCATTTGTGGTTTTGAAGTCGGTTTAGTTTTTTTTTTTAAATAATTTTGTGTAAACTGAAACATGGACATGGCTCAAAATTAAAAGCTAATTTAATGAAAGAAATCTGATTTTACCTCAGATATGATATTTAAAAACGACGAAAGAAATCCTTGTACTTTTTCAAACTATCAAATGAGAACTACGCGAGAGACGGCGGTATGGTCCTAGAGACATGAGCCTGCCCAAACGGGCGAATTAAAAAAAGAAATTAAACGTACTAAGAGTCGATAACGACTCCTGGCGGAATAGTTGCCACATGTAAGAAAGGGTTTACTCAATGACTAATGCTGTTCTAACTCAATAATGATCAAAGACTCATCAAATCGAAAGAGTTGACAATCCCGTGTTTCTAGCACAAGTTCCCTTTCGGAATTACTGAGTTAATCAAATTGTGTCAACACTCGGCTTAGTATGTGCTAGAAAATTTGTAATATATGACGACTCGCGTGTGAGAGCATAATAACGATGAAAACGATGAGTATCTTCTCTCGTTCTGACCATTAAGTGCTTTTAATGCACATGATAAGGCTTGACAGTTATGCCGAGATAAACGGTTGTTACTAAGTCCGAGATAAAATATCTATCATATTGTAAGCATTAACATTGGATTCATATTTATAAGTATAAAGGATTACATACTAAGCAGTATGACTCTTTCGATTACCGTCAATGTTGTCAATGTTTTATGAGCGTGTGTGGCCGAGCGGTAACTTGAGCACTTCACACCCGACTCACCAGGGTTCGAAACCCAATTTAGTTTAATACGAATATTGCAAGATGGTGATAGGTTTCTCGTATGCAAGAGGCCATCTGGGTGGGTAATACGGATTTTATTAGCTTTTACTGCTAGTTATTCTGCCGCTAAGCAGTAGTGCGCATGCATTAATGAGTTCAGGTTTGAAGAACATCGTAGCCAGCGAAATTACTGGGCATTATGAGACTTGAGCTAATTGTCTCAGGGTGACGAGAGCAGTGCAGCGGAGATGAAGATAGCACCTAGAACCATGTCACGTATTTTAAAAGATGACTTAGGACTTGCAGCCTATAAGAGACGTACTGGTCATTTCTTAACTGATAATTTAAAAAAGAATAGGGTGGTAAAATCGAAACAACTACTGAAGCGGTACGCAAAGGGAGGTCACGGTTTTTTTACAATTGAGCAACATTTTAACAAACAAAATGACCGTATTTATGCTCAAAGCTCTAAGGAAGCTTCCCAATTAGTCGACAGAGTGCAACGTGGGCACTATCCGACTTCAGTGATGGTTTGGTGGGGTATTAGCTATGAAGGAGTGACTAAGCCATACTTTTGTGAAAAAGGTATCAAAACATCTGCACAAGTGTATCAAGATACCATTATTGAGAAGGTAGTGAAGCCCCTTGACAACACCATGTTCAATAACCAAGAATGGTCCTTCCAGCAAGACTCGGCGCCGGGTCATAAAGCTCGGTCTACGCAGTCTTGGTTGGAAACGAACGTTTCGGACTTCATCAGAGCTGAAGACTGGCCGTCGTCTAGTCCCGATCTAAATCCGCTTGATTATGATTTATGGTCAGTTTTAGAGAGTACGGCTTGCTCTAAACGTCATGATAATTTGGAGTCCCTAAAACAATCCGTACGATTGGCAGTGAAGAAATTTTCCATGGAAAGAGTGCTTCTATTGATAATAACTGGCCTCAACGTTTAAAGGACTGTATTGCAGCCAATGGAGACCACTTCGAATAAGCTTTTTATATTTTAAGTTGTTTTATATTTATGTATTAAACTAACACACTGTAAAAGTAATAAATGTTATTTGGAATAGAATTTCTTTTTTCTTTGTTTCAGTATTTATGGCAAGACTATGTATATCAACATTTAGCTTTATTAGAGTACAATATTCATATATACAATATTCATGTAGAGTAAATATATACAAAATGAGATGATTCAGATTCTAGTTATTTTTCTCAATGCAACAAACTGCTCATTAAATGACATTTAGGCCGCCATCTTTGCCATTGACAATGAGGTTAAATTTCCAGAATTATAATAAAGTTTAAAATATAATAAAGTTTACATTATTATTATTTTTTTTTGACTAAATACATGTACATATTTATTATTATAAAGTTTACATTAATGTAAATGAATAATACATACAAGATAACTTACAAAACCGCGCGCAATATTTTTATTTTATGATTTAGTTTTAATTTTTAATTAACTGAGTGATGAGACGATCAAGTCGTCCGCCTGATAGTAAGCGCCATGCCTGCTCATAGCTAATTGCAGTGCCATCCATAACCTTTAATGCTATAAAAAGCACTGCGAAGCACTGCATTGCGCTCCTCACCTCGAGACATTAAATATTAAGTCTCATATGCCTAGTAATTTAGCTGGCTACAATGCTCTTCAAACCAGAATACAGTAATGCTTGCGCACTACTGCTTGGCGGCAGAATAACTGGCAAAGCGGTGGTACCTACTCGGACGGCCTCCCGCATACGAGAGGCCGGCTACGAGTATGTGCATGTATGGCATGATGATTGATTAATTATAGTACCTCTAAGTTATATTATGGCAGTATGTCAAATCAACTTTCTTAGTATAAATCTTAGTTTCTTAGTTTACGTACTAAATTTCATCAAAATCGCTTCGGTAGTTTTTGCGTGAAAGAGTAACAAAGATCCATCCATACGTAACTTTCACGTTTATAATATTAGTAAGGAGGTAAGGATTTGTTCACAAGTTTTTTTGGGGCGTAATGTGGTAAATAAATACTCTTGGTGTGAATCTATAGCATTTCAGTTTTAGCATTGCATCGTGACCGATGCAGAAAGTGCGAAACCGGTCGAGTTCGACCCATATTCACGGAAACCTGCTCGAAATATGAACTTATAAGCACTACTTATAGTAATAAGTATAGTCACTATAGGCATCTGTAGAGTGTTAAAATAAAAGCAATAATAAATAGTATGTATGTTCTAGAACCTATGTATAATAGACATATTTAAAATTTACTGCAAAGGTTCTTGAAGGCTAGCACTATTGAAGCATTTGAGTATTGGAAGGAAATGGGTAGGAATGCTTACCTATTTTTTGTCAGAGTCATGATATCTACAATTATTTTATGACAATTGTAGACGTATTTTAATCGATTTTTTACATTTAGGTATATGACGTTTAAAACTGCATTTTTTGTGCCTATTTAATAAACAACTTTTAACTTGACAATACAATACAATAATTCTTTATTGCTCACCAAATAATATAGACACAATTATGACACATAGTAGACATAGACACATAATGAAAAATAAAATAAAGGTCATAAAATACATTGTAGTTTTGAGGTACAATGGGCGGTTTTATCGCTTAGAGCGATTTCTTCCAGACAACCTTTGGATGGATAAAACTGGTATAAGGTCTAATGCGGTTATGCTTGACTTTTTGGCTTATTGCTTTACCTCTAAGTAGGTAAGTTTTAGTAAGTTATTTTTATTTATAAAATCATTAACTGACTGAGATTAAATATCGGAACTAAACAAACGATGCGCATTTTACATTCCCTCATAGCGTGTAGATACAATTACAATATGCGACCATGCGACCGGACGCAACCACTTGCATTGTGTGGCAACCAACAACCGACGAGGCGACCGATTAATTACTGCAACTGCAAGTGGCCTTTGGATAAATGGCATAAATGCTGAATTTCTAGCGAGGGGTTTAGTCAATCCTTGCGATTGATACGACATGGTAGGTATATTACGTATTTCAAACATTACATCAAACATAACACAGCGTTTGTGACAGCGTCTGTGTTGTGCTGTAATTGGCATAGGCCACCGCTTTGCCAGTTATTCAGCCGCCAATCAGTAGTGCGCAAGCATTACTGTGTTCCGGTTTGAAGGGCATTGTAGCCAGCGAAATGGGCATTATGAGGCTCAACAGCTAATTGTCTCAGGGTGACGAGTGCAGTGCAGCGCCGCGCAGGACTTTGCAAAACAAAGTTCTAGGTGGTGTTGTTATTGTTATTTGCTGGCGTATTGCTTACTATCAGGCAAACGACCAGCTCGTCTCGTCATTCAGTTACATAAAAAAAATAAGCAGATCAGCTCATATCTCTTATACCACGGAGGTTGTGAAATACGTGAAAAATGTTTGTGCACATAAAAACAGCGCATGCATTTGTTTCCATTCAGACTATTGTGGGACCATATGGTCCTCGTAGTTCCTGGTGTCGTAGATGCATTAGAGGATCCTAGGTAGGGGCCAGTATCTTAGTACATAAGTATGTGATACTTGAGTGTTACGTTATAAAATGTACAGTAATTTTTATACAAGCTTACACAATAAAGTCAATACGAAGAGTTTGTTAATCTGTGCAAATCTTAATCTGCGCTAATCAAGTCATACAATTTATCAAGCTCAGCTTTTCATCAAACTATAGACTTTTTTCCTCGCCAGTATCTTACTAATAAGTTGGTGGACGTAACCGACCATGTTACATTTAATCCGGTTTCTTATATAAAGTTACGTAAAACTCGGACGCTGCGCGTGCGCACGCCGCCCACCGCCGGGCCTACGGACAGGCTCGTTGATGTCTTTTATACTAAGAAACGAAAGATAAAAAAGGCCCTTAGAATAACTGTTGTTGCACTAAATATTACGAAAAAAGAGCTGTAATGAGCATATTAAAAAAACCTGTAGAATTTTGGCTAGTACTTAACACATACATACAATTCATGCAAAAGTACTACATACAAAAGTACTAGGTACCTATATTGCGAAGAGAAAATAAATATATTATTTTACTATTTTTTAAACAGTACCTACATTTTCAACTTGGCCTCGCACAGGTAGGTACTCAGTCATACTTATGTATACTAGCTGAGCCTCACAGTTTTATCTGGGTATTCCCGGGTTTTTTTTAATGTAACTGAATGACGAGACGAGCTGGTCGTTTGTCTGATGGTAAGCGATACGCCAGCCCATCAATAACAGCACCACCCAGAACTTTGTTTTGCAAAATCCTGTTCTTCAAAATTTTGTTCTGATCCCGGGTTTTTGGTTGCATATATCCTTTTCCAGGACCTAAAGTAATTATATACTAAATTTCATCAAAATCTGTTTAGTAGTTTTTGGAGTAACAAAATCCACCTATCCTTACAAACTTTCGCATTTATTCTATTTTATTTCGGGCTTAAGATATTTATTTCTCATGAAGAATATATATTCACAGTCTCTTAGGCTAAATATTTTAAAAACATAACATTTAGTAAGGCTTATTTAAATACATTTTTTAATGGTTAGCTTAATCTTGTAGTGAGTGTTTGTTTGAATCGGCCGGTTGTCTACTCGCAGCGCCGCGCCGCCGATACTGGCGGGCACTGCGAGTAGGCAACTACGCTCACAGAATAAGCGAACTGGAAGTGGCATGCACTTATTATTATGTTGTATTATTATGCAGTTATATTTATTTATTTACATACAAAACAGAATGTAATAATTTATAGATAACATTGCATTTTATAGATCTATCATATTCTAAAACTATGTATGCGTAATTGATCAATCAATCAATCAAAAGTTCTTTATTCAGTATTGGCATCACAGACGCACTTATGAACGTCAATTATACTTATAACTTTTTTTATACACAATCACTAGAGGATGAAATTAAGTATATTGAATAGGGGATCGGACAACTTTTCAGAAAGTGTTTTAAATTAACTACAACGAATATATATAGCCAAGAAAAATACAATTTTAATTAAATAACGCTCTTACAGTACCTAAAACTATGTTTAAATATTATGTTTCAAATATTGCCGCGCAAAAGGTCACCTCGAAACTTATGATGTCATATGTAGGTAGAAAACGACAAACTCTTCGAAATGAAACTTGCAAAGAGATTCTAATACGTTTTGTTAAGTTTGGGGACTATATTGTAGTAATGGAACGCAAAAATTAGCAAAAATACATTTTATAAAAAGCAAAAACGTAAAATAAACACAAGCTTGACTCACGGCATTTGCCTACAAATGACGTCATTCGCTGTGATTGTTGTTTCGTTTGAGATGAAGAACAGATTAAAAATGTCAGAATTGTTTATTGATTTAAAAATATAGTCATTATTATTTCACAAAAATATTGATTGACTGATTTTTCTGGTTCGACGAACATTTTATTTTCTAACTACATTTTAGTTTTTTTTTCGATTACTGTCCGATCCCCTATTATAATAATAACATTGTTATACACAATCACTAGAGGATTAGATTATTGATTTAATAAGTATCATAACATTATAATTATTATATTACTGACGTGACCACACATTAGTGATTGTGCAGATTTGCATTACTTATAAATTGGCATTGATCATAGTCACGTGCATGTTTTTTATTATAATCAATAAATTAGCAAGGTGAACTTGTCGCTTTATTGTCGGATGCAACAAATACTGATTGAAGATTCCTTAATTTGAATTTGGTATTGGAATCTGACATTTTAAATATCATGTATGCATCATCATGTTATAATTATTATCAAGCTAATAATATATACGCGAATTAATGTAGGTATATATTTTATTTATTTATGCATATACAACAGTTCCGTGAATGACTGACCGGTAGATAACGTACAGAGAAGGTAAACCACTGAAGATGGAAACATAAAGTTATAAACATAAGTAATTTATTATGTTCCTAGAGTTGAGTGTAGAAATAGAAAGGATTTTTCGAAATTCTCCCGGGAAAATGGGAAAACCAAGGATGAAACTGCGGGGTGTGCCGACTAGTATGGATGTACCTAATTATGTTCCCCATCATTAGGTGCACTAAAAATGATTTTTTGAAATTCCCAAGGAAAACCCGAAAATGACGGGTGAATACGGTAGCTCATAAATTCGAGTGTAATTTAAGACACATAACATTTAAAACAAATTTGTTGAAACCCTGACCTAGAGTTCATCGTATAACTATTAAATTACCGCACATATATACATATATATTGGCAACACATACATTGCCATTATTCTCCAATCAATTGGCAACCCATTAGCCTATATTTTAGAGCCGTTTGCATCAGTTACGAGCAATATTACTGCATTGTTGTGCTTTGTTGCCATTATAATTTGATACACAGGAAGCTGTGTACAATCGATTAATAAGTGAATTACTGTGCAGGAAATGCAAATTAGCATTGCAGTTATGGTCGCTTGTCATGAATTGAATGGGCTTAATGAATCGCATATTATTACAGTTAATAAAGATGAGTTGCGCTATAGAAACAATATAATAATTTTCATTTTTAAGATTCTATATATTCAGAAAAGAAAAATGAAATTACAAACTTGACCACCGAACCAACTTGACTCGATTCATCTACTCGAGCAACCAAATAACTTCTCGTCTTACGGGAACGGGGTTACAAGTTGGTCAGTATCAAGACGTCGAGACGGAACTAATTCCGAAGACGCAGATTCGAATCCTGCCTGATTTTATTTTTCTTCTTGTTGAATGTTTAGAATTTTAGATTTCGCTAAGTATAGATATAAAAAAATATCAAATTACATTTTTATTTTAATGTGCGCGTGAATGCGGTCATTAAAATAAAAAAAGTAATTAATTGGTCTGGAATTTACTATCGACAGTTTATGTTTACTTTCGCTTACAAGAGCATTGGACTGACTCATCCTGTATAGTTGATAGTTTTTCAATAGGTACTCAATACCCCACTATGATATTTACTTTATCACAAATCAAATAGCAGATGTCTAAGCTCTTGGTAGACTTCATACTGTTCCGAAGGTAATAAAATGTTTTAATAAAAAAATAATTTAAAAAATAATTAAAAAATGAGACACTAATAGTAGAATCCCATTTTCAATTATTTTTTTATTCGCAAGGTGATATGGCACTAACGACATAGTGACTATAATATATTATGCCAAATGACTGTAGAGTACGCTGAGCCCATAGCTGTAAATGATATGCCATTTTTACAGCAAAAATGTTTGATCGGCATCGCGAGATACGATAACACACACCGGTCAGTGTCCTACTTCCTAACCTACTATCCTACTAATTCCTGCTAATAGAATTATCAATGCGAAAGTTTGTGAGGATGGGTGGATGGATGGTGGACGGATGGATGTTTGTTACTCAATCCTGCAAAAACTACTGAACGGATTCTGATTAAATTTGGTATGTAGAGTCTTTAGACCTTTTCTTTTTTACAGGCTACTATTTATACCGGAAAACTGCGGGTGAAAGCGCGGGGCGCAGCTAGTAATGTCTACCGTGTTTAAACCCTTCGCAGCGTTAAGAATTCCATTTGCACGCAAATCTCTGGCGGAAGCTAATGCAGAACCCATTAAATGTGTTGCAAAGCCGTACTGCAATTACAGCTGTTGCAAGCATTGCTTCGCGCAGCACTACATAGTATAGTAATTATATGGGGAATTATAGATGGAACATGAAATGAAATTAATTTTTAGAAAAAAACAAAAACCGACTTCAATGTATCTTCGAAGTCCAAGGTCACATATCGAAGAAATTTATATGGGACCACTTCGTAGCTATACTAAACCCGACGCAAAAATAATATTTCAAATCGGTTCATAAATTACGGAGTTCTGAAGTAACAAACATAAAAAAAACAATCGAACAGAGAACCTCCTCCTATTTTGAAGTCGGTTAAAAAGAAATATATAAAACAAAAAATCTTTATTGTAACACAGCGAATTAATAAATAACAATAAAAGCTTATCAGTAGTGTAACAATTGACGGTATTATCGCTAAAAGATATCTCTTCCAGACAACCATGAGGGAGAGTAATAATGCAAAATACATAGACGGTGGTTTTTAATTTTTTAATACACTTACATGAATCATTTACATAAAATACACACTAATAAAATAGTAAATAATCTAAATACATACAGTACTATTAGAATATAATAAACAAACATATAAATTGAAATAAATAAATATTACATATGTTACAATAACAGGATAATGATTATTGATGATCAATGAAAAAAAATTTGATGTGGATTATGTAAATATTTACGTACTACTCTCCAGCTCCGCCCTCAGAATTCATGCACAGTCAACTCTTTGTGCCAAGTATTTTTTACTCCACGATCCTCTCCCATTCTTATCAAACTAGTGGCATATTTAATTATTTTTTCAGAGCTCTTAAATTTTTTGAAGTAGATCATCACATTTTTCATATCGACTACCAAGAAAATAAATCGTGGCTGAACAGGACTTTTTGGCAGGTAATTTACTTCATGTTTTTTTTTTAAGTTTGCCCGTTAGGGCAGGCTAAAGTCTCTAGGACCATACCGCCAAGTCTTACGTACTTTTTATTTGATAGTTTAATATTCCATTTTATTATACTTTTGTTGCGAATGAGGGTCAACAGCAACAAGCCGGACCCTCTCCTAGTGCTTCAATAAAGTGGTGGAACTTTATTCAAGCTTTCCATGGACTTTTTGTGAGAACATGAAAAGCGATGTTTTCCCTATTTTGTTTCATTTGCCTACACTCGTGCACGTTAACGAACACATAATGGATAATATTCCACCGATATTACACATGATCACTCGAAATAACACTTGTTTGGAAAATAAAACAAAATCGAACTGTATCACTTTTCACTTCCCGCCAAAAAGTGAATTCAATCAAGCAAAGCGGGAATGTGGCATACGGGGACTAACCCATTCTTCCGAAGTGGTATTTGTGGTATTTTGTAGGATTATTCGCAATAAGCAGTTATAAGTCAAGAGATAAATTTAACGATAAATCATGCAAAGATAAAAGTGAAGACTTATTTTAATCATATTTATTCATCAATCTCTGTTCTATTATTTGAAATGTGTATTATGTGCAAATAGTTGATGTTTTTTTTTACACTTAATAGATCTATGTTTGGCCACTATCTCGCCTGATGTGAAGCGATGATGTGGCCTAAGATGGAGCACATAGATCTAGAGAGAGACGGCAGTTGAGCGACTGCTCAGACCCGTCTCCCCGATGGTTCACCGAACATCATCCCGAAATACGACTAGGTTAGCTTGACAGCATGGATTCTGCGTTTAAAACGGTTTTATTTTATTTGCGTTGATAATGGGTTACCTAGTAATATAGTACAGTACATATTATGGTAGCTATGTTGATGCTGCTGCTTATTTTGTGTATAAATGTAAGCGTATACTAAGGTTTCCACAACACGGGCCTAGAGCCTAGTGTAGAGCCGCCGCCGCCGTGCTCATACACTGGAAATTTAATTTTGTAATAGGTATGCATAACTATGTTTGTGTAACATTCAGCTTCCTCTGCCTCTATAATATTATTTTTTGAAAATAAATATCTTATCTATTCTATTCTTATCTTATCTTACTTATCATGGCTAGGGTAAATGCGTAAACTAATTTCTAAGCATCAGTATAAAAATTAAACTTATAACATCGTCATGTCAGTGAAAATTGGATCACTGACCAACCTATTTGTCTTAACCGATGTTACACGTACGTGATGATATATAAGTACACCTGCTGAGAAAGCCAGTAAGCGCAACCGCACACTCAGTGCGTTTTGCAGCAGCGATCGGTGACTAGTTGCTAGTTAGTGATATTGTAAGGATTGAATGTTGCACTTTTATGAATTCTTTACATAAAGATGTTTTTAGAATTCTTTCTCTTGATCATGCTGGATAATCTAATTGGTTTGTCGAATATGCATATGTTTTCTAATGGCCAAACTACTGATCTAAAGATCTTTTTCAAAGTATAATTAATAGCATGTTATTCTAATTTAGTAGCCCATACTATTGTAGAATACCAAAAAACAGTAACGAAATTTCTAAAAAAGCGTTTCTTGCCGTATCTTCTGAGGAGTGGTTCTTTTTATCCGCGGAGTGGGAGCCTGGTGACCTGTTATACTGGCCTTTTAGACCTACATCAGGCACCAGTCTCCCACAAAACAGGTTTTCAAAGTTCTACTCTAAAATCTAGCCATAAAAGTATACTGTAAACTTTTGTGGGAGAAATAAATAAATGTTATGTTAAGTGTTATGTTTTTCCGATGCTGTTGTAGAGTCATGATGATAATTTGACGTTCATAATTGTGTCTGTAATGCCGAGGTTTTGATTTGATTTAATGAAGAGAGAAGAGATTTTGACTTGATTTAATTTGAATCTACTTTATGCACTAAACGATACCAGTTTCTTTAATTCATGTCATGCTATTTTTCGTGCTTACCTAATTGTATGCTCAAAAAACAACACTTTTTTTTTACATTAGATAGATCTACGTTTGACCACCATCTCGCCTGATATTAAGCGACGATGTGGCCGAAAATGAACATAATTTACTAAAAATAGTTTACTAAAACCAGGCCTAGCGCCACTCCGCACTGTAGGTACGAAGCTACAAGTACATGCCGACACCGACGGCGGGTCGCGCGTCGTTACACGTGCCGCGTCAGAAGAGATAAGTGCTATGCGATAGAAAGAGAGGCGCTCTGTAGGTTAATATGACTGGTAGGTATGCAGCGCTACGCGAGCTAAATTGAATTTTATTGCGTCATAGCAAGAGTCGCTATTTGTTAAATTTCTTTGCGGAGTGATGCTTCTGTCCCTTAGTATTCTGTACTAAAACTAACTCGACTACTTACAAGGTGAATTGATGGGTTAACGTTGATTGTGGTACCTAAGCGTTTGAACTGTAGTCACCAGAATCGATGTTACAATGCTAAAAGTTGCGAGTATGCAGAGTATTGTCACGGCTGCTATCGTTGTTAAAAATAATGATAGTTGATGTACACTGATCATTGAAGTCTTTATTGATTTATTATGGAGTTGCCTGTAATTACGAATGCCGCTGATTGTCTTATTAATTGATCTTCGATTGGATTTAATTCTGTTGGTTACTAAACTGATCTCAACATTGTCTGCTTCTAGTCACATTCGTTGGTTTTTTCATTACATTCTTAAATTTAAGCATTACTGTGTTCCGGTTTGAAGGGCATTGTAGCCAGTGAAATTACTGGGCATTATGAGACTAACAGCTAATTGTCTTAGGGTGACGAGCGCAGTGCAGCGCCGCGCAGGATTTTGCAAAACAAAGTTTTGGGTGGTGCTGTTATTGTTATGGGCTGGCGTATTGCTTACCATCAGGCAAACGACCAGCTCGTCTCGTCACTCAGTTACATAAAAAAAGAAAAATGTAGGCGGGTTTTTTTATTTCTACGTTCTTTTATAATACATCTTCATTGGTATTTAAATAATATGTATTAAATAATATCTATTAGTTGATTAACAGTGGAGAGATCGCAAATCGATACCATTAAAATCTTGGTTTTAAAGTCCACCAGCTTTTAGTAGAAGATGAAGATATAAGCGCACAATGTCGCGGATATAACGCCAGTAAATTAATATTGTTGTAATGAAAAGGCTTGCACTCATTAACATTGCATGATATGTAATGACCGCGGCTAATTATTGTTAATTTGTTCTTGTTATTCTTTTAATTTAACTTGTTTGTTCTTTTTTATCTACAATTGTTTTCTTCCTTCATTGTGGTCACACGAAAGGCTAGACACGTGTTTTATTAATATTTATTGACCTTTCGAAGCTGTAGTAAATTGCTTTATGAGTTTATGTTACCATGACATCATGTGATTGGAAATGCCAAAATAGTGTGTATAATTTGGTTTCTACTTTTCTATTCAATTTCTACTTTACGGTTTATTTGTCTTTAAGTATAATAACCTAAATACATATATAATAGAATAAGATAGAAAAACTCTTTATTGTATACCAAAAATTGTGCTCTTAAGACACCCTCGCACGGTAGCACTTTCTACGACCGCTCTTTTACCGTTCAAGCTGTTCGCCTTTGGAACGCACTGCCCGTGCCTATACGACGTGCGCCTTCATTGCAGGTGTTCAAAGAGAAAGTGAAGAAGTTCTACTTGGAAGGTTGCTGATGTTTCTTTGGTTATTTTGTTGCTATGATATGTTGTATTATGTATATATGTATATATGTATATATATATATATATATATATTGAGTCATTATTTATATATGTTTACAATATAATATGTATTTATGTGTACCTAATATATATGTATGTTTATATGTAGGCATTTAGAATGTTGCTATTGTATTGTAGTTTATTTTATTGACATTTTATGTTGTTATTATTATTGTAGACCTTACATCCCCGTCTTTAACATTTTGATAATTCCTCTCCATCCAAAGGTTGCCTGGAAGAGATCGCTTTTAGCGATAAGGCCGCCCATTGTAACACTTTCTTTAATTGTTTTTATGTAATGTCTTTAATTTAATGTTTGCAATAAAGCGTTTATCTATCTATCTATCTATACCAATTTAAAGAAATAGACAATAACACAGTCCTTAATTATGGTAATAGAATGGGCGGTCTTATCGCTTGAAGCAATCTCTTTCAGACAACCTTTGGATGGACTGTATCGGATGAAGTAGACGGCGGTGTACAACAATATTTATTAATTACAACTAACTACCTACATAATCAGAAATTCATGCTAACATGTAAATAAAATGTAAAAAAACACATATAATTTAAAGGATTTACAAAAATAAGGAACATTTTACATTCGTGGTTAACTAACCTATCTACTATAGCATGGAATTCACACACAGTAGCTGATTTCATTTCACAGGTACACAAAAAACAAAATTACGATCGGCAGATCTGCCGGGCATGATCGTTTAAATCCGTTGTATTCCTAGCGCTCGGGCTGGATATGGCATGTCACAGTGTGTGTAAAAGAAGCAGGGCAAATTCCGCGCAAAAAAATTTCACTTACATTGTTATTTTACCACTGTTATATAGTATTTTTCAGGACCACAATCCTTGCTAGAACTAGAAATAGATTGTGTGTTCGACACGATATAATAAAACATAGTAGGTACTTACTATGTGTAGGTATATACAGTTAATAAAATTTTATTACGCCATCCACTTACTTACATCAATATTATTTATTATACCTAGTTCTACAAGTAAATATAATAGGTACAACGTTAACGAATCTGACATTATTTAATATCAAATACTGACATATTTTAATTCAGTTTTTATTTAAATCAAACATATTCTTTTAATATATTATTTGCATTTTGTAAAATAAACGTGAAATGTTATTTTCAAAATAAATGTTATAATAACTGTCGACAAATTATTTATATGTCAATTTAAATGCTATTTAATGCCCACTTATATATACATGTATATTATATAAACTGGTATGAGTTGGTATCTAAGTAGAAATATATACTTACGTCCTTCTTCTTCTTTCGTGTGTATGTGTGGCCATCCCGAGCGTCGGAGTTTTTAGGCCATTCAAAGGCCTCCGGTATGGCCTAACAATTGTTACCCAAAGACAACAACCGGGACCGACGGCTTAACGTTTCCTCCGTAGCACGATAGCGCTCAGATGTTAATACCACACAAACGGTCACCCATCTAAATTGTGACCGCTGCGAAGATCTGTTACGAACGGCTAGGCTAGCACTATATAACGTTTACTTTTTTATTTCTAGTCTTGACTCTTTTTTTTTAGCTACTCTGTAATCATGTGTACATACGAGTTTATGCTGATTGCAGACGCTGACGGATCTAAGTCTAGATGACCCCTATAGATATGGCATAATTGCTATGTCATTTATAAATTGATGGGCACGGTCCAGGCTTAGTAGCTTTATACCATTAGGTAGTATTATCTCTTCTGTCTGTACCTATGCGTAATTGTAAACAGCCTTTATGTATGTCAAACATTGATTTAATTATGATATCATACTCGGACTATGTAATTACATGTTTATTGAGATGTGTTGCAGTTGAATCGATAATGATAGCAAATTCAGCCTTCAAAATTAGCTACAATATTGTGAAACTGACAGGAAATAAATAGAAGTAGAAAAATTATTCTGAGCAAAAATGTATTATTATTTCAATGAATTTGACTATACTAACTAACTAGAATAAAATCTGCATCTATATATATTTGACAAAACTACGCCTATGCTTAGCGAAGAAAAGGTGAAGAATGCAGTCTTTTTTAACATTAAAAAAAAACTAATGAGTTACATACTGAACGACATAACATTACTAAGATAAACAAGTTACCAATCTGATGTTGCTTGCACTGTGGCGCTTACCTGTATTCTTGCCCGCCATGTCAATATTGTATGTCTAAACTAGGTACGATTTTATCCCCGCGGTTAGAAAATGTTTTATTATAATATCATCTGCTTTATACTTAAGTAACTTTTATATTTACAAAATGTCGAAGCACATAATTTACTTTAAGCCTTTTTTCTCATATAAGTGAAATGTAATTTCTTATTAAGAAAATAAATATTCTTTAAACTGAAACGCAATGAAAATATATAGTGTAATCCCGCTGAATATTATGTAGGTTGTTGTTAGTTCCTAACAACAACACTCTTTGTACGACACGTGTTTCGCCGTCTGCACGAGGCATCATCAGGTGTCGACTCGCCGAACGCTGGAACGAGAATATAAAAATAAAAAATAAAAAAATAAATAAAAAATGAAATATTCTTTAACCCGAAGTAAATTACCCATATATATGTAGGTGTTCTATAGGATGGCTGCACATAGTTCCGATTTTACACTTTATAATAAATACCTAATTGTATAAAAAGCAACGTCCATCGTATTGTTTACAAGTAATTAAATAAACATTGAGATTGACATAACCTCCATTATCACGATCAACATAAATTATTATTATAAAACATTTCCGTTTTGTTACAGATAACCTGATGCTGTGAACCTGTTTGGATCAGAAAGATCAGACCTCTTTGCTACGGCCTCAATCACCGATGTCATTTGGCTGTTGACACTTGACGAGGGCAGTTGTCAGTTGTCAGCTTCCGAGATTCAAGAACGAGCACTACGACGAAATCAATTATTTTGAGCTCTAATCTGTTAAAGACTAGCTAGTGAACTAAAATGAGGATAGGTTCTTCGAAGAGATAATATTTAATTTAATACTTTTAATTAGAAAAATCTGTGATAGTGATGGCTTCGTGGAAATCGATCTTGGTGTGGACCGTGAGTGTAGTGTTGTGCCTGCTGGGCAGGATTTCGGGGCTGGACAATGGACTAGCGCTGACCCCACCGATGGGGTGGCTGGCGTGGGAACGGTTTAGGTGTAACACCGACTGTAAAAATGATCCTGAAAATTGTATAAGGTGAGCATACCCATTTCTTTCTTACACTGATATGGTTCGGCAACTTTGATGATACCCAAATAGAGGAGGTCCATACTCTCTCTATCCGTTTCATGTCCTCGCAAAGAGAAACGTAATCCACAAACAGACTTTGGTCTTTAAGTGTGAAGTAGGATAGGATGTTTGGCCACAATCTCGCCTGATGTTAAGTGACGATGAGGCTAAAAATGTAACTAATAGACCTAAAGGTAGACGGAGTTTTGCTGCTGCTTAGACTCGTCAGAGGGTTCACCGAAAATCATTCCTAAACACGACTAGGTCGCATGGCTTTATTTGGTCGGTATTACAGCAGCCCGAACCCACCACTCCAAAACGCGTAAGGGGTTTCAATTTCAATTTCAAATTATTTATTTCAGACATAGCACGACATAGTCCATATAATTAAAATCAATTAAAATAAATTCAAAATTAGATACATATTAAAAATTAAATAAAATAAAAATTTCCTCAAGATGTATTCCTTAACCGTTGAAAATGAAAATTGTTTCTTTGCATGAAACACGGAATAAATTATGATGTCACACTTATATAATCTGCATGTTCCATCAGAAACTGGCATATATATATCTGCAAATTACTTATTAAATTAATTTACTATACAATTTTACACATAATAATTTCAAAATAGCAAATTAATCAATATTAAAATTGATTTATTCTTTGTTTATATGCAATAATGTCACATGAAAAAATAAATTGTATTAATAGTGCCATGTCAAAAACTGTACATTAAATAATGTTATATTATATATACACATGTCATACAAACATAATATTAAGAATAAGTTATTCCAATACACAATCCAACAAAAAACAATAATTCACCTACTATGTTTTAAATTTCCATAATTCTTTCATGTCGTAAAATCAGTTTTGCCGTTAAACACTTGTGGAGTTTGTTTTTAAAGAATCTATGTGGGAGCTCTCTGATAGCTCTAGGAATATGATTAAAAATTTTGATTGCTATTACATTGCAGATTTATTAACTTAACTTAACTTTAACTATTCTTAACGTAAACATTTTTTTTATTACGATCAAATTGTTGTAAGGTCGTACCTTAGAACTGAAGCAGCACTTTGATTAGCAGTTCCCCTCCAACGTTTCAACGCAAAGACGAAACGATTGAGTTTGGAACACTCAATGTGTCTTCTTCTTCTTCTAATTACAATGTTGGTGTACAAATATGCCGAGAGACTTGTATTTGTCGGTTGTTGCTTTGTGGGTTTCTACATACCACATTAAAATTATTTATAATATAATTATAATACAAAACTAACAAAAACATTGAGTTTTGAAATATTGGCGAGTAATTAATTGGAGTCCAACCAGTTAAATATTGAGTCAGCAGCAGAATTGATTAAGTGTCCATGGTTGCTGAATGTCAAATTCTTGTCGGTCACTACGACCGATACGTCATCTGCAATAATTATACACATATAATTTACGGCTAATGGCAAATCATTAAAGTAAAGTAAAAACAGTAATGGGCCTAAGATACTGCCTTGGGGCACGCCGCAGTTATGCTTGATAAGCAGATCTATGAGCTGTTAATATATAACGATCATTTTAGAGCGAGCGTGCGAAATATTTACAGATTGCAATATGCGGCTAGAAATATTGATTCCATCCAATAAACTAGTTAAAAATATACGTATAAGATTTTCATTTGGAATGGTAAACTATCCACCGACAAATCCCAAGCCTTCGACGAATCTATTGTTTTATGTACCGCCGAATGCATTAAGCTGTGTCTTAAGGAGATAGTTTCCGTCTCCTTCACCTGACAACCTGTCTCATTCCAGTGACCGTCTATTCCGCACGATGACCGACATCCTCGTGTCCGAAGGGTATGCTGCAGCAGGATACGAGTACATAAACGTGGACGACTGCTGGCCAGAGCGCGAGCGTGGCCCGGCCGGCCAGCTTGTGCCCGACCGTGAGAGGTTCCCGTATGGCATGAAGAGTTTGTCGGATTATGTAAGTACTAATAAATTACTAAGCTATTGATTTTTGAACGCTAAGTATTAACAAGTTAGTGTACGACGACAATAATCTGTCATTGCTCTGCACTCTGCGTCAATCAGTTACTGGAGGTACTGGAGCTT
Organism: Petrophora chlorosata; assembly: GCA_951640565.1. NCBI lineage: Eukaryota > Metazoa > Arthropoda > Insecta > Lepidoptera > Geometridae > Petrophora > Petrophora chlorosata. The sequence goes on along the minus strand of OX621203.1, from coordinate 9,273,050 downwards.
ACGCTGAACGAAATTTTCGCAGGATCTACATATGTCCTACCTAGTACAATTTCAGCCCTATTTTCGACTTTATATCAAAGGAGTTTCTTTTTAATGGTATAATAGAAAGATCGTATATCTTTATATTTAACATTAACGAAGTCGAAAGTCTCTATCTTCTACTTTATCTCGAGCTACAGTACGCCTTTTCCACGATTTTCCATGCCTTAAAGTAAAAAATAGAAGTATTTCTATCGACATCATATATTTGTTTGATCTACTTGAGAAGCTCCCTGGGCTTCTTTTCTTCTTTCTTCTCTGTCTTTACGCGTTTTTAAGGGTCAGTGGAAGGCTGGCTAATCTGGGCAAAAAAAGAGAGAGAAATAATATCTAGTGTCTAATGCTTGTCACTTACAGTATGTCTCTAGCGTTGATGTACGACCTTACCCGTCTCGTTATTGATTTTCATTTAAAAACCAACAACTGAAATGAGTCTTCATTTCTCTCTACAGTTATATTAAAACCTAATAAAGTCCAAAGTAAATCTATATCTATAGGTATCTCTCCTTCTAGCAGTTTTATTTTCGTAGCACCGGTAGAGTAATTTCCCGATGCCAATGCCCAATGCCCGAACTTCGGTCTGGATATTGAAAATAAATGGGTTAATATACTTGTTTTTTAAAATTATATACAGACATTCCTGTTATTAATGTAATTTGATTACACTAATATCATTATTAACTATTTTCTCTTATTAAAAGTGCATTTTTGTGCTCCTAGCAATTTTTTATAAAAAGAAACACTTTATTGCACTTAAGAATGAATTACATTTTGAACATACTTTCTTATGATAAGTACAATAGGCGGCCTTATCGCTAAATAGCGATCTCTTCCAGACAACCGTATGCTATTTATAATATTTGATTTTATATACATAAATCTGCTTTGTTGTCATAACTAAGACAATCCTAGATAGAGATGGTTTCACTAGCACCTAGACAAAAGCGTTTCCATTTCGTCACGAGGCAATCACACCAATTATGTGACGGCGCTTCTTGCGGCTTACTCGTGTAGATTAACTTGCCTCTCGGTGTCTTTGCGATGGTATTAGTGTTGCGTGACATTATGTACCGAGTTGCCTAACTCGAGTGTTGCACGCACAGCCAAATGATTAGTTATTTTGATTGTTTTCTATAACGCTGTCGCTAATAAAGATTATAATTATCCGTCTATTTAGTTCAGTACCATTATTACATAATGTAAAGAGAACGGTTATACTAGTGGTAGGTTTCTCGTATGTGAGAGGCCGTCTGGGTGGGTACCAGCTTGCCCGTCATTCAGCCGCCAAGCAGTAGTGCGCAAGCATTACTGTGTTCCAGTTTGAAGGGCATTATAGCCAGCGAAATTACTGGGCATTATGAGACTCAACAGCTAATTGTCTCAGGGTGACGAGCGCAGTCCAGCGCCGCGCAGGATTTTGCAAACGAAGTTCTGGGTGGTGCTGTTATTGTTATGGGCTGGCGTATTGCTTCCCATCAGACAAACAACTAGCTCATCTCGTCATTCAGTTACATAAAAAAGAACTTTTTTTTATAGAAATAGACGAGTTGGCTGATTGGCTGTCCACCTGATGGTAATCAACACGATTGTCGATATCAGTGGCAACGCCACCCAGAACTTTGTTTTGCAAAATCTTGCGCGGCACTGCACTGCGCTCGTCACCTTGAGATAATGGGTCTGAAGTATTTTAAATAACTAAATATAGCTGTATCTTTTTTAGTTTTTTTATGGAAGGGTAAGGAATACACCTGCCCATAACAGTTGCAGCAACACCCAGAATTGTCATGCGAAATTCTGCACGGCACTGTACTGCGCTCGTCACTCTGAGACAATTAGCTCTTATGTTTCTTAATGCTCAGTAATTTCGCTGGCTATAATGCCCTTTGTTATTTTATTTTATTGCTTGTAGATTTATGTTTTTTTATAATTACCTTTTTATTAGGGACTTTTAACCCAACATACCTAGGACCAAGTCGCTTGACGGCGTGGTTCTGTTCGGCATGCGACTGTCTGGCAAACGTCAGTCTCATCTCTACACACATATTGTATGTAACAAGGAGTATTAAAATTCTGCCCGGCAATCTATTTCAGTAGTATTTATTTATTCAGGCTCGGATTATCTTCACACGTGTTATCTATAAATGGAAATAATTACATTAATTATGTAAACATAATGACATGCTAATTACTCCGAAGATTAAGATTCGATAGCGATTTTCCGGACGTTGATGCACTGTGTGATGATTGTGTATGCAAATTGAAGATGCAACCGTTCATCGCATCAGATTACTGAAGAACTACTATAATTCTATAGAATTAATGGTAATTCTGGGTTTTTGCTCTGTGATCTGCGATAGCGAGCCACGTACCTATCCTAACCTATAAAAACATTACAAACACTTTAAAATTTTAAAACAATATTCATACAAAGCGAGATATAAAATACAAATATACCTATATACAATACAAAATACAACACATACCTATAAACTACAGTTTCTTCGTCAGAAACACATAGAAAAGAAGTGGTACGGTAACGAGATAGGAGCAGGGCGGGAGCTGGAACGGGAATATGGTGAGACGGAAGTAGTCGGAAATAGAATGAAATGAAATTAATGAAATAAATTTATTTGTCAGAATTTCAGTTACATAGCAAGGTGACATAGCAATAGTTTTCCAATGAAATTCGGCCTTTGTAGGCATACAAATTTTTAACAGTTATATTAAAACATAATTTTGTTTATTTCATATAAAATGTCAATACTTTTTTAATTAAATTAAGTCAAAGTAAGAGAAAATAAAAATGTTATAAACATATTAAAAATTACAAAAAAACATAAAATGTCTTTGAATTACTTCACTACGCGTACAAAGTCACGGGCAACAGCTTGTTATAATTATTATAAATCTTAATTCTAAAAACATCGAAGAAGTAAAACTGGCCCGAAGACTAACATCTCTGCCTTGCTTGAATAGGGCATCCCACTTGTGAACATGGACATATAGAAGTCTTCTGCTGGGAAAAACTCCGCAGATTATCATGAAACAGTCCATGATAATCGTTTCTACCAGCGAGTCTTTTCCAGCTTAGTGAGGAACTTTATACCAGCGCAATACTCAATTTTCTGCATAGTCGACATTTTCTTCCGGATCGACTTGTTGATTTGGTGATATCTCAAACATGAGTGACCCAATTTGATTAAAACTTGGTATTTATAGTCAAGTTCAGTTATGAATTTGTCACAAGTATAAGAAAATATTCCTGTCTCTTTCTAACCCTTTCATTCCGCGAACATTTTGACCCATGCACCCTCGTGCATTTAAATTATAACCTTTTAATTATACCCTATTTCAAATAACCAGATTGAGAAGTTGCACTTTCTTAGAAGTAGAAGAAAAGAAACAATCTGTTCTAACAGACGGATACAAGAGCTCTACCATTTAGTACTTTGACAGTCAGCACATGTCCGCAACTAGCCCATGTTTCGGCACTCAGCGTAAAATCAAAAGCCGGCACTCGCGACGTAACCAACGAGCTTCAATAAACGATTGATGGCCCCTACGGATTGCAGAACACGCGCGCCAGCTCGCATGTTTGTTTAATCAATTACACGCATATGTGCGTAACTGATCAATGCACCGTTGCTGTTTACACCTTGCATAATGTCCCCTTTCCATCGGCGTCGCGGCGATAGATGTTCCTCTTGTTTATTTGACGTATCACCATCGGCCTAGCTTATTCGCTGTTTATTTTCTGCTTATACATATTTACTCGTGGTAAGTCTCTTGTATGCGGGAGGCCGTCTGGGTAGGTACCATAGCTTTGCCAGTTATTCTGCCACCAAGCAGTAGTGCGCAAGCATTACTGTGTTCCGATTTAAATTACTGAGCATATATGAGACTTGATATCTGATGTCTCGGGGTGATGAGCGCAGAGTCCTACGCAGTGCTTTTGTATTAAAAGTTCTGGGTGGCCCTGCAATTGGTATGGGCAGGCGTGGCATTAACCGTTATGCTTAAGCTAATGTCCACCTTTGACTTTCCCGCCTTCTCTCGTTTCAGTAAATACAGTTTAAACCACAGATTACATCCAAGCTAGTTCGTAAACTAAACACGTACGTGGGTGTAACATCAAGGATCCAACATTCCCATGAGAACAACTTAACCTACGCCTTGTAAGATAAACTGTAAGATTTATCGTTTCAAATTTAAATTAGAACTTAAATATATATTAAAAATTTGCCCAGTAATATTGCCGTGGTTTTTAAATATATTTTAATTATAATATATTTTAATAAGAGATACATATTTAACAAATAAAATTAGCCGGATTACGTTATCTTTGTGGCTTTGTGGTTTTTGAGCGTATTCATGATGATACAAGTGGAATTAACATACTGTCTTCCTGATATGAAGCGGTTAGACATTTAAACGTGACAAACTAGGAAATGACTGCAAATATATGAATAGCTAACAATGCGACGGCGTTACGAATTCCTAAACAGTCAAGCAAGCTTCAGCGACCTCTGGCTTTCCAAGCCTGCCGCAGCTATTATTTATAATAAACTAATTTATAATATAGGTAACAAAAACCCGTCACAAAAAACCTATAAAAAAGTAAAAACGGCTGAACCGATTTTGATAAAACATGTCAACCACCGCTAGAGAACGTGCTTTCAAATATTAAACGGATGAACCGATTTGGATGCCGATTTGGATTTGGAGCTACGGTGCCACAGACAGACACACATAGTGGTTAAACTTATAACATCCCTCCTTTTTGCGTCATCTTCATCATCATTAACAGCCTGTATGAGTCCAATGCTGGACATAGGCCTCTCCCAATATACGCCACTGAGCCTGATCTTCGGTTCTGCTCATGTAGTTACTACCTTGCGCAGGTCGCCGTTCCATCTGGCCGGAAGGCGTCCTACACTACGTTTGCCTAAACGTGTTCTCCACTCCAGAACTCTGTTTTTGCGTCGGGGATTAAAATGATGATTAAAATCTTGCCGTCTCTATAAAATACGGTATATATGAATAATAATAATAATAATAAAAATTTATAATTTGTTTATTTATTTAGAAATGTTGGTACAAAAAAAGTAAGTTAAGTTATTTAAGGTCCACTTGTTCCCACACTAGGATTCTCTGTGTGGACACTAGTCTCTTCCGTAAAACGTTTTAATTATAGTTAGTATATAGGGATCTATATTCATAGTTAGGAACATAACTAAATAAATGTGAACTAAACAATAGGTAGGATCAGATATGTCTTTCAACTTAGAAATAGCTATTTAAATAAGAAAGAGAACAATATCGCATAGTGTCAGAGATCGCGGTTTCATTCGAAATTAGTATAGCTTAATTTTATACGTGTAGAGTACGAATGCTTTGTGTGATTTATTAATATACCGACTAAGACTTATGTTAGTTTTGGTGCATTCTTTTACCTAGGTTTCAAATTATCCAATGCAGTACAAAGTTATGGGTGTTGCTTACCAGGCGTATTGCTTACCATCGTAAGCAATACGCCTGGTATTGCTTACCTTCAGGCAAATTACCAGCTCGTCTCGTCACTCAGTTACCTACATAAAAAGTAGACGCAGTGAAATCCGGACAGCAACTTTTGGTGACAGCCTTAAAACAAATTTGAAAAAAACACTTACGTTTTTTTATATTTTAAGTTTCGATAGGCGCACGTTAAAGATATTATGTAAAATACATAGTAGAAAGCTAATACACAAGTATACAACTCTTAGGCTTAAACAATTAAAAAAAAAGTGGACGCCTTGTCACCAAATTTAAAAGTGTAGCATTCAAGCTATGCCGGTCCGCTCGTTCGAACACAAACCTCACGAATACATTTACATCATGCTATGCCGATTGGCCGTCACATCGGCATGACATCGGCCCTCCGTCCACTCAAACAAACATAACGCCACACCGCCATTTCTATGCTTCAGTTGTTGGTTAGCGAGATTCCGTCTGCCTTTTTTATTCGTTCAAGCTCTTAGGATATTGCTTCAGCATTTAAAATAAATTATTTGGTTATCGCATCGTAATCCTAATTTAAATCTTGTTAAATATGCTAAACACCATTAAAATCGTCCTCCAGCAAAAAATACAACTAATTTATTATGCAGAAGCATTGCATTGATGTGTCAAAAAATCATTTTAGTTCGATGACTTCATATCTATCTTAAACTTACAAAAAGTAAATTATATTTTTTAATTTTAAATAACTATTTTGATGAGTGAAAAATTTGACATTCAAGGTTTTGTAATTTGCATGTTAATGTTACTTAAATGAAAATAAATGGCAAACTAGAAACTCATAGGTATGTGTGTAAGGTCATTGAATTTTGAAATATGGTAACATAAACTAATAAAAGGTGTGATTTCGGTATAATAGTTCAAAACGTGTTTTGTAACGGTACATAATCATTAGAGCAGGGATTTTAAATCGTAAATATCAAATGAATGACATCATGACATTTTTAGAATACATATGAGGCGAAAGAGGAACAAAAATGGGGGTATATCAAGAAAATATAATAATAATTCAATCTATACTATAATAAAAATGCAACAGAGCCAATTCTGTACATTGAAGATATTTTTGCTCAAACCACCATAGTCCAGTGTACTCGCAATGCTACCAACCGCCAGAAATGGAGAAGTATGGCGATAGCAGTAACCCTCGCTAAGGAGAACCACGACGCTAAAGAACCACCACATACACCATCTTTTACACCACGACCAGTCTGATAAGAGTGCCCGACTAGGAAGATAGATACCAAAAGATACCAAATGAGATGTATCTGGTAAATCTAATATAAACTAATGAAAGTCCAAAAGTTTTATGACGAAAACGACTTATAACAAACCTGTTTCCATTGTAACACTTTCCTGACAATTTTCATTAATCTTTTAGTCTTATATTTGTTACAAAAATATAACTTACGCAACCGTTTGATCTCAATAGCAGAATCACGATCTGCGTATTGTGAGCGAGTTTTCTAAGAAGATATACCCGTGAGAATGAACGAACAATGAACGGGTTCAAAGAGTTCGTTCTTTCAATTCGCTCTGAGATTAGTTTTTTGCTGCTAAATGTGAGACGGTATGATTTTTTTAGCTCGAGCTTTTGGCGAATTATTTTTTTTCTCGAAAGGTATAGAGGTAATTCCAGGGAATCGGCATGTGAAATGGGCCAGCATGGTGGAATATGGCTCTCTATGAGAGAAGGGCCGTGTCCCAGCAGTGGGAACGTGATGGGTTGATGATGACGATCGTTTTGTGGGTATGGATGGATGGGTGGAATTCCATAAAAAAACGTGTTTTGCGTGATTGAGTGACAAACATCCATACATTCAAATGTTAGTCCAAATGTCGCACCAGCGCCGCAATCCGTGTTCATATATATATGTCTTTGTGTAATTTTGTAACAAACACTATTATGTCACTGTCACTCACGAACTTTGCGTACATTTTAAGCTAAGTAAATTATGTCACACTATTTCAATAGCAGCGCCATGTTAGTGAATATAGTAATGTACAAAAAGTGAATTCTTTTGTGAGGATGGGTGGAATTCCATCAAAATTGGTGTAGTTTCGTGTAGTTTGATTGAGTTACAAACATCCAGATATCCATACATTCAAATGTTAGTCCAAATGTCACACCAGCGCCGCAATCCGTGTTCATATAGACCTTCGTGTAATTTTGTGACAAGTATTATGTCACTGTCACTCACAAACTTGCGTACATTTTAAGCTTTTTTTTATATTACCTACTGAATGACGAGACGAGCTGGTCGTTTGCCTGATGGTAAGCAATACGCCAGCCTATAACAATAACAGACCACCCAGAACTTTGTTTTGCAAATTCCTGTGTGGCGCTGCACTGCGCTCGTCACACTGAGACAGTTAGCTCTTGAGTCTCATAATGCCCAGTAATTTCGCTGGCTACAATGCCCTTCAAACCGGAACACAGTAATACTACTTTGCGGCTGAATAACTGGCAAAGTGGTGGTACCCACCCAGAAGACCTCTCGCATACGAGAAACCTCCCACCAGTAACCAAGCTAACTAAATTATGTCACACTATTTCAATGTAGCAGCGCCCTGTTAGTGGAAATGTTAAGTAATGTACGAAAAGTGAATTCTTTTGTTTTGCGACAAAGGCACTGAGTACCAACACCACTTTACATGGTGTCTCATTATGGTGTGTGACGAAATAGACGCGTGTACTTACTCTTGTTTATGGCTTCTTCCTAATATGGATTATAAGAGTCGGAGAGTAGGACAGTCGCTTTTGATCTGGTAATGGCTTTGGTAATTTACAGTAAGTTATGACTACTGTAGATTAAGTAATAGCAGGCCTAGCGCACTCCGCACTGTAGGTACGAAGCTACAAGTACATAACCGGACACCGACGGTGGGTCGTTACACGTGCCGCGTCAGAAGAGATTAGAGCTATGCTATAGAAAGAGAGGCGCTCTGTAGGTAAATATGACTGGTAGGTGTGCAGCGCTACGCGAGCCGAATTGAATTTTATTGCGTCATAACAAGAGTTGCTATTAGTTTAAATTTCTTTGCGGAGTGATGCTTCTGTCCCTTAGTATTCTGTGGTAATAGATACTTGTATAATCTTCTAGCCCAAGACAGAGGTATTTTTCGCAGAAATCACTTCAACACATCAAAATACTACACCAAAATAAATGCCTATTCCATCATTCTTCACTCTCGGCATTTTATGCTGAGCCGATATATTTATTACTTAAGATTATTTTTTTTTTGTCGTTTTTCTTTGTGTGTCGTTTAAACGGTTTATCTTTCAGTCTTTATTTCATTCTCGAAACATTTCCTATAAGGAAGCTGCGATCAGAGACACCGCATAAAGACATCCACCCTCTCATTACCGTGACCACAACACAAATAAGGTTGCATCTCGCAAATTGAATCGTAACCGCAAGCATAGAATGCTAAATAATACCTACCACAGAATTCTTAAGTACAAGTAGTAGTACTAAATATGTATCTAGTAAAAGTGCAAGTCAAGAGGCGTGTGCTAAGAATATAGCTAGATTGTTTCTTTTATGGAGCTGTGCTATGAGACAAGCATGTCGTTCGTCTGATGGTAAGCACCGCGCCTGCCCGTAACAATTACTGTATACTATTAATTCACTTGTGATAGGTCTCTCGTATGCGGTAGTCCGTATGGTGTGGTACGCCAAGCAGTAGTGCGCAAGCATTACTGTGTTCCGGTTTGAAGGGCATTGTAGCCAGCGGAACTACTGGGCATAAGAGACTTAATATCTGATGTCTCGGGGTGATGAGCGCAATGCAGTGCTACACATTGCTTTTTTATGCTATTAAAAGTTCTAAGTGGCACTGCAATTATTATGGGTTAGGCGTGGCGCTTAAAAATGCAGTGCCACCCAGAACTTTAAATACCATAAAAGGTACTGCGTAGCACTGCATTACGCTCATCACCCTGAGACATCAGATATTAAGTCTCATATGCCTAGTAACTTTGCTGACTGATAAATAGATTTAACGCTTTATTGTATCCACCAAATAACAAGACATTACAATAAAAATAGAATAAAAATACTTGAAGTGTAACAATATGTGGCCTTATTACTAGAAGCAATCTCTTCCAGGCAAGCTTTAGATACATGGTAAACGAAGACAAAAAGTGTGTCCGTGAAAATGAAACTCATAATTTTAACCCACGTTATAAATTTCATTCGTCAAAAATCAATTTATAGGAGACGGGAAGACATAAATATAATGAAAATAATCGTCAACAAGGTTATCTTACGAATATAATATCCGATAATTATATACCTCCTTATAAATTAAGCTTGTCATCATTTCACTTCGATATAAGTACTGAGAAAATTTATCAAGGTAACCAAGGTTGATGTCAATGCCCTTTCATAACCTTACGTTGAGTATAATGATAATATAATAATAGGCTAATAAGAAACATAATGAGCCATATAAAAACTTCTTAAAACGTAATAAAATTATTCTACCTAATTCATGCTTAAAGTTACGCGGTAAGTTTATTATACCTACCAATTATAAATGTAGAGGTAAGTAGTACTGCGGCATTTAAGGCAGCAACTGTTAGGGTGTCGCCGGCTTCGCCACCGTAGGCCTTTATACTATGTGGCATTTAAGGTTGAAGCTGGGGAGTCATTGACCGACTTAGGTTGTTTGATAGTAACACTAGCTGTGCCCGGCGGTTTTGCCCGCGGTTTTCCGGCATAAAAAGTAGCTTATGTGTTAATCCAAGGTATACCTAAGCTACCTCCATTCCGAGTTTCACTCAAGTCCGTTGAGCCGTTACAGCTTGAAGAAGCAACAAACATAGTTACATACAAACTTACGCATTTATAATATTATAGTGTGATTAGTGTGATGTGATTTCTCATCATCATCAGCCTATCGCCAGTGGCGTAGCTACTAAAGGGCTAGACGAGGAAGTGCCCCGTGGCCCCCAAGCCCAGGGGCCCCTCGGATTCTGAGTTACAAACTATAAACTGAATTAGTGAAAATTTCTCCCACATTCGGAATATAAATAAACCAGAGTTGGAACGCAAAGAATACGAAACACGATTTTAAATAATTTAGTTGGGGCCCTAGTTTATATTTTGCCCCAGGGCCTTTGGTTACCTAGCTAAGCCACTGCCTATCGCAGTCCACTGTTGGACATAGGCCTCTCCGATTGCACGCCATTGAGTTCGATCCCCGGCTACTCTTATCCAGCTGCTGACAGCCACCCTGCGAAGATCGTCGCTCCACCTAGCCCGAGGGCGGCCTACACTACGTTTGCCAAATCGTGTTCTCCACTCTAGAACGCAACTACCCCTCGCGTGATGTCTATGGTAACCAATTGATACACTGCAGGTGGACACATTACGAATAGCGCTGATCTAAAACTTTAAATTAGACACCTATTACGAAATAGTTTAAACAATTGCAGTGAAAGTATAAAGCTTGCGCAATAACAGTTACTACCGATAGACTCGTAAGAATGCTGTAATATGTTGTACTTATCCGAAACTGTCACTTATTTCACTAAAATAGTAACATTTTGCAATTGCCCACTTTTCCTCGCAATTCACAGTTAGATTGTTTCTAATTGAAATCGAAATGTTTTGAGTTCGATTTTTACTGTAACGAATCGGTGAAAGTAATATAAAAGGAAAGAGTGTAAATAATCTGAAACAATTATTACAACGAAATAGAACTCTATTTCGTTTAAGTTAAATTATTTATTTTCTGTGAGTGTTTTTGAAAACAGCGTTCTTGAAAGATAACGTTGGGGGTAATTTACCACAATATTAGGTCCACAATGTTGAACTCCCAAAAAGTTGAATCCCCAAAATGGTGAATCCCAAAGTGTGGAAATATTAAAATGTCGAATTTCCAAATTACAACATTTTAAATTTGTAAAATGTTGAATTTGTATAACTAAAGAAAGTTGCTTAGCATCAGGCAAAAAACAAGTAATATGATAAAATGTACCTATCATTTTATCATTTTATCAAAAAAAATCGACTTCAATGTATCTTCGAAGTCCATGGTCAAATATTGATGAAATTTATATGGAACCATTTCGTAGCTGTACTGAACCCAACGTAAAAAGAATATTCCAAATCGGTTCATAAATGACGGAGTTGATCAGATTTCTTCTAGGCGAGCGTGCTACATTTCGACCGCATTGTCACTTAGCTCACATAGCGGTCAAACGCAAGACTATAAATAATAAAAAAAAAATGTTCTGAGGTAATAAACATAAAAATGAAAAAAAACATACAATCGAACAGAGAATATCCTCCTTTTTTCGGATAAAAAAGTCTGGTAAAAAAGTAATATAAATTAGCTATATTGATTATTTTATTTTAATTTATCATCACTGCATCAAACACATAAAAAAGTATTAAACAACACCCAACGATCATACAACATAGATCATGGAATGATTTCCTGTATCCAGGAACAACGAAGCTCACAACACTCAGAAAAGTAATAAATAAATCAAACTTTAATCCCCAGCAATGGCAGAATTTTTACATGTTTTGTACGTCTCAGTATGATCATTTAAAAATAATAGAGAAATGAAGAAGTATTGTAAAAAAAAAACTTAACAAGATGTAATTTTTAAAGAAAGTTATTTGAATGTATCGAAACCATTCACCTTGATACCAAATCGGTGTGATTGTGATGTGATAAATAAAGATGAACATCGAATTATCACGAAAGTTCCATTTCCATCATCTAAGATACATTAGAAACCCTGCTATAATTATAATCTTATTAATTATTATTAATTAAGCGTACTTAAGACAAGAGATGGCATTCTATGAAGACATAAATTGACATTAAGTACCAAATGTGGAGTATCATGCATCAAAAGAAAGATCGGACGATAAATCTATGAACAAGACAGTTGATTTGTACAACAATAATTTATTGTTGTGTACCGTTTGTAACATAGATGAAGACATGTTTTCGTTACAAGTCCCTAATTAAGTATTAAATAATTTTACTATCTATGTCTATACAAATATTATAAAGAGGTAAAATTGTACGTATGTTTGTAGGGGGTATGTTTGTGATCTCTGGATATATTGATCCGATTTTAATTCTTTAACTGATAGAAAGCTAGACTGTGTTTTATTATGGCGACGCGAACGAAGTCGCGGGTGGTTGCTAGTATTGCAGATAAGTTTGTTGCAGATTGCTTTCGGCAACAAAAGACCACCCATTTTTATCGAAATTTCAAGATAAACTATTTGAAAAGTTTGGTACCTATATAAGTTAGAAATAATTATGTGAACTAAACACATTCTATATAATGTAATTTAATATATTAGTGCATAAATTAAAAGGACTAGTTTAGTTATGTTACTTACAGTATAACTATTGAATAAAAAAAAAAATTCATGCTAGATGAAATATACAAATTAGAAATACCACAAAGACTTTATATTACAATATGTAGCAATTCACATCACAATTTACAGTTATTTTAATTGTTAATAGAAATATCTTTAGGTATCTAATTATTTATCCTAATAAAGGTAACTATCTAGGACCTAGCTCCTATAGGTACCTCCGAATGGTAATGGACTTGTAGATAGGCATACGCATGCATTATATATTCCTACTTTCCTTGACATTGTTCTTCGTAACCTAGTTGAGGGAATCAAATCGAAAGTCACCGCAAAGGCACTTTATGCCCACAAAGCGGAACACAGAAAATCTAGAAACCAGTGATTTTGATCCATCACGGACGATTTGTCGGGAAAGCGGGCTATGAGAAGTAGATCTCGTGATATATTCCGTTTTCAGAACTAGATTTGAGGCAGATAGGTTTAGGAGAGCAAGACAAAGAGCTAGTACGTCATTTTACAACAGAACCGTGTCAGGAACGTGACAGGTTGCTGTGAAGCGCTATTATTGCTTTAAGGTAATAAATAACGGATATTTTATAACCTTACAGCTTTAATAGCTGGCTACGGCACGGGTTCTTGGATATGCGGGAAGAGAGATTCATAATTGTGCAATACAAAAGAGTAAAGTATAGTAGAGTAATTTATTTATGGCAATACCTACTAGGAATTAATAGCTTTGCCCTGCGATATAGCCACGATTTCCCGGGATCAAAAGTAGCCACGTCCTAAGTTCTAGGTTCTAAAGTAGGTAGGTACATACCAAATTTCATCAAAATCCGTTCGGGCAGTTTTTGCATCCATTCATCCATCCTCACAGTAGGATTCTCATAAAAGTTAACAAAAGAAAATAACGGATATTTCCATATCCCGTACCTAATAACCGAACAGCACTTTAAAATATATAGTTGTCCAATAAAATTACTTGAATGCTAATAAAATATTAGCATTTTAACGGCAATGAACTTAGCACTTGAGATGCTAAGAGCTAAATAAATAAATTTTCGGCAATGTTTGCTACGTAAAGTTTATTTACCTTTGATTTAAAAAGCTTTGTTTAAGCCATCGGCATCGCGAGTGAAGCGAGTTTTGTGCGGAATTCAATTGGTGTGGGCACTTGAAGAATGATGTCATAATTATAAATATTTAATATAATTTTATAATAAAATAATATTCGGACCTCCAGGTATCTTTTCCCTTGCAATGAGGAAGTTTAGTTCTTAGGAAACATCGGTTGAATTTTTGAGAAAATAATAAAACTGCATTTTTGAATTATAGGAAAAATTTACAGTCGTGCTCTATAATGTAATTTCCAAAAAAAAACATAGGCTTAATCGACTCTATTTCTCATCAGGAATATTTCCCTTAAAGTTACCCATCACATCAAATTTTCAGAATTTGAGATATTTTTAATTATCTTTTTCCTATAGATATTATTCTTTCCTTATGTGTGAATGTTAATAGGGGAACTGGTCTTACATAAATGAAATCAAATAAATAAGATATTTTTAAGGCACAATGAGTTGCCATGTACGAGCATGGCAACTCATTGTGCCTTAAAAAAGCTCCTATTTATTTGACTCAATTGGTCATAATGAAATATTTTCCTCGCACGTTGTCGGACGACGGGTATCGATTGAATTATCTGTAGGCCATTCAGTTGGCTCAACCGATACCCGCATGTGCATAGTATTTAATATCTTGTAGTTTAGTTTTATTTCGTTTTTAAATTATTAAGCCTTTGTTTAGTTTGTTTTTCTGTTTTCAAATAATTAAAAATATGTATATAAATTACTATTATTATTTGATTTCATTTATGTAAGACCAGTTTCTCTATTAACATTCGCTTTACTTAGAACCTGAACAAAGAAGGTTCTGTTTCAACAGTAGTTAATGCTAATTAGTTGCCAAACTCGAAAATGCCTTGTGTAATGTAAATTAGATCACCTAGCCTTGTTCCTTATTCACTAACTTGACCTCATATATAGGAACATAGTTAAGTACCTTGAAATTTAAAATGATTAAAGATTAAAGCCATTTTAATATGTGCAAATCTTTAATTGTAATTTAAAATTAATGTGTGATGCAAATAAGTCGTTAATTTTAATCATCATCAAGTCGTTATGTTCTCACTAGCTGTGCCTCGCGGTTTCACCCGCGCTTTGCTGGGATAAAAGGTAGCCTATGTCCTTTTCAGAGCGAGTGTGGCTCAGTAGAGCGAGTGTGGCTCAGCGGGAGAACTTGCGACTTTCGATCCGACGCACCCGAGTTCGAATCCCGCTGCCCTCGCAGCACTAACTTTCTTAAGTTATGTGCGGATTTAACACTAGCTCTAAAAACGGTGAAGGAAAACATCGTGAGGAAACCGCCATATCCAAGAATTTGTCACAAGAAATCAAGGACATGTGACATCCACCGACCCGCACTGGGCCAGCGTGGTGGATTATGGCCCATACTCTCTCTATGAGAGAAGGCCCGTGTCCCAGCAGTGGGAACGTGATGGGCTGATGATGATGATGTCCTTTTCCAGGACCTAAAGTACCTACATACCAAAATTCACCAAAGTCCGTTCAAGTGCATTAGTAGATAATTATCTTCATCAATAGGGGATCGGACGAATTTTCAGAAAATGTTTAAAAATACAATAATGTATATAGGTATTATATAGCCATGAAAAATAATATTTTAATGAAATAAAGTCCCAAGTGTACCTAAAACTATCTTTAAATGTTATGTATCAAATATTGCCGCGCAAAAGGTCACCTCAGAACGTATGACGTCACACGTAGGCAAACAAAACGACAAGCTCTACGAAAGCAAACTTGCAAAGTGATTTGTATACATTTTTGTGAAGTTTAAGGACTTTAGGGTCGCACTGGCATGAAACACAAGCTATTTACTTTGAAATAACGTCCTGCACTGTGTTGGTGTTTCGGAACTAATATAATTAATTTTTAGAAAAAAACAAAAACCGACTTCAATGTATCTTCGAAGTCCAAGGTCAAATATCGATGAAATTTATATGAGACCACTTCGTAGCTATACTGAACCCAACACAAAAATAATTTTTCAAATCGGTTCATAAATGACGGAGTTCTGAGGTAACAAACATAAAAAGAAGAAAAACAATCGAACAGAGAACCTCCACCTTTTTTGAAGTCAGTTAAAAAGATGTCAGAATTATTAGTTTTTATTTATTGATTTAAAATCAAATTAATAACAAATAAATTATTATTATTTTACAAGAATATTGATTGAATGATCTTTCGGATTCGACAAACATTCTAACTACATTTTATATTTTTTATTTATCGGTGTCCGATCCCCAATTGGAGTTGTCCAAATTGTGGAGGATTAATTATGACTGGCGAATGTATCATTTCCTCTAATTTTATGGTTTTGGTACATGCGAGATTCCTAACTCAGTTACTTATGTCTTCCTTAACGGCTTTAGAATGTGGAAAATTCGCACAAGGAGTTCAGCGTAATATAAATTTTGGGGCTGAGTTGGGTTTCGAACTCTGCCGCGGTTGTATAAAAATAGGTGATCGGACAACTTTTCAGAAAGTGTTTCAAATTACCCATAATGAAAAATAATAATTTAATAAAGTCCTAAGTGGCTGGCAGTAATTACATGCGAAGGGCCGAGGATCGGACTCAGTGGCGTGCATTGGGAGAGGCCTATGTCCAGCAGTGGACTCGTATAGGCTGATGATGAATAAAGTCCTAGAAGTACCTAAAACGATGTTTAAATGTTATGTTTCAAATATTGCCGCGCAAAAGGTCACCTCACTACGTATGACGTCGCACGCAGGCGAACGATACTACAAGCTCTACGAAAGCAAACTTGCAAAGTGATTTATACGTTTTTGTGAAGTTTAAGGACCTCAGGGTCGTCATGGCATGAAAAATAATTATATCGTATTGATTTAGATAAAAAGCAAAAATTCTTTGCACAAAAACAATTTCTATGCTTTATTTTTCTTGTAATTATAAATTATTTAACTGGGTTTATATTACAAATTCAAAATGTTATCATATACTTCTAAATTTTTCGTCAAGCAACAGTAATTTGTTAGTATGTGGTTAGTAGTCGACCAGAAATGCAATATTTTAGGAATGTAATCATTTTACAATGTTTAAGTTTAAATATTTTTTAAACGACTTGAGTTTGGTTTGGTTTTAAGGTCAAAAAACTAATAACAATACCTCATCTTCGTCAAGCAACACCGGCTACTTACTCGAGCAGAAAGTGCAATTGCTTTTTGTTAAGTTGCAGGAAAATCGACTTCACAAAAACAGCTTTAAAAACAATCGTTTTTGTCGAATGTCGTCTATTTTATCCATCCGCATAAAAACAAATGCGTACCTAAAACACAATGGGTCACATAAAAAGTAACAGTTACGTATGATTAGCGAGTCCGACGAATTCGGTTCAATGTCGCCACAGATAACTGGCAGTCGCTTGCCGTGAGAAAACCACAGATCACATGCGAACTAGGGCTGCCATACTGCACTATTTTGTGTGTTTACGAGTATATATGCCACCACCGTAAAATTGTAAATACCGTTAGATTATAATCTATCTTGCGAGATTGTAAGCTGTCAAAAGATTGTGAACCGTAACATATTGCTTACAAACTTACAATCAAACGTATAAGGGGCAGCCCTCGGTAGGTTAGGGTGCGGCGGGGGTAGCCCCTGGGCCACCTCAACGTCGCAAACATGTATATTATACTCACGTATAAACATACGTGAATATAATATACATGTTTATAACGTATGTTTATGTATGATTAACAGTTTCACTTCGATAGATTATAACCTACCGAAAAATAATGCGTTAAATTGTAATGTTAAATGTTATGGTTCACAATCTTTCGACAGTTTATAATCTCGAGAGATAGATTATAATCTAACGGTATTTACAATTTTACGGTGACAATTATAATATAAACAATTGAACAAATATTGTGTATGTGTTATATAATTGAACGTTGATACGTCTCATAATGTCCGGATTTGGCCTTCAAAAACCTGTATATTTTTACTATCACATCGAATATTTAAGTCCATAGCAAAACAGTTGATAGCCCTGATGCGAACTGCCCCGAAGGTCGCGGTAAAAGTGTAAAAAACTGACGAGCGACTACGCCCAGTCGGCTGCGAACAACTGGGTCAAGTGTAGATTACAATTCTCGCTGCGTAAACGCGGAAACGGCACGCTTTTTGTGCAAATGTTTACGCTTTCGTTGGACGTCTTGGATGCAGACGGATTTGGTAGTTACACCGTGACGGAGTTACTTAGGAATTTTTTAGGAGTGATTGGGCGTCATTGAAAATTCCGTATGTTGTCGGAACAGACAGCCAAAGCAGACAATTTGAAAATAGTTTGTTCAGAAACCCCTTCCTCTTTTAAATGCTGATCCTAATTAGATTTTCAAATATATGATTGACTTATTAGCAGGTGAAGACTGATATTGATGATACTGCTCTAGGCTTATAATAAAAACGTAAATTATGTAACTAGTGCTTTATGACAAAGGTACTTAATATTGTAAGAAATTAGGTAGGTTCCTATTATATTGCTAATAGGTACCATTTAGTCTTGAAAGAAAGAAGGAAAAGAAAGAAAATAAGTTTATTATTACACCATCTTATACTAAAAAACAGAGTTAATACATTTAAATGAAATTGGTCATAAAAGGACACAACTCAGCAACTTCTGTGCGGTATCTCATTTAAACTGCTTCATTTATGCATTCATGCGTCATTTAGGTTACATTAGGTACCTATAGGTACTAGTTATTAATATTTTTCGTAGAATTATATAAATAGCGGGTCCTTACTTATTTTTGGGTTGGTAATGACCATTAATAACAATTAACTTAGTCATAATTAAACTAATATAAATATATGAATCATTAACCTTTCTAATCCAAGTCAATGGGCTTTTAATTGTCATGCACATAAAGGAAGGTCGTGGTAATCTTGTTGTCAAACATTTAACAAGTGATTATTATTATAATTAATTACTTACATTGTTATAAGTTACGATTAATGTGGTTCTAGTGTTGCATAAGATACGCAATTGTTTAGGGCCCGACCTGACCTTTGTTCAACATTAAACAATATGGTGAAGTACAGCCGCGAGGACTGCCGCGGGTGATCATTTTGTTGACGAACTTCTGACGCACCCGACTTCGAATCCCGACTTGGCACTGCATCAATGACTAATAGCTAAGTGAGGATTTTGCAAGCTCGCTCTAAACGGTTAAGGAAAAAACCGTGACGTAATACGCTTATACGCGCTTCGGAGTGATCTATTATTTATAGGCTCTGGCTGCGATTGTAATACCTTCCACCGAACAAAGCCATGTCAAGCAACTTAGTCGTGTTTCAGAATGATGTTCAGTGAATCATCAGGGAGACGAGTTTGCGCAAACGCTCAACCGCCGTCTTCCTGTAGGTATACCTATTTCTTAACATCAGACGACCTAGAAGCGAAAAAAGAATGTAGTCGTGTCAATAAGCTACCCTACGTATTAGGACTTGAAAACGCTCGTTGACGTTGTCAGGCGTAGTCCTCGGGATGGATGGATTGACAGCGGGAATGGTGGAAGTATCCACTGCACCATATTCGCTTTAAAGCATATGTCATAATCGACTCCGTAAAGGGTCTATTTTGACTCACCTATTGACCTATAGTTTTAAGCGCAACGAGCTAGTTCGAAAACAAACATTTTAATCGGTATTTCAAACCATAATGTCACTCTCGTAAATTTTTAAGAATTCTAACGACTCAGTCAAATAGAACACTACGAATAGGTTCAATGTAAAAAACAACCCTGTATTTTCCATCGGGCAGTTAAACAAAAAGGATTTTCACACATTTGAATGTACAGTCGCATAGCCAAGTATGTACTAGTTTTTGCTACAAGTCAGACAAAGCAGCCTCATTAAATACAATCGTTATTTTGCAACGCAATAGCCCTTACAGTTATGTGAACTTACAACAATAGTGCGTACAAAATAACAATATGTGATACAGCTTTTGGTACAGGTAGAGGGAAAAGTGCTGAGTGAAATCAGTTAACTTGGACAATATTGCAATTCAGAACAGATTTGTATCCTTAAACGAGCCATGGTTTGGATTTTAAATTATAAACTATTTTTTTTCCAAATATTCTTGTTTATTTTACCTACATATCGAAATTTTAAACAACAAACGTGACACCAAAATACATGTCTCGTATTAAAAGAGACTCTACCAACTCCCACTGTAAGTAGTCACATACCCACACAGATGTAGCGATACCAATCTAACGACTTGTCCTCCCACCTGTACCTACACAAACGCTTTATCTGGCGAGATATCCGCGGACCTTCGCGCGCGTATCAGGAGGTTCTCACGCCTTCGCTTGTCGCTCGCATAACAAAGGAGGTTGCAAGATGTGGCTTGACCTTTTTTAAATTGGTTCAGAAGGAGCCTTTACGTACACAAGATAGAAACTAGGTTGGTAGTTGCGACTCATTTTTAACGAACTTCAAAAAAAGGAGGGGGTTCTCAATTAGACGGTATTTTTTTTGTATGTTTGTTACGCGATTGCTCCGCCAATTATGAATTGATTTTGATAATTCTTGTTTTGTTTGGTAGGTCATACTTCAGAAGTCGTCCAATATAAATTATCGAAATTGATACAGCAATTTTGAAAAAAAATTCATTGCAAAAAATATTAGTTTAGTCTTGAAGTCGGTTTGAAGGGCATTGTGGCCAGCGAAATTACTGGGCATATGAGACTTAATTTCTGATATCTCGGGGTGATAGGTGCAATGCCGTGCTAATCAGTACTTTTATGGTATTAAAAGTTGAAATAGTTTTTAATCTGTTGTAAAGTATGTTTATAATAAGTAATAAATGTAGAGACAGCTAGAGTTCAATGTTGGGTGTGGTTGTATTTGGTATTAGTGTATTTTCTCGAGTAGATTTTGACATTTGATTGCCAAAGGTTTGTAAAATGTGAAGGACACACATCTACCTTGACACGATTCATAATATGATTCATACTAGGTCAACGTTTAAACGGGTGTGGCTTTGTACTATATGACAGGGATCAAGACTTCAAACTACACTTAAAAATGCTGCTGCGTAAGGCTGGGTCCGTAGTAAAAATATACTTTATGGTCTCTACCTACTATAATTCATACCAGTTCGTTATGTAATGCTTCGAGTGAAAAACAACAAACGAATCTAGAAATCGGGATTTGTAAGGTACGATTTAACTGAATTAATTTCGTATCGCAACATCGCGTTCAATCTCCGAAAATCGAAAGTTCAATCAAGTTGGTAAATCTTCGAAATGTTGGCATTACTTATATTAAGTTTAATTTAGTTCGACGGAAGCTAAACAAAATTATCTACGATCTCAATTCGACCTGACTTGACTTATATCGACAGACTATAAAGCTGTTTATATTTAAATGGTTATTTGACTAAACCTTAGATGCCGAGGCGCCTACTATTATTAAAGGTCTTACTTAAACTCGCAATAGTTAGATTTTCATGGAATATGGATATTTTCCGGAGATACTTATTAGGCGAGAGATGTTTTATTGAGTGTCATGGCAAAACTAAAAAAAAGGGCCAACTTACAGAACCTACCTACATTGCAAGTTAAAAAACGCAACGTACAAGCTTATGGTTAGGGCTAACAGAAAACATTCAGAAACAAAATGAGACACTTACTGTGTTACACACCCGTTACACAAAAAAAACTTATGATTCGTGAGCTTGTGATCCATAGTATCCGTCTAGGAAGCTCAATTCAAGATGAAGGAAGCCATTACAGGTTCCATTACAGTGGTCCATCTAGCGTTTCGAAACTCACTCGCAATTCGCGCCAGAGGTTCCCACGGTGGCGCAATAGGCTGACGACTCGGCACTCGGACCTCCTTTGCACCACACTTGTGTCATTATATAGGAGCTCGATTATTTATGACACCTTGTTTTGTACAATCATCTCGGGATATTGCACACTTTGCATATTAATTTGGCATTTGATATGATTTACGGGCTTTGTGGAACGCAAGGTTTAAATAGAAAATTTTCTGTGCACAATGGGCTGCAAAACAATTCCTAGATAGCACGTTAGCTTGCTGCAAGTTTGTTTAACCTTTGATATTGATTTGGTATTAAGTTAATTGCGTGGTAACTAGAAAGTTTTTTTTATGTATCTGACTGACGAGACAAGCTGGTCGTTTGCCTGATGGTAAGCAATACGCCAGCCCATAACCATAACAGCACCACCCAGAAGTTTGACTTAAACTTGCAGCAACTTTGCACACATGCCATGGCAAACTTGGTGCAAGTTTTCACGTTTGATACTTCAAACTTGTTGCAAGTCTGATACAAGTTTATATTTATCTGGGTTTGTTGGTGACAGGCTTAGTCAAGTGCGATTTTTACCAGTTGTCCTGAGACTTGAAAGAAAAAATTTAGTGCAGCAAAATGCTATAATTTATATTATGGACACGAGAAATTATTTAGACAAAAGAAATAGAATTCCGGTTAGAATCAGCATAGTCGTCTTGTCTCTTTTGCTTTTGCATTCTATTAAATGCCTGGAATGTTGTTATATAATAAAATATATAGATTCATTTCAAATTATTTATACAGTTTGCAACACTAAAGTAGACTTGAGCATCCGGATCGACTTAATTTAAGATGCTCTGAAATAGATTTATGACGGTCTAATAAAATATATTCACGTTATGCTAAACTTTTAAAAGGTTAACTAAAACAAAGGTTAAACCAGGTGTTAAAATGTAACTAACATCCTTGATATAATTCTCAGGATGATTTAAACACATTCTCATGCAAATTTATAGAGATTTAAAAAACATGATTAACAATAAATTAGAACTTAATAACATAAATAATGACGTGAATAAGTATTGTGTGGAACTACAACTGAATTGATCATGACATTTAAAAACACCCGAAATTGGAAATGGAAAGGTTAATAGCAGATGGACTCATGTCTAAAACAAGTTGAATCTTTTTAATTTGTAAAATCAGACCTGATTAACAGGCTCATGCTAAAACTTGGCTTCGAATCAGAATGGCAACCAGGTAGCAAGTTGAAATGTCGTTCAAGTATAACTTTCAAAATATTTAGATTCGGTATTGCCGAAAGAATTTTTCGTGCAATTTTTCGTACAAGTAATACCATCCCAAAGTCAGGCTTATTACGCATAACTATTATGCACCTTTAATAAAAGGCAATTTTACTGCCACACTACTGTAATTGGCATAATATCTAGCGCTATGCCTATCCAGAAATCTTCTTGTAAAAGAACCCTACCACAAAGTATTTTTAACAATATATCTAGCAATAATAAAATAATAATAGAATATGGAGCTATAAATCTTACACCAGATTAATGTTATTATTACAATAACCTTGGTAGTAGAAGCGAGTGAACGACTTACAATAACGATAATGATCATGATTTTTGCACGATGTGTTTCGTAACAATCAAAGGTACCTATGTAATATCACAATGGAGAATATGCATCAATGTACTCGATTATGATGTCCAGTTTTTTCGGCGAAGCAAAAAGATAATTGTATATTAACTACACTCACGATCCATCATGATCTGCTCAGCTGTTCTTGATATGCCTAGGTATATTTAGGTTATTAAAATCAAAATAGGTTTATTTTGGCAGTTGTGCCTACGCGTCGGCGATGGTGACTTCCACCTGTACACCCGGCTCGATGTTGATAGATGTTATTTGCTTCACAATCAGGAGAGTGCTGGTCGATCACTCTCTTGTAGATTCGCATCTGTAGCCTGTCCCATGTGTTGGAATATTAAAACGATTGCATTGAGTAGTTGATCGGTAGTAACGAATTTGACTGATTTTTGAAAGTCATAACTTCTTGGGGCTATCGATTACAGTTCCAGTATGGAATAGATAATTAATGTCTATATTTACCTCTCATCCAATGTTAATAATGAAACTAATGTTTTATTTCTTTCGTTCTAGGTCCACAGCAAGGGCCTGAAGTTTGGTATCTACGAAGACTACGGCAACTTCACCTGCGCCGGCTACCCAGGTGTGGTCGGCCATCTTGCAGGAGGTAACAATCATCTCTTATCTACTTATAATCAAAAGCTTTTCCTTGATTCTTCAATTGTGTGGTTGTATGTGCTACTGACATCTAGGCGATGGCTTCGTTTTGATTTTTTCACTGTTTTCTATTTAGTTCAGTGTTAAGTATATTCGTTTGATATAAAGGTGCCAAGCTCTTCCTGCCATCTCTTGCTTAGTTTAGATAGCTATGTTGGCGCAGCGACTTTAAATGTATCTTGATATCCGATACTAAAAATGCTTCTTCTCTCGCGAGTTCATGCCAGGGATCAAAAGGCTTGGAGTTCTCAGAGTTTTTTCCATCTCGTCCATTCGTCTGTTTTGGGGATGATTGTCGATCGTTCTACTTGAAATATTTTATTTGAGAACAAAGACGTAAGATATCACTAATTTCATGCCATGGTGAGACCATACCTAACTCTAACATTGTGTAAATTATGTACAAAATGCCTGGGAGGAACAGTGTTAGATATTGAAAAGAGAAACAGATGGTGGAAATACCATTGATTCGCAACGTATATGAAACAAAAGATAGACATGCAAAAATAAGTTGGATTACACAACGCAAATGTTACGCGAGTAATATGTACGTACGAGTATATACTGAATACGAAATTTGTACATGTAAAAATATACGCCCATATCAAATATCCTTGTTGTACACTCAACTTACAAAACAATAGCAATGCAACCTGCCCCACATATTGGAATTAGCAATTCGTCATTACACCAACGTCTGCATTGACTTAATGTTGCCATTATTGGCCATTTTAAATTCATCTAGCACTCGTAGAAATGGCAATCGCGAAATACTTATGCATGTCAAAAGCAAGACAATTGTTTGCTGAAGTAACTGTGTAGTAGTGATCACTCTTTAGATACCTTAGAGCAGCTGACACTAGGAGGTATATCACATATCAACCCTTGACTTGCCAGACTTGCCAGACTAAATGGATACAAGTGTGGCAAAGAAGTAGAAAGCCTGTCTCATGGAAAGCGGTCGATGTCGCTTATGCATATGTGCAACATTGCTGTATTACCTCTGTGAAAGAAAAGAGGATAGAGGGATGGGAGAAGGGTTGAGAGCTGGCCCCTGTACCAAAACGCGAGCTCACAACTGTTGATCTCAGATAGAGTCACGCAACTGGCGCTTGCACAACTGCATGTGCAACTGGTGCATGATCAGTTACACTGATGCACTGTGTGCATAGAAAACAGACATGTATAGTGCATAGAAAAATTATAGTGCGCAAGCATTACTGTCTTCCGGTTTCTAAGATATAACGAAATAACTAGAGTCAAAATCCTTCATAAAAGAATGAGACATTTTTGAAAAATTTTTATAATTATGAAGAATTTATTTAACTTTAAAAGAAACAATTATATTAAGTTGATTTAATTGAAATGAAATGTTTTTGTGAGAATCATCAATTGGCTCAATAGCACTTTTTAAAATGATTATTGCTTATTCGCTAGTTTTGTTACAATTTAGTTGATTAACAAGCTGTCAAGTGTTTTGTTGAAATTATACGATCCATTAAAAAACAAGTCATTTTAGTCTACTTTTCATAGTTACATATTGAATTTTGCAATTCAGCGTAACATCGACATTTGCAATTCATCGCCGAAAGAACCAGTAGGTTTTAAAACACCAATTTTGCATCAACAGTACATAGAAGTGGTAGTTTATAATCTTACTCCGACTTAATACTATAAATGCAAGTAAGTTTCTGAGTATGGACGGATGGATGGACGGATGTTTGTTACTCAATCACGCAATAACTACTAAACGGATTTTGATGAAATTTTGGTATGTAGGTTCTTTAAATTAGATTAGATAACGCTTTATTGCTACACGAAATAATAACAAAACAAAGCTTAAAGCTAAAGTCTCACAATGGGCGGTCTTATCGTTTATAGGGATCTCACCCAGACAACTTTTAAATTTACATAGGATAATTTTTATCCCGGGAAAATGAACAGTTCCCCGGGAAACAACTGTAAACCGAATTCAACAAGGACGATGTCGCAGTTATATGGTAGTTCCACCTAGGCCGCGTTCAGAAATGGGTAAATGTTCACGAATACTTGTCAGTTAATCTCAGTGATATGCCAAGTTAAAAATTAACTAACGCCTTTCTGTACGGGCATCGAGTAATACAATGAGCCAGCCAATTAAAACCAATAATTTTCAAGACCGAGATTTTCCGCGCTTTTGTTTATCAGATTTAACTGCGTTATTTTGGCTAATATCGGAATTTTACCTTATATTTTGCTTCAAATACACGAATCGCTTATTTTATTTATATGTACAAGAAATCAATGCAAAAATATTGCAAAATGTAAAGGAAAATGACAACTGACAACTATTACCTGACAGGTGAGAATCGTAACCCGCATTTTTATCGGTGAATATTTTCACCAGTCAGTTGAACTTTTACTCTCCCCAATTGGTTTTCTGAACGGCTCTGGGTAAATTTAAAGTCAAAGTTCACCCGAGTCATTTCTGAACGGCGTTAGGGTAATAATTACATTAACTGGGTGATTTCTGAACGCGGCCTTAGTTCACTGGGTAAAAGAAAAAAGCTGTCTGCGTGAAGGACAAGTGTCCGATGGGTACCGTTTAAGTTATTTAGGTAACTTTTTTTATTCATTATTCAGGAGTATCTATATCATACATGCTGCATATAATGAAGTTTGTAAAAATCTTATATAATTTTTTTTTTTTTTTGTGTAATGACGGCTCAAGCTTAGACCCGCCATTAGAATTACAATCTAGCCTTATAAGACTAATAAGTAATTTAAATTTAACTTAAACTGCTAAGTAGAGTAAAACTAAGAATATGTCCATCAACACTTTTCTTATTGTCTCTATTAAGGCGAAGACACTATGTTCTTGTGTTCTTTACAAGTAGCACTAACTGTTTATGCTACGGTTCACTGGCACTTCACTAAACTAACTCAAAAGGTTTTGTCCTTTTTAATCTTCTCACTAGGTCTGTGTTGTCGAGGAGCTGGATAGCCTCGACGTTCACGTGATGGTGAAGCCTAAATTCATGAGCTTCGGCATACTTATTAATTACACTAGTGACGAGGTCCACTTTTAGGTCCCGATGGAGGTCGTCATTTCTAATATACCACGGAGCGTTTACAATACCCCTGAGTACTTTATTTTGGAATCGTTGAATTATTGCTACGTTGTTTTGATTGGTACATCCCCACAATTGGATTCCATAAGTCCATATTGGCATGAGGACTTGTTTGTACAATAGTAATTTATTGTGCACTGACAACGTAGAATGTCTTCCAAGTAGCCAATACATCTTTCTATAGCGAAGCTCTAGCTCGTCGCGTTTCTTTTTGACGTGTGCCTTCCAGCGAAGCTTTGCGTCTAGTGTCATGCCAAGGTACTTGGCTGTATTTTCGTACGGTATCGCTTTATTGTTTATTAACACCGGATGATAGTTTGGTCTTTTGTTCGTAAAATCTATGTGAATAGATTTTGATTCATTCAGTTTGATTTTCATTTTTTCGTCCAATCAAAGATGGTGTTGATGGCTGTTTGAACCTTTTCCACTGCTTCCTCTTGAGTGACCCCCGTGGCCATAATAGCTGTGTCATCTGCAAAGGTTGCAATGGTGTTGTCTTCTAGCACTGGGATATCACAAGTATACAATAGGTACAGGACCGGACCTAGAACACTCCCCTGTGGTACTCCAGCTCTTATTAGCTTAAGTTCAGAATAAGCATCCTCTTGTCGTACTCTAAACATTCTTTGTGTTAAATATGATTCTAAGAGATCTGCAAACTGATGTGGAAGCATATTTCTTATTTTGTGAATTAGGCCTTTATCTTATATAAATAATTAAAAATAATAATTAATGATATCTTAAAAAACGAAATGGACCCTAAAATAAGAAGAGCGATGTTCATTATATAAATGAACAATTATATAGGTAACGTAATTTATTTCATTGTTTTCGATCCTTTCCGAATTTCCTCGACTCATTCGACTCATTGTCAAAGAGAGAACTGAGTCACTGGGTTTCCACATGTAAATGAATAGATTTCTCCGCAATATCAGCAATTTAAAATGTATCAGTGTAAAGTTGCAAAGCCCCACACAGCGCGGCGCGGCGCAGCGTTGCGTCAGGTCGCGTGAGTCCGTGCTTGTAATACACTAGTATCCACGTGATTTCCTGTCCGGTGGTACCTACTTGCTGTACTCGTACAGTCAGCACAACAGGTACACAAATAGCAACGACACATTGAGTACATGTCATACTCTAAACTTGTTTGACAGGTGTCTCTCGAATAACTTGTCTATTTTGCCTTTGTTATCTACGAAACATAATTCAGTAATTAAGGCGTCAGGAGTAGATTATTCGGCATTTTTGATAGTGACTATTGACGTTGATTTTCCACCTAACAAGCTGTGGTGGGTGAAGTGACCTCTACACGAAAGTTGCATCGCCTGGGACACGATTAAGATGGTGTAGGTCCGTTGTCCCCATAAACCGTGTCACCGTAAAACGGGGACAGTGCTACCACGTGGTACTTTAATAAAATATTTAAAAATACGTCCCGATATTTAATTATTTTGTTTCCATTGATATAGTAAAGTTTATATGACAAAACTATACTTTCTGGCGCTTCGTCGGTCGGCCGCTGCCGCGGCACGCTCGCTTCGCTCGCTCGGCTCGCGATGTGTGGTCACAGTTCTAACATAACCTAACCAAGTGGCTGTATCCCCGTAAAGAGGACAATGGTACGAAAACATAATGCCGGCCCTTTGTCCCCGCTAAGGGTAAGGGGAAGGCCTACGGGGACAACGGGCCTACAATATTAAGGTGATGTAGACATTAGACATGCCCAGAACCTTTACCAGCCTCTGGACCTGACCGAAAATATTCCGATATACGAGTTACTTATGTTAGGATTAATAATGTACATCTACAGAGCACCTAATCAATTCGAAACGTAGAATGTATGTGCTACAGGAACCTAACATATTTTAGCAACACTTCCGACACCAGAAGCTGGACACAAATTTTTTTTATGCTTCAGTAATTCTGAAACCGTAGACTACGACGTCAGTAAGTTAGTTAACGACAATACATAAATAAATTATGTAATTATTTAGTCATTCATCAGCGAACGGCCAGTCCGCTGTCAGGAAGTCTATGAAATATTGAATTTTACGTTTTCCTCTTTTGACGCCTCATCGGTTTAGTTCTAATGAGTGCATGCAATAGTTTTAATACCCAAACTTTACTAAGTTTTAGTATTTAAAACATAAAATTTAAACATTGACTTACCAACTCAAGAATCTAACCCTAGCTATGTCATATAGCTATGTATAGCTAGTCAATATAAAAATGTATAACAAAATCTCGGATACCAATAAAACTCAACAAAAAATCAAATCTTGGAGAATAAACTAAAAACCTTTTTATGTAGTAAAAGTTACTATGTGTAAATGTTTTAGAGATACATTTTTACGAAAAGAGTAATATATCGGTCCGTTTCTACTCATATTGCTAGGCCCTAAATAAGATATGTGACTCTGTATATTAAATATATTTAAGATCCCTGTAATATGAATATGAACGTGCGATAAATTAACTGAAGTAAAGTCTATTTTTTAATTTTGCTTCATCATCATCATCATCTACCCATCATGTTCCCACTGCTGGGACACGGGCCATCTCTCATAGAGAGAGCATAGGCCATAATCTACCACGTTGGTCCAGTGCGGATTGGTGGATGTCACATGTCCTTGAATTATTTGTGATAAATTCTTTGATCGAGTGGAACCCCGCTGATCGGTTTCCTCACGATGATTTTCTTCAACGTTTCAATTTTTTTAATTTTGTTTATTTTATTTCAAAGTTCTTATAATTGGCACTATCTCGCCTGATGTTAAACGACGATGAGGCCGCGTAGATCAAGAGGAAGATGACAGTTCTTGTGCCACTACAATACCCGCATTCATGAATAACACTAGGTGTAGTATCTAGAGAACCAGAAACTACGAGGACCATGTTACCACAACACCAAGACACTATATGACATACACGCTCAATAACCAGATCTAGATAAATATATGTAATGCTAGGGCAGGCAGGTCCAGTAAGGAAGTTCTTACATTAGTTTTTTGCCTTGTAAAGTGTTGGACATAGTCTGTAAGTTACATTTGCTGTATAAATAAATAAATAAAAATAAGTGACATGAGCTGACCTGTTTAACCACAGAGGCTGTCATTTACATTTGGCGCTTATAGCAAACTATGTCAAGGGCCAGTTTGCCAATTCAGGAAGAGATTGCAATATCCATATGAGTACGAGTAGAACATCGCTAATGGCAAACCACACGCAATGTCCTTTTGTCCGTCACTCATCCGTCACTCGTTGATACAATTACTTCGCTTGTATGCTAATGTACTTGATTGATATTGTAGTTGTATGACTGTAACACGTGAAAAAATACTGTAAAGCTCTACTTTTTTTATAAAACTGAGTGATAAGACTTGCAAGTCGTTCGCCTTATGGTTAGCGACACGCTTGCCATAACAATTGCAGTGCCACCTAGAACTTTATTTCCATAAAAAGCACTTGACTTATGCTTTTGCTTTATGCGATAAGACCGCCAATTGTATTACCCTAGTTAAGATTTATATTTTTCTCATGTAATTATGTTTGTGGTATGCGATAAAGTGTAATTGTATTGTATTGTATTGACTGCGCGTGCGCATACCGGGGGGAATCAAGGACACGTGACATCTACCAACCCGCACGAGGCCAGTGCAGCGTTGCCCATACTCTCTCCATGAGAGAAGGCCCGTGTCCTAGCAGTGGGAACGTAATGGGCTGATGATGTTGATGACGATGAGGGGTCATGCGCACTATGTGTTATGAATCAAGCTATGAAAGAAAAATGTAGACTAACTTCTCCATCATTGGTTTAATGCGGCATGTATGTGAATATATGGTGTTACACCTAATGGTTCAGTTTTGCATATGAGATTACAGACGGCCTTAGATGACCTTGCCTGGCTATTATTAAATACAATCAGCATTAAATACAATCAGCGTCAAATCAAATGTACTGTGTAACTAGGGATAGTGTTGTTTAGTTAAGTTTATAGAGTTTGCTTAGTAACAAACTTACAATGATGTATATATTTTATAATGTATTTAATATTTGTGTTAATTTTGATGTAGCCTTATTATAATACTATTTTTATTTGACGTGTAAATTTGACATTTTACCAATAAATTGATTATGATTAGAGTAGCACGAGAAAAGAACTGGAGGGCACTAAAAATACACTAAAAATATTTATTTCCAATCTCAAAATATTTTAAGACTGTTTGCTATAATGGAATAAAAGAACATCTAAACTTGGCTATTTTATCATAAAAGCCATATATCGACCTCAATTCGTACTATACAACATTTCTATGATTCTATTGATTTAATTTGCCGTGCTTCCGCTCGGCTCTGCTCCGCACAGCCTCGCCATTTAGTCATCCTAAGTAATATGCTAACCTGCTCCTTACTATTAATTATTCTGTGCTGCTGTGGAGTAGGTCGATGTGTTGAAGGTACCTACTACAAAATTCATTTCATTACCCAATCACCGTCTATTTTAGAAGTCAAAGGGGTTTAGTTGCAAATTTAAAATAAAGATACTGAATTTTTAAACTATTAATATACTTCCAATCCCTACAAAGACGTAGAGTAAGGACCGATAGACATCCAAACAACATTCACTTTAACATGTTGATAAATTGTAAAAGTGTGGTAATATTAACATAACATTTCCATTCTGATCTACTCCAGACGCGGCCACCTTTGCGCAATGGGGCGTGGACTACGTAAAACTGGACGGGTGCTACGCCCTGCCAGCGGACATGGACCACGGGTACCCGGAATTCGGACGGCAGCTCAACCTGACCGGTAGACAGATGGTCTACTCATGCAGCTGGCCGGTCTACCAGATCTACGCTGGTCTTCAAGTAATTAATACCTTAATTTTTTCTATATATCTCCATACCTTATCCATCAATATCTCTCTTCCTTCCGATATTATATCTCTCCCATTCCACTCTACTTTCTCCGGCATAGGCAGTGGTGAACGGTGCCTCTTACCAACAGACAAACATATATGTATGAATAAAAAAAACACGTGTTTTAAGATTAGCCATAATAATTAATTGTATCATCCGATCACCAGTAGTCGTCAAGCTTTTTTTTTTACTCTTAATAGATCTATGTTTGGCCACTATCTCGCCTGATGTGAAGCGATGATGTGGCCTAAGATGGAGCACATAGATCTAGAGAGAGACGGCAGTTGAGCGGCTGCTCAGACCCGTCTCCCCGATGGTTCACCGAACATCATCCCGAAACACGACTAGGTCGCTTGACGGCATGGCTTTGTTCGGTGGGTGGTACAAAGCTACAATAGTTAAATTAAAGGAATAAAAGTTAAAGAAAGTTGTAGGTGGTTTCTTCCACGGCTGTGACGGAAGTATTCGTAGCAAGTTTAAACCATAAACGTCAAAGTATCTTTGAAGGCTGAATGCTATTGTATTTTAGACAGGCCAATGTACTACAAATACGCCGTGAAGTCATATTGTCTTCGCTTTTAAAACATCACCACCCATTCTTATTAGTTCAGTTTTTTCAGCCTTATTGCATCACTTGTTGAGTACTTACATAATGTGGGTAACCTACCTGATGTGGTAATACTTAAATGTGCTTGACTTTTTATTGTCGATTGGCTTGCGTTTGATAACTATCTCACCTGATGGTGTCAATGCGGTCGACAATGTAGCACGCTAGCAGGATAGTGACTTGAATACTCTAAGATTGTTACTTTCGGGAAAGACTGACTTCGGCAGGGGGTTTCACTCGTTGGCGGTTGGCATAAGAAATTTGGAAGCGAAGCGCTTCATGCGTGCAGGTGGAATGTCTGCCATGTAACAGGGGCGCGTTTACAGTTAACAACTTGTTTGACTTATGAATAATGTTTGCGTTTTATATTATACCTAGTCGAGGGTTGTGCATTATATTCACCATGCAATTTTCTGTCTTCCAGCCAAACTTCTCATCGATCATAGAGCACTGCAACTTATGGCGCAATTTCGACGACATTCAAGACTCGTGGGCGTCCGTCGAGTCTATCATAGACTATTACGGAAACCACCAGGACGTGATTGTGCCTAACGCTGGGCCGGGGCACTGGAATGACCCTGATATGGTAAGAATCTGATATGATAAGAACCTGATGTAGCATAATATTGAGAGCTGACATTTTTCCCAAATAGAGTTGGTGTGTATTTTGTAAGGGTTTATTGTAGATTTTTAGAACCAATACTTTACGACTATTTATGACCCGAATAAGACAAAAGTATGGATCTTTAATAGCAAACAAATTTTAATTGTATAGTTTTAGTAGCAGATTTAACCATTTCATATTCCTCATATTAATTTCTTAATTGCAGTTGATCATCGGAAACTTCGGTTTATCATACGAACAGAGCAAGACGCAGTTCGCGATATGGGCGATCCTGGCTGCTCCACTTCTGATGAGTGTGGATTTGCGAACCATCCGACCGGAATACAAAGCAATCCTGCAGAACAGGAAGATTATCGATGTCGACCAGGACCCGCTGGGCATTCAGGGCAGGAGGATATACAAGGTTATTTGGCCGTCATATTTCTTGAGACGTACCAAAGTCATATGAAAAAATTTAACGAAATTGTAGGAACTCGCTTGCTTACTTGAATTACAGCTTGCTTGGATTACAGTGCAATGTACCTCATTTCACGAAAAATTTGAACAACCGATTAATTTTAAATTTTAAACTTACTGAATTCATTCATAAATAGGAAAATGATCAGGCAGACCATCAGGTGAACGTCGTGCATGTCTCATGCCTGTTCCATAAAAACATGGTTTATTAATAATGTGGTAACAATATTACAACGGTATCGGTTGACCCAATACCGTGATACTTACTATAAAACCAAAAAACTTCGTTACACTTTGAATTTTTTACACACGCCTAGATCTTGGACGGACAATTTTGGAGTGAGACTTATTTGATCCCTCTGTTTTCCAGCACCGAGGCATCGAGATCTGGTCCCGTCCCATCCTGCCAATTCAAGGACAATACTACTCTTACGCGGTCGCCTTCGTCAACCGACGGACCGACGGCACACCGTCTGATGTGGCTGTGACCCTCAGGGAACTCGGGCTTAACAACCCGGCTGGATACAGAGTTGAGGTTAGTAAGTTTGTACGTTCAAGTAAATTGCTGGATATAGATTGTAAGTCGGATCCGGGCATAGGCCCAGGAACTAAAGAGGAACTCTAAATCTGTTGCCCAAACAACTGGTCGACTAGGTACGTCTTGGACGACTACATCGATCTGAAGAATAAATTTAGGCACAAACTCATCAATGCTATTGCTAAGAAATAATATCAAGGCGAATTAATGCAAGTTCGTGCAAGATTATTGTGCACATTTGTGATCTTCTTTTATTCTAAAGCTTCCGTAGCCTATTCCAGACAGTGTACTGTTTAAGTTCTTCATTGACCAATCGTTCCACTGTCACCGCATCACAGGCTGTGATTCTATGCGAAAGATTTTCTTTCGTTTTCTGGACCGCATGTAAGCTGAACAATCAACGAGTACTTATTGTTTTGTTCCCAGGATCTGTACGAAGATGTGGACTACGGAGTGCTGTCACCGCAGACGAAGATCAAAGTGAAAGTGAACCCCTCAGGTAGAAAGTACCGCATTTGCTAATCATGTTGGTCGCGGACATCGCTTTTCATCCACCGTAGTTAACGGAATATCTATTATATACTTCGTCAAATCAGTCAAATACCTGCCTAAATCCATTTTCCTGGTCAACTTAGCGTTGTCATTATGAATAGACAAAGTTCAAATCTCTGTTTTATACCTAAAGTTCCCATAATTGTGTTTGACCTCACATCAGTCATTTGTCCTTGAAAGAAGCGAAACGCCATTACGTACCACATTCCAAAAGTGGATATCTTACTTCGTCTGCATGTAACAGATTATAATTTTAATACAAATGTGTATGCTAATTCTTGTAAAAATGTGCAACATTGCACAATGAGTAAATCAATGAGTACATCTGTCATTTCGAAACCTCTCTTGCACACTCTTAATTCGCCATTTACGTTTGAAATCTAATAAAGTAAGAGAAACTCTGCACTAATGGTTAACGCACCTGTTATTTTCATCAACAATGCCTGTCATGCCTTTCCATGCTATTTCTTGCCTTTTACTGTTTCTTTCTTTAACCATCTTCTACTCTCTAAGTCCGTTTCCTCATTAGGCCGATAAGACAGCGGCACGACACGGAATCGACACCTGTTTTGTAGATGTATTTTTTATGGAACTGAGCAATGAGCGAACAGGTCGCTCACCCGATAGCAAGCACCATGCCCGCCCACAACAATTGCAGTGCCACTCAGATCTTTAAATACCGTCTTATCGAGTACACGTCGCACCGCTGCTGTCGAATGTGTCATCCTATTGAAGAAGCGGACTAAGGCTTAGTGTGTGCTGATATTATATTTTCGTCTCACAGGTGTGGTAATTCTTCGAGCCGACGCCCAGCCCTCCCTAGCCTTCAACGCGATCCCGACGCGGACACCTTACACCCCCTTCAACGACGTCTTCAGATTAACCAAGAAATAGCGCCATCTACACGTCGCGAGTGAAAACATACCAACGCCATCTATTGACCGTCCTGAACAACTCTTGAACAAACCAAGATCTACGAGTACAATATAGATCATTTTTAATCTGTATTCTTTTGAATATTTCGAGTGTTTATAGTGTGACAATTTTATTTTGCGTGGCGTTACTGTTCTCTTTAATTAATGTTACTTTTCTATAGTTAGTGTAATTTCAATATAAATAGCCCCAAAAACCGCCGCGACCAAAGTAAAATTGTCGTGCTCTTTGTGTGAAAGATAGTTACCAATCGGTATGATTCCAGTCTTGCCTTGTAGGTTACAATTTTATTTATGTTTTTTCACTATTGTGATCGATTGAGATGTAATTTGTGGAGAATTGAATTATTGCCATTATGTTGTACCTAGGATAAGTGTGTACATTTTAGGTGCCTGTAAATGTAAGTTTTTTCGTAGTGAACACAATAAATAATTTACTTTTAAATCCCAGTCTTTAATTAAATAATTTAATTATATAATACAGTAGGTACCATAGTCTAAATTTAATTGCAATAGATAAATATCACAAGTAAGGATAATGGAGACTCATAAGGATGTATTAAAGAATAAAGATTCATGAATGGATGTTTTTGAAATATAAATCTTGGTTTAGTCTTGTGTCGCGTCCAGTGTATTTAAATCCGGCAACCGTGGAAGCCATATTCTCTTCCTCGATAATATTTTTGCTTCTGGAAATAAAACAACATAAGTCAATTTGCCCCTGTTTAATAACTAAGGTTATTATTCTGAATAACCCTTCAAGCATATGAGATTACAAATATTCAATATAAAAATCAATCGTTTGAGACCACATCGCATATGTAGATTTCATTACGTTAATACATGTAATAATATATAATTGGTTCGTAAATGCACCTTTTAACTCTCAATTCGTTTTCTGGGAATATAAACTCCGTAGTAGTTTCAAGGACTTGATCAAAATCTTGGCCACCATTATCTAGCAAGTCATTGACGGTATGTTTCACATTATTTTTTTCTAAGAATATAAACTCGTTGCGGTCTTGCTCTTCTTCGGAAGTAAATTTATCTCCTTTGGTTTCAATACTTACTGGTTCTTTCACTTTTCGGTCTTTTTTGTTATTTGGAGCTTTTTCGCTACTTTTTTCTAACAGTGGTCGTTTTTCCACATTGATTCGACTTTCTTCAGGGAAATAAACTTCAGTAGTAAAGTCTTCAGAAAATTGCATTACAGCTGCATCAGCTTTATTCATTTTTTGAGTTTGTGATCTATTTGGAATTTGTGTAGGATTCTTCTCAATTTTCTTAAATCTGCCATTTGCGAGAGATTTAATGGTAAATGTTTGTAATTTCATCAGCGGCTTTCGGCTTATTAATGGCGTCATAGCATCACGTGTAGTTTTAGCTCTAGGGGTGACACGGGCTATCACCGGTATCTTCTTCATTATTTTTTCTTTAGGAGAATGGGTATAAACACTATCGATGTATGGTTTTGGGGTGACTACAAATTTCATGCTGTTCTTAGGAAATATGGGCAGTCTACGACGTTGCTCTACATACTTTTCTGTCAATTCTATTGGTTCAGAATTATTATCTTCCGTTTTAATTGTAGCACCATTAAGACCCACAGTTAAATGGCATATGAGAAGTAAAAACTGAAAATGAGAATAACAATTGTTAGGACGGGGATTGTATCGCTCAAAATTATAAAGATTAAACTAGCTGAATGTTTAGAGAGTACTTACCGTTAAAAATCCATGCATTTTTATATTCTGCACAAAAATCTGTTATTTTATCTAGTATTTTAAACTACTTTCAAACTTCGCACACTGTCCACGAGACACTATCAGGAACTAAATAGAAATTGCGACTTTGCACTTATAACATTACAATAATGTCGATAGTAAAGTCATTATTAATTTCTATTGAGAGTTATCATTGTATTTAATAGCTTTATATCAATTAGCAATGAGCGCATACCGTCGAAACTTTAATGACTATTCTGAGTGTTTAAATAATTGCTAATAATTACTAACTAATTTTCGTGTAATAAGTCGATTCATGATAATAAATAAAGCTAAGTATTTTTCTCAGAAAAGTACGTATGCAATTGTTATACCAACCGTCGAAATAAATAGTCACCAATTACGTTAAAATATATTATTAAATAAATACCAACAAAAGCTTAATCATTTTGGACCAAAAAGACATTACAATTTTATAACTTACCTATATTTTATACATAACATAGGGGTCACACAGGTCGCGGCAGTAGGTCCGCTATCTGTAAACCGATACGCTTAGTCATACATTAATAAATTATCACAGGACATTCACCCGATACACAAGCACGGAAAATAGATACAAAAAGATTTTACAGATTTTTACAAAACGATCGTTCACGCAAACGTCACTGGAATAAGAGACCGGTTACTTCGAAATCTGGTAAATGGTGAACGGTGTTCCGAAAATCAGGCACCGAGCAGCAAAAAGTGTAGCCTTCTCTAGGATTATGAGGATGCCAAGTAAGCCAATTCAATGTCAAGTTCTCTCTAAGGTCTAGACAAAAGAACAATTCTTTCGATTTATTTGCATTATAGTAAGGGCCATTGATTCCTATAAAAACAATCCCGCGTTTTGTATTCGACTCGTAAACAACTTTGTAAAAGTATAGTGGCACTGGAACAACAGGGTTGTTGTTTAAGTCTCTAGTAAGATAAATTTCCACTTCTCGCCCTTGTTCATTGATCAGAGTCGTCACTCCATACGTTCCGGTGTATATGACCGTATTTAAACCAGCTGCGTGAATATGGTTCCTCAAATCAACTTCTAGCGTATTCCAGTTGCCACTGTTGAAGCCGTACCACTGAGGGGCACAGTTAACGTAGTGAAATGATGCTCTTTCTCCGAACGCGAAGACGAAATCCGTTTTAGCGGCTAAATGACCTCGTGATAAAAATTCCTTTTCATTCACATATTTGTCTACTACAGCTCCAACTAACTCATTAACTGCCGCCTTTTGCCCTCGAGGTGAGAACAAATTATTGACTGGTACAAAGCCGTAAACATCATTTGCTACGAAGAAAGGTCGACTCACTTTAGTTTGGAACAAAGCATTGTAAGGCCGCTGAGTATACTTAGTGTAAACTGCATTGAGGGTTAACTCATTGAAACAAGATTCGTATAGAGCATAGAACTGATCATTTACATGATAGCCGACTTCATAGACAGGGTTACCGTTAAAACAAGAGCGATTCGTCCGACTGCTAGAGTGCTCTGGTGCTTCATAGCATCGGAAAGAGGAGAAATCTGCAGGAGCATTCAGCCATTCCTCATTTTTGAAAGAGGTTCCACCTGCGCAGGATATCGTTGCAGTAATCTTTTCTGTGAACTTGTTTGGATGATGAATAGTCCCAATTCCTTCACAACTTAAAGTTAGCGTATCTCCATTTTCCAACACAATATTTCCTGAAGCATCTGTCGGTTCTAAAACTCTGTTGTCTCTTATTATTATAGGTAGAGGTTCACCGAAATGTATTCTAGAATTGAGCGTACATCTCTCTTTGTTTTGAATATTAAGAGCGCATAATATTAACAATAAATATTTTTGAAACATTTTGCACATTATACAGATAATTTAGTTTGTAAGATAGTTCCTTTTTTATTTCATTTTCAGTTGCTAAAACACTTTATAATTTGGAGATTATTCACCATAATTTGACACTGATTAAAATACTCAAACATGACAGTGGTTTGATGTCTCAGGTTCAATACTCTATTGACTTTATGCGGCAAGTAAAAAGATGCGAGTATGAGCGAGTGTGGCTCAGCGGGAACTTGTGCGACTTTCGATTTGACGCACCAGAGTTTAAAGCCCGTTGGCCAAATGACTTTCTCAAGTGATGTGCGGATCTAGCTTGCTACTAAAAACGGTGAGGGAAACATCGTAAGGAAACCGGCATGTCCAAGAATCACAAATTTCAGGGATTTGTGACATCCGCCAACCCGCACTGGACCAGCATGGTGGATTAGGCCTATACGCTCTCTGTTTGAGACAAGGCCTATGTCCCACTCCCAGCACTGGGAACAGAATGGGCTGATGAAAAAGTGGCACGAAAAACTTGTGTCTGTACATCACTGATCTCTATTATAGACATTCCGAATTTTTATCGTGTACATGAAGCAAAATATTTATTTATTTATTTCATTCGAGCTTTTTCCTGCGACTTTGTCTGAGTAGACGACAGAAGAAGCCCATAGTTCGTCTTTCTTTCAAGACCATTGTAGCAAGACCTCTCCAGTATAATTATGAGAGCGCGTACTAGGAAGAGTTGTATCTTTATAGCATAACCAATTATGATGTAACATACCCTATAATCTAAGTAGGGAATTATGCTACCAAACCCTGAAAACGAAATAATAAGTTCAGCATTAATAAGTTAAGCTTTAGAGTCTATATGGGCTAAGTGGCATACATTCCAAGTTACAATTTTATAAAATATTTTATTAATTTTGTAAAGAAGGCAAAAGCCAAACTCTATTGATGCCAAACTCTATTGATGTAAAAATAAAAGGTATATAGATACTAGTTTTTCCTGCGACTTTGTCCGCGTGAATGACTGGAGAAGCCCATATTAGTTTATTTTTCCAAAACCGTCTTAGCTAAACCCCCCCATTGCATGGGAGCGCGTGCTACGTAGGGGGGTAAGCTGTATCTTTGTAGTCACCCAACCGATTTTGATGTTACATACCCTATAATCTAAGTTAGAAATAATGCTACCAAATCCTGAAAACCACATTAATATCCTATAAGCAGTTTCCGAGTCTATAGATAACAAACACACAACAAACAAACAGACAAAAATTTTAAAAACAGTGGATTCGTGTTCAGTACCCTATAAATAGTCAACCCTAGATGGTTTTTAGAAAAAATCTTTAATGTACAGAATTGGCTTAGTTCCATTTTTATAATAGTGTAAGATAGGTACAGTACAAATTAAACTCTTACACAATACAAATTAAATTCTTAAGTACAAATTAAATTCTTACACGTAGCTAAATATAATACAATTTTATCTTGATCAATATCAGCCTCACGTTCACATCAGATTTATTAAACTATCCATGATTAAATATACATGTACCTATACATTTTTATAATATTTAGAAAGCTAGGTACGTGGCGGGAATTGAACTCATTAACAATTAAATCGCTACACCACAGAGGGAATGTCTTACATGAACCACAACAGATGACTTGATAGTACCAGCTCTACAATGATCAAACTCAAAAGCTATAAATATACCTAACTATATGTTAATTTAGGTTTATGACTTTGTGAATAGAGAAGGTTTAACATATTGTCTGCCCTTTAACCTCGCCTACCGCATAAACTTGTCGCTGTCTGCTAATAAGAACTGACGGATTCTGTATGTAAATACCACAGATTTAATAGTAGTATGTTACCGCATAGTGACCCCAAGGCCTCCAAGGCATATAGGACAGTAAATAACTTGTCGCAAGCTAGGTCAGTAGAGTCGCAGTACATTTTCCAACCATTTTACCACTGTACCATGTACCATTGTACCATGTCCATTATTTTTGCCTTATACCTCTCCCTGCACGGTCGTCTGGAAGAGATCGCTTTTAGCGATAAGACCGCAAATTGTTACACTACAAATAAGCTTTTATTGTTAGTTCTTTACTTATCTGTGTGTATTTCAATGAAGAGTTATTTCGTTTCGTTTTCATTTTTCCTTAGATTAGTTTTTATATAAAACAGTGGCAAACAAACATACAACTGGAAAGCGGTCACTATCTCCTATGTACACACATCTGATGCAACATCGGAAGCATTGCCGATGCGTTGCCGACCTTGTAAGGAGAAGGAGGAGTCCTTACAAAGCCGGCAACGCATCTGCAATGCTTCTCCCCAGGCGGAAGAGAACGTTTTTACCACGTTTTTATTAAACGTCCGTCTGTCGTTCCGGGTGGAATCTTGCAACTCAAATCACTTCCCGATTAGCTACCCAAGCACCTCCCGAATGGCTATCCGGCTGAAACTTTCAGTGTAACTCACAACTCGATGACAATGCATTCTAAATCCATAAAAACAAGGTTTTTTTTATAAATTGTTTAATCTATTCCGGATATCTTAGTTCCCGTTTTCGGTTAATATCACATTTTGGATAATCCTGTATACCTATAATTAAGATCAATCCATTGCCACAGCATAAGCCATTAAATGCTGATTTTCAATCCTACGCACTCCAGGTCCCAGCAGAACAGGCGAAGATATTCCTTACTGCGGACTTCTGGCCTACAGGGGTAGTCTACCGCCGTTATAGGTAAAGTAGGTAAAAACAATAATTCTTTTTTGTGTTGTGTAGTAGCGTAATATGACATTAATTGTGTTATATTTTTGTATATAGGTACATATGTTAGTCATCCCACAATGCCTGAAGTCCAAAGTCTTCGACCAGTGCGTCCTACCAGTAATGACCTACGGAGCCGAAACGTGGACACGAACGGTGAGGCTGGTCCACAAGCTCAAAGTCGCTCAGCGAGCTATGGAACGAGCTATGCTCGGAGTTTCTTTAAAGGATCGGATTCGAAACGAAGTGATTCGGCAAAGAACCAGAGTGACCGACATAGCTCAAAGAATAAGTAAGCTGAAGTGGCAATGGGCCGGCCACATTTGTCGAAGAACCGATAACCGATGGGGTAAACGGGTTCTAGAGTGGAGACCACGCTTAGGCAAACGTAGTGTAGGACGCCCTCCGGCTAGATGGAGCGACGACCTGCGCAAAGTAGCTGGCAGCAATTACATGAGGAGAGCCGAAGATCGGGCTCAGTGGCGTGCATTGGGAGAGGCCTATGTCCAGCAGTGGACTAATACGGGCTGTCGATGATGATGATGTTAGTCTGTAAGGTATATATTCTACGGGCCTCTGCCAATTTTAGTTTGTTGTACTTTAAAATTCCCTGAAAATAACCTACATATTTTCATGTACATACAAAAATGTAACACAAAAAGTTACAACTACGATTTGGGAATATTTATCGATTTTCCCTCCTAGTCCAGTCATTAGGTAGTTTTACCTGGAAAGTTTTCCTAGAGTTTTGAAAAATGGTAATTTTGTAGATTTTGATGTGCTCTTTCCGATTTTCAACTTTGCCGCCTCGTATGTTTGCCGCTCGCGCCGCCATAATTGAAATTCGGAAAGAGCACATCAAAATCGATAAAATTACCAATTTTCAAAACTCCCGGAAAACATTCCTGGTAACCACTAATTTTCAAACCAAATGACTATACTATCCCTGAAGCGACGGAACACTATTTCTTCAGGCCACAGCTTGGGAGCCAGGAACGTCTCTTTATATTTCGCTGAAAGCCGGAGCACGAAAGACTTAAAACTTGTGGTCCTTGTTGACTCCAGCCTCGACAGTATTGATTAGGTGTTGCTACTGTGCAGGTAAAATGTGTTAAGCCGTGAGGAGTGGAAGTAGGGTAAGGAGGCCTTTGCCCTGCAGTGGGACGACGACGGCTAAAATAATAATAATAATAATAATAAAATAATACTGTGCAGGTCCCGTGGTGCACCAGTCCGCGGCCATAAAGCGAAAAACAGATAGCAAAAAGTTTGATGCGAGTTATATGTATGTATTGATTGTCTCAATACATATGCATATATAGTATACTCATATAATGACTATACATACCTATAACTATATGTAGGTATGTCGAAATGATTAATCGTATGGTGAACACGCAACTAACAGCAGGATCTTGGAACTTTTTGTCACTGGCAATCATACATCCTTTTTTATATAATAACAAGAGTTGTTTTTGTTAAGAGTATTTTAATTTACCTAGACAAAACCGACAAAGCTCAAAGAATAAGCCAACCTGAAGTGGCAATGGGCCCGTCACTTCAGTCGATGACCCGATAACCGATGGGACAAGTGAAGACTACGTATCGTAAATATAGACACAATGTGTCGTCATACAATGACATGCGGATCTTCAGTTATTTAAACAATTCATCAACCTAATAAGTGGTAATTTTTAATGTCCAACTACTACAGAAAATATGCGCATATGTGGATGTTTTTTATTACTATATAAATTAAAACAAACAAAATAGTAAAATATATAACAGTAATATATATATATATATATATATATATATATATATATATATATAATATATATATATAAATATATATATAATATATATATATAAATATAATATGTTTATATATATTACTGTTATAAATTTTACTGAATAAATTATGTGTATACCTACACATAGTTAAGTATTTTGTTTATGCATAGTTTATCATTATACCTACATTTCAAGTTCCTGAAAAGCGCTTATCATATACCGTACACTAATGGCTAGGCCAAAAGGATCCGAGTTCGAATAAAAAAATCCAAAAAGGCAAATATTTATTTCATAATTATTATATATTATGTCATAATGTATGTGTCTCTTATTGTATAATTTATATATATATTATTATTAATGACATATTAATTTATAATCTTAAACCAAAGTTTTTACAGTATTTCTATAAAAACAAATATGTTATAAAAGTCCTTAACCTCGGCAGCGAGGCAGGGCCCAAACTACCGGTAGT
Source organism: Petrophora chlorosata (assembly GCA_951640565.1). NCBI lineage: Eukaryota > Metazoa > Arthropoda > Insecta > Lepidoptera > Geometridae > Petrophora > Petrophora chlorosata. Next base: position 9,228,474 of record OX621203.1, on the reverse strand, counting down.
ATTATTTTATTTTTTATGTATACGTATGTAGGGACTATAATAATAATATATATACCTACATAAAATAGATCGGGTGGTGGTCGCCTGGTTCGTCCTGGCTTATCAAAGTACTGATTATTAACAACAACTGGCACAGCAGCAATGTTACAGAAATCGACTCATGCGCATTTAGGACACTCATTAGTGTACTTATAAAATATATTCCTATACGACTCGCAGCCGTCGTGAGATGTGGACGTGCGTGTGGCCACAGAATAAATTGTAGTTAGTACGTGTATACGCGCTACTGGTACATTAGCTAGTAATTGTCATAAATGTTTTGCTAACTATTTGAATAAATAAACACGTGTCTAATATACCAGTGATGTGACAATAGTCATGACTCGGACTTTGACGATTTCTGTGAGTATTTGCTATGTTTACCTCGTTTGAATAAATAAAGTTTGTCACATTTCAATAAAATTCCATTAATCGTTATTCTAACTCTAACATATTTTTTGTTAATAACCACAAACCATAATTCTACTGGTCAATGCCAAAGTGTGTTATTTATTTATTTAATAAAGGATCCCAACAAAGTAATAAAAAATGCCCCTAAGTCGTATCTTCTGGGTAGTGGTTCTTTTTCCATTACGGTGGTAGAGTCATTGTAATAATTGACGTTAATACGTGCGTCTGTGATGCCAAAATTAAATAAAGAAGTTTTGAACTTTGAACTTTGGAAGGATGATCATTTAGGCTGAAGGTTATAACTGAAAATATGTTACAAATTGTGCTCCTTCAATTACTGTAGACCACAGCCACAACATAATTAGTTAGTTGTCTTTATACTATGCAATGCAACAGCTTCAATAACGTTTGTGACTACACTTGTTTGTTTGTTACTCCGCGGCTACATACCAGTTTCGTAGATTAAACAAATTGAAAAACAGTGAAATTAAAATTTAATTTTAATTTAAAAACAGTATCTACTCATAAAGTAGGTACATATAATACCTAAAGTAAGCGTTTAATTAAAAAATGTTATATTCTAATGGAAAAATGGACAAACTCTCCCAGAAACAAAAACAACAAGTTGGAACAGGATAAATTCCTACCATATCAAAACTAAGCAAAAAAATCAGCCCGGCCTAGGCCCGTTGTCCCCGTAGGCCTTGTCCCCGCTACGGGAACAACAGGACGTCATTAAATTTTCGTAAAATTGTCACCTTTAAGGAGATACAGCCACTAAGTTTGGTTATGTTAGAACTGTGACCACTCTGCGCGAGCCGAGCGAGCGAAGCAAGCGTGGCGCGACAGCGGCCGGCGAATCGCCAGAAAGTAGTTTTCCCATATAAAGTTTACTTTACTATATCAACGGAAACAGAGTAAGGAGACATCGGGACGAATTTTTTAATATCTTATTAAAGCACCACTCCGCCCGCCCCCCACTCGCCCCGTTAAACAGGGACACCACTTACGGGGACAACGGACCTACACCAAGAAATCAACACAAATACGGCCACCGGCTGGGAATTGAACCGGTATCTCAATCTTCCCACAGCGCGTGAAGTGCTCCCAAACAAATGTGTACTTTTTCCTTCATAGTGCGCATTTTGTGACCCAAAATTGTTATTTCACCAATGCTCAAGTAAACAAAATTTATATATTGTACATTATTTGTATATCCTCATACATGTTTTATATATTATACCTACCTTTGTATCTTCTGGTGGCGACGACGCGACAATTAGTAACTAAAATGATTGACACGAGTGGGAATTTCCACGTGGCCAAACAGGCGGACGGAAGGATTATTTGTATATATAAAGAAATAAATAAACGCAACAATCACATACATAGATCCTGGCTTCTAACTAAGATTCCCAGTATCTAGGAAACCAGGAACTACGAGAACCATGATTCCACAACACCCAGACACGAGACAAATGCGTGCGCTTTTTTTTCTGTGCACAAACATTTGTCTTGTCGCGGGAACCTACAAGATGAACCGGCAACCGCATTGGTACCTATATGAAATTTGAGCCAACCTGCACAACCACTACACTACAGAAGCTGGCTAGATACCTACCTATAGATAACTGTTTATTGCAACATATCTAAACATGTCATGTCGGTGGTTGGCACTGATAACCTCTCTAAATTTAGGAAAAAATATAGCTACTAAAAGCCGTTGTGGTGTAGTGTATGAGCGAGTTAGCTTCTATCTCAAGATAAAATTTTTGTAAGCCGTCACCAATTTATGGTTGACATCCCTCCTGCTCGCACCAAGCGCTTTGCTTCGACCTTCATAATGCGAACGGCCAAGGAGTGGAGCTCTCTGCCGGCATCTGTGTTTCCGGATAGCTATAATCTGGGTGTCTTTAAGACAAGAGTGAACAGGTTTCTTCTAGGCGAACGTGCTACATCTTCCACCGCATCGTCACTTAACAACAGGTGAGACAGCGGTCAAACGCAAGTCTACATCGATATATATATGTAGATTATTTCAATACAAGCCTATAAATAAAAAAATGCGTTCTGTGGAACCATGGAACTTATCGTTCTTTCATTTCGTTTCAGTTTCAGACACTGCACATAAAAAAAAACAGATTTTCGACCAAAGATGGTCTACTCGAGGGGAGCGAAACTGCCACCACAATCTCTTGAATTAAAGTTTGAATTAGAAATTATACAAGTTACAAAATGTCAAAATAGCATGAATAGGAAATATTTTTGAACGTTGCTCATTAACTCAGTTTTAATAGTCTAGTAGAGTTAATTAACCACACGAGAGCAGTGCCCATGAGCCCGGAGAATTGCAATTAACCAATTAGTCATGTATACGTTTAATAATTCTTAATCTTTCATTATGAAGCTTTGTAGAAATAGGTACACTTTGTTCTTAGACCTACTGACTTGTGACTCATTAGCTAAAACGAAAATCCCAGTTAAGTTTTTCTCTGAGGAACCACTCCCATCCCATATTATCATGACAGCAGACCTATTCCTATTACATTTCATCTTATGTCATGACTTGATTTGGTAACAAACATACGTATTGATATTACCTACTAATTAAACAAAGAAAAAATTACATTTGAACGATCGCCTTTTAAATTATCTATTTCATTATTACATACCTTTTATACAATTGAACTTAGTGACATATTCGGTTTCTTCTCATCGGCCTGATGTGTCAGACAGAATAATATTCACAACAACCCTTCTTGTCGTAAAGATATTTATTTATAAGAGAAATAAATAAAATATATGCATTTTAATTTATAACTTCATACCAAATGACATAAAATTTAAGAAAACCTAAGTGACTGGCTTATAAGCAACTGTTTTTATTTTATCGACTTTTGTCATAGAAATTAAATTAATGGTGAATATTTGCACGCCTGATTGCAGGCTGAATACTAATGCTAATAAAACTGTTACGTGTACCTACATAATAATTATTATGTTGTATTCTAGCAAATAAATGATTGACTTTGATTTGTAATTTTTAACAACTAATACATGGTTTCAAAATCGAGATGTAGTGTTAACAGTCATGTCCATGTAGTGGTTATATTTTAGTTTATGAATTATAAATGCTTCTCTATAGCCTATGTCATAAGGTTGTGGTCATAGGCCCTATAACTAGTAATAGTTAGTATATTTTGCTATGACTTTCTGGAAGAGATTGGCATATAGTGTCTATAATCCGATCTAATATAATCAGACCGCCTATGGTACTTTCAATCTATATATCTATCTATCTACATATACTTTTTCAAGTGCACGTTTACTTTACCTACTATATATTCATGTGTAGCTACTTAATGACAATAAAGCTGTGAAACTGTGATATTAATATAATAAAACATTTTTAATTACGAGTACCTATGTATGGAGCAGCACAATTTCTCGACATAATACGTAGGTACGCTTATACGCCGAAAGCAAACAAAGTTACATTGCATTACAATGTTAAATGTTTTTACATCTACTTATGTACATCTACTTTGTGTTAATATATACTAGTTGTGTACTTTGTGTTAGTATATACTAGCACAAAGTACACAAATACTTTTCTTATTGGCACAAGGCCAGCGTGATAAGCCGGGTCCTCATAGGGCTATATGAACGGAACTGAATATCCTATTGTCAGACAGCATCACTTATAATCAATAGTATAAACAGTGTCAGGCCAAAACACAGGTGCTGCGTATTAGTGTTATATTTGTATATAAGTATATATATATTGATTAGTATATATATATATATATAATAAATATGTAGGTATATGCAATCACTAGTCTATAGTGTATTAAGTATATTATTATGAATATACAATGTAAGTACACATTTATAAATGTATGATAAAGTGCACACCGTCGTCTTCTGCCGTATTACGCATCCTCTCTATACAAAGGATGTGTGGACGAGATCGCTTATTAGTTATAAGACGCCGCCAATTGTACAATTTTAGTTTTTCTGTCTATAAGACAAGCTTTTTAGCGAAACTACCAAGGATTTATATGCCAGGTAATACATATTTTATAAGCGCAGTGCAGTGCTGGGCAAGATTTTGCACTAGAACACTTCAAAGTATTGGATGACACTGATTTTAAGTTAGATTATAAGGAACTCACATAGCACGATTGTTTCTCGTGAGCGTATCTCATGTCATGTGTCATGATATATACCTACATTTAATCTATAGTTATAATATACCTACAAGGCCGTATTGGGGAAATATCATTAATTTATAATACACTATTATCTTCCATGACTTATATAATTTTATTATGCTAGTAGAAAGGTATATAATTAATATAATATATCAGTTTGACGTAGACTTCATAGGTAACTGTTTAACGTAAGAATATATTCATAGAAACTCCATAAGACCATCATCTATCCCAATTTAGCATTACATACATTCTGTGATTACCCAGCTGATATGATCTAGGTATATACTTAGCCAAGTTGGTTCCCAAGCTAAAGTTAAATTAAGTAGGTATAAGTACCTAGGTCATTAGAATGTATTTATTTCGTATACCCACTTACTTTTTTTACCCTATGTTTTCGTTTTCATTTCAGATGGTGATCCTTCTGTGCGCCACAATTCTAGCCAATGACGCGAACGGATACGTCATACTGCCCTCCAAAATGATGAATCCTAGCCAATCAGGGACGACAATTATTGAAGAAAAGATAAACGACACAAGACAAGTTTCTGAAGACTACAAGAGATATAGTTATATCATTACAACGTATTTATAGTACTTTTTTTGAATATTATGATTTAACAGGTGTGTAATAGATAGACCATTTACTTGAAGCCGGTTTCTGCCTATAAACAAGACAAATTTCTGAAAACTACAAGAGATATAGTTATATTATTACTACGTATTTATTGTACTTTTTTATTAAAATTGTGATTTAACAGGTATGTAATAGATAGACCATTTACCTGAAGCCGGTTTCTGCCTATAAACAAGACAAATTTTTGAAGACTACAAGAGATAGAGAAGAGTAGAGAAGATAATATAACGATAGAGTTATATCATTACAACGTATTTATAGTACTTATTTTTGAATATTATGATTCAACAGGTGTGTAACAGAGACCATTTACTTGAAGCCGGTTTCTGCCACAAATAGATGTACCTAAGCCAGCTATAATTATGTCACGGATTTTTTATACTTAGTTCCTAGAACTGTAATTGGCAGATACCTTTCAACGAATAATGACAATGATATAAATTTTTTTGCGATCTTTATTCATGAGTTCTTCAGTATCTCATACCTAATATAATACATTGATAATCAGAAAAATCACTCAAGTAAATGGTCTTAAATGGTCTAGAGTCTAGTGCTTAGGTCTAGGCAGGTCTAGGTTCTACCTAAAACTTAAAAATAACTAGAGAACATGGTATTTTATTAATTATTATGTGATATTGATATAATACCTATAAGACCTATACAAGAAGGATCATCCGATATTTTGTGGCAAACAATATACTATACAATATAACAATATGATAATCATAAAAAAATTAGGGACCTACTTTTTTAATTATAACTGATAGATATTGTGACGAACTTTCTACTCATATTGCAATGCCCTAAATTGGGTACATTTATGTGACTCTGTATTATAATAGGTATTTGAGATTCCTGTAACATATATGATGCAATAAATGATTGAATATGACTATGAATTGAACCGAAGGCTGATCGCAGGGGGAGGGGGGACTGATGGGGGACTGATAACACTAACCTGTACTCCATTTCTCTGATATAAACCCTAGTTTTATTTTTTTTAGTTTTTACAGGGCAATAATAGATACCTATGGGTAATTTAGATCTTTTATTTTGGTGAATGTCTATTAAATTATATTCCTATATTATATATTTTTCTACCATCGTGCTATACCTATCTATATACTTAGGTCCTTTCGTTAAACCATGTTCCCAGGTAGAGTAGTCTACTTGGGTAGGTGCATGGTACTACTTACTGCAGTAGGTTCTTTTCTATGATTTAGATAAAAAGCCAAAAAAATAAAATAATCACATGCTTTGCACACTGTATTAATTTTCAAATGACGTCATGCACTATGGTGTTTCGTTTGAGATAAAGAACAGATTAAAAATGTCAGAGTTATTTGATTTTATAATATAAATAATTTACAAAAATATTAATAATATTTTTTACAAAAATATTGATTGAATGATCTTTCGGATTCGACAAACATTCGAACTACATTTTAGATTTGTTTTCAATTACTGTCCGATCCCGTACTGCTCTTACCCCTAGAATGTACCTATTATTACATATACATTACATATACATTATAGTAAAAAGCGTGAAGCCAGAAGCTGGCAGGAGTTCCTGAGCTAAACGAGCGCGCAAGGATTGAACGTTAAGCGAGGGGGAGAGGTGGCGAGCGTAGGGAGCCGGGGAGTAGGTGGAGTGTGCGAGTGGAGCAAAAGGATGACGAAGGGAGAGTTCCGGCGAGAGCATGTTTATTGAATAATTCCTGACGCCATATTGTTAACCTAACGATATGCAGGGTGGAAATAAATTTGATATGGGACATGAAGGGCAGCTCTAGCCTCTACATGGACCGTTGGGGCTACCGGGAACACGTTCTTAAAAGACTGTCGCTAACAATTGAAGTAATTTCCATATTTTATTCACAAATACGTACACCTACGTACTTGCAGTTATTGTAATCCTATGGCCTTATATAAAAACAGGCCTAGCGCACTCCGCACTGTAGGTACGAAGCTACAAATACATAGTCGGACACCGTCAGCGGGTCGCGCGTCGTTACACGTGCCGCGTCAGAAGAGATAAGAGCTATGCGATAGAAAGAGAGGCGCTCTGTAGGTTAATATGACTGGTAGGTATGCAGCGCTAAGAGTCGCTATTTGTTTAAATTTCTTTGCGGAGTGATACTTCTGTCCTTTAGTATTCTGTGATAAAACAGCTACCTAATTATACGATTTTTCTGTCTTAAAATATCTTTGACGTCCGTAATGTTGACCCGTCCAATAAAGAGATTAATCCAATCTTCGGGACAAAGAACAAAAAGGCAATTAATTACAGACAGTACAACGAGTCATGTCAATGTACTTGCATCTTCCTTTGTTGATTAAAACACGCATATATTTAATGCATACCTACATATATTGCACACATGTAGCGTAAAACTCGGATACTTACTGATTAATAAACAGCTAGTTTATATATATACATACCTTAGTAGGTATATTAAATAATAAATGGGGAATTTGTGCAATGTTTTATGTATAATACCTAAGTACTCAAACGTTTTTAGCAAACTAATTCATTGCTTTCTTTTTTACAAGCTTTTATTTAGCTTGCCGTGTTTATTATTTGGTTCAAATCTTTTAAGTTAAATCAGAACCATTTATATATAATAATAGCCAGCTGATCTAATGATGGAAACGGAAGGTGGGCAATGGATCACTTTGACGGATAATCGTAAACTACTAGTGTTTTGGCTTATTTTAATCTGATCGCGGTTCCGATTACGAATTTGTTAATAGCTCGTCTTGAAAAATATATTTTTCAACAAAAACCTCGTTATTTTATTCTAGCTCCCTATACCTGCTAGTTATAAAATATTTTTTATTAAAATATACTTCGTGGACCACGATGAATAAAGCATTTCTATGGAATGGAGGCCTAACTAGCAACAAGTAACGACCTAGGTATATATATAACTAGGTATGTAAACCTAGTATATATAACTAGGTATGTAAACTCTAAGCCTATATCTTTAAGGAATAAAAAGTGGCGTAGCAATGGCGAAGCAGTTGCGTCCAGGGGCTACAATAGTATAAGATGCTGCAAATACTAAGTAGGTAAATACTAAAAAGGTAACCATTATCTCCGTATAGGCAACTCTACCTATACGGAGGAAGCGCAGTTGTGATTTTTGCTCACCTCATTGCCTCCTATGCAAGATAAAGAAAAAAAACGAGTTACATTTGTGTCTCAAATTTTGTAAAAGTACGACGTTTACTTTACATTTTATATCTACCTATTGAGGTTGGTTGTGGGTTAATGTATGATTTTGTCACCAAGAAACCCGTAAAACCTTAAGCAATCCTCGCACGTCTGTTTAAAGCTTTATTACTATCATCTTCGCTAAAGGCAGTTTAGGTGAGGTTGGTTTTTACAGTGCCATATTAAGTAAAAGACACTATTATCTTCCTGGTAAGTTTATTTTTCCATCCACATTTTGTCACAAACAATTACGACAGTGAGAAAAGAATCTGTTCGACAAAAAATAATCTGACGAAAAGATCTCGGCCAACATTAATTAACTAATTGTTTCCAACTACATGATTAGTTACCCCAAGTCTCGGCATCACCTCGACATTAAAACTACTGACGGAAACGAGTTCCAATATTGGCGACGTTCGTGCAGACCCTTTATAACTGTATATAGGAGTGATCAGCGTGTCGCCTATTGTCGAAATAAGCTCCAGCAGGTATTCAGCATAGCATCTAGACACATGTATCATCAGCCCGACGCCTGGTGGAAGGCATTGGTTCCTTATACCGCTGCATGGAGCGCCAACAAGCCTTTGCCGATGCACTATAAGTGTCCATGTATTCAGTCCGCCCGGGGAAGTCCGCGAACCACGTCTGGATGGACTGGGGACTCACACCTGTGTTTATCACGCCTGGGTAGGACAAAGAAAAATGTCTTAGTCACGTAGGTGGGTAAAACTAAGCAAAATATGGTAAGACCTTCCTGTATTCTGGCATGGATGTGTAAGCATTAATTTTTGTTTTATTTTAGGCTCTGCTGAAAATGTTTAATGTTTTCTTGAGTATTTCGGCCACATTGCCAGGACGGAGAAAACCTTGAAAAACTTATTATTACTTACAATGTTGAAGGCAAGAAATCGCATGGTCGCAGCCCAATGCGTTGGTCTGACCAGATCCGCACTACACTGGACATTTCGATTTATGATGCAATACACGTCGCCGAGAATAAAGGAAGATGGTGAAAAATTAAAGAAAGACTATGGATGGAGGTGGTCACGTCACCTCAGACATGAGGAATACGATTCAAGAAGGAGAAAAAATGTTTATGCAACGAATTTAACCTATAGTTCTTATTATGTTATAGCCTTTATTCGGATTTTTTTATCCGGGACGAACCCTCGGTCTCAAGATCAAGACTTTACAATTTCTGTCATGCTATAAGTAGGTAGGTATATATATGCTTCTGACTAGAGGGGTTGGTAATAGCAAGTTCCATATTAATCCATCGATATTAATAAAAGGGATACCATGAAGTGCTTGACAGCCTCATAGCAGCACCACCTGCGATGGTCGCTCTCAAGACTATCTTGGCTTAATACAGACTTGGGTTTATGGCGGTTCTGACAACCTTTTGAGTACTATAAGTAATATTCTGGAGGTTTGATTGTCGATCTGATTAATCATGAAGTACTTGGGGGCCTCGTAGCAGCGCAGCCCGCGATGGTTTCTCTCCTGACTCGTTTGAGCTGACATTGACCTCGTGGGTTGATGGTCAGTCTGACCGGAGTGTGCGGTAGTCCGCCGTGAAGTGCATGAGATTTTCGTAGCAGCAGAGCTTGCGATGGTCACTCTCCATTTCTCACCTATAGTCTAACCTGACATTAATCTAGGGAACAGTTTTGATTGACGGGCTGATAACCACCAGCTCCCATATTTACCTGGAGGGTTGACCGTTGGTCTGACAACAGGTGGGTTCTCAGTGAAATTCGTCGGGTCCTTGTAGCAGCGTAGGATTCCCAAACGGTTACTCTCCATCGGTATAGGCGCGGGGGACTGGGAAGCGGCTACGATGGTGCGGTAGTCTGTTACTGGGAAAGCTGAAAAAAAATGATTGAAAATTAGAATAGAACAAGTGATTAATATGGTTATGACGCTAGGACGCAAAGACGCAGGTTCGATCTCTCCCGAGCAACATCACTTTTCTTCTTCCTAATAATTTAAGAATCTTATGGTTAATGTCACACATCATCATCACACTAAACTGCAGTAAGTAAAACAGAACGGGTAAACTAAACGTTAAGTAGAAGATATTCCAAACTGCTTAAAACATTTGTAAGCCTACACACTTTATTCTTAGGTATAAATTACTGATTCTCAAATTATATTTTCGATTTTAAGTGAAATAAAGTGACGTATCAAGGCCGTCTGGGTAGGTACCACCGCTTTCCAAGTTATGTATATTCTGCTGCCAAGCAGTAGTGCGCAAGCATTACTTTGTTCTGGTTTGAACGGCATTGTTGCCAGTGAAATTATATATTATATAATATATGAGACTACATATCTGATGGGGTGACAAGCGTAATGCAGTGCTATGCAGTACTTTTTATGGAATTTAAAAGTTCTGGCTAGAACTGCAATTGTTATCGTCAGGCGTGGCAATTATCATCAGGCGTACGAACTTCTCTTTTCATTTATCATTCGCATAAAAAAAATTACGGACCTATATAGTTGATACACAAACAGAAAATTAGGTAGAGCTTACATCTCTTCTTGTAAGTAGCTTGGTACATAGTTATCATTTTGCTATCCAAATCATCGCACGGGTGGTCCAAAATGTCGTTTGTCACGTCGACCATCTAAAAAGTTAATTATATCAATTAAGCATATTATTATTTCTTAGGTACCAACCTACTAAGAGCGAATATGGCCTAGCGATAGCATGTGTCACCTCCAATAAATCCGACGCACTGGTATTCGAATCCCAGGTCCCAACATAAAAAAGACAGGGTAAAAGGTAAATAGATAGATAATAATAATATTAATAATTAATGCTTTATGGTACACCAAACGAGAAATTAACAAGGTACACGAAAGACTTACAAACTATAGTACAACGGGTGGGCTTATCGCTAAAAGCGATCTCTTCCAGTCAACCGCCAGATAGATATTCCCCAGATAGATATTTTCCAGATAGATTCCAGTAGATAGATAGATAGGAAACACTTTATTGCACTTAAAAAAAGAATTAAAGTTGGTAAAACATAATTTCGTTTAAGTACAATAGGCAGTCTTATCGCTAAGCAGCGATCTCTTCCAGACGCACATAGGGTAAGGAAAACAAACCTATACTTGTCTCTTTTCGAGAAATAGAGTCTCGCATTAGCAGAGCTCTGGCGCTGAATGAACGCGCAAACACGCAACACACAAATAGCAAAATCATAGATCTCACCTGTCTCCTCAACTGATCATAGTCCTTGCAAAGTTTCTGCTCCTTATCCAAAAGCTGCTTGTACTGTTCTATTCTCGGGGAGTATGTGTGAGCATCGCAATGGCAGTATGGAGCTACGGGGGCTGGCCGCACTACGGGAGCTGTGTTCGGACTTGGGGGCTCGCAAGGCCTGCAGAGAGATATAGGATTAGCATTATACCACAAAATGCTTAATAGTAAACACCAGACCACGAAGTCGCCCACCGAAGTGATGGGTAGACAACAACCGGAGACACGCAGTCATGGCTGGGCCAAGACAGAAGATCACAAGTCTGGAAACAATTGGGAGAGGCCTATGTTCAGAACTTGACCAATAAAGGCTGAATAAGAAAAAGAAGAAAAATATTTAATAGTACAGGTACTAGTAGTTACTAGTACCACAGAATACTAAGGAACAGAAGCATCACTCTGCAAAGAAATTCAAACAAATAGCGACTCTTGCTATGACGCAATAAAATTCAATTCAGCCCGCGTAGCGCTGCATTCCTACCAGTCATATTAACCTACAGAGCGCCTCTCTTTCTATCGCATAGCTCTTATCTTTTCTGACGCGGCACGTGTAACGACGCGCGACCCGCCGTCGGTGTCCGGCTATGTACTTGTAGCTTCGTACCTCCAGTGCGGAGTACTCTAGGCCTGCTAGTACCCAGGCCTAGCGCACTCCATTGTATTCCTACCTCTCATAAAATCTGATTGGCGCGGTCCGCCGCGTGATACAAAAACATTTTTTTTTCACAGTTATTTGACAAAAATGTTTGACAAGTTTATTATTCTATATAGTAGGATAACTGGGCTTTTCACAAGTATTTTTTTTTCTGGAGCAAATCCTCATTTTAAAACTGAATAGGATTTTGGAAAAAAATGCAAAAAAGAATTTGATTTTTAAATTCATCTTTTTTTTGTATTGCTAAGTGAAAATTTATCCGCAGAAATGAATTCCACGTCCTCGAATTATAAGGAAAAGACACCAAACTTGATATAGTTGCTAGATGTATGCAGATATGAAGCTTAGAGTGAGGCGCGCCGCACGCACTTTTCTTTTTTCGAAATCTTACTTGCACCATAAGAAATGTATGTATGTATATATAATACTTTTGTTTCTTAAATCTTGTCTTAGTAGATATAGAAAGTTGGGAATATACATACATATTAAGTATAGGTAAAGAGGTTATGTACGAGCTCATTCGTTTATAGTGGAAGCACAACCTTAAAGTCTTTGCTATAATATTTTTACTAGGAGAATAAAAATGGATAGTCATACTTTGACACGATGGGTTTTGGAAACGGCCATGTGAAGTCAGTGGTCGTTGTGGTTTTAAAATCCATTTTCCTTGTTTAAGTAAAACTGAAACAATAGGAATTGAAATGTTAGATATTCCAGAGAAATATCATCCGTCATAGCGTGTGTGCATCAATTCTTACTTTTCTTTAAATTACGTTGATATTTTTTAAATTAATTATTACAATTCTTGCAAGTTGACACCCTACATAATTTAGAACAGCTTTTGAGGCCAAAAATTTTAGTTGTAGGATAATTTCTTCAATGAGGGAAGATAAAAACATTTTTGAAGTTTTGCATTTTTTTTCTTATGTCATACTGGCATTTTGATTGTTAGCATCGCATTTTCATTGAAGGTCTATCGAATAGTGAGTTTCGTCTAAGAAAAAGTATACTAAATCTTTGAGTTTCGTAAATACCTGCTCAAATGTTTTATACACGTCTTTCAAGAATTTCCTTGAAATGTTGACGAATCGAGAAAATGACAACATTATTAGGGAAGAATACTGCAGCTTTATTCCGCTAGGGGCGCTGTTGCGTGTGAATGTTTAAATTGTTATTTTCGTCGTACAACTTACCTGAAACAAAAATTTACAAGATTTAGATTCAGCTTTAACAAGATAAACATTAGGACAAGTTAAGTCAATTATTTAATTAAGTCAAGTCAAGTACCAGCTTTAACAACACATATTTCTGGTCATTAGTGATGAGATATACTCACGTGTGAGTCACTTGTTCCATTACAGTTCAAAATACATTGCTCAAAAGATTCAAAACACCAACCTCTTGCAGCTATTCTTTCATCTTGATTTTTAAACTTGCACTTCGTTGTCTAAGTTCTGTTGATTTACTGATTTTTAAATGACTTTAATAAGCAAATAAGTTCACAAACAATTGCAGTTAACAATAGTTTCACAGAACTTTTTCGCAAAACCATTTCGACATTTGTCTGTTAACTGACTTCAAAAAAGGAGGAGATTCTATATTCCACTGTAATATTTTTTATGTATGTTCACCGATTTCTCCGCCAACTGTTGACCGATTTCAAAAGATCTTATTGCGTTCAGTTCCCCAGATAAAGTATGGCTGTCTACTCGAAGTACAGTTCAGTATAGCTAAGAAGTGGACCCATATTAATTTCATCGATATTTGACCTTGGACTTCGAGGATACATTGCGGTTGTTTTTGTTTCAGTAACATGTATACTTGTTTAATTCTTATGCTAGTAGTGACATCTACGCTAAGCTTTCCAACTTCTTTTCTATAGATTTGACGACTAGACGATCTATTTCTGTGCTTATTACACCATAATAATAATATAGTCGTGGCACATTTTTTCATAAATTAAAACATTTCATTGCAATAGCAAAAAACGTGGTTTTAGAAACAAATAATTAAATCGAAAGACGAAGCGAAAAAGTATTTGTTTAATGGCAACTATAGATTTTTTTAACACTTATTCGCCTGACAACACTGATGTTTTCCTGTCAGTGTCATCTGTCATCACATCAAATCAGCTGTGTATACCACACAGGGAACATGTACAAATAAATGTGCGTATTAAAATTATTCGTGTGAAAATGTCCACAGAGACAACTGATAAAAAGTTAACTAAATGTTTATGATAAATTTGTTGGTGAAAAATGGCGCGGCGGAGGAGCAGCGGGATCACAAGCCTGGGGTTTAACCAGGACCAAGGTTTGTAGTACTTCCTAGTCCGTCAACCCGTGTTCTTTGTTCTTAAGAGGTGTGTGTGAGGTATTATTCATGATGCTGACGAGTTCTGTGTGTGAGGGAGTGATTTAGGGTTTTTGTTATGTCGTATAATAGTTTTATGAGAGGTGGTGTTGTTGTTGAATTGAAACTTACGTCGTGGTGAAGCGATAAACGCGCCTCACCACGCGTGCTCTACTCCACGTGTTTGTAAATATTTTTAGTATCGCGCCTACGCATTTACCAATCTACGTGATTTAGCCACTATTGTTCGGGCGTTAGACCGCTTGTGTACCTACTTACGATGTAGTACGCAATTTCAATAACACTTGCTTCGTACTCCCTATTCTTGTCTTATGTTTTGTTCGTCGTCGTTGGCAGTGTGTTTGTTTTGCTTGTAACTTAGGTCAATTTGGAGCGACCTGTGCTCTGAAACTCTGAACAATTGTTCTGAAGTAGGCTGATTTACCTACTGCAGTAGCTTAACTTTGTACCATAAATATAATACATACATTCAATCATTCCTGGCCAGTAATACTCATATATGTTTACAAATCTAATGTGTTTATTGGCATATGGTCCTAGCTCCTGAATTTAAACATTAAATATGTACTTGTTATTTAAGAGATATTTTGGTATTAAAAAAATCTTTGTTATATCTAGGCACTAACTTGACTTGTTTAGTTTTTACTTTGTCACCCTTATAATTAGTTTGACTAGTGCAAAATTCTGTAAACCAACAACTACATGGTCTTTAATATCAGATTAAAAAATATTAAAAATGGATAATGATGTAGCATGTTTCTGATTTAAAATTAAAACCATAGTAAATTCCAAGCCATCCCATTTCTTACAACTATTTATGATGAAGTTAAAGCTGTGTTTTATCCATGTATTTTGTTATTTCAGGCTGCTTCACTTGTTGCCTGAAGACCGGCCTGCGCGTCTACAATGTCGAGCCTCTTGTCGAAAAGGCCCATTACAGTAAGTATAGGATAAAAAACGAAATAGTTTCTGTCAAGTGTGTTGTGACCAACTGTGTAACTATCATGGTTCATGAGATACAGCCTAGTGACAGATGGACAGTGGAGTATTAGTAATAGGGTCCCGTTTTACCCTTTGGGTACGGAACCCTAAAAACACGTACAAACTTTGCAAAGAAACGTTTTGTCGTAAAACCGAAAAAACGTAAATTCATTAGCAATTTATCTAAAATTCTTATGTCTATATTTTAATTCCCTATTGATTATTAATACAACTCTCCTTTTTGCGCCTTCATCGACCCCTAATTAATAAAAATTGGTTGTGCTGTAGGATTGTGAATAACAACCACGGTTTTGGACACTATAAACAGTTTTATTAATTAAATATTAGGAGCACAACTCAGAACACACTGGTACGACGATCGGTACAAGCTCGCGACTATCTATAGGTCCTTATACATATACTACGTAGGCACGGCTCACGGCACTTCGCTATCCTTAACATGTGCGCGTGCTTGGCGTTATTAAACCCACCTGCAATCACAGAATACCTAATAGTACTCGACTGTAAAATCAAGTGTATACCTAGTAAACAACTTAGTGCTAGCATTTTAATTAATATCAAAACTTATCCATACCTAGTATACATTTTATTTTAATTAACATTTAAAATCACTGCTACAAGACTTGGTTTGCTACGATGACACATAGAATAAATTACTTGTAATAATTAGATATGTCAGTAGATTACCAAGATTTACCATCGGACAACAAGACGTACGGAAACTCGTCATCTGTTTATGGTTGACGTTCCTCCTGCCAGGACAAAGCGTTTCGTTTCAACTTTCATAATGCGAACAGCTAAGGAATGGTACACCTTACCATCGTCTCTGTTTCCCGATTCTTATAATCTAGGTGTGTTCAAGTCCAGAGTGAATCGGTATATTCTAGGCAAGCATGATCCATCGTCGTCCGTGCCATCACTTTCAATCAGGCGAGACTTCGGTCAAATGCCTGCCTACCAGTAAAAAATAAATAAATAATGACAATGAATATTTATTAATGGTAGGCACTTGTTGAAATAAGCAGTGTACCTAATTGTCCAATAAGCGACGGCTTTCCTTTCAACAGAAGGCCGTTTCGTACCTTGCCAATTTTCGCGTTCTTTGAAAAACGAAATAATTGCGTTTTTGCTTATTGCAATACGATACAATGAAAATGTAAGAGTCAGGGTAACGAGTGCATTATTTTGGCGTTTGCCATTTGACGAACGCTCCTTGACGTGCATTTATGAACCAACTGTAAATTCGGATAACGGGAATTTTAACATACGTTGTTGCATTTTTAATAAACCTTCTGAAATCCGACGCGTGTAAAAAGTCCGACCAAGTGCGAAACATGGGAATAAGTGTAAAGATATTTATTAAATAGGCATAAAATGCTCTTTTAACCGTCAAATACTCATAACTAACTTAAGATATCTTGACTTTGAAATAAAGGAAAGCTTGTCTACCCATTTCTTTCCCATACCTACTCAGATTGAAGTCCGGGCCTAGAAAAGAAATGCGAAAACTGACTCTACCAGTGCTTCGGAAAACGCCCGCTAAAGAAGATGAGCACCAAGAAACTCTGCGGGAATCTCTCTTATTTCAAATCTTTTAAAATTACTATTATTTATTCTGTGGTTTTAGTGAATTATAATTTGGGTCAATGAAACATAATATGTTTCTTTCGAGAGGTAGATTGTGGTTGCGGTTGTAATATCTTCGACCCACCAAACAAAGCCATGCCGTCAAGCGGCCTAATCTTGTTCGGGACGATGTTCGGTTAACCATCAGAAAGACGGGTCTGATCATTCGCTTAACTGCAGTCTTCTTTTACGTGTTCCATCTTTGGCCACATTGTCGTAAAATAAGACGAGATGCAATACAATACAATACTACAACACTTTATTACACACCATGAAGACATACATTTTAGAAATTAAATAGAAGAAGAAGAGATTAATGGGCGGTCTTATTGCTAAGCGGCGATCTCTTCCAGACAACCTTAGATGGCTAGGAGATGGTGGCTGGACCAATATATAAGCGATAAAATACCAATTTTTTTAAAGAACATTTATTACTTATATGTAGTATTTACAATACTGCAGTCCCTGTGGTGTTGTGTTTGGGAGAGTCAGCTCATAATAATATCATTATTTCATACCTCGAAAGATTCGGAATCAATTCCCGCTACGGAACATTTGCTGGTGCACGGTATAAAGAGTGTAAGTATATTTGTTTCGTGTCTAGGTGTTGTGGGACCATGGTCTTCGTAGTTCCTGGCTCATTTGAACATTTGGGTACGCAATAAAACTGCAATGGATGGGCGACAGTCCACGTGTGAAAAAGAACACATGCATTCGGCGTTCATAAGTACGAGTACATAGCCTATATATATGTATATAGGTATGCGGTCGAAATGTGAATGAACTTCTAAAATTAGCACCGACCGAGTGCGATCGAAATCTTATCTCTGCGGCCAAATGTACTGCGCGATGCGACTGATTGTGACAGGCGATAATGAGAGGTGTGAATCAAATGGTAATTCTACAAATAGAACCACTGACACCCGCGGCTTCGTCCGCGTCTTTCGGAATAAGAGTTGCAGCGATCTAAATATCACCTCAATTTTCCCGGACCTCGGCTGAGCGGTCGTTGGCTACCGCGATTTATGCTGCTTGCTCACTCAACTCACATCGTTTCGTCAGAACTGTGACGGCATGCTACCTCATCGCATGCAGAAACAGCAGCATGTAATCGTGACATCGTGACCTTATTTTTAAGCGTATTTCAGTATTAAGGATGATTAGCAAGCAAAATTAAAATTTCAAAGTGACCGAAGTCAATCAAAGACTGTTTTTGAACTCAAGAACTATCCAAGTTTTTACTATGTATAACTGTGTTTATATAAGCATTAGACGCATTTAAATTATGTATTCCAAAACCGTTTGTTTGTTGCTAGATCTAAGGTCATGCATTTATTAGCAAATATTAGATTTCGCAGACACCAGTCATTAAACGTTTGTAAACATATCCATCAGTTTCTATAAATATATGGCAGTTTTATTAGATCATTATTGTTCATGTCTCGTAGCATCATAATGATGAGCATGATTTATAAACTAGTGTTTATAATTTATTTTATGAGATTAACAAACCAAGGGACGTAACAGGCTAATTTTTCTTACGTATTTAAAAATACCATATTTAATCATGAGTCTGTAAATCAAGCTAAGAAACCTGTCTGCGGTCTGGCGATGAAGTCCTCAACAATTTGACTAATATAAACTGGACAGTCGAATCACAACTTAAACCAATTAATTCAAACAGGAAGTGTAGCTCGCGCTAATTCTATTGTCTTCGCCGGAATGAAATAGTACCGATGACCTTGCATTCCTAAACGCTCTGTGTTGCTTCCGAAGATGAAGACTGACTTCTTAAGAAAACCCGTATTAGTTAACGTAAATAAAATGTACATTAACCTATATTTCTTAGTTTACCGCTATCTATTCATAGACATGTCATTCAGTCCGATCGTCGTTCCACCGTTAGCACCCACTATTTTTCTAACGCACTCACTATGCGCTGGACTGATATTCGAAACAATTGAAGGTCTTTTCAGACCAAAACTAACACGGAGAAGAACAGGAATATAAACTAAATATTATGTTTTCGTATCGATAATTGAGCTTGTTTATTTGATCCTGCAAGACTTGACAGGACATTATTACACATGTTCATAGACGACAGTAGTCACTGTGCACTGTTTAATCAGGCAGCTTACCTGCTTTTACATATTTTTGTGCAGTAAACATATGATATGCTCGAACAAGTTTTTGGATCCGCATCACATCAGTCCCTATGTATATTCTGTCGACTTGGTGATCGTCGTGGCTCGTTTGGGCAGACCCCTTCCCACGCCTTGGGAACGTTGCGATGCTCAAGTCCCAGACGATGATGGTCGTATTTTTTTCTTTCCGACGCCAGTTTGTGGTTCTCGCTAAGCATAAGTAGTTTCTGTAACAAATACGAAAATGGTTTCTCCAGACAAAGAAGAGCTCGGCGAAGTGTCTCTCTGCGAGATGGTGTTCCGCACCAACTGGCTGCTAGTGGTGAAGGCTCGCAAGCCTTGCAGTCTGATGCTGCTGGACGATCAGCAGAGGCAGTTCCGGGCTGAAGTGGTCTTCAAGTCGCCGATACGAGCGCTCAGAGCGAGGAAAGACAAGTGAGTTCTGTCGATAACTGCTTGTGGCATAATATGGCAGTACCTACGCTCTATTAAAAGAGTACTTTTCAACTATTAGGTATCACATACAAAGCTAATCCTAATGTTAGATGATCAGCAGTGGCAGTTCCGGGCTGAAGTGGTCTTCAAGTCGCTTTTACGTGTGAGCTCCCTGTATAACTCTACCAGTGATTGTGGCAGTAGCCACCAATTGCAAGAATACCTTATAAACCAAGCTAGTCTTGATGATAGATGATCAGCAGAGGCAGTTCCGGGCTGAAGTGATCTTTAAGTCGCCATGCTAGCGCTCAGAGCGTAGAAACAGTGAGCTAAGGCAACGCGTAAAGACGGATGGACCTATATTTTATCTTATCTGGTTTTGCTCAATGGCGTGCATTGGGAGAGGCCTATGTCCAGCTGTGGACTCGTATAGGCTTATGATCTTATCTTGTTTTAGGGTAGCAGTGGTGCTCTCGTCGTCAGTACAAGTGGTATCGTTGCCGTCACTTCAACGTGTAGCGTTACTGCGCACGCCGGCGCATGCGCGGCCGCTCTGCGCTATCGCCACTGAGCCCAGCGCAGCTCAGATCCTGGCTGCGCCGGCGCACCGCCGCGGATCTCTGCAGCTGCTTGTAAGTGGCACTCGTAATTTATGTTTTTTATCAATACTTGAGAGACGAGACTCTGCAATTGTTATGGGCAAGCGTGCCGCTTACCACCAGGCGAACGACATGCTCGGCTCATTACTCTGTTCAATAAAAAAAATCAATTATCATATAATACCACACCCTTACATTATCTTTTTTAATCGTCTTCGAAAAAGGTGAAGGTTCTCAATTCGATTCTTTTTTTTATGTTTGTTACCTCCGAACTCCGTCATGTATAAATCGACTTGGAAAATTCTTTGCTATTGGTTCAGTACATATACCTATAATGTGGTCCCATATAAATTTCATCGATATTCGACATCGGACTTCGAAGATACATCCGCATTGAAGTCTGTTTTTTTTTGTTATAAAATGAATTATGTAGAGAAGGCCCGTGTACCAACAGTGGGAAAACTTATAGGTTTACGTTTAAAGAAGTTTGTTCTCAATAAAACAAATGTCACTTACTTGAGAACAATCTAAGCTTAAATACAAAATAATACATTCGTCATTCCGTCCGTTCGGTAAGGAAAAACGTAGGTACTCATCTAATGCATTCATTTGCATAAAAGGGAACGGTCTGCAATTAAATATTGGGCTAGCTGAGATTTGAATGATTATGACAGTCAAATCCTTTCCAGGACGTGTCCAGAGCCGTACGTGGAGCCCACTCCAGCGCGCCCACAGTCGTCGGCTGCCACCAGACTGACCTGGTCTGCATCAGCCTGTCTCCGAACGGAGGGAAGCTCGCCACGGCGTCCGAGCGAGGGACCATCATACGGATATGGGACACCAGTAGCAAGCAGATGCTGCATGAACTGAGGCGAGGGTCCGACTATGCCGATGTCTATTGGTAAGGATCTTAATAATTCATTTTAAACCGACTTCAGTTCTGATGATCTACGAAGTCCAAGGTCGAATATCAATCGATGATATCAATGAAATTTTGTTGTGTCAAGATGCGCGCTAAGTTTCCTAGAAAAAAGGCTTCCATGTTTCTTTCGATTCCCTGGGCAAGGCAGAGAAATAGTTATTTGTGCAACAAGAGAGCAAAGTCGTTTTTTGCTGCGAGTGCTGATTTTGAATCCTGAGCAAGCGAAGGATTCAACGATTGAATCACGAGCGTAGCGAGTGATTCTAAAGTTGATACCTGAGTGTGGCGAGGGATTCAAAGGCACGAGATGGAAAAAACTTTGCTCTCGTGTGACACACATCACTTTTCACTTCAGCAGCGAGAACACTTTAGGAGATAATAAATATTTACAGGTAATATATCAGTTTTATTTGCAGTAAATACATTTTCGTTTAAATACAACAATAAGATAAAAAATCAATAAATTACATTAAAAGACATAATTATCTTTTTTCTAAATTTCTTTAGTTAGTACGTAATTCCGAACGTGTTTGTCTTTGAGGTCGAATTCAAAATCGGAACAGTCGGAACTTCGACAGGGCTGGTCTTTGTCTCTCTCTGTTTCTAATGGCGGGAAAGAGATAGAGTGTGAATGTTTCGAATTGCATGATTAACCCAAGGCTGAATAAGATATTCGCGGCTTTCTGAAAACAAAAATTAAAAAGTTACTTTGTCTCACTGATTTCAGGCAGCAAAACCTACAAGTTTGAGCTACTGAAGTGAAATAATATTTTTAAGGCGAGGGTACTATTTTGAATCCAAAATGGAGCGATTCATTCACAGTTCAAAACACGTCGTGGATTCAATATTATGTTGCCCGAGGAAAAACATTTTCCTTCGAAATCTCTGGTCGCGGAAGGACAATTCATGTTCCTAATTACAAATTCATTACTGCCCTCCAAGAGTCTCTTGGAGAGAAAAAGCCTACTCTACTCGCAATTATTGAAGAACCAATCATCGTTTTCGAACAGCCTGTCTATTGCTATATATGATTTACATCCATCCATTGTATCAGGCCATTTGTACCTCAAATTAATGTATATTGTCATTATTATTTCTTTTTTGTGTTGTGAGTTTATTTGGTGTGCAATAACGTGTTATTGTATTGTTTTTTTTTTACAAGCGGTGAATATCTGCAACACATTACGGATAAACTATCTAACCGATGTGTTTATTTTAATGCAGGTGCCCGTTACACTTACAGTACTACAACCAAAGCGTGTAGCGGGCCAATTACATGTTAGAGTGTAAAGAATAATGAAATGAAAATGAAATGAAATAACTCTTTATTGAAACACACACATAAAATTATAAATAATAAAAACAACGTAACAAAAGTGTAACAATTGTGTAATAATAATAATGTGTTGTGATGTTGCAGCATAAACTTCAACCCGAGTGGTTCTTTAGTATGCTGCGTGTCGGATAAAGGCACGCTGCACGTGTGGGCGGCTCGCGGCGCCTACTCGCACTTGGCCGTCGCCCATCCCGCCCCCGCCGCCCGCGCGCTTTGCGCCTTCTCCTCCGACACCAGCGCGGTTGGTGAGTAACTTACACAGTATCTTACTCACCACCCAATCTTACACAGTACCTTACTTTGTGGTAGGTTTCTCGTATGCGAGAGGCCGTCTAGGTGGGTACCACAGCATTGCCAGTTATTCTGCCGCCAAGCAGTAGTGTGCAAGCATTACTGTGTTCCGGTTTGAAGGGCGTTGTAGCCAGCGAAATTACTGGGCATTATGAGACTTAACAGCTAATTGTCTCAAGGTGACGAGCGAAGTGCAGTGCCGCGCAGGATTTTGCAAAACAATGTTCTGGGTGGTGCTGTTACTATTATGGGCAGGCGTATTGCTTACCATCAGGCGAACGACCAGCTCGTCTCGTCATTCAGTTAAATAAAAATAAAAAAGTACACACACCACGTGGCTGTCTACGCGTTTAGAGCCTTCTCCGACACCAACGCAGTCGATAAGTACCTTACACAGAACCCAACCTTACAAATCTCCTTATCTTACAAATACAGCGCCCACCCTTACATTGTACCCTACATTACACACCACCTAAACTTACACAGCGCCCACCCTTACATCGTACCCTACATTACACACCACCTAAACTTACATAGCACCTTACATCTTACTCAGATATTACTTATTTTACACGGCACCCTACCTGACGTGGGAACGAAATACCGACACCAGCGCGGTTGCTGAGTACCTTACACAGAACCTAACCTTACACAGCACCCATCCTTACATTGTACCCTACATTATACAGCACCTAAACTTACACAGCACCCATTTTACTCAGTACCCTATCTTACACAGCACCCTACCTTACATAGGAACGAAATCTTAGTGGTACACCTTCAAATTAAATCATTAACCAACTCCTGATCCTTGTTTCTTTTTTTCCAGTGATATCTGAAGATGGTACGTTCCATAAGTTCACGTTCGCAGCCGAAGGCAACTGTCATCGCAGCGACTTTGAATATTTCTTGCAGGTAATTTGTTTATATTATTTTAATCAATAATTAATTTTTAGAAAAAAACAAAAACCGACTTCAATGTATCTTCGAAGTCCAAGGTGACATATCGAAGAAATTTATATGGGACCACTTCGTAGCTATACTGAACTCGACGCAAAAAGAATTTTTCAAATCGGTTCATAAATAACGGAGTTCTGAGGTAACAAACATTAAAAAAAAAAACAATCGAACAGAGAACCTCCTCCTTTTTGAAGTCGGTTAAAAAGAACCAACTAGGTAGGTCCAACTTCGACGAAGAGATCAACCGAAAAATTCCCTAGAGCCTGAAGACGTAGGTGTACAACCATTGTGTTGCCAGTGATAACTTATGGCACTGAAACGTGATCTGACTATTGGCCTAATTCATAAGCTCAAAGTCACTCAAATAGCTATGAAGAGAGCTATGCTTGGGATTTCTTCGCGAGATAAGATCCGGAATGTAGAAATCCGGAAAAGAACGATACCGACATAGCGAAGCGAAGCATAGGAAAGAGATTCCCTAAACTTAAGAGGGTATGGCACAGCCGCGGCCAGCGAGCACTAGATATTTGAATAATGGTTTACGGTCTCGCAGAAAATGCGTAAATTAAATTAATTAACTAAATAATAATAATAATTTAACTAAATAGTAATAATAATTTAACTAAATAATAATAATAATTTAACTAAATAATAATAATAATTTAACTAAATTCGTATCAACTTCAGATTTTTGTTAAAATTAGCGTTCCGGGAGAAAACGTTTCTACCACACTAAATCTCAACCAAATTTGGTAATTTTGGTCTCAATTTATTAAATGGAGAATAAACTAGGTTTGTAGGTTTTCCTGTTTCTAAGTTAATGTCATTTTTTAAAGATAACAGCTTACAAACTTCAAAAAAAGAATTTCGAGTAAATATCGAGTTTTTTGGGTCCATTTATTCAAATTCTATAGGAATTATCGAAAAATAAAAACCTACAAACCTCAATGATGATAACATCTCTTACATGTCCAAATTTCATCGAATTTAGTTAAGGTTTAGGGGTAGAAAAACGTTTTCTCTTTTTGTATGAAAATTTAAGCGTGCCGTTCCCTCTTAAGATATAGTGTTTTATAAATTTTATATATATGTTAGTCTCAAAGGTATTTCTGATATGGGCCTCTGATGTGATTACTCTGTGTTTTTTTATTATTGCCTGAAATAAATGATTTTTTATATATTTATTTATAGCTCTCAAAATTTGCAAGTTGAAGTGGCAATTGGCCGGCCATATAGCTCGTAGAACGGATAACCGTTGGGATAAAAGGTTCTCTAGAGGAGACCACGGACCGGAAGGCGGAACGTAGGACGGAGCCGTTGGATGCATACAGCGAGCAACCGCTCGTTGTGGCCATCTATGGGGTAGGCCTATGTTCAGCAGTGGACGCCTTCCGACTGATGATGATAATGAGTCAAAAAGTTCTTTGTTGAAAAATACTTATTTTTCAAGACAAGCTTTTAACAAATTCATAATCTGAACCGCAAGCAGATTAAAATGAGCCCAAACACTAGTCGTTTACGATTATCCGTCAAGGAGTTCCATTGCCCACCTTCCGTGTCCATCATCAGATCAGCTGGCTGTCACCATAATATTGCATTGTCATTGGACTTTGACAAGTATGCAAAATTTCAACTTCGTACGATAAGACGAAGTGGTTCTAATTCAGCTTGTAAGATTCCACCCGGACAAACATACATACATTGCAAGTTAAATAAAAGCTTGTAGAAATAAATTGCAGTCTATCTAACATGGTTTTTTTGTTACAGGTGGGTGACGACGATGAATTTCTGCAATGATCTTTATTCTTTGTTATTAATCTACAGTACTGACGATTACCGAACATTGCCTAAAATAAGTGATAATGATAAAGCAGTGAAAAGTGGTGATATAATAATTTAGCAATAACACAAATCGCTATTATTCTTCCTAATAATTTTATTTCTATTATTTTTAATAATGTAATTATTGTAAAGTATGACGACAGGCGTTATAGTGTGAAATAGGATGCTACAATATTTTTAGATTTAAATTTCCATGATATTATTTAATATATTTTTACCCGACTGCACGAAGCATAAGTAGGGTCATGTTTTTTTTATCATAAAGGCTCTTTGGTCATAAGTTTATGTAATATAATGAAAGTATTTCGTGAAATATGTTTATTTGTGAATATGGATAAACAAGTTATGGGGTTCGGATGTTATTCTCTTAGCGTATATTCAGAATAAAGGGTCCGTCAAAACCTGTAAAATTATGGTATTTTGGCTTCAATTTCAATTATGGACCAACAACTTCACATTTTTAGTTTAATCATAGCAAAAGACAGGGCACTAAATTGCATTTTTTATTATTATGTATAGTAAATAAATAATATGTAATAGCCAATATTTATAGGAAGCAAATGCAAATTCATATGTATGATAGGAATAATGGCATTGTCAATAGTTGTAATATACCTGTTACTGTAAATTTACATCAATGTTTTGTCTGTTTGTTGCAAAATAAAACTATTTGACTTTGGAACAAACAAGCAAACAATACAAGCGTTACTATGTTCCGGTTTGAAGGGCATTGTAGCGAAATTACTGGGCATATGAGACCTAATATCTTAAGTCTCGGGTTGATGAGCGCAATGCAGAGCTTTTTATGGTATTAAAAGTTCTGGGTGGCACTGCAGTTGTTACGGGCAGGCGTGGCGCTTACCATCAGGCGAACGACTTGCTCGTCTCATCACTCAGTCCCATAAACGAATAATCGAAAGAAATGTTTAATGTTAAGGCGGGCCATAATCCACCGCTCTGGCTAAGTGCGTCTTGGCATGTGTCCCAATGTCCTTAAATTATTGGGATTCTTGACGTGGCGATTTTCGTTCACCCGTTTTAGAGAGTGTGAAAGTACATAACTTGAAAGAAGTAGAATATAGTGCTGAGGTGATATGGTAGCTGGTGGTCGAAAGCACAAGCACAGCTCGGCCATATTAGCTAGCTAGTTTTAAATATACACAAATCCATTCTAAAATTATGCAGAGTATGTACACATACTGTGTTCATATTAAAATCCACCTCTTAGAATTAAATTGTAATGATACGTTATTTAAAATTTTGTATCCGTTGACAAGATACGTTGGAGGCATTTGTTTGTATGTCAATCTGACTTTGTCACATGCTCCAAAATGGATGAATAGATTTAAATTCTGTTTTTTATATAAGTCTGAGGTGGTCTTTAGATAAGTATCATACCAGCTCAAAAGTTTCAAAGTCCGTATAAAGCATGAAAAAAGCTTGCTAGGAAAAGCGACTTTGTATGGAAGGAATGAGTGTATTTTGTAAAACCTTCGTATAAATTCATTGTTTTCTGCTGATCATATATTATTCTTATAATTATTTTGATTGATAACTTGGAGCCTATATTCATTACTTATGTCGCTCAATATTCTGTTGTACCTATTATGCATTTTGCTCATTGTGTAAAATTCGGGTTTTGGTTAGCTTGCATATATTTCTTGAACATGTTTAAGTGTGTCATAAAGTTTAAATCGCATTTGAACATGTTTATAGAAGTTAGCAAGCTGCCATATAGCAATTTAATCTAACTTTGTTTAAATGTTTAGTCATTTCATACATATAATGTTTTTAATGAGAGAGTATAGCTATATAAAGGTTTTATTTTATAAATAGATTTTATTAACCGAGTCACAAACTTGTATCATAATGTTGACTCATTATCCCCTTTATATGAAATGTAGTCTTTTGTATATTAGATTAGTCGACTTCTATGTTGTATTCATACAATACCATGATGTATGAATTTTCATGTTTGAGTGAGATAACATGAAATGAGAATTAAAACATAGTAGTTGACTACCCTAGTATATTATTAATGTAAATATTTAATAGTGGAACTTAGTTTTTGTACTCAATATTTAGCAAACTAGTACTATGCTAAGTCTTTGCTTGTTATAATCACTCTCGACTAGAGAAATGCTTTAGTGAACACATTTCGATTTGTAAATATGAAGAGTGAAACAAAATTATTTTTTTATGGATAATAAAAGCAAATGAGTCCACATTTTTGTAAAAAAAAAATATGCTTTAAAAGTGGAGACATACCCAAGTGGGGTCATTGGAAAATTTATCAATAAAAAGTTCTTTTATATGTCTTGTTTTAACTCTTTTTGTCTCTTGTTTTAATCTCCCACAATACTTTAATAGAATCAAATTAACAGAGTGGAATTTGATTCCATTTCTTTTCTTCACAGCATTTGTGACAATATATAATTTGTAGTATGTATTACTTGTGCTATTAATTATTCTGTGATAGTTATTGCTTGATAGAAAATTAGTTAAAAAAAAGTATTTATTTATTTATACTTTAGCACAAAACAGTTTGTACATGGAGGACTTAATGCTAGATAGCATTTTCTACCAGTCATCCAGGACGTGCAAGAAAAAATGGTAGCGGTGCAGTAAAGTGTGTTATAGGAAATATTAAACCACATAAACTTAATATATACATAATAGGTATAGGCATATTATGCAAGCCTAATTATAAAATATATACTTAAATATATACATAATAAATATATACTTAAGTCATTACATAAATAAAAAGACATATACCAGCAATAATAAATGACTATGTCAATGGGTTAGGATAGGATTATAGATCTAGTAGCAGGGAGGAGAAGAGGAACTGAAAGAACGAAACGTTTTAAGGGTTGCAATCTATCTGGTATACCTTTTTGATGAAATGTTCACGAGTTTGTCGCTTGAATGCTTCTTTAGAGGTTGCTTTTTTGATACTCAACGGTAATCCATTCCACAGTCTTACAGCAGCAATGGTAAAAGAGTTGTCACGAAAAGATGTTTGGTGTGAAGGGGTAGAGAGAAGTAAATTACTGGAGGATTACTATTTGAGTCAAGCAAAACATGTTTAATAAATAAATCAACAATTTATTACAGGTACCTACATTAATCTAATTATTTACAATAAAATCAACCTTCATTATCTGGTTTCTTACGTCCAAAGGGATCTGTCCATACCTTCATATCTGAAACAAAATATGACATTCTCGTAAACAATTCTAAAATGTAGTTATTGGGTCACTTCTTAAGTTGTTGGATTTCGAAGCAGTTTTCATCACTTCGATACATTTGGGTGTATAATATCTACAATAAATATCAATATTCTACAATAAATATGAATATTCTACAATAAATATGAATAAATATATTGTAAATTGTATCTGTGCGAAGCTAAGGTGAGTCAGATAAAAAAAATTTTTTTGTTTGTGCAGTTTTTGTAACATTTACTTACTGCCTGGCTGAATATCTTCTTGTCTAATGTTTTTCCTTGCTTCCTTTTGGATTTTTTCTGAAAATCAAAATACTGTTATTTGAAAAGGCTGTGTCCATTTTTTAGTTATGTACATTAATATTTACAAGACCTAGAAGACCCCAGCCGTTTATTTTATTATTATTTTAGCTATCTTGTTCACTTTATGATAACAATACCTCTTAAGTTAATGGTTTGAACGGCCATGTTTGTTGTGTATATGTCGCAGCTAACAGCCTAGCCTCTTTACTAAACAGCGCCATTCAACTAGTGGCCTCAGTGATATTCAGCCAAAGCGTCTCTTACAACATTTAATAAACTGGTTGGCTAATGCTTAGGCATGTAGCTAAACTTAGATGAATCCTACGTGAGATTGTAAACCGTCGAAAGATTGGGAACCGTCGCAATTTTTTTCGGTAGATTATAATCTATCGAAGTGATAGATTATAATCTACTTAACATTATATTTGTATCTAACATACATGTTCGCGGCGTTGGGGTGGCCCAGGGGCCACCTCCGCCGCACCCTAACCTACTGAGGGCTGCAGCTAAATTCATTATTATTGTCAATACACTCTTCTATTGTATTATTTTACATTAAACTTTGGAAAACAGGCTTTGTAAATGAACAGCCTAGGCAAGAAATTAAACGTCATCGATCCAAGTCATTTGCCTAGCTGTTTGATCAAATGGCTGAATATCATTCAGGCCGGTAGTTAAGGGGCTAGGCTGTTGATTGAACGGCGAATTAAGCTAGTTGGCTGCGATAGATACACATCCAATTATTCTGTAACCATGCATGGATTTATCATTTAAGGCAAGATACCCGAGATGAAAGG
This sequence comes from Petrophora chlorosata, assembly GCA_951640565.1. Classification (NCBI taxonomy): domain Eukaryota; kingdom Metazoa; phylum Arthropoda; class Insecta; order Lepidoptera; family Geometridae; genus Petrophora; species Petrophora chlorosata. Next base: position 9,198,171 of record OX621203.1, on the reverse strand, counting down.
CTCAGGATGCCCTCGTCAATGGCTGGCGGACATTTAAGCCTGGATGGAACTAAGCTAATAAGGTCTCAAAAACATTACACTCCATAGATATAGGCGATAAAGGCTAGCGTAGCGACGATTGCCATTTACTGGTTATTGTTATATATAAAGTTACAAGAAACTTACTGTATTCCGAAGGGTCCATCATAGGTGCAATCGCAATAGGGTACATAGCCAAGCCAATGAATCCGACCAAACCAGAAATAAAAGCGGCGTAACGCCAACCTTTGAAGTAACCAGCCATCGTTGTAGTTTCTATGATAATTTTTTAACTCATTGGTGACTTCTTTGATAGTTTTATTTCACTTTTCCGTATATACAATTTTTATCTAGGATTTCACTGTTATTTTTCTATTTCGCTATCGTTTATACGTTTACGTGTTCTTTGAGGTCGGACATAGATCTACAATTTTTATCTAGGCATAGATCCTATTAGAGGTTATTTTCTTTTGTTTTGACAGAATTGACAGCAAACAGCTGATAGTAATTTTTTTTATATTTTGCTGAGGGGTTTATTGTCTAACTTTCACATCTATCGCGATACCTTTCAAGTTGACATTTGTAGGATATGTACAGATCGACAAACTAGCGATTGTGGTTGCGATAGTGATCATGACGCATTTTTGAAAGAAATTTTAGTGAATATTATGCTCATTTAATGTTCTTAAATTGCTAATAATTGGAAATTGCCGGTATTTTGATAACCTGGCACTAACAAAACGCATTATTTGTACTGCTCCGCGTTGATTTCTTTCACCTTAGTAAATCATTCATTCTGATAGCGATTGTGATTAAACAACATAGACAGTTCCATTTGAAAATTTGAATCACGATCACAATCGCTATCCCATTAAAAGTTATCGCGATAGATTTTGTGGTTTAAGACATTTATTTCTCAAAAACAGAATACAATTCACTTATATTGAGAAACACTAAATAAACTTAAAAGTAAAATTATCATACGAGGGCGGAACGACAGCATCCGAGACCAAGTGGATAACAAATACACTTACACATAGATTGACATTAGGTAGCAAGTATAGAACTAAGGCAAGTATTACAATAACATATCGCATTACAAAATAAAATAATACTTAGATTACATAATCAATAACAAACATGATAAACATTATTTTTATTTTGTGAAGGTAGATTTCAAAAAAAAAATTGTTAGGAACTAGTTCAATGGATGGCCATTGTTTTGCGACTGCCATATTAAGTATCGAAACTTACTTGCTATCATAATAGGTCTTGATAGCAATTATGTATATTTGATGTTAGATTAGGATTACTTCATAAGATTTAATTTGTATTGTTTTAATTATTTATATTTATTTAGGTATCTAGTGTATTTAAGGTGTGTAGTAATTTGTTTATATGTATATATATATATATATATATATATATATTTTGTGGTTGGTTAAATAGTTGATATTTGTTAAGAATTATTTTTCATAATGTGATATTTTAGTTTTGTTTTAAATAATGGAAATGACTGTATTTCCTTTATGTCGTTTGGTAACTTGTTATATATTTTGGCACCTTCAAATCTAATATTTCTAGTTCCATAGCTGGTTCGTGGCTTAAGTAAGCAGATATTGTTAGCATTTCTCATTTTTCGCGTTTGTATTTGTGCTTTTTTAGTAAAAATTATTTGAGAGTGCGTATCCCTTGCCAATATCTTTCTTATCAATATACAAGTATGAAATTTATATATTTGCGTAAGCGTCATTAACTTTGTTTTATTATATACGGTAACTGTTGGTGTTAGATAATTAAGGTGAAAAAGTAATTTTATACATTTATTTTGGGCAACTTGCAATTGTTTCATATTGGTTTTGGTGGCCGATCCCCACACTTCAATTAGATAGGTCAGATGAGATTTAATAAGAGAGTTATATATAATATATCGGACAGGTAAAGGATAACAACGGACAGTGCCTCGAAGAATGCCCATTAGGGATGATAATTTATTTCGTATTGTGTCTATTTGAGGTTTCCAAGTCAAGTGGCTATCCAATGTAAGGCCGAGATATTTTTCACATTTCACTTCAGATAGTGGTTCGTTATTAATGCGTAGTGGTTGACAATTTGGGACATTTTTATTTTTTGCACAAAAAATCATGTAGTTTGTCTTAGCTATGTTAACGGTCAATAAATTATATTGGAACCAGGTATATAAGATATTTAAGTCATCTTGGGCTTGTTTGGATAGTATTTGAATGTCTTTGCCAAAATAAAAAAGACAGGTATCATCAGCATACAATGTTACATCACCAACTAGACCTAGGTCTTTAATATTATTAATATATATAAGAAAAAGCAAGGGCCCGAGGATCGATCCTTGAGGGACACCATAAGTTATTAGTTCGGATGTACTTTTTATCTCGCCAATTTTCACTATTTGATGTCTGTTAGAAAGGTATGACTGTATCATATTGTAAGCAGTCTCTTTAATACCGATAGCGAGAAGTTTTTGAAGTAGCAATTTGTGGCTTATTGTATCGAAGGCTTTTTTGAGATCTATGAATACTCCGATAGCTATTTGTTTCTCATCTATGTTACATTTTAAATTAGTTACGAGGTCTATACAAGCTGATAATGTATTTGATTGAGATCTGAACCCATACTGCTTACAATAAAGGAAGTTTATAGAAGTTAAGAATTTATCAAGACGGTTATAAATGATTTTTTCAAAAATTTTGGAAAATATAGGAAGTACAGAAATAGGGCGATAGTTACCTGGGTCCGTTTTTTTGCCAGCTTTATATATAGGACTCACTTTAGCTATTTTGAGTGTGTCAGGAAAATAGCCACATTTAAGACATTCATTAATAGAACTTGTTAATTTTTCTAGTATCAAATTCTTAACGCTTTTTATAGCTTTACATGAAATGTCATCGAGACCACTAGTCGTATTGGAGTTAAGGTTATCGATTATCTTATTAACCTCATGCGTTGAAGCCGGAACAAATTCCGATAGTTCAGCAGAGTTAAGTTTAGTTTTTTTATTGTATAAATTATTGTATGTTTTAGTATCGTGGTACGTCTGGGGTATTTGGTTAGCTAAAACAGAGCCTATGTTGGCAAAGAAAGAATTAAAGCAGTTACATATATCAGCCACTTCAGTAAAACTGCCCAACTGAGTTTCAAGTTTAGATGGAGCAGTGCAATTTTTTGTTTTATTATTGCTCAAAGATTTTATTAATTGCCACATTTTTCGAGGATTTTTGTCGCAACCTTTGAAAGATTTTAGATAATATCTAGATTTAGCAAATTGTATTTTTTCTTGGACTTCTTTTCTTGCCATAAAACATTCTTGTTTCTTTATGTCTTCTTCCTCTTCTATATTTTGATTGTGTGTTGTCTTTAAATGTTCACTCCATAGTTTGTTCCTTTTGGCTATAGCAACAATGATGTCTTTGTTAATCCAATCAGACTTTACAGGGTTTTGAAATTTTGTTTTGGTGATCTTGCTCTGTTTTATAGCTTCTATTAATTTTGTCTCGAGTTGTTCATACTTTAAGTCGTAATCTTGTAATAAACTTCGCTCTACTGTTATATATAGCTTATCATAATCTATTGCTTTGTATGTAATCCTTTTATTCTTAACAGGTTGGTATTTGTGTATTTCCAGGTAAATATGTTTATGGTCAGACATCAGCGAATTGACTACGGCGAGATGAAATTTGTTATTCTTCAGGTTAGAGCAGACATGGTCAAGAATTGTTTGAGTACTGGGTGTTTCTCGGGTACAGTAAGAGGGGTTTATTTTATTCAAAATGTTGAATCCGTTTTCATGTAGCATTGTTTTGTAGTTAATAGTGGGTTGGTTTTTCTTTAGTAAGTTATAATTAAGGTCCCCAAATACAATTGCCCGTTTCCGTTTCAATAGCTGCTGTGAGTAGATTTCGAGGAATTCATTGCTATTAGTCCTTTCCGGTTTGTAGATAGCCCCGATGTCAATCGAGAATTTGTTTAAGTGAATCCATAAATAGTGATTGTCGTTATCATATAGATCTTCAATAAAATTGTGCTTTAGGCTGTCATGTACGTAAATAGATACTCCACCTCCTCTTCCATTATTTCGATAATTGTAGTAGTGGGTATAGTGGAGTAAGGTTAAACGTTCAGCTTCAGAATCGCTTTTTATCCATGTCTCAGTTAGTATAACTACGTGTAGTGTACTTGGAATAGAGCGGATTATGCATCTCAATTCATCGAGTTTACCTGGGCTTACTATACTGCGTACGTTGGCGTATAAACATTTTAGAGATTTAGAATTGTTGATAATATTAGCATGGTTACTTGATAATTGGTATGTAATGAAGTCGGAGGTTGTACTATCTTTTTCATTTGTGTCTATTCTTGATCGTTTTTTGGAAGGCTTTCGATGATTTTGGGAATTCCTTTAATATATTTGATTGTAAGATTTTCTTCTCCTTTTTCTGTTCTACCTTTTAATTCAGCTCTCAACTTCAGCATTTATTACAGATTTTAAAGTTACTATTCGATGGCCATTATGCCATACTACAAAGATAAAGTAGTAGGTACCATGCTCAGTAGTGTCATTCTGTGTCATTACTCTGAGGTACCATGCCATATCTTTCGATGGCCATTATGTAGTAAAAATGTAAATGTCATTGAGGTCTCACAACATTGAGGGTCATTCCTCAATGTCTCACAATATGGTAAATGTCAATAATGAGAACTGGGGGCCTATTCTCGGAAATGTGATATATGAGTGATATTTAAATATCATATCATTCCCTATGTCTATGAAACATATCGATCGCGCGTCAAAATACGTATTCTCGAGAACAATAGATAATATGGTAGTAGATAATGGCCGTCAGGATGTTCATTCAAATGCTTCACTTTTTTTTTATTTCGCCCGTTAGTGCAGGCTAAAGTCTCTAGGACCATACCGCCATGTCTTACGTAGTTTTTATTTGATAGTTTAATATTCCATTTATTTTACTTTTGTTGAGAATGAGGGTCAACAGCAACAAGCCGGACCCTCTCCTAGTGCTTCAATAAAGTGGTGGAACTTTATTCAAGCTTTCCATGGACTTTTTGGGAGAACATAATAAGCAATGTTTTCACTATTTTTTTCATTTGCCTACACTCGTGCACGTTTACGAATACACAATGGTTAATATTCCACCGATATTACACATGATCACTCGAAATAACACTTGTTTGGAAAATAAAACAAAATCGAACTGTATCACTTTTCACTTCCCGCCAAAAAGTTTCAAATGCTTCACACAGATAATATAGTTTTTGTCTGTCTTCAGACACGTTCCGTTTTTATCGACTGTGCACAATCGATAATTTAAACCTTTTGACTTTTTTCTAATATAAAAACATTTGTGCTGACAATTTTGGTTATTTATGTGTTTTTAACTGTTGTCTTACAAATCTACTGTATTATAATACTGTTTATTATAAAAAGTATATACATAAATGAAAAAAAAAAACGTAACATTACCAAGCACTTATTCTTGTGAAACGGAACGAATATCAATGACATTGACATGACCGCCCGATTTTCATGAAATGTTTTAAATTGTTGCAATTTCTTCTTTGTCAGCATTGAGCTAATACGAGGCCTAGATAAGAATTGTATATACTCGTAGGTACTTGCATATTATTATCTCAAGGTTTAGGAGACACAGTCTAGGTAAGAATACCTACAGAATAGAAGAGGAAATCCTAGGGATGTATCATCATTGAAGATAGGTATTAAGTACTTAGTTTTTAACCTTCAATGCAAAATGGAGGGGTGTTATAAGTTTGACCACTATGTGTGTCTGTCTATGGCATCGTAGGTCTTAACCGGGTGAACCGATTTGGATGCGGTTTAATTAAATTAAAAGCAAGTTTTCTAGCGGTGGTTCTTGACATGTTTTATTGTATCGAGGGCTTATAAAATTTACAATACAATAATGCTTTATTGAATACCAAACACACAGGAAATACATTAGTTAACAAAGTTAATAAACAGTGGGTACAATGGGCGGCCTTATCGCTATGCGCAAATTGTTACAGGCAACCTTTGGATGGACAGGAATTTTAAAAGCAATATTGCGGTCAGTGTGGTGTACATTATAAAACTCCAATTATATGTAAATATGATATACTATGAAAAATTAAAACAAATATAATTAAATTAAATACCTACTATAAATAAATAACAATAAAATATATATATCTATATATACACACATAATTTATGTCTTTATATCAATATTTTTTCTTAGCAAAGGTGTCAGCATATTAATTAGGTATATCGTTAAATGTTTGGACAAGCGGATTTTTTAAATCCGTATTCCTCATTTCCCCTGGATTTATTCTCCTCTCCATTAGGCCCGCCGTCGTTAAGTGGTTGCTGCATGTTCTGACTCCTCAATTACATCAGCCACAAAAGCGTAAATAAACTCGTCGCCAGATATTTTCCTTAGTAATTTAAACCTGCTGTATTATTTTGTTAAGTATATTTTTAATAGCATAGGGTTCACTGGATTTTTTATAACATACATTTCAATGATCGCTCAAACAAAAACGTACAAGAAGTTTGAAGAGTAAGACATTATAATGACGTTTGCGCTTGTGTCGCATTCGATAAACTCATATCGAGTGCTCGGGACCACTCGATACATATAGGGCGGTTTTCAATCGACATTTATCTAATGTGACTTCTCGAGAATACGGAATTTTCGAATCAATAGATATTATGACAGTTCCTGCGATATTTATCGAATGTGATATTATATCTACACCTCGAGAATAGGGCCCCTGGAGACCCAGCCACATCCTGCCCTAAACGAAAATTTACTCAGAAAATGTTACTTGTGAGTGTTTGGTGGACTAGCGCCGGTGTCGTTCACTACAGCTTTCTAAAATCTGGCCAAACGATTACGGCAGATATCTATTGTCAGCAACTGCAAGCCTAGAAGGAAGAACTAGCTTATAAACAACCGACATTGGTCATTCGCTCTAGACCACTGCTGCTTCACGACAACGCAAGACCACACACTGCACATCAAACAAAAGTTAGATGAGCTACCATTGGAATGTCTGCGACATCCACCGTATACAGTCCGGGGAGTATACGTACTCCCCGGTCCTTGCTCCAACAAATTACCATTTTTTCCGGAATTTGGACAACTTCTTAAAAGGAAAAAAGTTCAACTCCGATGCGGCAATCAAACCGCCTTCAAAGAGTTTATTGATTCTCGCCCCCATGGTTTTTTAGTAAAGGGATCATTGAACTACCTATGAGATGGCAAACGTGCATAGATAACAATGGTGCATACTTTGATTAATTAAATATACCAATTTTACAAAAAAGAAATACTTTATATTACACCCGTACAAAACGCCAATTTCATATGTAAGGACCTAATATAATTATGAAATACTATCTTCTTCGATAAGTACTTTGTTCAGCATCGCAGCAGTATGTTATAGGTACCATACATAGGTACGTATCATTATATTTTATGCTGAATTCACGCTAAAGTAGGTCGGAAATGATTCACATAATAATATTATGTATGTTCGACGCAAAATAACATTGTTCATCATTGTTGTGATTCAGGACGAGGGTCAGAGAGGTTATCAGTGTAAACGAATGACTCGTTTTAGACGTCTCAAATTGTTTGTATTTGAAGTGCTGATAACAAACATAAGTATGTAATAATTTGTCAGCTAAGCTAATTACCTACTCAGACTGAAGTGACTCATCCTGCAACTCATCTATGATTCAATTTACCATTGTCCACGTTAAAATACCAAAGTGATTATGTAATTGTATTGTTATTGACTAACAGCAATAATGTCTCTATCTTTAAAATAAGTGTGACTTTACCATTATATTTTACAACCAAAGTGTGTGAACTAACGCGATAATCATTATTTTAATAATTACAAATAGGATACCTACCTATACTTATCCTTATGGTTTATTTACTATTTTTTCTTAGATGTACAGCTTGGTTTGGGAGACAAAAGGAAAAGCAAATTTTTATTAAAATTATCATGTACTTCCAAACTAAGATTTAACTACTATTTACAGTACTTAGCTTTATCTAAATACAAACTTAACTCACTAGGCAATTAATGACCCACTACACAATCACACTCTTATGGCATTCGATTCCAGGCTGTCCACGTCGACGTCAGGGATCACTGAATTGGCACCTTCATCTAATAACTGCAATAGTTTTGCATAAAGTAACTTGGGAGCGTCTACGGCCCACAAAAAGTCAATATGATTAAATTCCTTCAATGGCACTATATAATGCTCGATCGGGTTCACGAGTTGGACATATAAATTTGTAACATCCACGTCGCTGGAAAGCCAGTCATTTTCAGCACTGAATAAAGCTATAGGTAGGGTTATACGATCAACTTTATACTCGGGTGGTAAAACGGTTCCGTATTCTTTGAAATTACCTTCGGGTCCATAATCAAACTGTTGGAAGCGACCCGCATTTTTGATTTCTTGTGCGTAGTGAACCAGAGTTCTAGTTGACGCTCCAGCAGGTACGTGTCCAAGAATTAGTGGCAACAGTGTCTTATTAAACTGACTCGCATCATGCCCACATAGAATAAACATAGAGTTTTCACAAATTGCCTCCTCGTAGTGATTAATTTCACATGCATGTTTCGATAACCATCTCAAGACGGAGTTCTGAGGTAAGAATTCGTTGGCTCCAAGGAGTTTCATCAGATACTCGATATTGTCGCTGAACCTAGCCAACAGCCTTATCGGACTCTTTATTTCTGTCATATAAGCAACAGGCGCTAACGCATATCCAGCTCTTAGTATTTTGTTATACTGAGTCTTTGTAGATAGCAGTGCGAACAAAACTGTTGTACCCATTGAATGTCCGACGTAATCTATTTTAGAGGTCCATCTTTTTGCCTCCATTATATAGTCAATGACCGCAGGTAAGTCATGCTGACTTACGTCGTGGAATGTGAAATTCCAGAATGCAAACGTGTCGATGTTTCTAGAAACATGGGCTCGGGAATAAGTGTTTCCTCTCACATTGGCCAGCCAGACGTCGTATCCGGCGTCGGATAAGATATAAGCGAGGCCTTTCTCTGGTCCAGCTATTATCCAATCGGCTGAACTGCCGAGGAGGCCATGGTGAAGCAAAGCAGTTTTTTTAGGAATAACTTTTGTAGATACATTTTTAGCAAATGGGATTCTGTGGATAGTGAGAATGTATCCATCGTCAGTAACTACCGTATGTGATTCCGCGTGATATCCGTGAAGAGCGATAAGCTGTGGTGTGGTCATATGAATCGCTGGGTCGTCTTCAAGGCAATTAAATTTGATGTGTTCTGGAGCAATCGTATCGAAAATCTTGTTATCATTTGCTTGGGCTTCAGTTACATAATTATGAAACTTTCTTTTTATCCTCGCCTGCTTATCACCGACTTCATGACGTATTGGTAAAATTGTTTCACTGGTATTGTTCAAACCGAAATAATACGTTATTTTGCTACGCACATTTTCCTCGTAAAAATTCCTCAAACTGCGACCTTTTTCTCTCACATAATTCTTTATAAACGCGGTTTTGTTTGTGAATGTGTCAATAATATTTGGAAACCATGAGATTTGTTCGCACTCACTTTCATGAATTACTAGCAGGGTTAGCACAACTAATATTAGGAGTTTCATGTTTCTACGTCGTTGTCTGTTCCCGCCGGGCGACACAGAACCGACTGAACTAAATAACGGGGCGCTAATGTAATTTATCCCCCACGAGAGGTCAAGGGGACGCGTTTACTGAGTCAACCACTCTGTCAACGAGCTATAGTTTACAAATACGCTTGTGTTCCGATAAACAAAGTATGTAGTCTTTAGAGTTTAGAGTGAGTCATATACACGAACGATAATATTTCCTTCTGTGTTTTTAATGTTGGCCTTGTTTGCATTATAGCATTTACATTATGTTAGTCTGTTGTTAACAAAGTACCTACGCAAAGGTGCGTACTACAGTTGATATGCACCTACTAACAAACTACCACATAGTAAGTACAAGCTAATTTCACGGTTACCACACGTGCGACTTTTGATCTTCCGGTCCAACCGACCGACGCGTACATGACGCATTGATGGTCGATTCCCAGATAGGCCCCGCAGGCTGCTGGCGGTAGCCCAGCACCAATGTCTTTTCTTATGACTGTAATGTGCGGATGAGTCCTAAACTCGTTCTAAAACGGTGAAAGAAAACATTGTGAGAACCTCGACAAGTTCAACAATCACGATGACTGCAAAACCCGCGCACGTAGTGGAATATGGTTCGATCGTACTCCCTCTCAGAAAAAGGTGTCTCATCCAATAAAAAAATATGAAATAAAAAATACGAATGTAAATGGCTGACCAAGATAATTATAATTTAGGCGGTAAGAATTGCAAAGTCCTTGTACGGGAATGCTTAAAGCTTAAATTTTATGTTTCTTGTAGTAGATTGTATTTTGAGTGTTATAAATAAGGAAAAGGGAGTAGATATAAAAAGGGTGATCATTAATAAACCAATTTTAATAGATAATAATAGTTTGTCCTACTAATATTATAAATGTGAAAGTTTGTGAGGATGGACGGATGGATGTCTGTTACTCAATCACGCAAAAACTACAAATTTTGAAGCTAGTATGTAGGTCTACCTATCTATACTATTATAAAAATGGAAAAAGAGCCAATGCTGGACATTGAAGATATTTTTGCAAAACCAACTGGGATGGACTATTTAGAGAAGGGGTACTGAACACGAATCTATGGTTTTCAGAATTTTCGTCTGTTTGTTTGTTTCACACTCGGAAACTGCTGAACGGATTTTAATGCGGGTTTTTGGGTTTGGTAGAATTAGTCCCAACTTAGATTATAGGGTATGTAACATTAAAATTGGTTGGGTGACTACGAAGATACAGCTTGACCTCTTAGTAGTACGCGCTCCCATATACTGGGGAAGTCTTGCTAAAATGGTTTTGGAAAAAAGGCGACTATAGTCTTCTGTCGCCTACGCGGACGAAGTCGCGGAAGATAAATCTTGTTAATCGCTGAAATATGACACGACAAAATATTATATTTTTAATTAAAAGTAGTAGAAAGAAAGAGTCGCCATCTATCAATGTGATGTTGGACTAATAATGACACGTTCAGTTTTACGCATTTATTTTATAATGTCTACTAACATATTACTAAAAGTATTTTATCAGAACAAGTATTTATAAAATACTAAGATACCAAACAACACTGATCCTATAAAGAAAAGTCAGATACACTTTTCGGGAACAACACTGAAGGCCAGTACCTAACTATGTGTGCGTGACAACACATAGATAAGTCTTTAACACTGTAGAAACACATGCGTCAGTGTGAGTGTAATGTTGCTAGCGTAAGAAAAAAAATTCCCGCTGATTCTTTAGTGAACGGTAGGTATATACTATTAATATAATTGTAAATGGATAGCGTGATGTATGTATTTATTTAATAGACATATATTTAGCTAAATATTTGTCATAATTATGACAATGACTGATTAATCTATCTTTTAGCTATACCTATAATGTACAAAATAATATCTCACTCACTGACTCATCACGACCAATGAAGTTAAAATTTCAGAGTAAGGCAGATTGATTTTATTTTCGCATTAAGTAATTTTTATACTACTAAGTAACGAAACGAGCAGGCACTCGCCTGATGGTAAGCGCCGCGCCTGCTCATAACAGATGCAATGCCGCCCAGAATCCTAACCAAATCGCATTCAAATTGGTCAGGTGGTAACAAACATAATTAGTTATTATAAACAATCTTACATGAATGAAAATTACCAAAATGCTATTATTTTTAAAATAAAACTGACACTGGAGTTGGAAAGGGACCAGCTCTAGTTTCAGACCTTTATGGACCACACATCTATTTAACTTACAGTTTTACCCTTATTTCTAGGTAAATTATTTTCAATGTAGGCTAGCCACACTAACCGATTCTCATTGAGGTTTTGTGTTTCTATTCTAAACATACTATACGGAAAAATAAAATCAAAGTATTAATCAGTATATTTGAACTTACTTGTGAAATGATATCCCATCTTTTCGTCTCGGTTTCTGGGAGCAGTTTTTACAATGTTTGAACACGTAGTTCGGCATATTTTTGGAACTAAAATTCACGCGTCACGCAATACTTACTCAGCCAGCGCTTCGTTGCGTACTGACTCGATGTAGTATCCGCTTTGTGTAGTGGTATCCGCTTCGTGCGCCTCAATCCCGTGTTCCGTGCGGAGTATCTAACTTTTTTTATAGGATCAGTGCCAAACAAAATAATTATATTGAAATGCAAGATACAAAATGAATTTTTAAAAAGTATTTTAGATACAAGATGAAAATACATATATCTTGTATTTGTAATTCAGATACTTGTATCTTAGATAAGTCACATCTCTGTTATATAAACACCATCTATAAAACGTTTCATTCGACAAGCACAGATGAAGCAAGCGGCAACATGCAAGTGAAGTGACTAGTTGCAATTTTAAATAAAGTTAGTTAATGATCTTTAAACCTGCCAAACTTCAAACACATTTGTTTTGTGTTTACCGCCTATTTGTCGTACGTTACAATAGTATCGATTATTAGTCGAACGATATATCGTTGCATTGTAGCACGCATCAACCATATTCATTCATTCGTTTCTTATCTGTGTTAAACTTCAATTAAATTCATTCATTCAATGGCGATTTCAAGTTTTCAAGTTTCAAGAGGAAAGGACGTGATGAAGCAAAAGCAATCGGACCAATCTGCCTTTATTACCGTGATCATGAATTAGTTTTCTCATTGAAGATGTGTAAGTTATTAGCATCAATGAATATAATTCAACTTTTAATGTATTTCACGTAAGTTGTTAACGAATAGGTATAATTTATAGGTTGTAATAAATATGATATAACGTCGTCATCAAGAGTCGCAGTGGAATGGAAAGTTCCAGAACTCGAAAAAGGTTGAAAGCATTGCAAAATGTGGACTCCGTATCCATGAAAAGGAAATGAAAAAAGAAGGCGAAGAAAGACATGTTTGAAGACAGGTTTATCATCCAGAATTGTGTAGAAGGTATACTATAGGTTCTGAGACCTAGAATGAAGCTTAACTGATAAATTTGAGTTTCGCTTTGTTCCTTTCATTTATCCAGTGCATTCCAGGTGCCCTGTTTAGGTTCTGCCAATGTTTTTATTTTTGCTCAACTTACTAATTGGCTGCCCGTTGAAGGCAAAGTTCCTAATACATAATGGTATGGGGGCTCTTGAAATGCACTATCCACCGAATCGAAAATATGGTTTGTGAAACTCTGAACAATGAATAAACTACTGAACTGAAGCAAATGAGCTGCTGAACTGGAGTGGATTATGCCTACTGGGGACACCACTTAAAAAAAAACGCACCTAGTGCTCTACCTCTTTGGTGGTGTGGAAAAGAGCATGCCAGCTTTCTTGATATTGCCTTAATAAGATTCAAACTTATATGGTGACTGAACTTGCTGTGCAATAGCATTAGATTTCTTCAAATCGTTTTTCTATTATTTTTTTTCTAATTATTTAAAATCTTAATTTTTCGCCTAGCATTGCGCATTCAAAACGACAAGTTTGTCTCACAACTTAATTGCAATAAAAAAATGCATCTATGTTAAAATTAAATCATTAATGAGAAAAATGGAATAAAAATGTCTAAAATCTTTTACATCATTCATGATTTATAATTTACTATAGTGGACTTCTTAACCGACTTCAAAAAGGAGGAGGTTCACAATTCGACGGTATGTTTCTTTTTGTGTTTGTTACGCGATTACTCCGCCAATTATGCATTGATTTCGATGATTCTTTTTTTGATTGGTAGGTCATACTTCAGAGGTGGTCCCATATAAATTTTATCGAAATTCATTTTTGAAAAAAATAGCAAAAACAAATATAAGTTTAATCTTCAAGTCGGTTCTTGTTTTTTTCGTAACCAACTTTCTAAAGGTGGAGGTTTGTATTCGACTGCTTCACCCAGGGTTGACTTCCGGTGAGAGAACTCCTCAACGGTGAATAGTACAGACACAACATTTCGTAAATGGATTTAACCATAATAGCCTGTTCTAAATTCCATCATGACATGGCTGATACACCCAGTATTGACCTCCGGCGAGGGAACTCCTCAACAGAGAATAGGACAGACATGAAATTTTTTTGTACATGCATATAATTGTGATAGCCCCTTTTAAACTTCGTCATGATGTGGCTTCTAGATCATAAAAGCTTGTCTTTAAAAACTTTTTAAATTAATTTAATTAAAACTTGTATTTCACTAAAAAGGGTAAATGAATTATATTTCAAAATAAACTAAACCGACTTCAAAACCACAAATAGGCACTCAAAAGTGAAAAATAAATTAATATAATTATCATAAGCGCTACCCACTCATATATTTGAAGTCGGTGCCAGCCAAGTCTAAAATGTAGTAGATAGATTTTTCATTACAGAAACTTATTGTATCTTTAGTAACTACATAAAGTTCACCTAAGAATAATTAAGTTTATAACAAACATCACAGAATGTAAGATACATAACTTTAGTAGTCCCCTTAAGCAATCAAGACAACTAAATGTAGGATTTTAATTTGTTTATGGGTAATTGTATGGAAGACATGTTCTTGAGTGGAGACTGCATTAGCACTGCGACGATCTTCACAAGTGGGCGCAATGGGCGTGTAGTTAAAGAAGCCCTATTTCTAGTAATTGTAGCAATTTTTTATATAACAATACACACATTTATTTTATGTAATGCCATACAGCATCTCAACTTCTTTACTCAAAGTATCAAAGTTATCTAATTTCCACTTCTGCATCTCTCTTTCAAGGTCTTCTAATTGAAGTCTCTTAAATGCCTCCTCAGCTGAAACCAAAAGACATTCATACTATACATTTTATTATTTTTCCGACATGTATATTTTATAGCATTAAGATATAGTAGTACTTATCATATTTTTTTTTATTTACTATCATTCTTTAGGCCAGTACGACTTGTCTTTAAAACATTGTCACTAACAGATTGTTAATCAAATCATGTGCAACGCAACTGTGGGTCAGGCAATGATCAATAAATGACTTAAATGCTTGACCTTATCTTGTCCATTTCACGGAAATTGTGCATCATTATTATTGTCTTTTATGTATAATTCGCCAAAATATTTATGTGGATGGCCTCAGACTAATATGAAACAGTCATTACACTTATCAGTAAACTGTTATATATGTTCTGATATGGGAAAGCACAGTTGCATTATCTTTGGTTGAACAACTGTGATATCTGAGTCAAAGTTATTTTTTTTGTAAACAATGGAAAGGCAATCAGTAACATCCTGTTTTAAGCATTCTATATTTAAAGTAAATACTCACAATACACAGGGAACCAGCCACTCAGCTCACAGACAGCAACATTAAAATCCATCAGCTGTTTTATACCGGCTGTACTCTTCCTTGGCCAGACATAAACAGCCACATTTCCACTTGATCTCATCGACATAAGGATGTTATGTGCTATGAAATGGTCTAAGAAATATTGAATAAGCTTATGGATCTCTGCAACATGATGCATTTCTTTCTGAACTTCGAAGCAGAATGCTGGGGCCGGGTAATCTTGTGTGCAGTGAAGGGGTCCCTTTATTTGTTTCCATTCCTGAAAAAGCATCAAACTATTTACTACCTTCTTAAAGCCACAATATTATTCCAGTTTATTACATGGGTAGGCATTTGATTTGTTTTCTTTAACATCTTAACTGTCTCACATCCTTGGGAAAGTCTTGTATTTACTTGTATTTTAATTTATTTCTTGGTATTTTTATTTTCTCCTGTTCCCTTATCCGTCTCACAGAAACTTGACCAAGTTAATACATCATTTGTATGACATTCCAGAAACCTTTTATGAGATTAGATAATTAATAAAATTAAAATATATTTACCACTAATTCCACCGGCAAGGTGTGCTTCTCTATAAACAGATGATAGTGTAGATGGTTTACAGATGCAAGTGCACACAAACTGTTGAACCCGATCTTTAAATCACTGCAAATAAAGACATACCCTTGAGAGATCATACATACATAGTTTCACCATGATAGATTAAGTCGGAATTTTTCAGAACAAACTCTTTCAAAGTAAATTCTAGCAGACACAAGAAACCTCCAAATAGTATTCGAAGCAGTGATCCACTTATAGCCAATGGGTGCGATTACTATGCCACCAGAGAACCTCATCCTTAGCAGATGTTTCATGGGGATTTGTAATTAGTTTTAGAGTGTGGCTCAGCGGGAACTCGTGCGCCTTTCGATCCGACGCACCTGGGTTCGAATCCCGACTCGGCCCTACACCAATGACTTATAGTTAAGAGCAGATTTTGCATGCTCGCTCTAAAACGGCGAAGGAAAACATAGTGATGAAACCCGCTTACGCGCTTTGGAGTGGTAGGCTCTGGCCGTGGTTGTAATACCACCCACCGAACAAAGCCATGCCGTCAAGCGACCTAGTCGTGTTTCGGGATGATGTTCGGTGGACCATCGGGGAGACGGGTCTGAGCAGCCGCTCAACTGCCGTCTCTCTAGATCTATGTGCTCCATCTTAGGCCACATCATCGCTTCACATCAGGCGAGATAGTGGCCAAACATAGATCTATTAAGTGTAAAAAAAAAGTTTGTAATAGATATTGCTTTACCCTTCAAAGTTTGCTGCAGTTTGCACTATACTCACCAGTCATCTGCAAGGAACATTATTTCAAGTACCAACGACAAACTGTCTTTGGTGACTACTTGAGGCAGTTTCTTGTTAACTGAAGGACACAGCAGAGTATGGTACTGTGATATTGGACTGACATTTACCAGTAGACTGTGTTCTGAAAAGAAAAATATTAAAAAATTAAAGCACAATATTTTAACTATAAATGATCTCCAGGAAGGAATACAATGTAGAATACTTAAATTAGCAAAAAATCTAACTTGACATTGTATCCTTTTTGGAGATCCAATTCATTTCTTTGAGTCAGGGTTATCTTAAATAGGTTCAAGTTCTTCATCCTCTATCTATACAATATTCAATTTCATGTGTGACAAGTTTTTGACATGTTGCTTGACAAGGATGAAGGTAAATAGGTATTCAAATTCAAGACAAATATGCACAATAATACCTACATACATACATACCATCTCCTTCGAACTCTAAAGAAAATATAATTTCATTCGGAGAAACTTTGGTAAAATTAAATTTTTGGTCGTCAAAGGGTTGAGATATATTATCAATATATTCGGGTTTTCTCCGGTTTATGCTACGGTCAGGATTAAGCTGAAAAAGAGGTTATCATAAATACAGTGATAATTATTAAAATATAGCGCGACTTATAATAAAAGAGTACCGAAAGCTAGTAAGCAAGGTAACACAAGACTTATGTTATTAGCAGATATTTCTCGTACCTGCACTAAGTACTTTGCATCGATAAGTTTTTCTTGTAACTTATTTATTTTATAACGAAAAACATTGGGTTCACTGTGGATTTTATCCCATTTTGATTTCATCAACATAATGAAAAGGGGCACTGGCTCAGTTGAAGCTGTGTTTTTTTGTTTAAGATCACTTATTTTATACATAACTTAGATATAAAATTATTATTAAAATTACGCGGCCACGGCACATTGACGTGAAACGTTTGTGACATTGATATTTAAACAAACTTGACGTGAGGACTTGCTTTTTTTTTAAGTTTGCCCGTTAGGGCAGGCTAAAGTCTCTAGGACCATAACGCCATGTCTTACGTAGTTTTTATTTGATAGTTTTTATTAGATATTCCATTTTATTATACTTTTGTTGAGAATGAGGGTCAACAGCAACAAGCCGGACCCTCTCCTAGTGTTTAGGAGATTAGTTCCATCAAATTGAAACTAGATGGAGCTAATCATCCTTAAAACACGCAAGCGGTTGTCGCGAGTGAAATGACGTAGGTGATGTAAAGGTAAAGAGAAAAATTAGTACAAGGTACATTGGTGTTTTTATTACACTCCAAGCGTATCCCATATAGTACAAACGGAGCTATCGATAAACACCTAGTGCTTCAATAAAGTGGTGGAACTTTATTCAAGCTTTAAGCGTAAATATTCCACCGATATTACACATGATCACTCGAAATAACACTTGTTTGGAAAATAAAACAAAATCGAACTGTATCACTTTTCACTTCCCGCCAAAAAGTCCGTGAGGACTTGCTCGAATCGATCGTTTTTTTTTGTTTAAGTTCGCCCCTTAGGGCAGGCTAAATAATGTAGGACCATATTCATATTCATTTATTTGCAAAACTAGGTGTACAAAGGTCTTATTCTATAGTACATGGACTTAAAACTTAGTCGCCTTTTTCAGACATCGCAAATTGGGCGGGCGCTGTTCATGCAAAATATTAAATATTATTGACAAAAGTATTTATACTATACTATACTATAGTATTTATACTATACTATGCTATATTATACTACTTATATATAATTATTTTTACTATATTATACATTTTATTTACCAATTTCAAAATATTCATTTAAAGTGTAGAAACAATGTGTTGGCAAGAAATGTTTTAGTTTATTGTTGAAAGATAAATATTTCGGTTCCTTTTTAATTTGTATGGGTATTCTAACTGCCATGTAATATGGACTGTGGTTAAGCATTTTGATTCGGGAATATGGCAAGTATAATTTTAATTTGTGGTGAGTGTTTAAGGCCGCGTTCAGAAATCACCCAGTTAATGTAATTATTACCCTAACGCCGTTCAGAAATGACTCGGGTGAACTTTGACATTTACCCTGAGCCGTTCAGAAAACCAATTGGAGAGAGTAAAAGTTCACCTGACAGGTGAAAATATTCACCGATAAAAAAGCGGGTTACGATTCTCACCTGTCAGGTAATAGTTGTCTGTTGTCATTTTCCTTTACATTTTGCAATATTTTTGCATTGATTATTTGTACATACAAATAAAATAAGCGATTCGTGTATATGAAGCAAAATATAAGGTAAAATTCCGATATTATCCAAAATAACGCAGTTAAATCTGATAAACAAAAGCGCGGGAAATTTCGGTCTTGAAAATGATTGGTTTTGATTGGCTGGCTTATTGTATTACTCGATGCCCGTTCAGAAAGGCGTTAGTTAATTTTTAACTGGCATATCACTGAGATTAACTGACAAGTATTCACTCGTGAACATTTACCCATTTCTGAACGCGGCCTTAGTTATGTGTGTTTTCTACTTTTGTATATATATTTTTATTTTTGAATACAAATGTGCATAAATCTTGTATATATATTGAGACTAAAGTTAAAATTTTGTATTTTATGAAGTACTTAAAGTCTACAGCTTTGGGCGTTGTCTACTTGTGCTATAATTCTTAAACATTTTTTCTGCAAGATACTTATTATGTACTTTTCGCTAGTTAATAAAAAATAGTCTAGGTATTGTTGGGTTATTCCCAAAGTACTCCAAGAAATTTTCTCAAACTACTCCACGAAAATATATTGAAAAAATATTTTATAATTAAGTTTCATTCTGCTCCATGAGAATATATTAACATTTTCTCAAAGTACTCCACCCTACTAATTTCATAAGGGTTGTATAGGTAAGTAGTAGTATAATAAGTTCATAAACCGTATATTCGTTCTCAAACTACTCCAACCATTTCTGTTTAGTAATTATTTATTAAAAAAAAACAGTTTTATGCTGCATCCTACTCTAGAAAATAGCTGACGTACAGTCAGGTGCAAAACTGGTTATAAAAATATAATTAACTATGACAAAAAGTTGGAATAAAATACAGTGACTGATTCGTATTTTTTATATTAATATAATGTAACATACATTTTAAATCAATCAACCACAATATTTTGAAAAATAATTAAGATTCTGGATAAAAAGTTAAATTATTACGATAGCTAAAAATTAAACAATACAATAAAATAAAACAGCAAAAACAAACAAAAACTTACTTAAATTAGTAAAAATCATCAAACTAGAACAATAATAAAAAATCAGTCTCTTTCTAACCCTAATTTTTAGTTACATAACATTATATTCCGTGTGGTATTTGATGCTGACAAATCACTGGAGTAATTTGAGAATAAAACCAGCTACGTGTGGAGTCAAATGCAACATAAAAAAATAAAAATAAATAAAAATACTTTATATTAATATTTCTTTCAAGTAATTTGAGAATTAATGTATGGAATTCTTATCTTCTCAGAACAAAAGAATGGAGTACTTTGGGAACAACCTGTATTGTTCACCTCAATAGCCCAATCATAAGTAATTTTCATATCTCCAATAATAGTCCTCGCACTTATCGGGGGTTGTCTTTGATTGCATCTTCTTAATGTTGCACTTAGAGACAGTCCCCAATAAGTGTTGCACATTACATATCTAAATTAAATGTTCTAAGTGGCCTCTACGTGTTGGACTCGTGTCCCCGCACAAGCCTTCCAATGGACCGGGTGTATAACCCGTGAGAAAGAGCGACATAATATTAATACATACATTTCTAAGTTAAATAAAAAGCACACAGTCATGATACCTTACAGAATATATTATGTACTTAATTAAATTTAATAAAGCTATAAAGTTACAATATAACTAAACTTAGAAAATATAAATTATATTCATATTACTTATCATAATACTTATAATAATTTTTTTCATCATCAAATTGGATTGCTTTGCTGTTATTTTAAATTACAAATAGATTACTAATTAATTATAAATTATTAGGATTCATTGGATTATTCTCATCATATTCTGCTAATATTTCTAGTATTTTTTGTGACAACTGTGCAGCATCATAGGAATTCAACTGAGACAGTTTAGCTGTCACGGCCTGGCCAACTTCAGCATATCTCGTCTTATCAACCCCAAATGCATCATTCTGAACTCCTTTGAAGATGGTTACAATGTTGTCCACAATTTCTTCACAGGATATATTATTAGGGTCTTCCGATAAGGTGTCGATATTGGCATCATCACTCAACTCTTGCTTATTATATAAAACCTGTAAAATATAAAATGTGTATTTAGAAGTGACACATTATTTGGATATAGGTATAAATATATATTAACTGGTCGGTATCACAATATCAAATTCTCAACGACCATAATTGTGGCCAGATCTCTAGGAGTTAAAGGTTAACTATTACTTTGACGAGTCTGTAATATGCTTGGGACTTCTTAAGGCTTGCCTTCCATTAGCGGAATAATAAAGATACCGTAAAAACTTACGTCTTCGTTATTGTTTTTAATCGCCTTCGAAGTTGAGCCTTTGTCAGCAAACTTGTGAACTTTGTAAAGATATTTACATGGCTGCCACATGAACCAGTTCACTCTGCAATTCTGTAAAAGAAACCCCAGTTTAGGGTAAATATTAGATAATTATAATATATCATTGTCGGTTGTTGAATAACGAGTCTTTTTCTAAGATTTTTGCAATGAGTTTCGGCAATTTTTACAGACCTCGCCTTTAGCTTTCTTAGCATGTACTTTTCTCATGTAGAATCCATAAGTAGACCTGATATTCGTCCACCGATCCTTAACGGCTTGCCAACTGAACTCGTTGTTGTATTTGGCCGCGAAATTAGCGAAGGTTTCGTCTCTCAAACCGATGTTTGTGTATTGTGGATGTTTCGGATCCCAGATTTGCGGTTTATCTTCCATGTATTTGGCCAAACTAATATTCATGGTCTTTGTCCAGAAGACCTTCTCTTTTATGAAATCTGAAACCATTTCTGGTACTTCACAACTTTGCTAAATAATTAAATATTATTTTCGTTTATTTTGTGATTTTGATATTTTTAATTTTTTAACTGTTGTTCCATTTGTTTGACATATTGACATTTTAGGTTGTTGACAATTGACATTGACTTTTGTAAATTCCCAGACGTATAAATTGTCAGCAAAAAAAAATGGTTACGCGCGATTAGTGCCTTCAGCAAAGTTGTTTGATAAAAATTAAATCCTTGATCTTGAACTCAAAACCTTGGTTATCAATTAAATAAGCCATTGGTTATCAACTGAACTATGCTACACAACTGACTACTAATTTGTAAACATTAATAGTTATTATTCCCTATTTATCGAATAGAATAAAATGTAAACCACACATAACTAAACGCTTTAGTCACTCCACGTTAAAGAATATGCAACGCTTCTGTACGCCGTCCGAGAATTTAACTGTACGTGGCTGATGGCTTTATATAGGTACATAGACTTACTAATTGCTCCCCGCAGTTTCACCCGCGTTTTCCGGGATAAAAAGTATCATCAAACTCCGTTCAGTAGTTTTTGCCTGAATGTGTTAACTATTACAAACATCCATCCATCCATTCATCCATTCATCCATCTATCAATCTTCACAATTTTTTGCATTTATAATATCTATTAGTAGAATTATATAGGAAGTAGATAAGTAGACAACTGATACTCAGTTAAGGTCTAGGCTAGTAGATATTCACGAACAACACTTGTCGAAAAGCCTAAGTACAGCCACAGTTTTACAATACGGAATAGGTATAAAACTGTGGTAAGGCACAACGTCCAACCAATTCCAAATGAATGAATGCGGTCGCTTCGCCTAACTAGTCAAGTGTTTCAACAAATGTTGTTCATGAATACGGGTGCTCTGTAAAAGCACCCACTGAGTCAGTATAACCGCGCTTTGTGAGTCACCAACTCAACTACTAATAGGAAGGTGAGTGAGTATGTTACCTACTCTATTCAAGAGTTGCGAAATGCTCTGCACGGATGATATTACAGTACCTAACTGTTAGTGTTATATGTCCTTGCATTAATAAAGAAATAAGATTGAATAATATACAGCAGGTATACTAAAGAAATATCCGTAAGTTACCTTACTTCGTAATGGAATCGGGCGTGACGTTGCGGAACTTCATCTCAAAACTGAAACGCAATAAAAATATGTACTTAGTAGTGCCTATTCGTAAGTTATTTTTATCTATTTTTAATTGCTGAGTAAGTCTTCATCCATGATCAATGATTTAGCTACACCTTATCTACGCTGTAAAGTGATTAGCATCAAGTTCTTCTGCGTATACGTGTTAGGCCTCTATGGTGCAGCGATTAGGCGAGTGGGCTCATAATAATATCTCATATACAGAACGAAGGTAACGGGTTCGATTTACGCTACAAGAAAAAATATCAATAAATGTATGTGCAGGGGAAAAGCTTGTTTTTGTGGGGCCACAGTCCTCGTAGTTCCTGGTTCCCTAGGCACAGGGAATCCTATAGTAAGGGGATTTGATCTATTCTATACTAGCTGCGCCCCGCGGCTTCACCCGCGTAGAGATTGATGTGTCGCACGTGAGAAAAGTGTTCGGATGCGCTGTTATAATTATCAAATCATTGCAAATCTATCATGAGACTATATTGCGAACTCGCTTACATAATTTTTCGCTGTAGGTATTTACTTTAGCAAGTTACCACCGTCATAAAATAATTAATAGTAAACAGTGCCCTAAAACACCAAACCAGACAAAAAGAGAACGTCTATGTCTGCAATGTCATCAACTAGTATCAAAGATACCAACACGATCAACTCCCGCGCACGCAACGAACGGTAAATCCACTAGCCAAGCTTGGCAGACCGCGCGCGGCAGTCGTCTCAGCGGCCTTAACCGCCATGGGTCGCTCCCTCCGCAACTTCACCGCGTATTCGCGACCATTCGTTCTAAAAAACGCACGATTCGCAACAACAGGCTGCCCTTTTTCTAAGCGGCAACAATCTCAAATCGCTCCCACAGCGGAACTAAGCGAGGAAATCTTCGCAAATGCCAAACCTTATTCCGACGTTCCGGGACCGAAACCCATCCCTATTCTCGGGAATACATGGCGCATGGTCCCTATTATTGGACAGTTCGATATCTCTGAATTTGCGAAAGTCACCAAGCTTTTCCTGGAGAGATATGGCCGGATCGTCAGGCTGGGTGGTTTGATCGGCCGACCGGATTTGCTCTTTGTGTACGATGCTGATGAAATTGAGAGAATATACAGAAGGGAAGGGCCTACTCCCTTCAGGCCCTCAATGCCGTGTTTGGTGAAATACAAGTCTGAGGTCCGGAAGGACTTTTTTGGAGAATTACCGGGAGTCGTTGGAGTGTAAGTACCTACAATTTAATTTCTTTTTTTTTAATGAAGAGGCAGTAATTTGCAGTTGTAGGTATCTATGCATTTCCGTCCGTCCTATAAAAATAAACTTAATATTTCACCAAGTATATAAGTATATCATATACCTACATATAATATATAGGTGATCTAGCATAAGAAATTGACATTAAAACACTTTCTATAAGCACTTAGGGAAATGAGACGAGTCTTGGTAGGTAACCATGCAGTGTTTTGAATAATAATGGACAGTAGATAAAACACCTCGATAATTAGGTTCAAGCCTGTGAGTTCAACCTTACTATACAACTTTTACTGGTGGTAGGTTTCTCGCATGCGAGAGGCCGTCTGGGTGCTGGGTACCACCGCTTTGCCAGTTATTCAGCCGCCAAGCAGTAGTGCGCAAGCATTACTGTGTTTCGGTTTGAAAGGCATTGTAGCCAGCAAAATTACTGGGCATTATGATACTCAACAGCTAATTGCCTCAGGGTGACGAGGGCAGTGCAGCGTCGTGCAAGATTTTGCAAAACAAAGTTCTAAGTGGTGCTGTTATTGTTATGGGCTGGCGTATTGCTTACCATCAGGCGAACGACCAACGACCACGGCTCGTCTCGTCATTCAGCTACATAAAAAAGCTTTAACTAGGGTTAAAATGGGAGGTCTTATTTATAGTGCGATCTCTTCCATCTCGACCTTTGATAGACAAAAATAAAATAAAAACCTTGCAAATCCTTAACTGAGTTAAAATGGGCGGTCTTATTAGTTGATAGCACGATCTCTTCAAGGCGACCTGTCGTTAAAATAAATGATAAAAAAGTTTTAGACAGTAGTGGCCCTTTTGCAATAACAAAATAATATATCAATTGGCACTTATCATATCCTACCAATCTTAACATATCCATTCATTAGAGATGTACCTACCTATGTATTAGCTCGCATAAAATATTAAAATTAATTTTTTTACAAAACAGAATTGAACGGATGTATACAATTTACGAAGCGAGGCCCAAAAATCACGTTGTATCTCATTTAATGCAATCGAGTTTTTAGTTCAAGGATAGGTACTCATACTTGTGCAAGATAAACTTAAATGATTTTGATACTTCGTGCATGCAAATGTTAAGGGCATAAACAAGTAAGTAACGCATGTGAAACAGTTGCGTTCGGTTCATTTCAATTACAAATTAAGATGAAGTAGGTATTTCTAGGGTCTATACTTCTATTGCATATCAATCCTCTTGTTTACATGTGTCATTTACAACAACAAATATAGGTGTAATAAGTTATACCTAAGTATTCATCATCATCATCAGCCTGTATTCGTCCACTGCTGGACATAGGCCTCTCCCAATGAACGCCACTGAGCCTGGTCTTTGGCTCTTCTCATCCAGTTTCTTCCGGCCGCCTTTCGCAGGTCGTCGTTCCACCTGGCCGGTGGGCGTCCTACACTACGCTTGCTGATTCGCGGTCTCCACTCAAGGACACGTCTACTCCAACGGTTGTCCGTCTTTCGAGAGATGTGACCAGCCCATTGCCACTTCAGCCTGCTAATTCGATGGGCTATGTCGGTTACTTTGGTTCTCTGTCGGATTACCTCATTGCGGATCTTATCTTTCAGAGAAATTCCGAGCATAGCCCTCTCTATAGCTCGCTGAGCGACTTTGAACTTGTGGATCAGTCTCACTGTGAGTGTCCACGTCTCGGCTCCGTAGGCCATTACTGGTAGGAAGCACGCATTAAAGGCTTTTGTCTTAAGGCACTGTGGTATGGACGACGTGAAAACTTGACGTAGTTTACCGAACGCTGCCCAGCCTAGCTGAATCCTTCTATCGGCTTCCCTCTCGAAGTTTTTTCTACCCAACTGTATTGTTTGTCCAAGGTAGACATATTCTTCGACAACTTCAAGAGGTGTACCATTGACGACGGTACCTAAGTATTACCATGGACTAAATATACAAGTTAGTCCATGGTATTACCTACCTCTTATTACCTATTTATATGAAGAATTAACGATTGCCAAGCGAAAACCTCATACAAGGATTTAATTAATTTATTTATTAAAGGACAGAAGGAAGGAAGGAAGGAAGGATTTTATTTATTTTCAAAATCCACAGCTCTTAATCTAACGAATATACTAAACATATTTTTACAACATATAGCCAATAACGGATTTACATTTTATGGTTTTTACTTTTGTTTATAACGACAGTGAGAAAGAATCAAAAGGTAATTAACTTAAATAATTTTCGGAAGAAAAAATTCGACGCTTGTTGGTGACCACCGTAGCTCAATTAGTAGAGCGCTTTCCGCGCTGACATACTCACATATATATATATATATATATATATATATATATATATATATATGTATGGACTTAAATCCATTGTCGATAGATAAATAAAATAATAAATAATATATTTCGATAAATTGAAAGGCAGGGGGCAATTCTTAGGTACTCAGTAGAGATTAACTCCACGATAGAAATATCTCTGTTTGCCTATGTCGAATATTTTATTTTATGTTTATATACAGATAAACAATTTTTCTTTATTTTATTTTATGTTTATTTTATTTTATTAGATGATCTACCGCTTAGACACAAATATAAGCTTAAGTTATCATATAAGCCAATGAGAGCTCTTCCAAATTATTTCAATTTTGTCTTTAGTGCTCTCTAGAAAGGATTAAATATGTATAAAGGGTGTATGTATGTATGATGGTGTATGTGTGTGTATGTAAGTGGTGCTGGTGGTGCTTTGAAAATATGGTATTACATTAGACAAGCCAAATTACGAGCTATTGCAAAGATTTCGCAAAACAGTCCTACTGGGTGGTGGTGCAATTGTAACTATTATTATGTTACGGGCACGCGTGTTGCTTATCAGCAGGCGAACGACCTGATCGTAACATAAAAAATAAATAAGACAAATCATAAGATTTTAAATAATTAGGAAGAAGAAAAATAATATTGCTCGGGCAGGGATCGAACCTACGTCTTCGGTATATCGTCCCGCCTTAATCACTGGGCAACCGAGCCAGCTGCTCGAGCAACCAAATTTCTTATCCGTCTTACGGGGACGATTTATATAAGACAAATTATATATTTCTTCATCATAAATTCGAAAATGGAAGTATACTTAATGATAACTGGCTCTCAGAGGCTCATATATCATTTCTGTAATATTCATCTTGGTTTATTCCAAAAATCCCCACCAAGAAATCCCCACTGTTTCTTTCCGGAAATCCTCACCGGCCATGCTACGAAGTACTAGTGGGGATTTTTGGAAAAAACACAAGAATCCCCACCAAGGTTCTTTTAAATCATTTGTTAAGCTACCTAAAACACGTTGTATATTGATTGAGTTTTGACTTTGGTTTTTTTTCATCTTCACTGTAGATATTACTAAAGTTTCTAAAAAGTGTACAAAGTTTCTAACTCTTTTCTAAATGGGCTACTTGTTTAACTGATATCATTAGTCGTGAATGCCGAAGTAGTCCGTTAGATGAATGGAAAGCCACTTTCACCTTGCGAAAATTAAACTCGTAAAACCGAGGTCACAATCAAATTATATTCTTAACAGAAATAGAAAAAAACTAGACTAGATGTAGAAAAATAGATTCTAATTATATTGCAAAAGTGGTTATTATTTGATTTCTTGCTTTTATCTAAAAGAAAATTTACTCGTGGTAGGTTTCTCGTATGCGGGAGGCCGTCTTGGGTACCACCGCTTTGCCAGTTATTCTGCCGCCAAGCAGTAGTATGAAAGCATTATTGTGTTGCGGTTTGAAGGGCATTGTAGCCAGTCAAATTACTGGGCATTTGAGACTTAGGTAATATCTGTGATGTCTCGGGGTGATGAGCGTAGTGCTACTTGCTTTTTATGGTTTAAAAGTACTGGTTATTTTGGTATTAAATGTTCTGGGTGACACTGCAATTGTTATAGGCAGGCGTGGCGCTTACCATCAGGCGAACGGCTTGCTCGTATTATCACTCAGTTACATAAAATTAGATAAAAAATGAATTTACATGTTATCACAGTAGTTTTCGTTGATACTTAGTTTGTCTTGTGTTTATACAGTTTTAATTAATTTACTAGACATTCACCCTCCCTCGGCATGGCTGCGAATGACACTATATATGAGTGTAGGTACTATACAAACTTTCCTAGACAAATTATCTAGATGATGGTGAAAACCTTATTAAAATCGATTAAGTAGCTTAGTAGCATTCCATAGACCAGCATAATTGGTTATACAATAAATATACGTACAGTTTTTTTACCTATACAAGAGATATTATAAGAAGCAAGCGAGGCATGAGACTTGAAAACTACAATAGTTCCGTAATAAAACAAAGCTTTATTTGCCAAGAGGAGAATGCACGAGTAAATGCTATAAAATTACGGTAAAGTCTACCTTGATCTCTGAACTTTTGCTACTTTTACTTTTATAGATGCTGAATGCCTATATATCCTCACAAGTATTTATAATAAAATAGTAGTTTGTATCATAGCCTCGTTTTTTTTAACGGGCGAATGCCTTTATTACTGAAAACACCTACACTCTACTTACTAAAACTAAACTAACTACATACAAGGAGAAGCAATTGGACAACCCATAGACCATTAAAAAAAGGCCTATAAATATATAAAGCCTCGTTTGGATGTAAGAGTGTGTATATCAGGTACTTGGGTATAGATTTGGGTGTTGAACAGCGATAGATTAAAAATTATATTTTAGTACTTGTTATTTAATTAAACGACATTATGAGTGTGGCTCAGTGGGAACATGTGTGTGTGAGAACAGTGGCGACTTTCAGTCAGACGCACCTGAGTTCGAATCCCGCTGGCCTCGCACCACTAACTTTCTTAAGTTATGTGCGGATTTAACACTCGCTCTAAAATGACGAAGGAAAACATCGTGAGGAAACCGGCATGTCCAAAAATTTATCACATAAATTCAAGGACATGTGACATTCACCAACCCGCCTGGGCAAGCGTGGTGGATTATGGCCCAGACTCTCTCTATGAGAGAAGACCCGTGTGCCAGCAGTGGAAACGTAATGAGCTGATGATGATGATGATGCACCGTATTTTAAAAAGAACCAATACTATCCAGAAGATAGCTACGACAAGAAACCGGGGGATTAATACTTGATAACTCCTTTCATACCGAAAACCGAAGAATTTTGAATAGCTGCAACCCTATGCGGATGAAGACGTAAGGTATCGACTAGTATTTTAATAAAAGAAAGGACCAAGCTACGAATAATAAGCCATACTCGGACGTCTGAGGCAAGCAGGTTTTTTATAAAAATTGCGAAAGATGGTGGCGACGGAATCTTAATGGTCATGATTATTATAATCGTAGGGACTTGCAACATGTTGCAGACGAAGATTGTGCAACAAATGACTAGTCTCTTGAGTGTGTCGTATTTGTAAATAGCTTTGTACGATTTACTGGTTATAAAAAATGTACGCTTGACGCGGCTTTGCGAAGCTGGTTTTGGAAAATACCACTCTCCCTATCTTTCTGGCAAGGCCATCCGCATTGTTGGCGTTTTGTACGAATTTGTCACTTTCGAGATTCTGGAATTCTCTTCCCGATGCAGGATGAAATGATTACGTCCTCAGCAGTATTTTCAAGTTGCAGATACTGCTATTTAATTAAAAATCAAAACTCTAAAAAAATCTAGAAGACAAAAAGATGCATGGAACATTCCGCTTCTGCCAAGTACCTAGCCAACTGGCCCATAAGAAACATAATATTGTCAAAAACAAACAAAAAATATTCGCACAAAAGTTCTAAAAAAATTCCCCTCAGTTTCTTGCCGTATCTTCTGAGTAAAGGTTCTTTTTCTGATACGGTGGTAGAGCCATTGTACTAATTGACGTTTATAAGTGCGTCTAAATGCGAAAACTGAATAAAGAACTTTTGAACTTTGAACTTATAAACAATTCTACATGCTACTTACTAAAACTTAATTAACTACTCATAAAGATATGCAATATTGAAGACTTATAAATAGCCCAAATGCTCCAGCGCACTACCAGTAAATAGCATACGCAAGATGCTGGCAGCATTGCTCCGTTGGATTGCAATACTGATACGTTGTGTTCGAACATCTTCTGAAAAGTTAAAATTTCTATTCAAAAGACAAATATGCTCCAGTCCATGATCAGTTAGCAGCGTACCCAAGATTCTGGCAGCATTACCAACTGTATACTGTAACTGAAAACTGTATTCGAATATCTTCCTAAGAGTTTGAATTTCCTCTAAGTAAAAAGGCAAAAATAAAGACCCTAGTGCTTGAACACTCTCCTATACTCATCCGTGCTATGTAGTTCATGACTACCTAATTAGTACGCCAGCAGCTTGTCAAGTGTTTACTGATCGTCACGCGTCCACGAGCACAGCTCATAATCCTAACACTAGCATCCTAGACCTAGAAACAATGTTGTAACTTAGTACATAATAAGCACGCATTCAGGTCTGAAATGGCGTGAGGAGATAATGAGTACTGTGTATTTATTATAGCCAGTCAAGAGAAGGCTTGAGCCTTAGAACACCTGTTCTAGTTGGATTATTGGATTACGCAATTACGCGATTATTGGATTATGCAAAATTAAGCCATCCTTTTTTGAGATTCTCGCTTCAAACCGAATGGCGTCGCCTTTTACAAACTAACGTGCATGATTTTGAATACTATATTAAGAGCCCACACTACCCCAGCTCAAATCAAAATGCTCCCACGCGACGGCCCGTCAACTCGTAGCTACAGTCGCAACTATCTCGCTCGCACCTAGTAGGTACGTTGCGCGGCCGAGCGGGAGCGAGTGCCGGAGCGCGTCTGAACCAACACAGCGGCTGTCGCGGACGTGTAGTTTTCCACGCAATATTTCGGTATTAAATTTCTAACAAAATAAAAAATAACATTATTTTAAATTGAATACATAAGATACACGTATTATATTAGTTCAGATTTGTGTAAAAAGTTTCATTATAATAGGTCAAGTATTAACTGTATACTGCTTTTTATTTACAAAATTTAAGTGGGAAGTTTGAGAATTTTTTGTATCGAGACTTTTTTTAGTAATCGTGTTTTTACAACGTATGGACATCAGAGTATATCCTCAACTATACTATATATTTTTTTCAACACGATTGATTCAATACTATTATTGATATGCAACTTCAAACGCGAACGATAAAGCAGTTTTGAGGTAGTGTGCAGTCTTAAGATGCGAACTAGAAAACGCGATCAAATCAACAGCAAATCGCCTTCTACATAATAATATTATGTTATGTTAGATATTATGTATTTTGTTATGTTATGTTATGTTATGTTATGTTATGTTATGTTATGTTATGTTATGTTATGTTATGTTATGTTATGTTATGTTATGTTATGTTATGTTATGTTATGTTATGTTATGTTATGTTATGTTATGTTATGTTATGTTATGTTATGTTATGTTATGTTATGTTATGTTATGTTATATTATGTTATGTTATGTTATGTTATGTTAGAAGGCGATTTGTTTATAATAGGTATATTATACCTAATTTTGTGAACGGTACCCTGACGTGCCCTCACTGCGTACGGACCTTCACAGCAAAAATTGGGTATGCGAGTCACATCCAATATAAGAAAAGCCTGTGAAATCATACGATTATGACCTCACACTTCTCACTAGTTTATACATCTAGGTATATTGATGATTGTAAAAGCAAATATCGTATGATACATGTACTTCCTAATTTGCACTTTTTATATTGAAGAGGTAAACTGGCCACTGTCAGGTAAAGACAACGAGTAAGTAGGTACAACGCAAATACATGATGTTGAACTCTCTGTTATATGAATAACACCATAACTTGTCACAATACAATCTAGACAATCTAGAGGTGGAGAAATGAAGTCTAAAATAAATGGAACAAATAGAGAATAAGAGACAAATTGAAAATATTCTTAAAAAAGTCTTTCTCTTTTATTTACTAACACATCAATGGATTTATATTTATTTCTGTGGTCCAAGAATAAGAAAGAAGATTAGCCGTTAACCAAGCATATAGAGTAAAATATTTTGTGGTTCAACAAAAGGCTGTAGTGAAAAAAACCTAATAATTAAATAAAAACGGAAGTGTTTAATTTGTTCCAAACTTGAAATTAAGTTTTTTACTGGCGGTCTGTACTCTTCTAGTAAATGCAACATGTCGTTATTTCGCAACGGCCATCAGATCTTAGGAAACCACACGCCCAAGTATTTAATGGTACCAATAAGTAGATACCTACGAGTGCTCGGTATCGCGACACTTTTCTACCATGTTGGAATAAAATTAGTACATACGTACGAGTAAAGTTTTTTTGAATTTATTTTATTGAAGAAATAGCCTAACTTAATGAGACTGACATGTTGAAAAATTAATTTACTTTTCGCTGAAAAAATCTTTTTAAGACATATTATACTTACCTAATATTTCTGTAAAGTCTCTTCAATTATTCTTTTTTTATTTACTGAAAAACAGGAGGAAGCCTTTTATCTGAGTTATAATATACGATGTCAAAAGAATGTTTTCCTGATCCCATTTCTTTAGTGAACGAAAATTTAATGACGTCCTGTTATTAAATAACGTCATTAAATTTTCGTACCGTTGTCCCCTTTACCTAGTTAGTATTTTTTGCCTTTACGGAGATACAGTCACTAGGTTAGGTTATGTTAGAACTGTGACAAAACAGCGTGAGCCGAGCGAGCGAAGCGAGCGTGCCGCGGCAGCGGCCGGCGAAGCGCCAGAAAGTAGTTTTCCGATATAAAGTTTACTTTACTATATCAACGAAAACAGAGTAAGGGGAAATCGGAACGTATTTCAAGTGGGACAACGGACCTACACCATTTCTTTACTTATTATCAGCCTTCCCAAGGCTGAACAAGGCGCTTCTACCCGTATGTGGTTTTCTAATTAATCTACTGTCGGTGGCCAGTGGTCATTACCACTCTAATCACGTCATAGCAATCCCCGCCCGTCGCTTTCGCTACGCCCCGGTTCCCATCTGGGCCAAGTATCGCCTTCCACCACAATAGTACCGTGTCAGCATAACATGCAACCCAGAACTTCTGAAAAATCTAGCGCGGCGTTGCCCTGTGACAAAACTAATCCTCAGCTCAGTAATTTCCATTTAAACAGTGCCCAGACACCAGAACACAATAATTATTGGTACTGTTTATAGGTTTATACTAGTAATTATTCTGTGGTTTTGAATAACTGGCAAGGATGTCGTACTTCCCAAGGCGGGTCTTGCATAATGCCTATCTTATCTTAACTTTTTGAAATCTTCTTTCTTTGTATTTGTCGCGCATATTCATTTATGACATAGAAACTATATCACTTTCATAGTATTTTTTTTTAATTTAAAGGCATTTCTTATTTCGATACCTAATGACTAGAACTTTTTTCACTTTATTTTTTCGAAATTCTAAACAGTTTTATAGAAAAGTAATATACTCACCACAGAATAATTTATAGTACAAACCCCATTGACCTCGATTTGAGACCGGCATTGATCAACGGGATTCATCCAACAACGGTGTGACGAGAGCTCTACTATCGCTTTACCTACTAGACCGGTTTTTGCACACATTCACTGATGCCAGATGATACAAAATTTATAGAAACCATGCAGCTAATTATGTACCTATATGTATACGCACCAGTTTTTTCGTAGGTTCTTATACAGTACGCTTTTCACGGGCTTCATTCAATGGGCCGAAGGTAGAAAAATAAGAAAGACTATGGAAAAGCTGAGTTTTCCGATTTATCGTTTACATGGAGAGCTACTGCTGATCTGTCAGTTTTAGTCATAGGGCTTTGGTTGGCGTAAAATGATAGAAAGTCTTAAAAGTTGCCACTCAGCTTAACTCACACCTATATAGGTAGGTACTTATATGTAAACCTATATTTCGCTTACTACGCCGCCAGTGTATCAGTGTTTGCCATGGTCCATTATTTGACCATGGTGTTTCTATTTGCATAGTACAAGTAAAGGAAATGAAAAGTAATGTTGGTTGTACCACAGAATACTAAAGTTGTAGTTCATTTGTTTAGTTTAATTTACATAAGGTGATGTCTAATTGACTTTGGTGCCAAATTCTTGTGGTATTTAATTTTTAAACCAGATGTTAATGACCGAGAATATTAGTCATTGCCTATGATATTTTGTGATAGAATACTGCATAAGTAAGTCGTAAGTAAGTATGGTACAAGTGGTAATGTCCGCCTGTATGCTGTTAGAATCTTCCTAACTCATCACTATCATAAATAATATTATATATAATTATATTATATATATGTATAATTATATCCAAATATAGATATGTATAATAATATCCTTATAGCATACGGTTGTTTGGAAGAGATCGCTGTTTAGCGATAAGGCCGCCTTTTGTACTTATCATAAGAAAGTATGTTCAAAATGTAATTCCTTCTTAAGTGCAATAAAATGTTTTCTATTCTATTCTATCATGTTCATGTCATTACGAAGCCACTGCTAGAAAACGGATCGTCAGTTTGTTGGATGTCATAATATATTATGTCCTTGAAATTTTTTGGTTCGTTGATACAGAGGTATTCCTCACGTTTTTTTTACCGCTTACGAGCGAGTGTGCAACATCTGCCAAATATAAACCGAAATTTACTATGAATACCTACCTAACTATTATTTATTTCCATTCTATTATTAACTTGGCGCAGAAAAGTCGTGTTTCGGGATGATGTTCGGTGAACCATCGGGGAGACGGGTCTGAGTAGCCGTTCAACTACCGTCTCTCTCTAGATCTATGTGCTCCATCTTAGGCCACATCATCGCTTCACATCAGGCGAGATAGTGGACAAACATAGATCTATTAAGCGTAAAAAAAGAAAAGTGTCGAGGCCCGACCCCAAATAACGGGACCAGGGATGAAAGAAGAAGATTCTAATATTTGCAGTTTGTTGGCCAAGTCGCCGACATGAATAAAGCATTAGTTTAACAATTGGCCTGTTTAATGAGTTTTACGACAGTCCTATATAGGCCATTGGGTCATAGGGACATAGGAACAAAAAGTCGCTGAAAAACCGGAAAAATCTGTTTTCAGAGCAGAGGAAAAACTAGTAAAACCAAGTGGTAATATGACGTAAAGACTGTAACTTTCAGTTTCATATTTGACTCGGGTAATACCTGGCTTGTTTACAACGTATTGTGCGCGTAAGTGGTCAAAGACTGTAAACTTGACCATTGGGCGTATGTTAGATACAACATATGGTGTCATATTGTCTAATTATTAGACAATATGACACCATATGTTGTTTATGTCTCCGGGGCGTGCTAATTATTCTCATTCTCACTATTTGTAGGTACTTATACCAAAGCCAACTTAAAGTAAAGTTATATACGCGATATGTCGTCCTTCAACATCGACTGTTCGAAATGGGAGAACGAAGCAGAAGACCGTGACCTTTGGCGAAAGTCTATTGCGGAAGGCATAACTTCGCACGACGATACTTGGTTTGCGCTCCTTGCAAGCAAACGTGCAAAAAGGCACACCCGTATTAACAACCCTACATCAGCTATGGGATCGCAGCATTCAAACATCTGCACACGGTGTGGCCGTATCTGTTATTCCCGTGTCGGCCTTTTGAGCCATGAGCGGAAGTGCCGTTCAACCATTGTTACTCCGGACGCTGATTAAATCATCTCTTTAGATGGAACAGGCCTATGATGTTACCAAAGCATACTAACTACATTACTAGGAAGTATTCCTGATTCAGCACCAAGATTTCGGCACCAATGCGTTCAGCACCAAAACTATTCCCGATTCAGCACCAACCATAATTTTAGTTAGATGCTGAATGGGGAATCTAAAAATATTAAATATTTATTCCCTTTTCAGCACCAAGCGTAAAGTAGCTGCCAGGGATGTGATGTATTTATTTGGAATGAAATATAGGTATCGATAAAATCAGCTGCACCTTTATTGATTATAAAAAAAGCTTATATTTCTGTAACTTACAGATGGTAAAGTACCAGGCAAACATAACTGGAAAGAGGTTCTAAGGACAACTAAAAATTTTGTTTTCGTATTCGTAGGCGATTTCTTCCCCCGCGCTATTGATAACGATGATGAATCTGGATGACAAAATTATGTGTTATTGTCCATGTTTAGAACTGAGTTGAGTTTAATCACATGATTTAAAAAATAAATTCGGAAGCAATTCTGTCTGTCTGTTACCTTGTATAAAATTAAGTAGGGTGGACAAGAAAACAAAATTAGCCTGGAAAATTGGTATATTCGAAAAAACTGACAACGTCAGTCGAGTCAGCTAATATAATTATAATTATATTAAAACGTTGGTCAGCAGCAAACTATTATAGCATCATGATTCAGAAGTATCGCTATCACTACATAGTATAAAACGAAGTCGCTTAAATCTTTAAAACTACGCAACGGATTTTGATGCAATTTTTTTTTAATAGATAGAGTGATTGAAGAGGAAGGTTTATATGTATAATAACCGTGCGAAGCCGAGGCGGGTCGCTAGTATTATCATAATTATCACTTTTTAAGGCCTAAAGACCTTGCCACTACATTTTGGGTATACAAATATACACTACCACTTACCGTCGAGTTGTTATGTGGTAGTGAATAAGAGGTGAAAATTGGTAGTTTTTGCATTGTCATTTATTTGTATGACTGTTAAGGTATGCTAAAGCAAGGCTACACTACAACGTATGTGAAATCGTCCGAAGTAATTTTGTCAGTACACTCAATAGGGCATCGGACAACTTTTCAGAAAGTGTTTTATATTAACTACAATTAATATATGTAGCCATGAAAAATACTATTTTAATTAAATAACGCTCTAAAAGTACCTAACACTATGTTTAAATATTATGTTTCAAATATTGCCGCGCAAAAGGTGACCTCAAAACTTGTGACGTCATATGTAGGTAGAAAACGACAAACTCTTCGAAATAAAACTTGCAAAGAGATTTAAATACGTTTTATGTAGTTTGGGGACGATATTGTAGTAATGGAACGAAAACGGAACGGAAAAACATAAAATAAACACAAGCTTGGCTCACGGCATTTGCCTACAAATGACGTCATGCACTGTAATTGTTGTTTCGTTTGAGATGAAGAACAGATTAAAAATGTCAGAATTATTATACTTCGCCGTTGCATCCTCGAGATTTATATAATTTATTCACCAGGTAGTCCACTCCTTGAGCTACTGGGCATCGCACAATTTTAGAGCTATCAAAAATAAAAAGCACAAAATGATTTATTTACAACTCCCGGCGCAGAGGGCGCCACTAAGCTCTGTCACCTCATTCGCTTTTTGTGTGCGGGCATCGTAGCATCGGAATTCTTTAATATTCTTTCTTTATTAAATTATTAGTGTTTTTATCGTCTATTTAACAATTAATTTCAGTTTAAGTGCTATGTGAATAAGAAATCGTGAGGAGTCTCGATCTCAAGACCATAATAAAGGTATGAAAGACACGAAATAAAACTCGTGAAACATTTATATACGTATAAAAGTTCTGATAGCAGCCATCAGGGTATCTTTCCGTCTTGACTTCCGATCTGCATGTTTAATGTTAATCAAGAAATAGCATTTCACTCCAATGTAGGTTATGTTACCTACTTAACGATGCAGTTGTTTATTTGTTGAATCTGTATTTCTATTTTCGTTACGAAGTATACACGGTCATTTTTAGCGCCACGACTTGTTCGTAGTCAAGGAGTTAAGAGTCATACGGTCATAACATTTTCGTTGCCTTTCTTTTTGCAACGGTCACATTTGATCTATTTTCATAGCCTAATGCAATAAATTGAGTGCCTTAGAATTGAGATATGGTCATAGTCGTACATACAGCCATGACTTAGTCGTAGTCATGGAGTCATAACACGTTCATGAATTTTGCGTTGCCTTTCCTTCATGTCACGCCCGTACATGATATTTTTTTTATTGCCTAATGCTAAAATTGAGTACCTTGGAACTATGACGCGATCATAGTCGTTCACAGATCAAATGGAGTGCCTTGGAACTATGAAGCAATCATAGACGTGCACAACATGTAATTAAGTGCCTTGAAACAATGATGCGCTCATAATCGTGCATATTTTAAGAGTTACGACTTCGTCGTAGTCAAGAAATTAAGAGTTATAACATGGTCATGACTTTTGCGTTATCTTGTTTTCGTCCAGCTACATTTGATATATTTTATAGCCTAATGCAACAAATCGAGTGCCTTGGAACTATGATGCGATCATAGTCATATACACATCAAATTGAGTGCCTTGGAACTATGACGCGATCATAGACGTGCACAACATAAAATTGAGTGCCTTGGAACTATGATGCGATCATAGTCATGCATATTTTTAGTTCTAAATATACCTAATTCAATTTTTTCATCTTTGATATTTCACATTGTCTCAGATATGTATATTTAAGCATTAAGACTTCGTCGTAGTCAAGCAGTTAAGAGTCATAACACTGTCATGACTTCGGGGTTCATGCGACGCCCACATTTGACGCGTTTCTTATAACCTAATACCTACAACAAATTGTGTGCCTTGGAACTATGATGCGATCATAGTGATGCATTTTTAGCGGTACGATTTGGTCGTAGTCATGCAGTTAGGAGTCCTAACACGATTATGACGTTTGTTCCTTCATGAGACGCCCACAGCAGCAGAGGCCCAGTATACACCCGCTATGGAAAAAACTGTCCAGCCGTAAAAATAGCAGGTTTTAACGTATGCATATAATGTTCACTCCACTGAACTTACAACAAGTTAATATTCACAATGAGTAGATTCCAGTAGCATACTAGTTACTTATGGTGACGTCACCGCATTCTGCGGTGGCTTCTTCTTAATCAAGCTACTTTAACCAGTAGACCACGAACGTTCCTGATGCAAATTATATTAAGCTTTATGCAGCCTACTGTTGGGTGACGAAAGGTTAAAAAGAAGTTTTTGGATCGAAGATTGAGGAGGAAATCTCTAAACGTTGGGGGCGTATCTATCCTATATAGTAACATAAATAAAGACCTGAAAAAGGCTTTTACTGAAAATGTTCTTGTATAAATTTTCAGTTAAAGGGTATAAAACCATCTAAGTTGACTCTTCAATTAAAAACCAGCGCCAGCTAGAGAACACATAAACCTATGTGTCAGATTTCGTCGGTCATCCTATCATATTAGGAAGGATATGGAAAAGCTCAAAAATTTGATCAATTTATATATATATTATATATAGGAACCGAATTTTACATATATTACGCTAAACAAATTATTTTCTTAAAAAACAAAAAACAAAAAAACCTTGCAGTTATAATATTGAGGCTTGTGAATCGGTTTAGAAATGTGGCCTTCAGGTTAAGAAGGCTAAAATGATGAATGCTTTGATGTCGAAGTTAATCGTTGGTCAGCCAGAAAACCAAACAAGCAAAGTAGCCAAGGGTATCGGAATACACCGGAGTATCCTATATTACAACGCGGACTGCACCGGCGTCGTTACCAGGATTCACGGAGCTACAATCCAAAACTCGTTAGAGATGTTTTTCCAAAAATAGAAATCAATTTCGAAAGACCCCTTTATCTATCAGTACAGTTGAACTGTGGTGTAAAATGCTTATAAAATATCATTACCGAAACCAGTTTTTTTCACGATATAATATACGATCTAATAATACCCAACAATGCAAAACTTATCTGATTCAAAACTAATAGATATAAATTTAGAAATAGAACCAATCAAATCGTCCAATTGCTGCAGCTGTTGTGATAAGTACCATGCAATGATTTACCTGATCATTTCTATCTAAAAATCTCTGTTGTTTGATAGACAACGTACAGGTTAGCCCTAAGACGTCAAAATGACTAATATGAAAATAGGTAATATTTTTAAATAAATTCCGAACTCGACTTTGTGATCACTGTAGTTTAATTGGGAAGAACCCTTCCCTTCTAATTAATGTTTAGATGCGGGTTCAAGTCTCAGTGGCCGTACTTTGTTTTTTCAAAAACTTAATGTGAGCATTTTGTTAATTATGCGTTAATGCCTAAAAAAAATATGGCAGTTAAGAATCAGTGATTAAAATTTGAGGTTCAGATATTCGAATGTCAATGTCAAATGGATTGCTCAGCCGTCAGTGCCAATCATCTTTTCTAAGCTCTTCAAACCGGTAGTATACTTACTCAGGAATAAAGTATGCCAGCTTGTTCCAAATCAGAGTTACAAATTCTTGATTTGGGCTCAATTCATTCAAGTCCATAGATGGTTAGCCACATTAGAATTAGACAACGCAAAATGTCTATTATATTTTCGGGTCATAGTTATTAAACGAATAACCAAAAAGGAATAATGATAATAATAATAATAATATACATATAAAAAACAGTTAAAGAATTCAAACATAAATTATAACTGTAAAATGGTAAAGGTTGTCTTAGTAATTTGGTAATAACAAAATTATAATATTTTTTTGTGTCATATATAATAAGTAAAGGACGTTACTCGTATGTGCTGGAAACTTTCCCTGAGGCTTCTTTTAACTGGGTGGAGTATCACGTGTGATAATAAAAAAAAAAAAAAAAAAAAAAATAGCCATTTATTATTTTGCCCATTTTAAAAATTGTCGAATAATATTAACAACGAGTAACTCGTGCCATAGTCATTCTTTACTAGAACAATCAACCATAGTATCCCTTGTTCCAGTTTTTGGCATGTTAGGAACCAATACTATTTTATACATATCATTTCAGGAATTAGGTTAGCCTTTGCACTTCAACCAGAAACAATCAAAATTATTCTAAATTTTGTTTCAAATATATTCCCAACGATGACTATACAAAATTACAACAAAATAAATGGCAGTTTCACTAGTATTGTCAACTGGACGATGAGTTCAATCACTATCCTTTATATAGAATGTATGTAATCGTAATCAAATATGTGATTAAAATGTTGGCGTCGATCACGCATTAATTTCTAAATAGACTATAAATTTGCCGGGAACAGTTACTTTTGTCATAGAAGTATATAAGTCGTAAGACGTTTGTTGCCTTTACTTTCGATCAGAGGCGAAGTTTGAACTTATTTGTCATGAAAAGAAAACCTTATACATAATACGAGCATCTTGTTAGAAGGTAAATAGATCAAAAGGATAATGTGACTGTTCAATAAACACTGCGATTTTCTCTGCACACAGGAACTACTTGTGATGCATAAACATTAGCAGCTTACTTATGGAGTTTTCTATTGACCTTATCAAATAAGGTGCCGGATAATATGACAACAGCTTAATAACAGCCAAATTCTATAACCAACCTCTCCATTTGACGGGAGTAATATTTTGCTAAAGCAGTGTATAATTCTAACTAAATTATGTTAAATCATAATTTATATTATAAAATTGTTATTTATATTATACTATTGTT
Source organism: Petrophora chlorosata (assembly GCA_951640565.1). NCBI lineage: Eukaryota > Metazoa > Arthropoda > Insecta > Lepidoptera > Geometridae > Petrophora > Petrophora chlorosata. The sequence goes on along the minus strand of OX621203.1, from coordinate 9,156,403 downwards.
ATTTATATTATACAATTGTTATTTATATTATACAATTGTTATTAAAATATTACATATACGTGTCGCCGATATAAATATTTTTTACTCTGAGGAACATGAAAATTTCGCAAAAGCTCTAAACATCTACCTGGTGAATAAATTATATAAATCTCGAGGATGCAACGGCGAAGTATAATTGAAGGTTAAACAAACTTACCAAGTGAAGTTTGACCGTAATTATATAAGCCGTTGCATCCGAAGAGATTTATACTAATAACCCACCCGTGCCCTAATTTGTTGTCACAAACCCTTACATATACTTAGTACCTACTAGTAGTTTACCTGTTTTGTGGCCTTAAGATTTTGCGAAATTTGTTCTCTAAAATAAATGAGGTGACAGAGCTTAGTGGCGCCCTCTGCGCCGGGAGTTGTAAATAAATCATTTTGTGCTTTTTATTTTTGATAGCTCTAAAATTGTGCGATGCCCAGTAGCTCAAGGAGTGGACTACCTGGTGAATAAATTATATAAATCTCTTCGGATGCAACGGCTTATATAATTACGGTCAAACTTCACTTGGTAAGTTTGTTTAACCTTCAATTAGATTTTATTTATTGATTTAAAAATATAAATCATTATTATTTCACAAAAATATTAATTGACTGATCTTTCTGGTTGGACGAACATTCGTTCTAACTACATTTTAGATTTTTTTCTCGATTACTGTCCGATCCCCTATTGTCATTGTCCACGGAACGAGCTTATATACCAGGGTTCACCAAATAGCGGACCACGGTCCGGATCCGGACCGGCGACCTATTTTGTGCAGCCCTTAAGTAAACAGTACAATATAATACTAATATACTTGTGTGTAACATCTTCGCTACTCTCCAGATGGAAATTATCGATTCTAAGAAAATATAGTTTTTTCCACATAAATACGGAAGTTGGGGGGTCAGGGGTTTTGTATAAAATGTGTGCGAAGTAATAAACAAGCTGACTTAAAAAAAAATAGCCGTGAAACTTTAAAGGCTTTAAACCTCACGGACCGCGGCAATCACATTATTTTCAAAAACGGACCCCAAATGAAAGTAATTGGTGACCCCTGTTATATACCTTCCTATATTATTTTTACTAACTTCTTTATTTCAGGTAACTAAAGAAAACAGTAGTTACATAAGTGACTAAAGTAGTTATAAGATCCATATCATATATACCTTACAGACTAACATACATATTATAATATTATAAATATTTTTAACCCACTTCAAAAAAGGAGGAGGTTGTCAATTCGACGGTATGTTTTTTTTTATGTTTGCTACGCGATTACTCCGCCAATTATCAATTGATTTTGATGATTTTTTTTGCTTGGTAGGTGCTTTGCTTCAGAGGTGGTCCCATATAAATTTTATCGAAATTGATTTAGCACTTTTTGAAAAATATAACAAATACCAAAATATAAGTTTAGTCTTGAAGTCGGTTCTTGTTTTTTTCTAAAAAAAAATATTAAGGTACTATACAACAGGGAGTTGTTTTCGCCTACGTTCCCTGTACCGGCGGTAGACTATTCCTGCAGGCTTTGCTTTTCCTGCTATTCCTCAAGTTCCCCCAGAACCTGGAGCGCATAATTTAACGTATCTTTCCTTTGAGAGACGAGCCACTGCCACTTCAGTCAGCTTGTCTGTCAGATCACCTCATTGCGGATCCTATCATTCAGAGAAACTATGAGCATAGCTCTCTCTATAGCTCGCTGAGCGACTTTAAACTTGTGGATTAGTCTTACTGTGAGTATCTAGTGGCTCCGTAGAGTCCATTAATAGTAGGACACACGCATATAAAAAATGTAATCTACGACAATTATTTACTTTCTCGTCTCATCTCAAACTAATTTGCGAAGGTGCAAACATGAAATATGTAACGTTGTGTGGCACCTGTTGGTTGTTATAAAAAAACAACTTTCAGGCACACACACACATTTTTTTATTTCCACAATTTTAACACACGATAGACTACTTCCCGTACTTCACAGTATAAAAAATACTTTGCAGCGATTCTACCCGACTGCTTATTCCAGGCTGACCCGCAGGCCGACGGCCAGGGCCCCAATTCACTATGACAACTTGGCGAAATCACGTCGATTCTTTGCTTCGGAATCACGTCGATTCCTTTATTAATAAACAACATCTCTATGATGCATTCATATATTCATATACACTCGAGAGCAATGAATCCGGGTCACTTAAAGAATCCTAAAAATCTCGGAAACTAAAAATGCTAGGTTAATGCAATAAATTGTATTTAATAGACAATGTAATACTCCTTAAATGAAGGTATTAAAACTTCTTAGTTATTGTAAAGTTATATCATAAAAAAATCAAATTTGAAAAAGGGCCACTTTCGAAGATGGAACTACGAAATTACAGCATTTGGTTTTGCTTTTGTTTGTAATCTGTCATTTATGTGGGTACATAAACCATGTTGATAGTGCTCTATATTCATTATTCAAGCTGAAATTATGTCGCTTACGCCTGAAGAATGCACCAGAATACTTACAATGCTGGAAACCGGCCGGAGTCAGCGCGATACAGCCAGGACTGTCGGTGTGTCGCTGTCAACAGTACAAAGAGTTCTCCGACGTTACGAAGAAACTGGTTCTAACCTACGCAGACCAGGAACGGGCAGAACCAGGTGTACCACAGCACGAGAAGACCGATACTTGGTGAACACCATGCTTCGAAATCGCTTTCTCACAGGAACTGAACTCACCAATCAGTTTCGACGCCTCGGAGGAAGTAACCCAAGTGCATGGACAGTAAGACGTCGGCTTGCTGAATCTAACTTAAAACCCCTTAGACCTGCAAACGGCCCTAAACTGGAGCGTGGGCATCGTATTTCGAGACTAAGATATGCCCAGAGCCACGTAAATTGGAGTATTGAAGATTGGTCAAAAGTTATGTTCTCCGACGAATCAAAATTTATGCTCTACAAGCACGATGGAAGACACAGAGTGTATCGAAGACCAGGGGAAAGATTCAAGCAAGCATGCATCGAAGAAAAAGTAGCCTACGGTGGTGGGTCTGTACTTGTGTGGGCCGGAATTTCTTCTGAAAGTCGCACAGAGCTGGTGATCATAGAAAACGGCTCTTTAACTAGCGTAAGATATGTGGAAGAAATCCTCAATGATCACGTTGGTCCATTTATGGTCAATTTAGGTGAGGATGCTATATTTATGCATGACAATGCCCGACCTCATACAGGTAGGATTGTGAATGACTACCTTCAAGAGATGAACATTACTCGTATGGAGTGGCCAGCGCGCAGCCCGGATATCAACCCGATCGAGCATGCTTGGGACGAGCTAGGCAGATGCGTAAAACAACGAAACCCTCCCCCAATCACGCTTCGTGAGCTCAAAATTGCTCTCACAGAGGAATGGGAGAATATTCCCCAAAATCGTATAAGGAACTTGGTGTACAGCATGCCAAACCGCGTAAACGCAGTAATGGAAGCACGAGGAGGCAATACGAAGTATTAAAATTCAAGAAAATCGTAATAAAGTTCAAAAATTTCATGTTTCCTATTTTTGTTTTAAGGAGAGATCAGCAGTTTTTTTCTTTATGTAATTTTGTGTTAATAAAATGTATGGTGACTCATATTTTTTTTACTTTCATTTAAGGAGTATTACATTGTCTATTAAATACAATTTATTGCATTAACCTATCATTTTTAGTTTCCGAGATTTTTAACATTCTTTAAGTGACCCGGATTCATTGCTCTCGAGTGTATATGACGCGTCATAGAGAATACCAATTTCGCAGATGTCGTTTATTAATGAAAGAATCGACGTTTCTTTGAAGCAAGGAATCGCCAAGTTGTCAAGTGAATTAGGGCCCTGCCCCCCCTACCCATATGTCCCTCAAGCGCCAATCGTATATCGTGTTGAGCTTGAATTAAGGTATAGCGTCACTGCGACTAATAACATACGGTCTAATTATCGCCGATTCAGGCAAGAAATCGAATTAATCTCATTCATTTATACCAAAATACGATGACTACAAGTTGAGATAAACTTAATGAGACAATATATGGCATCATAATACATTGGCGTAGTGAATCTACACTTTAATCTGAGCTCAACACGATATACGATTGGCGCTTGAGGGACATATGGGTAGGGGGGCTGGTCCGTAGTCAGGTCGCTTGAGAGCGATTAAGGAAAAAAGCCTTGAATTCTAAAATTTACCAGTTTATATAGGGAGGTATGATGCTGACAGCGATTTAATTAGTGTTGGGGGTTCGCCCCTAGGTCAGCAATATGGCGATGTGTACCAGTAGGTACACCTACCTACACCCTTTTATAAACAAATCCTAACCTGCTAATATTATATGCGAAAGTTTGTGAGAATGGATGAATGGATGGATAGATGTTTGTTACTCAATCACGTCAAATCTACTGAACTGATTTTAATGAAGATCCTGGAAAAGGACATGGTATACTTTTTATCTCAAAAAACCACGGGTGAAACCGTGAGACGCAGCTAGTAAATTGATAATCTTCTAGAAATGTGTAGAATGTGTTGTGTTGAATGTTTAACCCCCGACGCAAAAAGGAGGGGTTGTTATAATTTTGACCACTGTGTAATACTGCGGGTTAACCGATTTGCAGGTTTTCTAGCGGTGGTTCATAAACAAGTTTTATCAAAATCAATTCAGTCGTTATTTACTGTCATTGTCGGGTGTTTTTTTATATTTAAGTTTACTGAAATTCGCTTGTTTTATGTGATTATGAGATATATGAGTGATTAAACGAGCAGGTCATTCGCCTGATGGTAAGCAACACGCCTGCCCACCGCCCAGATATAACTGTAAAGTTCATTTTCAACTGGAAAACGCTACCGGCCGTAAAACTGATAAGCATTACGACAACAAGCTTCAAAGCTTTCCTGCGCAGTAAAATCTACAAATTGAATGTTTACATAAGTACAATACGAAACAAAACTCCTTATTTGCACACCATTGGAAATTCAATTACCAAGTTAAATGAAGCGAGTACCTTCTGCAATATTTTCTATCTATTGCGGTATTACAAAGGACAAAATCTTACCGTCAAAAGCGATACCTTCCTTTCAGACTTGTGTCTGTCGTGAAGCAATTACCTACCTACTTGTACGTACATATATAAAATAGATAGATAAACACTTTATTATGCACCTTAATGATAGAAATTAAGTAGTGGTTCTTTTTCCGATACGGTGCTTACGGTAGAGTAATTGTAATAATTAACGTTCATAAGTGCGTCTTTAATGCCAAAATTAAAAAAAGTATACGTTAAATGTTTACAATAGTTTAACAATGGGCAGCTTTATCGCTCAAAGCTATCGCTTCCAGAAAACCTTTGGATGTAGAGGAATAACGAAACAAACGGACGGCGGATTAAATTATAATAAACTAGAAAACGCCCGCGACTTCGTTCGCGTCGACATGATAAAATATAGACTATGTTACTCAGACATTATGTAGCATTCTAATGGTGAAAGAATTTTTGAAATCAGTCTAGTAGTTTTTGAGTTTATTCGTTACAAACATACAGAAATACAAATCTTTCCTCTTTATAATATTACTAGCTGTTCCACCCGAGGTTTCCCGGGATAAAAAGTAGCCTATGTGCTATTCCAAGTTCTAATGCACCTGCATATCAAATTTCATCAAAATCGGTTCAGTAGTTTTTGCGTGAAAGAGTCCCAACCATCCATACATCCAAACAAACTTTCGCGTTTATAATATTAGTAGATACTTTAGTATTCTGTGATATTAGTAGGTAAGGATTATAAGTGTTCATATACTAACGGCTTACACATGATATAAAATATAATATGTAATTACTTATACATATAGTGTCCATAAAATATAACATCACATCATCAGACTATTACTTTTTATTATTACTTATTATTTTTCCCACTGTCGGGATACGGACCTCATAGAGAGAGGTATAAGTCATAATTCAACACTATGGCCCAGTAAAAAATACTTGGGTAAAAAAAATATGATACAAAGGTCCATGTATAATCATAAAATACGTATGATATATAATTTACACATACCTACTTATATGTACGTATGTAAATAAATAATAATCATTTCATTTGCGATTTTATTGTAAAGACAGTAAGACCAAGGCAACTGACAAGCTCTTTAGTGCTTACTCATTAGTAGGTGGAGAGGACAAACATACAAACATCCTCGGAATAATTTGATTAGCAAACACTTTGTATCCAGTGTTTGTCCTCAGCATACTGAGACGCGTCATTTTTACATTTTAATGGTTGTAATGTGACATCCTTCTTCAAATAGTTTATGTAACACGTGTTGTTTAGCTTTCCAAGAATGGTCAAAACTTCAAGGCGTTTGAAGCCACCGAAGGACAAAATTCTAACAATATTCTGCGTGTGAAAAATATTCTTATGAAAAAAGCATACTATACAGTTAGCAATTACATAGGAGATAAAGATGCATGGAACATTTCGCTTCTGCCAAGTAGCCAACTGGCACATAAGAAACAATATTGTTAAAAAAAAAAAACAAAATATTGTATCAAAAGTTCTAAAAAAAATGCCCCTCAGTTTTTTGCCGTATCTTCTGAGTAGTGGTTCTTTTTCCGATACGGTGATAGAGTCAATGTAATAAATGACGTTCATAAGTGCGTCTGTGATGCCAAAATGAATAAAGAACTTTTGATTGATTGAAAGAAAATTTGCCAACTTTTGTGTTGTCAACACTTGTTGTTGACAAAAGTTTCTGTAATTATCTTGTGTTAGTAACAAAAATGGTAAACAAATGTGGGATACCGTGTTTCCGTTTATGGCAGTAACATCAAAAGAACGCGACACATACTTGTGACGCATACATAATTAGATAGTGTTTGGGTCTTTTTTGCAACATTTTTTTAACAAGCTTGTCCGTGAATTGGGTCAATAGCCTCTTCTTGATTTGTGCCAAGCACATACTAGGCAAATCGCAATTTATCCAGTTATGTAGGTTAGGTACCTATATTAAAAGTTAAACGTATCAATCTCATTGTGTGATTTTTCAATATCATCGAAGACGGCAGCAATTAAAATTAAATATGACAATTAAATCATTGTGAAATTCTAAATCTAATACCTACTTAACTATATCATATTGACAGCCTCTGTGGTGTAGTGGTTGGGCAGGTTGGCTCAAATCTCATACACCACTGAGGATGCGGGTTCGATGGCAAAGGGACAAATGTTTGTGCACAGAAAAAAGTGCAAGCATTTGTTTCGTGTCTGGGTGTTGAGGGAACGTGCTCCTCATAGCTCCTGGTTCCCTAGATACGGGGAATCCTAGTTAGGGACCAGGATCTATGTATGTGATCGTTGGGCGTATTTATTTATTTATTACTAATAATTATTTTGAGGAGCGAGTGTGGCTCAGTGGGAGCACGTGCGACTTTCGACCCGACGCACCCGAGTTCGAATCCCGCTGGCCCCGCACCACTGATTTTCTTAAGTTATGTGCGGATTTAACACTCGCTCTGAAAACGGTGAAGGAAAACATCGAGAGGAAACCGGCATATCCCAGAATTTATAACAAAAATTTAAGGATATGGGACATCCACCAACCCGCACTGGGCCAGCGTGGTGGATTATGGCCCATACTTTCTCTACGAGGGAAGGCCCGAGACCCAGCAGTGGGAACGTAATGGGCTGATGATGATGATGATGATGATGATGAATAATTATTTTTGCAATCTTTACAATTTGTACCTACTATATAAATACCTACATAGCTACATAACGTTTTTAGTTCAAAAATTGCTTCCCCTAAATCTTGCATTACTCCTAATTAGGTCATGTAATGTCATCAAAGACTTGGAATTGGAAGCTGACAGAGAGGCAATTTTTTAAATAGGTTCCTACTCACGTAGGTATTTTTAACCGACTTCAAAAAGGAGGAGGTTTACAATTCGACGGTATGTTTTTTTTTTTATTTTTTTTTTGTGTGTTTGTTACGCGATTACTCCGCCAATTATGAATGGATTTCGATGATTCTTTTTTTGATTGGTAGGTCATACTTCAAAGGTGGTCCCATATAAATTTTATCGAAAATCATTCAGTAGTTTTTGAAAAAAATAGCAAAAACAAAAAAATATAAGTTTAATCTTCAAGTCGGTTCTTGTTTTTTTCGTAACCAACTTTCTAAAGGTGGAGGTTTGTATTCGGCTGCTTCACCTGCTTCACCCAGGGTTGACTTCCGGTGAGGGAACTCCTCAACGGTGAATAGTACAGACACAACATTTCGTAAATGGATTTAACCATAATAGCCTGTTCTAAATTCCATCATGACATGGCAGATACACCCAGGATTGACTTCCGGCGAGGGAATTCCTCAACAGAGAATAGGACAGACATGAATTTTTTTTGTACATAAATTTAATTGTGATAGCCCGTTTTAAACTTCGTCATGATGTGGCTTCTAGATCATAAAAGCTTGTCTTTAAAAACTTTTTGAATTAATTTAATTACAACTTGTTTTTCACTAAAAAGGTTAAAATAAATTATTTTTCAAAAAAAACTAAACCGACTTCAAAACCACAAATGGCACTCAAAAGTAAAAAATAAATTAATATAATTATCATAAGCGCTACCCACTCATATATTTGAAGTCGGTGCCAGCCAAGTCTAAAAGGTAGTAGATAAATACTACCTACAAGTAGTACTTACTATATACATAGTATTTATCTACTACCTATTAGACTTGGCTGGCACCGACTTCAAATATATGAGTGGGTAGCGCTTATGATAATTATATTAATTTATTTTTTACTTTTGAGTGCCATTTGTGGTTTTGAAGTCGGTTTAGTTTTTTTTGAAAAATAATTTATTAAGTAGATAAAATTGTAGACTATGAAATGTCAAACTGTAGATACCTAAATAAAATATTATGAACCCGCGCCGAGTGAAAGTCTCGTCTATCTCCGCAACGGTTTCCGGAAGAGAATGTAACGTTGCAGGAATGTACCTCTCATGCATGATATGATGATAAGGACTGAATAACCTTATAAATTCGGTATATTAAAAAGCGGTGACGTGTGATGTCTCAAATAGATATTGAAGATCCAATAACATTTTTTAAATTCCTCTCCAACTAAAGGCTACTTGGAAGAGATCAGTTTTAGCGATAAGGTCACCCATTGTAACACTTTCTTCTAAGTTCTATAATGTCTCCCAATTTAACTAAAAATATAAATAAATAAATTAAATATCTACAAGACAAGTACCGACCACGAGATATTTTTCAAAGCGAATGGAGATCGGTGTTCGAACACGGAATTCTAAAGGACAGAAGCATCACCCCGCAAAGAAATTTAAACAAATAGCGAGTCTTGCTATGACGCAATAAAATTCAATTCAGCTCGCGTAGCGCTGCATACCTACCAGTCATATTAACCTACAGAGCGCCTTTCTTTCTATCGCATAGCTCTTATCTCTTCTGACGCGGCACGTGTAACGACGCGCGACCCGCCGTCGGTGTCCGGCTATGTACTTGTAGCTTCGTACCTACAGTGCGGAGTGCGCTAGGCCTGGTTCGAGTTAGTCTATTCCCTTCCCTTGGTCATTATGACATGCGTATTTATTATTTAGACCTATGTATACACATTGCAACAACTTTTATTCTATTGTATTGATGCTGACATAACATTGAGAGTATGAACAAATGACTATAAAGTCTGATGCCACATTCTTATGACAAATGCCATCAGCACGTTCACAAGTACTCAACGCACTAGATCAGTGTGTTTGTATTCCGCGCATACTCTCACGATAGAACCGCCGATAGTGGCGCGCCGACGTTTCTATGTCCATTTTAATTCTTTGCGCGATTTCTACGAAGCAATGCCGGCATTAGTATACTCGGAAATCGGGTTACTGCTGGTGTAAAGCAGATGATAAAATTATATATACTTTCCCTACGAGGAAAGAAGAGGAAGTTGGGAATAGAAGTCCCTATAAACTCCTTTATGCAATCGATGGATCAAATATTACGTAGGTACTCTCCCTAAATCACCACCGAGCCCACCGATTGCAAAGACGTCAATTCGCGCCGATTTGTCTACTCACACGGCAATTAAGGAAGTAATCAATGGCGGTCTCCACCACTACCTTTGAAATCGCCACCGATCGCAGGGAAGTGTAGCAGTTATGTCACTTGGATTGTACTTTAAAACGACTCTAGCGAGCCCTCCAATCATTGGCTCATTGTAGTGAATTCTAAAACTCTCTCCATGTAAGGAAGTCCATGTCCCAGCAGTGAGAAAGAGGAAACGTTAAAGGCTGATAATGACGGTGATGAAAATCTATACAATGGCTTACAAAATATTGCTGGAGTATTTCCCGAAGAAACTCTTAGACTTATTTCCTCCCAGTACAAGAATGATCTCATGCGAAACAAAACACTTCAGTATTATTTCTCATGTTTCGCATAAAAATATACTAAAAGTACAAATACTTTAAAACTACCCTTATTTTTCCAGTCACGGTGAGCAATGGCGCCGCTTCCGGTCCAAGGTCCAGCGGCCGATCCTGCAGCCGCAGACTGTTAAGAAGTACGTGGCCCCTATAGAGACGGTGACAGAAGACTTCATCAAGTACATGGAAGACGCGAGGGATGAGAACGGAGACCTGCCGCATGAGTTCGATAATGACATCCATCGGTGGTCCCTAGAATGTAAGTTCAGAATCTGATTCAGAATAATCTTTACCTGTTCTGTTATTAGATTAGATAACTCTTTATTGTTACACCGCCAAAAACAATAACAACAAAAGGAAAAATAACAAACTTAAAACTAGTGTTACAATGGACGGTCTTATCTCTCAAAGCGATCTCTTCCAGACATTTATTAGACAGTTATTAGTTCTACTTCTAATTAGATTTATAGGTGATAGCTAGAGTGTAAGATATTTTGCATAGACGTGAATGTCTCTATGATTTACAAATCATAATTAATTCAACACAAAAAAGTAAATAAAATATTTTTCACTTAACATTTTGGGTTTCGTGTAACGAAACGCTTGAAGACGTGAGTAAGCGAGCTTCACAAAACACGGTAGCCAGCGACCGGCCGGCCTGGGGTGCGGGCGGTGAGCGGAATGCAGGGTGAAAATATTCTGAATTACGATTACTTTCAAGTAATGGCAGGCAAATATTTTCTGTTGTTACCGAAAACTAATCGTAGATTTTCAGTGACGAACGTATGAAATAACAAATTGAGCCGTTAAACAGCACTTTAAATTCCTGATCAGGACAATCACGATTGAGGTATTTACCCACCAATGGACGAGAATGGATATAGCTTATATTACCTGGGAAATCCCAGCTACAAGGCTGGGTACCTACAAGCTTTATCCTTAAACGTGCAACTATTTCAAACGGTCATTATAATTCATTCCAGGCATAGGCCGCGTCGCGCTTGACGTGCGACTGGGCTGTCTCTCCCCGGAACTGACCAGCGATTCTGAGCCTCAGCGGATTATAGATGCAGCGAAATACGCGCTGAGGAACGTTGCTGTGCTGGAACTAAAGGCGCCGTACTGGCGGTACATACCGACACCGCTGTGGACCAAATATGTGAACAATATGAATTTCTTTGTTGAGTAAGTAATGCAACTCTGAGGTTAAAACATACGAAAGCTTTCGGTGGAACTGAAAGCCACTTCGTCCCGAGCCCGACCGATAGAACTGATTGGGTGTCGAATCCACTCGTCTACATCTAGACATGAAACTTTACAGACGTTCCTGAGTGGACAGTCTTTTTTCTAATACAAATAGCTTCAATATTAATGAAGTCAACGGTACGTGCGCACACATCAATGACTCACAGTCATGGCGCATTATGGCCAAGTTAGGGATTCTAACGTTAAAACATAGAAGAATAACACTTAGCCAGATATTTGGATACAAATACGCAACGTGTGTGCGTACCATAAGTTTATTACCATTCTATAAACAAGATGCCAGCTAAGTATAATTGAGTAGTAGAAGTTGTTTTCAGTAATAAAGACATTTGCCCGTTGAGTTACTTGCTATCGAAAATTACTTAGGCGCTTTATTTAAAAAATACTCTAAATGTCTACAAGTTTCATTGAAAAGCAGAACTAAAAATCTGATTTTTTATATTGCAGACTCTGCAGCCGCTACATCAATGAAGCTTTAGAGCGGTTGAAGACAAAGAAGGTGACCTCTGAGGATGACCTCTCTCTGTTGGAGCGAGTATTGAAGAGCGAAGGCGATCCGAAGATTGCTACCATCATGGCGCTCGACCTCATACTCGTTGGCATTGACACGGTAAGAGAATTGGCCTTTCTTCTTATTTTAATTAAATCAACATGGTTATACCTCAGAGCCGGAGTTTCTTGGCGATGTCTTCATTAATGAGCGCACTTCCGAATCACCCATTCCCTTTTATTTCATATGGTGCAAATTTCCTCATTGCAGGATGAGAGATGCTTTTCTTTTCCCTGGTGCTTCTATTTTATTTTTCATGGTTATATATATATATATATATAACTTTAAAGTTTTAGTCATTGTACTAAGCGCATAGGTCTGTTTCTTGTAATTTAGTTGGCGTAACAAGTTTTAATCTTCATTTAAAGACCTCATTATAAATTTGAAATTGTCTATCCTTTGGTAGTTACAAACATTTTACTTTTATTATTAGTATCGTAATTGTTTTTACGTTTTGGTCTCTTTAACAATAAGATTCGCACTTTTTCTTAAAAGGTGGGAATAATGGGGATATACCAGAAGTAACTTAAAGGTGGTATTATAAATAAAAGTTGCCCACTATTTACGTTTTACCTTGATCTATTGACTTATCTTTCGATAGTTACCTCTTCATAAACGTCCAACTTTGAAATACTCAAAAACACTTTGTTTCCGCAAATTCCAGATATCAATGGCAGTATGCTCCATCCTCTACCAAGCGGCGACACGGCTGAAGCAGCAAGACAAAATGGCTGAGGAGATTAGACGCGTGTTCCCTGATCCGAAGAAACCGATCTCCTATGCTGATTTGGACAAGCTGCACTACACTAAAGCTTTCGTTAGGGAGGTGTTTAGGTAGGTACAGCAGTTCTGTTCGGCAATTTGGTTTTGGGAAAGACTTAAATAGCTTTTTATATTCGCCTAACGATCACGTAGTTACCGTAATTCTGGCCTCTATTTAGGATTCCCTATATCTAGGAAAGCAGGAACTACACCATGGTCCCACCCATGCACGAAACAAATTCTTGCGTTTTTTTTAAGCACAAACATTTGACCCGTCTCGGTAATCGAACCCGCAGCCTCGGTGGTCTATAAGATTAGAGCCAACCTGCTCAACCACTACACCACGGAAGCTGTCTACGTTTGAAACTACTTTGTAACATGAATTGAATTGCCACCTAAAACTTTAAATTTCATGCAAAATACTGCAGCAGTTCTGTTCTGCTAGTTAGGTATTTCTGTTCGGCATTTTGAGTTAAATAGCTTTGTCTTTCGTATTTAGGTAAAGGGTCGTTTTTTTTTCATAGGTAGGTAATATTCAAATCTACGACAATAATAATACCTAGAATCTACATCATTACGATTTGCACGATCTTATAGTTAAGTGCAGATTTTGCACGCTCGCTCTAAAACGGTGAAGGAAAACATCGTGATGAAACCCGCTTACGCGCTTTGGAGTGGTAGGCTCTGGCCGTGGTTGTAATACCACCCACCGAACAAAGCCATGCCGTCAAGCGACCTAGTCGTGTTTCGGGATGATGTTCGGTGAACTATCGGGGAGACGGGTCTGAGCAGCCGCTCAACTGCCGTCTCTCTCTAGATCTATGTGCCCCATCTTAGGCCACATCATCGCTTCACATCAGGCGAGATAGTGGCCAAACATAGATCTATTAAGCGTAAAAAAAAAAAAAATCTTACCGATAAGCAGCGATCTCTTGAAGACAAAATGGATGTACGTATAATAATAATTCCTTGCACCTTTTGTTTCAGGATGTATTCGACAGTTATTGGTAACGGAAGAACTCTACAAGACGACGACGTCATTTGTGGATATCACATTCCCAAAGGTGTAAGTAAACCGAATTTCATAGTAATCCAACCATTTTTTTTGCTCTGCAGGAGATAGATCCAATAAATATTCGTTTTTATATATATTTGCATTATAATTAAGTAGAACGTTTTTGTATTTACTATTTAGTAGCCATATAGAGTAGGTAAGCATTTGACGGTCAAGTCGAGGGCTTAGAGTATATATAATACTCTATGGGCCAGGGTTCTAAACGGTGTCATCCTCTTCCGAATGATTATTTCGGGTATGTTCCGCACCCATTTGGTACATAATAGACATTGGCTTCAACCATCAAGGTGAGGAAGGAGTGCCGTCAGCGTAAATGATTTATTGTGACGATTTCGTATTGAAGGTTTATTTATTCGTTAAATACATGGTTATATGGTTATTAATCAAAAGTCCGATATTCATGAGAGCCTAGACTGAGTCAGTCCCAATTCGGCAAACAACTGTCATTTTGAATCAAAACAAAATCAAAAAAATCTCCCAGTTTGCCACAATTCTAAATATTTTGACATTACTTCAACTTTACTATGGTCAAGAAGAATAACTGCAAAACTCTTTCATGTTTATAAGAGCAAATTATTTGTACTGTTTGGGTGTTTCTTGAACTTGGCGTGTTATTTTTTTCAGGTTCAAGTGGTATTCCCAACAATAGTGACGGGCAACATGGAGCAGTTCGTCTCCGACCCTCAAGAGTTCAGGCCAGAACGGTGGCTGGAGTCGGACGGAAAGCTGCACCCTTTCGCATCATTACCGTACGGGTTCGGAGCCAGGATCTGTTTGGGGCGGAGATTCGCTGATTTGGAGATCCAGGTCCTTTTAGCTAAGGTGAGGAGTCTCTTAAAAATCCAAATTAATGCGAATGTCTGTGCGTACCACGTATAAGTGTATGTTTATCGCAACTAAGCTCCCATAACAGCTAAACTGATTTTGATGAAATTAGGTATGTCTACTTAAAGTCTTGGTATTAGGCAAAAGATACTTTTACCACGTAGCGAAACCGCGGTTCTATAAGTTCTCAGTAAATCTCAGGACTAGAGGTTCCAAAAGTCCTTATATGTTGTATGGGGCATGCATAATTCAGTTAAGGAGCTGTCAGATTGCTCTATCTGACTCTCCATATACATATAGGTGTGGTACTTTCCGAGGCGGCATCTTGGTTTACCACTATTGATAAAGTAGATTTTAAGGCAATTCTGTAAAACTATTACCTATTTTCCAGCTGATCCGCCGCTACCGTCTGGAATACCACCACGAGCCGTTAGAATACGCAGTCACCTTCATGTACGCGCCGGACGGGCCGCTGCGCCTGCGCATGGTTGAACGATAGACGACACCTTGTTTTGTATGTTTCGTGAATAGACATAAGTATGACTTATAGGAATATTCTAAGAATGTATGATAACAATTGTAGTTTCGTACTGTGTATAGCTACTAGACTATATATTTGAGGAACTTACGTGCGTATTTCTCGTACCTATATACCTACTTGATACATACATACTTATTGTAAAAATGTGTATGATGTCTACATTCATATTGTGTTGTTTAATGGGTTATTGCGTTATAATTATGTTTTGTATGTAGCGAGATAATTATTAGGTATACCTAGGTACCTATATGCGTCTCTTTATATTGCTTTGTGTCACTATACATACATATTTGTAAAGAGATAAATTAGATAGCGATAGATAAGTAGGTATTTTTGGTCTGAATACATAAATCTGCAAATTTTCGATTATTTGGCATTTTTGCCATTTTTGCCCCGTAATTTCCTATCCTTTTGTTATAAAGTTAATTTAATCATTAGTTCGCAATATACACAGTTGTGAAATTGTGTAATTAGTAAGTAATATACAAATACTTACTGTTATGTTGTAAATAAAACTATTTTTTTAATAAAAAATGAATTTTTATTCTCTGATCCTCGATTGGTGTAGAAATATAAGTACCTATAGGCACAGATTACTTATGGTATGGGTAGGTATATAATTAGTTATATATATACCTATCTGTTATGAACAAACATATAGAATGATAAAAACTAAACTAACCTACAACAAAATTAAAAAATGAAATTAAATAATATACCTATCTTGTATCTCCTTAGAAATCTGTGGTTTTTATGCGAGCACATTGCTGAAACTATGATGGAATTAAATGACTAGAGGAGCAGGTCGTTCTCCTGCTGGTAAGCAAAATGTCTGGCCATAACAGAAGCAGCACCACCCAGATCATTGTTTTGCAAAAATATACTCCGCCTGTCACCCTGAGACAATTAGCTCTTAGTCTCATTATGCCTATAAATATTGCTGGCTACAATGCCCTTCAAACCGGAAAACAGTAATGCTTGAGCACTAACGCTTCGCACCAGAATAACTGGCAAAGATATATTATCATCTATTATTATTATAAAAATGTTCCATTCGACCAACTAGAACATACTTTAGCTTACAAACTTTCATAGACTGCCTACCACAGAATAATGGTTAAACTCTATATCTATGACTATGGGACATTTCACTCGCACTTCTAGTTTGACATGTTAATAGTGATTTATACCTTATTGTTTAGTGTAACATTAGACATTTTAAAAGATTTTACAAAGAGACATCCCACAGAGTTTCTTGGTGCTATTTTCACTAGGTGGGCGTATTTCCGAAGCACTGGTAGAGTCAGTTTTCGCATTTCTTTTCTGCACCCGGACTTCAATTTTAGTATGAGATAGAAATGGGTAGACATGATTACCTCTTTTTTTTAAGTTATGATATTTTAAGTTACAGTTTTAACGTATTTTAATTGATATTTTAATTGAGTTTAATTGATCGACGTTTAAAAGTGCATTTATTGTACCTATTTAATAAATATCGTTTGACATTTTATCTGACTTTTATCAGACGGGTAATAGTGTAAACACTGGTCGGGGACTCCATCAGCGTATGTGTTGGGACACCACAGCATACTGTATAGAAACTTAAAAGACTTCTATTGTTTTTTTTTTGTTGGAATGCCGGTGGATATTTCACCTAGATACGTAGAGAACTACCTTAGTGTATACAATATACATAGGTATAGGTGTAAAAACCGCAAGTCGCAATCCGTTTCCATACACCATGTCATTTCCTCAACCTATAAAAACAAAGATTTCCCATAGATCTAGGCAAACAGCCTCACCGACCGCACGATTAGAAAACCTCTTTTAATCTCATGCGACTGTCTGTTATGCCACTTGCAAAAAAAGTAGCTTTACCTGTTCCGTAGAACTCGTTCTGCTGGTGAAACTGTGAGATACCTGATGGAAAGCAGGTGATGGGATAGTCTGCTTCAGGTCAAAGGTAATTTTCTCAACTTTCTAGGGGTTTGCGGTGAAACGTTGTTTAGATTTAGTAATCATTTATCTGCCATTTGCTAAATGACGACAACTGAGATTCTTAAGTTTGAGTATTTCGTTAGTAGCGTGGCACTCATAATATGATGTCCGACTTATATAAACAATAAGGTTTTAATTCAAGTAGCGTCCCAAATTAAACGCCTCCCCAACTTCCAAGGGATCAGCGTCACGCACTAGACCATTCGGTTCGAGAATGGCTGCAACATTATGCATTTTTACATAAACAATTATGGTAATTGGTAAATCTTTTTTTTATATAGGTAGGTAACAAATAGACAAACAAGCAGACGCCCCGCCTGGATGGTAAGCGGTTACCGTCACCTGTAACACTCGGGCATTACTGGTGCGTTGCCTACCTTTAAATACCCTTTTCACCTTTTTTTTAAAGTACCCTATGTAAACCTCGGGCGGTAGCCCATTCCATATCTTGCATCTGTATAACATTAATCAAGTTTATCAACAAAATAAATTAGGCGGGTGGAAAAAATCGGTTTGTAATATAACTGTCAATTATCAACAATCAGTCCGATTATCAGTTATAATACTTATATAGGCATGCAATAAATAATTACAATGAGCGAACATTACTAATTTTTTACAATTTTTAAATCTACTCATATTTTATAAAATATAGCTATTAGGTATACAAATTAAATTACTTTTTATGTAACTGAATGACGGACATAATAATAACACAATACATCATAATTTTTCAATTTAATTAAACATCACTGTCTGGTAAGATTGCTGCCTATCTGCAAGACGACAGAAGTTACGTACAAAAGAAAGATGAAGCCTCCCCACTAACCATTTACCATTAAATATCTTTGGTGATGGTTCTTGACCTTTCACCACAATTCATATAAACATTACATATTCACAAATTATCTAAACAGTCGCCAGAGAAGAATACTACGAGCTGAAAGTTGAACCGGAAATCGGTTCAGTCACTGTGATTGAAAATGGCCGACCCGGCTGAAAGGCGAAGCTACGTGATGTCATCACAAAAAACTGGCCAATAAACGAAGAAAATATTGCCACCTTTTTTTTTCATTATTATATATACTTTTTACTAGAGTACAAAAGAGACAGACAATATTTTGGCAGTTCGGTGTCGATTTGCATCACATTTGTATAATACACAAAATGTAAAGACGCATTATGACTCTTGTTACTCTATGGATTCTCACCTATCAGTTACTAGTTGTCAGTTGTCATTTTCCATTGCATTTTACAATAATTTTGTTGCATTGATGTTTTGTACACATAAATAAAATAAGCATATCGTGTATTTGAAGCAAAATGGAAGGAAAAATTCGAATATTAGCCGAAATAACACAGTAAATCTGAAAAAAAAGCGCGGGAAATGATCTTGAAAATGACTACTCGGTGCCCGTTCAGAAATGCGTTAGTCAATAATTAACTTGACATAACTTTTTGGCGTTGTCTACATATTCTATTTTGTTTCCTCTTGCTGTAATAGGTGTTTTAGAGCTGTTGGTCAATATTTTGATTTTTATATGTAGACAACTACATCTACCTGGGCAAACAGGTCTCATTTAGCAAACTTTGCAATGAAGAAGAAATAGAACGAAGGACAAATATAACTTGGAAGAAATTTTGGTCACTTAAAGAAATATTAAAAGGAGATTACTCAATAAACATGAAAAAAATTGTATTTGATACCTGCCTCTTGCCTTGTTTACTCTATGGTTGCCAAACGTGGGTTTTCACAACGAAAGCTAAACAAAGGATACAAACAACACAAAGGGCTATGGAGAGAAGCACATTGAAAATAAGAAAAATACATAAGATAAAAAGCAATAAGACAAAAAACCAAGGTAACTGATGCCCTCATACAAGCTCTCAAACTCAAATGGAAATAGACCCGTTGTCAGTGTAACATAGCACGTTACACAGACAACCGGTGGACTATACAAACCACACGATGGAAGGGACCAGCAAGAAAAAGAAAGGTAGGCAGACCAAAAAGACGGTGGCCTGATGATATCACAGACAAAGCAGGGAAAGACTGGATGACCCTAGGCAGCGACAGAGAGGCATGGAAGGAAATGGAGGAGGCCTTCATCCAAAGAGGGGTCCATATTCCAAATGTAAATAATATAACTAACCATACTAACAACTAGTTAGTAGTAGTTTTTAAACTTTCGCGAATTGTATTCATGTTTTATGATAATATCGGGTCTCTTCGCGCACAATTTTTAAAATCAAAATAACATTTTGACTAACCTCGACGTTTCGATCAAGTTGCATTGACCGTGGTCACGAGAAGACTGGAGAAGCGGGTATCAGCGTCAGGGACGACGGGCGTTGTCACCAACTACCCGCATTTGGTTTGGTAAAACTTGGTCACGACATAGAATTCTAACAGTATCGGCAGATACGTTCGAAGATAAATCGCGACGCGAACGGCTATTAACTGACATTTATTCACTGGTGGACATATACTGATTTCTGAACACCCCCCTAGTTTGTGACATACATGCTAAGGTACCTGAAAACACGTTAACGTATGCAGAGTCGGAACCTTTTCCTGATATCACGCAACATCTCACTGTCTGCTAGTATTCTGTGTATATTTTTTATTACTTATGTTTGTTTTGCCTATTTTTAGTATGTTCTTGTATAATTCAATGTGATGTTGTGTGTTGTCAAGAATAAATGTATTTTCTTTCTTTCTTTTCTTTACATAAGTCATATATGAGCTTTTGAAACATGGCGTCTAGAGCTTTTTATTTATGCGCGGAAATTTAAAATGTTAAGTTTAAATGCATAGATTAGCAGTAATACATTGGATAAAACTTTAGCAAATTTTTTACTAGATTATTATCACGTTAGGAGCAAATTGCCAAAAAGCCTTGAACACAGAAGACAAGTGGCTAGCCTGTCGATTTTCTACAGACTACATTTCGGGTAGTATCCACAAGACCTGCATCAGCTGATTCCTTCATCTCCATTCCATCTTAGGACCACCAGGCGAGGAGAGTCACTTCACCCTTATGTTGTGCACATACCACCAGTCCGCACAAAGCGCTTCGCTGACTCTTTCATTGTACGTACTGCTAAGGAGTGGAATTCTCTACCAGAACGACTTATTTCCTTCCAATAACTTATTTCCTACCTGGGTCTCTTTAAGACAAGAGTGATTAGGCACCTCATGGGCTCACGTGATCCACCTTAGACCGCAACTACGCTTACCATCAGGTGAGTTGTTGTCAAACGTGAGCCCATTTAATCATAAAAAAATAATATTGAGAATCTGTTCAAAAATGAATGTAATACCTTTTTGCCTCTAATGCTAAAAGTAGTTACGTGTGTGGTATCATGTCGCAATATTTGTAAGGCAAATAACAAATGTTTGTGCCAAAGTCGAGTACCTACCTTCCTACCTTTGTTTTCGGACCGGATTTAAGACAGTGCGCCTACAAGTTTTTTTTTAGCAAATACGACAATATTTGGTTTGTCAATTATGTAAGATCTACTTGTGATAAGTACTAACAAGAGGCTCGTTTTTAACCGACTTCAAAAAGGAGGAGGTTCTCTGTTCGATTGTTTTATTTTTATTTTTATTTTTTTTATGTTTGTTACCTCAGAACTCCGTCATTTATGAACCGATTTGAAAAATTCTTTTTGCGTCGGGTTCAGTATAGCTACGAAGTGGTCCCATATAAATTTCATCGATATGTGACCTTGGACTTCGAAGATACATTAAAGTCGGTTTTTGTTTTTTTCTAAAAAATAATTATGTATTTACAAGTTAATCCTTTCGAGCGTGGTATGAAGATATATCTAATAGTGAAAGAAGAATAGATGTATAGGGTCCCAGTGAGCATTCTCTCCTTGCCATTTCGCACGAAAACTTTTATTAAAGTCTAATATAGACTTATACGAATCCCTTCCTTTGCTGTTCATATTAAAATGGACTTTACTACAGCTTTAGCTCTCTAAGTACCTACTTGGGTACTTCACACCAGTCACTTTACAATACTATACAATACAATAATGCTTTATTAAATACCAAATACAATACGGTTACAACTTCGACGCTACGAGTTGTAGCCCCGACCATCAAAATTTACCTCTCTCGCCTGGACAAGGAGACGAAGGGTGAAGAAGTCCTTCGATACGTCTGGGAGAGAATAGGCATGTACCGGAGTTCGCGTGAGGAGCCCATCAACGTGAGTTTGTCGCGGCTGGAGCAGACTAGGACCACTGTATTCAAGTCCTACGCGCTCCAGGTTCCAGCGGAACACGCGAAGATGTTCCTTACCCCGGACTTCTGGCCTACAGGGGTAGTCTACCGCCGTTATAGGGAAAGTAGGCTAAAACAATAATTCCTTATGTGTTGTGTAGTAGCGTATAGAATACTTAGTTATTGTGTTATATTTTTGTATATATGTTAGTCTATAAGGTATATATATATTCTATGGGCCTATGTTAATTTTACTTTATTGTACATTAATACTGCCTGAAATAAATAAATAAATACACAGGAAAAACAATAGTTAACAAAGTTAAAAAACAGTGGGTACAATGGGCGGCCATATCGCTATGCGCAATTTCTTACAGGCTTTCTTTATATTATTTTTAGTATTTTATTACTTAGTTAGGTTTTCATTTACCTAGTGGACTTCACTTGAATTGTATTAAATTATACTTTAACATAGAGCAAACTAGAATACAAACTAGATTGTGCTTTTGTCATAAATTTGAAGGCAATTTGTTTCAAGTCGTAAAGTTTAGGCCAATGGATGTATTATTTTAACTGGATGTAAACACGCAAATTGGGTACACGCAAACGTAGGTATAATAAAATACCACCCGTACACAATATTAGGTATTATTTTATGGAACTAAGTGATGAGACGAGCAAGTCATTCGCCTGATTGTAAGTGCCACGCCTGCCCATAACAATTGTACTGCATTGCGCTCAAAAACCCGAAACATCAGATATTAAGTCTTTTCTCCAGTAATTTCGCTGGCTACAATGCCCTAGGTATATAAAATATATAGGTAACTACTAAAAACTATTAAGCTATGCCAAACATTTAAAGATGAATCTAAGAAAACAGATTACTAATTACTTATACTTAATTAATAGAAAAGAAATAATTTCTGTTGCTTAATGCAAGAAATGTTTCACAAAAGTTGATTTTAACACATAAATCTGTAGATTCAATTAGATTTTATAACATAATTTCAAAGATGCGGGATCCCGCGTGATCCCGCGCGGGATTGAGTAATCCCGCATATCAATCCCGTGGCATTGAACGGCGCCCTACGCGTCCTTACGCGCAGAGACTGCAGACTGATCCTCCCAAAAAATACCGAATTACCATAGTTTTACAATCCAATACTGTGGTAGGTATTACCTTTGTGACACTGATCGTTTACACATCGAATATACCTAAATAAGCTTGGAGTATGCAAAAGTTAGGAGAACCTGGTGCTTTCTTCATTCTTTCACCGATTTTTTAGCCCATAGCAAAGTTTCCTCCACGCTCCCCGCTTCGCTAACAATGTAGGTTACGTATGTACTGGATATAAATAGACACATTTTCCAATGAAGCGTCAAACGAAAACGCCACAGGTTCAGGCGGAAATAGAGCTTCAATCCTTGAGAAGTGGAAGGTAGGTACACATGTCTTGTGATCGGTATTTGTCTATGGTCTTATCCCAATCACGATCGCTAATAATAATATAATTCATTTTTAGAAAAAAACAAAAACCTACTTCGTATTTTTGGTGGTCCAAGGTCAAATATCGATGAAATTTATATGGGACCACTTCGTAGCTATACTGAATCCAACGCAAATAATTTTTCAAATCGGGACATAAATGACGGAGTTTGGAGTAACAAACATAAAAAAGTACAATCGAACAGAGAACCTTCTCCTTTTTCGAAGTCGGTTAAAAATGATCGATATTGCAGTATGAAAGATGCTGACGCTTTCGCAAATTGAAATTGGCAGCGATTGGGAT
This sequence comes from Petrophora chlorosata, assembly GCA_951640565.1. NCBI lineage: Eukaryota > Metazoa > Arthropoda > Insecta > Lepidoptera > Geometridae > Petrophora > Petrophora chlorosata. Next base: position 9,132,892 of record OX621203.1, on the reverse strand, counting down.
CGGTGTTGAGTTACACGATTCCCCTACAGGTTCTGCTTACAAATAAATGACAAATTCTGTAGAAAACATTCTATAGTCAATAATAAAAATAAGACATTCAAATACGATACTCACACGACACATTGCTTTGCTAAGATTGACACAATCTGTTTATTGCATATGTGACAATATTCAAATCAACCTTTTATTGACTCTGACCCATAATATTGACCTTCACAGAGTCATAAAATAACTTTATGATCTTAGAGTCCCGTGTTAGTAATAATTGTCCGTGTCTTATATAAACAGATGACTATCGGTAAACAATTACCTTATTTTTGCAAGTGATGTAATTTAAGAAATAGATAGAAAGTATGGAAGATTTATTTACATACATCCGGTAGATAACGGAGAGATCTCATTGCAAGATTTCTATGTCCATCTGTTTTTTTTAATCAAAATTTTTTTTATAAATAATTTATAATAGAGAAACACGTTTCTGCTGGGTTCCCTATCAAGATAGATATTCAAATTGAATTACTTAAGTTGAATTACGTAGAAATATTTGTTATGTAGTAAACACATTTTTTAATTAACCAATCTCGTAGTGTTTTCTTAAATTTACCGATAGGCCTATCTTTAATAGTTTCTAGAAATTCATTAAACTGGGAGAAGCTACTGGCTCCTAACACAGTTTCGACTAGTACGGGAGCCTATGGATTCAATATTTACCTTGTGCCTACAATAATTTATGTCAATAAATTATTTGACTTGAAAATATTGGTATATGGGACATATGGGTGCTTCGTGATCGCTATTATAAAATTCGCCTCTTGACGTGCGTGGCAGAGCCCTTACCATCCCGCGTTTAAAGAATTATATTGTGATGCGGCATCACCACCGGTTTCTTTCGCCTGTCCAGTGACCTGGATAATCCAGTCACACTTCCTTCCATAACTCTAAACGTCTGTCTGCCTGTTTCCTTGATAACCAATTTATACTTATATATTTTAAACCGATTAACTGACTTGCTGACATCCGCGAGTTCATCGATGCTGTTAATTATGTTAGGAGCGTCAAGAACAAATATCGCAACGTTATCTGCCACTGTCCATACTAATCAGTTATATGGCGTACCTGTATATTTAGTAATGTTGCTAAATATTAAAATGTGATTCCATAATATGGAATTACAAATCAGCCTACAATGCCAACATTTCTGAAACCTTAGAATGTGCGTTGACGATGATGTTGGTCATGAGAATTTTATGCAAACAGGCTTTTTATTTAGTGATGGACGATAATAATAATATCCTACCGTTAGACTCTCGTATAAACTATTAGATTTTTATTAGAAAAGCGGAATATTTTTATATTGCCACCGTCCATGCTTTTATATGTTATTCCTTTCCATTCAAGGTTGTCTAGAAGAAATCGCTTTAAGCGAAAAGATCGGCCATTGTGACACTCATTTTGTTAAGTTTGTCTTAAAACTGTTACTTTTTCTGTATTGTGGTGTTACCAATAAAGTGTTATTCATTCATTCATTCAATATTAAATAACTGTTGCAAAACATAAAAAATATACTATTCCAGCCAAAAATTTAAACATTACCTATTATTAAAAAGTAAGGCGCTCAAAACGTTTAAAATTGCAGAATTTCCAATCATCGACGTGAGAAAATTTGAAATGTATGAATTTTATTTTTATTAATGTGGTGTTGAACTTGAAAGCACTTAATGGGCCAAGGTTTAACGGGTTTGTGCCTAATTAAAAATAGCGACAAGGTTCTTACGGAACTTTCGCAAAATAATTGGCACGGTCCGTGAATTAAGCTGTAGTCAGCATAATAGTAGGTATCCGTTTAGTACCATATCGCAATTAAGATTTATATAATAAAGTAGTTTAGAGAAGCAAAAATGGCAAACTAGTGAATGAGGTATGGTACTTACATGTAAGTACCTACTTATTTTAATAATCATTTAATTAAGAGTAAGAATAACTGTATCTAGGTATGTGTGTGTCCAAACTTTGCAAAATTGTAATAAACATTTTACAGTTCTTAAAACATTAGGCGCTAAATATTTGTTTGCATGGGTTGATCATTCCAACTATTTCCGACACACTCAATAATTACTTAATCCGTATAAGGGTTTCTTCATCATCAGCCCATCACGTTCCCACTACTGGGACACGGGCCTTCTCTCATAGAGAGAGTATGGGCCATAATCCACCACGCTGGCCCAGTGCGGGTTGGTGGATGTCACATGTCATTGAAGTTTTATGATAAATTCTTGGACATTCCGGTTTCCTCACGATGTTTTCCTTCACCATTTTTAGAGCGAGTATTATATCCGCACATAACAGTGGTGTGGTGCCAATGAGATTCGAACCCGGATGCGTCGCATCGAAAGTCGCACGTTCTCCCACTGAGCCACACTCGCTCTCAATAAATAGTACGGCCTTTATTCTGCTATTCTAATAATTCTGAGGTTGATTGGAAGAGATCGCTCTTAGCGGTAAGTCCGCCCATTGTACCTTAGTTTTTAATTTGTTTTCATGCACCTACTGATTATTTTTGTTTAGTGAACAATAAAATATTGTGTATTGTATTGTATTGTAGTTTCTATGAGTGTCCCATTTTTCTTTTCTGTATAATCTATATTATATATTAATAAAAATGAATGGCCGAAATATTTGTAGGCGCATAACTTCCGAACGACTGCACCAAATTGGATAATTCTGATAATTAAAATCGATTAAAAAAAATGCCGGTACGAAGTTCGCCGGGTAAGCTAGTTTAAAATAAATTACTATATGCATTGCTATAAATCACTTAACACCAGGTGAGATAGCGGTCAAACGCAAGCCTATAAATAATAATAATAAAAAAAAAAAAAAGTCAATAGGTTATTTACCTAAGTAGGTATTCAACATTTGTAACACTTTTAGTAGGTAACGGAACTTGTCTCACCCACGTTTTTATATTTTTGCCTATAAAATACCAACATCTACCGTTATGGATCATGCCATTTCTATGTCAAGTTATTAGTTTTGGATCTAAGAATTTAAAATTATATTCAGCCTTTTTTTATTAATTGTATTTACTGTAGTATTATTTTTAATTATTTCAGCGAGCATTATTGTGTTCCGGTTTGAAGGGCATTGTAGCCAGCGAAATTACTGGGCGTTATGGGACTCAAATGCTAATTGTCTCAGGGTGACGAGCGCAGTGCAGTGCCGCGCAGGATTTTGCAAAACGAGGTATTGGGTGGTGTTGTTATGGGCTGGCGTATTGCTTACCATCAGGCAAACGTCCAGCTCGTTTCGTCAATAAGTTACATAAAAAAAATCCAAAACTGATGATATAGTAAAACTGATAACAGATAACTTATGTTAATCATACATTTACTCGCGGTAGGTCTCTCGCATGCGGGAGGCACCAGGGTATGTACCACTACTTCTTAGTTATTCTGCCGCCAAGCAGTAGCAGCTGTGTTCAGGTTTGAAGGGCATTGAAGACAGCGAAATTACTGAGCATTTCTTATGTATCTGGGTGATGAGAGCAATGCAGTGCTACGCAGTAGGTACTTTTTACTGTAGCTATTAAAAGTTCCGGGTGGCACTGCAATTGTTATGTGAAGACGTGGCGCTTACCATCATGCGAACGACTTGCACGTCTCCATAAAAAAGTCATCAACATACAACAACCAAGGACCTATCGTTTGGTTGAGCTGACATACATCAAGCCCAACCAAACGGTAGGTCCATGGTGAGAGACAATAAGAAATGGACGCTGTTAGCTGCCACAGCAGATCACAGAAATGTTGGCACCAAATGTTTAATGAAACAATCTCTAGGAAATAACAACGGACGGAGTTTCTACTAACATTAATATTTAGTTGTTAACATTAACACTCATTAATTATGTATTTTTTGTATGACTGTTTTTGTAACTGTAAGACCATGGGTTCATGTTCAGTAGCTTCTAAATAGTCGATCCCAGTTGGTTTTTCAAAAATATTTTTAATGTTCAGAATTGGCTCAGTTATAGTTATACGTTATTATTTTTTGTATTGATAAAATTAATAAATTATTTTTCAAAAAAATTCTAAACCGACTTCAAAACAAATGGCACTCAAAAGTAAAAAATAAATTAATATAATTATCATAAGCGCTACCCACTCATATATTTGAAGTCGGTGCCAGCCAAGTCTAATAGGTAGTAGATAAATACTACCTACAAGTAGTACTTACTATATACATAGTATTTATCTACTACCTATTAGACTTGGCTGGCACCGACTTCAAATATATGAATGGGTATCGCTTATGATAATTATATTAATTTATTTTTTACTTTTGAGTGCCATTTGTGGTTTTGAAGTCGGTTTAGTTTTTTTTGAAAAATTATTTATTTTAACCTTTTTAGTGAAAAACAAGTTTTAATTAAATTAATTCAAAAAGTTTTTAAAGACAAGCTTTTATGATCTAGAAGCCACATCATGACGAAGTTTAAAACGGGCTATCACAATTAAATGCATGTACAAAAAAATTTCAAGTCTGTCCTATTCTCTGTTGAGGAGTTCCCTCGCCGGAAGTCAATCCTGGGTGTATCTGCCATGTCATGATGGAATTTAGAACAGGCTATTATGGTTAAATCCATTTACGAAATGTTGTGTCTGTACTATTCACCGTTGAAGAGTTCCCTCACTGGAAGTCAACCCTGGGTGAAGCAGGTGAAGCAGTCGAATACAAACCTCCACCTTTAGAAAGTTGGTTACGAAAAAAACAAGAACCGACTTGAAGATTAAACTTATATTTTTTTGTTTTTGCTATTTTTTTCAAAAACTACTGAATGAATTTCGATAAAATTTATATGGGACCACCTTTGAAGTATTACCTACCAATCAAAAAAAGAATCATCGAAATCAATGCATAATTGGCGGAGTAATCGCGTAACAAACACAAAAAAAAAAAAAAAAAAACATACCGTCGAATTGTAAACCTCCTCCTTTTTGAAGTCGGTTAAAAATGAGTAAGCCCGTAAAATATTTGGCTTTTATAAGCATAGAAACACGAGTAAGAAGGTAAGTAAGAGAGTAAGGTTGTCTGTAAGAGATTGCTTTATGCGATAAGACCGCCAATTGTATTACCCTAGTTAAGATTTATACTTTTCTCATGTAATTATGTTTGTGGTATGCAATAAAATGTAATTGTATTGTAACTTCGACATCGACAGATGATAATAATTAGTGGTACTTTGGGATTTGTATATATTAACATCAATTTCCATATTTCCAAGTCTTTACGAGTATAAGTTCTTACGTAATATTTGCGTACCTGCTTAGCTTACAAATACAATTATTTACTTAGACTCGTCCATTGAAGTGAGGTTGTTCACACCAGTTCATTCACGATTGAACAGCGTACTGCAGTTATTGAGATCCATACAAAGAGAAAATATCACTTGTTTACACTATGTTAATCGTGCAGAGTTAAAGAAGGAATTATCCTTACTAATATTGTTAACGCGAAAGTTTGTTTGGATGTTTGGACCTTTGTTACTCTTTCACGTAAAAACTACCGAACCGATTTTGAATGAAATTGATATGAAGGTACTTTAGGACTTGGAAGCACATAGGCTAGCTAGCTTTTTATCCCGGGAAACCGCGGGGCGCAGCTATTTGTAAAATAATTAAAGGAATAATCTTTAAACTAGGTATATTCAAGTTTTAAGTTAAGTTCATAAGTCCACCAACAGATATTCGTTTTATCTTTTATAGGTTTTCCATAATCTGACTTGTAACGCAGCAGATATATAACAAATATTTAAAAACGTTCTGTTTACTTTTTTTTTGTTACATTTCGGATTCCACAATGATAGATTACCTTCTATCGTAGGCACAGTTACAATTTTCCGGTAATTTCACCATTTTTCACAATTAATAAATAATAATATGAGCCATTAAATCAAATGCAACTCTATGTAAACATAAGCCAAAAAAACTTATTATCGTCTTTCTGTTACGTACTGAAATTTAAATATTCTTTTATCACATCTATTCGAAAAACGATAATTAATGGTTCTACAATAATCGCGAACAAAGTAGATATTTTCGAACTCATACTCTAGAATTATTTGCTCCGCTGTGGATTCAAACTAGCGCCGTCGTCCTAAAAATATTGTTTGGTGCCTTGTAATACAATCTTCTGTAATTCATTTTGGACATCACAGACGTGCTTATAAACCTCAAAATAGTCTAAAAAATCATAATTGTCATATTAAGAGCCTCAACACTATCTTTTTTTTTTTTTTTTTTTTTTTTTTTATGTAATGACGGCTCAAGTATAGACCCGCCATTAGAATTACAATCTAGCCTTATAAGACTAATAAGTAATTTAAATTTAACTTAAACTGCTAAGTAGAGTAAAACTAAGAATATGTCCATCAACACTTTTCTTATTGTCTCTATTAAGGCGAAGACACTATGTTCTTGTGTTCTTTACAAGTAGCACTAACTTTTTATGCTACGGTTCACTGGCACTTCACTAAACTAACTCAAAAGGTTTTGTCCTTTTTAATCTTCTCACTAGGTCTGTGTTGTCGAGGAGCTGGATAGCCTCGACGTTCACGTGATGGTGAAGCCTAAATTCATGAGCTTCGGCATAGTTATTAATTACACTAGTGACGAGATCCACGTTTAGGTCCCGATGGAGGTCGTCATTTCTAATATACCACGGAGCGTTTACAATACCCCTGAGTACTTTATTTTGGAATCGTTGAATTATTGCTACGTTGTTTTGATTGGTACATCCCCACAATTGGATTCCATAAGTCCATATTGGCATGAGGACTTGTTTGTACAATAGTAATTTATTGTGCACTGACAACGTAGAATGTCTTCCAAGTAGCCAATACATCTTTCTATAGCGAAGCTCTAGCTCGTCGCGTTTCTTTTTGACGTGTGCTTTCCAGCGAAGCTTTGCGTCTAGTGTCATGCCAAGGTACTTGGCTGTATTTTCGTACGGTATCGCTTTATTGTTTATTAACACCGGATGATAGTTTGGTCTTTTGTTCGTAAAATCTATGTGAATAGATTTTGATTCATTCAGTTTGATTTTCCATTTTTTCGTCCAATCAAAGATGGTGTTGATGGCTGTTTGAACCTTTTCCACTGCTTCCTCTTGAGTGACCCCCGTGGCCATAATAGCTGTGTCATCTGCAAAGGTTGCAATGGTGTTGTCTTCTAGCACTGGAATATCACAAGTATACAATAGGTACAGGACCGGACCTAGAACACTCCCCTGTGGTACTCCAGCTCTTATTAGCTTAAGTTCTGAATAAGCATCCTCTTGTCGTACTCTAAACATTCTTTGTGTTAAATATGATTCTAAGAGATCTGCAAACTGATGTGGAAGCATATTTCTTATTTTGTGAATTAGGCCTTTATGCCACACTTTGTCAAATGCTTGTGCTACGTCCAGGAAGACCGTAGAACAAACTTTTTTTTCTTCTAATGCTTTCTCTATGACGTTGGTGATTCTATGAACTTGATCTATTGTAGAATGTTGTTGTCTAAATCCGAATTGGTAATCAGGAATCAGATTTTTCTCCTCTATGATGGGCTTCATTCGTCTTAACAGTAGTTTTTCAAATAGTTTCGACAAGATTGGTAACAGAGATATTGGTCTGTATGATGTGGCTTCATTGGGTGGTTTACCAGGTTTGGCTATCATAATGACTTCGGCCACTTTCCACAAACCAGGTACGTGTCGGAGTCTGAACGTGGCATTGATAAGGGTGGTAAGTTTTACTATGGCTTTACGCGTGAGGTTTTGCAAAACTTCTCCAGTAATAAGATCGTATCCAGGAGATTTCTTTCGGTTCAGTTTTTTGATCTCGTTGTATACCTCTTTTGGAGTGACGAGTCTTATTTCTAGTTCGTAATTCAACGTTTCATCCAACAAAATGACATCTGTGCTGTCTTCATTTGGTTGGAAGATTTGCTCCAGGTGTTCTGCAAATCTAATTGCCTTTTGTTCATTATTAATGGCCCAGCTTCCATTGGCTTCTTTTATTGGTGGGATCTGCATAATAGGTTTTTTAAGGTTTTTGGTCGTTTTCCATAGCGAGTAATCTGTTGTGCGATCACATGTAAGTTGACTTAGGTGAGTATCCATAGTCTCATCATTGAACTTCTGAATGGCCCTCCTAAGCCTTTTTGTTAGATTATTCAGCAGTTTTTTGTCTTGTGGAGCTCTAGTTGTATGCCATTTTTGTCTCTGTTTCCTTTTTGTAGATATTAGGTTTCTAATCTCTTTGGGATAACAGTTACTTCTGTTTATTATTTTGATCTCGGGCGTGTTTTTCCAAGCACATTGTTGAATATTTGCTATGAATTTTCTTACGTCCTCATCTAGCTGCTGTGGAGTTTTTAGTGGAACTTTCAAATCAATCATAGAGTCCAAATCTAGCGTAAAGCTTGCCCAGTCCGTATTTTTATTTACCAATGTGGCGTTATTTTCTCTCTGTACAATAGTCTCGCTAAGAGTTAACATTATAGGTGAGTGGTCTGAACTAAGATCATAACCTTCTTTGATTTTAAGGAAGCTAGATGATATGTTTTTGTAAATAAAAAAATCTATAAGGTCTGGAATCTTTTGTGGATCAGTCGGCCAATAGGTCGGTTTTCCGGTAGATATAACATTACAGTTCAAATCTCTGACAGCACGTAATAGTTCTTTTCCTTTGGTTGTGGTAAGTCTAGATCCCCAAAAGGTGTTTTTAGCGTTAAAGTCACCTCCCAATAAGAATCTGTTACCAAGTCCTTTTAAAAAGCCCCTGTACTGCTCAGCTTTCAGTGCATACTTTGGTGGACAGTATATGGCTGATATAGTGACAGGATAGCGTTTAGTTTTGACACAAACAGCTACGGCTTGTATATGTTGTTCTTCATGCTTATATTCTTCATAATGGTAGATGTTCTCCTTTATTATGACCGCACTGCCTCCCCTAGCGGTGTTATCGGGATGCAACGCATGGTATGTTTTATAACCTTTGATTTGGATATAAGATTCTCTGGTAAAGTGGGACTCGGATATAAGACACACGTCAATATTTTCTGTTGATAGGACTGCCTGTAGTTCATGCCGATGCTGTAGGAGCCCATTTGCATTCCATGCCATAATTTTTAGTGAATTAGTCATTTTAATTGTTTTGATGTAGCTGTTTTAGTGCTAGTTTCAAGTTTCTTTAAACGCTCGTCAAATGAAGTCATAAGATGTAAGATTTTATTAAGTTTTTCATCCACATCTGAGCCTGGGTGCTTAGGTTGCGGTTGGGGTTGTGGTTTAGGCTGCGCTCCTTTTGTGATTTGTGCAAAAGAAACATTATTTTTAACATTTTGGCTAGTACTAGATGTTTTTCCTTTATTTGCACTTGGAACCTGAATGGTGGGTACAGAAACATTTTTCTTTGCTTGCTTAATTTTCATATTCTGTAGTTCTTTGGCTACTATGCACCCTCTATAGTTAGCAGGATGTGGTTCACCGCAGTGGACACATTTTGGTTTTGCTTCTGCTGGTTTGATGCAATCTCTAGTTAAGTGCTTACCTGTGCATTTCACGCATCTAGGTTCTTTGGAGCAGTATTTCTGTGTATGGCCATATGCTTGGCACCTTTTGCATTGTGGAATCAGTTTTGATGTTTTTAGTGGTTGTATATCCACTTTGCAACCCAGTATTGACTTAATGCCGTATATTTTGTTTATATCTTCATCTTTTTGAAATGAGAGCATAAACATATTAAGTGGTTCCTTACTCCTCCAGCTGAGTTTGTTAACCGCATCTTGAATTTTGTATCCTTGAAGGATTAAATCTTCCGCTATTCTTTCAGGCAAGCACGAAGAATGTAGCTTTTTAGCCATCACTCTAATTGGTCGGTCCTGTTTATTTTCATAGGAGTGCCAGAGGCAGTTGTTTTGTAACAACAGCTTGGTAATTGCCCTATATGAGTCATCATTATTGGCGTTTATTTTAACGCTCTCTCCGTTCATCATTTTTACGATGAACGAGTTTTTCGGTACGCTCGTTGAGATAAGATCGTAAAATTTTTGGTAGTCCTTGATGTTTTCGACTACTATGGGTGGTGGTAAGGGTGTTTTTTTAACCTTAGGCTTTTCTGTGGTTATTTGGCTGGAGTCACCTCCTTGTTGTGGGGACAGTGATATATTCAATTTCCTCTTCTTCCTGCTTTTTTGTCGCACCCACTCCGTTTCTCTCACGAGATCTTCTTCGTCAGTCTCATACTGGACTGCTGCAGGAGGGACCTCGTTCCTAGGATGTTTTGGACGCTGGGTTTCATTGTTCTGCTGTTCCTTTCTCTGGAGTTCTTCAATTTGAGCTTTGAGCTGATTTACCAAACTCTCTAGTTTTTTGCGTTCTGCCTTTTCCTTCTCATAATGTTGGAACAATAAATGTTCCGTTTTTGTATTAAGCGATATTGACGCATGACTTGGCGAATCCATATTTACAAGGTATGACTGCGCCTTAACAATTGTTTATATAAACAACACACACTTAATAACTGGGTGGTGATCAACACTATCTAAAAAGAAAATTAATAAATCACTCGGTTTAAGATACTGTTTCCATAAATACTTTTCACAAAACGCATAGCAATAGAAAGTGCAAGTGGAAGCATGTGCTGTGTTTATCTGAACCATTCGACCGTTGTTGTTACATTGACTTACTACTGTCTTATGGTTAGCTTAGTTTTATTTGTTTTATGTGTTTGATACTTTCTTTCATAATGAACATGAGAAATATAACCTGCGCAGTGCTAGACTGGTTTCTTATTCTGTATCTTTTTGGGAGAAGCAACGTAAGAGCCACACTCGCGCGTTTACGCGGCGTAAACGTCTCGTCAGCGTTCTTGCGGCATCTTTTGGACAGTTATTAGCAGAATACGGAATGATATATCCACCAAAACGGAATGTAAATGTGGTTGAATCCGAGTGTAAAATATTGAAGGAATGCAGCAAATTAGTCGCGTATTCGCGGCGAAAAAACACTCGCAAATCGCCAGTGTGATAAGGCTCTAATAGCTGATAATAAGTAGGTATAACTAATATCGATGAATCACTGACCAAAAGGAAGCTGAGGCAGCTAACAGCGTCATTTCTTATTGTCTCTCACCAAGGACCTACCGTTTGGTTTGGTTTGTTTTGGTTTGGTTCTGACATACTCTACCTCTTGTTCTTGGCTCTAATTGTTGATCCAGCGATATCCGGGATGCCCGGCTTGTTTTCAACGGCTTAATCCTCCCACCATCCTTTTGAAATGGACATGCTACCAAAGATTGAGCGTTTTTTCCATCCCCGCATCCGCATCTTTGTGTTGAAAGCCAAAAACGTATGTAACAAATTCCGAGATGCGAAATCCTTTGTTGGCATTTGTATCTAAATATAAAAATTTTAACTTCGCAATAAAGCCGTGTAGGTATGTGAAATTACCTAACAAACACATGTTAACCTGCTTTCATAAAAGTGAATGTTCAACATGTTGCCTCTTCAGTATTGCATTTTTTTTTTAATTATTTGGTAATGTGACCTATCAGTTTGTAACTTCAGTTCAGAGACGCAGTTAGTTTAAGCCTATTTGAAAGTTACTTAAATATCCAAAATAAACTACATATGTGTAGTATGTATAGAAGAATCCAGACGTATCTATCTATCCTTGTTGGGAGTAAACTTAATAATTTAATTTTATACTAGAGCACGGTTTGTACTGTCATAATTTATACCAATAAAACTTATGCCGAGATTTAATTAAGTAACTCATCGACCAAGAAATATATGAAATTCAGTAGGTTCCTATCCAAAATTATCTTAGAAAAATAAATAGAAGAATTTCTAGGCCTAGACTTATTCAGCTTATGAATCCTATTTTTTCATAAGTTTTAATGAATATTAAGGAATGTAACGATAGCCAGTTTGGTGAAACATTAATAAAAAATACTATAATATGGTTGCTTATTGAAAATTATCATCAAACTCTTATTTAGCCAAACTAAGAGAATTCTAATGTCAAGGCTAACAAGGAAGGTCAAGGTAGGTACTAGTTATGCTCTGCTCATACGGAAAGCAATTACATAAGGCGATCGTAATGGCGAACTAGCGGAACTTCCGGCTAGCGACTGTCACTTTCATGCGTAAGGCACTACGAGCGGAGAAAAAAGTGTTAGTTTTTTTTGTTACTTTCAAGAGCCCAAACTACTATTTATTCTCTGGCCCAACCTTCAATAAACTCTTGATCTAAATGTGACTTGAAGATAAATTTAACTTAATTTTTTTAAACACGCGTTTATTTACCTATATTTAATTCATATTTTTTAAGTTCGTAAAGGAATATAAAAAAATGTATCATCATCATCAGCCTGTTATCGCCTACTGCTGAGCATAGGCCTCCTTTCCATGCCGTCATTTAACTCTCGCTACTCTTCAAACGTTACCCGCTGTTTTCCTGACGTCATCCGTCCATCTCGATATTGGGCGACCGGCACTTCTCCAACTTAGTCTAGGCCACCATTCGGTTACAACCTTAGACCATCTGCCATCATCACGTCTCACCCAGCTTAGATTAGCCATAGAAAATCTTCTAAAAGATAATCATCTTTCACTTCAATCACTATTCTGTTCGAAGTCAAATCTGAAATTCTGATCTTTTACTTCGAAAGTAAGGTACTTAAAAGCGCGATAAAATTGTTCATCATAAGAAAATTTCTTTGATTGTATGTGTTTAATGTTTACTGATCTAGGTACTGTCTATTGTACGTGTTTATTATGTAATTTTTAGTACGCACTGTCCATTGTAAGTACGTACTGTCCACTGTAAGTGGCTACTGTCCATTGTTGCCGCCAAGTTTCACTACCATTGATGATTAGCACGCAGAGGCAACTTTCGATCTTGTTTAACTAGTGAATTCTGGTGCGAAGTAGCCGATTCTTAGATATGGGAGTGTTTCCATTTTACTACGATAGATAGACAAATAGAAGTTACTATTACTATTTGCAATGTTATCAAGTTAGTCAAAAGTTAAAAAATATTTATTAAATAGGCACAGTAAATGCATTTTAAAACGTCATATACCTAAACATAATACAAATCAACTAAAATATGTTAAAAACTGTACATCAAGATATCTTGAATTTGCAAAAAATGTTAAGCATTTCTACTCGTTTCTTTCCTATACGCTTTGGATACGTTAAATATGAGCATTAAAAATCAACTCGAAAAGATAACTAAACAGACGGAACGGTGTAAGTAGGGCAGTGCTCCAGTGAGGGCTCCGTACCGCTAAATTACGATTTTTTTATAGCGCATTTTAAATTAATAAAAAAGTATTATTTCCATTACGCGCTTTGTAGTCATAGGCTCCGTTTGTAATATACCACCCACCTAACTAAAACGTTGAAGCGTAATGCCGTCAAGCGACCAACTCATGTTTCGGAATAATATTTAGTGATCCATCAAAGAGATGGTTCTGAGCAGTGGCTCAACCGTCTTCCTTTAGACTTCCGTCTTCGACCACATCGTCGCTTAAAATCAGGCGATCTAGTGACCAAACATAGATCAATAGTAGTTATAATATATTATAATGTAATTTATTAACAGCGCCCGTAGAAAAGGTACCTACTCTAAATACTGGAAATAGCAAATTTTACTCAACGGAAACATTCATTTTTTTTAAAAGAAACAAATCTGCATTCAAAGATTTTCGAAAACTCGCTTGCCATACTTGGGAATCGAACCGACTAAAAACTGAGAAAATAACATCCTGCACTTTTATGGCATCAATCGATAGGCCTAAAAGCTATAGGTAGACACAATTATTATTTCAGATCATTCAAGGTTTACATCGAGACATTGCATGGACTTGATATTGCAGATATTGCAGTCGTAAAGTCGGTTTGTAGGCAAAAAATAACATTTTATAACGAAGCAAAACAAGAAAGATTTCAATGTTAAAACAAGAGGTTTTATTAATAAGGTAGGTACATGAGTTTGGTACGCCGTACTATGTAGTATTATTATTGATTCTGTGGTCACTGATATTAAACCTCATATTCGCAGTTGCAATTTGCGAGTAAAGTGAAAGACGTTGTTCCATACAAGGACCAGCACAATGCTCCTTGGTATAACGGTCGTACTAAGTCTGGAGGAAGCTTTATGAAGGTCAACGTTTCGAATTAATGTTAATGTTCGAAGGGTTTTATTGTCGTTTTTGTCTGAAACGATTAACACATTTTAATTTTACTCTAATTCACCGCACAGTATCAATTACCTATACATACCTACATAATACACAGTTAAGTACTTTGATATTATTTAGATTACCGAGTAAAAAATAATAGAAATAAAAACGCCCAACGATCACATACATAGGTCCTGGCCCCTAACTAGAATTCCCTGTATCTAGGGAACCAGGAACTATTAGGACCATGGTCCCACAACCCAGACATGAAACAAATGCATGCGCAAATGAAATAAGTTCTGAATAGAAGTTAATAATCATTTCGAGATAGATAGATAAAATATGTAAATAAAAATAAACAACCATAACGCGTATTTTTTGACTTGCAAAAATGTTTAGTTGACCAAATTCCATTCAGATAATTTAAGCGTGAAGAATTATATCAGATGTTTTTTTGGTGAACGAGAAGCCCTCTATCTGGTATTTAAGAATAACTATACTATGTATGCGTAAGCGTTACACAGACTGATGCAATGATGCAAATAATCGTACTTACGACTTCATTATAACTGTGTACAATGAACCTTCGCACCTGTGACATGATTCAACCGCATATCAAAATAAACAACCGAAACTATCTTTCTAAAAAAAGTCGTAACTCGGGCATACTCTTCATACCTTAATAAAAAAAAGAACCGGTTGTCAGTATAATGGGCACGCACGCGTAGCGAGCGCGCGGGCTGGTTCAAAGGAAGCCGTTCAGTGCATGTGTGACCAGCCTAAGGGTGGTACAAAAACAGTGGTAGTGGTACCATCGGGAAGTGTGTCCTGTGCTTTATGTGCCAAGTGCATTTGTGATTGTTGGATTCATTTTTTCGTAATAAAGGTACCTAGAATAGATTTATTTAGTAGAATTAGGTAGGCTACAACGGCATATTTTATCCCTATATACAATGTCAGCATCTATATAAATAGGGTTTCTTTTTTACAATTATAAATAGTTGTTAAAAAGCACACTTATTATATCGATATTAATTAAAGTACCTATAAATTAATATTAAAAAAATAAGTGCCTACTATCAATCTCTATCTCTCCTCTGTTTTTTTTTTGTGTTATTGAGATAAGCCCCTTTTATAAATTAATTTTTATTATAATTGACCCTGCGAATAAAGCAACGCAGTTTACAGTTATCTTGGAAAATAGTAGGTGACTACTATTTTCCAAGATAAGAAGTACCTTATGTCCTTTTCCAGGACCTAAAGAACCTACATACCAAAATTCATCGAAACTCGTTATGATGTTTTTTATTTATGTTAGGTATATTAATAGGAGGCGCATTACTAAAGTAAATAAGAGTAATAAACAGTCTTGACTCAATTAAAGCTAACAATAATTTTATTTAAAGACAAACTAATTATAATAAATAAGCATAATGCGGCACGGACACATACACTTACCAATTTAATTGTAAATTTCAGCAATTAATTATCATACTAGAGACTCTACTTTTACTTAATATCTATCTGCATAATATAACTATCTGCATCACATTATACTTTTAAATTCCATTTCACCTATCAAATATGACACTAGTATTTATGTGTGTTCTCTTATTATTTATCTGATTTCAAGTACTAGATCCGCTCATTCGCATCTCCATCTAATGTTTTTTAAAATCAATATCTGCGTCTGTATAATCACACCTTTTTATTAACCGAACGTCATTAAGAAGGTTCTATATGTATGTTTTTTTAATTTAATTACTGAACTAGTTGAAGACAGCCTCTGTGGTGTAGTGGTTGGGCAGGTTGACTCAAATCCCATACACCATTGAGGTTGCGGGTTCGATTCCTGCAATAGGACAAATGTTCGTGCAAACAAGAAAAAACGCAAGCATTTGTACTGTGTCTTGTTGTGGGACCATGGTCCTCATAGTTCTCTAGATACAGGGTCTCCTAGTTAGGGGGCAGGATCTACATATGTATGTGATCGATGGACGTATTTATTTAAAATTTGTTTGATTTTTTTATTGGTTGAAATAGTATACTTGCCATATCATCTCATATATCTAAAAATGCATTAGGAGAGATGAAAACTTCTGCAAAAAGTTTTCGTATCATCATCGATTATGATTCAGTTTTTAAACCTGAAGAACGTACCTGAAATTTCAATTAGACCTAATTTTTTTTGCATTAAGTCATCATAAACACTTATTATAATATTAAAGCACTTCAATAATGGATATTTATACAGTTATCTTTAAATTGAGCCTGTGCAAAGCCACTATTTCGACAACACAAGTATATTAAGTAAAACGCGCGCGTTGATGTCTTTTATAGGGATATATAAAATTGTGATCAGTTGAAATGCTAGAAGCGGTGATGGTAAACGATAAAGGGTTATTGCTGGGTTTTTAACCGACTTCCAAAGGAGGAGGTTCTCAATTCAACTGTTTTTTTGTACGTTTGTTACGCTATTACTTCGTCATTTATAAACTGATTTGGACTGATTCTTGGGTTCAGTAATAGTTTCAAGGGCATATAAATTTTATCGACATTTGACCTTAGACTTCAAAGATAAATCAGAATTTAAGTCGGTTTTTTCAACCGACTTCAAAAAGGAAGAGTTTCTCAATTCGACGGTATGTTTCTTTTGTGTTTGTTACGCGGTTTCTTCGCCAATTAAGAATTGATTTGAATGATTCTTTTGTTGTTTGGTAGGTCATACTTCAGAGGTGGTCCCATATAAATTTAATCGAAATTCATTCAGCACTTTAGAAAAAAATAACAAATACAAAAAATATAAGTTTAGTTTTGAAGTAGGTTCTTGTTTGTTTCTAAATATTAATTATTTTGGTTAAAATGAATTATTATCGTATTGTTATTAGCGAATAGAATATAAAGGTGGCTCGCTTGATAATTAGTGTCACGTGTTCTCATGTTGTTATCCAGAATTTTGAGTGAAGTTTTGTCTGCGCACTGTGTCAGTGTGCTTATCAGACGCTTATATCTTATAATGCTCGTCAGGTAATTTCGATGGCCACACTTCTCCAAAATACAGTTATATTTAAGTAACTGTAAAGGAACGTGAATTTATCGTGAAGTAAAGGGGTTAAATTATCATAACCGGACAATTCGCGAAATCGCCACGCGTATACCGGTTCCAGCATGATTACTAATTTCTATCAAGAACGGTCCGGGTACGCCAGAAAATATGTGAAGAACTAACGACCAGACCCTTTATTAAAATCCATTTATTTTAATAAAGGCAATGCTGCCAGCGTTCTGGGCACTTTCCCCTCCACCATAGGCCATTTAGAATAATTTTATTATATTTTGTATATATATTTAAGTTATTTTGTATATATATATATATATATATATATATATATATATTTAAGTTATTTTGTATATATATTTAAGTTATTTTTTATATATATTTAAGTTATATTGTATATATATTTAAGATATTTTGTATATATATTTAAGCAATTTTAGTTTAGATTTAGATAATTCTTTGTTAAAATTTAAATAGATATGATTTATTTTATATTTAGCTTCACAGCGCGATCTCAAACGCGTAGAACTCGGATTGTAGTTGCTATCTTAAAATTTGTTCGTTTTTCCGGGATGAAAAGTATCCTATGTATATTGTATATATGTCCTATTCCAGGATCGGAAGTATTTACATATCTTTCATCATAATCCGTTTAGGCGTTACGGAATAAGTGGTAACAAACATACAAACACACTTTCACAGTCACACAGACTTTCGCATTTATAGTATTAGTTAAATTAAAAATTAACGGATTATGCAAATCAACTTTCGTCAAGCAATTTTGTAAATAAATAAATAAATCTTTGGAAAAAATCAAAATCTTTTCAATCATTTTGGCATCACAGACGCACTTATGAACTTCAAATTATCACAATGACTACCACCGTATCGGAAAAAGAACCACTACTCAGAAGATACGGCAAGAAACTGAGGGGCGTTTTTTAGAGATTTTGTTACATTTTTTTATTGTTCAAATTTACAATTACAAACCAGCAACTAGTAGTCTTAACTTGAACGCTAAAAAAGAGCTTAATGGAAAGAAAAGATAGAATAGGTATAATCAGCAAGCACCGCTTAAAGAGCTTCCTTTGTGTGTTTGCACTCCTCAGGAAATCAGAAATTTGCAAATGCAAGTTAAAAACAATAGCCGTAGTTACTTGTGCATCACAAATGTATTACATAATTGACGGGTTCAACGCGTGAAAGCCCAAGGCATAATTAAAACGTGTGAATGATTTTCAGACGTCTGCCTCTGTGGTGTAGTGGTTGGGTAGGTCGGCTCAAATCTCATACACCACTGAAGTTGCGGGTTCGAATCCCACGATAGGACAAATGTTTTCACACAAAAAAAAGCGCAAGCATTTGTTTCGTGTCTGGGTGTTGTGGGACATGGTCCTCATAGTTCCTGGTACCCTAGATACAGGGAATCCTAGTTAGGGGCCATCTATGTATGTGACCGTAGGGTATTATTTATTTATTTTGCGTTCGCGCTTCGCTACGTTCCCTGAACTTCCTCTGTGTTGGTTTTTTTGTTGCCCTGCAGATCCGAAAACACCATGCATATCACAATAGTGGAGCCGATTTGCAAATTCTTCGCTAAACGCCTTGTTTTCCGATTTTTGTCGATCTCAAAGTTTTCGCGCTTGGTTCTGCTGCAAAACTGCAAATCTTTACGTATGGACATTGTTTAAGTAAGGGAAATTGTTTCTTACGTAAAGTTAGAGCATAAATCGTGGTCTGAATTCCAGCCGCTCAAATGTCCATAAAAAATAAAAACCGGCCAAGTGCAAGTCGGACTCGCGCACGAAGGGTCCGTACCATTATCTATAAAAACGGCAAACAAATCGCGTTTGTTGTATGGGAGTCCCGTTAAATATTTATTTTATTCTGTGTTTTGATATTTGTTGTTATAGCGGCAACATAATACATCATCTGTGAAAATTTCAACTGTCTAATTATCACGGTTCATGAGATACAGCCTGGTGACAGACGGACAGACAGACAGACAGACAGCGGAGTCTTAGTTACTAGTCCCGTTTTACCCTTTGGGTACGGAACCCTAAAAAGATGGTCTGATGGTAATGATGATATTTCGTAACTCAAATTAAAATAATAACCAGTAGAAAATTGGCTTGTAGATTGTAGGTCGTTTCAGTCACACACGCATGGTTTCGAATAATATTTTGTTGCATTATTTTAGCTATTAATAACCTACTAGCAATCGGCCGCGACTCCGTTCACGTCGAAATAATAAATATAGTCTATGTTGGATAGCGTAGCTTTCATTAAATTACAGAATTTTAAAAATCGGATCTGTAGTACCATAGATTACCTTCTATAAACATATGTACTTACAATTTTACCTATTTATAATATTAGATAGTAAGATAATTAAATGTTTGAATTAAAATCAGTAATCGGCAGGTAAGCTATTACGGCAGAATACACCCAAAGTTTTTATATAAAAAATATAGCCCCTTTCTATAAACAACATCAGATAAAAAGTTTGGAAAGGCAGCCGTCGTTGATAGATAGATAGATAGATGACACTTTATTGCACTTAAAAAAGAAAACAGAATTACAGTCGGTAACACATAATCAATTAGCACAATAGGCGGTCTTACAGGCGGCGGTTGATCTCAGTTCTTGTCCTAGGACCCCTAGTTGTTGCTAGGCCATATCGGAGGCATTCGAAAACCTTATAACTCCAACACGAGAAAGAAAGAAAAACAAACCAATAGAACATTATTCCTAGAACAAACGAAATTGATATAGCTCAAAGATTTAAACATAACGGCCACAAAGTCATTTTGAATTTTATCTTTCTTTTTTCAACGTGCGAATGCATTTATTGATTAAAACAATTCACAATTTGAACTGCATGTTGAATTGCAATGCTACCTCAGGTCAACGGAAAACATGGTGAGATCGAGCCGAGATACCGGGAAGTTGTAGTTGGAGTTATATCCGTTGGCAGGGTATTTATATATTTAACCAGTACTTAGCAGTAATCATTGAGCGGTTTGAAATTAACTTAATTTTTATGAGTTAAGTTTAGTCTACAATCACCAAGTAGCCAACTAGCACATAAGTAACATAATATTGTCAAAAACAAACATAAAATATTATAACAAAAGTTCTAAAAATGCTCCACAGTTTCTTGCCGTATCTTCTGAGTAGTTCTTTTTCCGATACGGTGGTAGAGCCATTGTGATAATTTGACGTTCATAAGTGCGTCTGTGATGCCGCAATTGAATAAAGAACTTTTGAACTTTGAATCACCTAGATTTTTATTATTCGTTCTTCGTTGAAATACACAGATCCTGGCCTCTAATTAAAAACCCTGGTATCTAGAAAACTACGAGGACTATCATATGGCATCACAACACCCAGATACGAAACAAATACCTACTTGCTATTTTTTTAGAGTATGCGTGTATCCACCACGCTTGCCCAGTGCGGTTTGGTGGATGTCACATTTCCTCGAACTTTTTGATTCTTTTTCATGTCGGTTTTCTAACGATTGATTGATTGATTGATAGCACTTTATTGTACACCAATAACATAACAAAAACAAATAGAAAAAAAGAACTTTTAAAATTAATAGTTCAATGGGCGGTCTTATCGCTAATAAGCGATCTCTTCCAGACAACCGATATTTTACATGACCGTTTTTGAGCGAGTGTTAAATTAGAACGAGATTGGAACTCTGGTGCATCAGATCGAAAGTCGCACGAGTTCCCACTTGCTCTGGCTTAAATAAAAAATCTAATTAAAGGTATTTTACAGGTTCTATCAAGATGAAGAGTAGAATCGCCGTTGTAAAATGGCCTCTCAAGCTCTCTGCTCGGCACCTATCGACGACGGCGCGATGTTCCCAAGCTGACGGTGGACTCGATATCGGTATGTTATCTCCATCTATTTAATTAACAATACTATTGTGTAGTAATAGTAAAAGCAAGATCAATTTTAAGATACCTATACTATATAATTATTGGGCTCTTGTAAGTTGCTGAGATAACATTCTGGGTTAATACCATAGAATACATAATAGTAACAATGCTGTTTATGGCTTCAAATAAAACCAAGAAAAACTTCATCTTTTGTCAGTTGCGTCACTCATATGAATTCATGCATCAAACAGTGGCACAAAAAAAAAACATTTATTATCAGACATAACAATACTAAACATTTATAAATGAAAATGTGTTTCTAATACTAATTTAATAATAAACTTTCTCATGAGCTTGCATTCTATTTTTTTCACCTGCATTTAGGAGTTATTTTCATCTGTGTATAAATAATTAGTATATGTACTGCCGAAGCAAGTACAATTACAAATCATATCATCAGAAGTGGTGTTTGCTCAGACTTGTGCTCAATCCGATTGATTGATTGATAACACTTCATCGTACACCAATAACATAACAAAACGAAAAAAAAAGAACTTAAAAATTTGATTAGTACAATGTGTGGTCTTATCGCTAATAAGCGATTTCTTCTAGACAACCCTTGTATGGAGAGGATATGTGATACGACAAAAGACGGATTATTAAAATGGCCGCTCTCTTGTATTTATTTTAGGTCATTATTAAGTATTGATGGGCCTACCATTCATTTTTGATGAAATATTTGTGTGGGTAGCATGTTCATTCATCTTGATGCCTTTAGGCGGTGTGAGGCCTTTCTATTACTTTTGGAATGAAGTAAGTGGTCAAATATAGATTTAATAGTGTGTATCAGAATGACGGGTGTATGTCAAGAAACACTCACGCATCATATATGAGAGCAATCATCATCATAATCATAATAATTTATTTGCATTAAATAAGGTACGGTAAAGATGTTATAAATGTACTATATCAAATCATCACGACTGCTGCTCTTCTAGCTTCAGGACTATGACCTAATCTGTGATTTTCTATCCAGGAACTAAACCAGGTGTCAGGACTTGTCCAGTACACAGCCAACGATCCAGATCCACTCACGCGGCTCTTGAAGCTCCTATGTTTGAAACTGTGTCGTCTGTGAAGTCCTGGGAGGAAGTTCCAGGGCCAAAACCCCTGCCTTTTTTGGGGAACACGTGGAGATTCACACCTTATATTGGTAAGAGAGTGCTCATTAAGTCACTAAGAATTTTTAGCTTTTTTATGTAACTGAATGACGAGACGAGCTGGTCGTTTGGCTGATGGTAAGTAATACGCTTTCTTAAGTTATGTGCGGAATACTCTCACTCATTCGCTATAAAAACGGTGAAGGAAAACATCGTGAGGAAACCGGCATGGTCAAGAATTGATCACAAAAACTCAAGGACATGTGACATTCATCAACCCGCACTAGGCCAGCGTGGTGGATTATGGCCCATACTCTCTCTATGAGAGAAGATGAGAGAATGATGATGATGAAGCAATACGCTAGCCCATAACAATAACAACACCACCAAGAACTTTGTTTTGCAATATCCTGCGCGGCGCTTTACTGCGCTCGTCACCCTAAGACAATCTCATAATGCCCAGTAATTTCGCTGGCTACAATACCCTTCAAACCGGAACACAGTAATGTTCGCGCACTACTGCTTCGCGGCCGAATAACTGGCAAATTTAAGTTGCTCATAACAATTAGTATCGTATTAAAGACATCTTTCTCATGATAAGTCTAGAGTCATGACTTCTGGTAAACTAATACAGTTAGTTCCGAAGAATATATCTACAACTGATATGCCTGTTCCGACGCCTTCAAAAATTGACATTTAATATCAAATTTTTTAGGGCTTGCGTAATCATTAGAACATGTTGCTAATTGTACGTATAATACGTATTAAGAAAGAAAGAAAAAACATTTATTTGACAACCATAAAATTAATTAACAACAAACTATTCAAATTGTTTATTGCTAGAATGTTGTATATACAAAGATGACAAATAAAAATAATTCCTAACATTCTACCATGACAATGGTGTGCAATATTAACATAATTTCAAATAACATAATCAAATTAAATTCGAATTGTCAGATTATTATAAGTTGATTTAAATTAATGTCAAAATGTCGTCAATGTAACTGTAAGTATTAAAAAATATTATGATAAAAGTAATAAAAATTTGATGTATATAAATTTAATAGTTATATTAATATTTCAACATTAATTGATTACAAAATTTATTCAATTAATTAATAATAATGCAGTACAATGAGTAATAATAATCAATTAATTAATAATTTGTCTACGTAGTTTCTAAACTAAGAAAATAGAAATATAAAAAGAAGACATATATATATATATATATATATATATATATATATAAATGGTATAAAGAGACAGCTAAACTTAAATGACTACAATGTGCCAAATGGGATATTCGCTCAGCACAAATGTGAAGTGTCCTTATTTGACACCCGACGCTGGTTTTCAGCAAGACCCCAGGATTAGATGTATTCGGTTGATCAGTGTGAACATTGACGACAGATGACGTAGAATCGTCCCCGAAAGACGATATACGAAGGATAGAAGAAATTTGGTTGTTCGAGCATTAGACTCGGTGGCTTGGTGGTGTCTAGACGGTATTCCGAATAAGCAGGTTCGATCCCTGCCCAAACAATTTCATTTTTCGTCTTCCTGGTTATTTAAAATCTTCAGATTTTTGCACAGCATGTGCTAATGCATTTAATATCAAAGTAAGGCATCTTGTCCACACACGTTCTTTCGCCGTGAAATTCTACGGATAATTAGCCGTGCGTGGACCATATCATCGGTGAATGGCACAGTAATTTCTAGGTTTCCGCGTTGTATGCGTTGCATTGTCACGCATTGATTTAAATACTCTACCGGATTGTGTATAAGAAATTCACATTAATGTTTAACACTTCGAATCATTCGTGGTCACAAAAAAGCCGTATTTTAATACATTTCTTGGGTGATGATATTTTCCACTAAAATACAGGTAAGAAAGGTCCAATTCAGAAATTGACGACTACTTTGTAGGATCAAGGGAATATACGAAGTTGTAAGCCTTTTATTTTAATTTTTATACATGCTTCTATTTATAACGCTAAAACTGAAATATATTTTTGACTTGAACCAAAGAATACTATGCCCAGATTTCCTGATACTGCTTCCGTTCAATCATGAGTAGGCTGAAATCCATCAGAAAACCTGATTATAATCGTATGAAATCTGAAGGCTGGCGTTTAGAGCATCATGAGCCTGATAATAATATCATAATTACATTGAAATGTACGTACATTTTTTTTTTATTACCTGATAGGCAAACATTTGACCGCTGTCTCACCTGATGGAAAGTGATGACGCGAAATTAATAATAATAATAATGCCTTTATTACTGAAAACAACTCTACACTATACTTACTCTCTCTCTTTGTCTCTCTCTCTCTCTATATATATATAATAATAATTAATTAATAATATAAATGTAATAAAATTAATAATATAAGTATACCTACTATCTACGTAGGTAAATTGGAATCGTAATTCAAGTCGTCAATCTTCAGAACCTTGATTAAAATATTAATAGCATCAGCATCACGCATATCATAGTTATTATTACCAAGGTCGGCTATACTCGACACACGAAAAGGTGCTTTCTGCACCAAGGTCAGCATATGCCGACTAAAACGTTTCGTAGCTTGCCGTGCAAGGCACGGTTTTGCTTCTATAGAGTGGCGTTCAAGAGGTTAAGGATTACTTCAATTGGTATTTAAGGTTTACTAACGAGTTGAATTATTTCGGCTATCTATACTATTATAAAAATGGAACTGAGTCAATTCTGTACATTGAAGGTACTGTACACAATATATTTAGAGGGTACCTGTACACGAATCCACGGTTTTTAGAGATTATGTATGTTTGTTTATTTGCACTCTCACTCCGTTAGTTCTTTCTATCTAAAAGTTGACTGGAAGAGATCGCTTTTAGCGATAAGTCCGCCCATTGTACTGTAGTTTGTAAGCCAATTCCTGTACCTTGTTATTCTTTGTTATGGTGTACAACAAAGCATTTCTGTACTTGTATTGTATTTGTTATCTATAGAATCGGAAACTGCTAAACGGATTTTAATACGATTTTCAGGGTTTGATAGCATTAGCCTCAACTTAGATTATGTACACCAAAATCATCATTGTTGATTATCTTCGTAGTACGAAGATACAGCTTGACCTCTTCGCAGCACGCGCTCTCATAAACTCGGGAGATCATGCTAAGATGGTCTTGCAAAAAATATGAACATAGGTTTCCTCTGTCATTCCCGTAGATGAAGTCGCGGGAAAAAGCTAGTTACATTACAAGCTAGCGATGATGCGGTCGACGATCTAGCACGCTTACCAAGATAGTATCTGAGCTCTCGAGACTAGAAGATTTCTAGATTGTAGCTATCGGGAAAGACTGACTCTGGCAGGGAGTTCCACTCGTTAGCAGTTCGCATAATAAAAGTGGAAACGAAGCGTTTAATACGCGCAGGAGGAATGCCCAGCATGAAACGGTGGCGTATTGCCGTACGTCTTATAGTCCGATGATAAAATAGGGAAGGGGGAATTAGTTGGTGCAATTCCGACGCACACTCTCCGACATTGTATCGGATATAAAACTAACAGACTGGCAATTCTGCGTCGATGTTAAAGACTGTGGAGTCTTGACTCGAACAGCACGTCATCACCAATAAGTCTCTAGGCTCGCCTCTCGATTGATTCAAGTGCCTTTATAATACGTAAGACTTATGCATGCATGTTATACCTACACACTCTACGATTTCAATTTGACACCTCAAGGTGCATGTCGATGGTTATTTTAGGTTAAGAAACCCTACTAAGAGCTGTCAGCTGCATTGCTACACACCTATCTAAGATTAATCGTACTACTATTATAAACGCGAAAGTTTGTAACTATAGATGCACCTTTGTTACTCTATCACGCAAAAACTACTGATTGGATTATGATGAAATTTGGTATGGAGATAGCTTATACCCTGGATTAACACATAGATTTCCCGAGATAAAAAGTAGCCTATACAATACAATACAATACAATACAATAATACTTTATTGATCACTAAAACAGGAAACAGAAGTTTATAGTTACAAATAATAGTGGTAGCATATGTGCTATTCCAAGTCCTAAAGTATCTACATACCAAATTTCATCAAAATCGCTTCGGTAGTTTTTGCGTGAAAGAGTAACAAAGATCCATCCATACATACAAACTTTCGCGTTTATAATATTAGTGGGGATGTGTTTACCAAAGTGTCTATAAGTAATTTACCTTGGATAATGTACCTACGTATATTTCCTTCTTTCTTTTTTCTTTCTTTTGTGCATATTATGTGACTGCATTCTAGGTCTTTTAGGCGAGGCATCATTAGGCCCTTTGCTCTATTGTTGTCAGTAAAGAAACTTTCTTCGACAACTCAGTGTTAATGAGCAAGGAATGTTGCCACATTGTTTAGTCGGACTGCGAGTACCTAAATTATTTTCTTATATCTTCAAATAAATAAATGTAGGCTTGTAATTATAACTAATACGTCGCACCCCGTGGTTTTTCCCACGGTTTCCCGGTAAGATACCCTCATTCCAAATTTTATCCCAATATGTTTAGCCGTTGCGGAGTGAAGAGGTAACAAACACACACACATAAAAACATTCATATTTATCATAATATAACCTGCACCTCGCGATTTCCCGGGATAAAAGGAACCCTATGTGTTAATCCAGGGTATAAGCTATCTCCATTACAATTTTTTTCCAAATATGTTTAGTCGTTGCGGCGTAAATAGGTAAGAAGCACATACACTAATACACAAACTTTCACATTAATAATATTAATAGCAAGTAGGATCAATGTGGGAACCGCGTTATAAGCTTTCTAGCGGTCGACCACAAAGAAAATTACTTTTGAAATCACACAACCTTACCTTTTTAGGGTGCCGTACCTCAAAAGGACAACCGCAACTCTTATAAGATCACTTTGTTGTCCGTCTGTCTGTCTGTATGACCGTCCGTCTGTCAAGACCCATTATCTCGGGAACGCGTGGAGGTATCTAGTTGAAATTAAAACCATATACTCAGGTCTACAGTCCCTTGAAGCTGTGAAAAATTACCCTTCTAAGTTAACGTAAAAAAAAGGTACGGGCGTTTAAGCCGCAAAAAACGTATATTTCGACACTCAAAAGAATCATAAGTTATAGGGTACTTTTTGTTGACCTAGAACTATGAAATTTGGCAAGTAATATCGTCTTATACTACAAGTACATGGAAAAATCCGAAAACTATACAACTGCGAGACTCGATTCCTGAACTATTTATAATATGTACCTACAAATTTGTACGGAACCCGGTGAGCAAGTCCGCTTCGCACTTGTTAGGTTTTTTAATATTTATTTTTATTTATTTAAAAAAGTCTACCAACGATTGTTACAATATTGCTTACGCTAAATTATCATTATCAAGATATGTTTTAAACTAATTGTACAATCAATTATAGGTAAACACCACTAATCCAAATTTAACTTATGTTAATCCACATTTAATATGTTGGTAGATGTCAAGGTCGAAGCTGTTCTTCTATCAATTAATGTCAAATTTTATGTTAAAATTTCACGTTAGGTATAATTTATTCACCTTTACTGACCTTCCGACTAAAGTTTTATTCTTTGCGTTCTAAATTCCACGGCTTTGAAAGTAACGGCTTCTAAAGCGACGATATTGCTATTACACTAATTTATCTAGTAATTTTAAGAAGATTGTGAAAACTTAGATACATACAACTTTCAATTACGTACATATATCTTGTTTATGCCAGTTTTATGGTGCATAATAGTTCATTAAGATCCAAGATAATACCTATTATAATATCTACGTTTTGTAGTAACGATCAAATGTACCTCAATTTGTTTTTTTTTTAATATCTTCAACCAGCTGCTCCCCGCTGTTTCCCCGGGATAAAAAGTAGCCCATGTGTTAATCTAAAGTATAAGCCATCTCCATTCCAAATTTCATCCAAACCCTTTCAGCTACTGCGGCGTGAAGGCGGCACAAACATTATTTTACTTAGTTTGGGAACGGATACCTCTTTAAAACACTGTGGTCTCTGGGATTGTGTGTCCCATACCTATAAGGTAACTTTGCTATATACTTTTAATGTAATCCTGCTATTTTCTATTTAAGCATTTTTTGAAATAAATTGATTTATTTTCATTTGTTTTTTTACATTTACAAACTTTTATATCTATAATATTAGTTCAATGTTAAAAAGTTATTTATTCAGTTTCTTTATCACAGACGCACTTATGAAATCAATTAATACAATGACTACCACCGTATCAGAAAAAAACCAGTGCTCAGAAGATTCGGCAAGAAACTAAGTGTACCTGTGATTATAAAATAGCAACTTAGAGAATAAAAACACTTGGACTTCGAGGACATAACCATAACATTTGAGGACATGTTGTCACATCTATTATAGATATGTATATATATAGAAGGCGTACTCGAGGTAGTTCTCTCGTATGCGGGAGGCCGTCTGGGTAGGTACCATCACTTTGCCAGTTATTCTGCTGCCAAGCATAACTGTATTCCGGTTTGAAAGGCATAGTAGCCAGCGACATTACAAGACATATATGAGACTTAATATCTGATGTCTCGGGGTGATGAGCAAACTAAGCAGGACGTTTTGTGTTATTAAAGTTCTGGGTGGCACTGTAATTGTTATGGGCAGACGCGCTTACCATCAAGTAAGCGCCTCGTCTTTTTTTTTACGCCAAATATATCTATCTATGTTTGGCCACTATCTCGCCTGATGTGAAGCGATGATGTGGCCTAAGATGGAGCACATCGATCTAGAGAGAGACGGCAGTTGAGCGGCTGCTCAGACCCGTCTCCCCGATGGTTCACCGAACATCATCCCGAAACACGACTAGGTCGCCTGACGGCATAGCTTTGTTCGTCTCATTACTCAGTTCTATAAAAAAAAAGTCGTAGCTGTAGGAACGTAATGGGCTGACGATTATACTAACTACTTTACACGTCGGAAGTTTTCGTAACTTCCCTTATAAGTTGTCACAGAAGGCCCATAGACATCCGCCTATGGCGTTTCGCAACAAGTAGATAATGTAGCTATTTACATAGTGTTGTTTCGCAAGATGTGAATTATGGCTCATAAAAATAATTACGGAGGTAAATTTAAAAGCTTATAATAGTTGAATAGTGAATTATATCTTGCCTGGGAATATGATATCGTTGCGGAATACACCAACAATACCTTGTTTAACAATTTAAAAAAATATTATTATCTGAGATTGTTCAACTTCAATAAAAGGAGAAGATTCTCAATTCGACTGTATGTTATTTTATGTTTGTTACGCGATTACTCCGTCATTTTTTTATTTTTTTTATTTAAAAAGTTCTACCAACTATTGTTACAATATTGCTTACGCTAAATTAACTTTATCAAGATATGTTTCTAACTAATTGCACAATAAATTATAGGTAAACACCGCTAATCCAAATTTAACTTAACAGGTATAATTTTAAATAGGTATATAGTATAGATTAAGTACAAATTCAACTCGATATTGCATCCAACAATTGCAGACGAAAGTGTTTAAAGTGTTTGTGTATGAAATTTATAAACTGATTTGAAAATTTTGCGTTGGGTTCAGTATATTCTTGATACCATATTGTTAATCGGCATTTACATGGACCATATTTTACATGGACCAAATAATCTTACTAATATTATAAATGTGATAGTTTGTAAAGATGGATGGATGTTTGTAATGATAACTCAATCACACAAAAATTACTGAACGTATTTTGGTGTGGTATTGAAGTACTTTAACTACCTACTTCAGATCCTGGGAAAAGAGATAGGATATTTTTTTAATTACACAAAACTACGGGTTAACCCGCGGTCACTAAAATACCCCTCATACACATTAAACACAATTAAAATGCAATAAAACTAATATTAAATACCCTTGAACGAATAAAAAAGGCGGACGCCGCGTCTCGCCTAATTCAAAAGTAAAGCACTCTATCCTGTCCGTTCTTTCGTACATAAGTCTCACGCACACATTTGCATTATGCTTTGCCGATCGGCCGTCATTTCGGCTTGACGCCACTTTGTCCACAAACAAACATAACGCCACCGCCATTGCTATGCTTCAGTTGTTGCTTAGCGAGATTCCGTCCGCCTTTTTTTAACCGACATAAAAAGGAGAAGGTTCTATGTTTGATTGTATTATTATTTTATTTTACTTTTATCTTTTATTATATAATATATTTTTATTTTTTTTATGTGTCGTTACGTCAGAACTTCGTCATATGAATCGATTTGGAAAGTTCTTTTTGCGTTGGGTTCAGTATAGCTAGGAAGTGGTCCCATATAAATTTCATCGATATTTGTCTTGGACTTCATTGAAATCGGTTTTTGTTTTTTTCTAAAAATTAATTTGTATTCATTGAAGTTAGTACCTATATTTTATTGCATTACAATTCACAATGTCATTATTTTCGTAACTGCCCACGCGTCGATTCCAGCATACAAAACTGCTATTTGTGACGAAAAATGTAATATGTAGGACAAGGACGTCATTTTGATTCTAAAGCGTTCTCACATGTTGGCCATGTTTATGGGTTGATAACCTTCGAGGTGCCTTATTGATTATTCCATATCGAGGATTAATAGGTTATTATAGAAGCTAATAATACTCGGTAACAGATATCGCGTTGGGGATAAGGATACAGAGAACATAAAATAAAAAAAATTGACTAAGTGCGAGGCGGACTCACGCACGAAGGGTTCCGTACCATTATCTATAAAAACGACAAAAAATACATGTCTGTTGTATGGGAACCCATTTCAATATTTATTTTATTTAGTTTTTTAGTATTTGTTGTAATAGCGGCAACAGAAATACATCATCTGTAAAAATGTATATCTAATAGATTTTTCTTCAGAATGATTGCTGAGCATAGTTACAATTTGAAGCGTATACGTGCCTCTACTTAACCTTACCCAGATTTATGTTATGTAATTTATTAATGACGAGCAAGTCCTCCGCCTGATGGTAAGCAACACGCCTGCCCATAACAGTCACAGCACCACCAGAAACCGGCTTCAGAAATGACAAATTTAATAAATACTAGCTGACCCGGCAAACGTTGTTTTGCCATATAAATTAAAAAAAAACACTTAGGGGGATGAAAAATAGATGTTGGCCGATTCTCATAGATACCGGATAAGCACAAAAAATTTCATCAAAATCGGTCAAGCCGTTTCGGAGGAGTATGGCAACGAAAACTGTGACACGAGAATTTTATATATTAGATTAGGTATATTATCTAATATTTATGACGAATATACAATAATAAATACATAATATACACTGACGATTAGGTATATATTAAATGACAAATTGTAAAAATGCTATATGAAAATAAAATTAATATTAAGACTTTTTAAATAATCGCAATTTTTATTATTATTCTTATTAACTTGATAATTTTTGCTATATAATTTTCATACTTAGAAGCAGCCTTCCTCTCTTTTAAATTGCGTGCCCGATTGTATTGATTGACTGTTGTAACTACCTACATTAAGGAATGCATTAAATAAATTAATCATCATCATTATCAGCCCATCACGTTCCCACTGCTGGGACACGGGCCTTCTCTCATAGAGAGAGTATGGGCCATAATCCACCACGCTGGCGCAGTGCGGGCCAATAAATAAATAAAATAAATAAATAAATAATAATAAGTTAATAAATATCTAGATAAATTGTGGCACTGCACTGCGCTTGTCACCCTGAGACAATTAGGAGTAGCTTTTAAGTCTCATCATGCCTTGTAATTTCGTTGGCTACAATACCTAATTTTCTAGTACTGACCAAGTTGCTTATCGAAACTTATATGAACCAATGAAGTAAGTTACAGCTGACTTAGGTAAGGCACGCAACCTGTTTCCTTCCTTGCGTAACTTCGTATGTTCAACGGTGCGTTTCAACGTGAAAATAGGTTAAAAATTGTTGCTGGTCCAACATTGAGATACATTTACTTTGACTATTGGTTTTTTTAGTAACACAAACTTCTTGTAACAGAGCGAAAGGTAGAGCGAAAGGCCTCCGAAAGATTTTAGGACCCGTTAACGCGAGGACGGTAGCTGGAGCATCCGCAAAAATAAAGAAATCGAAGAGCTAGTGTCCGAACCCAACATCATTGGTGAAATTAAATGCCACAGACTTCGCTGGCTCGGCCATCTCGAGAGAATGGGGGAGGAACGTTCTGTGAAACGTGCCTACTTGGGACAATCAATCGGACGACTGCCGGTCGGTCGCCCCAAGTACAGATGGAAGGACGAGGTGGCAAAAGACCTACGGGAGCTACAAGTTGATGCCTGACAGCGAAAGATGTGGCATTCTTTAGTATCGGAGGCCAAGACACACTTTGGGTCGCTGCGCCAGCATATATAGAAAGATAGTTTGTTTTTTATTATATATAGGTTTCTCAAAACGGACAAAACCTTTTGAGATAGTGTAGTGAAGTGACAGTGTTATTTTTTTTTTACATCTGACTGGGTCTGCGTTTGACCACGATCTCACCTGATGGGAAGCGACGATGTGGTCGAAGATGTAGCACGCTTACCCAGTAAGTATTTGTTCACTCTTGATTTGAACATACCCAGATTGTATAGAAACACAGACGACGGCAAGGCG
This sequence comes from Petrophora chlorosata, assembly GCA_951640565.1. Classification (NCBI taxonomy): domain Eukaryota; kingdom Metazoa; phylum Arthropoda; class Insecta; order Lepidoptera; family Geometridae; genus Petrophora; species Petrophora chlorosata. Next base: position 9,099,875 of record OX621203.1, on the reverse strand, counting down.
TTCCACTCCTTCGACGTTCGCACCAAAAAGGATGATTCGAAACGTTTAGTACGGATAGACGGAACGTCCACCATGTAGGGGTGACGTTGTGCCGATCGTCTGGTTGTCCGATGGTAAAATGGTGAATTGTCGTATAGTAGTGCTACCCACAAAAACATAGTGTCTTCGCCTTAATAGAGACAGTAAGAAAAGTGTTAATGGACACATTCTTAGTTATACCAATTATACTCTACTTAGCAGCTTTTTTTATGTAACTGAATGACGAGACGAGCTGGCCGTTTGCCTGATGGTAAGCAATACGCCAGCCCAAGCGCGACAGACAGACAGACATTACTTTCGCATTTATAATATTAGTAAGGATAAAAGTTGCCTTTGACTGTGCCCGGAGCTCAGGAATGGGAAATAAGAAGTAGCTAAAATCGGCACGCCGATTTAGTAGACAATCTAGCGCCATTGGATTGAAGATTTTTTTATAGAACTGACTAGAGACAATCTAGTCGTAATTGGAAAACCGGTGGTACTTATCCAGAAGGCATACGAGAGATCTACAACGATGTACGAGTACGATAAACAGATACAAAGAGTTGCGTTATAAGTACTACGTAATATCATTATTGCATTGCAATGTAAATTGCTTAGATGTTTAATGTACTTATTCCTAACGTTTCTTGCATGATGGGATCTCGTGAATCTCATTTCATAACGGCCATTACATATACCCAATGATTTCTGACATTAAAATGAGATGTGTGTTCTAGTTTCACTTTCAAAAGAAAGTTATGCTTAAAAATCGATTTATATCATAGAAAGTTAAAAAGAGTTAAAATAAATTATAATAAAATAAATAAATAAGTTAAAATAAGTTCATTAGTCTTATGCTAAGAAAGAGGTAATTAATAAAAGTACATGAAATTAGATGGCCATAAAAGGACACAACTCAGCATAAACCGCCATGACGGCCGGCGCGGCGATTTTCAGTTGTGCCACTTTTTGTGACGAGTACCTACCTAGTTGCAAATTATCATTTCACAATATAGGTAGGACTGCTAAAAATGGTAAAGGAAAACATCGTGAGGAAACCGGCTTGTCCGAAAATTAATCACAAAAATTCAAGGACACCGGACCGGACCACACCGGATTATGGCCAATACTCTCTCTATGAAAGAAAGCCCGTGTCCCACAGTGGGAACGTAATAGACTGATGATGACGATGATGATGATGAATATAGGTACGAACGTAAGTCACCGGTCGCTTTTACCGAAAGAGTCTAGGTTCAGCACCATTATAAAAAAAAACAATCAAAGACAAAAAATGCACGCTCCACAGGATCCAATTACAACATTCTACCTGCGTTATAAAAAAAACTACCCAGACTAATCAACTAATTTGAAAATAGGCCACAATTAATACGGGAATATTATATTAAAGAACACCGCTCAAATTTTATTTAAATTGAATCAAATTCTATCATCTTCCTATAATCTCATTTGTAATTTTCGAATTTGGAATTTTAGGTCTATGATTCACAGAAGAGATAATATCGATTGATCGATTTGGAAGCCTCATTATCAAGATCGTATCCAATTACAGTTTCATTTTCCGAAATCGTGAGCTCTCTCTTGTACTTGTAACCTTACCCAGTGAGTCGTGATCGTGAAAGTGGAAAGGGAATCTGCAAAGATAAAATGTCTCTGGACTAGTATCTCAGTGTGACTATTCCTGTATTGGAAATAAACTTTTTTTATAGTATCTCCTTTTCATTCGGTAATGGAAATAAAAACTTGAATTATTATTCACTGACTGAATGCATTATCAGTGCGAAGCCGTAATAGTTATTTGTTATACAAGAGTGCAAAGTTGCTTTTTAACCGCGTGCTCAATTTTGATGACTGAGCAAGCGAAGGATCCTAAAATAGAATTAGAATCCTGAGCGTTAGCGAGGGAATCAAAAGAGCACAAGGTGAAAAATCTTTGCACTCGAGTGCAACACGTAACTTTTCATTCCACCTCAGCGATGAAATAACTAAATGCAAAAAGATCATCTACAATCACAAGAAACTTTGCGCGCGCAAGGCAAATTTAAAAAAGTGCACAAAGGAGGTTCCGAGTCTGAGTTTTTAACAAATTAAAAAAAGTTTCATAATGTTTCGAATTCACAAACTTAGTGCACACGATGTTCTAAATTCAAATTTACTTTATCCTCTAGCGGATAAAAACGACTTTTGCACTCAGATATCGCTGAGCAAAAATACTCTTTCCGAGATGGGGGGATGAAAAATTAATTTACCTACCATTTTATATGCAATGAAAAGAGGTCGACTGATGCTATGAATTGATGCAAATCTTTTTGGATTATTGATGAATGAAGAGAAAAACTATCTTTGCCTACTGCCTTTGGTTCAACTTGTAGCCCTCTTTCTTCTTTCTAAATATATTACCAAGGAACATAATACACAGAGAGGTTATTTACTTTTTTTTTGTTCTAGGTGGCTACTCAGTGGAGCACATCGATAAAGTGTGCGTGTCTCTTCGTAAGCAGTATGGCAAATGCGTCAAAATGGAAGGCCTGGTTGGCCGACCGGACATGCTTTTTGTATTTGATGCCAGCGAGGTGGAAAGAGTCTTCAGAGGAGAGGATGCAGCACCGCACAGGTAAAATTATGTACTTATTCATTATGTGAAGTTAGAAAACCAAAATAACAATAATTTACGTATTTTCGGCTTGTATATTTTGTTTATGTTAAAAACTCGTTTCTCTTTTATTAAAATATTCTTGTATTTTTTATGAAGACTGGCTACTACAAAAAATGTAAATACATAAATATACAAAAATTGTTTGGTATAAATGTACTGGCCAAAGACTGCGGTGAAATGTTCCATTATCTCAACTTCAATAACAAATAGATTGTAATACCAAGTACTATTTCAATATTAATAATTAGATATACATACATAACATAGTTAATACATATATACATTTTATACATACTTATAATTTGTAAAAAGATTTTTATTATCATTTTAAACTTATGTTTTGTTTATTACTGTCTGCAGGCCATCTATGCCATCATTGAATTATTACAAACATACACTGCGGAAAGACTTTTTTGGAGCTGAAGAAAATTGTGCCGGAGTTATTGCTGTGTAAGTCTGTTTATGTTATCTATGTATAAATTAACAATAATCCGTAATAGATGCATAAAAACACGAAATTATGGATTAAGAATGCATTGTCATCTAGTTGTGAGCTACCCTGAAAGTTTCAGCCGGATAGCTAATCGGGAAGTGCTCGAAATTTAATTTGCAAGATTCGACAGACAGACGAACAAGTGACGTGGTAATAAAAATTAAATGCTGTTTGTTGGTAAGCGCATCATTTGGGAAAGGTGGACCGATGTGGTTTTTTTTTTAATGATCTTAATAGTAGGAATTCATTGAGGTCTCACACCCTCAATGTAGGAATTCATTGATTCCTCAATGTAGGAATTAGATTTTTTGGAAAGAAAAAGAGATTTGGGTTGACAATGACAGACGCACATTTTTTTTTTAATTCGTCCGTTTGGGCCGGCTAAAGTCTTTAGGACCATACCGCCTTGTCTAACGTAGTTTTTTTTGATAGTTTGTAAAAATTACAATAATTTATTTCGTATATCGTCGTATGAGGGTAATCAACAAGCCGGACCCTCTCCTAGTGCTTCAATAAAGTGGTGAAACTTAATTCAAGCTTTCCATGGACTTTTTGGGAGAACATAAAAATCATAATGGTTAATATTCCACCGATATTACACATCATAATCACTCGAAATAACACTTGTTTGGAAAATCAAACTGTATCACTTTTCACTTCCCGCCAAAAAGTCGACAGTCGGGTTAGTTTTAAATATAACTAACGACCCGCCCCGGCTTCGCACGGTTATTATACATATAAACCTTCCTCTTCAATCACTATATCTATTAAAAAAACCGCATCAAAATCCGTTGCGTAGTTTTAAAGATTTAAGCATACATAGGGATATAGGGACAGAGAAAGCGACTTTGTTTTATACTATGTAGTGATATTTTATATTGGTATATGATGGGTTTTGTTTTAGACATGGAGACTCTTGGGCTGCGTTTAGAACGAAAGTGTCAAGAGTAGCATTGAGTGCAGGCGCTGCAGCTCAGTACACGGTGCCAGTAGCAGAAGTCGCCGATGCTTTTGTTCAAAGGTACTTAATTATATTACATTTTATAATTTCAGAAAACCGACTTCGGTTCTGATGTATCTTTGAAGTGCAAGGTCGAATATTGATGAAATTTATATGGGACCATGTTGAAGCTATACTGGACCTAAAGCAAATAATTTTTCAAACATAAATAAATACAATCGAATTGAGAACCATTCCTTTTTTTTTGAAGTCTGTAAAAAACGTATCAATCTTTACGTATAATAATAGTAATAATAAATTCAATTATTTCAGGCAATAATACAGTTAACAAATTAAAAGTACCAGAGGCCTATAAAATATATAGCTTACAGACTAGCATATATACAATTTATAAACACTAAAGCTACGATTAGGGAATTTAATTTCGGCTTCGCCTCCCTGTAGCGGAATACTATGCCTTCGGGCCAAAACTCAGGAGCCAGGAACGTCTTCTTATATTTCGCTGGAAGCCGGAGCAGGAAGGACTTGAAACTCGTCGTCCTCGTTGACTCCAACCTCGACAGCGACAAATGGCTTAGCTCCTGGATCCGTCCGCCGCACCTCTCCTTGATATACCGAACGACATCGTCTCCCGACGTGCTCTGGTCAAATCGGGGGAGGTATATCGCCGTCCTGGGCTCTGCAACACGAAGCGTTGTTGTTATGGCTGCAGGAGGAACGGTACCACGTTGGTTTCGGGCGTATAACTACGCTAGCTTTTGTTTTTAGATTCAGAATTCAATTTGAACGTGATTTTTAAGTATGTTATTTAAATATATATAATTTTACGGATTAGAACATTATATTGGCCGCCCATTGTTCTACCACTATTATTTGCTGTAAACTTGTGTTTCTTGTTTTGGTGAGCAATAAAGTATCATTGTATTGTATTTGTTTTGATATTTTTTGTTTTATTTCAGATTAAAAGAAATGAGAGATGAAAACCAAGAAACACCTGATGATTTCTTGAATGAAGTCCATAAGTGGTCTTTGGAATGTAAGTATGAGAAATTATTAAATTGTCTTCAATGAAATTGTTTAGATATTAAAATATCATCTTAGCGAATCTCTTTCTCTATTTTAAATCACATGAATTTGTTTGTAAAATATAATTCTAGTATTTTCCTATTGTATTGTTTTATCTTATTAAAAATATTTTATTTACTAGAGATTAGGTAAACTAACTTACGGGAGGCCTTTGTTCAGCAGTGGGACAGCATAGGAAAATTATAAAAATTATGAATGCTAAAGTTTGTGAGGATGGAGAGATGGATGTTTGTTACTCAATCACGCAAAAACTACTGAACAGATTTTGATGAAATTTGGTATTTAAGTTTTGGTACGTATACTTTACTTTAGGTCCTGGAAAAGGACAAGCTACTTTAAAAAAAAGAGACATTCCCGCAGAGTTTCTTGGTGCTATCTTCTCTAGCGGGCGCATTTCCGAAGCACTGGTAGAGTCAGTTTTCGCTTTTCTTTTCTGCACCCGGACTTCAATTTCAATATGGGAAAGAAATGGGTGACATGCTTACCTTTTTTCTAAAGCCATGATACGATTTTTAACGTATTTTAATTAATTTATTATGTGTATATGACGTTTAAAGGTCCATTTTTTGTGCCTATTTAATATATATCTTTAGACTTTTTCGTCCCGGGTAACCGCGAGTAAAACCGCGGGTCGCAGCTAGTATTAAATACCCTTCAACTTTTACATTTCAGCACTTGGCCTAATAGCCCTAGACACCCGCCTAGGGTGTTTCGACGCGAGTGAAGGCTCTGAAAGCCAGCGGCTTATCGACGCGGTCCATACATTCTTCATCAGCGTCGGAGAGTTGGAACTCAGGGCTCCGTGGTGGAGAATCTACCCTACTGCTATGTTTAAAAGATATGTGGCCGCCCTTGATACTATCCTCAGGTAAATAAAACGTAAATAAATAAAAATAATACAAGCGAATATCAAAAAATAAAATTAAAGAAGCCCCGGCACAAAAAACACATAAAAAGTAAAAAACGGCTGAACCGAATTTATAAAACATCTTCTTCGTCTTAGAACCACCGCATAAACCGCATCCAAATCGTTCACCCGTTTAAGAACTACGGTGCCACAGATACACATATTGGTCAAACTTGTAACACCTCTCACCTTTTTAAATAATGATTGTTGACGATTAGCAGGGGAACCAAAAATCAAAAGGCAGGTTTTATGCAATAGCGATATTTGGGAAGGTGCGAGTGGGCGTCCAGCTTCGAAAATCTTGAGTTTTTTAGCACTTTACAGCAAAACGATTAGTGGAGACCGCGGCATTTTTTTCTCTCTTAAGAAGACTACCAACATTCAAAAAATACAAAAATGGCCGGGCCCACTTGCGTTCTGCCAACATACATTTATTAGTTTTTTTTGTTACACATCGTGCCCACAGATGGCGCTAAGAATTTGAAACAAATATTTTATTGACCAATTAAGTATGTACTTATTTTAAAAAACAAAACGTAAATATAAAATCTCAAACAATGTGGCACGTGTCGTCCACAATGATCATCAATCAGAAAATAAGGTTATAAACAACGTTTATTAATAAGGGCCCCTATTTATTCCTATAGTCTTGGGTAAGTTGGATATAGTAACCAATCAGAACTACACATTTGTCACATTTGCAAAATGTAGTTCTAATTGTTTCATAACTGCTGTGCCTTACTTAACCAAGTGCTTTGAAATTCGTGAATACGGGTGTGAAAATCGTCAAAATGTAAATAAAAGATCTCTTTCATTTAATAACTATAAATTACTGTGTTGAGAATTTTACCCTTTCCATCGCAAAACTGTAGACCTCCATGTGGAACAGAAAGAAATGTTGATGCAACCAAGTAGCGAGACAAACTATTACTTCGCCTGATGTTAAGTGCCACGCATGCTTAGAACAACTCCATTGCAGCACCACCCAGAACTTTCAATACCATGACTGTATTGAGTAGCACTGCAGACATCAGATTACGTCTCATATGTCCAGTAATTTTACTGGTTACTTACTCTATATCCTTCAAACTAGAACGAAGCAATGCACTATTTCTTTGCGATAGAATAACTGGCAAAGTGGTACCTAATACTTTTGATTGCAACCTGGTAGGCCTGGCATAAAAGCTATAGCAATCTCTTTTCAGCGTGACTCTAACACACGTAGAGAAGGCGCTGGAGGAGTGCCAAGCCAGTGGAAGCAGCAAGTCACTGCTTCAGGACCTGGTGGCCGCCGCCGGGCCGAGGGTCGCGGCCGTGGCTGCGCTGGACATGTTCCTAGTGGGAATCGATACTGTGAGGAAACAAAATATTTCAAGCAACTTTATATGGGATGGTTTGGTTGTCCTTTGGCGCGTGTGCACCTAAGAAATGAAACACTCAAATGTAAATTATAAGTTGTATATTGTTCTGACTCTAGGGGTTACTATGTACATAATGTCGAGACAGCACAAACAAAGCAAAATACATTGTTAAATATCGCTAGAGAGATTTGACGTTCATACATAAGTGCGTCTGTGATGCCAAAATGATTAAAGAGATTTTGATTTGATTTGATTTGATGAGATAATTTTTCTCTTGTGCCGTGAGAGCCGGACGGCGCGAACGTCCATTTTGAAATTTTCCCGGGTGAGCGTCCCTTATTGGCCGCTTTACAATTTGGCCAATCGCCGCGAGTTCCGGTGGTGGCGGTGTTGCCGTCACAGGTATAAGGTACGAATAATGGAGTTAGGCCATCATTCCTCAATGAGTTAGGCGCAGTTCAGTACAACTGTCATTAAAAACAAAACAAAATCAATAAAATCATATCCCAGTTTGCCACACTTCTGAATATTATGACGTTCCACTCCAAGTAAAGTCAACAAGAATAAATACTAAACAAAAACCAACTTACCGACAGATATCGGCGCGACTTCCTCCGTGCAGAACCTGGGTTTATAGTGGTTTCCTTTTCCGATCTGCAATGTCTACATAGGTACCTACTTATGTTCTATTGTTGGACTAAAGTACCTATACTACCAAATATCAAATTTTATCAAAATCCGTTGTTATGGAGTTTTCCCGTTAGATATCCCGGAGGATTTTGAATTTTATGTTTACTTTGTATGGTTTTGACTCACAATGTTATATCTATGTTTAATGACGATTCGGCATCAGTAGTTGTAGAGGTAGCCACCTCCCTACATACCTATAGCAACCTCGCAAAGTATACTTTAATTCTTCATTATATCACAGAATACTAAGGGACAGAAGCATCACTCCGCAAAGAAATTTAAACAAATAGCGACTCTTGCTTGCAATAAAATTAAATTCAGCTCGCGTAGCGCTGCATACCTACCAGATAAATATATTAACCTACAGAGCGCCTCTTTTTCTATCGCATCGCTCTTACCTCTTCTGACGCGGCACGTGTAACGACCTGCGACCCGTCGTAGGTGTCCGGCTATGTACTTGTAGCTTCGTACCTACAGTGCGGAGTGCGCTCGGCCTCATTATACCCACTAATGTAGATAGGCATCTATTTATACAGATTTATATAACCACTGGCTTGGCACTTTCCGCGGTTTTATGAAAAATAATTGGACTATTGTTGTCCAGTAGATTAGGCTATTAACTTTCTAAAAAAAATTGGATTTAATTGTTTTGCATGTTTCTCTCTACACAATACTTATTTATTAGGGGCGATTATTTCCCTGACTCGTATGGTGTTCAATATTCAATCGGGAGGGTAAAATAAAAATCAATGAGTCCGTTTCACTCGTACTAATAATCCAAAAAATTTAATGCCTAATACATTGTAGTCTTGATTAATGAGGTCGGGCTAATGTACGGACATGCGGTACTGAGGTGGCCGGGCAACAGAGCGCACAAGGCGTCTCTTGTAAAATCAGCTAAATTGCGCCCACACATAGCCAGTGTGTCCCTAATTTCGTTTTACTTGCAACAACTTGTAGAATTATTCTGTGGTACAGCAAGAGTAACTTTTTATGTACCTGAATGACGATTCAAGCAGGTTTGCCTGATGGTAAGCAATACGCCAGCCCATAACAATAACAGCACCACCCAGAACTTTGTTTTGCAAAATCCTGCGCGGCGCTGCACTGCGCTCGTCACCCTGAGACAATTAGCTGTTGAGTTTTATGATGCCCAGTAATTTCGCTGGCTGCAATGCCTTTCAAACCGGAACACAGTAATGCTCGCGCACTAATGCTTAGTGGCTGAATAACAGGCAAAGCGGTGGTACCCACCCAGACGGCCTCTCGCATACGAGAAACCTACCACCAGTAAGAAACCTACCACGAGTAATTATATACATATACAATATTCTTTTTTAATTGCAGACGTCTAATGCAGTCGCTTCTACATTATACCAACTGTCACGGAAACCTGAAGTTCAAGAGAGGTTGTATGAAGAAATCACCAAAGCTCTCGACGGACGTCCTATGAAGCCTGGAGATATGAATCAAATGCCTTACCTGAAAGCCTGTGTCAAGGAAGTAATGAGGTATAAATACTTAACAATATAATTTTTTTTACGGGCGAATGCCTTTATTACTGAAAACAACTCTACGCTCTACTTACTAAAACTAAATTAAATACTTACAAGGAGAAGCAATTGGACAACCCATAGTCAATTATCTCAGATAGCTCAAATGCTCCAACGCACTACCAGTTGGCAGCGTACCCAAGATGCTGGCAGTAGCGCCCCGTTGGATTGCAATACTGATACGTTGAGCCAAATAAGTCCCAGCATTTTGGTAACGCGTTGCATCGATCAGGCGCTCTGACAGACTTTTGAAAATACGATGAGCTCCCGGTCCCCACGGACCCAAAGTCAAAGACACCAAACTGCTCAAATATATTACCGCTACGATGAAATAAAATTGCTTATAATATATGATCAATCAATCAATCAAATTCTCTGAATTCAGTTTTGGCATCACAGACGCACTTATGAACGTCAATTTATCACCATGACTTTACCATCGTATCGGAAAAATAACTCAGAAGATATGGCATGAAACTGAGGGGCATTTTTTTTAGAAATTTTGTTAAAATTTTTGGTTTTCTACAATGTTATGTTTCTTATGTACCAGTTGGTTACTTGGCAGAAGCGGAAAGTTCCAAGCATCTTTGTCTTCTATATAATTACGAACAGTATAGTTTGTTTTTCTCATTAGAACAGTCTTTACGCGAAATTAGAATTGACTTTCTGTGAGCTCCTTTATACATTTATGAAGTGTGTGGTTATGTAGAAAATATAGGAACTCATACATTTGTTTATTTTTTCAGAATGTACCCGGTGGTTATTGGCAACGGCCGACAACTTAGTAAAGACACAGTTATTTGCGGTTATAATATTCCTAAAGGAGTAAGTTAACTATTTTACTTCACTGGCTGAATGCACAAACCGTACTAAACCAAAATCTCACATATAAAAAAAGTATATTTCAAGCCAAATTATAGAATTTATGTGTTTTTTGCTTAAAAAACACAGAAATATAACAATAAAATATTATTTAATGTATATAATCTAACCATAAATTTATTTTCTTTTTATTATAAGCTTTTATTGAACTTGCAATGTTTATTTGTTTGGATCAAATCTTGCAAGTCGAACCAGAACCGCTTCCTCCTATCCTACGGAGTTGAACTTATGCATACTTGTCAAAATCCGATGACAATGCCATATGGTGACAGCTAGCTGATCTGATGATGGAGACGGAAGGTGGGCATTCACATGGAAGTCTTTGACGAATAATCGTAAACTACTAGTGTTTGGGCTCATTTTAATCTGCTCGCGGTTCCGATTACGAATTTGTAAAAGCTTGTCTTAAAAATCAGCAAAATTAATTGACATATCAGACTTAATATCTGATGTCTCGGGGTGATGAGCACAATGCAGTCATAAGCCTGGCTTTTTTTTCTATTAAAAACTCTTGAGTGGCACTGCAATTGTTATGGGCAGCTGAGGCGCTTACCATCAGGCGAACGACTTGCTCGTCTCATCACCCAGTCACATAATAAAATAGATTTCAACAAAAATCTTGTTTTCAGACGCAAGTGATCTTCCAGCACTACGTAATGGGCAATAGTGACGAGTACTTCACATCTGCGTCAGAGTTCCGTCCAGAACGGTGGCTGCAGCGCACGGGGCGGCACCACGCGTTTGCCTCCCTGCCTTTTGGTTACGGCAAGCGCATGTGCCTGGGACGGAGGTTCGCTGAGCTGGAAATACATACTGTTATAGCTAAGGTAAATAAAGAATTTCAGTACACTAAAATTAAAAAAAAACCCTAGCACAAAAAAATGTAAAAACCTGCTAAACTGATTTTGTTAAAACATGTCTAAGAACCACCGCTAGAAAACCTGCTTTCGAATAAAAAAAGCCGCATCCAATCGGTTCACCCGTTTGAGAGCTACGGTGCCCAAGACAGACACATATAACACCCCTACTTCTTGCGTCGGGGTTAATAAATAGACAATAATAATAAATAGCTAAAATAAACGAACGGTAAGGACCTAACCCTCCTTACCGTTCGTTTATTTTAGCTTCTTCTCCTTGCATGGTTGTCTGGAAAAGATCGTTTTTTTTATCTGGGCACTATCTCGCCTGATGTGAAGCGATGATGTGTTCTAAGATGGAGCACATAGATCTAGAGAGAAACGGCAGTTGAGCGGCTGCTCAGACCCGTCTCGCCGATGGCTCACCGAACATCATCCCGAAACACGACTAGGTCGCTTGACGGCATGGCTTTGTTCAGTGGGTGGTATTACAACCACGGCCAGAGCCTACCACTCCAAAGCGCGTAAGCGGGTTTCATCACGATGTTTTCCTTCACCGTTTTAGAGCGAGCGTGCAAAATCTGCACTTTAAGTCATTGGTGCAGGGCCGAGTCAGGATTCGAACCCAGGTGCGTCTGATCGAAAGGCACATGAGTTAACGCTGAGCCACACTCGCTCTCTAAAAAAAATATATTTGTTCTCTCGCGTTTGATTGTGAATTTCATCGTTTCAGATTATCCAAGCCTTCAAAATGGAGTACCACCACGAGGCAATGGATTACCATATCCACCCGATGTACACGCCCAATGGACCGATTAAAATCAAACTTATCGAGCGGTAACTTCTACACATACCTATGTATTGTAGTAAGTTTTGTAATGTATACCTAAGTAGGTATAGGTAATTAGTTTCTAGAAGTAAGTTTGAATTGTAATAAATAATGATATTAATATTGTATGTATTCGAGCTTCATATGGTTCTAAGACGCATTGTGTTGTCCTTTCTAAAAGCACCTCTTGCTTTTTTATTTTTAAGCCCACTTTAAATAAGGAGCAGGCTATCAATTGGATTGTATTTTTTTGTTTGTTTCCTCAGAACTTCGTCGTTTATAAACTGATTGGGAAAATGCTTGGGTTTAGTATAGCTACAACAGGGTCTCATGTAAATTTCATCATATCGAATTGGACTTGGATACATCAGAATTGAAGTCGGTTTTTTTTGTTATAAAATTTATGAATAATGAATAAAATATGCTTTGTCAGCAGAAAAAGCTATCAAAAAGCCTTCTCAGCTAATGATTAATATTTAACAAATCATATCATATCATATTCAACAAAATCTTAAGATTTTAACAAGCTGCGCTGCATGGTTTCACCCGCGTAGAATTCGATTTAAATTCGTTCCCTAGGGGACTGTTTGTTTTTCCAGGATATATCCTATAAAATATAAAATAGATATATAAAGATAAAGATAAAGAACAGGATATATAAAGTCCTTTGTGCTATGGCGTATAAGCTATCTCTATTCCAAATTTCAATCAAGTCCGTTAAGCGGTTGCGGCGTGAAGAGGTAACTAACACACAAACACACTGACATACATGCAAACTTTTGCATTTAAATTAGTGTGATTATTAATTATGCACTTGTGAACTACTGTTGTAGGAGATTTTTGTTTATTAATTTAATAGTCATGATATTTTAAGTTACCGTTTTTAATACATTTTAATTATAAATAAGGCTGGCGCGGCGGCTAATTCGGCCGAGCAGCTTAAGCGGCGGAAATATGCTAACCTCGGTAGTGGTTACATATTTGAGCCGTTTGGTGTGGAGAGTGGGTCCGTGGTGGTCCGGGAGCTCATCGTATTTTCAAAAGTCTGTCAGAGCGCCTGATCTATAGGCCTTTAATGGTCTATGGGTTGTCCAATTGCTTCTCCTTGTAAGTAGTTAGTTTAGTTTTAGTAAGTATAGAGTTGTTTTTAGTAATAAAAGCAATCGCCCGTTAAAAAAGAATTATGTGTGTAAAACGTTTAAAAGTGTATTTTCTGTGCCTATTTAATAAATATCTTTTCAATTTTGACTTTGACTTATAACTGTATGTATTTTTGGCTCTACGTACGAATTATAATATGTATGTATTATGTCCATATAAATGCAATAGTTTGAAGATTCTGTTGTTACTAGCTTCGCTGCGCTGTTTCGGTTTCCCGCGATCAAAAGAAGTCTATTTCATCCCAGGGTGTAAGCTTTCTTCATTCTGAATTTTATTCGAACCCGTTGAGCCGTTACAGCGTTAAAAAATAACCAACATACACACTCACAAATTTGCTCATTGCTCATGCTCACTAATTATAATGATAGTCTGATTGAGAGATAGTTGTAGTTTTGTTATAGATTGTAAGTTTGTAATAAATGGTTTACATCAACTTATATTCTTAGACTATATTATTATTTTATAAATAAACTTGTTCATTACTTATCTTGATTATTTCATTAATTAACTTGTTGTGTATTATTTAATTAATTATTAATTATTTATATATGTTATTTGTTTAGTATATATTTTATACAACAACTTTAGTTTAAGTATATTTATAGACTACATACCTACGTACTTATGTCTGCACACTACCGTCTATAAAATAATGTCTCTATATAGCATAGGGTTGTCTGCAAGAGATCGCTGCTTAGCGATAAGACCGCCTATTGTACTTATCATAAGAAGGTATGTTCAAAATGTAATTCCTTCTTAAGTGCAATAAAGTGTTTTCTATTCTATTCTATTCTTGTTCATTATCTCGTGCCTATTAGAACCTACTATCTCATATTATAAACGCGAAAGTTTGTAAGAATGTATGGATGTATGTTTGTTAATATTGCTGAATGGATTTTGATGACATTTAGTATGGAGATAGCTTATACCCTGGATTAACACATAGGCTACTTTTTATCCCGGGAAACCGCGGGTGAAACCGCAGGGCGCAGCTAGTTATTAATATGGAAACCATTGGAAACCATTGAAAGAAGAGCCAAAAAGCTCATTGGTGACGATGCGCTGGTTAAAACTAAGCTTCAGAGTCTTGAACATCGGCGCAAAGTTGCCAGTTTATCGGTCTTTTACCGGATACATTTCGGAGAGTGTGCGACGGAATTACATGAACTTATTCCGCCATCTCCATTCTATCACCGGACGACCAGACGTACGGCAAGCCGTCATCAATATATGGTTGACATCCCTCCTGCTCGCACCAAGCGCTTTGCTTCGACCTTCATAATGCGAACGGCCAAGGAGTGGAACTCTCTGCCGGCATCTGTGTTTCCGGATAGCTATAATCTGGGTGTCTTTAAGACAAGAGTGAACAGGTTTCTTCTAGGCGAGCGTGCTACATCTTCGACCGCATCGTCACTTAACAACAGGTGAGATAGCGGTCAAACGCAAGCCTATAAATAATAAAAAAAAAAAATATGCAAATGTTTTGCTGAAGAAGTAATAAAAGTCAGTCACAAACTGCTGTCTACTATAAAAACTTAGATTATTTAATACTAGCTGCGCCCTACGGTTTTACCCGCGGTTTCCCGGGATAAAAAGTAGCCTTTGTGTTAATCCAGGGTATAAGCTATCTCCATACTAAATTTCATTAAAATCCATTCAGTAGTTTTTGCGTGAAAGAGTAACAAACATACATCCATACATACATTCTTACAAACTTTCGCGTTTATAATATTACTAGCTGCGCCCTGCGGTTTCACCCGCAGTTTCCCGGGATAAAAAGTAGCTTATGTGTTAATCCTGGGTATATGCTATCTCCATACTAAATTTCATCAAAATCCATTCAGTAGTTTTTGCGTGAAAGAGTAACAAATGTACATCCATACATCCATTCTTACAAACTTTCGCGTTTATTTTAGGTAAAGGTTCGCTCAATTGATGCTTTACTTGTAGCATACTCTCGTAGAGGGCCTTTTGCGCCAATCTTTATCGGTTAATTATTGGCCTTTGATACGTTATTGGTTTAATAAAGATTTTCTTTAATTGCCTATTTAATTTTTTGTAACTTTAACTTTTACCTGCATAATAAAATATTATTATATTACAATCAAGGCTTGAAGGGGTAGACCAAAAAAAATAATCTAAAAATTATGCCCCTCAGTTTCTTGCCATATTATTCTAGGTAATGGTTCTTTTTCCTATACGGTGGTAGAGTCAAGGTGATAATTTGACGTTCATAAGTGCGTCTGTGATGCCAAAACTGAATAAAGAGATTTCGATTAGATTTTGGACCTTATCATGACATGAAGAGCGAGTGTGGCTCAGTGGTAGCTTGTGGGACTTTCGATCCGACGCGCCCGAGTTCGAATCCCACTGGCCCCGCACCGCTGAGTTTCTTAAGTTATGTGCGGATTTACCACTCGCTCTAATATCGGTGAAGGAAAACATCGTGAGGAAACCGGCATGTCCAAGAATTTATCGCAAAAATTCAAAGACATGTGACATTCACCAACCCGCACTGGGCCAGCGTGGTGGATTATGGCCCATACTCTCTATGAGGGAAGGCCTGAGTCCCAGCAGTGGGAATGTAATTGGCTGATGATGATGATGATGATGATCATGACATACCTACCTACTTATCTATAGGGATGTAGAAAAATTAAATAAAACAAAACGTTACATTCATAGAATGTTTTAATTAGATTGTCTTGAAAAAGCAATCTTACTAACATTACAAAATGGAAAATCAATTTCTACTACAGTGAGTGCATTTTGTACATTTCATTCATATTTATTAAGATTATGAAATACTTCGCGGCTGGCTTATACAAAATGTACCCAAAGTCATTCAACACAAATCATACTCTACACACTGAATGGCCACAATAGTGTATTGGCAAAATACATGTATTTACAATAAAAAATATCACAAATGAGTATATCAATGATGTTAGTAATTATATAGAAATACCCCGAAAGAATTACAATTTTCAGAATAGAATACATACATTGACTAGCGATTATAAGAAATATACAATATCTGTATGCATCAAGATGGGCAAAATATTGCATTATGGCACTATTTTATAAAATAAAATAGGCATGCTCTCTAAAGCGCATGATAAGTAAAGCTAAAAGGCAGTGAAAGTACAAGGTAACTATCCCTATGACGCAGCCATTTCGTATAAAATTGGTAAAAATTGTATTTTTTAAATTAGAATATCACAATAATTATTACCATTATAATTTATTTACAATTAACACATGCTCTCTGATTTCGAGTTGATAGATTGCGTTGCGTTCCTTCGTTTGATATGTCTAGTGTACGCGTAGATTCCGATGAAAATGGAAAGCATGGATAGAAGGATGGAGCCGAGAGCAATGTAGTTGGAAGTGTCCTTCGTAGCTTGGAGCCCTCCGAGAACGTTGCTAACGTCTCTCACCTTTCTGGACCTTGGCTTGGTCCTCGAGAAATCGAAGTTATCTGTAACAAAATATTAGCTGAATTTTGTGTATGTACCTCCTTTGCCTATAAAAATAGAATAGAATAGAATGGAATGGAATGGAATGGAATGGAATGGAACGGAATGGAATGGAATGGAATGGAATGGAATGGAATAGAATAGAATAGAATAGAATAGAATAGAATAGAATAGAATAGAATAGAATAGAATAGAATAGAATAGAATAGAATAGAATAGAATAGAATAGAATAGAATAGAATAGAATAGAATAGAATAGAATAGAATAGAATAGAATAGAATAGAATAGAATAGAATAGAATAGAATAGAATAGAATAGAATAGAATATGGTTCTGAGTGATGAGACGAGTAATTCGTCCACCTGTTGGTAAGCGCCATGCCTGCCTAAAACAATTGCAGTGCCACCCAGAACATTTTGCTCTGCATTGCGCTCATCATCCCGAGACATCAGACATTAAGTCTTATATGCCCAGCGTACTTGATTAAGTACGCTGGCTACAATGCCCTTCAAAACGGAACACAGTTATGCTTGCGCACTACTGCTAGGCGGCAACTAACTGGCAAATAAACTGAACAAATAACTGGCAAAGCTGTGGTACCTACCCAGACGGCCTCTCGCATGAGAGACCTACCACGAGTACTCGGAATCGGGGCTGGAGTCTGGCGCCAAATTAATAATTTCGGTTTATAATGGTTTATTTTTATCTTTCAAGCTACGAGATAATATGACATGTAAAAGGGGTGTAATAAAACATTCTTTATATTTCATTTCTCACCAATATCAGCCTGCGAATCGTCTTCATCATCGGGTGACGCCAATCTGCTGACTCTGGGGGAGTTTACTTCGTTCTCGGAGGGGAATGGCGGCAGATATGTTGAAGGAGGATTAGTGCTGCTCGGTGCGAACGGTTGAGGACACTTGGGGTCTCGAGATCCAGGGTAGCAGGAGCTTGGAGTAGGAGAGGGTTGAGGGCAACGAGGATCAGTGCTTCCAGGGAAACACCTGGGAGGTGGAGGGGTCGTAGGTTTGGGACACCTTAGATCTGTACTTCCTGGGAAGCAACGGGGTGGCTCAGGTGTGGTAGGCCTCGGGCAACGCGGGTCTGTGTTGCCACGGTAGCAGTTTGGCGGAGCAGGAGTAGTGGGCTTGGGACAACGAGGATCAGTGCTTCCTGGGAAACACCTTGGAGGTGCAGGCGTAGTCGGTTTAGGGCAACGAGGATCTGTGCTGCCAGGGAAACAACGAGGTGGTTCAGGTGTTGTAGGCCTGGGACAACGCGCATCTTGGCTTCCTGGGAAGCAGTTCAGTGGAGCAGGAGTTGTGGGCTTGGGGCAACGCGGGTCTGCGTTGCCGGGGTAGCAGTTTGGCGGAGCAGGAGTAGTGGGCTTGGGACAACGAGGATCTGAGCTTCCAGGGAAACAACGCGGTGGCTCGGGCGTAGTAGGCCTGGGGCAACGAAGATCTGTTGATCCTGGGTAGCATTTAGGCCCTGCGGTAGATGGAGGCAAGTAAGTGGGAGGATTCAAGGTCGTAGGACGAGAAGGCTGTGGACACCTCGGGTCGGGACTGCCAGGGTAGCATCGCGGTGGCTCGGGAGTTGTGGGCTTAGGGCAACGAGGATCTGTGCTGCCAGGGAAACATCGTGGTGGCTCAGGTGTAGTAGGCCTGGGGCAACGAGCATCCTGGCTCCCTGGGAAGCAATTTGGTGGAGCAGGAGTGGTAGGCTTAGGACAACGAGGATCTGTGCTTCCTGGGAAACAACGCGGTGGCTCAGGTGTAGTGGGCCTGGGGCAACGAGCATCCTGGCTCCCTGGGAAGCAGTTTGGTGGAGCGGGAGTTGTGGGCTTAGGGCAGCGAGGATCTGTGCTGCCGGGGAAGCACCTGGGCGGTTCAGGAGTGGTAGGCCTAGGACAACGAGGATCTGTGCTTCCTGGGAAACAACGCGGTGGCTCGGGCGTAGTAGGCCTGGGGCAACGCAGGTCTGTTGATCCTGGGTAGCATTTAGGTCCTGCGGTGGATGGAGGCAAGTAAGTGGGAGGATTCAAGGTTGTAGGACGAGGAGGCTGTGGGCACCTCGGGTCGGGACTGCCAGGGTAGCATCGCGATGGTTCGGGAGTTGTTGGCTTAGGGCATCGAGGATCTGTGCTGCCAGGGTAACAACGTGGTGGTTCAGGTGTAGTAGGTCTGGGACAACGAGCATCCTGACTCCCTGGGAAGCAGTTTGGTGGAGCAGGAGTTGTAGGCTTGGGGCAACGAGGATCTGTGCTGCCGGGGTAACAACGTGGTGGTTCAGGTGTAGTAGGTCGGGGACAACGAGCATCCTGACTCCCTGGGAAGCAGTTTGGTGGAGCAGGAGTTGTAGGCTTGGGGCAACGAGGATCTGTGCTGCCGGGGAAACAACGTGGTGGCTCTGGTGTAGTAGGCCTGGGGCAACGAGCATCCTGGCTCCCTGGGAAGCAGTTTGGTGGAGCAGGAGTTGTGGGCTTAGGGCAGCGAGGATCTGTGCTGCCGGGGAAGCAACGCGGTGGCTCAGGTGTAGTGGGTCTAGGGCAACGAGCATCCTGGCTCCCTGGGAAGCAGTTTGGTGGAGCGGGAGTTGTGGGCTTAGGGCAGCGAGGATCTGTGCTGCCGGGGAAGCACCTGGGTGGTTCAGGAGTGGTAGGCCTAGGACAACGAGGATCTGTGCTTCCTGGGAAACAACGCGGTGGCTCAGGTGTAGTGGGCCTGGGGCAACGAGCATCCTGGCTCCCTGGGAAGCAGTTTGGTGGAGCGGGAGTTGTGGGCTTAGGGCAGCGAGGATCTGTGCTGCCGGGGAAGCACCTGGGAGGTTCAGGAGTGGTAGGCTTAGGACAACGAGGATCTGTGCTTCCTGGGAAACAACGCGGTGGCTCGGGCGTAGAAGGCCTGGGGCAACGCAGATCTGTTGATCCTGGGTAGCATTTAGGTCCTGCGGTGGATGGAGGCAAGTAAGTGGGAGGATTCAAGGTTGTAGGACGAGGAGGCTGTGGGCACCTCGGGTCGGGACTGCCAGGGTAGCATCGCGGTGGTTCGGGAGTTGTTGGCTTAGGGCATCGAGGATCTGTGCTGCCAGGGTAACAACGTGGCGGTTCAGGTGTAGTAGGTCTGGGACAACGAGAATCCTGACTCCCTGGGAAGCAGTTTGGTGGAGCAGGAGTTGTAGGCTTGGGGCAACGAGGATCTGTGCTACCGGGGAAACAACGTGGTGGCTCTGGTGTAGTAGGCCTGGGGCAACGAGCATCCTGGCTCCCTGGGAAGCAGTTTGGAGGAGCAGGAGTTGTGGGCTTAGGGCAGCGAGGATCTGTGCTGCCGGGGAAGCAACGCGGTGGCTCAAGTGTAGTGGGCCTGGGGCAACGAGCATCCTGGCTTCCTGGAAAGCAATTTGGAGGAGCGGGAGTTGTGGACTTAAGACACCTAGGATCTGTGCTACCAGGATAGCATCTAGGTGGTGCAGGAGTTGTAGGTTTGGGGCAACGCAGATCTTGACTTCCGGGGAAACAATTTGGTGGAGCCGGAGTCGTAGGCTTTGGACAGCGAGGATCTGTACTTCCAGGGAAACAACGCGGTGGCTCAGGTGTGGTTGGCCTGGGGCATCTTAAATCGGTTGAACCTGGGTAGCATTTGGGACCAGCGGTCGTAGGAGGCAAATAAGTTGGCGGGTTTAGAGTACTAGGACGTGGAGGTTGCGGGCATTTTGGGTCTGGTGAGCCAGGATAGCAAACAGGTGGAGCTGGCGTAGGTGGTTTAGGACAACGTGGGTCAGTACTGCCTGGGTAGCAACGTGGAGGTGCGGGCGTTGTCGGCGTCTTAGGACAGAATGGGTCTGGTAGGCCTGGGTAGCACAGAGGTGTTGTAGGGGCTGGTGAGGTTGGTTTAGGACAACGTGGATCAGTATTGCCTGGATAACAGTTAGGAGGTGCTGGTGTCGTAGGCTTAGGGCAACGAGGATCTTGGTTTCCTGGGAAGCAGTTTGGAGGAGCAGGTGTCGTGGGTTTAGGACAGCGAGGATCTTGAGATCCTGGGAAGCAGTTCGGTGGAGCAGGGGTTGTAGGTTTAGGACACCTGGGGTCAGTGCTTCCAGGGAAACATCTCGGTGGGGCGGGGGTTGTTGGTTTTGGGCATCGAGGATCTTGGCTTCCTGGGAAACAATTGGGTGGAGCAGGAGTAGTAGGCTTAGGGCAGCGAGGGTCCGGGCTTCCAGGATAACACCTTGGAGGCGAAGGAGTGGTCGGCTGGGCAGTTGTAGGAGGCAAATAAGTAGGAGGATTTAAAGTAGATGGCCGTGGTGGTTGCGGGCAGTTAGGATCGGGCGATCCGGGGTAACACACTGGTTTTGGTGGCACCGGTGTTGTGGGCTTAGGGCAACGTGGATCTGTGCTGCCTGGATAGCATCTGGGAGCAGAAGGAGTAGTTGGTCTTGGGCAGCGAGGATCGGTACTACCAGGGAAACAGTTGGGTGGAGCGGGAGTAGTCGGTTTCGGACAACGTAAGTCGGTACTGCCGGGATAGCATATTGGCGGTGCTGGTGTCGTGGGCCTAGGGCAGCGAGGATCTTGGCTTCCTGGGAAGCAGTTGGGTGGGGCAGGTGTAGTGGGCTTGGGGCAGCGTGGATCTGTGGATCCTGGGAAGCAATTTAGTGGAGCAGGAGTTGTAGGTTTCGGACATCTAGGATCAGTGCTTCCAGGGAAACATCTTGGTGGAGCTGGGGTTGTTGGTTTTGGGCATCGAGGATCTTGGCTTCCGGGGAAGCAGTTGGGCTGGGCGGGAGTAGTCGGTCTGGGGCAACGTAAGTCGGTGCTTCCAGGATAACACTTTGGTGCTGGCTCCGGTGTTGTAGGCTTCGGACAGCGGGGATCATTACTTCCAGGGAAGCATTTTGGTGGAGCGGGCGTTGTTGGTTTGGGACATCGAGGATCTTGGCTTCCTGGGAAACAATTGGGTGGAGCAGGAGTAGTAGGCTTAGGGCAGAGAGGGTCCGTGCTTCCAGGATAACACCTTGGAGGCGAAGGAGTGGTCGGCTGGGCAGTTGTAGGAGGCAAATATGTAGGAGGATTTAATGTAGTTGGGCGTGGTGGTTGCGGGCAGTTGGGATCGGGTGATCCAGGGTAGCATACGGGTTTTGGTGGTGCCGGTGTTGTGGGCTTAGGACAACGTGGATCTGTGCTACCTGGGTAGCATCTGGGAGCAGAAGGAGTAGTTGGTCTCGGGCAGCGTAGATCAGTACTACCAGGGAAACAGTTGGGTGGAGCGGGAGTAGTGGGTTTCGGACAACGTAAGTCAGTACTGCCAGGATAGCATCTTGGTGGTGCTGGTGTCGTGGGCTTGGGGCAACGAGGATCTTGGCTTCCTGGGAAGCAGTTTGGTGGAGAAGGTGTAGTAGGCTTGGGGCAGCGTGGATCTGTGGATCCTCGGTAGCAGTTCGGTGGAGTAGGAGTTGTAGGCTTTGGACAGCGGGGGTCAGTGCTTCCAGGGAAGCATCTTGGTGGAGCGGGCGTTGTTGGTTTGGGGCATCGAGAATCTTGGCTTCCGGGGAAACAGTTGGGTGGGGCGGGAGTCGTGGGTTTAGGACAGCGTGTGTCGGTGCTTCCAGGATAACACCTTGGAGGTGAAGGAGTGGTCGGTTGGGCAGTTGTAGGAGGCAAATACGTAGGAGGATTTAATGTAGATGGCCGTGGTGGTTGCGGGCAGTTGGGATCGGGTGATCCAGGGTAGCAGACTGGTTTTGGTGGTACCGGTGTTGTGAGTTTGGGGCACCGTGGATCTGTGCTACCTATATAGCATATGGGGGCAGCTGGTGTAGTAGGCGTGGGGCAACGAGGATCTGTGGATCCTGGGAAACAGTTTGGTGGAGCAGGAGTTGTAGGCTTTGGACAGCGGGGGTCAGTGCTTCCAGGGAAGCACCTTGGTGGAGCGGGCGTTGTTGGTTTCGGGCATCGAGGATCTTGATTTCCAGGAAAGCAGTTGGGTGGGGCTGGTGTCGTTGGTTTAGGGCAACGAGGATCTTGAGAACCTGGGTAGCAATTGGGTGGTGCAGGTGTTGTGGGCTTAGGACAGCGAGGATCTGTGCTGCCTGGATAACACCTCGGTGGTGCGGGAGTGGTTGGTTTAGGGCAGCGAGGATCTGTACTACCAGGGTAGCAGTTAGGGGGGGCTGGTGTTGTTGGCCTTGGACAACGTGAGTCAGTGCTGCCTGGGAAACAGTTTGGTGGAGCCGGAGTAGTGGGCTTAGGGCAACGAGCATCTGTAGATCCAGGGTAACACTTAGGCCCAATTGTTACTGGTGGTAAATACGTAGGTGGGTTCAAAGTAGAAGGGCGGGTTGGCTGCGGACAGTTTGGATTAGGCGAGCCAGGATAGCACGCAGTTGTGGGTACAGGCGTTGTAGGCGATGGTGTTGTAGGTCTTGGACAACGCGGGTCAGTGCTACCGGGATAGCATCTTGGCGGTGCTGGAGTGGTAGGCTTGGGACAACGCGGATCCGTGCTACCTGGGAAGCAGTTTGGCGGAGCGGGCGTAGTCGGCTTAGGGCATCTTGGGTCAGTGCTGCCTGGATAGCAGTTAGGTGGCGCAGGAGTCGTCGGTTTAGGGCATCTTGGGTCAGTGCTGCCAGGGAAACATCTAGGAGGCTCAGGTGTAGTAGGTCTAGGGCAACGAGAATCAGCGCTTCCTGGGAAGCAATTAGGTGGAGCTGGAGTTGTCGGTCGCGGGCATCGAGAATCTGTAGATCCAGGGAAGCATTTAGGTTCGATCGTTACAGGCGGTAAATACGTGGGAGGATTCAAAGTAGTTGGGCGCGGTGGTTGTGGGCAGTTAGGGTCAGGAGAGCCAGGATAGCAAGCGGGCCTTGTAGGAGCAGGTGTTGTTGGCTTAGGACAACGGGGATCTGTGCTGCCAGGGTAACACCTAGGTGGTGCAGGCGTCGTGGGTTTAGGACACCGAGGATCCGTGCTACCAGGATAGCATCGCGGCGGTTCCGGTGTGGTAGGCCTGGGGCATCTTGCGTCCGTGTTTCCAGGATAGCAATTAGGAGATGCTGGCGTTGTAGGTTTGGGGCATCTCGGATCTGTGCTACCAGGGAAGCACCGTGGTGGTTCCGGTGTGGTAGGCCTGGGGCACCTCGGATCTGTACTACCAGGGAAGCACCGCGGTGGTTCCGGTGTTGTAGGCCTGGGGCACCTTGCGTCTGTGTTTCCAGGGTAGCAATTTGGTGGCGCTGGCGTAGTTGGCTTAGGGCAGCGTGGATCTGTACTTCCGGGGAAGCAACGGGGTGGTGCCGGCGTGGTGGGCTTAGGGCATCGAGGATCAGTACTGCCAGGGAAACAATTAGGAGGTGCAGGCGTGGTAGGTTTGGGACACCTAGAATCTGTGCTACCAGGGAAGCATCGCGGTGGTTCAGGTGTTGTAGGCCTAGGGCAACGTGGGTCTGTTGAACCAGGGAAACATCTAGGTCCTGCGGTAGATGGCGGCAAGTACGTTGGGGGAGACAAAGTAGTCGGGCGTGAAGGCTGAGGGCATCTAGGGTCAGGTGAACCTGGATAACAAACAGGAGAACTAGGTGCAACGCTTGTTGGTGAAGGAGTACTGGGAGAAGGTGTAATTGGTTTCGGGCATCGGGGATCATCGCTACCCGGGTAGCATCTTGGTGGTTCTGGCGTTGTGGGTCTTGGACAACGAGGATCAGTATTTCCGGGATAGCAATTAGGAGGAGCAGGTGTGGTCGGTTTGGGGCAGCGAGGATCGGTGCTGCCAGGGAAACACCTGGGTGGCTCCGGGGTAGTAGGTTTGGGGCAACGAGGATCGGTGCTACCTGGGTAGCACCTGGGTGGCTCTGGGGTGGTAGGTTTGGGACAACGAGTATCTGTGCTGCCTGGGTAGCACCTGGGTAGTTCTGGAGTAGTGGGCTTGGGGCAGCGAGTATCAGTGCTGCCTGGATAACATCTTGGTGGCGCAGGTGTTGTGGGCTTCGGACATCTCGGGTCAGTGCTACCAGGGAAACAGTTCGGAGAAGCAGGAGTTGTTGGTTTAGGGCAGCGAGGATCAGTACTGCCAGGGTAGCACCTAGGCGGGGAAGGAGTAGTTGGTCCAGGTGGCAAATAAGTCGCAGGACTTAAAGTTGTTGGCTGTGCTGGTTGTGGGCAATTGGGATCTGGTGAGCCTGGGTAACATCTGGATACAGGAGGGAAGGGCCTAGGGCAACGCGAGTCAGTGCTGCCAGGGTAGCAGTTAGGTGCAGCAGGAGGGGTAGGCCTTGGGCATCGAGAATCGGTGCTACCAGGGTAGCAGTTAGGTCCCGAAGGAGTTGTGGGCTGTTGTGGGCATCTCGGGTCCGTCGATCCGGGATAGCATTTGACTTGGGACGTAGGTGTAAATCCTTGGCATTGGGGATCCCGCGATCCTGGGTAACATTGCTGTGGTCTGATTGTTGTTGATACTTCTTTTTGGATTCCAGTACAGCTTGCATCGCAGTTGCTTGTGCAAAGCTAAAAATATGTGAAACAGTTCGTTTTATTTTAAATCATACAGTTCAAGTTTGTTACAATAACTTGAGTAGCAGGATTCTCACCTCAACGTTGCAAGTTAGATACACTTGATCTGTTTCAGGGAAGCGGAAGGCACTGACTTTGCTATAAGCGATCAAAGTTGCTCCACTTTTGCCCGTGTTTGTAGATTTGCTGAATCCTTCAATTAGCTTTTTCCTGTAATCAAAACAATTTAGTGTATTTAATAAACCTATAGTTTCTTATTGCTCATTGAAAATAAGATAGGTAGGTAGTTAGGTACATATCAAGGTTGCAATCTTGACGTGATGCTTCAAATCATTTCAATTAAAGTGACTACTTTTTATGTTTCTAAATAACGAGACGAGCAGGTCATTTAACTAATGGTAACTGTTACCTGCATAATAGTTGCGGCATCACCCAGAACGGTGGTATGCTAAATATTCCGCACTGCACTGCACCGCAGGCACTGCACTACACCCGTCACCCTGGGACAATAGCTCTTAAGTCTCGTAATGCTCAGTAATTTGCTTGCTGCGATGCCTTTCATACCGGAGCACAGTAATGCTTGCCCACTACTGCTTGGCGACAGCATAACTGGTAACGCGGTGGTACCGAACAAGAAAGTCTCTCATAGATGGCCTCTCGCATAAGAGCCTACTACCACTTACTTCGGGCATCCTTCTTGGTCAGTCAGTTGGATCTTATTAGTCCTGGAGCTGTCGTAATCTTCATTATCGTAGGCCCAGCAGTCGTGGATCTTAAGGTTGAACTGGTTCCTTACGTCCTTCAGGTAAACAAGGATTGTGAGATATTCGCCAATCTTGATCGTGTCTTGCAGAGGAGTTGTCTGTAAAAAATAATGTCTAGAATGAAAAAAGTGTTTCAAATTCAGCTTTGATTTTATTTAAATCCGTTCTTTATTACGAGTAGGTTACCTTTTATTATAATCGGTTTAACTATTATAATCTATATGATTGACATACGAAATTCTAAAACAGTAATTTACGTTTATACATCGCAAATAGTGTGTATCCGCGACGGAACGAAAATGTCGCTTGGGGAAAGAAAGTAGATAGTTTGTATGTTTGCGCCCATTTGTATGTTTCTATTTTCTATGTTAACTATCTTCGTTAAATGGCAGAACCGATTTCGATGCAGTTTTCGGTAGTAACTTTGAAATCGAACTAAAATAGTAATAGTAATACTTAGATTTTATTTTGGCTAATCCATTTTCAAGTCGAAATTTTTTTTTTGTGGGTATTTTATAGACACTTTTGAGCATTTTGTAGAAAAAACAATCTAGACAACAGAAGGTACTCACATTAGGGAAGACTCCTTTCTGGATGTCCATCCAGCACTCGACGCCTCCCGCCGGTCCTTCGACAGCGACTACATCCAACATATCTACCATGAACGGCTTCAGTTTCAGGATGTGCTGTTCCCGAGACGCGATGGCATTGCCACCAGCTGACACCTCAATGGTAGTGCGCGCGCATGAGATCTGCAAAAATTGTAAGAGCAAGAAAAGTGAGGAAAAATAGGTCACAGCGCAAAGATCTTATTTGAGTGCATCATTGATTTCTCTTATGTATCCTGAAAATCCAAGACGTCCAAGTACGTACGATGAAAGTATTATTACGGTTCAGACGGAGTGTGGCCAAGTAAAAACTGCTTCACTTTCAATCCTATGCTTGAGAATTCTAGCTCCAGCTCGGCAGTCAGCACCACTCAATGATTGACTTACTGACTAATAAATCCGATTTTCATGATACTCTATGTGAAGCCGTAATGAGCACGCGTGGTGAAAGGTTATGCCTTACACTCTCGTTCTATTAAGAAAGGCTTGTGTCCTCGCAATGAAAACCTAATATCATAATCGCCTCATTGCCAATTAAGTGTCTCTTTTTAGCAAATGACGCTTCATAAATTCATCATACCTTCCTAGCGAAGTCCAAGGGTCCTTGCACCAGATCGTCAGCCTGGAAGACAAGCACGTTGTCGATGGTTCCGCAGGCATTGCACAGGGGCCTGGAGCCACAGCCGTTCAGCGGCACTCGGAAGGAGTAGCGGGACTGGCTGCCTCCTAGTGACACGTATCTGTAATGTGTGAGGGACCACATAAGTACTGAAAAATGTCTTTAAAACAAGATATTTGGCATTATTTTCTTTAGTTGCAGGTATCCGCTTAAATCTACTGCAAGCGTATTTACGTCTTAGCTAAAAATCATTCTTACGACGTCTTGCTTTCCTATATAAAGACAGTGAAAAGAGTCATTGTAATAATTGACGTTCATAAGTGCGTCTGTGACGACAAAATTGAATAAAAAACTTTTGAACTTGAACTTGAAAATATTAAAATACATCAAAGCACAGACAGTTATTGCTTTAACCTTTATTTTTTCTTTGTCGGGTCAACCATTGAACAGTATAAGGTCCTTAGGAATTTATTATATTATTATGATGAAAGACTACTATAGTATTGGAAAGATTGGTCAACGAGAAACTCTCTAGTTATCATTGACATAAAGTTTAAAGTAAAAATAATAAAACCGCTCGAAATAATTGGTAATTCATATAAAAAATGTAAGGAACATACAATAAACAAACACTTACTTGCACTTAGGATCGCTCAAGTAGCCCTTGCTGTAAATAATGCCGTCAAACACATCATTAAATTCAACCGTCACGTCGATAGCATCTGTGCCACACTGCACATCTATATCGGGGGATAGAGGCGAGTCGGCGGCTCTGGCGCCGCGCATGAATGTGACCCCAACATCTTCGGCGCTTTCGTAAAATGGTGATAGGGCGTTGTCGCCGGCCAGCTGGAGGTTCAGCTCAGCTGCTGTGAGCGTGTCATCTGGAGCAGCTGCAGCTAGCGACAGCTGTAACAAAATTAAGGTCTGTGTGAACTTCACCTTACTAGCGTCTTTGTTTTCCAATTCTTATAATCTAGGTGTCTTCAAGTCAAGAGAGAATTGTTATCTTCTAGGCAAGCATGATCTATCGTCGACAACGTCGTCACTTTCTATCAGGTGACACTGTGGTCTAATGCTTGCCTAACTGGTTACAAAGTAATAAAAAGTTGTGAAAAATCTAGGCTTTAGAAAAGAGAAAGAAAAACTCTTCAGTGTAAGAATATCACATGGTACCTACAAAGAAACATTAAGACATCTTATAGTTTAAAGCAACATCTTACAGATCAGTCGGACTAGCTAGATGACCGCCATAAAAAATGGACTTTACTAACCACACTTTACTATAACAACTTTAAAAAAATTAAGGCTGATAGAATCAATTATGTAGGTAAAACAGAAAAAAGACAATTGCATTGTCTTTTTTCTGATGAGATAATAGGGTACATACGGTACCTAAATAATAAGATGTCTAAATTAGCCAGAATGAAATGATGTCAAGTTCCACACCTGTCCATAACAGTTTTTTTTTAATAACGCTTAACGATCACATACATAGAGATCCTGACCCCTAACTAGGATTCCCTGTATCTAGGAAACCAAGAAACTATGAGGACCATGGTCCCACAACACCCAGACACGAAACAAATACATGCGCTTTTTTTTTTCTGTGCACAAACATTTGTCCCGTCGCGGGAATCGAACCCGCAACCTCAGTGGTGTATGAGATTTGAGCCAACCTGCCCAACCACTGCACCACAGAGGCTGTCTATAGCTTGACTGGGACAGGTGTGGAACTGTTGCTATACAACTGTGAATCTGCTGTTCGCTAATAAACTGGCCTCTTCACCAGACTTCAGCAAACACTGGCAACAATACAATTCGAAACTGAATTGTGTAGGTATGTTGCAACAGTATGCCCATGAAAAAAAGCCCGCGTGTTCTATGCATTTTCTGCATAAATTTATAACCTACCAATAAATTCATTATATTACCGAATCCAAGACCTTGCCAATCGTGTTGTTGGATTAACATGGTCATTGATCACCGAAGATACCTACATCTAACTAAAGTGCGAAACATGCAAGGCTTTATTAGGAGCTGCAGTAACCCGTACTTAATACAATAATTACTTGACCGCCTACAATGAAACCTGGAGGCTGTCAAGGATCTATTGCTAGACAAGTTATTTATCGTAAAATCTGTAATTTATTGTTTAGGTGCGCACAATGAATTCTTTCCGCTCTCACGTACCCACCTATTATTTCATAAACTGTTAAAACAAAGTAGGTACAGTAACCATATTGCATAACAATACGTCCACAGCGTACGGGCCTGGTAACTTGAAAAAGTGAACGAGTGCCTAAAGTGACAGTATCGATCCGGTCCAGCGCTATCTTTAATTTTTAAATAGTATAAAACCTGCATGTCTCCTAATGGTGATTTTGATGAGTTAATGATTAAGAAAAAAAAATTAGAAACGTCTATAAGGCCGTAAAGTTGTACCATCATTTAAGAAACCGGCCCGCCCCACAGCTTCGACGCAGTTTTCCCGTGGGACTTTCGTGACGATAAATTTCTTAGTGCACCTCTACACCCTATAGAGAGGGAACATATATTCCAATTTTCATGTTTCTATTTTCAGTGCGTTAATTGTCTGTCCGGCAGTCATAGTCGTTCAACTCGTGGTAGGTCTCTCGTATGCGGGAGGCCGTCTGGGTAGGTACCACTTTTTACGCACTTGATATCTGCGCTTTGCCAGTTATTCCGCCAAGTAGTAGTGCGCAGGCATTACTGTGTTCCGGTTTGAAGGGCATTGTAGCCAGCGAAATTACTGGGCATAAAAGACTTAATATGTATCTCGGGGTGATGAGCTCAATGCAGTACTACGCAGTACTTTTTTAGTGTTAGAAGTTCTGGGTAGCACTGCAATTGTTATGGGCAGGCGTGGCGCTTACCATCAGCGAACGACATGCTCGTCACATTACACAGTTCCAAAAAAAGAAGAAAAAAGAAAGAAAGAAGAAAAAGTCAGGACGTCATGAGTCATGTTGTTCAGAAGTCGGAGCATTCCAATATTGATCTATTCACAAGCAGTCTGGCTGCGGTGAATACAGCCCTAACGTCATTATTATCAAATCGTTGTAATCTGTAAATGGTATTACATGGTGCCATCTCGCATTTCTTAGTTCATTTAATTGTAAAAAATCGTTTATTTTCTATTTAATTGTTTTTTAAGGAGGCTTTTAATTGCCTTTTTATATTCATTTGTCAAATTACTTATTCATTTAACAAACTACTTTAAACAACACACAACAGCTGTTAGCCCCCAAACAAAAAAAAATTGTCTCGTAGCTTTTTTCCATGTATATTAAAGAAAAAGATGTTCGGTGGGGTGGTTCGTCTTATGAATCATCTAAGCGTCCATCTATAGCTACTAGACGTTTGCCAGACAATAATTTTATTGTGGTGTGAACGTAGATTAAACACGTAGTATTTCCTTAATAGTGTTGTGATTGGCACTTAAATTGTATTATGGGTAATTATTTTACGATTCCAAACAGATGTTACTTCCTTAAGGAATGCCTAATAATTATAGTTATTTGGGGATTCATAGTTTCCGTGATTTGCAATGCCAAATTCAGTCTTGATATGGATTAAAACGTGTCCTTGAGTGGAGACCGCGAATCGGCAAGCGTAGTTTAGGACGCCTACCGACCAAGTGGAGCGACGAACTGCGAAAGGCGGCCGGAAGAAACTGGATGAGAAGAGCCGAAGACCGGGCTCAATGGCGTTCATTGGGAAAGGCCTTTGTCCAGCAGTGGACGACTACAGGCTGATGATGATGATGATGATGCATTAAAAAAATTATAGACTGTGCCCCGCGGTTTCACCCGCGGTTTTTCGGGCCTGGATCCTTTTCCTGGACCTAAAGAATAATAATCATCAAATTTCGTTCAGTAGTTATTGCGTGTTTGAGTAAAACATATCCACCCATCCATCCTTCTTCATAAACTTTGTCATATAATATAAGTAGAATCTTCTTAATTTACTTTTATTGCTACTAAATCTGTTTGTCCACTATCTCGCCTGATGTTAAGCAATGATTTGGTGGAAAATGGAGATCATAGATCTAGATCAAGACGACAGATGAGCATCTCAGACCTATCCCTGACGGTTCACAGATGATCAACATTATTGAGAAGAGAGACTTAGGTATATAAGAAACAATAAATAAAAAGGTCTAGAAAAATGTTATTACAATGCTTGAAATTTTTAAACGGCATTTTTAACGTCGTACACACCAACAATTGACCAAAAATTGAACTGTTTTATGTATTATTAATAGTTTTTTGGTAATCTTAACATTTTGTAGATTGGACAGATTACTAAGCTGATGTTTTATTATTTATCTATGCTATACCACAAATAAAATATTAGCTACGTTAAATTACGACTTAGTAGGGGTAATAATAAACATTAAACGTTTCTAGGTAAAACGGGTCCCTATTACTAAGACTCCTCTGTCCGTCCGTCTATCTGTCCGTCTGTCACCAGGCTGCATCTCATGAACCGTGATAGTTAGACAGTTGAAATTTTCATAGAAGATGTTTTTTGTTGCCGCTATAACAACAAATACAAAAAACAAAATAAAATAAATATTTAAGGGGGCTCCCATAGAACAGACATGTTTTTTTTGCCGTATGGAATGGTACGGAACCCTTCGTGCGCCAGTCCGACTCACACTGGCTGGTTTTTTTATTATATGTAACACCCCTCATGCCCTCTATCTATGATATTATCTTGTTAAAAAATTAACTTTTTTGACCTCAACTTAACTTGAGAGTATTATTGTTACATAATAAAGTGCTTGTCTTTAATTACGCCTAAAATTAATACCATCACCTTCAGTTATGTAAAATGGGTATTTAATGACCGCTTTATGATGGACGCGTAATTTTTTGCTAACATTCCACTGTGAGTTGGTTAACTATTGGATAATGGCTTTATTTTAAGGTCAACATTCGGAAAGGGTCCGAAGAATAAACTGAGTGCATCCGTAAAACAATATATTTATTATATTGTTTTAGCGTCCGGAAGTTTTTATTTAAAAGTTCATTGCTACAGTAGTAGGTAGGTAGTTATTTTTAACCGACTTCAAAATGGAGAAGGCTCTCTATTCGTTTGTATGTTTTTTATGTTTGTTACCTCAGAACTCCGTCATTTATGAATCGATTTGGAGAATTATTTTTGCGTTGGGTTCAGTATAGCTACGAAAGGGTCCCATCGATATTTGACCTTGGACTTCGAAGATACCATTCAACTAGGTTTCTTTTTTGATAAAATTTATAGTTATTGTTAAAATGTTTACTTTACAAGTAACACAATAAAATCATAGTATAAAGACTATTACGTCCTGTGGTAAAATGTAGATTTCAGAATGACTGAGTATATATTAACAATGGAATGGATTCCAAGAACTTTAGCACTGGGTTAAGTGAATATCCGGGGCATAGATAAAGGAGTCACTACATTTTAGTTGCGGCTTACAACACAAAAAATAAGTATAGAGAGGTTCGTTTCGGCTTATCTTCAAGAATCAAGGTACCTATAAATTAACTCGCAGACGTTCTGACATTTGCAAGTCAATCAGCGTCTGCATCGAATGGTGATTGGGTCACTAATGAGTAATTTTTTATGCGCGACGACGAACAGGAGGCCGTGTCATGGAGGAATTTATTTATACTTGAAATATAGGTATGAGTACAAGCCGGCGTGGTAGATTATGGTCCTTGATCTTTCTGTAAGAGAGGACACTATACCCCGACCCCCTCTGGCAGAGTGGTAATGTCTCAGTAGTGGGACTCGACATATGTAAGATATTTACAGGGACTTTTTTAGAGGACAAGATTAATTAAGTCTTTAAGTACGTTTTGTCTTACAAATATATATATTTTTATTTATCTTACGTGTTACTTTATTTTACCTCTCTGTAGGAATCTACGTAACCTTGTTGGAGTTAAGCACTGATCCTATAAAAAAGTTATAGGATCAGTGGCGTTAAGTATTCATTGATAACGATTCAAACTAAATAAACAATCGTTGCAAAAAATATACAGTTTTAGAAAGTCGTCAAAACTTGAAAGATTTAATGATTTGAAAGATTTCAGTTTCACAAATACTCTGTATATAACACATTTCTCGTAGTGACGAGCGCAGTCAGTTTCATACGGGACTGTTCAGATCAAAGAACTACACGAAATTGCGCTTTTTATGGGCATGTGCTAGAGTTAAATAACATTATCTTTCATTTTATAAATACTTATGTATGTATTACTTATTATAGTTATGTATGGTATAGATATATTTATTTTTGTATTTATTATATTAATATATTTATTTTAGAGATTTATGATTATAGTTGCTGATTTTTTATTCAAACTATAACCGCACAATGAAACCTATTTGCTCATGTGACAGCTCTCTTTCCTAAAGGGTTTGCTGGAAGAAAACTTTTTTAGGGTTTAGCTCGCGTTTGTACATGTAGTTTATAATCCACGATGTAAATGTTCTAACAGTGTACAATAAAGAATATAAGATATAAGATGTGCGCACTTCAAGCTACAAAGTTGCTCGTCTGATCATTTAGTTTAAAGATGGCTTCGGAAAAGGAGCATAGACGTACCTGCACGAGGGCGATCAGTGCCGCTATACGCATGACAGACGCTTCATGGGTCCTGAAACAAGAAATTAATAAGATAAGATATTATTTATTGCCAAAAAATATATACAAGTAGTACAGAATATAACTTAGAATCTAAATAAATGAGAGTTATCGGCGATCCCCAAACTAAGCACGAGGCCTGTGTCTTTGGGGGTCGAGTGCAATTTGACCAAATTGCAAAATAATTAACTATTATACGAGTATTATATTTATTTATTATACGAGTATATTATTTTTTTATTTTATTTTTTATTTATTTTAAATATAGAAACAATTGTGTACAAATATATGTATACAGTGATAAAAACGAAACGAACCTACAAGAAAAGTAAAAAAAATAAAAAATATTGTAATATTTTAATTATTGTATTAGACATAATAAGGTACCCATTTTCATTATTTAAGACGCCAGGTTGATTGAAGGTAAATTTTTCCTTGTATGTATAACATCTATAAGTATGATAAAGTTCTACCAATGTCTTGATTAGTATATAATTGTTTATTAAACATTAGAGCGGCGGCGGTGTCTGTTAACGCATCGAGATGTGACACAAAAAAAAACCATATAGTATGATACTATATTACATGACACACATTACTAATGTGTAAAGTACAAGTCCTACCCATAAAAAACACAAGAACAAAATGTCCCCTTAATAGATACAATTAAAAAGTGGTTAAGACATTCTTAGTATTAATCTATTTCTCAGCTTAAATTAATTGTCAGCCTTAGCACGTCTCTCATCTATTTTCATTACCGTATATTTTAAGTAGTGCAAAAAGTAGGTATCTTAAGTTTGCGTGTGATTCCTATGTTAATAAAAAAATATTCTATTCTTGTGTCACGATTTTAAATCTAGAGGTAGTGTTAATAAGCTGTAATGCTTGATTTATATCTTGTCAAGTTTACTATCCACTCTACTATCTAGCTATTTTGTAAAGTCAGTCAATTAAAATTATCATCCTGTGAAATGAAATTCTGTTACCCAAGGCACATTATCAAGTTCCTAAAGTCAATTCATCTTATTACAAATTCTCTTTACAAATATGTATCGTAATTATGTTCATTGTTTGCATATCCCACATTCTAGTTTTACAGCGGGTTGCTCTCACACCTTGATTGTCATTTGTCATTTTCAGTGGCAGTTCGCGATCTAGGAATCCGGTAACTGGGTGGTGTGCTAATTGGCGTGATTGATACGCTGTTTTTTGAGCAGTTGCAGTAGCAAATGATTTACCACTAGAAACTTAAGCATCTTATTTACCGGTGACTTGCTTATAGTTTGAGGCTTTGTTCATACTTAGGTATAGACTATTGGTAATTTGGTAAATAAAGTATTTAGTAAATAAACTAGCATTTACTCAACTAAATGTAAACACATTTAGCTACCGAGTTGTAGTTGTCACGTGGCTAAATTATTTTTACAAGTCCGAACTAAGCTTACGTATATCTCCGGTGGATTAGTGATTTTTTAGACAAGACAATACTTACGTGTTTGTTACCCACCAGGAATCGTGTTTCTGCGCAACATAATTTATTTATTTATACTTTCGGACAAAACTATACTATGTACATGGAGGGCTAAATGCTAGCATAGTATTTTCTACCAGTCATTTAGGACGTGCAAGAAAAATGTTACAGTAGAGAGCTTAATGGGAAATTTAAATTACCTAAATAATTTATTAGATAGAGAAACTGAATTGACGATATCAAAACAAGAACGATAAACTATTATTACATTGTATTACATAAATACGAGACTATTTTTATATCAATACTACTAGTAACTAATTATCATCATTCATCATGTCATCATTATCACTACTAGTACTAATAATCAACAAAATCTAGATTGCTAAATTTGGCTCTAACAATCGGCTCAAATAAAACACATATTTTTTAGGCAAAAATCGT
Organism: Petrophora chlorosata; assembly: GCA_951640565.1. Lineage (NCBI taxonomy): Eukaryota > Metazoa > Arthropoda > Insecta > Lepidoptera > Geometridae > Petrophora > Petrophora chlorosata. Next base: position 9,063,845 of record OX621203.1, on the reverse strand, counting down.
GAAATGTTAACTACTGATTCAACCGACACCTACATTTTACGTCATCGGATATTGACATCTTGATAGGTGATAAAATCATACCCACGGGATGCAATACCGCGCAATAGTGTCAAGTGCTTTGGCACAGTGATGAGTAAAACATTATGAAATATTGCAAAATATGTATTTGTTCGACTATTGTGCAGCTGTCTATGACCGCAGAATAGGTTTTAGTACGTGGTAAAGTAAAACCAACGTATTACACTACACCTTCAATTTATAAGATGAGATGGAAGGTATGCTTGCAATTTGACCCGAATATAAAACACTAGCTGCACCCCGTAGTATCCCGGGATAAAATATAGCTTATGTGTTATTCTGATGTATAATATAACTAATATTTATATTGCATAATGTATATTATTATTATTAATTTCACGCTATCTTATCTCTTTCTTTTTAATATTTTTTTTTTGTCTCCGCTGGTACTATTTGTTTACTTTTCGGCAAACATCTGAGGTCGAGCAAAGGGGTACGCTGAAAACCAGCCCTGTGTAAACTCACTAGAGTTTACACAGAACGATGCTGAGCCTACCTCTTATTGCCAAAACATAATACTGTATAAATATTGCTGTTATATTAAGTTATATTAAGTTATTGGCAATAAAAAATCATTTTCTTTCTTTCTTTCTTATTGTAGTTTCATTAAAATCCATTCTGTAGTTTTTGCGTGAAAGAGTAACAAACATCCATAAATACAATATTTTGCGAATCTAATATAATACAGGGTATAAGCTATCTCCATACTACATTTCAACAAAATCCATGCAGTAGTTTTTGCGTGAAAGAGTAACAAATGTACATCCATACATCCATTCTTACAAACTTTCGCGTTTATAATATTATAGTAGGAAAAGTAAGGATCATTTGGTATACTTTATGATGTGCTAAACATTTCGGCTCAGCCGAGGTTTGAACTCGGGACCTCTTCCTTCAGTACAAGAAGTCATCAATCAGCCCATCACGTTCATACTTTTGGGACACGGGACTACACTCATAGAGAGAGTATAATCCATCACGCTGACCCAGTGCGGGTTGGTGGATGACATAAATCCTTAATTTTTTGTAATTAATTCTTGGACATGCCGATTTCCTCACGATGTTTTCCCTCACCGTCTTTAGAGCGAATGTTAAATCCGCACATAACAGCGGTGCGGGGCCAGCGGGATTCGAACTCGGCTGCGTCGGATCGAAAGTCGCACATGCTCCCACTGAACCACACTCGCTTTTTTGTGTTGGGTACAAGAAGTGCTCTAACACAACAACTGGGTCCGATAGCGGCGTGCCCTCTGAAGCACGGTATCATCAATCAGATGTGAATACCACACAAACGGTCACCCATCCAAATGATGACCGCAGCTAGGCGAACAACGTCACGAGCGCTATATTTTATATATCAAAAACACACACCTTAATTTATAACTTATTCTACGTCAATTGCATATGAAGTATTTCGAAATATCTAAATTGCTTAGGTAACTATGAAATTAAATATCGATTAGCTTTGTAAGCCTAAGTTGGCCACAAAGCCTAAATAGTTTCTGAGCAATCCAAGGACATCTTCTAACAAGAGATTGACTAAGTTATTTCAAGCACGTAAAGTGGGCACCTAATGCGTGGATCTAATGCAATTTAAATGTAAAAATGTATTGTAAGTATGCATGAGCGTAACCTAAAACCTAAGATAAGTTTTAGGAGAGAAAAACTCGAGTAGGTTTTTATTAATGAGATGGACTGACACTGGTTCGAATCCAGCCCGGGCAAATAGAAAGCCTAAACATTGATCGATTTATTCCTTATTAAAAAGTAATTACTGAGTCGATACAATTTATTTTTAAGATCATAATAAATAAAATATTCTCCTAATAATATTATTTTATACTTAGTAGATACTAGTTCTGTCCTGTGTTCAATATACGCCGCCCGAGAACAACAATTGTGCGGCCAAGTAATAGACTCCTACGTTTCATATACTTACATACTTTTTTTATTTTTTTATATTATATATATATATATATATATATATATGTTGTTTATTATAAGTAGTGTATTATCTTTGTTTTTTTTGTAGGATATTATTATTTTAAATGTACAAGTAAAGTTTTTTTTTTGTTGATGAGTACAGTCAATTTTTCATTATTCCTATAGCAACACGGGTATCAGCTGAAAATCAGCGCCGAGTTGTGTAAAACTCTTGGCATTTTATGCTGAGCTGAGCCCATTCGGCACATATGTTTATTATTTAAGTTTTTATTTTTTGCATTATTTGTTTGTCGTGTGCCGAATAAATGGTTTTTCTTTCTTTCTTTCATAAAAAATAATAATAATAAGGGCGTTGTTCGAGCGTTTTTTTTTAAATACAACCGCCCTTCTAAAATTTTTAAAATTTTAAATACAAGCGGCCAGTAACTTTTTTATATAATTTTTTCATTTGATCTCTTTAGTCGCGGAACACTAAGGAATAATATTCATGTTCCTGATTAAAACTCATTTCTGCCTTATATGAAAATCACTAGGAGAAAAGACGTAGTACTTTATCGCATTTATTGAAGAATCATAATCGTTTTTCGATTATATGGGATGAAAATGTTAGGTTCTAATTTCTAATATTGAATTTCGTAAAATAATCGAGCCTAAGAATAATTTAAGTATAACGAACAAAGCCACTTTACAAATTTATAATGCTGTATCTAAAAACGTAATATATTAGTGTAAATGTCGGGGCACGAAGACGTTAATTGTAAGGTTGCATCCGTCATGGACTCGTGAGGTCGCCGGTCTGAACCCACCCGATGGTTCCGTGGTTTCGTCATGGCGCCCAATTATACTGAAGAATTACAGCACAGCAGACTAACTTGGTAATGGTCCCTCTTGAAGTGTTTTGTCATCTTTGGTAGACAACATACCAGGCCATGATGAGATGAGTAAGTAGGTACATAAGTAGGTCGATGGCCTCATGGTAGAAGAGCCTGCCCATTACTATACCTACTATATACTGTAGTTATTACCAAGAAGTATATGTTATTCCCGTAAATGAAAAATATGAAAATATTTTTTATTGCAGCGTGAATAAAAATTTACACAGGAAAAGTTGCCTGAAACATGCCTGAGAGAATCAAAGTCAAAGTCTAAATATCTCTTTATTCATTTTTGGCATCACAGACGCACTTATGAACGTCAAATTATCACAATGACTCTACCACCGTCTCGGAAAAGAACCACTACTCAGAAGATACGGTAAAAAACTGAAGGGACTTTTAGAGATTTTGTTAATTTTTTTGGGTTTCTGCAGTTATGTTTCTTATGTACCAGTTGGCTACTTCGCAGAAGTGGAATGTTCAGAATCTTTGTCTTCTATGTTATTACGAACAGTATCCTTTTCTAATCAGTCTAACAGTCATTTGAATTTACTTTCTGTAAGCTTCGTTATACATTTCGAAAAGGACTTATTCGTTTTAGTCAGTCTATACCTAGGTACAACAATCCTATCCTTATTTCTATAATTAATTTTTAGAAAAAAACAAAAACCGACTTCAATGTATCTTCGAAGTCCAAGGTCACATATCGATGAAATTTATATGGGACCACTTCGTAGCTATACTGAACCCGACGCAAAAAGATTTTTTCAAATCGGTTCATCAATGACGGAGTTCTGAGGTAACAAACATAAAAAGAAATACAATCGAACAGAGAACCTCCTCCTTTTTTGAAGTCAGTTAAAAATATAAATTGAATTAAATACATTGCGCTTCGCGCTGAAGGAATAGTTAGTTTTCTTTACTGAAGGTTTTAAATATGTTGAGGTTTTTACACTAGACAAGCCCTCGTGAAGTCCTAACTACGATTAAAAATAATATTATTTAAACTTCTACTCGAACATGATTTTTTATTATTGTAGATTGGCTTGCGTTTGACTACTTTATTATTGTAGATTGGCTTGCGTTTGACTACAATCTCACTCAATGATGAAAGTAAGATCTCAACTGATATACCTAATAATCTTTAGTTATTTCTATTTTTCTAGTCATTTATATTGTGTATAAATTATGTGTGTTTTGGTCGAATACGATGGATAGTTTGTTGTTGTATCCTGATTCCTATATACCAGCAATTAATGGAAGTAATACAAATATCTGCATACATTTAAATACCGTCCGAGTTTATATGTATTTATTTGAAGGGAGATCTAATGGATGATGATGTTGCGGAATTTTATTTATATACTACATATTTATATAAAATTTTATTTCTTACAAATTTTCTATGTACTATCTACATATATATTATATAATTCAACAACAACGTACTCAATATTCGGTGAAATTACACTAAATATTTTAATTACGTTTCAGATTTGAATGGGACATTGAAATGGCTTTTCGTTTCATTATTTATAAATTCCTAAAGATTTACAAATTAGCATAATTTGATTATGATTAGTATCACATTATAAATGGTAGAGCTCAAATTCAAATCACATCCTCTCATCTCGAATTATGTTAATTAAATTGAAAAGCATCAAGAATCAAGATTGATTCAAAAGCTAACATGTCTTTAATATAGTCAGTACAAATTTTCCTAATAACCAGTCTTCGATCAAACCTGTGCCCTTCACGGCAGATGTGCAGTCACGCTTGCTCGGGTAAATCGAGGCAATATTCTACGAAGCCTTAGGTCAGTTCCCTTCTAACGACAGTTCATAGAGGTAAATAGGTTCATAAGTGTGATTTAAAAGAAAAATATTGGTCTCAGGAAGGTCTTGGAGCTGTGACGTGACCTCCTTTCCGAAATATTAAACTTAGGTTATTCGGATAGTCTCATCTAAAGAAAAAAGTACTCTCTAGTCTTACCTAACGTGCATATTAAAAATAATTATGGAAGAAATTCTAAAATCTTCAATGTAATAATTACCTAAGTTTTAAGAACCGACTTCAAGATTAAACTTATATTTTTTGATTTTGTTATTTTCTTTAAAAAGTCCTGCATCAATTTCGATAAAATGTATATGGGACCATCTCTGAAGTATGACCTACCAAACAAAAAACATCAAAATCAATTCATAATTGGCGGAGTAATCGCGTAACAACGTTAGAAAAAAACATACCGTCGAATTGAAAACCTCCTTCTTTTTTGAAGTCGGTTGAAAATAACCCATAATCCCATTATTTCTTGCTTCAAAATTATCCCCAACGTTGCAATTCATACCAAAACAGATTTAAGTACAAAAGCCGAATCATATATTAAGGTAAAAAAATCTCATTGCGCATAAAATACAAGAAACTACACAAAACCTGACGTGTCAATGTTCCCTACAAAATCTTGTATAGTTAAATTGTAAACAAAATAGGCACGTATCAATAGTAACAATTACTTCAACCTACCAAAATTGATTGGGCTGAACAATGGTGACGCTGGTTCTCATGCTTTTTCGTTTGTTTCTATAAAACAGGCTAATTTGTATTGTCTCCGAGTTTCGACTGAGATCGATTAAGAGAGGCAGTGAGCGATTCTAGTACTTATTTAGCATTTGATTTTAGATAAGTAGGTAGATACTCGATTTTGTAATTGTCTAGTAGGTTATACTTTAGAAGAGTACTTGAAAAGGTATGAAGGAGTTTTGTTAACGTGCTTTTATAAATTTATTTAGCATTTTTTATTTTCATATAACTACAATTAAAGATTTAATTACTTTGGTCATCAATTGCCATCTTTATGATCGAAGAATTTGATTTAAAAACTTGTGATTCATGGTGAATATTTAAGTTCATTAAATCAAGTTCTAATGTTAGTGACCATGATAGTTTAAAAATGTATTTATGATTGAAGATTGCTATACCTAAATAATGTATTGACCTTGATCAAAATGATGTCAAAAAGCTCCTGCACCCGTACCTATATCTCCCTCAAGCGACAATTGTATATCGTGTTGAGCTAAGATTAGTGTGTAAAATCACTGCGACAGTGTCTTATGATGCCATATATTGTGCCATTAAGTTTATCTCAACTTGTAGTTATCGTATTTTGGTGTAAAGTAATGATATTAATTCGATTTTTTGCCTAAGTTGACAGTAATTGGACCGCATCTCATTAGTCGCAGTGAAGCTATACCTTAATTTGAGCTCAACACGATATACGATTGGCGCTTGAGGGAGATGTGGGTAGGGGGCTGAAAGCTCACAATTTTAAAAACATTCCTACCTGCGATACGGGTACGGTGGAGTCTTTGTAGTATTTTTATTGCCGTTCATAAGTGTCTGTCTTCTTCTGTCAAATTAATTTAACATTTTTAATTACATAATCTTCTTCTAATTACACATTTAAACCACAGATGGACTGTCTTTAATTAATCACGTAAGTTTATAACCATTCAAAGTAAAGGTCACTAACCATGGTAATAGTCAAGAAGTTTGTTATTTTTAGTATAGTTCAAGGCTGTAGCCATATTCACTGTGAATATATTATTTTAAATTACAACTGGTTCAATTATTGTAACGTTTACGTTTTAGCAGTCAGCATTTAAAAAATATAGCTTAGAATGTAATAACTATTAAAACACTACAATAAAGAAACAATTAAAAATAAAATTACAATAAAAACTTAAATTTGAATGATAATATCGCCTATTGTGGCACTGTGGCACTCTTAGTGCCACAATAGACGATCTTATCGCTCTAAGCGATCTTTTTCGGACAACTCAGCTTAATATAGCCGAGGTAAATATAAATTACGAGATTGACGCTAAATTCAATGATAGGTAGTTTTTTACTGAATTTTGCGTTTAGTCCAAAGTAAAACATTAACCAAGATTTTGGAGCTCAGAACTAAAGTCTTTATTAGGAAAGCAAGTTTATTGCTTACTATGGGACACTCAACTTTGAGTTTCCCATAGTATGCTTAGCTACTCGTCATCTCGTCTATGTGTTCAGCTGTTCAAAATTATCACTGTTTTCATTACTTAATTGACTAAGACCCAACGATTTTATTTTTCATTTATTCGGGTAAACAAACAGTGATATAATAATAATGGTTATTAAATAATTAATCAATTAATCTATGAAAAGAGATTAATTGTAACACCAGCAGCATTTACCACGGATTACTGATATAATTTTACTAAAGGTTAGCTAACGAAAGAATAGAATAGTAGATACTACTTTAGTATATCAAGTAATTTTTTTAATGTACTAGCTCGTGCATCCACAATGTCTATAGCATTAAACATTAGTGTTATATATGATTCTTCTAACGGATACAACGCAGAGCGCTTACCAGCATTAGTGCAGACAGTGATTAGCAGCCAATAAACGATTAAGGCTTTTCAATTGCGTCTATGGGTTTTTTATGAATACATGGAGTAAAATGTATTTTTCACATACGTACATGCTTCTAGGTTCAAGCGTACATGGTAATAACATAGGTACATACCTAACAACATAAAAGACTTAATGGTACCTATCTAGTTAATTTGTATTTCGATTTTTGCAGCGGTTTTAGTCACTTAATAAGACGTTTTAAGAACTGTTATTACTACATCGTCCCACCTAAAGAGTACTTGAGAATCTCCAATAAACTTCTAAGTTTATTATTTATGTTAACTTATGTTTTGATTATCGAATATAAAGTGTGCCACGGTCGCAGTGACTTCATTTCGTGCCGTAAACCCTTGTGCCCTAGACCGGTCGAACTGGTCGCAATCGCCGCAATTTATCGAAGATCCACCCAACGTTATGTAATCCGCGAAATGTGGGATGACCACTTGAGGGTCAATTTAATGATGCAGTAAGGCGATGCCGTGAGGCGACTTTAGTATAGTTGAGAATTACACGGGTTTCGCAGTTGCCTTGAACGAAAACGCAGCTGTCAATCAATTCAGTTGCAATTTGAAAATTTATTTTAGAAATATATACGCTTTCGATTTGATGCACCACTGACTAAAAGTGTGGACTAACTTGCTCAAAATATGAAAAAGGGATTTTGTTTTCCTAAGAAAACTGTAGGTATACAGGTACGTATTTCTTTTAAATTATTTTTATTTATTAATTTCACAAAACCGATTACATTCAGTAACAGTAATGAAACTGATCATTTATTTGTAAGCTAGAGTGTGATCCAAACATGTTAATTTGGCAAGGTAATTAATGAATAATAATTAATTATAACAGATATATTACAATTATATGACATCAACCAATTTACACAACACACAAGCCCGTTTTTTATATGACTATACTACACTCTAAAGGAAGACTCATGTCCTATGAATGAGAACAGCTGAAAATGACTATTGTTAAGATCCATTACAATTGTTGAAGCTGTTCATAGCCTTCTAATTTTATCAAAGCTGTACAAAGAGCACGAGATGGTTATCTACTCTGGCATTAAGTTGCACGATACATGATACATCCCCTTATTAGGAGAGGGCAATCATGATACGTGACATTAATCTACTCAAGATTCAAGAAGAATCCTTGGGCACGCTGCCAACAGGTCGTGGGCTAGAGCATTTGGGCTATCTATAGGACTTTAATAGTCAATTGGTTGTCCAATTACTTCTCCTTGTATTAGTTTAGTTTTAGTAAGTAGAGTGTAGATTTTTTTGTAATAAAGGCACCCAAAATAATATAATTCACTTCTATATCAGTCAGGTAATTTGGGAGTATATCTAATTAACGCATCGCATCATATGAAACTTTGTCTTGGACAAAAATTTGTTGGATATCTAATGATTTTATAGTGTAGGAAATGAAGGGGAAAATGCTGGCAAAGTTCCAAATCAAATGCTTTAAACTTTATATAGGTATACTTGGTTCAGGGTAAGTCGTTTACCTTTAGATAGTTATTGACTACAAATGTGACCAGCTACTTAAGCGCAATTCTTTTTAAAACAACAATTTGAGAAGCTAATTTTTGTTACATAGATATTTTATCTCTGTGCTGTATTATGTATACCTAATAATTTTGATGTCTTAATTATTTTTATTTGGTTTGGCTTCTTTTTAACCGACTTTAAAATAAGAGGAGGTTCTCTGTTCGATTCTATGTTTTTTTTTAATTTTATTTGTATATGTTTTTTACCTCAGAACTCCGTCATTTATAAACCGATTTGGAAAATTTGCATTGGGTTCAGTATAGCTACGAAGTGGTGACATATAAATTTCATCGATATTTGACCTTAGACTTCTAAGATACATGGAAGTCGGTTTTTATTTTTTTGATAAAATGTATACTTGTGAATTATGCTTGTATGTATCTAAATACTTTATTTATATAAATAACTTAAAGAACACCTATAGTACCAGTATCATCTACAAAGCCTAAAGGTACGGAATCTGATCCATCGCAATGCATAGAACGCGTGACATTTGGGAAGCCCTTCTTTTGCTTCGTGATCAATTACCTCACGCTACTTTACATGTTTGAGAAGGGATATTATTGGCTCCAGTACAAAACTTTAAAGATACATTTATATTAACTACGATGATTCCGCTTGTTGTCCTATACGGTCCTCCATAAAACCTGGATAAGATGAACAGTCGTTATCTACGGCGAATCTCTAAATTGTATAAAACAAAGTCGCTATCCGCATCCCCATTTCGGTTTCTCCGCATACTTCTAAACCACGCCACGGATTTTGATACGGTTTTCGCTGTATTAGATTTTTTTACGGAAGGTAAATAAGTACAACACTTTAATGTTTTGTTATCAAGTCGTCAAAAATTACACCACATTAGGAAAGAGTATCCGTGCGAATCCGGGGTCACTAGTAAAAATTAGAACCCATTCACGTTTTTCGCACCGAGATAACCTGTACATAGCATTATTTTCATCTCAATTGAAAACTTTATTTCCAAGCGATCGGGATGTAAACAAATCTTACGTGCACGAACTAGTATACTAGATTTATTTTTTCTTTATTCTAGGTAGCATCATACATAACGCTGCTTCCTATTTTTATTACAATCTAGCCTTATAATTAGGCTAATAAGTAATTTAAATTGAACTTAAACTGATATATAGCTTAATACTAAGAATGTGTCCTTCAAATTTTTAAAAATATGGTATATAAGCACTATTTATCCAACTGTTAACTCTATAATATATATGTATTGTATTTATTTAAGTAGGTATGTTTATAACTTATTTAATACTTTATTAATATATATTATACTTTATATATACCAATATTTTATTTAACTCTGCATATTTATATACACATACATATATATTTATTTTTATTTGTATGTTTCTTTTTCGTATGCACTTATTATTTATATTAGTAATTTAGTTTGTTTTGTTTTATATAATTGTGTATATTATTATGTAATTTGGTGTGCAATAAAGTGTTATTGTATTGTATTGTATTGTGTCCATTAACACTTATCTTATTGTCTCTTGTAAGGCGAAGACACTTTGTTCATGTATTCTTTCTGGGTAACAATTGCTACATTACACTAATTCACTAGCACTACACTAACTCAAACGGTTTAGTTCTTTTGAGTCTTCTCACTATATCCGTGTGGTCAAGGAGCTGGATTGCCTCGACGTTTACATGATGGTGAAGTCTATGTTCGTGAGCTTCGGCATATTGTTTTATAACTTTATGGACGAACTCTACTTTTAGGTCCCGATGAAGACCGTCATTTCTTATGTACCAGGGTGCAGTATACTAGTAATGCTTAAATGTAACTTTACGACTCAACGTAGATGATTCTTAGAAGGTATAAACAAAATTGATGGTACTAAATAAACCTACCCATTATTCCAACATTAGTTCGGAGCTAGCTTTGCGTTGGTAATCGTGTACTCGAATAACAATCAGTTTATTAATTACTAACGTTATTGCGTGGTTAAACTTAACTGAAACTTTAGCCCGTGGGAACAATGTTGCAAGTTTTATGTAGGGTTAAGCGGTTTTGTTGCTGAAACGTGTCTTTCTTAATGTTTTGGTTGTTTAGAATAACTAAGTAAACGGACTGAGTGAATGGACGTTGTGTGTGACACGTGACATGTTACCTAAATTTCGTAGAACTAGCTAGCGAAGTTTGATCTAAAAGAGAAACAAGTGAAAATCACAATTACCACACGCCAATTACCAATATGAATATGAACAACACCTAAAGTCATTGGTGATGACGCGCTATTCGAGTCAAGACTCCACAGTCTTGAACATCGACGCAGAATTGCCAGTCTATCAGTTTTTTATCGGATACATTTCGGAGAGTGTGCGTTGGAATTGCACCAACTAATTCCTCCTATTTTATCATCGGACTATAAGACGCACGGAAATACGCCACCGTTGCATGGTGGACATTCCTCCCGCGCGTACTAAGCGCTTCGCTTCCACTGATATTATGCGTACTGCTAACGAGTGGAACTCCCTGCCAGAGTCAGTCTTTCCCGATAGCTACAATCTGGGAATCTTCAAGTCTCGAGTGAACGGGTACTATCTTGGTAAGCGTGCTAGATCGTCGACCGCATCGTCACTTACCATCAGGTGACATAGTGGTCAAACGCAAGACAATTAGCAAGTAAAAAAAGGTATCTATTATTCCAAAACGAATATATGTTATTTATTTGATACCACATTATAAAAACAATTATTTGTTTTGGTTTCATATTATTCCATTATATAGGTAGGTGCATACTAAGTATATATTACATCCAATGTACATAGCTACCACTACCATCATCATCAGCGCCATCAGCAATGTCACTGCAGCAGCTTTACCAGACACAAAAATCCATACTTCGCCGTATAAAGGAGTTGGAATGGATTAGGTAGATTCTGGCGGGGAAACATATATATGTACATGTACAATTCATTCCATGTGGGTCAGGTGGTAGGTTTCTCGTATGCGGGAGGCAGTCTGGGTACCACCGCTTTGCCAGTTATTCAGGCGCCAAACAGAAGTGCGCAAGCATTACTGTGTTCCGGTTTGAAGGGCATTGTAGCCAGCGAAATTACTGCGCATTATGAGACTCAAGAGCTAATTGTCTTAGGGTGACGAGCGCAGAGCAGCGCCGCGGATTTTGCAAAACAAAGTTCTGGGTGGTGCTGTTATTGTTATAGGCTGCCGTATTGCTTACCATCAGACAAACGACCAGCTCGTCATGTCACTCAGTTACATTTAAAAAAATAATTAAGAATAAAAACAAATGCAACACCAATACAGACAATTAATTGAAAATTCCAATACAAATTATGTAAGTTTGTAAACATCAAGATATATTTTCGAGCCCACTACCACAACTGATGATACTGATGACTAAAGCGCAAAGTTATTCTTTGAAACACTTAACATAAATAAGTCAACATCTTGAATCTTGCACTTAACTTGACCTGACACAATTTTATGATTCAATTACCTTAAAAACATATTCCTTACGTATCGCAATTTTATTACGTAATTGATGCATCAAGCATCATCTATTTCTTTTACTTCTTGCTAGCTTAATAATACTCTTAATCTTATATTAGCTTTTATAAAATTACTATTTGCACCCCGCAGTTTCACCTGTCGTTATATAGCCTAGGTATCTGTTAATCTAATGTATCTCCATTCCGATTTTCACTCGCCTTTGAGCCGTTACAACTTGAAAAATTAACAAACACACTCACACGCTACATAGAAACTTTCACATTTTTAATATTAGTGTGATTAGGCTACATATTAATTATGTCAATGATTACTGATTACTTTGGTAATGCAAAGCCGCATAGGGTTTTCCCATACAATATGGTAGTTTTGTTTTTTTTAGGAAGGCATCGCTAGGCGTGGCCAAATGACCTAATGACTTGGTTGTCCCGTTATTATAGGCCTCTGTACAAAAATAAATTATATTATTTCTTATAACATTTCGCAAAATCCTTTCATAACTGTCGAGTCGAGCATCTTTACCCTTAATTATTGTAATCCGTCTCGAACCCCATTCACCTTGAGTGGTTTCACAAGGCGCGCATACTCGTGCCTATGTTGTTCGTCGTATACTGTTTAACACGTAATAGCTTGTATTTAAACTGTGGTTTAATCTGCAATTGATGACGACGGGATAATTGTTTGATGTATTACTGTTCTGTTAATGGTTGTTGATCGTCTTTATTGATTCGATATAATTATTAAGTTTGTGAAGAGAAAGATGCCTCAAGTGTCGAAATAGTTTTTGTAAAGTCTGCATCAAAGAATACATTTTGCTATCATGTCGCAATAATGATTTCAATAACCAAGTATTTGAGACAAGCAAATATCATACTACTGATTGTGACATGGGTAATAACTAGTGTTGCCAGGTGTCCCGATTTGCGCGGGACGGCCCGATTTGCGCGGGAGGTCCCGATTTTTAGGGGTCCGCTGACACGTCCCGATTCATTTTTGATCGGGACGCCAAATGGCCCGATTCTTCACTTACTACTACACGGACTTTATTCGATAATTTTGATAAAAGAAGACACACAACTTAATGATTATGATTAGTGAAATGGTTACGTTTGATTTTGTAATATTTTAAAAGGTTTATTTGTTCTACCATTAAAAAAACTGACTATCCGTATAAATATATATATATACTCATTCACAAAAACCAGTTTTCTTTTGTAGTCATTATAGTTGTCCCGATTTAAAAATTAAAATCCCATTTATTTTAGCCTTTCGTTCCAAAATTTGACAGACTGGACTTGGCAACACTATTAATTACGTATACCCACTTAATTGATGCTGACTGCCAGGTAAACCGCTTTACTGCCAGCATCAGTGTAAAATAATAACTGACGATCAAACTTCACATCTTCACCGATCATCAAAACGACCAACTCTTACTGCTTGTAATAGTGAAAAGGTTATTTAATAAGTGCTATGACCGTATGACCTAATCTTATACAATATTAGGCAATAATAATCGTAGGGTTTTGCAACAACTTTTATGAAATGAAGCTAAATTTAATAGCAAAGTCATATTATTAAAATTCAATGGGTAATCACATTTATTTATATTTTTATTCATTAGCTATTCAATCAGATGATTTCAATGGTCATTATGGTAGATTAATCATTGATTAATGAAGAGATTAATTTTGTAATTACAACTTTATTCATTATATGTTATAACTGACTAATAGATTTTTGATTGAGAGTCAAATAAAGATAATAATTATGTATCTTAATTTATAGAGGTATAGTATATTTTTTATGTTTTGCGATAGGAACACACACATATTGATTAGCTTACAGGATCTTAAATTCGAATTCTTCTTCTTAGCGAGTCGATCCTTCGGCATTATATTTTTTGAACCAGTACTCCGTGGAGCACAGAATTATTCATGGCAATCTGAAAGTCCTCGCGTGTACAAGTGGCAGGGCAAGACAAAAGGTGCGCCAAAGTCCGGGGAGAGATAGCGCACTTTTGGTTTTTGGTCATGCTAGTTTCCTGGCGATGTTTTCCTTCACAGACATTTGAATAGGTTAGTAATATTTTTTTAATTTTGTTTCTTCATTTCTTTTGAACGTGGCATATTTTATATTATATTGTATTTTGTTCACATAATCTACATATGAATATATAACTAAAACCATATATTATATTACTTATTCCTTTATATTACTAAATTATTATTGTATACTCTGTTTAATGTACCATTTTGTTCTTATCTATATAATGTATTTATTTGTAGCATCTTGATTGGTTTATATATTTTTATTTAAGACAATATTTTTAAGTTGATTGTAAACTGTTTGTGCTTGAGAAAATAAATAAATATCTCGGTAAGTGGGGGTCTGGAGACGTTTAGGAACGTGACCGCGGCCCGGACAGAAACTTGCAAAATAATTTATTTCCCTTAAAATCAAATTTTATCTACCCTGGTCATTGATCCCGCTATTCTAAATTCCCCAACGACATATAGGTCCTGGACTAAATAATGATATTTATTTATTTAATTATTTCTTCTTACAGCTATCATTACAGGTATATATGTACCTAATGCGATAGTGTAGCTATCTTACCTATATATATTTATATAAAACAAAACTCGTAATGCTATCTTTGTGAATTCATTCAGAGAACAAGAAAATAGGTCTACTTCAATTGCGATCATGTTAAGATATATTAACAATTATCAACATATTAGCATTTAATCAATTAAACTCCAGTAGCAGTTTCTCAAAGCAACAAAAGGTAGGTAACTATCTATCAATCCACTGCTATTTATGGAGAGGTAGTACATTCCAGCTCCGGTAGTAGCCTAATGAATGTGTTTACATGGTCATTACAGATGTTTACAATATATAAATTAAAATATAATTTATCCTGATGATATATTATTATATTTATTTATATGAGTTATCGTCACTGGATAGTAGGTGGTAGAATATACTTTGTATTAAGTTTTGTAGGAGGGGTTCTATCGGTGTCCTTTAGGCAGGCCGAGGTCGCAGGGGAAAGTAAATAATACAGGGGGGTGTAAACGTACAGGCTTGTATTCAAAGTTATACAAATTACAGAGCGGGGGGGGAAATTCGTTAATCTACCGGACAATAGGCAATGCAGTAGACAACTTCCAGTCGCAAAGGCTTGAGAGCTGGATGAAGTGCTAAGGCAAAGCGCTAAAGCTAGTGAGATCCGAATCCACGAGATTTTATTCCACAATACAAATTCAAATCTGGCGCTCACTTGATTTCCGCGAACGAAACGTTTGCGTGTTTTAACGATCGCCAACGCCATCTAGTTTCAAATAGGTGCACTAATCTTGACTTGGGTCGATAGAATGCATTTTATTATTTGTTGTGTTACAGTCTCCCCTTTCAGGTTCCGACGTTGTCCCAACGAGGAAGATGGTATTCGTGGTTGAATAACTTCTTACTGGGGCATCCGCGCCCATGTCGTGCAGGAACAATGACACCTTCGGTGGGTGTGACAGTTGTTGGTTTCTTTGTTCTTCCTCCCTTTCGAAGAGATTGAACGGGCCCAAGTTCTTCTATGTCTTAGCCAACTAGCAGACTGTTTATTACGCAAGTTAGAAACTTTTCCAGTCCTCGTTTCAAACTGCTTGATGTCTTGCCACCACTTGCCAGCTTTATAGTGTAACCATGACGCAAGTCCGGCAAGTGCCTTACTATCAATAGTCTTCTCTATCTCTTTGAAGATTTTTACCGCAGACAATAAATATTCTAAAGTTTCAGAATTTCTTTTGCCATTATAATAATCATGGCAGGACGTGCTGCGTCTTTCAAAGCCAATACAGGCAATGAGCTCTCTAATTCGTTCCTCGTATGTCATCCCGTTACGTAGAACCTCTGGGTTTGGGGTATTCTTCACTTGAGTTCGTCGCACACGTCGTGATGATGTCCTCGAAGAGAAGATGCCACGAGTTGGAGCGCTAATTTGTAATACGGCGTTCACGAAGAGTAGATGATGCCTGATGCCCCACGTTGCACGCCAATTTATAAAACGTGTCAAATCGATAATTCGAACAGGCAGTCTGTATTAATTCAAATACGGAGAGCAGGGACGGGCGGAGATTCGTTAATCTACCGGACAATAGGCAATGCAGTAGACAACTTCCAGTCGCAAAGGCTTGAGAGCTGGATGAAGTGCTAAGGCAAAGCGCTAAAGCTAGTGAGATCCGGACCCACGAGATTTTATTCCCCAATACAAATTCAAATCTGGCGCTCACTTGATTTCCGCGAACGAAACGTTTGCGTGTTTTAACGATCGCCAACGCCATCTAGTTTCAAATAGGTGCACTAATCTTGACTTGGGTCGATAGAATGCATTTTATTATTTGTTGTGTTACAGTTTTCCTTTTGTACTATATTTTAACCGACTTCAAAAAGGTTCTCAAGTCGATTGTATTTTTTTTATGTTTGTTACCTCAGAAGTCCGTCATTTACCGAATTGGAAAATTATTTTTGCGTTGGGTTCGATATAGCTACGAGGTGGTCCCATACAAATTTCATCTATATTTGACCTTGGACTTCGAAGATACATCACAATTGAATGCTTCAAAAAATGAGGAGGTTCTCTATTCGATTGTATTTTCTTTTGTTAAAAAAATAATTATGTTATAGTTAACTTCCATCAATATATTGTTGATGGAAGGCAGTAAAGAATTAAATAAACAACCCAGACGGGATCAACGGGAACCAAACCTGCGCTACGTTAAGAATGGGCCTACTCAACCGTCGTGACATAAGGTACGACGGTTGAGTCCGTCATATAACTGCAAGTTACCAATCATCTTTTGTAGATTGATTACTGAGACTTAATAGAGTCTCAGGGTGATGAGTGCAGTGCGCAGTGCTGCGCAGTGCTTTTTATGGTATTTCAAGTTCTGAGTGGCACTGCAATTGTTATGGGCAGGCGTGGCGCTTACCATCAGGCGAATTACATGCTCGTCTCATCAACGAGTTCCATAAAAAAATTTAATCAGATAAATGATAAGGACGATGATATACGCATGATATAACGACAAATACCTAATGCTCAGGAAAATATATAGCACTGCTCTTCAACTACCTTCACAGCCATACATCGAGTAAGAAGGGTCTTACCTGAAAACAAGAGAAAGCCATAATTAGTTATCATAGTTTTTTTACGGAACTCAGTGATGAGATAAACAAGTCTTTCATGATGGTAAGCGCTACGCCTGCTCATATCAATTGCAGTGCCACCCAGAATTTTTAATACAATAAAAATACTGCGGTGCACTGCATTGCGCTCATTACCCCGTTAAAAATCAGATATTAAATCTCATATGCCCAGTAATTTCATAAGTGTGTCTTGATGCCAAAAATGAAAAAAAGAACTTTGAACTGAGCCAACATCTTGCCCTTGTATCGATAAGTATGGCTATCAATAAGTAAGCGCTTCGTAGTAACTATTCTACAAGAGACATCACAGCATGTCAAATTTATTGCGATTTGCTCTCATAAAATGTTAAATGCAAATAAACAATCACAAGTAAACAATTAAATGAACATGTTTCTTAAACACTGGTTGCTCAGTCACGCACGGAGCGCTGATGGCATGTCATTGTACAAGGGACTAAGGATGCCATCTTGATTGATGTAACGTATTGAAGAATATTTATGAAGCGTGTAAGGTATTCTTTAGCTACAATTAAGATATGAATCATACATATTCATTTGAAAGCTTCTCAATAATTATTTGAAGTGTTGGGAATTATGATAGGTTAGATTTATGATTATACAAGCCCTTACGACTCACTGCAGTTGGATTTGCATTTTCCATATCTATGCTAAAACTTGAGAAATAGCGAGTGGTTCGATATAACTTAAAGTTTAGTTCACAAATCATTACAAAACAATTGAAGTTATAAATTAGGACCCTTTTTAATACCGTATTTTATGCATAAAGATGCAACAAAGGAAAATAGGTTTTTTTTTATAGAACTGAGTGATGAGACATAGAGCGTGTAGTGACGTAGAGTCGTTCGCTTGATGGTAAGCACCATGCCTGCCCATAACAATTACATGGCGACCTAAAACTTAATATCATAAAAGGAACTGCTTATCCCTACATTGCGCTCATCACACCGAAACATCAGATAATGCCCAGAAATTTCGCTGGCTAAAATGCCCTTCAAATCAAAATACAGTTATGCTTGTGCACTACTGCTTGGCAGTTAAATAACTGGCAAAGCGGTGGTACCTACCCAGGCAGCCTCCCGTATACGAGAGACCTACCACAAGCAATATAGAAAATCTTATTTAAATATTTGAGAAAAAAATTAACTGTTTAGTTTGTGTGAGGGTACACCGGTCCGTAAGATAAACATGATACATAATTGAAAAAGAAAACCTTCTTACATAACGCACAAAATATTCTTTAATCCAGCACAGTATTAAATACTGCAAATAACTACCAACTATCCGCTCCCATAAGCAGCGCATGAGTCAATTTATTAGATGATCTTTACTTCGTCTCATCGCGACGACTCCTATAAAAGGTCACATCGGCCATTCTACAGGATCGAGAATTTAATTTCGAAAAGCTGGCGAGTTGCAAGTTGTTGCTTACATTTCCCTGGTCTTGTGCAAAATGTGTTAGGTTTTATTAGTTTGACTTGCATCTTTATTGAGACCTGTAGGCACAAGTCTATAATTATTACTTAGCTGATACGTCTATGTTGCATACGAACAATGAGACATACAACATGTTATCGTCCACTGATAAGAAACTGGTGTTGTCTTCTTTTGTTTTAGTGGTCGAAATAAAAACCCCTGACAGAAAAAAACTTATAAAAAGTAAAAAGCAGCTGAACCGATTTTGTAAAACACGTCTAAGAACCACAGCTAGAAAACCTGCTTTCATATTTAAAACACCGCATTCATTTCAGTTCGCCCGCTTAAGAGCTACGGTGCCACAGACAGACACACATAGTGGTCAAACTTATAACACCCCTCCTTTTTGCGTCGGCGGTTCAAAGGGAGATGTTTCAGTCGGTGTGGCACGTTGTGACGGTCACATTATGGTGTCGTGTAAAGTGAAGATTCCTGGTCCCTAACTAAGGTTCCCTGTATCTAGGGAACAAGGAACTACGAGGCCTCAGTCACACAACATCCTGACATGGAATAAAACTTCCACTTTTTTGTGCACTAAGATTTGTCCCGATAGCCTAATACATACATATCGTCAAAAGAACCTTCATTATGTCTTGCAATAATTCCGAATAGCAAAGATATTGTGCGTTGATCTTTAACATTCGTACGGAACATTATAATAACGATAGGAGAGACCTTTGCTCCCATAATACTATTGCTTCAGCAAACTGTGGGCAGATTCATTAGCTACATCATATGTTCAAAGTTTAAGAGGAATGTTTATATTCTTAGGTGATCAACCTAATAGCTTGACCTCGTCGCTTTCTTACACCTTTTGGTTTCTAAATTGTATTTATAATTATTCAAAATTAATCATTGTCTGTGTAATGATTAGCAGTACAGACGTTGTAATAATTAATTTTTTGAAAAAGAAACAAACTGACTTCAAGACTGTCTATATTTTTTGTTTAAGTTGAGTTTTTCATAAACCACTTTTACCACCACATTTATATGGGACCACCTCTGAAATGTGTATACCGATATGGCCTACCAAACAAAAAAATAATCATCAAAATCAATTCATAATTGAAAGAAAGAAGAAAGAAAAAACATTTATTTGGCGACCACAGTCATACTCGTACACTAACAAAATAAAGAAAGAAAATAAAACAGAATTACAAAAAGAAAAAATAAATATCGACGGGTTCCGGGCTATTTGTATTAAGCGACATTTTTGAAACTTTACACCAGAGCAGTTTAAAGTTTCGATTTTTAGAAAAAAAAACATAACATTAGCAAATTGCATTATTTTTTTAAAAAGAAGGATATTACTGTTTTTATAACATATTTCCCATAATCTGATTCATTTTTTTTATAATATTCCTATTTTTAACGAAGATAAATGTCGTTTAATACAAAATGACCAATATTTTACTTTTTTTTGTTCCAGGCTAAATGACTTAACCACCTATGATTATTGTTTCTTATTCCAGGCTAAATGACTTAACCACCTATGATCATTGTTTCTTATTCTAGGCTAAATGACTTAACCGCCTAGTTTTATTATTTATTGTTCCAAGCTAAATGACTTAACCGCCTAGGCATTCAAATAATGGCTCTAAGCTAAGTGCTTTAATCAAAGAGTTGGTCATATTTGAAACCTAAGCTAATTGATTTAAATACCATATCTTAAACTTATTAATGTATGGCTAATTAGTTTATGCGACTGGTTTTTCTTTAATAAATTGTTTGTAATCCTACTTGAATAATGAAGTTTGTAGACATTGGCGGTTAAAACACTGATAAATCTAAAGGTACATACGTATCTTGGTGATAGGTGTACCTACCTATCTTGTTAATAATTATGAAATGAGAAATATAACACATTATAAATTGTTCAAAGATAAGTTTTTTATTTAAAATGACAATGCATACGGCGAACGGACATCGTCTTACCTGGTTCCTCGACTAATTAACAGTCTACCTCCGGATTTGGTTAATGATCTCACACCACTAAACATTAAAGTTAAACTTAAGGCTCACTTCTTGAAACACATTGAATGTTAAGATTGCTAAGAACTGTACTTACCAATATTCTATCTTCATACATAGAGTTATTAGATGATTGTGTACCTAATATCGATGTAGATTAACTATGGTATTGAACACAAACCTCAGTGGTTTACAAATGCCATGCAACTTACTATTGTAATGTTATATTAAAATGATAAATAAAAAAAAAAACCTAGGAACAGCAGTAACTTCTTAGCTTACCAAGGTAACAACTAAAGTTTTATCACAATTGTATAGGAACCAGAAGTTAAACAGTCTTTTATTACGTAGCCTACAGTCTTATTACCTGAAATAATTATTCTCATTCTTCTTCATTTCTAAACTTTAACATTTAAGTATGTAAAAACTTTACCTACTTTTCAAAAAACAAAAGAAAAATCTCTTCTATTACAAAAAAAGGTTTATCTATAGGACCAAATGAAAAAAGTTTATTTTAAAAATAATCACAATAAAAATAAAAATATTTACGAGCGTTTCTTTGGTTTTCATTTCTTTACTTATTTTCTTCTAACTTTCTCAGGAATCAAAATCAAAAACACCTCTCGTTAAAAAAAAGTTTAGAAGTTTTCTTACCTTTTATAGATACTATGCCTAGTTTCTCTTCAATAACAAAAATATTTTTATCTCCTATGAAAATACTAAATTGTAGTTCAATACAGTAACAAAAAAATAACATCTTAGTTAAAATTCAACCAATCTTTTCTTTCTTACTTCTTTTCTTTCCCATCAGACATAATGAAAATTGCTTAATTTGGCAGGTCTGTTTCGTCTTCAATATTAATATTGATCAGTGTATCTTTGCCGGTAATGCTGGATGGTGGTAGGTTGATATATTCTGAATGAAATATTCTTGGGATAGCGCCAGTGTCACATAGCTTTTTCAGGTCATTATATTTTGCTTTTGTGATAGGAAGCTTTGATTTATATCTTGCACTGAGTTGTTTCTGTATAAATTTGTATGGACTCATCTTTTGCATCATCTTGCATGCTATATTTGACGACCATCACGTTTGGCGTAGACTTCTTGAATATTGCTATACGAATCTTACTTATTTTACCGACAAGGATTCCCTTGAAATATTTTTCGGACAATTCCTCATAATTCTTGAAATCTTCATCCACCTGATAGGGTCCTGGATCCTTTTTAGTTAGCTGACAAATTGTCAGCCACTGTGAAGGCGCCCACACCGTTGTGTCGAACAGAATTTTCGATTGTACCGTAAATAGTGTCTACCGTCATCTCTGTGTGTCTGACACACAGAGATGACGGTAGACTGTCAGGACTGTCCCGACAGCAGATAATTCATCTGAATTGTTTCTAAATTTTTTGACATCAACAAAGCGTTTTGGTATACGATCTTTTTTTTTATTTTGCCCGGGGCATGAATCCGAGTACAAAATTAAACTTTTAAAGGTTTTACGTTCATCAACGCTGTCTATGTACTTTTGCAAAATAGTGGAAATCTCATTACCACCTCTTTTGGCTTCTGTTTCTCCCCAAACATAGCAGAAACCATTGCGGGCTACACTTTCGTAAAAACACAAGTTAAAAAATGCGTATTTTCTTGAATAAAAGAGTGTCATGCCACTTCCATATGGGGTATTCCAATACCTTTTGAAAGCCAAACGAGGTACAAATAATGGAACTATTCTTTTTTGGAAGTTCTCTATGACATTCTAACCTTTTCTTTGAGGCATCTTTCTCTTCCAAATACTCCTTCATTTCTTCATTCTCAGTTATATCTTTGACTTCAAAACGTAAACATTTAAGATATTTGTCTTTTTTCGGAACATGGAATCCGATATTGAACTCATCAGTAAAAATTTCACGGAAAATCCTCTCACTTACGTAATCAACCCCTTTGCTGGCTTGATTTTCTTTATAAATGCGGTAGAGATTTTGTTTTTATATTCTACTGGCAGGTATAATCTCGTACTATCCGTCCTACAGTAATGTGAAGGAAGTGCCGATAATTGTTTTGTAAATTGACTGAGTCAGATGTCTTATTTTTTGGAATAACTCTTCCTCTTGATTCAGTTTTTGCTGATCCCATAGATGCATTTGAGAGAGTGTAGTAAACGTATCGCTGAGTAATATCCAGAGATTTTAGCAAAAATTGTTCACATACAGGGCGGCGACCCTCTCCATCGTTAATAAAATATTTAAAAGTATTGTCTCTTGAATTACTTTCTTTTGTTCTTTTTCTTATAATTTCTTCCTTTGATGACATTCCTAATAACCAATCTTTTTTTCTTTCAGCGGACAAGGCCCGAAAATGATCAAATAATCCTTTCCTTCTTTCTTCACTAATCTCGGCACACTTTTTCCCACATTTTTTTCCAACACAAGGGTTTTCATGTACTCTCTTTTCTTGAACGATTGATCCATCTTTTTTTGTATATTACTGGCCAGATTTTTTTCAATTGGTTATTTGTTTTTTTTTTTGTTTTGTCTCTTTTTTTCTTCCAACTGTTGTCTCTTGTGATCTTTTATTATTTGTCTTCCGTCTTTTCGTTGGATTATCAAGTTCACTTTCTAGTTAGTTTAGTTAGAAGATTCGTCACCAGTCTCTTTCCACAACGAGGAATCCCATACGAAATCTTCCTGATCAGATAAAAAATCCACATAACTTTTCTTCATCACAGCCTGTTTTCTTTTCTTTTTTTGTGGTTCTTCATAGTCAGCAAAAATCAGCCAAAATCATTGTTTTAACCAACGTCATATAAGTCAATCCATATAAAATGTTGATTGTATACATGTGTATATTATTCTTATTCCGTTTAAGATAAACTGTTTGAAGTACTAGAACTTTACTTTTGTTATAACTGAAACGACACTGCAAATCAAATATTGAATAAAAAAAATAGGTTTAACCATAATCTAAATGTTTACTGTTGTAATCCTAAATAGTTCATGCGACCGACATATCATTATCCTACCGCAAGCTAAATGGTTGAAGTGACAAAATCTTACATTTCATGTACAGAGCTAAATGTATGGACTGACACTGGGTATGAATTTGACAAAGAGGCTAAATGTATTAAACGACATTCTTGTATATTTATAAGGTAAAGCTAATTGTATTAAGCGACACTGGATAAGAATTTAATAAAGAGGCTAATTGTATGAATCGACATTTTTATATATTTATAAGGTCAGGCTAAATGCTTTAACGTACGTTGCCTGTAAATAGTTGATCCAGGAAAAATAGTTTAAACGACTGTCTGGTATTTGGTAGTGAGCTTGAGTACACAGTTCCTAAATTTGTCAATATTTTGTGTCACTTCATACATTGCAAGTCCAAAATGGGCCCAATAACGCGGTTGTATTAAGCGACAAAAAAGTGCTCCGATCGTCACCAAACCCAGCTCAAACGATGCAGAAAAATTCGCTGATTCCAAATATGTATAAAAGTCTATATCGCCCAGAGTGTCGCTTAATACAATTAGCCCGGAACCCGTCGAATTATATAAACAGTATAAAGATATAATTAAGCTTAAATGACCTATGTGGTGCCAAGTGGGGTTTTCGATCAGCACAAATGTCAGGTGTCAGTATTTGACACCTGACGCTGGTTTTCAGGTAAACCCCAAGAAAATTGGAGGATTAATCGCGTAACAAACATACAAAAAAAAACAACATACAGTCGAATTGAGAACCTCCTCCTTTTTTCGAAAAGGGTTAAAAATTGCAGTGTACCACAAACTTTGAATAGTAAAGTCTGATCAAAAATTATGCCATCCATAACAAATCTTGACATTAAGTACCACTATAGGCCACGATACCCTATGATTTGCGATTACTCGCCGATCATCGAGCAATCGTCGACCAAGTTTTCAATGTTCTCTGTGAATTGATAGGCGTGGTGGCATTTGATATTAATTGTTACACTAGATGGGTGAAATATGTTATTCAATTGATTTTGATATCACATAACGTAGTTAATTACTGATACTGTTTACTCATCGTAGGTCTCTTGTATGCAGGAGGCCGTCTGAGTAGTCACCATTTTGCCAGTTATTCTGCCGCCAAGCAGTAGTTTGCAAGCATTACTGTTTTCCGGTTTGAAGGGCATAGCCAGAAAATTACTGGGCATATGAGACCTAATATCTGATGACTCCGGGTGATGAGCGCAATGCAGCGCTACGAAGTGCTTTTTACTCTATTAAAAGTTTTTGGCGGCACTGCAATTGTTATGGGCAAGCGTGACGCTTACCATCAGGCGAACGACTTGCTCGCATCATCATTCAGTTTCATTAAAAAAGATATCTACTATTGCCTACTCGTTAATTAGTTTTCGATACAAAAATGTTATCTATGTACTTAGTATAGCTTAGTTCAAAATTAGTTATCTATTTAGTTAGCTCGGCAGTCGATAGTTAGTATGTGATAGCCAAACATGAATAAAGAGATTTTGACTTTGACTTTGATTCCGCTACACGAATGTAATGAAATTCCATCAGTTCATCAGCTTGATAAATTTTTCAAATAAATTCACACAATATCAACAAAATGAGTAATTTTAAAGCATGTCTGCTAATTTAATTGGTTAAAACTGATTAAGACATTGAATTCCCAAAATTATCTCGTGTGAAGTTTCCTCAAATGCCGCGTGAAAAAAACATTGCGTAGGACAGCGATAAAAATTTGTAACACATTAATCCAATTTAATTGTCGGCATTCCCAGATCTCCATATTGGTAGAAACCTCTGATTATAATTATACTCTGCCATATTTCAAGGGCACCTGAATACTTATGTACTTTAAGACTAAGACAATAGCGTTGCAACAGTGTCGTGTCCCCTTGGACAATGCTCGTTCCCAAGCTATAACATAATGCTGCAATGACGAGCGGTACGTCGTCGATTTGGCTTATTCTGATCATTATTAAGGGCATTCCAAATACATTCCCAAGCTTCAAGGCGAAGTTTGACTTAGCACCTCTTTAATTTAGGGTCAGCTAATTAAGTTTTGGGCTTCGGCCGGTCAAAAACAGGCTGTGTTTCTACATTATCCATAGAAAGTTGTATTATGCAAAGAACGGTTATGATGTGGAAAGTTGAAAGCACTCGATCGGCTTAGTACGGTAATCCGTAGCTTTGGCGAACCGCAGAGTCTTTTGATTAAAAATATAAGATGTATTGACTATGTGTATACCGGCTATTAAAACCCAATCTTAGATATTAAAATTAGTGAAAACTCATACCAAATATTAAAAATCAAGTGGTAAGACAACATAAATAGCGCTCGTAGCGTAGTTCGCCTAGCCGTTCGTAGATCTCTTAGGTTAAGCATCGTTCGCAGCGGTCACAACTTCGATGGGTGACCGTTTGTATCGTAATGTTGTCTTTTTTTTTATTTATTATCTTAGAACAATAGTCGTTAGGCCAAGCCGGAGGCCTTCGGGTGGTCTAAAAACTCCGACTCCAGGATTTTGGCCACACGCCCACAAGAAAAGAGAAGAAGAAGATAAAATACTGAAACGCAATGAAAATATATAGTGTAATCCCGCTGAATATTATGTAGGTTGTTGTTAGAATAATATAATATGTATGGGGGTTGATAGTATATGTAAAATGAATTTAAATTAAAAAATATACATATATGAATAAATAAATAATATTATAAATGATATTCATATATGTATAGTTTTATTTTTTTTATTTTTTTTTAAATTTAATTTCAATTTTTTTTTAATTTAAATTCATTTAACATTTGCAATCAACCCCATACATATTATATTATTCTAACAACAACCTACATAATATTCAGCGGGATTACACTACATATTTTCATTGCGTTTTAGTTTTGAGATGAATTTCCGCAACGTCACACCTGATTCCATTACAAACATAAAATACATTAAATATAATGTGACTTATTTATCTACGCACGTCCAATCAATATGGGAATGTACATCCAGCAAGGGTGATATAGTTCAAAGTCAAAGTCAAAATCTCTTTATTCCTTTTGGTACAGACGCACTTATGAACGTCAAATTATCACAATGCTACCACCGTATCGGAAAAAGAACCACTACTCAGAAGATACGGCAAGAAACTGAAGGGCATTGTATTTTAGAGATTTTGTTAAAATTTGTTGAGTTTCTTCAATGTTGTTTCTTATGTACTAGTTGGCTACTTTGCAGAATTGGAATGTTCCAAGCATCTTAATCTTCTATTATATTATTTATACCAAATGACCTGTTCCAGCGTCTCATTCCAAACATTTTTAATCTCTAAAACAAAATCACTTTGTTGTAAAACTGGTTCGTTCCAAGAAACCTAGACAGGTATATTATTATATCTTCTGCCATCATCTCATGGTTACCTAATAAAAAACCATGATGCGATCTCGTCGTTTTATCACACTGACATTTCGAGGACTACTTGACTCGTTTTATTATTTTTTTATCTATTTACATAAATTAGTAAAGTTTAATACAAAACACGCGCAAACATATATAAATATATATTATACAAACGTTAAATGCAATCATTGTCAGATTTTGTGAGATTTTTGACTCATTGTCATAAACCTCTAAAAATGTACTTTATACCAACAAACTTATCGAAATACGTATTGTGCTAGGTTATAGCGGATCTTTAAAAATTCGTATAGAAAATGGGATGGGTGAAGCCGCGCCGTGACTTTAGTACATACATGTTCATATAGAATACATACATATAGAGTACGTATACATGTACATATATATATAGAAGTATACGAGCCAAAAACACGGAAGTCAAGTCATAGGAATCATAGGGTCATAGGGTCATCAAGTTATAGGTATATTCTTTATTCTTTATTCTTTATTGCATCTGTAATGTTAAAATGGTGTTCATAATAAATTATAAAAGTTCATTACAGACCCTGTTGGGCACAGCAAGTAGGAGAGATATACATACAGAACACACACAGAACACAGAACATACACAACTTATACATTACTTACTTACACAACTTATACTTTACTTATTGGTATACAGAACTTTATGGCCTTTATATGCTTACTAGGAAGGTACCCAGACAGAGTGGCTCGACAAGTACTCAGGGTATATACTTATGTAATGTATAGGTATCAATTTTCAACTTGTATTTGAATAAAAAAATTGGAAACTAGGGGGCTAACAAAGCTAAAGCCCTGATGTGAAAAGCTAGTGTCGCTTGAAACATTAAACCTATTAGAAAATAATCATTTAAAAGTAAAACGAGTCCCAACAAAAATAATTATGTCCACAGAATAAATTGATTGGCATCGCAGATCCTGCTTAGTTTCAAATATAATTAATAGCTGACGTTAAGTTTTAAAAATTATTTAATCCAAACTAGAATTAAATCAAGTTTTATAAGAATTTCTAATGAAATTAATTTACATTTGCATAACTTGTTGATGGTGTTTTTTTGTAAAAATCGTGTCCTTGACTCTTTCTTACGTAACTTTAGGCATTTTTAACCAGTATGGCGGGGAAAAGCCAAAGTGGTGTCAAAGATAATTTTATAAATAGTAGAGAGCGAGTAACATAACACAAATAAGATCTTATCTAATGGTGCTTGAAATAAAATTTAAATAATTTCCTACTAATATTCTACATGCGACGGGTTTTGATGAAATTTGGTATGTACTAGGTACTTTAGGACCCGGAAAAATACATAGGCTACTTTTTATCCCGGGAAGCCGCGGGGCGCAGCTAGTAAATAAAAAAATAATTATTATTACAGTGACATAAGACAATGAGTAATCCTGAAATAGATGATGTAGTTCCGTTGACCCCGTATCCCCGTTAAACGGGGACAGTGGTACTTAAAAGTATTTAAAAATACGTCTCGATGTCCTCTTACTCTGTTTCCATTGATGTAGTAAATTAAACTTTATATGAAATACTACTTTCTGGCGTACTTTCTGTGTAGTCACAGTTCTAACATAACCTAACCTAGTAGCTGTATCTCCGTAAATGGGAGAATGGTACGAAAATGTTATGACGTCCTGTTGTCCCCGTGGTGGGGACAAGGCCTCCGGGGACAACGGACCTACACTGAATGGATTAGCTCTAACGGTCGTGTTTAGAACGTATAGTGGTAAGTAAGTACTTTTACTATTACGTCTTCTGTGGTAGTGGTTATTTTTATCATATCTTGTCGCACTATACCTACAATTATGCGATGATTGGATGGTTTGCTTGACAATCATGTTAAAGTGCATTCAATTTCTGTATGTACCAAATCGCTTTGAGTTTATATGCGGTCGCGAGTTCATGGATACTTTGGTGACATTCTTCAAACTGCACTGATATCCCATGGTGTTATACAAATTATAATTAGGTATATAAGTTAATGATGATTGCCGGACGACCAGACGTACGGCAAGCTATCATCAATTTATGGTTGACAACCCTCCTGCTCGCACCATGCACTTTGCTTCTACTGCAAATGCGAACGGCCCAGGAGTGGAACTCTCTGCCGGCATTTTTGTTTCCGGATAGCTATAATCTGGGTGTCTTTAAGACAAGAGTGAACAGGTTTCATCTAGGCAAGCGTGCTACATCTTCGACCGCATCGTCACTGAACAACAGGTGAGATAGCGGTCAAAGGCAAGCCTGTACTTGTTTTATTAAAACAAAAAAAAAGAACTTATCCCAACAGAGTTACACAAAATTAATGAATGACAAAAATAATAATAAACCTCTTTAGGCACTACGATCCAGAATCTGATATGGGCTTATACAAACTCCCTAGCTTATGTAATAAAGATTAGGTATAATAATTATTAAAGCCAAAAAGAAACACAGTGTTGCCATTTTCTTTCCTATTTATTTATGAACGAACTCGGTACCAAACCACAGATAATAAAATTAAAGGCTTATTCACACTACATCCTCAATAGCTCCGTGTCAACCGTGACGCATAGTTGATTTGGTAAAGGCAACAGCTGTGCAATAATAATTAATGTTGCATTATTTTGGCATTTAATTAATTGATTAACGTATAATGGCGTAGTGATGGTGTGTCAGATTAGAGAAGGCGTGTCAGGTTGTCGAGAGCTGAAGGATCGGATGAAAGGTCGTGTAGGTTGACGTTTGTCTGTCAAGTACGAGTTTGGGTTAACGGTACACAAAAATAAAGATTTTTATTATATTTTTTAACTAAGTAACTAGCAACCCGCCCCGGATTCACACGGATTCAATTTATTAATGATGTGTAATTTTTTGACGTCTTAATTACAGACTACAGATATTTTTTTGTTACTGAGTGATGAGACGAGCAAGTCGTTAGCCTGATGGTAATCACCATACCTGCCCATAACAATTGGAGTGCCGCCCAGAACTATACTAACTAGAATATATTGTTCATATTAACCTTCCGTAGAAAAATCTCTGAATGACAGTGAAAACCGTATCAAAATCCGTTGCGTGGTTTAGAAGAAGGGAGCGGAGAAACAGAAAAGAGAACGTGGATATCGACTTTGTTTTATACTGAGATAAACGGTTATCGTCACCTATATGGACATCTGCAACACTCGGGGCATTACACATGCGTTGCCTACCTTTTAGGACCCTTTTTACCCTTCTTTTGCAGTCTTTTGCAGTTGTCGATAAAAAGTAAAGAAGTAATCACCATGAAATAATATTTTTTGCAAAATTTTCAATTTAGGTACATATACCATTTGAGAATTTTCAGGTCCAAAATATTCACCGACGTAAAATAGATAAAGAGCACTCGTAACATATAACACCAATCATTCAAAAATCGTACCTCTATGGCGATTTTTTTACTGGTGGCAAACATCCCCGATTCCCCAAGCAAAGATATCAATAATTACGAGTGCATGTGTTTCTCGTTCTCTTTGTAATATTTTCATACTTTTTTACAAACTCTTAGAGCTTTATTAAGTTATCACACTACGTGAGTTTACGCGGTGAACACGCCACGCACTCGCCACTAGAACGCTATTAGCTCGCGTCGAAC
This sequence comes from Petrophora chlorosata, assembly GCA_951640565.1. Taxonomy (NCBI): domain Eukaryota; kingdom Metazoa; phylum Arthropoda; class Insecta; order Lepidoptera; family Geometridae; genus Petrophora; species Petrophora chlorosata. The sequence continues at coordinate 9,032,711 of OX621203.1, read as the reverse complement.
ACGCCGTGCTGTTTTTTGGTTAGTCACTAACAGAATAGCGAATGATATATCCATTAAAATGGAATATCAGGCCTTACTTGCGGCGGTTGAGTGCGAGTGAGGAATACGGTGAACTACGCGGCATACGCGCATACGCGGCACCACCGCGGCGAACTCGTCGCAATTCGCAGCGTGTACGCCGCGAGTTCACCGCGTAAAAACGCTCGCAAACCGCTAGTGTGATAAAACCGTCATACATTTTCAGGAAGCTATATGAGACAGTACTACGAAAACAGTATCGTATTTTCTTAAGCTTATAACATTTTCGGTTACATACCTTACATAAGGCCGATTTACGCACACACTGCTTCACTGACCGGATGGATTAGGTCTGTAATGTGAACCTGACGCAACTATGGGAACCCATGGTTCTAAGCCATCGTGCGCATACTAATGAGGTACTGTGTAATTGCACCCTTCAAATGAGCTCGTTACTCAACGCATATTTTTGTTTTGTAAGGTTTGTTTAACACCAGTAATGCTTGCGCATGCATTACTGCTTGGCGGCAGAATAACTGGCAAAGCGATGATACCTACCCAGTCAGCTACCCACATACGTGAGACCCATCTAGTAAATTGCCTAGTTGTTACTTTTATATAGTTCAGAAGCCAGTTTCAATTCATCATCATCATTATCATCATCAGCCCATTACGTTCCCACTGCTGGGACTCAGGCCTTCCCTCGTAGAGAGAGTGTGGGCCATAATCCACCACGCTGGCCCAGTGCGGGTTGGTGGATGTCACATGTCTTTGAATTTTTGTGTTTCCTCACGATGTTTTCCTTCACCGTTTTCAGAACGAGTGTTAAATCCGCACATAACTTAAAAAGTCAGGGTGCGGGGCCAGTGGGATTCGAACTCGGGTGCGTCGGATCGAAAGTCGCACGTACTCCCACTGAGCCACACTCGCTTCAGTTTCAATTACATATTAGTTATTGTCATTTTAAAAGATAGAGGTCCATAGAGACTCTATTATACAGGATAATGTGAATTTGTTTTTTATTGTTTTATTGTATGCGTGCAAAGGTTTAGTAAAACCTGTCACAAAAACTTAATCACCTAATACCTACTTGAACTATAAAACCGTAAATTATGCATTTATTATTTGTACAAAATTACAAATAACTATTGGTACTATTCTAGTATTAATAAAATCGGTTATTGGCCGTCATCGTTTTCTTTTGACTTATAAATTTTTTTATTTTCTTACATAATAAGCAATCATCATAAAAAAATTATAAATTGCTAGTAGATAAACACTACTATCGTCTTTTTTATTTCAAAACCTATAAAAATCCATATTTTCGCCTTTTTTGTTAACATTTCGCACTACTATTAATTTTTACTGCTCCCCACATCTATAAATTCTAATTTTGCTCATCAAGCCAATTGATTCATAAAAAAATACGATAGGTATAGCGGTCTGTAGTAGGCCTTGACATTTTAAAAAACAGGTCTCTTATTAAGAATTATGTCCATCTTAAAATAATGGGTGTGGGTCAGAGCTCAGAGGTCTGATGAGTCGAAACTGTACGATTTTATGTTAAAGCATCCGGTTTATTCTATTATTCATAGTTTTGGTCGCTATGGTAAAGTTTAATAACTTTCTGATTCAAGGCCACTTTTTATTACTTTTTAGATTCATATGTGGTTATATAAATTACCTAAGAAAAATTTAATCCTCCTATAATATTATAAATGCGAAAGTTTGTGAGGATGGATGGTTAAATGTTTGATAATTAATCACGCATAATTTATTAAACGGATTTTGAAAAAATTTGGAATGTAGTAGGTAAGTCCTGAAAAAAGACGTATTGGTATATGGTAGTTTGTAAAGTATTTTATGGGCCTGTGGCACTTTTATTGTGTTAACTGTATTATTGACTGAAATAAATGAATTTATTATTATTATGTCGCTCTTTCTCACGGATTATACACCCGGTCCTTTGGAAGGCTTGCGCGGGGACACGAGTCCAACACGTAGAGGCCTCTTAGAGCATTTAATTTAGATATGTAATGGGCAACACTTATCGGGGACTGTCTCTAAGTGCATCATTGTTATTATCACACACGCACAGGGTCAACCTACTTTGGATTCCTGTTCTTCCCATCACAGTAGTACTGGATTTAGCGTCTTTATATTAAAGTACCTAATAACTAGTGAACTATTAGGTAGGAAGAGGTATGTAGGAAGAGGAACGAATACATTATCATTTTCATATACGATTGGCGCTTGAGGGACCAGTGGGTACGGGGGCAGGCTAATCAAATAAACAAAACACATTATTCGAAGCTCAAGACCAAACACCTGATTCACGCATCACGGCCTTTACCGGCTATGGCATTTACACTTTTTAGTGGGCAATGAAGTAGCAATCATGTTAAATCACTGGCAACTTACGGCTCGCATTTGGTGGTATGTGGCAACTTTTATGATGATATTGATTGTTTTACGACCACTGTGGGAATCGTGAAATGTTGATATTTTTATGCAATTTGTGCGGATTGTGGGTGTTCGTTTAGCAAGTCTTTGTTTGGTTTTGTTGGTTTGGCATTGTAATAAACCGCTAAGGCCCTATTTATTATAGAGCTTAAAATTATCAGTATTAAGTATTATTCTTATGTTTTATACTATATGGGTATGTTAGTCTGTAATATTTTAATGGGCCTATTTACTTTTGTAACTTGTTGCCTGAAATAAACGATTTATTATTAATAATAATAATAAATAATAATAGGCCAGGGGCGACTTTGTGGCGAGTCGTCGGTGTGTGGCGATACTGAGCCTTACCCCGAGATTCTCCCTGGGGCTAAATGAGACCCCTGACCCCTGGCTTGCCTTAACTGGCCGTCCGGGGGTGGAGATGCAAGAGCTAAGAACTAAGCTCCAAGGGTGGAAGTGTTAAAGGGCATAACGCCGGGAGTAGCGTTTAAGTGAAACTGCAGCACACCTCTCGACACCCTTTAGCCACCCACACCAACGTTGCCCCTCTCGTCGCCAATGTACGGCGGCCCTTAAAGGGGGCCCGTTTAGTGGATGGCGAGTCACCACCTGCCTAAAATTTTATGAGGCGGAACTGGCAGGTGCCGAGGTCTCATATCATAGACCGGTTCTCATCCATTAAATATTCACCTCAATAGCCCAATCAAAAGTCATTTCCATATCTCCAATAATAGTCCTCGCACTTATCGGGGGCTGTCTTTGATTGCATCTTCTTAATGATGCACTTCCGAGACAGTCCCCGATAAGTGTTGCCCATTACATATCTAAATTAAATGCTATAAGAGGCATCTACGTGTTGGACTCGTGTCCCCGCGCAAGCCTTCCAAAGGACCGGGTGTATAACTCGTGAGAAAGAGCGACATAATAATAATAATAATAATAAGGTTCGGACTTCGGAGAGGTTCCTCACTCTGCATACCTAACCACCGGTAGTTTGGGCCCTGCCCCGCTGCGGGCGGCTGTTCTACGTTTAGGTTTTTTATGGTGTTTTGTAATTTTTATTATTTTGTTAGAAGCCTTAATCTAAGAAATTAAATATATATCTGAGTAATAATAATATTCTATCCAACTTAATATTATAAATGCGAAAGTTAGGATGGATGTATCACGATGTTCATTACTCAATCATGCAAAAACTACTGAACAGATTTTGATGAAATTTTGTGTGTAAATTCTTTAGGTCCTGAAGGACATAGAATACTTATCCCGGGAAACCTCGGGTGAAAATTGCGGCGCAGCGAACTTGCAATAATGATTAATTAAATATTTGGATACCAAAGTAGTAGTCATAATCCTCGTTGCTGTTGTAGTCTTGTAAATATTTACCTGAAATAAAATAAAAGAGAACATTATTTATATGTCATAATGAGGTCACTGATCATACCCTACTTCCTACTAATAGATAACATACTCGTAATTTGGAAAGTTTGTGAAGATAGATCGATGTATAGATGTATTACTCAATCACGCTATAATTAATTTTTAGAAACAAACAAAAATCGACTTCAATGTATCTTCGAAATCCAAGGTCACATATCGATGAAATTTATATGGGACTACTTCGTAGCTATACTGAACCCAACGCAAAAAGATTTTTCCAATGCGGTTCATAAATGACGGAGTTCTGAGGTAACAAACACAAAAAAAAAATACAATCGAACAGAGAACCTCCTCCTTTATTGAAGTCGGTTAAAACTGAAGAATGGATTTTGATTAAATTTTGTAAACAGGGACTTTTGATTCTGTAATAGGACATAGAATACTTTTCATCCCGGAAAACTGTGTGGTGAAACCTCTGAGCGCAATCAGTTAGGTAAGTTTAAGCTAGGTCAAAGTGTAGCTTTGTAAGTATCATACTACCCATCACATCTGCCGTATAGTATAAAAAAGCAGGTCCAGTTACCGTCATTATACTTTATTTACTTATAATTATTTTAATTTTTTTTTTGTACCCTTTATATATCTATGTTTGGCCACTATCTCGCCTGACGTGAAACGATGATGTGGCCTATGATGGAGCACATAGATCTAGAGAGCGACGGCAGTAAATTAATATAATGTTATTTTTAATGTGTTTTGTGCCACTTCGACTTTGTTTTGCTCCATATTCCAAAAATGTCTTTATATGCTTCAAGCTAAATTAATTTCTTGTTTCGCCCCACATTCTTTTTAAAGTATAATATTTTTTTTTATCAAAAAATATGTAATTTTTACATAACAATTATGTTTTATGATATTATCGGGTTTTCTTGCGTACAATCGACGTTTTGAACAAATTGCATTGATCGTGGTCACGAGAAGACTGTAATATCATAAAACTTGAGTATCTACAATTCGCAAAAGTTAAATTACTATAATAATTATGATTGTTACGTTACTTACTGAAAAAAAACTAGTTAATAAATTAAATTAAAGGCCTAACATAAAATAGGTTCTATCTATATATATTTTCTTTTGTACAATTAAAAGCATCACAGAACTGTCTGTGACAAAGTCAGTGAAACACGTGTCGTACAAAAAGGGTTGTTGTTAGGGCATTCTTTCTTTAACATTATTTATTATTTACTAAATTAATACATTACTTACCTTTACATATAAACAATATTAAATTCATTACCAATTTTTTAATAACTATACATATATATATAAATTAAAAAAGGAGGGATTATTTCTATATATATTTTAATTTAAATTCATTTTACATTTACTATCAACCCCCATACATATTATATTATTCTAACAACAACCTGCATAATATTCAGCGGGATTACACTATATATTTTCATTGCGTTTCAGTTTTGAGATGAATTTCCGCAACGTCACGCCTGATTCCATTGCAAACATCAAAAAAATAATGTTATATAAGAAATAAAAAAAAATACAACCGAATAGAGAACCTCCTCCTTTTTGAAGTCGGTTAAAAAAACTACATTCAGGAGAATTATAACAGATATATTCAATTAAAAGGGAATGTGAACTTTACCATTACTGTTTGTGTGGACTTCAAGTGGTCTTATGAATCTAAGGATCGTAAATGGCAGTCTAGTTAACTGAATGTCTTAATTGATATCACCTTCTGAGATGTCTAAGTAAAGCTTCGCCAATTAAGTTAAATTACCGTAAGGCAACTAGTATTTAAAATGGTGGTTTATGGTGTGATTTAAAAATTTAAAATATTTTCTTATTTAAAGGTATTAACTTGTTAAGTGTTATTAAATAAGATAAGCAATGTGTGTAAAAGACGTTGTTACTTCCCATGTGTGTAAAAGACACACTTCTTTAAAACACAAATCACTAGTGCGGGATGAAGGCCGATGAAGAATGGAACGAGACCAAAATGCTTCTATAAAGCTTCGATAATTTTCGAAACCTGTTAATTAGTGTGTATGATTAATAATTTTTGAATTTTGAATTATATTTTTTTTAAATGTTAGCTTGTAAGGTAGGTATATATTCTATAGGCCTCTGTTAATTTAATATTGCCTGTAATAAATAAATGAAAATGTTAGAGAAGAAAAATATTACGTAATTTTGAAGTACGGCTTTATTAATATTTTACTTTGTGGCACATTTTCATTCAACTTTCAACTGTCACTTACGTAGGTAAAGCCACTTTGTTGGAAATACAAATCGATTGCTCAAGCTCTCGAAATATCGAATAGGCACAATGGCAACTTACTGACATACCATTGTATTCGATGATCATCGTATAAAGCGTGTCACACACTACGCAGATACGGTAAGATATCTGTATCTGAGCGCGTATTTGTCAATATCGCTCTTTATACTAAACTCAAGGAGCACCGCACACTAAGCAGATAGCTCCTCAAGTATCTGTAGGCACCGACATATATCGAAAGATGGTCAGATGTTATCTGCGTATACAAATATATATTTTTTACTTTATACATGTTGCTGCATTTTTTTTTTTTTTAATATCCTCTTTGACCAAATTATGAGTCGCCATAAATATCTCCCTTAGTTTTCGGAAACAGATAGTAAATTTGTTATCTGATAGATCTTTGAAAAGATTAAATCATTTTTAAGTTCTATATGACTTTCCACCCAAATTCTTCGCCTTTTAGTACATTCTAACGTAACACGTGCGTCAAATTCAAAATCAGAATCTTCTTTTGAGGAACTGTCTAACAAATCCAGAAGCAATAAACGCGAACTCATTGTGACACACTGTATATACGATCCGCGCCAAAAATCAAGTAGGTATAATCAGTTTGAAGGATTCCGCGTGAATGTATAATTTCGTATGTTATCGTATCTGCGAAGTGTGTGATACATTCAGATAAGTAAAGTTTTTATACTCAGATAAAATATTACCGTATCTGCGTAGTGTGTGTTACGCTTTAGTATTATATAATCCGTGGTTTAAGGTACGTATACACAAGTCGATAATATGCTTTTATTGGAGTTTGGATATATATTAAAGGATTTTTTAAATTTGAAAATACTACCTTGGAGTACAATATTAAGTTATTATTTTTAAGAAATACTAGTGACCCACCCCGGCTTTGCACGGTTATTATACATTTAAACCTTCCTCTTCAATCACTCTATCTATTAAAAAAACCGCATCAAGATCCGTTGCGTAGTTTTAAAGATTTAAGCATACATAGGGATACAGGGACAGAGAAAGCGACTTTGTTTTATACTATGTAGTGATAACATACCCTTTGAAAATCAGTTAAAAAAGTTATGTACCGATATGACTTGAAGTTACAATATACTTCTGCGACAATTTCTGTCGCCCTAATCATAATGTATTTCTAACCGACTTCAAAAAACGCGAAGGTTCTCTATTCGATTGTATGTTTTATTTTTATGTTTTGTTTGTTACCTCAGAACTCCGTCATACATGAATCGATTTGAAAAATTCATTCATTTTCGTTGGGTTCAGCATAGCTACAAAGTGGTCCCATATAAATTTCATCGAAATTTGACCTTGAAGACGGTTTTTTTGTTTGATAACATGTATAGGTACTTGTTATGAGGTAGGTATAGATCTACGTCGAATCCCGACTCGGCCCTGCACCAATGGCTTATAGTTAAGTGCAGATTTTGCACGCTCGCTCTAAAACGGTGAAGGAAAACATCGTGATGAAACCCGCTTACGCGTTTTGGAGTCGTAGGCTCTGGCCGTGGTTGTAATACCACCCACCGAACAAAGCCATGCCGTCAAGCGACCTAGTCGTGTTTCGGGATGATGTTCGGTGAACCATCGGGGAGACGGGTCTGAGCAGCCGCTCAACTGCCGTCTCTCTCTAGAACTATGTGCTCCATCTTAGGCCACATTATCGCTTCACATCAGGCGAGATAGTGGCCAAACATAGATCTATTAAGTGTAAAAAAAAAAAGTTTGACCAGCATCTCGCCTGATGTTAAGCGATGATGTGGTCGACGATGGAGCACTTAGATCCAGAAGATTCACCCTTAGAGACAACCGATTTGTGTTAGCAAAGAATACTAACTATTATTTACGGTATTAGCAAACAAAGAGCAAGATGGTAAATTCCTGAAAAGTACGCACTATAAAACTACAACTGCTTTTACAAAAGCCTACCTTTACGTTGATCAAAAAACAAGTCTTCTGAAGGAGACACAGGGAAAAGCCATTTTTGAACACAATAGAGCAAAATTGCGATGTTCAATTGTATGCGATGATCGCAGTTTATTGTCGCCATCGCAATGCAGAAGCTTGCGTGTGCGCCAAATGTCAGAATCGAAAGCTGAATCCAATAAGGTAGTTGCTCGATCAAACTCACGGTTCTCAAAAGATTACCTACCTATAAGCCAGTATGTTATTCTATTCATCACTTATATTTTCACAGTTACAGAGAGCTTTATGCTGCTAATGTCTACCATTCTTGCTGACACGGAGTTTTTGACCTCAAACATATTAAAAGTCCACTCCCACGCTTCCACTTTTATTATGCGCACTGCTAACGAGTGGAACTACCTGCCAGAGTCAGTCTTTCCCGATAACTATAATCTAGGAATCTTCAAGTCTCGAGTGAACAGGTACTATCTTGGTAAGCGTGCTAGATCGTCGACCGCATCGTCGCTTACCATCAGGTGACATAGTGGTCGCAATCCAATTCCCAATAAAAAAAGTCAAAAGATATTAATTAAATAGGCACAAAAATGCACTTTTATACGTCATAGGTACACATAAAACAAATCAATTAAAATACGTTAAAAAGTGGAACCTAAAATACCAAGACTTTGAAAAAAATAGGAATGCATGTCTACCCATTTCTTTCCCATACTTTGAAAACCAGGTTTCTTAACCATACATTGAAGTTCATGCTCAGAAAAGATATGCGAAATCTGACTCTACCAAAGCTTCGGAAATACGCCACCTAGAAAAGATAGCACCAAGAAACTCTGCGGGGATGTCTCTTTTTTTAAATCTTTTAAAATGTTTAAAAATATAACAATGAACAATGAAGTATAAAATAAATTGAGATGGGATAGTTATAGTATTAGTAATATAAAAATTTGAGTAATACTCGTATATAAATAGATAGATACAGTAGCAGTTTGAGTGACCAGGCCAGTGTTAAGCTTAACTTCAAAAATTATTAATTTTCTTTATGTAAATAATGTCTAAAGATTGAATACGTAATTGTAACTCTTGGAGTTTCTGTATCTAAGAATTGAGGAACCATTCAAACACAGAAGCTAAACGACGCGTCGTTTTTGGGTCGTTGAGGCCCAAAAATGAGATCGTATTCTTAACAATAAAATATAATTTAAAAAATATGAACTTTTGATAAATATAATACTGCGCCTTTAGCATAGTAATATAGTACCCAAGTTTAGATACTATAGACACTGATGTCACAGAATAAAAATATGCAGCCGTGCTGTGGTTTTTTGCTGTCCCAAATTTTAATGTGATTACTTAAAGAGTCTTTGTATGTATTCGTAATCAGTTACATCTATCAATGTCTATTTTGTTTTTGTAATGACAATGACATGACATAGAAATTAGTAAATATTTCGCAAATTGACGAATGACATGATGACTATTGTAACACATTATTAATTCGCTAGTGATGTACCTTGCACAATAACGAAAGTGACATGCATAATGTTCATCCGAACTTTGTGGCCTATCCGATTTTTACAAGTTGACAGCAATACGTAGGTACACGTTGCGGTTTTACTGATAAATATGTAGTTATTATTTTATATAATAGTTTTGCACAAAAATGGCACAAGGATTGACTTAATGCTATTTAGAATGATCTATCAATCTTACAGTTCGCGAAAGAAATATAGTCAAAGTCAAGTCAAAGTCAAATATAATTTATTAAACAGGCACAAAAGTGCACTTTTAAAGGTCATAAACACATGATACAAATATAATATGAGTATAGTGGGAGTGCGGCTACGTTTAGTTTTCTTAGAGCTGAAAACCAGCGTTGTGGATTTATCCACAGCATTATGCTGAGCTCAGACCTTTTTTGACGTCACTGTGCACTGCAGTGATTCTCGTACACAAGCACCCAGTACTTCATTTTTGAATTTTTTTGTTTTTGTTTTATTGTGTCGTGATCATTGTTGTACCGTGTGCAGTTTTGTCAAAAGCTTGAATAAAGTTCTACCACTTTATTGACAAAGTTAAATTACTTATTAGTCTTATTAGGCTAGATTGTAATATTAATGGGATGTCTTTTTGAGACAGATCATTAAAAAAAAAAAACTTTATTGAAGCACTAGGAGAGGGTCCGGCTTATTGCTGATTACCCTCATTCTCAACAAAAGTATAATAAATATAATATAGGTATATATATATTTACAGAACCAATTAACAGTTATGTACAAACATATAGAATGATAAAAACTAAACTAACCTACAACAAAATTCAAAAATGAAATTAAATATATCATTATTTATTTGTCAAAATAAATGTTTTCTTTCTTCTTTTTTCTTTCTTATTTTTTTATTTTTACTTTTTTTATTTTTATTTATTTATATAAATTTAACATTTTTTATATCTACCTAACACCTTTTTAACTTTAAATAAGTAGGTTTGTCGTGCATATCTCTTCTGTTTGCTTACTTCTGAAAAAATCTGAAAAAGTCAGTTTAAAGTTTTTCTTGATTATTCTAATTACGAGTTACATTTTTGAACTGATTTAGAACGCGGCAAGTTGGAAAGTTTAAAAATTTATAGATATTCAGTTACGTGTTTAATCAGCAGGAAGCTTTTGAAATAAATCCGAATAATTGTTCTTTACAGATGTTTTCAACGTACAAAATTTTTAACCATAAGATTTTTAGTTCTTATTATATTTATATGAACCACTAACGAATGCCAAGCGAAAAACCAAAAGCAAAACGAAGCGAAGTCCCAGCCGGTGGTCGTTTTTTTTCCGAAAAACCTTGTACTATTTTATTATTATTATTTATTTATTTAATCAGCACGGATAAACCGGTTACACCAATCAGTAATATACAAAAAGAGCAATGTAATCAGATTATATAGCATTAATATAAAATACTATTCAAAGTAAAAATAAGAAAGGTAAAACACCAAGGATTTATTCTATAGGCCTTTAATGGTCTATGGGTTGTCCAATAGCTTCTCCTTGTAAGTAGTTAGTTTAGTAAATAGAGTGTAGAGTTGTTTTCAGTAATAAAGGCATTCGCCTGTTAAAAAAGATAGAAATAATAATCAACATAATTAATTTTTAGAAAAAAACAAAAACCGACTTCAATGTATATTCGAAGTCCAAGGTCATATATCGATGAAATTTATATGGGACCACTTCGTAGCTATACTGAACCCAACGCAAAAAATTTCCAAAAGAAAATTTTCCAAATCGGTTCATAAATGAAGGAGTTCTGAGTTAACAAACATAAAAAATAAATAAAAAAAATACAGTCGAACAGAGAACCTCCTCCTTTTTTGAAGTCGATTAAAAATACATCACTGTTACAGCTAGTCCAGTCAGTAGTTTATAAATTATCAGTACATTAAAACAGTAAATTGGCCACATATTATATTGTGACATAATGACCAATGTGCAGCCAAGTACAGCAGTGTGCAGCTTATATTCGTGCCAAATCTAATCAGCAATAGTCTATGTTCATTAGTTTTATAGTCCATACGCAATCTAGTCTATGATCATCAGTTTAATAGTTCATTCAATAGTCTACGTTGATTCGTTTCCCACCGTGACATAGCTTTCACTCGCGTCGTGATCGACTGTTGAGATGATCTATCATCGACCAATCATTCCGTGCCTCATCCAGCCATAACTGTACTATACACAGGTATAGTTTTACTGGTGGTAGGTTTCTCGTATGTGAGAGGCCGTCTGGGTGGGTACCACCGCTTTGCCAGTTATTCAGCCACCAAGTAGTAGTGCGCGAGCATTACTGTTGTCCAGTTTGAAGGGCATTGTAGCCAGCGAAATTACTGGGCGTTATGAGACTCAACAGCTAATTGTCTCAGGGTGACGAGCGCAGTGCAGCGCCGCACAGGATTTGCAAAACAAAGTTCTGGGTGATATTGTTATTGTTATGGGCTGGCGTATTGCTTACCATCAGGCAAACTAATAGCTCATTCAGTTACATAAAAAATAAGTATAAGCACAGCTTAGTACTTTATATATACTGTGCTATTTGTAGATTCACTGTGTAGTTTTAACCGACTTCGAAAAAAGGAGTAGGTTCTCATTTCGTTTGTAGTTTTTTTTGTTTTTTAACTCAGACCTCCGTCATTAACTCACCGATGTGTACAAAATTCTTCACGTTTTTGCGTTGGGTTCAGTTTAGCTACAATGTGGTCCTATATAAATTTCTTCGATATTCGACCTTATACCTCGAAGATCAACACTGAAGTCGGTTTTTTGTTGTTATTAAATGAATTTTTATTAACAGTGCTATCTTGAAGATATTTAAGATTTAGTCTCAGATAAATTATCATTTTTAAGTTTTCAGTTTAGGTATAATAATGATTGTAAATAATAATTAGGACAGCACGGCAGCTTTTAAACTTTTCTCAAAGCATAAATAAACAATAATTTATTTAGATTTTACATACTAAAATTAGCTAAATAGCGGTAACCACAAAGCAAGGTTCACATTCCCATTTCTGCGTCACATGTAAATGTGCAATGTGATATTATCATCATCATATATATAAAATTCTCGTGTCACAATGTTAGTTACCTTACTCCTCCGACACGGTTTTACTGATTTTTACCAAATTTTATATGCATATTCAGTAGGTCTGAGAATCGGCTACTATCTATTTTTCATACCCCTAAGTGATAAGGGTTGTTCACTCTTAACATTTTTTTTAATTTATATGGCAAAACAACGTTTGCCGGGTCAGCTAGTTATTTATAAACAACACAATTAAATAAATAAACGAATAAATTAAAAAATTACACTCATTACAAACGTAGGTGGTGTAGAACGCCCACAAGATGGAGCGACGACCTGCGAAAGGCGGCCGGAAGAAACTGGATGAGAAGAGCCGAAAACCGGGCTTATTGGGAGAGGCCTATGTCCATCAGTGGACAGATAGAGGCTGACGATGAAACAACTTAATTCTCTCGTAGACTTTACTATTGTGATGTAAATATAAAATGAAATACATTACAACAGTGCCAGTGTTGTAGCTTTTAGTTTCACAATCTAAAGTTATTAACAAAGCCTTGTTTTAACTTTAAACTGTAAGTAATCTCAAGTTTGATAAATACTGACACTGACACTTGAGATGTCAGCACAACAATAAATTACTTATTTATTGCAATCACCTTTAAAACCACAAAAACTGCGGGTGAAGGACAGTTACATCGTAAAATTTGTGATTCAATATATGACATATGAATTAAATAACTAATCGGTTATAGTATGCAACTGTTAATATTATGTCATAATTAGTGTAATCCATAAAATTGCATGTTATGATATAATTGTAACCATAGACTGAGTTGTAACAAACAATTACACTTGATTGAAGGTATGAATGGGTATACCGTAACTTTATTTTACGGTCTATCGGTTTATTTATAAAGTTTTTTTAGTGTTTGTTCGATTAAATTTTATTATTATTGGATTCGGTTATTTGCTATTAGTTATAGTGAGTACATGCTAAAAGGGATACTTACGTAATAAGGTTTGTATAGGGCAAGTGACTCAGATAGATAGATAGATAGATAGATGAACGCTTTATTGCAAACATTAAATTAAAGACATTACATAAAGACAATTAAAGAAAGTGTTACAATGGGCGGCCTTATCGCTAAAAGCGATCTGTTCCAGGTAACCTTTGGATGGAGAGGAATTATCAAAATGCTAAAGACGGGAATGTAAGGCCTAAAATAATAATAACAACATAAAATGTCAATAAAATAAACTACAATACAATAGCAACATTCTAAAAGTGTAAATTCTCTAAGTAGGAACGTGTACGATTTTCGATCCGACGCACCCGAGTGCGAATCCCGCTGGCCCCGCACCACTAACTTTCTTAATTTATGTGCGGATTTAACACTCGCTCTAAAAACGCTGAAGGAAAACATCGCGAGGAAACCGGCGCGTCCAAGAATTAATCACTAAATTTCAAAGACATGTGACATGCACTAACCCACACTAGACCAGCGTGGTGGATTATGGCCCATACTATCTTTATGAGAGAAGGCCTGTGTCCCAGCAGTGGGAACGTGATGGGCTGATGATGATGATGATAACTGTGCGACTGTGCCGGATAAAATAAAAGATGACGATATTTCTAAATAGGTTTATGTTTAATCACGTTTTTATAAATAACAAAGCTTTTAGCACTGGGTGCAGCATCGCCTACATAAGTTTTATGTAATATTATGAGATATTTGCCATTAGATGCACTATTTAATTATGGCCCACGCGTAATTTTATATCTACTACAACAGTATTGCAAAATTAAAATCTTTTGTAACACATATTAGGTCTATTTTTAAGTAAATATATTTTGAATTTCGTTAACGTGTATTGATTTTATTTAATTTATTCCAAAAGGCCACTGCAAATTCTTGCACCCATGTGTTATTTTTATCAAAATGTTATTTATTCTATTCACATGGTAATAAAACGCGATCTGTCGGCAAAAACAACCGATGCGATTTTCAAATATACACAAAAATCTTACGTCATGCGTGTCTATCCTCACTAATATTATAAACGCGAAAGTATGTATGGATGTATGGATCTTTGTTACTCTTTCATGCAAAAACTGCCGAACCGATTTTGATGAAACTTGATATGTAGGTACTTTAGGACTTGGAATAGCACATAGGCTTTTTATCCCAAGAAACCGCGTGTGGAACCGCGGGGCGCAGCTAGTATAGTATAGCAACGGCTTCAGGATGAAGGTTTGTTCTCAAAAGCCCATAGGATGATTTTCATGGCATTGTGCGTAAAAGAACTATATCCCTGATGTGCGGAAAAGAGCTGCTTCCCGAGTGTGCGTGAGCCCCAACAGTCTACTGGCTATTGTTACTGTGTATGTCATCATCATCATCATCATCATCAGACCATCACGTTCCCACTGCTGGGACACGGGTCGTGTCTCACAGAGAGAGTATTGGCCATAGTCACCACGCTGGCCCAGTGCGGGTTGGTGGATGTCTCATATCCTTGAACTTTTCTTATACTTTCTTATTTTCCTTCACCGTTTTTAGAGCGAGCGTTAAATCCGCACATAACTTAAGAAAAGTCAGTGGTGCGAGGCCAGCGGGATTCGAATTTAGGTGCGTCGGATCGAAAGTCGCACGTGTTCCCGCTGAGCCACACTCGCTCTTCTTTGCTTCGCTTCTAGGTACTTGTCTAGTCTAAACACATATAGCGGCATGTAAATAATTTAATGTTTTGGTAAAAGATCATGTTGAAGACTTACTTCGCAGTAAACGCAGACTAATATTAAATGATAACGATGCAGGAACAACAAAAACGTCGATGACTTGGTTTAAAAACACATTAAATAAATTTATTGCGTCTCGATTTGAATTTGGCGACTAGTTTGTTTAAAATAAACAAGAAGAGCTTTCTTCCGCTTATAAAGTAGTAGGAATAAAGTAACCAGCTTGGCTCGGGGTCAAGATGATACCGGAAGATGACTGAGGACAGAATTGTAACTTAAGTTTAAAGTATTATAATAATTAATTTTTAGAAAAAAACAAAACCCGACTTCAATGTATCTTCGAAGTCCAATGTCACATATCGATGAAGTTTATATGGGACCACTACGTAGCTATACTGAACCCGACGCAAAAAGAATTTTTCAAATCGGTTCATAAATGACGGAGTTCTGAGGTAACAAATATATAAAAAAAAAATACAATCGTACAGAGAACCTCCTCCTTTTTGAAGTCGGTAAATATATTGTTTTATTTTTTAAATGTATATTTGATAGTTTTTGTGCGGGTACTGTGAATTATGTATTTAATTAATAGTATTAATGAATGAATAGCTTTAATAACCCTAAAAAATATTTATTTAACTTAATGATTTGTCTTAATAATGTGTATTTAAGTGCAAGATACCTTTGTACGATTATGTTTCGTTTCTTATGTATATATATATTATGGTTTTCTTGTACTTACTATTGAATTTCAACGTCGCCAATATTTTACTTAACCATCATAAAGCTTAAAACTTTATTGCAATTAGCACCTAGCTTTTTGCATATAATAACCGTTTTTTTTTCTAAGTCAGGGTCAAGTGTTGGTTGACCGAAGATGTTAACGGATGTCAATTTGTTTGTAGAATGGCACAGATAAGGTCAAGTGTCAACCTCAGAACGACATTCTGTCAACCGTGAAGATTTTATCTTAATTTATTGGGCACTTAATATAATTTGACAATCGTCGTAAAATCATGAATGTAAATTAGATCTAAATCTTTACACCTTTCGATTATGTTGAGTAATAAAAAAGTATGTTCATTTTTATTGTTTATTTTATTTTGAAGCCATGTTGTATTTATGTTATTTTAGTGTGAATGAGTTGTTGACAAAACCAGTATTTAAAATTTATTTTGTTATTATTTATTATTGTTTTTATTTTTTTGTTTTCAAATAAAATAAAAAGTTGTAAAAGTTGTTGTTGCCACACAACTTGTTGTTGTTACAGGCAACGCCGCTGGATATAGCTAGTAAAGTGAAAGTGAATTGTATCAATGTCGTCCATTTATTATGACAGATATTCTAAGTAATCCTTTAAAAATTGTCCTCGGTAGCTATTTGCTGACCACTGAGTGTTTACCCTGGACTGCGTTGTTTAACTTTGGTTAACATTACATACGACTTTTGTAAGAGTGTCTAACGGTTGCGAAACGTACTGATGCGTTGAACAAATTAATTTACGTAAATATTGGGTAAAATGTCAGAAGACGGAACTACGAACATATACCTACATATACCGTGAAATATTTTTTAAACGCATTAATGTATTTATGTTTTTGATATTTGATATAATTCAAATTGGGTTTAATTCGCAAAAAATGCAAATTTTACTGATTAACCTTTAGACTGCTTTAAATCAAGAATGATACATTTTTTTAGTTATTTTAAAATAATATATTAATTGTATTGCTCATCTTTTTGTATTTTTAATCGGTTGGCATTTTGATGCAATTAAAATTAAAGTTCTGACTGATTTATTTGACATTGCAATGCAAAATGATGAATTGATGATACATGTTTAAAATTCTATCGTTTTAGTATATTTTTCTGGTAAGTATAGTTTAAGTGCAAGTCTGAATTCAGGGTCCTGTATATAAAAGATCACCAGACTGATGAACAATACCTTTATATATTACCTATATATCAATATATATATTTTTTATATATTACCTATATTATATGGCTTCGTTTGGACCCTTTGAGTAGGGGACCCTAAAATGCATATGTAAAGAAGTTGGGCCAGCTTTATCATAGAAATCTTTTATTTCCGGTAGTATATGATAATTTTACATTTACAAATGGTAATGAAGACGTTATCAAGAATTATTGAATAGGGGGTATCAGTTTTCAACATCAATGTTGCAAAATATACCTACAAGACATAAGTAGGTACCTGGTCGGAGTAATTTCGACGTTTAACCGCTTTATATTCATTAAATAAAAAATTTAATAAGTAGTGTATTTATTAGTACTTTCCTTGAATGTATGTAGTATATTTGTATATATAATATATGTCATTAAGTCGTCCTCTTTTACTTTTTATTTACACCGCCGACCTCTCTCACTCCTTTAGTTCTTTCCATCCAAAGGTTGACTGGAAGAGATCGCTTTTAGATGCATGAATGAAGCATTAATTATTATTATAAGTAGTTCCGTCCCGGAAGACTTAGGTTAGATATGGATATACGTACTAGCTGCACCCCGCGGTTTCACCTGCGGTTTCCCGAAATAAAAAATAGCATATGTCCATTCGATTTCGATACCTACATACCAAATTTTATTAAAATATGTTGTATAACAAACATCCATCCATCCATCCATCTATCCATCCATCCTTACAAACTTTCGCATTTATAATATGAGTGTGCATTACTGTGTTCCGGTTTGAAGAGCATTGTAGCCAGCGAAATGACTGGGCATTATGAGACTCAACAGCTAATTGTCTCAGGGTGACGAGCGCACTGCGCTGCGCAGGATTTTGCAAAACAAAGTTTTGGGTGGTGCTGTTATTGTTATGGGCTGGCGTGTTGCTTACCATCAGGCGAATGACTAGCTCATCTCGTCATTAAGTAACATACAAATGAGAAGGACTCAATAATTGCGAAAGTAACATGATAAGAACTTATTTACACTTTTTAACCGACTTCAAAAAGGAGGAGGTTTACAATTCGACGGTATGTTTTTTTTTTTTTTTTTTTTTGTGTGTTTGTTACGCGATTACTCCGCCAATTATGCATTGATTTCGATGATTCTTTTTTTGATTGGTAGGTAATACTTCAAAGGTGGTCCCATATAAATTTTATCGAAATTCATTCAGTAGTTTTTGAAAAAAATAGCAAAAACAAAAAAATATAAGTTTAATCTTCAAGTCGGTTCTTGTTTTTTTCGTAACCAACTTTCTAAAGGTGGAGGTTTGTATTCGACTGCTTCACCTGCTTCACCCAGGGTTGACTTCCGGTGAGGGAACTCCTCAACGGTGAATAGTACAGACACAACATTTCGTAAATGGATTTAACCATAATAGCCTGTTCTAAATTCCATCATGACATGGCAGATACACCCAGGATTGACTTCCGCCGAGGGAACTCCTCAACAGAGAATAGGACAGACTTGAAATTTTTTTGTACATGCATTTAATTGTGATAGCCCGTTTTAAACTTCGTCATGATGTGGCTTCTAGATCATAAAAGCTTGTCTTTAAAAACTTTTTGAATTAATTTAATTTAAACTTGTTTGTCACTAAAAAGGTTAAAATAAATTATTTTTCAAAAAAAACTAAACCGACTTCAAAACCACAAATGGCACTCAAAAGTAAAAAATAAATTAATATAATTATCATAAGCGCTACCCACTCATATATTTGAAGTCGGTGCCAGCCAAGTCTAAAAGGTAGTAGATAAATACTACCTACAAGTAGTACTTACTATATACATAGTATTTATCTACTACCTATTAGACTTGGCTGGCACCGACTTCAAATATATGAGTGGGTAGCGCTTATGATAATTATATTAATTTATTTTTTACTTTTGAGTGCCATTTGTGGTTTTGAAGTCGGTTTAGTTTTTTTTGAAAAATAATTTATTGTTTATATGGTTAAAAAAAAAAATACTTTTTTAAAACAACTGTAACTCCTTCCGCGTGAAAAATGTTTCATATTTTGCCGCAACCTTTTACATGAATGCGATGTTCTCCTTTTAAAACAAACACACGTTGAACAAAGAAACATTACGCTCGGAACTGTGCTACTTATTATGCACTGATATAATTGTTCATAACCGTACTATTATAGCCTATAATTTGTAACTTTACGCAAGTTTCGGCCGTTTGTTACAACAAAGAACATTGTGAGGCTGTAAACTTGTATCTTACAACATTTTGAAAATGACTGTATTTAGTGACCACGCTTCCAATTCTCAGTTCACAAAATGCTCTTAGAGCTTGTACAGATTGAGGATCGTCGTGGCAAAAGTCCAAACTAAAACTATTTATATACACAAGCGAATTCATAAAACTAAAATTTAAAAAAAAATCCTATAAAGCGTAAAAAACGGCTGTTTCGATTTTGATAAAATATGTCTAGGAACCACTTCTAGAAAATCTTTCAAATAAAAAAACCGCATCCATATCGGTTCACCCGTTTAAGAGCTACGGTGCCAGAGACAGACATACATAGTGGTCAAACTCATAACACCCCTCTCTTTTCTTTTTTTTATGATGAAATGGGCTCACGTTTGACA
This sequence comes from Petrophora chlorosata, assembly GCA_951640565.1. NCBI lineage: Eukaryota > Metazoa > Arthropoda > Insecta > Lepidoptera > Geometridae > Petrophora > Petrophora chlorosata. The sequence continues at coordinate 9,012,730 of OX621203.1, read as the reverse complement.
AGAACTCACCTGATGGTAAGCGTAGTTGCGGTCTAAGGTGGTGTTGTGGTGGTGGTCACGTTTGCTCATGAGGTGGCTGTTCACTCTTGTCTTGATACTATACTTTCGAAATATCGAAAAAAAAAAAATCGATTTTTTGAAATTTCTAGACCACCGGGTCCCCCTTAAATAGACCCAGGTTGTAATTGGAAGGAAATAAGTATTCTGGTAGAGAATTCCACTCCTTAGCAGTACGTATAATGAAAGAGTCAGCGAAGCGCTTTGCGTCGGGGGTTCAAAATATCATAAGTTTCCTACTGCGTTGTTACACAGCGCCCCCATACTCGTGTCGATTCTCTTTCCGTACAGACTCTAGTGATGTCTATGTTTGAGGTTTATTGTTCTTCAAATTGTGTTTCAAGTGAAGACTTCAATATCAAAAGGCTGTTATTTCACATTTAAGTTGTTGTTGTTCTACAAGACTATGATTTGGTGATGGACAATCGATGATAATAATAGTTTAGCTGAGACTGAGGCACTATTATTTTTGAAATTATAATAGTTCCATTAAGTTGTGTTTTAGATTTTGAATTATTATATCTGTAATATAGTTTAAGTTATCGAGCTAACATTATTATTGTTGTAACGATATGAATGAAACGGAATTAATAAAAAAAGTTATTGTGATATTGGTCAGTAGGTCATTGCATCGTGTGAAAAAAACACCATTTAAAATGACTTAAAAACTTGTCTAACAAATGAATGTGTGAAACATATATATAATAAAATTGACGTAATTTTGACATTTGTAATTATAATTTTAATTACTGCTATCGCGATGTGAGAACAAGCTTATTTTCTAGTTTACAAAATTTAATTACTTGATCTACAAAATTTGTCTTAAACTTTAATAACTTAATCGATTGACATTTCGTAGTCTTATCGCAGAATAATTAATAGTATTTACAGTATTATCTCTTCTTTTGAGGAGGTTCTCATCTTCCTCACCTCGAAACCCATGTGAAGAATTAATATTCCATAGCTTCTTCCCCTGCGTATTGGTCTTACTAAATGAACTTTGTCGAATGAATCTTTTAGCATTAGTCGGGGTTCTTTGACGTGAGGTAAATGACTGCTCTAAATTTAGGTCGAAGGAAACGCTAATTATACTAGCCTGAGCTAGAAATTCGTAATGACCCTCATTCGCACCCTTTAAGAAGGCGGATATCTTACATTACTACCTACACACAAAAGGTGCCGTGGAGCGACCAGCTTAGACGTTCATTTTTCATGTGTTTTATTACCTACATTAAAATTAATAAAATTTCTCGTCTTATAAATATATAATTATTATTATAAATATATATATAAATAGTATGTGTATACTGTATAATAATGAATATATGTTGGTATATATTTAAAGTAATTATTTATTTAGGTTTATAATATCATATATAATAGTGTGTACCTAATATATGTATGTTTATGTAGGTATTTAGAATGTTGCTATTGTATCTATTATTTTAGTATTTTAGTTTATTTTATTGACATTGTTTTTTTTATTATTATTGTAGACCTTACATCCCGTCTTTAACACTTTGATATTTAACGCTTTTAGCGATAAGGACTCTATTGTAATACTATCTTTAATTGTTTATATGTAATGTCTTTAATTAAATGTTTACAATAAAGCGTTCATGTAATTTTTACCTATTTTAACTTTATTTACTTAATACACGTCTATGCTAATATCTAGACCTCTTTAATCTTTTTAAAAAAACATGTTACGCTGCATAATTTGTAAAACAGTCAAACACCTAAGACGTGTTTGTTTTGACTATATTAAATCTAAAAAACAATAGTTTACTACAAAGAAATAAGCAATGCAATAGTTAACTTTCGCTCTCGCAACCACGTTACTTTGACGACTGCGACGAATCTCTTCAAAGATGTTTTGTTTTTAAACGGTTTTACACGTAGGGATGTGCCACGGGTCATGAGACGGAATCAGTTACGGATACCATTATCGGATTTGTGTGTCGCAACTCAACCATGGTTCGAGTCATTGACGTTTAAGGTTGACTGGAAGATCGCTTTTAGCGATAAGTCCGCCCATTGTACTTTCTATGGACCTACTGATTCTTTTTATTTGGTGTATAATAAAGCATGTTGTATTGTATTGTATTGTTAAAAAGTTTACCGAAGTCCACATAATTAGTGATTTTTTTAGGTTTATTTTATTTTATTTATTTTAGGTTGTGTACTTCCGTCATAAGATTGTGTACGTATCAAAAAGAAAACCCGTCATGTTTTAAATAAAACAATAATTGTTGTGTTCAACAATGGCGAAAGAACAATTTAATAATATTGTTATTATCTAGAATTTTAATTTTTTAAAGTTTTTCATATACTTAAAAAAAATAATAATAATTTTATTTATTTTTTTTATTTAGTGTATTTTTTTTCAGAGCGGAATTCCCATTACAGAGGAAATAGGTACCACTAGTTCTACAAGATTCTTAATTTTCTACAGTTTCTATTCTTATTTTTATTCTTTTAAATACAGAACAGTTCTATTACGAAGGAAGTAGTGTGCGTGTGTGTACCCAATCATCTTTAATTGCACTTTCGTTGGCCTTGCGCAGGCGCAGAAAGTAAAATGAATAAATGTTTTGCTAAGTAGATTTGTTCCGGATAATGAATCTTACTACTTGTGGTGCCGCGATTACCATGAATTAAAATTGTTTAGGGTGTTTTAGGGTCTTTTAAATTTTATTGAATAAGAATTTTTTGATGGAAACTTAATTTATTATTTATTTAATTTTTATTACGGGCAACACTAGGATAAGTTACGGATATAATTTACTTATTCTACGGCCCATATAAATATCTATATACCTTAAAACTAACATACATACAATTTATATTAAAATATGTATGTGACAAGTTCTGTCGGCGACGTGATACCTTATAAGATTTATTGGCTCTAGAAGAAATAAGTAGGTACCTTGTTTTCATCAAAACTTTTTTATTTTAATGTTTTGAAAAGTTTACTTTTCAACCATATCGGTGAGACCTAATTTCTAACAGATCAACTTTTATAATTATCCTCAATGAATAGCCTTGTGATAGTGAATTAGTGTAATGTAGTACAAGTGCTACCCATACAGAACACAAAAAGAAAGTGTCTTCGCCTTAATAGAGACAATAAGAAAAGTGTTAATGGACACATTCTTCGTATTAGACTATCTATCTGGTTAAATGTAACTTATTAATTAACCTAATCAATTGGCTAGATTGTAATAAAAATGGAGATAAGGAAAAAGATAAAAAACCTCAATGACGCATTCATGTCATGAAACACTATCGAAACGTATGAAAATGGTTTCCCAGAATTTTTAGATGCGTGACATAATGAGCTTTACTTCGAGGAACCATATGTTTAACTAACCTACGCCTATTTATAATAAATACTAATTTTGAATAAAATACTATACTATGATCAAAGAACACTAACTATTACCATGATTTTGAGTAAACTAAAATTAAAAAAATCGACACTAAAAACCTATAACAAGTAAAAAATGGCTAAACCGTTTTTGATAAAACATACCTAAGAACCACCTAGGCTAGAAAACCTGCTTTCAAATAAAAAAACCGCATCCAAATCAGTTCACCCGTTTAAAAGCTACGATGCTAGAAACAGACACACATAGTCGTCAAACTCATAACACCCCTCCTTTACGTCGCGGGTTAAAAAGGAATCTGCATTATTCGTGTATGATTAACTTCGTGTATGATTACTTGATTAATGTAGACACGATTACCTAAAGCAAGCGGAGATGATCGGCTATGGCGTGCCACCGCGTGCGCTTGCGACATGGGTGACATTACAAGTACGTGGGCGCTTAACCAGCACGGCATTGGTTAAGAACTATGTTAAATAGCTGATAATTTTTACTATGAAATAGAAAAAGTGAAGGAATATATGACAATAGCAACAAGCGAGTGTGGGTCAGTGGGAGCACGGGAGCACTATCGATCCGACGCACCGGAGTTCAAATCCCGCTGGCCCCACACCACTAACTTTTTGAAGTTATGTGCGGATTTAACACTCGCTCTAAAAACGGTGAAGGAAAACATCGTGAGGAAACCGGCATGGCCAAGACTTGATCTCAAAAATTCAAGGACGTGTGACTTCCACCAACCCGCACTAGGCCAGCGTGGTGGATTATGGCCCATACTCTCTCTATGAGTGAAGGCCCATGTCCCAGCAGTGGGAACGTGATGAGCTGATGATGATGATGATATGACACTAACAGTGGTGAAAACTCGCGCCTGATGAAGAGAAGAGCATCGGATATGCTTGTGACCTAGGTCATTGTACTACCCAAGATAGATAGATGAACGCTTTATTGCAAACATTAAATTAAAGACATTACATAAAAATAATTAAAGAAAGTGTTACAACGGGTGGCCTTATCACTAAAATCTCTTCCAGGCCTCCTTTGGATGGAGAAAAAAGCTAAAAGATTTATCTATGAATTGTCATGGTACTGGTATATAATAGTATGGCATGGTAGCGCACGCCTAGCCGTTCAATACAAATCTGCTAAGTTAAGGAACGTTTGCGGTGGTCACAACTTGGATGGGTGACAGTTTGTGTGGTATTTACATCTGAGCACGTTAAACCGACGGTCCCGGTTGTTGTGTTAGGACAATTGTAAAGGTCGTTAGGCCATTTCGGAGGCCTTCGGACGGTCGGTGGTCTAAAAACTGCGACACGAGAGTTGGTGACACACCCACAAGGAAGGTATAAAATAAAGAGATTTTGGATTTGTATACTCGGCCACAGAAGAGATAATATAAGAACGTACCTACTAGGGCTCGGCCCGTAAACGACCGTTTGTGGTCGTCAATCCCAACAATTTACTTATAATGTTTAGTATAATGCGGTTTACCGTCTCAGCCTTTGTAACTGTTTATTTTGAACCTTGTCAATATTAAAATGTCTATTTCTTTGAGTAGCTATAATAATAGTCCCAATTCAAATTTATTCGTACAAAGTTCCAAACTACCTTTACACCGGCTGTACGTCATTTGCATCTCAGTAAACACGACAAATTTTATCGTTTATGATGAATGGCGGCATTAATCATGATTATCATAAATTAAGTAGGTTATAAGTGATTTTGACAGGGCTTACAATAACTTACAATTACAATGTTTAGGAACGTAGTGTTCAATCTGCAGGCAATTCAAATAAATTTACTTTATGCCTACTAATATGAGTTGAAATAAACTAAACCGTATTATAGAAGAAAGCATTCCAACAAGCAAATTTCAATAAACTGAAATTTAAAAAACCCACCCTCACAAAAAACTATAAAAACGGCTAAACCGATTTTGATAAAATATGTCAAAGAACCAGCTTTCAACTAAAAAACCACATCCAAATCGGTTCACTCGTTTAAGAGCTACGGTGCCACAGACACATAGTGATCAAACTTATTACACCCCTCGTTTTTGCGTCAGGGGTTAAAAAGTACGGACCCTGGGGTCTGTAGAATATAGGTTCATAAAACAAAAACAAATTGTTCGGTTATTAAATTCATTTATCCAAGCCGGCAAGTGCTCTAACCATTAACACATCGGTGACTTCTCCAATTGTAATAACCGCTTTTTTTGACATTACCATCTTTTGAAAATGCAATCATTAGCTAGTAAGTGGTACTTGCTGGTGCTAATAGGCAGAGGAGATTTGAAAAAATAATCTTTCCCTGTTACAAAGATGAGCTAACTAGAAGAGGTCATGGTTTTTCTCAAGAATTCACTTGCACTTTCCGTTAAAGAAACCAGTATGACCACACATTGCCGTTTTTTCTATGAATAGTAAAATGACGAAACACTAACGACTTGGCACGAGCCTAGATAATGCTATAACAATTACCTACAAAAAAATTACAACCATAGCGCAATAACGTTGACAGTTTATCGAGGAATTTAGAGGGAAAGTGAAAAAATATTTACTGTGACATGGTGCCATGTGGTCAAGGTATTTAGATGATGGTTCTCCAAACACTTACCGGAGGCTTTTGGTGTGAAATGACCCGAAGACGGATTATGTGTGAAGTGTGACAAACAAAGGGAAACTACTTACTTTATGTGTGTGTAATATTTACAACTAGCGACCCGCCCCGGCTTCGCACGTTTATTATACATATAAACCTTCCGCTTCACTCACACTATCTATTAAAAAAAAACCGCATCAAAATCCGTTGCGTAGTTTTAGAGAATTAATAGGGATTTGAGAGCGAGTGTGGCTCAGCGGGAACTCATGCGCCTTTCGATCAGACGCACCTGGGTTCGAATCCCGACTCGGCCCTGCACCAATGACTTATAGTTATTTGCAGATTTTGCACGCTCGCTCTAAAACGGTGAAGGAAAACATCGTGATGAAACCCGCTTACGCGCTTTGGAGTGGTAGGCTCTGGCCGTGGTTGTAATACCACCCACCGAACAAAACCATGCCGTCAAGCGACCTAGTCGTGTTTCGGGATGATGTTCGGTGAACCATCGGGGAGACGGGTCTGAGCAGCCGCTCAACTGCCGTCTCTCTCTAGATCTATGTGCTCCATCTTAGGCCACATCATCGCTTCACATCAGGCGAGATAGTGGCCAAATATAGATCTACTAAGCGTAAAAAAAAAGGATATAGGGACAGCGAAAGCGACTTTGTTTCATACTATGTAGTGATAGTGAAGTGATGTACGAATACTTATTGATTATTGTTTATTTGTTAAACAGGTACAGGTACAGAGAGACTAAACCGAAACACTCCTTATCCTCGTGTTAGTATTTCATAATTTGTATAAATGTTAGTCTCTAGGTATATATTGTACAGGTCTCCGGTACTTTTAATTTGTTAACTTTATAAATGAATTTATTATTATTTTTAAATTTCACTTACGTAATACTTTTTATACAACTAATAGAATTTAATGAGAATTCGGTTAATAGTTGTTCCATATAGATTGTTTGTTTTTCCGAGATGAAAAGTGTCCTATTTTATTTTATGAGCCTTTGCACCTACATATACATACCCAATTTCGTTCAACCATTATGAAACTAAATTATAACCAATATAAGTTTTTATAAGTTTTTTATTTGAGCCTTTTGGTGTGGAGACTGGGTCCGTGGGGACCGGGAGCTCATCGTATTTTCAAAAGTCTGTCAGAGCGCCTGATTGATGCGACGCGTGACCAAAATGCTGGGACTTATTTGGCTCAACGTATCAGTATTGCAATCCAACGGGGCAATACTGCTAGCATCTTGGGTACGCTGCCAACTGGTAGTGGGTTTGGTGCATTTGAGCTACCTATAGGCCTTTGATGGTCTATGGGTTGTCCAATTGCTTCTCCTTGTATGTAGTTAGTTTAGATTTAGTAAGTAGAATGTAGTTTGTTTTCAGTAATAAAGGCATTCATCCGTTAAAAAAAAAGGTTTTTAAACTATTATGGTCACTAACACTAGTATTATATATATTATTAACGGGATATTTTTTTAATGATAACCGATACACATACACTTTCGCATTTATAAAAGTCAAAAGTAAAGTCAAAATCCAAAAAGATATTTATTAATTACATACATAAATGCATTTTGTAATGTCTTATAAATCAATTAGAAATACTATAAAAATTATTTAACATGACTGAAAATAAGTATATACCGATTTTTAATTCATTGTTATAATTATTTTTTTTAACGGGCGAATGCCTTTATTACTTAAAACAAACTACACTCTACTTACTAAAACTAAACTAACTACGTACAAGGAGAAGCAATTGGAAAAAAATAAAAAATAAAAATATGGTCTATGGTTTGTGTTATGTTATATTATATTTATTATTATATTATATTCTTATATTTATATATTTTATGTTATATTTAATTTATATAATTTTATTATGTAGATTATATATAGATATTTTTAGTGATGGAATACCTACTAGTAGAATAACGATACACCTACATGTATCTTGAATATTTATGAATATTAATTGGCTTCACTACTGATTGACAAACATCACCTTATTAAGAATAGAACCAAAAAGTATAATTATGATATTTAAATAACTAAATGAGGATGCTATTTCGTAACAGAAGAATAAATAATTAGTAACAAGAGTCGAATAGTTTGCGAATAAATCGTAATCGTTCCCACGCATCGTTATCGAGTCAATTTATTGCTTTTGTAATCGATTCTAAAAGTATCGATCAGTTAAATTACGGGCTTCAAGACCGCCGCTATTTATTCATCTGTAATTACGGAAAAAATTACAACACTATTTTGTAACACATCTTAAAAGTTTTAATGTTGCTTTTTAGAATAAAATCAATCAAAATCAAAGTCTTTTTATTTAGTTTAGGCATCACAGATGCACTGAAGTGAATCTTCTGAGTAGTGGCACAGAATATACGGTAAAATCTGAGGGGCATTTTATGGAGATTTTTTAGTTACATGTTGTTGGTTTTCTACAATGTTATGTTCCTTTTTACCAGTTGGCTACTTTGCAGAAGTGGTCTATTCCAGGCACCGTTGTCTCCTTGATTTTGTAGTGGCAGGCTCCTTTTGAAAGATTCCTCCTTAGGAAGTATACCTTTGCAAGATATTCAACCGCCAATTAGTAGTACGCAAACAGTAGGTGCTACCTACTGTTACTGTTAGGTACTGTGTTCGGGATTAAAGAACAAATGACAAACCAAAGGTCTGGATGGTGCTGCAACTGTTGCTTACCATAAGCCATACGGTGAACGATATATATTTTGCCACTCTAGGTACCTAGGTATATTTAAGTAAATTGCTGAATATAGGTAAACCCGTGTTACGTGTCCATACCTAACGTACTGTCGGAACTCTGAACATAGACTACAAGAATAAATATCTCAGGCATTATGTGTAATAGTAACTACTTACTTAGGTATATATAATCGTATTTTATACTTTATAATCATGTATTATTTTGTTTATATTTTTTATTATATGTGTTTACTATATTTTTGAAGTTTCTTATGTACTATATTATGTCTTTTATGTTTATTACTTTGTATACCACTGACCGCAATATATCTTTTATTTCCTGTCCATCCAAAGTTGCCTGTGAGAAGTTGCACATAGCGATAAGGCAGCCTATTGCTCTACCCTTTTTAATGTAATCTTTTGTTTCCTGTTTTCTCGTTCAATAAAGTATTATTGTATTGTATTGAACCTATGTGTTATGCGCTACCCATTTAGAAACTTTACACTCTAAGCTATCTCATCTAAAAAGATATTGCGAAGAAGCGTCTGCGTCCGTGTTCTGAACGACCGGTTACATAGTTCCGCGACAACTTGACAGCTGTTATGTAAACCCGGCATTTTGTTCGACTTAAGCTTCGACCACAATAGTAGTTACTGGATTTCTTATCGATAAAAAACTAGCAAGTGGCTTGGTAAGATAATTTGCTACTTGCTACATTATGCTAACTACTGGCAACAGGGTTAGTTATCCAGAAGTTCGCTGCTCATTTTACAAAAAGACGTATCTGATAAAAGCGCCTAAAATGAGTTGAATGTAGGTTGAATTAACCTCAATGTTCGTTTTTATACAAATAAAAAAATCTCTTTATTGTATACCTACCAATTTACAAAAATAGACAGTAACACAAAATCCTTAACTATGGTAATACAATATCCGGTCTTATCGCTATCGTCTGTATATTCTCTGTTTCATCACAAAAATGCTTTGCTCAAAATTTTGTTCTCAAAATACTCATGTTGCCTCGAAAAGCAGTGTAAATATAATCGCGACGTATGTTTTTTGCTTTTCTTAAAAGTTGTTGAAAATGAGATAAGTCTGTATGTAACGACCTGTTCTATTAAGAGTTCTGTGGTAACATCAGCTGTGAATTATTTGCAGTAGTACCATCGTCTAGCATTGGAGCTAGCTGCTTTGATATTTTTTTTCTCATTTCACTGCGAGAAGAATAGTCTAATTTGTTGTAAGTACCTTACTTATTTAGGAAAATAGAAGATGTCGCTATTGATTTTGTTCTTTTCATATAAATAAAATGATAGGCTGAGTCGTGGTGAAGAAATTTATGAGTAAGAAAGATACACTAATTGTTTCACCATCATCAGCCTGTAGTCGACCACTGCTAGCTAGACATAGGCCTCTCCCAATAAACGCCACTGAGCCCAGTCTTCGGCTCTTCTCATCCAGTTTCTTCCGGCCGCCTTTCGCAAGTCTTCACTCCACCTGGCCGGTGGGCGTCCTACTTTACGCCACGTACGAACACTTCTACTACAACGGTTGTCCGTCCTTCGAGAGACGTGACCAGCCCATTGCCACTTCATCTAGCTAATTCTAAGGGCTAAGTCGGTTACTTTGGGTTCTCTGTCGGATTACTTCATTGCGGATCTTATTATTCAGAGAAACTGTGAAAATAGCCCTTTCCATAGCTCGCTAAGCGACTTTATTTATTTATTTATTTATTAATTTTTGGGAATCTTACAGCTAGGTTTTAAAGTAGAAGTGCTTAAATAAATATACAGAAGGCCAATTATAAGTTTCCACAGATAGAAATGATACAATTTACATAAATAGAAGATACAGACGGACGCACACAGAATACAAGTTAACACACACAATAAATATATTTATATAGGTACATATTATAACACATATTATAGTACTAACACCTGAAAAAGTATTGTTTGGCCAGTAACTCCTTGAGTTGTCTGGCAGAGGTGTTGAATAAATCAACGTCGTCGTTTGAACTTGGATCAGTCGTTGTGTTTACCTACTATAATATTGTAAGGTGTTTCACTACACGTAGTGACGGCGTAAGATACTTTGTATTGTTCCCCAGCCAATAAGAAGTAATCTAAACACTAACCATTGAACTTTCGCTAGTGTAAACATAGTCTTACTGCTGACCGCAGAATACCAAAATTAACGTGAAGACGGTCTCTTCCATGGTCATCATAAAACATTGATTTAAATATAAATTATTTTCATTCATCCGACCCCAGAGGTCATGGCTTTTTGTGGTGACCTTATATCTTCAAATGTACTTCAGTAATTATTACCTGTTTTGATTCCCGATACTTTAGGCCAATTTTTTTTTTTTGTTTTTAATCATAGCAATTGATTGAGTGTCTACATTATCAATGTTACGAATAAAATAAAATACTTATATATGGCGATTACGGATAACCAATAAATGTGCTATTTTAAGGTATTTCTGCTCTTTGCTGTTAGTTAGGTGATGGTAGCATTTTAGTTAATTGTTTCAATTAATGATTGATTGATAACACTTTATTGTACTGGCACATAAGAAAAATAATACTGTCAAAAACAAACATAAAATATTGTAACAAAATTTCTAAAAAATATGCCCCTCAGTTTCTTGCCGTATCTTCTGAGTACTGGTTCTTTTTCCGATACTGTGGTAGAGTCATTGTAATAATTGACGTTCATAAGTGCGTCTGTGACGACAAAATTTAATGAAGAACTTTTGATTGATTGATTGATTGATTGTACACCAATAACATAAAAGCAAACAAAAATAGAAATTAAAAATTTGAATACTACAATGGGCCGTCTTTTAGCTAATAAGCGATATCTTTCAGATAACCTTTGGATGAAGAAGATTTGTAATAAGACAAAAGACGTTGATGTACTTATTATACAAATATTTATAGCTACTTACGTAAAATACCTATACAATTAATTATATTTTCTAGTGGATATTTTTATTAAAAAGCTAATGAGCCCGTAACCTAGAAAGCAACATCCTCAGAGTTGCCACAAATTAACAAATTATTTTTATAACGTAAATCGTAAAGTTCTCGCCAGTTTCGGAAACACACAATAGCCCATTTGTAAAGTATCTTGTAACTTGAGAGAACAAAGTTAAGAACTCATTTATTTTGCCCGGGCGTGGGAGCTTTATACTAATTCGCTAATAATAGTGATATAGCTAGGGCTGCTACTAGTGTAATACAAAAAGTTAAGTATTGAAATATGCATATATGTTGAATTCCCTGTTTCAACCGTCGTTTTAAGGACAAAAAATATTCTATGTGTTATTCCAAATTTCTTCAAAATCTGTTTAGTAGTTTTTGCGTGATATAGTAACAGACATCCATCTATCCATCCAACAAATAGACGCGGATGGCTGTATTTAAATTTAATAATACTTTGAGGGCATTTGTAAGTATTACTGTAATTATTTTCTTGTTTGCAACTTGGCAAAAATTGGCAACCCTATAAATAGCAGTTGCTAAACCAAATCGTTATTTGGAGTAAAAAATAACGTAACGCAAATGATCGCTTTGATAGATGGCCAGTGTAAATGTCAATGGTGTTATTTGGTTGCGAAATAACAAAAAATTGCCACGTAAATAATGGTTAACTAAGTACCTAGTTATTTTTTTTTTTTTGTAGAATGATCTAACAGTTTTAACTTAAACGTATACTTTGATAAATAAATACGCCCAACGATCACATACATAGATCCTGGCCCCTAACTAGGATTTACTGTATCTAAGGAACCAGGTACTACAAAGACTATGGCCCCACAAGACCTAGACATGAAACAAATGCTTTATTAGTACCAATTCAATTTCAATTATTGTTCTTACACCTCCCTTCCCATTGCCCAGGCGTAAACTCACGGGGGCATCAACCCCCGGGGAACTGGCAGGCCACCGTGGGCTTCTCCTTCGGAGTGCCACATCGGTGGCTCTGTGTTGGTCTTAGGTGCCCCTCTTGGGGTGATCCGTTATTAGTACCTACATACGTCTAAAAGTAAGTTCGTCTTAAAAATACTATGCCGAAGCTTCATCATCATATAAACGTCGAGACAATCCGGCTGCTTGCATAGATTCAGAAGTTAGGAGAAATATTGAGATGTATTAAACCATCATATTTTTTTTCTGTAACTGAGTGACGGGACGAGCTGGTCGTTCGCCTGATGGTAGGCAATACGCCTGCCCATAACAGTAACAGCACCACCCAGAACTTTGTTTTGCAAAATACTGTGCGGCGCTGCACAGCGTTCGTCACCCTGAGACAATTAGCTGTTAAGTCTCATAATACCCAGTAATGTAGCTGGCTACAATGCTCTTCAACCCGGAACACAGTAATTCTTGCGTTCTACTGCTTGGCGGCAGAGTAACTGGCAAAGCGGTGGTACCTACCTAGACGGCCTCTCGCATACGAGAAACCTACCACCAGTAATCAATTAGACATCTTCTTTCATTTTTTATTAATAAAATAAGATTTGTCAATACTTCAAACTAAAGTAGCCATTAAGGCCCAAACAGAACGACGTTATGCATAGAAATCATTATATTTTTTTCTAAACTATACATAAATAATTTGGTTCTTGATTTAAATGTTTTATTTTATTACTTATACCGGTTTTAAGTTATGATGGTTTTCAAAGGTTCGATAGCATTGGTGTCAAGAGTGATGGTCGTTTAACAAATTACATGTTAGAAAATTTCCATAAAATCCAGTTTTTTTTATATAAAGATGATAATTTGACCTTGGCAGATAGCGGATCAAAGTTTGCGTTGTTTTAGTTTAGGTTCTTTTCAGAATACTAAGCAGTTGGATCCATTCCGTTGCAAAAAGGTACAACATGGTGTATAAAGAGATGGGATGGAGATGGGTGATGTTCGGTGAACCATCAGGGAGACGGGTCTGAGCAGCCTCTCAACTGCCGTCTCTCTCTAGATCTATGTGCTCCATCTAAGGCCACATCATCGCTTCACACCAGGCGAGATGGTGGCCAAATATAGATGTATTAAGGGGAAAAAAAGAGATTTTTTTTCAGTTTTTAACCGACTGAAAAAACGAGGAGGTTTCATTTGTTTTTTTCCATGTTTGTAACCTCAACACTCCGTCATTTATAAACTGATTTGGAGAATTATTTTTGGGTAGGGTTCAGTATAGCTTCAAGAGGGCCACCCATATAAATTTCATCGATATTCGACCTTGAACTTCTAATTATATAATTGAAGTCAGTTTTTTTTGTCATAAAATGTACATAATACATTATAATGTATTATTTATTCTCAATTCCATTCTTGAAAAATCTGCCATATTTCTTTACAACTGACTGGGTCAACGTTTGACCACAATAATCAATCAATTAATGGGAAGTGACGTACGGCCGAAGCGAAGATGTAGCACACTTGTCCAGTAAATACTGGTCCTCTCTTGACCTCCTCGCCTCTGTACTCATAATTATGTCTTGCCACCTGTCTCTGTACCCATAATAAAAATCTATATAAATAAATAATAAATTATAAGATTGTGTTAATAAAATCGTCAGCAAAAAAAATATTATTATCAAAGGCGTAAAGCTCTGAAGTTATAAAAAGACTAGCTGTTTCCTAGCCTATTTCTATCCTGTTTCATCTGCGGTTTCCCAAGATGAAAGTAACCTATGTCCTTTTTCAAGACATAAAGTACCAACATACCAAACTTCATCAAAATCCGTTCAGTAGTTTTTGCGTGATTGGGTACAAACAACCATCCATCCATCCTCACAAACTTTCGCATTTATAATATTAGTAAGATACCTACCTATTGGAGATGTTATGAAAATATAATGTTACGTAATCATTCCAGGTTTTAAATGGCACGGAACACTGAAACCGGTCAAGAGCGAGTTGGACTCGCACACGAAGGGTTCCGTACCATTATCTATAAAAACGACAAAAAGTCACGTTTGTTGTATGGGAGCCCCCTTAAATAATCATTTTATCCTGTTTTTAGTATCTTTTGTTATAGCGGCAACAGAAATACATCATATGTGAAAATTTCAACCGTCTAACTATCAGGGTTCAGATACAGCCTGGTGACAGACGGACAGACAGACAGACAGTTTCCCGTTTTACCCTTTGGGTGCGGAACCCTAAAAAGTGCTTAGCTATTCGTGAAGGCAGTGAGTTTCTTGGCGCAATGCCACATGCACTTTGTAGACTTTAAATAAAAATGTTTCTTTTATTTAACGTTAAGTTACGATTATGTACTGCCTCGTCGTCGTGTACCTTTGTTTAAATATCTTACGTTTTGTTTTATGGTTGACGTTATGGAGTTTTTGCTCCTTAAATTATATAGTATATATTTGTGTTAAAGAACCTAAAGGGTTCATAAATAATAGCTTGTTATCGATATTATACGAGTGCGTTTATTGGACGCTAACTGTTTTGTTTACATCGTAGTTCACAATTAACAAAATAATTAATAGTAAGTTCTAAATATTTAAGCAAACTCGTACGGTTTATATGACATATATAACACATATATAACATGTATGTAGCTATAGGTAAGGTATGCAACATCTACACCAAAGTTATGGAAAACGAATTCCTTGTGTGCTGCTTATTAAGGTCATTTTCTTGTTTGTCTTTTTGTCGTTCCGGGTGGAATCTTGCAATTCAAATTTCGAGCACTTTCCGATTAGCTATCCGGCTGAATCTTTCAGGGTAGCTCACAACTCGATGACAATGCATTGCAAATCAACTTATTCTTTTTAGGTTGCATACAAATGTTTGTTTTACTACTTTTTTTTTACATTAAATTTTGGCGAAGAATTTTGGCGGTCAAGTGGGCACTGGTCTTAAGAGGTCAAAAAATGAAGAATTAGTTCAAACTTAATTAATAAAATTTTAACGTAAAGTTGAAATGTCGTCTTGAATATTTAATTTCAATGGCATTGAAACTAAAATAAATTTAATAAATTAATTAAGATATAAATAATTAATGAGGTTCAAAACTGTACAGACGAAGTTCATTCAATAATTGCATTTGCAATAAAGAAGAGCAAGGGTTTCTACAGGCTTAAGTCATCTTGGTAGAAATATTGATCATATAATTATAGAGACGGGGTCTGCTTTAAGTAGACAGGCTACAAAAATTTGAAATTTAAATGTGAAGCACTGTAGCTATGCCAGTCCACTCGTTTGTACACAAGCCACACGCACACTTTTACATCATGCTATGCCGATCGCCCTCCATATCGCCACCGCCATTGCTAAGCCTCAGTTGTTGCTTAGCGAGATCCGTCCGCCTTTTTTTATTCGACCAAAGTAGTAGGTAAGTAATCAAAACATTAATTTAAAACTAACCACACGTGCACCGTAAGCAGTTCATTCGAATTTTATC
Organism: Petrophora chlorosata; assembly: GCA_951640565.1. NCBI lineage: Eukaryota > Metazoa > Arthropoda > Insecta > Lepidoptera > Geometridae > Petrophora > Petrophora chlorosata. The sequence goes on along the minus strand of OX621203.1, from coordinate 8,996,522 downwards.
TGTCATTGTAGTTTATCAGCTGTCATTGTTGCAGGTCGATCTCACGGAAGATGCGCCGGCGCCGGCACACTTACCCACTTCGTTGTTACGTACGCGTGTTCAAACATAATTTTGTTTATTGTATCGAAAAATTGGATGTAAATAATTTATGGAAGGGCTGTACTGCTGGTTTATGCATGACTAGCAGTGCCCCGCAGTTTCCCCTGCGTAGAAAATTTTCCGGGATAAAAATATTCTATGTCCAGGATCTAAAGGTATCTAAACTTATTTATGTAATTAAATAACGAGACGAGCGGTCGGTCGCCTGACGGTAAGCAACACGCCTACCGACAACAGTTCTAGCACCATCCAGAAAATACGCCTGCAGTAGTGCGTAAGCAGATCCACCCAGCGGCGTGAACATTATTTAAAGGATTTTTATGTATATGATAAGAAAATTAGCATCATTTGAAGGTATATTTTATGACGAGAGAATGAGAAATCTTACTAGCTAATGCACGGTTTTTTTAGTCTACCGACTAGTTTTTAGGGAATTCTACTGAAACTTATTTTTTATTGACTTTCAGCTTAGTGAAATGGCCTAGATTTCTTTGATACTAAAGACAATCGAAAATAAAAACGCAACACACAATTAATTAATCCCATCACTAAATAATATTCAAAATGTGAAAGTGACAAAGGATGCAGCGGCCTCGTAAAAAACAAAGTGTTTTCTAAAATTGTGTCAAGTTTAATAGCATCATATGTTTAAAAATAGATAAAATTAGAAGAAATATTCTCACACTTGAAACTCATTTGAGAATCAAGTTGAAATTGATTGTATAAACTAAATATATTTACTTGGATGCGTATGTTTTTAATATTTAACGACGAATGGTGATTTTCGTGAAAGTTTTGATTCTATTGACGTGGCGTCATTTTCTCAGAAAACTTAGGGCTCCTACGAGCCAATGGATATCAATCAATTAAAAGTTCTTTATTCAGTATTGGCATCACAGACGCACTTATGAGCGTCAAATATTACAATTACTCTACCACCGTGTCGGAAAACCAACCACTACTCAGAAGATACGGCAAGAAACTGAGGAGGATTTTAGAACTTTTGTTACAATATTTTATGTTTGTTGTTGACAATATTATGTTTCTTAAGTGGCAGTTGGCTACTTGGCAGAAGCGGAATGTTCCATGCATCTTTTTCTTCTATGATATGTTGTAATTTATAGAGACTGGAGTGAAGTCCGGCTTTGTGACAAAAAATTGGAAGATTTTACTAAACCATGGCACAATACAAGTACATCATCGTCAGCCCATTGTGTTCGCACTGTTGGGACTCGGGCCTTCTCTCAAAAAGAGAGTATGGGCCATAATCCGCCACGCTTGCCCAGTGTAGGCGTGGAAGTCACATGTCCTTTAAATTTTGTGATGAATTCTTGGCCATACCGGTTTTGTCACCATGCTTTCATTCACCGTTTTTAGAGCGAGTGCTAGATCCGCACATAACTGAAGAAAGTCAGCGGTGCGGGGCCGGGATTCTAACTCTGGTGCGTCGGATCGAAACTCGCACGTTATCCCTGAATGACTGATTCACACTCGCTTAAAGTACATAAAAATTAATAATAAAAACATTTTATTCACCGATTTCGTGTCGCACCTTTATTTGCTTTTGTGTCTCACAAAATTAGCACCTCTCCCTAGCCAAAAATCGACTTGCATAAGTCATAAATAAAAGAATTTGCAGAAGATGCGATCGTCCCACCGCACTAATGCCAAAGGTCGCCGGTCGTAGCGAAAGTGTTACGTGTACGCGGTGCCTTATGTAATGCAGATGACACAGAATAGTACATCGAATGTATGACGGGTCAGTGGATATCATAACGTGCTAAATATACTTACGTGGTTTTATTAGGGTTCCGCACCCAAAGGGTAAAACGGGATCCTATTACTAAGACTCCGCTGTCCGTCTGTCTATCTGTCACCAGGCATCTCATGAACCGCGATAGTTCAACAGTTGAAATGTTCACTAATGATGTATTTATGTTGCCGCTATAACAACAAATACTAAAAAACAGAACAAAATAAATATTTAAGGGGCTCCCAAACAATACAAACATGTTTTTTTGCCGTTTTTATAGAAAATGGTACGGAACCTTTCGTGTCCGACTCGCATTTGGCTGGTTTTTGGTCTTTAAATTTTACTATCGCTTACAGATTACCGCTCTATCTGAGTAGTGGTTCCTTTTCCGATACGGTGAAAAAAATACATATTATTAAATATTTAACTTAACTACTTATAAATACTACTATACGATACATAATTATTATATATAACATAAATTAATATTTAATCTGTTCGCTCTACATTATTGTTCTTAGTAAAAACAATATAAATTACTAGCTGCGCTCCGCGGTTCCACCCGAGGTTTCCTAGGATAAAAAGTAGCCTATGAGCTATTCCAAGTCCTAAAGTACCTACATACCAAATTTCATCAAAATCGGTTTGGTAGTTTTTGCGTGAAAGAGTAACAGACATACATTCTTACAAACTTTCGCGTTTATAATAATAGTAGAATTAATATTAAATCACTTTACCTATGTAAACTAACAAAAATCAATGGAGCTGTCCTGTTAATAAACCAAATCACCCAACAAGATATTGAGTAATAAAAATACATGTTACGCTCATAACATTGTATCACCTTCTCGAATCTTTTCAAGTGTTATTCTGAGAGAGTTATTGCTTTTATTATACGAAACACTTTTCGATAGCAATCCATAGATGTATTTGTTTGGCTACAGAATAAATAATAGTAAGGTATGTAAATGACAGTAAGGTATACGCGTAACGTAACTTGCATGTTTTTTTTTTTACAGTTAATAGATCTATGATTGGCCACTATCTCGCCTGATGTTAAGCGATGATGTGGTCTAAGATGGAGCACATAGATCTAGAGAGAGACGGCAGTTGAGCGGCTGCTCAGACCGTCTCCCCGATGGTTCACCGAACATCGTCCCGAAACACGACTAGGTCGCTTGACGGCATGGCTTTGTTCGGTGGGTGGTATTACAACCACGGCCAGAGCCTACCACTCCAAAGCGCGTAAGCGGGTTTCATCACGATTGGATTCGCATTGGTCGATTTTAAGTTTGATTGAAGGCGAGTTATGAAACGCGGGTGACATCACTGCGCAAAACAATGACCAGGTAGGGACAAATGCCCCTGCGCATGCGCAGTTGCTCATCAATACTCGTCCCCGTACCAAAATAACAAAACAAAACCGCCACCTTGGGTCTAGTTACTTTTTTTTACATTATTGGCTTGCGTTTGACCACTATCTCACCTGATGCGACGATTCGGTCAACGATGTAGCACGCTTGCCATGATAGTAGTACCTGTTCACTCGAGATTTGAAAATTCCTAGATCGTAAGTATCGGGAAAGACTGACTCCGGCAGGGAGTGCCACTCGTTAGCGGTGCGCATAATGAAAGTGTAAGCGAAACGCTATTTCGAGTCGCGAATTTATGAATGAAGTCTACTTTTCATCGTTGTATATTTACGTACCTACATAAAAGCTTATTTTGTTTACAATTACAATTACATATTATTGTTTACTAACCGGCTACACTCACGAGAATAAGTCGAGACACTCGACCGGATGCATTGGAGGGTTTCACTGCACACTTGAACACGGTTCACCAGAACATCTCATTCACGGTTGAGGCGGAGAGGGATGGGGTCTTACCATTTCTGGACGTTAGGGTCATCCGTAAATCTAACGGCAGACTGACTCATACCGTATATCGGAAACCGACACATACAGACCGGTATTTACAAGCTGACTCCCACCATCATCCTGCACATCTAGCCTCTGTGCCAAGGGCGCTAATAAACCGTGCGTTAAGCCTCTGCGACCCTCAGTAACACATGCGACTTTTTATTGTATACCAGTTTACAAAAATAATAATAATAGCATAAAATTCCTTAATATGGTAGTACAATGGGCGGTCTTATCGCTTGAAGCGATCTTACAGACAACCTTTGGATGGACAGTATCGAAAAAGGAGTAGATGGCGAGGCGGTGTTTATTACTATTTTAAGAGATTGTAGAGGTAACAATAAGTTATTGTATTATTGTGACTCATCAGTTTGTATGTGGACACAAAACAAGTACCTAGTGTCGTTTCCTCATTACCTTTAAGATCAACATATTACCATAGAATACTAAGGAACAGAAGCATCACTCCGCAAAGAAATTTAAACAAATAGCGACTCTTGCTATGACGCAATAAAATTCAATTCAGCTCGCGTAGCGCTGCATACCTACCAGTCATATTAACAAAACAGAGCGCTTCTCTTTCTATCGCATAGCTCTTATCTCTTCTGACGCGGCACGTGTAACGACGCGCGACCCGCCATCGGTGTCCGCAGCCGGTACCTACAGTGCGGAGTGCGCTAGGCCTGATATTACTGAATGAAGTGGGCCGACTTATTGAATTCATGTTTGATCGTAGTGTGTGGAGCGTTGACCTGCTAAAGATGACGGGCGTATTGCGAACAGTCGGACAACGTGCTGAGTAACGTTCTATAGATGCAATAGTACGTAACTTGGATGTGAATGTTAAACGTAAAGAACTGGCTACTAATAAATAAATATATATATATATCCGGGAGGAATGCTGCCAACATCTTGGATATTTGCCAACTGGTAGTGGATTGGCCAGTCTGGTGTATTTAGGCTTTCTGTAGGCCTATTATGGTCAATAGTTTGTCTAATGTCAATATCATTTTCATGTATCATGTGGTCAATAGGTTGCTGTTTTACTGGTGGTTGGTTTCTCGTATGCGAGAGGCCGTCTGGGTGGGTACCACCGCTTTGCCAGTTATTCAGCCGCCAAGCAGTAGTGCGCAAGCATTACTGTGTTCCAGTTTGAAGGGTATTGTAGCCAGCGAAATTATCGGGCATTATGTGACTCAACAGCTAATTGTCTCAGGGTGACGAGCGCACTGCAGCGCCGCGCAAGGTTTTGCAAAACAAAGTTCTGGGTGGTGCTGTTATTGTTATGGACTAGCGTATTGCTAGCTAGCGTATACCATTAGGCAAACGACCAGCTCGTCTCGTCATACACTTACAAAAAAATAAAATTGTTTTTAGTTTCAGATTAGTTTTAGTAAGTAGTGTGTAGTCGTTTGTGGTAGTAAAGCCATCGGTAATTAGCCCAATAAAAAGTAAATATTTATAGAAAACAACATTGTTTTCGACAAACGAGCTGGCTTCGAGGTGCGATTCAGATTAAAATATGAACACCTAGAATGTTTTCTAAATGATGGTGAAAATGGCTTCAAAATCGATCAAGCAATTTAAAGTAAATTTTAACTCCACACTCCACAGACAATGTACTTCCAAAACGGGATATTTACCATATTTTTACAGAACCAGATATTTAGGCACTGTTGCAAGCCCCACAACCGCGCAGAACTGATAAAATAATATCCCATTCCTTGATTCAACTCTAACAGTAAGTGATCATGATAGTAAACTTAAATTACCTATTAAAATATTACAGAAGATTGTTTTCAGTACAATGCGTGAGTGAGATAGCCAACTGTGTCTTTGCTCTTCCTATCCATTCATCCTCTTTACTCCTTATGTGGAATGTACTCATATCAACACAACGTCTCATTGTCGTAGTTTGTCTGATTAAAGTCTCTCAGGGTAATTATATAAGCTACTTAGAGGTCAAATGGACCATAAAAGTGCCACCTGGCGATTATCTGAGACTTCTTTGAAACAGGCAAATGTATAATATCCTGTTTAGCTTATTTTATTGTTGAAAATGTGAGTCGAACTGTTTATAATAATTAATATAACTAAAGCATTTTTTGTTCGAAACGAAACGAGATAGCCTTGTAGAAACTCGTGCAGATGACCAGGAAGTTGGAAGTTTGGTTGAAAGAACTTGGAATCACAAACATAGACATCCTGGTTCTTAAGCAGGGTTCTATGTATTTTGGGAACTACGAGAACAATCCCACATCATCCCAGATACGGAACAAATATTTAAACTTTTTTTTCATGGCATGTGTTCTGGTTTGAAGGGCATTGTAACCAGCGAAATTACTCGGCATACGAACTATAAGAAAATGGACTACCAATGAATAATACATAGTTCCAATGGCGAAAGTGTAAGCATAGCATACAGCCCAGTAACTTGCAACATAAAAAATTACATTACAATTGCTAATTGTCAGCCGTCTTCACGTGGTCCAAGATTAGCATTTCTTGACGTAACATGTCTCGTGGAGAGCCGGTGGGTCATTTACTTCGTATTCTTGTGTACTCGAGTGTGTATTGTTGCATAAAGTTTTTTAAATGACCCATGCGATATTTTGAAGCATTGCGATACCTCAGTTGATATTCGGCATTGTTTGTATTTGTTTATACAATTTAGTGACGAGCCAATCAGGTCGTCCACCTGATGATAAGCCACACCATCATATTTATTATATAGATATATTCATTACGAATTATGATATGACGAGTATATATTATAATAATATATTTAGTTATTGACATTTATTTTTGAGTATATATTTATAAATATTTAATAAAACGGCTAGGACTCACGTAGTTTGTCGAATTAGTCGACCTAGGTTTCGAGCATGTCCGATGCTCTTCATCAGGGGCGAGTTTACGAGGCATGATAATTGTTGCCGATTGTTTTATTCACACCATAACCCTACACTGAAACCTATTCGCTCAAGTTACAGTTATATTTCTCAAGGGTTTGCCAGAACAAAACTCTTCTTAGGTTAAGCTCACCTTTATAATCCATTATGTAAATGTATTGACAGTGTACAATAAAGAATGTATGACTGGCGTCATACAGCCGGAATACCTCTCTGAATTCAGAGACGGAGTTTATAATCTGAATTCATGTGCCTCACACAAACTTAAAAATTCAGATTAATCAGTAATCTCGTGTTCTCGGCTATTCTGACAGATTGATCCGAAAAAATTATAATCTGAGAAAACCAGAATGTTGTGGAGAATAGTTAAATTGAATGTTAGGTACATTAAATATGAATTTGTTATGAATTCAGAGAGGTTTTTTGGCTCTATGAGGCCAGCCTAAGAGAGTAGCGCGAGCAATAAATCATATGCTCTATCAATAAACCAGTGACAGATAGTCATGATTGTTTGCCCCCGTCGTCACGGCTGCCTCCGGCGGAGGACATGAAATATGTATGTCGTATCTATTGTCGCAAACTTGTTGTATAACACGGAGAGAATCTGTGAAACTGTTGTTTACACGCCACTCGTTGCAATGTGTTACAAGAGCCTTTAAATATGTATTTATTACTTTTTTTTATATATATTATAATTTATATTTTAAAATTACTTAGCCGCCACTATTTATTTACTTAGATGAAGATGGAAAGAATATCATACTATAGATAAGTATAATTATAGATATATACTAACGTGTAAATATGCGATACGCTCCAAGCCAATCAGTCTTGCCTCAACCGCGTTTAGAATAAGAATGAATTCCTCTTATCTAGATGGTAAACTATTTCATATTAAAACTACCGTATTATGTCAGCAAACAGCTGCTGTCAGGAATGAATGATCATCAGTAGCTGAACGTACGTTTTATGCATCATGTAGTATCTATTCATACAAATTTATTCGTAAATCTTCAACTAACAATGTCCGCACATCATACACATGTATTACGTACAGAATCAGCAAAATCCAGGTCAAAAACGTAATTTGATTTTGAGATTTAAGGACTACTGTTCTTGACCTGTGGAGTGACGAAACGACTCATACACATTCATTTTAATGAGAAACTTGGACGTTTTCATATTTGACATGGACATTATTTTCGACATCACAATAGATTTTAGTTATTTTTATTAACCAGAACCGTTATTAGGTGTAAAAACATTCATTTACACTGCCTCTGTGTAGTGGTTGGGCAGGTTGGCTCAAATCTCATACACCAATGAGGTTGCGGGTTCGATTCCCGCGACAGAACAAATTTTTGTGCACAGAAAAAAAACGCAAGCATTTGTTACGTGTCTGGGTGTTGAACACAAAACAAAAAATAAATACGCCCAACGATCCTAACTAGGATTCCTTGTATCTAGGGAACCAGGAACTATGAGGACCCTAGTCCCACAACACTCAGACACGAAACAAATGCTGGCGCTTTTTTTCTATACACAAACATTTGTTCTGTCGCGAATCGAACCCATTGGTGTATGAGATTTGAGCCAACCTGTCCAACCACTACAGCACAGGTGCTGTAGATCACTTCAAACAATTAATCAACCAAATGACACATTTAATTTGTCCCTGTCTCATACATGTCTTGCCATGCCCATTTTTATCTAATGCGTAAGTAAGAATGCAGGAATGTATGACTTTGTATCACATTTAAAACAATAGAATTTTCCCAAGCAATTATTGTTACGCATATAGTCTAGTCTAGAAAATGGGTCTGCAGTATCACGTGTTACAAATGCTTGTATTTATGGGATGTTACGAAGCTTATTGGTATGTAATAAACGTAAGGATTAATACATTATAATTATAGCTATCGACATTTAAGTTGTTAGGTTAAAGGTGAAACAAGGATATAAGGAGTTAAACCACTTCGATTACGATCTTAACGATAAAATTCAATTTTGAAAACATTTTTAGAAGTAACCGATTCTTCAATTGAATCGAGTATTTGAGATTTTCATTACAAAAAGTAAAACCTTTTTAAATAATATTCGGTAAAGGAACAAAGGACTCTACATTGATTTCTTGTTCAAAGATCTTGTTAACATTTTAAATTTCGACTGTCCAAGAAAATAAATCGTGGTTAATCGGGACTTTTAGGTAGGTAATTTATTTTATTAACTGAACCGTGGCTAGGGCTGTGGTATATAGGGACTTAACCTAATAACAGGCTGCCGATGATGGTAAAACGTATATATACATATATGCCACAGATTAAATAATAAAATAAAAGTATTTTTTTAACTAATTATGGGCTTGCGTTTGATCACTATCTTACCTGATGGTAAGTGATGATGATGATTACTTGTATGACGTATGTATGTGCTATTGTTTTTAATATGTTTGTGTTTGTCATTTAATATCTTAGTAATTCTACTTAGTAACAACATATAAATAGTTTTACATTTCTAAGATGAAAGTTTTCGCTCACAGCCTTGAACTAAACAGAAAGTTGTTGCCATCTAGGCACCGTTAAGGTCAGACTAGGTCTCACATAGCATTTTATCATATACTGGTTGAAACTTCAATTTCTATAAAATTGCTTATTAGCTATTACTATATAAATTCTGATATCATAGTTAAAAATAATCAAAAACCAAAAAATTTGAGTGAGAATGTTAGCTAAATAGCTGAAGCGACACTAATTTTTTTTAATTAATGTTATATTATCTATTAACAATTAATATTTGCACGCCTAATAGGCAAACATCATGCTGTTCTCTATTTGTTTTTATGACCATTAGTTCTTACTATGTTTTTATGCAAATGAATGTTTTGAGTGAATGATTGGTTGATTGAAAACATCATAGCTTACTAACAATGTACTGAGCCAAATAAGTACCTACTGGAAAGCTAAGTTCGACTTTAGTACTCTAACTTTAGAAGATAACGACTGACTGGAAGAGATCGCTTTTAGCGATAAGTCCGCCCGTTGTACTATAGTTTGTAAGAATATTTCGTGTACCCTGTTTATTTCTTGTTTGGTGTACAATAAAGCATTAATTATTAATTATTATTATTAAGATAATATAATTTTCGAAAGGGATAGAAGTTTTTGAATACGTTTAATAAATTACCTACTTATTTCATACAGGAATAATGTTGATGACACATAATTGTTTTTGAGCATAGAATAAACTTACTTAACTGTGAAGTAATAATGCATAATGTCCTCATCGTCGATGTCCACAATAGCCGATTAGTCAAATACAAAATCAAATGAGTTCCAAATTGCAAATCGTCATATTAAATTACTCACAAGCAATCGTCTAAGTGAGTTTACTGGCTGATGTTTCGCAAGACGCTTTTAACTTGACTGTATGGCATAGGGTGTTTAGTATTCATTATGTGTATTGATATGTTATTGTTGCACTACAGGTGGATACAGTAAGAGACGTCGAGATTTGACTCGTGTCATGGTAGTGGCAGCCACATTACAGACAGATACAGAATTTTTTGTGTTTGCAAGTAAGATAAAATAACGTCTCATTTTGACGTTATTTTATTCTACCACTTCTAATAGTTTCAAGCTTTTCCGAACTCCATAACGAAAATGTAGTAAATTATATATAATACATAGTAATATCACGTTTATTACCCAAATTTCAACGTCAAGGATAATATTAATATGCACTGTAGGTATATCCTCTGAGAAACATCTTGACTATGAATACATTCCTATTTTACACAGCATAAATCCTATTACCGGGAATTACTGGTAAAACGCATTTTTGTATAAAATATACCTACCATATTTTCTTTGTATGTCGGTCGCCCGATACCATGATTCTTTTTTTTCCATAAAGTAAGTCAATTGCTTAAGCCTTTACGTATACGAATTGAATCGGGCCGCACTTTGAAGAGTACCCATACTGTCTATAGATTGGTAAGGTTAAGATTGTCTGCGTAAAAGCAATATGTGATTTTCATTCACGTACTCGTGTGTCGAATTTGCTGATCCCCATTAAGTTTATGTATATTTTAATACACTTACGCGACGAACAGCGGGCGGTCCAGATGTTGCGTGGTAATCATTATTTTTAGACTTAAATGTCGCGTCTCATTAGCCTTTTTTAGCGATATTTTATTGATAAAGTTAACATAATTTTTTCGATGTAATATTTAATTTTATCATCAAATCGATTTATCAGAGTGTCATCTACAATGCACTCACGCAACCGTTGTCTCAGTGTGATTTCTAAATATTATGAAACAAATATACCAGATTTAAAAATGCAACCGAACGTTTTTACCATAAAATAATTTGTGGAATTACTGAAGTGCCAAACTTTAAATGGAAAATGAACACTTACAGGGCAGGGATAACGTGGAAAAAAGTCTTAATTGGTGTGGTTCAAAGCAACTAGAGGTTGTCAAAAAAACGATCATATCTAATACCTTTAAATTAGCAATTCTTATATATACATATATATCATACATACAAGATATATATATATGTATATCTTGTATGTTGATATATATATATATATATATATATATATATATATATATATATATATATATATATATATTTATATATATATATGAATTGCTAGTTTAAAGGTATTAGATATGATCGTTTTTTTACCTTTAAACTAGCAATTCATATATATATATATATATATATGAATTGCTAGTTTAAAGGTATTAGATATGATCGTTTTTTTTCAATTTTTAAATTCAATAATGTGAATCTCGGAAACGGCACCAACGAATTTCATGAAATTTAGTATGCAGGGGGTTTCGGGGGCGATATATTGATCTAGCTAGGTTTCATTTTTAGAAAACGTTTATAATAATACGCAGCAAAGCTCGGTCATCCAGGTACTATATAATTACATATCTTGTCACCAAAATGATGCTTAATTTGCATATAAAATCAAATTGTGCAGTTTGCATGCAAATATACTATTTTGTCAATTAATTGTAATCGTATATAATACGACACGTTCCGGTACTTCTAACCTTTGTAATTATCAATGTAGCAACGTTCACACCATTGAAATACTTGACATAAGTACACACGATGATACAAAATACGGAAATTCATTTACATTTAAATACGCATACTAATTGTAAATGAGATAAATGGTAAACTAGGATTAAATAGCAGTGTTTTCGCCTTAATAATGTATGGCAGTAAATTAATCAATTAAATTAAAATCAATTAAGTAAACTACGGGGTGCTTATGCATGCTACCCATCCCTTACATATTTAGTGATTTTTTGAATTTAAATATTTGATAAATGGTTTAAATAAATAGTGTGCATTATGAGACATTATTATACTGAGCATTATGAGACTCAACAGCTAATTGTCGCAGAGTGACGAGCGCAGTACAGCGCCGCGCAGGTTTTTGCAAAACAAAGTTCTGGGTGGTGCTGTTATTGTTATGGGCTGGCGTATTGCTTACCATCAGGCAAACGAACAGCTCGGCTTGCCATTCAGTTACATAAAAAAAAGTTCTCTTAGTTTTACTCTATTTAGCAGTTTAAGTAAAATTTAAATTACTTATTAGTCATATAAGGCTAGACTGTCATTCATAATTGTTTTGTTAATAATATTAAAATGTTTCCATTTTCCATTCGGAAAAAATACACAGAAGAATTTTCAAGCACTTTTACAAAATGTTTAGACCACATTGTACGAAAAAACCATATAGAGTCAAAGGATTGACTCCCTAAGAAGAAGAATAGACCACATACATTGCAGTTATATGTAATAACATTATTTGGAGACCTTTAAAACGTAAATCTTCGAAGTGGGTTGTACAACAAAATGTGCCGAACGCGTTGATGTCTTTTTAATGCGCGAACGTGCACGCTCATCCATCACACATTAAAAATAGGTTTCGTGTATACTTTTGACAATATTTAAGTTATAATTGATGCATTTCTTTTAACTAAAATAGTATAAGGAAATTCTAGTATTTAGAAACTTACTTTATTTACTTGGACCGGTTTTTTAACAGCGGTAGAGTGATGGTAGCAATTGTTATAACGTCATAAAGTGCGGAAGTTGCTTCCGAAAGACGGTAGAGTTCTTATCATGATTTACGCGTACGTAAAAACGTGATGGAGTTAAGATACGAGTTTGTGATGAATACAATATAATTATTGGCACTTACTTTTAATTTTAAGATGCATATGATAATTAACTTTATGAAAATCGTACAGGTATTTTTTTTTTAAATACATATTATTTAATAAAAATAGGATTGTTCGAACAATATTGACATATCCCGGATTAAGTTTTTTATTTTAATCTTTTTTTAGGTACTTTTAAACAATATGTTTATGCCAGGATTAGGATTCAATTAAATACTTTGACCTAATTAAAATTAAGAATTTGAAAATAAAAAGTAGACTCACCTGGCACAAAAGAAATAAAGTCACGACACCACGTCACTCACACAAAAAAGTACAAACGTCAAATATTTGTGTATGGAATGTCCGTTTCGCGCGCTTGCTGGGGTCAGAGTGCGTGGCGCATCTCATCCCGAGACTCGCGCGCTCGCGTAGTGAAAGTGCTTATATAGCCTTTGGCTGCAGCAAGCTCATCGTGACATCACATGCATGGCTGTACCGGCCGTAACAATCAATGGGTGCAGTTGGAGCTTTAGTGTGGGTGACCTTGAGACTTTGTCATAACTCCTATGGTTAATTATTTTTGTATTTTGGGCTATATGGGTGTCTAAGGTGTAAGAGATTTCATCGTGATATCTCATAAATGGCTGTCAGGGTCATAACAATCAATGGGTGCTGTTAGATTTAGAGTAACTACCTTGAAACTTTGACATAGTGTTATGGTAATAATTATTTTTAGAAACAAACAAAAACCGACTTCAATGTATCTTCGAAGTCTAAGGTCAAATATTGATAAAAATTTTATGGGACCACTTCGTAGCTATACTGAACCCAACGCAAAAAGAATTTTCCAAATCGGTTCATAAATGACGGAGTTCTGAGGCAACAAACATAAAAAAAATACAATCGAATAGAGAACCTCCTCCTTTTTTGCAGTCGGTTAAAAATATTTTGATTTTGATTTCATATTCGATAGATGCACCTCATTGTGGCATCAGAAGCAAGGCTGTACCAGCCATAATAACCAATGGGTGCAGTTCGTTTTCGTTTGGGCGACCTTGGGTCTTTGACATAAGTATTTGTTTAACTTTATTGTTTATTTGGGGTCACACTAATTTGGTATCTAATCTATGGTATAAGCAGGTTCATGGTGACATCCAAAGATGGCTTTACTGGTCATTATACAATGGGTGCAGTTAGTTTTAAGTTGGGTGATCGAAGGATTATGATATAGTTTTGTATGGTAAGAAATACCTGTTTGGATTATGAGGCCATATTCGATGGATAGAGCTCATCATGACAGTGGGGTCACGTAGATGCATGGCTGTATCAGCCGTAATAACCAATGTGTAGTGTAGTTAGCTTCAGTGTGGGTGACCTTGAGACTTTGACCTGTGCTTTGACATAGTTTGGTATGATAAAAATACTAAATTTTGAGTTTTTCGATGAATGCAGCTCATCATGACATCACATGCATGGCTGTACAAGCCGTAACAATCAATAGGTGCAGTTGAAGCTTTGGGTAAGTAATTTTGACATAGTTCTTAATAATTTGGTACAAACATATTTGGTTTATGGGTTCATATTTGATGTATGTCTATTGTTTAAGAGAGTGACATCACATGAATGTCACTACAAGTTGATGAGACAATAAATCGGTGCATCACTTGACTTTTAGGGTGGGTGTCAAGCACCGGTTGACCTTAGGCCGTTGACACAGTTCTAGCAGACGAGCGTTAGGGTGTCAGACCTTGACTTTTTTATTGCTTATTTTAGTGCAAATCCAAATAAAACGTCTGTATAATAATATTGATAACTTCGGCCCTGGACTCTTATCTAACATTAGTATTTTAATAATTAGTATTTAAATAATAAATTAACCTAATTCTGCCCATATTTTGTCGACGTCACGTTGCACTACAAATTCACCACTGTGTAAGTGTTACGTTCTTACTGCTAGTATATTTGACAGCCTCTCTAGTGTAGTGGTCGGGCAGGTTGGTTTAAATCTCATACACCACTGAGGTTTCGGGATCGATTTCCACGACGGGACAAAATTTCGTGCACAGAAAAAAAAAACGCAAGCATTTTGTTTCGTGTCTGGGTGTTGTGGGACCATGGTACTCATCGTTCTTGGTTTCCTAGATACAGGGAATCCTAGCTAGGAGCTAATATCTATGTATGTGATCGTTGAGCGTATTAATTTATTTATATGTTATATAAATAAAGGCTCTTATTTCAGAGAGATAGTGAGAAATAATCATAATCCACCACGCGGACAATTGTTTTAGTGAATTTCAATTATGTTTTAATTTTGTTGTACTTATACATCCGCATTTTTTATTCATAATTTTTTAATTAAAAAAAATTTAGATAAAGTATAAAATTGCATCGCTTTAAAGTTATTGAGGGCTGGTTGGATCTGCCCCTACCCATATGTCCCTCAAGCGCTAATCGTATATCGTAATGAGCTCAGATTAAGGTGTAGATTCACTGCGACAATGTCTTGTGATGCCATATATTGTCCTATTAAGTTTATCTCAACTCGTAGTCATCGTCTTTTGGTATAAATGAATGTGATCAATTCGATTTCTTGCCTGAATCGACAACAATTAGACCGTATCTTATTAGTCGCTGTGACGCTATACCTTAATTCGATCTCAACACGATATACGATTGGCGCTTGAGGGACATATGGGTAGGAGGGCTGATCTCATTCGACCTTGCGGTGCATAAGTATAGAAAATAAATACAAACTGGGTGTGTCCAAAAGACACAAGCTAATAGTAGATATATACTAAATGGGCACAAAAAATGCACACAATACAAATCAATTAGAATACGTTAAAAATTGTTACTTAAAATTGATATTTTAAGTAACAATTTTTGACTTTAAAAAAAGAGGTAAGCATGTCTACCCATTTCTTTCCCACACTAAAATTGAAAACTGGGCCCAGAAAAAAAATACGAAAGCTCACTCTACCAGTGCTTCGGAAATCGGGTGTATTTCCGAAGCACGAACACAAAATAGCACCAAAAACATTGCGGGGATGTGTCCTTTTAAAATGTTTAAAAATATAATAATATATATTAATGTCAAAACATTGAGGTATAAATAAAGATTAACATAACACAATATCAAACTAGCAGAGCGAGTGAGATAGTCATAGTTCAAATCAAGAGTGATCAAGTATTTACTGGCAAGCTACCTTCGACCACATCATCACTTCCCATCAGGGCCATTCACTATAACAATTTGGCGAAATCATGTCGATTCCTTGCTTCAAAATCACGTCGATTCCTTCATTAATAAACGACATATCTATGACGCATTCATATATATGACGCGTAATAGAGAATACAAATTTCACAGATGTCGTTTATTAATGAAGGAATCGACGTTTCCTTGAAGCAAGGAATCGCCAAGTTATCATAGTGAATTAGGGCCCTGATGAGATTGTGATCTAAAGCTGAACCAGGCTGTTGTAAAAAAACGCGCAAGCTGTCGCATAACAATTACTTAGAACTCACAAAATACTTACTTAGTATACTCTGATGGCTCAACGATCCAAAGTGGGTCTTGGCCTCCGATGAAAGATAGCACCACTGAGTCTAGTCCTGCACTGCTGCTTACTTTCCCCGCCAGTAGCTGGTTCATCACTATTAAAGTCCTTGATTTTTTTTAATTATTATTTTGTATATATAACGATTTCTTTTTATTATTAATTTTCGTTCGCAAATGATTTGATAGTTCGTGTAATGTCGATGCCACTTTCTTCGCGATACTGTTTTTACTTACTAATACAATACAATTAGTTCCTGCCTGTTGCACGCACTATAAGTGAATACAAACATACACAAACAGATGACAATAGCATGCTAAATGATCCAGGACAGATTCTCCCTCAGACTATCACCGGCCAAATTCTTAATACACAAACAACAACTCTATAAGTCAAAGTATATATATATATACTTTAAGTGAAAGTCTGCTGTTTTTATGTATTTATATACTTACTATATATATTATCATCATCGGGGAGACGGGTCTGAACAGCCGCTCAACTGCCGTCCATCTCTAGATCTATGTGCTCCATCTTAGGCCACATCATCGCTCCACATCAGGCGAGATAGTGGCCAAACATAGATCAATGAAGTGTACAAAAAAAAATATGTACATGTGTTGCGTATGTATATATTGGAATTATATATGTATATGTTTTATAGTATATATAGACAATAAAGATGCATTTATGTATAATTGTATGTATATTTGCTTTATATATATATATATATATATATATATATATATATATATATATATATATATATATATATATATAATATTTATATATCATATTTTAATCATTTAAATTTAAAATCATTTCATTCATCCTACTTATTATCTACTGCACGCTATCCTCTTTAAAATGTAGTTTTCCTTACCCTATGCTTGTCTGGAGATCGCTGCTTAGCGATAAGACCGCCTATTGTACTTATTAATTATGTATTACTAATTGTAATTCTGTTTTCTTTTTTAAGTACAATAAAGTGTTATCTATCTATCTATAATGTTTACAAAACTAGCATGGAACGTACATTGGCAGAATTGTGACAATAAGACACAGAAGCCAAGAAGTCAAGTCAAATTATCCAGTACTTAGGCACAGGACCTAATATGTATGAACATATCTTCACTGTGCTGGTATGCATGGTAGAGATATTAATGTAACTTGGTATTAGTAATTAAATACAGGGTGTGGCAATATTCAGTTCCTTCAGGGCAGTTACCTTTTCCTTTGCAGTTAGGATGTTTTGTTCTTCGGATAAATTTTAAAGAAAATAAAAACTGCGTACTATATTTTTTAATGATTAAATGAATTATAGAATTCCGTTTTTTAGCATCAATTTATTGATGCTAAAAAAACGGAATTCTATAATCAAAACTTAATCTCTATTTCCCATCAGGAGTGTTTCCCCTAATTCCATCAAATCACTTGCTACACCCTGTACACTCAATTGTGATAATTTTATTAACATTTATTTATCAACAGAACCTGCTATTGTTTTGGATATACCTGAAAAATCGTGGACAGTTGAGTTATGAAAGTTTTAAAAAAAGCAAGATTTTTGTTGAGAAATAATATATTTTTTAAGACAAGCTTTCAACAAATTCGTAATCGGAACCACACGCAGATTAAAATGAGTCCAAAAACTATTAGGTTACGATTATCCATTACTCAATTCCATTACCCACCTTCCGTCTCCATCATTAGGGCAGCTGGCTGTCGCCATAATATTGCATTGTCATCGCACTGTGACAAGTATGCAAAATTTCTGCTCCGTAGAATAGAATAGAATAGAATTTATTTGCTTAAAATGTGAGTATAAAAGATGTCAACAATGCAAAGAACCTGTACACATTTCGCCAACTGAGCACCATGCAAAAATTTTTAACTCAAAATTAACTATCTCATGCAACACATTATTTATACTAAAAAGACATTACATCTTAATTGATAGCAAAGTAGTCGTTCAGAGAATAAAAACTATTTTCCAGTAACCATGCTCTTAATTCATACTTGAATTTTTCTAACGGTAGGACTTTAATGTGCTGAGGCATTTTATTATATAACATGAAGTGGTTCTTATTCAACTTGCAGGATTTGAACAAATAAATACAAACAAATAAATAAACATTACAATTAAATAAAAGCTAGCGTGGACAGTTGAGAGTGTGGACAGATGAGACGAACCTTGGAATCAAAGGTATACTCAAAGAATCTGTTCATACCGATTCTTTCGAGCATACAGTTGCAACACGGGTAAAACTAATACTAATCGTATTTTTGTCAATATCATTACGATCACACACGAGTTTTTTATTGGTAAATTGGTCATGCATTTGGACGACACCTCACCTTTTGGAAACCGAAGGTGTGGCCTAAGGTGGAGCACGCTTGCCCATGAGAGTTCTCGATGTCTCCTCGACATGGAAAAGTGACGCTGTCATCCATTTTCATTCTGATTTTAGTCGCACTTCAGGTAATTATTTATAGAACGTATTCCTGCTGCTTGCACCAAGCACTTTGCTTCGACCTTCATAATACAAACGGCTAAGGAGTGGAACTCTCTGCCGGCATCTGTGTTTTTGGATAGCTATAATCTGGGTGTCGTTAAGACCAGAGTGAACAGGTTTCTTTTAGGCGAGCGCGCTATATCTTCGACCGCATCATCACTTACAGGTGAGATGGCAGTCAAACGCAAGCCTATCTCAATAAAAAAAAGTTAAAGTGTTACATGGTGTTACCTAAATGACAAAACCGTTTGCGTAATATAATACTATGTCAGATACTCATAAGATTCAAAAGAAAGGCCGCCGAAATGCAATCCTTTCTGTCCGCCCCATCTTCATATCGATCTCTCATTCAATTAAAGCGGACATTAAAAACTAGTGATTCGCAAAGGGCGTGGCAAAAAGCATAATAATTATAGTGACCTACTTATGAAACGGTGACCGCTGCTTATCGCCGGCGGCGGCTGCGGAGCGGCGTCTGTGCGTCTCATGTCCGAGGCATTTCCTGTACTATTTGCCAATATTGTTCGCCGGCAAAAAAACTAGAGATTTGTAATGTATAGGGGCATTATGACAAACCTTCTTCATAAATATCTGCTTTTTTATATAACTGAATGATGAGACGAGCAATTCGTTTATAATGATCATCATCATCAGCCTGTATTCGTCCACTGCTGGACATAGGCCTCTCCTAATGAACACCACTGAGCCCGGTCTTCGGCTCTTCTCATCCAGTTTCTTCCAACCGCCTTTCGCAGGTCGTCACTCCACCTGGCCGGTGGGCCTAGCAAGTCGTTCGGCTGATGGTAACTGCCACGACTGCGCATAATAATTGCAATGCCACCCAGAACTTTTAATACCATAAATAGCACTGCGTAGCACTGCATTGCGCTTATCACACCAAGACCTCAGATGTTGTCTTATATGCCCAGTAATTTCGCCCTTCAAATCGGGACACAGTAATGCTTGCGCACTACTGCTTGGTGGCAAAATAATACATTTAGATAGTGTTTTATTTATTTTTTTATAATTACCGTTGTTTTTTTTCATTGCATTCTTTTCATTTTTACAACAAATCCAAAACAAAAGAAGCTTGAACCAAGAAAAAAGGCGGACGGACGTTTCGTCTCCAAGTTGAAACGCGAAGCACTCAAGCTATGCCGGTCCGCTCGTTCGTACACAAGCCTCACGCACACATCTACATCATGTTATGTCAATCGGCCGGCCACCTGCTTGACATCGGCCCTCCGTCCACTCAAACAAAAACAACGCCACCGCTATTGCTAAGCTTTAGTTGTTGCTTAGCAACATTCCGTCCGCAATTTTTTCTTCGTTCATGGAAATAAGTAAATTAATTTTCCAACTCAAAATTATCGGGTGTTGCCATTCGAAAGGTTAAAAGCACATCTGCCTATTAAACTTGATTTCACCACATATTTCGATGATTAATCACTTTATTGTATCCACTGGTTACATAATGTTGCCATGTGTTGAAGACAATGGCAACGCATTAAAGATTGCCATATCTCCCTGACAGGGTGTAACATTACTAACTTGATATTTGATTACTTACATCAAAACTTGATTATTATCAAGATTGGGCGTAACACTATAACAAAATATACGCATATATAATAAACATCATACTATCAATACATGATATACCTACAATATACATAAAGTTGCAATAGAATCATCAGTCAAGGTGTCATTTATATACAGGTGTATGGCAATGCTATCTGAGTGTGTTCAAATCAAGAGTAAACTTCAAACTTACTGGGTAAGCGCTGCTACATCTTCGACCACATCGTCGCTTTCATCAGGTGAGATCGTTGTCAAAAGCTGACCCAATTAGATGTAAAAAAGGCAAAATGTTGGGGCCTTCATTAGGCATTAATTCAGGGGTAGGTGCCTTTTCCTTTGCAGTGGGATTTCATCAAGCATCGGGTGCATTTTTGAGAATATAAGAACTGCTTAATATTGTTTTTGAAAAAATTTACAGGTAATTTGTCAAAAAAGCAACATGGGCTTAATTCACCCTATTTCCCACCAGGAATGTTTCTGAATGTTAATCCAGTAAAGTTATTAGTTATTACGAGTTGCGCCCCGCGGTTTTACCCGCGGTGTCCCGGGATAAAAAGTAGCCTACGATGTGTTAATTCAGGGTATAAGCAGGCCTAGCGCACTCCGCACTGTAGGTACGAAGCTACAAGTACATAGCCGGACACCGACGGCGGGTCGCGCGTCGTTACACGTGCCGCGTCAGAAGAGATAAGAGCTATGCGATGAAAGAGAGGCGCTCTGAAGGTTAATATGACTGGTAGGTATGCAGGGCTTCGCGAGCTGAATTGAATTTTATTGCGTCATAGCAAGAGTATCTCTTTCTGTGTGATGTGTGATGTGATAAGCTGATGTTTTCTACCCATTAGCTTGGATGTCCACAGTTCAAGGATTCTAGATAAAAACCACTTCTAAAGTGTATTATAAAGAAAACTCCTTAAAACGCTTAGCAGGATTTAATGTTTAGTCTGCGGTTAGCCGCGAGTTCGCTAAACTGATTCAACTGACATGACCGTGAACTAACGCATAAATAGAGTTAATGATAATTTGATTTTAATCTAATGTCGTGAAGTGTATTAACCTGTATAGTGAAGATAAACATTTAATAAATTAAACGTATTTTATTAGTTTTAACCGACTTCAAAAAAGGAGAGTATCGCACATAAATATAACTTTGGCTTATTCTTCTTCTGACGCATCGCCGGCCGCTGCCGCGGCACGCTCGCTTCGCTCGCTGGGCTCGCTTTGTTCAAACACTCCTCCTCGCTTCGCTCGTCGTTGTACCTATGTATGACTTTGCCCTGAACTAATTATTAAAACAATACTATATTAAACAATACATCATTTGTTAAAATTATACTAAAAATAATATGTTAAATCATCAATATATTTAAACAAATTATGATAATTGAAGAGTATAAATATTACATTCAATCAATCAATCAAGCATTTTATTGCAAATACAAATCGTGTAGTACCATTGACATATATTCTACCGATAGACAAGCGCATTCATGAAAACTATTTGTTAAATGCTGGTGAGTTAGAGAGTAAGACCTAAAGTTCACTGCAGCGCTAATGTCATCTAACCAAACTATTAAAGCATGCAGCGCTTGATCGCTTGTAGAGTTTAGTTTACTTGCGGCAAAAGGTCGTAAACGCCATGAAATTTCGTGGCACTTACACGTTTTGTTCAAGATAGTGTAACAACATGGCGTCTGTATAGATTTTTACACCTCAGAAGTGACGCTGAGCGTGAGCTTTTGTACCTACAAAACTTCATTAGAATTCATACTCCATTTAAACATTTATTTATCCTTTTAATATATAAATGCTAAAGTTTATGTGTGTGATGTTTATTACCACATAATATTGGTTTTAAAAGAATTGCAGTGCAACTCAGTCTAAACCTAGGTAGGTAGTAAATTGAAAAAAACCTTCAATGGGCAATTGCGTACGATTTTACAATAAAATTCTCAAAATGTGTAACGGAGCTCACAGAAATTAGATTCTAATTACATGTGAATAATATTCAAATGGAAAAAGCGTACTATACAGTTAGTAATGACATAGAAGACAAAGATACGTGGAACATTCCACTTCTGCCAAGTAGCCAACTGGCACATAAGAAAAATAATATTGGCATAATAAAATCTTTTAACAAAAGTTCTAAAAAAAATACCTTACAATTGCCGTATCTTCTGAGTAGTGGTTCAAAGTCAAAGTCAAAGTCAAATATCATTTACTAAATAGGCACAAAAGTGCACTTTTAAAGGTCATAAACACATGATACAAATAAAAAATGTTAAAAATTGTAACTTATGTTAACATGACTTTGAAAAAGAGGTAAGTATGTTTACCCATTTCTTTCCTATACTCAAATTTAAGTCTGAGTGCTGAAAAGAAATGCGAAAACTGACTCTACCAGTGCTTCGGAAATACGCCCGCTAGAGAAGATAGCACCAAGAAACTCTGCGGGGATGTCTTTTTTCAGCACAATTACTTATAAATTAGAATTAACAGAATGTAAAACAAGAAATGCGAGTGAGATGTCCCATAGTCATAGTATCAGTAACAGAAAAGTGTAAATAAAATATAAGTAGGTATGACAGTAGCAGTAGGAGTGACTAGAACAGACCAGTCCCCGCAAGCAGCACCCGTTCACGAGTATGACTTGTGGACCAGCCATCACGTTCTTTTTCCGATACGGTGGTAGAGTCATTGTAATAATGGACGTTCATAAGTCAGCCATGTGATGCCAAAATTGAATAAAGAACTTTGAACTTTGAATCAATTGAGTATATAAGTAATTCAGAGACGAGACGAGCAGGTCGTTCATCTGATAATAATCAACATGCTTGCGTATAACAGTTGCAGAACCAGGGGAATCCTTTACCTCGAACACCGATCCCGATTGGAGGACTTTAACTTGAATAACATTCTTTAACAAAAAAATCTATCGCGGTGCTGCACTGTGCTTGTCACCCCGAGACTCTCCGCTCTTAACTTAGCTATACTTTTACTCCTTATTTTTAACCGACTTCAAAAAAGGAGATGGTTCTCTGTTCGATTGTATTTTTTATGTTTGTTACCTTAGTACTCCGTCATTTATGAACCGATTTGGAAAATTCTTTTTGCGTTGGTTTCAGTGACTATGAAGTGGTCCTATATAAGAGAGTGTAGAACGAGTGTGCTCAGCGGGAACTCGTGCGTCTTTTGATCCAACGCACCTGGGTTTGAATCCCGACTCGGCCCTGCACCAATGACTTATAGTTAAGTGCAGATTTTGCACGCTCGCTTTAAAACGGTGAAGAAAAATCATCGTGATGAAACCCGCTTTCGCACTTTGGAGTGGTAGGCTTCTGGCCGTGGTTGTAATACTATACATACCACGAACAAAGCCATGCCGTCAAGCGACCTAGTCGTGTTTCGGGATGATGTTCGGTGAACCATCGGGGAGACGGGTCTGAGCAGCCGCTCAACTGGCATCTCTCTCTAGATCTATGTGCTTCATCTTAGGCCACATCATCGCTTCACATTAGGCGAGATAGTAGCCAAATATAGATCTATAAAGTGTAAAAAAAATAAAAAAAATATGCATTTCATCGATATTTGACCTTGGACTTCGAAGATACATTGAAGTCGTTGTTTTTTAATAAAATGTATACTTGTCTTTAGATAGCTTTTAAATCCTTGCACAGTATTTCATAATATGAATTCCTTTTTAACTTAGTTAATTATTCTATCTTAAATCTACGTAGTGTTATCGACATGCGAAGCACGTATACGATCTCGTCAATACGGTGACTGGAGTGTTTGTATGTCAGATGTCGTGCCGATAGCTTAATATGGTCTATTATCTTAATGAATTACTGATTGTGTTAGAAAAACAGTGCCAGGCTGTGTAAGAATGTTGTTACTACGACCGGCGTAAAAGGTATTAAATAAATGAAAGTAACCTATCCTACTAAAGCTTACTTGCGCTGCCTTAAAATCTCGATTAACACACGGACCAGCCCCCCTACCTATATGTCCCTCAAGCGCCAATCGTATATCGTGTTGAGCTCAAATTAAGGTATAGCTTCACTGCGACTAATGAGATACGTTCTAGTTATTGTTGATTCAGACAAGAAATCGAATTAATCTCATTCATTTATATCAAAATACGATGACTACAAGTTGAGACAAACTTAATGGGACTTTATGGCATTATAAGATATTGTCGTAGTGAATCTACACCTTAATCTGATCTCAACACGATATACGATTGGCGCTTGAGGGATATATGGGTACGGGGGCAGGTGTCCATTTCTGTACGAAAAATGATGGGGTATGAATGAATAGATAATAACTCTTTATTAGTAACAATAGAATACCGAAAAAATGACATTAATAATATAAACGCAAATTACGCGTAAAGACTGTCCTAATGAGAAAAGCATACTATACTGTTCGTAATTATATAGAAGACAAAGATGCTTGGAACACTGTGTTTGTGTGTGTGATGTTTGTTACCACGTAATATTGGTTTTAAAAGAAATGCAGTGCAACTCAGTCTAAACCTACCTAGGTTTAGACTGAGTAAATCGAAAAAGTCCTTTAATGGGCAATTGCGTACGTTTTTACAATAAAATTCCCATAATGTATAATGGAGCTCACATAAGATTCAAATTACATGTGAATAATATTCAAATGGAAAAAGCGTACTATACAGTTAGTAATGACATAGAAGACAAAGATGCATGGAACATTCCACTTCTGCAAAGTAGCCAACTGGTACATAAGAAACATAACTTTGTAAAAAACAAAAAAACTTTAACAAAATCTCAAGAAATGCCCCTCAGTGTCTTGCCGTATCTTCTGAGCATTAGTTCTTTTTCCGTTACGGTGGTAAAGTCATGGTGATAATTTGACGTTCACAAGTGCGTCTGTGATGCCAAACCTGAATAAAGAGATTTTGATTTGATAGTTTATAAGTGTCACAATGGGCGCTCGTTTCGTTTTTGGTATATATAGTATGGGTATGATATGGTATGATATGGTGTGGTATGGTATGTTTGGTATGGTATGGTATGCGTATGGTATGTATTGTATGGGTATGGTATGGAATGGGTATGATATGGTATAGGTGCGATTGTTATTTGGCGCAAGCAACTACTTGTCAAGCTATATTCTAGCTTGACCCACTTGATTCCACCTGTTTTTCTAGTCTAGATGGTGGTTGGATACATCACTAATTATCCCATTGCTAGTGTGCAATTTTATCTGTGGTAGTAATAAAAGTAATAAAAAATAAATGGCCGTGCTCTATTGTAAAATTGCTGTAAATTAAGAAATTATCAATATCCTGGAGAAATGGAAACTGCGGTTTTGATAAAGGATCTTTAAGTCCTCTGCTATTAATTTATTTATTTATGATGAAACGCCAACAGTGTACATATTACTATACATATATAAGGTATTCTACAGTTGTATTGTACTGATATGTACAGGTGAATACATCATTCACCATGAAGCAGTACAGTGGTATAGACAATAAGAATTATATGCAATATAGTACCTACTTGCCAGAAATAAAACCAAGTAGGTACCTAGTACATATAAAAATGCATTCGTAGATTTAAGGCAGTTGATAATTCTTATATCATTTATAAATTTGAAATTCTATCAAAAACACAAAATTTCACTGCCACAATCAACATAACCCATTTTACTAAAACAACCATTTATGCAACCATATAAAAGTTTACAAAATACCTACTTAGAGAGAACCGTGAGATGAACGTTCAGTTTCTTCATAGGTCGAAGTAATGATTTTATATGTTAACCATCTTAGGTGCTGTTTGTAATATGTTACTTATACCTATCTATTATCTATTACTATACAATATATACTCTCCTATACCTATTATTATGATATAAATGTCATCGCTATATAATACAGTACAGTACATGTTATTATTGTGTCAAATGATTACTCAATGGTAAATAATTTATACATGTATCATTATTTTTTTGTAGCTTTTATAAAGCACAAGCAGCGCCCCGTGGGTTCACCCGCGTCTTGAATTTTCCAGGACAAAAAGTATCATATCAGATTCTGCAATTGTATCTTACTTGTTTCAAGAATTATCTTTCTATTATTCTACTTATTTTCTAGACGCCAAAAAGGCTACTATAGACGCTAGAAAGGTTGCCTGTAAGAGATCGCTTTTAGCGATAAGGCCACCCTTTGTACAAGCAATATGGAATGGGCTACCGCCCGTTTTCCCGCGGAGCTATAACATGGGGTACTTTAAAAGAAGGTTGAAAAGGAGCCTTAGAAGTAGGCAACGCACCAGTAATGCCTCGTGTATTGCAGGTGTCTATAGGCGACGGTAACCGCTTACCATCCAGGCGGGCCGCCTGCTGCTGCTTGTTTGTTTATAAATATTATTTAAAAAAAAGCGTGCATCTATCTATCTTCTTTTATTTCTAAGAGAACACAATAGACTTAAATCATGTTTTCTCTATTGTAGAGATATTCTCTATAGGAGTTTCGTCATTGTGATGAAGGTCGATGTTTAAAGCAAGTAAGCTATAAGATTTGTAAAGTAAAGCTCAAAAAGTCACTCCTTCATTTTCTCCGGCTGGTTAAGCAACTATGTGTACTTTTCACTGAAAACCACAGTCCCATGTAATGTGTTATTCTTTCCATGCACGGTTGCCTGGAAGAGATCGCTTTGAGTGATAACAACCGCCAGATTATTACATTTTAGATAAGTTTATTTAGTAATTGTTACTGTTTCTGTGTATTAACTATGGTTATATATGTATTAACTAGGCCAGTATGTTGTTTAAAAAAGGTAAATATTTTTTTTTGGTAAATAAAATTATTTTAACTATGACATGGTTTCAAAAGATAGTGTTAATCAATCACTTAATTAATCATCACCAACCCTTGTAAATTCAGTTAGAAAACATTTACGACTTAAATGTAATTTTTCTATTGTAGTAGCACGCTCGATATCGCTTAGGTATCACTTCTTTCGATTCGGTCATAAAGCGCAGTTTAAAGGTAAATTGGTCCCTTAAGATTTATTATGATTACTACATGAAGCTGTTAAAGTTTATACACATAATAAATATAAACAATTAAATTACATGTCGCTTATAGTCAAGTTCGTTGGCGATACTTCTATAAAAGACGAAAAGTGGAACTACGAGGACCATGGTCCCACGTGGACCATGGGAACAAATAGGTACTAACAATATGTATTTTTTTTGTGCACAGACATTTGTCCAGTAGCAGGTATCGAACCTGCAAGTGACGTCAGAAAGAAGCTAAACACTGAAATTAATGTTTTTTTTTTATGATGAAATGGGCTCACCTGATGGTAAGCGTAGTTGCGGTCTAAGGTAGAGCACGTTTGCCCATGAGGCCTATTCACTCTTGTGTAAAAGAGACCCAGGTTGTATTTAGAAAGAAATAAGAGTATTATGATGAGAAAAGTATGCTGGTAGAGAATTCCACTCCTTAGCAGTACGTACAATGAAAGAGTCAGCGAAGCGCTTTGTGCGGACTGGTGGTATGTGCACAACATAAGGGTGAAGTGACTCTCCTCGCCTGGTGGTCCTAAGATGGAATGGGGATGAAGGAATCAGCTGATGCAGGTCTTGTGCACACTCCCAAAACATAAGATAATTTTCATCCCGCACTTATAATAAATAAATAATAAATAACGCCCAACGATCACATACATAGATCCTGGCCCCTAACTAGGATTCCCTGTATCTAGGAAACCAGAAACTATGAGGACCATGGTCCCACAACAACCAGACACGAAATAAAAGCTTTTTTTTCTGTGCACAAATATTTGTCCCGTCGCGGGAATCGAACCCGCGACCTCAGTGATGTATGAGATTTGATCCAACCTGCCCAACCACTACACCACAGAGGCTGTATAATATAAGTAGGAAGTAGGAAAGATGAGTGCGAGAGGGTGTGTGAGGGTGTGTGTGTGAGGGTGTGTGTGTGAGGGTGTGGGTGTATGTGTGAAAGTTTGTTACCACTAAGCTTTATAATGACTGAACGGACCTTAGGTATACCGTTAGGTCCTGGAATAGGTCAGGATACTTTTCTTACTGGAAGTTTCTATCGTAAACTCATGAATCAGCGCACCTACGAAATTGTCATGTTAGTTTACGAATTACAGGCATATTTTATAAATTTAAAATAACTATACGTAATGCATTATGAGGCATTATGAGACTCAACAGCTAATTGTCTCAAGGTGACGAGCGCAGTGCAGCGCCGCGCATGAATTTGCAAAACAAAATTCTGGGTGGTGCTGTTATTGTTATGGGCTGGCGTATTGCTTACCATCAGGTAAACGACCAGCTCGTCTCGTCATTCCTATACATTAAAAAAAAATGCATGTAATTTTCTGCTTCACCAGGAACGTTGAACGGTCTAGGTTGAAGAATTTCACGTTCCTTGGTTTTTGGAGAACATCAACTTTATAAAATTAATAACGTATGTTTTACCAGCTGCTGTCCGCGGTTTCGCCCTTGGTTTTCCAGGTTAAAAGTAACCTATGTCTTAATCTAGGGTATGAACGAGTGTGGCTCAGTGGGAGCATGTGCGACTTTCGATCCGGCGCACTAGAGTTCGAATCCCGCTGGTCAAAGTCAGTGATGCGGGATCACTGACTTTCTTAAGTTATGTGCGGATTTAACACTCGCTCTAAAAACGGTGAAGGAAAACACCGTGAGGAAACCGGCAATTCCAAGAATTAATCCCAAAAATTCAAGGACAAGTGACATTCACCAAACCGTACTGGGCCAGCGTGGTGGATAATGACCCATACTTTCTCTATGAGAGAAGGTCCGTGTCCCAGCAGTGGGAACGTGATGGGCTGATGATGATGATGATGAGGTATCTCCATTCCAAATCGTTCAGCTGTTATGGTGTAATGAAGTAACAAACACACATACAAACTTTCGCATTTATAATATTAGTGTGACATGATAAATCTTATAATTAAGCTGATTAACATTTGCACATACATAATTATGCCGTATATAATGCCGTGATGATAACCTTATGTTTTTACAAGACCAAGTGCGGGTAGTTGGTGACAACGCTCGCCTTTCTCGACGCTGATACCCGCATTCTCCAGTCTTCTCGTGACCACGGCCAATGCAACTTGGTCGAAACGTCGAGGTAAATAAAATTAATGTTTTTAGCGCGATTAAGTCCCGTTTTATTATCATAAACTATGTGTTCGAATCGCGAAAGTTTAAAAATTACATAAATAATTATTTTAAATTTTCTTTTATTTTTTAACCCCAGACGCAAAAAGACCCCTTGCATGTGACCCGATTTGCATGCGGTTTCTTTTATTTGCCAGCAGGTTGTCTAGCGGTAGTTCTTTGATCTATTTTATCAAAATCGGTTCAGCTGTTTTTTATTTTTTTATAGGTCTTTTGTAGGTTTTTTTTTTATTTTGGTTTACTGAAATTGGCTTGTTACATAATTTCTTTATAACTGCGATCTATAGATACGATACATGCCGATAGCCAAACTGGGCGAAATCGAGTAGTTCCGACAGCAATTGTTCGCGAAACAATAAAATTATAGGCAGATAAATCGAGACCACGGATTGGCTAACATTTTTTACACGGCGATAAAATCTTGGAGCCAATGCGTTTTCAATTATCACCGGACCGCTAACTTTTGTGCGGTCGGTTTCAAACAATGCAAACGAAAACAGACTTGACTGTTTCGAAATTATATTATGTTGTATGCGGTGTGATGTGAACTATTTCAATATGTTTAGAAGTGTAATAAAGATAAACACAGCGGCATCTAAGGTTGCGACGTTGCGCTTTTAACATAAAAACAAGGTTTCAAAGATGAATAATAATGATGAAGGGATTCTTAGAAGTGCGGCTTTCTTTTGATATTTACTTATTTATATTTTAAATTATGATCGGAGTCTAATCTTCCTACTAATATTATTATATAATAATAATATATTATTATTATTATTATATATTATTGTTAATGCGAAAACGTGTGTGTGATGGGAAGTGACGATGTGGTAGAAGATGTAGCACGCTTGCCCAGTAAATACTTGTTCACTCTTGATTCGAACACACCTAGATTGTTATGTGGAAATTCAGACGATTTCAAGGCATTCCATTCCTTTGACATTCGCACTAAAAACAATGACTTGAAAAGTTTAGTACGAATAGGTGGAACTTCTTGTATGTAGGGGTGCCGTTGTCTAGTCTAAAGTTGTCCGATAGTGAAACGACGATGGGGGATCAGCCCCCCAACCCATATGTCCATCATCATCATCAGCCCAACACGTTCCCACTGAGAGAGATTGGGCCATAATCCACCACGCTGGCCCAGTGCGGGTTGGTGGATGTCACATGTCCTCGACATTTTGTGAAAAATTCTTGGACATGCCGGTTTCCTCACGATGTTTTTCTTCACCGTTTTTAGAGCGAGTGTTAAATCCGCACATAACCAGAAAGTCAGTGGTGCGGGGCCACAGGGATTCGAACTCGGGTGCGTCGGATCGAAAGTCGCACGTGCTCCCACTGAGCCACCCTCGCACCATATGTCCCTCAAGCGCCAATCGTATATCGTGTTAAGCTCAAATTAAGGTATAACTTCACTGCGACTAATGAGATACGGTGTAACTATTGTCGATTCAGACAAGAAATCTAATTAATCTTATTAATTTATACCAAAATTCGATAACTACAAGTTGAGATAAACTTAATGAGACAATGTATGGCACCATAAGACTGTCACAGTGAATCTACACCATAATCTGAATTCAAGACGATATACGATTGGCACTTGAGGGACATATGGTTACGGGGGCAGATTGTGTTTGAAGTAAAGTAAGTTCCGGCTCGGCACTATTTCATCAATCAACATTCAGTCATTTCTATTTTTTCTAAATTTACTAAAGTGTCGTTAGTGCATTTAAAATGTTAGCAAATGAAACTTGACCCATTTAGTAATAATATTCGATCCAATAATAATTTGATAACATTAGCTGCTATCATTAGTGTGGACAATTTATTATTTTAATTATAAAAAAATGCAAAGATCTTTGTCTTTTTAGGTATTTCAAGTTTCATTTTCTTGTCTTAGCTACTGTTTTTTTGGTATTTAATGAATAAATACTAAAAAAACAGTAGCTAAGACTTTACCAATCTAGATCAAAATAGAGAAAAAATACAATATCGTCACGCTCCGGTTCTTCAAAGTCTGGGTCCTGTTTCACAAAGCTAACAAGTCGTTGCAAAGTCGGTAATGTCAGATTGAAAGATATTAATGGTTGTAATGTTTGCATTGAGAGTGGATCACGTAGAATCGTCCCTATGATAAATCATCCCCATAACACATACAGTTTTATTGTATTTTCCAAAATTACACAATACTGCTATACAATTAACATAAAAAGGATAAAATAAATTTGTTAGCTCAAGCAAATGTTTCGGTGGCCAAGCTGGTAAAACGTTTAAATTTACACGTCTGACTGTGGTGAGGCAACCAGACGGTATTCCGATGGCGCAGGTTCAAATCCTGACCGAGCACTTTTCATCCTTCTGAATATTCGGAAAATAATTACGTATTCTAATTATTGCAAACATATTAATTAACGTCGATCACATTTAGTTGAAGCGCCAGTATCAGCGTCATGTGATGGCGTTGCAAAACTCGTTTGCAGCAGTAGTTATTTAAAAAAAAAAACCAACGCTGTGTAACCTGAACTGATCTTCACCGACTCATAAACTGTCACTTTTCGTTACACTAGTTGCTCGCCGAGGTTTCACCTGCTGTTTGCTGGGATGGGCATGTCTTTTTCAGGACCTCCACTATCAAATTTACCAAATTAAAAATTATCCATATTTCATCAAAATCCGTTCAGTAGCGTTTCGTTTTTGCATGATTGAGTAAAACACCATCAATTCTCACCAAATTTCGCATTTGTAGAAAGTTAGATAAGATTTGTAAAGCAGGGCCTAGTTGATTTGAGAAAAATGGAATTCCACGCGCCGATACCATCTAATGTCCTTTTGTAAGAAAACAAAGCTGCATTCCAATTCCAGTATGCCAATAAAGACACGGATAATAGGTTGAATACCTAATTATGCATCTATCAAGTGACTACTCTTGAGTATATAGGTGGTAGAGTATATATGTAAGTAGGTTGGAGATCTACAGGTAATCTACTATTAAATACATAGAGTAGGTACTTGTTACTTGTTGGGCAGGCAGTTTTCCGCAACTAGGCCGTGAGTCGGCCCATTTTGCGTGCTGAAAATATAGAGTAGGGTTTTTTTACACTTAATAGATCTATGTTTTGCCACTATCTCGCCTGATGTGAAGCGATAATGTGGCCTAAGATGGAGCACATAGATCTAGAGAGAGACGGCAGTTGAGCGGCTGCTCAGACCCGTCTCCCCAATGGTTCATCGAACATCATCCCGAAACACGACTAGGTCGCTTGACGGCTTGGTTTTGTTCGGTGGGTGGTATTACAACCACGGCCAGAGCCTACCACTCCAAAGCGCGTAAGCGAGTTTCATCACGATGTTTTCCTTCACCGTTTTAGAGCGAGCGTGCAGAATCTACACTTAACTATAAGTCATTGGTGCAGGGCCGAGTTTAGGTATGCAAAATATTCCGCTGCAACCAAGTTCTTTTCCTTTAGTAAACGCTCTAAAAACGAAAGAAGGGATCAGTTCGTGCAGTTCCGGGGCACTTTCCCCGCAGTGCAGTCGATAGAAAAGCGACAGAATCACAACTTTCCGTCTGTGTTTAAGCCTTGTCAGCTTCTTCTGCATCAGCGCATAGTAATTGCGCGACGTTCTATCAAAGAAAACTAAATATTACGTACTATAGAGTCCAGAGCTAGAGTATTTATTTTGTATATGTTATTGTTATGATATGTATTTAATGTAATTAATTCAGTTTATGTTGGTATATTATATTTATTGTAATGTCAATTAGATAAGCGTGGATAGATACCTACGTTTATTATGTACCTACCTACCTACAAAATTATCTTAGTAACACCATCCATATATATTTTTGTTGACATTCCTCCACTTCTGGGGTGTCGGGAAGAGGTCGCTTTGAGCGATAAGACCGCCTATTGTGACACTAATATTTAGTTAATTGTTATTGTAGTTTTTAATTAATTCTATATTCTGGTGTTATAATAAAGAGTTATTCTATTCTAATCTATTCTATTATAATGATATATTCTATTTTATTTTAATATAATGATGTTACCATGTCTAAAATCAAATAAATATTTTTGAATTTGGAATATTTGTTGTAGGAACCAGTTTAATCTAAAGTAGTACCTCTATAATGTAAATAATCTGATCTGATTAGTAGGTAGTATACTATAGGCATTTGCCCTTTAATAAAATGTAAGCATAAAGTTGTTATATAATTATTCGTTCCACTAATACTACTAACAAACCTGCCGGATACTGTACAACGGATGTTTAGTTAAGGGCATCAAAAAACTATAAGCAATATATAAAAATACATATCAAAAACCCACATCGATAAGAAATATGGTAAAAACGTGACGGTTCACTAATGATTGGCGTAACGGATACGTACGATGCATGGATATTGTGTTATTAACTTGTGTGTGTTTTTAAATGTGTTTTTACTTGATACTGTGGCGAAGAAAATTATTATCTTTATCGTCTCCGTAAGAGGATATAAGAAGGATAGAAGAAATTTGGTTGCTGGAGCAGTAGGCTCGGTGGCCCAGTGGTTAAGGCGTCGGGACGGTATTCCGAAGACGGAGGTACGATCCCTACCCGAGCATTATCATTTTTCTTCATCCTAATTATTTAAAATCTTCAAATCTTTATTATTTTTGTAAATGAATAGAATAGAATGCAATATACTTTATTTACTATATGTTATGTTCATATAAGTTTGGATACTTTAATAACGGAACTCAGAATTAATTCTTAGAATTACAAATAAAAGCATGGACTATATGTACAAAATATTAAGTGCTAGAAAACTCCCAATATCACTACATAGTATAAAACAAAGTCGCTTTCTCTGTCCCTATATCCCTATGTATGCTTAAATCTTTAAAACTACGCAACGGATTTTGATGCGGTGTTTTTAATAGATAGAGTGATTGAAGAGGAAGTTTTATATATGTATAATAACCGTACGAAGCCGGGGCGGGTCGCTAGTAATAAATAAAACTTACTTATCTCTTAAAACAACATAAAAGTTTCTAACAATTAAAAGGTATTAAATACTATGAACTTGAATATAAGTACAATATAGATGTTTGGGTACATTAATTATTCTGAACCGACACATTTCGCCAATTTAATGGCATGAAAAATCTTACTATTATTTGGAAATATTATTATTTTGCCGCAGAACCGATAACCGTTGGGGTAGACGTGTTCTAGAGTGGGAACGCCAATCGGCAAACGTAGAGTAGGACGCCCTACGACTAGATGGAGCGACGATATACGTAGGGTTGCTGGTAGCGACTGGAGAAGAAAAGCCGCAGATCGGGCTCAGTGGCGTGCTATGGGAGAGGCCTATGTCCAGCAGTGGACTGATGTGGGCTGATGATGATGATTATTATTTAAAATCTTATTAAATTTCCTAATTTGATGAGAAAGACTGTATCTATTTGTCAAGTTAATATAATTAACACACGCGACTTTGTTCGCGTAGGATTAGGTTTTTTATGGAACTGAGTGTGACTAGCAAGTCGTTCGCCTGATGGTAAGCGCCACGCCTGTCTATAACAATTGCAGTGCCACCCGAAACTTTTAATACCATTAAAAGCACTGCGGAGCATTGGATTGCGCTGATCACTCCGAGACATCAGACATTTTTTTGATATGTTTTACTCCAAGGATATTGCGCTCCATTGCGTGTTGGCAAACTTCGAGTTCGGACCTCTGCTGAGCAGTCACGGACCAGGTTTCGGCACCGTTTGTAAGGCTGGGTAGTATACACGTGTCCACGACTCTTCGCTTATGGGAAATAAAAAGCTTTTCTTTCGTATGATTTTTACTATAATAATCAATAATCAATTTATTGGTATCATTAATACAAGTCAGATTTAAAATTACAATAAAATAATTATAATTATATTACAATATAATAAATTAAACAATATACAATTATTAATACAACATTCATTAAAAGTCACTAAATAAAAAAATCATAAAATTCAATATAAGTCATAATTTACATTCTACAAATTCTTCGAAGCTGTAGAACGTCTACTCGTTAAGCCACCGTTTCAGACGAGATTTAAAGCAGCTCAAACTTGAAAATGAATATTTAATTTTGGATATATATCTCTTAACCTCAGCTACACTTACTTAGGGAACAAATATTCTGTCAAAATTATTCATAAGCCACCTTTAGGATCATATTTAAAATAAAAATTTCGTAATGTTTCATTCAACAGTACCCACATACTTCTAATAACGTATTATTAGCTCGTATAAATATTGATTTTGGCTTATTCTGTAAAGAGCTTCCTTGTTTAATTGTATAGCTAATTACAATGAACTCATGTCAAGACTTTTTGTTAAGCCATTAGTTAGGCACAAAATGATGTAAAAATGTATTGGCTATTAATCACAATAATACATAGGTATACCTATACAATGCAGTCACGAGCTTTTAAGTTTGTGTTTAGGTAATTGTTATATAAATAATAATATCTTATGATAATATAATAAGAAAAAAAATCTTCTAAATATAATATAATATAATTTCTCATTAATTTATAATATTACTTCTTATATATTATTTTTTCTTGTAATTCTTATTTTTATATCGAAAAATTACCTTGTGTAATATTAGTAAACTCAATCTTTATATTAAAAAATATATAACGCTATAATTATAATGCCTTCTGTTTATTTGTATTTTTTTTGAGAATATTTAACTAAAATATAATTTCTATAACAAAACGTACCTTGATATCAATATCGAGTAAGTATTATTAGGTAAGAATTATAGTAAATGAATGTAGTTTTTATCAAAATGCGTAACAAAACGTAATATATATATTATTTTCCTGAATAATAACATATACATCATCTTTATCATGTTATTGTAATGTATTTAATATATATTTATTTTAATGTTTATGTATGTTTATTATATTTTAATTGTATTGTATGTATTAAGATTATTTACTATTTTATTAGTGTGTATTTTATGTAATTGGTTTATGTAAGTGTATTGAGATATTGAAAACCACCGTCCATTATTTTTGCGTTATTCCTCTCCCTGCACGGTTGTCTGGAAGAGATCGCTTTAAGCGATAAGACCGCCAATTGTTACACTTTTGTTACGTTGTTTTGATTATTTATAATTTTATGTGTGTGTTTCAATAAAGAGAGCAGATAAGATATGTATAGGTGCATAGTTTATGTATAATTCACTCGACATGCCTATTAGGTATATTTAAAAGATTTTTAAGTTTTTTTTTAATATATTATTCAAGTAAGAAAGGATATTTTGTATTTACAAAAGTTGACGTTGACACGGTCGAAGACGCAGAGCTCACTTAAGCTTTTTTGTAAGGTACCAAAATTTTCAAATAGTTTTAAAGAAATAGAGGACGCCCTGAACGGTAGGGCACGTCGGCAGACTAGGCCTCTGCCTCTACGCCTCTGCGCCTCTACCAAAACCATTTACAACTAATTTACACGGTAAACAAAAAGAAACATAAAATATTTCAACTTTGTGCTTTATATTCCATGATTTTCCCACAGTTTGTAAGATATAACGTATGCCTTGAATGGTCATGTCAGTTAAAGACTCTTGCGCATCTTCGGAAAGGGCACGAGTGAAGGCCGCGGTTTGACCGCATCCGCTTGCAATAGTGATGTGCCGATATCGATACTATCGACACTATCTAGGCTGCCATTACATATCGAGTATCGATAAAGAAGTGGTATTTTTATTGTATAAAAGTGAAATTAAAGTAATATACTTAAAACATATATGATAAACAAATCTTTATAAAATTTTGATGGTTATTATGTTTAGCAATAAAGTGCAACAATCAATCATTTGATACAATGTATTGAAATAATTCTTTTTTGGACACCAATATAAATAATTAAACAAAACTAATTAATTGAAATAATTTAATTAATAGTTATTGAATTTCTTTTTATCCTTCATCTTACAACAAATTACTGAGTTTCTAGTTCCTAACTCCCGAGATTTTATGTCTTTACCTAGTTAAGATTCTCTATTACTAATAGAGAATTAAAATACCGTATCGTAGTAAAAACTGTATTAGGAAATAATGAACTATTTAAAATTGACTCCATAAAGATTTCAAAAGAGTGGAAAACTTCGTATTGAAAAAGACGTTAGACGACGGTGATAATCAATTTTAACGACAAGTTGTTTAGAAACAAGGAGATAATTTATGCTGAAGGCGAATTATCTACATTCTATGGAATGTGATACGCGGTAATATTATTCGATTTCAATTTAAATATTATTCCATTGTGGAAGAAAGGAGGTCGGAGGTCGAGTTAAGTAACTACCTATATTATCTTTGAATTAATAAAAACGATGCATTACGAAATTTCAGTAAAGCTTTGATAAAGCCGCCTTTAATATACTACAAGCTGAATATTGTTTTCCTTTTTCTTGGTATAAAATTTTATTGGTATGATATAATATTTCCTTTGTTTATTTTTTATTTTATAATTTACCTACATAATAATATATTATTCGATTGTGAAAGATAGGAGGTCGGAGGTCGAATAGTCGAATATCTAGTGTTATTACGCTGCAGGTAGGTCGTTGTTGAAATAATATAATATGTTTGTATGGATTGAAAATTTGTAATACATCGTTTTTATTAATTCCTTTATTTTATTTTAATAGTTACCTACTATTAAAAATAAAGGAATTAATAAAAACGATGTATTACAAATTTTCAATCCATACAAACATATTATATTATTTCAACAACGACCTACCTGCAGCGTAATAACACTAGATATTTTCATAGTGTTAAATACTTGTGATGAATTTGTGCAACATCACGCCTGATTTCATTAGATTATTACGAATTACGAGTGGGACTCCCTGCCAGAGTCGGTCATTCCCGATAGCTATAATCTAGGAATCTTTTAGGCTCGAGTGAACAGGTACTATCTTGGTAAGCATGCTTGATCATCAACCGCATCGTCGCTTACCATCAGGTGACATAGTGGTCAAACGCAAGCCAATTAGCAATAAAAAAAGGACTGGTTTATACATTGCAATGAAGTATTAAACTTTGATAAAGCCGCCTATAATATAGGACATGCTCAATATTGTTTTCGTTTATAGGTATAATATGGTTCTTTCTTTTTTTATTGTTTTAATGTACCTACAAAATAATATGATTGTTCGATTGTGGAAAAAAGGAGGTTGTAGGTCAAATTCACTATTTAAATTGACAACAGTGTTCTCCTTTGAAATAAAGTCGAGATATATCTATCGTAGACATAATGTCTACTGCACCTACACGACTACTCGTACATACCGACATAAGACGTCCAATACACATGTTACAACATACCATACACACAACAACATGTATTATAGTTACAATTCAATGTCAGCCCAAAGTCTGAGTACGTTGTTCATTGACTAACTAAAAACATAAATATTATACTTTATATGTGTATTATAAAGAGGTAAAATAAGTATGTATGTTCATAGGAGGTAATCTCTGCAACTACTGATTCGATTTTGTAAATTCTTTCACTGGAGGAAAACTATACTAACCCTGAGTAACATAGGCTAGATTTTTTTATTATGTTAACGCGAATGAAAAGGCGGGCGGTTGCTACTTAGAAATAAATCAATAATATTATTCCAGTAATACACTATCTATGCTATAGTTGGTGAATATAAATTGTGAAGTTGTGAATTGAGGGATATAATAATTCATTTTATAAAAAAAAGACTTCAATTCTGATGTATCTTCGAAGTGCAAGGTCGAATATCGATAAAATTTATATGGGACCATCTTGTAGCTATACTGAACTCAGCGCAAAGAATTTTCCAAATCAGTTTATGAATGACGGAGTTCTGGAGTAACAAAAATAAAAAAGTAATCGTATTGAAACCTCCTCCTTTTTTAAAGTTGGTTAAAACACAAAATGTTCTTATCCTGCTAAATTACAAAACCATTGCATAAAAAACACAATACCTATATGAAGTAATAATTGTAAGTAATTATAAAGGTATACGTTAGAGTATTAATATAAATATCAGTAATATACATTGCGTATACATTGCGCATTTTATAAATATCAGTAATATACATTGCGTAGGTACCTACATGTTTCTCATAAAGTGCATATGCGTGTGTAATGTTATTAACATTTAGTTCAATGACGTCATATTTATGAAGGGTCTATTTTTCTTCAAAAAGGTTATGCCCTGCAGTCGAATTAAGCTGAATATAATGATGATAAATTTAAATGTTAGTTATAAGTTTTTTTTTTATACCTTATAGATTTATGTTTGGCCACTATCTCGCCTGATGTGAAGCGATGATGTGGCCTAAGATGGAGCAAATAGATCTAGAGAGAGGCGGCAGTTGAGCGGCTGCTCAGACCCGTCTCCCCGATGGTTCTAAGGTCAATCTATATTAAATTAGATTTTAAATATATTTGGAGGCAGTTTTGTTGTAAAATCGTTTATTTGTGAACATTTTACGACCTTCTGAAGTTTGTTTAGCATTTTTTGCATATGATTTATAGTTTTATGATGATTATCAAATTAGGATACATGCGCTACCTAATAAAATTAATTACAAAAATAGATATATAAATAACGAAGTTATATTTATGAATTTACATTATATTCAACTGTGCGAGGTCTAAAGCATTGATTGTGATTGAACATATCGCATCTTCGGTGCTACAAAGTCACAACAGCTCATTTTTGAATTTTACAGGAGAGGACTTTGAAGATTTTTTTCGCATTTATTGCCTTATTACTGGTTGTCTAATTGTAGTAGGTTTAAAATCTTTATAAAATTGATGCTTTATTGTGATTTCTATAGTTTCATGTCAAAAGTTTAATTCAAATTACTAAAATTATTGTAATAAAACGAAAACAAAAAAGTGTCCTGAATTGTGACTTTGTTGCACCAGAAATTATTTAGTTAAATGAGTTATGCCTTATTATTTAGGCATTTCAGTCAGGCTTTTTGCACTCGTCTACATCATTTGCGTCGCTTTAGCTCCAACGCCCGTCATAATCTCGCAGGCGCGGGGGCTCAACTGTCTAATCAAACTTTGTTGGCCCAAAACGAATGGAAAAATGCACCAATAACCACAAAGGCACTCGCGCCATTTAGTAGATTTTTGCGATACTTTCGCGGGTGTTTTTGTTGCCCCGATATAGGCATGGCTCTAAGACAATTTGGCATACTTAACTCAATTTTGCAGTTTTGGCTATTTGTGACTTTGTTGCACCGAAGGTGCGATATCTATAAAAGGTACAAAATTTAGTAAATAGTTAACTTAATAGTCAGCATAATAAATAAATTAGCTATTTGTACATTTTAGTACCCTGACATAATACAATACAATACAATAATACTTTATTGAACACTTTAAGGTTTTTAACAATAAAGTGTTTATCTATCTATGTATCTATCAAAACATGAAACAAAAGTCACTATCACTATTTTTTAGTTTTTAGGTTTCCGTGCCCAAAGAGTAAAACGGGACCCTATTACTAAGACACCGCCGTCCGTCCGTCTATCTGTCTGTCCATCTGTCACCACGCTGTATTTCATGCAAAGACGTATTATATAATTAGACGTAAAACAAAAAGATGAACAATTAAACATATACACATTTCTTTTTTCTCAAAAGGCCGTTTGCATGTGTTAAAAAGAGAAAGCATTATGCGCATGGCACCATCTTTAAACCCTGCGGGCCACCAGCCAACGGGTGTGACGTTTGGTGATGTTTGGTCGATACCAGCTGGTATTTTATTGTGTGCAGTGGTTTTGGTGTTTTCCAAGGAATTTTGCGGGAAAAACATTATATCAAGCAATAAACAACAAGTAAATGAACCATGGCGTGTGTTGTGGTAGGCTGCAAGAGCCACGTCAGTGATTTAAAGCATAAACCAAGGGCTATAACATTTCATCGGTAAGTCTGATTTGTGTATTTCACCTCCTAATGCGAATATTTGTATGTGCTAACCTTCTCGTACGTTTGAAAAGTATGTAAGTTACACTAGGTGCTATTTTAGCTTCACATGACGAGCAGAAGAATTCCCATATCTAAATAAACACGGATTTTTGCATACCGATCGACGTGTTTGGCATTTCATGTACTCGTCTAGTGATGTGGTAAAATTTACAACCATAGTATGAATATAGATATGATAATAGAACATAATTTATTCAAGTGGCACACTTGAATATGTTCTAGTTAATTTCACAGTCTATATTTTTCATTTTTAACCGACTTAAAAAAGTTGTAGGTTATCTATTTGATTGTTTTTTTTTATAATATGTTTGCTACCTCGGAACTCCGTCATATATAAAGTGATTTGGAAATTTCTTTTTGCGTTGTGTTTAGTGTGGATTAGTATAGCGATGAAGTGGTTCCATATAAATTTCATCGATATGTATATGACCTTGGACTTCGAAGATACATTGAAGTCGTTTTTTTTTTATAAAATGTATACTTGTAGCTAATTAATTATGTTAAATATATTTAGAATACTTAGGTTCTTGTTCTTGTTTTAGGTTCCCGGTGTTAGCAGAATTGCGAAACGCATGGATAAAAAACATGCAGAGGTCAAAAAGAACAAGAGCGGGGCTCCCCCTCTACTAACTTCTAACATTAAATATCTTTGGACTTAAGTATTGGAAAATGTAATTTAGCTCAATTTCAGTATGTTAAGCTGGGTTGCTTGACATAATAAATAAAATTCAATCAATTGTAAGAAATTATTTGAACATTTATTTAGTGTATTCTTTTGTATATTCTTTTTTATAAGTATATTCTTTTGTTTGCAGAAAATACCTGTGAAGCGGAGACTTATAAGATGAGCTTCGCAACCTATACCTAGTTAATACTGATAGTAGTGCTCGCTGTAATTAATAATTAAAATAATCATAAATAATAATGAAATTATTCTTTATTGTATTGTATGTCATGCAATCTTAAAAGCATATTTAGCGTTCTTATTGGTTAGATGTTAGATGTCGCCACTAGCGTATACAGTAAATAAATAAATTCAACGTATTTTGAAAGAGTGTGCGTTATTAATTTATTCCGTTCCAGCAGTCTAAAAGTCAATAGCCGGGTCCACACCAGCCCATCCAGAACCGCTCGAACTTGCGCGGTGCACAGTTGTAGTCGGTGTGGACGCGTCTTGCCTGATGCACCTCTATGTGATACCTACTGGGTGTATCACATTATATTTCTCGTCCGACGCGTGCATGATACAATGCGTTTGTATCATGCACGCGTCGGACGAGAAATCAAAAGGAAACCACGAACTAAACACCCGATCAACTAAACAAACTTTTGATCGTGGACCGGAATGTAGGTCGGCTGGTGTGAAATAGCTAAAGTATGCTTTATCTAGCGCGAACGAAAAACGAGATAGTCTAAAGTGTTAATAAAGCATACTCTACTTCCAAGCATACAATCTGTAACAAGTCCCTCTGTAACAAGTCTGTTCATCGTAACAAGTCCCTTCCTTCAAAACTTTACACGAGAAATTTTCACCTCCGGTCTTACAAAAAAAATTTTGAACATTTTCTTATAAGACCGGAGGTCGAAACGTTTTATCGGTACGAAAATAGGACATCGCTAATGTACAATATATGTATAATCATTTGACAAGTAAGTAAATATAGACAAAGTGGAGACAATTGGGTATTTTTTGGGTATTGAGCAACTATAGTGGTCTCTTTTATTTCAAGTAACTTTTGTGATAAGTAGAAAAGGATGCATTCTGTTTTGGAAGTACAACTTTTTTCGGTAAATCTAATACTATACTAAATCTTAGATTTCATGAACCGTGATATTAGACAGTTGAAATTTTCACAGATGATGTATTACTGTTGCCGCTATAACAACAAATAATAAAAAATAATAAAAAAAAATTTAAGTGGGGCTCCCATACAACAGACATGTTATTTTTTGCCGTTTTTATAGATAATGGTACGGAACCTTTCGTGCACGAGTCTCACTCGCACTTGGCCGGTTTTTCTTCTCTCTTATTATATTGTATTTATTGCGACATGGTATAAAATCCACGTTGAGGCAAACGTGTCTCCGGCTAGATGGGGTGACGACCTGCGCAAGTTAGCTGGCAGCAACTTTATTAGAAGAGCCGAAGAACAGGCTTAGCGATTTTAACCAATCCGTGGCTACTGGAGTCTTTCATTCTTTAAATCGATCAGTGTACCATCAACTTTTTTTATGTACCTGATTGACGAGACGTTTACCTGATAGTAAGCAATACGCCAGCCTATAACAATAACAGCACCACCCAGAACTTTGTTTTGCAAAATCCTGCGCGGCACTGCACTGCGCTCGTCACCCTGAGACAATTAGCTGTTGAGTCTAATAATGCTCAGTAATTTCGCTGGCTACAATGCCCTTCAAACCGAAACACAGTTATGCTCGCGGACTACTGCTTGGCGGCCCAGACGGCCTCTCGCATACGAGAAACCTACCACCAATAAACTTTCTACAAGGATGGACGTTCCAGTGTTGTATTGGTACCATCTCTTTATATTAATGGCAAATGCCTTTATTTCTAAAAACAATTCGACAGACTAGGTACTT
Source organism: Petrophora chlorosata (assembly GCA_951640565.1). Classification (NCBI taxonomy): domain Eukaryota; kingdom Metazoa; phylum Arthropoda; class Insecta; order Lepidoptera; family Geometridae; genus Petrophora; species Petrophora chlorosata. The sequence continues at coordinate 8,952,106 of OX621203.1, read as the reverse complement.
ACTAAAACTAACCCAACTATTTAAATATAACAGAAGTATTTGGTCAGGTACATAATGAGCAAACTTGGCGGTCGACCACCATGCATCTAATGTTTAAACTTTTATTCAGAATTCAAGTATATAAGTAAGTAAGTATATATTAACATTTGGGGTGAAAACAATTGGGGTACAAATAAAATATCTTTTCGAGCGCTAAAAAGATATAATTTAGTGAATTTTCATAGAGAACACTATAATTTTTACAGCCACTTTGGTGCAGTGGTTGCGCAGGTTGGGTTAATTCTGATAAACCACTGAGATTGCGGGATCGATTACCGTGACGGACAAATTTTCGTACCCAGAAAAAAAGAGCAAGCATTTGTTTCGTGTCTAGGTGTCGTGGGATGGACCAGGATGTGATCGTAAGGCGTAAAAAAATTGTGACGTACATTTTATTATTCATAAAGTATGGTATTAATTCACTCTAACTTGAGTAACCACAGGCCACATAAAGGCCTCCTTGCGTCAATGTGAAATAAAAAAAATACTGATACTAAGCCCAACATGATCCCGCCATATCACGTTGGTTTAAAGGTGCCTATGTTGACTGATTAGATTTAAATTCTCACCTATGGCCACGCTTTTTAGTCTTTTGTCAAAAGTTGAAAATCAAACAATATTTTATTACATAGGCACAAGAAATGCACTTTTAAACGTCATATAAACACAAAACAATTCAATTAAAAACACGTTAAAAATTTTAACTTAAGATCATGACCCTGAAAAAGGTAAGCATGTCAACCCTATTCTTTTCCATACTCAATTGAAGTCTAGGCCCAGAAAAGAAATGCGAAAACCGACTCTACCAGTGCTTCGGAAAGACACACGCTTGAGAAAATAGCACAAACAAGCTCTGTGCGGATATCTCTTTTTTCAAACCTTTAAATGTCTAACATTATAACAATGAACAATGAAGTTTAAATTATAATTAACATAACACAATATGTCAAACTAGAAGTGCGAGTGAGATGTCCCATAGTCATAGAAGCTGTAACAGAAAAATATGAGTAATATCAGGCATAGCGCACTCCGAACTGTTGGTACAAAGCTACAAGTACATAGCCGGACACCGACGGCGGGTCACGCGTCGTTACACGTACCGTGTCAGAAGAGATAAGAGCTATGCGATAGAAAGAGAGGCGCTCTGTAGGTTAATATGACTGGTAGGTATGCAGCGCTACGCGAGCTGAATTGAATTTTATTGCGTCATAGCAAGAGTCGCTATTTGTTTAAATTTCTTTGCGGAGTGATGCTTCTGTCCCTTAGTATTTTGTAGTAATATATAAATAGGTATATAGATACAGTAGCACTTAGAGTGACCAGATCAGTAACCACAAGCAGCACCTGTTCACGAAAAAATAGATAGATAAAAAAAGATAAAATAGATAGCGTCTCTGTTTCCCGATACTTATAATCTAGGTGTCTTCAAGTCCAGAGTGAATCGATATCTTCTAGGCAAGCATGATCCATCGTCGACCGCGTCGTCACTTTCCATCAGGTGAGACAGCGGTCAAATGTTTTCCTATCAGGTGTAAAAAAAAAATAGCATAGTGGGTATTTACCTTTACAAATTGAGTAGACACTTCGTGCCATTGCATCCACGTTTCGAATGCACATTGTCCATAAAATAATCCGTTACCAAATTAGGGGTCAGAGGTTCCATAATACGTTATGAGGGGTCGCAAAGTCGTGATTTTTTGAGCCGAAATCTATTGTTAGCGTTGGATGTTGAAAGTCTATGTGGCCACAGTTTGATTGTATAAACAGTTAGTCATGTTCGTACAAATGTCATCAGAACCCGAAAGAGCTCACTGCGCGATAGGTACTTTATGTAGCTGAACTCTATGAACTCACTTTAGAGTTTAAAGCTTACTCTATTGATGTGACTGCTGATGTCGCAGCGCTTTATGTAGCATTTATTTACGAAGCATTGACTGGTAGAGTCAGTTTCCGCATTTATGTCTGGGACCAGACTACAATTTGAGTATGGCAAAGAAATTAATAGACGTGTTTTTGTCCATTTTTTTCAAAGTTATTTAAACTTAAATTAAAAAAAATATCGTATTTTAAATTGATTTGTATTATTTACCATTTAGCAAGAATAATCAAACTTAACTTAGCTTAAGGATAATTTTAGTTGCTAGAGTAAGTAAAACATTAAATTTTTACTACTAAGTCCTGTTTTCCAGAATTAATTATAAAAACTCCTTTCATTACCAGAACTATGAAAACCAACGTTATAATTATGTATTCTTAGCTTTTAGATTAAACTGGTAATTTAGCTCTTATTTATGTCAATGAATAAGTTGTACCAATGAATACACCCGCAAACATGTACGTACATGTCTGTCCATATTTTTTTTTTTATGTAACTGAATGACGAGACGAGCTGGTCGTTTGCCTGATGGTAAGCAATACGCCAGCCCATAACAATAACAGCACCACCCAGAACTTTGTATATTTGCAGTGCCATTCAAAAGTTTTTAGTTCAAGCTATTATTGTAAACACAAATCCGTAATAGATTAAAAAAATAATCTGAAGACCACGTTTTTATGGATTTAAAATGCATTGTCATTGAGTTGTGAACTACCCTGAAAGTTTCAGCCGAGAAGTGATCGGGAAATGCTCGAAATTTCAGTTGCAAGATTCCACCCGCAACGCAGACAAACAAGAAAGTGACTTAATAAAAACGTGGTAAATAATAAAATCATAAAAAAACCATTCAAACCTCGGACCCTTGTCAGCTTTCTTAAGGTTATTTATAATTAATTTATTTTTATATAGAGTTGAGCTACTGCACATAAATTAAGTATCGCACATCCGTTTGTGTGAATCCTGTTTAACTTAGATTCTATTAGGAAGGTCGCAGGACTGGTTTCAGACTAGTTTCTGATCAGGTATCAATGGAATCTCGCTACAAGCTAAGTTTAAATTTAATAGTAGGGTGTGGCCGGTGCAATATTATTGTTCTAAGAGATCTGAAATATAGATAGATTGATAAACATTTTATTGTTCATGTACATTTAATTGTTGATGATGATGTATCTTCATCATCATGAAGATACAATTTTGTACAAGCTATATGTTAACAATGGTGTAATAATGAGTGATCTTGTTGCTAGCGGTCTCTTTTTTTTTTTTTTTTTATTGTTAAATGGGCATACGTTTGACGACATCTCGCCTGATGGAAAGCTAAGATGCGGCCTAAGATGGAACACGCCTGCCCATGAGATGCCTATTCACTCTAGACTTAAAGAGACACAAGTTGTATCCGTTTGGGAACAAAGACGGTGGCAGAGCGTTCCACTCCTTAGCAGTTCGCATGATAAAGGAATCTGCGAAACGCTTAGTACGGATAGGTGGGATATTAACGACGTACGGGTGAAACGACTCACCCCGCCTGGAAGTCCTATGGTGGATGGGAGAAGAAGGAATCAGATCGTGCAATTCCTGGGCACATTCCCCGAAGTGCAGTCGATAAAAAAGCGACAGACACCCAACTTTCCGTCTGTGTTCGAGACTTGTCAGCTTCTCTTCTTCCAGCCATTAAATCATCATCATCATCATCATCATCATCATCATCAGCCTATACGAGTCCACTGCTGGACATAGGCCTCTCCCAATGCACACCACTGAGCCCGATCCTCGGCACTTCGAATGTAATTACTGCCAGCCACTTTAAGCAGGTCGTCGCTCCATCTGGCTGGAGGGCGTCCTACACTACGTTTGATTAAACGTGGTCTCCACTCTTTAACTCATCCACTCGAGGTGATCCGACAGGGAACTAAAGTAACCGACATAGCTCACCGAATAAGTAAGCTGAAGTGGCAATGGGCCGGTCAAATTTATTTTATTTATTTTATTTGATTAATCAGTACGCATACACCAGTTACACCAATCAATAATACCTACACAATAATAGCAATTGAATAACATTAATATCAAATAATAGTCAAAATAAAATTAATAATAATTAACAAAATACATAGTCCAAATACATACTAATTATAAATGTCAAAATTATGCACTAAATTAATAACCAATAAATTAAATGTAAAGTTCAATTACAGCTAATAGTAAATCATTCAAAATCCTCATCAAATACGAGTATGTCGAAGAACCGATAACCGATGGAGTAGGCATTGAATAGAGAGTACCAAATATGTGAGGTATTGTTACAATATCACTAAACTATGTAGCTACGTAACTAGATATTCAAATATATATAACTTAAATATGGTACAGTCAGTTTTCGAATTTCTTTTCTGGACCCGGACTAAGAGTACAATTTGAGGATGGGAAAGAAATAGGTACATACTTACGTTTCTTTTTCAAAGTTATGATTACTTAAATTAAACATTTTAGCGTATTTTTAATTGTTTTGTATTATGTGTTCATCATCATTATCAGCCCATCACGTTCCTACTGCTGGGACACGGGCCATCTCTCATAGAGGGAGTATGGGCCATAATCCACCACGCTGGCCCAGTGCGGGTCGGTGGATATCACATTTCCTTGAATTTTTGTGATTAATTCTTGGACATGTCGGTTTCCTCACGATGATTCATTTTTAGAGCGACTGTTAAATCCGCAAATAACTTAAGAAAGTCAGTGGTATGTCGTGGAGTCCAGCGATATTTGAACTCGAGTGCGTCGGATCGAAAGTCGCACATGCTCCCACTGAGCCATACTCGCTCCTTGTATTATAAGTATGACATTTAAAAGTGCAATTTGTGCCTATTTAACCGACTTCAAAAAAGGAGGAGGTTCTCTGTTCGATTGTATTTTTTTTTATGTTTGTTACCTCAGAACTCCGTCATTTATGAACCGATTTGGAAAATTCTTTTTGCGTTGGGTTCAGTATAGCTACGAAGTAGTCCCATATTAATTTCATCGATATGTGATCTTGGGCTTCGAAGATACATTGAAGTCGGCTTTTGTTTTTTTTCTAAAAATTAATTAATAAATATCTTTTGACTTTGACTGTACATTGATTAATTATCAACTGATCATATCCTGAACACAAATCAACCTTACATGACAGTAGTTAATAATTAATTGATGCTTAAACATCTTGATAGTTGCTTAAACATACCACATATATATAAGTAATTTTGTGACCAAGTAAGTCATTTTTGCAATAACCGGAGAAGGTTAAATCTCTATTGTTATATTTGTGGATAAAAATAAATTAAATATAAATTATGGATTTAAAGGCGTCTACTATGTTTTTTTATGCCTCATAAACTAAAGTGTTTTATGTCTAACTTAACCTTTGACAAGCGCCATAAACTTTGACATTTTTATTCGCATTTTGTTTCGGTTAAACCTAGCGCAGATTAGGTGGCGAATTTATTATGTAATTATTACATGACATTTAATGCAATTTAGTCCTTATGTTAGCAACAAAAAGCTCAAAATGTAATAAAGATAGAATGAGTCAAATTTTGTTTTGGGACAGAAGCATCACTCCGCAAAGAAATTTAAACAAATAGCGACTCTTGCTATGACGCAATAGAATTCAATTCAGCTCGCGTAGCGCTGCAAACCTACCAGTCATATTAACCTACAAAACGCCTCTCTTTCTATCGCATAGCTCTTATCTCTTCTGACGCGGCACGTGTGACGACGCGCGAACCGCCGTCGGTGTCCGGCTATGTACTTGTAGCTTCGTACCTACAGTGCGGAGTGCGCTAGGCCTGGTTATATACGTCAAGGTCATAAACGTCAAGGGTATCTTTGTGTACATAAAGGTACTTAAAAAATTTAAGCTTAAAATAGATTTTTGTTCACAATCTACTATCTTTTTAATTATAAGTTTGCAAAATTGACATTTAACAAAATCCTACTAATATTATAAATGCAAAAACTACTGAACGGATTGGGATACAATTTGCTATGTAGGTTCTTTAGGTCCTGGAAAAGGACATAGGCTAATTTTTACCCCGGAGCAAAGTGAAGCGCGGCTAGTGTTAAAATATTACGAACCAATCCTTTTTCAGGAAATAACCATTTTTATCAAAGTGGGCATCTTGGTTAGATAATAATAATTATTAAATATCATTAATAATTATTATTAATAATAATTATTAATTATTATTATTATAAAATAATTATTATTTAATTAAGATTCTTATTTTAATAATAAAATGACTTTGACAATAATGCCTTAAAAATATATTTGATATGATAATTATGATTAATATTAATCATAACGTATATATTTTAAATCGACACATGCGTGACCTTCTAATAGCATCTAATAAAACTCGTGCAGTTACCTACCAACAGACCGACAAACATGACCAATGTTATCTCTTCAATATCGGTTGTACCTATAACTTTACTTTTGTATGTTTCAAATGAAATCAAAATCTCTTTATTCATTTTTGGCATTACGGACGCACTTATGAACGTCAAATGATCACCATGACTACCACCGTATCGGAAAAAGAACCACTAATTAGAAGGTACGGCATGAAACAGACGGGCATTTTTTTTTTGAGATTTTGTTACAGTTTTTGGTTTAATACACAGTTATGTTTTTTATGTACCAGTTGGCTACTTTGCAGAAGTGGAATGTTCGAAGCATCTTTGTCTTCTACAAAGAAAAAGAAAAAAAAAAAAAAGTTTGTGTTTTGTTTGTATATACTAACAAACCGTATAAGATTGTATCATTATGAAACTCAGTGATACACAAAATAAACATAAGTATAAATTACCCTCTCGACCCTGACCCCGAAAGTCGATATATCCACGGACATCAATGATTGAAGTTTTCAAGAATCTCAGCATTCGTTTTTTTATGGAACTGATTTTATGAGACGAGCAAGTATTTCGCCTGATGGTAAGCGCCACGCCTGCCCATAACGATTGCACCACCACCCAGAAATTTTAATACCATAAAAAGCACTGCGTAGCACTGAATTGCGCTCATCACCCCAAGATATCAGATAAGAAGTCTCATATGCCCAGTAATTTGGCTGGGCTACAATGCCCTTCAAACCGGAACTCATTTTCTGAGTGACTGAGTTGAAAAATCATCCTCACAAACTTTCGCATTTAAAATATTATTAGAATCGTTCGTAAGTAGAAACTACAGAATATCTACATCAACTAATTTTAAAACAAATGTCAATTGCAATCACGCTATCAACTTCTCGTGGTAGGTCTCTCGTATGCGGGAGGCCGTCTGGGCAGGTACCTCAGGTTAAACAGTTATTCTACCGCCAAGCAATAGTGCGCAAGCATTATGCGTTCCGGTTTGAAGGGCATTGTAGCCAGACAAATTACTGGGCATTATGAGACTTAAGAGCCAATTTTTTTTTATGTATCGAAATGACGAGTCAAGCTGGTCGTTTGTCTGATGATAAGTACCTAATACCAGAACTTTACAATAACAGCACCACCTAGTACTTTGTTTTGCAAAATATTGCGTGGCACTGCACTGCGCTCGTCACTCTGAGACAATTAACTGTTGAGTCTCACAATGCCCAGTAATTTCGCTGGCTACAATGCCCTTCAAACCGGAAAACTGGAGCTGTCTCAGGATGACGAGCGCAGTATAGTGTTGCGCAGGATTTTGCAAAACAAAGTTCTCGGTGCTACTGCAACTGTAATGCTAACCATCAGGCGAACGACCTGCTCGTCTCGTAAATCAGTTACAAAAAATAGCGATTCAACAACAAACCCATAGAATGACGGTTGTCATATATTTTGCATGTTTTGAAACGATACGTACACAACAAATAATATATTTTCAGAGTAAACGAACTTTACAAAACCGATGTGCAATTCCGTGAATATTTTTTATGAAATGTTGCGAAACGGTGTCGTCTGTGTTTGACATTACACGCATTAGAACTCTTGTGGAACGATTAGACCTTTAACAGATGGAGCGACTTTTTGTTGCTGTTGCATTTTTTCTGCTTGACCACTTTTTTGTTCATCATCATCAACAGACTGTTCGAGTCCACTGCTGGACATAGGCCTTTCCCAATGTATGCCACTGAGCCTGATCTTCGGCTCTTCGCATGTAGTTGCTGCCAGCTACGTTCCGCAGGTCGTCGCTCCATCTGGCCGGAGGGCGTCCTACACTACGCTTACCTAAACGTGGTCTCCACTCTAGAACTCATTTACCCCATTGGGTATTGGTTCTTCGACATATGTGACCGGCCCATTGCCACTTCAGCTTACTTATTCGTTGAGCTATGTCGGTTACTTTGGTTCTCTGTCGGATTACCTCATTGCGGAATCGATCTTCCAGAGAAACCCCGTAGCATAGCTCGTTCCATAGCTCGCTGAGCGACTTTGAGCTTATGAAACAGTCTCATAGTCAGTGTCCACGTTTCGGCACCGTATGTCATTACGGGCAGGACGCACTGGTTGAAGACTGCTACTGGTTTTGTTTCAGGCACTTATTTAGTTGTGTGTCAACAATTCATAAATCTTGCTGCTGTAATGGTTCTATGTTTCTATGTCTAGTAGTATGTATGTAGGTCTTCGTTTGTTAAAACTATTGATATATAAATTTCACTAACAAAAATATATATTACTACACGGATATCGGTTGAACTAATCATTGAAAAAAATCCAAAGAATCAATGAAGTTTTGCAGACTATCTCACTATACTCACGATGTTTACATTCACACCGATTAAAAGTCATCGACCTAGACTATATTATGTCGTCCGCGTGCAACCTGCCTTAACCCTGGTATTAAAACATTTGCACAGTGAATTGAAATTGGAATTTCACGCGTCAACCGATCGAAGACGTGAAGACACACAAATATAAAATAATGTTATTATTAAAATCTTTATTTCAGGCTATATTAAAGTACAACAAAGTAAGTTAACAGAGGTCCATAGAATATATATACCGTACATACCATACCATACAAACAAAAATATAAAATAAAATTTAATAAACCATACATTTACAATAAAACATACTTCACATTAAAAAATTTCGCTCCTTCCCTGTATTTTATCTATCAGGTCAAAAATTCAAGAATAGTAGGTACTTTATGCACCGCCGGATCTTGGAGCCTATAGGAATATATTAGAGTTTGAATTACATTGGGGTATACTCCAGTAATTTTATATTTTGAGAGGTAATATAATGAAATGAAATAACTCTCGATAATAATTTAAAATAATTTATTATTATTATGTCGCTTTTTCTCACGGGTTATACACCCGGTCCTTTGGAAGGCTTGCGCGGGGACACGAGTCCAACACGTAGAGGCCTCTTAGAGCATTTAATTTAGATATGTAATGGGCAACGCTTATCGGGGACTGTCTCTAAGTGCATCATTAGAAGATACAATCAAGAAAGCCCCCGATTAGTGCGATTATTATTGACGATATGAAAATTACTTATGATTGGGCTATTGAGGTGAATTTTTAATGGATTAGAGCCGGTCTATGATATGACACCTCGGCACCTGCCAGTTCCGCCTCATAAGAAAATATTTTGTCAGGTGGTGACTCGCCACCCAATAAACGGGCCCCCTATAAGGGCCCCCGTTCATTGGCAACGAGAGGGGCAACGTTGGTGTGGGTGGCTGAAGGGTGTCGAGAGGTGTGCTGCAGTTTCACTTAAACGCTACTCCCGGCGTTATGCCCATTAACACTTCCACCCTTGGAGCTTAGTTCTTAGCTCTTGCATCGGACGGCCAGTTAAGGCAAGCCGGGGGTCAGGGGTTTCATTTAGCCCCAGGGAGAATCTCGGGGTAAGGCTCAGTGTCGCCACGCACCGACGACTCACCACAAAGTCGCCCCTGGCCTTTATTATTATTAAACTCTTTATTCCAAGCAATTTTAAAGTACAACAAAGTAAAATTTACAGAGGCCCATAGAATATATACCTTACAGACTAACATACATACAAAAATATAAAATTACATTAAATAAACCACACACACTACTTCACAGGGTTCAAAAACTTCGCTCCTTCCCATTAAAAAATAATTAATTTTTAAATTTTTAATTTTTAATTTATATAAGTCCTAATGTTGCGCTCTTATTTATAATTTCCCCACCACCTTTATAGATTTTAAAATGTAATACTCGGTCTAAAGCTTACATAATAAAGATGTTTTGGAAACAAAAAGATACAGAGTCTATGCCTCTATAGCTTTAGTTTGATTTTTAACGATTTTGAGAGTGGCTAATCTTTTGAATAAACAAAAAAAAGCAAAATTATAGGTGAATTTGCCTTTTATGTGATTGTTTATGTAAGCTAACATTTTAAGTGTAAAATTAATTAAATGAGTAGGCTACATAACTAAAAAAAACTAATTCGGATTGAATAATAATAATAACAAACATCTCAAGAGGCTCTCGCTAGACGGTTGGATCAAGCGTCAGATGCAGAAGCCAGTACTCCTTGGCGGCACGTGTAGTCAGGAGGTTCCTCACTCTGCAGCCCTAACCACCGGTAGTTTGGGCCCTGCCCCGCAGCACACTAGGTTTAGGTTTTTAGGGTTCCGTACCCAAAGGGTAAAACGGGATCCTATTATGTGTCTGTCTATCCGTCTGTCACCAGGCTGTATCTCATGATAGTTAGACAGTTGAAATTTTTCACAGATGATGTATTTATGTTGCCGCTTTAACAACAAATACTAAAAAACAGAATACAATAAATATTTAAGGGGCTCCCATACAACAAACGTATCTTTATAGATAATGGTACGGAACCCTTCGTGCGCGAGTCTGACTCGCACGTGGCTGGTATTTTATATTATTTTTGTATATATAATAATAACGTTGAACAATCACATACATAGTTCCTGGCCCCTAACTAGGATTTCCTGTATCTAGACAACCAGGAAATACGAAGACCATGATCCCACAACACCCAGACACGAAACAAATACTTACGCTTTTTTTTCCTGTGCACAAACATTTCTACCGTCGCGGGAATCTAACCCGCAACCGAATGGTTATATATATAACACGTTAGCTAGTGCCATATGACACTAGCAGTTTCCCAGGAAATTATACTATTTGAGCATAGAACTAGAACGCTTTGGGGGTAGAAATCTGAGGGATAATAAAAATGTACTAATTAAAATTCAAAAACTGGACAAAAGCAATAATTTGTATGAAATAAAATAATTGCGGGTCAAATCAGAAAGGATTAATCAGAAATTCGTTTTGTTGTATCTCTTCATTATACAAAATTATTAAAACTAGCTGCACTCCGCAGTTTTCCGGGATAAAAAGTAGACTATGTCCTTTTCCACAAACTAAAGAACCTACATAGGTACTAAATTTCATCAAAATTCGATAAGTATTATCGGGTCTATTCGCGCCCAATTTTAAAATCAAAATAACATTTTGAATAACCTCGACGTTTCGACCCGATCGTTTCGACCCGATCGTATAGACCCGATAATATCATAAAACATAAAACATAACAAAAAACTACTATCCGATCAGTAGCATGTGCGTGATTGAGTAACAAACATCCATCCATGCATCTTCACAAACTTTCGCATTTATAATATTAGTATTAAGTTCACACGTTTGGAGGGTGCCTTATCAAATTAGTCATCACGTTCTCACGCTGCCATAAAAATATCTTATGTAAGCACCCTCGTCACGAACTGATCTCTTCTAATATTTTGATAGGTCTCAAGTATTTATGTGTAATACTGGACTATATCACCGAATAAGTAATTGCTATACCACAACAAAGAATACTTATGTCACATAATAAATTATAGCTATATCACAGAATAAATAATAACTATACCACAGAATAAATAATAGCTATATCACAGAATAAATAAAAGCTATATAACAGAAAAAATAATAGCTATATCACAGAATAAATAATAACTATACCACAGAATAAATAACAGCTATATAACAGAATGAATAAAAGCTTTTCCCAGAATAAGTAAAAGCTATATCCCAAAATAAATAATAGCTATATTACAGGATAAATAATAGCTACATCACAGGATAAATAATAGCTATATCACAGAAAAAATAAAAGCTATATCACATAATAAATAATAGCTCTATCACAAATACAGACCAAATAATAAATTTATCACAGAATAAATAATAGCTATTGCACAGAACAAATAATATATTTATCATAAAATAAATAATAGCTATATCACAGAATAAAAAATCTATATCACAGAATAAATAATAGTAAGACCAAAGAAAACGTATGACTATATCATCACGTCATGGCTAGATTAGTGTATATTGTAATCTCATAGCTTTTACATTTTAGTGCATAATTTCCGAGAATAAGGTAGAGCAATCGTTCAAGTGGATGTGGGTCAAAATCATAAGGCAAAATTTGACTCAAAATTAAATTTAGTGGTTCATTAATAATAACTATTAATTTGCATAAACGTTATTTGAGTACAAAGCATCGATTCGTTAACAAAATGCCAAACCAAATTGATATTGACTTATTACAGCATTGTTTCTAATCGATGTGGAGTGCATGATGATCCCAGCTATAATGTCAATGCCACGGCCTTCATACGTTTGAAAGTCGCCTGTGATTCTTCATCATGATGATAATTTATATAATTTAATATGTTACTTCGCACGTTTTTCGAGTTTTATGGCGCGTTTGAATCGTTTGATGGGCCGTGAGTGGAGTACAATAAGCAATGTTCATCTAAGGGGACATCTTGTAATTTTAGTTTGATTGAGTTATATAATTATATTCTCTAAAAAAAGATACAGAGTAGAATATTAAGTGGTTAATGATTTGTGATGGAACATTATGCAAAAGGAAAAATGTTTCACATAAGGCCGAACCCTGAGGCATTCCGGCGCGAGTATCCAGCTGATGGGGCTAGCAGCCATCGATAGCTACCTACTCAAATTGCTATTTATTTTACAAGTTCTGTCATATTATCTCACTAGCGACCCGCCCCGGTTTCCCACGAAAGAAGAAGAATGTTCATAAGCATGCATTATACATATAAACCTTTCTCATATCACTCTGTCTATTGATGAAAACCGCATTAAAATCTGTTGAGTAGTTTAAAAGATCTAAGCGTACAGATGGCTTTGTTTTATACAATGTAGAGATACCTACGTGCTCTTACTCTAGTCAAGTCAAGTTTACTATAAGATTATTCTTTCAAAATATAAATAATAGAATTTTTCCGCAGAGGCGAACTAGGTTCTTCATTTACGTTTTTTTTTTTTATTACCTGATAGGCTAGCATTTGACCACAGTCTCACCTGATGGAAAGTGACGTAGTAACTATTTATTATACTGTGTCTTGGTCTTCGCTAACAAACTGATTTTTTGATTGGAAAATAACTCAGTAGCTCAATAGGCATTATTTTCCCACCGGCAGTGGCATCGCGAAAGCGAATTTCTTACGATAGTGCATATGGCGTGGAATTCAACGGATAAAGAATTTAAGATGCTTCTAAACTTATTGTGAAATTGCCTGGCTTTGCTATTATTTATTCTCTTTAGGGATTTTAGGCATAAATAAGTGCATCTCCCTTTTTTTCCCTTTTCTCCCTTTTTATCCACATGCAAATGTATGGGTCGTTCAATTAATTAATCATTTATTTGCAAGAATACAATTAAATATAAGGTCTTATATCTAATAAGATTTTGCAATGTGTTCAGCCTGCAAGCAAGCGCGCAAGTATCATTGTAATTATAATGAATTTATTAAGTAATTAAAATAAAATGTCATAAGTATTAACGACGACTATCTAGACGCACACCAAGAAAATTGGTATGAGGTGGCGCAGGAGCGAGACAGGAGGAAAGAATTGGGGGAGGCATTGATGAGGCCCAGCAGTGGGACAGTATTGACTAGTAAAAAAAAAGCTTTAATGAATGTCAAAATTAAGACAATCTCGTTTAGGAGTAGGTACCTTTATTAAACTCATCATCATCAGCCCATCACGTTCCCACTGCTGGGACACGGGCCTTCTCTCATAGAGAGAGGATGGGCCATAATCCACCACGCTCGCCCAGTGCGGGTTGGTGGATGTCACTTGTCCTTGACTTTTTATGAAAAATTCTTGGACATGTCGGTTTCCTCGCGATGTTTTCCTTCACCGTTTCTAGAGCAAGTGTTAAATCCGCACATAACTTAAGAAAGTCACTGCTGCGTGGAAAATGGGATTCGAACTCGGGTCTGTCGGATTGAAAGTCGCACGTGCTCCCACTGAGCCACACTCGCTCTCTTATTAAACTCAGCATTATCATTCCCACTATAAGTTGAATGGATGTACGGATACCTTAAGAAGCTTATATAAGTGAATAGCAAAATCTTTGGAATGGGTTTTGCTATAAGTTTATATTCAGAGTGCGTAGCATTTTTTTTTTTTTATGTAACGTCACTACTAGGCGAGCTGGTCGTTTGCCTGATGGTAAGCAATACGCCAGCCCATAACAATAATAGCACCACCCAGAACTTTGTTTTGCAAAATCCTGCGCAGTGCCGCACTGCGCTCGTCACCCTAAGACAATTAGCTGTTGAGTCTCATAATGCCCAGTAATTTCACTGGCTACAATGCCCTTCAAACCGGAACACAGTAATGCTTGCGCACTACTGCTTGGCGGCTGAATAACTGGCAAAGCGGTGGCACCTACCCAGACGGCCTCTCGCATACGAGAAACTTCCACCAGTACTACTACATACTTCTCATAGGGAAAATGAAATATAATTTAAAATCGTATCATTATATTTTTAAGTAATACTATCAAGTTATTCATAGTCTCGCGTTAATACAACATTCTTAAAGTATCTACAATCATCAGTGTTACATTTCTGTTTTCCTTCAAATAGCAACATGACTCAATTTAATGAATAATCCGTTACAAAACTAAATCTATTAATAAATCATACTAAGGCATACTAATCCACCGGGAGCGTAAAGGCATCCACTGTAAGGATCTTTTCCATACCCGGATCGAAGACTCCTCTAAAACCAAATGCTTTTTCAAATTCTTCAATTGTGCAACAGTAAGTATACCCTCGGCTTACATCATGCCAGTTGGGACTCTTCATCCAGTCAGTGAGACCACAGACGTCTCTGCAAAGGACGTGGTAGGGGACTTCTGAGGGGGATAGGTCTGGGACGTTGACTTGGATGACGGCCAGCGAAGCTTTTGATGCTGGGTCTTGGATCACCTGAAATCGTGTAATAATAAATGATTAAAGTTTTTAACTTTGATTATTTTTACTAGCCACCCGCATCGGTTTTACATTGAGAGAAACAGACCTAGTGAGAAGACTAAAACGGACAAAACCTTTTGAGTTAGTTTAGTGAGGTGTTAGTGAACCGTAGTATAAACAGTTAGTGCTGCTCATAGAGAACACAAGAACATAGTGTATTTGCCTTAATAGAGACAATAAGACAAGTGTTGATGGTGTCGCACAATAACGTCGCTTCAACAATAATTAGAACGCCTATCGAAATCACGAGAGAAATCAAGTTCAACTTTTTCTTTCACCACCGTCATAGTATTTTTTTTAGGCATACCGCCTCAATTGTATAAAATCAGTTCAACTAATTCACGTAATACGTATTGAACTGAAATACTTTGATACTGAATTACACACACAAATCAAGCAATATTTCGGGTTTTATTTCAAGAAACTCGCAGTGTCTCCTAGCGTAGACAGATGGACATATTCTTAGTTTTACTGTGCTTAGCAGTTTAGGTCAAATTAAAATTACTTATTAGTCTTATTAGGCTAGATTGTAATTCTAATGGCGGGTCTTTATTTGAGTCGTGTCACTACATTAAAAAAACACAGAGAAAGGTATTTTAAATGAAGGTGATAATAATAAAATTGCAGATAAGATTTTGTTTCGTATATGGATTTTCAAAACTCTGTCACAGAACCCTCGTCGATGTGACGCGTGACCAAAATACAGGGATTTGTTTGGCTCAACGCGTCAGTATTGCAATCCAACAGGGCAACGCTGTCAGCATCTTGGGTATGCTGCCAACTGGTAGTGGGCCGAAGCATTTGGACTATCTATAGGTCTTTAATGGTCAATAGTTTGTCCAATTGCTTTTCTCCTTTTAGTAAGTAGAGAGTAGAATTGCTTTTAATTAGAATGTATACAAACAGATGTTGGATGCAAAAAACTGGTTTAAAAATAATAAACATAGTTTTAGTTCGATTATTCTCAGAAGCTAAATTTATTTAGCACCAATGCTTTATGTAGGACGCAATCAATATTATGACATTTTTACTATCACGAACTGACAAGAAACACGCATCATGATGGAAAATACAAAACCATCTAATTTTTTTTATTTTTTTTTTACGCTTATTAGATCTATGTTTGGCCACTGTCTCGCCTGATGTGAAGCGATGATGTGGCCTAAGATGGAGCACATAGATCTAGAGAGAGACGGCAGAGTTGAGCGGCTGCTCAGACCCGTCTCCCCGATGGTTCACCGAACATCATCCCGAAACACGACTAGGTCGCTTAACGGCATGGCTTTGTTCGGTGGGTGGTATTACAACCACGGCCAGAGCCTACCACTCCAAAGCGCGTAAGCGGGTTTCATCACGATGTTTTCCTTCAACGTTTTATTATTTAATTATGTTTTAAAATATAAGGCTGCCCCCCACGTCTCACCGGTTTTTTGTCGATAAAAATGAAACATACGGAGTTTTATATTGCAACACACACGTTCTACAAAAAATCTGACGTCAGTGGAGACACTAAAGAGGAGAATCATTATCCTCACAGTAGTATGGATAGATAGACGATATAGTGATTAAAAATGTAGTAAAAGTATTAAACAGTACTCTACCTTCCACAGATATAAAGGCACTGGTTGACGGTTGCTAGCCATGTCCATAAAGAAATCGTTCGTTTTGCGTTTTAATGCGTCAGGCAAGTATAGTTCTTTAGCAGTTCCGGTCCAAACCAGTATATCTCTGTATGAGTTCTTCGCAAAATTCCTTACTCTTAGCTCTATGTCGTCCCAGTTCTAAAAATTTAAAGACAAAATTAAATAAGAATCACAAGAATATATTTTTGTGATCCAATAAAACTACCGGCTCTTTATATTGAAAAGCTCATCAGAACTTGAATTAATTTGAAGTATGTACTTTTATTTAAATTATTTTCATCTCTTGATGTGTTTTAATATTTTCAAGTAGTATATCTTCACGCATTTTTATTCTGTGCTAAAAATGTCACCTACGTCCTAGTGTTTTTTCTATTGCTGTTATGTTTATTATTGTATCATATTCATTATCAAAATCACTTACTTGATTATTACAGGTGCCCCATTGCGGTACGACATTAAAATAGCTATACGTCGATTTTTGTGAAACTCCAGGGAATACGTCTTTATAACTCACAAGCTGCCTTTTGGAGAAGCAGCAGTTATCATCATAATGGAACCATTGCCTTAACATGCCCGAAATTATGTTAATTTGATTCTTACAGTTATATACCTCATTAAAATTTATAGCGAACTGGTCGCCATCTGACCAATCCGCTTCGTATTCATCTTCTGCTACAAACATCGGCATAGCGAGTTTGGCATACAAGGGAGTATTGTTGGTTGTGTTTAGGCAAATTTCATATACTTCAGTAGTCTTATCACCTAATACTTTGTACACAATTTTTATTTTCTCTGTTTTAGTTGCTCCTGGCATACATTTCTTTCCAGTTCTCTGTATTTCGTGCTTTACTTCTTCAGTGCACTCAATATCTGCATAATCGTATTTTTTCCCATTTATGACGATGTTCGTTCCTCCGTCGCAAAAAGCCGTAACGTATTGATTTGGGAATATTTTGAATTTGTTTGGACAGAATAAGTAGAACTGTTCTCCCTTTGGAAATACTATAAACTCTCTGACCCTTTCAAAATAAGGCCAATTTAGACTAGATGTGACCATCAATGGTTGCAGTTTCGTCAGTCTATCAGTATTTACGAAGCAATCTGAAAAGTTACATTCAAACATTATAAGCCTTAAAGTCAGTGTAAAAGAATCGTGCTTAATTTATCGATTCGGGGATTTTGATGAAGATGTACGCTTGTTTATTAATATTTATCATGGTGAGTCGTCTTGAACTTGAGAAAAGAGATCGTGGATTCTGGGACAATAATAAATTATTTGAGTGATATTTTTAGATAATTACGAGTACTATAAAAATAAAACACGTTACGTGCACTTTATATGAGCTTACCTCTTGGTGTCGCAGTAAATGTTCTAGTTATTTTTCCAAAGACATTTGTAACTTCACATCTATACTGTCCAGGGCGGCTTATACCAGTTTCGAAATGTAAATAAAACTCTGTTGAGTTTAATTTATTCCCATCGTGATACCAAGACACCTGAAATAAATTTATTATGGTATTACGAGTAGTTAGGCATTTTTATAAACATAATAATATATTTATAATAATAAACATTATTAATGACTAGTATACTAAAAATGCATGCGTAAGTTATTTTGCCTTTCATATTTTTTTGGATTTTCAAGGAAAAGTTTATTTTTGTAATGTTTTTAACATATTATTTTAAAATAAATAATTGTATTTATATGATCTTTATGGTCCCATTTGATGTTTAGGCAGACAGTGTTTTATTTTCTATACTAAGTTAAATAAACATATAGCTATTTAATCAATGAGAAAACCACTTACAACAGGTTCCGGTGCAGCATCAGCATTGCAAACTAGAGTAAGTGGCGGCCCTTCGACAATTTCTATTTCTTCATCTTCCTCGGAAGTGAACGTCGGTTTGTGTCCTATAGTGACTCTGACATTCCCTGACAATGTCTTTAAGAAATTGCTGACTCTGCATGTGTAGATACCAGAATCTCTTACTGTTGAATTCCTTAATGTTAGTTCTCCAGTTTGTATTAATTCTCCATTCTGAAATTAACGCTATAGTTAATTATTGTGCACATTGGAAATGAATGTAATTATTTTAATAATTGTTAGTTACCCTAAACCACCGAAGTTGATCTATTTTTGTATGGGGCACGTCGCACTTGACATGCACTGGCTCATCTTCTGCAGCGTAAATGGAAATTGTCGGAATGCCAGGCATTGGATACTCTAAGGTGAAAACAATACATGAGTTAGTGCTATATATTTGTTTAGATAATTAATTTACCTACTAATGCGCTGATACTTATTTCAATATGAAGCAATGTTTTACATTTTTGTGCTGCACAGGACGTGGTATAATTAAATACATTTATAAGACACACTTAGAAAGAGTACTTACTTTCCACTGATACCTTGAATATATCGTTATCAGATCCTATACTATTGTCAGCTTGGCACTTGTAGACTCCTTTAACATCTGCTGTGACATGTTTAATGATCAAAACTTCTTCTTCTACATAGTATGTAGTGCCTGAAAAGCAAATAAAATATAGCAAAAAAACACTTTTTTAATTTAAAATTAATTTCGTTTTAGACTACTAAGTACTTCAGTTTCTCTATTTTGAGCATTAAAAACCGCCTTATTTTTTTATTTTTTTTATGTAACTGAATGACGAGACGAGCTGGTCGCCCATAACAATAACAGCACCACCCAGAACTTTGTTTTGCAAAATCTTGCGCGGCGCTGCACTGCGCTCGTCACCCTGAGACAATTAGCTGTTGAGTCTCATAATGCCCAGTAATTTCGCTGGCTACAATGCCCTTCAAGCCGGAACACAGTAATGCTTGCACACTACTGCTTGGCGGCTGAATAACTGGCAAAGCGGTGGTACCCACTCAGACGGCCTCTCGCATACGAGAAACCTACCACCAGTAAAGCTAGCTCCTTAGCTAGGAAGGAAGGTTCGACAAAGTGAAAGGATAACAGTGAGAGAGTTTGTAGTACTCAGTACTCACTGTTTGTCTAGCAGAAAACATTGCTCTTGGCTCCTCTTGTGTTATATCTAGATAATATTTATAGACTACTTACTAGACTAAGGTCCTCGTAGTTCCTGGTTCTCTAGATACAGGATCCTTGTTAGGGGTAACGGTCTAATATGTATGTGATCGTTGGGCGTATTTATTTATTTATTTGATGTTTTCTTTTACTCACCTAAAGCAATATTCCATCCATCTTTAGTCCAAGTAATGACGGGTTTTGGGCTTCCAGATGCTTTGCATGTTATACGTAGAGCTTGATCGCCTTCGACGGCTTTGAAGTGTTTGTCTTTATATATGTTTTGTATGCTAGGTGGTGCTGAAAATTAATTATAAACTGATTTTATTGGATATCGCTTTTTTATCTGAAAACAATTCTACACTTTACATACTAAAACTAAACTAACTAATTACAAGGAGAAGCAATTGCACAACCCACTTATTTATTAAAGGCCCAAATGCTCCAGCCCACAACCTGTTGGCTGCGTACTCAAGATGCTGACAGTATTGCCTCGTTGGATTGCAAATACGTTGAGCCAAAAAGTCCCGGTAATTTGGTAAATTTGAAGATTCGACTGGAAATACTAAAATTTAATTTAGTCTAACAGAACACTCCTGAGAAATAATTTATTCGTGAATTGACTATTTTCATTTCATCAATCGTAGTCGTTTCGAAACACATAGATTGTAATTTCTGTTATTTCTGAAGCTTTAAACACTTACCAAGGACATGCAGTTCGTAGGTGATATTCAGCGATCCTCCAGAGTTTCTTGCGATACAGGTGTAGTAACCTTGTTGGTTTAACTGGATATGCTTTATAGGCAATGACAATTTTTTTTCTGACCTAAAATTAAAAGATTATTATTATTTTGTACGTTTATCCTCACAGTTACGGAAAGAAATTAAACATCTGTGTTCTAAAAGCGCTGTTTTTTATACAGGGTGTGGCAAAATTTCGGGGCCTCCAGGGTACCTTTTTCCTTGCAGTAAGGAAGTTTACAATACATCATCAGTTAAATGTACCTATAGAAAAAAGATATTTTCAATTTTCTCAAAGTTTACGATTTGATTTGATGGGTTACTTTAAGGGAAACATTTGTGATTGGAAATAAGATCGATTAAGCCCATTTTGTATTTTTTTTGAGATTTTTTTTGCCTGGTAGGTACAATTTTCAAAAATACAAAAGCACAGTTTTCATTTCCTCCAAAATTCAACCGATGTTTCCTAAGAACAAAACTTTCTCACTGCAAGGGAAAAGTTACCTACAATTTTGCCACCTGTATAAAAATATTCAGAGCTTGTATGGTTAAGTGATATTCTGTGTGCGTTGCGATCCGACGCTCTGGAGTTTGAATCCAGACTCAAAAGTAAAAAATGGGCTGAAAAAATACTAATAACAGAATAAAACGTTTTTGATTTGTTAAATCAGGTCTGTGGATGATGGTAGTGAAAGAATATGAACATATTAGGGAATTAACAGTAGTCCCTGCACTAGGGCAAGCCTGTATCGCGGGTGGCTGTGGCCGATTTACAGTAACTTTAAACTAACTTATGAACTACAGTGACAGTACTACTTGATTATTAAAATTAAATTACAATACTTGCTATACAAAACAGTTTTTACAATTATAATGGTTTGAAGGTAGAGGTGTGAAGCCTGTAGTTTTCTTTAATAGTCAATTTTAAATAGAAATAAAAGTTAAATGAAGTCATAATGTATGGTGCAAGGACTCACTTGATTATCTTCCTGGTAGAGGGTTTACTAAAACTTTGGAAGACCCATTTTATGCTCGGTGTGGGAATTCCTTCGGCTTCACATAGCAGTAATTGGTCGGTTCCCACTATCACCGTCAGATTGCTTTTCTTTGGCGGCAGTAACGATACTGGAATTGATGGCAAGAAATCAGACATACTAACAAACACTTAATTATTGAATCAACTAAATCTGGTTGGTGGTTAGTACACAGACAGCAGCCAACACGAAATGAAGTTTGAAATGTAATTATTACCGTGGGGGCCGAGCACCCATGAAATCTATAGGGACTTGGCAAAACGTCTGGTGGAGGCGACGTGTGACCAGAAGGCTGGATCATATTTGGGTCAGAAAATCAGCATTGCCATTCAGCGTTGCAATGCGGCCAGCGTTCTGGGCACTTTCCCCTCCACCATAGGCCTTTTAGAATAATTTTATTATCCCTTGCATATATATTTAAGTTATTTTTTATATATATTTAAGCAATTGTAGTTTAGATTTAGACATTTCTTTGTTAAAATTTACTTAGATACCAAAAATTAAAAATTGTTTGTTCAAATGGAATGTTAGTAAAACTGAAATATTCTATATTTTTTAATTCATTATTGCTTATAATTTTATTATTGCTTTGCTCATGTATATGAGAAGGATCGAGAAGAGCAAGCGAAAGTAATGAGCATATCCCATAAAGAATAATATAGATAATATTGCAAATAAAGTTTTACATGATTCAATCTATGTTACTAAACTTGAGATATTATTTCTCGCTTTTGATAGAATGAACACATCTTCGATAAACTTGTCCATTGTATTGGTCAGTCAGTCCATCTCGAAACTTACGTACGCACAACTGTTTTGCGCCAAAACTCGGAGCGAAAGGCACATACTTAGGAATAAGAGATAATACGTATGCGAAATGAAAGTGTCGGCTGTGTCAGCCGACAAAAATCGGTGAGTGGTCATGGGCAAGCGCCTTAATGATTTACCTATCGACCTATGGTTTGCCGATAGATTAGTTCAAAGGCAATCGTGTAGTCCATCAAACTATTTTATCAGCTAATAGCAAATCCTTATAATGAGCGCACTTGCATACATCTTCATACTAACTAAGAACCCGATTAAACTATCGGCTGACAGAAAGTCTGCAGTTTGCCCCGCAAACTGCTGCAAGTCTGCAGTTTGCAGGAGCTCTAACAAACAAACAAAGATATAAAAATTATCATTGTTGTATAACGTTACTAGGAAATAAATAAATGGAAATTTTAACCGACCTTAAAAAAGGAGGAGGTTCTATGTTCCACTGTATATGTTGTACATTGTTGACCGATTTCAAACATTCTTTTTGCGTTCAATTCAGTATACGAGTAGCTACGAAGTGGTCCCATATAAATTTAATCGATATTTGAAGTTGGACTTTGAAGATACATTAAAGTCGGAAAAAATACTATTTGTTTATGTTTAGGCTAAATTTATTTACTAAAATTAAAAAACCATGTGAATTAGTGTAACAAAAAGAAATTAAATATTAAAGACGGTTACATTGTGAACTAACTATTAAGGCACAGGCCATACAGCCTAGTTTATTAGTTAGGGTCTCACAAACGAAGTTGTTACTGAGAGAAATAAATGAATTTTAATTGTATTTAATTATTTGGTAAAATGTATACATGTAGTAGATATAGTAGATACAACAAAATAGTAATAAAAGTTATATAGATAAATGTCAGTATTAAATTTAAAATCTGATTGACTCACATAAACCCAACACCTTCACGAATCTATGCAGCAGCTGCCTTTTATCTTTATTTCTTACTTCACACATATAACTTCCTTCATCGGAAAACCTCGCATTTTTTATTATCATGGTGGAGTTGTCATTAGATAACTGAATGTTGTCATTGAGGTTCGAGAGTTTTTTTCCATCTTTGAACCAAGTGATTGAAGTCACTGGTGGGTAAGCGTTGACCTTGCAGTAAACTCTGACCTCTTTTTGGTATTTTATACGCATATCTGTAAACAAAACAAACAATATTAAAAATTTTGTCATAAAATTTACCAAAATTTAACAGACTATCATAGCTTAATATATTTTTTTGATTCATGATTGGGCTATAGTGCCGACGTTCAATCAAGCTAGGTGCCTTAGTTACCGTTAAAAACTCATATCTATAATAAATATTTATTACAGATGTATTGACTATAAATAAATATTAATAAAATGTTTATTTACTTTTGGGCGAATTCAAGACATTAAAGTATCTAGCTGGTGTTTCCACAGATACAACTTTGGCATCAGTTCCAGATGCGTTGCTTGCTTCACACTGGTACGTGGCATTTTTGGTGACATCTTCAACAGTGAGGACATTAATGTAATCGTAGGGTAGCTCCAAAATTGATACCTGCGAAACAGGGTTATCATTTGAATTTACAAATGATTATTTCTACATGATCATGCAAATTCGAATATATGAAAAATGCAAATATATAGTGTTTAGGAATGTAATAATATTTTTACAGCATTTTTCAGTGTTTTGATTATTTTTTAGCCTTTCTCAAGTCAAGAACATTCTTGTTTGGTAGAGTGAAGACTGTTACAAAATCAATCAAGTTACCTCTCCTGTAAGAATAGTCCCGTCGTCTAAATTCTTCCAAACTATATCTGGTTTAGGGTAGCCGTTTACTTTGCAGACTATTTGCAACTTTTCATTAAGTTCCACTTTTCTTTTGGCCTCACCTTCTATGACCACTGATGGAGTTTGAGGCTTTATAATTTCACCTGTAAAAGGTTTTTTGTTACAGTGGGCATTTTGTTTATAAGTAGTTTATGAGTAGAGTATATTGTCATGTTAGATAACCAACAGTCGCAGGTCCAACGCAAAATATTTTCTCGAGACTTTAAACTTGCTTAAATCATTTATATTTTACCTGGTATGATTTTTTGAACTTCTATTGGGGTAGCTGCCTTCCTGTTTATTTTTGTTTTGCTCTCTGGATCGTAACCAATTATCTGCAAATATTTTATTCCATTTTATCTACTTGACGTAGGTGCATTAAGTAACAAAAATGCTGTTTATTTATTATTTCTTGCTGGGTTCTAACTTGGGACTGCTGCAATGCCCTTCCGCTGCTTAATCTACCCGTAACTAATGACAAACTGCTCTTCTATTTCATTTTCTAATCTATACAGATGATTAAGATAGTGATGTTAACAATGATCATGTGATTTATCCCGAATAGACTCTATACATACATACATATATTATACACTACTATACTTACATATATTATACTCTCTGTGACTCCTATAGATTTATTAACACTTCTTCGACTCGCATACGTATGCTCAGGCTATAAATCAACTCTATGGACTGACATTTGCCCTGCCTGCAGCTTACAGACGTAATGCTATCCTATGTTCTAAGTCAAGGAAAAATCTACCCCTGTCCCAATTATATCCCAATCCATTCAGTATTTACGACGTGAATGGGCAACAAACATCCACACATACAGACTTTCGCATTGAAAATGAACAAATTATACTAACCTCTATCCGGAACATAGTCTTTGGGGGATCGATTGGGTCTGTTACGTAGAACTTTGCCTTCTCATTTGATATTTCCAACGGAATTTCTAGAATAACGTTGTCATCCATGTCGAGAATTCTCACAACTTCCAGTTTAACGTCACCATTGATCAACTGTATCGATACATACGACTTGACATCTGAAAGATATATTGACTCCCAATTAAAACATTTCAAAGGGCGTCTGAAGAGCAAGTGTGGCTCAGTAGGAGAACCTGCGTTTTTCGTTCCGACGCACCCGAGTTCGAATCCCGCTGGCCTTGCACCACTGACTTTCTTGAGTTATTGACTTTCATGTGCGGATTTAACACTCGCTCTAAAAACGTTGAAGGAAAATATCGTGAAGAAACAGGCATGTCCATGAATTTATCGCAAAAATTAAGGGACATGTGACATTCACCAACCCGCACTGGGCCAGCATGGTGGAATATAGCCCAATTCTCTCTATGAGAGAAGGCCCGTGTCCCAGCAGTGGGAAGGACATGGGTTGATGATGATGAAAGGGCGTCAGTAACATATTTATTGGCTACTAGCCGATACTGCGTCTCTGTCCGCGTCGAACTCTGTTTTCTTTATGGATTAGTAGTATTAGTTAGTAGGATAAAAAGATACACGATGGCGGAAAATTTTGGGGCACTTTTTTTTATGTTACTGAATGACGCGACGAGCTGGTCGTTTGCCTGATGGTAAGCAATACGCCAGCCCATAACAATACCAGCACCACCCAGAACTTTGTTCTGCAAAATCCTGCGCGGCGCTGCATTGCGCTCGTCACCCTGAGATAATAAGCTGTTGAGTCTCATAATGCCCAGTAATTTCGCTGGCTACAATGCCCTTCAAACCGGAACACAGTAATGCTCGCGCACTACTGCTTGGTGGCTGAATAACTGGCAAATCAGTGGTACGCACCCAGACGGCCTCCCGCATATAAGAGACCTGTCACCAGTAAAGTTGGTGTCCAGTGTCAAAAATGTTTTAGCTTTATCTCGATTTCAGTTAATACGATTGTGTAGGTTATTTAAGGGAAACATTCCAGGTACAAGAGTAATCTTGCCTGGAGGCACTATAACCACATATGTCCGAAATTGTATAATTTACTAAACAGTAAGAGAAAGATTAAAACACTTAGCTCATATAAAATTAAATCAATAATAATTGAATGGCTCAACGAATATGATTACGACGGCACAGAAAAACTATTAGTAAGAGTAGATTAGATAGCAAAAGCACATTCATACTTACATACACATACAATACTACACACAACATACTTAAACCAATAATAAATTAAAATTATAATAAATTATTTACATTCATATACATATATATGTATATATATATATTATTTATATATTTACATTACATTTATTTTTTATGTATATGTATTTTTATTTTTTTATTTAATTTTTTTATATATTTACTTAAAAACCTAAATAAGTATAGTAATTAATTAAGTCTCTGTTGTATATATATTTGATCCTAGTTAAGGGGAAGAAACTGCCTAGTGCAACACAGTGATAAACTAAAGCAGTGGGCAGGGTTTTCAACATTATATTGTACCTACCTTTACTATGCAATAAAGAGATTTTGTATTTTTGTATTTTTTGTATTCCTGTTTGGAAATACAGTCGATTGAGCCAAATTTCGTATGATTGAAAAATTTCTATTTTCTAACTTCATGGAAAATCTATTAAAAATATTTTTTCATTTTTCTCGACATGAGAGGGTAGGGTTTTAAAATTTAGGTACTCGGTTAACCTGAACACTGAATAGGATCAAAAAACCCTTTTTGACTGGAGTTACTAATTCATGTTGGTGAAAGTCGGCTTTTAAAATATACCTAACGCAAACTCGCGGGTTTAGTAAAATAGAACTTGTTTTTTGTACATAAAAATTCAAAGTCAAAGTCAAATATCATTTATTAAATAGGCACAAAAGTGCACTTTTAAAGGTCATAAACACATGATACAAATAAAAAATGTTAAAAATTGTAACTTATGTTAACATGACTTTGAAAAAAAGGTAAGTATGTTTACCCATTTCTTTCCTATACTCAAATTGAAGTCTGAGTGCTGAAAAGAAATGCGAAAACTGACTCTACCAGTGCTTCGGAAATACGCCCGCTAGAGAAGATAGCACCAAGAAACTCTGCGGGGATGTCTTTTTTCAGCACAATTACGTATAAATTAGAATTAACAGAATGTAAAACAAGAAATGCGAGTGAGATGTCCCATAGTCATAGTATCAGTAACAGAAAAGTGTAAATAAAATATAAGTAGGTATGACAGTAGCAGTAGGAGTGACTAGAACAGACCATATTGACAAATATTTACCTGGTGCCGGTCTAGTACTTGTGTCTTTGCTCGACTTGGGCTTGAAAGTGGAGAACCCGTGTTGAAAGGTAATGTCAGACCTCGCCGTGACGACGGCTCTCGCTCCTGATGTACTTCCTATTTCGGCCGTATGTTCACCGGGCTTCGTCACGTTTAGTTTGTATATCTGAAATATTTGATCAGTAAAGTCACAAATGTAAAGGATAGGGAGTTGAATAGGTAAAGGAGCATAGGTGTGTAAGGGCGCACAATCACTGACGCGGTTTTTTATTTATTTATTTATGTTTTACAACTGACTGGATCTGCGTTTGACCACAATCTCACCTGATGGGAAGTGACGATGCGGTCGAAGATGTAGCACGCTTACCCAGTAGATTCTTGTTCACTCTAGATTTGAACACACCCAAATTGTATTTATTTGGAAATACAGACGACGGCAAGCCATTCCACTCCTTTGACGTTCGCACTAAAAAGGATGACTCAAAACGTTTAGTACGAACTTCTACCATGTAGGGGTGCCGTTGTGCCGATCGTCTAGTTGTCCGATTGTAGAATGGTGATGGGGGGATCAGATTGTGCAGTTCTTGAGCACATTCTCCGTGGTGTATTCTGTAGAATACCGATAGGCTTGCGACTTCACGTCGATGTGCCAGGCTTTGCAGTCTAGTGTCATTATTGATGAGCCTTTTTGCACGTCTTTCGATCGAATCCAAAGCTTCAAGCTGGTACTTGGCCGACCCGTCCCAGAGGTGGCAGCAGTACTCCATGCATCCATTTATAATGTCGTATCTCAATATGACTCTTCATTAACATTAAAATCTAGCTAATTATGACTAATAAATAGTGTTAATTTAACTTAAACTGCTAACTAGAGGAAGAACTAATTAGAGCGCGAATTTGTTCACCAACATTTTTGATTAGAGTACTTTTGTACACCTCATATAACTTGTTCTACTTGGCAAATTTTTGTAGATTTTCGTAGAGTTTCTACGTTTTTGACAACATTCTCGTTTTGCCAACTTTTGTAGATTTATATTACTTTTAATTATGTATTTAACTTACACTATTAAAACTTTTGAGAAAATATTATCGCGTTATCAACTTTACGTTGATACATTGATTACGTTGTTACGTTGTTGTTGCTTGTTTACGTTGATTATGTTTTACTTTACTATTCTCTAGCAAAATATGTACCGAAGTCCAACCGTAAATCAGCAAGCATGGAAATGCTATAAGACGTAAAAAATAAAAAGAGTCGAAGATCTGGCTCAGTGATGTGCATTGGGAGAGACTTAGGCCCAGCAATGAAGTCATGCATGGTCTTATCGCTAAAAATCATGAATAAATGCGTGTTCTTTTTAAAATAAATACTCATTACTTGCTTATTTAATGCAATTCTTTTTATTTTGCTTAATTTTTCTATTTGTTTACAACGCCTCTTTCGTAACGTTAGCTTTCTTTGCTATCAGCTATTAGTTTGCCCGTATTAAGTCTATAAGTCTTTTCTATATGTACTATCTAATTGTTTGGCGTACAATAGAGCATTTTGTATTTTGTGTACTTACTGAAATTTTTGATGTATCGACGATTATTTCTTTGTCCACTTTCTTTCCATCAGGGCCGGTGACGTCTACAGTAGGCTCTTCGCTGCCAACGGTCGCTATAGATAGGGTCGGGTCCTTAATTTCGCTATCAGCAGTGAACTGTGAAAAAATGATGTCT
This sequence comes from Petrophora chlorosata, assembly GCA_951640565.1. Taxonomy (NCBI): domain Eukaryota; kingdom Metazoa; phylum Arthropoda; class Insecta; order Lepidoptera; family Geometridae; genus Petrophora; species Petrophora chlorosata. The sequence continues at coordinate 8,922,795 of OX621203.1, read as the reverse complement.
ATTATTTTTTTCCTACCTTTTATTATTATTCACATTATTTATTTTTATTCTTATTTCTATGTGTTTTACAATATTTCTATAAATAAATTATATAGAAAAATATTTCCGTGTTTAAGAGGGCAAGTTAAGCCGTCGGTCGCAGCTGTCTTAGGACAACAATCGTTAGGCCATGTCGGAGACCTTCAGGCGGCCTAAAAACTCCGACACCAGAGTTAGCCACACACCGACACGAGACAAGGAAAAAATTACTTGGGAATGGTTTCTTTTACTCACGTTCAAATTATGCTTTCCAGGTGGAAACGTCTCGCGAGCTAAAGTTGTCCTTCTTCCTTTTATTGTGTTTATTACATATTTCAAAATCTATAAAAAAAAATGTTTATCATCACCAAATTAAATTATCATAACTTATATCATTATTATTTATTAGGAGAAGCAATTGGACAACCCACTGACCAATTAATGCATAATATATGGATAGCACAAATGCTCCAGCCCACTACCAGTTGGGAGCGTACCCAAGATGCTGGCAATATTATCCCGTTGGATTGCAATACCGATACGTTTAGCCAAATAAGTCCCAGCATTTTGGTCACGTATCACATCGATAATTATTATTATTCATGATTATTATGCATAACTTATTTGTATAACAAAACGTATATAAGTAGTTATACTATAAATAATAAAAGCTAAGGACTTACTATTCCAATTTCTTGTTTTTCCAAATTAAATACCTCACCAGATGTCGCGGTTGCTAATCCATGGTATACTTTGTATCTAGGCGAACTCTTAGGTTCGCTACAATCTCCAGTCAAAACAAATACAATCTGAAAAAATTTCAATCACAAAAGAAACGTTAAAACTATCGATACAACAAAGTAATGTTAAAAGTATCGATACAACAAAGTAACGTTAAAAGTATTAATACCACAAAAGTAACGTTAAAAGTATCGATACCACAAAGTAACGTTAAAAGTATCGATACCTTAAAGTAACGTTAAAGGTATCGATACCACAAAGTTACTATAAAAGTATCGATACCACAAAGTAGCGTTAAAAGTAATAATATCACAAAGTAACGTTAAAAGTGTCGATACCACACAAAACGTTAAAAGTATCGATACAATGAAATACCGGTATATTAGTAGATATCGATACTTTCTACGAAAAGAGGAAGGGAATTAACTTTTATTGATTACCTCTTTCGCTTTGTCAGTTGTTTTGCCGCCAAGCGGTAGTGTGCAAGAATTATTATATTCAAATTTTATTTTATTATCAAATTATTATTAAAATTTAAAATTATTATATATTATATTTTATTATCAAAAAAATTCAAAGCGAAATGAGCAATTGTCTCAGGGTAACGAGTACAATGCAGTGCCCCGCAAGATTTTGTAAAACTAAGTTCTGGGTGGAGCTATAATTGTTGTGGGCAGGCGTGTTGCTTACCATCAGGCGAAGGACATGCTTGTATCGTTACTCGATTAAATAAAAAAGGTTTATGAGAAAAATAAATTCAGTAATCACAACAGCTTCAAGCTTCGTATTTACCTGCGACTGTTTCTTTTGAGCGATCCTCTTCACTTCCTCAAACTGTTCGTAATCTTTTGCAGTTGCGTCCGTAAACACGTAAATATACGAAGATGGTAGACTCTCCTCTAGAGCCTGTTTGATTCCCGTCATCGAATATTCAGGGCAGTCACCTCCCCCGTGAACGCTTATAGCAGTTAGAGCTGACTTAAACACATCGCGTTGTTTGGTTACAGCACGCAAAATTACTCCTGCGAAAAAAATTAATTAGCTCTTTAAGTATTCCCTGGCCTAGCGCTCTCCGCAATGTAGGCGGATTCAGTGCAGTCTGTACCAACAAATATTGTGCCACCCAGAACCTTGTAACGTGGTGTCCTTTCGGCTAGCTGGCCTGGACACCTCGTTAGTGATGGAGTACTCGCCCTTGACCACGGTGGCCGCGGCAAGGGATGGACTACCTAGGTAGGGGTAACCTATGAGGGGATTTGTCCAGAGAAACACACGGTTATCTAGTTAACAATAAAAAGGTTTATATTTCGGTTTTACAAAGGTTGCTTAGGGCATCTAGACGGGTACTAAATCTAGGTTTTTACAATGGTTACGGGAGGGGCGACGGACCCCAAGACGACGTGATCGCGGCGGGACCTCAAACGGGAGCGCGTCTCACTCCACAGGGTGACTGCGGCCTAGCTTTTCAGCCCGGCGCTTCTGCCCTGGGAAACGGGAAGCGTAGCCCGGAGTACGGGAAATCGGGGTGCGGGAAACAGGGACGCGGGATGTGAGCGGGGTTTACGCGGGGACGGGAGTTAGGGTAATCCACAGGGTGATTGCAGCCTAGCTTTTCAGCCCGGCGCTTCGGCCCTGGGAACGGGAGCGGGACTCCACAGGGTGATTGCAGCCTAGCTTTGCAGCCCGGCGCTTCGGCCCTGGGAACGGGACTCCACAGGGTGATTGCGGCCTAGCTTTGCAGCCCGGCGCTTCGGCCCTGGGAACGGGAGCGGGGAATCCACAGGGTGATTGCAGCCTAGCTTTGCAGCCCGGCGCTTCGGCCCTGGGAACGGGAGCGGGGAATCCACAGGGTGATTGCAGCCTAGCTTTGCAGCCCGGCGCTTCGGCCCTGGGAACGGGAGCGGGAAGTGGGGTGCAGGTAGCGGGAGGGGGAGAGGCGATTCGCTGGAAACTCTGCGAGCGGTCGGGCTGGTGCTCCGGTGGTACGTCCGTACACCGCGGGAGCCTCGAGCGAATGCCTCGAGTCCGCGCTAGCGATGGGCGTTGAATCAACGAACTAGTTAAAAAAACCGTCCATCGACTGTCAACGATTCAACTGTTAACCGTCCACAGATTAACCAGTTGAATTCAACGACTAAAACGTACGTAGAAAGAAACATACCAGTTGACGTTAACGAACGAACGCGGGACAGTTGTCAACTTCTATCTTCTATTCGTTGTTAGACGGATAAATTCGATAGTAGAAGGAAACATTCCTATCTGCATGCAACGGATTGACACGTACATTTTGTGACATTTTACAACGTTTGTCGTTCGGTAGAAATAGTGGCATAAATGACGGGTCGCTTGTAAAATAATTTGAACTCTAAGTAGTGCAAACAAGAGTTAATTAAATGCACATGCGCACGGAAAGACTTAAAATTTATTAGCGTTAAAAGTTTTATTGTGTTATGTTGATGTTACGTGGGAATAGGATGGCACGATGTCAGTATTATCTTAAAGTGATAAGAGTAAGCAAGATGCAGATAGCGCGCCAGATTGTCTGACTGGACGTTGCCAAATAAACAGGTTTAAACTTGTTTTCTCTAACTTCTTCTTCTTCTAGTCTTTCCTAAGCCTGGAAAAGTATGAAGGGAAGGTCAGCTATAAACCTATGTATTTGTATATTTTACTGGTGGTAGGTTTCTCGTATGCGAGAGGCCGTCTGGGTGGGTACCACCGCTTTGCCAGTTATTCAGCCGCCAAGCGGTAGCGTGCAAGCATTACTGTGTAAGTACTACATTCGATACTACGACTTATATAATGATGTTACGCATAGCTCTGCAACAGACAGAAGCATTTAGAGTTCTTCGAAAATTACATCATTGTGTAACCCGTAAACATAAACTGTAGGTAAACACATTGTGTACAGCGCCATTTGGATTAGGTTGTCTGCAAAATTGAATATGGTTAGTCCGACCGTAGACTATAGTTAAAGCTTTAACTAGTTAACAAATTCAACTAGAATATGGTTAGTTCGACCGTAGACTATAGTTATGGCTTTAACTAGTTAACAAATTCAACTAGTTAATCGACTAGTTGACGGAGGTTGATTAAACGGTCTAGTTTCGTTAACGAAAAATACGTCAACGACCCATCGCTAGTCCGCGCGCCAAGCGGCCTTATATATCGTCCGCGTGGCGTGCGCGGCTGGCGGCGGGTGGCGGGGGTCGACGTGGTGGCCGGCTGGTAGGTACTGGTGGTCCGTCGCAATCTGAATACCATAAAAAGCATTGCGTTTCACAAAATATCTGATCTCTCTACAGACATCAGATATTTTGTCAAATGCCCAGTGATTTAACTAGCTACAATGTCCTAAACTGGAACACAGTAACGCTTGCGCACTATTGCTAGGCGACAGAACAATTAGCAAAGCTGTGGTAAAGTTTGTATGATATTTTTTTATTTTGGTTCGATTCAATCAAACCTTGGTACAAATAAACTTTAAAATAAGTAATAAAACATACATTTTTTTATATTTTCAATACTACCCTTAGGAGGGGTGCAAAGGAGTTCTAATGTTTGTATGTATTTAATTTAATTTTAGTTCGATTTACTAAAAACTCGGTTCAAATATGTGATATAATATATAATGTAGAAATAATGTAATACACAATGTAATAAATAATATTAAAACATTTTTTCGCCGCTCGCCTGATGGCAAGCACAACACCTGACCACAACAAACAAACTTAATACCATTAAAATCACTGCGTAGCGCTCCACTCCGGGACATCATAATAATATATTAAGTCTCATATGCCCAGTAATTTTGCTGGCCACAATCCCTTTCAAACCTGCTGGCCGATTCAGATCCCCACGACAACATACCGAATCGATTCGATTGGATAACAATCTCGTGTCGTAGGTTTCTTTTCGAGCTATTCAGAACCTCCGCCCCGAGGATTCGACACGGTTTCGGTTACGATATCGAAATCGATACGACAACGTGTTGCATTTACGGAGTTCGTTTTGTGTGCAATACTCGCAGAAAATTGTATTTTTATCTAGACGATATAAACATGTTTTCAAGTTATCAAAATTTATTATAACAACGTTTATCACGAATTAAAATATAATCAACAATTATAAGCGCCAGATATTGGTAGAAATATAAAAAAACAAGAGCTTCGTAAACACCCACCTGCTGATATCCACTTGACATTAATGTTTAATCTATGCTTTAGACATTGACAAACCGCCAAATTTAAATGTCTATCGCAAATTGTTTTCTTTATCATGTTTTGAAATTATTAAAAGAAGATCGAACGAGAAGACGAGCCTCATCAAGGTTCGTTAGAAATGTTAAGTAAATACCAAAATTACAATTAAATAGTATCACAGAGTACTTTATAATAATTATATAGGTACAGTGATTTTATTTCGGTAGATTTATGCATCTTATGAAGTAATCTTATAGTAGTAGGTAAATAGTTCTAAAACAATCAAAGCGAACTTAACCTATAAATAAATACTAGACTTGGTACCTACCAAGTTTTTTAACTTTATTACATAGAATTAGTTTATGTTGAATCTTACTGTAAGTTTTATTTTATTTGTAGTAGAAAATGTAGTTTATTTAACAACGCAAGGAATATACTCGGTATTGACGGTCAAATCTAATGCTTTCGAGTGATATGTTGCACTCGATAAGTTGTCGTGGAAATTAATCGGACGTTCGAAAACTTTGCTTCGATATCTGCATTGTGAATAACGTTCTCGGTCGATAAATACGCGTTTATCGTACGGTTACGATTGGTTATCGACTACGACAATTTGAACGTCGATTCGACTATTGTGAATTTAAAATATTTTGAATCGTACGATATCAAACCGAATCGATCGACAAATGAGTTGTCGTGAGGTTCTGAATCGGCCAGCGGAACACAGTAATGCTTGCGCACTACTGCTTGGCGGCAGAATAACTGGCAAAGCTGTGGTACCTACCCAGACAGCCTGCCGCATACAAGAGACCTAACTCGGTTTAAATCCTAATCCTAATAATATTATAAATGCGAAAGTTTGTGTGTATGATTTTTCCTTCACTCAAATTTCGGTATAAATAAACTACAAAATAAATAGTAAAAAACTATTTTTTTCTTAACTACCTCTGTAAGGGGTGCAAATGAGTTCTAAAGTTTTTATGGAAAATTTTATTTTTTGGTTCGATTCACTTAAAACTCGGTTTTAATAAACTATAAAGTAAATAATGAGTTCTGTATTGTTTATTTTTACAAAATTACCCCTAGCGGGTGTGCAATAGAGTTCTAAACTTTATATGGAAAATTGTATTCCATGGCTCGAAAAAAATAGAGAGTTTAGACGTGAATGACGTAGGTAATAATAGTGCAATACACCGTCGTCGTTTCCATAATAATCAGTGATGAGGCATGCCTGTTTAGGCAATTTCGTATATTTTATACGTCAACCCATGTTTCGCACGGGAAATACGAGAACAAATCGTCGAAAATAGAATCATGATAGCTACAATGAAATCAATGAAAATGATGAATGATGAATGATTCGGAAATAATTATAACAGCGCAGCCGACTACTTTTCTTACTTGCGACACATCAATCTCCACGCGGGCGAAGCCGCGGGGCGCAGCTAGTAAACATATAATAGGTACAATCCATCAAAATATGTGATTATAACTTAAATTTGGGTTTCATTAGGTAGGTACTTAATATCTTAGACAGGCTACCAAAGGACATTCAATTATTAGAAGGATGTAAATTTAAGAAATGTTTAAGTGACTGGCTCTTGTCTCATTGTTTTTATGACATTAAAGAATTTATAAACTGTAGTGACATAAATAAATAAATATTTGGACGTCTGCATGCAGACTAATTACAATGACTTATGTACTCTGTACCACCATTTCTAAGAGTAACATGTACCTACGTTAAAAAAAAAATATTTACCTTTCAATATGTAATGTAATCTAGCAAATAAATAATTGTTATTCTTATTCTTATTCTTAGATAAACTTGGTATTCGTTGAGTTGTTCTACTACGCACTTAAATTTTGCATTTAGACATAAACTAATTGTAAACAATCCGATGACATGAAGCTTTACATAAAAGTATTTTTAACCGACTTCAAAAGAAGGAAGTTCTCAATTTGATTGTATTATTATTATTTTTGTTTGTTACCTCAGAACCGTCATTTATTAACCGATTTGGAAAATTATTTTGCGTTGGTTTCAGTATAGCTCTACAAGTGGTCCCATATAAATTTCATCGATATTTGACCTTGGACTTCGAAGACACATTAAAGTCGGACAATTAGACAGTAGTATAAATTTTATCGTGAGCGAGTGTGGCTCAGTGGGAGAACGTGCGACTTTCGATCCGACGCACCCGAGTTCGAATTCCGCTGGCCCCGCACCACTGACTTTCTTAAATTATGTGCGGATTTAACACTAGCTCTAAAAACGGTGAAGGAAAACATCGTGAGGAAACCGGCATATCCAAGAATTTATCACAAAAATTCAAGGACATGTGACATCCACCAACCCGCACTGGGCCAGCGTGGTGGATTATGGCCCATACTCTCTCTATGAGAGAAGGCCCGTGTCCCAGCAGTGGGAACGTGATGGGCTGATAATGATGATGATAAATTTTATCAAATAATTATAGGTACACTATTGACTAATAGTATAATATTCAATTCAATTCAATTCAAAAGTTCTTTATTTCAATTTTGTCGTCACAGATGCACTTATGAACGTCAATTATTACAATGACTACCACCGTATCGGAAAAAGAAACACTACTCAGAAGATACGGCAAGAAACTGAGGGGCATATTTTTTTGAACTTTTGTTACAATATTTTATGTTCGTTTTTGACAATATTATTTTTCTTATGTGCCAGTTGGCTACTTGGCAGAAGCGGAATGTTCCATGCATCTTTGTCTTCTATGTAATTACTAACTGTCAGGGAAATCTGGTTGAGATCGATGATTTTAGGATTGTATAGTTAAGAAATATTTCACATATTAATAACTGGGTACTGGGCCACACTTACCTGGATTCCCTGCACCTAAGTCGTTAAAAGTAACCAAAATGAAGTTTTCGATTTGCGATGCGTTATGATGCAGCACCGTGTCGAATATTGCGTTAGCACCAATAATCACTTGATCGATATCATCGCTCATGGAATACGTATCATCTATCACAAAAGTCAGGCTGCTTTTGTAACCACCTTGTGCGACCACATGTTTCAAATTTAAAATTACGAAGATGCGTACGAAATATTTTGCCAACATTGTGAACACGCGTTCACCGTGTTTGGCACTGAGACTATGATAACTTCCAGCTTCCAGCTGTAGGTATTTTTATACACTACCAATTTATCAGACGGTCTTGCTGTTATTATTATCTACGGGAACTTTTTCTATAGTACACTATAATGTAACATAAAGATGTCTGTCCGTGCGATATAATTGTTGAAATACGATCTGATATATCTCCGTGGTGTGGTTTCTCTTTTCATTCAGCGTCGACAATACGTGACGAGTAAAGAGCAGGTGTTTAGCTTAGCTAAGTAACTCGTGAGCTTTTTTTAACCCTAGCGCACTCCGCACGGTAGGTACGAAGTTACAAGTACATAGTGCCGCGTCAGAAGAGATAAGAGCTATGCGATAGAAAGAGAGGCGCTCTGTAGGTTAATATGACTAGTAGGTATGCAGCGCTACGCGAGCTGAATTGAATTTTATTGCGTCATAGCAAGAGTCGCTATTTGTTTAAATTTCTTTGCGGAGTGATGCTTCTGTCCCTTAGTATTCTGTGGTACTATACAAGTTGAGTTTTTGAACAGGGATCCCTATGTCAAAACGAAGCTGCAGACCCACTACATTTCTTTTACGACCTGGAAGACTGGCAGATAATGCTAAATAGCATTAAGTCATTCCTTGTACTATTTTTCTGCAAAACTATTAAATATAAATAAATTAATATGGCAATTATATTTTGAATAGTTCTGAAAAGCTCTGGATGGATTTCTAACAATAAATTATTCTATATCTAGCGATAAGGGTAGTTGCCATAAGGATCCTTGTTTAAAAACTGACCCTGTAGGTGTAGGTATATTATTTACAGCCATTATTTCTTCTCTCATATTGCACACCATTTTTCAAGACTCAGTTATTTTCATAACTACAAGTTAAATTATGTAATTTTTACGAGTACTTATTTAGGTAGGTAGGAACAAACATGATGTCAAAAATTTTTCGTAACAATTATTTATTTTTTCAAAACGGTCGTTTGCCTTTATTACTAGAAACTATTCTACACTCTGCTTAGTAAAACTAAACTAACTACTTAGGTACAAGGAGAAGCAAATGGACAACCTATTTAATTGACCATTAAAGGCCAAACGTGCAAGCCCACTACCAGTTGGCAGCGTCCCAAGTTTTTTTTTTACGCTTAATAGATTTATGTTTGGCCACTATCTCGCCTGATGTGAAGCGGTGATGTGGTCTAAGATGGAGCACATAGATCTAGAGAGCGACGGCCGTTGAGCGTCTGCTCAGACCCGTCTCCTCGATGGTTCACCGAACATCATTCCGAAACACGGCTAGGTCGCTTGACGGCATGTCTTTGTTCGGTGTGTGGTATTACAACCACGGATGCTGGCAGTATTGCCTCGTTCGATTGCAATACTGATACGTTGAGCCAAAGTACTCCCTGAGATACTTTTGTCAAACAAGTGCGGCAGCTAGCAATTACTAGTGTTATTAAATGTTATTGTAGATACGAGCAGCTTGCGAGCTAATATCTTCACCCACGGGTCAATATAGGCACTTTATTGAGTGATAGGGATGACTCATAGGTTATTCCCGACACTTCGTGAATAAACACCAAAATCTTTTGGGAATCCCAACGTTTATCTGGATGTTTCTACCACCATGTACCATGGTATGTTACAAATTACTATAGATACAATTATTATTAATTTGAATAAAAATAAACACTGTTTACTGTGTGTCCACTGTGTGTAGCGATAAGTCCGCCCATTGCACTTTAGTTTTTAAGTTGTTTTCATGTACCTACTGTATATTTTTGTTTGGTGTACAATAAAGTATTGTGTATTGTATTGTATTGTCCTTCATTGTTCAAAGGTAGTTCGGAAGAGATTTTTGAGCGATAAGATCGCCTATTATTATTTTCTTGATTGTTATGTAATTTTAAGGTTTTTAACAATTATAAAGTTAAGTTTTCTATTTCTATCTATTTATTTATCATGGTCCCATTTATGTAGGTATTTTTAACCGACTTTAAAAAAAGGAGGAGGTACTCTGTTCGATTGTATTTTTTATTTTTTATGTTTGTTACCTCAGAACTCCGTCATTTATGAACCGATTTGAAAAATTTTTTTTGCGTCGGGTTCAGTATAGCTACGAAGTGGTCCCATATAAATTTCATCGATATGTGATCTTGGACTTCGAAGATACATTGAAGTCGGTTTTTGTTTTTTTCTAAAAATTAATTATGATTTTATATTTTATGTTTAAAAAATATGTATTTTGAATTATTCGAATTCTATTATGTTGTCACGATTAAATTATAAACACGAAAGTTTGTGAGTATGCGTGTTACTTCTTCGGACGATAACTCTCGGTTAAACTATCGGAGATAGATAGGTATAATATTATTATTTACCTTTTAATCTCGGGAAACCGCGAGTGAAACCGCGAGGCGCAGCTTTGCCAGTTATTCTCCTGCGAAGCAGTAGTGCGCAAGCATTTAATTGAAATTACTGGAGACGTGATATCTGATGTCTCGGGGTGATGAGCGGAATGCAGCGCTACGCAGTACTTTTTATGGTATTAAAAAGTTTGGATGCACTGCAATTGTCATAGGCAGGCGTGGCACTTACCATCAGGCGAACGACCAGCTTGTCTCATCACTCAGTTAAATAAAAAAATATAAGCATATTGTTTTAATTTAGAGATCAGCTTCAATCACTTATTTGTCCATTTATCAGTGATGTTATTCCACGTAACACCAACAAACAGCACTTATCAGTATTTTGCTATGATGAGCTTCTTGGAATGAATTATATTTTATACACACAGAGAGACACCTATTTATACACTTACCAAGTAAGTATTCCAGGAAGAACATAACATACCCATAGGATCACTTATTTGTATCATCATCATCATCATCATCATCAGCCCATCACGTTCCCACTGCTGGGACACGGGCCTTCTCTCATAGAGAGAGGATGGGCCATAATCCACCACGCTGGCCCAGTACGGGTTGGTGGATGTCACACGTCCTTGACTTTTTGTGAAAAATTCATGGACATGCCGGTTTCCTCACGATGTTTTCCTTCACCGTTTCTAGAGCGAGTGTTAAATCCGCACATAACTTAAGAAAGTCAGTGGTGCGGGGCCAGCGGGATTCGAACTCGGGTGCGTTGGATCGAAAATCGCACTTGCTCCCACTGAGCCACACTCGCTCATTATTTGTATATTTGTCAGGTTAGTAACGCTAACACTAACTGAATACTTCCACTTAGCATTATTTTGTTTGGTGAGCTTCCAAGATGAAAACTATTGCCCATAGGCAGGCAGGTTGGGCTGATGATAATGATGAGGTTTTCACAAGATGAGAACACATCACACGTGCAACGACCCTATATTTTCGGAATATTATAAATTAATACATTGGGACCAAAGTATTAGGGGACATCCAAATTTCGCCATTCATAAATATGGTGAAATTTGCATATAAAACAATACCTATCACGAAAACAAGAAAATGTGAATTAATGATAATAGAATATAATAATAACGAAATAAAATACACATCTAAACCCCGCTGAGAGTAATTTGGATATAGTAAGAAAATAATAATAATAATAAAATAATAAAATAATAAAATAATAAAACAATAAAACACTTGTCGCATTGTCCGCAAATTTCTGCAAGAAGACATTGGCAATAATCAACTAGAACATGAAGCCCACTTGGCTTAGGCCCGTGATCTTCATTACACCGAAATATTTTTAAAATATTTCGAGATATTAAAATATGGAAATAATAATAATAATAATTAATGCTTTATTGTACACCAAACAAGAAATAAACAAGGTAGGTACACGAAATATTCTTATAGACTATAGTACAACGGGCGGACTTATCGCTAAAAGCGATCTCTTCCAGTCAACCTTTGGATGGAAAGAACTAAAACAACTGAATGTAAGCCTGCCGCCCCGACTCTTCCAGTCAGCGACCTCGCTTAGGTAGTGATTTATTAAGTTTGGTACTATATATGTACATAGACATGGCTCAGTTAAAGGTTTATAATCTCTGCACCTATCCTTATCTCTAAATGGTTATAGGTTTCTCTCTTATAATAATAGGTCTTTTGTAAAGGCCAGACGGCGATAAATGCCTTTCCCGATTTGATCACAGCAGATCGGGAGATGATGTTTTTAAGTATATTAATGAGAAGTGCGGTGGAAGGATGCAGAACCTTAATCCGAGGTTGGAGTCAACGAAAACAACACAAGTCTTACGTTCTACCTAAATATAAAGAGACTTTCCTGTCTCAAATTTTGGCCTGAAGGAAGTGCTCCGGCGCTACAGGGAGGCGAAACCGAACAAAAATAATCACTTATCTTAGTGTTAGGGTTTTATAAATTGTATGTATAATTGTATGTCTTTAAGGTGTACATTTTTATAAATGGTATAAATTTGTACTCGTATATGACTCTGGCACTTTTTTCTATCTTGCATATATATACTACAATATTAGGATTGTTAAACTTTGCTAGTAGCTTACGTTACATACATTTTTTATATTATATTGTATCTATATATTATATACCTATATATTTGAATTTTATAAGTTATACTACATTTATTTATTTACAGAACCTTAATTTTGTACCAAACTATTGATTTTATCTAAAAATACCTAAAATACCTTGTCAATCTAATGCTGTCCGATGAATAATTTAAGCTCAATTTGTGTTTCAAAATTGTGGTCTCCTCGATACAGGCTTGCCAAGTGAGGAGACTAAAAGATATTTATTAGTTAGATAAAAAGTGTCAGCAATTTGTAGTATGTAATTATATAATAAGTAATTCCTAGTTTAAAATGTACCTACCTAGCAATGTAACCTCACTACCTTATTGCTATAATAAAAAAAAATCATTTTTTTCATTTTTTTTTTCAGCTTTCTGGCGTTTTATATTAAGGTTGTAATATAATACAGGTTTGATTTTGTTAAATTTTTGTTCCTACAACATAGGTATACATATATATAAATAAATAATATACCTACCTGTTAATATACATATAAAGTAGCATTTATCTTAATTCTTCAAATACAACATAGACTCTTGTCAGACATAGGTAAAAACACTGAAACAATTAGTATATGTAATAGTAGATATACGTTTTATTAATATCAAAGTAATCATTGTACAACTAAGTGATATTTGATCCTGTCTGTGCCGATTTGGTTTTCAGCGATGCACAAATACGTTCCCTCGTCGTTTTGGGAAACCTTGCTCAAGTGAAGCGCGCTCGTTGAGTTGTCTCTGAAAAGGTTTTTTGAGTTAATTCATCAATCGTCCACAGAGCTTCAACATTTTTACCTTTCCCAAACTAATAGGTCTACTGTCTATATATCTATCTAGTTTAAGGCGCTGCAGAACAAGTACTCAAGGAAAGTAAGTCTCATAATTGTACTGTCAGCTGAAAAAATTAAGAGTCTATAACTCTACATAGATTGACTGCATATATTTATTACACTGCAATCCAACTGACTGCGAAACAATTTTACAACTTCACCTTAAGACCTATAAATACCTAGGTTATTGTTAAAGAGCGTTGTGTTGTTATTGTACCTATATTAACCTATTTCTTTTCGATATCCACACTGAAGGTACAGATCAAATACCTGGTCAATGTCCTAGGGGTGGAGTCCATAGTTTTGAATTCCCATCTAGTGGCAGGCGCGGGGTTGCCAAATAGAACGTTACATACAAGGACAACGTCACTACCGCTGATAGCGTGCACTGATTTGGATTTAGGAGTTTCGATATATGGCGACACTGTAAAGTAAAGATAAATAATAAGAAACAGATACTAGTACAAACGTTCACTAAAATGTTCACTTTCATATTTATAAAAAGAAAAGGAAATAACCAGCCAAGTGCGAGTCAGACACGCACTAAGGGGTTCCGTATCATTATCTAAACGGCAAAAAATCACGTTTGTTGTATGGGAGCCCGCTTAAATATTTATTTATTCTGTTTTTTAGTATTTGTTGTTATAGTGGCAATAGAAATACATCATCTGTAAACATTTCCACTGACTAACTATCACGGTTCATGAGATACAGCCTGGTGACAGACGGACGGACAGCGGAGTCTTCGTAATACGGCCCTGGTTTTACTCTTTGGGTACGGAACCCTAATAAAAATGAATAAGTATTTACTTAATTGAAACCACAAAAATTATAATTATAGTATGGAAATGATTAAAAATTTCAAATAGGACAATTTAATTAAGAGATTGTTGCTCATGTCAAATCAAATCAAAATCTCTTTATTAATTTTTGGCATCACAGACGAACTTATGAACGTCATATTATCACCATAACTCTACCACCGTATCAGAAAAAGAATCACTACTCAGAAGGTACGGCAAGAAATTGAGGGGCATTATTATTATTATTATTAAACTCTTTATTTCAGGCAATATTAAAGTACAACAAAGTAAAATTAACAGAGGCCCATAGAATATATACCTTACAGACTAACATACATACAAAAATATAAAATTACATTAAATAAACCACACACTACTTTTCACAGGGTTCAAAAATTTCGCTCCTTCCCTGTATCTCCAGTATACTACTCCTACAGGCCAGAAGTCAGAATTCAGGAACAGTCCCTTATGCACCGCTGGAACTTGGAGCCTATAGGACTTAAATTCAGTGGTCCTAGTCGACTCCAGCCTCGACAGTCGCATTGCTATCTGTCCCTGGATCCGTCCATGAAGCGTTTCTTTGATGTACTTCAACACTTCATCCCCTGATGTTTCGGGGTTCAAGCGGGAGAGGTAGATGGATACTGTAGGCTCCACAGCACGTAGTGTAGACGCCGTGAGCGGGGCGGTGCCACGTTGGTTGCGGCTCGGTCGGAGTCGACGCTTCTTCTTCTCCACTGTAGTGAAGCCGTCATTGTCAACCTTGTTCATGTCATGCATTTTTAACGTCGTACCAGAGGTTGTAGGTGCAGGATTCGGTTTTAAGACACGTGATGCTTGCGCATAAGACTTCTTCTGAAGAGCTGGTGGTTGCGTCTTAGCAGACGAAGCTGCTGGCTTCATAGGTTGTGTTGGTGTCTTCTTCACAGCACATGGTGATTGTGTATTACACTACGGTCATTGACCCGAGATGACTCGGCGGGCGAAGCGAACTCCGGACTCAGTGGCAAAACGTCGATGCAGCGGTTTCGAATATCACCACCGCGCCGCGTATTAACACACGATACCGATGGTGAAATTGTCGGCACAGCATAATTATCACTGCGCATTGCTAACTCTTTTTTCAAATCGGTAACAATTTGATCAGAGATTTCTAGTTTCTTTTTAATGGCGGTGACTTCGTTCTTCAGCACTAGGATGTCCTTGAGCAGTGACGTCACATCCACATGGTCGAAGGTCACTGGCGGTAAAATGCTGAGGTCCCGAGCCACGTACGTAGGAATATCATCCGGGTCAATTTCCTTAAAAAACCGGAACATATCCCGCAGGTCTTTCTTGCCGTTTCCATCTTTATGCCTCGTTGTTAGGCGGAAAGCAGTTCCAGCGGCAGCAGTCACGGCCAAAATCTTCTTGCATTTGTTTTAAAGATTTTGTTATTTTTTTTATGTTTCTTATGTACCAGTTGGCTACTTTGCAGAAGTGGAATGTACCAAGCACCTTTGTCATCTTTATAATTACGAACAGTATAGTGTGTTTTTCTCATTAGAAACTGTCTTTCTTAATACAGTATTAAATGTCTAGTACCGTTGACTGAATATACAAAAATTTAATTAGGAAATGATGGAGTAAAATTGCATTTAGATGATGCAAGTTTCTTGCCGGTTGCAACTCTATCTAAACGCATCTAAATGGGCCTTAAAGACTATGAAATTCAATTTGAAATCAAAATACCTAATACATTGACGGTTACAGTAATTTCAGCCTTGCCGACGCTGTTTTCAGCTACGCAGTGGTAGTTACCAGAATCATTCCATAACGCCCTGAAACTGAAAAGACATAATATAGAATTATATTATACAACTACCGAATGAAAGAGACTGAATCCTACAACACATAATTTATCGTAGTGTGGGATTCAGAGCTTATATAATTGATTGTACTACAAGATTTGTAATTGCAATAAAATGATTGATTGATTGATTGAACTACACACATACAAAACCGGCTAAGTGCAAGTAAAATTATGCCAAAAACCAATTAGGTATATGTCAAATAATTAAGTCAAATTATGTCTCTCACAGGCCATTACACTTGAACAAAATGTCCGTTGTTCGAGCTACTAATTTGTTACAATACCTATGTATATTTTTTTAATTATTAAGCCTTTTGGTTTTGTTTGTTTTTCTGTTGAAATGTGTTGATAATGTTAAATAAATAAAACATATTTGTTACACAAAGTAAAACTTTGTATTGTTTTTATACAACTTAATGTGGAGACGAACGTATCGTTCACCTGTTGGTAAACAACACTGCTGCTCACAACAGTTGCAGCGCCGCACCACCCAGAATATTGATTTGTTTGATCTTGTGCGGGACTGCACTACGCACTTCACCTTGAGACAATGTCTTTAGTAATATAATGCCCAGTAATAGGTAGGTACACAGTAATATTTATACCTGCATTCGTCCACTGTACACTAATGCTTGATTACTTTTATTGTCTTTTGACCACCAAGGTTTTTATAGGTACCAAATTTTTAACCGACTTTAAAAAGGAGAAGGTTTTCTGTTCGATTGTTTTTTTTTATGTTTGTTACCTCAGAACTCGTCATTTATGAACCGATTTGGAAAATTATTTTTGCGTTAGGCTCAGTATTCCATATAAAGATCGATATTTGGACTTCGAAGAGACATTGAAGTCGGTTTCTTTTTTGATAAAATGTATTGTTAATCGTAATATTATACTTACTGGTGCGTATTTTTTTCGTCCGTATGATGTCTACTGTCAAAGCTCACGCTGACGTCATCCTGGGACATCTCCCAGCGCACAGTAGCGCGTGGCGCAGCTTCAACATCGCAGGGCAGATGCACTTCATCATCTTCTTTGACTACTACAGTTTCGCGATCGGTGTTTTTTATTACAGGTTGAGCTAGAAGGTATACAAGTACAATTAAAATATATATAACGTAACAGCCTTTTGTAACACTTATAAAATGAGGAATGTTTCGTATCGATATCTTAACCCGTTGGCATCGTGAATGCGAATTAATATTGCGATAACGCGTATGGCGCGGAATTCATTGAGTTTCCAACTCAAACATTTTACACTGTAATTTAATTGTATGTATTTGTGTATGTGAAACGATGTTAATCACTTTTGTTAATGACTAAACACTTTTAAAATATAAGTAATACCACGTAATACCTGTGCGATGCCCTAACAATTATGATATTTACACCCTTTTGGGTAATCAAGGACTACTTTAATTTAGTTTCAAAAATCTAAAATGCAGAGTTTTTCAGTTGAGGTATTACAGATACATTTATGAACATCAATTTATCACGAAGACTTTACAACCGTATCGGAAAAAGAGCACTACCCAGAAGATACGGCAAGAAACTGAGAGTCATTTTACTTAAGATTGTGGGAGCAGCTAAAAACGTGGTAGCCAGGAACTGGTCGGCCTGGGGTGAGGGCAGTGGGGTCTTAAGTAATATAAATGATAACATTTATATTACTTATTTATATTATTTAAAGAAAATAATAATATTTTCTTTAAATAATATAATGTGGTTTAAAATAAACATGTTAGATGCTAACTTTCGATTTTTACATCGAATTCTCTCGATGTCTCGCCCATTGCATTCGACGCTGTGCATTTGTAAATGCCTCTATGACTGTTCTCCACAAATGAAATCGTTAATTTCCCACCATCAGTCTGAACACCACTAGGTAAGTAAGTGAAGTCATCAGAATCAGAAGCTTTGTACTTCCAAACGATTTCTGGAGTTGGTTTCCCTTTTGAAATTCTAAAAGAAAAAAAATTTTATTATTAAAACTTGGGTCTGTAAAAAGTAAAATAACTTTTTGGCCATTCAATATTTTTGTATGTATTTACCGGCACTCGATCTCTGTCCTTTCTTCATGTTTGATTTTTATTTCTGTATCAGTTTCTTCTATTTCCGGAGCTTCTGAAATAGCAAATTAGTGTCAATAATTTAAATATTAACAATTGAAAGATCTTCACGGATATTAGGTATACATATTTATTGAGATCATAGACATTTCTTCATTTCTTTTTCTGAGTTTATTAATTTAAATTCCATTGTAAGTCGCAATGCAATTAGAAATTTAATAACTTCGACGTTATAAAGAAAAAATAATATATCTCTAATGATATATTATTTTTTCTTCAGATAAGAACAGATCTAAGATAACATAAGTGTCCTAAAGCCCTTTGCTGGAATCGCTATCAACAACAAAGGTTTTATAAGTTCTTAAACTTTCATGGTCACTAACATCAGACAATATTTTTAAATAAACTCGTTTCCATTGATAAAATATCCTATCCATCATCATCATTAGCCCTTTACGTTCCCCACTGATAGGATACAGACATTATCTCAGAGAGTCACAAGTTTTTTTTTATATAACTGAGTGACGAGTCAAGCTGGTCGTTTGCCTGATGGTAAGCACTACGCCAGTCCATAACAATAACAGCACCACTCAGAACTTTGTTTTGCAAAATCCTGCGCGGCGCTGCACTGCGCTCTTCACCCTGAGACAATAGGCTGTTAAGTTTCATAATGCACAGTAATTTCGCTACAATGCTCTCGAATTACTACATGTTCTCGAATTTTAAAGATTTTTGAACATATCGGTTTCCTTGCGATGTTTTTTACTTTTTTAGAGTAAATTTTAAATCCGCAGATAAGTTAAGAAAGTAATTGGTACGGAGTTAGCGGGGTTCGAACTCACGTTTGTCGGGTCGAAAGTCGCACGAGTTTCCGCTGAGTCACGAATTTAAGTAAATATATTTATCCGAATCCGCGTTTTGAGCGTCGCGTCCGTCGGTGCGAATTGTCGTCAGGACAACAATTCATGTCGGAGGCCTCCGGGTGGCCAGGATTGGACACACATATGAGAGACAAAGCAAAAAGGATTTATCCAAATACCTAGTATAAATAGTAATCCGTAATATGTAGCCTGTTCCTAATATTGACTAGGTTCCACAATATATCTCACCGACTCCTGAAATGGCTATAGAAGCTGCCAAATTCTTGGATTCAACGTCATTAGAGGCTCTGCATTCATAAGCACCGATGTCTTCAAATCCCATATTCTTGATAACCAAGGCATTATCTTCAAGAGAAACCCTTGAGCTATATGTGTCTATGAGGGTGTCGTTCATAAACCACTTGATTGTTGCTTCTGGGTAAGCGTCCACTTGGCAGTATAGACGATGTTCATTGCCATATTCTACGGATGCATCTGAAATAAAAAGTCGGCAATTCTACTCACTAGAGTTTACACAGAACGATGCTGAGCCTACCCCTTATTGCCAAACCATAACAGTATATAAATATTGTAGTTATAATAAGTTATGTTAAGTTATTGGCAATAAAAAATAATTTTCTTTCTTTCTTACTCACAGTCTGGCAAATTTAAAGCTTAATTTAAAGGGTTTTAGATACATATAATAAATGCGATTAAACGCTATGAGAAAGCATTCATCGCTAAGCGCGATCGGTGGATGCGGGTGGTAAGAGGGTGTCTGAGTAAAATTTTGGTACAGAGAATAACAATAGTTATGCCGAGTAGTGAGTAGAGTATTAGAACATCTTTTGCACTTTTTGTCCTGAGAATACTAGTTTCTAGACAATCTCTTGTAATCTTATTTTCAATCGATAAGAGATTATTCACAGTAATTACATGATGGAACTACTGTGTAAATTTTAGTACCATTTTAGTACTCATTAGTCATTTTTAGCGGTATTTAATTAGTTTCACAAGATTGCGAATAAAAGTACCTACTTAATAGTAAAACCACAGCGAATATTTAAATAAGAATTTACAATATACTACTGCTACTGTGCATGGCGCCTATAAGGGAAACGTAGTCCATTACAGGGACATTACCTTCAGGTTTCTGGATAACATCAAAAGAGAAGGTCCGATTAACAAATACGTCGATACTTTTAGAGACCTTTGGTACAATGTTGTCGCATTCGCACGAAATCGTTAAGTTCTTCGTCACATTAGTTATTGTCATGTAAGAAATGTAGACCGTTGGTATTTCAAGGAGTATTACCTGAAATGTATTAATTTTAGTACGCATAACATATCCTCAAAAAATTTACATTGTAAATGATGATGAAAATCTGACCAAAAAGCCATCAAGTTCTTTAGAAGTATACGTGAATAAGAGTATATATATATATATATATATATATATATATATATATATATATATATATATATATATATATATATATATACGGTATGTATTTAGATTGCAGCCCAACTACAAACTTTCAGCAAAAGCAATCAGATCTATCTAGCTTTAGGATGCACGGTCTGCGATGCAGTTCTAATGCAATCCATGCAGTCTAATAGATATAAGGCATGAAAGTCGAAGTGTATGTACTGCATATCTCTTAAGTATATAGAGATGGGCAGGACGGGAGTCAAGGTGGGCCAAGGCAGTCAGCGAGTGGTATCGGAACGGTGAGCAAAGAGCTCCAGGCTTACCACCGGCTCGATGGACAGACATCGTACAGTACGTCGGAAGCCAATGGATGATACAAGCTGATTACATAGATAGATGCAAATGTATAGTGCCTTAAAAACTGGCTTATTCTTACCTCTGAAGAAAAACGCTCTCCACTTTGTTGGTCACTCCAACTTATATCAGGCTTTGGGTAAGCTACCACTTTGCAAGCCAGTGTCAAATCAGTGCCGAAATCTATCAACCCCAATTCAGAGTCCAAAATTTCAACCTCTGGAGTTCTTGAATAGGTTATCTGATTTTCGTCAACTGCAAAACACAGTAACATGAGTAGAATACTTACTAAACTTAGTTTTATTTAATTTAATAAGATCAATTTTTATATCGTTCTTTATTTGAGTTCAATACGAGATGGATTGGCATTTATGATCAAAGTAACCATGCAGTGATTGAACCAGGAAGTATGAGGACCATGGTCCCACAACACCCAGACACAATGAGATTTGAGCCAACCTGCCCAACCACTACATCACAGAGGCTGTCTCCTATACAGGGTATACAGGGCAAAAAGGGGCATCAACGGTGGTTACTCATTCTATAATTTTTGTCCCACTCTGTAGATATATTATATATAGCATACATACATCCCATGAGTTGGACTTACCCGGCACCTGTGCATCTAAAATTTTTGAAGATCCTCTTATTTCGTGATGATCAGACATTTCTTCGCCTACTATCTGAAAGTTAATATAAATAGCAGATTTAAGCACGTTGCCATAATTAACTACCATCACGGCATCACCCAATTTTTAGACCATTACAATTCTCTTGCTGGGACTGGCCCATCTCAGAGTATGTGTAATAAAATACCGCTCACCAATGCAAACGAATTGCTCGTCTGATTACTTAGTTCCATAAAAAAAAAACAGTAAAAAGCCATCATGTGGCAAGTAAAAGCCAGTAAAGTGTGGTTAGTAAAAAGCCATCACATATTCAAGAATTACAAAATCCGAGAACTTGTAATATCTGCTAAGCCACATTGGACTCAATGTGGCTTAGCAGATATTACAAGTTCTCGGATTTTGTAATTCTTGAATATGTGGGGTTCAAATGTTTTCTTTTACCCTCAATTAAAAAATAAAAAAGACAGTACACATTTTTATTCCGTATTAAAAGAATAGAGTGTGATTTCTTTGGAGCTCAAATAATATTATCCGGGATAAGATACGACAAAATACTCAGTGGGATTCGATTGGGTCCCGTTACGAGCTGCCCAAAATTATCTACTAGCGATCTTTCCCGGCTGCCTAGAAGTGCGACTCACTATATAATGCATACAAGGTTTGCATCTGTGTGTTTGTTACTTCTTTACGCTGTAACGGCTCTACGAATTTGAGCGAAATTCGGAATGAAGATAGCTTATTATTTATTTATTTATTTATTTATAGCCTGGGTCAGATTCAGTTTTATTTATTGATCTTTGCTTTGATTCCCTTTGTTTGGGGTTGAATGTGTGTGCCCTTTAGCAAAGGCCTTCTCCAACCACTTCCAACTTTCTCTTTCCCGTGCTAGTCTGGACCATGTTTACCAGCTGTTTTAACAATCTCGTCATCCCATCTTTTAAATTGTCGCCCTTGCTTTCTCTTTCCCTCTCTTGGATACTACAAACTAGCTGATTTATTCCATTTCTCTGCTCCTCAAATTGTGTGTCCAGCCCATCCCAGATGATAGCTTATACCCTGGATTAGCTCACAGGTTACTTTTAGACCGGAAAATAGCGCAGTATTACATAAACTAATATTGCGGCTAAATATGCGTCAAAATCCAAAATTAGTTTAAAAGCACAAGTAAATATACAGACTGATGTGGAGCGGTTACGTTTTCTAATTAGAGATGAAGCTTACCCAAAAGCGAAACATTTTTCCTCGTTCTACGAAAACGCTAGTAACATAGGAGCCTGAAGAAATTTGGTTCAGATGCAGCATCTGTTTAACACTGTCGCCCATGTTTAACCATTCGACAAACCTCAGTTTGATAGAACTGTCCACGTTTATTAATAGGTAATTTGTCCAACCTGAAAATGTTAAGACGTAATAAGAATATTTATTAAAATAAAATTTTAAATATACGACACAAAAAACACAAAAAACCCCCGACACAAAAAACCTATAAATAGTAAAAAACGGCTGAACCTAAGAACCACTGCCAAAAACCTGCTTTCAAATATAAAAAAAAACCATATTCAAATCGGTTCACCCGTTTAAAAGCTACGGTGCCACAAACAGACAGACAGACACGCATAGTGATCAAACTTATAAAACCCCTCCTTACTGCGTCGGGGCCTCCCTATTGCGCTGCTGCACTAGGTTTAACAGTTTGCGGTGCAAATCGGAGGCAAGCGCATGCTGAGTCTGAGTGCATCGTCTATATAGTAAGCGGCCGTTAGTAGCCAACTTGAGCGAAATAAGTTAGCGAGCAAAACGCTCTGAACAATATACAACAAAGAAAGAAAGAAAATAAATTTATTATGAGACCATCTTATACTAAAAACACAGGTAAAAGGTACAGTTAGACTAAATTAGGTGGTCATAAAAAGACACAACTCAGCATAATGCGCCATGACAGCGCGCTGATTTTCAGTTGAGCCCTTTTTCGTGACGAGTAGTTGCAAATTAACTTATAAGTAGGTATTTACATAGTGATAATTAATAATATTGTTACATATGAATAAATTTACATATACAGGTTACAGATACACTTACATATACTATTTATTTATTAAGAAGTTAAGTCAGTCAGAGTTGTACCATGAAAGAGAGAGACAAAAAAAAACGACAAAAGGTTACCTCAGATGAGTTTCCACCCTCAGGGCAACTCTTGCTCGGCTAGTAATAATAATTTAAATTTGTGTCTAAATGTAGGTTTTCACATTGGTTGTCGAAGAGGGGGTGGGATATTGTTCCAACATTTAGTAGCCTGATAGCAGAAAATTCCTCGAAACGCAGTGGTTTTGTGTATTTTAGTAACTAAAAGGTAATTTGAGGCCCTTGTTTTATAACAATTTTGGCTTGCTGACCACATCAATTTCTTATACAAATAATTAGGGAATTTAAATTTTAAAAATCATGGACAAGTGTTGCCAAATGAAGTTCTCTGCGTGCAGATGTATTCAGTAATTCAGCTTTGTTCAAATACGGGGTTACATGTGAACAAGGTGGTATATTGAAACAGTAGCGGCTACACGCATTTTGATTCCGTTGTATTAGTCTTTGGGTTGTAGAGAGTAATCGTGGACCAAAATGTATATCTCCGTAGTTTAATTTGGATAAGATAAGGCTTTCACAAAGAGTAATGCGAACCTTCTCGTTTAGCAAATTTCTAATTTTGTCGTCGTAGGTAAAATTAACCAATTTCGGGTAGCTTTGCCCATAAGGGGGTTTTCTGCAAGTAACGGTGACTGCTAGGTTATTTGAGGTAATTTTGCGACAATCGCTTACAAAAAAGAATATATTTATTTTTCTACCTTTCGTACAGGAAAACAAAATAAATAATTTATCAATTCGAGAATCCTACGCTACCGAAACACTCCTAGTGGGAGACTCAGAACTTACATAAAACTGAGGTTAGAATTCTGTGCAGTTATAGACATTACATACGCTGCTAAAATCATAACTCTACTTTTCATTTCACCGAAGCATTAAGCGTTTATTCAAGGCTTATTAAGCCGCAAATTGATTGCTAAGTGCGGTCCCGCCCTTAGCTTAGTAGGAGATAATTAATGTACATCTAAGTAACGTCATGACCTCGCTCATCATCATCAGCCCATCACGTTCCCACTGCTGGAAGACAGGCCTTTTCTCATAGAGAGAGAATGGGCCATAATCCGCCACACTGGCCCAGTGCGGCTTGGCGGATGTCACACATCTTTGAATTTTTGTGATAAAGGATATGCCGGCTTCCTCACGATGTTTTCTTTCACCATTTTTAGCATGGCCTCGCTCAATACACGCAAATATTCTAAGAAGATATTTTTATATTATTATTTACCTTGGTTTGATGTCTTACCACAGGTCTTACTTACCATACCTACTATTAATTATTTTGAACTATTACCTGCTATAGGCCGTGAAGCAGTTTCTTTTAAACTCCTAGGAGATTTAGTCGAGAAGCCAAATTGAAAAGGCACATAGTTTCTCTCAAAAAATGTGACAGCTACTGATCCGTGTCCTCGAATATAGGCGGTGTATTCTCCCGCCTTTGGTAGTGATAAACGCACCACCTAGAATTATAAAGAAGCTTTACCAGGTCTCTTGTATGGCCGTGTCGGTAGTAATGCGCAAGCATTACAGTGCTACAACCAGATAAATTACTGGACATTATAAGTCGTCTCTTGACATAATCTCTTAAGACACTAGCATTGAGGAATGACACTACCTCAATGGACACTAGCTCTTAATTAACAGCTGTTATTGTCAGAAGCCGAGTAGATCGTTCACCTTATGTTTAGCAACTTCGCCTACTCACAACAATTGCACCACCCAGAACATTGTTATTAAGGTTAAGGTTTAAGTTTAAGCTTAAAGATAGGTTGATTTTAAGTTAAAATTGATTGTAAGTTTAATTAATACAGATTTATTAATTTATTCAAAATCCTTCGCGGCACTGCACGGCGCTCGTCACTTTATCACATTAACCCTTCAAACCAGAATACAGTAATGTTTGCACACTACAGCTTGGCGTTTGAACATCTGGCAGGGGGACTTCCCAAATCAGACTCTCAAAAAAGGCCTGGCCTTCCACTACAAACTGCAAAATTGTAAGGGGTAACTGAAACTGACCAGAATCTAATTAACTGAATATTTTGAAATGAACTGAAATGAAATATATTTATTTGCGTAAAATATGGTGCTATAAGTTATTGGACAGGTCAAATTAATAGATAAATCGTATCACTTATTTAGTCAGACAAATAACTGACATGCAAAATAATCTGAATATTTCGTCCTTGTAGGACCCAAATAACATGACTACTTATTGCTAGTCTCATTGGAGTAGACACTGGTACATCAACCAAGCTGATAGCAGTTTTTGTATATTGGCTGAGGCCGCTTCGCCATTGGTGATGAGGTTATAAGTTTTATCTATGAATACCATAGTGTAGGCCTGGTATGGCAGCTGGTAACCATGGCTTGTTGATTGTCATTTTTTGAGAAATACACAGAGTTTTGGTGTACTCATATTATTATTCGTTTTATTAAATATATATAGGAATATGGTGACTTCCACGTGCAATTAGTATTTTAACCTACTTTGTCGATGTCTTACCAAGTACTCGCCACACCGCTGTCGAATACTTGTCGTGTCGCTGTCGTGTCGTAGAAACTGACTTCAGCATTAAACTTTATAGCTACTGAATAATATTCAACAACAATCTATGCTGTTTCTAGTTTTTCTACAGGAAAATCAACAATAATGCAAAGCGAACATTTGTTAATCTAAGTATTCAATATTATTATAAAATACCCCCTAATTTTATTGCAATTACGAGTAACTACAAAATAAAAATAAAACTTTTCTCAAGCTTGAAATGATTGCATGCCATTATAAAATAAATTATTATAGGTACTAAAACTTACCAATGAATTTTTATTCGTCAAAATGGTTTCCGTTCTTACTTGGGTATTGGATCGCACAACTTCAATGCCCGGGTAGTTTCCAGAAGCTACTATCATGTAGTCAGTTGTGAAGGAGTCCACTGAAAACTAAAAAGGACAGTTTCGTTACGATTGATATAAATTTAGAACAAAGCCATCCACCGAACAAAACCATACCGTCAAGCGACCTAGTCGTGTTTCGGGATGATATTCAGTGAACCGTCGGGGAGACGGGTCTGAGCAGCTGCTCAAATGCCGTCTCTCTCTAGATCTATGTGCTTCATCTTAGGCCACATCTTCGCTTTACATCAGGCGAGATAGTGGCCAAACATAGAACAATTAAGCGTAAAAAAATTTATTTGTTTCTTGACTGAATAGTCTAAAGAAACGTCAATACAACAATGCTTTCAGGGCGTTGCTGGGGCTACTACGACATTGCAGCGCATCAGGTATGTCGATGACTTCTACGCCTTTATACGGAAGAGAGTCGTAAATGTAACGTAACACTCATAAATGTCACAAATCGTTTTCTGCTAACTTGTTAAAGAACGTCAAACGTCGCTCAATATGCAAATTTTATTGTAGTGTCGCCGAAAGGTGGTCAAAGTTTATACCGAAATTATACTGAGATCATATCAAGACTAATAGACTGTAATTATTACGCGCAGAATGACAATTTTTCTTCAATTTACAAATTCCGATTCGGTCAACTCTCATTCAACGTGATTCAAATTAAGCGGAATCAGCCTTCTGATCACTATGACCGAAAGAGGGGTCCGATGCTCAGTCACTGGACCAAGATGCAAATGAAGGCTTCAAATGCCAATGATATATAACAAAAAAAAATATTTGAAATTCATTGATTGAATTGTTATTTAAATTATTGAATATTAATTTTGATTACTATTTATTAAATGATTATTATTGTTTTATGAAGTATAAACCAAATTATTTATTGAATGAATTTATCATTTAATTGACATTATAAAACCGTTATAAAGTCAATAACATAGTCAGTATGTTAGTACTAACAAAATGAATTGTATTTGTCTAAAAATGAATAAATGAAATAAATTTAATGGAAAAACAAAATAAAAATGTTTCTGCGGAAAACATTTAGTAATATTAAATATTTAACCGAATTATAATATGTCTACAGCACGGTCTACGGTAGAGATGTCGCTATTTTCGACTTTTTGACACTGGAATATTCCAGTTTAAAATTTCATCTTTTCCTTACTTTATCTGAGTTTCCTTATATAGTTATAGAGCCGAAAATAGAGTGTATCTATATTTTGTCGAAATAAAACACCATATTCTTAATACAAAATAGGTACGTATTTTCTTTCAAAATAGAGAAAACTGTCGTAGACATAACTAACGTAGACAAAAGTCTATATCCATTCAACGAAAGTAAAATGAATGATAACTTACTGGAAATTGCTTATATTGTGTAAATTTGTCGTAGGTCGTGACGACAGTCCAATCGGTGTTGGTGATTTCCTTCATGTATCTGAAAGCCTAAGTATAATAACATTATTACCTACCTCATAAGGGCATCTAACACCATAAACAAACTGGAAGATTTTCCTGAATTTGTCTTATTTAATACATCGTCATCATCATCAGCCCATTACGTTCCCACTCGGGCTCGGGCCTTTCCTCCTAGAGAGAGTATTGGTAATTATCCTCCACGCTGGGCCAGTGCGGGTGGGAGGTCATATTTTCTTGAATTGATGAAGGAAAACATCGTGAGGAAACCGGCAATTACAAGAATTAATCACAAAAATTCAAGGACATGTGACATCCACCAACCCGCACTGGGCCAGCGTGGTGGGTTATGGCCCATACTCTCTCTACGAGGGAAGGCCCGAGTCTCAGCAGTGGGAACGAAATGGGCTGATGATGATAATGATGATGAAGCTTTGAACTTCGTTTTTGTTTCCTAGCTTATTGTTACGACCAGGCATAAATATGTGTAGTAACTATAATAGGTACACCTATATACGTATAATTATATACGTTCGTAGATCTACGTAGTCTGCAACACATACGCAGCAATCTGCTTGTAGCTTACAGCTATTATTAAACGCAGTCCTTACCAGACGGAAACTTACGGATTAAAAGATCATAACTAAACACCATACAAGCCTGCAGAAACGAATTATACCTATAAATAGTCTATAACAGGGAGTTATCAAAAAACCATCGCAAAGATTTTGTCACGAAACAAATATATATATGTACCTCAGTACAGTGCGACAAGAAACATGGATGAATATGGCTTAAACTAATAATGTACCTATAGCCGATACCTAATGTCAGGGCAGCGCCACCAATCCGTGTTCATGAATACAATGACGACACTTAATTATATCTCTTAAACTGGTACCTACGGGTCTTAATCATCATCATCAGCCCATTACGTTCCCACTGCTGGGACTCGAGCCTTCCCTCTAGAGAGAGAGAGTATGGGCCATAATCCACCACTGGCCTAGTGCGGGTTGGTCATCATCATCATTGTCAGCCTAATATCAGTCCACTGCTGGACATAGACGTCTCCCAAGGCACGTCTCATAAAGTGCCTGAGTCTCCCTGTGCCCGATCTTCGGCTTTCCTTCTCCACTCACCAGCTACCTTGCATAGTCGCTACAACTAGTTGCAGGACTTTCTAAAAGTAAAGGCCTTACCTGTCTCAAATCAAAGTTAGTGTCAAATATAAACACGGCCCCAGAGCACACTTTCGCGACGTCATAATACACATCCATATTCCCTACGTCCATCGTTGTGGAGGTGGACTGATAACAATACCCGCTGAGGAAGATCGTGACCTGAAAATGAAGCGCACATTATTATGCTCTACGATATTCTACCTAAATGAGTGGGCGTAAAGTATGGATCACCCTGACAAGTTGACAACCTAAACTGCCCTATAACTCTGTAATAGAAGCTAAACTTGAATGAGGTTAGGGAAATAATGAATTCATTCATAAACAATTAGCGGGAAATATGAAATATCTACATCCGTTTTGAAGAATGGCATGGTTTGTGTGGCTATGCCTACTACTCATTACTCATTGAGTAAGTAGGTAGGTACAATGTCAGTAAGTAGGTACATAACTAAAGTTCCTATGGCAGATTCTAATGTACCTTACATCTAAAAATATACTCGCACTCACGTCATTAAATTTCAGGTAAAGTTATGTGAAGAGAAATAGAGGTTTAAGGATCTCACGAGGATCCTACGTAGTTTCCACTAATTTATCAACGAATTTGTTTAGAAAGACGCATAAGCAAAAATCTTTAAAGACTTAAAAAGTAGTTAAGCATTATATAGTATTTAAGGATTAAGAAATCTAAAGAGTGAGAGAACGAAGTGAAGTACCTTTCACCTGAGGGTGCCGGTCCATCAAAGTGTAAAGAAGCAGAATAGACGAGAGTTAGGGAAATAGTTAATTGCTCAAAATCTTTTAATGCTATCAATTTCGAAACAAAAGCAAAGTCTTCGGATTAAAATTTTGCACGCTCAATCCATCCTTCTCCTTTTAGTTTTGGTGGGAAGGAGGTCATACCAACCTGGCTATGTGTCTCCTTGCATAATGTTTCAACCTCGCGGGACTTATTGTAGTCCTTGGCTGAAGCATCAGTAAAGACGAAAATGCTGGATTGCTTCTCGCTAGCTCTCAGTGCAGCTTCGATGCCAGCTAATGAGTTTTCAGGGCAGTCGTTGCCTCCACTGGCTGTTAGAAAACCCAGGTAGGATGTGAACTCTTGTGGTGATTGAGTGATGAATGGGGCATTTACAACTGAAATAATTATAATTAGGTACCTTTAAATTTATTTTAAACTGAGCCGAGGCAGAACCCGCGTTTTTAAACCGTCACTTGCTCGTTTTATTGCAGATTTTACTGATGATAAAGGCCCTGAAGTTTTTGATGGAACGATTTAGATATGATGATTAGAAAGACTGGTTTTCCGAGTTATCCTAATAAATTAATAACAGAAATCCAATTTGAGAGACCTTCTTTCCCCAGTCCTATCAAGTAAGTAGGTTTAGGTTCATAGCGAGCGGTGTCAGAAGTAAAAAATTACCAGAGGCCAGGACAGACCTAACTTTTTTTATTATTAATTCAGTGATGAGCCAAGCAAGTCGTTCATCTGATGGTAAGCGCCACGCCTGCCCATAACAATTGCAGTGCCACTCAGAGCTTTTATTATCGCTCATCACCCCGAGACATCAGATATTAAGTCTCATGGCCAGTAATTTCGATGAACTTGCATGACTCCAGCAAAGTACCTATGTATAAGTTCGAAGAAACATTTAAGTTTCTTTAAAAATGAACACATAATTAAGTAATAGCACAGAATACACCTCCTGTTGACTCTATTGACAGCCTCTGTGGTGTAGTGGTTGGGTTAGGTTAGATTAGTAAAAAAATAAAAAATTATAAAATTCTAGTAATAGATAGTGACTCCAATACGATATGAAGACCAATTCTCAGTAGTCAAGGACTACAAAAACTTTAACTCACCAGTGTCCTTAAACGGCACAAGAACAAAGTTTCCATATTCGTTCTGATTTACAGCATTAGCAACTTGTGCGATCTTTGCTTTTAAAATCAACATCTCTTCTCTCATAGAAACGCTTGTGTCCAGCACAATAGTGAAACTTCGAGTGCATAAAGAAATATGAATGCAGAGAAGAAATAATATTACTTGTTTGAACATGTTGATGCAATGATTCAACACGTACTGAGGAGAAGAGACATGCAGTTGGGACTTCATGACTTTGACTCATCCGTCGTGTTAAGGGTAGGGCGACGTGGTGCTATTAATTAATTAGTTTAGTACTTTATTTATTTATTTTTATTTAGATGAGACTAGCAAGTAGTTTACCTGGTGGGAAGCGCCACGCCTACCTACAACAATTGCAGTGCCAACCAGAACTTTTAATGCAATAGAAAGTTTTTTTTATATGTAACTGAGTAACGAGACGAGCTGGACGTTTGCCTGATGGTAAGCAATACGCCAGCCCATAACAATAACAGCACCACCCAGAACTTTGTTTTGCAAAATTCCGCGCGGCACTACACTGCCCTCGTCACCCTGAGACAATTCGCTGTTGAGTCTCTTAATGCCCAGTAATTTCGCTGGCTACAATGCCCTTCAAACCGGAACACAGTAATGCTCACGCACTACTGCTTGGCGGCTGAATAACTGGCACACAGACGGCCTCTCGCATACGAGAAACCTACCACCATTAAACTTTATCATTAGTAATATGTAGCACTGCATTGCGGTTATCACCTCGACACATAAGATATTGTCTCATGTATGCCCAGCAGAAAATATGTTTAGGTTCCCGAATACTGCGTGTTTACTGTAGTAGTTGCATGATAGGTGCATGTAGGTGATTGTAAAATAACTAAGTTCTCGTAAGTCTTCGTTCCATAGGGATCAAGTGATGATCATTGGTCTTGATTTATTCAATACCTATCTGTGATGAATTGAAATAAGCAATAGCACAGAATACTAAGGGACAGAAGCATCACTCCGCAAAGACATTTAAACAAATAGCGACTCTTGCTATGACGCAATAAAATTCAATTCAGCTCGCGTAGCGCTACATACCTACCAGTCATATTAACCTACAGAGCGCCTCTCTTTCTATCGCTCAGCTCTTATCTCTTCTGACGCGGCACGTGTAACGACGAGCGACCCGCCGTCGGTCGGTGTCTGGCTATACATGTGTTTTAGCTTCGTACCTACAGTGCGGAGTGCGCTAGGCCTGGTAAAAGATAATTTATTTATTGACCTACCTATTGCTCTGCATACGTAGAGCTTGTAATTCCTATGTACCAGGTAGGCTTAGGTACCTATATAAGTTTGAGATTTCAAAAGTCACTGAATCGGTAATCTTTTTCGCACTGTACCTAGTACCTACTGAGGATTGAGTGAGGTGAGCCATTCTAGATATTTTTGGAAAACCAACTGGCACGACGACACGGTTATTAGAATATTTGTCTGTTGGTTTGTTTGTATGTTTGTTATCTATAGACTCAGAAACCGCTGAACGGATTTTAATGCGGTTTTCAGGGTTTGGTAGCATTAGTCCCAACTTAGATTATAGGGTTAGATACATCAAAATTGGTTGGGTGACTACTTCGAGCAGACAGCCAAAATATTTTATCTGAGGGTGACTACGAAGATATAGATTGACCTCTTTGTTGTACAGCTCTCATAAACAGGAGATGTCTTCTTGCTAAAATGGTCATAGAAAAAATACGAATGATAATATGGGCTTCCTCTGTTATCGATCACGCGGATGAAGTCGCGGTAAAAAGCTAGTGAATAATGAATAATATTTATGCATAATAAAATCTAAGTAGCTGGGTATGTATAGGTATTAAGTAAATTTGAGAGAATGAAAATACAAGAGAGAACTGTATTAAGCATTATTGAATTTTAGTGCCTATATGTATCCAGTCACTATAGTCATTGCATCCTAGCCTTAACTAAGCAATAATGTTGCAGAATACAGCAAATGATAACATTTGAACCTTACATTATTAGCTAGGAATAGCACGGCCGTTCTCCTTTACATTGATGTCATGTTTATCTTTGCACACTAGTTTCTGATAGATAGGTAGGTACTGTAGATATATGAATAGGGTAGTAAAATCGGAAAAGACAATAACAGTACACTGGTCATTGTCTATTACTATGAAAGTACCCACTACCGTTACTACCTAGGTACAGTAATTCGGTGGAACGTGTTTAAAAATGGCGTAATGAACCCACAATTACTTATGTTAGTTACCTATAAGTACTGCTATAAGTAAGGACAGGTATTATACTCTCTGGCTATATACATATAGATAGATAGATAAACACTTTATTGTTAAAAGCCTTAAAAATAGATGCATGAAAAACAAGTACATTTCACAGTAATCAGTATACCTACTTATAGCCTATTGTCTATAAGTAGGTACCTAAGTATAACTTTATTATAATACGGGATACTGGGGTAGGCCACCCCAAAATATGAATATTACTAGGAAATAGCAAATATAAAGTAGGAGCTAGGTGTGTGCGGCCGTCTTTTTTTATTTAGATTGGTTGATAATATATGACCACTGTCTCACCTGTTGGTAAGTGATGGTGCGGTCGACGATGTAGCGAGCTTTAATAGTTTAATAGTACTTACCTACCTAATACCACAAAATACTTAATCCGTAACTTGAATCAGATTGTAGTAACTACTAGGTGGTAGGTCTATCGTACCCGCATACATAGGTATGCGGGAGGCCGTGTGGGTAGGTATCAACACTTTGGCAGTTATTCTGCCACTCCGCTCCACACAAGCATTAGGTTTGAAGGGCATTCTGGTAGCCAGTGAAATGACCTGGGCATAAGTAGGTATATTAAAAAATTAAGGAGTGTTTAGAGATTTTTTTTCTTACGCGACGGTTAAAAAATTAACGGATTTGCTTCGAATTAGTTTTTTCTTAAAGTACCTAAATAGGTATCTGTCTACATTTAGGTATACGCAGTGTTTCAGTGATTTAACCGTTTTGTCGATTATAAAAGAAACGCCACTTATGTATAAAAAAAATTACTTTGAATTTTGAACGTTTTATATGCTCATTTTAAGCATTTACCTACAAACTACGTAAGAATAGGCGGAATGGCCCTAGAGACTTTAGCCTGCCCAAATGGGCACATAAAAAAAAGTATTTACCTACATGATAACCCACAGACTAGTTAGAGATACTACTGATAACCTACAAATCACTAAAAGATACATTAAAAGTAACGCCTTAATTTTTGAATAGTTCACAGTTTTATGTTGATTAATTTTGTGTTTGTATCCGCAAGGCTTTTTGTTCAAGGTTATCTGGTACGCATCTCGTTGTACTGTGTGTGCCTAGGACTCAACAAACATTTTTTTAGAAAACGGCATGTCGATCCATCCTTTAGTTTTCAAGGTAGGTAAGCAAAAAACCAGTTTAAGCTGAGTCTTGTGCTTAGTGCACAGGGTCAGCTAAACTGGTTTTTAGGGTCCGGACCCATATATATATATATAAAATTTCCTATTTTGCGTCATAACTTTAATATTCTTGGACCGATTTTGATGAAACATAGCCTATGTGTAGCGCCACACCCCATAGACCATATTTAAAATAAACTGCATTTTAATTCGTGCCTTAGTTTCTGAGTTTATCCCGGACAGACAGGCAGGCAAACAGACAAAAATTTTAAAAACTGTATTTTTGGATTGTGTTGCTCCCAAACACTTAATTCATAGGTTATCATCAATAATTATAAGCACGGTTGGTGAAAAACAGAGAAAATGGTTCCTCCAGCCCATGGGAGGAGACCCTAGTAAAGAGGTAAAATTTATATTTTGGCTGAATGCACAAACTGTACAAAGCTTTTCACTTTTGTCAGTCGAATGTTATTGTCACTGTCACTGTTACTAAGATAGTATTTGTCACTATCAATGTCAAAATTAGAAAAATGTAAAAATATCTTCGTGCAAGCTGCAGGCTGCAGCTCTCTTCACAAATTTTGTAAATTAAAAATGAGCGTTTAAACAATGACTAGCTCCAAGCCGCCTCCTTACATTCTGCAAGAGCTCCCAGACATCACCGAAGCTATCCAATATCCCATAAAAAATGTTCAACGAATAAAGGTTAGTTGACTCCATAGAATTAGAAGTTGACTCTTATTTTGGCTAATGCTCAACATTCTATAATATTCGATGTAATGAGATGATTTATTTGTTTTTATAAATAAAAAAGTGTAAATAGATAACGCCGTATTGACAGAGCAAAAGCAAAATCTACTTGAGCTTAGACAGCCAAAGAAAAGTGAGCCGACAAAAAAAATAACGAATGGCGTGACATTGTGCAAGACGGGATAAATTACTCACGTTTTGTGTCGATACGAGTTGTGTCTGCTTTATAATCCATCCCATCAGTATCTCTACACTAACATTGTCATAGCTTTGACTGTATTATTATTTATCTACAAATATATTACTTTGCATTCTTTATAATAATATTGTAACATCTTTGTCACAGTCTCACCTTTCTACAAAATTTAAAAATATATTAAGAAGGTGTATCATGCAATAGGAAAGCATATGTACATGCACCATGCTACCATGAGCACAGCGTGGTAATAAATATGTGTATGGTTTTTATCGCTGGGTAAAAAGTAATAATTTTAGGCCGCGTTCAGAAATAGGTAAATGTTCACGAGTGAATACTTGTCAGTTAATCTCAGTGATATGCCAAGTTAAAAATTCACTAACGCCTTTCTGAACGGGCATCGAGTAATATATTAAGCCAGCCAATCAAAACCAATCATTTTCAAGACCGAGTTTTCCCGCGCTTTTGTTTATCAGATTTAACTGTGTTATTTTGGCTAATATCTGAATTTTACCTTATATTTTGCTTCAAATACACGAATCGCTTATTTTATTTGTATGTACAAAAAATCAGTGCAAAAATATTGCAAAATGTAAAGTAAAATGACAACTGACAACTATTACCTGACAGGTGAGAATCGTAACCCGCTTTTTTATCGGTGAATATTTTCACCTGTCAGGTGCAGGGATATTTCGGTTAGGGTTAACAACCGTAATATAACTGTATTAATCGATTTGAGATAACGGTTAACAGAAACTTTCGGTAACAGAATGATTTCGGTTAACAGAAACCGCAATGATATAGGTTTTTTCTCGCGTGTGCATTTTACCAAAGAAAACTAAATATTACTACATTTTACTAGCCACTGCCACAAACTGGCAAACGCACCGTACGCGCGGCGTTGTCCCGCTGGAATCGTGTATTTCTCGCTCGCTCATTCGCAACGTACAAGTGCCCTATGGCGAAAGAGATAGATAGATTTGTTGTT
This sequence comes from Petrophora chlorosata, assembly GCA_951640565.1. Classification (NCBI taxonomy): domain Eukaryota; kingdom Metazoa; phylum Arthropoda; class Insecta; order Lepidoptera; family Geometridae; genus Petrophora; species Petrophora chlorosata. Next base: position 8,886,449 of record OX621203.1, on the reverse strand, counting down.
GACAGTGTTTATGTCGCCGATGCGCCACGCGCCGGCCGTTTTTTTTCGGTCTTGTTGACAAGTTTATTTAGGTACTTACTCTTTCGCTCGTAATTATAAATCATTCCCCGCCCGGTAGATAGTTATTGTCTGATATTTTGGTTATCTAACTTGCAATAAAATAAAGTGTACCTAACACTACAACGCTATACGTAAATTACCAAGTTACATACTTTTTTTATCCTAATCCTAATTAATTTAATTAATTTAATTTAATTTAATTAATTTAATTTAATTTAATTAATTTAATTTAATTTAATTTATTAATATAATATAAAACTGGAAGACCACTCACTGACTGACTGACTGACATATTGACAGAATTGATCTCCCACTTGCCGTTATGGTGGGAGGTAGTGTTTGGTACCGTTGGATAGAGGATGTTTTGAAACCAACCAGAAAAATCCGAAATCCATGGAAAGGTGTCTCCGAGATGGAACTGCTCAGGGGATCTCGGAAACTATAAATCGGATGGGGGTACCGCTTGAACTAAATATGCCCCAAAACCTGGGCCATTTTTGAAAATTTGAAAAAAAAGATGGCCGCCATACAAAAAAACATGGCCGCCATACAAAATAAAAATGTAAATAACTTTTGAATTATTAGAGATAGGTATAGGGTGCTCGACCAAATGTCATAGAAGGCGATGAGGGAAATTTGGAAAAGTTGGAAAAATTAAAAAAAAAGAAAAAAAAATGGCGGCCATTTTGAAAGTTGCTCCGATCCGACTGAAATTTTGCATCGGGGGGTTTTCTGGGTCGTAGATTACGATTATGAAAAAAAATTTTGGATTCCGCCATTTTTCAAGATGGCCGCCATACAAGAGTTATTTTTCCGGAAAAATAAGCCAAGCAAAACTTTTGAACCGTAGTCGATAGGAAGCGTCTATAAAAAAAAAGCAACACCCCCCCACGCGAGCTGCTTTAGCAGCTCGCGCACGCCACAAAATCACTTGGATTCCGCCATTTTTCAAGATGGCCGCCATACAAAAGTCTTTTTTTCAGAACAACTGAACTTAAATAACTTTAGAACCGTAATCGATAGGGAGCTTTTATAAAAAAAAGCAAAACTCCCCCACGCGAGCTGCTTTAGCAGCTCGCGCACGCCACACAATCACTTGAAATCCAGCTTTTTTTCAATATGGCCGCCATACAAAAGTTTGATTTCAAAACAAAAAGGGTAAACAAAACTTTAGAACCGTAATCGATAGGAAGCTTTTAAAAAAAAACAGCAGCCACCCCCCCACGCGAGCTGCTTTAGCAGCTCGCGCACGCGGCGAAATACTAGTTATATTATATAAAATTAAAAGACCACTCACTGACTGACTGACTGACATATAATTGACAGAAATAGAAGTGGTACTTGCCATTATGGTGGGGGGTAGTGCTTGGTACCGTTGGATAGAGGATGTTTTGAAACCAACCAGAAAAATCCGAAATCCATGGAAAGGTGTCTCCGAGATGGAACTGCTCAAGGGATCTCGGAAACTATAAATCGGATGGGGGTACCGCTTGAACTAAATATGCCCCAAAACCTGGGCCATTTTTGAAAATTTGAAAAAAAAGATGGCCGCCATACAAAAAAACATGGCCGCCATACAAAATAAAAATGTAAATAAATTTTGAATGGTTAGAGATAGGTATAGGGTGCTCGACCAAATGTCATAGAGGGCGATGGGGGAAATTTGGAAAAGTTGGAAAAATTAAAAAAAAAGAAAAAAAAATGGCGGCCATTTTGAAAGTTGCTCCGATCCGACTGAAATTTTGCATCGGGGGGTTTTCTGGGGAGAAGATTACGATTATGAAAAAAAATTTTGGATTCCGCCATTTTTCAAGATGGCTGCCATACAAAAGTTTTTTTTCCGGAAAAATAAGCCAAACAAAACTTTTGAACCGTGGTCGATAGGAAGCGTCTATTAAAAAAAAAGCAACACCCCCCACGCGAGCTGCTTTAGCAGCTCGCGCACGCCACAAAATCACTTGGATTCCGCCATTTTTCAAGATGGCCGCCATACAAAAGTCTTTTTTTCAGAACAACTGAACTTAAATAACTCTAGAACCGTAATCGATAGGGAGCTTTTATAAAAAAAAGCAAAACCCCCCCACGCGAGCTGCTTTAGCAGCTCGCGCACGCCACACAATCACTTGAAATCCAGCTTTTTTTCAATATGGCCGCCATACAAAAGTTTGATTTCAAAACAAAAAGGGTAAACAAAACTTTAGAACCGTAATCGATAGGAAGCTTTAAAAAAAAAACAGCAGCCACCCCCCCACGCGAGCTGCTTTAGCAGCTCGCGCACGCGGCGAAATACTAGTTATATTATATAAAAGTGAAAGACCACTCACTGACTGACTGACTGACTGACTGACTGACTGACATATTGACAGAATTGATCTCCCACTTGCGGTTATGGTGGGGGGGAGTGTTTGGTACCGTTGGATAGAGGGTGTTTTGAAACCAACCAGAAAAATCCGAAATCACCAGAAAGTGGTTTCCGTGATGGAACTGCTCAGGGGATCTCGGAAACTATAAATCGGATGGGGGTACCGCTTGAACTAAATATGCCCCAAACCTTGGGCCAATTTTGAAAATTTGAAAAAACAGATGGCCGCCATACAAAAAAACATGGCCGCCATACAAAATAAAAATGTTAATAACTTTTGAATGGTTAGAGATAGGTATAGGGTGCTCGACCAAATGTCATAGAGGGCGATGGGGGAAATTTGGAAAAGTTGGAAAAATTAAAAAAAAAGAAAAAAAAATGGCGGCCATTTTGAAAGTTGCTCCGATCCGACTGAAATTTTGCATCGGGGGGTTTTCTGGGTCGTAGATTACGATTATAAAAAAAAAATTTGGATTCCGCCATTTTTCAAGATGGCTGCCATACAAACGTTTTTTTTCATGACAAAATAGATGAAAATAATTAATATAATATAAAACTGGAAGACCATCACTGACTGACTGACTGACTGACTGACTGACTGACTGACATATTGACAGAATTGTTCTCCCAGATGCCGTTTTGGTGGGTGGAAGTGTTTGGTATGGTTGGATAGAGGATGTTTTGAAACCAACCAGAAAAATCCGAAATCACCAGAAAGTGGTTTCCGTGATGGAACTGCTCAGGGGATCTCGGAAACTATAAATCGGATGGGGGTACCGCTTGAACTAAATATGCCCCAAACCTTGGGCCAATTTTGAAAATTTGAAAAAAAAGATGGCCGCCATACAAAAAAACATGGCCGCCATACAAAATAAAAATGTAAATAACTTTTGATCGGTTAGACATAGGTATAGGGTGCTCGACCAAATGTCATAGAGGGCGATGAGGGAAATTTGAAAAAGTTGGAAAAATTGAAAAAAAAGAAAAAAAAATGGCGGCCATTTTGAAAGTTGCTCCGATCCGACTGAAATTTTGCATAGGGAGGTTTTCTGGGGCGTAGATTACAATTATGAAAAAAAAATTTAGATTCCGCCATTTTTCAAGATGGCTGCCATACAAATGTTTTTTTTCATGACAAAATAGGTGAAAATAATATGCAAATAACTTTTAAACGGTTACAGATAGGTATAGGGTGCTCGACCAAATATCATAGAGGACCATAGGGGAAATTTGGAAAAGTTGGAAAAATTAAAAAAAAGAAAGAAAAATGGCGGCCATTTTGAAAATTGCTCCGATTCGACTGAAATTTTGCATCGGGGGGTTTTTTAGGTCGTAGATTACGATTATGAAAAATTAATTTGGATTCCGCCATTTTTCAAGATGGCCGCCATACAAAAGATTTTTTTCCGAACAAAGAGAATAACTTTAAAACCGTAATCGATAGGGAGCTTCTATAAAAAAAAGCAACACCACCCCACCACACCCCGCCACAAAATCACTTGGATTGCGCCATTTTCCAATATGGCCGCCATACAAAAGTTTGTTTTTAGAACATAAAGGCTTAGATAACTTTAGAACCGTAATCGATAGGAAGTTTCTATAAAAAAAAAATAACACCACCACCACGCGAGCTGCTTTAGCAGCTCGCGCACGCGGCGAAATACTAGTATGCATATAACTTTTAAACAGTTAGAGATAGGTATAGGGTGCTCGACCAAATATCATAGAGGACCATAGGGGAAATTTGGAAAAGTTGGAAAAATAAAAAAAAAATAAAAAAAAATGGCGGCCATTTTGAAACTTGCTCCGATCCGACTGAAATTTTGCATCGGGGGGTTTTTGGGGTCGTAGATTACGATTATGAAAAAATAATTTGGATTCCGCCATTTTTCAAGATGGCCGCCATACAAAAGATTTTTTTCCGAACAAAGAGAATAACTTTAAAACCGTAATCGATAGGGAGCTTCTATAAAAAAAAAACAAAACCACCCCACGCGAGCTGCTTTAGCAGCTCGCGCACGCTACAAAATCACTTGGATTGCGCCATTTTCCAATATGGCCGCCATACAAAAGATTGTTTTAAGAACATAAAGGCTTAGATAACTTTAGAACCGTAATCGATAGGAAGTTTCTATAAAAAAAAAATAACGCCACCACCACGCGAGCTGCTTTAGCAGCTCGCGCACGCGGCGAAATACTAGTATTATATAAAACTGGAAGACCATGACATTTGACAGAAATAGAAGTGGTACTTGCCGTTATGGTGGGGGGGAGCGCTTGGTACCGTTGGATAGAGGGTGTTTTGAAACCAATCAGAAAAATCCGAAAACACCAGAAAGTGGTTTCCGTGATGGAACTGCTCAGGGGATCTCGGAAACTATAAATCGGATGGGGGTACCGCTTGAACTAAATATGCCCCAAACCTTGGGCCGATTTTAAAAATTTGAAAAAAAAGATGGCCGCCATACAAAAAAACATGGCCGCCATACAAAATAAATATGTAAATAACTTTTGAATGGTAAGAGATAGGTATAGGGTGCTCGACCAAATGTCATAGAGGACGACGGGGGAAATTTGGAAAAGTTGGAAAAAATAAAAAAAAAGAAAAAAAAATGGCGGCCATTTTGAAAGTTGCTCCGACTCGACTGAAATTTTGTATAGGGGGGTTTTCTGGATCGTAGATTACGATTATGAAAAAAAATTTTGGATTCCGCCATTTTTCAAGATGGCTGCCATACAAAAGTTTTTTTTCCGGAAAAATATGCCAAACAAAACTTTTGAACCGTAGTCGATAGGAAGCGTCTATAAAAAAAAAGCAACACCCTTCCACGCGAGCTGCTTTAGCAGCTCGCGCACGCCACAAAATCACTTGGATTCCGCCATTTTTCAAGATGGCCGCCATACAAAAGTCGTTTTTTCAGAACAACTGAACTTAAATAACTTTAGAACCGTAATCGATGGAGAGCTTTTATAAAAAAACGCAAACACCCCCACGCGAGCTGCTTTAGCAGCTCGCGCACGCCACACAATCACTTGAAATCCAGTTTTTTTTCAAGATGGCCGCCATACAAAAGTTTGCTTTCATAACAAAAAGGCTTATAAAACTTTAGAAGCGTAATCGATAGGGAGCTTTTAAAAATAAGAGCAATCACCCCCCCACGCGAGCTGCTTTAGCAGCTCGCGCACGCGGCGAAATACTAGTTATATTATATAAAACTGAAAGGTCACTGACTGACAATTGACAGAAATAGAAGTGGTACTTGCCGATATGGTGGGGGGGAGTGATTGGTACCGTTGGATAGAGGATGTTTTGAAACCAACCAGAAAAATCCGAAATCCATTGAAAGGTGTCTCCGAGATGGAACTGCTCAGGGGATCTCGGAAACTATAAATCGGATGGGGGTACCGCTTGAACTAAATATGCCCCAAAACCTGGGCCATTTTTGAAAATTTGAAAAAAAAGATGGCCGCCATACAAAAAAACATGGCCGCCATACAAAATAAAAATGTAAATAACTTTTGAATGGTTAGAGATAGGTATAGGGTGCTCGACCAAATGTCATAGAGGGCGATGGGGGAAATTTGGTAAAGTTGGAAAAATTAAAAAAAAAGAAAAAAAAATGGCGGCCATTTTGAAAGTTGCTCCGATCCGACTGAAATTTTGCATCCGGGGGTTTTCTGTGTCGTAGATTACGATTATGAAAAAAAATTTTGGATTCCGCCATTTTTCAAGATGGCTGTCATACAAAAGTTTTTTTTCCGGAAAAATATGCCAAACAAAACTTTTGAACCGTAGTCGATAGAAAGCGTCTATAAAAAAAAAGCAACACCCCCCCACGCGAGCTGCTTTAGCAGCTCGCGCACGCCACAAAATCACTTGGATTCCGCCATTTTTCAAGATGGCCGCCATACAAAAGTCGTTTTTTCAGAACAACTGAACTTAAATAACTTTAGAACCGTAATCGATGGAGAGCTTTTATAAAAAAACGCAAACCCCCCCACGCGAGCTGCTTTAGCAGCTCGCGCACGCCACACAATCACTTGAAATCAAGTTTTTTTTCAAGATGGCCGCCATACAAAAGTTTGCTTTCATAACAAAAAGGCTTATAAAACTTTAGAAGCGTAATCGATAGGGAGCTTTTAAAAAAAAGAGCAATCACCCCCCCACGCGAGCTGCTTTAGCAGCTCGCGCACGCGGCGAAATACTAGTTAATATAATATAAAACTGGAAGACCATCACTGACTGACATATAATTGACAGAAATAGAAGTGGTGCTTGCCGATATGGTGGGGGAAAGTATTTGGTACCGTTGGATAGAGGGTGTTTTGAAACCAACCAGAAAAATCCGAAATCACCAGAAAGTGGTTTCCGTGATGGAACTGCTCAGGGGATCTCGGAAACTATAAATCGGATGGGGGTACCGCTTGAACTAAATATGCCCCAAACCTTGGGCCGATTTTGAAAATTTGAAAAAAAAGATGGCCGCCATACAAAAAAACATGGCCGCCATACAAAATAAAAATGTAAATAACTTTTGAATGGTGAGAGATAGGTATAGGGTGCTCGACCAAATGTCATAGACGGCGATGGGGGAAATTTGAAAAAGTTGGAAAAATTAAAAAAAAAAGAAAAAAAATGGCGGCCATTTTGAAAGTTGCTCCGATCCGACTGAAATTTTGCATAGGGGGGTTTTCTGGGTCGTAGATTACGATTATGAAAAAAAAATTGGGGTCCGCCATTTTTCAAGATGGCTGCCATACAAACGTTTTTTTTCATGACAAAATAGGTGAAAATAATATGCAAATAACTTTTAAACGGTTAGAGATAGGTATAGGGTGCTCGACCAAATATCATAGAGGACCATGAGGAAAATTTGGAAAAGTTGGAAAAATTAAAAAAAAAAGAAAAAAAATGGCGGCCATTTTGAAAGTTGCTCCGATCCGACTGAAATTTTGCATCGGGGGGTTTTCTGGGTCGTAGATTACGATTATGAAAAAATAATTTGGATTCCGCCATTTTTCAAGATGGCCGCCATACAAAAGATTTTTTTCCGAACAAAGAGAATAACTTTAAAACCGTAATCGATAGGGAGCTTCTATAAAAAAAACAACACCACCACACGTGAGCTGCTTTAGCAGCTCGCGCACGCCACAAAATCACTTGGATTGCGCCATTTTCCAATATGGCCGCCATACAAAAGTTTGTTTTTAGAACATAAAGGCTTAGATAACTTTAGAACCGTAATCGATAGGAAGTTTCTATAAAAAAAAATAACACCACCACCACGCGAGCTGCTTTAGCAGCTCGCGCACGCGGCGAAATACTAGTATAATATAAAACTGGAAGACCATAATAGCGACAGAAATAGAAGTGGTACTTGCCGTTATGGTGGGGGGGGAGTGTTTGGTACCGTTGGATAGAGGATGTTTTGAAACCAACCAGAAAAATCCAAAATCACCAGAAAGTGGTTTCCAAGATGGAACTGCTCAGGGGATCTCGGAAACTATAAATCGGATGGGGGTACCGCTTGAACTAAATATGCCCCAAAACCTGGGCAATTTTTGAAAATTTGAAAAGAAAATGGCCGCCATACAAAAAAACATGGCCGCCATACAAAATAAAAATGTAAATAACTTTTGAATGGTTAGAGATAGGTATAGGGTGTTCGACCAAATGTCATAGAGGGCGATGGGGGAAATTTGGAAAAGTTGGAAAAATTAAAAAAAAAGAAAAAAAAAATGGCGGCCATTTTGAAAGTTGCTCCGATCCGACTGAAATTTTGCATAGGAGGATTTTCTGGGTCGTAGATTACGATTATGAAAAAAAAATTTGGATTCCGCCATTTTTCAAGATGGCTGCCATACAAAGGTTTTTTTTCAGGACAAAATTGGGGAAAATAATATGCAAATAACTTTTAAACGGTTACAGATAGGTATAGGGTGCTCGACCAAATATCAAAGAGGACCATAGGGGAAATTTGGAAAAGTTGGAAAAATTAAAAAATAGAAAGAAAAATGGCGGCCATTTTGAAAAATGCTCCGATTCGACTGAAATTTTGCATCGGGGGGTGTTTTAGGTCGTAGATTACGATTATGAAAAAATAATTTGGATTCCGCCATTTTTCAAGATGGCCGCCATACAAAAGATTTTTTTCCGAACAAAGAGAATAACTTTAAAACCGTAATCGATAGGGAGCTTCTATAAAAAAAAACAACACCACCCCACGCGAGCTGCTTTAGCAGCTCGCGCACGCCACAAAATCACTTGGATTGCGCCATTTTCCAATATGGCCGCCATACAAAAGTTTGTTTTTAGAACATAAAGGCTTAGATAACTTTAGAACCGTAATCGATAGGAAGTTTCTTTAAAAAAAAATAACACCACCACCACGCGAGCTGCTTTAGCAGCTCGCGCACGCGGCGAAATACTAGTATAATATAAAACTGGAAGACCATAATAGCGACAGAAATAGAAGTGGTACTTGCCGTTATGGTGGGGGGGGAGTGTTTGGTACCGTTGGATAGAGGATGTTTTGAAACCAACCAGAAAAATCCAAAATCACCAGAAAGTGGTTTCCAAGATGGAACTGCTCAGGGGATCTCGGAAACTATAAATCGGATGGGGGTACCGCTTGAACTAAATATGCCCCAAAACCTGGGCAATTTTTGAAAATTTGAAAAGAAAATGGCCGCCATACAAAAAAACATGGCCGCCATACAAAATAAAAATGTTAATAACTTTTGAATGGTTAGAGATAGGTATAGGGTGCTCGACCAAATGTCATAGAGGGCGATAGGGGAAATTTGAAAAAGTTGGAAAAAAAAAAAAAAAAGAAAAAAAAATGGCGGCCATTTTGAAAGTTGCTCCGATCCGACTGAAGTTTTGCATAGGGGGGTTTTCTGGGTTGTAGATTACGATTATGAAAAAATTATTTGGATTCCGCCATTTTTCAAGATGGCTGCCATACAAACGTTTTTTTTTCATGACAAAATAGGTGAAAATAATATGCAAATAACTTTTAAACGGTTAGAGATAGGTATAGAGTGATCGACCAAATATCATAGAGGACCATAGGGGAAATTTGAAAAAGTAGGAAAATTAAAAAAAAAAGAAAAAAAATGGCGGCTATTTTGAAAGTTGCTCTGATCCGACTGAAATTTTGCATCGGGAAGTTTTTGGGGTTGTAGATTACGATTATGAAAAAATAATTTGGATTCCGCCATTTTTCAAGATGGCCGCCATACAAAAGTTTTTTTCCGAACAAAAAGAATAACTTTAAAACCGTAATCGATAGGGAGTTTCTATAAAAAAAGCAACACCCCCCCACGCGAGCTGCTTCAGCAGCTCGCGCACGCCACAAAATCACTTGGATTCCAGCAATTTTTAAGATGGCCGCCAAACAAAAGTTTGTATTCAGAACAAAAAGGGTAAACAAAACTTTAGAATCATAATCGATAGGAAGCTTTTAAAAAAAAACAGCAACCACCCCCACACGCGAGCTGCTTTAGCAGCTCGCGCACGCGGCGAAATACTAGTAATATTATAAATGCGAAAGTTTGTGTGTGTGTGATGTTTGTTACCAGGTATCACCGTAACTACTGAACGGATTTTGATGAAATTTGGAATAAAGATAGTTTAAGCACTGAATTGAAACATAGGCTATGTTAATTTTTAAAACTCAACCCCCAAGAGGGTGAAGGAGGGTGGTAAAGTTTGTATGGAGCATTTTTATTCCTTGGTTCAATTCGGTCAAAACTCGGTACAAATAAACTTTAATATAAATAATGAAATACGTATTTTTTATTTTTTCAAAACTACCCCTAGGAAGGGTGCATGGGAGTTTTAAAGTTTGTACGGTTTTTTTCAGTGTATGCTTTATTCCGTGGTTGAATTCACTCACAACCCACAACAAATAAACTTTAACATAAATTTTAAAGCACGTGTTTTTTATTTTTTCGAAACTACCCCTAAAGAAAGCGTAACAGCGTTTTAAAGTTTGTATGTTTTTTTTTTTATTTTAGTTTTATTCATTCAAATTCGGTACAAATGAACTTTAAACTAAATAATGAAACACGTATTTTTTATTTTTTCAAAACTACCCCTAGGAAGGGTGCATGAGAGTTTTAAAGTTTGTACGGTTTTTTTCAGTGTATGCTTTATTCCAGGGTTGATTCACTGACAACTCAGAACAAATAAACTTTAACATAAATCTTAAAACACGTGTTTTTTATTTTTTCGAAACTACCCCTAATGAAGGTGTAAGGGCGTTTTAAAGTTTGTATGTTTTTTTTTAATTTTAGTTTTATTCATTGAAATTCGGTACAAATAAACTTTAATAATTAATTAGGCATTTTTTATTTTTTCAATACTACCCCTAGGAAGGGTGCATGAGAGTTTTAAAGTTTGTACGGTTTTTTCAGTGTATGCTTTATTCCGTGGTTCGATTCACTCACAACTCAGAACAAATAAACTTTATTATTTTATTATTATTATTAACATTAAATTTGGATACATGTTTTTTTTTAAACTACTCATAAAAATGTAATGGCGTTTTAAAGTTTGTATGGTTTTTTTTTAATTTCAGTTTTATTCATTCAGAACTTGGTACAAATAAACTTGAAACTAAATAATGAAACACGTATTTTTTATATTTTCTATACTACCCCTAGGGGGTGTGCAATAAAGTTCTAAACTTTTTACGGAAAATTTTATTGCTTGGTTCAATTCACTCAAAACTTGGTTTAAATCCTAATCATAATATGGTTTCATATAATATAGAACGTATTATGTAATATATAATATAATACATAATGTACCTAATGTATAATATACAAAAATTTTTTTTCGCCGCTCGCTTGATGGCTAGCACAACGCTTCACCAGAACAATTATTGCAGTGCCACCCAGAACCTGAATACCATAAAAAGCAATGCGTAGCGTAGAGACATCAGATATTAAGTCTCATATGCCCAGTGATTTAACTGGCTACAATGTCCTTCAAACTGGAACATAGTAACGCTTGCGCACTATTGCTTGGCGACAGAATAATTGGCAAAGCTTTGGTAAAGTTTGTATGATATATTTTTATTTTAGGCTGATTCAATCAATACTTGGTACAAACAAACTTTAAAATAAGTAATAAAACATATTTTTATACCTACCTACCTTTAGAAAGTGTGCAAAGGAGTTATAAAGTTTGTATGTATTTCATTTTAGTTCGATTCACTCAAAACTCGGTTCCAAAATGTAATATAATTCATAATGTAATATTTGATATAATACATAATGTTATATATATAAAAAAAATTCGCCGCTCGCCTGATGGCAAGCACAACGCCTGACCACAATAAACAAACTTAATACCATTAAAATCACTGCGGAGAGCTGCACCCCGAAACATCATATATTAAGTCTCATATACCCAGTAATTTTGCTGGCCACAATGCCTTTCAAACCGGAACGCAGTAATGCTTGCGCACTACTGCGTGGGAGGGTGGTTGCTGTTTATTTTTAAAAACTTCCTATCGATTACAGTTCTAAAGTTTTGTTTACCCTTTTTGTTCTGAAAACAAACTTTTGTATGGCGGCCATCTTGAAAAAAAGCTGGATTTCAAGTGATTTTGTGGCGTGCGCGAGCTGCTAAAGCAGCTCGCGTGAAGGGGTGTTGCTTTTTTTTATAAAAGCTTCCTATCGATTACGGTTCTAAAGTTATTTAAGTTCAGGTGTTCTGAAAAAAAGACTTTTGTATGGCGGCCATCTTGAAAAATGGCGGAATCCAAGTGATTTTGTGGCGTGCGCGATAATAATAATTAATAATTGTTATTATTATCTTATATCTTAATTGTTGTTGCTAAAGCAGTGGGGGGGTGTTGCTTTTTTTTCATAGATGCTTCCTATCGACTACGGTTCAAAAGTTTTGTTTGGCTTATTTGTCCGGAAAAAAAACTTTTGTATGGCAGCCATCTTGAAAAATGGCGGAATCCAAATTTTTTTATAATCGTAATCTACGACCTAGAAAACTCCCCGATGCAAAATTTCAGTCGGATCGGAGCAACTTTGAAAATGGCCGCCAATTTTTTCTTTTTTTTTTTTAATTTTTCCAACTTTTCCGAATTTCCCCCGTTGCCCTCTATGACATTTGGTCGAGCACCTTATACCTATCCCTAACCATTCAAAAGTTATTTACATTTTTATTTTGTATGGCGGCCATCTTATTTTTCAAATTTTCAAAAATCGCCCAAGGTTTGCGGCATATTTAGTTGAAGCCGTACCCCCATCCGATTTATAGTTTCCGAGATCCCCTGAGCAGTTCCATCTCTATGACACCTTTCCATGGATTTCGGATTTTTCTGGTTGGTTTCAAAACATCCTCTATCCAACGGTACCAAACACTACCCCCCACCATAACGGCAAGTGGGAGATCAATTCTGTCAATATGTCATATGCTTTATATTATATTAATTAATTAATTAATATCGAACAGCCAAGGTCATTCGAGATTAGGTCGCTACCATGTGCAGCGCATACACTGCAAATGTGTATTAAGGACGCTTTATAGAAAGATCGAGAATCGGAGTCCATTATTGAGACATGCCGCCAAGCGGTCAAGGTTTTACGTCGCCCCCTAATGAACCTTAAAATAAGAAAAGAAAATAAAAAAAAAGCAGTTCTGGACTGCCCAACTCGTTGGACTTCGACATATTACATGTTAAAAACATTATTAGAACTAAAGAAAATTTGCAACGATTCCGTTGAAATAACTGCTATAATAGACGAGGACACGAGTAATTATACATAGGTTAGGTCAAGACGTAAAATGAATTTAACTCGTGATAAAAGATCGCACACTACCGATCTCTTTCTAAATCAAATAAATGCGTACACACGAGAAAATACCGTATAATATTGGTATTGTTTCGGTATACACTTTCATTTGGTAACCCTTTTATTTGGGTTTTTAACCGAAATAATTGTGTAACAGTTTTAATAGGTTATCGTTTCAATCGGTAATCGGTTCAAACGGTTAACCTTAATGAATAGGTTTTCCGATCCCTGGTCAGGTGAACTTTTACTCTCCCCAATTGGTTTTCTGAACGGCTCAGGGTAAATGTCAAAGTTCACCTGAGTCATTTCTGAACGGCGTTAGGGTAATAATTACATTAACTGGGTGATTTCTGAACGCGGCCTTATTAACTACGCTTAAAAACCATTATATTTACATAGTTATACATATTTTTGTATATTGTTGGGGACTATTTAAAATAATTGGCAAAAACAAGATATCAACACACAGGTTCGTATGGAAAATTTTACATGTCTTTTGCTCTTGTTAAGATGTCCTAAACACTACATTTGTCATAATATTCATACATTCTCAACTCAGTAAAGCTATAATATTGTTTAATTACTATTTTCAGTACACATGCTTTGATGTCTCCAAGACTTTGATAGTATTTGGTGCTACCAGTGGAGGGATCTATGTCTTCAACAGAAGCCCCTGTGAATTTGTGCAACTGATTCCTAATAAGGCAAGTATATTTTATTTCTTTAATTTCTACTTTCTTAAACTAAATAGTATTGTTTAATGTCATTGAGTGACAAGACAAGCAGTTCTTTCACCTGATGGCAAGCACCATGCAACATATTTTACTAACTTATACAATTTGGATTAATTTATTGTCAGGCTGGATTATTACTTTGTTTTATTTTTCTTTTGATAATTTGCCAGTTATAAGTAACCTTGTTATATAATATTTTAATAGATGGGATTGAGTACAGAGCCAATCCCTATTGTTCTTCTCCAAAAGTAAGAAGTATAAGTACTTGTAGAAGGTGAAAATCCCTAGAACTATTAATTCGATTCTGGAAATTCTTTCACTGATATAACGCTGCACTATCACCAGCTACTTAATAAGTCATTAGTATTGCCTAGATTATTTATAACCATTGTTTCTACTGTAACTTTCAGGATGGTGCCATCACTCGGCTTGCTATATCAACCAATGAGAAACACATTGGCTTTGCAAATGGCCGAGGTACAGTAACAGTTACAGAATGTGACCAATCGTTAAGCGGTGGGCACTCAACAGTCACCTCGAGAGACCACTACGGCAATGAGGTGACAGCTATGGCATGGAGTGACAGGGACATGATGTTCTCGGGTGACGATGTTGGAAAAATTTCAGTTCTGCAGATGCAGAACTTTATTGTAAGTATAACTAGCCACCCACACTTACTTGCTTCGTACGTTAAAGAACTTATCTAAATGCTGGTGGGAGGAATACGAAATCCATCAATCATAGTTTAAAAAGTAGTAAACGGACAGGGTTTTATATTATTTAATGATACATTCTAAACATAAATCGTCACCTGATTTGAAGTAAAGTGTGAAGAAAAATACTGCATGTTAAATTTTCACTTTTCTGTTTCAGGCTAAAACCTTTCAAAGCTCTTCTCAAGTAATCATGAGCTTAGATTCAAGGATATGCCAAATTGACCTAAGATCCTGTATGCTGCTAGTTTCTACACTCACTCGATGTTATGTATGTGATACAACTCAAGAACAATACAGACAAATTGGACAAAAACTAAGAGACGGAGAATTTGGTGCTTGCTTTGTAAACAAAGAGAAAAACAATGAAGTCTCTGTAAAAAAGATAGAGCTTGAGCCAGATATCACTGAAGTAAAGAAACTGTACATGCTCAGTGACGATTTAAGATTTGCAGTTGGAAAGGATCTAGAAAACACTTTAATATTTTGCGCAAGACCCTCTTCAAGATTATGGGAATGTTCTGTAGATGGAACTGTAAAAAGAACTCATCAATTCAAACAAGTCTTAGCTCGACATCCACTGAAAATTGTTACTATAGAATCATATGAGAAAGAGGATTTTAGGATAGAAAATACTACCAATGATGATGATGATGGAAAATCAATAAACTTTTCTAAAATATATTCAATGAATGGTGCCATATTTTGTTTTAGAAAAGATGCTCTATATTTTTTGAATATTGATAATGTTAATGATACTGTTTGGTACGAATATAAAGATGTTATTGACTGCAAAGTAATTCACAACATGCTCTATCTGTGGTTGGGCGACGGCTCTCTAATACAATTGAGGTTCATGAAAATAGACAAATTTCTTTTAAAATGTTACATTGAAGAAAAATATTCACTGTGTGCTGAAATATGTGCTTTTTACAGTGATTGCTTAATGTCGGATAAATTGTCTCCTAAACTACATATTTTGGCAGGTTTGAGAGACAAAATTGATAAGGAAGTTTTGAATAATATTGAAAAAGTTTTAGATAATTTTGAAAGTCTGAAATCCTATCAAATGAAGGCTGGCATTCATGTAGTAGATAATTCATACCATGCAAAGTCATCTATGGATGACGAAGAGGACATATCAAAAAGTGATGATTACAAATTTTCATCTATAACACCAGAAGCGATGCAAACTTTAAAAGACCTCAGCATATCTGTATCGGGAAAACTAAACTCCAGCAAGAAGATTTTAAAAGAGAAATGGGAAGGCTTTGAAGATAAAATGAAGCATTTAGGAGAAAAACCGTTTCAAGAACTCGTCATCCAAAAAGATATCATAAGAACTGAAGATCCGAAAACAATATCTCTTGAAGAACTACCCAGTGTTGTAGTTTTAGAAGAGCAGTATACGCCTGTAGTGGTAGACAACGATATAATTTACAAAGATTCTAGTCAGAAAGCCATTGAAATCGACAATAATGTTGAAGAAAAGGATAAAGTCAGCAAATCTTTGTACCAATATTTTAGGTTAAGTCTAGTCAGTAAGGATATGGAGCAATCGAATTTAATTTCTCTTATTGAAAGCAATGCCTGTGATATTAGAGAGATCTACAATCTTATGTTAAAATTAGAAGAACACTGCATCAATATTGGAGCTATGGAAGAATCTAAATTCATACCAAATCATATATTTCTCAGCTATCTTAGTGAAACATCAAAGAAAGCAGAGTATTTAGATAATATTATAAAAGCAGAAGATCTTTACAAGTATTTTGTTGATTCTTGTATATCGGTGAATATGAAGACGCAGAAACTTTCGAATATAGGGTGCGAGTGCGGTTTCCCACTCCCATACGCAAGAACAAATCAAACACCAGTATTTTCAGAACTAATCGACGAATTTATAGAACTCCAATGGTCGAGTCAAACGAGGGATCAGTGCTATGATATCTGTAAAAAAATGCCCTACTTATGGAGGAAAATATTGTATCTAAGAAGGAATGAAGATTTGATGAACATACTAAGAATATTATTGCAAATGTTAGATGAAAACTTATTGCACTCTTTTCTACAGCAATTCACTTTGGATATTTGGAACAGAGCGGTGCAGTTGTATGCTACATTATATGCTAATATTTGTTTGAATTGTTCAAAGAAATTTGAGAATATATCTGTGAAAGATATGTTGAGCTGGGATGACTTAGGAGCGTTGATGATCAAGTCTATAGGTGGTAAACATGCGATAAAGGTTATGGAGAAACATGCCAACTTGATTGATTCTGGGGCCATTACAGTAAAGTTTTACCATACTAGTCTGATTGTGACAATGTTTGAGCAATATGATGGCACTGTGACCAATCAGTTGACTGATGCGTTGTACACTGTGTATGATTTTCAAGATGCGAGAGAAGAGGTAAATATCCATTTCTTATTTCCATTTCTTGTAATACCTAGTAGGCCTTTTTCCAAAAGAGGCAAGAGCGCCTTGGGAAGTTAAAAACGCTTTTGTGGATATTCAACCGCCAAGAAGTAGTGTACGAATATTACTGTGTTCTGGCCTTGCAAAACAAAGTTCTGGATGTAACTCTTATGGGCAGGCACGTTGCTTACCATAAGGTGAAGACTCGTAGTTGTATAAAAAAAATTGTACATTCAACCAATCAAATATTCAGCCTGTATGTACCTACTTTACACATTGTAATTCATGAATCAGATGTCAGAAAACTCGTCTTAAAAATACCTCTTAATGTGTTATTAAACCATCAAGGTCTAGGCAGATCTTATCTTGGTTTCAACTCTATTTTTAAGACAACCTGTTTTGACCATTTCAGATATGCAAACTCCTTCGGAGCAACATAAATGGGCAGATCAAGAACACTGCTTTGCCAATAACCGTCGCTGCGAATTCTCATCATTGGGGCCTGACGTCTTTACGTAAATTAGTGATTAGAGAAACTGAAGAAAATCATCACAAACTATCCGAATGCGAAGCTCAAGAAGAAACTACGTACGTAACTCTTAAGGATATAGTAGATAACTTATTTGTTATTAACAATGGCGCAACGGATTGTGCTCTCTGTGGGTTGCCATTGCAAAATGAAGTTCTAATCAAAGATGGCGGACTGTGGGTTTTTAAGTGTGGCAACACTTTCCACGGGGCGTGTTTAGACTTAAATAGAGTTAAGTTGTGTCCATCTTGCTTGCCTGTTATGTGATTTATTTCTTGCCAATTCATACTGATATTTAATTCAAATTTGCTTGGTGTAACATTTAAGCGGCGGCTTTTGTTGTCTATATATACTTACCTACTGATTACTATCTACTAAATGAGAACACAAATATTGTCTATATTATTATTTAATTTTTATTTACAAAATAAATGGACAGCCATAATAGTTATTACATATGCCACAGAATGTATACATATACCTACTGCTATTTTTAAGTGTTGCCAAATTTAGTTTGTTTTCGCATCTCTAGTTAATTTAAATGTACGAATGTACGCATGTAATAAATAATAATTTATATATTGAATTACTAGCTGCGCCCTGCGGTTTCCCGAGATAAAAAGGAGCCTATGTGTTAATCCAGGGTATAAGCTATCCTAAATTTCAATCAAATCCGTTGAGCCCTTACAGCGTGAAGAAGTAACAAACACACTTACACACACAAACTTTCGCATTTATGTTAGTGTGATAATTAGAAATGAGGCATGCTGTTTCTTAACTAGTACAAATTGTAAAGAGTATTAACATTTTCCGTTGCTTAACGTGTCCATGGAATATTATAAAATTGGCTTGTAGAGTTCTTTCTGACTTCATTACATTAGTATAATATATCGTACAAAAATATGTACGTTTTCTAAGAAAAGCTAGTTTTGTAAAAATACATCAAGGTCAAGATTGTAATTGCGTATTTGTGCTATTTTTATACTATCTCGAATATTGTAACATTGTTTTTAGTCTTAGGTTATGTATAAGCATATATATTTATTATATAAGTTTTTATTTTGTGTATTATTTGTTTGTCGTGTGCCGAATAATTTGGTTTTCTTCTTTCTTTTTTTCTATAAGCAATTTTTTTTTTACTATTATAAAATTGTAACCATGAATATTTGTTAATAGACTCGAAAACTGCTGAACGGCTTTCGATGTGATTTTCAAGGTTTGGTAGCAAGATCAACTTAGATTATAGGGTATGTTACACCAAAATTCGGTTGAGTGTCTACGAAGTTACAGCTTGACCTCTTCGTAGTACGCGCTGTCATATACAGGGAGGTCTTGCTAAAATGGACTCTGAAAAATGACGAATATGACCTTCCTCTGGCGTCCACGCAGACGAAGTCTCGGTAAAAAGCTGGTTTGATTATAATATGCTGCCCCTTATTGTGTGCAACTAATATTAGCAATAGAACATTGTCACCATATGGTGACACCCGCGTGTGACAGGTTATATAGTATTTGACTAGTGATTCTGTAGACTATGCAATAGAGAATACGGGATCGGACAACTTTTCAGAAAGTGTTTTAAATTAACTTCAATGAATATATTTAGCAATGAAAAATACTATTATAACGCTCTTTAAGTACCTAAAACTATGTTTAAATATTATGTTTAAAATATTGCCGCGCAAACGGTCACCTCAAAACTTGTGATGTCATATGTAGGTAGAAAACGACAAACTCTTCGAAATAAAACTTGCAAAGAGTTTCTTATACGTTTTGTGAAGTTTGGGGACGATTTTGTAGTAATGGAACGAAAAAACTAGCAAAAATACATTTTATGAAAAGCAAAAATTTAAAATAAACACAAGCTTGACTCACGGCATTTGCCTGCAACTGACGTCATGCGCTGTGATTGTTGTTTCGTTTGAGATGAAGAACAGATTAAAAATGTCAGAATTATTTATTGATTTAAAAATATAATTATTTCACAAAAATATTAATTGACTGATCTTTCTGGTTCGACGAACATTCGTTCTAACTACATTTTAGATTTTTTCTCGATTACTGTCCGATCCCTTATTGTGCTTGAAAGGGCGTTTACCGAACACAGTCCTCATTTGATTCTCGTCTCGCAACGACGTATTTATATAGATTCAGTAACACAACGAGAATCAAGGACGTCAATAATATCGTTTAAGACGGCTGTTCAGTGTTGCTATTAAAAAAAAAAACTGCACAGATTTCATGTAAAAAGTTAAATCTAGTTTACCTCATTTGAATGTGTAATCTCATTATTGTAAATTGTTTTGATTTTCTAAATAATACCAAAAATATACTTATTTTGCGTAGGTACTTACCCTAGCTTGTATAGCGTTTTATTAATGAGTGTAAATAAATACTTATAAATATTTTTGTATATGAAAATATTTAAGCCATATCATTCATGATATCATTCAGTTTATTCTGGTAATCTGTATTATGATGTTCTAAATTATGCATGTTCATAATAAATGTGTAAATTTTTATACATAATGTTTTTTTATCGTTCTTTATCCCCGCTGTACAAGCTCAACAGAGACTGGTGCGGGGGACCGAGTTCATATATAAGGGTACACTATGATGTTTATTCTTTATTCATTAATTTGTTTTAATGTTTTTTCTCTCATAAATTACTGAGGTTGCGGGTTCGATTACCGCGACAGGACATGTTTTTCTAAAAGCACAAGCATTTGTTTTGTCTGGATTTTGTGGGACCATGGTCCTTGTAGTTCCTGGTTCCCTAGATACAGGGAATCCTAGTTAAACTTAGTGATTAGAGTACTGGGGCCTTCTCTGATTTATAATTACGATCTTCGTTCCGTCGGATGAAAGGGACGGCGCTATGCAACAGGCATAAGTGTGTCTTTTAGGCCGCACGAACGAACGAACGAAAGCAAGTCAGTAGGCCGCTTACGGATTGCCATTAGCCGGATCCACACCGGGCGATCCACAATCGAACATTTGCTACGTTAGGTTCGTCGTCACAGATTACTTACTAGTTACTTCGTAACGTCTTGTTATTTTGTCGTGTGGACCGGGCGAGTCGCGTCCACACCGACCGCGCGACCGCGCGTTTGGGTCGTGAATCTGCCGCGCGCGTTAGAGCAGACGTGGATCGCTCGGTGTGGACCCGGCTGTTGAGACTCAGGTAGAATGGCTCAAATCTCATTTAGTACCACTGTGGCTGCGGGTTCGATTCCCGCTACGGGACAAGTGTTTATGCACAAAAAAAGCGCAAGAATATTTGTTTCGTGACTGGGTTGTGAGACCTTCATCATCATCAAGGCCATCACGTTTCCACTGCTGGGACATAGGCCTTCTCTCTTAGAGAGAGTAAGGGCCTTAATCCACCACGTTGGCCCAGTGCGGGTTGGTGCATGTCACATGGTCTGAATTTTTGTGATAAATTCTTGGATATGCCGGTTTCCTCACGATGTTTTCCTTCGCCGTTTTTAGAGCTAGTGTTAAATCTGCACATAACTTGAGAAAGTCAGTGGTTCGGGGCCAGCGGGATTCGAACTCGGGTGCGTCAGATTAAAGTCGCACGTTTTCCCACTGAGTCACACTCGCTATAATTATGTGAGATCTTGGTTCTCTAGATACCTACAAAGAGCCTAGTTAGTGACAAAGATCTATGTGTGATCGTTGGGCGTAAATTTATAATACTTAATAATTCACCTAAAGATGCTTTCGCTAGACGGTAGGATCTAGGGTCAGATGCAGAAGGCAGTAGGTATAGGTACCCCTTGACACCGCACGTATAGTCAGGAGGTTCCTCACTCTGCAGCCCTAACCTGCGGTTTAAGGTTTTTATAGTATAGGTATGTATTTTTTATAGAAGTGTTGTAAAAAACCTTTATCTGAGAATGTAAATATATCTGAATAACAATAATAAATTAAGTAAATCTGGGTAAATTCAAAAACAGGAAATATAAGCAGGTAAATGAAAATGAATGAAACTATATATTTTCAAGGTTTATTTTTAATATATTTTGGGTTTTGGCACAATTTTTAAATAATGTGTCCTGGTTTATACTAGGTGTTTAAACCTAAATTCTATATAGGTACTTATACATTTGAAATATCGAATGCTAAGTAAAGGAGTTAAGTATGTAGGTATTTAATTTAATAATAGAGAAAAAACTAACAAAAATTGCAAGAAAATAACAATTTTTAATTTAAGTACATATTACTCAAAAATCACAATGCTTGCAATCCAAACAGCAGAAAACAAAACAAATATATGCTTAATTCCATAAAAAATAAAGTTTACATGCGACTGTACACTATTTTAGGTAGAAAAACAATATGGCATTTACATGTTTTATTATGGCAAGATATACGAATAGAACTTTTAAACTGTTTCAATAAATTAAAAATGTTATCAAAAGAGATCCTAACACACTACAGACACGGGTTTAGGTATCGACCATCGAATAACTACAATCTCTAACTCTTACCGAAATATTTATTTACACTGATTCAACATAAAAATAAATAATTTAAAAACTAAACCCTTATACATTTACTAATAATAATACACTAAGTTTTATAGCATAAACATTTAGTAACTACACATAGAAATAAGCTTACACTAATTTTCTACCATAAAATGTACTGGCATAAAGTGACAACCTAAAGACAAAGAAAAACGATGTTTATAAATTAGAAAAATAAATAACAAAATAAAAATGACAACGATTTAAGAAACAAGTACGTTTTTGAGTTGATACATGAATTCTTTACATTTTCTTCGATTATTGTATAAATTATGCAAGACCTAGTTCCTACCTTCTACTTAATAAAATTGCACGATTCGATAAAGCGATAGTATATTTATTTCTATTACAATTACAATCTCAAGGACACTACGTATATATTTTTACAATAAGAATCACTGGAATATATTATAATCAACTGTTTCAGTAAGTAAAACTTACTTATAAGTAAAAAAAAACTTGCATGTAAGTGTACTCTAAACACAATTGGACTTTGAGTAGGTAGGTAAGTACAGTTGACACGCGGTAATCCGACAAACGTTTTGCAAGGCGGTGTCGGATTATCAAATTTGTCGGACTATAGACATCTGCCACAGCCCTTTAGACCGGAACGTTTTAAAAAGAGTACCTTGTAATCCGACAAATTACATATTAAAGTGGTAAGATTTTATATGTACCTACTATAAATCATATGATGGGAAATTTTCTTGAGTGTCTGCCTGCCCTGGCCCACAGTCAGTAAGTAGATGAACGTTTGAATGTTTTCGCGGTTCTTTTTAATGTCATAAATTGTGGATTGTCGGATTACAGGGCGGCGCGGATTAGACAGGGGCCGGATTATCGGGGGTTCATTGTAGTAGCTACTTGCATTTTGTAGTAGTTAAGCAGTAGCTTGTCAGAAATGTCCGCTTTGCATAACGCGTATGTACCTACTTATTATATTTATTGTTAATGAAAGTTATTGTTATATACGCTTGCATGCAAGTATACGTTATTTTAACAATCTACACGCTGACAACTTTATTGATTTTAGAGACGATTTTCAATAAATGTTTTGTTTTAGTTTTTTTCATGTACCTAGAGGTATAAAATGTGTTATATTTTTAACTTGATATACTGATTATAATGTCCAATGTACCGGTGGAAATATTTACAATTGAATTGACAATACAGGAATTGACCATTTTGTGATCAAAATATCATTTAGTTTTTGATATATTACACAATAACTAGGAATAACTTTTAGAAGTATTTTGCCTATAGGTATTATTTTTAAAATGTGCTATGTTATAGTGTACTTACTACTCGAATATATATTTTATATATTCACAAAATTGTCTTAATCTCATATTTGTGCTATTACGATTGTGTAATATTATGCGCGTTAGATATTATGTATCTCAACTAAGTCTATGAGTATTCATTATAAAAAAACCGTTTTGCTTCTCACCCGAAGTGTCCGTCAAAACAGTCTGTGTTCAAAACACCTTAATTTTCAAGCATTTCGCTTCAAATTTTTGGTTTGATACATTTTTACTTGCTTACTTCGCTAAATATATCTATTTTTAAGATATTATACATGGCCACAGAAAAGTCTACGAAATACCCCAAAACTAAAACGATTAATACTAAAAACCTAAATCTTACAATGCTATAATATTAGCCAAATAGAAGTTAAATCTATCTACAACAGGAATTGTATCTATTTACACAGGAGAAAATACCCAGCTACGTCACTACTTTGAAACTGATTTATATAATTCTATTTATGTACATTTTTGCCTATTTATTATCTACTCGTCAGTTTACACAAATTCAGCATTAGTATTACATAATATTCAAACATCGATACACAAAAAGTTTCTATATTTCCACCCACATTTTACTATATAGGTATATATATATATTTAACAGGAAATATATACTCCAGTAATATATTTTTGTGATGCTGCTTCCCAGTCCTAGGCTTTAGTTTTTAATGAGCAAAATAAGTACAACAGCAAATTATTTCACTGGATTCATCACAAAAGAAAATTACTCAGTGCTGCAATCTGTGAGACAAAATATTGAATTTAAGTGGGTAGATACGCATTTTTGTGATCTTGCAGGTAATTATTATGTTTACAGGTATGTACAGGAATATTTAACAATATTTTTATCATTACATAATAGTGTTGAAATGTGGGCGTCACAACAAACATCTTAATCCTCTAATGGAATAATCTCATTAATTAGGTCATTTATAAAACGAGAGAGATCCAATACGAAACACTGGCATACAAACCTACGTACATAAAGTAAGTCCAATTTGAGATTCTTCCAATCTCAGTATTTACAAGAGATTCCATTTTCTACATCTTACAAAATAAGGTCTAATTTTCCTTAACACTTTCGACAACAATCAAGACGATGCATATTTTTATATTATGTTGAAACTTTAATTATCTAAGTAGGCTGGACCTACATAGTTATCAACACAATAAATATAATCGGAAACCCTAGAATCATTCAGATTGTTTTATAGCCATAAGTAAAAGTGATTTCAAAAAGTTGATCTCCCAAAACTTGAATGTCCTCCAATTAGTTACATCGACGTCGAAGGACCAACATTTTTAATACCGCTTCGACATTTTCGTTTATCAATTGAACTAGAATTTTATTAAAGTTTTACGCAATACAGAGTCTGGTGGTTTAAATAGGAAATTGTCCGACGCATCTAGATAAACAGTGTCTCCTAAACCAAGAACTTGTGATAGCCTAATTTTACAGCTGCACCTTCCATTCACTGCAAAAGTACAAATCATCCAAAACCGTGTGAACTACGCGTTGAAAACAAAAGTTACTTCTAAAAAGTAGCTTGCCTGTTTTGCAAGTCGGCAAGATATCCAGTTTACATCCGAGTTGCGACTTGTAAATTTTGCAGTCGAAGACACTCAAATATCTGGCACAGGGTTTCACAGAGTGTTCAAACTTCCAAGACATTACCAGGGGTGATGCGCGGGTGGCATGGAAAGTTGCGCGGCGTGCGGGTAAGGCCAGCCGCGCGCCGTATTTCAATCATCCTCTCTGGGAGATAGTGGAGGAGAAAACGCTCCCATTTGCTGGTAACTCCCACCGTTGGGAGGTGGGGAGGAGTTGCTAGGTCCAGGAGACGAAAGCCCCGGTAAGAAGCCTAGCTCGCTGCCTCCGTCCCGGCACCATAGCTGCCGCATCTCCTGGCGTCGTGAACGCATCAGATTCTTATATTCGGATATCCGCATCTTCTTGCCGTCGACTATGCACGTCCTTTTCGGTCTTGGTCGGTATCTGGAATGATAGAAAGAAATGATTTGATATGTCGTTAACCAACTTGGCCTATTTAGTTATTAAACAAGAGCTGCTTCTTCAGCAGGATAATTTCTATGGATCATTATACCTATCGATGTCAATTTAGGGGGTTTAAACAAAATCACGGTTGCAATCTAAAAAAATTTTTTTATTAACTTTCCAAGTTATTTATTTCATTCGGTTGCTTACAAGTGTTAGTCTAATATAATTGGGAGACGGCGCGAACGCAGTCCCCACTACCATAAATGACGCGTCCGAGTTATCCACATTAGGGATACTCGCAGAGGTCAACCCTCCCGCAGTGCAATGAGAGAGGAGCCTCGCTCTGGGGGAACCGCCTTCTTGATCACGGTGTCCCCTACGCCAGGTAAGTATGAATAGAATTTCGCGTGCTAGCACTGCCCCGGTTCGCCGGAGAATTTCGTCACCGCGATTCAGCAAATTCGGCATTCCAATACTAACGCCATCTAGTTTATTCTAGTGTAACTAAAAAAACTTGCATATATATATATATATATATATATATATATATATATATATATATATATATATATATATATATATATATATATAAATATAAATAATGTATATATATATATATATATATATATATACATTATTTATATATTATATTATTATAGAATTAGAACAGCTCATACCCCCAGTCACCGTCTTCCTATGTGTGTTGCAGATGTTAATTGGCGACGGTGACTGCTTTCAAGTAGACTGGGCCACTCTTACATATAAAAAACTCACCTATAATCCGGGTGCTTCTCCATATGAAGCTTTGAAAGCCTCGACTGCTCCTCATAATACGGCTGTTTCTCCGAATTAGACATTGACTTCCATCTAGCTCCTAATATCTTGGATATGTTGGAGTTATGCATGTCTGGGCAGGCTTTGAGGATCTTCCTGCGTTCATCCTTAGCCCAGACCATGAAGGCGTTCATGGGTCGTTTGATGTGAGGCTTGCCAGCTTCGTCACGTTTGGGCTGCCGGACCAGCTTGGCCTTTTCTGATTCCTCGGGCGGGGATTGAGCCCATGATGATGCTGGAATAGAGAAATGATTTCATGAGTAAGATTTCCAAATTTTGTTTTCTCAGGAAATAGCTTTGCAAATGAAAATATTTTTACGTAGGTACGTAGGTAGGTAGGTAGGTAGGTTAACAGTGCTTTTGACCACATCAACTGACACTGATGTCAGTTGATGTGGTCAAAAGCACTGTAAAGGTCAAGTTGATGTTTAGTAATGCAGATCACCGCAGGTGCACAACCTTAACAGCCCCGCTACTTAAAAATTATAGAATCAATTTGTTGGGAACCTCCTACATACTAGTTCTATTCAAAAGTGTAAGGTTTTAGAATGAGCAGTAAACTGGCAGGTACCTATTGAACGTAGTTATTTTTCTAAACTTCAAAATATCTTGGATACCTACGCTCCTAAGCTGTCACCGCTAAAATAATAAAGCTATCAAACGAGAAGGTCAAATACACGTAGTGACACTTAATGGAAACTCCTACCTAATAAATAAGATGTGAAATATGAATGCGTATTGTCGGACACCAACGGAAGTTTTAAATCGTGCTGTAAATTAACCTAAGTGAATGGAAACACCTAAAACAATCGTTAAAATGATATTACAGTACTTCGGATACTTCGGAAGATGTACATACTATTTAGGTTACATATTTCATCTACGACATTAGAACGTTAGAACGTTTTCCACTAAAACGTTTATTGCCATGTATTCAATAAGACGTCATCTTGTAATGTTATCATCATGGTATTGCGTAAGCATTAAATCATCATCATCAGCCCATTATGTTCCCACTGCTGGGACTCGGGCCTTCCCTCGTAGAGAGAGTATGGGTCCATAATCACGCTGGCCCAGTACGGATTGGTTGATGTCACATGTTCTTGAAGTTTTTTGATAAATTCTTGGATTTTTTCTTTCCCGATGTTTTCCTTCTTCGTTTTTAGAGCAAGTGTTAAATCCACACTTAACTTAAGAAAGTCAGTGGTGCGGGGTCAGCGGGATTCGCACTCGGGTGCGTCAGATCGAAAGATCTCTCAGACTAGAGTAGGGTACTATAATTTAAACAAATGCTTGTCGGACGCGCAGCTTCCGTAATCATTTAGTTTTTCTTACGTAATTCTTAAAGTTTTCATCATAGGCAAGGTTAACAGTTCCGATAATATAATGAATAACCTTTATTTAATATTGAACCCTAATCATGCCAAGTTACGAACACCAAGCGTAACTATTGCCCTGCGCTTCAAAATGAAATGCTCATCAACTAACGCAACTTTATCAATGCCTTATTTTTAGATTTGCTTTCTCACATTAAAACCAAATATACATCAATTAAAGAAACATCACGTTTTTAAACATATTATTACGCCTAGCCATAAAATGTGTCGAAATGTGTCCAAGTGTCAACGTATTTTTTATATGTCGGCTGGTTTTCCACGGTGCATGTTTAGTCAATAAGTCATTCTTGTTTGACTTTTAATGCGTTAGCCGTAATGGACATTCTCGTTTAAAAATTCTAACAATGGTTGTTATGGCTGTAAAATATACTGTTAATGACACCATATTTTGTAACTCCCAATCTCTAACAAAAGAGAGATCAGTAAGTGTAACTTTGGTGATATTTTTACTTTTTACGGCCTATGGACTGTCTTCTTTTTACTCAATCGGTAAAGGTAAAAGGAAAAGATGGTAATTAGTTACAGATGACAGTTTTTTGTTAGTCGATAGTTAGTTACCTGGTCAACCTTAACTACTGTACTAAATAGGTTGGTATGTAAAATGAGGTGCCATTGTTTTTTGTAATCCAGAAACAGTACAAAATATCCAGAATACGATACAATAAATAGATAGATATATATTATTCTATGTGAATAGATTGTTTTACCTTTCGTCACGGAAAATAACAAATATAACAGTATAGCATCACTAAGGTCGACGAAAGAAGTCATGATGCGTAAACGTAACAAAACCCTTATGAGTGGAAAATAAGAAAACGCCTGCATAGATAAGGACCTCTAATTAGATAATTACAAATCTACACATCACACTCATTAAAACAAAACCTAAACGCTTGGCGAGCGACCAACTCAAAATGGTTACAAAATCCCTTCCTTTAAAACAAGAGAACCGCGCGAAATGCAAAATGGATGGCGCTCGCGACGCACGCTTCCGCTGTCATTGGTGCGATCGCCAAGAGAAATGACAGGTGCTATGTGGATGCATGACGTAAATCTGGATCAGGGAAATATTTGCCTAAGACTATTAGGATGTATGAATGGGACTATAAATACTACTAAGAATGGTTAGCATCGAAGTAATGCAGTAACTAAGCTAAATAATAATGCCTAAATAATAGTGAATTTATTATGAAATGTAGAGCGTTATGTTCTTCTAAATCCAACGTATAAAATAAAGTAGGTAGATACATGGATAATGTTTTAGCCAATGTCACAAAGATAATCACTTACGTTTTATGTCTCTATATTCAAAGCATAATAAAATTCTGACAATACTTTTTTTAACGCTAAATAGATCTATGTTTGGCCACTATCTCGCTTGATGTGAAGCGATGTGACCTAAGATGGAGCACATAGACGACAGTTGAGCGGCTGCTCAGACCCGTCTCCGAACCGTTCACCGAACATCATCCCGAAACACGACTAGGTCGTTTGACGGCATGGCTTTGTACTTAAAGACGGGGGAGACATGTGAATTAATACGGACAGGCAGGAACCTTAAAAATATCTTAATTGAACGCAATTACCTATCCAATATGATAAAATTGAGATATTTATCATTTCAGTTCCTCGGCTTCTGTTTGGTACCTAGTTGATGGAAGCCAAAGCCTAGTAACCTTAATTAGTATTCTGTGGTATAACTCGTACTGTTAACTAATTACCATCCTTTCCTTTTATCTTAATATTGTTTAAACATGAAATTATTAATTTTCAATTTTATTATACGTATGACAATCTAGTCCCACGGACCAAACATTATTAGATGCACTTTCGCTCCCAACAATATCCCGAACTAAACCCACGGAAATCTCGAATCGTAGGATGTTATAAATTATCAAACAGCGTGTCAAATTAATTCGAGAAATACCAGCGATTTCCAGCCGAGGCTTATTAATTGTACGGACACTTGTCCGTAGACTCGTCAGTGGAAATGTTGAGCGTTACTTCTGACCCACATATTTGCTAGATTTCATATATTTGTTTAATGTTATGCCGCGAATTATTTGCAAAACGCCGCGTTCTGTGAGATGGGACTGGAGAAATTAATTCAATGCAGTCAGTTGTTGGATTCTGATTTCTTATTGGTTGTGTAAATTTAGTGTAGGTATCTATTGAAAATAAATTGTGGATAGCAAAGTGTTGAAAGCCATTTTTAACGTATACAATCATAAAAATACACAGATAATAATATAACGTAGGTACATTAGAGAGAGGTATGTCTAGTTAAGACCGAGTGTGGCTCAGTGGGAGCACGTGCGACTTTCGATCCGACGCATCCGGGTTCGAATCCCACTGGCCCCGCACCACTGACTTTCTTACGTTATGTACGGATTTAACACTCTAAAAACGGTGAAGGAAAAAATCGTGAGGAAACCCGCATGTCCAAGAATTTATCACAAAAAGTCAAGGACATGTGACATACACCAACCCGCACTGGGCCAGCGTGGTGGATTATGGCCCATTCTCTCTATGAGAGAAGGCCCGTGTCCCAGCAGTGGGAACGTGATGGGCTGATGATGATGATGATGATGATGATGATGATATATATATATATATATATATAATATGTATATAGTATTTATTGTGTATCCTAAACCTGTGTCACGGAATGCGGATTTTATTTCTAGTTCCATACAAACTCATGCCGTCAAACGAATGTTGAATGTTGTGTGTCGAGATGATGTTTATGAACCATCAGGGAGACGGGTCTCAACAGTCCCTCAACTGCTGTTACCATCAAGCGAAGGACTTGCTCGTCTCATTACTCAATTCCAACAAAAAACCTTTAGATTTTTGTGCTCTATCTTCGGCCACGTCGTCGCTAAACATCAGGCGAGATTGTGGCCAAATATTATTTATACTAATATTATAAAAGGAAAAGATTTGTAGTTTTGTATGTTTGTAACGAATAAACTCAAAAACTACTGGACCGATTTCAATAATTCTTTCGCCATTTGAATGCTACGTTATCCCTGAGTAACATAGGCTATATTTTATCATGTCGACGAGAACGAAGTCGCGGGCGGTTGCTTCTATTAGATACAATAAGGAAAAAGTTCACAGTTATGAATATGAATCAGTAGATTCTTATTATTTTTATATGAAGCATTAACGAATGCCAATGGGTTCGAATTGGAAATAAGAATGAACATGGGTTCGAATGGGAAATAAGAATGAATATGGGATCGAATGGGAAATAGGAATGAATATGGGTTCGCGTCATCACAGAGCAAAAGGCAGAGAAAAAGATTCACTCCAATCTCAATAAATGGCGCATACGTCACCCTTAAGACGGTTAAATAACAGAAGAAAAAATTCGACACTCGAGTTGGTGACCTTAGCTCAAATGGTAGAGCGTCGCGCGCTGAGGGAATATTGGGTTGCGGGTTCGAGTCCCAGCCGGTAGTCGTATGTTTTCTTTCCGAAAAAACTTGTTTGAATCAGTGGATGATGACACAACATAAAATATTTTCAGTCCAGGGAACCATTGATCAATTGACCACAGAGCGGAACAAAGGAAATTAGTTTCCTTGTAGGGATAATTAGAAAACAATACATCTTATTCTTGTATCACACGATCATTTACACGGTACGGCAGAAAATTATTTCAATCTTAGGTGACGTCGATGCAATCCCCCAGACGTCAATATTTAGAGTCTAGAATCTTTCGCACTGAATTCAATATGCCCTTGACTGACAACATTTTTCTTTTATGATACAATTTTCTCCGTCCGTTTATGTTTCGTTAGCCCTTTCCACCCAAAGGTTGTCTGGAAGAGATCGCTTTAAGCGATAAGACCGCCCATTGTTATACCATTATGAACATTTAACTTGTTATTTATTTATTTTTATTTTTTTTACTGAATGACGAGACGAGCTGGTCGTTTGCCTGATGGTAAGCAATACGCCAGCCCATAACAATAACAGCACCACCCAGAACTTTGTTTTGCAAAATCCTGCGCGGCGCTCTACTGCGCTCGTCACTCTGAGACAATTAGCTGTTGAGTCTCATAATGCCCAGTAATTTCGCTGGCTACAATGCCCTTCAAGCCGGAACACAGTAATGCTTGCGCACTACCGCTTGGCGGCTGAATAACTGGCAAAGCGGTGTACTTGTACTTAATTTCTATCTTTAGGGTATAATGCGTCGCTGGATATGTACCTATGCATAGTGCTTACATGCCCAGGGAAAAATGAGTAGGATAAGCTATATTGTAAATACTAACATAGATATAAGAAAATTGTTACTAACAAATTATGGATGAATCCGAAATAAATGAATTTATTATTATTTATAAGGTGAATATTAAAGTGTTTATCTATCTATTCTTATATTAAAGAACTGCTAAGAACAGCTTTGCTAACTAAAACAACCGACTTACAACAAGTACTTAGCCAACTAGACTTCTAAGTCTGGTTGGTTAAACAAAGAGAACCAAACAGACCCCAATTTCATCATTTAAATGGTCATAACAGTCGAGTTACAAATCATGTTTCCACAGTTCCTTAATAAAATGGCAATTGCTAGATTTAGAGAGCTTCGCAACGATTATTATCAACATCAAGTAATTAATATTTCCTGTGAGCAATAACGCAACTCGCCTATGACAATTTAGCACGGCGAGAATTACGTAAATGTTGGCGTCAACTTCGCTATTTTATTTACAAATAGATCTTACTTTGTAAGCCGTAACTGTGAGAAGTTAGGAGAGGGGGAAGATAAGATAATGTCAAATAAGACCGGTCGACTTGACCAACGTAACGGTCAATCAGCTGAGGAGCTAAAGGATCTAACTTGTTTTTTTTTTTTACACTTAATAGATCTATGTTTGGCCACTATCTCACCTGATGTGAAGCGATGATGTGGCCTAAGATGGAGCACATAGATCTAGAGAGAGACGGCAGTTGAGCGGCTGCTCAGACCCGTCTCCCCGATGGTTCACCGAACATCATCCCGAAACACGACTAGGTCGCTTGACGGCATGGCTTTGTTCGGTGGGTGGTATTACAACCACGGCCAGAGCCTACCACTCCAGAGCGCGTAAGCGGGTTTCATCACGATGTTTTTCCTTCACCGTTTTAGAGCGAGCGTACAAAATCTGCACTTAACTATAAGTCATTGGTGCAGGGCCGACTCGGGATTCGAACCTAGGTGCGTCGGATTGAAAGGCGCACGAGTTCCCGCTGAGGCACACTCGCTCTCGGTGAAAAGTAACGGACATTTTAAAGAAACCGTCAGATATTTTTTAAATAATATTTACTTGGTTACTAGGCTACTTATGGATAGTTACTTTTTATTTTATTTTTTGTTGACCTGAATGATAAGACGAGCAAGTCGTTGGCCTGATGGTAAGTGCCACGCCTGCACATAATAATTGCAGAGCGACCCAGAACTTTTAAATGTGTTGGTATGTGAGATATAAAGGTTGTGAGATGAGGAAATGTTTGAAATGAAAAAAGAAAACTTGCCAACCGGTTTTTAGGCAGAAGGATCTTAGGACCAAAAATTTATGAAAACTGAAAAGCATTAAAATGCTCTACAGCGGTATGTTCTGATGTAAATTTTTAGATTTAACAAAAACTTTCTAAAGCGTCTGGAATTTAATTTGTATTTTGTGATGAAATGCGAATTTCTTCATTGATTTTCAGTTTTATTGGCTTGATAGCATTGAGCGGATATGTTAATCGCTGCTTTGATCGCTTACATTACGAAATGGTCTGAAATACACAAGAAGCGCTTGGATAAACAGTTCGGTGTCTCTGAATGTTACTGTCAAGAAATGCGCCGTGTCGCCTACAAACATTTTGATGTTGGATAATTACTTAATATTAATTAATGCGTTCAGAATATTCCGGTAAAATTGAAGAAGATGTTTAACTAAAGATTGTACTGTTGAATTATGCACCACCGCTAAGATGTTGTTGTCACTACAACAACATCTTAGCGGTGGTGCTGACAATATTTATTAGAAACATCTGGGTATTTGCTTTACCTATCTTGATGTTTTTCTTTTACCTTCTACTTATTTCAAGCAATAGTAATAACTTATACTTATCACTATTAATAATAACAACTTGATCAATGATATTGCATTTTATATTCGTTTTATCAAAACCACAAATCTTTAGCATAAAGTTTATGACGATGTTTTTTGAACTAACAAGATTATGATTGTTAATTATGATAATCATTCTTAATAATATTAATTTTATGTGAGAAAATTGAACAGTTGCTGTTTCTCCGCATAAATAAACATCAAAACGGTACTTTTAACTATTTTTGATATTCACACTTGTCACTGTTTTGCAAAGAAGGCAATATTTGGGACACAATGATCATACCTCTTGTTTTTGTGAAAATAGTTCATCAAATGGTGTGATGAACGAGTCGTCCGCCTAATGGCTTACGCCACGCCTGCCTGAGACTAAACGATACGATACATATATAATAATATATATAGCATAGGTAAATAGCGCAGTTTAAAACAAAAGTAATAGGTACCTACAGATATAATGAAATAATGCAGAATATTAATAAACGATAGGTAGAGCAACGGTCACTGCAGGCAGTAGTGTAACTCCAGAGTTCTCACAGACACACAGGAAGACCACGTTTGAGGAATGCAATTTCTAAAAAATCTATGCCTTTGATCAGTAATATAACTGTAGGTACAAATCCTCGATTAGAATATCAAAAGAATTCTTCACATATGTCGGTATGTCTGTATCTACAGATATCTGTTTAACGTCTTTGCTTCAATGACACCTATTCTAACACGCGTGTTTAACTAATAAATGATTTGATTAGACAGCTGGACTAATAGGTATTTTGGGAAGCTCTTACGCGCGTTTGACGCGTTTTGACGTCATCATATTATGTGATTCACGGTAGTTAGTGTTGAGTGCTTTGAATTGTGGAGAATTTTGATTGTTCCGGTTTGTGTGAGACGAATTGGAACTACCCACCCTATGACAAAATTTCAAACTAGACCGTTTTTTAAGACGCTTTTGGGTTGAGTAAAGTTTTCAGTTGAAAAGATTTTAATAAGGATGTTGAATACATCACAGATCACATCTGTAATACGACTCTTGAACCACTGTTTGCCTTCATTCAGAATAAGGCGACTGCTCCGCTAAAGTCGACGGCTCGAAGGATCAAATATACACTTAATATTTTACACTTACCGTTGCAAGCTGCGTTGTACTCCTCTTCTTTCTGCATTGAGTATTGTGACTCCTCCATCGGGGGGTATGGCACGAACCGCGGCAGCATCATCGAAGGTGCGGGGGATGGTGACCGCTGCTTGCTTAGATTCAGAGGCGTGTCAGGGTCTTGGGGCGGTGGTGACCGCGTGGTCATCTGAGCCAGTTGCGCTGAGGCGGGCCAGGGCGCGTTGGATACGACCTGGAAGAATGTTGACTGTTGAGTACATATGTCTTCAAATGTGCGAAATAAGACTATGTACTAACCCTACTTTTCAAGGCTTAGGTATACGTAGGCAAATTGCCAATAATTGTCGTCATTACTATGGTAGCTTTATTTAAGGGAATTAGAAATCAGAAAATAACCTTAGGTCTTGACCATCTTGTATAGATTCACTTCTTATGCAAAAGACGATAATAGTTAGGTAGCGCAATTATAAGATAATAATTAGTTTCAATTTAAGATTTTCAATACGTTTAATGTGAAGAACGAGATTATTCTAACAATCTTCGTTAAAATTCTTGTAAAGTCACAAAGTCACAACCGAATCAATTTACTATCGTGACATAACAAAGTTTCTTCGGAAACCAAAGGAAATTGCATCAATTAATTCTGACCGAGAACATCAAATAAAATCGTTCGAAACAAAACTGGGTGACGAATGACGAGCATATAAATTACAGCTGATTATAATTTTACATAACAAAATGTTGGATGAATGATTAGACAACTTTCGTTTTTGGTGGTCCGGCTGACAATAAATAAACCACTTTCGTAAGACAGGTGAAGAATGCTAAGAAATGGAGCAACAGTATCGTGGACGTTATTATGATAGAAGCAACAACTATTTTCAACCGACTTCAAAAAGGAGCAGGTTCTCAATTCGACGCTTTGTTTTTTGTATGTTTGTAAGGCGATTACTCCGCCAATTATGAATCGATTTTGATGATTCTTTTTTTTTGGTAGGTCATACTTCAGAGGTGGATTCATATAAATTTTATCGAAATTGATTACCTAAGCACTTTAAAAAAAATAACAAAAACAAAAAATATAAGTTGAGTCTTGAAGTCGGTTGTTGTTTGTTTTTCTAAAAATTAATTATTCTTTATTCTGTTAACTTTGACATTATATTGAAGCGAAAATTTGCGACTAAGTTACCAATCGGATAAATGAAAAGACGCACGT
The DNA here is from genome assembly GCA_951640565.1 of Petrophora chlorosata. Taxonomy (NCBI): domain Eukaryota; kingdom Metazoa; phylum Arthropoda; class Insecta; order Lepidoptera; family Geometridae; genus Petrophora; species Petrophora chlorosata. The sequence continues at coordinate 8,850,284 of OX621203.1, read as the reverse complement.
AAAATAAAATACAAAAACAGAGAGAAAGAATACTTATAACAAAACAAGACAATACGAAATACAGGTATAGATGAAGTTTGTGGTGCCATAAGGGATTGAGTTCATCTGTCTGACTTAATTCGTCAGGTGTTGTAGATGCCATAGCATGATCAGCTCAGTAAGTACGTCCCCATTTTTGGGAAATGGTCATACTCCACCACACTGGCCCGCTACGACTTGGTGGATGTCACATGTCCTTGAACATTGTGATTCTTGGACATGTCGATTTCCTCAAGATGCTTTTTTCCACACATTCATTATTGGTTAGTGCGGAGCCAGCGAGATTCGAACTCCGGTGCGGATCGAAAGTCGCTCACTTTTCTCTTTTGAACTTTTCTAAATTAATATTATTAATATTCTTTTATATATTATTCAGGTAAACTATAAGCGCGTTAGCGCGTTACTATAAAAAAAATGTGACACCTAGAAATATAATTAAATAATCTTTCACCAATTATTAACTGAAGTCGTGTAGATGTTAACATCTACTTACAGACTAAATGAAGTCGATGAGTTTATAGACATCGGTACTAGTCACAACATCATCGACATTTTGTTTGTATACTTTGGCTCTATCCATATCTAACTACATACCTACACTGTTATATGAATAAGATGAAACTGTGTCTGTGAATTCACACTTTTTTTTAAGAAATTGAAAATCTTGTGTTATTTGTAGGTATTTGAGGTGATTATGATAAAATGTTATTAAAATCTTCAATGTTAGATATTCCGCCAAATAATTATCGTTAAGCTTCCTCTCGTAACATTTCATAATTATTTGCGATAAATTTCAGTAGTCATATTTTTTATCGTTCATAGACATGGATCTAGAGGAAGACCGGAGTTGAGAGACTGTCATCCCGTACATCCGTCTCACCAAGGAACTAAAACGTTTTCAGAAGTCCAAATTGTATTCAGTAGGTAGGTTGTACCCTTAGAAAACCTTTGTCGCACCGACTATTTATTAAGTCTCATTTATAATTCTAATTCCTTAGTCTAAGCCTAAGTAACCTCTGAAAATTGAGGGCACAAATGACCAACACAGACCAAGTCACGAGCAAAAGCTCGTTCAATAAACACACATAAATGTTGGCCAATATCCTGTGTGATGCCATAATTGACATTGTGTTTACGCCGTCTCGCGGAATGGCGCAATCTGTGTTGGCCATAAAACATTAGTCTTTGATTCGGCTGGTATTGCTCGTGTTTAGTGTTCCGTAGCTTACGGGATACGCGATGTTTGCAATCATATGAATTGTAAATCTCATCGTTTGAATACCTTGCACTACGAACTTTTATTGAGTCGTAACAGTTTGACAGAAAGCTGCGACGTAGCAACGTATAGTAACAAGAGGGAAGAAGTACCTAGAATTAGTAGGAGTGGAAATATTTTAATTTTTGTCGATTATCAGTTTTATTGAGGAGCCCATCAACGTGACGGGTTTCGCGACTGGAGCTGCAGATTCTCCAGCAGAATTTCAAACTTAGTCATCAATGAAACTTACATTGTGTTGCTGCGGCGCTTGGGATTGTGGTCTCATTTGTTCCAGTAATGGTAGCAGCGCCAACGGAGGCCCAGGGTACAAGCCGTGCTGACCCCGCCGTACCAGCTCCTGCCGTCTGAGCTGCTCTTGTTGCAGTCTTTGAAGTTCCAACTCAGCTTGGACATTGCCTATACTCTGAAACAAGGAAATATTACTGTTAATATATGGTAGAATCATACTTTTTCTAGGTTTTGAAGTTGAGTTTACTTTCTTTACAGGTGATAATATACATTAAATAGTGCGGTAAGGGTCGGTGTAACAAATTCAGAGTGATCAGTCAAAAAAATAGCAATTTGTCACTCGTACCTATCAAGTCATTCTTAGCAAAAATGTCTTCATACGTTACCAAGTTCAAAAAATTAGATACAAATTCATTTCCTCCAAAACCCGCTCCAATAATAAACCAGTTTTTAAGCTGTTGAAACTTTGGCACTCATAATGAGGACTCACTCGACGCAGAATTTGTTCCTCTCAATATATTGCGCACTTAAGCACCATCTACGACAAAGAATACACTTAAATGTGTGCACAAATCAACCCGGACGACGGTCACTAAATCTCCAGGACCATAAAGCAAATACCGAAAAAAAGGAACGAAATTAATTGCTAGGGAGTCGTGACGAATAACACAATATACATTTTATCGGCTCTTCATTAAGACCGTATTGAATTGTTAATGGGCGACGGAGTAAGACATTATAAGGTGACGAAATCGAAACAACTCGTTGATGACAATTTCCGGACACTGCATGCAAATAAAAGAAATTGCGGTCTTAAAAAGTTGCCGCACTCATACGACTCCGACAGCAACGATACATTTAAGTGAATCACTGCCTCCGATAAAAAAGGAAAAGCGTTAATGGAAGACAAAAGCGAATGCATAAATAAACGTGACATAATCGGTTGTGTAAAAAACGCCGCAAACGCAAACGGCGGCAATAGGCGTCCCTTTTGCCGATACGTCCCGACCGGTAATCGAGCAAGTTTTTCCATCGGCTTGACAAATTGCCGTCATAACCGAACGGATTAAACTTTTTATTAAAAACAACAAACTGAGCATAATGTATGGGCGTAATCGGCAAGGGACAGATGCTCCCGAATAACGTATGCGATTTATCTAATGTAAAAAGACTTTTATTTAATAGCTTTGCAGAGATGTCCTAGCAATTGGCGCTTATATTTTACAGCGGACCGTCGCGTCGTTTTGGCATTTCGACCGCGTTTTGATAGGGTTATTAATGTTAAAGATGATATAAAAACGTGATTTTTGATTGAGGGCACCAGCTGCGACGTGACAATTTATTGTTTTAGTAACCGCAGGTGGGTCGTCTTGTCGTAAATAACTAAATATGAAGGTGTAAGGTCCCGCTATGAACAAGGAAGATAGAGCGATATAATTATGGTGATTGAGACAATGGCGGCTGTGCCAATAGAAACAGTTGGGCGTGATTTGGCTACGCACGTGTTTGTCGCCTCAATAATAATGGCCGAATATTATAAATAGGACGCACACCATCTGTGACTCGTCCTTGGCCGTTGCAAAAATATCCATCCTATTAATAAATAGTATTTAAGATACACAGATAATTATTTTTAAACATTCTGACTGGAGTGCTAATCTAACACAAATCTTTCGTTCCACAGATTAATTTGTTCTTGAAATTAATGTTACGCACAAAGCTTTTGTAAATGTTGACGTTGAACAAACACCTGGTGATTGAGCTAATCCTGCAGATTAGGTGACAACATGTATCAATAGTGAAGAAGTTAATCTGAAGATCTGAGATCAGAATTGTCCACCGGACATACCACGATATAATTTATAAAGCCGGCGCCGAAGTCAAAATAGTGCGAAGAATTCTAGAATGAAGGAATTTGGTTCTTCTGCTGGACACCTTAAGATCGATAAAGAGATTAGATGAAATGGAGATGTGTAATGAAACAGACGTCACATTGACGTAAGAGATGCAAGATCTGGGGTGAAATCATATTATTTACTGTCACTGACGTGGATTCGCTTCTAGACGAATTATTCTGGTCTAGTCATGGTCTCGATCAGGGCTGCAGTTCGAGATAGGCCATTATATTTTTTCTTAATAAAAAGAAACGTATTAACGCAACATATTTCATCTCAAGGTAAGTAATGACGCGTTGGTTAAAGGAATTATGGTTGGGCTAGTTCAGGCCAAGTCATCATAAAATGTTCTATTCCATTCCATTGTTATAATTTTTACTTTATCCCAATTAGTTATTTGTTAAATTGAATCTACGGAAACCTCCAGGTAAACCAGAACCAGAAGGTAAAAGTTAACATTTTGTATTTAAAGAACGTATCAAAATTCTTGTTAATGTTTCAATGTCGCAATTGGTTAGTGTATTGGTTGGAAGCTATAAGCCATAAGCGATTAAGAATTTGGACGGGGTAGGTGGCCATATTTGTCGTAAAATACAAATCATACGTTTTCTATATCTAGTAATGTTTTAAGATTTCATTTGTTTTTGCGATTATGGAATATCTATGTAAAGCTATTGTATCATTCATTCATAAAATAAACTCTTTAGTGATATTGTATTTTCACGCAATAAGTTCAAAGTTTTCGTAAAATTATATTAATATTGGGAGACTGAAGATGAAGACAGAAGCAGCTGGTAAAATCTTTTAGTAATATGATTAATGCCACAAAAGAGGTGATGTGTACGTCATAAACCTACCTTAAATATAAAATTTTAATACTATTTAAAAACCACCACCTAGAAACCTATTCTCCACGCTCCACATCCCCTAAATCTGGTTACCTACATAAAAAGCTTTATCGCACAGATTTATCTAATCATAATATATTAATGCCACCAACGTTGGCAAGTGCTACAAATGCGCGAGATACACACACATGTGAAAACTAAATCATAATAAAGATGAATGTAATAAAACACCTTTGTACTTCTGTAGAGATAAGTTTTAATACCTTGTTAAAGAACTGACAAATGGTAAAAAAGATAATATGAAAATAAGTAATAAAATGGCACTGAAAAGGGAGCAAGCAGTGAGTTAATGAAGACAGAAGATCATAAAAAAGTGAATCTTCCAGCAAAGGACTTCAGGGTGTTTCTTCAGGAGTGCAGAAGGGAATTATTTATTTGGTGTTGCAGATGTCTTTGGGACACGTTCACCGCTTCCTATAAGGTCTGGCCGTCTGCTGGCAGCAGTAATCATGGTCAAAGTTCTTACTGTTGGAGTACAGGACCAGAAGAGCAACTTGTTAACACAACCATACTTGTAAGTCATACACAGATAAAACGTACATACGAAAGAGTTGATAATGCAATATAAAAAGGGCGAACAAGGGCGTCGCAGGGCATCAAAGGGTTCTGTGTAAGTGATGACATGTCGAAATGTATCGTTAATGCACTGTGCGGAATACCAAGGGCATGGATGTTTTACAATGTTTTTATTTCGAAAAGTGCCGTTTTGTTAACATGGAAAAAAAAGAGTCGTTTCCTTGATGGGTCACCAATGAAAGGATTAAGAAAATAATCTTGGAAAAACCTCAGCAACATCACATCAGACGGGTTTTCCCTAATTGCTCATGGTCCAATCAGATTTTTTCCAATCAGACTTTGTTTTAAATATTTCATCAGAACAGTCCCCTGCGATAAGATTTGTTTATAATTAGACTGTGAAATGGAAACGAATGGGTTCTGTCAACAAGATCCAATATTTTTTATAATAATCTTTACAAAGGTCTACTCCGTCCCCTCCCCTGTCTAAATGAATTTTAATATCGACAACAGATTGCACAATAACGTTGCAAATTAATTATTCCCGAGTTGCAATCATGACTGGCTGCTCGGAGCCCCTGAGCGATCGGCCCGCCTGATAAAGTGACCTAGCCGCTCTTTGTTATTTCAAATCAGTATCATCATCGGTAGGTATAGGGCCAGTAAAACCAAACTGTTTGATTGTGTGTTTTAGTAAAAGACATGCATAAAGGGTTGATGAACATACTGATTATAATTATGATCATATGTTGTCCTTCCAATAATTTTACTCCTTAATAATTTTAATATTTTTTCTTATTTTTCATCCTGTACCCAACTTTCTTCTTTTTTTGCCCGCCTCGTTCCAGTATTATCCATTAATTTTAAGTAGATAATAATAATAATAAATAATAAAATGTTTATTCATAGCCACATACATATACACATTGCCACATATAAATTTAAGTTATTTAAGCTTAATTAACAGTATTACATTTATGTAGGTATGAAGGGCTGTTGGGATACAACTAAAATTATGAGACCGCTGAATCCGAAACTAGGAATATAACCTGTATGATCGGATTCAGTTGTTCTCCAAAGCTTACAGTTTTACAGTAACAGCAATGTTATGACTTTTTTTTTTTTGTTAGCTTAGTAGAATCAGAGCAATTGTCCAAGCAGATGTGTGTGTATACAAATGTGAAGTATGACAATTTTTTGCATAGGAGTTATGTGGTGTGTTTACGTGTAGTGGTGTGTGTGTGTGTGTGTGTGTGTGTGTAATAATAATTAATTAATTAAATTTGTATAATAATGACATGCCTAATATAACGTACAATGTTATAATGTGGTCAATAAATGAATTGAAATTGATATGGAAATTCATAATGACCTGGACTGGACCTTGATATATACTATAGGAGCACTATTCCTATTACTCTGCAGTATTCGTGGAAAAAATAATACATTTCCACTGATGATAAAAATAAAAGAAGAAAGCAAACATTTCAATGCTAAAGGTTCCACTGTATGAGACAAAAGTGCAACCAGATCAAACATTATGACAACCCCCAATTAGAGTGTCGTTGATGCATCCAACATGCTTACGAGGGCATGGCTTTCCCCGCGGGGCTCCTTGCTGAGTTTTATTGTGTAAGTGTTATGCTGTCGTTACAAGGGCGCGCTTTCGTGTTAGCGCGCGATGGCACGCGTACTTTTCCTAAAGGAATAAAAATATTTGAGATGATAGCTGGTCCACAAGTCATACTCGTGAACAGGTGCTGCTTGCGGGGACTGGTCTGGTCTAGTCACTCCTAACTGCTATTGTCGTACCTATTTATATATAATTTATATTTTTTTGTTACTGATACTATGACTATGGGACATATCACTCGCACTTCTTGTTTGACATTCCGTTAATTTTAATTTATACCTATTTGTTCATTGTTATATCTCGAGACATTTTAAAATAATTGAAAAATGGGACATCCGCAGAGTTTCTTGGTGCTCTCTTCTCTAGCGGGCGTATTTCCGCTCCTATGCATCCGGACTTCAGTTTGAGTATAGGAAAGAAATGGGTAAATATTACCTTTTTTTCAAAGTCATGTTAACTTAAGTTACAATTTTTAACATATTTTTAATTTTATTTGTATTGTAATTTTATTTGTTGTGTAATAATATAATTTATATGCCAAAAAATTTCAAATAACATTTTTAAACAACATACTGGCCTCAATAATTATACAAACACAACAGTTACACTAACAGTTGTTGAGCCTCAGATATACATGTATTGTTTTTATGACGTTTAAAAGTGCATTTTTGTGCCTATTTAATAAATGATATTTGACTTTGACTTTGACTTTGAGGACGTGATTTCTTGCTCCTTGCTTGTAATGTAAAAGCTTGCTGCTTATAAAGTTGTCTTAGTAGTCTAAGATTAATATGAGAGTGTTTTTTTTAGCAATTTTATTTCTGGGCGAGGCGTATTCTTTAGTTTTCGTTCGTAATTTTAGTATATTTAAGACTTAGTTATTTTATGAACGACCCGTAGGTATTCACGCGGGAAAGCGCGTGCGTGTAAGTCAAACTGTAACCAGCCATGAGTTGTAGATTTTGATCCGTTGATCGTATCTAATGGTGATAATGCATTTTGCAAATACATTTGAATACGGTTTTGTTTGTGTTGAAAGACTAAACTTATTGTTTTGTGCAAATGGAAATACATTGCAAAGTGCAGGTTTTTGACAAGCTCTGTTGATAATTCAAGACTCATTCTTAACGGATGCTAAAGAATTTACTTGAAATTTATGTCATAAAGTAAAGAATCGGAAGAGAGAATCGCAAAACGTTTACATATAAGGGAAAACTGGTAAACTATTTTTGTTTTACCATGTTATGTAACTAAGCCGATGTTTGTTTCCCATAAAAGAAAATAAAACAACAAGAGCAAGTGATATTTAAAATAAAAACCTCCTAGGCATAAGTAAAGGAACCAATGAATAAATCGGTGACGGCACGTGCCAGAGCGCCGTTCGATAGGCATCGGTAGGAATCAGCGCGCTAATTTGGAAACCGCAGGAACTCACTTCTACAGCAACGGGGGTGCTGACTCTTGGAAATAAATATTTATTACATTGTGGGTAAAGCCTATTGTAACCTAGCGGCTTGTGCGGCTTTTAACAAGTTGCATCTGAATTTGAATCCAGTGTTGGGCTCGATTTAATTATTTTTGAAGTATATATTTTTTAAATAATATATTTTGTGAGTAGTAAATTTGTAAAAAAAATCTGCATGCCCATTTGTCTAAGAAAAAAAAACGAGTTTTTTTCACCTCTCAGAAGTAGGTATAATTATGTTATATTTGATCATTTTGATGTAAGTTCAAAACTTAGTTGAAACTATAATTCAATTCTAAGTGTAATTTCGAAATGACCTTGTTTATCGCAGTACAATGCAGGAAGGTCTAAACCCCTATCTTTAGTCCCCCTTTTTAGTAGTATCAAACAGAAACAGTAGTAAATCATGAAATTAAGCTTTACCGCCACATCTAACAGGCGGCTGCCTTTAGCTACGTTTTATTATAATTAAACTAATAACAAAACAATTTTTATACTTCCGCTTTTGACAACGAATCTGGCGTTTGTATCACGTGCGAGGGCTTTGTAGTTTGAAGTCTTGTGAGGTAGTTTCCATAAAAATGTTTTTAAAGAGTAATTAATGATTAGTTTGTTTTAATTAATGTTCGGTCATTCCTAAACTATTTAAGTAAAGACTTAGTTTTCCGCCATAACCTTAGCTTAGTCTGTCGCATCGCTTTATCTTCTCTCTCTAAAATAGATTCGCTCGTCCACATTTGTGTGCGTATTCGCTTTGTGTTTCTAATATTACTTGATTGATTTTGATGTAATTTTACCATAAAAAAATCTTAAAGACGTTTTAGGCGTAGGTATGTCAGGAGGACGGTAGGTCTATATAATATATATTATATAAAAAAAATATGTATGTATTGCTGTTTATTTTTTAGCCGGGGCGGCCCTGGTTTAATGTACCTATTCTAAGATTTAGAAAAGGTATTGAGGATTTGCATTTTTAACATTAATTAAAATGCATAAAAGCAGAAAACAGAGTACACAAAACAATGATTGTGTAAGGGTTCCGTCCCATTAAATCACATCACACTAATATTATAATTAGGAAAGTTTGTATAATAGTGTGTGTGTGTGTGGGGGTGTGTGTGTGTGGGGGTGTGTGAATGTGTTTGTTACTTAAACACGCTGTAACGGCTCAACTGAAATGATTTATATTCGGAACAGAGATAGCTTATGCTCTGGATTAACACATAGGCTACTTTTTATCCCGGGAAACCGCGGAGCGCAGCTAGTAATACACATACGAGTAAGATCAAAAACCTAAAACGGCCCAAAAATAAACCTACAAACATTCAACCATATACCCCGCTTAACCGAATTAAAGATGCGTCCAAATAACCTGCTCACAAATAAAAACAACCTCCCCGTCGCTTGAAACTCGAAAAATAACCACTTGAAGTAACAGTGTATATGAGCGTAAAATAAAACGGAGATAAACAAAAGAGATCCTAAACCTGAGGGACGGTCGACCGCTGGTCCCGCGAGGCTGGCTCAAACAGAACCCTCCCGACCCCCCAAAGATACCATTTCCCCCAAGTTTACTCCCTATCTAGGGTTGTCTGTTTTCAAAGAAATATAGAGTACATTTACTAGTCATTATCAATTTACCTTAAAAAAATAACCGATTAAAAATAAAATTGAGCGTTTTTCCTTTCGGAAAGAGTATGGTGAGCAGTAACTCGCTTTGGGTACGACGTACCGAAGTTTGAATCCCAGCTAACCAAAGATCCCAGATCACCAATGACTGGTTTAAGTTATTTTTTTTATTTATTTTATGCGTGCGCGACTTATTTAGAATTAAAAAAAAAGTTACATATACAAAAAACCCTTTATTATACCATAAAAACAGATAAACCTTATATCTAGGGCGGTTAAATCGCTTAGAGCGATTTCTTCCAGACAACAGATGCTACAGATGCAATTTTCACTTTTATTTAGAGAAATTTAGGAAGGTTAAGGTGTATACATATTTACACAGTTTGCTAGTTAGGTATAATATTTAGTACGGCTGGCAGCCCTACCCGTCTCCCACTCTTGTCTTGCCACGGCCTCTTACCACTCGCAGCTCGTCCCACTTCAGCATTTCTTTTATTCCTTGCCTACTCTTATGTTTATTTTTGTTTTCCGTTAGCCAGCGGAAATAATAGCGATGGGATGTTGTGGACGCGCCTTTGATGGATGATTTTTATAGGTTTTGTTTTATGTAATCGACTGGAATATTGTTGAGGAACATTTTTGTTTTATTTTTGCTAAGCGTAGAACGGCTTATGTAATGTGTGTAATCTACCTTTAGGTACAAGTTTATATCTAAAAACCTTTTAATAGTTTCTATCTAGATTGTTTTTATTATCGTAGGGCTTGCGTTTGACCACTAACTCACCTGATGCCAAGATATAGGATAAAAATACAATATCGAATTTAATTCGACTCTGTATATGTATGTAGGTACTTAGTGTATATATTACTAATATTATTATTTCGTTATCTCTTTCTCACGGGTTATACACCCTTTGGCAGGCTTGCGCGGGGACAGGAGTCCAACACGTAGAGGCCTCTTAGAGCATTTAGTTTAGATATAAAATGGGCAACACTTATCGGGGACTGTCTCTAAGTGCATCATTAAACAGATGCAGTCAAAGACAGCCCCCGATAAGTGCGAGGACTATTATTGGAGATATGGAAATTACTTATGATTGGGCTACTTAGGTGAATTTTTAATGGGTGAGAACTGGTCTATGATATGTTACCTATTATTATTATTTATTATTATGATTATCTAGTAAATATATCTTTAAAGATTTAAAAAGAAGTGTGTAGGTATATCAGCAAATTTATTCATCCGTCGCATCTTATCCACACTAATCTCACAGTTTTCCAAGATGACCTTTTGTAGGCGATAGAGTTTGTGGAGTGGCGTCATTATTCCACCCTGCATTCAGTGCTTATTTACCACGATAATAGGTATATACATTCGTATTTAAAATAAGTAGGCTGTAATAAAGGGAAGCTAACTCTAGATCATGCTATTCAGACTAGGATCATTAATTATATATACTAAGATTTTAAATAATTAGGAAGAAGGCAAATGATATTGCTCGGGCAGGGATCGAACCTGCGTCTTCAGAATACCGTCCCGACTCCTTAACCACTGGGCCACCGAGCCAACTGCTCGAGCAACCAAATTTCTTCTATCCTTCTTATATTTATCGTCTTACGGGGACGATTCTACGTCATCTGTCGTCAATGTGTCAATTGTGTAAAATTATTCGTCTTCTTAAAATCTTAAGATTTTCGTCTAGCATGCGCTAATTCAATATCAAAAAATTGTATACTATGTACTTGGTATTTGTTGCTAAGACTTCAGTAACTTTGTGAACATACTTGTAGCTATTTTTTTAGATTATTACGCAAGTCCACGTCGAGGAATGGAAGGAGGTGGCGCAAGACAGATCCAAGTGGAGACTTTTATTATCGGAGGCCAAGACTCACTTTGGGTCGCTTGCGCCATCTCAGTAAGTAAGTTTTACGCAAGTAAATAATACTAATAACTATTATATATCTATAGCTTATTTCTCTTTTATGCACAATTTTTTGTAATAATAATTCAGAAAGACTCAAATCCGTAACTGCCATGGTAGATATATATAACATACTAGTAGCGGGCGCCCAGATTGCACTCTCAAATTAAAACTTTACATCCAAGTATAATTTTGGGAAACAGGTTCGAACCCCGCAGTAGTCATTCATTCGTTTCCTAATAAATTTTTTACGGGTTATAGGCTTGCGTTTGACCACTATCTCACCTGATGGTAAGCGGTGATGTGGTCTAAGATGTAACACGCTTGCCTAGAAGATATCTATTCACTCTCGATCTGAAGACTCCCAGGTCCCATTTCATTCCTTTGCTGTTCGTAATATGAACGTTCGTAATAAAATCTGATCAAATGATTATTACATTATTACTATTATAAAAAGAAATAAGTAGTTATAGCTTAAATATCCCACACCTACTTATTTACTCCACGTAAGAAAATAAGCACCACCCACACTCACATCAAAAATTAATCTAAAGCTTTGTCCACATCAATAGCGCTGATTCCACAAAAGTGCGAAGCTGACTGAAAAAGAAAAGATTCATAAAGCTTACCGCACACTCAACACCTGTCTTTTGTCGCTAATGGACGCGGCTTAATCTCGGGGGAAATAGTGGGTAAAAATAGAAAATGTGTAGTGTTTCTTTTAATGTACAGCTTAAATATGGAATAAGAAAAGTCCGTGTTTATTTATCAATTTTTCATTTACTTCGGTAATCTTTATGGCCCTTATTAATAAACACTGTTCATAACGTTATTTAATGTTTAATATTTTGTCTCTTGCTAAGAATCGTTTCAACAGTGAACAACAGTTGAACAGTGACTAAATAATTAATTTTTCGAAAAAATAACTAAAACCGACTTAAATGTATCTTTGAAGCCCAAGCTCAAATATCGATGAAATTTATATGGGACCACTTCGTAGCTATACTGAACCCAATGCAAAAAGAGTTTTCCAAATCGGTTCATAAATGACGGAGTACTGAGGTTAACACACATAAAAAAGTAATAATAAAAAAAATATATAAAAAAATCACGATCGAACAGAGAACCTTCTCCTATTTTGAAGTCGGTTAAAATGTTAACATTATTTAACTTTATTTACCGTTAATAAGGCCGTTAAATTAATAATGTTAGAGAAAATTGAAATACCTAAGGAATAGCATAAAAAATATAGTTATTTTCTCATAAAACAGCTTCTAAATTATCGTTGACTCACCTAACAGAATAACATCTGTCGTTAACAGATATTAGGTGGGTCAAATACAATTTTGGGTAATATGCAATGATAATAAATTCGAAATGTTTATATTTGAAAAGCCTTCAGAATTTCCAATTTAAACTCTTAGACATCTCAACCAAGCAATGTCTAGAAATTGTTCGAGGATTCAAAAAATTAAAAGTTGCATTCCGGTTACAGGCGGTTTGAGCCGGATATAATTGGAGGAGACTCGAGAAAACTCTAGCTAACCACCCGGATGAGTGTAACAAGCAAGAGCAAGTTGCTTATCCGGGTATCCTGGATCCTAACAAGCCTGCAGTAACGAGGATGCAACGGAGCAGACGCACTCAAGACGTCTCTGCCTTTGTGGATTCAAAATTGTTTGGTGTCCGAAGGTTTGCGTCGATTATTACTTTTGAATATTGAGTTTAAGTGAGGATAGAGAACTTGTCAAAGGAAAGCTTGGATGTCGAGATGGTTTTGAGCTCACACCTTTTTTGACGGCACTGTGCACGGTAGCGATTCCCGTAGGTATATGATGAGTACCTATTTATTTAGTTAATTATTTTATCTCTTTTTAATCCGAGTATGCGTTGTTCCTGTTGTACCGTTAGCAGTTTCGTCGGAATCAATGTTATTTTCTTTAAGAAAATTGGTAAGGTATTAAAAATAATTCGTTTTAAGCCCCATTACATTATTAGCCCCATTATAGGTACTATTATAATGAAGGTCTCTTATGCAAGAATATAGAAAAATTAATGCAAGCGTCAACACTATTTTTTTCTTAGATCAAACAGATTTATAGCCTACCTACCTGAGATAATGAATACAACTTTAATAAAATAATTTACTGTTACGTCAATCAGTGCAACTTTTAAGTAGCCCATATTAAAATAACAATGTCCCATTTAAATGTGAATTCCAAGAAAATACTCTAAAACAAAATATCACGTCTTATCTTACGCAATATCCACTTTTCATCTTAGTAATTAATCATAATAATTACAACGCTTGTTTTACGTCTCAGTGCTAAAATAATAAACATTTCAAAGAATTTCAAATTAGTTTTTTTTTTCAGTTATTACTTCGTTGACAAGAATATTTGAGGTCGTGTGTGACTTTTGTAGTGTAATTGATGTAAGCGGAGCAGGGATAATTTAAAATTATGACATTGTACATTCAACTAACTTCTAAATACGCAAAGATGAGGAAACATCCTGAATATTCTCATACACTATGTTTTTTCTTACACTATGATAAAGCAATGCAATAAATAGACTATTAATTTGTCATTTTCTGAACTAATTATATAATAATAATAAATGAGTTTATTTGCACAAAGTTTTTACAAATGAATCTTGAATCCATAGTCTCCCGAACTAGTTAAGAACTGTGTTTCGGGTGCCAGTGGCTTCTCCCATCTAGATGTACTTATAAATATTATGCATTGATAAAAACAATTTTTTTAACGAAATAAATTGAAATTACATTTTTATTTTCATTATATGCATGGGACAATTAATTTAAATAATGTAATAATATGAAAATTTGTATCTATGCCAGAGATGGTGAGACACGCAGAACTCAAAAATATGTGTAAACTTTATTATGACCGTGTTTCCTATAAATAAATATCATTTAATTTAACTTCATTAAGTTTTTGCTTTGTCCTACCTGCACTATGCCAGTGTGGTGGATTAGGGCCGAGAAGGCCCGTGTCCCACCAGTGGGAACATAATGGACTGATGATGATGATGATTGCTGTGTCTTGCAATCCCGGTATTAGGATTTGGACATATGGGTATATATGACATAAAATGCATTTTATATTTAATGAAAAAGCAATTTCGAGTGGAGTTTAGTACGTCAACTGGATAAGAAAATTAATTAAGAAAATAATTCGAAGAAGAAAATAGTTTGCGTAGGTACTCTTAGCTACTCACTGTTAAAGTAAACTTTTTTATTATAATTTATATCAACTGGCATACTTCGCTTACACACGTCACAAATTTCTAAGGAACGCACACTCTACACTTAATACAAAACATTTTAAAACAATTTTAATATAGCACACTGAATCTGCAACTCAAGAGCGGCTCAAATACAATGATTAGTCAAATACAGAGCGATTGACAGGCGTCAGTCTTCGCGCGCAGCGAGTGTGCGTCAGTTCTTAAAGGCCGAGAGCCAGTGGCCGAAATGTTAACCCCATCTTTTTCATTATTTTATATGCGATTGTTACTGTAATGTAAATTAGTTTACAGTTATCGTCAAAGGGTGTATAAGTAGGTAAATGGCAAATTACGCAACTAATGAGATACGGTCTAATTATTGTCGATTCAGGCGAGAAATCGAATTAATGTCATTCATTAAGGTATACCAAAATACGAAATCGGACAATATACGGCATCATAAGACATTGTCGCAGTGAATCTACATACTAATCTGAGCTCAACACGATATACGATTGGCGCTTGAGGGACATATGGTAGCGGGCCAAATCAATTTCACTTCTCAAATCTGTTATTAGTTACCAAGCTTTTAGCTCTTGCACTATTGCGCTGATTGTTTAAAAATCTCTAAAACAATGTAATGGACAATGTAATGGACTCGTTGATGGGCAATCGAAACTTTTCCGTTTCCACTTCCAAATAACAAGTTAAAAATAGTGGCCACGAACGGAATTGAAACAGATGCAGTGCAGTAAATAAAGGCTATAACTTGTTAGCCAACGTAGAGGATGCACCTTTTCAGAGAAATATGTACCTAACACTAGCTACCCGCCTCGACTTCGCACGGATGCAAGCATATATTAATGTGTATATAGGTACTCCTTCCTTAAAAGGTGGCGACTCTGTTTTATAAAAGGAGAAGAGATACAAAAGAGATACGCTTAAACTTCATGTTTTAAAGAATTAAAAATTAATCTAATAACCGGCCAAGTGCGAGTACGACTCGCGTACAAAGGATTCCGTACCATTATCTATAAAAACGGCAAAAAAGTCATGTCTGTTGTATGGGAGCCCCTTAAATATTTATTTTATTTTGTTTTTGGTAGGTATTTGTTGTTATAGCGGCAACAGAAATACATCATCTGTGAAAATTTCAACTGTTTAACTATTCAATAACGTATAACATTACTCATCGTACTCTTACTATCACTATAAATGCAAAAGTTGGTGAGGATGGATGGATGGATGGATGGATATTTGTTACTCCATCA
This sequence comes from Petrophora chlorosata, assembly GCA_951640565.1. Lineage (NCBI taxonomy): Eukaryota > Metazoa > Arthropoda > Insecta > Lepidoptera > Geometridae > Petrophora > Petrophora chlorosata. The sequence continues at coordinate 8,834,250 of OX621203.1, read as the reverse complement.
CCCAAAAACCACTGAACGGGTGGATGAAATTTGATATGTAGGTATTTCATATTCTGGAAAAGAACATAGGATTTTTACCCCGGCAAAACGCGGGTGAAACCGTGGGGAACAACTAGTGTTACTAGTGCCTACTGTATTTTTCTATACTTCTACTCAGTGCGCAAGCATTACTGTGTTCCGGTTTGAAGGGCAGGTCATATTTGATGACTCAGGGTGACGAGCGCAATGCATTGCTTCGCAGTACCTTGCACAGCAATCAAAAGTTCTATGTCGCTCTGCAACAGGTATGGACAAGCGTGGCGCTTACCATTAGGCGAATGACTTGCTTGTCTGGTTCAATAAAAGAACCTAAACGTAAAAGATCATCTAATTAACTCTCATCGTCAAAATGGAATTCAAACTAAAAGCACAATCGGAACTGGACAAAAGGCATACGCAGTGTACTTATCGGTAATCTACATAGATGCATCATTGGGACACAGAAGGGTATTAAAAGCCAGTGGACTGGATGTCACGACAAACATTACATTTTGGGGAATACATGAATTGTTAATGCGGGGACATTAAATGAAATAAAATCAAATCTCTTTATTAAAATCAAATATATTCTAGATTTGGCATCACAGACGCGCTTATGAACGTCAAATTATCATCATGACTCTACTACCGTATCGGAAAAAGGACCAGACTCAGAAGATACGGCAACAAACTGAAAGGTACTTTTTTAGAGATTTTGTTACAATTTTTTGTTTTTCTACAATGTTATGTTTCTTATGTACCAGTTGGCTACTTTGCAGAAGTGGAATGTTCCAAGCATAGCAGTCTTCTATATAATTACGAACAGTATAATATGCTTTTCTAAATGATACGGACTAGAAATAAATTATATGGATTTTCCAATAATTTTTAGTAATGCTTGGCAAATGGCTAAATGCATTCTAAAAAACGCACTAAACGTTAAACTCTAATGAAAAAAATAATCTTTAGAAATGAAATTAATTCAGTTAATTAATTATTATCGATATGAGCGATGTCGAGCGTCTAATGCTACCTTTCCTTTTAGCGCCTTTTCTTTTACAGTGCCACTTAGAACTTTGAATAGAAAAGGCTTGTGAGTCATTGCACTGCGTCATCTCACCTTGAGCCATCAGCTTTTTTTAAGTCAAGTCAATTACCAAGTGATTTCACTGGCAATTGCCATTAAATTAGAATCACAGTAACGCGTGCACAATACTATTTGATCAGAAGCAGTATTATAATGATAAGAACTGTCATCATCATCATCATCATCATCGGCTTGCGGTCGTCCACTGCTGGATATAAGTCAAATAAAAGATTTTGAAAGTTCTGTGTGGCACTGAAACTGTTATCGGCAAGCGTGGCGCTCACCATCAGGCGGATGACTTGCTCATCTCAATGATCAATTCGTTAAAAAATAAGCCTCCCCTAATGAAACCCACTAAGTTCGGTTCTTCTCATCCAGTTTCCTCCGACCGCCTTTCGCGGATCGTCGCTCTATCTAACGGGTTCTACACTACATTTCAGATGAGAACTGGCTCTGGCTCAAATTCCCCATTGCTGATATATAAAGAAACATCTATAAAGATACGTTCATAAGCTTCAAAGACCAATGACAGAAAACATTTTCTCATACAAAAAGATATCAAACAAAAGCGATATTCTCGTTTCTTTTCACTTCATTCCGTTCAGTAGCATCTAATTAATCATCTTCATAATAGAACTTCCGTTTCTAAAACCATAAAAAACATCTTAAATATAAAATATCAAAGACAAATAACGTCATTATCTTGGAAACAGACTTCAAAAGAAAACGTCGATACAGAATACGGCTATCTCCTTTATAATTCATAATGGGTCTCGGAAAAAAAAACAAATTAATTTTCTTTCGATCCTGATTCCCTCCGATCTTTTGTAGGTTTCTATCTCTTTGATGGTTTCTCTTACAATAATTTTATGCAAGTGGTCAGCGAATACTGAATGGAGATCCCTTTTAATCTTAAAATATTTCCTAAACAAACTCTTGAATGGATCGGATTCTTTGAAAACGATTTTTAAATGCGAATTAATGGGAATGATAGAATTATTAAGTAAGTAGATTTTCTTAACAAATAAATGGTTTTTGAGTTATTTGAAATTTTAAACAAAAAATTAATGAATATAACCTACTAAATGGATCTGGTTATTTTCTTTACAAGCTGTGTCTCCAAGTAATACACCAAAAGAACAACACTCAGAAACAATAATTCTGATTTAACTAAAATATTTTCAACGGAACTTTTAATTATCAATGCAAATATTGTTTATTTATAAAAAATTAAAAGATGGTTAAAACCGTCTCAAAATTCATCAATTTTATAGTTTAAACAGTAGGCTCTAACGAATACGCGCCATTGTTATGTACAATTTTTGAGTATTTTATTATTTTATTTTCTGATTTGCGAAACTAATCTTACAATTTACACTTAATGCAAATCAGATACGTAACACCCGAGATAAAAGACACAAACACAATTTAATTTCATACCAAATTCGACTCAATCATTATAAACATAGAGCTGATAATACCGCAAATGTTACATCAAAGACCGAGCGCAGGATGCGATATTGAAATTCCTGATCTGACTAGCAATAAACTTACTTTTTAAAAAGAGTTCTCGAAAGTATAAAGAGTCGAGATGTTATTATAATCGGTGGCGACAGAAGAAAGGGGACATTTGAAACGACACCCGCCATTTTGCGCTGATGATATCTTAAGGAATGGCGGACAAATCAAGAATTTTATTATGATTTAAATTCAAGTTGCTGTTTATTGCTGAACATAAAACATGCGATAATTGTTTTAGAATTAAACAGACATTATTATTGCCGTCGTGAGTGAATTTTTTGGTTTATGTATATATTAATTTGTAGCATATACTTGGTTCATTGCTCTCATTAAGTCTTTAGCCTAATTAATTTTAATATTTATGTATACACAAGTATTCTGCCCCGGATTGCACGTGTGTAAAATACGCAAAAACTTTATACAATAATTTTTTTAAGTGACAGTGAAAACTATGTCAAAATTGATCAAGTATTTTAGAAGTTCTAAGCGAATAGACAGACAGACGCGGACGAGAGTATTTGTATTATACCTATTAAAGATTTTTTACATTTCAAGTAACTGATTCAAAAAAACGGCAATGGCTTTTCTAAGATTTACTAATTCAGCCTTTAAACATCAACCAACTCAGCGTTTGTATCATATCTGCACACATTAGATGATTCACGCCAAGATTCACGATACACAGTACAAAATCATTCACAGATAGATAGATTGTCTGTAGTTTATAACCTCTCTGAATGTTGAATAGACAAAGCCCACTGTTTAAGATAGAAAAACGAAGTATTTACAGATCCGGCTTAACACTAAACAGGTCCCGATGTTTGTTATTTTATTAAGTGTTCGGTGTTTGCAGCTCTATACATATCTATACTTACTGCTTGACTAACTGAACTTTGTCTCTATATTTTTCTTTTTGTATTCGTGTTTCTTATTAAACAAGAAGGACCTATCAGTCTATGTAGATAGAATGATAGGCGTAATTAGAAATGAAATCCAGTGTAATGTGATTGAAGATGTTGTGGGATCATGGTCTTCGTAGTTCCTGGTTCTCTATATCTTTACAGGGAATCGTAGTTAGGGCCAGGACATGTGTAGGTAAGTCACAGCTGAGACTGCAAAACTTTTTTTTTTTTTTAATAATTGAGATTGGCTCTGAAACACTTGCTTTTCTTATTTAAATTAGTACTTATACTGCCTATATACTTAATACGGCTATTCGTAAATTAAAAAAAATAAAATTTATATTATATAAAACTGGAAGACCATGACATTTGACAGAAATAGAAGTGGTACTTGCCGTTATGGTGGGGGGGAGTGTTTGGTACCGTTGGATAGAGGGTGTTTTGAAACCAACCAGAAAAATCCGAAATCACTAGAAAGTGGTTTCCGTGATGGAACTGCTCAGGGGATCTCGGAAACTATAAATCGGATGGGGGTACCGCTTGAACTAAATATGCCCCAAACCTTGGGCCGATTTTGAAAATTTGAAAAAAAAGATGGCCGCCATACAAAAAAACATGGCCGCCATACAAAATAAAAATGTAAATAACTTTTGAATGGTTAGAGATAGGTATAGGGTGCTCGACCAAATGTCATAGAGGGCGATGGGGGAAATTTGGAAAAGTTGGAAAAATTAAAAAAAAAGAAAAAAAAATGGCGGCCATTTTGAAAGTTGCTCCGATCCGACTGAAATTTTGCATCGGGGGGTTTTCTGGGTCGTAGATTACGATTATGAAAAAAAAATTTGGATTCCGCCATTTTTCAAGATGGCCGCCATACAAAAGTTTTTTTTCCGGAAAAATAAGCCAAACAAAACTTTTGAACCGTAGTCGATAGGAAGCGTCTATAAAAAAAAAAGCAACACCCCCCCACGCGAGCTGCTTTAGCAGCTCGCGCACGCCACAAAATCACTTGGATTCCGCCATTTTTCAAGATGGCCGCCATACAAAAGTCTTTTTTTCAGAACAACTGAACTTAAATAACTTTAGAACCGTAATCGATAGGGAGCTTTTATAAAAAAAAGCAAAACCCCCCACGCGAGCTGCTTTAGCAGCTCGCGCACGCCACACAATCACTTGAAATCCAGCTTATTTTCAATATGGCCGCCATACAAAAGTTTGATTTCAAAACAAAAAGGGTAAATAAAACTTTAGAACCGTAATCGATAGGAAGCTTTTAAAAAAAAACAGCAGCCACCCCCCCACGCGAGCTGCTTTAGCAGCTCGCGCACGCGGCGAAATACTAGTTTATTATAATACTGGTTGCGCTCCGCGTTTTCTCGCGTAATCAATTTTCCAGTATAAAAATCTTACTTCAAGATTTCTACTTTTAAAATCTTCAAAATGCTTTCAGAAGTCATTACGTGATTAAGATATTATATTACATTTATAATATTGAAATGATATGAAATGACATAACTCTTTATTGAAACACACACAGATAATTAAAAAACTAACAATAAAAGCTTATTTATAGTGTAACAATTGGCGCTAAAAGCGATCTCTTCCAGACAACCGTGCAGGGACAGAAAATTAGTATAAAGCAGCAGGAATATTAGTATGATTTAGAATTTATATGGCTTAGATTTTACCTAAACACTGCTAACTATTATAGCACTGATTTTATGTTATTTTTACGTTGATATAAGTATTCTTAAAAACAAACGAAGTCGCGCGGATGATACTAGTTCACCTATATATTGTAATCGTACAAAGAGCAAATTGTTTATTCTGATTGTAACTGTTTCTATTCTTGATACTTTTCGGCATTTCTCGGCTTTATAAATATTTGGTTTTCTGGAGCATTGTGGATGGGAAAAGGTTAATATCTTTGTAAATAGTGCCACATGTTGGCGCGAAGGTGCTGATTGAGATATAGCTTTTATTATAAGAGTGGATGAGAGACAGGTATATTATTATGAATAATAGAGTCTATTATGATGGTGAATAATACGTTTATGAAGGTAAACACATACAATCGTCATGCAGGTCGGGTGATGATGTAATTTAGATTTATTTACTTGTTTATTATCTGCTTTGTATATAAGCAAATAATACTAACTATTACCACAGAGTACTAAGGGACAGAAGCATCACTCCGCAAAGAAATTTAGACAAATAGCGACTCTTGCTATGACGCAATAAAATTCAATTCAGCTCGCGTAGCGCTGCATACCTACCAGTCATGTTCACCTACAGAGCGCCTCTCTTTCTGTCGCATAGCTCTTATCTCTTCTTACGCGGCACGTGTAAGGACGCGCGACCCGCCGTCGGTGTCCGGCTTGCAGCTTCGTACCTACAGTGCGGAGTGCGCTAGGCCTGCTATTACTTATAATAGTACCTAGCAGTAGTAAATGAGGGCTACCAAATTTATGTTAATTATATATAATTATATTTTTTTGCATAACATATTTTTATTTATAGTATTTATGTCATTACTTACTGTATGCTGTCAGTGCTGTCAATGGCTGTCCCGTCCCTCTTTATACTTATCGTACGTAACAAAAATAAATAATCTAAACAAAAATAATGCTGCGGAAATCAGTATTTCCGAATTTCTTCCACAAACAAATTCAGATTACTTCGCCTTTGACTTCCAAACGATTATGAAGCGTTAATAAAGACACAACTTTGTTTACCCCCCATTGCATGGGGATGAAAAAGAGGGTAGGAGAACATAACAGAAGCCTAAGATAAATAAGCACAAAGCAAACAGACAATCAGTAACAATTTTAAAGATGGAATTCGAAGTCAAGATGGCGGCGGCGGCGGAGGGAAGGTAATTTGACAAACGCTTTGAAACGTCTTCAAATTCACGTTTGAATTTGGAACGTTAATCTTTTGAAGAATTGCCGTTGATTTAGTTAATTTGTACGGTGCTTTTGTGTCGTAATAAATAGGCATATTATGTACCTAGGGGTTGCTTCTCTGTCGTCTTTGAATAACTTTTAGTTATTTATTATGATAGGTATAGATACTAAGCTACAATTATTATTTTATTCATTTTAGAAAATCAATTTTTTTTAACAAAATCTATACAAAAATATGGCCCCTTAGTTTCTTGCCGTATCTTTTGAGTAGTGGCTCTTTTTCCGACACGGCGCCCACGCCGGCCGGTAGAGACATGGTGATAATTTGACGTTCATAAGTGCGCCTAAGATGCCAAAACTGAATAAAGAGATTTTGATTTAATTTGATTTAAAAAGAGTAGAGAAATATTAAACGTAGGTACAAAAACTTTTATTGATAGTGTATGGCTGCAACATAACCAAATCTAATTTTAATCAAATAACTACCTAATTCCCATCCAGATTTTCTGTTTAAGACAGAATACCGAATTGGATGAAATAGTCACTACCTATGCTAGCCTACGCCATCTAAAAAAGACAGAAAACATAAACTTTTTGCATGTACCCGAACTGTAAAAAAAAATGTTTCGTTTCTTTTACATTAAATATTTTTCCTGTAGTCTAGAGGAAGGAATCGTAGTAGCTATATTACAGGGTATCCTAGTACGGGTACTAACGACACTTCTAAGTGTACAATACCTATATATTTTACACGACTTTGTTTAAGTCTAAATATGAGTGACTAACTTAGAATGAACTATTGTATTTATATTATTTTTGGAAATAAATGATTATGATTATTCAGCTGTTTTACATCAAATTAAACATAAACCACCCATACGTTATCATCTGTCATATTATTTCCCGCTAAATCAAAGGTTTTTATAGAGCACAGATTCCAGTCTCGCGACTACGCAAATTGTAAGAATCGAACAAACAACGCGCCCCTACATACGCAGTAACTTGTATTTAATCTGTGTTCCCGTTGGCGTAGAAACTGTTACTTTCTCTGTGACCCCGCTTTGAAACTCGCAAATGTAATCTGTTTTGTTAATTTTCAACGACGTTTGTCGGTGTTTTTCAACCGAGCCCGCAATGGAAAGGATAAGTTGTGTTTGCGTACGAAATGATTATTCGGCATTTGTTTTTGTCTGCTGCAAATGGTGATGTGAAAGAACCTTATATTTTTTTTTCTTTTTCTACACGTACTATATTTTTCATAGAAATCTAGTTACTAGGTATTTAAGCTCTTTTATATTATTTTATTTAAATTCATTGACATTTATGTAAATAAAAATATATTTTTTACCATATTATGTATATTTTGTAATAAATGTTATACATTTATTTGACAATTTTTTTTTATGTAAATGGATGACAAGACGAGCTGGTCGTTTGCCTTATGGTAAGCAATACGCCAACTCATAACAATAACAGCACCACCCAGAACTTTGTTTTGCAAAATCCTGCGCGGCGCTGCACTGCGCTCGTCACCCTGAGACCATTAGCTGTCGAGTCTCATAATGCCCAGTAATTTCGCTGGCACAATGCCCTTCAAACCGGAACACGGTAATGCTTGCGCCCTACTCGGCGGCTGAATAACTGGCAAACGGTGGTATCCACCCAGACGGCCTCTCGCATACGAGAAACCTACCACCAGTAAAAAGTAAATGCAATGATGACTGTAATAATACTAGATAACTAATGTAATTGGTCTACTGGCCGTTTTAATTATTGTAATAATAAACAAATAAATAACAATATTTTTTTTCTGACTTGCAATTTTGCACAGATCCCGAAAGGAATTATTAACTAAGTCATCTTTATGGCGCAAAAATAATACACATACCAGAACAAATACGTAACATATAGGTAATTGTTATAGAATACGTTATAGGTTTACATGAAACTCCTCTCTGTTTGACAATAGTGTTGCAATAAAATCTCTGCCAAATTTTATCATCGCTCTCGTGTCTCCGTCAACTCATTACGGCTGAATATTAAGCCATTATGTATCAAGGGACAACTTATTTGAATAAGCACAAAATTGTCAAAGAGATTTTATCTTTATAAACAAAGGACCTCCTTCTGTTAGCTTTTGCCCCTGTTACCCCTGTTTAGGGGTGCGGGGGTGAAGGGTGTCTATTTAATAGGATCGGCTAATACGGTTGATGATGCCTACGAATTTAACCCCCTTGATAATACTTATAATAAACATGGAGTTCTTGCTTCATCTTCATTGCTAGAGCAAGACAACTGTATGCTAATATGTGGAGAGTGAAAGAGATGGAAGTTTTGATTGTGCGGTCGGATAAATACGCGAAGCGGCTTATGTGTAGTGATTATGTCATTATGCTAGGATTTGCGTGCGGTGCAGTGTGACATCACCTTTATTTTGCGAGCTTTTGTTTTCAAGATGGGAATGATAACAGAAATAATACCTACTGGATGCTTATCGTTTCTTGGAGAGGTTAAATCTGGTTTCTGTAGGTACTTGGGTAGGTGTATATTTGAAGTAGGTATTTTATTTTAGTCTTCTCAAGTTTAAAAAACCTCCCAAGTTTTTCACCAAGTGATGGAAAAGGTTTCAATTTACTTTTTAATTATCGTCTCAACTAGACATAGGCATACTCATTTTCACTATGACTGACAGACGGCGACGTTTGAGACTAAAATATTAAATTACTTTATGTGCATAACAAACAACCATAGACTAGATGATACATAGTGATCACGAAATTCATCAAATATGACATAAAGGATCAATCGGAGAGAGAGAAAGGATGAAGCAAAACAAAAAATCTATCAGATACAAAAGCACGTGCCAAAGTAGACCCTAACAAGCTCCTCATTGAACGCGACGAATTATTCCTTTCGAAAACAACTCGAGAACGTTCCAAACAATCATCAATCCCAATTAAACCACTATCAAAGGCCCCCAACGTGAGAAAAATCAAACAAAACGACGACCAATCACCACGCGATTGGCCACAAACGCACCCTCGGCGCTTTTTTTTCATTTTTGTCATCGTGACGAAGATACCAGATTTTTGCGTCATTAGCCAAAACGCAGCGTCATCGCCACACGATTTGTCTATGGTTATCTCGCTTTTTTTTTCACGGCGCGGCGCCTATCGCACACGCACAATATGCGTGAATTTTTCCAGCCAGCTAATGTGTTGGCGGGAAGTTTGAGATAAGCGCGCGAAAGCGATATTTTTGTTTAAGGAATTTTCTTTGCCCGTCATATTTTTTTGGATTTTCTGACATAATTATCGTGTGGAAATTTGAGAGTCATGGTTTTGTAAATAAAATAGAATTTTCATACCCAGTACTTTATATAATAGATGCCGTGATATTTTAACACTATTCCTAAAATAACATTTTGGAGTGGTAATTTTTGTTAGAAGTTACTCACCAAATTTTACGTAGCTACTATATCTTTAAAGAGTTTTTATATACCTATGTAGGTACTAAGTACTTAGATTGTGATAAAACAAAAACAAAATTAAAAAAAATCTAGAGTAGCATCGTAAAACAAGAATTCACAAAGTCAAATAGCGCCATCAAAAAAAAACCCTTGCCTGAAAAAATAAAAACATAACCAAACAACAATTCAAAGTTCGAATGCGAGGGGTAAACACGGGCACTAAAAGGCACGAGAGCGCTCCAGCCAGCACGCGTCACTCGCCACAACAAACGAACGCGGCTGCCGTGTGCACGACAATCGGAATCATTTTAATTAGAGAAAAACTGCCGCGGCGAAATGCGCAAGTGAAGGTAGGGTTAGAAAGAACATGAAACTAATTCAAATATAACCTCGAAATTAACGGTCACAAAGTAAATTAGTCAATGACCAATAAGCCAATACCTAGGTACCTGCTTATTGAGCCATAGTGTCGTTGGAATGGACCTGTTTTCTTTTCAAATAGAAGATTTTGTATTTTCTAGATAATGTAATTTCAGGGTTTTTACTGTCCACCAACCCGCACTGGGCCAACGTGGTGGATTATGCATCATTCTCTCTCTATGAGAGAAGGCCCGTGTCCCAGCAGTGGGAACGTGATGTGCTGATGATGATGACGATGAATGTCATTAAACTCGTTCGCATACAGAGTGTCCTCAAAGTTTAGCTATTATACAATCTAACTGCTCTCTAGTTAAATCGAACAATCGAAAGGCTTGTTTGTTGAAGATTTTTCTAAAGACGTTGAAGTAACAACAGAGACTCGGTAATTTCCTTATTAAATTGAGCATTATTTTTGCTGACCTTAAAAACTTACAAAACAATACTCGAGGAACCCTTTCCGCAAACAATTAGCGCGCGAGTGGCACTCCAAACAACGGCAATACAGCGGCTCTCTACGCTTCAAGCCGCTTCAAGCGCTGAAAGCTTCCGACTGGCTGTAACCACCCCGCCCTTTGCCTTTGCGTCGTTGACGCTGCCGACTCGCCGCCCGTAAGCTCAACAGTGCGTGTGCATCGCGCTTTGTTTTTTAAACAGAAAAGAATAAAAGAAAATAAAGTTAATAAAGATTTTCGTCTAAATCTCTACCAAGACATAGATTTCCACGGTCTCTACCTATTTTGATTGCATGTGACATCTTGCACTTGCTTTTTGTTGTTCATTGTGGGGTTTCCGCTGCGCATACTACTTAATTTTGAGCCATTTTTGGTGAGCACTTAAGCTTTTAATCTCAAATGCCTGAAAGTTTTCCTAGTGATTGAAGAAATTCTATAACTGCATTGGTACCTATAAATATGTTTTTTGGCTTCACTCTGTTTGTTGAGCCACTGTCAATACATTATATTAAATCTTTTGAAATAAATGAAGACTATATATAATAAGCAAAGCTGAGCTTAACCAGTTTGGACTATACAGAACTTAAATAGTTATCATTATGTTTAAAAGTCCCCGACTGAACTATCTTGACAATAATCATGATTGTTCTTAATTATGTAAATAAATACCTAACGTTGTCATTAAGAAAAAAACCTTGTTTCAAAATCCGAGAACAAGGTGTAATAAAATAACAAAACGCATTTTATTTCAATGGGGAAGTGACGTAATACCTAATTAACAATTAAAAAAACAATCTCGAGTTCATTCCCGCCTTTGCATGTAAACTGATTCTCGGAAGGAAAAAAGAAATTATCTTACTAATGTTCACTGTACTAAATACTCGTTAAGTTGAGTAAAATACTGCTGTCAACAACTAATTTCTTTTGATCTCTGATCTTCTAAAATAACGCTTAAACCTGAGGTCTTTCATAGTGGTTGCTATTGTTTATTTTTAAAATATCAAGACATTCCATTTTTGAATTTATGATGCGTTATCATGGACTCATCATCAGGGCTACTAATTACCCCAGATCTTGCTTTGTCGACTCATATGTAACCTGATACACTGATACAACTCAACTCATAATTAATGTTTCTTCTTCCCAAATGGCAAAAGGATTTATGTCCACAGATAAGGTTAAAAGCTGAGAGATACTTTATAGCCATCTTGGATTACAAAGGCGTGAGTTATATTAAGTAGTTCTATAATTAATTCACACAATGCAAACTTACAAAGGCTGGATCTCGGTACATTGTAATTATTGAATGAAAGTAACCTGGCTGTATGATAAATGAGGCGAAGACCATATTGTTCGCAATGAAAGAGCTTTTGTCTATGGTCTGAGACAAAACCTCGTTGTCTATGCCTGCTCGCTCATTCTTTTGTCGACCGTCGAGGAGTATTGTCGTGCCCAGCGTCGGCGGAATCATTAAACGCGTTTAAAAAGAGAACAAGTAAAACGCTTCGCAAATATTTGCGGAATTCTCACGCTAGTAAAATGGTTTAAATTTTTGAATAATTTAGATTCTCTTGCATCATTTTAAACAAGTTTTGCAACGTTATAATTTGTATTGTTGCGGATATTTGTAACCTCATAAAAACTTGTATTTTATCGCGGCTTTATGCAAAATAAGTATCCTGTTTTTTGTTTTAATTACTAATATAATGGCTATCAAAATAACGGTTCTAAATCTATTAAAAAAATTGATAAATAATGGGATTGTACAACGACACCTGCAATCTGGTTAATTTAATTACATTAGAATAATATTTGAATCTGGAATTTTAGTATATTTTTATTACATTTCCGTTGTAGTTACAACACCACGAATATAAATACCGTATTATTTATTTTACTTAATTACTTACATATATATTAGTAAGAAAAGTTCTTATTTAAAGAAGTGTGCATCGGGGCGATTTCAGATTTGAAAACAGTTCAATTTTGTTAATTTTTTTTCAATTCAATTCTTTAAGTGGCAAAAAAATATTATGATAACGTATTTTATAGACAGTCACGGGTTTTAGCCCCGTCTAGAGTCGTATTTTGTGTAACCTAAAATTTAAGTTTTTTTAATATACTTGTTTTAGAGATTTAATTAAGTATTTACTTACTCAAAACAAACTCCTAAGCACTAGACAAGGAAATAAATTCCCAAACAAAATTACATAGATCACTTTACCAGAATACAGAAACAGGAAAACAATACCGATCCCCGTCCGCCATATTGTGAAGACCTGCGCGTACGCAAGTATACGTCGCAACGACAAAGACGTATTGTGCGCCCATATGGGAAAATATAGCTTGTTTTGTCATCTCTATTGTGTGACAGACAGACAGACGTATGAAAAGACAGGCTTTGAATGCTTATGTAAGCTGAATGCGAGCTTTAGCTATGAGGTTATGTAAAACGGTCTTAACTAAGTTTGTTTAATGTTTTCATTGTACTGCTCGGTTGTTACTCGGATCAATGTCTCGAGTAAACATTGTTGGAATACAACATTGTTGGTGTGGTGAAACATTGTTGAATTAACAACAACTTTCAAAGCTTTGAAACTTTTTGTTCTCCTGGAATTGACCTTATTCCTTCGTAACTAAAATACTTTTGTCAGTCAGTATTCCGATTCGAGGCTGAAGATACTTTACGTGTCCAAAATGTATAAAAGTAACTCTATTTATTAGGTTCTAGTTAGTTTTAGTTAGCGATAAGACCGCTCATTTTACAGGGTAAAGTTTTATTTCTTTTTTGTTTTGTATATTTTTGGTGTTTCTATCTATAGTAAAGAGTATTTAGGTTGTGGAACAAGTCAGAAAGAAAAAACAAAAATGTATTCTGACGAAACTACACACGGCACAACAATGATAACACCACGATAAAACAATTAATAAATTATATACCTGGTGCTTGTGCACAGTGCCGTCAAAAAAGGTCTACAAGAATATTTTATTTGGCAGTTGGTTGCGTAGCAAGAAAGATCATTCTTCTTTGACCACTGCTTGCAAGACTGTCAGTTGCTGTGGCGGCTGGAGAGCAATTATTCAATGAAATTAAAAAATACTATTGCTTAAGCTAATACGGCATATAGATAGATAGACAGAAATTGTTAAAAACCTTAAAATAGGTACATAAAAACAAGTACATTTCACAGTAATCAGCATAACAATAGGCGGTCTTATCGCTCAAAGCGATCTCTTCCAGACAACCTTTGAACAGAAAGGACTAACATAATTTGGAAGGACGGTGGTTTTTCGAAACAAATGCAGATTAAATTATAAATATATAACTATTTAAGTCCTCAAATTTATATCGCTTCACCTTTCTAACAGATTCAACGATATTGTCGTACGTTGTTGCGTAACATAAGAATATTATAAAATATGTTTAGAAGGTACTTCTTTCCTAGCTTATCTTTCCGCATTCCACAGTATGAGTTAAAGAGCTTAACTGCCAATAAATATCACATGCCAGATACGTTGATTTTTAACAGAATCTTGTACTTCAACACTATTTGACTACTGCTTTGCTGATAACAATCTATGTTGGAATTAAGATTTAATTAATAAAAGTCATTATCTTCCATCTTCTATATCTATATCTTGTAAGAGAGCTAAATAAAAAAGTTCATTGATGCACAGATTATTTAATTGTCTCATCAAATATTTTTTAGCATTATAAATTTTAAAGAGCGAGTGTGGCTCAGTGGGAGCTCGTGAGACTTTCGATCCGACGCACCCGAGTTCGAATCCCGCTGACCCCGCACCACTGACTTTCTTAAGTTATGTGCTGATTTAACACTCGCTCTAAAACGGTGAAGGAAAACGGCAACGGCACGTCTAAGAATTTTTCACGAAAAGTCAAGGACATGTGACATTCAGCAACCCGCACTGGGCCAGCGTGGTGGATTATGGCCTATTCTCTCTCTATGACAGAAGGCCCGTGTCCCAGCAGTGGGAACGTGATGGGCTGATGATGATGATGATGATTATAAATTTTAAATTACATCCTGATGATCGTTCAAATGATTTTACAAGTTCGATATCTACACACATTTACACCCTTACACACCCCCCTCATACACCTTCACACCCAATACACACGCAACCTCGTATACCCTATATTCATATTCTATAGGTATTTAGTAGGTTACCTATATTATTATAATTAGTACTGTAGTTCTCAAAAAACTAGGATCTATTAATCTGTCCAGGCCTCTCGCGATACAGGCTTGCCCTAGTGCTAGGACCATTAGTAACCTTATTGTATGAACTTTTTTTTTTTTTATGAGCCTATTTCGTCCCACTGCTGAGCAAAGGCCTCCCTTCCCTCCTTCCACCCTTCCTTGACCCTCTGTCCATTGCTGTTAAGGGCCATTCCTTGTCGTAGGCGTCTAGGTCGTCGCGCCACCTATGGCGGGGCCGGCCCCGTGGTCGTGTTGCTCCGGCTGGAACCCAGTCTGTAAGAACTTTTGCCCACAGCTGGTTTGGCATACGACACATGTATGTACTTAAATTATTGTATGTACCTATTTGTATTTACTTGTAAGTTCTTTTTTGGCAAACAAAAGTTTTTCTATTAGTTTTTGTATTTCGTATCCTCTTGATTGATTAATTGATAACGCTTTATTGTACACCAAAAACATAACAAGAACTAATAAAATAGAACTTAAAAATTTGATTAGTACAATGGGCAGTCTTATCGCTAATAAGCGATCTCTTCCAGGCAACCTGGTTCCTTTTGGTTTGATCTTGGTTGGTAATCTTGGTTTCTAGCTATTTGTACGAGAAATAAAATTTTACTAAATTTCATCGGAAAGTCGGAAAACCATGTGCAAATCCACAGTACTCGTACGTAAAATTTGTACTATACAGCCTCTGTGGTGTAGTGGTTAAGTGAGTCAGTTCATATCTCATAAATCACGGAGGTTGCAATTTCGATTCCCGGGACAAAATGTTTTGCACAAAACACCGCAAGTATTTGTTTCTTCTGAGTGTTGTGGGACCATGGTACTCGTTCCTAGTTCCTTAAATATAGGAAATTCTAATTAGGGGGCTGGGGGCCAGGTTCTATGTATGTGATCTTTGAGAGTATTATGTAATAAACTATTATTTTTATTATTTATTTATACTTAAATGAAATAGAATAGAATATAGTAAGTACGTAGTGGAAAAACAATGTTGAAAAAGTAGAGACAGTAGAGTTCAGTGGTAGGATAGAGTGGGATAGCTTATATAACGTCCATCAAAACTTAGATACTTATGTCCAAATAAAAAGGTACAGTTACCTCAGACCTTGGCACAGGATTACAGATGACATACAATTAACTAATCTAGTAGAGATAGCCCTTCTATCGTTACGCTATGATCGAACTGCGGATCATAAAGTTGAAATGATATTATTATTATTGCGCCTGATTAGGATCTAATAGCTTTCAGTTAAAACAAGTGAACATCGTTACGTATCAAGTGGGCTGAGAACTGACGAGTCCGATGTCAGGCCCAGGCGTGGGACTGGCCACATCTATGGTGTGAACTGGCCATTACCATTATTTATATTTTATTTGAATATTTTATTGAACACTTCAAACTTTGAACAAACAATTTCAAGTCTTACACCCAACCAACTACAGTTTAGAATCGTTCGAGATTTTCTTGTCATCGTATCGGAATCCAATCTTTTACGACGTTTTTGTCACACTAGTAGGTCCGTATTTATAGGTAGATAAATTCTCCTGTCTAATTTCGGAAGGTAAGCATATGACTTGAATATGATAATGTTTGTTGAAACTAAAGCCGTGAAAATTATGTGAAGTGTTTAATGTCAATCGTATTATAAAGTGGCTTTTCTATCGGCGTAATGGTCGTTTATGAAGTTTTTAATGTATTCTCTGTTGGTTATGGGGGATTTATAAAATCGATTACTAGTAATACTTATTGGGGACTATTTGATTTTGAAATTATGATGTAAGGCAAAGGTCGAGAGAGACATTGAAGAGCTTGAAAAACATGGGAAAAATAAAAGAAATATGTCTGGAAAGGGTAACTAAATGTTGATATTAGTACCAGGGTTTTGCGTTTTAGCCTGCCAAGGAATATCAAGATATTATCTTGGACACAATAGGCACATTGGTACGTAGGCAAGAAATGAAATGAAATAAATTTATTTGTCAGATTTTCTAAATATTTAATAAAACGGCTAGGACTCACGTAGTTTGTCGAATTAGTCGACCTAGGTTTCGAGCATGTCCGATGCTCTTCATCAGGGGCGAGTTTACGCTGCGAGATCGCGGCGACCACTGGCGGTGTCGAGGCGAGATGCGCGGGCGGCCGCCCGCTCCGCAAATTTTTTAAAAAGAGTCTAAAAACCACGTTTTTATGCGCCTTAATGGATTGAGAATGCATTGTCATCGAATTATGAGCTACCCTGAAACTTTCAGCTAATCGGGAAGTGCTCAAATTGGAGTTGCAAAACTCCAATCGGAATTACAGACAGACAGACAAACAAGAAATAAACTGTGGTAATGAAATGCGTTGACAAAATTTTATCTCATTCTAGCAGGCGTAAGGCGTATGCATAATTAGTTTAAAACTTATTTTAGTCACTTTTCTCACCAACGATACGGTACTGGAAACCCGAGTACAACATTATATTTCTAATCGCCATCTTTAATTGTACCACCAGCAATTAGACGAGTTACAAAACTTCTTGTGTTACAAGATTTGTTGTTATTAATGGAGAAAGATAAAATTTTGACATCGAGGGATCTGGGAATTTCCGTATCATCCCCGTAAGATGATATAAGAAGGATAGATGAAAGGTTGCTCGAGCAGTTGGCTCGGTGGCCCAGTGGTTAAGGCGTCGGGACGGTATTCCGAAGATGCAGGTTCGATCCCTGCCCAAGCATTTTTATTTTTCTTCACAAAATAGGTGACAAATGATACTGAAAAAATCGGACTGACTATAGGACCTATAAAAAGTCGGA
Source organism: Petrophora chlorosata (assembly GCA_951640565.1). NCBI lineage: Eukaryota > Metazoa > Arthropoda > Insecta > Lepidoptera > Geometridae > Petrophora > Petrophora chlorosata. The sequence goes on along the minus strand of OX621203.1, from coordinate 8,816,453 downwards.
CATCGGCAGAGGCACTGAAATTGTACTACTCAATATACATCACCTACAAAACTCAAAATTTTATTTTGTTATTAGTTTTTCTTTTATATATTAATTATGCTCCGACAATTTTTTATAAATTTTTAAAATTTAATAATTTTTTTTTAAAATACTCTTTCTCACCGTGACTTAATTTAATTAACAAAGTATTGACATTCAATATGAAACAAAATAATAAGTAACACAAGAAGTTTTGTAACTCGTCTAATTGCTGGTGGTACAATTAAAGATGGCGATTAGAAATATAATGTTGAACTCGGGTTTCCAGTACCGTATCGTTGGTGAGAAAAGTGACTAAAATAAGTTTTAAACTAATTATGCATACTAGACTTACGCCTGCTAGAATGAGATAACATTTTGTCAACGCATTTCATTACCACAGTTTATTTCTTGTTTGTCTGTCTGTCTGTAATTCCGAGTGGAGTTTTGCAACTCCAATTTGAGCACTTCCCGATTAGCTGAAACTTTCAGGGTAGCTCATAATTCGATGACAATGCATTCTTAATCCATTAAGGCGCATAAAAACGTGGTTTTTAGACTTTTTTTAAAATTTTTCGTTACTCGCACGAGAAATGCGTCGTTTTCGTAAAAAGGTAAAAACAGACAGACATACTTGTTATTAGTCATGAGTTACTTTTGCATTTATATAACCTATTAGTATACAAATACACAGAATTAAGTAATACACGGTGTAACTTTGGAATGGAATGGAATCCCCACGTATGAAAACGTGGATAACGGCAGCACTTTTCGTTTTTACCTACGAAAATTCGTATCGTTGATTCACTTGTTTCCTCATCTGTACACATGGGAACTTTCGTCGTTAATTACTCGTCAACATTACCACTTGAGTTTACTAAACAACACTATCTGATCCTGGTGGAAGCCATTTTTATAGCTTCGTACTGGTTGAGCCAGAACAGGGGTATAAATGGTGGAGCTTGTTCCATGTTGTGAGGTTGTGACATAGGGGTTATTGACTTGATGGACAATTTTATGCGTGAATCGAAATAATAAAATAATAATAAAATTAATTTATTTGTCTCACATTTAGGTATATATGGGTATCATTTATAAGAACAACTCTATAGTTAAAAACTGAAGCCTAACTATTCTTTGTGTAAAATCTAAGCATTCTTCACAACACATCCCTTCTACAAAATAAACGAATTTATGACAAAATGCTGGAAGGCAGAATAAACATTTTGAAAATTTTAAGTAGATAATAATTAATTAATGAAATTTGTATAATAATGACATGCCTAATGTAACATACAATGTTATAATGTGGTCAATAAATAAATTGAAATTGTGAGAGACATTTTGCCTGAAGTAGGTTCGTGACCTGTAATAAAAGTCACCAGTGCCTCCATGGATGTATATTTGCCTTCATTTTTACAGAGTGCGAAGTAATTTCGTTTCGTTGGTATTGATGATAACTTCACAATCTTAAATAATGAACATAGGTATTCTACTTACTGCAGTGAGATTTGAGACCAATGACTGTAATTATATTACTTTTACTAAATATGCATACAAGTACTAGAGGAATGAATTAAACATATTATATGATTATTAAAGTTTAAATTCAAGGGGAAGCGCAGATGCCTATATTACAGGCATACGCCTAGCTTAGGCATCTGAGGTTCAACAACTGCTAGTGTAAACTATTGTGTTTGTATAATTATTGAGGCCATATGTTATGTATGTTGTTTAAAAATGTTATTTGAAATTTATTTTTTTTGGTAAATAAATTATATTATTATGTTAAAAAAAGGGCATTGTAAGCGAATATTAATACCTATACAGCAAGTAACATAAACCCTTTCGGACCCGTACCACACCTAAATAGAAGTCAACAAAAATGTTAAAAATGAATATTCAGCAAAATTGTAGTTAATAACAAAACCTAACTAAAACCAACGAAGGATCGGATATTTCGCCAACAGCGCTATATGAAGTAGGTATGCCAGGCGGAGGAAGCATTTTTTCCCGTGCCGCCTGCGTTGTCTAGACCAACCGGTGATAAGTCAATTCTGTCAAAGTAACCGTATAACTTATAATTTTCATTAGATATTATCAAATAAGTAATTCTTTTTCACATGGTTTTATAAAATTCTACGTCGATACTGATTAGCCCCTTCACGGTCCGACAGGGGTTACGTACTGCATAAAGTATCTTTCTATTGATAATATCACCGTCTACGAATTTTTGTTGCAACTTACCCAACTCGATGTACGGCGATCACTTACCGCAGAAGTTATAAATATATTTTATGCTTACCTGAAATTATAAAAAATATATATTTTAAAGTGTGCCGATAAAAATACATAAGTTCATCATCGGACAATTACACGAATGTAAAGGCACCATGAGGACACTAAATACAATAAGTAACTTAGTACTTGCGGATTGACTAATCAGGATGGAGGAAGTAAGCTTCCACCATCCTGATTTGTCAATTGTTATTTTATTCAAATCCATCCGTTTTACCTAAGACGGAACAGAGAAGGTAAATGCGTTTGGGGTAAGAGGTACATAGTTTGTTTGTATGTTTGTCTGTTTCTGCTAATGTTCCGATCTATCTTCTTCATAAGGTTGAATCGATTACGATGCGAGTTCAATATGTTATGAAGTGCCAATCAAGCAGGGGGCGCTGCAAAATATTCATTAGTCGTAAAAAAATATATTCTAATTTGGTCAATTATGTTTTACCATAACTAGGTACGATATTACGGATTCAAGATACGTAACAAAGATCGCAAAGTTTTTAAAATAATCTAATAATTTCAAATGTTTACATTACTTTACTTCTTTCAACCTACCAATTAATGCGAACAGCCAAGGAATGGAACACCTTACCAGCGTCTCTGTTTCCCGATACTTACAATCTAGGTGTCTTCAAGTCCAGAGTGAATCGGTATCTTCTAGGCAAGCATGATCCATCGTCGACCGCGTCATCACTTTCCATCAGGTGAGACAGCGGTCAAAGGTTTGCTTATCAAATAAAAAAAAATTAACCCCTATTATTAAATTTCTTTTGTAATTAAAATTTCTCAGAAAAATACAACAAAAATGGCGGTTTACTTTAAGCGTCCACTAATGAGTAATATTCATAATATTGTATAAACTCAAAGGAGACTTGTTGGGCCCACAGCTCACATACAGGGTGTCGGTAAGGAGGCGGCTCTATTAAATTCTAATACCGTGGTCCAAGTAACAAGAGTATAGCGGGGCTGTGAGCGGACACGACTAAATCGGCGCCTGCGTTGGCGATTTCTAACGGATTAAAAAAAAAAGGAAAAGGTTTCATTCAATACGATTGTATTTTTTAATTTTTTTTTACCTCAGACCTCCGTCATTTATAAACTGCTTTGGAAAATTATTTTGTGTTGGGTTCAGTATAGCTTCAATGTAAATTACATCGATATTCGACTTTGGACTTTGAAGATACCGAATTGAAGTCAGTTTTTTTTATTCAATTAAGGCAAAAGTAGTGTGACATTCTGAAAATTAAAATAGAAACTGATGAAAGCTATACCTACTAATATGATCATGCCTTCTTGTTATACTCTGAGTACTAAGTTTGACCTCTTAGTGACAAGGATTATTCTGTCTGATTGTTTATTTTTTTATTTCTTACGCTCAAAGGAATTTGAGTGGTATGGTGTTATACTCGTACATATGGGTATGTATCATTATATTATATAGATATTATTTATTATCCCAACTAATCAATTATTTGCCAAATGCATCTTTTATACAAAATGTTAAGGATTTGATTTTTTTTCAGTTGAAAGATATATAGGTATTACGAAATGAGAAGCGGTCGCTTTAAAAGGCTCTCGCTCTTCACTTGGACGTCAACCAACAGCGTGCACATTACTCCGCAAAGCCTCACACATGTTGCCTTGTGAATGCACAAAGCAGAATAATAATCATAAGGCGGTTCGCAATTAAAAAATTTAAGGCACTTTGTCGCGTCGGCCTTTAGCGACTTCTCTACCAAATGTAAGTTTCAACGCACGTTGCTTTTATAAAAAAACATATTTTATTTCTCTACTTGCAGTAATTATGTTTTTTCTGAATATAATTTTTAATGATGTCATCATTTTTTAAATCATCACACCGTCATCACTTATTTAAAAAGAACACAATTTATGTCTTCAAATATTTTATGGGGCAGGAAGATTGATCTTCACGAATTTAGTTCAGTTTAGAGGGAAATAAATAAATTTTCCTGCGTTACTATTTTCAATACCGATCGTGATTAATGTCAATAATTCACCGGAGACACCTGAAGACATTTTAACGTTCGCCCTTCGCTCCATTTCCACACTTTATCGCTTGTACGCCTGGTGACAAACAAAATGGCGACGACACCCCGTTTATAGGACACCCCGTTTATAGGACACCCTGTAGACAGATTTGTGTGCACACCTATTTAAGTGACATGCCTATCTATGTTTGCGAGTCTAACAATAAAATTTTATTACTTATTTTTGTGAGTTATAAAGGTTTTTTTTATGTAGGCCGATGAGACAGACCTAAAATTATCCCATAATAAAACAAATCATAAATTACACACCTAGACGCGCATTTGATGGTAACGACGGTTAGAATTGTCAATTAATTAAAATAAATTATTGTGTTATAAAGTTATTTTTAGGTGTATAACTAAATAAACTTCGGTTTGAGACAAATAAATGTCTTGAATTGAAATTAGAAAAAAATACCTGCCTCTTGATTTCAAACAGTGTATCAACCATAAAACTAGTTCGAATAAACATAGATTAATAAACAACAACAGAGAGTGTCAGTTCGCGGAATCCAGAGAATAAGGCGATCGCATTTCGCAAAGGATAGTAATACAGATACAGAGTACTCGGAAACGCGTTACGATCTCACAGCTAGACGGATGCGTGTATGCCTCTCTCTTTATTATTCCAATAACAATCCGTAATGAGTGCTCTGGTCAAACGTAAATAGCAACTTCATACATTTTGAATGATGCCAACGTAAACTCTGTTCTATTCACTACTCTGTGTTAGATAGGGTTGCCTTACCTTACCAGCTTATAAAGCCTAGTGTACAAGTATAGTTTTAATTTTTTAATCTGGTAATAAAATGATTTTATTTCACTTAATTTCATAAAAAAGTATGTTTTTAAATTTAAGTGATTATCCTAATTACACTTTAACGTAGGTACCTATACCGAAAATAAACGTATATCTTCTTTAAAAGATGCGAAACCGGATGATTTAAAAAGGATTGCGTCTACTCTTTTTGCATTTGTCCAATCCATATAGGTTTTCTGTAAGAGATATGTAAGACCGCCAATTATATTACTCTGGTTAAGGTTCCTCTTTTGCATGTTAAATGTTTGTTGTATACAAGCTTGTAGAAGAGCTTGTATAATGTGTTGCGTTGTTTGTTGATTAATAAATCATTTCCCCAAAATCATAAATCTAGAGTGTGTGCTAGATGACATTTTTGCTACCAAATGCTACCTAGCATTAAGTCCTCCATGTAAAAAATATTGTGCAAAAGTAAAAATAAATAAATTATTAGACTTTTTTGAGTGTTTTTTGGTATGGAAAGTTCTGGATGGCAATTGTTATGGGCAAGTGTGGTGCTTACCACCAGGCGAACGACTTGCTCTTCTCATCACTCAGTACAATAAAAAAATATATATTTATTTTTCAAAACCACATAAATATTCTCTTCGCCAGCCCTGCATGCACCGGCGAGATCAAAGAAGCACCTCGCACTCAAAGTTTACATTGTAACTTGTTCACAGGTCTGTTTGCGCGGACATTAGACTACTGACCTCTCCCGTGTCATTCGATTGTTTCGTTGCCCTGTCAATGTCAACAGTGTTAAAAGGAAAGTGTTTAGTGACATAAGAGAGTGTATAAACATGAATCGGGAGCGCTTTGACATAAGGCATAAGGGTTATCATTACAAGGTGATAGCATTAGTTCCAATTTGGACTTTGGTCGTCCAGAACCTCGTCGCAATAAACGCAGTCATGTCTCAAATGTCACACTGGAGAGAATGCGCGGAGACGTTGGAATTTAGTAAATTTGGTAACATCTCGTTCCTTTTCTTCCCGCAAATGTATTGATAAGGTTATAACGAGTTCTTATTTCTTAGTCTTTTTGACATCTACCAAAGTAACAAATCAAAATTGTATTTTAACGCATTTTGAGGCTTATTTTAAGTCATGAGTTTTTAAACAATTTTCAGCGTTATGGTCAGAAGTAAATAGAGTAGAGGAGTGGCTAGTGGCTAGATATGGGTGTACCTAGTAAATGTAATAATGTCAAATAGAATCTGTTAAAAGATGTTTATAGCAAAGGTAATTCATATAATAGAAAATAATATGGATAGGTTCTTATAGCATTCATAAGTGTCAATTAAGTACTTATTTTTTAACACGTTTTTATTAAGTCACTTTCTTGTTTGTCTGTCTGGCTGTCTGTCGTTCCGGGTGGAATCTTGCAACTCAAATTTTGAGCACTTCCCGGTTAGCTATCCGGCTGAAGTAGATCACAACTCGATGACAAAGCATTTTAAATCCATTTATTAGCATGCCGACTTAACCTCCAAAGGCACATAAAAACGTAGTTCTTAGATTTTTTTTAATGTGTCACTAGTTATTTCATTCTAGTTATTTTTTTTGTGAATGCAATCGCTTTATATATATATTCGTTGATTTTCGTTTATTACGCTACCTGCAGCAAGTTTGAAGATGAGATTTAAAGAAGAATTTAATGTGGTTTCCAGTGACACAGTTACTGTCAACTTTAAAATTATCTACCTATGCATCACCGCCGACACCTGCGGCTCTAAATCTGCTGTTTTATATAATAATGTTTTATTTTATAGAATAATGTTTTATTTATTAACACAGTAACCTCTCGCGTTGAAACCATCAATCTTCCTACACATGACATCCATTCCTCACGTTCTAGTATTTTAATAAAAACCGTGCAAAACGTCAAATTGTCAGCCGTGACCGAATATTTAAATATCCTGTCATTTTAGTTTTATGACAGACAGATCAAAGCGCAAATATTGTTGTTATAGTTATTGTCACATAACGTTGCCGCCCACGACGCATTATATCCTACTGATGAAACCGTAGAAAGGGCTTTGTAGTATTTTTAATAGCTGGTGTAAAGTAGTAAAAATGATCAAACAAAACATTTATAATTTTTAATATTACAAAGCCGCTGTGGTTCTTAACAGCCGCGTTGTGTTGATTATTTTGTTTAGCGACAGATGTCTTCAAAATACTTACTAACTTTTTATAATGAAATTATTTTTGTCTCTTTCACTAATATTATTAACAAGGCATTTAGTTGCTACACACGACCTTGGAAGCTTCACTAAGGACTTTTGGACCACTAGTCTCCAGAGCAGCGCGACGATATTACGTGCTCAATAATAACACTTTACTGCTAATAGCTGATAAATTTTTCCATTATTGTCTATTTATAGATTTAGAATGCATTGTCATCGAGTTGTGAGCTACCCTGAAAGTTTCAGACGAATAGCTAATCGGGAAGTGCTCGAAATTTAAGTTGCGACGTTCCAACCAGAACGACACACAGACCGACAAACAAGAAAGTGACTTAATAAAAACGTGGTAAAATAAATTAAAAACACCAGAAAAAGTCAATCGAAAAACCAATCGGTTTGTAGCTAATTTCCTTTTCTTACCAAAGCCCAAAATCGACTATTTTACATCGAAACATCGTGTTTGAGAAAAATCCTATTCCATTTGTAATCAAAGGCACAGCCATTACAACATCGGCCAATAATAACGTTTGTATAAGAAAATGAAAACCGCTCTCAGTTCACTATTACGATTAACACACCTGCACGATCGATGAGACTGCATTCTGATTTGTACTAAAAGTAATAATTCATTTTTAAACAAAAAAAAACCGACTTCAGTTCAGTATCTTCGAAGTCCAAGGTCAAATATTGATGAAATTTATAGGAATGGGACCACTTTGAAACTGTACTGAGCAACAGAGCAAAGAATTTTCCAAATCAGTTTATAAATGATGAAGAATCGCGTAACAAACATAAAAACATACAGTCCAATTGAGAACCTCCTCCTATTTAAAAGTCAGTTGAAAATTGCGGGAGCATGGAACAGACAAATTTTGGTGTTTCTCTCTTACATTTTGCCGGCACCCTTAATAAATTTTCATTTACACATTTGAATAATGTCTAAATGTCATTGTTTGACATAATTTAAATAACCAAGCATTCAAATGAATAAAAAGAGATAGATAGAAAATTCTTTGATGCACAACAAGTTTGTAGGTACATAGGCGAACTTAATGCTAGTAAGCATTATTTTTCCAGTTAACCTCGGTGTAAGTACTGTGGTATTTTATAAAGTAGTGCAAATATGTTAAAAAAACTAAAATTATATGTACTCGAAATTTTTTATATATAATATATAAACAACAAGATAAAAAAAAATAACTAAATATACCTACTAATGAAATAAAAATAAAAATATATAAGTAAAAAATGTGAAACCAACGTAAGTTTAATACTAGAATCCGTAGTTTACGTAGCTTTCGAAATTTCACTGTACCTAATACTCGTACTAATGACAAACGAAATTGGAGAGTTTAAGAGTAATAAATCTTACAGAAATTTTTAATTCATAATTTTGAATTTTATGAGCTTAACAGTGGGTTTTCAAAATTATCCAAAATGATCCAAGTTATAAAGTGGGTGTAATTAGTACATATGAAATATAATTATAATCTTGTTCTCCGCAGACGCATTGGTCGTTCAGGTAGAGTCAGTTCTTTAAGATAACAGTAACACAAGTAGGTAACTGTACGCTTTACTTTAATCTTACTTTATGTTTGTTCATCAAATGGTGCTTTTAGATAGTTTTTATATAAACTGCAGGATTAATGTCGTTACGAAGTTTATTTTTAATTACATTGAAAAGCTTTTAATACAGTACCTATTAGTTTTTTTACGTGACTGAGTCATGAGACGAGCAAGTCGTTCGCCTGATGGTAACCGCCACGCCTGCCCATAACAATTGCAGTGCCACCCAGAACTTTTAATAGAATAAAAAGCCCTGCGTAGGACTGCATTGCGCTCATCACCCCGAGACATCAGATATTAAGTCACATATGAGCAGTAATTTCCCTGGCTACAGTGCCCTTCAAACCGGAACACAGTAATACTTTCGCACTACTGCTTGGTTTGGTTAGTTATTGGAAACATTCAAATTATTGAATACAAATTGGAAAACGTTCTCGTTATATGCATTATTTCGATTAATTCAGGTTTTTTATATTCTTTCAAATTACAAGCAATTTATTATAAATACATAATTAATATCAATTTAAAGTGTTGCTCTTCCCAATAAAATCTAATTACATCCGCAAGAATTATTAGTTCTAAAATATTCAAATAGATTCTCATTTTTCTTTCATCAAAATGGAGAGAATTATATAAACAAAAGGAGAGACAAAATAATAAAATGGTTAGTCACAAAAACAATAGCGATTGTGGGTTATAAATCTGTCATAAAGACTGAATTAAATTGCATTCCGCTCTGAAGTTTGGAACGCAATAAACGCTCTGGTGACAGACAAATGTCTTATTATCGTTACGCAAGATGTGATGGTAAGCTGTATTTTGGAGATATTTGGATCGTCGTTAGCGTAAAAAAGAAATAATAGAACTGTAATTATTATATTGCGCATTATTAAAGCCACAGTTTAAAATAAGCGTAATTAGAATTAGAAAAATAATTTAAGTTAAAATAATTACTTTTTTCGCATAAAGATCTATGTTTCGCCACTATTTCGCAATTGTGATAGTAAGCTGTAATTTGGAGATATTTGATTCGTCGAGCGTAAAAAGAAATAATAGACAAATAATTATTAGGTATACTGCACATTAGGCCATTGTTTAAAATAAGTTTAGTTATAAAATAAGTGAAGTTAAAATAATTACTTCTTTCGCATAAAGATCTATTTTTCGCCACTATTTCGCAATTGTGATGGTAAGCTGTATTTTGGAGAGATTTGGTTCGTCGTAAGCGTAAAAAAGAAATAATAGAACTGTAATTATTATATAGCCGCATTAAGTCACAGTTTAAAAAAGCGTAGTAAGAAAAATAAGTAAGGTTAAAATAATTAATTTTTCGCATAAAGATCTATGTTCCGTTACTATTTCGTACAATGTGACTGAAGAAGGAGCACATAGATCTAGAGGAAGAGGGCATTGAGCAACTGCTCAGATCCATCACCCTGATGGTTCACCAAACATCATCCCGAAATACGACTAGGTCGTTTGACGGCGTTTCTTTGCTCGGTGGATGGTATTGCAACTGCGGCCCCTTCTCCAAACAAATTTACTCGTTAGAGAAGAAGTTGAAGACTTGAGAACAAAGCCAATTTAATAAAATAAAATACCAAATTTCATCACGTAGTAGGAATAGTTAGATTGTCACTATTGTCCATCTGGTATACTACAATTTGATTATTATTTTAATAATAGAACATAATAATATGTAAAAATAATAATACAAATAGTCCGAAGGTTGTCTGGAAGAGATCGCTTATTAGCAATAAGACCGCCCATTGTAATATTTTTTTTTTGTTCTTATTATGTTTTTGGTGTACAATAAAGCGTTATTAATGAATCAATCAATACAATAATTTGTTGGAGATCCTATTTAAATAAATAATTAGCACGATATTTTCCTAGGACAAAGTTGGACTCTAAGTTAAAAAAATAAACTAAAAAAATAAACAAAAGAAAATAAACATTTTTACATCGAAAAAAGTCGTGACTCCTGTGGAACATCGTTCAAATTATTAATATAATAACTGACGTTGGTATAACGACCGCTGAATAAAAAAAAAGAAAACAAACTAAAGACCATCCAGCGATAGCTCAAAGGCGATAGGCAACCGCGACGCCTATTACATAAATTGACGTGCGATAATTGTAGAAGTGTTCATCGCATCTGTGTCGATGGATGAATTGCACCTCCCAAGTTATGAGATTTTGGCGGGATGAACCTTTTTTGTAATGTTCTAACAATGTTTCTCTATTTAGCGTGTTGTTATTATAAATAGGTATCATTTTAATATACCTTATTTTAATAGATATACATATTATTATATATTTATGAACAGGTATATTAAAAAAAATACCAAAAATCTTGGTGTTTATAAAAATAAAATCAATAATATATTATCTTTGCCCGGGCTCCATCCCCGTATTCGCCCTCTTCTGTGTAAATGACACATGCTTCACTCGCACTTTCCTTCCTCGCACTTTTAAGATGTGGAACGACCTACCTTCGTCACTGTTTCCATTGAGCTACAACATGGAGTCCTTTAAAAGGGGAATTAATTGAGTCCTTAACGGTCGGCAACACATCAGCAATGCCTCTGGTGCTGCAGATGTCCATAGGCGACGGTAACCGCTTACCATCAGGCGGGCCGTCTGCTTGTTTGCAGACACATTAAATAAAATAAATAAATGTAAATTACCTAATGAAATTTCACTTAAACTTTAAATTGACTTCTTAAAGCGAGATTATTTACAAATAATTTATTTTTAGTTTTACCGTGTTTTCTATGGAACTAAGCAGTGAGACGAGCGTGTCGTTTGCCTGATGGTAAGCGCCACGCCTATCCGTAACAATTGCAGTGCTACCCAGAATTTTTAATACCGTAAAAAGTACTGCGTACTGTGTAAAATAAATATTTCTTTTACAAATCGCTATTCGCGTATAACTTACACCACGCATGAACCCTCACATTTTCTTTTGTGGTCATTCTATTGTGACATGTTTATTTCTAAACATATTTTTTTTTATTTTACTGTTTAAAAATTAGAACAATTGATCGAAGTGTTAACTTATTTACAGTTTTGATTGTTGAAAAAAATATTTTAATATTTAGAAACTTGGCGAAGAATTGGTTGTTTTTAAACGTTATTGTTGTCTGTGCTAAAGAAATATCGGTAATTTGGACGCTGCATTTGATGGAGACATCCGCTGGATTATTATTGAGACCATGGTTTCTGTCTTTCTGTTTCTTTATATTGTTGGGATCAAGGCTACACGTGTATCATTTTTCATCACAATATTTGCGTAGGGACAGGAATTATTATATTCGGTGACTCTTCGGTCTTATTTTTAGAAATACTCGTAGATATAATGGTCCTACTTAGGTATGAAAAACATTGATATTTATACATAACATTAATAAATTGAAACCGTCCATTTATTTTTGCGTTCTTCTTCCTGCACTGTAGTCTGGAAGAGATCGCTGTTAGCGATAAGACCACCAGCTTTTATTGATGATCTTAGAGTACATACTGTAATATAAAAAGAAATAACTTATAAATTTAAAACAACACTGTAGCTTTTTTATACTTCGATGTTTTTTTATGCTTCGAACTAGATTCTACAATATTATCTTTAAGCACAAAGTTACAGTACTTTTATTATTCAGCAATTCATTTTTACTGGTGGTAGGTTTCTCGTATGCGAGAGGCCGTCTGGGTGGGTACCACCGCTTTGCCAGTTATTCAGCCGCCAAGCAGTTGTAAGAAAGCATTGCTGTGTTCCGGTTTGAAGGGCATTGTAGCTAGTGAAATTACTGGGCATTATGAGACTCAACAGCTAATTGTCTCAGGGCGACGAGCGCAGTGCAGCGCCGCGCAGGATTTTGCAAAACAAAGTTCTGGGTGGTGCTATTATTGTTATGGGCTGGCGTATTGCTTACCATCAGGCAAATGACGAGCTCGTCTCGTCAGTCAGTAACATAAAAAAAAAGCAAAATTCACCGCTTCCCGAGCGAATACAACCAAAGATTTAAATACTTTTTCTTTGAATACAACCATAGCATAGACAATCTAGAGAAAAATTCCATAGACCATATAGATAAAAAATATTAAAAGGGTTCCACCCGACACGTTACACTCTTTATAATTATTATAAAGAGTTACTTCATTTTCATAACGTAATAAGGTTACATAAAAATGTGGAAAGTTATTCTTCGCATTAAAAATATCTACAGGGTTTTACCCGTGAGACTGCTTACCAACAATAAATTTACCTTTGATTCGAATGTACAATAAAATGGATTTATGGCCTTTCTCTTGAATAACGGATGTTATTTTGTTTACCGTATACCTGCGTTGTATCATTAGTAACCTAATTAATTAATTATTAACCTCAGCCTGAAAATATATTTTTTTCTGTCTGTCGTTCCGAGTGGAATCATGCAACTCAAATTTCGAGCACTTCCCGATAAACTATCCGGTTGAAACTTTCAGGGTAACTCACAACTTGATGACAATGCATTCTAAATTCATTTATTAGCATGCAATGCCAACCTTACCTCAAAAGACGCATAGAAACGTGGTTTTTAAATATATATTTTTTCACATTTTACTTCTTTATTTAAAGTAAGCTGGATACATCTTTATTTTTAAGGTTCCTAAGCAATTGGCAATACCTACATGTAGACATGTGCATAGATTTCTCAAGTTTATTAAGAAGTTTGTGGGATTTTTCAAAGATTTCGCGGTTACCTAATCATTACAACCCGTGTTTGTTATCCGTATTTGGTATTGACTATAAATGTTCCCTTAACTTGTTGACGCTCATCAGGCCTATTTTCATTCATAAATCCCTTGTTCTTAAGTAAACAACAGCTTGAATGAGTAAATCACAAATAATCTGGTGACTACATATTCCTACTTTATAACCCTCAAATTCGTCTTATATACTATAACAATAAACTTTGTAATGTAATGTACGCTCTCCGAATACCAACAGTAATACCTACCGGATCAAACTTAATCCCCTCAAAGTCGTTCAGCTTTAAAGCATTATCTTAAACACATCAAACCTCCCCACAATAGTCTGGCAATTAATAAAACTCTAAAAAGAAAAAAAGATTTCAAAATAGGAACAGAAAAAAGAATTAATGACTCGCGCGTTCATCTCGTCTCGATGAGTTCGAAACGCATCTCGAAAAATGTTCGCTTATCCAGAAACTACGCAGAGTATCACGTTCGGCACATTATTTTGATGAATAAGGAACGCACCTATTCTTTTTCCAAATTGTTGTGCTCCTTAAAAAAGACAATAGACATGCATTCGATTTTTGGAATTGCATTTTAAAAACGAGAGAGCGTGTCGTTGAGCGATTTTCTTTATTGAGTAGAAAGTTCGACCAAAAGATGCCGCGACATTGACGAATTGGTCGAATAAAATGTAGGTATATATAAAAAAAAAACAAACATGCATCATAAAAAGCCTGTTTATAATTTGCAACGAAATTCTTGAATGAAGATTTCATTAGCAAGCCCTTTCATAAAAAGAAAACAAGCCACTGTCACAAAAGAATTAAAAAAATAAAAGCACCAGTGTTACCTTTTCAAAAAAGAACAAGTTCTTTTTTTTTAAACAGAAGAAAGAAAAGTCTGATTCATCCCGGCACTCGGTCTGCGGAGGTTCTATTCAGAAACAACTTATTAAATAAATTAACCGCAAGTTGGTCGGGAAAGGAAAAACTAAGCGGTACTCTCATTTGGAGGCAGACAAAACGGGTAATTCCTTAAAACCCGACGGGCGTTTTGTTCGAGCTTGAATGGGACTGTACTGTACCTAGTCTACGAAGAAAGCCCACAAAAATAATTGGAAAGTGACGGGAATAACTAAGAGTAGGAATGAGGTAGCTATTGGAAAAGCGTTTATCGATAACAAGATTTTATACGGGAGTTCTATATTATGTTCATTAAGAGATTCAATAAAATGTATTTCTATGTACAATTATACATTTTTCAAAAGCAATCAATACTGCTCTCACATACAACTTCTAGCAGTAAATAAATATCATCTGAAGTACCTAATTTTCATTTTAACTTTTATTAATTTTATCATTATAATAAATATTAGAACATTCAAAAACAAACGAACCACCAACCCCCATTGTTTAAAAAAAAATTTATTGTCCACACAAAATTGAGAAAGCGCTCAGAAAAGCATGCATCAAATGTCGCTGTAATATAGCACGTTTCCAGCTTAATTTTTTTGATGTCCTAAAAACAATTTTAATATAAAAACAATATAAAAAATATTCTAGTAAAAAAAGAAAGAAGTTGGTCCACTGTAAAACCGAAAAATAACACAACATCGATAAAACAGCTACTTATACCACGTCACTATGTGCGTCGGGAGCGCGGCCCAGATTCCCAAGTTTTCATCTCTCCTTCCTACATTGTGTCCGTGGGAACCTTATTGCCCCCATAGAAAACTGTGAAAGCGCCCAAGAAAGCATTTGTGTGCTCGGGCTTGAATGCCGCTGACAAAGAACCGGGTTTCAGCGTTGATTTCTGTACTGAAAAGGGTGATATGAAAAAAGGAGTTGGAATCGAAAACTCTCCAGCGTCTTTAACCGTTGGGCGGGATTGCTTTTTGAATTTTCAGTAACTGGAATGAATCTTAAGACTTTAAAATTAGTTAAATGGACCAATTAGCGTTTATAATACTTTCGCGTTTGGATCTTATTGGTGACATAGGGATTATTTTATGGAAATAAGTTATGAGACGAGCATCTCGTTCGCCTGTTGGTAAGCGCCATGCCTGCCCATAGCAATAGCATTGCCACCCAGAACTTTTAATAGGTACCGTAAAAAGCACTGCGTAGAACTGCACTGCGCTTATCACCCCGAGACATTAGATATTAAGTAAATTTATGTCCAGTAACTTCGCTGGCTACAATGCCCTTCATACCGGAGCACAGTAATGCTTGCGCACTACTGCTTGGTGGCAGAATAGCTGGCAAAGCTGTCGTACCTACTCAGACGGCCTCCCGCATAAGACAGACTAACCACGAGTCACGACTTCACGGCTTATTCTCGGTTATAATGTGATATTTTTACTGATCTAATAAGATAACAAATTTTGCAAAATCCTATGCGGTTTTGCACTGCCCTCACCTGAGACATCACCAATTTTGTCCAGTAACTTATAATTTTTAATCCATCTTTTCAAGTATTACTGGCGGCATTTTCCGATTTTCTATTGAAAGTCTTGTCCCGTATCCAATCCGGTGTTGTTTTGTATCGTTAAATGAGTTTCGCTGCGCGGAGAGGTTAATTTCCTTTCCGGTTCGGTTTGTTGAGGACCTGTGACGCGGAACCCTGTTTCTGTTTGGTTGAATTGATTCTGAGTTTCGTTTGGACTCCATTGAGAACTTTATTTTGGTAATGATGGTTATTGTTTGTTTTGGAAGCAATATTGGTGATTAAAATATTCTTCTAAAACATACATTGCGTTGCAATCAAGTTGGTATTGAATGAAACCTGCATTGTTTAAAACTCATTTTTGTATTAGTTCTTAAAAGAAATCAAGCAACTAAAGTTTGGAAACTATTGTGAGTCAAAATATTCTTTATAAATAACGTGAGTGTAGCAGTTTATATTTATAATGAGAAATCAAGCATTTGATTGGTATTTCGTTTGGTACTTCAAAATCTAGAGCGAAGTCGATATTTGGTCAAAGTACACGAATATCATCAACTCTTTAACCTGCTCTTGTGTTTTTTTTTAATTGTACCTTCAAAATTCAATCCTACAAATACTAGCTTTAATTTTAAACTTTCAAACTTGCACGTACTTTAATAATTCTCAAAAATAGACAGCACAATAACTAAGAACCAAATAACACTCAAAATAGACACTGCGATTCACAACACAAATTACATTAAGGAACATTACCTAACACTTAACTAGACATCATCATCATCAGCCCATTACGTTCCCATCGCTGGGACTCGGGGCTTCCCTCGTAGAGAGTCTAGGCCATAATCCGCCACGCTGGCCCAGTGCGGGTTGGCGGATGTCACATATCCTTGAATTTTAGTGATCAATTCTTAGGCATGCCGATTTCCTCACGATGTTTTCCTTCGCCGTCTTTAGAGCGAGTGTTAAATCCGCACATAACTTAAGAAAGTCAGTGGTGCGGAGACAACGGGATTCGAAGTCGGGTACGTCGGATTGAAAGTCGAACGTGCTCCCACTGAGCCACACTCGCTCTTAACTAGACATACCTCTCTCTAATGTACGTTATACTCGTATTATTATCTATGTTTTTTGTCTATACAGTTTCTGAAACTTGGTTAAAACAATGCATTTTCTTTTATAAACCTTGTCCGGACTCGCGTAACTAAGCGTGCACTATTTAATTATGGACCATCCTCTTCATTCAGCCCGAAAGAACCCTCTTGAGAATTAAGAATACCTACTTCTAAAGCATCTTCCTTTTCTAAAGAGAAAATGTTCTGAAATGTTAATGTGAAGAAAATGAATGCAGCGGATATAAAAGTATTTTTAATTTTAGATCTAGCTCGAAAATTTTTTATCTGAAGCCTGAGTTATCACAAATTCTTGATTAAGAAGGTAGGTGATGATAATGATGTCGAGCAGTTATCGTTTACTTTTAAAAATATTAATGGATTATTTATCAGTAGGTATCATACGTTTATGTGGTTTAGTTTTAATAATAGATGGTATATATTTTTACATACCATAGGCAAAGAAAACTAAATATTACTACGTATAGAAACGACACTCCCCCCCCCCGCTAATTTGTCGTCACCCGCATCACCGCACATGAAAAAATAGGCAATGCCGAGCTTGCATCTTGCGTTTTGTGTTAAAGTATAAATAAATAAATAAGTCCATACATAAGTAGCCTGCGAAATTACTAGGCATAATATGAGACTTAATGTCGAATCTCTCGGGGTAATGAGTGCAGTGGAGTAGTACGCAGTGCTGTTTGTGCTATTAAGAGCCCACACTACCCCAGCTCAAATCAAAATGCTCCCACGCGACGGCCCGTCAACTCGTAGCTACAGTCGCAACTATCTCGCTCGCACCTAGTAGGTACGTTGCGCGGCCGAGCGGGAGCGAGTGCCGGAGCGCGTCTGAACCAACACAGCGGCTGTCGCGGACGTGTAGTTTTCCACGCAATATTTCGGTATTAAATTTCTAACAAAATAAAAAATAACATTATTTTAAATTGAATACATAAGATACACGTGTTATATTAGTTCAGATTTGTGTAAAAAGTTTCATTATAATAGGTCAAGTATTAACTGTATACTGCTTTTTATTTACAAAATTTAAGTGGGAAGTTTGTGAATTTTTTGTATCGAGACTTTTTTTAGTAATCGTGTTTTTACAACGTATGGACATCAGAGTATATCCTCAACTATACTATATATTTTTTTCAACACGATTGATTCAATACTATTATTGATATGCAACTTCAAACGCGAACGGTAAAGCAGTTTTGAGGTAGTGTGCAGTCTTAAAAGTACTGGGTGGCACCGCAATTTTTATGGGCAGTACTATCGGGCGAACGACTTGCTCGTCTTATACGAAAAAAATAACTAAACGAAGTCAGTTGGACATGTTATTTTCGTGACGATCTTTTCCTATACCATTTAGAACAAGTGCGGGTAATCTTCACATCCTTAAAAATATCAACACTGGAGCTCGACTATGGAAGATGCATAACAAAATTATAAAAATATTTAATAAAAAAGCAAATACCTGTTTTGCGTCTTCTCAATTACTTTGTAATATGTAAACCATCCTCACAAACTACTGAGTTTATTCTGTACACATAACAAACGTTAAAATATCTCATTTTATAGCCACTCCTTGCACAAAATAATCTGGATACATTAACAAGGGCACGATTCCACCTTTGTCGCGTGCCGATACCTGGTACTTAGTACTTGGTATTTGATACTGAGCACTTAATACTCGGTACTTGGTAGCGACAAGCACCAATGGTTGTGTTTACCGGTGAAACTATCTAGTAAAATTGTATTCATAAATGGTGTGAGTACCTTTGCTCTCGTCCAGTGACTAATTACGATGGCGATCGGTGAAACTTATGTCATACTCAAAATATCGTAGTTATTTTTATGGAACCGAGTGCTGTGCAAGTCATTCGCTTGATGGTAAGCGCCATGCCTGCCCATAGCAATTGCAGTGCCACCCAGAACTTGTAATACCAAAAAAACACTGCTTAGCACTGCATTGCGCTCATCACCTCTAGACATCAGATATTAATTCTTATTTGCCTAGTTATTTTTATTTTAAATTAAGTTTTGTGTAAGAAGTTGCAGTACCTATATCTGTGATTTCTTCCTGACTACCCGGCTACAATGGACCTATGGAAGAGAGTCAATAAGCGATTAGCGAGCGATTGGTGAACGACAAAAAATTACAAAATACGATAGCCTATTTTATCTGTGTCAAAGTCATAACTGCAATTCAATTCAAATTTATTATTTACTAGCGACCCGCCCGGCTTCGCACGGTTATTATACATATAAACCTTCCTCTTCAATCACCCTATCTATTAAAAAAAAACCGCATCAAAATCCGTTGCGTAGTTTTAAAGATTTAAGCATACATAGGGATATAGGGACAGAGAAAGCGACTTTGTTTTATACTATGTAGTGACTATCGACCCGCCCCGGCTTCGCACGGTTTTTATACATATAAACCTTCCTCTTCAATCACTCTATCTATTAAAAAAACCGCATCAAAATCCGTTGCGAAGTTTTAAAGATTTAAGCATACATAGGGATATAGGGACAGAGAAAGAGACTTTGTTTTATACTATGTAGTGATGAACGTCAATCCTTACAATGACTCTACTATAACTTTAAATGACTGCATGTACACTTATTACTTATAGTCGTACGAGTATAACAAAAATACTAGGTATATTTTCACTCCCGTCAATATTGACAACATTTTTTAATGACTGATTGACGAGACGAGCATGTTGTTCATCTGATGGTAAGCAACATGCCTGCCGATAACAGTTATGCAGTTGCACTCAGAACATTAGGCATTATGCAAAATCCTCCGCGGCACTGCACTGCGCTCGTCACCGTTAAATGATAATTATTAAGTCTCATAATACCCAGTTAATTCGCTGGCTACAATTCGCTTTCAACCGGAACTCAGTAATAGTTACATTAAGAATTTCTCTTATGAATACAAGAAAACGCATTTGGAAAACCTTATACGTATTCATTTAAACATCAGGAAAACCATAAAATAATGATAAATCTATTTAGCTTGTTTCGAAACGCTTGAAGAGACCTGACATAGATCCAATCGGTTTTCTGATTTATCGATGACTTTACTGACAGCACTATTAGTCTACGTTCAACTCTATGATTGGCGGGTTGCTGTAATCGATATGTATTTTGTTACAGGTATCCTATATACCTACATCACTACTTAGCTGCATTTTGAACAAGGGCCCAATAGATTTGGATTTACGTAAACGTCCCAGAAGTGTGAAATCTTGGTAATATAGGCTGGTGTTGATGACGATGACCGATTTTGGCCTTTCAATCTCAAATAATACCTGCATGGAACATTCCGCTTCTGCCAAGTAGCTAACTGGCACATAAGAAACATAATATTGTCAAAAATAAACATAAAATATTATAACAAAAGTTCTAAAAAAAATGTCCCCCAGTTTCTTCCGCTATCATCTGAGTAGTGGTTCTTTTTCCGATACGGTGGTAGTCATTGTAATAATTGCACGTCAATTATTCTCTAGTCTTTGATGCCAAAAATGAATATAAAACCTTTGTTCAGGCGTTATTATTCTTTTTAATATTTGGACGGTCACGAGCCAAGATACCGGCATCGAGCGACGAAATGTGAAGAAAATGAGGGTAGTTTCGTGACTACTGCTCTTACGTATATCGTCGGCGGACCATGCATGACCTCTAGTGCACCTCGGACAGCTTTTGACAGGACGTGTCGATTCGGCGGTTCTATATTTGAGGATTTTCGGAATTTTTGGGACCTTTTCTGTTGTGTAATTTTGGACACACTGTTCTCTCGCACCTACATCCGGGTGTTGAGATTTTGGCCGATCTGGACGGCGCCGGCGACGGAGTCTGCGTGCGTGAGCTCATCGGATTTTCGAGGTAAGTGGCTGTACCTATATTGGGAGGAATAGTAACCCTGAACAAAAACCTAACCAGAGAAGGTCTAGGACTAGTGTGCTCACTGGGGATCGAAGGAGAAACAAATATCCATTAGTTCGGACAACCTTTGAATTTTGACCTTGAATATTGATAAGTTTTAAAACCAATAATAAAATAGGTAGATATTTTTCTTGCTTTACAGTGGCATAGCATCAAGAAAAGCAAAAGAACGCGGTCTTCCACGAATTCACTCAGATAATTTTAGGTAAAACCCCTCCATCCAAAGGATGTCTGGAAGAGATCGCATTGAGCGAAAAGAACGCCTTAAAGTGCAACTAAATTGTTACAATAATTTAGCTTTTAAGTTTGTTATTTTTCTTTTTGTTGTTATGTACCACTAAATTGTTACAATCATTTAGTTTTTAAGTTGGTTATTTTTCTTTTTGTTGTTATGTTTGCTGGTGGCGAAACAATAAAGTTAGTTATCTAATCTACGAGAGCGAGTGTGGCTCAGTGGGAGCACGTGCGCCTTTCGATCAGACGCACCCGAGTTCGAACCTCGCTGGCCCCGCCACTGACTTTCTTAAGTTATGTGCGGATTTAACACTCGCTCTAAAAACGGTGAAGGAAAACATCGTGAGGAAACCGGCATGTTCAAGAATTAATCACAAAAATTCAAGGACATGTGACATCCACCAACCCGCACTGGGCCAGCGTGGTGGATTATGGCCCATACTCTCTCTACGAGAGAAGGTCCGAGTCCCAGCAGTGGGAACGTAATGGGCTGATGATGATGATCTAATCTACTCGACCATTTTTCCATGAAATTCGTTTGACTATGTACTCTCTATTAATATATTCGCTTTACTATCGTAATGGCGTTTCTTTGTAGTACTTCTATATCACGAGTTGCTATAAGGAATAGTATCTATACCTATCCATAGAGAAAAGTCTATTTATTGAACCTCAATAACGAAGCTGTAGGTACTTATTTTATGAACATAATAATATTATAAATATTCCTGACTTGATAAACGCTTAATTGCGTATAGACAGGTACTTACCTAATGTAAGTACATATTGTCTATACGCACTTTTAATTCTATTTTCATATTCAATTCATATTGATATTTAACATTTTTCGTGAACAAACCTTTATCGCCACACCAAGACATGCGCAGTAAACTTTAACAGTAAAACGACGATAAACCGACGAATGGAGGAAAATCCCCACAAAGGCGTGCCCATTTCCACACGGCATTGTGTTAGAACGAAACGGTCGCACATCGCTGTCTCTGTCCGGCGTTAGCAAATGAGCGATGCGCAAAAGAGATAGCTGTCACAATAGACAATTGTTATCCCTACCACTACGCTTTTGTACTGCCCTAGTGAAACATATTCAAACCGTTTTCGCCTCTATTAATATCCGCTATGGTATTATTTCCTGTGGATGTGTTTAAGCGTGATGCAGCCAATAATTTGGTTCGTCCGTTAGCATTGGGAAAACAATGGTTTGAGTTATGTAGGTATAAATATAGGCTAACAGGAAATCTATTGGTGATTTGCCTCGGAGGAGGTTTTATGATCAAATTTAACGGTTATAGAGATGAAAATAAATAAATGTTACAGCGTACTCGCCTGAAAAAACTTTGAAACGCGGTTAAGCGGTTTCAGTTGGTAACGGGTTTCGGGAAATCTGTTTGGAGTAGGTAGGTATAAAATTAAATAAATATACCTATTATTTAATTTTATTTGTGGCAAACTATTGAAAAATAGTTAAGATTATACTCGATATTCTTAAGAAAGTGTTTGAAATATTAGTAGGTAGGTAATATTACCTGTTATATGTAATAAGATTACCTATACTTATTTTTACAGACTTCAAAAAAGGAGGAGGACTTCAAAAAAGGATGTTCCAATGTATTTTTTTTTATATTGTATTTTATGTTTACCGATTTCTCCGCTAACTGTTGACCGATTTCAAAAATTCTGTTTGCGTTCAGTTCAGTCCACGAAGTGGTCCCATATAAATTTCATCGATATTTGACCTTGGACTTC
Organism: Petrophora chlorosata; assembly: GCA_951640565.1. Taxonomy (NCBI): domain Eukaryota; kingdom Metazoa; phylum Arthropoda; class Insecta; order Lepidoptera; family Geometridae; genus Petrophora; species Petrophora chlorosata. The sequence goes on along the minus strand of OX621203.1, from coordinate 8,793,284 downwards.
GAAGATACATTGAAGTCGGTTCTTTTTTCATGGACAGGATATCAGTGCTAAGAACGTTTTCTTGACATCGCGCAACATTCCACTGCGTTGTATTTATTGCTTTCGTTTTGTCTTTATTTTAATATGTTCAGTGTAATGTTGTGTGACGTCTTGAATAAATGTTTTTTCTTTCTTTATTGGTAAAATGTATAGGTACTTGTTTTTTGCTCTTTCGCTTGCGTCTTTTTTGTGCAAAGCGTTTGAAAATTGTTAACTTTTATTAAAACTTTCCTGCGCCACTAAATAAATAAAAAATGCTTTAAAATTGTTCGAATATATTATAGGAAATTTAAATATGGAAACGTAAAACCGCGTTTAAAATAAGTAAGTAAACAGTAATTCCCGCGCGCAGGCTACTGCCACGTTTTATTACTTTAACTTAAATCAAAAACCCAACACATGTCCGTCACTCGTGTCTCGTCTTCTCTTGTATTTCTTTCACTAAGTCCCTACGCCACTAAATAAAAAAATGGCTTTAATATTGCCATACTATTATTCGAAATTTAAATATGGAAACGTAAAACCGCGTTTAAAATAAGTAAGTAAACAGAATTCCCGCGCACAGGCTACCACGTTTTATCACTAACTTTTTAATCAAAACGCTGTCAACACATGTCCGTCACTCGTGTCTCGTCCTCTCTAGTGTTTCTTTCACTAACTAATTGGTCTGACACCGTTCAACCCCGACACGTTGGTTTTTTAATTTGATATTTATATTTTTCTATTTATTGAGAGTGACTCTTTGACTCTCATTTTAGTTGACGCGGACGGTTACCGGTTAATTTTCTGTTTGTGTTTGACGGAACTGAAGTGTCACTGCGCTATCAAGTAACTAAAATTGTGCACCAAACCATGTTTACGAAAGGAACATAATACTGGGCATATAAGACTTAATATCTGATGTTTCGGAGTGATGAGAGCAATGCAGTGCTATATAGGTACGTAGTACTTATATGGTATTGAAAGTCCTGGATGGCACGGCAACTGTTATGGGCAGGCGTGGGGCTTACCACCAGGCGAACGACTTGCTCGTCTCATTATTCAATTACATTAAAAATTGTTGCTCAACATTAAAAAAAAAATATTATAGTTATTCCTGAAATAATATATTATGTAAAACAATAAAAAAAAGGTTAACAGTGAGCAAAATTTTATAATTTAATTATTAATAATTAACTAAATCATAATAAATAAGGGAAATTTTCAAACGTTACTTTGTCAAAGATGGCCACGCGGGCTGATTTATTTGTTTTTAATTTTTAAAAATAGAACGAGGAAGCGGGCCAATGAGACGCGTCCCCGACTGATTGTCAATTAGCAACATCAAACGGGCTTTTTGCGAATTAAGCGCTCGTTTGTGTTCATTTTTTGTCCGGCATCCGTCGAGAGAGGGTGTTTGATGCGTTTTTCCGTTTCACCGTTTCATTTTCATATTTCCGTTTGTCTGGCTACCATGGAGGGGTTACAATATAGGGGGCGATAGAGGGTCTAGATGCTTTATATAGGGGGTCGCTGATACCTATCAACATTTTCGTTTCTATGTAGCCAGTGATATTTTTAATTCGCATGAGTGCTCTCTGCCGGATTAAGTTATGTTTGTTTTTGGAACGGTATTTGTGGCATAACTGTTTGCTCTAAACTGTTGTTTTATTGGAAAGCTACTGTTTGCATTTGACTATTGGTATTTTTCGTTTGTATAACTAAAAATACAGAATATTTTAGGGTATTTGAATATCCAAATGCTTTTTACTCACATAGTGGAAAAAAATCTCGACAACATGCTTGCTCATAATATATGGCTTTCTCTAGGTAGGTCACAGAATAATTAATAGTACAAAGATGTTTCATAAAGGGAAGTTTTACTGTACTGATACTATCATAATATTCTTAGGTGTACAAATGCGAAAGTATGTGAGGATGGATGGATGTTTGTTACTCAATCACGCAAAAACTACTGAACGGATTTTGATGAAATTTTATGTAGATGTATAAGCGATTTGCAAACCCTTATACTAGTCAGACATAAATATTAGGTTTTACGAGTAGTCAACCAATGCTTTCATAGGCGTAATGAAAGAAAACTCATAATAACACACAAAAACAGGCTGACTGTATGAAAAGGAAAACAGTGCGACGGAAAAACAAAACGTAAAAAAATAAATCGAACCAGCCAGTATCGAACGCTATTCGGAATGCATCCGGCACGGAGTCAACAAAGGGACGTTCTGTATTTGAAATAAAAAAGCGCGCGAATGCGAACGTGGCCCGCCATTAGCCGTTCCCATTTGCAGCGAATGTATAGACGGCAGGCCTCTTCAATCTATACCGTAAACAATTGTAGGGTTGCCGGGATCTAAAATTATGCCGAATAGGCATGGAAAGAAAAGGAGTTGTCATATGACGTTTGCACTTCGAAATTAAGTCTACAGGATGACACAAGGAATTCATAAGAACGCAGGCAGTATTTCTCACAGGCATGTTAACATTTTGATTTGTGTAATTAAAACTTCATGCAGCTTTTACACAAAAACAAAACTTGATTAAAATCTTCTCAATTCTCAATATAGGCTAATGAGTAATGACAGATCAATAAAAAACTACGAAAGACAAGGCGGTATGGTACTAGAGACTTTAGCCTGCCCAAACGGGCGAATTTAATAAAAAAAATGAGGAATGACAGATTTTTATAATTGCATATTTTTGTCCTTAGATATCTTATAGTTATAACATAACGATAGTTTTTATGGGAAAGATCTATGAATGGGAAGTAAAAAAAAATTCTTAGCTCTTTAAAGTGATAGAACTTCAATACTTCGTAGAAACTGCAATTTCTGCGAATACTATTTTTGATCTCAAATTCAATATTGGTGCGAAATACTTTTGAATTGAAGCGAGCATTGCGAATTGCTTAATATTAATTCAGTTAAGGATACCGTGCCACAAAAGAAAAAAACGGAACCTTTATAAGATCATCACGTTAAACGTGTTTTCGGTAAGTCTGTCAATGTCATCCTTATTTATTTCATCATTGCCTTTCCTTTCCTTCCTTCTTAGTTTTCTTTTCTTTTGCTTACACATGTCCTTATTTTCTCCTTGTTTTAAGAGATGCAACAAGGAGTAGGCAGCAAGCAATTGAGCGATTACTGAATTTTCGCTCCACGGTTATATCTAATACTGTGTTTTTACTAATTCACATATTTTTAGAAGAAGGCTTACTTTAAGGTAACCGGTACGGAACCTTCAAGGCGTTGGTTCTCCTCGTAGGGGAACGAACTGGTTCCCCTTTTTATTGGAAATCTTAACGATGCCACTGGCAACCCTGCACCTCAGCATGTGATCGAGTGTTGTTCGAGTTTTTATCGCTGATTCATTAGTACGAGTGTCTTTGTGAACCATCGGTTGGTACTAATATGTATTCTATGCCGTCGGTTCACAATGCCACCGAGCGCGAAAATTGATTCGACTTGAAAGGACGAGGTTTGTGGTGCGTCGATGACTGTGGGAGCTTTTGAAACATGTAATTCTGATAAATGATAACAAACGAAAATGAGACTTGGCTTGAATGAGAGAAGTCAGATCAAAGGAAGACCTTTACCAAACTGTAAGGAAGAGGTTGGTATTGGTACACATATTATAGAAGCAATCGTAAGGACAAAAGAACCTATAGATGATGTTCTTGAAAAATATTGTGATAAAGACTTGAACTCCCCAAAGGTCAGAATGATTCAGTAAATTTTGAAAATCAAAATAATGTTCTTCAGACCCAACTTTTAAACAAAACAGTGTACCAAGGGAGAAAACAAATCTAATTTATGAATAATTAATTTTTAGAAAAAATCAAAAACCGACTTCAATGTATCTTCGAAGTCCAAGGTCACATATCGATGAAATTTATATGGGACCACTTCGTAGCTATACTGAACCCAACGCAAAAAGAATTTTCCAAATCGGTTCATAAATGACGGAGTACTGAAGTAACAAACATAAAAAAAAAATACAATCGAAGAGAGAACCTCCTCCTTTTTGAAGTCGGTTAAAAAGGTAGATAAGGTTGAAGCTTAACTGTTGTATGAAAATGGTTGAGAAAGAAAAGAAAACTTTCAGGCTATTGACAGCAAAGGACACTGAAAATTATTAGAACTTAACCTTGTTGAGTCTCGACTATACGACACGCTAAAGCAATTTGACGTAAATTACAACCAAAGCCTATTTCGAAGGGTGAAATGCAGTCTTTCGCTGTTCTAATCCCTATTATTCCCCGCCACAAGCACAATAAATACATATTGGTACAATATAAACATACAACAGCGAGTAGGTAATAAAACGATCATGGCGCCGACACCAAGGGCCGAAGTGATGGACATTTCTTAAAGCCAGTGTCGCCATCTATGGATACCGAACAATAACAAACGGTAGAAATGTGAAATGCCGAATAGGGAGGCGGCCTCCATTCCATGGACCTTTGCGATACGGTGAAGTTGCTAAACAGAAACCAATCTTATGCTTTTTGAAAATAGTTAAAGCTATATTTGTTGTCAAACTTAGAAACTTAAATTTGCACCTATAAGTTTTGAAAAGAAAACTGCGTGCAATATGATTTAAAATGAATTCCTTTAATAGCCCTACGTTTTTGAAACTTGCATCATATTCTGTCTGGTTGTAACTACATAAAGTAGCGTATAAATATAATGCTATTTCTGTCTCATCTAACTCCAAATGAATGTTAAGTCAGAGTGAGGGTTCTAGCTCCATAACGTATTAGCGATAGTGTCATACATAATATCTTAATTATAAAAGAAATCAAACTTCAGCAAACGTAGGAATATGCATATAATTAAAAGAGCAGTGTCAAATTGTTTGCAAAATCGATGATATTTTGGAAAGCTTTCGACACATTATCAGGGAAAAGAATGTGACCTTTAATACTGTTCAATTTCAGTGTAGTTTTCGATTCGTGACCTGGCATGCAAAGTATCCAGGGACGAAAGGTGGAAACAAAGTGACTCTCCATTCTAATTGAGCGTATCAGATTGGATGGGAATAAAAAAAGGTTTGTTCTCTCCAAATGGCGTAGTCAAGGGTTTGGTTGGAGGGTAGTCCTGAAGGTGGAATAACTTTTAGGGGAGCATTGTTTACTACGAAAACTTCTCAATAAAGACAAGTAAGTAGTTATATTTGAAACGCGATGATTATACATTCTTCTTTGTTCAGTCAAACTCTTGAAGTTCTGTACTGAAGTTACCAAGTACGAGTACGTGTTGTGGTTTTAATTCTTATTAAATATCTTGAATTTAGGAACTTATCAATGTCATGAACAAAAAGTACCTATTTCCAGATAATATTTGATCTAAGTATCCCCATTCCAATACAAATGTTTACGAAATGTCATCTCGAGAATTCATCCTCAGCTACGGTAAACATTTCAAACGCAATAATCCTCATCTATTCTCAGCTGGACTAATCCGGAAAACCTCAACTACATCAACTTGGCATCTTTACCAATGAGGTCACATACTAAAGAGTTTTAACAAAATATGACAAGGGACTGTAATATTCCATGTCCGCATTGTTTCATGCCTTTTTATTAGAACAAAAAAGTTTTAGATAAAAATCAGAATTTTAAAAGCTGTGCTTCTTAACCTACTTTCTACATTATGCTACAAGGCTGCATTTTTATCCCGCTACTTAATGCTGCATATCTATTTTACCTGGTCAAAAGTGATAGGTAACACGTTTACACCGATCACAGAGCTTGATCACCACCTGAATTTGTTAATCCCTCGAATGTGTTATGCACACTTTTCATAAATAAAAATTCCATTGTTGTTTACGTAAATAAACGCGTGACTGGTTTTAGCACTTCATTTGTTTCTAATAGTTCCGACAGTCGTGTTTCAAATTCTTGATTCGGTCACTTACCTTGGCGTGTTCTTGCTGAGCCAGCAGCTGTTCCCTCGCCATTTGCAGCTGCAGTATCATCTCTGACAGCTGCCTTTCTTTCTCCAGTACACTCTCGCCGACGAATGCTTGAATAGCCGCTGCGTCTAACACGCCACGTCTGTCACTGGACAAAGAAAATTAATTGTTAGTTATAGTTATTTGGATATTAATATCAATACTAAGTAGTCTTAGCTGTTTTTGATGATTACTGTAGCAATATTCATATGCGTAAACACATTTGTTGATATATATTGTTTATAGCGTTTTGAACATCACATTTGAGTATTGCTGCTTTAATACACAAAACAACATTGTAGCTTGGACATAATCACTAACGCCACTGACGTTTTATGTTTTCTGGAATCTTACGTATATATAATGAGATGTCATCATTTAATTATTTGTGATATTATTATTAACAATACCTGGAACTGCGAAACTATCTCAAACAAGTCTTACAAAGTAGGTACTAACATAGTCTTCTTTGAAGGAAAATTGCTCAAGCTAAAAGTAAATATGAAACTAAACTTCAGTAGCAATGATAACATGAAATAGAGTCGTCGTTACACAACGGATAGCTAGATGAGGATAGTTGCATAATTCATGACAACGGAACGCCCGCGCTGGCTTGCGGTATACTATGACATCAACAAACAAACGATCCTATATGAACAGGAACTTTATAGCGAGGACTGCCACTAGTGCTTCTCGAACGTATTTTTTGTACAACTGAATGATGAGACGTTTGACAGACATCTTACTATAATTATTTGCAATGCCATACGGTTTTGAATTCACTAGCCCTATGCGGTACTGCACTCGTCATTCTAACTATGAGTTTCATAAATCTTCCATGGAAGAAGTCCCCCATGTAGGTACATTTTAATTTAATACCTATTGCGCTCATTATCCCGAGACATCAGATGTTTAGTCTCATATGCCCAGTCATTTTGCTGGCTACAATGCCCTTCAATAAACCGGAACACAGCAACTCTTGCAACTACTTGGCGGCAGAATAACTGGCAAAGCACTGGTCATCCAGACGGCCTCTGGCATACGAGAGACCTACCACGTGGTTCCTTGGTTCAAGCCTATCGTGATATAGTGATTTTGTATGACCTGATTTCTAGTCAGACGTCTGATGCCATAAGTAACAACTATGCATGTATTGAACCATAGAATTATTTACCAAGTCTGCAATTGAACACTGCCGCTGTACCTATTGATAAACTTTACCTTGAACTCATTATAGACGATGGAAGCGCATACTATTAATATCCATGTTTGGTTGAGTATAATGCTAATTTTTAATTTGTATCTTTTTATTATTTATTATAGATATATATATATATATATATATCTTTTAAAGTACACATGGCGTAAAAATAAAATGTATTCATTTATTTATTTGTAACAGAATTAAATCTAAGTCTTTCATCATCATCATCAATTTGTAGTCGTCCACTGCTGGATATAGGCTTCTCCCAATGAACGCCACTGAGCCCGGTCTTCGGCTCTTCTCATCCAGTTTCTTCCGGCCGCCTTACGCAGGTCGTCGCTTCACCGGTGGCAGTGGGCGTCCTACACTACGCTTGCCGATTCGCGGTCATAATTTAAGTCTTAAGTCATTGTTTTGATAAATTCTAGAGCAGGTTACTTACAATAAGTAATTCAATATTGTTTTACACTAAAATTAAAATTACTCGCGAAACCCTAAAAAGTTATTAAATCTCTCTCGAATCCCACTTTCATTGCTTTAACACCAACAGTACCACCCTTCCCCGGTACCGCAAACAAATGCATCGCGTCCGGGCCTGAATTATTAATGTCGGCGCTCTGCTCCTCTTTCAAGACGGTGACGCCTAGCACTCTGCGGGATCCGCGGGATCCTAGAGCAGTATGTACTCAACGGAATCTGGTTAATGCTGGATGAGTCTGGATTAAAACATTGGATCATTGATGAGAAAGAGTTAGGAAATTGGATTTTAAAGTAGAATAATAATTTATATGTGGCACGATTTATTAATTAATTATGATGAGTTAGTGTGGCTCAGTGGGACCACGTGCGACTTTCGATCCAACGCACCCGATTTCAAATCCTGCTGGCCCCGCACTACAGACTTTCTTAAGTTATGTGCGGATTTAACGCTCGTTTTACAAACGGTGAAGGAAAGTATTGAGAGGAAAAAGGCAAAATAAAGGCATGTCGAATCACAAAAAATCAAGGACAACAACCAACCAACCCGCACTGGACCAGCGTGGCGGATTAGTAGGATTAGAGCAGTGGGAACGTGATGGGCTGATGCTGATGATGACGATAAAGGTTTGCACAAATCAACCACGTACTTTTGCTTAAAACGTAGCTGCACACCCACTATATTTCTTTCACGACCTGGAAGACTGGTAGATAATGCTAAATAGCATTAAGTCATTCCTTGTACCATTTTGTGCAAAACTATTAAATAAATAATTAAATAATCCACGATGAAGGCGTTTTACGTAGGTACTATTATTTATTCTGTGTTTTTGCTTCTTTTTCAGACATAGATACATGACGCCGGGATCCATTTCATAACGTCAGATCAATACTACGATTATTACGTGCAATATTGGCTTGCGATGAATCCTCGTCTTTCGACCTTCTTGTCCTGTTGACAATTTAAAATATCTATGCTACGCAGGTACAGACTATAATAAATTACTTACTCATTATCCTGTTATCTTTATAATCGTATAGGTAGCTATTTACAAAGCTGTAAGTTTCTTGAAATCTATATCTGTAGATATTGATATGGTATAACAAGGCAGTACAATTAGTTACACAAGTCCGTTATTCGCGACAGTTACCGAACAAAACTTTGCCCTTTACGCAGCCCAAATACACTTCTTGTAACTCGGAAGGAGGTACACTGACACGGAAAAGTCAGTACCTACCTTCACCAAAGACAACGGCAAACAAAAACCGTATGCTTAATTCTGCGTCCCTTGCTCTTAATTGCGAAATACTCTTTCGGCTGTCAGTCATTCGCAACATTTATTATTTTCGTCGGCACAAAAGACTTGGACCACTTTCACGGACATTGTATAACCAGTTCCGCGTAAAAAACATATTAATGAGACCTAATTAAAGGTTTTTTGTTGCGCTATTTCATGTGAATTCTTCCTTATCTTCGAAATCATGGCGCAACCACGCATTGTGTCACCTGATTCTCATATATCAAGAATTTGCACTTAGCACTCCTTTCTTTCATTGGTACCCAATACTTTCGGTCAGTTATCATAACATTCATTTAAGCTCAACATCATCACCTAATGAAATATTCGTACCTACTCGTGGTAGGCCTCTCGTATGGTCTCACACCTTTGCCAGTTATTCTGCCGCCAAGTAATAGTGCGCAAGCATAACTGTGTTCCGGTTTGAAAGGCATTGTAGCTAGCGGAATTACTGGGCATATATGAAACTTAGGTAATATCTGATGTCTCAGGGTGATGAGCGCAATGCAGTGCTACGCAGTGTTTTTTATGGTAATAAAAGTTCTGGGCGGTACTGCGATTGTTATGGGCATGCGTGTAGTTACCACCAGGCGAACTATATGCTCGGCTCATCACGCAGTTCCACCAATAAAAAGATAAATTGCTTCATGCATAATAAATAATTGATATTTTAAGTCAACCTGTTATAAAACTGTGGGCAAGCGTGTTGACAATCAATCCAGCTGTTAAAAAAAAATTCAGAACCTAATACAAAATTCTATGAGTTATTAATGAAAATAACGACCACAGTATGTTTTTCTAATCAAAACTCAAAAGAGATTAAATATTAGCCTTTCCAGTACTTATTACTGATAGCTAATGATAAAAAAAGAACTTTCCATAAACTATCGCAGTGCAAATTAGTATTGAGCACCTTGGAGTTGAAATCAAAACGGTCAACCTTAACGTTAGTGTTGTCAAACTATCATCTCAAATCGATAATAAAAGCAGTATCGATCACTTACGATTGAAACTCGATTTCTGTCACTAGACTCAAAGAAACATTTTCTATTTTCCTGCTCAATGGGAATGCCACTTATGATTTATTGTGTTATATTATAACTGTTGAGTTGCGTACTATCGCTTGGCAATAACTGTATTGTAGATGAGACTGGGGAGAATGAAGGAGAAAAGTAATTACAATTGGAAAAACTTCCATCATGACACTTGTCGGCTTGCAGACAAGGTGACAGGTTCAATTCTCGTCTGGGCTCGTATTTTGCGCACCCAGAAATGTATAAGGTGTAATTTAGGTAAGGCCGTGTTGTATAAAGGCCCATGTATACGTTGAAAATTTCATGCCAGTTAAACAAATAATTGACTTGCGCCGTCTAAACAACGCGACTTTTGTATGATGGTTGGACAAATAAGGTATGGAACCAAGAAGCATTTAGGCAAGAAACATTCACATCGTCTTAATATGCCTTAAGTTATAAATAACCAAAAAGACATGAACTATTAAAGCAATTCGATGCTACTATTTTCTAGTTCCCATCCTAATAAAAAGGCGCTGAAACAATACATTAACGAGTAACTACATTAAAATAGGGGACCACCCAAACTAGGGTGAAGTAATAGAGCAATCGTATACCACTCGATGTTTCGAGAATCGATTCGATTATTCCGACTCGGAGCACACAACACTAATTTGCGATTGACTGATGCGTGTTTGTTTTTGGAGGATAACAGCTTTGCAGTAAATAATAAAAGTAAATAAGTACCACTGTACAACAAGTTATTATTCTTTGTAAAATAATAATTCTTTGTAAAAGAAACACCGCAAATAGCTTATTAGCGACGGGTCTTCGTAATATTAAGGCAAAAATCAGCCACAATAAGCTTTACATATGTCATCATCATCACCCACGTTCCCACAGCTGGGACACGAGCCTTCTCTCGTTGAGAGTATAGGGCACAGAATACTAAGGGACAGAAGCATCACTCCGCAAAGAAATTTAAACAAATAGCGACTCTTGCTATGACGCAATAAAATTCAATTAAGCTCGCGTAGCGCTGCATACCTACCAGTAATATTAACCTACAGAGCGCCTCTCTTTCTATCGCATAGCTCTTATCTCTTCTGACGCGGCACGTGTAACGACGCGCGACCCGCCGTCAGTGTCCGGCTATATACTTGTAGCTTCGTACCTACAGTGCGGAGTGCGCTAGGCCTAGCATAGGCCGTAATCCGCAACGCTGGCCCAGCGCGGGTTGGTGGATGCTATATGTTCTTGAATTTTTGTGATTGATTCTTAGGTTTCATCAGTTTTCCTTCACCATTTTTAGTGCGAGTGTTAGCGCATAACATGAAAGTCAGTGGTGAAAGGCCATGTGGATTCAAACTCGGGTGCGTTGGATCGATAGACGCACGTGCTTCCACTGAGCCACACTCGCTTCCTTTACTTTGACAGTTAATTAAAGATCTTTAAAAATCAATAGCTTAATGAGGGGAACACCACTACAAAAGAAATTCTTAATCTCTTCATTTTATCAATGAACTTCATTGAAAAGCTCCCCTATTAGAAATTAATACGACCACAGAAGCTAATTAGCACAATTAATCGAATAAAGATCGAAAAAACCTATAATACCTCGACCAAGGAAGACTTACCTGAAAATAATGCCGAAGCAATTATACTCCCATTCGCTTCCTTTTGATCGGAAATTTTGATCGAAATCGGAGCGGGAGGAAATATCAAAGGAAAGTTTTAAAAAGAATGAACTTGTGAAAAGACATTTTCGCGATTATGATACCGGCGGGTGGGCGCGTCAGTGTCGACTTTTTAATAACTTGTACGGTACAGGTGGGCTGCGACTTGTGATTGAGTTTCTCATAAAAGAGATCGCAAATATTTATGAAAAAATCGAGTTCGGCGTCTTTGTTATTATTATCATAAACTAGTTGTTCCCCGCGGTTTTCCGGGATAAAAAGTAGCCTGTGTTCTTTTCCACAACCTACCAAATTTCATTGAAATACGTTCAATAGGTAGTTTTTGCGTGATTAAGTACAAACATCCATCCTCACAAACTACTACAAATATAACTACTAGTACTATTGTAGTGAAACACTAAAGAGATCCATTGCATGTGTAGGTAGGTATATATATCTATCTATCTAACATCACTGTCTTTTCAAGAGCTAAACTAGACAGATCTTGCTGTGCTCAGCTCGTTGCTCTAGTATTATGGTTCTAGCCGTGAATTCAAAGTGTAAATGACACTACTTCCTATCAACAGAACAATATAAAAGCTGAAACTAACAGAAACAAACGCAACATCTCAAGTACACACATCATTTGAATGACATAAAGTATGCAAGGTTAGGGTTGCCACAAAGTGCGCGCGGCTAGGGCTGGCACGGCGATACAATTTGCAGGGAACAATAAAAAATCCCTTAACGCGAACAACGGTAACTGCTAGGGTTATCCGTCTTGTTTGCCCCTTGCGACAGGTACGAAAGATTTGTGTGGATATACCTTCGAATTCAAGGCGAGGTTTTTTTATAACCTATCCACTCGGACGTAAGTAACATTGCGGAAGTTGATCTCAGCTATTAGCACAGCTAATAATGTCAATGCTTTCTTTTGTTCTACGTTATGAACTCCGCTAAATAAAAAAGACCTTGCTGGCTTATTCTATAATAATAATTTTTAACAAAAAAAGGACTTCATGGACTTAATTCTCATGTATCTTCGAAGTTCAAGGTTGAATATAGATGAAATTTATATGGAACCAATTTGAAGCTATACTGAACCCACCGCAAAAAGAGTTATCCAAATCAGTGTATAATTGACGGAGTAATTGCGAAAAAACATACAATCGAATTGAGAATCTCCTCCTTTTTTATAATTCGGTTATAAAAAGAATTATAATAATATGATGCCTGCGTTCTGAACAAAAATATATGTTTATTTATTTAGGCCTTTGTCGAAGTTTCTATAGTCCTCGCCAAACAAGTAAAAGTGCCCGAATATCCACACTACTCTTTCAGCTAACAATGCACTCATTATTATTTCAGATCGAGTCGCCGACGTAGTCCGTCATGTTGTTGCGTTTTTAAAGGCAACCCTACCCAATGCCCTCACTAGAAAATTAACCTTATCTGGACTAGATAAAGTTGAAAATTGTAGAGCTGTTGGTATAGTTTTTTTGCATTTTTATTATGATCTTTATGGCGTCGCGATACGGAGCAGGGGTGTACGCATTGAAGCGTAGAAAGAGGGGACACAGGACTGATAGCATTTTAAATCAGGTTAAGGTCAACAGGAACCTGCTTCGAGGCAGGAATCGAACGGGGCGGTATGGAAGTTGTAGTTATTCAGATTTGCCTTGTTTAGCGGCTGCTTTGAAATCTTACTGGTTCCTTACAATTTTTCATTATGTCTATTCGTAGTTATATTCTTTTTCTTTCAAAACGTTTGAAGATAAATAAACGTTTATTCGTAGATTCTTCAAAAGAATATGCAAATAAAATTTAAAAATCATGAAAATAAGTAATATATAGGTAATATTTTTTTACAATAATTTTATCGATTGACTAGATATTGAAGAATATCTACGAGTCACATTAAAATGTGGCGAAGCTTATACCATAAAATCTTGTCGATAACACATTGCCCAATGCATATAATACCGGCACGCTCCTGCTATAAAACGAAATAGTTCCATCAGAATCCCACATGCAGTCATAGACGACCCGTCAATATTGGCCCGATAAATAAAATGGACTTGTCCAATGTCCAATTCAAAGAGTTCAATAAAAATACATCCCAAATGTAAACGGGAACGATGCATGAATTCTTCATTTGAAATTGTATGGCTGTCCATGTTAGGGCATTATCATTTTTAGTGCTCGCCACACTGGTATATTCAGATGGAATTTTTGATGCACTGGCGACACAGCCGCGCTGCGATTGGCCGCCCTGAATATTGTATGAACCAATCACTGCTATGCGCTTAACGTTGCATTCCAATTTGAAATCAGCGAAGGCGGGAAACCGTCTGTGACAAAGTTAACCTCTTTTGCAATGTAATGGTACTGCAATAGGCATAATTTGTTGTTACACAATCAAATTGGATATCTGGACAGGTAGGTATGTGTGGAGTCTATAGACTTGCAGGATGTAATCGCTAGGTAACATAATTACAGGACTAACTATCTAACTAGTTGAGCATGGAAGGGCTGCATTTTGCTGTTTTGTACGCGTTTCTAGTTGAATGACACATAGCGAAATGATGTAGGACCGCATTCGCTGTGAATTTATCTTATTAGAATTTTAAATAGGAGTAGTTTGTCTGGTTCTGCCGCCGATTGAGGTTGCAGGCAAAAAATGTACGCGATTGGCTCAATCATTGGATTAGTCATGTGTTACGCTATCGAGTAATGTTTACTATTAATTGTATCGTGGTATAGAATTGTGGCATTACAGACAACTGACGAAATTGTGAGATGTTCATTATATTTGAACTAACCAATTTTCCTCATAGTTTCTTCATTTTTATATGCAACTGAATTACGAGACGAGCAGGTCGTTCACCTGATGGTAAGCAATACGCCTGCCCAAAACAGTTACAACACCACCCAGAACTTTGTTTTGCAAAATCCTACGCGGCACTGCACTGTGCCCGTCATCCTGAGACAATTAGCTGTTGAGTCTCATAATGCCCAGTAATTTCGCTGGCTACAATGCCCCTTCAAACTGGAACATATTAACACTTGCGCACTACTGCTTGGCGGCTGAATAGCTGGCAAAGCGGTGGTACCCACTCTGGCGGCCTCGCGCATACGACAAACCTACCACCTGTGTGAGAACTTCCACTAGTTATCTAACACTCACTATTTTTACTATATAGAAGAATAGGAGAGCTGGAGCGAAGTGGCACAGAACAGGAATAACTGGAGACTCCTGGGGAAGATTTTTGCACAGTAGTGGCACATCATAGGTTAGAAAAATGCGATTCTGCAGTTAGCACCGCGCGTCGCCACGATCTCAAGGCGCAAAAAGCTTCAAGAAAATATTGAAGAAGGGTGTGCTCCTAATATTGTTCAAAACCTGTTAGAACTCCGATAACTATCTGACATCAGAGAAAACCGTTTATAGTTGTTGCTACCCCAACCTTTCCTTCTTGTCCAATCTATTTACATACAATTTCATTTGTTGCACAAATTGTCCGATGTTTTAGTCTCGGCCTCGTCTCCGCAGCATGATAACCTATTGCCACAGCCGAAATTATTGTTCCTATATTTTGTTTGTCTTCGCCACTATCTTTAAAGACTTATCACAATTATTATTTGGGACGAAAATAACTTGGAACCATAGTCGAAAATATTCTTTGACCTTTGATGACCGATATTGTTTTGGTTTTGTTATTGATGATATTTGCAATAGCGACTAGCTAGGTTGAAGGTTTCCTCGTATTGTTTTAAAGTTACCTTTTTATTTAATGCTGCATTGTATAAATAACTTTAACTCTGTATCATTATCATTAGCCCATCACGTTCCCACAGCTGGGACACGGGCCTTCTCTCATAGAGAGAGAAAAACTGTATGATTCACTGAAAAAACATTATCATTTTATTTTCGGATGTCATGAGAAAGACATTTACGCTTTTAATTTATATTAAGGTTTAGTGATCGACAGATAAAACACCTTTCAGACACGCGTTTACATCATAAGTTTTCAAAAATATGTACCTACCAAACTACGTTTCTACATACTTAATACCGAACAATGTTCATTAATACTTATTGATAATTTCAATAAATTCTCACCTTTAGTTTAACTGTACAGTAGTTTAAACTGAGTCACTCCATCCATCAGCTTCCTTGTCGTCTATTAATCGCACCACAGACTTACCACTTCAGATTGTTCAACTCAGTGTTTAGTTTATATAGTGCGACCACTGTCTCTACCACTAGGTGCAGCTACTATCATCAGTAGGTAGACGTGCGAGTTACTGCCAAAAGCGAGTCGGCCATAACTGAATTTTATGAAGTTTCCATATCACAGGTCACAAGCTCGCAAGAAGTGCAAGCAACTGATCCAATATAGGTACGAGTAAATGTATTGCTATTAGGCATTTAGTTGCTGCAATTTAATAAAAAGAGACTTCCTAAAAAATTTAATTTCGAACGAGCTAACGATGGTTTATTCAGATCAGTCAACAATATAGTTAAGCCTAGAACAGCTACTGCAAAATTTCGAATGAGTGACGAATGCGAGTAACTGTCAAATAGGTAGTGCAACTCGCACTATTCAAACCAGCAGTCAGAGACAAGGTAATAAAATGGTCACGTTGTTAGCGCCTACATCGTTAGTTAGTGTCACTGATTACAATAGTCTAAGACCTAAGTCTTAATTAGCTTTCGTAGATAACCTTAAATCAACTCGATTGGACGTAGGTACCTACCTAATGTCAATACTAATGCGTAGTGTTTCTATGCTAGTTCAAGTAATTTAGATTGTTGTTCGTTTGGGTTTTAGTTTGTCATTGTTAAATTCATTTGCTATATATTGTTATCATTATGTATGTTGGTCGAAGTTCGAAGAGACAGTATGCATAATATTTTAATTTTAGGTCTAGCTGTGCCCCGCGGTTTCATCTGCGGTTTTCTAGGATAAAAGTGTTCTATGTCTTTTTCGTAAAGTCTTCAATCAGTGCATCCTACCTGTCATGACTTACGGAGCCGAGACGTGGACACTCACGGTACGACTGGTTCACCAATTTAAAGTCGCTCAGCGGGCTATGGAAGGGCTATCCTTGGAGTCTCTCTGAAGGATCATATCTAGAACGAGGTTATCCGACAGAGAACCAAAGTCATTGACATAGCCCACAGAATTAGTCAGCTGAAGTGGCAGTGGGCCGGACATATTAGCTGCAGAACCGATAACCGCTGAGGTAGACGTGTTCTAGAGTGGAGACTGCGAATTGGCAAACGTAGTGTAGGACGCCCTCAGGCAAGGTGGAGCGACGATCTTCGCAAGGTGGCTGGCAGCAGCTGGATGAAAGTAGCCGGGGATCGTGCTCAGTGGCGTGCAATTGGAGAGGCCTATGTCCAGCAGTGGACTACAATAGGCTGATGATGATGATGATCTCTTTTTCGAGGACCTCAGGTGAGGCGTGATTGAGTAACAAACATCCATCCATTCATCCTCACAATCTTTACCACATATAATATTTTAAACCAAAACTTACAATCTTCAAATCTTCTGTCTAAATTCTTTATTAAATATCTCACTTCTTCTGCTTAAAAATCTCTTATTTTGCTCCAAAAATATTTTCTTATAACTTTACCAAGGTGTGTTAAGATTCAGATCTTCTTAATAACTTATGATTTTCTCTTATTTCCAAGTATTCACATAACTCAAGTCGCCGTCCGTCGTAAAGGTCAGGTACACAATTAAAACAATTCCACCTTTGCAATACAATTCAACTCTTCATAATAATATTCAATAAGCATAAAGCGCGAATAGACAATCCATTGTATACCGCTACGGTCACAGTTGAATCAGTAGGACGTTTAACATCTTTTAAGCCATAGACTCACACATGGAACGGAATATACAATCACGATGAGACTTTTTTTTTTTTACGCTTGATAGATCTATGTTTGGCCACTATCTGGCCTGATGTAAAGCCATGATGTGGCCTAAGATGGAGCACATAGATCTAGAGAGAGACGGCAGTTGAGCGGCTGCTCAGACCCGTCTCCCCGATGGTTCACGGAACATCATCCCGAAACATGACTAGGTCGTTTGACGACATGGCTTTGTTCGGTGGGTGGTATTACAACCACGGCCAGAGCCTACCACTCCAAAGCGCGTAAGCGGGTTTCATCACGATGTTTTCCTTCATCGTTTTTAGAGCGAGCGTGCAAAATCTGCACTTAACTATAAGTCATTGGTGCAGGGCCGAGTCGGGATTCGAACCCAGGTGCGTCTGATCGAAAGGCGCATGAGTTCCCGCTGAGCCACACTCGCTCTACTATATTATAGATTAGAAACAGTATTTTGAAATCAATTCAAACTATGATTTATAATGGTATTCAGCGGCACATTCAATATTACAGATACACTGTCCACAGTTTTGGTAACATCAAAATAACTAAGATTGTAGTCAAGACAACAGTGTGAACATAAAGAAAAAGCTAAGAGCAATTAGATATAAAAAAAGGTGATGGTTATGGTTGTGATGATGACGATGATGATATTTGGAAAGTAGTTTACAAAATTGAACAGATAGTTATTACCTACTTATTTTAGTACAAATATACATTTAACAAAAAAAAAACCGACTTCAATGTATCTTCGAAATCCAAGGTCAAATATCGATGAAATTTATATGGGACCACTTCGTAGCTATACTGAAATGAATGCGAAAATATTTTTTGAAATCGGTTAACAGTTGGCGTAGAAATTGGTAAATATATGTACATAAAAAGTTGTCAAAAGAGGGCTATCACGCGTTTTGCCATAAAACTCTGACTTGAAACTGAAGATGTAAGTGTCAGAATTAAAAATAAAGAGAAAGGCTTAAAAATTACAAGAAAATATGTTAGCACTAACAGTACTGATTTTGCTTGTAGTCGTAATAAAATTTTACAAATTGGCAATTCATTTATAATATTTCTGTTGGACATGCATGACTCACACGTAAATGTCCGATTGCTAAACATAATATTTTCTGTGGTCCATTTATTGTCGCGGTGCCATGTGTGGGGCAAATCTTTGCAGAATGCCACTTTGTCATCGTCCATAAAGAGTTATTGTGGGACACAAAGGCCTCATTGTTTCGGGGCCTTGTCGATTGTCCTGTGAGCATGACATGTCTCATTGTAGGATTCAGTTAGGTGTGCAATAGGTTCACCTTGACTATCTATGTTTAAATATGTTCCTACTATGGTATCTGTTTTATCTACTTTGTTTCTTAATTCCGAGTGGTTAGCCTACTTGTAAAGATCTAATCTTGGCTTAATGCTTACTTTAATTTTCGCAAAATGTCTGGAAACTTATGTTTGAAAGTTCCTTGAACGTCAAATAATTTTCGAAAGATATCGCCTACTCCAAATTAACTCAAATAAAACAGTTTTTATCAAAATGTCAACGTATAGCATACACTAAACTTTTAAGACATTACTTTGTTACGAGACAGTACAGGATCTTAATAAAGTACCATTTTTCAGACAAAACCACAAACTCACATATGGTTCCTAAAAAGGTAAAAATGTGCTTAATTATAGACACTTAAGTCGGCTTTTATTCTAAGAAAATTTACGTTTCCAAACCATTGTCTACAAATCTCAACAAAAAAGCCACAGGTCAAACGCAGCTCATAACAATCGTAAATAAGACGTATGAATTCATATTAACTAATGTAACTAAGTCTTTTGTAATCTGTAACACTTATATTGTGCTTTCAAAATATATATCATTGTACAAATTACGTTTAAGACCATTGTTAACGTTCCGTCTGAGGTTATGGCATAAGAAACGAGAGCTGAGCGATTCTAGTATAGGTACCTAAAGATTCTTCTTCGTGTCGAGTTTCATTATTGACGTTGGCGATTTCTTTAAAGATTTTGTTGATAGCTATCTCATCCCCTTTTCAATCTATTGCTTTATAGTGCACTGTTGGATTTAATGCCTTTTTGAGCTCATCAATTATTAAAATAATTTCTAAGGTTTACACGTAAACTGTATTCATCGTCATCATGAGCGTTTCTAACATAAAATCTTTTGATACGGTCAAGCTCGTGGTTCCTTGCACCACACATCATAAGACGGATTCTCAGCGTCCATAAAGGAGATGGATTGCAGTACATTACGTGTTCACGTCTTAATCTCGGCGGGCGATTACCGCGCGTTTAATTACCGCCACGCCCGAGGGACAAAGGAGTGATATTAAGATGAATGCTGCTCTTATTTCAAAATGCCTATGTTGGTCTTAATTGAGTATCTAAGCTTCATCCAAAACGTAAGCAACATCAACTAAATTTACATAATTCAACTATAACAACTTACTGAAAAACAAAATGCATTTAAACAGATAAAAAGTTTTGTGAAGTAAAAGTAACTAGGCAAACTGCTTTTCTACATGTTGATTGTTGGATTGCTTCGATTTTATAAGCAACGATTATGCTAAGTTCATAATTATTTTTAGTAGTGTTGAAAAATATCTTCGTATACTAGTTGTATCTTGTACTAATACTATTATAATAATAACCTATATGTAGGTACATATGCTTGCAATAAAGTAATCTTCAGCACTGTATCCTACGGTGCCTTCATTGTCTATGCTTGCATTTGTCTTAATATCATTCGTAAATGTTTGGTCCAGTATTGTATTCCGAGTTCTGACATCTTAATATAGAGGCGGTCCATTTGTCTGGTTTTGTTCCACTGGGGCTCGCTCTTAATTAGATTCTGACTTTGTTATTTAATTGATGACAGATCCTTCAGTTTTTAATGCTGACCATACATTTAGGAAGTGGAAATGGTTTTAATAGCGAAGTTAGAAAAATAGTTGTTTAACAATAAACAAAGTGGTAAAATAAGTGTCTCTAGAAAACTTAATCAAGGTTTCAAAAGCAAATCAAATCAAAAGTTCTTTTTTCAATTTTGTCGTCACAGACGCACGACTACAAACGTGCGAAGCCACGACTACAGACGTGGTGGTTGGGCGATTTGATAGAAAATTTAAAAAAACATGACCCTAACATAGTTATCGACATCCAATAAATTGCTGTTATGGTTTGTTAATTTGCATAGGTAATATGACGCTAGTAAGATGTGCATGATGGTCGTGCCTGTATTACCAGCGAGAAGAAATTATCAGTAGTGCAGAGTAGATTATTATTTGTTCCTGGTCTTACTTTGTTTACCAGTTTCCATCGTACATTGTGTCACATAGCGACAATCGCATATTAACATCCGCGAAAACAATCGTCATTATCAACAATGCTATTAATTCACTGATAAAGTGCTCTTCAGATATAATAAGTAAATATTGACATAGATCTCGTTTGACACCGCCTTAACCTCTAAGATAATATATCACCTATTATTAAACATTATCTTTATCTAATTTTATTGTAATAACCACCAGATATATCAGATCTACCAATATTACCTTCAAATCATTAATATTTTCAACTAATGTTAAATCTTTATGGGTCAAGTTATACTGGTGACAAAATTTATTGTGTCTCCAGATTTGAGATTAATTTATGGACTTTGATTTTCATTTCATATTAGTAGTTTCAACTAAATAGAAAGTAAACAAGATTAAAAATATGCTTTTCTGTAATTTATAAACGGCTTCTTATGATAAAAGATAAATCAGTTTTAAGCGATGCAAACAAAAGTATCAAAATCAAACCAGAAGCTATTTAAATTATGAAAAATACTCGTTAAGAAATAAAACAGAAGAATATAACGAAAAGAAAAAGGGACTAACCCCGTGGCAGAAAACGATCATTGAGGTGAAACTTGAAATAAAACAAAGAAATATATAGAATTAAATAAAATAAAACCTACATGAAACACTTTTACGATTCGACTTGCGGTTGCTGAAAATCTTTCAGGTGATGCTATAGCAACGATATTGGATCACAATAGTTTGCAGAATACCAATTTAGTCAAAGTAGCTCTAAAGCAAGTCATAGGCCCGCGATTGAATTAAATAGTGAACACTACGAAAACAGTCAAATGGGCGTTTTTCATACAATCGACTTGCAAACTGCGTTCAATAGTTACCAGAGTTGGCCTCCAGTTAGCGGTAGAGAAAGCTACATCATTAGGAGCACACTTAATTTCGACCTAAATAATCTCGGCCAAATAGATCCCATAAACCATAGCTTCATCGTAAATACTAATTACACACAAACAATTATTAAGAAAGGCCAATAAAAAACCCGTTTCTTCTGTTCGTTATCTCAATCAATACCATTTTGATAATAAAATCATATTTTAGAGTCTAACAACACAAAATTGCCCAAGTTGCCGGGTCAATGACAGAAGACCGCTAATTATAGCTATTGTAAAAAAGTATTCTACATATTTTACGTTTGATTGGTCCTGGATGTAAAACTGAGCCAATCAACAAAGATGATTGGGAAATAACGGCTGATGACGTAAAAGACGTGATTGGTGAAATTTTGATAATAGAACCGCAAAAGGCAATATGGCGCAAAAGGCAATATGGCGCCAAAGGTTAATTCATGTCATGCAACGAATAAGCAAAAGACCAATCTGGTATTAAAAATTTTAGACAACATAAAAAGTTGTGGACGAATAAAGATTGAAGACGATGTGGCCAAAAGTATTAAAGAATTAACACTCAAATTTAACAAGCATGACAATTTAGCAGTAACAAACATTAACTCAGAAGTTAATCGCGGAGATTAACAGTTATAATTAGAAGTTGTTTTAATTGCATACTAGAATGTTAACAAAGACACCGGCTTTGTGGTAACACTAGTTGGACTGTAGGACGTAAATCACTCTAATTATGAACTAGAATAGCACTTCTTGCGTGTTGCTACACACAGTTTATAGTAACTTAAAATAAAGCTATAACTGTCCTAACTGCTATTTTAATATTAGTTATTATCTCTTAAAAAAAATTTTACTATTGTTATATTAGTTATTATTTGGAATTACATTTATATCAATTTGCTAATATTCATGAATTCTTAGGAGCAGGCTTGATCCAGTTTTATTTCGTTACAGTTCAAATAGCTGTAATAATATGTTGATGAAGCGCATTTATTATTATTACTTAATAAATTTTTCAATATTATGCGTTGATTACGCATTTTCTTAATAATAGGTATGCCTGAAAAAAATCTTCTAATCAAGCAGCGGGATTCAAACCACGCGCTTTCGGAATCGGGTACTATTGCAATAGGTACTTTATTTTCATGGCCATCAAGAATCAACCCCAAACTAAAGCAACCAAATAACTTATCTACAAATTTCTACATATCGTTTTTTATCTCGTCTTACGGAGAGGATATCATATATTAACTATATTAAATATATCACATATATTAAAAAATCTACGATTTTTGGCAAGCAAGCTCATTAAAAAATATATAACCATCAGATTTAAACGATTAAAATTCTGTTATTTGATGTAGAATGAGTTCTTCTGACATTTGAGGAGTAAATGTTTAGATTTACCTTATTTTCTTAACTGTCTTTAACTATTAATGTTTAACCAGTACTTATTTAAACTTATAATAGTTAACGCATTAATATTATTGGCAATAAATACCGGCGCTTAAACGCGCGTTAACGTAATGGCTAACGTTAACTCTAATGTTGTTAGTTATGGTTTAATAAATCGCCACTGTTATGACCTTTTTACGGTGTCCTAGACTTGGACAAAAAAGAGAGGTCGTTAAACTTTTTTATGAATTTTATAAACGTTCTTGGTTTATTCGTGTAATATTATTTGAAACTTGCCTTTGTCTGAACAGTGTATTTGTATTGAAACATAAGAAAAAATAACTAAATAAAAATTCAATCAATAATAATAACAGCATACGACGTAAGATTGCAATTATTTCTAAATTCTTCAATGACCATACATAGCATAATTATTATTTTATTATGTAACTTTAAACACAAAATATTATGAAATATTCCAATCTTGCAGCTTTCATGCCCATAATAATTTGCAACAATGAATACCAAATGAATTTTATCTCTAATCTTAAGTACATCATCTTTAACGATTTCCTCCTTTGACAAAACACTAAAAGGCCAATCTATAAAACTTGGGAACGCCCTAAACTAGTATTTAGTAAACGTTTAGCTTTTATAGTGTATCGTGGTGGTCCCCTTAACATTGTTTTTAATGGGCTATAATGTGACCAATTAAATTCTAGTGAAACGACGTTGCAGGAATAGTCGCATAACTATTTAGATGTATGAATATGTATGATGAGGGCTAGCTTTATTTTAGCGTGAAATGTTCGTGATGCTTCTGTAAATGAAGTTAAGGTTAAACTGTAAAGTTGTATACTGTAAGAATGGAGACAAGAAGCAATTTTAAGTAGATTATTTTCTTTGTGGAAAAAAAGTACGTCTAGCAATATTTCAATACGTAATTACTAGCTGCACCCCGCGTTTTCCCGGGATAAAATATAGCAAATGTGTTATTCTGATGTATAAGCTTCCTTAAAATCAATTCAGTTGTTTTTGCGTCAAATAGTAACAAACATCCATACATCCATACGTACAAAGTTTCGCGTTTATAATATTAGAAAGAATATTTTTTGAAGTGGTAGACTCCGACCGCGGTTGTAACACCTACCGATTAAAGCCAGTTGGCCACGTCTAGTGTTTCGAGATGATGTTTCGTGAACCATCAGGAAGATGGTACTGAGCAGTCGCTTAGCTGTCGTCTTAGTCTAGATCTATGTGCTTTATCCTAAGCCACAACGTCGCTTAACATCAGGCGAGGTAGCGGCTAAACAGAGATCTATAAGCGATAGACAAGAAGTGTAAGATTCAAAAATTAATCCAAAAACCACGTTTTTATGCGCCTTTTGAGGTTAGGTTCACATTGCATGCTAATAAATGGATTTAGAATGCATTGTCATCGAGTTGTGAGCTACCCTGAAAGTTTCAGCTGGATAGCTAATCGGGAAGTGCTCGAAATTTGAGTTGCAAGATTCCACCCGGAACGACAGACAGAGAGACTGACAAACAAGAAAGTGACCTAATAAAAAAGGACGTGGTAAAAAAATAAAGATCTGTTGACCAGACTTATGCTTACCTTTATCTGGCGGCATAGTACCACACCTCACCCGCTTAGCGGAGTTATTTCAAGAGACGCGTCTGCGTAAAATAATCCTTCAAATGGAGGATTTTGTTCCTGAGAAAGACTTTTTTGACCTTGAGAAGTACTTTACTCAGTCAATTCATTCTGATTAGTAACTACTCACTAATCAAGACTGACTGAGAGACAAAATGTCACTCAATGAAACTTATCAACCACAATGTTATATTCTTGACATGTAAATAATATAACATAAACTGCCGCATAATAATATATTCTTGACATATAAACAATATAACGTAAACTGCCGCATAATAATTTCCGTATAGCTTAGTAAACATTCTGAAACAAAACATTAGATAAGGTGATATCCGTAAGCGCTAATAATGGAAAGGTGACTTCTTAATTAACTGGTCACGCCGCAATTGATGCCTACTTGGTGATAAACAGTAGTGTAACTATAGAAAGAACGTGGTTAGGTATACAATGTAGCTGTTATGTAGTAAAGAGGGAAAAGAGCCATCTGGGTCGTGATTTGTGAACCGTAAGACACTCGCGTCGTCTAGTAAAAGCTTTAAGCGTAAATACTATTGTCCATAGATACCTACATACACAGGCATATTAGTGTTATGTAGTTACTGATACGCTGTAAATTGTTATATGTTTTTTGTTGAGGAAGGCAATATCTAAATCTCTAGAAATTGCAGATCAAAGTAGGATATATTTTATCCCGAAAACAATAACAGTTGCTTAGAGAATAACTATAAACTGTATTCTATGCGGACGGACCCGGGCGGATGGGCTAGTATTACATAAATATGAATCGAAAGATAAAAATTTGCAGAACTTACTTGTTTTGCTTCACAGGCGTTGTTGAAGGCGTCGGCCTCTTCTCTTCTTTAATCGTGCTATTGTTCATCTTGGACGTGAGCCTCTTGAGGACGTCGTCCATAGACCGCTTGTGCGGTGGTGCCAGCGACAACGCACTGTTATGGTTTAACAACGAATTGTTGTTGTTGCACAATCCCAACACCTTCGCCTCAGGGCCTGGACTACTGCATTCCGAAGACCCTCGCCGCCGCGACTGCAAGTCATTCACTTGATGAAGACTCAGGAAAGACGATGGGACTAGAAGATTATTTGTCATCTCTAAAGTTTGATCGAATCTTTGCTTCTTCGTCGGCTGCTCTTCGTCAAATGTATCTTCCTCGCTTAGCGAGGTTCTGGTGGAGGAACTTGGGGAGAATTTGTAGTAGTTCTGCTGATCAGTGTCGTCTGACTCCAGGTGGTCGAAGTCCTGGGTGGCCGGGCCCGGTTCAGATTTCACGGTTTCGGCAGCACCTTCTTGCAATTTCGACGGTGGCGACTTTCTTTTAGATGACATGTTTCTGTAAACAAGAAAATAAATATTCAATTGTATTCTTGTAGGTATACGAATGTATCAGCAAGTATAGATATGGACATCGGAGATCGTAGAATATAGACGTATTATATATTCTCGTATAATAAAGTAGACTGAAATAAATTTCATCGGGCTATCAGGAATGATGCTATCAGGAAGTTCTATGGAGGTGAACTCCTCTCAATCATTAGAAAATTAGATTTGTCTGTTCAAACAGATCAATAAAGCTCTGAACACAAACATCGACAATCCAAACACCGATCGAGATCTCGGGTCAGACGTCAAGCGTATTTGTCACCCAAACACCCTGACTAGTTACGAAACCCGCTTCGTTAAAGCACCTAATTGGGCTCTACTAATTGTACTAATTGCAGTACTGCCTCCTTTGGACTACGACAGAATAAAGCCAGTATGAAAGTTTTATACGAGTGGTAGAATTGAATGCACGCATACTGTCGTGGTCGGGAATGCGGCATTTTACTATGTTGGCTATGCATCCAAAAACAAAAAAGAACGACGTTTATAAGATCATAATTTTGTCAATAAAATAAAGAAAATTGAAAATTACGATCTCTAGTTAAGTGCCGTTCTACGCCATGGTGGTCCTTACACTAATTTGTAATAATCAGCGCAAATAGTGCCCCAATAAACAGCGTACATGCTCAAACGAAGAAATCCTGTATCGCCCATCAATAAACTAATCAACAAGCTCTAGCGCTCTTAAGCAAGCTTCAGTACTGCATTATCCTGTCCTTAAGGTGCCCAATCCAGCCAGTAAAGCAAGATCCCTAGAATTGCTTACGCTTCCTGTGCGATGCCCTGTTTTGGTAGAATTCAAGCACTGAGACGGCTCGGGCATAGCCGGTGAATTCTTCAAACGCGTGTGTAGACATCGCGTCTCCTTTAAGCTTTGTGATTGGTCAATTACACGAAGATATTTGTTTTCTAATTCACTTTTCTAAGTTAAAGTACTGTGACTGAGCAATTCTTGATTTTGGTATAGGTACGTAATTATGTTTGATTCGCAAGTATTAAGTTGTCTATAGATACAATTATTATAATAGTATTATGTAATATTTCTTTAATTTTATCGATTGCGATTCTTTATTTCTTTATTCTTTAGGCCACATCATCGTTTCACATCAGGCGAGATAGTAGCCAAACAGATCTATTAAGAGTAAAACAAAAAATTGCGTATTTTCATAGCATCGTAGCATATACTAATTTTTGCAGTGTTATAGGTATGTTTTATGTCACCTCACCATAAATGTTTTGATGTCATTTCATTAGGTTTTAATTTTTTAGGTGGTTTCGGAGTTTTTAATCTATATTTAATTATAAAAATATATTTTTGAGGTAAATTGTATATGAATCTTTATATTTTTGTTGTTACGTTATGAAGTCAAAAGCATGTCCGAACAAATTTTCTTAAAATTTTAAAGACCTTACTCCACTTAGACGATAATAAAATAAATAGCTCCAATTTTGGACGAAACTATAGAAGTCGCAACTGCGACTGGACAAAATAATGTAAGGAAAATACACAATTTTTAAAATCATGACAAGAATAAAAACTCGCCTAGTTATAGACACCTACAGCTAACATAAAGTAGGTAACCAGAATCATGTGCGAATGTACATTAATTCAAATTGGAGATTGGGACGCCTTCATTGGTTGTGCTAACAAACGAATCTCGGCGTCTGGAGATCTGCTTTGAAGTCTGTTTGTCTTCTGATGTGCGGATCCGCGTGATTATAGAGACAGTGGATAACAGTACAGAAGCCTGGCTTGAATAATTTACGTATACACATGCGTGGGTTTACGGCTAATCTTGCCGAATTTGCCTTGCTAGAGTCAGATCTATTGGAAAAGATGATGCTGACGAAGTTATACTAGCCATTTCTTGGTGCGATACGAATTTCTTGCAGTTTCATAGGTACTATGTACTATACTAAGATTCGCATGATGGTAAGCGCCACGCTTGCCCATAACAATTGCAATGCCACCCAGAACTTTAATACCAGAACAAGAACCAGAACTCATTACCCCGAAACATCAGATATTAGGTCTTATATGCCCAGTAATTTTGTTGGCTACAATGCCTTTCAATCCGGAACACAGTAATGATGTACCCAGTGCAATTGTATGTAAACTTGGACTAGACTTATGGTAAATCTTTAATAAAAACAGATGAGGTTACTGTACCTATAACAGTGCAGTACACGGTATGCTTAAGACGTGTTTACTCAAATTTAATATCTACTCTATCTGATTGAACGTTTTAAAATATCTTCTTTGTAACTATTTAAACAACATTGTTTGTGTTGAAAATAAGTTCGCGTCTGTAAAGTTGGATAGCCTCGTAAGTAAATAGTAAAGTTTGAGCCTCGTTGCTTTGTAGGATCATTATGAACTTCAGCTAGAAGATATTTTTGTTTACCTGACTATTGCAAATTTATTATTTTATTTTAAGAGCTGCATTGATATTTTATTCAAGGCAAAAGATGCGCCTATTTTATTTGAGGATCAGAGGATCAGAGTAGGTAGTATAACCATTTTAGTAAGTAATAAGTAACATCCCTACAGTGTCTCGTTATGACGTCAAAAATCTATGGATTCTCAAATGCCAATATTCAGGTCAACAGGTTTCACCACAATACATATATATACGTATGAAACTGACTCGCTCCAGACACAGGAACACCTCGAATTAAGTTAGGCACCCTTGTCTAGACAAAGGGTCGTGGTTTATTCTATCCAATCCAAGTGAGAAAATGTGAAATACCTTGGTAACTTTTTTAGTTACTCAACTACCGAGCTGTAATATGCAAGCATTACTGTATTGAGTTTTGAAGACCACTGTTTCAAGTAAAATTACTGGGCATTATGAAGAGCTATTGTCGTTGCAGTGCCGCGGAAGAATTTGCAAATCAAATTTTCACGTAGTCTTGCAACTTTTATGCGTAAGACGTGTTTAGCAGTAAGTGGACGTCCTGCTCGTCTCGCTACTCAGTTATAATGAATAAATCTTTTTAACCAAATAAAATTATCATTGTTATAAGTGGTTCATTGACAATGAATTACATTTAATCGATTGTTAATCGCCATCATGTAAACTAAACTGCTTCAAGTAATTATTTCATCTATGCCTACAGGTACGTACCAACTCTGGAAGAACTGGAAAGTCCATTTGTATATAATAAACAAACAAAGTCAGTCAACAACAAAATAAATCCCCAATCGATTTTCCGACTTCATTCACGTCACTATCCCTCAATAGTTTCTCTATGTCAACTTTCTTCTCCACCTGAATTACTCGAAATCTATCCTTAAAACAAGGAAAGTAAGGGTTACTTGGAATGTTTGGTAAATTTGGCAAATTGTAACTATTAATTTCCTTTTCATTACGAATACAATGACGTCAAGCGGCGGTGAGAACAATATGGCGGATTGGCAGGTCAATATGGCTGTTTATTTGGTTTATTTTTAGAGGATTGGCACTAATTTAATGGTAATTGCAGGATTTTAAATGGGGTTCGGTTACTATAAGACTTGAGTCTGAAGAGCCCGAAGTAACCTAGATTTCTCTCTCTCCGGACGATCCTTCATGACTGAAAATCATATTACCAAGTTTCATCCAGTTAGACAAAATTATTTTAAAGTCTCTATACTTAAAAATATAAACTTGCATAATTGTGACATTTTGAGGCATGGAGAAAGATTTTTCATATTGTAGACTCAAGTAGATACTTAATTTTTAACCATTAACAAAATTCTGTCAAACTACTACGTGCACTTTTTAAAGCCGTCAAACATTAGTAGTGTTAAATGGGGCACAGCTGATTTCAATTTTGAAATGTAGGGGACTAAACACAATGAAATAACCGAATTGGAAGCAAATTGTTTTCGCTAACTACGCACCTCCCCTAGTGACTTGTCGAATTGTTTTAGTCGCTACGATATCAGATGGTATGGACGTGAAGAAAATAATTAAATAGGAGAATGTAGGTATTTCAATTTAAGAACGACATTGAATTAATAATTCTCACAAACAAACGTAAAGCAACAAGATATTATGAAAAAGATTCTAAAATAATTAAATAACATTAGAAACCTGCAATACATCTAATTCAATAAACACGGCTTCATATAATTAGCAGAAACGTCCTTCATCCCGTAAATTCTAGACGACTGAGATGTTAACCGACTTCTAATTTATACGCAATATTAACACGTACATCCGCATATTAATTAATCACCGTTCCCCAGTCCAAGAATCGGACGGTATATAAATTGCCGGCAGTCCAAGACTCGGACGATTCAAGATCCGGACGGACCAAGTAATTCTAACGAATGCCTAGTTCCAATCTATTAGTTGAAGGAAATTGCTGACGCCCCGTCTTAGATAAACGGCTAAGGTTTCTAAGCTGATCTTCAATGTAGCCGTATCTGCAATATGTATTAGGCGCTTGGACGACCTGATTGAGATAGATGGGTAACAGGATTAGTTGGTTATGTAAGTGGGAGATTGAAATCGATGATAAGACTTGATGATAAGAAAAATAGTAAAAACTAGCTGATACCTGCTACTCCGTCCGCGTAGAATTCGGTTTATAGTTGTTCCATAAGGAAGTGTTTGTTTTTCCGGGATACAAATTACTTATTCTATTCCAGATTCGATAGTATCTACATACCAGATTTCGTCATTCAGTCGTTATGAAGCTGAATGGTAATAAACACATACCCAAATATAGGATTTCGCATATTTTATGATGTACAAAAATGTGACTCTAGTGTCTCAAGCATGATGCATTTCCAGCAGACGAGGGAATCAAAAACAAATAATTCAATAAAAAATAAACATTTGCGTAGAAGTTGATATATCAAAAGAATAAGTAAACTACTTTTTGAAATAATTTATAAAATCGGTAAAAGAAAATCGCGATTCGAATTGAAATAGAATTAGAGTTTGCAAAAAGAACACCAATTCCTGAACAGACGTTCAATAAACTGCAAAATTGCCTATATCAAAAGGAAAAGCATTTCAATGAAGCAGACGAAACTGTACAAACAAATCAAATAACCGTAAAAAGTCCTCCGACAGTTCACAATGAAAAATAAAAATTAAATACAAATATTGTGAGGCGACAGTAATTCAATGAGAGAAAAATTTTTATCATTCCTTTGGAAAAATCTAAAGGCGAAGATTTTTCTCCTGGACCAGTAACTGAATTATTCGTATTCTATAATAGGTTTATTCACAATAAGACGGAAGATTCTTTCGACGTGAAAATTGTGTTATGGTGCTTTTTTTATTTACTTATAAAATAAGCGATTTAATAAAATAAGCTATTGATTGAGATTATAATGACTTATAGAGTGATAGATTACACAATACAGTATAGAGGTTTAGCTTAAGTATCTTAATTTACCACGTTTATATTAAGTCACTTTCTTGTTTGTCTGTTGTCGTTCCGGGTGGATTCTTGCAACTCACATTTCGAGCACTTGCCGATTAGCTATCTGGCTGAAACTTTCACGGTAGCTCACAACTGTCACCGATGACATTGCATTCTAAATCCACGAAAACGTAAAAAAGTGATCTTTAGATTATTTTTTAAGTTTTATAATATAAGAAGTATTTACGACATGTACATCTGATTTGAAATTAACTAACACTCAAAAGATAATACTTCTCAAACAACAAAAGTCACAATTTACGAAACCTCAAAATAAAACACGAAATGACATGTCAAAACAGCACTGCATTCGCACAATTGGCTTCCATTGACTGAAACGTAGGGAGGTGAAATTATCGAAGTCAAATTACAAAAAAACTCCCTATACTTACAAAAATATAGCTACAAAATAATATTGACAGAGAATAATAGAATCCAGAAACGACAACATGTAAAAAAATAACATTTAAAAAATCTATGTAAATCCAAGAGGAAGTTTTTATCCTTTCTCAAAATACAGTACGAAAATATTGGAAAGTGCTGCAACGAAACTGAGCTGAAACGAACCAAGAGGAGACGCGGGTTGTACTACTGTTATACATATAAAAAATATGAGTAAAATTTTGTATACGTGCCATTCGCAATAAATAATTTAATTAAAAAATAAACATTAGTGTATTTGTGTAAATTATATAAAAACATTTTGGTGGACGTCAAAACATTCGGTCGGCTTAGAAATATATAGCGCTATAATTTGTCAACGGTAACGTATTGAGATGCTGTCTATAATAACGGGACCACTTACCGAACTCTTTTTGATCTCCAATAAAACCATTCTGTTGCAATTATTTTGTAAGTTTATTAGGAACTTATGTAAACAGGATGTGGTTTATAATCAAATTTTGAATATGATTTATGATAAATGAAAAAATGTAACTCCGATATTTATGCGTAGTGTCTTAATCTTTTCTTCGTTTAAAAATAAAAATACTTAGAGTAATAAAAAAATATTTTATAGATTTCCATTAAATATCTTTTACACAGTACAAACATTTATATAATATATTATTTTATGCATGATGAGTTTCACCTGGGCCATATCCAGAATTCAGTTTCAGAGTGTGATCGTTGTATAGAACGTTTTCTTGTGACTGACAATGGGGGAAATTACCCATCGGGAGCGCGACAACGCGCCCGAGTGGGCGCACGAAAGAAAAGTATGGAAATAGACTGTTCCATGAAATTGGACAAGTGAAGAAGTGTGACTTCTAAATATAGCGATAGTTCGACTTTAATTCCTATTTGAGATTGATGTTTACGTCTTCTTGGTTGACTGATTTTAGCAGATGGCTACGTTAGGTGTATTTTTCTCTATCGTAAAGCAAGGGCAAGCATAAAGAGAACTGAAGATTAGAATAGAATAGAATAAGTCTTTATTATAACACCAATATACAGAAATAATTAAAAACTAAAATAACAGCTAACTTAACAATAGTGTCACAATGAGAGGTCTTATCGCTCAAAGTGATCTCTTCCAAAAAAATATAATATAGATTACCTACCTACATCTTAAAGATAGGCGACGACTTTAGTTTTGGTAATTCGAGAATCGTATTATTATCAAAATGTTCTTCACATTCCATCAGGTAACATTTCGTTCAAATAAAAGCTTATCGATTATATAAACTGCTCTATAATGTACTGTATTACATATTTGGACCAAGTGAGCCTTTACAAGCACATTTTAGGACAAAATAAGAAGCTTATTCTATATATTCGACGACCCGCTAGTGCCCCTTGTATAATGAGACGACATTATGATAACGTCGCGACGTTGCAAACAATACTTTAATACGGCGTGAACAATGCGCCAATCAGCTGGGAAGCCTCTTTGTTCCTGCTCTTAGATTGCGATTAGGGATTTTGGTATTGTGCGATACCGTTTAAGTTTCCCCACTTCCGCTGGCGTGCCTTCCATACTAGTACGTAAGTAATAGTTAGTATTCTTTGATACTAGTTCATGTTTTGAAAACTTTTCACAAGCTTATTCTTAGCTTTTTAACATGTGTTCATCTTACTTTTATATCTATCTATATAACATTATAAATTGCGCAAGTCTCTGTGTGTTTATGTGCGTTTGGTAGAACTGAACGGATCTTGATGAAATTTGGTCTTCAGGTCCTGGAAAAGACCTTACGTACATTTTATCTCGAAGTTTTTGTCCCGAACAGTCCCGAGCAATTATAAATCGAATATTAGGCGGGTGAAACCGCACTGCGCAGCTAGATTCAAATAAAAACGATATTGGTATAATCATCCATCCAGAATCAAATGTAGCGGTGATTACATGATTAAATGTTCTTACGTGCCTTTTTTACCAATAAGAATCTATTTACTTGCCATCATTATCATTTTAGCATGATGTGTCAATTTTCTCTCACTGCCAATGTTGTTACGGAATTTTACTGCCTCATAATGTTTTTATTTCAACCAGGTTTCATAATATTTGTTACTAAGCTAGGAAAATTAAATCACATAAAGCGTTTCTACCCACCATCGCACCAACAACCTACAGTGGTATGTATCCAAACTTTTATAAACAAAGTAGATGTTTCAATAGCAATTCGCAACATTCTCAATTCGTTCGTTTTCATTCACAGTGACCTAAGGACGTGTACACAATAGCCGCTCTCATCAGCCCCTCTTGTTTAGGGAAAATAGCCGACGAGTTTCCGCCTGTATACGCCCTAATTGTTGACTGCATCTTTGGTGCACAATAATATGGATGAGAGGAATGGAAAAAATATCTTACGATAGTATTCTGTAAAAATAAACATAAGATAATTTATAATTTCAACACAGTACTTCAGAAGCTTATAATGTTAAAGAAAAAACAATATAACAAAAACTTTAACAAAAAATTAACGCAACACAAAATAAAAACATAATAAAGCAGGGGTTTTCTACGCCACTTAAGCACTAAGCAACCCTAAGCCTGATTGCAAACCAGCAGCGATATAACAGTGGAACAAAATGTAGTTAAACAATGTATGAGATACAAGTATTTGGTAGCGAAAACGGTAAACTTTCTGCCATATGTACCTACTTGCATCGACACGTGATCAGCGTATATTAGTATACACGTATATATTCTTAATAATTGCAAATCCCAGCACAGAGACAAACCGAATACACAAACGGCAAATTAATCCTCCCGCCCAAAAGGGGTATGTGAAACTACCCCCATGTTAACAGATAATTTAGAATATGATCACCCCATCGTCGAATATTTCGGAACAAACATTTCGATGTATTTATTCTGGTGTTTATTTTGAAGCGTAATATGTCGTGTTCCACTTTGATGTCGTGAAATCGCTTCTGTTCTTTGTCAGCCGCTCAAGGATTTACATCTATTACTATGGTCGTTTAATTCTCGGTTTTACTGCCATCTATTTTCGGTATAGATTCGTTTGTAATGTGATAGGGGGTTGTTGCGTTTCTGAATTGGGTGTTGTTAGTATGGAATTATTGCATATGGTTGGTTGGAGTCTGTTTGTCAGTATGAATGGTTCATTATGCGTAGGGATACTTTGAACGGCGGCAGATAATATTTGCGATGTAAACCATTGTTTATGATTTGGACAATTGTTTGTGTTGCGACGTCAAAGGATGTGCACTTGTTTGTGTTGAGATAAAAAGGGGAGTAGTGCAAACATTGTGACGAATAAATTAGTTGGCTGCTGTTTCTCATTTGATTGAGATTTCAGATATTCAGTTGATTAATTAGTTCAAATGTTACTATTCGTTAACAAAACTTGTTTATTTGATACCATCAATTGATACATAAAGCTCTACTCGATATGCGTGACTTTGCTTTGTATTTATTAATATTTATACTTAAAAAAATCACTGTTACTCAAAAAAAGATTGAAATTCTTTGTCATTAATCAACTCAATAAATAAATAATGTACGTGTATATCTTGAGTAGTACACACAACTTAAACTTACAACGGCCTATTAAACTTTAAATAGTAAAAATACTATCAAGTAACTGGCATTTAAACTAATTTTCTCTCTCTAGTCTAGTGGCAATTCTCTACTGGCACTACAACTGAAAGTCGCTTTCATGATATTTTCAGATTGTTCATACATAACACAATTCGCATTAAAACTTTTCTAACGAACTCAAATTGTTCCCGGGTCTGGATCCGAGCACGCTCAAAAATGGTAGTCTATAATTTGCACGTAAAACACATCCTAATGGCAATGTACGTGATCACTTATTCGGCGAGCTCACAAAGAGGCATCTTCATCTGAAAGCAGACTCTGATTTAAATACATTATTCTTGTAATAACACCGTCACCGGACGAAGGGAGCGCCATTGAAGTCGTAGAATACATTATTTTAATTTGTACCACCTCTTTGTGACCCCATCACGGGATTAATGGATTCAAAGGCTGCTCTTCCGTTCTACAAAGAATAATTTGCTAAGTAAATGAACGGACAGACAATCCTGTTACGATCCCGGTTTTGTTTCGAATTCTCGATGTTAGATTAAAGAGTGGTGGAATCATTGAAAGGGGCACCTTTCAAACGATGCCTTTGTGAGTGTTATCTCTGTTAATTTCGGAAGGTCAATGAATAAAGTACACAGAACGATTTCATTATTCATCTTTGAACTCTGATTTCGTTTACCGATGAGTAAATGAATTATGTTTGAGGCTGATTGTAGAGTCAGTGATTTCAAAGAAAATATTTATTATTCTCAAAGTACTCAATACACTTTGTTTTGAATAAAATTAAAACACTATTAACACTTTGACTTACACTGACAACCACTCCAAATTGCTACAATCTGAAACCAAATCACATGTTGTTGAATAGCGATTTCCCTTGAACGCAGACATAAACAGAACAGAACACCTAAACTCCAGTTCATGTCCAGCACTATTAAGATATTGCATCTGCGAACTGCGAGCAATAATCTAAATTGAAATAGGTTGAGGCTAAGATGTAGGGAATGCCAAATGCTCAATTCAGTATTCATTGAGAATGGAGCAGCTATAGAGAATTATTGTCGAATCTCCGGGGCAAAGTCGGGTCGAGACAGGGTAAGGGGCGACTCTAGTTGGGTGACTTGGTATTGGTACTGGTTTGTCTTATTAACGCAAATTATTGTATATCAGCTTGTGTACTTACTGAAATTGTCTGCAGTATGATAAAGGTTTACTTCATTCGATTTGTTTCAGGTTATACTCTTCAGATCAGTCAGATTTGTTAATATTAAAGTAGCACCGCTTTCTGTAGAATCTTTAATGTACGTTTGATCTGGTCCGTTAATATCATTATTCAAAGCATGACTTTTAATATCATTTAGCGTATCATTTGCCCCAGCAGTCATGATAGAAAACTAAGCGTAAAAATGTTCCTTTTCAATAGAGTAAATAGCAATATTTCAGCAGCCCTGCACGAACGCAAGGGGAAGCTAAGACGATGGCTATTCCCTGTGGGGTGGTCACTTATTGTTACATCAGCACAGTCTGCCGACCTTTGGTTAACTTTACTATATTAAGGAATGTCTCAGCAGAATTGTAGGGAATATTGGTAAATGTAGTTTTTGGGCAAGTTGTTGACCTTTTTGTATGTGAACATTATAGCGTAGGAATTTTAGCTATCTTTTTTTGTTGTTTGGTCTTTCAGTATTTATACTCATGATTCTTTTAGGTAAAGAAAGCACTTTTTCTATTATTAGATAAGCATGGTTAGGTCATCATTTTGTAATGAATGAAAAATATTGTTTTTGCACCGCATCATATAACTTGAGTTAACAACACACAAACAAAATGTGTAAACAGAAAATTCAACATCAAAATAATATCGAATGATTTATATATTATTCATAAGGCAGCTACGGCAAAGCCACTACACCTTTGTGAATAATTGATAGCTCAGACACATATTATTTTTGCAAGGGCTGCGGTCCGTATGTT
The DNA here is from genome assembly GCA_951640565.1 of Petrophora chlorosata. NCBI lineage: Eukaryota > Metazoa > Arthropoda > Insecta > Lepidoptera > Geometridae > Petrophora > Petrophora chlorosata. The sequence continues at coordinate 8,755,628 of OX621203.1, read as the reverse complement.
TGTCCTATAAAATATCATAAAAGGGGACAAATCCTTGAGGTTAATCTATGTAGGGATCATTTGTGAGAAGATCCTGCTCTATTGGTCAAGTAAAAAACATAGCATAATATGTAAAAACATAGCATATTGTAGAGAAGCCGATTGTTGGCGTGGAAATGCGTACTGTAGTCTAAAAGAGACTGATTTAAGCGATGATGGTATTATCGCTCTCAAATAATACAGTCATCGTACCATTATTTTTTTAAATAACTGCTTGAAAATATCTTGTGTGCTGGTATCAAATTATCAACAAAGAGCTACTCGTATTAGTAGACAATGTAGCAGAAATCTCAAAATTTCTTATTTATCATTCGTTATCACTATCATTCGGACCTGCGACCGAAATTTTAAATTCCACATACCTAACGATCAATTTATCCAGCTGTGTTTATCCACACTGCCAAGTAAATTATTGTATCCAGACATCCTCCAATTCCACATTTCCACACGTGAGCTTTAAATTAATCAAAACACCTGAATGCTGGCAAACAATCAGGACATTAATTGTCGTGACTTTAGACTATGGCTACAAATGATATCAAATCAATTCTAAATTGTAGCCTGACTCAGGAGTGGATTTTGCCGAAATACAGTCAGAATCACAATAGCTCAATCTACACAAGAGGCGAGCTTTCTAACTGAATTACAACTGATGTTAGGTTGCGGTGCGAACTATGGCGAAAAGCGCAATATTAAATACTTTACTTTTACTATCATAATCAGAGCTAATTTTATTTTTAAATCAATGTTTGATTGTTGTGTGTTTTACTTAAACAATATTAAATTTTCCAGTAAGTTTTTCATCAATCTCTCAATATTCAGAAAATTAGGTCAATCATGTTGATTGCATGTCATTGACCTAATTTTCTGAATGCGCTTCTAATAATGTAAGTTACTGCTATGTGAAGTTTACTTTAACGCTGCGCTGTCCGCTATCAAGTGCACCACCTTTCTTACTTTGATACATCACACAACTACACAAGTATCCAAAGCTGCCCCGAAACCAATTTATTGTTTATGGAACTGAGCGATGAGACGAGCACGTCGTTCGCCTAATGGTAAGCGCCACACGTGCCCATAACAATTGCAGTGCCACTCAGAGCTTTTAATACCATAAAAAGCACTTCATAGCACTGCATTGCGCTCATTACCCCGAGCCATCAGATATTAAGACTCATATAACTTTTTATAAATCGCCAGTTGAAATCGCTTTCCGCTGACAGTGTCACCGCCACGCCTTTCTCGACGCAATCCCACGCCATTATTAACCCTTTCAAGGAGTCACAATCACAATTTGCGGTTGTTTGTCAAGCGGCTGCGTTAGCGCTCTAAACATTACGTTTAACTGTCGTTTTAAAGATTTTCGGTTTAATATTGTCGGTGTTTAGCGCTGCGGTTACTTTATGATGGTAATCGACTTGGGAAACTCTTGTTTGCGGCGATTATACAATGCCGTTAACGATCTCGATGTAATGAAGCTGGATTTCGCTCTTACAGGTTAGTGGTCTGGATGAGTGACGAGACGAGCAGGTCGTTCATTACCTGCCCATAATAATTGCAGCACTAACCAAAACTTTTTTTTGCCTAAACTTGTGCGGCACTGCACTGCGCTTTTCACTTTAAGAGAATAGCTCTGAAGTTTCATAACGCCCTATTAATTTCGCTTGAAACAATGCCCTTTAAACCTGAACACAGTAATGTTTGCACACTACTGATTGGTGACATAGCCAAGGTTAATACGTAAAGAGACTAATGTTTAAAAAAATTATGACGAGTTGACAGAAATTTTTCAAAGTAAATAAATAAAATTAGCTACCACAATCGCCACGAACATGATACATCCAAGATACAAATCTTAAAGCTTTCTCTAGAACTGTTTGATAGCAATAATTGTGAGATGAGGTGGAATAATCGATTCGACAAACAAGAGGGCTTCGCTGCGTCTCGATACAATTCGATAGTGGCACTCGGATTAGAATCGATTTCCGTGATGTGTTCCGGGCTTGTGGTTTTATCTGTATTTGTTATACAAAGAAGAGATTAGGGAACCGTACTATTATAGACTAACAATATGACAAGTCGAGATTTCAATAACAACTTAAAATAAGTGGCCTTGATAAAGAGGTATGATTTTTTTTAATTAAAAATAATATAACGAGAGGTTCCATTCCAGAACTTCGTAAAATGACCAAGCATGTATTCCATTTCAAAGTAAATGTTTTAAAAAAGAGTTAGACTTTCTGCCATAAACATAGCATGAACCAAAATATGCAGTGCAGGTTGGTAGATGTGATTAATCCCTTTATTTTCTTTTAGCTACATTTTTACTCTCGTGGACTTCAGAAACGTGATTTGTAATGTTGTGATGTTAATTATTATCAGATACAACGTAGTAACGATATGTCCTTCACCCATAACATCAATGAAAATCCAATGATTCAGCAAAATGCATGTTAACAACTACAAAGTAAAATCCCATTCACGTTTCTTCACAAACCTAATAACTCACAATAACAGCTAGTTGCCAACATATATTTGGAAAACATAAGTATATTATGTTATAGCATAGCATTCAACCTGAACATCAATAGGCTATGTTATATTTTCATCTATGGTCATTGATTAAGGTCCCTTGTCACATCAAAGGTCCGAGCGTCTATTGTAAGGCCTTCAATAATATTTCCAGTTTCTTTCATTTTCTATACAAATAACAAGAAATCCTAATGTTTCATAATAATAGTTGGAATTACGTTAAAAGCTTTTGATCTTATGGAATGAACATTTTGATTGTCGTGGTAGTTACTATGATTGACAATGGTGATGATTAATTGACTGTTGCGTTTAAAATACCTGCCAACAATAACCTTTTAAAGATTATTGAGTCATTCTTACTACTCAACTTTAGCTATTTATTACTTTTAATCACTATTGTCATTGTGAGGCTAATGCTTAAATAAAAAAGCTGCTTTTCAACTAATAAACATTTAATATTAATGTCATCATGCCAAAGAGGATGGCCACTGCATCCATAGTCTGTCTGATTCTTTATACGCGTCATTTGCTTCCTCAGTGTTAAACCTGTTTGCTCCTTTTTGTTTCGTTTATAAAAATAACAATAACAATCCCAATTTATAGTCCCATATCACCGCTTATCACTGTCATTTGCAGAACACTTACTTTTATTGTAACTTCTCTTCGTATGGTTTCGAAGAAAGCATTATGGAGGCATTTGCAGTTTTTTACAAATTTTATGTTTTGAACTTCAAAGACATGTGAAATGTGAGTGCAATAATTGGTCAATGTTAGGACGCAACGACGCATGAAGAAAACGCGCAGTGCCAAATTGAAATTAAAAAAATAAGACATTGTTTATAAGACGCCTTATTAACGAGAGATTTATCGTTGACGTGCTTTTTAAAGTCTTCTGTTGTTTTTAGGTGGATTTGATTAAATTAAAGTTAACAATATGGTTGATGACGTCAAATGAGTAAAAACATTGCTTGCTGGAGATTTTGTGTACATCGGGGATAAATAATATTTTTATTGATTTGAACTTCGGTCGGTCGTACGGTACGGTTCGTACGGTCGGATATGGAGAATCTAATAGGTACCTAATCAAAACTCAATATTGTACTCTATTTAATAAATTTTAATACACTTTTGACGTGATAAATCACTTTTATGAAGTTACCAATATCAGTAAAAACCAAGCAAAATATTCTCTTTTTTCAAGCCTCGGAAGCAGTCCATCAAAATCTATAAAATAAAATTCACATTACACACGGGCACTTTTCTTTTCACTATGCATATAAATCACTAGAGATATTCCATACAAATAGACTGAAGTGTTGGCACGGTCTGCAGAACAAAGGCCGGAGTGACATTATTGAATACACGCCACGGTTTCAGCAAATATCGCTAACATTGTAGTATTATTGAAAACATCTGAGGGACTCATATTGTTGAATTTGTTGGGCATTTATTATTTGGCGGATTAGAAGTGTCCACTTGGATTCAGCAGGTGACCAGTTAATTCTAGCACCTACTAGATTTCTATACAATATGGCTTTGTACCTTACTGTTTAGGATTGTAGTGTCAAATTGCAATGTTTTGAATTTAGTTCACGAACAAACGAAGGTCGACATAAAATGGTCGTTTTGAAGATTGTTTTAAAACAGTGGGATACACAGCTTCTACGATTTTGAGAATAGGAAATATAAAACTAGTGAGATTCTTGCAGATGTTCTTTACATCATACAAGATTTTGTTATTGGGAATAACAACAAAGTCATGAGTTTAGGAAACGGATGTTATTTCATTTTACTTTGATTCTGTTTCTCTGTTTCATTTTCTAACAAACTTTTGAGATCGACGCTTCGTTTTCATTTTTTATACCTAACTGTTATGAATTTAATTGTGTTTTTCACATCTGTATTTTTCACTTAAGGATTTTCTGTATACCTACGTATAGGTAGGATTTTGCGCATCCCAAACCTTAGTGGGGCTTTAAATTTTTTTCTTATTGTCCTCCTTCAATCGTGCTTATATAATCTAATGTATGTTAGAATATTGTGCAAGAGACAATGCAACACAGTTATTTTATGACAAATACGTAAACAATGAAAGCCGAAATGTAGTATAACAGCAACATTATACTTATTGTGATATAACAATAGACTGTTCAAAGCAGGCAGGAAAACATAAAATTGATAACCCAAAGTGGAAATTTTGCAACTTTAATAAAATGACTAATATTTAAATATGAATCTCTGTACCTACATATTCTAATTAGCATATATCTACCACACAGATGGGTGACCGTTTGTGTACGTGGTATTTACATCTGAGGTGGTGGTGCACGTTAAGCCGTCAGTCCCGGTTGCTGTCTTAGGACAGTCGTTAGACCATGTCGGAGGCCTTCGGGCGGCCTCAAGACTCCGATACTAGGGTTGCCCACACACTCACCCGAGAGAAGAAAAGTCTGATTTCTGAACTTTGATATGGTTTTCATTGTTTTTACCACCATTTACATAGTACACCGGTTTTGTTAGCATGATTTTAGTTTACAATATATTCATATGAAACCAGCGTGGGTCGCATTGTAAAGAAAATATGACATGTTAGCATCATGTTAGTTGATCGTCTTTCAAAAATCGAAAAAAGAATCACAAAGTTGAAGTAGTAGATACAAAACTAGTAAGGTAATGGCAAATTAAGCAAATTATTGTGGAATATGACAAAGTCACATTATGTAGTAGGACTGGCAGCTTCAGAATTACCATAAAACAGAACCAGTACAGCCCTGAGTCAAAACAGCGGTACAATGTAGACTACTTTCTTAACATAACAACCGAATTGTTATTAACTGCAACTTTATCAAAGTAACCTAAATTAACGGACAATTTAATTGATAACCGAGACGAAATTGGAAACAATAAAATATTTCAACCACAAAAAGTGGAGAATTATCTACGGGTCGCCGATTGCTCGTCTGACCCATATTATTATAATAGTTTAATATATTAAGCACAACAAGTTATCAGTCCATTAGTGGAAGATTATCACGCGGTGTATTGAGAACTGTGTCTGCCGCGTAATTACTGGGTTCTTCAGTATCACTTTCTTAATTAAACCAGCCTCGTAGTTCATCATCAGCTCCGAGGTTATTTGTGGTTAAAAAGGGAGCTCTATCTGTAGCATACTTTACTCACAGACTAGCAGCGCCCTGCGGTTTCACCCGCGGATTTACGGAATAAACGCCAGCCATGTGTTAATCCAAGGCATAAGCTGTGTCCATTCCGAATTTCACTAAAATCCGTTGAGTCGTTAAGAAGTAACAAACACACTTTTACATACATACTTTCTCTCGTACTTGTAATATTAATGTGATTGGATATGCATAATATCTATGTGGGTAGGTAGATAGGTACTTTACACTACAACTTAACTTTAACTTTATTATATAATAAATAATTATAATACATAGTAGGTACTATTTGCTCATAATCATTGTGGACTATAAGACTTTGTTAAAGTAACTAGTTCTGGCCTGGTTTGACCCAAGGTCATATAAAGAGAGATGAAAAACGAATCTCATTGCGTAATGTTAGTAATTGTAATAAGCCCAGCTTTGAGTTTCTAGGAATTTCCAGTCTTAGGTATTACAAAAGTTGAAACAAGTCGTGTAGTTTCATCATGTTCGTCTATCATTTACAGTCGCGCAGCGCGCTGTTTCTACAATGAAATATCTACCTAACATTACGAGTATAAACTTTTATGAGAGTGTTAATGGATTTAATTAAATTAATCTACACCTTTATAATTTTGACATTTTATGGACTATTATTTAAATAAAATAACATGAAGATAAAAAGAAAATTAAATTAAAATCTTGAACCTATTACAGAACATTTAATAAAAATTTGTAGACAAACATCACCGTTCATATCTCTCACAACTGACCCATAAAAAAAAAGCAGTTAGCAACGCCTATCACAAAAACTCGCGATAAAAAACTTCCACGATTCACCTTCCGTTGGTTTCGTTCTTATAAGAATACTGTCTACCAACAAAAGCATTGTGAAGAAGATGTAGCATTAGTCTTTGTCGACACCCCAGCACGTGTGACTATGGCCGAGGAATCCGACCTTTTGAGCACACCATTATTTGCATACCAACTGGTTCGTATACGATATTAATCAATGGTTTTATTAGTGAACATCAAAGAGTACACACAATGCTAAGATCTCTTATAAGGTCCCTCAATACTATTGTTACTTTTGTCGGAGGTTGATTTATGAGCGGCCACTGTTGTTGGACCACTGGGTATTGTGTTGTCAGTTTTTGTTTGGGCCTCGCCGACATTGTGTGCTACCCCTTCGGTCCATCTCGGAGCCTTTATGCTGGGGTCTCACTTTGATGCTTAGAACGTACAATGCCCCGTGAGGCTGTGACTCACTACAGATTTGTAGGTATTAGCATGAATTAAAAGTTCTTGTAGGGCTATGTTTATCAAGGTCAGAGGTTTTAAAAGAAATAGCCGCAGCGGTAATCGTTGTTAAGATTTGAAATTTACTAAATTAAAACGACAAATTTTCATCCTTTTCCTTATTAGTTTAAATGTACACCAAGACTATAACTGGTTTTTAATTGAATCATATACGAAAATGGTCATGACGCTTCTATGTCGTATTTCATTAAATGTTTCGTCAAATCGTATAAAACTTCAAAACATATTAGTTATGTACATCTAATCCAATCTTCCCACAATTACAAACTTCACAATCTCAATTTCCCTCGACTTCCATGTCAAAACATATTGCCGTTCTCGTCTGGCAAGCCTTTGTCCTCCACCATCAAGTCCTTGACCGTCCATTGTACGATACAAAAGCGCGGCTGCGATTGAGCTCAGCTTGTAATTTCCACGCCTCGCTCCACACATTCACGCGTACATCCACTCGCTTCCAAATCATTACGTACCTTACCTTTACCTCCACCTTTGTGTTTGCCCTCATCTTTATAACTAACCAATACTTCATTGTTCGCATCTTATTCATCAACATTCTCGGCTCCCGTACCTTCTTTATTAGCTTTAGCTTTGATTTTTTCGGCTGTAATACTTGTAATGTTTACGTCATCAATACTAATGATTGCAACCGGTAGCACAATAGTTATTGTTGCTTTTTTTAGATTTTACATCGTCATTATATTTAGTTGGCGTTTTATTACTATAGTCTATAACAATAAAATATTATTGGAAGTGGGCTCTGTGGTGAGTTATGTCGTTTTTTAGTGTCTTATAAATATGTCGATAAGATAAATAAAGTTGCATCGATTATTCGCTAATTAGATATTTATAAGATTCATAGAATACATTTATATATTTTTTAGAATTCAAATCTACAAGTCAAAGACATTAAAGCATATTTAGAGCAAACAATTGATTTAAGATTCCGTGTTAGGTACGTAATAATTTAGTAAATTCGAGAAAAATCTGTCGGGTATTAGTGGTTTTCGTAATTCTTGATTTCCTAAAATCCTATAAAATTATAACTATGTATGTGATCGTTGGTCGATTTTTATGTTTTGAGAGAGATCTTCGCATTAATAGTGTTGTTCATAAGCAAAATTGAAGTCATAAAAGTTTCGTTATAATCTCAAAGATAGCAGAACAGTCGTATGATTGAGCACTGCGGCTGTGGAGTGCGCATCACTATCTTAAAATGTAAAGGAGCTTGTACAATAACTCACAGGCGTTGAATTCGTAAATCGAGATTTGTACTTCGAGTGGTTATTTTATAAATAGATTAAAATGTATCGTAAATGAGCTTTTCTTTCTCTAACTTTATATTTCGTTATTTAAAACTGACAAGCAAATTTTTACAATATATTGGCAAATAGTGTACCTAAGGTTTTAAATGTAAAAAAAACTGGTAATTCGAATTTTCAAGTGCATAGTCTCTGTAGACACTAGTATACTAGTACTTATGTAATTCCTATCACAATGTATCATCATAGATAGAGGATATGAAAATAAAATATATACGAAAATCTGTCACCGGTAGTAATAAAAGTGACTACTGTCCTAGGTTTAGGTCTTTTTTTGCCGAATCCTCGTCAAAAACTGCATCCTCGTAAAGATGCTCGATTTTTTTCGACTAGCGTCTAATGAGTCGAGCGCTACACCAATAACGCTGCGTTATTTCAGCTATTGACCAGTCTCCATAACATTCTAAATCTGTACACAATCCAGCCATAAAATATGGCTCCAACAATAAAACAGAAGTGCTCCGTTCTACTTCAACACTGGTTACTACATATTCTTAGATGGATGGAGTTTATAGCTGTGCAATGTTTAAATTTTAGTTTAATTTCTTTTAAAACGAAGGATTATCGTTATTGTTTCATGGATCCTTCATCATTTGATAGAAATGTTATCTACGTTAGTCTTACCAACGTATTTGAATACACATCTTAAAATTGTTACTGAGGTTGTGAGAATTTAATGGACCTAAGTGTAGTCTTATGTGGTCTGTTATCTTAGTAATATTATAACTAAACATCTTGAGTGAAGCTTTTGTATTAAGAAAAGCTGTAACTTTCCACACGACAATACTACATAGTTTCAAAATAGAATGTGATATTTATAGGACAGAAACTATGATATCAAAAACGCAGTCAATTAAAATTATTTACGACCATTTAAAAAATACAATGTCTGCAAATTTTTACACAGAACACAGGAATTTTAACGACGCAAGAGAGACAATTGAGCTACCAATCATAATTTTAAAGGTGATCTCAAATTCCGAGATAGAAATGAAAATACTACAAAGCAATAGTCAGAAAATGAAAAACAAAACATCATATGTAGCAGGCAGTCTGAAACGTATAAATCAGAAGAACAATGTCGTTTAGACGAAAATTACCCCTTTATTATTGTTTTTTATGAATTATCGCCTACATCTGATCTCTTTTTAGTTTGAGACGGCACCGGTAGCATTCATCATGATGTTATTGTTTGAGCATTTGGTATGGGGGAAAGAGACAGAGAACACATTAGTCACGGGGCTTCATGAGAATGCCTCGTTTGTGCGGATTAAGACCTAGGATGTTGAAAGACGGTCGTGATGATGGATTTTGGGAACGTTTTGATGTAGTTTTGAAAGACATTTCAAAGATTTTATATTGACTTTAGCAATCAGAAGCGAAGTTGATATACCGATCAGCTAAATAAAATGATGAAACTTGAGCACTTAATGCCTGAAGGTCAACGAAAACGATTATTACACAGAAATGTTTCAGTTTTATTATGTACAAGTTTAGTGTACCTTCACGATTTTTATTGATTGCTAATTATATATGCATAGTCAGTTGGCATAATTGAAATTTTAATTACTACGTCGAAAGCATCAGGAGCTTGTGAAGATCTACAGATATCACAGATTCAATTAGCAAGATTATAATTTCAAATGTTCGTCCAAACATAAAGATAGTTGATTATGATGTAACAACAATTACCTACTTAGCCAATCAAACTATAATTTCAACAGTGTACATGTTAGACGTATTACAAAACAGTTTCGTAGGCAATAAAATAACATTAATAGCCGTAAAAGTGGTAGTTAACGCGAAACTAATTAAAGCCAACCCTACATTATCATCCATTAACAATAATGGTCGTGAAACAGTAATAAACTATGAAAATCTTAACGCGCCACATGAATGAACGTTATTCGTATAATATTCGCGTCCACAACTAAAATAAACCAAAAGCCGAACGGAAACGGCCGCTATATTATTAGACACGACAATTCTATTATTTTTATTCGTAACACATCTCGGAGGTTTGCCCATAAATCTGTGATGGCAGCTCTACCTTCAGTATAGATGCGATTCCTGGAACATATCGTGGTGCGATCACACCCACTTGCGAAATAGCGTAATGAGACACGTAATTAGATATATAATTCTTATGCCGCTTCTAATTCACAATATCTGATTACAGCTTTTTTATCCATTGTTAATACGGCCGTAACTTTTTATTACGTTTAAAAAGACATTTCTCTGACATTAAAAATCAATTTATTTCAAACGGTAATTTATCAATAGCACAACACATGTCTGGATTTATATTTCAGTGGTCAGCCGGCATTATGACTGGACGCATCTTTCATCGGACCACATTCCCATTATTTATAAGAAACACCATTCTGTTCATTGTTTCATAATAAAACATTAATTTTGTCAACGGCCTCCACGGCCGAGCGCGCCGCGACAATATTAGAACTTCCGTTCTCTATATTACAAGAGAAATCTTCGAGATCACATAAATCTAATTCGCCAGCAGACACAACGATGTCACTTTAAAAAATCAGACAGGAAATCAAGACGACGCAAATGTCGCGTTCAACGAATCTTTAGGCCCACATGCAAATCTTGTCCGATCGCACAAAAACAAAAAGCCCTTCAGAACCGAGGGTCTCAAACAAAAAACAACGACTACACGTGCAACTAAAATGGAAGCAAAAAAGGTCAACAATATACCTAATCTACAATCCATGTCACAGAGCAAAGGTTATGGAAGGTTGTACAAAAAATCATCACAAAACGCGTTGTGTTCCAGAGAAATCGACCGTAAATCCTTACACATTCGACGAAGAATATGTTTTACAAGCCCTTATTTAAAGCTCAAATTAATTTCGACGAATGGGAACGGATCTGAGAGCGGCATTGTTCATACCTTAGGGAGTGACAACAGATTTTGTCTTTTTTTCTCATTTCACATGTGGCATCGCAATCCTGGACGATATGTGACACATGTGTCGGTTTTGGGTTACTCCACAATAATGACTGCTTCTTTAAAGTTTCTCATATCTTTAACCATTACTTGCGTGTTTTAGGTTTATTCTGATTTTTGTTTGGTGCCATTGCTCTTTTGATCTTCACCTTCAAGCTTTTTAGTGGAACGCGATACCTTCTGTCAACAGGTGAGGCTCGTTCGGGTTTTCCGCATTAATCAAGACAGGTATCCCGAAATATCTGTATGCGTCACTGGATATAGCATTATCACCCTATAGTTTTACGACGAACGAAACAAAACCTATAAATCTCGCTGGCACTGCATCTGAATAAGTAACTTTAAACCGTAACGCTACTGAAACGTATCTGGCCAATAAATTGAGTCCAGCCATAAATAGAACTATAAAAATTATTTTACGATATATGAGTGAGATGTACATTAAGACAATGTTACTGGTTGGGTTTTACAATGGATACATTATGGGCTAATTGATTCGGCCACAATGGTCTTTATGCGGCTGCTCGATGTTACAGAGATGTTATTGTCTATGGATGGCAGACGTCTGGTAACACTTGACCAGAGACAAAATGGCTTTGTAATGTTTGGATGCGAGGCGCCATCGGTAATCCAATATGGATTCTAATTAATAGCGTCTGATTGTAACGATATAATGTGGGTTCTCAGATCAGGGATCTGCGTTTGAAGATTAACTTGTTTTTAAACAGAACACGCATTTAATTGTACCTAATTCAATTATTAAAATTAAGCTAATAAGTGGCTGTATGAAGTATTCTTACACAAGTAGCGTCCATTGCTGTACTGTTAAGATGTTTTACCTGAAACAAAACAAAATAATTTAATTGTTGTTGTATGGGAAGCATAAGCTTTGTATTGTTTTTTATATATAGGGTTTATATGTAATGATTACATTCGATCAACTAACATGTGAATTTAAAACCTAACGCTTTTCCGAATATTTATTTGCTTTGTCAAAACTTCTTCCCTAAAGCGAATCCGAAAGAAGATAATTATAATTATTTTTGGTTTAGAACGTTATTGGATCCTCACTAGAATTGGACAACAATTGCCCAAATAAATCAATAGACAAATCACCCACATAGACAGTAACGCAAAAAATTGCAAAAATTTTTATTGAGAAACTTGATACTTTCCCTCTGAGCCCAGATGTGTTAATGCACTGCATGTGTGCGGCTGTTCGTTTATCTTCGACAATGTAGAGTGCAGGTTACCATTATGGGATGATCTTTGCTTTGTATTTATAGAACTGAATCCTTTTTGTTAAATGTTTGGATGGTGATTTGCTTTTGTTATTATTAGGTTTTCAATCAATGCTACCATGTTTGTTTATAACACGTAGTTTTATTATCAACTGTAAATAACTAAGTTACTTTCTGTAACAGGATTTGAAATCTAATACAAGATCGTAATAAGTTTGTCCTGTCTACAAGGTTTTTCTTTCTACGAATCGTCTACGAGTCGTTTTGGTCCTCAATCCTGTAGGATCCTGTAAATCAAAATCTCTGGCCTGAGAGGAAAATTTCATTTTCCCAGAAATAGAACGATGTAAAAAAGCACAATCACTACAGAGAAAACTTTTAGGAAACGTATAATATGTAATAATGACAATTCACACACACAAATACGACAACAATTTAAAACTCACAAACTTCCTCCTCCCATAAACATCCCAGATGTCAATAATCAGGACAATTAACTACGAAACGGAGGAGAAATACCAAACAATAGTTTAAGTGACTGTAAAATGAAACGATACCGGATAGTTAAGGATCTAGGGGGCCATAAAATTAAATCTGTCAGTAAAGCTCTAAAATCTCATACAAAGCAAGGGATCAGGAAGTGATCACCAATTTATGGCCTTTTCTGAAGTGGTCACAGTAGAAACTAAAAGGGAACCTTTAATGGTGCAGGGTATTTCACTTCCAATTGAAATTCAGAATCTTTAGATCCAAAATAACAATGAACAAAAAGTAACACCACCAAAAGGTAGAATATACCTCCATATTTTCAAGCTCATAGCTGCCCTCATTAGAGCAGAATTATTAAAAGTAATAAGTGCCACAAGGATCGGAATGTATCCAGTCAATATTGAAACGAATCGAGACGATTTTTGGTTATTACAAAGATTATAATATAATCACTACGTTTAGTAGCACTAGTCTATATGTATAAATCATCGGTAATGCAGAGGATAAGTTTGGTAGAGCTACAGGAATTGACGAAACAAAGCTGTTTATAAGTCTCTATTAACTTTTTTCATAAGACTGATAAATTGATCATTATTACCGCCCGAGAATCCATTTTTAAGAGACTGAGCAGTAAGACGAGCAAGTAGTTCTCCTGATGTTTGAGGTAAGGTAGGTAAATGCCACGTTTGCCTATAACAATTGCAGTACCACTGAAAACTTTTAATACATATATATTTATAGTTTTTATTTTTGTGTTTCGGTTTGAAGGGCATTGCAGCCAGCGAAATCACTGGGCATATGAGACTTGATATCTGATGTCTCGGGGTGATGAGCGTAATGCAGTGCTACGCAGTTCTTTTTACGATTAAAAGTTCTGGTTGGCACTGAAATTGTTATGGGAAGTCATGGCACTTACCATCAGGCGAAAGACTTGCTAATCTCATTACTCAACACCATAAATAAAAAGAACGCGTACCACTGCATTGCACTGATGATCCTGAGACATCGGATAATAGGTAAACCTCATACCCAGTAATTTTGTATTCGTGTAAATTCAAAGGAAATATCTCGTTTTTAAACCTAATCCAACTGTTGATTTAATTAAAAGCCGACATCAGATTCGCGTGACTTCCGAAATCGTATCCGACAACAGAGAGAAAGGAAGCTGCAACAGATTCACATTCGGCCGTCATTGGACGGAAGTCCCCAACAACGCCGTGATTATTATTATAACATCTTTTTCCATAAATTTAGACTATCGCTTTTATATTCATAATAAATTATTTTATGAGTTTACGTATCGAACGTTGCAGGATGCGTATGCGCGTCTTTGGGCTTTATAGTAGAACAATGTGTTTTCTTTCATATCAACTTAGTCGTAAATTTTTATTCTTTTATATTCCATTCATGGTGTTCATTCATGTACAGGAATAGCCCATCAGGCAAGTACTTGCTGTTAGCTTATACTGGCTTTATTGCGTCACTTGGATGAGAATAGTGACTAGTTCAGCTAATATAAAGCTGGCTGTCATAAATTGCATTAGCAGATTTTAGCAACTTAACATCGAAGGACCAAAACAAATGAGTGGTACTAGGTGGCAGATCTCTGCGAGAGGCGGTCTGCGTTGGTACCACTGCTTTGCTAGTTTTTCTGCCACCAAGCAGTGCACAGTGCAGCTCAAGCTGCACTGTGTTGTGTATTGAAGAGTATTGTAGCCTACGAAATTAATGGGCATTATGAGTTTCAATTCTTATTGTCTTAGGGTGAAAAGCGCAGTGTAGTGCAGCGGAGAAGATTACACAACAATATTATAGGTAATTGCAATAGTTATGGGCAAGCGTGTTGCTTACTAATTATTACTTTCAATTACATAAAAAAGTGAAGTATATTTCAGGGTTGGCATGCCAGCATCATTGCATCAGGCATCTTTCAAGTTTGTTTCTAGTATCAATTCGTATTTTAAAAAGGAAGTATCGTTGTGCAAAAATTGTTGTGCTTATAGGATGTTCTAAAAACCATATTGTGATGCACTGGCTTCCTGCTTTCCTTTGAAAACTATTAATTTTCCCTGAATTCATTCAAAGTCGAAGAAGAATACTGCATAATATTTTCCTTGAAATCGCTATTCCCTTTTCTTCGAACATCTCATCTGCTATCTATTTTGAGTTAACAAAGATGAATGTGATTTTCCAATAATTTACTAATACAATGCAGTTGACGTTGAAAATAAACATGCTAGATTTTGGACGTGTCTGTTTGTTTTCGAAGACGTCTTGACCGAGAATGGATTGACATATTGCTGCGGTAATGGCTTTAGATTGATTTGAGATAGGAAACGAAAACTGTTGTGAAAACAAGTGAGGATCTAGGAAAATAGAACCAATAAATTGAGAACAGAGAAGAAAAGAAAAATAGAGTTGAGTATTTTTTGTTACTGACCCAGGCCCGCATCGAGACTCTTTAGGACAAGGCTTGAATATGTCACGGCAAGAGGAATTGAAATTACGATGGTTGCTTCCTGTAAGAGATGGTATTTACTAGAGCGAGTGTGGATCAGTGGGAGTAACTACGTGCGATTTTCGATCCGACGCAACCAAGTTCGAATCCCACTGGCCCCGCACCACTGAGGATTTAATACACGCTCTAAAAAAAGTAAAAGAAAATATCTTGAGGAAACCGGCATGTCCAACAATTAATTACATAAATTCAATGATATGTGACATTGACAACCCGCAATGGGCCAGCGTGACGGATTATGGCCCATAATATATATTATTTTCTCTCTGTGACAAAGGTCCATGTCCCAGCAGTGGGAACGTAATGTACCGTTTTATTTTCGTAGTCTTTATTGTATAGTTCAGGACTTTGTTTGCTGTGACGCCCTTGGGCATTAGCCATTTTTTTGCGACGACCATTTTTTGGGGGGGGGGCCCTCCCCTCTCTTATCAAAAACTATCTACCAAACCAATTACATATTCATGTTTTGCCACATATAAACTTATTTTATTTCGTAATGGGCTGATGATGATGACAGCCTGTAATATTTAAATAGTATAAAACGAAGACCATCCGTGTTTGTTAACCAAACTCCTTAAACTGCTTGATTCTGGTTTCACCATATTTTGCAGATTTTTTTCGGGAAGGCGAATGTTTTACTTATTCATTCATTTTCGCACTCCTGCGTATCCTCTAGAGAATAATCTAGAACAGACATTCGGTTGTACTCATATAACAATACAAATAAGACATTACAGGTACCCTACGTGCCATCTCCTCGCACACTCGGATCGGAATAAAGAGCTTCCTGTACATTTACCAAAGGAAATGCCTATTGTGACTCCACAATGTACACGTGGTCCGATTACGTGTGAGAAAGGATTTCGATGGGATTGTAGGGACGCGTGGTGGTTTGGTCTACTTGCATGTAGATTGAATTGAGAACCAGAATATATCACAAGGTATAACGATGTCGTTCGGTATATCAAGTTGTCGCTGTCGAGGTTGGAGTCAACGAGGACGACGAGTTTCAATTCCTTCGTGCTCCGGCTTCCAGCGAAGTATAAGGAGACGTTCCTGGCTCCTGAGTTTTGGCCCGAAGGCATTGTATTCCGGCGCTACAGGGAGGCGAAGCCGAAGTTAATTCCCTAATCGTAGCTTTAGTGTTTATAAATTGTAGGTATATATGTTAGTCTGTAAGGTATATATTTTATGGGCCTTTGGTACTTTTAATTTGTTAACTGTATTATTGCCTGAAATAAATGAATTTATCATTATTATTATTATTATTATATGGTAGTGAGCATGACACTAGCTTGGTATCCATCTCATGTTTGAGATTCAGCATATCTCGATCCTGAAAAACTTAGCTGAGGATGTTTTATACTTGTGTGTGACAAAAGCAGGTGGGTTCACTTGATGATAAGCTAGATAGAGCAGCCCATAACAGTTGCAGCACCTCTCAAAATTTTATTTTGCAAAATCTCGCAGCACTGCACTGTCTCCCTGAGATAAGATGTCATAATGCCTAGTAAATTTGCTAACCTTCTATTACTATTGATACTGATACGTGGCAGTGTGCTGTGGTCCTAAAGAGGACCAAGCCGAGGACGTATTGGTTTTAGGAAGGACGTTTTACGATTAGATCGACATAAGTACCCACTTACAATGATGTAATTTTTATTTATTTAATCTAATAACCTGTAAGCACTGTCCCTTAGCTGGAAACTGGATTATATTAATTACTTTTTATAAAATTTAATGTTCCCAAAGACAGTAAAATTAAAACATCACAAAATCTTTTTCGCGTGTGTGTGCGATCCCACTGCACAGTGGAAAATCCAGACAATATCTGGACTAAATCCGAAACCTTCAATATCGCATCAAAACTTTACATTAGAAATGTCTGACCTCAAAAGTAATTAGAAGAGCAAGAATGCATAATTTATCTGGTAGGCATCTGCACAATCCGGTTATGGCCGGTTCGCTAGGCGTTTCCCACGGTACTTGTTAGCTCTCTAACTGCTGATTTTTATTATCGCTACAGTAGCGGCAGTAACTGTTGTTTAGTCTATGACAGGTGGAAAAAGCTAGGGGAAAGTGAAATTGCAACAGTTTTCTTGTAGGTTCTAGTTTATAAAGCTTATACAAGAATAAATGACAAGCTTATGTGAACGGTTAGGTTATTCAATCAATCAATTAAAATCTCTTTATTCAGTTTTGGCGTCACAGCCTCTGTGACGTGGACGTTGAAAGTCAAATTATCACCATGACTCTACCACCGTATCGGAAAAAGAACTACTACTCAGAAGATACGGAGATTTTGTTAATTTTGTTTGGTTTTCTACAATGTTATGTTTTTTATGTACCAGTTGTCTACTTTGCAGAAGTGGAATGCCCCAAGCGTCCTCGTCTTCCATATAATTACGGACAGTATATTATGCTTTTCTCATTAGAAGTCTTTACGCGAAATTTGAATTCACTTTCTGTAAGCTCCGTTACATTTCGAAATTTTACTATAAAACGTACGCCCTTGAAGGGCTTATTCGTTTTAGTCAGTCTAAACCTAGGTACAACTAGGTACTAGGGTCAACCTAGGTACTAGGGTCAACCTCGGTGCTAGGTAGTTATTCAATGCTGACAGACTAAACTGACCTACTCATATGAGTTTTCAGAAGCAGCGTGACTTTGTTAAGTCTGGCACATAATGTGAAGATAATATTAAAAAGTATAAAACACTCTACCTTTGACTTTAAACTGCTAACGTATTACATAGAATGACAATATCTATGTAACTCTCAAACAAAATATCCTCTTCAGTTCTTACTTCCTTCCAACAATACTTCAAGTTCCAACAAAGCTACTTCCTTAACATTCATATCACCGCCTTCAATGATTGTCCAATAATTGCACAATAAAACACGTGCTCAGCAAATAAAAGGGTGCAACAATAGGCTGATAAAGGACCAGGGGATTGTTTTTGTTGGTGCGCAAGAAGCGTTAGAAATAGCTATTTGAAGAACCGAAGACGTACCCGAAAAAAAAAGTCCTTAAATTTACTCGGCAATACCAATGATCATGATTTGAAATGAGCATGATTATAGGACCAGGACGAGAACGAAGATCGTCTCAACGAAGGTGACGATTAGTGGCGTGCAATTGGAGTTTTACTTGAATTAGGTAGGTATATAATATGCAGTAGATAAAGTAGATCGCATAATAATATTATAAATGCGAAAGTCTGTGAAGATAAATGGATAAATGGAAGGATGGTTGTTACTTATCATACAAAAGTTGAACGGATTTCGGGTAAATTTTGTATATAGCTCTTGGAAAAGAACATAGGCTACTTTTTAACCCGGAATACCGCGGGTGAGGCCGCGGCGTGCAACTAGTTTTAATTAACCTATGCTAATGATTTAACTTGGCATTCATCCGTTTCTGAGCCTTACAGATGATTTTATGATAATCAGGTGTATTCGCGCATGGATTTAAATCAAAATAACATGTTGACTAACCTCGACGTCTCGATCAAGTTGCTTTGATCGATCGTGGTCCCGAGAAGACTGAAGCTTTGCAGAGTTTGAGAACCTTGTTCTTGTAGAGGCAAAGCAAAGCTTTCATTACCTTAAAATTGGCTACTGTTTTCAGAAGTAATGAGTTTTACATAATTTTGATTGCTTTCATTTATAACTTGCACCAGATCTTCTTTGTCCATTTCTAAGGCCTGTGGATGAAAGGAACGGAAGAGTGTTGTCTACAGAAATCGACAAATTAAGGGGTCCGCGTCGAGGGCACAATCCATTGTTGGCACAATGAAGTTTATTTAGCATTAAAATCTTATTGAAGTATTGTGAAGGGGTGCTAATTTGTTTTGAATTTAGTGATTTTGCGCACAATCTGTTAAAGATTGTAGTCATATTTTATAATTTTGTGCGAAGTCTATTGAAGTGGTAATAATGTAAATTGACAATTATAAGGAAAAGTTATTATGGACAATAAATTATAGTAACTAATATACCTACCTATTCAATTTTGTATTGTATCTGATACGCAAAGCCTAGGTTCCTAAGCGAAGGTATAGCTATTTGATAGATTAATAAATTGATAACATGCAATTTAAATCTAGGTATTATTAAAAAGAACAGGCAGGTACAGGTTTGAACAAATTCACGACGCACAGTGGTTCAGCTCGTCTCAACCCGGGACAAAAAGAATCCATTCAACGAGCATGCGTTCGTATTTCTATTACACATGGTATTCACAATGGGACGAACAAAGACCGAGTCGAAGACGTGTCGGGAATTATTAAAAAAATCGAGGGCAAATGTGGGGTGGCGATAATGCCGTCGAGGTACATGAATTCGGTGTCACAATTGTAACTGGTTACGTGACCTACCTACTTGATTTCGTCGCGTTACCCGGAGATTTGTCTTGGAAATCCGATGGGCGGGACAGGAAAGAATGATAATAAGTGTTCGCATTTCCTTTCGCTTTCCTGTTGTTGAATGTTTTAGGGTGACATGAAAAGTCTGCGAACGGAGTAGCAAGAAATCATCGATAATCTCATAAAATATCATAAAAATTATTTGCTTTTTAAACTATGTAAATTAGCACTTTGGCTGCAAGTTTTATAAATATTTAAGTATCTTATTTTATTATCTATATTTTACTTGATCAATGAACTTTAAAAGAGGTCACTCAGCTAAGATACATTCTTAATTAAGTGCTTAAACAGACCATCGAGACAAGAATAAATCAGCACAAAGATGGCAAAACACAAACACCGCTTTTACTACCGTTAGTGTATAAAATTGCGAAATTACTGAGCGTCATCGTAAACCCACATATGGTGATGGCACGATGGCAATTTCTAACTAGTCGAGCAAGGTCGCCTCGACTCTTAAGCAAAATTAAAGAAGTGCTGCCAGTTCTGCTCCTACAAAATTACGACCATTACTTCATTCCAATCGTAAATGCTCTAAGCATGTGCCGCAATGTTTGATATTAACATCGAGATCTTACAAACCACATCCTATTGATTTTTTTAAAGTAATAAATCAGTTAATAAATCGAACCGCAACTTCGTGCGTTTACTCGTATGGTAACTTTGACGGTGCCTATTTAGTATATCTGTTTGGTTAAATAGTTACATTTTTAATATTCATCGCATCCGGTCTTAGCTAAGGTTTATATTCGATTGGATTTACGACTGTTTTCATTGCGGGCACTGTTTTATATAAATACGTGAGACGGTTTCCTGTTGGTTAATAACAGAATAATATTTATTAAAAACAATTGGTCGGGCGAGACTATCCCACATTCGAGGAATAATGGTAGAAAGGAACATCTTGTTAATATTACATTTAAAAAATGTTTACGACCTTTTTCTCAGATTGAAACTTCTTCTCACTCTTGTTAAACATACAATTCATATTCTCTATAAGATCCTGAAAAGATTGTTTTGAATGACGCGGACGAGCTAAGTCGTGGTGGCAAGGATTGATATTTTGAGATATTCAAGATACGGCGACATAATTACACTAGATGCGTCAAGGATATAAAATAAAACCAGGATATAAATATATATTATTCGAGTAGGTTCCTTCCATAATCATAATTATAATTCATACCTGTTTTCATATAATTTCTTTTACGTTTTTAATAATAAAAAATATAATTTCGAATATACGCCAGTATTAGAAAGAGAAAACAATTCAATAATAATATAATTATATATTGAAATAAAAGTAAATAAATGTAAGTCTTTAAATAAGAAATATCTGTTTAAAGACTAATTAAGTTCCATGAAAAATTTCAAGCACCTCTTATTATTATTTAAATGTGTCCATTCACAGTGCTTTAAGTCTCAATTAGGGTGTGAACTAGCGTCCCGCCCTGGTTTCGCATAAGTTAGATCGCATATTTGCATTATGAACCAAAATCTTTCTGCAATTTTTTCATGATGGTAACAATCACAAAAATCCAACTAGTTGTTGACGTGATTGAGAACTAAGCAAAAACAGCGGCAGATGCGTATGAGCGGCTTTGTATTAAAGTAGGTACTACGAAAAAAGATGAAAAATAAAGAAGCCTAAAAAGTACAATTATATTGGCAAATTGTGCCAATAATTTAAATCTCAAGCAGTTAAATTTCGAAATGGCGAGAACGATCGTCGATAGCACGTAAATCATGAATATCATAATACAGACAAGCTTCTAATTGATGAGCGCGCCTGCAAAGTTCACCCGGTGATACGGCTTGCGTTTGACAACTGACAAACTGCGGATTTCCCATACAGAACACACTACAAACTAAAATAACTCAGTCACCGCATTCCACTTGCTCATTACCCTCAAAATATTACACGACGTCGTATTTCATATAAATACAGCAGTCCTCGCTCTAACAATATCTAAGACAAAAAGATATTGAAATGTTTACCTTCCAATTAAAGTCGAAACCACATACAATTTTATTTGACTCAAGCAAGTAACAATCGTAATTCTTCAAACCTCACGGTATCGTTAACAAATTGACACTTTTTTATTACTAAAAGATTCGAGCTCATTAAACCGAATTTAAGAACGGAATAAACAGTGTCCCGAACCTCGAACAATTTGGACAGACAACAGATCAATTCACGTAAATTTACCGCCTGCTTAATTTAAAATTTTAATTGTGGTAATTTGGGACGTAAATTTACTTCGACAATACAACATCTTTAAAAATTTACCGTTCATTGTAAACTGAAATGACGGTAATTAGCAATTGTCACCTGAACTGTAAAAGCTCGTTATTAATGAAATTTAAAAGTTGTGTCGTAATTTAAGCGCTTACGTTAAATTCAAAATGATTTTAAAATGGTTAAAGATGTAACAGGTGGTAATATGCACAGTGGGTAGCAAGTATTTTATTGAAATTAACTATATGTGAAGCTACAGCAAAGTTTAATATAGAGTATGCTCTGGGAATATAAATTATAATGATAATTAAAACGCTGTGTGGAGATGCCTACGTTGCTGGTGTTATAGCCGATAACTTGAGATAATTTGATTTCAATCTAATATTTTTAAAACTTAACAATTTTGTTTAGTATTTTAGAAGAAACTAGTAATAATAAGTTACCTACTCATATATAATTTTATTTACGATTAGTCGAATTAATGCCATAAATACATATTAATGAACTAAACTCACAGCAGGGGGTGCAATATTAGCAACCTAATAAGTCAAGATGTTGCAGAAATGCCAGCAAGTAGGTAGGTAAGTAGCTAACGAACTTAGCAAACGTCTCTAATAAACCTACCTTTTTCCTAATTTTGAATTTATTTTAATACTGATTATGTATTTGAAATAAATAAAGTTATAATATATAAATAACTCAATGATAAATTACCTTATTATATTTTATGTTTCAATAGCGACCCATCCCGGCTTTGCACAGGTATATAAATATGAATTCATTAGATGAAATTATTTACTCCAGTAATTGTCTAAACGATGATTTTAAAAAATGATTTCCTTTTATTTCACTGTATAATAATGCACAAAACAACGCAATAAATAATACTGAAAAGTAAATGGCTAAATTAGAATTATTTTAGAGGTAAAATTTTAATAAACAAAAATATTTTATAGTGAAAATGAATGATTAAAAAGCACATCAAAATCTATAAAGCAATTTAGAAATAGTAAGTGAATAAACAGACAGACGCGGACTTCCATTTATACTGTTTACCTATTTGTTAGACAAGATTGCATAAGCCAGAGTATTTCTATAGTTAGCAAATAATTCTAGTAAATAATAAGAATTACATTAACGTATTAAATTGCGATTCTTCCGCGACTAAAAATTTAAATACCCATTAAAACAACACCATAAAAATCTTAATAAGTCAGTGTCCACAATAGGTGAAGCGCGCGGAGCAAACAGTACAGATTTGTACTTGTCAAATATGGCAGGTTTGAGAAGACAAAATTAAAAACTGGTTTTGATACAAATCTTCGACAATGTTCGAACAGAACTGCGACAATATAATACATACATACCTAGGTATACATAGGTATGGTTTCATTTGTAGGATTCATATAACCGCAATTGAATTGTCAAAAATGTCATCCTGTTCATGTCCAGGAATGTGTGACCGTTGGATCACTGGGCAAGTAAAGACGTGTTACTATTAACAATTTATAAAATTCGCTTGTTTTGCAAAATGTTATGCAAATTTTCATCTTACATTTTTAAATCCGTGCTAGGTAGGGTAGTAAAAAATTAATGACTTACCTAAAAGGTACCTACCTATATACCTACCTACCAAGGTACTATGAAACAGCTCCTAGTAAAAAGAAAATTATGAAAGCTAGCAATAGGTAGGTAGATAGGTACCTCCCTATAGATAAGTATAGGTAAGTACTTACCTACTTTCTCTGGGTTTTGTAATACCTATACATATAATAAGTACCTAGCCTACCCATTTAAGTAGGTACCTACAGAGTAAAAGTATCTTGTTAGTATATTTTAGCATATTTTCAGATTCACTGATAAAAGTGCAAAGATGCAATGATACCTTAATAATTATTAAGGTAAGTATTTAGTCTTCCAAATATGAATGTAGGTAGGTACTCAAATACCTATATAAATACCTAAATTCTTAACTCTGGGTAGGTAGAGTATAAAAGCTACCATAGAGTAGGTATTTATACAGAACTATGTATGTTAGTCTGGTTTTGGAGTGGTAGGCTCTGGCCGTGGTTGTAATACCACCCACCGAACAAAGCCATGCCGTCAAGCGACCTAGTCGTGTTTCGGTGAACCATCGAGAAGACGGATTTGAGTAGCCACTCAACTTTTAAAACTAAAATTAGTTAAATTATCATGCAAGCTTCTGCTAGGTCGGTAGGGTATGTACTATGTAGTACCAATCTATTATATACCTAGGTACAATATTACCGGATTAATACTTAGTTATTCTGTTACATTCTTGTATGTATGTTAGTCTGTAAGGTAGGTATATATTCTATGGGCCTCTGTTAATTTTACTTTGTTGTAATTTAATTCTACTGCCTGAAATAAATGAATAAAATAAATAAATAAAATAAAATACCTTTCGGATGTACTATTAATGATAAATATTTTGTACTATTAATTGAAGACCTATGAATTGTCATTGATATTTTTTTTTTACATTATGTTAGATAGGTAGGTATACAATTTAATTACACTTTAATGTAGACAGATAAACACTTTATTGTTAAAAACCTTAAAAATAGGTACATGAAAAACAAGTACATTTCTAAGTAATCAGCATAACAATAGGCGGTCTTATCGCTCAAAGCGATCTCTTCCAGACATCGCTTTGAGCGATATCCTACTTAATACTTATTATAAACGCGAAAGTTTGTAAGAATGGATGTATCGATGTACCTTTGTTACACTTTCACGCAAAAACTACTGAATGGATTTTGATGAAATTTAGTATGGAGATAGCTTATACCCTGGATTAACACAGGCTACTTTTTATCCCGGGAAACTGCGGGTGAAACCGCAGGGCGCAGCTAGTCTGTAATAATTATTAATGAATTTGAATTGAGTTTGTCTTGTATTGTTTATAAACGTACATTAATTATTGATTGATTATGTATCTGTATGCTGAATTTGATACAAAAACGTTACCTTACAGGTAAGTAGGTACCTAAGTACTTATGTTCTTATTGATCTAGAAGTAGGTCAGTAGGCACTAGGCACAGTACCTACCTACCTACACACGCTAACCATACAAAATAGTAGGTATATTTAAAAGCAATCCAATTAACGAATACCTAATTAATAAAGGAGATCCCAAGATACAGCTTAACCTAGTAGGTATGGGGACCAATAGACTGTTTTGTACTTAATTTAATGTTTCAATAAACGTTTTTTTTTTTATTATTATTGTTAATAAGTAAATTGTTTTGAATGGGACGAATCACTGAATAAAACAATACTTTTTGTGAACAGTGTTTCGTCCTATTAAATAAACAATCATAGTACCTATTAGTCACTTAATATACCTACGTATGATTATTTATTTAATTTTGTCTTTCAATCATACTCACGTAAGTAAATATAATAGTGATCACTCTAAAATATGATATTTCTCACTTTACGTAGGTAAATTAATATATAGACTCACCTTCAACTGAGTTATCATTGTTCCTCTCGCCTTGTCAGACATCAGCAAAAAATCTTCGATTAGCAAAAACCAAAAAATAACGATAAACTAATATAATAAATAAAATAACACGTTAAATCGTCCGATCACACCGTATCTTTGGCATTATTTCTCAACCAGTTCACAACAGTCACAAAAAAATATAAAAACACACAACGAAAAAACACAATAATCAAACAACAGTCCAACACAAAAACCGATAAACAGAATAGTGTACGCAAAAATAACAGTTCGTAACGTTACGAGATCGAACGCAATTCGGGCAATCTGTGTCGGAGCGCGATACACGTCTTGTTGCCGCGCGATGCCGATACACAATGCTGGCAGATCGAAGCGAACCGACAATACGCGCGCGCTACAATACACCGCCCCCCCGCCCCGCCCCGCCACGTGCGACAAGGACGCACCGAACTAATGTCACTGCCCTGTGAACAATGCCGTCCTTCGAAGCCCTATGCTTCCACAAAATGAATCAAACATACGAAATCAACCACAAAATCGGCATCTACATTACATTTCCTATTAGAAACCATTAAAACTTAGTTATGTTGTATTGAAAAATTCGTTTACAATCAATTGTCTAGCGGAATAACAGCTTTCATCCCGCGGAATCTATACAAAGCGGCTTCAGCCCATCCTTTTCTAGCGAGGTTAGTGTGCGTGCGGGCCCGTTCGCGCTCGCTCGCGCTCGGGCGCGCTCCTGGCGACTAGGCGCGGATTTGTCTCGCTCTAGGCCCCGCCCAGCCGCGTCTTCGGCTTGGCCGCAGTGTGCGTGCAGAATAGCCGAGCATTGTGAAATGATTTTCGCACACCACAATACGCAGGTGGGTGTGTGTCCGATCTATGAGGGCGTTTAAAAAGTCAATACAATCTCTTTACATTTGTATTTGTGGAGAAAATTTTCTTTCTTCAGCCGTTGTTCGACTGGGCGTGTAGGGCATTATCTGGCGAGGCGTGGCCTGGGAAATCTCTCTATTGTGTGCCGTTAGATTGTCATTGGCGAGCACTATTGTTGTGTTCGCTCAAAACTTAAGCCAGTGCCGGCGAAATATGATACTGAATACCGATCCGAATATTAATTTTTATGGCAGCTTTATTCATACAAAATTAGAATAGTCGTCAATCAAATTACATCTACATGTGTCCTACTTAACTTACCTACTTATACACATGTCTAGTGAAAAATATACCTAAAATACGTATTATACCTACTGCGAAAAGTAGAGTAGGAATAAACGCTCACTTACCAATCTAATGTTAGTAGATCTCTACCTAAGTAGAGCATGGGTGCTTCTTTACTGAAATGTAAGTAGGTAGGTATATATCTACCTACCTAGGTAGTTCATATACTATCCGTTTGTATCTAATACTGAAATTCAATTTATTTATAAGTACCTAGGTTGACCGATGAATTAGTAGATATCTAGATAGAGTAGGTAGGTATACCTATACCTATGTATATTGTGAGATTAAAGAACGAAAAATTATATTTAGGTATCTTATAATTTTATTAAAAAATATATATCGTTTTCTTTCTTGGAAAAACTGCAGCCAAAGCCACGTAGCATACCTAGCTAGCACCTCTATCTAACATCTGCCACGGCCGTGTGAAGTGGTTAAGACGGCTCTTCGCGTTTTATCTGTCCGAGATTTTAATTATCATTTTTTTTATAGCTGTTAGACATTTTATTTTCTTTACAGTTCGATGTGACTTAGTTTACGACTGTAGTTTTTATTGAACAGTTCCAATGTCATATTTAAATAAGTAACAGATTTTTAATAAAGCCATTAAAGGTATGGTAATCGAGGTAACATAATACAATTTAAATTTAACCGAACCGGCTCCACTTTTTAGCCGACTTCAAAAAAGGAGGAGGTTCTCTATTCGATTGTATTTTTTTTTTTTGTGTTTGTTACCTCAGAACTCCGTCATTTATGAACCGATTTGGAAAATTCTTTTTGCGTTGGGTTCAGTATAGCTACGAAGTGGTCCCATATGAATTTCATCGATATTTGACCTTAGACTTCAAAGATACATTGAAGTCGGTTTTTGTTTTTTTCTAAAAATTGATTATTCTTATGTGAATCTAATAGGTACTATGCCAGTAAAAAAGCATAAAATGTTACATAAGTTAAGAAAAAATGGCCCATTACTATTTATATATTTTTTTGCCCATTATTATATTGCTCGTCTCAACACTCAGTTTCAAAAAAATATTTTTTTTACTCTAAATACATCTGTGTTTGGCCACTATCTCGCCTGATGTGAAGCGATGATGTGGCCTAAGGTGGAGCACATAGATCTAGAGAGAGACGGCAGTGTAGCGGCTGCTCAGACCCGTCTCCCCGATGGTTCACCAAACATCATCCCGAAACACGACTAGGTCGCTACAAAAAAAAATTGCTACTCAGCACCACTGTGTTACGATTCCTTAGGTACATTGATATGGTTTATACTTAGCCACTGTGTTACAATCGTAACACAGTATTTTTTGACCATTCTTTTTTCTTTTCTTTTTATGTAACTGAATGACGAGACGAGCTGGTCGTTTGCCTGATGGTAAGCATTACGCCAGCCCATAACAATAATAGCACCACCCAGAACTTTGTTTTGCAAAATCCTGCGCGGCCCTGTACTGCGCTCGTCACTGAGACAATTGGCTGTTCAGTCTCATAATGCCCAGTAATTGCGTCCATTATTCTTTATATTTTTTTTATTGCCCATTATTTTATTGCTGGTCTCACCCAGTTACATAAAAAAATATATTTTGTTACCCAGTGCCACTGTGTTACGATTCCTTATATTGATATGGTCTAGGTATACATACACACAGTACACATACAGAAGAAACTGGACGCCTGTTATTTGTTTAGTGAGAGAGTGTGAGAGGTGTGTGCTAACACACCCTCACACCCTCTCACACTCTCTCACACACTCTCATACATTAGGCACATATTTTATTTCATTTTACATACATTTTTAACGAAGACCTCTATTGGGATGCTTCCGATACTACTATTATTGTGAACAAAATTGTAAATTGTAATCGTATATTAAGGTTTCCACGACACGGGTCTGGAGCCTAGTGTGGAGCCGCCGTTCTAATCCATTGGAAATTTAATTTTGTTTTAGCTATGTTTATTTATAACTTTAAGCTTCCACTGTAACTTTCGTTTTTTGAAAATAAATATTTTATCTTTATCTTATCTAGTTATGACTATTTTTTTTGTCCATTGGACTCTTAACTTATTAAATTGGACTAGGACTATTTAGTTTATTGGACTAGGTTACTTTAAGGCGATGATGATGACTATACGGCGTAGGTCTCTCGTAAGCGAGAAGCCGTCTGGGTGGGTACCACCGCTTTGCCAGTTATTCTGCCGCCAAGCAGTAGTGCGCAAGCATTAATGTGTTCCGTTTTGAAAAGCCATCGTAGCCAGCGAAATTACTGG
Organism: Petrophora chlorosata; assembly: GCA_951640565.1. Taxonomy (NCBI): domain Eukaryota; kingdom Metazoa; phylum Arthropoda; class Insecta; order Lepidoptera; family Geometridae; genus Petrophora; species Petrophora chlorosata. The sequence continues at coordinate 8,726,394 of OX621203.1, read as the reverse complement.
GGAATCTGGGGATATGAGACTCAAAATCTAATGTCTCGGGGAAATGAGCGGAGTGACATGGCAAGTAGGTGCTCATCACGTACGAATCATAAAAAAATTGTGCACACACTGTACTTTGGTCAACAAATTCGATCGATAACTCTTTACCTACGAAAGCTACGACATTTCTATGTTAATGTAAAAGTAAAAACACGACTAGATGAAAAAATCTCGATAGGTATAAAAATATGAAAAATCACCGTTTTGTAGGTACGCTGTTTCAAGATCTGGGTGTCACTGGAATTGTTATAGGCAAGCGTGGCGCCTACAATCAGGCGAAAGGCGTGCGTGTTTCATATTCTAACATAATAATCTTATTTTATAAAGCAAGTATCAAGCCTTCCTTCAAGCGAGGACAATATGACCCACATCGGGGCGCAGGCGTGGAAGAATATGTGTCTGGGGGGTTGCCACCCACCCCCACATGTGGGCCAGCTGGGGTGGGGAGCCCCTTGGCGGTGTGCCAAGGTTTTATTGGCCTTGTCTTGTTATTGGGGAAATTGTGTGGAGTTTTGGTACGTGTTTTAATTATTCTGTGGTTTTGGTAAATTGATCTTTATGCATTGGGTGGTATATTGTGGTGGTAGATTAACAGAAGGTAAATAATTTAAACCCATCATTGTGTGAAGTAGTCCTGTGAATCTGATTTTTAACAGACTTTAAAATAATGATGTTCTCAATTCGGTGGTATTAGGTGTTTATGATTTTACCGTTGAACTTCTTCATTTACCTACGTATAAACTGATTTGGAAAATAATTCGAATCGTTTTTCTTAGGTTTACGAAGAAGTAGTGCGGGTTGAAGGGCTTTGTTGAAGGGCATTGTAGCCAGCGAAATTACTGGGCGTATGAGACTTAATATCTGATGTCTCGGGGTGATAGGCGCAATGCAGTGCTACGCAGTACTGTTTACGGTATTAAACGTTCTGGGTAGCACTGCAATTGTTATAGGCAGGCGTTGCGCTTTCCATCAGATGAATGACTTGTTCGTCTCATTACTCAGTTCCATAAAACAGGAGCACAAGGGGCGGCCTTATCGCTGAGCAACGATCTCTTCCAGACAACCTTAAGCTAAGTATCACAACGGTCATTTATAACCGTAAAGTTAAAAAGTTAAGGAATTACTCAAAAGATTTGGTTTTAAGAAGTCTTTGGAGTAATTTCTTACCCCACTTCCAGGTAAACTTCCCGAACTGGCAACCCCAACTCCCACCCCCACCTTTGTCCCAGTAATGAAGATTATCGACCCCACAGTGCGAGGCAATTACTTGATTGGTTTTTGGTGTTTTGTTTGTTCAAACGTTTCAAAGTTTCTAATTCAAAGAGATGGAGAGTTTTGATATGATTTTCTTGAGAATGTGGACTTCAGGTTGAACTGAAGCCTTTATTAGTTTAGGGAGTGATATATATAAATAATTAGTGTAGAGTGGTGAGTTTGTACAAATGTGTTTATGTGGAAGGAGTTTGTGCTTTCCGTGAAACGATAGATACCTATACATGTACCTAGGTACTTACCTACTTTTTTATGGATCTGAGTGATGACTGGAACAAGTCGTTAGCGTGATGGTAAGCGCCACGTTTGCCCATAACAATTGCAGTGCCACCCAGAACTTTTAATACCATAAAAGCAGCGTAGCACTGCATTGCGCTCATCACCCCGAGACATCGGATATTAAAATCTCATATGCTTAGTAATTTTGCTGGTTAGGTATAAGTGTGTAAAGATATATCAGAATCACAAAATTCAAGGACATTGTGGAATTCACCGTCCCGCACTGGGTCAGCTTGGTGGATTAAGGCCCGTACTCTATCTCTATGACGGAAAGCCGTGGGAACGTGATGGGCCAATGACGATGATGATGATGATGGTGATATTGTTTCTTCTTCCTTACGTATCGATAAGCTAGGTTTTCTATTTTGATCTAAATACTACACAAACGGTTACATATCCAAGTGATGACCGCAGCAACGTTGCTATAGCTATAGGCTATAGGCGCTACAAGCGCTATGCTACGAGCGCAACGAAGAAAGAAATAGACTCGATAGGACCTATTCCTCATATTATTTACTTAATGTCTAGAAGATAAATTCCCTATCACCCAGTAATTACAAAGTGCAACAAAGTGTAATTAAGAGAACTCAGCCGTGCAGATATTTGACCCTATCAATCAACCTCACGTCATCCAAAGTCTAAGCAACCCTCTAAAACACGCATTAATTCAAATCTAATTCACCCCCTACATAACTGTATCACTTCATAACTGCCGTAGCATAAACACCCCTTATTTTCCGGATAGGGGTGATTTCCACCCCTTCCATGTTTATTATGTCTTCCCGTAGTTAGGCAAACTTGGGGAAGTTTGCTGTTTATGACATCTTGTTTGATTTGATGAAGATAATGAAATACCTACTCGTAAGCTGAAATACTTCTTCATCTTCTTAGAGTCTTCATGTACAATACATCATCATCAACACCGTCATCATTAACAGCCTGTATGAGTCCACTGCCCGAGGTTATCAGACAGAGAACCGAAGTCATTGACATAGCCCACAGAATTAGCCAGCTGAAGTGGCAGTGGGTCGGCCATATTAGCCGCACCGATAACCGCTAGGGTAGACGTGTTCTAGAGTGGAGACCGTGAATTGGCAAACGTAGTGGACACCCTCAGGCTAGGTGGAGCGACGATCTTCGCAAGGTGGCTGGCAACAGCTGGATAAGAGAAGCCGGCGATCGTGCTCAGTGGCGTGCAATTGGAGAGGCCTATGTCCAGCAGTGGACTGCAATGGGCTGATAATGATGATAATGATGAGTCCACTGCTGGACATTAGGCCACTTCCAATACACGCCACTGAGCCCGATCTTTGACTCTTCTCACGTAGTTACTGCCAGCTACCTTGTCACTCCATCGTCGCTCCATCTGGCCGGAGGGCGTCCTACACTACGTTTGCCTAAACGTGGTCTCCACTCCAGAACTCGTTTAACCCGTCGGTTATCGATTCGTCGACAGATGTGACCGGCCCATTGGCACTTCAGTTTGCTAATTCGGTAAGTTATGTCGGTTACTATAGTTCTCTGTCGGATCACTTCGTTATGAATTCGATCCTTCAGAGAGACCCCGAGCATAGCTCGCTTTCTTGCACACCATAAATAAATATAGGCACCTACATATTTGAAATTAAACAGAAGAAAAAGATCACAATGGCCGGTCTTATCAAAATTATTATTCGGTCTTATCTAAGCAGCGATCTCTTTCAGACAACCTTATGATAGAAAGCATATTATAATTATATTATCTAGTGGTCGGTGGTGCAGCAATATCAATTTATAATAAATATGTATTGTTTCAAAATTTCTTCACGCTGTAATGGCTCAACGGATTTAATATAAGTGAAATTCGAAATGGAGACAGCTTATACCCTCGATTAACATAGGCTTTTTACTCCGGGAAGCCGCGGGTGAAACCGAGGGGCACAGCTAGTAATGATAATACTAATATAATTATATCTAATATGCCGATATTTGTAGACCCCTGTGCCACTATTGGTGTGTCAAACGAAAATCGACAGAACTATATAAACTAAGCGTTTACCATTAACCATAGTAAACGTATTAAACCACCTATAAATCTTATCTATTTTTCACCTCCATATCAAAACAAGGAAATATCCCACCGCCAGCGAATCCAGTCCCAATTAAACACCGGAAAAAAGCCATTGGGAGAAACAGACGGCGCTGCGGAAACGCGCGCCCAAACGACGGATTAGATGCGGAGATCTTTAAATAGATAGCCCATCGGGACTATCTATAGTCTATTTAGATAGGGATATGTCTACTATCTTTGTCTAAGGTGTAAGGATAGAGGTCTGTCTATCATGTCGTGCAAGTGTTTAGTATTTACACTTGACTAGAGTAAACGACGGATTCAGACAGCGGAGATCTCTAAATAGATAGCTCATCAGGACTATCTATTTACATAGTCTATTTAGATAGGGATATGTCTACTATCTGTGTGAAAGGTTTAAGGATGGACGGAGGTCTGTCTGTCATTGACACGGTATTGTCAAAGTTTAATAGGACAGTTTAGTAATTTTAGATTTGGATTTAAGATGAAAGTCTGTTTTTTTATTGTTTTGTTGAGCTTTAGAAACATTATTGACTATTTACATCACTACTTTATACCATTTTAATTCTGAAAGAAACATGATGCCTTTAATGTCTTTAATTAAAATCACGTGCTGACAAATAATAGAATGCAATAGACAACGTATAGAGCAAACTACAGGCAGTCGCTATTTCTCCTGCCTATAGATTTATCACCCTGTCTATGTATAGATGGGCCAGCCTATCTATAGATCCGCTAAGTGACGCCAATTAGCCAGCGGCGCGCCCTGCCCCGACACCGGTTAGGGCTTTATTTAAAAGCGTCTTTGTGACTCTTCTTTGCCGTTCTTGCGCTAGTCTTCTTTAATTTTAATGTCTTATTTAATGACTTGTTTGGTAAAGCTGGTGCTATCTCTATGCCTGCCCATAGGTAACAGCTATGCTTTATGCAATTGAAGGTCACTGATATAAAAAAGTCACGCTTTTTTTTACCCCTTAATAGATCTATGTTTGGCCACTATCTCGCCTGATGTGAAGCGATGATGTCGCCTAAGATGGAGCACATAGATCTAGAGAAAGACGGCAGTGGAGCGGCTGCTGAGACCCGTCTCCCCGATGGTCTACACGCTGTCGGGTTATTGAATCGAAAGGTCGTCAAATCAATGGTAACCTTTATGAAAAGGTTACAATATCAAAAATAGCTACTGCAAATGGACGAGTAATAAAATTATCGATAGAACGCAATTAACAGCTACTATACCTAGGTAGGTATACAAATAGAGTGTGTCTGGGTATTGTAGGACCATGGTCCCCGACGAGGTCCAAATAAGACTTTGCACGTTTACCAAATTTCACCTTGTACTACCTATGGAAGCAATAAAGAATCAGAATCTGAATGGTCTTCGTTGTTCCTGGTCCCCTAGATACAGAGAATCCTTGTCAGGGGTCAGGGTCTAAGTAATTGGTATTCTTTGGTCTAAGTATACCTATGTGATCGTTGGGCGTATATATTTATTTTATTTCTTTTATTGATAAAAATGCATTTTATGAATGTAATCGAGATAAGGCCCGTGTGTTGTAGGTCTAGATAGACAGATAGAAAAACTTTATTGCACTTATAAAAAGAAATCAGATCTTTGTTTCATTTATTTGGGTAAACAAACAGTGATACAATAAAGATATAATAATTAAGAATAATCTATGAAAAAAGGATTAATTGTAACACCAACAGCATTTACCACGGATTAAATTACAGTTGGTAATACAAAATTTCATATACCTAAGTACAATAGGCAGTTTTATCGCTAATCAGCTATCTCTTCCAGACAACCATAGTCTATTCAAAGCTCTACCCTACGAACTAACCAAACCTAAACCCGGAAAATATCCCACAATTCCACCACAATTAGCCCAACCCAAGCACAGATAACAGTTTGCCTATCTTATCAGTCGTTATCAGCATTAAATAACCGTGCAGGTGCAGATGACCCTTGGACCCGTCGCCCATTAGTCAGATAAGCGGTACAGTCAAACGCAAAGTCCTTTACTCTTAGTACTTTGGCATAGTAAGAACAAGAGGATATAATTAAAATTTGATATGGTTGTGAGTTATTAAAGATTTTTAATTATAATTTTACCAAAGTTATATATAGGTATCTTTCTTGTATCATTCTTTTTGGTGTTTTTTATTTAGGTATTTTCTAAACTATGTTTTATTTGTTCTCTATTTTTGTCTTCAGTTAATGTACATAATAAGTATAATAGCATATTAATTGAAATAAATAAATAAAATAAAAAATAAAGATATACCGAAATATTTGCGTGGCCTCTTGTTACGAATATTAAGCCAAAAATTAATTTTCAATCGAATAAAGAAAAAGTAAATTCGCCTCACATTATTCCGGTTCCGATTTAGGTTCCGACTGAAAACCAGTACCTACTAAGGTATTTATAACCTTAGTTTTATATTTTATGCTGAGTCGGGGCTTTTTCCTGACATCACAAAACATGGTATTGTTGTACCTAGGTATATCTATATTACGTATGTCGGTATATTATTTATGTATTTATGTATTTATTGTAACTTGTTTTTTGCTGTGTAATTCCACCCTGTAGAGACTTTCTGTTGTCGGCTGTACCAAAATAATCAATGCAAACGTTTTCTCACGACCTCTGTCCGTCGCAAGATAACACTTCCATAAATTGTGTAATTAATTTCGGATTCTTTATATATTTAGATGCATCGGTATCATTGAAAATCAATAGTAGGTATCTTTGTAATGGAATCAATTAGTTTATAGAGGGATCCTGTCCATCCCATTATGCGTACCTATTGCTTATAGTTAAACTGCTTGGTTTTATCATGAGCCAATTCCAGTCTACTATGGGAAAAGAGCTTTCTCTATTAGAGATAGAGTAAGGGCCATAATCCAATACGCAAGTGGGGCCTGGTGAATATGAATCTGCCCTTGCGAAGTTTTGTGGTTCTTGCACATGCATCACAATATCACACTAATATATAAATATAAATGCGAAAGTTTGTACCTACCTATATGTGTTTGGGGTGTCCCTCTGAACTTCGAATTCGACTATATTTCTAACATGACTGTAATGACCTTTTTGGATGACGACGACGACCTGCTTTACAGAGGTAGAGCAGGCCGGCTGACTATTTGACTTTGACATATGGACGAAACATATTGAGAAAAAAAGACTGCGGAGAACGGCTGAGGACAGTGGAGCTGACCAGGACCTGAACTGACTACGGAGGCCTGCCTTTCCCTTCTCTCTTTTTAAATGACGTTGCTAAGACATAAGTCAAACCGTGTTTCCAAAATAAACTACCATAAAGTTCATTCTAACGTTTTTACATAAAAATCTGTGTAAAGGTATAAAGCTGGCGTTCCCAAATGGAGCCATTAGGCGAACTAATGTCCGTTTGTAGCCGCCCCTACAATATTACCCCAAAATATACCTACAGTCACAGATGATGACCGTTTTACCGTTTCACTTAGTTTTTTACCGGGGCTTTGACGGAAAACAAATCTATACACGCTACTAATAAATGTGAAGGTGCTGTGTCTGTAAATTGTTTTTTTTTAACCTACGACGCAAAAGATTAGATTATAACGCTTTATTGTCACACAACAACATGAAACAATTACAAAACAATAGGTACCTACTTAAAGCTAAAGTGTTACAGTGGGCGGTCTTATTGCTTATAGCGATCTCTTCCAGACCACCTTTGGAGAGAACTCTAAGAAACTGTAAGGGACGGTGGTGTCGTGTAGAAGGGGTGTTTTAATTTTGACCACTATGTCTGTCACTCAGGGTGAACCGATTTATATGCGGTTTTTTTAATTTATAAGCAGAATGAGGGTGGTTCTTAGAAATGTATTATCAAAATAGGTTAAGCCGTTTTTTACTTTTTTTTGTGTCGGGGGTTAAAAAATATTTATTGAGAAATTGCTTGAATTTATAAGGTAGGTACCTATTTTATGATGGAATGCGGAGATGTGATACCTAATTAAAGCTTAGTGCATACATTTAGGATAACTTATTTCAACAAACGTAATTAAATTAATTACCCATGTGGTTTTGAACCCAGAACTTTGTATGAAAATAATTTTAATAGGTAGGTACTAAAAATATGTCCCTATACCTACATTTTACAACTGAACCAATCAAACGGTTGAACCAAAACTTTGAACTACACTCGAGAGCAATGAATCCGGGTCACTTAAAGAATGTTAAAAATCTCGGAAACTAAAAATGATAGGTTAATGCAATAAATTGTATTTAATAGACAATGTAATACTCCTTAAATGAAAGTAAAAAAAATATGAGTCACCATACATTTTATTAACACAAAATTACATAAAGAAAAAAACTGCTGATCTCTCCTTAAAACAAAAATAGGAAACATGAAATTTTTGAACTTTATTACGATTTTCTTGAATTTTAATACTTCGTATTGCCTCCTCGTGCTTCCATTACTGCGTTTACGCGGTTTGGCATGCTGTACACCAAGTTCCTTATACGATTTTGGGGAATATTCTCCTATTCCTCTGTGAGAGCAATTTTGAGCTCACGAAGCGTGATTGGGGGAGGGTTTCGTTGTTTTACGCATCTGCCTAGCTCGTCCCAAGCATGCTCGATCGGGTTGATATCCGGGCTGCGCGCTGGCCACTCCATACGAGTAATGTTCATCTCTTGAAGGTAGTCATTCACAATCCTACCTGTATGAGGTCGGGCATTGTCATGCATAAATATAGCATCCTCACCTAAATTGACCATAAATGGACCAACGTGATCATTGAGGATTTCTTCCACATATCTTACGCTAGTTAAAGAGCCGTTTTCTATGATCACCAGCTCTGTGCGACTTTCAGAAGAAATTCCGGCCCACACAAGTACAGACCCACCACCTTAGGCTACTTTTTCTTCGATGCATGCTTGCTTGAATCTTTCCCCTGGTCTTCGATACACTCTGTGTCTTCCATCGTGCTTGTAGAGCATACATTTTGATTCGTTGGAGAACATAACTTTTGACCAATCTTCAATACTCCAATTTACGTGGCTCTGGGCATATCTTAGTCTCGAAATACGATGCCCACGCTCCAGTTTAGGGCCGTTTGCAGGTCTAAGGGGTTTTAAGTTAGATTCAGCAAGCCGACGTCTTACTGTCCATGCACTTGGGTTACTTCCTCCGAGGCGTCGAAACTGATTGGTGAGTTCAGTTCCTGTGAGAAAGCGATTTCGAAGCATGGTGTTCACCAAGTATCGGTCTTCTCGTGCTGTGGTACACCTGGTTCTGCCCGTTCCTGGTCTGCGTAGGTTAGAACCAGTTTCTTCGTAACGTCGGAGAACTCTTTGTACTGTTGACAGCGACACACCGACAGTCCTGGCTGTATCGCGCTGACTCCGGCCGGTTTCCAGCATTGTAAGTATTCTGGTGCATTCTTCAGGCGTAAGCGACATAATTTCAGCTTGAATAATGAATATAGAGCACTATCAACATGGTTTATGTACCCACATATAAGACAGATTACCAACAAAAGCAAAACCAAATGCTGTAATTTCGTAGTTCCATCTTCGAAAGTGGCCCTTTTTCAAATTTGATTTTTTATGATATAACTTTACAATAACTAAGAATTTTTAATACCTTCATTTAAGGAGTATTACATTGTCTATTAAATACAATTTATTGCATTAACCTAGCATTTTTAGTTTCCGAGATTTTTAGGATTCTTTAAGTGACCCGGATTCATTGCTCTCGAGTGTAGTAGGTATATTTCCCAAGAGTTTTTCTTTTTAATAAAAGCTTCGCTATAGACAAACGTGACGCTTACCATCATGCGTACAACCCTGCAATATATACCGTTACTAATTCATACAAAAACAAGTCTCAATGATTTGGGTAACTTTGCGGCATCTTACAATGCAAACAATGCCGGAAACTCTAACCTTAATAGTCCGGACAAAGTCGCCGGCAAGCGCTTGTAAAAAGCGGCTAAGTAGCGGCTTCCATTTAGGACAGTTAAGTGGGAGCGATTTTTTTTCAGTAAAAGAAATTTATGACCAGTTCGCTTTTCTAATGTACTCGGCTTTTAAAATATTGGCTGCCATTACTGATTGGATTTTGTTCGTTATATTTTTATATTTTTTGGGAGTTTTAAAGAGAAACTTAAATAGACTGAAAAGCTTTCCTTATAAGGAATTAAGTGTCTGGTTTTTTGTGGAAAATCATTTGGAATAAAGTTTTACTGATTACCTGTAAAAGCTGCTTATACCATTATGTAGGTACCTACTGGAGTAAAATCTATTTACCTAGATGGTGTGAGACGTCAGCAGCTATAGCTACCTACCTACCTACGGATATTTACCTATTAGGCAAGTACATATATAGGTATATAGGTACCTATAGGTATAAAGGTAAGTTCCCAACTAATATTTGAAACAGGTAGGTATATAGGGTCACTGGCAAAATTAATATAAACTTACCTGTTTTCTAAGTTATCATGTACCTTACCTACCTAACGATGTAGGTAACCTTTATTACAGTAATAAAAAAATCATTTTCATTTTACATTTTCAAACGTTTCTTTATAAAGTTAAGTTGCCATTAATTACGTAGACCGTTGTCAACTATAGGTTCATTTGAAATTCGTTTTTATAAAAATATTTTTATAATAAAGAATTTCAAATGAAATAGGTATACCTAGATATTAAGTACTAACACAGAATACTAAGGGACAGAAGCATCACTCCGCAAAGAAACTTAAACAAAAAGCGACTCTTGCTATGATGCAATAAAATTCAATTCAGCTCGCGTAGCGCTGCATACCTACCAGTCATATTAACCTATAAAGCGCCTCTCTTTCTATCGCATAGCTCTTATCTCTTCTGACGCGGCACGTGTAACGATTCGGGACCCGCTGACGGTGTCCGGCTATGTACTTATAGCTTCGGACATACAGTGCGGAGTGCGCTAGGCCTGGTGCTAAGTTAATTTATTACGTTAGACAAAGGTCTTTGAAGTCGGGACAAATTTCAACGTAATAAAACTTGTTAACGTTCTAACACTAGATATAAAATGAACTAGAAAGCACTCATTTTCCTTTAACATTTTCCGCAAATATAAACTCTGGGCGGTGCTATCGTTCAGGTGGCCACGACAATAGGGCATTGTGATGTGGGCGTCATCCATTGTGCCCGTCAGCCAATCACAGCGCGCCGTTACACAATAGCGCACCGAATTGGAATGCGAGCCAGATCTATTGTCGGATTGGCGAGCGTGATTGTTCTATATTTGAAAATTTGAAAGTCTGCGAATGGTGGCATTTCTTTAAGTGCATTCCATGTTTGAATTTTTTGTGGCAGTTGCCAATTCATTTTTTATTGCATGATGGCCAATAAAAACTTATTTAATTCCATAAAAGTTAGTAGAGGAGCCAGTATTAAATTGTGCTCTATTTGCTTTGTCTATATTTAAATCAACTTGACATTAGTACGAATGGGAACCCTATTTATATGCTAGACGCCTACATCCACAAAACAAAACAATCTAAACTCCTAACAAACCGTTTCATAACGTATAAATCCACGTTATCGTTAAGTTACTATACAATTTTGCACAGAAATGGGACTTAAACGCATCAGTTAAACAAAATTTCTCAAGTCTGCAATATTGCTTACACATAAAAACGCGTTAACGTTGCGTCACCAACCGAATTTGCATGGAGATTGAACTGAAACGCACCGGTTTAAACGCATTGGTTTCTTGTTCATTAGGAGAGCAAGGAGACCGGATGGTACGACAGGTGTCGTCGACTGACCGCCTCTGTACTATGGGAACTAGTGATTAGCGATATTAACGAATCGCTTAATTCCCCTACCTATGACAATTTTTAGCAAACTTTCCTAACATTTTTGCAGAATAATACACACAAAAACGTGTTCACAGAACCTATAACAAGCGATTAAAAAAAGAAAATGGATCCGTACGTTTTTTTTATATCAATGAAAACCAACACAATATATATTATATTAGTTATAGGCTTGCGTTTGACCGCTATCTCACCTGTTGTTAAGTGACGATGCGGTCAAAGATGTAGCACGCTCGCCTAGAAGAAACCTGTTCACTCTTCTCTTAAAGACACCCAGATTTTAGCTATCCGGAAACACAGATACCGGCAGAGTTTCACTCCTTGGCCGTTCGCATTATGAAGGTCGAAGCAAAGCGCTTGGTGCGAGCAGGAGGGATGACAACTATACATTGATGACGGCTTGCCGTACCTACGTCTGGTCGTCCGGTGATGGAATTAGGACGAGATTTTGATCATCATAAGGACTTTTATTGACATATATAGGTATCATTTGTTGGACAGATAGTCTCGGGGATTGGTGATTTACCGCTCCACAGACAGTGGTATCGATTGCTATAGGTATATATTTACCTAATTAAGAGATACCTATCTAAAGTAGCTAGCCTATCTTAATGACCGAGTGCGGCTCAGTGGGAGCAAGTGCGGCTTTCGAGCCGTCACACCTGGGTTCTAACCCCGCTGGCTCCGCACTACTGACTTTCTTAAGTTATGTGCGGATTTAACACTCGCTCTAAAAAACGGTGAAGGTAAACATCGTGATGAAACCGGCATGTCTAAAAATTAATCTCAAAAATTCAAGGACATGTGATATCCACCAACCCGCACTGGGCCAGCGTGTTGGATTTATGGCACATACTTACTCTCGCTATGAGAGAAGGCCCAGCAGTGGGAACGTGAACCCGTTTCCTAGCAGTGGGAATATGATGGGCTGATGATGATGATGATGATGGATCAAAAACAAACAAAATATTGTAACAAAAGTTCTAAAAAAATGCCCCTGAGTTTCTTGACGTATCTTCTAAGTAAGTAGTTATTCATTTTCCGATACGGTGGTAGAGGCAATGTAATGTTTGTCTGTGATGCTATAAATAAATAGAAAACCTTAAACTTAAGTAGAACTTAGGTAGGTGTAAGTACCACATTTAGTCAGGTACTTTTAAACATTCTAGAACATACCTACTCAGATCACATCGTACTTTAACCAGGCCTAGCGCACTCTGCACTGTAGGTACGAAGCTACAAATACATAGCCGGACACCGACGGCGGGTCCCGCGTCGTTACACGTGTCGCGTCGCAGAAGATATAAGAGCTATGCGATAGAAAGAGAGGCGCTCTGTAGGTTAATATGACTGGTAAGTATGCAGCGCTACGCGAGCTGAATTGAATTTTATTGCGTCATAGCAAGAGTCGCTATTTGTTTAAATTTCTTTGCGGAGTGATGCTTCTGTTCCTTAGTATTCTGCTGCTTTAACCTAACAAAATTGCATATTTCGAAATATTTCTACATGCTGACTGGAGAGAAAACTAAAGGCAACTTATTTCTATGAAAGAACTTGGGGATACGCCAAAGGGCAATTTAAAGGCGTATTTAATGTTTATTTCAAGAAAGAAGTCTAGTTCAAACTCTTCTATAAAAATCCTTTATAGATCCTGTCTTTTACGGCTTCGGTTTTGCTCCATTTCAACTAAACGAGTGTTCTCGACACAAAACTGTATATCAACCAGCCTAACATGATCTCCCTCGGCCCTCTCACCTAAACCCGATCCGAAGGAACGAGGAGTAACGCAATGCATTTTTACGGGTCTTTTGTGGTTGGACAATGTGTTACAGTTTTGCTCCTACCCAACCTTTCTTTCAGTCGCTTTCACTTCTATTTCGTTTCTGTTAAGGTTGTTATTTGCAGCCTTTTTGTGGGGGTTTAAATTTGTGACGTATGTTTAAGGGTAGTTGCCCCCCTTCTCATACCGCCATCACCCCCTTGAGGCAACGTCTTGGAAATGTTTAGTCTTGCTTCTATACGCGTTTTGTTCGTGTTCCACGCCTTTATGTAGAACAGATAGGTCGCCTTTTGTGAACGTCTTGATATTTTGTTGTGAAAAGACCTTTCAGGGCATAATGGAGGGCATAAAGGTTTTCATGCTAATAATGGCTAATAGGTATTTAATTAGATACAGGGTCTATTATGTACGTTATTAAGACGAAGATATAATGAATTGGCTTCGTTTGTATTCAAAGTATCTATAAAGGTACTTATATTACCTATTAAGTACCTAGGTACTTACTTTAATGATAAGACATGTGTGTTATTTAAAATTATAATATGATGTTATGTATTTGTCGCAGGGATATGATAAAAACAGAGATTTGGTCGACTCCCTAAGTGACTTGACCAAATCACGGACGATGTCAAAATAACAACACGATTTTATTATTTCCCTAAACAACATTTAGTGATTTGAACAAATACCAGAACTGGTTCCGCAAAATGACAAAAATAACATATCGGTTCTGTCGCAGCGAAATGAACCCTCATTTCCCTGTGACAGAACTGATATGTTATATTTACCAGGGATTTCGCGAAATTCCTAGGATTACTACGAAATCACGGTATAATGTACTAGATGGAAAACTTATTTTGTTAAAAATGTGGCAAATTTCATACGGCCCTTCTGACGGGAAGCCTTTTTGTTTTTCTTTAAGTCTAAGGTTGTAAGTCTATGCCTAAGGTTCAATGACGATAATGCCCGTACGGTTGCCTGGGAGAGATCGCTGCTTAGCGGTAAAAACGCCTATTGTGTAACTAAGATGCCTTTGTAGATTCTGTGTATGTGATTTTTGCTTTTATGTAATTCTTTTTTAGTGCAAAAAACATAGTTTTAATATCTACTTTTTCTTGTGGAGCTGTGTGTTGAGGCGAACAAGTCGTTTGCCTGATGGTATGCGCCACGCTTGCCCATAACAATTGCAGTGCCACCCAGAACATTTTATACCATAAAAAGCACTGCGCAGCACTGCATTACGCTTATCGCCCGGAGACATCAGATATTAAGTCTCATATGCCCAGTAATTTCGCTGGCTGCAATGCCCTTCAAACCGGAACACAGTAACTTTTATATATCTTACAAACATACGCAAACCACTACGTACCATAGACACACATAGGTACAAACATATATATATATATAGGTACACATACACACAACAAAAAGAAAAACAAAACAGTAAACGCGAATGAAAAACACAAAAATGCCGTCGCATCGTTGGACAGAGAGGGGGTGGTGGGGGCCAAAAAGTAAAAACTGGGAAGAAGAACCGTAGGAAAAGAGCAGCGAGCTTTTGTGTGCCACCCTCCTAGAGTAGCGTTAGCAGATAAATTATCTTCTAACAACCGACTTTCTCAATTCGATCGTTTTTATTTTTATTATTGTTACCTCAGAACTCCATCATTTATAAGCTGATTTGGAAAAGTCTTTGCGTTGGGGTCAGCATGGCGTCAAAATGCTCCCAAATAAATTTCATCGATATTTAACCTTCGACTTCGAAGATACGTCAGCTTTTTTTATTGTTGCTGAGTGATGTGAGTCGCAAGTCATTCGCCTGATGGTAAGCGCCACGCCTGCTCATAACAATATTTAATATACCATAAAAAGTACTGCGTAGCAATGCATTATAGGAAATGTATTATTTAAAGGTCTAATCATTCCTTTTCTATTACATTTGATGTACCTATTTTCCTAAGAAAAAAAAATGACTAGGTCATTCTGTGACTAGGTATATACTAACTAAAAGCAGTCGTAATCTGTAGAAATGGGAATCTGTAATTCTGTACAGTTTGGAAGCTGTACGTAAAAATCTGTAGAGTTGGGAATAATCGATTTATGAGACATAATCGATTGTAGAAATATTTATTTGTAAATAGAATGATTAAACCTATAAGATTTTTATAAGTCAAAGAGGACGTACAGGAATCTTTTTAGAACAAAAAATAAAAAAAATTACAAAAAAAAGTAATATAGGTAATACAAATAAATTATGTATTGTTGGACTGATATATGGATAGATTTATTTTAAGTGTACATGAACAACATACAAAACACGCAAAAAATTTACTTAATACTTAATTAAAAATGGTACAATGGGCAGTCTTATCGCTAATACGCGATATCTTCCAGACTATATTGTATGTTTTTTTATTTTTTATTGAACTTAGTTGGGACGAGCAAGATGTGATGGTTTACACTCATTATACTTTCAATGATTCTGATCTGTGATTGGCTTTAATTTTGGTTACAAAATTTTTTTTAGGTATATATATTTTTTGTCGCTTCCTTTGCTATCTCTACACAGTAGATGAAACTTTGTAAAGCCCGTCTGTGGGGGAGGCGAAATTAAGAGACACTTTGTACAGTTTCATAAAGGAATGTGTCTGTGTGGAACCCACATATACCTACCTAGTACCTACCTACCTACTTACATCTACAGTGTTCTTAGAAAAACATTGTATCTATCCTAGAATACACGCTTTTTAACCGTGGGTTGCAGAAAAAAGACTTGAATCGTCTATAAATATAATAGGTAGGTTTTTATTAAGCATACGTTTGGAAACAGGTTTTATGTCTGTTTGTCTCTAGCTATGGGTTAGCTGAATAGATTTTCATGTGGTTTTGTGCTAAACAAGCAAGTTCTAAGATTTTCAAAACAGTCAAAATTCATAAGTTGTCGATGATTTCTTTAAAGTCCCTTTAATTTTTTTTTTAATGTACATAGGACCTTTCAAAACAAAATTGAGCTCGTAATTATTCTTCTATTTTCGTTTTTTTGTTCTTTTCCTTTACTGTGTTTGCCGCTATAACAACAAATACTGAAAAACAGAATAAAATAAATATTTAAGAGGGCTCCCAAACAACAAACGTGATTTGTTTGCCGTTTTTATAGATAATGGTATACGGAATCCTTCGTGCGCGAGTCTGACTCGCACTTGGCCGGTTTTTTCTTTATCCAACTAATGCCCCTTTGCGCTCATTATATTTATTAGTGCTAAATCCTTTAACCATTATACACTAGGTACAGGTGCATAACCGAGCACAAATGATTTACAACCTGCGTGTATTCTGAGCTCGCTCGGCGCACGACATTTGTTATCATCCGGAACACTTTTGTCCCATTCATAAGGAACATGTTTTGTTCTACATTTGCGCAGTATATGGTGAACTGTTAGATAACTTTTATAAAAACCTATTGGAATTTTCCTCTCTAATTAGTATTATGTCTCTAATTATGAGAGAGATCCATGGAAGGAGATGGGGAGACCTTTGCCGAGCAGTGGGATCGAATAGATTAATTAAAAAAAAATAGTATGTTCATGTGTGAATGTTGTTCAGCCATTCGTAATTTTGCACTAGCTTTTTTTTATTTTTGCCAAATGTTTGCATAGGTAGTACCTATTCAAAATTAAAGTAAAAAAGCTGTAGCTGCTGGTCGATATATATCATAGGTAAGCATTTCGTAATGTTTTACTTACGAGCTATATTTTTACTAAAAGTGCCTTCCTTTTCACAAGCATAATAATTGTTTACCTTATATTTTCGTATTACGGATCCGATTCTCTATTTGGTACTTGATAGAAATTATGATTCTAAATAGGTCATTTAATATTTAATATTGCTGATGAATTGGTCAGTAATAAAGATTGACAACTACAACCTGGGACTCTACAAATCGTGTGAACAGGTGTCTTTTAGGTGGGCGTGATACATCTTAGATATCATCGCTTACCAGGTGACATAGTGGTCAAACGCAAGCTTATAATTAGTAAAAAAAAAATGTATATTTCATATTTTTATCAATTTCTTCCAATATTCAATAAGGTTCTTAAACTTATTTAGCTAGTTGACAATATTGAGGTATCTGCTGCCGAACTAGGCGCATCGCCCGTGTTTCAGCGTACAGAGCCCTCCCCTAGGGTTATACAATACCTATATAAAAGCTAGCCTGTAATAATTGTAATAAAAGTTTACTGTATCTGTAGATTTCGCATATACTATATCTTTGTCCACTATTAATAACAATGGATTACGTCCACATTGAGAACAGCTGCCAATGCTATTATGATGTACGGGACTGGCACCTATGCATTGGCGCAGCATTACAGTGGGTATTACACTACCTGAATTTCAGCAGGCCTAGCGCACTCCGCACTGTAGGTACAAAGCTACAAGTACATAGCCGGACACCGACGGCGGGTCGCGCGTCGTTACACGTGTCGCGTAGAAAGACAAGTCAAAGTCAAAGTCAAAGTCAAATATCATTTATTAAATAGGCACAAAAGTGCACTTTTAAAGGTCATAAACACATGATACAAATAAAAAATGTCAAAAATTGTAACTGCAAGCGCTCTGTAGGTTAATATGACTGGTAGGTATGCAGCGCTACGCGAGCTGAATTGAATTTTATTGCGTTATAGCAAGAGTCCCTTAGTATTCTGTGCCTAAACTACTCACTTTTAAGGTGGCGATTTTATCTTTACAACTCTGTCAGAGCGTCTGATTGACGCAACGAGTGACCAAAATGCTGGGACTTATTTGGCCCAACGTATAAGTATTGCAAACCAACGGGGCAATACTGCCAGCATCTTGGGTACGCTGCCAACTGGTAGTGGGCTGGTGCATTTGAGCTATCTATAGGCCTTTAATGGTCTGTGGGTTGTTCAATTGCCTCTCCTTGTAAGTATTTAGTTTAGTTTTAGTAAGTAGAGTGTAGAATTGTTTTCTGTAATAAAGGCATTTGCTTGTTGTTTATGACGCCCATTTGATTAATGATATTTGACTTTGACTTGGATTTGACTTTCACTTTGACTATGACTACAACTGGATGGATTTACGGAGCCTGAGTACGGAGCACAGCTAATCATATAATTCGAGACGAACATTCGGGTGAACGTTTGCTTACAAAGAAGATTGCATGTCAGCCACCTTTAGACTAAGCGTCAATTCACACGTACCACAACCACACCACAGCTACAACCACACCACAACGACGCCATGTGGTCGGGCGTATATTTTGTATTGAAAATGAATATTACAATTTACACGTGCCACATTTTGACGTTGTTATCGACCACCTGTGTAATACAAACACATCGCAATCACATCGCGACGGCAACGCCGCCACGCGGCGGCGGCACCGCGGCCACATCGCCATAACAAGGATAGCAACAACAATCTTTCCTCCATGACTACGTTCAGTCAAGCCGTGTTACCTCTACTAAAGCTGGAGTATAACTGCACATGACTACGTGTGGTTACCACGTCGCAACAACAGCGACAACGCAACCACATCGACATTTTGTCGGTACCACAACGCAACTGCAAAAAGCCGCTGCGGCACTATTCACACGTAACCACAGCTTGACCACATTATGTCGCTGCGACGTGGTGTGGTTGTGGTACGTGTGAATTGACCCTAACAGTCAGGGCGTTTAGTAGAGTACTACACTAATAAGAGTTAGGGTTCCTAAATATCGGGTAGTATGATAAGTGCCTTAGCATGCTCAGAACTGGGTTGGGATAATTTATCATTTCGATTTTATTTTGAGGGTAGCTTTGTTAGGCGAACTTATTAGGCGTATCAAAAATGACGTCACATGACACACGGACATTGAGTTATTCACTATTTATATTGATAGATCTCTTCCACAAGATTCCGTCTAGGGAAGTACAGTCAGCCACATAATTAGCTGAACATTTAGAATCATTCAATTGTTAATGACACCGAATTTGTACAAATCACATGCAGTTTTTTGCAATATCCCTATTCGCACAGGATATTTAAACTCAATACCTAGCATGTAATATCGTTATTCAGATTCTGATTCTGTTTTTTAAATGCAACATTCAGTGAACAAAGACAAACATTGAAAGTACAGTCAATCAAAGATTTACAAATGTTTAGTTACTTTTGTCGTTGACCTTACCACAAGTATATCAGAAATTCAGACGGTTTTACTCAAGAACTACTGTAGTAGGTATGCGGGTGGCCATCTGAGTAGGTACACCACCGTTTTGTCATTTATTCTGCCGCCAAGCAGTAGTGTGCAACACATTACATTACTCGCATTACTGTGTTTCGGTTTGAAGGGCATTTTAGCCTGTGAAATTACTGGGCATATGAGATTTAATATCCGATGTCTCGTGGTGATGAGTGCAGTGCTTTTTATGGCAACAGGTGAACGACTTGGTGGCTCTTCACTCAGTTAAAAAAAGACGGCCTCTTGTACCAGAGACACACCAACTAGTGTTTTTTTAATCAGTCTATTACATTTTCTCTGCTGGGAGTCTTTAGGGCTATAATCCGCCAATAGGAAGCTGATACAAAAATAAAAAAATTGCTTGACGTCATTTTATTATCTACATATCATCATAACATGACCCAACGGCCAATAAAACCGTTACATAAATCTGAACAATAAACAATGTTATTAACAAAAAATATACGTCCGCTTATAAATAATAAGAAACAATATTAATAAATAAAACAGTGGCTAAAATACATACGCCATTAAGAGCGAGCACCGCGAGTTTAGTGGCCCAACGCTTGGTTAATTGGCTGTAAATTATTATAATTTGCTTTACGGCAAACCCGCTCGTTTAATTGCCCCACAGATATAATCGTTAGACGGCTGAAAAAATCAAGTTTGATTTATATTTGGTCACCTATAATAGAAGCGCCGGATGGTTAAAGGTTGCTATTTTGTTTCACTCATGGTAGGTCTCTCGTATGCGGGAGGCCTTTTGGGCAGGCTACAGCTTTGCCAGTTATTCTGCCGTCAAGCAGTAGTGCTCAAGCATGACTGTGTTCCGCTTTGAAGGGTATTGTAGCCAGTGAAATTACTGGGCATTTGTCTCGGGGTGATGAGCAGAATGCAGTGCTTTTTATGATATTAAATGTTCTGGGTGTCACTGCATTTGTTATAGGAGGCGAGGCGCTTACCATTAGGCGAACTAAATGCTCGTCTCATCACTAAGTTCCATAAAAAAAAATTGGTACTACAAAGTGTCTGGGTTTGTTCTATTCGAATAGGTTTATTTAAACATACTAGCTGCGCCCCACGGTTTCTCTCGCGGTGTCCCGGGTTAAAAAGTAGCCTATGTCCTTTTTCAGGACCTAAAGGACCATTCACCAAAATCCGTTCAGTACCCACCCATTTGCGTGATTGAGTAACAAACATCCATCCATCTATCCATTGGTAGTAAGTCTTACTGTAACGCCATTACCTCTCTTCCCATTGCTAACGCTTATTGCTTACTGCATCTAAGCACTTCATCTGTAATCACATTTTAGTAAAATAAATCAAAAATGCAAAAAGGATTCTCTCCGGCGGGGAATCGAACCCCGGTCTCCCGCGTGACAGGCGGGGATACTGACCACTATACTACCGAAGATGTTGATAATGGTATCAAAATAGTGAATTGGGATCTGCGACTTAATATAACAGCTGTGTAACTTGATAAAGTGTTGCCAAACTGGTTATCTATTTTTGCGCTGATACGAGTATAAACGATAGCAAAACATTACCTACCATTTTAGCATGAAAATCAAGATAAAAACAATTACTCACAAAAACATTAATGAAATTGCATGATATTGAAACGAAGTTTTAGCACAGAATACAAAGAAAATACTTAAAAGAAAAGAAAAAGGAAAAACAAACTTACTTTAAAGAAACTTTCTAAAGTAGCTATTACCATTACGAATTCGGTAAATCAGTAAGTTTTTATCCCATTAAAAGTTCTAGGTGATACTACCAATTGTTATAGGCAGGCGTGGCGCTTACCATCATGTGAACGACTTGCACGTCTCATTACTTAGTTCCATAAAAAAAAAAAAAGTTAGTCACGTTA
This sequence comes from Petrophora chlorosata, assembly GCA_951640565.1. Taxonomy (NCBI): domain Eukaryota; kingdom Metazoa; phylum Arthropoda; class Insecta; order Lepidoptera; family Geometridae; genus Petrophora; species Petrophora chlorosata. Next base: position 8,704,965 of record OX621203.1, on the reverse strand, counting down.
GTCCTGTTGTCTAAACATAGGTACTTAATAATTAAGGCCTTATACAACATAGGTAAGATTTAAATTATACCTTAGTATTCTTTGATTATACTTAGTAATTATACAGATTACCTATTTCTTTCCACTACATCGACGTTGACGATCGCGTTTTTACAAAAAAATAATTCATCCAAATTAATACCTAAAATGTTAACCGATCTCGAACTTTGTCGTTATAACTACACCAGCCAATACCTTGTCAGTTATTCTGCCGCCAAGCAGTAGCGCGAAAGAATTAATGTGTTCCGATTTGCAAGGCATTGTAGCCAGCGAAATTGCTGGGCATAATTATGTCTCGGGGTGATAAGCGAAATGCAGTGCTACGCAGTGCTTATTATGGTATAAAAAATCTGGGTGGCACTGCAACTGTGGGTAGGGCTCGCGCTTACCATCAGGCGAACGATTTGCTCATCGCATCAGTCAGTTCTATTAAAAAAAAACACAGACCGACTTTGTTTAAGTAGTTTTCTAAAACATCCATCATCGGATCATCGCTCACTCCCGAAATAGCCTCCACCACTTGCCCTAGAATTCCAGTCCATCCCCGGCTCATAATTAATACCACCATCTGACAATAAGACCTGAGTGTGACAGGGCATCCGTTTAATGTCTGACTTATGGACGTGGAGTCAATTGTCCCAGCTAAATCTGGGCACAATAAGGCGAATATTGTAGACGATGTTGCAGTGGATGCGATGCGGAGAGATGCTTTAAGAACACGAAGATATATACTTTATAAACACACTGAAACCACAGAATACTAAGGGACAGAACCATCACTCTGCAAAGAAATTTAAACAAATAGCGACTCTTGCTATGACGCAATAAAATTCAATTCAGCTCGCGTAGCGCTGCATACCTACCAGTCATATTAACCTACAGAGCGCCTCTCTTTCTATCGAGTAGCTCTTATCTCTTCTGACGCAGCACGTGTAAAGACGCGCGTCTTTTTGATATTATTAACGATATAACGCCAAACACCTCATAAAGAGGGAAAAAAAAAAAAAAAAAAATTAACGATATAGTTGGTATAGAGACGATTAATCATTTCAATTTTTCCTACATACACAGGTACCTACTAGAGTACTACTTTTTTGACGAGACGAGCTGGTCGTTTGCCTGATGATAAGCATTACGCCAGCCCATCAGCACCACCCAGAACTTTGTTTTGCAAAATCCTGCGCGGCGCTGCACTGCGCTCGTCACCATGAGACAATTTTGTGTACTTAGAAGGATCTTACAATCTTATAAGATCCCTGTACTCTAAAGTAGTCTCTATATCTTTTATTTTAGTAGTCCACTATGTCAATCTTTCACTATGTGAATCAATCTTTCAGTGCACTTCTACCTTAGGAAAAGGATTAAGAAGCTCAGTTCAAGGCAGGACTAGCATTATTAAATTAAACAGGACACGCATTGTTGTTTTTCGGTGACAAAATGTCACTCGTGAGTGCAGTTTATGCGTTTGTCATTCGGATGTGAGAAAATAGGAGTCAAAAATAACTTCAATGGGAAGTACCTAAGTTGTCTGAAAAGGTTATTATTTTAGCTATTGTTTCAAATATTAATAAAAACTAGGCTTCTTTGCACTCTTACCCAGTCGTGATTTGCCGTGTAGGCAAAGATTTTTAACCCTCGACGCAAAAAGGAGGGGTGTTATAAGTTTGACCACTATGTGTGTCTGTCTGTGACTGGCACCGTAGCTCTTAAACGGTTGAACCGTTTTGGATGTAGTTTTTTTATTATTTCAAAGCAGGTTTTCCAGCGATGGTTCTTAGACATGCTTTATTGTGTCGTGGGTTTTTTAATTTTTTAATTTATAGTAATATCAATGAACGATTTTGAAGTTTTGAAGTTTTGTTGGAGGACCATGCGGTTTGTAACTTGTCCATAAAAATTCTGGGTGGCGCTGCAACTTTGCCACTGTAGATAGGTATAGAATAGGTAGGTGTTACATGAGTTATAAGTACAAAGCTGTGTGTGGGGTTCAGTTTGTGCATATAACTAAATGTGTACTTATGTACAAATAGACTGAGGTAGCTCGGGGGCCTATGAATTCAATAATGCTCTGTAATAATATACATTATGTGACAGCAAATTACTATTTTATTTCATCATTCATTTATATAATGTGTATTAGCTAAAATGGTTATGTCTTTATACATAAAAACTGTTTAATTCTTAACCAAAGACAACGGAAATTGTAACAATGAACAAAACAAACGCTGAAACTGAACTGAAAACTGTTCTAAGAAAATCAATACTAGGAAAGTTAGCTCAGTGCCCCATTGTAAGGACACTCAGAAACATTTAGCGTCGACATCTGTGTTTAGGGCTAGTGCCATCTTTAATGATAGGGTTGGCTCTTTTAAGACTCTTCATTTATTTATACGATTTTTTCTGAACAAACCAACACTACACACTTTCTTGGCACCTAAATAAATTAGACTGTTTAAGAGTGATGAGCGCTTTCGCTCGCTTTTGCTCGCTATGTCGCGTGAGCGAAGCAATAAGTTCTGGCGGCAGGTGTAATGTTTACCAACAGAGGAACGACCTGATCGTTTCGTCACTAATTTGTATTTAAAGATGACTTAGACAACCCTGGTTCCCAGAACGTACTCGCACAAAAGCAACAATGCGTTCTTGTTTGACATGTTCAGAAGTGAAGACGTTTTATTGGTCCCAGGGCTGGGCTGAAAGGTTCTTTCATCGTCTCACAGCGGCCAATTGAATGTTTATGTCTTTAGTGAAAGTTTGTTGTTTCTAGGACTTACAGACATGTTAATGTCAACGTTACCCTTAATGCCTTCCTGACACAAGACCAGTTTGCGGAATAGCTCAGTCACTGTATTTTTACTGGCCTCGTTTGAATACATTGGAAGACAATTCAGGAGTTCATTGTGTCAGATATCTACTGGACTTTAGTCTTACAGTTACAATTACAATGCATTCTTGGGAACTTATGAAAAAGCACCTAAGTAAAAAAAAATAATACTAATTAATGATGCTGCAATACCCTACAATATTATAAATGCGAATATTTGTGAGGATGGATGGGTGGATAGATTTTTGTGACCCAGTCACGCAAAAACTACGGAACGGATTTGATGAAATTTGGTATGTAGGTAGGTATTTGAGGTTCTAATAAAGGACATAGGATATTTTTATCCCGTAAAACCGCGGGTAAAACTGCGAGAAGCAGCTAGTAAAGGATAAAAGGGAAACCAGCATGATAATATTCTGCCAGCATAATAATGGTCTAGACAAGAGTGAAAAGGTACCTAATGAGCAAACGTTCTCGACCTTAAACCGCAACTACGCTTACCATCAGATGAAATACTGTAAAACGTAAGCTCATTTCAACATTAAAAAATGTCAAGTTCCAGAAAATAAATTTTAAAAAGTAGGTATCGAGTATGTGGAACCGAGGAGTGCGTTTGAAGATATTAATTTGCTAACTTAAAAAAATCGCAGCAGATTTATATGCGTCTAATAGTTTACAATGCAATTGCCTGCTAACTTTACATTTATCACACAACAGAAATGCTAAACCATCCTAATCCAATACAATGCAGCCGCTACAGTATTATCTGCGCGCACGCATAACAAATATGAATTATTGTAGTCTATTCTAAGACGTGCTCGGTTAAGAATGGCCACGCATGCACTGTTTCATTTTACAGATGGCAAGAATTGGTGTTTGTGTGTTCAGACATAGATGATTCAAACAGGAAGATATGTTATCAATCTTTTATGTAATTCTAAAAGTGTATTGGTTTCCTGGAAATATATTCCTACGTTATATCAATTGACTCTGGAGAGACCTTTTATGCAACTCACTACCAATCTTTGGTATTTTCATCCGACTTAAAAAGGATTAACAAAAAAAGGAGTTTTTCAATACGACTGTATTTTTTTATTTTTATGGTTGTTACCACAGGACTCCGTCATTTATAAGCCGAATTGGATAATTATTTTTACGTTGAGTATCAGTATATCTACAAAATGGTTCTATATAAATTTCATCGATATGCGACCTTGGACTTCGTAGATACATCACAATTTAAGGTTTTTCTTGTAGTTAAAAAAATAATTACCAATGCAATAATATATATTAATTTTAATTTAATTTTTTATTTTATTATCCTTGTCGCCTAATGACCATTTGTTCTTAGCCTTTGGCTAAATTTGGTCTTAACTTTAGATGTCTAGTCTCGAAAATACAGAGCCCAACGGAAATAAATCTGTATGGTTAGGACCAATGAATAAAGTATCTTCCTTTTTGGTTTGATCAAAGATCGTAAGTGTACCATGCACAGCTTGGATTGGTCATTGGTAATCATGTGTGCACATTATACTGTACTTGGCGTGGATTTGTCTGTATGTTTGTGGTGATGTGCTTAAATGGAGTGGAAATCCTTTGGTTTCGTTTGATATTGTGCAGATAATAATATTCGATGTAGAGAAAAGAGAAATCTGAAAATCTGTCTGTACAGAAGAAGATCAACCTAATATTTTTAACCTTGAATCTTATATAACTGAACGTACACTTACTTAAACGTATAGGTATAGTCTTCTTGTATTTTTAAATTAATAATATTATTTGCTATCTCTGACGGTAACAAGTAAAACATACACAATCTGGGAATTGCTAATTTCTAAATCAATTATAATCTTTTTTATGGAACTGATTAATGAGACAAGCAAGTCGTTCGCCTGATGGTCGGCGCCACGCCTGCCCATAAAAAATTAACAATAACTACGTTTGCAATTATTTTTGCTACATATTTAGTATCGCCCAGTTCACGAGAATAAACTTTGTTCGTTCTCTAAAATGTAATATCAACAGCAATTTAATATTAGTCACCTCGCAAAAAGTTTCAATATTTTACTCTCCGGTAACAATAATTCTCTTATATTTTACTGGATGGCAATAATATGTCTTCAGCAGTAATGGCGCGCGTTTTGGCGCGAAATGTCGCTGTTTCCGGCGCGCGGCGCGGGCACTCGCGCGCACAATCGACGCGTCCGGTCTGCGCGCGCGCATCTTGAATTAGGGTGTGGACATACACATACACAATGTACCTAATTTGATAGCACTAAAAATGATTATTTATTTTATATTAGTTAAATTGCTTATTTGAACTGTTTGAGCTTCTCTTTCTAGTGATTCATGATTTTTTTTTTTTCGTTAATTATAGGTTTGAGTTTGACCGCTATCCGGAAACCCAGATGTCGGCAAAGAGTTCCACTCCTTAGCCGTTCGCATTATAAAGATTGAAGCAAAGCGCTTATTTTTATAAGTAGGTAGTTTAGGTAGTTGTCAATAACGTTAATATTGTTTTGTAGTCGTACATCAAAGGGTAAGTATTTGTTAATATGTACATTAATCCATAATTGTCATTCTTAATTAAAAGCAAAATAACAAAAATGATGAAAAGATGCGACGCGTGACTAAAATGCTGGGACTTATTTGGCTCAACGTATCAGTATTGCAATCCAACGGGGCAATACTGCCAGCATCTTGGGTACGCTGCTGGTAGTGGGTTGGAGCATTTGAGCTACCTATAGGCCTTTAATGGTCTGTGGGTTGTCCAATTGCTTCTCCTTGTATGTATATAGTTTAGTTTTAGTAAGTAGAGTGTAGTTTGTTTTGAGTAATAAAGGCATTCGCCCGTAAAAATAAAAAAAAAACAAAAAAGAAATACGTTCTATATTCCTGTTTTTTATTTCTTTGCCTTTCTTTGATGCACTGTAACTTTTTTGCTCAAATCGCATTTCATATAAAGCGAATACAAAAATCTAAGCAAACGAAGGTGGCATTTGGCGGAGGCATTTGTCAAAGTAACAAAAAACGTCGAGACTTGTGGTAACTTTTTGTGGTAACCCTGCATTAGCCCTAAAAAGAAGTTGAGTTTCCATTAATGGAAACTCAGTTCTTATTATTCTAAATATATTTTAATTTGAAGTTATCGCTTGTAAGTAATGATTTAATTTAATATTGAGTTTTAATTTGAAATTATTTATATTACAATTATTGTTACATTGTAAAGTAAATTATTCAGATTTGTAAACTTTTGTATGCCAGTTTCTGGTCGAACATGCAAAATTATTATATGAACGAGACATCATAATTTATAACACGTGCAAAGAAACAATTTTCATTTCATTTTTATTTAAGTTTCTTTAAGACGTCACAATTTCCTATAAACTCTAATATGAGACCTACACATTAAATTACTAGCTCAATGTAACCACTTCCTTATGTTTGCGCAAATTATTTTCTTTTAGCAGCGCACTCCATCTTCTTTTGTTTCTCGCCACTCCATCCTGCTGTCTTTTACCACCTCGCATTATTAATATCATTTTCTTTGGTTCATTAATTTGTATGTATACCTATTGATATATTGGATTCGAACCATTTTTTATGTTTAGATATATACCTACAAAATATTTCGAAGCCGGGGTTTGAACTCGAGACCTTCTCCTACAGTTTTTTTAAATTTTCTTTTTAATTGAATGGTATGTGAAATATATTATCAACAAATGTCGCGCCCGTCGCCCTAAGAATATAAAGAAAAGGTGTGCAACTGCGCAATTATTTCGATCACCGAGGTACCTGCCGTGATAGCTTAGTTGGTTTAGAGCGCTTCCTATACTGAAGGAAACCCGAGTCCAAACATCAGCTGCGGCGAAATATATATAGCTAAGCATGCGTTATTGCTTGATAAAAAAAAACTCATAATTTTATTTTTTTAATGCTTATTGTATACTTATCCTATTTATATTAATATTGTAAACGCGAAAGTTTGTAAGAATAGATGTATGGATGTACCTTTGTTACTCTTTCACGCAAAAACTACCGAACCGGTTTTGATGAAATTTGGTATGTTGGTACTTTAGGATTTGCAATAGCACATAGGCTACTTTTTATCCTGGGAAACCGCGGGTGAAACCGCGGGGCGTAGCTAGTTATAAATATAAACGGCTACACTCAAGTTATAATTGTGTCGGATAACTCCGACCAGGTTTCGGACAAGAACAAAAGAACATCCTAATTGTCCGAAACCTGGTCGGAGTTATCCGACACAAACATAACGTAAGCGTAAAGAATATTTCGACTCACGATAGTTTCCAAACCTTTACTGTATTTGTTATATTGGCATTTCTATGAAAGATAAGGTGATTTTGATGACAAGGTCTATTCGTCAAAATTATTAGCTATCAGAGTTTTGCGAAAACATGTTTAAAAGCGTATTTTAGCTCAAAATAAGCCTTTAAACATGTTATAACAAAACCCATTGTATTCCCACAAGGTAAATGTAACAGAGTGTTAACAACTTGTTGAACAGGCTCGAATGGGGCCGTGACTATCGCTCGCAAGACAAATGTTTGCGCTTCACCCCTATTATTTGGGGTTGCATTGTTGATTAGGGTTGCTACGCACTTGGCTTTATTCATATCACACTATAATATTATAAATGCGAAAGTTTGTATGTGTGTTTGTATGTTAGCGTGTTTAGTTCTCTCTTCACGCCGCAACGGCAAAACGGATTTGAGTGAAATTCGGGATGGAGATAGCATTTGTCCTGGATTAGTTTTAAAGCAATTGGCATAATTAAAAAATTATGCTTATAATTGCTACTGTATATTCTCAGTGGTGAAGTTTTCACTTTAGCCCTTTGTTGTTTTTGTAACGTATTTGTTCTTCTTATTTTTCTGCTTTTATCATTGCGTTGTTTAGTAGCTTCCTCTACATCATGCCACTCCAATTCGTTATTTAGTTTGTGTCTAAATATATTATTTATTTTTTCTACTTACAATACATTGATAAAGAAATTGTTTTTTCCCTGAGATAGTACAATCTGAGCTAACTAATTTAGCAGAGTGACAACCCTAGATCGACAAACGGTAGTAGCTATCAGCGCGATAAGTCCACTTGTTGCTCCCCCAACAATGATCCTACATCAATTTAATGTAACCTCTGTAACGGGAGAGTCGCACGCGATCTAAAACTTATGTAGCGATCAACTGTAAGTTTCGGTTTAAAGGACATAGCCAGCAAAATAACTTTTGCTTGTGGTAGGCCTCTTGTATGCGGCAGGCCGTCTGAGTAGGTACCAAAGCTTTGCTAGTTATTCTACCGCCAAGCAGTAGTGCGCAAGCATTAATGTGTTCCGGTTTGAAGGGCATCGTAGCCAGCAAAATTACTGGGCATATGAGACTTAATATCTGATGTCTCGGTGTGATGAGCGCAATGCAGTGCTAAGCATTGCTTTTTTTGGCATTAAAAGTTCCGCTTACCATCAGGCGAACGACTTGCTAGTCTCGTCACTCAGATCCATAAAAAAAACTGGGCATAATAATATGAAAGTTAACATCTACTGTCTCAGGGTGATGAGGGCAATGCAGTGCTACGCAGTACTAAGTAGAGTGTTGCTGAATTCAAACTTGCTATGATATCTTGCAATCTGCAAACCTTGTTGTACAAAAGTTGCTTTGATCTTTGCAGAATTATTTGAAAACAATGTGGACTATCTAAGACCGGGTTTGTTTCTAAACAGAAATGCTTGCATAATCATAAAAGTCAATGCAAAATATAGCATGTAACCATGACCCTTGAAACGTCAGTAACGGCGCAGGCGCACGCGATGTCGTAGTTAGGTTGTATGGTAGAGTACCTGCAACAAAGAATATTCAAATGTTAATGGCTAACGCACAAGTGCAAATATTAATAAATATTAGAATAACTGAGAAACATGAGGCGAAGAAATTAAATCACATCACATAACACTAATATCATAAATGCGAAAGTTTGTATGTACCTAAGTGTGTTAGTGTGTTTGTTTCTTCTTCACGCTGCACACTGCTTAACGGATTTGAGAGCAATTCGGAATGGGGATAGCGTATACTCTGGATACATATAGGCTAATTTTTATCCTAGAAAAGCGCAGGTAAAACCGAGCGGCGCAGCTGGTTAAGCATTTTATATGCTGGTAAATAATAAGCCAATTCTTCTTCTCTTCTTCTTCTTCTACTTTAGCCTTTATTGGTCCATTTCTGGACACAGGTCTCTCCCAATTCTTTCCATGCCTTGGCCATCCAGTCATGACCTGCATGTCTTCGGATGTCGTCTACCCATCGCTTCGGTGAGCGGCCTCGTGGTCTGGTGTTCGCCCACTGTCTCCACTCTAGGATTCGTCTTGTCCAGCGGTGGCTATCCATTCGAGCAATGGCCAGCCCAACTCCACTTCCGCTCCGCGATCACCTGGGCCACATCTTTCATCCCCGTTTTTCGCCGAATCCATTCATTCCTTTTTCGGTCGGGTTAAAAAGAAATAAGCCAATTATTACTTTTTATATCATGAAAGTAAAGTAGGTTTTAGATGATAGTTAGGTATAAGTTTATTTCCAAACAAGATAGTTGTCATGTAAATAGTGTATGATATTTGCAACTTTTTACACTGTCCAATCTAAGCTGAAATTTGTTATTGAATGGCGCCTCAGAAAATCTAAAAATTTTAAACAATCAAGAAGATGATTACGTTATTCCTGATTATTTAAAATCAAGCTGAAATTATCGATATAATATTAAGAAAGTAAAAATTTATGGAAAAAATCCAAGACAAAACAAGGTTTCTTTACTAATTGGAATTAAACTTGTTTCATCGATGTTAGTTTCTGATACCAAAATATCTCCTTTATAATCGATTGATTATTGTATTACTTTTATCACTAAATGGTGTCACTAAAAGTTACAAATCTTAAACGTCATTATCGTTATACGTTTTTAAACTAACATGGTCACTGACACTAGAATTTGATTTAGAAACGGGATATTTACCATGTATTTGTTTTGCTTTGAGTTCTCGATAATTCGGCACTGTTACAAGCACCATGATAACATTATCGTTGTAATTTTCTTACGTTTACGATACGAACTACCGAAATAAATAACCATATCATCATCTTCATCAACACCATCATCATCACCACCATCATCATCACTAACATCAGCACTAACAGTAGAGTAGTCAAAGCCGCACTCCGTTAGATGGCTTGGGTAGATATTGGTGGGGGAAATGCACAAAACACCCCGAGCGGGACGTCAGTGAGGACTTATCGCCCCCCATAGAGAATATGAACTAGCGAAATGTTCGTGTTCACCCCAATGAGGTCCGATGTCGAAACAGGAAGACTTCGAGCGCAGTACCTCGTCGATAATAAAACTTGCACCTCTCTACCCATTGTTGCAAAACTAGCATCTATTTTACCGCCGACATCTCTGACATTATTTAGTCCCATATAAAATTACTAGAATACGTAGTATAGAAACAATTTTACGATTACAAGGCGAGAGAACAAGGGACAACAAGCGATTGAGATGTCCCAACTGCCCACGCGAACTATTGTATGTTCAGAAACGGCTGGGGAATCGACATACATCTGTTTAGAGTTCAATTTATGTGTTGTGTGAAATTATTGACGTTTCGCGCCTTGTGTGCGGTACTCTGTGGCAATAAGTGGAGTGAGGAGGTATCTAAAACTGAGAGGTGCAACGAAGGTCCTTCATTTTGAGAAAGGTACATAAGTAAGCTGATTGTGTTGTTCAGATAGATGTGGGATCAGATATTAAATACCTATCAGCTAGCGGATTTAGTTCGCCGCCTTATCTTTGATGAAGTTACCAAATATTTTCGGAAGAATTTATTTTATGGGCAAATTAAGACAATAGTTTACGAAAATATTCATTTTTTACATATATAAAAATAAATGTTCAAAGTAATTTAATCAATTTGCCTTAAAAAATGTGAAATGGAATATAAAATAAATACCTACCTATTCAATCCAAACGACTCATGAGTCAAAACCTAATCTGAAACCTTTGACTGGTCAAGTCATATTTTTCTTCAAATCAAATTTTGATTCAAGATTTACTAAAACTGTTTAAAAAAATCATAGGTGGACCACGAAGACTCATCGTAGTAGGTCCCCAAGATTTAATAGTCGTTCTAACACGGCGATTGTCGTGTCGATTCGGTCGCGAATGTCCCTATCGGGTGAGCTGCATTTTATGAGAATCGTGGACGAATACAGCTGTACCTACTTTGGGTGAGACAAACGTAGGTGAGGTTTAATAACTTCTTGGTATTGCATTATTATATTTGTAAACTGCTTGTGAAGCTTGGTGTTTTAGCATTTTCATTGTAGTTTATTCTAGGACATGTTCATGTAATTCCGTCGCACACCCTCCGAAATGTATCCGATAAAAGACCAATAAACTGGCAACACGCCGACGTTCAAGACTCTGAACCTTAGTATTAACCAGTACATCGTCACCAAAGAGCGTTTTGGCTCGTCTTTCAATGGTCTCCAAAGCTGCTGCGTATTTGGCGGAGCCGTCCCACAGGTCAGAACAGTACTCCATACACGACCGGACTTGTGGTTGATACAAAATTAGAAGAAGTGTGGTATTTACCTCTGAACGCTACCGTTCTTCTGAGAGCACGGTCCCGGTTGCTGTCTATAGACAAAAGTCTTAGGCCATGCTGGAGGCTTTCGGGCGGTCTAAAAACTCCGACACCAGTTTTGACTACACACCTACATGAGACAAGAAAAAGAACTTACTTAGTATGAAACATATGTACAACGCTCCCTTGCTCCTAAACACCTCCCATTCAAGGGCCTGTGGCCAACAAACGTTCATAAACAATCCAGCATGATAATCCGGCAGACATGAACACTCCTTACATGGCTTAACGCGTGTTTTACTTTATTAACCCATTAAATGTCTAGATCGGAAGATAGTGGCAGATTTGATTACTTTAAGGCCTTATTAACATAAAAATTAAGCTGACCTAAGAAAATTTTGAAACAGAAACACATTTTAAGAAACGCAAATTTTTACAAATTGTTTTAACTATGTTTTATAATACCAATGACAAGAAATTTGCTATGCGGTTATTAAGTATACAACTACTATATTTATTTATTAAAGACTACGAGTATATAATTATTACTATCCTCGTATAGATGTAGGTATAATCTAACTTGGGGATAATGCCACCAAACCCTTCAGCAGTTTCCGAGCCTATAGATAAAACATTTACAAACAGACAATAATTATAAAAACCATGAATTCATGTTCAGTACCCTCTAAATAGTCGATTCCAGTTATTCCAGATATAGATTCTCAAAAATATCTTTAGTGTACAGAATTTGCTCAGTTCCATTTTATAATAGTAAAATAGATAGAAGATAGACGAGCAGCCACCCGCTCAGGGATTGAATGTATCTTTCTATCAGTGAAATAATTTTTGAAATCAGATCAGTAGTTCCAGAGAATATAATTACCTCGTACAAATATACTTACAATTTTACTTAATTATAATATCAAGTATAGACTTAAAGAGTATAAATAGATTGGTGAGTGGCAATAATAAATGGTATACTATAGAATAGGTTAAAATATCATATAAAGTAAAGTAATTAAACGTTCCAGTGCCTTCTCAACTATTCCAGTCGTAACTTGAAATTTACACCCGCAAAAGCATATAACGAAATGGTTTTACAGAAACCGTTGTTATTTCCCACGACTGTTTGTGGCGTAGTGTTTGTTTTAGCTGCGTTTGGTATGAAAATTTCATGTTTTACATACATTTTGTACACTCAAAATGGAGAAATCTTCAATTTAAGTTAGTTGTTAGTAATGAGTTATGGTGTTTATGGAATATTTCATTACTTAGTTACCTGTTAACTGTTAATAGCACATGAACGCCACCGTCCATGTCTTTATATGTTATTCCTCTCCATCAACGGTTGTCTGGAAGAGATCAGTTTAAGCGATGAGACCGTTCTTTGTGACACTTATATTGTTAAGTTTGTCTTAAAACTGTTAGTTTTGCTGTATTGTGGTAACTATTATGACTGCTACTTTTTTATTTATTTGTATAAATTTTACAACTTTTCTTATAAATCTAACACCTTATAAACCTTAAACAGGTTTGCCTTGGGTGTCGCATTCCTCTTCTATTTCTCACTTCTAAAATAGTAACATTTTAAAATAGTAGGTAGTATTGACTATAATATGTATAAAAATCATAACAATAGCAGCGCTCGGGACCGCTCGAATGTAGTCTTGATGACTTTATTTCCGTCCACAACTACTAAAAACATCATAGTCTATAGACAAATAAATATAGTCATGAGCGAAATCGTTTCTATTTAAGACAGTTTTTGGTCATATGTTTATAATAATAAAATGAAAAGAAAAAATAGGTAAGTTGCCTGGAAAGTTGGCAAATTCGATAAAAACTGAAAGAGCTCCCTCGCGCGGGTGAAACCGCTGCTAGTATTTTATAAAATTTTACAGCTGGTTCTCATCAAGTGTAATTGCCAACTCATCTTTAAAAATAAAAAAGTTTGAGATAACCATCTCTCCAGAGCCAAAGTGATTCAAAGGTTCAGTATTGCTATTGAACAGTGATTGTTTAACCGCAGCGAATAACTGAATGAAACGCACTCTCATTGATGGCGGACAGAAATACGCAGCTTAGATCTCGGCTACTGATTGTAGAGCTACGAAAACGGTACAAACATTCAAATTCAGATTCAAAAACATCTGCGGACTTCTCTGTATTCTCTATTTTTTTAAGCCGCGACGCAAAAATGTGTGGTGTTTGACCGCTATGTGTGTCTGTTTGCGTGTTTGTCTGTGGCACCGTATCTTTTAAACGGGTGTACCGATATGGATGCGGTTTTTTAAATTTGAAAGCAGGTTTTCTAGCAGTGGTTCTTAGATACGTTATATTAAAATCGGTTCAGTCGTTTTTTACTTTTCATTTAGATATTTTATTGCCTCAGAACTCCATCATTTATAAACTGATTTGGAAAATTATTTTTGCGTTTGGTTCAGTATATCCTATAGTCCCATACAAATTTCATCGATATTCGACCTTGGACTTTGAAGATACATCTGGATTGAAGTTGATTTTGTGTAATAAAATTAATTATTATAAGCACATACATATTTTGTCTCATAGTGGTAATCAAACCTGCTACCTCTGTGGTATTTAAGAGGTATGAGCTGATCTGACATGTCACACGTGGTCTTATGAACACCAAAACGCAAAACTTACGAAGTTATGTTATGTCTTTTAACGTATTTCAGAACTGGTGCAGGAGGCGATTCTAAACATTATAAAACTTAGGTGATACATACACCAAACAAAGAAATAATATTTTATAATATAATGAAGTATCTGTAATATTTGTTTCTCACTCCTTAAACAAACTCTCTTATTCATTTCTTTCTTCTTTAGATTTCTTTATTTTTCTCTTCTTTCACAGTGTGGTGTGATATAAAAGTTTTCTTAATCATCAAATGTCATCTTAATCTTAAATTAAATTTATCATAGAGCCATGTCTAACCTTCTCATCTCTACCGCCGGAGATGAAGCTGGATGATTATCCGAGGGCATTTCCTACCGTCTTATTGTTCTTGTATCAACAATACACAGACGTACAATAATCATTTATTTATATGTGAATCGAAATTAACCGTGGAATGTGTTTCCATTTCTGACTCATGATCTGCAAGCGGTGGTTTCTTTAGTTTTAGCTGGATAGTTATTTGTATTAGTTTAGCTATTTTTTATTCTATCATAGTTTAATTCAGTTCTTGTTTCACAAAATAATTAAGAACGTCGCAAAAATTACTGGGCGTGGTTTTGGTGAGGCTTTTAACATATAAGTACCACTCAATGATCAAATGTATAGATCCTGGCCTTTAATTAAGGGTTTCGTTTATCTAATGAAAAACTCCCTCATTAAGCGCAAGAAAATTACTTGCGCTTTATTAAGAGCCATGGCTTCCTTGTACGTCGAAGCGTTAGCGCTTAGAATTGACCACCGCAAGGATTGGACATTTAACAGTAAAACAGGAACTGCTAGCTTGCGACCGGTCACTGGATGATACAGCTCCATGAGAATAGACTTGTGTAACTTTATTTATTTGAATGTCCCTATATTTCGGAAGCATTAATTAAACTTGAAGGCGAAGTTCCTGTCCGAACCAGTAACAAAGTCACTTCCTCTTGATACGAAGCTCATTATCACATACTCGAAGACTGACAAAATTATCTCCACTCACTCGCTGGCTCCCAATCCAGCGGTATTGCAAAACGATGAAAAGATCCTTTCATTCAGAGAATTCTCTTTGCAGAAACAGGACAGAGTTATGGAGCTGGTGAAGGCGTGAAAAGGATAGGAGATGTCCTCGCTTCAGTTCTTGGCAATTGTCCACCGGAAGGCGGCTTTTAGCAAAAAGATAAGTTCGAATATGAAACTGAAATACAAAGCCGTTTCATTCAACTGACTGCTAAGGTAGGTAATTGGCTCGGAAAGGCCGATTCATTACTGTAGATTCTGAAACGATCTATTCGTGATGGCCGTATACGATCTAGAATTTATTCGATAGCGGATACCCGTGATGGGTGGCTTTATTTGTCTTTGCGAGACAACAGTAAAATAAATCGTAGACGCTGATTTTACTATCCATTAGACTAACGAAGGAATTGGTTGGATCTCAACTTGATTAACTAGTAGGCTGGTATTTTTTTATATTCATTGTTACTTATTTCGAACGAATAGCTAGCATCCAAATTTATTTATTTGATATAAATACAAAAGAATTTCATTAATATGTGATCGTTGAGCATAAAACAACTTCTGAAATTAATGAAAACTATAATAGAAGAAATCACAAAAAACTAAAGTTACCTATAACAAACTTACAAATATTAGGAAAAAGTCAAAATTTTAGATGAGTATCAATATACAACAAAATCCCTAAATACCTAAAAAACGAAACTAGATACAACGTATTCTGCAGAAAACTTAAATCTTATCTAATTAAAAAATGTTATTATTCCGTAGATGAATTCAAAACTGACAAGCATGTGGAAAAAAATGACTCAATTCCGTGACACTATACTGACATATACAATATACTGACTTTAATAAAACATAAATCATATAAATTAAAATGACTAAATGTACTCTCGCACTGACTTGCAAACGCCCTTTCAGGGCTCATGTACCAACCTAAGATATAATTTAAGACCTGCATGATAAATAAATGTACGTGAATGAAATTAATAAATAAATGAAAAATAAATAAATGAATTAGCAGCCTTTATGAGACCCAAGGTTCTACTATATTTAGTTTATAGCTAATTTTTCTGTAGTATTAGAAGTAGCCAATTACACTAATCAGTACCTAACAGTATAAGTTTTAATACTGTAATTTACATAACTTTAAAATTAGAAACATATATGTCATCGAATTGCTTCAAACGTATACACATGCGACAAAACCGTAAGCCCATCGTGTCACAAACAAGTTTTAGAGGACAATCAATCAAGCTTTATCTGACTTCTCTATGGAATTTAAAATTGGATTCCTGTTAACAATACCAGGATTAGTACGCTTGTACTTTTGTCTGCCTTTGTACTACTGAACTTTTATCATCATCAACTGACGTATCATCAACGCATTGGTTATCATCCATTGCAATATTTGTATCGTCTACATTGACTGTTACACTTAGAATGGAATCAGTGTATGCTGTTCCATCGAACGTATCGTTTAAACTAGAGTTGAGTAGTAAGAGATATTGTATTTTACACTGATGATAGGTAGCTTCAATAGCGCTAGGATTATGTGTTATTTATGGGGATTTTGGAGATACGGAACATTTTGTAGTTTCAAACCTGTTAGGGGATAGATCGGTGAACACTTTTGATGACAGATTCATGATCTAAATTGAAACGTAATCCTTTGGATGCTCTGTTATCTGCGCATCTAAGATACGGAGAACATTAACAATCATAAAATATGACGATAAAATCTTTTGGTTTCGTTATTTTTTTCTAGATTCTAGTTTTAACAGTCTGACATGCTTTTCAATCGTCTTTTTCTCCAATATTAGTCACTATTTCCTATTCTCTTTGTTTATTGATATTAATCATGTAAATTGCCTTTTAATGGAATGCAATGGAAATACAATAACACCACCTTTAGTACAATCCTCCAAACATAAGTCCGATGATAAAATAACAACCAATAAGTAAAAAGTCGGTAGCGAAACAAGACCAGTTGCTCTAAAAGCTCCAAAGGTAGTAGTAAAATATTACGATGCACATAAAGAGTCCACAATAAGTTACAGCACTTGGCTCGATTATCTGCCGTATTTGTCTGTGTTTTATAGCGGTACTCCGAGCGGCTTTATGGCTTTTCGATATTATTTCGCGTATTTTTTTTCGATATGCTGCCGCGAGTTTTTCGCCAGTGGGGTTGAAGTAGCATGGATAAGACAGATCGATATTATTTCGCGTATTTTTCTTCGATATGCTGTCGTGAGTTTTTCGCCAGCGGGGTTGAAGTAGTATGGATAAGACAGATCGATATTATTTCGCGTATTTTTCTTCGATTTGCTGCCGCGTGTTTTTTGCCAGTGGGGTTGAAGTAGTATGGATAAGACAGATCTGCCGATCTGCAATCTGTTAGAAAGTGATGAGTCTATCAAGATTGCGATTGGCAGGCAGTACCCAGGGCACGATACTATTTTGACAGCACTGTAATTGCTACACTGAACTGAGCAGTAACAGAAAATATCTTGCAGATCTCTTCTACCATGCTTGACATTATACCTTTACTTTAGACAGCCTCTGTGGTGTAGTGGTTGAGTAGGTTGGCTTAAATCTCATAAGCCGTTGTTGGGTTGCGGGTTGGATTCCCGCGACGGGACAATTTTTGTGCACAAAAAAAAAAGCGCAAGCATTTGTTTCGTGTCAAGGTGTTGTGGGACCATGGTCCTCATAGTTCCTGGTTCCCTAGATACAGGGAATCCTAGTTAGGAGCCAAGATCTATGTATGTGATCGTTGGGCGTTATTTATTTATTTATTTACTTACTGGAACAGTCTATCGTGAAGTCGACGAAGAAACTTGACCTCATTGTTTCTCCACCACTTCTATAACTCTAACACCGCATTAACGTAAATTTTAACAAGCTTTATTAGACATATCACTTGTTGGCTAAAGTCAAGTTGTCATTTTAAAATAAAATCCAGCACCATTTACGCGCACAAAAAAAAATGTTGAGGTATATCCACAATTTCCTAACCCAGACAGACACTGTCCTCTTCACAATACCACTTGTGCCTATCGGGCATTTGAAAAAAAAATGTAAAATCACCCCTCGTCTATAGAGGGCAATAAACTAACCTACCCAACCCGCCAATTAAATATGAATGGACTCGACCACTCTCATTACTACGTGAAATTTTAGCAGGAAAAGTCGGGGTTTCCGTTTATATTTATTGTTTGGACAGGCTGAATTATTTAGTGATATGGACACCAATTTTTGAAGTAGAAGGGGTCCGGTGGAATCGATGTCTTGAAGATCTGATATTAGATATGGGGTACCATTCCATAGCCTGCGTCTAGGTACTTGTTCTTCTTTTTATACCATTCCGACGTCACTGAACATCAGTGAGTACTCGTAGTGGTCAACGCAAGTATTTCTACAGTTAAATAAATAAACAGTTCATTCATTCATTCAGATATCTACTTTGAGGAAAACATATTGAGGTATTCCGTAGGCAGCGGGGGTCGTATTTATAAACTAAAATTAGAAGTTTAGACTCAGAGATTCAGATTCAGATTCTTTATTGCTTTCATTGGTAGTACAAGGTAATAATTGTTAGTACAAAGTAATTTGGTAAATGTACAAATTCTTGTATGGACCCCGTCGGGTCCAGCAACATTAGAAGAGAGGAGGACGCAATTATTGGCATTTCAAAGTCAATGGTACATTATTAGCAATTTTTGTTATTAGTGTTTTATATTTTTGTAGTGAGTTTCAAGTCAAGCTTTGATCGATAAAATGTATCTTGAAAGTAAATTCATAAATCAATAATTTTACGTTTGACGTTAATACTTGAGTGTGTATATCCGCACGCATTGGGGTTTTTCTGAAAACCAGAACGACACTTGACATTTGTGCGAGCGAATACCCATTCGCCACCACACAGCCGTCGTTCAAGTTTAGCTGTCTCTTTATACTGTTTATATATTTATTTCTCCTTTTTGTGTTTCAGTTGTCTTAGTTGAATGAATTTGTGGTCGTCAAATAAATGTTTTCTCTTTCTTTTTCTTTTTTTCATAGGTGTCTGGAACAATCAATTACATTCTTTAATTGGACTCAACAATATCAGCAATTATAAAACATACCTACAAAACAAGCCCATCCTTATCTTCCGCTTCCCTTCCCAATCAAGCCTCAAATACAATCATACATACAAACAGGTACCTCTAGACCTTTACAATCCAAAACCTGGTGCGACCTATCTTGATTTCTACACACCTTAAACCAACTTAAAATCTCACCCGCAAGACTCGAAATCCGACTGAATTTTCTAGCACGTTCAAACTGTTTTCATTTTCGCAACCGCAGATTAAAGTTTGTAGACTTGTATAAGGGGTGTCATAATTGCGAAGTGAGACAAAGTCGCTTCAAAGGTATTGTGGAAGCTGTATAGTCTTTACGCGTCCTTAACTGTTTGAGTCGACGGCAACCGCACTTTGTCGTGTAATTACGACGCGCCTCTCAATGGGACAACCTGTATATTGTGTCTTGAATAAAAGACAAATTAATGAGGTTGTTTTTCTTTGGCGACAGTTGTTTGTTTCATTTTGTTTTTAATGCAACCTATTAAAGTGACAATATTACAATAGTAGATAATATAATGATGTCAATGTATTAATGTCAAAATATATATATTAATGTCAAAATGAACATTTGTGGTCTTATTAAGAATATTGCAAAATTACAGTATTTATAAGTACTTAAATAATAGGTCTTGATACAAGACATACATATTAGGTATACAAGACCTATTTTTTTTATGGAACTGCGTGTGATGGACGAGCATGTCGTTCAAAATCAAATCGAATCTAATTTCATTTATTTCAGGCATGTCATGACCCATATTATGCACAATAAATAATCAAATAAAATTACAAAAAAATACAATAAAATATTAGATAAATGTCAATACTTAAAATCAAAATCAAAATTACAATCAAAATCAAAATTAAAATTATAATTAGTACTTTCTCTCCGGCATGCGTACAGAGACATGTCTCTCACAACAATGCCGGAGGTAAAGACAGTCCAACCTAGATGCAATCATCTGCAGTATGATGTTGAAGCTGGCCCGCACTCTGCGCACCAACGATGCGGCGCGCGTGCGCATGGTCGCATGAAAGCATGCGACGTGCGCGTCCGCAAACATGCCGGATGCGCTGAAGAATCGGGGCAGCCCCAACAACAACCTGAATAAGCCGCCTGATGGTAAGCATCACGCCTGCCCATAACAATTGCAGTGCCACCCAGAACGTTTAATACCATAAAAAGCACTGCGTAGGGTTGCATTGCAATCATCACCCCGTCAGACATCAGATATTAAGTTTTCTCGAAATCTCATATAGGTACTTATGCCCAGCAATTTCGCTAGCGACAACGCCCTTCAAACCGGAACACAGTAATGCTTGCACACTATTGCTTGGCGGCAGAATAACTAGCAAAGCGGTGGTACCTGCCCAGACGGCTCCCTGCATACGATAGACCTACCACGAGTAAATAAATTATTAGGTAGATATCATGTGTTCTTTAAATGATATCTGCGATCTTTCTAAAATACCCAGAGACCTTTATTACCATATCCTATTTCTCTAATCCCATCACGATACGAATTTTAATCTACCCCACCTCCCCTGACAACAAAACCAAAGTCTGACTTGTATAAAAGTGAATGATTAATGGGTTCTCACATTAGGAACCCTTTGAGGGGTGATGTGGGAGTACGTGAGGCCATAGATGTAGCGTGGAGGAGTGAAATCAACATGATATGAGTGTTTCGTGTATTTTTTTATTCAATTAAGTGACGAGATGAGCAGGGCTTTCACCACGTAAACAACACTTTTGTTCATAAAGTTGTTTTGTTCACTTTTTCTGCACTACCACTACCTAAAGCTTTGTTTTGCAATATTCTCTGCGGCACTGCACTGCACTCGTCATTCTGAGACGAAACTTAAAAAATAA
The DNA here is from genome assembly GCA_951640565.1 of Petrophora chlorosata. Taxonomy (NCBI): domain Eukaryota; kingdom Metazoa; phylum Arthropoda; class Insecta; order Lepidoptera; family Geometridae; genus Petrophora; species Petrophora chlorosata. The sequence continues at coordinate 8,683,758 of OX621203.1, read as the reverse complement.
TGCCCAGTTATTTTGCTTGAACCACTGCCATTCAAACAGGAATACAGTAATGTTTGCACACTACTGTTCGGCGGTTGAATATCTGTCAAAGGTGTGGGACTTCTGCGGTGCCTATTACTACTGAATTAGTATAATAGAATTGAATAGTGATAATTATGCAAATTCTCAAAAAGTGGTCCAGAAAAGAAATTTCTCGAATGATGCTGAAGTCATTGTGGTGAGAAGATTCAGTGATAATGGATGGTATTTGTTATTCACTGTCTGGGGCACAGATTATCACACTAATATTATAAATGCGAGACTTTGTTAAGCTATTGCATAGCTTTTATCGCGGGCCTTGAGCGTGGAGACCGAATCCAGAAATTCCGTAACGAAAATAACCTAACACCCCCCACTCCGAATGCTATGCAATAGCTTTACCGCGGCAGTCTCCGAGTGCCACAAGTCTTTTTTGTTTGTTTGTGTGTTTGTTGTTTGTAGAGGGACTACGCCGCAACGCCTGAACGGATTTGTGTGACATTCGGAATGGAGATAGATTTTACCCTGGATTAACACATAGGCTACTTTCTAAACCGCGGGTAAAACCGCAGGGCGCAGCTATTAATTAATAGTCCGGGGTATGGGCGTGTAAGAGCTTAAAGAGTGTTCAAATCAAATGACAATAATGAACAGTTTAGTTTTAAGAATTATGTTAAAAACCATAGACGCTTCCGCCAATTACCTGGCCACACATTTTCAACATGTTAATCGATTGAAAAAGAAAATTGTGTTTATTGACAAGATAGAATAAAAGAAAAGAAAGACACAATTATAGAACAAACATAGTAAAGAGTTAACGAGTACATATTATAAACAAAGATGGAGTAGTGGTGCCAATTGGATTTTGGTTCAGCACAAGTGTTTAGTGTCACAAATTGACACCAGATGCTGGTTTTCAGCAAAACCCCAAGGCGTACGAACTTCAAATTTGAAATTGAATATCACCATCATCATCATCATCAGCCCATTACGTTCCCACTGCTGGGACACGGGCCTTCTCTCATAGAGAGAGAGAGTATGGGCCATAATCCACCACGCTGGCCCAGTGCAGGTCGGTGGATGGTCACACGTCCTTGAATTTTTGTGATGAATTTTTGGACATGCGTTTCCTCACGATGTTTTCCATCATCGTTTTTAGAGCGAGCTGCACATAACTTAAATTATACGGCTGGCCCCGCACCCCTGACTTTCTAGGGTTCGATCTAGGGTGCGTCAGATCGAAACTGAGCCACACTCGCTCTAATAGAATATACAAATACTTATAATATACAAAAGATGATCAAAGATTTTGTTTACTATCCTTTACTGTCCCACTGCTGGGCAAAGGCCTCCCCCAATTCCTTCCATCTGTCTCGCTCCTGCGCCACCTCATATCAATTTTCTTAGTGTGCTTCAAGATCATCAAAGTTTTTATAGAATTTTAATATCTGTTTTGAATACACAGCACAAATAATTATTTAAAGTATTACGTAACCCAAGACACATAATATTGGAATAAATTTGTGAAAATTAAATTATGCCACAAAGTTACCTTAAGCTTAACTGTCAACAGTTGTGGGCCATGTCGGAGGCCTTCGGGCAATCTAAAACTCCGACACCAGAGTTGGCCACACACCCACACACAAGAAAAGAAGACGATACTCAATACTCAATACTTTATTGCAAACATATGTACACAAAAGTTCTTACTATAGTGGTGAGATTACATATGACCCTGCTAGGGTATAGCAAATTATAAATTATACGAAGAGTTTAACTGATGCTGATGATTAATAATTTATTGATAGGTTGGTAAGCAACCTCTTAACTAGTTTTCACTATAGTTGTATACTAGTTTGACAGTTTTTTTTAGTTCTTTTTAATAACAGTGATTTTACAATAATTTATCGTAAGATTCCCTAAAGAATCGGTGCAGAATTCAACACCTCAAGATAATGAGGGCCGCTGGGTCGCATAAATTTACATAATATCATTCACAAGTATCGAGTTACCAAGAAAAATCTGCGACAGGCTGAAGATAAAAATACCAGAAAATGTTATTGAGTTGAAGGGACAATATTGAACTGCATTTTATCATCAGCATTAGCCCTCATCTTCTAGGTTAAGTAATGTTCGCAGCGGTCACAACTTGGGTGGGTGGCCGTTCGTGTGGTATTTATATCTGAGCGCTACCGCACTTCGAAAGGCGCGTTAAGCCGTCAGTCCCGGTTGTTTTGTAAGGACAACAGTCGTTAGACCATGTCGGAGGCCTTTGGGTGGTCTAAAAACTCCGACACCTGAGTTGGCCACCCGCCCACACGAGAGAAGAAGAAGCCCTTAACGTGTCCATCATTGCTGGGAAATGGGCTTTCCCTCAGAGAGAGAGAACATAAACAATAACCCACCGGGCTACACGGGCCCCTTGCGATATGGTGAAAGTCACGATCACGATGTCGTCTAAGAGTCTACACTGCATTTGAACTGCAATGCAATTGCAAAATTGCAGTTTGAACACGGTTTCTGTGTAGGTGACTATATTAGAACTGCATCGCACCTGCATTTTTTTATGTAACTGAATGGCGCAGTCGAAGCGAATGGCATGACATAAGAGAGGCCTATACTCAGCAGTGGGTTGTAAAGGGCTGTGGATGATGATGATGATGAACTGAATGACGAAAGGAGCTGGTCGTTTGCCTGATGGTAAGCAATACGTCAGCCTATAACAATAACAGCACCACCCAGAACTTTGTTTTGCAAAATTAGATTTGCATCGCGAGCGCGTAGTTCCAATAAAACTAGCATGCAGTTCGTGTGCAGGCTGTGCAGACTGCACAGAAACTACAAATGTGCAGTTGCATTGCAGTCCAAAGATCGTCTATGTATGGAAATTGGATTCCTGGTGATGTTTTCTATATTGTTGGCGAGAAGGCAATCAGTATAATGAATTAAGTAACGTAAATGTATTGTAATATACATTAGAAACTGGTTGTATTTTTACTTTGTGCATTTTTAGAGAGTTAATTTAGGTATTAAATTGATCGAATAAAGCAGCTGAAAAAACAAATCCTAAATTCGTCGTCCACGTTTCTGGATCAGTCAAAGTCAAATTTCACAAACGAAACTCAAGTGGGCGTAGCCCAGTTAATATAAATCATCTCAAAATAATACAAATAAAATGGCTTATTCTCTAAATAGAACACTTAACAACGTTAAATAAAATTAATATCTAACACAAAGCTGAGGGTACTTTGTCATAAGAAGTGTCATAGTGAGATTTGGCGGCAATGCGTTTTTTTGAATTATAGGTTTTATACGTGACTTTAGTCAAATATTTCTTCTTTAATTTATATTTCTCTATTTATATTATATTCTTAATCGCGCTATTAAGATTTTGGGCAAAGATATTAGTAGTATTATTGCGTTCAGCTAGTCATAAAAATATTTTTGTGAGTCAGTCTCGATAGAGTATTATTGGAGTCATCTTTTACATGCCTACTGTAAAATTATTGCAATAATAGTGTGGGGTATTTAATAAAAATGGAATATATTTTTCCTGTAGTTACATATTTATATTTAGATTATATTAGATAAGATCATTTTTTTAATTTTACACTAGCAGAAACAATAAGAACTAAAGGAAAGCAACAAACATAAAATTAAAGTGTTACAATGGACAGCCTTATCGCACAAAAAGATTTTTTTCCAGCCAATATTTGGATGGAGAGGACTTAAAAAACTTACATATTTCAGTGAAAGTGTCTCTAGAAAGAAAGAAAGAAAATGTATTCCAAAACCACAAAGAAATAAATGAAAAAGACACACGTAAGATGCAATACAAAAACAGAGAGAAAGAATATAACAAAACAAGACAATGCGAAATACATGAATAGAGGAAGTTTGTGGTAGAAGTAGGTCATCTTCTACTTTGACCTAACATTTGCAGTGCCTTCGTCTAGTTGGTAAACTTAATTTATTTATTTTTACTTGTTAATTGGCTTGTGTTTGACCACTATGTCACCTGATGGTAAGCGACGATGCGGTCGACGATCTAGCACGCTTACCAAGATAGTACCCGTTCACTCGAGACTTGAAGATTCCCAGATTGTAGCTATCGGGAATGACTGACTCTGGCAGGGAGTTCCACTCGTTAGCAGTACGCATAATAAAAGTGGAAACGAAGCGCTTAGTACGCCCGGGAGGAATTTCCACCATGAAACGCCTAAAATTGCCTAAAATCTTTTGTGAGTGAAAAAAAAACTAATTAAGAACGACTTACGTGGTTGATTTTGTCTTTATACACTATAAAAGTCAGTCTATACTATTATATGTTGATATTATATATGTTATGTTGAATATACAATATTCGACATTATCCGCAATCAAGAGGTGCTTAGTACAGTCAACGGCAGAAGTATCTACAAATTACAAAACTCTTTATTGCACACCAGTTACAAAACAACAAAATCTCTAAAAAAATGCCCCTCAGTTTTTTGCCGTATCTTCTAGTTGTGGTTCTTTTTCCGATACGGTGGTAGAGTCATGGTGATAATTTGACGTCCATAAATGATGAAAGAGATTTTGACTTTGACTTTGAAATAAATTTAATAATGATACCACAAAAATTCCTTACAATGGTAGTAAATGGTAGTATCTTAAAATTTATGAATATTTCATTGACTACAAATTCAATGTTTATTCTGTATGTTGCATTTAACAAGCGTGTTAACATCCTATGTGAAGATGGTAAGAAAAAATATGCATGTAATTAGTATATTTCCGGTGTTATTATCAATTGGAAGATACAAAATTTTCAGCTACTTATGTCGCTGACGGTACAGTAATAAGGAAAACTTTATTTTTATGCCAATGGCGACACTTTTATTGTTCATTCTTATCTTTAAAAAAATCACATAACACAAGTAGCAGACTTAACCCTAAAAAGCTAACGAGCCGCCCGCGCCCGCGTCACATATCGTAAATCAGGTCCAGGCATAGCCGAATAACTTGGCAAAACTTTATGATAACAATAAAGTACGCCGAGGACGTTTTTAAACCGCAAATTTGCCGTACTCAAAACAAAATTCTGTGTGCTCACTTACTTTGAAGCTGTTAAATACGTGTTTGTTACTCGTACCCTTTTTATTGCATGTTTTGTTTTTAGTGTTGTAATATTTTTGCGAGATTTTTACAGGCTTTTTATCGGAAATCATAATTAAATATTTTGATTCAATCGCATCATAAAATGTTTATTGGTAGTGTAACAAAAGACATGTTGATTAATAATACATTTTATAATAAAAAAACCTATTTCAATTGTGAAGTATCTTCGAAGTCCAAGGTCGGATATCGATGAAATTTATATGCGACCATGTTGAAGCTATACTGAACCCAAAGCAAAATATTTTTCTAAATCAGTTTAAATGACGAACTTCTGAGGTAAAAGACATTAAAAAAATACGCAATCAAATTGAGAACTTTTTTTTAATTCAGTTACAAATAGTGCAATTGTTTTTTTTTAATAACTGGCCCGTATCTGACTTGACTCGGCTGATAACAATCCAAACAATATTTACCTACACTTTACTGCCTACGAAATAAAGACATAATACAAAAAAGAAATAAATACAAGTACTATAGACGGCCTTATTGCTTAAAGCAATTTCTTTCAGAGAACTGTCTACATGTTAAAATAAATTTTAGTCTATTGTCTCTTTTGTATTTTATTATCTACGCAAGCGGTTACTTATAAAAAACTAAAATAGAGTTAGGTAGATTTTTTGTCAGGCATGTCCGTTAAAGAAATCGTTTTATAGGTCTACGAATCTAGAAAAAGCTATCCCTAAACAGTTAATTAGTATAAGATACTATAGACAAAAGGGAAGTCGTTGCAATTATTTTTTTATTCACATCGAACTGAGAGCAAAAAGCGTAATCAATTTAGTATCTTTTCCCAATAAAAATAATTTTACACGCTTCAGGCGTATTCTAGTCGCAGCTAGTATAAAAATAAATTACATAAACTTGAAAATGTACTTAAATGTTATAATGACAAAGGCCAAATGTGTTTTTTTCTTGTAGCCAGTGCTTTAAATAAAGCGAATACAATTAAGGACAGGCATTCTGTGTGTTCCGGGAAGATTTACGCCACGACGTGTTTAGGGTTAATTAGACGTTCTAAGTGCACAATTTATACTGTAGTCAGCCTGGACAATTGATAGCGAAGTTTAGAATGCTTGGAGTTGTTTGGTCTAAAGTTAGGTTTGGTTAATTGGGTGACCCAGATTCTTGAGTTGGACTTTTGTGTTTATGATTCTGGACTTTTAACTTATTCTTATTACTTATTATTTTCTTAAACCAGCCTCTGTGGTGTAGTGGTTATGCAGGTTTGCTCAAATTTCTTACACCACTGGGTTGCGGATTCGGTTCGGACAAATGTTTGTGCACAGAAAAAAGAAGTACAAGCATTTGTTTCGTGTCTGGGTGTTGTGGATCCATGGTCCTCGTAGTTTTTGGATCCCTAGATACAGGGAATCCTAAATTAGGGGCTATGTATGTGACCGCTGGGCGTATTTATTTATTATTATTATTCCTCCAACGAGTGTGGCTCAGTGGCAACACGTACTACGTACGGCTTTCGATTCGAAGCACCGGAGTTCGAATTACATTGGCTTCGCACCATTGACTCTCTTTAGTTACGTGATTTAACCACTCGCTTTAAAACCGGTGAAGGAAAATATCGTGAGGAATCCAGCATGTCCAAGAATTAATCATAAATAGACATGACATCCGCAAACTTCCACTGGGTCAGCGTGGATAATTTCCCTCTATGAGGATTCTCTCTATGAATGAAGGCCCGTATCCAAGCAGTGGGCACGTGATGGGCTGATGATGATTATTTCTTGTTTTTTTTTTTTGCAACTAATTCGCCTGTGGTAAGCGACGACGTGGCCGAAGGGCCGAAGATGGATTAGGTACATAGATCTTTCTTTATATTGAACTAAGTGATGAGATGATCAAGTCGTTCGCCTGATGGTAAGCGCCACGCCTGCCCACAGCAATGGCAGTGCCACTCAAAAATGTTTAATATCATAAAAAGCACTGCGTAGTGCAAAGTAACTGCATTGCGCTCATCACTCCGCGACATCAGATATTAAGTCTCATGCCCAGTAATTTCGCTGGCTACAATGCCCTTCAAACCGGAACACAGTAATGCTTGCGCACTACTGCTTGGTGGCAAAATAACTTGCAAAGCTGTGGTACTTATCCAGACCCGCTTGCATACGAGAGAAAAAGGTTTTTCAACAGTGCCTTCAAATTTTGCAAAACAATGTATAATTAGGTGAACAACCTGCTCATCTCTTCAGTCATTAATAACGAGGAAGAGGTCGCTTTGAGCGATAAGACCGCCTGTTGTTATGCTGATTACTGTGAAATGTACTTGTTTTTCATGTACCTACTTTTGAGGTTTTTAACAATGAAGTGATTATCTATCTACCTATCTTATAAAAAAACGATTAGGAAGCAAAGCTCGAGATTATTACTGAACCCATAATACTGAAGCAAGATAACACAAACTACCATCTCGTGACATGTATTTAAGCCAACCTAGTCCTAAACGTCTTGCAATATTTATTATTACAAAGGTTAAAGCCTCAGACGGGTCAAATGGACCCCTTAGTAATATTTACTATCGCTATAGCGAAGCTCGAAGTGAAGGCAATTCTTACAGTTTCACTACATTAATTAGGTGCGATTAGATTTAAGCATGCGTGTTGTTACTACTTGGTTTTTTTTACAAACCTGTACTGTGCCAATGCTGAGCAAAGGTCTCTCCCATCTCTTTCCACGCATTCCGATCTCCCGCCATGTCAAGTCGTTCTTTATGGAATGCTTGAGATCCTCTCGCCAGCGTTTTCTCGGCCTCCCTCGGCCTTCTTCTCTTACGTGCTCTACTGCGTGACAATCAAGGCGCCTCATAGAGAATACAAATTTCGCAATGTCGTTTATTAATGAAGGAATCGACGTATCCTCGAAGCAAGGAATCGCCAAGTTGTTATAGGGAATTAGGGTCCTGGCTGCTTTCTGGCTAAAATTAACAACAGTCATACATGGTAGACATTAAAAAAATAACATGTTTAAAAATATATTTTAATTTCTGGTTTATTATCATCATCATCATTTTCACTGCCCCATTAAGCTTTCACTGCTAGGACACGGGTCTTCTGTCATAGAAAAATTATGGGCCTATATGTCGGATTCCTCAGATTTTCCTTTACCGTTGTTAGAGCATGTTAAATCCGCACGTTACATAAGAAAGTCATTGGTGCGAAGCGGGATTCGAACTCCAGTGCGTCAGATCAAAAGTCGCACGAGTTCCCGCTGAGCCACACTCGTTCTTGAGCACTGTAATATTGTTTATTGCATTAAATATTATTGCAATCGTCGACTTAATTTGAAATATGTCATTAAACGACTCTGACCCGACTCTAAACCGCTAATAGCAACGATTTATTGTATGTGTATAGGAATTACTTCATTGAGAAATTAGGTCTTGGAGTCAGGAGTGATTCATAACAAATCCGCAGTGTGTTGAGCTAACAAAATTACAAATTATTTTTTATAACAAACAAAAACTGACTATCTTCGAAGTCCAAGAAATATCAATGAAATGTATATGGGACCATGTTGAAGCTATACTAAACCCAATGCAAATGAAATGAAATTTCCAAATCAGTTTATAAATATCCGAGTTCTGAGGTGACAAACCGAAAAGAATATCTAATACAGAACCTCCTTTTTTATAGTCGGTTAAAAATACAATAAAATTGTGCACCTCCTCCTTCTTTTGTCAGTTAAAAAAGAAAGTTACGACATGCGTGTGATTGCAAAATAAATAGGGACTGGAATTCATTACCTTAACTAGTTTTCTAGCAGCTTATTTTTTCGAAACGAACAGTGACTAAGACGATGACACTCGAAAACGGGTCATCAATCAATTGTTAACTTATTTGCACGAGTGACGAGAAAAGGGTTAAGTGCCGAAAGCTTTGAAAGTTACCTCAAAATGAATTCTACAAGTTTTTGGCAATTCATGCTCGTTGTACAATTGCTTTTTGAGAGAAATGGTTATTTGAGTGTTTGGTTTTAGTGTTTATTTTAAGTTTGGTTTTTTTGGGTTCCGTACCTCAAAAGGAACAAGTAGATATACGTTTTATCAAACAAAACAACCGACTTCAATGTATCTTCGAAGTCCAAGGTCAAATATCGATGAAATTACTGAACCTAACGCAAAAATAATTTTCCAAATCGGTTCATGAATGACGGAGTTCTGAGGTAACAAACAAAAAAAATACAATTGAAAAGAGAACCTTCTCCTTTTTTGAAGTCTGTTAAAAAGGAGCCCTTATTTCATTATTTATTCAGTTTTAGGAAGACTATCGACTATTTACATCACTATAGGTACTTAATCATATAATATTAAAGCCATTTAAAAGTCTCCACCGTTAGCAATAAGATAGTAGTAAGGATCCTCATAGGATCCCTTTGTTGTCCGTCTGTCTAATTGATAAGACCCTATTTCTCAAGAACTCGTGAAGGAAGGTATCAAGATGAAATTAATATCATATACACAGGTCTGCAGTCCAATGGAGTTGTGAAAAAAAAACCAAACTTCTAAGATTTTTTTTATGTGACTGAGTAACGAGACGAGCTGGTCGTTTGCCTGATGGTAAGCAATACGCCAGCCCATAACAATAACAGCACCACCCAGAACTTTGTTTTGCAAGATCCTGCGCGGCGCTGCACTGCGCTCGTCACCCTGAGATAATTAGCTGTTGAGTCTCATAATGCCCAGTCATTTCGCTGGCAACAATGCCCTTCAAACCGGAACACAGTAATGCTCGCGCACTACTGCTTGGCGGCTGAATAACTGGCAAAGCGGTGGTACCCACCCAGACGGCATCTCGCATACGAGAAACCTACCACCAGTCAACGCAATCAAAAGATCACGTTTATGCCGCATATTTTGACATTCGCAAGGGAATCAAAACCCATAGGGTACTTCCCGTTGACCTAGAATCATTAAATTTGGCGTAGTTCTTATTTTTAGAGTTATCTATATGCCACTTATTTTGACACTCGCACGGGAATCAAAACCTATAAGGTACTTACCGTTGACCTAAAATCGTGAAATTTGGCATAAGTTTTCTTCTGAGATCTGAGAGTAATCCAACAACTATTTGCAACCTTATCACAATGAAATTAGAATGCATTGACATCTCCCTTCAGCAGAAACACAACACGTTTACATTACGACCAAATACTAAAGAGTGTAAGTATACATAATTGTCTAGACGTTCACAACAAATCTTAACAATTAGCCGCTTATCAAATCTTAACAAAGCAATGCTATTTTTAACCTTGCATTTATCAGAAGCTGACAAAAATGTTTTTACAAGACCCTCTTACGACCTCCAATTGTCAGTCTTGCAAATCATTGTATCTAATTAAAGTATATTTATGAAAAAACTCAATAAGTGATTTGAAGGACGTAACAATAGGCAACCGTTGGTAATTTAAACATAATTGGGAGAATAGAATATTTCGAACGTCTTTGTTTGTTTGAAGCACTCTCCAGAACTATTGGTCCTAATTAAATTATGTTTAACTAGCGAATCAGAAAGCAAAATACCTACATCAGAAAAATAAATAATTAGTTTAAAATAGATTAGATTAGATTAGATAACGCTTAAAAAATAGGCATCCAATAGAATGAATTAATAACCGAACTTTAACTAACATAACTCTCACACAGTCATATTTGTTTAATAATTTGGGCATTATGAGCTAAGAGTAGTGCCGCTCAATACGTTTTGGGTGGCGCTGCGACTAATATGGGCAGCTGTGTTGTTTACCATCATATGGACGACGTAAAAAATAAATCAATCTTAAAACAAAGTGTCATTCAGCTTTGTTTTAATTTTATTTTCCTCCTGAGTCGTCTCTCATTGTTGAGAATCGTGACTCCTTCCATGTAGAGTACTTATAGTTTCTCTCCACCTACTCTCATCTTCGGCTGGAGTACCTTGTTGATTGGCATTTCTAGCTGCTGCGACACCTGGTCGGACCAATGTTTCGGACTGCAGCCTCTTGGCCGTTTGCCCTCGATCTTGCCCGTCACGATTAGCCTTTCCAGGCCATATGACCAAAGTATTGTAGCACCCGGAGCAGGCAAATGGACAAGATTAGGTTTCACTGCTCGATCTTTAGCTGCTTCAAGATAGGCACGTTTGTTCGACGCGCTGTCCAGTGTGTGTATTTTACTTTAACCGCGTATTAACTAATGATATATTTTTACCTGGCTGTGACTGAATCACACCGTGCCAAGTCATAACAAAAATGATAATTAAAGAGATTCCGTGAGAGTAACAAATTGAACAAAACATAAAATTCCTAAACCGGAAGTCGAGAAAAGCATTCCAAACTGAATCTCCAACTTATTAAGTTAAGACGTCTCTAAACTTTATCAGCATTATCTAAAATAAATAATGACTTTTATGACGACTGTTGATGTCAAATATCAATTAAAAGAGACTTCCATAGATAATCTAATAGTTGTAGATAACAGTAGCATTTCGGGTGCCATAAATATACCAAAAACTCCACTTTAATTTTATGACCAGAGACATTGTAGCTCTATCTTTCTATGGTTTCTCTATGGGTGGGCCGATTGTCTATTTTAGTCTATGGTAGACAAAACTAACATCTTACCATAAATAACTAGTTTTCGGACAATTAATAATGGTTTCTTGATCTATCATTAGATAGATTTTATGGTTATTATAAGTTGGTTATTATGGGACGGTTTTAGATTGTTTTGTTTGCTTGTTGTTTGTAAAGATGATGACAGTATAAATTGGTTAGTGAATTGTACATAAAATAAGATTAGTGATATTCAAATTATGTTCTTTATAGAGCAATAATATAGTTTAGTTTGTATAGAACGAGATATAAGTTGGAAAATATATTGACACAAATTGGAACAGCTGGACAAGTTCGGTTGTAAAAATGAGGAAAGTAGGTATACATATGACAGTATTAAATCGATTGTCATTTCCTAAATAATTATAAGAAATGACAATCGATAAGATAGTATGACAATCGATACTTCTTGTTACTAAAATATCGTACTAAATAGATTATTCTACCTACGATTAAAATACAAAAACTATGCCATAATATGAATAGATGTCTTCTTTGCAGTGTGTGTGTCCTTGTCGGATCTATCATAAAAATATTAACATACTACGTAGTATTTTTAGCTATAAAATAGTTTTATTAAATTATGAATATTATTATCTACAAATCTGCAGTTGCATTTTTAAAGAATTTAAAACAATATCATTCGTAACTCTCGCGACTGCTTTATGTTTTCTAAATTCACTCAGCATTTAGATTGTTTAATATTCTTGGCGTGATAAATATTTGGAATGGAGAATAATATTTATACCGTTATTGCTAATGCACAGTGCAAAATACACAGTGAATTATTTTAATATTTATTAGTAGATGAGAAAATTTTTTTGCGGTTCAGTTTTGATGCAAGCTGAAGGATTATGACCTTTGTGAGCTTTGGAAGCTGATGTTTCAGGGTTATATAATTGCAGTGATATGCCATGAAGGATCCTTTGCGATTTAAGTTTCAGGTGGCCTGTATTCTAGAACCTTGGCCATGATGTTACCTCGTTACATTTAAACATAAAATAAACATCTGGACAAGGGTGTTGTATATCAAACCACATAGTTGCTTACTTTATCATCAGGCGAGATGGTGGATAAACGTAAAACACTGGAAGAAAAAGTTGATAAACGGATTCATAAATCAGCTATATAGAAACGTCTTCGCACATTAAATGTATTCGACCGTCCGACGAGCCCACCTCTGCCCGAACTATTCCAACTGTCTCATTTGCCCCAGTTCCAAAATCATCCGTATATCCCACTTCCGTCGCTGTATCCATCAATACATAAAATAATAACGGATCCGCTTCAGAGCACGCGCGAAGACGTATTGTGTATCCAATTAGTAACAGAGGGCGACACTGCAGTGTTATTTTTAAAAATACATAAAAACACTCTGTTACCATTTGTCACTGCGTGCCCTGTATTTATCAAGATGGTAGCTGCAGCTATTGGTACAGGATGTTTCGACAATAGGAATATAATATACAATAAGTAAAGAAATCACTTTTTAAATCCAGCAATGTTGACACAATGAAAAGTGACGATGCTACTGGCAAAACCACACAGAAAGACAAACACAGTCATAAATTCCAGTTCTTTATTATGATTTTTACAAATACATAAAATAAAATAATAGCCGAAGGAGAAAAGAGTTATTTGCTAAAGCGTGCCAGAAATTTTATAGCAAGGTGAAAAACTGATACATACACTAGTAATATAATTAGGCATTTAAATTGTCAGGATACATTATGAAACTACAAACCAATGAATGACAGTAAACTACCAAAATCTGAGTTCAGAATAAAATTAGTTAATGCAATAGAATCAGGCGTGACGTTGCGGAAATTCATCTCAAAACTGAAACGCAATGAAAATATGTAGTGCAATCCCGCTGAATATTATGTAGGTTGTTGTTAGAATAATATAATATGTAAAATTAATTAAAATTAAAATATATATAAGTAATACCTCCGCTTTTAAAAAAAACTATGTATATTTAATAATAAATATGGCAATGAGTTTAATATTGTATATAAGAAAAGGTCAATAATGTATTAATTAAGTAAATAATAAATAATGTTAAATAAAGAAAGCCCTAACAACAACCCACATATTTTCATTGCGTTTAAGTTTTTATAAAATTAGTACTTCAATAGGTTTTAAAATTACGACATAAAATAAAAAAGCTGACCTAGTTCAAGTTAACAAAGAGGATGTAGACCACTAACTTACTATCAATAATAACAAAAGAACATTATATGAAAACAGTGTGAAATACGACTTTAACGTAAACTAATAAAAATTGTAAATGTTAACTGGTTTCGACAAATAAATAGTCATTATCCAACTACCTTTTATAATTAATTTTATAAATGCAAAATTTTGTGAGCATTGAGAGCTATTATTCAATTACACTAAAAACAACTAAACCAGATAAGATACAATTTTATAATATCCTCGAATAGGACATAAAGTTAACTCGTAGCAGGCGACGCTGTTAGTAACAATATGACTTATTAATAAAACAAATGAAAGGAAATAATAACTGCGGTAACAAGAAAAGGTAATAAAGTTCTCCCTGTATTAATCCCGGTAGCCATAGAAATAAACACGGTTAAAATTCCTATAAACAAGGTTGTCGCGGCTCGCGCACCGCGGATTGATGGTGATGTATAAAAAAAGAAAAAAGAAAGAATGCCCGAGCCACACTATTAGCGACGGTTGGAAGAAATGGGGGAAAAGCTGGACTTTTTTAGACACATTGTGTTTTTAATAATGATTCCACTAATTAAAACCACGACGGGCTTTAAACTGCTCTGTTTGTTTTTTGAGAACAAGTTAATGTAATTTCAGGTTCGTTTGAAGATAATAACTTAATTTACCTTTCACCACAAACTAAGAAAATACAGGAGTCTACACAAATAATTAATTTTTAGAAGAAAACAAGAACCTACTTCAAGACTAAACTTATATTTTTTGTTTTTGTTACATTTTTTAAAAAGTGCTAAATCAATTTCGATAAAATTTATATAGAACCACTTCTGAAGTATGACCTACCAAACAAAAAAATAATCATCAAAATCAATTCATAATTGGCGGAGTAATCGCGTAACAAACATAATAAATAAATAAATAAATAAAACATACCGTCGAATTGAGAACCTCCACCTTTTTTGAAGTCGGTTGATAAAGTCAGAATAAAAAAGAAATAAATAATTTAAAAAAAGTATAGGTTGATAGAAATCTAATCTGTAACTGATTTCCAATGGAGCAAGAAATGACAATTCAAAATCATACGACCGCAACCGTAGGTAGGCGTAAGAATAAAATTAATAACCCTATAAAATTAATATCCAAAACAATATCGCGGTCAGAAACCATTATTAAAATCCATCAATAAATTCTCCAAGACATTATTACCTACGACAAAGCACCGAAAAGACATTATACTATATCAGCTGGTATAAAAATGATTCAATATACAAAAAGTCGCATCGCAGACTATTTAAAAGAACATTAGATGATATCTCTAATATCTTTATTTCTATAGAGGAGTGTGCAAGCGATATATTTACCGAATACACTAATAATGTTAGTTCATCGCGGAAATGATTCTAATATATTTTTAGCAGAGAAGTTTTCTATTTGCATGACATTGGGTATAGCTGTCGAGCATTATTTTAATATCTAGGTTATTGTAGTTTGGTAACCGTTTGTTAAGTTGAGTAGCAGTTAATATCCATATTTGAAACAGTCTGTTTAATAGCATTCACCTAATTCTGTCAGTGCAGTCTTTAAATAGATTAAATTTCTTCATTAGGTGTTTGACGGTTATGAAATAAACATTCGTTTTTTTATTTATTTATTTATACTTAATCACAAAACAGATTGTACATGCTAGATAGTATTTTCAACATTTTTTATTTTTTTCTTTCTGTTTTTTTATTTATTTATTTATGTAGTACATGGTAGTGGATACATTTATAGACCAATTAGCTGCGCGCCGCGTTTTCACTCGGGGAATCCAGGGATAAAAAGTAGCCTATGTTTTAATCCAGCGTATAAAGTATCTCCATTCCAAATCTCCAATCCGTTTAGCCGTGGCGTGAAGAGGTAACAAACACACTTACAAACAAACTTTCGCATTTATAATATAAGTGTGATTACTGGCCAGTTTAGGCTGGTTGATGTTTGAGTGTGACAAACGTAGTGCAGTGCCGTTTATAAGTCAAAGTTGTGGGTGGTACTGCGACAGACTTGCCGCTTACGTATTATCAGGACCCAACCTTTTCTGTCGGCTGTCTCGTTATCTAACGACAAATAAAGTGTTTGTATGTATTAATAATTTTTCTATTTAGATAAATAGAAAAATTATTAATACATACAAACACTTTATTTGTTAATTGTTGACACTCTTAAAAATACATTACATATATAAAGTACATTTGCCATTCATTCTGCCACCAAGCAGTAGTGCGCAAGCATTACTGTGTTCCGGTTTGAAGGGCATTGTAGCCAGCGAAATTACTGGGCATTATGAGAGAACTAATTGTCTCAGGGTGACGAGCGCAGTGAGCGACGCGCAGGATATTGCAAAAAAAAGTGCTTTTACTGTTATGGGTACGCGTATTACTTACCATCAGGTGAACGACCAGCTCGTCTCGTTCAGTTAAATTAAAAAAACCTCTGCAAATACCTAATTAACACATCGACGAGCATTAGTGACTATTTCCTAGTGTCATCAGTTGGACGTTGTGACAGTCCACCCACAGCTGGGCTATTTGTGTCCCACGATTGTGGCAATGCTAATTGCAATGGATATTTATTGCGATATTATTTATTGCAATTGTAAACGAGATAAGTTGTATATTGAGATATTTATTGGAACCTTTAGCGGTTCTGTTTGATTATTGCAGATTAACTACAAGTATTTTTTGAACAGGGTTTTTTAAATAAATTTATAATAAATAAATACGCCCGACGATCACATACTTAAATCCTGGCCCCTAACTAGAATTCCCTATATCTATGGAACCAGGAAGTACGAGGACCATGGCACAACACCCAGACACGAAACAAATGCTTTGTGCTCTTTTCTGTGCATAAACATTTGTCCCGTCGCGTCGCGGGAATCGAACCCGCAACTTCAGTTATGTATGAGATTTGAGTCAACCTGTTCAATCACTACACCTGAGGCCGTCATATATAAAGGTTATTTGTCTTAAGAAGTTGATAAAGTTATTTAAACGGAGTGTGTTATTAGAATTCTTCCTACTATTCTACTAATATTATAAATACGAAATATTGTGAGGATGGATGGATGAATGGATGTTTGTCTGAATCACGCAAAAACTACTGAAAGGATTTTAATGAAATTTGTTATGTAGGTAACTAGGTCCTGGAAAAACATTTTTTTTTGTAACTGAATGTCGAGACGAGCTGGTCGTTTGCCTGATGGTAAGCAATACGCTAGCCCATAACAATAACAGCACCACCCAGAACTTTGTTTTGCAAAATCCTGCGCGGCGCTGCACTGCGCTCGTCACCCTGAGACAATTAGCTGTTGATTCTCGTAATGCCCAGAAAGCGAAATTTCTGGGCATTACGAGAATCAACAGCTAATTGTTGGCTACAATACCCTTCAAGCTGGAACACAGTAATGCTCGCGCACTACTGCTTGGCGGCTGAATAACTGGCAAAGCGGTGATACCCACCCAGACGGCCTCTCGCATACGAGAAACCTACCACCAGTAAACATAGGCTATTTATCCAGAGAAACCGTAGGTGAACGCGCAAATATTTCTAAAAAAAAACACTCAATTTTTCAAAACTTAAAGTTAAGGTATAAACTTTTTTGTAATACACATTTTGCGTTTTACAAAAAACACTTTGCACTCCAAAAAGGAAACAGCCTAGCTCAGTGTTAAATTGATAGTATGTTCGACCTTTGCTCTACAATAAACATCATAAACGATACTTGCTCATCTCACCACCAACATTTCGCAAGCAAATTGCAACTCTACATTTCATCACTTCGCATTAAACAAACCAGAACATGAATTTTATTGCCATGTAGTAGCGACTCTAGAAATGTAGAGACACGCCTCTATTAGAGTAACAGTAAAAATTAAGCAACAAATTTTAAAGAAGCCACGCTGGCCCAGATATCGAGTGTTTGTCTTCACTTCTTATTATTCTCATACTTGTTTGACGTATATATTTCAACGCTCTTCAATATTTTTGAACGGCTATTTTGGTTGCGCGACCGCCTCCTTAGTTTAACCATAGAGTGAGCGATAGTGACAAGTACAGATGTGCCTAATGTAACACAAGTATCGAAAAATTTTACACATATGTATCTAAATACAAATAAATACACACATGTATCTAAATCTATCGGCAAGTAACTTCCAACTTGATGGATTTTTATGATTTTAACTCATTCGATAGGTGTTCTACGGAAACTTATTCAATGGATTAAAATAAACACTTTTAACATATATTATACTTCCCATGTCACCGATTCAGCAGCATGTAATCCTGTCGCTTTTACAATCAAAAGCTTAGAGATTACTCTAATAAATAAATGTAGTCATTACTGAATCATTAATCACTCAATTTATACATTAACTAAACCTACTAGGGATTAAACAAATATATAAAAATGTCAATCGTCCTCAGTGCGACAACTCTGCGGTAGGCAAATGTTGCATGCACACAACTCTTGTTTTTTCCCTTCTATACAATTCTCTATCTACATTTTCACACGTCAGTCACAACTAGCGGCCCATTCTACAACTCTTTATTGTCTTGGCTATTGTTTATTAAAACAATAACTGGCCATAGTGGCCAGTTTACGACCGGGACATATCTAACAATAACATACGACGCCAGCCGACATGCCATCCCAGCACTATGTGATAAAAAAGTTTAAAAAACAAGATTTATATTTATTACCTCAAAACGTAGTGAAACGTGACCACAAAATATTGTAAACTCACTATTTAGTGAACTTTAGTGTTTTTCTGAATTATGTTAGAAATATGATTATATATTTTGCAATATTTAAGAAGGAACATAGATAAATATCACAAAAGAATTTGATTTAGTGCTCAATATATTGTGAGAGTATATTATAATGTTATTGTAGAAGTGACAATGGAAATAATCGTAAAGTATATTTTTTAGATTTTATTACTGTGTTTTATATCACGCATACCGAAGTACAATACGTAAAGCAGCTGAGAATCCTACTATTAAAATGTCATAAAGTATTTTTAATAACTTTTGCGTTTCTTTGGGTTTATAAAAAACCTGTAATAAAAGGTAAAAATCTACTAAACGTATATTGAAAATGAACTCCGATAACTGATAATTAGGGTTCCGTAGCCAAAGGGTAAAACAATACCCTATTACTAAGACTCCGCTGTCCGTCTGTCTGTCTGTCCGTCTGCCACCAGGCTTTATCTCATGAACCGTAATAGTTAGACAGTTGAAATTTTCACAGATGATGTATTTATGTTGCTATAACAACAAATACTAAAGAACAGAATAAAATAAATATTTAAGGGGGCTCCCATACAACAGACATGATTTTTTGCCATTTTTATAGATAATGGTACGGTACCCTTCGTGCGCGAGTTCGACTCACACTTGGCTGGTTATTTTTTACGAGGTAAGCTTAAATACCTTACTTAGGTACCTACTTATCTGTTATAAAATATACGTTTCTATTTCTCTCGAATAGGCTTCGAAATTGCAGAATATATTTTAATTTAACTTTCAGAGTTCATAAAGATCTATTTAAAATCTACTTTTTATTTCATCTCGATAAAAAGCCAAAAAAGCTAGTAAAAAGTAACTTAGCTAACTAGCTAAGCTATACCTACTAAATTAATAGCTATCCTAATTACAGGATCATTAGTATAACTACTTTTTCTGTGGTATCAGCTAGTCATCATCATCATCATCAAACTATCACGTTCGTTTTATTCCGGTCCGATCCCCTGAAGAAATCCCCTTGACACTGCTGGGACACAGGCCTTCGCTCATAGAGAGAGTATGGGCCATAATCCACCACGTTGGCTCTGTGCGGGTTGGTGGATGTCACATGTTCTTAATTTATTGTGATTAATTCCTGAATATGCCAGTTTCGTCACGATGTTTGCCTTCACCGTTTTAAAGCGAATGTTAAAATCCGCACATAACTTAAGAAATCAATGGTGCCGGGCCAGCGAGATTTTAACTTGCATACATCGGATAGAAAGTCGCATATGCTCCCTTGAGCCACAGTCGCTTAGATCAGCTAGTATTAGATAATGGGGAACTAAGATACTTTATTTCGTACTCTGAGTGAGTGAGTGAGTCTGACTGGAGTTACTATTAAGTATTCTGTGACTGGAGTTGGTATTTGAATAGTCAGAAGTTGTTAGAAACAAATTGGAGATCTTTAGCAACATGATGACAATATGCTTTTGATGTCAACTCTTTTTATGAATAGTTACATCACGTACGTTCGTAAAACAAATGCGCGAGCTCTGCGCCAAAAATTCAAACAATTCTGCATATCAAATTAATTTTATTTTAAGCTGCGTAAAACGATAAAAATACGCGCGCTACATTAATTGATTGTAAGAATCCGCAATAGACATGCAAAGTCTCAAGAAAGAACAAGCGAGCATTAGAACAAAAGTCGTTTCTTGCGTTTAACCTCGTTGTTTTGACGTCCGCACTATTCTGGTATTCATGGCATCACTAACAAATCAGCACCTGTCACTTCGGTTAACAAATCCCCGAAATATCAGCGCTATTGTTTTAAAACTAGAAACAATTCAATTTACACTTTAAAAAAGTCCCCGCTGTCTATTTTTGTGCGGCTTTTTAATGGCCCGTTCGGAGTTTTTTATGAATATCTCAGCCATCACGACATTAAAGCTTAAGCTTTACATCTCCAACAATAAAGTCTAAATTAGAATGAAAATGATTTAAATTTAATTTGTAGCAAAGAAAATTTGTATTGAAAACATTGTAGTCTTGATGACAATAGGACTGGAAGCGTTGACAAGTGATTATAGAAGACCGCAGCTTAACGAAGACAATGGAATTTTCAGCATTGTCCCAATTGAGTGACAAATTGCCCGAGTGTTACCACTTCTTCGCTTCTTTTTTCTCACCTCTTTCGTTGCGCATTGTTCGACGAAAATGAACAAAAAGCATACGTTTTTATTTATGCTGGCCATAAATAAAAACGTATGTTATTATAAATATGAATTATGGAATTATTACTGGCGAATAATTTGTATGTCACGCTGAGCTAACGTGACGTTTAATTTGGTAATTTACTGCTTTTGTTTGAAGAATTTTTACTTTATCTGTTCCTTATTTGAATAAGCTTGTGTCGGCTTTTGGTCACATAATTTTTCCTTAATCAAAATATTTTTGAGTTTCGCACTGTTAGGATCTTTCGTAATGCTGCTTTATGATTGGTGGAAATAACGATTTTATAACAGCTGTATTTTTCCGTAATTGACAATTTGTGGTAGTGTCAGTACGCAAGTGTTGCCATTTGTATTTATAAAAGTAGAGTCAAAATAAAAATATATCACAGTCGACTTTGAAAAATTCTTAGTATAATATTTTTCTTTTCAGACAATGACTGATATATTTACCCAGAAGAAATGACAAAAGTCTTCGAGCGATAATCCCTAAGATTATCTTATCAAGAGAAACGTCACAGTATACTTTGACAAGTTCTAAATACGTGACTCTTGTGTTTACGTAAGAACGTCACTAGTTTGTCTTTAATAAATTATACATTTGAGATGTATTATTTCAGTACTTTATTTGTATAATTGTAGAGTTCATAATTGTCTGGCAATTTTCCCGAGAAGACGTTATTGTCTTTTCCCAATAACATCACCTTTGATTGTTAAGAAAACAAGAAAGACAAATAATAGGCACCTATGGTATGATGCAATCAATCTTACAAACTCAATAGCAACACCCAAAAACATACTGACAATCAATATTGTAGTAACTAAAGTTGCTCCACCAGGTGACCATTTTTTAGATATCATTTATGTACCTATTACAATGCATTACAATTCAATACAATACAATAACACTTTATTGCACACCAAATAAAGACACAATACAAAAAAATAAATAAATATGACTAAATACATCAATTATAATGGGTGGCCTTATCGCAGCGATTTCTTCTAGACAGCCTTTAAATGGATATAACAGGTGTGAGATATAATGCGGTTTGGTGGTGGCATTAGTGCATGCTCTGCGATAATCTAAAATTCCTGCTTGAGGCATAATCATTTTTCTTATTACTGAGTCGGTTTTTTTTTTTACGCTTAATAGATCTATGTTTGGCCACTATCTGGCCTGATGTGAAGCCATGATGTGGCCTAAGATGGAGCACATAGATCTAGAGAGAGACGGCAGTTGAGCGGCTGCTCAGACCCGTCTCCCCGATGGTTCACGGAACATCATCTCGAAACACGACTAGGTCGCTTGACGGCATGGCTTTGTTCGGTGGGTGGTATTACAACCACGGCCAGAGCCTACCACTCCAAAGCGCGTAAGCGGGTTTCATCACGGTTTTTAGAATCTCACTGGTTCTATACTTTGATTATTCTATTCAATTTACGGATACGTTTTACCTATCTAGGTAGTTCACCAGCATCATTCACCAGCAAGTTCTGACCATTTAGGTTTAAGCGAGAAGTATTTAACTATTTACCTTCACCATCATCATCATCATTATCCACAGCCTTTCACATCCCACTGCTGGGTTCAGGCCTCTCTCATATCACGCCATTGCCTTGGCTCTGTGCCATTCTCGTTTAAGTTCGACCCGCAATTTTCGTGATATCGTCGACCCATCTTGCTTGAACGCCTAAAGTTACGCTTTCTATGCCTTGGCCACCATTTAATCAGCGCCTTACTACACCTGTCGTCACTCCACCTAGCTACGAACCCGCCCAACTCCATTTAAATCCCATAATGCTTTTTCCAGCATCTCGAACTGTTGTTCTTCGCCTGACCTCAATATTGGGGACTCGGTCTTGTAGTTTGATACCGAGCTAGCTTGTTCTATGGCTCTCTGTGCAACCCTAATTTTGTGTACAGCCTCATGTGGGAGCATCCATGATTTGGATCCATATGTCATGGTGGGCAGAACACACTGGTTGAAGAGGCGGGTTTTCAGACACTGTAGAATCTGGCGCGACTTGAGGATGTCGTCCAATTTTCCGAATGCCGCCCATCCTAGTTGGGTTTGCCTAGATATCTCTTTATTCTTCTGTTCTTTGCCAAAAGACAGAATATGACCAAGATATACCTTTATGAACGCAAAAGAACAACTAATCTATTTCATGGAACGATGAAGCATTTCCTAAAATAATTTAATTAATAAAGAAAAGCGCCTATTTCCCATGAATCAGCTAACAAGACCATAAATCCTCGAACATTCCTAGTTTTCACGAAGCATTCCTACATCATTAAAATTGCATGTAACATCTTTTTAATATCCAAATCTATTATTTGCCTCATCACAAATCAAGGCGTCACATTAGAAGAGATTTATAACTAAAACACACTTGTCTTTTGCTTCCGACATGATTCGCAGTTTTTTCCATTTTGTAACTGAAATATCACTTTTTCCAATAAAAATTTAATGTTTAAAAAAAATGAGAATATCAGCTTAATAACCGTTTAAAATATATAAAAATGGGACTATTACTTACGGAGTAATTTTAGAGTAAAATTAAGTTTCATCCAATCTTTATTCCTTTATTTTATAGGTAGCAATAATATGTCAAAAAAATGTAACATTAGTTTGACGTCAACAATATGCCAGAAATATATTACTTGTGACCACATATTAATTGATCACAGAAAACGATTAATAACATGTTTATTGTATTTAAAACTTTTATACCTACAATTTGGTAGGTTTGACGTCAATGTGATGTAGTGTTCTAATGTCTTCACGAGCGGCGGCAAATTTATTTCGGGTGAAAAAATATGTTAACAGTGATATAAAATAATACAATTTCAAATAACCCGAACACACCTTATTTATACCAATAACTTTAGTTTACGTTACCACAATACAATACGTAACTTATTTATGACAATTTGCAGTAATGATAACCTACATCAGATCTTATTCTGTCTATTTACAAGTTATAGCAAAGAAAATTAAATATTAATAGTTGTAGTCACCATCTACTAAATACTAGGTAATCTGCTACTAAAAAGAAAGTAATGACATTTTATTTGACAACCACCCAATTATAAAACAAATTTAACAATACAAAAACACTTTATTGCACACCTAATAAACACAACACAAATAATAATAATAATAATATACATTCATTTAAGGTACAATGGGCGGCCTTATCGCTTAGAGCGATTTCTTCCAGACAACCTTTGGATAGATAGAACAGGTATGAGAAACATTGCGGTTTGGTGGTGTAACTACATAATAGGGATTAAATAATATAATATTTAATAAATAAAAAAAACATATTTTGAATGAATAGCATATTAAACAAATATATAATTTACTAGCTGCGCCCTGCGGTTTCACCCGCGGTTTCCGGGATAAAAAGTAGCCTATGTGTTATTCTGATGTGTAAGCTATATTATTGTAAAGTTTCATCAAAATCCATTCTGTAGTGTTTGCGTAAAAGAGTAACAAAGCTACATCCATAAATCCATTCTTACAAACTTTCGCATTTATCATATTAGTAGGAAAGTAGGATACATACATATTACCGATATATAAAGAAACAAACAAGGAAAAATTTTTACGGTTACATATTATACCAATCAACAAAAACAAAGTTGAATTGCAGTGCCAAATGGGATTTTGGCTCACCACAAATGTCTTGCGGCATTAATTGACACCAGACGCTGGTTACCTTCTAAACGCGTAACTTTTATTACTTCTACTTGTTGTCTACTGGTAAACTTATTCTCTACTTCAGCGAGACTAGCAATTTTGATGGCGTTTTTGTATGTAGGAACCACAAGCAAAATAATAATTGTACCATTATTTTTATCTTTGTTCATCATGTTAATAAACACTGTTCTACCGGTTCTAACTCACCGGTCGTGAAAGGCAAAAGTTACCTATTGAACTGCATACATACTTTTAGTCTTGGTATGTACTTTTTAAGCATTTTATAAATCAAACTGTGTAATCGTCACGACCACAACAATTTTAGAGCTACCCAGAACTTTTAGAACCAAGCTCCTGCAAACTCATTTCCGTTTACCTCTTTGACGTCATATCTTAGTGTTGCTTCTTTTTTTCTACAATTCAAATAGTCCAGTTACTTCGACGGTGATGTTTTATTTATAAACGAAAATATAGAATGTCAACTTGCATTCTTAGAACGTTCCCAATCCACTATGCATATATCACGCATAATACTGGGCGTATCATTCCGAACGTTCCCCATTCATTTCGACGCATAGTGTTTTGGATCTGACCACATATTTCCGTAATTTATTCTTTGGAAAAACGATCAACACCAGTTTAGAAAAGAGAGTTATTAAGGTTATATTTTTGTTGCGTAAACATTTTGTGAGGAACAATTACTTTATTATGCTGATATGCGAACGGTGCGGTTTTTAAACAGGAATATATGAAAACTAATAGTCGACCTTAAACACATAAGGAATATGGTACGAGTATAAGCTCTTTGTATAAATTAGACTTAAAAAATAGAAACATCATGGAATTGCCGCGCAAAGGCGAGAATTTTATGTGTGATAAAACTATCTTTATACTGTACGAAGTAGAGAAAAAACATGCGTGAGCTTTAAGTCAAAAACTGGTAAAAGTTGGCGCGTAAGACTGAAGCAGCGTCGTCTACTGTCGGAGGGTTAAACCGGTTCACTGCACGACCCTATTTAGTTAGTAAAGTCATCTATTTTATAAACAATTTCTTATTTTAATCAATCTAGAATTAGCAAGCTCTTTCCAAACCCGTCTCATATTTACCACATCAAATAAAAAAAACAATAGTCACATAACCAATCTAACCCATCAATAAACCTCCCTCCCTCCCGTTTCCGACAAATTACTCGGGGGTTGTCAAGTGTGACGCAATTATTACCGCGATCCATCATCCCCCGACATGTGACACAACTAAATAATTTACGGGTTAAACATTGCCATTCTGGGTATAGAACAACGTGGTAATCCATATCTTTAGAAATTCTATGGATTAAGAACTTTTTGCCACAATTTCTTAGGGCCATAGAAAAATTCGCATTTTGAAAACAGCTCTGGATTAGACAAAGCATTAACCGGGAATAGAATTGTAAACAGTATTCAATAAAATAATTTTGTAGGTGTAAAATATTAAAAAAATAATTCTAATTAAAATGCCTATCATTATCTTGCCGTATTCTATAGTGATAGGTATAAAGTAATAGGTATTACTCTTGATAGTCGTTTCGTTTCTGAAAACCTGGTAGAGTCACTGAGAATATGGTAAATTGACGTTCATAAGTGCGTCTGTGATGCCTAAATTGAATAGTGAGCTTTTGAATTTTGAGTTAGTCGACCTCTGTGTACAACGTTTGTATCTCTAAGACAAAATAGGCATTTATAGATGTATAACTACTGTAAATTATAATAAACCTTTAAACAAACACTAAACTTGTCAATGGCCTTTGAAGCAGTACTGTTTGTACCTTAACTCAAAATTCCAAACCCAACTCATTGAAAACTCCAAAAACAAATTATCGCGAACATTCCACCATACAATAGGCTTTTCCATAATAACTTTCCTGACAAAGCGCCCCCTAGCACCCCCTACCGTTCGAGGGCGTAATCTCCATTCAGTTGCCGGCAATCCGTCAAGAGATGGCGCCACAATAGGGGATTAGCGGGCGTTATTACGTCACTTTTGTGGTTCGAGGTTATGATCGAGAGGCTACGAATATTAGGGATTATGACGGCTCCCCCTTTCTTTCACTGGGCCTTTGAAGGGGTGCTGATTTTATTTCTTTTGGAAGAAAGGGCGATTGGATGGTTTCGAAGTCATGGAAGTTGTAATGAGTTATTGTGCGGATTAAATTATTGGCAATGACATTTTTTCTTCGTGTTTTTAATATCATATACACACACAATGTAATATAGGTACATCACTTTGCTAGAAGATTCAATTGTTTTTTTAATTTCTTTTTTTTAGAGAAGGGGATTTTTTCGCAGGTTCAATTGTTAAAAATATGAATATTCTTATTATTGCTAGTTTTTATTTTTATTTTACTGTAATTTAAATATTGTGAATGGTAGATTTTTCAAATTAATGAGAAATGTAGTGTAGAACATTTTTATTTTTAAAACTTCAAGGACTGACGCAGATGATATTTTGAACAAATAAGGGTGGCCAAGGGTGTTATAAAACCCGGATTACATGCGTATTATTGTACCAGAAAATATGGGTACCTTATACCCGTAATACCAAGTATTACCCAAGGGTAGCTTATGAGTATAAATGATTGCTTTCTTTGACAAAATACTTCGGATGTTATATATTCAGGTTTCAAGGATACTGTCATATTTTTGAGCGATATTCTAACTGGACATGCGATTTTAAAACTGTTTTTTGATCGCTGTGGGCAGCCGTGGTAATTAGTCTTAAGCAAACGATACGCTAAAACGGTGAAGGAAAACATCGTGAGGAAACCGGCATGTCCAAGAATTTTTCACAAAAAGTCAAGGACATGTGACATTCACCAACCCGCACTGGGCCAGCGTGGTGGATTGTGGCCTATTTTCTCTCTATGAGAGAAGGCCCGTGTCCTAGCAGTGGGAACGTGATGGGCTGATGACGATGATGATGATGAAACGATACGCTCGTTTACGCACTTATTAGCGTACTAATTTATTTTATAACAAAAAACCGACTTCAATTCTGATACATCTTCGAAGGGCAAGGTCGAATATCGATGAAATTTATATGGGACCACTTCGTGGCTATACTGAACCCAACGCAAAAATTTTCCGAATCGGATTATGAATAACGGAGTTCTGAGGTAACAAAGTAAAGAAAAATACAATCGAATAGAGAACCTTCTCCTTATTTGAAGTCAGTTAAAAATACAATAGAATTAAAAACCTCCTCCTTTATTAGGTCGATTAAAAAAATATTGATATAGGCGTGATAACCATGTCATAAAATATGTGACGAGAACATGCAGCTCTATATAATATTTATGAAATTTGATTACATTCAATATTATAAGTTCAGTTTTTACGAGGAGCTCAACGAAAACCTCGCCCCAGCCAAAAACCAAGACAAAACCGTCAGAAACCTTTAAATCAACCCCAGAATAAAGCCACTAAAACAGTATATTATGTAAACAAGAATGTTCTCTCTTGCAAGTGACAAAATTATATTATTTATATCTTATCATAACGCATGGAATTTTGTTTATAATATTGTCACGGAGAGATATTATAAAAGTATTATTTATTGTTCGGGTAAGAATAACAATCGTATATATACTAATAAAAGTTGTCACCAGCGGAATAATTGGGGCGGCAAATTATTATGATATTATAAATAGTTTAGAGACGGGATATAATTTTATGCCTTGTAGTGTGGAACAGACCACGGTCGTAATTCATATTTCTTGTCGTATGTGAACTGAAGGGGTTTGATACTTTCGTGTGTTATTATTAGCACCTATCTATACTTGTAATTTAACAAAGCTGGTTCATATTTGTCATATTTATTTTTATTTTTTTGGAACTGAGTGATGAAACGAGAACGCCTCGCGCCTGGTAAGCGATAACAATTGCAGTGCCACCCAGTACTTTTAATATCATAAAAAGCACTGCGTAGGACTGCATTGCGCACACCACCCCGAGACAGACATTAAGTCTCATATATGCCCTGTAATTTCGCTGGCTACAATGCCTTTCAAACCGGAACACAGTAATCAGGAACCACGCACTATTGCTTGGCGGCAGAATAACTGGCAAAGCTGTGGTAGGTCTCTCGTATGCGGGAGGCCGCCTGGCCTACCCAGACGGCCTCCCGCATACGAGAAAATGCCTAATAATATTTATTTAAATCTTCATGTTTTGGTGGTCATGATAGGGATGCGCATACGGAAAGAAGGAGTATTTGCAACTTGGTTATGTGGTGGCTTGTTTGATGTGACACGTCCTCACATTTTTTGGTTATTGGATTATTTTGTTCAAGAAATTGAATGATTTAAGCTGATTTCATTTAAAGCTTTATAATATTAAAAAAATATGATAGAAAGTTTACTCCATAACTAACGCGTCTTCTTTTTTATATCTCATGTGGGTGTGTGAACAATCCTGGTATCGGAGTTTTTAGACCACCCAAAGACCTCCAACATGGCCTAATGACTGTTGTCCTAAGACAGCCTAACCCGTTGCTAAATATTTTTTTAATGTAGCTCCAGTCACTGAGCTTGAACTTAAAACTCATTTCTAAAACAACCAACATCTATGGAATAAATCCATTTAATTGACAGGACTAGTCTTCTGCTAATGATCGTAGAATTTATCTAATGTACCTAACTGCATGCATAATCTAGTAGTATTATTTAGTGCTCTATGGGTAAAGGTAAAGTACACTTTTGATCAGTCTTCCGTGGGAATTCTGTCCGCATTAGCATTAATAAATCATTTATTTGAATATATTATAAACAAATACAATTTTTAAATTATGAAAGGCATTACTAAAATTACCAGTAATATATAAATGCATTTTGATTATAATTGCAATCAAATGCAACGCAGTGCTACGCTGTACTTTTTATGGTATGAAAAAAAGTTCTGGGTGGCACTGCAATTGTTATGGGCAGGCGTGGCGTTTACCATCAGGCGAAAGACCTGCTCGTTTCATCAATCAGGCATAAAAAAATTATGAAAAATATAAGCCAAACAAAGGATATCTTTCATCAAGTGCAAGTATCAAGATCATTTTGTCACGCTATAAATGGACAAAGATTTTATTGTATTTGATAATAAAATAATTCATATAAATAAAAACTAGTTGTTTATTTTAGCATCACTGAAACTACACGCCACAAAATGCAATAATTTGATAGTTTTATTCGTCCACTGGAGAAAATATCAAGAAAAGGCGGGTATATACCACGATTTATTGTACTTTTTATATTATGTTTCCGTCTAACATAAATTATGTTTTTTGTTATTAGCTGAAAAATTCTTCGAACATCTTTTGATCTCATTCTTTGGGCCGGGGATTGTGGTGTTAAAATTGAAATTTTATTGAAATGTTCCATTTATTTTAATATAAAATAACTTCTAATTACTATAAGAACAGCTGAGTTGGCCGAGAATTATGTGTCACCAATCAACGGCAGGAAACAGATATCTAATAAATGTAAATTAGGTATGACAAAAGGAAAGCTGTAAAATAAAATTTGAAATAAGCATTAATAAGGCTGAGTGGTTAAATTAGGGTCATTTTGTGAAATTTATTGTCGAATGCGTGTAAACGTTGCAGAATTATTTTATTTTATGCACAATTTAAAATACGTAAATGTTTTGTTGCTACGTAAGTTTGTAAGGTCATAACATAGTCTGTCGTCTGTGAATTCGTTTTATACAATGTAACAAGATATAATCAATGCAAGTACAATCACAAACTGACCGGAGTAGACCAAATTTTCCACAATCCTACTAATATATTATTACTAGTATTTCGCCGCGTGCGCGAGCTGCTAAAGCAGCTCGCGTGGGGGGGTGGCTGCTGTTTTTTTTTTAAAGCTTCCTATCGATTACGGTTCTAAAGTTTTGTTTACCCTTTTTGTTTTGAAATCAAACTTTTGTATGGCGGCCATCTTGAAAAAAAGCTGGATTTCAAGTGATTGTGTGGCGTGCGCGAGCTGCTAAAGCAGCTCGCGTGGGGCGGTTTTGCTTTTTTTTATAAAAGCTCCCTATCGATTACGGTTTCAAAGTTATTTAAGTTCAGTTGTTCTGAAAAAAAGACTTTTGTATGGCGGCCATCTTGAAAAATGGCGAAATCCAAGTGATTTTGTGGCGTGCGCGAGCTGCTAAAGCAGCTCGCGTGGGGGGGTGTTGCTTTTTTTTTATAGACGCTTCCTATCGACTACGGTTCAAAAGTTTTGCTTGGCTTATTTTTCCGGAAAAAAAACTTTTGTATGGCAGCCATCTTGAAAAATGGCGGAATCCAAAATTTTTTTTCATAATTGTAATCTTCGACCCAGAAAGCCCCCCGATGCAAAATTTCAGTCGGATCGGAGCAACTTTCAAAATGGCCGCCATTTTTTATTCTTTTTTTTTAATTTTTCCAACTTTTCAAAATTTCCCCTATCGTCCTCTATGACATTTGGTCGAGCACTCTATATCTATCTCTTACCGTTTAAAAGTTATTTGCATTTTTATTTTGTATGGCGGCCATGTTTTTTTGTATGGCGGCCATCTTTTTTTTCAAATTTTCAAAAATGGCCCAGGTTTTGGGGCATATTTAGTTCAAGCGGTACCCCCATCCAATTTATAGTTTCCGAGATCCCCTGAGCAGTTCCATCAAGAAAACCACTTTCTGGTGATTTCGGATTTTTCTGGTTGGTTTCAAAACATCCTCTATCCAACGGTACCAAACACTCCCCTCCACCATAACGGCAAGTGGGAGATCAATTCTGTCAATATGTCAGTCAGTCAGTGGTCTTTTAATTATATATAATAGAACTAGTATTTCGCCGCGTGCGCGAGCTGCTAAAGCAGCTCGCGTGGGGGGGTGATTGCTCTTTTTATTAAAAGCTCCCTATCGATTACGCTTCTAAAGTTTTATAAGCCTTTTTGTTATGAAAGCAAACTTTTGTATGGCGGCCATCTTGAAAAAAAGCTGGATTTCAAGTGATTGTGTGGCGTGCGCGAGCTGCTAAAGCAGCTCGCGTGGGGGGGTGTTTTGCTTATTAATAAAAGCTCCCTATCAATTACGGTTCTAAAGTTATTTAAGTTCAGTTGTTCTAAAAAAAAGACTTTTGTATGGCGGCCATCTTGGAAAATGGCGGAATCCAAGTGATTTTGTGGCGTGCGCGAGCTGCTAAAGCAGCTCGCGTGGGGGGGTGTTGCTTTTTTTTTATAGACGCTTCCTATCGACTACGGTTCAAAAGTTTTGTTTGGCTTATTTTTCCGGAAAAAAAACTTTTGTATGGCGGCCATCTTGAAAAATGGCGGAATTCAAATTTTTTTTTCATATTCGTAATCTACGACCCAGAAAACCCCCCGATGCAAAATTTCAGTCGGATCGGAGCAACTTTCAAAATGGCCGCCATTTTTTTTTCTTTTTTTTTAATTTTTCCAACTTTTCCAAATTTCCCCCATTGCTCTCTATGACATTTGGTCGAGCACCCTATACCTATCTCTAACCATTCAAAATTTATTTACATTTTTATTTTGTATGGCGGCCATGATTTTTTGTATGGCGGCCATCTTTTTTTTCAAATTTTCAAAAATGGCCCAGGTTTTGGGGCATATTTAGTTCAAGCGGTACCCCCATCCGATTTATAGTTTCCGAGATCCCCTGAGCAGTTCCATCTCGGAGACACCTTTCCATGGATTTCGGATTTTTCTGGTTGGTTTCAAAACATCCTCTATACAACCGTACCAAACACTACCCCCCACCATAACGGCAAGTACCACTTCTATTTCTGTCAATTATATGTCAGTCAGTCAGTCAGTCAGTGAGTGGTCTTTTAATTTTATATAATATAACTAGTATTTCGCCGCGTGCGCGAGCTGCTAAAGCAGCTCGCGTGGTGGTGGTGTTGTTTTTTTTTTATAGAAACTTCCTATCGATTACGGTTCTAAAGTTATCTAAGCCTTTATGTTCTAAAAACAAACTTTTGTATGGCGGCCATATTGGAAAATGGCGCAATCCAAGTGATTTTGTGGCGTGCGCGAGCTGCTAAAGCAGCTCGCGTGGGGTGGTGTTGTTTTTTTTTTATAGAAGCTCCCGATCGATTACGGTTTTTAAGTTATTCTCTTTGTTCGGAAAAAAATCATTTGTATGGCGGCCATCTTGAAAAATGGCGGAATCCAAATTATTTTTTCATAATCGTAATCTACGACTTAAAAAACCCCCCGATGCAAAATTTCAGTCGAATCGGAGCATTTTTCAAAATGGCCGCCATTTTTCTTTCTTTTTTTTTAATATTTCCAACTTTTCCAAATTTCCCCTATGGTCCTCTATGATATTTGGTTGAGCACCCTATACCAATCTGTAACCGTTTAAAAGTTATTTGCATATTATTTTCACCTATTTTGGCATGAAAAAAATTATTTGTATGGCAGCCATCTTGAAAAATGGCGGAATCCAAATTTTTTTTTCATAATCGTAATCTACGACCCAGAAAACCCCCCTATGCAAAATTTCAGTCGGATCGGAGCAACTTTCAAAATGGCCGCCATTTTTTTTTCTTTTTTTTTAATTTTTCCAACTTTCCCAAATTTCCCCCATCGCCCTCTATGACATTTGGTCGAGCACCCTATACCTATCTCTAACCGTTCAAAAGTTATTTACATTTTTATTTTGTATGGCGGCCATGTTTTTTTGTATGGCGGCCATCTTTTTTTTCAAATTTTCAAAATTGGCCCAAGGTTTGGGGCATATTTAGTTCAAGCGGTACCCCCATCCGATTTATAGTTTCCGAGATCCCCTGAGCAGTTCCATCACGGAAACCACTTTCTGGTGATTTCGGATTTTTCTGGTTGGTTTCAAAACATCCTCTATCCAACCATATCAAAAACTTCCACCCACCATAACGGCATCTGGGAGAACAATTCTGTCAATATGTCAGTCAGTCAGTCAGTCAGTCAGTCAGTCAGTCAGTCAGTCAGTCAGTCAGTCAGTGATGGTCTTTCACTTTTATATAATATAACTAGTATTTCGCCGCGTGCGCGAGCTGCTAAAGCAGCTCGCGTGGGGGGGGTGGCTGCTGTTTTTTTTTAAAAGCTTCCTATCGATTACGGTTCTAAACTTTTGTTTACCCTTTTTGTTCTGAAAACAAACTTTTGTATGGCGGCCATCTTGAAATAAAGCTGGATTTCAAGTGATTGTGTGGCGTGCGCGAGCTGCTAAAGCAGCTCGCGTGGGGGGGTGTTTTGCTTTTTAATAAAAGCTCCCTATCGATTACGGTTCTAAAGTTATTTAAGTTCAGTTGTTCTGAAAAAATTACTTTTGTATGGCGGCCATCTTGAAAAATGGCGGAATCCAAGTGATTTTGTGGCGTGCGCGAGCTGCTAAAGCAGCTCGCGTGGGGGGGTGTTGCTTTTTTTTTATAGACGCTTCCTATCGACTACGGTTCAAAAGTTTTGTTTGGCTTATTTTTCCGGAAAAAAAACTTTTGTATGGCAGCCATCTTGAAAAATGGCGGAATCCAAAATTTTTTTTCAAAATCGTAATGTACGACCCAGAAAACCCCCGGATGCAAAATTTCAGTCGGATCGGAGCAACTTTCAAAATGGCCGCCATTTTTTTTCTTTTTTTTTTAATTTTTCCAACTTTTCCAAATTTCTCCTATCGCTCTCTATGACATTTGGTCGAGCACCCTATACCTATCTCTAATCATTCAAAAGTTATTTACATTTTTATTTTGTATGGCGGCCATGTTTTTTTGTATGGCGGCCATCTTTTTTTTCAAATTTTCAAAAATGGCCCAAGGTTTGGGGCATATTTAGTTCAAGCGGTACCCCCATCCGATTTATAGTTTCCGAGATCCCCTGAGCAGTTCCATCTCGGAGACACCTTTCCATGGATTTCGGATTTTTCTGGTTGGTTTCAAAACATCCTCTATCCAACGGTACCAAACACTAACCCCCACCATAACGGCAAGTGGGAGATCAATTCTGTCAATATGTCAGTCAGTCAGTCAGTGAGTGGTCTTCCAGTTTTATATTATATTAATATATTGTGATAAATCTACGTTTGACCATGTCGCCTGATGTTAAGCGACGATGTGGCCGAATGGAGCACGTAGATTTAGAATATGGATGCATATATGGATGGATGTTTGTTTCTCAATAACGTAAAGTCTACTAAACGAATTTTGATGAAATTTGGTATGTAGGTACTTTAGGTGTTGGAATAGGCTACTTTTTATCTCGGGAAACCGCGGGAGAAACCGCGAGGCACAGTTTAAAATATAACATCTCAACATTTATGTGCAGCCTAATAAAACAAACCAAACATGGATATAAAGCTTGTTGCACTCCAATAAATTACTCAATTAAATACATAATTACGGCAAAAAAGCTCGCTTTAATGTACCTTACGATTGAAATATAACTTTGATCATTAGGACGAAATGTGAGATAATTTGAGTTACAATGATACGACGAGAGACGTAACAGTCGGAAGTACTGAAATAGAAAGAATAACAAACATGTGTGGGTTAAAAAACTGCTCTTCTAACGGGGTAAGGGTTCTCGCTTGAGAGGAACTGTCAAAAGTGCTGATTTATAGTAAACTTATTAAAAACAGTAGTAAAGGTTAATTATTTAAATTTGAAAGAATAATTTTGATAGATTTTGCCCGCGGCTACCTACCGCCGTTTCTGAAACCGTTGCTGTGTTTTTTTATGTCACAGCTACGGTGGTCTGTGGCCTTACATCTTCATCATCAGGTTTTGTATCCAGATCAGCTTTTGTATTCAAATTAGCACTAGCTGCGCCCCGTGGTTTCTCCCGTGGTTTCCCGAGATAAAAAGTTGCAGCCAAAATTTCATCTAAAAATGTTTAGCCATTGTGACGTGACGATAGGTAACAAACACACACACACACTAAGATACACACTTTCGCATTTATAATATTATTATTAAGTATTTTTACAACATCCAGACACGCAATACATGCTTGCGCTTTTTTTTGTGCACAAACATTTTTCCCGTCCCGGGAATCGAGCCCGCAACCTCAAGTGGTGATATTAAATCAAGTTGTAAATAATAATAAACAATACTGGCACCGAAGAAGGATGAATGGCGTATGAGATAGGAGAGTTTTGCCCTGCATTGGACGGAAT
Organism: Petrophora chlorosata; assembly: GCA_951640565.1. NCBI lineage: Eukaryota > Metazoa > Arthropoda > Insecta > Lepidoptera > Geometridae > Petrophora > Petrophora chlorosata. The sequence continues at coordinate 8,647,906 of OX621203.1, read as the reverse complement.
TACGTTGATGATGATGATGATGATGATGATGATGATAATGATGATTTCTTTCTTCTTTCTTTCTTTCTTCGTTTTCAGCCCTTCTTATCCCACTGTTGAGTATAGGCCTCCTCTCCATCACGCCACCCCTAATGTTGATTATATAGAGTTACTAGCTGACCCGGCAAACGTTGTTTTGCCATATAAATTAAAAAAAATGTTAAGGGTGAACAACCCTTATCACTTAGGGGTATGAAAATAGATAGTAGCCGATTCTCAGACCTACTGAATATGCATATAAAATTTGGTAAAAATCAGTAAAGCCGTTTCGGAGGAGTATGGTAACTAACATTGTGACACGAGAATTTTATATATGTAGGTATATAAGATTTCATTTTTTTGGTGGCCTTTTTTTACCATGACATTTTAGTAGAAAAAAAATAGCACGTAACATAAGGTCAATGGCCATATAAATATAGATTATTATCCTATCATAAGGTATTTTACTGTTTCCATACCTGATTGTACTCGTGGTAGGTCTCTCGCATACGGGAGGCTGTCTGGGTAGGTAGGTACCACCGCTTTGGCAGTTATACCACAGAATACTAAGGGACAGAAGCATCACTCCGCAAAGAAATTTAAACAAATAGCGACTCTTGCTATAATGCAATAAAATTCAATTCAGCTCTCGTAGTGCTGCATACCGACAAGTCATATTAACCTACAGAGCGCCTCTCTTTCTATCGCATAGCTCTTATCGCTTCTGACGCGGCACGTGTAACGACGCGCGACCCGCCGTCGGTGTCCGGCTATGTACTTGTAGCTTCGTACCTATAGTGCCTGGTTATACCAGTTATACTGCCACCAAGCAGTAGTGCGCAAGCATTACTGTGTTCCGGTCACGCATCCGGGCATTGAAGCCAGAGGAATTACTAGACATAATGAGACTTAAATATCTATGTGACGTCTCGGAGTGATGAGCGCAATGCAGTTCTACGTAGTATTTTTATGGTATTAAAAATTCTAGGTGGCTAGGCCATTGTTATGGCCTGGCGTGGCGCTTACCATGAGGCGAACGACCTGCCCGTCTCTCTATTGAATTTCATAAACAAACAAAAACCTGAGATTCTTTTCCAACAGCTGTTGTTAAAATTAAATATCTCAAATTACAACAAGAGGAAGCTGGTAAAATTAACCCTAAACTGCCACCGATTTGTTAATTGTTGGGGAGATTTTTTGTCAACGTCTTTTTCTAGGGTTTATTTATGAATTTAAATGGCCCAGAGACAAGGGGCGTCGCTAATTTGAATTTTATGAACTTTATTTTTATAATTTTAAAAGGGTTCCCTCCCTAGAGACAGATTCAAAGTGCCGGAGTGTTATTTTACGTATTTAATTACTTGGGGGTTTGTTTTAAATATCTTTGTTTAGGTTGTTAGAATCTTAATTGCTATAAACAAAAAGTTGTGTATGGCGTCTCCATTTATTTATCTATTTTGAAACGCCAACAGTGTACTTATGACTATAATATATAAGGCATTCTACAGTTGTATTGTGCTGATATGTACCTACCTATTACAGGCGAATACATCATTCACCATGAAGCAGTGGAAAAGACAATAAGAATTATTTTCAATAATTATAGTACCTACTTACCAGAAATAAAACCAAGTAGGTAGTACATATATATAGGTACATATGTACATATATGCATTCGCAGATTTTTTATGATTTATCATTATATAAATAACTAGCTGACCCGGCAAACGTAGTTTTGCCATTTTAATTTAAAAAAAAAATTAGGGGTGGACTACCCCTAACATTTAGGGGGATGAAAAATAGATATTGGCCGATTCTCATAGATACCGGATAAGCACAAAAAATTTCATCAAAATCGGTCAAGCCGTTTCGGAGGAGTATGGCAACGAAAACTGTGACACGAGAATTTTATATATTAGATTAATTATATAGGCTGTATGTACAGAATACTACTATATTATTTACGAGATATTTACCATGTTAACTTTGCCAGTTATTCTGCCGCCTAGCAGCAGTTCGCAAGCATTACTGTTTCGGTTTGAAAGAAATTGTAGCCAGCTAGATTACTGGGCATTTGAGATTTAATATCTGATGCCCGGGGTGATGAGCGCAATGCAGACGCAGTGCTTTTTATGATATTGAAAGTTCTTTGTGGAACTGCAATTGTTATGGGCAGGCGTGGTGCTTGCCATCAGGCAAACGACTTTCTCATATAATTACTCAGTATCATAATAAAATAGATTTTTATTTGTTTAAGTTTTCTCAATAGGTTTTTGGTAAATATTCCGTTTAACATGTACGATTTTAATTGAAATTTAAAAAACCTCGACTCAAAAAACCTATAAAAAGAAAAAAACGGCTGAACCGATTTTGATGAAACATATCTAAAAACCACCACAAGAAAACCTGCTTTAAAATAAAAAAAAACCGCATCCAATCGCTTCACCCATTTAAGGGCTACGGTGCCACAGACAGACACACATAGTGGTCAAACCTATAACACCCCTCCTTTTCGCGTCGGGGATCAAAACAGTTATGCGATAAGATCATCTCGCTACTTAGTAACAAATAAAAATGCTTTTATAAATCTCATTGGTATATATAGCTATATATATTAGATAAATTACTTACTGATATTCTCATACGTTCAATCGACGCAGCGTCCCGACGCGCGCCCTCGTCGCTCTCACTAATTATACAGTCCCTTAATCCCACTTCAATATTACATTGTCAATAAACCAACTTTCTCGCAAACTACAAAGTGGCTACTTTGTAGATTATTCTCGTCCAACTATGATCCACAATAACCAAGTATAATCCTGTGAAAACTGACCAAGTTTGATTAGATAGCCCGATGTAAGCCGAGGCGACACCGGAAGATTACTACGAGACAAAACTTATTAACTTCAATTGAAGTTGTTGATTGGGAGGACAATTTGGGAGATCGAGAAGCTGGAGTGGACTCTTTTGATCACTTCAGCCCCACCTTGAAGTGTCGTAAGGTATCCTAAGGTTCGATTGTTATATCTTAATCCCGTTGAAACGGATGAACTCATTTGAAATCGTTGAATTTTTTTGTAGTGGTAGGCTCTGGCCGTGGTTGTGATACCACCCACCGAACAAAGCCATGCCGTCAAGCGACCTTGTCATGTTTCGGGATGATGTTCGGTGAACCATCGGAGAGACGGGTCTGAGTAGCCGCTCAACTGCCGTCGCCGTCTCTCTCTAGACCTATGTGCTCCATCTTAGGCCACATCACTGCTTCACATCAGGCGAGATAGTGGCCAAACATAGATCTATTAAGCGTAAAAAATAAATAAAAATAAATTGACGACAGATGACGTAGAATCGTTTCCGTAAGATGTTATGAGAAGGATAGAAGAAATTTGATGGCTCGGGCAGTTGGCTCGGTGGCTCAGTGGTTAAAGCGTCGGGACGGTATTAAGAAGAAGTAGGTTCGATCCCTGCCCAAGTAATATTTTGGAGTACTATAAAGAATTATAGTAGGTATAAGGATTTAATAAATATAAACGAAAACAAATTAAAAATACATTATACACCTTAACAAACAGAAATTAAATTAAATTGCGTTATCTATAAAAACTAATATAATAAACCACTACCAGTGGGCAACGTTCCCAAAATGCTGGCAGCATTGCCACGTTGAATGGCAATGCTTATCCTTTGGCCAAAATATAGGCCAGCATTTTGGTCACGCGTTGCTTCGACAAGAAGTTTTGAAGTATCTTTGAAAACTGTATGCGCCCACGGTCCTAGCGTCTCGACCCAAAAAGGTTCAAATACGTAGCCACTATCTAGGCTTACTAAACTTGCGCCTTTTGAGGTTCTCCGCTCCTTCAGCGGCTGCGCCAGCCTTGTTTTGAAGAATTATTGTAAGAATGTATCTCACCACCATTCGAAGATTACATAGAAAATTCTTTATTGCACAAACAAATTTGTAAGTACATAGGCGAACTTAATGCTAGTGAGCATTATCTTCCAGTTAACCTCGGTGTACTGTGTGAAGATTCATGAAGTATTAATATAACCGGAAAATTGTCATGTATAATAAAATTTGCCACGTAAATAAAATATGAATCGTTCATTCTTGAATTACATATTATACCATCGACCTCTTTTCTTTTATATAAAAGCTTACTTAAACGGAACAATAGGATATTAAATTTTAATTAAAGAGAAGTACAGTGTAATTAAGAACCACACCATACTCTTCAAGTAATAAATTGCATTAATTAGTGCTAGTTCCAATTGAAGCTTTAAATGAGCAGGTTGTTTAATTAAAGTTTTTTGGTTAAAAGTACTTATAAGACTTAATTAAGAGTATTAGAAAAAGTTTTAGAATCCGATAGTCTGGTCAATGCTATTCTGATATGTTTTTATGCTGGTTAGTAATGAGACGAGCAAGTCGTTCGCCTGCAGTCATCATCATCATCATCAGCCGGAATACGTCCACTGCTGAACATAGGCTTCCCCATAGATCGCCACAACGAGCGGTTGCTCGCTGTGTGCATCCAGCGGCTCCCCGTGACTCTTACCAGGTCGTCGGTCCACCTTGTGGGGCCATCCTACGCTCCGCCTTCCGGTCCGTGGTCGCCACTCGAGAACCTTTTTACCCCAACGGTTATCGGTTATCGCCTGCAGTGCCACCCATAAAATTAACTACCATGCGAAATACTGTGTATCGCACTGCATTGCGCTCATCACTAAGTTTCTAAAGCCAGTAATAAGCTGGGTTCGCTGTCATGGGCAGGCGTGTTGCTTACCACCAGGAGAACTTGCTCGTCTTGTCATTAAAATACATTACAAGTATGATTTATAAAAAAAACCGACTTCAATTCTGATGTGTCTGACCAGTCCAAGGTCGAATATCGATGAAATTTATATGGGAATGTTCCAAATCGGTTTATAAATGACGGAGTTGTGACGTAACAAACAAAAGAAATTGAAAAACTATCCTCCTTTTTGAACTCGGTTAAAAAGTCAAGTGTTGCTCTCGTTACTCTTCTAAGTCTCAAATGCGTTAGTGTCACTGGTAATACCTTATAGCTTTTATTTCAAGAAAACACAACACATGTATCTTCGTTATTATAATTCTTATAGATGTAAATAAGCTCTTTCACTCAACGGTTTTCCCCATAGAGACAACTTTCCCAATGTCTCTCTCCAATCTAAAAATATGTAATCCGATACACTAAAAAACAGTTGTAGCCCGGCTCAGAAGACGCCATAAATAGTGCTTCCAATAAAATAAGTCACGCCATTCACTTGTCAACCTTCAAGCGGTGACAAAATGGAGCAAAATATGGTTATTGTCATATATGTGGTATGACAGTTGGGCTGCTTTAATATAGGACGGAAATAGAAACTGAAAGAGTTGAGCAGCTGGAAAGTAATGGCAGAGACACATCGGGTATTCATTTTCCCACCTCATATTTATTTATTTCAATCATATTATCCTTACTTCCAAGGAAGTAACTAGTACCACTAGTACAAGATAGATAGATAGATAGATAAACACTTTATTGTTAAAAAACCTTAAATATAGGTACATGAAAAACAAGTACAAGTAAGGTTACTAGTATTATAAACGCGAAAGTTTGTATGTATGGATGGATCTTTGTTACCTACTCTTTTTATTCGGCTGATGTTAAGCAATACGCCTGCCCATAACAGTTGCAGTACCACCCAGAGTTTTGCAAAATCCTGCGCGGCACTGCACTGCGCTCGTCATCCCGAGACAATTAGGTCTTAAGTCTCATAATGCCCAGTAATTTAGCTGGCTACAATGCCCTTTAAACCGGAACACAGTAATGCTTGTGCACTACTGCTAGGTGGCAGAATAACTGGCAAAGCGGTGGCGCAAAGATGAAGCGATTGTACGTTTCAATCCGTATAGGTAGGTACATTCGAACGCAACTCAGTGATTTCGGTATCACGATCGAATCGCTGAAATGCGGGGTCGCGGAATGTTGATCGCATAAACGTCGATCGCCGATGCTAAGAATAGTATGATTATGAGCTTAGGTTCTTAGATCTGTACAGACATTATGGTAATAAAGAAACGTAGCGCTAGGGTACTTGAACATCAATGTGGAGGAGAGCTGGGAGGAGCGAAATTATGAATATACCAATAGAATGGCTCGAATTCCCAGTTTCCAATAATAAAGTCTCCGATAATCATAATCATAATAATTTATTTGCATAAAATAAGGTATGGTACAGGTGATAACAGTGTCAAAAAAAAAGATCTCTTATTCTGCCTTTGCAGGCGTGCAAATGTAGGGTGTCGTAAGTATTCTATAGAACTTATGATGAATTATGTTGTCTACACTTCATAAAATAAATTGTGTTACAGGGCTAAATTGCTAACTAAATCATAATAATATCTCTGATGGCATAATAATTATTATTGATATCTTAATACTTATACATTTTTTAAACTATGACTTCATTATCTAAAATCTAATTCAATGTACCTATTTAAGGGTCATAAGAACCTTAATATCCTATTCCTTACTAATGATATAACTGCGAAAGTTTGTGAGGATGGATAGATAGATGGATGGATAGATGGATGGATGTTTGTTGCTCAATCACGCAAAAACTACAGAATAGATTTTCATAAAAAATTGTATTTGGATTTTTAGGTCCTGGAATAGGATATAGGATATTTTGTATCCCGGGAAACCGCGGGTAAAACCGCGGGATGCAGCTAGTATATTATACTTTAGATGATGATAAATTTAATTGACCTTAATTATTTTAATAATAATAATGATCATGAGCTTTTAGCGATCAGACCGTCAATTGTTATACTAAGCTTTTATTGTTAGTTTTTTATAATCTGTGTATGTTTCAATAAAGAGTTATTTCATTTCATTTCATGATCGGGTGAGCTCGGTGTAATCCCATCCTAAGTTTAGAGTTTCCTCTGCAAATATGGTTTACTTTTATGACAATACTTTAATGGCTTTTGTGGACGGTAGAGTTATTTTCATAAAGTGCTTACTAGTGTCTTTTATTTTTAATGCTACTGTGGAACAAGCTTCATTATAACAACACAGTGAATAGTGACCACCCTTGTTGATCTTCAAATTAGCTAGGTACCACTCTACCTACTGATGTGCGGCCACGTGACCGGTTAGGAGTCATTTGATCTAACCGAATTATAATATATACCTTTGACTCTAAATATATACAGTATCATACATGCTACTACGCTGTAAAAGTGCGTCGAGAAATTACTACGTATTTGCATCGACGTGTTTTAGTAGCCCAGTCTCCTCTCTAACTAAGGTTGCCCTGTTTTTATTTATTTGTTTATAACAATTTGTTAGAAGTCAATTTGATATACATTTTACAAAGTCTTAATAATAATATTATAATGACATAATATATTAATTAATCAATAATACATTTAAATATACTGACTATATATTATTATTATTATATTATTAGGTAATAGGTATCTACTGTAATAGATATCTACTGTTAGATAATAGGATCCACACTCCCATATCAATAGAGACTCTTTTAGCTCTTAATTATAGATCTATAGCTGCGCTCCGCAATTTTAGTAGGGTGATAGTCTACTCGCCTAAAGTAGCGCCGATATGGTCAAAGTATGGAATACGTAGATCTATAAGAAGACGGTAGTTAACCGTCTCCCTGAGACGGTTCACCAAACCTCATCTCGAAACACGCACTACTACGTCGCTCGATAACATTGCTGTGTTCTACTAATTAATTTCTGTGTGTCGTTTAATTAATAGGTACGTAAAATATAATCGAGAATTAAATATATTTTTTTCACTGTAAGTATAAAATACTACCATAACAATGGTATTTGAATAATATAATATGTAATTTTATTTCAGCGCCATCTAGCAGAGTTTTAGGATACTATACTATCTAGTAGTAACCGTAAAGTTTCTTCTAAAGCTCTTTGCTTGATAGGAAACCACCTAAATCCTGAACATTGTGTAATAACTACAAGAATGGAATAAATGGCTAAACATTTTAATGGGACTTATCGTACAAAAGCTAAGTTAGTTTTTTTAAGTTGGCTCGTTGATTTGATCAAAGTTTCATAAAAAAAGATACATTAGAAAATAAATTGAGGTACTATCTACTATTATAGAATGGCTCAAAAATTAAACTTATTTTGTAACAATTATTTACCAGGATTTCGTTTCAACAACACTAAACTTTCGCAAATAAGTAATATCGTATTGCAATACCACTATCGCATTATACCTACTAACAAAAACTATGAAGACGTTTAGATTGTGATTTCTTTACAAACTGCTACCGGCTACTCATCACCAAGATCTTACCGTACTACAATATCTACAACGTATTTGTATCCTCTTGTACTAGGTATTGTATAATTGTATCTGGTAATTCTGGTATAGTACCCATTGGCGTTGTACCAGGTATTTGTATCAAGTATGTGTAGTATCTATTATAGTACCCGGTGGGCCGCGAGCGCATCTGATCCGGCTAACGAGGTTTAACAATGTCTCTATTAACTTATTCTAGGGTTTTGTAGTGGAACAATGGAATCTGTGGAGTAGACTTTCAAACGTTATTGTTGTGAACAATTTTGTCTCTTTTTAACGTGATCAAAAGTAATGATGAGACAATGAAACGAGTATTTGCACTAGGATCAACTTGTAGGTGTTTTGTGGTAAGCCACAATGTGTAGCTGAGAATGACGAAACAATCTAATTGGCCGCCTTAACTAACCAATTAATATATCTATTCGTTTATTATAGGTTCAGTTTTGCATATATATGTAGGGAAATTTGTGGCCACACAGTACCTACTTAGGTACAAAATGTATAACTATGTAATGTCGTTATATAGCATGTGAAGAAGGTGCAAAGTTAGAGCAACATTTATCGTTATGTAGTTCTCCTTGAGAAGCATCAAGAATCAGAGTGGAGAAATGTGGAATGCCTGTGGCATATGTACCTATTTGCAGCGGGGTAAAATAGTTTCAATGATCACTTTGATTTCTTAGACATAATATCGACTCCATACCCTTTCTGTCTGATCGAGCGCTCCGCGATCCCTTTACAGCACTATGCAAATAAAGTTAGTAGCAAAAACAAAGCGAAACACGGTAATTACACTTGGTGGAAAATTAACTGACATAGACACGGGGAACATGCGCCACAGCCATGCACGGCTGGACGTAATGAGTCAAGATATCGATGTTTTAGTGCACGCCACTGTACAGGCACGAGTTAGAAGCCTTCAGTAAAGTTCCTCATAAGCGGAATTTACCAAATAGATTGTTAGGTGGATATTTTTACTTTAGCTCAACCGTGCGCTATCATGCACTACATAGTAGGAACCTAAGTCATGTTCCAGAAGGATTTAATTCGTTAGTGATGCGCCAGGTTCACTGCACGATTTTGATGAATCTGCGGTATGTGCATTTGAGTCATTAGATGTTTTAATTAAATTGAACGTGTTGTCGTGACGTTGAACGGACCTCAGGTAAAGGTTCATTAAAATTATCTCAATGAAATCACAGACTAAATTATATCTAGGAGGTATACATGTATGTAATAAAGAATAATAATTGTTTATTCTTGTATCTGCAAAAATCTGCTTTTGGCAGTAGACATATATCTGACAGTGTTTGGCCAGTAATATTTTAGATATCGTGCATTGTCATCCAGTTCTAGGTTGTCTCTATCTAGCTCATCGGAAAGTTTTTAAAATCGATTGCAAAATTTGTGCCTAACAGATAAACAATCAAAAAGACAGACAGATAAGAAAACGACTGAATAAACCCGTGGTACTAAAATAGAATCAGATAATTTTATAAAAAATATTTTTCAGGATAAAAAGAGTCATCAAAGAACTATTCAATTTCTAATGACAGTAATGACACAGCCTAACTTTTAATACCCATACACGATTTCACCTATATTTAAACCTTTGTTTAAACATAAATCTTTAATAAACTCATTCAATCACCATCACTAAAATAAAAACACACACCGAATCCAAAAAAGGTCCGTCTATTTTCGTCGGCCATTTATAAAATAAAGAAACGCGATCTTTTCTGCATGTGGGGTTAACTTAACCCAAGAACGCCACATAAATCTGGAGCAAAAGGGTTGTAAATCGCGCACCCCTCGAAACGGAGTGATGTACAACCACCAGACAAGATAGACCTCTGGATTTCTTCTCCTCCTGCGGAAATATCTAAGGCATTGCTTCAGCTGATACAGTAGCAGGGGTTCATCAAAAATGGGCATCAGTGTATAAATACGAATGAAATTTTCAAAAAGCTCCTAAGGTATGTTCGGTTCACCCTTTCTAGTCCACTTTGTAAATGTTTATTGGTTTTTGGTGTCGTTCATCTTTAAAAGATTGTTAAATATTAATTTTCTTTTTAAAATAATTTGGTTTGTTTAGAGGCGAGCCAGAATCGTTTATTAGGTATAGAGACTTTTTTTTATTGAATTAAGTAATGAGAAGAGCAAGTCGTTTTTCCGGTGGTAGCGCCACGCCTTTTAATACCGTCAAAAGTAGATTAGATTAGGTAACTATTTATTGCTACACCACCAGAAGTTATTACAAAAAGAAAAAATACAAATTTGAAAACTTAAGTGTTACAATGGGCGGTCTTATCGCTCACAATGATCTCTTCTAGACAACCTTTGGATGGAGAGGACTTTAAGAAACAGTAAGAGACGGGGTGTCAACATAAATAAGATAATAGTGACATGTACGTATGTACAAAGAGTATAAACTATAATATCATGTACTACCTACTTACATATACGAGTACATCTATAGTACTACTAGTATATAATAAAAGTACTGTGTATAAAATGATCTAATGAGAAAAGCATACTACACTGTTCGTAATTACATAGAATACAAAGATGCTTGGAACATTCCACGTCTGCAAAGTAACTAATTGGTACATAACCCCAAAAAATAGTAACAAAATCTCTAAAAAAAAATGCCCCTCAGTTTCTTGCCGTATCTTCTGAGTAGTGGTTCTTTTTCCGATACGGTGGTAGAGTCATTGTGATAATTTGACGTTCATAAGTGCGTCTGTGATGCCAAAATGATTAAAGCGATTTTGATTTTGATTTTACCGTCAAAAGTAATGCCCTTCAAACTAAAACACAGTCAATGTCCCATATTCTCGAAAATAGTAGTTGTTGAACTACTTCTTCTTGTGCTTTTTGGAGCAAGTTATTTCTTTTTTACTTGATCCAACATACGGAACCACTACTTCCTAAAAAAAAGTGATCCAATCCCTCTATTTCCCCTGCTACTATTTTTTCACACTTTAGAGATCCTTAGGTGAAACACGGCGGACCATTAAGGAATTGATGCAGGTGAGGGTACGGACCCCGTAATAATTCACAAAGCCTACTGCCAATACGGGTAGTGTTCGGTCATAGAGTCTGTAGAAATGCGTACAGAAGAGACGAGAAGACAAATTGCACAACATAAATATAATAAGAACTGTAAATCATATTGTTATTTTTTATCTGGGATAGGAATATGATTTATATACATTAATACATTAATTAATTAATATATACGTTAATTATATACACACATATATATATATATATATATATATACATGAACATATATGTATATATATATATATAATTAATGAATATAGAAAAAATGAATGAATATAGGAATTTATAGAAAATATCCTAAATACAAGGCAAAAAAAATGTATTTTTTTACGACAGAAAAGTAAATAAGTAATTTATGACGCATTTGAACCGCATTTGAAAAAGAGTAAGGTAAAAAAGATCGTGATTTTTTTAAATATAGGCAGGTATTTAATATTTTAGCGTCTTTTAACTATCTACACTTCATACTCTTTGGCACATCAAAGGCGCCGCCAAGTGGCATAATTCAAGCTGTACAATAAACAGAGATCGCAACTATCGGCTAGAGATGTTATTTAGCCAATTTATATGAACAATACAATCCTTTCTAGTTTCATGGACATCGGAAAACTTTATCTCAGAATTCCGGATCTAGAATTGATAACAGAACCTACTGATATTTTAGATATAACTACTCGATTAAATACGATGGATAGTTATAATTTTTTAAAATATTTTTATTTAAGTAATCTTTAGCGCTTCTTTAATTCTTAATATTCCGCCAAGCAGTAGTGTGCAAACATTACAGGGTTCCGGTTTGTAGGGCACTGTTTCAAGCAAAACTGGGTAATATCAGATTTAAGAGCTATTGCTGTATTGCCGCAGAGTGATGAGCGCTGTGCAATATCGCAAAATAATGTCCTGGGTGTTATAGACTGTTGTTTACTAGCAAGTAAACGCTAAGCTCGTCTCGTCACTCGGTTGGTTAAAACTCCTAAACTTCTGCTGTCAAGCAGTAGTGCGCAAGCTTTACTGTGTTCCGGTTAGAAGGGCATTGTAGTCAGCAAAGTTACGGGGCATATATGAGACTTCATATCTGATGTCTCAGGGTGATGAGTGCAATGCAGTCCTACGCAGTGTTTTTTATGGTGTTGAAAGTTCTGGGTGGCATTGCAATTGTTATGGGCAGGCGTGGCGCTTACCATCAGGGAAACGATAGATCCTCTTATCACTCAGTTCCATAAAAAATTGCCTAAATAAAACAATGGTAGTAGAATAGACATTAAGCCGGGTATCCACTTAGGTTCGCCGTGGTTTGCGAACACTGTGTGCTCCGCGAACGTGAACGTGTACAGTGTACACACTTAGGCTGCAACATCAGTGCTCCTGTCGGAGCACTAACATTCCGCGCGATTTTGGCAAGCTAATATGTATAAGGGAAGAAAAAATAATGAAATAATGCATATATTAAAATCCCAAGAAATAAGTGGCCATTATAAAAATTTTACTCGAATGTCTTCAGTTCAGTTTACGGTATTCTTCTATGAGCTGTAGACATTTTTCATCGGATCACTCCATGTTCGCGAACTTAACAAACACGTCGTGACACGCTCGCGTCCACGAACAAACTGATCGCGCAAAAAACCGCTTCCAACCGCTTTACAATTAAGTACTTGTATTAAGATGTTGTCTTGTCTAATACTATTATATTATTTCTGTTTCTACAACCACAAACGAATAAATTTAATTTTTTAGTTCTTAAATTAAAATTTTAATTCAATGTTTAAAATCATTAAAAGCAATATAATAAACAAGCTTCCAATCGATAAACTAGGCGCTATACCTGAATGAATTCTCATGAATGGGTAGGCGTAGCACTATTAGCTCCAATGACATTTTAATAGGAGACTACGTCACTTTACACCACTGGCAGACTATAAAATACCGTGTGGATACTAAGTTTAGCCAAAGGAATATACATTCCGTCATTCCATTGGCCATTATAACCAAAATTTAAAACTTAAACGATGTTTCAAGTCATCAAGAGAATTATTTTAATGCCTACTTTTCAAATAACTTGCCGTTTATATTATTAAAATCGACTATTATCATACGTATTAGTTATTTAACATAATATGGTTGTAAATACGATTTATTTTGATTGTTATATCTGAAAAAATGTTGCCACTGTAATGGGTAAAGATTCTTTAGATGTTTATTCCAATAAATACGAGTTGAGAAATTGTCGAGTTAATACGTAAGGTATCGAAAAATATCTTATTTCGATACGAGTTGAAGATTTAAGAGATATTAACGAGAATTTGAATGTGACTAACATTAAATACCTATCACATATTTTATACGTTATACGTTCCGGAAATTATACATCACTAATTTCGTCTCAATAATCGTCAGTTACCAAGAAAACTCTTAATATATTCATAATACATCAGTTACGTTAGATACCAATTTTTTTTTCTAAAAAACATACTAGGTAATAAATAAAGGGACATAGGTACTTTTTTATTCACGGAAATGACTGAAATCCTGAATCGGAGGTAATTCATTTCATATAAAAAAAAATATAATAATCGACGCACAACACTCACATGATTCAAGAATCAAGTCCCAAACTAGAAATACCTAATCTATGAAACCAGGAACTGCAAGCATTGGTGTCGTTATAAGTGGACAACAAAAGTGGACAGGTTGGTTCTCAAAATCTTCATAATTATCGGCCTATTACGTCACTACTGGTGGACACATGCTGTGTTTTTCTCTAAAAGACGACTACAATCCATACACATTGCCTATTGTCAATCGTCATTGCTATAGTGGTATGATGGATGTAAATTTTTCTGTAGTTCTTGGACTTGTAGGTTTCCTTGTTGGCTCATCCCAACCTCAGTGAACTATCAAGAAAAACGAACCTGTTCAAACGTTTTAATGCCGTCCTCCTCTAGATCTAAGTGTTCCATCTTCGGCCACATTGTCGCTCAAAATCAGGTGAGATAGTCTGTAAGCAATAAAAAATATCTTCCCTATTTTTTTACCATTTCTGGAGACTGGGACTAACCTGGGATACGTGTTTTTTCAAGTAGGACCATTATGCGTATCCAGTGCCTCTTCATCAGATAGTTAAAAGTGGTATGGTATTTCTTAAGTTTGTCTCTACCATACTTAAGCAACGGCGTTCTCCACGTAATTTCACTCAGTTTCCCGCGATAAAAAGTAACCTTTTGTAAATCTAGGGTTATAGTCTACCGCCATTCCGAATTTCAAATCCGTTTAGTCATTGTAGCGTGAAGAGATAAACAAACATACAAACTTTCGCATAAGTGTGATTGATGCCGAAGTGGGATTCGAACTTCAATATGTCAGAACGATAGTCACACGAGTAACTAAGCCACACACTCTTGCCTGCGATCTCCGGCTATTATTTATCTAAGTCGGTCACACACTGCTGACTGCCTACTGCAGCCAACACATTCTCCATCGAACGCCAATCGTTATCCGGTTTCACACTGTCCGTAAATTTATTGAGCTAAAACACGATTATGTTAATTCGTCGTATACATTCGGCATATTTTAGCCTTTCTCACGAAGGTCGTCCGGCGACGTTTCGTCTGTCCATAATGTCATCGACCCCGGCTACTACTATGCATAATCTACCTGTAGGTATGCATAATGGAACCCATCAGGTGTGTCGCGAAAGACATTTTGTTGGAGAGATGTTTTAACATTAGAAGGTGGCTATTATTGTAAGCAGGTTTGGCAGGTTTAGACTGCTGACGTATCTTTCTGTCCTTGTTAAGGCTGCTTGAAAATAGTTTAATTTTAACTGTAAACTGTTATTTATTGTTGCTAGCCCAAATGTATTTTAATCTCTCAGTTTTAAAGGATCATTTTATGAAAGAGACATTTTAATTTTTTTCAATAGCTACAAGATTTCAAGTTGATTTTACTATCGACATCAGTTTATCACTGCTGGGACACGGGACATTTTGATTTGATTTTGGGTTGGGTATTTCATATTATTATGAAACCATTCATTCAAGCGCATGCGGCATGCTCGGCCGCGGCATGCTCGGCCGCCTAAATAAGCTTGGCAAGCAAGCTGATTTAGGCGGTACGACTGGCTCTCTGTTCTGGAACAAACTTGCTTTAGAAATAATAAAGTTGTAAAATCTAGAAACCAACACAAATAAATTAATATTGGCATAATAAAAAGGCTTTATAAAAATATCCGTACAAGCAAAACAGTACTGTAACCACATTTCAGACAAATTAAAGTCGAACCTATAGCTCCTACCTTTTCCCATTTCTGTTAACGCAAAGGAACTAACCGAATAGTGGGGAACAGGTAAGCCAAAGGTAAACCATACAAAAAACATAAAAATACCACCAAAGGTATCAGTCGCCGATCTTTGGCCATTTGCTAATTACGAACCTGGGGCGCTTTGTGGATATCCTAATGGGGGTGATGGTGGGAGATAGGTTTCCAATATGTGAGTGTTGAAAAAAAGTGGGATTGATATTGAGAAAAGTCTGGCAGGTTGAGACTAGATTGCAACTGTATAACTATTTACTTAGAATTCAGTTTCCTGTAACGACAAGTGAAGTAGCTGACCATTGCATTGTGCCAAAATAAAGATTAATCTTTTATTTAAATTATTCTGATAGTATTCATTGCTCATTTTCTAATTGTTTTGAATGTTGAAAAATAGCAAAGCAGATGCCTTGTTTGATAAAAAGCGATTATCATCGCTTATGGTCATCTGCAACACCCGAATCACCGAGTCACTTCACCCTTATGTTGTGCACATACCACCAGTCCGCACAAAGCGCTTCGCTGACTCTTTCATTATACGTACTGCTAAGGAGTGGAATTCTCTACCAGAATACTTATTTCCTTCCAATTACAACCTGGGTCTATTTAAGACAAGAATCAATAGGCACCTCATGGCAAACGTGATCCACCTTAGACCGCAACTACGCTTACCATCAGGTGAGTTGTCAAACGTGAGCCCTAAAAATGTGAAAAGTGAAAATAACTATTGCTGAAGTGATGCCGACCCTATGAAGAGGTTTTTTTTATTAAGTTATTTTTAAATTAAAGACTGTGTATCAGATGTTCAGATGAGAATAATTTCTGTGCAATAACGCATCAAAGAGCGAGTGTGGCTCAGTGGGAGAATGTGCGACTTTCGATCCGACGTACCCAAGTTCGAATCCCGCTGGCCTCGCACCACTAACTTTCTTAAGTTATGTGCGGATTTAACACTCGTTCTGAAAACGGTGAAGGAAAAACATCGTGAGGAAACCGGCATGTCCAAGAATTAATCACAAAAATTCAAGGACATGTGACATCCACCAACCCGCACTGGGCCAGCGTGGTGGATCCGGTGGTCCATTCTCTCTCTATGAGAGAAGGCCCGAGTCCCAGCAGTGGGAACGTGATGGGCTGATGATGATGATGATGATGAACGCATCAAAAGATAATAAACACAGATGAGAAAAAGTTCACAAAATTTAACTCACCTCTCTCATCCCGATATCCTCACGTGGAATGTTGTCTCTCGATCCTCATCAGTACCTTCAACATTTAAAACAGAACATGTAAATTACCGAAAACTTTCACCACCAAAATGTCTTGTGAGCCAAAATCTTAATCTGCAGTAAAAATCTGAAGTTCCACGTTCGATCACTCAGGCGAGCAATCCTTTGAGATTTACCGTCCAAATGCTGATCGGTCCTCGCCAATCGATTCTCCAAGTGGGATAATTTAAGAATGACCGGTAAAAATGTGAAACAAAGGCGCCGACGCGCGGGGAAATTCGCAGATTACCCGAGCATTCGATAAACCAATACGCGTGTAGTTGGTTTGGGGAGGATTGGTCTAAATTTATGTATTTATTTATTGAGAGGAAGACCGAAATCCTGTATTACATTGTAGTTAGTTGATCTATGTATCGGAAAGCCAATTTTAAACACTAACGTTTAAACACTTTGTAAGCATTGATTTGTATTGTTTGATCATGGGCGCTGTGTCGTTGTGGATGTTGTATGCTATACTTAAAATAGAGTTGGGGTTCTTTCTGCCTGTTCAAATATATAAATGATAAAAAATAACTGTATGTAAATATTAAAAAAAGTCTCATCAATTCAAATCTAAAGTAAACAAATTAAATTGTATACGAAACGCGTTAATTAACATTTAGAAAAGGATCTCTTAGATTTATATTTAGATAATATTTTATGATTTATTGAATAAAAACTTGTATTTAATAACAATAAAATTTTATGTTTTGGATAGTTTCATTTCTTCAATTTATATGTTTACGTCATTGCCACAAAACGCATCTATAGGTATATAAAATAAATTTCCTTAACCCCTAACAAGATCAAAGTGAGTATTACAACATTATTGTAAGGGCACAATTAGCCTATTAGGTATGTTTGGATATACTCTGAAAATACTCTATCAACAGATTATAAAAATGCACAACTGCCAATCCGCGCCAGTATCAGTATAAGCGACATAGTGTCAGGATGAAAGGGCCCGCCGCCGATTGTCTCTGCATTGTATCGTCACTCGTTAGTCCGCATTATCGTACGAAGATTTATTTTAACGATTAAATTTGTAGTGCGAGGGATAAGAAAAGAGCGAGGGTAGCGAATGCCTAGAAATCACTTCTTAATTTCATATAACTACTCCGCCCTGTGGGGTGCTTTCTCATTATCCCTCGAGAACTACGTATTTTCTAGGAAGTCATCTAAAAGGAAGGAATAGATAAAGAAGCATTTCAGTAAACTAAAATTTAAAAACCCCCGATCGACTCGATCGACCCCATCGATTTTGCTAAAGCATGTCTAAGAACCACCGCTAGAAAACCTGCTTTCAAATTAAAATAAAACCGTGTCGTTTTACCTATTTTAGAGCTACTGTGTCAGACAGACACATACCTCTCGTTTTTGCGTCGGATATTTAAAAGAATAAGGAAGATGGAAAGGAAATAAAAACAGTCTTAATCCTAAACAGGAATTTCTTCCCAGAAACCTTTCAGTAGGTATTTTAATTATCATAAGTACGTAGTTTTTGGAAGCACTAAATATGCGAATAATTTTAACGATGTATAGTATATATCTACTTATATAATAGTGCAGTAGTATAAGAAACATAATAATAAATTTTTGTCCGAATAAAAGGCTTTATTGTCGCTCTTTCTCACGGGCTATGCATCCGGTACTTTGAAAGGCTTGCGCGGAGACGTGAGTCCAACACGTAGAGGCCTTTTAGAGCATTTAATTTGGATATGTTATGGGCAACACTTATCGGGGACTGTCTCTAAGTGCATCATTAAAAAGATGCAATCAAAGACAGCCCCCGATAAGTGCGAGGACTATTATTGGAGATATGGAAATGACTTATGATTGGGCTATTGAGGTGAATGTTTAATGGGTGAGAACCGGTCTTTGATATGAGACCTCGGTACCTGCCAGTTCCGCCTCATAAAAAAATATTTAGGCAGGTGGTGACTCGCCACCTACTAAACGGGCCCCCTTTAAGAGCCGCCGTACATTGGCGACGAGAGGGGCAATGTTGGTGTGTCGAGAGGTGTGCTGCAGTTTCACTTAAACGCTACTCCCGGCGTTATGTCCTTTAACACTTCCACCCTTGGAGCTTAATTCTTAGCTCTTGCATCTCCACCCCCGGACTGCCAGTTAAGGCAAGCCGGGGGTCAGGGGTCTCATTTAGCCCCAGGGAGAATCTCGGGGTAAGGCTCAGTGTCGCCACGCACCGTCGACTCGCCACAAAGCCGCCCCTGGCCTTTATTATTATTATTATACGTAGTTTTTATACTTATTATGGTAATTGTTTGCCTGCATTGAAGTCCTGTAGACAAAATGTATTTTGATAAATAACATTTTATATAATTAGGCCAAAGTTTATTATTAATTTTTTTATTATTATTTTACACTATTTGGTCTCAAGCAGACGAATTTATGCAGTATCTGGGAGGCTTCTAAAACTGTAAAAAAGCAATAAAAATCTTCACGTGAGCATGAAAGACTAGGCGTTAGAAAAGTAAACGCATTCCGCTCATGACTTACCCCCGCAATTTCGACGATTAACGCTTATAGCCCCAGTCATTAAGTCACAATTGGACCGTGTATGCACCTTCACAATTATAGAGCTCGGCATTGTTTTAAACAAACAATAGACATACTTGAATAGCGTCAACCGCTTTGACGGTGGGATTTCCTAACGAAGCTTTAACTGAGAGGATATATTATGTTATAAATTATTTATTCTTTGGCAAAAATCCAAGATGTAACTTAAAACCCTGCTCCAAGACTAATATGTTTTTACCCATTACCCCATAACTCGTCTATTGTTAAAGCAAATACAAAAATAATCACAATATTTAATTTAATTATAACACATTGACACATCATACCATAATAATATCATATTAAATCATACTAAACCTATAGCACAGTAACGGAAACAGTGGAAAAGTAAAATATGGAATGGGCTACCGCCCGAGGTTTTTCCGCAGAGCTATAACATGGGGTACTTAAAAAGAAGGGTGAAAAGGGTCCTTAAAGGTAGGCAACGCACCAGTAATGCCCCGAGTGTTGCAGATGTCCATAGGCGACGGTAACCGCTTACCATCCAGGCGGGCCGTCTGCTTGTTTGCCTATTAGTCATAAAAAAAAAGTGGACAGATAATTAGCCCCAACTGTGGGATTACCTACTACAGCCTAACAACACAAGAACAAATAAGATTTTGAAGACAAAACAGTATGCCATTATTTTGCTAGACCTATATTTATTACTGCAACATAATAAATTAGGTATACCTTGGTATACCCAACGGTATACCTAATTTATTATGTCATGTCGAGGTTCTAGAAAGGTTTCATGCAATTCTATTGCTAAACAAAACAATAAATATTTTGGAATAACCAGAGAACACAACTATTAATCATTATTTATTGTCGATCGTTGTAGATAAATCTAAAAAAGTATGGTTTTTGTTTACAAAGGTCAATGTGAGCTTGAACTTTGGTAAAGGCTAGTTTTATACACATTAAACGTAAAGTTGCTATAAACATAATCATTTTATGTTACGCGCGTGCTATAATAGACAAAACTATCCTAAATCAGTATACAGCCTCATATAAAACGAGATAAATACAGAATACCCCAGAACTTATACCCGTATCGACACATTTGCATGCATTACCACCTTCCGTTTCCACTTTCCACCATTAAGTCCTGGAGACACCTGAGCAACCAAAGCGACTGCGCAAGCGCGACAGATGACACCGCATGACGCCATGGGCTATTACCACGTGGTTGAACGAGCTACTGGTAAATAGTTATTGAAGAGCGGTTAGCAGGCGGGTTTCAAATAATTGCAAACAAAATGGAATAGTTACCCAGCTACTTTCGCAAAAAAAAAGCAATCATCGAGAAGACAGCGAGTGAAAAGATGGCTCCGGAGGGCTGACCGCGTTATCTTGTGAGATGTGCAAAAAAGAGAAACCCGGCAGTAGCGCATCGGTCGCTCATCGTTTTTGCCATTCTCTAGTGGCTTAGGTATGGCCCCTCTATACAATCTATCCAAACAACCACTTAGCAGTAAAAAAATAATCTTTATTACCACCGGCCTACCGTAACTTATTAAATTCAATTTTCTAATGTCATAAAAACTTATTAACGAAGCTTCGTGCACACGTGCGTAGCCGCGGGCAAAAGTATTAATAATGTGTTAAAAACGAGTCGAAATCACACCTCGGATTTGATCTGGGATTTGGAATAAAATAGAAAATTAATCGTTGTAAAACCTTTTGTGATTAAACCCTTTACTACGTCTTTGGTTAATCTATGAACGAGTGCTTATTTACACCAGGTATAGTCATATAACTTTCGCTAGATTTTCATAGCTCGCTAGCTTTTTTGTTTGCCATAATGATACAAAAATGTAATATGCAGATGGTCTGTGATTATTGAGTTTTTTTTCGAAATTCTGTCCATCGAAAGGTTGCCTCTAAGAAAATGCGCAAACCGACAAGGTCGCCTATTGTACTGTATCATGTTTTTTTTTTAATTTTATAGCAATCTCAATTTTGATAATATTTTTATATTAAGAAAATGTAAGGGCTTTATCAAATTTATTGAATCATCCTATTTAAAATATTATGTATGAAATAGGTATGTCATTGTTTAAAATTTATTGAAAAGAGATAGATTTATTAAATTTATAATACAGGAACTTCGACTTCATTATAATATAATTATTGGTTAACAAAATCATTATCATCATCAGCCCATTACGTTCCCAATGTTAGGTCACGGGCTTTCTCTCAAGAAATTACGGGCCATAATCTGCCACGCAGGCCCAGTGCGGATTGGTGATGTGTTTAATTATTTGACATGCCGGTTTCTTTACAATGTTATTCTTCACCATTTTTAGATCAAGTTAGATCCGCACATACATAACTAAGAAAGTCATTGGCAGGCGAGATTCGAACTCAGCGTCAGATCGAAAGTCACACAAGATCCCACTGAGCCACACTCGCACTTTTCCATAACAAAATGTTAATCCTTATGGCTGTAAGTTTAATCTTAAACGTAAATAGAACATTTTCTTTAAGAGCAATAAACATAAAATCATTTATATACAGTTTCGTGTGCGGTATCTTCAGTAGAAGCACATAATACTAGTTAAAGTGGGCTGAAAATTATTTTCTTGCACAACCACAATGAAACTAAACGTTCACCATACAATTAAAATTACTCAATTCAAGTTTTAAAACAAACAACGGAAACGGAATCTCAAAACTTTACCCACACGTCTGGGGGCTATTAAAAATCATTACCACGTAACAATAAAATTTTACAATACCCCTTAACCTAAATGACGTAGTAAATTAAAGGCAAGAGTGCCTTTTCGGCACCTTCTGTCGGGAATGAAGCAATTCTTTTTGTTTCTTTCAAAAGTAATAAAAATTTCATGCCATGTATGTAGAAATACCTGTACGGGACTTGTGCTGAAACAGAGGCGTAGCGAGGATCAACGGGCGGGGGTTATTTTATTTGATGCTCCTTGGTTTGAAATTTCTATAGTTTTATACCGACGGGGAGAAGGGTCTGAGCAGCCGCTCAACTGCCGTCTCTTTCTAGATCTATGTGCTCCATCTTAGGCCACATCATCGCTTCACATCAGGCGAGAGTGGCCAAACAAAGATCTATTAAGAGTAAAAAAAAAACAAATCTAGACAGCCGGCGGCGGCGGCGTAGTATTTGCTAATGGTAAGTTTTATTTATTTATTGGTTTTGGAGGCTAACTACTGTTTGGACACTACAGGTACTTATTATTTATGTAAAGCAGTAGAGTGCCTCGGAGAAGACTTTGCTATTTGAGGATCAGTCCCTGCACTCTCACTCTCAGCCACTTATTATGTATGTGAAAAAAATTGAGGTATCCATTAAGTAATTACAACGATTCGGAAGACTAAAGATATTCAAACAAAAGCTATACAGCAATAAGTTTTGAACCCCCAACTCACCTACCTGCATACACGCCTGTAATTCGTAATGTAGATGGTTATTTTGCAAAGGTTAAATACTTTGATATAAAAGTATTTATTAACTGGATAAGATATTTTTTAATTATTTTTTGGTAATTAAGAGGTTGTTGAGTTGATAATGTTGTTTATCGAAAGTGATTAACTGTCGAAAGGCGTTAATTTTTATGGATATACCTACAATATTATAGGTTTTATATAATTAATTTGAAATTTTTTTTTTAATAATCTTTATTTATAATAACCTACGACTATTATTAAAATGGAATTGAGTCAATTCTGTATATTGAATATATTATAGAAAAACTAACTGGGATCGAAAATTAATAAAGGGTACTACTGAACATGAAACCACGGTTTTTTTTAAATTTTTGTCTGATTATCTGTTTGTTTGGTATCTATAGACCCTGAAACTTATGAACGGATTAGAAGCAATTTTCAGGATTTAGTAGCCTTAGTCTCAACTTAGACTTTAGGGTATGCTACATCAAAATCGGTTAGGTGACTTCAAAGATACAGCTTGACCTCTTCGTAGTACGCGCTCTCATATACCTATTGGAGAGGTCTTGCTGATATGGTCTTGAAAAAATACGATGTCGTTCACGCGGATGAAGTCGTAGGAAAAAGCTAGTACCTATTTAAATTTGTTTAGTGGCCACCTGGAACGATTATTGAGTTCGATCGTGACTCGTTAAAAAAACGATTTTTCCAGATAGAGCCTACTTTCCTCCTGCGAAATGCAAAGTTTTCGTCAGTTTCGGAAGGCAGAGCAGCTTATCCATAAAAAAACCTGATTTATTATATTTACCTACCATATTCAAAATAGTATCAAAAAATCTATGTTAATTTAATTTAATTAATTTTATGGCAAGTGATTAATAGTTTTATAGTTCTAATCGCATGGTGAACGGTTTCTAAAGGTATAAAAAACACTGCGCATTTTATGACGTCCACAAAATCATGGTGCCACAAGAATCCGTCTAAACTGGTACAAAATTGGAATCACATCTTTTCCGACAGTATGTCACAAAAATATTGAGTTACCCGTGAACGGTGTGCTTCTTCTACTTCTTCTCTTGTGTGGTTGTGTGGCCAACCCTGGTGTCGGAAATTTAGCCCGCCCAAAGGCCTCCGACATGGCCTCACGATTATTTTCCTAAGATAACAATTGGGACCGCCGACTGTACGTGCCCTTTTTTTTTTTCGCTTAATAGATCTTTGCTTGGCCATTATCTCGCCTGATGTGAAGCGATGATATGGCCTAAGATGGAGCACATAGATCTAGAGAGAGACGGCAGTTGAGCGGCTGCTCAGACCCGTCTCCCCGATGGTTCACCGAATATCATCCCGAAACACGACTAGGTCGCTTGACGGCATGGCTTTGTTCGGTGGGTTGTATTACAACCACGGCCAGAGCCTACCACTCCAAAGCGCGTAAGCGGGTTTCATCACGATGTTTTCCTTCACGGTTTTAGAGCGAGCGTGCAAAATCTGCACTTAACTATAAGTCATTGGTACAGGGCCGAGTCGGGATTCGAACCCAGATGCGTCTTCAAAGCACAGTAGCGCTCAGATGTAAATACCACAAAGCGGTCACCCATCCAGGTTGTAACCGCTGCAAACGTTGCTTAACCTAGCAGATCTGTTATACACGACTAGGCGAGCTACGCTACGAGGGCTAAAAAGGTGTGCTTACTCACCTAAATAAAACAACAAAAATGTATAGTAAAATGAAAGTTATTATCATAACCAAAAACCAACAAAAAACTGATAATTTCACCTGCAGCGCCGCATGAAGCATGCCAGGCGCGAGATGCATTTTTTCCGTGCCATGCCGCCAGCGTTGTCTAAACCAGTCAGAAGCAAGTGGAATTTTCTCAATGTATCGTTGACTTTTATATAAATTTCATAATCATTAAACATAATTACCTAAAAAAAATATAAAAATATAAAAAATGGACTTAGTAGAGACAAAAAATAAGAAGTGAGAAAACGGCACGGACCTCCGGTCTGTGGACAGGCAGTTCAAACGGGGTGGCTTAGGCCAAGTCTGGCACTACCCGGGCCCTCCCTTCCCTTCCCGGTCCATGAGATTCGCCCGTCTAGACAAAAAAGTATGCTTAGCAATAATTTTTCACACCATAGCATACATTTAAATAAAAGTTTATCTAGAATCCAATATATCAATTAGCCCCTAAACGGATCGTACAGTACGGCCACCAGGATTTCGTTCTTTTTTACATTTAAAGTGGCACCGTCACTAAATGTTATCAATGTTCGTAAAAATTCCTATTGTTTAAATCCTATCAGCACCAAAACAACAAACACAACAGACCCAATTTTTCCATTGATGACAACTTTCAAAAATCTATTTCCTGTCTGGACGCCCTTCCGGTTAATGGCGTTCGCACCTTTTCCGGTTTTGAAAAGCTATTATTTTCTGAAACGAAGGGTGGTGCAAACCAATCTCATGTGATATAGGTATTTGGGTGAGATGCAGAAATGTAGTATGGTAATGCAGTCTATACTGTTCAAACACGAAGGCGCACCCTTTCAAATGAATAATAATAATAATAACAAATCCATTTATTTCAGGCAATAATACAGTTAGCAAATTAAAAGTACCAGAGGCCCATAAAATATATACCTTACAGACTAGCATATATACAATACAATACAATACAAAATGCTTTATTGTACACCAAACAAATAATAAATAGGTACATGGAAACAACTTACAAACTAAACTACAATGGGCGGACTTATCGCTAAGAGCGATCTCTTTCAGTCAACCTTTGGATGGAGTTTATTAACGGAGGGAGATAGGTCAGCGGTGTAAATAAAATAATAATAAATGATCTATTCTAGTATACTAAGTCCAAATACAAGTATAATAAATAATATCATATCCTATATATACAAATTATAAAATACATACACTAGGATAAGGGGCATTTCAGCCCCTCTGTAACGCCTCTCTGATGCGTGTCTGTTTCTGGTGTGTAAATTAATGATCGGTATGCATTTGTAGCGAGCGAGTGCGGCTCAGTGGGAGCATGTGCGACTTCCAATCCGACGCACCCGAGTTCGAATCCAGCAGGCTTCGCATCGACTTAATACTCACTCTAAACACGGTGAAGGAAAACATCGCGAGGAAATCGGTATATCTAAGAATTAGTCGCAAAAATTCGAAGACATGTGACGTCCATGCTCTCTCTATGACAGAGAGCCCGTGTCCCAGCTGTGGGAACGTGATGGACTGGTGATGATGATGCATTTGTACGCATAAAGCTCGTATTTACAAGATATCTAAATAAGTGTGTACAGATAGCAAAAGCAAAATTAATTAAATAGGTCATCGCTACGCATACTTTAAACAAAATTCACAAGAAATGGTTGGTAGGGTCCATGTAGGCGCACATGGAGAGGTAGACGGTAAATACGGATAGAAATTGCTTAAATTCCGTGTGGGCGTCCAATATGCGTAATAATTGTTTTTTTACCTACAAAACGTCACAGGGTGAAGAAGTAATAAACACACTAACACATTTACATAAAAACTTTCGCATTTGTAATCATTCTCTTTTATATCATTTAAAAAGTCCGTGCCCCATTTTTTCCCTGTGCGAAGCATCCTCGTCTTACGTCTCTTCTGTCTAGCTTGGGCCTTACAGCGCTTGCGTACAAAGTTTCGCATTTATAATATTATTGTCATTAGTGTGATAACACTCGCTCTAAAACGGTGAAGGAAAACATCGTGAGGAAACCGGCATGTCCAAGAATTTTTCACAAAAAGTCAAGGACATCTGACATTCACCAACCCGCACTGGGCCAGCGTGGTGGATTATGGCCCGTTCTCTCTCTATGAGAGAAGGCCCGTGTCCCAGCAGTGGGAACGTGGTGGGCTGATGATGATAGTGTGATAACACTAATAACATTTTTTTTTTTTTTACACTTAATAGATCTATGTTTGACCACTATCTCGCCTGATGTGAAGCGATGATGTGGCCTAAGATGGAGCACATAGATCTAGAGAAAGACTGCAGTTGAGCGTCTGCTCAGACCCGTCTCCCAGATGGTTCACCGAAAAAAAAAACACCGTATTTTGAAAAGTTTCGTGAGTGTTATTATTCATAATTGATAAAAAACGGCTAAGACTCACTGTACACGTCGAAATTACTCCGATTACTATTCCGTGCGAGCGCTCGCGACCTACGCCGCGGCTTGATCTCATAACCCCCAGAAGAAGGACTTCTAAAGTGTCCGAAACCTGGTCAGAGTAATTTCAACGTTTAGAATGAGTCTTAGCCGTTTTATATCAATTATGAACACTAATAACGATTGAAATATTGCAGCTTTGCTGAACTGTTATAATTTATTCACGGCTGAAGCACGGCTGTTTTGCTT
This sequence comes from Petrophora chlorosata, assembly GCA_951640565.1. Taxonomy (NCBI): domain Eukaryota; kingdom Metazoa; phylum Arthropoda; class Insecta; order Lepidoptera; family Geometridae; genus Petrophora; species Petrophora chlorosata. The sequence continues at coordinate 8,620,469 of OX621203.1, read as the reverse complement.
GACGGCATGGTTAATCGCTCAAGATGGTAGACAAATTCTAGAATAATCACCGCTGTTGTCAGTGATTTGATAAAAGTTAAGCGTGAGCAGAGCTTCGTAATTATGCTATCTGATAAATAAAATATTAATAGTAAACTTTATGGTAGACATTATCAGGTGGAAAAAACTCTAGTACTGTATATATTGTTAAAGGGATATTGACCAATACAATTGACAAGAGCGAGTGTGGCTCAGTGGGAGAATGTGCGACTTTCGATCCGACGCACACGAGTTCGAATCCCGCTGGCCCCGCACCACTGACTCTCTTAAGTTATGTGTAGATTTAACACTCGCTTTAAAAACGGCGAAGGAAAACATCGTGAGGAAACCGGCGTGTCCAAGAATTTTTCACAAAAAGTCAAGGACATGTGACATCCACCAACCCGCACTGGGCCAGCGTGGTGGACTATGGCCCATTCTCTCTCTAAGAGAGGGCCCGTGTCCCAGCAGTGGGAACGTGATGGGCTGATGATGATGATGATGACCAATACAATACTAGTGAACGGATACTATGGATACTAGTAGCCATAGTATCCATGATACTAGTGTACGGGATATGCGCAATACTAGTGTTTTAGTGACCATGATAGCTTAAAAACTTATATACACTCGAGAGCAATGAATCCGGGTCACTTAAAGAATCCTAAAAATCTCGGAAACTAAAAATGCTAGGTTAATGCAATAAATTGTATTTAATAGACAATGTAATACTCCTTAAATGAAGGTATTAAAACTTCTTAGTTATTGTAAAGTTATATCCTAAAAAAATCAAATTTGAAAAAGGGCCACTTTCGAAGATGGAACTACGAAATTACAGCATTTGGTTTTGCTTTTGTTTGTAATCTGTCATTTATGTGGGTACATAAACCATGTTGATAGTGCTCTGTATTCATTATTCAAGCTGAAATTATGTCGCTTACGCCTGAAGAATGCACCAGAATACTTACAATGCTGGAAACCGGCCGGAGTCAGCGCGATACAGCCAGGACTGTCGGTGTGTCGCTGTCAACAGTACAAAGAGTTCTCCGACGTTACGAAGAAACTGGTTCTAACCTACGCAGACCAGGAACGGGCAGAACCAGGTGTACCACAGCACGAGAAGACCGATACTTGGTGAACACCATGCTTCGAAATCGCTTTCTCACAGGAACTGAACTCACCAATCAGTTTCGACGCCTCGGAGGAAGTAACCCAAGTGCATGGACAGTAAGACGTCGGCTTGCTGAATCTAACTTAAAACCCCTTAGACCTGCAAACGGCCCTAAACTGGAGCGTGGGCATCGTATTTCGAGACTAAGATATGCCCAGAGCCACGTAAATTGGAGTATTGAAGATTGGTCAAAAGTTATGTTCTCCGACGAATCAAAATTTATGCTCTACAAGCACGATGGAAGACACAGAGTGTATCGAAGACCAGGGGAAAGATTCAAGCAAGCATGCATCGAAGAAAAAGTAGCCTACGGTGGTGGGTCTGTACTTGTGTGGGCCGGAATTTCTTCTGAAAGTCGCACAGAGCTGGTGATCATAGAAAACGGCTCTTTAACTAGCGTAAGATATGTGGAAGAAATCCTCAATGATCACGTTGGTCCATTTATGGTCAATTTAGGTGAGGATGCTATATTTATGCATGACAATGCCCGACCTCATACAGGTAGGATTGTGAATGACTACCTTCAAGAGATGAACATTACTCGTATGGAGTGGCCAGCGCGCAGCCCGGATATCAACCCGATCGAGCATGCTTGGGACGAGCTAGGCAGATGCGTAAAACAACGAAACCCTCCCCCAATCACGCTTCGTGAGCTCAAAATTGCTCTCACAGAGGAATGGGAGAATATTCCCCAAAATCGTATAAGGAACTTGGTGTACAGCATGCCAAACCGCGTAAACGCAGTAATGGAAGCACGAGGAGGCAATACGAAGTATTAAAATTCAAGAAAATCGTAATAAAGTTCAAAAATTTCATGTTTCCTATTTTTGTTTTAAGGAGAGATCAGCAGTTTTTTTCTTTATGTAATTTTGTGTTAATAAAATGTATGGTGACTCATATTTTTTTTACTTTCATTTAAGGAGTATTACATTGTCTATTAAATACAATTTATTGCATTAACCTATCATTTTTAGTTTCCGAGATTTTTAACATTCTTTAAGTGACCCGGATTCATTGCTCTCGAGTGTAGGTGAAAATGACTTCATGCGATATTACCGAATATACTACTGGTGTATAGCCGAGTTTACTTAACTCAGCAGGTATAAAATATTAATTTGATATGCTATGTTTCCTATAAAATATATTTATTTGAGCTTTCGCGTTAATTTATGCTAAGAATACCTTTATATATTTTAATTACTTAATGAATTGCTGCATTTCATACTAATTGCCAAATTAACTGTTACTTGCTAATGTAGAAAAATGTTATTTAATAAAGACAGACAAAAATCTATTTTATGATATTATTATAAGATAACGAACGGCCATAACTTAGAAAACCACGATAATTATGAGAAAAAAAATCAATTAAAACATTTTGATGGCATCTCAAACGATTTTAATCGATTAAACGGCGATTATTCGTGTTTATATACACAACATAATTACGTATTTACATATTCTGATATTTGTTTTTAGTGCCACCACCCGTTGACACTACACTTCATGCGAGAAAACCGACAAATTACAAAATATATACAATTTTGATGAACCAGCGTTAAAACCATCGTAAAAAGAACTATAGGGACATCGAAATGCGTGGAGAGTCCGTTACGTCTGCGTCCTACGATCATTAGTGGGTTATTAGATTTTTAAACAAATGAATAGTAAATACAATCCCTAGGGGGTATCTAATTAAACAATTTTCTCAGCATAAACGCTGAGGTACCTCTAAGGGGTCTTACAAATTGTATGAACTTATGGTTATGGTTTGTATGAAATATGGTGTGTTAGTCGTAAGAAATCCAATATGGGTGTAAATGACTCATTAAGGATAATTCTCGCATGTTTATTATTTAAAAAGTTATATGGAAAATGAATATTTCATTTGTCTTTATCGAAAGATGGCGTTAGTGTATTTCGTTGGTAAATATTTTAATTGGATCTTTTTTTTATTGAACTGAGCGATGAGACGAGCAAGTCTTGTGCCTGATGGTAAGCATCACGCCTGCGCATAACAATTTCAGTGCCAACCAGAACTTTTAATACTATAAAAAGTACTACGTACGTTAGTGCTGCGTAAGCACTGAATTGCGCTCATCACCCCGAGACATTAGATTTTAAGTCTCATATGCCCAGTAATTTCGCTGGCTACAATGCCCTTCAAACCGGAACACAGCGAATGCTTGCGTATTAAATATGATCGTATTCTTAAGTGACTTTATCTTCTGATATCTTAGATTTATACTAGCCTTCTTCTCTCGTATATATACTTAAGTAGGTACCTAATTCTGTTAGTTATTAAAATACAATTCAGTTTAACATAAGTCTTAGGTCAGTCTTATTCTGCGAAGCAATTTTTTCCAGACAACTCCTACATCCACTGGCAGATGTAATTCCAATGAAGGCATTTTACTTCAAATACCTTTTCAATTCAGAACATTATTATTTTTGGTTCAGTTACAGAATTCTTACAGTCCTAGATTTGTGTACGTGAGCATTGTGTAACACAGTTGGGCAAAAAGCTTCACCTAAATTTCCTACTACTTTACCTAACATTGGGTTTAAGATATTTATTTCTCATAAAGAATATACATTCACTTGCATGAGAAAAACAAAATTAACAGTTTCTTAGGCTAACAGTACAGGCTTAATTAACTATTTTTTAAAACATAACAATTAGTACTAAGGCTTATTTAAGTATATATTTATATATATATATATACTTTTTTTTTTATTAGGGTATCTTATAAATAATATTGAACCGTTTGTTCGAATCGGCCGGTTGCCTTCTCGCAGCGCCGCGCCGCCGATATCGGCGGGTGCCTCGAGCAGGCAACTACGCTCACAGAATAAGCGCAACTGGAAGTGGCATGTAGTGGTAGTTATTTTTATAATTTAGGTTTAGGTCTAGGTTTGACATTTCAAACCTTTCAAACCTATGCTATGTTAAGTTTAACATACTTAACATAGCATAGGTTTGATATGTTGTATAAAGTGTTAGTAGCTTTTGTTTAGATTTATTCGTAATTAAGTTTTTGTTAGATTTAGGTCTTGATTTATTAAATTAGCAGCTAATTTTATTGGTGCATGCGTCCACAAACCTATACTAAGTGGCATGTTGATATCGTGTATCATGTATTGGAGATTTGTGGATGTGTGCATCTCAAACCTCAAACCTCAAACATGGTCTGCTCTTTATGTATTTATTTTTAAGTTTTCTGATTGCACACGCTTTTGAGTTGCAATCCAGTTGTTTATTATTGTTTTATATGGGATTGTACCGATTGTAATTTGTTTTGTGTAATAAATAAATAAATTCCGGAGTCGACCGAAATTGGTTCGTATCTGTCGAAAACGGCACAATAAAAACTATTTGACTCTAACTTGTGTAGGTACAGTCGTAATTAAAAAAAGTTTTGAGAAGCCATTAAAGTTGTTATGGAAAGTAATAAATATGACGCTACCAACATATTTTTTACTAGCTGCACCCCGCGGTTTCACCCGAGGTTTCCCGGGATGAAGAGTAGCCTATGACCTTTTCCAGGATCTAAAGTACCTACATATCAAATTTCTTCAAAATCCGTTTAGCAGTGATTGAGTAACAAACATCCATCCATCCACCCATCTATCCTTTCAAACTTTCGCATTAATAATTTTAGTAGGATAGGATAGGATTCAATATATCTACAAATATAATAACTCGTTCTAGCTAGACAACTTGTCTGTATCGGCTACTATTAATTTTAAAAATGCCTTCTACTATAAAAAAATGACGTAACGAATTAGTCGAAAGCTTATTTCTTTTGACCGGGAACTATGACCTCATCTCTATATTTTCTGAGTCAACGCCTGTCTCCATTTATTTATGACTTAGTAACCGCTCCACCAAATTTATTACAAGATCTGCAATTCGAGATTTTTTCAAAAACAGGATTCTTAGCGATATTTTTTAAATTCTGAATATTCAGCTGAATTACACTAGATATTTATTGCATTACAGATTTGAGATGAACGCATTATCACGCCTGATTCTATCATAATTCATTGTTTATAAAAGAGTCAATGGAAATGACGGTAATAAATCTGAGAATCTAAGTAAGGTAGGCCGCGGGCTAAGCTAGTTTTCTATAATCACTATTTTTCATTAATTTCATGCCAATATAAGATTTATAGAGATGGATTAAGGTTGTATCTCCGTTGTCGTTTTAATAAATTTATGTAAATCAACCGTTAAGTTTTATCAACTGTTGTCAATGCCGTTATTGTTCACCAGTTTTATTGGCAATTGTAAACGGCATACTGTCATTTGTTTCATAATTCCTAACATTCACCGGTATTTATACACCTATATATTTTTATATTGTAAATGTTGTAAAAGTCATTGTATCATTATGAATTATTGTAATTTTTACCGTTTATAAACGACGTGGTTATAAATTGTATGTGATTAAAATGGACGCAAAATATTTATTGATACGCGTGTAAACTTCATCTCTCCGTTTAATGATAACGGTAGAATAATATTGTTGTTTCTTGACGATGGATTAGGCAGTAAAATAGTAAAATGTTGCAGTGTGTGTCGCAAGAGATGATCAAAATAAGCTTTTGTTGGTCAAGTAATGAGCAACCCAGGTTATTTTTTGTTTGTTTATGTAACTGAATGACTAGACGAGCTGGTAGTTTGCTTGATGGTAAGCAATACGCCAGCCCATAACAATAGCAGCACCACCCAGAACTTTGTTTTGGAAAATCCTGCGCGGCGCTGCACTGCGCTTGTCCCCTGAGACAATTAGCTGTTGAGTCTCATAATGCTCAGCAATTTCGCTGGCTACAATGCCCTTCAGAATGGAACACAGTAATGCTTACGCACTACTGCTTGGCGGCTGAATAACTGGCAAAGCGGTGTTACCCACCCAGACGGCTTCTCGCATGCGGGAAACCTACCACCAGGTTGCGTAGGTTTATTGGAATATAGGAAAACGTTTAAATGGCGTCTAGATGTACTTTAACATTAGTAATTTAATTTATTTTTTTAATTTTGTTGTAGGTTAGTTTAGTTTTTATCATTCTATATGTTTGTACATAATTGTTAATTAGTTCTGTAAATGAATTAAACATTCAATAGTTATTTAATATTAATACAAGTCATGTCACAATAGAAATGTATCACTGTATGTTTTCCGAATAAAATAAATAGAATACTAATCGCTACCCGCGACTCCGTCTGCGTGGATTCCGGTTTATAGCTGTTACTTGTGGAACTGATCGTTTTTCGGGATCATTATCCCTTCAGTCGCTAAGAAGCTAAGTGATAATAAACGCCTTTTCTCACGTAGGAAGGACAGTACGATAGTATAGGGTAAAAGAACTACATTGTCCAGGGTAAGCTATCTCTATTCCGAACTTCACTCAAATCTGTTGAGCCGTTACAGCGTGAAGAAGCAACAAACACACACACATACAAATTGTCGCATTTATAATGTTAATGTGACTGAAACTGAATAATGAGACGGGTAAATACACTCGAGAGCAATGAATCCGGGTCACTTAAAGAATCCTAAAAATCTCGGAAACTAAAAATGCTAGGTTAATGCAATAAATTGTATTTAATAGACAATGTAATACTCCTTAAATGAAGGTATTAAAACTTCTTAGTTATTGTAAAGTTATATCATAAAAAAATCAAATTTGAAAAAGGGCCACTTTCGAAGATAGAACTACGAAATTACAGCATTTGGTTTTGCTTTTGTTTGTAATCTGTCATTTATGTGGGTACATAAACCATGTTGATAGTGCTCTATATTCATTATTCAAGCTGAAATTATGTCGCTTACGCCTGAAGAATGCACCAGAATACTTACAATGCTGGAAACCGGCCGGAGTCAGCGCGATACAGCCAGGACTGTCGGTGTGTCGCTGTCAACAGTACAAAGAGTTCTCCGACGTTACGAAGAAACTGGTTCTAACCTACGCAGACCAGGAACGGGCAGAACCAGGTGTACCACAGCACGAGAAGACCGATACTTGGTGAACACCATGCTTCGAAATCGCTTTCTCACAGGAACTGAACTCACCAATCAGTTTCGACGCCTCGGAGGAAGTAACCCAAGTGCATGGACAATAAGACGTCGGCTTGCTGAATCTAACTTAAAACCCCTTAGACCTGCAAACGGCCCTAAACTGGAGCGTGGGCATCGTATTTCGAGACTAAGATATGCCCAGAGCCACGTAAATTGGAGTATTGAAGATTGGTCAAAAGTTATGTTCTCCGACGAATCAAAATTTATGCTCTACAAGCACGATGGAAGACACAGAGTGTATCGAAGACCAGGGGAAAGATTCAAGCAAGCATGCATCGAAGAAAAAGTAGCCTACGGTGGTGGGTCTGTACTTGTGTGGGCCGGAATTTCTTCTGAAAGTCGCACAGAGCTGGTGATCATAGAAAACGGCTCTTTAACTAGCGTAAGATATGTGGAAGAAATCCTCAATGATCACGTTGGTCCATTTATGGTCAATTTAGGTGAGGATGCTATATTTATGCATGACAATGCCCGACCTCATACAGGTAGGATTGTGAATGACTACATTCAAGAGATGAACATTACTCGTATGGAGTGGCCAGCGCGCAGCCCGGATATCAACCCGATCGAGCATGCTTGGGACGAGCTAGGCAGATGCGTAAAACAACGAAACCCTCCCCCAATCACGCTTCGTGAGCTCAAAATTGCTCTCACAGAGGAATGGGAGAATATTCCCCAAAATCGTATAAGGAACTTGGTGTACAGCATGCCAAACCGCGTAAACGCAGTAATGGAAGCACGAGGAGGCAATACGAAGTATTAAAATTCAAGAAAATCGTAATAAAGTTCAAAAATTTCATGTTTCCTATTTTTGTTTTAAGGAGAGATCAGCAGTTTTTTTCTTTATGTAATTTTGTGTTAATAAAATGTATGGTGACTCATATTTTTTTTACTTTCATTTAAGGAGTATTACATTGTCTATTAAATACAATTTATTGCATTAACCTATCATTTTTAGTTTCCGAGATTTTTAACATTCTTTAAGTGACCCGGATTCATTGCTCTCGAGTGTATATAAAAAACAATATATTAATATAAATAATAAAAAACGCCACGCCTGCTCATACCAATTGCAGTGTCACCCAGAACCTTTAATAGCGTAAAAAGCACTGCGTAGCACTGCATTGCGCTCATCACCCCTGCGCTCGTCATCAGACATCAGATATTTAGATTAGATTAGATATAGCTTTATTGTTACACAACAACAAGAAATAAATTATGAAACAATACTTACAGCTAAAGCGTTACAATGGGCGGTCTTATCGCTTATAGCTTATAGCGATCTCTTCCAGACAATCTTTATATATAATGCGTCACACGTCGCCGACAAAACGTGTCACATAAACATTAATATTTTTTATATAAATTATTATATGTATGTTAGTTCTAAGGTATATACTTATATGGGTCGTAGAATAAGTAAATAACATCTGTAACTTATTTTAATGTTGCCTGAAATAAAGATTAAATAATTATAATAATAATTATTATATTCTGATATTAATTATATTTATTTAATAATACTCTTGATATTTAATTATATTCTGGCGGCTGACGACGATGGATTACCATATATGTAAATACTTTGGGCAAGACGGGCAAAGCCGTGTACCTGATAGTAGTATGGTGTTCGTAATTCTATGGGAACAAAGTTGCTGTTTTCAAGTACGATTAGCTTCATAAAATGTCACTTTGACTTCCTCATAACTCGTTATCCTAGGTCATAAATGATAGTGTTCACATAAAATTGTGAGATAAGTCTTGAAAACTTCCCAGTCTATGAAACGTGTTGTAAATTTCTATCAGGGTTAAAACTCACCAGGGGTGCTCGTCTGATGAAATGAAATAAATGACATTGTATATTTTTTTAAAACATATAAAACAATTATTATAACATATTATACAATAAACGAATATTTAGTATTTAATAAAAACAATAGTTTTTATTTTATTTATTTTTTATTATATTTATTTTCACAGTTCTGTTGTGGTATGTTACTTATTTATTTATTTGTAAAAACAGGATTCTAAAATGCTTGTCCAAAAAAAAATTAATAAAACTGAAACACGTTATGAAAATATAAACATTTATAGGGTGTCTGCAAGAGGTTGTAGGATTTTACATTCTCTGATTTTGTTTTAAAATACCGCAACCCTGTGGGTTTAAAACGTAAGGCTTTACACACCATTAAAATTAACTACAATTTATAGCCACTTTCTTAAAGTAACAATTAATTGTAACCGTCCCAGGTAAATAAATTACAAATTAAAGCTACTGCTACCGCTCAAAACTCGAATATTTCCCATATATATCACTGTTTAATGGAAACTACTTGGTTTTATCAACTGGAAAGGTTCAGAAACTTTACACGCACATTTGTTGTAAATTGTAAGACAAATTAATACTTTATCTTTAGCGGAACGGACCAAAATCAATTTCTCACGGGTCACGGCCTCGTAAGGTCACATTCTATGCATAAATACATTTTTAACTCATAAACAAACATTTGATAACCTTACGCATATAAAATTGACCCTAATAACAATAGTAATAAAGCTTTATTCTTGTTGAAGAATGTTGACGCGAAGAGGATGCAGTAGGGAAAGTAAGGAGATGCTTTTGACATGACACACGCACACAAGCTTACGTGTTTACACGGAATCTCATGCGACGACGGACGCTGTTTCATAGGTTTTGCAAAACGAGTGTAATATTTAGTCTTCATCATCAGCATGTAGTCGTCCACTGCTGGAAATAGGCCTCTCATAATGAACGCCACTGAGCCCGGTCTTCAGCTTTTCTCATCCAGTTTCTTCCGGTCGCTTTTCGCAGATCGTCGCTCCATCTAACCATAGGGCGTCCTAAACTATGCTTGCCAATTCGCGGTGTCCACTCAAAGACAAGTCCACTCAAACGGTTGTCCGTCCTTTGAGAGATGTGACTAGTCAATTGCTACTTCAGCTTGCTAATCTTAGTGGCTATGTCGGTTACTTTGGTTAGGTTATATTAAGTCTTATTCTACGAATCATTCTTAGGTTTTACTCATTAAATATTATGTTATAGAAGGTAGGTACAATGTAAACTGTTATACAGTTTATAATAAGGAGTAATCTATCTATATAAAATATAGGTAAGTACTATAGATTCACAGTAACTTAATAAACATCTCTTGGAAGTAAGGTTTTTCAGTATGCTTTAGCCTCTTCTTGTAACTAAAAAAAGTCTTTCATTTGTTTCCTATGCAAGTAGTTTCGCTGCAGTAACAAACTATGTAAACGAAACCTACTGTTTGTTTACTATGGAAAAGTTTGCTTTTGGCGACATTTGAACACTATATTCTGTTACCATAACCTCTATTTCTTTAGTAAGAAAGGTCGTTTTCGCCGTTAAAGATGGTAATACAAACGTTTGTAATACGGTTATGGGCAGACAGACGGGCGCGGAATGAGTTTGTGAATATTTCAAAATGCAATCTTGTGTCGTTGCCCACTAAAGTTCCTATTGTTCTCTGTAGATGTAGTACGAAGGGGATGTTGCTCTACTTAGCAATGATATTGCCGTCAGTCCTGAGTATAATTTTTAAGCTCCACTCCGAATGCTATGCAATAGCTTTACCGCGGCAGTCTCCGAGTGCCACACGTCTTTTTTTTACCTGCTTTTATATGACCTAGATTATATTTTTTAAGAATCTCATAATATTTTATGACAATTATATAATATGCTTATTATAAAATATTATGGAAATGGAAGGAGACCATACTCAACATGATTATGTTTTGACTTAACGAAGAAATTAGCATCGAACTAATCTTCAAACATATTTCAACAAATAAGAATCATAATGTAGAACAACCATAGTGTAGAAGATGTACCCTATACCCTATTTTGACAGCCCCTGTGGTGTAGTGGTTGGGCAGGTTGGCTCAAATCTAATACACCACCGAGGATGCGGGTTCGATTCCCGCGACGGGACAAATGTTTGTGCACAGAAAAAAAAGGCCCAATCATTTGTTTCGTGTCTGGGTGTTGTGGGACCATGGTCCTCATAGTTCCTGGTTCCCTAGGTACAGGGAAACCTAGTTAGGTGTCAGGGTCTATGTATGTGATCGTTGGGCGTTATTTATTTATTTATTTATATAAGATCAAACATCAGGTCCATTTACGCGGCAAAAATTAAACGAAGTGGTTAGTAATGGCGTAATACTGGTACTTACACTCATAAAAAAAAACACTATTCATTTACTCATTAAATTATCACCTCACCCTTTTTTTAATAGCTACACATTTCTCAACTCGCCACACCGATCGGTCCATTGAACGCGAGATTTAATGCTAAACGCCTGATTAGATCCAGTCCAGCTTCCAGATCTAGCAAATCATGTTTGAATAAACAAGACCACCAATTGACAGAGTTACATACCGTATCAGTTTATGGAACTAGTCCGTTACATTGTATCTCGCTCGATCTATGATAATACTGAGCGAGTTTATGACTGCATCGGTGGAGGAAATATGGATAGATATACACTTACACTTGACACTAAGAAATATAAAAGGTCTAGAACTAGTTATAATTTTCTTATAATTATTTCTATTAATCTTTTTAACTTTGTTGAATCCTGTGTTGCAGATGCAACACCAGAAAAATTATCGTGTTGCCAACTTGTTATACAAGGTAAGAAATAATAATATATATTAATACATAACTTATGTATTACAATAAATACTAAAACAAACTCTTCAGACACCTTATTAAAATTTTTAAAAGCCACAGGCATGCGTAATATAACTTCCAGACCTAGAGCCGAATGGACTGATGCGTGACGACGGTAAGAGACCCGATGGAATGACACTCATTCCTTGGAAGATGGGTCGGTCGTTAGTATGGGATGCTACCTGACTGGATACCCTAGCTTCATCTCATCTTCCACAAACAACTGTCCGAGCTGGCGGAGCTGCCTCAAAACTTGAAAACCTCAAACGGCGCAAATATAAAAATCTCGACCGAGGTTGCATGTTTGTGCCGTTTGGGGTAGAAACTTTAGGACCGTGGGGGCCAAGCACACATGAAATCTACAGGGACTTGACAAAACGCCTTTTTTTTACTTGTTAATTGGCTTGCGTTTGACCACTATGTCACCTGATGGTAAGCGACGATGCGGTCGACGATCTAGCACGCTTACCAAGATAGTACCCGTTCACTCGAGACTTGAAGATTCCCAGATTATAGCTATCGGGAAAGACTGACTCTGGCAGGGAGTTCCACTCGTTAGCAGTACGCAAAATAAAAGTGGAAGTGAAGCGCTTAGTACGCGCGGGAGGAATGTCCACCATGAAACGGTGTCGTATTGCCGTACGTCTTGTAGTCCGATGATAAAATGGGGTTGGGGGAATTAGTTGGTGCAATTCCGACGCACACTCGCCTGGTGGAGGCGACGTGTGACCAGAATGCTGGCTCATATTTGCGTCAAAAATTAGCATTTCCATTCAGCGTGGCAATGCGGCCAGCGTTCTGGGCACTTTCCCCTCCACCATAGGCAATTTAGAATATTTTTTAATAATATAATATTTTGTATATATATTTAAGTTATTATAGTTTAGAAATATGTAAATTATATAATAAGTATTTCCTAGTTTAACACTCCGTACTCCCAATATAATAGTATAGTATCATTCATCTTTTATAAAGTAGAGTATCATCCGTCCCGCTGCACCCGCCCAAGTCAACAACTTGTCACCGCGTTGCGTTGCGGCTCGCTAAAAACAAACAACAATAGAGACTCTCCATACAATATCCTTTGTAAACCTTTTTATCAGCCGCCGGGACAGCGAAACCTGTTGAAAGGGTGACGACTTCATTTCTTTGTTGATGATAATGAAATTATTTAAGGTCTGTCAATAGCATAGTTTAGTTGTGCCGCGATAATGAAAAAGTAAGTATATAACTTGCTGTACTGGGTTTATTTATATAATTTTTAGGAATTGTGTAATGAGACGAGCAAGTTGTTCGCCTGATGGTAAGCGCCACGACTGCCCATAACAATTGCAGCGCCATCCAGAACTTTTAATACCATAAAAGTACTGCTTATATAGCAATGCATGTTCAGTTTTTTCAATATGCCAGTGAACTAAATTTCTTACGTCTAGTCGATGAACAACTCCACTCGGAAATAGATGTTTGACACATTGCAAACCAGGGGCTTATTGTTTAACTTTAACATCTATCGCAATGCCTTTTAAAGCGATAGCGATTATGATCGTGATCCAAATTTTCAAAAGGAATTGTCTATTTTGTTTAATTATAATCGCTATCACTATGTTTAATATTATTTAAGTCAAAGAAATCGTCGCGTAGCACTGCAAAAAATTCGTTTTATTAACAAAATACCCGTAATTTCCAATTATTAGCAATTCAACTAATAATTAATTAAAGGTTAAACATTAAATTAGCATAATGTTCACTCAAATATCTTTCAAAAATTACTCGCGATCGCTATCGCAATCACAATCGCTGGTTTATCGATCTGAAGTTTGTGAATATATTTCAAATGTCAAACTGAAAGATATTGCAATAGATGTTAAAGTAAGACAATAAGTCCCCAGATCGCTTATTGACTATTGTATAGTAATAACAAACACAGAATAGCCAACAAAATTGATGCTTTATGTTTACATAGCATAGTTGTTCATCCACCTGATGGTCATTCGGATCATCGCACAAAATCATACGCATTGCAGATGTTAAAAAATGACCTTGTAACCAATATCACTAATTCTCAATGATGATGAGAATTTAAAATCACGCCAATAAAGGTCTGAAACAATCCTCAAAATTAACCTTCAATCTTTGATAATAAAGGAGGCATGAAAGTGAACGGTCATGATTGTAATGATAGCAGAACTAGATGATAAATGAATAAATCATGATTACAAGTAATTTTGTGTCAAGGCTAACATACTGCGTGTAAGTGTATGTGGTGACCGTAATAGGCTGGGAGATGTGGAATGGTTTGATTACTCAAAAAGTGAAGTTAATGCAATTAATGTTAATACTGTGCATGAACATTGTAGAGATTATAGTCACTATAATGATAACACTCTACTTGTCGTCATATTTTCTGATGTTTTGATTTTACCAATACCTATATACAATGTTTTAAATATATATAACCTTCTTCAGCTTCTACATAGACATACCTACAGGGAATGAGGCGTATAAGCATTTTTAAGCGGCTTTTCTTGAACTCATTTCAAATTTAGATGGCGTAACTAGACTAAGAACAATGACACCATCCAAACCAAAAATCCACTCTTCAAATATAATCAGAATCAATAATAACGTTTTTATGTTTTATAATATCGAGCCTCTTTGCGCACAATTTTAAAATCAAAATAACATTTTGGCTAAACGATGTTTCGATTCGCGAAAGTTTAAAAACTACAACAACCTTTCAGATTTACCTTTGAAAACAAGATATTTACCATGTTTTTCATTCGTTTTGAGAACTTGATATACAACCCACTACATTTGCAGTTCTTTTTCATTATAGTGATCAGAATTTGGTTAAGAAAAGGTGACTTTTCTAAACAAAATTCTGACAATAATAGTGTTTAAAGTAACAACAGTTCCCCGCACAACATGGTCTAAATAGACATTTTAACCTGACAGTCTTATTGAAATCAGCACAGTCATTTGCATAATCTCAATTTAATTGTTTTATACACAATCAGGTAATTTTCTAACTGGTATAAGAAAGAACATGACATGAAAAACGAAATTCTGACATTAATAATGTTTAAAGTAACAACAGTTTCCCGCACCACACGGTCTAAATAGACACTTTAACCTGACAGTCTTATTGAAATCAGCACAGTCATTTGCATAATCTCAATTGAATCCTACTAATATTATAAACGCGAAAGTTTGTATGAATGGATGTATGGATGCATCTTTGTTACTCTTTCACGCAAAAACTACTGAATGGATTTTGATGAAATTTTGTATGGAGATAGCTTATACCCTGGATTAACAAATAGGCTACTTTTTATCCCGGGAAACCACGGGTGAAACCACAGGGCCCAGCTAGTTGTTTTTATATACAATCAGGCTATTTCCTAACTGATGTAAGACATGTTAAATTTATTTACCGTTTCGTGGGAACCACTAGTATTACCAGTTCGGAGACATTTGTCAATGGCTCTATCGTATATTGAGATAGTTTTATCAATAAACTTAAATATAAATTTGATATGAAACTTACAACGTTGGGCTACAAATTATTTTGATGATAATGGTCGTGGAAAGTATGTTTAGGTAGAAATATTTGAGTTGAAACCAATTTGTTGCTATGATTAATATTAAATTTATGAGCAGGCCATAAACAAATCAGTTGATAATTATTATGTTGACCGCAAAGTACATTACAGATAAATTTAACTGTATTACCGAAATATAACATAGTATCAATGATTAATGTCAGTACTAAAACATTTGATTAATAAGCTGCGAGTATTATACTTAGATGAATTTAATTAACTTTAAAAAAATCGGAAACCATCAGAAAGACGGGTCTGAGTAGTCACTTCAACATCATCATAATCATCAGCCCATTGCGTTCCCACTGCTGGGACACGGGCCTCTCGAAGAGAGAATACGGGCCATTATCCACCACTCTGGCCCAGTGCGGGTTGGTGTGTCCACACATGTCCTTGAATTTTTGTGATAAATTCTTAAATATGCCGGTTTTCTCACGTTGTTTTCCTTCACCGCTTTAAGAGCGAGTTTTAAATCCGCACATAACTTAATAAATTCATTTAGCTACTTACTATCTTTTTTTAGATCTACATTATGTGTTCCATCTTCGGCCAAATCGTTGCTTAACGTTAGTTGAGATAGTTGCACTACATAGCTCCATAAGTGCAAGGGACAAAATTTAACAGTGTTAATATCAGATCTCTTTTGCTACTTTAACATTATTATAGAATACTTCATTAATTTGTAGGTACAGGTTCTCTACGTGTCACATTAATAAGTACAAGAATCTAGTCTACCTACGATTGTCCAATCGCTATCAGATCCCTATTTCGAAATATCAAACGACAAATCAAACAATTTACCTTCGGCTCAACAGTTTCCTTTACACTTCGGATCTGGCGCAAGCATTTAAGCTTTGCGAGTGGACGCAAGTGCACATTGTTATGTTTCCTTTCATATACAACATCGTATCTACCAGTTCCACATCGTAGAAAATTAGTTCTTACCGTTTGAAATTTAAGGTTGCTAACAGCGCGCATTAATATGGGTGGTTTGGTTGGTTAATATGAGAATGTTTACCATTGTTGCGAAAAATTGATTTACGTACTACATCTGTTAGAGCATAGAACGGTAAGATTTAATGTTACATTATTGTTGTAAGTCATGTAGTAATATAGGTTGAGCACAGGTGTTAGGGTTAGCTTAGAAAGTTGACTTGCTGATATTTTACGATTTTGCTGTAACTGGTTTGATAATCGCAGGAAGTCTTGTGTCGATACGCTCAATCTTATTTATTGTCTAGGTTTGTGAGCGTAATTTATGTTTATTAGTTTTACCACTTTTAGGTACACCTACAAAGATTTCCTTGGGGAATTAAATGTAAGACCGTAAATTTAAATATATTATTTCTTCTTTACATTCAAATTAGCAGTTTCATGGCGTGTATAGGTGGTAATTTAAGAGCCACTGGTTTTGCCATTAATGTTTAACAAAATATTAGAGAAATCAGGTTTTTGTAATGAAATGTCATAACTAATCGATTCCTTGGACGGCGCTAAAATTACTTATGGTGTTATAAATGTTCAATTCGAAATTATTAATAAGCTAAAGTTATTCGATTAAGCTAGTTTCCCGATTTAGTACTAAAATATAAATTAACATTAATTTTAGCCAGAACTAGTTTGATAAACATTCCTAAAAGCAAATGGTACCCAATAGTACCCATACAAGATAATGCAACATTTATATGAATTTGGAATCGAAAACATGGCATGAGAAATCGAGTAGAATAGAGATGCGCGTCAATTAAGACAAGAAAATCGACTAAAATAATCGTTTCCAATTTTATTTATCCCTATTTCCACTTCAACCTTTCTGTTTCTACATGAATATTCATACCCATAATCGAAATAGGCCAGCCCACAAAACAATTATAAAGCCGTTTGATTGTGGCTCGGCCGACTCGATTAATTATCGATACCCGTCAAATCGAGTCCGAGGCGACAATCAATCGATCATCGTACTCGTGTAGAGGCGCCGAACTGATCGATTGTACTTTTATAACTTGTGAATAAATTAAAACGGGGATTGTTATCTTGGTTAAGATTAATTGTTTTACTATATTAATATACTTATAGAGGTTTCAATATGAGTTCAATAGTCAACTCGAGTTAATATCTACAAAACTCGTTAGTTTTAATACTAACGTGTAAATCGATTGCTTCTACTAGCGTCAATAATATAATAATTATTAAGATACCGTTATCAAAGTTACTGCTATAATAATATAAATGTAGGTAGGTAAGCATTTTTTTAATTGACGAAACGAGCAGGTTGTTCTCCTGATGGTAAGCACAATTGCAGTACCAACCAGAACTTTATTTTACAACTCTCCGCGGCACTGCACTGACAATATCTCTTAAGTTTTACAATGCCTATTAATTTTGCTTAACACAGTGAGTGCTCTTTAAACTGGAACAGTAATATTTGCACCTCACTATTGTTTGGCAGGTGAACATCTGGCCAACTTGTGGTACCTACTTCCCAAAGTGGACTCTGGCAAAATAAACTTACCATGACTACTTGCATCAACAACACAAATTTAAAAACAATATGAGCATGCCTACAAATTTAAATTTATAAACATTTAAATTTAAGTTTAAATTTATAAATTTAAGTTTCAAGTCTTTCGGTTCTGATTTGAATTTATAAATACGGAAGAAACTCAAATCAGGAGAGTGGTTTACAACCGATACCCGTCATCCGGCAACGTGCCCAAAATACTGGCTGCGTTGCCCCGCTGAATAGCGAGGCTTTGGGCAAAATACACGCTAGCATTTTGGTCGCGTTGGGACTCCACCAGCCGCCCCGCCAAATCCTTATAAATTTTCAGTGCTCCTGGTCCCCACGGGCCCAACGTCTCTACTCTCTACCCCAAACGGCACAAACGGGTAACCTCTATCAAGACCTGAATATTTTCGTCATTTGAGGGATTCTGCCACTGTATTATTAAAGACTTATGTGATTGACATTTGATTATGATTTATAAAATAGACAGAGACTCAAGACAAGAATCAAAATAAGGCGATCGCAGATCAAACGTGAATCAAGATAAGTCTAAAAATACGACACTAAGTCTACTCTTACTACACTATGCTTATAAATTCCGAGTCTTACAACTCTCAAACATAATTTTAATATAAACGTTTTTTATTTAAATAAATTAGATGCTCTTAGTCGCAGGATGTAATTACACTAATGCAACAACATTTTAATGTTTTTATTTGCATTATAAATAATTGCTATATCAGTTTCTTTTGCAATATGTAGCATGTTTAAAAACACGCTTACACTTATGTAATCAATTTATTACACACCACTATATTTATTCAAGCGTCTTAAATGTAATAATATTATATGTAATTAACACTATATGTAACATATTCCTACATTAGCAGTCTAAACACTGCAGTGCAATAAATTTCATTAGACAGCTATAGTATTATCGCAATCGATACTATAATCGAATGGAGAATACATCGAATATTTCGAAGCAAGTATTGTATAAAATTAAAATCGATATACCTAATGTTGTTACTCAATAGCCTGTCTCGCAGGCTAGATAGTCGCAATTGAGAAACCACTTGGAAGGAATAAAATGGTACTGATGGCTTATTGTCTAACATTTACATCTGTCGCGAATTTCAATTTGACATCTGAAGGATATTTATAAACTTCAGATCGACAAACTAGCGATTGTGATTGTGATAGCGATCGCGATTCATTTTAGAAAGTTATTGAACATTATGCTCATTTAGTGTTCTTAAATAACAATAATAATTGAAAATAACGGGTAGGTATTTGGATAACCTGACAGTAACAAAACGCATTAATTGTACTGCTCAAGTTCAAAAGGTCTTTATTCAGTTTTCGCACTTATTAACGTCAATTATTATAATGACTCTACCACTATTCAGAAAAACCGTAACCGTGCCATACTTCGTATCGGAAAAAGAACCACTACCACAGAATACTAAGGGACACAAGCATCACTCCGCAAAAAAAATTAAACAAATAGCGACTCTTGCTATGACGCAATATAATTCAATTCAGCTCGCGTAGCGCTGCATACCTACTAGTCATATAAACCTACAGAGCGCCTCTCTTTCTATCGCATAGCTCTTATCTCTTCAGACGCGGCACGTGTAACGACGCGCGACCCGCCGTCGGTGTCTATGTACTTGTAGCTGCGTACCTACAGTGCGGAGTGCGCTAGGCCTGCCACTTCAGTTTTAATATTTTATGTTTGTTTTTGACAATATTATGTTTCTTATGTGCCAGTTGGCTACTTGGCAGAAGCGAAAATTTCCGTATCTTTCTATGTAATTACTATAATAATAATAATACGCTACGCGTCGATTTCCTTCACGGCTTTCCCTTGTGTAATACATTCGTTCTGATAGCGATGGTGATTAAACAACTTAGACATTTCCATTTGAAAATGAGGACCACGATCATAATCGCTATTATTTAAAAATAGGTATCGCGATAGACGTTAAGGTTAAAAAATATATACGCCGCCATCTTGTGTGTGGTTAGTCAAAATTGTCTAAATAATTGTAATCAGCGATTGATTCTATTTAATAACTGGCCGAATGGGTTCTAGTTTCAGACAGAGAGACATCTATTGATTTCTCACCATTTATTATTTAAGTAATAAACCTAGTAGAGCAACATTCTGTCTTTACCTATAGAATTTCATACGCGGTATTGGAAAATCGTAAGGAGTGTCATATTTTTTATCAAATGAAGAATCAGGAGTGGTTGGTAGTTGATACCGATACGATCATTACGTTTTATATGTGCACTGTAACATTGGAATAGGGGCACGGACAACCTTTCAGAAAGTGTTTTAAATTAACAACAATGAATATATATAGTCATGAAAAATATGTTAGAACTATGTTTAAATATTATGTTTCAAATATTGCCGGGCAAAAGGTCACCTCAAAACTTATGATGTCATATGTGGGTAGAAAACGACAAACTCTTCGAAATAAAACTTACAAATAGATTCTAATACGTTTTACGAAGTTTAGGGACTACATTGTAGTAATGGAACGAAAAAATTAAGAAAAATACATTTTATGAAAAGCTAAAACGTAAAATAAACACAAGCTTGACTCACGGCATTTACCTACAAAGACGTCATGCGCTGTGATTGTTGTTTCGTTTGAGATGAAGAATTATATATAAATATTATTATTTCACAAATCATAAAAATAGAAATATTATTTCACAAAAATATTAATTGACTGATCTTTCTGGTTCGACGAACATTCGTTCTAACTACATTTTAGATTTTTTTCTCGATTACTGTCTGATTCCCTATTGTAATTGCAGCTGATATATTGCAGGTGATATATTGATCGATGTGACGCGTGACTAAAATGCTGGGGCTATTTGGCTCAAGAGCAATACTGCCAGCATCTTGGGTACGCTGTCAACTGGGAGTGGGCTGGAGCATTTGGTCTATCTATAAGCCTTCATTGGATCTGTGGGTTGCCCAATTGCTTCTCCTTGTAAGTAGTTAGTTTAGTTTAAGTTTTGTGGTTTTAGTAGGTAGAGAAAAGAATTGTTTTTAGTAATAAGGGCATTGGTCAGTTAAAAAAAATGAAATTTCAGATTTTACTATACCTTAAATGGCAGTCAAAGTCATAGGCGTCAGCTATCACCCGCTTCCCACAGTACCAACACCCCCACACCTCTCAATCAAGAAAGCGGACGCTACGTTACGCAAACGCAAAACAATCGTGAGTTGCAAACATATTAGATAACTCGTTTTTTGTTTAATCAATGTAGAACTAAGAAAGTTTAGAGGTTAAAACAAATTATAAACAAAAATTAAACGCTGTTCGTTAGTAAGCTTCAGCACTTGGGAATGACTGGGCGGTTTTTTGTAAGTGGTTTTAATAGCCTGAATTAGGTTTTTATGGAAAGAACAAGAAAGTGACAAATAAATGAAATAATTAAAAACCATGTTTTAATACGCTGTCATCGAGTTGAAACTGAGAAGTGCTCGAAATTTGAGATGCAAGATTCCATCCGGAACAACAGACAGACAGACAAACAAGAAAGTGACTTAATAAAAACGTGGTAAAAAAAAGTGGTGGAATTGGAAAAGTTGACCGGAAAATTGGGAAATTCGGGAAAACAAAGTGTTTTCTCGTGTGAATACGCGGGGAGTACCGAGTAAAAAATATTATTTTCGGGTATGTGTAAGTAGCTATGAATGAAAAGTTATGTTTATGAAAAGTTGTAAAATTTATAAAAACAAAAAAAAAAAAAAAAGCTACTCTAAGCGCTTTCTGATTGATGTAGGCTTAAAAGTAATTAGTGAAATGAGTGTGTAGTCTCATAAAAATTAATATTTGACTTACATCAGTAACTATTTACCTTAAAGTGTATTGGCGAGCAGTAGTTGGCAAGTCGTATGAATTAAGGTTAGTCGGTTGAAATAATTTATGATGATTACCTGAAAAAGATAAAGAAAAATAACGTTAAACATTGTTGTAAACTGGGTAGGACGAGACAAGGTCTTAATATTTTAGTCCCATCAATTGATTCCCACTATAATCCCACAGCTGGGACATGGAAAGTTAGAGAGAGATAATGTGCCCTATCAATTTTATGGTTTTGTATCTATGCCTGAATGCTTTTTACAGTTTTAGAGCAAGCAATGTAAATTTCTATACATTTATGAAATAGCTATGCTATTTTGCCGCTATTTCACTCGCATGGTGTACGTCCAGGATAAAAAGCATCCTATGTCCTACTCCATGATCTAAAAGTTTACAAAATTTCATCAAAATCAGCGTACGATTTTGTGATTGAATAACAAATATCTATCTTCGTCTATTCACATTTATAATATAAATAGGATGATTAAAATATCAATAATCCATTAATGATTTATTCATAACCAGCTGCGCTCGCGGTTTCACCCGCGGTTTCCGGGAATAAAAAGCCTATGTCCTTTTCCAGGACATAAAGAAGCTAAAAACCAAAATCTTTTCAGTATTTTTTGCATAATTGAGGATGAAACATCCATCCATCCATCTATCATCTCAAACTTTGGCATTAATAATCATCATCAGCCCATCACGTTCCCACTGCTGGGACACGGGCCTTCTCTCATAGAGAGAGAATGGGCCATAATCCACCACGCTGGCCCAGTGCGGGTTGGTGAATGTCACATGTCCATGACTTTTTGTGAAAAATTCTTGGACATGCCGGTTTCCTCACGATGTTTTCCTTCACTGTTTTAGAGTGAGTGTTAAATCCGCACATAGCTTAAGAAAGTCAGTGGTGCGGGGTCAGCGAAATTCAAACTCGGGTGCGTCGGATTGAAAGTCGCACGAGCTCCCACTGAGCCACACTTGCTCTTAATTAATAATAATAACATGAGTAGGATAAATTTAGTGTGTACATCTTCATTATTCATAACTCTACCCAACAATCCGAAAGTGTATAACACCAATCTATTGCAATCTCCCTAATTGATTGTTATGATTACAATATTTATTGGTCCAGCGTCGGGCCGAAGATGTAATCTATTCATTCTGACAATCAAGCTCGAAGTACCATCATCTTCAAATCAGTGTTGTGATTAGCAAATAGAACTTATTGAGTGTCTATTTTACACACGGATGAATGATACAATAGACAATTAAAAAAATGTGGAAAGAAAATAAAATTAATATATTGGGAAGAAACTTAGGTACTATTAAGGCACAGGTTATAGAGCCTTGTTTATTAGTTAGTCTCACAAACGAAGTTGTAACTGAGAGAAATTAAAAAAAAAAAATATATTTTTAAATTTTGTAATAGATTCTATAGGGAGAGTTTCGGATAGCAATTCCGATGACAACTAATCTAAGTTTTTTTTTGTGACTGAGTGATTAGACGACCTGATCTTTTGCCTGATGGTAAGGGCCATGCTTGCCCAAGACAGTTGCAGAGCCGCCCAGAACTTTGAATACCATAAACAGCACTGCGTAGCGCTGCGTGGCGCTCTTCACCTCGAGACATACCTATATTAAGTCTCATAAACCCGTAATTTTGGCTACAATGCCCTTCGAACCAAGCAGTAACGCTTGCGCATTACCGCTGAGCGGCAGATCAACTGGCAATGCTGTGGTACCCGCCCAGGTAGCCTCCCGCATACGAGAGACGTACCACAGGTAATAAAATATATTTCTTTTTATAGAATTATCCTTTTTTCAAAACGTAAATGTATTTTCGGTTAAAAAAAACGATTTTTCTGCCTACAATCGATTAAAGGTCCATTTATTTTGTCTTAATTATGGCCATGTCGGAGGCCTTCGGGCGGTCTACAACTCCAGTACCATGATTGGCTTCACACCTACACAAAAAAAGAAGAAAGAAAGAGGTTAAATTAGTCTTATACCATCCAGCTATCTCGTGAGGACTGCCTCTTCCAAGACGTACCGATATATCAAAAAACCATATTATAAAAAACCGAGTTTTCTGATGTATCTTCGAAATCCAAGGTCGAATAACGATGAAACTTATAAAG
The DNA here is from genome assembly GCA_951640565.1 of Petrophora chlorosata. Classification (NCBI taxonomy): domain Eukaryota; kingdom Metazoa; phylum Arthropoda; class Insecta; order Lepidoptera; family Geometridae; genus Petrophora; species Petrophora chlorosata. The sequence goes on along the minus strand of OX621203.1, from coordinate 8,596,343 downwards.
GCTCACGTTGAAGCTATACTGAACGCAAAAAGAATTTTCCAAATCAGTTAACAAAAGACAGTTCTGAGGTAACAAACATAAAAAAATACAATTAAATTGAGAACCTCCTCCTTTCTTAAAGTCGGTTAATAAAATTTAAAGTTGAAAAAACTAAGACAACTAAGATACGCTTTACTATGTGAAGTAAAACTCGTTACGACAAATTAAATAAGCCCAAAGTCTATGAGTTTACTAGTAGCTATTCCAAGCAATACTGTGTTCCGGCACTCCGGTTTGAAGGGCACTGTAGCCAGCGAAGTTACTGGGCATATAAGACTTAATATCTGATGTCTCGGAGTGATCAGCGCAATGCAGTGCTGCACAGTACTTTCATAAGTTCTGGGTGGAACTGCAACGGCAGGCGTGGCGCTTCAGGCGAACGACTTGCTCGTCTCATCACTCAGTTCCATAAAAAACAGAGTTCCGTTACCCATCTATTCTTCCAGCTTATCATCAGACCAGCTCGATGGTAACATATGTGGCCAAGTTTCATGATTATACGATAAATATTAGAATTTGATGAAATTCAGTTCCTTAGATTCCATAAATAGTTACAACTTATAGGTTAACCTAATAAAAGCGTGTTATGCAAGTATACATTGTATCAAAAGAAAAACCGACTTTAATGTATCTTCGAAATCCAAGGGCAAGTATCGACTAAATTTATAGGGGCTTCGTGGCTTTACTAAACCCAATGCAAAGAATTTTCCAAATCGGTTCATGAATGACGGAGACTGTGGTAAAAACATAAAAAAATACAATCGAATTGAGAACCTTCTCCTTTTTTTGAAGCCGGTTAAAAGATCGGCATCTACGCGCATGACCATTACATTGAAATCAACATCTGGTAACTACCGGTTATAACAAAAACAGTTAATCAGCTTATAATAAATTACAATATAATTTTTTCCTATAAATTGAATGGAATCTTTGATCCGGGATGTAGCTATTCTTCCATTAAATAAGATAAACCGCAAAAAAAGCAATTGTGTTCAAGTTTCTACTGAAATAACATTCATTAAAAAATACTTTAATGATATTGTGAGTTCAGTTGTTGTAAGTTTTGTAGTGTTAGGCCGACACCTCTGTCAGATATTCAACCGTCAAGCAGTAGTGCGCAAGCATTATAGTGTTCCGGTATAAAAGGCAATGTTTCAGTTGAAAAAACTGGTTATTATGCGCCTTAAGACATTGTGTTAGAGTGAGGAGCGCAGTGCAGCATAAAACATACGAAAGTTATTGTTGCAGTGCCAGCGGAAATCGAACTCCGGTGAGTCGGATAGAAAGTCGTGCGAGATCCAGCTGAGCCACAATCGTGTACAGAGAAACCTATTATGAGATTTTTTTATGGAACTGAGTGGTGAAACGAGCAAGTCGTTCGCCTGATGGTAAGCGCCACGCCTGCTCATAACAATTCCAGTGCCACCAGAACTTTTATTACCATTAAACGCACTGCGTAGCACTGCATTGCGCTCATCACTGCATTGCGCTCATCACCCGGAGACATCAGATATTAAGTTATGCCTGTGGTTATGCCCAGCAATTTCGCTGGCTACAATCGTAAGTAATAGTTACTATTCTTTGCTACTGTGACCGGAACCGGAACCTTCTAACCGGAGCACAGTAATGCTTTCGCACTACTGTTTGGCGGTAGAATAACTGGCAAAGCTGTGGTACCTAGTGCCAACCCAGACGGCCTCCCGCATACGAGACACCTGCCGTGAGTCAAATGCTAACAATTTTACAGAACAATACGACCGACATGGTAAATTTTATGGCTAAAAATTAACAAAAAGCAAGTCATATAGAAGATGCGATAGAAAAGCTTACTAACAAAGTAGAACCGGATAGAGTCTACCGCTCATTTGACCTGGTGCAACCACAATTGCATAAACGAAAATTTTACTTAGACCCTGTGCCACCAGAGTAGCCATGGAGACCACGGGTCGTTTAAACGATTCTCAATGCTATTGCATCGAGTTAAAGGCCACAATGAGGAGTCAAACCAATCTTTGTTCAATATTTTTCTACCTATAAGAAACAGTATTTTTTTACTTCACTTGGGCTTTCGAAGTCTTTGTGACAGCATGCCAGAGCGCTGCATCCCGGAGGCGGGAACAAATAGCACGCGGTTTTTTTTTTGCCCGGGTAAGTGAGCGTGAACACATTTAGGTATCTAGATAGAACATTTTTACGTAGGTTGGTTGTTCAGTCTTACCTCAGATTTTGTTAACAGGTCAAGTCCACACTTTAAACAAGCACCAGTTCAAGAGCTCACTCCAGTTGTACGACAATAAGGAATGGTTACTTTTGCAAAGGTCAAGAGTGTACACTCTTGTTCGATTTCTAGGCGTGTCGAGTACCTGAATGTTTATCTTTTTTTGGCTCCTGCTCTGAGTTTTGTACTTGGTTAGTTTAGCCACAGATTAAATAGTTTGTAAGCATTTTTTTGGACACAGATTAAGTACTAGCACAGAATACTTAGGGACAGAAGCATCACTCTGCAAAGAAATTTATACAAATAGCGACTCTTGCTATGACGCAATAAAATTCAATTCAGCTCGCGTAGCGCTGCATACCTACCAGTCATATTAACCTACAGAGCGCCCTACATAGCTCTTATCTCTTCTGACGCGTCACGTGTAAAGGCGCGCGACCCGCTGCCGGTGTCCGGCTATGTACTTCTAGCTTCCTACCTACAGTGCGGAGTGAGCTAGGCCTGGTACTAGTTTTTATGATTCGGTTATATCATCATCCACAGCCCTTTACATCCCACTGCTGGGTATAGGCCTCTCCCATAACATGCCATTCGCCTCGACTCTGTGTCATTTGTGTCCAGGTTTGACCTTAGAGTATTACTATATCGTCGACCCATCTTGCTTCCGGACGTCCAACTGTCATTTGATTTAAAATATTGATATCATTACCTATACACATATTATTATGTACCTATTATACTATTCAATGGTATAACTTATATATATTTTGATGATATTTCCATCCCTCTCACACTGACAAATGGCTATACGGCTGCAAATCTCCAAAACAATTAACCCAGCATCTCTATAAAATATTTTAACACAGAACATTACCATCACTGATACATCATTAATATCCCGGTATTGAAACATCACTTGTCAATCATCTATGAAGAATTATGCGCCTGCGCACGATTGGTGCGGACTGAGATTTGTTCCTTAGTGAGATCGACGACAGGTTGAGATTAATGCTAGAATGTTTTGAGGTTAGAATACCTAATTGAAAACATATAGAAACGAAATTAGGCAATAAAAAAATGTTTTGCAAGTTTTCGAAAGAAGATATTTTGAGATGTAACTATACATTTTAAATCAAATAAAGCAAATTACTATTTAGGAAATATTTTTTTATTCCTAAATTCAAAATTGTGATGAGCTAGCTAACGATTGCGACCCACTTGATGTATGTTACCCATAGCATACCATCTTTAATACTCTAATCATACGTATTTTCTTTGCTTTTTAAATCTTTTTAAACGACTTCAAAAAAGAAGAAGGTTCTCAAGGACTGTATGTATTTTTTATGTTTGTTACGCTATTACTTCATCCTGATTTTGAGAGTTCTTCATTTTTTTTGCGTTGGGTTCAGTATAGCTAAGTAAAAGTTAGTTTTCTTTGGTATAGCTTCAAGGTGGTCCAATTTCATCGATATTCCTACCTTGGACGTGAAAGATAAATTGAAGTCGTTATTTTTTTGTTAAAAATGAATTATTATGATAGTAATAGCTTCGCAGAAAAATCTAAAATACCTTATTGATAGATTATAATATGAAATGGATATAATAAAATATTATCCACACGTTCATGTGTAGGTACGACAAAATCGATCCCATGAATCGAAACTCGTGACATTTCCACGATCTTCTTCAAGTCTAAAATAGCGGACACATTGCCAAACTTTCCCAAGTACCTGTTCAATATTCCGAACGGTGAATGAAGTAAACTCACTTCACAATGAGTACTTAACAATCGGTCTCAATTACGAAACGAAATGAGCGTACAAGGCTCGTACTAACAATGAGGAGATGGCCACGTGAGAAACAAAATGGAGAAGGCATACAAGTTTTTAATATAGTTATGTTTTACCAAATGGTTTTCTAACCAATGTCTGCCTACCAATTAGTCTCATAACTAAACACATGAAACAAACAACCACTCGTATTCACTCGTGGTAAGTCTCCGTATGCGAGCAATGATGATTATAGCCAGCTTGGTTTTATGCTCCTTGTATGCAGAAGGCGGTCTGGGTAGGAAACTAGGTACCACCCCTTTGCCAGTTATTCTGCCGCCAAGCAGAAGCGCGCAAGCATTACTGTGTTCCGGTTTAAAGGGCATTGTAGCCAGCAAAATTACTGGACATATGAGACATAACTGATGTCTCGGGGTGAAGAGCGCAATGCAATGCTACGCAGTACTTTTTATCCAGTGACATGCCACAAGCGAAGTAATAATCTAGCATTAGACATCATATTTTTTTGTCTCCGCTGGTACAATCTGTTTACTTCTCGGCAAACATCTGAGGTCGAGCAAAGGGGTACGCTGAAAACCAGCCCTGCAGGGCTGGTTTTCAGCGTAGCAGTAGCATCAGAAGTAAAGTTTACACAGAACGATGCTGAGCCTACCCCTTATTGCCAAACCATAATAGTATATAAATATTGTAGATATATCAAGTTATGTTAAGTTATTGGCAATAAAAAATCATTTTCTTTCTTTCTTTCTTTCGTTCATTAGTATATTCATCATCATCAGCACATCGCGTTCCCACTGCTGGGACACGGGCCTTCTCTCATAGAGAGAGGATGGGCCATAATCCACCACGCTGGCCCTGTGCGGGTTGGTGGATGTCACATGTCCTTGACTTTTTGTGACAAATTCTTGGACATGCCGGTTTCCTCACGATGTTTTCCTTCACCGTTTCTAGAGCGAGTGTTATATCCGCATAAAACTTAAGAAAGTCAGTGGTGCGGGGCCAGCGGGATTTGAACTCGGGTGCGTCGGATCGAAAGTCGCACGTGCTCCCACTGAGCCACACTCGCTCTATTCTCTCTATCGCATTAGTATATTATACCTCCTCTATTATTTCACACTCCATCCAACTCAAGAATATGGGCATGCTTGTTCATAGGGTAAACACAACAACTGTCGACGCTAATCAAACAAGAAAACTCCATGTGTGTCCGAGCGTCTAAGCAATCGTTACGGTGGTCCAACAATTGTCCAGACCACCTCATTGTCCAGATGTTTGCCGTCTTTTGTTTATGAAACTTTCTCAATTAACTGCTGTGCGCGAAACTCTGCCTTCACTGGACACCTGTATGTTTAGTTGATTCCTCGTGTACACGGAGATTAAGAGGAATATAATAGATTTTAATTGTTTTCTTAAAAGGTATTTTAGGTTGTTGAGGCCAAATTTCAGACCTTCGAGCATCAACTTAAAGATGCCAGCCTGTCGATATTTTCAAACGAAGGAACCAGCGTCTCTGTTCCCGATTTTTATATTCTAGGTGTCTTCAAATCCAGAATGGATTAGTATCTTCGAATCACTTTCCATCAAGTGAGAATGCGGTCAAATGCTTGCCTATCCTGTTATAAAAAAAAGATTTCACGTTGGTACAAGTGGGTCTAAGAATACCACACCTAGCATGCTTGCGCAATAATTACGCACTTTATTGTCTTTATACTTACGTTATAGGTACTATATGTAGTGTCTCTCAACTGTTTGAAGTTAGTAGAATTAGTTGACTTGGCACTTGTCTTTTGTCTTGACTAATTGGAAAGTAGTTTCTAATTAACGGTAAACAGACGAAGGTATCATTTTTATAGTCTTCGACGATTGCAGTGACGTAACCAAAGCCGTTGACGAATAATGGTCAAGACGTGGCGATGTATGTCAAAAATTCACTAGGTGGGAGGTCTCTCGTATGCTGGAGGACGTTTGGGTAGTTACGACCGCTTTGAAAGACAGAAAGAAGGACAAAACTGCACACGTTACAACAACTTTGCCAGTTATTCTGGCGCTAAGCAGTAGTGAACAAGAATAATTGTTTCAGTTTGAAGGGCATTGTAGAGATTTAATATCTGTCGTCTCAGGGTGACGAGTGCAATGCAGTGCTTTTCATGGTATTAAAAGTTCTGTGTATGGAAATAGCTTTGGGAAGGCGTGGCGCTTACCATCAGGCGAACAACATGCAAAAACCATTGCTCAGATACATAAAAAAATTTGGTCAAATTAGATGCCAGTCAGAAGAACGAGTCACGCAGAACATAAAAATAGTTTTTTTTACTGATTTGAGTGATGAGACGAGCAAGTCGTTCGCCTGATAGTAAGTACCACGCCTTCTCATAACGATGGCAGTGTCACCCAGAACACTGCAATTGTAAACAAGTGGCCAATTTGAATCTTATTAGAGTGTTATGACAAAACTAATCTGTTATCGATTCGTACGATAATAGTCTTTAAAATACTGCAATCGAAATGTAAAATGTGTGAATCAGTATTTGTGTGTTATGTGCATAGTTTCCGTGTTGAAAAAAGAAAACTCAAATTACAACAACATCATTTTCTTTACATGTTTTGGAAAATATTTTTTTCTAATTAATACGTCATTATTTAGCGCCAAGTTTTAGCTTTCCAACGATATATCACATGCGTGATATATTTATAGAAGAAATGAAACTCTATTGTTTTTCTAAGCTAAGTCGTAATAAAAAATGCCGTATAAAAGGATGGCTTTCGTACATAGGGTCGCAGATTTGTGGGATTAGACGTTCTAAGGGTTAATACCATAAAAAGCACTGAGTGGCATTGCGTTCATCACCCCTCATCAAGAAGAAGAAAGAGGGATCAGAAGTGATCCCCCGTCTTTTACAGGTTCAGAAAAACATCATGTGCGGCTATGGATGTGTTGTACAAATCCATAGCCGTCGGTGACTGCTTTCATCATCTACTTGTTCGACGCTCTTTTATTTAAAAATAAGATTCTCGGAATATTTTCTCACCATGATAGTCATGTAAAAGTCATCACATTAGTTTTAACGACAGACGTTTACAGAATAACTCGCTTTTTCTTGGTCTCCAGATTTATGTTATGACTAATAACATTACCGATACTAAAGGTTGGACAAACATAATCTTTAAAGTTATTTTCGAACACAAAACAAGCGCTTGTAAAAATAATTTCACAAGTTATAAATAAATATTATGAAATTCAAAATAAATATATTATAATATAAATAAATATTATACTACGAACCTTACTATGAACGTATTATATTGCACATATGTTACATCAATTACGGTAAATGTTGTTTCATTAAATTTAAGCATTTATTAATGGTGGAAATCTAAGAAATTATTGTACAATTTTATGAGAAATTTAAGAACTTGAGTTACCTTAATCATTTTCATCATCTTACCTTTAACCTACTTGGGTAGGTACCACAGCTTTGCCAGTTATTCTGCCGCCAAGCAGTAGTGCGCAAGCGTTACTGTGTTCCGGTTTGAAGGGCATTGTAGCCAGCGTTATTACTGGGCATATGAGACATATCTGATGCCTGGGGGTGATGAACGCAATCCAGTGCTTTCATTGGTTTACAATAATTTTTTAGTGGCAATTGTTATGGGCAGGCGTGGCGCTTAACATCAGGCGAACTACTTGCTCGTCTCATCAACCAGTACCATAAACAAGTATACGTTTTATCAAACAAAAAAAACCGACTTCAATCTTCGAAGTCCAAGGTCAAATATCGATGAAATGTATATGGGACCACTTCGTAGCTATACTGAACCCAACGTAAAAATAATTTTACAGATCGGTTAATGAATGACGGAGTTCTAAGGTAACAAACATAAAAAAAACAATCGAATAGAGAACCTACTCCTTTTTTCAAGTCGGTTAAAAAACATCTCTGCGCATTAAAATCTCAATCTCTCTTAAATCTGTCTTATAAAAATAAGTATTTAGACTTAATTCAACTCTATTGCATAAAATACCTACCTATATAACTAGGCGCAGTAAGCTAAATTGATCATTCACAAAACACAAACACCTTAGTTATCTTTGTGAATCATAAAAAAACAACCATGAGATCAGCTGTGGGCAACAAAACTCCAGCACTTGTGGTTCAAAAATAAACAACCAAGTCAACGGGCACTCAACATCAATTTCAAATGCAGAGGTCAGGAACCATTGTCTGACCGCTTGTTGGTAAAAAATGTTGATGACCACTGACCAGTACAAGTTGATACTACATTAACGAAGCAGTAAGGGTAATAGGGGATCGGACAGTAATCGAAAAAAATCTAAAATATAGTTTGAACGAATGTTTGTCAAATTCGAAATATGATTCAATCAATATTAATTTATTATTAAATTGTAAAATATTAATAATTAATATTTTTAAATCAATAAATAAAATCTAATGTTTCTGACATTTTTTATCTGTTCCGAAACACAACACAGTGCATGACGTCATTTCAAAGTAAATACCGAGTGCGAAGCTTGTGTTTATTTTATAGTTTTGCTTTTTATTTAAATCAACACGATATGTTTTTCATGCCATGACGACCCTAAAGTTGTTGAAAGCTGTTCGAGTGGTGCGAGGCCAGTGGGATTCGAACTCGGGTGCGTCGGATCGAAAGTCGCACGTGCTGAAACTGAGCCACACTCTTTCTTAGGTAGTCGCCATCAATAAATTATACACTACTATCTGCACCTATATATAGAATATCTTCGTATATATATCTCGTCGTTGTGTTTTTGGGATTAAAAAGAATTCTGTGTTTGTCCAACGTATAAGCTACCTCTATTCCAAATTCCGTTTATCCGTTGCGGCGTAAAAAACAGTTAGTTCAAACAGACTTCTAGGCATAATATTCCTTACCGTTTCCACTGTATATGGTTGTATGTTGTTACATCACATACTTATACAATATGAAATCCGTATAGCAAGCAATTTGATTAATTGATCGAAAATTCTTCACAATGAGCAAAAAACTTAATTCGGATTAAAATTGTTTGCAAAACTTAAGTGAACAATGTCCTTAAATTGTCTTCTTCAATAGGTATTCAATGTAATCAATGAGCATTATAAGTAAAACAATTAGGAAGAAGAAAATGTTGAAGAAAATGATATTGCGGGCAGGGACATAACTTGCGTCTTCGGAATACCGTCCCGACGCCTTAACCACTGGGCACAGTCCATTACGTTCCCACTGCTGGGACTCGGGCCTTCCCTCATATAGAGAGTATGGGTCATAATCCGCCGTGCTGGCCTAGTACGGGTTGGTGGATGTCACATGTCCTTGAATTTTGTGATAAATTCTTGGACATGCCGGTTTCCTCACTATGCTCCTTCATCGTTCTCAGAGCGAGTGCTAAATCCGGACATAACTTAAGAAAGTCAGTGGTGTGAGTCTAGCGGGATTCAAACTCGGGTGCGTCGGATCGAAAGTGCTCCCACAGAGCCACACTCGCTCTCTCAACAATATCCACAACAAAAGACGCTTGTTACACGGCGTAGTGAAACTTTAAAACCCGTGTCAGGGGTCAAGCATTATCTTATGTTAATGCTTAGACGGTGTAAATCAATTATGTAGCTGACCCGTGAGGGTCGCGGTTCGATTCCCGGCGAGGCTTTTACTGAAGGTTAGGTAATTGTTTTGAGCGTATGAGCTTTCTGTATTGTTTGGTGAAGTAATTTGATTTTAAGAAGTAGTTACACAATAATAAAAAAGTTATCTTAAAGTAAATTATTTCAAATCATACCAGTTCTTTACGTCAAAAGGTTGTCTTTAAGAAACTGCTGTAAGCGATAAGTATGTGGGCACTTATTTTATTGTATGAAGTCTGAAAAAAAACTGGAAGGTCCGATTCGTAGTTTTTCACTTATAGCTAGGATTTCTGTGTCTCGCCACAGAAAATTTATAGTAGGTACAAGTAGACTCTGCAATCAGAAACTACACTCGAGAGCAATGAATCCGGGTCACTTAAAGAATGTTAAAAATCTCGGAAACTAAAAATGATAGGTTAATGCAATAAATTGTATTTAATAGACAATGTAATACTCCTTAAATGAAAGTAAAAAAAATATGAGTCACCATACATTTTATTAACACAAAATTACATAAAGAAAAAAACTGCTGATCTCTCCTTAAAACAAAAATAGGAAACATGAAATTTTTGAACTTTATTACGATTTTCTTGAATTTTAATACTTCGTATTGCCTCCTCGTACTTCCATTACTGCGTTTACGCGGTTTGGCATGCTGTACACCAAGTTCCTTATACGATTTTGGGGAATATTCTCCCATTCCTCTGTGAGAGCAATTTTGAGCTCACGAAGCGTGATTGGGGGAGGGTTTCGTTGTTTTACGCATCTGCCTAGCTCGTCCCAAGCATGCTCGATCGGGTTGATATCCGGGCTGCGCACTGGCCACTCCATACGAGTAATGTTCATCTCTTGAAGGTAGTCATTCACAATCCTACCTGTATGAGGTCGGGCATTGTCATGCATAAATATAGCATCCTCACCTAAATTGACCATAAATGGACCAACGTGATCATTGAGGATTTCTTCCACATATCTTACGCTAGTTAAAGAGCCGTTTTCTATGATCACCAGCTCTGTGCGACTTTCAGAAGAAATTCCGGCCCACACAAGTACAGACCCACCACCGTAGGCTACTTTTTCTTCGATGCATGCTTGCTTGAATCTTTCCCCTGGTCTTCGATACACTCTGTGTCTTCCATCGTGCTTGTAGAGCATAAATTTTGATTCGTCGGAGAACATAACTTTTGACCAATCTTCAATACTCCAATTTACGTGGCCCTGGGCATATCTTAGTCTCGAAATACGATGCCCACGCTCCAGTTTAGGGCCGTTTGCAGGTCTAAGGGCTTTTAAGTTAGATTCAGCAAGCCGACGTCTTACTGTCCATGCACTTGGGTTACTTCCTCCGAGGCGTCGAAACTGATTGGTGAGTTCAGTTCCTGTGAGAAAGCGATTTCGAAGCATGGTGTTCACCAAGTATCGGTCTTCTCGTGCTGTGGTACACCTGGTTCTGCCCGTTCCTGGTCTGCGTAGGTTAGAACCAGTTTCTTCGTAACGTCGGAGAACTCTTTGTACTGTTGACAGCGACACACCGACAGTCCTGGCTGTATCGCGCTGACTCCGGCCGGTTTCCAGCATTGTAAGTATTCTGGTGCATTCTTCAGGCGTAAGCGACATAATTTCAGCTTGAATAATGAATATAGAGCACTATCAACATGGTTTATGTACCCACATAAATGACAGATTACAAACAAAAGCAAAACCAAATGCTGTAATTTCGTAGTTCCATCTTCGAAAGTGGCCCTTTTTCAAATTTGATTTTTTTATGATATAACTTTACAATAACTAAGAAGTTTTAATACCTTCATTTAAGGAGTATTACATTGTCTATTAAATACAATTTATTGCATTAACCTAGCATTTTTAGTTTCCGAGATTTTTAGGATTCTTTAAGTGACCCGGATTCATTGCTCTCGAGTGTATATATAAATACGCCCAGCGATAACATACACACAGAGGTCTTGGCCCCTAACTAAGGAGTTTTTTTTTAACTTGTTAATTGGCTTGCGTTTGACCACTATGTCACCTGATGGTAAGCGACGATGCGGTCGACGATCTAGCACGCTTACCAAGATAGTACCCGTTCACTCGAGACTTGAAGATTCCTAGATTGTAGCTATCGGGAAAGACTGACTCTGGCAGGGAGTTCCACTCGTTAATGTATTCGAGTTTGTAACATTTCTTATTATTTTTTATTTCACTATATATTTTCATTGCGTTTCAGATATACATTTGAGTTATCTAATCTAATCTAAGGAGGACCATGGTTCCACGCACAAAAAATATTATTTAGATATCTGTGGTTCCACAACACTCATACACAAAACAAACTAGTAATTTTTTTTGTGTGCAAACACATTTGTCCCGTAGCGGGAATCGAACCCGTCGCCTCCGAGGTGTGAGACTGTATGAGAGCTAAGACACGAAAACACTACATCACAGAGATTATCAGAACTCTACTCAAGACTTAAAGAACAAATACTTACACTATTGCTATTGCTATTGTTTACTTTAAAAGTGATCATTATTTTTTTTTTACGCTTAATAGATCCATGTTTGGCCACTATCTCGCCTGATGTGAAGCGATGATGTGGCCTAAGATGGAGCACATAGATCTAGATAGAGACGGCAGTTGAGCAGCTGCTCAGACCCGTCTCCCCGATTTATATATATATATTATTATTATATTTTTATATATATTGTTATATATTTATATGTATATAGGTATATTGTTGTTATTTTTGTATGACCTTTTAATGTTTCCAAATTTGCTTTGTATTTCGTTTGCACTACCTTGTAAAAAATTCACAGTACATCGAGATTAACTGGAAGATAATGCTTACTAGCATTAAGTTCGCCTATGTACCTACAAATTTGTTTGTGCAATAAAGAATTTTCTATTCTATCTTTCCATCTTTCTCTAGACACACATCAGTATTATTGCAAATTAGTTTAAATCTTGATCTTGCAGGTTGGTCTTCAAACTGAGGCCTGTCAAAATTTGAGCACTAGCGAATTCTTCTCTGTCTAATTATGGAGAAAGAAAGGTCATAACTCAGATAGATGTACAAGATTAGCGGTAGACAAGTGGAAGACATATATGTACATGTTTACTTTACCATGTAATAATAGCTACTTATACGAAAGTAGAATAGTAGTGGGATGCTAGAAGAAAGCTTTTGCTCCTATAAAATGTTATGTTTCTTGGTCAGGAAAAGATCTCCGTGAAGTTTCTTGGTGCTATCTTGTCTAGCGTATTTTCAAAGGAACGGTAGAACGAAATGGGTTCATCTACATCATCATCATCATCGGCCTGTATTCGTCCACTGCTGGACATAGGCCTCTCCCAATGAACGCCACTGAGCCCGGTCTTCGGCTCTTCTCATCCAGTCTATCCACATACTCAGTCCAGTCAAGTCTCGTCCAGTTCATCTACATACTTTATCAAAATCATATTTTAAAGACATTTCCATTATCAATTTTATTTACATGATTACTATTACTTACTAGCTAACCCGACTGACGTTGTGAATGTGAAACTCTGACTCGATCTATTACGAATATTTAAAGAAAACATTAGCCAAATCGGTCCAGCCGTTCTCAAGCGATGCGCTTACCAATGGACAGCATTTAATTTATTCATATAGATTTTATAGTCATCATTTCATACATATAGTTTATTATTATTATCTATTATTTCTTGTAATGTAACAATCAATAACAGTCAAACACCTTTAACACAATGACTCTTACTTTTCGACCATGACCAACAAAGTACAGTGAACGAAACAGTAAGGCTACTGATTCACCATGTTTTTTCTATCACTTACTTTTCCAATGTAGTGATGACTCACCACTTTGCTGATGATAATCTGATCGTAGTATTCTGTTTTGATTGTGTTGCTGTGTACTGTGTAGTAAAAGTGTTAAGACTATTTTCTATGGAGATCTCTCCGTACAAACAAAGTTTATACCTATTGAAACGAGGCGACCGATGGTGAATATGGTGATGCGAAATAGGAACACAAAGTTTTTTTTTTTATGGAATGCAGACGTGTTGCTTGCCATCATTTGAACAGTGCTCCTCTCGAGAATCACACCACCTCACTAATATTGCATACAAAAGTTTGTATGTATGTGTGTTTGTTACTTCTTCACGCTGTAACGGTTCTACGGATGTAAATGAAATGGAGTATTTTATGATCTGTCTCAGAAGGAAATCCCATTAAAACTAATCCAGCCTAATAAGACGAATAACTAATTTTACTTTAACATAATTTGCTAAGAATAATATTTTTTATTTTGTTTTATTTTATTTATTTAGGTAATCACTAAGAATTAACTACTAAGAATGTGTCCATTAACACGTTAATATTATCTCTATTAAGGGAAAACACTTTGTTTTTGTGTTCTTTACAGGTAGCACTAAATGGAGATAACTTAAAAGTAGGTAGGTACGGTTATGACCTTTCCTTAGACACCCTGGATTACCAAACAGGCTACTTTTGGAAACCGCAGGTAAAACCGCGGGGTGCAGCTAGTTACTGCATATGAAAATGTGAAATTCTCGACCGCGTTGTTACTTACTACGCGATAGCCGTTAATATAAACGGCCTATACCATACAAGAAAGAAACAAAAAATAATTCCGTTCAAAAATAATAGCCAATTTCACGGCTGTAGGTGTCAGTAATGCGAGATAATAACATAGTTCTAGCAATTTCCTGTTGGCAAACAGTTATTAGGTACTGTATTATTATGTAGGTAGATAAAACGAAAAGCATTTAGTTTGAACTTGACCAATCTATCACGAAGCGTATACTTAGACTTAAATTAGACGTGTGAGTACTAAAAGTAATACCTACCTATAGTAAAAGTTTAAATTTATGGTATAATTCTTTTTTTAAACGAACCTTTCCGACCACAGGTTGTCTAGGAGATGCTGATAAGCATTAATGCCGCCTATTGTACCGTTACTCTTGAAGGATTGTATAGGCTATGTTGTTTTAATTGAACTAGACGTTCACAATTACAGTGCCACCCAGAACATTTAATACCATAAAAAGTACTGCGTAGCACTAGATTGCGCTCTTCACCCCGAGACATCAGATATTAAATAATTCAGGTTTAAGATATTTCTCATAAAGAATTATATATTCACTTACATGAGAAAAACAAAATTAACAGTTTCTTAGACTAACAGTACAGACTTACTTAAATATTTTAAAAACCCTTCCGGTTGCCTTCTCGCAGCGCCAAATTACACAGCTTTGCTAGTTATTCTGCCGCCAAACAGTAGTGCGCAAGCATTACTGTGTTCCGGTTTGAAGGGCATTATAGACAGCGAAATTACTGGGTATATATATGTACCCAGCTATACTGTGTAAAGCTGTGTAATTATTTAATTGTAATATAATATAGCTATGGTAGGCGCCGAGGTCACCCATCACAGAAGATGTAAGATATTTTATACTTTTAAAACTTAACAATCACAACAGTCATTCAGGTGATCCATCAAAATTCCACCAACAAAAGATGACATTGTAATCAGTTCGATAACCCCAAACAAATATTAAATGCACATTAACGACTTCGTTAAAATAAACATAACAACGCGCAACAAAAGGATTAGGTTGAAGATGGATCGCAGAAAAAGAAAAGCGCTATAACGAGGTATTAAGATCAGGTTTGCTTGTATGCATTACAATATTATATAGCCAGCCTGTCAGTATTTTACAGAATACATCTCGGAGATGCTTGCGATGGATCACATGAGTTAATTCCATCTCCTTTCTACCATCGGATAACAAGACGTACGAAAACTTGGCATCTGTATAAGGTTGACATTCCTCTTGCCAGAACAAAGAGTTTCGCTTCAACTTTCATAATGTGAACAGCTGAACACTCCTCCACTTGTACAGCGAAGGAGTGGAACGCCCTGTTATCATCTGTTTCCTGTTAAATTCAACCTGGGTATGTTCAAATCAAGTGTGTGTGTGAGTGAATAGATAGTTACTAACTAAGCAAGCTTCATATTTGACTGCATCGTCACTTCCTATCAGGTGAGATCGTGGTCAAACGTTGGCCTAGTCAATGTAAAAAAAAAAAATACAAAATATCATCAATTCGTAAACTGTTTCAATACCAACAAAATGTAAAATAAACTGCCACCTGATAAGGATAATAAAAGGTTTTGGGAAAGTATAGGCAATGCCCTGAGTGTTGCTGCTGTGCATAGATCGGTTTGTCCCTCGTGTTTAAAACTGTGTTTAATCTCACTGTAAAACACCGTAATATTACATCCAATAACTCATAGTTTACCGACAATCTGTCATCGATATAAAACAACTGACCTCGACCGACCGATTGTTTCACTTCGATGATTGATGCGCTGAACCACTGGCCACCTGTCAAGTAGATGGACGGCACAAGTTGTGAGTCAATAGCGGGGACTTTTTAATTATTTAGACTAAAAAATAACTCATTATCACGCACTGGATTAAAACATACTGAACAAGTCAAAAATATAACTCAAAAGTTAATGAATTGATGTACGAAACGAAAACTAAATGCAATGAGTGTATGTGGCATTCTTGTAATTTACTGGACGTGGTACCAGGGTAGTTTATAGAGTCCAACCAGTATATATCTCTCCCTTTATTAATTACTTTATTTAATTAATATAATGTTGTAATTGCTTTCAAAATCATTTTATTGGAAGCAGTTGGATTGCATAGCAATAAGGCAACAAGTTTATTGCGACTACTTCCAAAAAAGCGATGTACTATGTACCACGCGATTATTGGACCACTTCAAAGTGATTAACGAGCGATAGTGAGCAATTGCAATTTTTTTTACGTATTTTGCAATCATCATTAGGTTATGCCTAGGTTTATTGGTATTTATTATTATTTTAGAAGAACTACAGTCTTTTAACATGGGTAGACTAATGGGATTTTTTTTCTGACTATCCAACATTAAAATATTCCTTCGCTTTTGATTTAGACCACAAAACATAAAAACCGTGGCGAGAGTGTGAAATCAAACATCGCTATGCCAACAAATTGAGAATCATATGCGGTCGCGGTCGCACATTACATAATACTCTAGCTAAAGAGGATCTCGAAATAACTTCAATTTGTTTTATTGTATGACGAAGTGTAAATTGCTAATTTAATATTAAGGAAATTAAGCGTATAGTGTACCAGACTAACAGATCTGCTCACTTACGAGTACGAAGGTGCGTCTCACCACTTTTTTTATGAATGTCATTAAATTATGCGTAGCGTTGACGATGCGCATCGATAGGCAATTAATATAATAAATAGTGGAGAAGTGTGTTAACGTGAGTGAACAGGTCTGTAACCCCTTGAAGATAGAGTACGTAGACTTTGTTAGCTAAAATTGTAAATTAAGAAATACTTACTGAACATACTAAATAAGGACAAAACAGAAACAATAGGTACAGTAAAATGTTGCGCGATGTCAGGAAAAGGTTCCGAATCAGCATACTCTAAGGTGTTTTACAACATGGAGTCCTTTAGAAGGAATAGTTATCATCGAGTCGTTAAGGATCAACAACGCATCATCAACAACTCTGGCGCTATATATTAATGATGTAGCATAAGTTTATTGGCGACGATGACAGCTTAACATCAGGCGGGCCTTATGCTTACTCGCCGATATTTTTATAAATCGTAAAAAAAAGTACCTTAGAATAACTCCAAGCAAAATGTTCATGGCTGTCAAAGCTCCACTGGGTCGTTCGGATTTATATAAACCATTGGGTACAATGACATGTTCTGCGATGTCAGGAAAAGGTTTCGACTCAGCATACATCAGCATACTCTAAGGTATTTTACAACATGGAGTCCTTTGCTAACTGTAACTGCTAGTACAGCTGCAGGCGTGCCTTATGCTTTCTTGCATATATTTTTTATAACAAGTATACGTTTTATCAAACATAAAAACCAACTTCAATGTATCTTCGAAGTCCAAGGTCAAATATCGATGAAATTTTATATGGGATCACTTCGTATCAAACTAAATCCAACGAAAAAAGAATTTTCCAAATCGGTTCATGAATGACAGAGTCCTGAAGTAACAAACATTAAAAAAAAAACAATCGAATAAAGAACCTTCTCCTTTTGAGAAGTTGGTTAAAAAGTAATAAAAATACCCCAGAAAAACTCCAAGCAAAATGTTAATGGTCGTCAAGAAAAAGCTCGACCGGGTCGTTTCGATTTACATAAACCATTGTAGCGACATAGAGGCGAAAGGTTACCTACCTTTATCTAGTTTTTAAACTTTGACACAACTTTATCTGTATTTTTCCTTGGAGCCTCTGAAGATATCTGATTTAATAGAATGTTAATTTAAGCACATTTTAATAGGAATTTGATCTGAATAAATGGAAATCAATTCAAATCCAGATACTCGTATTGTTAGAAAATATTGTGATGCTAATATATTGCTATTAGTGTAACTTTCAAAATAAAAACTCGACCTTTTATATTCTGAAGGTGAGGTCAAGGCCAGGTAAAATGTTTAAATTTGAATTTCTATTCTACAAAAGACACATTAATAAATTCTCTAACGGAATATTTATGCTCTATCTCCATATATTTATACAACACATCTCTGATCTGACAAAAACTAGTTTTACATATTTTTTTTGATAAAATATGTATATTATATCTATTTTTCTTTCTCTTCTTATTAACTTTCAGCTTGTCTAATTCTGGTATTGATCCTCAGGACTGTATTGGTCCTCAGGACTTTATTGCTCCTGTAAGAGGTATGATGACAGGTTACGTTATAAAAACATTGGTCGCCAATTACTACAGATCTCCAAAAGAACTCATGTTAAAAATTTAGTTTTTTATCATTATTATGTTTTATGTGCCAGTTATCTAATTGGAATAAGCGGAATGTTCTATATTTATTGTATTTGATAATGTAAATCAATTGATATATGCCAATACGAGTATATTGTAAAAAAATCTTCACATTTAACTTATTTCTATGTTGCGATATTCATATTCTTGTGTTAGGTACTTTTTCGATGTTAAATTTATGTTTCACATTAATAATTATTGATTAGGTTGAGATAGTTGTGTAAGATAATAGTGCAAATTTTTAAAGTTTCTAACAAATAGCTTTCGATTAATAATTAATTTGTCTATCGAAAAGGTATATCTTTGTTTAATTTAAAGAAGCGTCTTTCTGTCTGCTTTTGGAATCCCAAATTTGGATGCGACAGTCTATTATTCTTAATAATGTTATTTATTATTTTATAGAAGAGTTCTTAATTTTTATCGACCATTTGCTAAAAATGTAGATGAGATGCAAAATGTTTGTGTTCTTTTATAATACCTAAAATAATCTTTATGAATAAAAATTCAATATTGTGCGTTGGTAAGCGCATCACATGTGAACGGCTGGACCGAACTGGCTATTTTATAAAATGATCGTAATAGACCGAATTAGGTTTTTATGCAGGAATAACTGAAAGAGGTGAAACCGTGCACTAGTAATAGGTATAATAATTAAGACTAAAGCCTTTTTCAATCTTTGAAGAAGAAGAAGGAGCAAGCGGGATGTACCTATGAAACATTCAACATACGAGAAAAGGATAAAATGTGTTTGACTATCCGGAAGTTCCACAGTCAGTTTCTCTATGTGTGGGTTGAAAAATCTGCCCAAAGTAAAGCATTTTAGTGGTTCTGTGTCCAAGCAGAGCTCTGTTGAATTGTTGTCTTTTTTACTGTCCGTAACAAGCTTCTATAATGGTTTTAACAATATGAACTAATCTTTAAATGATTTTCTCTGAAGTATCTAATTATATGAGATAATAACGAATGCAATAGAATCATATATGGATATATAATATAATATAAATATATATAATAAATAGATGGATGGATGTTTGTTACTTAATCACGCAAAAACTAACTAAACGGATTTTGAATTGCTTGTTTTTAGGTCCTAGACATAGGCTAATTTTTATCCCGGAAAACAGCAAGGCGCAGTTACTAATATAAAAAGAAAACTTATCAATACTCTAAGAAATTCTAAACTTGCATTTGTATCTATTTATCACTTTTAGAGTAGTATATCTACGTTATTCGTTCACTTGATTCACATGGTCTAATCATGCGGTTGAGTCATGTAGTCCTACTACTTTCTACGTCATTTTTTATACAGTCCGGTTAGAGTGCGTCTTCTCTTTTAATTTACAACTAGGTTTTCACTTGATCTATAACGATAGAGAGTGAATGATGTTTTATACATGTATCGATGTTATAGGCAATTGATTTTGTCTTCAATCGTACGAGGTTTTTTTGTTTTGTTTTAAACTCGTGTATCCGCGAAGAGACAAATGTTTGCGCACAGAAAAAAAAGCATGTATTTATTTCGTGTCTGGGTGTTGTGGGATCATGGTCCTCGAAGTTCCTGTTTTCCTAGATACAAGGAATCCTAGTAAGGAGCCAGGATTTATGTATGTGATAGTTAGGCGTATTTATTTATAGTAGGAAATATTTCTAGAATGTTGTTTGTCTGAGAATCGAGTTTTTAGAATGATTACATTTTTGCTTTATCTGTGTAAATAGTCAACACGTTCGTCAAACTTCGTTATACTTACCATAGTTAAAAGTTCTTAAAAAAAGAAGATTATCTGCATACATTTCTGCTAGATATCTCTGCTACGTAACTGTTAAATAAATAATTTATTAGCAAAATATTTTATCCCTCATTTAATTAACCTGCGACATCGTGGTAAACCTGAAACCTGTTGGTGGAACTCCATACTAATCTGTAACTGATCATCTGGCTTTGTTACATCTGGCCACAAGCGATAATATCTAGAGATCTGTCCGACGATAACATATTACTATTATAATTCACTGATTTACATTTTATACGTCTTGTTGAAACGCAAGGATAAATATTTATAGTTAACAGTTGATAGAAATTGTTAATTACCGTTGAAATAAAAAAGTGTTGCCACGCTAAAATAATAATTAGTGACAGCTATAATTGATGACTAGATTGACAGGTATCAAAAGCGGTAAAAATATGAATCAATAAAAATAATCAACTACAAATCCAAGAAATCTAATTTCTCGGAGGCTTCTCAACTCGAACTATAAAAGATAGATCAATAACTCAATTTAATTGAATCATTCCGACTAATAGTGCTTTCTATACGTTTGACAGGTCGGTCATTATCGTTTGATAGAGATACATGATTGAAAAATGTCGATTATAGAGATGAAACAGGCAGCGACTACTTCATTTATCTGTAAAATTGGAAACATAGAACTACTAATTTAAGTCAGCACTTAAGTTAAATTGCGGTCTGTTTTAATGGAAGGTCAGAGAGGTGTTTCAATCAGTCTTAAGAGATAGTAGTATCTAATTATGGATATTTTTTGTTTAAAAATTAAATGGGAACAATGCCTTTTTAAAAGCGAGTGTGGCTCAGTGGAAGCACGTGGATCTTTCGATCCGACGCACCCGCGTTCGAATCCCGCTGGCCTCGCACCGCTGACTTTCTTAATTTATGTGCGGATTTGACACTCGCTCTAAAAACGGTGAAGGAAACATCGTGAGGAAATCGGCATATCCAAGAATTAATCACATAATTCAAATTCACATGTGACATCTACCAGCCCGCACTGGGCCAGCATGGTGGATTATGGCCCATACTCTCTCTATGAGAGAAGGCCTATGTCCCAGCAGTGGGAACGTGATGGGTTGATGATGATGAATGCTTTTTGAACCGTAATGGACCTTAATTGGACCGGACACAGCTAAGGGAGGAGATGGTAGATGGAGCAAGTCTCACATAATGTTAAATACTTAAAATAAGAACTTTTTTACTTCTAATTTACTGCGAAGTAACTTTTACCCACTAAAAACAGCAATCAAACTAAAATACGACCACATTTTAATTTCTTCTGTATCATCCGATCCGCCAAACAAGAGTGGCGATCAGATGTTTATCTGTGGACAAATCGTCGTGTGTGTGTTTGTGTCGGTCACCAACACAAGCGCGCGGTGAGAACCACGCACCTGTACCGTCTACCGGTTGGGATGCTGGTTATAGGGAGGGGATAACCGATAGGGAACGATGTATCGATGGTTATCATCGAGCAATAAAAAAGTGTTGGTTTTATCCATAATTTATTTTATAACAAAAAAAAAACGACTTCAATTGACTTCAAAGGTGAATCTTCAAAGTAACGAGTATCTTCGAAGTCTTAGGTCAAATATCGATGAAATTTATATGGAATCACCTTGTAGCTATGCTGAACCCTGAACCGAACGCAAGAATTTTCTAAATCGGTTTATAAATCACGGAGTTCTGAGGTAATTAACATTAATAAAAATACAATCGAATTGAGAACCTCCTCCTTTATTTGAAGTCGGTAAACACAATAAGTGGATGGACTAGGATGTAAATAGATACAGTGGTACATTAACCGATGGACGAAACATTTCACTATTAGTTATTTTTATATTTACCTGGTCTTATTAATTCAATAATCTATACTAGTATTATAAGAGGTAAAGTTATATGTATGTTTGTAGGAGGTAATCCTTGCAACCATTGATCCGATTCCGAAAATTCTTTCACTGCTAGAAAGCTACTTTATCCCCGAGTGAAATAGACTACATTTTATCGTGTCGACGCGAACGAAGTTGCGGGCGGTGGCTTGTCAGATATGTATAGCTACACTGCATTATAATAACATTTTATAATAGTAGGTAGTATAGACTATATATGTATAAATATCATAACAATAGCTGCGCTCGGGACCACTCGAATTTAATCTTGATGACTGTCTACTTAAATGTCTTTTCGTCTTTGTCACCCCTAAGAGTGACAAAAGGCAAACTGTTTATCAAACTGACAGGACAGTTCAGTTAAACACCGACTTCAAGCTAATAATATATAGCGAGAGGTTATAGTATTGATAAAAAACATTTATTTTTATCGATACTATAACCTCTCGCTGTCCCATCCCTAGATCTCACGCAGCGCGGCCGCGGTCCATCGCGGCTCGAAGTCACATAATAAATCACGAGCTAATAGCCACTAAACTCATTCGCTAATCCGAATCCGACAACTGCGGTGGATGTGCGTGGATGCAGCGTTCGTGAAACGCAGAGTTTGTGGCTGCATCGCAGTGTTGTTGGCTTAGCCGCAGCTAACAACATCGCTTTGGGATAAGGTATAAATATTGGTCACTTTACTCTCGTTCAAACGTTCGGTGAGGCTTTCTTTATTTATTAACCATTATTTACTTTATTAATTCTAACACATTATACACCTTATTTTTTATATACAATATTAAACTAATTACCATACTTATTACATTAAAAAAAGCTGAGGGATTTTTATTTATATATTTTTAATTTAAATTCATTTTACATTAGCTATCTTCATATTCAGCGGAATTACACTACATACTTTAATTGCGTTTCAGATATTCTCTAAACTACTAAGGTTTTGTATGTTTGCATAAAATAAACATTGTTGCGACAATAACAGGTTGCATAGAATCCGTTCGATCGCAATACCTACATTATAAACGTACACAGCCAGAGACGTCGAACATAAACTGACAGTATCTCTAAAGAGTCAGCACTAGATAAAGCTCGTCCTACACGACGCCAGTAGATGGACAGACCGGTTCGCAAAGTGTAATCTGTACCTACCTACTATAATTATAAAACTGAGTCATGTCTGTACATTGAAGAGAATTTGGCAAAACGTACTGGGATCGACTTTATTTAAAGGTCAATAAACCACATAATATTGTTTTTAGAATTATTGTTTGTTGATTTGTAAAACACGATAATGAATTTTATAACAAAAAAAACCGACTTGAATTCTGATGTAGGTATATTTGAAGTCCAAGGTCGAATAACAATGAAATTTATATTATGGGACCACCTTGAAAATATACTGAATACACAAAATTTTTCAAATCAGTTTATAAATGAGGCAAAAAACAATTTAACAGAGAACCTCCTCCTTTTTTGAAGTCGGTTAAAAAGTGGGTGGATTTTGATAGGGTCTTCGAAGTTCAGTAGCTTCACAATTAAAATTAAATGAGTGGCATCAAATTAAAATAGGCTAAGATCTTTACGTAAAAAGCGCTCCCATAATATAGGCGATCTTGCTATAAGGATTGGGAAAATGAGGTCTAAGGGTTTTCTTTTGTCCATGTGGAAGAAGTCGCGGGGAAAAGCTAATAAAAAAGATAGCTCGTTTTGCGCGGCTGCAACTTGCCTGTCGAGTCGAGTAGGTGGTGTAGTGAATCCACTTATTTTGGTAGCATCTCGAGAGAAAGTAGTTTGAAATAGACGATGTAAATATGCGATTTTAGATATACTTTTACACGGGCCTAGAGCCTAGTAATGAGCCGCCGTTCTAATCTACTGGAAATTTAATTTTGATTAAATGATGATAATCTTAATGCTTATGTGAAACTAGCTGTTGCTTGCGACTTCTTACGCGTAGTGAAGTAATCTAACCTGTTCTCGACAATTTTCCATCCCACCCTAATCTCGCTCCTGCTCCCGCTCCACTCCAATCTGTCCGAGATAAACTCAAAAACTAAGGCACTAATTTGAAGTGGAGACAGACAGACAGACATTTTAAAAGCTGTATTTTTTGGTTCTGTTGCTACCATGTACTTCTAAAAAAATGATTTTAAAAAATATCTTGAATTCACTACCTTGTTACCGTTTTATTATAAGTAGGTATAGATTAAGCTTCCTCCGTCATATTATTTTTCAGAAACAAACATCATATCTTATTTTAGAATAAAATAATCATCATCCATCGTCATCCACAGCCCTTTACATCCCACTGCTGAGTATAGGCTTCTCTCATATCATGCCATTCGCCTCGACTCTGCGCCATTCGTGTCCAGGTTCGACCCGTGATTTTTACTATATCGTCGACCCATCTTGCTTCTGGACGTCCAACGCAACGCTACGCTTGCCTTATCTTAGCCACCACCGTTAGTACCGTACTCCAACTGTCGTCACTTCACCAGGCCTGGTGTCCCGCCCACCTCCATTTGAGTCTCATAACGCTTTTTTCGACGTTCCGAACCTTCGTCCTTCGCCTGATTTCAATAAAATAATAGTATCTACCTACTACGTATATAGTTGTTTTCCTTAAATTATTTCGGCGCATAACCAACAGGTCAGTTACAATCAGGTCAACTAATCAACAATTACCCAAACTTCGTAACAATCCAAAGCAAGAGGTAATTGACCATTTGTTACCATATATTTAAACTTTTTATTGCAGTTGTTTGCAATTTTCCATAGTCCATAAACATCTTTTGAGCTCAGTTGATTGAGCTGTTCAGTACTTTTACCTTATATTAGAAGTTAGAAGCAATATCGTTGTGTCGGTCTGTCAATAAATCTAATAAAATACAGGATTACAATAGGATTAATTATATTTAGGTTTGTATTTAGGGACTGCACATTGCAGACACATTTCAGCACACAAAAAAATGTATTAGCAAATATCAAATTAATTTTAAGATTTTTCTCAGTTTTTCCTTTAGACGTCCACAGTAATCATCGAGGCCAGAAACTGATCGAAAGATAGAATAAGGTTAAGCAAACTCTACATAAATATACAGAATATGGCAAAATTTGAGAACTTTATGTAAGTGCCTTTATCTTTGCAGTGAGGAAGCTTTGTTCTTAGGAAACAGAGAAAAGGTACCCTTTAACTATGTGAAATAGAGACATAGCGTATGTACACGACATAGTAGAAATTAATTTAAAAAAATATGCATCCTTAGAATTGCAGATGGAATTGAGAATTGTCATTTTGAGAAACTGATTTTGACCTACTTTAACTATTTGCAAATTTAACATCGATAATTTGGTAGTTATTTGTGAGTATACAGTTTTTTATTAATTATTACCTACTAGCAACCCCCCCCCGGCTTTACATGCATGATTTAGGTAGGTATAACCTTTTCCTTTCTTCCTCGATAAATTACCTTAATGATGGTCAAAAATCACCTCAAACTTCACTAGTTTAGAGATAGAAAACAAACCTATAACTCTTACTCGAGAAATTTTAAGCCTTGTAAATATTTCTTGAATAAAAAGCGAACAAGCCGAGGGAGAAGGCTAGCAAATAATTAACTCTTGATTGTAACCATTGTTACCTTCATATTATTTGTGTTGCTGAATTGACGTAATTGCAAATTGAAAAAATGGTTTAATACGAAAATTACTTTACAAACTTTCTAGACGTTTGGCCGAGAGTGGCTTGTTTTCTTATTGATTTATTTTGGTTAAATAGTGTGGGTATCGCCTACGTGTTTATGCTACTTCTATTTTCTATTTATTTATTTATACTTTATCATAAAACAGTTCGCACATGGAGGAATTTAGTTTTTCACGCTATGCTCTAGACTCTTGTCCAGAGCGTATATACGCGCTATGTATGTACCTACATTAAATTTCGATTTCCTCTCACTTGGATAACTTTTTTTACATCTGATCGAGATGATGTTCGGTGAACCATCGGGGAGACGGGTCTGAGCAGCCGCTCAACTGCCGTCTTTCTCTAGATCTATGTGCTCCATCATAGGCCACATCATCGCTTCACATCAGGCGAGATAGTGGCCAAACATAGATCTATTAAGCGTAAAAAAAAAATCTGACTAGGCCTATCTGATTCTCACCTGATGGGAAGTGACGATGCGGTCGAATATGAAGTACACTTGCCTAATAAATATCAATTCTCTCTTGATTTAAACACACCCAGGTTTTATTTAACAGGGAACCCAGACGATGGCAGGGCGTTCTACTCCTTTGCTGTAATTAAAAAGGATGAGCCAAAACGCTTTGTGAAAATAGGTGGAACTTCTGCCATGTAGGGGTGGCGTTGTGCGGATCGTCTTGTTGTCCGATGGTGGAATGGCGATGAAATAATTCAGTTCTTGAGCACACTCCTCATAGTGTATTCGGTAGAATACCGACAGGCTGGCATCCTCACGTCGATGTGCCAGACTTTGGAGTCTGGTTTCCACCAACGTGTCGTCATTGATAAGCTTCTTGGCACGTCTTTCGATGGAATCCAAAGCCTCGAGATAGTACTTGGCAGACTCGTCCCACAGCTGACTGCATGCAGTAGTGTATGAAGTAAGGAGATACAAGAAAGAACCTGTGCTTGGTTTATACCATATGTGTGTTATGAACTTATGTTCATAACACACTTGAAACTAGACCCTCCGTACCAACGCTCTTCGCCGACATATTGAGCCTTATCTTCTCACGCACTAAACCATGAAGACCAGTTCAAAAGTTCAGCGAGAACACCGTAGGGATTAACTAAACATTCTGTAGAACTCGCTCTATAGTTTCCCAAGCCCATAAATATTTCAATTCTCAACAATAGCTAGGTGCAGCTTGCATGCAAAGTAATAACATATACCTACGCTTTACATATGTATATAACTATATGTAACTATGTTATGAATGTATATTTACCTATAGGTACTTACCTATATCTACGTACCTATATGTATGTATAACAAAGGTATTACAGGATACCTTAGCGACATTATGTGAAGCCAATAGTGGTTTTAGACAAATAGTAGCACGCCCCGCGGTTTTACCCGCGGTTTTCCAAAGGTATCCTATATGTTAATGCAGAGTATAAGCTATTTATTCCGAAGAAGCTGATCTCGTGGTAGTTTTCTTGTATGCGGGAGGCCGTCTTGGTAGGTACCACAGCTTTGCCAGTTGTTCTGCCACCAAGCAGCAGTGCAGTGCCAAGAAGCATTAGTGTGTTCCGGTTTGAAGGACATTGTAACCAGTGAAATTACTGGGCATTATGAGACTAAACAGCTAATTGTCACAGGGTGTCGAGCGCAGTACAGCGCCGCGCAGGATTTTGCCGGAACACAGTAATGCTCGCGCACTACTGCTTGGCGGCTGAATAACTGGCACAGCGGTTGATACCCACCCAGACGGCCTCTCGCATACAAGAAACTTACCACCAGTATAAATCCTTATCTTACTTATTATCTTATGATCCGGGGAGGGCGGGTGAAACCTCGGGGCGCAGCTAGTCCTAACCCTACCAATACTAAATGAGAAAGTTTGCAAGAATGGATTGATGCTTGTTACTCAAACACGTTAAATCTTTCTGTTTATAACATTTTGTTATTAGATTCTTTATATCCTGAAGGACATAGGATACTTTTCATTCCGGAACATTTTTCAAGTGGATGAAACCGCAGGGCGCTGCTAGTATTACCACAGAATACAAAGGGACAGAAGCATCACTCCGCAAAGAAATTTAAACAAATAGCGACTCTTGCTATGTCGCAATAAAATTCAATTCAGCTCGCGTAGCGCTGCATACCTACCAGTCATATTAACCTACAGAGCGCCTCTCTTTCTATCGCATAGCTCTTATCTCTTCTGACGCGGCACGTGTAACGACGCGCGACCGCCGTCGGTGTCCGGCTATGTACTTGAAGCTTCGTACCTACAGTGCGGAGTGCGCTAGGCCTGATATTACATTAATGCAGTAAAACATCAAACTACGAAACAACTATCGCGATAAACAATAACTTAAGGTGCTTCTGACGCAAGACACTCAAATCCTAACATTACGTTAATAACAATAAATAAGATTATTTTATTGTCACCACTATACGACTATTATGTGCCGTAATGGTCGGATTATGATGCTCCGCCTTAATGCGGTGTTGGATAGGATTTAACGAGTGAGAACTAGGACGCCAGTATATATTGGTTTAGTAAGTCCAGAAGTGCTATAACTTTGATGTATGTAATTATGTTGCTACGCTTAGAAAATACTCATGTTTCTTTATTTGAGCTCTTTTTATCGTTTTTTTATGGAAGTGAGTGATGATACGCCTAAGTCATTCGTCTGATGGTAAGCGCCACGCCAGCCTATAACTATTGCAGTGCCACCCAGAACTTTTAATAGCGTAAAAAGCACTGCGTAGCACTGCATTGCGTTCATCAGACATCAGATATTAAGTCTCATATGCTCAGTAATTTCGCTGGCTACAAAGCCCTTCAAACGGAACATAGTAATTCTTGCGCACTACTGCTTGGTGGCAGAATAACTGGCAAAGCGGTGGTACCTACTCAGACGGTCTCCCGCATACGAGAGACCTACCAAGAGAACTATTTACTAAAATTGCACTATTTATTTATAAGACACTACTAAGTTTACCGTGTGTGTGATATTTTTGTTTCACTGTCAAAATGACGTATCATTTTCCTTATACACGAGTACGTATATAGGTACTACATTGATTTACAAAATAAAAGGATATCAAAATCGATTCTACTGTTCACCTTTTTTACTCATACTTTAACAAATATAAACCGAAACACTTTAGTACGCTATCACAATAATAAAGACATATTCCTTTGCAGAAAATGAAAGTGAGATTCAAAAGTTTACCGACACAAGGTTCTAAAGAGTTGTAGTAATTGAATGTACTGTTAGTACATAAGTATGAGATCACGGCTTTGTCCGGCAGTGGGCAGACAAAAGCTTGCAAGTGTGTGCTATAGAATGTTAGTATGTGTTGGCTAAGTCATTGTTAGGAGGTGCGAAAATTCGGAGTTTGCAATTTGCTTGACTGGCAGGTGCTAACAGGCCATTTGAATTCAGCTCCTTAGTCTGTTCACTATTGAACTAAGTTATCGCAAGTCGATTGTATGAAAATCTTCAATCTTTCTTCCTTTCTCTTGTGGGTGTCCTTTTTTTTACGTCAGACTAGGCCAACGTTTGACCATGATCTCACCTGTTGGGAAGCGATGATGTGGTCGAAGATACAGCACGCTTGATTAGTAAGTGTTCATTCACTCTTGATTTGAACACATCCAGGTTGTATTTAATAGGAAACACAGATGATGGCAGATGATGGCGTTCCACTCCTTAGCTTTACGTATTAAGAAGGATGAGCCAAAACGCTTCGTACGGATAGGCGGGTCTTCTACCATGTGGGGGTGGCGTTGTGTCGATCGTCTTGTTGTCCGATGGTGAAATGGTGATGGGGGGAATAAATTGTGCAATTCAAGACCACAATTATTTGAAGACAGGTTTTCTAGCTCAGTCGCTTTTTTACTTATTATAGTTTTTTTGGGTTAGGGGTTTTTAAATTTTAGGTAACTGAAATCGCTTGTGACTAAATAAGTGATGGACAAATTAGAAAAAAGAAATGATGAAGTTTCGAAGTGGCAGTGCATACTATGCAATGCTACGCAGTAGATACTACAAATTTCTGATATTCAAAATTCAGACTAACCATCAGGCGAACGCGAATGCTCGTCTTATTATTCAATTACATAGCACAATTTTTTTTATCGGTGTCTCTGTAGTTTACACAAGCGACCAAAAAAAAAGAAGAACATCGAAAATGCCACATCCATACTACTTCCTTTGCCACATTGTTCTCTGAATTTTGATCACAAACAATAGAAGCTGCCTGGTCAGTGTTTGCGGAGACTGTTTACTCACGGCTGACAAAACTAAGTTGCGTCAGTTCTACGCAAGTTATAGGTAAAACTTGCTTGTGCTTACTTGGAGTTACGACTATTGGCTTTTCTTTGAAATACGGTTCTCGGAATTCATCATCATCATCAGCCCATTACGTTCCCACTGCTGGAGCCTTCCCTTTTATGGCCCAGAGCAGGTTGGTGGATGTCATATGTTCTTGAATTTTTGTGATAAATTCTTAAACATGTTTCATCACGATGTTTTCCTTCACCGTTTTTAGAGCGTGTGATGAAGTTAGTAGTTGCGGGGCCAGCGGGATTCGAACTCGGGTGCGTCGGATTGAAAGTAGCACGTGCTCCTACTGAGCCACACTCGCTCTCTCTTGTTTACGGAATTAAAATATCCTATGCTCTATTTTCGGGTTACGAGTTACGACCTTTTGCCAAAATACGGCAAGCCGTCATCAATTTATGGTTGACATCCCTCCAGCTCGCACCAAGCGCATTGCTTCGACCTTCATAATGCGAACGGCCAAGGAGTGGAACTCTCTGACGGCATCTGTGTTTCCGAATAGCTATAATCTGGATGTTTTTATAACAAGACCGAACATGTTTCTTCTAGGCGAGCGTGCTACATCTTCGACCGCATCGTCACTTAACATCAGGTCAAACGCAAGCCTATAAATAATAATTTAAAAATAATGATAAAAATTAGTTTTGTGTTTGACGTAACAATCAAACAACTCATATTCGCATTATGTGTTTGTTTACGTGTATTGCGAGTATAAAGTACCATTACCATATGTGCGGTTGTGCGGGTTCCTGATTCGTTTACAGAGACAGCTAGGGTAAGAGATGGTGTCCGTTTGTTTTTATTGTTAGTGTTATAGTGCCAGGTGTCTTTGTGAATGTAGTCTGTGAGAATGATCGTTTTTAATTAAAATTACGTAAGTTGACGACGGTTTGTGTTAGAAAATACTTGTTTTGTAACTGTTTTGTATGCTTGTGTATAAATTCGTAAACTTCTATTTATTATAAATCTCGGGTACTCATCAGGGTATTACTTCCTTTCTCCTAATACTCATAATTTAGAGTGCACTTAGAGCTACTATTTCTAAAAACTGGTTCAGTGTGGCTCCCTGAACTGTCTTAACTTTACAGTTTTTTTTAGACAAAAAGTATTGATAGTTATATATTTACTTGTTGTTCATTCCTCAGCAAACAAACATTCCGAGCAAAATTCAATATGAGAAAACGTTTAAATAGTATCTCTAGATATATTTTAACATTAGTAATTTAGAAATATATATTACTGTATGTTTTCCGTATAAAATAAATTATATAAAATTAAATCAAATTAGGTCAGCCCCAGTACTACTACCTCAAGCGTCAATCGGTCGGCCTCGACTCGGATGGGTGACCGTTTGTTTGGTATTTAGGTATATCTGAGCGCTATTATGCTTCAGAGGGCACGTTAAGCCGTCGGTCCTGGTTGTCTTTGGACAACAGTCGTAAGGCTATCTCAGAGGCCTCCAGGTGGTCTATAAACTCTGACACTAGGGTTGGCCACACACCCACACGAGAGAAGAAGAAGATTTCATGTTGGAATTAGTATATACGCAGCTTTACAGCAACAGGCAAAGATTACATGCCATTACCAAGCCATTTCGTATACACCCATAAAATATTAATTAAATAAAAGTAGCTCGCATTAGACGTCAAATCTTACTTATCCACTTTCACTCGGCAACTTAGCAACTATACAACTAATTAAACTCCCCATATACGATAACAAAGTCCACATACACACTCGCAACTGGTAGCTAGTTGTCGGCCACTGTCGGCATTCCAGCGACTGAATGGGACATTAATATCGAAAGGTACCATTAAAATCCTAAATGTCGTTTATCTTGATTTAGATTTATGATAAGTGGTCCAAGATTGAGACACGCTGTACTGCCCTAGTGATGAAATGATATTTTATTGTTGATTGTACGTTTAATTTTTAGTTTAATAGGTACCTTGATTGGTCATCTGGTAGACATTTTTATGAAATGACAGGTCAATTCGCACATAAATTAAGTCAAATCATTAGGTTTTATGATTCGATCTGATTTTATGTTTAATTGATGAAAATATAAGAATTCACTGCATTGATTACAATCATGATTATTTTTAATGATTAGGACTATCGAACCATTGTAATAAAACTTAATTATGTTCCAGCTACTGTTATAAAGAATCTTTATGGGGTAAAATAGATTAAAAAGTAACCCATTATATTATGTATACTATATTGTATATATATATATATATATATTATATATTCTGTATTGTATTGTATATGTCATATATATATATATATATATATATATATATATATATATATATATATATATATATATATATATGTATAGGTTGTCTGGAAGAGATCGCGTTGAGCGATAAGACCGCCTATTGTTATGCTGATTACTGTGAAATTTACTTGATTATCATGTACTTATTTTTAAGGTTTTTTAACAATAAAGTGTTTATCTATCTATCTATATTACCTACTTACC
Organism: Petrophora chlorosata; assembly: GCA_951640565.1. Taxonomy (NCBI): domain Eukaryota; kingdom Metazoa; phylum Arthropoda; class Insecta; order Lepidoptera; family Geometridae; genus Petrophora; species Petrophora chlorosata. Next base: position 8,563,544 of record OX621203.1, on the reverse strand, counting down.
TACCTACATACCTGTATGACGATCAACGACTTGTGTCTATTATTAAAAGAGAATAATACATTTGATAACAATAAAAACCGTCTTCAATTCTGATGTATCTTCGAAGTCCAAGGTCGTATATAGATTAAATGTATATGGGACCTTGAAGTTATACTGAACCCATCGCTAAAATATTTTTCCAAATTTGTTTATAAATGACGGGAGTTCTGAGGTAACAAACATCTAAAAAAATCATACAGTCGAATTCAGTAACTTCCTATTTTTTGAAGTCAGTTAAAAAGAGAATCAAGCAGTCTAAATAAATGTCAAAAAATATCTTTGACCTTTTGAGCGCCACACTACAGAAGCAAAGCCGTGCGGTTTCGTCGGCTTAAACCGACCACGGCGTAGAGAGCACCTTTTGTCGTGTATGGCCGACTGTGGCGGTCAAAAGGTTAACGTTCAGAGGATTTAATTGTATCAAACAATACGTTATATCGTGAACTAGCGACCCGCCCCGTGCGTATGAATTATACCAACCTTCCTCAAGACATTTTGGAAATGATGGAGAAAAATCCATTAAAAATAGTCTAGTAAATGCAAATCAACAGATAGGTGCAGATGATAACTTTGTTTTATATTATTTATAGATATATAATGAAGTATTTACAAGGATGTGTGTGCAACCTATTTAACTCTATAATTATACATGCATATTTACAATAGGTATTTTATGTCTCAGATAAAAGCTATTGTATACGTATAGTATGTTTAACTTTGCACTAATAGCACGACTTTACCGTAGGTAGGTATCTATATTTTCTAAAACTATATCCCCTATCTGATTCCAGATAATCTTCTGATATTATGAACGTAATTAAGTAATCTTTCAATTCCCTAATTCGTCTGTCTTTAATACCTATACACATAAGGTATTTATTTATAAATCGCAAAAATAGCAATAAAATTAAAGCAATACTTTACACATATAAATAATTTAAATCAATATAAATACTTTTCGGGGTCATTAATCGTTTTTTTCTTAATATTTATAGTTAATCATTAATCTCTTTTTTTCAAAAATATTTATAATTACCATTAGATACTGCATTTTTTTTAAATAAACTCTATCTTATGTAGTTAACACTATACAGGCTGTAAATACAATCTTTTTTTTTTAATTACTGCTGAATGCACCTACACCTTGATATATTGCTATTGCCTTGATATATCCCAAACTAGCTGCGCCCTGCGGTTTCACCCGCGGTTTCCCGGGATAAAAAGTAGCCTATGTGTTAATCCAGGGTATAAGCTATCTCCATAACAAATTTCATCAAAATCCATTCAGTAGTTTATGCGTGAAAGAGTTACAAAGGTACATCCATACATCCATTCTTACAAACTTTCGCGTTTATAGTATTAGTAGGATTCAATTGAGATTATGCAAATGACTGTGCTGATTTCAATAAGACTGTCAGGTTAAAATGTCTATTTAGACCGTGTGGTGCGGGAAACTGTTGTTACTTTAAACATTATTTATGTCAGAATTTCGTTTTTCATGTCATGTTGTTTCTTATATCAGTTATAATAGTACATTGTTCACCGAGAGGAGAAAGTGACCGATTACCGTCGAGGGTGTCGTTTGAAACCCGAGCCGTAGGCGAGGGCTTTAAAACACCCGAGATCGGGAATCGCACTTTCTCTCGAGTGATACATAGTGCTTTATACTACACCTACGAGGAAAATAAAAAACTAAATCTTTACTAATTGAAATTTATATTGAAATTGTTGCAGTTAGTGAAGCTTAATGTAACACTTTTTCCATGAATGTTTGTTTTTCACATGTTCTTTTTTCAAATTGTTTGACACCATCCAACACACAGCTAGTGGCCAGTGTCATTTTGCGAACTTGGAGATAAAAACTCACTGTAAAAACTTTTTGGCTTTTGATATTTAGGTTACCAGCGCATAGTCTTACCCAAAATTAAAAAAGAAAAACCACGTAAGAAATGGATTTTCATACACTTTTCTCTCCCGCTCAGATGCGTTTTCTCCCCGCATATTTGTTCGATATGCAATGACGTACTTTCTACCGTAAATTTGATAAAGTATCAAGGTACTTTCCGAGCAGGTGTAGTATAAAGCTATTTCCATACCAAATTTCATCAATCCATTCAGTAGTTTTTGCGTGAAAGAGTAACAAAGGTACATCCATACTTACAAACTTTCGCGTTTATAATGTTAGTAGAATTGTAGGAAATTTCCAGCCCACCAGTTGATGGTAGTGTATGTAAGATGCTGGTGACATTGCCCTATGGGATTGCAATACTTTCTGCAATATATAAACAAGAGTTTGTTATCAAAAGGAGTATTTTAGTAGTTATTACAAACAAACCAACAAACTGTGTCCAGATCCCAAAAAAGACCCGCATAAATAGGATTTTGTTTTTATAAATAAAACAATTCCAGTAGCGAGAATAGTAGTGTGTATTGGTTAAATAATTCAAAATTTACATTGTTAACCTAGTGACGCTTGAGATCTCGTCACCGCGATCTAGGAATCGGCTCTCGTTTGAGGGCGCCATCTAGTTTATTTTCGAGGAACTAAAATTACTTAGGCTAACAACTTATACGATGTAAACAAACTGTCTTATTCATCTATCTTTACTATTATAAAAACGAAATTGAGCCAATTCTGTACATTGAAGATATTTTTGTAAAACCGACGGGGATCGACTAGAGGGTACTGAACACGAAACCACGGTCTTTAGAATTTTTGTCTGTTTGTGTGTTTGTATGTTTGTTATTTATACTCGAAAATTATTGATCGGATTTTAATGTGACTTTCAGGGTTTGGTAGCATAAGTCCCAACTTTGATTATACGAGTACATTTTACATGAAAATCGGTTAAATGTATCGAAGATATAGCTTGACCTCTTCAAAGTATGTGCTCTCATATACTGGGGAGGTCTTGCTAAAATGGACGAGAAGCAAAGACGAATATGGGCTTCTACTGTCGTTCACGCGGACGAAGTCGCGGGAAAAAGTTAGTATTCGTTTATATTCTAGCTACACGTGCAATACGTGTCTAAACGTACAATAAAATAATAATAAAACCCATTGTATTCTATTTTCCTCGGATGCTGGTTTTCCTTGATATTTACATTGTTATGTTATTAACTTGACGTTGATTTATAAACGCTATAGAATTAACAATACCTTTTCTAAGCTCGCATTTAATGTTATGACAGAAAATTAACAGATATAAATTACTCTATGGTGCCGTTATATAGCACACAATATTAAATTACCACTAGTTGAATGGCGGCGTTTAGTTAAGAGGCTAGGCTGTTAATTGAACGGCGAATTAAGCTAGTTGGCTGCGACATATACATATAGTCATTTTATAAAAGGCATATTATGTCTCAGTATCAGGTAAGTTAGTTATCAAACGGTTTTGCATGCTCACTCTAAAGTAGTGAAGGAAAACATCATAAGGAAACCTTAAGCAACGCGCTTACGCATCTTGGAGTGCATGATAGGCTCTGGCGGCGGCTGTTTTACCACCGACCGAGCTAATAGAACGAGTGTGTCCGAGTGGAAATTTGGGCGACTTACGATCCCGACGCACCTGATATCGAATCGCGACTTGGATCTGCACCTAGATTTTACATGCTCACTCTAAAATGGTGAAGGAAAATATCATAAAGAAACCCTAAGAAACGCACTTACGCACCTTGGAGTGCGATAGGCTCTGGCAGCGGTTGTTTCACCACCCACCGAACAAAGCCATGCCGTTAAGAAACCTATAACTTAAAGTTATGTTTCAAGGGATGTCGAAAAACCATCAGGGAGAGAGGCCTGAGCAGTCGCTTGACTGCACGGGCTTTGTTCGGTGGGTGATATTGCTTTTTTACTATTTATAGTTTTCCGTTTGACCACTGTGGGGATTTCTGGAAAAAAACCAAGAATCCCCACCATTGGGGATTTCTTGGTGGGGATTTTTGGAATAAACCTATCTCGCCTTATGGTAAATAGATAGATGAACGCTTTATTGCAAACATTATATTAAAGACATTACATTAAAACATTTAAAGGAAGTGTTACAATAGGCTCTTCCAGGTAACCTTTTGGTAAGCGATGATGTGGTGTAAATGTTACACGCTCGCCTAAAAGATACCTGTTCAATCTCGATTTGAAGACTCCCAGGTTGTTTTTGTCAGGAAACACAGACGTTGGCTCCGTATTTTACAACCACGGCCAGAGCCTACCCCATATTCTTTCAAATTGCCCCACTGATTCGATTACTAAGACATCAATTTCAACGCAAATACACCTAATATTTTCATAAGCCATCACTCGTCATATCGACGTGTATCATCTCCCACATGTGACCAGTCGTAGATCAGATGGCCCGATGCGATGCCAGCGACATTTGTTTGCCTGTCCGACCCCCGGGCTAGAGATTCGTATCTTGGACAATGAACGGGCTAGATTGTTTACGGCTGACTAATGAATGCTGGAGGATTCAATACGACAAAGGCGTAATATAAACGTTTAGTATGGTACTATTGTTATAGTAGTCTAGTACGAGTAATCGATAAAGTTCCAAGTTGGTTGGTAAGTTTATTTTATTATTTTTTTAGTATCTATGTTGCATGGTAAGTTTTACAGAACTGGATTTCCCCCAACATATTCAAGGACTCACGTCTAATAAAGGCCATAATCCCTTTGATACAAGACCTAAAACTTAACAACGGGGATACATATGAAGCTAACAATGATGATAACGCCATTCGTTGTTTCATAATTGATTCACCTATCTGTTGTAAAACCTTTATGATGTATTTGTCGCAGCCAACTAGCTTAATCAGCCGTTCAATCAACAGCCTAGCTTCTTTACTAAACAGCGCCGTTCAACTAGCTTCCTGAATGATATTCAGCCATTTGATCAAACAGCTAGGCAAATGACTTGGATCAATGACGTTCAATTACTTGCCTAGGCTGTTCATTTATAAAGGCTGTTTTCCGAAGTTTAATGAAAAATAGTACAATGGAAGAGTGTAGTGACAATAATAATGAATATAGCTGCAGCCCTCGGTAGGTTAGGGTGCGGGGGGGGGTGGCCCTCGGGCCACCCCAACGCCGCGAACATGTATGTTAGATATAATATAATGTAAGTAGATTATAATCTATCACTTCGATAGATTATAATCTACCGAAAAATAATGCGACAGTTCACAATCTTTCGACAGTTTACAATTTCGCGTAGGATACATCTAATCGAATGGCCTAAGCATTAGCCAGTTTATTAAATGTTGTAACAGACGCTATGGCTGAATATCAATTTGGAAGCTAGTTGCACGGCACTGTTTAGTAAAGAGGCTAGGATGTTGGCTGAAAGGCTAGTCAAGCTTGTTGACTGTAAAATATCCATGGAAACGTACTATTATGTTTTCTGTGGCAACAGTTTTTATTATAGTTTGGTCAAGTGAAATACATTACTGATCTAATATATATTTTTTTAATTATGTGATGATTATTATTATACACAAAGTGAACGACTAGAGCGAGTGTGGCTCAGTGGAAGCATGTGCGACTTTCAATCCGACGCACCCGAGTTTGAAGGAAACCAGCATATCCAAGAAATAATCACTTAACAACAGGTGAGATAGCGGTCAAACGCAAGCCTATAAATAATAAAAAAAAAAAAATAATAATCACAAAAATTCAAGGACATGGGACATCTACAACCCGCACTGGGCCAGCGTGGTAGATTATGGCCCGTACTCTCTCTATGAGAGAAGGTCCGCGTCCCAGCAGTGGGAAAGTGATAGGCTAATGTAATGAAAGTAATAGGATAATGGTGATACACAAAGTGAGCTGAAATCTTTTTGAAAAGGAAGAAGCTTTGAGGGTGGTAGAAATGATATATGTTATATAATTTATATTGCCATTACAAATTTTTACAACACACCAATATCATACATTTATTTTAATTGAGCATCATCCATATTGCTTGTTCGTATTCATTAGTCACTCATGAGAGATAATTAATTCTTTAAAAGAACAAAAGTAATAATAAGCATTTTGAGTAGATTAAAAAATATAACTTTCTTTTACGAGAAAGAATAGCCCAGTAATTACAGTAAAGCATCTTTAAAACTATAAAACCTAAAACAAAATCAGTTTAATATCGACTTCTGTTACGTAAAATTAATTCGACACACGAATCGATAGCTGAATCGAATCAACGAATCGATATCGTATATCGAATGAGATCGGCTACCAAATGTTTAAGGTCGATTCATTTCTGGTCTGTTTCAAGTAAAACAGTTGGGTCATTAGAACCACCAAACCACGTGTTTATGGTTTATCAAAGTTACCATGGATTACTGTATCCGTTAGACACCGTGCATGCCACTGTGGTTGCAAACTGCATGCATTACTGTGTTCCAGCTTGAAGGACATTGTAGCCAGCGAAATTACTTGGCATATATGAGACTTAATATCTGACGTCTCGGGATGATGAGCGCAATGCAGTCCTATGCAGTGCTTTTTATTGTATCAAAAGTTCTTCGGTAGACGTGGCGTTTACCATCAGGCGAACGACTGGTTCGTCTCATCCTGCCAGCTCCATAAAAAACTCAGGTTATTATATGAAAGTTTAATATTATACTAGTAAATCATCACCTGGTTTACCGGATGCGATCCCGCAATAAGTACCATGATCATAACCAATAATTTATCTCATTAAACTATTCATTTTATGCTACAATTCTGTAGAAAAGTCCATCATTTGCTTGTTTAATCATAATGTTTATGGTTAACTATGCAAATATCAGAATAAAGTGCCCCAGTCTCGTCTCTTTCTAAAGATTTGAATATATTTGTGAAACGGTTCAGGGGTACTCTGAGTTGCTTTCGCTCGTTCGTTCGTGCGGACTTAAAGAGACACTCTTATGACTGTTATATAGCGTTGTCCCTTTCATCCGACGGAACGAAGATCGTAATTACTAATCAGAGTAAGGCCCCAGTCCATAAGAAACTAATTAGAAAATAATGCCAATTTTTCGGAAAAGCTTTCAACGTCATTATATAGGTGGATACCAGAACATTTTACAGTTCTATCCCGCCTCTTCTGTCCTTTTTAACAGACTTCAATTAAAGAAGGAGGTTCTCAATTCAATAGTTTCTTTTAATGTTTGTTACATCAAAACTCCATCATTTATTAACTGATTTGGAAAATCCTTTGCGTTGGGTTCAGTATAGCTACAATGTGGTCCCATTTAAATTTCATCGATATTTGACCTTGGACTTCGAAGATAGATTGAAGTAGGTATTTTTTTGTTATAAAATGATATACTTGATAAATAAATGGCGTGCCGAGCATTTTGTTCATCATCATCAGCCCATTGCGTTCCCACTGCTGGGACTCGGGTCTTCCCTCCTAGAGAGAGTATGGGCCCTAATCCACCACGCTGGCCCAGGTTGGTGAATGTCACATGTCCTTAAATTATTGTGATAAATTCTTGGACATGCCGGTTTTCTCACGATGTTTTCCTTCACCGTTTCTAGAGCGAGTGTATCCGCACATAACTTAAGAAAGTCAGTGATGCGAGGCTAGCGGGATTCGAACTCGGGTGCGTCGGATCGAAAGTCGCACGTGCTGCCACTGAGGCACACTCGCCTTACTGAACCACACTCACCTTGCAGTTTGTTCACCTGATGGTAAATAGGAAGCCTGCCTTTAAGTTGCAGCGCCACCTAGAACCTTGTTTCTTCTCAGGGTGACGAGCGCAGTGCAGTGCCGCGCAAGATTTTGCAAAGCAAAGGTGGCCCTGCCTATCATCACCAATCGTGTTAAAATAAAATAAATAAATATATATGACCAACAATCACATACATAGATTCTGGCCCCTAGCTAGGATTCCCTGTATCTAGGGAACTAGGAACTATAAGCACCATGGTCCCACGACACCCAGACACGAAACAAATGCTTGTGCTTTTTATTCTATGCACAAACATTTGTCCTGTCGCCGTCGCGGGAATCAAACCAGCAACCTCCGTGGTGTATGAGATTTGAGTATAACCTGCCCAACCACTACACCATAGTTGCTTACCATCAGGCGAATGACCTGATCGTCTCCAGTTGTACTAAAACACTTTCAACTCAATTCTATAACTGACTAGCGAATTTATATCAGAGTCTTACTTCCCACGAGTATTTTGACGTCCTAGACACAAAAACCTATCCAAATCCAGTCGAATTATTACGCGATGTTTTTTTTTTACTTTCTAGTCGAACAATCGAATTTCACCTCGATTTTGTTATTTATATTTATGGAGGCCGGACAGGTGTTCGACGCGTGGGTATACAGGCTGTTGATTTATTTGTGAACCTTTTTTTTAGTTATACCAGTTTGTTGATTTTGTTTCTAAGTGATTATCATTGTTATGGAGTGAAAGTATTGTTTGTTTGATTATGATGACATTCTTTTGGCAATTTTAGTATATATTTATCTGAATAGTAAGCAATATACGTTAACTATTTCCAATTTGGTCGTGTCTATGTTTTAAACTAAAAGTCAATTTTATGATTAAAATTTTGAAAACACTAATAAAGAACTCACTGACGTGTTAAGTATAGTATCATGAACTAACTATAACTACTGGTAAAAAAATCATATAGTTTTCACTAAACTCACATAAAAATATTACAGATATGCGGTGACATAATAATATATGGATGTGTCCTTTCTTATCTTACGTTTTCATCTCACGCACAAAAAGTTATAATAATTAATCTTTTTTCATCTCGCTAATATAACAAGAGTTCGTTTTCATCTCACCTTAGTTCTACGACCAAGATTTTTTTTAAATGGTAATAACCTATACCTACTCCGGTCCTGCAACTACCATAGAATATGAGCAAATATATATATATATATATATATATATACAGACATAGGCACAAATGAAAATGAGCGATTATTACTCATCATCATAAGCCCATCACGTTTCCACGGCTGGGACACAGGCCTTCTCTTATAGAGAGAGTATTGGCCACAATCCACCACGCTGGCCTAGTGCGGTTGGATGTCACATGTTTTTGAGTTTTTGTGATTAATTCTTGGACATGCCGGCTTCCTCACGATATTTTCCTTCACCGTTTTTAGAGCGAGTGTTACATCCGCACATAACTTAAGGTTGGCGTGGGGCTAGCGGGATTCGAACTCGGTTGCGTCGGATCGAAAGTCGAACATGCTCCCACTGAGCCTCATTCTCTCACGATTATTATTACCACACAGCATCCTGTATAGCGTTCGGAAGATGCGGCCATGCCCAGAGGAATGTTATTAATTTGGAATTTGTTACAGCCTATACTTAATCCGCTTCGTCGCCGTTAAAGCTACATTTATGAATACATCACTGAATGCTGTAAGGCTGTGTGCACATGACAGGTATGAAGTGTTGAACAATATTGTAACAAAAGTTCAAAATAAATGCCCCTCAGTTTCTTGCCGTATCTTCTGAGTTCTTTTTTCTTTTTCGTATTTTTTCCGAGACGGAGGTAGGTAGAGTCATTGTAATATTTTTTTAATAATAATATATGTCCAAAAAATACATGTAACATTTCATAGTATCGTATTAACTTCTCACAGTAACTTAATGTGCAGTAGTTCGAAAAAACTATGTTCTTGACGCGCAGAACCTACACTAAGAATAATATTTATTAGGTGTCTGCATACCCTATTGACGTTCATAAGTGCGTCTGTGATGCCAAAATTGAATAAAGAAAAAATACTCCATAGGAATAGGTACTTTACTTATATCAGCCTCTGTGGTGTAGTGGTTGGGCATACTGGCTCAAATCTCATACACCACTGACGCTGCGGGTTCGATTTCCGCTACGGGACAAATGCACAGAAAAAAAAGCGTAAGCATTTGTTTCGTGTCTGGGTGTTGTGGGACAATGGTCCTCATAGTTCCTAGATACAGGTTATCCTAGTTAGGGGCCAAGATCTATGAATGTGACCGTTGGGCGAAATAAAAATATATAGGTATCTGTTAACTTGGTGGGTTATGGCCCGTACTCTCTCCCAGTATGAAAAAATCTGTCCCAGTAGAGATCGTTTTAAGCAATAAGACCGCCCATAGTAATACTTATAAATATTATTATTTTCTTTTTCATTGATTTTTTTTTCTACAACGAGTAATTCATTCATTAATGATCTGTATTATATAATTATTATTTGATAAGTATAATGCTTCTGCTTGACAACTAAATCAAATCAAAAAACCTACAACAACCTTAAACATTATAATTAAAAAACCTGACCAAGTTGTATCTAATAAGCTACCATGCTCTATTACAGAAGTATGTGTCGACTTGTTTTTCCGCAAAAATGCTAGAATCGAACGTAGTACTAATTAAAAAAAAACCGGCCAAGTGCGAGTCGCACTTGCGCACGAAGGGTTCTGTACCATTGTCTATAAAACGGCAAAATAACACGTTTGTTGTATGGGAGCCCCTCTTAATATATGTTTATTTTAGTTTAATAATTTATTTTTAAAATGATATATAACTAAATATTCTGTGAATATTTCAAGCGTTTATCTGTTGCCGTTATCAATATCGAGCAAAAACTTACGTTTGTTGTATGGAGCCCCCCATAAATATTTACTTTATTCTGTTTTTTAGTATTTGTTGTTATAGGGACAACAGAAACACATCATCTGTGAAAATTTCAACTGTCTAACTATCACGGTTCATGAGATACGGCCTGGTGACAGACGGACAGTGGAGTCTTAGTAATAGGGTCCCTTTACCCTTTGGGTACGGAACCCTGAAAACCTGTTTTCCGCTGCAGTTGACTGAACGTTTAAAATAATTTTATCCTCAGTCTAGAAAGTTGACTAGGTTTTCCTCTGAGTCATGATGTATCCGAGTCTCAAGTTTCATGTCGCTTACTCATAAGAGATATTGCTAACTATAAATAAAAAAGCTAGTCATCGTACGAAGTAAAAAAATGGGATGTTAATTGACTATCAAATTTATCAATTATTTTTAACACTGTGATTTAACACTTACTGCCTCTTAAGTGGCACGGTAAACATTTTTATAATTATGTTTAATTGTTAAAACGTATTGATTACGCATTAATTATTTATTGTGCTTCAACTTTTGAGTTCATAAATAATTTATTTTATAGCAAAAAGAACCTTTAATTCTGATGTATCTTCGAAGCCCAAGATCGAATATCGATCGGGGTAGGGATCGATCGATTTATATGGGACCACTTTGTAGCTATACTGAATCCCACGCAAAAATAATTTTCCAAATAGGTCCATAAATGAAGGAGTTCTGAGTTTCTCCTTTTTGAAGTCGGTTAATAAAAATATAATCGAATTGCAAACCTCCTCACTTTTTGTCGGTTAAAAAATAAAATGTCATATATATTACATACAATTGCACCTATTTTTAATTTAAATTGCGCGCCATTAACAGTATTGTTGCGCTTTCAACAATAATAATAATCGCACTTAAAATAAAATAATTATAATTTCCAATAAAATTAAATATAATAGGAAAGACGCCGATGTGCATGAAGCCTTATAAACATGTGGATAACAATAGACAAAGGGTAAAATATTTCTAATCGATTAGTATTGCTTACTGACGATTTCAAAGATTCAAAATACGAGGTTTTTTTGTCTACGGCCTATAAATTAAAGAAAAAAAGGGTTACTTGTTGGCGATAGGTCAATCTTGTCGGGTCAATGGTAAAACAGGTTTTATAAGGAAAAATGCTGATTTGATACAAAGTTACAGAGAAATAATGACTAAGTAAGGAGTCATTGTTGTGGTATTTTTATGTTAGGTTTTGGGTACGTCCTTGCGAGAAGTTCTTGGAAATATTTGACTAGGAATATTAGATTTAATGTGATATATATTATTCCAATACCTACACATTAATATTATGTTTCTTTATATTTCTGCGAAAAGAGAATAAAAAATATATATTTTTTTTGAAAATTATTATATTGTTTGTCTGTTAAGTTTTACTAAAAGTTATTAGCTTTGTCATTTTGGAATATAAAAAAAAAACAATAATTACTATTTTCACTACTAAATAAGAATCCAAAGCTCACATCTATGATATTAAGTTTGCAAAAATATTACCGAACTGTATTTTTTTTGTAAAAAGTCCCTTCTGCAAGTTGAAAACATCCTTATCCAACAATAACCGTAATTACGACACCAGAACCAGTCCTCGTTCCAGTAGCAGGTACTAAACAAGCCTAGAGCTGGCGCGGTAATCGCCAACATCCGAGCCATTGCGCTTGCGCAAGCACAGCCTGGCTAATACACTTCCTTCGACGTTACGACACTGGACGATGCGAGATTTTTATGCGAGGGAATTAGTTAGTCTGTGGAATTTTGTATTTCGCTTTTGTTAGCTACTAGTTACACGTCTAGACGTCTAGTGTTAGGTATTATTTATTGTAACTAGCCTGTTTATTGACACTGGGCGATAGAATAGAAACACTTTATTGCTCCTAAGAAAGAATTACATTTTGAACATACTTTCTTATGATAAGTACAATAGGCGGTCTTATCGCTAAACAGCGATATCTTCCAGACAACTATATGCTACAGAAAGACTTAAAGATTTTATAATTCATTTTTTTTTTGGGCGATATGAGATTTTTAAACGAAATAATTAGTCTTTGGCATTTTGGATAACGGTTTTGGTGCACATCTAGATATCTATTGTTATTATATATTGCTAAACTACCAATATCACTTTCCTTGATGTAATACCACAGAAGACTTAATAGTTCAGTAATATATCCTGTAGTACTGAACTATTATCTTTTTATTGACGGATTTCCCACTGTATAGTAAGTTTTTGGGATATGACGTTTTGGATATTTTGGCCTGGTTATAGTATTTTTTGTGATTATTATTATATATTGTAGAATCTATTTTGTAACATAATCATTGTATAATATCATTATGCTATTTTCTTCTTTTAACATATATGATTTACATACATACATTTCTATAATAATTATCATTATGTTTAAAAACCTTTAGAACAGCCACAAATAGCAATATATATATAAAAAATGTTGATACGAGAGTGAATTGTATATAATATGTAACTACATAATATACAATAGTTTATGCATTCGACCTATTTATAAAATGTTCGTAGGTATTACAGTTATTTGAAATATTTAATTTGAAATTTAAAAATGTGAGATAAATATGCAACTCGTTGCATTCTTTATCGATTAGATATTGTAATATTGGAAAACTATTCTCATTACTATGATAATTGTAATAGTAACACCTACTATTCTAACGACTCGATTACAGATTATGAATAAATTTCAAAATTTTAAAGCGACTTTGTTATGTTTACTAAAACATTTCGGATTGAAACTGATTAACGATAATGAATCAATTTATATGAAAAATAAACATTTTAATCTAAAATTAAAATTAGAAAATAAATTGGATAAAATTAAAGTTTAAACATTTATACCTATAATAAAATTGCGTGTTTATAATATTCTTGTTTGTCTAATCATAAAATTTTAAAAAATTATTCATGCATTTAGAATGCAGTATGATATCAATTAATAATAACAAGTATTAAAAAGTACTTATCTTCTAATAACAACGATTAAAAAACATTTACTGCACTATGCCTATCACAATTGTAGCACTACTTTGCAACTTATATTGCTGAGTAGTTCATGTTTTACGGCACTTTTATGACGTTTTTAATACCTACTTCTGAATATATATTTTTCGTGCATTCACGCATCGAGCACTTGAATCACATTAATATTATAAATGCGAAAGTTTGTAGTGAGTGTGTGTGTTTGTTACTTCTTCATGTTGTGACGGCTCAACAGATTTGAGTAAAATTCGTAATAAAGATCGAATTATATCCTTTTTTTGTGGGGGAAAATGCCGTTGCGCTGCCCTTCTGTCACTGGGGTGGCAGAAGGGGTGTGTAGGGCTCCAACCCACTAAAAACCTCGCCGTGAGCGGGCTAGCATTCACCATCTCGCTTCGGCTATCAACTTATATCCTAGATTAACACATAGGCTACTTTTTCGAAACCACGGGTGAAAACGCATGATGCAACTAGTGTTATAATAAGAGCCGATCTGACCTCTTAGCTATTCTATTTTAGTCTATAAACAGGAAACATTATTTCACAAAAAAAGTATCAACAAGAAACATATATATGGAAAATTGACGTGATATCTCCAACTAGAACACCAACTATCAGTCTAGCAACTGGGCCGTTCAAACACTTCAAACTCATCGTGAAAGTAGCCACTATAGTAAGATAATTAGAATTAGCATGAAAATGTGATCATGTCCAGCACAGTCGTTGGAAAATTATTCAAATTTCAAGCTAAAACCTTAGAGTAAAAAACGAGAAGAGCTGTGCCGGGACGTAGACGTATTGTTTCTCATAATTGTCTATCCATCCAAAGGTTGTTGGAAGAAATCACTCGAAGCGATATGGCCGCCCATTGTACCTCAAATTTATGTATTTTGTCATTGTTTTTCTTTTTTTTTGTATTGTGTGTTTATTTGGTGTGCAATAAAGTGTTATTGTATTGTATTGTAGACGAAAATTTTTGCGTGCATTTATGAAACAGCTGTAGTTGCCGAGCAACGGGTCAGCGAGTTAAATGGCCTCCACAGCAAGTAAATTTTTAACATAAATGCTCATAAAACATTCACTTACTAAAATATAAGCTCAACCTATTCTTCAAGACCTCATTTTTATCAAAAACGCATAAAAATTATAGTATCATACAAATTTCCTCTAAAAATAAAGAAATTTTTGAGAATATGTAAGCAGCATACACTTTTGTTCGTTGACACGCACGCAAGCGCACGAATAGACTTATGACTAAGCAAGCCATTTCTGGCTTAGTTTATCTAGCTTCAGCGTGCGAGTGCCTTGGTTCTGTACATTTTTATTCTAAGGTAGGTAAGAAGTTGTTTTCATAAAGATATATTAATACTTTACTTACGTGTTACGTGGTTGCGTAAAGTTTTATGGGGTAGTACCTGTAACAGAGGATAATAAATAACTGGTAGGGCTCAGAATCTAGGATAAGTAGTTGTTTCTATATTAGTAGGGAATTTGGAGTAATTGAAAAGACGCTGCCTTGAACGGGTTTGGTTTCAATTTCTAAGGACACCATGTACCTACCAACAAGTAGTTACAATAGCACCATTTTGTATTCATAGGAAATGTAATGATTTCTGCCAGACGATTTTGTCACATCTTAAATATTAAGTTTTCTTGAAGTTTTTTTTGTATTTTTTTAAATATTAATTTTTTTTGATAATATTTAGATCTTTTTATTAATTAAGAAAACTTTTTAAGTTAGTTACAAAAAAATATTTTTTGTGAAATAAATTACAACCATATTTATATCATTAAAAGTTAATATTCCATGTAGAAATGATGCATCCTAATTAGGAGTCAATATCCAATGCAAATTAATAAAAACTATTTAAATAGAAACTCATTTCTGATACTAATTTATTTTCTGACTCTATTAAAAAAGTAAACTATAACAAAAAACTGGTTTACAATAAGAACATTGTTATCAAAGCACCAGCTCAATTTTGAAATGACAAGTGACCTAGATACAAGTAATTAGAAAGACACTTCGACAAAAAGTTGTGCGACAAAAAGTCGTCTAACGATTTCTCATGCCGATATATCGCGTCTTGTCTATCGTTAATTCATTATTACTTATGACAATAAAATAAAAAATGTGGCCGAGTTTATCCACCGTTCCTGCTTGTTATAAAAAGTTATTTGTAGAAAGGCAAGCATGTGTCAAACTTGCGAGTTAAAGGTTCCGTAGTTAACAAAATTTCGATGTGGTGGGCGGAGAAGGTGACGAAGACATCTAAAAAGGGGTTTTGTAAACTGATTTAGGACAAAAAATAATTAACTAAACAAGAATCCAATACAGATT
The DNA here is from genome assembly GCA_951640565.1 of Petrophora chlorosata. Classification (NCBI taxonomy): domain Eukaryota; kingdom Metazoa; phylum Arthropoda; class Insecta; order Lepidoptera; family Geometridae; genus Petrophora; species Petrophora chlorosata. The sequence goes on along the minus strand of OX621203.1, from coordinate 8,547,523 downwards.
AAAAAAGAAATGTAAAAGCCACGTTTTTATAGATTTAGAATGCATTGTCATTGAGTTGTGAACTACCCTTAAAGTTTCAGCCAGATAGCTAATCAGGAAGTGCTCGAAATTGGAGTTGCAGTTGCAATTCCACCCGGATCGACAGACAGACAGACAAACAAACAAGAAAGTCTTTCTGTATTAATTGCATTGAATATCAAACTAAGACTTGACTATTCCGACCGCATAAATATTTTGATTTGGGAGCAAATGGCAGGCAATTATAGGCAAGCGTGGCTCATCTGGGTCACGACTCTTGTATGCCTGACCGCCTGTCTTAGGTCCCTTACTCTCACTATGTAGAAAAATGTGTTCTTAAAATCAGTATGCAAATGAGAGAAAAATAAATGTGCCTAAGCGTGCTTATCGTTTTATTGTTTTATGATATTATCGGGTGTCTTCGCGCACAATTTTAAAATCAAAATAACATTTTGACTAACCTCGACGTTTCATTGTATATTCACGGAACCCAAACAATCTTAGCGGGTCAGATTGACATCTGTCTGTCCCGGCCGCGGGGATCGAGGGGCAGGCGGCGGCCGCGACTCGCTCGCCGCTCGGTCGCACAAAATCAGGTATTACAATTAAATTAAAAATCACTCATGAAGAATATCACAATCGATAAGAGTACCGTCGGCAAAAAACGACCTAATTTGAATTTCATTAATGACGATTTCACGGTTTCCGTCATCGTGTGTCACATTTGAATTTGGAATGACGTTTCCTTTGATAATGGCGTCAAGGTACGTTTTTACAAGTGTGAGCTAAAAATAATGTATTTGGTATGGTTCTTAACGGTCACTCAAATTGGCATTCGTTAGCCAAGTGAAAAACACAAATAAGGATTTCGGAAAGAAAAAATATGTTGAACCCGCATCTCAATCTTCCTTGCGCGGGAAGTGCTCTGCTCAATTGAGCTACGGTGGTCACCAATTCGAGTGTCGAATTTTTTCTTCCCTTGTTTTTTTTCTTCAATAGATCAATTAGGCAGAGCACTCCTGCGGTGAGGGAAGATTGAGATGCGGGTTCGAGTCCTAGCTGGTGGTCGTATTTTTTCTTTCTGAACAACCTTGTTTAATATATAATACCATACAAGCATAAGCAAACTACTACTTTACAAGGATACGAGTTGTAGTGTTACACAATTTTGAATATTTAACTTTGCAACCTTCTTCCTCGTTATTTCTGGTGCCATGTCTCATGGATCTTCACAATTGAATACTTTTTCTTCATAGCAATTTTTTTTTTCCGCCCTTTGTGTTTTCTTTCTTGTAGCTAAGCTCAACTGGCTGTTCGTGACAAATTTGGTAGGTTTAGCAACATTCACAGCGGTCACCACTTAGATAGGTGACTGCTTGTGTGCTATTTACATCTAAGCACTGCCGTGCTTCAGAGGGCACGTGAAGCCGTCGGTCCTGGTTGTTGACTTAAGAAAGCAGTCATTAGGCCATGTCGGAGGCCAAAGGGCGGTAGAAAAACTTCGACACCAAGGTTGGCCACAAACACACGAGAAGACTCATTTCAAAATCGCGACTTCTCTGCTATCTGTACAAACAAGATAATTAATAATGAACAGATTCGATTGAATCCGCGGCATGCATCGGTGTCCATTGTGGATTGTGGTCGGCACCGGCTCTACCTCGCCCTCGCAGGTGTCACATTGCTTAACCTGTCGCGTTTGCTGCCATCAATGGTTGCTTGGTTGCTTTGGTTGTTATGATTGTTATTGACAACTAAAAAGTATTTTTTTTATATAAGTAAGATTAGTTTTGCGCGTTTCCTTTTTACGCAATTGCTTTTTTTTAATTTGTTTTACTACCGTCACATACATAGATCCTAGGCTCTAATTAAGATTCCCTGTGTGTAGGGAACCAGAAACTATGAGGACCATGGTCCCACAACACACAGACAGGAAACAATGCTTGCGCTTTTTTGCTGTACACTAACATTTGTCACGGGAATCGATCCCACAACCTTGGTGATGTATGAGATTTGAGCCAACCTGCCCAACTACACCACAGAAACTGTCAGTGCTGTGAGGCAGTGTTAAATATACCAAAAGCATAGCCACTCTCTCGCCTGATTGTGGATGTGGACAAATATCATCATCATCATCATCATCATCAGCCCATCACGTTCCCACAGCTGGGACACGGGCCTTCCCTCATAGAGAGAGAATATGGAGAACATAAATCTAACCACCGGCCAGATGGAGCGATGACCTGTGAAAGGCGGCTGGAAGAAACTGGATGAGAAGAGCCGAAGACCGCGGGCTCAATGACGTTCATTGGGAGAGGCCTATGTTCTTCAGTGGACGACTACAGGCTGATGATGATGATGAAATCTAGTCAGTATAGAAGAAGACGGCAGTTGAACGACCACGTAGACCCGTCTCCTGATGGTTCACCGAACATGACCTCAAAACACGACTAGATTGATTTGACGGCTTTGTTCAGCGGTTTCTCGCTTTTTGTCTTTGCTTTTGTTGATTGTACTGTGTAAATCACAACTAGTTTATTCTAATTATATGTTGAGTGTATTATTCTATATGTTGCAAATAAGTAACTACACAACAATTTCAATTTTATCGTTGGGCATAACAATGTTTTCTTTCGTTACCGCAACAATCAATAGAAGGTTTCATAATTTAAATTTGTAGGTAGCACTGCAATAATTAAAGCATTGCTTGTTGATTTGATTGAGCGAACGATCTGCCTGTCACATTGCGTAAAACTCGTAGCGCAGCTTGCCTTGTCATTCGTAACAGACCTGCTACGAGTATGTTAAGCTACGTTCGCAATGGACACCACTTGGATGGGTGACCGTTTTGAGTGCGTATTTACAAGGTCATCTGAGTGTAAAAACTCCGCACGAGTGAAGATTTCATAGAAATACATAAAACTACTGAATATTGAAACGCAATGAAAATGTATAGTGTAATCCCGCTGAATATTATGAAGGTTATTGTTAGATTATATATAATATGTATGGGGGTAGATAGTAAATGTAAAATGAATTTAAATTAAAATATAAATATAAATAATCCCTCCGCTTTTTTTTAAGTATATATAGATATGTATAATTATTAATAAATATGGTAATGAGTTTAATATTGTATATAAGAAAAGAATCATAATGTATTAATTTAGTAAATAATATATAATATTAAATAAACCTAACAACAACCCTCTTGTACGACACGTTTCGCCGTCTGCACGAGGCATCATCAGGTGTCGACTCGCCTAACGCTGGAACGAGAGAAATGAATTTCCGCAACGTCACGCCTGATTCCATTGCATTACTACTGAATATGTTATTAGGCCAATTAGATTCATCATTAGTTCGCTCAAACACTAAAATACAAAAATATACAAACCCAAATCTCACGAAATAAAACTAGTTTTAATTAATTTTATTTATGTTTTATGAAGACGGCCTGTCGTCACAATTAACGATCGGACACAAATGAAGAACAACAGGTTCTTATTTATTGGGAACTGTAACACCATAAACAAAGTAAAACTATACAATCTAATTTTATTGCTACAACTTTGATAGAGATTTAGTGGTGAAAGGCACTAATGAGCGTTTTTGTTGGAAGAAAACAATATAAACAGTTTTAAATTAGTCTGTCCAGTTTGATCTATCAATATAAGAATAAATATATCCAATTCGGAACGTCATAAACGACAAATAAGGAAGCAAACTGCAAATTTAAAACATTCAATTAAATAATTTTTCATTGCAAATTTTTTGTCAGCACAATCATTATTATTTATCGATAATTTTGCAATCTGTTGAGTCAGGAATGTATATCATACTAATATTATAAACACGAAAGTTTGTATGGATGTATGTTTGTTACTCTTTCACGCAAAAACTACTAAATGGATTTTAATGAAACTTTACAATAATATAGTTTATACATCAGAATAACACATAGGCTATATTTTATACCGGGAATCCGCGGGTGAAACGTCGGGGTGCAGCTGAAAGAAGAAAATAGAAATAGAATATAATTATTAATAAAAAAAATAATAATAATTGTTAATAATTATAATAAAATAATAATATAAATAAATAATTATTAATAATTATTATTAATTATTTTTAATTTTTTGGGTATAGAATTATTTTGTGATGTATAAAATCAAAAGTCAAAAGATATTTATTAAATAGGTACAAAAAAGGCACTTTTGAATGTCTTAGGTACACATAATGCAAATTAATAAACATAATTAACATATGTACGTAGCTGGTGTCATCTTGCATGATGCCGCTACCCAATAGTAACATCACCATTAGCTATTGTCATTTAATTCTAACTGCTGAATTTTAAATAGCTGCAACTATTTTTTTATGTAACTGAATGACGAGACGAGCTGGTCATTTGCCTGATGGTAAGCATTACGCCAGCCCATAACAATAACAGCACCACCCAAAACTTTGTTTTGCAAAATCCTGCGCGCCCTGCACTGCACTCGTCACCCTGAGACAATTAGCTGTCGAGTCTCATACTGCCCAGTAATTTCGCTGGCTACAATGCCCTTCAAACCACAGTAATGCTTGCGCACTACTGCTTGGTGACTGAATAACTGACAAAGTGGTGGTACCCACACAGATAGCCTCACGCATTCGAGAAACCAGTAAACTAGTAACTTTATTTTTAACAAATTTTTAATCAGTTTTCACTTTTCATCCGTATTTTATGTCTCATTTTAATGACATTGAAAAGCGCGTCATTTTTTATACTTGTCAAATACCTAATTGCAAAATTTAGACTCGCGCTCGTCACCCTGATTTATATGCTGCCCCACTAAACTCATATTCGATTTGTATGCAAATCATAATTTCGACATTTACAACTAAAAAACACAAACAAATCTTCATAATAGCAACCTTAACTCTATTAAAAAAGCAATTACTTCCACACATACAAAGGCAACATATAAAGCCACTTTTACACTACGTAATCTAAGTTATTTACAATACTTTCGAGTCAATCGTTCCTTGAGGCGATCCGCTAATATGTTAATACCGTTATTTCTAATCACTAACGCCGTAAGAGCAGTAATTTTGCAAATAACAGAGTAGTGGGACAGGAGACAGCGGTCGATCTGGGTAGGGTGTTTTGACAAGCGTGAAACTGTGTACTAAGCTCAGAAATATTGCAACTTCATTCAAACTAAACTGAATCTAATTTAGCCAAATCTTTTTTTATTACGAACTAGCCGATAACCACTACTCTATCCGCGTGGGATTCGGTTTATAGGTGTAGAGGACACAAGGAACCTCTGTTCGTTATTCCGGGCTGTATCCCATGTCCTGTTCTAAGACCTAAAAAGTACCTAGCAACATACCAAAATTAATCAAATTTTAGGACTGAAACGCAATGAAAATTACACTTCATATTTTCATTGCATTTCAGTTTTGAGATGAATTTCCGCAACGTCACGCCTGATTCCATTACAAATTTTAGGAGTACTAGTAGGATATAAGCTTGCGACTATCTCAAAAAAAAAACTTTTCATTAGTATCTTGAATATTCTAAAATTGTAACTATCGACCAACTTAGCCCCCTTTTCGCTTTCACCCACCCTCTCCTATTAAAGGAGGAAATATAGGTAGGTATCGGATAATCAAAAAAAGGAAGAGGTTCTCAATTCGATTGCATTTTTTTATGTTTGTTACCTCAGAGCTCCGCCATTTATGAATTGATATGGAAAATTCTTTTTGCGTTACTCAACGCAAAAAGAATCCTCATCATCATCATCATCAGCCCATTACGTTCCCACTGCTGGGACTAAGGCCTTCCCTCGTAGAGAGAGTGTGGGCCATAATCCACCACGCTGGCCCAGTGCGGGTTGGTGGATGTCACATGTCTTTGAATTTTTGTGATAAATTCTTGGACATGCCGGTTTCCTCACGATGTTTTCCTTCACTTTCTCCGTTTTTAGAACGAGTGTATCCGCACATAACTTAAGAAAATCAGTGGTGCGGGGCCAGTGGGATTCGAACTCGGGTGAATCCTAATAATATTATAAACGCGAAAGTTTATAAGAACGAATGTACCTTTGTTACTTTTTCACGCTAAAACTACTGAATGGATTTTGATGAAATTTGGTGTGGTGATAGCTTATAAACTGGATTAACACATAAGCTACATTTTATCTCGGGAAACCGCGGGTGAACCCGCAGCAAGTTTTCAATAAAGCTTAAAACCATATAAATTTTATCTAGGTAAATTCAACCTTGGACTTCGGAGACGCATCAAAATTGAAGTCTTTTTTTTTTGTTATAAAATAAATTATTATTTTTAAAAAGACCCTTCTAAAATTTAACCATTACCTTCCGCGCCGCTTGTCGATGGAATAACTTCATAGGTAGCATATATTACGTGTGTAATTGAGTACGCTGCGCCGTATCGTAATTATATGCAAGGGCTTATGTGAAACTTGTTGCGTTTATGAGATTGTTCTTCCTGGCTGTGCCAATCCGGGTGCAGTAACAGGTATGTGAAGAAATCTAAGGCTTGCCTACTTAACAGTGTTCTCTTTATGTGTAGATTATTACCATATATAGATAGATATATAGATACTTTTAAGGCCTATTTAGACGAGGCAAGTTTCTTGTCGGTTGCATTTTCTTTTTATATTATAATGTCCTTCTTCTTCTTATATTTAATCAATTTTATCACTTTTATAAACTATAAACGGCCTAAGTCGGCAAACTGTATTCGCTCAATAAACGGTGAAGGTCGTGAGGTAACGGACATGTCCAAGAATTAATCACAAAATTTCAAAAACATGTGACATCCACCAACCCACACTGGGCCAGCATGGAAGATTATGGCCCATTCTGTCTCTACGAGAGAAGACCCGTGTCCCAGCTTATTATGATTAATTTTACAACTTGGCTCATTCATCTATCTTGGAAAGTTAATCATTCCAATTTCTGCCCGGCGGCATTGCCACACAGTTTTCCGCTATAATATAATTTTAAATAAAACACGTATGTTTTAAATTTAAATTTAGAGCTAAAAACAGGTGCGAACATGTTTTTCAATCAATAGATAAGAAAATCGATATATCTGTTAAAACAGGTTTGAAAATTAAATTTTACAACACCGTGGAAATCACACTTTCAATCATCAACAATCAATTATAAAAATTATCTTTAAACTTAATCAATGTTTATTTCTAAATGATTTTGCTATTAAGGCTCAGTATCCACTACGGTGGAGAATAGCAGAGTGTACCGTGTTTTTTTCTTCGGCTTTACTACCCTTCTTCGTTTTTACATAGACCAACTACAGCTCCAAAAAGCGACCAAGGCCAAGAAAATTGAGATAGCTTGAAAGAAGAGCACAGTATTATTTTACCCCAAGCTAAGCGGTATCTTTCCTATATATCAGTACTCAGAAATTATGGCCGATAAATGATGATAATAAAAATCTGAGGTAAGGTAGTAACGTGATAGGAGTCATTTAAAAAGTTTTGTACTTAGATAGCCTTAAATACGGATTTAACAATTCTCAAATCTTGTCTTCTGTATTCCATTGAAGGTAGAAAGATTGTGAGCCATAATTATCTTCTAATACTTTCTCAATCATTACCTTTTCTCTTCTCTGCACTCTTATGGGTATCCAGCCTAATACTCGTGTACGAAATCAAATCGAAATAAAAATTATGGATCCAGTAACATAGTATAGGCGTTCCCAACGGTGAAGCTAGCTCGAGGCTTCTCGACTTATTGATATTTTTTAATAAATAATCGACACAATAGAAAGTTCTAAATTATGACACTGCGATATAGTAATTTGGGCGTAACAAAAACGTATTTAATTCGGTATTTTGTAATTGAAACAATGTGTATGGTCGTCATAAATTTTGTACGTGTCCGTTGTTTTAATTGAGTAGGTAATGCCGCGTTGGTGGTCGGTAAGATGGATGTTTTTTTGGTTTTATTCAGACTAAACTGTTTTATATATTGTCCGATTTAATCGGAAACAAGTCTGTCACTGATTATAAGAACTAATTAATTGATAGAACATTAACATTTTATTGCAATAAAATCAAATTTGTCATGTTTTCTTCTACTGAGGTTTGATGGCGTAGTCAAATAACATACATAGTTCTTGTTAATCAAAGAAGCAAAACTGTAAAAAGTACCTAATAAACTAACTACCTGTGTTTCCGGATAGCTATAATCTGGGTATCTTTAAGAGAAGAGTGAACAGGTTTCTTCTAGGCGAGCGTGCTACATCTTCGACCGCATCGTCACTTAACAACAGGTGAGATAGCGGTGAAACGCAAGCCTATAAATAGTAAAAAAAAACTACTAATTGAATAATATAAAAAGGTACGAAGTTGCTCTACTTCTTGATGTATTGATATGAAACAAGAATCGTAGAGCATGCAGGAGAGCTTATTTTTATGGAACTGAGACAAGCACGTCGTTTGCCTGACAGAATATGAAACACAATCATAATTTATTGTAATTTATAATTCTTATATTCTTTATTGTGTGTACAATAAAGAATATAAGACACTGACAGTGTAAAAAAATCAGCAACTATAATTATAAATAAATATCAATAACTAAATAATATAATATATGTAATTATGTATAGTACACCACACGTACGGGGTTGAGATGAACATATAAAAACTGTCTGCATTTCTTATCAATCATAAAAATAATCATACACTACAAAAAAATAACATAGATCCATCTGCACAAGCCTTGCACTAAACTCATTCCGCAGCACACTTACCAACAACGTTCCATTTTTTGTAGACAAGCTACGCCAGTTTTGATAAGAATTTAGCAACTTAATACCGTCTACTGTTCGACGTGTAACGTGTCAATTCGAAGCTCAAACGGTGAGTTTTAACATTGACAGCAACTTGGATTAGAGGATTAGTTTCAATCATGGACACAAATTGGCTGTTGCGTCAGCTACCAACTCGTAAGAATGTTAAGCTAAGTGTACATGAGTGAATGAATTACTAGTTACAGTACATGACAGTTTAGTTTCTTTTTGACAATCGGCAAACAGTCACCATCGTCTATATAGATCGAAACCATTAAGGATGCCAATAATGACTAGGCGTCCCTTAAGGTCTTTATTACCTATATTATGAACTATATTATCTTAAATAAATAAAAGATGAAGATTGAGTTGTTGATTCAAGCCCAGTTTACAATTTGAGTAAAATAAATATGCATGTTAACTATCATGATAAGTATTACACACGAATATTAGCATTAAATTTGATCACACAGAAAATTATAACTAAGTTTTTAAGTCATTTTGTGCATTTAGTAAGTGTCGAAGTATAAAGTTTTAGTATTTCGTTTGATCATGTGCACCCAGCTTATAGAATTAAACATACTAAATATTTTCTTACATCGTTTGTACTCTTTACGCCTTGACGGGTTAAAGAATTGATTGTAATGTCTATAGGTAGGTTCTGATTGATGATTGCTATTGTTATAATATAACTGAGACTGTACCTATATGTATTTGGAATGCTTGAAACAAGTATGTTTGTAAAGTAATGATATGACAGATCTTTTGATTGGATACTGTAAACGGCCTGAGAAAGGTGGAAAGTTGGTCGGCTCAGAATTTGATGGTTCCATTCTATTTGCATTCGTATTTCGGCTACACAGGGAAACTTTGCTAAAAAAACTTTATGGAAAATAAAAATGCATTATTAAAATCACAATCATCGTCATCATCATCATTTCAGCCCGTGTCCACCCACTGCTGGGTATAGGCCTCCTCTCCATCACGCCATTTGTTTCGGTCCTGTGCATTCCGCATCCATAAATTTCCTACCCCCTTCACTATATCATCGGACCATCTGGCCGGTGGTCTGCCTACCAGTCTACGCCCGTCTCTTGGCCACCATTCTACTTATAACTGCCCTGACCCATCTACCGTCCTCTCTTCTAGCCAAATGTCCCGCCCATCTCCACTTTAGCCTCGCTATTCGTATACGATATATATATATTGACATGTAACATAGATTGTTATTAGTAAGACATCACAATATTCTCTATATTTTTTTTGCACCTATTCGTAGTTTGTATAAATTTAAGTTTTAGAGCGAGTGTGGCTCAGCGGAAACTCGTGTGCCTTTCGATCCCACGCACCTAGGTTTGAATCCCGACTCGGCCCTGCACCAATAACTTATAGTTAAGTGCAGATCCTCTCTCTATGAGAGAAGGCCCGTGTCCCAGCAGTGGGAACGTGATGGGCTGATGATGATGATAAAGTGCAGATTTCGCACGCTCGCTCTAAAATGGTGAAGGAAAACATCGTGATGAAACCCGCTTACGCGCTTTAGAGTGGTAGGCTCTGGTCGTGGTTGTAATACCACCCACCGAACAAAGCCATGTCGTCGAGCGACCTAGTCGTGTTTCGGGATGATGTTCGGTGAACCATCGGGGAGACGGGTCTGAGCAGCCGCTCAACTGCTGTCTCTCTCTAGATCTATGTGCTTCATCTTAGGCCACATCATCGCTTCACATCAGGCGAGATAGCGGCCAAAAATAGATCGATTAAGCGTAAAAAAGAAGTTAGCACAAAATTCAGATTTGAACCCATCCCGTCTAATAGCCGTGCGGATAAGATGACCACTAGGTTCACTAGGTACTATAGCTTTACCGCGCTACCTATATGCCAAAGGAAGACCATCGCTGCTTGTTTATAACCAGAATTATGCTGAGTTAAGACCGTTTTATATATATATTTTATTATAGGTATTATATTATCTATTGTACACTGTCATGATATTAACATCGGTGATTATAAACTATATTTACAAAGGCGAGCTTAACCCTAAAAAGAGTTTTCTTCCAGCAAACCCATGTAGAAAGAGAATTTTCACATGAGCACATAGGTTTCAGTGTACGGTTACGGTTTATAGTAATTATCCATACTCTTTTATTTCAGTTTTGGCAGTTATTCAGCCGCCAAGCAGTATTGCGCAAGCATTACTGTGTTCCGGTTTGAAGGGTATTGTAGCCAGCGAAATTACTGGGCATATGAGACTCAATATCTGCTGTCTCGGGGCGATGAAAGCAATGCAGTGCTACGCAGTGCTTTTTATGGTATTAAAAGGTGGCACTGTAATTGTTATGGCAGGCGTGGCGCTTACCATCAGGTGACCGTCTTAATCGTCTCATGACTCACTTACATAAATAAAACCGTTAAAAAAGACTTAATTTGTTATTTTTTATTATATTACACTTTTAGTTCAAGCTAAGTGTTAGTTGTGCTAATAAACGATATTCTTTCATTTTATAGGAATTATTTGTTTGTATTTAAAAAGATGTTTTCTAAACGTATCTGATTACGATATTTTACATAAAACATTAATATTGCTTTGCGATAAAACTTAACTAGCATTATAATAGCTCTAAATAATCGTCAATTGTCGATTATACGCTCATCGATCTTCAACTCGATTATATGCAAGAATCGATGTATCGGATGCAAGCCTCATTCGTCTTTCTGTAGTGTCATTCGATTATAATCTTGAAAAGTATCTTGAGGATATTTTATTAATAACCTGCACTTTGACCTTCATTTAATGATGTTTTCTATTAATATTTTATAGCAGTTTATTATGAGAAAGTTGATATACCTGTCTCTTTAGTGCTGACATCATTATCGATATTGTGATCGGATTTGAGCTTTGCTAATAATTATATTTTTATGATGAAGTAACGAAACGAATAGATTGTGATTAAGCGCAAGCTACAGTTAAAGCGCAGTTAGCTTAGCATCACTAATTAACTATGCAAATTAAGTTTCCAGTTTAAACCAGATTTTGAAAAGAGTCCTAGGCTAAGAAAAGCTAAAAGGTAAGCTAAGTTAGCTTCCCTCACAGTGTGGATGTTGGTGCTAGTTTACCAATTACGTGCGCTGCAAGCAGACAGAAAAATAAAACCCTTTCCTTCCTTGTCCTTTTTTGTCCTTTGAATTAACACAAGCAATTATAAGGTATTCATATTGGTTAAAATTTCCCCGATCTGTGACAGATAGATAGCCATGTCTTTAACATAGTTAGCTTTCTTTGGTGTCATAGTATAAAGATGTAACAGGATGGGTACTCAGAATTTTTGAGTATCAAGTGCTTAACTATAATGGCGGGATGAGCTAGACTCACACCTTGAAGATTGGTCTATCGTGGCAATGGATAAGTGGAGGGAGGGTAGAGAGGCCTTTGCCATGCAGTAGGATAAAACAGGCTCTTATATAAGTGCTTAACTATGTTACGTCTTTCAAAATTCGTTTCCTATTATTTTAAGATGATTCACCTCTAACCTAAGTGTCATCATCATAAGCCCATCACGTTCTTCACGGACACGGGCCTTCTCTCATAGAGAGAATGGGCCATAATCCACCACGCTGGCTCAGTGCGGGTTAGTGTAAAATCCGCACATAACTTAAAAAAGTCAATGGTGCGGGGCCAGCGGGATTAGAATTCGGTTGCGTCGGATCGAAAGTCGCGCGTGCTCTCACTGAGCCACACTCGCTCTAACCTAAGTGTAGCTGGTTCTATTCAAATATTGTATAGATAGCGGAGCTTTGTAGTCCAAGTTGCTCACTTAACATTCTTCTTCACCGGTTATTGGCTGTATTAGAAATTTGTGTCAAGCCCATAACGATTACATCTTCTTTCTATTTCCCATTGTGTATATTTGTCACCCACGAGTATTGGCTCTTGTTACGATACCAATTTGATGTGTTATTTCTATTCGTATTCTAATAAAGCTCTTTGAAAATACTGGCTCTTACTAAGATATCAAAGTATTAGATACTTTATATACTTAATATTTCAGATACTCGTATTTCCCACACATTATTAATAATTCACTAACCGCAGTAGAAATCAATGAGTGAGAGTTACGATACAAATACCACTAGTATTTTACGGAGCGTATCGTATTATACGATATCTATTCAATTTGAGTTCCAGAATAACATATTAAATTATAATATATTGTCGATTACCGAACAAAGTATTGGTTTTCGACAATACCTCCGCTCGGATAGAGTCATTTTGTAATAGATTCGGATTACGAATTTGAATTTGAAATTGAAATTTTAGAACTCTCTCACACGTACAAGGTATTTTGGTAAATAAATGTGTGATTTGGACGAGCTTGAGATTTCGGAGTGGTATAATTTTTCATGATATCTTTTCGTTATTTATTACTGTGATCGATTTTGCCTAATCTCCTTTCTTTTATACAATTTCATTGAACAAGCCAAGCGGACATTAGTTTGAAGTCTTTATAGGAAAGTAAAAGTTTCTTCAAACTAACTAACGTGCCCCAAAAAATTACAGTGCCACCCAGAACGTTCAGTACCATGAAATATACTGTGTAGCACTGCTTAGTATTTTGTGTACTACGAGGTACTAGTATACTACTTGTGCGTAATACCACAGAATACTAAGGGACAGAAACATCACTCCGAAAAGATATTTAAACAAATAGTGACTCTTGCTATGACGCAATAAAATTCAATTTAGCTCGCATAGCGCTGCATACCTACCAGTCATATTAACCTACAGAGCGCCTCTCTTTCTATCGCATAGCTCTTATCTCTTCTGACGCGGCACGTGTAACGAAGCGCGACCCGCTGTCGGTGTCCGGCTATGTACTTGTAGCTTCGTACCTACAGTGCGGAGTGCGCTAGGCCTGGTAATATTTTCAAAAATAAATTGTTTAGGATAAAAGTGACTTTATTAAAAAAAAACAATAAATCTTAACTCTTTAACCGACTTCTAAAATGAGGAGGTTCTCAACCCGACTGTATCTTTTTGTATGTTTGTTCCGCGATTACTCCGCCAATTATAAATTGATTTTGATTTTATATTTTTTTGTTTGGTAGGTCATACTTCAGAGGTGGTCCTATATAAATTTTATCGAAATAGATTCAGTGTTTTTAAAATAATCAACAATAACAAAAAATATAGGTACAGTCTTGAAGTTAGTTTTTTAAAATCATTATTTTAAGCACGTATTAAGAAAGGGTTTAATGAAGCACATCTGCATGCGATGAGCTTGTTAATTAAATTTTATTGAATATAGTTAAATATACTACTCTTACGTCATTAATGCTCGTTACGTCTGGTTTCCTACAACACAAAAGTTGTATGAATATACCCTCTTAATTGTTGCGTTGTAATAATCGACTTTAATGGGCCACTTAAATAGCTCTATGAACTGTTATTAAGACTGGACAACTGAAACTAGCATTACGTTCCTACGTCTACAATATACGGTCGCTATTACCCTACCATCCAGTATAAGTTGGCCTGTTAGATAAACAAAACCAGAAGATCATAGGGGTCACAGATGCGTGGTAGTAATTCATACTTGACCAGATTGAGGTGAGCTCTCGGATCGACAGAGTCTGAGATGTATTGAGATCAGAGTAAAGTGGTGGATGTACCGCAAGGAGTAAAGTTATGCGGTAACGTTAAATCTGTGCTTATAACTGAATCTTCATTTACAGGGCATAGATGTGGTAAGTAAGTGTGGAGAAGGTAATTTTACGCCATTTTATCTCAGGTACCTTAGTTCTCGCTAAAACTTTAGTTGCACTCGTAGCGTAGCTCACCTCGTCGTTCGTAATAGATCTGCTAAGTTAGGCAACGTTCGCAACGGTCACAACTTGGATGGGTGACCGTTTTCGTGGTATTTACATCGGAGCACTACCGTGCTTCGGAGGCCGCGTTAATAATAATAATAGGATATTTTTATTTCAGGCAACAATAAAGGTATATTGAAGTAAAATTATCAGAGACCCATATTATAAATACCTTAGAGACTAACATATATATACAACTCAAATGATAATATTAAACTCTAGGGATTTTTCGGCGGCTTCGCTTCCCTAAAGCGTCGATAGACCACGCCCTCAGGCCAAAAGTCCGGACTAAGGAACATCTGAAGTGCTGCTGGAATCTGGAGCTTGTATGACATGAACGTCGTTGGTCTGCCGGATTCCAGGTTACTGATGATGATTTCTATCGGTCCCTCAGTCCGGCCTTCGATCATCTTCAAAATATGCGCCTGAAGGTCTTCCGACTTCGTCTTCAGATCCAGGCGGGAAATGTAGAGTTAAGGCGTCGGTCCCGTTTGGTTGGTTGGCAACAATCGTTAGGCCATGTTAGAGGCCTTCAGGCGGTCTAAAAACTCCAACACCAGGCTTGGCCACACCCACACGAGAGAAGGAAAGACTAAAACTTCCTAAAACATACGTATTAATAAAAGGGAACTTAAAAACGATGCCTGAAATTTAGTAGCATTTGTGTTCCTCATAGTACAGAGAAGATCCAAGGAAGCTAACTGATTTTAACCCCACACGCAAAAGGAAGGGTGTTGTTAGTTTGACCCACTAAGTGTGTCTGTCTGTGTATCTGTTTGTGGTACCGAATAGCTCTTAAACGTGTGAACTGATTTGGATGCAATTTTTTAAATTCGAAAGCAGGTTTTATAGCTTTGGTTCTTAGACTTGTTTTATCCAAATCGGTTCAGCTGTTTTTTACTTAGGATTTTTGTGTCGGGGGTACCTTAAATTTTAGTTGATTGATATTCGTTGATATTGGATAGGTAATTTCGGAATAAAGGTGTCTGTTCCGTTTCTGGACACTATGAAGTCATGAATCTAAATGTTTTTTTTTACGCGACGATGTGGAAGATGGGAAAAAGTAGATTTACAGGAAAACGTCGTTAGAGCGTCTGCTCAGATTCGTCTTCCTGATGGTTCACCGAACCTTATATCAAAACACTACTAAGTCGCTTGACGGCTTGCCACTCTTGGAATCACACCAAAATCAAAAAATATACCTACCTTATTAAACTAAGTACGACACTGAGTACGATTAAGCAAAAAAAAACGAAGGCGTATGAAATCATTTTCACCAACAAGTACTATAGTTCTCAAAAAACTAGGATCTATTAATCTGTCCAGGCCTCGCGCGATACAGGCTTGCCCTAGTGCGGGGTCCATTAGGACCTCATAGTATGTACTTAAATTTGTAATTATTGTATTTACTCGTTGGTTCTTTTTGGCAAATAAAAGTTTTTGTAACACAAACACATACATACTAATTTTCGAATTTTAATATTAGTGTGATGTGATTAGAATACTTCCTCGTACAAACTGCCACATCCACACAAACATCTTTCCCGTTACTCAACCGGCACTCGACAACAAGAAAAACAATTTGTGCGAAAGCATGCAAATGTTCAAAATTGGCTTGTTTACGGGCAGGTGGCTACTGGCCAGTAATGGTAATGGTAATAGTGCCGGTAATACCGCCGGTGGTACTGGTAATTTACCATTGTGGGTAAATAGCGTAATTTGTCTCGGACAGCTTCCTTGGTCATCAGCTGGTCTAGATTGGATGTGCTTTGATTGGTCAGGTGTAAATGAGTGGTCTAACTGTTTTGATTCGGTGGTGCAATTGAAGATTTAGATCTAGTTTTATAATCCCCAGGGGTAAAACTGAGCCCAAAGATCCTATACTATTCTTAGATATTAATATTATCATCATTATCATCGTGAGCCCATCACGTTCCCTTTGCTGGGACATGGGCCTTCTCTCATAGAGAGAGTATGGGCCATAATCCACCACGCTGGCCCATTGCGGGTTGGTGGATGTCACATGTCCTTAAATTTTTGTGATTGATTCTTGGACATGCCGGATTCCTCACGATGTTTTCCTTCACCGTTTTTAGAGCGAGTGTTAAATCCGCACATAACTTAAGAATGTCAGTGAAGTGGGGACAGCGGGATTCGAACTCGGGTGCATAGGATCGAAAGTTGCACGTGCTGCCACTGAGCCACACTCGCCTTAAAAAGATCATATTTCTTATTAATATTGTAAATGGGAAGGTTTGTTAGGATGGATGGATGGATGGATAGATGGATGGATGTTAGTTTCACTAACACAAAAACCACTGAACTAGTTTTGATGATACTAAAACTTGGTATGTACCTACTTGAGGTCCTGGAAAAGGACATAGGATACTTTTTGTCCCGGAAAACCGCGAGGCGTAGCTAGTCCATTATATCCTAACAAGTTATTGTCAGTAATCCCTTACATCAATTTATTCTCATGCAATCAATATTACTATTACTTGTTTCCGCTTGTTAGTGCACAGTTTGAGCTCATTTCCGGTCAGCGCATCTCTAGTTTGTTGTGGTGCATCTCTAATTTGTTGTGTTTATAGAGGAAACTGGGCAACTGGTATCCAATGCTGGGTTACTTTGTTGCTAGTGGAAGGAGGACAGTGTAATGTTTGAATGAGTAGAAAGTCTTAAAACTATTTGCAGAAACATGATCTTGCTGTCATGACCTTTGCACACCCGCGTCTCCTTCAGCCCTATCTGTTATCTACGCCATTGACACTATTAAACCTTTAATTTAATTACTATGATAAGATATTATTAAGAATGCACAAAGTGTATTTTGTATTATATGATATTTTATTTTCTTGTAATGTAACTGAATGAGACGAGCTGGTCGTTTGCCTGATGGTAAGCAATACGCCAGTCCATATCAATAACAGCACCACCTAGAACTTTATTTTGCGAAATCCTGCGCGGCGTTATACTGCGTTCGTCACCGTAAGACAATTAGCTATTCAGTCTCATAATGTCCAGTAATTTCGCTGGCTACAATTCCCTTTAAACCGGAACACAGTAATGCTCACGCACTACTGGTGAGCGGCTGAATATCTGGCAAAGCGGTGGTACCTTCCCAGACGGCCTCTCGCATACGAGAAACCTACCACCAGTTTTTATATGAAGCATTAACAAATGCCAAGCGAAAAACTCCTACAAGGTTTATCAGAAAGAGAGCGAGTGTCGCTCAGCGGGAACTCGTGCGCCTTTCAATCCGAAGCACCTGGGTTCGAATCCCGAGTCGGCCCTGCACCAATGACTTTTAGTTAAGTGCAGATTTTGTACGCTCGCTCTAAATCGGTGAAGGAAAACATCGTGATGAAACCCGCTTACGCGCTTTGGAGTGGTAGGCTCTAGCCGTGGTAGTAATACCACCCACCGAACAAAGCCATGCCGTCAAGACTAGTCCTAGTAGACCTAGTCGTGTTTCGGGATGATGTTCGGTGAACCATCTGGGAGACGGGTCTGAGCAGCCGCTCAACCGTCTCTCTAGATCTATGTGCTCCATCTTAGGTCACATCATCGCTTCACATCAGGCGAGATAGTGGCCAAACATAGATCTATTAAGTGTAAAAAAAAAATCGGAAAGAAGAAATGCGACCACCACCGGCTCGGACTTGAACCCAATCTCAATGCGCGGGAAGTGCTCTGCCCAGTTGATTTAGGTGACCACCGTAGCTCATACAATTCATTTAAGTGTTTAATAATTTACATACATCCTACTTAATACTGCACATTATCGCCATTAAAATGTTGTTTTCCTTACCCTATGGTTGTCTGAAAGATGTCGCTACTTAGCGATAAGACAGCATATTGTGCTTATAAAAACTATGTATTACCAGCTTTACTGTAGTTCCTTTTTTAAGGTGTTTTCGATAGAAAACACTTATATAGATACTTATTGATATATCTAGGTAGATAGGTATCCATCTAAATCTTTTATGGCGGGTTTATTTGTTTCGGTGTATTTTATTATAAAATCTGGAGAAGGAAATTACTTAATTAACGCATACAATTTAAAAAGTACATAAATAGAGCCTCTATAATTCTTGACAACTACTTAATTATTTCGACTAGCTTTCCCACAGTAAATAAAGAAGTTAACCTACGAAATTAACCTAAAATCATTCGAACTTTCATCAATGCACCGGGAACACAGGTGTTACCACATAAATATACTACATAACGACATATATATACCATACGACATTCCAAATAACTATATAGATTATACCAATGAGGTGTTAATCAAGATAATTCGTATGGAAATTACAGCAGTACTTCTGTATTAATTCTTGAGCTATGGCAATATATTGACACAGTATAAGCAGTAGATAAGGTCAGGCAAAGCGTTCCAGTTCGCTTGTTGCCTTGCCTTGTTTTCTAAAGATTAACTATAATATCGCTAGATTTGCATAACGCTTGATGTAATTTATCAAAGGAATTGAATATATACTTTACAAAAAAGCTTCGCCAAATAATTGACGTTCGTGACTAAAAAGCACTTGCTAGGTTGATAGCTATAGGAAGAACGTGGTGGTAGGTTTTCGTATGCGAGATGTCGTCTGGGTGGGTACCACCGCTTTGTTAGTTATTCTGCCACCAAGCAGTAGTGCGCAAGCAAGCAATCTATATTCCAGTATGAAGGGCATTGTAGTCAGAGAAATCACTGGACATTATGAGACTTAACATCTAATTGTCTCAGGGTGACGAGCGCAGTGCAGTGCCGCGCAGGATATTGCAAAACAAAGTTCTGGGTGGAGCTACTACTGTTACGGGCAGACGTATTGCTTACCATCAGGTGAACGAGCAGCGTCTCGTAACTTTTTTATTTAACTGCACTCAGTTAGAAATTAAATCTAAGAATTAAATCTTTATGCATTATCGTATTTTGCACACCCTAAACTAGATAGATTTGTTAAGTAGGCGTCATTTATAAAAACAACTGCTATGCTACTGAAGCATTTGGTAGGTACCTACTTCTAAAGTACAGACTTTCTCTACTGGTCATTAAACTATAGTACGCTGTGGATACACTTTAGTTCAACATTTAAAATAATCTGTGAAGAAATCTCTTTGTTATCTACGATTGGCGTTTGATGTGGATTCTGATAAGATATAAGTTAAAGATTATTTTGAATTAACATTTTAATTAACGACTATTGTATTAACAATTCAAAATTCAAATATAATTTTGTACAATAGTGGAACGGTATAATATTTGTCAGTATTAAAATAATATTCATGTATGTATATAACTTTATAGATACCTTTGCGCAGACGAAATTTAACCATAATTTAAGCACCTAAGAATACCTGACGACGACGAACCTGAGACTTAATATCTGATATCTCGGAGTGAGGAGCGCAATGCAGTGCTACGCAGTGCTTTTAATGGTATTAAAAGTTCTGGGTGGAACTGCAATTGTTATAGACAGGCGTGGCGCTTACCATCAGGCGAACGACTTGCTCGTGTCGTCTCTCAATAGTATAATAAAAATAAAAAAACTTGAAGCACAATCTTTCACTTTTTCAGCCTTTTACAGACCTGGGCATAGGTAGCCCTCTCCAACGGCACGCCACTGAACACAATCTCCGGCTACTTTCATCCAACTGCTGCCAGTCACCTTACAAAATCGTCGGACGATATTTGCCTCCAATTTTTTTTTATAAAGTTTGTTTAGGATTCATGGGGTACTCAAAACAATATTATCTGGGATTAGATGCGACTAGTATTAAATGGGATTCAATTTGTGGGATCCGTCGAAAAACTCGTCACATATTAGATATGCACACTTTTTTCTTCAAGCAAAACTGTGTGTTTTAGAAATCAGTTCCAATTTTAAATAACGTTAATTTTTTTGTCATTCTCGTCTCGACTTCGTCATAATCCAGTTCCTCCAGAACTGTCAAGTCAGCTTCGACCGTCATCTAAGACAATATCTCTGAGAAAAACAACAATAATTAAAAGAGACCTCTAAACCGCACCAAGATTTACACTTAACTGGTTCTGACACCCGTTTGACAAATAAGAAGTTAAAAAAAGCCATCGGAGCGGCGTTTCTGTGCGCCTACGCAGCCCATTTGACAGTTGTCGCTTACTAAAGAGGTTCCGTTGTTTTTTTTATCTACCACTTCTGTAGTATTATAGTGGTATAATGCAATACTACTTAGTATTATCTTTGACTGACTTTTCGAATTGTGTTTGATGTCGTAATCTTGTAATGAGGGTTAGAAATGTGACATGCTGGAATATAAAAAAAATATGTTCGCTTTATTACTCCTTTGTAACATCTCGTAGTATCTGGTTAAAAAAGTAAAATATTTTTTTTAAGAAATAACTATACTACACAACAAAATACATATTATTAGGTTTTTTGTAGCTTAGTTAAGATGTGTATTATTTTTTTTTTTTTTATTAACAGCAAAAAAACATTTTGGGCAAGTTGCCGGACGACGGGAATCGGTTTATATGTAAGTCATTCAGTTGGCTCAACAGATACCCGTATGTACATATTATTATTGTTAATTTAGTTTAATTTCTTTTAGTTTATTTTTTAATTTATTTAGCTTACTGTAAGTGTTTTAATAAATAGTTTTTATCGTATATTTTAGCTAGATAGATAGTTTGCTTGCAATGTTTCGGTGGAATAGGTATGGATATGCACCTAGACTATGTGAAAATATAAATAAAACAGCGTTAATATTTCTTATTGAAATCACAATTGAAATTGGATTTGAAATTGAAATGACACTTAGATTAGATAATGCTTTTAATGAAAATAAATAAAATTAATACAAGTCTTAACCAAGAATATTTGCAAATGGTGTAGCAATTTGTACCTAAATACCACCTCTGGCTGTTAGACCAATTATATTGGTTGTATTGATTGTATTCAAACAATTTTAAACAATACCACAGAATACTAAGGGTCAGAAGCATCACTCCGCAAAGAAATTTAAACAAATAGCGACTCTTGCTATGACGCAATACAATTCAATTCAGCTCGCGTAGCGCTGCATACCTACCAGTCATATTAACCTACAGAGCGCCTCTCTTTCTATCGCATACCTCTTATCTCTTAGCTTCGTACCTACAGTGCGGAGTGCGCTAGACCTGACAATACACACTGCATAATATTTTGGAATCATCTGCGTATCATTGTTACACAGTATCACCTAACTGTCCCATAATGATAACATATTGACATTTTGTAAATTATTGTTTCAATCCTCAGTTATACAAATTCCATTCAAATCGTCATCGTCACTCCTATTTCCATACATATCACCCATTCCATACAAATCCAGAACTTTACGATACTGTTGTCATTTACAAAATCATCGAATAACAAAAATCACGTATTTAGTTCAAATCGGACACGTAAAGTTTGTTCTTTATTACGTACCAGTTAAAATAAATCTAAAATAAATCAACACTTAGGAGTATCGCCGTTTTCAATACGAAATAAAGTAATAAAAGAAAACTTAAGGCAATTGGAAAGTATAATTTTTATATAAATTACAATACAAGAGCACTTTACGACTAATAAAAATCAGAATAAATATCTACTCGTCCCACGCATAAGGTGGTATCGGCATTTTTGAAACAATGGCTATGCGATTTGACGTGTCGGATTAAGTCGTCTTCCTACACGATGCAAGATATTTTTTACAAGGCCGATAATTTTTGAACGAATTATAATATGAATGAGCGAGAGACACAGAGCTGGGTGTAGAACATATTTTTGATGAGTTTATTTTGTTATTTTAATTTTATTACCTAAAAGCTGTTTGTCAATGCATTCTCATAACTTTGAGATTGGTATTATATTTTAGAATAATAAGAATATTCAAGAGCTTTGGAAAAATTCAGTATGTGTGTCACTCTTACATACTTTTTTGTTATGCAAAACTTTAATTAAATTAAATAATAATCCTAATCCTAATATAATGCGAAGTTTGAGTGGATGGATGGATGTTTGTTACTCAATCACGCAAGAACTACTTATCATATTTTGATGACATTTTGTATCTATGTACTTTAGGTTCTGGAAAAGGATATACGGACTTATCCCGGGAAACCGCGGGGTGCAGCTACTAATTTTTTTTTTTTTTTTTACGCCTTATAGATCTATGTTTGGCCACTATCTCACCTGATGTGAAGCGATGATGTGGCCTAAGATGGAGCACATAGATCTAGAGAGAGACGGCAGTTGAGCGGCTGCTCAGACCCGTCTCCCCGATGGTTCACCGAACATCATCCCGAAACACGACTAGGTCGCTTGACGGCATGGCTTTGTTCGGTGGGTGGTATTACAACCACGGCCAGAGCCTACCACTCCAAAGCGCGTAAGCGGGTTTCATCACGATGTTTTCCTTCACCGTTTTAGAGCGAGCGTGCAAAATCTGCACTTAACTATAAGTCATTGGTGCAGGGCCGAGTCGGGATTCGAACCCAGGTGCGTCAGATCGAAAGGCGCACGAGGTCCCGCTGACCCACACTCGCTCTTTAATAAAAATCTAATCTAATCGCTAATTATATAAAAGTGACAAACATTATGTGTGTATGTTATGTTAGTCTTTGTAGAAAGTGTGGCAATACACAACAAAATAAAAATATGTGCATAGTTATATCAATTTAGGACACTTTAATAAATCTCGAATATTTTTTATGAGACGAAGAAACAAAGAAAGAAAAAAAAAACATTTATTCCAGACATCACACAATATTACACTTAACATACTAAATTAGGGGCAAAACAAAAACAGCAATTCGTTCGCCTGATGGTAAGCGCCATGCTTGCCCATAACAATTGCAGTGCCACCCAGAACTTTTAATACCTACCATAAAAAGTACTGCATAGCGCTCTTCACCCCGAGACTTCAAATATTAAGTTTCATATGCCCAGTAATTTCGCTGGCTACAATACCCTTCAAACCGGGATACAGTAATGCTTGCGCATTACTGATTGGCGGCAGAATAACTGCTAAAACTATTATGTATTTCGCTGGCTACACTATTATTTTAGTGTACTCGTACTCGTATGAGTACACTAAAATAATATTATGTTTTTTCACACAGTTGGGTGAATACACTTCAAACACAAGTAGCAAATTAATAAACAGATTAATTGGTTTCTATCTTTTCGTTGATTAATCTATTTTTTCCGACAAATTAATGATTAACTCCAATATTCTCAAGTTCATTCAAATGTCAAAGATTTAATTTACAAGATAACAATTCAGTTTTTGATTGTTAGGTTTTTTGTTCCATACGTACCTATATATTACCTTTGTGCAACATTAAAAGGTTATTGTTTCATACTTATTAAGATTATAGGTATGAGAGTTTGTTTATCATTCATTTAGGCTTACACTACTGAACCGACATCGTCATAAATAAGAGCCTCCATGAGACGCTAGCTGACAGGTGACAGGACACTCGTAGGAATGCCTTCCTTTACACCTTATACTTACTTTAAACTACCTTATTTTAAATTTACTTTTTTTCCTTTAAAAAAGTAAATAGAAATGTATCTACTAAGAACTTTACCAACACAAAAATGGATCTTTCGTCTGAATAAAAAATTATTATTATTATTATTCTATATGTTTTCCAATAATATTAATTACATCTTACATTTTTTTTGACAAGATTGATATTTTAAATGTATTACAAAATATCGTACAATATGCATTTTATCATCGGGTAACACAGTATTTCATAGACTAGCAACATTATCTCCCGTTTAAGAATTGAGCTGTCAGGTTTGAAATATACAACGGTCGCTTAGCAGTTTTGACACTTTCGATCACCGACAAGAGTAAAATAAGTTTTTGAAGGCTATTATCTGAGCGAATAAGGAAATATCTCTCTCCATTTTTTGTATTATAGCAGTGTGTGGTATTTTAAATAAACCTAAAATTGAATGTGATGCAGTCTTACTGATTCTACGTTACAAATGTAAGAGTCAAAATAATTAAAGCCAAGTTTTAGTTTCGGAAATGGCACAATTTTTTTTCTTTAAATAATTCTGTGTCAATCTGACAAAGACATATAAAAATGATTGTACGGCGTCACGGTTTTCATTTTCAACTATTTATTTATACAGTAACATCAAAATTGTTATACCTAAAATAATAATAATTTCAATGATGATGAACAATGATGCATTTAGAGACAGGCCCCGGCAAGTGTTGCCCATTACATATCTAAACTAAATGCTCTAATGGGCCACTACGTGTTGGACTCATGTCCCCGCGCAAGCTTTACAAAGGACCAGGTGTATAACCCGTGAGAAAGAGCTACATAATAATTTATTTACTCATTTAAAAATGATGTTGCAAAAACCTAAATTTTAATAACTCTCTAATTAAGTTTTTTGCGCCATCATTTTTTAATCGCACTCACAATAAATATAGTGTTTCCGACATAACTGAACTAGAAATCCGCGAGCCAAGCAGAAGGACGTAGCTTGTATCAGAAAAAGGTTATGTTATTGTGATTTCGGGTTCTAGAACCTTTGTTGTTTAGATGTAAATGTGCAACAAATTATATTTGTGAATCAGCAATAATTTGTAAAGGATCATTGTTGTTTGTGATGTATGTGGTTTTTAATGATTTTGTTTTTGTTCCTTGTTATAATAATTATTGTATCATAAAAATCCAGTGACCCTTCATAATTAAGGTGACTTTTAAATCAGAAATAATCATAAAGATCAGACAGCTTTTAATTTAGATATCTCATTAAAATTAAAATAAAATATGTACCAATATTAATATGTATTTTACGTTTGATCGAATTAGCAGGCTGAAGTGGCAGTGGGCTGGTCACATCTCTCGAAAGATGGACAACCATTGGAGTAGAGGTGTCTTTGAGTGGAGACCGCGAATCGGCAAGCGTAGTGTAGGACGCCCACCGGCCAGGTGGAGCGACGACCTGCGAAAGGCGGCCGGAAGAAACTGGATGAGAAGAGCCGAAGACCGGGCTCAGTGGCGTTCATTGGGAGAGGCCTATGTCCAGCAGTGGACGACTACAGGCTAATGATGAACGTTTGAGTTGTATGACAACAACAGACATCAATAAATAATATGTTTATTTGCTACATTAGATCCTTACTAGCTGCGCCCCGCGGTTTCGCAGGGTAAAATGTTCTTTTCCAGGAGCTAAAGTACCTACTTAGCAAATTTCAACAAATGCCGATGGCGTCATTGAGTAACAAACATCCATGCATCCATCCTCACAAACTTTCGCATATATATTATCAAAAATTTGTTTCAAAATACAGAATGATACCTACATTTTTCAACATTATTGATTAGCTGATAGGTATGTGAGAGGCTGTGTGAGTTGGTACTACCGCTTAGCTAGTTACTTATTCTGCCGCCATGCATTACTATGATCCAGTTTAAGGTTCATTGTATTGTAACCAGCAAAATTACTTTACAATCGGACATCTCGGAATGACACTGCAATTGTTATAGTCAAGCATGGCACTTACAATCAGACGAAGGACTTACGTATCCTACTAATATGATGATGGATGTATAGATGTATGGATGTACCTTTGTTACTCTTTCACGCAAAAACTACTGAATGGATTTTAATGAAATTTGGTATGGAGATAGCTCATACCCTGGATTAACACATAGGTCCTTTATATCCCGGAAAACCGCGAGTGAAACCGCAGGGCGCAGCTAGTCTCATATAGTCTCATTGAAAAGTCGCATAAATAATTATTATTCCTTATACATACTTAGTAATAATAAGTAATAATATTTATACTTATTATTAGTTATTATTACTTATTTGGCATATTATATTGACTCATTGAATTTATCATCTGTCATCCTAATTTTATTATGTAATAACTTTAATGACTTGATAGATTTAAGGTAAGTTGTATTAAGTATCAATTTTATAATGTTTAAATTTAGATTTTAGAATTAATATTAAAATTGCATGCCAATAACGGGATATGGGGAGATTTTATTGAAACATACAAGATACTAAATGGACACTACAACGTTAGAGACTTTGAAAACCTGTATAGAATGAATCCAAATACACACTTAAGAAGACACTCACTGAAACTTACCGAGCCTCCTAGTACTAGCAACCCTAGGACACACTTTTTGCCAAGTCGCGTAGTTAACCACTGGAATAATCTACCAGGGTCAGTGATCAGTGCACCATCAGTGAACAGTTTTAAAAACAGACTTGACAACCATTTAAAAATAAATCACAAGTGCAACGATATGCACGCATCAGCTCAACAAGCTGCTAGTGCATCATACAATAATAATAATAATAACGATGATGTGTAGGACTAATTAATTGTACTGTACCATCTTGTAATGACCACATCAAAGATAATTAATTTTTAGAAAAAACAAAAACCGACTTTAATGTATCTTCAAACTCCAAGGACCAAACATCGATGAAATTTATATGGGACCACTTCGTAGCTATACTGAACCCAACACAAAAATAATTTTCCAAATCGGTTTATAAATGACGGAGTTCTGAGGTAACAAACATAAAAAAAAACAATCGAACAGAGAACCTTCTCCTATTTATAGTCAGTTAAAAATAAATTTAAATTGGAATAAATAAATTTTATTTAATTTCATTTCAATAAAATAAAATGGCTATCTAAGTCAAAATTGACTCTCTAAGTGTATGTACAACTTTATTCGTCGGCGTCGTGCCATGTACTCAATTAATCATACAATTAAAAGTATAAGACAAGTCATCCGTCATTTGCGACTCAAGACGTGAAGTCTGTCTAGCGTTAATTATTAAAAAAATGCACAAAAAAGCCAATACTTGAATACGACAATAAGACAAAAGTCGGTCAGAATCGCCCACGTGTTTTATTAGTAGTGTCGGCATTATTATTGTAGAGTACAGTTCGAACTTATTAGCATTTTTGGAGCTACTCTATGAAGGAAATGGTTACTTATATTTTATTGTATAAGTATAGTATAAGCTAACACTGATTGCATAGTCTTCAATATTAGTTAGTTTCTTTCTTGTGATAATATGACCTCTTTAAGGCAATCGATTAAATTAAACAAATGCATGTAGCAAAGATTTGAGTTATAAAAAATTAATGCCATACTAAAAAGTTTCCTTTTAATCATCCAATAAAGAAAAAACAACGCACTGATGGACTAACACCCGTATTCATAAACAACACTAGTCAAAACTCTTGGCTTGGTAGGGCACAGCGACCAATCAGATATCCATATTTGTACGCATCCGTTTAGTACAAGTTCTAATTGGTTGCTGTTTGCTGTACCTGACTTAGCCAAGTTTTTCAACAAGTGTTATTCATGAATATGGGTCACTCACAAAATGTCTCACGGTAAAGAGTAGCAATTTAAAGTATAGCAAATATTATTGGCAGGCACATTCTTGCCCTTACTCGATACAATTGTGACGAGCACAACTGCATGTAATCCCTGTGCATTTTGACCCTCGTCAATCCGTCGCCCTAACACCGGATCTATTGTTTTAAAGCTGTAACTAGCTATCAATCTGTGAGATAAAGCGTTGAACACGTTCGGTACTGACGTTCAGATGATATGACAGACAAATGGACCACAGGGAACTATCAGAACTCGATCGATCACGAAAGAGAAATAGATATTGGTTTCTGGCTAGATTTAATTCAGATTCTATTCATAACTTCAGCTTATTCGTTTAGTATTTTTTAATTTTACCGAGTACCTTCAAATTTTTGCGCTAACAATATGTTTAGAATATATTTATTGTTGTAATATATACTGCGCGATTACTGAGTCAGGGAACTTCTTAGGTATACTTATAGCCTGTCATTATAGCCTGTCATTGCTGCGTGTTTGTTTTTAATTTTATCATCAGATCTTACAAATTTTCATTACCATCGTCATCCTATTATGTTTCCACAATCGGGACCGTAAAGGATAAGACCGTTGTTTTATAGAGAGATGACAATTGGGTGAGCTATTAAAACTGATATAACGTTCGCAGCTATTACTTTCGAGTTGGAATCGGGAAATTGACTATAGTTTGACTATAGTTAAACCACAAATTGAACGAGTCTTAAGTATTACGCCGAGTTATATTCGAGTAAACTTGCAGTAAAAACGGCTATAACAATGCAAGTTGGATCACTCAACCGGTATTTTTATCAAGTTTATCATAGTATAAATATCTAACCTAGCCCAGTCGAGTGTTCCGTTCGAGTTTGATTCGAGCCAACTTCGTGAACCCGTAGTAGGAGCGCCTATCACGACACAAGTCAGACGAGTCGACAGGTGCGCACACGCATTACTATGATTGAGCTATTGTTTCCCACGACCCGGAGATTGCTGTAGGATATGTATGATAATGTATGGTAGGCTTGATTGGATATACACAGGTTTTGACTTAATTTGCTTGTTCTATTGTGATTCTATTGTAAGAACGAGTGAGGCTCAGTTCGAAACCTGCTGACTTTTTAAGGTATGTGCAGATAAAACATTCGCTCGAAAACCGGTGAAGGAAAATAGCGTTATAAAACCGGCAAGAATTAATCGCATAAATTTAACGACATGTGACATCCATCAACCAGAACTGGACCAGCGCGGTGAATTACGGCCCTTCATGAACAATGCATAACAACGAGATTAGTTTTGAATTTGGCTCTAATGAACTAAACGTGATCAAATGGCGGATATATCCCGCTCATTACCCATAAAACAATTAAAACTTCTAACAAAAACTAAATTGTTCTCGGTTCAGAGTGAAAAGTGTTCGTCCATCACTGACAGACAAACTGACTGACGTTGTATTTACACGCTGTTGGGTGCCTTAGTTCATTTAGTTGGAGGTAGGTGGAAACTGACCTGGAGGTACCCATGTAACGATAGCGAGCATTCAGTCAATCATTACAGCGAGCTGAACCCGCTCGCCGCGCGCTTTTCTCCGGATTTTCCGGAAAAAAGCACAGTATTAGTTTCTACTCTGGATGTTGTATTTCCACGGTTCTCGCAGTTTTAGGTTTCCCTAGATACAGGAAATCTTAGGGCTTACTTAATAATAATAATTATAACGCCCGAACGATCAAACTACTCTGTACGGATACTTTGTATCTAGGAAACCAGGACCGTCGAGGCCCCTAGTTCCACAACACCCAGATACGAAACAAATACTACAATACTACTATACTTCTATATATAATATTTATACTTACGTTTTTTTTCTGTGCACATTGTCCTGTAGCGAGAATCGAACACAACTTCCGCGGTATAAGAGATTTGAACTGATCCACCCAACGACAAATCGCAGGGACTGTCATTTATTTCTTTATTTATACGTTAGCACAAAATTGCAGGGGAATCGTGTAACTACAACACCGATCCCAATCGCTTTCAATTTCAAATTTGGAAGACGTTGGTATCTTTCAAACTTCAATATCGTTCAGTTTTAGCGATCGTGATTCACCGAGATAATGCCGCGATAAACCTGAGCTCTGTTTTCTACTAATAAGATTAAAATTCGTATGTTTTATATGTATTTTTATTATTTTAAAAAGTATAAGCATTTAAAATTTACATAAATAAGACGAGTTTGAGTATGAATAAGAAAATCCTATCCTTTCTGTTTCCTGTAGGAATTACTAAAAACTTATATTGCGCATAACAATGAAACCAAAACACGATACGTACGTAATAACATTTATAAAGATAATTTGTCAAAACGCCTCAATGAAGTTAACAATAGAGAAATAGAGCATTAAAAATAACTGCATAGAGTCATAGACCATTAAATATAACGACTATTAAATTTTTATTGCTTATTTAACAATAGTATCAAGAGTCTAGGATGGTGAGAAGCAAATCATAATTCTGTGAATAACAATAATGCCTGTGTGTTTATAATATTGTAGAATATCCACAATAAAATTCCACATTGTAACGAAGATAATGGCGCTAATAAATTCGTTACAAACCCTCTATATCTTGTAACGATATTATTTTCCGGATCGTGACTCTATCTTAAGCTTAGTTTACAATGGTAAGTAAACAGAACTGCATAGTTTATTAACGTTTTCTGATTACTTTCTTTTCTTATGCATATATTCATATTCTCAACTTTGACGAAGAATATCCACTCTACCACCTTCTGACTGATCAACCGTTTTTAAAAATGTCTGTATAAAATGTATAAAAGTTCGACAATTTCACAATTTGACAAATACCGATCACATGACATGTTTAAAACAATTAGGATCGGAGTTCAAGTTCGGAATCGGAGTACGATTCCCCCGACGATATATATAGAAATTGAACAGCTGTTTTTGACTCTACGACAAATACGATAATATTGCTAGAGCAAATAGTCTAAAAAAAAAAAGTGAAAAATTGAAGTATTGCCATTTGAGCACTTATTTTTTGGGCATCAATGCGTAGAGCGTCATTGATATTTCAATTTGAGCACCAATCAATACTTTAGCTTGATGCCCAAATCGTAACAAAACATAACCGGCCAAGTGCGAGTCAACTCCCGCAAACGGCAAAAAAATCATGTCTGTTGTGTGGGACCCCCTTTAAATATTTATTTTATCTGTTTTTTAGTATTTGTTGCTATAGCGGCAACAGAAATACATCATCTGTGAAAATTTCAACTGTGTAACTATCACGGTTCATGAGAGACAAACAAGGTGACAAACAGACAGACAGACAGGCAGACAGACAGACAGACGGACAGCGGAGTCTTAGTAATAGGGTCCCGTTTACCCGGTGGGTATGCAACCCTAAAACACAATTCTTCTTGATTTGAAAACATATAGGGCGGTCGATATTTGCTTCAAAAAAGTTGTTGCTTGAAGTTTCCGCTCTCTACGATTAAACACATGCTCTGCCAATGTAAAGCAAGCATTATTGTAAATATTCATTTTGTTTATTAATCTCTAGATTGTGTTGCATGTAATCGGCTATAATGGCCCATTGTGCGCGCAACAATAAGGTAAATATGTTACCTTTATCTAACGTACATCAGAGCAGGTATATGCAGTCGTTGTAGAGATTTATTTGTCGAGTCAAGTTGCTGTTTCCTGTTTTAGTGCTTTTATGGGACAGTATGACTTATGCACGCATTAAAAAAGAGAAAAAAAATTGCTTACCTACTGATTTGGATGTTGTTTGACTCTTGATTGATGAATCTTAAATTATGTAACTCCTTAAGTCTTATCCTATTAATTGAGCAAAAGTTTGTGAATATATTTTGCGCTTGGAAAATCGAGCGGTCAGCTCACTTTGTGATGGATTTTCGAGTTGAAAACATTGTTAGTAAAAACCTTGTTGGGATTCTAATAAAAACCAGTTGAATTATTTTGTTTCCTATTTGTTTTATTCTGAGTAAATTTGTTGTTATGAAAAGTAACTGCTTTTATTAAATAAATTGTTAGTGCAGGTAGTTAAATAAAAATAGATTTGACCTGAAGTTAGATTTCTGACCTCAGAAGTACATTCCAGATAGTTATTACGTCAATATATCAATAACTAGAGAAAGTAGGCATGTAATTACAGCTGAAAAACCGATGATTAGAAATGAGGTCAACGGTTATGCGAATTTTAAAAATGTAAAGCACTGTTATTTTCGATAATTTATTTTACTAAAGTAGAGCTCCAGAACTCTATTGGGGTGAAAGAAAGAAAATTAGCAGGATTGAAGGGCATTGGTTTGATCGGTTTGATTGGAGGGCATTGTAGCCAGCGAAATTACTGGGCATTATGAGACTCAACAGCTAATTGTCTCAGGGTGACGAGCGCAGTGCAGTGCCGCGCAGGATTTTGCAAACAAAGTTGTGGTTGGTGCTATTATTGTTATAGGCTGACGTATTGCTTACCATCAGGCAAACGACCAGCTCGTCTCGTCCTACAGTTACAAAAAAAAACCACCACGCAAAAAAAATTGAGCTGGGATTTGAAATTATTGTCTCTTTATGATTTACTAGAAACCGCCCTCGACTTTGTTCGCATCAACATAATATAGCCTATATCACTTGGCAATAGTGTAGCTTTCTATCAATGAAAGAATTTTCAGAATCGGATCAGTATCCAGAGATTACCCCCTACAAACACCTCCGTAAAACTTATCTATATAATAAAAGAACAGGGTTTTTTTCTACAATCATCGCACAGCCAAAACCGCTTAACATAGAAACCTGAAATTTGAACCACGTATTCTACAAGTAGTGAAGGCGTCATTTAAGAACGGATTTTTTGAAATTTGACCTTTAAGTGGGTCAAATGGGGTCATAAAGGATGTATGGGGAAAAAAAATTCTTTTGTCGCACGGTCACGACACTTTGGCAGTAAACTATGCAAAAGAAATAAAGGAATACGTGTATCACAGTTTTTTGGAAATCAACCCTTAAAGGGGTTTTTTAGATTGGAATGCGGAAAATATAATGTATGCTACGGTGATTGTTTCTTGACCAGTAGTTATCAAATTTTGTGTGAGCATTAAGCATGTGAATACTAGGAATTTGTTTTCGGCATTTTTCGAAATTCGACCCCTAAGGTCATTTCTTGGGGTAGTAAAGTTTTCATGGTGTAGGTTTTTTCAGTAAAGTTATGAAACTTAGTAGATTGACTAAACATAAGAATATAAAAATATATTTTCAGTAACTTTTCAAAAATCAACCCCTAAGGTCATTAAATAGGGCCGCAAAGTTTGTATGGAGTAGGATTTTTTATTAATGCGACACTGTAGCTATAGTAAAGAAACAGGGTAAATAAATTAAGTTTGATCAAGTTTAAAAATAAGTTTTCAGCGTTTTTCAAAAATCAACCCCTAACATGGTTAAACGAGGTGGTAAAGTTTACATAAAAAATCTTTGTTTATAGCGATGAAACTTGGTACATACCTAACAAAACATTAATAGAATGTAATTTACCATTTTTGAAAATCATCCCTTAAAAGGGTTAAACAGGGTGGAAAGTAAAGATTATTATTTTTAAGGTACAACGATGAAATGTGGTGAATGTGGTAAGCTAATGAAATTATAGAAGTGTATTTCACCATTTTTTGAAAATCATCCCCTAACAAGCCTAAGCGGGGTGGTAAAATTTGTATAGAAAATCTTTGTATATGAAGTTTCGTGGCTATGATAAAACTTGGTAAAAGAAGATAATTAAAACGTGATTTATAATTTTTGAAAATCATCCCTTAACAGGGTCAGGGTTTTAAACAGGGTGGAAAGTGAAGATTATTATTTTTAAGCTACAGCGATGAAATGTGGTATATGTGCTTAGCCAATGAAATTATAGATATATATTTCACATTTTTTTAAATCCTCCCCCAACAAGCGGGGTGGTAAAGTTTGTATAGAAAATCTTTTTTATTTATGAAGTTTGTGGTTATGATGGAACTTGGTACACAAACTAAGAAAAAGGAGATAGTTAAAACGTGATTCAATTTTTTTTTCAAATCTACCCATAACTAGGTTTTATTGGGGGAAAGGGTGAAATTAAGTTACATTTTTTGAAGCTACGATGAAATTCGGTTCATATACTCAGACAGATAAACTTTAAGCACCTGTTTCACCATTTTGCTGGAGTCATCCCTATACCGGTCCAAACGGGGTGGTTAAGTGTATATGGATAATCTTTGTTCATGAAGTTATGGCAATTAAATTTGGTACACAGAGTAAGCAAAAGATATAAACTTGAACGTAATTCGCCTTTTTTTGAAATTCACCCTCTAACAAGGTTAAACAGGGTGGAAGGTATCAAAAATTTGTTAATGCTACAATGTTGAAATTTATTATAAGTACTTAGCCAATAAAATTATAAACACTTATTTCACCATGTCTTGAAATCATCCCCTAACAGAGTGGTAAAGTTTGTGTGAAGAATTTTTGTTTACGAAGTTGTAGCAATGAAATTTCGTATACAGACCAAACAAAAGTAATAAATTAAAACGAAACTCGCTATATTAATTAACCTCTAAAAACGTTTAACAAGGTAGATAATAATTTTATTTCTAAACCTATGACTATGAAATTCGGTATAATCATGTATGGTAAGGACCACTTCTCCGCGATCCGACTAGCATTTACCCCTAGAGTGTATATAAAAAGCGCGGAGCCAGGAGCTCGCGAGGAGTTCCTGAGCAGAACGAGTGCTCAAGGCCAGAACGAAGCGAGGGAGAGAGGTGGCGAGCGTAGCGAGCCGGCGACCTCCCGAGTGGAGTGATGGTCGAGTGCGCGAGTGGAGCGAAGGGATGACGAAGCGAGAGTTCTGGCGAGAGCCTATTTATTAAAACTGTACGTCGTATCCCTAGAGATTTCGTGAAATCCCTGGTATCCTCATTTCCCTGTGACATACAATATTTTTTCTGGAGCTACGACGATTGACTTTTGGCCAAAATACTTACATATACTTAGCCAAAAAAACTATTGACACATGTATTATTACGATTGTTTTGAATACCATCCCCTGATAGATTTAAACGGATGGTAAAATTTGTAAAGAAAATATATGTTTATAATGTAAGTATTCTGTCTATTTAAAACGACATAATAGCTGAAAGAGATCGGAATAGAAACGCGATGAATTCGGGATAGAATTGGGATAGAAGCAGGACAAAATCGGCATAGAAGCGAGAGCAGCCGGAAATAGCCAGGAGCAAAATGAATTATTTTATTAAGCGTACAAAGTCGCGGGCAACAGCTATGTATATGTTAATAGGAGATTTAGGTTTCAAAGATTTCTGTACCTCGGGCTTCATGTACGTACATGGCGCCGGACCGGCGCTGCCGCCGCACCGCAAACTCATGTAAATGATTACAAACCCGGACCGGGACCACGCGCGCCGCACCGTCCGTCCGTTTGTACGTATTACTGGTATTACGAATCGTAAAGGGTCCGTGGTGGTTCCCCCCGACGACGTTTCATTTCCACCCGGTTTCTATAGTCTGTAATATGTTTCAAACTACTACGCTAGCATTTTGTACGTTTGATACTTGGTCAAAGAAACTATAAACACATGACTCACAAATGAAGTTAGGGCCAAAAAATTTGGTAATTATATCGGGACCGGAGTGGGATGACAAAGGGACAAAAAGGGGATGATAACGGTATAGGAGGGGAACTATAACACGGTAGGAGGTTCGCTAGGGAGGACGATAAAGGGTTAGGATCGGAATATGATTAGTAGCAGAGCAGGACGATAATGATATAGGAGCAGGACGGAATCAGGACCAGAGCATTACGGTAACGCTATAGAAGCGGGAAGATAACAGGATGTGAGTAGAAGATAACAGGAAGGTAACAGAACAGAAGCGGTAAGGTACGGTAACGAGATAGGAGCGGGACGGGAACTGACACGTGAATATGATGGGACGAAAAATGTTCGGATGCAGGATGAATACTCCACTACGCGTACGAAGTCGCGGGCATCAGCTAGTTTATAATATTTGATTGATTTAGTAACTAGTAATAAACCAAATTAGACCAAAATTACTATAAAGTATAATTTCATGAGGCTGAGTCGATGTCAGGGTGTGATAATGGTTCCAAATTATATATTACCCTCTTACAATTAAATAACCTTTAATGCAAAAGTTATTATTTTACTGTTCGTGTTAAATACGAATAACTATCTTTTTTTTACCTAATGGTGAATGTCCGGAAGTAAGGTCAAGGGGTCAAACCATGGAGTACAATCAGCGTCATATAATTAAGTGGTAGGTTTTTCATACGCGAGAGCCCTTCTGGGTAGAAAACAACGCTTCGTCAGTTATTCTGCCGCTAAGAACTAATGCGTAAACATTAGTGTTCTTGTTTGAAGGGCATTGCAGCCAGCGAAATTACTGGGCATTATGAGGCTTAAGAGCTTAAAGTCTCAGGGTGACGAGCGCTGCGCAGTGCCACGCAGGATTTTGAAAAAAAGGTTGTGGATGATGCTGCAATTAATTGTAATGGGCAGGTGTTTTGCTTAGCATCACAAGTTTGGTATGGTAAAAAATGCTATTGTTCCATGAATGAACATGCCTGGTATGCGTAGTCTAGTGATTTTATAGTCTATGTCAATATGTTATTAATAGTAATGCATTGATTAGTCAACCGGTAACCTATAACGGGTGGTCGCTTATCTTATAACGATTGAAAAAGTGATTTTTTTTGGTAAATAATGTTATTTTATGATACAAAACACATATACATATATATCTTATGTTACTACACTACAAAATACGTAGAAACATACACAAAATAAGCTAGGTAAAATAAGTAGTAAATAAGTTCTGGGTGGTGCTGTTATTGTTATGGGCTGGCGTGTTGCTCACCATCAGGTAAACGACCAGCTCGTCTCGTCATTTAGTTACATAAAAAAAGCTACTAGGCCTTCCCTTTTACCTTTCTTCCCTTTTTCTCCACCCTTAGCGATCTTGTGCTCGATTCATCCAGAATCGTCCGTGTCGATTTATTGTCCACCAAGAGTTGCGGTGGTCTGCTTCAATGTTAGAATGCTAGAGCAATAGATGAGATATATGAGATATATAACTTTTTATTGAAACACACACATCAAATTAAAAAAAGTAACAATAAAAGCTTATTAGTAGTGTAACAATTGGCGGTCTTGCTAAAAAATGCTTGGCGCTAAAAGCGATCTCTTCCAGACAACCGCGCCGGGAGAGAAATAAGGCAAAAATAAATGGACGATGGTTTTCAATATCTTAATTAAATTTTTAAATGAGGCACCTTGCAAAACAAACTACGGTTGTAACTATGTTAGTAATAGGCTATCAAAAACGTACAATCATTTATTCATGGATATTGACCCCTATACCTGTCTAAAAACCTCTTTCAAATACCAAGTCTTCAAAACTCTCCAAGACAAATAACCAATAATGATAATATATAAAGTTACTACAAACATACACTTCTATACACAGTCAACTTTACATGCATACGCGCACGCACACATACACACACACATACATAGACTCACACACATACACCCTTTATACATACTTGAATCCTCTGCTAGAGAGCGCAAAATGCATAATAATTGTAATAATTAGGATGATCTTTCATTAGCCTATATTATGATTACTTAAGATTGTAACTGAATCTCTTGTATAAGCTGTTGATCATCTAATAATAAATAAAAAATAAAATAAAAATTAATGCACTTAAAGAAACTAATTACATAAAATACGCACTAATAAATAAGTAAATAATCTAAATACATACAATACTATTAAAATATAATAAACATACATATACATTCAAAAAGAATACATCCTTTCTACCAATATTATAAACGCGAAAGATTGTAAGAATGGATGTACCTTTGTTAATCTTTCACGCAAAAACTACTGAATTAATTTTGATGAAACTTTACAATAATATAGCTTACACATCAGAATAACACATAGGCTACTTTTATCCCGGGAAACCACAGGTGAAACCGCAGGGCGCAGCTAGTATGACATATATTACAATAACAGGATAAAGATGATTGTAGCTATTGCGAATAGTAAAAGACCTCTACTCGGTGTTTAAAAGTGTCCAGCGAGGGTGCTCGTTTAATCTCTGTAAGTCACACGTTTTACAATCGAACAGCTTCTACAGTAAAGGAGCAATCCTAAAAAGTTGTTTTGTGAAGTGTGTGTGTCTTTAGTAGTAAGTTCTATGATTACCTTAACTAATGGTTCTGGGCCAAAGTAAATTGAGTGACGTTTTGACCAATTAGGCATGGAAAATAATAATATACCGAAAAAAGGTTTCCGCAAAACTGAAACGCAATGAAAATATAGAATAGAATAGAATAGAATAGAATATATTTATTATCATAAGGTTACACATTGCATTATACTTACATAATGAATGTTACACATTAAGACTCGTCTGTACATGATAACATTACGAATATTATTATTTAGAACATATACATAAGTATAGTCACACATTTTAGGCACTTGTGATTGAGATGCAGTGTCTTACTTTGATGCCATTAAGCATAATCAATTTAATGCATTTTATAATATATAGTGTAATCCCGCTGAATATTATGTAGGTTGTTGTTAGTTCCTAACAACAACACTCTTTGTACGACACGCGTTTCGCCGTCTGCACGAGGCATCATCAGGTGTCGACTCGACGAACGCTGGAACGAGAGCGTTTCAGTTTTGAGTTGAATTTCCGCAACATCACGCCTGATTCCATTGCATTCCTAAGGTTTCCGCACTAAACTAACATGGTCACTGATACTAGAATTTGATTTATAAACGGGATATTTACCATGTATTTGTTTTGCTTTGAGTTCTCGATATTTCGGCACTGTTACAAGCACCGTGATCACGACGATACTAAATTTTCTTTTTGCGGGTGGATATCGAGAAAACAAAAGAAATACATGGTAAATATCCCGTTTCTAAATCAAATTCTAGTTTCCATACTATTTTAGTTCCAGGTCAGACCGTAATTTTTCTAGGATAAACTTTACTTTGCCGCGCAGGTTCTTAGATCAAGTCAGTTCTCTTCTAGACCAGACAGTTTTAACTAAGTAATCTAACGTTGCTACACTCATCGTTATTCAATTTCCTGTTAGCGTAAGGCCCCTTGCAGATTGAGAACGTCACTCGACGATCAGCGGGTTTTGCAACCAGTGCGCAGTGGATGCGCGCCCTTATACGGTAGACGGGAGGAGAGAGTACAGGTGCGTAAAAGTGTTTGAAATAGTATAAATGGATTTAATAAATATGATGATACAAAAATACATACTTATATTATAGAAGTTGTGTTTTTATTATAAGCTCTATTGGTGGCACGCCATAGAATAGGGAGAACTTAAATTTTTCGTATTTTTTAGTTTTTACTAGTTTTGTTTTTGACTGGTGTCTACTGACTTTGATTTTCATGCTTTAAGTGATGAAATGAAATTTTTAAACCGGTTCATACCAAGTCTTGTGCAATTAAGTAATTGCAATAACTCAAAAATACATATCATACACTAATATTGGGGAGCGAGTGAGGCTCAGTGGGAGCACGTGCGACTTTCGATCCAATGCACTCGAGTTCGAATCCCGCTGGCCCCGCACCACTGACTTTCTTAAGTTATGTGCGGATTTAACACTCGCTCTAAAAACGGTGAAGGAAACCAGCATGTCCAAGAATTAATCACAAAAACTCCAGGACATGCGACATCCACCAACCCGCACTGGGCCAGCGTGGTCATTTATGACCCATACTCTCTCTACGAGGGAAAGCCATCGCGCGTCAACAACAAAAACAACATGGAGTCCTTTAAAAGGGGAATTAATAGAGTCCTTAAGGGTCGGCAACGCATCAGCAATGCCTCTGGTGCTGCAGATGTCCATAGGCGACGGTGACCGCTTACCATCAGGCGGGCCGTCTGCTTGTTTGCCGACACATTAAATAAATAATTAATTTTTAGAGAAAAACAAAAACCGACTTCAATGTATCTTCGAAGTCCAAGGTCACATATCGATGAAATTTATATGGGACCACTTCGTAGCTATACTGAACCCGACGCAAAAATAATTTTTCAAATCGGTTCATAAATCACGGAGTTCTGAGGTAACAAACATAAAAAATAAAAAAAAATAAAAAATACAATCAAACAGAGAACCTCCTCCTTTTTTGAAGTCGGTAAAAAAAAAAACACTGAACAGACAAATACGTCCATAGCTCCTTAGCTCTACAAGGGGAAACTATTCCTGCTGCAGGTCGATCTAAAAACTGGACGCTAGACGCCACTGGACGCCACGCAATCCGATTGTCCGACTCAACGGCCAACAACTATTTATCGACTCACCTTAATTGGTTTAGTTTTAGAGTCGTCTATAATTATGCTGGGGTACACTAGGCCTTTAGTAATTTTAATTTGTTACTTTATAAAACCTGCGTTCTTAATTTGGAAATGAGTTTACTTCTTTCTAAGAACGGGAATAGATATTTATTTTGTCGATACACCACTACTCTACACCATCATACCACTACACGTGGCAGGTCTCTCGTATGCGGGAGGCCGTCTGGGTAGGTACCACAGCTTTGCCAGTTATTCTGCCGCCTAGCAGTAGTGCGGAAGCATTACTGTGTTACTGTTTGAAGGGCATTGAAGCTAGCAAAATACTAGGTATATGAGACTTAATTGTCCACCAAGGAACTGATGTCTCGGGGTGATGAGCGCAATGCAGTGCGTAGCACTGCATTGATTTTTATGCTATTAAGAGTTCTAGGTGGCACAGCAATTGTTATGGGCAAGCGTGGCGCTTACCATCACACGAACGAATTGCTCGTCTCATCACTTAGTTCCATAAAAAAATTAAATAAAAATATCTTCAAGCGATAAAAAAGAAGTTATTTCATAGTCTTTATTGCTATAACAACTACTTTTTTCAACGTTACTAAGTATCTAAGTAGTAAGTAGTAAGTACTTCTTAGCATCTACTTAAATTAATCGAATTTTGGAATGTCTATTATGAATTAACAACTGTTTAAAAAAATTGAGCAATATCAAAAGCTGGCTTTTGTTTGCGAAAAATATTATTATTATATGATCAAATACAATACAATACAATACAATAACACTTTATTGCATACCACAAACATAATAACATGAACAAAATAGAAATCTTAACTAGGGTAATACAATTGGCGGTCTTATCGCGTAATGCAATCTCTTACAGACAACCTTTGGATGGATTGGACAAATGTTAAAAGAATAGACGGTGGTGCACAGCAAATAATTAATATAAACGATAATAAAATAAAACAATCATATATAACTAAAATAATATACTATTAACGACAAATATATTAAATACTATAATTATTCATATAACTACTTATACTCGTACTTACTATACAATACATAAAATAAATAATATAAATATTTATAAAAAAAATAAAATAATATAAATATTAAATCAATATCAAATATTATTATATTATTATTCTTAATTGAAAAGAAATCATTTGTAATGTGTAAATTGAAATTACAAGCCTCCGATCTCTCCGTGTGTCCAGCACCTAGGTGCTGTACTAAGAGCCATCCGTTGCGCAATCGGCAAGAATGTTCAGGTTTTGTGTATAGCTTTAACTGTTCAATTTAATTTATAACTGACGTGTTTTATAATCTTAAGTTTATGGGTTCAATACTTCTTCAATTACCTACCAGTTGCGTCATGTTGCATCTGCAGTTACATCACAGATGAGACTTCATAGAATTTATATTACGGACTTTATACTACGAAAGTCATAACTTAGCGTCATAATTAATACAATGTGAAAGTTTGTATGTTGGGATGTTTGTGTGTTTGTCACACAATCACGTCGTAACGGCTAAAATTGAAATTTTGCAAAAGCCGTATACATTTTGGTTGAGTTATACATGATCAAAGAAGTACAACCGATGAGGTAAGATAGTGGTCAAACGCAAGCCAATAAATAATTAAAAAAAACATACAATACTTTTCACCCTAGAAAAACGGTTCCTGCCTTGGCTTTAAGCCTAATTCGATGCGGACGAGTTGATTGGCAACTTTATAAATGTGATGTTGAGTTTTGTCAATGTGTATCACGTCGTAATGGAGCAATTTATTAATTGATTTGCACAAAAAGCTAAAGTGACGGATAATTTCAGATTTGCAGAAATAAAAATAAAAATAAGTAAAAAAAACAACGATAGAATAATCATCATAAGCCTGTAGTCGTCCACTGCTGGACGTAGACCTCTCTCAATGAACGCCACTGCGCCCGATCTTCCGCTCTTCTCATTCAGTTTCTACCGGCCGCCTTTCGCAGATCGTCGCTCCACCTGG
This sequence comes from Petrophora chlorosata, assembly GCA_951640565.1. NCBI lineage: Eukaryota > Metazoa > Arthropoda > Insecta > Lepidoptera > Geometridae > Petrophora > Petrophora chlorosata. The sequence continues at coordinate 8,504,925 of OX621203.1, read as the reverse complement.
CCGGAGGGCGTCCTACACTACGCTTGCCGATTCGCGGTCTCCACTCAAGAACACGTCTACTGCAGCGGTTGTACTCGACGATAGAATTAATGACCTTTATTTGTTCTCCCCATTTGTTTTAATTTTTGTTCTGCAGTAGGCGTTTAACCCGCGATCCACGTTGTGCTAGATGACTACCATAAATATTGCAAACACGACGGCAGTTCATTGTCACTCTAAACATTTATTTTTGCCTCTTAGACATTAACTCCATGTCTTTATATCACTTTCGTCTCTAATTGTTGGATGAAATATCGAATTGAATTTGTACTTAATCTATTATACCTATTTCAAAATATGTTAAGTTAAATTTGTATTAGTGGTGTTTACCTATAACTGATTGTGCAATTAGTTTGAAACATATCTTGATAATGTTAATTTAGCGTAAGCAATATTGTAACAATCGTTGGTAGACCTTTTTTAAATAAATAAATAAATAAAATAAAAATTTATTTCAAGTAAAGTTAGTTATATGTATCTGTGACAAAGAATTAACGCACAAAGATAAAGTCAAGCGGTGAAATCAAATATTTTACAACTTCCATCATGTTTACAATTACGATTTACTATATATAGTAATAAATTGGAAAAGGATTATGTGACATGATATACGATATATTATTTGTAATTAATCCAGTCACAGAATATTCCAAATCGGATTTGAATTTATTATGGATTAAAAAATATTTGATGGGATTTAAATTAAAGATTTAGAGTAGGAGCATTCAATTATAATTGTTGTAGTATAATAAAATAAAAGATTAAAATCTTATGAATTATATTCAGCAATAAAAATCACAACAATTTTGTTACGCGTCTGGTTTTAGCAACCAGGGCTTAACTATTTTATATTGCGCAGAGAAAAATACTTCGAATAAAAATAGAAGATAGAGATAGAGTGATGTGACAAGTATGTCTTTATCCGGATGGTAAGCGCTATGCCTGTCCAGAACAATCGCAGTGCCACCCAGAGCTTTTAATACCATAAAAAGCTCTGCAAGAACTACATTACTCTCGTATGCCCAATAATTTCGCTGGGTACGGGACCCTTCAAACCGGAACACAGTAATGCTTGCGCACTACCGCTTGGTGGCAGAATAACTGGCAAAGCTGTCGTACCTACCCAGACGGCCTTCCGCATACGAGAGACCTACCACGAGTAGTGGTTTTGTGGTGTAGAGAAGGGGTGTATTCAACAAAATCAATATCTATTCCTATTCGTAGGCAATAAGTAAACGCATTTCCGAATTGAGAACACAGGTTTCATTAAGTAACAAATTAAAATTACTAAAGACCTAGTGTACCTCAGAATATCGCACCTTCGGTGAAACAAAGTCACAAATAGCCAAAACTTGTATTGTCTTAGAGCTATGCCTATATCAGGGCAACAAAAACACCCGTGAAAGTATCGCAAAAATCTACTAAATGGCGCGAGTGCCTTTGTGATTATTGGTGCATTTTTCCATTCGTTTTGGGCCAACAAAGTTTGATTAGACAGTTATGCCCCCGCGCCTGCGAGATTATGACGTGCGTTGGAGCTAAAGCGACACAAATGATGTAGACGAGTGCAAAAAACCTGACTGAAACGCCTAAATAATAAGGCAAAAGGCATTTAACTTAATAATTCCTGGTTCAACAAAGTCACAATTCAGGACACTTTTTGTTTTGCGTTTTATTAAATAATTTTAGTAATTTGAATTAAACTTTTGACATGAAACTATAGAAAACACAATAAAGCATCAATTTTATAAAGATTTTAAACCTACTACAATTAGACATCCAGTAATAAGGCAATAAATACGAAAAAAATCTTCAAAGTCCTCTCCTGTAAAATTTAAAACTGAGCTGTTGTGACTTTGTTGAACCGAAGGTGCTCTTAGGTTTAGGTTAGAATATATTATATTCTAACCTTAACCTAAGAGCTCTGCGGGATTGGGGCCCTCAGGGAATAACCCGAACGATCGGACACGTGGCCACTAAGAATAAGAAGTTTTATCCTGACTGGTGTGGGACTTGTCGGAGTTATAGACCGCCCGAAGGTCTCCGACATGACCGAATGCTGTCTTATGACAACAACCGGGCCTACCGCTCTCTTCGAAGCACGGCAGCTCTCAGACGTAAATACTACACAAATGGCCAACCATGTAACTGGTGACCGCTGCAACGTTGCATAACCTATCAAATTGGTGACGAACGGCTATAGGCAAGCTACGCTACGAGCGCTACATGGGAGTCATTCATCTAGACACAGATTCAAAGACCACGCGGTCTTTGAGTTCTCTCATGAACAAAGTCATGTGCAAAAGCTTGTACAACGTGTCATTATGATAGTAACTGCTTTCTACACAAATATAGGATACAATAAAGTCAAGTAATAACAACGGAGTAACCTCAGCAAAAAGCTGATGAGTTTCTTAGTACCACCAACTAATACATCTTACTTTGATATGCACTACGTCACAATGAGTAAAGATGCAAATATATTTCAGTAGCACAGACAACAACATACTATTTATTGAGACAAAGTTCTAACAATTGGAGGAGTTAGCTAAATCTACATAAGGCTCAAAAGCCTACATTAAAATTTGCAAGACCGCGTTCATTCTATAAATATTGAAGCGCTTGCGGAAATGTAAAGCGATTTGATGAAATTTTCATGCATAATGTTTTATTTTTTTTATTTTCAATCCAAACAGCGTCTTAGCTAATTTATGTTAATAAAATATTTCTTGTTTATAAGGCCAAAATAGGATTACAAAATTAAAGTACTTAAGTTGTAATACTAGCATGATAACAAAATATTCATCACATAATCACATCACCATCAGCCCATCACGTTCCCACTGCTGGGACACGGGCGTTCTCTCATAGAGAGAGAGAGAATGGGCCATAATCCACCACGCTGGCCCAATGCGGGTTGGCGGATGTTACATGTCCTTGACTTTTTTTGTGAAAAATTCTTGGACATGCCGGTTTCCTCACGATGTTTTCCTTCACCGTTTTTGGAGTGAGTGTTAAATCCGCACATAACTTAAGAAAGTCAGTGGTGCGGGGTCAGCGGGATTCGAACTCGAGTGCGTCGGATCGAAAGTCGCACGTGCTCCCACTGAGCCACACTCGCTCAAAAAACAAAATATTATTATGATAGTATGTTATACATATCCTTCGTCCCATTTTGTAAGTTATACAGTAGGTACCTATCGATATTCTTATTATTATTTTAAACATAGTTGTAATCAAAAGTTGAGAAATATTCCTATAACAATATACATATAAATGTAATTGTAAATGTAATGTATATATTTATTTGATTTTATATATAAACTTATTATTATTATTGTGAGTTATTCTGAAAAAGGTGAAAGCGTTAGGACTTAGAGTCTTACGCACACATGCTTACATTAAAGTGTGAGAAGTATAATGCAGTAATAGGTGAAAGGTCTTCAGGGATGCCAACAGTAAGTTATGACCAAGCTTTTGTACTAATGGGTCTTATAGAAAAGCCGATTTATTTTATTATACCTTTAGGTTCTTGAATCATAAATATTAGGATTGTGAAAGTGAAGATAGAACTCCTGACAGATTTGAATGATTGATTGAGGAAAACAACTTACACTTTGACAAAATATTTTGTGTTAACTTTTTGATTTAAATCTGAAAACCCAATTTGAAAAAACGATAATAAAATAAAAACACGTTTTTTTTTTTTTCTTAATATTTTTAACTATTTTAATACGTAGAGAAAACCATTAGAGCACAATGCCTGCCAAAAAAAATATTTTCTTACGATTCAACTTATATTGCGTGAAGAAAATACCTACTAAATACAGTGCTAAATTCCATGCAAGTGCAAAAACGAAAACCTGCATAATATAAAAGTATCCTCCATAAAGAAAACAAAGTTGCAACAGGAACAAGGAGTCAAGTTACAAGCCTCATTTTGCATTACAGGCATTTCCATTCAATAATAAAATAATTCAGTGTTAACAAAACACAATTAAACATACACACTATATATTATATATATACTAGCTGACCCGGCAAACGTTGATTGCCATATAAATTTAAAAAAATGTTAAGGGTGAACAACCCTTATCACTTAGGGGTATGAAAAATAGTAGCCAATTCTCAGACCTACTGAATATGCATATAAAATTTGGTAAAAATCAGTAAAGCCGTTTCGGAGGAGTAAGGTAACTAACATTGTGACACGAGAATTTTATATATAAGAGAAGATATTACAAAGAACTACGAATCAACTTTTAAACAATATTTCGATTCGCCACTTAATACGGATAAAAATAAACTGATACGCAATATTTTGTTAATAATACACTTATCGCAAACATTTCGAGAACAAATAAAATATCAAGGCTGAAAAGAAAAATAAAACTGGCATTTACAATGCATCAACCTCTGCCAAAAAAAGTAAAATTAAAAAGTTAAAACAGGAGCAGGCGCTTGCGTGCCGCCCCCTTTGCGTTCCGTTTCACGCAAACTTCTTTTTGTACCATTCGATTATGGAACACTCAAATTGAAACCTCGATAATGCTGAGATTAAAATGTTTATTTTCGGAATCGGAAAGGTTGAAAAAAAAAGCAAAACTTTAAATGTAATTGGAATAAAAAAGAACCAAGATGTACGAAATATGGTGTGAAACAAGTTAGCTCCAGCCTTTTGTGTATAAAGTATTAGATGCATTTATGTAGAGTAAGATTTATATTCATTAAAAATAACAAAGTATTTGGTAAAAATATCATATTCAAAAGCTGGGTTTCTAAGAATTCTAAGTACTTTACTTACCTAGAAGCCTAGAACACTTGTTATTTATTTTGTGTCTTATGTTTGTGGATGGAGGGTATGGATGGGTTTGTCAAAAAGGCGGGTGGCCTTTGCCCTGCAGTGGGACAAACCAATTAACCAGGCTAACAAAAATACCTAATAATAGTTGTTATAGCTATTTTAACAGTATTTTGAACAATTTAATACTTAAAACTACAAATATCTACTCCGTTTATTATCCATTATTTATTATTTAGTTTTATAGCAAACTCTTTCACTCATCACTAAAGATAACTACGTGTGACGCGTTTTGATATTGCGATTTTTTTTAAATTATTTATAGGCTTGCGTTTGACCACTATCTCACCTGTTGTTAACTGACGATAAAAAAATGAATAAATAAAACCTATGTAAGTTTAAAAATAACAATTTCAGATAACACACAACAATATAACAACATCCAGAAACACGAAAACACATGTTTTTCACAAAGATAAAGGAACTCGTTTCAAAATGCGCATAATATTCCGAAAACTTACGAATGCAATGGCATATGATTACCGTAACAACACTCGTCTTGCTTTAAACATTTCCGTTGTCTTCGAGGTGTTTATCTTCTGCAAGAATAAGTGAAAAATGCCTGCGGTTTTGTTATACTGACCACCTACTTAAATTAATTTTAAACAAATTTCGAAAATTACTGAAAATTAAGGGTTAAAAATTGAATATATGTTCTGCTGGATATTTTAATAGAATTGGAGATAAATACAGTATTCAAAATTGAAAATTATTATTTTATGTTCATATTGTAATCTATAAAATAAATAATGGGTAATATAAGTTTTTGCAGCATTGTTATCACGAGTAGAATTATTAACAAAAAAGTTAAGTAATCAATAATAATAAATGTTAATCTTTAAAGTGTATGTCATCGTTTCTTAACGAATAAGTTTACTAATTAATTATCAGTTATATATATTAGTTGTGTTAACAAATGTAAATCTCTCATAATTTATAAGTTATGCTAGTTTCAGCAATGCGTATTAAAAAAACACGAAATCCGGCTCATTCCCGAGCTCTATAAAGTGGAAACTCTACAATTAAACATGTACTTACTTAATTATACATATAAACGGCTACACTCACGTTATGATCGTGTCGGAATAGCTTGCAGATGTCTGCGCCGCGAACTCAAAGCTTAAACTCCCGGAAGAAGGACATCGTAATTATCCGAAACCTGGTCGGAGTTATCCGACACAATCATAACGTGAGTGTAACCGTTTATATTTATACTGAATATTTCGACTCACGATAGTTTCCAAACCTTAATGTACTTGATTAAATACCACAAAAAGTATATAAATTGCTCACTTAAAACAAGCTACTTAAGCTTTTTCTAACTATAAATAATATGTAAGATATCGTTTAGAACCACAGTACGCTTATATTCTTGACAAATAGGCTTCAGTCGTAAATAAGCTGCGTTGCATTTTTATCGTGTTTTCGAACCGATAAGCAATAACTTTATAAATGTTTATTACATTATCTATGTAATATCTAGACAGCCTCTGTGGTGTAGTGGTTGGGCAGGCTGGCTCAAATCTCATACACCACTGAGGTTGCGGGTTCGATTCCCGAGACGGGACAAATGTTTGTGCATAGAAAAAAAACGCAAGCATTTGTTTCGTGTCTGGGTGTTGTGGGACCATGGTCTTCATAGTTTCTGGTTCCCTAGATACAGGGAATCCTAGTTAGGGGTCAGGATCTATGCATGTGAACGTTGAGCGTTAAATTAAAAAAAAAATAAAAAAAACCTTAAAGAATAAATCTTTAAGGTTAAAGTCAAATTAATTAATATTTAATTAATATGTGTTGGTACAGATTTTTAACTTTATCTGAGGATTTTTAGAAATCACTGAGAAATTTAAAAAAAAGTTCAATTTGAAAGAAGCAATAATACTCTTATTTAAACTCTTTTCATTTTCTTTTTCAAATTGAATAGAAATGACTTTAAGTGAAATCATGAAAAAAGTTCTATTTAAATCAAGCAATAATGCTCGTATTTCGTAAATTGAACCTTTGAATTATGCAGTGGCATATAACGATTAATTTTATTCAATTTTTAAATAAGAATGCAATTAGTTTAAAAACTACACTGAACAAAGACGTTTATTTCTTTTTGTACGGTATCCAATAAATAATTAATTTGTACCAACATTGTTTAAGTTTTTCTCATGTATATGTTTTTCTCATGTGAATAGTTATGTTGTATTCTATAGAATAATTATATTTTCTGTAACCGTAATTTATGTATTTCAATTATTTCGCCATTGCTGGTTTTGTTCTATAAATATGCACGTCAACCTTTGGACGCCCCCGTTTCAACATAGAAAACACAAAAATATAACGATTACGTAGAATTATTTAACAATACTAAGATGTTACCAGTCTAGGGATTAAATCTTTTGTTATGTTTATTTAAAAAATAAATAAAGTACCTACGCCTAAATCACTTGATGAATTTTGATGTGGTTTTCGCCATAATATGTATATATTTTTGAGAAAGATATATATAGTCGAGTTGGTGTAAATAATAGGGTCGTTATCGCTACCGTAGTCACTTAGTCAGTAAGAAGCACTTATGTCGTTCTGCCGACGGCTTTGAAAGTGCGCAAATAAAAGACTTCAACGCGCTACTTTAGAATTTCGTGCTTGATTAAGTTGTGAATTTGCACAATAAAACCTGCGTTTTATTTAAAAGTTGACTATATTATTCATAAGTTTCCGTTGGAAAAATGTTTACGTTTTTTTTTAATCAATATGTATTCATTGTTTGAAAATTTCATGTAGGATTTTAGTTATATTCATAGCTTATATTTAAAACAAATTTTGTTGAAACAGTTATTTTGGGAGAAGTTAAGAAGATTTACTTACACTTTTTAAAATGTTAACGTTAAATATACGTGAATTATTTTTTATTGAAATATTTTTTATTGACTTATTCTTCGTATACTTTATTGTGACATTTTGGATTTTATGATAGCTAAATAGTAAATAACAAAGTCGCTCATTCACGTCTGTAAGTGTAATTACTTGGTACTTCTAAATATATAAATGAATGTATTTGGGAACGGTTTCACTATCGATCGTTAAGAAAATGTCGCGAGGAAAATACCTAAATCCAGCTAACTGTTCGGCCGTGCGAAGCTGGAAACGGTTGCTAGTTTTTAAAATTAAGTCAAATTATCTTGTAACCGATCATACATATTATTATTTATTTTGTTATAAAATTTGGAAGGCAATTAACCTTAAATTTTTTAAAAGATATTTATAAACCTAAATGCGAAAAGTTTCGATGATACCATTCAGGTGCATTTAATAAAACACCACCATACACAGAAAAATAAAAAATAAACTTGTTTCAAAAGATCTCATGGACTCAAATACAAGAATAACTCTAAACTGCAAGGGGAGGAATAACATAGAAATAAGCACGGCAGGTCCAATTTTTCAGTAGTATCAATGTTGATCAAAATCAATGTTGAACCAGGGTTGGCCACACACCCACACGAGAGAAGAAGAAGAACGCCAATGTTCACTCTTTATCAAACATACAGACAGTAGTGAAAACATATTTGTTTGCGAAGTAGCTTTCATCCGACACCTCCACCACCGTCTGGTTACGGAACCATCACGCTCCAACGGCCAGGCGGTCGGCAGACAGGTTGTAACAAAAGCCCTTGTTATATCTGTGTATGTGTATTCTGTAGTGGTGATTGTGGTAGGCTAACTTTTTTATACTTACAACTAAGCAATAAGACGAGCAAACCCATATCTTTTAATACCATGCAAAGTACGTGGCATTGCATTGCGCTCATCACCCCGAGATATCAGATAAAGCCTTATATGCCCAGGAATTTTGCTGGCTACAATACCCGTCAAACCGGATCACAGTAATGCTTGCGCACTACTGCTCGTTTGCAGAATAACTGGCAAAGCGTTGGTACCAACTCAGACAGTCTTTCGCATACGAGAGACCTACAACGTAGTACAATAAAGTCTTTATAAACCTACACGTGCTCTATACGTGTGTATATATATATTATATCGTAATGTATTTTGTGCCACAAGTGTGAATGATCATGAATTGGACGCTCTGCTGTGATATAAGTCATGTCCATAAAGATGCGTGTTACTAATGTATTTTTAATCAACTTTACATAATTTTCTTGCTCTGGTTATCCCTTGTGGTCTTATTTAATTTGTAATGGTCTAGCTGCCTTGCGATTTCCCGACATGAAAAGTACTATATATCTATTTCCAGTCCTAACGTCTTAATGTATATACCACATCATAATCCGTTCAGTAGTTTTTGCGTGACAGCAACAATCATACATCCTTCCATACTTTCGTATTTATTTAGGTAGAATTTCGCATACAAATTCTGAGAACACCTAAATCAGCTTAAGGATCTCTCTTGTCGTTAGGTGTCGATTCCGTTGGTGAAATCAGTGGTAAGTGGTTTTGACATCGATTGTTAACAGGTCTTCTAAGCAAACATGCTTCATTGTCTACCTTATTATGTGCTTAATTCGGCAATTGCCTATACTTTGCATGCCAACAGCTGATCGGAAAATCAGCGAACAGCTAAAAACTAACACATGCTGATCATAAGTTATAGGAGCTACTAAGAAACCGCAAAAGATAAAATAGTAATATTACTATTGTAAGAAAAATATGTTAAAGATTAAATTTAAAAAAGTCGACTTACAACCTACAACCATCTAACTTTTATTTACTTGTACATATTAAGGGTAACAAAGGTATTAAAGGAGTAATCAGAGGTTTTGAATTTTTTAATATTTTTTAATAAGTTCGCTTATTTGACTGTTATGAGTTCAGCTGTTAAAGTCAAATTCTCTGAAAATACTCATTGTACTATACCGAGATCGAGTTATAAAGGATTACGCTATTTCTAAAGCTTGCCCTGATGTTATTTTAATCAATGATCATTACAATGATGTACTTCAATCAATTCTCTTTGCAAGTGAAGCAGGTGCACATACCTTATACTCCGGTGAGATTAATTCTCGCTTACACTTCACAGAGTTCATAAAAAACACAGGTCTAACAACACATACAATCACTTACACATGCCATTTATATCATTAGAAATTATAGATTCATCAGACTAGTTCACTTTCGAAAATGTACTTAGAACACAGAAAAATGTATGTCGCTCAAAAGAGTTTAGCACAAATCGTTTCAGTCATACGTTACCTAGTAGTCCGTCATCCCTAATCCGTAACGTAACGTGTCACCCCGCGATTTCCGACATCGCGCATCTCAACGCCGATGTGTGTGTAACAACCTGACTATAAGCTTGCGTCTACGCAACTGAAATCACCTTGCAAGGCCCACTATACTCCTCTCGCTTTAAACTTGTATCTATCTCTCTCTAGCGGGCATTGTGCTCGACCAGGGGACCGGCTTACACCACTTGACAATAAATTACGTATAGGAATCTAATCAGTTTAATAGACGTGTGATTTTTTTTAATTCTGACCGCTCTCCTAATGGCACTGGACAATGATCGGTGGACGTATAAAAACACCAATTACGGTGAAAACGATGTCTTGACATAGTTAATGCGGTGTTGCTGGAAAAAGTTGAAGCTGTCGGCTTAGGAGCGTAACTGCGAGCTTGTGCGAAAGTGTAGCGGTTGTGCGAGATAAACATTATATGCTACCACGTTTTAGTATTTGTTACTTATACGCAGAAGTCATGAAAATCTGTAGGTACGCGAAAAAAGCTTCTTTGTACAAGTTGTAAGTTTTCTGTTGACAATTTATGTTCATCAGCCCATTACGTTCCCACTGCAGGGACACAGGCCTTCTCTGGTAGAGAGAGAGCCATAATCCACCACGCTGGCCTAGTGCGGATGGATGTCACATGTCCTTGAATTTTTGTGATAAATTCTTGGGCATGCCGGTTTTCTCACGATGTTTTCCTTCACCGTTTTTAGAGCGCGTGTTAACTCCGCACATAACTTAAAAAAGTCAGTGTTGCGGGGCATTCGGATCTTGCTAGGATTCGAATTCGGGTGCGTCAGATTGAAAGTCGCACGTGTTCCCATTAATCCACACTTGCTCTTCGTTTTAAAAAAGCACCTTATAGCGCAATTATGAGCGTAAATTTATCACATTGATTTTACCACCGCCACCATTTCGAAAAATTTCTACTAGGAAGATACACTATGAAACTGACGAGAATTTTTAGAGCTTTTGTTACAATTTGTTTTGGGTTTTTTATGTTTCTTATGTACCAGTTGGCTACTAATGTATAAATAAACCTGAAACCTGACTACCTTATTGATACACATGGCGTCTTCCGCACAGTAGTTGCTACTATCTCTCTTATTGCTAAAGTGGTTATTATATATTTTTGTTGAGTAAACTTTAGATTTTTTAAGACTAACCATAAAATCTTAACTAAATTATTATATGGGATATGAACTAAATACCTAATTGCATTACTTTAGTTGATAATTTTTCATCATCTTCATCATCAGTCCATTACGTTCCCACTGTTAAATCACGAGCCTTTTCTCTCAAAGAGAGAGTATGGGCCATAATCCACCACGCTGCCGCTGGCCTGGTATGGGTTAGTAGATGTCACATGTTTTTTAATTGTGTGATTCTTAGACCAAACGCTTTCCTTCGCTGTTATTAAATCTGCAAATACCTGAATAAAACACTTGTTACGGAGCTTGCTATTCGAACTTCAGTGCGTCAGAACGAAAGTCACACACGTTAACCACTAAGCTACATTCGCTCTCAGTTTTAGTGGGACTGGAAGTCTGAATAATTTTTGAGTGCAACTTACTGATAGGTTTTAATCTTTACTAGCTCCAAGAACAATCTAATTACCAAAGAGGAATAAATGCGGAGCTACTGTTAGCAAAACGGAAAGGTTGTTAAGATAAACGATGTTTAACTGTTCAGTTAACTACAATTAGTTCGCCGATAATGTTCCGCCATAAATTTAGTAAACGCTAAGCGCAACTGCTTATTATACAGGGTGAGGCAATATTTGTGATCTTGAGGGTAGGTACATATCTTTTTATTTGCAGTGCGGAAGTTTTACTCGTGGTAGGTCTTTCGTATGCGGGAGGCCGTCTGGGTAGGTATCACAGCTTTGCCAATCATTCTGCCGCCAAGCATTACGCAAGCATTACTGTGTTCCGGTTTGTATCCAGCGAAATTACTGGGCATGCAAGACTTAATATCTGATGTTTCGAGGTGATGAGCGCAATGCAGTGCTACGCAGTGCTTTTTATGGTATTAATACTTCTGGGTGGCACTACAATTGTTACAGGCAGGCGTGGCGCTTACCATCAGGCGAACGACTTGCTTGTCTCATCAATCGAAACCATAAAAAAACCAGCCTGATAAATTTAATTTCTCAACTAAATATAGAAAGTGTCGATTTAATCAATTATTTACGAATAAATACAGTGATAAAGACAAAACTAACCTACAACAAAATATAATAATAGGTATTTTATAACACGCTTATGAAATGAATCGCAAGAACAACACTAAAATTGGCTCTTTTTAGGGCCAGCCATAGAATTTTAACTATAACTCGCCTAGCCGTTCTTAACAAATCTTGTGTTGCATATCAGGAATATTTCCCCCGATCAAAAACGATAAGAGTTTTGAAATAATATAAAAGTTTTTTATAATTTTGACGCAAAATAGAAAAATATTGAAATTGATTTATAAAAAAATCTACTTCACATCAAAAATAAATCGCACAGTCTAAAATAGCACTAAAAGTGTCTGTCTTCACTCGCACAAAAACTGAATGTCCAATCTGCTCACATTTAAACAAACAGAGCCTAACAAGGGGAATATTATAATTTGTAATACAATGCGGATTGTGCCGCACGATGCCACAAAAACTGGACTTAAGCAAGTGGTACGCGCTGTAGGGAGGGGACTTGTGAGTTACGGATTTTCCATTGACTGATTAGAATGATGAGATTTCATATTCATATTCATTTATTAATGCTTTTTTTAAACGGGCGAATGGCTTTATTACTGAAAACAACTCTACACTCTACTTACTAAAACTAAACTAACTATTTACAAGGAGAAGCAATTGGACAACCCATAGACCATTAAATGATATCGTGTGGATGTCACATGCCCTTGATATTTTTTTTTCTGCCTATGGCAGTGTTGCCCCGTTGGATTGCAATACTGATACGTTGAGCCAAATAAGTCTCAGCATTTTGGTAATTGCTTAGGTTCATGTAATGCACTAGACAGATGTTAGAAATGTCTTGTACAATTATATATATACATGTGCTCTGTGAGGGCGCTGCATAAGTTTTGAGTGGAGTTAGTTACTTATCCCTTTAGTCATTTGGTTATTTATTATCTACACTTGTCAATTTATATATTTATTATTCATAATTCACATTATAAATTACTTTTACTATTTACCTATATAAAACTAAATAATTACAATGTTCATTTAAATTAGTGAATAACCTTTTAATTATTCTTATTACTTAGATTTAACGGGTATAGTTAAAATATTGAAAATTACGGATTACGGAATAGGAGTGGATGAAATTTATTGGTTGTGTTTGTTTGGTTAATAATGTTTAGTTTTTGCTTCTAGTCTATATATATTAAGTAATTGGTAGAGAATAAGCTGAGGCATCTCAATCTAGTAAAAAATTGTTGGTGAACGCTAGCGCCCGTTTTTTTACAGTTTGTGCAATGTTGGAAAGTGGCCACAAGTAAAACTATAAATTTAATGTTATGAGCATAGACATAGTTTTATTTTAATAATATTATATTATACTGTTTATAAGGTTTAAGCTTTTATAATGATAACAAAATGTTTTATCCGGATTTTACACACGTTTACGGATCGGATCCTAGTGCCATCACTGCGAGGCTCTTGACATCTCCTCATGCGGTCAACGCGTCATTACAACAATGTTTTGCGCTGTGCTCGAGGATTTTTAATGTCAATAAAGGCAAATACGGATACTTGTTTACGGTTAACACCGGATCTCGGTTGCTTCTCTACAAATCAGTTGGAGAAAAACATCTTGTTTTAGACTTCATTCGATAGTTTACTTACCGTTGACATGATTAAATTGAAATAATAACATTTGTAATATATTTTTGTGGCATCAAACTAGTATTACCTATGGAATCAGGAACTATGAGTACCATGGTCCTACAACGATTCTGAAACATATCTCCGGCATACGATTCTCTGCCGAATGAGCCGCTGACAGAATGTTTCGTTTATGACAACGACATAAACTTTCCACTACGAACGTTTCGCCGATAGAACGATTCATTCATGACCGAATCAACGACAGAATCTTTCACCAAAGAAGGTTTGTCGACAAAGCTTATTTAGGCATTTGGCTTATTCTTCTTCTGGCGCATATTTTCTACAACACCCAGACACAAATGCTTATCTGCTCAATCGCTACACCAAAGAGGCCGTTTGAACTACTCAATCATTAATTTAAATGTATTTTCAGGTCGGTACTTAATCCATCAATCTGAGTTAAACTTCCATACACGAAATTTCCCAATTTAATTTAAAATACTTTTTAACAAAACCATAATAAGCCATTATTAATTTTGATAAAGGCATTTTATAGCCCTTTGTTTTATTTTATATTTTATAGTCCCTATCTGAATAAACCCATTCATTTTTCGCAACACTTTCACACGACATGCTTTTCACCGTTATCGGCAAGTCCGAAACAATAAAATTAACGTGGTCAGCCCACGGCACTTGCCAAAATAAACGAAAACAGTATGTGCTATCTTTACGGCCAGATAGATAGATAGATAAACATTGTATTGTTAAGAACCTTTAAAAATATGTATGTATATTTTATATGTATATGTATATTTATTGTATTGTATACCACTACCATATAAAACGATTACAGATAAACCTTATAACTAAGGTAGTACAATGGGCGGTCTTATCGCTTAGAGCGATCTCTTCCAGACAACCTTTGAATGGACAGTATCGGAAGAAGAGGAGTAGACGGTGGTGTACAATATTATAATTCATAAATAAATAATACTATTAAACCAGTAGATACTACATACTATACATTAGGTACATGAAAAACAAGTACATTTCAAAGTAATCGCATAACAATATATCTTATCGCTCAAAGCGATCTCTTCTAGACAACCTTTGAACAGAAAGGACTAACATAATTTGGAAGGACGGTGGTTTTATCAAAATGTTCAGTGGTCAGTATGATATTTTTTTTACCTGTCTAGGCCGGCGTTTGACCACGATCTCGCATAATAGGAAGAAACAATATGGACATGGATGTAGCAGTGCCCACTACTGTTCTGTTCACTCTTAATTTGAACACATCCTGATTGTATTTATCAAAAACAAAGTGGTCTGGCACGGCAAGCCGTCTGATGCCCATTGTCTATAAGTGTATTAGATAATCTGTGAACGCAGTTGCATTACCTATGACAGTTTCTATTAACTGAGGCACTTGTAACATAATAATATAAAATAAATATTTAACAGTATGTACCTAGGTTTCTTCTTACTTGGGAAACGTTATATACGGTAAATCATAAAAAAAATATAGATAACTTTACATAACAGGTAAACAACCGCCGCTTACGCGCTTTGGAGTGGTAGGCTCTGGCCGTGGTTGTAATACCACCCACCGAACAAAGCCATGCCGTCAAGCGACCTAGTCGTGTTTCGGGATGATGTTCGGTGAACCATCGGGGAGACGGGTCTCAGCAGCCGCTCAACTGCCGTCTCTCTCTAGATCTATGTGCTCCATCTTAGGCCACATCATTGCTTAACATCAGGCGAGATAGTGGCCAAATAGAGATTTATTAAGCGTAAAAAAAAATACATTTTATAAATAAAACCGACTTCAATGTATGTTCAAAGTCCAAGGTCAAATATCGATGAAATTTATATGGGACCACTTCATAGTTATACTGAACCCAAAGCAAAAAGAGTGTTCCAAATCGGTTCATAAATGACGGAGTTCTGAGGTAACAAACATAAAAAAAATACAATCGAACAGAGAACCTTCCTTTTTTGAGTCGGTTAAAAAAGCTTCAACCCTACACCTCTGTAAGTTAAAATCAAATCGTGTTTGTACGAACTTAACTTACTGCTCTTACCTGTATATTACCAAATCGATCGCATAAATCAACGAAAGCACAATTACACGAAATTACCGGGCGATCGTAATTAAAACGATCGCTTCGTACGTGTCGATTATAAACCAATAGTTTATGGACCACCTACTGTTTAGTTTTGATTTGGGTGAAGTGAAATTGAAAGAGTATTAACAGAGAACGGTACCTATGTTCAATTCAATTCAATTTATTTAAGCAAAAACAATGTAATACAGTATAATATCTTAATTGAATAAAATAGCTAATTTTATGGTATAAAAGTAGCTCGTACATAATTCTGACACATGAAATAAATATAAGATAATCACCTGCATTCGTAAAAGGATAGACCTGTGTTACGATGCTAGTTAGTATTTTCCCTATTTAGACAATATAATTTACCTACATTAGCAAAGATATTGTAACATCATACCATCACATCACTTCTACTAATGTGATGGTACCTTCTCTAGATATATCTGATGTTAAAGTTAGCCTACTGTAAGTATTTATTATCTGTACCAAGCACAAGTTCGGTCGTGTACAGAGTTCTGTTCTCACCTTTGAGATGGATCAGCTAAGTACGAGAGGCTAACGAGACTCATTGTTCTTCACTCGTTATTCGAGTCCAGACTCCATATTTCGATCATATATACCCTAGATTCCACGTAAGCACGACAAAATTAACCAAACTAAACAGTGCTTAAATTCATACTAAGCACTGTTTCGTCGTCAGGTATATATATGATAGAAGCTCCACAGTCTTAAACATCAACGCAGAGTTGCCAGTCTATTGGTCTTTTATCGGATTTATTTCGGAGAGTGAGTAAATTAGACTACTATTTACATTATTATATTTTCAGAAACATCTAAAAAAATCTATTTAAATTATTTAATTATGTATTACACATAATTATTATCGTGCTTTAAATATTTATACATCTCTTAACATATGAATCTTATTTCAACCAGACAGCTTGTTTAAGTGTGACAAATGATTGTTAAGAAGACGGCTTCATTTATAAAAAAATCAATAGGATACCCATCAAAATGTACGACTAAAAGCGTCAATTTTAAATCGCAAGTACTTTACGGTGATGACACAGCGTTAATAAAAAACAGACACTTTCGGAATTTATTTTGATATATCATTACCAATTTTATTATGGTACCTACTAGTTAGAGGTATGGTATTCGTTAATAACTAAAGATCATTATTTCAATTTTACTTGTTTCTGTTGATAGTAATAATTGAGCACAAAATGAATGGAAAGCTCGTTAAGTCTTTTTTTATTTAACCAAATGATGAAATGAGCATGTCGTTCGCCTGATAGTAAGCGCCAAGCCTGCCCATAACAATTGCAGTGCCACCCAGAAATATTTTGAATACCATACAAACCACAGAATAGCACTGCATTGTGCTTGCATTGCGCTCGTCACCCCGGGACATCATATATTAAGTCTCATAAGCCCGGTCATTTTGCTGCCTACAATGCCCTTCAAACCGGAGCACAGTAATGCTTGCGCTCTACTGCTTGGCGACAGAATTTCTCCATCTCCGCGTCAGAATAATGAAACATAGCAATTGTACTCATTTAAAAAAAATTACAATAAGTGCATAAGGAAAATTATTTGGTTGTTACAATTAATTAACAAATTCCATTATATTATAATTTCCTCGCTATTAAAAGTGAAAAGCAGTGTTTACCTCGAGGGTACTCGGACTATAGCCCATAACTATACTGTATAAGTACCTATCTTATTCCTGATATTGAATGCATTAGCGCATGCTAAGCGAAATTCTTAAGATTTTTAAATAATTAGGAAGAAGAAAATAAAACTAACATTGCTCGGGCAGGGATCGAACCTGCATCTTCGGAGTCGACGCCTTAACCACTGGGCCACCGAGCCAGCTGCTTGAGCAACCAAATTTCTCCTATTCTTCTTATATCGTCTTACGGGGACGATTCTACGTCATCTGTCATCAGTGTTTACATTGAACAGCCGAACAACAAAACAACCGAACAGATTCGATCCCTGAACGAGAACCTATACGGACAACGGGTATCGGTTGAATTATCTGTAGGCCATTCAGTTGGCTCAACCGATACCCGGCATGTACATAGTAGGTATTTAATATCTTTTAGTTTAGTTTTATTTAGTTTGTAATTAATAATTATTGGAATAATATAAATTAAATATTTATCTAAAATTGTACAAGCTAAGCAATCAAATTAATTTTAATGGCTCTGTATTCTGTCTTATAGGACCATGTCGAGTGATGTGCGTTGAAGTCGCCTAATATAAGGGATCGCTATCTATACTTAAATATATTGTCCAGTTTATTACATAGTATTGTACACATACCTATATATATGTTTATGACGATCGTAATCCAAAAATAACAGAAGCAGTTTTCAGCGCTCTTATTAAAATGTCAACAAAGTAACATTCGAATTAAAGACTCGAAATGACATTTTTATTGCGTAAATTTTACATTTCCGATAACCGGAGTTTAAATATCCAATTTTATGCGTGTAAAATCGTAAATTCTCAGATTCTGTACTTAAAGTTATACTTACTGTTTCTAAGTTAGTTTTTTTATCTTAATAAACGCATTACGCGCTGTTGCTTGCCGCTTGTTTGAAGATAAGTTAGTAAAGTGGCTTAACAGTAAACATAGTTTAAAAAAGCCGCCGTCCAAAACTCAATTATCTATACGACCAATTGTCCGAAGCTGGGGCCAATAAAATTAATCTGAACACAACCGACACCATTACCTAGGACAGAGCTTTCCAAACTGTGGTCAAAGGCCCCACGAAGTTACTTAGTTAGTTAGGATTGTCAGCTCATATCTGATACACTTCGTAGGTTGCAAATGGATTCTAGCTCTAGCACGAAAAAAAGGGTAATTTTTTGTTTCGTGTTTGGGTGTTGCGGGGCCATGGCCCTCGTAGTACCTGGTTTCCTAATACAGGGAATCCTACTTAGGGGCCGGGATTTATGAATATGATCGTTCGGCATATTTATTTACGTACCTACCTATCAAAGGTCTACAGTCGAGTATATCTACTCTAAAATCAGATGGTTTTTATTTATTCATGTGCGAGTAATATCACTTTCGAGATTTGTTTTAAATTTGAAATATCATTTTGTTTGTAAAAACTTTCGATAACAAATCACTCGAAAATGTAATAATTCTATAGTTATATAAATGTACGAAACGCAGTAGTAAGAATTTGGATGTGTGAACTACTTTTTGTAGAGGGTTCGCAAGCCAAAGTTTTGGCACCTGTGCCCTACTGGACCGTATTAATCCGAGAGCGTTGATTAGTAAAACTATAAAAGCGGAAGTATCACAAGAATGCGGTTAATGAGAGACTGAAACCAGATTTTATGGGTGATCGTTAAAACGGCCGACAATTGTCTAATTGTTGCCTACTAAACAAGTAACATCGTGGGAAGACGGCTACGAAATGACGGTGAAAGTCAAAAACATGGTGCTTTTATAGCGTCACCACTATTCCAAATTCGAATCCAAACAACGAATAGCTTTTAGAATCTATTTTTTAAATTGGATTACGATTTGTTTTTTATTATTTAAAGCGAGTAGCCTTCAAATTCAGGTTCTGTTTTTGAAATTGTGTGACCATTTGCTTTTTATTATATTTAAAGGCTCTTAAGTTAGTGTAAGTTGCCAGTTATATTTTCAAAGCTCACATTAAATTGTCGTTTGTTGATTAAGTCTTATCAACCGTATATTTGTTTTACAAATCATAAATTTAATGCAACCTTATGGTGACCCTTTAGATTGATAAAGTTTTCTATTTATGTTAGTCGTTATTGTTTTAACAAAATTCTCATTATATCTATAAGTCTTTATGCACCTGTTTTTAATACTCGCTGTTGTGGCATATTTTACAGAGACATTTTTAACGTCTGTTATTTTGTTCCTAAACTGAAAAAGCACTACGACCGCGCCTCATTTAAATTTAGACTTATATCTGATGTCTCGGAGTAATGAGCGCAAAGCAGTGCTACGTACTACTTTTTACAGAATTAAAGTTCTGGGTGGCACTGCAATTGTTATGGGCAGGCGTGACGCTTACCATCAGGCGAACGACTTGCTTGTCTCATTATTCAGTTCCATAAAAAAACCTAGAGAGATTTCTTCTTTCTCATGCCATTCAATTATTTTCCCATCCTCATTTAGCCCATTCGATTCATTGTCAAGTTTCTAACATTTACATGTGTTGCCATACAAAAAGCCGGGCGGCACTATTGAAGCGACATTTTTGCGCATGCAACATTGAATGCGACGTGCGACAGCGACAATACGTCGCGCGACACGACAAGTGCCGCCGGCTTCCCTGTCTGGATGTTGCCAGTGTTGCCACTTGTCGGTTTAATTGGGTGCTGCCGCTGGTCGGTGGTAAAGCTACCGGGGACGGTAACTATTGAGTGGTGAGTGCTAATTTTGTGCTGTCGGACAGTGCAGTGTGATAGATTGAAATGAACGGCTTTGGGGCAGTTTTGTTTATTAATCTAAGAAATATACTTTTTTAGGCCCCGACGCAAAAAGGAGGGGTGGTATAAGTTGTACCACTATGTGTGTCTGTCTGTGGCACCATAGGTGTTAAAGGGGTGAACCAATTTGAATGTTTTTTTAAATTTGAAAGCAGTTTTGTAGTAGTGTCAGCCGTCTTTTTTTACTTTTTATGGGTTTTTGTGTCGGGTTTTTTTTTTAATTTTAGTTGATTTTAGTAAAACTTATTTCCTCAAAGATACAGATTCCGTTATCCGCCAGGGAAGCTTAAGTTTTACTACGCATATAAATTATTAGGCATACTGTTTAGGTTAAGCCCACGGAATATAAGCATAACTAATATATATATCTTATAGTATACCTACCTACCTACATACCTAATATATATATCTAATAGTACTCAATTATGTATCTTATAGTATATCTTAATGAAATTCTTGGTACGCTCAATCGCATTGAATGTGCCCACTCAAATATGTTTCGCATTAGTTGTTTGATTATGGATCTTATCATTTTAAGAAATATATTTAATAAAATCCCACTGTATTATAACATGCAACACAATTAATCAACAAACAACTTAACACCGATCTTATTGTAAACGCAAACCCACCACCGGAACGCAAACACAACGTAAACATAAACGTTCACGTAAACGCAGTTAATTTACACAAACACTTTTTGTTCGACCAATCAGCAACAATCATAGCCATTACATGCCCTGTTAACCCCATAATTGTTAATAAAAACCTAAGCTCGAGTCGTGCGAAGCCAGTACTATAAAACTACAAACTTAAGACCAAATACACTTAAATCAAAATCAAGCCAATTCAAACTCTAACTCGTACTACAAAAAGTACTCAAAACCTAACAACGAGTGCTAAATCAACCAATTTAGCATGTAAGCTACTGAAAACCCAACCACGCAAAAATGAACTTTATTTTTTAACGTTAAAGTATACTAGCTTGAATATTAAGTGCAAATAGAATGTGCATCGTGGCGTAAAGCCGCTGATTTTGGTATGGAACGCGTTAGGGTGTCTCGAACCTAATTGGCCTGAAAATGTTATACAGTTTGCACCTCATTTCGTCGCTCGTGCCACTTTTTGTTGATGGTCAGTGAGCGTGACCCCCTTGTGATTAGTTTAATGTTATTGTCGTAATTATAAGTGAATATAATGATGATGTACGAGGGAAGGTTATGTTTTGTAGTCGTGTTTTGTTTTTTAATCTGATATAATTTAATTGGGCATGTTCTATTAAATTTATTTCTTACAAACTAGTACGGCTTTGACCATTTACACTAATACGCTAACTTAAAGGAAAACAGAACTATGTACAAAATTAATAATACATCAAACACAGTCATGCAAAAAATATGCTACTGTTGAAGTTAACAAATTTAATAAAAACTGGTGTCGATTTTTTTTTATTATTAACCATAATAATAATATCAGTAAAATAAAATGATGCATTTTCTTTCTTTTTTATGTGTGTCAAAACTCCGTCATTAAAAAAAAAACGATTAGAAAACATCTTTTTGCATTGGGTTTGGTTGCTACAAGGTACCATATAAATTTCATGGATATTCATTCGACCTTCGACGTCGAAGATACATCAGAATGAAGGATTCATCAGAATGAAGTCGGTTTTTTGTTATAAAATGGATTATCTAGAGTCTGGAATTTGCACAACCAACCTACATTTTTATACGTTATGGGAATTTGACATATTGAGAGTTCAGCGTTTTCGTCACAAAGGGAATTTGTAGGGGTGAAAAACTGTACATAATCTGTAAAAGTGGGAAGATGGAGAAATGAGAATCTATCAAAAATGAGAATCTATAGAATGGGGAATCTCTAGACAAGGGTATTGGGTATAATTAGATTAATTTATTAATTTTCACATAATTACAATCCATTGTGTTAGTATCAACTTACTGACTATGATAGTGACTTCCTCTAAAACATTCTTATAATTTAAAATTGAAGGGAAACTAAACGATTCGCGATTGATTTTAAGACATACATTAATATCATACTAGAAAAAAATTACAATAAAATCGTGACATTCAAGTATCGAAAGTATCGAAAGAACCGGGACTAGCTTCGTAGAGAATCGGTACTGGTAATGTTCAAAAGTATAATAATGTAAATTTGACAATTCAAGTATAAACGTATAGTTCCTTCACCTTTGCCACACATAATTTGGAAAATAATACAAAATTGAACTTACCACTTTTCACTTCCCGCCTTTTTATTTCGGTTATCCTAAATATAAGAGACAAATAAAAGAGGCACAGGCTTGGCAAACAAGGCTTTGTAATTATTTCCAAAAATTTAACTTCTACATATCTACATTGTCACACCGCACACCATAGAGTGAAGAAAAAAGAACTTACTTCCACCACAGATTAAGTCTCACACGCATAGATTAATGCGGCTACGCACAAAAGGTACAGAGACCCTACCACAGATAAAATAATACAAGGTGTAGCCTACTCGGATATTAAATTCCTACATTAATATTATAAATGCGAAAGTTTGTTAGTATGGATCAATGGATGTTTGTTTATCAATCACGCATTAACTACTGAACCTGGAAAAGGACATAGGCTACTTTTTATCTCGGGACACCACGGATGAAACCGCGGGGCGCAGCTAGTTCTTCATAAATATGTAGGTAGGTAGGTACTCCATTATTGTTCACATCGCCTTGATTGCTCATTGTATTTAACAACAATAATTTCGGTCACTAAACCCAACACTGCCCGGGGTTACAAAGTAATCGCTTTACCAACACCCGAATGCTCCAACAAAAGATAATTTGAGGCTATCATGATATCTATAGACAATCATAGTAAAGTTAATCCGTACGGCTTTGGTCGCGTAACTTATACTCTTATTTCTTTGTGCTGATTCAAATTGCAGGATCTGACCTAAACAAACAAACATTGCAAGTTAAATAAAAGCTTATGATAAATACCTTGACACTGGCTAAATGCACATTTCGTGCAAAGCCAGAAAAAAAAATTACCAATTTCAACTTACATACAAACAAGTGTTCATTTTGATAGATAGGGAAGAGACATAACCCAAATTTAAATCGACACGTGCTGCCAATCGGTTTTACAACACATAATAACACACACACACACACACACACACACAATTATGTTATCAATTCATTTGCCGTACCGTGCGCAATTGGTAATGCGTTGCCTTGTACCAATTTCGACTACGGCAGTGGAAAAGCTCGAGTTGAGGCTGTTTGGAAATTGTGAAGTCCCTCAAAAGTGGCGCCTATGGTTTTTAATTGCTCGGGTCAATTGTACTCTCGTCTGCCATCCTCATCAGCACTATCATCATCAGCATCATCATCATCATCATCAGCTTGTTATGTTCCCAGTTCCCACTGCTGGGACAATGGCTTTCTCTCACAGAATAAGAGAGAAAAAGGACGACCGTGTGACATTATCTATGGACATCATACATGTCGCATGTACTAGAGATCGAAAGACCATCTGGGTTGGTACCACCGCTTAGCTAGTTAAGGTCACCAAGCAGTAGCAAGCAATCGTTACTTTGCATTGGGCATTGTAGCCAACGAAATTACTGGGCATAGCTGCCATTATCTGAAGCCTCGGGGTGATGATGTTGCGGTGGGTCTTTCGCGTCATGGTTCTCCTTAACGAGGTTTTATGCTATGGCAATACTTCTCCATTTCTGGTGGTTGGTAACATTGCTAGTACACTGGACTATGTTGGATTGAATTGCAGTTTTAATAAGATCTGTGCAACGCTTGCGAGATCGGCCGTGTGACCTTTTTCCTGCCACCTGACCTTGAACCACAACTCAATTCATCAAATTCTCGTTTCGGAAGATGTGACAACTTTACTTCTCATAGCTGTAAAGTCAACGAAAGTCTATATTTGTCGTTACTACTGTCTTATACCTATCGCTATCATAACCAACCTACAGGACTTCTAATACTCACAATAGCTGTAATGACAGGACAACCAAAACCAATCTGCTCAACCATCTTGCATTCCCACCGTTTTGTAAGTTTCACAGCTCCTAGTTAGTACTCTCCATTGATCCGTCCTTCAGTACTACTTAAACACCACCTACCAAACACTGGCAAACTAAAAACCACTCCATTTTCACCTCTATCCCTTTAGAAATAAAGATCATGAGTGTAGGAATATGTTGCAAATGACGGAAGTGTTGTGGTGATACAATGGTTGTACCCTATGACCATTTAGTTAGTAACTGGGGGCTCAGGTGATAGATTATTTAACAGTAATTGGGCGTGGAAGTGTTTGTGTGTCCATCAGTAACGGTGGTGTCTTTCGTCGCCAAGTTTTCCAATGGTGGCAGAAGTACTACGTAAGGAGTAGCGGTGAATAAGGTGCGGTCCATGATTGTTGCAGGAAGGTTAAGTGTTTTGGAAGAGATGATCTGAACTGCTTGAGATTTCTCCACGACGATTGGTCAATTAAGTTTTTAGAAATTTATAAGTAGCGTAAGTGATTTTTTTCATAAACCTGTACTTTGTGGAGTGTTGCCCGTACTTTTTCCAGTAAACAATTAATATTACTTCGTAGAAAACTGGACTGCAGCATTTGAGCTATCGATAGGCCTACAAAGACCAATGGGTTCTCTAATTGTATTACTTCACCTTAATAGTGGAGTTAGTTTTAGTAAGTTGTGTGTAAAATTGTTGTAGTAAGGCAATTGCCCGTTGAAAACAACAATTACGTAACAACCATAGTGCCCATAATATAAAAAATGCAAAATGCCATGTTGAGCATCTTTTATTTCATATCGTATCTAATGATTTAGAGGAGAGGAGAAGTAAGGCTACGGCCTGCCTGCTGGTAATCTATCACCGACGCCGTTTGCGACACCATAGACGTTGATGAGGCTTTGCCAAAAGCTACTTGGTATACAGTTTTTTTTTTATGAAACTGATTGATGAAGCGAGCATGCTCCTCGCCTGATAGAAAGCGCCACGCCTGCCTATAACAATTGCAGCGCCACCAAGCATAATCATAAAAAGCACTGCGTAGCAGTGCATTGCGCTCATCACTCCGAGACATCAGATATTCATTTTAAGTCTTAAATGCCCAGTAATTTTGCTGGCTACAATTTAGTAATAACAAACGAATTTCAATAGACTAAAATTTAAAAACACCGACACAAAACATATAAAAAGTAAAACACGACTGAAACGGTTTTAATAAAACATGTCTAAAAACCTGCTTTCTAATAAAAAAAACCGCATCCATATCGGTTCATCCGTTTAAGAGCTATACGGTGTCACAGACAGTCACACATAGTGGTCAAACTTATAACAACCCTCCTTTTTGCATCGGGGGTTAAAAAAACAGGATCAAGGGCGAAGCTGCAATACAAAAATACTAGTAGGTACTTAGGTAAATAACAAGAAGAAGTATATAACAGTAGGCAACATAAAACCTGTAAATGCTAAACCCATTTAATTCTTAGTTTCAACAAACGAGTCTTCAACAAAGTCAGTTCCTCGACCGTCCACCATTACAAGGTATATAAATATAAAATGTATGTAAGTACGTAAGTAATGTGTTTCTTTTTGTTTATCAATTTGTATTTGTCCCCATATTATCGGCTACAAGCGGGACGGCGGACTTCAGAGGATTGATTTCGGATGTGTATAGAGCTGATACAACGTAATTCGGAATTTATTGTAAGTTTTAAAAAAGCTAGAGAATAATATTACTGAACTAGCTGCACCCCGCAGTTTTATCCGTTATTTCCCAGGATAATAAATGGCCTATGTGTAGCTGTCACAATTCCGAAATTCACTCAAATTCGTTCAGCCATTACAGCGTGAAGAAGTAACGAACAAACTAATTACATTTTCATTTATAATATTAGTATAACTATCATAAATAGTTATTGTATATTTGCTCAAGTTCTTAAACTATTTCTTGTTAATGTTAACATTTTACTTTTCAATAAAGTAGTTTGCTAGTAACGTTTATAATTTAACAACTCATTCACTCGTGGTAGGTCTTCATCGCTCGCTTCATCGTCGCAAGCATCACTGTGTTCCGATTTGAAGGGCATTGTAGCCAGCGAAATTACTGGGTATATGAGACTGAAATCTGACGTCTCGGGGTGATGAGCGCAATGCAGTGCTACGCAGTACTTTTTATAGAAAAGTTCAGGGTGACACTGCAATTGTTATGGGCAGGCGTGGCGCTTACCAAAAGGCGAACGAATTGTTCGTCTCATTACTCAGTTTCATTAGAAACTACTGTTGTAGTTTTATCCTCTCTGCATAAATCCACCCGCTGACATTTCTCATATAGGTTACTACCGAGTCGGTTCATCGCACTTTTTATTGTGCCGCGTTTGTTACCGAGATAAGTCTTTGTATTAGCTCTTATAATCCTATCTTCGTACTATATTTCTCAGGACGAACGTTTGTAATGATGAAAGTAACTTGTTAGAGATATGTAATTATTTCACTTCGGGACGCTCCGTTTGAATTGTGAAATAAATGTAACTCTATGTAGCTCTAAAGCTGTATTAAATTTGTAAATATTTTAACAGCGTTTATTAATTATCTCTTTTCTAGTATTTATTTAAACTTCAAGAATAAAGGACATATGTATGGAGTGATTACAACAAAAATAAACGTAGTATATCCGCACTTAGGTACACATTTACAAACATTCGCATTTATAATTTTATAGTGTGTTAATTAGGTGCAAGAAATAACTACCAAACAAAAATTTAATAACTTTTCTATTCTCACGTCATGTATCTAATAAGATTTTTCTATTTGATACATTTTTGGTATCATCACAAACCTAATTCAAAGGGAACAACTCCGCATCTCAACAATATTCCAATTAAATTCATGTTGACAGTTACAGTAGTAGCCACCGTTCTTTCTTGTCAAAGATCGTCATCAAATCATAACTTACGTACATTATCTGCTCAAAACTCACGGTTACTACAGTCTTCCCCACTTTATATGCAAATTGCTACCACTTTGATACAGTAGAATACAGTAGCTAAGTTTGTAACAAATAGCCTGTATGAAAAAAAAAACAAATGTGTTTATTTAATTGCCTAAATAGGTCATAATTAAATAAGTCTCTGTTGTTTAACTACTTAATCTTAGCTAAGGGGAAGAAACTGCCTGCTGCAAGACGGGCAGGGTTTTAACTTTATATTGTACCATGTATAAATGAACGAAAGGCTTCTACTTTTGCACTTAGCTTTTGTTACGAGTTCAGATACCGTCAATTTATAGTCGGGAGCGAGATAAGGCGTTCATTATAAAGACAACAATATTTATTTTATTTTCCATAAAGACATTTTTTATTTTTTATTTGTGATGATTTATGGTTTCCAATGCCTCGAGACCATTGTCAGCGTTTTGACAACGACATGTCATATACCACGAACTCACGTTTTGGCACTGGCTTCAATGTTCTTTTTCTTGCTGACTCTACCACTTTTCTTTATCTGTAAATGCAGTTGAAAAGACTTCAACGATAACGGTCAACTCAGATCCTTTTTCTTTTGTTACAAGGGTCCAAGTAGCTGCTCTTACTTGTCTTAATTGTCCAATCTGTATATTAATTACAGCTGTCATCTGTATATTATCTACGTTGCTTCTGCATCTAATATACCTTTTACTCGTACTACAGCATTAAAAGTCTAAATCAAAATGAAGCAACTGTTTTTTTCTTTCTTATTTTGTAACCCGTTTAGACTCTCGCTCAAGAGCAGAGTCAACACCAAATCTTAGATACTGGTCGGATTCAGTGCAGAATTACTTCGCGGCTTCTACTTTTGCACTTAGCTTTTGTTACGAGTCCAGATACCGTCAACTTATAGTCGGGAGCGAGATAAGGCGTTCCTGTTCGTTTTTCTCAGGTATTGAGTTACATTTCATAATGGATTGAAATGTCTTTGGCTACATGAATATGTATTAGGTAGAGATTGTGGAGGGTAGTTGTTATTTGCACAAAGAAATGGTGTAATAGAGTTGTTTTGATCAGACTCTGATGCCATTGATTTATTTATTTATTAATTTACAGCAAAAACCACAGCTCTTAAAAAATATTAATTATAACTTAGTATAATGAAACTGACAATATTATTTGGGATCAAGATCTTATTTAGTAAAAAAACAAGCCTGCTTCTTTGGTTTTGAGTAAAAACACAAAGTCCTACAAATATTATAAATGCGAAAGTTTATGAGGATGGACGGATGGATATTTGTTACTCATTCACGCTAAAACTACCTACTAAACGGATTTTGATGAAATTTGGTATGTAGGTTCTTTAGGTTCTGGAAAAGAACATAGGGTACTTTTTATCACGGAAATCCGCGGGTAGAACGGCGGGATGCAGCTAGTAGATAATAGATACATAACTACGTAATAGGCTTATCATAAGTCATGTTCGGTAGGTATTATTTTCTGTTACCTGAAAAGCATAACTTAGTTTCAGGAGCAAAAGGATAGAGTAGAACTTTTTAAAACCACATCGTCTAGGTTATATTGAAACAAAACTATAGAATGCAAGATTTTAATTTTGAGAAAATCATTTTGGTAGTCAAACATTTCATAGAAAAACCGTTTCAATTGGATAACTTAACTTGTAGTTGCTTTCTCAATTTTTCTTATCATTGCAGTACTTTATTAATCTTCAATAAGTCAGCGTCTTCATTTACTGTCACTAATTAAAAAACCTCACTACCCAACATTACTCTTACCAACTATTTTATCCGTCACCAACTATGGAAATGTCACCCGATGGTTATCCATCTATGTTACACAAAAAGGCCATCGGATGAGCATTGACGGCAAAAAGACGCCCTTAATGAGTTGCGTGGAGATAAAAACGCCGCCGCGGCAACTACAAAGGTGGATAAAATAAAAAAATAATACAGCTATTGTTTTATATAAACTGAAACAACAATAGGTAGCGCTTTCAATGGGTAATGCCGCCACAATGAAAGGTGTAAGGACGGGGTTACATGATGGTGGGAAATTGCAAATGAAAATATCCTGCGATTTCTTGTCTGAAAACTTGAAATTCTATTAATATTCACTAGGTACTGAACAGGATTTTGATGAAATTTGGTGGACAAAGGATACGTTTCATTCCGAAAAAACGAACAGTTCCTTAGGGAACAACTTTAAACTGAATTCTACGCCGACATGTATCGGCTAGTTTTCTATAAAGGTATTGAAATCATCATCATCATCATCAGCTCATCACGTTCCCACTGCTGGGATACGGGCCTTCTCTCATAGAGTATGGGCCATAATCCGCCTCGCTGGCCCAGTGCGGGTTGGTGGATGTCACATGTCCTTGAATTGAAGGTATTGAAATATTTATTTTAAAGCTTTATCGATCAATTGTCTTAAAATATTTGCTAGTAAGGAAATTTTTTTTTTTAATGTAACTGATTGACGAGACGAGCTGGTCGTTTGCCTGATGGTAAGCAATACGCCTGCCCATAACAATAATAGCACCACCCAGAAATTTGTTTTGCAAAATCCTGCGCGGCGCTGCACTGCGCTCGTCACCCTGAGACAATTAGCTGTTGAGTCTCATAATGCCCAGTAATTGCGCTGGCTAAAGTTATAAATAATTGTCCGAGACATCTAGTTTAAGAAAAAACTGGCATGAACCTTTTGAAAAACAAACCATTTTTACTGTAGAAAGTGATATCAGGAAACTTTCTGAACCATGTATCCCCAGCCGAATCCAATCCCGAACATAAGTGGACTATAGCGGACAACGTTCACCTTGTGAACATAATGTTAATGTGATATATAACATCACATTGTCCAGTCGAGTTTGCGATGCGGCCGCTGTTACTGCGCCCGCCGATGCAGATGCAGGTGACAATTGGCTGACGTCTTTAGTTCTTTTGTAAGGTAAGGTGAATAGCCCTTACACCCCGTATTGTGTTTCTGCTCGATTCTGTGGTGCGATTTATTAATCAATTTTTTTATATGGAATTGAAAAACGAGACAAGTAAGTCGTTCTCCTGAAGTTAGGCGCCATTCTTGCCCATAACAATTGTAGTGTCACACAGAACTTGCTATGAAAAGCACTACAAAGTCAAAGCACTGCATTGCGCTCATCATCTCGAGACATCAGATATTAAGTCTTATACGCGGATTTTTTGAAAATTTTAGCGTTCCTTAATACAAAACCATTGAAAGATATTCCAGTGTAAAAGGAATTTTAAGATGTGGATTGGAATTTCGTTCTACTACTTGCCAGCCCATTACAATAATACCAGAACTTTTTTTGCAAAACAAAGTTCTTTTTATATGCAACTGATGGACCCAAACCATTACGTAAGTCAGCGGCGCATCAGCATCGTCCCTTCTTAGAGCTCCTCGTACCTTTTCAGGTATATCATCTGGCAACGCTACATTTTTAATGAGACTTGCAACTGGGTGATAGATTAGCATGGCGCTACTTTTGTTTCATCTAGGTATATTTATTTGAGCCTCCTGATTTTTTAAGTAATATGTTTTTTTTGTTCTTATATTATCAGCCAATTTGTAACCTAGGTACCTACTAGTAATAAAAAAGAAAATAACTGGTATTCCCATTTTTCACAAAACAACATGATATCTAACAACCACTTAATCGATTTCTTGGAAATACTACTATTTTTAACGTAATGAATGACTGTAAAGTGGTAGCATCTCTGAACTGGCTCGATTCGCTTCAGACTATAACTTTACCAGTATTACACAGCCGATAACTAGGGCTGCCTCCTGTTGGAATCGATTATAGTGGCCGGACAGAATCGATTTTACCAGATAAATGCAATAGCTGTAGTTTTGTTGTTCAATATTTTTTATTAACCCTTAACGTACGCACAATGGCCCTATATAGTCTCAAACAATTGATTTTTAATTGTTATTTTATTTTAAATGCACGTGCGGCAATGTATAAAACTAAAATACAATACAATACAAACTGCTTCATTGTATACCAAACAAAAAAAACAGTAGGGACATGAGAACAATTTACAAACTACCTAGTTAGTACCTACTATCTACTATCGGAGGACTTATCGCTAAAAGCGATATCTACAATAAAATAAAATATAGCTAGTTATCTGTATAATCAAATTAAACTAATATAAGTACCCACTTATCTATTTATGTATTATAAATGTATTTATTCATGTACTTAACTATAAGTGCCCATTGACGGCTTACTAGAACTTTACCGACAGGGGATACACCTAGTTATATGTGCTGTCCCTTTTGGCTCAATCATATGTTCATTCACTTTCTCTAGATGAGCAATCAGTCAAGATAAACTTGCCAGATTTGACTGGTAGTAAAGAAAACTAACTATTACCTGGTAGTTAGGTAGACACATACCTACAATGGACGGACATAGCATGGAGTTAAAAAAACAGGTTTTTTACTACTTTATCATCTGGGTGATTCTTCAAGAAATCGCTCAAAAAGCTAAGAATAAGAAAGTGTGCGCAATAATTTGACCAGTCACCGCTCGTGTGACACGCGAAAAACGTTCTTATTCCCCGGTTTCCTGGTTTCAAATGCTATTTTTTCTAATTAAATTACTAATTTTATCTTTGTAACCATCATGCCTTGATAGACAGATATCCTATGCATCCCATAACAATTGATTTCAAATTAAAATATGAATTGTTATACACAAATTAACACTGTGACACAAAAAGTTAGGCGTCTCAGGAATGACCCATCTAGATTCGGGAAAAAGGCACCACTGATGAAATTAATACATATCGAATACATTACAAATCGCAATGTAATATTTATTACGTACGTACGAAATGAAATATTTATGTCTTGGTTTTGTTTTCTATTTATAGCTGACATTTTCAAATATAGGTACACTTCAGTTGCCGCAAAACATCAAGCAAAGCTTTCAAAGCAAACAATTCTAGACGAGCTAGATGTTACTTGTGTCGATAAGTCAGTCTCTTCGTATCACCTGTTCAGTCTCTCATCCGGCTATTCATATTACGTTCTGCAAGACGGTAACCCTACAGCTAAGTGACCGTAGTCAGTAATTACCACTAATGGCAGAGATTGCCACTGACAAATGAATAAACTGATGTAACCCACCTGTACCCTATACTACATTTATACCTATGTTTACATTTTTTCTGTAGGTATAGTAGCTAGACCCCCACAGCTTCGCTCGTAGGTTTAGATAGGTTGTATAAGGTACCTAGGGAACATCTGACTCGCACTTCTAATTTGACATTGCGATATGTTAATCGTTATTTGTACCTCATTGTTTACTGTTATTATAGACATTTTAAAAGATTTAAAAAAGAGACATCCCCGCAGTGTTTCGTGGTGTCGGAAATAGGTACGCCCGCTAGAGAAGATATTCTCTAGCGGGTGTATTTCCGAAGCACTGGTAGAGTCAGTTTTCGCATTTCTTTTCTGGGCCCGGACTTTAGTTTGAGTTCAATTTGATTATGGGAAAGAAATAGGTAAACATGCTTACCTTTTTTGTCAGTCATAACTTTAAGTTACAATTTTTTACGTATTTTAATTCATTTCTATTATTTGTATGGCGTATGCATTTTTTGTGCCTATTAAATAAATGTCTTTTGACCTGACTTTTTTGACGTTTTGTTACATTTATTGAAACGGTCGCATCTTGGATGGGTGGCCGTTTGCGTGGTATTTACATTTGAGCGCTACCGTGCTTCGGAAAGCAAATGGCTAGGCTATCTCGGAGACCTTCAGGCGGTCTAAAAACTCCGACACCAGGGTTGGCCACACACCCACTCGAGAAAAGGAGAAGAGAAAAGGAGAAGAGAAGAGGGAGAATTGAAACGGTTACGTTTTATTTTGTAATCGTTTTTCAAACGCTTGCATTTTGGTATAAGTCACAAAAAGATAGAATTTCATTGCCCTGTTATTTTGAAGCTTAGCCAACAACCATTCGAAACGCACTGTAAAAAAACTTTTTGACAGCGATTGGTAATATTGCAATAATTAGCATGCGCAGCATTAATAAGCTGCTAAATTTATATTAATATTAATCAAATTGATTGCAGTTTGCGAAATTCGATGAATGCTAAAATTCATTGTTTAGCGCGCGACGTAAACCAGCATGCGTACACCTTCATTTCCGCATGAATGCGAACTGCGGCGGTCTACTAATGCTGCTGTTGCAATAACGAATCAGATTAAAAAAAATGTGAATTCACAACTGCAAAAAATTATATTAGCATCGCAATAGCAAGTAGCATGCTAACGAGTATTATTTCACCTGCTAATGAAATAAATGAAAAGTAGCAATAATTTCCATTACTATTAGAGTTACAAAATGTTACAAACAGATAGATATACTTACAGCTTCAGATGCACTTCTTATGCCAGGTTTATCGACGTACATAAACGATGTATTGCATGATATTATTCAGTTGATCTTTCGAATATATGTTGTACTCGTTGATTGGTTTTGGGATGGCGACACCTTGATTAAGAAATGTTTGAGAGAAGTTTTGTCGAACATAATGTAAGCTTCATATTGTTAATTAATCTTGTCAACAACTCCATGTTTGCTTTAGTCTTGATGATTTCATTTGCGGTTAGTTGGAGACAGTTCTGTAAAACTATAATCTTTTATTTGGCATAAACGCCTGTTTCTATAAACATAAGTCGGAAATGTTAGAAATAATATCTCTGCACCCTGTTACTTTTCTTCATTCCTTAGGCATTTAAACCAAAAAAAATTAATAAAATCTCAAAAAGAAATGTGCACCTCAGTTTCTTGTCGTATCTTCTGAGTAGTGGTTCTTTTTCCAATACGGTGGTAGAGTATGGTGATAATTTGATTTTCATAAGTGCGTCTGTGATGCCAAAACTAAATAAAGAGACTATGATTTTGATTTTCTTACATACAATGTAGGTTCGTCACGGTACATATCGTTTTTTCTGGTACTATTATGTATTATGTGCCATGTGACTGTCAACGTCAATATGTTGTCAATACTTTGTGACTAACATTGACGCTAGGAAAGTATTATCAAACAAGACTCGTAACATTTAAAAAAATAACTGTCGAGTCGTCAGCCTCGTCATTGGTCAGTTTGGACGACAGTTCATTTTTTAAATATGAGCATAAAGTAACTTGTTATGAGTCCTGTATAATAATACTTTCCTAGCGTCAATGGTGACTAATGATAATGCCAGAAGAAATTTGTTCCAATTTGAATCGTGTTCATACAGAGCTAAATGATCAGTACTGGCAACCCAGCGGGCACTTTTTATAAGTTAATCTCTTTCTGTCCATTGAGTTTCACATAATACAAGAATACATTTTTACTGTCCGCAACCAAAGCTGTTTACTACCAAAATACAATCGGTGTCGCCCAAACCGAATAAAAATCGCTATCAGTATAATCCAAGAAAAAAAAGCTATTATTCCAAACATTTAATAAAATCTTTAGGGTGATGAGCGTTGAACAAAATGTGCTCAAGATCCTGGAATCCCAGGAGTATTTTTACTTGTTTTGTTTTGTTCTTGTTGTTTTTTCTTGGACAGTGGTGTTGTTTTGTGAACTCAATATGTGGTGGTTCATTTAGTGGTCGGGATTAACAATAAAAACGAAATTTGATCATTGTGGCGGAGACGATGGCTTTTTGTTAAGGGGAAGGTGGCTTGGATTATTCATCTGTTGGTTAAGTCTGTTGGTTTAGAGCGAGTGTGGCTCAGCGGGAACTCGTGCGCCTTTCAATCCGACGCACTTGGGTTCGAATCCCGAGTCGGCCCTGCACCAATGACTTATAGTTAAGTGCAGATTTTGTACGCTCGCTCTAAAACGGTGAAGGAAAAACATCGTGATGAAACCCGCTTACGCGCTCTGGAGTGGTAGGCTCTGGCCGTGGTTGTAATACCACCCACCGAACAAAGCCATGCCGTCAAGCGACCTAGTCGTGTTTCGGGATGATGTTCGGTGAACTATCGGGGAGACGGGTCTGAGCAGCCGCTCAACTGCCGTCTCTCTCTAGATCTATGTGCTCCATCTTAGACCACATCACCGCTTCACATCAGGCGAGATAGTGGCCAAACATAGATCTATTAAGGGTAAAAAAAAAGTGTTCTTGTGTAATATATCTAGTGTTGCTCAGTTTGACTTAGTAAATAAAGATTTTAACAATAAATCACACATAGATAGATATAAATATGACAACAAATAATATACCTATAAGTTATTGAGGTAAATTAAACTTACAAATAACTAATAATATCTTATATATAATCATTAATGTATTAATATACCAATTAACAAAAAATGCTTAATTACAACAACCCTTAATATTAAGTAACCAACTTCTTCAGTAAACACCTGTCTTTTCTGTACATGTCAAAACCGTTAAAAACATTGTTTTTTTTACTGTGGTTAGTAAATCGCTGCACCTTAAGTGAACATTTGCCGCGTTATCAGACCATCGGCCCCACTGTCCACTGCATATAAATCCAATATTTTACTGCCGCCATTGTTATTCTCATTAACCTTTGTTCATTAGACCCTCCGCTTCATATCTTTCGTTATTTCTCGGCGTCGATGACAGCGCACGATTAGATCCCTTTTCGTATTCCTTTTTTAAATTTGAAATTTTATAAACGTGTCATTATTTTTCTGGATAGGGTTTCATGTGGCCAGTGTTTTCTTCGTATTGTACTTTTTGTTTTTAATAGTCTACAAAGGTTTTATTGAAATGAGTTAATATTATGTTTTTTGTTACGTAGCTGCTAATTTTGTTATTTATAAATTTGTAGGTTTATTTACTTTTATGGATATGGTTTACCATTGATCATGACATTTTTGTTTTTAAGAAGTAGAAATTAACAACGTTTCAATTAACGTGCATGGTTAGTAATGTCTCAATTTCGCTATAATCTGGAAAATTGGTAATGAAGGGCAAACTTCTCTCAGAAGTAGGTGTACATACCTTTATTAGAGTCCAGTATGATGGTTCGTTGTCCGTGTATTGCTGTCATTAAATACTTAATTTCATTCCTTCATTGTCGTTACGACTTTACGCGAATTTGTTATTGGTAATTTTATTTGTCTTATAAATAAATGTAATAAGCTTTTATAAGGTTAATACTTTTTTATTTTAAATATTCATTTAACGGCTCATTGTGTACATTCAATTAAATTCTTTCGTTTTTTCAAATAATTTAAGTGCAATTATTTTTATTTAATAATGATAATTAACTTTATTTATTTAGATACATACATGGAGTACATACCTAGTTGATTATCTTATGGATTTGTGCGAATATAGGTAAATTACCTATGTAGAATAAACTTTACCAAATTGATACAGCTTGTTTATAAACGACTTCAAAAAAGAGGAGGTTCTCAATCCAGTTGTATTTCTTTTATGTTTGTTACTCAGAGCTCCGTCATTCTTCGTTCAATATAGCTACAATGTGTCCCATATAATTTTCGTCGATATTCAACCTTGGACTTCGAAGATACATCAGAAGTCGGTATTTTTTTGTTATAAAATGACCTATTTTCATCAAAGTCAAGTGGCAATCAACTGTATGTTTCAGCTGTAAAGTAACTTTTAACCGACTTAAAGAAGGAGGGGTTATATGTTCTACCGTATATATTTTTATGTATGTTCACCGATTTTTTCGTCAACTGTTGATCGATTTCAAAAAATCTTTTTTGTGTTTAGTTCATATTGATTTCATCGAAATTTGACCTTGGATTTCGAAGGTACGTTGAAGTCGGTTTTTTTTGGTATAATGTATACTTTTTATGTACTTTTTTGAATCCCATTATTTATTTCTAATTCCTCGAAATTATTTCGGTATACCTTAAAATAAAATAATCACATCATTTTATAACATTAACATTAATATTTTAATATAAATTATATGTATGTTAGTTCTAAGGTATATATTTATATGGGCCGTAGAATAAGTAAATAACATCTGTAACTTATTTTAAAGTTGTCTCAAATAAAGATTAAATAAATAAAATACATAACAACATCATTCAAAATTTTTACATCTTTGTAACTTAAACTTTTATTGAGTTATGTTTTAATTTAATTAATTTGTAGTTAAAACAAATAACGATCTCCATAATACACTAAAATTATAAATGCGAAAGTTTGTGAGTGTGTGTGTATGTTTGTTACTTCTTTTCGCTGAAACGGCTTTAAGTGAATTTCGGAATGGAGATAGCTTATACCCTGGATAAACACATAGGCTTATTTCCTCACTTGTTATACTAGGAAACAGCGGATGAAACCGTGGGGCGCAGCTAGTTTATAATAATTACGATTCTTAGTTCTCCTTTTATTTCTTACTTCTGTAAATATGCAATGCAAAGGGTTGGAATTTATGCTTAATGTGATTGAAAAATAGCTGCGGTTAGATAGCAGTTGGGACTAGATCATTAGGAGCGTCGACAGAATTGGAATCAAGGGCACATACCACCGCTTTGCCAGTTACTCTTCACTTGTGGTAGGTTTCTCGTTTGCGAGAGACCGTATGCCAGTTATTCTGCCGCCAAGCAGTAGCGCGCAAGCATTACAATAGTTTGAAGGGCATTGTAACGAGTATGAGGCTTAACAGCTAATTGTCTCAGGGTGACGAGCTCAGTGCAGCGCCGCGCAGGATATTGCAAAACAAAGTTCTGGGTGGTGGTGTTACTGTTATGGGCAGGCGTATTGCTTACAATCAGGCTAAGGATCAACTCGTCTCGTCTCTCAGTTAAATAAAAACAATACACGCGTCTCTAATCCTAATTCTGACGTCACTAAATTTCTTATAACTGCTTCAAAACCAACCGATTTAAGAACAAACGTCGTCCATTTACTAATGGCCTCCTAAATGGCCTTTATCATTCAAATGGCCGGCCATTAAGCCTCGCATTTTTCCCAGCCTCCCA
This sequence comes from Petrophora chlorosata, assembly GCA_951640565.1. NCBI lineage: Eukaryota > Metazoa > Arthropoda > Insecta > Lepidoptera > Geometridae > Petrophora > Petrophora chlorosata. Next base: position 8,466,344 of record OX621203.1, on the reverse strand, counting down.
CATACGCTAAGTACATGCCAATCTGTCAGTTTATCTGTCCAGTGTTGGTGGATAATGCAACAAATTGGCACTATTGCCATGTTCAAGGGCTTAACTGAAATGCCGCATCGATTATAGAGAGGGCCAAGTTAGAAGAGATTGCGGGTGATGTAGAATAAATTATTATTGGCAAATTAAATGTGTGTTTAATTATATTGTTTACCTATCAATAGGTGTATAGTCGTTATTTTATCTATGGACATACATATATATATGTATCTAAGTAAAAAGCAACGTTTGCAGTGGTCGCCATTTGAATGGGTGTCCGTTTGTGTGGTTATTACATCAGAGCGTTACCGGAGGGCACATTAAGCCGTAGATACCTGTTGTTGTCTTAAGAGTCTAATGACATTCATCAGGCTATGTCAGATGCCTTAAGGCGGTCTAAAAACACCAACACCAGGGCTGGCCACAAATCACCCAAAAAGACAAAGAAAATATAAGTCATATCCGTTTTGTCTTTTTTCTACATTTTCAGGTCTCCCATGCCTTACACCATCCGTTCGTCGTCGGCGCGGCTTGTACGCAAGAAAGGGCCCATATCGAAGGGCGCGACAACACCTGTTCATCAGTCCTTTGCCTTCGCCGACCGATTGTCAAACCCGGTCAATGGATAGGTTTCGATGTCCTTTACAAGCTTACATCTCGTTACATACTATAAAAGGAATAGAATGAGTAATATTATTAATTAAAGGTACCTAGTTTTTATCGAGTGCATTTTGGAGAGTGTGCACAAGAGCTATATGACCTCATCCTACCGTCCCGTTCCCATTCCATTAGAGGACACTCTCAGATGCATGTCTATACGATATGAATACATAGTAGACATCCCTCCTGAACGAACGAAACGTTTTGCTTTCACGTTCATCAGCCAAGAGAACACATTACCAACGTCTGTTTCCTGACAACTACAATCCGGGAGTCGTCAAATCGAGAGTGAACAGGTATCTTCTAGGCAAGCGTGTTACACCTTAGACCAGATCATCGTTTACCATCAGGTAAGATTGGTCAAATTCAAATCTATAACTAGAAAAAAGTTTTAAAATGTGGTACAGTGGATAGTGTGAGAAATTGTTTGCTTCTGGCAGAGAGCATACCACCCGTGCTTCTGCTGCATGGAAATATTGGTCTGCTGTATTCCTTTTTTTGTTTTTCTGCCATCAAATAGATATGTTAAACTTGATATTCATATAAAATTGACTAATTAAATATTATAATTAATTAAATGCTGTCTCGGTCTAAAGGCCCAACAGCAATACCGTTTACATGCTCTCTAATGTGATGCATCAGGCATCATCATCATTTTAGCTTTATTAGGCTGGAAGACTTTGATTCTCTTTACTGCACAAACGCACTTAGTAAATCAAACAATGCTTCCAATTTTCCATCACCTACATGTAAAAGGACATGGTTTGCATACTCTTCTCACGGTACTTACGCCTTTCTTTAATTAGTCTTGCAAATATTCCAGGGAACATTCTAAACTCCAGACAACTTGGAGTCAAAAGGCCACACGTTACCTAACACACTTACGGTACGGTTCCGAGAAAGTGCCGATCGATATCGTCCAGTTCAGGAGGTCGTAATTGTGATATGGACCGTGAGAATATTCAATTAAGCTGGCGAACTTAATTGCAACTTGATAAGTTCTAAGTGAACTATCTTCGCAACTAAGTTAGCTGACCATTATCTTTGCCTTTGTGCCGTGGTAGCACCGGGCGAGCCTAATTGGGGGTTGGTTGCTAGTAGAATAGTGTGGATAAGGCTGTCAACACTATTAATGAATAAAATTATAGTATTGAAGAGCGAGTGTGGCTCAGTGGGAGCACGTGCGAAACTCCATCCGACCCACCCGAGTACGAATCCCGCTAGCCTCACACCACTAACTTTCTTAAGTTATGTGCGGATTTAATACTCGCTTTAAAAACGGTGAAGGAAAACATTGTCAGACTGTCATGTCCAAGAATTTATCATAAAAAATCAAAGACATGTGATATCCACCAACCCGCACTGCCAGCGTGGTGGATTATGGCCCTCCACTCTACTCTCTTTACGAGGAAGGACCCGTGTCTCAGCAGTGTGAACGTGATGGGCTGAAGATGAGTATTGATCTTCGTGGTCCATGTTGGTATCTGAAACAGTAAACAATTTTATTTTTTATTAGTACATAGATTGAAAGATTAGATTGTAAAGCACAAAAAAGAAATATTTATATTATAATTTTTTTTTTATTATATTTTTTTAAGTTATGCAGTGAAGGCTTTTTGTATTTTAATTCAACAGCAAATATATTAAGACCTGAAATTTACTGGTAATAATGGGTTAATGCTGATTCATCTGTTTGTCTATCAGTTGTAGAATCAATTTTGCTACCCGACAAAATATTTAAATATTCGACCAAAGAAATAAGATGCAAGCATTGAGCTAAACAAAATATATCAATGAATGCAAGTATTTATTTTATGACTTGGTGCTGTAAAACCATAGATTTTGTAATTCCTGTTTCTGTATTTATATGTAAGTTATGAGACAAGTACTGCCCCCGATAGTTGAAAAGGCGCATGCAACAACAAGTCAAAACGGAGAAAAAAATGTTTTAATTAATTAAACGGGAAATCGTTCGCTGTCTTTAGGTAAATTAAAATAATTACATATTAAAAATTGGAAATAATGGCAAAGATAATTGTCTTTGAATTTGATTATTAAAAACATGAATACTTTTTAATTAACAAACTAAAAAAAACAGAAAACTGTTTCATCTTAGTATAAAAATTAGGAAAAAATACTGCGTCCTTAATTGAAAAGACGTAAATAACCAGATGCGCCCTATAAATCTCGAACGCTTACTGCAGTACTTTAGAGTACTGCAATAAGCGTTCTTTCAGTTTCTTGGGCAAAATATCGCAACCTTAAATTCATCTAGACGAGGGCACATTATAACCTTTTCAAGATCTACCGAGTGGCGTCACTGTTCTGGTTTTGGATGTTCATTTGATGAGTTTTATCTTCTTCGTAATTCTGTCATGCTAAAACATATCTTCTGTTATGTATTTCGTATTCCTTACATTCAGTGCACTTTCAATGACGTATTTCTATTATATCTGGGTTATGTCATTTAGATATTTCGCATATTTGCCTAGTTTTGCGAAAGAGATGTTAAGTTCTTTAATAACTCTTCGGTAGTGATCGTAAGATACACAATCTTCGGGAGGAGAAAGCTCAGTTATACCCCTTTTTTCACAAAAGTCTCTGTGCATATCACGAACATTTATGTCTGACGGTAAATATTTTCGAATGGGTGCATGTTCCCTTCTATAATGCGATATAGCAGGATGAAAAGAATTAATATGATTAATGATGGGCTGGTTATAAATCGTTTTAGGATTGGGATTAGAGCCTCGCAAATCCTTTAATTCTTAGTGCTTGTGCATGTTTTATAGCATTTCTAAGAACCTTGTCGTTTTTTCTGTTAAATCCGAGGGTTGTCAAAAAGAAAATCTTGCACACTGTAACTTTCTCGCCATCTTCTTTCAACAAAAAGTGTGTAACCGTTTTTCCACGGTTAATTTTTTTAGAATTATTGTTTTTTCTTTGTGTTTGTCTGGCCGGATTATTTTGAGATGTATTGTTGGCTATGTATATGTACTGTTCTTTCCAGGTGAAATTACGAAACTGTTAATTTTATTTCCTCCCCGCCGGATTCAGGTTAATAAGTGAAAAGGACGTTTCTGCTTACTTGCGCCTTTTTAACTAAGTACCATCAGTACAATTTTTTCGCAACAAGACGTATATGTCAAATGCGCCTGGGCCAAAACAAGCTTTACGAAGTAGAAAGGGCGCATGTGGGCAGATGTAGACATTTTTTCTTAGTGTAAAAGCAGTTTCTAACTAGTGCATTAGGCGCAAATGGTTACTTGCGCCTTATTAATTTCCTCTTAGAAATAGGGTCAAATATGCGTCTTTTTAATTACCGAACTCGAATAAAATATGCAAGACATAAGGGCTATATCTAGATAAATACGACTTTTCAACTAAGTTTTAACTAAATTCGTCTTTTTATCTTCAATAAGGTGTAAAAATGTGTGCAGAAGCTGCTTATTTTGTTGTGCTAAAATCACATCGAAGCAAGGTAGAAAATAATTAAAAATATAGGCAGATGCGCCTTTTTTTCCTGATTCCGGCAATATATGTAACTCATATCCGGAAAAAATGTTAGATGCGCCTTTTCAACTATCGGGGGCAGAGTAGGTCTTTCACCTGATGGTAAGCGACACGCCTGCACCTGATGTTAAGCAACAGTTACAATGCCACTCAGGTCCTTATTTTAAAAATTCCTGCACTGCACAGTTTTCCTCTCGTGTAGCACAACCTTGAAACAATCGCTCTTAATTATATAACTAATAGCTTTTAAGACTCATAATGCACAGTAATATATTTTAAAATAGTTGTCTTTAAACCTGAACACAATAATTCTAGCACACTTCTGCTTGGCGGTTGAATTTCTGGTAACTGGTCTTTCCCAAGGCAGCCTCTTCCAGAAGAGATGTACTTGTTGAAAGAGATTTTATAGATGAGATACTATTCATATTCTTATTTTGAATTCCTCTCATGTGATGATTTTTATTTTTAGGTTCCTTGCCAAACGTACTTTTTATAATACCATGACTGTGGAAACAACTGTATTAATAAAATTTACTTTCACCCTAAATTAAATGTCTTTTATTCCTATCCACATAGGGTCCAGTTCCACCGCGTGCCACTGCGACAGTACAACTACAATAAATACAGGAAATTTAAATAAGTGAAGGTTAGCCAGGTACTTAAAAAAAACTATGGCGTATCCACACTAAGGTCATCGGTAGCATGTCCGGCGAGCGTCCGGGGTTCTAATCGAGTTATTGTGACCGGCACAATGCGGCAATCAGCGCGCACCGCAGCGCGGCCGGCGTACGGTGGACGGTGGATGTCACTTCATAGGTGGTATACATGACTAACGTATGGTAAAACTGTTGTATAGTGAAATTGATTTCTGAAGGCTGGGAAATGGGTTAAGTTTGGCAATGTGCCTAGTTATAAAACCAACAAAGGAAGACGATGACTTTAGCTAGTGCTTTTGATGATTGTGTATCGTGTTGAGGCTATAGAACAAGTGAATCTCAGTAAACAAACAGTAAACTAAAATTTCGAAAACCCCCGACACAAAAATCTTATAAAAAGTAAAAATTGGCTGAACCGATTTTGATAAAACATGTCTAAGCAATCTATGCCATTTAGTAAAAAACACATCCAAATCGGTTCACCCGTTTAACAGCTACGGTGCCCACCCCTCCTTTTTGCGTCGGGAGTTAAAAATATGAACATTGATTTAGAAAGGCTACTTAGTATTAGTTATTGTACCTAATTATGCATCGGTGTGCTCTAGCTGTAAAATGTTAACGTGTTGCTTCAGCGTTTTATTTTTGACGGTTTAAAGTTTTATAAATACTTTACAGAACGTGATGGTGAACTGAGCTCTTTCTTCTTTTTTGAGTTTTATTATAGACTATTTCACCCAGGTGATTTAATTCCGAGGTGATCTAAAGAGACTTAATTCTCATAATTCTCTAAAGATTTCTGAAGAGCGGGTATGGGTGACGCATCCCAGGTGTGACACCTGACGTTATTTAAACAGAAAACTGATGTGCTTTAGGAATTTTCGCAGTTCTATATCATTTTAGTCTTCAGTTTAGCATCATCTTTCCGGCATTCACAATTTCAATACAAAACAACAATGACACAACAAATTCTAAGATTCAAATGCCATGAAATAGAATGATCCAGTGCATTAGCATCGGATTCCCATTGGCGTCACGTGCGATCCCGCGATCGGATCGCGTCGCGGCGCCAATGAATAGATCGTCCACCTCTATTGTAAGTTAATGTTCGGGGACAAGACGAGGGATACTCACGGAGGATAAAACTAGCTAGTTAGTTAGAGTGATGCGGATAAAGCTAGCCATCAATCGGTTTTTCTTTTTGTATGTAACTGAATGACGAGACGAGGTGGTCGTTTGCCTGATGGTAAGCAATACGCCAGCCCATAACAATAACAGCGCCATCCAGAACTTTGTTTTACAAAATCCTGAGCAGCGCTGTACTGCGCTCGTCACCCTGAGATAATTGAGCTGTTGAGTCTTTATTGTTTGTCTTTTTTCAATATTTCCCTTCTCCGGAATATAAATCTTCTAATCTTGTGTGCGATAATGGGACAAGCTTCTCTAAAGGATATCTTGCATTTTGTACTTTCCAATGGAACTTTAAATATTTTATGAGGATATAAAGTATCTATTTCCTTCACCGACGAACAAGTCGTTCTATTGATACTCCGTTACATGACGTGCAAATGAAATTGATGAGTACATAAATAAGCGCAGCTTAGAAGTTATCTTTGCATTAATAAATTTTGTTTGCTTACATTTTTAATATATTTAGCATTTAGCAGAGTTTGAAGTAGATAAATGAGTAAATGTATTCTCTAAAATATATTTTTTTCGTTACGCAAGCAGTCTGTCGGCCCGCCTTACTTCTCTCATTCTCAGATTTGAACTACAACCGTATACCATACAAAACTGCTTGATATAGAGTCCACCGATCTAATCGACCGTGTGTATCGCGCAAGTCGCTTCACAAGAATGGTGATGCAGACTCTAACAGGAAGCCTTCAGCTTTTGTTCTCCACTTGAAATGATAAAAACGTCAAGCGAGTCCGCGCGGCGAGCATTGTCTTCCAACCGGCTCTTTATTTTTTATTTCATTTTATATTGTGTGTTTATTGTAGCATGAGGTGGTCCGGCCATTGTATGAAGTTATTATAAGCAAACATTTTTTTGCAATTAAAAACAATGTTTCATACATGAATTTTGTATCAAATTGCCTTTTTGCTGACAGTTATATATTGAAGTCGTTATTCACTTGTTATTAATAATTTATGGGTCATTAATGTGGTCTTAAATTAAGTTGTAGGTGAGGTGAAATGTATTTTTGAGGGTTTATTGTTTTAACATGAAAACTCTTTTACTTTGATGGTTCTTTTGAGGTGTAAATAAAAATAAATTTATTGACACAAAATAATATGCTTTATTGACAATGGCATTTAAGTAAAATTACTTTAGAAATAGTAAGCAAGTATCAACTTCACTTTTGGAAGAACATATTCATTTTTACCTTTTACTCAGCAGAAAAAAATGTATGTTTCCTAAAAACTATAATGGGTATCTTCAACGCTAGAGTGAATAGGTGTCTTCTAAGTCTACGTGCTCCATCTTCAGCCACATCCTCATTTAACATCAGGCGAGATGGTGCTCAAGGTGATTTATAATTAATAAAAAACCAAGTTCCACTTTTGTTTTATACGTTATTGGCTTGCGTTTGACCACTATCTCACCTAATGGTAAGCGACGATGCGGTCGATGATGTAGCACGCTTGCCAAGATAGTACCTGTTCACTCGAGATTTGAAGATTCCTAGATTATAGGTATCGGTAAAGATTGACTGCAGGGAGTTCCACTCGTTAGCAGTGCGCATAATGAAAGTGGAAGCAAAGCGCTTAGTGCGCGCAGGAGGTATGTCCACCATATAACGGTGGCGCGTTGCCGTTCGTGCCACATGCTCAGTTTTGCTTAATTTAGTAATGTTATACCTATAGTATTTTATTATGTTATACAGTTTTGCGGGTAGCCATCAATTATCTTATTGGATCTCTACATTGTACTTTAAAATAAGGTTTGCCTTTACAATGATCGAAAAACTTTGCATGACTAATACTCCCGTAACTCTAGTACCGCAGACAATTTACGAGGAGTATTGGAAGGCATTTGTCAAAGAAAACACAATAACGTTACAAATAACCGATAGCTTGTTGCTTAGTTAGGTGCAACGATGCGCCTGCGTAAGTTTACCATCAGGTGTGGGTTACACTGGGAGGAGTTTTTTGTTTTGTTTTTTGAGTATAGAGTTAATTTGTAAATGCTTTCATGCAGTTGTTTCGTTGTCATGCAGTTTGAAGTGCACATTGTACTTTGAAGAAATCCCGTAGATAGAAAGAAAGGTGTTTATTGGTGGTTCGATGGTGGTTCGATTCACTAAAAACTCGGTTTAAATAAACTATAAAGTAAATAATGAATTATTTTTTTTTTTTATTTTTACAAAATTACCACGAGGGGTGTGCAATAGAGTTCTAAACTTTATACCTATGGAAAATTGTATTCCATTGGTTCGAAAAAAATAGTCAAATAGTACAAATCGTCGAACACGTGCTTAACAATTGAAGCGACTTCGCAAATACAGAATCATGATAGATTTGGAAATAATCATAATAGCGCAGCCAAGCAGGCGACTATTTTACTTACTTGCGACACATCAATCTCCACCTCCAGCTAGTAATACCTAATACACACACAATAAATACGTAATATAATTATAGAACAATGAAACGTTGCGCGATGTCAGGAAAAGGTTCCGACTCAGCAAAAAAACTAAGGTAATAAATACCTTAGCACTGATTTTCAGTCAGAACCTATGACCCTGACATCACTAACAGTCAGATAAGAGACAGATTCAAGATGAACAGGGGACGAGATAGTTACAGGCGAGTACAAGCTTGAACCGATGCCTCGGAGAGGACCAAATCATGGAATGATATTTCAATAGTGACACATCTCGGTCGTTAGACTTTCTTCAGACAGAAGTCTGGCTGTCGTGTGGCAGTTACCACACCTGATGAGCCGAAATGAAGAAGAAACAGCTATACATTCCCATAATTAACATGGTCATGGGTGTTGAAAGTTTTGGCATTTGAACATCTACTTGCTTAGAGTTTAAATTTCTAATTGGAATTTGTTTTCATCCAGTTGTTTAGTTGTCTTCATATTTTAGTAATGCTTGTCACTTCGTCCGCGTAGAATAAGGTTAAATAGCTACTTCTTTAAAAACTGCGCGTTTTTCTTGGATTAATATCCTATGCGTTACCTAAACGAGACCATTACCTGACAAAGTGAAATGACTGACAAGTGAAATACAAAATTCATTCAGTCGTGATTGAGTAGGTATATACACATACTTAACATAAAAACCTTTGCTTTCTGGAGTAGCAGTAGGTATTCGTAGGCATTTTTCAAATATGCAAAAACGGAATGAATAATCTATAATACTGGACTTTCCTTGACTTGATTAAAGGCTCTTATAAGCTTTAAGTTGAAATAGACATTTTGTTTATAGGCCGCCTTTGTCTTCCTTTAATTAGGGAGAAACAAACAAATCCCAAAACAAACATAATTACAGCATTTCAATTTATGACGTGACTGTGTTGCGTTGAGTGTCCGCTAACAAATGGTTACTAGCAGGGGTCCCCATGGACCCTGACTAAATGTTTGTTAGCGCCAACAAATCACTGCTCTCGAATGACCGAAGTGTATCAACAGAATTGAAGTTTTAATTTTTTTATAAAAAATTGTTTTCATTAACGTAGTTAATATAATTTAAACAAAGATAAATATAATAATAATAATAATATGTACTAAAGAATTTAATTGTTTTTAATTATGGTTTAATGTATCTACTCCGCTAATTGTACTCACATGGTATTGTACCTATGTGAACGTTAAGTGTAAATAAAATAGTAAAATAAATAAATAAAGTACCTACACTTTTACAACTTTTGTAATTTAGCATTCAGTTTTTAATGACATTTTTGTATATTTTTTCTTGCATATATCAGTTTTTACTTTAACATAAAACATTCTCTGTGTGCCTCAGTGCGCGTGCGCCGCTCAGCTGACCACTTACAAATGTCTGCTAGCGGGGGTTCCTGACCGAAACGCGCGTATTGTTGCTCGTTACCGGCGACAAATCGCCGCGACCGCCGACCCCGGTGTGTCGCGGGCCTTAGCTTTGTTAATTGGTCGAAGGTGTGGGAATGGGAGTTGTTATGTTGCTTGCAAAATTAGGGAATTCATCTTTAGTTTAGTTAGGTAATGTTCTATGATGGAAAACTATATGTAATTGGTGGTACGTCCACTAACTAAAGTATTGAGATGCATTTAGCTTGACTGGACAAAACATCAAAAAGAGCAGCACCTATCAGTAGCAAGATGATAGGGAAAAAATACGAATGTTTCAACTCAAAATAAATACAATAAAATTATTAAGTTGCATATATAACAGTATACGTCTACAACTTTATAATAAAGAAAACAAAAGCTATCAAGATTCAATTAACGACATTTGAATTCGCCGAACGCATAAAACCTTACTAATAAAAGATTTTTAAATTCGCGTTCCAAAAAAGACAGTGAGCTAACTTTTTAAAATCGCATTCCAGAAAACAATGTCCGGCCTGACGCGGAGCCTCAAGGCAGCGAATGCATTAACGAAGTACACCTTCTTTGATATTAAGCGTATTATTTTTTACGCTCGCTTTTTATTTCGCTCGCTCGTATCACGGCACTGGTAGCCGGCCGAGTCGCCCGGAGCAAATCGCTGTTTATTACCCACCACTCCGTAATTTATTATTACATTTTTTTGTATTATCAATAGCGTACGCTCTTCGACTTTTTGCTGTTATTAAAAAGGCTATTGTTTATGAAAAATCGCTGGGAGATTATTATCGAGAAGTTTGAGCTTCAGTCGTCGGTCGTCGTACGCTTTTGTTTCGGAATGAGTCGTTAAATTCGCTTCTGTATCGGTGGTCTGGATTTATGATTAAAGTTTGATCTTTATCGATAAGCCTTCTGGGCAAGCCTTTGCCCGTTTAGTTTGGAATTTGGCACTCCCGATGCGTAATGTTAAATAAGTATTTCAATTTCTAATTGCGAGTTTACCTAAGCTTAATCCAGTTATTCCATTCCGATCAATTAAACCTACCTACTACATTTGTGCCGAATGAAACTCGATTTTGTTCTAAAAGGATCTATTCACATGTAATGTTTATATATGTGTTTGGTAATCTTAAATAAAAGATGTAAGATGTGGAAGAAATCGCTCTAGGCGATAAGGCCGCACATTGTACCTAAAAATTTTGTATTTTGTCATTATTATTTCTTTCTTTTTGTATTGTGTGTTTATTTGATGTGCAATAAAGTGTTATTGTATTGTATTGTAAAAGATAAATTTCTGACGGAAATCACAAATATCACCCGTATTTTCATAATTGATATGATTTATTATTATTTTTGTTTATAGATGACCTATATTTTTAGCAACACCGAGTTAAATTTGAACACAACAAAGCACCTTATTTGAGAGGTCACCCAACTTGTGAACATTAGGACTGAAGACAGGTAAACTTTTTTTAGCGATAAACCGGGTTTTTGATGACAAGAACGAATTTGATTACAGAAGCCTGCGGGTGGCGAAACATGGGAATATGCAATCCCGATTGAAACAACCGATGATAACAAAAAAACCGGTTTCGTTCTTTTTGCAGACCGTATAATCTATTTAATTTACAACCTGCCGTACAGACCAACCAAATGAGATAAGTGCTTATCAATTTGAAAGACCCTTTACCGAACAAAGTGGCCGAAGAAATTAACAACAATCTCTCCAATTTTCTCAATTTGCCAACGACAAAATAAAATAAAGTAAAACCTCAAACGCGGTAACGAATTGTTCTCTTCCACCTTATTTGGCAACCTCAAAGAGTCTTCGACAAAAGAGGTTTGATTCCCGACTACTGGTCTTCACAGTGACAAACCGCTTGCATGACTTAACTGGCCTAATTTGGTCGCTGGCTGGAAAAAAGGGGGAAAAAATAAAAGTGCTCGCGGAAAGCCGCCGGCATTGTCCATTCCAAATTCAAAATGAGGAAGACGCGGGAATAATGGCGCAGGTTCTTGAAACAGGAACGTGGAGTTTTAAAAAAGGAATCGCTTAAACGGAGGCCGTTCGCGGGTAATCACAGGCGACGTGCACCGAACCTTAGGCCCTGTTTAGACTTGAAACTAACATTTAGATTTAGTTGCTGTTTCTATGTTCCTTTTAAGACTGGCAACAAATATAACTAACATAAGTAAATTGACCCTTTTCTCTTTACACTAATCTCTAAATATACTACGTTATTGGTAAAAAAAAATCGTATCTTGCGTAGCGTCGTATGTTTAGATTCACAGAATAGCCAAAATTTTGTGACAGCCTCTGTGGTGTAATAGTTGGACAGATTGGCTCAAATCTCATACACGTTTGTGAAAAGAAAAAAAAGCGCAAGCATTTGTTTCGTGTCTGGGTGTTGTAGGACCATGGTCCTCATAGTTCCTAGTCCCTAGATACAGCGAATTCTAGTTAGGATCCCGGATCTATGTATGTGATCGTTGGGCGTTATTTATTAGAATAAAGACAATTTTTTATTATTAATAATTTATTTATGAACGCCGTCGCACTGGCTTTCTGCCACGGGGGTGACAGAAGGGGGTGTGTGTGGCTCGCACCTACTAAAAACCCCCCCGAGAGCAGTCCTCTGCCGTGGTGGGGCGAGATGGGGTCGCGCTAGCATTCACCATCTCGCCCCGGAAGACAATAGATACCTACTTTAATCGCTTTATCTATTAAAGTATTTTTATAAAGCAATTTCAGCCTTCAAGTGAAATCCAGCTACCATAACCTTGCCCTTAGATCGCGTGCAGCAAGATACAGGTGCGCGCCCGAAGCGACGCGCAAACTTCATTCATTGTTATACCTCGCTACAGAGATGTACAGCCAACTGCTGGTTAATAATAACTTTGGATTGGAAAATGCATTTAGATATTTTTGTTGAATTATGTTCTGTCGAAACAATGACTTGTGGAAGTGAGCGTCAAAATGGAGCGACCAAGTCTTGGATTTCTAACCTAATTGCATAAAAGTTTAATACCATTAATCTACTATTTCCTACCTTTGCAATAATTTTAGCTACCTCAATATATACTTAATTATTTAGCTAAATCCTTGGTCCTTCCATCTTGACGTCAAGATGGAGGGACCATATGGATCAGCTTTCAGGAATATCCTACCTATTTAGAGTTTTAATACCATAATTCTACCTTTAATATTGAATTTGATTGTCCCTAAAATTAATCGTTTGAGAAATATCGACCATAAATGGTGGTCCCTCCAAATCGAGGTTTCAACCTTTTTGTGTGACATATTAATGGATCGCATATTTTTGTTTTCTAAGTATTGGCATTTAATACCTAATTAATAACTTAAGATAAGGCAAAACTTATGTTCAAGTTGAGCTGGAGAGATAGAGGAACCAAGGATTTAGCTAAATTATTAAGTATATATTGAGGAAGTTAAAATTATAGCAAAGGTAGGAAATAGTAGATTAATGGTATTACACTTCTATGCAATTAGGTTGGAAATCCAAGACTTGGTCCCTCCATTTTGACGCTCACTTTTTGGAACTATATTTTTTCGAAGTATGTGTCGTGTCGAAATATAGAACTGTCGAAGTTCAGTGGGACACCCCTAAAATTGCCTACCTTTGAATTGCTAGATGAATTATTTACCTAAACTAAGCGAACCTTGAAGCAAGGATGGGAGCTATTCGATTCGTGGAGAGATTTTTATACCAATACACATTATCAGTACATTTCAATACGACCTTCTTATTGAACTATCTATGTTACTATATGTGTGTCGATAAGCTATCATTATGGCATCATTAGTGTGCGTTCCGTTCTATACTAGACCAGTAATGCCAGTACGCATCCACAGGAAACTGCTCTCGTATATTTTGAAATGCTGTTAGTCTATCTATCACTGTCCAGGCTATCACTGTTTTCATTAGGTATAACAAAAAAAAACAGACTTCAATTCTGATGTATTTTCGAAATCGAAGGTCGAATATCTATGAAATATGTGGGACTATGTTCAAGCTATACTGAGCCCACCCTATGCTGAACGGAGCCCTATGCTGAAACTGAGGTCTGAGGAAAAAAACTTAAAGAAAACATTCGAATTAAGAATCATCTCAATTTTTTTTTAAATCGGTCACACACTTTACTTTTAGTATCCGCGATTGGCGTTTATGCGATCGTGTATAAAAGTCGCGCGTTTAGGCAATGTAATCGGCATTTTTTCGATTGTGTCAATCAAATTTTGCGATCGCGCGTTTTAGCGATTGCTATATTTATACCATCAGTAATGGGATTTTTTCGATAGTGGTAGCTAGATCAGGAAACATCACTTATGAAAGCTTCTACTCGTAGGTAGGTACTTATGCTTGTCACTATTAAATCGTCGCTGAACATATTCTTCCAGCCATTTCCCTTCACGCTTTCCATCTCACATGCCCTTAAACACTGATGAAAACTTGTAACACACTTAAGTCGGTTGCCACCAAGATTAGTACGACCCCATATTTACTCTTTAAACGATCATACCTTAAAAATTGCAAAATTTTATGGTGAACCTATCCCGAATCAACAGAGCTAAATAGGCATTCGGTATATTAGTTCCCTCTTTTTAACAGATTTGTAAACGAAAAAATTACGCTTTTTATATAATGAGTGATGCAACGAGCAGGTCGGTCGCCTAGTGAGAAGTGATCCGCCTAGACTTTGCAAAATTTTGCACAACTTTGCATGCACTTGTCACAGTGAAATAATCGTAAATCTCATAATGCTTATGTATCTAATTTTGATTCAAACAGTGCCTCCAATAGAGGATCGAACAACTTTTCAGAAAGTGTTTTAAATTAACTACAATGAATATATATAGCCATGAAAAATACTATTTTAATTAAATAACGCTCTTAAAGTACCTAAAACTATGTTTAAATATTAGCGAAGAGAGCTAAGCTGAGAGAAGCCATGGTTGAGCGCTTGAACTTGGCTTTGAAAGCTGTCTCTGATTGGGGCGAGGCTAACTTAGTTAAGTTCAATGCCACCAAAACCCAGGCGTGTCTTTTCTCAACTAAACGGAGTCCATTCCCATTGGCTCCTACTCTCCACAATGTACCCATACCGGTAACCAATCAGCTGGAGCTTCTTGGTATTACCTTGACGTCTAACTTGAACTTTGGATTCTTTATTGAGTCCAAAGCGAAATTAGCCGCTAAAAAGCTTGGCATCCTCACAAAGGTTCGGCAGTACTTTGCACCTGGACAGCTTCTTCATCTATACCAGGCACAAGTCCGATCGTGCATGGAGTACTGCTGCCACCTATGGGATGGCTCGGCTAAATACCAACTGGAATCCTTAGACTCCATTGAAAGACGTGCCAAGAAGCTCATAGGCGACGACCTGTTTGAGACTCATTTACAGAGTCTCGACCATAGACGCAAAGTTGCAAGTTTGGCGGTATTTTATCGGGTGCACTTTGGAGAGTGTGCTCAGGAACTATATGACCTCATAGCACCGTCTCCATTCCATCATAGGACAACCAGACGCACGGCTATGCGACATCCATATATGGTAGACATCCCTCCTGTACGAACAAAGCGTTTTGGTGCCACGTTCATCCTACGAACAGCCAAGGAGTGGAACGCATTGCCAACTTCTGTGTTTCCTGACAACTACAACCTGGGGGTCTTCAAATCGAGAGTGAACAGGTATCTTCTAGGTAAGCGTGTTACATCTTAGACCACATCGTCGCTTACCATCAGGTGAGATAGTGGTCAAACGCATGCCTATAATCAGTAAAAAAAAAAAACGTTAAAATATTGCCGCACAAAAGGTCACCTCAAAACTTGTGATGTCATATGTAGGTAAAAAACGACAATCTCTACGAAATAAAACTTGCAAAGAGATTTTAATACGTTTTGTGAAGTTTGGGGACTAAAAAATTGGGAACGAAAAAATTAGCAAAAATACATTTTCTTAAAAGCAAAAAAGTAAAATAAACACAAGCTCGACTCACGGCATTTGCCTACAAATGACGTCATGCGCTGTGATTGTTGTTTCGTTTGAGATGAAGAACAGATTAAAAATGTCAGAATTATTTATTGATTTAAAAATATAAATCATTATTATTTCACAAAAATATTAATTGACTGATCTTTCTGGTTCGACGAACATTCGTTCTAACTACATTTTAGATTTTTTCTCGATTACTGTCCGATACCCTATTGTCAAACAGGAACAAGGGACACAACAACGTTTTCACACTTCTTTGGTTTTTCTTTCACTTTGCTAGGTGTAGGTAGGCTCATCCCAAAGTCGGGTCTTGCAGAATAATTTTACTACTACAATAACTACCTATAAATTAAAAAAAAAACCCCGTCACAATAAAACATGTCTAAGAAGCACCGCTAGAAAACCTGCTTTCAAATAAAAAACCACATCGAAATCGGTTCACCCGTTTAAGAGCTACGGTGCCACAGCACCCCTCCTCTTTGTGTCGGTAGTTAAAAACGTACTACTTGCATTTACACTTATCAAGGTGGCAACCAGCCTTTACATGCTCTCTAGACGCACCAATCAAATCACGATCAGCTTTCCTACTGTCACGGTCATAAAGGAAGCTATTTGTAATATAAATAAAATAATTACAACGTCCGACGGCCGACCGCGTCGGATGCGTGGAAATGGTTGCGATCGGTCATGTGGAGCGATTAGCGTCAGACGCCGCCCGACGTGCTGGATGGGTGATGGATTTGGTCGGGTCGTTTGTGTGAAAATATGGATAGTGGAGTTTAGGTCTCTAAGCAACATCAGCTTATAAGTCAGTTTTGATGATTATGTTGAACTGATTTGATAATGTGACCTACTTAGAACGAAGAATAATTGCATGAAAATCATTAGTTTGCCATCTTCTCGTAATCACAATGGAACGACTTGATCGAAACGTTGAAGGTAAAATTAAATCACATCTAAATAGGTATTAAAAACTATTTCTATTCGAATTAAGAAAGAACTAGAATCAGCGTTCTTTCTGAATCTGTGTTCATTTTAGGGTTTTTGGAAACTAACTAGTTTTTTGCTAATACGAGTATAAGTAGTTTTTGACTAAAAATGGGTACAAAATATGGAGCATTAAGATAAAATTTCACATTTTCTTCTCAAAACCTTCTATTCTTCTTCTTGAAAAGAGAGCCTAAGAAGGTCTTCTTTCGAACCCTCTGAAACTTTGTCTAAGTAAGCGCGCATATTAAATTTAGAAAAGGTTCTAAACACCTAACAAACCAATTAATCCAAACATAATCTTTTAGCTAACTAATAATTACAGAAACGTTTAAATTAGCACTGCAGTGCGCACGTACGAATGATCAGATAGCACTCGGAATTGAATTGTCAATAATTGCATACTGATATCTAGGGTCGGGTGCCCTTTGGGATATGAAAGCTTGAGAAAGCTTAAGACAAGCTTTACTTGTAGCTTTGCTTGATCTGACGGCGGAGTAGCTGACACGAACAGTGGTGTCGAGTGCCTAGAGTGCCACAAACTTATTTGACCCGCTGGCCGATTCAAAACCTCATAATTATTCAGTTGCTATGCAGTTTAAATCAGAATAGTCGTATCAACATTCAAATTGTAAACGATATGCAATCGTAACCGTACGTTGTTTAGGTGTGACGATTTTCAGATTGGCGTGGATTTGTTGTTTCATGATTCGTAATCACAAACTTTTACTGTAGAATTATTCGTTAATTTGTGATAACGTTGATATATGTATTATTAAATTTTCGAATTTTGGAACCAAGTAGTTCACTCTTCCAAACGACCTTTTACTTTTTTTAATTGCTTATAACCATCCTTACACAATTATTAAGAAAAAAATGCTGCTATAATGAATCTAGGTTTTAAAACGTGAACATAATTACATTGAGGCTTTGCCTCCGCTTATTACAATAAAAACAACATTAACATTAATAAACAAGCATTAGAAAGGTCGTCAGCCCTTCAAGCCGTCAAGCTTAACGTCAAACTGCGAGATAATAACATGCCTCTTACACACTAACTAACTCACTGCGAACACACAAGGCACCGTGTAGGAAAACTCACTGTCAGTTTGTAGCTGCCGATATATCAAAGCAATAGACATTAGCATCGATCGCCATCTTTGAAGTTGGGACTTAAGGCTACTGTTGGCTTTAAGACGATTTTATAACAGCTAATATAACTCGACATACTGCTATGAAATTTTAAAATTTTAAAACAAATGGTTCCCTATTATATGTTCAAAATAAGTGGGGGACTATAGTATATACAACTATGAATTTTTAAGAAAATATGTAGGTACCTATCTAGGATATTATATACCTGCGGTTCAAGGAGTTCTGCTTAAACTAATAGACGTTATCAAGTGCTGTACAAAAACAAATCGCATCGCCTAGCATTCTAAGAGTTTTTGTCTTGTAGTAGAACGTTATGACAAATAAAAAAAATTATTCACCTAACATCTCAGGAGCCCAGAAGTAGGTAGGCATAGTAGGTAGGTAACCTACACTTTATATAATTAAAAACAAAATACGATCACATCGCCTAGCACTGCTAGTAGCACCTAATCACACCTTACGCGGGAATATTGTTGTGAATGATTTGTACTACATAAAATAATAAAGTAGGTAATTAAGCAGTATTAGCAGTATTATTCTTTATAGCACTCTGGAACACCTACCTAGTTAGGTATAGGATGCAAGTCATACAAGTTTCTAAGTTTATGTCCCGTATTTTATTTAACACAACTACCTAATATTTTTCTTAGTAACTGTACCTTTCAACTAGCTATTCATTTGTTTTTTAAACTGTACCGAATTGGGATTTATTTTATGGACAAACATTTCGATGGACAGTTCACAGTTGTACCGAATTGGGACTAACTTCTGTAAAGCACGTCATCATCAGCCCATCACGTTCCTTCTGCTGGGACACGGGCCACATAGAGAGAGTATTAGACATAATCCACCAGGCTGGCCCAGTGCGGATTGGCGGATGTCACATGTCCTTGAATTATTGTTATTATCTAATTCTTGGACATGCCGGTTTCCTCACGATGTTTTCCTTCACCGTTTTAAGAGCGAGTGTTCCGCACACAACTTAAGAAAATCAGTGGTGCGGGGCCAGCGGGATTCGAACTCGGGTGCGTCGGATCGAAAGTCGCACTTGCTCCCACTGACCCACACTCGTTCTCTTAAAGTATGTGTACCTACATGTCATCGTGAAACAAAAGAGTATCGTATCGCCACAGAATACTAAGAGACAGAAGCATCAGTCCGCAACGCATCACTCCGCAAAGAAATTTAAACAAATAGCGACTCTTGCTATGACGCAATAAAATTCCATTTAGCTCGCGTAGCGCACCATACCTACCAGTCATATTAACCTACAGAGCGCCTCTCTTTCTATCGCATAGCTCTTATCTCTTCTGACGCGGCACGTGTAACGAAGCGCGACCCGCCGTCGGTGTCCGGCTATGTACTTGTAGCTTCGTACCTACAGTGCGGAGTGCGCTACGCCCGTTATCGCCTAGCATCTAACCACAAGTCACGTGGGAACATCCTCGTGCGATTATACGCGGCTTACTTGTGATTGAATGGTCTGCAGTCCGGTCTACCAACGGTAGATAAATTAATGGTATTTAAGCAGTAGCGCGGCGGTAACCTGCGGCGAGGGCTAACTGCGCTGGAATGAACAACTTAGGAATGTTAGATGAATATGAGAGAGGCGATTATATATTGTGTATATGAGAAATTTTGCCCTTTGCTAAATAATTATTCGAAAAATTTTGATTACCTAATTTCTGAAATACTAAAGAGGTAACGGTAAGAATTCAGGAAACGCAATTTAGAAACCGTAATTTAATGTATCTGAATGACGAGACGAGCAAGTCCTTCACCTGATGGTAAACAACGCGCAGGCTCATTATAACTGCGGCGTAAAGCACACACAAAAATACTAACACACATACAAACTGGCATTTAATTTTCTTTAGTGTGATAAGTATCTACGTACCTATAGATATCACTTTAAAAATATACCTACCAAATATCGTTACCTAAACATCCAAAGAAAATTTGCCGAAGTTCTTACATATCACAAAACATACTTACATCAAAGTTCCACAAAAGACGTTTCACATTCAGTAACCAACCGTTCAAAACGACTTATTCTCGGAATTAATTATACGAGTAAAAATCAATCGTACTAGCAACTGTTGTATAATGACCTAACGGTTAATAATTTCGAATTAAGAAAACGTTCGTAATAAGCCGTCTAATTAGTCAGTTAATTACCCAAGAATCATCGTAATCATTTGCACCTACAGATATTTTAATTTTAGGCCTGCTTGCAACCTCCGTATAAGATTTAAATGATAGATAAGTTCTTTATTGACTACTAATTGTGTGTATTTACACGAAGGTCTCTCATAAGTGGGAGGCCGTCTAGGTAGAAACCACCACTTTACCAGTTATTCTACCGCTAAGTAGTAGTGCGCAATCATTACTGTGTTCCGGTTTGAAGGGCATTGTAGCCAGCGAATTCCTGGGCATATGCGACTTAATATGTGTTGTCTCGGGGTGATGAGCGCAATGCTTTTTATGGTATTACAAGTTTTAAGTAGGTAATTGCCTCCCAAGGCACTGCAATTGTTATGGGCAGGCGTGGCCGTTACCATCAGACGAACGAATTCCTCATCTTATCAATCAGTTTCATAAAAAAAGATGTATTGTTCTATAAATCCAGTGAGCTAACACTCAAAGTCCTACATACATGTGTACATAGGTATATATGTACGTGCTAGATTCTGCACCGTTTTTGGGACTATTGGAACTCCGTAGGTACCTACTTATATACTTCAATACCTACAAATTATTGATAGAGATCGCATGCTATTCACCTTAAAGGTATGTATTTACAATGGTGTAACAATGTGCGGTCTTATCGCTTTAAGCGATCTCTTCCGGACAACCTTTGAATGGAGAGGAGTAACGATTACCCTAGCTATTGGTGTGGGACATGGATTCGAAATCTGCTTCGAAAACTTAGAAGCTTTGAAAGCCACTCTAGCTCTAAATTAATTTTAAATATGAATGGTGAAACTCTGGCTCACTTAAAGTCATTCACTCCAAAACAATTAACAAACAGGTATAGCTACAACAAATCAAAATAGCGGGACTAATTTATTCAACGACACTCGCTGTCACGCCAATGGAGCAGCCATCATCATTTCGCATTCATTTCGCGTTGACCAATGACGTGGCTCCTAACGCCTCCTATACAACTTTCAGCCAATCAGCGAAGAGTCTTTGAAAAACAATAGACAATAAAAAATGCGTCACGCTAGCTGCGCACGAGTTTACGTTTCTAAGTGGTTCTAATTTGTGATAATTTGATGTTGGCGGCTTTTGTGAGGCTAGGTGGCGTGTCATTCGACGATTTTTATCGTGCCATTCTGATGATAATTGTGTGGCTATTCACGCCATTTAGTTCTACATAGAAAATACCTATGTTTATACTTTAGGTATTGTTGTAATAATTAAATTTATTTATTTTAGGGCGTTGAAATTATGGATCCGCGGCGTTTCCTCCCGATGGCGATCGCATCAGTGTCCTTTCCACCCGGTCACTGTAGACCCTGATAAACTTTATGAAAAGAACGAAGTTATTTTGTTGCCTTTTGTCGTAGAATAAATTAATAGTATGACATAGATAATTTATGAACACTGTTGCTTCCCGCGGTTACACCTTCGATTTTCTGAGATAAAAAGTATTCTATGCTCTTCTATATTCTGCAGGACCTAAGGTAAGGGGACATACCAAATTTCATAAAAATCCGTTCAGTATTTTTTACGTCATTGAGCATCATCACAAACTTTCACATTAATAGATGGATATATAGATAGATAAACACTTTATTGTTAAAAACCTTAAAAATAAGTACATGAAAAACAATTACATTTCACAGTTATCAGCATAACAATAGGCGGTCTTATCGCTCAAAGCGATCTCTTCCAGACAACCTTAATATTAGTAAGAAGTGATTAGTAGAATATGTCAACTTCTTCATTTATATCTAAGAACCAAATATTTGTTTGATTTCCGCCTGTCACGTGTATAATAATTTTATTGCCAGTAAAACGATAAATACAAACAGCTAAAATAAAATAAACTTAATTAATCTCACTTTCTCATTACCGTAACTACAATAAAATTAATTATTCACATCGTTGCACTAAGGTTCCAACAAAAGCCTAACACGTTCCAGAATAGAAAGAAACAGGGATTCCAACACCTGAGGCTTCCTAATTAGGAATGGGAACAACGCCTGAGGACGCTGGCAACACTACACTGTTAAGTTTTGTAGGGTTGCCACTAAGATAAATTGCAAATAAGAAACTTCTGGCCTCAATTCACTATGACAACTTGGCAATTCCTTGCTTCAAAGAAACGTCGATTCCTTCATTAATATACGACATCTGCGAAATTTATTTTCTCTATGACGCGTCATATATATGAATATATGAATGCGTCATAGAGATGACGTTTATTAATGAAGGGTTCGACGTGATTTCGAAGCAAGGAATCACCGAGTTGTTATAGTGAATTGGGGCCCAGATCTTATTTGGGCATTATGAGGCAGTGCCACTCCAGAATTTGCAAAAAAAAGTTCTGGTGGCACTGCAACTGTTTTGGGCAGGCGTTTTGCTTACATCATCGAACGACGTGTGCTCACTTACTTAAACACATGGCATTTGAACTAGTATTATGAATAGATTTTTAAATTTTATACAAATATTTTAAATTTTATAAAATTTTCTGTCGTGTCTCTACTCTAGACTCTTGCAACTAGGTACTAGCTTTATCTTAATATAATATAACAAAAGGCTTAATAATTTTAAAACTAAATCAAATTAAACTAAAAGATATTAAATACTATGTACATGCCGGGTATCGGTTGAGCCAACTGAATGGCCTACAGATAATTCAACCGATACCCGTCGTCCGGCAACGTGCCCAAAATGCTGGCGGCGTTGCCTCGCTGAATTGCGAGGCTGATTCTTTGGTCAAAATACACGCCTTAAACATAAAAAATATCTTCTTCTATATGTCAAAGCTTCATAAAATATTTTAGATACAGGCGATTGCGACCTACAAAGACAGCCCTGGTACGGTAGTCGAGTTTGGTTCATAGCAGGGAAGGTGCGTGTTCGAAAGTAACCGGTAAATTTGTGTAAAAGTACAAACCGTAAAATAATTATCATAACTATGTGTAGAAGAGCTAAAATATTTTTTGTCTCACTATACTTACTAACTTAGCTGCGAACAAAGTTGTAGGAATTATGGTTCAAGATGTTTATTCTCATAAGAATATACAATATTCACTTTAAATGAGAACACTTAATTAACATGCACATTTTTGTCCGATTAACAATAATAATTACTATTGTGGGTAGTATCATTTTTTTTTCCTATTTGCTCGGTTCTTAATTTAAAAAGTAAATTATCCAGCTACACAAATAACTTTTGTAAGAAAACATAAGTAAGAAGGAAATAACTTTTGTATTTATACTATAGGGAGACCTATAATTTTATTCGCTGTATAATATTAATCATCATCATCATCAGCCTATCCCGTCCCCACCGCTGGGAAACGGGCCGTCTCTCATAGAGAGAGTACAGGCCATAATCTATCACGCCCAGTGTGAATTGGTGGATGTCACATATCCTTGAATTTTTTGTGATTAATTCTTGGATTGGCTGTTTAAGTGTAATCCTTTAATATTAGTACTTATCTGACTTAAACTTATCATAATGCAGTTGGTCTAATAAATCTAAAGTTTTCAACCAGTGCGTCTGACCCGTGATGACATACGGTGCCGAAACGTGGACACTGACTGTGAGACTGGTTCATAAGCTCAAAGTCGCTCAGCGAGCTATGGAACGAGCTATGCTCGGGGTTTCTCTGAAGGATCGAATCCGTAATGAGGTAATCCGACAGAGAACCAAAGTAACCGACATAGCTCGAATAAGTAAGCTGAAGTGGCAATGGGCCGGTCACATATGTCGAAGAACCGATAACCGATGGAGTAGATGAGTTCTAGAGTGGAGACCACGTTTAGGTAAGCGTAGTGTAGGATGCCTTCCGGCCAGATGGAGCGACGACCTGAGTAAAGTAGCTGGCAGCAACTACATGCGAAGAGTCGAAGATCGGGCTCAGTGGCGTGCATTGGTAGAGGCCTATGTCCAGCAGTGGACTCGAACAGGCTGTAGATAGTAGAGCGAGTGTGGCACAGCTGGAACTCGTGCGCCTTTCAATCTGACGCACCTAGAGCGAGTGTGGCACAGCGGGAACTCGTGCGCCTTTCAACCCGACGCACCTGGGTTCGATTCCCGAGTCGACCCTGCACCAATGACTTATAGTTAAGTGCAGATTTTGTACGCTCGCTCTAAAACGGTGATGGAAAACATCATGATGAAACCCGCTTACGCGCTTTGGAGTGGTAGGCTCTGGCCGTGGTTGTAATACCACCCACCGAACAAAGCCATGCCGTCAAGCGACCTAGTCATATTTCGGGATGATGTTTGGTGAACCATCGGGGAGACGGGTCTGAGCAGCCGCTCAACTGCCGTCTCTCTCTAGATCTATGTGCTCCATCTTAGGCCACATCATCGCTTCACATCAGGCGAGATAGTGGCCAAACATAGATCTATTAAGTGTAAAAAAAAAAAGATGATGATGATGATGAATAAATCTAATAACTAAATGAAGTAAAAAAAACTCATCTCATAACTAAATTTTCAGTATTCCCATTGCTTATGAATTTAAAAAAAAAAAATGGAAATCTCCTAAAAGACAGTTGAGTCTTTAATTATCTTGACTGATAAAGACTAAAGTGTTGATTTAAACCCCAACACGCGATTATTAATTGAAGCTCTTCACACACACTACTTAAGAATTCAACTTTGTTTCATGCAAACAACGTGAAATATTATCACATGTTTTCACTATACCAGACTCAGTCTCAAACCAGAAGGCAGATGCAGTTAACCTCAGAAGATCATCAGACATTACCTGTGATTGGTGGAATCTCTAGATCGTTACTTTCAATTACTCGTCCCGTTTATAGGTATTTAATTGTAATTGTAGAGAAATGATTATAGTTATTATCAGATTAGATTTTATTGAAGAAATCAACATTGGTTTCTTAAAGTTATACCTACATATTAAATTGTGATGTCTATAATTTGACTGCATTTTTATGTATGCGCTTGACTACCATCTCGTCTGATATTAAGCGAGGATGTGGCCGAAGATGGAGCACGTAGATCTAGAAGATTTCTTTTCACTTTGCCCTTGAAGATACCCAAATTATAGTAAGGTAACAGTGAAGACGGTATTGTTCCATTCCTTAGCAGTACGCACTATAAACGTGTACATTGTAATTACGCATTGCTCAAAAATATGAAAGGCTAGTGGAAGAGTTATTTTGCTAGGCTGAAAGTGCCAACAAAGAGTCTATTTGTCTTGGCGTTAAATCCTACTTTTTTGTGTGATTGAGTAACAACTATCCATCCATCCATCCTCACAAACTTTTCATCATCATCATCACTTCAGCCCGTGTGCGCCCACTGCTGTATAGGGCTCCTCTCCCTCACGCCAGTTGTTCCGGTCCTGTGCATTACGCCTCCACAGATATCCTACCTCCTTCACTATATCATCGTACCATCTGGCTGGTGGTCTGCCTACTAGTCTACGCCCGTCTCTCGGCCACCATTGTACATATATAATATTATAGTAAGTAAAAGGAAGGAAAATACAGTTGAGCAAGTCTAGATTTCACGTAAGATAGACCACTTGCCAACCCTAACAATTTAGAAGGCGTTGCGTGTAATTAGAGATTGTATACATTAGCGAATACAAATAAAGCACAATGCGGCGAGCAGCGTCCGGTGCAAACATTAGTCTTGTAGGGGTTACGGAGATTTACCCTTAGTTCTCAAGACAGTGCCGTGGAACTTTGAGGTTGAGGTTAACCGTTGGTTAAGATTTTTTTTTTAAATTTTGATTCAGGGCGTTGTTCACATCTCTGTTCTGAACTAGTTTTTTTTATTGGTCCTAGTTACGAGATGAGCAGGTCGTTTGCGTGACGGTTAGCAACACGCCAGACCTAGTATTACGAGGTGTTATTTATTCTTTGCCATAACAGTTACAGCGCCAGCCAGAACTTTGGTTTGCAAAATCTTGCGCGGCACTGCACTGCGCTTGCCACTCTAAGACAATGGCTCAGTCTCATAATTCCCAGGCGCGACTGGACAAAAACATCGGTTGGCTTATAAATCGATTCTGATGTAAATCGGTTCGTTGTTATTGTCCGTGCGACAGAGGGAACAATTTTAGTAAGCAATTTTATATAATAGGGTTATAGGTTTAACTTTGATTTTTCTAGTAGATTTTTATATAATCGTTTACACAGTTAACAATTGATTAATTTTATGGTAGAATCGACCGCTTGACCAGTTTCGCACAGTGGCATGGGCCACTTTAATTAACATAAACACCAGCCCTGTTACTCTATAGAGAACTATAGAAATGTATTGCAACAAGTTAAGCAACGGATTGGGAGTAACAATCCACGGTGGAGGAACATAGCCTGCATTTTATACCATACTAATAATATAAATACATTTTTATGAATGCTTACGCACTTGATGGCAGAATAACTGGCAAAGCGGTGGTACCAGTAGACATATAATATTATTATTTTTTATGTTAAAAACTACTTTGAGGGAACTATCCTTATGGGGAATAGGATTAAGCCCATGTTGTTGTTTTTTTTAGAAACTACGTTTTTTCAAAAATCCTTATATGCGATTGGCGATTGATGATTCCTTAGCATAAAACTTCCTCACTGCAAGGGAAAAGGTACCTACCCTGGAAGTCACAAAAGTCGGACACACCCTTTTTTATGGAACTGAGTCATGATACGATCAAGTCTTTTTTTTTACGCTTAATTGATCTATGTTTGGCCACTATCTCGCCTGATGTGAAGCGATGATGTGGCCTAAGATGGAGCACATAGATCTAGAGAGAGACGGTGGTTGAGCGGCTGCTCAGACCCGTCTCCCCGATGGTTCACCGAACATCATCCTGAAACACGACTAGGTCGCATGACGGCATGGCTTTGTTCGGTGGGTGGTATTACAACCACGGCCAGAGCCTACCACTCCAAAGCGCGTAAGCGGATTTCATCACAATGTTTTCCTTTACCGTTTTAGAGCGAGCGTGCAAAATCTGCACTTAACTTTAAGTCGACGATCAAGTCGTTCGTCTGATGGTAAGCGCCACGCCAGCCCTTCACAATTGCAGTGTCACCCAGAACTTTTAATACCAAAAAAGCACTGCGTAGCACTGCATTGCGCTCATCGCCCCGAGACATCAAATATTAAGTCTCATAACCTGTACAAATATGATAACCTACATTGTTTTACTTTTTTCACAGCACAATTCATGTTTTCACCATGTCCTGTTCATTTAATCATGATGAAAAGGACATGAAAGGAGCTAAATCATCAATACCGTGAGAGAACGCCCGTTTCTCAGCCAGTCAGAACGTAATAGGCTGATTATGATGAACTTTTGTGTCAGTGACTGTTTACTTAGTACTTTACATTTTAAAAACAACTTTACCTAGAAAGAAACCAATAAAACCTCTTCATAATGCTTTCTCCCTCGTATAACCAAAGCAAATCCGTTTCAAATTACTCGGTTGTCAGAGAACACACCCGTAGACAGGCAATAGGTATGGGCATAGACACAAGCATACATTTCACTGATACCATCTGGCGGTAGTCCTTGTATCGACACGTAACCGATACTTTTGATGACGAGTATTTTTTCACTTGATTACACTTTGAAATGTGTAAGTTAATAGGTAAGTATTAGTAAGTAAAAATATTTTTTATTTCCTCTGTGATGTTATAGTTTTTCGCTTTTCGCGTTTCTTTTTTCCCATGACTATAAATAAAAGAATAAAAATAAAAATCGTTTCTTTCGGACTATAAAAATATCCACAGGCAGTTGGTGCAGAAGATTATACGACGTTATTATTAATTAATTAATTTATTTCTTAGTTTCACATCTTCTTTTAGTCATTCATAGCTAGTAACATAATAAATTGAACTTAAGCCAAAAAATAATCTACATTATATAATTTAACAATTTAGGTATTTATTATTATTTTTTGTTTTACTATTTATAGGCTTGCGTTTGACGGCTATCTCACCTGTTGTTAAGTGACGATGCAGTCGAAGATGTAGCACGCTCGCCTAGAAGAAACCTGTTCACTCTTGTCTTAAATACTTGTTTTTGTCTTGTCTTTAATTATTGCGAGAACAGATGTTAATGATAACGCAGTCGCAGCTAATGTAAATTGTAACAGCTAGGTATATTCTTATAGGTAACCCTCGCCGCACCAGACACTTCCAGAGTGGAAAGCTGTACCTATCTGCTACCGTCATTATGATGCTATTGGTATTGCCCAGCACTATGGATCAGAGATGCAGTTTTCATGCGGATGCTGGCGTGATAGCCAACTCTGCGGGGATATCTCTTTTATTAAATGTTTTAATATTTATTTCAATCCATTCACTATTTTAAAATATCCACCTAAGTGGTCCCAGGTATCCTAGAGTTCCCACAATAACCAAGCTTGTATCTCGCTACAGACAGACAGATAAACAAAACAACGCTATCTAAATAGGCGTAGCGTAGAAAGCCACTTTAGCACACTGTCGTTCAATCTGAGATAATATGTAGATCAAAGAGACCAGCTTTTTGTTACGAGTTTGCTAGATTTGCATAGGTAATTCAAACCTTAATAACCACCATTGAAATAAAAGAGATATACCTACAAAATATCGAAAATAACAATAATAACATAATATCAATAGACCATGTTTTTCTATATTGCTAGATTTCCTAAATTTTCCTACTAATATTATAAATGCGAAAGTTTGTGAGGATGGATGGATGGATGGTTGGATGGATGAATAAATGGATGGATGGATTGGAGGATGTATGTATGTTACTCAATCACACAAAAACGACTAAACAGATTATGATAAAATTTGATGTGTAGGTTCTATAGCTCTTGTACAAGGAAAAAGGCTATTCTTTATCCCAGGAAACTGCGGGAAAACCGCTGGGCGCAGGTAGTCAAAAATAATTTTGAATTTGCCCATCATGATTTTTATAAACTCGTTATTTCGGTGGGGTGACGAGTCCAGTGCACCTCCGCGCAGGATTTTGCAAAACTAAGTTCTGGGTGGTGCTGTTACTGTTATGGGCAGACGTATTGCTTATCATCAGGCAAACGACCAGCTCGTCTCGTCACTCAGTTACATTAAAAAAATTGACTCTAGAAGCTTCTCTATTATCGTAAGCAAGCTTCTACAAATCATCCCTTGTAATACAAAACCCTACAGCTTGTAGCAGCAAGCGAGTTATAAATAAGGTCACTCCATATTAATTAGCTCGCGTGCAAACTGCGCTACTGCACAGCCCTGCCATAAGATTTACATGTACGCAATGAGATATTCAAATTTATTTATGAAAAATGTGAGTGTTTATCTTCAATCTATCTACTTCCCAGGGAATGGTGGTACTTTTGGTCTGTTTGTTTCATATTAAGTGATCAACCAGAACTTTTCATATCATAACAAGTATACATAGTGGTGTGGAACTCTCTGCCGGCATCTGTGTTTCTGGATATCTATAATCTGGATGTCTTTCAGACAAGAGTGAAGAGGTTTCTTCTTAGGCGAGCGTGCTACATCTTCGACCGACCGCATCGTCACTTAACAATAGGTGAGATAACGGTCAAAATCTAGTAAAAAAACATTTTATTAACCCCCGACGCAAAAAGGAGGGGTGTTATAAGTTTCACCACTATGTGTGTCTGTCTGTGGGTGTGGTGGGTTTTTTTATTTGAAAGCAGGTTTTCTAGCGGTGGTTCTTATTAGACATGTTTAAATTAAAAGACGGGGATGTAACGTATAAGGTTAACCCACTTCGAAAAATCGAGGAGGTTCTCGATTCGATTGTATTTTGTTTGTTACCTCAGAACCACAGTGCGCTCAGAACTCCGTCATTATTCAATTGATTAGGAAAAATTGCTTTGGGTTCAGTATAGCGTCAAGGTAGTCTCATATAAATTTCATTCATATTCGACTTTGGACTTCGAAGATACATCAAAAGTGAAGTCGGTTTATGTTATAAAATGAATTATATGAATCTTAAAATATTATATTCGACTTACCTACATAGCACATGCCGCGGGCAAAAGTTACATCCACACGGTCTAAGAATCACTAACGCATTGCGTGTGAGGTTCCAGTTGTTCGCAGTCACACTCATTGCGCGCTCGTTACGCGCATTACAAAATTTATGGGCCCATTCGAATGTTATTTGTTTAAATGATACGGTAATAATGTATAGCATACTATACAGTTAGTAATTACATAGAAAACAAAGATGCATGGAACATTCGGCTTCTGCCAAGTAGCCAACTGGCACATAAGAAACATAATATTGTCAAAAACATATATAAAATATTGTAACAAAAGTTCAAAAAGAAAATGCCCCTCAGTTTCTTGCCGTATCTTCTGAGTAGTGGTTCTTTTTCCGATCACACGGAGTGAATCCAACATATTTAATCTAATGGAATCAGTCGTGATGTTGCGGAAATTCATCTCAAAACTGAAACGCAATGAAAATATGTGTTGTAATTCCGCTGAATATTATATACCTATTATTCTAACAACAACCTACATAGTTAAAGTTTGGAAACTATCGTGAGTCGAAATATTCATTATAAATATAAACGGCTATACTCACGTTATGATTGTGTCATTAAATTAGGATTAGTGAATTAGGGTTTCGGACAATTAGGATGTCCTTCTTCCGGGAGTTTAAGCTTTGGATTTGCGTTTGGGTCTGCGCCGCGAATCCAAAGCGTAAACTCCCGGAAGAAGGACATCCTAATTGTCCGAAACCTGGTCGGAGTTATTCCGACACAATCATAACGTGAGTGTAGCTGTTTATATTTATAATGAACCTACATAGTATTCAGCGGAATAACACTACATATTTTCGTTGCGTTTCAGGTTCCAATACATTTGAACGGTTGTCTGATATGCCGCGCAATCGCCCTCATTGCGCGGTTGTTACATCGCTTAAAATATTTATGAGCCCATTCGAATGTTATTTGTTTTAAAGATACTGTAATAGATGATGTTTGGGCTTGTAAGTGTGTTGAACTTAACCCGAGGGTCAGATAAACATGTATAATCGCGTCATTTTTCATTTTTATGGTTGAAAAATTATCCGACATCCAATAGTTGACTGCAATTGATTTTTTATTCTAGTAGCTACCTACCTACTTTCCTTTACGTCGTCAACGTCCTATCTCGGTTTTTAATCTTTATTATCACCATCAACTTGATACTTAATTGAATTTTTAATCCAATTCAATTGTAAACATGACTCAACTTCCTTTGACTACGACAAACTTGATTTCTAGAGTAAATATAGTCCATACGTCAAAATTAGTAACTTGGTCATTTTGACAATAATTTACATTGCCAAAGTGTTAATAGTATGAGTTTACTGATAACCAAGTTTTATAATGAAATCACCAAGTACTTAAAGGTTTTTGTTAAATTACTTGTTGTGCTAGTGGTAAAGGTGAAGAGTATCTATATAAAAGTTGCAGGGATTCCCATTAATGGAAAAGTTTATGGCGCTACCATGATGTCAATTTTTGTACAATATTGGTACCTAGGTAGAAAAGTACTTGTTTATTGTAAAAGTCACAGATCTCTATCATAACTTGAGTCTATCTATCAGCCCAGATCCATATTCCAACAACTGACGAGAATATCACTTCGTTAACCGAGGTGTCAAATTAAATTGGACTTCCCACGCGGCCGGTGTAAGTTTCACAATTTATTGGTCTCCCGGTGTAGAACTGGATCCAGTAGCTGGCTTATTAAAATGATTTAGAGAAAAAATACAATTTAAGGCGCTATTTTTGTATTTGATTTAGGTTGTCGTATGCTATTTATTTATATATCTACTCAACGCATACAGTGCAACATTTAGTCACTAGTAAAATTAGTGAAAATCGGTTACATAGATAAAACCAAGTTAGTGCCTGTGATGTGCATGCATGCTAGTCCAAGATTTTTTTTTTATAATGTCGTGTCACAAAATGACACTTCATTAACATTACAATCTAGCCTAATAAGGCTAATAAGTAATTTGAATTTAACTTAAACTGCTAAGTAGAGTAAAACTAAGCATATGTCCATCAACACTTTTCTTATTGTCTCTATTAAGGCGAAGTCACTATGTTCTTGTGTTCTTTACAAGTAGGTACCTAATTATCTACCTAGTTCTGATGGAAAGCCCATTTTGATCCTGAGAAATAACATTACAGCCCTAAAGGACCAATTCCTTACTCTGCCTACAACTAATTTTATTGATAACGTAGCACCCTTCAACACTTCGGTCGTGATGATTCTACAATCTTAATAAATCAGTTGTAGTCAATACGATATCAATACTGCAATAAATCTGTTGAAGCATTAACTCTGTCACTTAACAAGATAACAATTGTGATAAAATAAAGTTTTTGACGGTGCATCTGATGGCTTTTGACCCTAGGGGGAAACTTGGTGACGAGTGGAGCGAGGGCGGGTTTATCGATCAACTTATTGATCTGAATGGACAATACTCAATAGTATGGTAACTGGTGGTAGGTATGTGAGATGCCGTCTGGGTGGGTACCACCGCTTTGCCAGTTATTCAGCCGCCAAGCAGTAGTGCGCAAGCATTACTGTGTTCCGGTTTGAAAGGCATTGTAGCCAGCGAAATTACTGGACATTATGAGACTCTCATATCGGCTAATTGTCTCAGGGTGACGAGCGCAGTGCAGCGCCGCGCGATTTTGCAAAACAAAGTTCGGGATGGTGCTGTTATTGTTATGGGCTGGCGTATTGTTTACCATCA
The DNA here is from genome assembly GCA_951640565.1 of Petrophora chlorosata. NCBI lineage: Eukaryota > Metazoa > Arthropoda > Insecta > Lepidoptera > Geometridae > Petrophora > Petrophora chlorosata. Next base: position 8,433,337 of record OX621203.1, on the reverse strand, counting down.
GGCAAACGACCAGCACGTCTCGTCATCCAGTTACATTAAAAAAAAACGTAACAATAAGAATAGAACAGTGGAACACGTGCTACTGCACTGTGTAGCCCCAGAAAAATCCAAGCAAAAACAACAAAGCCACTGGACGGTAAAGAAAAACCAGACGTATATCATCACTTTCATTACCACCATAATCATCAGAACCATCTACATTAGCACTGGAGCAGTGATGCCATCGCCCCAAAGCCGCACTTTGGGCTGGCTTAGGTGAATGCTGGCGGGGGAATTGCATAATACACCCCATGCGGGACGTCAGTGCAGGAATTATCCTGTCCATACAGAATAAGAATAAGAAGGTTATCAAACTTTCAGTAAGATGAAATTAAAAAATTGTTAGGGCAAGGAACGAACCTGCGTCTTTGGAATACCAGTCGCCTTAACCATTGGACCACCGAGTATCACGTGTAAAATGAGTAACGTGTAAAAACACAAAGCTATCATGTTTTTATCGCTATCTCGTCTGATATTAAGCCATGATGTGGCCGAAGATGTAGTTTTTTGATCTGTCCGAAGACGGCAGTTGAGCGACTGCTCAGAGCCGTCTGTATGATAGTTCACTGAACATCATCCCAAACTACGACTAGATCACTTGATAGTGACCTAGTCATCGTTCGTATTATATTATATGTGTATCTTCTGAGTAGTGGTTTTTTTTTCCGTTGGTGGTGGAGTCATGGCGATAATTTGATATTCATAAGTACGTCTGTGATGCCAAAACTGAATTAAGAGATTTTGATTTGATTTTATTTGATTTGATTTGGTGGGTGGTGTTGAAACCGCGACAGGAGCCTATTACTCCAAAATGTCAATTGATTTTATCCTGTACGCTTGTGCTTGTAGCTGATTAGGTATAAACGCTTTTCTCGTCTCACTCCACTCACTCCCCAATCGCAGTGAGAAAACATATCTAAACTTACGACGCCCGAAGGTCGGCTCACGTGAACAGCATTGATATATTAATGTATACTTATTCAATTTGATATACGACTTATTTGACGTTACTATTCGTACAAACATCGAGTCGTGAGAGAATTGATTTTATTAGTAAATTATTCAAATTATGTGCTAGAACCGAGATACATAGGAGATAGCCGTTTTAGTTTGTATCGAATAGGGCTTTGGTGCTTACCGAAGCTACTAATGGTGGTTATTATATTTATTGATCAGAGCATGTTTCAATTGCAATGGGATTAAGATTTCAGATAAAGTTTATAGAGTACTAACTACAGTAGAGTAAGTAAAGACTTGAAGTGACTCTAATATAATTCACAACTATGGAACTTTTGGAAAAATTCATGACGTATGAACATTTCGCAACCCCCTAATAAATTCGCACAATATAATTTATCTTAGAACCATTTCAAAGCTACTACCAAAAACCGCATCGAAATCGGTTCTGCCATTTCGAAGATAGAGGGAACAAGAAGTTTACACACAAACTACCTCTTACTACAAACCGTGTCTGTTTTATTATGGGTAAAAAGGATGGGGAATCATATTCTCATGCAGATAATTAATTTTTATAAAAAAACAAGAACCGACTTCAAGACTAAATTTATATTTTATGTATTTGTTATTTTTTCCAAAAAGTGCTAAATCAATTTCGATAAAATTTATATGGGACCACCTCTGAAGTATGACCTACCAAACAAATCATCAAAATCAATTAATTATTGGCGGAGTAACAAACGGCGCGGCGTAACAAACATACAAAGTAATAATAATAAAAAAATACCGTTGAATTGAAAACCTTTTTTGAAGTCGGTTGCAAATGAAGGTTATTGGTTAGGGAGATCAGGAAACACCGCTCAAGGAAACGGTAGCTTCTTCCGCGTACTTTTGCATTTAGTGTCATAAAGCTCACCCACATACAAAACTGGACTTCAAACACCACTCGCTTCATTCGCACTTGTAAGGTGTGGAACGACCAACCTTCGTCGGTATTTCTTTTGAGCTAAACATCGAGTCTTTTTAATTAAAAGAGGGATGCTAATAGAAACCTTTAGGTCTTGCAGATGTCTATAGGCGACAGTAACCGCTTATCATCAGGCGGGCCGTCTGCTCGTTTGCAGACATAAAATAAAAGTGTTATGTGAAAGGTTTTTGATGGAAAATCTATACTGGGTCATGAATTAGACCATGTTCTCTAATCATTCTCTCTTAGATTCTCTCGTAGCTTAGTCCCAGGAGCCATCGCAAAGTTAACGAAGACGTTGACAGCTCTCTACAAAGACTAAACCGCATTTTCCCTTACCCCGCATAAATACCTCATCATCACGAAACATTACTCCACTAACCGTTTCCATACGTCGTCCTATTGTCACACTACCCTCCTCCGCAAACAATCGCGCGCATTACTCAAGAGGCGATCTGTCAACGGCTTAATGGCACCGAAACAATTTCTCAACAAAAAAGGAGGAAACACACGTCCCTATACGCCACTTCCTTTTCCGTACAACAAAAAAAGCAACAAAACCGTGTAAGGCGAAGGAAAATCTTGTGTCAACTTTTGGGAAGTCTACTCCATATTTTTGTTGTATACGATTTACAACTCTGTGTCTTGAAGGTTACGTTTGAGGTTTCAATGCCTGGTTCGTGGTGTTTAGGGTGAATGGATTTGTAAAGGAAACCATTATTTTTCGAGGGGTTATATCGAAGGCATTTGTATTGGGAATTTGAAGAAGTTCGACAGTTTGTTTTCGAGTGCATTTCGTCATTAATCAATGTTTTGTTCTGGGAGTTTTATGTTTGTGTTTTACCTGTTTTCTTTTTTGGGGAGTTTTCGCGTTGACAGGTTCTGTGTAATTGATTGTTTGAGAGAATTGTTGGGATTTTTCTTTTGTGAACTTATTTTTGTGTGATTTTCCTACTTTTTATGCAGCCACCAGAAGCAGTGTTTTCTGTACTGTGTCCGGCTTCTTTAAGTTGTATTGATTTAGCTCCGCTCTAAAAACGGTAAGGGAAAACATTGTAAGAAAACGGACATGTCCAAGAATCAAAAAGTTCAAGGAAATGTGACATCCACCAACCTGTACTGACCCAAACTTTCTCTGGCCCAGTTGTGGGAACTTGATGATAGTGTTAAAATTAATTCAGGGTTAATTTTTTGGATATTACACAATTTGATATGCAAGATATTCGCAGTAGTGTCGAGGCTTTAGTGGAGTCATCTATCTTTCGTAACATTCCATTTGGAGAGTATGTAAGCCTCATAGGAACTTTAAACAAACAAGCAGTTACAAATGGTTTCCTGTGAAGATTTAGCAGCACCAATAGTTCTTAGCTACTAAACGGGTATTTTCAACCTTTGGCTTTTGACACCTGCCACCAGCCACCATAATTATTATAAACCTTCATCACTGGGTACCTAGTACCTACGTAAATCTAAATGTTTGAAGTTCATAAGTGCGTTCGTGATGCAAAAATGAATAAAAAGATTTTGATTGATTGATTGATTGAGTTACATTATGACGCATGTACTGTACAAACTTGGCGACAATGGCTCTTCAATAGTGTTGAGCACTTGTGTAATATACATAAGAAATAAACAAGTATTAACAACTGTTTCGCAAAGATGTACTTTTTTAATACACCCAAATTAATTGAATAATTAAAGTAGGTGTTTAAAAATTTTCTACAAGTTTCAATCGCGCAAAAGCTGGATATTATACTAAATGTATATTACCAACAACAACAAACAGCCTAAAAACAATTTCTGAAATAACATACCATAGCAAAACGCATGACAAAACCAAATATGAAATATCCTTTCCATAAATCTACCTTGCGAAAGCGAGTGTGGCTCAGTAGGAGCACGTGCTACTTTCGATCCGACGCGACGGACCCGAGTTCAAATCCCGGTAGCCCCGCACTACTGACTTTATTAATTTATGTGCGGATTTAACACTCGCTCTACAAACGGCGAAGCAAAACATCGTGAGAAAACCGGCATGTCCAAGAATTAAACACAAAAATTCAAGGACATATGACATCGACAAACACGAACTGGGCTAGCGTGGTGGATTATGGCCCATACTCTCTCTATGAGAGAAGGCCCGTGTACCAGCAGTTGGAACGTGATGGGGTGATGATGATGATGTTGATGATGATATTACTAACAAAAATCTTTAATAACTAATTAGTTAGATATTTATTTCCGAAATATATCTCAACGAATGGAAAATAATATGCGGTTAACAATGGGTCATGCCAGAAAATAGAACACAGATGTCTCATCAAGATAGCAGCCACAATTTTTTGTCGGCATATACAGACGTGTGTTTTTGTCCATTGATGTGTATGATCCACAGAACATATAGGTAAATGATGCGATGGAATTACACGAGTTAATTCCTCCATCTTCTTTCTACCATCGGACAACAAGACAACAAGAAACTCGGCATCCGTTTATGGTTGACGTTCCTTCTGCCAGAACAAAGCGTTTCGCTTCAACTTCCATAATGCGAACAGCTAAGGAATGGAACACCTTACCAGCGTCTCTAATTCCCGATTCTTATAATCTAGGTGTCATCAAGTCCAGAGTGAATCGGTATCTTCTAGGCAGGCATGATCTATTGTCGACCACGTCAACACTTTCCATAAAGGTAAGACTGCGGTCAAATGCTTGTCTATCAGGTCAAAAAAAATCTGCAAAAATAAACTGATAGACTATTGCCTATTTATTTAACTGATAAAGGTTCTAGTTACATGACTTACACGGTTCTTTTAGGTCTAAAGCAAACAAGTAAACTTGGACTAAAACTTTTTGGCATAATTTTCGTCCACGCTATCATCATCAGCCCAATACGTTCCCACTGCCCACATAATCCACGCTGGCCCAATGGTGGGTAGGTGTCACATGCCTTTGAATTGTTTTAATTAATTATTGGACAAGTCGGTTTCCTCACGATGTTTTCCTTCACCATTGTGACAGCGAGTGATAAATTCGCGAAAGTCATTGATGCGTGTTCAGCGGGATTCATACTTTGGTGCGTCAGATCGTAAGTCGCACTAGTTCCCGCTGAACCACTCGCCTCTTATAACGAAGTACTATCAGTACCTACCTATACTAGATAGGCATCGATCTTTGTACCAAATTCTAAAGCTTCAAAATTTCAGCACAATTTCCTCCCATCCTCACAAAAATAGCTACTATCTAGTATCCGAAGTTATTACAACCTGGACTGGAGCCATGGCTTTGACTTCGGCTCCAAAGGCTGGTATGAGAGATTTTCTATATCCGCCCGCTTTCCTTTATGCTACGTGCAATTTTATCCGAAGCTACCGTTATGAAGTTGCAATGATGATGTTAGTATGGATAAGACGACAGTTTTTAATGGATCTAGGCTTCTCCATCTCTGTTTTTTCTTATCGTTTATCGTTTATAGAGCTACTCGTATGTTTGGTTACTATCTTGCCTAATGCCTACCGACGATTTGCCCAAAGATGAAGCACATAGATCTAGAGAAAGACCGCAGTTTTGCTCAGATCGTCTATCTGATGATTTACCGAACAATAACTATTTTGGTTCAAATTTGCGGTAGGTAAAAGTAAAAAACCGTATAAGATGGCAGGTTATATATGTACGGTAAAAGGTTTGCGAGAAAATATATTAAAATATGAAAAGAATAGGAATAAAAATAAATAGAAAACGAATGGAAATCAATTTAATTTTATCTAAATAGTCCTTGCATTTATAGTATCTAGAGCTATAAACATAACCTTTTTATTTTTTTGAGGTGGAGAAAATTCTGCTGTACTGCCCTTCTGTACAGCAGAATTTCCTCCACGGGGGTGACTGAAGGGGGTGTGTGGGGCTCGAACCCACCAAAAACCCCCCGTGAGCAGTCCTCTGACGTGGTGGAGCGAGATGGGTTTGCGCTAGCATTCACCATCTGGAGGAGGCGTTCGAACCGCCTCTCCTCGCCCCCCTTCGTCTACGCCGGAGTGGGTCAGGTAGGGCATTGTCCTCCCTGGCCCACTCCGCTCTCTCCTTCTGCATCATAATCGCTTCGCAGAAGGAGACCACCGCCTGCCACGATCTCTCGCTGCCGAGCATGGCGTTCACCACGCTTGGCAGAATAACCTACTTATGCATGCACAACACTACTTCATACTAATACCTTTTTTTTATTGAACCGAGTGATGAAACTAACAAGTCGTTCGCCTGAAAGTAAGCACCAAGACCGAGCAGTGAGTGCCACCGAGACCTATTAATACCAAGTAATGCACTGCGTAGCACTGCATTGCGCTCATCACCCCAAGACATCAGATATTAAGTCCCAGTAATTTCGCTGGCTACAATGCCCTTCAAACCGGAACACAGTAATGCTTGCGCACTACTGCTTGGTGGTTACGACCACTTACTACTATACCAGTCTTATCCTCATATTGATACGCCCTGATCGGACATCATTTCCTTGGCTCCTTTAAGAAAATGCAGCTGACTACGTTCTCTCTATAACTTCATCTATTAAATACACTCTTTTTTATTAATATCTCAGGAACGCCAGGAAGATGCCCTGCTACTGTTGAAGAGGAAGTTTGTCAGGCAATCAGAGAGATGATTTAAAATTAAGGTTAAAATTACAGAAGATATAAAGTTTAAAGGTTCAAACCTCATAGTTTTGATACTCCAAGAACTATATTGACTATTTGGTATCGGGCAGCGGGAATATAACTCAAAGCTGTATTAGGACCTGACCTGCCCAATTCCTATTACACCACATAGACTGACATGATAAAAAGCTTTGAAAGGACAAGTTCTATTCTAAAAATTAAGGCAGTCTTGGACTAGCTTTTTAATTACTTGAAAGTAGACCTCGTTAATAGTGTAATTAAAAAGTTCGCCGAAGCTCATGAACGTAGACTTCACCATCACGTGAACGTCGAGGCTATCCAGCTCCTCGACAATACAGACCTAGTGAGAAGACTAAAAAGGACAAAACCTTTTGAGTTAATTTAGTGCAGTGACAGTGTGTTGTAGTAAAGTTAGTGCTAAATAATCATCGACACGATAAAAAACTTAATTTGAAAAGAGAAGCCGAGACAGTTTGAAAGTGGAATTTAGATTTGTTTCCAGTCAGTAACGTGCGAACGCTCGCGACATTTTCGCGGCTTGATCTCATAAGTCCCAAAAGAAGGACTTAAACTAAAATGTCCGAACCTGGTTGGACGGTCGGTAATTTCAACGTTTAACAGTTTATCGTAACCGTTTTATATCAATTAGTTTGAAAGTGTGATAATCAACAATAGGTGCTATAATAATTATAATAATAATCATTATGTAGCTTAATCATCATCATCATCAGCCTATTACGTTCCCACTGCTGGGACTCAGGTCTTCCTCGTAGAGAGAGTATGGGCCATAATCCACCACGCTGGCCCAGTGCGGGTTGGTGGATGTCACATGTCTTTGAATTTTTGTGATAAATTCTTGGACATGCCGGTTTCCTCAGAATGTTTTCCTTCGCCAATTTTAGAGCGAGTGTTAACTCCGCACATAACTTAAAAAAGTCAGTGGTGCGGGGCCAGTGGGATTCGAACACGGGTGCGTCGGATCGAAAGTCAAACATGCTACCACTGAGCCACACTGCTCTACTGTAGCTTAATATATAAATTTAAAAGTTTAAGCTTAAGTAATAACCTGCATGGACGGTCCACGTACATAATCTAAACACTGCCTTTTAGACTTACACGCACTGGAAAGTAAACATTTCACAGAAGCCAGATCAAAGTTCACCTGCCACATAACTCTGTAGTCTTACAACATCTAATAAAAAGCTTAGAAGCCTCACAAAATCACTTTTAAGTCTCACCGTGTCCGTTTTATATAATAACTCGGCCGATTCTCAGCGACAAAAAACCCTAGACGCGAAATAGGGTTGCCACTTGAGCCCAACGCGTGATCGCTTGTAATTGGCATCGACTGATGGATGAGAAGACTCGCTTCTCATTACAAAACAACCACGGTTATTTTACAGTTAGCGCTGAACTATTTTTAACCTTACTTGCCTTTGATAAAGGTGAATTCCTCTTTCAGTATGTGAAAGGGTAAGTTTGTGTTGGAATAGAAACAGTTGGTAATTATTGGCAGCCCTATGAGGAAGGCAAGTACTGTATTGAGAACCCACTTATTTAATAGGTCTCGGAATTGAATGGAATTTATAAATCTGAGGATTTCTTGTGATTGTGCCATGACGACATTTTGTCAGCCAGGCCAAAGACTACTTACTGGTTATTACGTAAATCAGGCTAGTTATCAGAAGCCATATCAGAATAAAAACCACCTTTGTAACTGGCATCAGTAACGATTTTCGGATGTCTTATCACAATAATTGAAATCTAAAAACATGGGATTTATTCTTGAACAATCTCATATTGTAACAAAAAAAATATCCCTCTATTTATCTTTATATTTGAGAAATCTGTAACAACATAAAATAGTAACAATATATCACTCCTAGAAAAGATCTTTTGAACGTAGACCTCTCTGCATGCTGTTGAGCAGGGTCCCCGGCTTTTACCAACTAGCTATTGTTTACAGAGCAACTGGTTGTACTGGTCAGCATCGTTCTACCTTACTAAAAGGTTTTAATCTTCGCTTTTTGCCAATCCCTATAAAGTATACTCAAGAATACTAACACTTACACACAAACCATTAACGAATCTAGGTCAGTTTATAACTCGTACGTTATATAGGTACTTACATAATATCTAAACAACAGATAAAAATCTAATATATAAAGTATTCTAATTAGCACAAACGTTGTTTCTAATCTTTAATCTAGAAACCGAAACCCATTATGCAATATTTAACAAGCAAAATAAATGCAATTTTCAAAATACCGTCAATTTGCACATTGTTATAGCCAATCTTATTCAAAAAAGAACCGGTACGTTCATATAAAGAGCTTTGAAAGGAAGCATTGCCCATTTAGCGTATAATTAGCATTTAATGTTGGCAGTACTGAACCTATTAGGTTGGCAGCAGGTGTGTCGATGTGGACACTCACTTTCTTGTAGTTTTAAAGGAAATTAATTAGTCGTGTTTTATAAGCAACGTTACAACAGATACGGTGTATGTTAAACGCGTAGTAGAAGCATACAAGTGTATTTATGGTAAGAAAAACGTGAGTTTGTACTAACTGAGAATTGACCATAGAATCCGTACTTTATCTGGCTCTGTGGCTGTTTTGATCGTAATGTAATTTCGATAAATTTGGTACCGCATGCTGTACTGGAAAAAGCCAAAGTTTATATTTGTTTAACATCATAATTAACGGTATGTTTATTAATATTATAGTCTTTTGCTATGTTTACTAGTAGTTCCCGTGAGAACTCTCTAATAATAATTGTTCTCTTTATAAAATTAACTAATGTATATCATAGGCCCATTACGTTCCTTCTGCTGTGAATCGGGCCTTCCCTCAGAGAGAGTATGGACACATCAATTACATGTCCTTGAATTTTTGTGATGAATTCTTGGACATGCCGGTTTCCTCTCGATGTTTTCCCTCCACAGTTTTTAGAGCGAGTGTGAAATCCGCACATAACTTCAGAAAGTCAGTGATGCGGGGCCAGCGAGATTCGAATTTGGGTGCGTCGGATCAAAAGTCACACGTGCTTCTACAGACTCTCTCAACCGAACCACATTCGCTCTCAACCGATGTACATTGACACTATACAACAGCATCTTTAAAAATAATTTATTTATTTCATAAAATTTATCCTGCCGGCTATCCAACTGCTATTATTAAGAGGGAACGGCACGCTGAAATTTTCATACAAAAAGAGAAAACGTTTTTCTACCCCTAAACATTAACCAAATACGATGAAATTTGGACATGTAAGAGATGTTACCATTGTTGAGGTTTGTAGGTTTTGATTTTTTCGATAATTCCTATAGAATTTGAATAAATGGACCCAAAAAACTCGATATTTACTCGAAATTTTTTTTTGAAGTTTTGAAACTATTAACTTTAAAAATAGACATAAACTAAGAAAAAAGAAAACCTACAAACCTAGTTTATTCTCCGTTTAAGAAATTGAGATAAAAATTATCAAATTTGGTTGAGATTTAGTGTGGTAGAAACGTTTTCTCCCGAAACGCTAATTTTAACAAAAATCTGAAATTGATACGAATTTAGTTAAATTATTATCATTATTATTATTTAGTTAATTTATTTTATTTAATTTACGCATTTTCTGCGAGACCGTAAACCATTATTCAAATACCTAGTGCTCACTGGCCGTGGCTGTGCCATATCCTCTTAATACTGCAGTATGCAAACATACTCATGAGTATGTTTGTTTGCAGCTAATTTGTATTTCAAGTACTTATATTTTTGTTGATACTAGAATAGAATTTATATAAGTTTATTTTCCTTTTATGATAATTTCTCGCAACGAAGATAAACAATCAAGTTATTGAGCCCTATTCCACACGGTAAACAATTCGAATTCCGAACAATGATTTAAATTCAGACAGCCGATTGGTCAGCGCCGAGTGACGGTGGACAAAGTGCGCTGTAATTGGTGATTGACATGTGAGAGCTTCCTGATTGGTTACATTTCAAGGAAAGCTCGTTGCCTTTGAAATATTGTAGAGGCGATTTTCTTACGCTCCGTGGTAAGCATGATTTCTAAATAATAGAAAATAATGGACAGGTCTTGAAAAATGTGTCGAATAGGTAGAACTATTAATTGTGTAAGTTTTGTAATATTTCTAAAAAGTCACACTCTTTTGATTTTCCATGGGTTTTCCCATTAACATTTAATTTTGTTTTAACTTGTTTTTATATCTTCAATTCAAACTAAGCCAGTTACATCAGCACCTCTGCATATCTCATGCAAATACGGCTCCTAGCGGGTGCAAGTTACAATACAACTTAGACAAGACATGTTGCGCACTTACTTGCCGAGCTGAGTTACACAGTTGTGGCGTTGAGTTACACAGTTGTGGCATCAGTAAAATTGGCGCGCATAATTTTGTTGGTGTTGCTAGAGCTGGGCTTTAGAAAAAATTACGGTAGGAAAAAAAATAGTTGAAAAATATGGTGTTATACTTATGCGTACTTTGTCAATGAATAGTATTGGAAGTTTGATTAATCAAAAAAATAAATAATAAATTAGATTAAAATTACATTGATATTAATATTCGACAGTCTTCCTAACAAAATAAATGAAATAATAGGGGTAATGCTGTCTCGTCACTCAATTAAATTAAAAATATGCATAACTCAGAGGTGCAGATTTCAAATCACGAGTGCTAAATATGAAAATTTAATTACCAAAATCGCAAGTGTTGGTTTCATATCTGGGTGTTGTGGTCTACGAGAGGACTACATGGTACCATGTAGACTTCTTGTTGTTCCTGGTTCACTTAAAACACCTTGGAATCCTTGTTAGTTAATCCAATATCTACGAGTATGTATGTGATAGTAATTAGTAAATTTGTTTATTCATCTTTGTACTCATCATCATCAGCCTATTACGTTCCCACTGCTGGGACTCGGGCCTTCCCTCGTAGAGAGAGTATATATACCTAGACCATAATCCACCTAGCTGGCCCAATACGAGTTGGTGGATGTCACATGTCCTTGAATTTTCGTTATAAATATATAATTATCCTTCACCGTTTTTAGAACGCGTGTTAAATCCGCACATAACTTAAGAAAGTCACTGGTGCGGGGCCAGTGGGATTTGATTGCGGGTGCGTCGGATCGAAAGTCGCACGTGCTCCCACTGAGCCACACTTGCTCTCAACTATATCAAAATATAATGTTCTGAATTATCAGGACTATAAAAAATATAGAAGAGTGGTGAATAGTTTGCTAGTAGCTCTAGTTTTTGCAACTTGGGCCGTAGATGTATTTCACACTGCCCATCATGGCAGCACCAAATTCCGCCGTCAACTACATATATCTTCGTAGCTCTACATTCTACTCTAAAACGGTTGAATCGTTATATTCACTGCAGGCTCGAGCTTTTTAAGGCAAAATAATAGCGCTAGAGCACCACCATTTCGAGCCAAAACATAAAACACTAATCAGCTGCGAATCGGTTATTTAGCCTGTGATGGACAACTTAGTTTGTACGTGTAATTTGGGTACGCAACGTTGAATTTGAAAGTTAGATTTCTGTTTTTAGGTTGTTGATTGAAATAACAAGACTTACATATTGAGAGAATAACACAAATTTGAATGGGTCACGTTTGGTTTGAGGTTTGTTTACCTCAATGCTGTCAAACTGGTATACTGTTTCAAATTTTGTACCAACAACATTATGTAGATTTAATTTTTTAATAAATAATGTATAATGTTTGATTGTAATGACAATGTCTAGCGCCTAGTGTACAGCTCCAAGCTCATAACATAGGTAGGTATCCTTAAACAACTGCCGAGGTTTTTCATTGCGAAGACATCACAGTGCCATTCACACGAAACACAGTAATGTATCATCACCAATCTTCATCATCAGCCCACATCAGTCCACTGCTGGACATAGGCCTCTCCCATAGCACGCCACTGAGCCCGATCTTCGGCTTTCCTTCTCCAGTCGCTACCAGCATCCCTGCGTATATCGACGTGCGTTGTGCGTTATACAGTAATGTATGCACAACACTAATTCAGTCCATTCAAAACCCACTTTACACTGAAAAGGTGCTGGGACTTATTTGGCTCAACGTATCAGTATTGCAATCCAACGGGGCAATACTGCCAGCATCTTGGGTACGCTGCCAACTGGTAGTGGGTTAGAGCATTTGAGCTATCTATAGGCCTTTATAGTATATGGATTGTCAAATTGCTTCTCCTTGTATGTAGTTAGTATAGTTTTGGTAAGTAGAGTGTAGTTTGTTTTCAGTAATAAAGGCATTCGCCCGTTGAAAAAAGAAACTGAAAAGGTACTTGTGTGTCATTACTTGTACGTACGTAGAACTTCTATTTATTCTGTGGTGGCTTTTTATTGGCCTGCTTCGTCCCTCTCCTGGGCAAAGGCCTTCCTTCCCTCTTTCCATGACCCTCTGTCCATTGCTGGTAAGAGCCATTTCTTGTCGTAGGCGTCTAGGTCGTCGCGCCATCTACGCCGGGGCCGGCCCCATGGTCGTGTTGCTCCGGCTGGAACCCATTCTGTAAGAACTTTTGCCCACAGCAGGTTTGTCATGTTTTCGATATATTTAGCGCAGTATCGTTTTCCTAATACGGTCTCTCAACTTTACTCCTAAGCTACTGCGCTCCATCACTCGTTGGCAATACCTTAAAGGTATATTAATTTAAATGTTATATAAAATTAATTTATTAAAGTTTTATCATTTGTGTCTCATTAACTTATTACATAAATTATCTCTAATCTCTCATACAAAAATCTCTCACACGAGATTCCATCAGACATGCCCCATCTAATAATAAATTCCCCATTTCAAGGGGTTGTTTCGTCGCAATAATTCATAAATTGAGCCGATTAATTGATATTGTAGAAGGGTTAACCCCTCGCGATGTTTGTTTTGACAAATGTATGACGGGACGGGGTGGAAATGTTGGATGATTGCGTTTTCATTGCAGTTTTGGCAGGTGCTATTAAATAGATAGGTATTGTATTTTTTTTTGTAGAAATTCTTATTTTCAATAATTTTGTATGTCCTTGTAATTGAGTCACTTACTTTTTTATTATTGGTTCCTACTAATGTTAAGGTCATTTTGGCTACTAATCAGTCAGTATGAATTAGATTCATTCTGTAATTTAAAAGTCCTATAAGCAAGGAGATAAACATAAAAAATAATTTTTGTATCCTACCATCAACTTCTTCAATTCAAATAACAAATATTGATCTGTGTAATGTATTTCCAAGTCTCTCTTCCCTCCAAAATCACGACTTTACTGAATAATTAAGCACTCACTTTGTTAAATCAAAACTGGATTAAAACAAGCAAATTAGACATAATGCCCTATCTGATGCTTAACGAATAGGGTCACAGAATGGCTGCTTTAATAATGCAATTCATTACTTAAGGGTGGCTACACTTCCAAGCAACATTCACTCCTATGCAAACAGAGATAGAGATGATTTTCCAAGTGTGGTTTTAATTTAAATCCCATGATAGATGACTCGTCTTTTGCTATGTGATACGACAGTTTAATTTGATTGTAACGTTTGAAATTTTAGCTCCTTATGACGTAATTTGGATGTCATGTCTGTTTTCGTAAAGCTCGGAGACACATATATTACTTATAAGTACGTGCCTACGCAATACAATGTACCTACATTTATATTATTATATTTAACTGCAATACACAATACAAATATATGGAAGTTGTATTATTTGTAGGCTTGCTTGCACCAAAGTGAAAACGCACCTTTATAACCAACTTCAAAAAAGGAAGAGGTTCTCAATTTGACTGTGTATCTTTTTATTACGCGCGCGATTACACCGTCATTTATACACAGACTTGGAAAATTAATTTAATTGATGTTCGATCTTGGACTTCGAAGATACATCAGAATTGAAGTCGGTTTTTTGTTATAAAATGAATCATTATTAAAACGTTAACACTTACTTAACACATCTTTGATAACCCGGTACCGAAGAGCATTTTTACCATGATTTATGAACTAAGTAACAAATCAAACGTGTTGGCTGTTAGGTTCAAGCGTGGAAAATTTCATGTATATTTTCGTTATTTCTCTTCCTGCACGATATACACTCGAGAGCAATGAATCCGGGTCACTTAAAGAATCCTAAAAATCTCGGAAACTAAAAATGCTAGGTTAATGCAATAAATTGTATTTAATAGACAATGTAATACTCCTTAAATGAAGGTATTAAAACTTCTTAGTTATTGTAAAGTTATATCATAAAAAAATCAAATTTGAAAAAGGGCCACTTTCGAAGATGGAACTACGAAATTACAGCATTTGGTTTTGCTTTTGTTTGTAATCTGTCATTTATGTGGGTACATAAACCATGTTGATAGTGCTCTATATTCATTATTCAAGCTGAAATTATGTCGCTTACGCCTGAAGAATGCACCAGAATACTTACAATGCTGGAAACCGGCCGGAGTCAGCGCGATACAGCCAGGACTGTCGGTGTGTCGCTGTCAACAGTACAAAGAGTTCTCCGACGTTACGAAGAAACTGGTTCTAACCTACGCAGACCAGGAACGGGCAGAACCAGGTGTACCACAGCACGAGAAGACCGATACTTGGTGAACACCATGCTTCGAAATCGCTTTCTCACAGGAACTGAACTCACCAATCAGTTTCGACGCCTCGGAGGAAGTAACCCAAGTGCATGGACAGTAAGACGTCGGCTTGCTGAATCTAACTTAAAACCCCTTAGACCTGCAAACGGCCCTAAACTGGAGCGTGGGCATCGTATTTCGAGACTAAGATATGCCCAGAGCGACGTAAATTGGAGTATTGAAGATTGGTCAAAAGTTATGTTCTCCGACGAATCAAAATTTATGCTCTACAAGCACGATGGAAGACACAGAGTGTATCGAAGACCAGGGGAAAGATTCAAGCAAGCATGCATCGAAGAAAAAGTAGCCTACGGTGGTGGGTCTGTACTTGTGTGGGCCGGAATTTCTTCTGAAAGTCGCACAGAGCTGGTGATCATAGAAAACGGCTCTTTAACTAGCGTAAGATATGTGGAAGAAATCCTCAATGATCACGTTGGTCCATTTATGGTCAATTTAGGTGAGGATGCTATATTTATGCATGACAATGCCCGACCTCATACAGGTAGGATTGTGAATGACTACCTTCAAGAGATGAACATTACTCGTATGGAGTGGCCAGCGCGCAGCCCGGATATCAACCCGATCGAGCATGCTTGGGACGAGCTAGGCAGATGCGTAAAACAACGAAACCCTCCCCCAATCACGCTTCGTGAGCTCAAAATTGCTCTCACAGAGGAATGGGAGAATATTCCCCAAAATCGTATAAGGAACTTGGTGTACAGCATGCCAAACCGCGTAAACGCAGTAATGGAAGCACGAGGAGGCAATACGAAGTATTAAAATTCAAGAAAATCGTAATAAAGTTAAAAAATTTCATGTTTCCTATTTTTGTTTTAAGGAGAGATCAGCAGTTTTTTTCTTTATGTAATTTTGTGTTAATAAAATGTATGGTGACTCATATTTTTTTTACTTTCATTTAAGGAGTATTACATTGTCTATTAAATACAATTTATTGCATTAACCTATCATTTTTAGTTTCCGAGATTTTTAACATTCATTAAGTGACCCGGATTCATTGCTCTCGAGTGTACTAGAAAAGATCGCTTGGATAAGCGACAATACCGCCAATTGTTACACTTTTGGGTATTTTTAATAATAATAATACATCCATTACACCATTTTAGAGCGAGTGTGGCTCAGCGGGAAATCGTGTGCCTTTCGATCCGACGCACCTGGGTTCGAATCCCGACTCGGCCCTGCACCAATGACTTTTAGTTAAGTGCAGATTTTGCACGCTCGCTCTAAAACGGTGAAGGAAAACATCGTGATGAAACCCGCTTACGCGCTTTGGAGTGGTAGGCTCTGGCCGTGGTTGTAATACCACCCACCGAACAAAGCCATGCCGTCAAGCGACGTAGTCGTGTTTCGGGATGATGTTCGGTGAACCGTCGGAGAGACGGGTCTGAGCAGCCGCACAACTGCCGTCTCTCTCTAGATCTATGTGCTTCATCTTAGGCCACATCATCGCTTCACATCAGGCGAGATAGTGGCCAAACATGGATCTATTAAGCGTAAATAAAAAAAAAACACCCAACGATCGCATACATAGATCCTGGCCCCTAACTATAATAGGATTCCCTGTATCTAGAGAACCAGGAACTACGAGGACCATGGTTTCACTACACCAAATTGCTTGCGCTTTTTATTTCTGGCACAAGGGATTCAAACCCACAACCTCAGTGATTTATGAGATTTGAGCCAACCTGCCCAACCACCACAGAGGCTGTAATTTTTTTATTATTAGTTTATTTTAACCTGTAATATTTGTATTTATTATAGAGTTTTGTATGTTATTGTTTCCTCTGTGTTAGTCTCTGTTCTTCCTGTTGAGTTTCACCAGTTACTTCAGGTGCCTGAGTAGGCAATGACTTTGTGATTTTCCTGGAAGACAGGTATTCTATGTCCCCCGGCCCTCCAACTATCTCGAAGCAAACTTTTTTTTATGAAACTGTGATTAGACGAGTAAGTCGTTCGCCTGATGGTAAGCTCTATGCCTGCCCATGATAATTGCAGTGCCACCCAGGAATTTCAAAAAGCACTGCGTAGCACTGCATTGCGCTCATCACCCCGAGACATCAGATATACCTAGTCTCATATGCTCAATTTCGCTGGCTACAATGCCCTTCAAACCGGAACACAGTCACGCTTCATTGCACACTACTACTAATCGCTCCATAGCTCGGTTTTGACGTGAAAGACAACCAAACAAGGAGTAAGGACAGGAAAGATTTGATACTGGCTGAAAATACGAACAATGCGAGGCTATTTTAAAAGAAAAATATTTTTAATAGGTATTTTTAAATTTATCATTGTTTATGTTAATCAACTCCAATCACGATTTAATAAACTTATCAACCTGTCCATTTGATTTACAGCTTCCATAATAATAGGTATCCATTAAAATCTATGCAAGCTTAATACAGGGTGTGGTTATATTTGTCCGCTAAATACAGGGTGTATCCACATTTACATACAAATAGTTGACGGATATAAATCATACGAGACACTAATCTGTGGTCCATTTTGATGTACGCCAGCGCCATCTGCGTCGGATGAATGAGTTATTATAATTTTAGGGTTGCCACGTGAAAAAGAAACATTTTTCTAGTTTTTAATCGACTTCATAAAGAGGAGGAGGTTTTCAATTCAATTGTGTTTTTTATTTTTATTTTTTTAGGTTTTTTACCTCAGAACTCCGTCATTAGTTAGACATATATGTATATTCGACATTGGACTTCAAAGATACATCAGAATTGAAGTCAGATTTTTTTTATTAAATGATTTATTCTTGACTACATTTTGATGTAAGTAATTGTAGCATCTTTGCGGGCTTGTTTCGTTCACTTATTGTTTAATAGTTGCATGTTAAAAATAATGAATACTTTGAAAAAGCTTTTAAACAGATATTTTATTTAGATGCTTTATTCCGTAATATAGCTATCTAATACCACACCGAACATCAAGTTTTATCCCACTAAATATTTGCCAACCCTAAAATCTCCAAACGAAACGAATGATTTATACGGCAACCCTTACTAGATTAACCCTTCCGGGATCACAAGACGCGAGGTCATGTGACCCTCTAACATTATTATTTATTGTTTCTCGACACGGTCCAGAGATGGCGCTGTTTAGTGTTTTGATTTATGCCTCGGGTTATTTATGGGGAAAGAATGGAACCGCCTGTTGCATGAGGTATTAAATGGTAGCTGTATTGAAAGGAGATAGTAACTGTAAGTACGTACTGTTAGTCTAACGAAAGTCAACTGAACACCCACGCACGTAACCACGTAACCGCTAAACGGCTTTTGATGAAATAAATAGGATTATAAGATTATAAGACGAACAGGGCCCTAATTGACTATGACAACTTGGAGATTCCTTGCTTGGAGGTCACGTCGATTCCTTCATTAATAAACGACATCTGCGAAATTTGTATTTTCTATGACGCGTCATAGAGAATCATATATGAATGCGTCATAGAGATGTCGTTTATTATAAAGGAATCGACGTGATTTCGAAGCAAGGAATCGCGAAGTTGTCATAGTGAATTAGGACCCTGGTCGGTTACCTAAGGATAAACTTAGCTTGAACTTCAACCCTTCAAACCGGAACATTAAATGTTTGCATATCTACTCCTAGGTTGCTTTGGTAGCATAAGTCCCAACTTAGATTATAGGGTATGTACATCAATATCAGTTGGAAGACTACAAATATACAACTTGACCTCTTCGCAGTACGCGCTGTCATATTCTGGCGAGGTCTTCCTAAAATATTTTAGGAAAAAAGACGACTATGGGCCTCCTCTGTCATCTACTCAGACGTAAAAATGCGGGAAAAATGCTAGTAAGTGTATAGTTTCATTATGAAGAGACATGATGGAGAAGGTAATACAGGAGAGGATGCAAGGCGCCTCGGGCGGACTGAGAATATATTCTTTTAATTGCCATCTTCTACCGTGCTACACAAATAGCGAAAATGATTAGACAACACGTACAGATGGCAAATACATAAGGATACTAAATATTTAATGACATTTTTCATAAAACCACCTAACCAATTAAAAAAGGCCAAGTAACGCTCTCCAAT
The DNA here is from genome assembly GCA_951640565.1 of Petrophora chlorosata. NCBI lineage: Eukaryota > Metazoa > Arthropoda > Insecta > Lepidoptera > Geometridae > Petrophora > Petrophora chlorosata. The sequence continues at coordinate 8,413,957 of OX621203.1, read as the reverse complement.
TTATCTACATAATCTTTTTATATGAGTTAGGTTTTTCATTAGATGAGCAGGCGGTTCATCTGATGGTAAGCAAGAAGTAATAAAAAACGCAAGCTTTCGTGCTTGGGTGTTGTGGGACAATGGTCCTCGTAGTTCCTAGTTCCCATCTAGGGAACTTTTATGAACCCTAGTTAGGGGCTAGGATTTATGTATGTGATCTTTGTTTATTAATTGCATTTATAATACAGTCGTATCGCTTCGAAGTTTTACAAGTTATTTTGTTGGAATATAAAAAATATGTACTAGATATAAAAGATAAGTACCTACTTATAAACAGCAAAACGAGATACATAATTTCCGCAACTCAGTACTTTTGGAGGACGATATTATTATGATCTCTGCTTAACTTTGTACCTAATAGCTTAGTGGCTTAGCACTTGCCGGTTATAGAGATCACTGGGTCAAAATTAATCCGGTTTTAACATAGTACACTTAAATTTAATCACTGGGTAAGTGGGGTATTTTTAATTTTTTTTTGCTACTACATTTACCGGATTTTGTAGACAACTTCCTATAAATAATATAATAAAAGACGTGTGGCACTCGGAGACTGCCGCGGTAAATAGCATTCGGAGTGGGTGTTAGGTTATTTTCGTTACGGAATTTCTGGAATCGGTCTCCACGCTCAAGGCCCGCGATGGAAGCTATGCAATAGCTTAATAATAAATAACTTTATCATTAAAACAATTTTGTCAAGGCTCTGAAATAAACGAATAAAAATTATCTTGACATCAAACAACTTGAAAACATTTTAAACTCTACAACAACTTATCAAAGTTGTAAATCACTAAAGGGCTTCTAAACTACAATAATGAGTTTGTGAGTACTCCAAGCAAACCACAGAGAGAATATTTTAGTCAAAATAATTGTGGCAATAACGGAAGTTTGCTTTAAAAGCGGTGCCACAATTTTCCAAAGTTGTGGGATGACTTCATTCTGGCGAGCTTGTTTGGTAACAAGTAAATACTTTGATCCTCTAAATGTTAGAAACTTCTTGTGATACATAAATTAAGTTGTGAATTACTTGTCTTTTGGAATTTTAGTTCACGCAGAAAAATTTCGAGTAAAGTAAGTATTTTTTACTACTACGGACTAAAAAATACTGACTTTACTTTACTTTTAGGCGCCATTTTTCAATATGGCGGCGCGAGCGGCAAAAATACGAGGTGGCAAAGTTGAGATTCGGAAAGAACACATCAAAATTTATAAAATTACCAATTTTCAAAACTCCCGGAAAACTTTCCAGGTAACCACTATATTTCGAACCAAATGACTGTACTATTTCTATAATTATTGTATATTTTCTCGTGTAGAAGAGTAGCAACGCTGTTGTTGGGTATAGGTCACTGAAGGCCTTCGACATGCACTATATTATACTAGTATAACGATAAATCTATCAGTTTTTATCGAATACATTTCGGAGAGTGTGCGTCGGAATTGCACCAACTAATTCCCCCAACCCCATTTTATCATCGGACTACAAGACGTACGGCAATACGCCACCGTTTCATGGTGGACATTACTCCCGCGCGTAGTAAGCGCTTCGTTTCCACTTTTATTATGCGTACTGCTAACGAGTGGAACTCCCTGCCAGAGTCAGTCTTTCGCGATAGCTACAATCTGGGAATCTTCAAGTCTCGAGTGAACGGGTACTATCTTGGTAAGCATGCTAGATCGTCGACCGCATCGTCGCTTACCATCAGGTGACATAGTGGTCAAACACAAGCCAAATAACAAGTAAAAAAAAACAATATATATTTATTCAGTTTTGGCATCACAGACGCACTTATGAACGTAAAAATTATCTCTACCGCATCGGAAAAAGAACCATTACTCAGAATATATGAAGCAAGAAAATATGGGCCATATTTTTAGATTTTGTTAAATTTTTTGTGATCTCGTCTTACAAAGTCTTGACCGTTAACCTAAGTTTAGGCCGTCTTAAGTGGTTAAACTATCGACTCCGGTTGATATCCTAAAATCTAAGACAACAAACGTGCATGCCCTTCAAAGCACTATAGTACTCAGAATATGTAAACCACACAAACGATCCCCCATCCAAGTATAGTGACCGCGGCGAATGTAATTAACAGTTTAAAATACAAGAATATGCTTTAAGGTGCAAGTCATAACTTTTCTGCCATCGGTACCTCCATCATAATGTTGCATTGCGCCAGCGCATCTCAGGTAGCCTGATTTAGTGCCGCCTTAATGAAACCTGTTATGTAACTCGTATTATTTATTATTTAGTCTAGAACAAGTATCCGATAGCTGGCTTCTGTCTTGGATAATAGCTCTCTGCAGTTGGTATTTAGTACTATTAATTATTCTGTGCTATTTAGTCGAGTGTTGTTATGTTTATGTTAGTACCGGTATTATTTATTAGAATAGAATTAAATAGAATAAATTAAGTTTAGATTTTTTTATACTGAACATCTTAAACAGTTTATTTCTTTCTAACTTATAGATTTCACTAAATTTAAAAGAACACTTTTTTATGGAACTGATTGATGAGAGCTAGTCGTTTACCTGATGGTAAGCGCCACGCCAGCCCATAATTGCAGTGCCACCCAGAACTTTGAATAGCATAAAAAGCTCTGCTTAGCACGGCATTGCGCTTATCACCCCAGACTTTAGATATTTAATCTCATATGCCCAGTAATTTCGCTGGTTACAATGCCCTTCAAACCGGAACACAGTAATGCTTGCGCACTACTGCTTGGCGGTAGAATAACTAAAAAAGCGGTGGTACCTACCCAGACGGCCTCCCGCATACGAGAGACCTATCAAAAGTAAAACCATTAACTTTTATACATTTATCTCCGTTTCACGTCTGATCATGTTGGTGACCCCTAATCATATTTCACATAATTTAATACTAATTACGAAATACCATAAACGGTTTTTAAATCTGCTTTGTTATCTTAAATCGTATATTTTCACGTCACTATTCGAATTCAAGTGATCGTAAAACCCAACTTAAATCATTCGATAACAAATCTTGCCTCATTTTCAACACATCGTTCGGTCATTAAATCTCCTATTAAGGGGATAAAATAAAAAAATCTACTCAAAAAATGTGTACTTGAAGACACCTTGTATATAAAGTTAAATCCACATATTTTAATAATCAGAAGAAAATCTAAGACGTCTTAATTATGTTATCAAATAAAAAAGTATATTTCCTATGATCATTTTGTCGGCAACATTTCAACAGAAGTCATTAAAACACGTATCTGGATATCTAAAGAAATCTATCCTATGTTAAGGTAATGTTTGTAATTAATTTCCTTTTAAATTCGACAAAAAATTCGAAGCATTCGCAATGTCAGTCGGTTGAGCAGATGACGGTATTTGTGTAGAGATGTTAATACCACTAAAAGCGTTATTTATTAAACAACCCTTTTATTTCGTTAGGATTTGTAATGAACTTTTACTGGGATGTCTGGAAAAGATCGCTTTGAGCGATAAGACCGCCCATTGTGAAAATAGTATAAGTTAATTGTAATTTCATCTTCAGCTCGCTCAAATCTTAAGTTAGCTGAAAATCTGCTTCCATAAGGAAGCAAGCGAAGCGAAGATTTCCTTTTGCCTGTAAATTTTTGTTTCCTGTTTTGGTGCTCAATAAAGTATTATTGTATTGTATTGTATTCCGCAATAATATAAATTAACTAATTACTTAGTTGAATTACATGCGTTCTTATTGTTATTTTAGTTTTAATTGTTTCTGCATTAGGTATGGTGTTGTACTGAAGAGTTATTCTATTTTATCCCAATATATGTTGAGAAAGAATCGACTATAACTATTTATGTAAGATTAATTTTGAATATATACGTCAGCTTGCTGATATAGTTTTGTCATTTTGATATTGTACATAACGCTTAGTAGGTAGATGATGGATAACAGAGAGTCAACAAATGTTAAAGTAAGTAGTATGCTATGCTTGAACATTATCTATCCCATCTCATTTACCATCAGTGTTTATTTTATTGTTATTTATGAATGTTACTCTATCTCGCAAAAAACATTAAACGAATTGTAATTTTTGGTGATCTTGGAAAAGAATATAATGTACATTTTTTAGCCTGGAAAACCGCGGATAAAGCCGTAAGAAGCAACAAGTTAATAAAAAATATCTTCTAAATTAAACAAGGGAACTAATATTTGATAATAATTGTACTCGTGGTAGGTCTCGTATGCGGGAGGTCATCTGGGTCAGGTACCACAGCTTTGTCAGTCATTCTGCCGCCAAGCAGTAGTGCGCAAGCATTACTATTTTCCAGTTTGAAGGGTATTGTAGCCAGCAAAATTCTGGGCATATATTTAATTTTAGACTTAATATCTGATGTCTTGTTGTGATGAGCGCAATACAGTCCTATGCAGTGTTTTTTATAGTATTCAAAGTTCTGAGTGGCACTACAATTGCTATGGGCAGGCGTGGTGCTTACCATCAGGCGAACGACATGCTCGTCTTTTTCTGTTACAATAAAAATAAATGTTGTAACAACTCTATAGACATGACTAAAGTCACATTGTTTTCGGCCAGCCCGTCCCGCGTAATGATCATTTTTCCATCAGATCTCATCTGACATCGGTGTTTATTTATAAAACCTTCCACCACACTTCTCCACGTTTATTAAACCGACCAATTTAATAATGAAACGATTATTCAAGGCTTTATCTTGTCGGCATCGCACTTGAGGCGATGTTTACTGTTACGCATCGAATATAAAAGGCTTGTCAAAATTCTTACTTTATCGTCGGATGGTTAAGGAATGGGGGGAGAATCAGGTTGAACTGATGTTGAGTCAGATTTAAAATACCGACTTTTTCATCACAGATCTGTTTCAAGATACAAATCAGAACGTTATATGTTAAATTTTTCAGGAAAATTTCTTATATGACAGTTTATCCCAATCGGTAGAAGCGCAGTTTGCCATCAACATTTTTATCCATTCAACAAATTCCAATTCGGTTAAGTTCGAAAACAAATTCTTTCATTTCTATAAGATGCGGGAATGTGTACTCTGCTAGTATACTAATAGATTTTTCTAGAGCATTTGATTTACTCAATATAAACTCGCTAATGTCCAAACTCGGCTACTATGGTTTTGACTGCCAAGCTCTCAAATGGTTTAACAGCTACCTCAGTAATCGTTATCAATGTGTAAATCTTAATCGTAATGACGGTACCGCATTAGTTTCCGATAAAGTGGCTTGTAAAAGGGGGGTTCCTCAGGGATCAATTTTAGGACCGATATTTTTATTTTGTACTCAGCAGACATAATAACACATATAAGGCACTGTAAGTTTCACATTTATGCCGACGATATTCAAGTGTATATCTCTTGCACAGCAAACGATATTAACAATGCCATAACTAAGATAATAATAATGCCAACAAAGTTCTGGGTGGTACTGTTATTGTTATGGGCTGGCGTATTGCTTACCATCAGGCAAACGACCAGCTCGTCTCGTCATTAAGTTACATAAAAAAAAACTAAACTCAATGAAGATCTTTCGAGTATAGCTACAAAATACTTAATTTTCGGAAGTAGGCATCAGCTACGGCACGGAATTTGGGTTTGCTAATGGACTGCGACTTAAGATATGAAAAACATATTTCGAACTCTGTTAGCAATTGCTTTTACAGATTAAAAGTCCTATATAGAATGAGACCGAACCTCACGGAAGAATTGCGTATACAGCTGGTAGAGACACTTGTGCTTTCTAAACTAAACTACATGGACGTAGCGTCTGCTCCTCGTCTCGTCAAAAGCTCATCCAACGAGTCCAGAAAGCTTGTGCTTGCTTCTGCTTCAACATTCCAGTCAGAGATCACGTAACCCCCTACCTAAATAAGCACTGCATTCTAAAAATGACATATCGTCGCAAACTCCATTTAGCCTGTCTTCTTTTTGGTATCGTCCTTCATAAAGCTCCTTATTTCTACGAAAAATTATCCTGAATGTCGAGTCAAAGACCTCATGCGCCGCGGCGGCAGAGTGCTATACAATTCGTAACGCAACGACACAGCTCTGCGGCATTTAGAAGTAGTTTCCGATACGTAGCTTCGAAATTCTGGAACAATATACAACCGCCGATCCGGAATCTGCATTATGTTAACAGTTTCAGATTTAAATTGAAAAAATATCTTAGTAACCACCAAAGCAGCCAGGAAACCGTAGTTGAGCGTATATTTTAGATTTATAGTAATTGTAATTTAGTGTATTTTTTATGTTTCTGTTTTTATTATATTTGTTTTGCCATAATAAATTTATTTCTTTCTTTCTTTCTATACCCCAATTTTCCACTACCTATCAAATGGCTAGTAGAAGAGTACAGTTACTAAAAAAAATATTAGTTGTGTTAAATAAATGCAGAAGATAAACTTAGAAATTCGTGCGACTTGTAAATATCTATATTTATTTATTAAACATATACGATTTTTTGCAGTAGGTACTTATCATTAATCCTAATATTATAAACGCGAAAGTGTGTAAGAATGTATGGATGTATGTTTGTTACTCTTTCACGCAAGAACTACAGAATGGATTTTGATGAAACTTTACAATAATATAGCATCAGAAGACCTCGAAGGTATACGAACTATTACCTGATTATAAAATATTTAATTTTATATATTTATTATTATTTACTTTTATTTTTTATTTTTTTTTGTAATTGAGAAATGAGACAAGCCAATCGTTCGCCTGTTGGTAAGTGCCACCTCTTGCCCATAACAATTGCAACGCCACCCAGAATTTTTATCATGCATATTACTGCTAACGGTGCATTTCGCTCGTTATCCCGAGACAAGATATGAAGTCTTTCAACTTGCATTGCTAGATTACTATTACGATTGGTATTTCAATAGTACACATCTCGGTCGTTGGACCTTCTTCAGACAGTAGGCTGGCCGTCGTGTGGCAGTTACTGCACCTGACGAGTCTTAAACAGACGAAACAGCTGTGATCATCATCAGCCCATTACATTCCCTTGACATCCACGACACGGGCCTTCTCTCATGGAGAGTATGGGCCATAACACTGACCTAGTGCGGGTTGGTGAATATCACATGTCCTTGAATTTTTGTGATGAATCCTTGGACTTGTCGGTTTCCTCACGATGCTTTCCCTCACCATTTTTAGAGCGAGTATTAAGTCCGCACATAACTTAAGAAAGTCAGTGGTGCGGGGCCAGCGGGATTCGAACTCGGGTGCGTCGGATCGAAAGCCGCACGTTCTCCCACTAAGCCACACTCGCTCTTACAGCAGCTAAACACTCCCAAAATTAACATGGGCCTTGAAACTTTTCAAATTACTAATTCGAGTTGTTTTCATCAAGTTGATTCGTAGTAACCGTCATAATTTGAATTACGACTACGTTCTCGGTTGTACAATAAAAACATCAGAGCATCCAGCTAATCATGCTCAAACCATTCCTTTTCTTGCGAGCCGTACAAGTCACATACAAGCTAGGAAATAAGAGAGAGGTACAAAGACAAGCCAAATTGAGCAGATAACAAAAACTAGACTAGATCTGACCACCGGCGTGCCTTATTCAAAACGAGTTGAGAAGACGATGCAGGGGACATTCCCACATACACCGCTGTGTTGTTCTCCACTGTGGAACGGCAACTATCCTATCCTACTAGTATTATAAATGCGAAGGTTTGTGAGGATGGATGGATAGATAGATGGATGGATGTATGGGATCGATGGTTGGATGGATAGATGGATAGATGGATGGATACATGGATGGATGGATGGATAGATGGATAGATGGATGGATACGTGGATGGATGGATGGATACATGGATGGATGGATGGATAGATGGATAGATGGATGTTTGTTACTCAATCACGCAAAAACTACTGAGTTAATTTTGATGAAATCTAGGTGCTTTAGATCCTAGAAAAGGACACATGCTACTTTTTATCCCGATAAACCGCGGGTGAAACCGTGGGGCGCAGCTACTTGTGGAAATAAATTGCCACTCCTTAAAGACAAATCAATGGCAAATCTATGATAACTTTATCCTCAGATAAAGTTTTGACTGTCTACTCGAAGACTTTATCCCATTCGCATCTAAAGTGAAGTGAACGAAACAATTCTACTGTTTAATCTGTGAAACAATCACGTGTGAGTAGCGCATGCGCGCCACGTACCAAGACAAGATTTAATAATTGTTAAACTCTGCCGTTGTCTAATGGACAAAAGCAATGTCGTGCCCCTTTCCCGGTATCGGGCAACGTCGGAGATCGATGTATGGAGATCCGTTCGGACATTTACATATGCCACGTCTATTATTTCACGAATTTAGAATGTTCTGCATGGTTACCAATCGGTCGACCGTTTACTCGAGGCAGCTTAGAAACTAGGTATTTCTAGTTGACGTATGTTTTATTTAATTATCATTTCGATATAGTCCTATCTTACTAACCCTACTATTATTACAAATGCGTAAGTTTGTGAGGATGGATGGATGCATGGATGTTTGTTACTCAATCAAGCAAACAACTACTAAATGGGTTTTGATGATATTCGATTTATAAATAAAAGACTTGTAATAAAAGGACATGTGATATCCACCAACCCGGACTGGGCCAGCATGACCTATACTCTCACTATGAGAGAAGGCCCGTATCCCAGCAGTGGGAACGTGATGGACTGATAATGAAAATAAATAGAAGAGTATAATAATCAATTATTATACTCTTCTAAACATAAATCCGTCACCTACCATCATAAGTTTTACGTAGCAGACAAGTAACAGCCCTATGAAGCTTACCTACTGTTGTTTATTTTCGACGTAGGACGATAGAATAGACAATGAGTTACAATGTTGTATTGTAACATATGAAGATGAGCTGGCAAATCGGTTAGCGTGCCTCCGACTAGTTTATAACTTTGTTAGGTCTAACAACGTAGAACGAAAATAGATGCTTTTATTTTTTCATTCTCTTTCTGTTTTGGAATGCAGCTTGAAATTAGTCCTGACTTTGAGAGTTTTCAGGACACACACTATCTCGCTATCTGACTGAGATATCGTAACATTGCTTAAATAATTAAATTAACTAATTGGGATCAAAACCTTTGGTCCATGGGGTTCGAGTTCCCAAAACATTTTTTTAAACTGCACCACGACTTGTCAAAGCCGCGGGTGACAAAAGGGCTGGCTCATTCCTGTCTTAAAGATTAGCGTTAGCCATTCAACGCGGGAATGCAACCAGCGTTCTTGGCACTTTGCCTCATGGACATAGGACATCACTTGTATATAAACATTTTTAGGTCTATACAGTTTAGTATCTTTATAATTGGTGTTTTTATTTTTTAATTTCACCTGTAAATAGAATGAAATAAATTGTATTGAATTAAGTAAAATAATTCAATAATAATAATTGGGTATTTATTAAAAAAAAATAAAAAAGGTTTGTTGTGAAAGGTTATTGTCCGAAAGGCGATAAGTCCGCCCATTGAACTGTAGTTTGTTCTGTAACTTGTTATTCTTTTTTATGGTATACAATCCTATTTTATTTTCCTATCAATTTTTGTATTTTTTTTATGTATGTTTTTGACCAGTTTTCACTGAAGTATTGTAAATAATATTAAATGCATTATTCTAAAAATTTAAAACGACTCGGGCAGGAATCAATCCTGCGTCTTCGGAATACTGTCCCAACACCTTAGCCACTGAGCCACCAAGCTAGCTAGCAATCTGCTCGAGCAATCAAACCTCTTCTATCCTTTTTATCTCATCAACTATGTTAGTACTTCAAAAAAGGCATAGCATACTTTTTATCTCCAAAAACTGCGGGAGAAACCGCAGGGAGCAACTAGTAATTCAATAATTATAGCGACTCGGTTCGGTTAAGGCCTTTTTAATGTCTTAATTAAAATTATAATTGTAACATATTTAAATTATCTTCTTGCAACAGCATCAATCGTGCAGTTTCACGCGACAGGACGCTGCGTCAGAGGCATGACCGATAGCGAGTAGTTAATAGATATGACTTCCGGTCGCATTTGAGAGGTGAGTGGTGACCAGGCTTTATAATAACGTCGTTTACTTAGAAACTATCAGGTACTAGAATTTACGAGTACCTATTTGTATATGCTCTAGTTTTTTTTTTAAATAATGTCAATTATTCAGAAACTATTCCCATTAAAATAATGTTATACCTAAACTGCTATTTTTTATGGTATTGAGTGTTGAGACGAGGAAAGCGTTCGCCTGATGGTAAGCGCCACGCCTGCCCGTAACAATTGCAGTGCCACCCAGAACTTTTTATGCCATGAAAAGAACTATGTGGCACTGCATTGTGCTCATCACCCAAATACATAATATTAAGTCTCATATGCCCAGTATTTTATTTATTTTTAACCAACTTCAAAAAGGAGAAGGGTCTCTATTTGATTGTATTTTTTTATGTTTGTTACCTCAGAACTCCGTCATTTATGAACTGATTTAGAAAAATTCTTTTTGCGTTGGGTTAGTAAAGCTACAAAGTGTTTCCATATACATTTCATTGATATTTAACCTTGGACTTCGAAGATACATTGAAGTCGGTTTTGGTTTTTTTTCTAATAATTAATTATAAAGTAATTATATTCGAATGCAATGGAATCAGGCGTGACGTTGCGGAAATTCACCTCAAAACTGAAACGCAATGAAAATATATAGTGCAATCCCGCTGAATATATAAGACCTACATAATATTCAGCGGGATTACCCTATATAAATATAAATAATAACATACTTATAATATAGATAGGTACTAACACATAACAAGAAAAATTGATTAAAATTATATTAACATGGCAATATTTTTAGGAAGAAATGACTTGATACAAACTAATATGAATCATTGTAAATATTTACACAATAATGGCCAACTGACGTGCACTCACTTGCAAACACCCTCACAGGGTACTTGTACATACCCACTATGATAGCTTATAAGAACTTTGCTTTAATTTGACTTAAATAATATAATGTATGTACAATGATTGTAATAAATAAATAAATAAATATATTTTCATTGCGTTTCAGTTAATTCTATTCGCAAGATATTTTATAAAATTATCTTAAGTCTTGCAATTAAAAAGGGACGACGACGACAGCATCTACATCTCGTCACTTTAATCCTACATTAACTCTAGAGCCAGTTCTTAAGCTCCACTAGATAGAGAGCGGAGATACTTGAATATAACATACGAGGATATAGTAGAGCTATGATCTGTAATATTGCATAGGCACTCCATGTAATACTTATATAACTGTTAAGGACCTTTTTGCGTGGGAGCTATCCAAGCTTTTTACAAGCTTTTTAACTTGCAATGTTTGGGTCAAATCTTGTAAGTTAAATCAGAACTACTTCCTCTTATCGTACGGTGTTGAAATTTTGCATACTTGTCAAAGTCCAATGACAATGCAATATTATGGTGACGGCCAGTTGATTTGATGATGGAGAACGATGGTGGGAACTCCTTGACGGATAATCGTGATCTATTTGTGTTTGGGCTCATTTTAATTTGTTCGCGGTTCCGATTACGAATTTAAATAAATAAATACGCCCAACGATCACATACATAGATCCTGGCCCCTAACTAGGGAACCAAGAAGTATGAGTACCATGGTCCCACAACACCTAGACTCTTCAGACATTTCAGATTTGTTAAAAGCTTGTCTTAAAAAAAAAATATTTTTTTACAAATATCTTGTAATAGAGACAGGTCAGATAGTAGTAGAACATAGATCTATAAAAGATCTATGTTCTACTTCTATCTGACCTGATGCTAAATTGTTTTTTTTTTATATTTCAATAATTAATATTTAAGAAAATAAAACCGACTTTCTGATGTATCTTCAAAGTCCAAGGTCGAATATCGATGTAATTTATATGGGACGACCTTAAACCTATACTGAACCTAACACCAAAAGAATTTTCCAAATCAGTTTAAATGACGGAGCAATCAAGTAACAAACGTACAAAAAAAAACATACAGTAGTATTGAAAACTTCCTTTTTGAAGTCCGTTAAAGAGCCATATCATTTGAAACACCTCAACGGGATACCGTGGCATTCAGAACATTACGAATTAGCATATTCTACTGCCGTTTAATAGATCTGCGTCACATTGGGAATATACGCTCACAAATTTAACAATTCTCAATTTCAATAAAACTCCTTCGACAGCCCTAACGAAGGCTCATTAGCGACAAAAAGTACACAAAAATGCACGCACAAACACCTCATACATCCCAATCAGCATCAACGTTAAAATAAACGTTGGGACAACAAATCAGTGACAACCCTGTGTTAGTGTCAGGGACACACGGTTGTGGAGTTTGATAAGTAATTGACTGAGTTTCAAAAGCTTGTAATGTTCGAAAGTTTCTAAATGATTTATCAGTGATAACCATGATATTATAAAACAAACATGTTTTGTTCCTTGATTTGCAGCAAACTAGTCCAGACAATTTTAAGGTTGTTACATCTTTCATTTCTGCCAAGCACGCTAGTCAAGAAAGTAACTGGATGTTAAAAAATTAAGACTGACAGAGGAGGTTACAGAGTTAACAACTAAACTTAAAAGATACGTAAAGTATGCTTCCGAATAAGTAAGCTGATGAGGCAATGGGCTGGTCACATATTTATCGAAGACCCGGTAGCCAATGAGTACCTAAACGAGATCTAAAGTGGAAAAGAAGTTTAGACAAACGTAGCGCCCTCCGGCCAAATGGAGCAACAACGTGCGTAAAGTAGCTACCAGTAACTACATGAGAAGAGCCAAATATCAGGCTCAATGGCATGCATTAGTAGAGGCCTATGTCCAGCATAGGACTCGTACAGGCTGTTGATTATAATGATGAGATGCTTCATAAATCAGCCAGCGACGTTCGCTAAACTACCTATTTGTGAATCACATTCTAAAACAACGCGACACCCAATTAAGGGGGTTGAAGAGCAAATTTTTCAGCACAGCCCTATTCGGGCGGGACGCGCGTTCGTCAAAGCGCGGCGCACACTTAACTTATACTCATACAAACGCCTATCAAGTGGGGATTCTTAGCACTCAGCGCACTGTATAAGGCACCGCGGGTAAATTAGTACCGCCAATTGTGTTAACGCTGTTAAACCCTGTTTCGAGCGGCGATTGTCAGCTGGATTTATCATGTCGTTGCGAGTGTTTGCTGGTAAATGGAGGCTGGTAGTGAGATGGAAAGTGTCGGTTCATTAGTGGAGCACTTTGTTGGATGTTTGGATGGATTTGTTAGCTCGCGAGATACGGCTACGACTTGAGGATGTTGGAAGTTACAGGACATACTGTTCAGGAGGGATACCTTTTTTTCAATCATTGAACTGAGTGTTGAGTCGTGCAAATCGTTCGCCTGATGGTAAGCGCCACGCCTGCCTATTACAATTTCGTTGCCACCCCAGAACTTTTATACCATAAATAGCACTGCGTAGCACTGGCTACAATGGCCTTTAATATCTTCCCGATTACTCTAATTAGGTAGGTACCAGTCACATGTATAATTGTTGGGCTAGCGTGGTGCAATATAGCCCATACCTACTCTCTCAATAGGAGCATCTACGATTATCTTAATGATGAAGATAAAAATTAAATTATTTAAGTAAGACCTTATAATATGCAGTTGAGAAGTTGCACTAGTATGTAACGCAAAAAAATGCTTTATGCCATAGACGTTCTAGAACTCAATAGCACGAGTTTCCATGAGAATTCAAATAGACGGTCCTTTTATAGACACCGGTCGCATACTGTGAACAGTCACAATTGGAAACGATTGGTCTCACAGTGCCACTAGACAAATGAGGCGATTCGAAAGTGTATCATTTAAATAGAAAACTGGATTATGTGACATGTTACTTACCTTACTTATGTGTACAGGTGGGGAGAAAAGTGTTCATAATAGTCAACCGTTTTTTTATAAAAATTCAAATTGTCTCACCAACAAATCTCGAAATAACAGTATTGAGCTTAGACGGACTGTGTGTGATGCTGAGAAATTATGTAGTAATTAGTGGTGCAAGATTCAAAGACATGTACAGTGAGTAATAGAAGATAGAAGTGAATAGAAAGTGAGTATGTAACATAATTGATATAAAACGGCTAAGACTCACTGTAAATGTCGAAAATTACTCCGACCAGGTTTCAGACATTTTAGAAGTGCTTCTTCTGGGAGTTATGAGATCAAGCCGCGGCGTAGGTCGCGAGCGCTCGCACGTAAACAATTATGATTAACAATATAGTATATAGTATCAATTATGAATAATAACACTCACGAAACTTTTCGAAATCTAGTATGTAACATGTTGTATATACTCACTTTTTACCAGAAAGTATTGAATAGATGATTGAATAGCTGACTGACTAGGGCTTACCCCCAAAAGTTTCTGAGGTACACCCAGCACCAGCTATTTATCTGCAGCTTTCTGCTGCTTTTAGGCTTATACAGAAATCAGAAAACAACTCGGCTCTATTCGTGTATCCGCCACTTTAGGGCAACGATGAATTATGTTTTACGGTTTTGTGGAACTAAGGGCTGTCTTTATGATGAAGATCCCAGCTATTTTGACAGTTTACAAAATACGTCTTCCTTTACAATGCACATAGTTATGTGAATTTCAACCAAAACAAGATAATATAGATTAAAAAAATAATCTTAACTACACGTTTTCATGCGCCTTAAAATTAAAAAAAATGCATTGTCATCGAGTTCTGAGCTACCCTGAAAAATTCAGCCTGATAACTAATCGTGAAGTGCTCAAAATTTGAGTTTCAAGATTCCACCCCGAACGACAGACAGACAAACAAGAAAGTGAATTCTTGAAAATACTGACATAATCTGTAACATAACTTTATTAGCTAAACGCTTTTAGTTGTGACTGTACCAAAACAGACTATTAAAGCCAGAAGTGAAAACACTCACATATGAGCGATATATCCTTCTAAACGGTTGTAATACTGTAATGATAGTATCTGGACAAGGTGTGATAGAGTGAAAACTTACTTTTCCTGGTTCCACCTGATTATTAAGTGATAACTTGATAAGAGTAGATAAGAAATTGTGGATTGCTGTCGAAATGCTGAGATTATTATCGTGATTGCTGAAAATGACTACTCATAGTCTCATGCTTCAAAATAGTACGCTCGTAGCGCTAGTAGCGTAGCTCGCCTAGCCGGTCGTAACAAATCTGCTAGGTTCAACAACATCGCTGCGGTTACCACTTGGATGGGTGATCGTTTGCGGTATTTAAATCTGACCACTACCATCTCTTAGGATATTAGGTGTTAGGTCATGTTGAAGGTCTTCGGGCGCTTTATAATTCTGACACCAGTGCTGGTCAAATATCCAAACGAGAAAAAAGGCTACTGCTAGCATTTGAAATACTTTAATGCTAAATTAGAATGAAGTATATCATAGAAAGTTGAATCTGTTATTGGCACGCGTGTTGTTAACCATCAGGTGGATGCCTGCTCGTCATTCAATTCTATTTAAAAAACTGCGTAGCGTTTGTAGCATGCGTGGCAATGGACTTGCTGCAACGAATGACAAAAATTGGAGCAAGGGGCTTAAATTTTTGTTCCGTTTTTTGCTACAAATACTAAATTACTCTCTTTCTTCTCAAAATCCATAAATAACTTGCAAGCTGATGCTTGCTTAGAAAAGTAGATACTTACCGACAATAATACTCACTCCATAAAATATGCTAACACAAAGGACGTAACGACCTCCCAGAGGAACTAGGGGACACAGGAACAGGGGACAGTGGGGCAAATAGAGACAATGGGACGAAATTACACCCGGCCAATTGAGCCGATGTAAACTTGATCCCCCTTATTGTGTCCGCAGTTGATACGGAAGGGGAGCAACCGGGTTTGGTACATAGGTAAAGTTAATATTGTTTTTTAATTTTAAATTTATATTGAGAAGGCGAACGATGTCCGATTGCAGACGTGTATATTGGTGGTTAACTTTGCTCCATTTCATTAGCCTTTCATTAGTTTGAATTTACCAAATACCATCACGGGATTATTTCAAACTGGAAGCTTGTAATTGGCTATTTTTCAATATTGAATTTTAAATTATTTTGTAATGACAGATGTTAGCCCCCCAAAAATACTAAATATTATTAACTCATCCCGGCTTCGCACGGATGCAATTTACTAATGTGGTGTAATTTTTTGACGACTTAATCCCAAAGCTATTAATTTTCTTTGCCATAAGTACAAAAACTTAATTAGAATGTACATATGTTCCATTATTAACTCTCCGTAAAAATCGCTAAATGACAGTGAAAACCGTATAAGAATACGTTGCGTGATTTAGAAGAAGTAAGCGGGGAAACAGAAATGAACATAAGCAATAATAAACAAATAAATAATAGTAATGAGTATACCTAATAGTAATGAGCATATGTGCATGAAATGAGTTTGATAGCGACTTTGTTTTATATTATTTAGATAAGAGATGGCATTAAAATAAGTTTGTACCTATCCGTCACGAGAGCAATGAAATGCTGCGTTGTCTAGTCCAACGTAAGCCAATCAAATTAAAAAGGCTCCAAATTGATTGCTCTTAGTACCTAAGCAGGATGGTTTCATTACTCAATTTTAAATACCTAATAAGTAAAAACTTGTGTTAAGTGTGTAAAGTACTCAGTTGTGTAAAAAACGAATGCCCACTGCTATTTTACGAGGTAACTAGATCAAACTCGACACTCACAAAAAGTTACCTCTAATGTGACTTTCAAAAATCCCAAGTATCAAAACTCCTTGATCCCGCTACATAGGTGCAATACTCGTCAATTTGTTCGCGTCGACGCGTTCCTATTTAGTACACCGATTGTTCCGTGAGACTCTAATGATGCTTTTGTGACAGCAATAAGTTACTTATTTGATTAATTTACGTCAAAATATAGCAAAATATAGCTTAATAATTAGATTTATTGTTACTGAATAGTATTATTTATTTTTATTCATTGACAATTAGGCAATTAATTTGTAAGAAGTTTAAGATTTTTATGCACGTGACTTTGATGCAGGTAACATTCTTTTAATTTTGTTTTTAAAATATGTCTATTCCCTGGATGGAGCGACGATATACGCAGGGTTGCTAGTAGCGACTGGAAAAAGAAAGCCGAAGATCAGTCTCAATGGCGTGCTATGGGAGAAGCCTATGTCCAGCAGAGGACTGATGTAGGCTGGTGATGATGATGATGTTGCCTCTTTTCTGATATTATGTTGTGATATTTTTTTAGTGATTTAGCGATTTTTTTTATTATTTATAGGCTTGCGTTTGACCACTATCTCACCTGTTGTTAAGTGCGATATTAGGTGTATGTCCTCACTCCTCACGTATTGCATAACCATAAGAGAATTTAGTAAATACCTAGTCACAGGGGAAATGCTGGATATTTCGTTTGTTACTTCATTATCAGCACATTACGTTCCCACTGCTGGGACACGGGCCTTGTCTCATAGAGAGAGTATGGGTCATAATCCTCCTCGCTGGCCCAGTGCTGGTTGGTGGATGTCACATGTCCTTGAATTTTTGTGATGAATTCTTAGACTCACTATCTTTTTTTTACTCTTTTTAGAGAGATCAGGACATAACTTAAGAAAATTATTGGTGCGGGGCCAGCGGGATTCAAACTTGGGTGAGTGAGATCGACAGTCGCACGTTCTCCCACTGACCCACACTCGCTCCTTTGTCACTAAGCAGACAATAATTAGTACTATAGGGTATTCTATGATAATTTTATAAATGCGAAAGTTTTGTCTTTGTTAGTTTGTTACTTCTTCACGCTGTAACGAATTTCGAAAGTAAAAATAGCTTATACCCTGTATTAATACAAGCTTTATTTAATTTTGTCAAACCGTGAGTAAAACCACGAGGCGCAGCTAGTACTTTATCTTTCACAGATTTCGAGATTAATAGTTTTCGAGATTCCTTTTCACAGCGTCATAACCGAGTCAATCTAAAATGAGTCTTAAAGTTAACGCTTATTAATAAGCTATTGACTTATAATTATCACTGTTGCAAATCTAAAATGGCCACTAGGCATTGTAGGCAGTGAAATTACTGGGCATATGAGACTTAATATCTGATGTGATTTTTATGTTCCTTTTTTTTTCTTTTTTTTACTTCAAAGGTGAACCATATAAATTTAATTTATCGGAATTGAATCAGCACTTTAAATATATATATATTTATATATATATATATATATATATATATATATATATATATATATATATATATATGTATGTATAAGTTAAGTCTTGAAGTAGGTTTATGTTTCTTTCTAAAAATCAATTATTTATTATGGTATTAAAAGTTCTGCGTGGCACTGCAATTTTTATGGGCAAGCGTGGCGCTTACCATCAGGCGAACGACTAGCTCGTCTTTTCACTTAGTTAACTAAAATAAATAAAATATACCGGCAAAAATAAATCGTTAGCTAAATCCTGTTTCTAACTAAGACAAAGCGTCCAGTCAGTTACTAATGGCGTGGCGAGCTGAGCACGCGAGGCTCTCACCTGAACCGCAGATTACACCATAGTTACACTGGGTCCGTTGTTAATACCCCCGGTTAATTTTGCTCCCGGCCTTATTGCCCCCCATTCTAATTGATGTATTTTTTTTTTATATTTGTGACCATGTACAGTTAGCCATAAAATTTAAATATTTGTTTATGTTTGACTGAAAAATCTAAACTGCTATAATAACAAGGAATATGCGTACGTCATGTCACTAAATATGGCAATAAATGTGCGATAGTTTTTTTCTGCGGTAGCTGCGGTAAAAGGCGTTTTTAAATATATTTTATTAGCAAAATATAACGATATAATTACTGAAAACATATGTTATATTATAACATATAGTCTAGGTACGTTGATGGTTTTTTATGCAATTTATAGAAAAAAAAATATAAGTATATATCATTTAATCAATATTTCATTACTATTATTTATCTGA
The DNA here is from genome assembly GCA_951640565.1 of Petrophora chlorosata. NCBI lineage: Eukaryota > Metazoa > Arthropoda > Insecta > Lepidoptera > Geometridae > Petrophora > Petrophora chlorosata. The sequence continues at coordinate 8,394,903 of OX621203.1, read as the reverse complement.
CAATATTTTACATACGTTTGAATATTTATTATTAATAATAAAAAGTACATCTGCATCTGACGGTACTTTAACACAAAAATAACATTTAATTTAAAACAACACAGTCGGGGGCAAAAAGCCCGGGAGCGAAAAACCGGGGGCATAAACCACGGACCCGTGACACTGGCATTACCATAGAATACTGCACAGTCTCTACAGCCTGGACCACAGATAAGGTTGGAGTTACTACCAAGTCACAGATTAGGTGATAGTCTCATATCACAGATTATCTGGTAGTTTGTTTGCAATTAAAGAATGCAGAATTCTTTAGCGGACAGCCACCGGGCAATCAGGATAATCGTCGCGATTAACACTTGGACGAGATACGATAAAAGTAAGTTGCTTAGTTAAATGGCTAGGCTGTTATTACGGAATACACAAACATTTGCCAGATAAAATAGAAGAGGATAGAATAACAATAATATGAACGAGTGTGGCTCAGTGGGAGATCGTGCGACTTTCGATCCGACGTACACGAGTTCGCTTCCCCCAGGCCTCGCACTACTGACTTTCTTAAGTTATGAGCGGGTTTCACACTCGCTCTAAAAACAGTGTAGGAAAACATCGTGAGGAAACCGGCATGTCCAAGAGGTACCTAATCATAAAAATTCAAAGACATGTGACATCCATCAACCCGCACTGGGCCAGCGTGGTGGATTATGGGATGAGAGAGGGCCCCTCTATGAGAGAAGGCCCGTGTCCCAACAATGGGAACGTGATGGGCTGATGATGATGATGAACAATAATATCCTACTTCCTACTTACTAATATCATGAATGCGAAAGATTGTAAGGATATATGGATGGATGGATGTATGGATGGATGGATGGATGGATGTGTGTTTGTTACTAGGAACGATTTTTTATAAAATTTGGTATGCAGGTAAGTATTTAAGTCATTGATAAGGACATTTCTACTTTTTATCCCGGAAACCGCGGGATGCAGCTATACTTATAAATATGCAAAAGTTTGTGAGGATAGATTGATGGATAGATGGATGTTTGTTACTCAATCACGCAAAAACTGGTATTGGAAATTTGGTATGTAGGTACTTTAGGTCCTAGAAAAGGACATAGGCAGGCTATTTTTTAACCAGGAAAACCACGGGTGAAACCGCGGATTCCAACTAGTATTCTATAAAAAAGTCGTAAAAATGATAAAGAAATAAAAGTTTTAAAAGTCTTTAAAATGGGTTTTCGATGTTATAGCATAAAACCCGTTATCGAGAACCTATTTATTTGTTAATCCAGGAGCGTTATTTCCTTTGCAATATTAATATGCTTATTTCTTTTATTCCATTATTCTTTTAAGTCTTATTTATCTTCCGTCCTCGTTCCGTGACCGCTGATTGCTTTCGTGAGTCGAAAGAGATATTGTTCTTTTAAAAGTCTTTTAAAAGGTGCCGCGTGATTGAAAGCTTTTAAAACTGTTGCACCCGAAATGGTATTGTCCGTGGTTGGTTTTGTTTTTGGGTGCTTCGATGAGCTAATGGAAATCTTGTGTTGTTTTAACCTCCGCCGCAAAAAGTAGGGGTGTTATAAATTTGACCACTATGTGTGTCTGTCTGTGTGTTTGTTTGTGGCACCATGATGAATATATATAATTATATGTGGCTCTGAATCTATGTAATTATAAGTGTAAAAGGATTTTGATGTGATACTACTTTGTACATTTTAATGACACTGCCGGAGTCGAGATTTTCCTTATCTTGTGTGACATACATCTATTCGTATTACAAAGGAAAACAATAATTTCTAAATTCAAAATCTTATTAAAAAACTAAATTTTTAGTAAAGAGTGTAAAATAATGTGTACTGCTGCAAGTACTTTGCCATCAAATTATTTGTAATCATTATCACACACAAGCAAAAATTCAGTAAATTAAAAATAAAAAAAAACTGATACATGATACCTATAAAACGTAAAAACGACTGAATGGATTTTGATAAAACATGTCAAAGAACCACCGCTAGAAAGCCTGCTTTCAAATAAAAACAAAAAAACTGCATCCAAATCGGTTCACCCTTTTAAGAGCTACGGTGCCACAGACAGACAAACAGACAGACACACATACTGTAAACTTATAACACGTTTTATCACATTTTGCGTCGGGGGCTAATAAAATAAACACAAACTTATCCAAAAAATTATGTAATATAATTAATATAATAATTTTATTAGTCTATTTGGTATATTGTTGACATCCAATTATTTTATTTGATAAATTTCGTATATTGTTTGACATTCAATTTTTTTTGTTTCAATTTATTGTATAATTAATATTGTTATTGCTATTGTCTATATATGAATGAAAAATGAAAAAGAAATTTTAATGACATTGGTTGAATAAATAAATAAATAAACAGTAAAATGCAATCAGCAATCAACAAATCCGATATTACGTAATCACGTCAATAGGCCAACAGACGTAATAAAGCAACGGAATCTAGATCCTAGGTCTATTCTAGGTCTTCACCAATTACACCGCACCGGCTATGAAATGTCGCGTATTGCCAAATGACGGCGCAACGAACCGCATGCCGGGGCCGGACCACCTGATCTATGCGATGACTGACTGTTTGTTTGTGAGGAGATAAGATGTAAGCGGAAAGCGGGATTAGTAGAAAAATCCAACAAGCAAGGACTCGCTGACTCTGACCATTTTAATGGAAGATCTGTGATAATACATGTGGAAAAGATTTGGGGATGCAGTAAAATAAGGCGTGTTCAGCAGCTCTCCCTAAATGGAAATCGAACCTGGAATTCTGTGTATATTTATACGATTTAAAAAATATTTTTATTATAGGTAAATTAAATTAAAAATCATGTAAAAATCATGTACATTTACTATAATATAATAGGGTAAGAAGGCAGAAAAGAAGAACGAAAACTGAAAGGAAAGAAGAGATAACTTAAAAGAGGGAAGAAGTAATGAAGAAAAAAGAAGCGAAGGATGGAAGGAAGTAGGAAAGCAAAGACGCAACAAGAAAAAGAAGGAAGGAAGATAATACCGTGGCCGTCAGTTATAATTACACTTGAACGTGTTACCAAAGTTACAAAAACTCTCCGTCTCTTACTGTTTCTTTAAGTCCTCTCCATCCAAAGGTTGTCTGGAAGAGATTGCTTTGAGCGATAAGACCACCCATTGTAACAATTTAGTTTTTAAGTTTGTAATTTTTTTTATGATGATAATGATAAAGAGTTATCTAATCTAATCTAAATATGACTATGATTTGATTGCTAAGGGGTGGAGCGCTCTACCAGCTTCCGCGTTCCCAAACAACGTGTCTCTTTAAATTTAGAGTGATAGGCAACTTATGGTGAAGCATGCTCTACCTTAGGTCACATCTTCGCTTTTCATCAGGCGAGACGTCGTAAAATGCATGCCTAACGACAGCGGTTCGATATTTGAAATATCAAACCGCTGTCGTTTATGTTTCACACCAATCAAAAACCAGTAGCGCAGAGCGGCAAACTGACGCAGTTCGTGCAAAAATAGTAGTTTCAATTACATACCGTTGAATCAGAACGACTTTGAACGGAATGCGGTCCGTGAATATTGTTCTCCTTTCTGGTTTATGAAGTTTTCTATTGATTAATTTTGTTAATTAAGGATTGGTAGGAAAAATATAGATAATTTTTGATCTGCCGTGGATTTAACAGATGCGATTTACATTAAATATAAGTATTCTTTAAAATAGGGCAGAAATATAATTAAAGTTGTAGCATAGGAGCAAATGAAGTAACAGCACAATATTATTACACACATAGATAAATTATATTTTATCTATGTGTGTAATAATAATATTTACTACACACATAGATAAATTTATTTTATTAATAATAATATTTATGTCATACGGTACGAGTATGTGTAAGGAACTTACAACATGTATACATATTATCAAAAAAACCGACTTCATCCGATGTATCCTGTGAAGTCCAAAGTCGAAATTCGATGAAAATATGGGTCAACTTCGTAGCAATACTGAACCCAACGCAAAAAGAATTTTCCAAATCGGTTTATAAATGACGGAGTTCTGAGGTAACAAACATAAAAAAACAAATCAAAATGCAATCGAATTGGGAACCTCCTCCTATTTTTTAAGTCGATTAAAAAGAGCAAGGGATTACCAATAACAGTTGCAGTGCCAGTAGTTCGCAATGCCGAATTTTTTGTTAGAAGAGAACCTGACAAAACAATAAAAATAAAATTATAATAAAATTTTATATAAACATATTTATGGGTACAAAAACCTATTATTAAAATTTAACGGCACTATTAAAATCACGGGTCGTATAATTCGCAAACATAAAAACACGAGACTTATGACCTCACCACACCAAGTCATTGTTTAATCTTCTAAAATGCATAAATACTAAGATAAAATTCAAATGAAATGGATGCTATTATCTAAATTAAGCATTTTATCACGATATTTGGCGATGACAGAATCGAATTTTCATTAACACTATATTAAAAAGAAACAGAACAGAACACAGCTGGGGCTATAACGGCAAAGTATAAAAATGATAATAGTAGATTTGTATTCAAAGAATTGAGAGTTACAAAAAAGGCCACTCAATTATTATAAATTTCAAAATGTTGATGCACAATACGTTTAAAATGCATAAGTTTTTAATTTTAAATATATGTAAAAGAATGCTGAACTGTTTTTAAATTGGTTCTAAATTTGGCCTATGTAGACCTAGCTGCAACCCGTGTTTTTACTCACGTGAATGATTTTTTAGAAGAAAATTATTTAGGACTGAAAAGTACCTACCCTCACACACCACAGAAAAACTCCGTTCAAGCGTTTTGGAGTTGATTGGTAACATTAAGTAACATACAAAAACACATAGGCATCAGCCCATTACGTTCCCACTGCTTTGTACTTTTTTATTTTGGTAAATGGGCATGCATTTTACGACAAACTCGCCTGATGAAAAACGAAGATGCGGCCTAAGGTACAACGCTTGACCATGAGTTGCCTATCACTTTAGATTTAAAGAGATATGTTATAGTTGTTTGGGAACACTGAAGCTGGAAGAGCGTTCCACTTCTTAGCAATTAGTGTGATGAAGGACTCTGAAATTCCTACAGTTTCTTAACTTGCTAGAAAATTACTAAAGATATCGGTGTAAAAATAAAATGGTAATCAGGACAGTCCAACTAAGTCCTCCTTGATTTACAGCACCTCTCATCCGCTCAAAGTAATTAGCGAAAGAAAACGACCACAACAGTAATATTTACATGAAACATAACAATAAATCATTCGGTTCACTTTCCTAAATTGATATTGTAATCCTTTTCGACTCGTTTTGCTTTTGTTCCTTATATAAATGAAGACGTTGCTCTGATGCGGCTTCGTTAAATTGCTATCTCTGCTTTGTGCGATTGCGGAGTCGAATAATTTGTAAAAATTTTGTGTATTATTTTGGAAGGAAATGGTTAATGGAGTCAAGCAATGGACATGACAGGTCGCACGTTAGCTTAGTGTGGTGTGGTGCAGTAATATGAGAGTGGAATTCCAGATTAGCAAAATAAAACTTTTTGTTGGTAGACCGATTGACATACATACAATCAAAACAAAATGCAAAGGTAATGTATTTGATTGGCAGAGCCCAGTTTAAAATAATAATATTTTCTGTTTCAACTTTTTGCGGTGTCCTTTAAATTTTTTCCAAATGCATTTGGCAGCTCTCGAACATATCTAATAGATACTAACAAAATAATGTATTGCAGGTTTAAAAATAAACGAATTTTTTTGAAAACACTGATTACGTAAGAACAAGGTCCAGAAAAAATGAGGGAGACCTACATTGCTCTCAAAACTTCAGAAAAGTTCACCGACTAATGCAACTCTATTCCTTTTTCGTCGCAGTTATCGTCCCACTCGATACAAAATGTAGTCCCGTCGATGCACGGGAGCTGACTTATGTCCCCGTCGGTCGTTGATATGTTCATCTCAACAATAAATATCGGGGACCAATTAAACTGCTTCGCTACCGAACGCCACTTGTTGCAATATGATGGAATACAGGTTTGTTTTGATTGTAAATTATTGGAGGGATAGTCTTTTAACAAATATTGGCTTGTCAAAGATGCAGGTTGAATCGCCTACCTACAAGGCTGGAGTTTAAAGATAGGTAAGAGTCACAGAAATTGACAAATCCACGTTGGAAAACAGTAATGATATGAGTAATGCAAAGAGCAAGATTGCACGCTTTGGACATTTTGTAAGTAAGTTATCTTAATTTCTATTTGTTTGTAATCTTTTGCATTTAGCTTGTACAATAAAAGGTTCATCTATTGATCCCCTTTTTTGGAATAATTTTATATGGGCGAGTGGGATAGTGTCTGATTATACGCGAGCTTGAATATAATTTGAATCCAGGGTACTTAAACCAGGAACCACTCAAGTCAGGTTAATAAACTTTGATCCAATTTATATTTCCAATTTTGATAACACTTTATATAAGGAAAATGTTAACGATATAGACATCTGCTGGTTATTACCTGAGCGGAATCCATGTATACAATCATAATTTAACATCGTCATACATATATATAAACAAAACACATACATAACAATAATACAATTCCCAACCTATCTATGTTTCTTTATGTGATAAGCTCATCTGCATCTGAAACTCGCATGTCTCTCGATTAAATTGTTTTACTGAATCGATTAAAACGACTACCTCGTATCGGTTCTAAATCGATTATTTATTTTTTGTTGCGCTCCCGTGTTTCAAGTCCACCGCCTCGCAATGTCTTTATTAAACGATTCCTGTATGATATATGTTATGTTACTTCCAAGTCCTACCAGTCTTTAGGTAAATTTATCTTGGCATGAATAGTAAAGAGTGTATAAATAGTAAATAATATATATAAATAATATTGATGTATATAGGTACCTACTCCTTGAATCAAAATACAGGGGCGAGCAAAGAAAAATATAAATAAATAAATAAATAAAAAGGGTCTGTTGCAAAAGTTACTGTAAATTCTAAACCAGCAAAGGTTTTTGAAGCTTTCTTATATTTATAAAAGCAAGGTTTAATTTAAAGCTAGCAATTACAGAAGGTCCATGTCCCAACAATGGAACGTAATGGGCTGATAATGATGATAATGATGATATTTAGCAATAACCATAAATTATAAAAGTATATGCAAAAACAAAAGTCAACTCTAATAACTGAATCAGAGATTTATGCCTAATAATAAACAAAGTACGACGTATTATTATTAAAACAATATATAAATAATAATATAAAGTAAATATATAAATAAATAATAATAATAATATAATAATAATATAAATATAATAATAAACAATAATATAAAGTACGACGTAGCAAACGATTGAAATTCAATTGTTCAAGACTTCGATTCTTGTTTTGGAAAGTTAAAATAATGGAGCCTATACACCACACGAGCACACCGGTAAATCTTCACATGGTTACCATATAAAACAAATTACAGAATGTTAATAGAATCGAACCTTTGACTCGCAGATACAATACATCATTGTCAGTGAGCGTTGGGCGTTTAGCGGTTTAAAGGTGTACGCATACTGAAGAAATAGACATATAATGATTTTGTGATTGTTATAAAAAATAAGAAACTGGAACAATGTATCCAAAAAACTAACCTCCTTCAAAAGTTCCGAAAGACAACGATGCATATTTCACACATTTTTTTTAATAGGCTAGTATCGCAACACTAGTTTCAAAAATGAAGCCCTACCACCAATTTTCCCGGAGCCACAAAATAGAGTCATGGAGAGCGGTAAAGTGTAAAAGGGGTCGACAACATATAGACCTCGGTTCTGGTGTTGCAGATGTTCATAGGCGACGATAAAGCTTCGATCGATCAGGCGAGCAGTTCGATTCTTTACTCCTTTCACTATATACGAAAAGGGACACCATTTCTTATGTATATGATAGCTTAGAACTTCTTCTGTAGGTCAGGACGTTACCGGATGAACTGTCACTTTTGTATCGTTCTCCACAGCCGGATGGTTAACCTGTTCTCCATAACTTCAGTGTGCGCCTCTCCCAATTTTTCTATTAGTACCCTCAGCTTGTTGGTTCCCACATTACAGTGAGACATCACGTAAACGTCCGGAACACTTGACCTCTTGGATCTCGGGTAAGTTGATATGGGTTTTATAGGGAGGGTAAATTATAGTTGACAGCAGTTGTGGTTGAAAGCGATTTTAACTTTAAAATTTTATAGTCTAACAAAATTAAAGGACTGTAAGCTAGTAGCAAATAATTCGTTTTCTTTGCTAGCCTGCAATGAAATGTCAGTTATTAAACTCCAGGCAATATTTAACTTATATATTTTATATATATTGTCAATTCAATTAAACAATTAAACTAATTATTGTTGTTATTATTGTTAATTAATTTAATTACTGTTTCATTAGTGCTATTATTGTCAATTTAATTTTTAATTTTTAATTTAATTTTAACTCAGATTGTTCTTGGCTCCCTTGGTCAATTCAATTTGCCTTTCAAATTCAACTTTGAACTCTGAATGACGAAATGATGTCAATCAAAATGAAATCAAAAAGTTATAATTTGGATCCTTACCATCACCGATCTAGTTGACAAACTGCGACAAAGATTATATGATAGTAATTAAGTCAGAGACAATATTATTTGAGATGCAAAGCTCGTAATTTATATTTTACTTTCAAGATTTAAAAATCACTGGTAAAAAATATTATGTCAACAAAATGGCAGTAACTAAAATCAATACAAACCACAAATCGTACCAAACCTTATTATTAGCAGGTAATACTCATCAAATCGCACTCAATTGCAATAATCGTCCATCAGAACCACTCTTATAATTCGACCACGTTTGTTACCATTGCTTACTTAGTTTTAAGATCTGTGTACATTCCATCTCAAATATCAGTAATATCGGGTTCAAACCAGACATTACCAGATAATACCCAATAATACGTGCGCTGCATCGAGATTATTCGCGCCTGTTCGTACGAAGCGGGAGCGGAGCCGCGGGCGAACGCCACTCTTTATAATTTGATCACATTTGTACTGGACAATGCGCGCCCAAAGCGCGAGAGGCGACAGGTGAACAGGGGATGGTGTGGAGAAGATTTGTTTAAATTTTTACTTTATATCCCTATCCTACTAGCTGACATTGGTCTTCCCATAACCGCTCTAGTTGCTACTTTTTGAAATCTATTCAGCACCTGCTGCAACTGCACAAGGTTGAGACACTTTCCTGCTTTAATATCCAGCGCGGTCCAATTTGTGACAGAATCTTCATTGGAAAGGAAGCTTTTTAGCCGATTTTAGATCAGTACCAAATATAATATACTTTGATGCAATAATTAATGCTTCCATGCTCCCCTAACAGCTAGAGGCTAGAGTAGCACGAGCTAGATACAATAACATATAAATAACTTAACATAAAACCTACATCCTCCTTGTCAGGCACTGTGGTGTAGTTGTTGGGCAGGTGCTGTGGTTGCTGTGGTTGGGCAGGTTGGCTAAAATATCATACACCACCAAGTTTGCGGGTTCGATTCCCGCGACGGGACAAATGTTTGTGCAACAAAAAAAAACGCAAGCATTTGTTTAGTGTCTAGGTGTTGTGGGACCATGGTCCTCATAGTTCCTGGTTCCCTAGATATATAAAATCCTAGTAAGGGGCCGGGATCTATGTACGTGATCTGTGGGCGTATTTATTTATCCCTACGATGTTTTGTGATAAAAGGTAGAAATTATTAAGATGAAGTATTTATACATATTCTTTATTTTTATAAAAAAAGTGATTACGGTACCTACATCAAATAAGATAAGACACTCATTTAGCACACCTGTTCCAAAAAAAACTACTCCTGTCCACTCCACAGCCTTCTCTGTTCTCTCTGCTCGTCGGCTCCTTCACCGCACCGCCGCGGGCGCTCCACAATACCCGCTACTTTTTCCTGCGCCATAATAAACATTTGTATTCGCCGCGCATGCGCCGACCGGCTTAGTAGTTAGTGGGTACGTATTATTGGTAATCACTTTAAGATTTGAAGTGAAAAGGTACAGAGAAAGGGGCGTCATGTAATTTCTATTTATCTCTTAGCATAAGTTACATCTGATACCATTTTTGTTTTAGGATGATGAGTGGTATTAAAATACCTATTTTCAAATCATTGATGAAGAACGAACGTTGAAAAGAATAAACTTGATTCAGATGTCTCGATTTAGGATTAGTCAACAATATTCTACCTACAACTGCCTATACCTAGTCAATTTTGTCAAAAAAATAATATGGTCTAAAGGATTCTACTCACTTGAATTGACTTAACTCTGAATCGAAACAGAGGAAATCTTGAGGAGGATATTAGTCATAGCAGATCTGCTAGATCTGTAGGTAACGTTTGCTGCGGTCACCACTACAATGGGTGACCGTTTGTGTGGTATTTTATTGGGACGTAAGACGTCGATCCCTCGCAATAGGCCATGTCAGAAGCTTTCAAGTAGTCTATAACTATGACAACTGGGTTGATTGGCCACACTCCCACACAAAAGAGAGAGATGGACTCTACAGTTTTGCCACCAAAATGACTGTCAATCACGACTGTCAAGTCGGAAAGGTCTTACATTTAGCTAGGTATACGATAATATTATGGGCAAAAGTAGTAATGTCATTATAATTATTAAACTCTTTATTTCGGGCAATATTAGAGTACAATAAAGTAAAATTAACAGAGGCCCATAGAATAATGTACCTTACAGACTAACATACAAACAAAAACTAGTGATATTGTGGTGGGCTGCTAAAGCAGCTCGCGTGGGGTGGTGTTTTTTTATAGAGCTTCCTATCGATTACTATTAAATTTACTTCACAGGGCAAAAATTTCGCTTCTTCCTTGTAACGATTGACCAAATCTTCACTTGGTAGCCCCGTAATAGGTATAAGTAGACACGCAATAGAAAACTCCACACCTTTCCCATTACGTCCTAGTTCCCACAATGGTCCTTGCACGTAGTAAAACAAAAATCCCGTTAAAGCTTCTAAAACCTGACAGCATCTATTACAATGTACCAGATATAAATTACCATCTCACATTGTGAACATAATCGAATGAACCCATAAACTTTATTCAGGTCCATCATCTTAACGGTGAAACTAAAACGATCACAATTAAACAATTCATATTCGATTAACCTAATAATAGCCTTCTAAATAACAATAATTATCTTACTAATCAAAAAACGTACCCATTACAGTAATTCACGCATAAACTGCAATTATAAGACAATATCGTAAAGAAGGCGTAAAGGTAATGGGAATTAATTAAGGGACTTTAATAATAAAATCTTTAAAGTTTTTGTTATGGCAATGGAGTGGTTTGTAAATGTTGAAGGATTTTGGAACATGAGCGTTTCTTTACAATATTTCTTTAATTTTTTTTTATGTAGCTGAATGACGAGACAAGCTGGTTGTTTGCCTGATGGTAACAATACGCCAGCCTATAACGATAACAGCACCACCTAGAACTTTGTTTTGCAAAATCCTGCGTGGCGCTGCACTGCGCTTGTCACCCTGAGACAATTAGCTGTTAAGTCTTATAATGCCCAGTAATTTCGCTGACTGCAATGCCCTTCAAACCAGAACACAGTAATTAATATTATTATTATTAAACTCTTTATTTCAGGCAATATTAAAGTAAAATTAACGGTGGCCCATAGAATATATACCTTACAGACTAACATACATACAAAAATATGCTATATAGTTATGCTTGCGCACTACTGCTTGGCAGCAGAATAACTGGCAAAGCGGTGGTACCACCCAGACGGCCTCTCTTACGTATTTTGGTAGCATAGGAAGCAAAAATTGAAATTGTACAAAAAAATCTCAAGTTACTTTTAGTTTCATCGATTAAAGCTGAGTTCGAAATCTCGAAGTAACCAACATAAACGTCTCTTTCGACTATATACATGGAGTAAAAATAGCTAGCTATAAAATATTGGAAATAGAGGTTGTGGAAGCTTCCTGTCCTACTAATGTTACACAGTTGAAAGTGTGTTGCAACTTAGCTCCATAATGGCTGAATGGATTTTGATGAAGTGAAGTATGTTAGGTCCTGAAATAGGACATAGGATACTTTTCATCTCGAAACACACAGATCCTATGGGAAGAAAAAACTTAACTATATACGGAAGATTTGGTAGGCATCCCATCATCTTATTTATTGAGTATTCGAACAGATAGATCTATCAAAATTCGCAATAAATGACCAAAACACTTTATTACAACAAATTATAGGTACCACATGTACTCGTAATTGTCTCGACTCGAACATAAGTTCTCGAACGTTCGGCAATAAGTGGCAAGCACTAAATTTCTCTTTGGACGTTATGAGCGTAATGGCATTTTAAATTCGGCCGGTGTACCCGCTCATTACGTTGAGACAAAAGGGCGATCATCTGAATAAATTTGGCAAATTATTGTTATTTTCGATCCGGGCCGCGGGCGGTGTCGGAATTATTGCGGGTTACCAAGTGTAGAATCGAGTTGATAGTGAGTTCGAGGCTCAATTAAGTTTTTATATGGCACTGACTGATAATACAAGCAAGTCCTTCGCCTAATGGTAAGCGCCACGCCTGCCCACAACAATTGTAGGGCCACCCAGAAATTTGAATACCATGACAAACACTGCGTAGCACTGCATTGCACTCATCACCCCGATACATCAGATCATCATCATCATCATCATCATCAGCCCATCACGTTCCCACTGCTGGGACACGGGCCTCCTCTCATAGAGAGAGAATGGGCCATAATCCACCACGCTGGCCCAGTGCGGGTTGGTGGATGTCACATGTCCTTGACTTTTTGTGAAAAACTCCTGGACATGCCGGTTTCCTCACGATGTTTTCCTGTGTGATGATGTGATGATCCACACATAACTTAAAAAAGTCAGTGGTAGCCAGCGGGATTCGAACTCGGGTGCGTCGGATCGAAAGTCGCACGAGCTCCCACTGAGCCACACTCTCTCAGACATCCGATATTAAGTCTCATATGGCCAGAAATTCTTGGTTACTCTTGGTATCTGCGGTAAACTTACAATAGAAGAAAAATATGAACAAATAAATCATATAAGTACACATATTATATACACCGGAAACAAAAGAATACATACAGCAAAAAAACAAAAGTTAAATTAAACAACAAAACAAATAACAGATATAGCAAAACTTCTTGTCGAAGCAACGCGTGACCGAAATGCTGGCCTATATTTTGGCCAAAGGATAAGCATTGCGTTTCAATATGGCAATGCTGCCAGCATTTTGGGAACGTTGCCCACTAGTAGTGGTTTATTAGATTAGATTAGTTATTAGTATTTTTAACAAAAATATCTCAAGTTAATAACTTATTTCTTTTTAATTTCATCAATGAAAGCTAACTGAGTTCGGAATCTCGTAGTAACCAAAATAAACGCCTCATAAGAATGCGCCTCTTAAAAACAGGTGCAAGTGCTGCTCGACAAATCTACATTTATATATTATTGCCATTTGCAAAAAATATTTAGTAAAATACTTTTTTACAAAGTGCTTTCGGCATATCATGAGTCCAATTAAGATTCATGATTACTGATGACTAGTTCGCCCCGCGGTTTCACCCGTGGTTGCCCAGGATAAAAAGTAGCCTATGTGCTATTCCAAGTCCTAAAGTACCTAATACCACATTTCATCAAAATCGGTTCATAATCATAATCATAAACATTTATTGCTAGAATATAGGTAGGTAATCTAGGTGTTACAGTAATAATTATAATGTGAATAACTGGTAAAGCGGTGGTACCCACCCAGACAGCCTCTCGCATATGAGTAACCTACTACTAGTAAAATATGTAAATATAGGCATGTTTCAATGTTAAAAATATAATCGTAGTAGCTAAAATGAGTTATTTTTACTTTTTATTGCTCTGAGATCTATATTTAGGCACTATCTCACCTGAGGTTAGCAGACTATGTTGCCGAAGATGGCACATAGTTTTAGAAAAAGCGGCTCCCTGGTGGTTCATCGAACTTTGACAGACTCTGTGCTATAGAGGTTGTTTACGTTAGCTCAATTCTCATACTACACCGAGGGTTCGATTCCCGCTACGGGACAAATGTTTGTGCACAGAAAAAAAGCGCAAGTATTTGTTTCATGTATATATATATATTTATTAATAGTGTCTGGTTCTCCAGATACAGGGATTCCTAGTTAGGGGCCAGGATCTATGTATGTGATTGTCGGGCATGTTTATTATTTATTTATTTATTATCCAGAAACCCGAAATCTTAATAATATAAACCTTCGCTCTAATTAAGAAACGAAAGCTTCGGATCTTGATATTACCTGATCAAATTATCAAAATGGCGATTAAATACGTTACCTACTAATTAAATCGAAACTGGTAACTATTCACCTATCATCGAACTAGATATAAAATCAATGACACAACTATAAAACTCACGACCACGCTTTCCCAGGCCACGCTACAAAAGTAGCTATGAAGCTACAAATCATAAAATGATCATACAAAACGAGGTAATAAATTATACCGTAATTATACAATGAAAAAGAAATTAACCGTTTAATTGGCAGTAAAACTGGCAAAGTGAATTCACAGATGGTTTGGTTACAAGTTTTAGGCTGGTATTCGACTACTGCGCACGGCCACGCTCAACAATGTCAGACTCCTTTTAAATTCATATTTTAAAAATTGTAACAAAAATACTTCTGAGTAGTGGTTCTTTTGTTGTAATAATTGACGTTCATAAGTGCGTATGTGATGCGGAAACTGAATATTTGAACTTAATCTTTGAACTTTGATTCAGGTGTCTCCAATTTCATTGATTACTAAACGAGTAAGTCTGCCAAATAAACTCTCAAATAAGTACATTGCAACTTTTCGCAGCGAACAGTTACACCATTTATAGATTTTTTTCAAAAACATTATATAATCATAGGTATGATGACACTATCATACAGCGGCGACAGTTACTTATTACTTGATGCTCTAGACTTTCTATTAATAATTCATTTTATAACAAAAAAACCGACATCAATTCTGATATAGGTATCTTCAAAGTTCAAGGTCGATTATCGATGAAATTTATATTATGGGATCACCTTGTAGCTATACTGAACCCAACGAGGACAAGCATTTTCCAAATCGCTTTATAAATGACAGAGTTCAAAGGTCACAAACATAAAAAATACAATCAAATGAAGAACCTGAGCGACACAATCAAAACGTGAGTGTAGCCGTTTATATTTATAATGAATATTTCACTTCACGATAGCTTTCCAAACTTAGATTTTTTTGAAGTCATTCAGTTTAACTTGTTTCAAATTATTTAGAAGAAGAAAAGACGGTTTAAAGCTAACACTTTACTTTGCAAATCTACATTTTCTGTTTATTTTCATACAGAGCATTAGAAGAACTGGAAGCTAAGGTAAGTTGCGTGTGCGTGGGCAGCTGTCGGTAAGCGCCTTTAAATAACCACCTGTTCGCATGATACACCATTATTCTAGCAGGTAAGTTTAGATGTGAATAAATAATTACTATCCGAATAACTGGTTCTTAAACTTTGAATAATACGGACATAAAAAAGTAATCACGACTGAAGTATTTATTGATTTTTACTGTACTGCCAGTTAGGTCAACTTTTCACGTATTTAAATTACTAGTAGTAATAGGTACTTATTCTTACGCCTCATTAACAAAAACAGCACTGTAATTATACCGATACACGTGTATTATTATTAGTATTACACGCAACCAAATAATGGTCATCAATGCCTCATGGAATCTTTGAAAACTTCGTAGGTCTGGACATTGGCTACTGTAACTTGTATGATACGTTTTTTTCAAAAGTGTAGAAAAGGAAAAGGACGTAACAGCCTACAATACAACCCCATACAAATATTACCGTACGACGCGGGACGTAAAATACAACCCCATGCAAATGTCTCCATACGATATGGGACGTAACAGCCCACAATACAACCCGATACAAATATCACCATACGACGCCGGACGTAACAGCCCACAATACAACCCCATACAAATATCGCCATACGACGCCGGACGTAACAGCCCACAATACAACCCCATACAAATATCGCCATACGACGCCGGACGTAACAGCTCACAATACAACCCCATACAAATATCACCATACGACGCGGAACGTAACAGCCCGCAATACAACCCCATACAAATATCACCATACGACGCGGGACGTAACAGCCCACAATACAACCCCATACAAATATCGCAATATGACGCGTCTATTTAAAACGTCTACGAAAATAGTTAACGAAACAATTACAATAAATAATGTTAACTCCTTTGTGGCCATCGTAATAATATATTGTGCTACTCTTGTTACAGAACTAACGTTTCTAGTGTTAGTAAATCTAATGCCACATTGCAGACTGGACTCACACTAAACGATGCCCCCAGCCACTTGCAACCTGTTTTCGCACTTGCATTTTACTATCTCTAAAACTATATCAATATGAACTCTACTACCTCTTAATTAGAGTTTGATTTCAGGTTTGTAGTTTGCGTGGATTTGTGTCGTTGTTCTTTTTAGCTATTCTATTTCTATCGCCAGCAATTTCTTCTCATAAAAAGCTCAATATGCGTCAAGTTGTTTTGATGGTGGCATCGAAATTTTTAATCATTTTGATGCATTACATTTTTACAGATACCAAATATGAAAGGTATCTGTGCTCAATGGTAGCAGTGGCAGGGTCTGATAAGTAGGTTTTTTTTATAGCGAATTGACTTGCGTTTGACCTCTATGTCACCTGATGGTAAGCGACGATGCGGTCGACGATCTAGCACGCTTGCCAAGATAGTACCTAACTGTTCACTCGAGACTTAAATTCCCTTCCCACTATGGGTTACAAATACTACAACAAAAAATGCACAAGTAGGTATTTGGGCCGTGCCTTTAAATTGTCGACATATATATGTAATATTAAAAGTTTGAAGGGGTGGCACAGTAAAGGTACTCTTGGAAGGATTTTATGGGCTGCGATTCTTATTCCACCCGCCAAACAAAGCAGACCAATATCGTCTAGCAACTAATTCGTGTTTTGAGATGACGTTCGGTGAAGTATCAAGGTTTGAGCAATCGCCCAATGGCCGTCTTCCTCCAGATCTATGTTCTCCATCTTCGGCCATATCTTCACCATACAACAGGCTCGCCTGTTGGATAGTGAAGATGACTCACTCGTGAGTGGCCAAACATAGACCAACTCGAGTTCTAAGCGATAAACAGACAAGCAATAGTGCGCAAGAATTACTGTATTCTGGTTTAAAGAGCTTAGCCAGCAAAATTACTGAGTATATATGTGACTTAATATCTGATGTCTCGGGGTGATGAGCGCAATGCAGTGCTACGCAATGCATTTTATGGAATTAAAAGTTCTGGGTGGCACTGCAATTGTTATGGATAGGTGTGGCGCTTACTATCAGGCGAACGACGTGCTGGTCTCATCATTCAATACCCATAAAAAAGGCTTGGAAGAGGCTAGCTCACCAGGCACATAGACTAAAAAAAAAACAAAAAAAAACTCGTTCCTGACGAACTATATACCTATTCTCGATTTATGCGTACAAATACAAAGGAATCAAGTTGAATCAACACGAGGTGTCTCGCCTCGAGCCGATAGTAAGTTATGAGCTGTAGCGTTACACGCCTTATCTCGCCATCTGACCATCTGACGTGCTTTACAACCGAACTTCAGATATTCTTAATGACGCCTGATGTATGGAGAAGACGTAAAAAAGAAATTAGTGGAAGTTTCGCTGAATCGGATGAGGGTGAGTCAGTCGCAAATCAAAAGCTGCTACTTCAAGGATTGCTATGTAAAATTGCTTGTTTTAATAACTCAACTTAGTACAAAAAATAACGACGTTTGTTTTTTTGTCTAACAATAAATAATAAAATAGAAAATATCGCATCAAAAGAAAAAAGGCACGCTTTGTTTTCTTTGCTATTTCCAAAACATATTTTATTTATATACACAACAAACTCAAATACAGAGAAATATCTAAATTTAAACTAAAATTGCTTAAATAACTTTTTATATATAAAAATATATCTATAAAATATAATAAATTTATTCTAAAAGCCCTATGGTGGAGGGAAAAGTGCCCAGAACGCTGGCCGCATTGCCACGCTGAATGGCAATAGATAGCTAGCCTGAGGGCGTCTTACACAACGTTTGCCAAAATAGATATTTATGTTGTAATGTGTTGTGCATACACTGCCTAATTACAATATTATTCTATCTGGGAACATCTTATCTTCTCTGTCCATTTTCGTTCTTTTTTGCGACAAGCCCTAGCGTTGATTAACGGCTGGAAACGCATACTTCATTCATAGAGCCAGTTTTCTGCAAGGTTCATTCACACCGATTCTCATTCATTATCTGGCGTCGATTGCATTATAAAGCCACAGTTTAGCAGAAAGCAGTAGAACAACTGCAAAAATATCGTCTGTGATTATTTCAAACTCAATAAACTCACATTCTAATGTCAAGTTCTTATTGATTTTCAACCATCTATAATTCTTCTTATTTTTCGCATTGTTAATTATGCCACTTTTTATCTGCCTAACAATCGTCTGCATATCGACACGCATTAGTGCATAATATTCCAGTCTTATACGATGCCATACTTTTGATACAAACAAACACAGTCACAAAAATGAGGTGAGTTTTGTTGGTTGAGTTTAAGTTTTTGGCTTCTGCGAAGTAAAAATTTGTACAGTTTTTTTACAGACCGAATCACCGTTAACTTACTTATAACGCTCACGGTCGTCAGTATAAGTATTTTTATATAAACGGCAAACTATATCTCATCATCATCGTCATTATCATCCTATTGCAGCCCACTGCTGGGTATCTCCAACTGCACTGAGCACGATCCCGGCTACTCTTATACAGGTGTGACCAGCCACCCTGCGAAGATCGTCACTCCACCTAGCCTGAGGGCGTCTTACACAACGTTTGCCAATCCGTTGTAACCCACGAACATCAAAAGAATAAATTATACCTATATCCTATATATATATACTATACCACATTTTTCCAACATATCTTACTGCTTTAAAGTTCTCTGTGACAAAACGGCGGCTATAAGCTATAACAAGCTATGCAATTTCCTGCATTGTGCTCTGTTCTGACAAAGCTGTTTACGCAATCTCGCTTTGCATAGGATAGGTTGATAGGAGATCAGTTCGTTTCGTCTCGTATTTAAGTATCTGGCAGGACATAGTTTCACAAACTTTGTCTCGTAAGGACCCATGCAATAGGTACGTAGAGGGGCTAGTCTACATATTTTGCCTTTAAAAACAACTGCGGGCAGAGAGCCCAAGAAGAAAGGGCGGTTGTTATTGGCCGATAATGAGTTTCGTCTTCTTCATTTTTAGCTATTCTCTAGATTGATTGGTGTAGGCCTTTTTTAAACTTCTCAATTTTTCCCGGTTTTAGGCAGTGAGAGTACAGTTGTTGTCCGCCACTTTTTGATGTCATCTTTCCATCTTATCTGTGGTCTTCCTACTGGCTTTTTAACCGATTTTAAAATTAAGAGGAGGTTCGCTATTCAATTGTATGTTTTTTTTTATGTTTGCTTGCTCAGAACTCCGTCATTTATAAACCGATTTGGAAATTTTTTTTTGCGTTGGTTTCAGTATAGCTACGAAATAGACCCATATACATTTCATTGATATTTGACCTTGGATTTTGAAGATACATTGAAGTCGATTTTATAAAATGTATACTTATTATGACCATACGGTCTTCACTCCAACAGGGTTTTATACCAAGAATCTTGTTTCTGGGCAATGTGTCCTGCCCACTCCCACTTTAATTTGATAATAAGTAATTCTAATGAAAAAAGCATACTGTACTATTCGTAATTATATAGAAGATAAAGATGCCTGGAACATTCCACTTCTGCAATTGGCCAACGGGAATACAAGAAACATAACATTGTAGAAAACAAACAAATTGTTATAAAACCTCATAAAAAATGCCCCTCAGTTTCGAAGAGAGAGTGAGAAGTGGTTATTTTTCCGATACGGTGAAAGTCATTGTTATAATTTGACGTTCATAATAAGTGCGTCTGTGATAATTATACTGAATAAACAGATTTTGGTATGATACGAAGAAAAGTAGAGAATAGAAGAGACAGCCTTCTAGAGAGCTTTATAGAGAAGACACTGGTAACATAGAAGGAACTATGATGAAATAATAAGCAAAGGTTTAAGAAACTCTGGTCTAGGATATTGCAGCAATCTCAGTAACCGGCATTGTTGATCTAGATTGAATTTATCGAGGCTGCGGTTGTAAGTCCTTTGTGTGTTTATGAAATGTAAGCTAGAAAAAAAACTTATCACTTAGAAATATCACAGTAATTACATTTTAAATACTACTATTAATAATCATAATCATAATCATAATCATAATCATAATCATAATTTTATTTCATAAGGTCAATTTACATGTCAATATTCATCAATCAATTTACATGTAATATTATAAATACGTAAGTTTACGAGTGTGGGAGTATGTATGTTTGTTACCTCTTCACGCTGTAAAGGCTCAACGGATTTAAGTGAAATTTAAAATAGAGCTTACACCCTGGATTAACACATACGCTATTCATTCAGAGAAACTACGGGTGAAACCGCGGGGTGAGGCTAGTCAGAATATAAGAATTATACTTTAATAAAACTTCTAAGATGAATTCTCGTGGTAATGAAAAAAAATATGCTACTAAGTGATGAGACGAGCAAGTCGTTCAACTGATGGTAAGCGCCACGCCTGACCATAACAATTGCAATTCAAAAACTCATTGCTTTAAAAAAAACTTAATTATTAGTCTTATGAATTGGTAGAGTACACAGGTCACAAACACACAATCTCTAAAATGATATAACAACAAAGTTTGTCAACCGGGTCTGTCTGTGCATTCAATTAGTACCATGGTACATAACTACATACGTACTTAGTACTTATCACTTCTACTATTTTCACTTAGTTTACTTCCAAACTACTTTATGCAGTTTGAAGCGGTTTTCAGTTTTTACGAGAAAAATTTGGTTTATAATATATTTATGTGCTAAGCCGAGGCGGGCCTGTAATAAAAATTAATTAATATAACCTATAAAATTGAGTAACGTTATATAGAAATAAAGAAAGATAGTCAATTATAATGTTGTAATAAAACTGTACACAACAACACACAATAACTAATCAATCAAAAAAAATTGTAATCGATCTGGCATTTCATACATTTTCTGGGAATTATATAAAATTCCTTGGTTTCACACATTTCCAGTAACAAAAACAAAAAGATAAAATGAGTTTCAGACTATTGAAGCGCGTCATAATAATAAATCTATCGCAACAAGGAAAAAATATCTTTATTATAGTCTTTTGCTCAAGAGAAATGACTCAATCGTGCAAACTATCCTTGATTACAAGCCGGCACATAACTATTATCTTTTTATTATTTAAATATACATTTAACTTGATTTAGAATGTAGACAGTTAGCTTCTAGATTGTTAACCCTTTCGGTGCCTAGTGACCAAGTTACACCATAGGATCGGTGGGTCTGTCAGACCGGGATATTTAAATTACTATTTTTTGTAAGTATTCCAATTCGTGGGTAGTTGTTATACTAGAAGTGCTAATTATTATGAAATTAAATAAAATAACTCTTTATTGAAACACACAGATCATAAGAAAACTAACTATAAAAGCTTGTTAGTAGTGTAACAATTGGCGGTGTTATCGCTAAAAGCGATGTGTTCCAGACAACCGTGTAGGGAGAAGAATAACGCAAAATTACATTTATGTGTTTCGCGATATTGAACTATTACAAATATGACCTCACGATTTTTTACATAAAATTAGTAAATTTTAGTAAAATTATTTTAAATAATTAATTTTTAGAAAAATAAAAAACCGACTTCAATGTATCTTCGAAGTCCAAGGTCACATATTGATGAAATTTATACGAGACCACTTCGTAGCTATACTGAATCCAATGCAAAAATAATTTTCCAAATCGGTTTATAAATGACGGAGTTCTGAGGTAACAAACATAAAAAAATAAAAAATAAAATTATAAAATAAAATGCAATCGAACAGAGAACCTCCTCCTTTCTTGAAGTTGGTTAAAAGTATGAATTATTTATCCATATAATAATTCGTTTTCATCACTTCTATTAAAATTTTTGTACTCCAGTTACCACTTTGTGCATTCAAAAATTGTATAATTGAGATATTATTAAGTTACTCTTATACGCCTGACTGTATAATGTTTGTAACAAAAGTTCTAAAAAAACGCCCTTCAGTTTCTTGCCGTGTCTTCTGGGTAATGGTTATTTTCCTACACGGTAGACGAGTCATTTTACTAATTGACGTTCATAAGTGCATCTGTGATGCCACAATTGAATAAAGAACTTGAACTTGCAATTGTGTTTTGCGATCTTTCTAAACTGGTCAAACGGGACCAGTGTGAAGTTGGCAGCCAAAATCTTGCAGCCTATAATGCGACTAAATTAAGTAGGTAGGTTCAAACGGGTAGGCTTTTGCCTATAAATCATTATTTTGTTATTATAAAATAATATTGCTTATACATCATATCATATCTAAGAACATTATAGTTTGGAAACTAAGAACTCTAAGAACATTGTGAAATGTACATACCGGTCTGATAGACCCTATCACAGGTACTCCAAGGGTTAAAACTAAATTGCTGAAGAACTTTTTGTATGAAAATTAGGTTTCAATGGAGGCTTTTTTGATAGGTATCATTATTTATTTTATTAGCGTTCATTCATAGAAGGTAGATAGAGAACTAAGAAAATACTAATAGGCGTTTTCTATAGGTTTTCCATTTTATTCCGGTTCATGCAAAGTTTTTACGGATGTGAGCTACGATGTGAGCAAGTCGAGGCTGAGCGCTTACTATCAGGCGAACGACAAGCTCGTCTCATCACTCGGGTCCATAAAAAAACAAATAAAATACATGTATATTTTACCTTTGTCTTGCTACGAAATAGTTATCGAAAATTCTAAAACTATCACAAGTCTATCATTATGTTGTGTTAAGGCACTAAGGCTTAGTGGTTCTCTATTAAAATTTCGTATTGCTTATTATTATAAATACGTAGTTGTGCAGCAATTTTAATTTTAAATCAATATTCGCCATCATAAATTTCTATCACTTACAAGAAAACCAATTTTCTCAACGCTAGTCCTAAATTCCGTACATAAAGGTATTTACCTTAAACTGTACAAAAACTATGCAGCACATAACAGTCCACTTATATGCTAAAACTGTGGTTGTTCGTCAACAGCAAATGTGGCTACATTTTAGAACTTTTTCATAATAACTATTCGACGAAAATAGCAACTACAACCTGTGAGTCTTCAAATCGAGAGTGAACAGGTATCTTCTAGGCGATAGTGTTAGCTATTAGACCACATCATCGCCTATCAAGATGCTGGTTTCCTCACAATGTTTCCTTCACGGTTTTTAGAGTGTTAACTCCGTACATAACTTAAGAAAGTCAGTGGTGTGGATGCAGCGGAATTCGAACTCGGATGCGTCGGAGCGACAGTTGCACGTGCTCCCACAGAGCCACACTCGCTCTTAATTAATATTCATCATCTTGCTTAAACAAACAGGAGCTAAGCAGTAACGAGTTTAAAGGCGACCAGAAACAAAAACTGCTCAATGCAACCACTGTTTAAATGCAAATTAGTCATCATCATCATCATCATCATCAGCAGCAGCAGCAGCCCATTACGTTCCCACTACTGGGACACGGGCCTTCTCTTATAGAGAGAATGTGGGCAATAACCTGCCACGCTGGCCCAGTGCGGGTTGCACGAGTCCTTGGACATATCGGTTTCCCCACTATTCTTTCCTTCACCGTTTTAGAGCGAGAGCTAAATCCGCACATAACTTAAGAAAGTCATTAGTGCGGGGCCAGCGGGATTCAAACACTGGTGCGTTAGAACTAAAGTAGCACGTGCTCCTACTGAGCCACACTCACTCTTAATTAATATTGTACCTAACTATAACTAGGTTTATCTAGCTACATTTTTAGATATAAATCATTATGCTAAAACAAACAAGAGGTAAGCAGCAACGGTTTATTGGCGACTAGAAACAAGCACTGCTTTAATTCAACCACTGTTTAAATGCAAAAGAGTCTGCTCGTCTAAAGGGGTCTGAAAGTATTCTTATAACGACATGGTACCAAGTGTTTACTAGTTGTCCGTACGTCAGTTAATACGTACATAATAAGTGAGATTACCTAAGACGGAGCCGGGGGCAACGGTAGCCGAGATGTGCCAATCTTTTCCTTATTGCGTTGGGTTTACATGGCGCTAGGTTTTCTAGGCGACCCAATTTTAAAATTTGTTTTCTCTAACAAAACGCTGTTTTTTTGCAGGTTTTGATTTTAAATCCTGAGTATTATTTAAATAAACTATAGGAATAAGCCATATAATTCTGTGGTGTAGTGGTTGGGTAAGTTGACTCAAATCTTATACATGACTAAGGTTGCGGGTTCGGTTGCCACTGAGGGACAAATGTTTGTGCGCAAAAAGCACAAGTGGGACCATGGTCCTCGTAGTTCGTGGTTCCCTAGAATCCTAGTTAGGGGCCAGGAACTATGTATGTGATCATTGGGCGTATTTATTAATTTGTTTAATTTTTTTTTTTTTTTATTATCAAAACCAACAGACACAAAGGAATAAGTATTTTTTTTCTATTTATAGTTAACAGATTTTAGTTTTTAGCTTGTAATTCCAATAAGTATAATTGATAGTAAAATCTGTTTTAATTCCAAATGGTTGTCTTTGTAGGTAATATCTATATGCCAATAACTAATTACCAAGCCATAAAAATAGTATAAAACGGGTATCAGCTGAAAATCAGCGCCGAGTTGTGCAAAACAAAGTTGGGAACACTCTTAGCATTTTATGTTGAGTTAAGCCCATTCAGCACATATATTTATTATTTAAGTTTTTTTTTTTTTTTGTTTGTCGTTTTTGTGTGCCGACGAAATGGTTTTTCTTTCTTCCTTTCTTTCAAAAAGAAGGGGTTCCATAATTATAATTAATTCAGCATGCTAAATAACATACCTACTGAGTAACAGCGGCGATAGTTTTGCCTACACAATATATATTATATAATATATATATATATATATATATATATAGTCTATAGGTAGGGACGTATCCAATCCTAATTACGACCTTTACGTATACCTCACAAGACGATTAATGGGCAATTACTGGCCATATGACACTTAACATCTGATGTCTCGGGATGATGAGCGCATTGCAGTGCTACGTAGCGCTTTTTACGGTATAAAAAGTTCTAGGTGACACTGTAATTGTTATAGCGTATACCATCAGGCGAACAACTTATTGGTCTCATTAACCAGTTCCACAAAAAATAACTGGGCAACAGCTCTTCAGTCTTGTATGCTGCAGACGGCTCAGGAGTTGATAAAAAAAACATAACCTACCTCAAGTGGCTATTACATGCCATGTAAACCAACCGTCTAATCCACTGGTACGCAATATACTATTAAAAGGAGTCAACGTACGCCGTAAGTACGCGGTATGTAATAACAACGGACTACTGTTTAGTTGGCCTGCAACTGGACAGCTTTGTGTGCATAAACTATAGAGATGATAATACCACTCTACTGAGACAAAAAAATATTAGTACCTAATAGATAGACAGATAGATTTCATTGTTACACCACATTATACAGATCAATCAAAAACCACAAAACATAGTTTTAAATTTGAAGTGTTGGGTATGTAGTAACATATTCCTTGAGTATATTGTCCATTATTCTTTCGTAATTCTTCTCCCTGCATGGTTGTCTGGAAAAGATCGCTTTAAGCGATAAGACCGCCATTTGTTACACTTTTGTTACATTGTTTATTACTATTCATAATTGTATGTGTGTGATTGAATAAAGAGTTATTTCATTTCATTATATTGTATTTACTGCGTAACCAAATTTTATATAGATAAAGATGAAGAAATTATGTATTTTCAGACTGTATACACAGAATTTAGAGTCACAGTAAGTGCGTACTGCTAAGGAATGGAACTCATTGCCGTCTTCTCTGTTTCCTGATAACTACAATCTGGGTATCTTCAAGGCCAGAGTGAATAGGTATCTTCTAGATCTACGTGCTCCATCTTCGGCCAAATCGTCGCTTAACATCAGGCGAGATAGTGGTCGAACGTATATTTAAAAAAAGACGTGTGGCACTCGGAGACTGTCGCGGTAAAGCTATATATATATAGCTAAGTTTGGAAAATATAAACGACTATACCAAATTCAAGTGTTATTTCTCCACACACCTATCGTTGGGGCTAGCAGGACAGTAACCCCACAGGTACAATGGCAACGAAGATGAAATTAATAATAATAATTATTATTAATAGGCAGGTCCACAACGATAGCAACGTTCCAATCCACGCACTGACACTAAAAGTGGAATCAAACACGTTACAGAAAATGCATGAAAAATCCCCAAGTTTTATTGAAAATCTAATGGAATCAGGCGCGACGTTGCGGAAATTCATCTCAAATCTGAAATGCAATAAAAGTTGTAGTGTAATTCCGCTAAATATTATGTAGGTAAGAATAATATAATATGTATGGGGGTAGATAGTAAATGTAAAATGAATTTAAATTAAAAATATGTGTGTAAAAAATACCTTCGCTATTTTTAAATAAATACAATAATTATTTGAATATTGTATAAGTATAAAAAATAAGAAATATATATTTTTTAAATTATTTAAGGAAATAATGTTAAGGAAATCAATAAAGAGAGAAAACTCTAGCCTTATTTACTAAGTTAATATTTATAAATTTTCTTCCTTATTTTTCATATACAATATCAAACTAATTGTCATATTTGT
The DNA here is from genome assembly GCA_951640565.1 of Petrophora chlorosata. NCBI lineage: Eukaryota > Metazoa > Arthropoda > Insecta > Lepidoptera > Geometridae > Petrophora > Petrophora chlorosata. The sequence continues at coordinate 8,367,816 of OX621203.1, read as the reverse complement.
TTTAAAAAAGCGGAGGTATCTTTATTAATATAAATTTTGTAATTCTTATTCATTTTATATTTACTATCTACCCCCATATACACTCGAGAGCAATGAATCCGGGTCACTTAAAGAATCCTAAAAATCTCGGAAACTAAAAATGCTAGGTTAATGCAATAAATTGTATTCAATAGACAATGTAATACTCCTTAAATGAAGGTATTAAAACTTCTTAGTTATTGTAAAGTTATATCATAAAAAAATCAAATTTGAAAAAGGGCCACTTTCGAAGATGGAACTACGAAATTACAGCATTTGGTTTTGCTTTTGTTTGTAATCTGTCATTTATGTGGGTACATAAACCATGTTGATAGTGCTCTATATTCATTATTCAAGCTGAAATTATGTCGCTTACGCCTGAAGAATGCACCAGAATACTTACAATGCTGGAAACCGGCCGGAGTCAGCGCGATACAGCCAGGACTGTCGGTGTGTCGCTGTCAACAGTACAAAGAGTTCTCCGACGTTACGAAGAAACTGGTTCTAACCTACGCAGACCAGGAACGGGCAGAACCAGGTGTACCACAGCACGAGAAGACCGATACTTGGTGAACACCATGCTTCGAAATCGCTTTCTCACAGGAACTGAACTCACCAATCAGTTTCGACGCCTCGGAGGAAGTAACCCAAGTGCATGGACAGTAAGACGTCGGCTTGCTGAATCTAACTTAAAACCCCTTAGACCTGCAAACGGCCCTAAACTGGAGCGTGGGCATCGTATTTCGAGACTAAGATATGCCCAGAGCCACGTAAATTGGAGTATTGAAGATTGGTCAAAAGTTATGTTCTCCGACGAATCAAAATTTATGCTCTACAAGCACGATGGAAGACACAGAGTGTATCGAAGACCAGGGGAAAGATTCAAGCAAGCATGCATCGAAGAAAAAGTAGCCTACGGTGGTGGGTCTGTACTTGTGTGGGCCGGAATTTCTTCTGAAAGTCGCACAGAGCTGGTGATCATAGAAAACGGCTCTTTAACTAGCGTAAGATATGTGGAAGAAATCCTCAATGATCACGTTGGTCCATTTATGGTCAATTTAGGTGAGGATGCTATATTTATGCATGACAATGCCCGACCTCATACAGGTAGGATTGTGAATGACTACCTTCAAGAGATGAACATTACTCGTATGGAGTGGCCAGCGCGCAGCCCGGATATCAACCCGATCGAGCATGCTTGGGACGAGCTAGGCAGATGCGTAAAACAACGAAACCCTCCCCCAATCACGCTTCGTGAGCTCAAAATTGCTCTCACAGAGGAATGGGAGAATATTCCCCAAAATCGTATAAGGAACTTGGTGTACAGCATGCCAAACCGCGTAAACGCAGTAATGGAAGCACGAGGAGGCAATACGAAGTATTAAAATTCAAGAAAATCGTAATAAAGTTCAAAAATTTCATGTTTCCTATTTTTGTTTTAAGGAGAGATCAGCAGTTTTTTTCTTTATGTAATTTTGTGTTAATAAAATGTATGGTGACTCATATTTTTTTTACTTTCATTTAAGGAGTATTACATTGTCTATTAAATACAATTTATTGCATTAACCTATCATTTTTAGTTTCCGAGATTTTTAACATTCTTTAAGTGACCCGGATTCATTGCTCTCGAGTGTATATTATATTATCTAAAAACAGCTTTAATAATATGTAGCGGAATTACGTTACATATTTTCATTGCGTTTCAGATATATTGAAAATGCGTACAATACCAACACGTCTACTATACAAGACATGACAAAGCCGCGGCGCCAGTCCTCCTCCAGATAAAATTATTGTGCCGTCATGCGACAGGTTTTGCACGTAATTATATAGAGCGGTTAATACACTCTATTCAATTTAATAGTTTTGTCACGGTTCTTCAGAGATGATTGAATGGATTAAAACGTCGGAAATCGAGCATTAAACTGATTTATAGTGGATTGTATCTACTAATCTATAAAATTGTAGTGTGCAACTGTTTTTTGTAATTACCATATAACTGAACGAACGCTCACATGTCAGTCCAATTGAGTTGTATAACTATAACTCAATTGAACTGGTGAGTGTTCAATTGACAGTCAAAATGTGATTATGTAAAAGTAAGAGAATTTTGACAACATAAAAAACTTTTGGCCTCCTAAGGGTGTAATGTACAAAAAATTCAGAGGCAGGCTACGAGATACCACTAGTCTCCAGAGCGGCGTGACGATATTCCGTGCTCAATAAGTGTTTCTTTGAATTTTATAAAATATATGTGCCTATGTTAGTCTGTAACCTATGTTATGTATTTATAATGTGGGCCTCTGATACGTTTACTTCTAAGTACTATGTTATTGTTGCCTTAATTAAATAAATAAAAAATAAAAATAAAATAAACACATAGGAATTTTGTACTATTATTATTTATTTATTTATTTTGTAAACTGGTGCGCAATAAAGAGTTATTTTGTATTTGTATTGCATTGTATTGTAGGTATAGCTGAAAGTTGTGGATCTCTACACATATGTATGTACTTACGTAGTTAATATTGTTTCGATATTATTATTTAAAGTACTACGTTTCTCGTATGCGAGAGGCCGTCTGGGTGGGTACCACCGCTTTGCCAGTTATTCAGCCGCCAAGCAGTAGTGCGCAATAATTACTATGTTCCGGCTTGAAGGGCATTGTAGCCAGCGGAACTACTGGGCATTATGAGACTCAACAGCTAATTGTCTCAGAGTGACGAGCGTAGTACAGCGCCGCGCAGGATTTTGCAAAACAAAGTTCTGGGTGGTGCTGTTATTGTTATGGGCTGGCGTATTGCTTACCATCAGGCAAACGACCAGCTTGTCTCGTCATTCAGTAACATAAAAAAAATTCCTTTAATAAAGTGATTTAGGATAGGAGACTAAGGAGTCAACTATCTGCGGATATCATGAGAAATTTACTTTATTCAACAATAATTAATAATGAAGAACAATAGTTAAAAAATTGCTCTTATATAATTTGTTATTCATCATTATCATCATCAGCCCATCACGTTCTCACTGCTGGAACATGGACCTTCTTTTATAGAGAGAGTATGGGCCTTAATCCACCACGCTGGCCCAACTCAGGTTGGTAGATATAATTTGGTATCAATCTTAGGTAGTTAAATTAAAGCTATAACTAAATGTTTACATAGTTTTGTCTCTGTTTCACTTATGCTCTATTTTTAACACGAAATTTTAAACAGGAATTATGAAATTTTTTACAAAAATGTAAATTTTTAAGAATAAAATACAAACCCATTCAAAATTTTATTCATGAAAAAAATGCATAAATACATATACTCAATAATCTAACATCATATTTTAATAGGAAATAATCACATAACAACTACATGGAAGGAATAAAACAGAAATTAAAATATTCCAATCAAGTCTATCCTCACAACGGGTAATAAAGGTTCATCCACACTACAATTTTCTTCACAACAACGGCCAGAGATGGTGAATAATAAATTACGTAACTACTGGCAGGATCCTGTTTATTTGTCAGTTGTCCTACCGGCAGAGGTAATCGTTGCTTGCCTGTACATTGTAAGCAATTTAGTATCAATACAGAGCTGCTCAATGTAAAAATATTCAATTGTCTTATTTTTTTATTAGATCGATATCAGAAATAAAGATATTGGCTATGAATATGAGCGAGTGTGGCTCAGAAGAGGAAGTTTGGCTCAGTGGGAGCATGTGTGACTTTCGATCTGACGCACACGAATTCGAATCCAGCTGGCCCTGCACCACTGACTTTCTTAAGTTATGTGCGGATTTAAACTCGCTCTAAAAACGGGCGGAGGAAAACATCGTGAGGAAATCGGCATTTCCAAGAATTAATCACAAAAATTCAAGGACATGTGACATCCACCAACCCGTACTGGGCCGGCGTGGTGGATTATGGCCCATACTCTCTCTATGAGAGAAGGCCCGCGTCCCAGCAGTGGGAACGTGATGGGCTGGGAACGTGATGGGCTGAGTGCTACTTATAGGTACTCAGAATATTCAGTGATTTAATAAGTAAGAGTAATAATAATAAATCATTTATTCAATAAGGTTGTTAAAATTATTTGGCTAGTTGACAAATTTATAATATTGAGGTATTTGCTGCCGAACTAAGCTCATCGCCCATGTTTCAGCGTACAGTGCCCTCCCCTAGGGTAATACAAATATAAAGGCTAGCCTGTAATAACTTTGCTTAAATACAATGACAAAATAAAAGCAAACACAAAAACTAAAAGAACTTATCTTATATGTTATGAGTTGTGTTTCTCTCTGTGAGTATAGTGAGGGTGTGTGTGTGTGAGTGAGAGGGTGTCAGATTTGAGCGTACAGTTATTTTATTATATGTATATATAAATTTATATTGTGTCTAAAGAGATGTTAAGGAGCCGAAATTAATAATAGTAAGGTAATCGGATACGGTCATTTCACAATACTAAGTAGATCTTCAGTCTGATTATAAGTAAGCGACTTTAACCAGGAAGTGACTTTAAATTTGCCCTCAGATTTTGATAATGAATATATTTCTAATATTTTATTAATTTTACTGTAGAGAAAAGGGCCCAGGAATGTATGAATCTTTGAATGAATGATGTTTGAATTTTTTTAACAAACATTGTGTCTACGACGCTTTATTTGTGTTTGAGGGTCGTAACTTAAGATCACACGTTGCCTTAAGATTATACTGAGAATAAAAGAGTGCACTTGTACCTTCATAAACGTGATTAAATGATCTTTAAATTATTTTAACCATTGTACATTTTTTTTTTCGTTTTTACTCTTAATAGGTCTATGTTTGGCCACTATCTCGCCTGATGTGAAGCGATGATGTGGCTTAAGATAGAGCACATAGATCTAGAGAGAGACGGCAATTGAGTGGCTGCTCAGACCCGTCTCCCCGATGGTTCACCGAACATCATCCCGAAACACGACTAGGTCGCTTGACGGCATGGTTTTGTTCGGTGGGTGGTATTACAACCACGGCCAAAGCCTACCACTCCAAGATTCTATTTAAATAGAATTTAAAAATGTAGGTAAATAGCTGGCACATTAGGCAATATATGGGTTTACTACAGATATAATTATATCATCTATACAGAAGCTGCAAATTATCAGACCTATTCTATTTACATAGTTGTATAAAGCGATGACATCTTCTTTTACATTACCTTGACATCGGCTATTAATATTTTACTCTAATTAAGTTTAAACATTATCTCTGAAACCGTCGCAACTAACATCCCACATAACTCATCAGTTCCACCGGATACGTGTACTAACAACTCTATAAACATAATCGATCGCAATTAGATTGTCAATGGACAAGTGTCGTTGCGACCAGTTCCAATACGATGTTAAGAAATTGGCGCAGATCGTAGAAGTAAGGCAAATATTTTGATTTTGTCTCTGCATTTGTTTTCATACGTCTATAGTTTTTTTTTTTTTATGTGGAAGGAAGGCGCCTCTAGCGATGTATCCTGATGTCAAGTAGAAATAAGCAGACTAGTTCTCTGTATAGTCCTTGGTAGGTCACATTGTTCAGATCATGAATAAGATTGTCAGCCTTCTTTTGTTTCTCTATACTTCGATGCCATATCTATTTTATTTCTACATTCTCAGTTACCTATAAACTTCAATATACCGCAGTACGAGTATACATATAGTATGTATATAATAATTATCGACGAGTTTTGCTTGTTTAACTTTCTTCGATACAATTTTATGGTAGCAGTTGTTACCGACCTGTTTGATCAATAAATTCTATGGTATTATATAAATTAGTATCTCGGAACTTCGGTTTGAAAATGCCGTTAATTTTTTAATGATCGTGCTGCTATTTTCTGACGTTGTTATATAAAATTAACGCATATCAAAATCAAAATCAAAATCTCTTTAATCATTTTGGCATCACAGACGCACTTATGAACGTCAAATTATCACAATGACTCTACCACCGTATCGGAAAAAGAACCACTACTCAGAAGATACGGCAAGAAACTGAGGGGCATTTTTTTTTAGAGATTTTGTTACAATTTTTTGGGATTTTACAATGTTACGTTTCTTATGTACCAGTTGGTTACTTTGCAGAAGTGGAATGTTCCAAGCATCTTTGTCTTCTATGTAATTACGAACAGTGTAGTATGCTTTTCTCATTAGAACATTCTTAACGCGTAATTTGAATTTACTTTCTGTAAGCTCCGTTATACACTTTGGAATTTTATTATAAAAACGTACGCAGTTGCCCATAAAGGACTTATTCGTTTTAGTCAGTCTATACCTAGGTACAACAATCCTATCCTTATTTCTAGTGTTTATGTTATGATGGTCACTATTTACTTTAAATTTTTGGAAGTTTTTGCGAACATGCATAGTATTTTTATACAACTGATTGATGTGAGGAGCATGTCTTACGCCTGATGGTAATCCATACGCCTGCCTATAATAGTTACAGGACCACCCAGAACATTTTACAAAATCTCACGGAATTGCACTACGCACTCGTCACGCTGAAACAGTTCAGAAGATTTCCTAGTCCCCATTTGTGTTATAGTTTAAGGTAATGTTGCTTGTGTGTTATGAATTAATATCTTTTTTCTTTTTTTTTTCTTTCTTTTGTTGCGTGCATTAGTCCTTTGTACCTTTGATAGACAAGTTTTTCGTGGGGTCTTCTCGAAATTAGAAGTTGGGTGATTGAGACATAGGTATGGTATATATAAAGAAGAAAATATAAGTACTTAGTTTGTAACAGTCCAAGCGTTACTCTTGAGTTACTCTCTCTATGAGATAACAACCATGTCGAAGCAGTGGCAACGTAATTGAATGACGATGAAAATGGTGATGATGATGAAGAATACAGGTTAAAAGTAATGTGATACAATCCTTTTCAAACATATAAGAAGTGACCTAGGCACAGATTAAAATTTAAATGCATTTTTAACAGCTAATTGTCTCAGGGTGACGAGCGCAATGCAGCACCGCGCAGGATTTTGCATCCTCTGAACAAAGTTCTGGGTGGTTCTGTTATTGTTATAGGCTGGCGTATTGCTTACCATCAGGCAAACGACGAGCTCGTCTCGTCATTCTTTTACATAAAAAAATCGCATAATTCTTTAAACGATCAGTCACATGTTTCTATATTATATATAGCGCAGTATAATGATCAGTTAAGTAGTATAATAATTATAAATAGATGCGGTACTCGACGTGATTCAGGAAATTGCACAATTAAAATACTGTACAGTTGTAGCTACCTGGAGGTCTTACGGAATACAGAGGCAGGGGCTAAACACACATTCAGCATAACTCAGACCGCAGAAATTGCTTGTCCAAACAATGTTCCTCAGTTCTGCGTAATGCAGTCGCGTACACAATCACGCAGGTGCGGGACAATAGCTCAGTTCTATAGGCGAGCGGTCACGCGCGTCCGCCGATCATAGCCATTACGATCTGTACCCACAACGTCCGATATTTCCAACCACCACAAAAAAAACTCATGTAGATGTTGTATTGTTTCCCTTCCCCTGCCCCGCGATATTCTCCCGCTGCCAGAAAAAGATGAAGAGGGCAGAGGTGACAGCCACCGCCATACCAAAAGGTCTAACACAGAGCCGCTGAGAGGCGCACCAATTAGCGGAGCAGCCACCAGCGACCTGCCAGTTATCCAGGGATAGAAGCCTCCACGCGCTTACGCCTGGGTAGAGGGGACCACCACGAGACCCACCCTTACCCCCCAGAGGAAGTGGAAGATCACCTACTTGAAGCTAGCAGAGTATGCTGTTGCTATAAGAAACTGTTTATTTAGTGGTGTTGATATTATGAACTTTTGATCTGCCGTATCACTGCCCTGGATGACAATGAGAGCCGAATACACGTAGATTAGTAGGTTCCTATGTGAACAAATTTTCATAGGACCCTACTAGTTTTACGTGTTGTTTGTAGTGAGTTTGTAGTTTGGGGAGTTTGTAGTGTGATACCAGTAGGCTTTGGCAGTACACCAATCGTAATTTGCTCTATCAATCTGTCCAGGATCTGTTCTAGGATCGTATCGTCGAGACAATCGGCTTCTGTGAGTGGGGGCCATTATTGAGATTGCCCTTCGATTTTACTGCGTGTGGCCAGCGATTGTTTACATTTACTGGTTATTGTAGATAGGTTTATGCAGTAAACCTTTCTTGGGTTAAATTGAACTTTGTCGAAACAACAACATTGTGTAAACACAAGGAAAGCCGAAGTTTGTCAAGTAACATGATTATCCGAACCTTAAATCCGATACTCCCAAAGGCTGCAAAAAATGGTAATAAATCACAGGCCTTAATTCTAAGTTCTTTTATGTTAGGAACTCCTAAAAGACGCAAAAATCTCTGAGTACATAAAAGATGTCTAAGTTCTAGGTTTTGGGCTACGTTGGAGCTGTCAAAATCGTGTTCCATTTTAGGCCATAGTCTTGTATCTTTATCTATTGTGTTGTGGCGTTTATTATTAAACTGAGATTTACTTTAGATACCTGTTAATTTTTTCTTTAGAAGCATTACTATAACAGACTATAAACTCTAAGCAATATTTAGCAAATCTTCACTTTATAAAAGCATCTCATTTCTCCATACATATGCAAATAGGAGCCATTGCTCACTAAATCGATTTCATTCGGTCATTCATTCGGTCGTCCATTCGGTCTCTACGTCATCAATCACTGGCTAAGATTGAACGGGTGTCTTCTCGACTTGTATCCTTTGAATATTTAATCTGTGGCTTTTATAAAGATGTTTAGGTTTGTGTTTAGATTAAACATGTTAGTTTTTTTTTCTCCCCTTTGTGGAATTTGGCTTTGCACGTCTTGTGCATCTGCCAGAGTCAAGTTTCGTTCAATGGAGTTCAGTATGAGGTTGAGGTTTATTAGGGTGCTTTGTAATTACGTAGTATAAAGGTAGGGACATGTTAGTTTTGTGATGAGTCAATTCGAGTTCAGGTTTAAGGTATTTATTTCTCAAAAATAATAAAGTTGATATATATTTAGAAGGCACAGTAATGGAAAAAAGAGATTTTCTATATCTTTTGCAAATAAAAATAATCATAAAATAATGGTCATGTGGAAACAAGATCAAAATTTTTTGAAAATAAAATACAATCATTTAAAATTCAGTTCGTGTTAGTTAAGATACCTATCGAAAAACTAATTTTAATCTATGATATCAATTTCTGTAGCCTAATTCTGCTATATAAAACTATTCCAATTCCAGTTTTGATGTAGTGTCGATCTCATAAATGTCACAAATCGTATTCTGCAAACTTTTTAAATAACGTCAAATGTCGCTTGAAATGCGAATACTATTGTAGTATCGCTGAAAGTTGAAAAGTTTATACCGAGATTATATATAGTTACTGAGATCATATTGAGCCTAGACTGTAATTATTACGAGCAGAATACCAATTTTTCTTCAATTCACAAATTAGTTTCGATTCGGTCAACTCTCATTCAACGTCATTCAAATTTAACGGAATTGGCCTTCTGGGCCCCAATTCACTATGACAACTTGGCGATTCCTTGCTTTGAAATTACGTCGATTCTTTCATTAATAAACGACATCTCTATGACGCATTCATATATTCATGTATATGATGCGTCATAGAGAATACAAATTTCGCAGATGTCGTTTATTAATGAAGGAATCGGCGTTTCCTCGAAGCAAGTAATCGGCAAGTTGTCATGGTGAATTAGGGCCCTGGTCAATTTTCAGGACGTTCATGTGGGTTGATCAAATTATATTTTTTCAAATACCCTAATAAAACCGCGGCTGAAAGCCGCGGTTTTATTCTATGCCCCCAGCCCGCGGTGGTATTCATGTGAAAATAGTTAGACTAGCTTCTTTGGTTAAGTCCGATCCAAAGTTGTACAATTTATATCATCAACTCACCATCGGACCACACCTGCTCCTCATTATCCCTAAAAATGACTGTAAATGTAAATAATAATGTATGTAAAACGAATTCTGATTGAAATTGTAAACAACGGGGCACAACCGCCTCACGTGCGATCTCACACATTCGAAATGTAATTATGTAAATTACAATTAAACCTACAAAAATAAACATTCTAAATTAGGTACATTTCCTGAAAACATTCGGATTTAATTAAAATAGATTTTCTTGTAATTTGGTGAACTTTTATGTATGAAGAACTTATCTCGCCAGGCAATAACTGCTACAAGATATAATTGAATTTTAAAGATATGAGTAATTTTATTTATAAATACATTAAATAGCCAATAGAAGAATTTAATCTTTTATCTACAGTTTTAAAACATATCGTCAACTCTAACGATCAATTTAAAATCAATTATTTTTTGATTGGAAATTTTTAAAAGTTTTCCACACACTTTATTAAACAATTCAAGGAATTTCGAATAATCTTTTTTTAATTTTGTGAACATTTTTGGATTATTATTTCAAAGTGATAAAAGTTAACGTACTAAGCACTCGAAGATTGTCCCTAAAATTAGGAATGTGAAACGAAATATCGATAGTCAATAAAATCGATGCATTAGAGGTGTTTAATTTAATTCATTCGATTGAAAAGGTTGTAAGTAAACCGTTAAGATAGGATTGTGGTTTATTTGTGATATAAAGATTAGATTTCGAAATGGAGGCGTAAATGTCTAATGAATTTTCCACACTGTGACTTTGTGATGCTCTGACTTTTTACGGTGTAATTTTTTTAAGTAGTTTATTTTAGGTGTCGGTTTCTTGATCTCAGCTCCAGCACTGGTTGAGCATTTTGTCGTGTCCGTTTTTGGATCGGAGGTAATTGTCACCTATTACCATAATTTGGCTGCTGGCTTAAGCGTTGACGTTTCATCTCGCACGTTGATTTTGAATGCTGTAGTAGTGCTCTCGCTTAGTTCGGTTGTAACCTTATTCAGTTTACCAGCTGATTGTAAACTAAACATTGAAAAAAATGCGCTAAAATATATAAATGTTTAAATAATATTTAAAAATAATGAATCGCTGAGGTGGCCAGGAGGAGTAACGCGCTTGAACAATATCAGGAACTAGCACGTCTACGGTCCCTTCAAAGTTACGTCCATCGCAGATAAGATAAATTAGAACCGCATACGATAGTACGGAAAAATAATGATTAAAGAAGCACACAGAAGACAACCACACCGTTAAAAAGGCACTTAATACCTCGCCCAGGAGGAAAAGAACCACTTTTAGTTTTGTGGTCGCTTGTCGATAGAGAACTTGAAAGCCTATCACGCCCCAGAGAACCCAATATAGAATAACCTGACGCCGAGCAACGAAAAGACCCGATCTCAAATAAAATGAGATGAGAAATGCAAAGAAGAAAAATACCTAATAAATTAGTATTTAGAACAACAATTTGTGTATTTTCAAATAGGTACTTATCTACAATATCAAAATACTTACCACTTTAACACGCAAGGGATACCTGTTATTGATAATACTTATGATACTCTCATCTACATTCTACAGTTACAATAGCTAGTAGCTACGCTAATAAGTTTTAGCACATAATAATATTCTTTGGCCTAATGCAATATTCATAAAGTATATATTGTGAAGCCTGCCTCATCTAGCCTTTTCGCACTTACATAAATATCCAACTTCTCATACAATAGACTTTATTTATTTGCAATTAAATATAAACACTATTGTTACACTTCAATAGCAAGGCATTATAAAACATCTAACGCGTAGATTCCATTGCCTCTTTATGGCAACACCACTATAAAGATTGTCAATTTTTCATTTCAAATCAACATAAAGCTGTTTAACTTCTATGCCAAGGACAGATAGCTGACATTACCAAGAAAACTAACTTATGAGAAGCAATAGAAAGTATTGCAAAAGATCTAACACTGCCACCAGTCTCTTTGTCCACTTCTTGATTGAATATCAAATGCATAATCGTAAACATGAATCGATTCTCGAGAATACGAAGAATCGATATTGGAATCGGCAAGCACTAAAGGTTAAGGCGAACAGGTAAAAGGCCATAGTGTAAATAGAGAAAATATTAATATAGTAGTAAGGTTTTATCCTTCTTGAAATATTTTTATTACTTTTTCAAGTATTAAGGATTGCATGAAGTACAGAATCCATCATACTTACAAATGTTATAAAAAATTGCAATAAAGGACTAGGTATTTTTATAATATTTCCTGACACATAATTTTTTGTTCTGAGCTTACTAATAGCTTAATAATCGTTTTGAACTAACAACAAACAAGACATTCAATGTCATACTACATAGAAAATATAATCTATCCTTATCAATTAAATGTATAATCAACAATCTTTTTTAGATCTATGTTTGGCCACTATCTCACCTGATGTGAAGCGATGATGTGGCCTAAGATGGAGCACATAGATCTAGAGAGAGACGGCAGTTGAGCGGCTGCTCACACTCGTCTCCCCGATGGTTAACTGAAAATCATCCCGAAACACGACTAGGTCGCTTTATCAGAGTGTTTAGGTTTAAGTTCCTACTAGCTAAATTATCTGACTAGTCGTATGAGGTTCAAAATGTTGTCTGACTGTAAAATTAGCAGTTCTTTGGCGTTGCGCTTACCACTTATCGACTTACTCAGTAGAACTGATAATAAAATCTTGAATAGAGTATAGCCGTGTCCAGAAAATATAGGAAACATCAAAATAATGCCAGAACACTCCAAGGTTTCTCTTTATTTTCACAAACCTTTGTTTCATGCTTTTTCCATAGTTTATCTCGCATCACCTAATCCACGGATATTGGTACAAATTATGCGACCGTGAATTCTTCCACAGATAATATATTCGATTCCGCTCTGAGACGATGGCATCGTTCACGCGAGCTTCGAATGTTCAACGTTTAATCGATACTTCTGTTTCTCGATTGTCACTCGATCGTAAAATCGAATTGCGTGCTTTTTCACGGACGACTCGATAAAACGTGTTGATCGGAGGGAAATGAATCGTTTGTGTGATAATTACGCTGTGAATGTTCGGGTGAGAGGTTTTAGTGTTTGTAATGGGGATTTAGTTGTGAGTTTATGCGTTTGATGCGGGTGATATCTTTCACATGGGTTGTGCAATGAAAAACAAAGAAAGGACATAAAGAAGCAGATAAGAGAAACAGGCACATTAGAAAGTCTGACAAATGGTATGCACTGGAATGTGCATTATAAACTACATGTACAAAGGCGATTTGTTAATGTTACTATTCGAATCATTATTATTATTTTGGATTCGATTCTTAAACCAATAGTAACCCGGCAGATTCGCGTTCGATATTCAGAATATTCACGCGATTGTATCGGTACACGAAGCTGAATATTTTGTATGTATTTGAACGAAGCGTGTCACCTGTACCGCGGCAATACGATAAAATACAGATTTTGTTGTTTGACTGCGGCATTGTTATGTTACGGCTGCGGGTATGTAAATTAGCATTTATTATTGTTATAAGTTGTTTATTTTATTTAAATCATGAGGTTGACAATTTCATAAGGTTTACCCAAATTGATTTGTGTATGCCATTTTATAAGAAATATAGTCGAAGAAGATAAATAAAAAAATGCGTTAAGCCCCTGTATCTTTCTTTAAATAAGTTACTGGGTCTTTAAGTCCAAGTTAAAAGCGTCTCTCGCTTTTCGGTAGGTACCTATTGTGAATCTTTCATTTCGATGGACATTACAGTACGTGGAAGGAATATTCACTTTTTTATCTCTTACAGCATGTTTGGCCACAATCTCATTCGATATTAAGCGACGATGTGGCCGATTATAGAGCACATAGATCACTACATTTTTTTTTTAATAGATAGAGTAATTGAAGAGGAAGGTTTATATGTATAATAACCGTGCGAAGCCTGGGCGGGTCACTAGTTTACTATATAATACGTATATTACTTATAGTTACTGATACTATGTACTTTATCTTTTCTGGGTCCGGACTTTAATTTGAGTATGGGAAAGAAATGGGAAGACATGCTTACCTTTTTTTTTCAAAGTCATGTTATTTTAAGTTATAATATTTAACGTAATTTAATTGATTTCTATTATGTGTATATGATGTTATAAGTTTATTGTTTGGGCCTACTTAATACATACCTTTTGACTTTTGACGGCAGTTGAGCGACAGTCTCTTGTAATGCTCTCTGATCTATTTCGTACCCTAGGCAGTTAGTGCAAAAGTAATTTGGGATACCTTACTACATAATAACTAAATGATAAGGAGACAGCCACTTGATAATTGGTATTTTTTTACATGAAAATACCTACAATTTTAAAAGTACGTCTTACATAGGTATTTCTTATACAATTAAAACAATGTACCTATATGAGATGACAGAAGATACATTCGAGTAAAGATAGTGATCGGGATCCTGCAACTATGTATATTTAATTCCACACAGTATATCATCCCATTATATCCATATCGAATTGAGAATCCAAATTCGTAATAATTAAAGGCGGCACATCAAAGCTGAATCGAGAACAAACGAGCCCCGCAATTAACTTAAGCACAACTTAAACAGAACTTGCACGACATATTAGGCTCTATTAAGTGAACCATCGGCCATTTCTAGTTCGAGGGCGATTGTATCGACGCTAAGCGGCTTCCACCGGAAGCTAGATAATATTTAATTGGCGCGAAAACTCAATAATTGGAGATAAAAATCGGATGGTGGAGCAAACCAATTACTGTGGACGGTGTGGTGTACGCATCCGACCACTCGCCACGCGGACACGTAGAGGTGCTCCGTTGACGATTAGTCGTTATCGATAATGTATCGATGTTTTACCTACATATTATTAACACCTGACTCTGACTTGTCAGAATATTAATGATATTTTGATGGTAAGACTACCAATACAATTACGTAAGTATATATTTACAAGATATAAAATATAAGAACAATCAGGCCGTGTGCCTGATGTGCTGCAACACGCCTGCTCATTACAGTAGAACACTATTCAGAACTTTGTTTAGAAAAGTCTCGCAACCTTGCACTGCGCTTGTCACCCTTAGACAATAGCTACTAAGTCTCATAATGCGCAGTAATTTTGCTTGATACAGTGCCTTTAAAATTGGAATACAGTAATGTTTGCTTACTAGTGCTTGGTGGTTGAATATCTGGAAAAGGTTTGGTAAATGATTCCCAAGGAAAATTCTTGCAGAAGAGTCTTACCACTACAAACATACTTATTTCCATAACATTAAATGTACCTACCATAAATTGTTTTCGGATTTTTCACAGTCGCACTCTTCTGTCTCTCCGGTAAAAAAGGTGTCACAAAGTTTCACTAAATTCGACGAAATGTGATAAACATTCGTTTCGATTGTTGCATTGTAGATTTGGTTCCGACACGTGTCGTAGCAGGAACATCTTGGGTATGATAACGCTGTTTATGATAATATGTATTTTGTTTTTATCGATACATACAATACATACAAAGGGTCGTCCCTATCTCGTGTGGTCCCGGCATGGTGCGGCTCTAACAACTCATTAGTCGGTCTGCCGTCACTGCACGCCGGTCGGAGGTTAATTGTTTTAATTCGACGGCTCCAGAAAATACTTTATTTTATTCTGAACTCCTGAGAGTACCTACCTGCCACTAAAACGGATGCAACAAAGTTCTGGCTTTTCAGCTATGCCAACAGACAGACAAGTAAATAATAAATTTAATAAAATATCCTTGGTTTGTAATAGTGTACGTGTTTTTGGGTAAGTAATAAGTAGATGGCGGTGAACCTGATCTTGCTACTAACCTCAAAGCACCCAGCATACCTGGACAGAGAATACTTCATCACCAATTTCTCATCATCAGCCTACTACGTTCCCACTGCTAGGACATGGTCCTTCTCTGATAGAGAGAGTATGGACCATAAACCACCAAGCTGGTTCAGTGCGATTTGGTGGATGTCACATGTTTTTGAATTTATGTGATGACATGCCGGACAGACAATCCATGATATTTTTAGTTTTTTCATATATTTCCGTCATTGTGTCAAGAATATTTATATTAACTACACGAAATATTTAACACCTGCGCGTGCTTTCTCCACACCCCATAAAATTAATTCAATACCGCACCATTCTCAGATAATATGAGCTGAGCTGCCTTTATCTAAGATACCATCAAAATTCTACAAAGTGGGACCACTTGTGTTAACCTACAATTACTGTGATACAAGTAGGTATAGATGAATAGAAAATTCATGGAAATATGAATAACACGCGCTTTGGAGTGGTAGGCTCTGGCCGTGGTTGTAATACCGCCCACTGAACAAAGCCATACCGTCAAGCGACCTAGTCGTGTTTCGGGATGATGTTCGGTGCACCATTGGGGAGACGGGTCTGAGCAGCCGCTCAACTGTCGTCTTTCTCTAGATCTATGTGCTCCATCTTAGGCCACATCATCGCTTCACATCAGGCGAGATAGTGGCCAAACATAGATATATAGAGCGTAAAAAAATTATTAAAAAACACCTTGTTAAATTTTTAAACCTGTCAATTAGCAGACCGCGTTTTGTCAATGGAACTAAGCATGGTAAAGCTTTTGGTCAGAAATATTATCATCCAGACTAACTTACGAACTTCGATGAAGAGTTGAAGTTGAAGATGTGGAAGATGCATAGAACAAGCCAGCAAGGTACACATACATGTATGGAGACTCTCCATACAACGTCTATTGAAGAGGAAAGAGAATCCTCCATATAACGTCTCTTGGAGAGGAAGCCGCTTGATTAAGAGGAGAAGAGAAGGCTTCATGTACATGAACATTGAGCCAAAACACGTTAACAAATTTCAATGATTTGTAGATAAGATATTATGATTGTCTAAGTAAGTATGATAAGATATTATGTCAAATCACAAGTACAAATGAACATTTCACAATCACAAGGCATTGTAAACTTAAGCAAGCCTGCCTCACTTAAAGGTTAACTTTCCACCTATTAGCTCGTACACCACTTAAAACAAGTTTTGAACAATGCAGCTTACATTATCCTGGTTCACATAGTACTGCATGCCACCCTCTGTAATGGTTTATTCAGGCATAGAAGAGCAAATTGATACAGGGTAACAATAGTCAAATAACAAAGTCATAGTCGTGAACGGGTGCGGCTTGTAGGGACTGGTCTAGTCACTCTAACTACTTTTGTATCTATATACCTATTTATATACTAAGTGATCATATTGTTATGTTACTGAGACTATGGAACATCTCACTCGCACTTCTAGTTTGAAATTGTGTTATTTTAATAATAATTTTTACTTCATAGTTCACTGTTACATGTTTAGACATTTTAAAAGATTAAATAAAAGAGACATCCCCGCAGAATTTCTTGATGCTAACTTTTCTAGCGGGCGTATTTCCGAAACACTGGTAGAGTCAGTTTTCGCATTTCTTCTCTGGGCCGGGAATTCAATTTGTGTATGGAAAAGAAATGAGTAAACATTATTACCTTTTTTTACCTCGGTTTTTAGAGGTTTGATGCATGATGAGATGAGTTTGATAATGATTTGCCAATCTCTTATACTATCAAGTAAACAGTTTAATATTCAAAATGCATTCGATTATGAATATGCTTTCAACTTTTAAAAAATTAACAACATTTTTTTATACAACTGAATGACGAGACGAGCAGGTCGTTCACGTGATGGTAAGCAACACGCCCATAAACTTTACATCAAAATTCAAAAGTCAAAAGATATTAATGAAACAAAAGTATACCGCTTAATTTACTGTGAATTAATTAGTAATGCACTATTAATTGCCATTCAAAGAAAACAAAGAAGCCCATATTCAAAACCAAACATCTCAATTTCTTCCCATAAACGCAAAACACTACCATAACCCCTGAGTCCTTTGACAAAGGGTATGGGCAAAAAACAAAGGGCTGTACTTAAGTGCAGGGCAGTGAGGGCAGAGCAATATGCCGGACAATGGCCAATTAACGCTGGCCACAATTAAATCAGACGAGCTGTGGAGACTGCCAGGGATTCTATAGAGTTCATGAATACTTAAATTCTTTTTTAAATCAAAGACAAATTAGTATAAAAAAATTGTTGCAAAAAGATATAGCAAGGAGTAGCAATAAACTTGGCGTAGCAGCAAAAATACTTGAGAGAAAGGTGCCTATTGTTAGACACTGCTAACTATAGGCCCTATAGTAGTAAGAAGGAGGAACGAACCATACCCTATAGTATAGGTTATGGTTGGTTACTCCTTCACGCCTTAACTACTGAATCGATTTTTATGAAACTTTGTATATTAACCATATATTCTGAATAAGCACCTACTTATTATGCCATAAAAAACAGCTTACGACTTCAAAAGTACTTTATATATCTTATAAAGAACAACTATAATATATCTAGTTCGATAAAGACAAGATAAACAAGACAGTTGTTGGCAAATTATGTGTGTCTAGTTCTCTCGCTCTTTATCTATCTCTCCTTAGCTCTCTCTTTCTTTATCTCTAGCTCTGTTTAGTAGAGTAGTATTTACATATAATTAATGTTTCAATTTGGTTACCTCAACTCTATACGATTCCCGTAATAGTGAGATAGTATCCGCCTCCCACACGTATTCCCGAAGTATTGTTCGGCTCAATCGAGCCAACTTATTAATACAGATAATGCCTTATTTATTAACAACAAGCTGGGCCACGGACAATGTACCGGGACGTTAATGAAATTTACCTCAAGCCCACTTGCGAACGGAACGGATATCGAGGGCTATAGTCATCATCAACGTTTCATTCGCTCGTGGTAGGTCTCTCGTGCGCGGAAGGCCGTCTGGGTAGGTACCACAGATTTGCCAGTTATTCTGCCGCCAAGCAGTAATGTGCAAGCATTGCTGTGTTCCGGTTTGAAGGGCATTGTAGCTAGTGAAATTACTGGGCATATGAGACTTAATATTTGATGTCTCGGGGTGATGAGCGCAATGCAGTGCTACATAGAGCTTTTTATGGTATTAAAAGTTCTGGGTGGTAATGCAATTGTTAAAGGCAGACGTGGCGCTTACCATCAGGCAAACGACTTGTACGTCTTGTCGCTAAGTTACATGAAAAAAAATGTTTTCGTCGTTGGGTCACTATATATGTATATCTTCTTTCACAAGGATAGATGTTCATAATCCACCACGAAGGCTTGGTGAATACCACAAATTCCTCAATTTTATAATTGTCATCCGGATTCCTCATACAGTTTTAAAAAGCAATCCCACTATTCGTAAAAAATACTCAACTTGATTAATTTTTACAGTTTATTTTGACACTGACATGTTTATTTCAACATAAATTGAAGTGTGTAACATGTTAAACAACGATTTTGTCTCGTCGAGCGATGAATAAATGATTAATATAATCCGCATATAATTTAAAAAAGTCACTTGGCGGGCCAAGCGGGATTCAAACGTGACGATGCGTGAGATCGGAAGCTACGAAGTACCACATCGCCTCACGTCTAGACCTTACCTCACATTAATGAATTCAATTGATCTGCCATAAGCGCAAGCAAATTACGAAAGAATTTCATTCCAAGATCCGCCTCGATCATAATCTCTTCAAGCTAATACTAACAATAAGGAAGACATAACTTATATCTAAGGACAAAAACTGTTATAGGTTCCAGCAAACCCGCGCCATCTCTAAAAACCTGGCTTTTCTTTGAAGCTAAAACATAATCATAATAATTAAATTTTACAATAAGGCATGTTATCAAGCGGATGAAGCTACTGACTTGAACATCATTTTACTACAAGAAACCTTTCGACAATCTTACTCCATACATATTTTCAGCAACCATTGCTTAGCACACATCAATCATTGTTCCAACACACGTAGCAAACTCTTCAATGTATGTCATCTGAAGTTTATGTTTCGTATAACTAGGTTCTGATGGTGAAGTCAAGTGTCAGACTAAGAACCAGTTAGGCAAATTATCTGCGTTGAATCAGTGAATACACCTGCCGACCTGTCTTTGCAAGTGTGCATATGTAGGTAGCTGGGATGCATTGTTTGGATGATGCATGAGTACCAGGAATATAGCATTACGGGGAGAAGTATTCTATTGGAACTGAAGAAAAGAATTTTCATACTGAGATGTTTACATTTCTCTTGACCACTGTTTTATCTGCAATCATCATCAGCCCATCGTTCCCACTGCTGAGACTTGGGCTTTTCCTTATAAGGAGAGAATGAGCCATAATCCACCACGCTGGCCTAGTGTGGGTTGGTGGATGTCACATGTCTTTGAACTTTTGTGATAAATTCTTGGACATGCCGGTTTCCTCACGATGTTTCCCTTTACTGTTATTAGAGCGAGTGTTAAATCCGCACATAACTTAAGTAAGTCAGTGGTGCGGGGCGATCGAAAGTCGCACGTGCTCCCACTGAGCCACACTCGCTCATCTAGGTACATAGGCGAACTTAATGCTAGTAAGCATTATCTTCCATTTAACATTGGCTTTGAAATTCCAATGATTGCATCCTCTTCTCTTCTAATGTTGCTGTACCTGACGGGTATAAGACTTTGTACGTTTACCTAATTACACCTTGTGCTACCTATGGAAGCAATAAAGAATCTGAATCTAAACGTCGAAACATATCATACCTTTAGTATATTGCGATTCTAAACACGTTTCCAATTCTTTCCAATCTAACAAACATTTACATATCTCATTTATTAATATTACATTCTTAATTACCCAATTATTCAATAAACAGACAATAACAAATACACCGGATACAAGATACGAACATAACCATACATTTTTAAAACAAACAATATATTAAGGCTGGTTACACACTCCGCTCTCCGAAGATTTTTCAATCAGCCACACAGCATGATACCTAATTAAAACTATATCTAACGAACTAGAAACACTCGGTTGTAATCGAATATGTTAAAAAAATAAATGTTAAGTTATCGTGAGCAAGATATAATTGACTGAATAATGCATATCTAATTAATTAGAAAATATTACTTTCGAGAAATGCAATTATATGTATTGTTAGATTAAGTAAGTTACAGCACGAACCCTTTTTAACCGACTTTAGAAAAGGAGGAGGTTCTCTATTCGATTGTATTGTCTTTTTTTCATGTTTGTTAGCTCAGAACTCCGTCTTTTATGAACCGATTTGGAAAATTCTTTGCATTGGGTTCAATATAACTACGAAGTGGTAACTTATAAACTTCATTGATATTTGACCTTGAACTTCGAAAATACATTGAAGTCGGTTTTTTTTATATAAAATATATACTTGTTAAAATTTTGTTTGTTTATGGTTTTAAAAATGTTTGATAGCAGGTACCAGGTAGTCCTGCCCATCAAAAGTTTGCCTATAAGAAATTGCGCATAGCGATAAAGTCGTCCCTTACCACTTTTTACTGACTATGTTTTTCTGTATATTTGGTATTTAATAAAGTATTATTGTATTGTACCACGCGGTTATCGTTTGAAAATACTGAACTTTGAAAATACAAAGTGCAGTTATGTTCACCAATAATGGTATTCCTATCTAAATATGTCAATCATGAAAAATATTTCAAATGTATAGGTTTGAAAGGTTCTGGTTCATTTTGCGAACAGCTGTAGTAATTCTGAATAACCTAAATTGCGTTTGCATCTACAATATCCTATCTGAATATTATTGAATCTAATTATTTCCAAAAAATAAATTACTCAACAGTTGGCAAAAAAAGGATTATTAATTATACAGCTTTAAAATCAACTCTCACGATTTCAACTAACTTTTTAATTATTAATAACAGCTTCATCAAAATTGGCTTAGTTTCACTTAGGTACCGACCTCTCACATCACGAATAAAGCAGCTGTTTAAAATAAATCAATTAAAATCAAAACTAAGCAGTTAAATAGGTAGGTCATTAAATACCTGAAAGCAAGGAAATATATAGCTTATCAGATAAGTAAGTTTACCTCGCAGCAATCCTATCCTACTCCAAATATTATTATAAGTGCGACAGTTTGTGAGGATGGATGGACGGATGTATGTTGCTCAATCACGCCAATTTGATGAAATTTGGTAGGTGAATAATTTCAGTCCTCAACAAGGATTTTTTTCCCGGGAAACCGCTGGCACAGAATACATAATACACACGCGGTGACCGCGGGCTGTCTGATATCGTTGACAGATTCCTATTTTAACACAGATGTATCTGCAAAAGCACCGTTTTTTTTAAACTTACTTCGTACGTATTTATTTTCATAATATATAATGTTGTTGTTGCACAGGTCAAATTAATAGATAAACCGTATCACATATTTAGTCAGAAACATAACTAACATGCAGAAATTAATATTAAAAAAAATTTGAATTTATAATAATTACTAGCTGACCCGGCAAACGTTGTTTTGCCATATAAATTAAAAAAAAAATTAAAAAAAAATAGATGTTGGCCGATTCTCATAGATACCGGATAAGCACAAAAAATTTCATCAAAATCGGTCAAGCCGTTTCGGAGGAGTATGGCAACGAAAACTGTGACACGAGAATTTTATATATTAGATAATAACTCAAAGTCATAAGCAATTCATTTATACAAATGTCAGGTAGGTAATTTAGAAAATATAAGATTATTGTACAATAATTAAAATGATGAAAGTACCTATGTTTCATGACACACACGTTGATAAGTCATCAAAGATTATCATCACCCAAATATTTTAATCGCCATATCTAATGCAACATCTTAAGTTACAGCCAATAAGCACTGATCAAAATCAAGTCATTTAACGTTTTCAAGCACAATTTGAATTTTGTTCAATAATTTTTGAACATTTGTAATTAGCTGATCACAACGAATCAATTCCTCATAATGAAGTTTAGAATAAAAGGCTGCACACACCTGAGCGATTAGCGCGACTGTAGAGCGAGAGCGTACGGTAATGCGGTTACACTATCTTCATCATCATCAGCCCATCATGTCCAGCCATCAGCCCTGAGAAAGCCCGTATCTCAGCAGTCCCACTGCTGCTCATAGAGAGAGTATGGGCCATAATCCACCACACTGGCCCAGTGCGGGTTGGTGTATGTCACATATCCTTGTATTTTTGTGATAAATTCTTGGATGTGCCGGTTTCTTTACGATATTTTCCGTCACCGTTTTAGAGCTACTGTTAAATCCGCACATAACTTAAGAAAGTCAGTGGTTTGGGGGGGGCGGGATTCGAACTCGGGTGCGTCGGATCGAAAGTCGCACGTTCTCCCACTGAGCCACACTCGCTCTTCGGTTTCGGTTACACTATATTCAATGCAAAATAGCGGCGCCATATTCAATGCAAAATCGAGCGTGTCGCATCGCTTGTTGAGCTGTGTAAAACTTAGCAAGTGAGTTGATATGAAAACTCGCACGTAACTACTTGAGTAAGTACCTGAAATGCTTAGGAATCTAACATTAATCGCCTTATTAGATTTTTCTAAACAAATAAGTTTGACCAGCTTCAAGTGACGTCATTATTCCAATATCAACACTTTAGTTGTTGAAAATGATGGAGTTAATTTATGAAATGACGTGAGATGAAATAACTGTGTGTTTATATAAAGAAACACCCACTAATAATTAATATAATAACAATAAAAACAACTTAATAGAAGTGTAACAATTGGCGGTCTTATTGGTTGGGATAATAAAATTCTCTTCCAGACACCATGCAGGGAGAGAAATAACGTAAAAATAATGATTGATTTATGATTGAAGCTGTACACGGTAACAAAGTATCTCATGTATTTAAGCCTATGACATTCACAGAAAGCGAATGTGCGTGCCAAAACAAACCTCTTTAGATTTTTGTAGTACCTACCTACCATAAAAAATATATATTATATTACTTTTGGTATCTTAAATAAAAAAACCTTTCGGATTATTTTGCTTTTCCGACTAGAGCTCAAATAAAAAAAATCGCCGTCTGTTGTCGCTTGCACTTGTCAGTCACGCTTGTCGTTTCGCTGTATCCTTAACCTTACGGAGTTTAGTATTATGTAGATTAGATAAAATGCGTTTTAGCATAAGAAAGAATATTAAGTCATGAATATTAATTCTGTTGGAATACGTAATGAGCGTGGGAAATACGCAACGTAACTCGTAACAACTGGTTGGATAAGTTACTTTGACTTTTCCTGTATTTCTCTTTACACCTCTCTAAATCGTAAATTACAGGCTATCATTGTTACTGACTTCGTGAAATAATAAAGTGATTGGATTAATGAAAGCTTTCATCTTTGGATGTGTAACATACGATTCGGAAAGCTCTAGTTAAATTAAATTGAATTAAAATTTATTTATTTTTAGGCGATTAAAACCTCATTTATTACGGGGTATTGGTATAAAGGTCTCCTAGTTTGGGTACCAATGTTCTCCAACCAGGAATAAAAAATTGTGTCAATCACCTCTGAATGTTTATGATATGTGAAGTTTGTTGGAATTCTAATAAATGAATATTATCTTATCTAATCTTATCATTAATATACAAACAGTACAAAGTCAGTCAAAATACAAATTTAATATGTCAACAGGTGAGATAGCGGTCAAATGCAAGCCTATAAATAATAAAAAAAAATTAAAAATAAAAAATGTCAAAACCACAACCTCAAAATAAAAAAATAAAATAAAATCAATTATTTAAATAAAATAATAAACAACTAAATATTCAGTTCAATAAAATTAAAATAATCTAATACAATGTCAGTCAAAATTAAGTAATAAATAAATAAAAAGGCTAATCACTAAGTCACTGGAGGTTCTACGTCGTTCGTAAGAATGGGTTCGATTCGTCCGGGAGTCGTATCAATAACCATAAAAATAAGATTTATTTAGTGAAATAATTTACTTTTTTATTTATTTATTTTTTATTTATTTATTCAAATTCAAATACAACTATCATTACAGGAATTTCCCAATTCAATATACACTATTGACAACATTACAATTCATTTACATCCAATATAGTCAATTATATAATTAACTAGCTGATGCCCGCGACTTCGTACGCGTAGTGAAGTATTTATCCTGCTTCCGACCATTTTCCGTCCCACCGTATTTCCGTTCCAGTTCCCGTCCCGCTTCTATCTTGTTGCCGTACCGTACCGCTTCTGTTCCGTTACTTTCCCACTCCTATCCTGTTACAGTTTCATTCTTATTCAGTTATCGTCCCGCTTTGCTCCCGATCCTAACCGGTTCCGGTTTTTGATCATTTACATGACTGCGGCGGCAGCGCAAAGTCATGTAAATGATCAAAACCGCGATCCGGTTCCGGTATGTGTCCGGCGCCATGTACAAATGTACATACATGAAACCTGAGTAAAAGAAATCTTTGAAACCTAAATCTCCTATTTACATTTACATAGCTGTTGCCCGCGACTTTGTACGCTTAGTGAAATAATTCATTTTGCTCCCGGCTATTTCCGGCAGCTCTCGCTTCTACGCCGATTTTATCCTGCTTCTATCCCAATTCTATCCCGAATTCGTCTTGTTTCTATTCCGATTTCTTTCACGTTCTTTTCTCTTATCTCGGTTTATATAGACATAATACTTACATTATTAACATAAATTTTCTTTACAAATTTTACCACCCGTTTAAATTTGTCAGGGGGATGGTATTCAAAACAATGATAATAACATAACATAACATGTGTCAATAGCTTTTTTGGCTAGGAATATGTAAGTATTTTGGCCAAAGGTCAATCGTTGTAGTTCCAGAAAAAATACCAGGAATTTCACGAAATCCGTAGGGATATGACGTACAGTCTTAATAAATAGGCTCTCGCCAGAACTCTCGCTTCGTCATCTCTTCGCTCCACTCGCGCATTCGACCATCACTCCACTCGGGAGGTCGCTGGCTCGCTACGCTCGCCACCTCACCCCCGCGCTTCGTCCTGGCCTTGCGCATTCGTTTTGGCTCAGGAACTCCTCGCAAGCTTCTGGCTCCGCGCTTTCTTTATACACTCTAGGGGTAAAAGCTAGTCGAACCGCGGAGAAGTGGTCCTTCCCATACATGATTATAACATGACTTCGTGGTATCGCTAGGAATTTCACGATATCTCAGATATCCTCATTTCCCTGCGACACGTACGGTCAACTACAAAAGTTGCTGAATATTTGTAAATCTTCGATTGACTACACTTTTAGTATTTCTTATTTTTCTGAATGTTGCATTTAAAAGTCAATTAAAGTCCTGTACGAATAAGAAAATTGTAAAAAATTGCATTACGTTAGGATTTTTTTTTTTTGCCTAGTCTATGTACCAAGTTTCGCTTTTAACTTATAAACAAAGGTTTTCCACACAAATATTTGCCATCCCGTTAAGATGCTTTAAGATGTTTAGAAAGTGGTGAAACATGTGCGTATAGTATCTTCGATTAGTATATGTATTAATATATGTACATATATCACCGTCGCAAGTTCAGAAAAAATGTTATATTCCACCTTGCTTAACGTTTTTAGAGGTTAATTAATAAAGTGAGTTTCGTTTTAATTTATTACTTTTGTTTGGTCTGTATACCAAATTTCATTGCTACAACTCATTACACAAAAATTCTCCACACAAACTTTACCACCCTCTATAACCCTATTAGGGGTCATTTCAAGACATGGTGGAATACGTGTTTATAATTTTATTAGCGGAATATTTGTAACAAATTTCAACATTAAAAAATATTTGATACTTTCCACCCTGTTTAACCTTGTTAGAGGGTGAATTTCAAAAAATTGTAAATCACGTTTTAATTATTTTCTTTTATCAAGATTTATCATAGCCATGAAAATTCATAAACAAAGATTTTCTATACAAAATTAACCACCCCGTTTAGGCTTATTAAGGGATGATTTTCAAAAAATGGTTAAATACATATCTATAATTTCATTGGCTTAGCACGTGTACCACATTTCATCGCTGTATCTAAAAAATAATAATCTTCACTTTCGACTCTGTTAAACCCTTTTAAGGGATGATTTTCCAAAATTGTAAATCATGTTCTAATAATGCTTGTTAGGTGTGTTTACCAAGTTTCATTGCTATAAACAAAGATTTTTTATGTAAACTTTACCACCTCGTTTAACCCTGTTAGTTAGTTCATTTTTGAAAAATGCTTAAAACATATTTTAAAACTTGATCAAACATAATTTATTTACCCTGTTTCTTTACTGTAGCTAGTGTTGCATTAATATAAAATGCTACTCTATACAAACTTTGCAGCCCTATTTAATGACCTTAGGGGTTGATTTTTGAAAAGTTACTGAAGTTGTATTTTTATATTCTTATGTTTAGTCAATTTACTAAGTTTCATAACTTTACTAAAAAAACCTACACCATGGAAACTTTGCGACCCCAATAAATGACCTTAGGGGTCGAATTTCGCAAAATGCCGAAAACAAGTTCTTAGTATTCACATGCTTAATGCTCACACAAAATTTGATAACTACTGGTCAAGAAACAATCACCGTACATTATAGTTTCCGCATTCCAATCTAAAAAACCACACTAAACCCCCCTTAAGGGTTGATTTTCAAAAAACTGTGATACACATGCTCTTTTATTTCTTTTGCATAGTATACTGCCAAAGTTTCGTGACCGTGCGACAAAAGAATTTTTTTTCCCCATACATTCTTTATGACCCCATTTGACCCACTTATATGTCAAATTTCGAAAAATCCGTTCTTAAATGACGCCTTCACTTGTAGAATACGTGGTCCAAATTTAAAGTTTCTATGTTAAGCGGTTTTGCCTGTGCGATGATTGTAGAAAAAAACCCTGTTCTTTAATTATATAGATTTATATCTACATTAGTCAGTTATTTTCCATTATATGTCATTTATATTTACAATAGTCATTGATTAATTATTTTTATCCTTTATGAAGAGAGCCTGGCAGGTAAAGGTCTTACTGAACCCCTATAGAAGGTCAAGAACCTGTCAACAATGCCATTCACATAATGAAAAATAAAAACCAGAAAAACTCTAGAATTTTTATCCCCAAGAAAAACAAAGCAAAGGTGTTTGTTCCATTTCAAATGTAATAAAAGGCGCAAATGAAATCGCACACTTAACCGTATCTACGCGATGTGGACAGACAAAGTGAGAATTTAAGGGCATGAATACATGTTTGCAAGTTTAATATAGCCAACAAACAAAAAAGTGACACATTAAATAAGTAAATAACATCTGCAACTTACTTTAATGTTGCCTGAAATAAAGATGAAATAAATAAATAATTAAATTAAGAATTAAATCTAAAATTTTATGCGCCTTAAGGTTAGGTTGGCATAGCATGCCAATATATGGATTTAGAATGCATTGTCATCGAGTTGTGAACTACCCTAAAAGTTTCAGCCAGATAGCTAATCGGGAAGTGCTCGAAATTTGAGTTGCAAAATTCTACCCGAAACGACAGACAGACAGAAAGACAAACAAGAAAGTGACTAAATAATAATAATAATAAACGTGGTAATAATAAAATGATTATCCTACTCCTACTAATATTATAAATGTGAAAGTTTGTGGGATGGATGGATGTTTGTTTCTCAATCACACAAATATCTTTTGAGTTTTGATGAAATTTGGTGTGTACCTACTTTAGATCTAGGAAAAGGACATAATGCTACTTTTTATCCCGGGAATGCAGGGGTTAAAACCGCGGCCAGACGGCCTCCCGCATTCGAGAGACCTACCATGAGTAAATCTAGACCGACTTTCGTTCGCGGGTCATAAGCTTACTCTACCATCATTCTACGCTACTTACATCCACGCGCAACATCTTCACCCCAAAACAGAGCACAATCAAACACAAACCAGCAATCAAACACTTCCACCTTTCCAGCTCACAAAAGCCATACAGTGTGTACCATCTTAACATGAAACATAAGAACAGGCGTACAGTAATATTTGCGAATAATCCACAAACAGGTAATACTATACGGGGAGTGGGAACAGTGCTCAGATAAAGAAAATATCAAGACTATTATAGCCCGTCGCACGCACATCGCTCCGGTGACTAGGTTTGTGTGGACATGCCTTGACATAAGAACCCACCATTTTTGTATGTAGTAACTAGCTGTGCCCCGCTTCGCCCGCGTGAAGATAGATGTGAAATATGTCTTCCATTATTTACTAAAGTTCATTTAAACCGACTTTTTAGAGAATCAAAGTGAGAAATAAAATTTTCATACAAAGTTTAGACTTAATTTAACTCTATTGCACACCCTCTAAGGGCAGTTTTGAAATATTAAAATATATAATGTGTTTCATTACTTAGTTTAATGTCTATTTATACAGAGTTTTAAGTGAATCAACTAAATTAAATAAACTAAAATTATTCGAACTTTAGTCCTCCCTTGCCTACCTATGGATAGTCTTTAAATAATAAAAAATACTAATAAAAAGTTTGTCTGTACCGAGTATTGAGTGAATTGAACCAAGGAATAAAAATGTTCCATAGAAACTTTACCACCCTGAATAATTCTATGTGTTAATTCGGAACTTAACTATCTACATTCCAAATTTCATCAAAATCCATTTAGTGGTTACGGTGATACGTGGTAACAGACATCACACACACAAACTTTCGCATTTAAAATATTATATTAGGATAAAGATTAGGATGGGCAAGTTGTGAAGAGTGCGCTGGATGGACTCGATATGATTAAGATATCTCAAAGCATATTAAACAGTTGTTGAGTTATTATAAGTTTTGAATTGCAAAACCCTGGTGGTACTGGTTACTGGTGGTAGGTTTCTCGTATGCGAGAGGCCGTCTGGGTGTTTTTTTTTTTACGCTTAATCGATCTATGTTTGGCCACTATCTGGCCTGATGTGAAGCGATGATGTGGCCTAAGATGGAGAGACGGCAGTTGAGCGGCTGCTCAGACCCGTCTCCCCGATGGTTCACCAAACATCATCCCGAAACATGACTAGGTCGCTTGACGGCATGGCTTTGTTCGGTGGGTGGTATTTATTTATTTATTATTAATTGCATTCATGTACATATATTTATCATGTAGGTCTTAAATTACATCTTATGTTGGTACATGAGCCCTGTAAGGGCGTTTGCAAGTCAGTGCGAGAGTACATTTAGTCATTTTAATTTATATTGATTTATATTTTATTAAAGTCAGTATATTTTATATGTCAGTATAGTGTCACGGAATTGAGTCATTTTTTTCCACATGCTTGTCAGTTTTGAATTCATCTACGGAATAATAACATTTTTTAATTAGATAAGATTTAAGTTTTCTGCAGAATACGTTGTATCTAGTTTCGTTTTTTAGGTATTCAGGGATTTTGTTGTATATTGATACTAATCTAAAATTTGGACTTTTTCCTAATATTTGTAAATTTGTTGTAGGTAACTTTAGTTTGTTGCGATTTCTTCTATTATAATTTTCATTAATTTCACTATTTGATTTAAAGAAAGTACGATATTTCCGTACGAATAGACATATCTGTAGGATGTACAGACATGGTAGGGTTAGTATTTTTTTGTCTATAAAATGTGGTTTACAACTTTCTCGCGGCTTAATATTAACTAAAATCCGTATACATTTCTTTTGCATTATAAATAGATCCGTAAAATCTGTACTTTCACCCCAGAGGATTATACCGTAATTTAACCAAGAGTATGTATAGGCGTAGTAAGATGATAATGCAGTTTCATAATTGGTATTTGACTTGAGAACACTCAATGCATAGGTAAATCTTGCAAGTTTCGTTTTAATGTTCTCGACATGTTTTTTCCAATTCAAGTTTGTATCTAGTGTTAGTCCTAATAATGTGAATTCTTTTGTTTCTTGTATTTTTAAGTTGTGGTTTATAGTGTTTAGATCTAAGGGCTTTCGTTGGTGGGTTCGGAACTGTAAAAATTTTGTTTTTTTCAGATTTATTTCTAAATTATTGTCCTCAAGCCATTGCTTTGTGTCAGAAAAGGGTTTAAATGCATTGTAGTCAAGTTTTGAATTGCTGCTAAAGAGTAGTGAGACATCGTCTGCAAATAGGACACTTGGGACATCTATTATTTTTGGCAAGTCGTTAATGTAGATTAAAAAAAGTACACATCCTAGCACGCTACCTTGAGGAATTGAATTATTTATTATTCTGGTATCTGATTTTACCTCGCACATTTCATTCTTGGCCGCATCGTAATGTTCAATCTGTACGTAACCACGGCCAGAGCCTACCACTCCAAAGCGCGTAAGCGGGTTTCATCACGATGTTTTCCTTTACCGTTTTAGAGCGAGCGTGCAAAATCTGCACTTAACTGTAAGTCATTGGTGCAGGGCCGGGTCGGGATTCAAACGCAGGTGCGTCAGATTGAAAGGCACACGAGTTCCTGCTGAGCACACTCGCTCGGGTACCACCGCTTTGCCACTTATTCAGCCGCCACGCAGTAGTGCACGAGCATTACTGTGTTCCGGTTTGAAGAGCATTGTAGCCAGCGAAATTATCGGGAATTTATGAGACTTAACAGCAAATTGTCTCAGGGTGACGAGCGCAGTGCAGCACCGCGCAGGATTTTGCAAAACAAAGCTTTGGGTGGTGCTGTTATTGTTATGGGCTGGCGTATTGCTTAACGTCAGGCAAACGACCAGTTACTTAAAAAAAAAACACAAATCCCAGCGACATTATATTTGGAGAACGTGTATAAGGCTGTGGCATATCCATACTATTATCACGTTGCATCTGACTGTATCTTTTGTAGTATCGCATCCAGCGAGCTGTCATACCGCGGGCCTTAGCGAATTAACACCGGAGTTAGTTGCGTTATGCGGTGGAGGCTTTGTGAAGCCGCCACCAGCCACCAGCCGTTATGTGCTCGTATGTACGCTTGTAATTATTGTAAGCTAAGGTAAGACGGCAAATTAGACTTTGCAAAGAGAGGCTGTATTACAGTCAATTACAATTTAAAACACAATAAGCCATCATTTAAGTAAAATATAACAGTTTTAAGTAGCTAAAAGAAGATTTGAAGTGTAGCTGCGCCCAGCGGTAGCGGGTACCCGAGGGACAATTTTTTTTTTATATAACTGAGTTATGAGACGAGCAAGTCGTTCGCCTGATGGTAAGCGCCACGCCTGCCCATAACAATTGCAGTACCACCCAGAACTTTTAATACTATAAAAAGCACTGCGTAGCACAGCGCACTTGCGCTCATCACCTACTAGATGTCTTTAACTACCGAAAGACTGAAGCTGAAAAAGGTCAAATAAGATGAAGATGATTTTGCGAACATCTACTAAACTAACTATTCTGGCGCAGCGACCCAAACTGTCTTGGTCTCAGACACTAAATCCAGTGCAAGTTCATACCAGGCATCAAATTGTAGCTCCAGTAGGTCTTTTACCACCTCGTCCTTCCATGACTTTAGATGACCTGACTGGACGTCGACCAATCGGTGATCTCAATAGGCGTTTTACTGTGCATCATTCTCTTTTTCTCGAAGTGGCCGAGCCAGAAAGTTCTGTGGCATTTGATTTCGCCGATGTCGTTGCGCTCGTTCTTTCTTCTATTTCCTTTTTTTTTCGGATCCGGGCCCCAAAATTTTTCGGAGCACTTTTCGTAGGATCTAACTAAAGCATTAAATTAAAACAAGAAGTCGAATGAATTCCTTATACAATACAAATAAATACGACTCGAATGAATATACACTCATATTTATATGAGCTTCTGTGCAATAACATGTTTTGTTTAATCAATCGGTAACCTCTTGCGGCAGCCAAAGAAGCAATGTAACCTCTATAAATAAGACTTTACACGGCCGACCTATTCCTTAATTGAAAATCAATCGTATTTAAATTAAACATATACAAACGGAAAAGCCCGATTCGATTCTTCAAAGCGATCATTAATAATCTAATTAAGACTTCTATTTCAACTGTTAACGCAAATGAGAAACGTAAATTAAGAAACAATGTTATTCTTTAAAATACGTATGTTTATATAGAGTTTAGGAGAGCGTAGGTTTTTTTTTACTACCTGATAGGTAAGTATTTGACCGCAGTCTCATCTGATGGAAAGTGACGTGACGCAGTCGATAGATCGTGCTTGCCTAGAAGATACCGATTCACTCTGGACTTGAAGACACCTAGATTATAAGAATCGGGAAACAGAAACGCTGGTAAGATGTTTCATTCCTCAGCTGTTCGCATTAGAAAGAAAGAAAGAAAGAAAACACATTTATTCAAGACATCACACAACATTACACTAAACACACAAAATAACCTCAAATCAAAAACAATAAATACAGCACAGTTGTTGCGCGATGTCATGAAAAGGTTCCGACTCAACATACGTTAAGGTGTATGAAAGTTGAAGCGAAAAGCTTTGTTCTGGCTGGAGGAATATCAACCATACACTTCTTGTTGTCCTATGATATAAAGGAGATGGAAGAATTAACTCCTGGAATTCCATCGTAAAGTCTCTGTAAATGTTTTGACAAATTTTGGATGAATGCCCATTAATTTTACTTACAAAACTTAAACAGTACCCTTCAAACCGGAACACAATAATGATTGAACACTACTACTTAACGGTGCAAAGATGTGATACTTCTCAAGGCGACTCTAGCAGAGGAAGCCTATCACTCACAAAGATTTTGTAGACCCAAAATAATAAAAGTTGAAATGTAATTTTGTTTTATATTTTGTAATGTAACACCCATCAAACCTACAATCTAGTAACAATAAATATTTAATTTCATTTAATTTCATTATGTCATTAACATTAGACCAATATACTCCACATACAAGTTCTCTCTTCTCTGCTATTCTTGGACTAATTCTCATAAAAGATAGTATTGAGAACTCGAGATGAGAACTCGAACTGAGATCGGCTATAAAAACTACGACTGATTATTATGTTAATATCGACGATAAAGTGCCTTCTATCCGAAGGACATGAGTGTAGTCAGGGCGGGGGGAAGTGTCGTTCAGGGGGTTCAACTAGATTTATTTTTAGGGCGCTAAGAATTATTATCCATTAGTGCATGATGGTAAATTCACTGCTTTAACTTAGAGCTATTCTGGCTGAAAGTAGTAAGCCCAATCCGTCACATTTTATGAACAACTACTTGACCCAAAATTTTGTCGTCAAGTAGTTGTTCAAGTATGTTCAATAAATGTAGCCGTTATTATTTGCAAAGGCAAGAGACCAAAAAAAAACAGTGTTTTTGACAGGCATCATAAAAGTTCTGAGTAGAAGTCAAAGCCTTAGGTGACACTGCAACTCATATGGCAAAGCGTAACGCTTACCATTAGACGAAGGACCTTGATATTCAATGCTCAAATATCAATTCTGAATAATATGCTTTCAATATCCTACTTGTTTTGAAGGTATACCTACACTACCTACATCATTTTGTTTCAATACTCATCTTTTGTCCAAATATACCTGTCACAATCAATCTCCACCGTCGGTTCTAAATACGACCCTGTACATAACGTACCATTCAAGTTTCATTTGCAAACACAATACCTATTATGAACCTAGATACATCGGATTTACATTACTTGTGATTTCGCAACAATGTGTTTCTAGCTTTACTTGATGGTGCACTTTGCATAGGCTTACTGTTACGAAACTGCATTTACATCTGAATTGAAGAGTAGCATAAAATTGGGTGGTGGTGTAATGAACAGAGATACGTATAGTTAGTTCGGGATACCTATTTCTGTTCTGATACACCATATTGCTACCCCGACTAACCAAACTGACTTATTTGCAGCAGAACCGTAGCAATACAATACAAAACAACACCAAAACTAACAAGGTTCAGGAATTGGCTTACAAACTACAGTACAACGGGCGGACTTATCACTAAAAGCGATATCTTCCAGTCAACCTTTTGTTGGAAAGAACTATCGGAATGAGAAATGTCGGCGGTGCATATACCTTAATGAAAATAAAAATAGCTAAAAAATAAATGAAAACATTAATCCTAATTAATATATTACATATACTTATATACCTACGGTCATATATACTTGCATATATCTAAAAATCGTTGGGGTAGACGAGTTCTAGAGTGGAGACCGCGAATCGGCAAACGTAGTGTAGGACGCCCCGCAACTAGATGGAGCGACGATATACGCTGGGTAGCTAGTAGTGACTGGAGTAGGAGAGCCGAAGTTCGGGCTCAAGGGTGTTCTTTGGGAGAGATCTATGTCACAGAATAAATAATAGTACTACTCCTGTGTCCAGCAATGGACTGATGTATGTTGATGATGTTGATGATAAAATACCCAAATATGATGAACGTGTATGTTTATTCATTGCTCGGGACAATGGTTAAGTAGAAAAATGGCCAACGGGCCAGTGAGGCGAGCTCTGTGATCATTTGGGCGAAAGAGCACATCTCTTGAAGCTAAATATATCTATCTCCGTCATACATTATTTTTCGTTGTTGGTGACTTACATAAATTGATATTAAATTAAGCATGACGTTAATGTCATTAATGATAGTGTCGTCACAGGCGTCACAGGCCGCCACTAAAAAAATAAAATAAGGTAACGAATACAAACAGTATAATATAATGTATCCTATGTATGTATCTATACTGTATGTAATACACTATAAGTAGTGTATTACATACAAACAAGAGAAAATATAAAGATTGAAGAAAATATAGAGAAAAACTTATCGCAATACTTGTCGCCTTCTAAACTTCAAGGCACATAAAAGTTTCCACATTTCCATAACAAACTGCTGTAAAAAAGCCTATAATAACTTTACTTTAGCATCTGTTTTGTATTCTTTTGTCCCAAACCCATTCAAAACCATGTAAAATCCACACTCAAACGACAAGACAACCCCTTTTCTCGTTTCGCACAAACACTACAAGCAAATTGAATTTTAAATACACAGTAACATCGTGCAAACGTATTAACCCAACAATTGCGAAGGCGGTATTCAATATACGGAAAGCAATAAAAGCAAGATGGCGGACAATGGCCTGCGTCAGGTTGTCCATCGATTTATGGCTCGTCACTTAGACAATAAATAGTGATTTTCGCGTTTCCCCGCGCGACACGCAATGCCTGAGAACGTAAATGCTTAAGCTTTGCAAAAGCTGCAACACTGATAAACAGAACAGTGATAAACAGAAGTTCTGAACTCACGCACCGTTTAGATCGTATGCCCATTTTTTTGGCC
Source organism: Petrophora chlorosata (assembly GCA_951640565.1). Classification (NCBI taxonomy): domain Eukaryota; kingdom Metazoa; phylum Arthropoda; class Insecta; order Lepidoptera; family Geometridae; genus Petrophora; species Petrophora chlorosata. The sequence goes on along the minus strand of OX621203.1, from coordinate 8,331,612 downwards.
ACTTTTTTTGTAACTGTGTTATTTTAAGCTTACTTCCGTTTTTCGTTCACGAAGTCCTAAAAAAAGGTTCCTTTGATATTGTATTGTTGAGAAGTTTTGTCATCGTAAATCATTCATTCAATTATTTTAACAGCTGACACTTCGCAGGATCAAAAACATATTGTTTTATGAAGGTACGAATCAGAGTTATATAATTGTAAACTTGAAATAAAACGTTCCTGTAGCATGATTGTCTTGTAAAAGTTGGTGGTAAGCCCCGTTTGATTAGCAAAACGCCTACCCATAACAGATGTAATGCCATCCAGAACTTAGTTTTGCTAAATCTCTAAATCTTGCACGGCACTCTAGTGCTCTCATTACGGTTGATACTGAATTGACATGTAAGTTGCAAAATGTCCAGTAATTTCGCCATGTCTTCTTAAATATATTCCGTTCTACCACTGCAGGCCAAAAGCCTATTTCCAGCCCCACCTTCTTATCTAGAGTCAGCCCTTCTAACAAGAGTTGTTCTTCTAAACAAGACACAAAGTGGTTTCTACTCACTTACGCCTAAAATATGGGTGTTGGAACGTAGTATTGTTTTTATTCTATCTGTGAAATTCACATCTGGGGTACTACGCTCCATTGTCATTCCGATGAACCTAAACTCGTAACTCTAACAAGAGAAAAACAGCGGTTTGTCAATCGCTGGAGTTTCAGGATTCAGAGATACAAGTTATTTCTTAGTTTACCAGCGGGCATCTCCGGTGGGGACACGGTTAATGGATAAAGCAGTTATGAAATTGTATGTAGGTTTTTCTCATAGCTTTTGAGAAACTTATTGTCTTTACTTACATTTTTGTAATCATTTATACTAATACACATTTTATTTAATAATTTATTTTTATTTAATATTTACCGCAGAACCGATAACCGTTGGGGTAGACGTGTTGAGTGGAGACCGCGAATCGGCAAACGTAGTGTAGGACGCCCTGCGACTAGATGGCGCGACGATATGCGTAGGGTTGCTGGTAGCGACTGGAGAAGGAAAGCCGAAGATCGGGCTCAGTGGCGTGCTATGGGAGAGGCCTATGTCCAGCAGTGGACTGATGTCGGCTGATGATGATGATTTAATAATTCAAAACGAAAAACCTATAAACATCATCACATGATCAGCGAAACGTTCCACTTTACGTCCTACCTCCCCTGTCCCGCAAAGCACGTCGACCATTGTACTGCATATAAGGCTCAGTGAAGCGACTTGATATTTTTATACGATGCTAGATGCCATTGTGGCCGGGCTGGTAGGCTGGTTAACCGTTGTTGCGAACGGTTCCGTGTCAGGGTTAGAATGCGGTTGTTGGCTTTCTTGTGGGATCTTCTTTACTTAGTGAGGTTGATCTTTAAGCGGTTGATTGATGGGTGAATCTAGTGAAAAGTTTGCTTTAATGCATTTGTTTATGTTTACAGAATTGATTTGCTAATTTTTGATCAGAGCTAGTTGAGTAGTTCTGGTTTTTGGTTCCAAACAATTTGGTCCAATTTTGCTTGAAATGGCGCAAAAGTTTTGAACTCTTCATTTTCTGTATTTAAAACTCAGGTTACTGCTGCTCGCCAAAGCATACTATAGTGTAGATGAGTTCTTTGAAGATATAAAAGCCGCTCATTGACACACACTTTTTTTCATATATATGGAGTACCTACCTATGACAACATATTTATTTATGACAATACTTAGCTACAAAGTATTTTTATTTTTATAAGATTGTATTTAATAATTGAAAAATGTTTATTATACAATTTCTAATAATTTAATTGACTTGTAAAATATGTTTATCAATAAATGATTGAATTGAATTGAATTGAATTGAATCTCCGTAACTCTGGTTAAAATTCTGAGTTAGACACTTACAACAAATGAATGAAGAAAAATGTCAGCGTGTGTTCCTCTACCTTTAGGATCAAACAACTAGGATATAAAGTGAAAATCACTACATGGCAATGTCTCGATGGCTCATGAGCCATAATCTACCGAGGGATTTCCATGCCCTAACAGTGAAAAGTAAATTATTTAATAATTATAATGCAAGTACTATTCAAATAATGAGGATTATATTAACTCATCAAGTAACTATACAAATAAATTCGTATTAAAAAAAAAGACGTGTGGCACTCGGAGACTGCCGCGGTAAAGCTATTGCATAGCATTCGGAGTGGGGGGTGTTAGGTTTTTTTCGTTACGGAATTTCTGGATTCGGTCTCCACGCTCAAGGCCCGCGATAGAAGCTATGCAATAGCTTAAAACTCGTTCACCGCTACTTTGTATTCTACTAATTTACCTTTTGTAAACAAAATAAATCTTATGAACTTTGAAGCATCTCAGATTTGCGCCAAGAATACCAGCTACCTTCCAAGCTACCTCATCCAATTAAGAATATGGTCACAACCGATTAATTTACCCCGCTATCATCTCCCAGATTAAATTCCAGTGTTCACCGGTTTTTACCGACAATCGCTGGTAATTCTCGACAATATTTCATTGTTTGTTTTAACTAAACGATGGATGTGGTGTGTCATTTTGAATAATGCCCGGCTAATGTTGCAAGTTCGCCGCATACGTAGAAGTTCCTTTTGTCTGGGAAATGTGAGAAATTTACAGTATTTGCTTTTAAAGTTGATGTATGGTTGGAATGAGGTTACAAATTGTGCATTTGGCACAAAAAACAGTGAAGTACCATTTAACAGATAACTTTAACGTCAGATTGTTAATTTTTTCACAATTTCTGATGGCCAACACGGACTTGGTCTTTTTCAATATAGGTACATAAGTTTTTATGAGTTTTTGTACGTGGATCCATAAGGCAATTGTTGATTGTGTGTAGTTAAAGAAGAATTTGTTGTTAGAAATCCATCAAGTTTTTTTTTAATTATTAAAATTGCAATATTTGATTTTCGAAGAACAAAACGATTTTTCTGCCTAAAATCGATAATTAAATTTAATATCCAAAAACATTGTTCACGAAAATTATCTCTGCTGCAGACAAAAAATTATATATTTTCAAAAAATATTTTCAAGTTGCTACAACTTGATAATAAATTATATTATAATTTTCATACAAATCTGCATAATTTTTATAATCATAATCATAATAATTTATTTGCATAAAATATGGTACAGGTGTCAAAAAATAAGATCTCTTATTCTGCCTTTGCGGCCGTGCAAATTTATACAGACATATAAAATTAATTTCATCAAAATTAGGACTTCATATCAATTTTAAACAGAAAAATAAAATTCTTTAGTGTTTTGCTAATAAAATTCTAATTTTATAAACGTTTTAGTATTCCTATTAGTTCTAAGGGTACGAATGTCATAAAATCCATACTTATTTCAGAACATAAACGTTCAGAGTACCTTTGTCACTAGGGAAGGAAATTTTATCGATAATTAGCAAGATTATAATAATTATAACTTTGACTATGAAAATTTATAGTAAGGGAGCACGTTGCAAAAATAAGTAACCTTAGAATTGACCAGGAAGTATATAAAATACTGGAATATATCGTTGTTTTATACTTTTTGGATTGAGTTTATTTTGCACCTCATATCGTAGGTATGTACTTTAAAATATCTCACATAAGTTCCTTTTTTTATTTATTTTTCGACTACTGTGACAATATCAATATTTTTGTAAACTAAGTAAATATTGTTTTGGTAATAAAACTCAGTTCCTTCTTTATTTTTTCTTTCAATCAAACTGATAGAAGAATTAATACCCCAAATAAATAATGGAATGGAAACTAAAGCGCACAGCACTCCTGGATCAACGTCATTATAAAGCTAAAAATAGAGCTACACAGCGGTGCCTTAAAGTGCAGCTCGGCTTTAATCGTCCTATGAAAGGTATAACTGTCCCGAGGATAAATAAAATGAGTTTTTTACGCTGTCCTCTGTCGGCGAGAGTGTGACACACGGGCTTAACGTTTTGTTAGCGATAAAGACGAACAAAACTCGTCGTGATTGTTTGAGAGGAAAAAAAAACAATCTTTCAAAGCTTGCACTCTTTAAACTCTTCACTCTTTAGAGAGTTGGTAATTTCCGTTCTATTCGTAAAAAGCCGTGTTATAGCAAAACACAAGACAAAACACACATGTGATCACCCTGCAGACAATGCATTTTCTTCTTAGTCATTTCACTATTACTAATAGTGATCGCGTTCATCGGGTTAAAGTCTTTATTTGATGCCTCTTTTGTTCATTTATGTAAGGTTCTATTGCAGACTATTGCTATTATTAAATACTCCAAGCCAAAGTCCAAATAAAGACGCAAATTAGTTCGACATTGCAAGTTTAAAATTACTTAGTTTTTTAACAGAGCACTATCAAGACAACCAACAACTAAAGTAAGCTCGCCAATATGTTCGCAGTCTTACTGCCCCATGAGTCAGTGTCTTTTAATTTTATTCGAACTGTAATTTTATCGTCAGTTTTCTATTCTCGATGCTTATTCTTGCCTTTACGAGTCTAGCTTTTATGTGAGATTAGTATCTTCGGATGGACAAGACTTGCGTACAACATTGTTTTAGTTTTTGTTTTATTGGCTAGGGCAACTGCATAGCTATTTGATGCTGTAATGCTGCCAGTGTTTTAAAGGGACATTGCAAAACAAAGTTCTGGGTGGTGCTGTTATTATTATGGGCTGGCGTATTGTTTACCATCAGGCAAACGACCCGCTCGTCTCGTCATTCAGTTACATAAAAAAAGGGATTGAAAAATACGTAGGAATAGCAATTGTTGTTCTTATCATTAATTATGATTACAACTTGCTTGACAGTTTACTAATTTTGACCTAAAGTTTAATTATCTACACAAAAATGCGATTTAAACTCTCACGTTAAAATTCCAACAAAAAGCCTGACATACATATACAAGGAGATTTTCGTTTGAAAATATGTCCTTAATAAATCAGATTTAACACAATATAATTAGTTTAACTTTAATACTTCAAGAACAATTAACGTCTATCAAATCTCGTTGCCCGCCTCGGGGCACTTCGGGCGCGCTCGGGTGTTCCCGGCAATTACCGAGCGCTCTCGGCGACGCTCGCCGCTACCGAAGGAAAAAACCGTTTTATACAAATAGATAAAATGATTTGTTATGTCTCATTATCGTATTAGTAAATTAGTTTTGAATGACGTTAATGAAGGTGGGTGTATTGGGAAAAACTTTTGGACCACATGGTGGTCAAATTAGTTGGTAATTAATAACAATGGAGGTAGTGGGTGGGGGCCTTTAATTTTGAAGTGCCTTGATATTTTATCTATACATTTTTAAATTTCTCACAGGAAACATCATGTCAAACGAAATCATATTTTGCAGTTGTTGTAATTACATTGGAAACAAGTGGGCTCATTGGTGAAGTTCCAATTTTTCTGCCATGAAATTTGGTTTCAGCGGTACGTGTGTAGCCAAACCAGCAACAGTCATTGACCAGCTACAGTATTCGTAGCTCTCAACGAATCTATAAAACTAAATCTTATTGAAAATGTTCACTGAAAGTCTAGAATCGATTAGCCGCACACTAATCTCACGTATTAGGTATATTTATTTCTTGGTCGGCCTTCACAAGTGCTTATAGCATCCTGAAGGACGCGTATTCTTGGTTGACCGGCACAAGTGCTTATAGCACACAAAAGTTTTTTTTCTTTTTTACCTCAGACTAGGCCTACGTTTGGCCATGATCTCACCTGATGGGAAGCGACGATGTGGTCGAATATGAAGCAGGCTTGCCTAGTAAGTATCTATTCACTCTTGATTTGAAGACAGGTTGTATTTAATAGGAAACAAAGATGATGGCAAGGCGTTCCACTCCTTAGCTATGTTAAGAAGGATGAGCCAAAACGATTAGTAAAATAAAAATAGTTTTGTTCTCTCTTACTATTTAGGCAAAGAAATCACTTGTCAAATCGAGCACTGGATACACTTTGGAAATCTGAACCTACGAAGACCAGGTCTCAAAAACAATTATCAACAGGTCAGTAACAAATTAATGATTGAAAATAATCACTTTCGTTTCATACCTTGCAATTATCATTGCATAATTTTCCTCATTTCTCTGCTACAATATCACTCGTGCACCCAAAATTTCACAAACGTTACCGCACTCTCGCATTTCTCTCAACATTTTAAAAAGTACTTTCCTATATCATTACCTCGAAGAATTCCCATGAAACGAGCAAAATTTTAATTAAACACAAAAGCTTGTTGCGGCTTTTATTTTGCACGAGAACAATGAATGCAACAATTACAATCAACAAGTTTGAGCTTACGGGACTTGGAGAAAAAATACGTTAAGGTGCATGTTAGGGATGCCACAAATATATGAAATAATTCAAATTAGCCGATGTTTTATTGTTTTTATAATAAACAACCTACTACCGATAGGCTTGATTCGCCATAAAGCTATAGTGCTAAACGTCCTGTCATGTAATGCGATCCATCATACTTGTACAAATGTGGAATAAGTATGATTTCTTTGACCATTATTATTTTTCTCGTATGCGAGCTTTTTTAAAATATCAGCTTTTTGGTTTCAATTAAGCTAATTAAGAAAAACTGGGTAGATATTGTATGTCATCATCATCATCAGCCCATTACATTCCCACTGCTGGGACTCAGGCCTTCCCTAGGGTCATAATCCACCACGCTGGCCCAGTGCGTGTTGGTGGATGTCACATGTCCTCGAATTTTTGTGTTAAATTTTTGTAATTGTATGTATTGCGTAATATCTTCCTTATTTATTTTCTTCTTCAACGTTTTGCGCCGTGAGAATTGAATTTGTTTCTTCTAACTATGAAAAATAACCGTTTTGGTCCTTAAACGGGTTAAGTTAAGTTATCGATCAGTGAGAATATATGTGGAAATTACTATTGTCTGGTGTGCGCCGAGTGTTGGTTTAGAGGGACATAAGTAAACATCGCTGGAGTAGGTTGCTTAGATGTTCCTGAAATAAGAGCACATTCCTTAAAAATATCTAAAGCAGGCAACCCTAAAGCGGCCCAAATTGTTCTTTTTGCGCCGCCGATCCGATAATGGTCGAAATTTGCCGAAAGCGCAGATTTTTTGGGTCGATTTGATTTATTTTTGGTTTGATACAGTTCCGCATGTCCAGTTTTTGTTTTCGACGTGAATTGATGAGGCATGGGAAAGGGTTATTGGTGTCATGGTAACATTGTTGTAATGTGGGGTGGAAGTATATAAAGGTAATCAAATGGGTGGTATTCGAAAAATGAAAATGGTATTGCTCAGAAACGAAGTTATTAAATTCATCATCATCATCACACGGGCCTTCTCTCATAGAGTGAGAATAGGCTATAATCCACCACGCTGGCCCGGTGCGGGTTGGTGGATGTCACATGTCCTTGACTTTTTGTGAAAAACTCTTGGACATGCCGGTTTCCTCACGATGTTTTCCTTCACCGTTTTTAGAGCGAGTGCTAAATCCGCACATAACTTAAGAAAGTCAGTGGTGCGGGGCCAGCGAGATTCGAACTCGGGTGCGTAGGATCGAAAGTCCCACTGAGCCACACTCGCTCTCTTTCTTTCGTTAGCAAAACTTCGTATACGCGACATTAGGAAGAGTTGATGTTGGTACTTATAGTATGACATTTTAGTACTTACGACACAAGAACTTTCGTGTACCTTGTTAATTTCTTGTTTGGTGTACAAAAAAGCATTAATTATTATTATTATAATTAATTTTTAGAAAAAAAAAACTTCAATGCATCTTTGAACTCCAAGGTTACATATCGATGAAATTTATATGGGACCATTTCGTAGCTATACTAAACCCAACGCAAAAAGAATTTTTAAATCGGTTTCTAAATGACGGAGTTCTGAGGTAACAAACATAAAAAATAAATACAATCGAACAGAGAACCTCCTCCTTTTTTGAAGTCAGTTAATTATTAAAGAAGATAGACATACAGAGAAGGTAAAGAAGAGGCATTCTAAATTTGATGGAATCGAAGATCTAACAGTTTTAATTCCAATTTTCCTTTCCCTGTTTCTACTACAAGGAGAATTGGCAGGAAAATTAGCAATAAAGATGTAAATAATAAAGCACCTGCAAAGAAAAACGTAAGAACACTGTTTCACAAGTCTTATCTGACTGAAGGAAAAGACACCATTATTTTATGGAACTGAGTAATGAGACGACCAAGTCGATCGTCGTTCGTAAGCGCCACGCCTACCCATAACAGTTACAGTGCCAACCAGACTTTTAATATCGTGTAAAGTTCTGCGTAGCACTGCATTGCGCTCATCACTCCGAGACATCAGATATTAAGTCTCATATACCCAGTAATTTTGCGAGCTACAATGCCTTCAAACCGGATCACAGTAATGATTGCGTACTACTGCTTGGCGGCAGAATAACTGACAAAGCGGTAGTACCTCGGAATCGGAATCGGAACCAGGCGTCGCACTGCCCGCCACCCGCCGCCGCGCCGCATGCCCCTCGCCTAGTCGCGTTGTCCGACCGGCGCGGCGCGGCGGACGGTAACGGAGTCGACCCTTACATACCTAACCTACACACTAGTAAACAGATGCTTACCTATCCTATGTTTACGTTGTATGTGTTTACTTTTTTGTTATTTTATAGTTGAAATCTTAATGGCAGTAGAAAGCGAATGTGCGTACCAAGACAAACCTACTGTGGTTTTGAGGTACTACAGAAATATGTTTTGTATAATAAATTAAAAAAAAAAACCTACCCAGAAGGCCTCACGCATACGAGAGACCTACTAATTTACTGAAAGTGTGGTAGGTCTAAACCACCTAGTTCACCGTTAAATTGACAACCCCGATCCTGGTTACAATTTCCTGAACAACCACACACCGACCATATTCATTATTATGTTATATCGTGACATGATTGATACAGAGAAGTGGTTGCAAGACTTATCGTCGGCTGAGACGTAAAACATGTAAGAGCGTTTGGTCTAGTTTTCAGAACTACATGTTACGAGATAGGAGCGGGACGGGAGCTGGAACGGAAAAAGGTGGGACGGAAGCAGAACGGATTACTTCACTACACGTACGAAGTCGCTGGCAATAGCTAGTTATTATCTATAATTTCATACTCTATTTTAATCAAGCCGCGATATGACTTTTAAACATAACATTAAAAGGAAAACTAAATACCAACAATGAATTAATAATATTACATAATAGGAACATAACACAACGTTCTAAACTATCGCTCGACCGACAGATCTTGATTAAAAACCTAAAAACTTAAAATTACAGAAATAATAAATTTCAAACAGCCAATTTTAATAAATTTATGCGAATATTAATTTAATTTAGCTAGTCTTAATATGCTTAAAAATTGTCAAGGTCCTCGAAAAAAACTTATGAAGTGCCCCATTTACGCCAAAACCTCACTTACCTCGGTTTCGCGTAACGCCGACGCTGTTTCTGCGTCATAAGTCAATACGTGTAACAACCGAGAAATACATAAAGCTTCATTTAAATTCCTAACAAATCATACACCTGGACGTGTTATGACGTAATATGTAGCAGGACAGTTGCCTAGAGCGACGCGACACTAGGGAATCTAGAACGAACCATCTGTGCAGCGTCAGACAGTATATGAGCTCTATTGGATTGTAAGGACGCTCATTGCAGAAACTTTTTAAAATTTTTAGGTGGAAGTTCTAGTGGATTTTATTTAATTTATTGACGTAACTATTTTGTGCAATGCCGTATTGAATCCATAGGCTCCTGAACTAGTTTAAACTGATTCAGGAGCCAGCGCCTTCTTCCAGTTAATGAAATATACAATACAAAACACTTTATTGCACACAAAATAAACACACAATAAAAAAAGAAAGAAATAATAATGACAAAATACAAAAAATTGAGGTACAATGGGCAGCCTTATAGCTTAGAGCAATTTCTTCCAGACAACCTTTGGATGGATAGAACATGTATGAGAAACAATGCAATGAATAAATAATATTATGTAACTTAATTAAATGTAGGTATGTTGTTATTAAACACCTAAATTTAATAATCATTTTTCTTATTCTTATATTCTTTATTGTACACTAAAATTTTTACATCGATGATTTATAAAATATATGTACAAAGGCGAGCTTAACCCTAAAAAGAGTTTTCTTCCAGCAAACCCTTGAGGAAAGAGAACTGTCACATGAGCAAATAGGTTTCAGTGTACGGTTACGGTTTGACAAGAAAATATCAGCAACTATAATCATAAATATCTAAAATAAATTTTTCATTGGAGTTGTTTTTAACAATTCTAATGACAGAAGATTTAGACGAAAATATCTACTTTTCCTAGGCATCCCTTTAGTAAAATACTTATTTACTTCTTTCGGGGTAAATTACTACTAACATGCTTTTTTATAATTGCTTTTTACAACTTTTAGTACTTGTAATTTTTTTTTTTTTTACACTTTATAGATCTATGTTTGGCCACTATCTCGCCTGATGTGAAGCGACGATGTGGCCTAAGATGGAGCACATAGATCTAGAGAGAGACGGCAGTTGAGCAGCTGCTCAGACCCGTCTCCCCGATGGTTCACCGAACATCATCCCGAAACACGACTAGGTCGCTTGACGGCATGGCTTTGTTCGGTGGGTGGTATTACAACCACGGCCAGAGCCTACCACTCCAAAGCGCGTAAGCGTGTTTCATCACGATGTTTTCCTTCACCGTTTTAGAGCGAGTGTACAAAACATACATATATTTTACATTCACTTTGAAGTGAGGAAAGAAAGCCACAGCGCTTTTTTGTAGGAGGGAAAAGACCTCGGCCTCGGCTGGAGAGAAATATTTATCTCTCTAAATCTTGGATGGATAGAACAGGCATCTATGAATTATAACGGCGAGGTCGTGTACATACCACATAGAAAATTACGGTGATCGACGGGTTTTTGGTACATGTTACTTGCTTGTTGGGCGAGCTATTTTCCGCAACTAGACCGTTAGTTGGTTCTTTTTGCGTGTTGGGGTGGCGGCAGCTACTCTAGCCACTCGATGTCGTTCAGGAAGGCCAGCAGCTCTCTAATTCCGGCGCTGGCTTCAAAGTCAAAGTCAAATATCATTTTATAAAAAGGCACAAAATTTCACTTTTAAAGGTCATATAAACACATGATACAAATAAAATATGTTCAAAATTGTTACTTAAGTTAACGTGTTTTTGAAAAAAAGGTAAGTATGTTTACCCATTTCTTTCCTATACTCAAATGGAAGTCTGGGTGTAGAAAAGAAACGCGAAGACTGACTCTACCGGTGCTTGGGAAATTTAAATACGCCCGCTAGAGAAGATAGCGCCAAGAAACTCTGCGGGGATGTCTTTTTTCAGCTCTTTTAAAAAGTCCCGAAATAAAACAATGAACAATTAGGTATAAATTAGAATTAACAGAATGTCAAACATGAAGTGCGAGTGAGATGTCCCATAGTCATAGCGTAGTAATATTTAATTTTCTTTGGTCATAGTATCAGTAACAAAAAAGTGTAAATAAAATATAAATAGGTATGACAGTAGCAGTTAAGAGTGACCAGACCAGACCAGTCCCCCAAGCAGCACCTGTTCACGAGTATGACTTGTACTTCTTGGAACGTTGTCCCAAGAACTCCGTTCGCTGGGTCGCCACGTTGCTGCACTCCAGGAGCACATGTCGCGCTGTGTCGTCTGCCTCCAGGTATCTTCTGCACAGGAGGCTGTCTGTAACACTTAGTGTAAACAGGTGTTTGTTTAGTGATTTGTGATATCTATAATACTGACTATACAAATTTTTCCGTAAAGTAGCGGCCAGTGGCAAGAACTATGCTGCTGGGAACTCTATGAATAAATTAGCGCCCTCCCGACTCTGTGTGGAAATTACACAGCTTTCTAATAGTATCGGGTTTTCCAATGAAACATCGATATTTTTAAACGTTTCTGGACCAAACCGATAAATATTCGATATCTCACATGAAACCAGTGCCTCAATTCTCTTAACTATTGCGAAAACACTATCGTGTCTATCCTAAATTATAATTTTGACACCATTGATAGTCGAATTGTAGAAGAATTTAATATATCTCAGACTACAAACTGGTGTCAGTGCTACGTGGTGCTTTTTATTCAGCGGAATTACACCAGATATTTTCATTGCGTTTTAGATTTGAGATGAATTTCCACAACTTCACGCCTGATTCCATTCGATTCTTTTTATGGTGTTAAAAGTTCTAGGTGGCACTGCAATTGTTATGGGCAGGCGTGGCGCTTAACATCAGGCAAGCGACTTGCTCATTTCATCATAAAGTTCCATAAAAAAAGAACGTTCTAGCAAATAGTATGGGCTCACCCTTACTGTGCCTAGGTTGAGTAAAACTTACAGTTGTAAGGGGGGCTTACAAAGTAACTGTTTTACGGTTAGGTTCATTCCGAGATCCTGTTATTTTTTTTCTTGTTTTGTTCCTTATCTATGCTTTATTTATACTTAATTGCGTTATAACAAACTTGAATGTCTTAATAGCGTGAGTGTAATCGAGATAATTTATACACTTCGAAATAATTTATACATCGGAGGTTTATCATTTTAATTGTTACTGTGAGTACGGAGGCGCTTGTGATGAGTTTATTTTTACACTTGGACTGTATTATTATATTCTTCTTTTTAACCGACTTCAAAAAGGAGGAGGTTCTCAATTCGACTGTATGTTTTTTTTGTGTGTTTGTTTGATGATCACTACGCCAATTATGAGTTTATTTTGACGATTATTTTTTGTTTGGTAGGTCATACTTCACAGGTGGTCTTATAATGTAAATTTTATCGAAATTGATTTTGAGAGCACTTTTAGAAAAATTCAACAACAATTAAAAATATAGATAGGTCTTGAAGTCGGTTTTGCTTTTATGAAAAATAATATATTTTTAAATAATAAGATAAAATTGTATACAATACAATGTTATACAAAATGCTTTCATCATCATCATCAGCAGCCCATTACGTTCCCACTGCTGGGACTCGAGCCTTCCCTCGTAGAGAGAGTATGGGCTATAATCCACCACGCTGGCATGCGGGTTGGTGGATGTCACATGTCCTTGTATTTTTGTGATAAATTCTTGGACATGCCGGTTTCCTGACAATGTTTTCCTTCACCGTTTATGCAAACGCTTTATTGTACACTAAACAAAAATAATTATTAGGTTCATGAAAACAACATACAAACTAAAGTACAATGGGCGGACTTATCGCTTAGAGCGATTTCTTCCGGTTAACCTTGTATGTATAGTGTATATATACAATTTTACTATTTTCCGAGTATGTACGAGGTAATCTCTGGACTCTGGAATTACGTATCTGATTTTGTAAATTCTAAGTAACATAGGTATTTTAACGCGAACAAAGTCGCGGGCGGTTGATAGTTAACCATATATTAATCATGAAGTCTCACATTCTTAACATCTCTTTTAAAGACAGGAAAAGATTCTTTTCAGGACACAAACTGTCTTAATCTGGACGAGATGGAGAACATTACGATGAAGGATAGGTACGAGATGCATAATTCACAGCAAAATTATACTCTTCCGTTCCGCTGCGATGTTGCTAAATATCTTTTCGCGTCTATTATATTCTGGTTCTTATTCTTATGTCAATAAGGTTTGAAATTCGTGTAGTTTAATTTAAACTGGTTAGCAGAAAGCACCGTGTCTAAATCACTCTCAGTTTAGATATAAGTATTCTTATTTATTGCAATTTGTCAGTTTAACGAGATTTTAAACTCGTTTTAATTGCTACTCTCTATGATGTAGTGCTCTAGGGTTGAACAGAACGAAAAAAAATTATAACAAATGTAAAGGATGCTTAGAATAAAATTACACATAAATCTACTTATCTACACCTATTCCTTACATTATTACTGAGCAACAAGGATATTTAGGAACGCGGCCAAATTTGATTTTACTATGTCGTTTTGTAATGATAACCCTAATGAGCGAGTGTGGCTCAGCGGGAACTCGTGCGCCTTTCGATCCGACGCACCTAGGTTCGAATCCCGACCCGGCCCTGCACCAATGACTTATAGTTAAGTTTAGATTTTGCACGCTCGCTCTAAAACGGTGAAGGAAAACATCGTGATGAAACCCGCTTACGCGCTTTGGATTGGTAGGCTCTAGCCGTGGTTGTAATACCACCCACCGAACAAAGCCATGCCGTCAAGTGACTTAGTCGTGTTTCGGGATGATGTTGGGTGAACCATCGGGGAGACGGGTCTGAGCAGCCGCTCAACTGCCGTCTCTCTCTAGATCTATGTGCTCCATCTTAGGCCACATCATCGCTTTACATCAGGCGAGATAGTGGCCAAACATAGATCTATTAAGTGTAAAAAAATGTATAGGTACCCAAGATAGACACAAGATAATGTAGATTAAAAAAATAATCTAATAACCACGTTTGTGTGCACCTTAAAAAGAATAAAAAATGCATTGTCATCAAGGTGTGAGCTACCCTGAAAGTTTCGGCCGGATAGCTAATCTGGAAGTGCTCGAAATGTGAGTAGCAAGTTTCCACACAGAATGACAGACAGACAAACAAGAAAGTGATTTAAATAAGTAATAAGTGGTAAAATACTAACTTAACGATGTTACCATTAATAAAACAGGGTAATGGTAGATATTATCAGGTAGTAATGCTATGAGAACGTGAAAATGAATACTAAACGTTCGCTGTCCTATAGGTATTCATGGGGATTGGGCAATGGGGATAACTTGAAGAAAAATAGAGCGAGTGTGGCTCAGCGGGGACTCGTACGCTTTTCAATCCGACGCACCTGGGTTCGAATCCCGACTCGGCCCTGCACCAATGACCTATAGTTAAGTGCAGATTTTGCACGCTCGCTCTAAAACGGTGAAGGAAAACATCGTGATGAAACCCACTTACGCGCTTTGGAGTGGTAGGCTCTGGCCGTGGTTGTAATACCACCCACCGAACAAAGCCATGCCGTCAAGCGACCTAGTCGTGTTTCGGGATGATGTTCGGTGAACCATCGGGGAGACGGGTCTGAGCAGCCGCTCAACTGCCGTCTCTCTCTAGATCTATGTGCTTCATCTTAGGCCACATCATCGCTTCACATCAGGCGAGATAGTGGCCAAATATGGATCTATAAAGCGTAAAAATAAAAATACTAACTTCTCACTTTTCCCATCAATGTGTGATGGGGACAAAATGTCAACGCAGATAATGGGAAAATGAAAATCTGACTACTCGGGACATAATTCCAAGGCAAGACAATGAGATGAAAAGGCCGACAAGAAAACAAAAAAGGGGCATTTGTTATGGCCTGGTTTAGGTAACGATATGAAATTAATGTGTTAATTAGCGGACCCATTTGTAACAAAAAGTAAAAGATACAATAAAATTACACAACAATCCCCAGTTATTGATACCTTCACCTTTACTTGTAAACCTATTATATATGTACTATATTATGTATGTGGTTCATCAATAATAATTTATTTACTACTTCATTTAAATTAATTATCCTTTTAATAAATTATATCAGTGGAGCAACCCTACAAAAAGTCGCCACTGAGACGTCCCGCCATTTTGTTTTTGTTAACCCGCGAATATTAATGAACGCGACTGTACACTCATCAATAGTCGCCATTGATAAATAGCTGCAGGTTTGCTGCACAGTGCACAGTAAGTGATGTTTAGCACGAAACCTAGTTGCCTTGTGGTTTTACTTTTATATGGTAGTTTTTTTTGAACTCGATATCAGTTAAGACGCGGCTGTACTTGCTCATTATCAATTATCTATAGGTTTGTCAACAACAAACTTATGCTGTTATTTTTTTTTTATTTATTTATTTTGGTTTAGTTTTTTTTAGTTGCCCGCTATACCGCTACACAGTAATATCCCAAGCGTGTAGTGAGCCAATCACAAAATTACAATTTGTACACAAGTAACTTAGGAAAGAAAGAAAAAGAGAAAAAACATGAATATGCAGGACATCGCACAACACAACATAACATAACATAACACACCTACTATTTTTTTTTTATGACTAATAGGCAAACAACAAGCAGACGGCCCGCGTGGATGGTAAGCGGTTACCGTCGCCTATGGACACCTGCAACACTCGGGGCATTACTGGTGCGTTGCCTACCTTTAAGGACCCTTTTCACCCTTCTTTTAAAGTACCCCATGTTACAGCTCTGCGGAAAAACCTCGGGCGGTAGCCCATTCCATATTTTGCAGGTGTGCGGCAAGAAAGATCTGGAGAATCGGACAGTATGCGATTTTTTTATTACTAGAATAAGGACAAAACAAAAACAATAAATACAACCAGTGAAATGTTGCGCGATGTTAGGAAAAGGTTTCGCATAATCTAAGGTATTTTTAAGTACCTTAGCACTGATTTTCAGTCAGAACCCTGTCCATGACATTATGAACAATCGGACGAAAAATAGCAGTAAAAAACAAACATAAAACACAAATATATTTACCTAATCAGAAACGAAGAGTTTTGTAAAAACTAGGCCCACATTTACTTTATTTAGGCCACTGCTGGACATGGGTCTTTCCCAATGAAAGCCAGAGAGCCCGGTCTTGCGCTCTTATCATTTGCCGGAGGGCGTCCCACACTACGTTTGCCGATTCGCGGTCTCCACTCAAGGGCACGTCTACTCCAACGGTTGACCATACTTCGAAAGATGTGACTAGCCCACTGCTACTTCAGCTTGCTTATCCTATGGGCTGTATCGGTTACTTTGGTTCTGTCTTATCACCTCATTGCGAATATCCTTTTTTTTTTATGTAACTGAATGACGAGACTGGTTGGTCGTTTGCTTGATGGTAAGCAATACGCCAGCCCATAACAATAACTCACATACCACACCATACGGACACGGACACGGGTTTTTTTAACCGACTTCAAAAAAGGAGAAGGTTATCTATTCGATTGTATTTTTTTTATGTTTGTTACCTCAGAACTCCGTCATTTATGAACCGATTTGACAAATTCGTCTTTTGCGTTGGGTTCAGTATAGCTATGAAGTGGTCCCATATAAATTTCATCGATATTTGACCTTGGACTTCGAAGACTTCGGTTTTTGTTATTTTCAAAAAAAAAATATTTTAATTTTTAATTTATATCTACGTTCTAACCATTTTCACACTATACTCGTTAAAATCGACCGCATCAAAGTCGAAACACAATCACGTTAATAACGTTGCCAGTGCAGCCACGCCCCCACAAATTACAGAACACCTCAAAATGTCTTTCCACAACACCAGTCACTGAAAATGTGGTATTACAAAATATTGTCAATTTCCTTTTCCCCTTGCTGTTACGGCAATTCTATTTCGGAAATAAAGAAAATCGATTGTTGAAATGCCAATTGATAACGGTTACATTTCGAACCTGTAAGGCGAGCTATAATATGAGCGAGTGTGCCTCAGCGGGAGCACGTGCGACTTTCGATCCCACGCACCCGAGTTTGAATCCCGCTGGACCCCATTGACTTTTTTAAGTTATGTGCGGAATTAACACTCGCTCTACAAACGGTGAAGGAAAACAGCGTGAGGAAACCGGCATGTCTACGAATTTATCACAAATATTCAAGAACATGTGACATCCACCAACCCGCACTGGGCCAGCGTGGTAGATCATGGCTCATACGCTTTCTATGAAAGGAGGCCCGTGTCCCAGCAGTAGGAACGTGATGGGTTGATGATGATGATGACGTTATAATATGACAATGAAAAAAAAAGGTTTCAGATATCATGGCTTGCGCATATTTACCATCTTGTTAAATGATTATATTTATTTATTTTTAATTTTTAAGCCCAAAAGCCAAGTACTTAATTATACTGACCCCTAAAGGATTTTCTGCATCTAGGGAATCAGGAACTGCATCTAGGGAACCAGAAAAAAATTTCCCACAACACCTCGACACGAAACAAATGCTTGTGCTTTTTTTAGTGCACAAACATTTGTCGCGGGAATTGATTCCGCAACCTCAGTGGTGTATGAAAATTTAAGCCAACCTGCCCAACCATTACACCACAGAGGCTGAGGATAAATAAAGCTAACATTTGCACAACAGGTTCACATACCACAATGCGGGAAGGCGCGTAAGCGGATTAACTGGAACTGTTACCACAGGACATGCGTTGCTACAATGACTTGAGTACGACTCATCATCGACGGCTTACTTGTTTAAGCTGTGCTTCGCTTGAATAGGGCAGTGAAACGATTGAGATACTGGAACGCTGTAATGTTGTTAATTGACGTTCATGTTTATTATATCCTGATATTTATATTCTAACTAGCTGCGCCTCGCAGTTTCACCCGCAGTTTTCCGAGATAAAAGTAGCCTATGTGTAATCCAGGGTATAAGCTGTATATAGTATGTATATATACAGGGTATAAGGGTATAAGCTGTGAAATGAAATGAAATGAAATGAAATGAAATGAAATTGTTTTATTTGCATGAAACATGGTAGGTACAGGTATGATGTCACACTTATAAAATAGTTCAGCATGTTTCACCAGAAATTGGCATGCAAAATTTAAAAAAGTAGGTATATATTATTATTAAATGAATTCTTACAAGTTTACAATAATTATGATATTAATGACATGAAACATTTTAATTTATTACTCATTACTGAAATTAAATTATTCACAATGTCTATTCGCAATAATGTCAAAATAAATTGTATTGAAAGTGTCATGTCATTTGTTTTAAATTAAATAATAGAGAATAGAGATTCCGAATTTCACTTAATCCTTTCAGCCGTTGCGGCGTAAAGAGGGAGCAAATCACACAAACACATTAACACACACACGCTCACACATCCTTTGACACATACAAACTTTCACATGTATAATGGTAGTGTAAAATGCCAACAGAGTTTTGTTAATTCGTCTAGTATTATATACTGGCCAGAATAATTGTGAAGCTGATCATTTCGAGTCGTTCTACTGCATATGTAAGCAAGTTACCATATGGTAACTCCAGAGCGGTTAAACCGCTATAGACGCGGTTTTTTCAATTGTAGATAGGTTTTATGATATGCCTGTTCTGTCGCAATTAATCTTGCTAATTGCTTACATACATTATTTTAATATCTCCGAAATTCTTAGCTGATTTTGTACAATTACGTATTAAATTTCTTTGTTACACTTTATTCCAGTGGTACACTGGACTGGATGTAAATCATTATTACGATTGAGTCCAGTAATTTGCCTAGACTAAACGCTCCAGCAGTTCGCGATTGCCGTTAGTCCATCGAACCAGTCCTGCTGATTTATCCAGGCCTTGGGCCGTGTGGTACGAACTTATTATTACTTAACCCGTGTAGTACGAAATTATTATGTTATTTTCTAGTTCAATTGTTTTATACCACCATCATTGTAGGCATCAAATAAACAGAACATATTAATAGAGTACACATAGACGTTATGCATTTATTTTATTAGACGGCCTTAGCCAATTTCCTTATAAAGATTATTCTGAAAAAATACAATAAAAGAGTTATAGGTTTGCCGTAACTCTGATCAAGCGTCTGACCACATTTATCTTAATATTTTAAGTTTATTTATTTATTTTATTACCTAATAGGCAAGCATTTGACCGTAGTCTCACCTGATGGAAAGTGACGACGCGGTCGACGATGGATCATGCTTGCCTAGATACCGATTCACTCGAGACTTGAAGACACCCTGATTATAAGAATCGGGAAACAAAGACGTTGGTAAGGTGTTCCATTCCTTAGCTGTTCGCTGTACTTTAGCTGTTAAATAATTTTAAAGAAGAAAAAATATATGGCTCGGGCAGGGATCGAATCTGCGTCTTCGGAATACCGTCCCGACGTCTTAACCACTGGGTCACCAAGCCAATTGCTCGGTTAGCTGCTTTTTTAAATTCTTAATTATATAAAATCTTCAGATTTTCACCGAGCATGCTCTAACGCATTCAATATTAAAAAATCACATTTAATCTATTTTATTTATTACGGGAATCTTTACTTATAGCTTATAGAAAAATTGCATATATTAAATTATCAAACCCCTTAACCTTATTACCGAGTAATCCACCCCTAACCTGCAGCCCTAAATACCTCGATTGTACCCCGAGTGCCAATCTACGTCATTTCCTCCCCCGCCACAATCAACCGAGTCATTTGCTTCCATCGCGGAATTTCCGGCGGGAACAGTGTTGTGAGTGATTGACAGGAGAATTGAAATTGTGTTACAGATTGTCAGCCCGTCAGTATCGAAGGAGGCATTCCAAAGGTAGGGTGTGGAGACATGAAAACCCGAAGACATGAGCTAGGTCTTCTTATCTCGTGTTTTTTAATGAAACTGAGTGATGAGACGAGCACATCGTTCGCACATAAGTGCCACGCCTGAGCAGGCGTGGCACTTATGTGCGAACGATATTGTATTGATAACAAAATTGTTGTACCACTCAGAACTTTTAGTACCATAAAAAGCACTGCGTGAGACAATTAGTACGACAGACAAAACAATTAGCTCTAAGTCTCATAATGCCTAGTAATTTCGCTTGCTACAATGCCCTTCAAACCGGAACAAGTAATGCTTGCGCACTACTGCTTGGCGACAGAGTAACTGGCAAAGCGGTGATACCCACCCAGACGTTATCTCGCATACGAAAAATCTACTACCAGTACCCTATACTAATTCAGTATCTTGGCACTTATATCCGTCATGGTAAAAATGCACAGTACCTACTTACTAAGATCCAATCATATCATTGTATTTTTGTATGAATAATGTTTTTGGGATCATCTGAGTGTTTTTGGGTGGGATTAATAGATTAGATGAGCGCTACATTGATCAACGACGCACTGCCACAAGAAGCCTGAAAATACTGATGTTATAACAGTTTTGCCAGTTATTCAGTCGCCAAGCAGTAGTGCGCGAGCATTACGGTGTTTCGGTTTGAATAGCATTATTGTAGCCAGTGAAATTACTGGGCATTATGAGACTCAAAAGTTAATTGGCTCAGGGAGACGAGTGCAGTGCAGCGCCGCGCAAGGTTTGGCAAAACAAAGTTCTGAGTGGTGCTGTTATTGTTATGGGCTGGCGTATTGCTCACCATCAAAAGAACGACCAAGTCGTCTCGTCATTAAGTTACATAAAAAAACAGTACTTGTATATTGGGCGTTTAAAAAAAATTGTGAATCAGTTTTCTCTTCACCAAGCCCATGAATGTTTTTTGGTTAGGTGAAGTTCACACCTCAACACGAACTATGAGAATCCATACATTAATGTCCATTTAATTTCCATCTGCGCACAAACCGCACATAATGTCCATAGCTTGCAGCTAAAACAATAATAACTAACAAAACGACGACATCGGTATTTAGCTTTAGTACTTTAATATGACTTTAGTAGATAGTTAACGAGACTTGAGACTGAAGAAACATGACTCGATATGTATAGTGCTATTAATAGGCACATTCTTAACGGCTTTTGTGGGACTTCTTTGTTGACAATGTAGTGTAGGAAAACTGGAAGTTTGAAATCAATGACGATGAGACGTTAAGTGACCTTCCGAGGGGAAAATGCTGGCATTTATTTGGCATAACGTATAAGTATTGCAACCAACGCACTGAGCTCGCGTGATGGTTATGGCCCTACTTCCTGTTTATTTTTTTCTTTTCTCATGAGGGTGCGTGGTCAAACCTGCTGTGTCAGAGTTCATAGACAATTCGAAAGTCTCCTTAGAATAAAATTCATAGACAGTTCATAAAAGGCCTCCGATATATTCTAAGACAAGACCCGGGACCAACAACTTAAAGTGCCCTTCGAAGCACGTTAGCGCTCAGATGTAATAGATAAACGGCCACCCATCCAAATGATGACCGCTGCCAACGTGGCTTAACCTGATACATCTGATACGGTGATACGAACGGCTAGGCGAGTTACCCCATGAGCGATATACTGTGAGATAATCGCCTGTATTGTATAATTTATCAGTGAGTATTACGTGTATTGGATGGCAGTATAGAAACAGTGCTACGCTACGTTGATTCATAAATTAGCTTCCACTTTAAATTAATCTAAACAGCTACACCTGTTGAAACAAAACGCTTGGAACTAGCTACCCTAGCCTAGGTAATTTCTAAGATTCATGGGCTAAAATCCGGTACACCTGTTCAGTGGAATGCCTGCACGCAGTCATTCACTAAAATTAAGGAACGTTTTCGATTGAATTATACCGTAAATTTCGTTCGTAAATTTTATATGATCTACTGTGAATGTTGTCATTGAGTGCCGAACGAGTGTTGATATCGGTGCCGAACCGCCGAGGAAAACGTATCTCGCAGGTTCCGAAAAAGACAATATAAACATACCGTAATCGGCATAGTTAAGTACCGAATCCTAATAATATGATAAAATAATTTATTTTATAACAAAAAAAAACGATTTCAATTATGATATATCTTCGAAGTCCAAGCTCAAATATCGATGAAATTTATATGGGACCACCTTGTAACTATACTAAACCCAACGCAAAAAAAAAATCTAAGTCGGTTTATAAATGACGGAGTCCTGTAATAATTTATTTATTAAATTAATTAATTTTTTATTTTTTTATTTTTTTATTTTTTTTTTATTACGCATTGAGTACCTGCTCTTTTTTGTCATGGTTAAAAACTATGACATAGTGAGCGCTACGCTTCTGGAATTTATTACAAAGGCTGCCTAAATCTCCAAAACCAGCTCAGAGTCTAAGATTTCATTAAGTGGCCATAAGTATGTACTGTCAACAATTTTCTTAACGACGTCTTACCGTTATAAAAATAAATTATAAATGATATCGCTATTTAAGGATTATACAATCCCTTCAGAAATTCTTACACCTGTTAAACAGAATACCTAGGCACACAATAATTTATTTACTTAAATCACGCACAAACAAATAAATTAGACCTAAATCTCTTTAACATTTTACAAGACGTTTATTACGTACCACAAATAATTAAATTACACCAAACGGCCGATAAACACTTACTTTCTGACAAATAGAATTTAATAAACCGAAAATGAATGGGAATCTAGATTGATGTCGGTGGATTTGGAATAGTAGGATCAAAACTCACTATCTGTGCCTTCAAGTACCTATGCCAAGTTTATATGATTAAAAGTTAGCCCCCCAACCCATATGTCCCTCAAGCGCCAATCGTATATCGCGTTGAGCTTAAATTAAGGTATAACTTCACTGCGACTAATGAGATACGGTCTAACTATTGACGATTCAGACAAGAAATCGAATTAATCTCATTAATTTATACCAAAATCCGATAACTACAAGTTGAGATAAACTTAGTGGGACAATATATGGCACCATTAGACATTTTCGCAGTGAATCTACACCCTAATCTGCTGAGCTGAGTGTTTCGGGATGATGTTCGGTGAACCATCGGGGAGACAGGTCTGAGCAGCCGCTCAACTGCCGTCTTTCTCTAGATCTATGTGCTCCATCTTAGGCCACATCATCGCTTCACATCAGGCGAGATAGGGGCCAAACAAAGATCTATTCAGTGTAAAAAAAAAACACTATAAATATAAACGGCTACTCACGTTATGATTGTGTATAACCGACCAGGTTGAGGACAATTAGCATGTCCGTCTTCCGGGAGTTTACGCTTTAGATTAGCGGCAATCATAACGTGATTGTAGGTAGCCGTTTATATTTATAAAGAATATTTCGACTCACGGTAGTTTCCAAACCTTAACAGTTAAAATGAATAATAAGAATGAAGTTAAAATTAATAATAACATTAAATAACATTACTACACTTATTACATAATTGTTGTTAAATTGTTTTTTTTTATTGCGACTCTGTAAACTGTATTTTTCTTTTTGTAATTTTTTTTCGTTGTAAACAATAATGTTTGTCATCTTATTCTTTTTCTAATCGAGATTTTATACCGTGTAACACTTATTTATCACCCTTTGAGGCCGATGGTGTTGACCCTAAAATCTAAGTGTTACAAAGTAGCCGTTCTACTTGTACTTTAGTCAAAATGTCAATCTCGGCAAGTTTAGATATGTCCGCTTACGAATATGATAATTAAAATTTAAGGCTAAATAAAAGCCGTGTTATCGCAAGTTTTTTACATAATAATTGGTGTTCAGCCTTATTTGATAAGGGTTATACTTAGTAAATAATCAGGAAGAAGAAAAATGAAATTGCTCAGGCAAGGATCGAACCTGTTCGGAATTACCATTCCGACGCTTTGACGGGTTGGCCACCGAGCCAACTGCTCGAGCAACTTAATTTCTTCTATCCTTATATCGTCTTACGGGGAAGATTCTACATAATGTCGTCAATGTTCACATTGATCAACCGAACACTTCTAATATTACAATAGGCGAGATGTTGTAATGATACATTTAACGGAACTTTGCAGTGAAAATTCTATATGTGACCGATATTACAGAGGAACATTTAATAACGGAAACGTTAGACGCACTGGTACACATCGCAATATTGCTGACCTACGGGCGAACCCCCAACACTAATTAAGTCGCTGTTAGCAATATGCCTCCCTACAAAATTAATCCCCGGTAAATTTTAGAATTCAAGGCTTTTTTCCTTAATCGCTCTCAAGCGACCTACCTACGGACCTGGCCCTAGGCCTGCCAGCAAAGAAAACTAAATATTACTACGTACTGCCGGTCAGCCTGGAATAAGCAGTCAGGTGGAATCGCTGCAAAAGTATTTTTATACCGTGAAATGCGCGAAGTAATCCCTATCGTGTGTTGAAATTGCGGAAATAAATAATAAATGTTTGTGTGTGCCTAAAAGTTGCTTTTTTTTATAACAACCAAGCGGTGTCACGCAATAGTACGTAAAGTCCGACAGAGGAACGCGTAAAACGAGAAGACGACACCAATAAATCTATTTCAAAAATTGATAAGAAAATAAAACTTGGGGAAAAAATATAAATCTCATAGGTAAACCGCATTTAAAATTCAATAATATCCACCGCAAAAACCATACACAACATTTTTCGCAGGCAAACTCAACAGTCCAGTCATAAAATGTTCATCACGTATTTGTTTTCGCCGCAGTAAATAATCGTAACAAGGATGGCAACAAGTCAACATTACAACCGCAGTGTTGGCAGCTCACACCCGAACTAAATCAACATTTGTTGGGGTAGGAACCTGTAGACACGGCGAAACTACCACGGGATGAAAAGTTTTTATGTAACCACAGAATACTAAGGGACAGAAGCATCACTCCGCAAAGAAATTTAAACAAATAGCGACTAAAATTCAATTCAGCTCGCGTAGCGCTGCATACCTACCAGTCATATTAACCTACAGAGCCTCTCTTTCTATCGCAAAGCTCTTATCTCTTCTGACGCGGCACGTGTAACGACGCGCGACCCGCCGTCGGTGTCCGGCTATGTACTTGTAGCTTCCTACCTACAGTGCGGAGTGCGCTAGGCCTGATGTAACCAAGTGGCGAGACAAGCAGGTTCACTTTATGGCAAGCACACCCCATAACAGTTGAAGCGCCACCTTGTTTTACAAATCCTGCGCAGCACAACATTTCGTTCGTTACGCTGAGAACTATGGCCCGTAATTTCACTGATTTCAATGTCGGTTACATACAGCAACACAGTAATGGAATGTTTGCTCTTCTGCTTGGCAGCAGAATAACTGGCAAAGTGGTACACGTCTTCTCGCATACCAGAGACCAACCACCTTGTAAAAAATGTTAGCGTAATATCCATAATGATATCTATAGCACCGTAATACCAAAGAAAACTAAATATTACTGCGTAGTAATACATTGCTGTAAGTATTACATTTGTGATAAAACGAGAAGCTATAGACAAGGTTTCTTACATTTGCTGTGTTGCCGTGTTTATTCTGACTGTACTGTAGAAAAATGTAGAAACAATTGCGAACGAAGAAAATAATGGCGTGAGTAAAGCAAATAAAAAAATATATAATTAAATTATGCTAAACGGTGAACAAAAACATTATGAGGACCAAAACAATTCCAAGAAAAAAAATACAAGTATATGTAATATCCACCAAATCTCACTAAGCCAGAGCGTAGCATGAGATTTCAAAATCATCTGGGTGCACCTTGGTTTCAGGGCATTCTATCATACTTATAAAAAACACATAATTTAAAATTTCAGAACCTAGGTACTAATACTACGTGGTAATATTTAGTTTTCTTTGCTAATACTACGGATCAATTGGTCTAAAATAAAGTGTTTTTATTTATTTGAAAAGAATATCACTCTATCTCTAGTTTAGGAGATAAATAGAATAAAGAGATGCTACTGATGATTATTTGATTCAACATAATTTGATTGGAAACGGTTACCAGTTCTATACATTTTGAGTTCTACGCACAGCGCGTTGTATGCAAATGAGTATCTGAATGAAAGAAACTTACGACAAGTGCACCTCACAAATCGTTCTTCCATTGTTGCATATTGAAGGTTCGTTAGTTTTGTGTTGAACGACTAAAAAGTTGTTTATGACGCGATTAAATACAGTTTAACTCCTTCAATAATTCAACTGTAGGTTTTTAATTTTTTTTTAATTGAACAGTGATGAGACGAGCAAATCGTTCGCCTTTTTTTATTATTGATTTATAGGCTTGCGTTTGACCGCTATCACACTTGTTGTTAAGTGACGATGCGGTCGAAGATGAAGCACGCTCGCCTAGAAGAAACCTGCTCACTCTTGTCTTAAAGTTACCCAAAATATAGCTATTCGGAAACACAGATGCTGATAGAGACTTCCACTCCTTGGCTGTCGTTCGTGGTTCCTGGCGGTAAGCGCCACGCCTGCCCATAACGGTTGCAGTGCTACCCAGAACTTTAAATACCAGAAAAGCTCTGCGTCGCACTGCATTGCGCTCATCACTTCGAGACATCAGATATTAAGTCATATGCCCAGTAATTTCACTGGCTACAATGCCCATTAAACCGGAACACAGTAATGCTTGCGCACTACTGCTTGGTGGCAGAATAACTGGCAATGTGGTGGTGCCTACCCAGACGGCCTCCCGCATACGAGAGACCTACCACGAATAACACAATGTTAACCTGTTGACTACGATCGTTGTACACGTACGGTTTGTATGAAGAATGGCTGGATGACAACAAAACAAGTGGATGAAAATAGTTCTGATTACAAATGCGAAGGCTAGACAAGTAGGTAGATGTTCAAATGTCTGATTCTATATGCATTTGAAACTTTTGAAACTTTTGGCATTTTGTGAGATAGGGTTGTCACTGATTTGGCTGCAATTTGACTCATGAGACGAGATACTTCCACGCAACATCACTGAAACTGAGATGAAGCGTCAATTACTCAATGCTTACTAAAGTAAAAATAATTAAATATCAACAAGGTCTGCTTACGACGTAAGTGACAATTTTTAATACACTCTCCAAAATGATCAAAATTTATTTTTAGAGTATTGAAATGAGTATCGTATTCAAGAAAGTTATCGAGAACTAATCTAAAGTACGTATTTGCAATGTAGCACACTAACTCAACCATTTAATTCCAGACTCACAAATTACAAGACAAAGAGTCAAAATTGAGAATGTAGAGTCGCAACCAATCGCATCGGCATTCATAAATTGTACCTGCGCATGCGCATTCTGAGCTTTAAATTAACACCACCTGCCGATGTAAAACTTCAAGCTTGTGTTATACTGCAAGCTTCGATTATCAAAGACCGCAAATAAGATAATTGCTATCTAAAGATAAAAAAAGTTGCGCTCGTAGCGTAGGTAGCTCTTCGCAACAGATCTACTACGTAAGGTTAAGCAACTGTTGCTGCGATCACAACTTGGATTAGTGATCATTTATTTTGTACATCTGACCGCTATCGTGTTCTGGAGGGCAGGTTAAACCTTCAGTCCCGGTTGTTGTCCTAAAACAATAACCGGGACTGACAGTCGTTAGGCCATTTTGAAGGCATTCGAGCGATATCTAACTCTGAAACTATAGGCCGACCGTTTAACTCGCGTATCGCCTGCGCGGTAAGAAGGGAGCGAGGGGAGATGTTAGCGGGTGGGTGAAAGGGGTGCGCGGAGCAGAGACGTAAGCTCTCTGAGTTAAACGGTCGGCCTATAAGTAAGGATGGGCAAGTAAAAGATGGCGGTACGAATATAAAATCTTTGACAGTTAGCGCAGGACCGCGAACAGTATAAATACGCCCAACGTACACATAAATAGATCCTGGGCCCTAACTAGAATTTCCTGTATTTAGGGGATCAGGAACTAAGAGGACCATGTTCCTACAACAGCCAGACATGAAACAAAAAAACACAGTGGAAAAATCCGGGGAAGCCATTATCTAGAAGGGAGACATCGCAGACAAAAGCAAAGCGTAAGAATACAAAAGAAGTTTGAAAATGTGTGTGGGAGTCAGTATTTGTGCGTGACTGCAACTCAATCCACCATAGTGTAGTCTACTAGCAATGCTACCAACGGCCAGAAATGGAGAAGCATTGCAATAGCAGTAACCCTCGCTAAGAAGAACCACGACGCCGAAGACCCACCGCATACACCATCTATTACACCACGACCACTCTGACAAAGCCCCGCTGAGCGCCCGACTAAGAAGAGAAGACTCAGTATTTAAAATAAGTTATAAACTTATAGCATATCATCATCACAGTACCATGCCTTAACTGACCACCCGATTGTATAGCTTCATAAATATTTTTCGTAAGATGATTTATTCTCCGAGCCGGTCTAATTATTTGGGTCATACCTGAGAGATCGGCTTTTTCTCGCTTCTCCTTGACACACCTGATCAATGAGTGCGAATGCGAAATGGGTATGAAAAATGTGTAATCGACGTGATTTGATGTGGTTTTAGCGACTACTTTTATAAGTGTCAGCGATATTGGAAAATTCTGAGACGTGACAATTACTGCAACACTACAAAACTTTATTTTATTACTAGCTTTTATTTAACTTGTAATATTTGTTTATTTGTTTGGGTCAAATCTTGCAAGTTGAATCAGAACCACTTCCTCTTATCCCACGGAGTTGAAATTTTGCATAGGTACTTGTCAAAGTCCGATGACAATGTAATATTATGGTGAGAGCCAGCAGATCGTATGATGGAGCCGGAAGGTGGATAATGGAACTTCTTGACGGAAAATCGTAAACTACTAGTGTTTTAGCTCATTTTCATTTGCTCACGGTTCCGATTATGAATTTATTAAAAGCTTGTCTTGAAAAATATATCTTTCAACAAAAAACTTATTTACAAAATAGAATTCGATAGCGACTACCCTCAAAAATTATCTGCCTTCTGCTGCCGCTCTCACTTCGCCGTCCCATTTTTTGATTAGGTGTACCTAGAGCTCAATTCCGGAACTGAGCCGATCGTGTCTTATTGTTTGCGTGCTGTTATATTTTAAACCCGTTTGTGATATGCCCTAATTTAGTGCCTCTGTTTTAAGGTATTGCCAATTAAGAGACCGTTATTTGAAAACATTGTTAAAAATTACAGGTTGGACCCAGGTTCTGTTGGAAGATAATGAGCATATTATTATTCGCATTTACTGGACAAAGATTAAAGACTAAAATGCACGTGGTTAATATATATGACCACAAGAAAAAAAAGCCTCGTCTCTGTAAGATACTAAACTAAAATAAATAATAGTACCATGCAAATGTATATATATATATATATATTTATTTACAGAACCAATTAACAATTATGTACAAATATATAGAATGATAAAAAGTAAACTAAACTACAACAAAATGAAATTAAATATATAGTACCGTGCACATTATTTTCATTATGCATATATATTACTAATCCAATCGTACTAATCTATACTTATATAATAAAACTGTAACGAGGTACACATTGAGGTTTTTCTATGGAGCTGAGTAATGACGAGCAAGTCATTCGCCTGGTGGTAAGCACCACGCCTGCTAATTTATGATAATAATTATGGGTTTGTCAACCTCAACACAACAATGTGCCAGAACAAAACCGGCGGGAAGCAGCTAACTACCAAGACAGATGTATCAACACCTGGTTTGGTGGCTAGAGTCGCAAAAATTATCTGTACTCCTATGAAACATTAACAATTTTTAATTTAATTTAATTTAATATTTTATTTGTGTTCCTTCGTTGTTTAAAGCCTGATACTAGAAGCATAAAACACCATTGTCACGGTGTTGTTCCCATACGAGTTATTACATACTCTCCACGCCATTATAGGATGGTTCACGTCTCAATCCAAAGGTTAACCGTGTGTCTGTTACTGTCAGGGATCGCGCCCCGCTGAGTTTTCGTACGCGCGGCCGAAAGTGCGTGGTACAGGGCATAGACGGAAGCGTTATTAATAAGCCGCGTACGGACTATTTGCAACATGCAATGCAACACGAACTTTATAGACAGTGTGTTTCAGTGTTCATATAATGTGTATCTATTTACTGTCTATTCGTGAGTACCTGTAATTGGCCTTCTAACAATTATTATCCTTCTGTATATTTTTTTTGTATAATTAATTTTTAGAAAAAACAAAAACCGACTTTATCTTCGAAGTCCAATATCTATGAAATTTATATGGGACCACTTCGTAGTTACACTGAACCCAACGCTAAAGAATTTTCCAAATCGGTTCATAAATGACGGAGTTCTGAGGTAACAAACATAAAAACAAAAAAGTACAATCGAACAGAATCAGAACCTTCTCTGTTTGAAGTCAGTTAAAATGGCTGTTGGTTCAAAAAAATAAATAGTCGATCCACGCGCTCGCTACGCGCTTCAACTGCGAATTTTCAGTAGGTACGCACTAGAATTCGAGTATTTGCAGTTGAAACGCGTAGCGTGCACGCGGACCGTTCATGATGTTTGCGTTGCATGTTGCATTGCATGTTGCCAATCGTCTATACGATTGCGGTAATTATATATATATATATATATATATATATATATATATATAATATATATAATTACCGCAATCGTATATATATATATATATATATAATATATATATATATATAATATATATATATATATCGTATATATATATATATATATATATAATATATATATATATATAATATATATATATATATATATATATATATAAGATTTTTTAACCAACTTCACGACGCGACTTGTAAATAACCGCAGACATTTCATTTTAGGTTCGTTATATCGACAACGCTACGCGTGACGGGTAATTTACCGTATATATACAATTATATATATTAATTTTGCACTACAATTGGTCTTAGTTTAGGTAGAACAGAGACACAGCTACTGTTAAGACTATGGTGGTAAGGCATTCATTTTTTATTTTATTTCCTGAACAAAAGGTCCACGAATCCCAAGGAGAATGAGATGCCCAAGAAGATTTCTTTGCCGACTGTATATTTTTTCAGATTCCGTTAATGCAGTTGCATTGCTGTGAGGCCAGCAAAATTACGGGGCATATGAGACTTAAAATCTGATAGAATGCCTTGGAATGATGAGCGCAATACGTAAAACTTTTCATGATAAAAAAAAACTTAAAAACAAAAGTAAAACTTCTGCGAGGAACAGCATGTTAAGGTGTTATCCTCAGGCAAACAACTTGCTCGTCTGATTGCCCAGTTACATTAAAAATCTACTTAAGTACTACCTATCTTGTATTCTGCAGTAAAAAGTTATTAACTTGCACCACCCGGTTATAATTTGTTCTACTAAATTGTCTGTAAAAGTTGCGCTTAGAATGTAATGTTTAGTAACTTATGCCTTGGGAGGCTGATTTGTAATTGTACGCCGGTTCTGATTGGACGGCTTAGAACAAATAGAATTAATAATGCGTGTGCGCAGGTTCTTTTTTTACTTGTGCGTTTGTCTGGTATGATATGTAAATTGATATGTATTTATTTTAATAATTTATTACTAGCGATCCGCAGCGACTTTAGTAGTTAGTTTATAATCCTACTGTCTTTTCTCATAAATACGAAAGCTTGTGAGGATGGAGGGATGGATGGATGGATGAATGGTTAGATGGATATATATCCAAACCAAAGAAACCATTTATTCGGCACAGGACAAACAAACAATACAAAAAATAAAAACTTTTATAATAAATATATGTGCCGCATGGGCTCAGCTCAGCATAAAATGCCAAGAGTTTTACACAACTCGGCGCTGATTTTTAGCTGATACCCGTTTCGCTATAGGAACAGTAAAAAAAAACTGTTCTTATTCACAAAAAATATCTATTTTTATATATTAAAATATCTATTTTTATCTATTTTTATACATATATGTATATAATAAACATGCATATATATATATATATCCATCTATATAATGGAATTTTTTAGCTAGCCATTCGTCTATTTTCTTTTAAAAATAGTCAGAGGCAAATCTTTGAAGGCAAATCTTTGAATTAGTCACTTCTCTTTAATAGCGTTCATGTAAACATTTCTTTTGTGCAATTGTAACCACGACTATGCACCAGTATATCGGGGAATTTCTCCTATATCTACTTGTCTAAACGCCGGACAATTCAACCTGAGTGTCCCGCTGATGACGTCACGCAGCGATAATGCATGTGATTGGCTCGCACGTGACATTCGGTTTCGCGTGTGCAGTGCGGAGCAAAAATATGAAAAATGATTTTATAGTTACACAACACATATTTTTATAAGTTTGTCTGTTTTTTACAATTTTTTAAATTCCCGATGACATGAAACTTTAAACATCACCCGAAACTGGATGACAATGCAATATACTTTACATTTTAGTCCGTTTTAAAAAACGTGGCATAAATATTTAATTTTTAATAAAAAAAAATGAATTCTATTTGAAAGATGCACATCTGATTTAGCGATAGGTACCAGAATCATTGCAAATGTGTTTACGACACTGTAATGAGATAAATATAATGAGATGAGAGATAAACGATAGAACACTCAAAGGGAAACAGTAACTAAAAGCAACTAATGAATATATTTGAAGAGGCAAATAAATTGAAACATAATACCTACATACAAAATAATTGATTAAATTAATATACTTAGGTACCTACATTTTCTATACTTGGAAGATAATGCTCACTAGCATTAAGTTCGCCTATGTACTTACAAATTTGTTTGTGCAATAAAGAATTTTCTATCTATCTATCTATACTTCAAATCAAATCATCTTTATTTATCTCTATCTGGCCAGCTAACAATTACCAATTTTAAACATCGGAGATGTATAAAAATTTGTAGTTTTCAATTTTTTTTATGTAATGCAATATAGTGTTGTGTTGTGTGTTTCAGTGCCTTCCATTTAATGCTATACTTATGTAGATGTATAATAGAATAGAATAGAATATACTTTATTGTTCACTGTTGTACAAGAAATGGTCTTAAATATAATGAATTAAATTAATTAAATTAATTAAATTAAAAATTAAAAAGTATTTATTCATCTTCCACAATTTGCTGGTTTCTAATGAGGTAAGTACTTAAGTTTAAAACATGATGGGAATATGTACTGTATTGAGAATATCTAAGTCGGATCGGTGGTGCCTGCAGTAGTTATTCAAACTGTGTCACAGACACCAACGCCCCCCGCAAGGATACAGGTCTAAGGTACAATAAATGAGTATCAACAGCTGTGTCCTTTTCAAAACATACAATATCATAATTGAACATGTCTCTAAAACAAAACAAGTATGTAATAAGTATGTAGGTAGAGTTATTAATATATCTATTCCTAAATAAAACTTAAAAGTATAATAGGTAACGGTTTTAATTCCGACTTACAAATATCTCAAATTATACCCGTTGTATGAGTGACTTCCATTCAGATACTTGCATGTAGATACAGTTGCGGTGTGCCTTACTTTTGCACTGAACTGTAAGTGTCACACCGAAGCCTTCAGGACAGGGTGACTGCGGGCTATGAGAAAGCTTCACATCCCATTATACTTACTTGCATTATACCTACTTAGGTACTTATCCGACAATAATTCCGTTCTATCAGACGCGGAACAATTTACTGGATTTGTCTCTGCTCGTTGCGATGGATGGTGTTATGCAGTTGGTAACATGATTCTTCTTTTGTAAGGTTGGTAAAACCGCCTTAGAGAATTATTCCCGAAATTTGAGCCTGATGGTTCCTTTATGCACGGCAGTAACATTTTACGAAAGTATTTTAGGGTATAATAATAAAATAAATAAATTAACTCCCAACGATCACATACATAGATCCTAGGCCTTAAGTAGGATTCCCTGTATCTAGGGAATCAGGAACTACGAGGACCATAGTCCCATAACACCCAGACACGAAACAAATACATGCGCATTTTTTTTAACAAACTTATGCTCGTCACGGGAATTGAACCCGCAACCTCGGTGGTGCATGAGATTTGAGCCAACCTACCCAACCATTACACCACAGAGGCTAACTAAAAATTTGGATATGATACATAACTCTGTATTGTAGGTACACCACCTACAGGTACATTATGAACCTTAATACATTTTATTGGGTGGCCTTATAACTTATAAGTGATTTCTTCCAGAAAATCTTTGGATGGAGAGGATTTGTGACTCGGAAAAGTAGTGTAGAAAAACTAAGGGCAACCACTTCTTCAATTACTCTTCATCACCCGACATATCACAAACAGTGGGTACCTACTACCACTGAATACTAAGGGACAGAAGTATCACTCCGCAAAGAAATTTAAACAAATACCGACTTTTTCTATGACGCAATAAAATTTAATTCAGTTCGCGTAGCGCTGCATACCTACCAGTCATATTAAACTTCAGAGCGCCTCTCTTTCTATCGCATAGCTCTTATCTCTTCTGACGCGGCACGTGTAACGACGCGCGACCCGCTGACGGTGTCCGGCTATGTACTTGTAGCTTCGTACATACAGTGCGGAGTGCGCTAGGCCTGCTACTGCCCTATCATCTCCTTCTTCATCTGAGAATCCACATGTATTGTTTTTGTTAATGGCATGCGTAGCTTTTACCATCAGGCGAACGACTTGCTCGTCTTATTACTGAGATACATAAAACATTGACGGTTCGTCCGTACATAATGCATTTTTTCTACTGTTTGTTCCCTTTCAGATGACAACATCCACATATCAATAGCAATCCAATCTAGTTACGAATGTGATGTCACACGATTATCCCTCATTTTGTCCCACCATAGATACTAGGGTTACCACACTCCCCGGCACACCGGGACTCGTCTTGATTGATTGATTGATAATGCTTTATTGTACGCCGATAACATAACAAAACAAATAAAAACAAAAATAAGAAATTTTATTAGTACAATGGGGGGTTCATCGTTAATAAGCGATCTCTTCGGGACAACCTAGCTCAAGAGTTCGCGAAACTCCACGGTGTGGCAGCGACTTTTTGAAATTGATTTAAGAAAACATGGAATAAATCTCTACGGATGCAGCAACTCGTATAATTTCGGTTGAACTTCTCTTAACGTAAGTTTATTTAACCATTATATAAACATAACAATACAATACAATACAGTAAAATAACACTTTATTGCACACCAAATAACATAGACACAATTATGACACATAGTTGACATACACACATAATGAAAAATAAAATAGAAGTCACAAAATACATCGTAGTTTACACATTAGTGTGACCGTCTTTTGTTTCAAAATGTCCCGATTTCAAAACATTGACACCCTAACCACTTTTTGCCCATTACTACCTTGGTACTATTAAGTATTCTGTGCCATTACATTTCTATGTCATATCTTGCGAAGATAATGTGCTGTTGCACATCATTATTGAAATGGCGACAATCAGAGGAAATAGGCACGATTGATGTGAGCGCTGAGTGATTTTGTAAGGAAATTGTTTAGATTTTATATGAAACCAGGCCTAGCGCACTCCGCACTGTAGATACGAAGCTACAAGTACATAGCCGGACACCGACGGCGGGTCGCGCGTCGTTACACGTGCCGCTCAGACTCTTCTGACGCGGTACGTGTAACGACGCGCGTTTCTATCGCATAGCTCTAGCTCTATAAGAGCTATGCGATAGAAAGAGAGGCGCTCTGTAGGTTAATATGACTGGTAAGTATGCAGCGCTACGCGAGCTGTATTGAACTTTATTGCGTCATAGCAAGAGTCGATTTTTGTTTAAATTTCTTTGCGGAGTGATGCTTCTTTCCCTTAGTATTCTGTGATTAAACTAACTGTGCCCGCGGTTTCCCGGGATAAAGAGTAGCCTATAGATGGTTTTCAGGACCTATAGAACCTACATACCAAATTTCTTTAAAATGTTCAATCAATCATGCAGATCTGTAGTTTTTGCATGATTAAATAAACAAATAAATACGCCCAACGATCACATACATAGATCCTGATCCTTAGATACAGGGATCCCTAATTAAGAATCCCTGTATCTAGGGAACTATGAGGACCATGGTCCCATAACACCCAGACACGAAACAAATGCTTGCACTTTTTTACTTTGCATTAACATTTGTCCCGTCGCGGGAATCGAACCCGCAGTGGTGTATGAGATTTGAGCCAAGCTGCCGAACCACGTCACCACAGAGGCTGTCACTGCTGATTGAGTAACAAACATCCATCCATTCATTCACCCATCCATCTTTACAAACTTTCGCATATATAATATTAGTAGGGCTTGTCAGTGTGGAATCGCATTTCAATAGGATGCAATAGGTTGCGTACCTACCGCACTTACTTATGGTATGGTAGGTCTTTCGTATGTGGAAGGGTACATTTGCTAGTTATTCTGCCAGCAGCAGGTGTAATGCGCAAGCATTACTGTGTTCCGGCTTGAAAATAATTGTAGCCAGCAAAATTACTGGGCTTATGAGACTTAATATGTTATGTGTCGGGGTGATGAGCACAACGCAGTGCTGCGCAGTGCTCTTTATGATATTTAAAGTTCTGCGTGAAACTACAATTGTTATGGGCAGGCGTGGCGCTTACCATCAGGTGAACGACCTGCTCGTCTCATCAATCCTACTATCCTGCTAAATTATAAACGCGAAAGTTTGTAAGAATGTATGGATGTATGTTTGTTATTCTTTCACGCAAAAACTACAGAACCGTTTTTGATGAAATTGGGTATGTAGGTACTTTAGGACTTGGAATAGCGCAAAGGCTACTTTTTATCCCGGGAAACCGCGGGTGGAACCGCAGGGCGCAGCTAGTCAGTTCCATAAAAAAACTATTTTTAAGGTTCATTTAGACGATGCAAGTTCCTTGCCGTTTGCATACCAGTACCTACATCTATGTTGGTATAGTTGAAGTGATCCGCTGACATCCTGAGAAGGGGAATGAAATGGTGAAAATCCAATTAGGTAAGTAAATATTTTATGAAAAAATTCAAAATTTGTTCCCTAAGATTTAGAACGGTACTAAGTATTATCTATTCTGTGGCTATAGGCACTATAGACATACCTATAAACGACCAGACATAGGCAGGCATAGAAACGTTTTAAGCGTAAACACTGATAAACATGACATTCAAAACCATTAGAACTAATAATAACCTACACTTCACTTAGCACAATAAAACACTATTCAAATGCAAATAATGTAGCTATGAATTTGCATAATATTGTTATCATGCTAGGGATCGGAAACAGGCACTTTATCTGTTGGCTGGCATCCTGTCGAATAGACTAAGATCGAGTGCTGTCTAGGGCTTTAATAAGAATGCAATATGTGGCGTGTGAACACAGCTTTATCTTCTTTGCATGCTAGACTATGCATTCTATAAATCTTAGAAAATAAGCGAAGGTTTATAGACTTATCACCCTATAAACACCATAAGTACTTGTAATATTATTAAAAATATTATTCTATTCAAGAGACATAATATCTGATAATATATAGACATAATATCGCTTACCATCAGGTGACATAGTGGTCAAACGCAAGCCAATTAATAAGTAAAAAAAAATGTCTCGGGGCTATGAGCGCAATGCGCAATGCGCTGCGCAGTGCTTTTTATGGCATTAAAGGTTTTGGGTGGCACAGCAATTATTATGTGCAGGCGTGGAGCTTCCCATCAGGTGGTCGACCTGCTCGTCTCGTTATTTTATTACATAACAATAAAGTATAAATAAAGAAGACTCCGACGGAACTATGCTCGTCAGTAATGTTTTTTAGATTTCGTACCGACCTCATCATTATAACTGCCATCTGTCAGATTGTAGCCACACTAAAATGAAACCTGCAACATTGCAGTGTCGTGTACTTTTTTACTACAGGAGTTCAAAGACATTGCGATAGATGTCTCTATTCCGATTAAGTTCACGGAATATATACCTAGTTCTTTAACCCGCCACTAGCGCCCCTATCGATATGCCTTAAGTAACCTAGTTGGTTACGTAGTACCACACCTTTACAATAGATGGCGCTGAACTCAATATTTGCTAGAAAATAACAAATTTTGTCTAACGTAGTGTCTAACGTAGTGTCTAACGTAGTGTCGTAAATTTATGATAGATGGCGTAAAAATAAACTTTTTCAAAAGGAAAAGATAAGGGCCGTAAGGGTAGGTGGCTAGGTGCAGAGGGTGGCTCTTGGTTGCTATTCGAAAGCCACTTACGTTTAATATGTGATAGTCGAAGGTATTTCAATTAAATCACATGCTCTTTAATCAAAGACATTCCGAGTCTCCGTTTCTTGGGGCGTGAAGATCGTGTCCTTTATTAGTTAGAAATGTCTCATCGAACATGTGTTTTGATTTTATATAAAGTATACCTACTTGCTACATAAATGTATGTTGTAGAGAAGCTAAGTATCATAAAAACTCAATACTCTATACCTACCTACTTATAAAATGCTATGCTCATTATTATAGGTAGATAGGTACTTATTCAAAACCTGAGGGGTAGAACATGATACCTAATTTTATCCATATAATTTTTTTTATATTTGAATGAAAAATGACAACTATAGGTACGCTGCCGTCATCTTCCACTTCACTGTCTAAATACGTTCTTCTGTAGCATTTTCGTAGGTATTTAGTAGGTATGGTAGCTTTCGAAGTCTGAGTATTCCAATATCGATCTATTCACAAGCAGTCTGGCTGCGGTGAATACAGCCCTAACGTCATCACTACCTATTCGTTATAATTTGTAAATGGCATTGCATGGTGCCATCTCGCACTTCTTATATCTATGTTTATTTAATTGTAAAAAATCCTTATTTCTATTTAATTGTTACTTGCGGAGGCTTTTAATTGGCTTTTCTTATATTAAATTGTCAAACTGTTTTGTATCAACAGCTGTTAGCCCCCCAAACAAAATAGAATAAAATAAATAAAATAAAAATTGAAACGTTATTGTATTCAAAAAATACTCGGTTATTCAGTACAAGGGTCTTTAAAATAAATAAAAGACAAGATTTCAACATGGACCAAGTGACTTGGCCCAAGTCTGAGAATCTCGAGTAGACCCTTGTAAAGCCTCAACAACGAAATGAGCAGACCACTTAGACGTAACAAACCACTAGAAAGAATTTCCAGGATGATAATTTTATTTGCTTGTATGAAAAAGTTTTATTTATTTATAATATTACTTCACTTTCAAAGATTTACTGCAACTCGGCAAACCAAAAGTGAGGGTTATGTTTTTTTTAATACTTTTTTACTGCCTTAAGCATATCAATAACGTGCGAAGCCATATTCCTCAGAAAGAGGAAAGAAAAAAAGTTACCTAAATTATAAAAAAAGATAGCTTATTCCTGGTGTAAAGTGATGAATATTTAATTCGAGTCCAAAGTGAATCGATATCTTTTAGGCTAACAAGAATTATCGTTGACCGCATCATCACTTTCCATCAGATTCAGTTGAGACATTATACAAAATGTTGCTTAATTTTCTAAAAAGATCGTTTCTTTGAGTTTCCTATGTGTAGGTACCTTGATACGTAACATAATAACACTGACATATTAATTATTGACCATTGTGCTGTTCGTATATATTTTATACATTATACCTAATATGTATAAAATATATACGAACAGCACAATGGTCAATAATTAATATATCAGTGTTATTATGTTACGTATCAAAGTACCTACACATAGGAAACTCAAAGAAACGATCTTTTTAGAATTTTTTACACCTACATTATACCTAATACTTATGTGAATAAGAGTAGTGAAATGATACAAAAAAAATTGTAATATACCTACTTAACATGGGCTGAATGGACATAATGCGCGAAGCCATATTTATACAAACAAAACTAAAATATTTTACGCGGCAAAGTAAAAAAGTAGTAAGTAGTAAAACTCAGATAAAGTATTTGGCTGTCTACTCGAAGTAGTGAAATGATACAAAAAATATTTAACATTGCTTTATTCTAGCACTTTCATCTATTTCAAGTTCCAACACTTTATTACAGCACTAAGATAGGTACTACAGGGTCCAGCTCACAGCCGAGGACGCTCAATAAGGCAATTATCTCTTTATACCTATTTATTACTTAACACGGGCTGAATGGATAAAATGCGCGAAGCCATATTTATACAAACAAAACTAAAATATTTTACGTGGCAAAGTGCCTTGACTCTAAAAAAGTCCAAAAGAGGTCGAGACACAAATTCTTTGCTCGGTGACTGATTGGTTGTCTTCTACGAAAAGTAAATCATTTTCAAAATAAGAACACGAAATCGTCATAGAAACAAAAATAACAAGAGAAAACGTCGCGCAAAAAGGAGGACTGACGTTTTTTGTTCAAAAAATAATTGAATATTGTGGAAAATAAACAATGTTTTCCGACGAGGAAATAAAAGAAATACCGGAAGGCGGCTTCATGAGGCCTGGCGATGAGATTATAAGGTGATCGATCTTCGCTTATTTGGAAAGAAATGAGCGCTTGAAACGTGGCCATGTCGATTTTGTTCGTTCTTGTTTTATTGGAAACAAAAGTTTATTGAATTTGTATTGTTTTAGCATTCGAGAGGTGTGTTTAAGTGACAAATTTGACAGGAAGGATTTGGGACTTCACTTGCCGAGTTCAAGTAGAAATGACGTGAGTTTACCCTGATACCTACTTCAGACTTTTTTGAACCTACTGGATAGTAGATACCTACTTACCTATACTGGCCGAGGAAACTGCCTAGTTATTATTTAATTTTAACATAACAACCAAAAAATTATAAATCTTATTCCTGAGTCACCAAGAGATCAAATTGCCACTTCGTTTTTTAAATCGTCACCTACTAGATAGGTACCAAATACAAATAGAAAAAAAGATGAACTAGTTAAGTAGGTACCTACCTAGTTACCTATAATACCTATCTATTTGTACGGTTGTTCTACAATGTACAGTATTTATAGAATCTATATACTCTATCACAGAAATTCGTAGAGTGAATAAGTAGGTACCAACAGTACCAACATAAATACTGATTGAATTGAATTTCAAGAGCTTGTTTACGTAAAAACAATAGATTTATGAATGAAAGCGGGCCCGACACGTATCAACTTATCCGCATCGCGAGTGCGAATTCCTTACGATAACGTGTATGGCGTGGAATTGGGTTAACTAATGATCAGCAAGAAACCCAAACACGAAAAAAAAACGGTCGGTTGGGACTTGAACCCGCATCACAACATTAACTAGGCGCTGGAAAGGCTCTGCTCTGTCTTTTGTTCTTTGCAAAAAGTTATTTGAAAAAGTACCTAACTGATCTAAAGAAATCCTACTAGAATTGTGATGTTTTTTTAGGTATCTAGTTTACGCCCTTTGTCCACGTAAATTTAGGCTTATATTGATCAAGGATAGTGTAGTTTTCTATCAGTGAAAGTTTATTTTTATAAGTGAACATTTTCAGAATAGGATAAAAAGTTCTAGAGGTTACCTTACCTTTATACTCTTACAAGCATACAAACCTTATTTACGTCCATACAATAATTACAATTTCAGAATCTCCAGTAACTTCAAACGATTGTAAAAATATTCTAAAACTTTTCTTAATAGTGATGATATTTCAAGGTCCAAGTTTTAACGTATTTTAATTGATTTGTCATCATCATCAGCCCATCACGTTCCCACTGCTGGGACACGGGCCTTCTCTCATAGAGAGAGTATGGGCCATTATCCATCACGCTGGCCAAGTGCGATTTGGTGGATGTCACATGTCCTTGAATTT
The DNA here is from genome assembly GCA_951640565.1 of Petrophora chlorosata. Classification (NCBI taxonomy): domain Eukaryota; kingdom Metazoa; phylum Arthropoda; class Insecta; order Lepidoptera; family Geometridae; genus Petrophora; species Petrophora chlorosata. The sequence continues at coordinate 8,289,402 of OX621203.1, read as the reverse complement.
TTGTGATAAATTCTTCGATATGCCGGTTTCCTCACTATGTTTTCCTTCACCGTTTTTAGAGCTAGTGTTAAATCCGCACATAGCTTAAGAAAGTCAGTGGTGCAGGGCCAGCGGGATTCGAACTCGGGTGCGTCGGATCGAAAGTCGCACATTTTTCCCACTGAGCCACACTGGAATTGATTTGTTTTATATGTTTATGACGTTTAAAAGTAAATGTTTTGTGCCTATTTAATAAATATATTTGACTTTTAATAAATCTTTATTTTCTTTCTTCTTTTACAGCTGGACCGCTCCATATTCCGTGACGGCTTCTTCCCCGAAGGTTTACAGCAGGAAGCCAGGTTTGCATGGACAGAGGAAGATGGCAACATCGCCTCTCTCGTTTCCGAGCCAGGGTTCGGAACCACGGGACAGACGACTTTTGGGAAGCAGATCGATTCAGCGCTGAAGAGTGAGATGAAGGTAAATTTCATCATCATCATCGGCCCATTACGTTCCCACTGCTGGGACTCGGACCTACTCTCATAGAAAGTATGGGCCATTATCCACCACACTGGCCCAGTGCGGGTTAGTAGATGTCTCATGTCCTAAAATTTTTGTAATTAATTCTTGGACATAATGGTTGCCTCATCATATTTTCCTCCGCCGTTTTTAGAGCGAGTATTAAATCCGCACATAGCTGTGCCAGCAGGATTTGAAGCCAGGTGCGTCGGATCGAAAGTCGCATATGCTCACTAAGCCACACTCGCTCACACATAATGCCATACAACAATTGTATCGGACTCCAGAGGCCGCGGCCGACCACCGCAGCGCTGGGTGGACGATATCAGGAGACACGCAGGCTAGGACTGGATGCACCGGGCTCAAGACCACCGGGAATGGAGACGGAGGGAAGAGGCCTATATCCTAGAATGGATAAATAAAAGGGCCCCATGATGTTGTTGTGTAAAGGCGTTACGCGACGGAAAATCGGCGACGTAAATTACGCAGATGTGTGCTACGCTATGGGAGAAGGGAGGGCATTCTTCCGCTTCGATACTGTCTCCCAGGAAGTCGGCTCAAATTACCAACATTATTAATTACAGGAAGCTGATACTTCTAGTTCAGTGCTGCAGCCAACAAACCGTAGCAAATCTTACGGCGACTCCCAACTCGTCAGCTCCACTTCATCCGGAAATCCAAACTCAGGTTAGTATTGGTAATAAGGTGCGACCAGTCGACAAGGACGTAGAAAAACGCAGCTGGTTAATAGTAACAATTGTCTCAAAATTAGCTCCGTCTACCTATAGGCCGACCGTTTAACTCGCGTATCGCCTGCGCGGTAAGAAGGGAGCGAGGGGAGATGTTAGCGGGTGGGTGAAAGGGAAAGGACGTAAGCTCTCTGCTCCGCGCACCCCTTTCACCCACCCGCTAACATCTCCCCCTCGCTCCCTTCTTACCGCGCAGGCGATACGCGAGTTAAACGGTCGGCCTATAGTACCTATTTTGCCAACAGAATTTTGGCCTAATTAACGTTTGCCTAAATCGTTAGTAGTTTTTTAGTCTAAAAGTCATTTAGTCTAAAACTTCGTAGTTTCTGTTTCACGTGACACAAAAAAATATGATTTGTACATACTAAGATACCTAAGTAGTCTTACCTTATAGCGACGGGTCTCTTCTTGTACCTTTTTGAGAGGGTAAATCTGGGTGGGGTTTACTGGTGGTAGGATTCTTGTATGCGAGAGGCCGTCTGGGTAGGTACCACCGCTTTGCCAGTTATTCAGCCGCCAAGCAGTAGTGTGCAAGCATTACTGTGTTACGGCTTGAAGGGCATTGTAGCCAGCGAAATTACTGGCCATTATGAGACTCGACAGCTAATTGTCTCAGGGTGACGAGCGCAGTGCAGCGCCGCGCAGGATTTTGCAAAACAAAGTGGGTGGTGCTGTCATTGTTATGGGCTGGCGTATTGCTTACCATCAGGCAAACGACCAGCTCGTCTCGTCATCCAGTTATATAAAAAAAAAAAAATAGTATTAATAATGGAAACGACGACGTCCTTGAGACAGACCATGTGTTTGAATTACTTTAAGTTAAATAAAATTTTTAGAGATTTGATCTCTGGGATTTAAGTCCGTTAAAGATTTTGCATATTAGCCTTATTCGATGTAAAGTGATACTTTAATACAAAATGTTTGAAATCATGCCTAAAGTTGCAGGACAGGTAATTTTTTATGCGGAAAATCGTAAATGGTAATCGCATTAAGCAAATTTTAGTATAACTATGTTTTAAATTTCAATGCCAAAACTGGAGCAAGCAATCACATATTTTTTTCATAGTTTCAGACAAAACGAAAGCTCCGCAAAGTGCATGTAAAGTGGACAAATCTGACCCGCGCTCTAGATTCCACTTTGTGAAGTATGTTAAGAGGCAGGGAAGAACTGTCAAACTCTGGGAATGTGGTATTTGTAAGTATTAAAGAAAACATAGCGAGGAAATCAACATGTGCAAGAAACACAAGATTCAAGACATTATATTATCATCAAACAACTCTGGACTCTTCTCTATCTAAAAGAAACCCTTATTCATTATTCATTTCTACCAGATATTTAACCGCCAAGCAGAAGAGACAAATAACTTTTGGCTTTAAAAGCACTGTTATAAGCGACATTCTGAGCCATTGTCTCAGGACGACGAGCGCAGTGCAACGCTACGCAAGATTTTGCAAAACAAAGTTCTGGGTGGCGCTGCAACTGTTATGGGCGGGCTTGTTGCTTACCATCTGGTGAACAAGCCCTTCGTCTTGACACTACTGACAAATGTATCAAAAAAGCTATCTAATATATTGTTTTTCCAGGCAGTCGTGAGTTCCAGCACCAATACACTCTAATGCGTCACTTGCCCACGCATACTGATGAGAGGAACTTCCATTGCATAGCGTGCGGGAAGAGCTTCCGTCAGCTGTCGACTTTAAGCCAGCACAAGGCCATCCATTCTGCTGACAGACCGTACTCTTGCGAGGTATGTAGCTACTGGCAAACCTAATTGTATGGTGTGTTGGGAAAAAATAAACCAAAATAATTATTTCATTGCCTATCGCATAAATTTTACCTATTTACCTATTGCATAGATCCAAAAATTTATTTCTGATAGTACTAATACATTCTTTAAAATATTTATTAACATTGTCAACAAGTATTTCGATGTATAAATTCGTTTTGTCGACTCCAATCAGTTTTGTTCTTCTTTTATTATATACAATCTGGCATCACCGATTTGATTCCATCCGGGAAACAATTTTCTGGAATAAGAACTACTGTCTCATTACAGGATCTTAAAGCCTGCTTACAAAGTTTCATCAAATCGGTTTTTTGCGTAAACGAGTAACAGATATCCTAACAAACTTTCGCATTAATAATATTAGTAGAATAGTATGTTTTATGCGTCAACATTTACCCATCTCTAATAATATTACTGATCCTTTCTTATCCAGGTATGCAACAAAACCTTCAACCGGGTATCCACCCTCATCTCCCACCGTAAGACCCACTCCGATGACAAACCTTACAAGTGCCATATCTGTCCTAAAGGGTTCCACCAGAAAGGTTACCAGAATTTCCTTACCATCCCATTCATTATCAGCTTATTTTCAGGTTTCATATCCAAAAGATCCATAAACAAAACATATTTTTCTCTTATTATTATTTTCGTTTGCGTGTCTATCTCCGTCCTGAGTTTCAATTTTCACAGATTATTTATATTTTAGTATGTGTTTAACAGACACAAAAAAATACTGTATCTTGAAAATGCCAAAATGCGGCAGACGGCTTACCTAATAGAAAGCGGACTGCTATTGGACAATCTACAACACCAGAAATATTGACGATGATTTCGCATAATCTAATTTTTCAATGATAGGATGAGTGCCTATGATAATAACCTGCTTTTTAATCAACTCTAGACTGAACCTTAAGATCCAAAACATTTTGGCTTAGTTAACATAAAAATAGAAAATGTGCAGCAACAAACAGTTCCTTCATCCATATTTTTTTTTATGTAACTGAATGGCGCGACGATCTGGTCGTTTGCCTGATGGTAAGCAATACGCCAGCCCATAACAATAACAGCACCACCCAGAACTTTGTTTTGCAAAATCCTGCGCGGCGCTGCACTGCGCTCGTCACCCTGAGACAATTAGCTGCTGAGTCTCATAATGCCCAGTAATTTCGCTGGCTACAATGCCCTTCAAGCCGGAACACAGTAATGCTTGCGCACTACTGCTTGGCGGTTGAATAACTGGCAAAGCGGTGGTACCCACCCAGACGGCCTCTCGCATACGAGAAACCTACCACCAGTAGAGACCTACCACCAGTAGAAACCTACCACCAGTGAAAAAATTTGTCAATATTATTGTGTATCTGAGGATTGGTAAAGCATGTCTTAGCAGGAGCAATAATACAGTAATCAGTACCATTTTATTAGTTTAATAATACTAGTGGCGTTTAAAACCTTTATACCATTTTAGGAAACCTTCGTAACCATCTCTTTACTCACACCAACGAGCGTCCTTACCGCTGCAACATCTGCTACAAAGGCTTCAACCAGCAGTCCAACCTCGTCTGTCACAAAAATAAGGTTTGGCACAAATACAAATACCTATTTATTTTAAATTGACAGAAATAAACAACATCGAAATGTTAAGTGTAATTGGTAGACTAACCTCTCCCAGGTAATTTTCAAATGAAAGCACGACGGGTCATTATAGGCTCCTAGATTGGATTAGTACAGGTTTCATTTTTTGTAATAACTTTCAGGCCCATCCAGAAGATGGCAGCGGCAACGTTATCCAAAGAAACATTTTGCCTCGTACGGCCCGCTCTACTTCCGAGCCAAAATCTAATAATACTAGGTAAATCTCTGACTATTTCCTAATATTAATAGACGCTAGACGCCTATCAACCTTTTTTTGTACCAACAAACTAAAGGTCGTCAGGCGTGTATATTATGGACGTCTGAAAATCTACCTAATTCTTTGAACCTTTTTTCTGCTATCTCTTACAGCTTTAGATTTTTCCATACTGACCCATATCAATAGTTGCATGCATAGTGTGCGACAACGTCATCTCAAGTAATAGAATTGATGACAAGTTCTCGTATAATATTATATTCAGATCACAAATGGATCATTGCGAAGTATCCTCTTCAGTCGGGCCGTACCTTCCATCTGTGGATGCTCCAACATGGAACAAATCCTCACCCTGGGAAATGACGTCTCCTGAATCTTCCAATCCCGAGTCTTCCGAATCCTGGAATCTTATCAGTGGAGTCATAGTGGATGCCATCAAGACGTATCACATGGAAGTGGCGATCGCAAGCAAGCAGACCCCATTTGCGCTGTTGAAGCCTGATGATGGAGCACCTGTATTAGTGAAAGTGGTTGATACTTCGCTTCCTGGAGGGAAACAGGTTTGTAGGAATCAGTAATATCATCACACTCTTCTTTTTTAAAACGGTTCTTTTGCCATATTCTTAAGGAAACCTGGTGTAACTTAAAATAGTCTTAACGCCTTTTTATGGTTTACTTTTGAACCCTACTTCACCTAATGTTATGGGATATGTTAGGGAATTATTTGATATGCTTCAGATGTTGGTGCCAGCAACAGCTGAAGATTTGAGAACAGGAGGTAAAATTGTGATGAAAAAGGAAGACAAAGACAACGATGCTCAGGTCAGTCGGTACATAATGATTATAGGTTCGAATTTAAGCTTGATTCAATAGAAGTATAGAACTTGGGAATCCTAAATTTTGTTTTGAAATATCAGCTACAGCGTTCTTAAATTCTATTGATTTTGTAATTATTTATCAAGATAGCTAGCATTTTATCATAAATTAGGTCACTAAGTCCAATCATCAGTGTCACTGCTGGCTAGTTGTCCAAATCGATAATTTGATACTCGAAAAGAAAGGAATTTGTAAACATTACATCTCTTAACCATTCTAAAGGATGGTGATGAAGATCCCGACGTTGATATCGAAGGTGCCGTCCAGATTAGGGTGCCAGTAGTCGCTACTGTGGTTCCGAGGATGAAGCCAGGTGGCAGACTGCATCTTGTCGTTGAGGAACCGCACCGTGCTTACCACACTGCGCTCTCTGCTGATTGTAAGTTATGCTATTACGCTGAAAACTACTTTAACAAATGGTGCTGTTAATAAATGGTGACAGATACCTCGATGATGCATTCCAGGTTAGGGAGCTGTGTTGATGAGGTTGAATCTAGGTAGCGGACTTTGCTGGTCGTAATTTATCAATGTTATTATAATTCATTAAGAATAGTGACGCAGACGTCGAATACTGCTTAAAGAATAAAAGTTGAGTTAAAAATGCCTTCGTGCAAATGGAAACGTTGCGACTATGTAAAGGAGATGAGATAAAGAGGCATTTCGGCAAGGATTCCGGTTCTTTTCATCTTTACATTGTTTTCAGTTCGAGAAGTGAACGTAGAACCTTGTACCATGAAACCGCTGCGCGATCTCTGCCAGCCCGGTACATCCACATCTTCAATAAAGTCTGAGTCTCGCTATATCGAGCTCAACAATACTCATACCAAGGACTTTACAAACCCCGGTAACACCCCTTAAACAATATACAGATTTATGATTCCTCGCCGCCGCGCCCTGGCAACGGCTGCAATTTACAGCTTTACTTGATTTGTATGTATTTCAGTAGATTGTGATACTTTCACACAAATCGGCAATTGGAATCTTTTAAACAGTTAGACACTATATTTTTATACGATATTATTTTTTACAGGCTTACATTGACGCTGAAATCCACTTCGACGTTGACCCCGATTCGCTGTCGCTAACGTTTCCGATGATACTTACTATTTCTGACTTGACATATATGCCAAATGATGCCACATCTGACTTTGCCGCCAACACCGACTTTATGTTTTATGCCAACCAGTATTACCTACACAGGCTGCAAATAAAAATTACATCACTTTATTCCAGCAGGTTCAGGCATATCGTCAAGCTGCGCGCTTCCCCCTCTCGCACCTTCGCCCCCCCTTGACCTGATCCCCATGGACCTGTTTGAACCTATGGAGTGCATGCCTTTGGGTAAGAAAATTCCGACCACCGGCAGGGACTTGAACCCGCAGCTCAATCTGCCCTCAGCACGGGATGTGCTCTGCCCAATTGAGCTACGGTGGTCTTCAACTCGAGTGTCGAATTTTTTCTTCCGTTATTTAACCGTCTTAAGGGTGACATGTACGCTGTACGCCATCTATTAAGATAAGAGAGAACCTTTTTCTCAACGAGCAAGATCAAACCTGCATTGTTATAATTCTTACAGGTCCTCAAATCACAGCAGTCGATAACATCGACCAGCATCCACCTTCGGAGGATTCCGATATTTTCATCGGAGAATTTGAGGTAAATGCATACTTAAGGTCCATTTAGATTATGCAAATTTGTAAGCAATATTTGACGTGCACCATCTAAATGACGACGGTTTATGGTATGCAATCGTCAAGAAACTTGCATTGTCTATATGGGCTTATAAAACTCAGAACGTTGAAAATTACCTTGCCTTTATACCACGCGGAAATTTATAAAATCACTTCCAATTGCATTTATATTTTAAATGTACGAACTAAAATCGTTTTAAATAAAACATTATTTTTTTCTAGTTTATTATGAAATGAAAATTATTGAAATTACCTGATTATTAAATGAATTTAATTTATTTGCATAAATTTTAGATACATAATAATAGCATTTTTTATATTGGCCCAAATGTGGGACAAAATACGGATAGTATTTGGTACCTATACGAGTTCAATTTCTTTATTCATTTTTGGAATCACATACGTACTTATGAACGTCAATTATTACAATGACTCTACCATCGTATCGGAAAAAAAACCACTACTCAGAAGATACGGCAAGAAACTGAGGGGTATTTTTTTTTAGAATTATTACAATATTTTATGTTTGTGTTTGACAATATTATGTTTCTTATGTGCCAGTTGGCTACTTGGCGCAGAAGCGGAATGTTCCATGCATCTTTCTCTTCTATGTAATTACTGACTGTATAGTATGCTTTTTTCATTAGAATATTTTTTCACACGCAATTTGAATCTACTTTCTGTGAGCTCCGTTATACATTTTGGAATTTTATTGTAAAAATTGCCCATGAATTACTTATTCGTTTTACTCAGTCTAAACCTAGGTATTGCAATTTTATCCTTATTTCTAGTGATAGTAGTAGAGAGTAGAGTATTTTGAATCAATGGTTACATTTTTTTTTATTTCAGGAAAGTATCCCGCTGTCCGATTCGGACTAAACGTTGTACCTAATTGTTTTTTGTTTATATATTTTTCTTTTTTCCGTCAGTCCGTTCGTAAAAAGAATGAAGTTATTTGATTTAGCTATAAGCGAAATTTATTTTAAGTTTATACAGTGTGACTGTTATTTGAATAAACATTTACAATGCGCATGAAAAACCTGTATAATTTTACTTACCCTACTAATATTATGAATGCGAAAGTTTGTGAGGATGGATGAATGGATGGATGTTTGTTCTTCAATCACGCAAAAACTAGTGATTACAATTTTGATGTAATTTTGATATGTAGGTTCTTTAGGTCCTGGAAAGCGGGTGAAACCGCGGGGCGCAGCTAGTCAAGTATAAATACGTAGCCAGCGACATTACTGAGCATATAAATGAGACTTATAATCTCTGATATCTTTTTTTATGTAACTGAATGACGAGACAAGCTGGTCGTTTGCCTGATGGTAAGCAATACGCCAGCCCATAACAATAACAGCACCAACCAGAATTTTGTTTCGCAAAATCCTGCGCGGCGCTGCACTGCGCTCGTCACCCTGAGACAATTAGCTGTTGAGTCTCATAATACCCAAAAATTTTGCTGGCTACAATGCCCTTCAATCCGGAACACAGTGATGCTTGCGCACTACTGCTTGGCGGCTGAATAACTGGCAAAGCGGTGGTACCCACCCAGACGGCCTCTCTCATACGTGAAACCTACCACCATTAAAAATCTGTGTGAGTGATGAGCGCAACACTGTAGTACGTAATACTTTATTTGCGTGGTATTAAAAGTTCTGGGTAGCACTAACATGGGTAAGCGTAGCACTTACCATCAGGCAAACGGCTTGCTCGTCTTGTTCAGTTGTATTAAAAAACCTAGATAAAGTACTGTTCTCTCCCGAAGGCACGCCTCTCTAACTTTTGAATCCTATCCTATCCTACTTCCTACTAATCCTATCCTACTAATATTATAAATCCAGAAGTTTGTGAGGATGGATGGATGGATGTTTGTTACTCAATCACGCAAATATGACTAAAGGGATTTTGATAAAATTCGGGAACTTTAGGTCCTGGAAAAGGACAGGCGTTGTACATTATAGACATATATGTAAGGCATGTGTATAATAATACGCATGGAAAAGGAAGGCAGACAGAAAATTTATCCCGGGATCAACCAGGGCAATCTGCGCCTAACCATTACACCAGATACTGTCAAATTACCGCTTCACCAGCGTTATGATTATAATCATTAAAAATCACAACAATGATGCAACAATACTAATCATATTCGCAAAAAAGGCAATTTCCTGTCTTCGACGTAAATCCCCTATTATGACGTCGCGATGACGTGCGTACCGTTCCGATATCGTTCTAGTATCGTATTGTTGTCGGCACGTGGACGGAAATAGGCCCTTTGGCTGCCGCAGGGTAACACACCCCCACCGCTTTGGTGTGGAAAATCAACGATAGATGGCGCTAGGAGTACTGAGTTTAAAGTTGCAAGTACCTCAAAGTTTAAGTTACAAACATAATATCGAGATTACTGAAGAGGTTATTAAGGTTTATAAAATTTTAAGTATCAGACTAACTACATATTAGTAGTTTAGTCTGAAAGTACCTATTAAAAACGGCGTTTGAGAAAACCGCAGAGAAATGGTGAAACTAATAAGAGTACCTACTTACAAGTTTTATGCAAAGAAAACTTAAATACTTACCTACCTACCCAAGTACCTATCTGATAACTTATTTTTTTTTTATAACTAGAACTGTTTGTCATGTGAATTACTATCTATATTATGTATTTTCATAACATTTCATTTTCTTAACTTTCTCTTTGTTTATTTCAACTATGTGTTCAGATTTGGCATTTTTATGTATCCAAATTGGGAGAAGGAGCTAGTCCTTGAAACACAACGCCAAGCTACTTCGAGGGCTAGAGACTTCAATAATGAAATTGTAACACTTACTATGTCAATAAATACTTTTTTGTGTTTTATAACTTCTCATCAATTGTTATTTTAATCTTTTAATCACCTTTATAACTCTTTGAATAAGTAATTTAATCAAAGTTGTAGTTTGGTTATTGCTTACTGGGAAATTAATTCGTTTTTGGTAGGTATACACATCCATATAAAATTACTAACAAGGATAGATATCCTTTAGAAAATAAAATACCTAAATAAAAAATAGTACCTTTTTTATGGGATGAGCAAATCGTTCGGCTGATGGCAAGCGCCACGCATGCCCATAACAAATATTAAGTCTCATATTGCCAGTAATTTCGCTGGCTACAATGTCCTTTGAACCGGAACACTGTAATGTTTGCCTTCTACTGCTTGGCGGCAGAATAACTGGCAAAGCGGTGGTACCTGATCAGATGGTATCTCGTATACGAGACACCTACCACGAGTGGAAACTAAGTTCGTATTCTACCCTTCCATAGATGGCGTTAGTAGTTACATTTTTCGTCGCTTGTGAAAGTTCTCGTAGAAATTTATCAGTGCTAAAGTGAAGCTTGATAGCTTTCATAAAAGCTTGGTAGCCTTTGGTAAAATTACATAAAATAAAAAACCTTTCTTAAATATAACGCGTAAATCCGTAAAAGTAGGTAACCTAAAGTTATGCCAACTTCACTATGTATTTAGGTAAGTAGGTATCTATCTATAAATGCCGCTTCAAATAGGTTTATTACCTAAATTACTTTATTATTATTTATTTATTTTATTATTATTTAAGCATTCTAGGTGTTGTGGGACCATGGTCCTCGCAGTTACTGGTTCCCTGGATACAGGGAATCCTAGTTTGGGGGCTATGTGATCGTTAGGCGTATTAGAACTATGAGTACCATGGTGCATGCCCAGAATGCTGCACCCAGACACGAAACAAATGCTTGAGCTTTTTTTCTGTGAACAAACATTTTTCCCGTCGCAAAATCGAACCCGCAACCTCCGTGGTGTATGAGATTAGAGCCAACCTGCCCTACCACTACACTGCAGCGGCTGTCACACTATTTTACTCTGAATGAACAAACCATTTTTCACATAATTACATCTCTGTACCAATTTTAAACCTCATTGTCATATCCATTCAGCACCAGTCATTACAGCTAATGACAGATAAGCGCACGTCCACACCACGCGACCGCAGACTCGCGACAAAAAATCGCCATAACATTTAACAAGAAGAATGTCGCAATAAAACGCGAATTACGCTCGTCCAGTTTTTTACCAAAGGCGCGCGCGTGGCGAACACGCGTCACGAAATATTAAAACTAGTGTTAGAACTGACACGCGGCTTTTCCCACCAATAAATAGTTCTTGAAAACCCTGTTTCATTTTCACTTTATTACACACAAATACAGACCTTATTTCAACGACTATAAAAATCATATTCTTTTTTGCTAATCACAACAACCTATCCAATTTTGCGCATGCGAATTGGAGGCTTATTTCGTTAGGATTAGGTTGAATTTATTTCAGTCTTTCAGATTATAAAATTAGGGTTGCCCTCAATAGTTTAATGCCGCCCCCCGACGGTTATCGAATAATGCTTCGGCACGTGTTAGAGCTGCGTTTTTTATCGAATTTTTATTTCGCCGTGCGAACAGAAGTGGCGTCTGGTGGCGACTTGGCCGCACAATGGCCGGCGGCCTTTATTGTGGGAGAGTCGGAATTTCGCAGCGTTTATTAAATTCGGTGGTGCTTAATAAATAATACGTTAAGGTTCTTTTTCTATGTATAAATATTGGAACCTTAGTTTGGTAGCTAATAACAACAATAAAATAATTTCAAAAATATAACGTTCCTACCTACTGCACTAAAATTAACTTCTCATAAATGTATTTTATCTAAAAATGCCTAAAAAGTTTGAAGAACTGAATAATTTTAATTAATTATAACATATATGTTTTTAATAATTATTTTATTATTATTTAATTAACATAGAAAGAATGATAAAAATAAGAAAAAAAATTATGATAAATAAGAATGATAAAAATAAGATATAAACTGCTGTTTGTTTATTATAATAAAACGTATTGCAACCTAATAAACTCATATTTAAACTCATCATCATAATCCTTCAACACACAAACAATAAACTATCAATTGCATAAAATCATTAAAAACAAACAGGGGGTTTCTCATAATCCCTTTCAAGGGTACACGAGTACGTTGCACCCTAGAAATATCATTTCATATTTTGATTATGATATCAACGTCACCCACCCATTGACAAAAACACCCCGGGATTTTATACTGGGCATAAAAACAGCGCAGTTTTTTATATCTTTTGTCAGTTAATACACATATCAACCTATTAAGAGTCGCGTGCCGAAATAATATAATATTTCACACGTATAATAAAACTATTGTGTGAGAATGTGGGCCTTTTTATTGCGAAGTTGTTGTGATTGTGCTTGTGAATGGACCTTAGGGAAATGACTTGGGATCTTCGGGTATTAATTAAGTTAGACCGTTAGGGTTCATCATCAGCCCATCACGTTCCCACTGCTAGGACACGGGCCTTCTCTCATAGAGTATGGGCCATAATCCACCACGCTTGCCCAGTGCGGGTTATCAAAGAATTAAAAAAAATATGTCCAAGAATTAATCACAAAAATTCAAGGACATGTGACATGCACCAACCCACACTGGGCCAGCGTGGTGGATTATGGCCCAATCTCACACTATGAGAGAAGGCCTGTACCGCAGCAGTGGGAACGTAATGGGCTGATGATGATGAACTTCAGAAAGTCAGTTGTGTGAGACCAGCGGCAACAACATTAAATCAAAAAGATGATCATTTCAGATATTTTTAATTATTGAGTCCTTACTTTTTATACACAATTTTTTTTTATACCTTATAGATCTATGTTTGGCCATTATCTCGCCTGACGTGAAGCGATGATGTGGCCTAAGATGGAGCACATAGATCTAGAGAGAGGCGGCAGTAGAGCGGCTGCTCAGACCCGTCTCCCCGATGGTTCACCGAACATCATCCCGAAACACGACTAGGTCGCTTGACGGCATGGCTTTGTTCGGTGGGTGGTATTACAACCACGGCCAGAGCCTACCACTCCAAAGCGCGTAAGTGGGTTTCATCACGATGTTTTCCTTCACCGTTTTAGAGCGAGCGTGCAAAATCTGCACTGAACTATAAGTCATTGGTGCAGGGCCGCGTCGGGATTCGAACCCGGGTGCGTCGCTCTAAAACAATAACTGCAAATCAGTAGAAAGCTACGAGTAGATTATTATGATACCTACTGATATGTATTGCAAGAAAGACGTGCAGTATTATTTTGGAAAGACTTACCTAATTAATCAAATCAAATCGCATCACGAATCGAATCAAATAAAATGTTAAAATTTACAATCCAAAATGTTTTATGGCAAACCTTTTTACTGGTGTTGCCAAAACTAATTGTTGTACATAATATATGTCTATTTTAAGTTTTATGCGATTATCTATAAGAGGAATGTGTGAAGAACTGAGGGTGGGTAGAGGTAAAATAAATGGGACAGATTAAAAAAAATAACAACAGTTTTTATACGTTTTTCGAGGTTAGGTCGGCATCGCATGCCAATAAATGAATTAAGAATGCATTATCATCGAGTTGTGAGCTACCCTAAAAGTTTCAGCCGGTTCCAGCTAATCGGAAAGTGCTCGAAATTTCAGTAGCAAATTCCACCCGGAACGACAGACAGACAAACAAGAAAGTGAATTAATAAAAACGTGGTAAAATTTAATGGCGGCTGTGAAAGACGGCTACGTGCTACGTACGACGCTAGGAGCGTGCATTAGCGCTAGTACAGTCAAGCTTGACAACCACAATAATGTTTAAATCTTAGTTACTATACGAGTATTAACGTTTACCCAAACGCAACAAAATACAAACTCATTACGCTCCATAATTAACGATGCTCACCCGTCGGTGACAGACGCGCGACGTCGCGACACACGGCCGGCACGCGTCGCGGATCAACGCGATTGGTCGCAGGCGCGTCTCCCGTCTGTACCCTACACGGAGGCTGCAGACTTACGACTCAATCGCGGAGGATTTGTCGCACTCTTTGACGGTAATGAGGTATGACATTGCCTTTTTATTGTGTTGTCAGATACAATTATTTTGGGGGTAATGAAACTGCTTGCAATTTTGTGAACTTTATTTGCTTAATTATAATGTGTCTATTTAATGGGAATTTTACGTCTGCTATAAGATAGTGCGGTATTATTACAAACCAAAAATCAATCTTCTTTAGTTATAATTATTGTTTCTTTCTTTATAGCTGCATTTTATTAATTTTATTTTTATTTAATTCTTTATTGCACTATTACAAGTAATGTACAAAAGGAGAACTTAATGCTAAAGCATTTTCTACCAGTTATCCAGTAACGGTAAAAGAAAGTTACGAAGCGTAACTGCATTGCATGCAATGTATAAAAAAATAAGAGTAGATAATCGTTTAAAATAAATTAATAATAGTGAAGAAGTATGTATAACCCATTTTTTTACATATCCAGACCAAAGTCCAGGTACTGAAATGAGAGAAATGACTCTACCAGTGCTTTGGAATACATCCGCTAGAGAAGATAGCACCATGAAACTCTGCGGGGTACACGACAGTGATTACTCTATTGCGAATGCTCAATTTTGACTATATTTATCTAGTCTCTACCGCTAATAAGCTGCAAAAGCATCCTCATCCAAAACCACACAATTGTTCATTAAAATACCTATTAAAACTTGCAGCGGAACAATCGAAACAATTGCAATTCCGTGCAGTTCAAAAAATCAATTGTGGGAGCCGGCGGCATTACGCTACGGCATATACCACGCATGGCCAGAGACGCAAATTGCTCGCTAACCTGATTACAACTGCTAGTTCCACATTGTCTTTGCCGCCCCTTGGGGTGGGGGTTGGACTTGGGGGCTGATGCACTGGAAGTGGTAGGTGTTTTGAAAGAAAATATGACATTCTTTTAGCTTTTATAGTATCTGCTTTTTATTATTCGATATTACTCCATGAGAGCACTTTTAAATAAGTCTAGCAGTTTTTGAATCTGCATTTAATTGTATTTATTTAATTTCAAGATTAAGCCTTTTAGATTTTATAAATCAAAGGAAAAATAAAGACGACTTGCTGCACCCCGCGGTTTCATCCGTAGTTTCTCAGGATAAGAAGTAGCTTATGTTTTAATCCAGGGTATAAGCTATCTCTATTCCAAATTTCACTCAAATCCGTTACAGCGTGAAGAAGTGATAAGCACACAAACACACGTCTTACTTTAATTTTTGTTATTAGTAACATTTCAAACAGCGTTCTTTATTACAATTTTCTTACAAGTTGCAGCCCACATTTACCATTCCTTTTCAGTATCATCTATAACTTATTTGCCAGGCAGAAGCTTGTCCTAGCGTTTGTTAATCGCGAACTCCCAGGGTCTGGAGTTCGTGAATAGTCAAGAATCGAGTCATTTTAGCGAAGTAATAAATAGATGCTTATAATTTCGACATTTCTTCTATCACTTCAAGGAAGGCAACCACATTATTCTTTATCGTTACCGTTAGAATGGCTTCTACTGGTGATCAAGGTAAGTAAATAGATGTCGTTGGTGATACACGCAAAATATTAATACTTGTTATAGTTCCTTTACATCTGTGGTTCGCCCATAACTCGGCAGATTTCTACATAAATTCATTATATTGTGCCGGGCCGGCGGCATGCGTTTTTGGTAACTCGATTTCGGTGCGGCCGCGGTGGTGGATGATTCATTTCGTTTTTTATTACAAATAATAGAGTGGCTGATTTGATTTTAAATGGAAAATAGTTTATTTTATTTTAAATAATAATATTCAGGTTTATTAACTTTAAAAATCGGAAAAAGTATTATAATTTTGTAGAAGAAACATACACCAATGAGAAAAATGTTAGATTTGGTTTAATTCCAGCTTTATTTGTCTACATTGTATTCTTCTTGTAATAAAGTGAAATTTAAAGTCACCTGTCAACAAACGTGAAACAGTCACTCATCGAAATGGTGACCGCAGTGAACGTTTCCTACTTAACCTAGCAGAACGTTACGAACGGCTAGGCGAGCTTTGCTTATTCGAGCGCCTTATTCCTTACAGTAGGTACATTTTTTTTATCCTATTTTGATATTGAATAAAGATTTTTGAAATTAATTTTATTTAGATATTTATTTTCTCTTTTAGATATAAAGTTTAACAATATTTCTATACTGTAAATATTATACTGTGCTAGTAGTTTTATACTGTACTAGTAGTTTTACATTATGGCGTTTAGCGACAGCCTCTTGAGATGTTGGTCGATGCTCTTCGCTAAAAGGCCGTTCGCCAAAACAGCTATCGGGACATTGATCGCCGAGTCAACAGCCACATGGCGGTTACGTCGTGGGCCAAGTACTTGCTTCAGTTCCGATCCTTTTCTGCCTTCACAAGGTTTTCGTCATGTGGGATAATGATGTCAACGAACACTGCTCGGCGTTAGGACTGGTCCTTACCACGATATCAGGCTTATTGGCTGCAACAGTCCAGGGAGCTTACCACCATCTCTTAAACCTGTATTATTTTAAGCTTACTTCCGTTTTCCGTACCACGAAGTCCTAAAAAAAGCTTACTTTGATATTGTATTGTGAGAAGTTTTGACGACGTCATCGTAAATCATTCATTCAGGTGTTTTTTGACAGCTGACACTTCGCAGGAACAATAACATTGTTTTATGAAGCTCATGGTACGAATCAGAGTAATATGATTGTAAGCTTCTAATAAAACGTTCCTGTAGCATGATTGTGTTGTAAAAGTTAGTGGTAAGCTGGCAGTATATTTTTTTTGTTTACCTCAATGTTATGAATGAGATAATCCTGATAATGATTACCTAATGCTCGTAGCCAAGATTAGCAATAGTAATGATACTCGTAGCAAAACTTGATACTGTGATCTAAACGTTTCGTTCGAACAAACAATATTCAATCAAGGTGCTGAAAATGCCACCTTAAATATGTTCTCTACAAAGTTAACAGCACAAGTTGTTCAAATACCTCTCAAATAAGATCCAGTAAACATACTTACAAGCGATTATAATTAGAGGACCCTAACGCGAAGGGTCCGTTGGGCCCTATGCAACGATATAATTTGATTTCCATTTTGATCCCATTTGTACTTCTGATTGTGAGCCCCCGGCGGCCAGCGAACTTATTATTTTGGGGTTTTTGTTGTAACTATAAACTGTTTTGTCATAATAATTTAGAAACGATTGATAGTGGTTTAATTATATTTTGGTTATGGTTGGAACTATAAAAAGAAGCGCTCGCAGTGTAACTTGCCTAGCCGCCGTAGCAGAAGGTTAAGCAAAGTTCTTAGCGGTCAACACTTGTATGGGTGACCGTGTGGTATTTACATCTGAGCGTTGCCGTGTTTCAGTGGGCACGTCAAGCCGTGAGTCCGGTTGTTATTTGTCTTACGATAACAGTCGTTAGGCTATGTCAAAGGCCTTCGGATACTCTATAACTCCGACACCAGGGTTACCCATACAACCACGCGATAGAGTCACTGTTAAGGTATGAATAGATGCTATAATTTTTCTAGTATCAAAAATCCTATCTAGGTTCCCTATTTTTATTATAATATGGCCATAAATAAGGCTTAAAGTAATTTTATTAGACTACTGTTAAGAATAGAATAGAGCGAGTGTGGCTCAGTGGGATCATGTGCGACTTTCGATCCGACGCACTCGAGTTCAAATCCCGCTGGCCCCGCACCACTGACTTTCTTACGTTATGTGCGGATTTAACATTCGCTCTAAAACGGTGAAGGTAAAACATCGTGTGGAAACCGGCATGTCAGAAAAATCAAGGACATGTGACATCCACCAACTGGGGCAGCGTGGTGGATTATGACCCATACTCTCTCTATGAGAGAATGCCCATGTCCCAGCAGTGGGAACGTGATGGGCTGATGACGATGATGATGATTGTTAAGAATGTGTTCAGTAAAACTAATTTTTTTTCTTTATTTGGCTTACCAACGATTGCATGTATCTTACATTAAGGTATTTAACATACATATATATTATAAAAAAGCGCTAAATGCACAACCAATGAGAGGTAGGTAAACACAGCATTGACTTTACAAATGATGATATATCATATAAAGATGACATAATTGTATAAAAAAACTGACACTCTATATAACAATCATATCCGTTCCATTTTTAATAAGGACTACACCCATTTATAAAACAAGCACGCTAGCATGGCATACTCGTACCTACTTTACATTCCACGACTCAAAGGCTAATGATCAAAACAAAGGACAAACGAAAAAATAGAACGTAGGGTAAATTAAAATTCAGAAAGCAAGTCTCATACATCCTCGTATTATGCACACCATTCTTTGTTAGTGTAATACTTTGTGACAGTATGACACTCAGTGACAAACACAATAAGAAAACGTACGTTTTAAAATGGAGCAGGAATATTTTAAAAATGACTAGAACTTATCCGGTCCATCAAACAAAGAAAGGTCGCTTACCTTGGTGACGTACTACGGAATGACCAGTATTTGTTGCTACAGACTATAATGATGGGCAATACGCAAAGTAGGGAGACGAAGGATGTCGTGGCTCCGAAACATCCGGAAATGGACAGGGATAAGGACGGTAGAAGATAGTTCTTCTACCGTCCTTATCCCTATCGGTTCAGACTTGCTCAAAGAACTATTCAGATTCAGAATAAGATAAAGTTTAAGGAGCTGACTGCCAACCTTCCGTGATGGAGCGGAACTTGAAGAAGAAGAAGGAATATTTTGAATAGGGTTTAAAACGTAAGTGAGATAGGACGTTGTAACGCCTAGAATATGTATATATATGAATACGGAATTACATGAACTTATTCCGCCATCCCCATTCTATCACCGGACGACCAGACGTACGGCAAGCCGTCATCCATTTATGGTTGACATCCCTCCTGCTCGCACCAAGCGCTTTTCTTCGACCTTTATAATGCGAACGGCCAAGGAGTGGAACTCTCTGTCGGCATCTGTGTTTCCGGATAGCTACAATCTGGGTGTCTTTAAGACAAGAGTGAACAGGTTTCTTCTAGGCGAGCGTGCTACATCTTCGACCGCATCGTCACTAACCAACAGGTGAGATAGCGGTCAAACGCAAGCCTATAAATAGTAATATATATATATATATATATATATATAAAATACCTAGTATGTACCTATGTGTGTGTTACTATTACTAAAATATAAGTCATTGGCGTGCGAGCGGGATTCAAACTTCAGTGAGTCAGATCAAAAGTCGCACAATCATGTTATCAATCGGTCAAATTGGCTCTACTCTACTCGTATATTGGAGATTATTACAAAATATTTATTTGTGGTAACTTTTAATTAGCTGTCTGTACACATTATTATAAACTCTGTTATTTAAGATCCTAGCTGTTAGTTACCCTTTGAGAATAAATAAAAAAAATATTGTGGTGACACGTGGTTTATAATTAAAGGTAAATATTAATTCAACGCTTAAAAAGGTTCGAAGATGAAATACATAGTGACTGCTGTTCCTGCTATTCTATATCGAACATACATACAACTTAAAGTAGGTTTGTACAGCACATTGCAAGAGCAACTATTTCCATAGCCATATGCGTTGACTTTACTCGTCAAATACAAATCGAATTCTCGAATCAATTTGTCTACCGGCTCAACAGAACAAATATTCAGGTAAAATGCTCTGAACGTTTACAAAGAATAAGAGAACAGAGGTCACAAGACATTCTTAAAATATGTTTATTAAATGACGAATCCAGAACTTCGAACTCATCAAACAAGGTCTTTTCGGAATGAAAAAATACGACCACTCGCATCACATTTGAATTCATCAAATTTTAAACAATTACATTTAATGTGTAGTACAATTTTGCTGACGATGACAGCTTTATTTATTCAAAATCAGAAATTCAACGCATACAGCAAGTTCAAATCCCATTATGCTCCGCACCAATGACTTTCTTATAAAATATGTGCGGAATTAACACACGCTTTAAAAATGACGAAAAAAAGCATCGTGAGAAGACCGACATGCCTAAAATACAAGAACAAGTGACGTGCATCAATCCACCCTCGGCCAGCGTGGTGAGTTATGGGCCCATACTCTCTCAATGACAGGAAGACCGTGTCTCAGCAGAAGGGACATATAATGGGAGAAAGAGAGAGAGAGAGAGAGAGAGAGAGAGAGAGAGAGAGAGAGAACGTATAGAAAGTTAATACTTACTTATTTTTTTAATATTTGAGGCACGGGCTGATGATTAGCTGATGATGATGAGAACTGCTCTTTTTGACGGCAGAATACTTTGGTAACTGAGACCTCCTTCAGCCAGAGGAGCAAAAGAGTTAACCACCCTTCTTAGTTCACCTTTTCAGTGATGATCAACACATGTAACAAAAAAGTAAATAGGTTCTTCCTCCGATTTTTGCATGTATTTTCAAACTGTCCGGTCCAAATTCGTTCTGTTCTTTTATTCTTTGGCTTTGAATGCCGTCTGGGACCAACGTTGAATCAGTTCAAGCCTAGATTTAGTAAATTTACTAGATTTAAAGTCTTCGCTGGTTTCTTGGGGCGCGCTATGCAAATTTCACTTGTGTAGCTTATTTCTTACTGGGTTTTGTAGCTGCTGCGTTTCACCTACCTCCGAAGCAAATGATGATGATAATATGAACAAAGTCTTTTTGTCTTTTCTATGGGTCTTTTTGCCTCTCTTGTCTTGTGGTGTCGTAGCTCAACGTCAAAGCTGAACGGTTTTGATGCGATTTTGCTATTAGGTAATTCGGGCATAATACGGTCATCGAACAAGTTGTATACGGGAATGATAAGTTGTTGATCTATTCTAGTAGGCGTTAGTGTTCATCGTCTTTATTTTGTCCCTGATATGATAGCAAGCGCGTTGAAGTGGGTGGAAACTTTAAAGTAAATCACGCACTTAGGCAAACCGTTGCCGCCGTCGGGTTAGTTATATCATTAGTGTTACAGTAGAGATGGTCATAAGTTACGATGATCACTTTTAAACAGGAAAACTTGTTTCTTTTTAACCGACTTCAAAAAAGGAGGAGGTTCTCTATTCGATTGGATTTTTTTATGTTTGTTACCTCAGAACTCCGTCATTCATGAACCGATTCGTAACATTATTTTTACGTTGGGTTCAGTATAGCTACGAAGTGGTCCCATGTAAATTTCATAGATACTTTTGCTTTGGACTTCGAAGATACATTGAAGTCGGTTTTTTTTGTTTGATATTACGTATACTTGTTAAGGATCGTGATACTGTAATGGTTAGAATAAAAATAAATCGCAGGTTTCTTGCTAACAATTCAACTGCCAATCGCAGCGTTTTCATATTCTCAGTGAGTACCGGCAGTCGGGGCAGAATTCCCAATGAGGATGTCACAGCAGGCTTCACCCGTGACATTCGCGCTCCGCTTTATTTGGACAAAAGGGTTTTTTGCTCACAAATCCTTCCTTATTTCTTGCCCTAAAATTCGAAAACTCGTCGGAGTTCTTGATTGGATTATTCAATTTTCGGAATTAGTTTTCGAGATCGCGTTAAGCGTTCGCGAATTTGTTAATTGAGTTGAAATGGGAAGGGTTGGGATTTTACATAAATATTACTTTCGTAAGTTCGTAAACAGCTTGGTTTATGAATCAACTTATAAAGCTAAAATAGAATAAGTCTAAATATGTAAACTCAAGCACCAACTCAAGTCCAAATCGAAGTCGATTTAGTTAAATTACAAGGTAAACCCGAATACGATAGAATATCGTCTTTGTAACAGTGAAATCTTTGTAGTGCTCAAAGAGTTTTAGCACTATACAAAGACGATTTTTCTGTTACTATCGACTTTATCAGATCATCCATCCACATCATCTTTGTTAGTGCTTTCGGCCTACATATCAAGGGACTAGACAAAACTCGAACTTGACGAAAACGGGATATGACGAAATTGTTTCAACCACATCAACTCATGTAATTTCAATTTCAAATTTCACATAGCGTTAACTGAATAGCTTCCAATGCTAAACAATGTAAAATAACGAATTTTCACATTACTTCCGTCGGGCCGAACCCGAATACCACAATAAGCTCTATTGTTGCACCATTTAGGCCCCGCACGTACGTATTCTGTAAAATTAAAAACGCAATTCGAATCGGAATCGTCGCGGATTCCGCACGAGTGGCCGTTGAAAATGGAAAGTTAACAACCGCGGTAAATAACCACAAATCACAGTTTCCTAACACCCGGGGCGAGGTTTAAATTCACGCGTGGATGTTGCTGTTGCGTGTGGGTTTGCATTGTTTGACGGCGTTTGATTTTTTCAGCGGTTACGGCCTTGTAAAGTTTATGACGATGGTAAAAAATTAAATTTATGCCTTTACAGAAATAAAACAAAAAGTTTCTCTAAATGAAGAGTTTATGCTTTTTAGATAGATACGAGATAGAAAACTTTTTATTGAACTTCAAAAGGAATTATAATATGCACTATACTTAAATTTTTTTTTGACATGATACCAATAAGTATTACGAGTATCAACGGTCTAATTGCTTAGCAGCAATCTCTTCCAGACAAGCAATTTCAGCAGTTTCTAATGGCTCTTTTTTGCAATATCAAATATAACCTGTGCTTTCTCTAACAATGGAAACACACTATCCAACCTACCCATCAGAATCAACATAGGACTGTAGCGTGTGTCACGCAACGCTGCATCAAAAAGACAGAGGGACCGCGCGATGACGTATTATTAATTTTAAATTCATACACCGTACTCTAACCAACACCTTTGTCATACAAATTTAAACCTAACACCCGTGTCACAAGAAACATTTTAAGTATATTTTATTGTCGATGTAATGGTGAAATTTTTGCACTTGTTCAAATTCGTGGGTGCCGCGCGATCGGTGCGTATCGAATTTGCGGTTTTTAGAATTGCTTAGGATGAATCGAATTTCTTTCCGTTACTAATCGAGATGATATCGCATTGTAAAGTTACTGAATAGTTATGTTTATGATCAATGCCAATTGTTGTAGGAATTATGTTTATGACTTGTTAGCGATTTGTAATGAGTCGTTGATTTACCAAAGTTTTGAAAAGCTGTTGTTATGATTAAAAAATCATAATTGTCAACCTATTCCATGATGCTGTTGGAAAATAAGGTGTTTCTAAATAGAATAGGTAGTCTTAATAAAGTCAAGTCGGCTTATAGTAGTTATTGTCGGAGTACAGTAATATCGGAGTTTGATTAGGTCGTGATAGCATTTTGTCTAATAACAGTGAATCGGAATTTAGTTTGTGACTCGCGTCCATCTGTTTATTCACTAAGTAGGTACTTCTATACTACTTGATGGATTTTGATAGTGAAAGTCGTTTTTTGAAGGAACTAAGTAATGAGACGAGTAAGTCGTTCGCCTGATGATAAGCGCTGAGCCTACCTATAACAATTGCAGTGTCACCCAGAACTATTAATACTATAAAAAGTACTGCGTAGCACTGCATTGCGCTCGTCACCCCGAGACATTAGATATTCAATCTTATATGCCTAGTGATTTCGCTCATTTCGCTGATGGCATTCAAAGAATTTTTGAAGAAGTTTTAATTGTATTATGCATTCATATACACTCGCGTGCGAAGCCTAGGCAGGCATTTAGTATAAATGAGAATTGTTCTAAAAATATATTTTATTCCTATTATAATCACTCGTGTTAGTTTGGTAATAGAATTCACAATTACTCGTATTTTCACCTAAACACATTGCTCCTAGTGTCAGTTAACCGGAAGTACCCCGCCACCCACAATGGATGGCGTCCACATCCGGCGCGCGCGCCGCCCGCCTAATGTCGCGAGAATCCGAACGCGATTTAGCCGGAATTTGGAAAATATTGCGGTGACGCAGGATGTTTAGCTACAATAGACACGTGTCGCGCATTGAGATGACAGTAAAACTGTGTGATAGCTCGCAGTGTGTCGACTTTAGGGGTAATTAAGAGAAAAGGACGAGGAAACCATATGTTACAAAATCTACATAAGTCGAACGGCCCATGGTAGGTTCTATTTCATGTCAATAAGAATGAATTGTGGCTGGCATTCAGATCTTGTTTGCAGTAAAATACAAATAGCACAACTATATCATAGTAAAATTACATTTATATTATAAATTTGAGAGTTTGTATGTTTGTTCACTCCTCACGCCGCAACAGCTGAAGGGATTTGAGTGAAAGTCGGAATGGATAGCTTATACCCTACATTAATGTCAATAAGAAACCAGAGAGGAAACCGCAAGGCGCAGCTAGTATTTTATAATTGTTTTATATAACCATTAAAAACGACACTTTTTTTTAAATGACTAACAACATTTTTTGTTTTATCTTACTTCTATACTTGCTACGTACTATCAATCTATGTGTTAGCCTATTCCTTATTTACCTGGTCTCGGATGCTGCCGTTCCGCCACTCATATAATAATTTTACTTATAAGTCATTAAGTGTTTCTCAATATAAGTTAATTGTATTCTGTTTTTGAGAAATAAATGTATTAAACCATAAACCATACTTAAAAACACTATAAAATTTAATTAAACCCTGTCGTTTAAACTACTTTATTGATTTGGAGGCGGTCTCTGCCGTCATTTTACCTACAGTATTTATAAAACAAGCTTTATGTACATACACATAATCCGGTATTTATATTAAAATTTAATGTACCTACCTAAACTCGCGCGAAACCGGGGCAGGTCGCAAGTTGTTCAATAAAATAGCAGTGTCACAAATTAAGGATGCATCCGTTTGGGACTAAACTGTCCCGTTATTTATTTTACAAACGACATGTTCATTGTCCAAAACTTGTTCAATACACGTAACAAGCTGAACATGTCAGCAAATAAGCTTACGTTCGCCCCGCGGCTTCGGCTGTTCATTAAGCAACTGTTTAAGATGTTAAATAAACATACGAAATATCATTGAATAACTGGATGGTGTTATGCCATACACAGGAATGAATAATGAATAACCAGTAGGACTATTTGTGCAGTGTATTTATTTATTTATTTATTATTAATAAGGTCACGTAAACTTCAAGTCAGGTCTTAATACTTACTAGGTAATTTGAATTAATATCATTATTAAATTAAAACAAAACAGTAATAATGGACTATGATTAAAGTGTTTAATAATAATTTTTCTTAAGTTTAAATAAACCTTGGCTTTATATAAATAAGGCTTGTTGAACGTGGTAATAAGATAGTAATCTGAAATATCTGAATATTATATTAAGCCCTGTATTCTTTAGGTACATAATTTTTCTTGAGATGATGAAAAATGTGCCTTATCATTGTTTTTCGCTTTTCACGTATTGCGTCATTTTAATAACCATAGATTCTTGTCTTCCTTTTGCATAGTAACTTTCTAAACTCCCCCATAGATTAAGATCGCTAATCAGTGAGGGTGCAAACTACCCTACCCACACCCCACACTTCAGCAAGGGCGAAGTGTTAAAAACACAATAAGATATTATACACTATAACCAAAAACATTTTACTACCGTCAAGAACTAAAACTTTTGAACTATCCTTTATTGCTTTCAAAATAAAGATCATTTTTGAAATCATTTTGATATTTAAGGGCATAATTGATTTGGTATTTTGTAGTAAAATAATTCGTAACGCCTTCAAAGTGTCATATCATTCATATTGATATAAAATACATATTTTGAATCATGCTATTACATTTGACGTTTACAATGGGGTACGTTTTGTTAGGTCCATTTTATTATTTTTTAAATTGCAATAAATATTCATGGTTCAGTGTTGGATAGTGTTGATGGCTATTAACTGTTTAAAATACTAATTTTTATATTTGATTTGATGGGATGTTAATGAAACATTGTTTTAAGTGTAATTTAATTATTCATCATCATCATCATCAGCTCATTACGTTCCCACTGCTGGGACTCGGACCTTCCCTCGTAAATTTAATAATTGTTTTTCACAAAGTACAATATCATTCAGGTTTTTTTTCATAGCAAATATGAGACACTGGAATTGTGGAACTGGGTAAAAAGACCAGCACGACGTTCACCTGGAGATAAGCGCCACGCTTGCCTACAAAAATTGGAGTAGCACAAAAAACTTTTCATACCGTAAAAAGTACTGGAAAACACTGAACTGCGCTCGTTACCCCGAGACGTCAGATCTCAAATGCCCAGTAATTTCGCTGGCTATAATGCCCTTCAAACCGGAACATAGTAATGCTAGCTGTATTTAGCTATATTAATTTACTGTAACTGTACACTAATATTATAAATGCGGAAGTTTGTATGTAAATGTGTTAGGGTGTTTGTGAGTTTGTTACATTTTCACGCTGTAACGGCTTAATGGATTTGCTTGAAATTCGGAACGGAGATAGCTTATAACCAGGATTAACAGATACATAGACAACTTTATATCTCGGGAATCCGCGGGACGCAGCTAGTATTAAATCTAAGTTCAACCGAAAGACACATGAACCCGACAACTACCGTATATATTATGTTACGCCTCTCCATTAATAGTCTTATGGAAGAGATCGGTTTAAACGATCAGGCCGCCCATTGGTACCCCATCGTAAATATTTAATTTGTAATATATTTTATCTTTATGGTTATTATTAACGTGTATATGTGTCTATCTACATAACAATATTCACTACAATTATTATTTAAATCGCCCATGGCTGTCGGGAAGCGCCGCCACTCATTTAAATGACAATACGGTGGGGGGTTCGATCCCGTGGCGGGACTTTAAAATACAGAAAATAGGGTGAAACAGGCTTTTTATGGTTATGTGTTTTTTATTTGTTGATGTGTACCACCGCTTCGCCAGTTATTCTGCCGCCAAGCAGTAGTGGTCGAGTATTATCGTATTCCGGTTTGAAGGGTATTGTAGCCAGCGAAATTACTGGCCATATTATTTTTTTATTATTTGATAGGCAAACATTTGACCACTGTCTCACCTGATGGAAAGTGATGACGCGGTCGACGGTGGATCATATTATATGAGACTTAATATCTGATGTCTCGGGGTGATTAGTGCAATACAGCGCTACGCAGTACTATTCATGATATTAAAAGTGTGGCACTGCAATTGTTATGGGCAGGCGTGGCGCTTGCCATCAGGTGGATGACCTGCTCGTCACGTAACTCAATAACATAACCAGAAAGTGACAATTTAAAAAAATATATAAATATCACGATTTAGTGCATTGTCATCAAGATGTTAGCTGCCCTGAAAGTTTCAGCCGGATAGCAAATCGGGAAGTGCTCCAAATTTGAGTTGCAAGATTCTACCCGGAACGACAGACAGGTAAACAGACAAACAAGAAAATGACTTAATAAAAACCAGCCAAGTGCGAGTCGGACTCGCGCACGAACGGTTCCGTACCATTTTCTATAAAAACGGCAAAAAAATCATGTTTGTATTCTGTTTTTTAGTATTTGTTGTTATAGCGGCAACAGAAATACATCATCTGTGAAAATTTTAACTGTTTCACAATCACGGTTCATGAGATACAGCCTGGTGACAGACGGACAGACATACAGATAGACGGACAGCGGAGTCTTAATAATAGATTTAGTTCTCTTTGATAATAGGGTCCCGTTTTACCCTTTGGGTACGGAACCCTGATAAAAACATGGTAAAATGCTATTATTATATTATTATGTCATTATTTATTTCAACAAATGAACTTTATCATATTCAAAATGTGACTCTACTTTCAAAGGCTAACTCTACGTCATTTAAATGCGAACTCTACAGCAGTTAGCGGCACGCGCCCTTCGGAAACGGCGGACGGACGCAATCTATTACACGCCTATCGGACTCTACATCTGCAATATAAATGGCGAATACGTCCATTGTAGAGTTTGAAATTTAGACTGTATAACTCCAGTTGTATGGAAATTGAAGTAACAAATATTCTATATGCAAAAGAGAGTGAGTTGGCGTAGTAGTAGGCAAGTTGTGCAACTTTCATCCCTATATAGTAGACATTCCGCCAATTCGAACGAGCGTTTTGGTTCCACGTTTGTAGTGCGTACTGCTAAGGAATGGAACTCCTTGCCGTCTTCTCTGTTTCCTGAAAACTATAATTTGGGCGTCTTCAAGGCTAGAGTGAATAATATCTTCTAAATCTACGTGCTCCATCTTCGGCCGCATCGTCGCTTTTCATCAGGCGAGATGGTGGTCAAACGAAGATTTATCACAAAAAAAAAAATACTTTTGATCAGTCACACCGAAGTTGGAATGCTATGATGGCCCTCGATCAACTATTACTTTTTTAACTTAGTTTAATTAATGTACAAATTGCATACTCGCTCTACAAACAGTGAACTTTTTTTTTAATACTCATACAAAAACTTTATTGTAGACCAATTTACAAAAACAGACTATAACAGTTTGCGTTAACCTTGACCTTAACTATGGTAGTACAATGGGCGGTCTTATCGCTTGAAGCGAACTCTTCCAGATAACTTTTGGATGGACAGTAACGGAAAAAGAACTAGATGGCAAGATTTATTAATTGATTGCTTTTTTATGGAACAGATTATGTGACGAGGCAGTCGTTCGCCTGGTGGTGTCTGCATGGGTCACCATATAACTCCTATAGCCAGCTTCTAGCTCCATCATCGGATCTGTTTAGTAGTACTTTCACATTATACTGTCGCTGGAACCACACATATTATTATCACATTTTTACTATAATAATGTGATATTATCGTCGTTGCAAAATTAAACCCTGCTATTTTAGTTTTTGGCTAAAATGGCTTTTTTAAATATTCTAAAACCACTTTAGAATAGCTACTGTTTGCAACAGCTCATATGTGAGTATCTTATTTATACACCAACTTATGTTTATTAATTATAACTATAAATGAAAAATTTGAAGTAACCCCGACACAATGAAACATGTCTAAGAACCTACGCTAGAAAACCTGCTTTCAAATAGAAAAACTGCATCCAAAATCAGTTCACCCGTTTAAGAGCTACGGTGTCACAGACAGACACATATAGTAGTCAAACTTATAACACCCCTCTTTTTTAAATATTCTTCTAATTTAATTCTATTTTCTTATTCTTATTTTAAATTTTTCTAATTTTTTTAATATCATAATAAATTTTTCTAATATCTTCTCGTTAAATATTTGCAAAAGCAAATCTCCTGTGTGAAAGAGGCTTTCATCTTTTAGTATATAATAGAAACAGAGTAATTTCATATTTCCTTTCGTTTAACTATCTTGTTAATCTAACCAATAAAACGGAAATATTTCTTTAAAACGTTTTTTTTTTTTTTAAGCTATTGCATAGTTTCTATCGCGGGCCTTGAGCGTGGAGACCGAATCCAGAAATTCCGTAACGAAAATAACCTAACACCCCCCACTCCGAATGCTATGCAATAGCTTTACCGCGGCAGTCTCCGAGTGCCACACGTCTTTTTTTTTTCGGGAGGAAGTCATTTATGTTTTTCTCAAAAAAATACATTTAACACATAATAGATAATAATATAACGATATGCACAATTGCATGTCAATCGCACAACCGGAAGTGAGTTAAAATTCTAGTACTTACCTACACTACACATTTCCCGGACCAAACGCTAGTCAAAACTACTTTTTCTACTAGTTTCTACTAGTACTACAAGTTTCGGGAACAACAGACCTCACATACCTCATAATTCTTAGATACAGCTTACACATGAGTTTATATATTATATTATTCCACCTGCGTATTATGTTGACGATTGTTTTCCTGTGTTTTCCACAACATCATCGTCAGCCTACATCTTCGGCTTTCCTTCTCCAGTATTCCTGTGTATTTTATTTTGGTAAATAAAGTTCATCATCATCACCATCAGCCCATCACGTTCCCACTGCTGGGACACGAGCCTTCTCTCATAGAGAGAATGGGCCATAATCCACCACGCTGGCCCAGTGCGGGTTGGAGAATGTCACATGTCCTTGACTTTTTGTGAAAAAATCTTGGACATGCCGGTTTCCTCACGATGTTTTCCTTCACCGTTTTAGAGCGAGTGTTAAATCCGCACACGCATAGCTTAAGAAAGTCAGTGGTGCGGGGCAGCGGGATTCGAACTCGGGTGCGTCGGATCGAAAGTCGCACGAGCTCCCACTGAGCCACACTCGCTCTTAATAAAGTTATTTACTTATTATTATTATTCATGCAAATTTCACCTGCAACTGAAATATTTCCCATTACCTTAATTCCGCAGAGTTCAATTTCACGAGCCTCCATAACCACATTTCACTCCTTCATTTCACGTCATCTCAATAACAATACATACAATACCTATACAATGCTCATCACGCGGCTTCGCTCGCTCCGTTGAACTTCAATCCCATCTCCCATTGCCCGTTTTTACTCCCATTCACCGGAGCATTGTGGGGAAATGAAAAGATTTCTTGTCCATTTTTTTTCTTATAGATTAATCTTGGTGCTCGTTGTTTGAGCAGTGGAAGGCGAGGTATGGAGTGTGAAATGGAAAATTTTAGCTTTATAGAAGTGTAAGTAGTAATCAGATATAATTTTTCATTCGAATTTTATCGATTCTATTCGATTGTAAAACGAGTAAAATTGAATGAATCAATTCTGCGTCACGTCTATGTACCAATAAGCTGCATTACGTGGTTTCGACGGCGTAGAATTTGGATCATAGTTGCTCTCTTATCTTGGGAACCGAGCGGTTGAGATTAAGTTTAGATTAATTTAAATAACTTTTTATTTAAACAAGGTTTTTTGGGAAGAAAAAATTCGACCACCGGCTGGGACTCGAACCCAACCTCCCCAACCCCGAAAAACCTTGTTTGAGTTTTTCGCTTGGCATTTGTTAATGCTTAAAAATATAATAATTATTACACCACCAGAAATCATAACAACAAAATGAAAAATAACAAACTTAAAAACAAAACTGTCAAGGGCGGTCTTTTTGCTTAAAGGAATATCTTTTAGACAACCTTTGGATGAAGAGTATTAAAGAAACTAAGAGATGTGAGTGTCAACATAAATGACATAATTATCAAATGTATATGTAAGTAGGTAGTATATGATGTTATAGTTTGTACTCATTGTACATATATGTACAATGACACTACCTACTTACATATAGCTACATCTATACTAGATATATTATAATATAAACTAAAGAATGAGAGATGATTAAGATAAGAGATTGAGAGCGATTGTGCAAAATTCGCACATAACGCCATAGCAGTCTTCGGCGTGATCTAGGATTGGAAAATCATATGTTACTCCGCTACGATCGCTTCTAAATAATTTTCAATTAATAAACCCTGGTTTTACTTCATTTGCATACCTAATGTCTATAGATAGGCACCATAGGTCCACCACATAAGTTCATAAGCCGAACAGATGCGCAGCCACAGTACAATGCGCTGATGCGATTTGCGTCCACACTTCGTTACGCACGCCAGCGGCCCCTTATTGATGTGTATGAAGTATTGTATAATCTGTGGTACATGTGTCGATGACTGCATTTGATGGCTAATATCATTTAATTATATACTTGCGGTGACAGTTCTCCGTCAGGCGAACCGTCTGCTAAGTTCCAGTCAGTAAGTCCCAAGACTAAGACGTGGTACTCTTAATGATTAGAAACTATGATCTTCTTGAAAAAAAAATACAAGTAGATTCTTAGTAGTGTTCTCTCTTAGTAGTGTTGGGTTGTAAGGCGGGTTAGCTCAAACGGCACCGTCGGATAAAAAGGGAGATTTAAACATCATCATCATCATCATCAACATCATCATCATCATATGATGATGATCATCAGCCCATCACATTCCCTCTACTGAAACAAGGGCCGTCTCTCATATAGAGAGTATGGGCCATAATCAGTCATGTTGGCCCGGTGCGGATTGACATATGTCACATGTCCTTGAACTTTACGATCCTTGGTCATGTCAGTTTTCTTACGATGTTTTCCTTCGCCTGTTTTAGAGCGAGTGTTAAATTCGCACATTCTCTAAATTACCTAATATCATGAAATCTAAATGAAATCAGACATTTTGACCTAGAAAAAAACAAATCACAGTAATATTATAAATGCGAAAGTTTGTATGTGTGTTAAAGTGTTTGTTACTCCTTCACGCAGTAACGGCTCAACAGATTTGAGTGAAATTCGAAATCTTGACAGCTTATACCCTGGATTAACACATAGGCTCTTTTTATCTTGGGAAACCGCGGAAAGACCCCCTTAGGTTCTGCGGCACTCTTTTATCAACACGGCATAATAGTAAGTCTAGTATCAGCCTCTCAAAAGTGCCGTTAATTATCTCCAGCTAGCTCATTCCCCTAAAACTGTCCCATTCGAGACTTCCAAACAAGAAGTGTCATTAGCCTAAAAGAGGCATTGCGAAGTCTCCGCCAAATCTGAACGGAGAAACTTCCCAGCCCATTCTTACTGAATGCCATCTGCATAGCAATCTTGAAAATGCATTTTCCAGGGAGGCGTGGTCTAAATCAGCCAATGTGCACTCACGCGATATATAGACCGACCACTCACTGAGACCTACCACACAAATCTCTACCCACTAAAATTCGAACTACTCCAAGGCGTTGCGTAAATTTCCAGAGGTCTGCATAAGCTGGTTTTGTTCAAGCTCCGCCCATTGGAGCGCTTGGATAGGTTTCCAGCCAAGTTAGAAGAGAATGAATGTATACATCAGAAAGGGATGGCCGCGACTTTTCTTAAAGATAGTTGGCAGATTATATAAGATGACAATGTCAGGATATATAAGGAATCGGAGCTAACAATGTGTTGTTATGTAAATCAGATGGTTATTTATGATTGGTTGTGCAGAAATTGATGTCGCAACGAGAAATATGTGAAAAGTTTAGCTTAACGAGAGACGGGTTTCAGGGAAATGTTTTGCGATAGCTCGTGTATTCTGTGTATTGGAGATGAAAAATAAATACCTAATACAAGTTCCATGCTTCTCGTGGTTGAAATAACAAATAAAAAAAATAAAACCACACACAACAAACATACCACATGTACAGTGTAGGAAAACAAAATAGAAACATTAATAAAGCTAAGGCAAACAAAATACAGCATGTGTATGGAGACCGCTGCCGTGTACGTTCAGTGTAGTGGTTCAGAATAGTTCAGATGGTTTCAACTTTTGATCAAACTGTTTTCATCATATTTTAATTCTATATTAAAAGAGTAATATAGATAATGAGAAAGTATCTGACAGGTAACTCTAAAATAAAACTTTCTAAAAAAGAATGTAAGTTTGCCTTAAAACTGGTAACTTTAATTAACTTTTAACTTGTATTTATCAGCGTGGTAATCGCACGCACACAATGTCTGCCTATTTAAGATATTTAATTTTATTAAATATATGAAACATTTAAAACTCTGCAACTAACTTAGAACTATCCTTATAAGGAATCCGTCTCACATTCTTTATAACGTTGTAAAGGGGAGTGTGGGGTGAACAGGGGTGCGGTCGATTTGCATGTGGGGAGGGTGCGGCGAGATTAAGTGAATATCTTCAACTATTTTGGGTGTAAAGGTGTACCGAAGGTTTATTATGGATAGTCGAACCCTATAGTATGTTTCATAACACTTACAAAAATATTTTGCTCTTATAACTTATAAACGAAACTGAATTCTTTTGCTTGATTTGATTGCTAAATGAACCAGAGTCAAAAGTCAAAAGATTTATCAAATAGGCATATAAATCGAAAACATAATTAAATTCAGTTACTTCGGAATTTAGTCATAAAAATTCAGTATAAAATACAAAATAAAATATGCCGTGTAGCTTCTGAAATATTAACATTATGAAAATTACCGATCCAATTTTTTTTCAGGCGTAGACCAGAGTTTTTTTTTGTAGCATATTACTACGCAAAATATTGTTCACTGAAATTTTATATCCTCCCAAGACGGTACCCTTAAAAAGTCTTATCATAATACTTTTGCGGCACAATGTTTCTTAGTTTTTATGATGCGGGTGAAATACGGTTATAGCCGCAGTTGCCCAACTCTCCCCCTTAGCAGTTAAGAAGGGATCGTATGGAGATTTGAACCCTCTTAAACCGTATTGTTTTGAATATCATATATTATTATATACCTACTAGAATATGGAACTTCAAGGGTTAGGTATAGGTAGTAATAAATCGGTATACATGGCATTGAAAAAAACGATCTGAGTGCATTACATGACTGAATATGACGAAATAGACATAGGCTATTTAATTACGCCTGTAAATAAAAATTATTCATGAACTTTAGTTTTCTGAGCAACTATTTATTTATAAAACTAGAATTACAAAAGCCTAAGCATAATTGAAGCTTTAGATTTAGAATAGGGTCTATTTATACAACAGTCCACAGATTCACCACGGCAACACGTACAAAAGGCTAGAGGTGGAAGCAATAGCACTGTACGTATATATACAACAAATCAATCTGCGTAATGGTACCAGCCGTACACAGCATTGATGAAGAAGTTGGAAGATGGGATAGCAGCTTTTGCTACGTGTTATTCAAATACTGAGTCCAACAGGCTTAGTTCGGTCGGTTAGATAAATTATTGATGTTAAGGCTTGGCATGGACGATGCAACACACAACGCAAGACATACCTATAGTTTTATCATATGTAAGTATGGTTCCTATAATTTAGTTTTATTATGGTCTTATACTTTCTAATAGGGGTGCTTTTCGGTGTAGTTCACTGATCTTGTAATAAGTAGACACAGAAGCCTTCCTCCTGAAGTACAACAAGGTTATATGTAGATAAACAAAATATTGCATTATTAAAATGGGCCTTAACTCATAGCACAAAGGAGCGGCTTACATTTGTGCTGCGGTGCACATACATTTTGTAAGTAGAAAATAGCAATCCGACTCCAGGGTTGTGTCAAAACCACACGAGAAGTGTGAAAACCTCATATAAAAAATATGTTAGTGTTGGGAGAATCCTGAATGTTTAAGGATAATGACAGTTTTTGTGGAATATACACAGTGGAATTGAATTCGAAATTTTTCCGAAATGTAATTTAACGCTTCATATTCAACCTAAAGCTCACTCAGTTCATACTGAGTACAACATTTGGGAAAAGTATCGAATTCAATTCCACCCTGTACCTATAGGAATTCTTTACCAAGATCTTTGTATCGATTGTATAGTGTTTATTGCGTGACGATGCGCGTTTTTATTTTTACTTTCAATTCGTTAGCTTGTAACGTATCTCTATTTTTATTTCATCAAGCCCCGCTGTACACGTTGGTACAGTCAGGTCTCAGTGTACATCTGAATGCGGCCTCATTACCGGTAATAGCACCGCACTATTTTGCCGTTGACTGTACAATGTACATTCGTAGTCTATTGAAAGCCCGTGGTTAGTCATCATTTGAAATGAATTAGAGGGATTGTGTAAATTGTGGTAATAATTTATATGTTATTGAGTGACGAGACGAGCAGGTCGTTCGCCTGATAGTAAACAACACGCCTGCCCATAACTACTGAAGCTCCGTCCAGAACATTGTTAATACAAAATCCTCCGCGGCACTGCACTGCGCTCGTCACCCTAGTAATTTCGCTAACTACAATGCCCTTCAAGCCGGACCATAATAATGCTTGTAAACAGTATCTACTCCAAACAAAGTAATTCCATGGTAGATAATTAAATTATCTACACCGTTTCTAACAGGTTCTGACCGAGATAGTACTAGCTCAGATTGTAATTCAAAAATTGTCGGTGTCTGAGAACACACACACACACAACTGGTAGGTTGGGTAAATGTCTCGTATGCGAGAGGCCGTCTGAGTGGGTACCACCGCTTTGCCAGTAATTCAGCCAACAAGCAGTAGTGCGCAAGCATTACCGTGTTCCGGTTTGAAGGGCATTGCATTATGAGACTCGACAGCTAATTGTCTCAAAATTTTGCAAAACAAAGTTCTGGATGGCGCTGTTATTGTTATGGGTTGGCGTATTGCTTACCATCAGGCAAACTACAAGCTCATCTCGTCATCCAGTTACATAAAAAAACACGCACCCTCTCACAACACAAACTGAAATATTGTTACACAACTCACTCAAACACACGACTCACAAACAGTCACCTTTCAGTCATGCGACTACTCTCTTAAAAACAAAAAATTATAGCAATAGCAATATACGTACAATTAATTGTCTTTGACTGTCGTATGTGCTTACTTAAATTAACAATATAAGTTATGTATATTACGAGTATATTTTTTAATTAACCAACAACCAAAAGTAGCTTATAAGGAAATTTATTTGTTATTTTTATTTTGTTTCATCATCATCATCAGCCCATCACGTTCCCACTGCTGGGACACGGGTCTTCTCTCACAGAGAGAGAATGGCCCATAATCCACCACGCTGGCCCAGTGCGGGTTGGTGGATAAACACATGTCCTTGAATTTTTGTGATCAATTTGTGGATATGCCGGTTTCCTCATGATGTTTTCCTTCACCGTTTTTGGAGCGAGTGTTAAATCCGCACATAACTTAAGAAAGTCAGTGGTGCGGGGCCAGCGGGATTCGAACTCGGGTGCGTCGGATCGAAAGCCGCACGAGCTCCCACTGAGCCACACTCGCTCTTATTTTGTTTGTTGTTTTTAAATGTACCTACTTAGGTACTATGTAAAACGCAATGAAATGGAGATAGGAGTGACCGCAGTGATCCACTGCTACCTCGCTGTACACGCTCAACAGATACCTAGTGCGGGGGACAGAGTTCCTAAGGGTAACTATGCCATTTTTTATTTAATAAATAATAATAAATACACCCAACGATCACATACATAGATCCTGGCCCCTCACTAGGATTTCCTGTATCTAGGGAACCAGGAAGTACGAGGACCATGGTTCCACAATACCCAGACACGAAACAAATTCTTGCGCTTTTTTCATTGTACAAACATTTGTTCCGTCGTGGGAATCGAACCCGCAACCTCAGTGGTGTATGAGATTCGGGCTAACCTGCCCAACCACTACACCACAGAGGCTGATATAAATGAGTAAAAGTTATACTAACTGTTGTCTTAATTTATCGTAACTATGTTTTGGAACAAATAAATATATAATCCTAGTAATATTATAAACGCGTAAGTTTGTAAGAATGGATGTACCTTTGTTACTCTTTCACGCAAAAACTGCTGAATGGATTTAGATGAAATTTGGTATAGCGATAGCTTATACCCTGGATTAACACATAGGCTACTTTTTATCCTGGAAAACTGCGGGTGAAACCGCAGGGCGCAGCTAGTAAACTATAATTTTTTAAATTGTTATAATGTCCAAACCTCTAGAGCCACAGTTTCAGCTGCAGACCCATCACATTTAAATAGTAGATACATTGTATACTAATACGTATAACTAGTACATAAATAGAAACAGTAGGTACGTACATACGGACAACCGCACTAAGCCTGACGCGTGGAGTGGATCAGCCATTACTGCTAATGACTTCGCCACGGCAGCGGCACTGCCTCGCTTGGAAACAGGGTTGTCACTTTGTGTTTGAGGCGCCATTAGAATTTTTTATCTTTTGGACATCCTTCGCGTGTGTGTTATTTATTATATTTTTTATTATTTATTTTATTTTATTAGGGACCGCGCGGCAGTTGATCCCAAGCACCATCAGCATCTGGCACGCGTTGCGGATGGCCAGCCGGTCCACCACCTCGCCGCGCCGCTCGCGGGCCACCATCTCCAGCAACGTCTGCCGCAAGTGGTCGCGGATGCAGCCGTAGCGGAAATAAAATTATTTTATTTTATTTGATTATCATAGGAAAACTTACAGCTAGGTACAATAACAGATATACAAGATATAGTGGAAGGCCAATTAAAAGTTTAAACTTATTTATTACTTTATTATAACAAAATTGATCTCCGATACTCTACTTTGTCTTATTTCGAAGTAGAGTCTATTCTATTCTATCTTATACTCTACTTCGAATCCAAAAAGTGGCTCTTGTTTTTTTTTCTATGTAACTGACTGACGAGACGAGATGGACGTTCGCCTGATTGTAAGCAATACGCCAGCCCATAACAATAACAGCACCACCCAGAACTTTGTTTTGCAAAATCCTGCGCACTACACTGAATTTAATGTCAAATCTATAAAAAAGAATAATTCATAATTCATTTATTAAAAATTTGTAACATAACAGTACACAGCCAAAGCGTTAGAAACACAGTCATTAAATATAATTAGGATATATTGTAATAAGTACCATGCTGCTTGATATCTTGATATCAATTTATTGTTGCACGCATACCCGACGTTCTTTTGCCATCGGTTAATCGGTAACATCACTACAACCACTTATTGTAAGTAAATATTATAGTAATGTGCAACATGTATTTAAACCAACTGACCGCAATGTTTCTTTTTATTCCTGTCTATCCAAAGGTTGCCTGTAAGAAATTGCACATAGCGAAAAGGCCACCCATTGTTTCACAACTATTATGTATGTAACTGGAAACTTTTTTTGCTTGTTTTGGTGTTCAATAAATAAGTTAGACAGTTGAAATTTTCACAGATGATGTATTTCTGTTGCCGCTTTATCAACAAATACCAAAAAACAGAATAAAATAAATATTTAAGGGGGCTCCCCTACAACAAACGTGATTTTTTTTACTTTTTTATAGATAATGGTACGGAACCCTTCGTGCGCGAGTTCGACTCGCACTTGGCCGGTTTTTTGTCCCATGATGGCACTTTTTGGCTCGCAAGAAACACATTTTAAAATATATTGCCCAATCTCTAGTTCTGCCAGCCCTGTTGCCACGATGCATCAATGCATCCGGCATGCGAGCAACACACGTACCTAGGTACCGAATACCTACGTGGTGCCTACATCGGTACATCGGTGCCGTCTCTTCGGCCCACTGATTGGATTTGCGCGCCGACGGCGGAGCGTGATGTTGGCAATATTCCGATGGATTTCAATTGCGGATTAGCTAGAAATGCAAGAGGTTTACTTGCTTAAAATGTAGGAGGTTTTATTGGTAATTGTTTGGGGTTGCGATTGTTTGTAGCCTGCGGGCACTATAGTTTGACATTAGAAGTTTTTTAATGTTTGTTTTTTGGACATAATATTGCGATGGGACTTACGCGCTTTGGACTGTAGGCTTTCTGACCGTGATACGATAAATGATCTTTGTTTTTTAAATATTTCGGGTTGAATTTTTTTTATATTTGCTTGACGTCATTGTAGGTGTGTAGTAATTATGAAATGTGACATTACTTAACTCATTAAAATTTCAAATTTCTATTTAATAGTTAATGCTAAATATGCTTGACTCCATAATTTTTTTATCATATATTTTAACTGGCGTTTAAATTAATATTGTGTTTAAAGCTTTGCAGTAACTAATTATAAACTTTGACATTAATTAATTGATTATGATGTGAATTTGAATTCGATAATTCTATTTTCTTTAAATGTTTTTGCTATTACATTTGAAAATATGTATTATGTTTGCACACCATTGTTAGGGTAGGATGTATTGAATCTCATTCTCATTATTACCATCTGCTTTGTACTACATTCATTCAGTGAGACGGGCCTGAGTAGTAGCTCAACTCTCAAGGCAACATAGTGGTCGAACAGAAATCACACGTAGCTCGGCAGGACCAAATAATATTAACTACCTATTACTTATGTAGGACTTATAGTTGCTTATGAAACTATGGAACGATGGACTTATGGAACTTATAGCTAGGACTATAACTGCGTCAGTAGAATAGTTAGCACACTAGGTAGAACTTAATAATATAATAGTACTAATAACTTGTATCTGAATGAACGTTTTCGAGACAGATGAGGAGCCACTGTCAACGTCGAGGTGACATCGAGATTTGTGGTAATCATTGAGGAATGACACTATAGAGTCCTCGACAGCGTAACACTTTTGGAAAGCAATAGTTTTTTGTGTTAGGAAACTGTACTGGTTAGCAATATAACTCTTTAGTCTGACCTCTAATGTCATGGTATGATTTAAACGTCATATTTGACATTGACGTTGACACACCGCGATGATTGGTCCGAGCCACCCGCCTTGTTTTTTTTCCTGTGACAGCACAAAAAAGATGGCGAGGCTGGCCAGACTGCGGTAAGTGCGATCACCGGGTTTTCTTTTATAAATTGAGAAACTTATACTATTCAGTGGCACAGTTCCTGCTAGAGCGATCTAAAGTTAGTATCTAACGATACTAAATGATGATACGAATGTAAATTAAATTGATGAGAGGAGTTCTATTATTGTTCTTTGTGAAAATGTGATGAGAGATGAGATAATAAACCATTATTGTATGTTATCAAGTTATGTTTTCTTTATGTAGTATTTTAAACCCCTACACTTCAGAAGTGGGATAAGCGGGTATTTTATTGTAAATCACTCGTTTATCCCGCCCACAACCTCAAACAATGCGTCATCAAAATAATGAAGATATTTTTTTTTTGTTTTCTGTTCGTCATGTGTTATTTTCTCATACCATAGAATACCTCATATACCCCATGCATTTCTACTTCAGTTCATTTTAATATTGATTTCTCATAGACATTGCGCAATAATAGAACTCAAAGTAAGTACATCTGAGGATGTGATAGTCATCTTACTATTAATCGAGTGCAAAATGTAGGTGATTCTTGTAAAACACATATTTGTGTAGTAACATAATGGGTAAAGTAGTTAATTGTGACTACTAGAACGATTAGTCACTCGTGTATTAATGAGTGGTGGACGTAAACACAACCAGTAGCCTGTCAATGGCAGCTTATATACTTGATATTTTATAACGAGGTGAATGTTTGTAAGTGTTGCAGTTGCGGAAGGCGCGTGGCGCTATTTGTGGAGACTCGTGGTGACGCCGACGACACAGCGGCTAGTACTGGTTGAACTGATGCTATCGAAGAGAGTCGTCTGGTCCTCGTCGAGTGCACAGCTGGTAGCGGTGAGTGTGAGACTCAACAACGACCGATGCATAGAATGAGCGAGGGAGCGGAAGGGAGCCAAAGCCTATGATATGATAGGTGGCAAAGCCGCAAGCGCTCTGCATATCATAAGTGATGCGGAAGGGAGCCAGAGAGATGGCAAAGCCGCAATAACTTTCATATTTTTATCATAAGTGATGCGGAAGGGAGCCTGAGAGTTGGCAAAGCCGCAATAACTTTCATATTTTTATCATAAGTGATGCGGAAGGGAGCCAGAGAGATGGTAAAGCCGCAATAACTTTCATATTTTTATCATAAGTGATGCGGAAGGGAGCCTGAGAGTTGGCAAAGCCGCAATAACGTTCATATTTTTATCATAAGTGATGCGGAAGGGAGCCAAAGAGTTGGTAAAGCCGCAGTCACTTTTCATTTCGTTATGATAGATATAAATAACGCGGAAGGGAGCTAGAGAGTTGGGCAAAGCCGCAATCATTATTTATTTATACCTATCATATAAATGCTTGGGAAGTAGGCAAAGCCGCAAACATTCGTCAAGCAGTTCAAGTGTGGAGTTACCAAAAAAATGCCGTAAGGGTTCGAAGTTTTCACAGCATCAATCGTAAAATCGTAAATTTCTAAAAACCTATCGTAAAACATTAAGGCATGCTTTGCAAATTATACCAAGACCGAAAAGACGTGGCCAGTGTTGCGTAGACGTTTTGACTTTTTACGTTCTCGCTTATTAAGTTCATCAAATCTGATACATAAGGACCAGGTAATCCGGTTCGAAGGACCAATATGTACGGGCGGTAATGTCCACACCGTGCATATGAGAT
Organism: Petrophora chlorosata; assembly: GCA_951640565.1. Lineage (NCBI taxonomy): Eukaryota > Metazoa > Arthropoda > Insecta > Lepidoptera > Geometridae > Petrophora > Petrophora chlorosata. Next base: position 8,247,188 of record OX621203.1, on the reverse strand, counting down.
TGTTTGTAAGGAACGCGACGGAATATTACGAAGTAAAAAAGACGTCTGTTTGTTGAGTAGGTTTATTTCACACTAATTAAGTAAAATTGTTAAAATGTAAGGCGATGCGCTCGCAGGCGCAATCCGCTAAGTTGGCAGAAAACATAAATGTACGCTCGCTCGTACAGTGGTACCTATGCTCTAGCGAAAAGTGGAAAGCATCACTATGATCCGATGATCTGATAAGTCCACCCATTGTGCTTTACTTTTAAGTTGTTTTCATGTACCTACTGATTATTTTTGTTTGGTGTACAAGAAAGTTTTGTGTATTGTGTATTGTATGATGATCATGATTTTGGTCTCAAAACATGTGGACGAGTTTCTTACTCCCCGAGAGAGCTTTCGCCGTTACGATATAAGTTAGAGACCATAATCAAACGTAGTTTTCAGGTCGATTATAGTGAAACTTATTCTGTTATTGACAAATTCTTAAATTAAGCCGAACTTAGTGCAGCTTGATTATAAGATATAGTTTTATGAGAATGTATCAAAATATTTGTAGTTGACGACATAGTGTTTTCAAATGTCAGGTTTTATTTGGTCAACTTTTTTTTTACAAGAAAGATTCGAGTAACTTTTACAAAGACGTCTAATGAAATAGTATTTTTTTAAAGAAAATAAACATCTAGTAAATTATGTATGCGTATGAAAGACGTCATTTTGTCACTTAAAGAAATTCGTGTGGTACAAATTAATTAGATCTATAATACCGACTTCACTGATCGCATCTACGTCAGTGGTTCATAAAGAAGGAAAGTTAATCATGAGTAAGTGTTATGTGCGACCGGCTTCGATTCTGTTAAATATAGCTAAGAATACAGCATCTTTATCCCGCTGACTACTACGCGCTGTTTGCACGTAAATGTTTAAGTTGTTGTGTACAACATACACTTTTAACAACAATTAACGTGATATTGCAAGACAAACATTAGGGCCAGGTAACTGAACAACGAGACACGATTAGTTTATTAAAACAAAGAGTCGTTGGTTAGAGTTAAGTTGAGCACCAGCTTTATCAACACATATTTCTGGCTATAAGTGAAGAGATGATATACATAGTTCATTTATCTTGTTCTATTACAATTCAAAATACATAATTGTGATGACGTTATTAAGTTATCTACGCTAAGCGTTGTGTCTTTTTCTTTATTGAACTACCTTATTACATATCAGTTGTACGAAAATAATCAATATTGAGAGTTTTATGATAGTTTCCGTAGTTTGTTCGCTATTTATATCGAACACGAGTCAATGGCTTGCTATCGACACGCTGTCGCTCAAGGTGACGTAGCTGTCGAGCTATTTTAACTGAATTGGTATTCTACAATAAATCTATCGTGTTCTGATAGCGTTACTATGGCTACACCTGAAAGATTTCGAAAACCATACAACTGCAACATGACAGTGATATTGTGCTACTTACAACTTAACATAATACCAATATTTTGCAAACAATGACAGTCAACTCGTAGTAGTATCTTAATAGGATGGTAATACCATTCGACTATTGTAGTACGGTAGATTCCAATAGTCCTAATCCTACGACATACCATTATTTCGTCAATATTTCAAGGAATTGATATCCTGGTGAGTAGCCAGATAAAGCGGGTTTTAGACGAGTAACAATTATGTTCTGATCGAACTTACTTAGATGCTACTATGTAATAATGTGCTCCGTGAATGACAAAGGAACCTAAATCACATACTTTTGTCGAAATGTAGGTAAATCACTTTAGTTTCGAAAATACAGTCACGCGAAGTGTGCAGTCGTTTTCCCTAAGATGCGCCGTTTTGTGAAAACGTACGTGCATGTAAAGTTATTATCACTGTTATTAGAAATATTAAGACTGTAACTACTTTAATAGTGTTTCGCGACCTTATTAGTTACTTTGGTGCGCCAACGTGGTTGAACACCGATCAAGGGAGGTCGTCTACAAATAACATAACTTTCGTAAAGTATATATATATATATATATATATTATTATGGAAAACGCAGTTGCTACACCAAAATTGCTAGTGGCAAGTACTAGTGGTGGAGCGGTTCAATAAAACTATTCTCGCAGCTGTATCTGTAAAATCGATGACATAAATTAGGACGATTGTGTACCACTGTTCATAAAACGAAGTTTATATCATCTAGAGCCCACCCGATCTTTGTTTTGGTTTTAAGTCACCTACTTCGAAAAACATACATAACAATTAATTTCATCTTTATTAGGGTATCATAATTATAATTATACAAATACGGTGTTAATATATACTCAGAAGTGTCGTAATTACCCGTACTAGGAAATTCTGACAGCTACTACGATTTCTTCCTCTGGACTTTTTACAAACATAGCAGTTTATGAAAATATAATGTATGTTCGTAAAAATCTGCACAAATTCAGGGTGAATAGTGACCACCACAACATATACACTGGAATTAAGGATAGAATCAGAACCTAGGTTTAGACTGAGTAAAACGAATAAGTCCTTGATGGGCAATTGTGTACGTTTTTACAATATGAGCTCACAGAAAGTAGATTCAAATTGAATGTGAAAAATATTCTAATGAAAAAAAAGCATACTACGCTGACTATGCAGTTAGTAATTACATAGAAGACAAAGATTCATGGAACATTCCGCTTCTGCCAAGTAGCCAACTGGCACATAAGAAAAATAATACTGTCAAAAACAAATATAAAATATTGTAACAAAAGTTCTAAAAAAAATATGCCCCTCAGTTTCTTGCCGTATCTTCTGAGTAGTGGTTCTTTTTCCGATACGGTGGTAGAGTCATTGTAATAATTGACGTTCATAAGTGCGTCTGTGACGACAAAATTGAATAAAGAACTTTTGATTGATTGATTGATTGATAAGTCAAATGGCAACCCTGAGAATATTCTCAGAGAAATAATTAATGAAAGTTTAGATACTACCTACCTGCACTAATAGAGGTTTGGAGGGATGTCAGATCTGTAGTAATCGACCAATCTTTGATCGTGGCGATTTAGTAAATCTGAGAAGAAAGATACTTAACAACGACGGAAAATCAAAGAAATAACTCATGAAATGTCTAGGTACTTATCGTTTTAACTATAAAACGTGATATAATTGAAGATACGCCTCTTATGCGCAAAAAGCGCACGTAAAGTGGCGCGGCATTGAAAGTTTTAAACCATATTTTGACTTAAATGTTAATATTAGTATATTTCAGTTACTTCCATAGTACCTACTATGGCTAAAGCTGCGGAATTACAAACCATATTTGTGTTACCAAAAAAAGGCCAATTTGTTCCATTTATAACATGAAAGCTAGTGACTTTCTTAGGGAACGCTTTAAAGAGATCAATTCTTACAGTCGCTTGACAATAGATTTATAAAAATTAATGCATGCCCGCAAAAACAATAGCAACTTTAATAAATAAAAACAGTGAGTTTCATAATTATAACAATAGACATAACAATAAGTTGTATCTACCTAGATTCGTTGCAATGAGTTAATGGTTCGTTTATGGGATACTGTTTTACACTTTTGCAATAAATCACGTGAGGGCAGTAATAAATTACCAATGTGTAGATTCAAATCATTAGTTATATCTAATCTTAAGAAGAAAAGATAATTTACACAAAATATACAACAAATGAATATTATGTTAATCACAAAAATGCATGACCTGTATGCACTAAGCTCCATAATGATAACAATTAACGAACATGTGTTGTGTTGTGCATATTGCGTGCGGTGCCATGTGAAATGTATTATGTCTTTGGTCATTCATTCAATTAAACACGTAAAAGTTGGTTTGAATGTTGGAGGTGACTGTGTTTTTCAGTAATGGTCACTCAAATGTCGTTGCTTGCGGCAGATCTGCGTCGGGTCACTCACTCCCTTCCATCGAATACTAGATACTAATTTGTAATTTTGTAGCTTTGTGTATGATCATAACAATTTAATAATACCAAATAATAATTTAATAATAACAATAATTTGATAATAGTAATGGTTCACTAATTATTGTGTTCACTAGTGTTATTTTTATCTTCTAATTGCTGTGCCCAACAGGGTCCATAGTGAGGTTTATTTATTGACAACAACTGTGTAATAGTAATATGGAACGCAATGGGTGATTGAAATTGAATATGGTTGAGGGGAGTGATGGCTGGTCCACAGGCCATACTCGGATGCTGCTTGTGGGGACTTGTCTGGTCTGATCACTCTGACAGCTACTGTATCTATATATCTATTTACATATTAATTGCTAATGTTTTCATGTTGCTGATACTATGACTGTGGGACGTCTTAATCGCGCTTCTGGTTTGACATTGTGTAGTGTGTTATGTTCATTATAATGTATGCCTCATTGTTCAGTGATGTATTTTGGGAAGTTTAGGGGGACAAAAAAAAAAAGAGATAGCGCTGTAGTTTTCTTGGTGTTGTCTTTAATAGCAGGCGTATTTCTGAAGCACTAGTGGAGTCGGTATTCGCATTTATTTCTGGGCCCGGACTTCAGTTGGGTATAGGAGAGAAATGGGTAGACATACTTACCTTAAGTCTTGATATTTTAAGTTACAATTGTTAACGTACTTTAATTGATTTGTATGATGTGTGACCTTAAAGCTGCAGTTTTTGTGCCTATTTGGTAGATATATTTTGGCTTTTTGAATGGCGCTAGACGCCCAAAATGTAAACATTCAGTAAAGAGAAAGTCAACTGTAAATATTGATGGTTTTAACCAGCAGATATATTGGGATCACTCGTAGTTGAAATTAAATATAGTGTGGAATCGCATGTCAGTCATAATAAATGGAATAGTGTGTGGTGTATTGAATGATAAAAATTAATTTATTTGGTTCATTCTAGGAATAAGTAATTGCATTATTGACTTTAATTGGAATCAAATTCTTGTAATATTATCCACATCATGACAATTTATTGGGTGCGTATCATTGGTTCGAAATACATTTTACATGTTATTTACATTTCAATGCCGTCTGTTGAGTATAAATGACTTTTGCCGTAACGGACAATTGGTGTAATTCTGTTTGATATACGTAATATTCGTTATGTAATTTGGAATCTGTACCATCAGTTGATATATCTGTCTACTGTAGTACTATGTTTTGATATACTACTAATGTTATATATACTCTTCAATTATCTTTTTTTTTTAATGTAAAGATGACTAATTAACGTACTATGTTTTTGGTATACCTAATTTATTTTTAATTAATACAGTATTGTTTTAATGACTAGTACAGGGAAAAGTCATATATAGGTGCAACGACAAATGAACACAACAGTTAACAGTTTGAAATATAATAATAGGATTCGACGTTTAATTAGGTATGTTTTTAAATTTGAATAAAAAAAATATTATTTAAAACAGCAATACTATTTGAAATATGTTATGGTAAAAATAATTATGTTTTGTATATGTAAACGAATTAAAATAAAAATAATTAATGACTATTGTAAATATAAATGAATTATAATGGCAAATAACTTTGACTAATGTAGATGTAAATTAATTATATAATTGACTATTTTAGATGTAAATTAATTGTAATGTTGACATACACTATTGAATTGGGAAATTCCTGTGATGATAGTTGTATTTGAATTTGAATAAATATATAAATTATTATGTATAGTGAATTATATCTAATAATTGTTATTTAATTTAAGGAGTATATCACATGATTATATATTTTTTTGAATAGTTTTCTTTTGAAATGATGTGTTTTGAATTTCGATCAAACGTTTATTATATGGAATGTATAATGGTCATAATAATTGGTGTCTCAAACGTTTGTATTTATTTTGTAAATATTTTTTTTTAAATCAGCCAGTTATTACTTACATAAATTTATTATTGTAAGGAAGTGTGTTTCTATGAAACTAACATTTGTTATAATATTCATAAGTAACATTTTTTTTATGTTCTTTTGGTTTGTTTTATTGATTCACAAGAATGTGTATGTGTTATTTATGTATCTTACAGCGAAGGGACTCGCTTTAGCAGGATGGCCGAGCTGTTAGGAAACTGTACTGGTTAGCAATATAACTCTTTAGTCTGACCTCTAATGTCATGGTATGATTTAAACGTCATATTTGACATTGACGTTGACACACCGCGATGATTGGTCCGAGCCACCCGCCTTGTTTTTTTTCCTGTGACAGCACAAAAAAGATGGCGAGGCTGGCCAGACTGCGGTAAGTGCGATCACCGGGTTTTCTTTTATAAATTGAGAAACTTATACTATTCAGTGGCACAGTTCCTGCTAGAGCGATCTAAAGTTAGTATCTAACGATACTAAATGATGATACGAATGTAAATTAAATTGATGAGAGGAGTTCTATTATTGTTCTTTGTGAAAATGTGATGAGAGATGAGATAATAAACCATTATTGTATGTTATCAAGTTATGTTTTCTTTATGTAGTATTTTAAACCCCTACATTTGACAGTAATTTTGGAGTGTTTACCATACCTATGAAAAATTCTCCCATTCGCTTGAATGAAAATGTAACGTGTTCTGCGTTGCATTGCAGCCACTATAACTTCAGAAGTTCGTGGTTGGTCTGTAAAAGGTAGGACATCTGTACTATTCTGTACCCCAGAGTGAAGAATAGGGAAATAGGGAATATGCATATGTTGTCGAAAAATCTAGAAATTACTTTTTATGATAGACTCCTGTAAACAGATCAAAAGGTGAAGGTCTCTTTTAGGTGGCCGAGTAATGAATACATTCTAGCGTGGCCACAGAATAATAGTATAGATTTCCTACCTTTTACAGACCAACTACCTACGACTTTCTGAAGCTATAGTGGCGGCGATACAACTCAGAGCTCGATGACATTGCGGTAACTACATTTCCTTACGGTATGCTTCTTATGCAATCATTAATATTTTGTTGTTAACCAGGTTTTATCTAGGATTAAACCAGTCAGGTAAATAAAATAATCAAATAAAATATATGACACATTTATACAATATACATACATTCATTATTTCCATACAGGTAAAATTTACAATAGAAGAACTAGTATTTTGACATAATTTACAAGACTGCAGCACAACTGATACTTGGATATAGGTAGATAGATAAACACAATGTTAAAAAAAAACACTTGAAGTATTCTAAATAGCATAGTGTCTCAGTTAAATGTCATACTGTCGGAATAGATCACAGACGTACTTATGAAAGTCAATTATTACATTGACCATACCACCGTATTGGATAGCACTAACTATACATAACTGTCAATTTACTACACTAACCCGAAACGGTTTGTCCTTTTATGTCCTGAACAGCCTTGACGTTCACATGATGATGAAGTCTACGTTCATGAACTCGTTGTCACTATGTGGCGTTAATTAGGATTAGAAATCCGAGATTCGTTGCTTACATTTTTATTGTAGGATTGTGATCCATCAATGGAATTGGATGATTGGCCATAGTAATCGACAGCAAGGACCTGTAAGATAAATTTATTACACAAAATAAGAACTTATTTACAACATATGTTCTTACATAAGAGGCGAATGCCTTTACTATTAAAACAATTCTACTCTCTTCTTACTAAACTTTAACTTTTTAATTTCAAATTAAATAAAAACTATAATCATTAATTACTTTTATTACCTATATCTTAATTAAATGGTTTAAGAATGCACAATTTTAATACATTTAACATTTTACACAAATATGCAATTTGTTACCCGACGTAATGGGAACTGAAATGTTTATACGATGGCCACACTGACACACGAAACTGGTCAATGTTGTTTTAACAAAATAACACCGAAAACTAAATATATCAAGCCAAATGCAGGTTCTAATTGTCGAACCCGATGTATAGTTACATCCACATAAATTATAGTTACCGAAAAACATCAATAAACACAAGAAAAACACAAACGTTTGAAAACTTAATCTTTCAGTACAATTTTCACTTCACCATGAATGGAACACCCGAATATTTTTTCACATTTAATTCTAAATTGTTTCTAGTACACATTCACAAAGATTCACTTAAAAATAATAAAAAATACCACAACACAAATTAAAAAACCACAAGCCGACCCTGCCGGGCCACTATTTTGACTTAACATGTCATGACCAATGTTAAGAAAATGGGTTACGCGATAGAGACAATATGATAATAGTTGTGCCTCGTTCTTTATAAGAGCCTGTTGTATAGCGCTATCCTTTTTTAGGTCGGAAAACTTCGTAATTATCCCTCTATAGTGTGAGACCTCAATGGTGGTAATCAATGAAATTGATAAAAACGATTTCTTATACATGACATGTGTCATCCACCAACCCGCACTGAACCGGCGTAGTGGATTATGGCCCATACTCACTCTATGAGTGAAGGCCCGTATCCCAACATTGGGAACGTGATGGGCTGATGATGATGATTTTTTTATACCACGTCTTTTTATGTTTTGTCCCGTCTACTATATATAGGTTTATATATATATATATATATATATTATATATATCGCCAAACTGTAATGAAATGAAAAATCTATACTTAATAGATCTATGTTTGGCCACTATCTCGCCTGATGTGAAGCGATGATGTGGCCTAAGATGGAGCACATAGATCTAGAGAGAGGCAGCAGTTGAGCGGCTGCTCAGACCCGTCGATGGTTCACCAAACATCATACCGAAACACGACTAGGTCGCTTGACGGCATGGCTTTGTTCGGTGGGTGGTATTACAACCACGGCCAGAGCCTACCACTCCAAAGCGCGTAAGCGAGTTTCATCACGATGTTTTCCTTCATCGTTTTAGAGGAGCGTGCAAAATCTGCACTTAGCTATAAGTCATTGGTGCAGGGGCCGAGTCGGAATTCGAACCCAGGTGCGTCAGATTGAAAGGCGCACGAGTTCCCGCTGAGCCACACTCGCTCTCAAAAATTACATCCAAGTATCGTTTTAACCCATTTTAAAAATATCCATCAAAGTCAACGCCCCGACAAAGGCGCGTTCACATAGGCCTAATTGGCGTAAAGTGCAAAACATGACGAGCGAGTGATCACCAGCCTGCACCGGCCTTAGGTAAGCTTACCTAGCGTGTAATTGACCACCGGATGGGAAAATGACCAGGAAGCCGAAGTAAAAATAGGCATAATACGATGTTACCAAGTTTTAGAGGGATTTTTTAGACGTGTAAAACGATGGGAGATTGTTACAGAGGTTTAAAATTTTTTTTTTGGTTTTTCCGTCTTGCACACAATAAGTAGGTATGTAAGTAAGTACTTACCTAAGTTACTTTCAGATGATTATATGTATTCATAAAATTGGAGAGGAGAGTACATAATCTGTGCGTTTTAGCGTCATTGAAAAACTTATCAATATTGAACTAACTCAGTTCTCGAATGGTAAGGTACTACAGCTTATACAAATGTAGATTTTCTGCTGACTCAAGTCTCTTTCGTCATAATATTGATTTGTCTGTATATCAAAGAACATATGAGAGATCACCTCAACTACCATAGAATCGAACGTCACCTCAAAATTCGTGCACAGGAGCGTAAGATGCCTGCACTTCCATCCAACCACACGGCACCCATCAACGCTCGTCATCCAAATCAGAACGCTGACAGCGTCGCAATTTCCAACGCAGCTCGCGCGACCGGAAAACTCACTGTTATTAATAAAGCCAACCGTAGCTCCAATCTTTGTCACAGTCGACTCTAACCATCGGGCCGTGTTAGACTTGCCAGCTCGATGCATGTACAAAAGCGCCTAGTGTTGAAACAAAACATGCTGCTACCCTACTGCTATTTAGAACCTTCAGGCGCTGAATTCAAAGTAAATTTTTGGATGTAGTGAAATAGATTTTAGGTGCGTATATGCAAGCCAGGTCGTGCTCTGTGCTTGACAATAATGCATGGCCGGACTAATGTTTGCTTTGTATCAAGCAACACTAGTTATGCCGACCGCGATGGCTCGGGGCGTGAATGTATAATTTCGCCGGACTAGAGAATAGGCAATTAAAGAGGCTCATGCATTTTGTATGCGGTGTAATTTGGTGTTTTGTGTATTGTTGTGGATGGCGGGGATTGGCTCAATTTGTAAGTCAAGTTTCAGCTATGAAGCAGATGAAATTTGGAATCCTTTTTTGAACACATTGATATGATGGAATGAAGGATTTATATCTCTCAAGCTTTTAAACCAAGTTAAGTTATCGATTATAGATTTTTAAACTTCATGAGAACATCGGCATAACTAAGTACATTCCCTTGGAAGTAAAAAATATATTTTTATATATGACCTATTTACAAAAATCTAAAAATAAGATCAATGAATAACTGCCGCTTGAATAAAGGACATTTAAATATCCCAAAAAAAGTACTAGTTCTTTTACAATATTTTTTATTAATAGGTATTATAGTAATAATCATGTAACGGTCAAATACTTTAGATATAATATATCGATCCATTTTGTTTTCCTAGATATAGAACTTACATTGTAAGTATTAGGTATATTAATTCTTATGTTGTAGTAGTAAGTAGAACTAATACCTATTAGGTACCTATAGATATCTACATATGTTAAGCCAATCAAATGCCCATTGCCTAGGTATTTGTGCTGAGCATTCGTCTAATTGGATTCAGTAGATGCCAATAGGCATTGCGTCTAGTGCCTCTACAGATGTTGGATTACTAGTGCTTTGCTCAAGTGGTCTATATAACTGTAGCTATCTACATTTATGGATACCTCGTTAATCATGATAATAGCTGTGTGTGCGTTAAATTTATTTTATTAAGTCGTAGGTATATCGTATGGGTTGGTACCACCGCTTTGCCAGTTTTTCTGCCGCCAAGTAGAGTGAGTAATCATTAATGTGCTACGGTTTGAAGGGCATTGTAGCCAACGAAATTACTGGGCATATGATACTTAATATCTGGGTAATATGTATGGTGATATGGGATGGTGACAAGCAATAGGTTCAGGGTGACAGTGCAGTGCCGCGGATGATTCTTTTTTTGCATAATAATGTTCTAGGTTCATAATGCAACTGTTATGGTCAGGCGTGGTGCTTACCATCAGGTAAACGACTTGCTCGTCTCGTCACTCAATTACATAGATCTCGATCTCATCACCGAGATATCAGGTATTAAACCTCATATGCCCAGTAATTTCGCTGGCTGCAATGCCCTTCAAACCGGAACACAGCAATACTTGCGCACTACTGCTCGGAGGCAGAATATCTGGCAAAGCACCTACCCAGACGGCCCGCATACAAGAGAATAAATAAATACAAATTCTATTTCAATTAAACTTTGGCAAGTTATATTTGCAACTGCGAAAACTAAACTACCATCGTCACCATCGCCATAGGCTCTATAGGTCCATATTTCACGAGCCAAACACCCTCTATAGTGGATGTACAGAAATCCGTAAACAGGAATATCGAGTGCGCCTCGGTCGAGCCTGTGTCTACACAATGCAGGCCTCTTGTGAACGCAGCGCGGTGAACACGTGTCGTGTGGTCACTGGTTTATGCAGACTGAGGAAGTTGCTAGAACAGAACAACATTTATAAAAATAACCACCAAAGACTTCGACGCCAACGATCACATACATTCTCGCACCTAACGTGCTTCAGTTCGACTACAAGACTAGAGCTTGGAACTAGTCCAATTACAGAGAGCCGTGAGACGGGGAGATGTAATTCCTCCGAAACTGTTCACAAACGCATTGGAGGACGTTTTCGAGGTCTTGGCCTGGAACAACATGGGCATTAACATCAATGGCGAATATATCACTCACCTTCGTTTTGCTGTTGACATAGTGATTATGTTGGAGTCGCTGGAGGAACTCGATTCTATGCTTAGTGATCTCAGTAAAGTCTCTCAACAGGTAGGTCTAAAAATGAACATGGACAAGACAAAGCTCATGTCAAATGCGCATATAGCACCTATACCAGTAATTGTTGGCGATACTCTCGAAGCTGCTGACGAATATGTTTACCTAGGACAGATTATTTAATTAGGTAGGACCAACTTCGACAAAGAGGTCAACCAAAGAATCCAACTCGGCTGGGCAGCTTTCGGGAAGCTACGTAATATCTTCTCCTCTAAAATTACCCAGAGCCTGAAGACGCGAGTGTACAACTAGTGTGTGTTGCCAGTGATGACTTACGGCACTGAAACGTGGTCGTAGGCTATTGGCCTGACTTATAAGCTAAGTCACTCAAAGAGCTATGGAGAGAGCTATATTATGCTTGGGATTTATCTGCGAGATAAGATTTGGAATGTGGAAATCCGCAAAAGAACGCAGGTTACCGACATAGCTTTCAAAATTAGCAAGTTGAAGTGGCGATGGGCCGGCCATATAGCTCGTAGAACCCATAACCGTTGGGGTAAAAAGGTTATCCAGTTCGTGGTCGCCACTCGATAGCCTTACTTTACCTTAGGCGGAGCGTAAGACAGCCCCACAAGGTCGACCGACGACCTGGTGAGAGACGCGGGGAGCAGCTGGATGCATACAGCGAGCAACCGCTCGTTGTGGCAATCTATGGGGGAAGCCTATGTTCAGCAGTGGACGTCTTCCGGCTGATGATGATGACCAAGAAGGAACTAATTATTAAAACACAGACCAAACAGCCTAGTTTAGTAGTTAGGGCCACATAGAAGTTAAGTACTTGGGAATAGTACAACATTTATAAAATACGAATTTGTTTTTTTTTTTTTTTTCATTTCACTTGTTTATGGATGCAAGAGCTACAAGGAGCATTTTCGGGTAGATTGAATACGTCTTTGGATACCTTTGCATAGATTAAAGTCTTTAAAAAGATGATGAAAAAGATGAATACCACAAAAATTATAAATACCGGAAAAATTTGGTATAAACCATGTTAAAAAAGCTCATAAAATGGGCCACTGACAGAGGTTCGGGTATTGGTTTTATGATAATACCTATAGGATATATATTTTTTGTATGATGAATTATTTCGCTGTCTGCGCATTTGCAAGGTCTGCAGACTGGAGCCGTGATTCATTTCGTAGGCATAGCATATCGGCGCAGCAGACGTCACGGGCAAGTACTAGAGCTTACTTATATGTAGTGCACTATAGTACTGTTCGTATGAAGGTGTTCTGTATGGAAATATGGAACAGAAGTGGTCAAGCTGCTAGCTCGGTACTTTAATTGTTTAGATTTGTGTTTATCATTGTGTTCAATCAAAATTCAATATTAAATCTTGTTATAGGCAGGCATGGCGCTTACCATCAGGTGAATGACTCGCTCGTTTCATCACTCAGTATCATAAAAAATGTACCCATTTAACATCATTCATATAAAAAAGTATTTCTGATGTTTTAGGTTATGTATCTATTATATGGTTGTATCTAAGATGCGAAAGATATTTGTCTTTTTACAGAAAAGAATTAGCAAATCTTTTCTACTGTTCATATCTTACGCTACTTCACAAACATAAAATAAACATCGAGTTACAACCTTGCAACCAAATTAGTAATATATAAAACGATAGATAACAACGATAGTCAGCTTCAGTGGTGTAGTGGTTGGGCAGGTTGGCTCAAATCTCATACACCACTGAGGTTGCGGGTTTGATTCCCGCGATGGAACAAATGTTTGTGCACAGAAAAAAAACGCAAGCATTTGTTTCTAATCTGGGTGTTGTGGGACTTTGGTCCTCGTAGTTACAAATTCCCTAGATGCTGGGAATCCTAGTTAGGGTCTAGTATTATTTTTTAGTGCAGTTCGTTCAAACAAATTTCATGCTTTTTCTAAATATTTAAAATGTTAAAATGAATAACAATTTTTTTAAACTATCATGGTCACTGTCACTAGAAATTGATTTAGAAACGAGATATTTATTTATGTATTTATTTTGTTTTGAGTTTTCGATATTTCGGCACTGTTACAAGCACCATGATCACGACGATACTAAAGTTTTGCGGGTAGGTTTTTGATGTTATAACAGTAATATCTATGTACCCGCTTCCTCTCGCATTTTTTGCGCGGGACACAATTACTACTTTTACCTTTGTCAAATAAATAAAATTTGGTAAAGTTTTTTTTCTTTATTCTAGGTAGCTTCATACATAACGCTGCTTCCTATTTTTATTACAATCTAGCCTTATAATTAGGCTAATAAGTAATTTAAATTGAACTTAAACTGATACATAGCTTAATACTAAGAATGTGTCCATTAACACTTATCTTATTGTCTCTATTGGCGAAGACACTTTGTTCATGTGTTCTTTCTGGGTAACAATTGCTACATTACACTAATTCACTAGCACTAGCACTACACTAACTCAAACGGTTTAGTTCTTTTGGGTCTTCTCACTATATCCGTGTCTTCTCACTATATCCGTATCAAGTTTGATGATGATTTGGTAAATACCTATGTATGTATCTACAGTATCTTATATGAAATAATATGACATGTACCTATAATAATATATAAATATATGAATATGTGACCTAAATATATGAATATATGAATGATACTGTACTTAAATAACTTATAAGATATACTTACCTCTTATCTACACCAATTTAGCTGTGCCCAACAGGGTCCATAATGATAATTTATTTTGTAACCTACCACCTAAGAACTACATTGTGGAATGCTAATAGACAATATGAATATGAATATGAAATATCCCGTTTCTAAATCAAATTCTAATAACATTATCATTTCGAATTATTATTTTCTCCGTACATACATTGCCATACCTTTAGGTACCCCTCCGTCGGCTATACTCGGCACTGATAGGCATGATTTTTACGCTTCCATGGGCGGCCCAGCGGGCGGAATTTTATATGTAAGTACTCCATTTTATTTTCGCTGGGCATAAGCTGGAAAATATATATTAACGTGAGCGCGCTTTTGTTAGGTAGTTTTTTAATTATTCATGTTGAAATTTTCGAGCCCGGAGAAAATTAATTTGGTGGTTGGTTAGAAAGGCCGTAACTAATAAGGTACATATGTTTTGTAAGAATTAATTAGGTACATTTTGTTAATTAATTAGGTACGTTTTTTGTTATATTATATTAAGTATTATTGTACCATATTTCTACTCATTATATTATTATTATTAAAAAAAAAATTAGGTACCTACCCACAAAATTTTTGGTACAAATATGGTTCTTCTTTCTTCTTTCTCGTAAGTGTTGTGTGTCGTGTGAATGAATGGTCTCTAGACAATTTGCCAAAAATAGCGAGTTCATATGTATTCATAATTTAGTAGGTGCGTAAGATTTCGCAAATCGAAATTCTGGGTGGTGCTGTTACTGTTATGGGCAGGCGTATTGCTTAACATCAGGCGAACGAACAACTCGTCTAGTCACTCAGATACATATAAAAAAATTACTCTTTTATACGTGTGCTTACTCCTCGCAATAATATTTATTCTACCTGAGGTAATTTTAAATATCTGAACTATTTGGGTTTTGATATATTTGTTTTTATTATACCTAATGCTAAATAATTAATATTTTAACCGACTTCAAAGGAGGAGGTTCTCTATTAGGATGAATTTATTTTCAATTTTTTTTTATGTTTGTTAGCTCAGAACTCCGTCATTTATGAACCGATTTGGAAAATTCTTTTTGCGTTGGGTTCAGCATAGCTACGAAGTGGTCCCATATAAATTTCATCGATATGACCTTGGACTTCGAAGATACATTGAAGTCGGTTTTTGTTCATTTCGCTAAGAACCCCGAAAATGTATCGCAATTAATTTAATTCCAAACATTAATAATAAACCTAAATAACAAACCTACTTAGAAATAGTTTTCTCTAAGTAGGTTTATTATTATTATCAGTATTTTCTTTACCAAAAACATATAAAATATTGCACAAAATCACAGCACGATCTCAATGCAGTTCCGCATCGCGCTGCAATGTGCACCCACACATGAACATTGAAATAGTTTGGACCTCCGCCAGTTATCGGCACGTGAGGAAATACAATTTAGTGCAGTTATGACGGCCTACCACTACCACCTACATACCTAGTATAACAATACTGAACATGTTGTTATAACACGCTTATACAATGCTTGTGAAAGCTTGGAAAGTACGGATTCCTTGTAAGCGCTTGCCGCCAGCTTCTTTTGTTATGTGCAAAAATACAGCGACCGGCGCGCCGGTGGGCGGCGGCGGGTGTGCCTACGCGTGCGTTCGACGAACTTACGCAAGCCAAGCCAACTTCCTCACAAAATATTAATTTTTTTATCAATTCAATTTATTTAAGCAAAACAATGTAATACAATATAATATCTTATTTTTTTTATATATGACTAATAGGCAAACAAGCAGACGGCCCGCCTCGATGGTAACCGTCGCCTATGGTCACCTGCAACACTCGGGGCATTACTGGTGGTGAGTAAAATAGCTAATTTTGTGGTATAAAAATAGCTCGTACATAATTCTGACACATGAAATAAATATAAGATAATCACCTGCATTCGTACTAGGATAGACCTGTGTTACGATGCTAGTTTGTATTTTCCCTATTTAGACAATATAATTTACTCACATTAACAAAGATATTGTAACATCACTTCTACCAAAACATCTAACTATATAGTAGTATACTAGTAATATGACTGCTATATTTAAACCCTTTTTCTCTAATAACTCTAAGCGCCTCCTCCGACTTTCTGTAGGTTTGATAGTCGGTCCGATTTACTCATATTTTCATGTTACTATGACTATAGGATATCTTACTCGCACTTCTAGTTCGACATTGTGTTAAGTTAATTATAATTTGTACCTGATTGTTTAGTATTATTTTTTAAGACATAAAATATTAAAAAAGAGCCATCCCTGCAGAGTTTCTTGGTGCTATCGTCTCTAGCGAGCGTATTTCCACTGGTAGAGTCAGTTTTCGCATTTGTTTTCTGGGTCCAGACTTCAATTTGAGTATGTACTCGTAAAAGAAATGGTTAGGTTTCTTCAGTCATGATATTTTAAGTTACAATGTTTAACGTATTTTATTTGATTTGCATTATGTGTATATGTGAGCGAGTGTGGCACAGTGGGAGAACGTGCGACTTTCGATCCGACGCACCCGAGTTCGAATCCCGCTGGCCCCGCACCACTGACTTTCTTAAGTTATGTGCGGATTTAACACTAGCTCTAAAAACGGTGAAGGAAAACATCGTGAGGAAACCGGCATATCCAAGAATTTATCACAAAAATTCAAGGACATGTGACATCCACCAACCCGCACTGGGCCAGCTTGGTGGATTATGGCCCATACTCTCTCTATGAGAGAAGGCCCGTGTCCCAGCAGTGGGAACGTGATGGGCTGATGACGATGATGATGATGTGTATATTACGTTTAAAAGTGCATTTTTTGTGCTTATCTAATAAATATCTTTTGTCGATTGACTTTTATTACCTGTTATTAAGGATTCAGAAGGTAAACAGAGATTCCATTTAAACAAGTATTTATTTTCCATCTTTTTTTAACATGTCTCCTCCAACACCTCCATAGATAATCTCTCAATCACTCGTACATACTTTTTCTTTGACTCGTACCATAGACGTCACTGGTGTTGCCACTTCCCGGCTCTCAAAATATTCCACCAGTATCGACACAGGTACGAGTATTTTACAATATTCAATATAATTGTGAATCATTTTACAAAACAATACACCATAACATTAATAATTCTTAACACTAAGTAGTTTAAAAGTAGATTAATACACAGACAGACGCGGATATCCATAGAAGATACGATTGAAACCATTTGCCAATATCATGAAATTCAGTATCACAAACTGAATATTACGTTTCCTGAAAGGGTGAACGGTTATTAGCGTGTTCCGGAAGCTTGCTGTGAAGCTAATGAATATGTAAACTACAAGCGATATTAACATGAACTTAGCTTTACCGCATTCTTGACGAAATATCTTCGTTAGAAGGGCCCGGTTTCGCTAACATCAGTTAATACTTCGTTTAGTTGTTGAATGTCGATGATTTGATTTGGTGATTATTTTATTGTTATCCTACTAATGTTATGAATGTGAAAGTTTGTGAGGATGGATGGATGGATGGATGTTTGTTACTCAATCCCGCAAAAACTACTGAACAGAAATTGAAAATTTTATATGTTATGTTATTCTTAGGTTCTTTAGGAAAATGACATAGGCTACTTTTTATTACGGGAAACCGTGGGTGAAACCGCAAGAAGCAGCTAGTTATGTTATAAATAGCTGAAGTTAAAGGTAAGTTTTACCAAAAAATCAAATTTTTGAAATAAGTATATTAGAAAGGCCCGAAGGGAATGCCCGAGCAGCGGGAACGTGATGATAATGATGATGATATCAAATATACTTTTTTCTTTCAGTTTTAGAAAATGAGAAAGCAAAAATTGTATTTAGGTACCTCATTAATTCCAAAAGGATTTTCTTGAAGCTTTCAAATTTTCCTATGAACAAAATAGGTAGTTAGTAGAAGGGAAAAGGAAAGAAAAAGATATGGTACCTATTTTTGGCCCAGATTGTTTCAGTTTTCTTAACATGTCCTAATCGATAGTTAACAGAACAACTATTTGTAATGTGTAATCGGTCTCTTATTTCCTTATCTCTTAATAAATATTGACAGGTAGAGCAAATGACATGCCGCCATTTTGGATGACAGCTTCCAAATTGGCGGTTTGCGGCCTGCGATATACCGGTTATTTGATGTTACCTACATTACTAAGGAGGAAGCGACATATATTAATTATTGGATAAATGCGATCACGTGTGTTTATGTAGAACTACTTGAAAGCCTCTATTTTTTTATGTAACTGAATGACGAGACGAGCTAGTCGTTTGCCTGATAGTAAACAATACGCCAGCCCATAACAATAATAGCACCACCCAGAAGTTTGTTTTGCAAAATCCTACACGCGCTGCACTGCGCTCGTCAGCCTGAGACAATTAGCTGTTGAGTCTCATAATGCCCAGTAATTTTGCTGGCTACAATGCCCTTCAAACCGCGCTACTGCTTGGGGGCTGAATAACTGGAAAATTTGTGGCACCCACCCAGACGGTACTCATCATCATCATCATCGTTATCATCAACCCGTCACATTCACACTGCTAGGATACGGGCCTTCTCTCATAGATAGAGTATGGGCCGTAATCACACACGCTGGCCCAGTGCGGGTTGGTGGACTTCACATGTCCTTGAATTTGTATGATTAATTGTCACATGCTCTTAAATTTTTGTGTTTTTTGTAGGAAATAATACATTTATTAATATTATTATCAATTTTTGTAATGTTTTAAAATAGAATATAAAATTAATGTATTTATTTGGAAGAAACTAATTACTGTATTATTCAGCATTAGACATGGTATCTAAATAAAACAACTTTTGGATGCGTCACAATAAATATCTCAACTAAATTTCTAACATTTAAATCCAATTTCAACCCCTATTCCCAAAACATCCCTAAACGTTACAACCCCTTAATTAGCTGCGGAGATGCGTCCAAAACATGCGATAGATGCATTTGACGTCATGCAGTTGACATGACGGCATTCTCGCATCAACGGGTTTTCGAACGCGCTCCTGGGATTTCAGTTTTGAATTGCGTTTGAATGTGGAAAATGCGGTGATTGGCCCAAGTGGTAGCTTCAGTTAACTTGTGTCATTTGTTTTTATTTGCTTTACTGAAATATTAATACTGTAGAAATTCTACCAAATAGTGTCGATCTTTTCGATTTGTAATGATTTTTAAACAAACAATTCAAAATCGATACCGGTAATTTGTTGAACAAAACAACCAGATACAGCTGCTAATCACACACAGAGTCAATTATTAAAAAGAAAACTGATTAAAAGTTTAATAACTCCACCATATTTAAAATTTCATATTTCAATGTTATCGTATAGGCAAAGAAAACTAAAGTAAAGGTATACTTATTTAAGTTTTAGTGAGTTTGATTCATTATAAATATTAAATAAAATGGTTAGGACTCACGTAGTTTGTCAAATTAGTCGACCTAGAATTCGAGTATGTCGGATGCTCTTCATCAGGGCGAGATTACGCTGAGAGATCGCAACGACCACTATCGGCTTCAGACATGCTCCAAACCTAGGTCGACTAATTCGACAAACTACGTGAGTCCTAGCCGTTTCATTAATAACATACTTATATATTAATAATATGAATAACATACGTATGGTTTGAATTAGAAAGCTTTTGCAATTTGAAAATCCGCTTCTGTCTAACTACGCATCGTAAAACTTTCAACTTTAACAGATGAGCCTATTACATAATGTAAACTACCCCCGGTTTAGGGAAGGCAAATCGCGCCTGCAACCAACGGCAAGACATTCGGTCCATGATTTATGGCGACGCTGTTATCGACACGGCACAGCCCTGCGCACCCTTCTCCCGTATCGGCACAGAGCTGTGGAGTAGGCACGCATGTTCGTAAAAGTTAATTTGATAGAAAATACTTTAGATCAAAATTAGCAGCAACATCCATTTTCAATTTTATGTAGAAGAAAAATACGATTTTCTCTATTAAGTATAAATGATTATGAAAAAATTCTAATGTTGCGGAATATTACTTGAGTCACTTACGAAAGTGTTAAAGATATGTGTGAAAGATTATTAGGACTTTTAGCAGAAAGAGAGTATCAAGATAGAATTTTTGTCGTTTACAGAAAATTGTCCACAATTGTGGATATAAAAGTTAAAACATAGTCTGTAGGTATATAAATTTTCCAATATTAGGGTTGATTAAAATCGTATACTATTTTTTATACCGGAAAGTTTCAAGATAAACTCATGATTAGAAACTGAATGATAAATGACTGAATAATGTGCCGATGATGTCGTGTGATGTCAATCATAATAAACGATTCCCAAACATATAATAAATTTTTAACATTTTTCTTTTTCTAGCTATAGTTAATAACTTCCTGTAGCCAAATTTGAAAACGCATCAAAACTTCACCATCCGTCCTCTCCACCCCACTTCTGCCGTCAGCGGCGGGCCCGACCACTGGCGCGTGAACATCGGTTCGCGATTTTTTGTAAGATTTTCCGCGAGAGTGCGCGCGCGCACGCACCAACATTGATTAATCGACTATTGATGGGGATAGTTTGGATATCTTAGCTTAGAAGTTTCCGGGCCTTACGGAATCTTTACATAAAATGCTAGAGTATATAGTAGGATGAACTTAGTAAGATTAGTTGTAGATACATAGTGTCACTGGCGTTGTTATTTGGGCTATCATCATAAAGAAAATGTTCTTATTTTTTATTCGTTTCTAATTTGGCCGTGTTCAAAATGATTCTTGTCAGATTATACCTAAAATATGTACAGACCTAATGATCAGACTCGAACAGCCTCTGATTTGTTGTTGTACCTGTCATATCGACCCAGACGTTTAGAATGAAAGACTAAGATGGAGATATAGTGGTGGAAGGATTGGTCCAGTGACCCAGTGGTGGATGTAATCAGTAATGGGTGCAGGTTTAAAGTGAGATGAAAACCCACCAATCATAAAATTGTGGGCTTTTTTTACCATAATTATACATTTTCAGTGACAATTCTACAGTTTTCAATACTACCATAAATTTGTTTATATTAATAACGTACTTTGTTATATGCCATTTTTATTACCTTTTTTTTTACCCTTAATTGATCTATGTTTGGCCACTATCTCGCCTGATGTGAAGCGATGATGTGGCCTAAGATGGAGCACATAGATCTAGAGAGAGACGGCAGTTGAGCGGCTGCTCAGACCCGTCTCCCCGATGGTTCACCGAACGTCATCTCGAAACACGACTAGGTCGCTTGACGGCATGGCTTTGTTCGGTGGGTGGTATTACAACCACGGCCAGAGCCTACCACTCCAAAGCGCGTAAGCGGGTTTCATCACGATGTTTTCCTTTACCGTTTTAGAGCAAGTTCAAAATCTGCACTTAACTATAAGTCATTGGTGCAGGGCCGAGTCGGGATTCGAACCCAGGTGCGTCTGATCGAAAGGCGCATGAGTTACCGCTGAGCCACACTCGCTCTAAAACCTATATACAGGTGTGGTATAATTTTGGGACCTCCAGGGTAGGTGCTTTTACCCTTGCAGTGATGATGTTTTGTTTTTAGAAAATAGTTTATTTTTGGAGTAAACAAAAACTGCAACTGTTGGATATTTGAAAAAATGTACAATCAAAATACGTTTTATTTACTTTGCTCAAAAACTTACGATTTCATTTGATGGGTTACTTTGGGGCAAACATTCCTGGTGGGAAATAAGGTCGATTAGGAACATATTGTTTTTTTTTTTAAATGACGTGTACCTCTTTCTTTCTGGCTATGCATCCCACATGGTGGTGGGGTCAGCCTTCCGTATATTTTTTCTCCACTTCGCTCTATCCCGGACGTCATCTTCGGATAAACTGCATTTACTCATGTCTTTTTGCACTACATCTTTCCATCTCTTCCTGGGTCTGCCTCTGGATCTACGACCGGGGACAGAAATCTCTAGTGCTTGTTTCCCAATATAATTGAGTGGCTTTTTCATCACATGTCCGTACCATCGTAGAGAAATGACTTGTACCTATTTTCAAAAATCAAAAATCGCATTTTTTTTCCTCAAAATGCACCCGTTGTTTCCTTCGAACAAAACTTACTCACTGCAAAAGAAAAGGTACCTATCCTGAAGATCCCAAAATTTAGCCACAGAGTGTGGCAAAATTTTAATGTACACGAAATAAAACTTCTCTTAAATACTAGTTGATTTTTTTTATTCCGTATCATATTTTTACCCAATTTAAAAATATTTCTCTCAGAATATTCGTAACATTCGTAAAACATAACAAACGTTCTCTGTTTGGGAATTAATTAAACCAACTAGCAGAGTGTGAGGATTTACTGCGACACGCGGCACGCGTGACGTCACACGCGTATGTATCGCGCCATTTGGAAATACCAACGTGAACTTAGAGTATTATTGGATATGATATAAATATTTTAATTCTATATGGAATTCTATATCGCTATATGAGCGTTAACACAAAGTTCATATAGAGCCGAAATTCACCTATAAATATTACTGGCTTTGCCCCGCGGTTTTACTCGCATGGACACGTATCCGAGGTAAAAAGTATCATCTTCTCCAAAGTGCGTTCAGCTGATATAGAGGTAAGAGATATACACATTACACACATACACTTAGAGACTTTCCCATGTATAATTATTATAGTCGAAAATAGAATTTAGATTAATACCTTTTAGTGTTTCCGCCGACGGCGACGTTGACAGCATCTGTGGTGTAGTGGTTGGGCTGGTTGGCTCAAATCTCATACGTCACTGAGGTTGCGGGTTCGATTCCCGCGACGGGACAAATGTTTGTGCACAGAAAAAAAAGCGCAAGCATTTGTTTAGTGTCTGGGTGTTGTGCGACCATAGTCCTCATAGTTCCTGGTTCCCTAGATACAGGGAATCCTAGTTAGGGGTCAGGATCTATGTACTGTCAGGCCGCTACTTTATGGGAAACTATACTTAGGTATAGCTATATTTTGCAAAACTGGCATCATGCTTAAATACTATGTGAGTTTTAAAACTGAACTGAGAATTAAACTGTAAAAACACCTAACCAAATTATCGGTACTTAAATCAAATTAATATTTTTTTTCCCATACCATCAAACTACCCATCAAAAATGGACTAAACGCGTAGCGTTGTGGTCGGGTCCAAATGGTATAAAGACGAGGCCGACCACAAGAAAGATGGGTAGATGAAATAGACAGAGCGGTGGGCAAAGACTGGCTAACAATGGCACAAGATAGAGACAAATGGTTCGACATGGAGGAGGCCTTTACCCTAAGAGGGGTCTTTACTTAAACATATTTTTAAATTTTAATTTAATTGTTAATTTCTAAGGAATAAATGGGCTTTAATAAATAAATAATAAATATATTTTTTTTATTTATTTATTTCAGGCAGTATTAATGTACAATAAAGTAAAATTAACATAGGCCCATAAAATATACCTTATAGACTAACATATATACAAAAATATAAAACTATAACATATTTAGTTTTCTTTGCTATAACTAAGTATTTTATACGCTACTACACAACACATAAGGAATTATTGTTTTCATCCCATCTATTCGAAAAGGACGACTTGGTTCGCCTTTATGTGCACCCAAAGGTGGTGTTTTCTATAAGAAACTTTTAGCGGGCAGTAATGAGTTTTTAATCCTCTTTATAAGTGCGCCGCAATTATCTATGCCGCGCACTTTTTGAATTTGGAACATCTTAGTGTTCAGCACCAAAGAAATCGAACGCAAATATTGTTTGAATAAAGACTGGCTGGTACGACGGCCCATAGTCACGCCGCCGGATGAATGAAAAAATCATAATTGCGAAAATGTCTCAAATGTAAATATAAGTTTTTAGTTGTTTTAACAAAGGATACTATTTAATTTCAATTTAGTTGTTACTCTATGTTTTATTAAATAATAATATTACAATAAAATATGAGGCGCTTTTATTTTCTCATAGTGGGTGATGAAAAGTAGAGTGTATCACTCGGGCACAAAATATATTTTTGGCTCGGGCGACGTACTTTGAATCCCTCGCTACGTTCAGGATTCTACTAAAGAATCCCTCGCTACGCTCGGGATTCTACTCTAGAATCCCTCACTTCGCTCTGGATTCAAAAAAGCGCCCTCGCCTTAAAAATATTATTTTGCTCCCTTCTGATACAATCTACTATTAATGACCGGGTACCCATTACCCATATCAATTTACCCAACGGAATACCTTATTACATTATGAGGAAGCGCTAACTTACAAATGCGAGCCATATTGTCACGTATAAGGTGATTTATTCAATGAGTAGGTACACAGGTACATATATCTAACCGGAAATATATTTTTTCATTCAGGAGTAAGTGACGATGAAGGTGTCCCCAAAACTTAATAACACCCAACAAACTACTTGTATACATTGCTTTCACCAACTTGATTCTTTACGCACGCGGATAAGAAATAATTATCTATCTAATTCCACTGATATTTCTTATTCAACAACTGTCTCATTGTCTTACTGTATTGTTTTATTCAATTTTTGTATCATATTCTAATTCATATAACGAAGTTTTTATTTACAGAACCAATTAACAATTATGTACAAATATAGAATGATAAAAACTAAACTAACCTACAACAAAATTAAAAAATGAAATTAAAATTCATTTAACATATAACTAAAAAGATTATTTGTATCTCTTTTGATAAGTACCTACTATTGGCGTACAAGAGATTAGACTGGTCTATTTCTCTAAATAGAACATAAACTTGAACTTTTAATGCCCAAAAATCAGTTAACTACCTAGATCTCTATAATTGCTTGATGATAGAGGTCAGTGCATTTTTGTGTTGTCAAAACCATTAATAAAAACAAAAGACTTACTACTAACACGACATAAAATACCGAACAGAAACAGCTCACTCATGTCATATCGGCATTTGAATTAATGCCCAGAAATCAGTTAACTACCTAGATCTCTAAAATTGCTTGATGATAGAAGTCAGTGCAGTTTTGTGTTGTCAAAACCATTAATAAAAACAAAAGACTTACTACTAACACGACATAAAATACCAAACAGAAACAGCTCACTCATGTCATATCGGCATTTGAATTAATGCCCAGAAATCAGTTAACTACCTAGATCTCTATAATTGCTAGATGATAGAAGTCAGTGCAGTTTTGTGTTGTCAAAACCATTAATGAAAACAAAAGACTTACTACTAACACGACATAAAATACCGAACAGAAACAGCTCACTCATGTCATATCGACATTTGAATCGAACTAAGGGCCAACCCTTAGTTTCCAATTTACAAGGTATTTCGCTAAGAGAGCGGCAATTTACAAACGAATACGGGATGGTCTTATTGGAGGATTTATTTTGGTTTCTATCCAATTATGTGTATTGTAGCGCTTTGTTTGAATTTGTGTGATATTTCGGCAGAAGCGTCCTGTTTGGATGGTTAATTGATGATTATTTGGTGTTACGTAACGTACAATGTTTAGAGGTGATATGTCGCGATTTGTGATGGGACATTCATCATCATCAGCCCATTATGGTCCCACTGCTGGGATACGGGCCCTCTCTCATAGAGACAGTTTCGGCTATAATCCATCACGCTGGCCCAGTGTGAGTTGGTGGATGTCATATGACCTAGAATTTTTGTGATTAATTCTTGGACATGCCGGTTTCCTCACGAAGTTTTCCTTCACCGTTTTCGAGCGAATAATTTCAATCAATCAATAATTTTATTGCAAATACAAATCGTGTACAATCAATACAAATCGTGTACAATCAAGTCGAAGAAATCAATCACAATCAATTTAAGACATAATAACACATAATTTAAGAATGTCAGTGGTGCGGGGCCAGCGGGATTCGAACATGGGTACGTCGGGTCGAAGGTCGCACGTGCTCCGACTGGGTCACACTCGCTCTGATGGGACATTATAAAAGGACAAGTCATAGCCATAACAAAAAGCCTACGAAATTTTATTCCTAGAAGTACCTCTCCCAAAGTTGAGAGTGAATCATCTGAGCGGTTAATATGATAAATATAATTTCGTTTATTTTTAGTCGTGTTACGGGATGATGTTCGGTGAACCATCGGGCAGACGGGTCTGAGCAGCCGCTCAACTGCCGTCTCTCTTTAGATCTATGTGCTTCATCTTAGGCCACATCATCGCTTCACATCAGGCGAGATAGTGGCCAAACATGGATCTAATTGATATAAAACGGCTAAGACTCACTGTAAACGTCGAAAATTACTCCGACCAGGTTTCGGACATTTTAGAAGTCCTTCTTCTGGGAGTTATGATATCAAGCCGCGGCGTAGGTCGCGCGGTAGGTAGGTAGGTAGGTAGGTGAGTTACGTGCGAGCGCTCGCGACCTACGCCGCGGCTTACTTCTACTAGAAGTAACCTTTGATTAAAATATGGTGGGACAAAATTCCCCACCAGATCCCAGCCTTAAAGGCACCCGGCGGATATGGAGGTACAAGTCAGCAGATTGGGATGAAATGCGGTCTTTCTTCGCATCTTATCCTTGGCAGCCTGTTTGCTTCTCTTCTAGTGATCCTTCGACTTGTGCGGATGCTGTGACAGACGTAGTGCGTCAAGCTATGGAGTATTATATTCCATTCTCCGACGCACCGCTGTCTGGCAAAGCTCACCCATGGTTTGGAGCTGAATGTGGTCGTGCGGAAGCGCAAAAACATGTAGCATACCAAGCATGGGTTGATGCTCGAAACCGTAAGGCGAAGGATATACACGACAAGAAGAGAGCCTTTAACAAGGCTGCCAAGTCCTGCAAAAAAGCTATGCGGAAGGCTCGTTTTGAGCATATTAGTCGAATAGGGAACAAACTAGCTTCATACCCTGCGGGAAGCAAAGCTTTTTGGTCCCTAGCTAAATCAGTCGAAACGAACTTCTGCCGCCCCTCACTGCCTCCACTGCTGAAACCTGACGGGTCACTTGCTCACACTGCTGAAGAGAAGGCAAACTTGTTTGCTTCTCTTTTTGCGGAATCTTCACGTCTGGATGCTGGCAACGCGAAACCTCCAACTGCTCCTAGTGGATGCGAGACACACAATATGTCGAATATTCGCATCCGTCAGAAGGAAGTTCGCAAAACGTTGCGCGATCTTGACGTGAATAAAGCAAGTGGTCCTGATGGTATTCCAGCCATAGTTCTGAGAACTTGTGCGCCTGAATTGTGTCCAGTATTGACACGCCTCTTTCGTCTCTCTTTTGAGATTGGTCAAGTGCCAAAGTCCTGGAAGCTGGCTAACGTGCAACCTGTGCCCAAAAAAGGTAGTCGTGCCGACCCTTCAAATTATAGGCCAATCTCAGTAACGTCCATACTCTGCAAGAGCATGGAACGTGTACTGAACAACAGGCTCCTGGCATACCTCGAAGCGAATGAACTTCTCAGTGACCGACAATATGGCTTTCGCCGTAACCGGTCAACTGGGGACCTTCTTGCGTATGCCACTCACATTTGGAGCGAGGCCATTGAGAAGCAAGGAGAAGCACTTGCGGTTTCTCTAGATGTCTCGAAGGCCTTTGATAGGGTATGGCATGATGGCCTCATTAGCAAGCTTCCAGCATATGGCCTACCTACTGGCTTATGTGTATGGATATCGGACTTCCTGAGGGACCGATCTATTCGAGTAGTCGTTGAAGGCTGCTCGTCTGATCAATTGGCAATTAATGCCGGGGTTCCTCAGGGGTCGGTTCTTTCTGCGACTCTTTTCCTGCTGCATATTAACGATCTGCTAAAACCCGGTATCTTTGGGTATGCAGACGACAGCACAGTCGTAGAGAGATATATATCCGATTCGGGGACCAGTGGAGAGCAGATCCTTTCCCAAAGAGAGGCCATGGTTGATCGCATGAACTTGGCATTGAAGGTCGTATCCGATTGGGGTGATGCTAACCTTGTCAAGTTCAATGCAGCAAAAACCCAGGCGTGTCTTTTCTCCGCAAAGAAGAGTCAATTCCATCTGACTCCCACTTTCCGAAATGTATCTGTACCGATAACAAATCACCTCGAGTTATTAGGTGTCACCCTGTCATCTAACCTAAACTTTGGCAGCTTCATAGAGTCCAAGGCTAAAGTAGCAGCAAAAAAGCTGGGTACATTGGCCAAGGTGAGACGGTATTTCACACCGGGACAGCTTCTAACTCTGTATCAAGCACAAGTCCGGTCGTGTATGGAGTACTGTTCTCACCTGTGGGATGGCTCCGCCAAATACCAGCTCGAAGCCTTGGAGACCATTGAAAGAAGAGCCAAAAAGCTCATTGGTGACGATGCGCTGGTTAAAACTAAGCTTCAGAGACTTGAACATCGGCGCAAAGTTGCCAGTTTATCGGTCTTTTACCGGATACATTTCGGAGAGTGTGCGACGGAATTACATGAACTTATTCCGCCATCTCCATTCTATCACCGGACGACCAGGCGTACGGCAAGCCGTCATCAATATATGGTTGACATCCCTCCTGCTCGCACCAAGCGCTTTGCTTCAACCTTCATAATGCGAACGGCCAAGGAGTGGAACTCTCTGCCGGCATCCGTGTTTCCGGATAGCTATAATCTGGGTGTCTTTAAGACAAGAGTGAACAGGTTTCTTCTAGGCGAGCGTGCTACATCTTCGACCGCATCGTCACTTAACAACAGGTGAGATAGCGGTCAAACGCAAGCCTATAAATAATAAAAAAAAAAAAAAAAAAAAAAATTACTCTACGTCCGCGTAATATTATTACTACTGAAAAGCATAGAAATCTCATATTTTATAGGGCAAACGGGAATAAGGCTGGGTTTACAAACGTGAAGATATCTTTCGCATATTTTTTTACACTCATTACGAGAGCGGTTTCCGGGATTTTTTTGCCCTTTTTCCAGTGAAAGAGATAAAAAATGAAGATGAACTGGCGAGGTGCAGAGTAAATACGGGGTCAGATAGGGAGGGGCGTAACATTTTTTTAATATCGATAAGTATATGCACTGGTGGAAATTGAACTTTTCCATCACTTGCTAGAAAATTTTAATGCTACATTGGATACGAATCCTAACTGTTTCTTATCATTATTATGAAGAGTAGGACTACTTTAGGAATAGTATAGGTAATGCAAGAATAAAAGGATATCTAACTATCAATACTATGAACGTATTAAATACATATAGAGTTGAACAGTTGTATCGTTGTCAGCATGTCTGATCAGACGATTGCGTTTCTTTAAACTATCAACCTGCACAGTGACGCGCGCATCGTCGTTTTATAACTGATTACAATAAACCTCAAATTTATTATCTTTCAAAACGGCTAAAAGCGCTGACCATAAAACACCATCTAAATTTCTCATAGAGATTGACTCGCATCCTAATCATGCTCCTTTATTTAATAAAAATAAAAACAACAAATTTTAGATTATCTACAAATTAATTTGGTAAATTCGCAGCTAAATCCTAACTCAACCCCATCACTAGCCAGCCGGCCGCAGACCGCACGGGCCGGTACACACGAAAAGTCGTTCCCGGCAAATATATTAGAATATACATTACCCTACGTGACTCCAGTGAAATGAATAGCTCTACCTCTGTCCCACGCAATCCCTATCCGTACGTATATAACTATGTATCTATGTTACAGGAAATGTGATGAATCTGATTTTAGATTAGAATACACTCAAATGTTTACAGAAAACTAGCAAATTATTAGAGTACCTATACATTACCCTATACGTGACCTACATGACCCGCAAAATCCCTATGTGTGCATGTACATATGAATTTTGTCAGTGTGATTTTAGATTAAAACATTATCAAATATTTTAGAGAACTAGCAAATATACATTTTACTACGTGAGTCTAGTAAAATAATTGTTGGCAGCGAAATTACTGGGCATCATGAGACTTAAACCTCATAAGCCGCATCTCTATTTGAGGCAGCCTCGGGACGAGCGGCTGCCTCGTTGCGAGGCAGTGCAATTGGACATTTAGCCACGAACCGAGGCTTGCCGCGACTCGAACCAACCGAGGCGGCCGCGCGACGTGCCATTCGGTGTCAGTAAACTACTTGCTCAAAGGTGCCTCAGTGTGAGCCGCGCGCTCAGAGGCTGCCATCTGCCTCGTTGTATTATTTTGTGGCTCGAGTGGAGACATGAACACAGCCGCAGCCTTTCTGCAGCATCCTTAGGATGAGGCAACTGGTCTTGAGGCTGCTCAAATGGAGTCCAGGCTCAGTTCACTA
This sequence comes from Petrophora chlorosata, assembly GCA_951640565.1. Classification (NCBI taxonomy): domain Eukaryota; kingdom Metazoa; phylum Arthropoda; class Insecta; order Lepidoptera; family Geometridae; genus Petrophora; species Petrophora chlorosata. Next base: position 8,216,351 of record OX621203.1, on the reverse strand, counting down.
TTGTGCACTATTTTTTAGTTCACTCACTCATTCCTCATTATAGTGTCTTCATCAAGTCATTTTACATCTTTGCATAGTCGACTGGTAACTTGTAAAAATTTCCTATAACCATGATTTACAGCAACATTTGCATATACCTATTACCTACTCCAATTTAATAAATGTGTGTGTGTGGGTAAATAGGAAAGTTTTATGGCATCACTATTCTTTATGTAAATGCAAGTAGATGTAGAGTTACTTCTAGTAGAAGTATTTTTTTATGGCAAGAATATGAGATTTTTTACGAATGAACTTTGAAAGTTACTCTATGAAAGTTATTGAACGAACGTGGAATGAGACGCCACGAATAGCCTTATTGATTTTTAGAACGTATCTTGGACAGTAAAAATTTTATTCTAAACGCTCTCGCTGACAAATCCAGCTATTAAGCAATATTTTAATTCAATTAGAGATCGACAGCCTCTGTGGTGTAGTGGTTGGGCAAGTTGGCTCAAATTTCATACACAACTGAGGTTGCGGGTTCGATTCGCGCGACGGGATAAATGTTTGTGCACAGAAAAAAGCGCAAGCATTTGTTTCGTGTCTGGGTGTTGTGGGACCATTTTTTTCCTTGCTAAATTGAAGTCCGGGCCCAGTAAAGAAATGCAAAAATTGACTCTACCAGTGCTTTGGAAATACGCCCGCCAGAGAAGATGGCACCAAGAAACTGCGGGATGTCTCTTTTTTTATCTTTTAATATATTTTATATACTTAAATGCAACGCACGTCCGTTTTTGGCCCTGAAACTCCCTGAAAATACTTGTTATCTCTCACAAACACTTTGTAACTCACATCACGCAATTGTAAAACCTCACTGGCTTCATATCTCTCTACGGCTCCCTTTTATACACATTCTGAGGGCCTGATCTTCACTGAAGCTGAAACTTTCAGTCGAGCTGAAAACTACGTCTGTGCGCATGAGTTGAACGAGAGATTTCTGTGAGGTACGAAGTGGAAACTGGACGATTTTCAATAGGTATTGATTGTTGATTTTTACAATAGGTATCCAATTGATTGAATTTTGTATCTTTATTTTCAGTACATTATACAATGGGCCGTCTGGGTAGGTACCACCGCTTTGCCAGTTTTGCCGCCAAGTAGTAGTGCTCAAGCATGTGTTCCGGTTTAAAGGGCATTGTAGCCAGTGAAATTACTGGGCATATGGGCTTATAAGTAATTCTAAAGATTATCTGAACCTAACGGCCAGAATTGAAAATCTAGCCAGCGATTTACTGGGCATGTAAGACTTAAACTTATTTGATGGGTTGGGGTGATAAGCGCTATAAAAAAATATGAGCACAATACAGTGCTACGCAGTGCTTTTTAAGGTATTAAAAATCCTGGTGGCACTGCAATTGTTATGGACAGGCGTGGGGATTACAATCAAGCGAACGACATGCTCGCATTAGCCTAATCAATTGGCTAGATTGTAATAAAAATGGGGATCATATTGACTATGAAACCATACTAAGGATAAAAAAAATACTCGCATTATCGCTCGGCTCCATAAAAAAAATTGTCGGTCGTTAGGACGACTAGGAAAATTACCTTCCTACAGGCTAACTTTGTCCCCCCTCGGTTCCATTCGCTTCTCTATAATGCCCCTAACTACTCAAGTATTCACAAACTGCTGTTTGATGACTTCGAGCTGGTTGCGAGTTGTAGGAAGTTAGAAATATGTTTATTTGATGTTGCTGCCTTTTATTTATTTATTTTTAACCGACTTAAAAAAAGGAGGAGGTTCTTTGTTTGATTGTATTTTTTTTATTTCTTTTTATGTTTGTTACCGCAGAACTCCGTCATTCATGAACCGATCATTTTTATGCTGGGTTCAGTATAGCTACAAAGTGGTGCCATATAAATTTAATCGAAATTTGACCTTGGACTTGGACGAAGATACAATAAAGTCGGTTTTTTTTTGTTAAAATGTATACTTGTCTATTTTCTACTTATCATAATAATAATCATAATCATAATTTTATTTCATAAGGTCAATTTACATGTCAATATTCAGATTATTAATTATAATATCTACACATTAATTAAAAAGTAAATAATAAGATGTCACATGTATAAATTGTAAAATAAAAATAAATACAATTATAGTATGCATTAACTCTTATACATTAAGAAGTCTTCGTAACTGTAGAAAGTCTGGTGGACAAGCCAGCGTTTCAGACGGGACTTAAAGCAGGGCAAACTTGTGGCGGCGACGACACTATCTGGCACTTAGTCCGTGGTGTTCTTTTTTAGGTTAGGGTATTTTTAGCCAAGAAAATTGACATATAAGTATCATAATTATGAACAAATAGCTGCACACTGCGGTTTCAAAATAGCTTATGTGTTAATGTAGGTTATAAGCTATCTTCGTTCCAAATTTCATCAAAATATGTTTAACCGTTGCGGCGGCGTGAAGAAATAACAAACGCACTTACACACTAAGATACAAACTTTCACATTTATAGTATTATTAAGATGTATGTAATAAAAATATGTAGCGCATGCGTAGCCGTTAGTAACACATCTGCCAGGTTAAGCAACGATCGCCGCGGTCACCGTTGATGGCCGTTTGTGTGGTAGGTCTTTACATCTGAGTGCTACTGTGCTTCGAAGGACACGTTAAGCCGTTGGTCTCGGTTGATGTCTTAGGAAAACAGTTGTTAAGCCATGTCGGAGGTCATTGGGCGGCCTATAACTCCGACACCAGAGTTAACGACACGAAAAATAAATAAGAAAATAACTATAAACCAGGCACTTTCAAACTTTTATCGTTAAAAAAACAAATAACAAAACGATACGATTTACAAAAGTTTCGGTATCTTCCAAAAAAAAATATATAATATTATAATAATCTTCATACGTTTTCTTATAAACGTACTTTTAAACTTTTACCGTTAAAAAACGATACGATTTACAAAAGTTTCGGTGTCTAATGTAAATGATATTACATAATAATATAGGTATACGTTTTCCACACATTACCTACCTGAGACTGCCAATAAAATCTATAGGTTAACTCGATGCAAATCCTTAAAATACGGAACAAAAATATGTTCAACGAATTAAGCAAATTCTGTATAAAGAATGTCGGTTAAATCTCTTTTCGGTCGTCACTCGTCAGTTATCATGATAGATTAAATTTTCACCTTCAGCTAACTGAAAAAATCCATTATTTCCGCCAGATGTCACCGGAATCAAATGTCGCTGGAACAAAAATCTATGGAGATGGCGACGTAAAAGTATTTTTATTTTTGTTACAATAAATTTTTATTATTGAAACTTCAAATTTCAAACTTACAAAATAATAGGACCTTTAACTTTAACCTAAAACTTTCACACACGTACTTTAATATTTTTTTAAATATAGAGCATAGTATCTTAGTAATAACGCTCTAAATAGTCATGTTTCACAACACAAATTACATTTAAGGAACATTACATACCTACCTACAGTATAATAACACTATTTCGACTTTCTTAAGTTATGTGCGGATTTAAAACTCGCTCTTAAAACGGTGAAAGAAAACATCGTGAGGAAACCGGCATGTCCAAGAATTAATCATAAAAACTTAAGAACATGTGACATCCACCAACCCGCATTGGGCCAGCGCGGATTTTAGCCCATATCTCTCTATGAGAGTAGGCCCGTGTATCAGCAGTCGGAACGTGATGGGCGGATGATGATGATGATGATCATGAACAACACTCTGTTTTGCATGAATTTGGGTGGTGCGAGGGCGCTGTTTTGTCAATAAGCATTATGAAACACGGCCAGGTCGCTTGACGGTTTTGTTTGGTAGGTGGCATTACAAGCGTGGCTGGAGCCTACTATTCCAATGTGTGCATTTACAGTAGATTTGGCTGTGTGGCTTAATCACAATGCGCATCGTCAGCTTCAGCGTCAGCAGATAAAATATAAATAAATAAAAAATAATTTATTTTCAAAATGCTTATAAATATATAGATGTCAGCTTATGCGCAAGTGTTATCATATGGCTGTCAATGGGTACCAAATGCTTATGATTTTTCTGCCATCCTAAGTGATTGATAGCAGCGATCGTACTTGGGAACTGTTTTTCTCAAATGCAGCTGTTTGAATCAAGTATGACAGAGGTTAAGTCTGCTCAGGCTTATTACATATTAATTAATGCAAAATTTTACATTTTGTTTTTCCTAGCCTATACTGTTCCACTGCTCGGCAAAGGCCTCCTCAAACTCTTTCCACGAGTCTCGCTTCTGCGCCGCATCATACCTCATACATATCATATTGTTTACATATTTACACAATTTGAAATATTTCTCATATCTATCCTCTCTTCTCCATTCGTGTCCCAGGCCGCCACTGAAACACAAACTTTTTTTAAATCCTGTGTAGGACATTAATCAACGTCTATCAGACGCAGCCTCCAAACAGGATGTTCAGCCATTGTCTCGTGGAATCAAGAATAATTGATTTTTGTCAATCTACATACATATTGATGTTCCTATTTGTGTGCAGTGGTCTCGATTTGATAATAATTAATTATAGATATTTGCAGCTTGTATGAAGTAAATACATATTGCAAAAGAAAAAAGTAAATATAGTTGCAATAATATATGATACTACATTAAGTGGGGAGGAAAAAGTGGGCATGGGCAGGACACATTGCTAGAATGAACGCAAGCCGTTGGATCAGAAGAATCCTGGAGTGGAGACCCAGAGCCAACACCCGAGGGCGAGGCAGACCACCGCAACGCTGGGTAGACGATATTAGACGACACGGTGGCCATGACTGGGTAAATCTGGCACAAGATTGCCAGGAGTGGAGGAAAAGGGAAGAGGCCTATATCCAAGAATGGATTATAAGAAGGTCTACATGATGACGATGATTATGATGACTACATTAAAAGGCCTGTATTTCTAATAGCAATGTTTCTGATATTAGCAACTCATAAATATTTTTGTTGCGCAGGTCGAATAAGTATGTTCTGGATCACAGACACACCTATGATCGTTATTTATTACAATGACTCGGGCACCGTATTGGAAAAAGAACCACTACCCAGAAGTCGTACTTGCCGTATCTTCAAAGTAGTGGTTCTTTTCCGATACGGTGGTAGAGTCATTGTAATAATTGACGTTCATAAGTGCATCTGTGATGCGAAAAATGAATAAAGAACTTTAGAACTTTGAAGATACGGTAAAAAACTGAAGAACATTAAAGTTATCATTATAATTTAATGTAATTTATTTAGTATCTCTCAATGTACTTTTGCTTAAAACGTAGCTACTCAGCCTATATATTTCCTTCACGACTGGAAGACTGGTAGATAATGCTAAATAGCATTAACTCATTCCTTGTACCTTTTTGTGCAAAACTATTAAATAAATAAATAAAATAAAACATTTTGAGAACTTTTAACAAAGTGACAAAGATAATATCATAAAAAATGAATACTGAATTTCATACATATGAAAAGAATATATTTCTAAGAATATATTCGTTATAAAAACACAGACTGCAATAACTTTTCAAAACGCTATAAAATCAACGATCCCCAAAATCAAGAAACCCTTTCAAAACAAATCCTTAAACAGTCAAATTAATAAAACAATATTTAAATTTCATTAACGGAGCATATTACGACGAACATGGAAAATTCCAAATTCCAATCTGAATTTCTAATTATTCCAATGGTTCCAACCCGAAGCCGAAAGGAATTTAAGGAATAAGAGACAGCTTAGCATATTCTAATATTAATAATTAAGAAGTCCGTGTAAGCGAGAAATGTGATAAATTATTACCCCTATACTTATTGAATTTGTAATTAAAAGGATTTGTTTGTCGGGAATCTTAGAGTTATTAATATTTAATATGAATAGAGTTGTTCTTATGAGTGATACCTATATATGACAAATACAGGTAGGTATTACTTATAAGAAAAACACAAAAAGAAAGAGACAAATTAATTAATTTTGTTATTATTATTAACAGATATTTCTTTTTTCTAAGATGTAGGTTTTTTACAATATATCTATAAAACATATATATACAGAAATGCTAACTGAAACGCAATGAAACACACAAAATTACAGATACACACACATAGTTTCAGTGCTGTAAAAGCCTAAACATAGTGAGCCACCGGCATCAGCGGGGCAGGGCCCAAAAACTACCGGTGGTCAGGAATGCAGAGTGAGGAACCTAGTAATGACAATACCTGCCATATCAAGGAGTACTGCCTTTTGCATTTGCCCCTTGATGGATCAAGGGGCAAATGCAGAAGGCTAACGGACTACACGGTTCTAACCGTCTAGCGTCCGTTATTATTATTATATTAAGTGTAATTTTTAAGTACTACGTCTTACAATCATATATTTGAGGTGTGTCAATTGAGTCAATCGATGGGCTGCTTGCTATTGGCTACATGATGCTCTCACAAATAGTACGGATATATCTTGTAAATGCGAAAGCTAGTGTGTATGTTTGTTACCTCTTCGCGCCGCGACGGCTAAACAAATAAAATTGGAATCGAGATAGCATATACTCTGGGTTGCCACATAGGATACTTTTAGATATTTTTATGACTGATCAAAAATGTAACTTGAGGTCAAATATTTAATTTTAATTGTATTTTAATTATGTAATTCGCAAATTCGAGTGTTTTATTCTTGCTTTCTGTTGTAATAATTGCATGTAGTCTTCGCTTATAATTATAATGGCATTAACCCCAGAGTCAATTTTAATTAATTCATATTTTATATTATATAGTTTATATATTTAATGATGTAGGTAGTTATATAGTTTATATATTTAATGAGGTAGGTGTTGGCGTTCAATAAATTAATAAATAAATATTTATTCTCACATAACCAACAAATAAGTTACTTACAAGTTAACCTAACATACATAATATAGCCAAATTCCCTACAAAGAAATTCTCAACAAAAACGCAGCGTTGCTACGCGTCTACGATCACGGCTACGAGACGCTACGTCGTTTGGTATTTTCTCGGTTGACGTAGTACGGTGCTACGAACACACTACAAACTAAAATGCTAGTATGGACAAAAGGATATAAAAATTTAACACTTTCAATTTAATTTTACTTTATAAGTACTATATTATACTATTTTGGTAAGTTCTCTTCATCCAAAGATTGCCTGGAAGAGATCGCATTTAACGATAACACCACCCATTTTAACAACTACACAAAAATATTTTTTTCTGTTTTTGTAGTTTGCTTTTTTCACGCATCAAATAATCAGCTCAGTTTGCTCTAGTTACACAAAAACATACTTTATAAATAAATAACGCAAATAAGATAAAAGGGCTGGCTCATTCCTGGCTTATTAGCGTTAGCCATTCAACGCGGGAATGCAGCCAGTGTTCTTGGCACCTTTCCTCATGGACACCATACATTTTTAGTTGTATGTAAGTAGTTTAGTGTCTTAGTTTTGTTACAATTGTAAATAGTTTTTAGAATGAAATAAAACAAAAAATAAACTTAATAAATAAACATATAAACCGTTTGTATGAAGACTCCATACTGACTATAAACTGATTGTGCTACGGCTCTACGCTTGAGTGCGCGTGCGCTGATCGAATTATGAAGATTTGTTAAAGGATTGCGGGGATTTCCCGGAGCTTTCCGACTTTGTGACTTCTTGTTGTCTATTTTGATTTTGTTATTTGAACTGTGGAGATTATTAAATAATAATAATGGACACAATAAAGTAATTTGTATTGGCTTGGCTTTCTGGTCGTTTATTAAGTAATCCAATACTTGAGACGACGTTTAAGAACCTGTTAAAAAATTATTAAAATGATCACCGTATTGGAAAAAAAACCACTGCTCAGAAGAAATAGCAAGAAACTGAAGGGCATTTTTTTTTAAATTTTTGTTACATTATTTAATGTTTGTTTTTGACTATATTTCTTCTGTGCCAGTTGGCCTCTTACTCTACGTTGGCAAAACCGGAATGTTCCATGCATCTTTGTTTTCTATGTAATTACTAACGGTGTAGTACGCTATTTTCGTTAAAATAATTTTCACACGCAATTCAAAGAAAATAGGATAGGTAATTATAATCCGCGCGGTTCAGCTTGTAAGTAATAAACCTTTAAACGTTCCATTACAACACATCCAACAGGTAACTAACTTATCACCATCTCACAAACTCAAAAACTAATCTCATTTCCTAACAAACATCCACACATGAAGGAAGTAATAAACAAGGTTCCGTAAGACGAGCGAGAAACCCTGAGACAGTTGGAGCGTGCCCTGAGACCGCAGGGTTCAGTGACGCGGTGCAAACGCGCGCTGATCCTGACTGACGCTCGTCTGATACCTTATGTGGAATACCTTATAAAGAACTGTATAGAGAAGAAAAATACCCGTCTGCTGTGAGCCGTCACGGATTTGCCTGAACTTTTGTACTAACTCTACTTCTGCCGAAAACTATAATCTGCAATCAATAAGAAACCATACGGCGTGTGCTCAAAGCGCTTAAAAGCTATTTTTCCTTATGCTCAACCGTATGTGCGTAACACATTTGATATGTTAAATGAGTGCATCAAATCCTTTTTTAATTTTATAAATGAGTGAGTGTTGCTCAGTGGGAACTTGTGTGACTTTCAACGCTTCCGCTCGGATCCCACTGGCTACAATGACACTTCTTTTGTTCTTATTGTTCTGCATGGATTTAACTCTCACTCTAAAATCTATGAAAGAAAACATCGTGTTTAACCCGTCATTACCAAGAATCACAAAGTTATTTTTTGTTACTCTAAGCAATACGCCTGCCCGAAACAGTTGTAGAACATTTTTTTACAGACTTCTGCGCGGCACTGCGCTTGTCTTTTTTTTTACACCTAATAGATCTATGTTTGACCACTATCTCGCCTGATGTGAAGCGATGATGTGGCCTAAGATGGAGCACATAGATCTAGAGAGAGGCGGCAGTTGAGCGGCTGCTCAGCCCCGTCTCCCCGATGGTTCGCCGAACATCATCCCGAAACACGACTTGGTCGCTTGACGGCATGGCTTTGTTCGGTGGGTGGTATTTCAACCACGGCCAGAGCCTTACCACTCCAAAAAATGACATGTGAATTATGTTACATTTACCAACATACACTGGGCCAACGTGGTGAATTATTGCCTGCACTCTCAATATGAGAGAAGGCCCGTGTCCCAGCAGTGGAACCTCCCTATTTCACGTGTGGTTGTGTAGCCAACCAAATTATAAGCCAAACGTTTAGGTAATCCTAGGTATTAAGTAGATTCTACAAAAAACTATTGTGAGAGACTGGTACCCGAAGTAGGTTTGTAAAAACCTGTGTTACAGGTCACCAGGGACCAGAGTCAAAAAAGTATACTGTATATAATATATATCTTTTCATATATCAATAAGGTGTTCTGGCATATAAATTTAACCCTGGTATCGAAGTTACAGGATCGCTTAGACTCCAAAACCAAGTCCTGCCCTCCGAAGCACGTGGTACAGATGTAAATACCACAACAGTCGGGGTGATGAGCGCAATGCAGTGCTACGCAATGCTTTTTATGTTATTAAAAGTTCTGGGTGGTACTGAAATTGTTATAGGCAGGGGTGGCGCTTACCATCAGGAGAGATTTGCTCGTCTCATCACTCAGTTCCATTAAAATAAAATATTACCGTTAGCTAAATTCTAAATACTCATTATCGAAAGACATTTTAACGAGCGCTACAGCAAATAAAATTAAATTACTAAAGGTCTAACCCTATTCTTTAGAAAAGGTTGAACATCAATAAATAAGATTTAATGCGGTTTTATCAGCTCTTTATAGACAAGTTTGAAATCAAATCGTAAGAGTGCAGCGAGGCGATGGAGGCGCGAACGTGACGACTTCCGCACGGGACGGGCCCAAGTACACGCGCCATTTTGATTCACCCCGGACGTATTGAGAACATTTTGTATTGTATTTGGAAACTTGGGTAAAGATTCCTGGTAAAAAATTTAGGAATTTTTCCTATGCATATAAATTCTGTATGTTTCAATATGCTCTTTTAGTGTTTTTTTTTATGTTACTGAATGCCAATACGAGCTGGTCGTTTGCCTGATGGTAAGCAATACGCCAGCCCATAACAATAACAGCAACACCCAGAACTACTACTTGAACCAGAACGAGTACGTTTTTAGCGAAAACTCCGCCCATGGGCAGTGTAGGTACTTTAGTTTGTAAGTTGTTATTATGTACCTACTGATTCTTTTGTTTGGTGTACAATAAACATATTGTATAGTAATAATAAAACTGAGAAAGTTCCAACAAATATACATCAGAAAAAGAAATATGAAATACGTAATAATATTTTGAGATAGAATAAGATTTTAATCAAAATATTCTCCCTTCGTAGAAGCGTACTCCTAACAATAACATCTATTGTTGAAAAAACTATCAAATCAAATCCATTTCCGAATTCGGGAAACTAAATTCCATCTCTTTATAAAACGTATAATACGTACTACGTGGAAGAAATAATAACCGGCTAAGCGTGAAGAGAATTGAGATCAAATCAACCATCCACACGAATCAGAACCTCATTTCTTCTTAACCAGCCCTTCCGATATGACTGGGTAAGCTGTGGACTTGTCTAGGACATTTTTTCCTTATACTAGACTAGCTGCGCCCCGAGGTTGCACCTGCGGTTTACCAGGATACAAAGTAGCCTATGTTCAGTAGGTTTTGCATGATTGAGTAACAAATCCGTCTATCAATCTTCACAAACTTCCGCATTTATACTATTAGTAGAACAGATTTAGGATAGGAAGGATTAGATTAAACACTTTATTATAATATATATATACTATAGTACAGTAAGATAATAAAGGTAGTTAATAATCTAAAATTATATGTCACAATAGGCGTAAACTTAATGTTTAAAAGTCCCTAAAAAAAGAATACAAAAAATAGTTATAATGCTCTCTATTTTAATTACAATCTAGCCATAAATAACTTTAGCTTAAAATTGTTTAGAATAGATATGAATAAACAATTTAATAGAGAGAAAAAAAGATGGTTGCGGAAAGTGTTGAAGTGAGTTGCAGAATATAGATCAACTCAACGGCTAAAATGTTGCAGCAATAAAATATAATTTTGTGGCAATTATAGGATATATATATATATATCCTATAAGTCAATACAACTCTTTATTGTATACTAGTGAATATACTACAGTTTAACAGAAAACTCTTAAAGTACAATGGAAGGTCTTATATATAAAGGGGTATGCTGAAAATCAGCCTTGCGTGAGCTGCTAGGCTTACGCAGCTCAGTGCTGAGCTTACCCCTATTGCTGCTGTTTTTTGTATTTTTGTGCTTATAAATAGATTGTGTTCTAATTTAAACTCTATGTGTACAGTTTAGCAATAAATAATTTCTTTCTTTCTTTCTTTCTTTCTTATCGATCGGGGCCCCTTTTTAACCGACTTCAAAAAAGGAGGAGGTTCTCTATTCGGTTGCATTTTTTTTATTTTTTATGTTTGTTACCTCAGAACACCGTCATTTGTGAACCGATTTGGAAAATTCTTTTTGCGTTGGGTTCAGTATAGCTACGAAGTGGTCCCATATAAATTTCATCGATATGTGACTTTGGACTTCGAAGATACATTGAAGTCGGTTTTTGTTTTTTTCTAAAAATTAATTATAGATGTACGGAAGAGGTGTTGTTTTGAAATTCCTATAATTTAATGTCACGAGCCTATCCGAAAAATTTATTTGGACCTCCTTTTATAAAAACGAAGGAAAGAAAAATAAATGATCCGAATTTCGAGCTGACGCATCGGAGTTCGAATCCCAGATATCTAGCTTTATAAAAGTAAAAGTTTGTGCTAAAAAAGTTATGTGCGGGTTTTTCGTTCCTACAATAATAATAAATTTTTAGAAAAGAACAAAAACTGACTTCAATGTATCTTTGAAGTCCAAGGTCAAATATCGATGAAATTTATATAGGTCCACTTAGTAGCTATACTGAACCCAACGCAAAAAGAGTTTTCTAAATCGGTTTATAAATAACGGAGTTCTGAGGTAACAAACATAAAAAAATATAAAAACAATAATAACAAATACCTCCTTTTGAAGTTGGTTAAAAACGAAGATCCATTCTATCCACAAAAAGAACCAACTTCGAACTTACCATAGTCTCCGAAACAATTTCCTCGGCGACAGGATCTTGGTATATTGGCTTAGAAATATAATTTAATCCGCGTACAATAGCCGCATTGGAGGCATAGCCATCGGGGGCATCGGAGAAGAGCCCCCTTAAACCTCTCCGATGCCCCCTGAAACTTGACTGCCAGACAAAGGTTTTGCGGTGAAGGTTGGGTGAAAAATCGGTGTTTTGTTAAGAATGCCCGATATTAAAATCATACATCGGCAAGCAAGTTTTCCCTTCTTTTTTAGAGGGTAGGGTGTTACCTAGCTAAACTGAAGGCATTGCCATTAGGTTTTACACCAACGCTTTTAGTTTTACAGATAGGTATCCATGACAGTAATCACTTGAAATTCATGAAATTCATGACAGTAATCACTTGAAAGGCACTTCGTCTGCTTGTTTGCTTTTCTTTTGCAAATATGTATGATCTCCATCGTCTTGAAGGCATTCGTCTTGAATAATTCTGATGAAGGCACTCTCAGTTTATTCTAAAGGGGAGGTATGTAACAGATTTTAGCGAAATTGACCACCATGACTTGCTTCGTGACAGATGTACCTAACCAGCTCGCGTTTATTCCTGTGATGGAAATTTTTCTTCGATAAAAGTATCCTGTGTGTTAATTCAGCATATTTAAGCTCTCTATTCCTAATTTTATCCAAATCCGTTAAGCTGTTGTGGCTTAAACACACAAACTTACAAACTTTCGCATTCACAATATTGGTGTGACGTAATATTATTGTTAAGCACCATAGATTTGATGAGCTTTCGAAACGATGATTTTATGTGACATTTTAAATAGCTATCTCGACTCTCGACTATCGTTTTTTTTATGGAACTGAGTGATGAGACAAGGAAGTCGTTCATCTGATGGTATGCGCCACGCCTGCCTATGACAATTGCAGTGCCGCCCCGAACTTCTAATACCATAAAAAGCACTGCGTAGCCCTGCATTGCGGTCATTACCCGGAGACATCAGATGGTCATGAGACCTAATATCACTAATTACTGGGCATATGAATGCCCAGTAACTTCGCTGGTTACAAATACCCTTCAAACCGGAACACAGAGCACACAATGCTTGCGCACTACTGCTTGGCGGCAACAGGCAAAGCGATACCTTGCTAGACGGCCTCCCGCATACGAGAGACCTACCACAGGTTAGTATTTAAACCGTAGGTTAGGTACCCCTTGCCATTGGTGGCGTTAGACAGATAGATAAACACTTTATTGTTAGAAACCTTAAAAATAGGTGCTAAAAAACTACATTTTACAGTAATCAGCATAACAATAGGCAGTCTTATCGCTCAAAGCGATGTCTTCTAGACAACCTTTGAACAGAAAGGACTAACATAATTTGGAAGGACGGTGGTTAGCATCATTGGCAAGGCTAACATCGAACACACCAGTATACCTAGGAATCTCGAGTATGTTCTAACATACATACACAATACAAACAACAAACCCTCAACACAAACTCCAGCATTAAGATTCAGGTTGAAAATCGTGACACTCAAGTCTACGTCCTACGTGTACGTTCACGTGCGTTAATTACGTACGCGCGCGTGAGTCACGTAATTAGCACGTAATTACAGCGCTAGTGTGGATATGATGGAGTATTTCAGGATGTTTTCTTCAAGGTAAGTTTCTTTTGTGTTTTTTTATGTTTGTTACCTCAGAACTCCGTCATTTATGAACCGATTTGGAAAATTCTTTTTGCGTTGGGTTTAGTATAGCTACGATAGTCCCATATAAATTTCATCGATATTTGACCTTGGACTTCGAAGACATATTAAAGTCGGTTTTTTTTTATAAAATGTATATTTGTGATATATACTATATATATACTTTTTATGATGAAATAGGCTTATGTTTTACAACTCACCTAATGGTAAGCGTAGTTGCGGTCTAAGGTGGAGCACGTTTGCCCATGAGGTGCCTATTCACTCTTGTCTTAAAGAGACCCAGGTTGTAATTGGAAGGAAATAGGTATTCTGGTAGAGAATTCCACTCCTTAACAGTACGTATAATGAAAGAGTCAGTGAAGCGCTTTGTGCGGACTGGTAGTATGGTAAGTTTTACTTTATTGTGCTGTGTATAGGGATGTTGTAGCCACCAATACACCACAGAAGCCTTATAATTAATATAAAATTAACTTCATAATAAAAATTCTGAACTGACGAGCACCCTACATCATAACGTCACGTATTGGGGTCGTATTAAAGTAATTAAGTTTATTGCGATCCCGCGGGGGTGGGGGTGGTAAATGGGCGGGGTCGGCTCTTTGACTTTACATCTTGAAAATTGTATTACTCACTTAGGGTTTTGGTATAAATTTTATTATAGCGATTGTGGCTGTGTTTTAATTGTATAATTGTGTATATATATATATACATTGTGTGTTTTATGAATGTTTTATGTTTATCTAGAATTAGAATTATAATGAGTTGTTAAGAATGATATGTACCTAGTGAATGATTTTCATAATTTTAGTCTTTTTTAAACTATTGGCTGTAAATGCCAGCCTATAACAGTGCAATGCACTGCACACGTCATATGTAAAATTGGTAGTGCTTCCTAAGACCTGCTCTGTCTCTAATAGTCTTTTCACATTCGTTTATTAATCGATTTTTTAACAAAAAAACTGACTTCAATGAATGTATCTTCGAAGTCCAAGTTCGAATATCGATGAAATTTATATGGGACCACCTTGAAGCTATACTAAACCGGTTTATAAATAACGGAGTTCTGAGGTAACAAAAAAAAAATTGAAGGACGAATTGAGAACCTCCTCCTTTTATGAAGTCGGTTAAAAATACTTATATTATGCGCCGCGGCTACATCCACAGGCTGCAAAATTTTCATTTTTCTGAAGAGTACTTCATAGCAATACTCATACCAAAGCATTGCGACAAGTATTGTAATGAGTTGCTCGATATAGGTGCAAGTCGACGGCTATCCAGGATGTTATTGAAATCATTCGCCTTTTTTTTCACATAATTATTTTGATATATTTGAAATAGGGTATTTTTAATTTTTGCAGTTGTTTTGTACGGCCGGCGCTGCGCGCGTACCGATTGCGATAGGTATATCTAATGTCGGCGTCTCTGATCGTCTCTGTCTTTATTTGCTTAGCAACTGCGGGAATAAATTACGATGATTTATTAGTTCTAAATATCGTTTTAAAAAAATATTGATTATGAATGATAAAACATCTTATGATCAATTAGATGCTATTTTTTATTGATTAACAATACGTTACTGTAACTTTTTCTTGCATTTACGAATGATATTTTTTTATCTTTGAATTCGTTAGAATAAAACTAGTATCATGGACAGAAAGCCTCAGATAAATATTGCTAAGGTTTACATTACCATCCGGTATAAATGCAGTAAGAATTGCCGCAAACCTAGCCATGCTAACACGTCGATAGTAGTCGATACCCTACCTAACCTCATAACAGCGGGCCATCTGCGCTGCAATTACGATGCACCGACGGCGATCACACGACTGAGCGATGAGATGATGAGAAATTTGCCGCTTTGCCTCGCGGAAATATTGCACACTTTGCCCAAGTGAGGTTATTGGGAATTATGGATCTAGATTAGATAGGACGCGGTCTAGGTTAACAGGTGGAAATTGGGAAAATTGGGTAGATTTGGGAGCAATTGGAAATTTAGAAATAAAAACGGTGAAGGAAAACATCTTGAGGAAACCGGCATGTTCAAGAATTAATCACAAAATTAACAAAAAACAAAATTTCAATTATATGTGACATCCACCAACCCGCAGTATGGGCCATAATCTACCACGCTGGTCTAGCGTGGTAGATTATGGCCCATACTCTCTCTACGTGAGAAGGCCAGGTGTTAGATGTAGAACCGCCAAGCATTAGTGTGCAAAAATTACTGTGTTCTGGTTTGAAAGTTTGAAATTTTGCATACTTGACAAAGTCCGATGACAATGCAATATTATAGTGACAGCCAGCTGATCTGATGATAGAAACGGAAGGTGGGCAATAGATTTCCTTGACCGTTAATCGTAAACTACTAGTGTTTGGACTTATTTTAATCTGCTTGATTGCGAATTTGTTTATAAAGCTAGTCTTGATATATATATTTTTCAACAAGAACAAGACTTTGTTCTTAGTAACCTTTTAACTAGCTATTATTCATTTGTTTTTTAAACTGTACTGAATTGGGATTTGTTGTATGGACATAAATTTCGATGGACAAATGATGTTTGTACCAAATTGGGACTAACTCGTGTAAAATATGAGGGGAGCGTTGGCTGTCAAAATTAACATGTGGTCAAAATTATAACATTTGTTCAATAATACGCCACTCGTCACAAGTGGCGATTATATTATAATACCCTCAATTGTGATTGCAATTGTTGAAAGGAATACGATTGTAATTGCATGTTTACACTTGAGTGCGGTCGCGGTCGTCGAAATTGATACTGTTCGATGACTCTGGTTTAGAATTATGAACAATTATTTTATTGATTGTGCAAAAATATTTCAAATTTTGAGTTCCATACAGAACACAAGAACAAGGTGTGCTCGCCTTAATAGAGACAATAAGGAAAGTGTTAAACACATTCTTAATATTAGTTTATCTATCAGTTTAAGTTAAATGTAAATTACTTATAAGCCTAATCAATTGCCTATATTGTAATAAAAATGGGGATCATAATGACTATGAAACCGTACTACGGAAAAAAAATGAGTAAGTTTTGTTTAGATGGTTTCAAAAACATTTAGGGATGGTATTATTGGTATTATCTTATTTCGTATTGGGCAATTTACGTACAATCGTAGATTCCCACGTTTGTATCCTGAGAAGTTTGGTTAGGGATTTTTGAATTGTGATATGACAATAAATAAAGTTAGGTATATACCACCCACCGAACAAAGCCATGCCGTCAAAAGACCTAGTCGTGTTCGGGATGACGTTCGGTGAACCATTGGTGGAGACGGTTCTGAGCGGCCGCTCAACTGTCGTCTCTCTCTAAATCTATGTGCTCCATCTTAGGCCACATCATCGTTTCACATCAAGCGAGATAGTGGCCAAATATAGATCTATAAAACGTAAAAAAAACTTAATTATTAGTAGCTAAATGTACTCTCAGCATAAACTGCCAGCCTTAATAAGTAATCAGTGAGCAACAAAAATGCACTTTGAAACGTCATTAACAAATAACACTATGAATGAAAATTAAGTATCATGATTTTGAAATAAATGGTAGGTATGTTTACCAATTTCTTTCATCATCATCATTATCATCAGCCTATCGCAGTCCATTGCTGGACATAGGCCTCTCCAAATGCACGCCGTTGAGCACGATCCCCGGCTACTCTCATCCAGCTGCTGCCAGCCACCCTGCGAAGATCGTCGCTCCACAACGTCCTACACAACATTTACTCTATAACGCGTCTACCCCAACCAATTTCTTTCCCATACTCAAATTAAAGTCTGGGTCCAGAAAAGAAATGCGAAAACTGACTCTCCCAGTGCTTCTTAAATACACCCTAATTAATCTAATCCCAATCCACAAGCACTTTACACATAAGACCTAAGTTATTTTATTGCTGCTTCTCTGCAAAACACGAAGGACATAACTTCTTCCACTAATAGGTCCTACTTTTTCCCGCTAATCACAAAACCTAAGACTATTTATCTCGAATCTAAACTCGGGTTACGTACCCGGGATCAGCGTCAATCCATCCTTCACGACCAAAGACTAGAAAATTACTTGACCGCGCTTACTGGACTCTCTCGCTCACGGAACATTAGCGGTATTTATCTAATGTACCCCTGTATTTAACGTATGCTGAAGTAGTGTAGCACTACTGTAAGAACAGTTCTTACTCTTTACCGGTCAATAACCACCGCTCTTTCTTCCTCTGCTCCAGACCAGTGATGAGTAGTGTTTCGAAGGAAATATGAGCAGATTTTTTTGTGCAACTGAGCAATGTAGACGAGCAAGTCGCCCGATGGTAAACGCCATGCCTGGCCATAACAATTGCAGTGCAACACAAAACTTTTAATATAAATCAAATCAAATCAATCAATCGTTTATTTGCAAGAATACATACAATAAAGGTCTTAAAACTAATTACAACAGTCAAGTATTCAGCCTGCAAGCAAGCAATAATGCAAAGTACTGCGTAGAACTGCAATGCGCTCATTGCCCCGAGACATGCGAGTTTAGTGTCATAATTATGCCCAATTATTTCACTGGCTACAATGCCCTTCAAACCAGATCACAGTGATGCTAGAGTGCTACTGCATGGCGGGAGAATTTGCAAAGCGATGGTTTTTTTTAATTTATCAAACCTAATATTTCAATTACCGTGTATGGTTAGTAATGTATTAAAACCTAGGATAGGTTTGTTCATTAGGTTCCAACCCAGACGGCCTCTCACATACGATAGGTCGCTAGTCTGTCTATATTTCCTGTCTATCCATTTCACTCCATCCTTCACGTCTAATCTAGCGTACTAACCGAGATTAATAAATGACGCTTAAAATTTAGCCTTTTTTCGGGCCAACTAATGGCCCGCACGTAATTACACGGCTTTTTTATGGCGCCTAATGTGGAGGATTTATTATTGGATTTTGTTGGCGGATTGCGAATGAAATACGGTAGGAGTCAATTATTTAGCTGAAAATTGCACAATTAGCAAAGGTAACAGTCGTTCCATTGAAAGTCAATGTTTTATTTGATTACAATTTCAATTCGTTGGACAGGTTTTTGATAGGTTTCATTCATGAACGAATAATTAATTGTTCAATTTGATATTATTTATTATCAGTACCTACTAACCTCTTTTTTATATACTATTAGTAATAAATAATTGAATTATTCATTTATTTTAAGAATATGGTAGAAATAGATCTAAATAATTATAGTAGTCTAATATTCTGTGCATAAATGTTCCGTTGCATACATTTTTCAATGATATATTAATAAAATATTATATAAAAAGGGACAATAACAAATAAATAGTAATAATAATATTGAATGATAATTACACCAAAGAGACTTTGGAGTGGTAGGCTTTGGCCGAGGTTGTAATACCACCCACCGAACAAAACCATGCCGTCAAGCGACCTAGTCGTGTTTCGGGATGATGTTCGGTGAACCATCGGGGAGACGGGTCTGAGCAGCCGCTCAACTACCGTCTCTCTCTAGATCTATGTGCTCCATCTTAGGCCACATCATCGCTTCACATCAGGCGAGATAGTGGCCAAACATGAATGTATTAAGCGTAAAAAAAAAAAAACCAAAGGATAAATATAAAATGATATTACAATCGTTTTTTTTATTAATAAATTTATATTTATTTATTTTAGGCAATAAGTTATTTATTCATGAACAAAGTATATACGTACAAAAAAATATTTACAAATACGAGTATATACAGTAATAAAGACTAAACTACCTACATCAAAATTTATTATTTATCATAATTTTATTTTATTTTATTTTGTATATTTTAGCGCGATATGTAACTTATTTTTAAAATGTATATTATTGATAAGTATTTACTAAAATAGATTATTATTTCTATTGCATTCCAATAAGGTTAAATGAGGTAAGGTTTTATTTTACCTCTATATTATCGCATATTTTTATAGTGATTATTTTTTATGCATTAGCATAAATCTAATTTTTAACATGCCTGCGCTAGAAAGTACATTTTATTCTCCTGTATGATAACGAACTAGTGTGGGGTTCAGGGTTCTCTAATGATACCACCAGACAAGTGCTAATTTTCAATTGATATTCTTTTGTAAATACCAGGTGTAAGTATCATACTGTTACAATGTATATTAAGATTCAATAAACGTCTGAAATTAAACGTCTGAAACTTACTCTTATTTTCTATCAGAAGAAGGGATTAAGGGGTAAAGGAGATCTCAACAATTGGAAAAAACCTATATTAATGTTATCGATGCGAGAAGGTGCTTAAAAGAAATCTTTCTCTGCTTATAATTATCATCTTTCTACCATTTCTGTGGTAGTACGATGCATTGTGATGCATTACGTACATAAGATAGAAGGCCCCAGCATACCAGCAATGGTTTATATCTAAATATTTGATATACTTACCATTTTTATCAATATTCGTCTTTTTTATAGAACTGAGGGGTGAGACGAGCATGTCGTTCACCTGATGGTTAGCACCACGCATGCCCATGACGATTGCAGTGCCACCCAGAACTTTTAATACCAAAGAAAGCATTGCGTAACATCAGATACTAAGTCTCATATGCCCAGTAATTTCGCTGGCTACAATGCCCTTCAAACTGGAACACCTGTACCTACCTAACCGGCTTCCTGCATAAGAGAGACCAACCACGAGTAAAAATAAAAATGGCTCTCTTTTTCTTTGTTTTGTAAAAATTAAATGTTATTGTTTTTTATTATAATTTATGGTCACGTTCATTTCATCATCATCATCATCATCAGCTCATTACGTTCCCACAGCTGGGACACGGGCCTTCTCTCATAAAGAGAGTAGAGTCATAGACACGTTCGTTTGCCTGCATAATACTGCAATACTTCCACCTACACCTGCGTTAGAATTCAGCAGAAAGAAGCAAACTACAGCATATAAAGGAAGCAAGTTTAAACAAATAAGACAGCAATAAATATAGGTCACTGTTTATTGAAATCTGAATTTAATATAATTATGGATAGGTATTTACAATCATAATTATATGAATAATCTCAGCTACTATATAGGTCATTTATTCACTACAGATAAATAAAAGATAGGTAATACACAACCGATACTTCCCTACTGATATACAAATATAGGATGATTTTGAAAATGTATATCAAGATATATTCAATATTGATTACTGAACTTATATAACTGAATATATTTAAAAAAATACCTTATATTTTCAAAGTTTCTGTACTCTCAAAAAGTATTAGACACAGAATAAAACAATTTTTTATATAATTTTCGGCAATCTTAAAATAAATAAGTAGGTGTAAGGTAACATTATTTTTAATGACTTTTTACTTATTTTTTCGTCTCGTGTCGTGATATACATTTTTAAATCAAAGAGTAGACATTTTATTAGGATCTCATAGAAAGCAGAATATTCGTTTATAATAATGTATTATGTAGATAAAATTTATTAAAGCATAGTGGATACGTCGTTGGAATAAATACTAATAAATAACTTATTATTACTAGATATTTTATATATAAAAGCATACAACACATAAATAAGTGTTATAATAAATTGAAAGAAGTACGAAAGTAGATATACAAAACTATAAAAGTATATAAAACATTTCGTTATTCTCGGCAGTGATTATAAATTCATTTACTGTATAATATGTCATAATAATATAGAAATGCTCTTATTATTATCTACTGACTGCTAGATTCAGAAATTATTATTAAACCAATATTAAGCATTATATCACTGCATCACATATACATTTATATTATACATATTTTATATAACTTCCACGAAATAATAATGTATTTAACTGTTATATAGATCTGCACTATTTATTAATATATACATATTTAGACATATAAAAGAAAATATAGAAATAAAACCTTTTTGGCATATTATTATTATAATTTTCTGAATCTCTCAGTATTTTATAACGCCGTATATAAATATTATCTAACTATCATCACTATTTATATATGTATTATTGTATTAATCAATATAGTAGTTTCTTTGGTATACATTCAGTGATATACTCATACTTTCAACTACAGTTAAAACATTTCAAGTGACCATGAAGTGCCTCAAAATGACATAAATAAATAGTGGTAAGACATCCAAAATCATTATTTTGCAGAAAATAGGATTTGAAAGGACATAATATAAGCCACGCTTTTAGTGATAACTATAGGACATTATTTTAATTTGTGCCCTCTTATAGATGCTCGTGATTATTTTTTAACATTTATTCGTTTACCATTATTTCTTAGTGTTTCAGAGAAAATGTATAAAGTTGTTTTTAATACTACTGAGCAAAACCATATAACATCTTATTTTGAACTACATCGTAAACTACGTAAAAATGGACGCCTCTATAAATCTCAATCTAATTGTATAAAAACCAACTAAATTTGGAGTTCAATGAGCAATATCAAATCTATTATTTTGGGGTTTGAGTATTGGCGTCTATTTCCTGTAATATTGCATTTTGGCACAATCCATAAAAACTGTAATATATATTTTATTCGATTTCTAAGAACAAACATTTATATCCATATATTTAACATTATTATTAAGATCTGTATAACTAGCTCGTTTTAACAGTAACATTTCATATAAAAAGCTGCAAAATACATATAAACATACATAAAATGTATAAGCACAAGCAACAAGGATAACTATGTTAAATGAAAGAAACGAAAATGATTTGAATACTTTTACTTTCAAATTATATCACAAGGATTACAAGAAATCTCCATTAATTAAATCAGACTTAAAAATGTTACACATGAAAACATAAGGCCGTTTACAGTAAATGA
This sequence comes from Petrophora chlorosata, assembly GCA_951640565.1. Taxonomy (NCBI): domain Eukaryota; kingdom Metazoa; phylum Arthropoda; class Insecta; order Lepidoptera; family Geometridae; genus Petrophora; species Petrophora chlorosata. The sequence goes on along the minus strand of OX621203.1, from coordinate 8,193,611 downwards.
CGTACACGATAATAAAGAACAGTAATTTTGAAATACAATTAAACGCCACTGGCTTGAGCAAACAGTTGCTATAATTGAAGAAAACATCCAAACATTTAAAATAAAATTGTTCTTGTCTAAGACAATTATTGTTTCCAATTATATAACTACATGCAAAATCAACATCGGAAGCTCACCTATAATTTTTAAAATTACCTTCCTATTTTACTTCGACAAATTTAACTAGACCTCTTTTCTCACGACTGTTATTGGTTGTAACGGATCAAAGAGAGCTGGTTAGCTTAGCCATTGAACAACATATTTTTATTTGTTTTAACATTGGTTGATATGTTTTATGTACTATCAGTTAAATATGCATTTGCTTTTCAATTTATCATAAGATGTGTGCTTTAACGACCCATAATAATAATTATAACCGTTCATGTACTTCACTGAAACAATATCTATATACAATACAATATTCATATACGACACCGAAATACTGGTAACGCATTTAATTTTAATTTATGTAATATCTAATATCGATAAACATATTTAGGCCTATTCCAATATCATTAGAAAGTTTAAAACGCGAAAATAATACAAAGCCTAACTACTTACCGTATTTTTTTATAATACGTTATCATTATCAGCAATGGTTTATATAGTTGCATAAGTGTAAAATTCAACGCTTTTATTAAAAGTATAATTTTAGCTGCGCACTTAGTGTGAAGTTTCTGACGTGGAATGGAATTCCTCATTGACAACCACATTATGCTATAAGCAATTTATATGTGGGTAAAACAATTTTTGAAAATAGATTCATTATTTAAAAAGGGGCTTAATTGTAGCCACTAAATATTTCAGTGACTTATGCTAAATTTTCACGCTTTCTATTTCATTATTGTAAAAATGCTTAATTCACACATAAAATACTAAATGAAACAAAAATATACAATTAATAAAACCTACTATAAATATAACAGCCCCTAACATTTTACTATTCAATAGTAAAACTGATTTATCTAATATCATACATTCATATAAATAAGGTTTATGGTTTTCAAAAGCAGTGTCGAAATCTTTATAATAATAGTCAGTAACATTAAAATATAGACCAGAAATTATGGTATCTGGTCTGAAGAACAGCGTAACACTAACACTCGTAACTATTTCAATACAGATTACACATCATCAATGCGATTGAAAAAGATTCGAGAAAAACATTTGAATATTACTAATTTTGATCTAATATTAGGTTTCACACAAATCCGTGTGTGGAAGTATCGCATCTTATAGGAAGACTTTAGGCTTCATAGGCCAGTTATTGTTTCCTCGCAGTTCAATTTTGAGTTCAAATACATTCAAATACAATAAATTACGTCATAATCATACTTCGATAAACAACTTTTTATCATTTCTTTAGGTTGATGACATTATTATTTGCGTTACAACTTTCAAAACCTTAGTGAACATTACCTTTCACAATTCTTCAGTAGATGCTATCGGAGCTTTGAGAAGTGGCGTTCTAGGGCTCCTTGATCCATCGGAGTTTCTTGTTGAGGCTTGGAAGTCTTCGTTCGACAAAGAAGCAGGTAGCGTAGCTAATTTGAGTTGGTGTCCATTGAGTTTAATCTCAGTTATGGAATGTGATCTCCCATGGTTTACGTTAGGTTTTTCCTTATTGCTAGTGGTCATGGGGTCGTGGGTTGGGGTTTTAGCCAGGGATTGAGTCACTCGAGTTCTGTTAGATTGTTCTCGTAGCGCCATTTGGTAAGCCACTTCGAATGCTTCGCCTAATGTAAGTATGACTTCAGTTGCTTGATCCTGTAAAAAGTTTAAAAGGAAACTGTAACTTAAATCTGTTTATTTGGCATACTCATTTTTTATTACATATTATGACTATATTTTTATTTTATTAATGAGAAGAGGCGATATAACAAATGTTTATAAAGTGTACCTACCATAGTAGCAACTCGGAAGACATGGCAATAGTGACTCCTGGTGGCGTGGTCTTTTGTAATGTACGCGAAGTGAGTCAAATCGTCAGCGTCTTGACAAGCGCAATGAATATTCCGGATCTCATGCTCGCAGATCAGCTCCTATCGAAACGATTTAACGTTAAAATAGATCTAAATAATAAGTTACACTAAAGGTAGATGGTACTGTGCCAACGCGCAAATATTATAGTCTAAAAATCAATTTAGTCAAAGAGATTTTATATTTAAAGTTATTCTAAGGAATGGCGTTCACACAAAATGGTTCATTCATAAAATATAACGAAATTATAGTATATAAATTATAAATGGTTGGGTAGGGGTAAAAAATCTCTAATATCTTTCAACCGAAGTAAAATTGTTTGTCCTAAAAAACCTTCAACTTTTATAAACAACGAGAAGCAATTTCGATATCAGAAAAAAACCTGAAGCAGAACAGTCAGAAACAATAATTATCCCACTTAACTAACCGTGAAAGGTTAACAAAAAATAATTTTGTAACAAGGGAGAGAAAAAACAATCCTTTTTGTGTAAGAAACACAAAGGCAAGATTGGTCACCGGTCCGATCAAGTGTGAACGATGATCCGTTATTAAAAATCAGGCGGGAAAAGTCGGGGTCTTGTTTAGTGAGGTCCTTTGTCTATGACCCAAGGATGTTTGCCCTTTGCACACTTGGTTGATCTTCAAAGAACTCCCGAAAGAGTCTCCCGGGTTTAAGGTAGTTTATTAAAATTACTTCCGTAGAAAACTTACGAGGAAACAAACATGGGATATTTAATTAAATTATGTCGCTCTTTATCACAAGTCTATAAAATTTGAGTCATATTTTAAGGTGATTTATAGACTTGAATACGCTAGTTTGCCTACTTTAAGATCAATTATGCAGGCACTTCGTAAAGTCAAAAGCACATAAAATTTAGTACAAGTTATGCTCGACCAGACATCATCTTTAAGCGATAGAAACTCACCCTAGTGATAGTGTTGAGGAACTTTACACCCCTATAGCTGATAGACAGGATAATGTCAGGAGAGTCCCGCGGTTCTTTGGTGGTTTTCTTCAACTTCTGTATAGACTTCTTTGTCGATTCCGTGCCTCGGAGTTCCTTGACTACCGTTGACCCTAAATACTGTTGGGAAACGAGGTATCTATTAATATGCTGTTTGGACAAATTGACAGATACTGCCGTTTTTAACCCTACCAATACATAAATCGTTAAACTAATTAGTCACGATTCAATTTTTTGTAAAACATTTAACAATGAAGGAACATGAGAACTTGAAATTGAAATAAACAATGGTTCAAAAGATTTATTTTATTCTAGTATAAAAAAATAAGAACTTACATTAGCTACATATGTCACAGCGCCAGTTACCAACACAAATGGTTGATGTTTCCACTGAGTCTTCAAGGCCCCAGGCACTCCTACCAACAGTTCCGACGGCGCCCTGATCTCCAAATCCGAAGGCCTGGGTGGCTGAGGAGCAGGCCGGTTCTTCTTGCTGCGCTTTAAGGTCTCTCCACCAGGCGGCATCAGTGTAGGAACGACAGGAGGCGGAACAGGTTTCAGGTTTTCTGATATTGGTAGCTTTTCTTTGATTTCTTCTTTTAGCTGCTTTATGTTGTTTTTCTAGAGAAAAGAAATAAATCGGTTATCTAATTGTCTCTGTCTTAGTTAAAGATTACATCTTTGACTTTAAACCAGGGTAGAATTTTGGACTCTCAATTAGTTACTCAGTATCGCCTGGAATTTATGTGCAAATGTAGTACGATTGTTTTCTTCATAAATTATTTATTAAGTAAAATAGTTAAACATCTTGATTTGGAAGCTCGTAGATTGAAGATAAAAATGTAAATAACTAGTTGCGTCCCGCGATTCCACCTATGGTTGAAAAATATCCTATGTATTATTCCAGGAACTAGAGTATAACTGTACCAAATTTCGTCAAAATTGATTCAGCAGGTGCGGCGTGAAGAGGTAACAAACACACACACACACACAAACTTACGCATTTATAATATTAGTGTGATACCTACAAGTTTCCAATCATAAGTTTTACAGTCATCATCGCCTTTATTTAAAAACCAATAAACTCTAACGGAAACAGAGCAACACTTTGCAATACCAAAAACAAATGAATAAAACAACAGAATACAAAAAAGGACTAATTAAATCACGAGGGGTTACAAACAAAGCTAACAATAAAAAGAGAGTAGAAAAAAGGTACTCGAACAGCGATTCACACCTCAGAGGTGGGACACAAAAGTAATGATGCAACGCACAAACAAAATGGCAAGCGGAAAATTTTAATTAGAATACTAACTTTTCAAAAGGGAAACAGTCAGTGTGAACCATCTAATTTGATGCGAGTGTCATTTGGTAATAAAAAAATTGGAATAGAGATGTATTCAGGGGTTTATGAATGGATGTTATTGCGGTAGAATGGACTTGAATGGTGAGGGAGGTAAGAGTGAGCACCCGTAGCAGTTTAGTTTGACTGCAACTATGAGTTTTCTAGTTTGGCGGACAGATTTAGATAACAATTTGAAATTGAATTGTCACTTGTCACGAGAAACCGAACTTATCATTTTTGTATCTCAACAATGAACTGAAAATTAATGATAAGTTACCTATTGTGTGCAAGACGCACCACAGTTGGTGCGTTTATAGAAACCGTCAACATAAAAGAAAACAGGACCCAGAGATTTTCTAATTGTCTTAGGGTGACGAGCGCAGTGGAGTACCGCGCAGGAATTTGCAAAAGAAAGTTCTAGGTGGTACTGCAACTGTTAGGGCAGGTGTTTTGCTTACCATCAGTTGAACGAACTGCTCGTCTCGTCATTCAATTCCATCACAGAATACTTAGAAAAAACTGAACTGAAGCATCACTCCGCAAAGAAATTTAAACAAATAGCGACTCTTGCTATGACGCAATAAAATTCAATTCAGCTCGCGTAGCGCTGCATACCTACCAGTCATATTAACCTACAGAGCGCCTCTCTATCGCATAGCTCTTATCTCTTCTGACGCGGCACGTGTAACGACGCGCGACCCGCCGTCGGTGGCCGGCTATGTACTTGTAGCTTCGTACCTACAGTGCGGAGTGCGCTAGGCCTGATTCCATAAAAAAAAATTACCTATAGTTGAAAAATTTGAAACCACCAATGCATTTACTGTCCAATTTTTTCAAACATTTTTTTTCAGTTATTTCATATATTAAATAACCATAGTCACATTCACCATTAGGTATCCACGTTTCCGACAGCGAGTGGCTCACTCGTGGCTCTGAATAGACCTCGGATTGAGCTCTAATTACCTATACGGAGTTGGCGACGTGTGAAATTAAAAAAAAATGCCTGCAACTAGATGAATGCGGTGCTTGCCGGGTTCCAGTATGGTTGTTTATTTACATATGTTACTGAAGAGATTTTTGGTATATTTTCTTCTATTCATGTTGTAGGGGTTATGTAATTCGTCCACCTCATAAAATAAGGACTAAAGCTGCCCACGTCAGACAATCGGTCACAGATTTTTTTCTGTCAAAATGAAACATACGGAGTTTCATACTGCAACGCACACGTCCTACAAAAAGTCAGTCCAAAATATATGACAAATGATGGTGAAAAAATCGGACCGACTATCAGACCTACAAAAAATCTGACGTCATCGCAGGCACCAATAATGATTGTTGAATAAATTGATTGTGTTGAATAAATTGTTTTGTTGAGTATGATATACATAGTATAGGATTTGTTGGAGAACATCTTGTGCTTGCTCCCAGCTTTTTATAAGAACGCAGTTTTGAATTTTTTTAGAATACACAAGTTTTCGTCGGTAACTTTTTGAAATAACTCGAATACGCACTCAAAAAGTTTCAGTTCAATTGCTAACACGGCTCTTTTTCAAAAGTTCTAGAAGAACAAAAGCTTTTAGATGCGATTCTAGATCCATCTTACCCAACTAAAGCGAAGACAAAGGATTTTAAGGTTTGTCTTGTATAAGGCTAGACTTTTATATAGCTCATTAAATATGAGACCGATTGAAATAAGGTTTCTATTGATTCAACAAACCAATCAATCAAATATTTATTTGCCAGAATACATCAAATATAATGTAGATATTATTATATATTACATTGTCTATTGTATTCAGCTTGCAATCAGGAGTCCAAAAATGAAAAATATATTCTTAAATTAATAAGTTAAGCCAGTTTAATTTAAATAGTTTTTAAATATCTAATTTTGGTTCCCGTTAAATCGATATGTCAAAATGTTTGTGCAAGAGAGTTTTGGTTTATAACAAACTACGTATGTAGGTGTTTCATACTTGTACCAATTATATAATTTTATCTGAAGTAATGTCCTAATAATGTGTGCCCTTGTGTGTAATGTCCGTAGTATAGGACGCCCTGCGACTAGATGGAGCGACGATATACGTAGGGTTGCTGGTAGCGACTGGAGAAGGAAAGCCGAAGATCGGGCTCAGTGGCGTGCTATGGGAGAGGTCTATGTCCAGCATTGGACTGATGTGGGCTGATGATGATGAATGTCCTTCCAAATTATGTTAGCCTTTCAAAGATTGTCTGAAAGAGATCGCTTTGAGCGATAAGACCGCCTATTGTTATGCCGATTACTGCCGATTGCCGATATATACTTATTTTTCATGTACTCTCAACATTAAAGTGTTTATCTATCTATCGTCAAGAATACTTAGGTACTCAAAACACTATCTTTTTCAAACATATCTTTCGAAAAATTTATGAGATTGTCTGTCGCGTCAATCCCCATCTCACCACCCTAAAATCTGTGACGAGATTAAAATGGCTAATCTTTGTCAAATTGCTCATCTGACGGTAATTATCATCACGCATGTGATAGGGGGGTAGCCAGGCAACGCCCCGCAGGTGGGATGTCTGATCGGTAAGTATGGCAATGAAATTTTATATTAATTGGATAGGAAGTGGTTAGTGGTTGTATTTAATGGGTACCTACTTAAGTATTACCGAAAAGTTAATTATAGTCGAATTCTTTTCTTCTGATACTGCCCATCGTATTTGTATTGTATTGTATAGTAGAAATATTACTATCATTTTCATTCATAAGATCATTCATAAGTACTTATAGGTATTGTGCTTTTGTGCTGTAGGACAATTTTATTAAGCCCAATAGTATTAAATTCCAAAGTTAAGTAATATGAATTTCACTATAATTAAATTCCTCTATAACGTAGTTATATTTGTAATTTTCAAGTTTCTAACACATTCTCGGCTTTCATTATATTACCCAGATTATAAACTAAAGGGTTTATTGAAAGTCAATACTTTAAAATATTCAAAATTTACATTCACAGCGACGCTAAAATATAGAGCAGCATATCCGAGAAAGTCACAGACTAACAAATTAATGTAAAAGCAATGCTGTGTATAATGTAGCAGGATTTAAATTAAATTTAAAAAGAAAGTAGCAATGCATCCTTTAATGCAAAAGAAATAATATGAAATAATTTTAATTTATATTCTCATTAAAATTTTGATTATGACTTTAATTTTCTATTCCGAATTAATTTTTATTTTAACTTTGATTATAATTTTGATTTTAATGTTGATATTATTGTTTTGTTAATTTTAATTCTGTTTTAATTTTGATTTTAATTTGGTTTTAAATTTTAATTTTAATTATTGGTTCCTTTAGTTGCAACTTTTTATTAATACTCATTTAAATCTAAACGTGGACAACGCAGTGGACTGCATTATTAATAACATTATAGTTATTTGAAACTGATGCCTAACATGTATAATGTAGTTGTTTGTTGTCTCGAAATAAATAAAAAAAAATACATGAAAGAAAATGGATATAAAATTAATCCATTAAATATTGACTCTTATACCCGATAAGGAAGATCGTTTACGAAATGTATTCAAAGATGGTTTAATGCATTGAATGCATGAATAAGTGAGCACCTGGACTTGGAAATATACTTTATATTGGTCATGAATATTTATATACTGCTCTCTTGATACAAATGCTATAAGGTATGGGTGATGATTATGTTTTAATAATGTCAACAGCTGATATAAGCCTGCAATTTATTGAATGTGAACTCTCACATGCGATTGTAGCACATATTTTTTATGGATTAAGGATGGTAGTGAACTCAATAATATGTCAATATTCGGCACAACGTTACCCCTACATGGTGGACGTTCCGCCTATCCGTACTAAACGTTTCGAATCTTCCTTTTTGGTGCGAACGTCGAAGGAGTGGAATGCCTTGCCGTCGTCTGTATTTCCACATAAATACAATCTGGGTGTGTTCAAATCAAGAGTGAACAAGTACTTACTGGGTAAGCGTGCTACATCTTCGACCACATCGTCGCTTCCCATCAGGTGAGATCGTGGTCAAACGCTGACCCAGACATATGTAAAAAAAAAAAATTTGCTTTCTCTCAACATCTTGAGGAAGTTGTAATATTCAACTTTATCACCATGGATGTGATTGCTGTAATGTATAAGTATGCAGACTTCTCCAGTAGTCATATTAAGATAAACAGTGTACATATACAGCAAAAGGAATTGTTTTTTCAAACCCAGAGTTTGTACCTACCTACTTCACTTGCATATGAGGTGGTAGGTCTCTCATATGCGATAGGCCGTCTGGGTTAATACTACTGCTTTATAAGATTTTCAGCTATACCGGCCACTAAGTAGTTGCTCAGCTATTTAGCTACGTATGTTCTGGTTTAAAATACATTAGTTCTTTATGGAACACACCAATGCCAATAATTTCGATGGCTAATTGTAGCCAGCAAAATTACTAGGCATTATGAGATTTAGATGATGCGCAACTGAGACGTGAATATCTTTAACACTTGTTGGACAGATTTATTACATCGTAAACTATGTCATAAAGCCATCGAAATAAGAACGATAAAGCGCAATTTGTCACGGAAGTGTGATCACACTTAATCATCACACCACCCTCCTCCTACAATTGCATTCATTGACTTTAAAGCCGGAGGGCACGGATTAAACACAAGTTGTTACGTAATAGGGGGTATCATAGCAACTCTTCTTTACAGGATAATCGCTATTCTTGAGAATAGCTGGTTATCCTTTATAGCACTGCCCAGTCTTTTGAATTGATTCATTTTATTTGAAGCTATGGTATCGATCAACGCCAGTCCATAACAACCAGAATCACGTGTCACCCATACATTTGAATTGATAAGTCATGAAGCAGCGCACTCGTCACAAGATTTAGGAAGAAAGTCCAAGGTAACGAAAGAAACTGGTATGCGAAATTTTCTATAAGATTTATAAGTGGTCGAATTATATATATATATATATATATATATATATATATATAGATATATATACCTAACTATATAGGTAACTAACTAAGTTACCTAAACCAAGTAATTTTCACACAGTATTTTAGTAGCTCCCGTTGCCTGTCCTGGCACCATAGCAACTCCCTATACCGTAATCGTTTGCTCTCGAGCAATGTGCAGGATATCCTTCTTACAAGCATTCTGATTGAGATTGCTCACTTTATTGCATTGATAATATCTTCGTGATTTATAGAGTCGTCGTACTTTCTTGTTATGAATACAAATTGGAAATCAAGAAAGAGGTTTTTTTACCGTCGTTTTATGACTAGTTATTTTGCTTGTCTTGTGATTATCATTATCATTGTCAACCTCTACCTATCCAAAGCTAATAGTTAACATTTCTTCATTTTCACCCTCTTCTTCCTGGTCCTGTAGTAATTGTAGCCCCGAAAATAAACAATATTGTCTGTCTAAAACATCTTTTCGTCCTTTTAAAAAGTGTTAATATCTATCTTGAATAAGAGTACCTTGGGGTACTCCACTTTTAATCCCGGAAATCCTCCTTCACAACATATTTATTCTAATAGCTTTCACTTCAATTGATCAATGGAAACACGTTCACGATGGGAAACCATGCTTTAATATTCGTGATCCGATATCTTTAGAAGAAGCTTATGGAATACGAAGTGCTACTATACTATATTGAACGCGTGTTTAAATTCTATAGACATCGAATTGATAATAACTAACGAACACAATGCCGGCTACAGTTTTGGTTGGCGGTTTGATTTGCAAATGCTAAAATAAGTGTTTGTGTATGAGAAGCATGTGTGTGGTCTTTTGTATTCATGGTATTGGAAAAAATAAGGAAAATCTGCATTATGCATCTTCAATGGCGTACGTGATGTATGAGAGACTGCTAAGTATCAGAAAATTGATTTGGATGTACCTAAAAACATAATACTAGCATAATATAACATAACAGCTTATTATAGATTCCGGAGGAAAGAAAAAATGATGATAATCTCACAACACTCAAAACTTGTTTCCTCTATATAAAATTATTTTTCTCGTAGCGGTCTGGTTTTAGAAGATTTATTAGATCTAAGTTATAACAATATTTTCAAATCACTTACCAAAGTATTGAGATCAGTGTTAATATCCTCCATGTGGTTGGCAGGTCCATTGTGCTCGCCGGAGACCGATGCCAGTATCCTTTTCCTATGTCCAGCCTTCTGAATTTCTAGCACAGCAGTCAGTTCCACCTCCCAAATCCTTCTAACTCTATCCATATCAACATACAAATGTTTTCTAAACGTATCACTATATTGTTCTAGATTAATTTGCCTTAACCATTCGTCTACAGATTCATTTTGGTTTTTATTACTTATATTATTATTGTTGTGATTATTGCTTATTTCAGTTATTTTAAGAGGTAATTGTTTCGATGATTCTATTATTTTGTGTCTATCGTTTTCTTCTATTCCCATTTCGCGTAAGTCATTCTCGTCTAATATACCATTCTGAAACAAAACATGACAATAATAGAAAATATATAGAAGTACATTTTTAAACATTCAGTGAAACAAACTTTTTAAAAATGGTTTATTAGTCATTCTGTGTTCGAAAATATTTACAAAAAAATATGATATCTCATTCATTTCCAACTTATACAAAAGTCCAAGTCTAGAAATGAATTAGATAACTAAATCTTCTAGTGATTTGGAAATTGGCTTTGCGAGGATATGTTAGAACCCAAGAGTTCAATTCAGAGCGGGACATCGTTTTGGGATTCACTTAACAAAACATAAAATATAGCACATTATTTTAGGTTCATAGCTTGTTCATGATGAAATAACATTGTAATAGTTGCTATTACTAGAATTCAAGTAAGAATTGTCTATAATTCACAAATATACTTACAATAAAGTCAATGTCATCGTAACCGCTTTCCAGGAACAAAGTCTCGTAATCATGAAGTCCCATTCCAGATAACCAAAGTCCAAGGTTGGAAGCCACAGAAGGACTGAGGCTGGATTCGGAACAGCTCAAGCCAAGCCTGGAAGTGAACTCCTGCTCCAGTTCCGATACGAAAACGGACTCGCGTACTAACTTGCTGCCGAATGATGCCATTATCTCGGAGATCTTCGCCCATTCCTCCTGTAGGACAAAAATAAATAAATTACTAACGAACATTTGAAGAGGTACCTTTTTATTATAACAATGGAATTTTTTACATAGTTAAAATAAATTATTATACCCGATGTTAAGGAAAACGATAACAATGCTCTCGATTAAATATTATTTCAAAGAAACCTTATTATTTTAAGTAGCAAATTTATAAACCTCATTGGACCAATGCATGACTTGATTAAACGGTTTATTCGCCCATTATTTTATTCGCCCATTATTTTATTCGCCCAACGATCACATACATAGATCCTGACCCTTAACTAGGATTCCATGTATCTAGGGAACCAGAAACTATGAGGGCCATGGTCTCACAACACCCAGACACGAGACAAATGCTTGCGCTTTTTTTTCTGTGCACAAACATTTGTCCCGTCGCGGGAATCGAACCCGCAACCTCAGTGGTGTATAAGATTTGAGCCAACCTGCCCAACCACTACACCACGGAGGCTGTCTTGTCTCTTTTGTTTATTATTGAATCAATAATAATACATGTTATTGATAGTATGTAAGTAGCGATGTAATGTAAAAATGCCGAGTGATTATTTTGAGTCAATGAGAATTGTAACTACACGTTTAATAAATATTTTTTAAATGTGTAGTTACAATTCCCATTCCTTTGCACGTTGATACATAAGTTCAGAAATAATTGTAATTTATTCATTGAGCTCGTCCTTCTCGACATCTTTACCACAAGTAAAAGAAATACGGCAAAAACACTATAGCCTCAGGTCTTATCACTTCCGTTAGGTTTCGCATCAGAACGTGGCTGTATAAACACATCTGCCTCGACCGTTTATAAGTACACCTGCCTACCTGCTTCGCGACATTATCAAAAAAAAAAAACAGAGAGGACATGGAAAAAATAAGTAATAAATTAATGATGGGGGCATCCACCCGCATGTGATAGATAATGCGTTGCAGAGACATTTTTTTTAAATATGACAATGTAAGATGTTTCGTTAGAGATATGAGGAATGGTGATAGAGATAATAAATTGTATCTTATTGGATAAACACATATTTATATAGATAGATAAACACTTTATCGTAAAAAAACCTTAAAAATAGGTAGATGAAAAACAAGTTCATTTCACAGTAATCAGCATAACAATAGGCGGTCTATATACCTAATTATAGTTATGTTTTAAAATAATGTTCCATGCTAGTTTAAGCCTTGTATTTTGTATTATAAACCCAGTTAAATTGTTAACTGTCATTCTTCTCCTGTGAGTTTATTCATCTGTTTATTAGTATAGATTACTAATATTATAAAGAAGTAAAATTGTATGTATGTTTGTGGAGGGTAATCTCTAGAACTACTGATCCGATTTTGAAAATTCTTTCACTGATTAAAAGCGACATTATGCCTGAGTAACATACATAAGCTATATTTTGTTACGTCAACGCTAGCGAATTCGCGAGCGATTGCTTATTTGAGTATAAATAGTAATCTTAAATCATGTTTTTCGATTAGCTAGGCATTTATGTATGTATCTAACAGATTCAATCTGTTTAATTGATTTGATATTTTAAACTTTATGTCTAATCAAAATACTGAACATTATGATAACGAACGCTTGTACAATACAATACAATACAAAAAAGCGTTATTGTACACCATAGCAGAGAATAACAAGTAACAGAAATTGGCTTAAAACTACAGTACAATCGGCGGACTTATCGCTAAAAGCAACCTTTGGATGGAAAGAACTAACGGAGTGAGAGAAGTCGGCGGTGCAAATAAATTATATTAGAAATTTGATTTCACTTGTACTAACAGTATAAAGAACTATCCTAAGTCTTCTTGGACTGTGAAAACTTGCGATGATTTGTAAGTTTTGCCGCCAAGCAGTAGTGCGCGAGCATTACTGTGTTCCGGTTTGGAGGGCATTGTAGCCAGCGAAATTACTGGGCATTATGAGACTCAAGAGCTAATTGTCTCAGGGTGACGAGCGCAGTGCAGCGCCGAGCAGGATTTTGGCAAAACAAAGTTCTGGGTAGTGCTGTTACTGTTATGGGCTGGCGTATTGCTTACCATCAGGCAAACGACCAGCACGTCTCGTCATTCAGTTACATAAAAAAAAAGTTATATAGAATATTTTTCCTAGTAATAACTGATGATTTAGGTTTGCAAAATACAACGATTTAACGTTGAAATGTGGAATCTTTCTTCTAAGTCATGGATAAAACAAGTTAGCACAAAACGAAGCGATATAAGTAAAGACATCATCAGCAAAAACTATGCCAGTCTGTTAAGTTATTCTTTACCTAAAAAATTAACCAACGATGCAATTGTCCTTAAAACCGATAAAGAACCTCAGGTGGTAGCATTGAAAAGATAATTTCGTTTCCTGCTTTTGTCATAAACCTAATAATAACTTACGCACTGTAGGTCTGTTGTTAGAAACAAGGATGTGTCATGCGTTTTGCTTTCGACGACTCATTTGCGATGCTCATAATGTTATTACTGTTAGGCTTCACCAAAAGCATAGGAAGTTATGATCAATGCATTTATTTTATTATTTAATTTATTTCGTTGATGACTGATTGATTTTGTTTTATTTTATTTGAGCTTATGGTTTTTACATATTGAATTTGTATTATGATTGAATTTGTTACGTATTCTGTGGTACTGTCATTTTCATCTCTGCTAAGTTTCGTAACAGTAAATTATGGAATGAATCTAAGAATCCCGCTTACAATAAAATTTCTGGAAAACCCGAAATATTCTCCCATGACCATAAGTAATCTTCTTGACACTTAAACACTATATAAGGTTATAATTATCAAGTATACTTAAGATTAAAAAATCTTACCTGCTCATCAAACGGGCTAAGTATCGACAAGGACTTGTCCCCGCTCTGGGTCGAACTCGTCGTATTGCTCCTTCTCCTGACTTCCTCTTCGACCCCGTTGACGTTCCTCTCGACCCCATTGGAGACGTTGTTGGGGGGTTCAGTTGGAGACGAATCGTAGACGGATTTTAGCTTGCGCAGCGTCTTAGGACGTTCGGCTGGCATCGGCCGCAGCCCGATGCCGTCTAGCGTGGTTGTGGAGCCTTTGAACAGGCCTGTAGACAAAAGAAAAGAGATCTTAAAAGTTACGCTATAAAGAATAGTGTCTTACAACGTTGAGCGGGAATTTATGCAACTGAGCAATGTGACGGAAATTTGTTTGCCTGATGGTAAACGCCGCGCTTGCCTATAAAAAACAATATCCTTGAAACTGGATCAGTGTATCACCTTATCGAAGAACCTAGAAAGAACGGCAAGAAATTGAGTGGATTTTTCATTATTATAAATATAAAATGGCGACACTCGCGTTATGATTGTGTCGGATAACTCCGACCAGGTTTCGGATAACTATGATGTCCTTCTTCCGGGAGTTTACGATTTGGATTGGCGGCGCAGACTAAGCTAGTAGTGAGTGCAGCAGTTTAATATGAATAATGAATATTTCGACACACGATAGTTTCCAAACGTTAATTGGTTTTTCCTAACTACACTCGAGAGCAATGAATCCGGGTCACTTAAAGAATGTTAAAAATCTCGGAAACTAAAAATGATAGGTTAATGCAATAAATTGTATTTAATAGACAATGTAATACTCCTTAAATGAAAGTAAAAAAAATATGAGTCACCATACATTTTATTAACACAAAATTACATAAAGAAAAAAACTGCTGATCTCTCCTTAAAACAAAAATAGGAAACATGAAATTTTTGAACTTTATTACGATTTTCTTGAATTTTAATACTTCGTATTGCCTCCTCGTGCTTCCATTACTGCGTTTACGCGGTTTGGCATGCTGTACACCAAGTTCCTTATACGATTTTGGGGAATATTCTCCCATTCCTCTGTGAGAGCAATTTTGAGCTCACGAAG
The DNA here is from genome assembly GCA_951640565.1 of Petrophora chlorosata. Classification (NCBI taxonomy): domain Eukaryota; kingdom Metazoa; phylum Arthropoda; class Insecta; order Lepidoptera; family Geometridae; genus Petrophora; species Petrophora chlorosata. The sequence continues at coordinate 8,178,228 of OX621203.1, read as the reverse complement.
CGTGATTGGGGGAGGGTTTCGTTGTTTTACGCATCTGCCTAGCTCGTCCCAAGCATGCTCGATCGGGTTGATATCCGGGCTGCGCGCTGGCCACTCCATACGAGTAATGTTCATCTCTTGAAGGTAGTCATTCACAATCCTACCTGTATGAGGTCGGGCATTGTCATGCATAAATATAGCATCCTCACCTAAATTGACCATAAATGGACCAACGTGATCATTGAGGATTTCTTCCACATATCTTACGCTAGTTAAAGAGCCGTTTTCTATGATCACCAGCTCTGTGCGACTTTCAGAAGAAATTCCGGCCCACACAAGTACAGACCCACCACCGTAGGCTACTTTTTCTTCGATGCATGCTTGCTTGAATCTTTCCCCTTGTCTTCGATACACTCTGTGTCTTCCATCGTGCTTGTAGAGCATAAATTTTGATTCGTCGGAGAACATAACTTTTGACCAATCTTCAATACTCCAATTTACGTGGCTCTGGGCATATCTTAGTCTCGAAATACGATGCCCACGCTCCAGTTTAGGGCCGTTTGCAGGTCTAAGGGGTTTTAAGTTAGATTCAGCAAGCCGACGTCTTACTGTCCATGCACTTGGGTTACTTCCTCCGAGGCGTCGAAACTGATTGGTGAGTTCAGTTCCTGTGAGAAAGCGATTTCGAAGCATGGTGTTCACCAAGTATCGGTCTTCTCGTGCTGTGGTACACCTGGTTCTGCCCGTTCCTGGTCTGCGTAGGTTAGAACCAGTTTCTTCGTAACGTCGGAGAACTCTTTGTACTGTTGACAGCGACACACCGACAGTCCTGGCTGTATCGCGCTGACTCCGGCCGGTTTCCAGCATTGTAAGTATTCTGGTGCATTCTTCAGGCGTAAGCGACATAATTTCAGCTTGAATAATGAATATAGAGCACTATCAACATGGTTTATGTACCCACATAAATGACAGATTACAAACAAAAGCAAAACCAAATGCTGTAATTTCGTAGTTCCATCTTCGAAAGTGGCCCTTTTTCAAATTTGATTTTTTTATGATATAACTTTACAATAACTAAGAAGTTTTAATACCTTCATTTAAGGAGTATAACATTGTCTATTAAATACAATTTATTGCATTAACCTAGCATTTTTAGTTTCCGAGATTTTTAGGATTCTTTAAGTGACCCGGATTCATTGCTCTCGAGTGTATTATGTTGATATTATTTTTATGTTAGTTTTTAACAACATTATTGTTTCATAAGTGATAATATATTAATCCACATATCAAAGATAACTGAGTAAAAACAAGGTTCCTTAAGTGTAGTAAATATAAGTTTATGAAAACGGTGGTTGCCAAGAAAAATATATCATACAAAAAGAAACATAAATCCACTTGTCGTATCACACATGTTTTTACTCGAAGCTCTTCGTATTGAATTACTTTACATTGAACTTAGCAGCATAAGAACTTGTTCATCTTTAATGTAAAGGTAGCAAACAACACGTTGGGGTAACGCAAGGTGCTAAAAACATATGTCGCTTTGACGAGAATTATGAGAAACTTGAGCGGGTACTAGAGGGTACTTTTCTTCCGATACTGTCTGTTCAAATAGGTTGTCTGAAAGAGATCGCTATAAGAGATAAGACTGACCATTGTACTATCGTAGAGAAAATAAAAAACATACTTAACAAATAAAAAAATATATTAAAATTTTAGTTTTTTTTTTTATTGCGATTGGCTTACGTTTGACCCAGCGACGTCCTATCAATGATCTATCACGCTTACCAAGATAGTATGTATCTGTTCACGCGAGACTAAGATTCCTAGATTGTAACTATAGGTGCTCTTACCTATCTATTATACTAGGTATACCTATGTAGAGTTTACCTATCTATCCATATAAATGGTGTTCGTAGGTAAGTGCAACACTTGAGAACGGTTGGACTGGCAATTTTTTTTAATGTTCGTAATTGTCCGAACAATAAAAAAAAAATGGAAAGGTAGAAAGAAAGAGACCGAGGGGTCGTACCCCAATACGATGGACTGACCAAGTGTCAAAACAACTAGACACAAACATATAAGACCCCTTTCACGGTGCTGAAGATCGTCACGAGTGGCAGAAGATGATTAATGACTGTGGTCGGGAGCATCACGACGCTCAGCAGGGAGCAAACGACTGGAGGAGAAATAGTCCAAGTTAGTTTTTATGGAACGAAAATTTAAGAAGTTGGCCAGAAAATTGAGAAATTCGTTAACAACTGAAAATGCTTTCCCTTGCGGGTGAAACTAGTTCTCAATATAAGTTAACAAATATAAAAGAAATCGTAGGATTCCCCGCATCCGGGATATTGAAAACCATTAACTTACGTACTTATAAAATTTATTTACCTACTATTAGTTGATCCATACAAAAAATTATCCTGCATGTACCTATAGTTAAAAAAGACCATATCCGTGTATACCTATAACCATGATGTAATCTTCTTGCATAACTATACCTACCTACCTTTGGTGTAAATAGGTAAGGTACTTGTAAGTTTGTTAGTAAATGCGGTCTGTCTTTACTTTCTCTCAAATGAGGTATAAGCTATAAACGCATTCAATAGTAATAAATAGAACAAACATAAACGGTGAAGGAAAACATCGTGAGGAAACCGGCATGTCCAAGAATTTATCACAAAAATTCAAGGACATGAGACATCTAACAACCCGCACTGGGTGCACCCGCACCCAGCGTGGTGAATTATGGCCCATACTCTCTCTAAAAGGGAAGGCCCAAGTCCCAGTAGTGGGAACGTAATGCGCTGTTGATGAAATTGAACAAACATCTGCCCATTAAGATGACAAACGCAGTGCCGCGGAGGATCTTGCAAAACAAAGTTCTGGGTAACTCTGCCACTGCTATGGGCACACGTGTTGCTTACCATCAGGCGAACGACCTGCAGGGGAATTGTGTAACTCAAGCACCGATCCCGATCGCTTTATAAAATATCGTGTTAGCGATCGCGATCGGTATTAAAACTTTTCTAGTCAAAGTCCGCGTCTCTATCCCAATCACGATTGCTTAAAACGATATCGCAGTTTGAAGGATACCAAATGCCAAAACCTTCCAAATTTAAAATTGAAAACGAGCTGGATCGGGTCGCAAGTTAGACGATTCCATAGCTGCTCGTCTCTTCACTCAATTGAATTTTTTTTATGGTACGTAAATTGCGTGGTAAGCGCCACGCCTGCCCATAACAATTGCAGTGCCACCCAGAACTTTTAATACCATAAAAAGCGCGTAGCACTGGATTGCACTCATCACCCCGAGACATCAGATATTAAGTCTTATATGTCCAGTAATTTCGCTATTCGCTTCTAAAAAAACTTTCAAGCTTGTAAAAAGATATAGTTATTCTTGGAATGACTAAAACTGTACTCTAGTTTCTTATCAAGAATAGTTGACTACAAATTATGCCTTACAATATTTGCAACCTACTTCAACGACGACAAAGGGACGGTATCAGCAGAACTTAAATTGTGAATACATATTATGATAGACAATTATTGTTATGTCATTGGTGAGTGAGGTCACCTACCGTACGCAATGCTAGGAGTATAAATCTACTATAGATCTCCGGCGGCTTCCCAAGATAATAAGTAGCGTATGACTTTTTCTAGGGCCTAAACTTTATCAAAATCCGTTTAATGATATTTGTGTGATTGAGTAACAAACATCCATCTATACATCTATCCTTCACATTCTTACTTTAATTAATTAATTAATATTATTATAAACGCGAAAGTTTGCATGTATGGATGGATACTCTTTCACGCAAAAACTACTGAACCGGTTTAATAAAATTTGGTATATTTTAGGACTTAGAATAGCACATAGGATACTTTTTATCCCGGTAAACCGCGGGTGGAACCGCGGCGCGCAGCTAGTTTATAATTTTAGTAGGACGATAGATTTTGATTGTATTGTTTATTTAATACAATCAAAGTGTCTCATCTGCACTTGTTTGAATATTGGCTTAGCAAGTTATTTTTAAACGATTGCAACTTTCACCATTTCGCATTCCAATGATTGGAATGGGGATTCAAGTGTAATATATAGTCAAAACACCATACTACTGAAGTACTATTACGATCTGACTGTCCTTGTTTTATGTTGTTAATATTATTGTAGACCTTACATCCCCGTCTTTAACATTTTGATAATTCCTCTCCATCCAAAGGTTGCCTGGAAGAGATCGCTTTTAGCGATAAGGCCGCCCATTGTAACACTTTCTTTAATTGTTTCTATGTAATGTCTTTAATTTAATGTTTGCAATAAATCGTTTATCTATCTATCTATCTATCTTGTTGTCAAAATTGGTATTCTGTAAAATCAAGTTATGCGTACCGCTATCGTATTCCAGTCGTACGGTTCCAAAAAAGCTGTTATCATAGCAACGCTATCGAAATACGCTAGTTTACAGATAAAGAATACCAATTTAGTCAAAACAGCTCTACCTATAGCAAGCGACCGGCCCAAATCGAACTAAATATTGAACAGATTACGAAGACTGACAATATTGTCAACTTTTTCATTTTTAGAATATTTGTTTCTAAGCAATAATAGTTTACCAAACTTTAAAGCTAAGAAACAAAAATTCTATATATTCAAGGGTTTTCTTCATCAATATGGAATTGGAGCTAGTCGTAATTTAGACCTGTCGTTTGATAAATATGTGAAATATTTTCAATAGATGTCGCGCCCGTCATTCTAAGACGATAAAGAAAAGGTATTTTGACTGATGAGCCGTGTCGTGGTAGCTCAGTTGGGTTAGAGCGTTTCCTGTACTGAAGAAGAAGGTCCCGAGTTCGAAACTCGGCTGCGGCGAAACATTTTGCATATCTAAAACAGTTTTTCATTCAGAGTTTGGAAACTATCGTGAGTCGAAATATTCATTATAAATAAACGGCTACAATCACGTTATGATTGTGTCGGAATAACTCCGACCATCTCTGTCCATGTCTGCGCTGCGAGTCCAAAGCGTAAACTGACGGAAGAAGGACATCCTAATTGTCCGAAACCTGGTCGTAGTTATCCGACACAATCATAACGTGAGTGTAGCCGTTTATACCTATATTTATAGTTTTTTCATTCGTTTCATGGTTAACATTAGTTGACCTCCGAAACTGCTCCGAAATTACGGGGGTTTTTACTGTTTAAAGGATTACGATCAGGAAAATCCTAATCATAGATAATAATATGTGTTACCAAGTTAGGTACTGGAGTAACAAAAATTGACACATAAGGAAAATATAAGATGAGGATGATTTGTATCCAGTTTTATAGAAATCTTTTATAGGTATCTGTTAGCAATTATAGTACCTACTTTTTTTAAATATATAATTATGAGTAGAGCAGTAATAGAATTGCATTTCAGTATGCGATATTCAGTAGAACACGTACGAGTAAGTAATAACATACATATGTAGGTAGGTAGGAATAAATATAAATAGGTAGGTATAAAAACATTGTTTCGGAATTTTGTTGGAATGTTTATACTATAAAACATTATAATGATGTACACCGCTCTATTTCCCTATGTTAATAAAACTGTGTCTGGTATAAACTCGTACCAACCCTATAAGATACCATTACTGTTGACAAAATGTAATCGTATACTAAGTTTTCCACGATACGGGCCTAGAACCTAGTGTGGACCCGCCGTTATATTTACTGTTTTTTTTATAGGTATATTGTAACTAGTAGTTACAATTTGTTTAAAAAAAGGAAGTTGATCCAATTAAAATATATGAAAAATATTTTTTAAACCCAAACCTATTTATTAATAAATTTTTATCAAGATTAATATGGCCAATCTTCTCTTTATAAGAGATGACCCGTGACCCAGTGGAAACAATGTGCTGATGATGATGATCGCGATTTTCAACCCGGAACCCAAAAAAAACATGTAAATCTACAGACAACGTTCCACCATTACATGGTCTAAAATGCTAACCGTGACAAATTACCGAATCCAAATACCACAAAAAACGTGACTAATCGATAACTCTACCATAACCATAAAAAAGAAAAGAGAAAATACAACCAACCATGCCAAGGTCCACTCGATAGAGTTATCACTACAAACAGGTCTGTAGAGAATGAAATACCGATAGAAACTCTACATTTAGATCAGGGACAAAAGGCTAGACTTCTGTAAGTTAAATTGATGAGGTAGGTAGAGATAACATTAAAGTTCAACCTTACTCTACTTCAAAGGACATGATGTAGAGTCATAGAGTCACGATTTAAAAACAGTACGAACCACAGGCTACTTTAAGATTTCAAATAATCAGAAAAATGAAAAATGATATTGCTCGGGTAGGGATCGAATCTGCGTCTTCGGAATACCGTCCTGACGTTGTAAACACTGGGCCATCGAGCCAATCGCTCGAGCAACCAAATGTATTTTTATCTCATGACTTTATTTACTCTTACGGTGACGATGATTTCTGATGGGTGGGTATTTCTGATTATTTAAAATCTTTAGCTTTTGGCATAGCATGCGCTAATTCCTTTAATATTAAACTTAAAGATTTCATTGACAATGTCATTGATATACACAAAGATACGAAATAGGAAACAAAGATGATCTTATCTAATCAATTGAAGTATCAATTTGGATAAGATAGATAATAGTTATCAATTATCAAGTACCTAAGTGTCTAAGCTTGTTAAATAATATATCAAACAAATAGACTTAGATGTTAGGCTATGAATACTTCATATATAGGTGCCCTTAATTTAGCCATAAACACATTAAACAGTTCCGTGACGTTTGGACAGACAAAACAAAGGCTAAACCACTGAAGATACGCGCGAAACGCGAAATTTAGAATATAATTTGCTTATAGACAAGGGCACTGAAAAAGTTTTTCAATTTCTTTGGGAAAACGAGAAAATCACGGTTGAAGCCGCGGGTGGGCCGGCTTGTTATGAATATAGTACAAGTATTGTACTCCATGACGCATAATTACAGTTATAATTCATTCTAACAAAGTAGACAATTCAAACTACATTTGCATGCTTCCGTCGTATGCATACCATACAATTCAAGCCAATTGGCAAAAGCGGAGACCACGTGGAAACATCATATTATGAATATTGTTAACTAGTGATAGTAAAACAGTCGCCATTTATTTCAATTAATATGATACAAATATTTGAGCATCTCAAAATTTTAAGTCATGTATTTTCAATTGAAGTGGAACTGGGCCGGACATATCTGCCGCATGTCGGACGAGCTCACCACAGAGTGGACCCCATTAGTCCCCATACAACGTTAAACGATGCTGCGGCAGGCCCAGAGACGAACTAGACGCTAACTGGAAGGACTGGACACAAAAAGCCTTAAACCGTGAGGAGTGGAAGGAGGGTAGGGAGGCCTTTGCCCTGCCGGGACAAACCAGGCTAATAATAATCAATAATTTTGACTCAATCACATGACTACTTTGAATGGAATGTCAAACATAAAAGAATTTCACAAAACGTTGTACTAAATTTAAATACACAAGTTATTTTTGCATCATATTATTATGCATACAACCATAAAACTGGTTTCATAGATCTACAAATATGAAATACAAAATTATATTTTCGACTAGTGGAAATGTGACCTTCCTCAAAGAGATCACATCCATTTTAATATTTACTTAAATATTTTTCCATAAAAACATTAAAACCGAAATGCTGTACCACACGCAGTAAGTACCATGTTTATATGAAAGTGACAGTAGGACCGTGGTACCATAAACAATGGCGAACAATAGTCCATTGTAGCCCTTGGCTTCCGATGATACACATGATAATTATGTAACTTATGGTGCGGTGGCAGCTTTTAATGATATAAACATGAGGTGGAATGTGTATACTAAGCCTAGTGGAATATAAATAAATTATAGAATACTAAATAACGAATTTCAGTTAAGTAAAATTTCAAAAATCACAAAAAATCTATTGACCTACCTGAGTAGTGTTTCTTTTTCCGATACGATGGTAGAGTCATTGTAATCTTTGAAGTTCATAAGTGCGTCTGTGATGCCAAAAATGAATTAGGAACTTTTGGACTTTGAACTTTAAAAAATAAAAAAACGGCTGAACCGATTTTGATAAAACATGTCTAAGAACCACCGGCACCGCTAAAAAACCTGCGTTCGAATAATAAAACCGCATCTAAATCGGTTCACCCGTTTAAGAGCTACGGTGCCACAGACAGAAACACAGACAGACACACAAAGCGGTCAATCTTTAAAAACCCTCCTTTTTACGTCGGGGGTTATAAATATATTATATGACAATGAATTCAATGAATCTAAATCAACAATCGGTTGTTGTTGCAGTTGGCAAATATGCCAAAATGAAAAAATATTAAAATAGCAATTTTTTTTGTGATTGGAAACACGTGAAGTAAAAATAAATGATGACCTTGAAAACGACTTTGATGACGTATTTCGATCTATAGAGAAAGTGATAAATATATACCGATAATAAGATTTAAGATAAGCCTGTAAACTTAATGCACTCGTAAATCGAAGACTAGATTAGCTTAGCGATTTGGTTTTTGCAAGGCTTCGGCCAATTCAATAAACCTTGGAACCAAATTATTAAAGACTAGCTGTTTCCCGCGACTTCGTACGCGTACCGAGAAAACCCATAGTCTTATTTTTTCGAAGACCGTTTTAGCAAAACCTCCTCAGTATATATAAGAGCGCCTACTACGAAGAGATCTTGCTGTATCTTCGTACTCACGCAAAGGATTTTGATCTAACGTACCTTATAATCTAGTTTGGGACTAATGTTACTGACCCTAAAAACCCTAAAAACCGCATTAAAATCTATTCAACAGTTTCCGAGTCTATAAATTACAAACAAACAAACAGACAAAAATTCTAAGAACTGTGGAGTCATGTTCAGTAAATAGTCGAACCCAGTAGGTTTTACAAAAATAAATTCCACTGTACAGAATTGGCTTAGTTCCATTTTTATAATAGTAATATAGTAAGAGCGAGTGTGGATCAGTGGGAGAAAGTGCGACTTTCGATCCGATACACCCGAGTTCGAATCCCGCTGGCCCCGCACCTCTAACTTTCTTAAGTTATGTGCGGATTTAACACTAGCTCTAAAAACGGTGAAGGAAAACATCGTGAGGAATCCGGCATATCCAAGAATTTATCACAAAAATTCGAGGACATGTGACATCCACCATCCCGCACTGCGGTAGCGTGGTGGATTATGGCCCATACTCTCTCTATGAGAGAAGGCTCGTGTCGCAACAGTGGGGACGTGATGGACTGATGATGAAGAAAATAGTAATGATATAAGTGTAATAAAAATAAGCTAAAAAATGTAATTAAATAATAGAAATAAAAGAAGAGGTGACGACTCAACGTCCTTAGTATAAAATCTATGATTAAATCGTTGAAGATTATATATAATGATGACGTGGAGCACTGGCAAGGGATCATAGCTTATTCAAACTTATGCTGCATATTGCATAATGTTTTATTACTTTGTACCGGCACTCGCCAGTTTTGTACACAATTCAAATGAACCATTGTACAATGCGATTTGCTTAAGGCTAATTAATTTTATGACTCTCTCGGCCTAAAATGTAAATTCAAAATAAAGGCCCGATGGATAAATAAAAAGTACCAAACAAAGCGATGCCTTGTTGCCATAATTAACTTTGTTTACACAAGATTGTTAACATGTGTTTTACAGCTTTCAGATTATGAAAAAGAAATCGTTTTAATTTTTTTTATTTTGTAATAAATTATCGTTACACATTATCATGACATTCTTATAGTCTCATCGTTTACTTCGTACGAGGAAATGCATATAGGTAAGTCCTCGTTTTACGTAGTCTTTGGCTACTGATACGCGAATGTCTAAAACAAACATACTTGTTTGAACAAGTGGAGTATTGCAAAAATTGTCTCTACTTACAGTTTCCCATCAGTGTGATGAACATCAAATTCTCTATGAGACTCGTATACCTTCATCTCGGCATTAGTCAGATTTATTTTAAGTCACACCTTATTTATCTATTCACAAATTTTCACACGGCATTTCCGTAATTCACATCGCGCAGCCAAACAGCCTATCAATTTTCAACGCGTCACTTCTGTCTGTTGATGCATTAGGTTCTACCGTTCGCGTGGGATATTTTTCAACGTAATTTGATGTTGTCTATAATAAAATATCGATGGTCGATAGAATGCGGTCGCGCGAAGTGCCGGTCGCGAAGGAACTGCCGAAGCGGGTTGCAAGTGAAACGTTATTGATAAGACCGTGCGAGCCGACGTCACTTATCGACCACTTTATTAATCTGCATCAATTTATTCATGAAGACAATTGGTCGAATATGTCACCGAGGTTTGGAGACAGGGCATTGGACAGATTCTTTATCAGAGGGGACCCAGTCCATAAAATGTACAGCCGTGTTTTACAAACGACGCTCGTGCACTGAATGAAAGGGATGTATTGTAGTATCTCCAACAAGGTTTCGTTGATAAAGCTCCAACCTTAAGTGCTTTTGATAAGGAAACACCAATTCGGGACAAAAAATTATTCCGATGATTCAGCGAATGTATTATCATCAGAAGGAGTGTCGTGTTTCGATTTACCTGATAATTTTTGATACACAACTGAGTATTTACGTTATTTCCTCATCGTTGCGTTACTTTTCCTCGTTTGTTAACTCTGTATCTGTTTAAAGTATGACAACATTGTATTTTATACCGGCACTAAAGATATCAAAGAGCGGCTCAGTTGCGTAACTGGTTTCAAGATTTACATATCAAAATAGGGAGATAGTTATGATTATCATTAATCAACGACGAAGTCTGAATAATACGATTTTTTAAGCTGTTCTTTTAATTTTATAGTTCCCATGATGGTCATTTTATATTCTTAGATTTCGTCTTAAGTATCGTTGCTGCGCATTTTCGGATGATTCTCACATTTCTTTAGTGTGTACGATTGCCTTTTATGTTGATAACATTATTTTTTTTCTGATTTACATGATTATTCGATTTTCTTACCATTTAGAGTAGTTTAGATTACATTTTTATAAACGGTCTATCTTAATAGATTTAACACACTGTAATATATTGAGTAAGGTAAAGTGCTCATTTTATTAAACTTTGTTTAAATACAGGTTAAATACGTAGTTCAGTTAATTTACGTTAATGATTCGTATGAATTTGAATTTAGCTTCTTTAATGCTTATCATGATAGCACTAATGATTATTATTGAAAACGATAAAAATATCTATACAGTTTATCATATTATCATACAAAATATTATTGTAAGATCATACTTATCTAGTGTACTAAAATCGAAGGTGGTCCATCTGTTAACAATAATTAACACAAATACAGAGCAATTACTATGATCAAACCAACTAAAAATAAAATAAACACGTTTATACATTAAGAATATGAACACAATTTTAATCAGATAATAATCAGATAATCATTTATTCGTACTAAAAATACACGTCAAATAATAATTTCGATAACAGGTAGGTACATAATTAGTACGACTGTCGACAAAACATAGTAGGTATTAATAATATTCAAAAAACATTATTAAATTGAATTAATATGAAATACAACAAATCAGATAATAACGACATTTATAACAATTGCGTAAATGACAGTATATATAGTAATCTATGACAGTAATGAAAGCGCTTTTTTCCAAAGGAAAGAAACCCTAAAGATTTAACAAAAAACAGTCACAAAAATAACTTCAACAAAAACTAACCCATACTGTAACTCAATCTAGGGAATATCTCACAAAATGTCAAGAATTGTTACGAAGCCATCAAATAAATGCATCTCCACGATATTCCGCATTTTAAACCTTATCGTACAGGATTAAGGGGTGACATTTGAATGAATGTGTAGAGAAGAAATTAAGCGATCAGGTTGAAACAGTGAAACTTGATAGTTCCTGTGAGGTTAAAGCTTTTTTATAGAAAGCAGAGAAAAAAGTTATCTTGACTGCTCTATTTTTGGGGTGTAATGGACAAAAATATAATATGAAGGTAACATTTTTAATATATTAATTATTTTTAACCGACTACAAAAAAGGAAGAATATATTTTTTACTTCAGAACTCCGTCATTTATAAAGTTATTTGGAAAATTCTTTTTTGCGTTGGGTTCAGTATAGCTACAAGGTGGTCCCATTTAAATTTCATTGATATTCGACCTTCGACTTATATATATCAGAATTGGAGTCGGTTTGTTTTTGTTACAAAATGTATTATTTAACTTACCAAGTAAATTCTTGTAGCACTGTTTAAAAATTCTGAAACTTAAACACATTTTTATGTGTAACTATAAAGCTTAGTTGTCAAATGAAACATTTATACGTAATACGTTGAATCTTTATCTAGATACTAAGTACCTATCTGTACAGTAAACACAGACGAATTTAGTATCAAAAATAAACCGAAAACCTACACGTTGTATTTGCTCAAGCATGGAATTACAAATACAATAGTTGAAGGAAAAAATACATTTCTCGAAAAGTTACGGTGATGCATTCTGATTTAGCAATAATGCAATATGACGACGTATCAAATGTAAGTCATAATGTAATTACATGACATCATATTGATAAGGCTGGTAAATCATTTGCAACGTTTTTATCAGTTGGCTACTGTGTGAAAATACGCTATGTTTATGACATTTATATCGGTGTTGCAATGAATTACCTTTTGAAAAAAGAATAATTATATTTTTTCCTTTGATAAACGACATTTAAATGGAGCAAAATGATAATGAAAAAACATGTTTGAGCTGAGATCTGCCCCCTACCCATATGTCCCTCAAGCGCCAATCGTATATCGTGTTGAGCTCGGATTAAGGTGTAGATTCACTGCGACAATTTCTTATGTTGCCATATATTGTGCCATTAAGTTTATCTCAACTCGTAGTCATCGTATTTTGGTATAAATGAATGAGATTAGTTCGATTTCTTGCCTGAATCGACAATAATTAGACCGTATCTTATTAGTCGCTGTGACGCTATACCTTAATTCGAATTTCAACACGATATACGATTGGCGCTTGAGGGACATATGGGTAGGGGGGCTGGATACCTTTAGGTATTGCAGAGATAGGAGTAGGATCTAGAGAGGCCAAGAGGAAACTGGACGAAGCGACGTTCGCTCCGGCACATGTACAAGAATCAAAAGAATTTGACAATTGTGACAGTCGCCAAACCACACCGGACTTATCTTCATCATCATCATTATTATGTTCCCAGTGATGGGAAACAGGCCTCTCATAGAGACAGTATTGGCCATAATCTAACAAACTAGCCCTAGTAAGGTGTCGTCACGATGTTTTCCTCCTCTGTTGTTAGAGCAAGTATTAAATCTGCACATAACTTAAGAAAGCTATTGGTGTGGAGTCCGTAGGATTTGGCAGATGCTTCGGATCGAAATTCTCACGAGTTCCCGTGGTTTTATTTTTCATTTCCATTTTACTATTCGGTTTGTACTCACTCCTTGAAAAGGAGAAGGCATGTGCGCATTAGCCCCATCTTTGAGTCATCAAGTCATCATGGATCACGCTGATGGGATGATGATGAATCATTTTGGGCAGTCCATACTGATGATTCTGATACCGTTTGAAGTAACAGAACGTGTGTGGTGGGATACTCTGGCCACCACTAGTAGGTATAGGAAGTATAGGATACTTCAAGTACGAGTGGAGTCATCATCAGCAAATCACGTTTCCACTGCTGGGACACGGGCCTTCTCTCATAGAGAGAGTATGGGCTATAATCCACCACGCTGGCCTAGTGCGGGTTGGTGGATGTCACATGTACTTGAATTTTGTAATTAAGTTTTGGACATGCCGGTTTCCTCACGATGTTTTTCTTCGCCGTCTTAAGAGCGAGTGTTAAATCCGCACATAACTTGATAAAGTCAGTGGTGCGGGGCCAGCAGGATTCAAACTCGGGGGCGTTGGATCGAAAGCCGCACATGCTCGCACTGAGCCACAATCACTTTTCGACGAGCAGGTACTGCTTCAAAATACGAATACATACATTATTAACAGTTTAAAATAAGTCTGCATTTGTGTCACGCAGTCTACCGTAAAATCGCCACCTTCCAAGGAAACCGCATCTTAGAACTTCCCTTGACTCACACAGAGGTACTCGTAATGACTCATACATGAGTGACATGACTCACACACGGCAAAACGTTAAATATTTTGATAACTGCTCTCAGTGTTTTGTGGAATTCAACCTTGATACAGCCGACTGTAAAATGTGATAATGGGATTCGATAAGTGAATAGGTATTAGACGCACGTGCCTTAATGTAATGTTTATGAAAAAATTAATGTAAATGTAGATTAAAAGTGTTTATATATACTTTTTGCGATTTACGTTTAATTATCATCATCATCATCATCAGCCCATCACGTTCCCACTGCTGGGACACGGGCCTTCTCTCATAGAGAGAGAATGGGCCATAATCCACCACGCTGGCCCAGTGCGGGTTAGTGAATGTCACATGTCCTTGACTTTTTGTGAAAAATTCTTGGACATGCTGGTTTCCTCACACTGTTTTCCTTCACCGTTTTTTATACCTACTTATAAATTGCTCGAGGTAACTAATCTTGATAATATAATAAGTAGATATAGATATTTTGTATAACTTGTTTTTAGGGTTCCGTACCCAAAGACGAAGACACACGTATTGCCAGGCTTAAGTGGAGATGAGCGGGACACTTGGCAAGGTGTAACAACAGGTGGACCAAGGCAGTCACCGAGTGGTAAGCGAGGCTTGGGCGAAGACTTCCAGGCAGACCACCGGCCAGATGGAAAGATGACATCGTTCAGCACGTCAGATTGCAATGGATAAGGCTGACACAGGACCGGAAAGAGTGGTGTGAACGAGAGGAGGTCGATACCCAGCAGTGGGTGGATACGGGCTCATTAGAAGTAGTAGTACCCAAAGGGTAAAACTGGACCCTATTACTAAGACTCAGCTGTCCGTCCGTCTGTCTGTCTGTCCGTCTGTCACCAGGCTGTATCTCATGAACCGTGATAGTTAGACAGTTGAAATTTTCACAAATAATGTATTTCTGTAGCCGCTATACCAACAAATACTAAAAACAGATTGAAATAAACATTTTTTGCCGTTTTTATACAAGATAATGGTACCCTTCCTGCGCGAGTCTGACTCGCACTTGACCGGTTTTTTTACGTATCTATGTTACACACGGTTTAAGAATATTTTGTGTTATAACAAAATAAATAACTTCAATTCTGATTTATCTTCAAAGTCCAAGGTCGAATATCGATGAAATTCGTATTGGACCATGTTGAAGCTAAACCTTCTGAACCCAACGCAAAAGAATTTTCCAAATCAGTTTATAAATGACGGAGTCTAGAGGTTACAAACATTAAAAATTACAATCAAATTGAGAACCTTCTTCTTTTTTGAAGTCGGTTAAAAATTTGCACCTGTGATTGCGAATATGAGTGATCTGTGATATCACTCGTAATTAATATCGGAGTATGAGATAATTGCTCTGTGGATAGTTTTCACTAGTTTTGGCGATTGAAAATATAATGTAGACAAATGCCTTGCATATAGATTACGTGACATAAGATATGCAGACAGGTAAAAAAAATAGAGACCGATACCGATACCTAAGAAAATAACGACATTTTGCCGGTTTATACCAGTAAATTAAAAAATACCGGTATACCTATATACCAGTATATAGAAAAATAACGTAATAATTATCGGTAATAAAGTATTAGTACTGGCGACGTTACAAGCTTGAGCTGTGCAGTGGCGGCTAGCGGAAAGCCTTAGCCAGAAATAAAGAGATAAGTAATCAATTAAAGTTATTTATTTTCTTCTTTTCGTATAAATCATCGATAGCTATTATATACATACCGATATATATACCGGTATTATTTTGTGGTATCGTTAATTTTGTGGTAAGTATCGATACCATTTTTTACTGGTATTTCGGTCCCTGGGTAAAAACTTCCCTTGCTCACTAACCTGGGTTTCCTTCAACAACGATCCCGTCATATCAAACAATCCTTTTGAGGACCGAGCCAGCCATAGTTCGATTAGACACGACAACAAGACTATTTAGTTTTACATGCCTATTAACAATTATGGTGATAGTATAGCAACTAAGTATTCATAAATGTTTAAAAAACAAACTCCACTTTATACCACAGAATACTAAGAGACAGAAACATCACTCCGCAAAGAAATTTAAACAAATAGCGACTCTTGCTATGACGCAATAAAATTCAATTCTGCTCGCTTAGCGCTACGTACCTACTAGTCTTATTAACCTACAGAGCGCCTCTCTTTTATCGCATAGCTCTTATCTCTTCTGACGCGGCACGTGTAACGCGCGACCCGCCGCGCCGTCGGTGTTTGGCTATGTACTTGTAGCTTCGTACCTACAGTGCGGAGTGCGCTAGGCCTGTTTACACTTAAATGGCTGCAAAAGAACTACAGTTTACCTTTTAAAGCAACAATATGCGAAATTACCTTTATTACTAGACCTGGCATAAAATAATAATAACAAAGATTTTTCTTAGAAGTCAAAATATTACCGCATTTGTAAGTCACAAAGACAAGATTTGCATGGTAATAAGCCCGACTTTTATTACTGGCGGGATCATAAAAATATAGGTATGTCGCAAACTTGAAGCCACTTATACTAACCTATTAAAGACGGTATTGCAAAAGAATACTGGTACTGTGGTACTGTGAGAAATCTTAGTTTATTGAATAAATTGCCTGAGCTTAATAAAATAGATATTTTTTTAATTTATTCGGTTTTATTTAATTGAAAGATATTAATGATGTAGATAATGTACTAAAAGCTTTTTTTTAATACTCCCAACATTCACATACATAGCTCTTAACTAGGATTCCCTGTATCTAGGGTATCAGGAACTATAAGGACCATGGTCCCACAACACCTAAATACGAAACAAATGCTTGCTTTTTAAAGCTGAAAAATAATTATGTTGGTCCTAGGCACCAGTCACCACACCACTCTCCTTATCAATCGAGGGCATTGATCAGAAGCAACAATAAAATCGTGATGACGATAAAAGAAAATCAACCAAATTTGAGATCAATCGGTCACAAGAAGGGGGTAATATTATAATTATTAAAGACCCAAACAGGGCAAGCTAAATAAAACCGTTTAGAAGTCAGCTTACAGGGAAAATTACCCGCGTATCAGTGAGACAACCTTACCACTTACATATTGTCAATAACGACTATGTTCCTTAGTCCGGACTTCTGGCCAGAAGGTGTGGTCTACCGACGCTATAGGGAAGCGAAGCCGCCACTTAAATTCCATAATTTTATGATTTAGTGTTTTATAAATTTTATATATATATGTTAGTCTCTAAAGTATTTGTGATATGGACCTCTGATATGATTACTCTGTGTTTTTTTTTATTGCCTGAAATAAATGAATTTATTATTATTATTGTCGCTCTTTCTGACGGGTTATACGGGTTATTATTATTATTATTATTTATAACACATGTTATGAGAAAAAATAAAAAAGTACAAATTTCACAGATGTCGTTCATTAATTAAGGAGTCGACGTAATTTCGAAGCAAGGAATCGCTAAGTTGTCATAGTGAATTAGGGCCCTGATGTATCTTCGAAGTCTAAGGTCCAATTTCGAAGAAATTTATATGCTACCACTTTTCAAAATCAATTCATAATTGGTGGACTTATCGAAACAAAAGTCGAAATGAACTCTTCCTTTTCAAACCGACTTCTAAAAAGGAGAAGATTCTCTATTCAATTTCTTTTTTATGTTTGTTACCTCAGAACTCTGTCATTCATAAACCGATTTGGAAAATTCTTGCAAAAATTTTGCGTTGGGTTCAGTATAGCTACGAAGTGGTCCCATATAAATTTCATCGATATTTGACTTTGGACTTCGAAGATACATTGAAGTCGGTTATTTTGTTTGATTAAACGCATACTTGTTTATAGTTGGTTAATTGTGTAAAATATATGTGACAGAGATACCCACTGTCATGATGTTATTATAATTGCAAAAACTGTAACGTTCTTAGGATCTTTTACCATGCATGCGCTTGCGCTATTCAGGCAAGTTGTTTCTATTTTGCGCCAGAGCATACTAATAAGATACTTGCAATAAAAATATTACGGCCATAAAGGGTGGACAAAGCAGTTCGATGACTCCAGTTAAACACGGCTCCATTGCTATAGTCTAAAACAGGGGTTCCCAAAGTGTGCGCCGCAGCGCCCTGGTGTGTCGTAAAGAATAAAGAGGGGCGCCGTTAGGCGGTCCTGTTTACCATTCTCCGGAAACTAAACTTAGGCTGTCCAATACCCGTGACTCCGTCCACGTAAAATTAGATTTATAACTGTCCTGTTTTTGGATGAAAGTATCCTATGCCCTATTTCAGGATATATACTTACATTACAAATTTCATCAAAATCTGTTCAGCAATTATTTTATTTAATTAATTAAACCGTAAAAATGTCAAAGACGTGTGGTGAAACAATAGGCCTCACCATTTATTTATAGTATACTAACTGCACCCCGCGGTTTCCCGGGATCAAAAGTAGCCTATGTGCTATTCCAAGTCCTAAACCTACATACCAAATTTCATCAAAATCGGTTCGGTAGTTTTTGCGTGAATGAGCAACAAACATACATTCATACATTCTTACAAACTTTCGCGTTTATAATATTAGTAGGAAGTATTTGATATCGTATATTCCTTGCCTATTGCATTTTATAGTTCGTATCGTATTAGACAGTGGAGTCGCACACTCGTGTCGTTGCACTGACCCCATCGGCACCTGCTGACCTTGCGCCGAGTCCAGCCCACTCGCAATATTTATTAGATTTCTCTACTCTGAGGCACAAATTATCTTTAAATTACCAGAGTAAAGTATAATTGACAAAGATTTCGGCATACCCAACGTAACTTTTTGACTACTACCACAAAATGAACTGCAACATATTTTTACAAAAAGAGGTTAAATATTTTTTTAATTCCATTAAAAAAGGCATAAAATTTAATATTTCATTAACAAAATCTTTTTTTTTCGGCTAACATTAAATAACCTAATAATATAATAAATAATGATGGATCAAGGGTCAGATGCAGAAGGCAGTACTTCTTGACACGGCAGTCACGGCACGTATAGTCAGGACGTATAGTCCTCACTCTGCAGCGAGGCCGGCAGCGAAGCAGGGCCCAAACTACCGGGTTAAGCCACCGGTAGTTTGGGCCCTGCCTCGCTACCGGCGGCACACTAGGTTCAAGCCACATCGTCACTTAACATCAGGTGAGATGGTGGTCAAACGTAGATATATCTTAAGTAAAAAAAATAAAGCTTTTTATAATACATTTGTAATTTTTTTTTATAGAAATTTTGTAAAAAAAACTTAATTAATAATGTCATTTGTAATGATTATGAATTTTGGATTTGGTTATATCGCGATTCTTAGGGAACCACGTGTTTTTTTTATATTAATTTAACAATGATTTCTCAAAGTCAAATTGGGATGAAAATTATCCTATGTACTTCTTTGAGCTATAGGCTATCTTTGTGCTAAATCAAGATCGGTTCAGCTTTAGTCGTGAAAGGTTACAGACAGACAGAGTCACTTTTGCAATCCTACTAATATTATAAATGCAAAAGTTTGTAAGGATGGATTGATAGATACTTGCACGCAAACGCTACTAAACGTATTTTGATGAAATTTGGTATGTGGATATCTAAGGAAAGTCTACTCTTGGAAAAGGACATGATCTTTAAAAGGATGCATGAAAAAGGATCTCTAAAAGGAAGAGGTTCTCGATTCGACTGTTTTTTTGTTTGTTACCTCAGAACTCCGTCATTTATAAACAGATTTGGATGGATGATTTTTGCGTTGGGTTCACTATAGCCAAAGAAGACTATGTACCATATAAATTTGTTCCAAATTTAATCGAGATTCGACCTTAGACTTCGAAGATACATGAAAATTGAAGTCGGTTTTTTTTAATGTTTGTTATAAGATTTTGTTTATTCAATAAAATCCAAAAAAACAAAACTTACAGCCAATAACGGGTTTACATTTTATGAACAAAATATTACTAATATCCCGAAAACCGCGGGTGAGATCGCGCGGAGCAACTAGTTTATAATATTTATAGGAAGTGTGGATGAGGTAGATCATAGATGTCAAAGCATTTGACCGCTTTGTCTCCTAATGAGAAGTGACGATGCGGCCTACTCTGGAATCATGCTTGCTTCGCTAACATGATGGACCACGACGAATCGCTTGCCACCACGGCTTTGTCTGGGATGGTGACTAAGCGTAATGCAGCGCAGATAAACTTATAATCTACTGAACGAATTTAGATGCGACTTCCTGTTAAATAAAAGATAAAAAAACTGGGATTCATCGAAAATAAGCGGGAGGATGTAGTTATTAGCAACATTTGATATACAAGCTTTTGTTTAACTTGCAATGTTTATTAGTTTAGGTAAATCTTGCAAGTTAAATCAGAACCACTTCCTCATATCCTGCGGAGTTGAAATTCTGCATACGTGTCAAAATCAGATGACAATGCAATATTATGGTACTGCTTATTGCTATGAATTTATGAACAGTTTATTTGTGGTAGGTCTCTCGTATGCGGGAGGCCATCTGGGTAGTTACGCGATATATAGAGCGAGTGTGGCCCAGCGGGGACTCGTGTGCTTTTCGATCCGACGCACCTGGGTTCGAATCCCGACTCGGCCCTGCACCAATGACTTATAGTTCTTATAGTTCTATCTCTACTTATAGTTTTAAGTTCAGATTTTGCACGCTCGCTCTAAAACGGTGAAGGAAAACATCGTGATGAAACCCGCTTACGCGCTTTGGAGTGGTAGGCTCTGGCCGTGGTTGTAATACCACCCACCGAACAAAGGCATGCCGTCAAACGACCTAGTCGTGTTTCGGGATGATGTTCGATGAACCATCGGGGAGACGGGTCTGAGCAGCCGCTTAACTGCCGACTCTCTCTAGATCTATGTGCTTCATCTTAGGCCACATCATCGCTTCATATCAGGCGAGATAGTGGCCAAACATGGATCTATTAGGCGTAAAAAAAAAAGTAACGCTTTGCCAGTTATTTGGCCACCAAGCAATACTGTGCAAGTATTACTGTGTTCCGGTTTGAAGAGCATGCACTCGTATATATAGCCAGCGAATTTGCTGGGCATATGAGACTTAATATCTGATGTCTCGGGGTGATGAGCACTATGCAGTGCTACGCAGTGCTTTTTAAGGTATTTAAAGTTTTGGTGTCACTGCAATTGTTATGGGCAGGCGTGGCGCTTACCATTAGACAAACTCAG
This sequence comes from Petrophora chlorosata, assembly GCA_951640565.1. Lineage (NCBI taxonomy): Eukaryota > Metazoa > Arthropoda > Insecta > Lepidoptera > Geometridae > Petrophora > Petrophora chlorosata. The sequence continues at coordinate 8,156,788 of OX621203.1, read as the reverse complement.
TTCTATAATAAAAAAGATTTTCAAAAGTTGCCTCTTCATCCCACAGCTTGTAAATACAAATAACCTTCGAGTAATAACGCTCAAGAAGAGCCGAAACAATTTCGTAAACAAAAGATTTTACCCGTTATCTCTGAAGTATTTTTAAATACATAGTTCTTTTACAAGAAGGTTCGCTTATCTGATCTTGAGAAATAGCGCCTTTGTGGTGCAAGTTTGTTAAGTATGAAAGGGTCTTTAGAGGCTAAGGGCTTATAAGGGTTTCATTGTGTTTGTTTTGTGTAACAAAATATTTTAAGGTCTATTTTAAATTAATTTTAAATCTAAATATGATTGTAATTAAATTTAAACATAGTTAAAAGCGAAAGCATTTTATATGTATATTTATTAATTCACCACAATTTTGAACACCGAGTGACTAACAAGGAAAACCCCGTAAGAACTAACGTCACGTTGGCATCTCGACGGACGGCGCCGGCGACGCGGTGCGTCGACGTGAACTTGTCGGAGAAAAGATGAAATATACTCTATGGGTCAGAATTAAGTCCAGCAAAGAATTAACCTCAATTAAGAATACCCTGAAGAGTCAAGTACTCTGATGATATGAAGAGCAACACCTTTCATAATTAATCACACTAGTATGATAAACTAGCTTTGCCGCGAGGTTTCGCCCGCGGTTTCCCGAGATAAAAAGTAACCTATGTCCTTCTCCAGCACCTAAAGTACATACATACCAAATTTCATTAAAATCTGTTCTGTAGTTATTGCGTGATTGATTAACAAACATCCATCCATCCATCCTCATAAACTTTCTCATTTATAATATTAGTAGGATGCGAAAGTTTGTATGTAAGTGTGTTTGTTACTTCTTCACGCAGTAACGGCTCAACGGATTGGAGGAAAATTCGGAATGGAGATATCTTATTACCTGGATTAACACATAGGGTACTTTTAATCCCGGGAAACCACGGGTGAATCTGCGGGGCACAGCTCCTTCCTTATAGTAGTTAAAATTGATAGAGATTGTGCAAATTTTTAAGAATTGTAGAAACGTTACGTAAAAGAGCGTCAAAAAAACTATAATAAGTATAAAAACTTAAGTAACCTTGTCGTATAAACTCAGATAAAGGCCGTCTTGCAGAGGTGTTAACTACAAGTAGGGGCTTACACTTCAAAACAATAAAGGGCTCAATCGTTTAGTGGATATGCTTCTTGGGTACGAGGTTTTTTGAGAGAATACGATCGATTTGCAAATTTTCAGTCAAATTATTGCCAATCAGTGTTTATCCCCACATGTTTTGTACCTACAAAACAAAAGTGAATTTATAAATTCTTCTGAACTGAAGTATTGAACTTATTTTGATAGTTTGCTATGAAAAGACGAGCTAGAAACAAGCAGCAGCAGCAGCGGGAAGCAACCCCGCTGTGGTAAGCAGTAACCCCAAGGGCTGGCTGACGATGTGGTGTTAATCTTTAAGGACTCTATTGATATACTTTTTAGAGTACCTTAGATATAAAAAGCAAGAAAAAGAAAGGTAACCCAGACGCAAAAAATAAAAGTTAAAATAGTCAGTAATTGCCTAGAAAAATATGAAAGCTGTGACCGGAACCACAAGGCAAAAATCGAGTTGTATAAATATATTCAAAAGCAACATTGCATGAACAACTAAACATATAAACTTCAAATAACCTTGCTGGTCCACTCAAACCTCGTGTCGACCTACTTGAAGAGAAGGTGCTAACTGCTAACACGTAGGGCTTCAAGTACGAACGGCGCGTGCGCAGCTAAACACTTTCCAAACACACGAATGCCAACAACGTAAACAAACGTAAAAGGTCATAGTAGGGACTAGAAAGACTTAAAATTAGCTGTTTGTTTGATTTGGTATTCACAGTTGTTTTACCAAATATAAAATAAGATGACATAATTTTTTATTCACATATACCCTTCAAAAGCTTAAACAAAAACTTTACGATTATTTTACCTTACATGATCCATTCATCATCAGTTCTACTAATATGTACATCCGAAAATGAATCTACTGTTGTAACAATAAAATGATCAATGAACAAGGGACAAAATCTTTAAGCCGAGCTCCGATAGGACACGATTTCATCTCAGCTCTGTTAGCATATTGACTTCTATTATTCTTTACATCAGCGTCAAATATTCTTTAGCCGAAAATAACCTCATAAACAGTACATTGCCAGCAATTGAAGTGCATATTGCGCGCATGACATCTAACTGCGTCTAACCCGACAAAGCTTTTCACGAAGTCTAATAATAAAAGCTGCCTAGTCTAGACGTCGATCATGTAGGCGATGTTTTATCGCTTGAAGGTAGAGAAACAACTTTTTGCATCATCGCACCTTAACAAGTCGCTCTCTTGGCTTAGTTGCATGTAAAATATGAAATTACGCCTTCTATTCACATTTACGCTACAATGAAACTAAAGGTAGACAATAGTGCAACAATTTAGCGCTGTTTTAGAGGTTTTCCGATAACATAAGTAAACTCTTTTGAAGTTTACTTAGAAGAAGCATCATAATTAAAAAAAAATCAACTTTTTATTCTTTACTTTTCTACCGCAAAGGTTCAACTTCGTGGTCTCTCTGATTTCCCGCTAAACACAGCCTCCATAAAATAAAGACTTATTATATTAAGGCTCGCTTTCTCTGAACTTTCATCACCTCCCTGATTTCCTTTTTTAGGTTGGTATCATATCATCAATGCCCCTAGAGACTTCTTTCCAAAAGCGCGCCGTTATCGCCACTTTTCTACTAAAAAAGGTAGTAACGTTGTGAAAACCCAGTATTCATAACCCGGCTAAAGTTGGAACTATTGCTGTCATCTTATAATGATAAGTTGATAACCCTTATTTCACAGCTCCGATCAATGTTCATGCAGACCTTGGTGACACAATATACACTGTCCTTCTTCGACATGAATGAAGCCGCTATCAAAGCTATTTACAGCCTAATAAAACCACCTATTGATTCACAAGGCCATAAAGGGCTCAATGGGCCGGAAGAATGGTTCCTGGCCGGAACTACACCGGCATCCCTTTTCCGGTTTTTAGTTGGACAGACAATACATGTGCACTTGATTGTCGGCTGTCTGTCTGTATGCACTTTCTAATGTCCTATTCTTCGGGTGATTGATGAGGACATGCATTATTTGCATGAAGACTGGCATCTGCTTGATTACATTTGTAGTTAGGTGTAATAATGGTATAGTAATCATTTGGCCTTTCGTTATATTTCGCCTTTCTATCATTAAGGTTAATTAAGGTTAATTTTAGTCCTTTACAAATTCACGAAACGTGCATTTGAGTGCATTATTATTATGAAATTGTATTTTTAAGATGAATTGGCCTTACTTTTGACAATAACTTACCTGATGGTAAGCGTAGTTACAGTCTAGGGTGGAGCACGTTTGCCCATGAGGTCTTTTCACTCGTATTTGGTTGTAATTGGAAGGAAATAAGGATTCAGGTAGAGAATTCCAGTCCATAGCAGTGCATATAATGAAAGAGTCAGCAAAGCGCTTTGTGCGGCCTGGTGGTATGTGCAAAACGTAAGGGTGGACTCTCCTCGCCTGGTGGTCCTAGGATGGAATGGAGATGAAGGAATCAGCTGATGCAAGTCTTATGCACACTCCCTGAAATGTAGTCTATCGAATCGTTAGGATGATTATCATCAACAAAGGCAGCGACTTTCTTACCTAATTGTCTCGTCTTAAAGCCACGCCGCCAAGCTACTTATTACGTGCTTTTACAGAGTATTGTTATGGGACGCTATTTGGTAAACCATCAGGGTTTGACTGCTTTTTTCTTTAGATCTATTAACTATGTGCTCCATCTTCGGCCACATCGTCACTTACGACTGATATACGAGTATATGATATATTTGGGAAACCATTAGTTCATATTTGGTCCGAGTTCAAACAGATTCTATTCAGGGTCTATATCATATTTGTGTCCATGCTAACAGTGTGGGAACAATTCATGCCAACGGCCGATAAGAACCGCAACTTTGCCAATCCTTGAACCGATTTTGATATGACGATACCTTACTCGCTACGACGACAGATTTTCTTGATTTGATTGAGTGTAACGTACTCGTATGTTAAACACTATTTAGACTGTATCTATTGTATTTAATAAAAAAAATCATATTATTGAAACCTGAGAGTAGTGCTGCTTCTTATGATTAAACTACTATTTACTTCACAGTTTCTAACAGCAATAAGGAATGGTCCAAAACGTGCCTCTTGAACCTCAGGTCATAAAAACTCGACCGCAATTTACGAAAAAGAAGTATTCTATGCCACTGAGTTCAAACGAAACCAGTTTTATTATGTTCTTTTACACAAACATAGATCCTGGCCCCTAACTAGGATTTACTGTATCTAGGGAACCAGGAAGTATGACAACCATGATCCTACAGCACCCAGACACGCAACAAATGCTTACGCTTATTTTTCTGTGCACAATCATTTGTCTCGTCGCGGGAATCGAACCCGCAACCTCAATAGTGTATGTGATTTGAGCCAACCTGCCCAACCACTACACCACAGAGGCTGTCTCTTTCTCTCATTTAAAACGAAGTAAGTACAATGAGACCACAACGGCCGCCAGAGAAGCCACAGTAAATTGTATTGTTCGAGAAATGCCATCCGTGCGCGCATAAAAACACTTTTCTTTGGTTAGTGTGATGTATGGGCGTTGGACATTCAGCTCACGTGCGAGATGAGACTGCTACTGAACGCCGTAGATTTAAAAATAATATTAAGAAGACAAATATAAAATTTTAAAAAGAAGTTCACTGCAGCGAGATTTGAACTGAGGCGGGGAACTCAAGCGTTTTGACAGTAGGTTATTTTTATGGAACTGCGTGATGAGACGAGCAATCCTTTCGCCTGATGGTTAGCGCCACGCCTGCCCATAACAATCGCAGTGCACTCAGAACTTTTAATACCATAAAAAGCATTGCGTAGCTCTGCATTGCGCTTATCACCGCGAGACATCAGACATTAAGTCTCATATGTCCAGTAATTTTGCTGGCTTAATGCCCTTCAAACCGGAACAAAGTAATGCTTGCGCACTACTGCTTAGCGGCAGAATAACTGGCAAAGCGGTGGTACCTACGCAGACGGATGCGAGATTCCTACCACGTGGACACAAGTACAAAACTTACACAGGAAAACAAAAGTCAACTTCAAAAATTATTTAGATGTTTAACTTTAAATTTTGTTTCGCTTATAAAAAGCAAATCGAACTCTATATTTTTCCGAAATGTATGTAGGTACTCTAGGTATTCAGTCCATGCGTTAGAATAAATCTATAGTGAACTAAGTAGCGGTCAGTAAATTCATAAAATATCCAGTCATGACGTCCAGTCGTACTATTTTACTACTAACTAAAATTAGGTCAAGAGCAACAACTTTATTAGAAATTACTATTTATTAGAAATTGTTGAAGGAGTATAAATACGTCACAGTAATTATATTATTTTTCCTGTCCCATTGTAGTTAGAAGAGTCTCTTACGTTTTTTCGTAGAATACTTCTACTAGGAAACCCTTTAAGTGTCATTAAGTAGGCTCTTTATATCTGTTGTAATAAAAAAGTCGCAAAGAAGGAAGAATGATACGAATCCAATTGATTAAAGTTTAATAAACGCAACTTTTGATATATGATATTTTTATGGAGTGCTACATTTTAAGCATCCCAACACGTGTTCAGTCATTTTTGTATGAGAGATATCTGTATTATTAACCGACTTCAAAAAAAAGGGGGAGGGTCTCACTTCGACTGTTTTTTTAATGTTTGTTACCTCAGAACTTCGTCATTTAAAAACAGATTTGGAAAATTCTTTTGGCGTTAGGTTCAGTATAGGTTCAAATTGGCTCTTTATATCTGTGATAATAAGAAAGTGACAAAATAAAAGGAAACTTTTTACTGGTTGTAGGTTTCTCGTATGCGAGAGGCCGTCTGGGTGGGTACCACCGCTTTGCCAGTTATTCAGCCGCCAAGCAGTAGAACGCAAGCATTACAGTGTTCCGGTTCAAAGGACATTGTAGCCAGCGAAATTACTGGCAATATGAGATTTAATATTTGTTATGGGCATACGTGGCGCTTGCCATCAGCCGAACGATTTGCTCATCCCATAAAAATGGTACTATTTTTTATTTAGGTATTTTATTTTCTAAAGGATATCTATCCTTGTTAGTAAACATCAACTTCCTGAATTTGACTTCTATAAATGTATCAACGCTGTACTCAGCTGATAAAATAATGTGTTGATAAAATCTATTTATGGTCACAATGGTTCATTATGTTCGTTGTAACCAGTGATGACATACTAGCAAATGCCCGCAACATTGTCTGCCAGGAATATTAGGAATCTATTCCCATGATACTGGTGGTAGGTTTCTCGTATGCGAGAGGCCGTCTGGGTAGGTAGCCGGCTGAATAACTGGCAAAGCGGTGGTCCGCTTTGCCAATTATTCAGCCGCCAAGCAGTAGTGCGCATGAATTACTGTGTTCCGGTTTGAAGGGCATTGTAGCCAGCGAAATTACTGGGCATTATGAGACTCAACAGCTAATTGTCTCAGGGTGACGAGCGCAGTGCAGTGCCACGCAAGATTTTGCAAAACAAAATTCTGGGTGGTGCTGTTATTGTAATGGGCTGGCCTATTGCTTACCATCAGGCAAACGACCAGCTCGTCTCGTCATTCAGTTCAACAAAAAAAAAGGAACGATTGTCCCGAATACAATCGAGTAAAACGCAACTTTTGAATATAAGATATTTTCATGGAGTGCTACATTTTTAGTATGTACACGTGTTCATTTATTTTTGTATCAGTTTTTATTATTTTCTGTGTAAATAAACCAAAGCGAAGATGCATTATTCTTTATCTCACCACCATGCAGGAACACAATGCACTTCTGTATAAAAAAATCCAAATCAAAGAAAACTGTACTCTGTTGTCATACTGTTAAGATTCTAAATTCAAACAGATATTTTGTCAAGCCAAAATACAAATGACAATCTGTCTTCTTCATGTCTACATTGTGAAAGGGATTTTAATCTCTTCGACATAACATACCATTTCGATTAAAGTATATTCTTGAAAGGAATGACTCTTGCGCAACTGATTTTTGAGTTAATTTTAATGAAGTTAAGGTTTATTTTACTTTGTGTGTGCTTTTGTGTGAACAATGGTCATACAATTTCACATCTCAGGAAAGGGTCTTGGAAGGGACTTGCACTCGATTTTGTGTGGATTTAATTGACTAAAAGATTTTTTATTCTGGTCCTGTTTTGTTATCTTTAACAATGGGGCATTTACCTTTGAAATTGAATTTCTCACTAATGAAGTAGAGAATGTAAATCACAGCCTTCTTTTTAAATTAAGTAGGTATTAAAAAATCGTAGTATAGACAGTCGCAGAAGAAATGTTACAGTTTTTCAGTTCTTGAACACTGTTTTCAGAGAATGGTTAGTCTTCTCGACCAATATTTTATAGTATCTTAGATGTTGTCGTAGCTTGATTGGTCAAAACCATTCCATTCAAGTTTTACTGTGCGTGTTCGATTCCCGGCGTTGGAGTACTTCAAAAAACGGTCGAGGTTTTCAAAAATTGATAAAACCAAACTAACCGCATTAGATCTCATACCTGTTCCATCCATCCTTTCTGGTTGTCTGGAAGAAATCGCTCTAAGCAATAAGGCCACCCATTGTACCTCAAATTTATGTATTTTGTCATTATTATTTTTCTCTTTTTTGTATTGTGTGTTTATTTGGTGTGCAATTGTATTGTATTGTAAAACAAAAAAATATTAACATACCCATCTGCCCTTCAATAAGCTCGTAGTCCGGAATTGTTAAGGTCTGTACACACGACTGTCACAGAAAATCTCCGGACATTATCCGTACTGTGTGTGTCACTCACTTTTCACTTGAACTCATTGGCTTATCAAATTTAGGTACCCTTAAAAGAAAAACAAAATATTCAAATAGAGTAAATAAGTATGGAGATGGTAGTATTGGCTTGGTTAACTGCTATCAATGAAATCACTGAACACTGAACTGAACGTGGTGAGACCACAACGCGAGAGGTGGTAAATTGTACCAATAAAAAAAAATGGATAGAGCAAGTGTTTTATGCTGACGTAGATACGTAGGTGTGTGTACGTTTTTAAATCGATGTACATAAATCATTATATGATGCGTTTTTGAACAGACGGAACTTTAAATTGTCTCAAAAGGATAACAGAGAACAAACAAATTGAATTAGACGCGTTTCAACGTTGTTTAAAATTGATATAATCGATTAATATTTATTTAGGCCAATACATCGAATATATCGAAATAAATTAAAATCGATATATCGATTTTAGCAACCCTAAAACGCGTCTAATTTTTGTTTTAACTCTAATATCCAAGGATATGAGGATTGTTTAAGGCTTTTGAGACTGTTAAAAGTTTCGTCTGTTCAAAGAGCTAATCCTATAAGATAAAATATTACTGGATAAACTTGGCGATAAGACCACTATAATGAAGTTTATTCTGTCTTTAGTTGTTAATTTTTCTGTGGGACTTTATCTGTTTCTCTTACTTGATTCTATAAACGTGTAAACCACTTCAGAACGCATCCTGTTATTAGCCAAATCTGATCTGCCTGCATTTGGTAGCCATCAGAATCGGAGCAGCGGTGTCTCGTAGTGTTTTTACTAAGTATCGCTTACATAAACACGTTCATATGTTTGGATGGTGTCATGCAATATGATGGGGATATCCAACACCTTTGTTTTGTGGCCTCAGTAGCAAACCTAATTTATATTTCTAAGTACGACATTTCTACTTCTAGAAAGAAAGAAATAAAGAAAGAAAGAAAACAATTATTTTGACAAAACTGCACACGGTAAAACAATCATCACAACACAATCAAACAAAAAAATAATTAAATACTGGGTGCTTGTGTACGAGAATCGCTGCCGTGCACAGTGACGTCAAAAAAGGTCTGAACTCAGCATAATGCTGTGGATAAATCCACAACGCTGGTTTTTAGCTCAAACCTCTTCTACGTACTATTATAATTGCTTAGTTTGGTGGCTCCTCTAGGTCTTCTAAAGAAGGTAGAGCTATTTCTCCTTTTCTAGCTATTTATTAATTTTCATAGTTCGTTATGTCGGCAGCCTCTGTAATGCTCAGCTAATATTTCATACACCATGTAGGTTGCGGGTTCGATTCACGCTACAGGCCAAATGTTTGTGCACAGAAAAAATGCGCTAGCATTTGTTTCGTGTATTGTAGGGCCATGACTCTCATAGTTCCTGTTTCCCCAGATACAGGGAATCGTAGTTAGGGGCCGGGATCTATGTATGTGATCATTAGGCTTTTCAGATAAAACTTTGGCTGTCTACACAAAGTTGGGCGTATTTAAAAATAAATGAAAACACGACTAGGTAGCTTGAGAAAATTGATTGATTCGGTGCTTCGGTGGCTATAATAGTTTTATAACCACGCATGGAGCCTACCACTTTAAACATTATGACAATGGCGCACTACTGATTTACCATCCATGTGCTATCAGATTCTAGTCCCAACATACTCGTATGTCTATTGTGTTATTGGCCAGCACCTTCCTAGATTTGTCACTAATTGTCCTAATGGCCTCTGGCTTCCCGCTGATTATGTCACTTGCTGTTCTTTATGCTTCCATATGTGGTCGTGGTTAGATAGTTCGCACTTCCTCCGTTCCTTTGAAGTGATATTACTTCTACATACATTAAGTAAACTACATTATTATTGTCTATAATAAAGAGCGTTTCTTCAATCACCTTGCTATGTATTTCATACGTAGTCCTATGTCCTGTGACGTATTTATTAAATATGTTTTAATGCCACAGGACATTTTGTAAATGCAACTCCCTTAATAGTATGTTTTATACATTTTCATGTCCGGGATGTGGTTAAAACTACACATAGTGGCAAAAGGCTGACTTCACCCATAATTAAAGTATTGTTAAAAAACTGATAACAAAAGACTAATGTGACAATGGTCAATAAAAACTTTGTAAGCTTTGGGAGTCTTAAATGTTCCTTTGTTTAAGTACGCACCACGTGTTGATTCATTCAATCACCATGAAAGAATAATAAATCTCTACCAAAATTAGTCCTTCAAAGTTGGCCGAAAAGCGGCTAATCACTATCCAATAAAACTTCTTTGAAGATCCCTCAAATGGGCAGCAAAAACAATAAGGAGCCATCGGCCGGGAGTTCACCGTTCCAGAATAGAACACCATTCTAAATTTAAACCAGCCGTTGAGAAGCGCCGCGGGAACTCGCGTTCTAAATCTGAATTATTTTTAAATTTCGAATCCTGACGTTTTGTCACGTTCAAGGTCGGAGGAATCTTTCAACAGAGGAATTTAAAAAGAAAACAACTTTTTAAGAGACATAACATCTGGCAATGGTTGTTCAAATTCTTATGCCACTGAAACAATAAAATCAACATTTTGATGTTAAAATAACCACACGAGAATCGGTTTATAATTAAATGTATTGAAGATACAATACAATTGGCCTGACCTTGGTAGCAATGGAAGGTGTGGGCGTTTTTATTTAACAAGTAATTAATTTACGAGCTACCAATGTACACATATATGTTTATTATTGCCGTTCCACGTGGCAGTGTTTTTACAACAAGCAATGTTTAAAGTTAAAACAACTCTGCTGATCAATAAATTCCTATCATTGATCTTTGAACTCCGTGGTGGCACGAGATGAACATCCATATCTCATGATATATATCTATTTATAATTAAAAGTAGATAGGTATAGATTACTGATTCCAGTTTTTTTTTGTAGTTCACATCTCTCATTAGGCTTACAATTATTTAAATACCCTGCGTAACATCTGAGGATAACATCAGATTTCGATTTAGAAAGATAATCTTGTAGCAATCTTTAAAAATAGAATTAGACACATACTGATTGACTTGAAATAAGTATCACGCTACAGTGAAAATGAATTGTTTTTCAACTCAACAGACGGATCCATCTCTCCCCAAACTAGCTTATTTTTCTCAGTAATTAGGTCCAAATATAGCCCTAACCGAATGACTCCCAATTCTGCGTCGGAGCACGAAGGGCTCTAAATTTCCCTTATCCTGGTGACAGACGGACAAATTGGTTTTCTAAATCCTGCCTTTAGGTCCACACCAACTAACCAAGATCTATATGCCCAAGAAATTCCGTCCTAAGCAAGGATCTCAAAGAATCGGTTGGTACTACCTGGAAACCACCTGACGTAGGCCTGTCTATCCCAAGAGCTATGATTGATACAAGGGCCTAGGTTGAATGGTCTTGTTTATCTAAAATTGGTGAAGAAATAAGCTTCTTACGGTTTGTGCAATCGTCAGGATGTCAAGGTGTCGTTTTCAGTTATATTTGGAAGTGAAGACGTTTTCAGAAAGGAATAACTCTTGAAACTGCTCTTGTGTTGATGAGATTTTTAAATGGAAATGTATATTAATACTTATTTAAGAAAGAGCGTTAATATAAATATTTATTGAAGAACAACAATAGCTTTATGACATTTCTCTTTCTTTTCATGTCGTACTATTTTATTATTTATTGTGTCATAGGTAGGTATCTGTAAACAGACGTCATGTAGGCGTCTTGTGTCTAAATTTTCGAGTAGACTGGTCCAAATAAATGTATTTTCTTTCTTCTTTTCTCATACTCTTTCTTTATAATCAGGTTGGGTTGAGATTGGTGGTTGGGATACCGTTTCGAAACAAAATCACTTCCTAGTCAATATCTGCTTTGATACAACGGATCATAAGGTCTATATTGTAAGAAGACACCATTATAGCCATGAGATACCGCTGGGTCAAAGAATAAAATAAGTAAACCACTATATCTACTCATTTACATGCATAACAGTGGAAAACATTTAAAAACAACTTAGCTTTTAAATCTTAAAGAAGAGAAATTGCTCAGGCAGAAATCGAACCTGGTATCAAGACGTTATTCCAAAGACGCGGGATCAATTCCTGCCCGATAAACTTCCTTGTGCTTCTGTTTGAATATTTCAAATCTTAAGATTTTTGCCATGCATACGCTAATGCATTCAATATCAACACAGAAACATCTAGATTTGAATAAAATTAAGAAGAAGCAATGACTGTATACCTTATAACGAATATCCCGCAATTTTTATTACTTTAAAACCTGTGTGAAAAGCGAATGGACCGGCTACAGAAATATAACATAGCTGTGCGAGTATGTATGTATTCTCGTTCACAAAACAGCATAAATCCAAGCATGGCGAATGCATTCGGCGCAAGGGCAAGTCGTGGTCCGGTCCCGTTAGAGGTCCTTCTCAATTAAAGGATAACGGTGCGCCTGCGCATTACACGACCGCTGCCTTTCTTGTTCTTGTATTTTGGGATTCCGATGAGCATAATTTGAATTACTTCTTTGCATAATTTATAATTTTTGGCGGGTTTCGTATAATCATAAAATGAAATCAAGTTTATATTTATCTATATTTCTAACAAGGTAAAGTTGTTTGTTAGTATTTCTGTTTGTACGAGTGTTACGTATGACGTCGTGGTGCATACCAACTGCCCGCAGGAGCGAGTCACGAGGCGCCGACGCAGCACATCATGCCCTCTCTTTCTACCTTTTAACATTATATAGCTTTCCCCCACATCGTCACTTCTGGTTCTCACATCGAACCGTTGTCACCCATTAGGTTATTTAGCATGTAGGAAACTTAAAATGTAATTTTTATATTTAATTAAATTTAGAACCAAAAGCATTTTGGTTGGTAGTCTCTGAGATTTTTGATGCAGTTCTGAATATTATTTACCTGATACTAAGCTGCACTATCAAAGTTAATGTTCAAATTTCAAAGTTCAGAAGTTGTATCCCTAGATATAGGCTACATTTTGTTGTGTCGATGCGAACAAAGTCGCGGGCGATTGATCGAAAAGATACAATTAGGTAGAAATTATATACCAACCATATATGGTTGGAAACATTTGCCACCTAATCAGTGCATGCTTTGATTTGGTGAAACATTTACCCGTTATTTATTTCTTTTATTTATGTAATTTTGATCATACACTGAAAACTACATAACATCTAACGCCAAACGTAGGAAGAATTACGATCTGCGACCACCGGGGCTCGAAGATATCGAGATGTTTTCATACAAAATATGAACAGGTGTAGGCTTAATGGACGTCTGTCTGTAGCTGTATCGAGTATAGATATTCGCCCACTGGTTATTAAATTACATGTGTTTTGTTTAGATTAGGTTCAAGAAACTGTGAACGAAACATATTTTAGGTAGGTATTTAAAATGTCTGTGTGTTTTGTAAATCTTTAAATAGTATAAAACAAAGTCGCTATTTGCATCTTCATGTTTGTTTCTATGCTCACTTCTTCTAAACACCACTTTTCTCACTTTCTTTCTTTTTTTCACTTTTCTTCTAACCACGCAACGGATTTTGATAATAACTCCTCCAGTGCGATTTTCACTGTCATTTAGAGATTTTTTTTACAGAAGGTACATATTTTAATTAAGTTTTTGTATAATACGAGTATTTTTTTTTGACAGCGTCTTTGGTTTAGTGGTAGGGCAGGTTGGCTCAAATCTCATACACCACTGAGGTTGCGGATTCGATTCCTGCGACGGGACAAATGTTTGAGCAAAGAAGAAAAAAAAATCACAAGCATTTGTTTCGTGTCTGGGTGTCGTGGGACCATGGTCCTCATAGTTCCTGGTTCCCTAGATACAGGGAATCCTAGTTAGGGGCCAGGATCTATGTATGTGATCGTTGGGTGTATATTTATTTATTTTATTGAAATATATAAGTTGTATCCCTAGATATAGGCTATATTTTGTATATTCATATTTTTGTTTTTGTATAGTAGAAATTGAGAGCGAGTGTGGCTCAGTGGAAGAACGTGCGACTTTAGATCCGACGTACCCGAGTTCGAATCCCGCTGGCCTCGCACCACTGACTTTCTTAAGTTATGTGCGGATTTAACACTCGTTCTGTAAACGGTGAAGGAAAACATCGTGAGGAAACCGGCATGTCCAAGAATTAATCACAAAAATGTAAGGACATGTGACATCCACCAACCCGCACTGGGCCAGCGTGGTGGATTACGGCCCATATTCTCTCTATGACAGAAGGCCTGTGTCCCAGCAGTGGGAACGTGATGGGCTGATGATGATAGTAGAAATTATTCACTGTTTATAATCAAATCTACATTAGTAAATTGCATCCGTTGGAGCCAGTCGCTATTGATGTGAATAAACTATTACAAATATGTAAGGCTGTTAGATGTGGATACTTTTTTTTTTTTACGCTTAATAGATCTATGTTTGGCCACTATCTCGCCTGATGTAAAGCGATGATGTGGCCTAAGATGGAGCACATAGATCTAGAGAGAGACGGCAGTTGAGCGGCTGCTCAGACCCGTCTCCCCGATGGTTCACCGAACATCATCCCGAAACACGACTAGTATACTTCTAGAATACTTCCTGAGGAATAGGAGATTACGATTACCGGGTGGTACTAGGTCTGTAATTTTTATTAGTATCACCGCTTTGCCAGTTATTCTGCCGTCAAGCAGTAGTTCGCAAGCATTACTGTATTCCGGTTTGAAGGGCATTGTAGCCAGTGAAATGACTGATGACCTTCTGAGACTGAATTTCTGATGACTCGGGGTGACGAGCGAGTGGTACTGCAATTGGCAGGCGTGGCGCTTACTATCAGGCGAACGACTTGCTCGTTGCTCAGTTGCATAAAAAATATATATTTTAAGATACTGGTATAATTCAAACAGATTTCGAACTTTCATGTGTCCAACATTAGATATCACATTCTTTGTATTTGTTAGTATTCTGTGGTGTTTGTTAAAGTTTATTTTTAAGTTTATCTAAACGATAACTGACCTTTCTCACGTTATCTCTGATTTATGTTACAGTAAACAACTGCTCGTTTTTGTTAAGGTTTTTGTGGACATAAAACTATACCGAACTCGAAGTATCCTGCCATGACGTGTCCGATGTCCCATGTCCCAGCATGTCCCGGCTTAATGTCCCGCATCCCATGTTTTGTTTACCGTAATAACGTTAACATATTTTACGATCGAGGTTTATTCCTTCAAATGTTTTGTCAACGTAATCCTAAAAGATCTCGAAGTTATATAATGTTAGATTTCATTACATAGTAGTGCATCTAATTATAACAGAAATTCTACACCCCAAAATTATGTTTATATATATATTTAACCCTTGCTATAAGTTTTAAAAAGTGTTGTGCTCGCAAAACTTTTAATATGCCCTTAGCTTGTACTCCTAGGATTTATGTACACTAGAATGTGCAATATTTGTTAGTTAGATTTAAATAAAGAAATTTTTAAATTGTAATCATTTTACTTCTTACAATGATCAGTAAACATTTTAGTTCCATGTTATAAACACTAGTTTGACATTTGCTTCATTCAAATGCTTTGTTATTAAAATCGTTATTGCGACATGGTACTAATATGAGTACATATTATTGACGCTGACTGTACGTCTCGATTGACTCAAACCGCGTCGCTAAGTTAACTAAGTTTAACGTGGTTTTACTTCAGCATCTATATCTATAAATATATTTGATTTTACTGGTGGTAGGTTTCTCGTATGCGAGAGGCCGTCTGGGTGGGTACCACCGCTTTGCCAGTTATTCAGCCGTCTAGCAGTAGTGCGCAAGCATTACTGTACTGCATTGTAGCCAGCGAAATTACTGCGCATTATGAGACTCAACAGCTAATTGTCTCAGGGGAACGAGCGCAGTGCAGCGCGGCGCAGGACTTTGCAAAACAAAGTTCTGGGTGGTGCTGTTATTGTTATGGGCTAGCGCAGAGCTTACCATCAGGCAAACGACCAGCTCGTCTCGTCATTCAGTTAAATTAAAAAATAAGATCACGGACAAAGACGTTAAAAACTAAAGTAACCAGATCTTGTAACTATCATGACTTAATATAAAAATACAGTCTATAATCTATAATTATTATTGTTAGAAGTTCCAGCTACATCAAACCTCCAACGTCTCTACAATGGCTGTGAACGCTAATTAACAGAAGTCAGAACTAATTGTAACGCATTCCAGACCAATGAGTAAGTAGTGGGTACGTGATGTTGCCTGACGTAGTTCGTTACGTCAGTGGTTGAGAGATTGACTATGTTGATATGAGTAACATAATATTTAACAGAATATTTTTTATATCAAAGTAGATCTACGTTTTAACACTACTATTCTTGATAGATGCTAAGAAAATAGTGAAAGGAAGAATTTGGATGAAACCAGAAATTGTTTTGAAAACAATTTGAGTGAAAATAAAACAGATAATAACATTGAAAAAGATGGAGAGTAAACACATAAGTCACACAAGACCTTGAGAGCGAGTGTGGCTCAGTGGGAGCACGTGCGACTTTCGATCCGACGCACCCGAGTTCGACTCTCACTGGCCCCGCATCGCTGACTTTCTTAAGTAACGTGCATATTTAACACTCGCTCTAAAACGGTGAAGGAAAACATCATGAGGAAACTGGCATGTCCTAGAATTTATCACAAAAATTCAAAGACATGTGACATCCACCAACCCGCACTGGGCCAGCGAGGTGGAGTATAGCCCATACTCTCTCTACAAGGGAAGGCCAAAGTCCCAGCAGTGGAAACATAATGGGCTGATGATGATGATACAAGACCAAGAGAAACAAATATCTACTGCTAACTTTTAATCTTCGAATGAAGCGACTAAAGAAGAAACGTTTTAAATATTGACTAGCGAAATTGGCGCGAAATCAACCAACGATCAGTCACTACCTTCTCAACACAGTAGAACACCACATTACGTATGTGTAGCCGTGCGTACATCTACATCTATTTGCATATTAACCGTCAGGAATTCTTTTGACATTGAATATCGTGAATATTGCCAATGAGATTACGTTGGACGACTAATTGGAGATGAGCAACGACCGTGAATGTTAAAATGACTAATTGCTTGTATTGATTTTGAAATGTATGCGTCGATTGAAATGACGGCAATGATAAACATATTTAAATGTATGCTTGGTAAGATTTGATACAGGCGGTAAAGAGGTATCACGAAAAAAGTTAGCGAATTCAGTATGTCAGTATCAAAGTTAGAAGATTCATTTTATTTCGTTTTAGTGAAGAAATTGCAATTCGTGTACAATGTTCTCTAAACAGTATAGCTTACTACATTAACCCACCATTTTCATTTCCAAACGCGGGAAGTCGAGTGCAATCACGATGAGTAATAATACACCGAAGTAGCAATTTATTCATTAAAACCCTATACCCAACAATTTTGTTCTAATTATAAATGAAGGCAATCATTCAGAAAAATATATAGAAGTATAGTTACGGTAAATATGATTAAAAGAACATAAAATAATAAAAATATTAAGTATAGAATTGAAAAAGTGGAACGAATCAGTCCAAATAAATAAATAAAAATAGATAGCCGTCTCTACGTGCTTTCAGTTACATTGTCAACTACTACATCGTAATCAACAGGTGCAATAAATGACATATGCTAAATTGCTAACCCAAGACGATTAGCACGTTCAGTGCTAATCATGCCATTCCCAGTCACATTGGCCAATCACTGATGAGCTCACACATACGTTTTTCTACGCCTCGCTTCACTATCTGCTATAGAATTACTATTTAGTATACTAGATACATCGAGTATTAGCAAAAATTGTGTTAAAAGAACAATGTTATCAACCGGGTCATCACCATCACAATGCATTTCCACCGCCCCAAATACCTTTAACATTTCCGTTATCCGAACATCAAAATCCGATCCACTTTTAGAGTGCAATCGTGATTGTAATGAACGAATGAAACTGTACAAAACAGTACACATAGTGCACGCTTCCTGTTCATTCTGAGAAACAAACGCCATTGGAGTTCGGCTGTGAATTTAGATTAGTTTATGTGAATGCGAGGAGGAAAAACAGTTTGAAATCATTAAGTTTGCCGATGATGATGATTTGATTGGTGGAGGTAAATAATATTGGTCTTGCAATTAGTAATGCAAATTACCAGAATTTGTTATTAGAATTAGTACTAAGTCAGAACAATGAACACTTTATATGAAGTATCTTCTTTCTGCTAGTACTAAAAACTCATTAGGTTTACTGTTATCCAGCTAATATATAGTTTGATAGTTAAAACTAATATCGTAAATTAGAGATTAATTTTTAATGAGTTATAAGAGAATTGACTCCAAAGTTCATGTACACATTACAAGAGATTAATATAATTTTATCGACACTTCAACCATCATCTGTTTAGTAACACTAAAGTAGGAAACTGCACAAATTCCGTTCAATTGCGATTAATTGTAGTAATCAAGCAATTGTCAGAACGATTACATCGCTGAAATTAACAATGATAATAGACTTTACAAAAACAATAATAAAATCAACTTAAACTCAAAAGCACAAAGTTTAAAATAGCTTAACAAAGACAAAACGCGGGTCTAAAAGAATGAAGTAAATACTTAACTAGTTAAAAGGGAGAGAGACAATGACCATTTTAAGTTTAATAGCTCTTAAATAGGTTTTTAAGTAGCTAAAAATGGTTGTCATATTAGACAAAAGATACTTAGTTAAAAGTTTGTTTGTTATCTGAGAATCTAGTTCCGGTAGCCCATTTTGGTGACAAAATATATTATGGTATTTCTAACGGACTGACACTAAACTGTCATCCAAGACAAACTCTTAGTAATTAATCTTTACGACAGTTTTAAGGATTTCTTTGTCTACATTTCTAACAGCTAAGAAATAAAGATAATAAAATATTTTACCTGCAAAGTTTCCAAAGTTTCACTCGATATTAAATATTTTGACCTCCAACGAAATAAAAGTAATTTTTTTATGATTTATTTGTGGATTTCCACCATCAGCAAATTCAGTTAAGGAAAAGTGTGGCTGACAAGACAAAAACGTACGAAATAAGGACGGTACCTAACAGATTTACGAGAACGATTAGCATTGATCAAGCAAAAAACTAGCAGTTCGCCAGAGACATGAAATCAATTGAATAGTTGTTATATAACGGTCAAATCATTTACAACCCATACTGCTAATAACCAAATCAAATTGAACATCATGTCAATACGCCATAAAATTCCCACAACTATCTGGAGTACATTTGAAGGACGCGGTCTGCATAAATGATATCGACGAATTCTACTTAGAGGTTAAACAATGACCAGATTTTGAGGATCTCTGACTAGAAATAGAAATCATCTAAAAGTACTGGAGACTATAGAGGTAGAGAAAGCGAGGCAGGTCAACGTTAGCTGGTGATGCAACTTGAATCATCGAACTAATAAAATTTGTATAGCGTGACTCTGACAGACATACAGACTATCCTATGTTTGTTGTGCAGCAGAACGTGACCAATGGCGTTGTAATTAGGACGTCAGTTCGTCATGCTTTCGACTTGCACCATGGTTTGTAACAATGGAGCTAACAATTGCAGTTTTTACAATAGCTCTAGATAACCACTGGATAAGGCAGGGGAATATTTTGCAATCTTATGAAACAAAATACACACAATAAATTCACAATTGTACTCTATTTATCACCGACAAAATTAGCATAATAAAAAATACACAATTACGCTTAGTCTGATTTCCATGTTGCCTGAGTTTACAATAGAAACAGATAATTTATTGTTTCAATAAATAACGTTATTGAAATTTACATGCCTAAAAGTATAGATAAATCGAAAAAAGTTTTGAAAGTAGTGGTAGTAAACAAACATCCAGTGAAATAAATAATCCATAAATAAATCTGCCCTAAAATTAGATCCTTACGATTCCAATATCAAAATCAATTATTACCAGTATATACAGATATTCAGCCAAAAAACATCCAACAAATTATTATTTAAAAATAAGGCTGGAATTAGCCAACCAAAATTGAGGACCAAGATAAAGGACTCAAATAGCAAATATCATTATCAGTAAAAAATCCCTTTACCAACATCATCTTTATACCTGGCCTTGCATCCGCTAGCGAAACTGATAAACCATTGTGACATTCCGTATACGTAGCTTAGCAATGTGTGTAGAAATCCCGGTGATGAAATGCGTTATTTTTTAGCTAAAGACGAGTAGATGATGAAAAAGATGATGATACATTTCTAGAGAATCAATGAGTAACCCGTAAAGGATCTCAGCAAATCAAATCTGCACATTTTGAAGAATTAGAGGTGTATAAAAACTGGGGTGACGAGATTAGCTGATGTCTTGTTGACGCACAATGTTCAAATTGAAAACTGAAATGACCTCCTGTGTGCTATTTATTGTAGAATCACGTAAAACACAAACGGCTCCGAAAAAGTAAAAAATCAAATACGCGTGATACCAATTACAGATTGTGAAACTGATAACCATTGCTCCATTCAAGCATTGTACTGCAACATGGAAAGCGCGTTGCGAAATGTGTTGTATGGAACTACACATATATGTATGTGCTAAGAATTTGATAAAGCATGTAGACGTTACGACGATGGGCTCTTAATTTGTTTATGACACAATGTTCCCTTTCGGTTTCGATGTTTTAACATTTCTGTATTCAATATTCAGATGGCAGTAGCAATGTCTACCAGCTGGATAGAAACACTAATTAAAAAACCTGTCAATAGAGAGAATCAATTCAATAATTATATAGACTTCAGCAGTTACAGTAATCAATTAATCGTAACGATAAATATAATATAGAAGTTAATACAATGTGTATTGGCTATTTGGCTGAAATCGTCAGCAACAAAACACGAAGTTTAAAAATACTCAATGAATGAAATACGTATAGGATTTATTCTTCCTCCTACACATTATTTCACTCACGCACGAGTTCATGTATCATCTCTTATCTCTCATCCTAACATGCTTCGATCGTTTAAAAGTATCGCATCTTGCACTACTGTCTTATCTCTGTAATTAATCTTCTCGTATGCCTTTTGTTTTACTTTAATGAAGGAAAAACATGTAATAATAATGTGAGAAAGTTATAATTTTATGGTTTATTTTGTTTCTATTTCTACTTGAGTGATTACTGTTATAAGCAAGTCGTATAAAATGTTTAAGAGCAACGGATAGACTTTCTATTTCAATAATACTGAAATCAGCGACAACACCACTACATAGAAACAAGTGAGATTTTGTTAATGGACAGTTAACGGTTATGTTATGTTAGCAACAGTTAAAACTATAGTTGCGGATAATTCGTTACTTTCTTTAAGTTACACCACTTAATCAAAACTACTAGTTCCACTTTATTGTTTTACTTGTGTAGATATTTTATCACGATATAAAAAAGTATATATAATAATAACCTATAGAAGGTATCTGTACATATGTACTCTTCGTTAAAATCCGTTTAGTAGTACATAATCCAAACATCCGTCCATCTTAACAAACTTTCGCATTTATAATGAGTAGTAAGAACCAGTTGGTTATTAAATATTATAGATAGATCGATATAAAGTTTATTTGTCAAAACTAATATGTCATCGACTCTTTCAGTATCTTTATATCCATTTTTAATATCAATTAAAAAAACCGCTTAATCAATTCACAGGGCATTTCTCCAGCCGTATCTGTCACCATAAAATTCATGATTGTGGTTGATCGAAAACCAATTTTGGAAACCCGTTTTTTGTTGTGGTTATTCTGGTTGTAAACCGTTTACTATAGTGCTATATATCTTGATATATTGTTAGGAAGTAGAGAACTTGTGTTATAATATGTGGGTTGGAAGCGGATACCTATAACGGATAAATAAGATTTCCCGCTATACTCGTATGTGAAAATTACAATCTTCCAGGTGATGCTACAACTGTTATGGACAGGTGTATTGCTTATCATTAGATGAACAGTCCATCATACACTAGAAATTAGGATATAATTGCTGTACCTAAGTCTAGACTGAGTCAAACGAATAAGTGGAATTGCGTACGTTTTTCCGAATAAAGTTATAGTTAATATAGTTATACATATAACGGAATTCACAGAAAGAACGTGTGAAAAATATTCTAATGAAAAAAGCATATTATACCGTTCGCAATTACGAGTACATAGAAGACAAAGATGCATGGATCTCTCCGCTTCTGCCAAGAAGTCATCATACTGTCAATTATTATATCAACCTATTGTGTCTCGCTGCTGGGCAAAGGTCTCCCCCATCTCCCTCCAAACATCAATGAATAGAAATACGGAAAACTGTCAATGGCAAACATAAAATATTCGTGTATCGGGTCGTCCTTATCCCTCAAATATGGTTGAGGAGGGCGATGGTTATATGCCTATATATATATATATATATATATATATATATATATATATATATATATATATATAAAATTCAAGTCTAGCACTACCCGGGCCCTCCCTTCCCGGGTGTCCATGAGGACTTCCCACGTCTAATATCTTTTAAGTAGTATCTTTTAAGTAGTGGTTCTTTTTCCGATACGGTGGTAGAGTCATTGTTTATATTGACGTTCATAAGCGCGTCTATGATGCCAAAATTGAATAAAGAACTTTTGAACTTGAACTTGTTCATAATGTACCAAATAACTTTACTCTAAATCAAAATTAAATCCAACACCAATAACCTTATTTTACCACACCTAACGGCACTGTTCCGAACTCCGTAATTAATCGTTACCATCCGGCACTCCAGTACCGGAAGCTGGTAAGAATTTGAAAAACACTATTCTCAAGGGATCATTCATCAGGAGATCGAGAACAGATGACATGTAGACGTGGGAGAGTTGATACGGCTAAATATATCGGAACTATATCTGGTGTTAATTACCTTTATGTAGTGGCTAGACTTGATGAGTCTGAATCTTAAAAAGGTAAGGAGTGTGTGTAAAGAGCTGAACTATTCAGCATTGATATAAAAATTCCCAATGAACGTGAGCATACTTTTGTTTTACCAGTTTTACCATGTTTTTATTAAGTCACCTTCTTGTTTGTTTGTCTGTCTGTCGTACCGGGTGGAATCTTGCAACTTAAATTTCGAGCACTTCCCGATTAGCATTCAGGCTAAAAAATTATCTAAAAGCCACGTTTTATGGATTCAGAATGCATTGTCATCAAATCGTGAGCTACCCTGAAAGTTTCAGTGTGTGTTGTTGTCTCACGACAAAACTGTCATGCTATTTAAATTTACTAACAAAGACATATCACGGAGCAGTAATGTAATGACAGAATTTTACACAGGTACATATATATTTAATGTCAGAACAATGCTGGTTTTTGGAGAAATCTACCTCCTACTATTGCAAACCTATCTATGTATCCTTGGAGTGCCTTGTCTAGAAACTAATCGAGAGAGAAATGATGTAGTAGTAGTAAAGCTCCTTTGTATATATCGAGTTGAAACTTCCATGGTAGCAATAGCAACATCTCAGGCCTGCAAAAACCCGGTGTGTCTCGCGCGCTTGCGAGAATCAAGTTTGGAGTACAATGATACTTGATTTTTATTTTCGCTTGTAAATTATATCACTCGTGCTTTCTGTGCCTGATATAAATTAGATTTAGCCTTTTGTAGAGCAACATTCTTTGGACACGCTTTTACTTTTGCTCGTACTTTTAAATTAATGTTTACTTCCACGTGAAAGTTTGCTATAGTTTTAATGCGCTCTTTTAACTTTTTAGTAAGAGTAACCTGTTGGCTAGCTCGATAGATGAAATCCACTTTAAGTATTAAACACAAAGGTATGCAATAGTATGATACTCCTATAGGTAGTGAATTCATCTCCTTGAGAAGGAAATATGTTGAAACTTCCAACAGTGATTTCATCGTTGGGGCTTTCTATGATTTTATCATATCTCTACTAATATTATTGACTCTCTGAATAAAATATTCATATTTAAATAAAAAGAGCATTAACATTTCTATTCCAAAACAAACAAGATAACGAGTGACCACGATCGTGACCTTATAGTCCAAGCTGCTATCTCAGGTTATACAAATGTTTGTTAAGAAAACACACAAGTCACCGGACTGACTATCAAAACAGTCAAAAATCAATAATGATTCACAAACCAAACTGATAATAGCTTATGTAATACTTTAGAGTAGGAATGCTAAATATATAGCATCAGTATATTGTTGTTCTGTGCTAGAAGTGTTGATGAATATTCACATGCTTCTGAGATTTCTTTAAGGTTAAGAATTTCTTACGTAGTTTAGTCACTCGGAGTTTGTTCAAGTATGTAAATATATAAATAACACCCAACAATCACGACTCTAGGTCCCTAACTAAGATTCCCTGTATATACGGAACCAGAAACTATAATCGAGAACTATAGTTCCTCAACACCCAACCAAAAGACAAATGCATGCATTTTTTCTTTGCACAAACATTTGCCCCGTAGCGGAAATCGAACCCGCTACCTCCACCGTATATGAGATTTAAGCTGACCTGTCCTACCATTACACCACATAATCGTTTCTTGTCGATGTATGATGTGTGTGTGAGGTATAGATTTCTGATACGATACCTACTTAACAAACTATACTAGTGAAGAAACAAAAATCAGTTTCATGCAAAGTGTTATCTATTCTTTGAAAGTGTTGTAACTTTTCTCTTGACTCTATCTATGATGAAACTAAAATGTAATCTATGTCCTTATAAGTCTCTATAAAAGAATTACGAAGTCTTATCTATTGCACATTCTAAAGAATCCGGACTTTAACGAGATAAAAATATAGGAAATGTTTACTTACAAGATAAACAGCCTTTTTCAGTATTTTAAAGACAATAATTATACATAAATGCATATCTAATTAATGTCAAACGTTATCTAACATCAATTTAATGTTGTAAACTAATTGTCCAATCCCCCGTCAAACGACTCCAGTCGACAGAACGTGTTTTCAAATTAATCAAACGAGTGACCTCTATATTATTAGATTAATTTTACTTGACATTAGATATACCGCTGGTAAATATTACGTAAACACTGATAACTATGTTGACAATGATTGTTCTGTCTGTCTGTGTATATACTTGATGTTAATTGTGATGCTTCCAATGTTGTTTTAATTAGAGTCTACTCTTCATTCATGACTCAAACTACGTTTATTTTTGATGATATCACAGAAACTGAACATGTGATATGTAGCAATTTTGATATGTAATGATCATTAATAGTTAGAGTTGATGAGTTAAAGGAACAAGACCTCAATATAGAATCAGAAGCGTTAACCAAACCACTATCACTCTTATCTCCATATTAAATTAAATGCACCTTAGATAATAACTTAAAATACGTAATAAAAACATACGAACCAAAGATTTAAGTTGAAACTGCAAAGCACAATTACAATCCACTGAATCGATGAAATCACGTATAGAACTAGTACCACTAAATCACAAAATGGATCTATGCAAGCGATCAATAAATTCAGAAACCAACGCGCGTGCGTTCACCTCGATCGATGGAGAGCTACTGACAACTAGTATCGTCGGGGCGTGCGTCTGCGCAAGTTTAAGCCGACCGAATTCAAAGAAGTTCCTATTTCTTAAGTTTGTATTCAAGTTGACATATTTTTTATTTAGTTGGTTAGGAGACTGTTTATTCACCGTGAAACTAATGTATTTTAGTAGATACGTTGTGGCAGGTAATAACTTCTGAAGGGCCAAGGGCTTCTGTCTAAAAACCGAAACGAGAGCAATTTATAATAGTAAATAAATTGCAGATAAAATTAATGTCCTCGCATGTCTCGCCAAGTCGCCATATCAAGTATACTTGAATTTAGGATCAAGATCCTTCATATAATGTACTAGAGCTATCGATAAATGCCAGTAACATGATGTAGAAATGATTTTTTAATCTATCTGAATGGGAATTAGGATTTTAATCTTATTTTTCCCAGAAATATGCTGCAGTAGCCTTATGCTGTTCCATTTTTTAAAAACTCACAGACTTACCTCAGTATTAATATATGTAGAGTAGGTACCTACTTAATTACTAATACATGTTTGTATCATTTTGGTATTTTAAGTTTTTTTTTTAAGTGTGTACGTGCATTTTACTGTTCTAAGGATTATTTACTTATGTTGAAGACTTTATATCTTTACAAATAGCAAATAAGCTGCCTTGATCCTAATAACAACACACTTACATACATATCTAGTCTACAACTGGATGTCAGCACAGCAATAATGCATACGCAATTTGAGCTGATTTGAATACATTAGGTAAATAAGATATCTTATAGATGTATGTATATTTGTATGTAATGGTGACGTCATTTTGGAATCTATCTTTTGCAATACTGTATGTCTCGTATCTTTCTATAAAGCAAGCAGTGGTTTCCCTTTTTAAATTGAGAAATGTAGAGAAGAATGTTTGCGATTAAAGTCGTTATGAAGATTGTAATATTGCAGAGTTTGTTAAACATTCGCTCATTAGTTAGATTGAGAAAGAATATTTATTAATTCTTTTTCGTCCGGCCACATATAATTATTATGTAAAAAATAATGGTGGTTTCCCTCATTACGATAGCTTGTTTTATATTGACCGTTTGTAAATCGAAGACAATTTTTTTTCCTCGTACGAATATTTGGCATCGCACTCTTGTACATTTGCTAGTGTCAACGAAGACAGTTAAACATGTATCATGTTATGTCTTTTAAAAACACAAATTAACTGGCCTATTATCGATCGATACGATCTATTAAGGATCATTAAACCACCAGAATACCAAACAGGGCCTCAATTCTGGCATGGGCAGTTAAATCGGATGTGTTCCAAATACAACGATCTATATCCACAGATCGTTTTGGACCAATAACACGGAACAGTGGGCCGGTGTCAACGCACTCCTGCGCATGTGGCAGGACTACTCTACGCAAGATTCCGAATTCGAATTACTAATGTGGCCAGTACTAGATTCGATTTTCAAATTAGATAATATTAAACATGTATGAGATGGCTTTTGAAGTAAAATACAGTGAACCGGTGTCAATGTCAACGCACTTTTGAGCACGTGGCAGGGTAAGATAATATATTTCGAATTAACGGCTAATACCTATAAGCGGCCAGTACTAGATTCGATATTTAAATCTATTAAGGAAAAATATACTATAATATATTTCATTAGGTATGGTGATTAAATTGAACTAACTAGTTTAAATCCGATTGAGTTCGACTTAGTTTCTTCATGAGGAGAGAAATGTAGGGAATATAGATAGAAGTTCAATGGCGTTCCTCTTCCTACCTAACTAAAGATGTAAATTTAATAACAATAAGCACGTGCTATTTTTTAAGTCAAATATATGAGTATTTGATATTTTTTTTTTTTGTAGAACTGTATGTCGAGACGAGCTGGTCGTTTGCCTGATGGTAAGCAATACGCCAGCCCATAACAATAACAGCACCACCCAGAATTTTGTTTTGCAAAATCCTGCGCGGCACTGCACTGCGCTTGTCACCCTGAGACAATTAGCTGTTGAGTCTCATAATGCCCAGTAATTTCGCTGGCTACAATGCCCTTCAAACCGGAACACAGTAATGCTTGCGCACTACTGCTTGGCGGCTGAATAACTGGCAAAGCGGTGGTACCCACCCAGACGGCCATTACGACGGGGATTATTATTTACTAACAGGCTACACTCACGAGAATAAGTCTCGTGAGTGCAGCCGGTTAGTAAATAATAATATGAATAATACTGACGTTAGTTTTAATAATAATATTTGATAAATATGACGAAAAATTATAATACTTTATTAGAGAAATCATTAACTCCACAAGACTTTTAACGAATTCTTATAATCTGTCTCTTAACTTAGGCTTAAGTATTGAACTTTATGTTGGCGAAATTCGCTACTACTTCAACAGGAGCAATGAAGTGAAATCAATAAATGTTCCGCTACTTATTTCGCAGACCCTTGCCTTGGCATTTATCAGTCCATTTAGTGACATAATTATGGCACAATGCGTATTTTTTTCTCGCAATTTATAGCATTGTTTCTTTACCAGTTTTAGTGTCAGATTTAACTTGAACTCCGAACGTTTACGTTTTGAAACGTTTTACATCCTTTTTTATTTCGTGTTTCGAAATGAGGTTGCTTCGGTATAAATATTTGTGTCCATTTGTGTAGGTATGGTCAGAATAGACTGGAGTAGGTACGATTAGTATGAAAGTAGGCGAAAATAAATTGTCGAAGAGAAGTGGGTGAAGATTATTTTGGTTGCAAATATTTGAGGAAGTTGTAATGATTGTTTTAAAACAGACGGTTTATTCTTGGTGTATCTCGGTCAAAGGGCGATACTTTTTAAGAGTCAGATTATACGCGTGATAGAAGAGTGCTATATTTCGAGAGCCCTACGCCAAAAAATTGAAAAGAAAATATATGTTAATAAATAAATAAATAGCCCAGCGATCAGATACATAGATCTTGGTCCGAACTAGCATTCCCGCCTGTTTTTAGGGAACCAGAAACCATCTACGAGGACTGTGATCACACAACACCCAGACACGACACAAATCATGCTTGCGCTTTCTTGTTCTGTGCATTTGGTGTTTGTATATTTGATCCATAGAATGTTATACGGTTTCGCTCTAATGCCTTGTTGTTGAATAGGGGATCGGAAAATTTTTCAGAAAGTGTTTTATATTAACTACAATTAATATATATAGCTGTGAAAAATACTATTTTAATTAAATAACGCTCCAAAAGTACCAAAAGCTATGTTTAAATATTATGTTTCAAATATTGCCGCGCAAAAGGTCACTTCAATACTTGGCCCGTCATATGTAAGTAGAAAACGACAATCTCTTCGAAATAAAACTTGCAAAGAGTTTGAAGTTTAGGGACGATATTGTAGTAATGGAACGAAAAAATTAGCAAAAATACATTTTATGAAAAGCAAAAACGTAAAATAAACACAAGCTTGACTCACGGCATTTGCCTAGTAATGACGTCATGCGCTGTGATTGTTGTTTTGTTTGAGATGAAGAACAGATTAAAAATATCAGAATTATTATATTTTATTTATTGATTTAAAAATATAAATAATTATTATTTCACAAAAATATTGATTGAATGATCTTTCTGGTTCGACAAACATTCGTTCTAACTACATTTTAGATTTTTTCTCGATTACTGTCCGATCCCCTATTAGCTGCTACCTATTCATTACTGCAGTCATTACAGTAGGAATCAAAGAGAAAATAAGTCAATAAAACGTTCACTATTAAACAGTATAGCTGCTGCAATATTATAAATTGGAACAAAACTCTACGACAAATGTGTACATACCACTTATACCTATACATATAAATTATAGTCACAGTCTAGTAAATTGATAAAATAACTAGATATATATACAATTACTACTAGATGTGTTATACTTTTCTGTTATATGTTTAGTATAGTATTATTTGTTAAGTGTAGTATAGTATTGTGTAGTATAGTATTGTGCTTTAAAGTAGTGTTGCGTGTATCTGTCTGGAATAAATGTATTTTTTTTTTACGCTTTATAGATCTATGTTTGGCCACTATCTGGCCTGATGTGAAGCCATGATGTGGCCTAAGATGGAGCACATAGATCTAGAGAGAGACGGCAGTTGAGCGGCTGCTCAGACCCGTCTCCCCGATGGATCACGGAACATCATCCCGAAACACGACTAGGTCGTTTGACGGCATGGCTTTGTTCGGTAGGTGGTATTACAACCACGGCCAGAGCCTACCACTCCAAAGCGCGTAAGCGGGTTTCATCACGATGTTTTCCTTCACCGTTTTAGAGCGAGCGTGCAAAATCTGCACTTAACTGTATGTCATTGGTGCAGGGCCGAGTCGGGATTCGAACCCAGGTGCGTCTGATCGAAAGGCGCATGAGTTCCCGCTGAGCCACACTCGCTCTTAAATCTTCGTATTTACTTTCTTTCTTTCTTAATATTAATATTATCAAGAATATTATCAGTTTGAATGTTTATAGCCGGAACATGGACTTCAAAATGTCCCTTAGAACTTTCACCAGTCGAAGTCTAGGCTATCATGTCTATGTGAAAAAATCATAATGTTTTCAAGCCGTTACAACCACACAGTTCACAACTTCACCTCCAGCGCCTGACTCAAAGGAGTTTAATGGCCACAATCGGTCTCAAAATCTCGGGCTGTAAATAACACCCATGAGTCAGTGAGACGAGGAAGCGACCCAGAAAAGACCGGGGCGTCGGCGATTTGACGTATATCCCTACGGCCGACGGCGACGGTGGCGTCGCGCCACCTTCGACACGTCATCCGTCTTTAAAGATTGGTCGTTAGTGAGTATTTCATTCGTGGAGCAAATGGACCGCAAGTGTGCAATGCCATACCGGCCTTTTTGCCGAAAGGCGTCGAATCACGTCGCATAAATATGGGCATTCACGCCGAAGTCGAGCGTCGAGCTCCCTTCGATATTATGCCATCGTCTTTGAGATCACTGGATACGGAGACAGTTTCAATTTATGAATACAATACAAACACGGCAGTATGTTTATAATATGCAAAAATGGTGATCCAGACAGATTACTATATAAATAAGCCATAACAGGCCTATTGTAACTAGCACTTTATAGGACCAACTCAACAAAACCGATAGCTATAAAAATACCACCACGTTATTATAAATTAATATTAATATTTAATACGACAATTATCACATAAAACGATACAAGCAGCCTAGTAATATAGTGCAATGATAGTCCTAATATATCCGCTACGACATATGGAATGCATATTTTAGCACTAGTATTAATTCATTGCACTTACCGACATTTCCATCTGCGGCAGACAGAAAGGGCACAGCCACTACATTCTAATTCAAACTTTATCATTTTAACGTAAGGTCGAAAATTTAAGATATCGACCAAAACGTTAATGCTCGTTCTTTTGATCTGTACTCCCTGGTAATAAGGTTTGAAATCGCGGTTGTTTCTTCCGAAATCTTAAGTTTGTTTTGGAACAGACGGTGGCGCGACAAGGCGACAAAGTCATGATTCGTTGCGCTAGGTCAAGTGACAAGTTGTTGGTTATTTTCGACTAGGTTTTGTTGATCTTTTTGTGTTTTTATGCACCGAGGCGAAAGCATTAAAATGCGTCTAATCTTGATTTAAAGGTCAGAGATACCGGTATCTTTTTTAGTTTTATGTAATCGAATCATTGAGCTACCTAGCAAGCATTATTAAAAAAAAACTGTCGGGCCAGTGACTATAGAATTTGAATTTCCAGAAAATTATAGGTCCAAAATCCTTGCTCGTAGGTACACATTTTAACCCTCGACGCAAAAAGGAGGGGTGTTATAATAGTTTGATCACTATGTGTGTCTGTCTGTGGCACCGTAGCTCTTAAACGGATGAACCGATTTACATGCGTTTTTTTTATTTGAAAGCAGGTTTTATAGAGGTGGTTCTTTGACATGTTTAACTGTATCGGGGGTTTTTTAATTTTTAATTTATAGTTATAGCTTAGTAATCATAACTTTTTAGATGTCTAACGTTGGTGCGCGAACTACAGTATTGAAGTGTAGTAGTACAATCAATGTTACGAATACATAACAATCCTCACTAGAGACGGCTTTAAAAATCCCCATAAGGGTATTTTTAGGGCATGTATACAAAAACTTCGGTAATAAAAAACTGATTGTATTTTAACGCCTTTACAAAGAGGTATATTTTCTCTTTCATCCTCTTGAAGGTGATAATTAAACCTTCAAGAGGATTTGT
This sequence comes from Petrophora chlorosata, assembly GCA_951640565.1. Classification (NCBI taxonomy): domain Eukaryota; kingdom Metazoa; phylum Arthropoda; class Insecta; order Lepidoptera; family Geometridae; genus Petrophora; species Petrophora chlorosata. The sequence continues at coordinate 8,124,925 of OX621203.1, read as the reverse complement.
TATAATTCCAAGTACACAAACTTGTCCAGACAATGGTCAGACTCAGACAATTTACTTGGAACCTCAAAACAACACAAATAGCCAGGTACCTTGTAATAAAAGATCAAGATAAAGACATTTTTTTTATTCCAACAAACATCACCTATCATAAATATTCAGAAGTGATTGACACAAATGTTTATTCCTGGTTGGAGAACATTGGCATCCAAACTAGGAGACCTGTGTTTTGGCATACCAATACCCCCCTGTAATCAGTAATCTGCCTGTAATCCAACAACTCCACAGCTACACCAATACGAATGCGTCTCGCCGTGTCGTGTTTGATGATCGTGCAAAGCAGTAATGGAATTTTTTGCTATATTTCATTAATTTCATTAAAAGATGAAGTATTACTCTTTAGCATGCTACTTGCTATTGCGATGCTAATTGCTAATATGAAATTTCGCTGTTGTGAATTCAAAATTTTATGCAAAATTTCATTTATAAATATGATTTGCAATCGCAACAGCATTAGAGTTAGCAGACCTGCGGCGGCGCAGTTCGCATTCATGCGGGAATGCACGCATGCTGCTGTTTCGTCGCGTGCTAAATTACGAATTTTAGTAGGTATTCATCGAATTTCACAACTACAACTAATTTGATTATTGCTAATGTAAATTTAGCAGCTTATTAATGCTGCGAATGATAGTAATTTCAATATTAATTTACAGTACGACAATAATCGAAATTTACGACAAGAATAGACACTAATCGTTTCGGTCGATATCAATAGTTACCACAAGTCTCAACATCATCAAAAGTTCAAAGTTCAAAAGTTCTTTATTCGGTTATGGCATCATAGAAGTACTTATGAACGTCAATTATTACAATGACTCTACCACCGTATCGGAAAAATAACCACTACTCAGAAGATTGGCAAGAAACTGAGGGGAATTTTTTTAGAACTTTTGTTACAATATTTTATGTTTGTTTTTGACAATATTATGTTTCTTATGTGCCAGTTGGCTACTTGGCAGAAGCGGAATGTTCCATGCATCTTTGTCTTCTATGTTATTACTATCTGCATTTTAATCACCATATAAGATTTGTTATCGCTTAACATTATTGATGTTAAGCGATGATGTGGCCGAAAATGGAGCGCGTAGATCTAGAGAAAGTCGCAGTTTAGCGACTGCTCAGACTCGTCTCCCTTATGGTTCATCGACCATCTAAGTACGTCTCTCGGAGGTTTTGTTCAGTAGGACATTGACGTTAATAGTGTTACCGTAACTGTCTTTCATCCGTCAATATTCTCCAGACAACGGTCAGACGATTTACTCGGAATAAAAAGATAACACTTAAAATAACCAAGTACCTACCAACCCATATTATTATATCATTATCTGTAATCTTTCAACACCGATATGACTGCATGCCGCCGTGTCGTGTCTGTCGATCGTATAATTAATTCATTCTGTGTTTATTTATTTTAATTGCAGCCAGGTTTTCGTCGCGCGTGTCGTTGTCACTCCGACACGTAGTTACTCCGACGTCTCGTTATTACGAATCGACGCTTTGTCGGATTTTATGGAGAATTTCCACAAAATTTATATTACTTTCAGAATATTAAAACTTGGGAGTTTCACCAAAAAATACGTGAAAGGCACAAAATATAAACTAAAAATTGTTTCTAAATTAATCCATTCATTTTTGTATTCTAAAAGATCAGTATTACCACAGTATTATGGATTGTAAAACTGTGGTATTACAGTGCTAAAAGCATTTCGAATATATGTAGGTATACTAGGTATGCGCCACTGAAAAGGCAAGATTGGACTTGGACATCATACTCCAACATCAGAATTGCATCAGGCGCTTCTAGAGGTTTGCCCTTTAGGCTTGCCAGAAGTCCGTAACAACACAAACTATCCGCTTATTTCCATTACTACATTGTGGGAATAACACCTTCATGGTAAAGTCATATTAATTCTTTAATCTGACGACTTACTTCGCGGAACATTTTCAATTAAATCCTGACAATGTTTTAAATTGATACCTCCAAAATCGGCTATATAAATTAACAGAGTAAAATTAAGATGTTTCACGGGGTACTTGAAAAATTGGCGGCGGATTTCTTGCTTCCATATATTATCAGTAAATATCATCTGCTTTAATACGCAGTAGCTATGTAGGTATAAGGATCTTATTATAAAAATCTTTATTAATATCACCTTTTCAGATGATGTTGATTCCTTGTCACACATCAAGTAACGTCTTAGAAGTCTTAAGGGCTTACCCTATACAAAAACTGTCATGAATGTCAATTCATTAGGTTATTCTTTATCTTCAGAATCTGGTGTATATTACAGCCCGCCTACAAGCCTCCGACATTGTTGCCCTAACGATTGTCCTAGGACAACAACGTGCCCTCCAAAACACGGTAGCGCTCGGATGTAAATACAACACTAAAGGTCACCCATCCAAGTGGTGATCGCTGCGAACGTTGCTTCACCTACCAGATCTGTTACCGTTCTGTTACGAACGGCTCGGCGTCATGTTGATTCAACATCACACATCATATCACGTCTCAGAACTCCTGTGAGTGTCATGCTGTCACGTACTGTACACAATAGAGCATGCATTCCAATCACGATATCATCTCGAGACCGGTTCTGCGATCTCTGACCTACGAATTTAAACAGCGAATGTCATTATAGTAATAATATGTTATTTTAATGCGTTCTTTCACGCCGAGCCTTAACCCAAATGTTTTCGGGTGTGTTTTCCTTCAACTGCACGACTGTAAAGCTCCGCGACTGTAAAGTCTCACCTATTATGATTTTTGATTGTAATATTTTGATTCTAAAATGACAGATAGCAGCCGGCCCTTCTGATGCAAATCTCTATATAGTCATGCAAAAGCGGTCATCGCTAAACAGCCGAAACATCTTATTAAATTGTAGTTCTCCATTGTTTTATTGTTCAGTCTTCTTAAACTTCAATTGTTTAGTCTTCTTAAACTTGAAATGTTAATCTTATTAAACTTTAATCGTTTAGTTTTATTGAACTTCAATTGTTTTGTCTTATTGAACTTCAACTATTCTGTCGTATTAAACTTCAACTGTTCTGTCTTATTAAACTCCAACTGCTCTGTCTTATTAAACTTCAACTGTTCAGTCTTATTAAATCTAAATTGTTCCTTATTAAACTTCAATTGTTCTGTCATATTAAACTCCAACTGTTCCTCTTATTAAACTTCAACTGTTCAGTCTTAGTAAATCTAAATTGTTTCTTATTCAACTTCAATTGTTCTATCTTAGCAAACTTCAACTGTTCTGTCTTATAAAAACTTAATTTTCCCTTATTAAATTTCAATTGTTCTGTCTTATTAAACATAAATTGTTTAGTCTTATTAAACTGTAGTTGACTATTAAAGTTTAATTCTTTCGACATGAGACCTCTTTCGTTTACTACCATGTCATACCATCTCTCAACATTAGATAGCGGTCAAATGAAATGGTATACAACGTGCCTACTTATTCCTGCTCCAACCTTACACCTTCCTGCATCATCAAACCATTCACCAACCTCGATAAAATATAACAACTATACAAAAGATGTACGACGTCATATTGCAGTTAGAATCTACAGCAGCAAGACATAAGCACAAGCAAACCTTACAAAGCTGAGTCGTTGCAACGCGTTGCAAGCAATTTCGACACCACCAAATCATCTCAACCAACTCCTAGATTCCTCAGACATTAACTGACCTGAGATGACACAGTAACTGCTATTTATTCTGCGCCTCACCACAAAAGCAATCTCTGTGGAAAGCACAACTACTCTATTGAGTAGGAATTGAGATTGCCTCTAACCTTCAATGTAGAAAGCTGCTAAATAACTGATGTTCATTGTCTTAGCTTTTATTACATAGTGGCGGAAATCTAAAGGTAAAGTTTATGTTTCCTTAGTTTGCTCTTTCACAGTTAAAGTAAACTATACAATAACTTTTAACTCCAAAGTATATGTACCTGCATTGAGAGATAGTCTATATATACTTAGTTATTGTAACTGTTTTGGCTTAGAATAGCTGGACTGGAAGCTTTGAATTTTGAAATGAATAGAAATTTTCGCCATCCCAACCAGTAAAATATAGTTCTCAAACGTATTACATGACAATAGTAATATCAAAATCGAACAAATTTATGAATTACATTCAAATTACATAGTGACACTAAAAGCAGTACAAAGTACTACTGTACGGTTAGCAAGTATGGTAGATCAACTTCTGTCGTACTATTTCCTTCCTACTTTTGCATGCGAAAGTTTGTGAGGATGGAATGTATGGATGAATGGATGTTTATTCCTCAATCACGCAAAAGATTGAGGATTTTGATGAAATTTGATATAGGTTCTCTAAGTCCTGGAAAAGGGCATAAGCTCCTTTTAATCCCGAGAAACTGCGGGTGAAACCGCGGGTCGCAGTTAGTAACAAAAATATTAAACCCATTTTCCTTTTCTCCTCTTAAAATAAAACCTAAATAAATAGCCCAATATATTATTACATTCACCCACTTACAACCTAATAAATTTATTTAAATTAAAAGTAAAATCCACGTTCAGGGTTACGTTTACGAGTTAAAAATCCGCATAACAATATATCGTACCGCGCATAAACGTTAAGCGAAAGCAAAATTAAAAGGGACAAATAAAAAGGGTAAAAGATGGCGGACGGCGCGGCGCGGCGGCGCTTGCGCATGCCTTGTTGCGTTTTTTGCGCCTTTACAAGGGTCTTGCGTGCGGTAAAGTGCGCAAAAAGAGAGCTACGGATATTATAGGGCTTGCAAATACTAATTACCTACCAGTCTAGACGTACTTTACTATAGAAGGTCCGTCTCTATTTTTAAACGCGACTACGATAAGAATCTTCTAAGTAGGAGGGTAGTTGTATGTACCCGTATACCTAGTAGGTTAGTATGAGAAAATAGCGCTCAATGATCACATGAATAGTCTACCGCTAATTAGGATAATCTATATCTAGAGTAACAAAGAGTTCAAGGTACAAGGTTCCATAGCAAGCTTTTCTTCGGTGAACAAGTATTTTACGGGAATTTGACTGTTTTATGAGCTTACCACAGAACTAAACTGTATGAGATGTTTAGTATAGATGAAGGGTTAAGCTAAGACTGTCTTTCATCATCATCATTTTACTGGTGGTAGGTTTCTCGTATGCGAGAGGCCGTCCGGGTAGGTACCACCGCTTTGCCAGTTATTCAGCCGCCAAGCAGTAGTGCGCAAGCATTACTGTGTTCCGGTTTGAAGGGCATTGTAGCCAGCGAAATTACTGGGCATTATCAGACTCAACAGCTAATTGTCTCAGGGTGACGAGCGCAGTGCAGCGCCGCGCAGGATTTTGCAAAACAAAGTTACTATTTCCTTCCTAGTTGGTGCTATTATTATAATTCTGGGTGGTGGTGTTATGGGCTGGCGTATTGCTTACCATCAGGCAAACGACCAGCTCATCTCGTCACTAAGTTACATAAAAAAAAAATCTGTAGTCGTCCACTACTGGACATAGGTCTCTCCAAATGAACGCCACTGCGCCCGTTCATCGGCTCTTTTCATCCAATTCCTTCCGGTCACTTTCCGCAGGTCGTTGCTCCATCAAGCCGGTGGGCGTCCTACACTACGCTTGCTCTTAAAGACTGTCTTTGAGAGGTAAGAACATAAACACTTCAAACATCCGTCAGTCATCATCAGTCACTCTTAAAAAAAACTAATAATACTGTAATAGATCTCCACATGGTCACCTCGTCAGTGGTAACCACACTAATGCTGTTTAACGTGGACAAATCAAGTTCGAAGCTATGAGGAAACTTGCGGCCTGCGTTGCGGTGGCTTTAGATATTAAATTAATAGGCTTACGATAGTTGAAGACTCAGGGTCGGCATTAGAGATTCGAAGGTCTACCTGAACTGATATAAAAATGATTGCAAAACGATCGTACATAAATATATTGAAAAAAAAACATGGTTAGTAGAAAAAGTGATCTATGATACTATAGAATATTTTGAATGTACAGAATATATATATTATTCGTCTATCCGTACAATGTGTATTCATTAAGATGTAAATAGTTTTAGGTAATGTACGACGATTTCTACTTACAACTTTTAGATTCCTAGAATTCAGTTTTTTTTAATATTATTATTGCACTTCCGTAAGGATGAACTGTTGTGACTTTAATCATTCTATAACACCTTTAACGTACCTAGGTACACAGTTTTGAACAATAAATTCTATTCTATTCTATGTATTCTATGACTATTTTGTGTACCTAAAGTCGATAGAATAACTTAATTTGAACGTGTTTAACATTTAAAGTTATGAATTTCAAAAACCTCCATAAGTATTTGGCAATATCTATGGCTTGGCATGGCTTGCGACTTGTGATTACCAGCATGTGGTTCAATGACCTGTAACTTGCTTTTATTATTGTACTTGCTAAAGTTTCTAGCTACATATTGACCTCTACAAAAACAAAAATTATATTAGTTTTGAGACTCGGATTAGGTGCTCTACACAACCCTGATCTAATCCCCTCCTGATCTGAACATAACCCTGATCTTGTAGTACCCTCCAATCGACCTACTGACATGATCAAAACATTCCATAAAATTACCATTCGCCCTATAGCAGTCACGAACATAAGTCACCCATATTATAGAAACGATAGATAAAGTCAGCGACAAAACTCTTGCTGAACCATCTTGTCATAAACCCCATCGATAAGGGTACTCTTTCTTTTTACGTCGATATCAGTCAAAATGTTATTTTCATATAGCTCTGTGCGCAAATAGTCTAGATAATTTCACAAAATATGCGGCAAAGGAAAACATTGGAACTAAAAGATTACAAGAAATAATTAAAAAAATTAAAACCGGCTTCACATTGATACAAGTATACGTTTTATCAAACAAAAAACCGACTTCAATGTATCTTCGAAGTCTAATGTCAAATTTATATGGGACCACTTCGTAGCTATACTGAACCCAACGCAAAAAGAATTTTCCAAATCGGTTTATTAATGACGGAGTTCTGAGGTAACAAACATAAAAAATACAATCGAACAGAGAACCTCCTTCTTGAAGTCGGTTAAAAATAGGGCCAATCTAAAAGTATAAACTTAAAAAATAAATTATTTTTCAAAAAAAACTAAACCGACTTCAAAACCACAAATGGCACTCAAAAGTGAAAAATAAATTAATATAATTATCATAAGCGCTACCCACTCATATATTTGAAGTCGGTGCCAGCCAAGTCTAATAGGTAGCAGATAAATATGTATATAGTAAGTACTACTTGTAGGTAGTATCTATCTACTACCTTTTAGACTTGTCTAGCACCGACTTCAAATATATGAGTGGGTAGCGCTTATGATAATTATATTAATTTATTTTTCACTTTTGAGTGCCATTTGTGGTTTTGAAGTCGGTTTAGTTTTTTTTGAAAAATAATTTATTTTACCCTTTTTAGTGAAATACAAGTTTTAATTAAATTAATTCAAAAAGTTTTTAAAGACAAGCTTTTATGATCTAGAAGCCACATCATGACAAAGTTTAAAATGGGATATCACAATTAAATGCATGTACAAAAAAATTTCATGTCTGTCCTATTCTCTGTTGAGGAGTTCCCTCGCCAGAAGTCAATCCTGGGTGAATCTGCCATATCATGATGGAATTTAGAACAGGCTATTATGGTTTAATCCATTTACGAAATGTTGTGTCTGTACTATTCACCGTTGAGGAGTTCCCTCACCGGAAGTCAACCCTGGGTGAAGCAGGTGAAGCAGTCGAATACAAAACCTCCACCTTAAGAAAGTTTGGTTACGAAAAAAACAAGAACCGACTTGAAGATTAAACTTATATTTTTTGATTTTGCTATTTTTTTCAAAAACTACTGAATGAATTTCGATAAAATTTATATGGGACCACCTTTGAAGTATTACCTACCAATCAAAAAAAGAATCATCGAAATCAATGCATAATTGGCGGAGTAATCGCGTAACAAACACACAAAAAAAAAAAAAAAAAAAAAAAAAAAAAAAAAAAAAAAAAACATACCGTCGAATTGTAAACCTCCTCCTTTTTGAAGTCGGTTAAAAAAATAAAACTCTTATCGTTTTATAAATGACGGAGTTTTGAGGTAACAAACAAAACAAAATTGTATATCACCCATGTTCAAACAGATTCTTGTATACACAAATGATGGCTGGTCTATAAGTCATACTCGTGAACGGTTGCCGCTTGTGCTGGTATAGACTGATCACTCGAGCTCAAAAACTACTGTATCTATATACCTACTTACATTACTCATATTTTCATGTCACTGTACTATAAACTATTGACTTCTTAATTATAATTTATACCTCACTGTTCAGTGTTATGTTTTTAGACAGAAAATCTCTTTATTGTTTACCAATTTAAAGAAATAGACAATAACACAGTCCTTTACTAAGGTAGTACAATGGGCGGTCTTATCGCTTGAAGCGATCTCTTCCAGGCAACCTTTGGGTGGACAGTATTGGAAGAAGAAGTAGACGGCGGTGTACAACATAATTACACAAGTAATGTCTTCGTTTTTGTGTGCGGTTTATGAAAACTGAAAATGTTCAGCACTTCAGTCGCTGACTGTATTGCAGCATGTATAATGGGATAGGACACGAAGTCGTAATAAAGAGCTCACTTTCGACATGGTAGTATAATGGTGATGGGATGGTGTTATTATGGTGTAGACATTAGTTTTGTGTCGCTTATTACTTTTATACCTAGCATACCTACCTACACGCAACAATTCATTGAACCACTGATTGAACAATACCTGTATAAATGTTCCTAACATCTGATGTCTCGGGGTGATGAGCGCAATGTAGTGCTACACAGTGTTTTTTATGGTACTAAAAGTTCTGTGTGGTACTGCAATGGCCCATAGTAATTGCAGTGCATAACTATCAGGCGAACAAATTGTTCGTCTCTCAGTTCCATAAAAAAGGTCAACTGTCTCTCTAGCCACCTCAACTACCCGCATCCACCCTATAGGCAAAGATTACTGACTATTACTTACGTGGCATGGCGCTCCCATTCTTTTCTTTTTACAAACTACACCAGTTCTACAGCCCGTATAATTATAAATCCTATGACTGACAAATCTGACAATAGATCAATTAATTATCCAAAGAAGGACAGGCACCGGTTTGGCCACTCGGATTATTATTTAAATGTGCTGGTGACGGACTGTCTCATTATTATTTATTATCTGTCTGTCATTATTATTCATTGAGGAGCCCGTCAACGTGCGTTTGTCGCAGCTGGAGCAGACCAAGACCACTGATCTCAAGTCGTACGCGCTCCAGGTTCCAGCGGAACTTGCGAAGATGTTCCTTACCCCGGACTTCTGTCCTACTGGGGTAGTCGTTATAGGGAAAGTAGACAAAGCAATAATTCCTTTTTGCGTTGTGTAGTAGCGTAATACAATAGTTAACCAGTTAGTTAATAGTTATTCGGTGAACCATCGGGGAGACGGGTCTGAGTCGCTCAACTGCCGTCTCTCTCTGGATCTATGAGCTTCATCTTAGGCCACATCATCGCTTCACATCAGGCGAGATAGTGGCCAAACATGGATCCATCTAACGTAAAAACGTTATCATCATCATCATCATCATCATATTCACTCTCATCATCATCATATTAATTCTCGTGTCACAATGTTAGTTACATTACTCCTCCGAAACGGCTTTACTGATTTTCACCAAATTTTATATGCATATTCAGTAGGTCTGAGAATCGGCTACTATCTATTTTTCATACCCCTAAGTGATAAGAGTTGTTCACCCTTAACATTTTTTTTATTTATATGGCAAAACAACGTTTGCCGGGTCAGCTAGTTGTATTATATTTTTGTATGTATGTTTGTCTGTAAGGTATATATATATATATATATATATTATAAGAGCCTCTGTTAATTTTACTTTGTTGTACTTTAATACTACCTGAAATAAATAAATCAATATATTATTTCGTGATGATGAAGACTGTCTTTTTATTCTGTAATCATAGTTATACTTATGTTCTTGTTCTTAAGTAGGTACGTGATAAATTATGTTTGGTGTAATCAAACACATTTAGCTATTTATATTACGCATAGAGTACATATTCTGAGATATTACGTGGGTTAAGAAAATAGGTAAGGAGCGGTGTCGTCATAGAATAAATAGATAAATAATAGAAATGTTTGCTGTTGCTTGTTAACTGTTTATTTGTTTCGTAAATAAAGTGTCAATCGGCTATCTATATTAAAAAACGATAGAAGGAGAGCAAAATTTTCTTTTTATGTCAAAGGCGTAGAGTTTTTAACCGACCTCAAAATAAGATGTAGGTTCTCAATTCGATTGTATATTTTTATGTACTTGTTGTTGTTGCCTCAGAATTCCGTCATTTACAAACCGATTTGGAAATTAATTGCGTTGGGTTCAATATAGCTACGAAGTGGTCCCATATAAATTTCATTGATATTTGACCTTAGACTTCGAAGAAACCTATAAATTGAAGTCAGTTTTTTCAAATTAAATGTATAGTTGTATAATTGCGTTTATAACTAAACTTTTTCAAAAGTCACAAACATTAGTTTAAGCGTGGTCAAAATTAATAACCTTTCTTTTACTTTGTTAGGGATAACAAACAGTTTTATTTCATCATCCACCATCCATCAGGCATCATCCACAGTTCACAACCAGTACATACGAGTAAGTAACGATTTCAACCCAAAGAAGTAATATTCTCGCTTTTTAGTTTCAAATTAGTTACATTTATAAAACGCCCATCAATTTCACTTCTATTCACGTAGCATAAATCAATGCTTCTAACTAAATGAAATGCAACTCGAGTTACGCAAGTACGCAACTGATTAAACTAACTTACTTACTAAGTTATTATGGCTCCCAGTACGCAAGCTTGATAGAGATTGATTGGTGTATAAAAAAGTTAATTGCATCGTATCTTACTAAATAGCAATTAAAGTAACGTACTAACTCTTAAGTTAACTGTGGTTTAGGAGTATGTGGTGTAAATATAAGCAGTAAATCAACTTGATTATGATAGGCGAGTGTTATTTTAGTATCTACTTCATTAATCGTCCATATATGGTAGACATCCCTCCTATACGAACGAAACGTTTTGCTTCCACGTTCATCATACGAACAGCCAAGGAGTGGAATGCATTGCCAACATCTGTGTTTCCTGACAACTAAAACCTGGGATTCCCAGGTTGTAGTTGAAGATTCCCAGCCTGGGAATCTTCAAATCGAGAGTGAACAATTATCTTCTAGGCGAGCGTGTTACATCTTAGATCACATCATCGCTTACCATTAGGTGAGATAGTAGTGAAACGCAAACCTTATATTATATGAAAAAAAAAGAAAGATGCTCATCGTTGGCACAGATAAAATAAGAAACTTGAAAATTATACAATCAGAACGATTTATTCTATATATGTATTATAAGCTCTTCTCTCTGCCGCTTTGTCCAATAATATTAATAACTTGGTTAGTGTATTGAATAAAACATTGTATGTCCTATTCTAGGATTGTAGGACCGAATGATCAACATTTCTGTGCAGTAGGTATTATTCATTCACAACCATTTTATATACATCGATGTGTGCGTGAGTAGAATCAGCGTAAGCTCCATGCAGTCGAGCTACTGTTCCTTCTCTTATATTGTCACAAACTCAGATAGACACAAACTACTGAGTGATGTGTGTATATTCTAGTAGCGTAGAAACTATCGAGTAATCTTCGTGTTTGAGGTGAGTATGGGAATGAGGTAAAGCTAAGATTAAGTTATGATTAGTCGGTTTCGAAAGGGCTAGAATATATTATTTAATGGTCATGAACTCAAAGGCGTAAATTAACTTTGTGTCAGAATATTGAATAGGACGTTGGTACAGAGTCCGAGAGTGTGCAATATTTACGGTGTTTGTTAAGTAATATTGTATGGAAACTGGAAACTACTTATGAATTGAGTAACTACTTACGTAGGTATGAGTGATGTTTCTTTTTCAATTTTTGTTCTTTAAGAAGTGACACTAGTGTTTTATTTGCAAATACACTGTGAATTTTCTAAGGTATACATTTGGTTGGTTATGAACTCAGTAACTACGTGGCAGAGACTGATGAACTTTTTTATTTATTTCTAAAATAGAATGGTCGTTATCTCACAGATGTAAACTATGTTAGACTTATCTACAATGTTTGATTAGTAATATTGTATGGACACTACTAATGAATCGAGTAACTAAGTGCCTGTGACTGATGAATATTTTTTTTTTAAATATCTAACATAAACATTAAATTTAGACCAATTGGCTCTAGTGTTGAAGCTGCAAACACTCTGTGAGTTTATTAGTGTTTTTTTAAACGATCACATACGTAGATCCTGGTTCCTTACTAGGATTCCCCGTATCTAGGGAACCAGGAACACCCAGCCACGAAACAAATGCTTGTGCTTTTTTCTGTGCATAAACATTTGTCCCATCGCGGGAATCGAAACCGCTGCCTCAGTGATGCATGTCATTTGAGCCGACATGCCCAACCACTATACACCACAGAGACTGTCGGAATTACTTTGATAAGTGTTGTGCCAATGTAGGTAGGCTGATGCTAAAAGAGTGTCGATTAAATGAAAGAAGGCATGCTTGTACCTTCTCTTTCTTGTCGTGTCAACAATGCCGCTTCTCTGTCAGGTCCTGAAACGGACCGTAAAGGAAAATAAGTTGAGACAATGATGGAAGATTCAGTGAGAAAGGTAGTATCTCACTGCCTAATGTAAAACAGGTACTTCGGTAGATCATAAAAACCGCTCCAGAATTTAACCACTCACGCGCTTATCTGGATTCCATTTATAAAATCCATTTTTATGAATGAAATGTGTGCGTAAAGTTTATAAGGTACGTGTCTAGTCGTGTTTCGGGATGTTCGGGGAACCGTGAGGAAGATCGTCTCACTCAAGGTTCCTGCTCAACTGCCGTCTTCCTCTAGTTTTATGTGCTTCATCTGCGGCCACATCGTTGCTTAACATCAAGCGAGACAGCGGCCAAAATATGAAACATGTGTTCGTAGAAAAAGGGGTTTTTTGTTTATATTATGAACTTATAACTAAGCTTTCTTAGACGCTTTTATATTATGTACCAACTCGTTTCAAAGTAAGTTATAATTAGGATATTACATAAATAATTTATTAAGAGATAGTATATTATTATTTTATCAGTTTTTAAAATTGGTAGATACATAGGTACTATTCTATGTAACATGTTTTTATTTTAGCAACTGAACCTCTACAATTTTTCTTGCAAATCCTGGATGAATAGTAGAAAATGCTACATAGTATTAATTCCTTCATGTACAAAATGTTTTGTGCTGAAGTATAAATAAATAAATAAGTTCCAATATAGAGTTTCAAACGAAACCTAAATGGTAGGTATTTTCTGCAGAAATCTTCGAACACCCTTCGCAATGCCGCTTTCAGGAAAATCTCGTGAAAAACAATTCCGTAAAACATCGAAACTTCACGTCAAAACTCCGTATAAAACCGCCAAAAAATATAAAACTATCGTCGAACTTACCAAATATTTGGTAAAATATTCCGTTGTGGGATTTTCGCTTGGAAACAATGCTGTGTTTGTTTGCCGTCTGGCAAGCCAGTGGAGCGTGCTGTGTTGCCATATTTGCTGGATAAATACCGGGAAAAATCGGGAAAACCGCGAATTGTCGCAAATACCCCGCAATTTAACCGTATCGGATTTCAAATATGGTTGACGAGAGTCGAGTAGATACGGTTGTGTAGGTAGGTTTCATTGTCGTGCCTTTTATGGAACGCTTCTGTGATGGTTTGTAACAAGCCTTTCCAATAAAGCTTTACAACAAGCAAATCCCTACATGGATCATATTATTTCTAAATAAAAAACCTCACTCTACCATAGGTATAGTAGGTAGATAACTAAAATTAGGGGCCTTATATAGCCTAAAACACATTCTATTACTTCGTGCTGCCTTTTATAGCCTAAAACACATTCTATCAAGAGGTTCACTTTAATCGCCACAAGGTTTTTCGCTTTGTTTTGTAAACAACTATTTGTATCTAAACTAAGCTCACCAGCAAAGTCGCGAAAAGTACGCGTACATACATCTCGACGCATTTTATAATATTACCCATATATTTGAAGCACTACCGTTTTCCCCTAAATCTGTAACGGTGCACAGAATATCTAATATTAGGTACTATTAAATAAAGGTGATGATGTTACCGCTACTGACAGTGGTGCCACACTGCGGCGACTGGTATTGCAGAAGTGGCGCGAAATTAGTTACGAGGGTGCGTTTTTAAGTTCGCGGAATGGGGGGGAGGGGATAATAATAGGTCATTATCGGGATGGCCACGACTTCAGCCACTCAATATTAGTATAAATACCAAGTTTTATCTTAATTGGATCAATAGTCTCTGAACTATCGTCAAGCAAACAACTCAATCGGGAAGAAAGTGTGAATTATGGAAAAAATCGAGTACCGTGCCGTAATAAAGTTCCTTACCAAGCAAGGAAAGTCAGTTCAAAATATACTGGAAGAGATGGAATCCGTTTATGGGGACTCTTGCCCGGGTAAAATCATGGTTTACAAGTGGCACAGTCTCTTTAAACAAGGCAGGACCTCACTTGAAGACGACCCTCGGCCCGGACGGTCGACCGAGGTGACTACTCCGGAAATCATTAAAAAAGTCGAAAAAATTATATTGGAAGATGCCAGACTAAAGAAGAAACAGCTTGCAGAAATGGTTGGAGTATCGGATACGACAATTTTCAAAATTCTACATGATCATCTTGGCATGACAAAGGTCAGTGCAAGATGGGTGCCAAGAATGCTCACGCCGCCTCAAAAACAACGCCGCGTGGAGTGTTCTCGCACGTTTTTGGACCTCTGTAACGAAGATAAGGATGGACTTTTAAGTCGAATTGTTACTGGAGATGAAACTTGGGTTCATCATTATGAACCTGAGTCGAAACAGGACTCTATGCAGTGGCACAAAAAAGGCACACCACCACCCAAGAAGTTTAAAGTGTCACAATCGGCTGGAAAAATCATGGCAACAGTGTTTTGGGATTCGGAAGGGATCCTGTTGATCGATTATAAAGATAAAGGCGTTTCTATAACCGGACAATACTACGCTTCCATCCTCGAGAGGTTAAAAGAAAGCATTAAAGAAAAAAGGAGGGGAAAATTAACCAAAGGTGTCCTTCTTCTACACGACAACGCGCCAGTTCACAAGAGCCGTGTTGCTTTGGCTGCCCTGCATAACGTGGGCTTCGATATTTTAGATCATCCACCCTACAGCCCAGACCTGGCTCCCAGTGATTACTACCTCTTTCCAAAACTCAAAAAAGAACTTCGTGGGAAGAAATTTTCTACTGATGAAGAAGTGAAGGACGCGGTTTCAGCCTATTTTTCGGACAAAGACAAAACATTTTTTTATGAAGGTATACATAAGCTAATTGAAAGATCTGAAAAATGTATAAGGGTAGCAGGTGAATATATTAAAAAAGAAAAATAATTTTGTATTTTTAACTCTAGGATTATGAATAAATTCAATTCAATATAAGTAAGTAAATCCAAACTCTTTAGCAAAAGGTATATCGCACACTTAGGCACTCTTCGACGCAGTTGTCGGTGTTTCCGCTTTGTCACTAGCGCCGCTAGCAACTGAAGTGCGCGAAACTGGTTCTTTTTTATCTCGTTCAACTGTCGCTTTACTACGTTTGCAACTCTAGCTAGACTATGGATCTTAAACTCAAAGCAACTATTTCTAAACTTACCACAAAATGTACATCAAACACGTACTCATCGACGCAGTTGTCGGTGTTTCCGCTTTTGTCAGTGTTTCCAATTTTGTGTTTCAGTGGCGCCACTAGCAACCGAAGTGGCGCGAAACCGGTTCTATTTTATCTCCATTCAGCTATCGCTTTGTTATAATACCTATACTGCAATTCAATGCAACTATGTCTAAACTCACCAGCAAAAGGTACATCGCACACGTACTCTTCGACGCAGTTGTCGGTGTTTCCACTCCGGTCAGTGGCGCCACTGGCGACTGACGCTGCAGACGCGGCGCGAAGGAGATTCACTTCGGTTTCTGTGTAGCTGTCGCGAAGCTGAGATCTTCTTTTGTATTCCTGTTGGAAGTAACGAGAAATGAGCCAAAATAATGAAACCGCACCATGGTATGGTAGTTTTTGTTCTATGGGCTTTGAGCGGTAAAATATCGAACTTGTGGTATTACTAGGTACTATTAAGTCTTCTGTGGTATTATTAAAATTAGTTCCTACTTTAGCCGTATTCATTCAATTTTTTCTCGCTGTATAAAAAAGTTGATAGCTAAGCGTATGCAGAACATACAATTTAAAAAAGTTACAAGTTACTAGGTACAGAAGTATCTACTAATTTAGTTAAAAAAAATACAGAATTCATTACTTATGCAGGACTAAACTCAGGTTTAAAAAAAAACAAACCCTATACATACACTTACCTAAGTAGATATGTAATTTCAATCGACATCTCGACATCAGCAGCGCGTATAAGATTTAGGAATAGTATAAAATACAGCGACTTTTGTCACCGACTTTACCTAATAAACATCACGGAAGTACAATTGTAAGAAAAATGTAACAATCAAATGCGCGTCAATAAAATGTACGCAATTACTTAGATATTGTGTCGTGTCGTATTCAATAATATCAATATCCCACGATCCCCCATCTTAACTTGAGGGATGAATATCATTATGTCGAAAGGGTATGCAAGCTTCTACTACCAATTACACTTAATATTATAAAATTAAATACAAAATATATGTTAGTGTGTAAGTATGTTTGTTTATTCACGCCGCAACGGCCGAATGGATTTGAGGGTAATTCGGAATGGAGATAGCTGAGGATTAACACAGGCTACTTTTTATTCCGGGAATCCACGGGGCGCAGTTAGTACGATCTAAAAGTGAGACAATAGACTAACCTCTCCTCTTAGTGTAGTGAGTAACCTACTAAATAGAAACAATACTTCGGTAAGCGCATGCGTTGTCTTGCGATCCATTCGAGCTCAGGCGCCATTCATTCAACGAGGCTTCGCATTATGATTCTGTAAGGCGTTGTTTCAATACAGCTTTGCACTGAGGTTGCGATTTTCACTTGTCTTACCGTCAGCGATGAGCGAGAAGCGATTATACTCCGTCCAACCCTCAGAGTAATGACACTTTACTTTTTTTTTTAATCTTTTTTTATTAGGGACTTTTAAACAGTATGTTTATGCCAGTCCCATCGTGGCCTTATAATTAGATAAACCAAAAAATTAACTTACATACTAGAAAAAAAATACAATAACAATGGTACAAATGATAAACACTTTAAGGTCCAACCATTTATTAAACTTTTGACAGCTCGATTAGTGATGCCCTAATGCGTTACTGATTCGATTTATGAAAACAATCGACTTTAATAAAAAATAAGTTTTAATCGATTTTACATGTTGATATTCCATTATTGCACAACGTTTTGTATTGTTTTATAGAAATAATCAGGTGGTTAAATGACTATATTGCATTCGTAAAAAAATACATTAATTATGTTGGTTGTTTTATTTGCTTTATCTGACTTGATATCTTACTATTTAACCTTTTACCCTTTGATCGATAATAATTATGTAGAAATGTAAATATTCAACAACCCTTAATATTTTTTATGGAAAAATCACCTTAATAATTTTGTTTACAAGACTATGGTTACTGGTTAGTTTTTTTTATACACAACACCACCGTCCCTCAGTTTCTTTGAGTCCTCTCCATCCAAAGGTTGTCTGGAAGAGATCGCTATAAGCGATAAGACCACCCATTGTAACAGGTTTAAGTATTGTTTTGTAATTACTTCATGTTGTTGTGTGACAATACAGCGTTATGTAATCTAATCTAATCTATGGGCTCAAAAAATATCGAAGATAATTAACACGTCTCGTCACTATTATGGTGAAAATATTGTTCAATAATTATGGAACTGTATAGCCGTGCATATGTCAAAAGTTAAATAAATGGTTCGACGGAGTATAGAGCTAAAAACTAGATACGAGATGGCGAGCAGCGAGAAGCGACTGTGTAGTTCCTATAGTTGTCTCGCTGGGCTATAGAGCGAGTGCAGCGGGCGATTACTCGCGCCGACGAGAAATGAACGCTGGTTCGTCTCTCGGAGTAAGTTCCTGATCGCCAAGCGATCATCGCTGAACGAGTTTAATCATTGATAGTTTTGTCGCTGCGCCAAAATAGTACAGAGTTCTCGACGGCATGCAGTGTGAACGGCCAGCGATCAACTTTATTATTAATACCTATACCTGTCTCTTTTATTGACACGAAATCTAGGTATATCTTTTGTTCGTTTCTTGAGCGAGAAATTAGTTCATAGCTAACCGCTGGCTCGCCGGCGGTGAGACAAGTGACAGCACAAACTTTTGTGCACAAAAAAGCGCAAGCATTTGTTTCGTATCAGGTGTTGTGCGACTATTCCTCGTAGTCCCTGGTTCCCTAGATATGTATAGGGAACCCTAGTTAGGAGCAGGATCTATGCATGTGACCAAGGCCGTAAAAAAAACTGCTTTGCAAGTATTTCTACGTCAGCATGCACATTACGATTCCTATGCTGGGACACGCGCCTTCTTTCAGAGAGAATCTATACTACCAGCCTTTGAAAAGACTTGTTCGATGGTTCCTTAAATCCTTTATTCAATTTTGGTGTTCAGAAATGGACTAAGAACGTCAGCACCTAACGCGACGACGTCACAACCTCGAATGTCGTTTTCGGACATGCTGGTTTCCTCAAAATGTTTTCTTTCACGGACTTTAGAGCGACGATAACAGAAAATTCGTACATTACTTACCTTAAGTAGGGTTCAAACTTAGATGCAAAGAATCAGTATTTTTTACTTGAATCCCTTCTCCGTTCCCAGTGGGCATTTGTCTAGATAAAATGATTAACCCTTTGAGTGCAGCGCTATGGAAGGAAAGCCACTCCACGCTACGCAAAAGCCGACCTCGGCGTAGTGCGCACCTTTTCATTTGTCGAGTATAGCCGTCTTTGGCAGTTAGTGTTAAACCACATGACATTTTCTTAGTCATAAATACATGGACTACAAGCGAAATTCAGAAAACTAAATTTAAAAAAAATTAAAAACCATCGACACAAAAAACCTATAAAAAGTAAAAAACGGCTGAACTGATTTTGTTAAAACATGTCTAAGAACCTGCAGGAAACCTGCTTTAAAATAAAAAATCCGCATCCAAATCGGTTCACCCATTTAAGAGCTACGGCGCCACAGACAGACACATAGTGGTCACTTATCACACACATTGTTTTTGCTTTGGGGGTTAAAAATCAGGGGGCGTTATTTTATTTTTGTATAAATTATGAATAGCATATTATTTGAAGTCTTGACACATAGATGCTTTTGTGAACCACATTGCACATATTATGTCTATGAATAATCTATACAATTTCTAATTATTACCTATATATGTGCCTATAATACAAAATAACTAAAAATAAAAGCATTCAAACTAAAAATGTGCGCCTACTTAACTAAATCAAACTGTGAACAAACAAAAAAACAAAACAAATGGAAACAAAGTAATTTATTGTAATGATCAAAGTAAATAATATTGAAATTAATACATAAATGTTACTTAAAATAAAATTACAATAAAAGGAAAACTTAAAATATTTTAAAAAAATTTGGGAAACTTTTTAGCACATCAGTCTAATTTCCGTCTTTTAATTTTTCAAAAATTAAACAACCATTTTAATACTCCAATGATGCGAACATACACAAACAATTTATCTGTGATTTGAGCTATTAAACCGATTTTGATAATCCTCGTGCTGTTACACTTCAAGTTTGTACATATACTCCGGCAAAATGCAAAAGTGAATGAATGAAAAGCGGTCCAAGCCGCAAACTAAATGCTAGGCTAAAATTAAATATATTCTATATACTATGAAACTACATAATTGATATCAAATTAATTAAAAGAAGATACTGTCATGCAGGTAAAATAAAAAAAACTACAATATTTTCTGACCTATCTAACATCTTTAAATTCTTCATACGGTACTGTTTTAAGATTATTTTTGATGATAAAATAATAATTAAAATGTGACATAATATCATATTATACCACCATTACTAATATAATTCGCAAAGCACATCATTATAGCCGGCTTGCAAGGCCTCATAGGTATATAACATAACATAGACATTACAATGCCTATTTCATTCTAAATCAGAGTTATTTTCCACAAAATTTCACTTATTTCTTTCCCTTCTTTAAAATTATATTATACATAAAAAATATTTAATATAGGATACCCTATTTTCGAAGATATAAAACGATTGGAAATATAACTTTTATAAATGCTTAAATAATAATTTTGTGACATTACAAATGCATCGGTAAAATTGGAAATTCTTAGTAAATATCCAATAAAATCCAAAATAATATTGGTAACTTTATTAATACTAACTTTTGATGTAACACAATGTTTTAAGGCACTTTTCAGATTAAATTCTAGTAGAAATATAAAGTAGTCGTTTTGGAATTATTTTCCTTAATTTCATTAACCCTAATTCATCAGATTAATCTATTTAATATACTGCGATACACGTATTATTTGTAAATATATCTATTTAATATTTCTTTTTTACAATTAGGAATAAGCACCTTACTACAAGACTACGGCTGAATTTAAGACCTCGAATCGAACTTCCTGCATTTGCAAAAATCCAGGTAACCAATCAGAAACAAGTTATGCGTCTCTGCTATTGGTTGCCGTAGCAAAACACTGATAGCGTGTTAACAAAGCTCAAGTCGGATCTATAAATTGCAGCTTTTTAGCACCTTAAATTCGTAGTTGTATAATATAATATCTATTTACAAAAAACATCGATAAACTTTTACTAATTTAAAGCACCATAAGCACAAAAAATCATAAGACTAAGGTGCATCCAAATGTGTACAGTTCAAGCCAAAAATCATGTCAGTGAAAAAAAATTACAAAATGTTATGTTTAATTATGCATGTTATTGCATATACATTATGCAATATCTTCGTTTCGCTAATATAATAATATATTGTCAAGTACGTACATACGATTTTTTCAAACTAAGGTCTGTATTGTGGCGAGGTCTGTGTATGTGTAATAGTTTCGAAAATAATAATAATAAAATCAGGTATTCGTTATGTCACCCTGCGACTTTTTTCTAATTCTTATTTCTTCTACAACTTCCATTATAAGCTGAAATATTCAAAATATTGTAAATTATGGGAAAAACAAAAAAAAGGGGATGCTTTTAACATGCTCGTGCGAGTGAGTGATACAATATAAAGTGTTAGCCAAGAAAATTACGACAGTGTATAATAAGAACTAGAATAATTGTACTGTGTAGAAACAATGAATCTTACGTGCTGAATTAAAAAATCCACTGATTGAACTCCACGCCGCCGCCGGCCGGTTATAAAATGCAATTATCACCCGGATTGAGTTTTAATACAACAACATTTTATAATGGTACTACATCACAATAAAAATATATTTTTCGCGTGCTATTTTATCTGCCCGGCACTGTATATCTTCAAGAAGAATAAAATTGTATGAGGTATTGTAACGCAGCAATACAACCAGTAGATCTTTTTCAATTTACTATCGTACATATTATTATGCAAGAGATATTTATTATTTACTATGTCATTGATATTACTATCAGTTTTCAAAATGTTGGCACTACTACATGTGTTATGATTAAAAATGAGGTTCTGAAGCGGTCTACCCTCTTTTTGACACATTTATCTGGTTGGTATATAGCAAATTTCCCTTTAATAATATGTTCGAAAGTGTTCCTCATTGTGACAGGTAAAAAAAACTTAATACTGTGTCATTCTATTAACAAAGCCCAACAAGCTGTGCTTCGTGACCTTAAACTAGCTACAATCAGGACTAACCTGACTCAAAGGTCTGATCCTTTCGTGTATGCTATTCTCGGCTTGGCGCGCCGACGGCGGTGGATGCTCCGGCGTGGGAGGCTGTTCGTAATGCGTCGGTGACAAGGGAATATCAACCCTCGGCCCATCGTAATACCGCTCGCAATCGCTCGGACTATTCATCGACTGGTCGTCTAATAGACTCTCAAGGGAAGACCTTTCTTGATGCGAGTATTTCCGCGCGGTCATTCTCGGGCCGCTCTCGTAGCCATCAGTGAAGTTATTTCTTCGGAGTTTTCGTCTAGGATTTTGTTCTTTTATGACGACGTTTTCGTACATAGCAGTGATGGCAACAGGTTGCGAGCGTTGCTTCAGGCTGGGTCGGGGGTTGGGGATAGGAACCACTCGAGGAGAGTTGTAGTTCTCTTCGTATTCTGAATAGGAGAGTTTACCGTCGACGTAGTGGTCGACCGAGCGGCCGTGTTTGAGGTAATGTTTAGCACCCTGTAACAAAGAAAGTGCTGGTCAGGAAAATGTTATTCATACAAGCTTGATCACTAGAAATATCAGTCATTCATGATCATACGTTCATGTGACAGAAACATACAATATTCTTCACTAATAAAAAAGTGCCTGAGAACTGCTTTTCCTTTGCCATACAATACCAATACAAATAGTTTCGTCCCGAACTTTTAATATGGTATAATTTTAAACCCCGCCATGATTTCGCCCAAGGTCGCCCTATTTCCTCAACCAGCTATCAAGTCTACTGGTTACCTGTATATCGTCCAAATCGTCTTGACTCCTCGCGTGGATTCTCAGCTCGTAGCTGTAGCCTGATGATGGAGAGTTGGCATGGGTGGGGGAGACCGAAAGGTTCCGCCGAGGTGGCTTCTTGGGCGGAGTGGGCTGTAAGGTGCAGCGCGGTTAGAGTCTGTGCGGAAGGAGAACCGATACGGGAAAGGGGGCGCTTTATAACGTCGCAGGCGAAAATAAATGATTTTATATGGAAAGTTTTAGTTCCTAATTTCGACACGATGGTCCTTTTTCTGCACAAGGTCTAGCAGTTTTGCAGTTACGAAAGAATACTGTTTAGTTTGTCTTATTTGTTAAAGTTAAGGGTTGACATTTCAGCCTTATCGTGTGTTGTGAAATTAAACCGAATGCCTATTGTTATAGGTGTTTATTTTCTGTATTCTGTATTTGTCTGTATTTAGTACAAAGATCTAAGACGTAAATGATTGGACGTGGTTCGCTTGTATCAAAACAGGGATACAGCAAAATATTATCCATATTATATATTTTTTATACAAACTAATATATTTCATATTTATTGTGACACTTATTATATAATGAAGTTATTGACTGTCGATACTGTTTAAAGGCGTCATCTATTTATTGATTTAGTCTGGCAATGCTTTATCCGCAAGTTTAATCAACGATGCAATAAAGTACGCCTACTGCGTAAGACTTTATCAGATGGTCCACATTTTGCTATTAGTCTGATATCATGGTCATAGTCGTAGTGACTGCATGTAGGCTTATTTGTCGTGGGAGATGATGATCATTAGACGCATAACCCACACAGTGATAACTTGAGTATTCTAAGCGCATGAGCATCCTGTCGCTAAAGGCATTTAGGAATGTATCTAGTTTTTTACAAGCTTTTTATATTACAAGCTTTTATTTAATTTGCAATGTGTGTTTGTTTGGGTCAAATTATGCAAGTTGAATCAGAACCACTTCTTCTTATCGTACGGAGTTGAAATTTTGCATACTTGTCAAAGTCAGATGACAATGCAATATGACAGCGAGCTGATCTGATGAAGGAGCCGGAAGGTGGGCAATGGAACTTCTTGACGGATAATCGTAAACGACTAGTGTTTAGGCTTAATTATTTGCTCGCGGTTCCGATTACGAATTTGTCAAAAGCTTGTCTTTAAAAATATATTTTTCACAAACATCTTGTTTCATATTAGAACGTACTCAGCCTGCGATTTTCGACTGTCCGGGGTTGGGTTAAATGCCAAAAAGGTTCCACAAAATAGCTATAGCAACATTCCTACCGGGTTCTGTACCCCCGATTTAGTATTAGAATCAATTTCTCTATAGTTAATGACCAATTTGCGTTCAGCGTAAATAGCCTATCTATTTCTGTTATCTCGTTGTCATCGCAGAAGTGGCACAATTGAGTAATAGCGAATTTGAATCGGTATGACGATGTAAGTTATAAGAGATGTGCGGTATTTCTGCAGCAGTACAAAATATGGATATAAGTTGGAGCCATTTTAAGGCACTTAACAACAATGTGCCTACTTGACATTACTTCATCTCTAAATAGTATAAAACGAAGTCGCTATCAGCGTCCTCATTTCTGTTTCTCCGCTTTCTTCTTTCAAACCACGCAACGGATTTTGATACGGTTTTCACTGTCATTCAGAGTTTTTTTTTTTTACGGAAGGTTAATATGTTCAATACATTCTATGTCAGTATTTGTGATCAAGCCGGCAAAGATTAAACCACATTGCATCCGTAGTTAAATTATAAAGGTAGGTTGACTTTGGTAAGAGAAGCATTAAAAAAAATTAGATACAGCTTTGTGAACGAGCTTATCGTTATGGATAAGCGCCGTCAACAACGCAGTCTTTCAGACAACCTTTGGATAGAACAGAGCTTAATGCAACATACTTTATTAATATTGTTGCCATATTTATACGGAATCCTCAATAAGAGATGATGGCATTGTATGGTGCCATCTCGCATTTCTTTTTCTTTGTAAAAATCCCAAATTTTCTAGTTAACTGCTATTTGTGGAGGCTTTTAATTGGCTTTTTTATATTGAATTGTCAAATTATTTTGTAACAACAGCTGTTAGCGTCCCAAACAAAATAAAATAAAATATAGCGAAATCGTTTTCTCTCTCTACTCGTAAAGGATTTATAAAAATAATAGTCGGGTGTAGTTTGCAAATATTGTAAAAACTAATGAGTCTGCTCTTTTACTACTAAATAAAACTGTAAGGCTAAAGTTACTCGCCGTCTCTTATAACATGTCCCACGTTATATGGCCCAAGTGGTACAAACAACGACGGGCCAAGTAATTCAATACTAAGTCGCGGATGAGGCTCAAATTGGTCGCAGCCGGTCACCGAATGGGCCGTTTCAACGTAAATGGCTGTTACGATTTTCTCTTCCTAATCTGATACAGTAAAGTAGAGGTTTTATGATATACTTCTTGTTATTATGATGAAATTCGGTTATTACCGATCAGCGTTACCTTGCCAGAGCGAGTGTTGCTCCCAAATTCGAATCCCACTGGCCCCGCACTAATGATTTCCTTAAGTTATGTGCGGATTAAACACTCGCTTAAAAACGGCAAGGAAAACATCGTTAGGAAACTGATATATCCAGGAATTAATAACAAGAATTCAAGGACATGTGACCCGCACATAGATTATGTCTCAGCAGCAGCAGGGCCTCTGGGCCGGCATATAGATTATGTCCCTTACGAGAGAAGGCCTGTATCCCTGCAGTGAGAATAATGGGCTGATAATGGTGGGAATAGTGGACGTAATGAGCTGATCATGATGATGTTATCTTATTTCTAAATTCTTAAAAATACGAGTGACTTGTTCAATTTGCGTGTGACTATCTCTAGTTAAGATATAAGATGTGTTCATGAATTAAAAGCTTGGCATTAACTTGCACGTCGCTTATATAATTGGCTTATTCAAGTAGCAGCTATTGTAAATATTGTGACACCGCAAAACCCCATGACGTAAATACAACGCGAACAAACAAACAACAAATATGAGGATAAACCAAAGCTAATCAGAATCACCACTTCGGATTCAAACGTTATTTTTATTTATACTCAGGGATCTATTTATCAGGTGCGGCTCGAAAGGGTTTCGAAAAAATTTAAAGGTATTTTTTTTTTCGTTGAACACGTAATTTCTAAACCAAGAAGCGGCGCGTGACCTTGACTCACCATTGCCTGGCAACGTCCAGAAATAACATATACACTTAATCTACCTCAAGAAATTCTCTCAATCGTGGTGAAAACCGCATTAAAAATAGGTAGTTCAGAAGTAATAAACAGAATGACGCGGATGTTAACTTAGTTTTATCCTACTCCTATATTTGTTTTAGTGATAAACACTTGTACGCACTACGAAATCCTATGCCATGCTATACCTACGCCATTATTTTCAACATTATACCCAAATTAGGAACTTTTTCAATGTCCTCTTTAAATTTACACTTTAAATGAATCACTATTTATCCTGTTATTCAGGGATGTTCATTGCTAACTTTAGACACGATCTATATGCGTTGTTTCCGTAATAACTGGACTTAATAAGTTTAAATGAGCGTGTAACGCTATATTAGATAAACAAATTATCACGCAAGCTACAAAGCCACTATTTCTCCGAAAACAAGCAATCGTTATTCGTTAGTACCTACATCAAAGAGCCGAGATATAAATTATCATGCTCAAGCGCAGCCCTCATGGTACATTAATATCTGCAGCAGACCAGTAGGGAATCTCCATGCAAACAGCGAGCAGACTCGCTATTAAGCGAAGACCATGTATGTATTGAATTTTAGTCTAAATCTGACTGTCTTTGCCATCATCAGTCTTTTAGCTAGAATATGAGACTAGTTTTCACCTAGTCATCATAGCGATAAAAAGATAAAACATTCTACTGGACACCCTAAGGACCACGATCCTGATAAGTTTACCTGCTTAACAAATTAAAAGGGCGTTTAAGTTGTCATAAGCGGTGGCTTTACGCATTGAATTGCGCGCCATATGCGTAAGGATTTCACACTCGCGATGCCGTACGGTTAAAATGAATCCAGATGAAATGGAGCGGACAATATCTTTAACCGGCGGATGATTACAATGGAGAGTGAATCATATTTTTAACTAGTCGATGATTACGAAAATAATAGGAAATGATAGCAAGCATTAAGAGTGGACAACATTTTATAGCGAGGGTTTGAACGTGGATTTACCATTTTTTTTACGCTTAATAGATCTATGTTTGGCCACTATCTCGCCTGATATGAAGCGATGATGTGGCCTAGGATGGAGCACATAGATCTAGAGAGAGACGGCAGTTGAGCGGCTGCTCAGACCCGTCTTCCCTATGGTTCACCGAACATCATCTGAAAATCATATCGAAACACGACTAGGTCGCTTGACGGCATGGCTTTGTGCGGTGGGTGGTATTACAACCACGGCCAGAGCCAACCACTCCAAAAAATTTACACAGGAATGAAGCCAAAAGGGGCTTACATCGTGAAAATCTGAAACCTGAAAGACTCTGGGCCTGAAATTTGGATGACTATAATGGACTAGCTAATCCCTGGACTAGCTAGCCCCTTTGAAAACCATTATTCCTAGTTCTCCTACTATTTTTACAGTCAAAAGAGTTCATGATGATACAAATGTATGAACATCATATCGCGGGTTAAGAACCAATACCATCTAACTCAAAAAAGTTAATTTTACACCAGAGAAAAAAAACATCTTACTGCCAAAAATATTTTTTTTATGAAAGTATTTAAATAAAAATGAGGTATACAAACACGCTGAAATACGATAGTTTTGGTAACATTGCCCCAATATTAGACTATATAAAGATAATGTGAGTTAGGTGGTATTGGTCTAGTAATAAACAAATTAATTATTTTATACCTGGTAGATAGCCGTTTATCAAGTAAAATAACAAAATTAAAATGTATTTATTTGATTTTGAAAGTGGAACATATTAATTTGTAAAGAAAAATAAAAAGAACAAAAGACGACACTAAAAATCAAAGTAAAATTCTGTAGTGGTTTGTCTCTCGTAGGTACATCTTTCTTTTACAAATGCGGAAGTGTGTCATAAAAGTTATGACATTCCTTCGGAAGAACTTGTTTCAAATCTTGAAGATGTTGATATTTTGAAGCAGATATTGGAATCATACCGATACGTTTGAATGGCGTAGGAATAGGATACGCCAGGATTAAATGCTCTATGTCTCTGGGGCAAGCCAAACCAATCTCGATCGAAATGCAGTTGAAAACTTTATCAAAAGTGTATCATGATACGGCAGAGTTATGTGTATCACTGCAATATAGTTTATATGCGTTGAACACGTCAGACAGAGAGCGATAAACAGGCTCCATATAGAGTTTTCTAGTGTCCCTGCGCGCATAATGACGGCATTTTTGGAATACTTTACTTTCCTGTCTATTGTCTTGACTGACTGTATCTGTATTAAAACAAGCATGCTTAGCCCATGTTTGCACAGTGGTAGACTTCAACGACAAAGTATTTAGAAACATCTGCTTACAGACTTGAATTTTACCTTTATTATTTTTTCAGGTAAAAAATAATTTAGAGTACCCGCTCGGCGAGAGTCTTCTTGACCTTTAGTTTTTTTATTAGTCGTGATTCGGTTCACAAGTCCTCCTACGTACACTTTTCTTTCGTCCCAATTAAGCTTTTTCCAGAAGAATGTATATATGTAATAGATTTGCGTGTGTCTTCATCAAAACTATTACAACCTCTAAGTTTACTCTTTCTACAAAATTCAGAAGCGCAAGCCTCACCTAGCTGCCGAGATTCTCGTGGCTGGTCTTGACGCATCTTTTCATTTCGAGGTTTCGAATATCCTAGGTATTCCTGGAGAGGAAGCTCAAAATAAAAGAATGCGTGGAGACGCATTCTTTTATTTTGAGCTTTTAGTTTTTTCCATTCATCTCTTCTTGCCACGTGACGACGTTTCCTTCCTTCCGTCATGTTTCCATATATATCATCACTGGCTTCACAGTCAGTCGTATTTTCATCAACGTTTTGAACCTCAACACGCCCATTATCATCAATATTGCTGTAAAAACCTGCTGCAAATAAAGGGCTCCCTTGTACACAAAAGTCAAATATTTTACATGCCGGAGGCGTCGACAGGGACCTTTTAGTACAAATTATCTGTTTTTCTTGGATTACATCTACGGTCAAGTCACTCAGCGATAAAGATTTGGGATTTTTGTTGATGATATTAGTAATAGTTTTTTGTTTTTCCAGTAGAAGACATTCAGGGTTATCTATTTCAGTCTTCTTTTTCTGTATTGTCAGCGTCACGTCGAGTGGTCCAGATTCACGCTGCGACTATTAGTTTTACTTAAAGTGGTGTCCGTTTCATTCCAGCGCGAGCAGCGGTGAGATGAAGTCGCTTTAGAGCGGAGATAAACGGTATTGGCAGAAAAATATACGCGATCCTTAGATAGGTGGTATTTCTATAGCGAATAACTATAAATAAAAGGAGATTTTGAGATAGTTGATCGAGCAGACTATGCGAAATCGGACGTTAAATCTATTCGCATTAAAATCTAAAATTCACCAAAAATTGAGTTAGATGGTATTGGTTCTTAATCCGCGATATACTGCTTTTAAACTGACATGACACATTAACATGGCGCCAATGCGGACGGCACGCCGCAGATATGGGTAAATGGGGAATGTGAACATTGACCGTGACTGATTGGCTTAATTTCATCTGTAGTTTGATGTTTTTTTAATGGAACTGAGTGATGAGACGAGCAAGTCGTTCGCTGATCGCTTGATGGTAAGCGCCACGCCTGCCCATAACAATTGCAGTGCCACCCAGATCTTTAAATACCATAAAAAGCACTACTTACCACTGCATTGCGCTTATCACTCCGAGACATCAGATATTAAGTCTCATATATGCCCAGTAATTTAGCTGGCTACAATGCCCTTCAAACCTTCATAGAATTAGGTTCAGTATAATTGTAGAATTAGAAAGAAATTTTTGGATTTAGAAGAATTATTTACGGTTTAAACCTTTGAATTTATTTTTCAATCGTTTTACGATGAATTAAAAAGGGATGTTTTAATAAACTTCATTATCAAAAAAAGGGGTTCAAGATTTCAAGATTGAG
This sequence comes from Petrophora chlorosata, assembly GCA_951640565.1. Taxonomy (NCBI): domain Eukaryota; kingdom Metazoa; phylum Arthropoda; class Insecta; order Lepidoptera; family Geometridae; genus Petrophora; species Petrophora chlorosata. The sequence goes on along the minus strand of OX621203.1, from coordinate 8,094,878 downwards.
TTGGCTGACGCTGGCTAGGGTGAAAAGATACTCATCAAAAGTGAGATATCAGATAGACATTATCATTTCGCGCCAAAAAAATACGATGTAAATCGCGTCTGTATGTAGAGTTCTTATACAAGATCTGATGAAAAAAGTACATTTAAGCTATTCCACAGCGAAACAGTTTTGGGTCGTATTGCTTGTTTTATAGAATTTTAACGTTCACCATTTGTCACACGGCCTCGGCCTATTATCATTAAACTCATTGTAGGTAAATCTGTTATTATTATATATCTCAATACTTCAACTCAGCACACTCAAATTTCAGTCAGTTCCGCTAACCCAGATAGCAGTGACGAAATCAATATAGTTTATAGTGAAACGTATACAATACCCTGTATGCGCATCTGTTTTGCCACATGTCCGTCTGTTGCAATCGTTTGCACATGGCTTAGATAGTATTTATAATAATTTCAACACTTTATTCATTATTGAGCTCATTCAGTTTATTGTCCAATGTTGGGTAAAGGTATCTTGTATAATTTTATTCTGTTTGTTTGCTATTACTGCGATACCTTCCAACACTTCTAAATGGGTATGGAAGCAATAATCAATAGAACATCTACTTGTTTAGCTTTCGAATTAGCATCATTAGAACCATTCAAACATTCAGTTATTTCTTTGACATCCTAGACTAGCCTAATATTACATACCTATGCGAAAGTTTGTTTGGATGGATGGATGGAAGTTTGTTACTGACGTGCTACTGAACGGATTTTGAGAAAATTTGGTATCATCACTTTAGGTCCTAAAAAGGACATAGGCCACTTTTTATCCCGGAAAACCGCGAGTGAAACCGCGGGCGAGCGAGTATTTCATATGAGTGCAGTCTCTCATAATCTCATTAGAATACTTGGATACGGAGCCAAAGCCACCAGTAATTTGATAGAATAAAGATATTAATATGTACCTTATATTTAAAGAGAACGAAAGAGATAAAAGGTCAAGAATTTGATCAGACGAAATAAGCAGGCAATGAATTAAACAACAATCTGAATCAGTAGGTCAAACACCGGTTTCAAAATTAAGCCACTGTGTCAAAAAACGAACCTTGGATGTATTATTTTCTTAACCTTTGGCAATAAAGAAGTTAAAACATTCGTTATATCGAGAAAACTATTAACTTTTCTTGTTAACGTATGGGTTGGTGTACTGGCGACCGGCCAAACGCCAGTCGTTTCGCTATTTCCGTAAATCCTGGTTCGATATATCAACTAGTACGAGAAAACACCGACCTGAGAATTAGCAGTTACGTCATGTTTTCATAAATGAAATCGATGGTAATGATGAATACATGACCAATAAGATTTTATGGGATTTGTTTAGTCAATTCAATCATGTTATATTGCAGAATTTGCGAGAATACATTATGTTCTAATTGTTTCAATATTTGTAAATAGGTAAATCTTATCTTATGTCTCAGAGTTCAACAGGTATTTGTTCAATAGGTTTTAGCTTCTTATAAGTAAACATTTCACCCATGTTGTTTCCTCCAACTGTACAAGTATCTTCACACGCAGTCAGCAATACATTCTTTGTAAAAAAACTCAAGCATTGTTCAATAAATCACTAAATCCTAGAGACAATAAAGATAAGAGAAATCTAAACAAACAGTTTGTGACTTGAGTACCTACATATTCTTGAATCATACAATATATTTGTTATTATGAGTTTATGTGAAGCTAAAACATTTTAAAAATAAATACAAATGCGACATATACATTTTTTTTTAATTTAGTTTACCACCAGATGGAAATAATTGGAAATTGGAATGCTCAGGACAATTCAAAAGATTAAAGATTGAGAGGCAGACGTAGGTATACGTGTATATAAATGAGGTTACGCACAAAATGAGAGACAATGAGCAACGAACACCCAAAGCGAGAGTAAAAGACGTTAAAATGTAAAAATAGGACTACACAGACAAAGCAGCCAAGCATAAACATCAATTAGGAGATAAGTGGAGAATCAATCATGATTATTATAACGGACAGTCCAAATCTATCAACAACACTGTAATTTGGGTTACAACAGCACATGTTTGTTTTATTTATAAACTAAGGAAACACCATCTCGAAACAACTGCGCTACAGTGTGATACTCTTATTTTAGCCGCACTATACGCCACTATACTTGACTTACTATTACTTATTTTGAGAATTTTGATATCCCTCAAGAAAGAAAACGTTGTGTCCAAGAAACAGCTATTGAAAATTCGTCTGAACTAGAGACTGAAAATAGCATCCGTTAGGAAAACAAATGAAACATCGACGGCATACGACATTCAGCAATGGGTCAGCGTTTTGGACAATGACTCATACTTTATCTGAACTGTCGAATCTAATGAGATCCAAATGTAAGTTAGTTCCAACGATCACAACCAGAATAAAACTGGGAGACTCTACATTTTCTTTCGCGGAGTATTTATAGATATTCACGCTGGAATTGGGTTGTAGAGTCCTTGACATGAACGTTTTATTATCTTAACATCGAGTAGATTTTCTTATATGTAGATTCTGTTGACAATAGGTAGACGGGGAAGAAAACCCAAGAGCTTGCAAAAACGTCCATGGGAAAATTAAGCAAGTATGTCGCTTTACGAAAATAGATCTTAAAACTACTTGTTAATGTAGTATTTGCAATCTGAAGACATGGAATTCCTACATAAAAATAAACATTATCACATGAAATAACAATTAGAGTTGCTGACTTAAATTTAAACTTTTGCATCATTTTTCACTGAAACCTAAATTCAGGCATCCATTTCACATTCACGCTTTTATCATAACAATATCAATACTTACAAACAAAATCACAACATCCTTCAACACTTAACAACACAATCACGCACTGGCACAGCACTTTCACCTGAATACCGATCCGATATCGATACCGATCCGATATCGATAACGATCTCGATTAGTTATCGATTAAACTCGCGACAGACGCAAGCGTCGATCGCATACGCGACGGAGCGACTGACCGCCCAAATCTTCGCGAGACGTACGTGCGAACAACTCACATGTGGGATGAGAAACTGGGCTCCTATCCTACGTACAAGTGTAACAATATAGTCTAAAAATAGAGGAGTCTTTGTTTACGGATTAAGGATCTTGATATAATAATGTGAGTATGAGTAGAGAGATGAGGCGGCTTATTGAAGACGTGATTCGAAGAAAGAAATAAGGTTCTACGTATTGAAAGAAATTGAAGGATTTAATTATGATCAAACATTTATAAGATAAACTCCAATGGTTCCGAGTAAAAGCATCTATTTTTAACAAATTTGTTATAATGAACACTAAAATATACAAAGTTATGCAATAAAGTATAATTGTCAAACCAAACTTGGAGATTTTGTTCTCTGGGAAATACCTTAATCAATTTAAATATAATACAAATTTATGAAAATTTAAAACAGAAACTAGTTTTACCATGAAACATTAGTTAGGCAAGCTATTCGTATTTTTGGAAGCGCCATCGCCATAAACATAAGCATTTAGCCGTATTGATGTTATAGTGACCTTATAAGATTGAAAATCTTATGCGATCATGATTAAGATTATAAAACGAATGACAGTCATTTTCAAAACAGAAACAGTATTTTTAACCGCTATCACGTGGGAAGAATTAGCCCAATGACGTTAGATAAGTTTTCTCACGACTCGACACGACTTATTGTTCATCGTGGAATTTTAAAATACGTCATTCTTCATACTTTCTCTTACGTATGCTTTTGATGTTGATTAAGTATAGGACCTTATGATTGCGAATAAAAGGATTTCGGATTCTGTCATTAATTTTCTTACAAAACTTTTGAGGACTTCATAATTGATGAATTGATCATGAAAATAACGGGACATTACTCAATGATGAGAAACATACGTCGTTTTGAAAACTTTGATGGTAAAAAGCAATCAACGTAGATTAAAAAAATTGTTTAGAAATGTTTCATCAATTCAATTGACTAGGTACAACTACTACTAAGACTAGGACAGGTTTAGAATCAAATAAAAGACCGTATTATTATTAGTTATTACATTGTATGCAGATTTCGTTCACATATCACAAATGAAGCTCAAGATCACTCTTGACACGACACTATGTAATAGAATGCGGTATACCACATTCACACAATAGGCACTCTAAACAATTTATTTGCATTAGATACAAAAAGGCTTAGTTTTGTTCAAAACACTTAATAGACGTATAAATAAATAGGAAAATATGTCAAATCATGTAGGATTGGATGAGTCAAAAGAACATCCTGAATGCTTGAGCAATACTAACCATTTTCTCTCTGTTTGACTAAATAAATTTTAATCAAAAATACATAATAATGATGATGTTGAGTGAACCAGAATATTCTGCCAGTGGTTATCAGCTAAAATGGATACGTAGTTTCCGAGCTCAATGCTCAATTGTTAGGGCAACACTAAGCCAGTCCACAACGGTTCTATAGATTTCCGCTTCAGTGTATAACTAATGAACAAAGACTGAATCGTACTCTTTTGACTAATCGAACCCTACAACTGAATAGAAAGGAAGAAGCCTGTGCTTAAATTTGTTTTCTAAAAGCTTCCGTTGCGTGACTTGGATAAACAAATAGCATGTCAGGTAATAACTCAGTAGCATTATGTGATACCGCGTCCCGTGACTGGGTCGCCAAAAGGTAGAGCAACAGGGCCTCAATTCACTATGACAAGTTGGAGATACCTTTGGTTAGAGAAAACGTCAATTCCTTCATTAATAAACGACATCTGCGAAATTTGTATTCTATATGACGCGTCATATATATGAATATATGAATGCGTCATTAAAATGTCGTTTACTGGAATGAAGGAATCGACGTATCCTCGAAGCAAGGAATCGCCCAGTTGTCATAGAGAATTAGGGCCCTGGTCACTGGATAAAATGTAATCATATATAATTAATTTACGACCAAAAGTTAATTAATTATCTATGACTTGATTTGGCTTAATTTATACCATATTATGAAAACTTTGCGTTTATTTTATAAAGCTATTAGTTCAATGAATTTAACCAAAGTTAAAATAAATTCGGATTAAATTATGAGATACGTTAGAATAATTTTAAAATCCACATTAGTATGACAAATGACAATTACATTTAAAATTCCATCGTTTAGTGGTTATTTAAATATATAACAAGATTATGTCACAATTATAGGAATTATATTGCTGTGAATCACATCACAAGTTCACAACATTTGTTGATAGCAAACATTGCCGTATAAAAACAAATAAGGAATTAGGAATGAACAAGTTTGAATATAATTATGTATATATTATTCAATAATAATTTAGTGAACAAAATAACGTAAAGTACAAACATTGATCACAATGGCTTATTTGGTAAAGCGGCGGTTCTAAATCGAAATAGAGAAAAATGTGTTACGCACACACGGGTATGCATAAGGGAAAAATACTTTACTACAAATACAAACGCAGTAAAGTTTCTTATTAAATACAGATTTGAGTTTGAAGTTTGCGATAGCCGCTTTAGAAGAGTTAATCTGCTATTCCTACTGTAGCTTATTTAATAAAACACCTGGTACAGTATATTCACATCTTACCACAAAGTAACAAGCAGTAATTGAACACGCCCCAAAAAGGAGTAATAAATATCGAAATGAAAGGCTAGGCGAATTACGGTACGTGCGCTACACAGCAGACTGGTTACTACAAATCACGATGTCATTTCGTCACATCGCACGCTTAACAGTAGCGCCTTCGTCTAAATGTTATTCATGCCACACGTTACGTTTTTAAGTTTTTTAGACGATTGTTCTGAATGGTTTTGCAGTCCAAACAGAGCCAATTGCATTGTCACAGCTGAAAGTTAATTATCAATTAAGTTGATTGTCTCTAATTAAAAGTATTTTCCCACAAGCAATTGGCTTGAAGATGGACGCAATGACTAAGGGTTACACGCAATAAATATAGCGGGCAATGGTGGTTTAGGTACGATATCTGTGTTATTATACCTTTAATTTATAAGTATATGTCTTGTTTTGTTGTCTTAATGTCAGTTATATCATCTAAGGTTTTCTCGGCAAAGTGAGATTGGGACGAAAGTTATGCCTTTGCTCTCTTTGCATACTTAAGCTTTTCATAGATAACTACATGATTTTTACAATATACGCAGTTTAACAGTAATTTTCAAGACGACATCATAATTTAACTGAGTGTTACATACTACGTACAATATAATGTAGAAAAAGAACTTACCGACACTTTACTGTAGTCATGGTGATGCGCTAGATGCAGCGGTGCGCAGCTTGAGGCAGCGCTTGATATGCTGAGCGCGTCGCCTTCACTCGTGCCTTCCATCTCGTCCCACCGCCGGCGCCCCGACCCGCTGCGAACACCCCCCGACACCGAACCCCGCTCAAGCGAAGCACCAAGCGACACATCACCACCCCTCGGAACACCACTATCGTCCTCACCCTCCGACGACGAACTCTCAGAACCCTCAACACTTATCCCGCTCTCGAACTTGGACGACATCGACTCAAACTTTTCCTCAAAAGAGCTGTGAGTCTCTTCCACAATCGTGTCTATTTCAGGTCTGGTATTATTTCCAAACCTGAAAGAGTCACTATGCACCCAGGGTCTTTTAGCTGTACTGATGTCGGATTTAATTGTTTCCGTATCAGATTCATCGTCGGAGTGCAAGGTTCCATCGGAATCTCCGTCGTCCGAAGATTCCTCGAGACAGGTCTTGAATGACGCGTCAGATTTGATGGTTACGTTTGAATTGCACGACTGCAGTGACCAATGACCAGAGTATTCCGAGGAGGTCGACTTTCGAATAGGCAAATGCACATCGGAAGCATTAGACAGAGTAGAGGCAGTCGATGACGGTTGATTCCACGATATCACTTCTGCGATGTCTTTTACCGAATACGTACGAGATGCCGACGAAGACAACGTAGAAGGACGTGACATTATAGTATAAGTTTCAGGATCGTCTTTTTGTTGATCTAGTTTGTTTCTTTGTATGATGTCTTCAACACTAACAACTGCATAAGGCTCTTCAAGATTGTGTGGCACGGAATGAATTTTTGATAAACTTCTAGGAAAACTCGAAAAAGAAGAATCCAAGGTGATATCTGGCGTCGAAATGCTTTTCTTTATAGCCGAAAACTTAACAACCAAATCAATAAGCGATTCACGACGACTTGCATGAAATGTACACATTTCTGAAGCGCAGTAGCATTTGAACGATGTCGAGAAGATTTCTCGTCTAGTTTTTAAAGCGTCGACGTCTATAGACACTGTTTCCTGAACGTCTTGTTGAGCCCTTGCTAACAAGTCCTCGGCGCTATTGTGATGTTTTGGAGGTCTCGGTTTACAAAAGCAAATGGCTGTTTCAAAGTAGCTATCCCTCTTGTCATTAGGCACTTTGGTAAACGGTGGTACGTCTTTGTACAGTGTGTCTCTGTTAAAAATATATATAAACTCTTGGACGGTGGGTGCGCTATAAATGCAATGGCCCGTACCTCTAATATGATAGTGCGCAAGAGTTTCTTTTAAAAATGCATTGTCCCATCGAGGCAAGTCTTTTACTCTAACGGAATTTCTATCTACTTCTATGTTAGTGAATGTTTTGTGCCTGAAAAGAACTTTTTTTTTTTCTGTTGTGGATTTTTTATTAGGTAATGTACCAGTCATTGCCAGATATAAAGCTTTGTCGTCTATGACGTCACTGCAGTCAACATTCTCTATAGCACTAGCTTCTGTTACATCAGAAGAATCCGAGTCATTTGACAGAGTTCTGCATACGTCGGGTTTATAAGATATTGATGAACCTGAATTATATGACTGTACTTGTCCGTGTCTAAACGACTTAGATTTTTGCGACAGAAAAATGTCTTCCAAATTGGTTTCGTCTACCAAAGAATCAGAAGACAATGTCGATGATCTGCTTACACTACGCGAATGATCACTATTTAAGCTGCTTGATTGCGAGGGTAAAATTGTTCTTTTAGGCGGTTCTGGTTTTAATAAGACCGAAATATTTTCATACACTACTTTCTTATCTATTTCATCTAGCGGTGATTTCACAGGAATATGTGTTCTGGCGGCCGGAGTTGGTTTTGGCCTAAGACTCATCACATTTTCATAAATCATACTGTCGTTATTATTTCTGCTTGAAGCATTAGGTCTAGGAAAAGGACGCGGAAATGAATTTATTTTTAGAATATTTTCAGTTTTATGAAATTCATACGACTCATAGCATTCGTTGATAAAATGAGCTGAACCCGATGCATTAGATATGATAGAGGATCGTTCTCTAGGCTCAAATATACTTAGACTTGGATTGTAATTGATGGCTTCATTTATACTACTTACCTTATTGTCAGATTTATCACAGTCTAATTCAGTTATAACCACAGATTCCGCGATTGATTCGTGGTCGCTTAGTTCATTATTTTCAGATATATTAGGCAAAGATGTTTTAAATCCCGGACAGCTTCTATTGCTTCTATTAACAACAGAATCTCTATTGAGTGTCCCTAACCTATCCAAAGATATAGTGTCGAATTCGTCATTGCACACTATTTCACCAGATTCTTCCTTTTTCGCCAAGATTTTGAAGAATTTGCTATTACCTATCAACAAGGTGTTAGTGTTGGTTTTTTGGTTTGTCGATTTGGGTGTAGCATCGACTTCCGGTTCTGTGCCTGAATTGTTAGAAATGTTAGGAGCCGAGTTAAACTTTGCTTTGAGGCCCAAGCATTTAGAAGCAAGCTTTTTAACAAAACTCTGAGGATGACTTTTTGTTAGAGACGATGATGATGGATGTAATAAGCTGTCATTTTTGTTAGACATTTTCTGGGTCTCTGGGGCTTTCCTGTAAAATACATAGAGCAGCAATAATGAAAAACAAATTGTAAGTAACAATTAAAAATAATAAAATAATGCAATGTTAAAGTTAATTTGTTAGTAAATGAATATAATATTAAAATTTACCATCACCGAAACACAATTTAGAAATTGATTAATTATGACCAATCAGTAACAAGTTGTTTGATTTGAAGAATTTTTTTTTTGAAAACGCTGCTATTATTTCTTCTGTCATTTTGATCTGTTTGATCGCTGGAAGATGCATTGCTGTCCAGTTTCTTAAACACGACGTTGTTACCAACATTTCCTTTAATTCTGTAGGTTTTAGTCGTATCTCTTATGTCTTCGACGTCACAGTATTGTGAATCTTCCTCATTAACATTTTCACAACTGAAGTATTCTTGATCGTCTGATCGATAATTTGATAAATCTTTGCAATAACAAGGAGTATTCGTTTCTTTAACTTTTTTCTTTATAAATGGATGAACGTTTTCACGGAGAGTCCTATGATTCAATTCGTAAATATATTGATAATCGATTTCTTGGAAAAGGCATCCAGAAACACCCCTTACGTGCATGTTATACGGTTTTGTATCTAATCCAAAATGAAAACAATCGGGAATCGATTTTATGCGATTTGCCAGTTTTTTCCTTCGTATACAACGAAGCTCTAATTCGTGGTCATAATTGACGTAATCAACCGATAAGCTAAATCTTCTCGTCGAAGTTCTGTCGGAGCCAAAATCGGTGGCCATTGCTAGGATGCGTTTTTGGTTTCTCATTTTCATTGATAAATAAATAAGGTCTGGCCTGTTAGCAACTGAATAATAAACATTGTCTGTCTCTTCACCGGGTACTACATAAATATTATCGGATTCAGAGCCGGGCATTTGCAAATCAATGTTTTTCTTATTCTTACCATGCACTGATAAATAATGATCATCTACCTTGTTATTAGACATTGGTGAATAATGATTTTTTTGATTTTTACCCGACATAGGAGAATAATGATTTTCTTGGTTTTTACTCGACATAGGCGAATAATGACTTTCTTGGTTATTACCCGACATGAGTAAATGATTTTCTTGATTTTTACCAGACATTGGTGCATAATGATTTTCTTGCGCCTTACCTAACATTGGTGAATGATTCTCTTGGTTCTTACCAGCCATTGGTTCATAATGATTTTCTTGCTCATTACCAGTCATTGGTGAATAATGATTTTCTGGCTTCTTACCAGGCTTTGGAAAACAATATATATCTGGTTTTTTACCAAACTTTGGTAAATAATAATTATCTGGCTTCTTACCATCCAAATACTCATTTTCTGTATATTCGTTGGGAATGTTTGCTTTAATGTCATCTGGCACATTTATGCTAGCTACATTTTCATAAATTTGTTCAGATTGTATTAATTCGCTAGTATTTTGATATATTTGCTCTTGGACATTTTCTAGATTCGCATATATACATTCTTCAGAAATGTCTACTTGTGATGTTTTGAGACGTTCTTGAGACCGACTAAAACGCAATTCGTCCTTTAAAATATCAATTTCATCACGTTCAATGGTATTTACTTTTACTGCTGGTTTAGGTAGAGGCACAGGTCTCTTTTTATTTATATCCATACTATCTACTCTAGGCCTTTCAATATCTGCTACATCTAAACCGGGCCATATAGATGAAATTTTTTTGAATACATTTGATTCAACGATGTTTTTACTCTTTGGAGAAGGTTTATTAGATTTAACGACAGTAAGGTTAAGAGCTTTTAGTTCTGAGAGTACTTCACAATGATTTACAAATACCTTTGATACTACTATTTCGTTGCCGCGATCATCATTAACTACTTTTTGTATAAATTTCTGCTTTGTGAGAAAACTATCAGTTCGTATGATAAGTTCCGAATTTTCCGTTTCTTTATCTAGATATTTTTGTGGAGACGTTCTTTTGGATGGTGGGTAATATGAATTCTTTAACTCTTCATTTATATGTATTTGGGACGTTTCTCTTTTAGATGATGGTACATTTGCATTAGTCACTTCTTTTTCTTGAAACTTTCTTAAATTTTGCAAATAAGCATTTTTATTAGTGCCAAGCGAGAAACTAGGAGATTCTTTAACCAAATTAGACCTGCAAATTGAAACATGATATCTAAGTAAGGCATTACGTACTATTCTAATTATTTTTAAATATTCATAAATATGTTGTTCCTATGTCAACAAAATTAATGTTTGTAGCACTTCATTAGATTATTTTAAACGATTTATCTTTTCACAAGCATCTGAGGTGTTTTTATTTAAAAGTCCTCGTTTTAACTAGAACCTTTTCCCATCAAAGGATGTCGGCGGAGGGAAATCTTTTCCTAACGTTATAGACATCTCTGTTGGCCGTTTTCAGACAAAATCAAAGACACGGAAGATTTTAATGAGGCACAGCCGTTGAATGTGTTTTTACCTTTATTTGTTTTTCGTCCATTCTTTAGAGGCCGCTTAGAGATGTTTTTATTTAATAGAAGCGGATGTCTCGTACAATACGAATTTAATTTCGTGCAATTCTACAGTAAGTAAAAAATGAAAAAGGAACGAAGTAAACGCTTTTCTCATTGCAATTTACGCTTGTATTGATATACAACATAAAAGAGAAACTAAGGTATTAAAGCTAGGAAAAGGGGCACCCAAGATAGCAATCAGGGTTCAAAGGTGGCGGAAGCGTAGGTGACACGCACTCCAATTAAAACCGAATGTTTAGAGCCCTTTCGCGTGGAATCTTTAAGTAATTACAGAACGTGCTTACAGGTAGAAATAGGGTTTTCATGTTGCCAACCGATAGTATAGAGTGGTGTTGTACTATATTTTAGCCCCAAGAACTACAATACCCTTTAGAAAACATTTTCATGTCTTAAATGTTTTTTTTCAGGTTTTTTTTAAGGTTGGCGAAACATCTTTTGTACACTAAAATACTATGTTGCTTTCTATTTATACGTATTGTAATTCTTACGTATGTTGTACTATACGCAGATTTCATTACACATAAAAGTAGATACCTTAATTATTTAGGTAAAAAATGGCAACCCTAGAAAGGGACGTACCTTTCGGTTTGAATGACAGGTTTTAGAATATTTCAGGCCGCAAAGGCGTTTAATCGACCTCTCTGTGTTCAAAGTAAATTCATGCATGGTTAATGTGTTACTATTTAGAATAGAATAGACACCACACCATAACCGATGGAAGAATGAAGCATTCAGTAAAGGATAGAATAGGAGTGAAAGATCTCACACCGTGATTGATGGAAGTTAAATAATTCTATAGTAAAGGCTGTTGTACTAAAGCTTATTTTTGAAAGGCAAATCAATTCCCCTTTGGCTAATTTCGAAGTGCAAATCGTTGACCACTTTACCAACTTAGCTACGTAAGCACTGCCTGGGGTGCCAAATTTTCCCTTTCAAAACTTCACTGTGCCTTTCGGAAAGTGAGCAATTTCGATTTCATTTTTTTTTACTTTCTAAAATAGGTCTTTTAGTAGATAAAAGTATATGTAATGTAATCCCTCGCGCGTTTGTTTACTTCGTTTTATTTAATTTATTTTCAATGACGTAAAGCGCGTGAGGGATTAATTCACAAAACAAAAATTGTTTTGTGATTTAATCCCTCACAATTCAAAAATTCTTTCCGAGAGACAGTAATTACTAAAAAAATAAAACTATATTGTCAGCTGTAGAAATATAAGTACATTATTTATTATTGTGGTTACTTATTAAGCACTGTTACATATATTTTTATACCACACCCACTCGGAAAGTGTCTTATTACTCGTTCATAAACGGGTTACAAAGTTCGTAATTTCTCCCTTTCATACTGCCCTCCGAAGCAGGGCAGGAATGTTGTATGAAAATCCATTACTGCCCGGCTAGCTTTCTTTTGTTTTTTAGCAGCGAACATAAAAACAAACGTCAAACCTCAAAAAGGTCTTGTATGAAATAATTAGAAAAAAGAGGCGGGAAACATACAAACCTCAAATCTCAAAAAGGTTTTATATCAAATAATTTTTTTTGTTTTCTATTTTTAATAAAATGAGGATGGCAACCTTATTCTGCAATACGAAAAAAAAAGCGCGGCAATTTATTTCGTTGCGTTAAATTTTGTTTTAACTAAATTGATAATTTAACAGTACCTAGCTTTTAATTTTCTAAATAATTTTCCAAAATGTCATCTGATAGTGAAAGCGACGATTTTGTAATGATGACGCCACCAGAAATAAAAAATACAGCCCAAGAAGTCATAAATAACTTACTTCCTGAGAAGTCTCGAGCCAAATACGACAAATATTGTATTTTATTTTCCTCGTAGGTGTAGTATAAAGCACTATGTATCACTCGGGAGAAAGTTCTATTTCTGTTTAAGCCCGACGCGCAGCGGAGGGCTTAAACAGGATACTCTCGAACAGAAATAGATCGTTTTCTCCCCTCGGTGTACAATGTACTATACTATTCGTTACTATTTTAATCTTCTATACAATAACTTGGATATTTCTTCAGCTGACGGACAAAGATTTATCAATCGAATTTGATCTTTACTCTAATATAAATACAGTTTCAACTTACACAGGTGCGGTGGGACTAAGGTCGTGAACCACTGGGAATGGTGGTACATCTTCCTCACTGTCATATGAAGTCTTGTGGCTGGCGTATTCTGCAGAGGGTTGGGAAATCAGTCATGAAATAAATAAATAAATGCCTTACAATTCAGGGACTTCCTAAGGCGACTTTGAGTTATTAAGACAATTAAATAATTAGGTGATCCCTCTATGATTTGATATAAAAGCAGCGACGAGGAGTACAGGGCCCATTTTGTTTCCAAACTGTAGACCGTCTCATCTGACCTATAAAATAAAAATAAATAACGCCCAACGATCAGATACAAAGATCCAGGTCCCTAACTAGGATTCCCTGTATCCAGAAACTATGAGGACCATGTGGTCCCACAACACCCAGATACGAAACAAATGCTTGCGTTTTTTTTTTCTGTCCCGTTACAGCGTAAAAAGTAGCAAACACACTAACATTTCACTGTGTTGTATTTATTGTTTTTGTTTTGCCCTTAATTTAGTATGGTCAGTGTAATGTTTGATGTCTGAAATAAATGTTTTTACTTTCTAACACACAAACACGGAATTATTATAGTTACCTCGAATAACCTCCCGAACCTTCCTCGTAGCTTCTTCCGGGAACCCTTGGAGCAAATCATAGACTGTCATCCCATTCAAGTCTTTCGCCTTAAGGTCGGCTCCCTTTTTGAGCAGGGTCCTGACCACGTGGGGTCTGGAGTAACAGGCTGCTTCGTGGAGAGGCGTGCCGCTATCTGTGCAGATGTTGGGGTCTATCCCGGCGTCTATCAGGACTTCAACCACGTCCCTGAGAGAAAAGAGTAAGTGAATGAACGATTGAGAATTGTTGAGTGAACGAAAGCATAGATAGTGTATTCTGTGAAGTTTGCAGATTGTTTTCAATTGACAGTCGTACAATGAGCGAAATTGGGCCACAGTGACACATATTTATTTTATTTTATTAAATAAAACTATGATCTACTGTAACTAGATATTATTTACAACTATGACTGTTTTGTTAAAACAATCTTAAGTGCCCATAAAGTTTGGCTTAGAGTTTACATGTCATTTCAAAAAGGCCACCAATCTTTTATTTCTATCTTTTATGTCTATCTTTTTTTAGTGTAATTCAATGACGAGACGAGCAGAACGTTCACCTGTAGGTTAGCAACAAGTCTGCCCGTAACAGTTGCAACACCACCCAGAACATTGTTATGCAAAATACTCCGTGGCACTGCACTGCACCCTTTGACGAATGCTTGAGGATAGATTTTTATACACGCTACATCACCCAAAAACTACTGAACGGACATGTTGGGATTTTAGTATCTATCTTACGTCCTATTCCAGGCCATAGGACATAGGATACTTTCATTCCGAAAACACGAATAGTTCCTTAACTATGCCCAGTAATTTCACTGGCTACAATGTCCTTCGAACCGGAACAGAGTAACAGGGCAAACCCGTGGTGGTACTAACCCAGATGGCCTTGCGCATGCGAGACCTACCCCCTAGTAAATCATATGATTTACAGATCGAAAAATGTATCTCTCTTGTTTTCAGTTGTATGATACGATTCGTATGATATCTGCTACTAATTGTATTTATGTATGTATGTAAATCCATAGAATCATTCATATTCATGTTCATAGTGCGGGTAACGAATCGTCATCGCATGTTTGTTTATTTTTTGCATGACAACTGTAACGTGTCGAATGAAAAACGTTTCACTGCATTATTCAGTTGGACACGCAAACGAAGTAAGATACAAAATAGTGATAGAAAGAAATTGTTACCTATTACCCGCAATAATTTCAACTTTTTTTATGTAACTGTTTGACGATAATAGCTTGTCGTTTGCCTGATGGTAAGCAATACGCCAGCCCACATATAACAGCACCACCTAGAACTTTGTTATGCGGCCATGCACTGCGCTCGTTACCGTGAGACAATTAGCTGTTGAGTCTCATAATGCCCAGTAATTTCGCTGGCTACAATGCCCTTCAAGCCGGAACACAGTAATGCTTGCGCACTACTGCTTGGCGGCTGAATAACTGGCAAAGCGGTGGTACCCACCCAGACGGCCTCTCGCATACGAGAAACCAACCACCAGTAAACGTGAACAACTATGATAACTAATGCGTTAAAAATTTAATAAAATAAATACGCCCAACAATCGCATATATAGATCTTAGATTTGGCAAAAACCTAAAATTTTCAAATATAAAAGAAGGAAAATGTTGGTAAAGCGTTGTTATGGTATTCCAAAGACGTGACTTCGAGAACTTCACTCGAGCAATTTTTTATACACTATAAATGAACAAGCACTCCTTATGTTAAGCGACGATGTGACCGAAGATGGAGTACGTACTACGTAGGTCTAGAAGATTCAGTCTGGCCTTCCATTCCTTAGCAGTACGCACTATAAACGTGGAGCCAAAACGCTTTGTAAGAATTGGCGGAATTTCTACCGTTTTAGGACTGCAAAGTTGCAAATATATTTAACTTCTATCGGAATATTTAAAAATCTATAACGAACTGGGCGTAATCTTTCGAAGTAGTGAGCGTTATGGTAATACGCATGCCCTTACTATACAGTACCACTTAGAACTTTGAATTGTTACCCCAGAAATATTTATTTGATTAATAGGCTACTATCAGATTTGCCATTTAAAATAGTATGCATATGTTAATTTAAAAACATCTAGAACTTTTCTATGAGACTGTTCTAATATGAAATCCCTCATAATTTGAAACAAATTCATCAAAACAGGATAACATATAATACATTTATTTTTAGAAGTCACGTAAATATTAAACATGACATTTATTCATGTTAATTCACTGCAAATTGTGACACCACATAAATTAAAGACGTCACAATTTGAATTTTTGATATATAGGATTAGGGGAGAATTAATAACCTAAAAATAATAAACGAAAAGGGAAAGACTTACGTAACCTCCATTTGTTGAATATTATAACGATATCGTAACAAGGAGACAGTTCTGATTGTGGTCCAATGCACTAAGCGATAGCGTTTGACGATAAATTCCAACAAAAAATATTCACGAAGTTCTCATACGAGTAGTAAACGTTTTGCTTCCACGTTCATCCTATGAACAGCTAAGTATGCATTACCTTCGTCTGTGTTTGCCGACAACTACAACCTTGGAGACTTCAACGAGAGTCGACAGGCATCTTCTGGGCGAGCGTGTTAGATCTTAGACCACATCATCGCTTACCATCGTGAGATGGGTCGACAATATCACATAAGGTCAAGTAAGTTGAGAGAATAATGAGACGCGCGCTGTGTTAATATGCATTATGTAGGTACCTAGCCACAAGATTGATTATTTATAAGATATGTATTTTTTCGTATCTTATTTTAAGTGAACAGAAGTTTTTATGAGAAAGAAAATTCTTTAAAGCTAAGATCGAGTAGATTCTGGACCCGACTGGCTTTAACAGAAAGGCATAAAAAGATAGACACGTGACTGAAGTGTCCTGTAAACGTTTTTGAACCTCAGTCTTCTCACATTAAGTACCACACCCCTCCTGCACAAGTAAGTACCCCAGGAGCTACCAGATATAAATGCCAGACTTATAATAATTGAGGCAACAAAAGAACACTTTTTAGTTGTTTTATTATGAACTTTAACGTGGTTTGAACACATTATAAATAATAATTTACGGGTGACACTCACGTTTAAATTGGAGTAGTCCAACTATAGTTTCAACCACATTCGGTGGTCTTTTTCAAGGCGAGTGCGGAACGCGTCGCGCCTCGCACAACGGGCTGCTGCACACTCCGCTCGCTACGTGACTTTTTAGTTGATTAAGTTACTATACCTTGCCACCCGAACCTGATAAATTTAAATGAACCGCTATCTCCTTTAACTTGGCACTTAAAGTGAACCATCAGCGAAGGCAGGCGCCACACGCCACCGTCACCAATTTAACCCTTCGACGGGAAAATTGACACATAGACGCCGTACCGAGGATAGAAATTATCATTTGGTGGATCTGGCAGTTTTAGTAAAGGTTTGATCCACATCACGCACCAGTCTTCGCGAAACAGGTTTAGTCTATTATATTTCTGGTAACAATATTGTAATAAATGTTTTTATTATTTATGTATTTTCTTTGAACCGTCACCTGTACATCATTTTCGCAAGTAAGAAAGAAAGAAAGAAAATACATTTATTCCGGACATCACACAACATTACACTGAATATATACATACTAAAATAAAGACAAAACAAAAACAATAAAAACAATACAGTGAAATGTTGCGCGATGTCAGGAAAAGGTTCCAACTCAGCAAACGCTAAGGTATCTTAAGTAGGTACCTTAGCACTGATTTTCAGTCGGAACCCTTCCCATGACATCACGAACAATCAGACGAAGATAAAAAACAAACATTAAAAACAATAAGAAACAAACAATAAATTCAATAAAAAACAAGAATGTCTTTATCAATAGTTAAATTATCTGCCGCGGTTATAAACTGGTAATTTTCTAAGATAAAATATATTATGTCCTACTAGCTGCGCCCCGCGGTTTCCCGGGATAAAAAGTAGCCTATGTGCTATTCCAAGTCCTAAAGCACCAACATACTAAATTTCATCAAAATCAATTCAGTAGTTTTTGCGTAATTGAGTAACAAACAACTTTCGCATTTATAATAACAGTAGATCAAGTAAGATGTCTAAAATTCACAAGATTATATCATTTTTTTTATCAACTACACAACAATGACACCAGCGCCAGCAGGCCGGGACAGAAAGAAAGCGCGGTTCTCATTGGACGATAAACTGAACTCTTCTTACCAGTAGTGCTGAATTAATTTAGCATACGGCCAATGCAGGAACATAATTGGACTAGTGATTTCGTGGCGGGCGTGTGTGTGTTGTTTTTTTTATAGAGGCTTCCTATCTACTACGGTTCTAAAGGTTTTTGCACCTTTTGTTCTGGAAATCTTTTGTATCGCGGTCATCTTGAAAAATGGCGGAATCCATTTTTTTTTTCGTAATCTACGACCCCAAAAATCCCCCAATGCAAAATTTCAGTCGGATCGGAGCAATTTTCAAAATAGGCGCCATTTTTTTTAAATTTTTTTTCCAACTTTTCCAAATTTCCCCCATAGTCCTCTTCTTTTATTTTCAAATTTTCAATAATGGCCCCATGTTTTGAGCATATTTAGTTCAAGCAGTACCCCCATCCGATTTATAGTTTCCGAGATCCCCTGAGCAGTTCCATCAAGGAAACCAATTTTTGGTGATGTCGCGATTTTCCTGATCGGTTTTAAAACACCGTGAATACAGCCGTGCTACTTTTTCCGCCACCATACGGGATCTGGGAGAACAATTCTGTCAATATGTCAGTCAGTGAGTGGTAATCCAGATTTAAAATAATACATAGAATAATTCCTTAGTCTTATAGTTTTTATTCCTTTGTAGGTATGTCTTCTTAATAAAGCCTATACCATATCCAGAAAGGCTTTTTCACAATGATTGTGAACGTAAATTCGCGAGTACGAAAGCTACCGGAGCGTTATAACGAACGAATGAATATGAATATGAAGCGATTGCCGCCCGTTGTATACACGCCCTTAGCATTAACATAAATTAATGGTGTCGTGCAAATAGTTTCGGTTGTTATAGGGTTAAAATAGTTAAACTATGTTTATTTTTGGATTGAACAAAAATAAAATGCGCAAGCATTACTGTGTTCCGGTTTGAAAAGCATTGTAGTCAGTGAAATTACTGGTCATTATGAGACTCAACAGCTAATTGTCTCAGGGTGACGAGCGTAGTGCAGCGCCGCGCAGGATTTTGCAAAACAAAGTTCTGGGTGGTGCTGTTATTGTTATGGGCTGGCGTATTGCTTACCAACAAGCAAACGACCAGCTCGTCTCGTCATTCAGTTACATAAAAAAAAACGATGATACAAAAAAAAATATGAATATGAAAATAGGACCCGTTTAGAAAATTTCTGGCCGAAATGTATTTTTTCATTATAAATATAAACGGCAACTCTCACGTTATCCGACCAGGTTTTGTACAATTAGGATGTCCTTCTTCCGGGAGTTTACGCTTTGGATTCGCGGCGCAGACTGAGTCCAAAGCGTAAACTCCAGTCGAAAGCGTAGATCTACCTAGTAAACTCAGACTTATCAGGAAGAAAAAATATAGTGCTTAATCCACAGCGCAGCAAACTCTAGACAACAGTATCCCAATAATAATTACTTAAAAAAAAAACAAAGACCTACTTCAAGACTATGTTTGATACATGTACAAACTTAAACTATATATTTTTTGTTTTGTAGATTTTTTCATAAAGCGCTGAATCATTTTCGATAAAATTTATATGGGACCACTTCTGATGTATGACCTACCAAACAAAAAAGAATCATCAAAATCAATCCATAATTGGCCGAGTAATCACGTAAACAAACATATAAAAAACATACAGTCGAATTGAGAGCAAAAACATACAGACGAATTGAGAGCCTCCTCCTTTAAAAAAGTCCATAACGAACCTACATACTAAAATTCATCAAAATCCGTTGAGAAGTTTTTATGTGATGGAGTAATAAACCTCCATCCGTCCATAACAGGTAGTACTTACTTTTTCCCGTGCTTGGCGGCGCGATGCAGCGGCGTGGTGGCATCTCGCATAACGATGCTGTCTCGCATCGGTGAGGCTCTGTAAGGATCGACCAACTGCGGCCGGACCCGGACCAAATGCTTGACGGTTTCTATCCTGTATGGATAATAAGGAAATTGTAAAAGATGTTAGGTAGGTATTAACTTGGCATAGCGCTATCCATAAATTACACGACCTTTTTCTTATAATGCTATATTATGATATGCATGTTCTTTTACCTCCTTTTAAGGGGCAGCAGTGCCAAAACACCTTAAACACAGACAAGTGACCCATCGATTTTTATATATAGGCTACATCATGGGGTGGTTCGCGCCACACCTGCCACAACTGATTCCATCATCCCCATTCCATCTCAGCGAAAAGAGACACTTCATCCTTACGTTCTGCACATACCTCCAATCCACACGAAGCAAATGCACCAATGCTGAAGAAAGAGCTAAGCAGACTTTTTATACGAACTGCTCAAGGTTATCACTACCGGAATCATTGTTTCCGACCAAACCTCTTCAAAGCAACACCTCAAGATGGGCAAACGTGCTCCTTACTATTAGGTGAATTGTAAAACGAAAGCCTATTTTATTTATATCATTAAACAAGTATACGTCTTATCAAAAAAAAAAAAAAAAACAAATTCAATGCAACTTCAAAGTCCAAGGTCAAATATCGATGAAATTTATATCAGTGGTCCCACCACTGAACCCATGGAAAAAAAAATGTACAAATCAGTTCATGAATGACGGAGTCCTTAGGTAACAAACAAAAAAATACAACAGAATAGAGAACTTTCTCTTTTTTGAAGTCGGTTAAAAATACACGTCCTTGCAATTTCATTGTAGACTTTGTAGAGCATCGAATATTTCTAGTCAAAAAATGATTAAAAACTACTGTTGTGAAGTGAAAAACTATAGTGATGGACGGTTTTCCCAACGTGGCATTCCATGTAAGTTTCAGATTTCATAAGATTACTAACTTAGCGAGAAAACTCGAAACTCTCAACTATCTCTAAGTAACAAAATCTAACTTAGAGACCGCGACCGAGCTTGTCAAAACTAAATAACGAGATACTTCACAAAACTTGCGGGTAGTTTATGGACAAGATCATGAAACTAGTAATACATGTTTGCCATTTAATTTCAGAGACAAGTAACCGCGTAAAGTTGGGTTAAAGTAGCAAACAGCAAAGTTAAGTCAATGTAATCGTTGTACATGTTTTATTATTTACTATTACTTTATATTTTGTTTGCACTACCTTATAAAATCTCCACAGTACACCGAGGTTAACTGGAAGATAATGCTCACTAGCATTAAGTTCGCCTATGTACTTACAAATTTGTTTGTGCAATAAAGAATTTTCTATCTATCTATCTATCTATCTATTATTGCTACGCTACGACGTAGCTGTGTTGCAAGCTACTGAATGTACTGTATTGCTACGCTCGACATTAATGCTTGTAAAGTCAAACTTATCTTTTTACGAGTTTGGTTATACGCTACGACGTAACCGCGTTGCTTGCTTCAACCTACGACGTAACCGCATTGCTTCAATAGATAGCTGAGTAGCTTGCTACGCGCTACGCCATAACCGCTTCAATAGCTGTATAGTTGTCAACTACGCTGACATAACCGCTTTGCTTTACATATTATTGACAAACCAAGTATCAATCAATAATATCAATAATCATTTATTTCCAAAATATACAAAAACATAATTTATTCTAAGTTTGGGTACCTAAATTAACAAATAAAATAGTGCGAAATATACACTTAGAAGTGTCTACGATTCCTTCCTCTGGACTACTGGAAAAAAAGTATCATACCTTATAATATTTATATGAAGCATTATCGAATGCTTAATAATAATATAGGTAATAATTGATATGAGTTCGCGTCGTCACAGATTGATCTTACTCGTTGAGGAAAAGGTTCACTCTTATCGCAATAGATGGCGTACACGTCTCCCTTAACACGGGTAAATAACGGAAGAAAAAATTAGACACTCAACTTGATGACCACCGTAGCCCAAGGAAACGCGCCGAGGGAAGATTGTGAAGCGGGTTAAGTCCAGCCGGTTGTGGTCGTGTTTTTTCTTTCAGAAATACCTTGTTTATGTATCGTACCTGCCATATTGGGCGGCGAGATCCAAAGCGCTTTCGTCGTTGATATTCTTAATGGTGACGTCGGCGCCGCGAGCGATCAGCTGCGCTACGACTTCGACGTAGCCGAATTGCGCGGCTATCAGCAACGCCGTCTCGTGGTTTGATGTCTGGACAAAAGGAAACACAATAAATCTAACTGTTATGAACTATTGGACGATGGCGGATGGAGTATACAGGAGAGGTACACATTACACACCATCTCACTCCTACACACACACCCCCTCTCACATCACACACCCCCTCTGACATACACACATACACTCATTCACACAAACACACTCAATCTCTCACACTCAAAACATTACAAGCATCGAGTATAATTATATATATTTGTCAGTTATTATTGTACGTAATTTTAAAGCATCACACTCGTTTTACTTTCCGAAGAGTCCTGGCTCTACTACGGGTTTCGAGTCTAGTGTGGGATCAGGTGGTCCATACTCTTAAATGCTTCAAAACCCTTGCTTCTTTAACCTAATAAACATACATTTTCATTTTTCAGGTATAACTGGCGAACTGACTTGTTGAAAAAATATATTTATGGTTTCGAGTATTCTGACAACTAAATCGATTTTGAACATAAAATTAAATAAACTAAAATGTTCTAAGATCAGCCTAAAGGCATAACTTGAGACATTTATTACATTAGAAAAATTGGTCTGTTCGCTTTAAATATACGCAAGAATACACGCCAAAATTTTAATTCGCAAAACCTTAAAACTATTTCTTTTCTTAATTCATCCCACAAAATCCATTTATTGGATTGGAGTATCATCATAACACCTAGACCATTGGGTTCCAAACTCCTCCCCATTGTCTTAAAGTTTAGTTTTAACTACGCTGCGGTTGCTTTGTCCAATGTCTCAATGTCACTGACCCATGTTAGATTGGATTACCAAACATTACAAAATTCAACTCAACAGTTCACACACCTCCTACGAAACTACACTTCTCACTAAAAACAATAAGAGGTCTAAAGGTCAGTGCATGCTTGCACAAAATGCCATCGACCTCGCAAGGCCCATAGACCGGTTCTAGCCGGTATGTACTAGTCTGATTGTATTCGCCCACGGCAAACGCATTTATATTCACCAAATGACAGTTACCACATTCCGTGCCCAAGAAATGGGCTTAATTGTGACAGATTTTTAATAAGATTCGGGAATTTGTAGTGCCCAGCTGTGGGTTGCGTAATTAAATAGGTACGCTGTTGGTGTCTTGGTCTGTCAGGCTACAATATTGGTTAGAATAACAAGTATACATTATATCAAACAAAAAAACCGACTTCAATGTATCTTGAAGTCCAAGGTCAAATATCGATGAAATTTATATGGGACCACTTCGTAGCTATACTGAACCCAACGCAAGAATTTTCCAAATCGGTTCATGGATGACGGAGTTCTGAGGTAACAAAACAAAAAATAAAATATATACAATCGCTTAGAGAACCTTCTCTTCTTACAAATTGAGTGGAGTAATCATTAGTAAAGTATCAACTAGCGTTTTACTATTTACGTTTTCACGAATGTTCTTGCACTTTCTAGAAGGTTCCAGAACTTACCAATTGATCGATGTTGACAGGAGGGTTGGTGTGGGCCAGCAGCATTTGAACCACTTCGCTGACACCCTTGAAGGCCGCTAGGTGAAGGGGCGTGGCCCCCTTTTTGTCCACAATGCATGGCGACGCGTCTACTGACAGCAGTAGTTGGACGATCTCCCTAGGAAAATAAATTAATTAAATCGTTAGAAATACTGACCTAGAAAATCAAAGATGGAGACAAAATATGCTCCACAAACTTAAATATCATATTATATGAACCTTATAAACCTCATTTGTGGACAAATCAGGATTTTCCTATGAGATGTTTCCTATGGAAACAAATCCTCCTGTATTGAAGTAATAGATCCAATACTATCTTTTTGGATAATAATGTATTTTTCTATATAGCATCCCGGCATCCATATTACTATGGCTCCAAAAAAAAGTATAGGCTGATTGATTTATTTATTTATTTAATAGCACAATAATGGACTAAATGCATTATCTACCACTCATCCAAGGCCCCAATTCACTATGACGACTTGGCGATTCCTTGCTTCGAAATCACGTCGATTTCTTCATTAATAAACAAATTGACATAGTGAATTAGAGTCCAGGTCGTGGAAGAAATATGGTGCGCTTGCAGCTACGTTTTGAGCAAAATGTAAATTAAGAGATACTACATACATAACATCAAATTACAGACTTCTACGATCCTTTAAAGTCTTAAATCCATAAAAGCCGTATTCGGTTCGAAAATCTAATTTTTGAAACCAATTTATGTGATAAACTATTTAATAATTTGATGATTCGCCTGGTCTACACAAATTACAATTAATACCTACTTTCCGATACATTTTAAAATTATATGTATACTAGCTGCGCCCCGCGGTTTCACCCGCGGTTTCCCGGTATAAAAACTAGCCTATGTGCTATTCCAAGTCCTAAAGCACCAACATACTAAATTTCATCAAAATCGGTTCGGTAGTTTTTGCGTGAAAGAGTAACATACATACATCCATACATTCTTACAAACTTTCACGTTTATAATATTAGTAGGAAGTAGAATTACTTTGCCCCGTGACATCATTTAGATTCAATACTATATACTATATGCATATAGGTATATACATACACACGTCATAACTGACTCACCGAAAACTGGCTATGTACCACATTTAACTAGCACATGTATATGACTAAAATGGTAAAAGTGTCGAAGATGTTTGAATCCTCCTCCTGGTAGCATGACTGATAATAGTATGAACAATATATGGTTTTACAGTCTGCGGTCAAGGGAAATACTGAGGAAACTGACGTTCGACCACAGGAAGGACTATTTAAGCAAAACAATATAAGATTGAGGGGCTATCACATTATTCCACGGAAATAAGCCATGGGATGCGCACGTGATAGGACCAATTTTTATGGGTAGAGCCTTACACTAAGCATTCATCATCAGCCCATCACGTTCCCACTGCTGGGACACGGGTCTTCCCTCATAGAGAGAGAATGGGCCATAATCCACCACGCTGGCCCAGTGCGGGTTGGTGGATGTCACATGTCCTTGAATTTTTTGTGACATATTCTTGGACATGCCGGTTTCCTCACGATGTTTTCCTTCACCGTTTTCGGAGCGAGTGTTAAATCCGCACATAACTTAAGAAAGTCAGTGGTGCGGGGCCAGCGGGATTCGAACTCGGGTGCGTCGGATCGAAAGTCGCACGAGCTCCCACTGAGCCACACTCGCTCTACACACTAAGCATTATTTAAATGTATTTTACCCCCGACGCAAAAAGACAGACAGTGGTCACAAACTTATAACACCCCTAGTGTTATAATGTCACCACTATGTCTGTCTGTGGCACCGTAGCTCTTAAACGGGTGAACCGATTTGGATGCGTTTTTTTAATTATTCGAAAGCAGGTTTTCTAGCGGTGGTTCTTAGACATGTTTTATCACAAGTATACGTTTTATCAAACAAAAAAACCGACTTAAATGTATTTTCGAAGTCCAATGTCAAATATCGATGAAATGTATATGGGACCACTTCGTAGCTATACTAAACCCAACGCAAAAAGAATTTTCCAAATCGGTTCATGAATGACGGAGTTCTGAGGTAACAAACATAAAAAAAAAATTATAAAAAAATACATTCGAACAGAGAACCTTCTCCTTTTTTGAAGTCGGTTACAAATCGGTTCAGTCGTTTTTTTACTTTTTATAGGTTTTTTGTATCATGTTTTTTTTTTTATTTTAGTTTATTGAAATTCGCTTGTCGTTCAAGCATTCATCATCATCAGACCAGACGTTTCGATAGATGGGACACAGGACTTCATTTTTTGTGATTGATTGACGAGACTAGCACGTCTTTCACCTGGTATGATGGTAAGCAACACGCCTGCCCATAACAGTTGCAGCACCACCCAGGACTATGTTTTGGAACATCCTGCGTGGCACTGCACTACGCTCGTCACCCTGAGATTAGCTCTTAAATCTAATAATGCCCAGTAACTTCAATGGATAAACCTATCTGCCATCTGTTTTGCTATAGCTTACCAAAAAAACTAGTTAGTCAGCATCAAATAGGCATTTTCGGTCTTAACCATTTTAGGTATGTACTTTTGCTCAAAATGTAACTTTGCACACCCACTATATTTCTATCACGACCTGGAAGACTGGTAGATAATTCTAAATAGCACTAAGTCATTCCGTATACCATTTATGTGCAAAACTATTGAATAAATAACCTATCAGACCGCATTATTATTATATTCAGCCTATATCGTCCCACTGCAGGGCAAAGGCCTTCCTACTTTCTTTCCATTTCTCGCGGTCTAGAGATAGAATGGGCCAATCTAACAGCAATGTATCCAGCTCGTCTCGCCATCTCCGTCTTGATCTGCCGCGTTGCCTGCGTCCATTGTTGGGAACCCATTCGGTATCAGACCACATAAAGGCAAAAAATTCAATAGTCCAGTCTTCTTGTGATCACGTACGCTGCTCGCTAAGCTACATGTTAACGCAGAATAAGTAATAGTACTACGTCAGGACATACCTGAATAAATAATGTAAAATATATGAACTGCAATAAATACGTAATCTCTAAAAACGGTGAAGGATAAAACCGTGACGAAACCGACATGTCCAAGAAAAGATCATAAAAATTCAAGGACGTGTGACATCCACCAACCCGCACTGGGCCAGCGTGGTGGATTATGGCCCGTACTCTCTCTATGAGAGAAATCCCGAATCGAGGAACGTGATGGGATGATGATGAATAAATCCGTTATTAAAAAATACGTAATTCAAATTCCAATAATGTTTATTTTACGCTAAAGATCATTATAACATGAAGATTATTAACATTATGTAGTGAAATGAAGTGTAATTAGATTCAGTTATAATTATCATTGGCCAACATCTGATACTTGCCAATAGTAATTGAATTTAATTACACTTCACAATACGGGTATCAGTAGCAGTACCTTGTTATCTATGACACATAATAATAACAAATTCAAAGAAAGATCAATGACACACAATAATATAATGATATTCTATAATTCTATCCGACAAATTTGATTAGAATCAAGATAACGACTAAGACCGTTTGACCAAAAACGTAAAACGTGGCAAATACGGTCAAAGGTCAACCCTAAAATAGACCAATCTTCGAGTATGGCAAATGTTTGTAAAGATACAAGTGGATCTACGCCAGGTACATATATTTCACGAATAGAATAACCAAAATGCTATAAATAAAATAAATGATATTCCAAATTCACATAGCATGTTTTTTTTTATTTTTTTCTAAATTTTCTCTTTGTTTTAATTTTGTATTCAGATTTGGCATTTTAGTGTATCCAAATTAGGAGAATCCTTGAAACACAACGTCAAGCTACGACGTCGAGGGCTAGACTTCAATAATAAATTGTAACACCTACTATTCAATATATATATTTTTTTGTTATTCCATCCACCACCATCTTGTAACTCGAACTCTGATCCCAATCGCTTTCAATTTCAAATTTGGAATGCGTCAGCATCTTTCAAACAGATCATGTTTAGCGATCGTGATTGGGATAGGGGTTGGGACGCGGACTTTGAGTAGAAAAGTTCGACAAAACCACAGACAAATACCGATCACAAGACATGTCTGGAAGCGATCGGGATCGATGAGAGTTAGACGATGACCCTGCTGATTAGATTAACGGTAACAAGTACGACCTTCAACAGGTTTGACCGTAATTGACATGTCAAATACGGTCAAAGGTCAATCCTAAATTAGACAAATCTCTAAACACGAAACTTTGATGAAGGCAAAACTAGATTAGCGGGTTCTAGCACAGGTAATTTATTTGTTCCCTGATAAGGGGAAACTACAATGATATTTCAGATAGGTACATATTACAGACTGTTAGGAAAGGGTTCTTTGAAGTGAATGTATGAGAGGTGGTCTCCAGTCATCGGAGGAACAGTTTATGTGGTACTGCACATATTACTTTCAAGCTTATCGTCCGCCGAATCATCAAGTAATCATCAGAAAAAGGTGCAGCAATAATAATGATTAGGATAATACAAACTTAATATGGTATATTATGATATATTATTATAAGTTATGTGCGGATTTAACACTCGCTCTAAACACGGTGAAGGAAAACATCGTGAGGAAACCGGCATGTCCAAGATTTTTTCACAAAAAGTCAAGGACATGTGACATCTACCAACCCGCACTGGGCTAGCGTGGTGGATTATGGCCCATTCTCTCTCTATGAGAGAAGGCCTGTGTCCCAGCAGAGGGAACGTGATGGGCTGATGATGATGATGATGATGATTATAATGCCAGATATTTGAGTAACATCAATATTAATGTACATACTTTGTTTTGTTTTCTTCAGAGAAAACATCGAGCAATCACCTACCTAATAAT
This sequence comes from Petrophora chlorosata, assembly GCA_951640565.1. Classification (NCBI taxonomy): domain Eukaryota; kingdom Metazoa; phylum Arthropoda; class Insecta; order Lepidoptera; family Geometridae; genus Petrophora; species Petrophora chlorosata. Next base: position 8,066,057 of record OX621203.1, on the reverse strand, counting down.
TCTAGTAGGAGTATAAATTTCATACACTTACTTGTGGCCATTCAAACAAGCGTGATGTAACGGCGTATAACCATTATCATCTTGGACGTTCACGCCTGCTCCTCTTCGTAAACTGTAACAAAGCAAAAATATTTTTAATGCAAAAAGTATTCGCAGACGGTAGGATTCGAACCTACGCTCCCAGAGGGAATCTGATTTCTAGTCAGACGCCTTAACCGCTCGGCCACGTCTGCCGTGAAAGATACGTCGAAAATATTGTTCAGTAGGATAGCTCGTATTATCTTGATTGGCAGCCAGTCGAACTAGGCCAATTAATTCTACACACAGACACACACACACACTACTACAAAACAAGCTTACGTATTTTATTTATATGTATTCGCGTTTTTAAACATCCATTCTCTTCTTCAATGAAAAAGTAACAGGGGAAACCCAATAAACTTTGAATACGACCGGCCTTGGCCTAAACAGGTGAACGAACCAAACTGATGCGAAGCACTCATCAAAAAACCTGTCATCGGATGAAACACTGTCCTAAGCTGTGGCGTAAGGCATAAGCAACTGTATCAACAAAGCCTATTTAAGAGTGTGTATAAAAGTCATACATTTCATAATACAGGCCAACCGTTATTGTTCCGAATTCACAATTACATTCTCGCGATTGTTTGACATACATTGTACCTACAGATAGAAGTTTGATATTACTTAATGTAGGTATGTGTTCTGATGTTTTTAGGAAAGACTTTGACGTCGTATCGGATGTCAATGGTCGACAAATCGAACCCGCAAACTCAGTAGTGTATGAGATTTGAGGCAACCTACCCAACCACTACACCACAGAAGAAGTTTAACTATAAACTATAAGGTACGAAATGATAAGAGAGAGTTTACTAAAAATGTCACACTATAGGAACATTAGGAACCTAATACCAATAGTTATAATTATAGGTACCTAGTTTAATAATGACGTCCGACCCAAAACGATCAGTCATTTTATTACTCATTAAATTATACAAATTGTAGGATATAGAAACAGTAACAAAATTATACACAAATGCGTAGACGTGAAAAACGTGAGGAAAATTATGAGATGCTTAATGAGAAAAATATGTCAAATATGAGTAATAAGGAAAAATGCATTTTCATGTTGGGATGCGGTAAGGTAATGTAATTCATATAATATTAACATGTTGACATTTAAATTCTACGGGCTTCCTTTATTTGTAACTAGCAACCCGCCCCGGCTTCGCACGGTTATTATACATATAAACCTTCCTCTTCAATCACTCTATCTATTAAAAAAAACCGCATCAAAATCCGTTGCGTAGTTTTAAAGATTTAAGCATACATAGGGATATAGGGACAGAGAAAGCGACTTTGTTTTATACTATGTAGTGATGTTGGACCGAATTAGTTTTAGTTAATTACATTTTGTACGCTACCATCCTTGGAAGCTATTAGCAACATGCTAAATATTTAGCATATGGTGATTTCTTTTAGAACATTACTAAATCATGTGTGAAGCAGAATAAGGCAAAATATGAAAATAGAAACATGTACCTAGCATTGAAAATAAATTCGCTTCTCTTGTTGATGTATTTCTGGATATTTCTCGAAGAATATTATTCAAGAATTTTATCAGTAACATTTTGTTGGAATTCTTAATTGTCAAAACGAACGTGGACATAAGCGCAATGATATTGGCCATGTCGAAACATTAATTAAAAAGTTATAATTTAAATGGTTTTACTAGTACCTCAGCTATAGCCGTTATGCTCTGATATAACATAAGTACCTCATCAAGATAAACGATGTCAAGGCCACCGCAACTAAATCGGCAATCGTGACTAATGGGATATGCTAATTCGAATTATAATTTGATGAGCATCATATGCTAGTTATGTTGGTATTCCGAGAAAAGGAAGTTACGTGTTGCCAGACCAACCGGAGAAGGCAGTGCCACAGAAAATACAGGCTGATTCGTTTGGATAATCTTCTTCTTCTCTCGTTTGGGTGTGAGGCCAACCCTGGTGTCGGAGTTTTTAGGCCGAAGGCCTCCGACACAGTCTAACGACTGTTGTCCTAATACGACCATCGAGACCTCGGTGCAAGCGGTGAAGCACGGTAGCGCTAAGATGTAAATACCACACAAACGGTCAGCCATCACAGTTGTGACCGCTGCGAACGTTGCTTAACCTAGAAGATCTATTACGAGCGGCTAGGCGAGTCACGCTACAAAACAAAATAAAATTGGAATGATAATGTCTGGGAGTGACCTGTTAGGAGGTTCTGCATGACTGGTACTTTTAAAAACTAAAACTCTTGACTCGATTATTTCTGTATCGATATTTAATTATGTTGACTTCTTTTGCTTACTTTGAGTATTTCTACATCTCGATTGTCGACAGTCATTAAGAATTAATAGAATGATGTAAGTACTCACTAACCGCCAAATACTTCACGGGTAGTAGTTTGGTGAAAAACCTAAGTTACATGACAGAAAACACCGCTTGCGGCGAAAATGCTCTTTCATTCTTCGATCTAGCCTACTTGGTATGCATCCAGATCGTCCCTCCATCTCCTTTTGGGCCGACTTGTTGATTTATATGACTGATAATGACAATTTATATTACTGATATTAAAATAAAAGAATTTATAATGTTACAGGAGACAAGCCTAGACCAAAAGTACAGATTTTGACAAAAACAAATATAAAATACAAGTGGGAAAACTATGCTTTTTTAATTATTAAAATTGTTGTGCCTTTAGCGCTCATTCACGACACACCATGTATAACAAACATGTAGAGCCAACGGACGTTTCGAGGAAGGCCGTCGCGGTTCGGCCGTTTCAATATTTATTTGGAGCGAAACAATCAAGTTGAAGTTTACCTGCTTAAGATTGATTGGCCTTAAAGATCCTGTTTATAGCTACTTATAATACAAGTATAGAAAAACTAGAGATATCGGGAATGCCCCATGGAGAATCCAAGGCATTGGCCAGGTGTTTGCATTGAAGTATTGTAAAGTAGTATTAACATCACAGCGCTTAAAGATCATTTATAAAACTGGGCTATGTATAGGTATGATGACATTGACGACGTTATGGCACTAATGTTTTGCTGTACTTGCTATTACTTCCTGTATCATTATTTCTTAAAAGTTGAAACTTTCAAATAGTAATTTTTGATAATATTTTGAATTGTATATTAAATTAGCAGAATATTTCTGAAATGAATCAACGAAATACGCCAATCTAGATAATTCCCAAATCTCTTTTATATTTATAATTCTCGTAAATGGTTAATTACAGCATAGAAAACTAGAAGTCTGTCAACCAATCAATTGTAGAAGAACAAAAAACCAAGACGGTTTACTTTCACTAGACTTAGCTCATTTATTTTATAGAGTATAATCATACACCTACATGAAGTAGTTCAATAGCTTCGTCACAGAATAATAGTACTAGTTGACCTAGATCTTTTTTGCTTTGTTTAAGGAAGCAATTGCATGACGGTTAAAGCAGGCGGATGACAAGAGAATGAATGCTACCTAATACTGCAACAGTTTTCGATATTTTTTACTATAGAAAGTCAAGACTTAGACGTCTCATAAAATTATTCGAAAAGACGAGGGAACTCACCTATCCCTAACAAGTACTTTAGTCCTCAGCTTCTTTGCCTTCACTAAACTCCTCTGAAAACTGTATCTGACATCGCCCAGATTGAAATCACAACACGACACAGTCTTTTCACCTTCCATCGTAACTGAAAACTTCCGCTGGTAAAATCTTAGCTTAGAACCATCACCGAGGAAAGTTCAAGTACAACTAACACACACTGAGACATTGTCGAGTGCAGACTAAAAACTCAAACGAGGACAGGCTGCATTAAACCAAAATATAAAACACTAATGAGGTTAAACAGTAGAGGTGTGCACTGTTGAAGTAAGAGGCGTTAAATGAATAATTGTAACAATAGCCACGCTGAGATAAGATACAGTTTAAGTTGATTAGATACGCGAATTGGACCAAGGAAATGCAAAACAAACGCAATACGAATTAGCAACAGGAACAACCGTGTTAAGAACCACTCGAAAGCAATAGTAGGCTTCAAATAAACAAGTACCGACTGAAACACTTCAAAATGAATGACGTGACACAGAGAAAGTAGTCAGAAACAATAACATATCCTATATCTGTATTGAAAGCGAGTCCTTTTGTATTTATTTTACCTCTAGTTTCATTAATGAATAAAATAACAGACCGAGACCATCTCTAGAATATGGAAGCCTAACTTTATGATGACAAGGCAAAAACATTTAATTCAGAAATACGGGGATCTTCTTCTAATTTTACATGCACATACAATTTTAGTATTATTTTTCTTTTAACTTTAAATTGTTTCTACTTTCTATATTTTATGTTGACACGTTAAATGAAGGAGCTTGGTTTTCTCAAACATTTAACAGTACTTTTGCGTTGGAAGGTATTAGACGTGCTGATCTTCCATTGTCTTTAACAGGACATTCTTTATGACAAAATCTCGACATCTAGGTCAGAAGAAGCATTAGGCCAGACGCCCATTGGTCTTGATTGAGCGTAGGCTACACATCACATGACACGGTTTTCCTAAAGAACTTACAAGTTAACTAAATCACAACGTGTGATTTCAAAGCCATACTATTCCATCCGGATGTTGGAAACATGCTCAACATGTCTCTTTTTTAAATGTCTTTTAAAACGGTTGGTTTCGGGTCTTTTGCATTGAAGTTTACGAAGACAAGAATCAATGTAGAGTAGTACCCATTGTAATAACTCGTTTATAAACGATGATAGAAATACTACACAAACATGTGACTGGAAAACATACAAACATTTTCTATTTCAAAATTCCAAGCGCTTTGCTTCGCCCTTCATAATGCGAACGGCCAAGGAGTGGAACTCTGCCGGCATCTGTGTCTCCGGATAGCTATAATCTAGGTGTCTTTAAGACAAGAGTGAACAGGTTTCTTCTGGATGAGCGTGCTACATCTTCGACCGCATCGTCAGTAAAAACAGGTGAGATGGCGGTCAAACGCAAGCCTATATTTATTTATTTATTTTGGACTGTCAACAGAACTACATGATTAAATGCAAACAGTTTTGAACTTAAAATTAGGTATTACACATAGTTCTAATTACAGATAGCCTCATCGTGCTCCTTAGTATATGCATAAACATTTAGATTCGTCATTCATAGGTATACATAAACCGAAGTAACCTTATGAAGCAATTATTTAAAGTTACCTTATAAACAATAAAAAAAAAATATTACGCTTTGTATGAATCGCAAAATAAGATCTTCACCCGCGATTTTGCGGCCAGTTCCAGGATATAACTACGTACCAAATTTCATCAAAATCCGTTCATTAGTTTTAGAGTGATTGGTGTTGTTAAGGGTATTACGCTTACTTACTTAGCATACATCCCCACAAACTTTTACATTTATAATACTAGTCGGATCAGTAGTATATAAATCCGTCTAAATCTACTAAATGGGAATAAAAATTGACCATTTTCAAGCGATGATGTCAGCATTAAAACTTACGTATACGTTATACTTAATACAGGTTTTGTTAATAGCTATAGATAGCCCATTCGACGAAAATTGTTATCAGTTGAACCTGTGGTTAAGCAAAAATATTTAAATGATAAAATACAAACCGAGGTAAGGTCTGGACAAATATTCGTGTGATAAAAACTAATCTTGTCTTTCGGAGAACCGCTGCCCACGGTACCATCGTGTTGACCATCGTAATGACACTGCCGATGTCTTTAAATTTTTTATAGTAAACCGTTATTGGTTTACCTCAATGCTCATGACCAATGCATACCGTTTATAAATAAGATGAGAGAAAAATAAACAAAGGAAATAAACATGAATACTATGTATTCTTGAATAAAAAAAATGGTACTGATTGATGAGACAGCAGGTCGCTCGCTTGTTGTGAAGCGCCTCGCCTGCCCATAACAATTGCAGTGCCGCCCAGAACTTTTAAAACCATAAAAAGCACTGCATAGCACTGCATTGCGCTGATGTTCGCACCTTTAAAATTATAGACCGAATAAAATCATCTGAAGGGATTGAGGAGTTTATAAACTAATATTCCCTTCTGTAATCTCAATCAGATCTTTAAATAGTGTAAAACGTCGGTTTCTGATTCAAATTTTTTGTAGTGTGTTGATGCGGTTGTCAGTGTCACCTGTTTAATACAAATATTCACTTTTGAAATGAACACACAAACATATACACAAAGTACACAAAGACTGGAAGAGATCGCTTTTAGCGATATGTCCGCCCGTTGTACTATAGTCTGTAAGAATATTTCGTTTACCTTGTTAATTTCTTGTTTGGTGTACAATAAAGCATTTATTATTAAAGTCAAAAGCATTACTTACGTCAGTTCAATTTTAAGACGCCATAGCCGAAACATAACTTTATACACTCACTGGTGACGTCTCGTCACTCAACTACCAAAAAAACTTATAACTACCACTGTCATCACCTGAGATAATGACAATTGCACTAATTAATTGCCAATTAAAGGCGTTTGATTTAAATAAAAATATTAAATGAACTCATATACACCTATATATATTTAATTGACACACAGTTTACTCAAACGGTAAACTCAAATAATATGCGTTAATTCCTCATTAAGTACGTTGACAACTGACGCATATACAAACTTCCATTAATTTAATAAATATAATAAGTGACGAGAATAACTAAAGATATGAAAAGCTTTGGTTAGCAAATCTACATAACATCATCGCTCTTTAAATGTTTTAAATACTGTTTTCAACATATATTGTTTGGAAATGTATACATCCAGAACTTTTAAACTTTTAATAAAATGTAGGAATGGAATTATATGGATGTGTATTAGATTGGTAGCTTAAAAAAGTTGCAGGTACCTTTTAATATTATACTACCGGTTTTGGCGACATCCATAATATTTAAATGCTGACTAAGGCCGGCTTGCACGACTTAAATACATCCTCACAATTCGTTAAACCTGATTTAAACACTTAAACCATACAAATCAAAACTAAACACATTTTGAAAGCCGGCCTAAAAAGATAAGTAAACACATTGAACTACTGATTAAGTTGGACAAAGATATAATAAACAGTTATACGAACCTAAATCTCCGCCTGATCTTTCTAAACATGTTACCGTCGTCAAAACACGGTATCCTCAGCTTCATGTTCACAACAACAACTTGTCGTTCACAATCACAACATCCACTATGAATAGCATTAGCATGACAATAATTTCACAAATAGAACTCGGATTCTGAAACGACCATTCGGGGATTAGTTACGCGATGCTTATCGCTTACACGTTAGTTCTCTGTTTAAATATTTATAAAATATTTTTACAAGAGTGAACTCAAATGTTATCGAGAAAGCGGACCGAGTGTTGGACTGTCGGCTAGTGACTAAGACCGGAGTCCACCGAAGCCTTCGAGAGTGAATCATAGGACCGGCCAGGTCACTTCACTTAGAACTTTTTATTGCGGTATTTTGCACCGAATAACTGTAACCGTAAGCAACTGCTTTCCTAATTAGATCGCGAATTTTGCTAACTGTGCAAGCAGATGCTTTTTAAATAAGATTGTCACGGTCTCTCCGAATCGAAATTGGTTCTAGTCTAGGGAATAAATTAAATTGATGGTTTAAACTTGGTTTAAAAATTCGCAAACCAAACTGAGGCCCATTTAGGTATAGCGACAGCTAGCTGTTGTCTATGAAATTCTTGTGTTACTGTCCCTTTTTTCTGTTTCAATAATATATTGTCATCCATCATTAACCTAACGGGACCTTGAAACAAAATATGACCTTTCTGCTCGAGCCAACTCTAAAAAGGCAATTACCATCCAAATCCACACTTGAAACAAAGAAAAACTGCCGTTTCCTTCATGATGGCATCCAGTTCCGCAGTGAATTCTTAATGAATATTCATTTGGACAATTAATGCTGAGCTTATCTGATGTTATGTAAGTGTAATAGAAGGCTTTTTGAAACTATAGGTCTATAGTTTTATAGAGATTATTGTTGTTAGTGTTGTTGCTATGACCACTATCCAGATTCTCAACGATGATTTTTTAGGGTGATAAAAAGTAAAGGACCAAGGGATTGAAGTTGCAAGGATTGGTCAGAAAGAATAGCGGAAGTCCTCACTTTACAAAGTACGCCTTTCCTGGAAAATCAGTAGTCTGGTTGAGGATCGGAGCCATATTGGTATCGGTCATTTCATAGATCTTTAGTGTCAAAACAGCATACAATGAAATACAATACAAAACTGCTTTATTGTGCACCATAACAAAACATAACAAGGTACAGAAATTGGCTCACAAACTACAGAACAACGGACGGACTTCTCGATCTATCGACTATCTATCGACTAAAAGCGACCTCTTCCAGTCAACCTTTGGATGGAAAGAACTAACGGAGCCTACGTACAAGCTACTTGCTCGTTTTGAAATTTTCACAGAATATGTATTGTAGTACTTGTAGTTCAATGACCCAAACAACAACGAATAGTAAAAAAAAATTTACAAATATTTAAAATTTGAATACACGAGGCTTGACTTGCATTTGTCCGGTTTAATATATAGAAAACGGAATCCTGGGAAAATACAGAGTTTCCACGGGAAGACAGGAACTACGGTCCAACTGCGGGCAAAACTACAATTGCTAAGGGCCGAGGTGCGTAGAAACAAAGTCATGGGGAGACGTCTTACCCAATGCCCAATACTCACACTCACCCACTGCAGTCGTAATAAAAGCTAATGACAAAATCAAACTACTTACGTTAGTACTCGTACCTATTTATTCTTATTCTATGTGGGGACCACAAGTTCAGCACGAATGTACATCTACAGGGCAACCCAAGCTATCTGAACATCTTTATGCATCCGGCGTGCGTCTGGGTCGATTGCATAACTGCTTCAGTGGTATTGCTAATGGTAGTTGGTGATTAGAAAGAAAGAAAGAAAGAAAACATTTATTTTGACAAAACTGCACACGGTACAACAATTATCAATCACAACACAATAAAACAAAAAAACAATTAATAAATGAAATACTAGGTGCTCGTGTAGGAGAATCGCTGCCGTGCACAGTGCCGTCAATAAAGATCTGAACTCAGCATAATGATGTATATTAAAATCCACAACGCTGGTTTTCAGCTTAAACCTCTGGTGACGCACGATTACTGTTACAAATAGAAATAGATTGATATTATACCGATAGATTATTTATTTATCGGTGGCTCGTGGGAAAAGTTCGATCGGAGGCCAAAATATGGCCTTGGCTGTTTTGAACAAATCAAAGTTGTATGTAATAACACTATATAAGTAACAATAATTATGTAGGAGCACACGGAGACGTGAGCGCGTTGAAGTTTATAGAGCAAGTGTGACTCAGTGGGAGCATGTGCTACTTTCGATCCAACGCACCCAAGTACGAATCCCGCTGGCCCCGCACCACAGACTTTCTTACGTTATGTGCGGATTTGTCACTCGCTCTAAGAACGGTGAAGAAAAACATCGTGACGAAACCGGTATATCCAAGAATTTATTACAAAAATTCAAGGACATGTAACATCCACCAACCCGCACTGGGCCAGCGTGGTGGATTACAGCCCATACTCTCTTTACGAGGGAAGGCCAAAGTCCAAGCAGTGGGAACGTAATGGGCTGATGATGGTGACGACATAAGTTTTGACACTTGTACATAATGATGAAAGGGTAGGAAATACCCGGTATGACGCGTCGATGTTTATTAATATTCGATAACTTGTTTACAACTGAGAATTTGCTAGTGGGTTTTTATTAGGTTTTTCCTGTATATCCCTATTTGGTTGGAGTTGTAGGAGAACTGCCTTACAAGAGTTACAAGAACTCTTTACCTTTGTAGAGTCAGATACTCTGCCAATAGTGTTGCGCAATGCTTTGTTAAGCTTGAATGGCATTGCAGACGGTGAATTTACCAGGCATTTGACACATGACAGCTGATGTCTTATGGTGCCGGGCGCAGTACTACGCAAACTGCAACTCAAGGTGTTGGCCTTGGTTGCTTAACATTCGCATATGGTTGAGCATTGCCTGTGTAGAACACCTATTTCGCTCGGCACAAGTCAGATATGTTCGCTGAGCTGGTGGCCAACCTCCAATAGTGGAGAGGCACCAGAAAGTGCTACTACAAATACAGCGTGGAGATGTGGCTCTTACATCAAGCACACCACCTTGCCCGACTTGTTACCATATTCGCCATTATGAAATGCAGCATCAAATAAAAATCAAATATTCAGTACCCAACTCCCACATTGGCAATTTTTGTGTAGCTGAAATAGCAGGAACGAAATCACGGCATGAGGATACAACATGAATTTAATGTCAGAATACTTTTTTTATAAATCAATAAAACTTGTTCTAGAGGTGTATGGTTGCCGTTTTCCTTTTCAATCGTAAATGTTAAAACCCCAATAGCAAGTCAAAAGTTCAAGGCAAAAATCCAGTGATATGAACTTGACAATGGTCGACAGAAACTGCTTCAGAACTGAGATTTTAAAGAGCTAAAGTGTGGCCGCTGAAACGTGACTTGCAAGGCAAAAAAGTTGATCGAAAACTTGCGACTTCATGCGAATTTTCTTTGGTAGGCTCCGCTTTAACGAGCTTTGGCGGACATGCAGGCTTCCTAAACCTGACGCATCGGAGTTCAAATTCCAGTTCGCCTCGCAACAAATATAAATTATGTGCGGATTTTTATCCTTACTCGTGTCTGTTATTCATACATTAGAGCATGATATGTAACTACTAAGTATTATTTGTTATGTGTGGTATAGTATTATAGTTTAATGTAATGTTGCGTGTATCTGTCTGGAATAAATTTTATGTATTTTCTTTCTTTCTTCTTTCTTTCTTTCTAACTATCAGGGAAAACATTGTAAAAGAAATATTGTGACCAAACCCGCACGTTCACGTTATGTACACGCGTACCGGGCCGCATCACTCACGAAGCATTAACGGTAGGAATCTAATAATCCCGCATTTTCCGTATGCTAAAGTAGTGCAGCACTACCGTGGGAGCAGTTTAACACTCTTTACCGGTCCATTACAACCGCCCTTTCTTCCTCCCCTGACGAACCCCAGAAGCGCGCCATGCCCCGAGACATTTTCCCACCGCCAGAAGAAGACGAAGAAGGCACAGGCGACAGAGAGCTCAAACAGAGCCGCTGAGAGGCGCACCAAAAATGATTTATGCGGCTGGGCGGCAGGGACCACTTCGGCCGATCCACGTTCTGATCCACGATCAAACATATTCTTCGTTTGGTTCGTCATCACACATTAGTTACTATGTAACGTCTTGTGCTTTTGTCGTTTGGATCGGGCGAGAGGCAACCACACCGACCGACCTAGCGTTAGGATCGTGAGTTTGCCTCGCGCATTGGAACGAACGTGGATCAGCCGGTGTGGACCCGTATTGAGAATTGCGTAGCATCGAAATGCGTGGGAAATGTGAGTCTCTACCAGCGTGAAAAAACATTTCTATAGCTATAATAGTCTACCCTGAACATAGTAGACAGCAAATAATGATTGAGATTCACGGCTTCCGAACACATCTAAATTAGGTCGATTTGATAAGCCCATTATCTGATTGGCGAAGCGCCTTGAAGCTTTATTGATGCGTACATTAATTAAAGTAGGTGCAGTATCTAAATAGTTTGCGGCACGCGATCGCTGTTTGTAGGTACCAAGGTATTCCAACTTGTAATGACATTGACTGTAATTTAATCAGTGTTCGGTGCTCGGAATCTAATTGTTTCACAAATCCAGCAAATACTGACTTCTAGATTCCAAGAACAATGCTGTGGAAGATAAACTAAGGAAACATTATTACATTACACATACTACGAAAACGTTTACGAGATCTTTTACAGTGCAGGAATAAAGTTTCTCATTCATAAGCTACGTTTCGTCTATAAAACTGGATAAAATGTGTACTCCGTTCTCCAGAAATGCACACATACACCCAAGGAGAATTCTAATCGCACATATAATTTTCTAATCACGTTTTCATGATGTTGCCGCGACAACCACAGGTACGTCAGCATTCCGGTACCAAAAGCTGTCTGGCAATGCAAGAATCTCACGGTAACCTTGCTACAGTTGCTGCTTGCTTACAAGGTAATGAGGTCAGACAGAAATATATTCAAGCAAGCATATATCGAGCATAGCTTGGCTGCGAGATAGCAAGAACAGACCCCAGGCAACAGGCGTGGGTTTCAATTCTTCTTATTTCATATTCATATTAACTTTTTAGGCAATAATTAAGAACATTTAAAATTTCCCATCACGCACTAAACTGCGTGATGGGAATGCAAGCGGTGCTGTAAACAGCACCGCTACCATATTTTCTTGCACGTCCTGGATGACTGGTAGAAAAATGTTATCTAGCATTAAATTCTCCATGTACAAACTGTTTTGTGCTAAGCTATAAATAAATAAAAAAATTAGAATTTCCTTATTTCAGAAAATAATAGGTCACATCATCATAATGGGATGTTACATCAACAAGACTATTTTTGTCGTTTTTCCGCCCATAAGCGATTCTAATATATAATAATGTCTGGATTTTCCTGCTCTTTATAAACTTAATATAAACTATTCGAGACGGGTTTTCTTAGGTGATGAAGTGAGTAAATTAATTTATGTAATACACATATTAACAAAACCCAAGATCATGTCATATTCAGTATAGTAAAAGTCAAATGACGCCAACAATACGACCAAAGTCATTCATGAACATAACCCAGTATTTTCATTGAATCAACTACTTGTATATACCTTCCAAGCTCTCGATGCGGCGTCTGGTTATAACTTACAAGGTGCGTTAGTAGGTAGAGACATTCGAACAAAAGTTCAATGTACACTAACATCGATATTGGCGTCTGGCCAGCAGCCACACTCCACTTTAATGGTTTAACTTATCCTACCTACCGACTTCCTTAAATAGATTGAAGATTGGGTATGTTCCGATGATATATTTCACTTTTTTTCTTCACTTTTTTGGCATTGTCACATATTTTGTTTCTACACTTGTTGAGTAACCATGCTTGAATTATTTTAGTGGAGTTTTGCTTTATTTAGGAATGGTTGGTTTAAATTTTAAAATGAGGAAGATATAAAGTAGAATGGTTGGTTTAAATTTAGAAATGAGGAAGATATAAAATAGAATGCCTATACTGATAAGGAAGTGAAGATTAGAAATACAGTTTAGAAGGTCAATTCCTCATGCCTGCATGAGTATTCATATGCATAGTATTTAAAACAAAATCCTTAAATTAAACAAATTTCATTATCCACACAACAGCACAGGATGCTTTCCGGGCACAATTTGGTCTTATTTCCTCAGTGAAACATGATTTTGAAATTGATAGCTGAGAAACAGGTTTACAATCCATTTGATGGATTATTTTTAGAACAGGAAAAATTATCAACAAAGCCATCTATAGCCTCTTGATTCAGCTGTGCAAAAGATGCGAACCAGAACTGAAGAAAAAGGACACTTATCTGCAGGAGCATAAGAATTAAAATAGAAAAGTGGTAGGTATGCAAAAAGATCAAAGGTATGACTGACCACCAATCCAATCTAATAACATTGTTCACATTTATATGTACAGTACAGAAGTGAAATAACCTCACAGTAAACTGTTACACAGACTTCTCGGTAATTACAATTAGTAACTGCCTTCCCAGAAGAGGGCCAAACAGAACCTTTAGGTTAAGAGATAAATGCTTAGACAAAAGTGTACAAGCTGATATCCAAATCCCTAAAGCCACAAGTATAAGCACCTACCATACATATGATGGTATGAAGATAATATATTAAAGAGAAATAAAAGTTTCAAGTTAGAAGATAATTGATACCAAAAAAACTAGCTATAAGACAGCCCTCAATAAAACTAAGCAACCAGTTTTAAAGTACTTTTAAATAATTAAAATAACAAAAAAACTCAAATTTGGAGAACCAAGATTTGCATTTTGATTTTTTACCTTTTCACACATATTAATTGAATTCTTTTATATATGACCTATAAATTACATAATATTTTTCTTTTAGACTGTCTGAAGGGCAGAGTTCTAAGTAGTTTGACTAGGCTAGCCTAAACCATTTCAATTCACACAGCGTACTTGCATATTTATGTCTATTACCAAACTCAGGTAATAACATTAAATGTAAAACTACTTCTAATTTAATTTAACCACATTTTTATTAAGTCACTTTCTTGTTTGGCTGGTTGTCTGTCGTTCTGGGTGGCACCTTGCAACTCAAATTTTGAGCGCTTCCCCATTAGCTATCTGGCTGAAACTTTCAGGGTAACTGACCACTCGATGACAATGCATTTTAAGTCAATTTATTTGAAAGGCACATAAAAACATTTAGATTTTTTTTAAATTTACATTATAGCTTTGTTTAATCGAATGAAAATAGACTGTTATACATAATTACATACTGTTATTTACCCGCTCCAATATGGGCAGGCAAAACAAATAATTTACAGGTGGGCCACAATGATAACAATACAGTTAGATCTTGAATAGCTGTGAATCAAACAACTGTGTTATTATAGAGACTGTAAGTAATTGTAGGTATAAAAATTCATATGGTCTCTGGGTAATAAAAAAAGATATTTCGACAAAACCTTTTTTATTTTCATTTTTTCCTTTATATCCTGTTACTTGGCGATCTGTTTGTGGAAAAATAGTCTAATTTTCTGACTATTTTTAACTGGTTTTTTGCTTCCCAAAAATTATAGTTCTACTAGTTTAGTTTCAAAATATCTTTATTACTCAGAATAGTTGTAAAATTGGACAAATATTAGTGTAGGTTTCACCTAGTAGTACAAAGTAATATAAGAAAATTATGGTTTTGCAAGCAGTTTAACTAAGCTAAACTAAGCTTAATAAAACTTAAAAACATGGATGTGTAACTATTAAAACATGATTAATACAAGAATTACAACAGATACAACTATATATATAAATTTATAATTGTATCTGTTGCACTGCATATGACCAGAGAAATATTTTTTAAGTAATACTGTATCTATGGTATGAAAAATGTAGTAACAGTTGTGCAGGTCCGGTGTGAGGAGTAGGTCGGTGATGAAGATCATTCCAAGACATGATTATTTACAATATGTTTGAAGTATGTCAAAAACTAATAATACTTCTTTAAATAAAAAAAGTATGTGGCTCTTAATTCCTCATCTTACACCCGGTATCATTTTTCAATGACTCTTGTGAGCCAGTGCCAGGTGGAATAGAATTAGAAATAAGTAGGTTATTTATCATAAAAAACTGAATGATGTATGCATATAATTTGTTTCATTTATTGGCATAAATAGAAAACCAAACTCTAGTTCAAGGTTCCAGTAATCAAGCTTGGCACAAGTTATGAATAAGTAGAATAATCAGGTAGTTCTATAATAAATTATTTGTTACTTCTTGGCACTTAGAAACTTGATATATTTTAGAATTTCACAGCTCAATACTAGGTATAAAGAAAGTACATAGCGTACCTGGAAAATTATCTATGTCAACTTCTGAGAACAAGTATTTTTCCATACTATATTTATACCTATTGTTCTTCAACTGGCCATGGTCACGTTTTTACATACTAAGCAGCTAGTTATAAACCAGAAATTTCGTCATTTAAGGCGATAAGCAAGTAAACATTCTAAAATTATCGATAACAATACACCTTTGTTGTTATCTGATAGCATCTTTTACACGACCTTTTACATCTTATTTCAACGAAATGAGATTGTAGGAATAGTGTCTGAGACAGATAGTGTCTAATTTCTGCTTCAATATCAAGATTTACATCAAAACATGAATACCTACATACCTTGGAAAGGGACCACTCCTTTTAGTTATTTGGTTGATAATTTTCTCGACCGTTCTCCGCTCGCCTTCGCGAGCCGCGTCCAGCAACTCCTGGCCTCTCCCCATGGCCCATCAACAATTTACCACTCACAAAAACAACACTGAATTTCATACATAATATTTTTTACACTAGACTTCATACACACATTACAACTTCATTGATCGCGCCGCCATATTTGTAGATTTGACGTGAGTGCGCTCTAGCGGCCGACGAAGGAATCGATAGCCAACTCGATTTCTTAACCTGTGGCCAGCGGGCGCTTTTTGTCGTGTCGTGTCGTATTCAAGTTGAAACTGTAGATATTTTTTATAATGTCATAGTACCAACTTAAAAAATTATAATAATGCATAATAAGCTACACATATTGCCAATTACAGGTTCATGCTTTTTATACATTTTTAGTGTAGGGTTCAATGGTTAGGGACGTTATACATTCTGTTAAAATCGCTAGAAATTAACAAATTAATACGAAATAAGTACCTTAGTATATACGCATTTGGAGGAACATAATATATAAATGCTAAGGAATGCAATGGAATCAGGCGTGACGTTGCAGAAATTCATCTCAAAACTGAAACGCAAAGAAAATATGTAGAAATGTAAATATCCTGCTGAATATTATGTAGGTTGTTGTTAGAATAATATAACAAAAACTCAAAGTCAATACAAACACTATTTTAAACTATGCAGTGTTGCCACTCTAGCAAATTCAATGTAAGCCATTGCCAACTTACCAACAGTTTTTATAATATTTAGGTTTTATTCAACG
This sequence comes from Petrophora chlorosata, assembly GCA_951640565.1. NCBI lineage: Eukaryota > Metazoa > Arthropoda > Insecta > Lepidoptera > Geometridae > Petrophora > Petrophora chlorosata. Next base: position 8,049,286 of record OX621203.1, on the reverse strand, counting down.
TTCACACACCTATAGTATGTGGCATGTTGATATCGTGTTTCATGTGTATGTAGATTTGTGCATCTCAAACCTCAAACCTCGAACATTGTCTGCTCTTTATGTTTACTGATTGCACATGCCTTTGAGTTGCAATCCAGTTGTTTATTATTGTTTTTATATGGTATTATACAGATAGTAATTTGTTTTATGCAATAAATAAACAAATAAATATAAAATGTTGTGAAGGAATCACTAGATTAACTTGAAAATTTACGAAAAAATTACGTTTCAAAAATGACCAGAGAATTCAACGTATGACATCACATGCCCCATGGTACAGATTAGATTTAAGTTACAAATCTCGCGGCTGCGGAGATAGACAAATACTACATTTGTGGAACCGTCATTCCAGTCCAGGAGGTCGTGTTTTGACTTTTGTGTTAATCTTTACGGTATCACAAGATCAGTGGGTGTGTTTAGTATTATACCATCTAAAGAAAACCTGGAAATTGACCACTTTCTTGCTGACCGTACAGGTGTTTCAAAACGTGTGGATGTAGTCAGTTATCCGACTTCAAAAATATGAATAAAACAGCTTTTTTTACTATATAATATGTATATTTAATAATAAATATGGTAATGAGATTAATATTGTTTATAAGAAAAAGTTTATAATATATTATTTTGGTAAAAAATAAATAATGTTAAAAAAAGAAAGCCCTAACAACAACCCTCCTTGTACGACACGTGTTTCGCCTTCTGCACGAGGCATCATCGGTGTCGACTCGCCGAACGCTGGAACGAGAGTAACACACGATAGTACGAGAGCTTTTCTAATTGTAACATTATTTATTAAATTAATAAATACCTTATATACCTCTTCTTATATATTATATTTAACTCGTTACCATATTTATTATTAAATATATTATATATTTATTTTAAAAAAGCAGTTTTATTTAGGGACTATTTTATATACATTTAAATTAAACAGTTACCATCAACCCCCATACATATTATATTATTCTAACAACAACCTACAGCTACCAAATATTCAGCGGGATAGCATTGCGTTTCAGTTTTGAAATGAATTTCCGCAACGTCACGCCTGATTCCATTACATTCATTGTGAATAGAACATTTTCCTGTAACTCCAACTGGTCAAGTTGCAAGTGCAAGCCTTTCACTAATCTCTCATCTCAAATTTCCATCATGTAATGCATCAATATACCTACATTTTATGTATTGGCTTCAATGTGCATTCTTAACACCTACTTCCTTGCACAGTGTTAACTCATCTTTCAACTGCTCTTGTCGTTTTTTTTAACAGTGTGTTTTATAATTATAAATAAAATCTACCCTCCTAGTACTTCGTTCTCTAGTTCGTTCGTAATAATTTTACGTCAATCCCGTTGTCATATCATGGCTGTCACTGTCATTGTCAAGTTTTGCGCACTCTTTTATCAGCTGATGTAAGATGTCACTGTAAGACAGCGAGCGACCTGAAAGTTGAACCGCGGACAAAATTGAATTTTGTTCTGATTGTAATTTATTTTTTATCGAAATCAAAGTAGGAGGAGCTTATTTTCGTTTGTGTTAGTTATCATGCTATTCTAAATCGTCTTACAGTGCAAGGACATAGCAAGTTTGGACTACGGAATAATCAGTAGTGACTTAGAAAAAATGTAATTGGACTGTAGTGCTAATATTTTTATACGTAATAATGCTGCCTACGTATGGTCTGTCTTGTTTTGCTCTTGTGATATGTGTGTCAATAGTCTCTAGCCAAAGTAAGTATGTAGTAGATAATATTTTGGCGTCGCCAACATTTTTTTCTATGTTGTTTTTCTATACTCATTTTTCCTTGGGAGTGGCAACGGCGACTTATAGGTTTCTGAGTGTTTAAATCATTTGCTTAAAATTAGTTACGTACACATATGATAGATAATATGACTACATAAGAAAAAAGTACTTGCTTAATATACCTAGATAAGAATAGTGACATTGTTTGGTATGGGTATCTTTTAACCTTTTGTACTTGCAAATAATTTAGCCGTCTTCATTTTGATTGTTGACCTTCCATAATGTGTGATGCTTGCAAAACACTTGTACGAACCCTATATAACTGGTTATAATTCTTTCTTTAGGTATAAACAAAACAATATCCCTGGACAAAACTCTAACAGATGACAATAGAGAGCTGTACGGAGACTTTGTTCACCTTAATCGGTCATCCACACTTCAAGTTAACTTCACCAATGTTGGCAAGAATTTGTCCTTCATCATATTCCAAGTGCACAGCCACCTTTACAATGTCATGTTGTGCATAAATGAATGTGTGCAAAATAAAAGTGTGACAGGAATGAACCTAGGGCTTTATAGCTCAACGGAAAACGGGTTAGACACATTCTATGTCGTAAACTCCAATGAAAATATTGATGTCAAATTATTCATAGCTGTGCATGGCTACAAAGATATTGGTATGTATGGTTTTCCTAAATTATGTAGTCATGTCGGGTAACAAAACCCCTTATCATTTTCATGGTAGGTATTTAGGTATTACTCAACGTATTAATTATTGTTTTCCATGTCATTAAACTGCTATGATGACCAGGTATGAATACAGTTGTCTAAATGAAGCTATGAATATTGAATATTCATAGTATAGTAAATTGATTAAAAAAATTACTGGTAGGTATATTATTAAACAAGTAGGCACCTTTATGCAGTATAAAAACATGTATCAATGTTTCCTTTTGATTATGTTTTATATATATATGTATATATATATTTATATGTGTTATTATTATCATATTATGCTTTTATATGTATATGTCATGTATTATCTATATATATATATATATATATATATATATATATATATATATATATAATACCTATTTATACATATATATATATATATAATAGAATTTGCATTTCTTTCAAAAAACCACTGTCCTTCCAAATTATGTTAGTCCTTTCTGTTCAAAGGTTGTCTGGAAGAGATCGCTTTGAGCGATAAGACCGCCTATTGTTATGCTGATTACTGTAAAATTTACTTGTTTTTCATGTACCTATATTTAAGGTTTTTTAACAATAAAGTGTTTATCTATCTATCTATCCATCAATGTTATAATACTTCCAACCTAACACTAATAGAGTAGTACACTGCATGATTATATTATTTTGTCATTGATTGTCACTGTAACTTTTTGTTTTAAACATGTTGCCCATACAAAATGTCAGTTAAAAATGGATAAAACAATTGTTCTCATTTTTGTACACAATTGCAATAATAAGGGTTTATTCTGTCTTAAGGTACTGATTAACAGCTAATTTCAGATCCAATCCCTGGTGCATGCAACGTGGACTTCCCCGTACCAATATCTCCGTTCATGTCAGCACTTAATTTCAATAAAACTTATATTGTTGTCCAAGCACCACCACCGAAAACCGATGACAACCCAAATTGCACCAATGAACCTCAAATAAATTTCTATATGATGTATCTACCGGAGAAAAACTATGAGTCTGATGTGTACTTTGATGCAATTAGAAAAATGACTACTTATAAAAGTATTCTAAAATATGGTAGAAAAGTAAGTTTTTTTGCAATCGTATAAGTCATTTACTTTTATACATTGTTTATTTATTTATTCAATGCATTCCTTAATGTAGGTATGTACAACAGATGCTCAATTTGTAGTCAGTTCACTAAAGACCCTGTTGGGCACGCAATATAGAAAAGAGGAAGGCTGCTTCTAAGTATAAAAATGATATAGCAAAAATTATCAAATTAAATCAATTAATGTTTGGAAACTATCGTGAGTTGAAATATTATGAATATAAACGGCTACACTCACGTTATGATTGTGTCGGAATAACTCCGACCAGGTTTCGGACAATTAGGATGTCCTTCTTCCGGGAGTTTACGCTTTGGATTTGCGGCGCAGATTGCGCGCCTCCGCTCGTTCCTGTCGCCGCGAGTGCGGTGCCAAAACCGGTGCAGGCGTGGGGGGCGCGGGTGCAGCGGGGGTTTGTTTATCCCGCGCAGCCATGTTCGGTGTGGTGTCTTCATCTGTTGATCTATCACCGTCTTGACCAATCAGTTGCTGGCACAATGCACTCGTTGTATCCGCTTCGCGGCTCCACAAGTTGCTGTCGGAACAAGAGCCACTGAGGATTGGCTTCTATGCTGGTGGTATACAGAACCCAGAGTCTTGGTTGAAGGTAGAATGACGGCTTATCTCGATGGCCTCGCGAACCTTCCATGGTATGAAAAACTTTTCGCTCGCTAGTACGGAGGCCTTATCGAACCGTATAAAATGCTTAGACTCTGAGCTATGTGCATGGGCTGCGACCGCCGATCTGTCAGTCTCCGATCCACAGCCAGGTGTATCGGATGTCAATGATCGACAAATCGAACCCGCAAACTCAGTAGTGTATGAGATTTGAGCCAACCTGCCCAACCAATACACCACAGAGGCTGTGTGAGCTGTGTATATTACCTCACATAGGTATATATTTACCTCACCACCTCGACACATCTGATATTAAGTCTTATTTATGCACATTGCCCAGTAATTTCGCTACGATGCCCTTCAAATCGGACCACAGTACTTACTTGGCTGCAGAACAGCTGGCAAAGCGGTGGTACCAACCCCGGCGGCCTCTCGCATACGAGAGACCTACCACCTAGTAGCCTAGTACCTCATATGTTATTTTCGCAGGTTACACAAGCATATATAAAATTCTGGATGATGCGCCGTATGTTTAGCGCATACCCTGGTACCGGAGCGGTTTACGTAGTTGTTGCTTACTCCGGTAAACAACAATATTCTATCTACGCGCCCACCCATAGCTACGGTTGCTCTCCACAGCTGGAGTATGATTGTGAACTGATTGGTAAGCCATGGTCTCTTTGTATTTTCTAGTAGATTTTGGACAAATGGACTACCGTGATTCTTCAAGAAACTTAATTGAAACGGTGTTCGGCATTTTTTTTTAATAATGTAATAATAATATATTGTGCCAGTGATCTTGTCTCCTACTAAATTAATAAATCAGTTTAATGTGGTTACTCATTTCACATTTAGATTGTTTTATAAACATTTAAATTTTATGTTGAGTGCATCGCGTTTTGTTACTGCAATGTACAGCAGCAACAGATGACGTCACGATGCACGAGTAATGAAACGCTTTCCAAACGTCAAAACCTTAGTGACAAACTCATTTTCCGTCATTAGTACATGCTACTTAATACTTATATACATCTTAAACAATTATAATGTAAATACTACTATATGAACTTTGCCCAGCAGTGGGATCGAATAGGTTAATAAAAAAAAAAACTATTATATAAAATTTTATATTTTGTTGCAGAAGATACACTGTCCGATATGCTAAGCGCGGCTCTCTTCTTCCTCGGCATATTTATATGTTATTTTGGACACCAATTTTTCAAAATGCATATCTTGTTTATAGGATTTCTCAGCGGATCTGTTATTACTTACATAGTGCTCTCGCTTTGGTTCACTATAAATGGACCTGGTAAGTTTATATTTATATTATTGTGTATTTTAAATCATTCCCATGCAATAGCTTATATTTTTAAAAAAGGACCTGGGGTAAGGCCTTGCGTAACACTCACATCGGAAGTTATATACTCAATCTGCTTTGAAATTGTTTTACTCGTTTTCTTACATAAGTCCTCTCATTGTTCATTAAATTAAAATAAAATTCTTGATTATGATAAACAATGAAACTGCTATACCTACTCAGTCAAAAGCTTTAGCACTTTTAAGGTAAAATGTTCTTCCACCACTTAAACATCACTCAACATGCGTATTGTCGTAAAAATTTGCTCTCGCGATGCCGATGAGTTTATTAATAAACAATATTAGATAAGAACTAGAAACGTTTTGTAAACCTAATTGTCTTAGTTTACTTTATTGTACCTACATCTTGTTTTAATCGTTATTTCGTTTACAAATTTGATCAAAGACTAAATGCCCTCTGTATTACAAAATACACATATATATCTATACTATAGTAAAAATGAAAAAAAAGCCAATTCTGTACATTGAAAATGTTTTGGCAAAACCAACTGGACTCGACTATTTAGAGGGTACTGAACACAAATCTATGGTTTTTAGAATTTTTGTCTGTTTGTTTGTGTGTTTGTTACCTATAGACTCGAAAACTACCGAACGGATTTTAATGGGGTTTTCAGTGTTTGATAGCATACATCTTAACTTAAAGTATAGGCCATTGAAATTTTGAAAAATCTGCTTATGGGGAGATTAAAATTAAATGGGGGGTAAAGTTTGTATGGAAAAAAATATTAGATTGTTCTAGATCTTGAAACTCAAAATTTATACCTATAATTAAAAATTAACGAACACGGGTTCGAGATTTTTTTGATATTAAGCTTCTTTAAGCGATGAGGACAGGAAATAGGTAAAATTTGTCTGTCAGCGTTTTTAGTAAGTCTTAAAAAACAACTCGGAAACTTTACATGAAAAGAGCTATAATTATGACCGAAAAACAAATCTCCACATTTTTAGCTTCTATAGACTCAAAAACTACCGAACGGATTTTAATGCGGTTTCTATTGTTTGATAGCCTATATCTTAACTTAAAATCTGGTGCATATTTCATAGCGCTATTATATCGCAATGCTGACATAAAATTACTATGTAGCACTACATTGTGCTCATCACCCCGAGACATCAGATATTAAGTCTTATATGCCCAGTCATTTTGCTGGCTACAATGCCCTTCAAACTGGAACACAGTAATGCTTATGCTGGCATGCAGAATAGCTGGCAAAGCGATAGTACCTACCCAAATGGCCCCCTGCATACGAGAGACGAACCACGAGTGGATATAATATTCATCATCATCAGCCCATCACGTTCCCATTGCTGGGACACGGGCCTTCTCTCTTAGAGATAGTATGGGCCATAATCACCCACGTTGGCCCAGTGCGGGTTGGTGAATGTCACATGTCTGTAGATAGATAGATAGATAAACACTATATTGTTAAAAAAACCTTAAATATAGGTACATGAAAAACAAGTAAGTTTCATAGTAATCATCATAACAATAGGCGGTCTTATCGCTCAAAGCGATAATGAATCTGTAATGAATTTTTAAATTTTTGTGATGAATCCTTGGACATGCCGTATTTCTCCCAATGTTTTCCTTCACCGTTTTTAGAGCGAGTGTTAAATCCGCACATTACTTAAGATAGTCAGTGGTGCGGGGCCAGCGGAATACGAACTCGGGTGCGTCCAATCGAAAGACGCACGGTCTCCCACTCAGCCACAGTCGCTCTCAAAATATAATATTACCATTGATTTATATCTTGACTCGCTTGAAGTCAGAATAACATTTAATTATTTCGAGTGCTTCCATGAGTAATATAAAGTATTTTTTGTGGAACTGATTAATGAAACGAGCATGTCATTTCCCTGATGGTAAGCGCCACGCTTTCTTATAACAAGAAAGAAGAAACCGCTTCAAATAAATAGTAAGGCAGGCTAAGCAATAGTAGCCTGTGATACGATCACTCTGTCAACAGTTGTTTTTCAGTTGAGGTTTTTCAACATGCCTCCAAAAAGATTTAGCTTTATTTTATATGTCTTATATGCTAGGCCAGCGTTTGACCAGGATATCAACTGCTGGGAAGTGATGATGCAGTCGAAAATGTATCATGCTTGCGAAGTAAGTAGGTACCTATCTATTCACTCTTGATTTGAACATACCCCTGTATATAACAAGAAATACAGTAATTCGCTGTATGGTATTAAGAAGAATGAAAAGAAGGAACCAACCGGAATGGGCCCTTTTTTGTGGAGAACACTCTTCGTTGTCATTGCACCTGAAGAGAATGCGCCTTCGTCGTTTAAATGAAAGATGAAGACAAGCGCTTAAATTCTTCTAAACACTATTTAGCTGCCGCTAGAAACTCGGAGAACATGAAATTCATCTTTCTGAACATATAATAAGGCACCTTGAGGTGACTTACTCCGATAGAAGCTAAAAAGGAATTTATCTACTACCCGAAACTTTTATGGTTTACATTTTATCGCGGAAAATGGCAAAAATCTGCAGCATAAACCATTTACTGTGACCCACGCGAACAAAGTCGCGGGCAAGAGCTAGTATATATATATATATTATCAAACCTCACGTTGTGCATGATAACATTTCGTTTATCAATATCGTTCGTCATAATAAATTATGTAGGTATAGGGTGATAAGAATGAAAAAACACTGTTAAAATTGTAACTAATTGTTTCCAACATTATCATTGATTACCTACCACTGAGTATGTATTTATTATAAAAAAGTACTACACATTGCTTGCGAAAACGAATTATTTCCTCCCTTCGAATCGAAACAAAGTACTTTTAATGCTTGCGCTCTACTGCTTCTTCTACTGCAAATAACTGCTAAAGCGATGATAATAACCCAGACGGCCTCTCGCAGACGAGAGATCTATATATTTAGTAAATTACCAAGTTAATGCACAGTTTGTTTTTAGCCCTCGTCGTCGCGTCAGCATTATCAGGGTTGTGCGTAGGATCGTTTGGAGTAGTTGCCTGGTGGCTCTATGGCATACCTGCGATCGTACTCCTATTATCTTCAGCCAATGTTGGATTCTTGATTGCTTCTATATTCTACTACGCTTCACCTGGTAAGAATAGATTCATTTTATTATTCATTATTATCTACGATTTGTTTCTCATTCTTCTCATTTCGTCTGGCTTCATAATTTGCCTGTACTTCCAATTTCCATAAGAAAACGTAAAAAGTATCATTTGGCATACAATTATATGGAGTAGGTACATTAATACATACCGCGGTGGAAACTGGTTTAAGTTTTTGCCAAGCATGACTATAACAAAAAGGATACCTATATTCCTTTCTAGAGATCATCATAGGATATATTTTGTTCCCGTAAATTATATGTTATTTTGATATTTCTTTTTAGTTATACCTATGCCTTTGCAAAATATAGATCCAATTTAACATGATGTTCTTTTTCAGTGCAAGCTTCCTTTCTCGACGTAGATTTCCATTTCTGGTCTATCTTCGTACTGATCATGCTACTGGTCACATTATGCCTCCTCTCAATCAGCTACATTGCAAATTTGATCTGCTGTGCCGTGCTCGGCGCGTACACGGCTATATACCCTATTGATTACTACTTAGGGTCCAATTTGAAGTTTATTTTATACAACACGATAAGGAGAGCAACTGTGCATGATTTCAATAAAGCTGTGATCATGCCGCCTTTTCAGTGGAGAGGTAAGTTAGAAGACACATCTCTAATTTTCTTTAGACCTGAAAAAACCGAGGAGAAAATTCTTAACATAATCGCGAGATGATGACGGTGAAGGAAAACATCGTGAGGAAACCCGATTACACGCTTTGGAGTGGTGATGCACATACCAACAAAGCCATGCGGTGAATTGACCTAGTAGTGTTTCGGAATGACGATTCAGGATGATGCGGCGCGGGCGACGAGGACGCGGATAGCGACTTTGTTTTATACTATTTAGAGATGAGTGAAGTTTCGAACACTGCAGATTTCGTAGTCTCCAGAAGATTCACTCCATCCCTTTCCAAAGTTTTACTTCAATTCTTTACGTTCCAGATTGGTTTCTATCCTTTGTATTCGTAGCCTTGGCTACGACAGGGTTCTTGTACCAGTACTACTGCAATAGGGGCAGACCGCCGTTCCCTCCACCACCTAGAAGCGTCCGCGCGATCCCTGCAGACGAAGAACCGGACGTGTCTGGACATAGTGGAAGTAGGAGGTATGTCCTAATGATTACTTTGTACTTCTGTCCCAATGTCTCTGGTGATGTTTTTTGTCAGCGGTTTTGTTTAAATATCTATAGAAATAATCTATAGATTAGTGCACGTAAAGTTATAGCTGGCATCAACTGGAGAAGGAGAGCCGAATATCGGGCTCAGGGACGTGGTTTGGTCGAGACCTATGTCCATCAGCAGTGGACTAATGTAGGTTGATAATGATGGTGATGATGATAGTAATGATGATGGTGATGATGATGATGATCTATACGGATATGAGCTAAGGCCGGCTTATCAAGTCAGTGCTGGAAAAATCGGCCCAACTCTCGGACCTACAAAAGTCTGATATGCGCAGCCTTAGTTAAAGATGCGAATGTTCGACAACTCAGACGAAGAACGTACGTGCGAGCGAGCGTGGACTGTCTTGATTTTGCGGTGGTGAGCCGGGATGAAAAACACTTTTTTCATCAGTGGGAGCACGTATGAGTTACGATCCGACGCAACCGAGTTCGAATCCCACTGTCCCCGCACCACTGACTTTCTTAAGTTATGTACGGATTTAACACACTCTAAAACGGTGAAGGAAAACATCGTGAGGAAACCGGCATGTCCAAGATTTTATCACAAAATTCAACGACATGTGACATCCACCAACCCGTACTGGGCCAGCGTGGTGACTTGTGGCACATATTATCTCTAGGAGAGAAGGCCCTTGTCCCAGCAGTGGGAATGTAATGGGCTGATGATGAATTTTGAGATTATTTCGAGGGTAAGGGAAAGAAGCATCACTCCGTAAAGAAATTTAAACAAATAGCGACTCTTGCTATGACGCAATAAAATTCAATTCAGCTCGCGTAGCGCTGCATACCTACCAGTCATATTAACTTACAGAGCGCCTCTCTTTCTATCGCATAGCTCTTATCTCTTCTAACGCGGAACGTGTAACGACGCGCGACCCGCCGTCGGTATCCGTGTATGTACTTGTAGCTTCGTACCTACAGTGCGGAGTGCGCTAGGCCTGGTAATATACACGTCAAGCTAGCCTAGTATACGTGAAAGGTGTGAGTGGAAGACCTATAGCCAATCTTCTAAATTGCTACGATGCGAGTAAATTTAGATAATAAATGTACTATAGCTATAAATAGGCTTACATATTGTTTTATCCTCTTTTACAGGAATCCGAGTGTCCGAACAGATACAGCGAGTTATAACGAGAGGACGCCGCTTTTAGGGTAAAGTGATGTCATAATTATGATATAGATGTCAATAAAAGGTAGGTGTATATATGCCGGTGATATAAGATGACGCAGTGCAATACCAGAGCAGTAATTCCCGCTCAGTACCTACCTGATTCAATTTGTACCAACAATAATCATCTTTAAAAATAAAGAACATATGTTCTTCCTCAGTCAGTTACCAGTGCTGGGGCAGTTGGGAATAGACGATAATTACTACTTTTACTATGACCTTTTAATAGTTTTCGTGAGCTATCTCTATAGTAAAGATGTTCTGCTGAGCGAGAATTGCCCTCTAAGACTTTGGCAAGCGTGGCGCTTATCACCACGCAGCGCCACATTATCAGTCTTATTTTTTCATGACATGAATGTACCTATACAATTACAGATTTCATATTTATAATGCTCAAACATAAAGAAATTGTTGTAAGCTACATTATTTAAAAACTTAAACGCAAAAACTTAAAGCGTTAACGCAAACGCGTTAACGTTTCTTAGTAGAACTAATGGCCATTACACACGTTCAAGTTTATCGTCTACTCTGCATGACACTTGAAGCTTGATCCTATTTGCAGTCCGTACAAATCAATGCAATAATATGTAAAATATGCCACGCAAACTGACATGTACACATGGTCAAGTTTATTGGATCAAGTCTCTGTCATGCAAATTGGAAGGATAAACTTGAACGTGTGTGGCTGCCATAAGCCATAACATTTTTTGGATAGAAAATTAAATTGGAGGTCGACAAATCGACTGACTAAAGTTCAGAGACGCAGGTATAAGTCTAGATTTGCCTTGCCTAAGTAATTATATTTTTTTATTCCTTTAATATTAGTAAGACATTATCCATTTGAAATAATTATCTATGGTGCTAAAGATGCGATGGAAGAGCTTGTTAAAAACTTCTGATCTCTAGTTTAAACTTTAAACCAAAGGTTTGTGATTAATATCACTCAAAGTCAAAAGACTTAAAATAAAGACTTAACTGTAGATGTATGTCCTAAATGCGTATGAATTATTGCTGTGTCAAAAGTAATTCTAGTAGAGAATAGAGATAATGCCATGATAAAAATGGGCAAAGAATTTTTCATAAGGTATTAATAATAATAATTTTATTTATATCTTCTCTAAATCAATGTTATTTATTCAAATCTAAAAGTGTATACTTTTTTTTTCTTAAATATAAAAATAATCTATCTATATACCTAAAAATATCCGCTAGCAGTAGTCAACGATCCCAAACAACGTTGCCACGTTAAATGACAAATGATTAGTCTGACCAAAAGTAAGGTCATGCATTTTGGAGTTGCCTCGACCAGACAGCTTGATAGAAATTGCTATTCAATCAACTTCAGGATAGCTAGTGATAGTCGTTCTAATTAAAAAGTGTACGGAAGTTCATATTTACAATCAATTTCTTGCAGAAAGTAAGTCTTGAGTTTAATTCCATCAATTTGTAAAAGTACTGTATGAGTTCTTAATAAGTTACCTACTACTCTTTTGAGACATATTTTTATCTATATTTTTCATATTTCTACTCTACTTTCACTCCCACAATCTTCAAAACTGGAGTTTGATTATTACAGATATACAATTTTTTTAAATAAAAATCGCTAACGGTATCGTTGTGGTTCTAGGATGATTGTAGGTTCTCTTATTACATTTGATGCTCCCTCAAATGTTTAAGCGTTGTCATTTGACAGCTCTTTAAATACTTTGTGTTCCCATGGCCATTACTTGAATGACAAAAAACTTGTAATCACTATTACTATTCATCAACCCTTTACTATATTTAAGCTTATGAGGCTTTCTTTTCTAGGACCTTCTTTTTTAGAGATAGTCTACATTTATAAACAAAAGTCGCTTTGAGAAGTCCTACAACGTTTAATATATTTGGATGAGGTTTCCACCATTATTTAAAGATTTTTTTTAAGAACGGTTTGAATGGAAAATTTATTCATATGAATGTTTTTTTTTGTATGAAGCATAGCGAGGCGCTAGCGGCTTAAGTTGGTATTAAGTTACCTAGTAGATGTACTGTCATTTTTATAATGGGCGTGGGTGTTCGCCGAAAGAAGCGGCTTTAACTGTAATATAAATTGTCAATGCCCATATAGCTAAAGAGTAAAATATAGTAAATTATAAACTATGCAATAGTAAAATAGCGCACATTGTAAAGATTTTAGTCCCCGTTTTAAGTAATGAAGATGATTGTGATTGTTATATTACTTTAATTATAAATTAGTATAATTGCTTTGCTTGTTACAATTTGCTAATTACAATATTATTATATATAAACGAACATTTTATTCGCTAATATTTTCATTTGAATGTATAGTAAGTATCTATATCATTTAAGACTAACTGTAAATCAATGATTGCAGTCAATGAATTTTGCACAGAATCTAATTTATTTTCTTAATATAAGTTTGATTCAATTAATGATATCTACATTATTTTTATACCGTTTATGCCCTTTCATCCAAAGGTTGACTGGAAGAGATCGCTTTTACCGATATGTCCGCCCATTGTACTTTATTTTTTCATGTACCTACTGATTCTAATAAAGCATTACTTTTTCTTTATTTATTGTTATTGAAAATTCAAGGACATGTGACATCTACCAACCCGCATTGGGCCAGCGTGGTGGATTATGGTCCATACTCTCACTACGAGGGAAGGCCCGTGTCCCAGAAGGAACGTAATGGGCTGATGATGATGATTGTTATTTGGCTTGCGTTTGACCGCTTTCTCACCTGTTGTTAAGTGACGATGCAATCGAAGATGTAGCACGCTCGCCTAGAAAAAACCTGTTCACTCTTGTCTTAAAGACACCCAGCTTATAGCTTTCCGGAAACAGATGCCGGTAGAAATATATAGATATATAGAGTTAATTAAGTTTTGGGTGGCACTGCAACTGTTATGAGCAGGCGTCGCGCTTACCATCAGGCGAACGACTTGCTCGTCTCATCACTGTTACATAAAAAAACGGAGTCTAGGCTCGGTTCTGATTTTAGTTAATAAATAATACCCTAAATGTGCCTGATAGTTACGAAATAGCAATGCACAAGACAGTAACCGAATACATAAACAAAAAGTTACTTACCTACCTTTATTTGATTGTAGCTCGCAACGCCGACGGCGCACGGCGTGGGTTCGATTCCCGCTACATGTCAAACTTTTTGTGCACAGAGAAAAAGTTTTCAGATAGGTAATCTAGCAAATATAATTTTGTATAGACTAGATTTACTTCACTCCGAACTGTGAGATGCTAACACTTAAGAATCATACGACCATAGATAAATGAGTCAATACGTTCTACCACAAAATAGATATGTCCTATTTCTACATATACTTAATGTCCGAGAAAAAGACACCACTCGTGGTAGTCTCGTATGGGAGGTCGTCTGAGTAGGAACCACAGCTTTGCCAGTTATTCTACCGCCAAAGAGTAGTGTGTAAGCATTACTGTGTTAAAGTTTGAAGGGCATTGTAGGCAGTGAAATTAATAATGAGACTTAATATCTGATGTCTCGGGATGATGAGCGCAATGCAGTCCTACGCTGTGCTTTTTATGGTATTAAAAGTTCTGGGTGGCACTGCAATTTTTGTGGGCAGGCGTGGCGCTTACCATCAGGCGAACAACATGCGTCTCATTACTCAGTTCCGTAAAAAAAGGGACTGATGTTTATTATTGGACCGTTCCACTATTTCCTTGACTATCTGAGGGTTGAATATGGGTCCTTAGTATTTCTGTTTTACAACTAGCTGAGCCGCGTGCTTTCACCCTCGCCAGAAAACACTTAGTTTTCCCGATTTTTCCGCAAAAATTGACTTTTCCTTTCCATAAATCCTAATTATTTATATAGATTGTTGACCTTTGTAAACCATCAATGTAAAATATTAACCAATGCTAATGCAATGTCAATGGAAATGCAATTCAATTGACATTGCATCGGACAGACACACGAATCTAAACCAATTATACGCGTAGGTAATCTCCAGTTCTGCTCTATTGTTGTTATTGAAAGACGACAGAGGGCAGCATTTGCGTGGTTCTGATAGAATTCAACTGTGGTTTATACAGGATGTTGCATGTTGCAATTGATTTTATTTATAGGAATGTGAAGTTGAAAACCGAGTGTGACTCAGTGGGAGCACGTGCGATTTTCGATCCGACGCACCCGAGTTCGAATCCCGCTGGCCACTGACTTTCTTATGTTATGTGCGGATTTAACACTCGCTCTTAAAACGGTGACGGAAAACATTGTGAGCAAACCGGCATGTCCAAGATTATCACAAAAGTTCAAGGATATGTGACATTCACCAACCCCTACTGGGCCAGGTGGTGGATTATGGCCCATACTCTCTGTACGGGGGAAGGCCCGAGTCCCAGCAGTGGGACCGTAATGAGCTGATGATCATGACGCAGTTGATAAGAGTAAGGCTAGTATCATACTCACTTAAATTACTAGATCATGACGGAAGATTTTTATTATTCAGATCCTAATTCAAAAAAGATAGTTAAAATAATGCTTTAAATTTTTTTTAATTTTTTTTTTTTGCGTCTGACTGGGTCAGCTTTTTATTACGATCTCACTTGATGGGAAGCGACGATGTGGTCGAAGATGTAGCACACTTACCCAGTAAGTACTTGTTCACTCTTGATTTGATCACACCCAGATAATAATACCAATAATATCGAATAGCAAAAAAATCCTTAAGGTCTGTTAAAACTACCAAAAAATATTTTATTGATTAGACATCTACACACATATTATCTAAGCAAACGCGTATAAAAAACCATAAACTGCAGTATAAAACACTCTGTAGGTATATGAATGGCAACACATTCGACGAAGCTTAGATCACTATAATGCCTACAACACAACACGGTTAATCCCATCCTTTTGTCCAACCCTCCCTTTTATAAGGGTGTATTAGGGTGCAACGCATGAGGGTAGCTAGCGCTACACACACAATTAATATGTACCGCCCAAATATAGTTAACAGCATAATTTCCCCAGTTGGGGAAACGTTTTTATTTGTGGCAACAGTGCTTCAAATAGGGTAGAGTATTTGATGATTTTTATTGCATTGGGATTTAAAATAATTCCTAACAAGTGGGTAGGTCGAGTTCTAATTCTAAATTTTTAGGGTTGCTAATTAAAAAAACGTACAAATGATTAATGCAATATTTATTAATAAATTTCACTGTAATCTCCTCAATCTATACTTATATTCGGTTAATAATTTACAATACACTTAAACTCCAAACTAAATTACATTACGTACAATTTAACTCCTATACCACCTTATTGCATTTGTTTCTTCATAATTAAATGAAAAATATAATGTGTGTATATGTATAAATTACATATAAGTACTTACACTGTTATTAGTGAACTTAAAGTTGTGATAACTTGTGCCATACAAGCACCATTTATAGTTAACAAAATATAACTACAAAGTATACCAGGGTCTTTTTTATTTTTTCTGTATAGATTTTTTGTCTATGTCAAATCCAAATTGCTGTCTAAGAATATCCCAGATATCATTTTCTGTGGTATAAATAAATATATTCACTCCTTTTTCATCACAGCTTTCCTATCAATAATATTAAATAAATAAGATAAATTAATTCGTTTTGGGGAGTGCGCTAACAATGTATGAATCAACACGTATACAACATCTAGTGTAATATAATACAAGAATCATATCGCAATAAAACATGATTATTCTGTATGACAATTTGTAAGCAACGCAGGGGTGTCAACAAATAGCCGTAACGAAGCTCATTGCCGCTTTTTTCTGTATAGATTAATATTTTCGCACCCCTACAGCATACATCAAAGGAATAAAGGGGTAAAATGTACTCGTAGGGCGAATACGATTATTACAAATGTTGGCACAAACAATTTACATCCAGCTTCTTGTTCCTGCCGCGAAAGGCAGTTCGAGCTTCCGCTACTCAACAATAGATGGCGCTCGTATGAACTATATTTACAATTGCGCGCCTGACAATCTTAGTTCTATTGACCACACACAATGAAACAATGTCTTATAATTTACATGCAAATTATTGATTTAAAGCGTTCGTACATTATCATCGTGTACGGTCACTTATAGCTAGGTTTGAACATCATCAGTTGCCTTAAATCGATACACAGACAAAAATAATTTCACTATTTTCACTGAGTTTATGTATTGTTTTGTTCTTGCATTTCTCCCGCTAAAACGGCGTCGTGTCCGGCCGTCATGTTGATAGCGCTCATAGACAAGTGAGCGTCGGCGTAGTTGTGCGCGAGTTCGCCGCTAGATGGCTCCGGCAGGCCGGAAGTCGGATTCTCCATCGACAGAAGCCGATGCGGGAATCCGAATAGCTGAGATCACTGGAGCCGCCCCCAGTAGTTTGATGCGAGGTCCGGCCCCTGAGATGGTATTTGCACTGGCACGCTGACGCCTGCCGATATTACACCTATGGAAGAAAAGGGACTGTCAGTAATCATTGCGCATTATTATGTTGCTTTGTTACTTATTTGTTTTTCGGGTTCAATGTATTCGGTGATGTTTATTATTTTGGATAGTTCTTTTTTGTCGCAAAATGTTCTATGATTACGACGATAAACAGCTGTGTTTGATTTATTTAGTCTAGATATTATAACAGGTGTGCCTGTCTACGTAGGTATAAAGGTAATTTGTCGCATCTAGAAAGTGTGATATTTTTATTTATAATAAATAAAATTATTATAATTAATAAATTAAGTTTCTAAATGTGTAAGTTCCGGTGTTTAATCATTTGCTAACTTGTATTTAAAAGTTGTAGCGGAAGTTGTCTCTTATTATCTTGTCACACATTAATCTTGCAAGACTTGCAAGTTACAGACATACCCAATAATATAGAAATGGGTATGCCGTATGGTGTACGTTGAAATTGCTGAATACTGGTATTTAGTAAGGTACGAGTATTTGTACACTTAAGTACATAATATATTCACACAATGTCTGATGCTATCTCGAAATTGATTCCGTCTAACACTGTATCTATCTATCCACCTACGCAGGGCCAGTCAATCAAACGCTGGCAGCACGTTAACACAATATCGGGAAACCTATTACGTCTGTATCAGTATCGGGCCAGCCATATGTCTAATGGGATTCGGATTGCGTTCCGTTACACACAATCGCGTTATCTGCCGTTCGGTGCCGTCACGAAGCCGTCACGTATCTATGACGAGCGAGACAGACCCGCCAGCTCTATTATAATACCAGGCCTACCTACCTATATGGTATGCTAATAGCACAATGTGTCTTTATTTGGTATACGATGTCGACTAGTCGAAAATTGATGTCTGTTAGTTGTAGGGTTTTACTGAATCCAAATTATTATTTTAGGTATATGTTAGGTAACTAAGTGGAACATTTTGGCGAACAAGCTTTTTTACAAGGGGTTGGGTTTGGAAATATTAACTGATGACTTAAAAAAAAAACTAAACTTATAAGATAAATTTATGATACTTAATTTTTCGAATAAACATTCATTATGATCAAATCTGTTTAGCCATTGACTCACTCAAATAAATAAAAACAGGTAGGTACTGGTTTGGCTTACAAGGTCTGATTATAATAATAATAGTCACAAACGATTAACAATACTTAACACATCGCTTCGATAATAACCCTTTTCCAATAACGCGCCCCTGGCGTGTGGCCGCATGATAACACTCATACCACCGCGGCAGAGTCACTAGGAATGTATAGTTTTGTATTACAGTAGACAAGCTTTGAACAAATAGAGAAATCGAAGTTGGCACACACTCAAAGAGAGATCAATAACTTATGACGTTGTGTTAGCACTGCTGGTTCAAGGGATGTGGTAACAGAAATAACAGCAATAATTTTGGTAGAGATAGAGAGCAACAGGCAACTATTCTATTAAAATAATATTGTGGTTTCACTGCAGTATTTTGTTAAACATTTGCACCAGCAAAAAGTAAAAAAAGTCAATGTCTTTAGTAGTCAGTGAGTCTTATAGGTGTAAGTCTTTAAGTCAGTGAGTTAACTTTTTTGATTCACATCATTCACATATAAATCCTTTGAGTTTATGTACTGAGATAACCGTAATTCGCCGCGTCGCTAGGGTAACAGCTAACGGCGTAACAGCGTTTACATTCATTATGCGTTATTATCGCCGCTAAACAGCTCTTGCGAGACTCGTTTAGTCAATCGTCTGTGCCGTTGCTTGTTTATGGCGAGCTGTGGAGTCTCTAGCTAGTTTTGTATTGCTGCGCATCTCTAATAATAGGGTATTTGGAGGAGTTTTATTTGATCTCATCGATATTTGATTAAGAGTACTAGCGTAGCTCTGGGATGGACATAAAAGATTTTGAGCACAAATTTAGAAAGCTTTTGTAGTTAGGTACCTACGTATCAGTAGTGGGAATGGAATAAAGATTAAAAGTCTGCCAAATCTACGCTTAGGTTATTTTATTTAAACAGTGAAATCGCTATGGGTATGATAAAACGTTTCATCAGAGCTTTTAATCTTCGAAATGATGGAAAATGAAAAATTTCCACGAACTCCGGGAATTCGCAAAAGAACCGCGAGCCAAAAAGCGAAAAGTAGAACAAATCCGCATTATTTAATACCGCACGAAGCTGGAAATGCGCCCGTCGAAAGAGCGCAAAAGAGTAAATGAAACGAGAGCGTGCATTTTGAATTGTGAAAAAGTCTTTTGTTCGCGGTCCGTGGTGGAAACTCGGCGTCGAACAATGCCGCGAAACGCCCCAAACAACAATAATTCATACCGCTTTCCGCCACCTACGGCTAAAAATGTCCGCCGCGTGATATATAATATCAAATGGAAAAGTTACGGCTTTTTAAAACAATGGCTGCGGCACCGCCTCGCGTATGCGTATTCTTTTTCTGAATAAAACATTTTCTGCTTATATTTACTTAGGATGAAAAATGTCTGCAGTATAAAAGTATAACGTGCGTTCAATCACTAAAATCTATCTGGAATACAAATCGCATAGCTAAACTATTTATTAACAAAAGCGTTGGATATTCAAAATCAATTTAAAAGCCATTTGTAAGGAACAGACAGCGGCAAATCCAATCGGGGCATGAACTCCTATTTTTTTTCTGGTACTTTTTTGTTTTTTCTCGTCATGTCGCGGTCTTGTGAGCCAGACGCCCCTTGCTCTTGAGTCAGCGTTTTTTACATTTTATTACGGGGTTGGTAAATATTTTCCACGAGCTCTCATCTTCATTTCATTCATGCTGTAATATTTTTATTTGTTTTGAGTTTTACTAATTAACTTGCTAATTGTTTCTTTAAGCTAGGCTAAAGAACAGTTACAGACAGTTATAAACAATACAAAAAAGTTTAATTTATTTTAATACCTGCAACTCTATCGCTTTAAGCGATAAGGCCGTCCATTGAATCACTTTCTTTAATTGTTTTTATGTAATGTCTTTAATTTAATTGTCTTTAATTTAATGTTTGCAATAAAGCGTTCATCTATCTATCTATCTTTATCTAATTATGACTTAAGTGGAATGTGGGACGTGAGTAATTTATTCAAAAATATGAAGGTAGGTAATGTGTAAGCTTTTTACATAAATTAAATGAAAATACATAATTTTCATTTCTTTCAGAGGGTTATTCTAGTTCTACTATTGCTACATAAAAATACGTATGTATTATTATTTATTACGTGCGTATTGTGTACCTATATACCTTTTTTCAACGAGGTATTGTTATACCTTCCTCTTTAAGCAGAGATTTGTTTCTTTTCAGTAACGTGTAACTAAGAAAATTCTGAATAACAAGAATATTTTAAAAGATCGAAACTAATAATCAAGTCTAATATTATGTAAACTCACCAGTACTAGCAGCTGCTTGTGGCTGACTATAAGCTGCGTGTTGCTGATGTGCTGCCGGCGCTCGAGAGTACCCTCCACTGCCAAGGACATCTCCAAACATGTACGGGTAGCCACCTTCCCGCTGCTGCAGGCATGATGACGAAAGACCTCCCGACATCGAACTGTTGGAAATCGAACTGTCAATATACCATGAAGACAATAAGAAATTAAAAAACAAACTTAAAGCTAATGTGGTTAAGATGGATGAAAAGAAAAAACAACAAAATCAAAGTCACACAAGGACATAAACATTAGCCATACAATATGGTTATCAAAATAAGTTGAAATCGTTTGCTGTGTTTAAAAAAATCCTTGTCGCACTATAACACTGGCCGAAAATAATAAAAAATCATAAAACAATTGTCTGTGGTTAGCATAGCCACTTCTACTACTTCCGTTTTTTTATATCTATGTATAAGGTACCTAAGTATAGGGTAAGCAGGGGGAATAGCGCTCACTGGGTAATGGCGCTCACCTCTGTAACTTTGTCAAAATGGAACATAGAAACACGCCGCGGCGCGTAAAGCGCGGGGGGTGGGGACCTCTAATAGGCAGATACGCGTATGGGCAGTCAGCTCGCGGCACAAGACCGTGAAGTGTATTTTTCCGTATACCGCCGCGCTGATCTAATTTTGGATTCGGTCTTTTCGTCGGTAAGTCCAGACTTTTGATACTTATTTAATTATTGCTATCACTTTTCTGAGTATAAAACTATTCTATTTTATGATAATGTTACCAATTTTGAACAATTATATATGAATGTTTATATATTTCAAGATAAATACAAAATGACCGTTTGGGGCTATACCGCTCACCTGAGCGCCATTACCCCTTTATCACTTATTGGTTTGTTTTCTTATAGACATGCCCAGAAATCGTCCACGACCCATCGCTAAGGCGGCTTGGAGCGAAGAAGACTTTGTTCAATCTGCTAAAACTGCGATCAAAGAAGGGATGTCTGAAAGGAATGCCGCAAAACCATTTAACATACCATTTAAAGTTACAAACAATACAAACGAAAGATTCTACAAGAAAGTTCTTCAGAGAATGAAGATGAAGAGCACCTTTGCGACGACAGCAGTGATGACGAATTGAATGTGGGTGATGAAAACCACAACAAATGCATTATTTGCGAATAATTTAGAAAAAATAACGAGATGTGGTATAGCTGTACCACCTGCGGACTGTGGTCTTATGCTATATGTTCTGGATCGGATTCGGCAGATGGATACATCTTAGATTTATGTACCCTACGATAGAATCTTACTATTTCTATTTGTGATTACCTCTAATAATAATAATTTAAGTTAATTTGGTATTAAAGATAATAGCTATATTATATATTTAATTATATATGGCTTACTTCACGTACAAATAGGTATAATTGATGCTAATTTGTGATTGTAGACTTTACTTTAATTATTTAAGGTAGATCTCACGCTTTGTAGTGTAATGAAAATGGATCTTACTAGATATTTTTCCAAAAACATATTTGAGCGGCATTACCCAAAGTCAGGGGCAATGACGCTCAAACCCGTTTTTTTTTAAATAGTTTCCTGATACTTATAACTCAAAGATAAATACGTTTGGTGTTAAAATGCTGATTACTGGGTAGTTAAAGAATATGTTATGTTTTAAAATTTTGAAGTAAATTTAATATTTTGAAAAATACAGCGTACTTTCCTTAAGTGAACGCCATTCCCCCTCCCTACCTCGTATATTATTTTAAGTAAGCAGTTTGAAATACCGAACACTTAGTTGGTCAGCTACTAGTTATATACCTATTATATAAATATTTGTGCAGCAAAACTGTAATCCTAAAAAATGCAAACTTATATATTCATGGCAGAAAATACGGACGCCTCACAGCGCAGCGTAGCTAAAGAGGAACTTCTCATCTCACTAAGTTAATTTGCTCGACGACAAAAGCTAAAACTCGTAGTTCACTATTAAAAATCAATTCAAGTGGAAAGGCGGCCGACCTTCGGGAACTTGAGCGTCTAGAGCCGGTGCAATGGCGGGAAAACAAGGGAAAGAGGCGACCTTTGCCGCTCGATTTCGCGCGCAATTCAATTAGTGTCGCTGCTCGATGATAGATGGCGTTACAAAACATTGTAGGATAGATTACGTTCCTTTTTCTTTTATTATGTGTTTATAAATGTCTTGTCAAATTTATTTTGTTAAGTTTTAAAATTGCTACAAACACACCTTTTAGTCCAAATGGAGGCAATCTTTAATATATGTTTTTATGTCAAGAAAAAAAATGTAGTTATAACAAACTTGGTAGAAACGAAAAAAGAAGGTTATTTTAATATTACCGCTATTTTTTGACATTAAGTACTTATTTGCAGCTGGCAACTTGAAACGCCAAAAAACAATAAAAATTTAATGAAACTTCAAATACCTATGTAGTGTATAAACATCCGACCTACTTAAGCACTACCGACTTAGCATTAAGTACTTATTAGAGTAGAGTAGTCATCATGTAGCCGTCAGACAATACACACTTATACAGACATCCGGCTTCCGGCCTTTCACTGGATCCACCATCAACATCATCACTAAGAACCTCCACCTACTCTACATGGTGACCCTATCACATCTACCATCCCTCCATGGCGACACTACATCTGTACAATAAAAAATGTGTGTATATAAAAATAAAGTGCTGTCGCTCAAAGCAATTTCTTTTAGACAACCTTTCACTAAAGACTAAAAACTCGCCTATAAGTATCGCCCATCGTAGCAATAGGCTGGGGTATCGGACTATACATAGAGTTGAAGCCTCCGTTCAGGGGCAGCCGTGGCGCAGGGGGCGCGGGGGGTGAAGCCGCGGGGGCGTCCCGCCGCTGACTCCGGAGCTTCTCTTCCCGCCGCCATTTCGCTCGACGGTTCGAGAACCATACCTGTTGGAAAGGAAAATATTCATTATGTAAAAAATTAAAACAATTTGTCGAACAAATAAATTAATCGGCAGAAACCTAGATAACTGGTAATGAATTTAGTATAGACAGAAAAAGCCCGGATAGGTTCTTTTTCAGCACCAAAATATATAGGTATACCCACCAAATTTCAGAAAAATCCTTAACTTTTGCATTTACAATATTAGTAGGACTAGCAGGACTAGCAGTGTAGGGCAAAGTCTCTTATATATAGTATTATATTTACCTACTATACCAGCCATATCTTAGGAACAAAATCGTACCTTTGGTAGGTACGATTTTGTTCCTTATGCAAGATATGAGCTGGTATAGTAGGTAAATATAATACTATATATAAGAGCCTTTGCTCTACACTACAACATGTTCCTACCATAAAGTTGCTACACACTGTATTAATAATAATTATTTAAACAAGCCCATCATCGTTATCGTGCGCGACATGCCCGCACGTGATTAAAGCTAATACACAGTTAATTATGTAATTAGAGGTTATTGTGAATATTAGACTGTTAATGTTATCATTAGTTACATTATAAATGCTTTGAACTATGCCGTAACAAAACATAATAAGTAAACAGGTGTCTCAAAAGTTTGGAGTCTTAAGTGAAAAGTTTTTGTTGAATTTTTTCATAACCTTACGATTTGATTTGATGGGTTAATTTGAGGAAAACACTCTTGGTGGGAATGAGCAATGATTAGGCCAATGTTGTTTTTTTTAGAAACAGGCATGATTAAGCCCATTTTGTTATTTTTTGAGAAATAATATTTTTAGCCTGATGTTATATTTTTTTTTCGCCAACATTCACACGATATTTCCTAAGAACAAAACTTCCTCATAAAGGCAAAAGTGCCTAGCATGCAGGTCCCAAAGTTTTGCCACACCTGTATTTTGTGCCAATAAACTGACAAAACAAAATATCCAGTAATATTACTTAATTAAATTTTCTCGAACGTGATAATTCCCTCTTTTCATAACTTTTAAAATTCTAGCTTTGGTTCTAGAGTGCTACCAATCCAAGCGTGGGCACAATATTGTGACATTGAACTGCGTAAAACGGAACGCAGGCCGGAAGTAGCCCTCACGTGCGCGTCACTTCCGCCGCCGGGAGTCATGGCGACGACAATATGGCGCCGCTTTCCCGCTCTTTGTTTATGCCACCGGAATTCGTAGCTGCGAATATTGTAACACCTAGTTTCTGTAGAATTCCAAACTATTTTTCAGTGGAACTTTGATGTTTAAATTACGTTGAGTTGTAGGTAATAGAAGTTAACTTGATGAATAAGATACGAAATAAGCCCTATTAAACATATACGGTTTGGTATACTTATAGGTAGGTACCTAAGATGTAGGTAGAGTTTTATTTTTTTGTTAAACCTCGTGCTAAGTATCTAAATGTGCCTTTTTTCTGTTTATGAACCGATTAAAAAAAATAAGAATAGTTTTAATTCGACGTGTATGTATTTTTTTGTAATACAAGATCAAGTATCGATGAAGTTTAAAATACTATAAAAATATTCGTAGGCTCTTTTTATAAAGACATCAAATGTTCGATCAAAGTAGTGACCAATTCGGCTATGTACACAACGTAAAGTAAATACGCAGCGTACGTATTTGTCCATAAGGAAACACAGGAAACGGTGGCGCGTTCAAAGAGGTTTCGCATAAGGCAATATGTCATAATATTATTGCTTCGGCCTCCAACAAATTCGCTAGAATGTTACCGACAATATTTTATCCGAACCCTCGCATAGAACTACGCAAAGGGTCGTAAAGTTGTGTTCATGTCAGAGGGAAAATACGTAAAAATTGCGTTTCTTTTTCTAACTTTACTCGTAGGTACTTATTATTATACTTGGTGGGTATTTTTCACATAAGTATATAACTTGATCAATTTCAAGTAGGTACGTATGTATGTATTAATTTACAGATAGGTAGGTACTAATATAAAAGTTATTAAAATCCAAATAAGTTATAAAAGACAGAAGGAAATAAATAAAAAAAAAAAACAAATTTTTTAATAAGTAAAATAGTAGCTAATTCGCAAGCTTTTCTATATAACGATAAAATTAACTGAGTAGGTAGCTACTAACTATTATGCAGAACGGAATACGTAGCATTACCCAACTCCCATTCATGTGTCCCAGCTTATAAGAAGACTTTAGCACCAGAATGCGTCTTGATGTTTATTGAATTAATATGTACCTAAAGACAACTACAATAGTATCTATAAAATAATCATTCCTATTCACATACTTTTGTCTATCTTTTTGTCTTTTGTTTATGTATGTATTAGGTACGGGTCTGTAAAACCTTATCTTTGAAGTGGAATTTAACGAAAACTGACAAGCCACGGCTTAGTCACAAAAGGCAGTACTTTAAGTTGGATTAATTATCTAAAATATCTATTAACAGCATTTCTTGGGATGGAGTGATATAGCGTCTTCTTAACGGCACGATAAAACATTGTGACATCTCCCATTTTCTCGTGTCTATATATATGTTGTCTATGACAGCCATGACAGGCCTTTTCCCGCCTCTCAGATATTTCCACTGGCCTTTTATAAATTGTGCGTCTACCCTCATAGTAACGACCAAATAGAGTTAGAGGGTTCCTTACCAAATGGGATTTTCCCATAATTTTATTATTTTAACGAGTTGCGGGACCTTAATTGTTTTCTGTTTGCGATCCCGTATATTTTAATAAATGTTTTAAATGTGGTTTGAATGTGAAATTATTTTAGTTATTCAGTTTCGAGTTTGTAAAGTGCAGGTTTTGCACTGTAAAACTTTGGTCATTAGTAAGTATGAGTAAAATATGACGAATATTAAAATGAAAGGATTATTTTAGTTTATTGTGTACAATGTAAAGTTGAATGTAGTTTTGAAATTCGGAACGTATTCTATTCACTGAAATATTACGAAGCTGCAGCTTACAGCGTGTTTTAGTTTGATATCATTATTTAAGTAATTTTCGACGACTACTATAAAACTAAAATAATAACAAAAAAATAACAACTTTAATAAAACCATTATAGTCAAGTTATAAGAAGACGAATGTTAATACAGGAAGTAGGTAACTAAAATACCTACGAGATTTATTTAGTTTGTCATTTTCCCTATTGGTTGTCATTAAGGACGCCTATTTACACCAGCTCAGAAATATATCATTATATTCTTACACAAAAACGACTATTAATCAAAGACATAAAAACAAGGGAAATCTGAGCACCAGAAATCTTTGAGGATTCGAAGGACAGAAATGTGACCTTATGGAAATTTATATAGAGTTGTGAGTCGTTTGTGTGGGGTATTATATTTGTAGGTGCCAATTTTTCAAAACACCTCCCTCTGAGCGGAAACGCGCCCCGCTTCCGGTAGGCTCGGGGATCGATACCACACCCCTGGTTGTTGTGACGATGACCAAAGGGGAAATATTGGGGATAAATAACGTTTATAATTTTTGTACTACCTACCTAATACAGATAAAATAATTGCTGAGAGGAAGTTTAGATCAGATTTTGAGAAAAAAGATGGAGGAAAACCTGGCGAGGAAACCCGCATATATTATCGAAGGTTCTCAAAAAAAATATATATTTCATGAAGTGAGCGTGTCGTGGATGATAGGTGGACACATAGGTACTCTCTGAAAGTACCTATATAGTCAATAGTTATTTATTCATAATAAAAATTACATGTCAAGAATAATAAATGAGAATTAATAAATTTAAAATTTGTACAAGCATGAACTAGTTGGATATGTCCTATGCATGATCATTAACATAACCTTCGTTTCCACTGTCGGTACCAGGGTAGGTACTAACGGTGTCTTCAATCAAAGAGAAAGATTGTAGGTAGACTACATCCCGTTAGGTACCGTTAAATAAACCTACTGATAATTAGCGTTTAGCTAACACTTTTCGAACAGACCATTAAAAATGCTATATGAGCGATAAATGCTTTTAAGTGTACCTTAAAAATATAAGAAACAATGACTATAACGACTGAGCACTATATAGAAGTCGTATTTTTAAAATAAATCTACCTGATCTCAAATTCATGGCCACTGGATCTCATCGCAGCCTTGAACCCCAGGGCAACACGTGGTAAAGTCCCTCCGAACAAAACGTCCCTTTCCTTGAAAGCCTAACCACCTGGCAAAGCAGAGGAAATTGTGCTCTTCATCCCTCTGTTAAAGCTCAACGTGGCTTGTCATTGTACACTGAAGCTTTCAGGACACAGAATAAGCAGCAGTTATCGAGGTAGGGATGTGCCCGCTCAATTATAAATGTCGATATTACGGATGTTGTTTGTTTCCAGGGCCTCGTTTTGCTGAAAATCTGATAAGATTTTGTTGTTTACAGACATTTAATTACGAGTAGATTTATTTAAAGCTCTAACTAAATAAATAAATAATACAAATAACGCCCAACGATCACATACATAGATCCTGGCCCCTAACTAGGATTGCCTGTATCTAGGAAACCAGGAACTATGAGGACCATGGTCCCACAACACCCAGACACGAAACAAATGCTTGCCCTTTTTTTTCTGTGCACAAACATTTGTTCCGTCGCGGGAATCGAAGCCGCAACGTCATTGATGTATGAGATTTGAGCCAACCTGCCCAACCACTACACCACAGAGGCTGTCAACTTAACGTATGGAGTAGACTTGGAATTGTCTGTTCTGTCTTGTCAGATTGATCTCAAAAATGTTGGCTGAATATGGCTTAACTTCTTTGCATTGTGTAGTGTACAAGTTATTTTAGCGCAAAATAAAAAAAAATACATGTAAGCATACGTCGCTATGAAATTCTCCTGGCTTTTACTCTTTCCTTTCTGTTTCACACAAAATTCGGATGCACGTAGACGCTTGGAATATTAACTACGGCGCGACGACACGAGGTTAATGTCGGAGCTTAGTCCTCCGGTGGTACAATGCCGCCGCCATCTTTTTTTCTTGGTGCGGACAAGAAAACTCGGGTAAAGTTTGTGCTCGTCATGTTGGTAGCGAGTTTGTGAGAAAAAATACGTAGTGTCTGAATACGTTGCGTTGATATTGACCTAATGTAATATATCTATAGATACTTAGCGTTTTTTTTTGTAGACAACCCAAAGGCATCACGAGATTGAATTCTTTTCGGTAACGAGATAGCATGCATAAACAAATATGCATAAACAATACAAGCATTGTTTAACAAAAACCTAACTCTATGTATTTTGGATTGTAGCGTTAGGTTATACTAAGTAGTATATAAAATAATCAACTCGTAGCAATGTGTGGAATGATATGAGTATTTCAGATATGTATATTAATAAGAAGGATAGAAGAAGTTTGGAGGCTCGGTGGCCGAGTGGTTAAGGCATCGGAATGGTATTCCGAAGATGTAGGTTCGATCCCTGCCAGAGCAATTTCATTTTACCACGTTTTTATTAAGTCACTTTCTTGTTTGTCTGTCTGTCGTTCCGGGTGAAATCTTGCAACTCAAATTTCGAGCACTTTCCGATTAGCTATCCGGCTGAAACTTTTAGGATAGCTCACAACTCAGTGACAATGCATTCTAAATCCATTTATTAGCATGCAATGCCGACCTAACCTCAAAAGGCGCATAAAAACGAGGTTTTTCGATTAATTTATTAATCTGTTACTTTCTGGTTTCTTCTTTCTGTTTATTTCAAATCTTGACATTTTCGCCTACTTAACATGCGCATCAGCGCATAGTAGGCGATAATTATACTTCGCCGTTGCATCCTCGAGATTTATATAATTTATTCACCAGGTAGTCCACTCCTTGAGCTACTGGGCATCGCACAATTTTAGAGCTATCAAAAATAAAAAGCACAAAATGACTTATTTACAACTCCCGGCGCAGAGGGCGCCACTAAGCTCTGTCTCCTCATTCGCTTTTTGTGTGCGGGCATCGTAGCATCTAAATTCTTTAATATTCTTTCTTTATTAAATTATTAGTGTTTTTATCGTCTATTTAACAATTAATTTCAGTTTAAGTGCTATGTGAATAAGAAATCGTGAGGAGTCTCGATCTCAAGATCATAATAAAGGTATGAAGGACACGAAATTAAACTCGTGAAACATTTATATATGTATGAAAATTCCGATAGCAGCCATCAGGGTGAGAACTTGCTCATCTTTCCGTCTTGACTTCCGATCTGCATGTTTAATCAAGAAATAGCATTTCACTCCAATGTAGGTTATGTTACCTACTTAACGTTGCAGTTGTTTATTTGTTGAATCTGTATTTCTATTTTCGTTACGAAGTATACTGTGTAGTGTCGATCGTTACGAAGTATACTCTGGAAGGATTAATTATTGAATAAGGGCATAATAAAAAATACCCTATGCATTCTTATAAATTTGATAAAAGAGAAAAAGAAAAAAAAAAAATTACATCTTTAAAAAATATGTATAATAAAATACTGACTAAGTAATAAATTTACTGGGCTTAGTAACCAGACTGAATAATTTTACAACTACCCTCAGTTATAAATTTTTATGCGACTAAATATGTAACTTCAGCACTTAAAAATAGATATTCTGCTAAGACAATATCATGAATGCATCACATCGAGGTGTGTTATAATGCTTTTTTAAAGTCCTATACAAAAATTGAGTGCCTTGGAACTATGATGCGGTCATAGTCGTACACGGTCATTTTTAGCGCCACGACTTGTTCGTAGTCAAGGAGTTAAGAGTCATACGGTCATAACATTTTCGTTGCCTTTCTTTTTGCAACGGTCACATTTGATCTATTTTCATAGCCTAATGCAATAAATTGAGTGCCTTGGAATTGAGATATGGTCATAGTCGTACACAGCCATGACTTAGTCGTAGTCATGGAGTCATAACACGTTCATGAATTTTGCGTTGCCTTTCCTTCATGTCACGCCCGTACATGATATTTTTTTATTGCCTAATGCTAAAATTGAGTACCTTGGAACTATGACGCGATCATAGTCGTTCACAGATCAAATTGAGTGCCTTGGAACTATGAAGCAATCATAGACGTGCACAACATGTAATTAAGTGCCTTGAAACAATGATGCGCTCATAATCGTGCATATTTTAAGAGTTACGACTTCGTCGTAGTCAAGAAATTAAGAGTTATAACATGGTCATGACTTTTGCGTTATCTTGTTTTCGTCCAGCTACATTTGATATATTTTATAGCCTAATGCAACAAATCGAGTGCCTTGGAACTATGATGCGATCATAGTCATATACACATCAAATTGAGTGCCTTGGAGCTATGATGCGATCATAGACGTGCACAACATAAAATTGAGTGCCTTGGAACTATGATGCGATCATAGTCATGCATATTTTTAGTTCTAAATATACCGAATTCAATTTATTCATCTTTTGATATTTCACATTGTCTCAGATATGTATGTTTGATTTAAGCATTAAGACTTCGTCGTAGTCACGCAGTTAAGAGTCATAACACTGTCATGACTACGGGGTTCATGCGACGCCGACATTTGACGCGTTTCTTATAACCTAATACCTACAACAAATTGTGTGCCTTGGAACTATGATGCGATCATAGTGATGCATTTTTAGCGGTACGATTTGGTCGTAGTCATGCATTTAGGAGTCATAACACGATTATGACGTTTGTTCCTTCATGAGACGCCCACAGCGGCAGAGGCCCAGTATACACCCACTATGGAAAAAACTGTCCAGCCGTAAAAATAGCAGGTTTTAACGTATGCATATAATGTTCACTCTACTGAACTTACAACAAGTTAATATTCACAATGAGTACATTCCAGTGGCATACTAGTTACTTATGGTGACGTCACCGCGTTCTGCGGTGGCTTCTTCTTGATCAAGCTACTTTAACCAGTAGACCACGAACGTTCCTGATGCAAATTATATTAAGCTTTATGCAGCCTACTGTTGGGTGACGAAAGGTTAACAAGAAGTTTTTGGATCGAAGATTGAGGAGGAAATCTCTAAACGTTGGGGGCGTATCTATCCTATATAGTAACATAAATAAAGACCTGAAAAAGGCTTTCACTGAAAATGTTCTTGTATAAATTTTCAGTTAAAGGGTATAAAACCATCTCAAAGTTGACTCTTCAATTAAAAACTAGCGCCAGCTAGAAAATTCATAAACCTATCTGTCAGATTTCGTCGGTCATCCTATCATATTAGGAAGGATATGGAAAAGCTCAAAAATTTGATCAATTTATTATATTAAGTCAACGCCTTGCAAACACAATAAATCGAAGGAACCAAATTTTACATATATTAACGCCAAACAAATTATTTTCTTAAAAAACAAAAAACAACAAAACCTTGCAGTTATAATATTGAGGCTTGTGAATCGGTTTAGAAATGTGGCCTTCAGGTTAAGAAGGCTAAAATGATGAATGCTTTGATGTCGAAGTTAATCGTTGGTCAGCCAGAAAACCAAACAAGCAAAGTAGCCAAGGGTATCGGAATACACCGGAGTATCCTAGGAGTTGTAATACAACGCGGACTGCACCGGCGTCGTTACCAGGATTCATGGAGGTCACAGTCTACGCTACAATCCAAAACTCGTTAGAGATTTTTCCAAAAATGGAAATCAATTTCGAAAGACCCCTTTATCTATCAGTACAGTTGAACTGTGGTGTAAAATGCTTATAAAATATCATTACCGAAACCAGTTTTTTCACGATATAATATACGATCTAATAATACCTAATAATGCAAAACTTATCTGATTCAAAACTAATAGATATAAATTTAGAAATTGAACCAATCAAATCGTCCAATTGCTGCAGCTGTTGTGATAAGTACCATGCAATGATTTACCTGATCATTTCTATCTAAAAAACTCTGTTGTTTGATAGACAACGTACAGGTTAGCCCTAAGACGTCAAAATGACTAATATGAATATAGGTAATATTTTTAAATAAATTCCGAACTCTACTTTGTGATCACTGTAGTTTAATTGGGAAGACCCCTTACCTTCTAATTAATGTTTAGATGCGGGTTCAAGTCTCAGTGGCCGTACTTTGTTTTTTCAAAAAACTTAATGTGAGCATTTTGTTAATTATGCGTTAATGCCTAATAAAAATATGGCAGTTAAGAATCAGTGATTAAAATTTGAGGTTCAGATATTCGAATGTCAATGTCAAATGGATTGCTCAGCCGTCAGTGCCAATCATCTTTTCTAAGCTCTTCAAACCGGTAGTATACTTGCTCAGAAATAAAGTATGCCAGCTTGTTCCAAATCAGAGTTACAAATTCTTGATTTGGGCTCAATACATTCAAGTCCATAGATGGTTAGCCACATTAGAATTAGACAACGCAAAATGTCTATTATATTTTCGGGTCATAGTTAATAAATGAATAACCAAAAAGGAATAATGATAATAATAATAATAATAATAATATACATATAAAAAACAGTTATTGAATTCAAACATAAATTATAACTGTAAAATGGTAAAGGTTGTCTTAGTAATAACACGTAATTTGGTAATAACAAAATTTTAATGTGTCATATATAATAAGTAACGGACGTTACTCGTATGTGCTGGAAACTTTCCCT
Organism: Petrophora chlorosata; assembly: GCA_951640565.1. Classification (NCBI taxonomy): domain Eukaryota; kingdom Metazoa; phylum Arthropoda; class Insecta; order Lepidoptera; family Geometridae; genus Petrophora; species Petrophora chlorosata. Next base: position 8,015,807 of record OX621203.1, on the reverse strand, counting down.
GAGGCTTCTTTTAACTGGGTGGAGTATCACGTGTGACAATAAGAAAAAAAAAAAATATAAAAAAAATAGCCATTTATTATTTTGCCCATTTTAAAAATTGTCGAATAATATTAACAACGAGTAACTCGTGCCATAGTCATTCTTTACTAGAACAATCAACCATAGTATCCCTTGTTCCATTTTTTGGCATGTTAGGAACCAATACTATTTTATACATATCATGTAAGGAATTAGGTTAGCCTTTGCACTTCAACCAGAAACAATCAAAATTATTCTAAATTTTGTTTCTTATATATTCCCAACGATGACTATACAAAATTACAACAAAATAAATGGCAGTTTCACTAGTATTGTCAACTGGACGATGAGTTCAATCACTATCCTTTATATAGAATGTATGTAATCGTAATCAAAGATGTGATTAAAATGTTGGCGTCAATCACGCATTAATTTCTAAATAGATTATAAATTTGCCGGGAACAGTAAATTTTGTTATAGGAGTATATAAGTCGTAAGGCGTTTGTTGCCTTTACTTTCGATCAGAGGCGAAGTTTGAACTTTTTTGTCATGAAAAGAAAACCTTATACATAATACGAGCATCTTGTTAGAAGGTAAATAGATCAAAAGGATAATACGTGACTGTTCAATAAACACTGCGATTTTCTCTGCACACAGGAACTACTTGTGATGCATAAACATTAGCAGCTTACTTATGGAGTTTTCTATTGACCTTATCAAATAAGGTGCCGGATAATATGACAACAGCTTAATAACAGCCAAATTCTATAACCAACCTCTCCATTTGACGGGAGTACTATTTTGCTAAAGCAGTGTATAATTCTAACTAAATTATGTTAAATTGTAATTTATATTATAAAATTGTTATATATATTATACAATTGTTATTTATATTATACAATTGTTATTAAAATATTACATATACGTGTCGCCGATATAAATATTTTTTACTCTGAGGAACATGAAAATTTCGCAAAAGCTCTAAACATCTACCTGGTGAATAAATTATATAAATCTCGAGGATGCAACGGCGAAGTATAATTGAAGGTTAAACAAACTTACCAAGTGAAGTTTGACCGTAATTATATAAGCCGTTGCATCCGAAGAGATTTATACTAATAACCCACCCGTGCCCTAATTTGTTGTCACAAACCCTTACAAATACTTAGTACCTACTAGTAGTTTACCTGTTTTGTGGCCTTAAGATTTTGCGAAATTTGTTCTCTAAAATAAATGAGGAGACAGAGCTTAGTGGCGCCCTCTGCGCCGGGAGTTGTAAATAAGTCATTTTGTGCTTTTTATTTTTGATAGCTCTAAAATTGTGCGATGCCCAGTAGCTCAAGGAGTGGACTACCTGGTGAATAAATTATATAAATCTCTTCGGATGCAACGGCTTATATAATTACGGTCAAACTTCACTTGGTAAGTTTGTTTAACCTTCAATAGCATATGATTAATATAATGATAAATAGAATATGAATGCATTAGCATTCAATATCAAACAGCTAAAATGGTTCAAGCACTTTTCCTGATCGTCATCATAACTCTTCCCTAAAATAGCACTCAACAAATTAGATTATCTTATCGTTAACACAAAATTGAATTTAAAACGTTTTAATACTGAAAAGGTTAAAGCGCAAATCACATTAGAAAAGTTTTTAAGTGGTGAACGACAACTTTTACATGACGAAACTTTTGCACTTTAGTGAAACAAAATAATTGTCGAACGAGTCCAATATTTTGACATTGTTTTTAGGCATCGATTTAGAAGGTAAGTGATATTAAAATCAATAAATTAAAATAAAATATCTTTACGCTTATGACGTCATTCTTCTTTAGGTATCTATACACAAAGAGTTTCTTTAACGCGTGCAAGCGGAAAAATCATGCAGGTAAATAGGTATACCTACCTATTTTAACTGAGTACCTACATTTGACGCTTCAATTGGTATGCCAAAATTCAATAGGCTGATCAATAGGAGGATCTATGCATGGGAACGTATAGTATTTTTTGATCTATGGACTCAACCGCAGTTCTTTTGTTTTAACTTGCAAAAATATATTAAGACCCGGTGTTCAAAAAAAAAAGATACTATACTTCGTCCATACACTTATTTATCTTTTGACAGCTCTATTAGTGATGCCCTAATTGCGTTATGACTGATTCGATCTCTGAAAACAATCGACTTTATTTATGAATAAGTTTTAATCGATTTAACAAATATTCAATTTTTGCTCAATGTTTTGTGTTGTTTTATAAATATAATCAGGTGTATGACTGTTTAGTACTTATGTATTCATAAAAAATAATATTAATTATTTTGGTTAACGACGATATAAATTATGTACAAATCAAAATATTCAACATCAATTTATATTTTTTATGTAAAAATCACCTTTATAATTTTGGTTATCAATCTATGGGCTCAAAAAATATCGAAGATAATTACCATATCTCGACACTTGTAAAAAAAAACAGTGCCCACAAAGTAGGTATTGCATTTTTACTATGGTCCATCACTTCAATAACTTCATAGGCGTGCATATGTCAAAAGTTAAATAAATGGTTGGACGTAGTATAGTAAAAACAGAACTGAGTGTCAGAAACAACAGACTAAAATAGAAAGCATCGACATGACAGGCCATAAGTTTGTAGAGTAGTACGCAACAAAAAAAATAACTACAAGAATTAAACATGGCCGAAAAATCAACAAGCCGTATTAACACAGGGAAAATTATTATTTACATAATCTATTTAATAAGTATATTACACACCCCCATATAAGTATATTATATACATATTATTTGCACGCAGACGCTCGCCAGTTCATAATAATACATCCCTTGTTTTTTTAACGTGTTTGCTGAAGACGCATCTACATGCGGCCCGCGCCTACGCAAACAGACAGTGTAAACAGGCCCTTATGAACGCATCCGCGCACGCTTTTAATAAAGGGCTTGTTATAGCAGATTTATTTAAAATTGAATTAATTTACATGCATTGATTGGACAAGCGTCGCAGTGGAATATTGGCGGTTTTATTAGTGCCGGGTAAACTAACATAACCATGAGGCTTTGAGCTCGAATGGTGGAAAACGGATTAAGTATCTATGAGGACATGGAACCGTCACGGGAACGGGAGCGCTGTATAACGCAATAGGAAGGATTTTTTATAGCAACAGTTCTAGTTCTAACTTATTCCATGACGGTCCTTTTTTGAAGAACAACATGCAAATAAGAAAGTGACGTGGGTCACTTTCTTGTTTGCCTGTTGTTCTGGGTGAAATCTAGCAACTCGAATTTCAAGCACTACCCTTAGCTATCCGGCTGAAATTTTCAGGGTAGCTCACAACTCGATGACAATGCATTCTAAATCCATTATTATTTTTAAAGCGCATGAAAACATGGTTTTTATATTAGTATTTTATTATATTATTTTTAAATTTAAATTATAGCCTTTTGTTCTGTTCTGTTCTATATTAACTTTACTGGGTTTGTTGGACAATAGGGGATCGCTCAGTAATCGAGAAAAAATCTAAAATGTAGTTAGAACGAATGTTCGTTGAACCAGAAAGATCATTCAATCAATATTTTTGTGAAATAATAATGATTTATATTTTTAAATCAATAAATAAAATCTAATAATTCTGACATTTTTAATCTGTTCTTCATCTCAAACGAAACAACAATCACAGCGCATGACGTCATTTGAAGGCAAATGCCGTGAGTCAAGCTTGTGTTTATTTAACGTTTTTGCTTTTCATAAAATGTATTTTTGCTAATTTTTTCGTTCCATTACTACAATATCGTCCCCAAACTTCACAAAACGTATTTAAATCTCCTTGCAAGTTTTATTTCGAAGAGATTGTCCTACATATGACGTCACAAATTTTGAGGTGACCTTTTGCGCGGCAATATTTGAAACATAATATTTAAACATAGTTTTTGATACTTTTAGAGCGTTATTTAATTAAAATAGTATGTTTCATGGCTATATATATTAATTGTAGTTAATATAAAACACTTTCTGAAAAGTTGTCCGATCCCCTATTCTCTCATTTATATATTATTTAAGTATTTCATTCTTCAGCGGGATTGGCTAGGATGATTGATGTGTAAGCGTTTTAAATCTCTCTAGTCTAAACCTACATTTAACTGCCATTTAACCGACTTAAAAAAGGAAGAGGATCTCAATTCGACTGTATGTTTTTATTGTATGTTTGTTACGCTATTACTTCGTCATTTATAAACTGATCTGGAAAATTCTTTGGGTGGTCTGCGTTGGGTTCAGTATAGCTTCAAGGTGGTTTCATATAAATTTCATCGATATACGACTTTGGACTACGAAGATAAGTACATCAGAATTAAAGTGGGTTTTTTTGTTAAAACATGTATTATTATTAAAAGTTCTCTATCGTCAGATCTAAGTATTTATGGATTACATATACCTACAGTAACGCTTGCGCCCTACTGCTTGGTGGCAGAATAACTGGCAAAGCGGTGGTAAAAACCCAGACGGCCTCCCGCATACGAAAGACCTACCACATAGTTGCCATTCAAGACTTTTGTTTAGAAAACCAACAAACATGGGATGTTTCATGTTTTTCTCGCTTGGAAAAGGAATTATGGATTTGGAAATTTTATAAGTAGGTTAGTGTTGTGATTAATCCATTATTATCGATACGAGCTTACCGCGTGACAAACTGGATTTTATTTTACCTGGATACGTGCCTCAGGCAATCCGATCTTTTCGGCTAGTCGTTCCCGCGCAAACACGTCGGGGTAATGCGTCCTCTCGAATTCTGTCAACAACAATTGATATATTAATAAATACATATTATTAAAGTTAATAATAATTTAGTTTGCGCTCAGTAATTAAATTGATTTTTTATCGACTTCAATCAATTCGTTAGGTTTTTTTTAAGTTTGGTACCTCAGAACTTTGTCATTTATGTACCTGTAAACCGATTTGTAAAATCATAATTTTACAAATAAAATCATAATTTTACAAATAAAATCATAATTTTACAAATAAAATCATAATTTTACAAATAAAATCATAATTTTACAAATCCGTTTAAGATAATTATAAACATAAAAAATTTTATTTTTGCGTCGGGTTCAGTATAGCTACGAAGTGGTCCCATATAAATTTCATCAATATTCAACCTCCTCCTTTTTTAAGTCGTTAATAACACAAATTAATAAGCTTGGCTGTCAAACACCTACTACTACCTACTAGTTTCCTATTTACATAATACTTTTGAAATTAACAGTAAAATTGTATCTACGATTTGAAAACGCATTTTTATTAAGCAATTTGGCTAAATTATTTTTCACATTAAAATGTGAACGATCAACCTAAAGGTTGATCGTTTAACGTCGCCCTTAACCTGAAGTCCCAAAACAACAATTATTTCCTCTGAACCAAACAAGTCAATAACTAAAGGTACTTGTATCCCAACAAACAAAAACCGGGATTAGCGCGTCCCATAATTGGGCCCAGTGCCACGATCAGAGAGCTGGCCAAATATTGGGGGACAAATCAGCACAATATTTATTTGTTTGCTAATAACTGTCCCAGTTATTTGCTAATAACTTGACGGTAAACAGGGGCAAGAAATGGGCTTATGAAGACTCTGGGGACCACTTATGAGACTTGTGATGTAGGACTGTGGAGTGTTTGATTTCCTTGCAAGGTTAAAAATATTCATTTATTTATTGATTGCAATCATATACATTAATTTTTCATATCGCACCTTCGGTGCTACAAAGTCACAACAGCTCAGTTTTGAATTTTACAGGAGAGGACTTTGAAGATTTTTTTCGCATTTATTGCCTTATTACTGGATGTCTAATTGTAGTAGGTTTAAAATCTTTATAAAATTGATGCTTTATTGTGTTTTCTATAGTTTCATGTCAAAAGTTTAATTTAAATTACTAAAATTATTCTAATAAAACGCAAAACAAAAAAAGTGACCTGAATTGTGACTTTGTTGCACCAGGAATTATTTAGTTAAATGAGTTATGCCTTATTATTTAGGCATTTCAGTCAGGTTTTTTGCACTCGTCTACATCATTTGTGTCGCTTTAGCTCCAACGCACGTCATAATCTCGCAGGCGTGGGGGCACAACTGTCTAATCAAACTTTGTTGGCCCAAAACGAATGGAAAAATGCACCAATAATCACAAAGGCACTCGCGCCATTTAGTAGATTTTTGCGATACTTTCGCGGGTGTTTTTGTTGCCCCGATATAGGCATGGCTCTAAGAAAATTTGGCATACTTAACTCAATTTTGCAGTTTTGGCTATTTGTGACTTTGTTGCACCGAAGGTGCGATATATAGGTCTTAATAGAGTATTGTATGTAGGTACATGAGCATTGTAAGTGCGTTTAAAATGGAGTGCGAGTTTTATACGTTCTGTGATGATTAATATAATTATTTTTATTATTACAAACAATTTTAACCCGAAATATTCCAAACTCACCTTTTTCAAGGCTGTCGATCTGGTCGTTTGTAAAAGAGGTTCGGTTTCTCTGGAGTTTTCTTTTCAGTCGCAACCGCATCTGGGAGTCCTCATCACCCGATGAGGCATGCTCGCTGTTTCCGTCTGATCCCGCTTCGGATTGGAGAGCGTCTGCTGCAGAAATAATAGTATTTTAGTAACATTTACCTAGTTACTACTAGTTACCTAGTACAGTTACCTAGGCTAGTTCCCTTAATCATGTAAAAATCCCAAAGTCGTAGAAAAAAAAAACTTATGTTTCCAGATCTTAACTTTCAAGCAAATCGTGTTTAAACGACTTTCGATTTAACGCACTAGAGTTTGAATCAGCTCAGTTGTATATATATATATTATATATATATATATATATATATATATATATATATATATATATATCACATATATATATATATATATATATATATATATATATATATATATGTGATGAAGTGTGACATAACTATTTTCTTGCACTATTAAGATACATTGGTTCGACATTTGTTCCAAAAGCGGTGCAGGAAAATTTAGTGAGTTAAACTCTAAGACCCACACAAATCGAATGTGTCTTAAGTTAAAAAGAAGCCCATCTGTCCTAAAAGTTAACGTTGTCCATGAACTTGCAAACAAGTTTCAACAAAAGTTGTCAGCATCATTACACGACAAACGCACTACAAGGGGATGTTCAAACCTCTCCATCACAAACTATCAACACATTGTTCGAACAAAACGTACTCAACGATCAAGCAAATGCGTCAGCAGTATTGCACAAAGTTACAGCCCCAGCGTTACTGACAAAAATTACCCACTCACCGCTCTAAAAGATCCCTTGAACCCAACAGAATTTTAAAGGAGAGAGCTCTAGTTATGACGGTTGAGAAACATCCGAAAGTGAGGGTGAAAGACCTCTCGTTTCAAATGGGTTGTACGTCGTGAGGGCTCAAGATATGTAGTTGTTTAAACCCCTCTGAGGCCAGAGTTAAACGCTGCTCGTAATGTTGTCGACATGCCTCCAGCTAATTGATTAATTTGCTTTATGGTCGCCACTCCAGTCGGGGTTCGATTCCCGGGTAATGACAGCACGGCTAGCTGAGTATGAAAAGGACGACTGTTACCCAATCTGTCGAGTTTTTCTGATGTATTTTATTAAGGGTAGTGGGCTTGAGCTAATTACGTAATGGAGTTAAGTTTATTACGGTTTGTCATACATTTCGAATGACAATTCCGAAGATATAAAATTTCTTAGCAAGGTTCCTCTAACAACGCGAGGTTGTTAATTTGAATAAGATATTACTTCATAGTTCTACCTTTTACGTCTTCTCCCAAGTTTTAGAGGCTACTGTGAATTTTGATGATAATTTAGGCTATTAAAGTTAAGATTCAATCGAATCAAATCACTTCAATCATTTTGGCATCACAGACGCACTTATGAACGTCAAATTATCACAATGACTCTACAACCGTATCGGAAAAAGAACCACTACTCAGAAGATACGGCAAGAAACTGAGGGGCATTTTTTTAGAGGTTTTGTTACAATTTGCAATTTGCAATGGTTTATCTTTACTAAGTTAAAGTTTCAATAAAGCTTGGTTCAAAGTTATACTATTTTTGTGTAAATTTATGGCCCATGTATCAAAATGCAGAGGTATTTTTCGACGGCCTAAATACATCAAAACTCATTCAAACTCCAAAATTATAACGACAAGGCAGTGAATGATTGATGGCGGTGCGGACTTTCCAATCGGTTGACGATTTTGATTGATCGCGCAGTGTGCAGGCCCTTACCGTCACGGCACGTTGGTAATGGGACCGAGTGTAAACGTGTCTTTACTTTATGCTATGCTGAGTGCTACACATGTGCGAGTTATAGGAAAACGTGTGAAATTCGCAAGACTGATACTTTTTTTTTCGTTGGACCTACTCCTTCCAACGTAAATTATATAACATATAGAACCATTTAAATCTGAACTGTGTATAAAATAAATAATAATAATAAAACATTTATTTATTTTCTCTCACAAAGGTATTTTTTTATAGGTACCTAGGGATTTAAGACTAAAGCTAAGACTTACTACCTAACGTTGTGAGAGACTGGTGCCTGAGGTAAGTTCTATAGAACCTGTATTACAGGTTACCAGTGCCCTCCCGCGGCTATATGACTTTTATGTATGTAAAATATAGGTATGTGAAATGGTTAATTCAAAACTTTAATTTATGAGAAGCCTATCACACAAGTGAAATCGTTGCGATATCGTTGCGACATTGATTGCAATAATGTCGCGGCTATTCGACGGAATCGCAGCGCAATCGAATGAATTCGCGGCGGTGTATTTTCTATTTCGCGGCGTTGCGTAGGCTGAACGCCTGTGTATTAGGACTCAGGTCCAATCTCGTAAACGTCACATATATTACAGCGCAGTATATTTCACAACATTTTATAAATGTGGGAAGGAATAGGTCAGGTCTTTTGGAGTGATAGGCTCTGGCCGTGGTTGTAATACCACCCACCGAATAAAGCCATGCCGTCAAGCGACTTAGTCGTGTTTCGGGATGATTTCCGGTGAACCATCGGGAAGACGGGTCTGAGCAGCCGCTCAACAGCCGTCTCTAGATCTATGTGCTCCATCTAAGGCCACATCATCGCTTCACATCAGGCGAGATAGTGGCCAAACATAGACCTATTAAGCGTAAAAAAGGCTCCTAATCGATACACGTGGTTTTAATTATCGTTAAGGTGTCGTTAACACCCTGCCTTAACTACCTATGTAGAAAGCAATGAAATTGGCTGAAGCCGCCAAATTGTCTTAATTGAATCCAATTAGGATTTTCTGATTAGGCTCCATTTATAGGTTAGGTACTTTGCTAATGACTTCGTTCGCGTAAAGAATTTTTTTATAATAGTAGATCGAGATAAAATAAGAGGCGGAATAGTAACTGGAAATATCCTAGAAAAATATGATCTTTGAGAATTTTTACAAAATTTACTCAAGTCTTTCCGTTCCATTCAGAATTTTTCAGAGTCAATTCCGTAAAGACATAGGTACTTCTATAGCCAGGCAATACATACACAAAATAGTTTAAGAACAGTAAGGTAACTCTGCTGTTATTATTTTAACTAGATATGTATTATATATCGTATGTATTAGAATATTTTGATAAGTATATATTAGTCTATTTAAAAAATAATATTTTTGTTTTTGTGTGTATTAGAATGTAAATATTAGCATGTATGATTATGTAGGTATGTAGTTGTAATTAATATACTTTGTTGTACACCGCCGTCTACTTCTGGTTCAAACTCAAAGGTTGTCTGAAAGAGATCGCTTCAGGCGATAAGACCGCCCATTGTACTACTAAACTTAAGGACTGTGTTATCATCTATTTCTGTAAATTGGTATACAATCGTTTTTGTATTCGTATTAGTAAGTGCTATAAAGTTTCTTGGCATCGTGTAAACTTCGTGTACCTACACTTTTATTTATTTCTACAGGATTATATAAAAATTTATTGAAACACACAGATAATTAAAAAAAAAAAACACAAACAAAACAAATTAAAAATACTAATAACTAAACACAACATAAATAACACTTTTCTACAGGTGTTTTACCTAATGAAGTCACAATATTCCATACTGTATTACTAAGTTACTTAATTATCGTGTTTAGTTACAATTTTACACTGAAAAATACCGAACGATCACCGTTGTTAGTCTGATATTTTCCAATCCACGAGCCGGCAATTTTTCATTATTTGCCATCGGCATTCCGTCATTATTCCTTATCCCGTGGAACATAAAGGAATTCATTATAAAAAACCAATTCGATAGACCGCGGCACTTAGCCGCATTTCCACCAATAGCGAACGGCGGAATGATTGAAGGAAAAAACTTCCGAGGGGATGAAACACGAAAAATACATAAGAGAAAATAATAGTAGTAGGAAAATAAAAGGAACGGAATAAAAGTGGGGAAAAAAATTGGAGAAAATAAGCACAAAGGGGACAAGAAAGTCGGGACTTGGGGAGATAGAGAATTGCGAGTTATCGAAGCGGACACGGTGAGGTGGGGGCGCACTGCCAGCGCTTATATGAGATCGATACTGTCACTCAAAAAGACGGGCGCGAGACACGAGCGGTAACGGTGACCTAGTCAAACAAACGCCACGATTGTGGAAAGGTTTAGCTTTGAACATTTGAATTCAAGTGGAAGTTTAGACCTAGGGTTTGAATAGTTCATGGTGCGATCAACTCACAGGAATTGGCTTTTGAGACAAATGGAAATCTAAGTTAAACCAATAGTTTTTTGTTCTGATGAGACTTAGTTATAATTGTAAGTCCCCCAAATAAAATAAAATAAAATAAAAATAAAAATAATTATAACACTTGATCCTGACATTATTGAAATGTTAAACAAAATCGACCTAGCTTTGATAAAACTTCACTGATTGGTGAACATCAACCACATAAACAAATAAATTGTACAATGGGAGTTCTTATTGCTAATAAGCGATTTCATAAGACTTAAATTGTAACACGCTTAACCAACAATAAGACCCGTACCGGATACGGCGCAATCCGAATAATTCAATAGGCCTCCTAGGCTAGTATTGCTGCTGTAAACCGCTTGTCGTCTCTTCTTGTACCACAGCATATAAAGCCAAAAACACGGCCGCTGTGGCCGGACAAGGCGCGATCTGGCTAATTCGACACGCCCGCCTCTTTAAACGATGAAGACTAATATTTTGGGATAAGTACCAATATACAAGTTGGTTTTACGAATACGAGTGAAAAGTTCGAGAATAATATATCATATAATAAAGAAAAAACTATCGGGAAGAAATGTAAACGTACTACTTGCTATGTATACGTATGCAATATGTATGTAAGCGTAGGAACCTACTCATATGGTACATAGTAAGGTACACTAGAGATATGTATGAATCTAGAATATGTTTGGACACTTTAACCTTCTAAAGAAATTTTTTAAGTGATTGCAAACCACAGCATAATTCTTTAAACAGTTTATAAGTAAATGAATTAGAGAGATGCGGAATAGCGTCTTTGTTATATATTAAATATTTTAGTGATGGTAGGTTGATTAGCAGGGAAAAAGAGTACGTTCTCAGTTTCGACTTGTATGTATTTTTTTACAAATGATATTCTTATTTCATTCCAGACTAGATCAGATTGGAAATAGTTTTACAGATGCACAAAATGTTGCACAAAATTAAATGATTACACAACCCGCCCCAATAAAGACCGAACCACTTTAACGAGACCTCACACAGTCTATACTTAATACACTTTACGACCATCCTGGGACTTGGGTGGGACTTGGGTCAGACTCGCGAGGGATCGCATCAAATTGGTCGTAATCAACCGTTCACTGAATGTCCCATACAGGGCCATCTGAATTACTTAGTGCTGGGGTAGATAAGGTTAAGTTTTTATTATTGTGACTGCGAGTGGGCCAATTGGTACAATTGTCTACTAATGGTCCGTCTCTGGAGATTGGGGGTATGTTTGTCGGTACTTATTAACATAATTGGGTTTTTGTAGGTAACAAGATACACAGTGAACCGTAAAGAGATAGATAATTATCAAAAAAGGTTTTAAAAGGAATTAATAAATCAATGATGAATATAATATACAAAGTTAGTCTAATGCACAATGGTACACACGCGAAAATTATCGGGACAACAATAATTTCATGTTCATACATAAAATATTTGAAATAAATAACACCTAACGATGACTAATATTTTAATTTATGCATGCGCTTAACCTACCATCAATGATAAATGAAAAAGAAAATCTACAAAGTCAATTAAAAATCAATTTCAAAAAATTAATTGCATTGTATCCGAAGTTTAACACGTGCGCCGTTTACCGCTGAGTGTGCTTCATTTCGTAGTCAATTGCAGGCGAAATGAAACCACTTCCCCGCGGTAAAAAAGCATTGTTTCGACAACTCGGCTAAAGTGCTCGGGTATGTAATCGATAGTTTAGTCGAGGACAAAGTTAGAGTTTAATTTGTATTGTTTTGGCGGCGACACCTGGAAGAAGGGTGGGACATTGTTGTAAAAGGTAGGGATACGGATTCGTAGTTTTTATATTCGGATTTTTATGTTATAAGATATTTCAAAGTCGTATATTTTAAACTGTTGAACATAACTGAGATTTCTTTGGTTTCTTCCGAAGCTATGTAAACATCACAAAAACGGTCACCCACCCAAGTGGTGACCGCAGCGAACGTTGCTTAACCTAGCAGATCTATCACAGACGACTAGGCGGCTAGAAGTGCTATTTTCTACATATCCAGTGTAGTAGCGACTCTACACGAGTGATTTGAGCGACCGCGCCGCGTCACTGCCTCGCCATCAAAGCAAACATTTGCCCCGAGTTTCCACTAACCTTCACTGTTTAGTGTGCGAAATTGTTTATTATATTTTTTGTGTTGTGTTGTAGAAAACTTATAACTTACAGCAAAGTTTCTTGAAATAATAGTTTTGCAATGTAATCCTTATTATGGTATATAATTATATTTTTACATTTTAATAATAATACTTATACTAGTCATGATCTTTAATGATATCTTATAGCTAATACAATATTTTTTTATTGCGATATGATCTAGACCAAGAAAATTGGTATGAGGTGGCGCAGGAGCGAGACAGGTGGAAAGAATTGGGGGAGGCCTTTGCTCATCGGTGGAACAGCATAGGCTAGGAAAAAAAACCGCAAAGACCGCTTTAAATACTAGGCACTATATACAGTAGCTATTTAGAAAACACACCACTAAAACAAAGTCGAATACAACGAAATTGTCGAAATCATTGCCCAATTTGCAACTGATTCAGAAATATTAGCGCCAACATAAGTTACACAAATATTTGCCGGTCCATCTATTCCATTACTGAAATGTTTGATGACGGTTCATATCTATTTGACTAATAATTCGCAAGTTAATCAATACCTGATTAGCTTTAACCGCTAACATTGAATTCCGGGTTTGTGATCATGTACACTGTGTGCTAGAGTGGTTTGCACAAACAATTTGCGCAATTATTTGTGCCGTGTTCCTGGCACACAAATATTAGGTAATTTTGTTTGATGAGGTTAGTTTAGCAGAGCACGGATGACCAATATCGACAATATTGGTTATTTGCTAATTTGTTCCTGTGAGATTCAAATTGATTTATCAACAATTTTGAATAAAAAAGTCAAGGCGCATGTTGATTTAAATAATATAATATTTATATAATGTTTATTGTCTCAGAGTGATCAGCGCAGTGTAGTGCGGCAGTGCATAACAATGTTCTGGGTTCTGTCACAACTGTTATAGACAGGCATGTTGCTTACCATCAGGTGAACAGCGTGCTTGTCTTGTTCCTTGAATGTTTTAAATATACAAAATAAGTCGAGTGGAAATCATTTCTAAACGATCTGGTAGTTAACCCACAACCTAGCACAAATGCGTTCAAAATATATAAAAAACAAACTGCGTAAACTCCAAACACTATATTACTAATACCTCAATTTTATATTTTTCCTAAAATTTCGCAACGAACTACTGTGCACAATACGCACCTATACTCCCGCGTCAATCACGAAGTTAACTTTTTGTACGAAAATATATCGGCCATTTTGTTATTTTTTGCCCGTTTTTGTATACTTCCGAAACATTGGGCGCGCGCATCGACCCGTGCGGGCAACACTGCGTCGATATTAAAAATGCGTAGGCCAGCGGATGACATACAAATAAATTGGCCCTGATCAAAATGAATATGCAGTTTTTTGCATTGATATCTTTTGTTTGGGAATTGAATAGTATTGCTTTTTACTAGACATACATAGATTAACTTTAGTGATGGAAAAGATTAGCTTTGACCATTTTTTAACCCTCTACGCAAAGGAGGGGGTATTAAAGGTTTGACCACTACGTGTGTCTGTCTGTGACAACATAGCTCTTGAAGTGGTAAACGATGTGGTTTTTTTTTTATTAGAAAGCAGGTTTTCTTGCGGTGGTTCTTAGATATTTCGATGTTTTATCAAAATCGGTTCAGCCATTTTTTAATTTGTAAACGTTTTTTGGGTCGGGTGTTGATTAAATTTTAGTTTAATGAAATTCGTTATATACTATAGTGATAGGCTCGGGCACGGATGTAATATCATCGAACAAAACCATGCCCTCAAGCGAAAAAGTCATGTTACGGGATGATGTCCGCCGAATCATCATGGAGACGAGACCGATCCGACGAGATACAATACAATACAGTAACACTTTATTGCACACCAAATGACATAGACACAATATTGGTAAAATAAAATAAAAGACACAAAATACATCGTAGTTTTGACGTAAAATGGGCGGTCTTAATGCTTAGAGATCTGTTAGGTGGTTAAGTATCTGGCAAAGCATTGTGTATCCCAAGATATAGGTACTCTTGCAAAGGAGGCCTACCATTACAGCGCTACAATTTAAGGAACTTATCAAAATTAGAAAAGTTTCTTCCTCATTGTCGACCTTTTCACGCAACGCCTAAGTCTTAGACGAAAGTTTCAGTACCAGCAACATTTTCTTATTAAAAAAAATGCGCTATCATCAGCCCTTCCTAATATTGCTTAGTACGTCAGAGACCAGACGTAATTCTAGTAAAAAAGTATATTCGCGGCGTCCAACCGGGCGTAGGCAATAAAAGTGTCCCTTTTTACATAGCCCCTGTGTACTCGACGGTTTATTGGTCAGCGAGTGTATACCTAGCTATAAGCTTATAGTATATCTAAGGTATGCTATACCCACCTACTTCATTATGGTTTTAGTGCGTAGGTATGTCTTTTCTCTGTCTGGCGTAGGCAACTAGACCGTTGTAGAGCGATTTCGTAGACGCTCTACGTGTTATTTGTTAGGCAGTAGCTATTTCGTAGCTGTATACTACAGAAATAGTATATAACTAGATACCACTATGTGGGATATAGTTACCAGGATGTGGAAAACTTTTGAGACTTTTAGGGTAGGTACCTTTTCCCTTGCAATATGGAAGTTTTGTTCTTAGGAAATATTTGTTGAATTTTGGAGAAAATAAAAACTCCATTATTAGATTTTTGAAAATACACTAACTCAAAAATGTAATTTCTCAAAAAGAAAAACAATATGCGTTTAATCAGTCCTATTTTCTATCAGGAATGTTTCTCTCAAATTAACCCATCCACCCATTTCACGAGTATAATGCGCTCGACATCCTATTTTTAGTCTAGGCAATTTATAATTTTCGAAACAGGCATAAGTTTGTATATAAATTGAATTACTAAGTACTTTATGAATAACCCAAGTTTGTCTACCAAAATAGAAGACACTTCGAGCCTTTTTTCTTTTACTAGAGCTTTCATCCCTTTCGAAACCCGATAAAAATAACATCCTACTCAAGTTCCAGCGTTTCTCAACTTCATTCGCGAAATGTTGAGAAACTTTTGAAATAAAGATGGCGCCTGAAGAAGCTCTTTTTCTGAAACTGAGCATACAGGAATTAGGCCACGCGGAGATATCGCCTACGTCAAATACGGGTATTACGTAAATAAAGATTGCAATGATTTTGAATCGTAGGAATTCTGGGAAAATCCTAGATACTAAAGTTCAAAGAGGATGCTAATTTTAGAATATTTTACGTTAGCCTATAGAAAAAGTATTTTCATAACAGCTTAAAATAGCTGTTAGTAATATTAATGTAGGTTGTAACATTGGAGTCATTTTCTCTACGAAGCTTCGTAAGAAAAAGACGTCCATGGTCCTCGTAGTTTCTGGTTCACAGGGAATCCTAATTAGTGCCTCCGCTGACGTCAGACTTTTTGTAGGTCCGATAGTCGGTCCGATATTTTTCACTGTCATTTGTCACCTATTTTGTGACCAACTTTTTGTAGAACATGTGCGTTGCAATATAAAACTCCGTATGTTTCATTTAACCGACAAAAAAATCTGTGAGGGATTGTCTGCCGAGGGCAGGCACCCGGCAACCTTAGGGTTCAAAAATTATTTATTTTATATCATTGGACGTTATTTATTTATTTAATTTTTAATTATCTGCGCTAAGTACTTTCTCTAGGAGAAACCAAAAGAAAAAAGTTACAGAATAAGAAAATTTGTCTTCTGCCTACACTGTTTCATAATTCTTGCTTATTATAGACAAGAGGTCTCGGATTCATACGTTCATATTTAACACGACAACTAAAAATACTTTGCATATATGATGTATTATAGAAGCCTTAAAATGTCCGTAAACTGTCCAGTTAAGACTCAAGCCAGTAAAAGTGGTAAGAAACTCATTGGGTATGCATCCCTCAGGGTAAGAGTAAGCCGTCAGTTTGAGGGGATGTGGAGTCAAGGGTGTAATGCGGTTGACCTCTGAACTCAGGCTCTCACTTGATCTTAGGGATGTTGGGGGTATACACTCGGATGCGTGCGAACTTGGCGAAGGTTAAGGCGGCGACAGACGGTTCACTTTTTGTTCATTTTATTTTTTACATGGAGTGAGAACTCAATGAAACGTTTTGAACACAAATGTAACAAAAGTGAAGTTACAACGAGATGAAAATGCACGTTAACGCTAGTGATTTTTACCACGTTTTTATCAAGTCACTTTCTTGTTTGTCTGTCTGTTTGTCGTTCTGGGTGGAATCTTGCAACTCAAATTTCGAGCACTTCCCGATTGGCTATCTGGCTGAAACTTTCAGGGTAGCTCACAACTCGATGACAATGCATTCTAAAATTAGCATGCAACGCCGATCTAACCTCGAAAAGCGCATAAAAACGTGGTTTCTAAACTATTTATAATCTGTTTGTTTCTTGTTTTTTAATACCAGTGAGTAATGATAATGATAACAATTGCAGTGCCATCCACAACTAGGTAAGGTACAATGAAAAGTGTACTATACTGAGTAGCACTGCATTGAACTCGTCACCCCAAGACATCAGTTATTAAGTATCATATGCCCAGTAACTTCACTGGTCGAGCTCTCGCATACGAGAAACATAGCAACCAGTGAATTTTCCTGACTGAACCGTTTGCTGTGTGCAGTGAGCCTTCGCCTTCAAGGATTTTTATGAAAAAAAAGTTGTTTGAATATTGTTCTTAATGTTGTACTAATGAATAAAATTAATGTTACTTTAAGACTTTGTAAAAATACATCTTTCTGTTTCAAAATTAGATAAGTCTAAAGTATACAGTTTGTTATTTTTTAACATGAAATAGGTAGGAACTGAATCATTATAATAACCTATCCATAAATAAGGTTGCCTGAGCTGCTTAGAGATAAGACTGCCCACTGTGTTTTTTTCTTAGGTTTTATTATAATATGTAACTGTATTTCTTTTTGGTGTGTAATAAAGTATTGTTTTATATAGTACCTACTTAATAATATCTATATAAATAATCGACAGGTGTTGACAGAATGGTTAGAATAAGAAAAATCATTGTAATAGTGCCTTAATATCTGCCAGAAAGAATGCTTTCAACGTACAGAACTAAACTTAAAAACATCTTTGCTGCGTACGTCTATATTATAGTCAACTAAAACACCCACAAAAACACCGAAATCCAATCCTCTTACTCCACACACACATAGCTAATACATACATAGAAATATAACAAAAGCAGGCATATAATCTCCGCCGCTGGAGGTGTTCGTAAGAAGTCGGTAACAACGAACCTCCTCCCCCCTCCCACTTCGACCCCCGAAGGCGTGGACAGGGTTACTCGCCCGGTAAGAATGTATGACGAAAATATGAAAATATCGTTCCTATAGCTAAAGATAATACAGGCATAGCTTGGAACAAGATGTTATAAAAAACGTCAGTGGAAGTTTGGAATAAGAGCTTGACTTGTTTTGTATCTGAAGTTAGTTTAGTCTGTCTGTGGTAGTACCTAGTACTACCTACCTACTTTAGTGTTTTAGTATTATTAATGTTTGTAGCGAGTGTGGCTCAGTGGGAGCTCGTGCGACTTTCGATCCGATGCACCCGAGTTCGAATCCCGCTGGCCCCGCACCACTGACTTTCTTAAGTTATGTGCGGATTTAACACTCGCTCTAAAAACCTCGCGGTTTCACTCGTGGTTTCCCGGGATAAAAAGTAGCTTATTTGTTAATCTAATATAAGGTATCTCCATACCGAATTTCACTGAAATCCATTGAGCCGTTATAACGTAAAGAAGTAACAAACACACAGTCAAAGTTTTTTCTTTCTTTCTTCATTTTTACCTAAAGATGTCAAGTATGTTGAAGCATAAGTTTATCATTTTAACCGCCTTATAAGAAACGAGGAGGTTCTCAATATTTTTTAATGTTTGTTATCTTCCTCAGAACTCCGTCATTTATTAGTCGATTTGTAAAATTATTTTTGCTTGGGGTTAGGTATAGCTACAATGTAGTTCCATATAAATATCATCGATATTCGACCTTGGACTACGAAGATACATCAAATTGATTTTTTTTTTAAATTGAAAATTGAATTTGATTTGTCTTTTTTAGTATAAAATGAATTTTTCGTTTCTTAAAAGGCTGGATGAAACTGAAAGCGAACTACTTATGTTTATTTAAGTAACATGTAGGTAAAAGTAAAAATCAATTGTCTTTAGCCCAATGTCAATGTCATACTAAATTAATCACTACGTTCTCGTAGGAACTGAATATGATGCAATCTATGTTACTTCGGCTGCACAATTTTTTTTATTATTACTTGATAGGCAATCATTTGATCGCTGTCTCACCTGATGGAAAGTGATGACGCGGTCGACGATGGATCATGTTTGCCTAGAAGATACCGATTCACTCCATTCCATCCATTTTTTCCTCCACTCCATTTTTTAAGTTCATTGACCTCACTTAACTGCCGTCTCTCTCTAGATCTATGTGCTCCATCTTAGGCCACATCATCGCTTCACATCAGGCGAGATAGTGGCCAAACATAGATCTATCAAGGGTAAAAAAAACCTATTGTTTGTTTCAAAACCTTCACAATTTCCCTTATCTCAATACCGAGTCACAATTTTTTTCATATGGAGTATCAACCCTAGCATTTCGTCACGTACTCAAAGGAACAAGTCGCGTCGCGCCGCGTCAAAGTGAAATGGGAAAGAACATCCACCTAGTGTCGTCTCACGACTATATGCAAAAATGTAGGTTTGTACGTCTGACACAGTTCTGACCGTGTCATGCTAAATGGATGGTTTCTTTTTGGAATAGTTCGCGTTTTATATTTTACCAACTTTAGTTACTGTCCAACAAAGTACAAAGGTTATCTGGAAGAGATCGCTGAGATCGAAAAGCGCTTTCTAGTACTTACCTAGTTGAGTTTAAGTATTCCACTGATTGTATCGAATCGGATCGAATAACGAAAATACAATACAAAGAATAAGTTTGGTAAATATCTCGTTCATAATCATGCCTTTTTAACCGACTTTAAAAAAGGAGGAGGTTCTCTGTTCGATTGTTTTTTTTTATGTTTGTTACCTCAGAACTCCGTCATTTATGAACCGATTTGAAAAATTCTTTTTGCGTCGGGTTCAGTATAGCTACGAAGTGGTCCCATATAAATTTCATCGATATGTGGCCTTGGACTTCGAAGATAAATTGAAGTCGGTTTTTGGTTTTTTCTAAAAATTAATTATTAATGAACTGATTGCTGAGACGATAAAGTCGTTTGTCTGATGGTACGACGGTACCCCTCCCCATAACAATTACAGTGCCACCCATCTTTTAATAGCTACTACAAAATGCACTGCGTAGCACTTCATTGCGCTCATCACCCCGCGTCTTGTATGCCCAGTCGTTCCGCTGGCTACAATGCCCTTCAAAACAAAACACAGTAATGCTTGTACACTACTGCTTAGCGGCAGAATAACTGGCAAAGCGATGACACCTATACCTACCGAGAGTTAAAAGTAAAAAAAATATTTCTCTATATATTATATTTTAAACCGTAAAGAGATTTTGTGTTTGAAAATGAACATTAAACAAGAAAGTGACATTAAATAAATAATCTCAAAATCACGTTTTGATGCATTGTCCTCGACTACCCTGAAAGTTTCAGCCAGATAGCTAATAGGGAATTGCTCGAAATTTGAGTTGCAAAATTCCACCCGGAGCAACAGACAAACAAACAAAAAAGTGACTCAATAAATACGTAGTAATAAAATCTTATTATTACTGAGTATTGTTTAACACTAACACTCGCTCTAAAAATAGTGACGGAAAACATCGTGAGGAAATCGGAATGTCCAAGAATTTATCACAAAAATTCAAGGACATGTGACATCCACCAACCCGCACTGGGCCAGCGTGGTGGATTATGACCCATACTCTTTCTAAGAGGGAAGGCCCGAGTCCCAGCAGTGGGAACGTAATGGGCTGATGATGATTATTTGTTTCGAGTGACAAGTGAAGTGCCGCAAACATTATGCAAAATATCGTTGTAGGTGGCGCTGCGACTGTCAATGGCAAGCGTGTCGCTTACTAGCTGAACGACCTGCTTGTCTTAATTTGCAAAATAAACTGACCTCTTTTATGCTCCTCCGGCGTCCGGTTCAGCTGCGGCGGTAAAGGAGCTGGTATCGCCGGTGCGGCGGGGGCGGTCGGAAGGCCAGGGTACCACCACCCCGTCGCCGCCTGGCCGTTGAACATCCTCAGCTTTTCGTACACGCTATCATTCTGCGCTGACGCCGCCTGTTCCTTCTGAGAGGCCAGGTTCCGGAGCACTCGGTTTATTGATGAAACCTGGTGGTGAAAGTTGGATTAGTGGTGTCGTTTTAAACTTTACTACAATAAATAAAATAAATAAATACGCCCAACAATCACAAGTACAGATCCTGGACCCTAACTAGGATTCCCATAGCAATATACAGAATAGATAGCAATAAATAAATAAATAAATACAATAACGCCCAACGATCACATACATAGATCCTGGCCCCTAACTAGGATTCCCTGTTTCTAGGAAACCAGGAACTAGGAGAACCATGGTCCCACAACACTCAGACACGAAACAAATGCTTGCGCTTTTTTCTGTGCACAAACATTTGTCCCGTCGTGGGAATCGAACCCGCAACCTCAGTGATGTATGAGATTTCAGCCAACTTGCCCAACCACTACACCACAGAGGCTGTCAAATGTATGCAGCAATGGACAAAGGGAGGAAAGGGAGGCCTTTGCCCAGTAGTGGGACGACACTAACTGAAAAATTAAATAAAAAGGATATAAAATAATATATTTTGTGATAAAAACCAACTTCAATCCTGAATTCTCTTCGAAGTCCAAGGTCGAATATCGATTAATTTTATATGGGACCATGTTGAAGCTATACTGAACCCATCTTTTAAAATTTTTCAAATCAGTTTATAATTTTCGGAGATTTGAGGTAACAAACATAGAAAAAAAATCTAATTGAGAACCTCCTCCTTTTACGGTTAAAATATCTTATTTGAAAACTTATATATACCTGCTACTAGAAACGTTTTACCGAAATCCTATTAGAACAAACTCCAAAACAAGAACCAACACAATCCTATTTATAACCAAACTACATAACTCTTATATCTAATAGGAAACAAATTGCTCCGTCCTACCCTTTCAACTTTCAAACACGTGTAATTTAAAATCTAATATGATTACTAAATTCCAATCGGGGGCCAAAGAGGCAGATTAGGCCCCTTTGGTCCCTCCCTCCCCCCTCCCTTAAGGGCCTGAAAACCCCAATATATACCTACTTTCGTCCGAAACCACGCATGCGTGAATTCAACGCACACAAATATAAAATGTGTAAGCCCATTTTAACACGTTGAATACGATTATAGTTATGTTTTATGGACTTTGTTCACCACCTTCTGTTTAGTCTTATAAGGGACTTTATTCGCAATTCTAGTTTAGCATTTATTTATTTAGAATAAAATAGGTGTTTTTATTGGCCATACAACTAAGTACGTTACACATGGCAAGTCTGGTACATAATAATAATATTATAATAAAATAACTATTCAATTAAATTTCAGTTTATATGCAATATAAATATTTTCCTATATTAATAGTAATTTTTATAAAACAAACATAATATTAAACATAATACATATATAAAACATTGTGGCAAAGTTCTAAGAAAAAAAATGCCCCTCAGTTTCTTGCCGTATCTTCCGCGTAGTAGTTCTTTTTCCGATACGGTGGTAGGATCATTGTAATAATTGACGTTCATAAATGCGTTTGTGATGCGAAAAATGAATAAAGAACTATTGAACTTTGAATGAGACATTCACAATTCAGATTTAAAAAACGACACCCGTGTATGTACGTATCTTGGTGATAGTACGTAACTTAATGGTTTTTAATTGTAACTATTACTTTCAAAATATCCTTTTAGTCGCACAATGTTAAAATGCCAAAATGTTGAAATCCCTAAAACTTGAATTTAAAGATAGAAATATAAATTCTAACTATTAAATAGAGATCGCTTTGAGCGATAAGACCGCCTATTGTTATACTGATTACTGTGAAATGTACTTGTTATTCATGTATCTATTTTTAAGGTTCTTAAAAATTAAGTGTTTATCTATCTATAAATTATGATATTTTTTTATAATATTTAACATTAAAGGCCGATTCCTCAATTAACAGTATCCCTTGGACATAATTCACAACATACTTTTAACATCCTCTGATAAATATATCAACGGAAAGGGAACACGAGTCTTCACAGAGATAAAATATATACATAAGTGTCGTCGCCACGGGCAACGGGACCGTATTTTTCCGTGGCGTTGGGCGGTTGGGCGGGCGGGCGTCGGTTGGTAAAAACAGAATGTAGCTTTGACTTTATATACAGGCTTTTTGATTTTACCTGCAGTAGTTCGCTTTGGTTGAATTATATTTAAGTCGGTATGGGCCATGTTCCACGACGCTGGCCCAGTGCGAATGTCATGATTTGCTTACGATGTTATCCTTCTATGTGTGTTAAAGTCTAGCGGGGTTCGAACCCCAGTACGTCGCAACTATAAAGTCACACGTTTTTCCGCTGGGCTACACGCACTCCAATTCGTATAAGGCTCAAATACGTTAAGTAAATTTTTTATGTGACGAGCAAGTCGTTTGACTGATGGTAAGCGACACGCCTGCCCATAACAATTGCAGTTCCACCCAGAACATTAATGCCATATATATATACACAGTAATGCTTGCGCACTACTGCTGGCGGTCGAATAACTGGCAAAGTGGTGGTACCTACACAGACGGCTCCAGCATACGATAGACCTACCACGAGTAATGTAAGAATGCAAGAAAACAATTAATTAGGTATCTCTAATGATCCACAAAAGCATATTTCCACAAATCGTCGGCTAGCAAACAACATCGCTCAAGTCGAAATATGGCAAATATGACTTTCAAATGCCATTAGATGCAGTTGTTTCCTGTAAAGTAGCGGAATATGGGCTGGCTTATTGCTCACCATCAGGCAAACGTCCAGCTCGTCTCGTCATACAGTTACAAAAAAAAATAGTTCCGCGGTGTTATTTGCTAGTCGACGAAATACTTATGTGCTACCTACATACATTTTATCTCTTAGTATGTATATTAGGTTCTTAAGTGGCGAAACACTCTGTTTTCCATTTCGGTACGTATTTCTCTGTAAGTGAATAAAACAATTCAGCCACAATACGAGGAGTTGAATACACCTAGTACACTCAGCTACGTTAATGACCACCGCATTGTTTAGTTTTATATTTTTAGACATTTTAAAAGATTTAACAAGTAAACGTTTTATCAAACAAAAACCGACTTCAATGTAACTTCGAAGTCCAAATATCAATCTTCTCTAGCGGGCATATTTCCGAAGCAGTGGTAGAGTCAGTTTTCGCATTTATCTTCTGGGTCCGGACTTCAATTTGAGTATAGAAAAGAAATGGGTAGGCATACCTCCCTTTTCCAACCGACTTCAAAAAGGAGGAGGTTCTCCGTTCGACGGTATGGTTTTTTTAATAATTTTTTTTGTATGTTTGTTACGTGATTACTCCGCTAAATATGAATTGATTTTGATGATTCTTTTTTTGTTTGGTAGGTCATACTTCAGACGTGGTCCTATAAATTTTATAAAAATTGATTAAGCACATTTTCAAAGTTTCAAGTTTCAGCCGGATAACTAATCGGGAAGTGCTCGAAATTTGAGATGCAAGATTCCACCCGAAACGACAGACAGACAGACGAACAAGAAACTTACTTAATAAAAAGTCGTAATAAAAATAGCTAGCAAGCGCTTCTACGGCGCGTATAAAAAACGTGTGTGGTATGCTCTTGGGTAGAATGAAAGAAAGAAAGAAAATTATTTATTCTCGCAAAACTGCACACAACAACACACGGGTCCTGCAGCAAAAAACAATGTATACAATAATTATAATGCGTCCGTGTACGTAGATAGCTGCCGTGCACAATGTTGCCAGAAAAGGTTTGAGCTTAGCTTGATGTTGTAATTGTATAACAATCCTGGTTTTCAGATTCATCCTTCATCCTTTATACAATATAGAATATACAATATCCTTATATACAATATAAAAGATTAACCGATTATGATATATTTTAAATTATAATATAATACATATGAATAGTGCTTCAAACAAAAATATACAATATATATATATATATATATATCAGTATTATAAATAAAAAACCAGACTCAAAGGGAGAAAGGATAAAAGGTTATAATAGATAGATGGGTACATACTAGCCTACAAGTACGTCAAACGGCTATTTTGAGCCTCACAAACTGATTTCTGCAGCCGATTGTACCTAGTTACCTATCTGTTTTAATCCTGTGTTCCGCTAATGGAAGATAATGTGCGGATACGTCGGGAACAGGTGGTGTTACGTGTACGTGCCTACTACGTTTAGTTACGTTACGTACGTAGACGTAGTTTTACGTAGACAAAAGATTTTTGCGCTTTAGAGACATTTTAATTTTAATTTGGTAAGTAACTTATGAAAATTGCATTTCTGCTTATGTTTTTGTTACTTTTTCACAAAGATATATTAATTTTAGCTTGACTTCTTATTATTATTATTATTATTATTTATTATTATCATCATTATGTCCCACTGCAAGGCAAAGGCCTCTTTTCCCTCCTTTCAATCTTCGTGGTTTAGGGCTCTATCAGGCCAATGACTTCTAATTAGACATGATAACTTCTTATTAGACATTGATTTAAAATTTGTAGAGTGTGTTGCAAAATATTTTTACCTTCCCACGTTTCATCATCGTCATCATCATCAACCCATCTCGTTCCCACTGCTGGGACATGGGCCTTCTCTCATCTCTATGAGAGAAGGGCTCTCATAATCCACCACGCTGGCCCAGTGCGGGTTGGTGGATGTTACATGTCCTTAAATTTTTATAATAAATTCTTGGACATGCCGGTTTCCTCGCGATGTTTTCCTTCACCGTTTTTAAAGCGAGTGTTAAATCCGCACATAACTTAAGAAAGTCAGTGGTGCGGGGCCAACGGGATTAGACCTCGGGTGCGTTGGATTGAAAGTCGCACGTGCTCCCACTGAGCCACACTCACTCTACTTCTACTCTCTTCCCACGTTTAAACATATTTAATTAATTTTAAATACAAAAAATAAATGTCTTTTAAATTATAGCAAAGGTCACATTACTTATAAGAAACCGTATAATATAATTATGTAGACTTAGTCTAAGCTGACATCTTGTTGATGATTGAAAAATCCAATTACAAAATTCAAATCCTTTCCAATCAGATTGAACAAAAAAGCTCACTCGTTCACTAAAAACAATTTTTGAATTTCGAATTCTGAGCCAGCCAATAAGAGAGGTGCATTCAAAGCGTGTTCTGTTTCTGACAGCAACCCGACCAATCAGATAGGTACGAAAGATTAAAGAGTACGCTCTTATTAGAATTTAAAAGGATTTTTTTTTCTTTTTTTTAATGTTGATTCTGAAAGTGTCATGGACATCTACAGACGTAGTCTGTGTCCGGAATCCGGAAGCTTAGAGACCTTTAAATCGTTACTAGAAAAAGTCTGAATTTAACAAAAATACATTTTTTTATTGCTAATTAATTAAAATACGTATGTACTCGTACATATTTTTAAAATCAAGGACATAATTATTAATACATATTTAATCGAGTTAAAATCCATTTGGTGTAATTAATTTTATTACTAATATTTAGTGATTTTAAAAGCTTTCATGATTTTTCTATTTAAATTAAATTACCTACTCGAAGCTAGAAACGCTATAAGACCAAAATATACATATAATTATTTATTAGTATCTAATTTCGTAATACAATTATATAAATAAATAAATTACGCCAAACGATCACATATCACACGATCTTGGCTCCTAACTAAGATTCCCTGTATTCAGGGAACCAGCAACTATGAGAACCATGGTCCCACAACACCCAGACACGAAACAAATGCTTGCGCTTTTTTTCTGTGCACAAACATTTGTCTGGTCGCGGGAATCGAACCCGCAACCTCAGTGGTATATGAGATTTGAGCTAACCTGCTCAACCACTACACCATAGAGGCTGTCAAATATGCAGGTAGTACAACTATCTACGTATTATTTTTTTAATTTTTCCATCTGATTATTTTAAACAAAAAAACTGCACGTGTCATTAAAAAAGGAGGTTAACTCACTTTTTAATCGGCCTCAGACCTCAGTATTTATTCAGATGTCATTATTTGAAAAATCGGGTGGATTAATCGGGTTCTTTCACATTAGCACGGTACGATTGACGCAGCTGCCGACTTTTTGTTCACGTGTATCAGTTTTGTACAATTTGTTGTTGCGTTTTTTGCTATTGTTTTATGAGACAATGGGCTTGGTGGATGTTTTACAATATCTTACATGATTGTGGCTCAGTTTGTGAGTTTATGACTTCCTTAATTATTTTAATTGCTTAAATACAACGTCTTAATTATTTATGTTGCCTTTTACTTAATCTTAATTTTGTCATTCTTATTAAATTTAGTATTTTTTATGTATTTTTATTATCTTTTACATTTATTTTATTTATATTATGTTATAGTATTTTAGGTAAAAATATGATATTATTATTTGAATTTAGGATAAGATCACATAATTTATTATCATTTTATTAACACCGCCGACCTCTCTCACTCCGTTATAATTAACTCCATCCAAAGGTTGACTGGAAGAGATCGCTTTTAGCGATAAGTCCACCCATTGTACTTTAGTTTGTAAGTTGTTTTCATGTACCTACTGATTATTTTTGTTTGATGTACAATAAAGCATTTTGTATTGTATTGTATTTATATATTTTTTTAGTTTAAACAAAAGTAATTATTAAATAGCTTCTGTTCGTTTAAGATCAGATATATGTAACCACATAGCATTTTCGAAGTACAAGCACAGTATAAAAGAGTCAGTTACGTCCTTTCACATCGGCGCAGTCCGAATTAGTGATCAGCGATGTGTGTAAAGGGACTAAAACTTTCGCCCGCTCGCCGGGTGCGTGCGTGTCGGCGTGTGGAAAGGGGGCTTTAGAACAGATTTAAAAAAATAGCCGCTTTTAAGTCCAAGCCCGAATTGGCTTACTGAAAGTTAGTTTATAAATAAATGGGTTTTTAAAGCTCGTTTTAGTTCGAGGTAAATATTCTGATGTTAAATTGATAAAGAGAAAAATTGTTTTGATTAAGAACGAATCGTTTTTTTTTACGCTTAATAGATTGATATCTCGAAATTGAAATAACATAGACATAGGAATTTTCTCCGTAATGTACCTTCTTACACACCTCCAAACTCGCTTTCAAATCAAATCAAACCATGTTCAGCAAGTAGGCACAAAACATGCACTTTTTTACGCTTAGTAGATCTATGTTTGGCCACTATCTCGCCTGATGTGAAGCGATGATGTGGCCTAAGATGAAGCACATAGATCTAGAGAGAGACGGCAGTTGAGCGGCTGCTCAGACCCGTCTCCCCGATGGTTCACCGAACATCATCCCGAAACACGACTAGGTCGCTTGACGGCATGGCTTTGTTCGGTGGGTGGTATTACAACCACGGCCAGAGCCTACCACTCCAAAAGACAGTCGTATCTGACAATATGAACCGTGAAAGGTCCGGAAAAGCCATTGTAACTTTTTTATGTATTGAGTAACAAGACGAGCATTTCGTTAACCTGATGGTAAGCAACACGCCTGTCCATAACAGTTACAGCATCAACTAGAACTTTGTTTTGCAAAATCATGA
This sequence comes from Petrophora chlorosata, assembly GCA_951640565.1. NCBI lineage: Eukaryota > Metazoa > Arthropoda > Insecta > Lepidoptera > Geometridae > Petrophora > Petrophora chlorosata. The sequence goes on along the minus strand of OX621203.1, from coordinate 7,987,011 downwards.
GCGACACTGCACTGCGCTCGTTACCCTGACCAGTATTTTTGCTAGCTACAATGCCCTTCAAAGCGGAACACAATAATGCTTGCGCACTACTGCTTAGTGCAAGAAACTGGCAAAGAAATGGTACCAACCTAGACAGCCATATACAATTTGTATTGGTTGTGCACTGGATCCGTGGTCCGTCATACAAAATTTGAAGCAAATTCTTCAACTTTTGCACGGGCCGTATTTTTACAGTTACGAAGGATATTGAAAGAAAGAAAGAAAGGAAAATAGAAAAGGCATTTATATAAGATATATACGAAACATTACATTAAACTTCAATAATATACAAATAATAGATTCTATAATTAAACATAACAAAGAAATGTAATATATAAGAATATAACACATAAATATATATAGTACAATAAGTATATAATACATTAATATATATAGTACAATGAAATGTTGCGCGATGTCAGGAAAAGGTTTCAACTCAGCACAAACTAAGGTAGTAAATACCCTAGCACTAATTTTCAGTCGGAACCTATTCGACTCTATTTACTCAGTGAGAAACAGTGTATTATTGCGTGACGCTGGTTCTTAAACAAATAAAAGCCATAAATACAGGCTTTTATTCAGCCCCAATTTAATACAGCCTTATTATAATATCAACATTATAACAAGTTAAACGAGCCCTAAAATCCAGAACTACCGTGTTCGTTCCGAAATCGGATACGTCACACTGCCTCTCGAGTTCATTTTATTTTGCTCGGATACAGACTGGCGTGTGCCAATCTCCGACTCGACTTCGTAAAATGATACCTTGTGTTGAGTTTTTGGTAAACCATTAGCATAATTAAAAAATATTTAGCCATCGGAATTGCATTCGCTCGCAGGGCTTTAGACTTTATATACACCATCGAAGAACAAACGACTATACTTTGAAAATAATGCTCTCCAGACTTTAAAAAACTTGAAATAGTTATTTGTTTACAATCCTTGGAATGTCAATAAAATTTAAGAAAAAAGTAGGTACCAAATATACCTACCGACTACCAAACTTTTCCAACATAGATAAACCAAGAGATAAAAACGTACCTATACGTTTTTGAAGTATTCTAACGTCGACCATAAAGCGTTGCTTTCAGAATCCGAATACGGCAAAATAATAATATTTAGGTACCATATTAATATTATAATTTATAATTATTATCAAAATAACGTTCTGTATGTTACCACACGCAAATAAAACAATTTCATTTCATTACCAACTGCGTAGTCCAAAGTCCTACCACCTTTATGTCAACAAACTATGGTTGAAATTAACCAAACGACAAAGCCTCCTGTCTCAAAGCGCGATAATATCACATCTCCCATTTTATCTAATTAAAAGTGAACATAATTATATCGAGTTTCGCGACCGCCCGCCGCCCGTACTCGTAGATCATGTTCGATTCCCGCGCGGGCGTCCCTTACGTCATGGTGACAGTTGACAGGTGTCATTGCGCTGCGCGAGCGCACCTCATTAGACGAGGGTAGGGTTGTCACAGTCTATAGGAAGTAAATTCAAATTACGCGTAAAGAATGTTCTAATGTGAAAAGCATACTACACTGTTCGTAATTACATAGAAGACAGATGCTAGGAACATTCCACTTCTGCAAAGTAACCAACTGGTTCATAAGAAACATAACATTGTAAAACCCCAAAAAATTGTAACAAAATCTCTAAAAAAAATGCCCCTCAGTTTCTTGCCGTATCTTCTGAGTAGTGGTTCTTTTTCCGATACGGTGGTAGAGTCATTGTGATAATTTGACGGTCATAAGTGCGTCTGTGATGCCAAAATGATTAAAGAGATTTTGATTTGATTTGAAGATTGTTTATAAAGAAAAAGTTGATGGGAGACATTTTGTAAAAATGGACGAGACTGTTATATATATGAAATGTATGAAATGTGATGCATGTATCCTGTACTACGAGTACACTACTCAGCTGTGAAATAAAATGAGAATGATGAGGCTGTGAATAATTATGATAAATCGTTTAAAGAGTAAGTAAATGTTTATATTTTAGAATGTGTAATGAAGACAAATAGCGTATAGACGTATAGGGCCTATGTACTTTTGTAACTTGTTGTCTGAAATAAACGATTTAACAATATAATTAATAGGCTAATATTTTAATTAAAAACAGGGGGTTTTTCTTTGGCAAGCATTGCTGTAATGTTAAACAGAGAAAGAATTGTGTATTTTTAGTATGGATGCATTATTCTTAAATAAGTTAACCTAAACTACACCTATAAAACTGGAAGAGATCGCTATAAGCGATAAGGATCATTGTATCTATGAAGCGTTATCTATATTTATCTATGTGCGAGATGAAACCTACGTGTGATTTTTCCGCCGTAACAGTCTGAGAACACCAAGTTAATGGCTAGTTTAACAACTTACTAACAACTGATCTAGACTGATCAAGATGACAACCCTAGCTGAGAAGTATCGGTGCATCTAGCCGGCGATAGTGTTAGAGATCCATAACGTTGGTGGTCTTTAAAAAAACATGGACGTAAACGGACGTTTACGCGGATAAACGAATTTGTTAGCGTTATTGGGTTTGATCGATGATCGCGTTCCGATCGAGTCAGGAGATAGGTTTGGCTACATAAAATAGTTATTGTGATATATTTTTTGTATATAATATGTTAGTCTGTAAGGTATATATTCTATGGGCCTCTGTTGATTTTACTTTATTGTATGTAACGCTGCCTGAAATAAAAATATATATTTTTTTCTATTGACTTAACGATGGATTTTTAAGAATAACAAAAAAAATAGATATAAAAATATATAATGTGTAGTTAAAGAAAATGATTGTCGGTGTCGGTGGAGTTTATCATATCAAGCACCAGTTTACAGGAAAAATATAAAAAAAAAGGTTACAAAAAACGATCCATCTAGTAGACAGTGACAATATAAAACCTCGGCCAAATTCTAGGTAGGTACTAGTAATAGGTGCTCGCATGAGTGTTAAAATAATTCACGAGACTATGACTTTGACAAGTCACAATTAAAAATAACGACAGTTCACAGTTGTTATCACGAACAAAGGTACACACCCGTTTAAAAAAAAGGTAATAAAAACAACTTACCATTTACATCATTTTAGAATCGTTTTTTTTTATTTTAAATAAGTCTGACATTATATACCTAATTTAGTTAATTGGAGTTGTTTTCTATCTCTTTGTATCTAATAATAAGTGTAATTGGCTTGTTGCCGTGTAATAAATATCTTAATAATTAATTTAAAACCAAATTCGATAAATAGTAATATATCATCAGCTTTTATGATTCTTCAACAGGCCAAGTCCTCTCATTGAGATCATAGACTCCTGATGCCTTCGATCTCGTCCACTTACCTCGATAATGGCCGACCGACTTCTAAAGCGAAACTTACTAATCCAAAAAGGCACACAAATTCCAAAGCATTCAAAGAAAACCCCTACAAGATACACTTCTCCATGCCTTTTCAACATCAAACTGACACAGTATACGCAACAGTTGCCATATCGCAGAATACACCATAGTACAGTACCGATACCTAAAGATCTGCACAAAAGCTATTAGGATGAAAACAAATTCCTCTAGTGGGGTCGGACCCCGAATTAGAATTACTATTTGGCATTATCTATAAACATTTTAACGTGTACGCTTAACCCGCGGAGACCCGGTGAGACCGCGCTTCCCCCGGTGAGTTCGCGCATCCCCCGGTGAATTCGCGCATCCCCTGGTGAAAGCGGTTAGGGCGGTTAGAAGGGCTTTTTTGCGATACTCTCGGGGACTGAGATTGCATAGTTTAGTTGTGAAATGGTAGAGAGTACATTAAGGTTAAATCTTGGCGGTGATATTTAAGTGCAATGGCAATACATGCATTTATTGCTATTATTAATGTTGTAATCAAATCAAGGCACTGAAAACGTGTAAAGATGTACGATGTGTCTTGTTGGACGATTTATCGATACGATTTATTTTTGGCCAAGAAATACAAACATGAATCCATAATTATTATGTGTAGATATTTTATTAACTATCAAACAGGAAACAAAAAAACTAAAATGTTGATTTAGCTGCTCAAATAGACCTAGGTATTAACTAAATTAAAAACTAAAACTGTAAAACTGTAAAACTGTATTAAATTTGCAGTATAGCTACGTAAGAAGCTATAGTGCGTACCTACCTACTAATTTAACTTAGCTAAGTAAACATTTTAATAATATGTAAGTGTGTATCCGTAATATAAGTATACCTTCCAGTAGGTATCTAATTAAATGTAGTATATAGGTATGTATAAGCATGTGAAAGTGTCGTCCCCAAAAGTTACAAATAATAAAAATGAAATAACTCTTTATTGAAACACACACATAAAATTATGAATAATAAAAACAACGTAACAAAAGTGTAACAATTGGCGGTCTTATCGCTTAAAGCGATCTTTAATAATTTGAATTTTTAACCGACTTCAAAAAAGGAGGAGGTTCTCTATTCGGTTGTATTTTTTTTTTATATAAAACTATATTACATCAATCTATGAAATATTAGAATAAATTTAATAAAATAAGAATGATCTAAAATCGTATAACTTCAAAGCTTATTTTTACGCACTACAGACCAACAGTTACTCTCTATCTACCCCTCAATTAACGTTTTCAAGGGCCTCTGCCTGTTAAAGCAACGAATATGTCCCTCCGTCACTCCATGTCTCGGAGTAACCGAGAGTGACGTCGCGTGACGAGGGGAATGTCCACAGGCTGGTGAATGTTGAGAGTCACCGCGCTTGGTCATTACGCGTAATGTTTAATTAATGAAGTGTTGATGAACTACCTACTGATTATGTTTATGAACTTATGACTATTAATTATAAATATTTGATGACGTTGAAAAACAAGAATCCGTAAGAGATTAAAAAATAATCTAGTAACCGCGTTTTTGTGCATTTATAATGCATTATCATCGAGTTGTGAGCTACCCTGAAAGTTTCAGCCGGATAGCTAATCGGGAAATGCACGAAATTTGAGTTGCAAGATTCCACCCGGAACGACAGACAGACAAACAAGAAACTGACTTAATAAAATTTATAAATGACGGAGTTCTGAGGTAACAAACATAAAAAAAGACGTGTGGCACTCGGAAACTGCCGCGGTAAAGCTATTGCATAGCATTCGGAGTGGGGGGTGTTAGGTTATTTTCGTTACGGAATTTCTGGATTCGGTCTCCACGCTCAAGGCCCGCGATAGAAGCTATGCAATAGCTTAAAAACAATCGAACAGAGAGCCTTCTCCTTTTTTGAAGTCGGTTAAAACAATATCTATATACTTGCCAATGACACTTTACTTTATAAGGCCGAGATCACGTCAGACATATCTTTGAACGCGGCCTAGTCAGCCACCGATTGTGAACGCGCAGTTACTTCTTTCGATTGGATAATTGTAGTTATACAGAAATGGCGGCTCATCCTTAGGAAACGTAAACGTAAGTTAGGAAAACTTTTACACTAATATAAAGGCCCTTCTAGATGGTCAATATGTTTCTTGCCGGCATGCAAACGACAAAATTTCGCGCGTTGTTTAGACGGTGCAAGTCAATTATTGCTTTACCATTATGGTGTGCAACAGGCAATAAGCTTGCAATGTCTAAATAGGTCTAAAATGTAATAAGAATATTCACATTTAGCGCTTTTCCGCTAAATCAGACATGAGAAAGGACTCTTTAGCATACTAGACATTCTAGGAGACTAGATATCTATATATAATCAGAACGACAGTTTTGGGATTTATATGTATTCAAAAAGGAGAAGGTTCTCAGTTCGAAGGTTTTTTTTGTATGTTTGCTACGCGATTATTCCGCCAATTATGAATTGATTTTGATGGTCCTTTTTTTGTTTGGTTGGTGATACTTCAGAGGTAGTCCCATATAATGTTTTATCAAAATTGCACATTTTTGAAAAAATCTACGAAAACAAAAAATATAAGTTTAATCTTGAAGTCGGTTCTTGTTTTTTTCTATAAATTAATTATTTGTTAGCTTCGTAAACTTTGCAGATGCCTACATTCTTCACACACACAGATAAACAAAATAAATAAACCACAAGGTAACACACAGAGTTGAATGAAACATCCATCGTTATGTAGAGACTATAGAGTCAAGAGTAGAGTAACTGCAGATACCCACAAAACGCTTCAACCGCCTGACACACGGTCGTAACCGACCGCTCCTGTTACACATTTTTGCGTGTAAGTCAACGAAATCGAAACCTTCATAAGGCTACATAATACAGTTTACGAGGAAGCCCCCGAAATGCGGCACAGTAGCTTTCGAGACCCGGTGTCGGGTGTCGCCCACGCTCGATCGACTCATGAATTCGAAATTTGTATGATGAATCGCATTTAACGCTGGTTTTCGGCGCTTTGATTGGTTAAACACAATATTGGTTCTTAATTTGAAAAATAATAGAGTTCATTGCTCTACCGTTGAACTTCGAAATTCAAAGCTGGAATTAGATGTCTCCAAACCGCATTGAACCGTTCTATTTGTGGTTCAGTTGAATCCAAGGTCAGCTTTATAACAATGCTTGTTGGTTTTAACAATTGTGTGGGGTTGTTGGTAGTTAGATTATACCTACTGTTCAGAGACAATAACTGATCAACATTTGTTTCTAGCGCGAAGATTTCTCTGTTGTCATAATTTTCTAAAACAAATACAATATTGTTAAGCACGTTACTTTAAATCGTCTAGGTAACGATAAAAGTAGGTAACTAGGCCTGATCGTAAGCGCCACGTCTACCCATAACATTTCCAGTGCCAGTTATCAATTTTGATAGTACATTGAGACATTAGCTATCAAGTTTAAACAGCCAGATTTTTCTAGCGATTGTACTTTTCAAATCTAAATACAGAATACATGCACAATTATATTATTATTTTGATGGCACAGATACATATCCATCCTTACCGAAACTTATAAAAATACTTAAATCTGAAACTTTCCCTACAATTTCCGTTCCCAAAAATACCCTCGCATCCAAATGCCTTTGAACTTAAACCGTCAAAACCGTCAATGCCGTCATAAGCATGACGTTAATCCGCTAGACAAGGAGGGAAGTACGACTCAATGCAGATTCTTATGGAGTTACAGTAGGTACGAATGCGATGGCAAATGTTCTGTGCACTCACGCGTAAAACGTGGAATTATAGTATGGGGAGTCCAGGCAAGAAAGGCGTAAGTGGTTTTGATAGAGTCGGTGTGGCGGGGTTGAAAGTAGAGTTTAAACATGCAATGTTTTATATGAGGAATTTTAGTAGATTTATACTAGACTTGTCGTCAAGAGTTTTGACAGTGAAGCCATGAAATATTGTTAAAAACCAAAAATAAAAATATATTTTTTAGAGCTCTAGGAATTTATGTGTTTAATTTGAAGTGCTCAATTATATTTCTATTTTTTGACAATTACGTAAGTATTTCTGCCGAATAAGATGCTGCCACGCTATTTTTTTGTAAGTACGTATTATAAAAAGAACTGTATTAGTGAAGATAAGATAAAGCCCTGACTCAGCCAGACCTTCCTTCGGCGCGGCGCTTACGCCCTTTCGTCGCCGGGCAACAATCGATTGTTCCACGTATTTTTGTCCGCTTTCAGTCGGTAAGAAACATCACGCCCATTCGACCGTTATGACTAGGCAGCGGAACGCACGATAAATACCTATCTCTTTCTAACACGTGTGTTAGCCCATAACACCGCACCGCTCACCTATTTGCCCAGTGGGCCGAGTGCGTACGTACGACAGTCATAAAAATAGCCCCTTTGGCGCCGAATCTTCTAGGGGCTTTCAGTATTTCGATTTTGTGCCCTCTTGTTACGGAGGGTGGGCGGAGGTATGTTTATGATTGCTTATGGTTATAGGTGTTTTTGTCTGGCATATCGACGGGTTCCATTTGGGATTTCGCTTGCTGAAATTGGAGCTATGTATTGCGATGTCTATGACTTTACGGTGTTATTTGTTTTGTAAAGGATTAAAAAAGTAGATAGACAATAATAATATATTCTGAGAATTTGTAAGTAATAATAAATTAAAATCACAAAAGTCCCGTGACATGTGACGAAGATAACATATCCACAAACCCAAGTTTCAACACTCAAAAGTATAAAACTTTTTTTTTCGACGAGCGGCGTCTATTGTGTCGCCAAGTGTTTACATTATGCGAACGCTGGCGGAATCACAAAAACATGATTTTCGAGTTGTGACATTATTAACAGAAAAATTGGCCCGATCAATGGATAGAATTTACAATTTTTGCTTTGTTAATTTTTTTGCGTGTGTCGAGCGCAGATGTCTCTTCGAAACGTCTGCTTCGATTACCGGCGGTGTCAATTCAGTTACAGCTTTATTTTTAACATCTCGTACGAGATACTTTTCATACGAACCGCGGTTTCCATTTTTACTTTTTACTCGTCTCATTAAATTGTGAGAAATGTTCTGTCTGTCGCGAGTAGACATGTTCGCCGGCGCTGTAGCGCTGTCATTATAAATTTATTTTTTAATTCAAACCCTTTGCAAGTCATGAATTTATATTGAAACCGCAAACATCAAACGCAACTACTTCTACAATAAACATGTAAAAGTACTTGTTTGCTAATTTTGAACTGCACTCAAAGCTCTCGCAAAGTGGTTTCATAAAACTGCCAACGACAGCATATTAGCGTCGTTGAATAGCAGAATTTATGAACTCGCAAACTCAATAATAGACTGCTGTTTGTATAGGCGACGACAAAAACCTAATAAAACGGTACCATCAGACGGCCCGACCTAAAATTTTAAAAGCCGTCATCAATTATGTTCGCAGAATGGAGTCCATTGCATTATGAACACTGTCCATCTTGAAAGGGCCTCTTCGGACAATAGACCCGCGTTAACCGAAACATATGGCAGTATGAAATTTCGGAAATTGGATTAAAAAGGAGAATTGTGAACTTTGTCCAGCTTATTTTGATGGGCAACTCAATGGGCGGCTGTGCATGCGTTTGTCAATTTTTAATGAAATCCGTTGTGTTTGTAAGTATTTTGACATTTGCTATTTGTGTTGGAATTATTCGTTACTTGAATGTCAATGGTATTCGATTTGAGTGACGTCTGAATTCTGTTAATATTGTCCTACGTAACAAGATAGCAGATAAACTGTAGCGCTAGTACGAAATTAATCACCTTGTGTGCTACCAATGGATGTCTGTCTAGATATAAAAAAGTGCACCAAAAAATAAAGCTTAAAATTAAATAAACATATCGCACCTTCGGTGCAACAAAGTCACAAATAGCCAAAACTGCAAAATTGAGTTACGTATGCCAAATTGTCTTAGAGCCATGCCTATATCGGGGCAACAAAAACACCCGCGAAAGTATCGCAAAAATCTACTAAATGGCGCGAGTGCCTTTGTGGTTATTGGTGCATTTTTCCATTCGTTTTGGGCCAACAAAGTTTGATTAGACAGTTGTGCCCCCGCGCCTGCGAGATTATGACGTGCGTTGGAGCTAAAGCGATACAAATGATGTAGACGAGTGCAAAAAGCCTGACTGGAATGCCTAAATAATAAGGCATAACTCATTTAACTAAATAATTCCTGGTGCAACAAAGTCACAATTCAGGACACTTTTTTTGTTTTGCGTTTTATTAGAATAATTTTAGTAATTTGAATTAAACTTTTGACATGAAACTATAGAAAACACAATAAAGCATCAATTTTATAAAGATTTTAAACCTACTACAATTAGACATCCAGTAATAAGGCAATAAATGGGAAAAAAATCTTCAAAGTCCTCTCCTGTAAAATGAGCTGTTGTGACTTTGTAGCACCGAAGGTGCGATATATCTAATAATAATTCTTGTGCATTGCATATCTAGATATCGTTCGTTTACTGCAATTTTATAAACGGCTAAATCCATAAGTATTAAAATGACTGCTCTACTAGGTACATATATCCTATCATTTTATGTGTAATATACGTAATGTTTTTATTGTAATGTATGTCTAATTTACCAAAATGTTATATTTTATGCTGATTAGTTTAATAGACTAATATGTGCTAATTAGTTAATAAATAAATAAAAAATACCAAAAATTACGTATGAATTAAGTTTTCGTCATTTATTTTTCAAAATTGTTAATCATAACCATCGAATCTTTATGAATCGTGCCTGTAATGTGAGGTACCTAAGTACAAAATGGATATAGCAAATGTACTTGCTCAAGCAGCCCGTTATGATCACTGTGCATGTCCATTGACCACTGTGCATGATGCTCGATGGCAATTATTCAAGTTTTAATCCATGAAGTGTACCTTATCTATTAAAAGTGTACTTAATCGATATTTACTCATACTTTAAATAAAAAATCGATACTTACACTAGGTATATTGTCGTTATTGCACACGTTCTCGCTCAGTAGACGGTCTCTGATCTCCCAGGCGAAGATCGAGGGGCACTCCCTCTTGTAGTCTGCTATCTTCTGGACCACCGGGGTCGTGGCAACCCTGGGCTTCGAGCCGCCGATGGCCCGGGGCTTAATCGACCCCGTCTCGTAATATCTGTGCGCAAATCTGAACTTAGTTTGGATTTTGGAAAATGGTGAAAGCGTAGTGGATTATGGGGATAAAGGCTATTTAGACGGTGCTAGTTTCTTGCTCCTTGCGTACTATTATGGTATGACGTCCATTGTGGGATGGTAAGCGTCGTTTAGACGGTGCATTTCAATTATTAGCTTACCATTATGGTGTGCAACTGCCAAGAAACTTGCATCATCTAAATCAACAATAAGTAGCAAAAAAAAAAATGATCAGACGAACAATCCTTTCTTTTACCGACACTAATTAAAACCCAAAACTTATAATATTTTAAAATGAATCACACGATTTGAAAAGGTTATTTCTGAGAGATTAATAGTGCAATGAGCATCGTATTTATTATTGAATATATGAATGCGAAAATTTGTGAGGATGGATGGATGGAAGTTTGTCACTCGATCTTTTTTTCAAAATTTTAAAATTTACGTCCAGCCATGAAAAGCCAAGTGAGTACTTAACAGTTACTTAGTACCAACACAAAAAAGCCAGGATATGAGTGAATAGAGACTCTTCTACTCTTATAAAGAACCTACCTACTGCGTAACGATCTTTAGACAACGGCTTCCCTTCCCACTCGAAAAGTATTTAAACACAATTACAAATGTAATCTCTGAAACTATCCCCTTAACTTTAAGTACGTATACCCCAAACAGCACCAAAACGAAAACCGACCCTAATCAGTTGACATAAGGATCACGCTAAAACGGTTAAGCTAAGATTCTAATACAAAGTTAGATTTACCGTCATTGGGAAACTTTTCGTGCGATTGCTAGCCCTATTTTCAAACAGATAAGGGTTAAGTAGTTTTGCTAGTTGACAAGATATGTTGGTATAGATACAGGATGTACTCGAGTTGAGTCTATTGTTGCAAGATCGACATGTGTCGATATTTAGGGCGACAATCGATGGTTGATACAGGCAATACGATTGTCGATATGTCTGTGTAGATAATAGAGGTCGGGATGTGTTTGAATTGAGGATTCTGGGGACGAGTGTGCAACTTTTGTAATGCAGCTTTTGCTGGAAGCTTATAATATGGTTTAATCGACAAAAGACCTATTCGCAATAAGACCAGGGCCCTAATTCACTATGACCACTTAGCAATTCCTTGATATAAGTAATCAACGACAACGACATGATTTCGAAGCAAGAAATCACTAAGTGGTCATAGTGAATTAAGGCCCTGTAGTCGCATAAGGACCTATTCACGATATACTTTATTCTGAAAATACTCTTTTCATATATCGTACAGGTACAGGTACCTATTCTTGAACGACTCTGAAGGTCGGTATATAGCAGACCTTTTCGTACAAAGACTTATTCTTAAAAAGACTCTTGAAGGTATATCTGAAGCAAAATTTTAAAAATAATTATTTGAACACAAACGGTACGATAGTGATTGATTGATTGATAACACTTTATAATAAACTAAAAACTTAAAAAAATAAAAAATAAAAATAGAACTTAAAAATTTGATTAGTTCAATGGGCGGTCTTATCGCATCTCTTCCAAATGAATTGCTTTTTTAGCAAAAGTTGGATTGTTCATTTCACTTCAGCGTTCATACAAACTATATTCTAAGTGTCCATAGAGTTACAAGTGCTAAAACATGCAAATACATATGTCAATATGTCTCGGAGTGATGAGAACAATGCAGTGCTAGGTGATTTTTATGGTATTAAAAATTTCTGGGTGGACCTGCAATTGTTATGAGTAGGCGTGGCGCTTACCATCAGGCGAACGACTTCCTCGTCTCATTACTCAGATCCATAAAAAACGATATTAGCCGACTTTCTCAATCACTACACCATTGACTATAGGTAAGTACACTTGGAAGCCCGTGTCTCAACGTTATGGGTGGATGAGAAGAATTCCTACTTGTAGAAACCTTATAGGAGCCATTAATTTCATTTCTAATCTGAGTCCACCTCAGGGGTCATCGAACCCGAACCGTTACGAAATCTTTACAATTCCACAAAACTATGTCAACCCCAAGACAAACAATCGCCATTGTCATCCCTTTACTCGTATTTATTTATCTAAGTTTGCTCGATTATTTAGTTATTATCGATAAGGGCCCTACTACAGTGCTCCGGGCGAATTGTAATCGCTTCGCCTGAGGCGATCAGCGATTTTGGGGGATGTAACTGCTTTTTAATTGAGTTAGAATTTTGTGGTATGATATAATAATGGTTATAGAAGGAGATTTACAAGTATTGAAATTAGATGTAAAAATAAATCATTGAAATGTGAAAAATGCAGTGTATTGAATTATTGATTGATAGATAGATAGAAAACACCCTGTGTTGTTACAAATCTTTAAAATATATGAAGACTAAGTTCAATTAAAATTAATCAACGTCAAGGCGGTCTTATCGCTCGAAGCGATCTCTTCCAGACCAATTGAACAGAAACGACCAACATAATTTGGACAGACAGTGGTTTTATGTGTCGATACTCCAAAAAAAATTTAATAAATACTATAAACAATTGAATTGGCACAACCACACACAACCAAAAAGCATAGCCCATAGATAGGGTCTAAAAATAAAAATTTACAGATTAAGAGGTCTTAATCTTTCTATCAAAATTTAGTATTTTGAGAAGAAAATGAAGCGTATATACCTGCGCAAACTTGATGACAGCATATTTATGAAAAGAGCCGATTTTATGGTTCACTGACGTGCACTGGACATATTATGTTCAATAGTTGACTGTAGGCTGTGATGTTGATAATGATAATACATTATTGTTATCATCAATAATTATTATTATTGCAATTGACGCATGCATCATGATAGAAAACTAATGGGTACTTCTCCACGATTAAACTCATGTATCATCTAGTAATAAAGTCAAAACATCAAAACGATTCAATCAGATAGCTAAATTGGTCCGCAAATGCAACAGAAATAGCAAACAAATTGTCGAAACCGACCAATTACTGAATCAAACAATAACAAATTGATCGAAATCAGTTGCGTTCAGTCGGGTTTCATTCGAATGAAACACCAACTGAGTTACAACTGGGCTAACCGTCACTAAATTATTGTTTTCCATTCATTCCCTTCTCATAGTGACAAAGGCTCCGCAAGAGATGGGTTATCTAATCGATCAGTAGAATAATCGAGTATGTTTTACTAATATACCTAATGAGGTATATTACTTAGCAAAACATACTCGATTATTAAAATTAAATAATGAATTATTTTTACGAAATAATATCGATTTTTTCGACCATAGTGAATTAGTATACCTACACGTAGCATAAAAATATAATCGAATAGATTTGAATTGAATAACTGGAATTCACATAAATAAAATCATTATATATTGGCAACTATAATAATACAAGCTTATATCAATTAATATAATAACATTTTTTGTGTACTAAATCATACCATAAATGTGTGGGAACTTTAGTGAATTAATTTAAAACTACAAATCAAGGCATTGATAAAATCTAGAAACTTAAACTTTCACTTGTGATTCGAGTTGATTAAAACATATCGATATTTTCGCAAAGTTTCACCATCCGTAGTTATCGAGCGATGAAAGTAAAGTTGCAGTGATTCGATCAGAGCTTGGGGGGTCAAAGATTAGAGATGTGATATTTTCCGGAGGCCCGAGTACCCTTATCTGAGATTGTTTTTGAAGTGGTTATTTAAATGTAACCGAGTTACTGCACTTGGTGACGCTCTGCTGCTGACGTGGTTATAGGTCAAGAGGGATGCTATGAATATTTTGGCACATGGTTAAACATTTCATTAACTTTAAAAAGAGGATCGTTAAAAATATACGGAGGTGTAGGTAAGACCATAATATTTACGGGATGAGTTAATATCGACAACTTTAAAAAGATTTTTGGTGTACCCGATACTTTTCTAATAAAATTCGAATAAAAATTCGAAATCACCAGAATCGACATTATTCTTTTATTGTTCATTTCACATTTCTAGAATCAGATAGGTTCAAAACTAAACTACTTTGAAAGTTGACTTCCAAATAAAAAGCTGATATTATCTCCAGTAAACAAAATCCGTAAACTAACTCTAAATCCCCCAATAACACAAAAAGTGGAAACCCACCGGGGTACCTCCTTAATTAGGAGTCCTGCCACGCTTGCCTTTTATTATAAGCCCTAAGGAGTTCACCCCCTTCGAAGTAATTGGCACGATAAGAATGTCAGTGTGGGAATGAGCTAATCGCACTTGCAGTCGGCGGCAGAAAAATTCCAATTCGGATCCGGGAGAGGAGTTTAGCCTCGATATCATGGAATGGAATAGAAGTCTTCGTACGATGTAGGTTGTTGATCTGGGGCATAGGTAGATTGTATCAGAAATTATTAGTACGTCTTGCTAGGAATTGATAAAATTCGAGAGAACTGGGTATTATACAGTACCTACTCGTACCTGGTGCTCTAGAATTTATTATTTTTAGGAACAAATTATTACTTGAGTTGACAGTTAGATCTAAATTTCGAGAAAGGTGTATTGGTATTCTAGATTTCATCCGAGTGAATTAAGGCTATTCAGATTACTAGGCCAAATCTGACACGCTTAAGCCTCTTAAATTTTACCAGACTACTCGTGTACCATAAAACTTCACAGAGAAAAAAGCCATCATTTTTATTTAACAGAAAAACTATCATAGTCGATTGTTTCTACACTTCGGCAACAACTTGTTTCGCCAATAGCCTAACAAGCGAAACATTACAAAATAATAACACATGCCCAGAGGGGCGCATTGTAGGGTTCAGGGGCCAAATATATTTTCCTATAAGATCTCTTCAAGTGGCGTCAAGCGGTCTCCGCTGCAGGGGTGCCAATTACTAGGAAATAATGTTTTATTTTCGTTTTTATTTTAGGGCGGTCGTGGGACTGCCCTGAAAGGTACACCCTGTATTAAAATAAGTCAAGTCTTTGAATGACGTCTTTTGCATTTTTTATTGTTTAGTTTGACATTTCTGTTCTCATGGCTCTATTATTTTGTCAATCAGCACCTATGAATATGGTGATTTTATTTTAAGTTCTATTTGACTTTATATAATTTCAAATTTAAATTACCTACATATTTAACAACTTATTATTGGACGTAGATCTTTTCTAAAATTTTGATGTAACTTCAGCTTTACCTTTATCGTACCGTATCATTCGAGATTAAATAAAAAGAAAAAAAAATACTTTTATCTTCTACATCAAAGCGAGCAGTTTTAACTACTTTAGATAAGCTAGAAAATCTCATTGCTGTGAACAGTCAGCCTGTAAGCACTTGCATGGAATCCGTCGTCCTAATCGAGAGGGATCAAATCCGCCTTGATCTGCAGATAAAATCGCAATCAAGCAATAAACTCAGCGTGGAAATTACCCCGGCACCCCATTGCAGCCGCTGTCGATTCCCAACGCGTCGCCCGCAGAGCACACGTCTACAAAAACAATGCTCTATGGGAATGTAAGCGACTATTGTATTGATTAAGTCATTGAAATATTCCTTAATTTTGTCCACGACTTTTATTGTTGTGACCCATTGTGCGGCGTCTTGGGCGGTACTATGGGAATTCCATCAATTTGCTCGCGTGGCGTCGAATCGACCCCGTCTTGGCGATTCGATTCTTTCCTTCGACAATGGTTTTGTGCTAAATAATTCGTTTATTCGTGCTGCGATGTAAAAGTACTCGATTTAATTGTTATGGGTGCTTAGTGTAGTGTTTGTAAGGAGGGAATGTGGGTTACTTTGACTTAAAGTCATTCTTCTATTGAAAGTTTTGAGGAAAAAATATGTCTGACAAAATGCTTTGACAATGAAATATTGTACACTAATATGCTTAAAACTAGCTCGGTAGAATTATAAAGGGATACTTAAATATTGGGATTGATTATTCTGATTTATCATTTCATCAAGGTCCTCATAACTTTAAAGAAACTGACGTATGCGACTCTTTTTGACAATTTTTGTGTGCAATAATAATAATAATTGGGTATGGAATTCTTAAAAATTTAAGGCAATATTTATGAAATCTGAACACATGTTTATGAATATGTCTGAATGCTAAACAGTAGCAGAATAGCATAAACTGGTACTGACCTGCCTAGTATCTTGGACACGCAGCCGTTGGAGACCTGGAGGATCCTGCTGATGTCACAGGGCCGCGCTCCGGAGTGCGCCAGCTCCACAATCTTCTGCCGCGTAGAGTCCGGCAGTGGCCGTCCGTTGACGTAGACCCCGCCCAGCTGGTTGATGCCACTGTGGCCAGCGGAGGAGCACCCAAACAGCGCTCCCCCGCCCATAGCCGCGCTGTGCATCAGCTCATCTGAGACAAAGACGAAATGATCTGAGAAACCGTCGAATTGCTTTTGGTGCCCACGATTTCTTACGGTTGGTTTGTGGCTACGAGGGAGATCGTTGGGCATGTACTTAAAGATACGGGAGCTAAGGGAAGGACTTCCTACCTAACTACTTAAGCTTCAACTTATTTCGTTTGATAATTTGTAATTTTTCTTATATTGGGTAAGTACCTATAAAAACATGCAATAATTGTGTGTTTTTATATGTTATGCGGAATTTAATTTATTTTTGACGTGTCTTGTTTAACGTACCTACATAGTTACCTGTGCAATAAAATTCTCATTCTGATTCGACAAAACATATTAAAATATAACATACCTACATCAGCATTTATTGCTGAAACTTCTTCACTTTCAAGTGGTTATTGTTCAACAAAAAGATGCGCTAAAAACCGGTTTTAAAATTGTAAAGGATTCTCTTCTATTCTTCACAGATAATATCTTCTTAACCACTATCTAACCTCTATAGAAATAGATCGGTGCGTCTTCAGCAAAAAATGAAAATAAATAGCGATAAAAAATAACGTAACCCTTTTAAAAAACTAATCCGATAAGCGAAAAAAATGTCCAATACAACGGTTTCGCGGTGCAAAATAGAAAACCGCACATTTTTTTCTAATCTTTTCTTTAAGATATCTTTGAAATATGTTTTATGTTGTAATTGTTGAGTCCTGCTAAGTCCTTCTTCAATATCGTTTAAAAATTGAAAAGGTTTTTCATAGCAAACTTAATGAAAAATAAAGTTACTTAGTTGAATATTGAAAAGACTTAAGGACTTATCTAGGTATAAGTTTATAAAAGCTCTAGTTAAGATGTTTAGAATTATTTGGTTATGAAAAATTAAGGTGTTTAGAAACAGTTAAATGTATAGAGGATATTATTTATTTTTATTTGGATCTAAAGCTAATTTATGTAATAATTATATACCTAACAA
Source organism: Petrophora chlorosata (assembly GCA_951640565.1). Taxonomy (NCBI): domain Eukaryota; kingdom Metazoa; phylum Arthropoda; class Insecta; order Lepidoptera; family Geometridae; genus Petrophora; species Petrophora chlorosata. Next base: position 7,969,086 of record OX621203.1, on the reverse strand, counting down.
TAAAAATTAAGTGTAAGTTTTAAAGGTAATAAATAAAAGAAACTCATTTGACGGAGCACCGATCTGCAACCTTATATGACTCATTGTATCAGTAGCCCATACGAAGTTTTTATGTATATAAGCTTTGACAAACTTTGGTTGCCGCTTACACAAATTTGCCAAACCCACTAGCCAAAAGACACAGTCTAACATCTTCGTTTGTTTCTCTTGTGTGTAACCTTTTATTCTGCAAAATTACAGCCAACATGTTATCTCCAATTATAACCGCCTATGTTCAGGCCAATACTTTTGAATAGGTGCATTAGATCGCATGCACACACCCGTCTGGCGTATCTTCCCTTTTTACTGACCCTAGCAAACTCGCGGTAAAAAGTGAACAATTGCGGACAATTGGTTGCAATTTGTGGGCGAATTTAGGGCAGGCCCTTGATTAAACCAAGGGGGGAGGTGGGCCATTGTTTTTGGCCCTTTTTTCGTCCCTTTTTTCTGTAGTCGGTATAATTTCGCAAGATCGTGTCGGGAATCCGAATGTGCAGATTACTTCTTTGTTTTTGAAGTTTGCAATTTTGGGCAGATTGGATTCTTTGATTAGGTGTCGATTATATATCTTATCTTATAGCGGGTTTTAATTTTTTTTGGAATGTGCCACAATTTTAACCTAGTCTGTCAATTTATAATTGTTTATTTGTTGAACCATCGCGGTAGAAATGTTGCAGAGTGAAATAATAGAAAATGACTGGGATCGCGGTTATGGAAAGCTGGAGAAAACACTGTTGGAGGAAGTTTCTTCTAAGCATGTACCTGAACGAGTCAGTGAGTAAATAGGTAAGTTGAATTTGATCGCAATTTTTTTATACACACAAGCACGCGTTGAGTGTTGTTTTTTTACAGATCACCGATCTTAATTTTTCTCACCGGAATCGAAATTTCGATTTAAATTCACCCGTTAACGACTTCCATGCCTACAAGCAAACAGACTCACTTCGCGTCACCAATTAATTGACGTGTTCGAGGGGGTACTACCGGTTCTCACCTCGAACTCGATGATCGCACCTCATGCGTGGGCGCGGCTAACAAGCGAGAGGCTGTTAAAAGCACAATGGACAATCGGGGTAGTGCCCCAGTAGTGTATAGGGGTAAGTTGTGAGATTCAGGCGATTATGAAAAATAACTCTATGTTTTGTAATAATTGTTTTGTTTTAAGATTGATTTATTAAATTCAATGAGATATGTCATTGATGCATATTTTTCTACCAAGGACTTTGATTAAATTGCTCTGATTTAACTTATATACCTACCTAAGTGCAAGCAAACAAAATTCAAGCCGTGATAAAGGAAACTTATTAGTAAAAACATGTGAAAAATAGAACAAAGTATCAAATCAGTAGGTGTATAAACAAACCGCTTTCGATTTAGTCTTCCTTTTTACGATTTTTTTTGTTTTACAGATATCATCGCTCCCGCCTCCGCTTACCGCCCGCTAATGCCCCACGCCCGCACCCTACGCGTGTCGTGTGAGGGAGCGTTTTAATTTCAGAGGCGCAATTTATTCAAGCGATTTATTTTTAATCCCCGTTTTTATGCCAGTGCTATAAATTCCATTTGTACATGTAGTTATATTTTAGTTTTTGTTGTTTATAGTTTTAGTGTATGGTCGGGGAAATTGTTTTACGTCACTGGTAATATTTTGCCGCTATAATTTCTGTTTGTTAATTTCACCTATATATATATGCACTACGTAAAGTTCAAATATTGCGGTGCTCGTGATAGGTATTTGATATATCGTCCCCTTTATGCAAAAACCCACTAAGTGAGCTTTTTAATTTTTTAACATTAGTATGATCAGTATGATGTATAGATCTTGAAGAGGAGATTCTAATAGTATTCGTAACTCATTTTTGTTAAAAAGCGCACTTAGTTAGTTTTTTGCAGTAAGGGGACGATATGTTGGCTTAATTAGTAGAATTTAATTCCTAGGTTTTATGCTACATATATAACTATTATACCTAACTGTTGTACTCTTTAAGAGTTTGCTAGCAACACTGTGGCTACTCATTAGATCGAAATTAATTTTAATTCTTATTTAATTGGATATGTTTATTTGATACAGATAATAGCGAAGATGTGATCTGAGTGTCATTTTTTTAGCATATTACGATAAACTAAACTATATACATAGCATAAAACGATCAAAATAAGCTCATTACATTTCCACTGCTGAGACACGGGCCTTCTTTTATAGAGTATGGGCCATAATCCACTACGCAGGCCCAGTGCGGGTTGGCAGATGTCACCTGTCCTTGAATTTTGTGATTAATTCTTTTGGACATGCCGGTTTCCTCACGACGTTTTTCTTCACCGTTTTTAGAGCAAATGTGAAATCCGCTACATAACTTAAGAAAGTCAGTGGTGCGGGGCGAGCGGGATTTGAACCTCAGGTGCGTCGCATCGAAAGTCACACATACTCCCACTGCGCCACACCCGCTCTTGCCACTGAGCCACACTCGCTCTTATATATCGCATAATACGATAAACTAAGTTAATTCAATTATCCACTTAACTTATCTCCTAAACAAAAAGTAAGCTAATTCTCCAAAACAAAAAAAAAGCGTTTATCAAACAAGCTGTCAGCTAGACATTAATCAAACGTTAAATTATCTATATACGTACATAATGAAACACTTTTATTACATAAGGGTCGTCACCCTGACAGACACACCTGGCGTCTACCCCCACTCACCAACCCCTCTTATTATTATTTTGTATCTGTTTTTGAATTGTTTAATCCAAGGGTGGTTTAATCGTACGGTAAACGCCATTTTGGATGCGTCAAATCCTGTTTTGGATGGTTTCGGAAATATGGGCATTGTCCTTTATGTGCAGATTAGCATTACGGATTATTATTATATTGACATTGAGGACAATTAAAATAAAATCCTTTTTTCGTAGAGAAAATAATAAAATAAAATTTAAAATTAGCATTACGGATTTCTATTATATTGACATTGAGGACAATTAAAATAAAATCCTTTTTTCGTAGAGAAAATAATAAAATAAAATAATATATATATTTTTTTATGTAACTTAATGACGAGACGAGCTGGTCGTTTGCCTGATGGTAAGCAATACGCCAGCCCATAACAATAACAGCACCACCCAGAACTTTGTTTTGCAAAATCCTGCGCGGCGCTGTATTGCGCTCGTCACTCTGAGACAATTAGCTGTTGAGTCTTATAATGCCCAGTGATTTCGCTGGCTACAATGCCCTTTAAGCCGGAACACAGTAATGCTTGCGCACTACTACTTGGCGGCTGAATAACTGGCAAAGCGGTGGTACCCACCCAGACGGCCTCTCGCATACGAAAAACCTACCACCAGTGAAATAATGAGTAATAGCTATAAGCAGATAGATATATCGATTGCTTTTTGTGGCTTACTAATAATTACTCGAATAAAAAGAAAAGTACAAAAACAGACTCTATTAAATTCTTATTCAAAATAATGAGAAAAATAAAAATTCTAATATAAAATATTGTTTTTTTTGTTCTTAAATTGAAAACTGTCGTTACAAAAGTGGCATCAATTGGTTAAAAACCAAACTTTTGCTTTACGATAAATTTTACGATACGTCATTGACAAAGCCCGTTTCTTCGTCTGACATAATTTATAGTTATTATACCAACCACGCCTCTAAAATGGAAGAAAAAACGTTCATTCACAACTTCTATTGGAGATGTTATTGATTTTTTCAAGTCTTTTGACGATTTGTTAACTTTTTTTAGAATTGCTAAACATTTTAATGTCAAACATTTTTATTTGGAAGTGTTTTGATAAACGTTTTTTAATTTAACTTTTTTTGATAAATTATCTCTTATAGAGTAGGTATATTACGTAGATAAAACCTAAGGGATATTTATGTTAAAACAAGTTTAAGTTACAAATAATTAACATATTTGGGCATTTTACTTTCTAAATACTCAAGATCAGGCCCCCTACCCATATGTCCGCGAAGTGCCATTAGTATATCGTGCTGAGCTCAAGTATAGTATAGCTTCACTGCAACTCATGAGATACGGTCTAATTATTGTCAATTCAGGGAAGAAATCCTATTTATTTATACCAAAACACGATAACTACAAGTTGAGATAAACTTAATGGGACAATATATGGCATCATAAGATATTGTCGCAGTGAATCTCCACCTTAATCTGAGCTAACACGATATACGTATGGCGCTTCAGGGACATATGGGTACCGGGGCAGTTTTTAAATTCCTAAATACGATTAAAACATGTTATTAGTGATACCTATTAAGCGGAAACAATTACTAGATAAAAAATAACGTTCCAAATTCAAATCCATTTCACCGAAACGAGAAATTGTCACATCGTTCTCGAAACGAGTACTCAATCATTAAAATTCCTTTAGCGCTGCAACAAAGAAAACGATGTTTATCTCTCTCTAACAAGTGTTTTTCCGGTGTATTTGTCTTTATCTGTCGTATAATGTGACACAATCGCCGCATGCTCGGTTTGCTTGGCTTCAAGCATGGCGTAATTATATTTTGTTTTGAGCTGTGAGCCAAACTATTAGCTAAGTTCTACTTGTACGAAAAAGGAACAATAGAATTCGAAAGAGATTTTTCTTTTGTCGTAATTGTTTTGTAAAAGTAGGGGTAAAAGACGTTTTTATTCAAGTTCTATTCTATCAATTAAAGTCAAGATATTTTATGTAAGACTAAAGCTGTGCCTACCGGTGTCACCCGTGTAGACCAAAGGTTAAAAACGGTTCGGAGAGATCTTGTATCTCTTCTTTTCCTTTACCTCGTATTAATTCCGGCTTTGTACAATAGGTGCGAACAATGCATACGGCGAGCGGACATCGTCTTACCTGGTTCCTCGACTAATTAACAATCTACCTCCGGATTTGATTAATGATCTCACACCACTAAATATTAAAGTTAAACTTAAGGCTTACTTCTTGAAACACATTGAATGTTAAGATTGCTAAGAAATGTACTTACCAATATTCTATCTTCATAGATAGAGTTATTAGATGATTGTGTACCTAATATCGATGTAGATTAATTATGGTATTGAACACAAACCTCAGTGGTTTACAAATGCCATGCAACTTACTATTGTAATTTTATTTTAAAAGGATAAATAAATAAAAAATAAAAAATTATTCTGTGCCTTTACTAGGGTTCACAGTATCTAGAAAACCAGGAACTACGAAGACCACACAACACCCAGACACAAAACAAATACCTACTTGCGCTTTTCTGTACACGAACATTTGTCCCGTAGCGGGAATCGAATCCGCCACCTCGAGCATGTGACTTACCCAAACACTACGCCACAGAGGCTGTCCAAAATGCATTTGTTGGTGGTCACCAGGATTTTATGCGTTTTTGCGAAACGAATTTATCATTTTGCTGGAAATATGTACCGATTAAAATTACAAGCTGAAGTGGCAGTGAGCTGGTCATATATCTCATAAGTCATATTCTCATATAGCCATTGGAGTTATGATTGACTTGGTAATTAAATTGTAATTCATTTAAATAATCTGACATGTAACATTGTTATTAATAAATAAACTATGAACTATGAGTAGACGTACCCTTGAGCGGAGATTGCGAATCGGCAAACGTAATTTAGGACGCCCAACGGCCAGATGGAGCGACAACTTGCGGGGCGATTGGCAAAAACTGGATGAGAAGAGCCGAAGACCTGACTCACTGGCGTTCATTGGGAGAGGCCTAGGTGCAGCAGTGGACGACTACAGGTTCTATTAGGCTTTTTATATAGGTGGTAGAGTCATGGTGATAATTTGACGTTCATAAGTGCGTCTGTGATGCCAAAACTGAATAGAGAGATTTTGATTGATTAAGGCTGATGATGATGAAGTACGGATCATGTTGCAAAAGCGCTCTAACTCTAACTTATCTTAGACCGTCTTCGTTATCTAAGCCGTTGCTTAACAAACTAACGTAAACAAAACGTAAGTTACCCCAAAGCCTTAGTTAACTTCTATTCTAAGTGAGAACCGAAAGTCAACAAACTTCGTGTTGCCAAGTAGGTAAGTATGATAAAATTCCAAGAAAATTGCGATTTTTTGAGAATTATTTATATAAAGAGTTTTTCAGTTCAAAGCATAATACTTGTAAATTCCCTGAATTTTAATTAATTTCCCTGTAAAAGAGAGACTCATCAGTAGTGCAATAATTGGTATCTTTATTGGTTTTTTTTTGTCTGAAATTTTTTTTTTGATCCCTCTGCCGAATACATAACGAATTCGTCTCTTTTAGTAAAGGTAAAAAGGTAGGCAAAGGTTCATAGTTCATAGAGACCTTACTACTGCTATCATGTTACTTGTAATATTGGTGGTAGGTTTCTCGTATGCGAGAGGCCGTCTGGGTGGGTACCACCGCTTTGCCAGTTATTCAGCCGCCAAGCAGTAGTGCGCAAGCATTACTGTGTTCTGGTTTGAAGGTCATTGTCGCCAGCGAATTTACTGGGCATTATGAGACTTAACAGCTAATTGTCTCAGGGTGACAAGCGCAGTGCAGCGCCGCGCAGGATTTTGCAAAACAAAGTTCTGGGTGGTGCTGTTATTGTTATGGGCTGGCGTATTGCTTGCCATCAGGCAAACGACCAGCTCGTCTCGTCATTCGGTTAATAAAAAAAAATTGAATATCATAATAAAATAGATTACCAGATTTTAGAGAAAATATAAGCTGAAGTGGTTATGATCTTGTTTATCTAAATTTTGACAAAATTCTTCACATCATGTAGAAACTCCCATTTTCAAGCGGAAATCCTTTAGTCTAGCAACACTGGTTCACAAGTACGGCACCTAAGTAAGTAAGTTTGTTTGTACAGAGGTCAGTTAACTTTAACGAGTTGCAAACTTGACCGTTGCTCAGTTAAGTAGGTATGGAATATGTATGCGGACGAAAAGTTGAGTTTAAGTTATTTGAGGTTTAACAGTATCTACCTAAAGATAGTAAGGGGCAAATATTCGTAGAATACCTAGATCATTAAAGTAAAGTGCAAAAGATGCTGCCATCCATGAAAGGTGGTGCCATCTCGCATTTCTTTTTTTTTGTTCATTTAGTTGTAAACATCTCCTAATTTTCTAGTTAACTGCTATTTGTGAAGGCTTTTAATTGGCTTTTTATATTGAATTGTCAAATTATTTTGTAACAACAGCTGTCTCCCAAACAAAATAAAATAATAAATAAATAAATAAAATGCAGTCCAATGGTTTAGATGGTGACACTTTACATCACATAAATATAAGTTTTCCCAGAAATTTTATGGGATCCGGGCACTAAAGAATTATATAAAAAAATGCCCACGTCTTGCCGAGGTCTGGCTCATTCCTTGCTTAAAGATTAGCGTTAGCCATTCAGCGCGGGAATGCAGCCAGCGTTCTTGGCACCTTGTCTCATGGACACCACTTGTATTTACATGTTTAGTTCTATGTAGTTCTATGTATTTAAGTATCTTTATAATAGGGTTGTTTGTACTTATAACTAATTTATTATAAATAAATATTCCTTATTAAATATTCAATTTATTCACGGTACTAATTGTGGTTATATTTTCTGTAAAAACTGCAGCTTTTATTTGTAATTGATTCAGATTCAGATTTTATATCATTTCCATTATATACAAGATGTAATTTGGTATACAAACAAAGTCCATCGACCCCGTCACAACAAAATTAGAATGGAGGACGCAATTAATGGGATTTCAAAGTCATTAGTAAAAAGGTTTTTAAATATTACATACGTTTTTTTAAACTAGTACCTAGGAAATGGCAAAAACGAAAACGGCAAAAAAAAATAAAAAAAAACGGCGCAAATATACAAATGTCAAACGAGGTTGCATGTTTGTGCCGTTTGGGGTAGAAACATTAGGACCGTGGGGGCCGAGCACACATGAAATGTAAAGGGACTTGGCAAAACGTCTGGTGGAAGCGACGTGTGACCAGAATGCTGGCTCATATTTGGGTCAGAAAATCAGCATTGCCATTCAGCGTGGCAATGCGGCCAGCGTTCTGGGCACTTTCCCCTCCACCATAGGCCTTTTACAATAATTGTATTATATTTTGTATATGTATTTAAGTTATTTTGTATATATATTTAAGCAATTTTTAGTTTAGATTTACAAAGTACCTAGGTGTTTTTCATATTTTGTATATGTTTCATCCATCATTTAGACCATAGAATACGTTGTTATAATAGTTATAGAGATAAACTAGACTTTTATACCCCCACTCAATTAAGAAAACTTCAAAGATACGTGTCCTGACAAATGAAATCTTATTTACTTGAAAATCTCGACATTTTAATTGTTCATTTGTTCGAAAACCATTTTATACAGAGTTCCTCTTTAAAGATTAAAAATCCGTTCTAAAACAAAGTTTAAAAGATAAAATAATTAAATAATAAATTAGCATTAATTAAATTAAACTAAAATAAATAGCATTAGCCAAAATAATAAAATGGAATGAATGGCCCTCTTCCACCACCTTTTGTCGTAGAAATCCTTACAGGTCCTCAAAATATTTCTATACATTGCAAGTTTAACTTCGCGAAGTTCTGGCAAGTGCTGCCAGTTGCCTGGATGCCGCTCGTTCCAACTTAGGCAATGCCTTTGTGAGAGGCCAGCCCGGGTTACTGTCGGTTCTCGACCTTCATGCGAATTCAACTTGGGTTTTGTACTATTTTTTTATTTATTTCGGTACTACTTTCAAGTTAGGTATACTTTTTTGATTAATTCCAAATACTTTTACCCTTCAAAAGTCATTTTTTAAACAACGACTATTAAATTGTAATTCTCCAGTAAAGATATATATTTACGTTTAGACGTTTACATAACTGTTATGTCACTTAATATTTTGAATGTAAGCTTATACTTTATATCCACCAACCCGCAATGGGCCAGCTTGGTGGATTATGGCCAATACACCTCTATAATGGAAGGGCCAAGTCCCAGCAGTAGGAACGTAATGGGCTGATGATGATGATACTTAATAAGCCTTTCACACTTCTCACAAACTGATGAATCTCTTATGCTCAAAACGAAGCCGCACACTCATGCATCATATTCCTTTAACGACCTGAAAAATTGGTGTAAATGCTAAACAGCATAAAGTCATACCTTGTACCATTTTTATACAAAACCATTAAAGACAGAAATTAATCTGGAATTATTATTTATATTTACACCGCCGACCTCTCACTCCATTAGTTCTTTCCATACAAAGGTTAACTGGTAGAGATCGCTTTTAGCGATAAATCCACCCGTTTTACTATAGTTTATAAGAGTCTTTCCTGTACCTTGTTAATTTCTTATTTGGTGTACCATAAAGCATTATAGTATAGTATATTATAGTATTGTATCGTATTGTATTGTATTGTATTGCATTGTATTGTAATGTATTGTATTATTGTATTCTAGAATACCCACCAGTACGGTCCGTAATCGAGTTGCACTAGTACCGACCCCAAAACCAAATCCCAAAGTCCTAGCCAGAAAGTCGGGAACTCTCTCTTGTGTTGTAACTTGTAACTTGTTGTAGTTGCAACAGTTGTATAGTATAGTTGTAAACAAGAGGCCAAGTCGCTGCCTGCCTTGTTAAAGTGCTATAAGCGTTTCTTTGGATCTGCATAGTTTTAAATTATAATGCAATACATAACAACACTTTATTACACACTATAAAGGAATACGCTTTTTTATAATAAAACTTAAGAAAATGGGCACAATCGCTAAACAGCGATCTCTTGCATTCAACCTTAGAATGGATAGAAATTCTACTATATATATATATATATATATATATTTGAAGATGTATGTAGTTACTTTAGGACTTGGAATAGCACATAGGCTACGCGAGTGAACCGCGGGTCGCAGATAGAATGTCATCATCGTCATCAGCCCATTACGTTCCCACTGCTGGGATACGTGCCATCTCTCATAGTGAGAGTTTGGGCCATAATCCACCACGCTGGCCCAGTGCGGGTTGGTGGATGTCACATGTCCTTGAATATTAGTGATTAATTCTTGGACATGCCGGTTTCCTCACGAAGTTTTCCTTCACCGTTTTTAGAGCAAATGTTAAATCCGCACATAACTTAAGAATGTCAGTGGTGCGGGGCCAGGGGGATTCGAACATGGGTGCGTCTGATCGAAAGTCGCACATGCTCCCACTGGGCCACACTCGTTCTTTAGCTAGTATGTAAATAAAATAAAAAAGTAGATAGATATAAATTTAAAGTAGATCTATAACTGGATAATAAAACACATATTGTTAAGACACTTACAAAATTTAGATTGTGATTCAAACACGCCATCGGGATCAAATATCGACCAGACTCTATAATTTTTGTTTGTTAATAATTAATTTTTAGAAAAAAACAAAAACCGACTTCAATGTATCTTCGAAGTCCAAGGTCACATATCGATGAAATTTATATGGGACCACTTCGTAGCTATACTGAACCCGACGCAAAAAGAATTTTTCAAATCGGTTCATAAATAACGGAGTTCTGAGGTAACAAACATAAAAAAAAAACAATCGAACAGAGAACCTCCTCCTTTTTTGAAGTCGGTTAAAATGGGACATTATTTCTTCTCAACGACGTCTCACCATTATAAATAACATTGCTAAAATGTTTTTTAACCTGTAGGATATGGGATGAATCCGACTAAACCCGATTTTAGGATGAACTAGTTTGGCTAGATTAGTTTGTACGGAAGAACTTAGAACCCGTCTAGGATTTCTTCGATTCCACATTTTTGGCTCTATCCTACCCTTAGGCGTTTATTCATATAACACGAAGCCGACGAAAAAAAGAAGTTGCGTTTTCTGGAGGAGCATACTCCTGAAGAAGCTTTTATGTACCACGTAGTTGTGTTTTAGCCTTTTGTTAGGCCTAGGTCAGACTAGTTTGTCCTAAAATAGGGATTGGCCGGTAACAGGTACAAGAAATAGTTGTTAGTAACATACCTTTGTGAGGCATCTTCCAGAAGGCCTCCGCCGCCGTGGTGGGTTCCCGCGGCGGCGCCACCAGCCCGCCAACCAGCGTGGTGGCGGCGTGCGCGGGCGCCGGCGCCGGCCGCCCCCACCCCCCGTGCAAAGCCACCCTTAAACCTACCCCCACTCCTCCCTAACCCCCTCCTAATTCCCTAACCCTCTATTATCTATCTAATCTATGATAAAATCTGTCTCTTCTATATCACTAATCTATGATTTCCGCGCCCAAAAGCACGGCATCCGCTTCGTGACCTGCAAAGAAAGAAATTCACGTTAAAGAAATTTATTGACCCCAATACCGCATAGACAATCGCATCATCAATTACAATCAAGGCTCGTCTCTCTTTGATGCTGTCCCTCTCATTCGCACAGTGATCTGACTAGGGCTGCCCACCCGCACTACTTATATTGGTATACCTATGTATTGAAGAATTTTTACTAATTTTCAATTTGGTATTTCAATAATAATAGTATAGAGAAAAAGAGCAGTAGATACCGATAATGTGAGATACAGAAAGTTAGTACCATTAACAGCCAGATTTGTTGTTTGTTGTATGCCAAAAACGTACAAAGTATATATGGTATAGGAGTAGTATAGAATGTTGACTAGTTTGCAGTTTGGTACTTATTTGATAATAAATACCAAACTGAAAACGAGAAAAAGTAGGTAAGTTAAGATTTTGCACCAATAAAAACTAGATTTGTATTCCTAAGTGTACTAACATATTACAAAATAAGAGAGGAATTCGAATAAATGTCGATTAAAAATTAGCATTTCTAAAAAAATGCAATTTTTTTATGATAGCATTATTTCTTTTATACCTACTATCAGTTACCTTTCAGAAATAGTAGACAGCCCTAGGCGTAACGAACGAGACAGAAATAGTAGACTCGTAGTTACTAATTGGTAGATGATGGTGCTGAATTGTGTTGGAAAGCACCAAGCGCCATCTATTGTTGCATAGACGAAATAGCGGCTCCGTATCGTGAGTCGATAATACCCGATAATGATCGATGTGGTAATGAAGTGAGATGAGATGGTACCACCCGCGTGGTCGGAAAGTCGGAACGGTAGTCGGAGCTGTCCGTTCTGTTTGATTTTTTTATTGTTTGTCTGAGACGTTGAGTGCGGGTGATCAGGTCATGCGTGCTCTGCTGTTTGGTTTGAACTTTGAGATTGGTAGACTGTAGTAGGTAGGTTTTATTTGCGTATCGTCATTCGTATCGTCAAAAACAAGTAGGTTTTCTCGACTGTTTTTTTTACGCTTAATAGATCTATGTTTGGCCACTATCTCGCCTGATGTGAAGCGATGATGTGGCCTAAGATGGGGCACATAGATCTAGAAAGACGGCAGTTGAGCGGCTAGTCATACCCGTCTCCCCGATGGTTCACCGAACATCATCCCGTTCGTTCGTTTTTTATATTTGATACCTCAGAACTCCGTCATTTGTGAATCGATTTAGAAAATTATTTTTGCGTTGGGTTCAGTATAGCTATGAAGTGGTCCCGCATAAATTTCATCGATATTTGACCTTGGACTTCAAAGATACATTAAAGTCGGTTTTTGTTTTTTTCTAAAAAATAATTATTATATTCATGATTACATTTTTGCAATTTACGATGTTGAACGCAGCGTTGTTATTTAGATATTAGCCAGAAATAAATGCAAAACATCTATTAAATTAAAAAAGAAAAGAAATATATATTTCATAATGGTACAATTACAATTTATTGCGACTCTAACTACCGAACTAGGTGTTGACACACTTGTATCTTGGCAGTTAACTTCTTCCTAGTTTTGTTCTGACTTTTGTAAATGGGTAAGTTAAGTTGAGTGGATTAACAATAATAATAAGTCTCATATGATAGACCGGTTCCCAGCCATTAAAAATTCATCAAAAGTAATTTTCATATCTCCAATAATAGTCCTCCCATTTATCGGGGGCTGTCTTTGATTGCATCTTCTTAATGTTGCAATAGAGACAGTCCCCGATAAGTGTTGCCCATTACATATCTAAATTAAATGCTCTAAGAGGCCTCTACGTGTTGGACTCATGACCCCGCGCAAGCCTTCCAAAGGACCGGGTGTATAACCCTATAAATAAGTTATATTAATAGAGCGAATGTATTTAGGTTTGGGTAGGTATGTTACAGTAAGTGATTAAATTAATGTCGTACATGTTCAACTAATGGAAAGTAAAAAAATACCTACATTACGGAGGTAGGTAGGTACACACATGGCTGATGACATTATGATGTTGGTACCTAACAGTCCTCTGCCCTATCACACTGATGATTTGCGAAAGCTTTTTTTGATTTTTAAAACGTCTGCAAATCGCTAGTGTGACAGAGCTGAGATATTACAGCGGTTTCGATCCCAGTCTGGGTTTTAGCATTTGTTTTGTAAGGCACTTGCAGTTTCGCTGTCAGTAGTTATGTAAATGATCATTATAATAATTATGACATTGACTGACAAATCCTATTCCTACTTTCCTATTTATTTGTTTTTTATTAGTAAAATGCTTAAGTTAGGATGGTTTATTACTCAATACCTCTACTCAGCCTCTCAGTTTCTTGCCGTACCTTCTGAGTAGTGGTTCTCTTTTCGATACGGTGGTAGAGTCATTGCAATAATTGAAGTTCATAAGTGCGTCTGTTATGCCAAAATTGAATAAAGAACTTTGTGCTTTGAATCATGCAAAAACTACTGAATTGGTTTTGTTGACATTTGCCTATACGTCTATAGGTAGCCCAAATGCTCCAGCCCACTACCAGTTGGCAGCGTACCCAAGATGCTGGCAGTATTGCCCCATTGGATTGCAATACCGATACGTTGAGCCAAATAAGTCCCAGCATTTGCACCGATCAGGCGTTGTGACAGACTTTTGAAAATACGATGAGCTCCCGGTCCTTACGGACCAAAGTTTCTACACCGAACGCCTTAAAATATGTAACCGCTACCGACACGAGTTTAGCATTTCAAACCGACTTTAAAAAGGAGAAGGTTCTCTATTCGATTGTATTTATTTTTGTGTTTGTTACCTCAGAATTCCGTCATTCATGAACCGATTTGGAAAATTCTTTTTGCGTTGGGTTCAGTAAAGCTACAAAGTGGTCCAATATAAATTCCATCGATATTTGACCTTGGACTTTGACGGAGATACATTGAAGTCAGTTTTTTTTGTTTGATAAAACGTATACTTGTAAATAATTTTGTAATGTTGTTTTGATCCATATTTGACATGATTTTCTCTTTACAGAAAGAAACATTTACAGAAATATTCCATACCGTAAATTCAACAATCGCATTACAAAAGTCACAGGTACTCAAATATCGTACGCATTTGATCTTTTCAAGCCCCAATCGAATGATTTTACTTTGATATATTTCCCCTACGAACCAGCACAATGCTTAGGGTAGTCAAATCGAGTATTTTGAGTCTTTGAGTCTAGTCAAAGTCAGTCAAAGGGCCTAAAGTGGAGTGTAGACTAACGTGAAAGTCGCGACGGCGACGTGCGGTCACCGCTCGAGGGCTGTCGATCTAATGAGGTTGATTTTTAGGAGTCAAGGTGACTGAGCCTTTATGTGAAGTGTGTTGTATTTCGATCAATGTTTCTGAATATAATTAAACGTGGAAACTGAGGTAAAGTTAACAAGGACGATAAATTTTCTCTTTAATATTTGTGTGAAGTTTTAATTGATTGAGAACTGCAGCAACTCTCTGTTGTGCTCACTCTGTGGTTAATAGGTATGTACCCTCTCAAAGGGTCTACCTATCAACCACACTTAAATGTGTATTTTTTCGATATCTTATCATCTTTTCAGTGACTCTCAGTATCGAATCTCGATAATTCATACAGTGAAAACATATACTTTAAACGTCTGTTTATACTTTGCTCTATCCTACTAGGATTAATTAAAATTAATAAATACTCTTTTGCGCTTTTAACGCAAAAAACGTATTCTTCACTTTGTTCCAAAATGAGAAAAAAAACTACAAAAAATAAGTCCATCTCCTTTCCCATACCCGGCCGACATTTAAAACGAAACAAATATGATCCATCGGAGCCGTCCGCTTATCGTGCGGCGGATCGCGCGGTGTATCTACAGGCTTCTTTATCGCGGTGTCCAGTTACTCAGGAAAACATGTTTCTAATTACTATAATTAGTGCATCATCGAAGATCTAAATCCTGCTTCGAATGTACCGGGAAACTATACAAAAGCAGTTTTGTGATATTATTAAATTAAAACGGTGAAATATACTTTCTGTCACATAATGAAAATGAAATAACTTTTTATTGAAACACAAACAGTTAATTAAAAACTAACAACAAATGCGGTGTTATCGCTAAAAGCGATCTCTTCCAAATTTTCTTTCTAATTTTCTTTTTATGGAACTGTTTGGTAAGATGAATTAGTCGTCCGCCTGATGGTAAGCGCCTGCCCAGAACAATCGCAATACCACCCAGAGCTTTTAATACTATACCACGAGTTAAAAATGTTATTCAATATAAAAATATTTTTCATAACGGTTCCAATCTTTGTAACAAATAGAATAAAGACAATTTACCTACTTACTTACTTATATGCGTATTAGTTGTTTCAACTTAAACAAAAAGTATTTGAACATAATTTTTTGTATGAGAATCAAAAATAAACTTTTAGGTGGTTAAAGAAATGTCTTAGAATACCTATAGGCGAAGAGTAACTGTTATATTTGAATGTCTGCGTTAAGGCCTCATTGCCTATAAATGCTAAATGCTTATAAAGGTATTTAAGATTGCCGCAACAAATTCAACTAACATTTTAACTACGATCCCGAAGAAAAAGTCTAGGAAACTCGATTAGAATCAATTCATTTGAGTAAACAGGCATTAGCGTCTCGAGCTCGATGTCGGCACCTGCGACCGGTGACGGAGAATCAAAGGGTCTAATGAGACGTGCCGATCCTTATAAATGTATGGAAATAGTGGAGAATTGGAGAATTTACAGTGTTAGTTGCTGTGGTAGATTGTTTTTTGTAAGCACGATTAGATTAGATTTAGTTTGAGATAAGGCTGGCGAAGCGGCTGAAGAAGTGAAGTACCTCAAACGGCGCAAATATTGCGACTTGACTACATATTTGGCATACATACCTACACACATTGGCATGCATACTTGACTACACATTTGACTTACCTACATATTTGGTCGAGGCAACTCGTGACCAAAATGCTGGCCTATATTTTGGTCAAAGGATAAGCATTTCCATTCAACGTGGCAATGCTGCCAGCATTTTGGGAACGTTGCCTACTGGTTGTCGTGTATTAGATTAGTTTAGATACCGCTTGAGCTGGACATTTGAGAGAACTAGGATTCCCTGTATCTATAAAGCGGGAACTGCGAGGACCATGATCCTACAACACCCAGACACGAAACAAATACTTGCACTTATTTTTCTGAGCACAAACATTAGTCCCGTTACGGAAATTGAACCCAAAACGTTGGTCGCGATGAGATTTGCGCCAACCAGCTCAACAACTACACCACAGAGTCTATCATAAACTGCAAAATAATAATAACTAATTGACTGAAATTGGTTGCATGTTTGTGCCGTTTGGGGTAGAAACTTTAGGACCGTGGGGGCCAAGCACCGATGAAATCTATAGGGACTTGGCAAAACGCCTGGTAGAGGTGACGTGTGGCCAGAATGCTGGTTCATATTTGGGTCAAAAAATCAGCATTGCCATTCAGCGTGGCAATGCGGCCAGCGTTCTGGGCACTTTCCCCTCCACCATAGGCCTTTTAGAATAGTTTTTAATATCATATTTTGTTTTTATATTTAAGTGGTTTTAGTTTAGAATGAATGAATAAAAAATAAATTACTAAATAATTCAAAGAACTTAACACATATCGACAGGAGCATTATGTCTACCTCGCTAGAATAAGGATTGAATTGAAATGTAGTAGAGTTTCCCCGTTCGGAGTGCTTAGCATGCACCGACTCTCCTTTGACGCACTCAGACTGCCACTTACAGCGAAAACAGTTTTTTTCTACATTTAGCTATATTTTCTCGACATTTAGGTATTTCTTCTCTGTTTTTCAGATATTCAAGAGTGCTGCCTGTCTGCGAAGTTGCAAATGGGATTTCGCGGTCTGTTATTACTGTAAATGCGAGCTCGTTCGGCGAAAGTTTCGCGGATCGTAGTTGTAAAAATTTATCCGTTGAAAAATGGTATTGTAGTTTTAAAAAAAGTAGAATGAAGACAACTAAAGTTTTACGATATATATTCATAGAACTAAATTTCCAAGAGAAATACAAAATTAGGTATGCTATCATTTTACCGCATCTATAGGTACCTACTGCGAGCAAGTGTGGCTCATTGAGAGCATGTGCGACTTTCGATCCGACGCACACGAGTTCGAATCCCGCTGGCCCTGCACCACTGACTTTCTTAAGTCTCGCTCAAATAACAGTGAAGGAAAACATCTTGAGGAAACCGGCATGTCTAAGAATTTATCACAAAAATTCAAGGACATGTGACATCCACCATCCCGCTCAGGGCCAGCGTGGCGGATTACGACCCATACTGTCTCTATGAGAGAAGGCCCGTGTCCCAGCAGTGGGAACGTGATGGGCTAATGATGATACCTACTGCTATTACTCATTAATTTAAATTGCTAGTACGTATAAAATACAATAAAATAATGTAATGCATGCACCTCTTTGCCAGTTATTCGGGCCAAGCAGTAGTGTGCAAGCATTACTGTGTTCCTGTTTGAAAGGGCATTGTAGCCACCCAATTACTAAGCATAATAAGACTTAGATAAAAGCTATAGTCTTAGGGTGACGAGCGCAGTGCAGTGTCGCGGAGGTTTTAAGTAACAATAAATGGTGCTGCAACTGTTATAGCAGCGTTGCTTAACATCAGGCGAACGACCTGTTCGTCTCGTCACTTAATTATATAAAAAACACATAGCAGGCCCACTGTAAGTGCGGACTGCTAAGGAGTGGAACGCTCTGTCAGCGCCTTTGTTCCCAAACAGTTACAACTTGTGTCTCTTTAAGTCTAGAGTGAATAGGCAAAACATGGGCAAACGTGCTCCATCTTAGGCCGCATCTTCGTTTACTATCAGGCGAGATGTCATCAAACGTATGCCCACTAAAAAATTAAAAAAGCCAGTAAGCTATTGTAACTAAAATATTACTAAAAAAGTTGTTTCTTTTTGTTAATTTGAATATCTAGCAAAGTATAGATAGATAAGTTACGCACCATACCTATTGCTGCTAACATACATATTGATGCGTTATTGCATTCAACTTAAAGCTCTTTATTTCATCTTTCATCAATACACTCACTTACCGCTGTCATCCTCACACAAACATACAACCTCACATACCCTTACACACCCTAACACATTACCATAGCGCACACAATAAATGCTGATATATTGGTTTAGTTGAAGCAATTTAATTAATCTAATTGAAATAAATAATTATAATTATGCATTACCTAATCTGGAAATATTCCCTTTTCTATTAGTTACAATTTACGACATTTATACACATTATATGCTAATTTAATAAAATAACGTACTGTAACATACATCTAAATACATTCGCTCTAATATTTAACTAAATTTTATTAATTCTTAATCTGTAATATTTTTATAATTAATTAATACTGATATTATTATTGTTAATCAACTAAATTTAATTTACTTAATTTAATTTAAATTTAACTAAACTATACGTACAAGAGCCAGAACAAAGCTGGGAAGAAGCTAACTGCCAAGATACAGGTGTGTCAATACCTAGTTTGGTGGCTAGAGTCTCAACACATTGTAATTTGTACTATTATGAAATGAAATAATTTTTTTTTTTTTTTAATCTGAACAACTTGTTTTCGGGTTGCACTTCGCTCATTAGTCGATCATTCCCACTTGTACAGTTTGTTTCATTTGTTTGTCTATTTGTAACGCTGTAGGCGCAGTACAGAGGTGAAGATGCTATGTCCCGTCACAATAGGATTGATTTATCGTGCCGACACAGCGTGCCGATGCCGTGGCTGTGCGGTTATGCACTCTAAAGGTACAGATAGCAACAAAACTGTCTTCTCTACAAATATACCAGCAGGGCGATCATGTATCTTTTATTTCAATCAATTTTTAATGAGAAACCAGTTACCCGACAAATTTACAAAGCGAGATTGTGCTATGAATCGTTATGTATACGCCCAATCTATTCAATTTTACAGTGTAATACGGCTCTTATTGAAATTGATTGAATTAAAAAATACATGATCGCCCTGCAGATCATCATCATCAGCCCATCACGTTCCCACCGCTGGGACACGGGCCTTCTCTCATAGATAGAGTATAAAGGGCCAAAATCCGCCACGCTGGCCCAGTGCGGGTTGGTGGATGTCACATGTCCTTGAATTTTTGTAATTAATTCTTGGACATGCCGGTTTCCTTACGATGTTTTCCTTCACCGTTTTTAGAGCGAGTGTAAATCCGCACATAAACATATACCAGATATTTAATAATAAATAACGCCCACTGAAATGAAATGAAATGAATGAAATGAAATCATATCATTTATTTGCAATACATGTTGGTACATACATTAAAGATGTTATTTTAAATATGATTGGATCCGAAACACATAGTCAATTATAAGTGACATGCAAATATCGAACAACTCCAACGATCACATACACAGATCTTGGCCCCTAACTAGGATTCCCTGTATATAGGGAACCAGGAACTACAAGGACCATGGTCCCACAACACCCAGACACGAAACAAATACTTGCGCTTTTTTCTGTGCACAAACATTTGTCCCGTCACGGGAATCGAACCCGCAACCTCAGTGATGTATGACATTTGAGCCAACCTACTAAACCACTACACCACACAGGTTGATGTATGTTAGTCTGTAAGGTATAGATATATAATATGGGTCTTAGAATTATTTTAAATACTTATGTAACTACTGTTTTCTTAAGTTACCTGAATTGAAGAAGCATAATTATTAAAAAAAATACATTTACAAATAACACTTTGATTTTTCTCAAACGCCTACCACGTCTAATAGAAAACTGAACTCAGTTTATTTGCCAACCGTACTTGTCAGTTTTAAATCAATGTAACAAATCGGTCGGGTCTTTGTGCTGACTGTACAGGAGGCATTGCGCGGTTGTAATTTATTTTCGGTTCTGACAGTACTCGAGGCGGCTCCTTTAGGCAATATTCGGTAGCCGGGTGTAGATGAGTTATTGTATGGAATGGTGTATGAATGGTACTATGATATTGTTGTATGGTGGGAAAAGTTAGGTGATTGTAAGTACGCTCGATTGTATCGACAGTATCGAATCGAGTGTATCGAGTGTAGCCGATAGGTACCTATTTACACTAAAATAAATAATAAATAAATACACCCAACGATCACGTACATAGATCCTGGACCCTAACTAGGATTCCCTGTATCTAGAGAACCAGGAAGTATGAGGACCATGGTCCCACGATACCCAGAAACAAATGATTGCCCTTTTTTTTTCTTCTTTGCACAAACATTTGTCCCGTCACGTGAATCGAACCCGCAACCTCAGTGGTGTATGAGATTTGAACCAACCTGCCAACCACTACACCAAAGAAGCTGTCAAAAAGGGCACTTAATCTCAATAACTATCCACAACTTAACTAAAATAATCAAAATAAAAAACTTTAGATAGTAGTTATATTTATATTAACCCTTTCAACAGCCAAGGTCGGCCATACACGACAAACAATAAAGGTCTCTACGCCGAAGTCGGCATGAGCCGACAAAAACGTATGAAAATTAAGTAGCTTCGCGTGGGGGGCACGACTAGCGTGGCGCTCGAAACGTTAATGAGATTTGTTATTGTTATATTTATGTCATTATAAATCTTATAACAGAAGCAAGCATTAGACTTAAATCATTTTTCATTTCATTTCAGACTTAAATCATCTAAGTATCATCAATCGTACGGTTTTCCAAAATGTGTATCGTCTTAGTATATGTAACTGGTGGTAGGTTTGTCGTATGCGAGAGGCCGTCTGGGCGGGTACCACCGCTTTGCCAGTTATTCAGGCACCAAGAAGTAGTGCGCGAGCATTACTGTGTTCCGGTTTGAAAGGCATTGTAGCCAGCGAAATTACTGGGCATTATGAGACTTAACAGCTAATTGTCTCAGGGTGACGAGCGCAGTGCAGCGCCGCGCAGTGCAAAACAAAGTTCTGGGTGGTGCTGTTATTGTTATGGGCTGGCGTATTGCTTACCATCAGGCAAACTACCAGCTCGTCTCGTCATTCAGTTATATAAAAAAATGTAATTTATTTTAACTCGGTAAATACTCTGAATTTTTAACTCTATTCACAGGAATATGTGATTTATGAAACTGAGTAAGGAGGAACATGAAACGATTATCTTTCGTTCTGTCTCTTTCTACAGCTAACAAATAAATAGAGATGAAAATACTCTTTGAGTGTTGCCGTTATTCTCTTCACACTCAATAAGATATTAAAATCCTACAACCAGAGTTTAGTTTGTGTAAAAATGTCCTTAATAAATTATTTTTCAAAAAAAACTAAACCGACTTCAAAACCACCAATGGCACTCAAAAGTAAAAAATAAATTAATATAATTATCATAAGCGCTACCCACTCATATATTTGAAGTCGGTGCCAGCCAAGTCTAAAAGGTAGTAGATAGATACTATGTATATAGTAAGTACTACTTGTAGGTAGTATTTATCTACTACCTTTTAGACTTGGCTGGCACCGACTTCAAATATATGAGTGGGTAGCGCTTATGATAATTATATTAATTTATTTTTTACTTTTGAGTGCCATTGGTGGTTTTGAAGTCGGTTTAGTTTTTTTTGAAAAATAATTTATTTTAACCTTTTTAGTGACAAACAAGTTTTAATTAAATTAATTCAAAAAGTTTTTAATGAAAAGCTTTTATGATTTAGAAGCCACATCATGACGAAGTTTAAAACGGGCTATCACAATTAAATGCATGTACAAAAAAATTTCATGTCTGTCCTATTCTCTGTTGAGGAGTTCCCTCGCCGGAAGTCAATCCTGGGTGTATCTGCCATGTCATGATGGAATTTAGAACAGGCTATTATGGTTAAATCCATTTACGAAATGTTGTGCCTGTACTATTCACCGTTGAGGAGTTCCCTCACCGGAAGTCAACCCTGGGTGAAGCAGGTGAAGCAGTCGAATACAAACCTCGACCTTTAGAAAGTTGGTTACGAAAAAAACAAGAACCGACTTGAAGATTAAACTTATATTTTTTGTTTTTGCTACTTTTTTCAAAAACTACTGAATGAATTTCGATAAAATTTATATGGGACCACCTTTGAAGTATTACCTACCAATCAAAAAAAGAATCATCGAAATCAATGCATAATTGGCGGAGTAATCGCGTAACAAACACACAAAAAAAAAATAAAAAAAAAAAAAAAAAAAAAACATACCGTCGAATTGTAAACCTCCTCCTTTTTGAAGTCGGTTAAAAACATACCGTCGAATTGTAAACCTCCTCCTTTTTGAAGTCGGTTAAAAATGCATCAAAACATTTCTAAACACCAAAAAGTAATACAGAATTTTATAAAAAAAGCCGACGCATGTACGATGACACTTCAAACGTCAAAGGGCCATACTCAGGATTGCGTTCATTTAATCTAAAACCTGCGCGTCCTGTGACGTCACTGTTAATTATATCCACACAGAGTTTTGAAAGCTTCCCGTCCCTGTTTTTTTAAAGCGTAGTCAAAAGGAAGAGCCGTTCCTTTGACAACTAAGTGCACTCGTTTTCAAAACGTGTATTAGGTATGTTTGCGTTTTTATCGTTGATAGAAGTTACATAGAAATATATAATAATTCAAACGAAATAGTGAAATTGTAGAACGTTCCGAGTATTTTACTTTGAATATATATCTGTGAATATTAATACGCGTTAAAAGTACTCATAGAAGTAACAAGTAGAGGTGAAGTTTAGTTTATACTCGTACGTTTTTTTTTATGTAACTGAATGAAGAGACGAGCTGGTCGTTTGCCTGATGGTAAGCAATACGCCAGCCCATAACAATAGCAGCAGCACCCAGAACTTTGTTTTGCAAAATCCTGCGCGGCACTACACTGCGCTCGTCACCCTGAGACAATTAGCTATCGAGTCTCATAATGTCCAGTAATTTCGCTGGCTACAATGCCCTTCAAACCGGAACACAGTAATGCTTGCGCACTACTGCTTGGCGGTTGAATAACTGGCAAAGCAGTGGTACCCACCCAGACGGCCTCTCACATACGAGAAACCTACCACCAGTAGTACGTGCTTTATAACAAGTATTTCATTGATATTACGTAAATTGATAATGACAAACTTTAACGAACTTATAGAAATTAACATTAATGTTATAATTCATTTAACTTAATGTAAACATAGCTTGTAAAACAATGTAAAATTAAGTCAGTCATGAATGTAACATACACACATCCTTCTACTTATTGTTAAGTTTAATAATTGTAAGCTTAATTTATAACAAATAAATTTAATTTTTTTTGTATTACATAATAATTTTACCTACTAATAGTTTGTAACTAGCACATTTTTTTTTGGGAAGCCACTGGCTCTTGAAACACAGTTTAAACTAGTTCGAGAGCCTATGGATACAATACTACTCTGTAAAAATATCTATAATGTCACAACAAATTATTATTATTATTATGTTACATTCATGACTGACTATTAACTACTGTTTTTTAATACAATACTTGGATTACCTACCTACTTTGATCAACAATTTGGTTCCGATTTTTTTTTTTTTTTAAAGGGTGAATGTCTATTACTCAAAACAAACTACACTCTACTTACTAAAACTAAACTAAATACATACAAGGAGAAGCAATTGGACAACCCATAGACCATTAAAGGCCTATAGGTAGCTCAAATGCTCCAACCCACTACCAGTTGGCAGCGTACCCAAGATGCTGGCAGTATTGCCCCGTTGGATTGCAATACTGATACGTTGAGCCAAATAAGTCCCAGCATTTTGGTCACGTTATAAAAATACTTTGATATAAAAAATACTTTAAATATCGGCAGAATAAACTTCAGTGTTCGATTTGGAATAAATTGATCTAAGTACATTGAACAATTTACATACTAGATCCATTTACTCTTACGAACGCTTTTGGAACCTGCTATGATTAAATACTGATAGCTGAACGATTTGAGCATCATTGGTGATCGATGACAAGATATTTCAACATATGTTTTTATATAATTATGAATAAAATATAGTATTTTATAAAGTCATACGATCTTTGATAATAATGTTCGTGAATTATTATTAACATTATTTCAATATTTTGAACGATCGATTTACAGTGTTTATTTTTTAATTTTGGATCATTGAAAGTTAAATGGCATAATTTTTTTATGCCATTTAACTTTAAGTGTTAAAATGTGTATATTAAAAATAATCATTGTCTATATAATATATATCTATAATTATTAATTTATATATGAAACAGTTACTCTTCCAAAGTTAAACACTTTGTTAACCATCTCACCTTATTCAAATCGTATATCAAAAATAAAAAGGATATAACCGAAGAACATCGAAAGCTTTTTACGTAAAAAAAACTCTATATCTTAATCCTTGCTAAGCCTCATCATCAGAAGGGTGAAGCTATTGAGACCAAAGAGGTGTTATTTTGAGCCTCTCAGATTATTTTATTTGAATTTTTAAGATTATTATTATAAGATATTTCTTTTTATTTTTCGGCCGTCGAAGTCTGGGCGTTCGTAACACGGGGAGTCGGTATAGGATCAAATGTAAGAAGATTATGATATTA
Source organism: Petrophora chlorosata (assembly GCA_951640565.1). Classification (NCBI taxonomy): domain Eukaryota; kingdom Metazoa; phylum Arthropoda; class Insecta; order Lepidoptera; family Geometridae; genus Petrophora; species Petrophora chlorosata. The sequence continues at coordinate 7,944,155 of OX621203.1, read as the reverse complement.
GAACTAATATTTCCTTTTAGAGTGTTTATATAAAGGCTTAATACATTTTTTACTTTAAACTGAATTAAGATTTCCCTAGTATTCCTAGATTAAGTTCAAGTTCAAAAGTTCTTTATTCATTTTGGGCATCACAGACGCACTTATGAACGTCAATTATTACAATGGCTCTACCACCGTATCAAAGTAAAAACCACTACTCAGAAGATACGGCAAGAAACTATGGATCGTTTTTTTTAGAACTTTTGTTACAATAGTTTGTTTCTGACAATATTAGGTATGTTTCTTATGTGCCAGTGATTTTTAAATTGGTATGAATGTTAACCCTTTTTAGGTCTATGATTGAAAGATAAGCCAATTTAATTTTTCTTATACAGTTAGTTTAAATAAAATAATTTAATAAATTACTCTCAAATTCTAGAATAATCATCATCATCATCAGCCCATCACGTTCCCACTGCTGGGACTCGGGCCTTCTCTCATAGAGAGAGAATGGGCCATAATCCACCACGCTGGCCCGCAGCACGAGTGTTAAATCCGCACATAACTTAAGAAAGTCAGTGGTGCGAGGCCAGCGGGATTCGAACTTGGGTACGTCGGATCGAAAGTCGCACATTCTCCCACTGAGCCACACTCGCTCTTCTTCTCGCACTTCGCTCTAGGATAATAAATAAGTAAAAATAATTTTAATAAATAATTTTCGTAATATAAAAGTTATTGATAAAATTAGATTTATCGTGATGTCACTTCAAAAGCAAGTGCCGAAATGAAGGCAACGCAATATAGTAAAGATGTCAAAGAGTAAACCAAAAGTAGCAAAATCGATTCCAAACCGTGAAACGACAGACAGGGTGAGAAATTTCTGCACAACCATCAATGGTCATGTCTTTCTTTGACAAAAATATGTCATTAATACTGAAAAAAATGTCACAGTTAGCGAGACACCCCTGAGAGTTGTTTCATAATAGCCATGTCAACACTCGAAATGATGGCATTGAAGTATAAATAATGACACAATAGTGTATTTCAATAGCGACACTCTAGCATTACTTTGTCGGCACGCTTGAACTGACTTCGGTATTTATTGATTTTTATATGTGACTTTCTTGACAGTGCGCTGAAATTTGTCATGTTTTATGTCGATTTGCTGTCAGTACGGGTGTTGATGTTTTATTTATTTACCTACCTATATAGTGATATACAGTTTATTGGAGAATTGTAATTAGAACATTTTATTTAGATTTATTTAACTAATTAGTAAAATAATAAAACTGGTAGATATAGGAGCATAATTATAAAAAAATGATATAGTTTTTGTAATGTATGTGAATGCAAAAATACGAATTTAATATAGATCATTAGATTTTGTTACTTTAACATGATATTAATATTTTTATTTCTTACATTTATATAATTTATTAAAATGCATTTTATTATTTTGTTTTATTTTACACAATTTTTTTTTCTTTTTATTCTTTGTATATATTAAATAATATAAATAGTAAGGCCAGGAGCAAAATAATATTAAATAATATAGCAAAATATTTTTTTTAAATAACCAATTTTCGTACATCTTTTTTTTGTTCATACATCTATCCCAAAATACAATCTTACAAGTACTGGTCCCACGTCACTGTCATCCATTATCCCTCAAGTATCGCTTACCGCAAAAATTATCTGCTGCTCACAATACAAACTGCCTATCTCTATTTAACGAAATTACGAGTTTCCTTGCTAGCGCACAATGGCGCATGGAGCTATTTGTTCAGCGGTAACTTCAAACGTTGAAACATCATTGAAAGATATTTTCGAATTCATTTGTTGAATTCTAAATTTAAATTGGCGATTATATTTCGCAACTTTATAGACTTTATTGATTTTTACGTAGCATTATTAAATAAATTAAGTGTGCAAGAAATATAGTTTTTTGATTCAATAAAAATATGTTTTTGATATTTTATCAAGTGGCTTTTTATGTTAATTGTTAATTTTAAAAATGATGCCTAGTGTTATTTTTTTTCTTACTTTAACCAGGACCGAATTATACCAAATAATCGGTTAATTTTTTAATATTTGACTTCAACGTGAATTATGAAGAATATTCTGTGGTGGCGAAGAATAAAATCCACTCACACTTTCACAGTTACTGTTTATTATAGGTATTAACAATTATTTGAAGGAGTAAGACACAGAAGAGTACAAGTAAAGCACGACACGACAGTTCGGTAGGCACGGCACAATAGTTCGATAGAAAAGAATTGAAAGCACAGAAAGTAAGGAAAGTCTTTTGATAATGAAATTTAACAAAACACGCGAGCGGCCACACCGATCTCTTTCGTTGATCCGTCATGGATTAATATTTTATACATAAATTCAAAAACAGCAGCACATAATATATGTCGCTGCAATTCATTCAAATTAAATATTTAGATATATTTTGTTGTAAGTAGTAAGTACCAATGTATGGATTAAAACGATATTTATGCAAATTTACATTACTCAATCAATTAAAACATCAGTTTGAAAGTTCAAAATAAACTGCAACGTTAATTATGTTCAATATGGTATGTACATTATTGTAGTCTTACGAAATTAATAATGATTATAATAATAATTTAAATAAATAGTTATTTGTGGTTTGTTATAAATTGGCCTTTATAAAACTTTTAATAAAACATATTTATGTATTTTTATATAATAACGACTTACCTATCTACAGACGCAGTTAAACCAGCGTTTTACCGGGATAAAAATTCTATAGATGTTCTTTTCCAAGACCTCAATTATATACACTCCAAATTTCATCAAAACCATTTCAGTAGTTTTCTCGTGGTTGAGTAACAAACATCTATCCATCTATTCCGACAAACTTATGCATTTATAACATTCGTAGGACACGAGGTTTATTTATGTTTACTGTTCTCTAGCAATTGAAAAAAATACAATAATTAATTTTACTCCTAAGTATCTTTTATCTATATTCGGCCCAATTCCGCTCAAAACTTATCAAATTACATTGCAAAAAACAACAATAAGACCAAATGTTTACTATTACAAATTATCTTTAACAATGGATATTAAATGATTCAATTACATTAAAAAAAACCCGCAGGATAGTTGAGCCAAACAAAAATATCGTATTACATTTAAAGGGAGAGCTTTTTTAAATGTAGTCTAGCGTCGGGATCTTAAAAACAGGTAGACACTTTCGTTATCTATTTCTTTTTACTTTTAAAAGAAGGCCGAATTTTAGCCTCGTTAAATAAATGGAGAGTAAAAAATAGAAACACATTTAAAGTCTCTCTAATAAATTAAGATAATTAAACTTTTAATTTGCTAAAAGTTATATCATTTATTTCTCTTGGCATAATGAATATTTTGTACATTATAATTTACAAAGAATATTGTATAAATGAAACAATATGTCTTTAAAATATTTTATACTAGAACGTCCCCATAAAATTCACAAAAAGAAACTGTGCAGTGTTAACATTTTGTTTTAAAATCGGTTTGAATCAATCGCATGTCCCAGAAAACCTTTTTCAACAATTTCTAGGCCTAAAACTGTGTATGTGTCAGTTCGTAGCATTTGAGATTTCGTAGAGCGGGAATTTCGTAGCGGGTTGTCGTAGCGTCAGTTGGAAATTCTTTTATTGTTTTTAAGATGTTGTTTTGTTTTATATTTAGAAACCACCTACCTAAAAAATCGCCGACGCGAACACCAAACACCACAAGTCCAAAACACCAAAAATTCACTCAAACCAAAAAAAAACTAAAATTCACAGTCCTCAAATCTAAATCACGCGACGTTGCAAACCGGAATTCTTTAATTTGACAAGTTTCGGTGGTCAGTGTAGCGCGTAATCATCGAATGGTGTATTGAGGGACGCTTGGAGGCTGCGATCCGTTCACGATGACACGGCTGGCTTGCGACTGGCCAAGCCATCTGATTCCAAGTCAGCCGTGTGAGCATGACGGGGCGGGGCCTGGCCGATATCCCCCAGGGGTGGGTGACGCACACAACTACACAGCACACTGCTATAGGCACACTGTTGTGTGTGTAATTTTGTTGGGTTGTACAACTACATTGATAGGACGCCTACATTGGCGGCAGTCGGTTTGAGCGCTGTATGATGCCGGTCTAAGATTTTGCGACAATGTTTTGTTTAGTTGGGTATGGTGTTGATGTGTTTGTAGTGATATTTTATTGGTTTTTTGTTTAATAGGCAGTGATCTATTATTTTTAGTTGTTAATATTTTATTTGTTCTAAAACATTTTAAATTTTTTATGTTTTACATTATCGGTTTAAACAAACATAATAATCCTTTTAAATAATTCAGGGTAATAGGTATTTAAATTTCATAAAATGTAATTAATTTCATAGCATCAAAAATAAAAACAAATAAATTAAATCAAAAGATTAAGGAATCAAAGGCAAAATACTAAAATAAAAATAAATGAATAAATAAAGTGCAAAATTATATGAAAAATATAACATTTGCCATACTTAATACATCTCTGGAATTATTCCTCTCCATATATGGGATCTTATGTTTTATGTATTTTTTATGATGGCAATAAATTTTTAAAATAAACCTTTTTAATGTCTCTGATAGCAAGAGTCCTCTTTTTAAGTTCTTATATATATTAATACCTACTATAAAATAAATAAATAAAAACATCGTTATAAACGTATAATTAATTAACAATATAACCTATCTCTGCCTCACTTACTGATTCATGTTAGCTGATTCAAAGTTCGAAAGTTCCTTATTAATGTTTGGCATCACATACGCACTTATGAACGTCAATTATTACAATGACTCTACCACCATATCTATCTGTTTAGTTGAATATTCAAAGATATCCAAATTAAAGTAGAGTTTATTTTCGTGGTTTAATAAGGCCTTAGCATTTTTCCTTGATCCGACTTTAGTGCAGAAATAATACAATACTGCTTCATAAAAACACTTATATTTTATATTTATTTCAGGGCTTATTAGTTCCTTATAACTTGTCACGTTTAATTTAAATTTGAGTTAAAAAAAGATCCAAATTATGTGTTTTAACAATTTAAATCATTTCAATTATTACCCGAACTTCAGGTAAAAACTTTGGGGTAGTCTTAGCCTAAAGTGAATTTTATTTTCTACATCAACTCATTAGGTAGATAGGTAGCTACGTAAGTATGATGCGCCATTTACTCTTTTTTTTGGAACTGAGTTATGTAACGAGCAAATCGTTTATTTACTGAACAGCGCTTGTACACAACAACTGCAGTGCCATTCAGAACTTTTAATACCATAAAAAGTACTGCATATCACTGCTTTGCGCTCATCATCCCGATACATCATATATTAAGTCTCATGCCCAGTGATTTCACTGGCTATAATGCCTTTCAAACGGTGGTACCTATCCAGGTGGTCCCCGCATACGAGAGACCTACCACGAGTAAATCGCTAATCGTTCTTGCGTTGAATATTTGCCTTACTCTATGATTTAAAGAGGTAACTCTACCAGTAGGTACCTACCACTGGTAGGTACTTTTTCTATTACTGAAGCATGTCGGTCGTAAACTGCGAATAAAATATTTTACGACAGCGGGGTTTATGTCCAATATCCTAGGTATTGTAATGGTTTGTCGGGTAAGCAGGAAGGGGTTGTAAAATTAAGGGTTACTTTTAGGGGTATGTGTGTGAAGGATGTGGTGGTTCTTGTTTTCTTTAGCTTTCAGATTGCTTTTAGGGGTAAGAAAATAGGCAAGTGGTAAGAAAAAAGGAGTATATGGTTTTTTTTTATGTAAATGAATGACGAGACGAGCTGGTCGTTCGCCTGTTAGTAAGCAATACGCCAGCCCATAACAATAACAGCACCACCCAGAACTTCGTTTTGCAAAATCCTGCGCGGTGCTGCACTGCGCTCGTCACCCTGAGACAATTAGCTATTGAGTCTCATAATGCCCAGTAGTTTCGCTGGTTACAATGCCCTTCAAACCAGAACACAGTAATGCTTGCGCACTACCACTTGGCGGCTGAATAACTGGCAAAGCGGTGGTACCCACCCAGACGGCCTCTCGCATACGAGAAACCTACCACCAGTGACATGCTACATGGTGACTTGAAACTCGTATAAGTCTAGAAAAAAGCAAAATTTTTATATTAACTCTGGTCGCTCGTATGCGGGAGACCAGGGTAGGTAGGTAGGTCTGGGTAGGTACCACTGGGTAGGTCTGGGTTCTGGTTTATAGGAGCATCGTAGCTAGCGAATTTGCTGGGCATATTAGATTTAATATGTGATGTCTCAAGGTGATGGGCGCATACAATGCTACGCAGTGGTTTTTATGGTATTGAAGTTCTGGGCACTGCAAATGTTATGGGCAGGCGTGGCGGTTACCATCAGGCGAACGACTTGCTCACTCAATTCCATAAGAAAACGAGTAATCAAAGTCTATACAATTTTTGTTATAAATCAACAGATATATTATGATTGCGGATAGCCATTCTCTCAGATGTCAAGCGACAATGCTTAGGTCACATTTCATGCTTTTGATTAGAAGATAGCTATTGATTCTCGATCTGTATATTGTAAAGATACCTACTATATTGATCAGTCAACACAACACATTACAGTAGCCTATCAGGCACTGGATATGTACAATGTATGTACATACCTAGGTAGGTACTTGCTACTTACATTATATTTAGTTTTTACGCGAGTGACTTGTTCTACCAGAAAATTAATGCTATAAATACACTCGAGAGCAATGAATCCGGGTCACTTAAAGAATGTTAAAAATCTCGGAAACTAAAAATGATAGGTTAATGCAATAAATTGTATTTAATAGACAATGTAATACTCCTTAAATGAAAGTAAAAAAAATATGAGTCACTATACATTTTATTAACACAAAATTACATAAAGAAAAAAACTGCTGATCTCTCCTTAAAACAAAAATAGGAAACATGAAATTTTTGAACTTTATTACGATTTTCTTGAATTTTAATACTTCGTATTGCCTCCTCGTGCTTCCATTACTGCGTTTACGCGGTTTGGCATGCTGTACACCAAGTTCCTTATACGATTTTGGGGAATATTCTCCCATTCCTCTGTGAGAGCAATTTTGAGCTCACGAAGCGTGATTGGGGGAGGGTTTCGTTGTTTTACGCATCTGCCTAGCTCGTCCCAAGCATGCTCGATCGGGTTGATATCCGGGCTGCGCGCTGGCCACTCCATACGAGTAATGTTCATCTCTTGAAGGTAGTCATTCACAATCCTACCTGTATGAGGTCGGGCATTGTCATGCATAAATATAGCATCCTCACCTAAATTGACCATAAATGGACCAACGTGATCATTGAGGATTTCTTCCACATATCTTACGCTAGTTAAAGAGCCGTTTTCTATGATCACCAGCTCTGTGCGACTTTCAGAAGAAATTCCGGCCCACACAAGTACAGACCCACCACCGTAGGCTACTTTTTCTTCGATGCATGCTTGCTTGAATCTTTCCCCTGGTCTTCGATACACTCTGTGTCTTCCATCGTGCTTGTAGAGCATAAATTTTGATTCGTCGGAGAACATAACTTTTGACCAATCTTCAATACTCCAATTTACGTGGCTCTGGGCATATCTTAGTCTCGAAATACGATGCCCACGCTCCAGTTTAGGGCCGTTTGCAGGTCTAAGGGGTTTTAAGTTAGATTCAGCAAGCCGACGTCTTACTGTCCATGCACTTGGGTTACTTCCTCCGAGGCGTCGAAACTGATTGGTGAGTTCAGTTCCTGTGAGAAAGCGATTTCGAAGCATGGTGTTCACCAAGTATCGGTCTTCTCGTGCTGTGGTACACCTGGTTCTGCCCGTTCCTGGTCTGCGTAGGTTAGAACCAGTTTCTTCGTAACGTCGGAGAACTCTTTGTACTGTTGACAGCGACACACCGACAGTCCTGGCTGTATCGCGCTGACTCCGGCCGGTTTCCAGCATTGTAAGTATTCTGGTGCATTCTTCAGGCGTAAGCGACATAATTTCAGCTTGAATAATGAATATAGAGCACTATCAACATGGTTTATGTACCCACATAAATGACAGATTACAAACAAAAGCAAAACCAAATGCTGTAATTTCGTAGTTCCATCTTCGAAAGTGGCCCTTTTTCAAATTTGATTTTTTTATGATATAACTTTACAATAACTAAGAAGTTTTAATACCTTCATTTAAGGAGTATTACATTGTCTATTAAATACAATTTATTGCATTAACCTAGCATTTTTAGTTTCCGAGATTTTTAGGATTCTTTAAGTGACCCGGATTCATTGCTCTCGAGTGTATTTCCCACGCAAACCGGTGCACTAATAAATAACCGAAACAACTATTCCACTTCGCGACTTCTATACGCATTAGTTCAGCAGCGTGAAATCATGCATTCATGCCATCATAACTACATTACACACAAAAACAAACATATTTGTGACACTAGTTGTGTCATTGTGTCACACACAATTAATTTATATGAAAACGTCACAATCATACACCATAATTTCGGCCGGCGGGCGGCAAAACGTCTATAACTCGTAAAATCAACAAAACGGTTTCGCACGCCGCGCCTCAACAATGGACGACACGCGGCAACGTCACGCCGATCACCCAAGAATGAGTTAGCCCTAATTTTTACCGGCCTAATTTCACGCTTGCTCTTAGTTATTGTGAGATTTCGCGATACCATGTCACGGTATTCGTCACGCCTGGTTACTTTGCTCTGATTGAGTCGTCATTTTTTACGCGCGATCCCAAGCCTCCGGAGTAAGGTCAAACGTTCGATTTTTCATGTTTGTGAGTTATTTGTGAAAGCACACAATACAAACGGGCGAATTTAGATTTTTGAACAAATTAATTCAACCATCAAAAATCTTGACAATAGTTATCGCAGCCGATTTACTAAAATATAAATAGAGCTTTTTCTCTTATAAAGAAAGTGTTTGTCTAAGAACAATGTGGGGTACCGCAGCGGGACATCTAGATACGCAGGGCTAATGCTTTTTTTTAACTTTTTTTTAGTCGGTCTTATACCTTGCGTGAATAGCGTCGGATCCTTAATTTACGCACCGATAGATTTGCTCTGTAGAGTCTGTAGGTTCCATTTGTAAGGGATTGTTCTTGGCGCGTTTTGTAACATTGCGTATAGAGCGCCGCGGAGCCATTGTGCGAAAATATCAAGAGGCTTATTTATTTTAACGGGCTTTTGGAATCAGTGGTCTGTTATTGATTCTGGTATAAAACAATCTTGTTGCGATCGTGCTTGTTATTGAATATTATACAACTCGTGGTTTTCTGGCATAATGTCAAAGGTTTAGTGACCTAAGGGTTAATAACAACTACATACCGCATTTCATCAAAATCCGTTTAATAGTTTTTGCGTGATTGCGTAACAAACATCCGTCTATCCATCCTTACAAACTTTCGCATTCATTTATAATATTAGTAAGATAGGATTATTAAGCGGTTTTTAAATCATTATCATACAGAAATAGCTTTCCTTATTTGGCGAAGCCAATGAACATAAGCATCAGACTTTTTATGCTGCCCGTCGCGTGACCGTGATCAAATGCAAATTTTTTTTTTTCAAAGTTCAAAAGTTCTTTATTCAATTTTGGCGTCACAGGCGCACTTATGAACGTCAATATAATTACGAATTACAGTAATGTACCAATCAATACAGTTTCAATCAATACAGTCAATATAATTTATATATATTAAGAATTTTGTGATTCTTCGACATGCCGGTTTCCTCACGTTCGATTGATTCCTTCAGAGTTTTTAGAGCAACTTTTGTATCCGCACATAATTTATTAGTCAACGAGATCCGAACTCGGCCTGTCGTTCCGAAAGTCACACAAGTTCCCACTGAAGCACATTCGCTTCTTATTTGTTTATTTTCACTAAACAGAGGCCATTACCCACAGTGGAGCGTATATTTTACCGTAAATCAAGAGCTCCGCAGCTCAGGTCGTCAGCTGCTTCGCCTTACATGCATCAGTGGCGACTCTCAGCAGCCGCGCTTTGTGCGTGCCGGTAGATTAGATGGCACGCCGCAAGTGGCTAGCGAACGGTTCTATAATTTTAACTTAGCGATACTGAGACAGATATAGTTGTACTTATGAGTAGAAGGTAAACTAGTAAATAAAAGTGTTGGTACGTTAGAAAACTGCTGAATAAAGTATTTATTTAGCAGTATTAATATTATATATTTATTTATCGTCAAACGTATGCCCATTTACCAATAAAAAAAGACAGATTAGATTATGGAAGTTTAGAAAACATTAGAACAACAACAAAACTACTTAGCTAGTAATGTATCAGTATTTTACTATTTTAAACCAAAAATAAAATAAATTTAAATAAGTCTAATTAAATAATTTGAAAAGAGGTAAAGTAGTTAACTGTTAGCTGTTGTGACCAGAGGATAGTTGTCCACATTAAAACATGTGATTCCAATATTTAAATATTTAACTATTATTGCTACCAAAAATGTTATTCATCATCAGCCTATTACGTTCTCACTACTGGGACATGGGCCTTCTCACATAGAGAGAGAGATCCGCATTAGCCATAACCCTGGCCAATGCGAATTGGTGGATGTCACATGTCCTTGCATTTTTGTAATTAATTCTTGGACATGCCGGTTTCCTCACGATGTTTTCCTTTACTGATTTTAGAGCGAGCGTTAAATACGCAACGTAGTTTTAAAATATCTGTGGTGCGGGGCCAGCAGGGTTCGAGCTTGGGTCGTGCCGTACTCAGCCACATATGCTTAAGCATGAAGCTATCATTATAAAGCGTAATTTCGCTCCTGTCTTGGGCCACAATCTTAAATTAAAAAAGGAGGCGAATCCCTTTCTGCGATAGGTTACAGATTAGACGAGGCGCAGCCAATTTGACGCGGAGTCTTCCGCAAACCGACGCGTTTTAGTGCGGTTTTGAGTTACCGCGCTTTGCAACTTGCGCGACAAAAGAGTTGGATCGATTTATTTTGTAGTTTTTTTAATTAGAAGTGAAGCGGTTTCTTTAAGCTAACTTTATTAAATTGATTTTAAAAATTATCAAACAAAAAACCGACTTCAATTTATCTCCGAAGTCCAAGGTCAAATATCGATGAAATTTATATGGGGCCACTTCATTGCTATACTGAACCTAACCTAGCAAAAATAATTTTCCAAATCAGTTCATGAATGACGGAGTTCTGAGGTAACAAACATTAAAATAAAAACAATCGAACTCCGAACTCGAATCCGTTCTCCTTTTTGAAGTCGGTTAATTGAACTATAAGTGTATCGTATTTAGATTGAAAAACATACTCTTTGGCACCATACACATTTCTTGTGAGTTTCTTACACTTTTTTTATGGATCTGCGTGATAAGATGAGCAACAATTGCAGTACCACCCAGAACTTAGTACCATAAAAAGCACTGCGTAGCACTGCATTGCGCTCATCACCCCGAGACAACAATAAGTCTCATTTCATTACATTTTCAGTCATTTCTTTGTTCACGTATCATTGTGTTTGGCCTAGGACATTAATCTAGTTTGAAGTGTGTAACGGGGTAATTGTTAGTGCCCTGTGGACAACCCGAAGGTAGCTTAGTAGTCCGAAGAAGCTAGCTCCGACGTGGCCTAACAACTGTTGTCTTAAGATCTTAAGACATATATATATATAGAATATCTACCGATGCGATGACATAACATGCGCTCTTAAGCACGATAGCGATCGCATGTACCAAACAAACGGTCACCTATCTAAGTGATAACCGCAGCGAAAGTTGCTTAAACAAGCAGATCTGTTACGAACGGCTAGACAGATACGCTAAAATTGCTTTTAGTAGGTAAAAATTAATAACAATTTCTTTGTTATAAAATATTTTTATATGCATTTAAAAAATAATGAGCTATGACATAATAAAGAGATTTTCAACAAAAGACCCAATATAAAATTAACATATGAAGCGATTATGCGTTTATCTGCAAATTCGATTAAGAACGCTTGAAGTCAAAACAAAGCTTTCTTGCCATTTACACTTTAATATATACGACTAATATCCCCACAAAAACTGCCCTTGAATATATTACGCAATGTACTTAAAAACAATGCCTTGCAAAACAATGTAGGTTCTTCAACCATGTCGCAAATAACAAGCAACACGAAGATTTTTTTTAATGTTGCTGAGTGAAAAAGCGAGCAAGTCGTTCGCCTGATGGTAAGCGCCACGCCTGCTCATAACAATTGAGTGCCACCCGGAACTTTTAATACCATAAAAAAACATTGCAATGCATTGCGCTACATCTGATTGAATATTAAGTCTCATATGCCCAGTAATTTATCTGGCTGTGCAATGTTGCTGCTGGCAATGCCTTTCAAACTGGAAAACAGTAATGCATGCGCAATACTGTTTGGCGGCAGAATAACTAGCAGAGCTTTGCCCAACCTTAGAGGCTGTCAAAGCTTCGAATTTTCAAAAAATCATGGGCTCTTACTCCATCGCCAACGGCATCATCATATTCCATCTTACATAACAACGGCCAAAGAGTAAAAAAAAATACGTCAGTGCTTTATTGCTACAGACTATATTAACATTAAAATACTAATGAGATGTACCCTTCTTTCAGCAATGAATCTATAAATAAGTAAATAAACACGAATTTATAATCATGTTGCATCTGCCATAATTACCGAGGGGATTCGTTATGAGATCGCCTCAAGACCTTTATGAATAAAGATATTGTTGTTATAATTATAAGTTAAACGCTTCAGATTTTGTATTATAACGGAGTAGAAGAGATAGACAACATATAGTTATCTGTGACAGAGAGACTCAGCTCTTTTGTTTAACCTAAAAGTTACTACTGAACGTCCCAATATCGGAATTTCTGATATTCATTCATAAACATATATTTTTTTAATTCAGTTTTAGGAAGACTATTGATATTTACATCAATATAGGCACTTAATTATATTAAAACATTTTAAAAGCAAAGTATAATAAAATTGTTGCTGTTAAACGAGGACGCACTTAGCCAAACAATTTATGGATAAAACGAAGAGTTCTATTTTTGAAACAAATTGCGCCATCAGCATATTGAAAAAGTTGAAAAGGGCATTCCATTTTCAAAATGTGACGTTATCAGTGCGTATGGCGGGCTTTCCCCTTCAGTGGAAAACTAACTCACACAAAGGAACTCCCGTCTTCTATCTAACCCACACAGACGCGAACGACGTAAAATACTACGTTACGTGAGTGTTGTGCGTACTTGCGTAGTATTTACGATATAAAATTATTAATGGATATTTTTATTGGAAATTTATTTTTCTGTTCTTATTTTGTAAAAAGTAACCACATGTTATAATTTTTGTAGGTACCTATTTTAGTTCGTTTTTGGTATGTTGTTCGTGTATGCTAAACTTATACGTAACAAAAATACATGATTTCAAGTTAATCCACTCCTTACCTTTCGCAAAAAAACTCAAATACATAAATAAATCGAACAGAAACCGATACTAAAACAACGCGATGCATCATATTTCTCCCGTAGACGTGTAACCACATGCGTGCGCTCTACCTCTTTCTAGCATATAGCTTTTCCGTATTACTCTGTCTCGTTTCCCCACGGGGCGGATACTGTTGTGTGATTGGTGGAGGGGAGAGGACCGGTCGAAAGCCGTCGGCAACCTTCCGACGGCATTTTCCCGCCGGCTCGCGTTCTAAAATCGAAATATTGCCGACGCCGTTTTCCTTCCGCATATGAAAATGTTCTCTTTTTAAATGTACAATGTCATTTATGAGACGCTTTTTTTATTTTTTAGTGATTAAAATGGTCTGTGAATGATTAAAGTTTTGTTGTGAGAGTTTCTTTGTCTGTTTAGATAATGAATGTACCTTCAGAAGAGAATTGAAAGAAAATCTTTTGTGTTACTGTGATTATAAAACGTTAAAATATTGCTTTTATTTACTCGTGCTGCACAGTTCTATTCAAAAATTGTGAAACTTTGTCTTATAGGTTTTTAAGTGCGTTTGATTTGTAGATAAAAAAACTCATTAATCAGCGAAAAAAATGTTATATAAAAAGTTCACATCTTTAAAAAAAGAATAATAACAAAATTACATTATTAAGTAGGTAAATACCTACTATTTTTTAATCAAACACATGGTACACATCCTTACGAACGCCTTAAATTTTCGCTCATACTCAAAAATCGTTAAAGGAAATAATCTGCGTAAAAAAATTAGGTGTAGGTATATACTAAAGGTTATCTGCATACTAAGAGATTGAGAGCCTTAATTAATGTAAAAACCGCATCAAAATCCACCAAGTGCCTAAGTGCCGGAATACACTAACGGAATATATTATTTATTTTATATATATTTCATTTGTTTTGTATATATTTTATGTAACTTTAGTTTAATTATTTTGTTAGAATACATTCCTACGTTCTTAAGTCTGCAGACTATTGTCTATAAATTTTAATATTGTCTCTTTATAGCATACGGTTGTCTGGAAGAGATCGCTGTTTAGCGATTAGTTGTACTTATCATAAGAAAGTATGTTCAAAATTTAATTTCTTTTTAAGTGCAATAAAGTGTTTTCTATTCTATTCTACACAGACTGAAAATTTTGGACATTTAAAAACAGAATCATCAACTTAAAATATGTACGGCAAAATGTCACACAATACGTGCATAAAGGTGAGTTCACACGACTCCATTACCATATCACACGGCGCGTCGACTCGCATCGTGCATACGCACATACCCATGAAACGACAGGAGCCTGTCCTACCTAGATCACCAAGCTATCATGTAGTCTTTTTTTTAGAGCCCACTTGGTGGTATAGTCAACTGGTGAGCACTAAACACCTTATTCTCTGACAAAGTTCTAAGTTCTTTATTCATTTTTGGCATCACAGTACTTAATCATCATCGCACTTATGAACGTCAATTATTACAATGACTACCACCGTATCGGAAAAAGAACCACTACTCAGAAGATACGGCAAGAAACTGAGGGGCATTTATTTTTGGAACTTTTGTTACAATCTTTGCTTTTGACAATGTTATGTTTCAGAAGCGGAATGTTTCATGCAAGTTTGTTTTCTATGTAATTACTAACTGTAGGTATAGTATATGTTTTTTCCATTAGAATATTTTCACACGCAATTTGAATCTTCTTTCTGTGAGCTCCGTTATACATTTCAGCTCCGTTTATAAAAACGTATGCAATTGCATGAAGGACTCATTCGTTTTGCTCAGTCTAAACCTAGGTACTGCAATTCTATCCTTATTTCTAGTGTTTATGTTATGGTGGCAGATTCACAAGACTTGCAAAGCCTCCTAAATCCTTTAAGAAATCCTTTAAGAGTAGAAGAAAAGAACCTTACTTTATTTACGATTGGTTTGTGTTGCACCACTCACCTTATGGTAATGCAGGAAAAAATAGAAATACGGTTAAAAACAAGAAAGTGATAGGTCTTTTTGAAATGAAATAGTTTATTTAGTTTATTTATTTGCATTTGGCGGAAAGTGAAAAGTTATACAGTTCGATTTTGTTTTATTTTCCAAACAAGTGTTATTTCGAGTGATCATGTGTAATATCGGTGGAATATTAACCATTATGTGTTCGTAAACGTGCACGAGTGTAGGCAAATGAAACAAAATAGGGAAAACATTGCTTTTTATGTTCTCCCAAAAAGTCCATGGAAAGCTTGAATAAAGTTCCACTACTTTATTCAAGCACTAGGAGAGGGCCCGGCTTGTTGCTGTTTACCCTCATGCTCAACAAAAGTATTATAATTGAAATATTAAATT
This sequence comes from Petrophora chlorosata, assembly GCA_951640565.1. Lineage (NCBI taxonomy): Eukaryota > Metazoa > Arthropoda > Insecta > Lepidoptera > Geometridae > Petrophora > Petrophora chlorosata. The sequence continues at coordinate 7,928,308 of OX621203.1, read as the reverse complement.
ATGAAATAAAAACTACGTAAGACATGGCGGTATGGTCCTAGAGACTTTAGCCTGCCCTGAGAGGGAACTAAAAAAAAAATAAAAAAATATCTAAAACCACGTTTATATACGCCTTTTGAGGTTAGGTCGGCATTGCATACTAATAATGGATTCAGAATGCATTGCCATCGAGTTGTGAGCCTGAAACTTTCAGCCGGTTAGCTAATCGGGAAGCGCTCGAAATTGAAGTTGCAAGATTCCACCCGGAATGACAGACAGACAGACAAACAAGAAAGCGACATAATAAAAATGTGGTAAAATATGAAGGATGCAAACAACTGGATGCAAACACACATTCATTGTTCCTTTTTTGTAACGTAATGTAGGTATCATAAGCATGGTACTTAATTATAGCCTCTATGCCCATCCTTAATAATTACATTGCCAATATTGCCATCCTTGTTTGAATTTCAACATCGTAAATTATTCCGCCTGCTGTATTTTTTTATGGAATAGAGTGATGAGACGAGCAAGTCATTCGCGTGATGGTAAACGCCACGCCTGCCCATAACAATTGCAGTGCCACCCAGAACTTTTAATACCCTAAAACCCTTTGCGTAGCACTGCATTGCGCTCATCACCCCGAGACATTAAATATTAAATCTCATATGCCCAGTTATTTCGCTGGCTACGATGCCCTTCAAACCAAACTACAGTAATGCTTGTGTACTACTGCTTGGTGGCAGAATAGCTGGCAAAGCTGTGGTACCTCCCCAGACGGCCTCCCTCATACGAAAAACCTACCACAATTATTACTACATGATTACCTACTGCTACGTGATTGCTGCTACTATAGTTAACATTGAATTCAGAATCTATAATCGTTGAGACTCGTGCAAGAGCTTAAAAGGTGCCTCAACTTTGTTCTGAAAGCTGTAGGTTTACCGAAAATTCAACTAAACTTTACCAACTAAACAACCGGCAATCTATTTCCCCAAAAATTTCTATGGGCTCAGAACAAAAATCACACCTTGCTAAGAGCATTACTGTGAACGCTTATAATCGGCTAAATATCGAATCGTACCATCTATTGTTTGGAGGCTTTAAACCCCAGAGCCCTCCAGAATCGCTTTCGAGAGTTTTAAGCCTACCGCCTTCGGAAAAACAACCCTTTCCACTGAAAATTCAACTTTAGCATGAACTGTTTAAAGTGCAAAACTATTTGGTTGGAGGATCTAAAATAATTCCTGAAAAGTGAAAGCTTTCCTACGCAAGGTATTTAGGTTTAAACTCCTATTGAAAGAGGTGAAAGTTTGGGGGTGTTCTGCCACGCTATTAATAACCTTATTGCTAGAAACGAAGGTCTATTTTGTGGACTATTGTTGGGTGGTGTTGGGAAGATTGTGCAGTAACGAGTCTACACACAGGGTGTAATTGTATCGGGAAAGGATCGCCCCGCGGACAAAGTGAGGGGACGGTGTCGATAGTTTTCCGGAATGTTGCAAGCGATTCATTACCTTATCTCATACTAATACTCGTGCTAGGTCTCTCATATGCGGGATGCCGTCTGGGTAGGTACCACAGCTTTGCCAGTTATTTGCCAGTAGTACGCAAGCATTACTGTTTTTTTTTATTATTTTTTTTTATTGGTAAATGGGCATACGTTTGACGACATCTGTATTTTTACTGTTTCGGTTGTAAGGGCGTTGTAGTCAGTAAAATTACTTTTGCATATGAGACCTAATATCTGATGTTTCGGGGTGGTGAACGCAATGCAACGCAGTGCTTGTTATGGTATCAAAAGTTCTGGGTGGCACTGCAATTGTTATGGGCAGACGTGACGCTTACCATCAGGCGAACGACTTGCTCGTCTCATCACTCAGTTCTATAAAAAACCACTTGTAATCTAAATGAAGTATGTGAGAAGTCACTTTTATATTCTTATAACTTTTATATTCTTTTATATTCTTATAACTTTTATATTTTGTAAAGTTCTAACACCACTTACATAGAAATCAATAAGGGTATTTCGTTTGAGCTTACAACATGGAGTCCTTTAAATATAGTCTCTAAGGGTCGGCAACACATCAGCAATTCCTGGTGCTGCAGATGCCCATAGGCGACAGTAACCACTTACCATTAGGCGGGCCGTCTGCTTGTTAGCTGTAGTTTTAAATTAAAAATACAATTATTTACTGCATTTCTTAATGTAAGTACAATAGTGCAAACAGCTCAGTAAGTTCTATTAAGTTCTGTCGGGCACACAATTTAGAGGAGAGGAAGACTGCTTCTTAGTATAAAAATTATATAGCAAATATACCAAATTAATAAAAAAAATAACCTATTTTAAACTGTCGCCGGCGCGCCGAGTTAAATCCTCGGTGACGGCAACGCGCCGGCGCTGCGCGGCGCGGCGCTCATATCTACGCTACGTACGCTACACTACGTAGCTTCATGCTACATTCTACATACGCTGAATGCTGCTGTATGAAATTGAGATTGAGATGGAGCCCTTTCGTTGGGAATCATTGGCGGAGAAACGCACTGAATGGCGTGGGATAGTCTAACGTAATAATAATATATACGCGTTTGAAAATGAGAGAAAGCGTGAGTTAGTTGCAAAGTGCGACGAATTTAAGAGCAGACCACCCTTTACCACCATTCACTGCCAAAATTGGCTACATTAGCCATATAAGAGCATATCACCAAAGCTCAATTAATTAATTATATAGTAGAAATTGTCGCCGTAGCTGAAATCGGCTTAAATGATTATATATATGAAATTAATAGATTAATAAAAATGAAATGTACATGGGACCACTTCGTAGCTATACTAGTTTAATTTGTTTTTAGTTTCAAAATATCTTTATTACTCAGATTAATTAAAAATTGTATAAATACTAGTGTAGGTTTAACCTAGTAGTACAAAGCAATCAATCAATCAATCAATCAAAAGTTCTTTATTCAATTTTGTCGTCACAGACGCACTTATGAACGTCAATTATTACAATGACTCTACCACCGTATCCACCAATATTAGAAAACTATTGTTTTTGAAAGCAGTTAGCTTATTAAAACTTACAAACATGGGGATTAAACTATTGAAACATGATTAACATAATAATTACAACAGATAAAATTATACATTATGTAAGCTTTAGTACAGAGCATTAGGTATATGCCAAACGACGGTAGATACATAAATAAATGTGCGAACAGAAAGCGTGCACAGTAGGCAGTAAGCAACAATAACGTTTTGTATGTGAGCATCACAAACACAAGCGCGGGTATACTGAACCCAACGCAAAAATATTTTTTCAAATCGGTTTAAATGACGGAGTTCTGAGGTAACAAACATTAAAAAAAACAATCGAATCGAGAACCTCCTCCTTTTTTTAAAACGGTTAAATATTTAATATATTTCAAGCTTAACCTATGTCACAGTGTTACAACTATCCTTCGATACAGCTTATAAAAATAGCTCCATCTCTAAAGGCCAAGATTCCCTACACGCTCGGTTTATCGATACCGCTCGCCAGCGAAGGGCCAGCGAAGCGGATCTATCCCATCACTATTTCTACAAAGGGGTCCGACCCCAAGAAGGGGGCTATTTATTGCGCGTATCGTTTCATTTTATTTGTATCGCCTGTTATAATTGTGGTGTAATGATGCCGCGTGATGAAGAGTTGTAACGGATTGCTTATTGGGAGTGTTTTGTTTTTTTCAATATATGACAATATTGTATTAAGTTTGCCGGAGTTTTTTGGTATAGTTATAATATATGCAGGATTATTCCTATCTCCATATCCTGATATTCATATTTTGCGTTGTTCCTAATGTCTGTGACATATGTCAATGCTTATGAATGTGTTAAAAGGATGTTTAGGCATAGTACCTACCTATTTTTATATAAGGTATTAAGTGTGTGCTAATCTTACTAATATTATAACTGCGAAAGTTTGTGAGGAAGTACGTATGGATGGATGGATGAATGTTTGTTACTCAATCACGCGAAAATTACTGAACAGATTTTGATGAAATTTGGTATGTATTTACTATTACTAAGCCCTGGAAAAAGACACAGGCTACTTTATCTCGAAGACGCAGATAAAACCGGCGGATGCTGTTAGTTTTTAATATCAGGTTTTTGCCCATTTTCCAAACCCGTAGCGACATCTATATAATTTGGCAATTAAACTTATTTCAAAGAGGGTGGCTGTTTGTGCAAATTAGGACCTGGATGGAGAGGTCAGAGGGTAGAGGGTGACGTTTTGCTACCTCCCGGGAGGTGGAGCTTTTACAAAATTATTCAAATATGTATCACAGACAACATATTAGCACTAAGTTTTGTGCGTTTTTTAGATTCTATTGTTATAGTTATTTAGCAAAACAAATAAAGTAAAGTATTTTTTTTCTTCTATAACGCTTACTTAAATAATAACTTATCAGGGTGTACCATTTGGCCAAATGGTTGGAACTAAACTGAAACAAAGTTTTCAGGAGCTTTCGCTATTCGCTGAAAGAGGGTGTTTATTTGGTACACCAACGAAACAGTGCTTCGTACTACGTTTTTGCTTTTTGAAAACGTATTTTACTGAAATTAATAATCACCCTCTTTCTTTAGAAATATTTTCAATAAGAAATACTTTTGTTTCGTTGATTGTTCGAATAAATCTTAATTTACAGGAATACCTACTTCCTTGAAGTTTTTCGGTCTTCTAGTTTCCAGTCGTTTAATGTTTTATGCCTTAATTATATCGACGTAATAAAAAGTTTGTCCATCTTTAACATTCCTTCCTTCAATCGTCCTTTTTTAATTCATAATTAATCATTTCCTTGTCCTTTATTTCTTTCTTTTCAGGGCCCTAATTCACTATGACAATTTGGCGATTCCTTGCTTCGAGGTCACGTCGCTTCCTTCATTAATAAACGACATCTGCGAAATGTGTATACTCTATGAGGCGTCATAGAGAATCATTTATATGAATATATGAATGCGTCATAGAGATGTCGTTTATTAATGAAGGAATCGACGTGATTTCGAAGCAAGGAATCGCCAAGTTGTCATAGTGAATTGAGGCCCTGCGCAGTAATTCTTACAAATATTCGTACCACATATTTATTAGAACCCCACCACACAAGCGGATTTTCAACGTAGTCGTTATCGCAAGTGCACTGTGTGTCGCGACATAATGAATACCTTGTAGCAGAGGTCGCGTAGGCGATAGAGCGGCAAAACCGCAACTCACCCTGGTCCACAAGTCATACCTACTCCTGAACGGGTGCTGCTTGTGAGGACTGGTCTGGCCTGGTCACTGTAACTGTCACTGTATCTATATAGGTACCTATTTATATATTACTCATATATTCATGTTACTGATACTATAACTAGGAGACATCTCACTCGCACTTCTAGTTTTACACTGTATTATTTTAATTATAATTTATACTTCATCGTTCATTGTAATATTTTAGTTATTTTAAAAGATTCTTGGTTCTATCTTCTCTAGCGGCCGAATTTATTAATTTATTAGTTCTAGTTTCTCATCTCCCATACACTGATGGAATCAATTTATGCAATACTTTTCTGGGCCCGGACTTCTTTTTGAGTATGGGAAAGAAATGGATAGACATGCTTACCTTTTTTTTCAGTTATGATATTTCAAGTTACATTTTTTAACGTATTTTAATTGATCTGTATTATGTGTAGGTATATGACGTGTAAATGTGCAGTTTTTGTGCCTATTCAATATATATCTTTTGACGTTTTCACTTTGACCCACCACCGCGAAATCGCAATTGCACTGCCACCACTTGTATCGTTACTCGTATCGCTGCAACATTATTGCTATCAAAGTGTCGCGACGTTATCTCTTACAAATCTTACAAATCTCTTTATTGCATAGTAAAGGTAGGTACAATATAAAGTTGAAAACCCTTCCTACTGCTTTAGTTTATCACTGTGTTGCAGCAGGCAGTTTCTTCCCCTTAACTAGGATCAAATATATATACAACAGAGACTTAATTATATATATATGTGTGTGTGTGTGGGTAAGGGTGTGTGTGTGTGTGTATCGCGGCGATATCGGTCAATCGACGCCTACGATCAAGAATCGCTTGTATATTAAGGCTCTAGAATCCTAAAAAAGCGTCAACAAATTTTCATTAATATTTTAAACAGCATTTTTAAAGCAAATTACAGTATTCTTATTAATGTAAAAAGGTGCGGTACCCTCAGAACACTATATAGGCCTACTGAAAGAAAGAAAGAAACAATTTATTTTGTCAAAACTAAACTACGAAAATAATTAAGGTTTTTCCGCCCGAGGTTTTTCCGCAGAGCTATAACATGGGGTACTTTAAAAGAAGGGTGAAAAGGGTCCTTAAAGGTAGGCAACGCACCAGTAATGCCCCGAGTGTTGCAGGTGTCCATTGGCGACGGTAACCGCTTACCATCCAGGCGGGCCGTCTGCTTATTTGCCTATCAGTCATATAAAAAAAAAATTAATAATAATTGGACATACAGTTTAAATATGGCGCTATAAAATACTCAATATATAAAGCTCAATAAAAGTATATAATATTAATAATAGTGTAAAAATATAATGCCTATAATAGAATTGATATGCTAACACGGTACCACAGAATGGATAAAGCTCGCACTTGTCCGTCATTTTTACAAAACTCATGCGAATTTATTTCTATCAAAAAATATGCCGCAACCAATAACAATGCTGAGGTTAAACCTTCCTTTGTCGGCGTCGGCACATCATACGCTGTCGGTGCTTTTCTAGCTTCGGCTTTCCTTTGTGCACCTCACTGCGTTTGCGCAAGATATGTGTAATCTTTTGCTATTGTTTGATACAAACAAGTGTTTGGTTTGTAAACATGTTTTTATTGGAATTATTAAAGCTTTCGGTGTTTTGGAATGATGATCGATGAATAGGACAAGTTTCAATTAAAATTTGCTGCAGATCCATCCATCTTTTTTATAGTTTTTATCGTAAGCGCAGTACGTTCAAACGGTTTTTCGGCAACAGTCTCAATTTTGGCTGAACCGAAACCGAAACTTCGTTACAAGGATCATGTTTTGAGGGAAAAATAAAGAAAACGTTATTATAACCAGTCAGTCTTTATTTTTTTATCTTTAAATTACATAGCTATGGCAGTCTTCGACATTTTCACTTATTGGTATGATAATCAACAAAACGCTTCATTTACGAAAAAAAAAAATTATTCCTTAAAAATACTTAATATAAAAAAGTGTATTTATTATTAGTGTTATTTATTTGTCACAGATTATTAGGTATACTAGGTAACCGTGGGCTCTTGGTATCTATTGTCATTCCCTACCCATAACCTTTATCCTCAAGTATTGCTCCACATGATCGGCCCATAAGTACATACTTGGATATTACGGCGTATCTTTGTAAAATCTTCACGCGTCTATCAAAATCTAATCAATCCAATAATAAAACATATAATTACTCTGTATATCAATTTCTTGATAATCTCCATAATCCTCCTCACCTGGTACTGCGGGGGCGTGCGAGGGGGAAGGGGTGGGATCTAAAGAAATCCTATTTTCATAGTTCACTTCACCAACCGCTGTAATTTGGTTAGCACGCATCGTTGCATTGGGCTCCCGGTTGTGGTAGAAGGAATAATAGGACTTGGTACTTGTTAAGCCATAAAATTTATATAATGAATTTATAATTTGAAACTGTACACTAATTATAACAATTATTATAACAGTCAATAAATTGTTTACGTACTGTATTGTATACGTTGTGTACTTAACAGATTTGCAGTAAATAGGGTCTTATGGGATTAAGATCCACAAAAACCATACCTAATACAATAATTATACTGCATTCAGCGATAGAACAATAAAATATAATATCTGCTTACCTTTGTAATGACGATTTACAAGAATCAAACTTGAAATCCCCATGACATATTAGGACACATGACAACTAAGCAAAGTTAGTCAGGAAATTAGGGTTTCTTGTGTCAAGAAGTCTTTAGCTGATTTTTCTAATAAAGGACATCAACGCGCTCCCATTTTAGTATGTTTTTTTTTATTAATATTTAGATTTTATAACGACCTTATAAAAGTATCAAGATCACTCTTACCTATTTCAAACGTCTTAGATGTTTACATAGTTATTCCATATTTTCAATTTAAACAGAAGGCGCGGGTGTGGGAAGAAGGCCCGTTTCCCTTACGTTTATACTCCCTACTTCTGGCTTATGAAGGCTCGTCGTTGTATTTTGGAACGCAGCTCTATAAAACAATACATAAAATCAACTTAAAGTGGGACGTTACGATACGTTTTTGATACAAAATTCAACCATTATTAACTTGTTCACTGAATAGTAGAAATGCCTAAAATGCGTGGTGAACTATTTACGTATGGTTATTTACGATAAATTAATAAAATGCTCATTATACATATAAACGGCTACACTCACTTTATGATTGTGTCGGATAACTCCGACCAGATAACTCCGACGCTTTGGATTCACGGCGCAGACCCAGAGAGTTTGCGCCGCAAATCATATTTATCATGAATATTTCGACTCACGATAGTTTCCAAACCTTATTTAATAAATATCCAAGTTATATCATGTTTCTGATATAAATTGTACTATTAATGCTACAATTAATAGAATGGCACTATTTTTTGCCATCAATATTGCCATCCAGAACTTTTAATACCATAAAAGGCACTGCGTAGCACTGCATTGCGCTCATCACCCCGAAACATCAGATATTAAGTCTCATATGCCCAGTAATTTTGCTGGCTACCCTTCAAACCGGAACACAGTAATGCTTGCGCACTACTACGTGGCGGCAGAATAATTGGCAAAGCTGTGGTACCGACCCAGATGACCTACCACATACGAGAGACCTCATCATCATCAGCCCATAACGTCCCACTGCTGGGACACGGGTCTTCTCTCATAGAGAGAGAATGGGCCATAATCCACCACGCTGGCCCAGTGTGGATTGGTGGATGTCACATGTCCTTGAATTTTTGTGAAAAATTCTTGGATGCCAGTTTCCTCACGATGTTTTCCGGTGCGGGGCCAGCGGGATTCGAACTCGGGTGCGTCGGATCGAAAGTCGCACGAGCTCCCACTGAGCCAAACTCGCTCTTCACGAGAGACCTACCACGAGTAAAAAACAATTACCAATGTGTTGTTGTACGTTATAGGTATTATTACATTAGGAAATATTACCTCAAGAAAGTTATGGTTAGTTTTCCCACAACTCCTTCAAAGCCTATTTAACCATAAACAAATTATTTTGATAACATAATTCGCGCTTTCCGCCGTTTTGCTTTCGTCAGCCAACAGTACCTGATGGCTTGACGGGTTTGACATGTTTCTTGATCGCTCGACGTCCTTGTTGTCGAATTGAGCGATCAAGCGGCCCTAATCGATAATAGCCCGATTGTTGTGGCATTTGCTTCATAATTCGTAATTATGTCGCATATTTAGCACATGGTTACATACTTACCTGGGACGTACTTACAAAAGCTCTTAAAAAATTTTACTAGTACCTGCGTAGGGAATTTTAGGTTAATCAACAGCTGTGGGGTATTAATTAAAAAGGCTCGATTGTTACAGCAGAAACCAGGCGATGTTTCGCCTTTCGGTTATCTCTAAAAGTTTTGACAGATAGCTAATGCTAGTCTAAATAATGTGAGATTTTTATCGAAATAAATTCAAAAACTCATGAATCAACGGTTAACGGAGCTTAACTTAACTTAAATTATTATTATTTATACGCTTTCGTTTGACCGCTATCTCACCCGTTGTTAAGTGACGACGCGGTCGAAGATGACTTCATACGCGATGATGGTGACTTCGTACGCGTATTAAAGTAATCTTACCTGTTCCCGACAATTTACCATCCCACCCTAATCCCGTTCCTGCTCCCATATCGCTCCTATCCCGATCCCGTCCGCATCCTATCCCTTCACTGACCCGCTTCTGCTTGTGCACTAAGAGTCCGGTATGTTTTGGGGCTCAACTTATAGTGGACATATATATTTTTTCCTAAATTGCGTCATAACTTCAATATACCTGACCCGATTTTGATGAAACAAAGCCTATGTGTAGCGCCGGATTCCATATATAGAACATATTTTAAAAAAAAACCTGATTTTTTCTCATCAAAAATAGATAGTCAAAAATATCTTCAATGTACAGTAGCTACCTCGTTACAGTTTTATTAAAAGTACCTATAGATTAATACACAATATTAATTTATACTAAGTTAGGATACATTAAAAAATAAACAAACAAAATAGTGTGAAATTATACACTAGAAGTATCGTTAGTAGCCGTACTAAGATATCCTGTAACACAGCTACTATGATACCTTCCTCTGGACTACAGGGAAAATCCTACTAATATTATAAACGCGAAAGTTTGTAAGAATGTATGGATGTATGTTTGTCACTCTTTCACGCAAAAACTACCAAACTGATTTTGACGAAATTTGGTATATAGGTACTTTAGGACTTTGAATAGCACTTAGGTTATTTTTATCCCGGGAAACCGCGGGTGGAACCTCGGGGAGCAGCTAGTTTAATAATTAAAGAAACATATTTTTTTTAATTTACACTAATGATAAAGAGTTATTCAAAACAAAACCAGTTTTTCTCAATTTGAGCACCCCATAATGACTCGAATCTGCACCCAAAACTCCACCACCATACTGAACAATAAAATCATCATTATTTAATTACATCAAATTACTGTAAAACAGCATTAATTTACCAAAACAGCGAGCAAGCTTCCACGAAGGCGGGAGCAACGATCCCGAGCGGCGCGGGCGCAGGTTGCCCGCGCGGAAACTGTCACATTTTGACGTTTCACTTGACGTGACGTTCCATATTCAAACAGCCCGCCTTTTATTTTTATTTCTTTATCTCCGTCTCAATCTAACCAGCATCAGTTCAACTTTTAATAACTCATATTATTAGACCAATAAGGTTGGATTTTGGGTTGCTCTCTAAATCTTGGATAATTTTTAATCGTGTGTTATCTCGATAACCTGTTGTGGGGTATTTCGTTTCGTTCGGACGCGATGAATGCATAATTAAGTGGAAGCATTTATGATTTGGTTAATCCGGGAACTGGGATCAAGTTACTTGATTTGGAATGATTAGAAGAAAATGTTTGTGGTTACTTGAAAACGTATTTAGGCTGAAAGAGCTTTGATGCACAGAACTTTGAGCTTAAGATATTTGCTGACTCTATACGGCGGAGTAGAGTTGAACTAACTTTTTTAAGAATATCATGAAATCAATGGAGTTTCAAAGAGGAAATAATTATTTGTATGCGCTGCGGTTTAATTCGATGGTCGTATATTTTAGAACAATAACATTTGTTTTGTTATTTATATTTACCATCGTCTTTCTAAATAATGTCAGGTCTTTCTGTTCAAAGTTTGTCTGGAAGAGATCGGTTTGACCTATAATACTGCCTATCGTTATGCTGATTACAATACAAAAAAAAGAAAGAACAATGACAAAATATATAAATTTGACGTACAATGGGCGGCCTTATCGCTTAGACAGGAAACAGGTTGTCTGGAATAAATCGCTCTAAGCGATAACTTAGAGCGATTTCTTCTAGATAACCTGTTTCCTGTGTAATGTACTTGTTTTCAGGTACCTATTTTAAAGGTTTTTTTTTAAATAAAGTGTTTATTTATCTGTTTATGGGAAATTTCAACAATCAACTTTCAATCAACAGGCAGAAGAGCTTAAAAAAAATCGAAACGCTTTTAAAAATATTTAACGAAAGTAAAACCACTATCCGACCTCTTTCGTACTGGACGCCTGCTGACGTTACCCGTCAAGTTTGAATTTCGAACACGAACCTTACGAAAAAATGAAAAAAGGCGCGTTCTTTTTTACCGCCGAAAACGTAACGCAACCCGATCCTAAAATTCACTTGCTACCAAGTTTATTATTTGATACTTGGGGCGGATTATTTAGTTTTTTTATTTCAACCTACGGATGGCGGCATCGTTTCAAATCTTTGTTAGGGAGGTTTTAATGTGTAGGTGTTGTTTGTATGGAATTGAGATAGCTATTTCAGTGGTGGAATAATATTAGACTTGCCCATCATTTCGTTTTAAAAAAGTTAGAAGCGCACATATTTAGCTACAATATTTTTAACTCGATTTTTCATTACTGTTTATTTCCTTAACCAGTTCTTACCAGTACCATCTGCTACACGTCACTGAAAAAAAATTATTATGAAGGCTTCGTTTTTGTTTTTATAAATTTTTTAATTGTTGTTAATAGGTGATAAGCGACGATGCGGTCGACGGTCTAGCACGCTTTCCAAGATACAAATCAAGATTGCTTGATGTTTTTCTTAAACCTGATGTATTCCACTTCTGGGCAAAGGTTTTTCTAAATTATAAGAACAAATAAAAAAGTCTTGACCATGAAGCACAAAAAGTAATATTTGTATCGATATATCAGACATAGCAGCATGTCTGAAACATTGATACAAATATGCTGTCTCTAACCTCTTAGATCAACCTTAGATCAACAACAACAAACAGCATATTGATTCATGTTTTTTTTTTGCTAGGTTAGCTAATACTAGAAAGTATTTTCGGTATTAGTTACTGAAAACATTTTCTCACTAATTGTAATTTAAGCTATCTCTATCGAAATTTCGATCAGTTAGTGCGAGACACAGCCAGGTGGTCTTCACTAGCACTGCCAGAGCCAAATTGTCAAAATGTCGACCAATCATGACAACCCTAACACATATATTCTTACTACCCACATATTAACATAATCAAACATTGAACCTTTTTGCATTGGAATACGGTTGCGTTTCTTTTCATCTGCCCTAATTTCTTTCAGGTGTAATTTTGAATTTTAAGTCAAGGTATTAAGGTCGAGTTTATTGGAGACAGTGGTGGATGTTGGTAAATATAAGTTTGCTATCGGGAAACGACAAAAAGTCGAAGATGGTGATGATAAGAACTTGGACGCCGAAAGTCTCGTAACCTTTGCTATTATGAATTTCTTTGATGTTAAAAGCTTATTAAAAAGCGTGTCACCTAGTTTTTAATGACTAAAGAATTGGTTGCCCCCTATAGCGCCGTTATAGGTTTTTTAAGTATCTGAATGACGAGACGAGCTGGTCGTTTGCCTGATGGTAAGCAATACGCCAGCCCATAACAATAACAGCACCACCCAGAACTTTGTTTTGCAAAATCCTGCGCGGCGCTGCACTGCGCGCGTCACCTTGAGATAATTAGCTGTCGAGTCTCATAATGCCCAGTAATTTCACTGGCTACAGTGCCCTTCAAACCGGAACACAGTAATGCTTGTGCACTACTGCTTGGCGGCAGAATAACTGGCAAAGCTGTGGTACCTACACAGACATGCCTCCCGCATACGAGAGACTTACCACAAGTAAAAGTTATAGGTATTTATATACGTTATTTTCCATGTTTGGTTAACTGTAATATCCGTTGCTGAAATAGTGGGCACACAAAATTTTACTCTAGACAAGATTTGAACTAGGCCTTTAGCAGGTTTGTGTGATGCCCACACTAAGTTTATCAACAAGCGAATTCAGTAAACTAAAATTTAAAAACACCCGTCACAAAAAACTAATAAAAATTTAAAAAACAACAACTGATTTTGATAAAACACGTCTAACAACACCACTATAAAACCTGCTTTCAAATAAAAAGTCGCATCCAAATCGGTGAGCTACGGTGCCACAGACACACAGACAAACACACATAGTACACTAACAATACCTCTTTTTACAATCCAATAGTAACTCAGATAAAGGTTTGGCTGTCTACTCGAAGAATAGTAAGGATGTGTCGTCAATATAATGATTTTATGATAAAATATCACAGTTCTATCGACATTTTTGACCAAAGACTACCGAAATTTAAAAGAGATGTTCTGGCTATCCTATCAAAAACAAAAAAAATTGTGCATTCAAGTTTCAACCATTTTACATAAATTATTACTTTGTTTTTTTTTCAGATTATAAGTTATAACCATAGATAGATAGATAGATAGATAACACTTTATTGCACTTAAAAAAGAAAACATAATATACAGTTGGTAACACATAACAATAAGCACAACATACTATTACTGCTAAATGTAACCGTGATGTGTACACATGTTTTGGACTATAGTCTTGTTCGAAAAAAAATATGTATTATTAACGTTATTTCTAAACTGACTGTAATCTGTTTTGTGTGCCTAAATAAATAAATAAATACATAGTGGTCAAACTTATAACACCCCTCCTTTTTGCGTCGGGGATTTAAAATAGTAAAGCCGATATTCTTTGTTACGACAAGCGCATGATTCACTACGCAACGGTGACCACTGCATGAGGTACGACTCCGATTGCCCAATAGATGTATGTTCTCTCATCTACCTAATACTTTAAAACCACAAACCAAACCCAGTGTTGGTATGTCCGTCGACGCAGCGTCACTGTGGCGTCGGGACACCTAATTATTCGGAATAATCGTCGTGTCGCGATAATTAGTCGCGACGAGTGTATCGCGCGACCGCCCGCGACCACAGCGGTGCTCAACCTTCACTGTAAAGAAAATAACAGATTGTTAGCAGTGAAGTAATTATATTTTTAGACATCTTCGTTATTCATTGTTATTTTAGACATTTTAAAATATTTAGAGACAGAGACATCCCTGCCGAGTTTTTTGGTGCTATCTTCTCAAGCGGGCGTATTTTCGAAGCACTGGTAGAGTCAATTCGCACCAATTTCCTGAACTTCAATTTGAGTAGGTATGGGAAAGAAATAGGTAGACATTATTATCTTTTTTTTTCAGTCATGATATTTTAAATAACAAGTTTAACGTATTTGAATTGATTTGTGTGTATGTGATGTTTAAATTTTGCATTTTGGGTGCCAATTTAATAAATATCTTTTAACGAATAGTTATTTCATTAGAGCAGGCAGGTGTTACAATACTATGGCTAAAGAAATAGATGTTGATCTATTCAATACTTCGGCGTGTAAACTGAAGCGACTTTTGAACGATCGTTTCTTTAATTCCTAAATTTATATGATATCGATTCATTTTTGTTTTTTTTGTTGATTGTTAACGTTTTATTTTTACTTTCCACCATCACAGTACGCGCCCGTCAACTATGTACGTGTATACTTAGTTAGTATTTATAAGTGGAAACTTTTAATTAGCCATAAGAATTTTGTTAAATTACCAATGTTTTCTAACTAGCTGTTAGTTTCCCGAATAAAATAAAATAAAATAATAAACTTCTGAAGACAAAGTTGATTTTATGTGCACTTTCACAGCAGAAAATAAAATCTGGTATTAATTTTTTTGCGTTTGATTAATCATTATAGATGGTATTAACTCGGCTGGTTCTGACATGATAGTTTGTCTAACTTCTCGTAATAGGTTTCGGGTTTCCTACGCTCGAAAGACTTTCTTAATTTGGGTACTGAGTGCCTATATCATAATGTAGGTATACCTACCTTGTCAGGATGGGTTGTAATAGGTAATAGTTGATAGAACATTCTGATATTTGAAATAACTTAGCATTAAACATTCCTTTTGGGCACCTTTTATTTTAGGTTTCTACCGGATAGGCTATCAGCTAATTTGGCGCTGAAACCTAAGCCATAGAGAACACCATCATGGTGTGGTCTTCATTTTGTTTTAGCAAGAGCGAGTATGGCTTAGTGGGAGAATGTGCGACTTTCGATCCAACACAATCGAATTCGAATCCCACTGTCCCTGTACTACTGACTTTCTTAAGTCATGTGCGGATTTAACACTCGGTGAGGGAACATCGTGAGGAAACCGGCATGTCCAAGAAGTAATCACAGAAATTCAGACAAGTGACATCCACTAACCCGCACTGGGCCAGCGTGGTGGATTATGGCCCATACTATCTACAAGATAATGCCCGTATTTCAGCAGTGGAAAAGAAATAGGCTGATGATGATGATAATTTCCTTTCTATTCTCATTCGGAAATTCGTCAAAAGTTTGAACATCTCTCAAAACGCGTTGTCGCATGATGGATCGGCCCAGTTCGCCGAGGTGTTGGAGCGGCGGACGATCTGTAATCGAATATTGATCATCGAACCGCGATTTGATCATCGAATTGGTCGAGTGGAAAATGTCAGGGCATTTCTGACTATTCGATTATTGGAAATAATTAAGTTTATTTTGCTTCCACAATTTGCATGTTAGAAATAACTGACTGGTGGTAGGTTTCTCGTATGCGAGAGGCCGTCTTGGTGGGTACCACCGCTTTGCCAGTTATTTAGCCGCCAAGCAGTAGTGCACAAGCATTACTGTGATCCGGCTTGAAGCGCATTGTAGCCAGCGAAATTACTGGGCATTATGAGACTCAATAGCTAATTGTGTCAGGGTGACGAGCGCAATACGGCGCCGCGCAGGATTTTGCAAAACAAAGTTCTGGGTGGTGCTGTTATTGTTATGGGCTGGCGTATTGCTTACCGTCAGGAAAACGACCAGCTCGTCTCGTCATTCAGTTACATATAAAAAAAAGGAATTCTGTACTGAAAAAGTACTGTGTTATATTTTTTATATTAAATACCGCTTGCTTAGCAATAGCACATTTGTTGGCCTATATATAAGTACCTAATACAGATAGGTAGGTATTTTAATTTTTTGATTAACACAGAGGATAGAATTACTCATTTCATAGCGAAATAGAAACAATGTCTAGCTAACTGACAATACCGACAAAGTTGCGGATGTCAAAAAGGAGGTAGTATATTGTTAGAGATTTTATACTACAAAAAACTACGCAAAGGAAAAGCTTAGGTATATTTTTACGCAGCGAAACTCTATCCAGTTCTGTTCAAAACTTACGTCCCGCGCATGCACTCTCGTGTTGTCACGAATGCGCCATCCGTCAACGCTAGAGATGTGTAGTAATTTCTGATAATAATAATTAATTTTTAGAAAAAAATACGAAAACCGACTTCTGTGTATCTTCGAAGCCAAATATAGATGAAATTTATATACCACTTCGTAGCTATACTGAACCCAACGCAAAAAGAATTAATTTTCCAAATCGGTTCATAAATGACGGAGTTCTGAGGTAACAAACATAAAAAAAAAATACAATCGAACAGAGAACCTTCTCCTGTTTTGAAGTGGGTTAATAAGTGGGTGTACAGGAGCTACCCCCTTTGTTCTTCAGCTAGCTCCAAAGGGAAGGACGCTCACTAAAACACGAAGGCATAAGATGATTGCAAGAAGACAGGAGGTAATGTACCTACTGATATTGCAATGGTCAAGATCCTACCTAGTCCGTAAAAACAAACTATAGTTTTGTTAAAAGTTTAAGCACCTCGTTCTATAAAGACATTGTCACGTCGAGTGCGCAGACGCAGCCGCCCGACCGTCGCGGCTTCAACCCATTTGTTCAATCGTCCGCTTCGAGAAGCAACTAAGACAATTTCATAGACTGTTTAATAAACGTTTAAGAATTTATTATGTCCTTACCTACTTGGAGGAAATCATTAGATACTTATATAAATATAAATCCTAATAAATAAATCTAAATATAACTACAAACTAACATATATTCATAATAAGCACCATTGAAAATTTTTTTACTTCTACGCGGACGAAGTCGCGGGCTCACCTTGTAAATTATTTAAGCTCACCTTTGCATATAGAAGTGAATACACCTACTTTATCTAAATGTATGGAAATTAAGTGTATTTTTTTAAACTTATGATTTTCGATGAAAAACTTCCTCCGCTCCAAAGTTATTTTTATTCTATCTTCAAATCAAGAAGAATTTTACCAAAATATGTCATAAACGTGAACAAATGCATGTTCTTGCAAAAAATACTGTTATGATAGTAATCGTAATAGTAGTTTTTGCACACGACCGCCCAGTAGCATCAGATACATGCTATATTAACTCTTCTTTGTCCAAAAATATTGAGCTAAAGTTAATTTCTATCAGCCCAAAATATAGCCAAAAAAATGTACTACTCAAAAGCTATAGACAATATGAACTCTATGGAACAGGTTGAAAAAAAAGTTTGAAAACATATAAGCCAGTTTTGAATTTTAAGGACTTAGAAATAAGGGTTAAGTTTAAGGGATGAAGTCAATAAGTTTATTATGTTTAAGTTACAAAGAAATGCCATTACGTTAATCCGTTTTTGGGACCAGTAAGATATTTGTTTGTTGCTTATTAACTGCGCCAAGATTGTACAGTTCTAATAAATTTAAAAAATAACCTTTTGAAGTGTCTACTGCACTATTGTGCTTTAAATTGTATACGCTTAAAAAGTATAATCTTTTTGTTTAGATAAATAGTAAAAGAAGTATTAAACCTTAAAGTTATGTTTTAAGCACTTGACAAAGTGTTTAATACTCTAGAATTCCATTTAGGGACTATTCATTCCGTTAGATCTTCTGTATCTGAGTATTATAAGGTATTATATAGGTTTCTTGTAGTAGAAAATATTTCTTTAAAACTTGATATAATAATCTTGTCTCATTATAAATTGGATTGTGATGAAAACCGAAAGGATTTCACTTGATTTTGTAACTACGTAGCAACATAGCAAGTTGACCCCACAAAACGTAGTACTGTGTCGAACTTCGTTTTATTTTTATGGAAAATAGTGGCCAGCCCTCCGTCACGACTGTACAGGACTCTCAACTTGATGTATTTTCAACTGGATGGACACGCACATGGACTGAATGAGTACAGTTATAATAAAAAATAAGTAAGTAAGCACAACGATCACATACATACCTAGATGGACTAGCTCCTAGCTAGTCCCTGTATCTAAGGAACCAGAATCTACGAGGATCATGGTCAACACCCAGACACGAAACGGTTGCGCTTTTTTCTGTGCACAAGCATTTGTCCCGTTGTGGAAATCAAACCCACAACCTCAGTGGTGTATGAGATTTGAGACAACCAGTTTAACCACTACACCACAGAGGCTGTATAGCAAACCTAGCCAAGCTATATGTGGCTATATTATGTGATCGCTTTCTACTATATTGACAGTTAACGTTCACCATTGACCATCGTCGCCTATGGAATCTGAACCGCCAGAGACATCACACCGATGTGTTATTTGAACTAGCATGTAAGTAGAGTAAGAGATAAAAAAGCTAAAAGATAGCCTCAGCCACGTGTTCCAAAACACTCATTGCAACTTCAAAATGTGTTACTAATAATGAGACTCTATTAAACCCTCTGTTTTTAGGAGTTAGAGATGGTAAGCAACACGCCTGCCCATAACAGTTGCAGCACCACCCAGAATATTGTTATGCAATCCTCTGCGGCACTGCAATGCGCTCGTCACCTTAGACAGTAGTTCTTAAGTCTCATAATGTCCAATAATTTCGCTGGCTACAAAGCCCTTCAAATTGGAACACAGCTTGCGCACTACGGCTTGGCGGCAAAATAACTGGCAAAGCGGTAGCAAGCCACCTTTTGGCATACGAGAAAACTGCCACCCATGAAATTTATTTAGACAGACTTTTTTCGTCAGGTTTCTACCCATTTTGCAACCCAACTAGCAATTACTAGTACCATGCCAACTTGTTACCGTAGTCAATAATCGAACGATAACTAAAAATGATAATGGTTCAAGCTGGGGTCATGCACGTCCATACATCATCTGTCATGTATGAATCGTGTATGATCTATCGACACCTAGTGGATGACAGGTTGTATGAGACTGCTGGATGAGACTTGGTCAAAAAGCTGCTGATCATAATCTCTGAATGGTCGGTTCTAGTAATTATTGAATCAATATTGTAATAGTTATTCTTACAAGAAATAAACACACTCGTGATGCGTCGGCTTATTTTGACGAAATTAGTAGCGCTCGATCCAAGTGCGGCTCAGTTTTCGAATATTGTGATTCTTGGAGTTTACGAATGATTTTTTTTTATTACTGCAATTCGAGACTTGAAGATTCCTATATTGTAACTATCGGGAAAGACTGACTCTGGCAGGGAGTTCCACTCGTTAGCAGTGCGCATAATAAAAGTGGAAGCGCAGCGCTTAGTGCGCGCAGGAGGAATGTCCACCATGAAATGGTGGCGTATTGCCATATTGAATGATGCTATTCTTCAACGTTTGAAGAGTTTTTAGGCAGGTGTAGATTTACACAACGTAACGTTTGGTGTTAGGATTCGAGACGATGTGTCCGTTGGATCGAGATCTGCAAAAAAAAACCGACCACATTATCTGTTACAAAAAAGATAGAGCAGATAACCTAAAAAGAGACACATATAGAGCAGATCTAAATCTGAGCAGCAAACACGTCTGTCTCATCTAGCTGCTAAACCTCCTAGACCAAGCTATATAGAGGCGTGTGACCACACAATATCAACAAACTAATTCCATGGCATTGCCACCCGCCGGCCAACGGACGGCCGGTAGCAGAGGTCGGACTGTAATTTAATTTATCTACATCTTACTTTCATATTTCATTCAATGACATGCCTGGCCGACGCGTAGGCTCAGTGGAAAGTGGAATTGGTATTGCATTGATGAATAGGATAGCCTTATCTGGTAAGCGTAGGTACCTACTGCCAAATAAGACATTAAATACCTATCTGTGATTTGTTTAGGCATCAATTTTTCTCCCCGATCTGATCCGCTTTCTCTGCTGACACAGGCCTCGTGTAAGAGATACACGTGTAAGACTCCCAAACTCGTGTAAGAGATACACGAGTTTGGGTGATATTATTGGCATTACACCAACCAAGCAGGTATTTTTTCTCAGATATCTGATCTGGATAGTTCTGGTACTTGGATAATAAATGTAAAAGGATTATCGGTGAAATAAAAGCCCGTTTATCCCTTGATTACTGGCACCAAAGATTATCAAAAACATAAGTCAAGAAGACTCCACACACGGTAGCAAATGATTTCACAAACACAAACGCAAAGTTAACTGAGCGCATTGACCTTTGTAATTATTATAACCATGAATCATTTTCCTCTCAATCTTTACTTTTCAATTTATCTTATACTCTATGGTCTGCCAATTAGAGTGTATATTTTAATAAAGATGTCTTATTAAGTGTAATGTAATGTAGTTCGTATCTTAGCTTGTCAAGGAGCGGTGGAGCGCAAAATAGACGCTACCATGATACGTTGCATTGCAAGAGAAAAAAATGTTTAATTAAAAGTGTAAAAACTTTACATATTATCGTGATGAGATATCAAAGCCTTGAACTATACTTGTATCTGTGACATAAACAAAAATGCAGCAGGATTTTTATATTTTCCAAAGTATTGAGAAACTGTTCATTTTCAAATTGGCATAAAATTATTGTCATATCGTTCACTTTCAAATGATCCTATAAAATATTTACACATAAGCATTAAACATGAACAACTCTGTGAACTTTTTAAATATTTTTATTTCGCCACACGCTAATGAAACTTGTGAGCGTTCAAAATAACTATAATACACTCGAGAGCAATGAATCCGGGTCACTTAAAGAATGTTAAAAATCTCGGAAACTAAAAATGATAGGTTAATGCAATAAATTGTATTTAATAGACAATGTAATACTCCTTAAATGAAAGTAAAAAAAATATGAGTCACCATACATTTTATTAACACAAAATTACATAAAGAAAAAAACTGCTGATCTCTCCTTAAAACAAAAATAGGAAACATGAAATTTTTGAACTTTATTACGATTTTCTTGAATTTTAATACTTCGTATTGCCTCCTCGTGCTTCCATTACTGCGTTTACGCGGTTTGGCATGCTGTACACCAAGTTCCTTATACGATTTTGGGGAATATTCTCCCATTCCTCTGTGAGAGCAATTTTGAGCTCACGAAGCGTGATTGGGGGAGGGTTTCGTTGTTTTACGCATCTGCCTAGCTCATCCCAAGCATGCTCGATCGGGTTGATATCCGGGCTGCGCGCTGGCCACTCCATACGAGTAATGTTCATCTCTTGAAGGTAGTCATTCACAATCCTACCTGTATGAGGTCGGGCAATGTCATGCATAAATATAGCATCCTCACCTAAATTGACCATAAATGGACCAACGTGATCATTGAGGATTTCTTCCACATATCTTACGCTAGTTAAAGAGCCGTTTTCTATGATCACCAGCTCTGTGCGACTTTCAGAAGAAATTCCGGCCCACACAAGTACAGACCCACCACCGTAGGCTACTTTTTCTTCGATGCATGCTTGCTTGAATCTTTCCCCTGGTCTTTGATACACTCTGTGTCTTCCATCGTGCTTGTAGAGCATAAATTTTGATTCGTCGGAGAACATAACTTTTGACCAATCTTCAATACTCCAATTTACGTGGCTCTGGGCATATCTTAGTCTCGAAATACGATGCCCACGCTCCAGTTTAGGGCCGTTTGCAGGTCTAAGGGGTTTTAAGTTAGATTCAGCAAGCCGACGTCTTACTGTCCATGCACTTGGGTTACTTCCTCCGAGGCGTCGAAACTGATTGGTGAGTTCAGTTCCTGTGAGAAAGCGATTTCGAAGCATGGTGTTCACCAAGTATCGATCTTCTCGTGCTGTGGTACACCTGGTTCTGCCCGTTCCTGGTCTGCGTAGGTTAGAACCAGTTTCTTCGTAACGTCGGAGAACTCTTTGTACTGTTGACAGCGACACACCGACAGTCCTGGCTGTATCGCGCTGACTCCGGCCGGTTTCCAGCATTGTAAGTATTCTGGTGCATTCTTCAGGCGTAAGCGACATAATTTCAGCTTGAATAATGAATATAGAGCACTATCAACATGGTTTATGTACCCACATAAATGACAGATTACAAACAAAAGCAAAACCAAATGCTGTAATTTCGTAGTTCCATCTTCGAAAGTGGCCCTTTTTCAAATTTGATTTTTTTATGATATAACTTTACAATAACTAAGAAGTTTTAATACCTTCATTTAAGGAGTATTACATTGTCTATTAAATACAATTTATTGCATTAACCTAGCATTTTTAGTTTCCGAGATTTTTAGGATTCTTTAAGTGACCCGGATTCATTGCTCTCGAGTGTATAAAACAATGCAATGCAGGAGTACCTAAATAGTGGCGTCACTGTTTTACGTGTTTGAAGGCGCCGAACCATCCGACTTCTGCAACCAAATAGCTACTTATCACGAAAACCTCTTGACAGATCCCGTAACAACTAGTTTTATTCTCTACCGACTGAGACCACATGGACTCAAACAGATTCCGGTGAGTGGTCAATCCATTATCTCCGATGCAAAGGACTCTTAAATAACAATTATTTCTTTTAAAACGTATCATTCTTTTGAGGCGTCGGCGTTGCCAAACAAAACCGAGCATGCTCTGGTGCATATCCATTACACGCTGATATTATGTACTTTAATCCTGGACTTTGGATGAGCTCCTTGCTTGCCGCTGTTGGCGGCAGCACCGATTAGGATTAAAGAGATTTTGGCGGGCAAAAACAGCTTTATTACAATGGCACAAGAGTGCTAATGATTTTCAGGAGGCGGCGGCGGCGGGCGTACGGCCGGCGTCACCAACGAACGTACGTAAAACCTAGTACTACTAATTATTCTGTGGTAAAGCAAAACCTAGGAAAAGGAAAGAAGAAAAGTTTGGCGTACGCAAGAACGTACGCCAAACTTTTCTCCTGTCTTATTGTTGTGTCGACTGCTGTTCTACTCTAACATCAATTATAAGTGTACTAGCGACCCGTCCCGGCTTCGCACGGTTATTATACATATAAACCTTCCTCTTCAATCACTCTATTAAAAAAACCGCATCAAAATCCGTTGCGTAGTTTTAAAGATTTCAGCATACATAGGGATATAGGGATATAGGGACAGAGAAAGCGACTTTGTTTTATACTATGTAGTGATTTATATACTGTTATAAGTACTAACAAGGGCTGAATTACAGGCTGAGTCGTCGAACTACTCACGAAAGTATAGTTAAATAGAAAAAAAAGAAATTCAGCAAATGGAGGCTTTTTCTTTATAACTTGGTTATTGACTTGTAGAATCATTTTGAGTCACTTTATATTAGATTAGATAGCTTTTTATTGTTACACCACCAGACATTATTGCAACAAAAGAAAAATTGCTGTAAGCTGTCTCTTCCAGAGAACTTTTGGATGGATAGGACTTAAAGAAACAGTAAGAGACGGGGGTGTCAACATAAATAAGATTTATACTTTACCTTGTTTACTAAAAACAAAATATACGTTGAGGTTATTAATTGGCTACATTAGCCATATCGGGACCTGTCATCAAAGCTCAACTAAAATTAGAACACAGAAGTTGTCGCCGTAACCGAAATCGGCATGGAAGATATTTCTATTATTTTTATTCGTTGAGGTCTATTATCGGTTCAAATTGTGAATATGGGTGCGGAGCGAAGGCCTCTCTGCCTCTCATCTCTCAAATACTTCATTTTTTTGAGGCATTGGTGTATTGCCAAACAAAACCGTTGTGCTCCAGTGCATATCCATTACATGCAGATATTGTAAACCTTAATCTTACTTGCTGGCCGGTACCGCGATTAGGATTAAAAAAGTAAAGGCGGCCAATGAGTGGCCATCGGTGTTGCTGGATTGTACGTTTAGTTAAGTAATAGTTTTTTATTTTTTATTTAGTGGTCATTGGTGCGTTTGAATTCAGCAAAGTTCTAAGTACAAAGTGATGGGCATAGTCTTGACTTGTAGTAATAATTGGGAATAAACAAAAAAAAAGTTGAATCAGTAGGTAGTGTAAGTAGTAAAATTTAAACATGTCATAGCAATATTTTAAATAAACAGAACGAAAAAATTTATATTGCTCGGGCAGGATTCGATCCGATCATACATATTTTACAAAATTATCATACATGTCAAAGACACTTTTAGGAAACTTCTTTACAACATTTTAAATAACAAAATCGCAAACAATTATACATTTTTTATAAAAAAAACCGACTTTAATACTGATTTATCATATATCAGAATTAAAGTCGGACTTTTTTGGACTTCGAAGATTCTTTGAAGTCCAAGGCGGAATATCGATGAAATTTATATGTTACCACTATACTGAACCCAACGCAAGAATTTTCCAAATCGATTTATAAATGACGGAGCTCTGAGGTAACAAACATAAAAAAAATACAGTCGAATTGAGAACCTCCTCCTTTTTTGTAGTCGTTTAAAAAATAATCTTAAAGCTTGATAAGGTTGTTCAAATTGATAATGTTGTGTAAGTTGTTTTCTTACACAAAGATTCTTAAAACTAATGCAGAAAAGCAGTCCATGACCAAGCTGCATTTCCGTCGCCAGTCTTGCATTTTGTCAAACACTATCAATGATTATAATCGGAGGCGTCCAATACGATACCCTTCAGTGATTTTGAATCAATAGTTTACAGAAGTGGTGTTATTTATGCTACGTAGGCCACAGCTGATGCTTGATGACAATGGCTTTCACTCCAACGCATTTGCAAGTACTTTTTGAAGTTTTTTTACTTCAGATACACTCTTGAATGCTGTTTGGAAAATGTATTGTAGAAATTCGCAAGCTACGTACGTAGGCCACAGCAAAAGATAAGAGGAAGTATAACCAACGACTCATAATTCCGCTGGCTACAATGCCCTTCAAACGGAAACCCAGTAGGTATAATGCTTGCTGCATTGCGGCAAAATAGCTAGACCGTTCAAAGGCCGATATGGCCTAAAAACAGCAACATGGACAGACGGCTTAACGTGCCTTCCCAAGCACGGTAGCGCTCAGATGTAGCGAAATTATTGGGCATGAGACTTAATATCTGATGTCTCGGGGTGATGAGCGCAATGCAGCGCATTATGGGCAGGCGTGGCGCTTGCTATCAGGATTTGCTTGTCTCATCACTTGGTTCCATTAAAAAAATGAAAATACTAAACAAACAGTCACCAAGTCATCCAAGTGTTGACGTTGCTTACTTTGCAGATCTATTACGAACGGCTAGGCGAGCTACGAGAATTTTTAAATTACACCTTTTATTATTAAAAAAAATCTATCTGTCCAGGTACCAGGCGCATGAGGCATCATCATGCGACTGTCAGTGGTAGACAGTGAGATTATCTTCACAAACAGAGCCGGCCCCGTGCTGCGCGCGGCGAGCTCCCGGAGCTGCTTGTGCGCATGTAGCGATCGCAGAAAAGATAAACAGTAAACATTATCTACTTATCATAATTTGTTTATTTGAAAAATTACTTTTTATTTACGCTTAATAGATCTATGTTTGGCCACTATCTCGCCTGATGTGGAGCGATGATGTGGCCTAAGATGGAGCACATAGATCTAGAGAGAGACGGCAGTTGAGCGGCTGCTCAGACCCGTCTCCCCT
Source organism: Petrophora chlorosata (assembly GCA_951640565.1). NCBI lineage: Eukaryota > Metazoa > Arthropoda > Insecta > Lepidoptera > Geometridae > Petrophora > Petrophora chlorosata. The sequence goes on along the minus strand of OX621203.1, from coordinate 7,901,923 downwards.
ACTGGGCAGAAGCGAAATTACTGGGCATATAAGACTTAATATCTGATGTCTCGGGGTGATGAGCGCAATGCAGTGCGACACAGTACCTACTTTTATGATATTAAAATTTTTGGGTGGCATTGCATTTGTTATGGGCAGCTGTAACGCTTCCCATCATTCATAAAAAAAAGATTCGAAGCAAAGTCACGAAGTAGTTACAGTAATTTTGTGAAGAGGTATACAAATTCAAATAATTTATTAATAACTCCATAGTTAGATGTCAGATAATCTTAAGATATTGTATCATTAAAATAATTTCATAATTGTAATAGGTAAGTACATATCTAATATTCTGGCAACTTTAATAAATTATTTTTCAAAAAAAACTAAACCGACTTCAAAACCACAAATGGCACTCAAAAGTAAAAAATAAATTAATATTATTATCATAAGCGCTACCCACTCATATATTTGAAGTCGGTGCCAGCCAAGTCGAGAGGTAGTAGATAAATACTATGTATATAGTAAGTACTACTTCTAGGTAGTATTTATCTACTACCTTTTAGACTTGGCTGGCACCGACTTCAAATATATGAGTGGGTAGCGCTTATGATAATAATATTAATTTATTTTTTACTTTTGAGTGCCATTTGTGGTTTTGAAGTCGGTTTAGTTTTTTTTGAAAAATAATTTATTTTAACCTTTTTAGTGAAAAACAAGTTTTAATTAAATTAATTCAAAAAGTTTAAAAGACAAGCTTTTATGATCTAGAAGCCACATCATGGCGAAGTTTAAAACGGGCTATCACAATTAAATGCATGTGCAAAAAAATTTCATGTCTGTCCTATTCTCTGTTGAGGAGTTCCCTCGCCGGAAGTCAATCCTGGGTGTATCTGCCATGTCTTGATGGAATTTAGAACAGGCTATTATGGTTAAATCCATTTACGAAATGTTGTGTCTGTACTATTCACCGTTGAGGAGTTCCCTCACCGGAAGTCAACCCTGGGTGAAGCAGGTGAAGCAGTCGAATACAGACCTCCACCTTTAGAAAGATGGTTACGAAAAAAACAAGAACCGACTTGAAGATTAAACTTATATTTTTTTGTTTTTGCTATTTTTTTCAAAAACTACTGAATAAATTTCGATAAAATTTATATGGGACCACCTTTGAAGTATTACCTACCAATCAAAAAAAGAATCATCGAAATCAATGCATAATTGGCGGAGAAATCGCGTAACAAACACACAAAAAAAAAATAAAAAAAAAAAAAAAAAACATACCGTCGAATTGTAAACCTCCTCCTTTTTGAAGTCGGTTAAAAAATCATTGACACTGTAGGAAAGGTTTTCAAGCAACCACTTTTTAACCGGATTTTGAACGTCCCATTGGAAGGTGCATCCCGTATTGTGCCAGGCAGTCTATTATAGACCGACGGACCCAGTAATATAGGCTCTGACCCCGCTTGTTAATGTTGTAAACAATACCATTGAACAAAGCCTCGTGGCTTTGTTCAGTGGATGGTCAAGCGATCTAGTCGTGATTCGTAATGTTAACCATCAGAGAGACGGGTCTGAGCAGTCGCTCAACTGCCGTCTTCCTCTAGATCTATGTGCTCAGCCACATCGACGCTTATCATCAGGCGAGATAGTGACTCAACATAGTTCTATTATGGGCTATAAAAATATACATATTAAAAAAGTAATATAATCTTACTTGCTTTGCTATCGGTACTGAATACCACTTGCGCAGTGACAGTCGTGAGGTCCCGGGTTCGAGTCCTGTCAAGAGCACCAGTTCAATCTACTTGGGTGTACCTACCAAGAGTGGAATGTTAAAAAATAATTTATGATTTAGGTATAGATATATTCTTTAATTGAACCAATTTTTGCAGAACCCAACTGCTAAGAATGAGTGTGTTCTGTATGGCACCGATAATATTTAACAAGATTCCGTCAGCCATCCGCTCAATAAATGACATTAATATTTTTTAAAATACTTATCTAAATTTCTAATAAAAAAAGCTTACTGCACCATTGAGGAATTTATAAATGACAAACAGAATTTGACTAATATATAATGTGTGATTGGTATACTGATAATTTGACAATTTTAATTTGTTATAATTCATTTTCATTTTGTCATTTGTATTATTATTTTTTGATTGACATCGCAATTATGAATCCTTTTATTATTATTATTCATACTTTAGTCAATGCCATTGTTGTTTTATTATTGTACTAATTAACTTGTGACCATGTCTGTATGCCAGTATGGCGGAACTAGAGAAACTATCCGTTAATAACAATTACATATGTATATACCTAGATTCGCAGACTAATAAATCATTGTATCATTGTATATCATTTTGTAATAACTGTAATAATAATTTAAGATTTTTGGTTATATTATACTTTTTTATATTATTATTTATTATATTTTAATTGTATTGTATGTATTAAGATTATTTACTATTTTATTAGTATGTATTTTTATGTAATTGGTTTATGTAAGTGTATTGAGATATTCAAAACCACCGTCCATTATTTTTGCATTATTCCTCTCCGTGCATGGTTGTCTGGAAGAGATCGCTTTAAGCGATAAGACCGCCAATTGTTACACTTTTGTTACGTTGTTTTTATTTTTCATAATGTTATGTGTGTGTTACAATAAAGAGTTATTTCATTTCATTTTTTTTAGGAGCGAGTGTGGCTCAGTGGGAGCATGTGCGACTTTCGATCCGACGTACCCGAGTTCGAATCCCGCTGGCCCGGTACCACTAACTTTCTTAAGTTATGTGCGGATTTAACACCCGCTCTATAAACCGATAAGGAAAACATCGTGAGGAAACCGACATGTCCTAGAATTAAGCACAATAAACTCAAGAACATGTAACATCCACCAACCCGCACTGTACCAGCGTGGTGGATTATGGCCCATACTCTCTCTATGAGAGAAGGCCTGTGTCCCGGCAGTGGGAACGTGATGGGCTGATGATGATGAAGGGTTCCGTACCCAAAGGGTAAAACGGGACCCTAAGACCCTTACTAAGACTCCGCAGTCCGTCCGTCTGTATGTCTGTCTGTTTGTCTGTCTGTCTGTCTGTCTGTCTGTCCGTCTGTTACCAGGCTGTATCTCATGAACCGTGACAGTTAGACATGTGAAATTTTCACAGATGATGTATTTCTGTTGCCGCTATAACAAATACTAAAAACCAGAATAAAATAAATATCTAAGGGGGCTCCCATACAAAAGACATGAATTTTTGCCGTTTTTATAGATAATGGTACGGAACCCTTCATGCGCGAGTCGGACTTGCACTTGGCCGGTTATTTTTGTATCTAATGACTTGTGATTTGTATATAAAATATAGCGTTTCTTGAGAAGACAGGCGACTGGGACCGCTTCGAAGCTGGGACCGCGGTCCCAGTTTCCTGATTCATTTATTTTATTATTTTTCTTCAGGCGACTGGGACATCACCCAATATTTACATAATATCGATTGTTTTATACTAATTCTAGTACAGTCAGCAGGAGAAGTAAAAGTAACTACAAGTATACATTTTATTCACTCCGTTTCTCCATCTATTTCATCATCAGCCCATTTATGTTTCAACTGCATTTCTGTTACACTGGCCTTCTCACATAGAGAGAGTGTGAGCCATAATCCACCCGCAACCTTAGTGCTTTATAAGATTTGAGCCAACCTGCTCAACCACTAGACCACAGAGACTACCTAATTGGGAAGATTGTTTTCAAAACTTGAATTTTTCACTGTTTGTGTTTTAAAAATAGTTTTTTAGGTATGCAGCATTGGAATAATCTATTTTTGACGAAATCATGCCTTTTAATTGCTTGCTTTAATTGCCATTGCTTTTTTTCTGGTGTAATTATCAAGTTTGGCCCAATTTTATTTTCGCGGATTTTAAATTTGAATGTTACCAAAAAAAAATGTTTTATCGAAAGTGGAATAGTCAAGTTTTGAAAAGAAGCTCCTCAATTTGTAATAAAATGTATTTTTTTTTTATCTAGAGAGAATGTATCTAGAGAGAGACGGCAGTTGAGCGGCTGTTCAGACCCGTCTCCCCGATGGTTCACCAAACATCATCCCGAAACACGACTAGGTCGCTTGACGGTCGCGTTGTTCGGTGGGTGGTATTACAACCACGCCCAGAGCCTAATGGTACTTTGCCACTACGGCTTCCTAAGCCTAATAAGTAACTGTTAAAACACATTTCCTCTCTCCTACAAAGTACTTTACTTACCCATATCCACATGTCGAGCACAATCAAAAGGCGATTCGATATTGAAAAAGAGAATGTATCATTTCGACCGCTATCTTTACCAGCGCATCAAAAGCACCGCCATCTTTGATGCGCCGCTTTGTGCGCTACTGAACGTATACGCTATGGGGTATTCATTACAAGATCCTCAATTGATAATTAAGTTCACTTTACAATGTGTAAGTAATGAAAGAATTTCTTTAGGTGTTATTTGTTGAACGGACGGTGTCGGCCATATAAAAGATATTGATTTTTGCAAAAGTATTTTATATGAAGACCTAATTAAATCATAGCATAATGACTACTTCTTTGTTTTTTTTGTGTAATTCTGTGACGAGACCGGTCGTTCGCCTGATGGTAAGCAACATGCTTACCCTTAGTGGTTCCAGCACCACCCATAACATTTTACGCATATCATCCACAGCGCTGCACTGCGCTAGTCACTAATAGCTGCAGAGTCTCATATTATTTTGTAATTTCGCTTGAAGCAGTGTCCTTGAGACCAGAACACAGTAATATTTGCACACTACTGCTTGGGGTTCAATATCTTGCAAAGGTTTGCCAGTTATTCAGCCGCCAAGCAGTAATGCGCAAGCATTACTGTGTTCCAGCTTGAAGAACATTTTAGCCAGAGAATTCTTGGACATTATGAGACTCAACAGCTAATTGTCTCGGGGTGACGAGCGCAGTACGGCGCCGCGCAGGATTTCACAAAACAAAGTTCTGGGTGGTGTTGTTATTGTTATGGGCTGGCGTATTGCTTACCATCAGGCAAACGACCAGCTCGTCTCGTCATTCAATAATATTAAAAAAAAGGTATGGTACTTTCTACCACTGCAGTTTGTGGCTACAGTCCTATCGTGTACTATTTAAATAATATAAAACGTGTTTGTGAGTGTGTGTTTGCAAGTATGTATCGTAATGTGTGTATGTTATGCAAAATAGTGATGCGTAGAACTGCGTTATAGCATCATCGATAATAATCTGTTATTAAATATAACGTGCTATAACCATTATCTCGACGAAAACCAGTGTGTGCTCGAAACAGGTTTAAATAATAATAATAATAAAGGCCAGGGGCGACTTTGTGGCGAGTCGTCGGTGCGTGGCGACATTGAGCCTTACCCCGAGATTCTCCCTGGGGCTAAATGAGACCCCTGACCCCCGGCTTGCCTTAACTGGCCGTCCGGGGGTGGAGATGCAAGAGCTAAGAACTAAACTCCAAGGGTGGAAGTGTTAAAGGGCATAACGCCGGGAGTAGCGTTTAAGTGAAACTGCAGCACACCTCTCCACCCACACCAACGTTGCCCCTCTCGTCGCCAATGAATGGCGGCCCTTAAAGGGGGCCCGTTTAGTGGGTGGCGAGTCACCACCTGCCAAAATATTTTCTTATGAGGCGGAACTGGCCGGTGCCGAGGTCTCATGTCATAGACCGGCTCTCATCCATTAAAAATTCAGCTCAATAGCCCAATCATAAGTAATTTTCATATCTTCAATAATAGTCCTCGCACTTATCGGGGGCTGTCTTTGATTGTATCTTCTAATGATGCACTTAGAAACAGTCCCCGATAAGTGTTGCCCATTACATATCTAAATTAAATGCTCTAAGAGGCCTCTACGTGTTGGACTCATGTCCCCGCGCAAGCCTTCCAAAGGACCGCGTGTAAAACCCGTGAGAAAGAACGACATAATAATAATAAATTAAATTTTCATTTATTTCAGGCAATAATAAAAAACGCAAAGTAATCATATCAGAGGCCCATATCACAAATACCTTAGAGACTAACATATAACTATATACAATTTATAAAACACTAAAACACTGTTGAGCACGTAATACCGTCGCGCCGCTCTGGAGACTGGTAGTGTCTCGTAGCCTGCCTCTGAATTTTCTGAAAAACAGCACTGCGTTCACATTTACTGTGCGAATGTGACCACAGCATAATGCTGAATTTACTTCTACTCAGGACTGTACTACTCAAGACTGTAGGTGCTTTGCTTACGTACTTGAAGTCGCTTTGTACCTGTTGTTTGCTAACGCAATAAAGTCTTTGTTATCTTATCTTATCATTGCACCTAATGTAATTGCGAGATATCAGAAATTAAGTCCTATACATGCCTAGTAATTTCGCTGGCTACAGTTACTATTGGTTACATAAACAAACATTGCTATTAGGTTAAGGAGATCCCGAAAAAGATCTTATCGGTCGCAAAAAACCGAGCAACATGGTATTCCATTGCAATATTTGCAATCGTCTCTTCGGCGCGACAAAGTGTTTGCAACCACAATGCAACCGTGGCTTACGCAGGATAATCCGTCAAAGGACCGATACCTCCCAAGTCGGGTCGTCTGCAACTACCCTGCCTTTGTAAAAAGGTGGAAAAAGATTTAGTAAGGTATCGACTAGGTACTCCATTTTTATTGGTAAATGGGCATCCGTTTCACGTCTCGCCTGATGAAAAGCGAGTATGTGGCCTAAGGTGGAAAATGTACAAAAATATAATCCTAATCCTAATAATATTAAAAATGTGAATGTTTGTGTGTGTGATGTTTGTTACCACGTATCACCGTAACTACTGAACCGATTTTGATGAAATTTGGAATATCGTTAGTTTAAATACTGAATTCAAACAGGCTATGTAAATTTTTAAAAATAAACCCCCAAGAGGGTGAAAGAGGGTGGTAAAGTTTGTATGGACAATTTTTATTCCTTGGTTCAATTCGTTCAAAATTCGGTACAAATTAACTTGAACATAAATAATTACCTACCTCTAATAAATAAACTACCTCTGTAAATGAGTTCTTAAGTTTTTAGGAAAATGTTATTTCTTGGTTCGATTCACTAAAAACTCGGTTTAAATAAACTATAAAGTAAATAATGAATTACGTATTTTTTATTTTTACAAAACTACCACTAGGGGGTGTGCAATAGAGTTCTAAACTTTATATGGAAAATTGCATTCTATGGTTCGAAAAAAATAGAGAGGTTCGACGTGAATGACGTAGGTAATACTGCAATACACCGTCGTCGTTTCCATAATAATCGGTGCTGGGGCATGTCTGTTTAGGCAATTTCATTTATTTTGTACGGCAACCCATGTTTAGCACGGGAAATACGAGAACAAATCGTCGAACACGTGCTTAACAATTGAAGCCACTTCGCAAATACAGAATCATGATAGTTTTGGAAATAATCATAATAACGCAGCCGAGCAGCCGACTACTTTTCTTACTTGCGACACATCAATCTCCACACGGGCGAAGCCGCCGGGCGCAGCTAGTAAATAATACGTATTAAATAATGCTTCATCATCATTAGCCCTTAAGTTTTCTCTTCTGGGACACGGGCCTTCTATCATAGAGAGTATGGGCTATAATCGTCCACGCTGGCCCAGTGCGGGTTGGATGTCACATGCTTTTGAATTTTTGTGATTAATTCTTGGACATACCGGTTTCTTCACGATGTTTTCCTTCACCGTTTGGAGAGCGAGTGTTAAATCCGCACATAACTTAAGGAAGTCATTGGTGCGTGGCCAGCGGGATTCGAACTCCGATGCGTCGGATCGTAAGTCGCACGAGTTCCCGCTGCGCTATAAAGTTACTAGGGATTTAAAAATAGTTAAAAAGAAAGTTTTGTATTATTGGTATCTGTTTATTCCGTTATTTACTTTATAATCGACGAAGTTGAATCGACTTTGATTTTTCTAGCATAAGCACGTAATGCTTTACAAATTTTCTTTTCTCTTTTTAATTTCTTACAAAGTTCTATGACTGAAAATTCCCTGGTGGGGGGGTACCAGGAGCCTGTTTTTCCTTCAGCAACTTCTTCAGCTTCTCTAAACGGGATTGGTTCACTTTATGGAAGTAGCCACTTTCGTTTGCCGCGTCTAGTTTGCCCACACCTCCTCCTGACTCTCTCACTGCGCCCCCTTTTCCTGGAATTTCTTCACTGTCCTTGGCATACCATCGACAGTTCTCGGCAGGAGCAAGCTTCGTCGATAGTTCTGAATCTGATGGATACTTCTTCATAATTGGAATATTTCCATTTATCCGGAATTCATAATTGTTGTTGTATAATGGGTCTTGAAAGGAGGGCGTTACGCAGACTCCTTCTAAATTACAAGGACTTCTTATGCCATGTTCAGGAAATCTCCGATTATACTTATGTAGTGGCGGAGACCTGTAGAATGTCTTTACAGAGTAGTAATTTGATTCGGGCCTGGAACCAATCAAAACTCGGGCATGTCTATTCACCAGGGTCGACTGGACTATGGAATTTATTAACATTCTTTTTGTGACTTCGAACAGGCCCATCTTAAAGGTATATCAGAAGAATACCCAGATTTATTTCGTTAATATTTTAAATATTTGTTCGAGTCAAGAATGTTTTCTTATTTATGTTTTAGCGTTACATTTTGCTATTATTGGTGGGTTAAATATTTTAAAAAATTCCGGAATAAAATTTGCACGATTGAAAATTTTGTTACTTGTCAAGTCTTTCGTTTTGACATTGCTTTAAATTCTGACCATATTTTTAAAACTCTTTGTGTCTGACAATGACCTCCAAGAGTATTATGCTGTACAAAGAGGTAAGGTGCTGTAAAAGCTACAAAACCATATGAGAAAAAAATAACCCGTGTGCTTTTGATGTGCCTGGTGCCTAAACTAGTTAAATGACTAGTAAATGGGTAATGGCCACAGGTTAAATGTAAAATACAGATGAGAAACATATAAACCAGTACTCAATTGGATAGGCCATTTGCCAGCTATAGAAATACAGATTGGAACTTGGAATCCTATCTGAAGTTGTATATTACGATTATTTTACCAACATTTAAATTCACTTCCTGTTTTCTCAAGTGGGTCTCAAATCATAATTGTAAATTGTAAAAATAATTGCAAATTGTAAATAAGAATTGTAAATAATAATTGTAAATTTTAAATAATATACACAATTTACATAAAATTGTAAATAATAATAATTTATAGACCGCCCGAAGGCCTCCAACATGGACTAACAACTTTTTCCCTAAATAATACAACAAAAAGCAACCGGGACTGACGGGCGACCTACCCTCCCAAAGATTTACCTATTTCTCGTGGACCCATTGCTCAGTCATCATTTCTTCAGACCATGAGGAAATACAATCTAGAAATACAGTCCCATTCCTCAATGGAACCGTGAGGATTGTTTTCTTCGCTAGCGCCGATGTAAATACCTACCACACAAAGGCCTCTACCTATTCGGTTTGCAGGCCACCCATGTAAGTGGTGAACGCAGCGAACTTGCGGCTAAGCGAGCAATTTATAATAAAAATAAATAAAATAAAATTAAAATTAAAATAATAAAGGAGTAATCTAGTATGTACCTATTTCAAATTTATAATAAAAAGACTGCGGAGCATATTATGCTATATTTGGCGTATTTATTAGCAAAATTATTTCATATCAGTCATGTTTAATCTGGGTAGCTACTGACCAGGAGTGATGTCACTAGAAATAGTCAATTCCTTTCTTCCTCCAACTCTTTAAGATATAAGGTTTCTGTATGCCGTGTCTATTAATTTGATCAAACAAACAGTTTAAAATATCAGTTGAAAATACCATAAGAAAGAAGTCTATTACTTTTCTTCCATGTTACTTTTTGTCCGGACTATGCATACCCGGTGTTACGTCATCCCTTTTCCTTTTCAGTTCCTCGAGCTGCTGCCTGGCCTTCTGTGTAAAGTAACCTTCCTCTTTCATGGTCTCTGGGCTAATGAACCCTGGCATCTTGATGGTCATCTGTTCCTCTTTGCCTGATTTTACCGGGTCCTTCTCGCCAGCGAAGAGTCTTGTCTGAGTGATACTGGGTATTACAATTCCTTGGTATGATAGCCTTCCGGATAAAGACGTGAACTTTTGTAATGTCTTGGGATTCTTCTTCAACGGTATTGGGTAGAACCTGGTAAAATATTTGAAGATCATGATGAAAATGATTGTTGTACGTTGGTGGTTAAAACTGTACTTGTGGATGGTTTGATAGGCAGGATGGATTGATGGTGGATGTGTTGATGGAGGTGGTGGATGGGTTGATCATGCCTATCCTTGGGTTTTCGGGATTCTCATTGTTGGAGATAAAACATTTTGAGTGTATAATATATTTTGTGTTATGACAATGACACTGACGTAACTAGACGTGGTGAGAAACACAAGACAAGAGGACAAGAATATTCTATACACGTTAGAGGTTTTAGTGCGAAGTTTTGTATAACAATGACGGCCTCTGTGGTGTTGGCTCATATCTCATACACCTAGCAGGTTCGAGTTGGCTTCTCGTTACGAGAAAAAATATTGTGAACGGAAAAAAGTGCAATTATGTTTCATATCTGGGTGTTGTAGGACCATGGTTCTCGTAGTCCCTGTTTCTCCAGGTAATCAGATACAGGAAAGCAATCCAAGCCTCGGGCCAGAATCTATATTTTGTGATCATTACGTACATATTAAAAAACTTAAGATTTGTTCTATTTCTCAAGTTTTCGGTGCCAAACTTTATTAATAGTATACATTCCACATGGAGTTAGAAGTAGGCAGCATAAGACCCATGTGAGTTGGTCACAGACAAAATAACAAGAGAGGGTCGTATGGTTGAGGTATCAGGTGGTCTAAAACGGACATACTCACTTTATAAAGGCGTCTACTTGAATCTAGAATCCACCGGTAGAAACTATCTAGAAATTCGTCGTTTAGAGTATCAATGACATGTACGAGTACATTGTATACACTTAAAAATGTCGAGACTTATCGATAAGACTGGTCTTGGAGATCATAAAGCTGGCGCGTGCTTTGCTCATTAATCAAGCCTGAAAGAAGAAAGAATAGGCGTGGCACGGCGTGTTCGCCATATGTATAGGTAGTTTGTACGTCAGTAAGTAGTTTTTGTTTTTCTCAAAGTCTTGTAAGTATTTTTATCCTTGTAAATAAATAGGTTTGTATACTAACACTTCTTTGGATTTATCCGGAATGAATAATGTTTTGTTTTTTTTGTTATTATTTTATACCTATTATTCTGCGCTGCTAATTATTGTCGCATACTGGGTTACTAACGGAACACTAGCGTGTTTTACCTAGTAGATGCTATGGATTGAGCTACGGACTAGACAACATTACGCGTACGCGTCTATGTTGCCCGATTCTTATAATCTGGGTGTCTTACATTGGTATCTTCTTAAAGTCAAATTCAAATTTTTTGGTGATCATTTACTATTTTTTTCGTGATTACGTTTTTTATTTAATGTTCTTTTTTGCAATATTAAGTGATTTTACATTTTACTAGATCTGGTGGTTAGTTAAACATAAGCCATAATCTAATAGGTATGTGCAATTTAATTTGAGTTGATTTATTTTAATTTGAGTTGGTGTATTTTTCTGATATAAATTATTTAATAATAATAATTAATATTAAATTAATGTATGTGTATTAATATCTAATATAATTGCACTTATAGCGGATTTGTGTAATTTTGGAAAATATTTTTTTACCTTTGTTTTTCTACAGTGCTAATTACCAACAAATATAAATGAACCCGACACAATTAAAATTACTACGGTGAAAGGTGTTTATGTTCCCATTAGATCCACATCACAATTAGCAGCAGTTAGGTATATCACATTGTTCCATATGCAAACTGTTCTCGAATTTCACGTTCATTATACAAAATCAATTTTATATATGATTTTTCACTAATTATTTTTTCAGTATAAATACGTGGATGAGTGTCGTGGAACATTCATTTCGGACTTGATTTCTTGGTTTGGTTTTCAGTTTAGTTATGACTGCATAGTCTTTTACAATGGTTCCAACAGAGGTAACTTCGGCTTATGGCGTTCGGCTTATGTTTGTTTTAGATTTATTTTAGATATGTTATTGTTTGTTGTTATTTGTTATATTATGAAAGTGGTGGAGATTAATAATTAATTAATTTAATTTTTCTCCACTAATAATAATATTATAAATGCGAAAGTTTGTTTAAATATAAAAATGAGTGTCTTTTTGGGTTTGTTACTTCTTCACGGTGTAACGGCTCAACGAATTTGATTTAAATTTGGAACGGAGACAGTTTATATCCTAGATTTGCATTACAACCTGGATTAGATAAGATTAATTTCGGAAAAACGCTCGGCGCATCTAGTTGATTTCTAAGTCTTTCTGTGACCAAAAACACTGAATTACACATATATTCTAATAACCCGTATATTCTAAAAACCGTGGGTTCTTGTTCTGTACCCTCTAAATAAGCAATACCAGTTTTGCAAAAATATCTTTAATGTATTGGCTCAGTTCCATTTTTATAGTAGTTATATGTAAATAGAATTGGTTCAGCTCCATTTTTAATAGTGTAGATGATTTAGTAGTTTTCCATTTTAAGATATTTATTAAGTCATGGGACGATCATTTTATATCGTTATGTTGCTTTTACAGATCGTCATAATCGTATTACTGGCTCTATCAGCAATTTATACCAGGTAAGAAAAAAAATGGATATGTATAGATATATGTAGTTAAAATTTATGTTACATTGTATTTTTGTTTGGTAATAAAAAGCTATTTTATTTAATTTACTTATTTATTAAGGGTAATTGGTTGGCTGATGATAAAGGGTAACGCAATATCGTTGTAATTCAAACTGAAAATTTGTTACTTACCTAAGTTAATTTATACGGAAAATAAATCAATTTATTAATCTCACTGTTCGTTTTCTCTAGCCCTTGCAAACAGTTTCAATGATTCAATGACTAGTAAGATGATATTTTAGATAAGATCTTTAAATCGTTCCATCTGTTGCAGCGAATCTCGAGAACTTCCCCAACCTCCACTTGTCCACCACCATGACTACCAGTCTGACGATCAGACAAACGAACCCGAATGCCTTTGCTTCGAAAACTCGAGATCAGAAGCAATGAAGGTTCCCGAAATACTTCAATCAAGTCAGGGGCTAGAGCGACTCGTCATCTACTTGTACCGAGATGTCGATACCAGCCAAATCAGAATGTACGAGCCGAATTCTGAAAAGCAGAAACTGATACCTGATTTGCCATTTGAAAATGGTGACTGGTTGACACCAATTTCCATGGAAACAATTCAAACGATTTTTAATAGAAGTCCCTACAAAACCTCTCTTCTAAGTGAAAAGAGTAGCAATGAATATAGAGACGCAGTACCAGTACCTGTGAAAAATATTGATTCTAATTTATGGAAGGCTAAAGATGCTCAAATCGAAATTAATGATGAACAAGATTTTACTTCAATACATGTAAGCGAAGCACAAGAAAATGTTTCTGAATATAGCTACATCGATTATTCTAACGAAAAAGTCATAAATGGAATAGACGATCAGTATCTGGGAGGGGATATTAAATTACAGCCAGCAGTTACTCCTCATGCGGTTATTCTTAAACAACCGCAACAAAAGCAAGGGCAATTCAGTGAATGGATCACAGATCAAATGAAAACGTTTAACAATTATGAGAGTCATGGACAAGAAAAAATCAACTTGGATGTTATAAAAAACTCTATAATACATATCCTTCACGAAAATGGTATGCATTTATCTAAAAATGGAGTACTTCTGGACGTTTATGGGAATGTTTTGGATATCCACAGTTTAAGCCTTAGGCCAATTTTGGTTGGGAGCACAATGTCTTTCGGAAACTTATTGCATCAAAGAGAACCTCACTCTTCGCATCTTAAGTGGCCGTATTTACAAGCTGTGTTACTTATCGCCACAAACCCGCCCAGGATTTTAGGTGTATTGCCTCTCGGGAAAACTTATCTGCCATTAAGAAATTTAGCAAACATTTGGAAAACTGACGCCCAAGTTAATATCAATAAACTGTTGAGTCCTGATCTTCTTAAAATAATAAACAGTTTTGATAAGGGTACATTTGAAGCAGATAAAGTTAAGCAAAATATGCAAGAATATATAGCTGGTGTAGAAGACATGAGTGACGTTACAGATACTAAGAATGTTCCAGAACAAGAGGCAGACGATCTCGTTGTTGAAAATGAAGTGGTATCTACTGTGGAGTCGTTAAATATGCCAGAATTAATTAGAAAATACAATCTTGCCATCAAACCTGCAATTTTAGAATCTAAAGTCAATAACATACCGACATCTGGTCTTGTCAGCAAATTCGGCGATCGTTTTTATTCAGCATCTACAATATATGATAACTATAAGGACAATTTTCCTAAAGATAATGCTAATACAGAACAACAGACACACAATACCGATGTGACATCTACTGCTGAGTCAGATCATCCAGAAATGAGTAAAAAATACAATCTTGATATCAGATCTCCAATTTCAGCATCAAAAATCAATAAAATATCAAGATCTGATCTTTTAGGCATATATAACGATCCTTACAAAACATCACAAGAACTGAAGTTAGCCGATAAGTTTTCAAGGTTTTTACCAGGATCAGTCATAATAGCAAGCCAAGAAAACACCTCATTACCTGATTTATCTAGAATGATGAACTTGCCGACTATTAATCTTGGACAGAATGTATACAGAAGACAATACGAACCGCGTTATATGGGACCAAGTACGATATTGGCGAGCGAATTTCAAGGAAACAACTATCTTCCTAGACTGGTTATTCCTGTACCGCTATTCTCATCTAGAAGTGGAACTGTCCCAGATGTCCCAGCCTTGCCAGATAGCAGTCCCAACGAGGTATACGACTATTTGGTAGGGGGTGAAGATGATGACGATGATGATGGCGATTTCAGGATCATTGGTGGTAATGCTGCTACCGGGAGCGGAACTCCCTTAAGCAATAAGGGAAGGTCTGGTTATAATTATTGAAGAATTTAATTTAATTTTGTGTTTATGAAGAGTGCTGATTGAATATCAATTACTGGTGCAACGAAGATAGTTACGTTACGGAATGCTCACTCAACTTACCTTACTGTAGATTAGGAGCGTCCACTCTCTAACAGGGCCAGGGGTGCGATTCTTGAACCGGTGACAACAGAATCACCGGTGATATCAGTTACAAGCTTCTTCATTTCTCTGGTTACAAGTGCCTCCCACTCGTATTCAAAGTCACCGGTGACAATTTTGACCCCTTTGACCCTGAAAGTTCTCAAACAGTTTGTACAAATAAACAATTAGCCAAGATACAGGCCTAACCTAGTTTGAGGCCCACCGACAATCGAATATCAAATCAAGATATGCGTAAATCAATATTGTAATTTAATTGTACAGTGGATTATTGTAAACTTGGTAAATAAATCATTAATTATTAAAAAATTATATTGTACTTCATACTTATTGCAAAAACATTTATATTTCATAGTGATTTCATTGTCACTTTTGTTTGCGAGATCACCGATGATATTCAGATATTGCACCTCCCAGCCCCCGTACCCATATGTCCCTCAAGTGCCAATCGTATATCATGTTCAGTTCAGATTAGGGTGTAGATTCACTGCGACAAAGTCTTATGGTGCCATACATTGTCTCATTAAATTTATCTCAGCTTGAAGGTATTAGATTTTGGTATAAATTAATAAGATTAATTCGATTTCTTGTCTGAATCGACAATAGTTATCTCGTTAGTCGCAGTGAAGTTGTGCCTTAATTTGAGCTCAACACGATATACGATTGGCGCTTGAGGGACATATGGGTTGGGTGGCAGCTTATATGTCAATCTCGACCAAAGATAAAATATAGTAGTAATTTTTCTTTGATCTCGACAGTGGCGCTCCACTTAACTGTCATCAGCATTCATTCATTTTATTGTCGCATTATGCAACTAAACAGTCTATGCAACTTACATATTTTATTATGTTAATGTTTTTTATTTTAATTGCATATACTAGGTATAACTAAGTATAATTAAAAACATCCTCTTTTAGTAATGATTATTATGTTTAAAGGCGCTCCCACACTGCTGTTAAAAATGTTTACAAGCATTAGTAAACACATTTGATGAGAATGGTAAAAAATGTATTAGTGTTAGAAAATGTTTGTAAACATTTTTAACAGCAGTGTGGGAGCTACTCACAAATTTTGGTTTTGGCTGTGGTTTTGTTTATATGACTTAGTTTAAAATACGACATGGCTTGTTAATTGAATAATGAAATATGAAATATAAATAAATTAAATGTGTTTCAGCATCCTAAATGTGCATTTTAATGTTTACGAATATTCTAATATATTTTTTTCGACTGCAAAAGAATATTGCATGTTAGTGCCATCTGTTGGATTACTGACGTACCTTGCAAGCAGCTTATGGACTATGATATGAGTTTGATGTAGAAGAGTGGTATAATAAATGCTAAAGAGTTCTAATAGATGGCGCTATACATTGTTTTTTAACTCCATCTATATGAAATAGTATGTACTACAATATTATAACGTCGGGTAACTAGTTCTGGTAAATGTAAGAGATAGCGTTAGAGTGAAAAAAATATTGTATTTGCTCAAAGTGAGAAAATTAAAGTAATTATAAATTTTATTTAATTAAGGTAGTTAAACAACGAATAGAAGGTGAGATTATTTAGTGGAAAACCGACTTTTATTGCATCGACTACCTATCTAAATCGAATGTAGGTACGTTACTTACGTAAGAAGATGTAGGTAGAAATAAATAAGGTGACCTATCAAGTGAAAATCCGGAATAGGGGGACACTCGGCACAGCGGGTTACTTGCGCGTTATAAATCAATACCTGCGCGCGTAGTTCGCGTCAGTTCATACGACATCGACAGTCAATTTTAGGAACCTGCGCACACGCATTTACCCTGCCCCCATGACATTCTCCCGCCGCCGGAAGAAGACGAAGAGGACAGAGGCGACAGCAACCATCAAAAATAAATAAAAAGAAAAGAGTCCAACACAGAGCCGCTGAGAGGCGCACCTACTAGCGGAGCAGCCACCAGCGGCCTGCCAGTTCCCCGGGGGTAGAAGCCTCCGTGCGCTTACGCCTTGATAGAGGGGACTACCCCGTGACCCACCCCTACCACCCTCCACTACACACTACGGGGGGAAGTGGAAGATCAACTGACTGACTGGCAACATTTATTTTTTATAATTACCATTTATTTATACACGATGTACACCTACATAATAAAAAAAAGTGCATGCGCAAGTCACATGTATCGTGTCTAAGCACATAATAAGTTTATTAAAAATTTAGTTTAGGGGTCATCCATAAAGTACGTCACACTAGTTCCGTGATTTTTTGACACCTGCCTCGTCCTTGTCACAGTTGATCACATTTGTGAGAGTGTGACGTCACATATTTTGCAATTTATGCATTTGTCAAAGGGCTCATAGCCGATCGGCGTGACACTAGTAGAGCGAGTGTGAACTAGCCAACAAACAATTTAAACCTTATGCTGATACAGATAGAGTTGGAAATATTATTAAATTCGGCAGTTTAACACTTAGATGTATTAGATTTTGTAATGTGACGTCACGAAACTTAGGACCCCTCCCACCCCTTGTCACATAATATCACACTGTCGTCCCCCCCCCCCTTAACGTGTGACGTACTTTAAGGATAGTCCCTTATTAGAAAATAAGTTTATTAATAAAACACTTATACTAAAAAAGGGGTAATAATTAATAAAGGTGTGGGTACATAAAATTAGATGGCCATAAAAGGAAACAACCAGTATTAAGTGCCATTATAGCCGCGCTGATTTTCAGTAGTGCCCCTTTACGTGAAGAGTATTTGCAAATTAGCTTATAAGTTGGGACTTACATAAGCAATAAAGAAAAGAAAACCATTTACAAAAAAACCCTTTATTCGGCACACAAAAACGACAAACAAAAAATAAAAAAATAAAACTTAACAATAAATATATGTGCCGAATGGGCTCAGCTCAGCATAAAATGCCGAGAGTTTTACACTACTCAGCGCTGATTTTCAGCTGATACCCGTTTTGCTATAGAAACAGTGAAGAATTAACTGCACTTATCCATAAAATTTTCTATACTTATACATTTAAAATGATAATATCTTACAAATAATGATAGAATACCTAAATAGAAAACCTAGATAATAAGCAAGTTCGTACATCTCTAAATATTAATTAATTAATAAGGTTAGGTTTTTAATTTAAATTATTAAGTACCTACCAAATATCATCAAAAATCGCACAAAAAAGAGCGACCTAAACGCACGCCATCACAACAAAAAGTGCAACGGATCGACTCCCGCGCAAACAAAGCCAAGTTCAACTACAAACAAGCAGGAGCCGAGCCTCGGTTCAGTTCAGTCAGTCAGTTCGTTACCAGTCGGCCGTCACGCGCGTGTGTCGCGTACCTTACGTCCGAGCGACCGAACGCTAAAAATAGACAAACTACACAAAAATAACTTGAAACTTAAAAACTAAGCCCCATTTAACATAAAGCAGTGTTTTATGAATTCAAAATTGATGTTTTAATTGAAGCTTAGAGATTTGTAACATTTTCCGGAGAAATACAGTGTTTGTGCCCTATTGTTTGGAATGGTATACCAATGTTGCGACTATGACAGGATGTTGTGAATCTACCGACCTAATAGGAATATAAATTTGAACGTTTCATGGGATTTTGTAACTGGTAAGTGTTATGGAATAAGGAAATAGGTCTTAATACTCGTATGTAAGATTTGACGTATTTAATTTAGCTAATAACTTCTGAAGTGTTTTGTTGTTTAGTTGTTTTGTTTTGATTTGTTTGTTTTTAACCCCCGGCTCAAAAAAGAGGGGTGTTATAAGTTTGACCACTACGTGTGTATATGTGGCACCGCACCGTAGCTCAAATGGATGAACCGATATGGATGCGGTTTTTTTTTATTTGAAAGCAGGTTTTCTAGCAGTGATTCTTAGATGTTTTATCAAAATCGGTTCAGCCGTTTTTAGGTTTCCGTACCCAAAGGATAAAACGGGAACAACAAATACTAAAATACAGAATAAAATAATTTTATAAGAGGGCTCCCATACAACAAACGTGATTTTTTTACCGTTTTTGTAGATAATGGTACGGAACCCTTCGTGCGCGAGTGCAACTCGCACTTGGCCGGTTATTTTTTACTTTTTATATGTTCTTTGTGTCAGGGGTTTTTTATTTTCGTTTTAAAGTTGTGATACCTGTCATATTTAGCTCACAAGAATTTTGATTTCTGTAATTTATCATAATGGTGATCAACAGGTACTTACCTGCCCAGGTCATCATAAACCAATATTTTTTTGAAGTCTATGAACTGTTTTAAATATCTTGTTATAACAATGGGGATTAATTATGTTGGTGTTCATTGCAAAACTATAGTGTGGCAATGAACTCAACATAATTATAATTAATGGAGCGAAGCTATATTTGGTGATTAAAATAAATGAATATATAATAGGTATAACCTAGGTCGACTAATTCGACAAACTACGTGAGTCCTAGCCGTTTTTTTAAATTTTTGTAAGGTATAACATAATTAAATAAAAAAATTTGTAAAAAAAATTTTATAAATATGTTTGTGATCGTTGGGCGTTATTTATTATCGTTGTCTGATATAATTTGTCACAGAAAATATTCTCTAAATCGTTTAAAGTTTAAATACCTTAATAATTAATAATAATATAATAAATAATATAATAAATGGTTTTTCTTTCTTTCTTTCTTTAAAAAAATAGTTGCCAAGTGATAAAAACAACTGTAAAAAAAAACTTTTTTAAGTTTAAAAAAAAACTTTGTGCCTATCAAAATGAATATTTGTATTAGACCTTTAAAAAGTCATTATAGCAGATTTATCATTAACAATATCATTACAAAAGATGAAATGAATTGATTTCTCAATCAATTTCATACAACATTAAGTTGGTTTTCACGCCGAATTAAGTTACTCGCTGATCTAAAATCAAGATTTCACAATTCGCCTGTTTAAGAACAAACCGACCATGGACCATCGATGCAACCTTGCTCGATGTTGGAAAGACGTGGACAGAAATGGACAACATTTTTAATACCCTGTCGCAATCATTAATAAGACCTCTCCGTCGTAGGTAGGTAATTTAGCGTGGATCTGCAAGCTTTTTTATTTTGCATTAAATATCACCTACCTATTAGCAGGCCTAGCGCACTCCGCACTGTAGGGCCGAAGCTACAAGTACATAGCCGGACACCGTCAGCGGGTCGCGCGTCGTTACACATGCCGCGTCAGAAGAGATAAGAGCTATGCGATAGAAAGAGAGGCGCTCTGTAGGTTAATATGACTGGTAGGTATGCAGCGCTACGCGAGCTGAATTGAATTTTATTGCGTCATAGCAAGAGTCGCTATTTGTTTAAATTTCTTTGCGGAGAGATGCTTCTGTCCCTTAGTATTCTGTGCTATTACCAAAGTCGCCTTAAATAAATAACTTTATTCCTCTTTAGTCACCTGAGATCATGAACAAATTCCTTGGCGGCAATTTTTTTGCGTGAACTGTTACAACTACCGATAACATAACTATAAAAAAAAGTAATAATAGGTATGACAAAGGTTCCTTAAAAAATTATTCAATTTAAAGGTGATATCAATCATTAAAGTGTTTTCTATCTTCTATCTCTCTATCAGAATTAGAGGTCGAAGAAATATACAATATAAATCATCGTTTTACTTATTTCTTAATTTTTCGTTTTCTTATTGCAAAAGAAGCAAAACCTGCTTACTTAATTTTCCTTTTTATTTTTTAAGTAACTGAATGATCAGATGAGCTGGTCGTTTGCCTGATGGTAAGCAATACGCCAGCCCAAAACAATAACAGCACCACCCAGAACTTTGTTATGCAAAATCTTGTGCGGCGCCGCACTGCGCTCGTCACCCTGAGACAAAAAATTAGCTGTTGAGTCTCATAATGCCCAGTTATTTCGCTGGCTACAATGCCCTTCAAACCGGAACACAGTAATACTTGCGCACTACTGCTTTGCGGCTGAATAACTGGCAAAGCGGTGGTACCCACCCAGACGGCCTCTCGCATACGATAAACCTACCACCAGTAATATGACAAAGTCCGAAAGTAGTTTTCGCATACTGCAGTTGCCATAAAACTTCTATCTTTGCAAAACAAACTGTCGCTGCTTACATTATCGTTTTGCAATTCTTTGTACACCTTGACAGGTGCTACTTAATGATTAAAAAGTAAATTGTGAGAGGCAGGCCATTTATAATTGGTGCATTTTGACATAATAACAGGCCGGTGGACTTGGCTGGATCCCTAACGTGTCATCCTTGAAGAAATCAAGTTACATTAGCCTTAGCCTAGGTTTATTCTTTTTTGTTTAAGGTTTAAAATAAGCCAAGTTGCGAGTCTAGTTGTACTTTTAGGAGTCAGGTACTTAACTTACCTATTTAGACTTTCAAAGTCGACTTTACGTATTGCTTGAGAAGCAACTTATTTCGGCTTATGAGTCTTATGACGTATGACGTCTTATGTCGTATGAGAAAATAATTAGGTACCTTCCTACATAAATATCTCTAGTTTGTTAAGTAGGTACATAAAGGACCATTTAGACCGATATACTTATAATAAGGTTCTAGAAATTTGGTTGCTCGAGCAGTTGGCTCGGTGGCCCAGTGGTTCAGGCGTCCGGACGGTATTCCGAAGACGCAGGTTCGATCCCTGTCCGAGCAATATAATTTTTCTTCTTCATAAGCATTTAAAATTTTATAAGGTTATTGCCTAATATATGCAACTGTCATACAAACGTCGTTTAGACGGTGCAAATAAAAATACTCGCGTGCTACCACGTACTACCAATATGATGTGCAACCGGCAAAAAACTTGCAGCGTCTAAATAGGCCTTAAGTATAAAGTCACGTCTAAACTCTTTCAAAATTATACCTGAACCTTGTAAGTATAGGTACCTACCTACTGACCGTGCTTACGCGAGACGTGACGCTAGCAGCGTTTTTTCTTTCACAGTAAACATGAGTTTGAAGTTAGACGTATCCGGCTTGAACATCTCTATAAAAAATGCATAAAGAGCCACTTAAAATATTTCCTCGTCTCAAGCTTTATGCTAAAATTATAATTAACAAAAATAAATTGAGTTGAAGTGCAAAGATCTTAGATTCATTTAAAGATGACCGCCTCTGTAGTGAAATGAAAAAATAATGAACACGGTGGGTCAAATCTCATACACCACTGGGGTTGCGGGTTCGATTCCTGCGACGAGACAAATGTTAGTGCAAAGAAACAAACAACTACGAGTATACGTTTTATCAAACAAGAAACCCGACTTCAATGTATCTTCGAAATAATGCAATGGAATGGAGTTGGGTTCAGTATAGCTACGAAGTGGTCCCATATAAATTTCATCGATATTTGACCTTGGACTTCGAAGATACATTGAAGTCGGTATTTGTTTTTTTATTTAAAAATTAATTAAAATAATAGCACTGTGGGTCAAATCGCTACATTATGCGGGAAAATTTTTACATTAATTATTACACGTCTGAGTAATTGGTTAATTACGTATCATAATAGGTAGTTCCGGCTTAGATCTAATAAGGATGGATACTTAAAGGTCAATCAAAACCGGTTCTAAAAACGCATAGACATCAAAACATCTATTAATTATTAACGCACAAAACAGGAATTGAATTGTTCTGACCTTCTGATAGATCAAAAGTTTTTTTTTATACGCTGGCATTGGTATAAATAGACATAAATTTATTAAAGTCTATTTTTATTTCATGTAATCAGAGTAGTAAAAAATACCTGTGTTTGTTCTTTATTGTGTATGTTTTTACGAAAATGATTAAGCGAAGGCCATTTTAACCGAATTCAAAGAGGAGATCAATTCTTTTTAATTGTTTGTTACCTCAGAACTCCGTCATTTATAAACCGATTTGGAAAATTCTTTTTGCGTTGGATTAAAGCTACAAAGTGGTCCCATATAAATTTCATCGATATTCGACCGTGGACTTCGAACATATCAGAATTTAAGTTGGTTTTTTTTTGTTATAATTGTCAAAGATATTTATTTACAGAAACAGTGTAACGTCTGTGTCTGTATTTTAAAATAAGAGTGACACAAACCAACACTTTTAACCCTCTTTTAAACTTCAATTTTCATTAGTTGTAGGTTAGATAATATTTCACTTACATTTTCTAAGATAACAACAATTCTTGGTGCTTGTTTGTGGAAATGACCTAAATTGCGCTCGAGAGTATCACAGGGAATGAAAAAAAAAAATTAAAAACACGTAGAAAGAAAACAGCGCATGGGGGTATGAGAACATTTTCTTTTGGAGTTGGAACTGGTAGTCGGGGTCCGTATCGGCAAATATAAGTGAATTATATTAATGTAATATTTATCATGGCATACTTTGCTATTATTAACCGACTTCAAAAAAAGAAAAGGTTCTATGTTCGATTGTATTATTTTTAATTTATTTTTTTAATGTTTATTATCTCAGAACTCTTTTTCTTATGTGCCAGTTGGCTACTTGGCAGAAGCGGAATGTTCCATGCGTCTTTGCCTTCTATGTAATTACTAACTGTATAGTATGCTTTTTTCATTAGAATATTTTTCACACTCAATTTGAATCTACACAACTAAAATATGAGTCACATCTTCTAACACATTACATTCCAAACAATTGGGAGATTCACTGAATGCGAAATTATTCAAGGGTATATGTCCCGAACGGAGTCTGATCTATTTTGATGAACTGAGCCTTTGCTATTTTGCACATTAAAATACTGTGCCTAGTCTGACCATAAATACTGTTGCAATTAAAAATAAACAAAGTAGTACATTTGAATTTGGAATCTGTCATTTTTATATGATTGTTCATTGACTTTTCTCATTTCAGCGCCAATACATTGTACAATATTTTGCGATATTAAAATGGAGTGGGGTGATAAAGAGAACCGAATCGCTGTGATTGCATTACACAAAGTAGGTATGGAGCCAATTGCAATTTTTAAAACTCTCCATACGCTTGGTATTAGTAAAAAGTTTGTGTACCGGACTATTAATAGGTACAATGAAAACTTTTTTTTTTTCTTTGATTCTGTATTTATGGCAAGACTAAGTATACTCGCCAGCACACAATCACGTCACAAATCTAGTCCACATATAGTCGCTAGATTTACGATTATGATTTACAACGTCTTCAATTTGTCCACTGCATGATAAGGCACATAATTGCATCAGTTATGCTATTTGTGTCACCAGTTGCACCTACTTCTAGTGCAGATACCAGTAGGGTTACCACCCCTTAGAAACCGAGATACGAATATCGTACAGAGGAGGCTATCGAAACTAAGGCCTTTATTAATAAACGCTGTTTAAAGCCTTGTTTAATTTTTAACATTTCGTCTCTTTCTATGATATTCATTTCTACTTAAGTTGAATAGTGATAAAACATGTGAAACATTGCTTAACTTTATTTGCCGGTTATTAATAAGGCCCTAAGATGTTGGCCCTGTTGCTGGAGGTTTTGGTTACCATCAGGTGAAAAAACTACTCGTCAGTCAGTATATAAAAACTACCAATTAAAATACGCAAATTTTAATCTAAAATACAATAGGGGCAATACTGCCAGCATCTTGGGTACGCTGCCAACTGGTAGTGGGTTGGAGCATTTGAGCTATCTATAGGCCTTTAATGGTCTATGGGTTGTCCAATTGCTTCTCCTTGTAAGTAGTTAGTTTAGTTTTAGTAAGTAGAGTGTAGTTTGTCTTCAGTAATAAAAGCATTCGCCCGTTTAAAAAAGTCTAAAATAACTTAAATCACAAAAAACACAATTTAACAACAACAATAAAATTATCACACGAATATTATAAATGCGAATGTTTGTATGTTAGTGTGTTTGTGTTTGTTACTTCTTCACGCTCAAAAGTTTTTTTTTTTTGTGGAACTAAATGACGAGACGAGCTGGTCGTTTGCCTGATGGTAAGCAATACGCTAGCCCATAACAATAACAGCACCACCCAGAATTTTGTTTTGCAAAATCCTGCGCGGCACTGCACTGCGCTCGTCACCCTGAGACAATTAGCTGTTGAGTCTCATAATGCCCAGTAATTTCGCTGGCTACAATGCCCTTGAAACCATAACACAGTAATGCTTGCGCACTACTGCTTGGCAACTGAATAACTGGCAAAGCGGTGGTACCCACCCAGACGGCCTCTCGCATACGAGAAACCTACCACCAGTGATTTGAGTGAAATTCGGAATGGAGATAGCTTACAGCATGGATTAACACATAAGCTACTTTTTATCCCAGGAAACTGCTGGTGAAACCGCGGGGCTCAGCTAGTTAACAATATAAACAAACTTCTCTTTAATAATTCCTTTGAAATAATTATTCTATCAATGAACCGTGATTACCAACGAGCCAATCCCATTAAAATCGCCCCCACGTTATTGTAACGAATTTGTGCTCGCGATGCCAAGGGGAAATAAAGATAAAGACTGAACCAGAAGATATGAACATACCCGGTCCAATTACCATTATGATGACACCCCTACCTATAGATGTGTGACTACGTATCTTATCTTATAGATATGACTTTGCTAAACAACTGAAGAGACGACATCTTTAATAAGATATGAATATAATAAATGTTTGCTTGGCATTTATCTAAATGACAGAGTAGTATGTTAGGTACTTCAAAGTATATCAGAGGTAGTCAATAAATTTCTAAATAAAAATAATGAATGATCCCTTTCTGAAAAGATTTGCATATAGCTTTCTTCACCATAAAAACATAATTAATTAGATAATTATAATTTTATTTCTTCTTTCTTCTTTCTTCTTTCTTCTTTCATCTTTCTTCTTTCTTCTTTCTTCTTTCTTCTTTCTTCTTTCTTCTTTCTTCTTTCTTCTTTCTTCTTTCTTCTTTCTTCTTTCTTCTTTCTTCTTTCTTCTTTCTTCTTCTTTCTTCTTTCTTCTTTCTTCTTTCTTCTTTCTTCTTTCTTCTTTCTACTTACTTCTTTCGTCTTTCTTCTTCCTTTCTTCTTCTTTCTTCTTTCTTCATTCTTATTTTTTCTTTATCACTTCTTTCTTGTTTCCTATAAATATAATGTCAGTTAAAGGAAACCAATGTAAGAATCACTTATGTATTTCCAGTAAGTTATACTTAATTATATTTAAATAATGACCAACCCGCACTGGGCCAGCGTGGCGGATTATGGCCCATACTCACTCAATGAGAGAAGAAAAATAAAAAAAATCATCAATAAAAATGTCCAGCTCCTTTGTAACCTTGGAATTGAAACTGTGGGTATTGTGTAATATGAATATGTAAATTGGTAAATGATTTGTAATTCAGCAAATAATAAATTTAAAGTCACGTTTCTCGTATTCAATAACAAATAAAGTCTTTTACTTGATTTTACCTTTAACCTATGCCTATGACCTGGCTAAGACATTATAATATAGGTTTACTAGCGACCCGTCCCGGTTTCGCACGGTCATTATACATATTATAAACCTTCCTCTTCAATCACTCTATCTATTAAAAAAAACCGCATCAAAATCCGTTGCGTAGTTTTAAAGATTTAAGCATACATAGGGATATAGGGACAGAGAAAGCGACTTTGTTTTATACTATGTAGTGATTATTAAACATTAACTCGTGATTTGGATTTTCTAAAATGATAGAATGTTATAACATAGAAGAAGTGTATTATGTTTATAAAACATGAGTTTTTTTAATAGATCATTGATGAGACGAACTAGTCGTTCGCCTGATGATAAGTGCCACGCCTGTCCAGAACTTTAATACCATAGCACTGCGTAGCACTGCATTGCGCTCATCACCCCGATACATCAGATATTAAGTCTATTATGACCAGTAATTTCTGGCTGGCTACAATGCCCTTCAAGCCGGAACACAGTAATGCTTGCGCACTACTGCTTGGTGGCAGAATAACTGGCAAAGCGGTGCTACCTACCTCCCGCATACGAGAGACTTACCACGAATACATAATTATTAATTTAAGTTGAAATAGCTCGCCTTGCCGTTTGCAACAGATTTTCTACGGTCGCAGCGGTCACAACTTGGATGGGTAACCGTTTGTGTGGTATTAAGATCTGAGCACTACCGTGCTTCGGAGGATACTTTTACTCGGCCCCGGTTGTTGTCTCAGGACAACAGTCGTTAGGCCATGTCGGAGGCCTTCGGGCGTCATAGAAACTCCGACACCAGGGTTGGCCACACCCACACGAGGTAAGAAAAAGACAGAAGAAGAGGGCTGCATTTATCGAGGATAAATATTCGTAATTTCTGAATACGTACTTCATAATCTATTTTTAATTTACCGGGCTAAAAAGTAGCCTACGTCCCTTTTCAGGACCTACAGAACCTACCTACCGAATTTCGTCAAAATCCGTTCAGTAGTTTATGCGTGATTGAATAACAAACATCCATCCATCCATCACATAATACTTCCTACTAATATTATTTATAATATCTAATAATCTAAATTATAATTTAGTAGGATGGGAGTAGTATAGTAGGATTTATAAGTCTAGTCGTGTTTCGCGATGATATTTGGTGAACCATAGGGGAGACGGGTCTGAGCAGCCGCTCAACTGCCGTCTCTCTCTAGATCTATGTACTCCATCTAAGGCCACATCATCGCTACCCATCAGGCGAGATAGTGGCCAAACATAGATCTATAAGGCGTAAGAAAAAAAAATGGCATGTATTTAAATGATCGTTTTAATTTTGCAAAAACAACAAGCAAAAGAATCTAAACGGTCAACTTTTTTAATAATTGATATTCTTAATTTACTTTCTGGTGTTTCGCTTCACTAGCTCGGCTCGCGCGATGTGTGGTCAGTGGTCACTGCCCTAACATGATCTAGTCTTTGAGGCCGTTTGTTTTGTCGAAATATTTTTTGTCGAACTAATGATGATGATGATGATGTCCTCCTTGACGTATCCGTCAACGGCGAACCTTGTCAACTCGGCAATTGGGAGCGAAGATGGCTGGCAAAACCAAATTTAGTTTTAAAGACCCTGTTGCAGGGCGCACAATGCAACTGTGCGTCTCTAGAATAATACAAATACGATCAAATAATATTTTAGAGGTTCAAATAATATAATTTAGTTCAAAATCTTGTAGGTATATGGCTGATCTCACTCAAACGTGTATGACATATCACAAACCTAGTTTGTAGAGGTCCCGTAAACTAACCTTTGCTAACTTCGAGATCGGAGCAGTAAGATTGGTGGGCAGTGATATTTACCAAGCGTGTTAGTGGTTAGTGCAATTATGATAACTTGGCCTACATTATGGCCGGCAGATTAAACAAAATTGGGATACCTAAAGTAAGATCTGTTATAAACATTTTATGGGAAGAAATTGTTCTCATTTTTTAACCTACTAAAAAAAGGAGTTTCTCAATTCGTTTTTTTTTTTTTACGCTTAATAGATCTATGTTTGGCCACTATCTCGCCTGATGTGAAGCGATGATGTGGCCTAAGATGGAGCACATAGATCTAGAGAGAGACGGCAGTTGAGCGGCTGCTCAGACCCGTCTCCCCGATGGTTCACCGAACATCATCCCGAAACACGACTAGGTCGCTTGACGGCATGGTTTTGTTCGGTGGGTGGTATTACAACCACGGCCAGAGCCTACCACTCCAAAGCGCGTAAGCGGGTTTCATCACGATGTTTTACCGTTTTAGAGCGAGCGTGCAAAATCTGCACTTAACTATAAGTCATTGGTGCAGGGCCGAGTCGGGATTCGAACCCAGGTGCGTCTGATCGAAAGGCGCATGAGTTCCCGCTGAGCCACACTCGCTCTCGATTGTACTCGATTGTATTTTTTTTATGTTTGTTAACCAACAAACAAAGGAGGACGCTCTCAATTCGACAGTATTTTTTATTATTTTTTTAATATTTGTTTGCCTCAGAACTCCATCATTTATAAACCGATTTGAAAAATTCTTTGCGTTGGGTTCAGTATAGCTACAATGCGGTCCCATATAAATTTCAAGCGCCAAGCCTGCGCATAACAATTGCATTGCCACCCAAAACTTTAATGCCATCAAAAGCACTGCGTTGCATTGCGCTCATCACCCCGAGACATCAGATACAGAGTAATTTCACTGGCTACAATGCCCTTCAAACCGGAACACAGTAATGTTTTCGCGCTACTGCTTGGCGGCAGAATAACTAGACTTCCTCTGATTTCTTCTGATTACCTCGCGATGTTTTCCTTCACTGTTTTATAGAGCGAGTGTTGGGCGATTCCGCTGAGAGTACTTTACCTCCAGGTGCGGTTAAAAAATTCCATCCTTTATATGTATAGTTTTTTTGGGTCAGAAACCCTCGCGAGCGCACACAGAAAAACCCACAAAATTTTCATCACAATCGGATCAATGGTTTAGGAACGCATAAAGGACAAACATACAAACATTAATTTTTAATTATATAGAAGATATGATGTGATAATATTATAAAGTGTGAATAAAAGGTTTTTGTCGTTTTGAATAAAGGTATGAGTTGGTAGCCGACTGCAGACGACGTGACGTGTCGCTGCAGTCATGATGAACCCAAACTTCAGATGGTTGTACCAGACGGCTGGCAGCGCCGTATTTCAGTTAACAGTCCGGCAGATTTCCCTTGTCGGTGGCGTTACTGATCTGCGGTCGGGCGACACGTCGTCTGCGATGGTGCGAAGTGAAGTCGGGCGACGTGTCGCTAGCCGTGGAAGGTATTTCATAGAAATATATAGGAACCAGTGTCGCAGCGCCACGTCGTCGGCTGCTGCTGTCTGCAGTCGGCAACCAACTCGTACCTTTATGATCCTTTGTCTGTTCACTTTTCGAAAGGTACCACTGTGCACTGTTCACTACAAACTCCAACGGTGTACAGAATGGAAAGGGTATCGTGGTCATGAACCACGACATTTCATTGAGAGACACCGTCACGAAATCCCATAACAATCGCGAAGTATTTGCAGAACTAATTTATTGAAATATTGGGAAATAGCAATTGTTTGTTGCTCTCGAATTAATCGATTTAGTTTGTGAAAATAGGTACTGGTGAAACTGCCTTCGACTTCTTTAGATTGCGTGAAATAGGTTTTACAGCCTTTCTCTAATAGTTCGCTTTACCGGGATCAAAATAAGGTAGGTAGGTACCTACTCACCTTCGTATTTACAATACTTCCTTCCAACTTATATTATAAATAAGTAGGAAGGAAGTAGGATAGTAGGATTTATGAATTTAGTTACACATCTCGTGTATTACTGATCTGATTATACAATACAATACAATACAATACCACTTTATTGCTCACCAAATAAACACAAACGTGACTTCATCATCATTAGCCCATCACGTTCCCACTGCTGGGACACGGGCCTTCTCTCATAGAGAGAGTATGGGCCATAATCCACCACGCTGGCCCAGTGCGGGTTGGTGAATGTCACATGTCCTTGAATTTTTGTGATTAATTCTTGGACATGCCGGTTTCCTCACGATGTTTTCCTTCACCGTTTTTAGAGCGAGTGTTTAAACGTGACTTATATATATAAAAATCATTTATTTAATCTGCAGTTTTCCCAAACATACGTATCAGTTTACAGTTGCTTGTCACCTTATACCACTGAACATGACTTAAACGTAGATAGTAGGTGTCTATATTAGTATGTAGGTATATAAATAATAATAATAAATAACGCCTAACGAACACATACATAGATCTTGGATTCCCTGTATAGGTTCAGCTCAGTTTCTTGCCGTTCCTTCTGAGTAGTGGTTCTTTTTCCGATACGGTGGTAGTCTTGTGATAATTTGACGTTCAAAAGTGCGTCGGTGATGCCAAACATGAATAAAGAAATTTTGACTTTGACTAGGAAACCAGGAACTAGGAGGACCATGGTCCACAACACTCAGACACGAAACAAATGCTTGTGATTTTTTTATGTGCAAACATTTGTCTCGTCGCGGGAATCGAACCGCAGTTGTGCTTGACATTCGAGCCAACCTGCCCAACCACTACACCGCAGAGGTCAATATATGTTCTAATATTATGATGAAACTTGTTTGGTCTTGAAAATGAGCTGGGTCTCATAATATATCTTTACCTACCTACCTCTATCAAAACGTCCTTCTATAGATGCATTCAAGGCTCTTGCGACATCAAGATCATAATATATTTCAATATGTTTAAAGTAAAAACATGGTAATGAATTGCGAAAACATTTCAACATTCTGAACCAGCTTATTAAAAACATATTATAATTAATTCAAAATTGAAATTTGTTTCAAACTTTAATGAACGCAAGCCTTACTGCACTGAACAAAATTGCTCTACCATTCGCTTGCGTGATGTACATACTTAGGTACCTGGTATACCTATTATGCTATGTACCTAATGTTGAGCACGATTCAGTTCAGCACTTTACTAGGGTGCCTATAGATAGTTATGTATATAAGACTATAATTGTGCTATAAGTGTGTCATTGAATGCTTCATCAATAGTCCATTTTGTTGCCACTGCTGAAGAGAATAGACCATAATTATAATGGACTACACGCAGGCCCGACACTAATTGGTAAGTGTCAGTATTAAAATTTCGTGGTTTTTGGACGTCCTCCAAAGCCATCCGCTTCTCGAAGAGGAGAAGGAGTTAGTTCTAAATCTTGTTTTATCATTAGATTTTTTGTCGAACCCTAGGTTCGGGACTAAATAGTCGACCGATGTTCTTGAAGTGATCACAAGTTCTACCGAAGGTCTCCATCATCCGTCTAAAATCACCTCACGTCTCTGGCAATGGCCTTATTTTAAAGGCCTTATACGAATGCTGATAAAATATCAATTGGATGCGAGACGAGGGATCCGATGCGAATGGTAAATAGATGATTAGATTAGACATAGCGCATGGGGAAAATTTAATCAATTTTAACCGACTTCAAAAAAGAAGGAGGTTCTCTGTTCGATTGTATTTTTTTTTTTTTTTTTTTATGTTTGTTACCTCAAAACTCCGTCATTTATGAACCGATTTGGAAAATTCTTTTTGCGTTGGGTTCAGTATAGCTACGAAGTGGTCCCATATAAATTTCATCGATATGTGACCTTGGACTTCGAAGATACATTGAAGTTGGTTTTTGTTTTTTTCTAAAAAATAATCATTAACGCAATTATCTCGTATACTAGCGACCCGCCCCGGCTTCACGCGGGTGCAATTTACCAATATGGTGATGGTGTCATTTTTAACGACTTGATTACAAAACATTCAATCAATCAATCATTTTATTGCAAATAGAAATCGTGTAGTACAATCATTTCTATGAGCTCTGAATCCCACACTAGGATAGCTCCTGTGTCGTAGGATTCAGTCTCTTTCATTCGGTATAGCTGTTTACAAAGCTAAACAAATATAGGTTGGATTTATAACATTGAATTGTCTCTGCTAAACGAAAACATAATTAGAGTGTATTGTACATATTAACCTTCTGTAAAAAAATCTCTAAATAACAGTGAAAACTGTATCAAAATCCGTTATATCATATACTCGTACTATTTCTCATCAGCCCCCGTACCCATATGTCCCTCAAGTGCCAATCGTATATCGCGTTGAGCTCAAATTAAGGTATAGCTTTACTGCGACTAATGAAATACCGACTAATTATTGTCGATTTAGGCAAAAAATCTAATTAATCTCTTTCATTTATACCAAAATATGATAACTACAAGTTGAGATAAACTAAATGGGACAATAAATGGCATTCTGAAATATAATCGCAGTGAATCTAAACCCTAAACTGAGCTCAACACGATATACGATTGGCGCTTGAGGGACATATGGGTAGGGGGGCTGGTTAGGAGGGAAGAGTCTATTGACAAACTTCATTATAGGTTCAAGAGCAAATATCTATAGTAATACCTACCTACTATATCTCAAAGATTATTAATTTTAAACCTTTGATTAGTAAAAAGAACTTCAAGATATATTCGTAGGTACTGTACCTACGCGTATATCTTCAAGAATGTTTTATAAGACAATTTCTGATTGTTCTTATTTGGTCAATCTGCGCGTTTCTGACTCCTTCAATACATGGAATCCCAGCAAGAGACATCATCATCCAAGTTACTTCTTATTTTTTGCATCAGTAAGTGACTTGTCGTGTTTTTTAAGTCCAAGTAAGCCACGACCTCGGTCGTCCTCGGTCGGTCTACGATGAGTAGCCAATGCAGACGTGCAGACGGACGGGAAGGGCCAATTTGTCAAATTGGGTCAATTGTCGGATGTTATGGACACAGCTAACTGTCGTCGTGTAACTTATGGGTATTTTGGCTGTAACTCAAGGACGATGTACTGACGACCTTGAGGACTGGAGTAAACGTTTGTATATTTCCAGCTGGTGCTCTTTCCAGGTGTTTATTTTATTTTTAGTTATCATCGTCATCATTATTTTGTTTATTCAAGGAATATTGAATATTGGAGCTGATATTATTCGCCCAAAACTCGAACTATTTTCTATGGGAAGAAAGAAAGGGGATTACCACTAATTCTTATATTGCTTCTAAATTCTAAACAGTCAGTTAAGAAAATTTCAACTAGATTTATTAAAAAGAAACTTAATGATCTTAATGACCCTGCATTGTCATAAAAATTAATTAAAAATGCAATTAGTGTTAATAGTAGGAAACACTTGGTCCAATGGACTCCGAAATCGCTAAGAATCAAGAATCACCTAATAGAACTTAGGTACTCGTGGTAGGTCTCGTATGGGGAAGGCCTGGGTAGGTGCCACAGCTTTGCCAGTTATTCTGCCACCTAGCAGTAGTGTGCAAGCATTACTGTGTTCCGGTGTAAAGGGCATTGTATCCAGCGAAATCACTGGGCATATCTGATGTCTCGGGGTGATGAGCGCAATGCTACGCAGTGCTTTTTATGGTATTAAAGGTGTGACTGCAATTATTATGGGCAGGCGTGGTGTTTACCATTAGGTGAACGATTTGCTAGTCTAATAAAACCTTAAAATGGAAAGTCAAATAATGGCGCATAAAATAGATTGGTTTTTTGTATTATGTGGTCACAGATCAGCATTAACACCTTTTTTAAATTGAAAAACCAAGAGATCGGAGTCAGAGACCCTTTTATGTAAAAATTAGTGATTAGTATGCGGAGACGAGGGTTCTCGTCACGACTGTCTGCTGTCCGTTGTGCCCTGGGTTTAGAACACTTTTTTAATCCGTTAAAAAGGCTGGACTACTACGAAATGGTAGACGGGGAACACTAATTTCTGATCAGTTCCATAAAAAATCTAGACATCCGGATTTTGGGGAAGGTTCGTCTCTATCCCGTTATTGGTACCGTTCGCCATTTCGACTAAGCTTTTTACGACCTCTGCGATTGCTCGCGATTATCCAATTATTACAAGAATCGAAATGGTCGGCAAGAGACTCTCGATTACTCTACCACCAATCAAATGACATTTTAACCACCGCTAAAGTTCACTGCTACGTTTCGCAAGCTCCACAACAAATCTTATACCTGGTTAACTAATGGTGGTAGAACGCTAATACCTCACTGAATATGTATTTTATATTAAGTATATCTTTATGTATTTTATTCATAACCTTGGCCGGTTGTGGCCTTCAAAACATTTTATGAATGATTGCTTGTAATACGCTATAATGAGAGTAATATGTCTCTATGACTACTCTTAATGATATTGTGTTGGCATGTGCACGGGTCATTTAGTCATTTGGAGTGAAATGAACCAACGCAAGATACTGGCTTGTGTAGGTGGGGCTTTTAATCCAGGTGCCTTTTTTATGGAACTATATAATGCACTTGGAAGGTCGTTCGCCTGATGGTAAGAGCCACGCCTGCCCGTGACAATTACAGTGCCACCTAGAACTTTTAACACCATAAAAGTACTGCGTAGCGCTACATTGCGCTCGTCGCCCCCAGACATCAGATATTAAATCTCATATCCAGTAATTTCGCTGGCTACAATGCCCTTTAAACCAGCACATTAATGCTTGCGCACTACTGTAAGCCTTCCTTGGTTAATTCAGTTGCGGTAACCAACTTCCTGTGTCATTTCAGAGGCTCTACCAAAAATATTTTTTTGTAGAGCTGCTAAATTCTCTGTTAATCCTAGTATCCTACTGATATTATGAATGCGCAATATTGTGAGGATGGGTGGATGTTTGTTACCCAATCACGCAGACACTACCGACTGAACGGATTTTGATGAAATTTGGTGTTTGTTATTTGCTGCCAGTATCTTCGGAACCTTGCCTAAAGGGACTCCTTTTAATAATATATTTTAGTATTACATTTTTTAAGGTTTTTAGTTTTAGTTTCATGTTATTAATTGGTATTTTAATTAATTTATTATTCTAAATAAGACATTACACTGTTTGAATAATGCAGATTTTTAATTAAATCTGTTATTTATATTGGACTGAATCGTAAAGAACTACGAGCACCAGTGCTTGTGGGACCACCCACAGCACTCAAACAGACCAAAATTATATTTTATCGCATCCTAACTTTCAGTTCCCAGGTCTAGAAGAAACTGAGCATAAGATAAAAATAGCCTTTACGCATGCAACAAACATATTTCTCAGTACTTTCTACTCTCACATGTTATTAGAATGGTATCTTCACAATATAATAAAGAGAAAAGTTGTATGTGATCTCGCTCACATCTTTTCTCACTCAAGTTACCTCTTGAATTTACAAGACCTGGGGGCTTATTGTGTAACTCTAACACCTATCGCGATAGCGAAAGGAAACGAAAGGATTTCAAAGGGATAGCGATTATAATTGTGATCTCGATTTGAAAATGGAATTTTCTGTTTTTAATCACAATCGCTATCAGAACGAATGTATTACATTAAGTGAATGAAATCGACATAGAGCGGTTCAAATAAGGCGTTTTGTTCTGGTAGGTTCTCAAATACCAGTAATTTCAGATTATTAACAATTAGATTTGTAATTAATTAAAATTTGGACGTTAAATTAGCATTATGTTCACTCCAATATCTTTCAAAAATGAATATTGCGCAATCGCAATTGCTAGTTTATGGATCTGAAGTTCGTGAATATCCTTCATAATATATGTCAAATAAAACTAACAAAAGTTTAACGAACTGTATGAAACACCCTTTGAATTACTTAGCCGGAGTTAATTATAAATTCAGAAATTAGTGTTCGCCGTCTACCATTTCCTGGTAGTCCAGCCTTGTTAACGGACTAAAAAGGTATTATAAACCCAGGGTACAACGGACAGCAGACAGTCGTGACGAGAACCCTCGTCTCCGGCATACTAATCACTCATTTTTACATAAAAGGGTCTCTGACTCTGATCTTTTTGTTTTTCAACTCAAAAAGGTGTTAATGCTGATCTGTGACCACATAATATCATAAACCAATCTATTTTATGCGCCATTATTGGACTTTCCTTTTTTAAGGTTTTTTTTAATTCACTTTTTTAGGGATTTTTAAACTGTATATTTATGTCAGTCCCAATGTGGCCTTATAATTAGATTTTTTTTTAATTCGATTCTACACAGTTCTTTATCTATTTTTTTTAATTATTACGATTAGATTATATATTTTTTGACAACCAGAAAATCATAAAACTAAATAAATTAAAAACTAAACTATTATAAACTAAACTAAAACATAATTAATATTTTCTAATTCTCTTTATTCAAATATCTAATTTAATATTCTCTTTATTATTTAAAAAAAGTGAATTTGCGCACTTATCAGAAACCCGCACATCATCATCATCATCATCAGCCCATCACGTTTCCACTGCTGGAACACGGCCTTCTCTCATACAGAGAATATAGGCCATAATCTAAAGCTAGCTAAGTGCGGGTAGGTAGATGTCAGATGTCCTTGAATTTTTGTGATTAATTCTTAAACAGGCCGGTTTCCTTCACCGTTTTTAGAGTGCTTGTTAACTTAAGAACACATTTACATAACATAAGAAAGTCAGTGGTGCGAGGCCAGCGGGATTCGAATTCGGGTGCGTCGGATCGAAAGTCGCATGTGCTCTGAGACACACTCGTCTCACAGAAACACACACATACAAACTTAAAAAAACTTCAAGACAACAACGCAGTATATATTCATATTATATAAGTCACAGATGTAATTTACTTATTCTACGGCCTATATATATAATATATACCCTAGAACTAACATACATACAATTTACATAAAAATATTTATGTGACACATTTTTTATTATTTTAGCCGTTAGTGTCCCACTGCTGGGCAAAGGGCTCCCCCCCATTCCTTCCACTGGTCCCTGTCTTGCGCTGGTTGCGCCCAGTCTGGACAAAATTTGTCGAGCTCGTCCCGCCATCTCCTTCTCGGTCAGCCGCACCGTCTTCTTGCGTTGAGCAGTAGTGCGCAAGCATTACTGTGTTCCGGTTTGAAGGGCATTGTAGCCAGCGAAATTACTGGGCATTATGAGACTCAACAGCTAATTGTCTCAGGGTGACGAGCGCAGTGCAGCACCGCGCAGGATTCTGCAAAACAAAGTTCTGGGTGGTGCTGTTATTGTTATGGGCTGGCGTATTGCTTACCATCAGGCAAACGACCAGCTCGTCTAGTCATTCAGTTACATAAAAAAAAAAAGTTGTCTGGCCTCCAGCCTGTAGTCAACTTAGCCCACAGCGCATTCGGCATACGACAGACGTATCCTACTTTAGCTTAGCGGCTTTCAGAGCTACATCTATGTGACACATACCTAGTAAAATTGAATTAAAGTTCTTAGGAAACAAATTAAATACGAGTTTCAACTATCTTTATCATTTTATTCTCGTGACTCGTGCACTAAAATAATTACACAGTAAAACAAACAAGCCAGATAATCAAGTTCACACGAATACGTAATACGTATCTAGAGCACGTAGGCGACTTATTGAGACAACCTACTGTAACACTTACTGTTACTTCACTGTTTCTACATCAGGGCCTAACAGAATTTTGCAGAACACTGTTGAGAAACATAATTAAAATAGGTATATAAATAGTAAAAAAGGAACTATTGATTAATACAATTTTTTATTTAAGAATTGGGTCAAAAAGACAAGTGGCAAAATTTGATTGCTTTATTGCAGACATTAAATTAAGAATATTACATAAAAATTGTTAAAGATAGTGTTACAATGGGCGGCCTTATCGCAAAAAACGTACGCAAAAATCTCTTTCAGGCAGCCTTTCGATGGAGAGGAATTATCAAAATGTTAAAGACGGGGATGTAAGGTCTTCTAATAAATAAACTAAATAGGTACTCTACTAAAATCTACTAAATATAATAAATCATAAACAACGTCAAAAAATAAACTACAATACTAAAATAATAGATACAAAACAAAGGGAACATTCTAAATGCCTCATTATAAAACACTAGCTGCGCCCCGCGGTACCACCCGCGGTTTCCCGGGAACATAAGTAGCCTATGTGCTATTCCAAGTCCTAAAGTACCTACATACCAAATTTCATCAAAATCCATTCAATAGTTTTGGCGTGAATGAGTAACAAACATACATCCATACATTCTTACAAACTTTCGCGTTTATAATATTAGTAGGACAAGCGACCCGCCCCGGCTTTGCACAGACAAAATTTGAACAAACTAATGTGGTGTCATTTTTTGACGAATGAATGAATTATTACATAAATTATCTTTCCAAAAAAACCTCTAAATGACAGTGAAAACCGTATTTATAAAATCCGTTGCGTGGTTTAGAAGAAGTAAGCGGGGAAACTAAAATGAGGACGCGGATAACGACTTTGTTTTATATCTACATATATGTACCTATTTAGAGATGCTAAATTCTAACTCATACCTAAACACGTGAAACACAGTCTTATTTCGGAAATAACTATGAGGACCATGGTCCTGTAACACCCAGACACGAAACAAATTCCTGTACTTTTTTTTCGGTGCACAAACATTTCTCCCGTCGCGGGAATCGAACCCGCAACCTCAATGGTGTATAAGATTTGAGCCAACCTGCCCAACCACTGCACCACAGAGGCAAATCTATTATGTTACTTCTGGTCAAGTATTTTCTATTCCTTCCTCCATGGTATACTCCATAACTAACTACTAAAACCAGAATGCATAAAAAAGGTACAACTGCATTAATTCATCTTCTTCATTATTTCATAATATCCTTCTTTTTCTTCTTTTATGTGGGTGTGGGGCCAACCCTGGCGTCGGAGTTTATAGACCGTCCGAAGGCCTCCGACATGGCATGACTTTTGTCCTAGGACAACAAACGGTATGCCCTCCGAAGCACGCACGGTAGCGGTCAGATGTGAATACTATATACCACACAAACGGTCACCCATCCAAGTGGTGACCGCTGCGAACGTTACTAAACCTAGAAGATCTGTTACAAACGGCTAGGCGAGATACACTACTTCATAATTTCCGTATCATTTCTAAGGCTGGCCCAACGACCAAAACTGCCCAAGTCCAGTTCATTCGGCCCTCACAATTGGCCCATTCAGAACCAATAATGATCTTTGAACCTGTCTGTCTGTGGCATGACCTTGCCTCATTCATTACACCTTGTATAGTGCATAAGGACATTGATGACTAGTGCCAAAATTGGAACTATCCGACAAAAATATAAGCGACAATTAATTTTTAGAAAAAAACAAGAACCGACTTCAAGACTAAACTTATATTTATTGTTTTTGTTAATTTAAAAAAAAAGTGCTGTACCACCTCGGAAGTATGACTTACCAACAAAAACAGAATCATCAAAATCAATTCATAAAATTGGTGGAGTAATCGCGTAACAAACATATAAAAAAAACATACCGTCGAATTGAGTACCTCCTCCTTATTTGAAGTCGGTTAAAAAATTTCAACAATAAGGGTTCATGTAACCTTTGGGGTCGAAACCCTAAAAATTGATAAAGTTTACAGTGGATGAAGTCGGTTAAAAAGAGGTTTATTTGTTTGTTTGATCTGCTACAATAGCGCACGTTTCTATCTATATTAAACAGCTGATGCACATTATGTCCGACTGGTAGTGAAAGGCGCGTCCGTCCTTGACACTGTTCGATGTTATGTGGTGAGCTACCACTTACCACTCTTATGTCAAGTTTAACGTGCTGCTCTAGTTATAGCTCCATGTGTTGTTATAGTTTTACGTAAGTCAATGGGCAATAATAGGTATTTATTTATAGATGTATTAATTTCTATGTATTATAATACCATTGTAGTTTTAAACCAATTTCTGTAACTTGTTATTCTTTGCTATGGTGTACACTAAAGCATTTTTGTATTGTATTGTTTTTTTGTATAATATTGCATTATATATGTATTGTTTATTTAAAAAAAAATATTTATTTTCTTTTCCTTTTAGTTATTTATAATTAAAATTTAAAGAATTAAATATTAACATTTTTTTTCTTTGTAACTTGGTGCCACAACGATATTAAATGAACCCACGGGTAGGGCTTCTTGTAGGGTATCATGAAATTTTCGACCTATTTATAATAAATAGGGAAACATATTTTTTATCGAGGTTAATATTTATATAGATATGCCAATTATGTTGATATCATCTGACAGACTTACAAGATTTCATTGAATATTTAACAATAATAGTAAAACATACATGGTAATACATTGGTGGTAGGTTTCTCGTATGCGAGAGGCCGTCTGGGTGGGTACCACCGCTTTGCCAGTCATTCAGCCAAGCAGTAGTGCGTAAGCATTACTTTGTTCCGGTTTGAAGGGCATTGTAGCCAGCGAAATTACTGGGCATTATGAGACTCAACAGCTAATTGTCTCAGGGTGGCGAGCGCAGTACAGTGCCGCGCAGGACTTTGCAAAACAATGTTCTGTGTGATGCTGTTATTGTTATGGGCTGGCGTATTGCTTACCATCAGACAAACGACCGGCTCGTCTCGTCATTCAGTTACATTAAAAAAATAAGTTTTCTTATTAGTAGAAAACAGAGCTCAGGTCACTGACCGCGGGTAAGGTACCCAAAAGGCTGGCGGCATTACCACAGGCATTACCTCGTTGGATAACGATGCTGATTCTCTGGCCGAGGTATACATGTACTAGTCCTTTGGTCGTTTGATGTATATCAGCCGTTTTCATAAAATTCTATGTAGCCAAGCGGTTAGACCCCACGGTCCTAATCTTTCTACCCCAAAAGGCAGAAATTTGTATAATATGATTAATTTTTTAAGGTCTGTTACATACATTTATGTAATCCTACCTTACATCACTTAGTTACATGTTTGTACTAATATGTAATGTCACGCGCTCACAGCTGTTTATTGAAATGAAAAATAATGAAATATAATAACTGTTTATTTAATACACACAACTAGATGCTAATAACCAGCCAAGTGCGAATCGGACTCGCGCACGAAGGGTTCCGTACTATTATCTATAAAACTGGTAATAAAAATCACGTTTGTTGTATGGAAGCCCTCTGAAATATTTGTTTTATTTTGTTTTTTAGTATTTGTTGTTATAGCGGCAACAGAAATACGTCATCTGTAAAAATTTCAAGTTTCTAACTATCGCGGTTCACGAGATACGGCTTGGTGGCAGACGGACAGACAGACAGACGGACGGACAGCGGAGTACCCTTTGGGTACGGAACCGTAAAAACTAACAATTAAAGCTTTATTCTTGATGATTCCTGACAAATAGGTACCTATGTATAGTAAAAGTAATATAAGTAGCTACTGTAACATATTACTAAACTGCATCGTATTACAGAGTTCAGTTTTATAAACCGGAATAAAACGAAACGTCAATCCGATTTTTTTGTTACACCTAGGTAAAATGTACGCAAAGTAGGTATTTAATAGATTTTTAACAGGTTAAGTACCTATATACACTAATGAGAATAAAAATGTATGATAATTAAACCTCTCATTACTCTAATGGTTTTTTAATTAAACAGGAAAATCCCAAACCATTCTTAATTCAACATTCAATTTAGTAAACAAGAAGGTCATTAAGCACTTTTAATTGAGAATTGGACATGGACTTCAAATTAAATGATATATCAACATAATCATAAATCACACAAGTTCACGTTCATGTCCACAAGTTCCGGGTGGGAACCACTGTGCAGTGTTGCTATCACGATTTTCTGCTCTTTAAACTCATGGTCATGTCTTGGTTTATAAACATGTTTTTTTTCTAGCGATTGTAAAGTTGTGTTTATTGTGTACTTTAGAGGTCTTAACCATCATGACTTAATGTGAAAATTAAATGCATTTATAGTTTCGTAAATATAGATTCATTAAGAATAGAGATTCAAAAAGATAGATCTTCTTGTAGTTTCTTTTATTTTTACTTCTTCCAAAATTGCAATAATGTACACCGGTGATAGCCGTTCTCATCTGCCTCAGCTCTTCCTTCTCTCTCACATCCTCTTCCCTTTCACTCACATTCAGCTGCGTTCATAAATCAGTCATCCGTCATCATTACATGCGTTCACAATCATTCCCACATAAATATGGATACTAACGGGTTATTTAGCTTTGAAACATTATTAATAAGTATATTCTACATAATATGTATTGCAATAAGTAATTTTAATTATAAGCAAAAACAATGTAAAATATTAAAGTTTTAATGTTTGTTATTTTTTATTTAAATTTTAGCAACAATTGTATTTCCCTAAACTTAATTAATAAAAAAAAATATTTTAAAAACAAAAAAATAATAATAATTTATGTCATATCTTTTAACTCAACAAAGCTAATAAAACACGTAGGGTTTTATTACCATTCTATTATTAAATAAACACTATTATATAATTCAATATAATATTCAATTTACCATATCCAATACAGCAAGAGTAAATACAATAAATTGATTACTTCAATGCACGCATCTATCACAAATTGGATGTTTGCCACACGCATGCACATTCGATCCAACTTATTACTATTTATTTACACACGAAAACAAATTAATTTATTTCAATTATTATTATTTTAATATAATTAGCTGAACTAAGCCTTTGAAAGCTACACTACAGTTGCGACTCATACCCAAAATGCAACATTTTTTTAGTTTTTTCATAGACTAATATAGGCGCTGCCTTAGATTTCAAGCTTCAAGCCCATCATTATTGTGTATCAAGTGAGATTGCGGTCGAATGCTTGCTAAAAACTCCTACTTGGGGATTTTGACATTGTCATAAGCAAAATCTGCAAAATCTCTTCACCCCACACTTATGTTGATAACCGTCACAACTGGTTGTATAAAGTGACACTGTTCGTTCTTAAAATTGAGCGCCTAGCCACAACCTAATACTACCTACGGGTTTCATATACCATGAGAAAGACTCACGAACTGAAGTCGGACAGATTTTAAAATAATTAGGAAGAAAAATGATATTACTCGGGCAGGGATCAAACCTGCGCCTTTGGAATACCGTCCCGACGCCATAACCACTGGGCAACCGAGCCAACTGCTCGAGCGACCAAATTTCTTCTATCCTTATATCGTCTTACGGGGACGATTCTACGTTAACTAACAGAGACTTCTGGTGAACCCTACGTCATCCCTGGAGACCCGTTGGAGCACTAGCACAGAATACTTAATATTACCAAGTACTAGTAAATTATTACTTAAATCTGCGATGTCGGCTTAAAATTTTGTCGGAGTAGAGTAATATCTGAGTTAGATTAGGTCGTGATTGCGTTTTGTCTAATAACAGTGTGTCGGAATACAGTTTTCGCTGCAAGCAAAGTTTTCATTCAAGAACACGAATAAAGCAAAAACGTTTTAAACTCCGAGATTCATGTAATTCGTGCCGTGCAATAATTGATTTCTTGACAATGATTGAAAAGGTCTTCCAACATCACGTTTTGCAAATGTGGCGAATTAACATTTTATTGGCTCAATAAACTGCAAACAATACGCTGTCGAGTTGACAGGACAATTGCAAAACGAGAAATTAAAGTTTTGTCATTTTGGTTACATAGTAAGTTAAGTCACAGCTTCTTCAGTGTTTCAAAAGGCGTAAAAGGTATAAAGTTTTTATATTTTT
Organism: Petrophora chlorosata; assembly: GCA_951640565.1. Lineage (NCBI taxonomy): Eukaryota > Metazoa > Arthropoda > Insecta > Lepidoptera > Geometridae > Petrophora > Petrophora chlorosata. The sequence goes on along the minus strand of OX621203.1, from coordinate 7,857,632 downwards.
GTATCGTAATCTTCGTATTTTTTGGCATACTTGGTTTTAGTATTACTAAAAGCTTTTGTGTACTGTTACTGCCTGGCAGGAACTGCCAGAATAGCATTTTTAGTGTTTCAAAAAGTTACACGAATGTAAACTACCTAACTATAAGTGACGTCTAGTCACATTTTGCTGCAACAAAACCTTTGAAAAAGAAGCGTTGTTTACATTTACATCTAGATATCTATGTATTTAATCGGATTCCTCTACTCTACGGAAAGCTGTTGTTTATAATTATTGTGTCCTTTAAATCTAAATGTCTTTCGCAACAAAACGCGGTTACCTAGCGTGACATAGCATGACCTAGCGTGCCTAACGACTGCGCTTACAGTTTTAAATCGACAGTATCGATGATGAACTTTGAATCTGTTGCTGTTGACACGCCACCTGTAATTATTTTTGCTGACTTGTCGCAAATAAGAATCGATGCAATTTCGAAAGCAATATATGTAAAGGACTGACACATATATTTCCATTATATTTCCTTTAAGGATCTGGTACACGGATCTCCAAAAGAGACCATACCATAGGTCTTAAGGAACCGTCAATGCACCTTGAAGTACCTACAGGTGCGGTTAGGTGGTTTTTATTCAAGTTGCATGTAGAGATTATTTATAGGGTGCTGAGATTCGATATTTGTTCCTTAAAAATACTGTGTCCAAATAAATCATCAACGCGGTATGCACACTACGCGTGATACTCATGCCACGAATGCTACGTAGGATCCTGCTTACAATTTTATTTCATAAGCGAAGCCAAAATATCTTTATGTAAACATCTAACGTGGCTATGATAACACAAGAATGGACATAAAAAGACAGATACTATACGAAGTGTTTAGTTGACCTAGAAAACATTGATGAGACAACTTTCACCTGGAAGAACTGAGATATGTAGCTCAGTTCTGTTTGTAAATTAACAAATTAATCAAGAAATAACTATATATTACAAGCTACGTTTGTTATTTTAAGCAACAGAGTACCTATTCGTATGAACCATTCTAGGATGATTAATAAAATGCCATCATGGCATGATTCTAGCTAGATGATCAGTGAATACCGCACGATGCTGGCACAAACCTAGAGATTCCCATTGCATTTTCTCAGGCACTGTGATTGTGCGCGAGCGCAATGCCGCGCCGCGTCGTTGAAATAAAAAACTAGAACATTGTTTTACTTCATTAGGGTTATTATTATTATGTACTGTCATGAGAAAAGTGTTTTATTTTATTCTATTTTTTATATATATTATTTACAATATAAGTATTTATAAATACTAACTATACCCATAAAATAACATGTAGAAATAGAAATATGCCTGTTATCACAAATTAAACCTATAATTAGTTCGTATTTTAAAGTTACAGTATAAAAAAGTTATTAATCAAAATATCACCTGATTTGGTGTATATGTCGCAGCTGGCCGCTAGTTAAACGGCGCTGTTTAGTAAAGAGGCTAGGCTGTTGAACGGCGATTGAACAGCGAATTAAGCTAGTTGGCTGCGACATATATCCTGACTGAAATGAACTTTCTAGCGTGAAATGTGGCCGATACCCTGTTGACTACGCTTCATCATCCTATTCATAATTCATTTTTGTATTACGCGTTAATTTTTTTATTCGTGAATGGGCTGGCTAGCAGCTAGCCCCATAACTATTGTTTAGGATAATATAGTCTTGTCAAGCTGGGTGCCTCTCTTATTCGGCTACTCGCCTCAGTAACAGAGGTACATACTTTCATTGTCCCTATAATTTAGTTTAGCACTTTTGTATTCAGTTGTACGTCGGTACGTGTTTATTTACCCACGATTCGTTCGGTGTTGCATTGCGAATATTGCTTAATAATCAAGACTTGCGAGATAAAATATAGCGTATAACATGTTTTGCTTACATTACATTGTGGGTGGACAATATATATTTATATTCACGTGTTTTACCTACTTGCCGAATAAAAGTACCTACATCGAGAAAGTAACAGTATCTTCGCTGTTTTCTTATTGTGGAAGATCTTGAAAATTGTCCCTGAAAAAGAAGTTTGTCGTAATTGTGATGAAAGGAAAAATCTTTAATTGAATCATCATCAGTTTAACCTACAGTGATTTTTCATGTCTTTTCATCACACTTCTGGTACAGAAGTCTTCCTGAGAATAGGGGCCATTATTCATCACGCAAGCCCAATGCGTATAGACGATTGTTCATCAGTCACATGCCAATGAATTTTGTAATTTTTTTGCACATTTGGGTTTCCTCGCTGTTTTTCTTCAGTGTATGTTTAGAGCGAAGGTGTTTAGTGTAGATTTGAGTCCAGATATGTTTTAATTGGCAAGTATATCATTGCCAATGGCCTGTAATCGCCAGCCTCTTAATTTTACACCACATCGCAATGAGATCGATTCCATCTCGTTCGTGTCCTTTCTCTAGTGTCTTGCCCAACATAGCGGGCGTTGTAGTACAATCGTGCTTGTTTACGTACAGCCGAGCTATGACGCGAATATTTTAATATCTGTTTCATTTATGACTTTGAAAGTATTGCAAAGTAAGGTGCGCACGCGGTGCCGTGCTTTACAGTAAGTGACGTTAGTGACGTCCGGCATTAAAAACAGGAAATGTGTACTATTCGATCTGTTTAGATTACGACAGTTAAATCTCAAGGTTTACTTTGCTCTGAGTGATACTGACCTTACCATGTTTTAGCATATGGACAGCATTTTTTTATCACATATCGCAACTATTTATCGAATCAACTAGACGAAAAGAACGATTTCTAAGTACACTTTAGCACGACCAATCGTAGCACAAGAGTGCATATAATCTGATATCATCATGTGAACTCAGTCATCTCAGTTGAAGAATTTCCTTAACCTGATTAACAAAATGCAATGGAATCAGGCGTGACATTGCGGAAATTCATCTTAAATCTAAAGAAAAAAAAGTATTTAGGTATATATATTTTAATTTATATTTATGTATAGAGCGAGTATTAGAGCGAGTGTGGCTCAGCGGGAACTCGTGTGCCTTACGATCCGACGCACCTGGGTTCGAATCCCGACTCGTCCCTGCACCAATGACTTATTATAGTTAAGTGCAGATTTTGCACGCTCGCTCTAAAACGGTGAAGGAAAACGTCGTGATGAAACCCGCTTACGTGCTTTGGAGTGATAGGCTCTGGCCGTGGTTGTAATACCACCCACCGAACAAAGCCATGCCGTCAAGCGACCTAGTCGTTTTTCGGGATGATGTTCGGTGAAGCATCGGGGAGACGGGTCTGAGCAGCCGCACAACTGCTGTCTCTCCCTAATAGATCTATGTGCTTTATCTTAAGCCACATCATCGCTTCACATCAGGCGATATAGTGGCCAAACATGAATCTATTAAGCGTAAAAAGAAAAATGTTACATTTGCAATCAACCTCATACATATTATATTATTCTAACAACAACCTACATAATATTCAGCGGGATTACACTACATATTTTCATTGCGTTTCAGTTTTCTGATTAACAGGTTGTCGATCTAGATAAGCACTTTAAAAAAGAACAGTTAACTACGGAAAGACTATACACCTAGTATTTACCTATCGTGGGAATCTCGCATCATTGTGTACCGAAGAATCTATACATTTTTAAATTGCCAACATGCCTCAATAGCTAGGTACTCAAGCGCATTCTTAGGTAAACAGATTATGGTAGGTATAAGGAACCTACTCGTAGTGTAGGTTAATGTTTTCCGTGTAGATACAGACTGGTCATAATTATTAAGTAGAATAGTCACTGTCATGTTTATTGTAAATGGCAGGTGACCTGAGTGACCCAGTCTGGTTCCAGGTCAAATTTAAAACATGATTTTGAGCGCTCAGGAACTATGTGAAATTGTTATTCTAGCGATTTTAATTAAAAGCCCAATTTTCACAAACGCCTTCTTAAAAGTGGGAATGTTTTTTGCCTACTTATTATTTTACAATAATACTTAATATAATATAACAAAAGGCTTAATAATTTAAAAACTAAATAAAACTAAACTAAAAGATATTATTTACTATGTACATGCCGGGTATCGGTTGAGCCAACTGAATGACCTACAGATAATTCAACCGATACCTGTCGTCCGGCAACGTGTCCAAAATGCTGGCGGCGTTGCCTCGCTGAATTGCGAGGCTGATTCTTTGGCCAAAATACACGCCAGCATTTTGGTCACGTGTGGATTCCACCAGCCGCCCCGCCAAATCCTTATCATCATCATCATCATCATCATCAGCCCATCACGTTCCCACTGCTGGGACACGGGCCTTCTCTCATAGAGAGAGAATGGGCCATAAGCCACCACGCTGGCCCAGTGCGGGTTGGTGGATGTCACATGTCCTTGAATTTTTGTGATTAATTATTGGACATGCCGGTTTCCTCACGATGTTTTCCTTCACCGTTTTAGAGCGAGTGTTAAATCCGCACATAGCTTAAGAAAGTCAGTGGTGCGGGGTCAGCGGGATTCGAACTCGGGTGCGTCGGATCGAAAGTCGCACAAGCTTCCACTGAGCCACACTCGCTCAAATCCTTATAAATCTTATCTTATTATTTTGAATTCAATCTTACTAAAAGTATAACAGCAAAATCATGTTTGTGTTTGTAGGGTTCCGTACCCAAAGGGTAAAACGGGACTGTCTGTCTGTCACCAGGCTGTTATCTCATGAACCGTGATAGTTAGACAGTTGAAATTTTCTCGGATGATGTATTTATGTTGCCGCTATAACAACAAGTACTAAAAAGAATAAAATAAATATTTAAGGGGGCTCCCATACAACGCACATGTTTTTTTGCCTTTTATAGATAATGGTACGGAACCCTTCGTGCGCGAGTCCGACTCGCACTTGGCCGGTTTTTTTTTACCATTTAACTCTATGATATGCTATGCTCTATAACAACTGAACGGACTTTGATGGAATTTGGTATGCAGATACTTTTTATCCAGAAAAAACAAACAAACACTTCTTTAGGACACAACTATAAACCTATTTCTATTCTGACCAAGTTGCGGGTATCGACTAGTCAAATGTAAAAAATGCGAAAGTTTGTGACGATGGATGAATGGATGTTTGTTACTCAATCACGCATAATTAACGGATTTTGATGAAATTCGGTATGTTAAGTAAACTTAATGCTAAGTCCTGGAATAGCCACAGGCTACATTTTATCTCGGGAAACGAGAGTGAAACCGCGGGACGCACTTAGTATAATAATATTTTAAAGCAACTGAAAACGAAGAGTGAAAGGAAAAAATAATTTGGATCGGGTACTACCAACAGTAATTGGCCTTGTAAATCTGCAAATACTTAGACACAGTCTGATTCCTGCACTAAGCCGAGCTACGTGACAAAATAATGAGACCAAGTCGTTGCTTCCTATTGCAGAATTTGTACTGAATCCAAGGTGATTTAAAAACAATATTTGTAGATCACGTTTCAATGAAGATGTTGATCTCGATTCCCTATTTAAAACTAGCTGCGCCCCGCGGTTTCGCCAGCGTATTTAACTTCTGAGGTTAAACAATATCCTACGTACTATTCCAGGATCTAAAGTGCGTATTTCCAAATTTCATCAAAACCCGTTCAGTAGTATTTGCAAGATGATTTTAACTTACCCTATGCCCAAGTACTATATAAACTAGCGGATTTAGCTTTATTTTCTAAGTAAAAAAAGTTTTTAGGGTGTAGACTGTTAAGACCGCACAGCGACAAAGCCCATAAAAAAATTAAAAAAGAATGTGGCAATTTCCATCCTTACAAACATTTCCATTTATTCTATTTTTTATCATAATTTTACTGCACATCTATGATAATTTAACTAAATCTATACTCATTTGAATCACAGACTGCTCTTTGTAGTCGTGCCTATTACTAATACATAGTAGTCATTAGTACAGATTGATTGTACAATATTATAAATCGACGCAAAAATGAGGAAATTGTCAAATGTACTAAGAAAATTTTATTATTGTTATCAAATCAGGCTTTACCTACTATTATAATGTGCACAGAATAATTAATAGTACAAGCTATAGACTATCTAAATATATTACGTATAAATTATATTATTGAAGTTTTTCCGGGTGGTATATTTATGTGTGTAAAATAATAATAATAAACAATATAAATAATATTATAATTCCACAATAATTATAATGTTATGCTACAAAACATTAATGGTTATGAAAATTATAAATTATTTATTCACAGCTATCAATAAAGTACGAAATAGAAAAAGTAAAAAAAAACTAAAAAGTAAGTAAAGTATCAATGAAGTATGTAAGTGTAAAAAAAAAAGTATACTCATTTTTGTTATAAAAGTTTATTGTACTAATTGCAAACAGCGTCATTCTAATAATCTCAATTAAAATATACAATCTTATAATGAATTTCAATTTATGACACAAAATGTCAAGACCACACAACTGAAATAGAAATAGATAGAAAAGGTCAACTCCGATTCACATTGAAAATATTGAGCTTTAGTTTATACAAAAATAAAATGGTGATCGCCTCATTTTTTTTAACGGGCGAATGCCTTTTTACTGAAAACAAACTACACTCTACTTACTAAAACTAAACTAACGACTTACAAGTAGAAGCAATCGGACAACCCATAGACCATTAATAGGTATCATCATCAGCCTGTATTCGTCCACTGCTGGACATAGGCCTCTCCCAATGAACGCCACTGAGCCTGGTCTTCGGCTCTTCTCATCCAGTTTCTCTCTCAGCCGCCTTTCGCAGGTCGTCGCTCCACCTGGCCGGTGGGCGTCCTACACTACGCTTGCCGATTCGCGGTCTCCACTCAAGGACACATCTACTCCAACGGTTGTCCGTCCTTCGAGAGATGTGACCAGCCCATTGCCACTTCAGCCTGCTAATCCGATGGGCTATGTCGGTTACTTTGGTTCTCTGTTGTATTACCTCATTGCGGATCTTATCTTTCAGAGAAACTCTGAGCATAGCCCTTTCCATAGCTCGCTGAGCGACTTTAAACTTATGGATCAGTCTCACTGTGAGTGTCCACGTCTCGGCTCCGTAGGTCATTACTGGGTATATAGTTGTGTGCTTCCTTGTTTACGTGCAATATATAAATGTTCCTTAGTATAAATACAATACAATACAATACAAAAATTTTCGCTTTATTGATGGATGGAAAGAACTAACGGAGTGAGAGAAGTCGGCGGTGCAAATAAAACAAAATATAAATAGCTAAAAAACATAAAACTATTAATCCTAAATATTATATTACATATATACCTAAGATCATATTATATACTTATATAAATATATATATATATAACTATAAATATATATATATATATATAAATAAAATAAGTACATGAAAAGAAAGTATCGCAAAACGGAAGCTACTAAATTAGAATGACTCCTCGATTACTCAAAACAACTTCCCAAGACCATAATATTCGTACCTTAACAGTCAGTTACCATGATACAGGGTTTATTATCATCATCATCATCATCATCAGCCCATCACGTTCCCACTGCTGGGACACAGGCCTTCTCTCATAAAGAGAGTATAGGCCATAATCCACCACGCTGGCCCAGTGCGGGTTGGTAGATGTCACATGTCCTTGATTTTTTGTGAAAAATTCCGTCTGGGTTTATATCTAATAATAATAAGTTATACAACAGTATTACAAAAACTGGGGTAATACTTAACTCTTAATTGTTATCGAAGAGGTCAGCGCAAGGTCAGTGGTTTGCTACTTACCATGAAAACGTTGGCAAAGTTGTAAGTTAGAAAAATGCTATTCACGAATGCCAAAAGATCGATCGAGTCTGATCGCACTACGCTTTTCAATCGGAGTAGCTCCCAGCGAAACCCACAAATTGAATCCCACTTAATTTTTGTCACACCTAAACCCAGATAACATTATTTTGAGATCCTACTTAAATCGTGGTACGTTCATCAAAATATTTTTAGTGTTATGTTTTAAAGAAAATAATGGATCAGCGGGAACTCGGGCGACTTTCGATTGGACGCACCTAAGTTCTAATCTCGCTGCAGATTTAAGAATAGTTCAAAAGGTGAAGGAATCGTGAGGAAACCAACGTCTCCAAGAATCTCGAAATTCAAAGACAACATGATTTTGTGACATCTTCCAACCAGCACGGGCCAGTATGGAGGATTATGGCCCATACTCTTTCTATAAGAAAAGGCCCATGTCCCAGCAGTGGCAACTAAATAATCTGATGATTTTTATTTATTTGAGAAGACCAACAGCACTTCTTATAAAATAATAGTAACTTATTTATATATATAAAAATACAGCCAATTATAGATGATGATGATGATAGTAATGATGAAAATAATGAAATATTATGTCATTTGAAAGCGCGAATTTAATATTATATTAGATTAGATAACGCTCTATTGTAACACAACAAGAAATAGTTATAAAACAATACTTAAAGCTAAAGTGTTAAAATTGGCAGTCTTATCGCTTAAAGCGATCTCTTCCAGACAACCTTTAAATGCACCTTAAGGCTACCAACAACTAGGTATAGGAACCTACTTACTAAGACACTGCAGCTTGCAGCAGTTTGAATAGGCGAGAGAAATAAAATGTTGCTATGGATTGTCTGAATTCTAAAAATAACCTTGAAATTAATAAAGAAAATCAAAGATCAGCGAGAAATCTTGGCATACATAGATGGTTCAACCTTGACTGGATGTAATGTCAAATACATATAGTTATTCAAATGATTGGTTTTGGTTGTTTTGGACCATTATTATGTATGAAGCACGAGGATGACGTACAGTCAGCGACAAAATTATATAATATACTTTCATTTAAGTGTAGCATTGTGAGTGTAATGGCGTAGCTGTAAGTTCACAATTATACACTTTGAATAAATAAATAAAAGTAGCTGAATATTTGTGAATCTTTGATCGACTACACCTTCAATATTTGTCTTATTTCTACAGAGAAATCATCATAAGTACAGACTTATGTTGCACTGTTGCATTATTCTGTACTTATGTTAATTAAAGTCGGCTCATATCCTGTGCAAATAGGGAAATTACATGTAATTTGTATATTTTCGGTGTTATTGACAATTGAAAGATTGTAAACGTTCAGCTACTTATGTCGCTGAGTGTACAATACAATACCTACATCTGGTTTGCGGATTGAGAACAAAGGTGGACGATTCCTTTATTTTTTACAAAAGAGGCTAAATGTTTTGAATTTTTCCTTTAACTGCTTGTAGCCGTTATTTCTAAAACTAGACACTCCTTACATTCCCGTCTTTAACATTTTGATAATTCCTCTCCATCCAAAGGTTGCCTGGAAGAGATCGCTTTTAGCGAAAAGGCCGCCCAGTGTAACACTTTCTTTAATTGTTTTCATGTAATGTCTTTTATATAATGTTTGCAATAAAGCATTCATCTATCTAGATGGCGCGCTTCTTCAAAATCCTCAATATGATTAGAATACATATATATACATACATACATAAGGCCCGTGTCCCGTTTTAGTCATTTTACTAAAACTATGTATGTAGTACTTTTAGGTATTCTGCCCTAAAAGTATAAATTACTAGCTGCGCCCCGCTGTTTACCGGAATAAAAAGTATCCTACATACCAAATTTCATCAAAATCCGCATATCCATCCATCCTAAAAAACTTTAATATTAGTGTGATTGGTACGATTAGGTAAATGAAAATTTCCTTTACTAAATTGTTGATCATATTACCAATCAATGATGTTGTGATAAAATTTATAGATAATTTAAAAATCGCAAACATAAAATTTTCCGTATATACAATTTTTATCTAGGCATAAAATGAAGGCTTAAACACATTGCTTTGCTACAAATGATGTTTTTTGCTTAGCGCCATCTAGTTCACGGCAAAGAAGACACCTAAGTATATATAGCTTTATTTTTAGACAATTTTAAGACTAGTGTGTCATCCTAAGCTTCCTAAAGAACAATCCAAAAAGATCCTTCATCAAAAAAAAATTGCAAAAAATTTATACACAAAAATTATGAGTTTGGTATAACACGAACCCATCTCAAACATAAGTCAAAGATTCGATTCAATCACAAACACAACAGATACATTGTAACGTGGGACGAAATGCAAATATATCGAAGACTGTAGCATTATGCTGCACATCTTTATGTATGAAGGTTACGTAACTAAAGGAAAAAATGTGTTGTCGTTTTGTTACCTTTGATCATTTACAATGCTGATTTTTATGTAACTGAACGACGAGACGAGCAGGTCGTTTGCCTGATGGTAAGCAATGCACCTGTCCTGCGAGGCACTGAACTGCGCTATTAGCTCTTAAGTCGCATAATACCCAGTAACTTCGCTGGCTACAATGCCCTTCAAACCTGAACACAGTAATTATTGCGCACTACTGCTTGGCGGCTGAATTACTGGCAAAGCGGTGGTATCCACCCAGACGTCCTCTCGCATATGAGAAACCTACCACCAGTCTTGTATTATATGTTATTTCGCAAATTAGACATTAAATGATTTATTTATAACTTTTCAGGATTAAATCAAGTGTTTCTCAGGTTCAAAACAGACTTTTACAGGTTCAAAACAGACATTTTCAGGTTCAAATCAGACTTTCTGAGGTTCAAAGCAGACTTTCTCTGGTTCAAAACAGACTTTCTTACGTTCAAAACAGACTCTCAGGATCAAAACTTTCTCAGGTATGATACAGTCGTTTCTGGGACCTGTGAAAGATGCTGAATTATCGATTGAAAAAGGACACGAACCTGTTTTTCATAAGTTTGTCACACGTGCTTTCCCCTGAGGTTAGCCAACCCAGTCTTTACAATCGTAATGCTAAACGCAGGATATCGACGATCAAGCCATTGTCGCGGCTACTGACCCCAAGTTAGCTGAGCGCTCACTTATGTACTATAGTTATAAGTACAGTACTTTCCCGTCCGTCAGGTACTTGACGTAACGGGTACAGGTACTTTAATGTCTCATAAAAACAGTATAAGGCACTACCTTATTAGAACAGGATTTGTTTTACTTCGTGGTTCGAGTTTTATGCGTCACGAATTCAATCACGAATGTTACAAAAACAAGCAGAAAATGATTAAAAAATTGGTTAATAAAAAGAAAAAAATACACCCGAATAGAGAATCTCCTCCTTTTTTGAAGTCGGTTAAAAATAAAGTTGAAGACTTTTCGGTGAGAAAGAGAATCTACTGAATCCAGGAATTTTGCCTTTTATGAAACAAAACAAAATTCCAGTTGCAAAAGCTTGTATAAATGTTGATTTCTAATAGGTATTTGTGCATTATAAATGTTTATATACATGCAAAGTTGCTGAACATTACTTTTCATATCATCATCATCATCAGCTCATTACGTTCCCACTGCTGGGACTCGGACCTTCCCTCGTAGAGAGAGTGTGGGCAATAATCGACCACGCCGCTGGCCTAGTGCGGGTTGGTAATTTTCATATTGTAAGCAACTATTCTACTAGTCCCTGCAAGGGCTCCCTCCAACTGTAGAAGTTATTGTGCGGCGTGACAAGAAAATTAAGGCATTAGTGAAGTAATTTTACCGTAGTACCTTTACATATTTTATGTAATAGTGCATGAGTCTACAAAATCATAACATCGCGTCGCGTTGCAGAGGTACCACCTAACGTATACCATATTATACCGTATACCATTGTTATCGTTTTCCACATTCAGGTTATCTAACGCGTGTTTTATAAACATTAGCCAATGAGGGAAGTAGGTCCCGTGGGAATTTTGGAGCGCACGGGAATTTAGTAGTAGTTTTAAAAATAGTGCGACTGTTATTATTGTCGTCAAGCAGTTGCTATTGTTATGGGCAAGTGTGGCGCTTCCTATCAGGCGAAAGACGAGCTCATTTGCATAGTAAAGTTTAATCATATTCACATTTGAATCTTGGACCTTTAATATCCTAATATAGAGTCGAGAGTTTGTATGTTTTTGTGTGTTTTACTGAATCACGTAGGTAACTAATAAACATATATGTAGGTTGACTTAGAACTTTATATTTACTGCTATATTCAAAAGAATTAGATAGTAATTTGCAGAGGACCTAGACAAGTACCCAATCCCCAAGGCTAGAATAGACAGCAAGTCTGAACGAAAAAGCTAAATATACCTACTCTGTTACGTGTACATTGTTCCGGCGAACGGAAATGTTTCAATCACAACCAAAAAAAACGCAATGCAAATATAGCAACACAAAAATATTTTAAACTAGCTGTGCTCCGCGGTTTCACTCGCAGTTTACCGGGATAAAAAGTAGCTTATGTCTATTTCCAGGACCTAAAGTGCCTATATACCAAATTTCATCAAAATCGGTTCGGTAGTTTTTGCGTGAAACAGTAACAAAGATCCATACATCCATACTTACAATTTTTCGCGTTTATAATTAGTAAGGATGGGATTGTGTAGCGGTTATTTGTCATGTTCTTTAATTAAGGATCACTCACTTGTAGGAATCCTTTGGAGAGACCGAAAACTCCTTCCAAGAAAAAAATGTCCTCTATTTTGTTTGTGTCATTTGCTAACACTTGACGACAAAACACAAATAAATTATTATATTCAACCTTAACTTAATCTTACATAACTCTACAAAAGTCCTAAGTCACATCATGCTAATGAGTCACTTCAGACTCCACACTACGAAGGCACAGAATACCTAATAGTACTACATAAAGGTCTATTCTGACCTTCTACCAATAAATAACTATATCAAGGTCAAAGGAGATCCGCCAGAAATGAGGCCGCAAATCCTGACCCTAACCTCATGGCGAACATTAGGCCAAGGTCAGAACCAATTGGCATCGCAAATTTGATTTCATTGACCACTAGTAGGCATCCTACCTCTGTTTTAAGTACATGTCGAAAAGTGAATGGAAATATTATACGATTAAAGTTATTATACTAGACTGTGAATGCATAGCTGTCTATTAGAATGTTCATCTCAATTTGAGTGAGCTCAAGGTTTAAGATTCGAAGTTTATGCGCATACTCTGTTTTGGTTTATCTGTTAGTAACCGCTGTAGGGTTAGTATTGAAAGGTCATTGACTTGAAACCAGGAAACGGTCACACTTACGCGACGTGGCTATAAAGTCCTGTACCTTGCTTATGAACCGTTCATTTATGAGCAAGTTATGCTTATGATTTTACTAGGTAGAACCTTCTGACAATGTTGTACTTTCGCTAGCGTTTTGTAAAATGTTTCAAAAGCACTTATGTCTATCGAGCCTAACAAGCTTTCTGATACTAATACATAATGTACGTTCAATAATACTGCCCAAGTTTATCCGAAATGACCCAAACCAACCCTCTCCTCGAAGTAGTTATGTTTAAGTGATACATTCAAGATAATCTGCAGTGGTTGGAAGTCCTGCCAATAATAACAATTCACTGCAGTAATTTAGTGATGTTACTCATCAAATCAAATTGTGGAATGAAAAGTTAAACGTTGCTGTCCATAGCAAAATAGCCTTTGAAAACTTTAACACTGGAATCAAAATAGCCCAGCCAATTGATCTCTTGACCTCGAATCGTAACTGAACTCAAAATAAGCCTACAAAAGACGACACAGGAAACCGTGGTTAGTCATCGTCGGACAGTGGAGACGTGAAAATTATATCTCCTTGCGATAATTCAATTACATGGGAAATAAATTTCTTTCTAGTGCCTAATAGTTTTTTTACAATGTTAATTTGGTGGCAACATATATTATACTAGCTGCGCCCCGCGGCTTCGGCCGCGTAGAGATTGATGTGTCGCAAGTAAGAAAAGTATTGCTGCGCTGTTATAATTATTTCCGAATCTATCACGATTCTGTATTGCGAACTCGCTTCAATTGTTAACCACGTGTTTGACAATTTGTTCTCGTATTTCCCGTGCCAAACATTAGTTGCCGTATACCCGTAAGATATACGAAATTGCCCTAAACAGGCCCATTGCCCCATCACCGATTATGGGAACGACAGTGTGCTGCACTATTACGCCATTGACGTCTAAACTCTCAATGATTTTCGAACCATAGAATAAAAATTTTCCATACAAACTTTACCACCCTGTTTAACCCCCTTGGGGGTTGATTTTCGAAAATTAGATTAGAGCCTATGTGTGAATTCAGTACTTAAACTATCTACATTCCAAATTTCATCAAAATCGGTTTACTAGTTACGGTGATACGTGGTAACAAACATCACACACACAACTTTCGCATTTAAAATATTTTTAGGAAGACGTGTTTTTTGACTATGTGACGAAACTTATTCGTTATGTCGTATGTTTGTTGTTGGAGCCATAATACAGAATAGTGATCTCTATAAGTAATGGGAATCGTACAGTGCAGTTGCAGTTTGACAGTGCCATCCAGAACTTTACCATATTGATGGCACATATTGATGTGCGACGGAATTACATGAACTTATTCCGCCATCCCCATTCTATCACCGGACGACCAGGTGTACGGCTTCGACGGTCATCAGTTTATGCTTGACATCCCTCCTGCACGCACCAAGCGCTTTGCTCCGACCTTCATAAAGCGAACGGCCAAGGAGTGGAACTCTCTGCTGACATCTGTGTTTCCGGATAGCTATAATCTGAGTGTCTTTATGAACAGGTTTATTTTAGGCGAGCGTGCTACATCTTCGACCGCATCGTCAATTAACAACAGGTGAGATAGTGGTCAAACGCAAGCCTATAAATTAAAAAAAAAATATTGCAATATATTGTTGCACGTATAGCATTATCATATCAGTGTATATTCAATATTGAGTAGGATCTTCGGTTCCAACACTGAAGGTCCCACCTTCATTCGACCAATATGGACATTGGTTTAATATATTTTATGTCAAACATTACAAGTTATTTATATTCTGTCCCACAGAAGATTATCATTTAAATTGCTTTTCATGTGACGTCCTTCTACACCTACGAATTGTGTAGATTCTACTGTAGGTATATGGCGGGCGTTAACTATTCTCCTATATTAGTAACTAGCTGCGCCCCGCGGTCCCACCCGCGGTTTCCCGGGATAAAAAGTAGCCTATGTGTTAATTCAGGACCTAAAGTACCTATACATATAACAAATGAAATTTGTTAATATCCGTTCGGTAGTTTTTACACACACGGTAGTACAAATTTTCGCGTTTATAATATTAAGTAGGAAGTAGGATTATGTTTACTGTCGTGAAGATTCACTCTCTGTCTCTGCCTGTTTATGACCTTTTTACGACTAAACGGCTAAATTGAGCTAGATAAAATTTGGCACAGTGTTAGCCTGGATAGTGACAGGATAATTTTTAATTTAACGTGTCCCTGAAGGATCGCGATATAACCTACTACTCGTACATGCGCACAAAATCTCGGGCAGCAGTTAGTACCTACACTCGAGAGCAATGAATCCGGGTCACTTAAAGAATCCTAAAAATCTCGGAAACTAAAAATGCTAGGTTAATGCAATAAATTGTATTTAATAGACAATGTAATACTCCTTAAATGAAGGTATTAAAACTTCTTTGTTATTGTAAAGTTATATCATAAAAAAATCAAATTTGAAAAAGGGCCACTTTCGAAGATGGAACTACGAAATTACAGCATTTGGTTTTGCTTTTGTTTGTAATCTGTCATTTATGTGGGTACATAAACCATGTTGATAGTGCTCTATATTCATTATTCAAGCTGAAATTATGTCGCTTACGCCTGAAGAATGCACCAGATTACTTACAATGCTGGAAACCGGCCGGAGTCAGCGCGATACAGCCAGGACTGTCGGTGTGTCGCTGTCAACAGTACAAAGAGTTCTCCGACGTTACGAAGAAACTGGTTCTAACCTACGCAGACCAGGAACGGGCAGAACCAGGTGTACCACAGCACGAGAAGACCGATACTTGGTGAACACCATGCTTCGAAATCGCTTTCTCACAGGAACTGAACTCACCAATCAGTTTCGACGCCTCGGAGGAAGTAACCCAAGTGCATGGACAGTAAGACGTCGGCTTGCTGAATCTAACTTAAAACCCCTTAGACCTGCAAACGGCCCTAAACTGGAGCGTGGGCATCGTATTTCGAGACTAAGATATGCCCAGAGCCACGTAAATTGGAGTATTGAAGATTGGTCAAAAGTTATGTTCTCCGACGAATCAAAATTTATGCTCTACAAGCACGATGGAAGACACAGAGTGTATCGAAGACCAGGGGAAAGATTCAAGCAAGAATGCATCGAAGAAAAAGTAGCCTACGGTGGTGGGTCTGTACTTGTGTGGGCCGGAATTTCTTCTGAAAGTCGCACAGAGCTGGTGATCATAGAAAACGGCTCTTTAACTAGCGTAAGATATGTGGAAGAAATCCTCAATGATCACGTTGGTCCATTTATGGTCAATTTAGGTGAGGATGCTATATTTATGCATGACAATGCCCGACCTCATACAGGTAGGATTGTGAATGACTACCTTCAAGAGATGAACATTACTCGTATGGAGTGGCCAGCGCGCAGCCCGGATATCAACCCGATCGAGCATGCTTGGGACGAGCTAGGCAGATGCGTAAAACAACGAAACCCTCCCCCAATCACGCTTCGTGAGCTCAAAATTGCTCTCACAGAGGAATGGGAGAATATTCCCCAAAATCGTATAAGGAACTTGGTGTACAGCATGCCAAACCGCGTAAACGCAGTAATGGAAGCACGAGGAGGCAATACGAAGTATTAAAATTCAAGAAAATCGTAATAAAGTTCAAAAATTTCATGTTTCCTATTTTTGTTTTAAGGAGAGATCAGCAGTTTTTTTCTTTATGTAATTTTGTGTTAATAAAATGTATGGTGACTCATATTTTTTTTACTTTCATTTAAGGAGTATTACATTGTCTATTAAATACAATTTATTGCATTAACCTATCATTTTTAGTTTCCGAGATTTTTAACATTCTTTAAGTGACCCGGATTCATTGCTCTCGAGTGTACTTATATATTTCAACTCTAAATTTTGATACTGTTTCAAGCGCCACGTGTTGAAATATCAGGGCCATTTCTTTGTTATGGCAGCTTCTAACTACGTAAGTATATCTCTTTACACGTGCAATAATGTCTTTCATTACCGAATGTTGTTTGACTTTCGCAGTCTTGCCACAGGACCGTGTAACATTACTGAGTAATCTGAGTGTACTGGGGTTATTGTTTCTTTGTACTCGGTAATTTGCATGAAACATATCATATATCTGTGTATAAATTATTATGAATCCGCGAGACGTAAGAGTTCGTAGGTGTTCGTAAAATAATGTACGACTAATTGAATATGGTCAATGGTCACCTTTATTTGTTACTCATGATGCTATTGCATAATTTAAAGTGGTGGACGACACAAACATTTTTGTCAAGAGGGAAAAATAAAAGACAGTATGATGGTAACTTACTCTTCAAGTTTTTAATAGGTATTTAAAGGATAAAGATAAAGTTACTCAAATAAGAAAAGATAATAAGTAGGTAGGTAGATATATAAATTTGGAAGAATGCATGAAAAGGGAAGTTGATTTAGCGAAAAAAGTGTGCAATGATGGGGTAAAGTGTAATTCCGTCGTCTACCTACCGCAATAGGAACACGATGTGATGATAGTGGAAGATCCTAAGGACTTCATATTATGGCAAAAGACGTAACTATGAAATGATTAGCACAAAACGATTATAATTAAAATTATCATCACCATTGATAGGCCAAACTTAAACAACAAAAATACCTCCAATGAAAATCCGAGACCAAAACAAAAAGAAAGAGTCGATAGGTACTTGCAAATCTTGCAATCTTTACTACTCCATCATACTTGTTTCACAAAGAAAAGGTATTAAGGCCATTGTTATCCCCATGTTGAAACAGTATTGAAATGATAAAGAACGAGAACCGGTCGCCGACCTTCAGCAGGGTTATTGTTGCAAGACATCCTTTAGTGGCTAGTTCATCTGAGGAGATTCGAACGTGTTCGAACGCTTCGTTTTTAGTTTTGATATGTTTATTACATATTTATAGTAATAAAGAATCTTTAATCACTTTTGGGTATATTAAAATGGGTAAAGGTGAAATAAAAGTCATACAAAAAGCATAAAACGTAATCTAATCCAGCGTTGGAAATAAAGCCGATGGTCTATGGAATCAGTAATAAAAAGTTCAAAATAGATAATATGACATCAATCATGGACAACTAATGATTAATAAATTATTTTTTGATTTAATGAGGTAATAATTACAAAATAAAATACTATTTTATGACTTGAAAGAAAACTCGAGGCATTTTTAGATAAAAATTATCTGACGTCACTCCATTATCATAAAAATGCATCTCAGTCGTCAAACTATCTATTACGAAAGCAATTACAGCAAATGAACACGGTAAACTAATCACCGCGCATGTGGAAGTAATCGTTTACATTTGTTAAAGCTTGAATTTAGTTAATTTATATATCTATTCGTAATAAGCGATTATTCTAAACATTTGTCAGAAGTATGGCCTGGAACTCGAATCATGATAGCTATAACAATTAGAACCACACAAGGAGCTTCAACCAATAGTGATTTTTGGTCGCTTTATAAACCAAAGCTTAAAACGCTTTACGTAAGTATAAAAAATCAAAGTAAATAGTGACCATCATAACATAAACACTAGAAACAAGGATAGGATTGTTGTACCTAGGTATAGACTGACTAAAACGAATAAGTCCTTTATGGGCAACTGCGTACGTTTTTATAATAAAAATCCAAAATGTATAACGGAGCTCACAGAAAGTAAATTCAAATTACGCGTTATGAATGTTCTAATGAGGAAAGCATACTACACTGTTCGTAATTACATAGAAGACAAAGATGCTTGGAACATTCCACTTCTGCAAAGTAACCAACTAGTACATAAGAAACATAACATTGTAAAAACCCAAAAAAATTTAACACAATCTCTAAAAAAAAATGCCCCTCAGTTTCTTGCCGTATCTTCTGAGTAGCGGTCCTTTTTCCGATACGATGGTAGAGTCATTGTGATAATTTGACGTTCATAAGTGCGTCTGTGATGCCAAAATGATTAAAGAGATTTTGATTTTTTTTATAAAAATTAAATGTTGTCTAAAACTTGATCCCACTCAAGTTCAAAAGGTCTTTTTAGACAGCATTTAATTTTACGTTTTCCGTTCAACGTTAAGAAAGACCGTTTCATTTGAAAAAGAACACCGTTTAAACCAAAGGACCGTTTAGTCTAAGATAGACCACTTCGTCTAAAGAAAGACTGTCTGATCTTGAGAGTGGACTATTCGAACCAAAAAAGGATCGTTAAGGTTTACATGCTGAGTTGTCATGGTAGGGGTCAGTGAGAAGGGACAAAATCCTGGCTCAGGATGTTAACTACTTTCACTATTCTCAGAACTTTCAGGAGTCCTGGGTGTGCCTGTATGTTATTACTTAGATATAGACTATCAGTATGAGTCGGTCTAGACTTTAGAGTTCTAGCTGTATTGCATCTGTGCCGGCAAAAACTCTAGACTCTAGAGTTTTGCCGGCACAGATGCAATACAGCTAGAACTATTTCATAACAAATGTGCGACAATGTGTACCTTGACCGATAGTAGAAGTAAATTAAGTATTCCTACCTTGACTCTCGAGTCTGTCATTCTATGCATTTTTATTTTGTACTTTACCCACTTCTTAACTCCATCTTGTTGCCTAGATCGTTGTGTCACCATACCTACCTAGTATTTTTATATATTGGACTACTAAATTTTCTACGTCACCGTTTTACTTGCTTATATTCTTATCGCAAAGGCATTTTGCACGGTAGGCAGTAGCTTATAGCAGGATACTTGGAGGAGCAGGATATGGAGGTGGCGCTTCATTAGTAAGGAGGTCACAAATTTGATGCCCCAAAATATAAGTAAACATAACTGATTAGGTAGGTAATTACATTCATTCATTCATTTATTTATTTGCAGAACAAATATGTATTTTTTAATAATGAAATGGGCTTACGTTTGACAACAAATCACCTGATGGTAAGCGTATATAGTTAGAGTCTTAGTTAGAGCACGTTTGTCCATAAGATGCCTATTCACTATTGTCTTAAAGCGACCCAGGATGTAATTGGAAGGAAATAAGGATTCCGGTAAAGAATTCCACTCCTTAGCAGTAGGTATAATGAAAGAGTCAGCGAAGCGCTTTGTGCGGGCTGGTGGTATGTGAACAAAGTAAGGGAGGAGTGACCCTCCTCGCCTGGTGGCCCTAAGATGGAATGGGGATGAAGGAATTAAATGATGCAGGTATTGTTATAGGTGTTACATACATGTTTTTGTGTAGGTTATAGGTATGTGATAATTTATTTTTTAAAATAATCTAAAACTTACGAACGCAACCAATCCTTCCTATATTTGGTACAACCGCTACTGCAAAAGATGAAATGAAATGAAATGATATTTATTTGTAGGAAACACGGTCATAATAAAGTTTACAAATCTTTTAGAATTCTGTGTGTCTCACCATTTCTGGCATACAAACTTTAATAATATTACATTGTTTAAATTAATTAAAATAAAATGTCCCATGCATATAAATTGCATTTTTAATGAACGCAGTCATGCCAAGTTTTTACCGTAGAATTGACTATTCTATACGCGAGGTATTATGATATTACCATGCGCAGATATTCGGTATGGTAATCGAATAGCGATGCTGCAGCATGTGGAATGTTGTTGACATTTACCACTCTGTACACGGTGTAGGTATTTAGATAGGTATCTATACAAAACATCCACCTGCGACTTGCAATGCTTGCTTGATGCGGTTTCTACCATTATGTAAATAATTTGGACATTTTTTTTAAACGATAACAAACACTAGCCAATAACTAGGATTCCCTGTATCTAGGGCACCAGGAACTATGAGAACCATGGTCCCACTACACCCAGACACGAAACAAATGCTTGCGTTTTTAAGCTATTGCATAGCTTCTATCGCGGGCCTTGAGCGTGGAGACCGAATCCAGAAATTCCGTAACGAAAATAACCTAACACCCCCCACTCCGACCGGCACAGCGGTGATACTTTTTAGTTTTGCCATCTATCGATGAATAGCAGAACTTTTAATGACTTTTTGAAATATCACGCTTGTCTCTTTAGTTCAGCAACTCGCCTCTAAGTGGCATTGGTTGTATCGGCGTAAAAATACTGCATAAATAAATAATTATAATTACATAAGTTGATAAAAAATGCTATGCAATAGCTTTACCGCGGCAGTCTCCGAGTGCCACACGTCTTTTTTTTTCTGTGCACAAACATTTGAATCGAACCCCTCAGTGGTGTATGAGATTTGAGCCAACCTGCCCAACCACTACACCACAGAGGCTGTCAAAATGCACATGCTGGTTTCTTTACGATGTTTTCCTTCACCGTTTTATGGGAAGAATAGGCACCCGTAAAGATATTCCATCACATCACACTTATATTATAAATGCAAAAGTTTGTATGTGTGTTTATTACTTCTTCACGCTGTTGGTAAACGGTAGAATTTCGTTATCTTTGAGATAAACATATTGTGTAACTCAGGCACCGTGGTAAGTATTTTTAGATTGGGATAAGACAGCGGAGATGCAATCGTGCGCATCTTGACTGAGCGCAACTTGAGAGTAGGTAAGAACAGATAAACTCTTGGGAATTCAGTTTGCAAGAAGAAATATTATACTGATTATACACAAGCTACGCCCCGCAGTTTCACCCGCGGTTTTCCTGATGAAAAGTAGCTTATGCCCTTTTCCAGGACGAGAACCTATACATACCTACCAAACAAAAAACAAAAATCCGTTCATTAGTTTTTGCGTGAGTGAGTAACAAATATATTCATCTATCCATCCATCCATCCTTACTAACTTTCGCACTTATAATATTAATAGGATTGTAGGAAGTAGAATAGGACGTTTAGGTATATTTTGTAGGACCTACTCTAATACATAATTTGTTTTTAGAGTGGTAGGCTCCGGCCGCACCAAAGCCGTCAAGCGACCTAGTCGTGTTTCGAGATGATGTTCGGTGAACCATCAGGGAGACGAGTCTGAGCAGTCACTCAACTGCCGTCCTTAACATCAAACGAGAAAGTGGCCAAACAAAGATTGCAGCTATAAAAAATTAAGACTTGGAACCAATGACCGTTTCAAAAGACGAGTGACGCGCTAATATTGTAATCTTAAAGCTAGGGTTCGCTGCGGCACAGAATACATAACAGTTTTTTAGACCGGCTACGACACGACGGCGACGGCGGCGCACTAATGATTCCGAAACTCTCCGACTGCACAAGTAGTACAAAATAGATAAGTACAGAAGTCAATCTACATACAAAGTGCGCTTGAGCAACGCACACATAGACACCGCTCACGGACACGATATCTCGGATCAGTTGGGATCAGTGCGAGCGCGAGTGACATCCGCTTGAGACACGCGTCTGTGAACTTTTTTGTGCAAAAATGGAGCAACAGAAAAAGAGTTATTATAACTGTTCAGTGGACGGTTGTTTAAATTCAACATTAAAATGTCGTTTTTTAACCTACCAGTTGTTTCAGAGAGGTAAAACGAACCATCGAAATACAAGCAAATACCTCCTGTATTTGCTTGTATTTCGATGGTTCGTTTTAACGTAACACAGAACAGTTAGGTAGGTAGGTAAGCGCCCCGGCACCCAGCCCCGCGTCGAACAAGCGAACATGACTTTGTGGCCTTGTCATATTTTTACAATTTATATTAGATATTAATTGTAGTATAAACTGTGTTCGCCTTGTGTTCAATAACCTAATGAGGAAGATGTAAATGTAAACTAATTGCATTTTTTATATTTTTTTAAAGTTTAATTAATTATAATAATAACTGCGAAAAAAATATGTCGACATCTCGTAAAGTTATTTTTTTTAAATCAATCTATTTTGGACTTTCTAAAAACTTTCTGCGCCGTCCGAGTAACCGTCGTGGCGTCACACTGCCGCGCCGCATCGGGTCGCAGGGAGCGGGCGCGCCCATTCAATTTAACAACCCTAGCGCAAACGCCGAGCGTAGGTATGAAAAGTGAAGTACAAACATGAGATTGACTTCTGTACTTATCTGTTTTGTGCAAGTAGGCAGTGTGCATAACAAAGATGGGTAGAGGCGCCAGTCAATGCATCCGAGCGAGATGTAACTAAACTTCTATCAAATAATATCGCGTATCGTGCCTCTCACTTCTATTTCGATTGGCTAACTCGCTCTCACAATATGATGAAGCAAGAATATTAATATTTTATTATTTATCAAATTATCATGGATATTTCATACCTACAAGTGGAAAGTAATCCCATGTGACTTATTTTACTTTCCTAAGTGATTATAACACTTACTAAACAAGCACGCAGGCGTCTTTTATGAGTTTTTGTTGAAAGTACGACCACGTAGGGCACAAGCGTTCAGGATTGTGGTCTAAGGGCGACTAAGTGCAAGTGTGTCGCGAGACACACTTGAGAATTCATCTTTGGAACTGTGTCAATCGTCACTGTCATTGCTTGGAACCATGTTCATTACAAATTAAACTGGTTATATATTTTGATTACAAACAAGATCTAAATCAAAGAAAAGAAATAAAATACATTTATTTGACTACCACAAAATCATTCAACTAATAAAATAAATAAAGAAAACAGAAATACAAAAAGAACAAATAAATATAAACAGTATAAAGAGACAGCTAAACTTAAATGACTAAAAAATAAAACATGACATTCAAATCATTTGTATCAACGCTAAATTGACTTGCAATATTCAACTGTTGACTAACAATTACATTAAAATAAGTAGCATTAGTTTTTGGGCTAGTTAAAGTTAACTAGTACAGTTACGATCAAATTACCTAACAGTTACGCGGTACTGGTTTTAGTCATTACTAAATGTTAGGACGCGGCAAATTGCCTCCTAGTGACCACCGAATCAGTACACTAGCCAATCAGGTTTTCTATAAAAAGTCTTGTATCTGATTTAAATTGTCAGTAGCACGTGTCATTGATTGTTATGTTACTTATACAGAACTTGTTGCACCCCGCGGTATCAACCACGGTTCACCGGAATACTAAGTATCTTATGTGTTTATCCATAATCAATAAGCTATCTCTATTCCGAAATTTACTGAAATCCGTTGACCCGTTACAGCGCGCAACTGATGGAAAGACTACAGTTAGTAAAACAATAATATAAAGGTAATGATAATATAACAATAATATACTATGTGTATCATATTCCTCCTTATTGCAATCCGTAGAAATATTTCCGATAATATATGCGCTTTCTACTTAAAATGGCACAGTCCAAAATTGACTGTCCAGTGGTCCAGATCTTATTGCTAAAATATACTTGAATGTTCCACCTCGACACTCCAGACCTAAAAACATATTGCATGTACCCTTCACCCGCACCACCTTCCGGAAGAACTCTTATGTCTTAAGTTCTTCTTTTGCATTTAATAAGCTTTCGAAGTCTGAGCATTTCAATATCGATCTATTCACAAGCAGTCTGGCTGCGGAGAATACAGCCCTAACATCATCACAATCTAATCATTGTAATTTATTTATTGCATTGCATGGTGCCATCTCGCATTTCTTATTTCTATGTTCATTTACCTAATTGTAAAATCCTTTATTTTCTATTTAATTGCTATTTGTGGAGGCTTTTCTTTTTTATATTAATTTGTCCAATTACTTTGTTACAACAGCTGTTAGCCCCCGAAACAAAATAAAATAAAATAAACGCAAAGGGGACTTTTGTGCACGTCATGGCGAACAACGATTGTTCAACGGGTATTATAATTTCGAAGATGTTGCGAAATGTAAAACACAACATGACAACCTTACAACAATAGGTAGGTACTACAGTTGTTTTAATTGAGAACTGTGGCGCTAGAAACTGAAGAAGCAATAAGAGCAAACACTAATTCAAGTTAGGGTTGTCGCAAACTTCTCAAATATAATTATTTTTACTTTTATAAATATGCGTATTTAAAATACACTATTACAAACAAGTCAAGTTATTCGCATGCTTGCAGATTACCCCCGTTCGGGTCATTATACATATTGAGTTACACCTTGTATAAAAATACTTAATATAAAAAAAAAGATTTTGTTTTTTGTGACAAATTATGATAATTAACAGCTTACACGTAGGTCGCATTTGATTACGCTATGACGACTCGACGACGAGCGCAGTGCAATACTACGTAGTAGCAATTGTTATGGGCTGGCGTGGCGCTTACCATCAGTCGGACGACTTGCACGTTTCGTTGTTTAAACAAACCATTCTCAGTGGGTTTGTCAGTCTTGCTCAGCGAGGTCTATAAATAGGCTCGCTGCACACGCTGCAAGAATGCAATATTTCAAACACCGTGTATAATAAATGATGCATTTAGGATGTCGTTCAACAATCGATTGGGAGAGGTGTTAAGTTGAAACAACCGTACACTGGACAGTCGGCCTCAAGTTAAGAAGCCAAAACCTTTTTTATAACTGTACCTGATGACAGACGAGACGAGCTGGGTAATGCTCGCGCACTACTGCTTGGCGGCAGAATAACTGGCAAAGCGGTGGTACCCACCCAGAAGGCCTCTCGCATACGAGAAACCTACCAACAGTAAAACTAAGAATTAAGTAATTAAGTTACTCCAGCTACCTAGTAGGTAGTACTATTATTTATTCTATGCCATAGGTATACCTCGTGTTTGGATAAGCATGTAAACTATTCGGTATTCTGTGGATAAGCATTTTTTTTGTTTTATCTGTTTATAGGACAACGCGGTTATCCTAAATAAATAAAAACAAAATACAAAAGTTAGTATATACGCACGATAGCTGTCCATGAGCTGATAAAAGGAGCTATCTTCAAATTTACATTTACATAATAGATTTCCAAAAGTAGCTGGACAATTTAGTTCAATTTTTGTAGGTACAATTAATGTTCAGCGACTTGTATTCTTTAATGTTTACACAGATTTATTCATCACAACATTCAGTAATATGAAACTTTATAGTGTGCAGCTTTTTGATGTGTCCATGGACTTTCGTTGCCGACCGTACTATCGTTTCGCCGGCAGATTTATGCTTATGATTTGCAAGAATGCATGTATTTTATGCGGCGCCATGTCGTGCCGTGTATGGTAGATATTTGATGCATTCAGACTGTCGCCAACAACTGATTGTTAAAGCTGTTATCAGTGGCTTTGAAACTGTAAATAAGTGTCGAAAAGTCGTGTTGACAAGCAGGTCGTTCAATAAATGGGTCGAGTGACAATGTGACTGTGTTGCTTCAACGCAGACAATGCAGCACATGATGGCTTGCCCTCAGTACACCTGCGCTATACAAGGCCTGAATGAAGCTACTCCTCCTGGGGTGGCAGTAGCCGAACATAGGGCTAAAATGAATGAGTACGTAATGGACCATCGACACGGAGAAGTAGAATTGATGGTTAGCAACATGTCTGCCTTCTTCAGTGTTCTAGATGTAGCGCCACTCAGAATCAAGACTTGTTGTGAACCCAAGGCGGTCTATCGTAAAAGGCTGGTCACAGGAAACAATAATATTTAGCTTGACAATTTAAGCATCAAAATCTACGTAACTAGCTACCCTAGTATTAAATCTGTGACTTTATAGAATTTCATGGAATACACAACCATTCATACACTTAAATTCCTAAATACCATTTATGTATCTGTGTAAAGTTTCCGAAAAAGACGCGACGCTAACTCGCACTTACGTCTATATGTCGATTATTATCTCTGAGTTCAAAACTCTGCTTTCTATTTAATAATCCTGTATATTCAAACTTCATTCAAGTGCAGGGAAGTCGAGTGGGAATCTTCTTTTATCAGAATAAGAATCAGATTTTTTTATATTGCTTCAACTGTGTATCTTATAAAATTTAAAAACTAGCAACCGTTTGTCTATTTTAGGCGTACAATAATAGAAAGTCTTAATCTATGGATATGAACTATGCATTGAAATTTCTATAATCAAAAACATCTTTGCGACACACGTACTCTTAATATTAGCAGCAACGAAACATAATATCATCTAGAAACTATACAGACTATTTTACATCAAGATATTCTTTCAAATTTTATTGCACTTTTGAAATTAACCATTATTTGAAATAAGCCATGATTACCTACTTTCCCGATTTCACTTTCATTCCAGCATCACCTCCTCTGCTATCATTATCGCCAATCCAAACTCCACTTCTCTCCTCTCCTCTGCTCTCTCCGTCTTGAGACTTTATCTCGAGAGCATAATAATTGTTGCCGCAATATCAATAATCTAAATGCAGTTCAATTATGTTTCATGTTCAAGTAGGTTCGTTGCAACATCTCCAAAACTCGAGTGCTCTCTATTGAGGTTAATTAAGTAGGTATTTGAGTCTTAATTGGCGGTTTAGTGCATTTTTGTGTACGTAATGTAGCTGATTTCATTGCAGAGAATATCAATATCAATTGGGGAAATGTCTTCAATAGTAACGATACTACACTATTTGCAAAAACTTTACTGTAGTTCATCGAAGCGTTTTAAGTCTAAGGTAAGTTTGGACGTTTTGGCCAATACAGACCTTTGACAACAAAATATTCATGAATCAAACGGTATAATTCATTTTATAACAAAAAAAAACAACTTCAAATCTGATGTATCTTCGAAAGTTCAAGGTCGAATATCGATGAATTCCAAATTGGTATATAAATGACGATGTTCTGAGGTAACAAACATAAAACAAAAAAAGAATACCTCCTCCTTGTTTTGAACTCTGTTAATAAATAGATGCCTAAATGCTCCAACTTCAATGTTGAACGGTGTCTGCCGCTCTTCTATCGACTGCACTTCGGGGAGTGTGCCCAGGAATTGCACGAACTGATCCCTTTTTCATCTTTTCACCTAAGTATTTCTAGGCGAGGAGAGCTAGTCACCCTTACGTCGTTAATATCCCACCGATCCATACTAAGAGCTTCGCCGATTCTTTCTTCTTGCGGTCTGCTAAGGAGTAAAACGTTCTACTAGCTTCTGTTTCTAAACAGCTACAACTTGTGTCTCTTTAAGTCTAGAGTGAATAGGCATCTCATGGGCAAGCGTGCTCCCCCTTAGACTGCATCTTCGCTTACTCTCAGGCGAGATAAAACTGACTATCAGTTGGTTGGTAAGCGTAAGCTGCTGGCAGCATTGTCCCATTGAATTTCATCCTAAGCAAAATAGATCCCATCAAAGTATTTTTTTATCAAATTACATTAAACCACAATTAAATCTGCAATATCTGACAAAAATTATGATTTTTTGAGAGATTTATATTCTATGGCGGAATAACTTAAACATGTATTTCGTTTTGTAGCTTAAAGTGAAACAAATTCAGTCTGTATTCGAAAAGCGTATCTGAATCAAACAAAATAAGAAAAAAATGTAACTTATTACACAATCGCAATCAGCTTAATTGTGTTTAATCGCCAAATGCACCGTAGTTCTACATGTCGTTCGATCATTTAAAAATAATTTTTAACCGACTTTAAAAAAGGAGGAGGTTTCATTCCCACATTTTTTTTTGTATGTTTTAACGCGATTAATCCGTCATTTATAATTAGATATAATTTATTTCTTTTCGTTTCGTGTATAGCTTCTAAATGGTCCCATATAAATTTTATCGATATTCGACCTTGGACTTCGAAGATACATCAGAATTGAAGTCGGTTTTTTTTATTAAAAAATGATTAGTTATAGTTGACGACTTTCGTTGGCTAAAAAATTTGATACTATATCTATGTACCTATACTTTTTCTTCTTTTCTCGTAAGGTTGTGTGGCCAACCCTGGTGAAGATAAGAAATACATAAAGATGGGTCGAAGATATCACAAAAGTCGCGGGTCGAACCTGGACGAGAATGGCACAGAGCCGAGGCGAATGTCGTGATATGAGAGGGGCCTATACCCAGCAGTGGGATAATAAAGTTTGTGGATGATGACAGTGATACCTATTTGGTATCTAAACGAAGAGAACACCCCTTAAATGGAATATTTTGACATTCATGCAAGTAGGTACGTACTTGACATTTTAAAATCTTGTTTTTGTTCCTGTTTACGAGTTTGTTGATAGCATCTAATTCGCGTCGCCAAGTATCAAGTAGGATGAGCAAGGTTGCGCAGTAGGTACTGGTATGGCCAGTTTTTGCATGAATGGGTTTTTTTAAGCAAATTCATATATTATCTTTACCTTCTTTATACGGCCGAGTGGCCGACGACCAGTCGGCCGTCCCAAGTACCGCTGGAAAGACGAAGTGGAAAAGGACTTGCGTGAGCTCCAGGTCGAAGAATGGCAGTTGGCGCAAGACAGATTAAAGTGGTCTATTGTCGGAGGCCAAGACTCACGTTGGGTCACTGCGCCACCCTAGTTAGTTAGTTAGTTACTTTCTTTATACATTTATGAAAATATATTGCACGTTCGTAAACTTCCGCAAATTCAAAGTAAATAGTGACTATCATAACATAACATAAATTATCATGTGAATTAGTATATGATAGGATTGTTGTACCTAGGTTTTGGCTGACTAAAACGAATAACCTACCTAAGTCCTTTATGAGCCACTGCGTACGTTTTTATAATAAAATTCCAAAATGTATAACGGGGCTCACAGTGAGTAAATTCAAATTACGGGTAAAGACTGTTCTAATGAGAAAAGCATACTATTCTGTTCGTAATTATATAGAAGACAAAGATGCTTAGAACATTCCTCTGCAAAGTAGCCAACTGGTACATAAGAAACATAACATTGTAGAAAACCAAAAAATTGTAACAAAATCTCTAAAAAACAATGCCCTTCGGTTTCTTGCCGTATCTTCTGAGTAGTGGTTCTTTTTCCGATACAGTGGTAGTCATGGTGATAATTTGACGTTAATAAGTGCGCCTGTGATGCTAAAAATGAATAAAGAGATTTTGACTGATTGCATGAATGACGTTTATCATTTTTAAGGCCGGAATAAGTTTGTAAAGGCTCGTTCAGTACGTCGTAGTAGGTAGTCGTCTGGTAGAAAAAGCTATGGCAGGTCGTTTGGTTGTCAAATAGTAGGTATAGTCGTAGCACAGCCTAGTAAATCATACAGTCAGTCGATGCGTTTTATGTTGGCGGAAAAGCCGACAACGCCTAAAGATCTACCCCCTACAACACTAGGATCTTAGTGTGGGAAAATTGCGGGTGAAACCGGGCGTCGCAGTAAGTCAGCATTTCCTTACTTAGGTACTCTACCTTCGAAAATATGAGCGTATAGGAAACACAATTTCTCTAGCGTAACAAGTATTTCTACTGCTACAAACCTGCAAAGAAAAAAATACCTTTTCGTATATGTTTAATTATTTTAAAAGAATAAGATTTTTAAGGTTTGGAAACTATCGTGAGTCGAAATATTCATTATAAATATAAACGGCTACTACACTCACGTTATGATTGTGTCGGAATAACTCCGACCAGGTTTCAGGATTTGGCGACGAGGGAAATTTGCTATAAAACGCGAAATATAGTGTAATCAAGTGAAATAAAGTTTGTTTCATAATGGGGGACATAAGATTTGAAAGTTTTGTAATGAATCATGGTGATTGGGAATCATATTCTGAGAGATTTGACTTTTTCGTAGAGGCACAGGTTGTGACTTATGTTAAAAAACTAAAAGCTATATTTTTGGCATCTTGTGGTGATGAGTTATTTCAATTAATTAAAACTTTGATCTTCCCGAAAACTTTAACTGAGGTTACACTAGTTGCAATTGGTGAAAAGTTAAAAAACCTTTTTCGACCGCGACCAAATGAAATTGTGGAATCATACAAATTGCATATGCGCAATCAAGGTAAAAATGAATCTATGAAGTATTACATAGCAGCACTCAGGATGATGACAAGGTACTGTAACTTTTTGGACTTGGAAACGACACTACGGGATAGGTTGGTTTGTGGAGTAAATGATGGCAAACTACTATTTAAATATAAAATAAATACTACTAAATATTTCCTAAACACGGCGAACCTTAATTACGAGAAAGCCGTAGAAAAACAACCGAAAAAAAGGGAGAAGATTTGAGAATTATTAAAATACCAGTTGTTGGACCACTCGCCCATCAAGCGAGTTTGAGTAGAGAAGGTGAAGTGGAGCCAATGGAAGTGCACGCCGTAGGAGATAACAATGCCATCCTCGTCGCCAATATTAAATACTCACTTGGCTATTCATAACTCTCCGGAAGGTAGTTGCAGAATATGGCATCAATGTACCCTCACTCACTTTAATATATATACTTTATTATTTGTAACTATTTTACCTATTACCTACGTACACTACAAATAGCGACTCTTGCCATGACGCAATAAAATTCAATTCAGCGCGCAAATCTCGCGTAGCGCTGCATACCTACCAGTCAATTAACCTACAGAGCGCCTCTCTTTCTATCGCAAAGCTCTTCTCTTCTGACGCGGCACGTGTAACGACGCGCGACCCGCCGTCGTCGTCGGTGTCCGGCTATGGCGGCTATGTACTTGTAGCTTCGTACCTACAGTGCGTAGTGCGCTAGGCCTGGTGTAAGTGTGTTTGTTACTTCTTCACGCTGTAGTGGCTCAACGAATTGCATAAATATAAATACTTTTATTCCATGAGCTTCGACGCAATCACTCATACTTAAATTTCTAATCTCCTAAAGTCTTAGCTGAAAGAAAGTTTCTTTGAACTCAACTTCAATACATCTTCCTTTAAAAGAAACATGGTTAATATCTAACAAAAAGGCAACTCATAATACCTCTACTGTCGTTGCACAAGTACTTAGAAACTATCTTTACAATCTATTTTTTTATTATATAAATAAAAATTTATTTATTTATTATGTATATTTATTTATTTATTCTATTTATTTTTATTTTTAACTATCTTTATCTTTTTTTATATTATTTTAAACTAGATGCTCCCCGCGATTTCACCCACGTTTTTTAGGATAAAAATATCCTATGTCCTTTTCAAGCACCCCAAGTACCTACTACATACCAAATTTCATGAAAATCCGTTCAATAGTTTTGCATGTTTAAGTAACAAACCATCCATCTTCACAAATTTTTGTATTCACAATATTAGCAAGAGTAGGAAGTGTTTATTTGGTAGGAAAGTGTCTCTACAACTCTCCACATTATTTCACAAGTGCTTGTATTTGTTAGAAAAGAGCACCACTACAAGTCTACATTTTAAACAATAGTGCTCTTCTTTTACAGATATCTATAAGTACTAGTAATTAGGTAACCAGTGGAGCCGATTAGACCTAGGTTTCACGGTTGACCAGCATCTCTAGCTTAAAGGCAGCAGGCGCTCTACAATTTATAGCAATATAAAACTTAAAGGTTTATGTTTGAGTTTTATTGGACCATCTCCTTTAATAGGTCATACTAGATACGTTATTTACATGTGAAATATGTATATTTGTTAAATACCTATAAAACAAATTATTGGTTAATTTCATTGATCAGTTTTATTATTATTACTAAAAAATAATGGAGCCCAATTTAGTTTTAAAGTTTTTTTAAAACTACCTAAATATAAGTAGATACCTAGGTACCAAATATTTATGAGATGGTAGATAACTAGATATCTACTCGTAATCGGTTTGTTTAATTCTATTTGTTTAATAAAAAAAACTATTTTCAGTTTTGAATTACGTAGTAGGCAAACTAAATAAATCTAGGAATGCAAAAAGTATATATTTGGTTCATTCATTTGCTATCTTTTACCTTATCTCGTCTGACAATACTAATAACTTATCAAGAAAAAATGCATCGCGTGTTTTTCATTGAAACCCATAATTCACCGCCTTATTATTATAATTTTCCTAATAAATATGATGTTATTATGTTTCCACTGACTAATATCGTGCAGCAAAAACATATTTTTTACCTTTAAAATAACATTACATTTTCCTGTTGAAAATACAAGGAAAATTTTCGGATACATACTACCAGCGCCATCTATTCATCCAGCTACTAAACACATCGGTTTTGCTAGCGGTCGCTTATTTCGACGCGGCATTCATATGTCAGGATGGCCGAGCGGTCTAAGGCGCCAGACTCAAGGTTTCCCCTTGCCTGTAACGCAGGTTGAGTTCTTCTGGTCCTCTCTGAGGGCGTGGGTTCGAATCCCACTTCTGACAAATCTTTTGCGTTTTTGTTCTTAATGTTTGAAGAGTGATTTCATTTTATTCTAGCTTTTGATTGTACACAAAATATTTATGGATTTCAATAAATAAAATTATTTTTCATTGGATTATGGTATATTTTGTTTCACGAATTAATAAAATATAATCGGTACGAATCTTTCAATATGAAAATAAATTAATACACGATATTATTTTTCCTGTCTATGATTTCACCTTGTATTTTATTATAGAAACAGAATAAAATATTATTTTAAAGTAGTGATTATTAATTTCAATACATTTTTCACATCTTCGGTAGTATAGTGGTAAGTATCCCCGCCTGTCACGCGGGAGACCGGGGTTCGATTCCCCGCCGGAGAGACCTTTTTGCACTTTAAAATTTTGTATTTCACTTTTATACTGCTTTTCATGTGATAAAAAGGGATGCTGCTGTTGGATATTACTTACTAAATAAAAATATATGTTATGCCAAATATAGAAACTAATAAAACTAAAAACTAAAATTAAAACTAAGACTAATTGATTCGCCATATCGATTTGGCTTGCAACGTACCTACCTACCTATTACTTGCCTATACCTACACATACAGATGTGAAAGACTTGACTAGTTTATGTCAAGTTTCAAGGGCTTTATTTCAAAATCTTCCTCTGTAAAGTAAGTGAGCTGAGCGCCTACTAAAAAATGTAGCGAAATGGCAGTCCCGTGATTCCACAGATTGCAGCAGTATACCGCTTCAGAGTGAGTTTTTGCTACGACCAAACTTGGATTGTAGAGTTTTTGAAAAGTGATCCTTATGACATCTACCGCTATCCTAACCGTTAAAGATAGTTTTCTTTTGTTAGAAATACATTTTTAGTGTTGTGGAAACCACGATTGGTGCACAAGTCGAAGGACCCTTGTCGCAACCTCAAGCTTCCAGATGCTTGCTAAACTTTGATAACCGGAAGCGTGCTACTGGATTTAGCCGCTCCCAACGAATCTTTAAAATCTAACCTCAATCAATATTGTATGCATGATGCACATCTAATCCCAAAATATATTATTTTAACCTTCCAACGAATACACCTCATCCTATTAATATCATCATCATCATCATCATCATCAGCCCATCACGTTCCCACTGCTGGGACACGGGCCTTCTCTCATAGAGAGAGAATGGGCCATAATCCACCATGCTGGCCCAGTGCGGGTTGGTGAATGTCACATGTCCTTGAATTTTTGTGATTAATTCTTGAACATGCCGGTTTCCTTACGATGTTTTCCTTCACCGTTTTAAGAGCGAGTGTTAATTCCGCACATAACTTAAGAAAGTCATTGGTGCGGGGCCAGCGGGATTCGAACTCGGGTGCGTCGGCTCGAAAGTCGCACGAGCTCCCACTGAACCACACTCGCTCTTATATCTTCTTTCCTATTAATATGATTTATAAAATTTTAAAATATACTTTTTGGTTATTGAAGTTCCATAATGGCTTACAGAACTACTTTACCTACTCTAAAAACTAGTACCTACTTCTACATGATGTACTTAGATACTTACTTTACTCAGAGACACTACATAATATATAGTACAAAAATAATATTTTTATCACTATCCCTACCAATTTCCGAAATGTAAGGAGTTTATATACTAACATGGTCTACAATTCTACATCGTCTATGCGTTTGTTCTCATTAGAAGCACGTTATGCATCTATGATGTGTGTGTTCTTATGAGAATCATCGTCTACAGTAGTGTGTTTGTTGTCCCCAGGCTGACGGAGTGTGTGTGATGGTGTGGACGCCGGTGCTGCTGCTGGCGGTAGCACTGTGCGCCGCCACCACCACCACCGACTCCGAGCTCGGAGTGGGCAAGGCGATCAACATATTTATGAGGTACCTATACAAAGACCTAGTTTACCTACCAAGCGTAAAAGTAAAATTAACAACGACTTAAAAAATCCTCCAAAGCTCCAATTTTTTTTAATATAACTGAGTGACGAGACGAGCTGGTCGTTTGCCTGATGGTAAGCAATACGCCAGCCCATAACAATAATAGCACCACCCAGAACTTTGTTTTGCAAAATCCTGCGCAGCGCTGCACCACAAAGTGGCTGCACTGCGCTCGTCACCCTGAGACAATTAGCTGTTGAGTCTCATAATGCCCAGTAATGGCTACAATGCCCTTCCAACCAGAACACAGTAATGCTTGCGCACCACTGCTTAGCGGCTGAATAACGGGCAAAGCAGTGGTACCCACCCAGTCAGCCTCTCGCATACGAGAAACCTACCACCAGTAAAATCTTTTATCCTGAACTTACCACCATGGGACATGGGATACCTTACTTTTCCTAATACATTAGCTCGGAATACTCGTCTGTTCGCTCTGAACCCAGGCTTACTCATCGGAAGACAGACAATAGACTCATTTGTGAGTTCCACTCCTTCGTTAATATAATGCCACATCAAAGAGGTCTCAATTCCTCAATGTGCCACATAAATACTCAGGGTGATTTTGTTTTATTATTTTTGATGCAGAGTTAACAGGTATCGATGAGCCACTGCGCAGGGGCATTCATCTCTACGTTGTCATTGGTCTGCGCCTCGTACCTAACCTGCAGGCCTAAAGGAGCGCATTATACCTTACGTTTCGGGTTTTTAGACAGTGAATCCTCTCAATCAATTCTTTACCCGAACTTTCACGTTTCAGATATGGCTACCTTAGCATCTGCATGCGCGTGGTTCCGCGGAACGACACAGAAGGCTGGGTGTTCCGGGAGCCAACAGTCAGTGTGTTCCGAGACGTGGACAAGTTCTCAGTCGCGCCTAAACCACGCCAGGCCAAGGCCCTGTTCGATGGAGACTTCCACATGGAGTTCTGCGATAACCTGAAGCAGCTACTGCAGGCATACTTCAGGGATTTCAGTTTTGAAAGGTAAGCACTTCCGGCTTTATTACCGAAATTCCTACCAACATTCGTTAAGCAAAGTCAAAATTCTTTGTTTTAAGTGGGATACAGGAGACTGGGTGACGAAACGTGGACTAAGAAGCAGCTGTTACAAGTATAGGTATTTTTTATGGTATTGAGTGATAAGACGAGCAAGTCTTTCGCCTTATGGTAAGCGCCACGCCTGCCCATAATAATTGCAGTGCCACCCAGAACTTTTAATACTATAAAAAGCACTGCGTAGCACTGCATTGGGCTCATCACCCCGAGACATCACATATATAGATATATGCCCAGTAATTTCGCTGGCTACAATGCCCTTCAAACTGTAACACACAACAATGCTTACACACTACTGCTTGGCGGCAGAATAACTGGCAAAGCTGTGGTAACTACCCAGACGGCCTCCCGCATAAGAGAGAGCTACCACGAGTACTTTTTGGTATTAATTACCTAGAAGACTTATTAGCCAAGAACACCCTCGCACTTACAGGTATCCATAAGTTCGATGTCCCTTATTCTAAGGCTTAAAAAGCTGAATTAACCCAGCCTACGGTTATCTAAAAACATGTAAGTACATCATTGCAAATCTTCTCTGAAAACAAAATGAAATTATCATATTACTGTCCGCCTGTTCAAGTTTAAAACACACCAATACTATTATATAACAGTACTCTATGCTGTATATATAAGCATCTTGGGTAAGGTGCCTATAGTGTTTACAGTACTAACTAAAAATTTCTTCTGCAAATTCCAGGTTGGAGCGGCCTTGGCGCGCGTTCACAGCTGGCTGGCCGAACGATATAATCGCGCGGAACCTCGGCATCAACTCCTCATTCATCAGTGGAGACCACTGCTATGTGTTGGTCAGGGTATCCAGGTAATACGACGTTGATTGTGCATATGAGGGTCAAGTGCATAGAATACTTTCGCACTAACGAACTTCGGGGTGGAATAACATAAGAAATAAAGTAGATTTGTACCAACCGTACATCTCATCGTACTCCTGAACTTAAGACATTGCATATGCACATTCCAAATTCGATATTAGTATGTCAAGTATGACATGAATGTCATCGGTTCCTATTTTTGATGGATGCCCTCTCAAAATTATGTGGCGCTGTGGACTCGAACCCGCTCCAAACTCGCTGGTTGATGACATAAACACATGATGGATCTTACTGGATAGGGCCTCTTTTAAGAGTTCAGAATCAGGTATGACGCAAAACCATTAGGCGAATACTTTTTATGGTGCGAAAGAACAGTACTGTTGCAGTGCCTATACAGGGTTACTTTTAGCAGAACCACAGTGTTACAATACTTGCACTGTGGCAGAACAGAATGCATCCATTGCATCGAACTTTGTAGGTACTGCGCGCCTGACAGCTCTCGCTGCCACCGAGAATGAGGCTTAATCTTCTTCCACCTTTTCTTCCAGGTTCCGCGAGACAGCCAAGCTATCCGACCTTCCAACAAACATACCTGTAGAAGACGTTGTCTTCGACGCCATTCAGGATTCCACTATAGGCGATACGGCGTCAATAGCCGACTTCATTCGGAAGTACGGCTCGCATTACATAGCCTCGTATATCACGGGTAACTCTTTGTATCAGGTGAGTTGTATTGCACTTAGTAGAATATAAGCTAAATAATACCAAGTCCGAGCTGACTTGTCTCGATTTCAAAGTCAGTCGCTGACCGCCTATAAATTGTTCAACATGTGTTATTTCATTGCATCTCTATGAGAGAAGGCCCGTGTCCCAGCAGTGTGAACGTGATGGGCTGATGATGATGATGATATAATAGCTGTGTGTAATAATATGGGACCATTTGGACGCTTTTTCGGAGACAATGGCCTGAAATCGCAATGGAAGGTCAGAGATCTATGGAAGAAAAACGGGGAGACCTTAGCTCAGCAGTGGAATCTAATAGATTATATTACAAATAATATTAATTGTTATTATCATAGATAAGATTTCCATGGGGATTTCAAATATGGTCCGTTAATTTCGTAACTATCGGACATGAGGTTAAAAAACTGGGTGCCAGTGTCGTATCAGAATGTTGTGTTTCGAACATACGGCACTTTCAATTACAATGTACGGCTGGCGTTCAATAGCGAATTTGTCAATACAAAGTTGGCACAAGGGTTTGCAAGAACATTGATTGAGGGCGCTGTCAAATCTACAAAGCGCTGCAAAGTCTAAATATTCGATACTTGAGTACTGCTTGTACTCAAAATACTGTTAGCCCAATTACCCACACCTAAAATACACCGCCTAATTTTCTTAGATATTTACCTATCTATCCAGGTATTTGTGTTCTCCCGGTCGGTTTACTCCCGGATCAAGGAGCGGGTGAAGTCCCGGGGGATCTCAGACATCCCCCCCAGTGAGATGAAGAACTTCTTCTCTCCATTCTTTGCTGAGCATGTCGGCGCGGTCAAGGTTTGAGGGTTTGACTGTTAGATTCGACCTGATTCTATTCTTCACAACTGGAAAATATAATTTTTGTAGTTTGCAGTAAAAAACCCCAAACAAAAAAATAAAACATTCAATTTTGAATATTATTTTTATAATCAGTAGATATAGTTGGGACATTTTGTTTTGCAGAATTTTTCAATTACTTTTCAGAAGTATTGTGTTTATTTTAAAATAGTTTTCCCAAGTCCAAGTAACTTTGTATCTAGTAAAAAAACAATTAAAGAGAAATAAGACAAGTTCAATTTTACTTTTATATTTTATTTTACTTTTAGCATTCAGTATAATAGGTAAGAACATTTTATTTTGCTAAAGTTTGCCAACTATTCTCGCAAATATTAAGTTCCTGCTTTTGTTTGCGGCACTCTTACTCTGAACAAGAACATAAAAGAACCGCGGTTTTTTTAAATTAAATTATGATAAATATTACGCGAAAAGGGTCACCTAAGAAAACCAGTTGTTTATTGTATTAAAGGATTGAATCAGGTCAATAATCACAATAACGATGGGGCATTGAGCTCATTCTGGAATCTGGAAGCTTTGCCAATCATTCCACGAAACTTCTTTTCTGACCTTCATATCACATGATCCTCGTCATTCGGCTCATTTACAACAATTAGACTGCTGATCAAAACACTGCATCTTCATTTACATGACATTATACTCAATAAAAAAAGGTATGCACACGTCTATGATTCAAGGATTCTATGCTCTCTTTTTCTGTAACATTTAGTATCAACATCATGCATCTACCATTTTTCAACTTATTTAACTGTTTTTATTGAATTGCGTCTAGCTTGTTACAAGGTGTTGATTTAAAAAAAATGTCAAGAGCTTATGGTTTTTTTATTGCCACGTTTTTATTAAGTCACTTTCTTGTTTGTCTGTCTTTCCGGGAGCAATTTTGCAACACTAGAGCACTTCTCGATCAGCTATCCAGCTGATACTTTCAGGGTAGCTCACAACTCGATGACAATGCTAAATCCATTTATTAGTATGCAATGCCGACCTAACCTCAAAAGGCGCATAAAAACGTGGTTTTTGTTATATTTTAGTGTATATTTTATTTATTAGTGTATATTTTAAGTAAATTATTGTCATGTGAGTTTATTATTTTACGGGCGGTAAGTACCTACACCTATTATAATTCAAGAACAAGAATATACCAAGAATAGTATACCTACAATTTAAGTATAGACTTATTATAAAATCTTCCAGTAGTTGCAGACACTTATTTTTTTTCTAAATATTAATGATGACGTCAACATGTAGAACAAAAAAAAACACATGACAAAAAGAGAGAGCATAATATTTGCAACTTACTTAACTTACTATTTGGAAAGAAGTTATAGTCAACCTTGGCCGCGCCACACCTTTCCCGACTACCCTCATTGTATAGTTGTAAAAAAACTTCATTGACAGACTTGTCTATGCTCTCACTCCAGGTATTTGTATTCTCTAGAACTGCGTACTCTATGATAAAAGAGAGGCTAAAGTCTAAAGGCGTAGCCGATATTACTGCTAAGGAGCTAGAAGGGTACTTTTCGCCGTGGCATGCGAAACATATAGGCCAGATAAAGGTAACCATAGTCTTTTATTTACTAAAAAGCCCCTAGAGCAGAGCTGGCTCTCTGAATTATTGAACTTTTTATCTAATTTGAAATTTAAAGGACGAATATTTTTTTTAAAACGTTGGATTTTATTTTTGTTACCAAAATAAGAATTTAAACATTTGTTCCAAATTACCTACTACAAGTTCTTCATTAATTTAATTTTCATTAATTTTTTAGTTGATTCATTTTTCCATTCATACTGTTACATCTCACATTTTAACTTCTTCATGAATTCAAAAGTTTTCGAATGGTATTCATCCATGCTTAGCTCAAACTCATGTTGACACTTTTACTTTTTAAAACTTCTTTTTTAATGTTCTAGGTGGCCAGTGGCAACAAAACAGTAGAAAATTGGGCTACGAAACGCCTGCGAGTACATTACTACATATTCTCCTATCCGAGCCTTCTAAAACTTCACGGAGAGCAAAGTCTATTGAGAAATCTAGACTCTCTACTAGGAAATGAAGCCCTACTACAATTAGAATTAAAGACATTATCCCCTGCGTTTAAAGACGCGAAGAAAAAAAAGTGGTTTGAAGAAGTCATAGACAATTATCTAAAACTTTGGGAGAGTAATATGTGACGAATATGTTTAGTTAGTTTATGTAGCGATAAGGCTTGTGAGGTTGACTGCATCACTGAATTGATTCCTAGCAAATGGACTAGTTAAAATAAATTGTAATTGTTAAACATTTTGGATGAAACTAATGTAGATACCAGGCATTTTTCACTTTTTATAGAGCGTCGTGTCTATGAAAAAAGTTTATCGCCGAGTAAAATTATTGCATGTCCACAAAAATACTTTGCATACATAATTATACGGCATTTTGATATAATACGCGGTACGCCATCTGTATTCTATTTACGAAGTCGATTAATAACGTGCCTTGATTTTTGTGACATATTCTGTTTATTTTCACTAATAACTAAGTACTAAGTTTAACGGTGTAAGTAATAAATTGCATTTTTTATGAAATGGTAAGTAAAACGTAAAATGTGATTATATTATTATATTTATTATAATTGTTTTTATAAATTAGGATCAATTTATACTACTTAAACGTTTAGCAAGATGAAGTTTGTACATAATTTAAAAGTGCCTTAATTTTAGTCGTATATTTTAGCGCCATCTAGTGTTGATTTTATAAACTGTTTATAATAAAAATATTCTGTTCATTTTACAATTAAATATACATACGTTTCACACTTTTTAGTGCAATATTAGCTAAAATGTAAATAAAATACACAGATCTTAGACAATGCATTTAGAATTGACTAAATAAGTGAATACAAAAGATGAAAATATTTTACTAATTAATCATAAAATACATGAGAATGAAGTAAATAAAAGTATTTTTTTTATTATAATTAATTTGATTTATTTTTAGTTTATTCTCGTATATATACCTAAGTACTAAGTACTTCTATTTAATTCGACAGTAAAAATATTTACCTAATTGTAAATATTAAACTTAGCTAATTTGGTTCGAATTTTTACAGTTATTATAGAGATTATTCGTATTATAGAGTTATTTATAACTATAACGGAATGAGTAGAGTAAAGTAATGTTGAGTTACCAAAATTTTTAGTAGGTATCGAAACGTAAACATTTTTTGTCAATAGCAAGGAAAATAGCCACCGAGCTAAGTATAAGAGCCTTATAAGTGACTATTATATTTATTTACCTTTACTTAGCCTTATAAACAGGGTTGAACCAAACCAATGAACCCCGGAAGGAAAGTACCTACCTACTCTAAATATTGATGTTAGCAAATTTTACTCAAAGGAAGAACTACAGGTTTCATGCACCGGACGGGCGCTTCATAGCCATATACTATAGGATTGTATAGATATATCTGTCAAATATAATGGAATCTACAAGTTCTGCGTACCTATAGGTAAAAGTACTTTAATTATCTATACTTATATAGCTATCTAATACATATCCGTCAGCGGAAGTAGCTCCACCGGAAGTACGCAGAAGCGTGGCATGCTCAATGGAGAAGCACAAACAGGTATCTGTGGGAATCATTCCCACATATCATTAACACTCACACACATACACACACATTTACACAATCTTACCAATATTTATAATGACGCGCTTGAAGTATAGCGCCCCGTGCGCTAATGGATACGGGATGAATAGCTGTACTGTGTGACGCACGTAACCGGAATTGTGCCGGCGAGGCGCGCGTCGCTTGCGCCGTGCGCACCGCCGCGGACCCCGCCAGTCAGCCTCACTCGCTTGTGCGACGCGGACACCACATCGCCCGTATGCCCGCGGCTTATACGTGTGCTATTATTCTATCGCTTTCATCTCTTCTTTCGTTCCTTCTTTCTTCTAAACTGTAAATCGTGTGTGTCGAACTATTGTGAACTATTATACCGCTGTGAACTTTATCTTGTGACTACTTTCTTCGCTTCATCCTTCACATCTATCATCCAGCTTACCATCTACATTCAACCTCGACACCACAAC
Organism: Petrophora chlorosata; assembly: GCA_951640565.1. NCBI lineage: Eukaryota > Metazoa > Arthropoda > Insecta > Lepidoptera > Geometridae > Petrophora > Petrophora chlorosata. The sequence continues at coordinate 7,814,853 of OX621203.1, read as the reverse complement.
TGGTGACCCACGCAGAATACGCGAAAACAAGGTACGATGAGTGACAGTGATTCAGCAGAAACGGCATCGGAACAGCATGCCCCACAATCATGCACAAAACGTAAGAAGCGAGAGCGCGTTTCCATTAACTCGTCGGACGTCAATAAAGTAAGCGTCCGTGTACCACCTTTTTGGCCGGAGGAACCGGAGATTTGGTTTGCTCAAATAGAGGGACAGTTTGCTATATCTAACATCACCGCTGACACAACTAAGTTCTATTATGTCACGAGCCACTTGGATCCGCAATATGCTAAAGAAGTTAGAGATATTATTACTTCTCCGCCGAGCCAGAATAAATACGACAAACTCAAGGAGGAGCTTATCAAGCGGCTATCAGCATCGAGGGAGAGGCAGATACAGCAGTTGCTCATGCACGAAGAATTGGGAAACCGTAAGCCATCCCAATTTTTACGTCACTTGCGAAGCCTAGCTGGACCGTCTATCCCGGACGATTTTATAAAAAGCATTTGGTGCAGCAGACTTCCCAACAATCTCCAAGCCCTCATCGCATCTCAGCCGGCCAGCTCTCTGGAAGCATCAGCAGACCTAGCAGATCGAGTGTTCGACATCGTGGCGCCAACTGCTCAAGTCGCCGCGACATCTTCTACTTCGTCAGTTCCCGGATCAAGCATGCAATCGATGGCTAACGAGATTGCTGAATTGAAGGCAGCTGTGAAGAACCTCACCATGCAACTGAACAGACAGTCAAGGCAACGCGATCGTTCAAATGATCATCAGCGCAGGCGCTCATCATCTCGCTCCGCATCCAGCTACCGGAAGTACCCGCTCTGCTGGTACCATGCGAAACACGGAGCTAACGCCAAACGCTGTGTCAAGCCCTGCGACTACGAAAAATCGGGAAATGCCAAGGGCAGTCGATAATGGCGGCTGACGATTGCCCAAGCACACCTGGTCGCCTCTTCGTCACCGACCGCATCTCCAAAACACAATTTCTCGTCGACACAGGCAGCGACGTATGCGTTTTTCCACGTACTGCACTTCGGGAGCGACGGACGAAGACTACGTACCAGTTGTCAGCAGCAAATGGCAGTACAATTAATACCTACGGATACCTACAACTAAATTTAGATTTAAATTTACGCCGTAACTTTCCGTGGAATTTTATTGTAGCTGACGTAACCAAAGCAATTATAGGTGTAGATTTACTCAGCCATTATAATTTAATTGTTGATGTTAGAAACAAACGCCTCATTGATAATGTTACTTCTCTGTCATCTGTTGCTTATACCGTTAACTCACCTGATATTTGCTCTGTAAAAATCCCGATTGGCGACACACAGTACCACGCTATATTGACCGAATACCCAGACATTACCAGACCGGCTGGTACACCACATCCACCTGTACACAACACAGTGCACCATATCCGCACAACACCTGGTCCCCCCATCTCTTGTTCTCCCCGCAGATTAGCCCCCGATAAACTAAAAATTGCTAAGAAAGAGTTTGATTTAATGTTGGCTAACGGTACGGCGCGTCCTTCTGAGAGCCCGTGGGCGTCGCCGCTGCATTTAGCGCCCAAAAAGGACAACGGCTGGCGTCCTTGCGGCGACTACCGGCTTCTCAACGCCCGTACAATTCCAGATAAATACCCAATCAAACACATACATGATTTTTCTCAAAGCATATCTGGTTGTACAGTCTTTTCGACTATTGATTTAGTTAAGGCCTACAACCAAATACCGGTTTACGAGGGCGATATACAGAAGTCTGCGATAACTACACCATTCGGACTTTACGAGTTTCCATTTATGACCTTTGGTCTACGTAACGCGGGCCAAACTTTTCAGCGGTTCGTAGACGAAATGACTAGAGGGCTAGACTTTTGCTACGCGTACTTAGATGATTTTTTAGTGTATTCAAGGACCAGCTCTGACCATGAAAATCACCTGCGTCAACTCTTCGAGCGTATGAGGAAGTACGGTATTGTCATAAACACGGCAAAATGTATTTTCGGAGCTTCTGAGGTAACTTTTCTCGGTTACAGAATCAGTGCCGCAGGAACCAAGCCACTCGACACTAAAGTGCAGGCAATTAGGAATTTTCCGGAACCCAAGACTGTCAGACAACTAAGGCGATATTTGGGGATGTTGAATTTTTATCGGCGGTTCATACCAAACGCCGCAAAAATTCAAGCTCCACTAAACGCCCTGTTGATCGGCTCTGTCAAGCCTTCTGACCCGATAGATTTATCAGGCGAAGCTGGCACAGCCTTCGAGCAGTCTAAAGACAGCCTATGCAACGCTGCATTGTTAGCACACCCCGACTGCCAAGCCAAACTTGCTCTGGTGACAGACGCCTCTGACTTGGCACTTGGAGCGGTATTGCAGCAATATAAAGACAATGTTTGCGAGCCATTGGCCTTTTTCTCAAGGAAATTGAGTCCCTCGCAACAAAAATACTCCACGTATGACCGCGAGTTGCTCGCGATTTACGAGAGTATAAAGCATTTTCGTCATATGCTTGAGGCCAGACACTTCACTGTCTATACTGACCACAAACCGCTATGTTACGCCTTCCATGAGCGGAAGAGTAACTTTTCGCCGCGTCAGTATAGACATCTGGACTTTGTATCTCAATTTACCAGTGACATCCAGCACATACCTGGAAAGGAAAATTCCGTTGCTGACACACTTTCCCGTGTGAATGAGTTACAGAGTCCAGTAGACCACGAAGAGCTGGCCAAATCTCAGGCAGATGACCCAGAGCTTTTACAACTCCTTCGCGATGAATCTGCACTTCGCATTAAGAAGATTAAAGAGCCTGGAAGCGAATCAGAGTTATTTTGCGATATAAGCACTGGCACAGCGAGACCTTTTGTGACCAAACCTCTGCGTAAGCAGGTATTTGACAGCCTACACTGCCTAAGCCACCCTGGCGCAAAGGCCACTGCTAAGTTAGTAGCACAGCGCTACGTTTGGCCAGGTGTCAGGAAAGACTGTCAAAAATGGTCACGAGCATGCTTAGCCTGCCAGCGCTCTAAAGTTAATCGTCATGTCTCTGCCCCGCTTAGCACATTCGATTTGCCCAAAGCTCGATTCGCTTATGTGCATATCGATTTGATTGGACCACTTCCAATTTCTCAAGGCTTTCGCTATTGCCTTACGGCGGTAGACCGCTTTACCAGATGGCCGGAAGCCATTCCTATCGCTGACATGACAGCTGAGACAGTGGGTAAAGCACTCCTATCAGGCTGGATCGCTAGGTTTGGCTGTCCGTCTGATATAGTGACAGACCGTGGTGGACAGTTTCAATCCGAACTATTTAGTTATTTATCAAAAATAGCCGGATTTAAACACCGAAGAACCACTGCCTACCACCCAGCCTGCAACGGTCTAGTGGAGCGGTTCCACAGGCAGCTAAAAACAGCAATCACTTGTCATGCTGACAACAATTGGACGGAATCGCTACCGCTTGTGTTGCTGGGCATTAGAAGCTCGTTTAAAGACGACTTGCAATCGTCTTCAGCTGAGCTTATTTACGGAGAGCCCCTTAGATTGCCAGGCGAATTTTTTGAGCATACCGTCAGTAGTACTACTGATATAACCGATTTTACTGCTCGCATTCGCTCTTTTGCAGCAAATCTACAACCCGTCCCTGCTTCGCGGCATTGTAAAAACAAAATTTTTATTTATAAGGACCTCGCTACTTCTAGCCACGTGTTCCTTAGAGAAGACGCGCTCAGGAGTACCTTCCATCCTGCATACTCTGGCCCTCATGAAGTGGTTGAGAGAGACGCCAAAGTTTTTAAAATTTTAGTAAAAGGCAAACACGTAACAGTTTCTATAGATCGTCTGAAACCGGCGTATATACTAGCCACTAATTCACCTTCTAATACTACCCCCGAGGAAAGTCGTGGTCAAGCTGAACGAGACGAGATCATAAATGGGAACGCGGTTTCGTTACGGACAACACGGTCCGGAAGACGAGTCCGGTTTCCGGATTTCTATCGCCCGTAAGCACGGTCTCCGGAGGGGAGTGATGTGGGAATCATTCCCACATATCATTAACACTCACACACACACACACACATTTACACAATCTTACCAATATTTATAATGACGCGCTTGAAGTATAGCGCCCCGTGCGCTAATGGATACGGGATGAATAGCTGTACTGTGTGACGCACGTAACCGGAATTGTGCCGGCGAGGCGCGCGTCGCTTGCGCCGTGCGCACCGCCGCGGACCCCGCCAGTCAGCCTCACTCGCTTGTGCGACGCGGACACCACATCGCCCGTATGCCCGCGGCTTATACGTGTGCTATTATTCTATCGCTTTCATCTCTTCTTTCGTTCCTTCTTTCTTCTAAACTGTAAATCGTGTGTGTCGAACTATTGTGAACTATTATACCGCTGTGAACTTTATCTTGTGACTACTTTCTTCGCTTCATCCTTCACATCTATCATCCAGCTTACCATCTACATTCAACCTCGACACCACATATCCGACCACAGACACCCACTTTTTGGCTCATCGCCACCAAACAGCCGTCTGAGGAGCCGCAACAGTTTTCGCAAGAAAACAGAAGCTTGGACGAACCACCCAAGCGAGGCCCGACGAAATTTGTGGCAGCAAGCGCACGCACCGCCACCTAGCTATATAATGCCTGCTGAGCAACTCCCCGAGGGTTGCGACCTCCCGTGGCCTACATGGAAGTAGGAAGACGGGTCTGAGCAGCCGCTCAACTGCCATCTCTCTCTAGATCTATGTGCACCATCTTAGGCCACATCATCGCTTCACATCAGGTGAGATAGTGGCCAAACATAGATATATTAAGCGTTGAAAAAAGTCACTTAATCAACTCCGGACCCAAGTGGGCCGCTGCAGGAGCAACCTAGTCAAACGGGGCTACATTGACCCCGTCTTGGATCACGATGTGACTGCGGTGCTCCAGCGCAAACAATGCAGCACTTGCTGTCTTGCACTTTACAAGACCTGTATGAAGATACTCCTGGGGTAGCAGTAGCCGAGCATTGGGCTAAAATTATTTAAAAATTAAAACAAATTATGAACCATCGACACGAAGACGTAGAAGAATCTAATAGGCGGTGGTATTGTAAGTTATTTCGATATAAATACACAGTATGTAAGTACACGTGGAACGACATGTGTATCATATGAGTGTGGGATTTTACTCAACAAATAATATGAATTAAATCAACAGGCGCGATAAGGGTTAATTCACACTAGGTCAGAGAGGTTATCACTGAAACGTGTTGTCTGAACGAACCGCAACTCCGATGTGTCCTTGATTTTTGTTATTTACCGAAAATATGGAGCGGTGATAAGATATGCTTAGAAAAATCTAATTCTCTGGCCTCTTTTGTCGCTCATTATACCTACTTACTACAGAATAATTCGTAGTATCGTGAGCTTAGTAGGTAATTAAATGTTACACCTACGTTAAACATATCGTAATCACTAGTTTAAATTTTAATCGAATATTTACACTAATAAAATGAACCAATAATAATACTAGAGCGAGGGTGGCTCAGCTGGAACTCGTGCGCCTTTCGATCCGACGCACCTGGGTTCGAATCCCGACTCGGCCCTGCACCAATGACTTATAGTTAAGTGCAAATTTTGCACGCTCTAGAAACGGTGTAGGAAAACATTGTGATGAAACCCGCTTACGCGCTTTGGAGTGGTAGGCTCTGGCCGTTGTTGTAATACCACCCACCGAACAAAGCCATACCGTCAAGCGACCTAGTCGTGTTTCGGGATGATGTTCGGTGAACCATCGGGGAGACGGGTATTAACAGCCGCTCAACTGCCGTCTCTCTCTAGATCTATGTGCTCCATCTTAGGCCACATCATCGCTTCACATCAGGCGAGATAGTGGACAAACATAGATCTATAAAGCGAAAAAAAAAAACTTCTCGAATAATTCTAACTCTAGACCTACATTATCTTGCCGCAAACAAGTCCATCCTATATACCTAGGTGGTGTAGCTTAGGTAAGTACAAAACAATTAAAAAGTTGCTGAAGTACATATGCACCTTACTTTTTAGGGTTCCGTACCCGTAAAGGGTAAAATGGGACCCTATTATTAAGACTCCGATGTCCGTCCGTCTGTCTGTCTGTCTGTCCGTCTGCCACCAGGCTGTATCTCATGAACCGTGATAGTTACAGTTGAAATTTTTACACCTGATGTATTTCTGTTGCCGCTATAACAACAAATACTAAAAAACAGAATAAAATCATGTGTTCCGGTTTGAAGCGCATTGTAGCCAGCGAAATTACTTGGCATATGAGACTTAACAGCTTATTGTCTCAGGGTGACGAGCGCAGTGCAGCGCCGCGCAAGATTATGCAAAATAAAAATCTGGGTGGTGCTGTTAATATTACAGGCAGGCGTATTGCTTTCCATCAGGCAACAGGCATCCATCCCGCAACCTTCGTGGTATGTGAGATTTGAACCACTACACCATAGAGGCTGTCATATAGATTACTTCAATTATATTATAATAATAAATCAAATCAATTCCTGTACTGTTAGCTATAAAGAATAAATACATGTTAGGTATCTACCATTTACAAAGCAACTTGCGATTAACAGCGACGAATCGATTTAGAAACTATAAAATAAAACCCTTTATCGGTAATTATCATAATGAATTAACCTATTGGACTCATTTTCTGAGCTGTTAATATCGTCTAGACTACAGCAAAGAACATCATATTAAAATTATAAATGCGAAAGTTTGTGTGTTAGTGTGTTTGTTACTTTTTCACGCTGCGCTGTACAGGCTATCTACATACAAAATTTCAACAAAATCAGTTCAGCCGCGTAGTTGTGAAAAACCAAAAGGTAACAGACAGACGAAGTTACTGTGTGGAAGAGTGGTCAGAAATACGAATACGAAACATTGATATAAATATTATGTATATACTACGAAATAATTTTAAGTCGCTCATTTTTATTTTTTTTACACTTAATAGATCTATGTTTGGCCACTATCTCGCCTGATGTGAAGCGATGATGTGGCCTAAGATGGAGCACATAGATCTAGAGAGAGACGGCAGTTGAGCGGCTGCTCAGACCCGTCACCCCGATAGTTCACCGAACATCATCCCGAAACACGACTAAGTCGCTTGACGGCATGGCTTTGTTCGGTGGGTAATATTACAACCACAGCCAGAGCCTACCACTCCAAAGCGCGTAAGCGAGTTTCATCACGATGTTTTCCTTTACCGTTTTAGAGCAAGCGTGCAAAATCTGCATTTAACTAAGTCATTGGTGCAGGGCCGGGTCGGGATATGCGAGATACAGATTGGTAGGTATCAGCGCTTTGCCAGTTATTCTGCCGCCAAGCAGTACTGCGAAAGTATTTAAAAATCTTATAGGTCAACACAACGTCATTGCTATACAAACACCAATCTCAAGTGGTAGGCTCTGGCCGTTGTTGTAATACCACCCATCGAACAAAGCCATGCCGTCAAGCGACCTAGTCGTGTTTCGGGATGATACTATAATACTTTATTGATCACCAAAAACAGGAAACAGAAGTTTTTTTTTTTTTTCACTTAATAGATCTATGTTTGGCCACTATCTCGCTTGATGTGAAGCGATGATGTGGCCTAAGATGGAGCACATAGATCTAGAGACGGCAGTTAGGCGGCTGCTCAGACCCGTCTCCCCGATGGTTCACCGAACATCATCCCGAAACACGACTAAGACTAAGTTTACAGTTCAAATAATATTGGTATAACAATGGGCGGCCTTATCGCTATGTGCAATTTCTTACAGGCAACCTTTGGATGGACATGAATGAAATGGTAAAAATTTGTGGTCAGTTGGTGATGTATGAAGTAATTAATATAAAAGATATAATGTAGTTAATACAAAACTTCAAAAATATAATAGTATATAAAGACATAATAATAAATACAAACAAAATAATACATATAAATAAAATACGATGGGATGGGATGATGTTCGGTGAAACATCGGGGAGACGGGTCCGAGCAGCCGCTCAACTGCCGTCTCTCTCTAGATCTATGTGCTCCATCTTAGGCCACATCAGTGCTTCAAATCAGGTGAGATAGAGGCCAAACATAGATCTATTAAGGGTAAAAAATAACGGGCAAAATTTTGTAAAGATGGGTAACGAATTAAATCACAAGCAAAAACGGAGCGACATGAGATAACGTTACTAGCAGCTAATCTGCCAGGTCAAGTGCACAGCATCACTGTTTACATAGCGAAATGTTGAAAAAATGACAGTTTGTTCGCCACAAGCACGCGGGAAACCGTTGCCTGATAACATGAGACGATATTAGTTTAGTTATTAGTGAGAAGAAAATGTATCTCTTATTCTTCGCAGTGTGGTTCTGTGGTGTAAGCAGAAGTGAGGAACTAGGTCTAGGGTACGGATTGAATATTGGAAACGCTATCGACGTGTTTGCAAAGTAAGTTGTTTCATCTACATATAGGTATGTATGTTGCTAAATGTAGATAATAATATAAATAGACTGGATTCTAATGTTAGATGAGCATCTCCAACAAATTTTAGGATCTCCAACGAAATTTAGGAAACATAAAGTGAATTTTGAAGAAATGGAAACAGCGTTTTTGGATTTTTAACCGACTTCAAAGGAGGAGGTTCTCTATTTTGTATTTTTTCATTTATTTTTTATTTTTATGTTTGTTACCTCTGATCTCCGTCATTTATGAACCGATTTGAAAAACTAAACGAGAATTTTAAAGAAAATTAAAGACTCTTTTTGCGTTGGGTTCAGTATAGCTACGAAGTGGTCCCACATACATTTCATCAATATCAAGGTCAACTTGGACTTCGAACTTACATTCAAATCGGTTTATGTTTTTTCTAAAAATTTATTATTTAAATTCAAGTCTAAAAGTTCTTTATTCAATTTTGGCATTACAGACGCACTTATGAACGTCATTATTACAATAACTCTAAGTACAACAAGAAAAATGTATACAATCTGCCTGAAAACAGTGATTTCTCAAAAAAACATAGGCTTAATGGACTCTATTTCCCATCAGGAATGTTTCCTTCAAAGTAACCCATCATATACTTCTACTCAAAAATTCAAAAATGCTTTTTTAATTTTCTCTAAATTCACTCGATGTTTTTTAAGAACAAAACTGCCTCTCCGCAAAGGAAATGTCACTTACCTTAAAGGTCCGATTTTTTTTCACAATCTTTATAACCAATTCATTTTAAACCTAGATACTAGCACTTGTATATTTAGGTACCTACGATGTCGCGAGAAGCGGAGATTTTTGAACGAACTCTACTAAATAGCAAAAAAGAGCGAAATAAGTCTCTATCTCTAATGACTTCTAGTTATTATTGTATGAGTCCAGTGCTTGGAACTAGTACATTGATAACAGCTGATAACAGCCTAGGGAAGTCCAGGATGTTTACTTAGTAGTGTCTGAACGCTTATTTGATTCACAACTAATTCATATTATATACAATTAATAAGATATATATAACGACTATAACAGTAGGTACTTATTTAGTTTAATATTAGTCTCAAAATTAAAGATTTAGCGCTCGTAGCGTAACTCGCCTAGCGGTTCCATAACAGACTTTCGTCGCGGTCACCACTTGGATGATTGACCGTTTGTGTCGTATTTACACTGAGCTCTACCGTACTTCAGGGAGCGCGTTAAGCCGTCGTCGGTTCTGTTTGTTAATTTTACGATATCAGTCGTTAGGCCATGTTGAGGTCAAGCAGTCTATAAAGTCTGACAACAGGGTTAGACGACCAGAATTACACGAGAAAAAACCGTCTACTTCCAGTTGCCACCACCACCTGCAGCACCAAAAGTGAATAAAGTTCCAAATTGCCACCAGTGGTAGCAATCAATAGGTTTTTTGTTTCCGACTGCCAGCAGAGGTGGCAATGGCTATCAATCGATGGCCATTGTATCATAGGCTTATTGAACACATGCCTTCTATACCTAGATAATCAACTCAACAACTAATTGTCTCAGGGTGACGACCGCAGTGCAGCGCCGCGTAGGATTTTGCAAAACAAAGTTCTGGGTGGTGCTGTTATTGTTATGGGCTGGCGTATTGCTTACCATCAGGCAAACGTCCAGCTCGTCTCGTCAATCAGTTACATAAAAAAAAAAAAAAAAAAAGATACATACCGAAGAAATCCTTCCCTTAGATACATGTACTAGCAATTATTCTGTGCTTCAGAGAGAGTACCTACTATCCTTTATACAGAAAGAGAGAATACTAAAGTAGGTATTCTCTCTTTTTCTAATGTAACTCAGCAGTGGGCACCTAACGATGTTTTTTATTTTATGTTACTGACTGATGAGGCGAGAAAGTCTTCTGCCTGAAAGTCTGCTCACGTCTGCCCATAACAATTGCAGTGCCATCCAAAACCTTAAATACCATAAAAAGAAGCAGCATTGCGCTCATCCCCCCAAGACATCAGATATTAAGTCAGTACCTGTGTGTTTACAACCTAAAAAAATTCAGACATCATTCATTCAAAGATTCATACATTTCCTGGGCCCTTTTCTTTACAATAAAATTAATAAAATATTGGACATATATTCATTATCAAAATCTGAGGTCAAATTTAAAGTCACTTCCTGGTTAAAGTCGCTTACTTATAATCAGACTGAAGATCTACTTAGTATTGTGAAATGACCGTATCCGATTACCTTACTATTATTAATTTCGGCTCCTTAACATCTCTTTGGACACAATATAATATATATATATATATATATATATATATATATATATATATATATATATATATATATATATAGATATATACATATAATAAAATACCTGTACGCTCAAATCTAACACCCTCTCACACACACACACACACACACCCTCACTATACTCACAGAGAGGAACACAACTCATAACATGTAAGATAAGTTCCTTTAGTTTTTGTGCTTTCTTTTCTTTTGTCATTGTATTTAAGCAAAATTATTACAGGCTAGCCTTTATATTTGTATAACCCTAGGGGAGGGCACTGTACGCTGAAACACGGGCGATGAGCCTAGTTCGGCAGCAGATACCCCAATATTATTAATTTGTCAACTAGCCAAATAAGTTTAACAACCTTATTGAATAAATGATTTTATTATTTATTTATTATTAAGTACCTATTAATGCCTATCCTAAATATCCTATAAAAAACGAGAATGAATAAACATGCAATTAAGATCGTCAACGTACTTAGCTTATCAGGTGGATCTAAATGCAATAACTTATAATTATAAATTTTCTCACGTTCTGGCGTTCTACGTAATATTCAGCCATTGGTTTCTTACAAAAAAAATCATGGTACATTCCTATAAATAATTTATAAGTTTTATAAAGTACTAGCTACGCCCCGCGGCTTCGCCCGCGTAGAGATTGATGTGTCACAAGTAAATAAAGTAGTCGGCTGCGCTGTTATGATTATTTCCGAATCTATAATGTTTCTGTATTTGCGAACTCGCTTCAAAAACTCATTAAGTTTATCTCAACTCGTAGTCATCGTCTTTTGGTATAAATGAATGTGATTAATTCGATTTCTTGCCTGAATCGACAATAATTAGACCGTATCTTATCAGTCGCAGTGAAGCTATACCTGAATTCGATCTCAACACGATATACGATTGGCACTTGGGGGACATATGGGTCGGGGGGCAGATCTGGATATATTCCACGACAAAACAGGTAGGTTTAGAATCTTAGCGCTTGCCTATATAAGTTCCGCAATGTAATGTTTGGATATGTTCTGTTAATTACTGGTGCAAATAAATAAATAAATTGAAGTTCAAAGCTATACTCGATAGATTTCGATATAGTTTTTACCATAATTAAAATAATTTTTCATAATCACACCCGTGACAAAGCCGCAATGTATCGCAATGATGATAGCAACATTATTTTACGGGTCGCTAATAAGTAGAGTACCGTAATCCTATTAATATTATAAATGCGAAAGCTTATGGACGGACGGATGTTTATACTCAATCACATCAAAACCGCCAGAACAGATTTTGATGGTAATTTACATGTGTAATATTCATATTTAAGTACTTTAGACCCTGGAATAGGACATAAAAAGATACTTTTTATGCCGATAAATTGACCACGCGGGTGAATACGCAGAACTCAGCTAGTAATTATTATGCGAAAGAGATCTAATCCGGTTGAGTCAGATACGGACGTGATGAGATAAACACACGCACATCTCCAACAAAACAGACTCCATATTTGAATAAAGTCACGGTTATTTTGTCATTATTAAATTGTTTCCGTTTCTTAAGCGACCTTCCAATAGGTTTCAAAAGGAGACGCTTTCAAAAGGTACAATCTTCTTTCTCGTGTGGGCCTACCTAGACCTAGGCCTCGGAGTTAAAGACCGCCCGAAGCTATCCGATATGACCTAATGACTGTCCTAAGACATCAACCAGGAGCGTGGCCTCTGGAGCAGGGTAGTGCTCAGTTACATAAAACCATTGGACAAGTGCGACACGGACTCTCCTACCGAGGGTTCCGTACAAAGACTATATTTTTTTATGATTTAATTACAAATATTTTCAGATCTTTCCCTGTACTTGTAGTATAAGACGATATTATTTGCGGTTTCATAGTTCTAGGTTAAAGTACCCTATGAATGTTGAGTCCCTTGAGTTCGAGTTTTTCACAGCTTTAAGGGACTGTAGACTTGAGTATATGGATTTAATTTCAACTCGATACCGCCACGCGTTCCCGAGATAAAGGGTCTTGACAGACAGACGAACAACAAAGTGATCCTATAAGGGTTCCGTTTTTATCCTTTTGAGGTACGGAACCCTAAAAATAGATGTAAATACCACACAAACGGTCACTCAACTACGATCTCTATCATAATTGAAAGTTTATATTCCTCTTCAGCTATGGCGACCTTTCCCAAGTCACACAAGTTGTATCAGCGGACTATGAAGGCGACGAAAGTAAAGAGGTCATATTACCATTCAGCGAAAGGAACATAAGGGTGTTTGTAAACGTCTCCAGCCGTGCGGCGTCAGGAGACGGCATTACTGATATGAGCGTGCAGCTCTGTGAGACGTTCGATGACTTGTTGAATGCGTACTTCCAGAACTTTAGGATTGAGGGGTGAGTGACCTGAGATAACAATTTACTGCTGTTGTGACGTAAATAGAATATATCTACCTACCTACTAAAGGTATAGTTTTATAAAATAGTAAAACTGTATACCGGTTTGAAGGGCACTAGCCAGCGAAATTACTGGTTATAAGAGACTTAAGAGGTTTTGTTCTCAGGGTGGCGAGCGAAGTGCTGTGCTCCGTAAGATTTTTTTTTACTGGTTATAGGCTTGCGTTTGACCACTATCTCACCTGATGGTAAGCGATGATGTGGTCTAAGATGTAACACGCTTACCTACAAGATATCTTTCGTCACTCTCGTTGAAGACTCCCAGGTTGTCAGGAAACACAGACGTTGGTAATGCGTTCCACTCCTTGGCTGTTCGTAAGATGAACGTGGCACCAAAACGCTCTTGTAAAACGAAGTTTTGCCAGTAATTCAGCCGCCAAGCAGTGGTGCGCAAGCATTACTGTGTTCCGGTTTGAAGCGCATTGTAGCCAGCGAAATTACTGGGCATTATGAGACTCAACAGCTATATAATTGTCTCAGGATGACGAGCGCAGTGCAGCGCCGCGCAGGATTTTGCAAAACAAAGTTCTGGATGGTGCTGTTATTGTTATGGGTTGGCGTATTGCTTACCATCAGGCAAACGACCAGCTCGTCTCGTCAACCAGTTAAATAAAAAAAAGTATTACCAAGTATTACGGTGCGGCGCGGCAACTGTTATGGGTAGGCGTGTTACATACCATCAGGTGACGCCGTGCTTGTCGCGCCCATAACACAACATTAAAAAAACGTTGGTAACAAAAATCATTATTATTGTATTGTATTATTTCAGCACTGACAAGCCATGGAAAGCATTCATGGGCGACTGGATAATGGACGAGATCATGCGAACATTCGGCATAGAATTTGATGCGAAACCTGACAACTGCTGCTACGTGCTTGTCAAGTTAGCCAAGAAACATAAGACAGTCGAGCTCGATGATCTCAGAGGGGTTGGAGTGAAGGCGTACGTTACCAGGGCTATTGACGACTTGAATGTCAGCGATACGGCAGAAGTGAGAAGGTTCATGAAGAGTTACGGCACACATTACATTGACTCGTATGTTACTGGGAACGTTATTTATCAGGTAAGCTATCAATCTTCCCTAGGCGCGGGAAGCCTACTCCGATGCGGGTTCAAGTCCCAGCTGGTGCTCGTATTTTTTCTTTCCGAAAAACCTTGTTCGAGTTTTTTGCTTGGCATTCGTAATGCTTCTTATAAATATAGCAAGAATAGTACATTGTACACCGAGGGAAGAAAACGAACTTTCTCCCGAGTGATACATAGTGCTTTATACTACACCTACGAGGAAAATAAACAAAATTTAACGCAACGAAATAAATTGCCGCGCTTTTTTTTTCGTATTGCAGAATAAGGTTGCCATCCTCATTTCATGAAAAAGAGAAAACAAAAAAAAAACCGCCTCTTTTCTCTAATTATTTGATATAAAACCTTTTTGAGATTTGAGGTTTGTATGTTTCCCGCCTCTATTTTCTAATTATTTCATACAAGACCTTTTTGAGGTTTGACGTTTGTCTTTTTTTTTTATGTTCACTGCTAAAAAACAAAAGAAAGCTAGCCGGGCAGTAATGGATTTTCATACAACATTCCTACCCTGCTTCGAAGGGCAGTAATGAAATTCCATATAACTTTTCCCGCCGCACATTTTTAAGGGAGAAATTACGAACTTTGTAACCCGTTTATGAACGAGTAATAAGACACTTTCCGAGTGGGTGTGGTATAAACTATCTAGAGCTGCCTTCTACTAATAGTAATAAGCGCTATATTTCCAGGTGTTCAAGTACAAACGAGCTGGGTACAACATGCTGCGCTCGTACATTAGGATACGCAACAACCAGCCGACCACCTCGCCAGACAACCTGAGATTCTACTTTTCGTCCTACTTCTTGAAGCAAGTTGGTGACATCAGAGTAAGTAGTTCTTTAAAAATGCCACTTTATATAAAGAGAAGGAGTTAAAGAAAGAAATCCAACATACTGTATACACGCGGGCCGTCGCTCGAAACCGGCTTTGTACAATAGGTGCGAACAATGCGTACGGCGAGCGGACATCGTCTTACCTGGTTCCTCGGCTATTATATATATATATATATATATATAATAATTATTGTTATTTAAATAATAAATAAATACTCCCAACGATCCCAGACATAGATTCTGGCCCGTAACTAGGGTTCCCTGTATCTGTTCCCTTTGGTTAAGGACTGTGTTATTATGTATTTCTTTAAATTCGTATAAAATAAAGAGTTTTTCTATTCTATTCTATTCTAGGGAACCAGGAACTACGAGGACCGTGTTCCCACAACACGAACGCGACACGAAATAAATGCCTGCGTTTTTTTCTGAACACAAACATTTGTACCGTCGCTAGACTCGAACTTCAATCTCAGTGGTGTATGATATTTGAGCACACATCCCAACCACTACACCACAGAAGCTGACAATTGTTACTATTAATTCTTTATTATTATTATTATTATAGCGAGATAGTGGCCAAACATAGAACTATAAGCGTAAAATAAACCTAAGCCTAATTCTAAAATGCGTTTACAGGTGGCCAGCGGCAACAAAACAGTGGAAACTTGGGCCCGCTGGAATCTCCGCGACAGTCAATACCTTTACTCTCGGCCTAGTCTGTTACGCCTTTACTACAACTCACTTCTAGTCTACAAACTCAACGACATGCTAGACAATAAGGCCTTACTCAGCCTGGACCTTAAAACATTAAGGCCCTTATTCAGGGATAGGCGTAAAGGGGAGAAGTATGCGGAGGTCGTGGAAAACGATTTAAAGCTGTGGGAAGTTAATGCGTAGAGTTGTCCTAAGCATCGATAATTTTTTTATCGATAATCTTAAGCGAAATGCCAATATCTGTTGCTCAGATACGGTACTCTGGCTTGAGGATAGAAATGGAGTGAGATTGTACATTTTAGTGTAAATATCATATAAGTTTTGATACATAATTACATTACATATGATGTCACGTTCTAAAATGATGTAAGTACATTTAGGTCTAATATAATAAATGCGCCTTAAAAAAAATCAAGGTACTATAGCTTGAACGAATGAAAAAAGGTGGACGGTCTCGTAAAGCAACAACTGAAGCATAGCAATGGCGGGTGGCGTAAGTCTATTTGAATGAACCTGATCTGGCAGCCGATCGGCATAGCATGATTTAAATGTGTGCGTCAGGCTTGTGTACGAACGACAGGACCAACATACTTTGAGTGCTTCACTTCTGAATTTGACGCCGAGATACGCCTTTTTTATTTGTTCAAAATTATATGTTGTTGTTTTTAAATATAAATACCGCCGGGCTTTTAATGTGACAACATCTCTCAGACCAGTCAAGACAAACCAGTATTTCTACAATAAAACCAGTTTTATTACCACTACGTGTTTTAATCAATATATTTTGTCATTCTACGAGTTTGTGTACATTCAGTTTGGTATACCACTAAAACAATATCATAGACACCGAGATTTAAAAAAGATTTGTTCTAATTATGAAAACTACGGACAGATTTTGTATAAAAAATACGGTTTATCAAAGTACCGTATTTCTAGAAAATAGCATGCGATATTTTAATTTATAGAGTTGTATATAGTTTGCCGCTAGCGGCTGATTTTATCGATATACGATAACATCACACAGACATCGATAACATTTCTTTGTTCATTTTATGAATTTCAAGTAAAGTGCTGTTTGGCCACATTATTCTAAAAGTTATAAAAATACCTATGTAGTATAACTACGACATGTCATGAATATTAAAAAAACTAACATTTACGTCTACAATTACTGTCATCAGTTCACAGATTATTACCAAGATTTCCGGAAATTCTGGTTTTTTTAAATCTTACCAATATTAGAATTCTCTTTATTATAGAATTTTAGATGGTTTGACACAATATAATTTGATTTCCTTCTTCACTTTTCATACAATTTTATTAGTATTCATCTATGAATTAAAACCGATACCTTAAACTAAACATTATAAATAATAGTAATATCGTTATTAACTAGCAAGCTTTAGTGTTTAAAATAATAATACTAAACAGTCAACAATATTAAATTAATAATTGTTAATTTACAACGCCTGCGAGTATACATTACAACATTTGTTTATTTATTAAATTCATTATTAGTTATTAGGGAGCTAACATTAAAGAAAAACCAAACCAAACTATATATTTAAAAAAAGTATTAAGTACTTTCAACGTTTTCTTAATTTTTTTTATACCGAATAAATTTCAATTACTGGGCATTATGAGACTAGAGCTAATTGTCTCAGGGTGACGAACGCAGTGCCGCGCTGCATTTTATAAAACAATGTTCAGGGTTTTGCTGCAACTGTTAAAGGCAGGCAGGCGTATTGCTTACCATCAGGCAAACGACCAGCTCGTCTCGTCATACAGTTACATAGAAAAAAACTGAAATCATAGTGATTTTATACAAACTATTGAGTTTGTCAATTTTGATCAAATCACAGCTCATATCATTCAAATTTTCTAAGACTTTTGAGGCTTTTAAGATTCCCAGCGTCTTAAAGCTAGCTCCCATTTTAATACAACATCTTGTGTTTCACTACCTACCTACATTCCCAAAATAGTTTAGATTACAACTAGTTTTAAATTTCCTTCGATCTGACATTAACTGCCCAGTCTTGCAAGTTACCCATTGGGGTTGCCATTTCATACAAAACTAAAAAAGAATATCATCAACTTCGTGAATCACAAATTCGTGAGATTTATCAAATTTTTTCGTTTACAAAAATTTCCTTCGTTTTTAAGTATGTTTACATCGATTTAGTTACTGGATCAATGTGATAGGACTACGGCCGTACTAGACAAGAGTACCGCATAGGTTATATTATAAAGCATAGGTTAGGTGGTTACCACCGTAGCAGTAGTGCGCAGGCATGGCTGTGTTGAGGTTTGAAGGGCATTGTAGCCAGCAAAATTACTGGGCATTATGAGACGTAACAGCTAATTGTCTGAGAACGAGCGCAGTGCAGCGCCGCGCAGGATTTTGCAAAACAAAGTTATGGGTGGTGCTGCAACTGTTATGGGCTGGCGTATTGCTTATCATCAGGCGAACAACCAGCTCGTCTCATCACAAGTAAAAAAAAATAAAGGAGATTTTTTTGTGATGCGTTCTGATATGCGGCACTTTTATCTAGTAAGGCATGAGACTTAGCCAAAATAATGACACGCCTTTTAGAGAAAAAAATATCTAACACACACTAATATTATAAACTAGCTACGCCCCGCGGTTCCACCTGCGGTTTTCCGGGATAAAAAGTAGCCTATGTGTTATTCCAAGTCCTAAAGTACCTACATACCAAATTTCATCAAAATCCATTCAGTAGTTTTTGCGTGAAACAAACATACATAAATACATTCTTACAAACTTTCGCGTTTATAATATTAGTAGGATGCGAAGTTTGTATGTAAGTGTGTTTGCGTGTTAGTGTTTGTGTGTTTGTTACTTCTTCACGCTATAACGGGTCAACGGATTTGAGTGCAGTTCGGAATGGAGATAGCTTATACCCTGGATAACACATAGGCTACTTTACATCCCGGAAAACCACGCGCGAAACCGCGGTACGCAACTAGTGTTTCTAACAGGTTGTGAGAAACATTAATAAAGTGCTTACGTTAAATGAGGACTAAGTCAATTTTTACTTTTTGAAAACTTCTATCCACGGTCATGCCATATTTTGGCCAAGTCTTGCACTACAATGAGATCAAGGGGCCTACTCCGAGTTACTTTCGTGCATTCGTTCGTGCGAACTGAAAGAGACAGTGTTATGCCTGTTGCATAGCGCTGTCCCTTTCATCCGACGGAACGAAGATTTGTAATTACGAATTAGAGTAAGGCCCGTAAGGCCCCTAATATCCTAACTAGATTATACACATATAGAGATCCCAAACGAAGTGTTCACGTGTAAATTCGAATTTGAAGCTTTTTATAAGACACCTTCATAAATAGACATCAATTGCTACTATTCTACTGTCTTAAGACAAAGTACCGTATGTCCACAAGACAAAAGTGTCGTATGACCACAAGATGAAAGTGTCGTATGTCAAGACAAAAGTGTCGTATGACCACAAGATGAAAGTGTCGTATGTCAAGACAAAAGTGTCGTATGTCCACAAGACCAAAGTGTCGTATGTAAAGACAAAAGTGCCGTATTTTCACAAAAGTGTCGTATGTCCACAAGGCAAAAGTGTCGTATGTCCACCAGACAAAAGTGCCGTATTTTCACAAGACAAAAGTGTCGTATGTCCACCAGACAAACGTGTCGTATATTCACATGACAAAAGTGTCGTATGTTCACAAGACAAAAGTGTCGTATGTTTACATGACAAAAGCCCTTTATGTTCACAAGACAAAAGTGTCGTATGTTTACATGACAAAAGAGTCGTATGTTTACATGACAAAAGCCCTTTATGTTCACAAGACAAAAGTGTCGTATACCCATGATCCAGAAAGGGTCATATATCCAAAGTCGGCATCCGGTACTTTGGTTTAAGACTCTTTTCTACTGGTATACTTTTAAAAATACTGATTTTTTTTACTACTTTTCACAACATATATTAAACAGAAGCGTACAATTAAGCGTATTTCATAATTATTATAATAAATCAGAAACGGACATCTTTAAATATAAACATTTCGTTAAAAAGAATGTAAATATATAAATACATATAATATAAATTCTAATAATAGTTTAAATTTTTGTTATAGCGAGCTATAAAAAACTTTATAAAGTCCTCGACAGAAAGGATTTCACTAACTTGTGGATAACTTTATAAAACTAAAATATTAAAAATGAGAAATGATATTTCTGTGCAGGATTCCAACTTGCGTCTTTGGAATACCATCCCAGAGCTACCGAGTAATCTGCTCAGACAACCAAATTTCGTCTATTCTTTGATATCGTCTTACTTTGCACAACAGACAGAACAGTGAAAGTTTCCTAAACATAAAAGAGCTAATTAAAAAAAATATACAAGAAAGTGACAGAATAAAAAATAATCTAAACTAAAACCGTCCTTTTATGCGCCTTTGGGGTTAGGTCGGCATTGCATGCTAATAAATGGATTTAGAATGCATTGTCATCGAGTTGTGAGCTACCCTAAATTCAGCCGGATAGCTAATCGGGAAGTTCTGGAATCTTGAGTCGCAAGATTCCACCCGGAATGATAGACAGACAGACAAACAAGAAAAGTGACTTAGTAAAAATGTGTTAATAAAATAAGTGAATTGTGCGATTTTGATAACCGATAGATTTATTTTTGGCAGCTGTTTCGCCGAAGATGGCGATCAAAAATCTAGACCTATAAGAAGATGGCAGTTGAGGGACTGCTCAGACCCGGCTCCCAGATTGCTAACAACAATTATTGGTTACCACTATAAATAATAGTGGTAACCAATAATTGTTAAAACGTAAGGATCGTATTTAACTGTACCTCAATTCATCCCCGTTTTTCCGCCAAATATACTGATTGTGCACCAAAATATGTTCATTAAAATATTTCGTAATGAGCGCCTATTTTATGAATATTACATGTTCGCGGCGTTGGAGTGGCCCAAGAGCTACCCCCGCCGCATCCTAACCTACCGAGGGCTGCCCCTTATACGTTTGAGTGCTAAAAACAGACCAAATTTGGTGCACAATCAGTATTTTTGGTGAACGGTTAAAAATTATCCTTTCCGTAAACTGATGATGATAGTCACGCTCTAACTTAAAACCCTTGATTCTTGTAAAATTTTAAGTAGTTTTTGTTTTCGCTATTAACGTCACGTGTCAAACTGAATTTAACATATAAAATACCGATCTATCGTCTATTACAAACATACCTACATACCCTCACCACTTATCTTTTGGGGGTAGTCAAACATTAAAACCCGTATTCATGAATAACCCTTGTCGACACACTTGGCCAAGTTAGGTACCGCAACCAATCAGATCACCACATTAAACGCTTGCGTGTAAATGTAGCGATTAATTGCTGTGCCTGATGCCCTACTCAGCCAAGTGTTGTTCATGAATACGAGTGTTTGTCAAATAACGGTTAACCCACGGGTTTACTAAATTTTTGGACAAAAATTTACACTTAACCCGACTTTACCTAGCCAATTCATTCACCAGGGCCTAAATTTTGTTTTGCGGAGAATTTCTCGTTTTGTGTATTTTGAGAATAAGCTATATAGAAAATATACCTTAAGGTGGTCCATTAATTGTACCATAAACGGTACATTTAATAAAATGGTACAATTTATATCAGAAACCTGATATAAATCGTACCATTTACAAATTTACGTAAATAGGGTGGCTATTTACAAAATTATTTAGTAAATAGTACAAAATTATTTAGTAAATAGTTCACCACGCATAAATTTAGGCATTTCTACTATTCAGTGAACAAGTGAATGGTTGAATTTCGTTTGAAAAACGTACCTTTAATACGTAGCTTTCGGCTTACCATCAAAATAATCTTGTGTAGTGTTTTGTTTCGGTTGCCGCGTGTCGATTGGTGCTGGAGAGAGAAGCACTATCTCCATCTCTCTCTAACCCCAATCGACGACCACTCTGTACGGTAGTCAGTGCGCTTCGTACGTGCTAGTAACTCGCGTGCTCGCGAACTCGTCCATACTGACTCGTTTGGCGTTCACACGCAGTTTGGTCGGATCGTTCACTCGGATTGTGCGGAAATCGTAGATCTGGAAAATTATGGGCATTGATTAAAATTAGGAGCTTATCAACACTAATATCGAAGAAGCGTCAATTTTTACCGACAAATAGCTAATTCGTAGCTAATATTTTTTTTTATTACCGAATAGGCTGGCATTTGACCGCAGTCTCACCTGATGGAAAATGACAACGCGGTCGACGTAGATCATGCTTGCCTAGAAGCTACCGATTCACTCAAGACTTGACAACACTTAGATTATAAGAAAATATATTATTTGTATTTTGAAGCCTAATATAATAAAAATTACCACGATAAGACCGCCTGCCACTGTACAGTTTTTTTTTAATGTTATATTTGTTATGGTATTTTTATGTAAAACAAATAGTTGTTTAGGAACTATACGGGGTGGACCAAACCGTTGTCCCCAGGAGGGAAAGTACCCTAAATATTGAAGTTAATAAATTTTACCCAAAGGAAGCATTTTTTTTATTTTTAGAATTAAAAATAAAACTGTATTCAAAGATTTTTTAAAGACGTTTTCCTTATGATTGACTGTTTCGATCGGTATCATAAAGATACAGAATGTTTATTTTCTACATTTGGCGGGTTTGTTTCTCGGCTCTGGCAAGTGACTTAAAAAAATCTTTAAAAATCAAAAAAAATCTCTAAAATTAAGAAATGTTTCCTTTGAGTAAAATTTGCCAACTTTAATATTTAGGATACTTTCCCTCCGGGGAATATTGGTTTGGTCAAAGTCAAATATCGTTTATTAAATAAGGCACAAAAGTGCACTTTTAAAGGTCATAAACACATGATACAAATGACAATGATACATTGACATACAAATATGTTAAGAATTGTAACTTATGGTAACATGACTTAGAAAAAAACGTAAGAATGTTTACCCATTTCTTTCCTATATCAAATTATATCAATATCCTATGGAAAATCAAGTCCTGGTGCAGAAAAGAAATGCGAAAACTGACTCTACCAGTGCGGTCCAACCTGTATATCTAAATAAATATACGTACCAAGTCGGTCTTCTTCGATTTATCCCTAGTTTTGGATCCAAAGAAGTCTTCATTGGCGATCGCCTCCTGAAAACAATTAATCACTAAACAATATTTACAATAAAAATAGCAACTCTTTGCGTTAGGTTATTGCAAAATATCAGTATTAGCAGGCCTAGCGCACTCCGCACTGCAGGTACGAAGCTACAAGTACATAGCCCGACACCGACGGCGGGTCGCGCGTCTTTACACGTGCCGCGTCAGAAGAGATAAGAGCGGCGCGATAGAAAGAGAGGCGCTCTATAGGTTAATATGACTGGTAGGTATGCAGCGCTACGCGAGCTGAATTGAATTTTATTGCGTCACAGCAAGAGTCGCTATTTGTTTAAATTTCTTTGCGTAGTGATGCTTCTGTCCCTTAGTATTACCTACCGGGGAAGGAGTATTGGTGGTGTGCGTGGTGACTTTAAGCTTCAGTATGTCTAAGCAGGATATACTTGTATTAGTAATTATTAGAAGTATAAGTATTCGACACAGTACCTACTTGGTATTTAATATAGTACTGCCCACCGGGTAAGGCCGTTATGTCAATGCCGGATATATACTAGTATCAATAACTACCAGTATAAGTATTCTACACAGTACTTAGTATTTAATATATTACCCACCGGGTAAGGAACATACAAACATACAAACCTTACCTTCATACACAGCGTCATTCACTTTTCCTCACACAAACACTACACACTACACACATCCACCACAAATAAAGCAAAATTTGTAATTTGTTCTTCAAATGCGTATACAATAGGGGATCGGACAACTTTTCAGAAAGTGTTTTAAATTAACTACAATGAGTATATATAGCCATGAAAAATACTATTTTAATTAAATAACGATCTAAAAGTACCTAAAACTATGTTTAAATATTATGTTACAAATATTGCCGCGCAAAAGGTCACCTCAAAACTTGTGATGTCATATGTAGGTAGAAATAGACAAAATCTTCGAAATAAAACTTGCACAGAGATTCTAATACGTTTTGTGAAGTTTGGGGACTATATTGTAGCAATGGAACGAAAAAATTAGCAAAAATACATTTTATGAAAAGAAACACGTAAAATAAACACAAGCTTGACTCACGGCATTTGCCTACATATGACGTCATGCGCTGTGATTGTTGTTTCGTTGATTAAAAATGTCAGAATTATTTATTGATTTAAAAATATAAATCATTATTATTTCACAAAAATATTGATTGAATGATCTTTCTGGTTCGACGAACATTCGTTCTAACTACACTTTAGATTTTTTTCTCGATTACTGTCCGATCCCCTATTACTTATTTATATATAGCTTTACTTTAATAAAATGTATATAAAGCGTGAACCTGTTATTGGCAGTATGAGTAGCTTAATATGCAATGTTATTATTTTCTTTAAGTGCTGTTGGTTCTAAGACAAATAAATATAAAAAAGGAGGTTAGTGTGCGTAGTGACTTTAAGTATCGGTATGACTAGGCCGGATATACTAGTATTAGTAACTAACGTATTAAGTATTCGACACAGTATTTAGTATTTAATATAGTACTACCTACCGGGTAATATCCGGGTAATAAGTATCGGTATAACTAGGCCGGTTATACTAGTATTAGTAACTAACGTATTAAGTATTCGACACAGTATTTAGTATTTAATATAGTACTACCGACCGGGTAATATCCGGGTAATAAGTATCGGTATAACTAGGCCGGTTATACTAGTATTAGTAACTAACGTATTAAGTATTCGACACAGTATTTAGTATTTAATATAGTACTACCGACCGGGTAATATCCGGGTAATAAGTATCGGTATAACTAGGCCGGTTATACTAGTATTAGTAACTAACGTATTAAGTATTCGACACAGTATTTAGTATTTAATATAGTACTACCGACCGGGTAATATCCGGGTAATAAGTATCGGTATAACTAGGCCGGTTATACTAGTATTAGTAACTAACGTATTAAGTATTCGACACAGTATTTAGTATTTAATATAGTACTACCGACCGGGTAATATCCGGGTAATAAGTATCGGTATAACTAGGCCGGTTATACTAGTATTAGTAACTAACGTATTAAGTATTCGACACAGTATTTAGTATTTAATATAGTACTACCGACCGGGTAATATCCGGGTAATAAGTATCGGTATAACTAGGCCGGTTATACTAGTATTAGTAACTAACGTATTAAGTATTCGACACAGTATTTAGTATTTAATATAGTACTACCGACCGGGTAATATCCGGGTAATAAGTATCGGTATAACTAGGCCGGTTATACTAGTATTAATAACTACCAGTATAAATATTCGACACGTACTTAGTATTTGATATAGTAGTACCCACCGGGTAAGGAGTATTGTTGGTGTGCGTGGTGACTTTAGGCTCGGGTATGGCCACACAGTCGCCGATGATGACGCCGCGCCCGTCGGCCCAGTTGTAAACGTTCACAGCCACGCAGGACATGCTCTCGTCTACTATCGCAAATGTGCTGAAAACAACACAAAATGGAGAAGAATATAATAAAAACTTTATACTTTATAAATACGTATGAACATTATGTACAGCTTAACATACTTTTTTTACGCTTAATTAATCTATGTTTAGCCACTATCTCGCTTGATGTGAAGCGATGATGTGGCCTAAGATGGAGCATATAGATCTAGAGAGGTCTCTCTCTAGATCTATGTTGAGGCAGTTGAGCGGCTGCTCAGACCCGTCTCCCCGATCGTTCACCGAACATCACCCCTCACCATCACTTGATGGTTACTTTGGGTTTAAGGTCAACACCAAGCCTGACCTTGAAGGACTATGTTGTCTATTGGTTTTCCTGTGTATTTGGTATTCAATAAAGTGTTATTTTATTGTATTGTCTAACATAAAGCCTGGCCTTGCACTTGAAGATCAACACCAAACCTGACCAAAAAGTCTGACTGAAAGATCAACGCCATACCTGACCTGGAACTTGAAGGTCAACACTGAGTGACCTTGACCGTGACCCAGCCAACACCTAGCCATGCTTACCTTAGAGGTCAACACCAAGCCTAACCTTAAGCTGTCAGGTCAACTCAAAAATTGAACTCGACGTTCTCACGACCTACCTCGCTGCTATAGTCGCCATAGGTACTTACAAAGGTACAGAGTTGTCGCTATGCAGCGAGCCGACCACTCGTCCCATCACGACTTTGCCGAGGTTATCTCCGTCCAACATCTCACCCAGCTTCACATGCTCGATGGTGACCTTACGCTTGTTGAAGGTCAACACTGACCCCGGCTGGTAGTCGCCGAACATTGACAGGTCCATAGACTGGAAGTAGAAAGGAAAACACTTTAGAGTGGGCACTACGACAATAATTTGCGATGATGGTTGGTTTTGATTAATCGATTTGTCTTAGAATCGTCCCAGTAAGACGATATACGAAGAGGTTGCTCGAGCAGTTGGGTCGGTGGCCCAGTGGTTAAGGCGTCGGGACGGTATTTCGAAGACGCTGGTTCAATCCCTACCCGAGCAATATCGTTTATCTTCTTACAAATTTTTTAAATGTTAAGATTTTTACCTAGCATGCGCTAATGCATTTAATATCAAAAAAAATCTTACAAACATACAAACATATAAGTAGGAGAGTTAGATATAGATACTTACACTAAAATCGTACGGCTATTCACTCTGCAGTCTCCAATTGAACGAGCTTAAGCCTACACTTCTTCCTCACACTTTACCTTACCCCTAACCTTACTTTAGTGCTACCGTTAAAGAACATAAAAACAAAGTGTCTTCGCCTTAATAGAGACAGTAAGAAGTGTTAATGGACACATTCTTAGTTATACTATACTTAGCAATTTAAGGCAAAGTAAAATTACTTATCAGTCTTATTAGGCTTGTCTTTCGGAGACAGATCATTACATAAAAAAAAACCTTACCTTAACCATCTGCTGAATGCGTTTAGCTTTGATCTTGCCCTTATGCTTTAACAGGTGGTCGATGTAGTTGAGATACCCCACCAACTCCTTCAGCTCGTGAATGGGAGGGCCCCACGGGGGGTCCAACCGGTTAGCCATCATGAAGCTCTCGATCGCTTCACCGTAACGCTCTTCGTATTTCAAAGCCTGGAAAGTTAGTCATTATCAGGTCGCATTTTAACTGTAGGTACGAAGTTACAAGTACATAGCCGGACACCGACGGCGGGTCGCGCGTCGTTACACGTGCCGCGTCAGAAGAGATGAGAGCGGCGCGATAGAATGAGAGGCACTCTGTAGGTTAATATGACTGGTAGGTATGCAGCGCATCGCGTGCTGAATTGAATTTTATTGCGTCATAGCATGAGTCGCTCTTTGTTTAAATTTCTTTGCGGAGTGATGCTTCTGTCTCAGTATTCTGTGCTATTAAGGATGTCCATTTTTGGAAAATGTCTTCTGAATGGTCTATTAGATTTTTATTCTGAAAAATAGGAAGTCTAAGCATTTTTTTTTATATGTTTATGTTATAGGTGCATGGTAGGTCTCCACTAAGCTAGGTAGTAGATCTCTCGTATGCGAGATGACGTCTGGGTTGGTACCTGGTGCTGTGTCAGTTATTTTGCCGCCAAGCAGTAGCGCAGAAGTATTACTGTGTTCCGGTTTGAAGGGCATTGTAAACGAATGAAAATATCTGATGTCTCGGGGCGATGAGTGCAATACGGAGGTACGCAGTACTTTTTATGGTATTAAAAAGATTAGGGTGGCACTGCAATGGTTATGGGCACATGTGGCGCTTACGTGAACGACTCGCTAATCTCATTATTCAGTCCCTTAAATAAAACTCTTCATGTCGGCCGGTTCGAGGATAGCTAAACAATAATGTAAGATAATACTTCTTTTGCAAGAAAAAACTTACCATTCCCTTATTATAATGGAGATCCGGGTGCCCTTTCGCAATGGGATCATGCCAGGCTTGCTTATAAGCGCTCAGTGACAATTTTAAAGTTCCTGGATGCTGAGCCACCAGGAAAAACTGGCAGAGGTAAGCATTACCCAGGACACTCCACGACTGCCCGTCTTTAGGGTCGATAGCCACCGCTTCCTTTGCGAATTCAACGCTGCGGAGAATGGTCTCGGTGGTATCGGCCTGGTTGGACGAATTGTCCTGGCGGAGAAGGATGGAAAGGCTGCGTAGGGTTACGCGGTCCCGTTTCTGTAAAAGAAATATATATTTTTTGCTACTAAAATTTTAAGGAATATGTACAATTGAGTATTTGACAAACATTTTTATCAATCCACATGAATATGCTTAAAATTATCTTTAATCAACTTTTTAATATATCACCTAACTACAAAAATATTGAATGGTAAAGGTCAGTGGTGGGAGTAAGCTAGCTCTTTCTAGAAACACGTGTTTTGTATTTTTGTGATAAATTCTTGGACATGTCGGTTTCCTCACGATGTTTTCCTTCACCATTTTTAGAGTGAGTGTTATATTCGCACATAACTGAAGAAAGCTACCTAAGCGTGACCTAAGCTATACTGAGGTTTAAACAGTCGGCACCATAACGGGCCATCCACGTTCCGAGCCACGATCGAACATTTGCTACGTTTGGTTCGTCGCCACAGATTACTTATAAGTACTACTACGCAACGTCTCGTTCTTTTGTAGTGTGGATCGGGCGAGACGCGTCCACACCGACCACGCGTTTTGATCATGATTATGCCGCGCGCGTTGGGACGGACGTGGATCGGAGGTGTGGACCCTGCTCACCTATATTTTAATATCGTTTTCACATTTGACCATTATTTCGTGTCTATTTAAAATGACATTGAAAGCAGTTGATTTTTGATACTTGTCAAATACTCTCTCATTGATCAATTTGCTCATCCTTACTTGGTTCAATGCCCCTTCGAAGCAGACTCTAGCTTCTTTGAGATTGAAATTCTTCCAATAACACTCGCCCAATTCATTCCAAGCACTGACCATGGTCGGATCTAGCTTAACTGCTTTACTGAGACACTCAAGAGCTCTCGGGTCATACGTGGACATTATGTTGTAGCATCGGCCTTTTAAGTATAAGAATTTGGCTCGCTCTTGGCTGGGGATGGTGGCCTCTGAAACATTGTCATAATACCATATTATTTTGGTTCTGGTTTTCATAATCCAGCTGCAGTAAATTCAATTATTGTGTTCAAAGATAACGAATGAGAAAGGTCCATAATCTTGCTATAATATATGGGCTCAGTCAGTTTCTATAATACGTATTCAATATAGTATATCCATATTATACCATATCACTAATTTAACACAAGACTTCTTTGCAGCTGCAGATGTAGCTGTCAGTCTATGGAGTGTCGCTGCAGTCTGCAGTTACTGCCTCGTATCATACATTTAGTATGACATAGCACAAAATTGTAATTGAATACTTCTGTAATTTTCAGGCCTAGTTATTAGAACTGCAGATGCTCAAACTCGGAGAGCTTAGTACAAAAAAACTACACTTAGAACATTATTTTATAGCACTACACGTACCATCGATAGCTTCGAACTTCTCAGCAAGTTTGTCCCTTTTCTTCAGAATGATGTCATTCTTTTCCTTTGCCATCTCCATCGGGTGATTTTCAAAGAACATGTCTTTGAACAAATGTAGATCTTGTACCTCTTTCTGAAAGACGTCCAGGTTAAATGATCTTTCATGATCATGAAGAGTGGTCGCAGCCTGAAAGTGGAAAAAAATAAAAACATTAGGTAAAGTAGCGCTCATACAGTAGCTCGCCTAAAAGTTCATAAAAATTTTAATTGCATGTGAAAACTATTCTAACAAAAAAATTATACTGTACTATTAGTAAAACCAACATATAACAAAAGCTCCAATTATTCTCCCTCAGTTTCTGGCAATGGAAAAAGAACCACTACCCAGAAGATACGGCAAGAGACTGAGGTGCAACTTTTTAGAACTTTTGTTACAATATGTTTGTTTTTGACAATGTTATGTTTCTTATGTGCCAGTTACTTGGCAGAAGGGGTATGTTCCATGGTAGAGTTATGTGATAAATTGAGTAGGTATATAAGTGTGTCTGTGATGCCCAATAATAATAAGAAAAAAGTGATTTTTAATTGTTCATATATTAATAAAATTGAACACTTCCTTTATTATTATTTTTTTCTCTAGCAGTATTATTTCTTTATTTATTATTTAATATTGTCATGATTTAATTATTCATTATCATAAGCTATATATAATTTTTCAAACACCTGTGCTCTAGGAGTAGGCTTTTATATAGTGTTTCATGTAGTTTTGATTTTATAGTGTCGTCGACACTAAGGACCTTAAAATTAGACGTGTGACCTACACGGGCAATATTTCAATATTGTTTGAGGCAATTTAACTCAAATTCAGTTATGATTGTTAATATTTTGCGATAGTGCGGTTCACTAATAAACTGAATAAACTTTAGGAAGAATCAAGTGGGAATCTTTTAATTCTTATCTCCGGTGTCTGAAAAAGCTTTGATCCTCCATTACTTGTGCAAAGGACAGCTTTTATTAGTAAATAACTTACCGTAAGGGCGTCAATCACTTCTTCGTAATTCTGCATTACAATCGGCTTTAAGCCATCAACCTCTGCTTCTGCAGACATCTTTGCATTTAACCACTGCAATGAATAATATTACAGCCGCGATGGAGAAACGGAAACTATGTTATTTGATAAAATCAATAAATTCACACATCAAGCCAAATGTTTTGTAGATAGAGATAATCGATTTGACAGATGGCGTTGTTTCAGCTGATTGACAGCTGTTAGCTGACACTGCACTGACAGTGACAGTAGTCATAGGGCACGTTGGGTCCGGTTAATGTACAGCCAATATTTGGAGGCTAAATAATGTACGGCCTGTATTGCACACCCAATAATTCATGTACATGGCTTCCAAATGTTGGGGCGTGCAATCCAGGCCGTACAATAATGGATGCGAAATAACAGTCCGAGCCGATTTTGTACAGCCGATATTGCACAGGCAATAATCCGCTGCCGGAAGTAGTTTTTTTTCAATGTACACGAATTATCAGGCTGTGCAATACGGTACGGCATTTATTGTCACGGACAGATTTTGTACGGCCAGTATTGTACAGCCAATATTCCGAATCCATTGTTATGTCAAAGTCGAAGCCTCGTTTGGTTATGCCAGTGCTCTTTTTGCACAGACTATAGAGTCTGTCTAACGAAGGTAGACACTCGATTTTTTTCTAACTTTTTACATGGTCACACTAAAGTGTTTCCACCTCCGGGCATTATGCTCCATAATGGAGTAAATTAAGGATCCCAAGGTATGAAATATTTGTTAATAATAAATTGTTTCTCACGTTTTAGTGCACAGATTTATTTTATTTTTAACGACTTAGTTTCACTCCAATGTAATTTACTACTATACGATCTTTTTGTATGTACATTATGTAAAAAAAAAAACAACTGAAACGACTTATAATCAAATAAATAATTTAAAATAAACTATTGTTATTGAATTTATTGATTTATTAATTCTTAATCGAAAAAAAAGCATTTACTTGAGTTAAGTCCCAATGTATTTTTCCAAAGATTAGGGAAAACCGGAATCGGGGTATGGTATTTCCCTAATGTTTACAAGGCGGCATATATAGTATTGCCCAAATATTTTGATACTTTAATACATATTTTGTGGCTCTCAACTCTTATCCCCTTTTATTAATAATATTGTCTTATTTTATGATATCAGAATAACATTAATAGTTTATTATTATACATTAGGAAAAATAATCAATACTCAATTGTTTATTGCAATCATATATGTATGTACATTTGAAGAGGTCTTATGAAAAGGTTAGTTAACATAATATATGACCCTGACAGGGTATGGCAATAAGAGTAATAGGAGTGAGCAGACCAATCCATTAAATAAACATTGATATTTTATAGTCATAAAAAGAATAAATTTTATTAGTATACTGATTTAAAATATCTATTTACTTGTCATTAAAAATTCGTGTAAGTTGTAGTAGCATTTGTTAATTAGGTATTGTTTTAATTTTTTTAAGAAAATTGATTCGATGTTTTCAACTTTTATGCTGTCTGGAATTTTGTTGTAAATTTTTATTGCCATGACGTTTGGGTCTGAGCTATGGATTTTTAGTTTCGAGGTCGGTAGCACGAGATTGTGTTTGCTCCTACTGGCAAATCTTCGTACTTGGTCTATTTAAAAAAAAAAAACTGACGGTTTCTTCAACAATCATCGCATGTGCATTATAATTTAATATCGAATTGTTCTATTCTAGCAAATCAAAAGGAAGTAGCAGAAGTTATCGAGAAAATGATAAATTTAATCATGAAAAAGTTGTTATGGCGCTTACTGCAGTACCCGTGCCAGTTACATTACTGCTTGGCGGCAGAAAAAATACATACCTATGCCTAGATCTATATCTAGACCTAGGAAATTTATATTCTATATTATTTATATATATTGTCTTATTATGGCTTTTGATGATGGCGATGAATATCAAAGTATCAAATTAGGTCATTTCAAGTAACCTATTAACTGCCGGGTTGCGATACTAATATTTTTTGAATTTGCAGCGATTTTTTCAGTGTCTACTTCACTCTAACAGCCTATTCTGTACATTAATAATATTTTTGAAAAATCAAATGAGATCAATCATTTAGAGAGTAGGTACCTACTGAACACGAAGCCACGGTGTTTTGAATTTTATCTCAATCTGATATTTTATCAGAAACTGCTGAACGAAATCTAATGCGGTTTTAGGGTTTGGTAGCATTAGTTTCAACTTAGATTATAAGGTATGCTACATCAAAATCGGTTAGGTTACTACAAAGATGCAGCTGCATCTTCAAGAAGTCAAGCTTGACTTCTTCGTAGTACGCGCTCTCTTATACTGTGGAGGTCTTGGTAAAAATACGAAAATGGGCTTCCTTTGTCATTTACGAGGACAAAGTTGCGGGAGAAAGCTAGTATAAAAATAAAACACTTGTAACTTCTTATTTAAAATTTTAAGATAAAAATAGATGCAATAATAATAAAAAGTTCTCTTCTATTTACCTAAATATTTTGTAATGATATGTTTATCAAATTAGGCAGACCAGCCCCCGTACCCATATGACTCTCAAGCGCCAATCGTATATCGTGTTGAGCTCGAATTTAGGTAGGGATGTTGTAATTAGGACTTTCATTTGAAAGTCCTAATTACAACATCATACAAATAAACAAGTAGGTATAGGCACATTTTATGAAAACTGACTTCAATGTATCTTCAAAGTTTAAGGTCAAATATCGATAAAATTTATATAGAATCACTTCGTAGCTATACTGAAGCCAACGCAAAAATAATTTTCCAAATCGGTTCATAAATGACGGAGGTAACAAACATAAAAAATATACAAAAATAAAATTGAATAGAAAACCTCCACCTGTTTTAGAAGTTGGTTAATTACATTATAAAGAACATCAAGCAAAATTGGTTTAAAAATCTGCCTTAGAAATCGCGCAGACGAGACGCACGGGGTCGGAACACTGTCAATTCGCAATCGCAACAGCATTAGTAGACAGCCGCCGCAGTTTGCATTCATGTGGCGTGCCAAGCGATGGGGAGTAGTGTGCTAAGCTCAGATAAAATATTCAGCAGTATAAATATTTGGCTGTCTACTGGAAGGTGCTAAGCGATGAATCGAATCGCTTTAATCGAATTTTGCAACTAAAATTAATTTGATTAATGCTAATATACATTTAGCAGAATATTTATGCTGCGAATACTAATTAATCCTACATTAGTTGTAAGTTTGACAAAATGACATAGTTGTCTTTAAATTTTAAGTTCTTTTCTGCAACTGGGTGTAAATCTTGCGTGTGATAGGTTGTAGGGGGAAGTGGGGCACATGAATGAAAATTCATTTAAGTACTATAATTTAAAATGCTATGAAAAATTAAAAAGAATACAAAAGTTTGAATTTAATAAAAAAGGTTACTAAATTATATTGTCTTAGTAAAAAATGGGAAAGCCCCATATCTATTTCCATATCTATGAGAATGTTCATGAAACCAAAAAGTAGGTAAAGTAGATTATTCCATATATGAGAATATATATTCAAGCCAAAAGCAATGGGGCAATTCAAATGCCCCATACCTAAGAACATTTTATGATTATAGTGAAACAATGAGATGCTTACATTTTTTTAAATGTAACTGAATGACTTGACGAGCTGGTCGTTTACCTGATGGTAAGCATTAAGCCAGCCCATAACAATAACAGCACCACCCAGAACTTTGTTTTGCAAAATCCTGCGCGGCGCTGTACTGCGCTCGTTACCCTGAGACAATTACCTGTTGTGTCTCATAATGCCCAGTAATTTCGCTGGCTACAATGCCCTTCAAACGGGAACACAGTAATGCTTGCGCATTACTGCTTGGCCGCTGATACTTAAGTAAAACGACACAGAAATATATACATTTTACGAATAATTTAATTTTCACTGACAAACATATTTGCACCGTTTAAAGAGCAACGGCAACCGTAGGGCGACGGCGATTATCACCAGACATATATTATATATTCACTCGCTAAAGTGATTAATATTACCACGTGGACGAACGTTTGCTTGCTCAGAACTGTTCAGAACACTAAGTGAGAACGCTGCATGACGCGAACGGCTACTACTGTAAAAAAATAATCGTATTCTTACGATTATTCATCACTTCTGTGATGTGCAGGAATTCAGCTGACGACGACGTGACGACCCAAATGCACGAGAATTTAAAGTATGAATAAAATTGTTGATGATCACGCCACTTGAGCTTAGTGCGGAATCGGAGACATGGTCGTACTTGCGTAGTCCAAATAATATGAACAACTTTTAATCGGGTACGGTGCGGTGGTCTGGGCCAAACACGTTCGATTGGCTGCACTTGAGTAAATAACGATAAATTAATAATCTGTCTTTTTTTTTTAATTCACCCGTTTGGGCAGATTAAAGTCTCTAAGACCATACCGCCTTGTTTTACGTAGTTTTATTTGATAGTTTGTAAAAATTACAATAATTTCTTTCGTATATCGTTGTTATGAGGATCATCAGTAACAAGCCGAACCCTCTCTTAGTGCTTCAATAAAGTGGTGGAACTTTATTCAAGCCTTCCATGGACTTTTTGGGAGAATATAAAAAGCAATGTTTTTCCCTATTTTGTTTCATTTGCTTACAATCTTGCAAGTGTACGAAACACGTTATGGTAGATATTCGATATTACATATGATCACTCGCAATAACACTTGTTTGGAAAATAAAACAAAATCGATCTGTATCACTTTTTACTTCCCGCCAAAAAGCCTTAATAATCTGTGTTTCAAAGACTCGCTTGAAACAAACGAGGCATCGTGTTGACAGCTATAGAAATGCTAATTTTATCTATGGACGGCTTCGGATTATTGCCTGTACAATACTGGGTGTACCACAATCGTCAAGGGCTGTATTTCACATCCAATAATGTACAGACTGGATTGCACACCCTGACATTTGGAAGCCATTACATGAATTATTGGCTGTGCAATAATGGCCGTGCAATATCGGCACGGACCGAGTTTGTACGGGCAATATTTGCCGTCCAGGAAAAACCAGCCGAGTATTTGAAATCCGATGTACATGGAATATTGGCTGTACAATATCGGCTGTGCAATTTTGGCCGTACATTATTATGGTCGTACAATATAGTCTCCCGGCACGTTCGTAGATATTGAGTGGGGGCACGTTCCAAAGGTAGTCCACCACGCCCGCATCGCCTTGTAGCTGTAATCTGTACCCTAATTTTATTCCACGACTTGCCTGGCGCACTCAGCACTTTAGGTACGAAGCTACAAGTACATCGGGCGAGCCCTGCCATTCGGGCCCATAAATGTCTGGATTTAAAATTTAGTAGACATTCGACATGTTCGAATATTGAACAACAAAAATCTGTATCGATAGTGTTTTTAATTCAATGCTGATCAACATTTGTTTTATCAATTTTTTCATTTAAATAAATTATTCACACTACAAAAAGTATTCCAGAAAAATTGTATAGAAGAACAACTTTTTACTTGTAGAGGTGATAGTTAGCTAGCTAACTTTTTTTTGTTAGATTACATTAATCTTGATCTACATACTTAAGTTTTTTTGTATTTTTAGGTATTACAGTGTAGTAGACTTCTTTGTCGCTACATTAAATACTCTCTGCATTATATCTATGCTTGGCGTGTAATGTCATGTGTCTATATATCTGTCTTATGTATCTCTTATTTCTCTGCGTAATTTTTATGTTGAATAAATCATAATAGATAGTGTAATTGTTATTTCATAACAATTTATTCAACATAAATAACGAAAAATGTATTCTGTGGAATAAGTACTTCATATCGCTAGTTATCATGGAAAAGTATCTTCGACCAATTTTTCTCGACTTGGATCCAGCATCCCCAACAGCAGCACAAGAATGGACGCATTGGTTATTCACTTTTAAAAACTTTATATTTGCTGCTAAAAGTGACGATAAACGTATGTCAAACGAAATACAGATGCAACTGCTTATCAATCACGTATCACCAAAAGTATTTGAATACATAAATGAGTGCAAACAATATGAGGCTGCTATAGACGTCCTCAATAAAATATTCATCAAACCAAAGAATGAAATTTTTGCACGCCACGTTCTGGCCACACGTAAACAACAAAATCATGAAGATGTGCACCAATACTTGTAACAACTAAAGTTACTGAGCAAGGACTGCCAATTCAAAGATGTCAATGCGGATCGTAACAAGAATGACTTCATACGAGATGCTTTTATATCTGGGATAACATCTAATAAAATCCGTGAAAGACTGCTCGAAAATCTAACATTAACTTGATGATGAAATTAAAAAGCAGAATCCGTCGTACG
The DNA here is from genome assembly GCA_951640565.1 of Petrophora chlorosata. Taxonomy (NCBI): domain Eukaryota; kingdom Metazoa; phylum Arthropoda; class Insecta; order Lepidoptera; family Geometridae; genus Petrophora; species Petrophora chlorosata. The sequence continues at coordinate 7,777,953 of OX621203.1, read as the reverse complement.
AATTAAAAAAATGTTTTTTCTGTGGAGGCAAAGTACATCGCCGCGATAACTGCCCCGCATTAAACGAAATGTGTCAAAACTGTCAAAAACGAGGCCACTATGCAAACGTGTGCAGAAGCCCTACTAAGAATAACCTTGTTGCGTCTACTGACGGGCCTACGGAGGTGCTTGAAAACAGTTTGAATGGAATTATACTTACTGCAGCTGCGCCACCAAGTTTGAAGAAGTCTGTGGTCGCTATAAAAGTAAATGGCAAAACGGCTAAAGCTCTAATAGACTCGGGAAGCTCGAGAAGTTTTATCAATTACGATTTTTTTATAAATAACTCTTTTAAAAAGGAAGAATCTAACGAATGTGTAACAATGGCACAAACAATACACACGATAAATTGTGAAGGACTACTTCAAGCAACAATTATTCTTGATGACAATACTTACGACAAAGCTGCGCTTCTCATAGTTAGATATCTATGCGCAGATGTCATCATCGGTCATGATATATTGGAACAACACTCAAAGCTAGAAATTTCTTTTGGTGGTCCTAGAAAACCTTTACAAATATGCAGTGTCCTCGCTGCATCTGTACCACCAGTTCCTCTATTTTCGAATTTAGTGACTGACTGTAAGCCAATTGTAGTCAAGTCACGCAGATACAGTAATGATGACCTTAAATTTATAGAAAATGAAATCAACCAACTGCTATCTGATGGAGTTATCGAAGAAAGTAGATCTCCGTGGCGAGCACAGATTTTGATTACCAAAAACGAGAATCACCGTAAACGGTTAGCTATAGATTATTCCCAGACCATTAACAAATTTACCGACTTGGATGCTTACCCTTTACCAAACATGGAAATAATGGTCAATGACATATCAAAATATGATTTTTTCTCAAAAATCGACTTAAAAAGCGCATATCACCAAGTGCCTATCCTGGATACAGAAAAACAATATACTGCGTTCGAAGCATGCGGAAAACTATATCAATTTTGCCGAATCCCATTTGAAGTAACAAACGGAGTGAGTTGTTTCCAAAGAGTCATGGACTGGCTAATAAAGAAAGAGCATTTGACTGACACATACGCCTATTTAGATGACGTGACAATTTGTGGGAGAAGTAAATCTGATCATGATCAAAACCTACAAAAATGTATGGATGCGGTAGAAAAATATAATCTAACCATAAATAAAGACAAATCGATGTTCTCAATGACTAGTATAAATCTACTTGGATATAGCATTTCGAAACAATCTATCAAGCCAGATCCAGATCGACTCCAACCGCTAGTAAACTTGCCAATACCGACTGATAATTCTTCATTAAAAAGGGCCCTTGGCATGTTCTCGCATTACTCTAAATGGATACCAAGATTTTCGGAAAGGATTCATCGTCTTGTGAACCCTGATTTTCCCCTAAACGAACAAGCTAAAACTGCTTTCAAAGACTTAAAAAATTGTATTGCAAATTCCACAATATTTGCCATTGACAAGAAAAAGATGTTTATTGTTGAAACGGATGCTTCTGATAATGCTATAGCGGCTACTCTATCGCAAGAAAGACACCCAGTAGCATTCTTTTCACGCACACTTTCAATATAAAAAAAAAAAGAGACATCCAGCCATAGAAAAGGAAGCTTACGCTATCGTCGAAGCCCTTCGTAAGTGGCGCCACTACTTAATTGGAAGATCTTTCCGCCTGATCACTGATCAGAGATCAATTTCCTATATGTTTGATCGCACACATACAAGTAAGATAAAGAATGAGAAAATTGAGCGATGGCGTTTAGAATTATCTTGTTTTAAATATGACATTATTTACAGACCGGGTAAAGAGAATAATGCCGCTGACACATTGTCACGTATCTGTGCCAGTATTCACTCGGAAACTAAGTTAAAAGAATTGCACAACGATTTATGCCATCCAGGTACGACTCGTATGTTTCACTGGGTCCGAAGTAAGAATTTACCATACTCAATAGAAGATGTAAGGAGAATCACAAATTCTTGCTCAGTATGTGCAGTTGTGAAGCCTAGATTTTTCAAAAACAATACTTGCTTGATAAAAGCAACTTCACCGTTCGAAAGGCTGAACGTCGACTTCAAAGGACCAGTTCCTTCATCATCTGCTAATAAATATATCTTGACGATCATTGATGAGTACTCACGATTTCCATTCGCATTTCCAAGCAAAGATGTATCGGCCGCAACTGTGATCAAACATTTATCCACATTATTCTCCACATTTGGGATGCCAGCTTACATTCATTCCGATCGAGGCTCTGCATTTATGTCCAAGGAAGTAAAGGATTATTTACATAACAGGGGTATTTCTACAAGTCGTACGACAGCTTACAACCCACAAGGTAATGGCCAAATAGAACGAGCTAATGGAACTATTTGGAAAACTACTCAATTAGCCCTGAAATCACAAGGACTTAACATTCAAGACTGGGAAAAGGTTCTTAACCAAGCGTTGCATTCAATAAGATCGCTATTATATACTGCCACAAATCAAACACCCCATGAAAGAATGTTCGTTCACGCCAGAAAGTCCAATAACGGTCACTCAATGCCTACATGGCTCCTGACGCCTGGGCCTGTTCTGCTTAAGAAACATAACAAAACTAACAAATACTCTCCAATTGTCGAAGAAGTGGAGCTCTTAGAATCCAACCCAGACTATTCATTTGTAAGATTGAATGATGGCTGGGAGACGACAGTATCAAACAGACATTTAGCTCCAGTGGGCTTGGAAACTGAAAGTGATGGAGACAGAACTCCTACTTTTGAAACAGAAGAGATAGAAACCGAAACTGACTCATCACTTGTTTCTACAGAGAGCACATCGTCAGCTTCCTCACCACCACAGCGACCAACGAGAAACCGTCGACCCCCTACGTATCTTCAAGATTATGATACGTCTTACTAGAGCGGGGGAGAATGTAGTAGACTTCTTAGTCGCTACATTAAATACTCTCTGCATTATATCTATGCTTGGCGTGTAATGTCATGTGTCTATATATCTGTCTTATGTATCTCTTATTTCTCTGCGTAATTTTTATGTTGAATAAAGCATAATAGATAGTGTAATTGTTATTTCATAACACACAGACTTTATTAATTTATCATAAATTTTACAACAATATAAAAAGAAATTAAAGTTAAACTAATCTAATCTAATAAACCACTACCAGTGGGCAACGTTCCCAAAATGCTGGCAGCATTGTCACGTTAAATGGCAATCCTTTGGCCAAAATATGGTACAGCATTTCGGTCACGCGATGCTTTGATAAGAAGTTTTGCAGTATCTTTGAAAAATATATGCGCCCCCGGTCCCCGCGGTTAGTCCCCCATACTTTAGTTCAATATTAAAATACATATAAACTATAATATTATTACGCGACATACATTGTTTACATACCTAATACAAAAATTTACAAAAAATGACAAAAAAATAAAAAAAAAGATTTTATTTCTGTGGTAGTATTGTCCATTATTAAGTAAAATTCAATGTATATAAAATAATAAGACTAAAAATACAAAAAAAATATACAAACTATCAGATCTTCAATCACACGTTGTAGTCAAAGCCTCAAGGTTATGGAAGATATTTGTAAATGTATCGTGTTGCAAAAATAAAATATAAATAACAAGAAAATCATTTATTTTTTTATATATTGACAAATATTTTTTTCTATTACTAGGTCATTTTTTAACCCCAAGTTTTAGCTCTCCATCGGAATATCACATGAGTGTTATATTTATAGGAAATTTTATCGTTATTCTAAGCTAAGTTGTAATGAATTAAGCAACAAAACGTTACGTCGACGGGCGCTGGCCCGATCGAGCCTGTCCATGCAAGTGCCTTTCAGAACGCACTCAGCGGGGCTTTCCCGATTTTCAGATCAAAACGTCATGTACTACAAGGGCTGGGCTGCCAGTGTACAAGAATTTTCGTACAGGTACGACATGTACGAGGCAATTTATAATCTCGTAGCCACAGTACGAGATTCTTTAAGTTTATCGCTATTTGCGGTTTTGCATTCGCCTAATATATTTATGTGAAAAATATTCGATGTAATTGTGGTGTTTAAACCCTAATGTGTTAGTAACACCGAGTATTGCTGTAATCGGTCAAGTAGTATTCTGTGCGGTTACTTTCACATACATACGCTGCTAAAATAATATATTTTTTGCTTCGCCGAAGTCGGATGGAAACGGGTAATATTGGGTATATAATTTTTATTTCGACTTCAGACTTTTTCTTGTTTGACTCCTGGCAACACCATTGACTAGACTCTCTAATCTATGAACTTTATCCTATGATTCCTATGAATAAAACAAAGTTTACATTTCTATTTCTGCAAATTTTTCATATTAATTTTAAAGAATAACTTTTTACCTTTTCCAAGTCCTCCAATAAGTGACTGTAGCTTACAAAATAGTATAGAACAAGTGATACATGTCATTTTAGTGTGACTATTCAACCATTATTATAATACCATAATTATAGTATTCAACTGTATTGAAATTACAAAGTGAGCAAGAAGAAAACAGGAGTTTATCGGTATGGCGTACCATGAGCACATAGTCATTCTTCATAACAATGAAGCAAAGTGCACTCTCTGCGACGAAGTTATTCAGGACAGCGGCGGGCTTTTAGAAACACACCTCCACGACAAAAAACACCGTGAACTTTACATGAAAACTTTGATGACCACAAACAACATTATCATTGGCACTTCGGACCTCTTCTGTTACATTTGCCACTGTCGTATTGAAATATCTGATTTAATAAGCCATGTGCAGTCTTCTATGCATCAAAGTAAACTTGCTTCTATCAGCGAACTAGCAAGCTTAGATGGAAAATTTGTTATCCTACCAGAAAACATGTCAAGTAACATATATGCAAAATGCATTATATGTGACAAGCACATAGAATTCATGTATGATCCTGTTAAAGATCATATACTATCTTCAAATCATAAAAGAGCCAAAGCAATGGTGCTTCAACCGTTGAACGGCATATTCTCCGTCGAAAGAAATGATAAATATTTATGGTGCAGAATATGCCAAATATTCTTTGACAATTACATTGAGCTAATACTGTACCATGTTGAAGAATCAGACCACGCTAATAAAATGGCCAAATTAATGAGATTGATTGATAAACAGAATATAAATATTGATAAATATTTACAAGATTACAAAAACGATAAGGCATTTTGCAATAAATGTGGTATTGAAGTGCCTTGCAATGTAGATAATCTTCAAAGTCACATTAGGGGCAAGAAACATAAGAGCTAGAATAAATAACAAGATAAACTTATATGGTAAACCATTTAGGAACTTTAATACCTGTATATATTTACCGTTCAAAGCTGTTTAACTACTGTACCTAACTCATACTTATGTGGCTTACTTCAAAAGAAATATGTGTTTTATTGATGTGTGTTTAATACAATCAAGGGAATAATTTCTGAGAGTGGTTTAACTGCTTGAAACTCATAAGTTTTTTTGGGCGTCATGGTCGACGCCCATGTTATGGATTGAATAACTAATTGTACATTATTCATGATTATTTTTATATCAATGATGTAGGTATGTTTAGATTTTACTTTATTGTTTTATGTCTGGAAGGTATAATAATTTCTAAATCAACTGTACAGCTCTGCTAAATATATACATAATCTGTATCTGCAAAGAACAAGGCGAGGACAAGTTACCTGTTAATATTTGTTTATTTAAACTTTTCCCATTTTAATAAAAGTGCCTCATTTTGTAGGCATAAACGCTTTATTTAAATATTTTACACATAATCCAGATTAACAGCCACTCTCAGTATGATACAATTAGTCAAGTGGTGATGTAAGGTAGTTAAATTTTCTATTTTAATGTCAAATACATAAATGAATTAATAATTTATGTGATTAAGGTAGTTTTGTATCTAATAATAGATTTCGATGAATAACTAACCTATATTAAAATGTATTAAAGTAATTATTAAATAGTTTCAAAATAAATTAAATCGAAATTGCATGGTATTTCATTTAAGAAATAAAACTTATCAAATTAAATTCATATAAATTAGGACACCATAGACAGTTTAATCTTCAAACGGGTAATCATCTTCATTTTCTTCTATAATGGAAGTTAATGCATCTGAAGGTTTCCTAGACTGCAGTGAAGTTGCAGTTAGTGATGTTGATTCTTTCTTTGAAGAGTTAGAGGGTGCATCTAGGCTGACAGCTGAAGGGTGAGGAGTCCTCACACCTGAGCTCTGGAAGGGGCATTCTGGGACTTCCCCAAGTCGTGAGCTTATCCTCTCCTCATCTAGGCTGATGACTTTTAAGAGATCTTCTCCACAGCAATCTATACGTGTCATGGAATCTACCAAGTGATTCTGCAAAGAACTGAATTTAAAATTAGTATTTGTCTTTGTAATATCCCGAGCATATAACGTTTGAACATGGTTTACTTACGTTATTCTGTCCAGATTGATTCTAAGCTGATTGCTGAAACACCTGAGCCTGCCTAGTTCATCTCTCAGTTTCCTGTCCACCTCATCCTTGGTCAGTTCTCCAGGCGGTCTTTGTGAGCGGTCTCTTAGCCTGGCTTCTATCACACGTTCTTGTTCTAGCGTCTCTAGCAAATTCTGTTCTGTTGCTGTTAACTCTTCCCCAAGAGATTGATAGTCCTTTAGGGCCTGGAAAATGTCTACTTTGTAAGGATAGGATACCTAACCTACACATAGGGTCTGCTAAGGATAGCTGTTAATAGTCCATAGATTAAGATTGTAAATATTCAGAAAGAAACAACATAAAATTGGTCGGGCAGGTTTCGAACCTGCGTCTTCGGAATACCATCTCGACGCTTTACTAACTTGGCTGCCTGCTCAATCAACCTTCTTAATATCTTCGGGGACGATTCAACGCCATCTGACATTGATCAACCAAACCTATACCATATCATTCCTTTCAATTGTCCATATTTTACTAATACTACCTGCTTTGATAGACTACAATAATTAATAAAGTTAGGTACCTCTTCTCTTTGCCACTTCAAGTCTTGTAATTTGATTTTGTTAGAGTGTAAACGTTTTCTGAGTGCTGAGTCCACTCGTGCTGCGTATGCTTGGCTTGCTATTGAAATATGTGTTCTGGCACCACGCACCTAAAACATGAACAACAGATTTATGATAGGTACCTGATATTTCCCTTTGACACCTTTTGTGGTGCGCTATGGGACAAATGTTTATGAAAAGAATAAAAATTTGCAAGTATTTGTGTCTGGGACCATGTTCCTCGTAGTTCCTGCTTACACAGGGAATCCTAGTTAGATACTAGAATCTATTTAAGTATGTGAGCGTTGGGCAAAAAAAAAATATTTCCTAAACAGCGTTCGATCAATCCTGGTTGATTCTGGGATGTTAGCCTGCGAAATGGGCTCACAAAAAGGCGGTTGTGTAGTAAGACCATGAATAAAGTTATAATGATATACCTGCATGTACGAGCGAGTGTGGCTCAGTGGGAGCACGTGCAACTTTCGATCCGACGCACCCGAGTTCGAACCCCGCTGGCCCCGCACCACTAACTTTCTTAAGTTATGTGCGGATATAACACTCGCTCTAAAAATGGTGAAGGAAAATATCGTGAGGAACCCGGCATGTCCAAGAATTTACCACAAAAATTCAAAATCATGTGACATCCACCAACCCGCAATGGGCCAGGGTGGTGGATTATGGCCCGTACTCCATCTACGAGGGAAGGCCCATGTCCCAGCTGTGGGAACGTAATGGGCTTATGATGATGACGATATACCTGTTGTCTCGCGATAGCCGCATTGCTTAATGCCCGAAGGCCAGCTGCCTTCAATGAAGCACATCGATTCAACCAGCGGGTTACAGGTGAAGCCCTAAAATAAAACTTATGAAGTTAGCCTTCCAATCAGTTGGTCTTACAAACTTTCATTTTGAGTTTACCTCTTCTTTTTCTTAGTCGGTATTAGTTTATATTTGGAATTCACGTTAATATTAGCACAGGACTCCTCCACAGTAATGGCCTGTTGCTTCAGAACTATATCGGCGTCTATCCTCTTCTTAGTTTTCTTCAGAGCGTCGATCTGCTTGTCCAACTCTGGTATCATCTTTTCGAATTTCTTTTTGTGATCTTGTAGAAATTTGAATTCCTGAAGAGCAATAAAAGAAGCTATAGCCATTCTCTTACTTAATCGTGATCGTGATAAGAAAGGGCAAACACCTGCATGATAGCATCTTCCACGACATCAGTCATGGGGCAAAAAGCGCCCGGCCGGGTCCCTTCCCTGGAATGACTGTCTATTTCTTCTTCGATTCTATCAACCACCACACGTAAAGCATTGTGCTCGTACTGAAGAGCACCGACAGCTTCTTCTAATCGTTTTGTAAGATCTTCTAGAACCCACCGCCACGATGCTATGTCTGATATCCTAAAGGACACGAAATAATTGAAGGTTAGATACTTAATAACGAAACAATAAACGCCTGTTCATACATTTCTAGCAATTATTGTTGCTATATGTTTTCCGTACGCTTGTTTTTACTGAAAAACGTATAATCTTACCGTTGTTGTAAGCACTTTTTGAACTGACTCTCGTTACATTCCCTTGCAAAGTTGTTCAGCATCACCAACTCCTGTGTATCAATTATCTGTTCAACTACTTTTGCATTTAACTTATCACCTAAGGCCCTTAGTTGCCTCACACCTTCGCATGGACAGCCAAGGTAGGCGTCGTTGGAATACATGATAAAAATATCGAAAATTTTGTGTACAGAAAGCAAAGACAATTCAATACTGTAAGACAGTAAGCTGTCTTGTTTATCTTTGGTGTTTTGATTATTTGTCATTTAATTTTATTGGCCCGCTTTCTGCTTGATTTGGAACGTAAAATGTATATTTCACCTTCATGCTGAGCTATGCAGAAGAGGTTGAATAGGTAGAAGCTATTCATAGATGAAAATTTTATTTTTATCTTCGAGTAGACCAAAGACAAAGTATTAAAACCATGAGACCTCAATGATTAAAACCATTGATTAAAACCATTGAGGTCTTACACTATTCCTCAATGATTAAAACTTTATCTTTGGAATAGACAGGCAAAATTTTTATAAAAGTAATTGGGATCACACAAGAAGTTTATATATCGCTCAATGATATATCGTTTTTCTTTCGTCATTGGTTTCACAGCAAAGTTCACAGGACCAAAACAGGGACGTGCACTGGACTTTTGAATTAGGAAATAAAGGGGCTTGCAAATCCTTACAGACGGGGAAAAACGAGAAAAGCTTTTACTAACTAAAATAGTTAAAGAAAAATGAGTCTTGATTGATTAATTAAATGTTTAAAGAAAATTACAGAAAAAGGAAAGAAAATTAAAACAATAAAACAGTTTTGTATGTGCTACAATGGGCGGCCTTATCGCTTAAAGCGATCTATTTATTATATATCTGTGTATTACATTTATAAATATATCGTCATTGATATATATTATAGAATATAATAATGTAAATTTATATGGTACATATAGAGTTTACATTTGGTACTAGGTATAGAGCGCGTGTTCCTAAGTGGGAACAGTAGGCACGGGTGAGAACATAGCATCGTCCTGTCCACAAGCGCTAGTAGTCTTACGAGTACTAGCAGTGTGAGCGCCCGTTGCGAGTTCTTATCTCTATTTATCTTTAAAAAAATGGTTAAATATGCAATAACTCCTTGTAAAAACGATACTCGAAAACATACTAAACAGAATTCTAACATCACATTTCACCGGTAAGCCAATGTTTAATACTTTTAAGTTCAAAGCTCGTTTCGTTTCGCGGGGGTGAACAAGACGTGAGACGCGGGGTACACGTACCGCCCGCACTGCCCCGCAACCCCGCTAAGATTGCCGACTCAAATAGTGATGTGACGCGTTCGGCCTATTCGATAATGATGTTTGTTATGAGTTATGAGTATAGCGAGAAATAGTTTACACCGGCACATTATCTGCGCTTGCGATTTAAAATTCTAGTAATCTATATAAATAAAAATAAAATGCTGTTCTTTCGTAAACGCATCACTTTGCCTTTCTTATTTAATATCCCATACATATTTTACATAGGTAATACACATGCATCTTATACATTCATACATTAAAATAAATAATGTTCACTTACTAAAATTACACTTATAGGTATACAAAACATAACATACATACACAACAATAGGTGTCGACGTGTGTCCGTGTCACGGCGCACAATTATTACCCATCACTAGTTTACTTGCCTACGCTGCGCATTGGGCGACAAGTACGATACGCGCGCTCTATACCTAGTTATATGTATATACTCATACTCTAAGATGGTATAGTATTGGAAACTTCTTGATTATACGACGCAATACGCTTCTTTAAAAACAATATAGGCAGGCCTCAGTATGACGAAATACACAAGCTCCGCTACGCTGATTATGCTGAACCCGAGGAAGAGACTGAGAAGACCCCCAACAGCACCTGTAATGATTACAATTTTAAAAGTAACACGAAAACAACAGAAATACTGAGTTGTTCATATTCATAGGCAACTGCGTAAGATTATAATAAAATTCCAAAATTTATACAGCTCACAGTAAGTAAATTCAAACTTCGTGTAAAGACAATTCTAATGAAAAAAACACTATACTGTTCTTAAATACATAGAAGACAAAGATGCTTGGAACATTCCACTTCTGCAAAGTAGCCAACTGGTACTTAAGAAACAACATTGTAGAAAACCATTAAATTGTAACAAAATCTTTCAAACATATGCAGGGGCATATGTTTGAAACTACTCAGAAGATACGGCAAGAAGCTGAGGGCAGCTTCTTGCCGTATCTTCTGAGTAGTGGTTCTTTTGCCGATATGGTGGTAGTCATTGTGATAATTTGACGTTCAATAAGTGCGTCTGTGATGCCTAACTGAATAAAGGGATTTTGATTTTAAAAGAAAGTTAAAAGGAAGTAGGTACCTGTGTTGCTTACCTACGAAGTAATAATGATCATATTGTGCGTGTCGGTGCTGACCAAGAAACATATCGTCGTAGAAGTGGACGTTGATCTGCGTCACTTCACCACTGAAAAGGAAATACTTATCTGTCTATTCTACACTATAATAAAAATTAAAAAACCAAAACCTATATAAAAAAAATAAAAAACGGCTGTAACGATTTTGGTTAAACATGTCTAAGAACCTTCGTTAGAAAACCTGCTTTCAAATAAAAAAAAACCGCATCAAATCGGTTCACCCGTTTAAGAGCTACGGTGTCACAGACAGAAACACATAGTGGTCAAACTTATAACACCCTTACTTTTTGCGACGGGGGTTAAAAATGGAACTGAGCAAATTTTGTACATTGAAGATATATTTGTAAAGCCAACTGGGATCGTCTTTTTAAACCACGATTTTTAGAGTTTTCAATGTCTGTTGTAATGTTTGTTATATATAAACTCGGAAACTGCTGACGGATTTTAATGCGGTTTTCAGGGTTTTGTGGCATTAGTCCCATCCCAACTTAGATTAAGTATAGGGCATCTTACATCAAAATCGGTTGGGTGACGTGACTACGAAGATACAACTTGAGCTCGTCGTAGTACGCGCTCTCATATTCTGGGGAGGTCTTGCTATGATGGTCTTAGAAAAACGAACGTATACGAATATGGGCTTACTCTGTCTTTCACGCGGATGAAGTTGCTGAAAAAAAGCTAGTGAAGAAATACGTATGTATATTTTGAAAATGCTTCACTGCTTCAGCTTTAAGCAATAACTTTACTTTTTATTGGTGGCAGGTTTCTCGTATGCGAGAGGCCGTCTGGGTGGGTACCACCGCTTTGCCAGTTATTCAGCCGCCAAGCAGTAGTGCGCAAGCATTACTGTGCTCCGGTTTGAAGGACATTGTAGCCAGCGAAATTACTGGGCATTATGAGACTCAACAGCTAATTGTCTCAGGGTGACGAGCGCAGTGCAGCGCCGCGCAGGATTTTGCAAAATAAAGTTCTGGATGGTGCTGTTACTGTTATGGGTTGGTGTATTGCTTACAATCAGGCAAACGACCAGCTCGTCTCGTCATCCAGTTACATAAACTTACAGTTTAGGCTGCCCCCATTGACGAGAACTGCTTAGGTCTTTAGTCAAGTCGGAGTAGAAAACTTGGCTGGAGTAGATGACGTCATTGCACGACGGGTGACAAGACTGCGACTCCTCTTTGGTGCCTTGCTCATCGCTTTCTGCGTAGTACGCGTAGATGAGCTGTTCTTCTACTTTTGCTGATAACAAGAAAAGAAATTGATAGAAGATATAGATAATAGATAGAAGAAATTGATTGGTAGAAAGAAAAGAAATTGTATGACTCGAACGCCGATCCCGATCGCTTTCAAAGTTATCTTGTGATCGGTATTTGTTTATGAAATTGTCGAATTTTTACTGATTGGAACGCGGACTTAGAGTACTAAGTCCGCGTTCCAATCCTTATAAAGATGAAGATAAATTTATTTGTATTTCAACAAACATTACATATCATATACATTCAGAAGTGATTGACACAAGTTTTTATTCCTGGCTGGAGAACATTGGTACCCAAACTAGGAAACCTGTGTTGTGGCATACCAATACCTCCCGCCCCAAAGACGAAGTATTTATCTATGTCCCGCCCGACATAGCTAAAAAAGTATCAGCAGAGCTATTCTGTTAAAAACTCACTTCAAAATCCGCTGTACAACAGCACGGAATCCGCGCCAGCGCCAAATTGGTATTCTGAAAACTCGATCTCACCCAGATGCGCGCGGCGAGTGACGCGGCTTTGCGAGTTCGTAGCACGGACGTTTTTTTTTGTATGAGATGGTTAGTAATTTCGTATTCTCTAAACTCGACACATGATCAAATCACTTAAACTTGGTGATCGTCGATCGAGTTCGAGCTGTCAAATCAAAAGTTACTCTTACGCAGGTGATTTTAAGCAGCGATTGAAGAATTTCTGTGATTTGTGAATTCCAACCGTGTAGTGTAAAAATTTTATATTATGGCTCGATTGTTTCTGTTAGCAAGTTTGTTGGAAGAGGCAAACTCTCTTGATAATTACGAGTCCCGTCGTCAAGCACAAAATATTCGGAGACAGCAATTGTTATACCGCAACCAAGACTATGTGGCCACGTACAGACTTTCGGAAGAGTTAATTAATAGCCTCGAGAACGATTTAAAACCTATATTAAAAAGAATGCAGCGAGGATTATCAAAAAGAACAAAGGTTTGTAACTTTGCACTAATTGACCCTTCTCAAGTGGTTTAGCTGCTGAGACAGCAAGACACTAAAAAAACCGTACCTACCTTTAAAAGTAGGATTATAATGACTAGACTTGGTAACCATATTCTTGATACTTTTTCAGATTTTGTGCGCGCTATCATTTTTAGCAAATGGTAGTTATCAAAAAAACATTTGTAAAAATGTGTATACATTTTTATCACAATCGTCGACTTCACGATGTATTACTGAAGTGGTGGAAGCTCTAAACCATCCAACAATTGTGAGAAAATATATAAGGTTTCCACAGAATGCAGCAGAGAGACAAACGCTGAAAGAAAGGTAACACTTAGGTACCTACTTATTATTTAAATTAATTAAATTAAAGAAATCGAAATTGACTTTCGGGAGATAAACATGGTTGGCTACGTATAATACTCTTTGCAAACATGTTCAGTGGGCACCTATATACCTATGATGCCATATACAGACACAAATTAGGTACTGTTTGTACATAGGAAAAAATACCAAGTAAATATACGCTCATTACTATTATTTATTCTGTGATGTTTTCGCTAGTACCACCTAGTACTTATATAATTGTAGATCTCCATATAAAACATGTAAGGGATGCATTGAGTAAGGTACATTTACTGCGTAAGTATATTATGTCAAATGTTTTATCTATGGATTTTTTTCAGATTTTATGAAAAGTTTATGATCCCTGGCGTGATAGGATGCATTGATGGAACCTTTGTGGCCATGGTCAGACCTCGGGAGAATGAAGAAAGGTATTACTGCCGCAAAGGGAATCACGCACGAAATGTCCAGCTGGTAAGTAGCTATGCTATAACTACCTATTTACGAATGATATGACGTAGTACTTAAATAATAGGTAAATACCTAGAATAGTAACTAGCAACTTAATTTATTTCAGATAACTGATGCTGACTTAAATATATTACATGTGGATCCCACATTCGGAGGAGCAACTCATGACAGTTTTGTTTTTAGTCATTCTGACATAAAACATCATCTAGAGTCACTAGTAAACAATGGTGAAACTGTATTTTTGCTTGGTAAGTTAACACTAGATGTAAGTACGTAGGTAGTAGGCCAACTATCATATTGGATCTCAGGTAAATTATACGCGAAGTATAGAATATTCATAGCTCAGCAAACAATTGTCAGATTACTATAGAGTCTATAGATATATATATAAACTCATAAAAACTAAACTTTATTAACGAAACAACTTAATGAACTGTATGTATAAGGTATCGTTTAATAAATTAAACTAATTTCTTGGAACAAAAAGTAGATAGTAATAAATCTAATTGGGTTTCCAATTACATATGTGTTTTTTGAAGAAATTAATAGTATTTTTTTTATCTTACAATTAATTACTTACCTACTACTCCGTAACGTAATCACATACGAACTGGTAATTAATTTAATTATTTGGTCCATGATATATATGTAATGTTTACTTTCTAGGAGACTCGGGATACGTACAGCGTCCCTACCTGATGACTCCAGTGCCCGACGCCAGGGAAGATACACCCGAGAGTCACTACAATAAATTACATTCCACCGCGCGAAACACGGTGGAGAGGACAATAGGCCTATTAAAAGGTCGATTCAGATGTCTTCTGGTACATCGGGTGCTTCATTACCATCCAGACATGGTGGCAAAAATTGTCATTGCATGTTGCGTTCTCCACAATATGTGCAATAGAGCGGGCTTGCCAGCGCCTTGTTTGACGGTTTCTGAAGCCGAAGGAGAGGCTAACTTTGGTGCAAGAAGACGAAGGGAAGGTCAGCAGGACATGGAAGACATGGATGACATCGCTGTTGGGCGGACACATCGTCAACAACTCGTTAATAGTTTGTGGAGGGCTCGGCACATTTGAAATTTTAAATAAAACAAGTTATGTATATGAATTCATTGTCTTCTTATATATTCGGTTAACGCTTCACCTATACGCGTAAGAGTTGAGATCAGCATGCGGTCCCTCTCCCGGTCGCTTTCGGCAGTTTCTCGGCGCCACTGCGCATTTATCATTTCCGCCTCCACCCGCTGTTCCTCGACCCGCAAAAACCTTTCCGAAAGACTTGTTAATTGGCTCCGACGTTGTGAGGGTGGGGATGCCGCTACAAGTCTTCTGCGGTAGTTGCGGCGAGGAGCTGAAAACCATAGGCAGAGTAAATACTTAGCTGGTACCATTAATAGTAATATATATTCATGTAGGTATAGGTGTATAATTTTAAATAGTCATCATCATCAGCCCACATCAGTCCACTGCTGGACATAGGCCTCTCCCATAGCACGCCACTGAGCCCGATCTTCGGCTTTCCTTCTCCAGTCGCTACCAGCAACCCTACGTATATCGTCGCTCCATCTAGTCGCAGGGCACCCTACACTACCTTTGCCGATTCACGGTTTCCACTCTAGAACTCGTCTACCCCAGCGGTTATCGGTTCTGGTCGGTTTAAATAAAAAACTTACTAGTGTAAGTACGGCGGGCTGGAGACCGCAGCGGTGGAGGAGACAGCATGGAGGGCGCGAGCGGCGGGGACAGGCGGCGGCGGCGGCTCGCGGGCCGAGAGGGCCCTGCGACGGGCTCGGGGGGTGACAATTCTTGTGGTTCGGATTGGCGTCTCCTCGTGTCAAAGATTGTTGCCTGAAATTCATTTTTCCACATGAGAAATGTATTGACTTGAACCTATATGCACCATACCAAACTATTATATTTAAGATAAGATAATTTCATTACTTACTGTAGAAGTACTAGATCCCATGCTTGTGACTGGAACATCTATTTCTCCACGCTCGCTTATGGTTTCTATTTGTTGGCTTATTGTCTGGAAAAACATGACTACCATAAATAACAAAGGAGATTTTATACTAAAATTTCATGCGAAATAATAAATAATTTGGTACTAATCATAATTGCTGATTGGCTGACTGCCTTCAACTTGAACTTGAAGTACTAAAATTTAGTCAGTTACAGTACTAATATTTTGTTTTATAATGAAAGAGAAAGAAAGAAAGAAATAATTTATTTTTGACAAGACTGCACACAACAAACAATAGTACATACACAAGTGTAGGATAACAAAATAAGACAAATTTATAAGACCAAGACAAACAATTACAACATGTGTATGGAGGATCCCTGCCGTGTACAGTGCAGCCAAAAAAGGTCTGTGCTCAGCATAATGTTGTGAAGAATCCACAACGCTGGTTTTCAGCACAGGCCCTTGGTTGGCCCTTGGTAATGCAGTATAGGACATAAGACTAAATTTTAAAAAATGTTACTATTTTGTTTTTAGTGATTCCTTAGTCATTTGTTACAGAAAATAATGTATATTTAATTCAAATACCTCCACATAAGCAGTCTGTGGAATATTAACATCCTGTTGAACAATCTGTGATAACGGGTCCTGGAAAGATTAGGTAAAAATTAATAAGAATCTGTCTATCATCTATTATCTATAAATAGTATAAAAAATCACTGCCGTTTATTGAATTTTAGTACCTTTAAACTACTTAACCTACTTGATGACTTTTAATGCAATTTTAACCAAATCTTAGAAAAAAATAGGATGTATAATCAATTAATATAGCACCCATGTGAAACCAGTCCGGGTCACTTGTCATATCAAATAATTATATATTTATAATACAAAAAGATTATAATATTAAATGATCTTACCAAAGATTCTTCCGATTCTGTGACATTGAATACTTCAGCACCTGTGGGTAACGCATGTGCTGCTACTGGAGGGGAATCCTGAAATAATAATAAGAATATCATATTTATTAATTATTACACCATCATCTAAGAATAAAGTTTGTTGATTGCAAACAATAAAAGCATCTATTGCATATATGACCTAAAACAAGTAGGTAACATAAGTCTCACATGGAATGGTTGGATAGCAAGATGTTGATCTCCAACAGAGAATCCTTCGCCACCCATTAGAGAAAGGATTTTCTCTTCCATCTCCGACAGCTCCACCACTTCATTGCCACCACCAGTTCTTCGTCTCGCAACCGAACGTAGCATGCCCTTTTTTTTCACAGCACTTTTTTTGTCGGTCCAGTACTAAAAATGTACACATAATTTACTTATATAAGATCATTTATATATATGAATATAACAACACTTTACTTCATACAGAGAAACAGAGAAAATCTACAACTACTACTAACTTTAGCCCACTGTTTCCATGTCTTTATGGCCCCACCCATGCTATTTAATTCTATGGACAAACGCTGCCAATGTCTGCGAGCACTTTCTCTCGCACTCGCTGTCCTTAAGTAGCCCTTGGCCAATGACGGATTTCTTTCCATGGATTGTACCAAAGCCTCTACTTGAGTAGGTGAAGGGTGCATTGAACGTTCAACAGGACTGAAAATGATATTTTAACACATTAACAACTTTGTAGAACAATATTTTGCTTTATGTAGAGATCAAAGTAAAGCTATTGAATTAATGAATTTATACCTATGAGTTCACTTGTCAATAACATCTTCTATCTCTAGCATCAGCTATATGTGATGGTAAATGTGCACTAGATAGGTAGTGATATGTTACTAAAATAATTATCTTACACATTCAATCATGATTATCGTGACACTTTACAAGGATAAACGTTGATAGAATAAAGTTTAGATGTTATGGCATATTACTTACTTCATAATTTTATTATTCACTTGGGTACACAAGCAGAGAGAACTTCGTTTATACACAAGAATCAAAATACACACAGCTTGTTATTTGTTGATGTGAAATGGACGTCTCGTTCAAAGAGCTTCAAAAACTTAACAACTTCAAAAACTTATTTAATGGCTCTTACGTAAAAAAATATCATCGCACACTATAACCACTTGAAATTCTTTAAAATAAGAAGTGGCGCCTGTGCCTCGACGGCGCTGGCGCCGGCCGCGCTCCGCCACATTTTTTGTTTACAAACATACAAAAAAATCTTCCAATAAAATTCAAACTTTCAAAGAAACTTTGCCAACTTCGGTCAGTGCTGCTAGACTAAACACTTTCTTCACCGAATTTCCCTTCCTGACGATTACTAATAACAAGTTAATATGGACTGGCTAAAGACCGTATTAGGGGCCTATGGATAGATTATGTATAGTCAAACAGCTACACAAGCGACACAGTAAACAAACAAATTTTAAAATTGTAAATTTGCAAAAAGTTATGATAAGTTTGATAAGCTAATGTTGACTGGAATTGTTGTGAAAAAGGACTTAATATAGTCATTTGAAAATCAGTAAATCACATACTTAGACAACGAAGTGCAAGCTTAAAAATCAAGACGAAAGAATAGCAGGAAAGGTTGGTGTTTTGAGCATCTCTAAAGCATAATGTCATCAATCATCATAATCATAATTATGTAATTTAAATGCACCCACACATATATCACATCACTTATGGCCCAAAATATTTACGCGCATAAGCACCTAACCCCTAGCAGGATGAAGTTGCAGTGTTCTTTCCTTTTCCATAAAACAAATCACAATAATGTTAAGTATCTACCTAGTTAGGGACATCATTCAATTCCATTCAATTTGTTTATAAAGCATGAAATATTACAGGTGGTAAAAGTATTGTACCAGAGGTTTAAATTTATAAAAAGGAAGTAATAATAATTCTTACATATAATTATATATAAAATGGTTACATGTGATTGGTTTCAAACAGTAAGTAGTAATTATACTTTTCCCGAGTTAAGTAGGAAGTCATAAATAATAGCAACACTTTAGTTCATACGTCATGTAAGAGGCAAATGTAGTAGTGCCATAATAATTAAGTTTAAATGTTTAAAATGGTACTTATATATTATAATTCAACTAGAAAACGATACAAATAAAGTAGGAAAATTGAAAATAACAATTATACGCCTGTATTTAGAAAATATTGCCTTAAAGAAAAAACCGGTAAAACATGATTCACATATTTTAATTAATTTTCTTCTATGGCAATTAGTTAGAATGGTGCTACGAACTCGACAGTGACGTCATTGCCGTAGAACTCGCTTCGACATCACTTACGAAGAATAGTTGTACCGGAATACCAAATTAAAATCTCGATGGTCACTGAGTGAACGCTCGGCGGTCCGTCGATAAACAAATAGAAGTGAGATCTGATTTAACAGAATAGCACGGCAGATAAAGATTACAAAAAAGGTTTGTATTTAGTAATAATATGTATGATTCATGCAGTTTTATGTAGGTATATATATTATCCCAATCACGATCGCTAAATATGATCGATATCAGTTTGAAGGATGCTAACGCTTTGTAAATTTGAAATTGAAAGCTATCGGGATCGGTGTTCAAGTTTGTTGATTCCCCTGCAGGTGTTAATATTTCATTACGCTAGACGTTTCAGTAGCAAATTATATGTGGTAATGATTTGGCACTAACCTTTGACTTTGTTGATGCACACATAGTCTATTTCTGTAGAACAAACTGGGTCCCATTCCTTCTTTCCTGGAAAATAAAAATATGTTAATTACTTAAAAAAATATCTTAATATAGTTTAGTTGTTACGGTGAAGATTTATATACATACTACAGTATAAACAACAGCTTTGTGCATGACTAGAAAGCATTCGGCCACTTTCTGATGATTTTAACCATGCTACCTCTGCCTCTTTCTTAAAGATGGCTCATTTAGATTGAAAACTTACTGGGCCAGTTAAAAAGTACACAATCGCACATCTTTTTCGCCTCCTGAATCAGTAGATCATGTTTGCAGTTACTATCCGTATAGAATTCATAATATTCCAACTGCCTTTCGTCCTGGAAGAAGCATTGCCTTTGTCCCGGGGCCAGGTAACGAAGACCAGAGTCAGTTTTGTAGGTGAGTGGGTACACTTCAACTGTGGTCATCCGGTCCATGGGGAGACGGATCACGGTGCTGGTGTAGACGTGGTCGGTAGGAGAGCTGATCAACACCTGCATGTTAAAAAAACCGTATTAAAACCGTACCGTACCGTTAACTTTATTAAAAATACCGTAAAAACGGTTCGAACCGTAAGGAGCTCGTATGCTCGTAGCTCTCAGACGAATGGTAATCAAAGGTTATTCTTATTTTTGGTTCACTGGACCCTCCCATATAAACACCGCAAGTTGCAAAACGTCAAGTGATATCCGCTTAGCCTCACTAGCTGGCCTTTGGGGTGGAATATGAGATTTGCTGAATGCCTGAATGATTGTGTTATACATACAACCTCATTTAGCGTCAATTTTTTTTAATGTAATTGCAACGAGCTGTTAGTTCACCTTATGGTAAGAATCACACCTGCACATAGCAGTTGCAGCAGCACCCAGTTGTTAAATCTTGTGCGCTACTGCACTGCGCTCGTCACCTTGAGATGCTTTGTGATTTCGCTTGAAGTGGTGCTCTTCAAACCTAGCAAAAGTTTGGTAATCCCCAAGGTGGATTCTTGCAAAGGAGGCCTAACACTAAAATACGTAATAGTCATTTAGTAGTTTTGTTAAACACCACCGATCATGAGTGGCACGGGCTTTCAAGTGTGACAATCAATGGCTAAAATATTTACAGACCTTGAAGAACACTCACAGTAAACCCCAAGCTGTTCCCATCACACGCAAACTGGTGCTCACTGGTGTTCAAGTACAGCTCCAACCCAAGACCGTTGCTTTCTCCCGACGCCATCACCCTTAATGGGGTCATGGTGGGGTCCGGTGGAAAAATTTTAGGGTACCCAATATCGAGGCCCCATTGGAGGCCGGCTGGAGACGCCTGCTCGTTGAAGGATTTCTGCCAGGGATAGGTGTCATTGGTCCTGTAGATATAATAAAAGGTTCCTAATTAGTTTAAAGTTATTAGACAAAGTAATTAAGTATTTTGCCTAATTCTTTGTTTAATGAAATTTTCAAACATTTTAACCTGATTTATCAGTCTAGTTTCAAGTCGCACTTGACCAGTTCGAAAGAGTTTTGAGCCTCTTCATTAGTGAATCACTCCGCGTCTTCGGCTTTGACAATTAATTTATTATACCTTCCAGTTGCTTCTTGCTGTTGGAAAATACGGGGACAATGAAACGATATCATATCTACTCATATTATACAATTTAGTGCTCACTACAAACTCGTGCAGATAAACCATTTTGGCTCCATTTTGATTTCGCTTATCTATTCCTCAATATACAATCTGGGAGCATTTAAGTCACGAGTAAACAGGTATAATCTTGGCAAGCGTGCTCCATGGTATACCGCATCACCGCTTAGCGTGAGGTAGGTTGATATTGTAGTCAAACGTAAGCCAATTAGCAATTTTAAAAGCTATATATGCACTAATCTGATGGTTTACTGACATCCCATTTAACGGTAGACTGTTGAATGCATAGCACAGTCCGTAGTTAGTGAAGATTGGCTGGAACAGATCACAGCAGTGCTCGGTCTCCCACTTCAGGTCGTGCATCACTGGCCAATTGCAGGTCTTGATCACATCGTTACACGTGGGAGAAGCCTGTAAGTCAACATAGTAGATCAACTTAGCGAAGATACTAAGTAGGTGGTATGCCTCAAGTATGCGAGAGGCCGTCTGTGTAGGTACTACCGCTTTGCCAGTTATCTGCTGCCAAACAGTAGTGCGTGAGCATTACTGTGTTCCAGTGTAAAGGGCATTGTAACCAGCGAAATTACTGGGCATTATGAGACTTAAGAGCTATTGTCTGAGGGTGGCGAGAGCAGACAAGTGCAGTGCCGCAGAGGATTTTGTTGTTCTATGGTTGGTACTGCAACTGTTATGGGCAGGCGTTTTGCTTACCATCAGGTGAACGACACTCAATATCATAAAAAAGGTAATCGGACGCTTTTTTTATAAGTTGGTATAGTATCCGATAAGTGTGTGTGGCGTGTTGATAAAAACTTACTTTGAGGATAAAGTCTTGCAACAAACTCATTTGCTCCATGTCTAGTCGCCGTTGCGTGAGCTTTCGATACGCCATACGGGGACATACCAGGGATGCGAAGAACTGTTCTAAGCTGAAATCCGTATATTGGTAAGTATTATAAAATGCGGATTTCATTCTCTAGAATGTGATTTGTCGTGACTTTTAGAGAATAAGCACCGATAAGATGCCGATCCTCACTATAAGCTACTAACTAAGAGATATCTGAGTTATGAAAATAAGTCCAATTGATCTTTAGTGTTCTGATAGAAAAACGTTTTTTTTATTATGAAATGGGCTCAAGTTTGACAACAACTGACCTGGTAGTAAGCGTAGTTGCGGTCTAAGGTGGAGCACGTTTGCCCATGAGGTGCCTATTCACTCTTGTCTTATAAAAACCCAGGTTGTAATTGGAAGCAAATAAGTATTCTGGTAGAGAATTCCACTCCTTAGCAGTACGCATATTGATAGAGTCAGCGAAGCGCTTTGTGCGGACTGTCTTTCTATAGTTGTAGTGTAGTAGTTAACACGATGTTGCGGGATCATTTCCCGCTACGGATCAAATATTAGCTTTTTTCAGTGCTATTTTTCGTATACAAATTTTTATATAATATATTTAGGAGCGAAGCAAAGTACCCAAAAGAAATGTGAATCGACAACCTTATTTAAGAATTTTAATGTATAAATTGAAATTGCTTCAGCAGGATTCGAATCTACGACTTCTAAATACCGTCTCGACCGACGCCTTAATCGCCTACTTTAACCACCAGGCTACCAATAATGCATAAACAATTATCAGCTTTAAGTTGTCTCAACCACCGAAATACTGAGTAACGTTAGTAAGCTATTCCAATAATTGGCGGATACTGTATTACAGTCACCCTGTGTTGAGGGCGACTCCATTAGCGCTAAATTGGCTTTTCCTGTCAGCCTTTGACAAAGCAAACGAAGTTATTATAAAAAATGTTTAGAAAAATATATTGATCACTTTATAGATTACCAAAGGTATGTATTAAAATGCTTTATTAAAAAAAAATGTGTGTGTGTATCTGTATGATAGAGATAGAACGAATGTAGTCAAGTGGTAAAATGTGCGCCTTACGATATATGCACCCGACTTTGTATCGCGATTCGGCCCTGCACCAATGACTTAAGTATAGATACTTACCGTGAAGGAAAGTTTACGATCTTTCAGGAAACCCACTTACAAGTTTAAAACCCCCGACGCAAAAAAGAGGCGAGTTATAAGTTTGACCACTATGTGTGTCTGTCTGTGGCACCGTTCCTCTTAAACGGGTGAACCGATTTGGATGCCGTTTTTTAATTTAGAGCAGGTTTTCGAGCGGTGGTTCTTAGACATGTTTTATCAAAATCGGTTCAGCTGTTTTACTTCTTATAGATTTTTTGTGTCCGGAGTGTTTCAATTTTAGTTTGTTTTTAGTTTGTTTTTATTTTGCTTCGGCTGTGTATGTAAGTACCTAATACTCGTACTACCCACCGAACAAAGCCATATGCCGTCTAGCAAACCGGCCACAATGGCTGTGACATAAGATGAGATTGTGGCCATCTCTATTTTGGCCTTAGGAAAATACATAGAGGTGAAGACTACGTAGAATGTCATATAAAAAAATCGCTTCCCTTCTACATAAAGAAAATAGAATATCTACTAAAGAAATAACCTGTACTAATCGATAATAGTCCCCAAAGCCGCGGCCACTGCAACATTCCATTACACGAATATCTCATCTCATTAATGTTGTAAACGTTTGTTACTCTGTGGAAGTGTGTTTGTGACAGTCTTCATTTCTCTGTTTTGTGACATCAGTGAACAGCGAGTAATAATTAGATATATATATAGATACCTACTTATTTTCACTGTTCTAGATAAACAGTGATTGCATGCCAGGATGACGTCCCTGAGAAAGGGTTTTTTTTTTGCCTCTTTCTGAGGAGTTTGGCGTCGCACGTTGTGCATTTGCCAGCGTCTTGTTTTTTGTTGTTTCGTAGACTTATTATTAATGTACATATTCGGTTTTTTACTAAAGCGGATATACCATAGGAAATATTAATAATAGGGGAATAAGGATGACGATTTTACTGGAAAGGATCAGGTAGGTTATTGTGCTCTATAAATATAAATAGGTTGTCATTGATGGGAAGACCTTTGCACAGCAGTGGGACAGTACAGGTCCATAAAATAGTATTGTAAAGTAGATACGCTTCTTGTAATATCCTAGTACTGTTTGGCAATATTTAAGTTACATAAATTTTGCATTATTCTTTTAATTAAATATAGATAGGTCCTAAGATAATTATACTCATATACTCCCATAAGTATTGCAAAGCATAACTCAATCGTTTACAAAATATTTTAGTGTACGTTCCGACCTTTGTCAAACGTGACAGCCAAGATTGGCTCAACACAGTTATGAATTTATGACTTAGGGGAAAAGGCTTACAGCCTGCATCAGCCGGAAAGAGCTGCCAATAATGTTGATAACGATTCATGAAGCGGTATAGAGATATAATAGGTTGAGGTGGACGATACTCACTCATCCAACTGCGAAACGTTGTCATACGTCAGCTTCACATGCAAGTGTGGGCACAGCACCACCGTTGGGAACGGAACTGCCCACACGGGCGAGGGTACGGAGTCGATCACGTTCACAAACGGCGTGGAGGTCCACTTGGAGACCAGCTGGATGATGTTCACGGCGCAAATGGCGACGCTGATTACCATGATGATCACCCAGGTCGTACGCTCGCGTATGCTGAAGCTGGGTTCGAAGATATATCTAGGAAATTAGTATTTTTGGAGTAAGTCAGAGGTGCTTCTTCTTCGATAATTATAATACATCTTTGCGTAGCCTATGCCTAATCTATAAGCTAGGGAATCATGAAATGCAAGAACCATGGTCCCACAACACCCAGACGCAAAACAAATATAATGCGCTCTTTTTTAATATGCATCATTTGTCCTGTAGCGGTAATCGAACCAGCAACCTCCATGGAAAAGACTAAAGCTGCTTAATCACTACCATTACACCACAGAGATTGTCAAAGAGAGATTCTAATACAGCTTCTAACTATAACTTACCATCTTCTTTGTATACAGGTACCTATGGTACATACCTTGGTACCTACGTATTTTATTATAGACCGTTTAGTTATTATACAGACGGCATATTCACAGGAAACGTCGAAATTACTCCAAGGCTTCAGATATTTTGAAAATCCTTCTTCTGCATGTTATTAGATCAAACTTAGACTTACGTCACGATCGCGAGTTACCTGAGATTTAAAAACTAACACATAATTTAAAATTTATGTAGCAATCGCGGTAATCTTGGTGTTTAATCTTCAAGGCCATATTTTCAACGATTAATGAAACGGCTGCTAAGCCTTCTTCTTTGAATAGGTTATCCATTATTCAAAAGTCTGTTACAATGAAGCAATTTAGGCACGCCTGCGGTTTCGTTGTATTTCACTACTTTTGGTGTCAATAAGATAATAAGTATCTTACCTAGTAGGATGTAACTGAGTATTTCAGGTTACGTAGTGGTTATTTCATAACAAATAACTAACTGGACTGAATAGCGCAAATTAACAAATTACATCACTAAGTGAAACCTTTCCTGGGAGAACCACGTCACCGAGATCGGTGAAAGAATGTATGGTTCCTTGCACGGTTTGAAACGCTTGATAAACTTTACCTGACCACGCAAGAGTAACTCTTGCCACTTCTCTACTCCTTCCTATCCTTGACTATGCGGGTGTGTGTTAGCCTGTCGCCACTGAAGAACAACTAAACAAGTTAAAACGCCTACTCAATCTGCGTATTTGCTACATATGTATGGTCTGCGTAAGTACGATCATATATGTATCTCATTTCCGTCATCAATTAAAACGGCTAGATGTCCGCTCTCACCGCAACGCACACATTGTATCTCTCCTTTACAATATCCTTCATAATCCCTATACTCTCACCTATTTAAAAGATCGTTTTACATACCTGTCTTTCCTCGACACCGAGGTTAACTGGAAGAGAGCAACACAAATATTTTCGGGGCCTGTGAAGCGCAACAGAATAAAAACGAAAAGAAGACTAACTTGACCCCATGTAACGATCCTCCATAGAAGAACTGCTTCAATCCTCTAACTACTTCTGCAAACCACTTTTCGAATATCGATCTGTCGTCGTGTTCAGGTATGAACGTCTTCAGTTTATCCTTCTTCGAACCTTCCAGGACTTCTGGGCTAATATATTTGAAGTCTTTGAGGTAAAAATCACGGAGGTATACATTTTTGGCGATGTTTCCGTCCGATGGAATTTTCGGAATGTTCATCCGGTGAACTTTGTTTCTTTTTAACAGGCCTAACATTTTAATAAGTTCGAGAACTTTCTATGCATAAGACCGCTAGTAGAGTAAACGCCGTTGTTACCTTGTACGGTTGTTAAATAGACATTGCAGTCCTATGCACTTTATTAATTGAGTTAGAAAGTGTCGATGGTTGTCACAAAACTAGCTACTTGCCCTGGCTTCCCACGGGTGACAATATAAATTCAATGTATAATTACTACATTTACCATTCCACATAGGTACTTTCCTCAATAAATTCTCAGCTTGTGATGCAAGCACGGAGTTTAGATTCGCGTTAAAGGGTAAATGTATGCCCAAAAAAGTAGTTTTCATCTCTTGGTCGACGTAGTTGTCCTGGTTTGTCCAACTACTATGGCTTATTATACATTATATTGCTATTATCGCGAAGCTTTAATTATTTATCAAGTTTTAAATATTGCTTAAAATGTAGAGCTAACCCTTACTCAAACGATATTACGAATGATTAATTTGTGACACTATTTGTTCTAGTTGTACTGTAACTGTTAGAAGCACTTAGCAATATTGCTGATAGCCAACAATCGATGGAAGGCGCATTATTGAGAATCGATTTCTATAAACATAACTTTAACTCTTTGTGGCGTAGTGGTAGGACACGCCTGAGTCGATAGGATTCGTTATCAAATCTAATTCTTCACGAAATGACGTCGGTAAAAACTATAGTATCGTCATAACAATGCCAATTTTGTTGAGCCTTAAGCAAAAAAGAAAAGTAATAAAAAACCACTGCTCGCAATTTTCACCTCTACTTTCTTCAGTTGTTAAAACTTTAGATAGAAATAACGGAGCGCCGGCGGCAGATTGAGGGCTTATTGTAAAGTTAGCAATCAGTTGCAAATGTAGACGGCGGGCGCGGCGAAGAGGTATTGCGTCTTGTTATTCTTTTGCGGGGGCCGCGGCCGTGCTATTGGCGTGGTTTCACAAATTGTGTAGGATTGATAGATGGGACTAATTAGAACGTTATTTCGTCAGTTATCCACTTAAGCGCCATCATCAAATTTGTGTGATGTAATATGTTTCTCATTAGTGAACTACTCTCGCTTTGCACGTTTGCACTGAAACTTTCCGGAAAAATATCCGACGAATACCGTATCAAAATCTATCTAATAGGTTAGAATTCAGCGAATATAAAGACAGACGCCAAAACTAGACTCAAAAACTGTATGCTACATCAAAATGGGTTGAGTGATAGCTTGATCTCTTCGTAGTACGCGCTCTCATATACTGGGGAGGTCTCGCGTAGCGCTGCATACCAACCAGTAATATTAACCTACAGAGCGCCTCTCTTTCTATCGCATAGCACTTATCTCTTCTGACGCGGCACGTGTAACGACGCGCGACCCGCAGTCGGTGTCCGGCTATGAACTTGCAGCTTCGTACCTGCAGTGCGGAGTGCGCTAGGCCTGCTTATACCCTGGATTAACAAGTAGGCTGCTCTTTTAAACCGCAGGACGCAGCTAGTTGCTATTACAATTACAAATCATCTCTTATTAGAGACTATTTTTGGTTCCATCAAATTATATTTCTTACCTCGTCTCATCAAAGGTTTCTTTAAATGTTATAGCGTCTATTTTATAAAGCTGTCCAATAAAACAACCCTTTCTTGAAACAAGAAAGCAAGAAAGGTTTTCCAGACACCGGAAGTATTGAAAGTCACCAGTCCATTAATTGGCGGTTCCACTCAATTTCCGTTTGTTAAAGGAAGTTATGAAGTTCGAAGTCAATGAAATTGGATTTCGGATTGATCCATCGGCTTTTGAGTTGTATGTCATTTTGAAAATTGAGATTGTTATCTTTAGAATCGCTTACCACTTATCTATCATAGATACAATAATCACTACGTCCCCGTTTATTATTTAGTTGTTAATAGAGCGAGTATGGCTCAGTGGGAGCACGTGCGACTTTCGACCCGACGCAACCGAGCTCGAATCCCGCTGGCCCCGCACCACTGACTTTCTTAAGTTATGTGCGGATTTAACACTCGCTCAAAAACCAGTGAAGGAAAACGGCATGTCCAAGAATTAATTAAAATAGTCCAAGGACATGTGACAACCACCAACCCGCACTGGGTATGCGTGGTGGATTATGGCCCATAATCTCTCTACGAGATAAGGCCCGTGTCCCAGCAGTGGGAACGTGATGGGCTGATGATAGCGCGACAAGAATCTAGAAGAACACGCTTTTATCATTGGCGACGTCATCTTGACGTTGGCAGTGGCGCCCCACCTAAATATCACCCGAGTTAATGCTAGTTCTTGACGTAATTTCCTAAGTAATATACTAGCTGCCGTCACCGTCTCCACCTGCGTAGATAGTTTTCAGGGATTAAAAGTATCCCATGCATTCCAGAATCTAAAGAACCACAATGTAAGTAGGTACCGACATCAACTAATTGCAAATTATTAAGAATAGGTAAGGTAAAAAAAGATGAGTAGGTGAAGACAGCATGCATAATTTCTGTAATTAAGTTTAACATAATTATATTAGAGCGATTTTTAACATAATTATAAGATTTCATTAAAATCCGTTAATTGAGTTATGTATCCATCCTCACCTTAGCATTTATAAGTGGGATAGAATAGAGAGTGCACCAGATAAATGCATCGAAGCTTCTTTTTTTGTTGAAATTAAGCAATGAGACGAGCAAGTCGTTCGCCTGGTGGTAAGCGCCACGCCTGCCCATAACAATTGCAGTGCCATCCAGAACTTCACACCGTGGTGAGTGCCATACAGATTCCTATGTTAAAGTTTATACGAGTAAAGTATAATATTTTTTATAGTTTTGAGCCATTTCCAAACGATCATTATCTTTTATCATTATTATCGATTAATTTCACAAACTTTTTAATTTGTAATTTTCAATGTTCAAGTATCAAGAATATAAGTGTCTCTGTAGTTTCAGTGCATGAAGTCCTGAAACCTTACAGTGTGAAGGATCATTCTCGTATTTCACAAGTCAGTAGTCACTAGCTACCGTGTTAGTGTATGTAGTTTTCTATATGTTTTCTTACATATATTAAAAGTGCTATAAGTATCAGGTTTGAATTTTTTCTTATAATATTTATGTTTTGGAAATTCTTCATATTAATTTATAACAAATTTCAACATCGTAGCATAATAATTATAATGTAATATAAAAATAAATTTATGTATTTATTTTTTTAAATAAATTTATGTTTTTATTACCTGCCAAGTTTTTGACAACTTGATTGAAATTTATTATGACGTCAGTTAGTGACCATGACCATTTAACTACTCAGTAAGTACTAATTACTTTGAATGATAAAAAAAGCGTACGGAATCTCGCTAAGCAACAACTGAAGCATAGCCATAGTGGTGGCGTTGTTTGTTTGAGTGGACGGAGGGCCGAATACAAGCCGATGAGATGGACGATCGGCATAACATTACGTAAATGTGTGCGTCTGGCTTGTGTACGAAAGGGCGGACCGTCATAGTTTGAGTGCTTCACTTTTGAATTTGGCAAAGCGGCGTCCGCCTTTTTTTTCGTTCAAATTTAATACTTTTAAGCCTCTTAAATAATATGTATTATGTAGTGATCATTTGTTTTACTGACCGCATGAACTGATAGATACTTAAGCGTGCCCTAGCATGCTCCTCCTCAAATATGATAGTGGCGTGTCAAGGGTTACTGATAACTGATAAGTCCATTCACTCCAATATTAATTCGGTCAAATAGAACTAACAATGTAAAGAACAGAGTTGATCATATTAAATCAAATTAGAAAAATAATGCATTTAACTGGATTCGAATCTCACGAGCTCTAGCGCTTTGCACTTCATCCAGCTCATCCAGCTCATCCAGCTTCATCCTGCCTTTGCGACTGAAAGTTGTCTATCGCATTGCATATGGTCCGAATTGCCGTTTCGCTCTGAATTGTATATGTAAATTTAAATACAGTCTCTCTTCGTAAGTTCCCGTTTCATTTCATCCTCTGCGACCTCGGCCTGCCTAAAGGACATCGATATAACCCCGTTATATAATATTTATTTTACTATGAACGGAGGAACCAATTACACATAGAGAAGCTTTTGATAACTTTCGTATGTCAGTTACTGTGTTTTTGTATTTACTGTGTTTTTCGTATGTCAGTAAACGGCAAACCTGATGATTTATCAATCTATCTATCCATCTTATATATCTATACTATTATAAAAATGGAACTGAGCCAATTCTGTACATTGAAGATATTTTTGCACACAACACGAATGAATGGTTTTTAGATTTTTTGTCTGTTTGTTTGTTTATAGACTCTCAAACTACTGAACGGATATTAATGTGGTTGTCAGGGTTTGGCAGCATTATTTCCAACTTAGATTATAGGGTATGTTACATCAAATTCGTTTGGGTGATTACGAAGATACAGCTTGATCTCTTCGTAGCACGCGCCATCTTAGCAAGACCTTCCCCAGTGTATGGGAACATTGGGGAAGGTCTTGCTAAGATGGTTTTGGAAATGAATACGAAAATTGCGCGGACGAAATCGCGGAAAAAAAGCTAGTATATATGTTACGGCTAAAAGCCGAAGTGCGGCTACACCTAGTTTTAGCCGGCTACAACTAGAAGCAGCCGGTTACATGCGGTTAAACTTAGATATATCCTACTTATCTTCGGTTAGAACTAGGTTTAGCCTTCATCATAGTGGCTAGAACTAGGTGCAGCCGCACACCAATCAAACGTATAAGGGGCAGCCCTCGGTAGGTTAGGGTGAGGCGGGGGTGGCCCTGGGCCACCCCAACGCCGCGAACATGTATATTAGATATAATATAATGTAGATTATCATCTATCACTTCAATCTATCAATTCAATAGATTATAATCTACTGAAAAATAATGCGACGGTTCACAATCTTTCGACAGTTTACAATCTCGCATAAGATACATCTAAGTTTAACCGCATGTAGCCGGCTGCTTCTAGTTGTAGCCGGCTAAAACTAGGTGTAGCCGCACTTCGGCTATCAGCCGTAACATATATATGACTTAATATCTTATGCGTCGGGGTGATAAGCGCAATGCAGTCCTACGCGGTGCTTCTTATGGTATTGAAAGTTCTGGCACTGCAATTGTTATGGGCATGCGTGGCACTTACCATCAGGCGAACGACATGCTCGTCTCATCTCACTCAGTAGGTACTACAAAAAAAATATATTTTTAATAAAATGCTCAAGACTGCAAAGTCGCTCTACTTTTATCTATCTAAACATAACATGACATAACTAACGAGTTGTTCTACAACATAACTACTGTACATTACGAAACTGTTCATTAACTGTAGTCGTAATAGGTGGTAGTTCGTAGGGACAATTTGCGATTGCTAAATATTATTTCTACCTCTTATGTAATAGTTTAAACGCGTGTGTGTGTTATCAATTACAGTGGTTGATTTTTTTGTGAGATTGTAAAGAAATGTGCGTATTATATAAAAAATAACAGGTGACCAAAGAGCTGGCGCTTATCTCAGCCAACGAATTAGTCTGGCCGTCAAAGAGGTAACGTCGCCAACTTTTTGGACACCTTACCCGCAGACGGTGACCTAAATTCTGCCTTTTATCTTTCAATTTACTTTTAATTTTGATGTAGGTTAGTTTAGTGTTTATCACTGCATATATTTGTATATAATTGACTATAATGTATGTATAAAAAAAGAAGTATATTTTATAAAAAAAAACAATAGGTATACTTAAATAGTTGAACCGTAACATTTATGATAAGTTAGTAGACCCTTGAAATATCGATATCAGAACTTTACTAATATCGTTATAGGTATCAGGATTGTAGGCGGGAGGAAATTGTCTTGAATTTTAATATGAAACCTGACCTTTGAATTTTAATATGAAAAACTGTAAATCTAAGGGTTAAGTAAAGATTAATGGCATATACCACTAATGTAAGATCTAAAAGCCATTTTATCGCCTTTGTTAGTTCCTGAATCAACTAACAATACCTATCGCAATGAATAAAAGTCTTAATTGATACAAAACGGCTAAGAATCAAGGTCACGAATCTTAAAAAAAATATCTTTTAAACGTCTTTTTTAAAAGCTTTAGTACATTTAAACGTTACAATACAATACAATACAATACAATAATACTTTATTGAACACCAAAACAGGGAACAATTTTATAGTTACATATAATAGTGGTAGAACAATGGGTGGCCTTATCGCTATGTGCAATTTCTTACAGTGTTGAGATTAATTTAAAGAAAAATTTTGGGATGCGCTTTAATTCTAGACGTTTTACATATACAATGACGTCATTCAATAAAATGTTCTTCGCTGTAGCGGTATTATCTGCCATCATTTGCGGAGGTAAGTGTAACTTTCATATCTATGTTCCTTTTTAATTGCTTAAATATCTATGTTTGGCCTGTCTTTAACGCGCCTGATGTTGAGTCACTTTGTGGGCAAAGTGCAGTGACTGCTCAGACCTGTCTCCCTGATGGTACACCGAACATCATACCGAAACTAAAACCCGAAATTACTCGTGGCACGTCTCTCGTTTGCGGGAGGCCGTCTGGGTAGGTACCATAGCTTTGCCAGTTATTCTGCCGCCAAGCAGTAGTGAGTAAACGTTACTGTGTACCGGTTTGAAGGGCATTGTAGCCAGCGAAATAACTAGGCATATGAGACTTAATATCTGCTGTCTCGGGGTGATGAGCGCAATACAGTGCTTTATATGGTTCTTAAAAGTTCTGGGTGGCACTGCAATTGTTATGGCCAGTCGTGGCGCTTACCATCAGGCGACCAACGGTGTTGTTGTTTGTCAGGTGGGTGGTATAAAACCACGGCCAGTCTACTATTCCATAAGTTGCTCCTGCTATCAATGTGTGTCATCATAATCCCATTACGTTCCCACTGCTGGGACACGGGCTTTTATGGCATAGGCAATGGTGTCCCTATAGAGATAGGGTAAATATCTATGATAAGCCAGGAGATGATGTGTAGTGATAACAATAAATGTAAATTAAATATATTAGAAGTTATGATATCTGGTTATTTACTGATTGTTTTCAGAAGGTATTCCAAGAATAGCAACAATTTTGTGCACCGATTTGTTAAGCACCAAGGTTTCAGCCGTTATAAAAGAAAAATAACAGATTTGAAGTAGTCAATTCTAAAGATTTCTTCATTTTTCAGGCTCCTGTATCAACTGCTACTACTGCAACAGCGCCAACAATTCGGCGTGCATCGACCTCTCTCAGTTCGAAGACGAGGTTCGAGCCAGAATCATACCCGTCGTGAACTGCGAGACTGCTAGCCCGGTGCAGATGAACTTCTTCTGCAGGAAGATTGTGCAGACCAGTAAGTTACTTTTTCTCGTTCTTTCCTGAATATTCCGTACCTATATTTATCATTGGCTACCTACTTCACTTCCTTCCTTCATTTCCGGATGTGCCGTTGAGAGGAGCAATCATATCTAGAGAAAGCTACGGAATCTTAACAAACCATTTTTTTTTATGTAACTGGATGACGAGACGAGCTGGTCGTTTGCCTGATGGTAAGCAATACGCCAATCCATAACAATAACAGCACCATCCAGAACTTTGTTTTGCAAAATCCTACGCGGCGTTGCACTGCGCTCGTCACCCTGAGACAATTAGCTGTCGAGTCTCATTAGTCTTGGCCGTCATTCCGTTGAGACTGATGATTCTATCATAACTACGTCATTTTCGGTTTATTTTTAGGAATTGACCTCACGTATCTATGGGTAAGCTATTTAAAAGAGGTCTAGAAGTGACCTAAGAAACTACGAAATAATTTTGATACTCAAAATTGTCCATGTATACCATGCTCGGATATACGTGCACAATCGTGACAAGTTCACAAGTCCCCAGGTTGTTTTTTACATCTAAGCTAGCGTTTGACCACGATCTCATCTGATAGGAAGTGACGATGCGGTCGAAGATGCAGCACGCTTGCATAATACCTAAGTATCTATTCACTCTTGATTTGAACACACCCAGGTAGTATTTAAGAGGAAACACAGCGTCCGGCGGTTTTGGCTGAGCTTTGTTTGTCAGTCAGTCTGCAGTCATAGCACGAAAGCTTTATGTATATGCGACTAATAATTCCTGATTCCCTAGATACAGGGAATCCTATTTAGGGGCCATATAAAAATGTATTTTTTTTAATGTATCTCCCGCATTATCTTTGTTGACGTCAATTCGAAAACGGACGGGCGAAGAAACGAGATAACAAGGGAGAAAGAGTTCGCGGATTGCATAAGTGTTGATCGTCCAATACTCCAAACTTCAGACAGATAGTCCGCAACAACAAATGACATTTTTCTCATTGATATGTAACAAATTACCTTTGTTATTTCCGTAATTACATTTGTTTAATAAATCTTTTTTTTTATAAACTGTTGTGCGGACCATGATGGTCTTTTCATTTCAAAGGACCCCGAGCGAAACTATTTGGTGATCCCTGGTTTAACCCATTGAATTCCGCGTTATATACGTTATCGTAAAAAATTAACCCAGCGATAGGATAAGATGGT
The DNA here is from genome assembly GCA_951640565.1 of Petrophora chlorosata. Taxonomy (NCBI): domain Eukaryota; kingdom Metazoa; phylum Arthropoda; class Insecta; order Lepidoptera; family Geometridae; genus Petrophora; species Petrophora chlorosata. Next base: position 7,742,799 of record OX621203.1, on the reverse strand, counting down.
AATATAGGACCGATTGCTATTTCAGTTTTCCACACGGGCCGCGACGCCGAGGTTCGCGTGACCCGCGGCTGCGGCTGGGTCAGGCACCAAAAGGATTGCTACCGCGCTGACAATTCTGACCACCTCGAGACTGTCTGTCAATGCTTCAGTGACCACTGCAATGCTGCTGACAGCGCTGATCCCGCTTCTTCTGTCTTGCTGTTCTTGACTTTTGCTGTTGTCTTGTATTTTTACCGATGAGGCTAAGAGTATCTAGCGTTGGTTAATTTAAAGAATGTGTAGTTTCTAGTTTTACCTGTAAACCTAATGACAGCTCTGTAAGCTACTTTTGTCATGTTTTCTTCTGATGTTTTGTACTTGACCGATGTTTTTTTTCCTATATAATAAGTATCTACGAAGTAGGTATGTTATTAAGAACATTTAGTAAGTGCATTACGCTCTTAATTTCAAGGCTAAGTTAGTACTATTATTTTATCTGTAATTATAGTGTCTTTTTGTATCCAGTTTGTCACACTTTGTGTATTGATATAGCTTGTACTTTTAACATAGGTACTTGCATCACAGAATTAAACTTTTTATAACATTTTTTGTTATAAGTATATATTTTCATTGGCAATATATGCCACGACCTTAACCCTCTACAAGTCTACACTTTAATAGATACAAAGTTCTAAATTCAAAGTTCAAAAAATCTTTATTCAGTATTGGCATCGCAGACGCACTTATGAACGACAATTATTACAATGACTACCACCGCATCGGTAAAATAACTCAGAAGATACGGTAAGAAACTGAGGGGCATTTTTTTAGAACTATTGTTACAACATTTATGTACTTATTTTATTTTATGTACAAGTAGGTACGAGTAAGTAGGTATACCTAAATTTCACGTCCCACAGATTTTTCACATTCGTAGATAAATCTAATTTTAGACTACCCCTATTTTCATGCTACGGAACCAAAATAAACAATTTACCACTGGGACAACACCACAATGGTTTAATTATGGAATTATCTAGAGCTGTTAATACCATTGCTAACAGCACCTGGACAGGTGCTGAAAGCCTGCAATGTTCACCGCGCACACGGACCTGTGTTTGAGTTTAACTTTATTTAATAATCAGCCTCTGTGGTGTAGTGGTCGGGCGGGTTGGCTCAAATCTCATACACCACTGAGGTTGCGGGTTCGATTCCCGTAACGGGACAAATGTTTGTGCACAGAAAAAAAAGCGCAAGCATTTGTTTCGTGTCTGGGTGTTGTGGGACCATGTTCCTCATAGTTCCTGGTTCCCTAGATACAGGGAATCCTAGTTAGGGGACAGGATCTATGTACAGTAAACGGACAAAAGTGCATTAGCACCTTAAAGTCGATAATCGCCCACACGGTGTAAGCCCGCGCATGCTGCATATTTTATCTCTGTGTGTATAATGTCCTTACGCACACAACAAAACGTCATACGGTATAACTATGAGGAGGTGCACTTCGTCAGATGCATGTGGTAAACATTAGAAAAAGATAACAGTATATACTCGCTTTCTTCTTAGTGAGTTATCCGGTTTTTACGCCGAGCCGACTCAAAACAACAGCTTAAATTCGTTTACTTAAAAAATGTGACAATGGTGGAGTGGAGTAAGTAGTAAACTCTTATACGATGGTCAATTAGGGTATGGGTTCAATCCTGAGTGCCGTGACCACTTTTTGGTATTTATTATTAAGTTTAAATCCCTGTTAATATAACAAACTATAAGTTGCAGCCTTTGTTAAACATGAATAAAATAGTCGTTAATAAGGGAACATTTATTAAAATCCAAGTTAAAAAACATTTTGTAATTTAATAATTAATAACCTACTTATGATAAACATTTATTTACTTATAGTTTTTAAAAGAAATAGAAACCTATACATCTCTTATTACCTATTGGTTATTAAAGGTTTATATAAGCTTAAAATATTCATTTTCTCAAGGAAAAGAGGTTTGAAGCTTAACCCCTTATAACCATAAACTACAAATTTTTCTTTAAAAAATCATTCAAATTTACCTACTAACTATTACTAACTATGACTTAAAAGTTTTATCATCGGTAAATATTGTAGTAGTCTTCCAGTTAAAATCCATATATTCTCGAGCAAAACGCAATCATTCTTGTTTATATGCCTTCGCGTCAAACATGATTTCTTAGCAGGTATTCGGTGATGTAATCCTTCGGCATGGAGTCCGCGGTGGACAGTGCGCAATTACGTTTCCACTTATTGTTCTGTATTCGTTTCATATTGTTCCACCATAAAACGTCGCTGAGACTGGTTGATAACCAGCGGGCTTCACTCCATACACGACTGCCTTCCTCGTTGTGTCGTTTTACCCAACGACTCACAGTATTTCTCTAAAACAGAGTAATCTTTATTATATTATAACACTTTTAAACTAGCAATTTACACCACAACGCAACTATAATAATATCATCACATAATCTATTATAACTTACACATAAGCCGGTTTCATTGGAAATTTGAGATATATTAAGTCCATTTTTCTATAAAAGGCCACTATATTTGCCCTTTCATCGATATTTCTATTTGCTTGCATTTGTAATAATAACTATCAAACGAAACAACACCAGTAACAATAAATCTACCGCTCGCAACAAAGTTCACCAACCGACAAGTTCACTATTCTATTGCAGCTTGTTTCAAATCTACCTTCATCTTTTGAGAAACTGGTTAAAACATTAAAATAAAGAAACAACACCACATCAATGACATTTTAAACAAAATTCTAAAAACTAAAGTGTAAAAACGATTTATAGTACGAGAGGATTCGAACCGACGTGTCGCATATCATGAATTAAGACATTTAAACACTGTGCTAAACCACTGAGCCAGATTGACACTTATACAATGTTTCGAAATTAAAAGCTATTAACTTGAAAAGTTTACGACAGGAAGACGATTGATAATTTCGCTCTTTGATTGGTTCATAATGAAAGAATACATTGTATGGGTGTGTGTGTGCCTGCAAACGCTTTGTAGAAGAAGGTCATTAGTGCGATTTACTTTGATGCTATTGCTTTGTGAGACTGCTACTGGATTTTTGACCGCCACTGTATGTGATCGTTGGGCGTTATTTATTTATTTATTTAATCCTAGTTTAAGCTCTCTTTAAAAAGTATATATCATATAGTTATTATGATCCCCATTTTTATTACAATCTCGCCAATAGAGGCTAAGTATTTGATATTATATTATATAAAATTAAAAGACCACTCACTGACTGACTGACTGACTGACATATAATTGACAGAAATAGAAGTGGTACTTGCCGTTATGGTGGGGGGTAGTGTTTGGTACGGTTGTATAGAGGATGTTTTGAAACCAACCAGAAAAATCCGAAATCCATGGAAAGGTGTCTCCGAGATGGAACTGCTCAGGGGATCTCGGAAACTATAAATCGGATGGGGGTACCGCTTGAACTAAATATGCCCCAAAACCTGGGCCATTTTTGAAAATTTGAAAAAAAAGATGGCCGCCATACAAAAAAACATGGCCGCCATACAAAATAAAAATGCAAATAACTTTTAAACGGTAAGAGATAGGTATAGAGTGCTCGACCAAATGTCATAGAGGGCGATGGGGGAAATTTGAAAAAGTTGGAAAAATAAAAAAAAAAAGAAAAAAAAATGGCGGCCATTTTGAAAGTTGCTCCGATCCGACTGAAATTTTGCATCGGGGGGTTTTCTGGGTCGAAGATTACAATTATGAAAAAAAATTTTGGATTCCGCCATTTTTCAAGATGGCTGCCATACAAAAGTTTTTTTCCGGAAAAATAAGCCAAACAAAACTTTTGAACCGTAGTCGATAGGAAGCGTCTATAAAAAAAAAGCAACACCCCCCCACGCGAGCTGCTTTAGCAGCTCGCGCACGCCACAAAATCACTTGGATTTCGCCATTTTTCAAGATGGCCGCCATACAAAAGTCATTTTTTCAGAACAACTGAACTTAAATAACTTTAGAACCGTAATCGATAGGGAGCTTTTATAATTAAAAGCAAAACCCCCCCACGCGAGCTGCTTTAGCAGCTCGCGCACGCCACACAATCACTTGAAATCCAGCTTTTTTTCAAGATGGCCGCCATACAAAAGTTTGATTTCAAAACAAAAAGGGTAAACAAAACTTTAGAACCGTAATCGATAGGAAGCTTTAAAAAAAACAGCAGCCACCCCCCCCACGCGAGCTGCTTTAGCAGCTCGCGCACGCGGCGAAATACTAGTTAAGCTTATATAGATAGACTGATACCACTGATACTAAGAATGTGTCCATTAACACCTGTCTTATTGAAATAAAAATGAAAATGAAATTAAATAAATTTATTTGTCTGAAACATGGGTACAGATAAAGATGATGAGATTTGTTAGGTATAGGTTCCATCATTCTACCCTTCGGTGTACAAACATTTATTATAATGAATTTAATACATTATCATAAATATTTGTATATTTGTAAATATTTGTATTATTGTCTCTATTAAGCGAATACAGTTTGTTATTGTATTCTTTAGGTAGCATTTGTACTGCATTACACTAATTCACTATAACTAGACACTACTCTAACTGAAACGGTTTTGATCGTATAAGACTTCAAAAAATGTCTGTCTTTAAAAATACTTACCATTACTATTTTGGTAAGTCCTTTCTATCTAACGGTTGCCTGGAAGAGATCGCAAAACTGTTTTTAAATTAGCTTTATAATTTTCAAAGAAAAAATTAAAGTTTATAATAAAGAGAAAATCTATCAAATAAAGTTTTTTACATCAAAAAAACAAAAATATAATTACCAATAAAACCCATAATTACCAAGGTACCAATTAGCAAAGAAAACTTACTATTACTTATATTAGTATTGAGGGCCGAAAATAGGATAAACATGTGCACGCATTATATATCTGTATATTTTTATTCCAAATCGTCACTGTACTTCGCTGTTATCTGTGAGCCGTCGTTCACTCAAAGCCCATGATGGTTCAAAATTGAGCAGTTATTGCGGCACTACTCACGAACACGGTAGAGGACACGTAAGGTCATCGGTTACTTTAGCGGCGTGGAAATCACCATCAAATTACAAGTAAGTGCAATTCTGAATATAATTATACGGATTTATTATGTGTGCACGTTTCCTGAAATTGATAGTCAGTCCACTTAAAGCTTATATTGACGTGCCAGCGTGCACAAAACAGGCCTAAAGGAAAATGGCTGTTGAGCATCTGCGACTTTCGTCCGACCCGTCACCCGTCACTAAACATCTTGCTATTATATTTTATTACCACGTTTTTATTAAGTTACTTTCTTGTTTATCTGCCTGTCTATCTGTCGTTCCGGGTGGAATCTTGCAACTCAAATTTCGAGCACTTCCCGATTAGATATCCGGCTGAAACTGAAGCTAAAACTTTCAGACTCACAACTCGATGACAATGCATTAAAATTTAGAGTTATTTTAGTTTAGATTATTTTTATAATCAGTCACTTTCTCTTCTTATTTACATCCACATTATTAAAAATATCTGTGCTTGTGATTAAGAATTTATTTTTAAAGAAATTTCAATCCATTTTCCACAAGGCAATCTTTGATACAGAAAGAAGTTATTCGAAAAAATCTATTACGGTTCCAGCGTGGGATAATAGAAGCTAATCAAAGCATCCTTCGTACCACAAATGCTTCTTTTTCATTGAGATGTAATAAATTGTTATACAAATTATTATTTGGAACTGAGTAATGAGACGAGCAAGTCGTTCGCCTGATGGTAAGCACATAACAATTGCAGTGCCACCTAGAACTTTAATACCGTCAGACGTACTGCGTAGCACTGCATTGCGCTCACCACCATCATCGTTAGTAATTTCGCTGGCTACAATGCCTTTCAAACCAGAACACAGCAACAGTAATGCTTGCGCACTACTGCTTGTCCTACCACGAGTAATATTTTAATTGTTCTATGTGTTAGTTATCTAATTTAATCTTTTTTTTAAATAGTTTATGCAAATTACGGAATTATATAGAGCTGTTAATACCAATGCCAATAGGTAGAGGAAAGCGAGTAAAAGCCGTCACAGTCCACCGCACTCACGGATCCTTGTTTGATTGTTGCTTCCGTTACTCGTTATGTAAACCAGCTCGTAGGGTGCAGTGTTTTTATTTGCAAACGGGCGATCGTCGCCGCTTTGTATGGGTGCGTCTTTTTAGGGTTCCGTACCCAAAGGGTAAAGCGGGACCCTATTACTAAGACTCTGCTGTCCGTCTGTCTGTCTGTCTGTCCGTCTGTCACCAGGCTGTATCTCATGAACCGTGATAGTTAGACAGTTGAAATTTTCACAGATGATGTATTTCTGTTGGCGCTATAACAACAAATACTAAAAAACAGAATAAAATAAATATTTAAGGGGGCTTCCATACAACAAACGTGATTTTTTGCCGTTTATATAGATAATGGTACATTATTGGTAATGGTTATTTGTAATTAAGTGGCGAGAAGAACAGTTTCTGTGGAATACATATATGTACATGCAATCGGTCGCTATCGATATCGGTCGATACACGTGCCGCTGAATAGTAGAGATTTTACATTACGACCTAGATGTTATACTGTTTATTACCTACTAATATACACCTCATTCTAATATGAACCCGCCCAGTTTTTTTATTTCTTAATTACCGAATAGGTAAGCATTTGACCGTAGTTTCACCTGATGGAAATCGACGATGAATGATGCCTGCCTAGAAGATACAGATTCAGTCGAGACTTGAAGACACCTAGATTATAAGAATCGGGAAACAAAGACGCTGGTAAGGTCTTCCTTAGCTGTTCGCATTATAAAAGTCAAAGCAAAACGCTATGTTGTACGGATGCCGAGTTTCCGTGCGTCTTGTTGTCCATTGGTAGAAAGGAGACGGAGGAATTAACTCTTTTAATTTTATCGCACACTTACCGTGATTAATCCTATAAAATACCGATAGGCTGACTTTACGTCGATGCTTGAGACTAAAGCATAGCTTCAATCAACACATCGTTACGAATAAGTTTTTTTTGCCCACCTTTCTAAGGCTTCGAGCTGATACGTAGCCGAGCATACAAATAAGAGTCACAAGAGTTAAATATTCGGCAATCGTAAATATGTATATTTCCATTAAATATAAATTATATGTAAGTAAAAAGCAAAATATCACTCAAAATACATCACGACATCAAGCGAGCGTACTAGATTGTTCTACATACGCCTTAACGTAGCGCTGCTACGAAAGCTCCTGTCCAGTTTCGTAGCAATGCTACGAAATCTACACGATGTCTGTTCTATGTGTATAGGTATTTTTTTAACTGAGTGATGAGACGAGCACGTCGTTCGCCTGATGGTAAGCTACAGCACTGCCCATAACAATTGCAGTGCTCCTAGAACTTTTATTGCCATAAAAGCACTGCGTAGCACTGCATTACGCTCATCACCCCGAGACATTAGATATCAAGTCTCATTTGCCCAGTAATTTCACCGGGTGCAATGCTCTTCAAACTACACAGTAATGCTTGCGCACTCGGCGGCAGAATAACTGACAAAGCTGCAGATGCAACTGACTATTTAACCCTTTGACCGCCAACGTCGGCTATAATCGACAAAAAGTGCTCTCACGCCGAGGACGGCTTGAGCCGACTAAAATGTATGACAATGGCATAGCTCAGCGTAAGGAGCAAAGCTTTGCTTTTACAACACGGCGGCGGCGCTCAAATGGTTAATTTACCTATTCCGCTGTAAGAACTTTGTTATTTATTTATTTATTTATTTATTTATTTATTTATTTATTTATTTATTTATTTATTTATTTATTTATTTATTTATTTATTTATTTATTTATTTATTTATTTATTTATTTATTTATTTATTTATTTATTTATTTATTTATTTATTTATTTATTTATTTATTTATTTATTTATTTATTTATTTATTTATTTATTTATTTATTTATTTATTTATTTATTTATTTATTTATTTATTATTAATTGCATTCATGTACATATATTTATGATGTAGGTCTTAAATTACATCTTATGTTGGTACATGAGCCCTGCAAGGGCGTTTGCAAGTCAGTGCGAGAGTACATTTAGTCATTTTAATTTATATTGATTTATGTTTTATTAAAGTCAGTATATTTTATATGTCAGTATAGTGTCACGGAATTGAGTCATTTTTTTCCACATGCTTGTCAGTTTTGAATTCATCTACGGAATAATAACATTTTTTAATTAGATAAGATTTAAGTTTTCTGCAGAATACGTTGTATCTAGTTTCGTTTTTTAGGTATTCAGGGATTTTGTTGTATATTGATACTAATCTAAAATTTGGACTTTTTCCTAAAATTTGTAAATTTGTTGTAGGTAACTTTAGTTTGTTGCGATTTCTTCTATTATAATTTTCATTAATTTCACTATTTGATTTAAAGAAAGTACGATATTTCCGTACGAATACACATATCTGTAGGATGTACAGACATGGTAGGGTTAGTATTTTTTTGTCTATAAAATGTGGTTTACAACTTTCTCGCGGCTTAATATTAACTAAAATCCGTATACATTTTTTTTTGCATTATAAATAGATCCGTAAAGTCTGTACTTTCACCCCAGAGGATTATACCGTAATTTAACCAAGAGTATGTATAGGCGTAGTAAGATGATAATGCAGTTTCGTAATTGGTATTTGACTTGAGAACACTCAATGCATAGGTAAATCTTGCAAGTTTCGTTTTAATGTTCTCGACATGTTTTTTCCAATTCAAGTTTGTATCTAGTGTTAGTCCTAATAATGTGAATTCTTTTGTTTCTTGTATTTTTAAGTTGTGGTTTATAGTGTTTAGATCTAAGGGCTTTCGTTGGTGGGTTCGGAACTGTAAAAATTTTGTATTTTTCAGATTTTTTTCCAAATTATTGTCCTCAAGCCATTGCGTTGTAAGCCATTGTGTTATATACTTCTATTTTTATATTTCAAAGAAAATAGTCACTTCAATCGGGTTCAGGTATTTTTAATTTGCAGACCATGCCGGGAGCGGGATAATCTTCTGTTATATCGTTCTCTCAAACAATACAATATTTAATAAGCACCTATTTCAATATTCGCCTTAGTTTGTGTAAATTAAGAAGGGACTTCTTGAAAAGTAACGCTAATTGAAGATGGTTTTCTTACCTACACTTACAGACGGTGTCATAAAGAATTGAGAAACGGGTTTGTTTGTCGAACTCTTTAATCTAACTTTTTAAAATTTTTGTACAACTTCGTTTCTTTATTTAGGGCCTGACCTTTTAGACATTTTTTAATTAAACTAAATTTTAGTAACCTTTTTAAACTTATATGTAAGATTTAAACATTACTTAAATTGTCTACGACATGTTCCTAGAAGTTATCGCTTTGGGATAATTCTGTAATTATTTATTTTTATTAAAGTAAGTACAATTATCAGAGACTAACATTATTTTTTCGTCTCTGACAAAAAGAACATGATCCTTCGTTTAAAATTTCTTTCAGTAACGTATTAAATAAATTGATTCTGAGAACACAAATATAAAACCGACTCAACTGTGGTGATAATGTTTATTAAATTAATTAATGCAATATAATTAACACTTCATTAAAATCTATTTATTTATAATAAAAAATTGCCAAGATTATTTCATGGATTATACAACCCACCCAGCCTTTGAAATAAAATTGGCAAGACATCTAAATTTATAGGAATTATTTATTAAATTACACTATAATTTATGTACCTATCATTAATTACATTACAAAGTATTTTGTAGTTCACGCAGTAACAACTTAGTGTAAATAGGAATAGGTAAAGTTTTTATGATGTAACTACGAATGTCACGTCTGTTCCTTTATAGATCTTCTCTTATGACTTAAATATGACTTTCGTTAAGAAGTGGACATCTCGGAGGTCGCCATCGTGGTAATAATAAATGAGGATAAGTAAGTTTTAGGTAAAATTACACTGATTTAGTTTGTCGCTTCGTTCTCTCTTCGTGTGCTGATTCAATTTGCTCTGGTTCGCCATGCTCGATGTTCTCGTTCTGACTCTGGATCGTGTCTGTGACAAGTTTTTTAAATTTATTGACGAGGTTAATTTTTTAAAACAAGACACATAAGTGTTGTTATTTAGCGGGATTAGCATGTTCTTATTTGTTTTGAGTTTTCAATTTCGGTACTTGAAAGTGAGTGCGTTAATTGGTATCGAAATTTGAAAATTCGAATAACATGTCACCGCAATATAACAGCAGCGAATCACGTAACAACGAAATATCAAGACCACGATTAATTTTACAGCGAAAGTTTGTGATTGGCTTTAGCTTGTTCGTCTTCTGGCACATCGTCGGCCGCTGCCACGGCACGCTCGCTTCGCTCTTTTGGCTCGCGCGTAGTGATGCACCAGTAACCTAACACTTCCCGCTTCGCTCGTCGTCTTACCTATGTATGACTTTGCGCTGAAGTTTTGCTGTAGAATTATTCGTTGTCTTGATATTTCGTTGTTACGTGTTTCGCTGCTGTAATGTTGCGGTGACATATTAATCGAATTTTCAAATTTCGGTTACCAGATTTATTTATTCGCTTCTAGCCTCAATATAAGATAATTAGACTTAATTTAAGCATCTTAAAGCGGCTTTCAAGCATGACTCGGTGACATAATGTGATGCTGGGACCTACATAAAAACAGTGGCCTAACTACCGGAGGGCTAGACGAGGCAGTGCCCCGGGGCCCCAAGCCCAGGGGGCCCCTCGGACTCTGACTTACAAACTATAAATTGAACTTGTTGAAGTGAAAAAGTCTTCCATATTTACAATATAAATAAATCAGAGTTCGAACGCGACGAATACGAAACAAACTAATATAATTAATACTGTTTAGTTGGAGCCCTAGTTTATTTTTTGCCCCAGGGCCTTTGGTTACCTAGTTACTCCACTGCATAAAAACGAAATTTCTTTACACATTATAGTTTGCATTTAAGAACATTCTCTGCATCTTTAAAATGTGTTCTTACCATCTTCGTCACTCTTGAAAGCCCTGCCGATCCTAGGTCCGAACCACATGCCGTCGTTTCGCAAGTCGCTGTCGCGGCCGACTCGCGGGAACGCATACAGTTGACGTTTTTGTACGGCATCTGTTGAACGAACGGTGCCTTAATTTTTTATATGGATCTGAGTGATGAGACAAGCAAGTCGTTTGTCGGTAAGCAACATGCCGGCCTATAACAATTGCAGAAAATAGGAGCTATGTACCCAGTCAGGGATCCTTTAACATTTTTCTTTATCGTTACGATTTAGGATTACCCCTTTCTGGTCTAGCTCTACATTCTACATATCTACTTAATTACACTAATTTTATGAATGTGAAAGTTTGTATGTAAGTGTGTGTGTTTGTTACTTCCTGTAACACCTCAATGAATACGAGTGAAATTCGGAATGGATCCCTGGATTAACACATAGGTTACTTTTATCCCGGGAAACCATGGGGCTCATTTAGTTTTATATACGTACTATCTGCGCCGCGCTGTTTCACCCGTGTAGAATTCGGTTTATGGTTGCTTCCTCGGAAACTATTCGTTTTTCCAAGTTTAAATGTATTCTATATATTAATCCAATGTATAAGCCATCTCCATTCCAAATTTCATCCAAATCCGTTTAGACGTTGCGGCGTGAAGAGGTAACAAACACACTTACAGATATACACACTAACGTGCAAACTTCCGCATTTATAGTATTAGCAAAGAATACTAACTATTACTGTGAAGTCATCATGATCATCATCAGCCCATTACGTTCCCACTGCTGGGATACGGGCCTTGTCTCATAGAGAGAGTATGGGCCGTAATCCACCACGCTGGCCCAGTGCGGGTTGGCGGATGACACATGTCCTTGAATTTTTGTGATTAGTTCTTGGACATGCCGGTTTCCTCACGATGTTTTCCCTCACCGTTTTTAGAGTGAGTGTTAAATCCGCACATAACTTAAGAATATCAGTAGATGGGGCCAGCGGAATTCAAACTCGGGTGCGTCGGATCGAAAGTCTCACGTGCTCCCACTGGGCTACACTCGCTCTTGTGCTCTTGTCTGTGAAGTACTGAAATCTAAATAATAACCTTATTATTTAGATTTCTGTAGTGTGAAGCGTGATTAGTGTGGTTACGTATCTTTCTTCTTAATTTATTTCACTCACCATCTTCTCCGGTGTTGTAGGACCTGCCGATCCTGGGTCCGAACCAGAACATGCCAGCGTTCTCAGTCCTTCTGGCAGGGATGGCTTTGGAGCTACCGTCACTGCGGCGGCCTACTCGTGGGAACGCGTAGAGTTGTCGCTTCTCTACGCCATCTGATAATAGGTCGCCTGTTTAAAAACTACGTCTACTTCTGTTATTAAGCTCCTATGCTTCTTATTTGCTTATGTTTGGTTATGGTGTCGTGGTCGGGCTGGTTCTCGCGGCGGGAAAAATGTTTGTGCAAGGAAAACCGCAAGCATTTGTTTTGTGTCCGGGTGTTGTGGGACCATGGGCTTCGTACTTCCTGGTTCCCTAGACACAGGGAATCCTAGTTAGGGGCCGGGGTCTATGTATGTGATCGTTGGGAGTATTTATTATTCATCATCATCATCACCCCATCATGTTCCCACTGCTGGTACACGAGCCTTCTCTCATAGAGAGAGAATGGGCCATAATCCACCACGCTGGCCCAGTGGGGGTTAGTGGATGTCACATGTCCTTGAATTTTTGTCAAAAATTGATGGACATGCCGGTTTCTTCACGATATTTTCCTTCACCGTTTTTAGAGCGAGTTTTAAAAACGCACATAACCTAAGAAAATCAGTGGTGCGGGGCCAGTGAGATTCGAACTCGGGTGCGTCGGATCGAAAGTCGCACGAGCTCCCACTGAGCCACATTCGCTCTTATTATTTATTATTATGTATGTTTTATTATTTATTATGTTATGAAGTAAAGAATTGGGCAAAGCTTTCAATCAATGAATCAATCAAATCATTTATTGCCAGAATATAGTACATGCAGGTGGTAAAAATCTAAAAATAAGTTCTTACATTCTACCATGACAATGGTGTGCAATCACATTTCTTGTTTATTAATTTAATTACATTCGATCACAAACAAATTAAATTAATGCCAATGTGCTTTGAATGTCATAAATTCATAAAAAAATGTCAAAATATTATTAGTCTAATAAATGTCAAAATAGTGATCAATTTTAGAACCTTGACATTTTATTTTATATTGTACTCAAATGAACATCAATTTTGGCATATTGACATAATTTAATTTAATTTGAAATATTTTTGACTTTTTTTAAATCACAATTGTTATTATCATTAGTAGACCAAAAAGAAAACCTTACTTAATGCTTTATAATATTTTGTTGAATTACAAATTTTTTTGTTACCTGGCGTTCAAAAGTGTACGGATGTACCAAATTATTTAAATTGAATTGGGTTGAAACTAACTTAATTGTGTAAAATTCAGCATTTAACATTAATTTATAATCAGGAGTTTTTGAAAGTCATATATTCATTTACGTCATAAAAGCAGCTTTGCGTCTAATATCATAATTAATTATTTATATATTCTTAATTAATTAATATCATAATTAACATAAAATAACATTAACAGTTGCAGAACCACCGAGGACTTTCTAATGACAGCATCTGAGGTGTAATGGTTGGGCGAGTCAGCTCCTCTCTCTCTCTCTCTCTCTCTCGTCATGGAGGTTGCGGGTTCGATTCCCGCTGTGTACGGTACTAGTGTTTGTGCACAGAAAAAACCTTGCAAGTATTTGTTTCGTGTCTGCGTGTGGGACCATGGTCCTGTACTACCAGACTCAATCCCACATCCTGCTTTCCTAGATACAGGAATCTTAGAGATCTGTATCTCTCTGTATCTGTAACATGTTTGTGTTTTAATGGCACTATCTGTGTAGTGCCATAAAAACATAAACACGGTAATGCACAATACTAATAAATGTGATTCACTTACCATCTTTCTCACTCTTGTAGGACCTGCCCAGCCTGGGTCCGAACCACATTGCAGGAGTATCGGTCTTCCAAGAGGGATCAGGCTGGAAGTCAGGGTTCAGAGGGTCACGTAGAAGGGGCAGGTCATTGCGACCCACTCGCGGAAACGCATAGAGTTGTCGCTTCTCCACGGGTTCATACTCTATGACCAAATGAATACAGAATTACGTGGAACGTCCGTTCGCCTGACTGTAGGCGCAACACCTGCCCATAACAATTGCAGTGCCACACAGAACTTTTGATACCATAAAAAGGACTGCATAGCGCTCATCACCTCTTCATCATATTAACCTCATATGACCAGTAATTTTACTGGCTACAATACCCTTCAAACCGCAACACAGTAATGCTTGCGCAATACTGCTTGGCGGCAGAATAACTGGCAAAGCGGTGGTCTTTATACCGAACCGTGCTGCCGTCAGAAGCTTTTGCAAACCATCAAGCAATGGAAAGTTGCATGCCTGGGCAAATACTTACCCTTAACAAGTTCTTGAAACTGATATGATGATGGGAAAACTTACAATAAAAATGAAAATTGGTCTTATTTACCTCTTCAGTACTTCTGATAGTGTCCTAGTGTCTGATGTTCACAAAATGTATTCGTAGGTACATACGTTCTTCGAATTAGTGTCGTTCGATGCATGATAATTAGATACTATGAATTTCGTATTAATGAGAAGGTTCAAAAAATGCATTCTTACCCAAGTAGTAGTCGGTGATTGGGACCTGCCACGTGTTTTTCGAAGCACGACCAACCCTCGGAAAGGGGTAGAGGTTCAGCACTCCATCCCTTCGTAATTTTGTGCTGCTGTCTGTAAAAACAAACCACATTCATCTATGGTGTAGTGGTTGGGCAGGTTGGCTTAAATCTCATACACCACTGAGGTTGCGGGTTCGATTCCCGGACAAATGTTTGTGTATAGAAAAAAAGCGCAAGCATTTGTTTCGTGTCTGGGTGTCGTGGAACCATGCTCCTCGTAGTTCGTGGTTCCCTAGGTACAGGGAATCCTAGTTAGGGGTCAGGATTTAATGTATGTGATTGTTGGGCGTACATTACACTAAACTATCAGAAAAATGTTCTCGCAAAGTCATTGACGATGATTTTTTATGGTGGTCACGTTTTTCATTCAAAATTCATAGAAACGCCTAAATTTATGGGTGGTGAACTATTTACGGGTGATTATTTACGCAAAATTAATAAAATGGTACAATTTGGTTTATGATTTAAATTGACCATTTTATTAATTTTGCATAAATAACCACCCGTATTTCTACTAAGAATACAAAATTCAACCATTTATTAACATAATTGTTGAATTTTGTATGAAAAACGAACCACCTTAAGTTAATTTTCAAAATAGCGAGACAAAACAAAGAGGTTCCCACAAATTGATAGACAAACAGCGTGCACTTTGTAATGGCGCCTATAAATAGAAATACTAAGCTCCACCGTAGATCTCATTGAGATCCTCCTTCGCTCCTTCAACTGTACCTTTACCTACTTCTCAATTCTGATTGAGTCTTATCAGGTGAAAGACTTGCTTGTCTCACCACTTAGTTACATAAAAAATAGAACAAAGTATTTTTATCATAAACTTTATTCAACCCAGATATAAGTATCAGTTAACTTCTCAAATGAAAATGACGGTAAAGGAAAACATCGTGAGGAAACCGGCATATCCAAGAATTAATCACAAATTCAAGGACATGTGACTTCTATCAAACCGCACTGGGCCGGCGTGGTCGATTATGGCCCATACTCTATCTGAGAGGAAGCCCGTGTCTCAGCAGTAGGAACGTAATTGGCTGATGGAACTTCTCAGATACATTCAATTTGCATTGCAAAATGCATTTTATAAATTAAAAAATTATTTTTCAAAAAAAACTAAACCGACTTCAAAACCACAAATGGCACTCAAAAGTAAAAAATAAATTAATATAATTATCATAAGCGCTACCCACTCATATATTTGAAGTCGGTGCCAGCCAAGTCTAATAGGTAGCAGATAAATACTATGTATATAGTAAGTACTACTTGTAGGTAGTATCTATCTACTACCTTTTAGACTTGGCTGGCACCGACTTCAAATATATGAGTGGGTAGCGCTTATGATAATTATATTAATTTATTTTTTACTTTTGAGTGCCATTTGTGGTTTTGAAGTCGGTTTAGTTTTTTTTGAAAAATAATTTATTTTACCCTTTTTAGTGAAAAACAAGTTTTAATTAAATTAATTCAAAAAGTTTTTAAAGACAAGCTTTTATGATCTAGAAGCCACATCATGACAAAGTTTAAATTGGGCTATCACAATTAAATGCATGTACAAAAAAATTTCATGTCTGTCCTATTCTCTGTTGAGGAGTTCCCTCGCCAGAAGTCAATCCTGGGTGTATCTGCCATATCATGATGGAATTTAGAACAGGCTATTATGGTTAAATCCATTTACGAAATGTTGTGTCTGTACTATTCACCGTTGAGGAGTTCCCTCACCGGAAGTCAACCCTGGGTGAAGCAGGTGAAGCAGTCGAATACAAAACCTCCACCTTAAGAAAGTTTGGTTACGAAAAAAACAAGAACCGACTTGAAGATTAAACTTATATTTTTTGTTTTTGCTATTTTTTTCAAAAACTAGTGAATGAATTTCGATAAAATTTATATGGGACCACTTTTGAAGTATTACCTACCAATCAAAAAAAGAATCATCGAAATCAATGCATAATTGGCGGAGTAATAGCGTAACAAACACACAAAAAAAAAAAAAAAAAAACATACCGTCGAATTGTAAACCTCCTCCTTTTTGAAGTCGGTTAAAAAAGAAAATGCTGGGACTTATTTGGCTCAACGTATCAGTATTGCAATCCAACGGGGCAATACTGCCAGCATCTTGGTTACGCTGCTAACTGGTAGTGGGTTGGAGCATTTGGGATATATATAGGCCTTTAATGGTCTGTGGGTTCTCCAATTGCTTCTTCTTGTAAGTACTTAGTTAGTCTAGTTTTAGTAAATAGCACTCGATTTACTAGAGTTGTTTTCAGTATTCATAAATTTTGCAGATATGTTAATAAAAATGTTTTTGATATATCAAACAATACTACGTGATTAAGTTTGATGTGCCCGTACGTTCGATTAAATATTTAGATTACATATAATCTAATTAGGGAAACTTTGATAACAATATTAACATGAACTCGACAGTGTAAATTAAATCAACATATTCAATAACTAATTGAACAAAGCCGAAACATCAGCCAGTAAGTATAGACCAAACCAAAATCCATCGTCTATTAGTTGATTATTGAAGTCTACAAGAAATTGTTATTATTATTAATCTGATTTAACTAGATGTATAAGAGCGAGTGTGGCTCAATGGGAGAACGTGCGACTTTCGATCCGACGCACCCGAGTTCGAATCCCAGAATAAGAATAAGAATAAGAATTATTTATTTGCTAGATTACATATTGGAAGGTACATATTATTCTTAGAAATGGTGTTACAGAGTACATAAGTCATTGTAATCAGTCTGCATGCAGACGTGCAAATATTTATTTATTTATGTCACTACAATTTATAAATTCTTTAATGTCATAAAAACAATGAGACAAGAGCCAGTCACTTAAACGTTTCTTAAATTTACATCCTTCTAATAATTGAATGTCCTTTGGTAGCCTGTTATATAAATAAATACACATATTATAAGCATTATTTTTATAGATTTCTTTATGAGAAGAGGGTTGATAGACCAGGTTTACAAATTTTGCTCTTTTTTGCCGAGTTATCACTTCGCTGCGTTTTCTAAAGTACTCCGGATGGGATTTGACGAAAACACACATCTCTCTGATATACATACAAGGCAGAGGAAGGATGTTACATATCTTAAATAGAGGTCTACAGCTATCTAAGAACCATGCCTTGTTAATCACCCGGACGCAGCGCTTTTGCATTTTAAAAACTCTGTCCATGTCTACAGAGTTGGCCACTGGCCCCGCTCCACTGATTTTCTTAAGTAATGTGCGCATTTAACACTCGCTCTAAACACGGTGAAGGAAAACATCGTGAGCAATCCGGCATGTAAAAGAATTTATCACAAAAATTCAAGGACATGTGACATCTACCAACTCGCACTGGGCCAGCGTGGCGGATTATGGCCCATACTCTCTCTATGAGAGAAGGCCCGTGTCCCAGCAGTAGGAACATGATGATGATACTTAGATTTAGCGTGTATCTCGCAATAAATTGCAAGAATTTTCCACGATAGTAGAAGCGTTAAACCAAACATGAAACATCTACGCCATGACGCACAGGCTACCTACATACACCGCTTTAAGTTTTCTTCCACTAAATGTGTAAGCCGTTCATTTTCAACTGACTTTAAAAAAGGAAAAGGTTCTCAATTCGAATGAGTTTTTAGTGTGTTTGTTACGCGTTTATTTCGTCATTTATAGACTGATTTGAAAAAATTGTGCGTTGGGTTCAGTATAGCTTGAAGGTGGTCCCTTATAAAATTCATCGATATTTGACCGTGGACTTCGAAGATATATCAGACAGAACTGAAGTCGGTTATTTTGTTGTTAAAAAATAGATTATTGCTCTATTCATATCGTATAGGAATCTAGGAAGTTTGTGAAACACAGGCCTTTACTCACTGCCAAGCAACGCCACTTTTTATATTGAATTAAGTAATATGACGAGCAAGTCGTTCGCCCGATGGTAAGTGCCACGCCTGCCCATAACAATTGCAGTGCCACCCAGAACTTTTAATAGCGTCAGAAGCACTGCGTAGCACTGCATTGCGCTCATCACCCCGAGACATATTATGGTTCCAGTAAATTCGCTGGCTACTATGCCCTTCAAACCGAAACATAGTAATGCTTGTGCACTAATGCTTGGTGGCAGAATAGCTGGCAAAGCGGTGGTATGGTGGTTCGAATCCCAAGACCACAATTTTATGAAATCTAGGACCTGACGAATTAATTTTGGTATCTGAGTAAAATATGATTTTATTTTATTTTGTTTGGGAGCCTAACACTATATTATATTCAGCCCGTATCGTCCCACTGCAGGGCAAAGGCCTCCCTACTTTCCTTCCATTTCCTAACACTATTAATAAAAAATAGTTTGACAATGAAATGTATGGTGTTACGGTTGAAATTATACATGCATCAATTTTATTATCGTCCAAGGGTGGATCAGCAGGAACTCGTGTAACTATTGATATGATCTTTGAATTCCCCCACCGATGAGGATTATTAATATTAGTACGAAGTAGGATCATATTCAAGTTCAAAAGTTCTTTAGGTATTCAGTTTTGTCGTCACAGACGCACTTATGAACGTCAATTATTACAAAGACTCTACCACCGTATCGGAAAAAGAACTATCACTCAGAAGATACGACATGAAACTGAGGGGCATATGTTTATTTTTGGTAATATATAATAGAGTATAATTATTTTTTTAACCTATTTGATCCTACTGCTGGGCAAAGGTCTCCCCCATCTCCCTCCAAGGATCTCTCTCCATTGCGATCACAGGCCAGACACTCCGGAAAGCGTCCAAATTAATATAATAGATATAAATATATGATGGATAGTTTAATCAATTATAGTAAGATCTACTTACGGTAGCTGGCTAGCGCCGACGACAGCAGAAATAACGAAACGGCGATTCTAACGGCAGACTGCATTTTCTGAAACAAAACGATGTTGTTTAATTACCGATATAGGTTTACAATTTTTTTTTATGAGGCAATGCTGTATTATACAGTATTTTTTTTACCTCAATTAGTAATTAATCTGCGTAACAAAGTCGACACCAATAAAAAAGAATAATAACTACTTAATACCTATCTATATGAATATGTCAAAAGTGTGGGAATCCAGAATAGCAAAGATTACAAAGACTGAAGGGAAATTTTAAAATTGTAAATGAAATAAAATGAAACAAAATGATATTTATTTCCAGGAAACACGGTCATAATAAGGTTTATCAAAGTCTAGCTGATCCCCGCGGTTTTCCGGGATAAAAAAAATTCACATACATTTATCAAAATCCGTTCTGTGGTTTTCGCATGATAAAACATCCATCCAACCATCCATCCATCCTCACAAACTACCACGAATTTATATTTTTTTACACCCAAAGATCACATGCTTGCTCTTAACTAGGCTTCCCTGTATCAAGGCAACCAGGAACTACGAAGACCGTGGTCCCACAACACCCAGACACGAAGCAAATGCTTGCGCTTTTTTTTATTAATATTAGTAGAATTAATTAAAATTCAAATCTTTGGCCCTTATATTCTATACACATACAGACTGGGATGAGCTACTTTGATTGATAATATTTACCTACGTAACTACATGGAGATTATGGAAGATATAAGATACAGAGTTTGTTATACTTTACGTAAACCCCTGTTTGTAGCCTATCTATAAGTTTCAGGTTGCTTTATCATCACATTAGGAGAACATTAGACATCGTTACCAATCTCACATATCTCAACATATATTTAAGTTTGCACTGTAATCTATCTATCTATCGATACGATTATAACAAGCGAATTTCAGTAAACTAAAATTTAAAAACCCCCAAAAAAATAACATATAAAAAGTAAAAAACGGCTGAACCGATTTTGATAAAACATGTCTAAGAAAAATAAACCGCATCCAAATCGGTTCACCCTTTTAAGAGCTACGGTGCCATAGACAGACACACATAGTGTTACATCAAAATCGGTTGGGTGACTGTAGAGATACCTACCTTCGTAGTATGCGGTCTCGTATACTGAGGAGGTCTTGCTAAGATGGTCTTGAAAAAAAATACGAATATGGGATTCCTCTATCGTTCAAACGGACGATGTCGCGGGAAAAAACTTGAGTAAATATCCTACTTCCTACTTAAAATATTATAAACGCAAAAGTTTGTAAGAATGTATGGATGTATGTTTGCTACTCTTTCACGCAAAAACTACCGAACCGATTTTTATGAAATTTGGTATGTAGTTACCTTAGGACTTGGAATAACATATAGGCTATACTTTTTATTCCGGGAAACCGCGGGTGGAACCGAGGGGCGCAGCTAGTATTTAAATATATTGGTATACCAACATGTTTATGGAAATTACTAAATAGTTCATGAAGGACAATATGTAATATAAAAACCCTAACGGACAAGTTCCCTTAAAGTGAAATTCAAGGGAAATACTTCTGACCATTACTTCCTGATGCATCCAGGAACCTAGAGGACCATCCCATCCAAATATAGGTTTTTCTTATAAGCTACACTAACGGCTGGTGTTCTTTTTGGAAGTAGTTTTTTCAAAAATCCAATTATGCAGTTATCGTTTTTATCAAAATTGACCCGAGACTCTTTTGACCATTTTTCGCTATTCGTTATAGTTTCAGATTTAGGCCATTACGCAAACTTAAAAAAATCATAAATACAGTACGTAAACATGATTATAAACTGTATTTATTGTATAAACACGTTTTTTTTAATATGAATTGTTATTTTATAAGATACAGTGGGATTAAACGTTTTGAAACATGTTTTTACTCATTAGTAGGTAGAAACGTCAAAATTTATATATCATTTTATTTCGGAAGTTCAACCAAAATCAGATAAGTAGTTGTTGATAATGTTGATTTTATAAATCAATATTTTTTATTTTACATTAATTACATACCTAATATTCGAAAAATAATTTTCTTTTTCATTTATCCCTACGCCAAACATCACTGTTAGTCAGAACTTCAGAAGGCACAGATTATATTTATTTATCTATAAGTTTTTGTAATATAATAATAACAGCTATCATTATATTATTTATGTAAAAAAAACGTAAATAAAAATATCTCTTTTTGAAACTTATTAACTTTACAAACAATATTTTTTTTTAATAACTAAGGGCTCGTTCACACTGCACTGTAAGGCTGTACTCACCTTATCCAGTCACCTGTTGCGTCCCGAATGCTGTCTGTGATCCGAGTGCCCTATTTATATAGCCGCGAGAGCAATCCGCCACCGTTGCTCAAACTTAGTGCTACGACCCTACTATAGAACTACTCGTCACAGTATTTCAGAAAGAAATAGTACTATATGCAGTTTATTTTAAAACAGAATAGAATTAGAAAATGTATCTGATACAATTAGTAAAGTAACCCACGACGTTAAGATTTTTAAAGTAATCATTGGTCCATCTCGGTCTAAAAATATCATACATTGTACAGCAGCAGCTGTATGTAGAGCATTTAAAATTACATTAATTTTATACAAATCGTCACTGAAAGCGTTACTCAAATAAATAATAAATACGTACAACGATCACATACATAGATCATGGTTACGGGGACCATGATCCCACTACACCCAGACACGAAACAAATGCTTGCGCTTTTTTTCTGTGCACAAACATTTGTTCCGTTGCAAGAATCGAACCCGCAACCTCAGTGGTGTATGAGATTTAAGCCAACTTGCCCAACCAATACAACACAGAGGCTGAAAAGCATCAAATAGAGCAAAATATAATATATATAATAAATTCCGTCCTAATAATTCTAATATAGTATTTTATTAATATATTGATTATATGAAGAAAGAAAGAAATAAATTATTTATTGCCAAACTGTATACTTGGAATTGAAATTAACAATATTTATCAGCACAAAAACAGCAGCAATAGGGGTAGGCTTAGCACTGAGCTGCGTAAGCCTAACAGCTCACGTAAGGCTGATTTCCAACATACCCATAGCATAGCATAGCATATATTCGAGAGACGTTCGTCGATATTGAGTCATGCGGGTACCAACAGAGGCAAAATATGGAAACTAATGAAACCTAAAACAAACTGCCTTTTTGAAATATTACAATCTTAAATCGTGCTAACAGTTTAACAGTCACGATCTACAAACCACGTTAGTTTCTTTTATTTTTATCCTGTCTTGTTTTACTCTTGTGCAACATTTTACAAAAAACAAATACCAAACAAGATTTTTGTGAAAAATATGTTTTTCAAGACAAGCTTTTAACAAATTCGTAATCGTAACCGCGGGCAGATTAAAATGAGCCCAAACACTAGTAGTTTGCGATTATCCGTCAAGTAGTTCCATTGCCCACCGTTCATTCCATTCCGTCTCCATCAACTGATCAGCTGGCTGTCACCATAATATTGCATTGTACTGCATTGCTAAGACAGCCTCTGTGGTGTAGTGGTTGAGCAGGTTGGCTGAAATCTGTTGTGGATTCGATTCCCGCGACGGGACAAATGTTTGTGCACAGAAAAAAAGTGCAAGCATTTGTTTCGTGTCTGGGTGTTATGGGACCATGGTCTTCATAGTTCCTGGTTCCCTAGATACAGGGAATCCTAGTTAGGGGCCAAGATCTATGTAGGGTATGTGATCGTTAGGCGTTATTAGATTATTATTATTATCACCAGACTTACAATTATGCAAAATTTCAACTCTGTAGGATAAGAGGAAGTGATTCTGATTCAACTTGCAAGATTTGACCCAAACAAATAAATAAACATTGCAAGTTAAATAAAAGCTTGTAATAAAAATGGCAAAGTTCCCCAACTTTGAGCACCGAAGCGCGAGCTTTGGCTGCGGAATCACGTTCGCAGTGTTTAAAGATAAATCATTTAAGCTCGCCCCCGGGGACCCCGGGGTGCACCCCCGCTCCCCCGCACCCTTCTCCCCCACCCTTTGAACTCACTGAAATATTGGATCTGTTTTGTTTGCATTTTTTTATGCAACTGAGACACACAAGTCATTCGCCTGATGGTAAGCGTCATGCTTGTCCTTAACAATTACAGTGCCACCCAGGACTTTCAACTCTTATAAGTTGCTATAGTACTGCCAAGCGTTAGTACAACTGTGTTCCAGCACAGTTGAACTAATGCTTGGCAGTAGAATAACTGGCATAACGGTGGTACCAACCCAAACAGCCTCTTGCATACCAGATACATAGTAAAAAATCTAGAAACGTATTGAATATCGATAACAAAATAAAGTCTCGCGTCTTGATCACGAGTCCTGAATGTCCTGTACCTTCAGTAATATACTCTAGTACCATGTCGGAATAACAATGTCCGTAACAAGGTATTTGAGGGCAAAAAAAGTCAAACTACTTAGTTATACCACCAATATCGTCCAGTCGTCCAGTCTTTTTATCACTATAAGCACTTTCTTTGTTGTGATGTAGCGCGCCCACGCGCTCGACGGTGGATAAGTTGATGATGTTGCGTCTGTATCCATGTACTTTTAAGCTTTAGAATTAGTCAGTCTATTATTAGCCTTTGATTCGATCATACGAATATTAAATTAATTTTAAATCAATTAATCTAGTATTTTTTAAAAACATTTCCACGGCATTTCCCAGTTTGACTGGCGCAGCCTTGTGGATTTTCCGCGAAATTTTCCGACGTCTACTCTCGGTAACCCGAAATCGGTTGTACGAGTAGTGTTTTGTTCGAAACCGCGGAAACACGAACCAAATAAATTCGTCTCCCTTGGGAAACCCGTGTGTTGTGTGGTGGCTAATCGGACTCAGGAGGACATGGGATTGAGCGGCTGGTGAGTGAACCTTTTCACATTCCGTTTTCAAAATCCTGGTCTTTTCCAAATTTTCTCCCGAACTCCATCGTTGGGCCTTATTGCGATTTTGCATATTATATCTTATCTGATTTCGTTTGCACTTAAATAGGCAAATTTGAATATTGTAATTATAGTGATTTGTGTGTAATTAATTAACGTGTGTGTACAGTAATAATAAAGTGAACATAATGGATGGAATACAAACAGTTCCGAAAGAAATCTTGAACATAATTCCTAAATTTGACGGTGACGAAAAACTGTTAAATCTATATATTTCAAAATGCGAGTATATCTTGCGCGGCAGCCGCGTTGCAAGAAACGCAACGCAAGAACTGTATCTATTCCATACCTTGAGCAGTAAACTTATTGGTAAAGCTGCTGCTCTACTAAGCGAGAACCCAAATATTACAACATGGGTAGGATTAAAAGAATTACTTACGCAACATTTCGGCGACCCGCGTTCAGAGGAGTGTATAGCAATCGAGCTCGAAATGATTAAAATCAAACAAGGTGAAACCTACATTCAGCTTTGTCAAAGAATTCAGAATGTTAGAAGTTCGTTAATGGCGAAAGTTAATAGGCTTACCGATGAGGGAGTCAAAGCAGCTAAAATGATCATATACAACAACACGGCTTTGAACGTATTCCTCTATAATTTACCGGAAGACTTGATAAGTATTGTGCGCACTAAAGGTTATTCTAGTCTCGAAAATGCTCTAAGTATTGTAACCGAGGAAGTAAATTTCCGATTTCAATATAACGCCAAAAATAAATCAGTGAAACAGAATGCGGTACAACAACCGAGTGCACCAAATGTGTTGAGATCACTGCCCATGGCTCAAGGCTTTACGCCTGCGTTTAATGCGACACCGCCAAATAATAATTTTAAATTTGGCATTCCCCAAAATAATAATTTTAAATTTGGCATTCCCCAAAATAATAATTTTAAATTTGGCATTCCCCAAAATAACAATTTTAAATTTGGCATACCACAAAATCAAGGCTTTCGACCAAATTTTATTCAGCCAAATAGATTTGCGCCCCCTCAAGGTCACGTTGTGCCATCTCAAAACCAGTTTCAACGTAATTTCGGACAAGTGCCCTTCCGACAACCGAGCGCGCCTTTCCAACACGGTCAGTTTAGGTTTGGCATCCCTCAGCAGCAAGGTTATAGATTTGGTAGTCAAAACCAACCTCAGTATAAATTCGGTATTCCGAATCAGCAACAGGAACCTAGGTTTCAGGAAAGTGACGTATCAATGCGCACAGCTCCTGTAAGGCAAAACATGATCGCCAACGATCTATATTATATTGAAGAACCAACCGAATGTCAGGAACTCATTCCCGAAATTAACTACGATAATGATTATAACCTAAACGAGGCATGCAGTGAGTATGTCGTCACACCGCCGACAGAAAACTGCCACTATTTAGAAAACTATGACGACACCGAATGTACAAATCAGGAAGAGGTCTCTGAAAATTTTCAGGAAGCAGCCTCGAAAAACATAGCGAGATAATAAATTTAAACTATTGTGATAGCATCCTGAAACTACCCCATATCGAAATTCCTGAAATCAATGCGAAGTTTCTTATAGATACCGGGAGCAGTCGATCTTTTATTAGTCCTGCTAAAGCTGAAGAGTTTTTCAGCGATCACAAATACTACGAACCCTTTACAGTCGTCAGCACACATGCTCAGAGCATGCACAATGAAGTGATTTACATCCCCTTGCTAAAAACTTTTAAAAGCACACTTCCTCACACATTTTACATTTATGATGTAGACGGACGTTATGACGGTCTGATTGGATCTGATCTGTTAAAAAAATTATCGGCAAATATCGACATGAAAAACCAAATTTTGCAAACGCACAATGCGGCTATTCCTATAATATACAATCCACCATGTCAAATTAATATACCGCCACGATCTGAAACACGAGTAAGGATTCCCACGAATCTACAACATGGTGAAGCGATTGTAGACTTTCTACAATTTAGAGATGGTGTCCGAATGCCTACCGCTCTTGTTAGGTGTGACAATTTCTTTGCTGAAACAATTGTGCAAAATTCTTCAAACGAAGGAGCCACAATTACGTTTAAGAAACCTATAGAAGTCACAGTGTTTGAAAATGAAGAATGTGAGGTTAATGTTGTGAGAAATGATTGCATGATTGATGAAGCTCTGAAAGAAAACATGTCTAAACTACGAATGGACCATATGAATCAGGAGGAACGCGATGCGATATCTAAACTCTGTCATGAATATCGAGATATTTTCTATTGCGACAAAATACCGTTATCTTTTACAAATCAGGTAAAACATAACATCCGAACCACCAATGAAGACCCTATCTATATTCGACCCTATCGACAACCACCCTGCCAAAATGAAGAAATACAGAAACAGGTAGATAAGCTTTTGGAAGACAGTGTTATTCAAAATTCTCAATCACCTTGGAGTGCACCAGTACATCTCGTACCAAAAAAATTAGACGCGTCCGGGGAAAGAAAATATCGAATGGTGATCGATTATCGACGCCTAAATGAAGTCACGGTCGATGATAAGTACCCATTGCCTAATATTACCGATCTTTTTGATAAATTAGGTAAGTCTCAATATTTCAGCACGCTTGACCTTGCAAGTGGGTACCATCAAATAGAGGTCAATGAGGCAGACAGAGCGAAAACAGCGTTTACAACCCAGTCAGGACATTACGAATTCAAAAGGATGCCGTTCGGATTGAAAACGGCACCTGCAACCTTCCAAAGAGCTATGGATAATGTGTTAAGAGGTCTTCAAGGTATACACTGTCTAGTGTACCTTGATGACATCATCATATATTCTTCTAGTCTCCAGGAGCACGTTGATAAACTCCGCAAAATCTTCGACAGACTTAGGGAAACCAACCTGAAAGTTACTCTCGATAAATGTGAATTTTTGAGGAAAGAGGTTCTCTATTTGGGCCACACTATCACTAAAAATGGCCTTATGCCCAACAACGACAAAATACAGGCAGTGTTAGACTTTCCACTACCACGAACAGCCACTGAAATCAAGAGTTTTCTTGGATTGGTAGGCTATTACCGGAAGTTTATAAAAGATTTCGCTAAATTAACTCAACCATTAACATCGTGTTTAAAAAAGAAAAATAAAATAGACATTACTAAACAGGAATATATTGATGCATATGAAAAATGTAAAGAACTGTTAACCAACGCGCCGCTCTTACAGTTTCCCGACTATTCCAAACCGTTTGTCCTGACGACAGATGCATCGAACTATGCACTGGGCGCTGTCTTATCACAGGGCCCCATTGGTAGCGACAAGCCCATAGCTTACGCGAGCCGTACTCTGAATGACGCTGAATCCCGATACAGTACGATCGAAAAGGAGCTTTTGGCTATCGTGTGGGCTACAAAGCATTTCCGACCGTACCTCTATGGGAAGAAATTTACAATTTATACAGACCATAGGCCGTTAGCTTGGCTCAACTCGATAAAAGAGCCTAATAGTAAGCTTACGAGATGGAAATTGCGTTTGGAGGAATTTGACTACAACATCATATATAAAAACGGAAAGCAAAATTGTAACGCAGATGCTTTATCGCGGATTAAAGTAAACGCTCTTGGTGAAAAGGATAATATATCAATGAAAGTTAATTTGGATGAAAAAGAACAAAAACTTCAAAGTCACCTTGATGAAATAACTGAAGAAATAATACGGTTAAGTAAGAATCAAAACAGTTCTCCACACTCAACTACCATTCAAAAACGTATACCACCAGAAATAGAAGTGTCTTCGGATTCGGAGAAAACACTGAGTATTCCGTCAGTAGCCAGCGATGGCCGACGTTCTCCTTATCTCATCCCATCTGCGAGTAGTAGTACCGTAACTGCATCCGAAAGACCGAGTAGTGACACTGATAGTATAGGTACAGTACATTCAGCTCGTGACTTAGATACAGACGGCATGCCTATACTGCAAGAGGCCATAGACACCAAGCCGAATCAAGTACTCGTGTTTACCTGGAACAGAAATGATTTGACAGTTAAAGATTTATCTAGGACTAGACAAAAGGTATTAGAAATACACTTACCTGTAGACAATCCGGATCTCGTGAAAAAGTTCTTAAAAGAATACATCCGACCAAATATAAAATATTTCTTTTATTTTGAAAGTGAAATACATCGCAAACAGTTTTCAGAGGCTAACGTAATGCTTTTTCGGAAAGGAACAGTAAAGTTTTATGAGTGTACTAAGAGAGTTATTTATGTAGATGATGAGAATGAACAACGGGATGTCGTAATTAAATATCATATTGGAAAAAACAGTCACAGAGGGATTAAGGAAACTCTTGTTCATCTCAGACGAACCTTTTACTGGAACAACATGGATCAAATGGTAGCAAGTATAATAAATGCTTGCGAAACTTGCAAAAAAATGAAGTATGATCGTAAACCATTGAAACCGGAACTACAATTATCACAAACCCAAACTAAACCGTTTCAGGAGCTGTTTATAGACACCTTTTCAATTGAAGGAAAATATTATCTTACAATAGTTGACGCCTTCAGCAAACTAGGACAAGCTATTGAAATTAGTACCAAATCGACCCCAGAAGTAATCAGAGCCCTTTTAAAGTATTTCTCAATGTATGGCGTTCCTATTAAAATCAGTTCAGACCCCGGCGTAGAATTTAATAACACATTAATAAAAGAAATGTTATCATTTTACAAAATTGACCTACACATCAGTACACCGCACAATCCAAACTCTATGGGAATAGTCGAAAGGTTCCATTCTACCATAATAGAGATTTACAGAATTGCAAAATACGAACGTAAAATCACCGACGCTGTTTCCGTTATGACCTATGCAGTAATGTCATATAACAACACGATACATTCTGCTACTGGCCTTACGCCATTCGAAGTTGTTTTCGGCCATACGGAATCCAATGGAGCATTTTATGTCGATTTCAACAAACAATTCACTCAGCAGTTGGTCAAGGAACATGTAAGGAAGACAAAATATTTGTACGAATATTTGACAGATAAGATGATTGATAAGAAGATGGCTGTAAGAGAGAAGCGTGGTGGAGAAGGAGAGTTTGATTTGAATGTGGGAGATACCATATTTATAAAAGGCGTAAACACCAGACGAAGTAAAGATAAGGCGCGTTATCAAAAGGCTAAAATCACGGGAGACATTCAGAGGAACGTTGCACCTGTTACTACACAAAATAGAAATACCAAAGTTCCTATTAAAGATATCAGGCGCCCTCCGCAGGTTGGTACTTCTGGCAGCCCAGCTGATCCACAGCCAGGCCCATCAGCTGCAGTTGATTGAGAAGAACCCGGGGCTACTACCTGTAAAAGAAGGTCAAGCAGTTATTAGTCATGATAAATGGACTGTCATTAAAGTTTTGGATTTAAAGTTAATTTACGATCAGTTAGATATTAATATAGAGAATTTTGTAAAATTCAAAAAACAACTTCAAAGCAGTTTTAATAGTAAAGCTTTTGATTCAGATTTCGTTGAAGTAGAGCTACAAACTGAATACGCAATGAATACGACTATTGAAAAGTACAAGCAATTGGTTCCATCATTGGTAAGAACTAAACGTGGTTTGGTTAATCCTCTTGGTTCATTAATCAAGATGATTACAGGTAATCTTGACAACGAAGATGCTGTAATGTACGAAAAATTAATGTATGAATTAAAAACAAAACAAGATAGGACCGACCGGAAAATGACTGTCGTCGCTGAAATGATGGGTACATTCATAAATATAACAAATTCCACAAGAAACAATTTCATTCAAATTGACAAAAGCCTTAAAACTATTAATGAGAAATCAAAACTGTTTCAACACAGTAATAAATTCATTCATATATACAATATATTTACTAACAATTTTCAAACGCTTTACACCCAATTGAATGAAGTTGAAACGGCTCTTGCTTTTGCCAGAATTAATGTATTGCACAAATCTATTGTAGACACAAACGAATTAATATTATTGTTACAAGAAATTGAAAAAACTGAAAAATTAGTATATCCGGTAAACATGGAAAACATTATAAAAATAGAACAATGTATAGAAATAAAGGCATACATAAAACGAAATCAGATAAAATTTATAATGCACATCCCGTTAATTAGAAATGAAATATTTAACTATTATAAACTAGTTCCCTTGCCTATGCTTAATGGCAATAATGGCGTAACTACCCTTATCCTACCTAAATACCCTTACCTCCTTGTGAAGGGTTTGAGTACCAAGCCGCTCTCCCAGCCATGCCGCGAAATTGATGAAACTCGCTTCCTGTGCTATGAAAACGACGTGTCGCCTTTGGTTGAAGATGATTGTATCTCTGAACTCATTAAGTTTTCCACGAATATTTCAAGCTGTCATCCAGTTCCTGTTATCATCGACGATGTGAAAGTCGATCTCATTCAACCCAACAGTTGGATAGTTTACGCAAAAACCGAAACATTGCTTACCAAGTACTGTGAAAACGACATTACTCAAGAAAGCATCTGTGGAACTTATCTACTGTCAATGGAGGATGATTGTCAAATTAAAATAAAGGACCTCAATCTTAGAAGACACCAAGACCAAGGAAAAGATGTCACCTACGCAAAGTTTCCTTTAGTCAAGCTGCCTAAAATAGAAACCAGAGCATCAGATATCCAGGAGAAGCCAGTGAATCTCAATGGAATCGATCTTGTCGACATTCAACGTTTAAATTACCTATTGCAGAAGAGTAGGAGTGAAATTAGTGTTAGTGAAAATTATAAAAGTGCCTTTGACAGTGAATATAAAAGTGTTAGAATAGGAAACATAGTATTTTACGTCTTTATTGTAACTTGTCTTATACTGTTAGCCTGTAAACATAGAATTAAGAATATTATAAGTAAAAGGCGGACAACTCGAGATAATCCTCATCCCTCGGATAATCTCGAACTTACGGAGGGAGGAGTTATACCACCAATATCGTCCAGTCGTCCAGTCTTTTTATCACTATAAGCACTTTCTTTGTTGTGATGTAGCGCGCCCACGCGCTCGACGGTGGATAAGTTGATGATGTTGCGTCTGTATCCATGTACTTTTAAGCTTTAGAATTAGTCAGTCTATTATTAGCCTTTGATTCGATCATACGAATATTAAATTAATTTTAAATCAATTAATCTAGTATTTTTTAAAAACATTTCCACGGCATTTCCCAGTTTGACTACTTATTTGGACAGGGTACTAACATGTTTACTTATTATTCAAGCTGGCCGTGCCTAGGGAGTCAGAAGGCAGTCCCAGACACGGAACTAATACGTGAAGATATTCCTTTACAAAATAAAGCCAAATTGAACTCATCGATTTATGACGTCACAGCCAACTCTAGCGAAAGCCAAAATGTTAACTGATATTGTCTATTTTTCAAATGGACAAAGTTCAAATATCAAAAGTTCTTTATTCAGTTTTCGCATCACAGACGCACTTATGAACGTTAGTTATTACAATGACTCTACCACCGTATCGGAAAAAGAACCACTACTTAGAAGATACAGCAATGACATACAGACATACGGACATTCTACTTCCTAGTGATATTATTTATAAATGCAAAAGTTTGTGAGGATGGATCGACACTTAATCACGCAACAACTACTGAACAGATTTTGATGATGTAAGTAGGAAATTTTGTATCTGCAATAGAACAAAGATTTTATCTTGGCCGATTGCGGTTTAGTGAATGTCACATGTCTTTGCATTTTTGTCATAAATTCTTGGACATGCCAGTTACCTCACGATTTTTTCCTTCACCGTTTTTAGAGCGAGTGTTTAATGCGCGAAATCCAGTGGCGCGAGCTGGTGGGATTCGAACTCGGGTGCGTCGGATCGAAATTCGCACATGCTCCCACTGAGCCACACTCGCTTTTAAAGTATATCTTAGTAACCTAATTTTCTCTTGCATACAAATGGTTTGAGAAGATTGCTACAACGTTTCACGAGTTATATGTTCTCATAATTTCATTACTTCACTAGGGTTATAAAGAATTCCCATTGATTACATTAATGGGACTAAAATTCCCTGTTTGTCTAGGGAACTACAAGTGGCGGGAATCGAACCCGTAGATGACTTGTCCTAAGTAGACCTGCCCAATCACTACACCACAGAGACTGCCAAAAGAAGACCTTGATGTTGTACGTACATGTACTCTTGTAATATCACTATAGTCTATATACATATAATAATAGGAATACACACGTACTTATGTTCCTTTGTGCCTAAATTCTTCCGTTCTTCCATTATAGGATTACGTTAATCAAAGCCTTGATTGAATAATTAAATCGATACTGGCTGAGATCGAGCTAATGGAGACCAGCTAAAAGTTAGAACTTACCAGATACGCTTGATTTTTTAACGAAACCTGGTGTAGGACGCCCTGCGACTAGATGGATCGACGATATACGCAGGGTTACTGGTAGCAAAGAAAACTAAATATTACTACGCTTGTAGTGACTGGACTGTTTCATGCAATGATATTTCAAAAGTGACACATCTCGGTCGTTAGACCTTCTTCAGACAGTAGTCTGGCTGTCGACATTTTGTTGTAGTTTCAGTAAAGAATTCGTCAACTGTATAGTATGCCCGGTTGAGCAGTAGGGTTTTAAGTCTGCGCATAAATGAACTTAGACTAGACGCGTTGGTTATAGTCTCGGGAAGAGTGTTGTATATTTTTACCTCTATATACTCCAGCTGTTTCTGCGACTTACTTTGTCTTTTAGCAGGTAGCCTGAGGCGATGCCTTCTTCGGGTGAGGTGTTCATGGGAGCCCACGTGGAGAACTGTTCAAGGTTTTGCTTTATAAACCCTGCCGCCTGCAGGATGAACTGACAGGGTAAGGTTAGTATTCGTAATTCCTTGAACAGTTCTCGAGCCGGGTGGTCCCAATCCACTCCACAAATTATTCGGATGGCACGTTTTTGCATTCTGAATGCTCTGTCCCGTTCTGCGGCTAGTCCCCACAGGTCTATACCATACGCCATAATTGAATGGAAATAGCCGACTCGTGTAGCAGTCACCGCATCTGATGTGTCTTAAACAGACGAAACAGTTAAACACTCCTAAAATTAACATGTGCATCGGCGTTAAAACTTTTGTCATTTGTATTATAATTATTCGCCTAAAGTTCCAATTACTAATTAGAGTTATTTGCCACCAGTTGTTTCGTTGTCATCCTTCATATTGTTAATAAAATATATATAATTTGTTTCTGAAAAGGATTGCCAATAGTGTGAAGCTAAAATGTCGTGCTGAAAATATTGGTCTGATATTTTGACGGAAAGTAAAAAAATATTTTTGGTTTATTTTTAAAACATTTTTTTTTAACCTTTCGTTCCAGCCTTATGGCATGATCTACAAGTAACTACACTTCTAAACTTCGTATTGATATTTGAATAATTCTACGAACACAGCAATTGACGTCGAATAATATGACAATAATCTACTCTCGTGTTATCTTCAAATGTAATATGTATCAATTAACATGTTATGTGATATGATTTTGTGTATATTTGATAGTATTGATTTGAATTCAAGAGTTGAACAATGATCCCACTCTTGAAATGGCAAATGTAGACACAGCCAGCAAAGCAGAGCTGAAGCTAAAATTCACTCAAGCTTTTAACCATCTACGTAGAACCAGGCCTAGCGCACTCCGCACTGTAGGTACGAAGCTACAAGTACATAGCCGGACACCGACGGCGGGTCGCGCGTCCTTACACGTGCCGCGTCAGAAGAGATAAGAGCTATGCGATAGAAAGAGAGGCGCTCTGTAGATTAATATGACTGGTAGGGATGCAGCGCTATGTGAGCTAAATTGAATTTTATTGCGTTATAGCAAGAGTCGCTATTTGTTTAAATTTCTTTGCGGAGTGATGCTTCTGTCCTTAGTATTCTGTGGTAGAACTATTATCTGCTCTGTGCCATCGATAACATACTAGTTTGTGTATGAACTTTGAACATCATTTTTTCAGGATGTCCGTCAGTCGGTCGGCGCCGAGTGGAGTGAAGGTCGAGTTTGCGAGTGGAGCGAAGAGATGACGAAGCGAGAGTTCTAGCGAGAGCAAATTTATTAAAACTGTACGTAATATTTCGTGAAATCCCTGGTATCCTCACCTCCATAGGACCGCTATTTGTTCAAATTACTAGATGTTGGAAATTATAAAATCGGGTAGTTATTTTAACATCCTCCGCGATTTGGTCATATCACTTAGGGAATTGACCAAATCTCTGTTTTTATTATATACCTGCGAAATCTATACGTCAGCGTCGACGAATAAATACATTGTGTGGAGACCGGCCCTTACAATCCCATGACTAGATCCGCTCGGACTTCACAGAGTACCTCTTACATTAAATATTAATATGCCATCTTTAACATCATAAACTTACCTTAAGAAATTATCTGAATTATGATAAATAAAGAATAAAAACCACATTAAATCCATAAAGTTTTATTCTGTCGATTTATTCGATTAGCGAACATACAGAAGCGGATGAGCGCTCTTTCTAATATACAACTACTTGCTCCACGCGGTTTTACCCGCAGTTTTCTGAGATAAATAGTATTCTGTCATTTTCTAGGACCTCAAGTATCTATCTACATACCAAATTTCATTAAAATCCGTTCTGTAGTTTTTGCGTGATTGTGTAACAAACATCCATCCATCCTCACAATATTTCGCATTTATAATATTAGCATGGATCAAATTTTGGTCTATGATATTAGCAAAGAATACTAACTTATAAGAAAGATTGAATAGTGCGGAGGTTTGAGAAATATCACAGCAATAGTCGTGGAGGTGATCCCTGCAATGTCATAGGCTACATAAGTACCTAGTGCCGTGTGTAGATCACAGGTGGAATTGAATTTCCACGCATTTCCGGCGCACTGCTTTTAGCCCAGCTTCCGCGTGTCGCAATCAAACCTTGTAGAGAATGCAGTACGGACACACTGTAAGATTGTGTAAAAGTTCATAAGTGCGTCTGTGATGCCAATATTGAATAAAGAACTTTTGATTGATTGATTGAAGTTGTTCTTTATTTTTTCTAGAAATACTTGCTCAAATAAAAGTAATCTTAACTCTGTGGAATCTTATCATCAGTCATTATAATATTCAATAACCAAATTTATAAAAAGAATTCTATTAAGTATTGTGGTAAACAAAAATACCCCGCTTTTCTACATACCGCACCGCATCATCGTTGGCCCGTCAGGTAGACAAGTAACACTACCACAGAGATTACTGTAATATAAAACTGTAATATAAATAATGATAAAGGGTTTATTTGCATAAAAGGTTCACAGATAATTTTTGAATCCACATTTGGTGAAATCTCTGAAATCTGCTCCCGAACTAGTTAGAAACTGTGTTTAGGGTGCCAGTGGCTTCTCGCATCTATTAGATGTGCTTAACTTATGATGCATTTCAGGAACAAAAGTATTATATAGCATATAGCATAAAATAGGTATGTATATACCTATTTTATGCTTACTACTGTATGTACTTACTCCTTGACTCTTATTACACTGAATCAGGGTTAGAGATCCTGAATAACGGGTAGTGTAATAAGCCTTTGGGCTTATCACCTTCAGAACGTTCCATTTTCAAAATATTCAACCGACAATCGGGTAGGCCGCGATGCACCGATTTTTTTGTAGGACGTGTGCGTTGCAATATGGAAATCCGTATGTTCCATTTTCCGACCGATTGTCTGACGTGGGCGGGACCTTTGTATGTGATTCTCAGGCATAAAATGGTAACTAAAGTTGCGGTTAGTGCTCTTACTGTTACAGTGACTTTTAGCTCGCTTTCCCTGGTGCCACGCTATAGGTAAGTAATAGAGTTATAGGTCTCTGCACTTATTTTGTATACATGAGATTTATATTATTTTACGGGGGGATGGCTACTATGTTTTATGACAGAATTAAGTTTGAAAATTATCACAAAAATGGGTAGTTTATTTTTTTTATTACCTGATAGGCAAACATTTGACCGCTGTCTCACCTGATGGAAAGTGATGACGCGGTCGACGTTGGATCATGCTTGCACATCAAATATGAACCGGGTGGTTAGGAACCATTGGATACATGGTAGAGGTAAGTAATAGTTAGTTTTCTTTGGTTAAAGGTCTCTTATCAAAATACTCGTGGCACAGCTGTCTACAACTTATTTAACCCCACCCAATAACTCACTATGAAGTGGTAAACAACATAGAAAAATACCGTCGCCTTAAAAAAATACAACGCTTGTTTCGCACGGTTGGCTTCTTCATTGCCCGTGATACCTACATGAGAAGGAGTCCATTGAATATAATAATAACCTTTTTGTTGATAATATAAGTTAACAGCTGATAATTAATGTACCCACCTATTGGAATACGATTATGTAACTAGAAAGAAATAAAGAAAAGAAAGAAACAATTTATTTTGACAAAACTGCACACAACAAACAACGCACATAGACAAGTGCGGGAGAACAGAATAAAACAAGTTAAGCAAACAGTTACAGCATGTGTATGGAGACCGGTGCCGTGCACAGTGCAGTCAAAGAAGGTCTGTGCTCAGCATAATGTTGTGAAGAATCCACAACGCTGGTTTTCAGCGCAGGCCGTACTAAACGTCTGAAGGTCTGTGCTCAGCATAATGTTGTGAAGAATCCACATCGCTGGTTTTCAGCACAGGCCGTACTAAACGTCTGAAGGTCTGTGCTCAGTATAATGTTGTGAAGAATCCACATCGCTGGTTTTCAGCGCAGGTCGTACTAAACGTCTGAAGGTCTGTGCTCAGCATAATGTTGTGAAGAATCCACAACGCTGGTTTTCAGCGCAGGCCGTACTAAACGTCTGAAGGTCTGTGCTCAGCATAATGTTGTGAAGAATCCACAACGTTGGTTTTCAGCGCAGGCCGTACTTAACGTTTTGCGTCATCCTTTTTAGTGCGTACGTCAAAGGAATGTCTTGCCGTCGTCTGTATTTCCACATAAATACAATTTGGGTGTGTCTATATTTGAATATAGAGTGAACAAGTATCTACTGGGTAAGCGTGCTACATCTTCGACCACATCGTCACTTCCCATCAGGTGAGGTTGTGGTTAAACGCTGACACAGTCTGTTGTAAAAAAGGCCCTTGGTGACGCTCGAACTTGAGTTAACTAAGAAAATAAATAATTGGACTTACAGTTTAAATATGGCGCTATAAAATACTCGCCGGGTATCCAAATCACGTTCAAAAAAGTTCGAAAGAGTAACTCTGTTAACTTCTTTGCTAACATTCAATTAATGAAACTCGAGAATCTATAGATATCCATCATTAGGTACAAACGTCAAAAGATTTTATTCGTATCTGATCCTGTATTCAGGCAACGTAGTCTTTTTCCCAAAAATATTTTACATTTTTGTATTTAGAAATCTTGTAGTGATTTTATTTTAAATCCTGTGATGTGCTATTATTTATTCTGTGTCCCTACCCCAAGACTTGTCCAGTCAAGATTTTTCATATTAACTATTCCTCATTCTGTAAACAAAATACATGGCGGGAATCCAATTTAATTGCAAGTATCATTTATGGTTAAAATCTCCTTAGCTTTTTTATGTACATACAATAATATATAGGTACTAAGTTTTTATTGCTGTACGTTTTTCCAAGTGTGTTATAGTTGGCGTTTTTATATATTTATGGCCATTGTTATGGACAAGCGTGGCGCTTACCATCAGGCAAACGACTTTATTTTCTTTACCTTGGTTTAGACTGAGTAAAACAAATAAGTCCTTTATGGGCAATTGCGTTCGTTTCTACAATAAAATTCCAAAATGTATAACGGAGCTCACAGAAAGTAGATTCAAATTGCGTGTGAAAAATATTCTAATGAAAAAAGCATACAATACCTACAGTTAGTAATTACATAGAAAACAAAGATGCATGGAACATTCCGTTTCTGCCAAGTAGCCAACTATCACATAAGAAACATAATATTGTCAAAAGCAAACATAAAATATTGTAACATAATTCTAAAAAATAATGCCCCTCAGTTTCTTGCCGTATCTTCTGATTAGTGGTTCTTTTTCCGATACGGTGGTAGAGTCATTGTAATAATTTACTTTCATAAGTGCGTCTGTGATGCCAATACTGAATAAAGAACTTTTGATACAAAGATATAAGAATAAAGAACGATCCCGCGACGGAATAAATGTTTATGCAAAGAAAAAAAAGCGCAAGCATTTTGTGTCTGGGTGTTGTGGGACCATAGTCCTCATAGTTCCTGGTTCCCTAGATATAGGGAATCCTAGTTAGGGGTCAGGATCTATGTATGTGATCGTTGGACGCTATTTATTTATTTATTTCAGTTCAATAAAAAAATACGAGGTAATACCGCCCAGCTGCTTTAGTACCTTACCGTCGGAAAGTGATCAGTCTGAGCTCTGTCTTTTACCTATAATATTTGTGTTTTATTATTTTAAAACTTTATTATTTTTGTTAAATAAAAGAAGAAATAATTTCAATGAAAAAATTAAAGTAATAAGTTATACAAATAACTTATTACTTTAATAAATAAAATATTCTTTTATCAAAATAATACTAAACACATTGTCGCTATTATTCACTATGATAACCTTGTAATAATTCTTCACAGAAGGTAAACCGGGGTATGACAAATAACTTAGAACTTTAGGTATCACGAAATCACAGGAGTATCTCTTTATAAAGGTGTATTTCTTTTGGCCAGATGGGGGAATCCTCATGGACACCCGGGAAGGGAGGGCCCGTGTAGTGCCAGACTTGGCCTAAGCCACCTACTGGCTAAAACGCCCGTCTGATCTGCCTGTCCACAGAACAGATATATTTAATACTTATTTGCACGTTGACATTTGAAATAATATTAATTGAGGAGTAAAACCAATGTGTAGGTGTATGTTGAACAGATAGTTAATTAAGTTTACCTCCTATGGCGATGGAAGATTAAGAAACGTTTTCTTATACGGAGAATTTGCATGCAGGAACAACGGGGTTAAATATTTAATTAAATCAAAGGAAAAGCGTTTATAAGGTTACGTTACGTGACACAATCTTGAAAATACCACAGATTAGATAATAGTCCTTATATCACAGTAATAAATTCGCATAGCGGTAAGGCCGCCCATTGTACCCACTGTTTATTGACTTTGTTGACTATTGTTTTTCCTGTGTTTGGTATTCAATAAAGTATTATCGTATTGTATTTTAATATTGTATTGTAAGAGCGTGGTTCAGCGGGTGCACGTGCGACTTTCGATCCGATGCACCCGAGTTCGAATCCCGCTAGCAAACTGACTTTCTGAAGTTATGTGCGGATTTAGCACTCGCTCTTAAAAAGATGGAGGAAACCATTGTGAGGAAACCGGCATGTCCAAGAATTAATCAAAAAATTCAAGGACATGTGACATCCACCAATCCGTACTAAGCCAGGCAGCGTGGCGGAATATGGTCCTTACTCTCTCTATAAGAGAAGGCCCGTGTCCCAGCAGTGGGGACGCGATGGGATGATGATGATTGTAATGTTATAAATGCGAAAGTTTGTATGTGTGTTAATGTGTAAGTGTGTTTGTTTGTTCAGAATTCAGAACGGAGATAGCGTATACCCTGAATTAACAAATAGACTACTTTTCATCCCGGAAAACCACGGGTGAAACCGTGGGGCGCAGCTAGTAATATAATAAATGCGAAAGTTTGTTCGTATGTTTGTGTGTAACTGTGTTTCTTCCCTCTTCACGCCGATGAATAAAATGGTAATGTATGGGGGCGTACTTACCTTCTTTAATAACACCTATTTACAAGATACTTGCATAGGTAATGCCTAATTATTTTGGAAATTATATTGGATACAACATTTTTTGTAAAGATAGTAATGCATTGCTTTTTCAGATACCTAAATTAGCTTCCTCGTAAAAGTAAAGTGAGTAAAAGGCTAAGATGTTCTATAGATAAATGAATCCCACTTTTCATCTAGAAGCTATGCAAAATACAAAACACACAGAGAGTCAACTGTCGTAGTGGAGTTCAACGCACTTGATACTTGGGATTGGAGTTTGCAGAAGATAGCACCGTTTGAATAAATCTTTAAGTATTCCTAAAGTGGATTAGCAGCCACAAGTGGATATCTGTAATTATTCTAAAACTATGTAAAATACTTTTTGTTAAATATAAGCAGCTTCTAAAGAGATTTAAAATTATGGACGTTTTTTACTTTTTTCAAGATCCTTTCATGATTTTGCCGATCCGCTAGGACACTATGAGGTTTTAGGCAAATATATGAAGTAAATATCTAATCTTTAGCGCGTTCCGCTAGATAGTCTGTGTGATAGTCTAGCGGATCTAAATCAATCATGATCATTATAGTTCTAGACGGCATTCAATAATCCTAAGGTTGTTTTCTTTGTAGTCCCATAAATAAGAAGAAAATAAAGAATTGGATTTCCTTGTGGATTGACGGGACTCAGCATTAGTACGTAAGTAATAGTTAGTTTTCTTTAAAAAAAAAACAAAACATATTAAAATACAATAAAAAAAATAGTCTAAAAAAAAATACAATAAGATACGTCTGATCCTAATAGATCAGACGTATCTTATTGTATTTTATCATCATCATCAGCCGGAAGACGTCCACTGCTGAACATAGGCCTCCCCCATAGATCGCCACAACGAGCGGTTGCTCGCTGTATGC
The DNA here is from genome assembly GCA_951640565.1 of Petrophora chlorosata. Classification (NCBI taxonomy): domain Eukaryota; kingdom Metazoa; phylum Arthropoda; class Insecta; order Lepidoptera; family Geometridae; genus Petrophora; species Petrophora chlorosata. The sequence continues at coordinate 7,701,338 of OX621203.1, read as the reverse complement.
ATCCAGCGGCTCCCCGCGACTTACCAGGTCGTCGTTATTGTATTTGCCTAATGTTAATTTTACCTATAGTAAATCTTTCATACTTAATTAAGGTTTATAGATAGATAGATAGATAGATAGATAGATAGATAGATAGATAGATAAACAATATATTGCTAAAAAAACCTTAAAAATAGGTACATGAAATACAAGTAGGCGGTCTTATCGCTTAGAGCGATCTCTTCCAGACAACCTTTGAACAGAAAGGACTAACATAATTTGGAAGGACGGTGGTTTTTCGAAACAAATGCAAATTAAATTATAAATATATGTATAAATATAATATATATATATATATATATATATTTATACATATATTATACACATATACACACTACACTACAATACATACATATATATATATATATATATAATATATGAGATATACATATAAAAGCATAATATGATAATAATAACACATATAAATATATATATCGATATATATATATAAAAAATATCATAATCAAAGGGAAACAATAGTAATTAACAATAATTAACAATAATTTTATATAGTTTATAATATCAAAAATGTACCGTCCTCGTACGAATTCTAATTCTAATATGATCACGTATCGCATCGGGCACTCAGTATCAATTTGCGGCCTTAGCGTCACTCCTACACGGCAGCTAAATAATTCATCGAGTCGGCATAACGAACTACCCGCCAGCCCGGCGAATAGTAATGTGGCGACATGCGTAGGCAACTGGCGTCGTCGCATCCTGAGATAAGTAGGTATAGATAAATCGTGAAACAAGAGTCTCTATTGTATCATCATCAGCTCATTACGTTCCCACTGCTAGGACGCTAGCCTTCTCTCATAGAGAGAGTATGGGCCATAACCAACCAGACGATCGGCACAACGTCAACCCAATACCTATGGTGGACGTTCCGCCTATCTGTACTATACGTTTCGAATCATCCTTTTTAGTGCGAACGTCGAAGGAGTGGAACGCCTTGCCGTCGTCTGTTTCAAGTGAACAAGTACTTACTGGGTAAGCGTGCTACATCTTCGACCACATCGTCGCTCCCCATCAGGTGAGATCGTGGTCAAGCACTGACCCAGTCAGATGTAAAAAAAACAGAATAAAAATAGCCCACCACGCTGGCCCCACCACCAGTGCGGGTTGTTGGATGTCACATGTCTTTGAATTTAGTGATGAATTCATGGACATGCCGGTTTCCTCACGATATTTTCCTTCAAAGATTTTAGAGCGAGTGTTAGATCCGCATATAACTTAAGAATTAATAAGAATTAAGTCAGTGGTGCAGGGTCAGCCATATTCGAACTCGGGAGCGTCGGATCGAAAGTCGTACGTTCTCCCACTGAGCGACACTCGCTATAGATATGTATAGTTGGCATGAATACGGATCGTGGGCCTGTGATTTATTTAGGGAAAATCTCGTTTTTTTTTATATACCTGTTTTGATTAGTTTTTATAGATCCGTGCCGTACCTACATACCTATATCACAATACAATACAATAACTCTTTATTGACAACAAAAACAGGTACAATGGGCGATCTTCTTTCAGACAACTTTTGGATGGTCAGAAGGATGGTGATGCAGTAACCTTAGTCTACGGAAACAGAGTAAGTCAGGCGCCACTGGCACTTGGTCTTCCGATAGGTAGGTACCTACCTATACCTACAAAGTCAGAGAAATGTGCAAACTGTCGTTGGCGCCGCGGGTACTTAGCCCGAGACATGAGAAACTAAACAAATACCTGGCCTTAGTGCATTACGATATACTGATGTCTCGGGGTGATGAGTGCAATCCAGTGCAACGCAGTACTTTTTACGGTATTATAAGTTCTAAGTGGCACTGCAATTGCTACGGGAAGGCGTGGCGCTTACCGTCAGGCGAACGACTTGTTCGTCTCATCACTCATTTCCATAAAATAAAAATAAATATGTCGATAGCGGAAAGCGGATTTAGACCGTCTGGTCTGCTGTTGAAACTGGATCCTTGGGCACTTACAACCACCCTAGAATGCAAACGGGGTAAAACGCAAAAAAAATATATAATTTGGGAATCGATTAAATTTCATATATTCCCTATTTTATGTAATTTATCAATTTCTAAAACTAATATTATTTTCAACTATCTGCGCCCCGTGGGTTCACCCGCCGCGGTTTCCCGGGATTAAAAGTAGCCTATGTCTTTTTCCAGGACCTAAAGTACCTATAATAGATATCAAATTCCGTTCAGTAGTTAATGTGTGATTGAGTAACAAACACCTATACATCCATACTAACAAACTTTCGCATTTATAATATTAATAGGATGAGGTTTGTTCATATTGTTATCATCGCCATCTATACGAGGGCAGCTAAATGACTAGAAACCTTCAAACGTTTTGAAGCCACGGACGTAAGCTCCGTGGGCAAAGCTCACTATGCGTAACGTGAAAGCGCTTACACTGCTATCTCGCAGAAATAAATAGAACTTCGGAGTGAAAGCGAAGCGTTGTAGCGCCATCTGTACAAGGGTAGAAAGAGCCATAGTTACTAAAATAGAATAGAGATGGCGGTAGTATCGTCCGTTTGTAACATGTTTGCAAGTTTTATTGTAGAGCGTGCGTGGTAGAGCTGAAAATGTAGAGAGCCGATTCCCAAACTACGATTACTAAGCAGGTAAAATGTTTTTATTAAATTGTTTTTTTTTACTTTTAGCTATCACATACATAGATCCGCCCCTAATTAGAATTTCCTGTATCTAGGGAACCAGGAATTACGAGGACCATGGTCCCACAGACCCAGTCCCGTTGCGGAAATCGAACCCACAATCTTTGAGGTGTATGTGATGACATGCCCAACCACTACACCATAGTCAGACACACAAGTCACAGGCTGTCAAAATTAATTTTGTTTTTTACCGCAGGTTTTACCGTAATTATTTGAGATTTTTGTTTTTGTGTTTTGTCTAGGAGTTATTTTCAGCTTAAAGCGGTGGTACCAACCTAGAAGGTCTTTCTACCTAATAAAATATTGAAAATGTTAATTAATAATAATATAAAACTAGGTATCCTTTCCATCTAAGGTCTTGCAGGCGGGGGAGAGGCGTTTCACCCGTACGTCATTTACATATATCCCACCGATCCGTACTAAGCGTTTCGCTGATTCATTCATCATTCAGACTGCTAAGGAGTAGAACGCCGTACCAGACTCTTTGTTCCAAAACAGCTACAACTTCTGTTTTTTTAAGTCTAGTCCACTTTTGAAGTAATAAGCATCTCATGGGCAAACGTGTTCCACCCTAGGTTGCATCTTCGCTTTCCATCAGCGAGCTGTCGTTAAACGCCCACTTCCACTTAAAAAACAAGAATGAGTTGGACTCGCGCACGAAGGGTTCCGTACCATTATCTATAAAAACGGCAAAATCATCATGTCTGTTGTACGGAAGCCCCCTAAAATATTTATTTTATTTTATTTTCTGTTTGCGGCAACAGAAATACATCGTCTGTGAAGATTTCAACTGCCTAACTATCACGGTTCATGAGATACAGCCTGGTGACAGACGGACAGACAGACAAACTGACGGACAGCGGAGTCTTAGTAGGTAATAGGGTCCCGTTTTACCCTTTGGGTAAGGAACCTTAAAAAGGTACCTATATAAACCGAAGGCCTCACCAAACCGTAGAGGCCTGAATCACCTTGCAAATATACATAGCTAGTATATACACACAGCTGCATTCACGCACACACCTATTTAGCATTTTTTTTAGCCCACGGCCGCTTATTTGCATAATAATCGCACAGGTTCTTGTAACGGAAGTCTGCCCAGTGACTGCACTGCGCCATGAGCATATTTCTACATGCATTATACACAACACATACTAATTTATCTGTACATCTTGGTTCTATGTCCCGAACAACGTTTTATTGGTATATTATGTACTATTATGCACAATATACAGAGTGTGGCAAAATTTTTGGTTCTTCAGGGTATTTATTCTTCGGAAACATCGGGTGCATTTTTGAAAATAATATAACTACATTTTTGGATGTTTGAAAAAAATGCAATCAGTCCGAAAATGTTATTTCTCGAAAGGGGCCGTTCAAGTATTACGTAAGCACTATTGGGGGCTGGGGGGTCTTTGTTTTGCTCATTTTGGATGACATGGGGGGTAGGGGAGCCTAAATGATGATTACGTCATCGCTAGTTATTTACTTTTTTACACGAATGGCAACCCTCACATTGTCTATGCTTGAAAACGCATTTTCGGGGATTCCCGCAAATATAAACGCATACGTTTAGGCACTCTCTTTAGAACCGATTAGGGGAATTACCGCGCGCTGTTCACTTGTCTAAATTTCCTCTGTCAGTTTATTGTTTCGTTTGGATACTATAGCGAGTAGACGTATTGTAAGCATAGCAAAACAAGTTAACATTAGTGTTACCGTTGATTCCATTAGCCAAAGTTTTACGTTTAAATAAGATGTCGTTTCAAATAGACAAATCCAAGTTATACCAAAAATTGTTTGAAAAAATTTCATACAAGTATGAAAGTACAAAATGTACAAAAGTTAGTTAACGAAGTGTGGCGAGATTATAAATTATAATTATAATATAAAAAAATACATTTTTGATTGAAAATGTTTACGTAAGCATGGGGGGAGGGGGTAAGAAGTTTGCTTACTTTTGCTGACAAGGGGGATGGGGGGGTAAATAATTGTAATAAATCTGCTTATGTAATATTTGAACGGCCCCAAATATATTGAATGTTTCCCTCAAAGCAATTCATCAAACAAAATCGTAAGATTTTGACAAAAACAAATTTATTTATTTTCAAAAATTTTACCGCAACCTGTATATTATGAAAGAGCGATTCCATAGCTTGAGAAAAATGTTAAATTTTCTCAAGTTGGAGATTTTCCTTCCGTGAAAAATGTTCTGTTGTGTATAATGTGTCTCAAAAGACTTTTCCTAGTTATATTTTCTTATACATAATATGTCGATAATAATTTTTCAAGCACGGTTTAAAACCGTGAAGGAGAACATCGTCAGGAAATTCACTAACACGCTTCGGAGGTTCTGGACATGGTTTCAAGCGACCTTGTCTTGTTTCAGGATGATATGTGGTGAACCATCAGGGAGGCGAGTCTGCATGAGCAGTCACTCAACTCCCGTCTTCAATTTATGTGCTCCAGCTTCGGACGCATCGTCGCTTAACTTCAGGAACGAGAGTGGCTATTCTAATACCTAAGTATTAGATACAAATTGTGAGGACAGCGACAGCGCCGGCGCGCTTTCCCGCAATACTTAATTACTACTTTTTTTTAAACGGGCGAATGCCTTTATTACTGAAAACAAACTACACTCTACTTACTAAAACTAAACTAACTACTTACAAGGAGAAGCAATTGGACAATCCATAGACCATTAAAGGCCTATAGATAGCTCAAATGCTCCAGCCCACTACCAGTTGGCAGCGTACCCAAGATGCTGACATTATTGCCCCGTTGGATTGCAATACTAATACGTTACTATTACTACTTATGCTATACTATGTCGTATTTATATAATATACTTTATTTTTATTTTTTTTACATATGTCTGGGTCAGCGTTTGACCACGATCTCACCTGATGGGAAGCGACGATGTGGTCGAAGATGTAGCAATGTGGGCGCTTACCCAGTAAGCACTTGTTTACTCTTGATTTGAACACCCCCAGATTTTATTTATGTGGAAACACAGACGACCGACGGCAAGAAAAGGGTTGGGGCGCAGTTGTAGGCGCAATGCAGCGCCGCGCAGGTATTTGCATAACAAAGTTCTGGTTGGTGCTGTTATTGTTATGGGCTGGCGTATCGCTTACCATCAGGCAAACGACCAGCTCGTCTCGTCATCCAATTACATAAAATAATATACCTAAATAATATACAGAAACACAAAGATTATTTACATAGTAGGAGCTGCTCAAGTGAATAAAACGAGGCGGCAGCCTACCTACTCTGTCTCAGGTAATGTCACGGTGGCGCCACAGTGTTGACATGTGGGCCACGCTAACGTCGGCGCTACATCTTCCTATGAATATTCAATTTAATCGATTGATGATCATTACCTACACATCGATTTAAACTTCTTACCTATAGGTATAAAATACTGGAATGTGACCACAAAATACTAAGGGACAGAAGCATCACTCCGCAAAGAAATTTAAACAAATAGCGACTCTAGCTAAGACGCAATAAAATTCAATTCAGCTCCTACAGAGCGCCTCTCTTTCTATCGCATAGCTCTTACCTCTTCTGACGCGGCACGTTTAACGACGTGCGACCCGCCGTCGGTGTCCGGATATGTATTTGTACCTTCGAGCCTACAGTGCGGAATGCGCTAGGCCTGAATGTGACACATAAGACAAACCCACATTATAGGTAAAATACCTGCCTTAAGGTACGAGTTGGTAGCCGACTGCAGACAGCAGCAGCAAACGACGTGTCGCTGCGACACTACTGGTTTCTATGTATTTCTGTGAAATACCTTCCGCAGCTAGCGACACGTCGCCCGACTACACGTCGCACCATCGCAGACGACGTGTCGCCCGACCGCTGATCACTAGTGCAAATCGAGCGCAAACTGCAGATGGCTGCAGTCGCTTCGGAATCATGACTGCAGCGACACATGTCGCTGCGACGTGTCGTTGTGACACGTCGTCTGCTGCTGCTGTCTGCAGTCGACTACGAACTCATACCTTAATAAGTAAAAAAGTAAAAAAAAAATTATATTATTCGCTACCAATTTGCCAGTTATTCTGCCGCCAAGCAGCGCGCAAGCATTATTGTGGATGTTGTGAAGGGCAATGTAGCCAGCGAAATAACGCAGGGAACAAATTCATCGTTGTTGTTATCAGATAAGACTAGCTATACCGTTGAATAAACGTGTTCATCATCATCACCGCCCTATTTGCATTTTCTCTAATACCTATCTATAGCATAATGAGGTTGTACAGTTACTTTTACTCCTCCCGAATGAGAACATGAAAGCGGCCATCCACATGGTCATTACAACAAATACAAAGGACTTAAGCCTGTTATAACGCCCAAGTGGCCACCGACCACCGACCGCTGACCGCCGAAGGACCGACTGTCACCCTCGACACAGTGTACGTTGCAGTTAGTAGACAGCCGCGGATCTGTGGTGAGCAGTGAGCAGTGACCCTTGTGCGGGGATGATGGAACATGTTATATAGTTTATTGTTTTTATCTCGCTTTTAGAAAAGCTAGGATAGCCTAGCAGTCCAGTTCAAAGCCTAAGGTTTCAACTGGATTTGAGATAACAGGTTTTTTTTATGAAACGAAGTGATGAGATGAACAAGTCGTTCGCCTGATGGTAAGCGCCTGCCCATAACAGGTCACTGCCACTCAGAACCTTAAATAGCATAAAAAGCACCGCGTAGCACTGCGCTCATCGGCTCATCGAGACATTAGATATTAAGTCTCTTATGCCCAGTAATTTCGCGGGCTACAATGCCCTTCAAACCGGAACACAGTAATGCTTGCGCACTATTGCTTGGAGGCAGAATAACTGGCAAAGCTGTGGTACCTACCTAGGCGGCCTCCCGCATACGAGAGACCTACCACGAGTAAAAATAGTATAACGTGATTCATTAATAGTGTTCGTAAACTGAAAAAAGCGCCAGTTTGTTTTATCTAGGTATTGTAGGTCACCAATGGTTCTCGTATTTCCTGGTTCCTACAGGGAATCCTAGCGCTATGTGATCGCTGGGCGTTATTTGATTTACGGAATGAATTGGTCAGTGATAAAGGTTATATAATAAACACGTGTTTCATAGAGGTAGATATAGTGAGGGATAGAAGCTTAAGCTTCTAGGTACATGAGTACATGAGTAGCACAGCGGGAACTTGTAAAACTTTCGATCTGAGGCACCGAAGTTCGAATAACAAGATCGGCGTGCGTTATTGACGGTAAGTGCAGATTTTCATACTTGTTCTTATAAAGTTGAAGGAAAACCTCCTATGTGGATTATAGCCCATAGTTTTTTCTTGAAAAACGCCCGAGTCCCAGGATTGGAAACATAATGGGCTGATGATTATGAAAAATAGTTCGCGCAGTAACTAATCACTGTCCGATGAGCGGGAAAAAATACTAGACTTGGCTATTTTTATATATTATGGTGTTTCCGTTTGATGGATTTTATGAAGAAATATGAAAGCTTATTTTAAATGAGCTCGGAGTGGAGTCCAAAGCTCCGCCACAGAATAGATAATATGTAGTACTAACTCTTGCTGTTGGAGCAGCGCCTAAGAGATTCAAATCTTGCTATTTGTAATTTCACGAATATATAGACACCTACGAATTATGAAGTTTCTGCTACCTCTACTCGGAACATATACCTAGGTATAGACTAGCAAAATCTAGAAGTACCTATAAGAGTACAACTTACCTCTGAAAATGGCATACAATTCACAACTTCAAGTTTTGTTGACAACGAAACGATAAACGCTACAAGATTTACGTTGAACATAAAGCATCCATTTAGTCAGGTTTACCTCGAGGTTACCCAGAGGAATGGTGTCTCAGCGGATGTTGGAGAGCTACCGCTATTGGTGTGCAATTGCGCACACACTGCGCTGGGCACGCCACGGGCCACCATCTGCTACCCGGTGTGGAGACGGAATCGCACAGGGTCGGATTTTTGAACCAGTGGCATTCATATTCGAAGTCACTTTAGACTATTTTAACAATGTTAATTCTCGAACGGTTACATACCGTTCGAAAATCTACAGTAAACAAATAGTAAACGTATTTTATAGTGACAGTGAGCTTAAATCTATCTATGTAGACATAAATAAATAAAAAAGCTGTTCATTGGTAAGCGCATCGGCTGGACCAATTGACATCCTCTGTGGTGTAGTGGTTGGGCAGGTTGGCTCAAATCTCATACATCACTGAGGTTGCGGGTTCGATTCCCGTGACGGGACAAATGTTTGTACACAGAAAAAAAAGCGCAAGCATTTGTTTCGTGTCTAGGTGTTGTGGGACCATGGTCCTCATAGTTCCTGGTTCCCTAGATACAGGGAATCCTAGTTAGAAGTCAGAATCTATGTATGTGATCGTTGGGCGTTATTTATTTATTTAATTTGGCAATTTGTTTTACTGTTCGTAATTATCTGGATATATATAGGGTTTTATGGAAAGAAAAATTAGAATAGGCTGGAAAAGATTGTCTGGAAGAATTCGCTCTAAGCGATAAGACCGCACATTGTACGTCAAAACTACGATGTATTTTGTGACATTTATTTTATTTTTCATTATGTGTCTACTAAGTGTTATAATTGTGTCTTTGTTATTTGGTGTGCAATAAAGTGTAATTGTATTGTATCGTATTGTATTGCAATAGTTTACCGTAAAATTGGTAACTTCGGGAAAAACTGAAAGTGATTTTTTTCAATTGGATTTTTGTATGGAATGTTTGTCGGGTCAGCTATTTATTCAAATAAAAAACAAAGAATTCGCACCCCTGTTGTTAAATTAAAGGCTGTTTACAATAAGGAGAGCTTTTAAGGTTGAAAGCGAATTGACAAGGTTGGACTGTCAAGGTTGGTGTAATTTGGTCATCGTTTATTTTTATCTTAAGCAATACCGTGCCGTTCACATGAAACTACGTAATTTTTATATGTTTTAGTCGGGTCATGCCGACCTCGGCGTATAGAGTTCTATTTCGTTTGTCGAGAATAGCTTTATTCTCGACGGGCAACTTTTGCAATACAATACAATAACACTGTATTGCACACCAAATATGTAACATAGACACAATAAGGGATCGGACAACTTTTCAGAAAGTGTTTTATATTAACCACAATTAATATATATAGCCATGAAAAATACTATTTGAATTAAATAACGCTCTAAATGTACCTAAAACTATATTTAAATATCATGTTTCAAATATTGCCGCGCAAAAGGTCACCTCAAAACTTATGACGTCATATGTAGATAGAAACGACAAACACTTCGAAATAAAACTTGCAAAGAGATTTAAATACGTTTTGCGGAGTTTGGGGACGATATTGTAGTAATGGAACGATAAAAATTAGCAAAAATACATTTTATGAAAAGCAAAAACGTAAAATAAACACAAGCTTGACTCACGACATTTGACTACAAATGATGTCATGCACTGTGTTGGTGTTTCGAAACAGATTAAAAATGTCAGAATTGTTACATTATATATATTTAAAAAAATATATAAATCATTATTATTTTACAAATATATTGATTGAATGATCTTTCTGGTTCGACGACGAACATTCGTTCTAACTACATTTTAGATTTTTTCTCGATTACTGTCCGATCCCCTATTATGAAACATATATAGTAGACATAGACCTTGGCGGTTAACGTGTTAAGAAGTAAAATTCTTGTCGTCAACTCTGTCGAGCATTTAATTCTCGCACAATTTTCTCGCCTGCTCACATATGAGAAACTGCCTTTATAACACAAAAGCCCGCTAAAATTATCCTCAGGTTTAAAATTATAGGTTATTACTCATCACACATTCAAATCAAATATCAAAAAATCATTTATTAATTGATACATTTGATACAAAGAATTTAACTGGTGGAGCACCTGAAACCGAAACTAGGCTTGTGACCTGTGATATAGCTTCCAGGCCTCTTTCGTCGGAGTACAAAACCATTATGTTGTTTTGTGTTGAGTTGTGGTGCAAGTGTGTTGTGTATGTTTGTTGTGTTGTTAAATAAATAAAATTACATATAATATATCATTAAAAATATATTTGAATTAGACAATATTATGTATAAAAATATAATAAAAAAAAAATATATAATATGATATATATGTAAATATATACATTAAATATAGAAAAAGGTACATAATAAATGTTATCTGTTTATGCTTAATAATAGAAGGCTGCCAATTTTATTGCATATTACACACATTACATACATCATACACCTACCTACACTACGCACATACATACACACATCACACTTATTTGATTCACACTAACATGCACAATACACGTCAACCATGAGTAAACAGCTACACTTCATTCCATTTATTGTTTATTCCCCTTGATTAATTAACCAACTTTAAAAAGGAGGAGGTTCTTTGTTCGATTGTTTTTTTTTTATGTTTGTTACCTCAGAACTCCGTCATTTATAAACCGATTTGAAAAAATATTTTTGCGTCGAGTTTAGTATAGCTACGAAGTGGTCCCATAAAAATTTCATCGATATGTGACCTTGGACTTCGAAGATACATTGAAGTCGGTTTTTTTTTCTAAAAATTAATTATTATTAATATGTAAGTATATGTACAGTAAAGTCTATATCTCATAACGTACTAGGTATTTCAACATCTTTTCTTTTTCGCAAGCTATGTTTAATCCGCGGAGTGGGAGTCTGGTGACCTGTAATACAGGTCTTTTAAACCTACATCAGGCACCAGTATCCCACAAAACAGGTTTTAAAAGTTCTACTTTAAATTTTAGCCATATACTGTAAACCTTTATATGTATATTGTAAACCTTTTTTTTTTATAAAAAAATCCATCTCCACCCTACTCAAGCCTTCAGAAGGAACCAATCTACTTCACCAAATTGAGCATTAAAGAGGACGTGTAAGCATTGCCTCGCCCGAGCCGTTCTTAACCAAAACATCACTCGGACGAAGGGCTTGTTTTACCACTCACTGGTTATTAAGTGATCAACGGCCGTTTTGAGGTCAATTGGCGGAATGTGTTCGAGTTTCTCTGCTCCTACACGTAGACGTTCTGTGAAATATATTATAATGTTCTCTGTTACTTTTTACAAAGCCTTCATTCAAATTGTATCGATCTAATTGTTTTCAAGCTATGTGTGTTTAGCTTAGGTGGATAAAATTATAATTGTATCTATTTGATTATTCAGTTAAAATATTAATTATCTATAACCTATCTTTGTTCACCTAAACACTATTGAAAAGTGGTGAAAAAGTCCCTTAGTTAAGCTAACTTACTTAACAATTAATATTATATTGAGCACTCGATTATGTAGCAACTTAAATAAAGCTTTGTTTTTTTTTATTTTCTATTAGATTTTATATATACGGCCCGTGTAGTAGCTAAGAAATTATTTTTTTGTAGGTTGGTTTAGCAATAATGTATTAAATTGTTTTTTGTTTTTATTTAATTATTAAGAGGCATCTACCCAAGTACATACAAGACAAAAATTTCGAGATATTGTGCTAGAAGGAGAGTACCTAATTATGATTGTAAAAGGACGGTGATGTGGCAGACAGGATGAGGGAACAGCCAACAAAAAGTAAAAAAAATCAAAATTAGAAACAAATGAAAAAAAGTAAAACCCAAAACGCGCGAAACCTCGGAATTTGAAGGCGTCCATTGGCTGAAAAAGACCGGCAGTTACGTACCATTGGTCAAAGATAATGTTGTTTGTACGGGATACACCGAAACCGACCGCAGAGTGTTGACAAAAGCTCGTGGATGGAACGCATATGAATATAAACCTTACGTTGTTAAAGTAAAGTGGGTATTTATTCCGTGGCGAGATGAGTGTGTGGGTGAAAGAGATGTGCGCAATATTTGATTTTGGCATATGTGCAAAAGGGATAGCGTAAATTAAAGGACCAATTCATTTATGTTGCAGTTTTCATCATTTACATTAAAAAATAACGAAAGCTTTTCAATTTGAAATGACGCTTATGACTGCACTAATGATGCAATTGATTTTACTCTCTAAACATGTTCATAGATTAAAAAGCTTAACATATTAGTATTGAGGTTATTTGAGACATATCTGTAGAAAATGACGAATATTTTGAAAATATTTTGAAAATATTCGTCCCATCTAAGCTATACCTATGTTAACCAAGCTACAGTGTTACAGTGTGTAGGCAGATACTTAGAAGATAATCAACTGTCATAACTGTTCAGTGCCACAAAGATAAAGATATCGACATAAATTAACACATCATTACCATAACCAACCCCTTATTTTGCGAAATAATTTTATTATAATAGATAATTTAAAACTGCCCAAGTTTACCCCACCACTGGGGGGTTAAATGAGGAATGGGCGGGGCGCAAATTAAAGCTACACAATAAAAAGCTATGTGTCTCTCTCGCACAAATGAGCAGTCCTAAATGCAGTAAGGAGCTTACAATGGGTGTTGACACTCGGGGGTAGTGTCGTCTCGCTCTGGCGGCTTCAGGGGAATAGAGCTGTCTCGACGGCGGCCCTTCATAGTTATAAAGGTATACCCGAGCTTCGGAGTTCCACGTGAGATTGTATTTTGTAATCAGTGAAGTGGCGCCTTTATTCAGATGTAGAGGCGCAATGTTCGCGTGTTTGACAGTTTGACGTTTCAGTTTGGCGGGAAATACCAATACAGTTATTTCTTCAGTGCGAGAGCGTTATTCTATTCGGCCAGTACGAACTGTGAACTTTTAAAATAGAAAAAGTTTTTAAGTGATGTTACAGGCGCCCAGTTGAAGTCGGTTCTAGTTATTGCTTTAGCAATAACTTGGATTTTCGTTTATTATTAGTAATTTAAGGTAAGCAATAAGTACGTACCTAAATAAATCGGGAAATGCTTCACACCTTGAAAATAGAAAAATAATTTGTACCTACTTATTTAATGTCACATATCTTTATTCATAACTAGCTGACCCAGCGAACTTCTTACCGCCATTAAAAAAAAACTGTTCGTTTTTTAAATTTTCTTTTATACAAACCTTGTCCTGACAACAACAAACAAACTAAAAAAAAGAATTATACAATTTGGTGCAGTCGTTCGGATGTTATGCGCGTACATTTATTTTGCCGATTCATTTTTATTTACCTATTTAGATACATTGCAAAAAAACCTGTGCCTAATTTTATCAGTACATCGTAAAAATCATTATTAGAAACTTTGAGGTACATATACCTCATATAATATGAACTGACGGCTGCCAAATTAACTTTAGGATAAAAGTAGGTACCTAAATAATACCTACGAAATACAACCCAAAGTTTAATAATCCCCTACCAGTAGGCAACATTCCCAAAATGCTGGCAGCATTGCCACGCATGGGTCAGCATTTTGGCCACGAGTTTTTTAACCAGATTTTCCAATTCTTATATACTAATCCTATTCTACTTCCTACCAGACCTACTAATATTAAAAATGCGAAAGTTTGTGAGAATGGATGAATGGATAGAGTTACTCAATCACGCCAAAAGTACTGAACGAATTTTGATGAAATTTGGTATTTAAGGTCCTGGAAAAAGTCATAGGCTACTTTTTATCCCGGGAAACCGCGGTGCGCAGCTAGTAATTAATATTTTTAATAAACGCAAAATTTAATTGAGACTTCATCATCATTATCATCCTCAGCACCAATAGGCTGACCGTTGGTCTTCGGCATTGGCCTTCCTTCCAAGATTCAGAAGTTTTGAATGTAAGAGTTCAGTTTTTTACTTTTTAACTGACTTAAAAAAGAAGGTTCACAATTCGATTGTATTTTTTATGTTTGTTACCTCAGAACTCCGTCATTTATAAACTGATTTGGAAAATTCTTGCGTTGGGTTCAGTATAGCTTCAAGGTGGTCCCATATAAATTTCATCGATATTCGACCTTCGACTTCGAAGATGCATCAGAATTGAAGTCGATTTCTTAACTGACTTCAAAAAGGAGAAGTTTTTGTATTCAATTGCATTTTTTTAATGTTTGTTACCTCAGAACTCCATCATTCATGAACCGATTTGGAAAATTCTAACCTTTTCTGTTTAACCGACTTCAAAAAAGGAGAATGTACTCTGTTCGATTGTATTTCTTTTTTATATTTGTTACCTCAGAACTCTGTCATTCATGAACCGATTTGGAAAATTCTTGCGTTGGGTTCAGTAAAGCTACGACGTGGCCCCATATAAATTTCATCGCTATTTGCCAGTGGACTTCGAAGATACATTGGGATGCTCATCTGTTTCTTGGGGTTGAAATCGTTTTTTTTTTTTGATAAAACGTATAGGTACTAGTTTTTGTTATAAAATGTAATATTATGGTCTAATAAATTGTATTATTATGGTCTAATAAAATCGCTATCGTAAACTTGTAACAATTCCAATGTAGATCTTCCAACGGCTATGGTATAACTGACACGTATTTATTCCTTTTGGAAGACATGCGGCCTCTGTAAAGTAAACAAATATTTCAAATTAACAATAATATATCGTCCCCGTAAGACGATATAAGAAGGATAGAAGATATTTGGTTGCTCGAGCAGTAGGCTCGGTGGCCCAGTGGTTAAGGCGTCGGGACGGTATTCCGAAGACGCAGGTTCGATCCCTGCCCGAGCAATATCATTTTTCTTCTTCCTAATTATTTAAGATCTTAATAATATATATCCTACTAATATTATAAATGTGAAAGTTTGTGAGGATGGATGGATGGAAGTTTGTTTGTCACGCAAAAGCAACAGAACAGATTTTAATGAAATTTTACTTTAAAGTCTAGAATCCTACTTATATTATTAATGCGATAGTTTGTGAGGATGAAAAACCTTTCATATGGCAGGGATCGAACCTGCGTCTTTGGAATACCGTCCCGAAGCCGGAATGCCCGAGCAATGTCATTTTTCTCCTCTCTAATTATTTAAAAACTTAAAATCATAGTATTTCAATAACTTAAAAAAAGTTGTCAAGTGCGTGTCGTGACACGTATAAAGTAGAGTTCCGTAAAGCCAGTGCTTTTTATAGTATAATCAGAAAGACGACTACTTGGGGGACTTGAACGATAAAAAAAGGCGGACGGGATTTCTCTAAGCAATAACTGAAGCATAGCAATGGCGGTGGCATTATGTTTGTTTGAGTATCCCTTTTCAGGACCTAAAGCACCTACATACAAAATTTCATCAAAATCTGGTGTGTCTGTCTGGTATATGCGTGATTGAGTAACAAACATCCATCCATCCATTTATCCTCACAAACTTTCGCATTTATAATATTAGTAGGATTCTAGAATTTAAAGTATCTACCTAATTACAAAATTTCATCAAAATCCGTTCAGTACTTTTTGTTTGAGTAACAAACATCCATCCATCCATTGATCAACCCATCCATCAATCCATCCATTAATCCATCCCTCAGTTTTTTTTTTTTTACACTTTGATCTATGTGTTGACATATGTGTGGCCACTATCTCGCTTGATGTGAAGCGATGATGTGGCCTAAGATGGAGCACATAGATCTAGAGAGAGGCGGCAGTTGAGCGGCTGCTCAGACCCGTCTCCCCGATTAGATTAAATTTGGCCGTGTTCGCAAAGATCCATACTTACAAACTTTCGCATTTTTAATATTATTACGATACCATTAGTACCATTTTTTTTAATTAATTAATTTTGTTGTCTCTATCATAAGCATATAAAACTAATAACTTCATCAAATTACTTATTTTTAGAGCCAGTGTGGCTCAGTGGTAGTATGTGCGAATTTCGATCCGACGCGCCCGAGTTCGAATCCCGCTGGCCCCGCACCACTGACTTTATTAAGTTATGTGCAGATTTAACACTCACTCTAAAAACGGTGAAGGAAAACATCTTGAGGAAACTGGCATGTCCAAGAATTAATCACAAAAATTTAAGGACATGTGACATCCACCAACCCACACTGGGCCAGTGGTGTATTATGGCCCATACTCTCTCTATGAGAGAAGGCCCGTGTCCCAGCAGTGGGAACGTGATGGGCTGATGATGATGACTTATTTTTATGTAGCCTTACCGAAAACTTTGTCCTTTTGGATTTTGTAGCTTGTGTAGTAGTAGAAATTTCGTATGGTATAGTTGATTCGGATTCTCCTTGAGTTGGTACATCCGTTACCTCGGGTTCAATCGGATTTTCAGTTATAATAGTCACTTCAGGTGTTTCAAGTGTAGTTTGTATCGTGCTAATATCTAAATTTTCTTTTGAATATTTTTTTTCATTTAATTCATCTGGTAAAGTAGTATTCTTTATATTGTCCTCTATTTTAGATAAAGTAGTCGCATCTGTTGGAATTGTTTGCTCAATAGTGTTATTTTGTGCATTGTGACTTATTTCTGTATCAGCTGGAGTAATAGATATAGTTTTCGATATATTTATTATAGCACTATTCACTTTAGTATCAGCTGCAATTCCAGTTTTACTTTGAATTTTAATTTTAGTACGAAGAACTGGGCCTCTCATAGGTTTACTATCTTTTAGTTGAATATTGTAGAACTGATGTTCTGCTTTTTTAGTTTTATTTTTGTTTCGTTTGTCAGGCACAAGCACTGCTGTTTTGTCGACCAATTCATTTATAAATAGTTTTATCATTTTCAATTCGCTGTCTGGTATATTTGTTTTTGGTTTCGTGATTTCAGTGACTTTAACACCTTTTCTGATTTTTGCAATGAATTCCTCCCGTTTAAGAAGAACTCTTGCTGTTAATTCTTTTTTGAATTCTTCGAATGTTAAATAAGCGTTTGGTATTTTAGTTTCGACAGGATTGTCTATGTATATTAGAGGGTTGGAAGCGTTGTCTTCTTTTATCATGAGGTTGTGTCGTTTGTTGCCGTTCACTTCGTTTAGCTTCATCACGTGGATTTCATATTTTTTGTTGTTTGCAAATACACGGCGAAATGACACAGTGCCTTCCTCTGAAATTATAGTGTACTTTTATGGAACTGAGTGATGAGACGAGCAAGTCATTCTCCCGGTGGTAAGCGCCACGCCTGCCCTTAACAATTGCAATGCCACCCAGAACTTTTAATATCATAAAATCACTCCGACACATAAATATTAACATCAAATATTAGACAGATTATTTAAAAAAAAAAAGATTATATTTTTAAGTGGGCGTCAAACTCAAAGGGTCCTGGGGTTGATTTCGAAAAAACTAAAACTGCATGATTGGATTTTTAAAAAACCTATTTTCCTAGCCAGGAATCGAAATTATTGACTTTGAAAAAATCTCACCCTGTACCTATGTATTATTACACCATCTGATAGTTTAGCTTAAAAGGATCAAATTATGAGAAGAAATGTCAAACGGCAAATTAAATGAAA
The DNA here is from genome assembly GCA_951640565.1 of Petrophora chlorosata. Taxonomy (NCBI): domain Eukaryota; kingdom Metazoa; phylum Arthropoda; class Insecta; order Lepidoptera; family Geometridae; genus Petrophora; species Petrophora chlorosata. The sequence continues at coordinate 7,683,244 of OX621203.1, read as the reverse complement.
AGGCTTATTTTTCAGAAAGTAGTTATTTTTCTGACATTAATTAAACCTTAACTATCATTGGTTCCAAAGATGCCATTTGTTTTCAACACATAGCTTCATTTTACTTCTAAATGAAGGTATCACTTCTTCTGAATGTGTGAATGAATCACAAGACTATTGATTCCAGTTAAGAATATTTCCAAGTCATCAATTTCCGTTTTTTATTAAGTGGTACCCCCGGGTACCATGATAAGATGCCACTTGTTTTCAACACATGGCTTCATTTAACTTCTAAATGATTGTACGTGTGAGTGAATCACAAGACTATTGATTCCAGTTAAGAATATTTCCAAGTCATCAATTTCGGTTTCTTACTTAGTGGTACCCGGGGGTACCTAGAGAAAATAATCTAACGGGCTAAAGTCCGACGTCCTTACCAACCGCGGCACAGGACTATGCATCAGAGAATCAAATATTACTTAGATACAAGCAAATTTCAGTAAACTAAAATTAAAAAATAAAATAAAAAATAAATTAATTAGATAAAACATGTCTAAGAACCACCGCTAGAATATCAGATTTCAAATAAAAAAACATTTCACCTGTTTAAGAGCTACGGTACCCCATACCACAAACAGACACACAGACAGACAATTATAGTGGTCAAACTTATAACATCCTTTTTGCGTCGGTGGTCAATAAATGTAAATCATTGTTAATTTTTGTCTAGCATCATTTAGAACGATGGGAATAGTCACGTTAAGGAAGCGTTATGTATGAAAATAAAAATATGAATCAGTTTATTGAAAAAAGTTTGTCATATTTTATTACTACCCAGAATTCGATCCTTATAAGCGACACTATCAGCTGGTGCAATAATAAAAAGGTGCTTTTTTCCGAAATTAACGTGTTCGATTACTGACTAAGAAAAAAAGTTTTTGATAAATGCAATTATGCAGTTTTAATTTTTATTCAAATCGGCACCGAGACTCCTTTGAGCATTTTTTTGTAATTCCTTATAGTTTCGAATTTGGCCCTCTATGCACACTTGAAAAATTCGCCTGTATATATTCATTACATTACAGTACGTTGCAGGGCAATGCATTCAAAACTGAACTTAATAATTATTTAATGGACAATTGTTTTTATAGCATGATAGAATATTTTAATCGAGAATGTAATTAAATTAAATACAATTATTGTTTTAAATACATTTTATAGTAATTAGAGAATTGACATAATATTTGCACGCTTGCTTGCAGGCTGAATACTTGACTGTTGTAATTAGTTTTAAGACCTTTATTGTATGTATTCTTGCAAATAAACGATTGATTTGATTTGATTTGATTTAATTTAAAAGTATTTGCATTTATTTATACGTACCGATTGGTAGAGCCTCTTTATAGGACAAATAGAGTTCAGATAGCACACGATCTGGTATTTCGACTCCTCCTACATTTTCGGCACTCGCATAACAAAAACTAGTTAAATATACAAAATATAAAAAAATATTCAAGAGGTTTAAACTGAGCATTGTAGATTTTTGCGCATGGTTTGAAACTAAAAATAATCTGGATTAGCGAGTTTGTGGATGAATGCTTCACTGAAATTTAATTTTAAAATAATAAATCTGCTGAACTAACTCTGTAACATGTTTTCTTTTATAACAATACAGAAATGAAATGTGTGATAAATGACTATATTTTGAATGCCAATAAATATTTTTCAATATTTCATATTTTTCATTTTCAAAATTTTACCGAGATAAAATCTCAATCAAGTCCAATTTTTTTACATTTTATGAAGAAATAGGCTTACGTTTGACAATAACTCACCTGATGGTAAGCGTAGTTGCGGTCTAAGGTGGAGTACGTTTGCCCATGAGGTGCCTATTCACTCATGTCTTAAAGAGACCCAGGTTGTAATTGGAAGGAAATAAGGATTCCGGCAGAGAATTCCACTCCTTAGCAGTAGGTATAATGAAAGAGTCAGCGAAGCGCTTTGTGTGGACTGATGGTATTGCACACCGTAAGAGTGGAGTGACTCTCCTCACATGGTAGTCCTAAGATGGAATAGGGATGAAGGAATCAGCTGATGTAGGTCTTGTGCAAACTCCCCGAAATTTAGTCTATAAAAAATCGATAGGCTAGGCACTTGTCGCCTGTATTCAAGGCTTTGCCCCTTCTTATATTATATATTTTTCAGTCCGTTGCAATGTTATATAAGTTTTTAAACTACCATGGTCACTAACACTACTACCTGTTATATACAATATAATACAAAAATGCTTTATTGTACACCACAGCAAAGAATAACAAGTTACAGAAATTGGCTTAATTCTACAGTACAATGGGCGGACTTATCGCTAAAAAGCGATCTCTCTCTATATATATATATATATACCATATACTAGGACATTTACCATGTTTATTGTGAAAACGGCTCTGAACTCCATCGAACGAAACTCGACTTTGGCAGATGCACAAGACGTGCAAAGCCAAATCCCACAAGTGGGGAGAAGAAAAAAAAAACTCGTTTCTCTATAGTTCATTCGTAATCATGGCGCTTATAACGGGGCCGAAATATCAAAACTCAAAACAAATAATAAACATGCTAAATATCCCGTTATAGTAGCGTTGCAGTGTTAAATCGTATACAATACTTATTTGATCTCTTATTAATTTAATGATCAGAACAAGATGCTCTGAACTTTTTATAATTTCTAACCGGCATGCGCTAATGCATTCAATAATAACAATATATTTTATTTGGTACTAATATTATTAATTATACAAACACAACAGCAGATGTTGAGCCTCAGATGCCTAAGCGAGGCGTATACCTGTAATATAGGCATCTACGCCTCCCCATGAATTTAAACGATATTTATAATGTTTGTATTAACATAAAAAATTTGTTAATGTTTAATGTAAAGTTTACATGTATGTTATTTAAGATATAATGAGATTAACATAAATATATATGTATTCTTTTAAGTGTTGTTTTCCTTACCCTATGGTTGTCTGGAAGAGATCGCTGCTTAGCGATAAGACCGCCTATTGTGCTTATTGATTATGTGTTACCAACTGTAATTCTGTTTTCTTTTTTAAGTGCAATAAAGTGTTATCTATCTATCTATCTATATATATATATATATATATATATATATAAAGCACATATATGACATTATATATATATATATATATATATATATATAATGTCATTTTTTGGGCAAACCGTACTTATTTTCAAAAAACTAAAAATGGCAGTATTTTTTTCTTTAAAATAAAATAGAAGGTTCCTAAGAACAAAACCTTCTAACTACAAAAGAAAAGGTAGCTACCCTTAAGGAGCCAAAAATTTGCCCCACCCTGTATATATGGTATTAGGTATCAATATTGCCTGCGTTATCATTAGAACATGTAGTTAATTTAAATATTAGACTTGTTCGCTCGATCGATGTTTGCATTGAAAACAACGTAGTTGGAATCGTCCCCGTAAGACGATAAAATAAGGAACCGATGACACAGGTTCGAATCCTGTCCGAATACTTGTTTTTCTCTCTGAGTAGGTATTGAATATCTTAGATTGACGATAAGCGAGCTCTAAATTTAAGGTCTCAAAATCTAAGCACTTGCAAGTAGGTAAATTCACTTTCAAATGACGCAAGTCAAATAATGTCCCATAATGAAAGAAATATATAGTTAGGTACTTTTCCACGATAACAGAAATTAAAAAAGCATACTACGAATACCTAAGTCGCTAATTGCTAAATTCCGTTTTCCAACTCAGTCCAAAATTACTTACTAGTACATTTTTAAATATTACATTGAAGAATGCATGCTTGGCGAAATTTTTTTTTTTTTTTACTCTTAATAGATCTATGTTTGGCCACTATCTCGCCTGATGTAGCCTAAAATGGAGCACATAGATCTAGAGAGAGACGGCAGTTGAGCGGCTGCTCAGACCCGTCTCCCCGATGGTTCACCGAACATCATCCCGAAACACGACTAGGTCGCTTGACGGCATGGCTTTGTTCGGTGGGTGGTATTACAACCACGGCCAGAGCCTACCACTCCAAAGCGCATAAGCGGGTTTAATCACGATGTTTTCCTTCACCGTTTTAGAGCGGTTTTAAGATTATAAAATTAAATATTCAAAATGCAAAGTGAAAAATGAGTTTGGACTGTTTTCGTAAACGCAGGTTCGATCCCTGCTCGCGAGCTCTTTCATTTTACCACGTTTTTATTAAGTCACTTTCTTGTTTGTCTGTCTGTCGTTCCGAGTGAAAACCTGCAACTCAAATGTCGAGCACTTCTGGATTAGCGTTCCTGCTGAAACTTTCAGGGTTCGATGACAATGCATTCTTAATCCATTTATTAGCATGCAATGCCGACTTGACCTCGAATGGCGCATTAAAACGTGATTTTTATTGCGTCACACGTGACGTGGTCATTTTCTTGTTTCCTCGTTCCTCTTAATCACATGTCTGTTGACGGCACAGGGCGGCACGATAGAAGAGTACGGAGTGTACACGATGCTGCCCGCGCAGCAGCTGCCCCCCATCAGCCCCTGGCCTCCCGACGGCAACCTCCTGGACCGGATGGACGATCTCGCGCACAAAGGTAAAGGTAATGGTGACCACCATTCTTGTACCACTTTGTAGGGTAGATGAGATTTGTTTTAAGAAAATGTTTTGGTCGTGGTCCTTATTCAGGGTTGCAGGGTGTGATGGCAATATTGTGTTTTAGCAAGTACTAAACACGTTGATGAATTTGAAAACCGTAACTAAAAGAGAAAGGTTCCAGAATTAAGTTGCACATAAAGATTGTTTCCCTGCACCTCTGAATTTTAGACATGATATGTTCTGATCATGATGACTAAAAAAAATAGTAGTCTTTTATAAGATCTTGACAGAAATAAACGTCCCAATATTGTTTAAATTACCATATTTCTATTTTTGATTCCAAAAAAATAATAGTTATGCCACTTGGATCTGCATTTATTCGCATCCAATATCAGACAGCTTGCTCAATCCAAATTAAAAAATCCAATTCTCTACAATTTGGAAGTTCGCGATTAATTGGAGTAAGCTTAGTTATGGTGCGGCAGGTCACAGCGGTGTTAACCAGCTCGGCGGGGTGTTTGTAGGAGGGAGACCACTGCCGGACTCCACGCGGCAGAAGATTGTGGAGCTGGCGCACTCCGGAGCGCGGCCCTGTGACATCAGCAGGATCCTGCAGGTCTCCAACGGCTGCGTGTCCAAGATCCTCGGCAGGTGAGACCAACCATAGAATACTAGCCATTAATACCGTTGCAAATCAGCTTGCTTTTTTGCTCACCGCATGGCAAGTAGATCATGGATCTCGCAGACTCCATTTCCATTTCCAACTCTAACTCGTTAGAACAGACAAACTCTAAACCATAACCATTTAGATTTAAGAGATATTCTAGATCAGCCTTTAATTTTAAGGTCTGTAATCTTACAGTTGTGTAATATCCATCTTAGTTTATAACCAAAGTGGAGATCTCCTATATTTTCCGTTCTAGCGGTCTCATAAAGGATAAACCAGTTTGCCATAAAGAATGGAAAAGTTTGTAAGTACATCTAAATTTTAGTACAATGAAAAGGTTGAAAAGAACAAATGTGATTGAGAATTCATGAAAGCTGTTGACTTCACTTCCCAACCAGCATTGTCCATCAGTCACCCATTCCTACGGCGAAAGTGCAAAACTATCCACACAAAAACAGACAAATACCTCCAAACCGCAAACGACCCTCTCGAATTCTAATAGACCGTCAAGCAACGCTACACCGCGCCATCCCAAAAATGCAGTTGGAAATCTATCCCAGATCTAACTGGTTCTGACCACAGTATCATAGTTGCCTACCACACTTCGTAGGCAAACCACAGGGTTAACTAAAACCATTTTAGAGAGACCTCTGCCACCTTTCAATTTCTTTACACGCCTGGTTAATTCTAAATTGGAGGGATCTAAGACAAGGTGACATGAAGGTTGGGTGTACGCGACAGACGCAAGCGAGTAATTTGATATCAAGATTTTAATATACATACCTATTTGTTTTTCGTCGCGTAGTTTTGCGGTTAGCTGTTGTGATTGAGGTTTTTATTTGGTTGATAAGTGACATATTGGAATTTTATAGCTCGAATATTTCTATTTGTGCAGGAAGTGGCGCAACCATATAGACAAACAAACATAAGAAATAGTAGCTTTAAAAATGTTATTCACAATACAAAAATAGATAGGTACCTAAATACTTGATACATACGTCCACAACACATAATTAATGTAAAGATCTACATTTTCAACGTGAATTAACGGGTACTTACCTAATTGATACATGAACGCAAAAAGTAAACTTTTAAGGTGTGATAATTCTTACAAATCGATTGAACAGTTACAACAAGAAGTGGTTAATTGAGGACAACGAGGCCTTGTTGTATAAGTACACACTTTTTTAGGGTGATTATGAAATTATTATGTAAGATTTAATTTAATTTCTTAATAAAAAAAAATCTACACCAACCCGCACTGGGCCAGCGTGTTGGATTATGGCATACTCTCTTTATGAGAGAAGGACCGTTTCCCAGCAGTGGGAACGTGATGGGCTGATGATGTATTTAATTTAGTGCGGTTTCTCACCACGACCCAAACTTTACCAAAACCCTTCAAAAAGCAACGACAGGTGTTTTGTGCAAGTCGCTCGTATAAAACTGCCTTTCCAGGTTCCGAACCCGACACTGCAACCCGACACGGCACGCCGCCCCCGGGCCGGTGATACCACATGATGGTGACAGTTTGCTTGTGAACATTGCTGGTGTAGGGTTACACGTCTTACTGTCTCAAGAGTTAAGGAAATTGACATTTTGGAAAAGCTCTTATTGCACAAAGACGTGAGAACACCCGCCTTTGAAAATTTCATCACGATAAAAGTAAAGAAGACTCATCTCGTACCCACAGCGACGCAAATTGGTTGGAACGTAAACAACCTCAATATTTAATGTATAGTAATCCTTTATTGGAGGCCTTCGGGGGGTCAAAAAACTCCGACACCAGGGTTGGCCACATACTTACACGAGAGAAGAAGCGCTTTACGCACATTTTTCATTGATATAAATGCATTTTATGAATGAAATCTAGGTAAGCGGCGTGCGTGGTTGGCTCCCATATACCTAAACAAAAAACGAATAAGAAAAACAGAGTAAACAGAAGTAGTTAGTTTCCATTTTTTTACTTATTTAGCTTACTGTAAGTGTTTTTATAAGAAGTTTTTTATATTTAGTATATTTTAGCGCAATTTGTAATTTATTTTGATCATTTAAATCTAGTTATAAACAATATATTCTCCCAATGAGGAAACTAACTAAAAAGTGCAAGTGAAGTAAACCCTCCTACTATCGCCGCAAACATCCTTCTCCACAGACTTTGGCTGACCAATACGGCCAGCCAAAGTCTAGATAAAGTCTGCAAAAAATCTTTACCTTGTTTTGTTTTTAGCATCCAACCGCACTCGTCGCAAGGTTAATAAAAAAACTATAGTCAAACCTGAAAGCAGTGAAAACATATGTACATATGGTATATACCTACATCGACGAGACATGCACGAAATATACGACAGATAATCAAGAAATCTGCCTCACGTATATATGATGATCCACCGCACCATTACCTTAGTAGGCCGTTTGGTCTTTTTTCTAACCCCTTTTCCCCTGGCCAGGTACTACGAGACCGGGTCCATCCGTCCACGAGCAATCGGCGGGTCCAAGCCCAGGGTTGCCACCGCGGAGGTGGTCAGTAAGATCGCGCAGTACAAGCGGGAATGCCCTTCCATCTTCGCCTGGGAGATTAGAGACCGTTTGCTGAGCGAGGGCGTCTGTACTTCGGATAATATACCCAGCGTGAGTAGACTGCTTTTTTAACAATTTTCAGCTGAGTTTTAGATACGGTTGCCGAGATTTTTTATAGGAATTATGTAAATACTAAGCAATCATTGGTCGATCTTCAGTATCTTCGTAATCATGCGAGGAAAGCTAGAGTGCTGAATATCAGCACCAAATTTGCACAGTTTCAAGTCCCACCTATAAGGTTGGCTTATTGAGCATTCGTTTTATAGCTATGAAGAATTTATTGATTTTTAACATTAATCATTGGCGTTGTAATATTTACATTCATTCGGATTTAATATTTATTATTTTCATTTTTTGGTTTGACATTTTTATTAATATATTTACTAAAGTTTATTATAATTTTAATCAATGTATAATTCTTATCGCTGGTATTTTCGTAGAATTGTATAAAATACTGACTATTATATTTTTATGACGTTTAAATTATCTTTATAAATAAAATGATTATGATTATCAAGGACTGAAAACAAACGCATTCCGTTAGTAAAACAATTATTTTGTCTAAATACCTACTATGGACCTCAGATAGTACCTATCTGAGAACCACCACCACGAATAATAAGTTTTGTCGTAGCTGATATCTACATGATTAACTAGATTTTTTTCTATGCCTTTCAAAAACGGTATTAGTTTCTTTTGCAGAATTACATTACTAAAACTAAATCACAAATTTCTTTAAAATCATAAATCAATAATGATTTTAACGACATGAATATCGTAAGGATGGAAAATAACTGTACCTAAATTAGAAAATTTGGTTAACACTTTATACTTAATAATATTATTTACAATATTTCTTAGAATTTCACGATATTTTAACCACGTTTTTCAGCAAAACTTATTTAATGAAACGGAGGTAAACCTTATTTACTCTGCCATTAAACACCCACATACTACGATAACGTCTTAGATATAAGAAAAATACGAAAGGGCGCCGTAAAACACAATGGTACCCATCTATACTATACAGGATGCTCCCTTATCTGTCCCCTGCACTATACAGGCTCCCCTTTCCCCCCGCGTCCCCCACCACTTCGCGGCAAAACAATATGACGTTATAACTTTTTTCATCATTTTTTCCCTTTTTTGAATACAGAACCCTCCTCGGCAACCTTTAGATGTCGATACTTCTTCGGATATAAAGGTTGATGTAGACTTTTTAGAGAAAGAATAAAAACTTAGGGTGGCAACAATTCTTCCTCTCAACAATCATGTTTAGTCCTAATTTTTGAGTTTTTAGGACATGAAATATTTTTATCGTATCGACTCGAAAAACAAAATTTGATGATTGGTACTTCGACCAAAGAGATCTGGCTGTATAAAAACTACTAAATATGAATTTCTCTTAAACTACTTTACCTATCTATATATAACCGAAGCAGTACTCTAATCATCTTAAAAATTTGTTTAAGCAATTTTTTAACAAAATGGCTTAATTTATCTTTTTCAAACATAAAACTTGTTTTCTTTTACACCTTAATCTCTTTAAACATTCAAGCTCGGTTTTACCTCCGTTTCACTTTCCGAAACACCCAAAGTCGTTTTAAGCTGCCAAAGTAGAGTAGGTAAGCACTTAGCTGAAGCACCGCTCGTTCCTACCTAACTCTTTCGAGAGAACGATGTCAATGAAAACGGTGTAAAACTTAACGTACCGCGAAGATACTAAAACATCGCGAATCTACGAAAAATTACTCCTGCGCTTTACGACTTTGCTTTAATATTTATAATTTATATTAATATTCCTTCACTCGCATAAATTAATTACGACGCAAGCGAGTTTCCAAAAAAACATAATAACCATAGACAAAACCAAAACGGCGGGAAAACTCTCGAGAAAGACAACGATACATTATTTTATGAGTGTGAAAGAGTTGGACGACTATCTGTTTTTTCATCGTCTAAAGAGGGGTAAATGCTACCGATTTTGACACGAAGACTTGAATAAAGAAAATATGAACGCTTTTGTTACGGTAAAAATTCCTTTGCTGGGGATAAAGTCTTTAAGTTATCAGAGGGTAACGTTAAGGGTGGTGGAGGTAGGTATCGGTAGGTATGAGGGATGTCTTCGTTTTATCGTATATCGGGTTATATTGTGTTTACCTACGTATATTGTTTAAGAGGGTGCTTAAGATTGAATATATTAACGTCAAGAACGACGGGGAGCGTCTGCTTTCATTAAGTTTCGGGAGGTAAAATAATCGGAAGCGCAAAACCTACTCATATGAATTAAGAAATTTCTAGCAAGATTAATCTCTTATAATTATTTGTAGGTAAAATATAGTTACTTTTCGAAGTTAGTATCTTTAAAAATAAAAATGTGTTAATAATTTGAAATTCACATAATTATCTACGTCGTCTATCGTTTCCAATGGTTCCGTTTTGGATAAAACTATAAAATGAAGTGGAATTTTATTATTGCTATTAAATAGTGCAAAAATTTATAAAAATAAAATTATTAAAATCAGAGAACGTTTAGAAAATCTTAATCTGAAATCTATAATGTATCGCTAAACCTCTGTAGTACCCTTAACTAAAATAAGTAACGATAAGTCCTGTTAACTATTCATTTGATTAAGACCAAAAAAACTAACTTTCACACAATATGAAGTTTAATTATCAAAATGTTAAAGTTTACTTTCGCCTATCACCCGAGTAAGAGGGTCAACTATCGTCAAAGGGTCATATCTCCATGTTCCATGCGTTCCCGTAGCAAATCATTTCCGGGCCACTAAATTCAGTCCAAATTAATGCATTTAGCACGCTCCCCGGCCCTTCAACTGGGGATGACAACTTTATTTCATTGTGCTCGTGATATTTTCTTGTCACTTTAACGTCACGCGGATTTTTTTGTCTCATTATTAACTTTTACATGGTTTCGAGCGTTATATTTGTCATGAGTTGCGTTAAATTGTGCATTTTAGAGCGCTTTGATATTTCACTCCAAAGTTCCGTTGTTTTTATTTTTCGTAGTTTCGGCCTTTTAGTAACGGAATTAAAAACAAAAGAACAGTGTCACCATAAGTGAAAACTGTAGGTTTATAAATACCTAATCTTACTATCTTTCTCTCTCTCTCTTTTTCGTTGTCATTTCATATATCGCTGACTAAGTAGCTTAATAGCAAACCCAATAAATATCTCGTTCTGAACACTGATTTAAAATATCATTACGGATCATATCTGAGATTTGGATCTCTCTGGGGTCCGGAAAATATATCGGTGCGGCAACAAATTGTAACAAAAGAGGACGGCAAAGAAGATTATCGGAGATGGCGCGTGTCGAGCACGTGACATGCATGTGGTCGATGATAGTAACATCTACCCTAGCACTTTTCCAGCACACCATAACTAACCTAAACCCAAAGAGATAAAGTTCGATATTAAATGCGGTGCCAATATAAAATAAGTCATAGCCAGTGATAGACAAAAATAGTTTCTATATTTTTATTTTTTCGGTATATTTTTCTGCTAAGGCTTGAGCGATGAAAGAGTTTTAAAAAATAAGAAGTGTTGGAGAGAAATTAATACCACAATTCTAAGGATTTAAAGCTTATATTGTTGAGAGTGTAATCGGAAGAGTAAATAAATATAGAAAATTGTGACGATAGAGTCGTCCGTCGTGTGTGCTTAATGCTAGTGTCATTGCCAGACCGCCTTAGGGGATACTTGAAATGTGGCTTCTGCTTTTGTTACTTTTATTTGTTTAGTAGTTAAGTATTTAAAAACTGTACATGTTTACGTTTTTTGCTAATTCGAATAAATAACAACTAACTTAACTTTTTGCTAAGTTATTTGTACAACTATCTATATACCTAACTAATCATATATAATGAGAATATATCAGTAGAGATTTCTACTTGATATATTTTTCTTTAATTTACAATATGGAATAACTTCTCCCATATCACCACATGTTGCTTAAACGATCCACTCCCATTATGAAGTGTTTGCAATTCACGTGCTTTGTACCCTACGTTTATTAGTCCTCGAGTTAATTACAAGGCTTATCCAATATACCGCCTCCCGCTGTGACACGTGGTGATGATCTGTATCTATTCATTTGTTATATCCGTGGACGATATCAGCTGGATGAAATACGAAAATCGAGAGGATTTATTTTAACATGAGAAATTAATAAAATTAATAATGATACCCAGCAATCACATACATAGAATCTGGTTTCCTGGTTCTCTTAATAAAAGGAATCCCTAACTAACATTCTCGTATCTAGAGAACCAGAAACTACGAGGAGCAGGGTCCCACAACCAGACACGGAACAAATACTTATACGCTTTTTTCTGTGCACAACGATTTGTCACATAGGGAGAACCGAAATCGAAACCTACGCGGTGTGTGAAAAGGTCGCTCTGAAAGCATGAAGAAAAACATCGTCAAGAAACATAATTGTGCAAAAATTAAAAAATATTCGGAACAATATTTTGATGATGATGATCCTTCCAAAGGTTACCTGGAAGAGATCGCTTTAGCGAAAAAGCTACACATTGTTAAAAAAAAAAACTTAAAGTATTATTTTTATGTTGTTATCAGGTGTTTAAACTATCTATCAAAAAATTCAGTCTGCTCGCACCCTAGGTGCGATTGGTAACTCTGGTAGAGTTATGATTAGACCCACGCAATATTATTTCTTCTGTGCCCATACTTACTTTCTTCTTGTGAGAGAAGTCCTAAATTCCAACAGTAAGGTCATAAAGGCCACAATAATGAATTACATAACTGTTTTTCTTTCAGTTATTTTCTGTAAACCAGATATTCTTATATATGCTGTAAAGTTGGTATATTCTCGCGCGTTGAACTCTTTTCCTTAAGACCAAATGTAGGTAATCATCAACACCATTTGAAAGTAAAAACGCACTATTTTTAAAACATAACAACAGTAAATATTGATGAAAAATCACCACTCAAAAATATATAATAAAAAAATGCAGGGCCATAAGGGTGAGAAGCAGAGCGAGATAAGTACCGCCCCGACACGTGCGAGTAAAGCCGGGACGCAATTCTTGTATGATACTACACTTATTATTATATTGGCGTGGATATTGAGCGTTTTATTACAAGCTTTTTATCGATATTATAGTTAGTTACGATGCAGTGAGATATGATAGTGCGTAGGATGACTTCGACTAGATGGAGCGACAATATATAAAAGTAGTAGGTACTGCATTGCGGTCGTTACCCCGAAACGTTAGAGATACGACCGAGATTTCATATGCCACATAATTTTGCTGGCTTCAACCCGGACCCTGCCCTTAAGACTGGAACACATATACTGGCAAAGCGGTGGTAACAACCCAGATGGTTTAACTTGCGCATTTCTAATACACACACAGATTACATGTACCGTTTTTTTGGATTGTAAAACTGTGATATTAATTATGGTTAATAATGTTAGTTTCGCTGCTTTGGACACTAGTTACGAACAACAGATTGCATGCATTAGCGCCAAATCCTAGGCTGATGTTCGGCCGAAATGACGCCGATTCACTTCACAGATAATCCTGCTGTATGGACAACAAAATAAATTAAATTATAGTACCTCTTTCAAATAAGTAATATAGTAATTATTCTTGAGAACAAGTAATTAATAACAATGATTTATTCTTTGAACTTATTTGAATAAAGACTTGAAACATGTCTGAACACTCGATGAACTGAACACTGCCGTCTTCCTCTAGACCTATGGGCTCTATTTTCGGCCACATCGTCGCTTAACATCAGCCAAGATAAGCCAAATAAGCGATGAAAAAGTGTAATCCAGACAAGTTTTATCTCTTTCTTTGACCAAGGTTCAAAATCAACATGAGTTTGTCTTCCGGTCCTCAGAATCAGGTTAACATCTCAGGACACGGAAAGAAGATTTAAGTAAAATAGTTTTATTGTTTCTTAAATTGCATTAATTTATAACAGACCATACATTTACACTTGATGTATAAGGGAGGTAGGGGAGCATTGGGCAGTCGGGAGGTTTGGGCACCCCCTCATTCCTCAAAATCTATTCTAGATATTTTTTGTTTTCTACCACAGCACTATAGTTTAATAACTGGCAACACCGCTTATCAAAAGTGTCAGCTGTCATTTCACTTGGTTGTCAAGTTACATGCGTTTAACGGTTTGTTGCGTACAGAAGTAAATATTTTGATTATGATTTGAAGAAACATATCAAGGAAATCTGCAAGAATGTGTAAGTATCTGTGTTTACTTCTTCTATTGTGTTTAATGAAGATTATATTTACCTGTCAATTAGGATTCAACATTTGATACAAATAAACTTATTCAAATCTATTTGAAAAGTGAGGTTATGGGGAGCATCGGGCACGCAAGTAGGAGGGAGGTTTGGGCATGCCCAATGCTCCCTCTGTTTTTAGTGTATTTTGGTCTCATACTTTTGTGCTTTTTTGATATGCCTATTGGATTGAATGGTTAATCATTTCTTTTCATGACAATGCCGATTTTATTTAAAAAGAAAAATAAGCGGAGTGAAATCCTTACAGATGTTATTTTGTGCGCATTGGAAGAGGTTTCTAAGGGGGGAAAAATCAAAACTACTGCGATGAAATATGATATACCCAGGTCTAACCTTTAAAGATACATAAAGCAGGGTAGCGTCGTGAAAGATATTTCTTCTAAATTTATATCATCTCAAAAATTCACGAAAGATGAAGAAGAAAAAAATTCAGAATATCTTGTAACATCGTTTAAACTAAACCATGGACTGTCAAAAACGAAGGCACGCGAAATGGTTTATGAATACGCCACTGCTATTGGAAAAAAAAACCAGATAACTGGACAAAGAAGAAACTTGCATCCAAAGATTTGATAAGGGGATTTTTTAAAAGACAACCTCAGCTTTCGATAAGGACACCAGACCAACATCGTGCAGTATTGAATCTAAGTCACATTGTTTAATTTTTCTTACGTCTATGATAAGAAAAAATGTTTGTATTAAATTTTTTTATAGCAATGTTATATAATACTTAAGCATAGTAGTATAGTAAAGCAATATCGTGCATATTAAATACAGTGCCCAAACCTCCCTACAGGGGTGCCCAAACCTCCCTCCCACCGGGAGGCTTGGGCACTTTGGACATGTGTTCGAAAAGCTTTTGTAACTTTGAGACTAATTATAATACCAAAACTTTTCTTAGCAATAATTACTGCCAAATATGTGTGCTCGATATATTTGGAATAAAATTTTGATTATGATAAAAAATAACAGTTTTATTAACATTTATGTAAAAAAGTGCCCAATGCTCCCCTACCTCCCCTACCATGATAAATTCATTCGACAGCAAAAAAACTAAGTTGTTTTAATAGCTTTGTCAAACTCCCACTTTTTTTTTTTTTTTTTACACTTAATAGATCTATGTTTGGCCACTATCTCTCCTGATGTGAAGCGATGATGTGGCGTAAGATGGAGCACATAGATCTAGAGAGAGACGGCAGTTGAGCGGCAGCTCAGACCCGTCTCCCCGATGGTTCACCGAACATCATCCCGAAACACGACTAGGTCGCTTGACGACATGGCTTTGTTCGGTGGGTGGTATTACAACCACGGCCAGAGCCTACCACTCCAAAGCGTGTAAGCGGGTTTCATCACGATGTTTTCCTTCAGAGCGAGCGTACAAAATCTGCACTTAACTATAAGTCATTGGTGCAGGGCCGACTCGGGAATCGAACCCAGGTGCGTCAGATTGAAAGGCGCACGAGTTCCCGCTGAGCCACACTCGCTCTAAAAGCCACTTCGCCAAAACACCATATAATTTATTTATTCTGCGCACTCTACCTCCCCTTGATCCGTCCAGTATTAAACAGATACCATCAGAGATAAGATCGTATTACAACAACTTGTACGGAAACAAGGGTTGAATTAAACGATTCGACTACTGTGGCTATGTCAAATGTAGTAATTAATTGTATTGTTGTTTATGCAGTGACACAGGTGCAAACAAACACGTGTAAGTTCTCAGCCGTGTAAAAATACTCGACTAGTAGGGTAACCTACTAACCATATCGGCTTAAGAAGGGAACTTAAATTATATATTTATATATTATTATACTTGTCCTTATATTGAACAAAATAAAATTGTATAAATCTATATTTCGTAATGTGAAGAACTTTATTTCTGTTGTCTCTACAATCGATTTTTTTTATCTATTTTGTTGTAGGTTAGTTTATTTATAACTGTATATTTTGTACATAATTGTTTCTAAGTAAATTTCGTTATTAATAAAAAAACTACAAGTTAAAAAAACGGGAAAAAATCGGCAGCTAATCTTATAAACATTTTGACAATCAATCTCTTTTTTATTATTATATATTCGCCTGTTTGGGCAGGCGAAAGTCTGTAGGATCATACCGCCTTGTCTTACGTAGTTTTTATTTATTAATTTAATATTCCTAGTTTTGTTGAGAATGAGAGTCATCAACAACAAGCCGGACCTTCTCCTAGAGCTTCAATAAAGTGGTGGAACTTTATTCAAGCTTTCCGTGGACTTTTTGGGAGAACATAAAAAGCTATGTTTTTCGCTATTTTGTTTCATTTGCCTACACCTGCACGTTTACAAACACATATTCTACCGATATTATACATGATCACTCGTAATAACACTTGTTTGGAAAATAAAACAAAAACGAACTTTATAACTTTTCGCTTCCGTTAAAAGCTTGCGTAGTATGATGCAACTTTATAAAACATTTAGGTGTTTTTGTTTGGACCTTTAAAAAATCCCAGACAAGACCTCAATTGTTTAAAAACTAAGGTAATCCTTAATTTTCCAAGGAAGTAAAAATATATTTTCCTTATTATCTTTACGAAAACCTTTACCCTAAACTTAACCACCGTAGCTTACAAGTTTCCATAATCCAAAATCCTTATTTACTTAAATTAGATTATATACGCAAATATATTCAAAGTGAAGCGGAGTAGGGTACTCCACAAGGCATTCTTAGGCCGTTCACAGACGAGCGCACATCAAACGGCTCCCTACGCAACAGTCATAATCAGACGTTTAGGCTTTCTTTGATAACCGACATTAACGTCTTTAGAGGAATTTAATTTGTTTTAACTTATCTTGACGGGCAGACGTTTGCGAGTTGTTGTTTGTAGCTATTTGACCGTCTGTTACCTACCTATGTAGGATTGTTGATCTTGGCTATGTTTGCTAAGAACCTTGGTGAACCATTCTCAACAACTGCGAGGACTAGTGATATTCTTCATGCCGCAGTAGTCCTTTGCGATAGAAAATGGCCCACTGAGAAAAGTGCCATGATCAGGCAGGAGAAACTTAAAAAAGGTTATTACGGGTCTGGCCTATAGTTTAAGATTACCCGTTACTCGAAGTGAGGTCTCCGAATCTACTGGGACAAATTAGAGTTTGAATGTATGCTAAATTTTGTATGTTTGTTCGACGATAACATACTAAAATCTTGCAGAATAGTAGGGGGGTTCCAGTTAGAACTACTAGTGTAGTTGAGTGTTGAGGCGAACTAGTCGTTCACATAATGGTAAGCAACTGCAACTGTTATGGGTAGGTGGCCCATAACAGTTGCAGCACCACCCAAACCGTTGTTTTGCATAATTCTGCGCGGTAACGCACTGCGCTCGTCACCAGGCGCTCGTCACCACCTTAAGTCTCATTATAACGCCCAGTAATTTTTCTTCCGCGATTAGAAGTGGCGTTCATTAGGAGATCCAGCAGTAGAAAACTATGGGCTGATGATGATGATGATTAGAAGTATCTTTATATCGCTAAACTCCTGCCCATTACCGCACAGAGGAGAGCCCCGGTGGTGCGGATTAAAATTAAAACTCCGTAAAACGCACAGCATATGTGCACATTTGAATACGGGGGTAGCCACCCCACCGTGACTAAACGGGATAAGCGACACTTGTTTAAAAAATAAATGTAGTCAGTAGTTTACGCCGTGATTTTTTGAAGATAGGATGTTTTATATTGGATGTAATTTAATTAGGTTTGCAATTAATAAAACTTATTTTTTACTTTTTTATTTTTACATATTATTCTAAAGAAGGAAAAAAAGAAAGAAAAGCATATATTCGACAACCACAATAAAATAAATGTAAAAGACACATAAGATAAAATACAAAAACAGAGAGAAAGAATATAAAAAACAAGACAATACGAAATACATGAATAGAGGAAGTAACTTAGCCAAAAAAACTCTTGACACTTGTATTTATACCATTGTTTTAATACCATCCCCTGACAGGTTTAAGCGGGTGGTAAAGTTTGTAAAGAAAATGTACTACTACTTAATAGTTGTCTCAAAATAGCAACGATTTCGAAGATTACAGCAACAGCAGCAAGCAAAAGCTGTTTTTATAAAACCTAATTAGTTTCTCGTCTAGACTTCAATGCCAGAAACTGATTACTAGCACTACCGAATCCTCTTATACCTTATATACGTCTGACCAAAACCGCTAAAATCTAATTTGGCCGCCACAAAGAGCAATATTACCCATTAACGTTGCTACATATCTGGCGCGCAATTTACCGATTGCTGCGGCAATTGCAGCCGCGGCATGTCGGCAACTAGTGGCGAACGCGCGGAGCACAATCCATTAGCCGCTGCGGATTGGAAGTTCTATTGTTTCGTTTTGGTTGACCAATGTGGCTTTAAGGCTTTGTAATTAAAGCCGCAGTCCTTTTGATTGGGCATTTAAATGAGTTCACTAGCATCCAACATTTTGAAACAATGTACCTCGTGGTCAAACTTTCAGATACAAAGTTATAAAATCAAATTGAAACTACAGATATTTGTGTAAAAATCAACTTTCACTAAACATTTCTTACATTAAGCAACATACATTATTTTTTTCTATTAATTAAGTATAAGTAATTAGCAATCTGTTTTCTTAGATTCATCTTTAAATGCTTGGGATAGTTTAATAGTTTTGTTTAATTTTACCCTTACTCCTAACAACAGTTTTATATTTTTGTTCATTTCTTTTCGTTTGCGGAACAGCTACGTCGCACGCTCGTGCTACTCGCGATTTACGCGTAAGTTTTAGCGCCAAATTTTTAATACAATACAATACAATAACACTTTATTAAATACCACAAATATAATTACATGAGAAAAATATAAACCTTAACTAGGGTAATACAATTGCTGGTTTAATTTGCGGGATCCTCGGATCCGCGCTTTGAAGGTGCGGGATCCAGCAGATTAATAAAAGCAGCGGAACCCCGCGGGAATGCGTGATCCCGTTTTCCCGGATTGCAATCCCTAGCTAGCACGTAGTAACTACTGCTACGAATTTTAATATCCGAATCAAAATTGACCTATCACCCAAAACTAACAATACTTTACTCTAAAAACCGTAAAATTTGACTATTTGAAAATCTTAGTCACAGATGTCACTATCTCCCCTATGAAACATCAAAATCATCACCCATACTATAATAAAGGTTCCGATTCTGAATTGATAGCCATTATTAGACCCTCCTCTGGTTAACACATGAGTTATGACTTATTACGTGTAATATAAAGCACCCCACACACAGTCCGACATGCAGTGCCCCTGTTCGACGTCCAAATGACGAGTGTATTGTCACCTTTTCGATTTACGGATGCGGTTTGCCACGTAGGGCTGTCCGAAAAAGTCGTTACCTATGGTTGATTTATCCGATACCTAGGTTTACAATGATTAGATCAGATTAGATAACGCCATATTGTTACACAACAACAAGAAATAATTACAAAACGATACTTAAAGCTAAAGTGTTACTATGGGCGGTCTTATCGTTTATAGCGATCTCTTCCAGACAGCCTTTGGATGAAGAGAACTCAAAGAAACTGTAAGGGACGGCGGTGTTGTGTATGATATCCTCCAAACTCTCTTGAATGATTTTTTTAGAATGAGAACCTACAATTCGGTTTAGATTAAGTTTAAGTAATCATGCACTATGTTAGATTTCCTATTCAAATACATTTTTTTTAATAATTTACAACAGGAATAGACAATAATTTTTGTTTCCAAATAGTTTGTATTCTTTTAATCTATACAAGTACGTTTACATCTCACTTTTAGAGAAAAAAATACTATTTATTAGTAGCAACATTCTATAGTTTAAGAAAAACATTAAAAACAAATAATATTTTGTATAAATTATTCCTTCAACTCATCTTCGTATTTCATACACGAGTTTGACAGACACACTCGAGGGAAATACACGACATATCTCAAACCGAGATCGTGGCAGCCCTATGCATAGAGATGCAACTAGGGATGACCGTATCCATCAGCCGTCCCTTTCGCTCCAGTTGGAATATTACAGCGATATTATATCTGTCTCTGTCTCTTGATATTTATTATAATTTTATGCGGCGTCCACGCTACGCTTTGTGTATTAAACGAGTACTTGTCAGCTTTTTGTTGTTCGAGGGGTATTTAACTGCACTATCGAGATCTGTGTACTGATGAATATTAATGCTCTTTTTCATGTGATTCCGTGTTTAATCAGATGATTACAGTGTCTGTTGTATGTAATTATGGATGTAGATTGTTGAAAGTGTGGTTTCGGGTGACTATTGGGGATTTTACTTTTTTGGTTATGGTTTATTACATATCTAGATGAAATTCGAGATGAACGGTAATTTGAAATAACTTTTATATTTATATTTTTTGTGGATAATGAGTCTACATTATTTATTATAATTATATTTAAATAAAAATAATTATAGAAATATAACCATTACAGTTATACTCAAATGGGGATCGCTAAATGTCCCTATAGAACAAGGTGCTATAGAAAGTCAAACAAAAAAAAGAAACGTGTCAGAAACGAAAATATAAAACCGTTGAAAAAGTGTGTCATTCTGATTCACTCACGCGTTCATCCCCGTGCCAATATTAATAATACAGTATTATTATATTCTAATAATAATAATAGCAACTCTTATTGTTATTAAAATCATTACTGTAGAGTTTAGGCCGGTTCGGCAAGTAAACACAATTGACTTTTGCCATTTGGTTGGTTCTCAAAGATGTAGGTATTTAATTATATTGACCCTACGTATGTTTTAGTTCATTATTGCGCCATATTCTGTCGCTTATTTTAAAATGTAGTTGAACAATGGCACTGGCAATAAAAATAATACCTAAGTACAAAAAGCTTTGTATTTAGTTGGAAAATAAAGGAGTGCATAATCACTGATAACATTTGTCGTATATTTTTCATTGTTTGATTAAAACTTTCGTGAGTTTGACACATTATTTTCTTGCATTACAACAATCATTCATCATTTACTGGTGGTAGGTTTCTCGTATGCGAGAGGCCGTCTGGGTGGGTACCACCGCTTTGCCAGTTATTCAGCCACCAAGCAGTAATGCGCAAACATAACTGTGTTCCGGTTTGAAGGGCCTTGTAGCCAGCGAAATTACTGGGCATTATGAGACTCAACAGCTAATTGTCTTAGGGTGACGAGCGCAGTGCAGCACCGCGCAGGATTTTGCAAAACAAAGTTCTGGGTGGTGCTGTTATTGTTATGGGCTGGCGTATTGCTTACCATCAGGCAAACGACCAGTTCGTCTCGTCACTCAGTTACATAAGAAAAAAAGAAAACAGACCGCTAACATAGTGTACACGAAAATTTTGTAAATAATATGTGATGAAGATAATGTACAAAAAAGTCGTTAGATCAGCGTTAAACCACAGAATACCTAACAGTAGTTTTTTTTTTATGTAACTGGATGACGAGACGAGCTGGTCGTTTGCCTGATGGTAAGTAATACGCCAACCCATAACAATAACAGCACCATCCAGAACTTTGTTTTGCAAAATCCTGCGCGGCGTTGCACTGCGCTCGTCACCCTGAGACAATTAGCTGTCGAGTCTCATAGTGCCCAGTAACTTCGCTGGCTACAATGCCCTTCACACCGGAACACGGTGATGCTTGCGCACTACTGCTTGGCGGCTGAGTAACTGGCAAGGCGGTGGTACCCACCCAGACGGCCTCTCGGATACGAGAACTATTTTAGGCCACGTCTATAATACAGTACACATTCTGAAAGTCACATGTGTTGTAAACAATCTACAAACAAGTCTACATAAGCTTTAAACAGTCTACGCGAAAGAAATCGCGGATAACAGATAGTTGCTTAGTATATATTTCTTAATGGATATTTTATTGCTTAATTTAATTTTGTATAGTTTAATTTGATACTTAATATTATCTAATAATATTTTTCATCACACTTTAAATATCCATGTATGTGTGGTATTATGCATTTTGCTAACTAATATTAAAAAAAAATTAAAAAAAAAAACTATAAAAACATAAAAAAAAATCATAGGTTATTGTAGTTTGTAATTTAAAATAGGTTTGACTCTACACAAATTCGCCTTTTTATAGCGGTTGACATGTTGTAATACATTGTAAAGTTTGTAAATTTTGTGTAATATAAAAACAAATGTTTATTTTGTTATTTTATAAATGACAAAATAAGCATTTGTTTTTCTATTATTTCATCTCCTCGTGACCGTAAAAATCAGTTACACTCCAGCCCCCATTATTTCTTACAATCGACGCGTGAAGTCCCTTTCTAAGAGGAAATATGCCGAATAAATCAATAAACAATTTTACGCCAGCCATTCGTGTCCGATTCTCAATCCGGGGTTTTTTATAGATCTAGCGGAAAATGTCCGGGATACGTGGAAGGAGAATGAAAAGTAAAAATCATACGTAGCTACGTAGGTATTATATACATACTACGTACGTAATATTAATATAAATTAAAGAGATTGAAAAAACGGTCGATGAAATAACATTAGCATTACACGTACAATTTAACTGAAAATGTTTTCTTTTTACTAGCCTATACTGTCCCACTGCTGGGCAAAGGCCTTCCCCAATTGAAAACATTACATACTTTAAATTAATGTCTTATTCCTAACTGACCTCTGACTGAGGTTGCGGGTTCGATTCCCGCGACGGGACAAATGTTAGTGCAAAGAAGAAAAATAAAGTGCAAGCATTTGTTTCGTGTCTGGACGTCGTGGGACCATGGTCCTCATACTTCTTCCTGGTTCCCTAGATACAGGGAATCCTAGTTAGGGGCCAGGATCTATGTATGTGATCGTTGGGCGTATTATTTATTGATTTCAAAAGGAGGTTCTCAATTCGATTGTTTTTTATGTTTGTTACCTCAGAACTCCGTCATTTATTAACCGATTTGGTTTTTTTTTTGCCTTGGGTTCAGTATAGCTACGGAGTGGTCCCATAATTTCATCGATATTCGACCGGACTTCGTAGCATCACATATATCAGCATTGAAGTCGGTATTTTTTGGCAAAATGTATACTTGTTAAAATTTAAGCTTTTGCAATTCAATACCTAAGAAGTTAAGGAATCAACTGTAAAAACCTAAAGACACCATACCTGTTAAGTTTTTAGAGCTACTCTGTTCACAACAGCACAGAGTATAATAGTACCTACTTTGTAGCCAGAAAGACAAATGACAAAGGGCAAAGAGCGACAAACTGCTAAGTTTCAAAAAACTTCCCGCCCAGCAAGTACTAACAAGTTCTCGTAGCAAAAGGTTGTTCCTTCGAGTAAATAAATAAGTCGATGAATTGTACCTTTTTTATAGAACTGAGTGATGAAACAAGCAAGTCGTTCGCCTGATGGTAAGCGCCACGCCTGCCCATAACAATTGCAGTGCCACCCAGAACTTTTAATATTATAAAAGGCACTGCGTGGCACTGCATTGCGCTCATCGCCCCGAGACATCGTGGTATGTGCAGGCGTGGCGCTTACCATCAGGCGAACGACTTGCTCATTTCATCACTCAACTCCGTAAAAAAAAGTCCCAATATTTGTAAATCACTACTTATGTACTTACAACTAAAACTGAAACAAAAGCTTTTGCGAAAGTTGTCAATGTAATATATAATGAGTTCTTATATTCGTTAACAAGAAAAAATACCTATACAATAGTAATATCAATAAAGTTCACATGTTATTTATTTAAATGCGTTACAAGGTATATCATGCTCTGTTGGATGCTCACAGCCGCGCGAGTGACTCGCGCTTGACCGATTGACTTCCAATTTTACGCTAGTAGTTAAGAAATAATACGAAGGACATAATGCGTGGGAATGCCGAAATACACCTCTGCGTTTAGGAATTAGTCTTAAAAAAATAACTAATTAAAAAAAAAGAAATGGCCGTCTAACGTTTGTTCTATTTTTAAATCAAAATATGTTTCTTTTTTCAAGTTGACTAAACTTTTTGCAGTGGAGCCTTTTTTAACATGAAGAGTGTCGATATTGGGTATTATATTATATTTAGTTTTTTGCGTTATAGATAAGACCATCACAATTATTGTTTACTATCAATAATTGTAATAACATATTTTATAAATCATGTTGACAAACAATTTTGAAGTCAAGTCAAATCCGAATACAGATTAACAATGGATCTCTCTCACCACCCCACCTATGAGAAATCACCTAATGACTCGCTGAGCCACTGCATATCATTTCACTCTCAAATGATTTTGAATACATTCACCCAATCCTTAGCAAAGAACACCTCGGCCTTACTTGTGTTCAGAGTAATACACGGACCATTATTGAGTGCCAACAGACCGCCCCCCGTCGACACTCAATGCACAAACGTATTGACAAATGCCTATAAGTCTCAATCAAACAATGAAAATGAGCTCCTTACAGTATTGACCCATTTCTTTGATTGCCAACAATAGTTCGACAATTAAATTTAAATTTCGAATCGTGGGAAACGTTCGAATTATAAAAATAAGCGCCGCTTTGACTTTTGCTGTCATCGTCTATGGGCGGTTTTTTTTTCTTGTTGAAATAGGAGGCGTATGTCTTGAGGGGCGGTGTGCGGTCGGCTTTATTTTAATTGTTGTCTTAGCTTTTGTTGTGATTGATTTGATTTATTTATTGTTAGAGAATTTGCGAGTTTCTCATAATTCAATTACTATACAATGGACAAAAGGCAGTATATTAAAGAGCTTTTGGAAAATGTTTTGCATTTTATTCCGATCACACGCTGATACGTTTTCGTTTCGTAGCCAATTTAAAAATTACTCAGTCCTTTGTAATCTGCAGCAAAACGAGCAAACCTAGTAAACAAACATCCACTCCAATTCGATTGGATCTCACAAAAACTGCAAAAACAATAGAAAATAATCAACAGTATGGAGTAGGTGCGCATTTGTTCGCTTACGACGCTTTTCTAAAGAAAGCGTTTTAAAAACGCGAACGAGCGAGCGCAGGGGTAAAGAACGAAAGTCACCAAAAATATTGACTCGCAAAGTGCCGACTTGGCACACAATAGACCAGCAGGTTGCCTTTTGTCGCGGCCCCCGGCACCCGGCTGTCGACAATGCTGGGAGTAATGCACTGCTTTTTTTAGCATTAAATATCGCGAGTGAGGTAAACGGGACTTAAGAATTCGGAAGGTGAAACTGATTTTGCGCGTGATTATAACATTCATTTGTATTTGAACTTTGATTTAAGTAAACAACTGTGACGTTCTCTGAATATGAAAAATAACTAGATCTTAAAAAATAATTATATACCTACCTACCTATAGTGAGATAAGTGTCGCCGTGGATTGTATCATGTAGGCCGACATTGACAACTTTCATGAGTATCCAATTTTACGCTGTCAAACTTTACAAATATAGGCATGTCCAACTAAATGGTATGTAGAATAATTTTAAAACATTTGTCTCAAAGTGTTTAGTGTAACCGGCTAGTCGTCATATGTGTAAGATCGATTTTCTTACGACTATCGCCTTCAAATATGCTTGAAATCGAGTGAATTGATTTCAAATTGTTCCATCACGCGCGTCAACAATCCCGACAGGGGACATTATAAATCACCGCCATTGCCTAAAACAACGCGTTCCAAATACAAAATAAATTACATTAAAAACGTTTCGTTCTACGTACCTATCAAACGTTCTCCGTAAAAGTATGAAAGGTGCCCCCTAAATACCGGGTGAGGCGAAGCGCGAAAATTATCTTATATTTGCTCAGACGGCGTGAACTCAGGGCGCGAATACTTTTCAATAAGCTTAGAGAGCGATTTTTTTATTTTATTTTGCGAGAGCCATCTTGTAAAGCATGGTTCTGTACGGCAAATAGAGGGTCCTTATTGATCGATGCGATTTATGTGATTGCCGAGTAAAGTTTGTTGGTTGTAGAAATTATTTATTAGAACGCTGAGAGGAAAGAAAGAAGTAGAAACTTAATTAGTAGCTATAGCTCAGTATAGAAAAGACAGGTTACACAATTTAGAAAAGAGAAAGGATTTTATCCTTGTTCTAGGTATATTGCATAAAAATTACAAACGTTGCCTTTTATAGCTAGACTCTACTCTCAAACCAAGCCTACCTAAACTCTGATACTTTTACTCATGTATAAATACTAAACCTATCCATATACTGCCGTGTCAAGAAGTACTGCCTTCTACATTTAACCCTTGATCCAACCGTCTATCGAGAGCCTCTTGAGATGCTATAATAAACGAAAAAAAATTGCAGTGCAGATATTTTTTTATTCTATAGGATTAATAATAAAATTATTTAGAGTTAACAGGTACTTGCGTCGATTGAGAAACTTGTATTAGGTACCTACTTGAGAGATTACATTAATCTTCCAAAAGATTCATCTTAAAAAAACGAATCCTACCGACAAAAACGTTAAACTACTTTTTAATCCAATCCCCAGCTACCTGTATTTAAAAATCGAAAATAATGACATCAAATCAAATTCACCGTATACTAAACTTTAAACCCGCAAAAAACCGTATTAAACTCTAATCGAGTGAAATGCACCCATTGAGACTTGACATTGTCTAAATGCACTCTTTTAGAGAAAATTGGTTTCATACAAACATGTAAATAAATAATAATATAGTCGAGGGCTTTCCTTGTATGTATTGTTATGTAGTGTACTTTCAGTTGGTCCGTATAAACATAATGAAGGGGTTTTAAAATATTTCTCCCAAGGGTTTTAACTAATTGGAGTACAATCAGTGAAACAAGTCAATCGGTGTGTGTAATTCGAATTAAAGGACTGTTTACAGGACTGTACTTTGGAGTGTTTTTTATACGGTCGGCACAGACGGTTTTCACACATGGCCACACTTTATGCGCGGTTCGCTTGCTTACCGTATATCCGTATAAACATGTGCATATTTTTACGTACAATCTGTCAGTTTTAACGTTGTAGAGTACGCAATAAAATTAAAATACATGCAAGTGGGCCTTATCATCTGATCTATACCAATTATAGTTAAACTGTTAAAATCAAAGTACATAATGTATATTTTTTAAAAGTACTTAGGTAACTTTAAAATATAAATAATAAGTATTAATTAATATTTATTATTAATTAATAATATTACATTATAAAGGCAATGAAGATTGTATGTAGTATCCTATAGTTGATTTGGTTATAGTTGATTCCTTTATGATTACAATTTTATGGTCTTGCTTCACCAAATAAAACATGTTGTCAAACTATGAAAAGGCACCAAATACCTATATTTTATTACTAGATGATCCTTTACCTAGCCCTAATGAACTTTAATGTTTCACTCAATCAATTTTATAATTGCAGCTTTTATCTAAATTTATTGAATTATGTTTTTGCAATTAATTGAAAATATAAAAGAAAACAACAAATACAACATTTAATTGACTCGAATCATTGATCTTTAACTCACTGCTTTGAAAACAGCTTGTTAAAATTTTCCATTTCATTTGTGTAAAAAGTTTAACCCTTTAAAGAAAGTATGATTCGTTAAAAGTATTTCTGTTAACTCTGTACAATTATTAGCCTTGTTATGCTTTCACTTGCAAATCAACTAATAAACAAACTTATAATAGTATTGGAAAGTCTTCTACAAAACATAAACTTAACATTTTGTAAAGAAAAAATTTTAAGAGCAAATAATGAAATGCTAGGAATAAACGAACATAATATTTGAGACTGTTTTTTTTTGTGTATGACACGGTTTGTGTGTTGTGCCAGTATTAGACTTCACTAATTTAAAACAATGATTATCTCAAATCGAAATCATAGACAAAAACCTTCTTTCTCAAAAAAAGCAACGTTCGTTTCGAACGTGCCGCGTTTTCTCGGTCCATCGGGCATTCCGTCATCTGCCAGTCAGACAACTGCGAGGACCACCGCGCGGCCACGTATCGCGTTACCATCTATCGTCTTACGGCCTTCCTGTCCTACGTCTAAGTTACGTACCATGTCCGTTTGGCGCGCTGTCACATGACAGTGACAGTTGGTGCCCTGGGTTTTCGGTTTTCCTTGGTCTGGGTGGCCTGGGGGGTGATCTTGTTCTGCCGATTTGGGAGGTCTTATAACTCGCAACAAACTTTATATGGCTGCCGACCGGCTCACCACGGGACCTGCGCAGTAGAAATAATTTATACAAAAACGTATACTGCGCAGGTATGTGTAATGTGTAAGTTATGAATCTATCTCAAGATTAGTACGTAAGTGCTTACTGGTGGTAGGTTTCTCGTATGCGAGAGGCCGTCTGAGTGGGTACCACCACTTTGCCAGTTATTCAGCCGCCAAGCAGTAGTGCGCAAGCATTACCGTGTTCCGGTTTGAAGGGCATTGTAGCCAGCGAAATTACTGGGCATTATGAGACTCAACAGCTAATTGTCTCAGGGTGACGAGCAGTACAGCGCCGCGCAGGATTTTGCAATATAAAGTTCTGGATGGTGCTGTTATTGTTATGGGTTGCCGTATTGCTTACCACCAGGCAAACGATCAGCTCGTCTCGTCATCCAGTTACATAAAAAAAAAAAACTTAATATCATTAGATATCTTTCATTCTCACATACTTCACAGATTTGAAACACATTCTCACACATTTTCTAACACAGGATGTTTTAATTCGAGAAAACTATAGGAGAAAAATAATCAGTTTTCGCAATCCACGCTCTCATGGATTGAGGAATTAAACCATAAAAGCTTAGAAACCATCCATTATATAAAAAAAAAATGGTACATGGGTACATGCTTATGCTTAAAAACCGTATCCAATAAATCCAGTCTATTTTTGTACATCCAGATATTAATTACTTAAGTGAAAATGAATCATTTATGAATTTGAAAAGGGAACGTTCAACAAAATACAACAAACAAATATCGTGTCAACAGAGGCCTTGATATTTTTTAATAATTAATTTGTAGCACGCCCGTCCGATTCCGTGTCGTCGCCGGGCCGGCTGCACCTTATCAAAAACATCGCCGGATCGGATCTCCGAGGAGAGATCTGCTACAACAACTGTATTTAGTAATTAATATTATGTATTTAGCTAGGAAAAAGAGGATCAGATATCCAGATAGTACAAAATATGTTTTGTTTTTTTTTATGGGCACTGCCAACTTTTTTTGTGCAATTGAGCGACGAGGCGAGCGTGTCGTTCACCTGATGGTAAGCCAAACACCTACCCATAACAGTTTCAGCACCACCCGGAAATTAGATTTCCAAATCCTGCGCAGCACTGCACTGCACTCGTCACCCTAAAACAATAGCCAAAAAAGTGTAAGTGCAGCAAGCATCTGAACTGAAATAAATAAATAAATAGCTCAAGTCTCCCAGATAGTGATGCTTGCGCACTACTGCTTGGCGGCAGAATAACTGGCAATGGGGTGATACTGACCCAGATGGCTTCTTGCTTACGAGAGACCTACTACCTTAATAACTAATACACATACTATTTCATTATATTCTCAGGTATCATCCATAAACCGCGTGCTCCGCAACCTGGCCGCTCAGAAAGAGAAGTCTTCCACCCAGCAGTCTCCATCCGACTGTTCTACTCCAGTCTACGAGCGGCTGCGACTCCTGGGCACGCCTGGCGCCGCCCCTGCCTGGCCTAGGGCGCCGTGGCCTGCGCAGATAGACACGAGGACTCCGCCCTACCAGCTGCACAGCCTGAGCCCTGGACCGCAGGCGATTGGGTGTAACGGCGGTGATATGGCCGGGATAAAGAAAGGTTAGTGATGGAAAGAGAAATAAAGAAATAATAATAATATAGCTATCACAAAAAATAGTATAAAAATAACAAAAGTTCAGTGTATGCCTTTCAGACACGAAGCCAGTTATGCGCAGTTCAGTCGTCATTCCACTGGCCCTCTTGTATATTAATATATTTGAAGTCAGTTTCATTCATAAGTAGGTACCTACACGAGGCTAGAGAAAGGGCAGTGACTGAATTGACCCAAGAACTATGTCTAAAGTCGATACAAATAGCTAAAATAATATAATACCTTTTTTAATAAAAAATAATCTCATATTTCTTCATTGAATCTAATATAATGTAAATAGAATTTACCTTTATTATATTTTATAGAATCCAACTATATCTTTTAACATCAAGAATTAATGTGCATCTTACACTAAAATATAATATATTATTTATATCTTCATAGAAAATCTCTACGGGGATGTGAACCAAAGCTCTAAATAAATACATTTTTTTTAAACACACTAGCGACCCGCCCCGGCTTCGCACGGATGCAATTTACTAATGAGGTATAATTTTTGTCGACTTGTTACAAACATTACAAAACTTAGAATTTTCTCTACTATACAAAAAACTTATTAGAATGTAAAGTACATATTAACCTTCCGTAAAAAAATCTCTAAATGACAGTAAAAACCGTATCAAAACCTATTGAGTGGTTTAGAAGTAAGCGGAGCCAGAAATGAGGACGCGGATAGCGACTTTGTTTTATACAATTTATAGAGATACAGCTCTATAGATAAAACAGCATACACAAAAGTAGGTAGGTACTATAGGCAGAATACAGTGCCGTATGGATAGCTGGGCGAAAAACCGCGGATTAATAAAAACAAAAGCGGCGAAATGGGCAGAAATCCGCAACAGCCGGTCACAGGCATCGCTACAAAACTTTTTTCACCAGCATTTTGATAGTCGATTTGCGGCTCCACCCCCGGGGGTAGGGGGTGACTCCGTCAAAAACATTACTCTGCCCATCCGCGTGGAAGATTTAATTTTCATTTTTATCTGAAACATCCCCCTTTGTAGTGGTTATTCTGTATCCAATTAGGACGCTTTGAGGATTTCTCTGGTAGTCCATAGCTGCAGTACCGTTTGGAGCTATGGAATTTTTAATTTCGATCTCTTCCTAAAAATGTTCGTGTTATCGATATCTAAACAATGTTATATTGTTTTAGGATAGGGGCTTTTTGCTTAAACGAATTGTTATTTTTTTATATTAAAACATTGTAAATATTTTATATTTCATGTTTGTTTTATGTAGCGAGAGTTTTCTCTATCCAATCAAGGCTTTTCTAGCAGATTTAGAACAAGGTTCTGGGTGGCGCTACGACTGTTATGTGCAGGCGTGTTTCTTATTATCAGGTGAACGATCTGCTCATCTTTCCACTTCATCACATTCAAAAACCTTTCATTCATAAAAACGCATTAACAAATTCTATTGTTGTTTACGTAATAACAAACGTCCGTCGTTTCATTGTAACTTTGACCATTGAACTGTCTTGTATTTACAATTTTAATGCATTGAATAAACTACCTAGATTACCCTAATAAATTATTATGCCCCACATTTTTTTTAATTAATCGCATATGTCATAAAACCTTAGGCTATTATTATCACGCAAAAACAAACAGGACCGGGCGAAGAGCATGAAAGTACGGCACATTTGTAAGTCGATACTTTCTGGTGCCGTGTTCGACGCGTGACATTTTAACGGAGCATTCGACGTGACAGCTATGAATAGTTATGTATTATATGTAGGTATAGACAATAATAATAATATCAAGTGTTGCCCATTAAATGCTCTAAGAGTTTATTAGTAAATCTAAATTAAATGCTCTAAGAGGCCTCTACATGTTGGACTCATGTCCCTGCGCAAGCCTGCCAAAAGACCGGGTGTATATGCCTTGAGAAAGAGTGACATAATAATAAATAAATTTATTTATTTTAGGCAATAATACAGTTAACAAATTAATGTACCAAAGGCCCATATATTATATACCTTACAGACTTAAGACCGTATATACAAATTATAAAACACTAACACTAGGATAAGGGGTTCTATAGCGCCGGAACACTATTTCCTCGGGCCAAAAATTGGGAACCAGGAACATCTCCTTATAGTTTGCGGGAAGTCGGAGCACGTAGGACTTGAAACTCGTCGTCCTCGTTGACTCCAGCCTCAGTCATATCAGTGAGTTTCTTTTTTCTTTAAAGTTTTCGCGCCACACCAGCTCATAAAAGGTTCAGTGTAAAATCCTGCGCAGCACTGCTCTGCTTAGCATAAGAAAAATTCTGGTTGTCTATAAGACAAGAGTGAACTGGTTTCTTCTTGGCCAGCATGCTACATCTTCGTCTGATTCGACACTTAACAGGTGAGATAACGGTCAAACGCAAGCCTATATTGAATAAAAAAGTCAAATTCCTGGTGACACAGTGCTTCAAACTGAAACATAACCACAGAATAAATAATAGTACACGCATAACGGCAGAATTGGTTACAAAGCGGTGATACTTCGAAAAATAATTAAAAAAAATTTGCAAAAAAATACTAAGTACCTGCGTTTTTTTTATGGATCTGGGTAATTGGACGAGCAAGTCGTTCATCTGATGTTAAGCGCCACGCCTGCTTATAACAATTGCAGTGCAACCCAGAACCTTTAATATCGTGAAAAGTACTGCGTAGCACTGCATTGCGCTCATTACCCCGAGACATCAGATATTGAGTCTCATATGTCTGATATGTCTTAAATACCAGTCAACAATTGAATTATTACTTTGTTTTTATCTGTCACGATCACATATCATCACACAATTACCGAGACCGGGCAGAGAGCGTGAAAGTACGGCAAATCTGTAAGGCGATACGTTCCGGTCCCGTGATCGACGCGTGACATTTTCCCGGAGCATTCGACGTGACAGCCACGCTGCGATACGGTATCGATATAAATTATGCATTTTATATCGATATTTTTATACAATACCGCCTATTTGAAAATATGCGTATAAACAGGAAAAAATATTGTATCTGATACCTGCAGGGCGATCATGTATCTTTTATTCCAATCAATTTCAATAAGAAACCAGTGTCGATGATGGTTTTGCGATCACGTAACCCGTTTGTTGCAATCAAACGTCAACGTAGCTCAATTTAAATAAAAATAAGTTTTGACAAACAAAGTTTATATCGATATATAAACCATAGACAAGAGCCACACAGTAAAATTGAATAGATTGGGCGTAAACATAACGATTCATAGCACAATCTCGCTTTGTAAATTTGTCGGGTAATCGATAGGAGCACATTGAAATCGAGACATAAAAAGTTACATGATTGCATTTTATCGATTGATATAAATTTCTATTAAACGTTAGTCCGCAACATGCGATGTTCGCAACAGACTTACGTGATCGCTCTGCTGATGTACAAAAGAGAATCATAGTACCAAAGAATACCAACTATTACTTACGATAGTATAACCTAATGATTGAAATAACTGTTGAAAAGAGAGTGCACTTCCTATTTTTTTATTATACATACTTTAGTATTGTTGTAACTTGACCAAATATTTTTTTTATGTAAGCGAATGACGAGACGAGCTGGTCGTTTGCCTGATGGTAAGCAATACGCCAGCCCATAACAATAACAGCACCACCCAGAACTTTGTTTTGCAAAATCCTGCGCGGCGCTGCACTGCGCTCGTCACCCTGATACAATTAGCTGTTGAGTCTCATAATGCCTAGTAGTTTCGCTGGCTACAATGCCCTTCAAACCGGAACACAGTAATGCTTGCGCACTACTGGCGGCTGAATAACTGGTAAAGCGGTGGAAAAGCGGTGGAAAATAGAACTAAACCAGACAGAACTTCCACTCATATTGCTATGCCCTAAATTAAGTTATATTATTATTTGACTCTGTATTCCAATATTAAAAATCTCTGTAAATTGTATGATACAATGAATTGGATATGAATACGAATATGATATCGAGTTTAGATTTCCAGGTAACTACTCAAATTGTAATCATCGGCCATTAGAATGCGTGACATTTAATGGGAACATTCGATGTGACAGCTAGAAATAATTTTCTATTAATTTATTAACCTACGTCGGGTGTCAAATAATGACACTTGACATTTGTGCTGAGCGAAAACCCCGTTTGGCACCCATGGTAGTCATTGAAGCTTAGCTATCTCTTTATACTCTTTACATATTTATTTTTAATTTTGTAATTCTGTTTTCCTTTCTTTATTTTGTTAGTGTATCACTTTGTGGTCGTCAAATAAATATTTTTTCTTTATTTCTTTGCTATTATGATACACTGAATTAAAGAAGACAATATTATTATTACGCCCATCGATCACATACTACCTAGGATTCCTTGCAAAAACCAAGAAATAAGCATATTCTTTTATGAAATTGAAACGGACAGGTCTTTCACCTGATGGTATAAGCAACGACTTGCATGTCTCATCACTCAGTTCCATAAAAAATACACGCCTGCCCATAGCAGTTGCTACACCAGCCAGAACATAGTTTGCAAGAATCCTACAGACACTGCACTACGCTCGTCACCTTGAGGCTCTTATTTTTATGGAACTAAGTTATGAGATAAGCAAGTATTTTACCTAATGGTAAGTGCCACGCAAGTGCCAACTGCAGTGCCACCCAGAAATTTTAATACCACAATAAATTATTTTTCAAAAAAAACTAAACCGACTTCAAAACCACAAATGGCACTCAAAAGTAAAAAATAAATTAATATAAATATCATAAGCGCTACCCACTCATATATTTGAAGTCGGTGCCAGCCAAGTCTAATAGGTAGCAGATAAATACTATGTATATAGTAAGTACTACTTGTAGGTAGTATCTATCTACTACCTTTTAGACTTGGCTGGCACCGACTTCAAATATATGAGTGGGTAGCGCTTATGATATTTATATTAATTTATTTTTTACTTTTGAGTGCCATTTGTGGTTTTGAAGTCGGTTTAGTTTTTTTTGAAAAATAATTTATTTTACCCTTTTTAGTGAAAAACAAGTTTTAATTAAATTAATTCAAAAAGTTTTTAAAGACAAGCTTTTATGATCTAGAAGCCACATCATGACGAAGTTTAAAACGGGCTATCACAATTAAATGCATGTACAAAAAAATTTCATGTCTGTCCTATATCTCTGTTGAGAAGTTCCCTCGCCGGAAGGCAACCTGGGTGTATCTGCCATGTCATGATGGAATTTAGAACAGGCTATTATGATTAAATCCATTTACGAAATGTTGTGTCTGTACTATTCACCGTTGAGGAGTTCCCTCACCGGAAGTCAACCCTGGTTGAAGCAGGTGAAGCAGTCGAATACAAACCTCCACCTTCAGAAAGTTGGTTACGAAAAAAAAAAAAGAACCGACTTGAAGATTAAACTTATATTTTTTGTTTTTGCGATTTTTTTCAAAAACTACTGAATGAATTTCGACAAAATTTATATGGGACCACCTTTGAAGTATTACCTACCAATCAAAAAAAGAATCATCGAAATCAATGCATAATTGGCGGAGTAATCGCGTAACAAACACACAAAAAAAAAATAAAAAAAAAACAAAAAAAAAAACATACCGTCGAATTGTAAACCTCCTCCTTTTTGAAGTCGGTTAAAAAGGACCTACTGCGTAGCACCGCATTGCGCTCATCACCTTGCCAACTCGGACGGCTTCTTGCATTCGAGAGGAATACCTATAAAAACCAGTAGTTTGATAAAAATTTACTCAATTATAAATCCTCAAGTAAAGAATCCACCCAGCCCCAAGCGTTCACACACAGTTATTAGCTACGCAAAGATAACAGAACCAGTAATTGAACGTTACCAAGTGTTGCCCGGGGGCACCCGGCTCTGACATCTACAAACAGTTACTGCAGTTACTGTTGCTTGTGCCGATAACTTGGCGCTTTTACCCCAGTTTGTTTTGGCATTGTTTAGATTTTGGTGTTTCATTGGTAATAGTTAAAGCTCGACTCTCGACTATCGAGCTTTTAATGGTCACCCATCAAGCCTGGTGACCGCAGCGAAGGTCGTTTTACTTAAATATGTTACAACAGCTGATCGAGCTACGCTACAAGTGCTACAGGAGTAGATAAAGTCACTGAATTGACACTAAACATTAAGTCTAAACAGGGCATCCTATTATAGCAAACCCTTTGTGGTGTAGTGGTTGGGCAGGTTGACTGAAATCACATATACTATTGCGGATGCGGGTTCGATTTCCGCGACGAGACAAAGTTTTGTATACGGAATAAAAATAAGCGCAAGCATTTGTTTCGTATCTGGGTGTTCAGTTTCTGGTTCCCTAAATACAGGGATTCCTAGTTAGGGGCCAGATTCTATGTTTGTGATCGTCAGGCGTATTTATTTACTTTTTTTTATTTATTTATTATCACAGAATATAGTATACTTCCTTAAAGGCCATTTAAAACAATCTATTTAAACAATTATATCATCACAAAATTAAATAAAAACTATCTCCCACTTAAGGACCATATCAGTTAACAGTTTAAGAGCCCCTATACAACATGATGAAGCAGTGTAACTAATTTTATTTTTACTTCCCCCGGCTCTTGGATAGGGTGACTTTATTTATGACGTATCGACGTGTCATAATGACCCCAGGGTAAAGGTCTATTTGTGGACCTTAACGGTGAAATATGACTAGTTAATGACCATAACAGATGCAACGGATTTGAATAGATAGTAGCCATTTTAATTTCTGAAAGGCCATTCTTTGTTTTAACGAAACAGTCTTGGTCTTTATTGATGGTTTTAAGTTCTTACATACTTGCTTGAGATCTATTTAAATAAATTATTGGATGCAACTTAGATTTGTAAAATGTGTAGCGCCCCTGACTCCTCTAATGCCTGCTGGTTCTAAAATCTTTTTAAACAAAGGATTCCGAAAATGTAGAAGCTCTACGTAGCTCAGACTTTTAGACAAAGGTCCCTAGCCTTTAGGCTAGTAGGGTTCCACATATTTAAGCTGAAGTCTTGAGCTACAGCTTAAAAAATGGCGCTGTCTCGGTAGCGAAACTCTTGTTAGATCCATTCAAAAATATTTACCACAGTTAAGTGCCTCCGCCGACGTCAGACTTTTTGTATGTCCGATAGTCGATCCGATCTTTTTAACGACATTTATCATCTATTTTGTGACCGAATTTTTGTAGGACGTGTCCATTGCAATATGAAACTCCGTATGTTTCATTTTCACCGATAAAAAAAGCGGTTACCGCTTGTCAGTCGTGAGCGGGTACTCTAAACATATATTAAATAGACCGGATAGTCTCTATTTTCTGATATCATCTAAGCATACACACAAATACTTTTCGAATCGTATATTTCGTACAACAACGCATAAACCATGAAGTTCATGGCCTCCTACCCCCATACATTCTCGCACAACTACTTTGACGAAAGTCGAACAAGTCGCCGTAACAACCGAACTTCGTTATTTACCTCCCACACTGACCCACAACTAAACGCAGACTTCAGGTCACACCCATATATTATACTTAAGAGACTTCTCCAAAAGACAAGGTCAAAGAACCACAACGCGGAATAAATCCATTAAGGGGGTGAAAACTAAATAAAACGCACTGAATAAAGGAGAGGGGGAGGTCTGCGATAAAACACCGTGCAAACGAGATAGCTAAAGATATTTAGCTATAAGTTAGAGCGAGACGAAATCTCGTCTGGACTCCTAAGATAAGGCGAAGAAAAATGTCGTAGGATATTTTATTCTTAGGGTCCGACGATAAATGGTTATTATGGGGTTCAGGAGTAGTAAATTAGTGAGATGTATGGCGTCGCTGTTGAATATTTATTTATTGGGCATGTGAGTTATGTCAGAGACGTTTGTCGCCTTGTTTTGGGGCGATGGTTTCACACTGACTCTGGACGGCCGTTTGTCAAGGAGCATGCGGGAATGGGAACTTCGAGAATTCCTTGAATATATAGTAAAATATCAACTTGGAAAACATGGCCGACTTTCCTCTCATAGCTTAACTTGTCACGAATTTGAAATCTTTGCCAGATACTCCACGCAGTAGTGTTCAAACTTTACTGTGCTTATTGCTGTTAGAAAGACACCGTTGCAAAAGAGATGACACAAAGTTCCGTGTGGCATTACACGTGGTATACGAGTGTTGCATCAAGTAAACGTCTTACTCGTCTCGTCATCATACAAATATTATAAATGCGAAAGTTTTCATGTAAGTGCATTCGTTACTTCTTCACGCTGTAACGGCTCAACAGATTTGAGTGAAATCGGAATTGAAACAGCTTAAACCCTGGATTAACACGTAGGCTACTTTTCTCTTGCGCAACTGAAACCGCGGGGCGCAGCTAGTTCAGATATAAAAAATGTCAATTCTGGTAAATGAAAGTTATTTCTTTACCCACAAGTATCTATTGTCATAACTTTCCTCCTTTAGTAGAAAATAAATTCTATTACCTATCTCTAAGCTCTGTTATCCCATTTTAAATCATATCTGTGTTTCCAAGCCGTTAAATCGCAAATACCTAAACATCCCCTCGCAAAACCACCCCTTCAACAGTTATACCACAGTTTAAAACATATTTAACCCTAAGACGGGCCGAAATAGAAGGGCTTTAGGCACAGACTATATCTAACCGTACGACAGATCAAAGGGTTTCTGCCGCGCTCGACGCGCTTTGAACATGCCGACATACCACGGGACGTGTATAGGAATTTGTGTTATGTATTTGTGTATGTGTGTGGGTGTATGGTAGACTGTTTTGATAGATATATGAATATTGTATCATTAGTAGGTTTAGATAACATTTTGTAATATGTATATGTGGTTATTAAAGTTTATTATGTTACCAATGAATGACGAGCCAAAATGACGATGAACTGGTTAAGACTGAGCTTGAGATTCTTGAACATCGGCGCAAAGTTGCCAGTTTATCGGTCTTTTACCGGATTTCGGAGAGTCTGCGACGGAATTACATGAACTTATTTCGCCATCCCCATTCCATCACTGGACGACCAGACGTACGGCAAGCCATCATCAATTTATGGTTGACATCCCTCCTGCTCGCATCAAGCGCTTTGCTTCATAATGCGAACGGCCAAGGAGTGGAACTGTCTGCCGGCATCTGTGTTTCCAGATGGCTATAATCTGGGTGTCTTTAAGACAAGAGTGAACAGGTTTCTTCTAGGCGAGCGTGCTACATCTTCGACGGTATCGTCACTTAACAACAGGTGATGTAGCGGTCAAACGCAAGCTTACAATTAAAAAAAAAAGGTAATGACGTAATAAACATTAACTTAGTTTTTTAAATTTTCACATAATATTATATTTTTTTGAAAATATTTACTATGGTTTTTACTGAACTTAAGAAGGATCATAATTCGACGTGAATGATGATGGGGGTCTTAATTATAAATTTGGTTAAGATCTATTGATGCACTCTGTTGATGGAGATTGAAAGTCATTGGTTTTTTTACATATTTTAATTCACGATGAATGTCCTCTGAAAATTTTCTAATCTTCCAGAAACTTCGTTTATGAACGATGCTGCCTGAAACCTTAAAGCTTAGGATGTTTCGTAAAGTTTTGAATTGATACAGAGTAGTTAAGTTAGAGCCAACTTTGTAACCGGATTGTATGAACAAAGACAATCACGTACCTACTCGTATACTCTCCTGGAGCTTATGCTCCAAGGTAAACAGGAATGACTGATATAGTGTTATACCTTTTTAACCGATTTCAAAAAGAAGGAGGTCCTCAATTCGACAGTATGTTTTTTTTTTGTTTGTTATATCCGCTAATTATGAATTGTTTTTGATGTTTGATAGGTCATAGTTTTGTGGTTGACCCATATAAATATTATCAAAATTGTTTTAGTGCTTTTTGAAATAATCAACCAAAACAAAAAATAGAGGTAAAGTCTTGAAGTCGGTTTTTGTTTTTCTCTAATATTATATTAAAAATTAAAACACATCACAATATTCTTTAATTATATAGGTTAAGTTAAACTGTTCCATCTTTTACAGTTCCAAAGTTGCTAGAGATGAAACGTACGAGTATATGTACCTAGAGAAGAAGGCACGCGGAAAGCTATTTTACAAGTCTGTCTGGATGAATGCTCCACCTTACTATCACTAATTATTTTGCTATTAAATAGTGTACATTACTGAGATTTTGGTTCTATATCACTGTCACCACCGAAATTACTGGGCATTTGATACACTTGTTCTGCCACTGTAATGGGAATGCTGAGAATTGTAATGCTTCATGCGAACTAATCCTCCATGCCTACAATGCCACGTTATCTACAGGCTTTTTAGTTCCTCTTCTAAGCAGGATGGTCCCAGCCATCTCATGAGGAAGCGAGCGACCTTCTTTAAAAGCTACAAGTTAGGTAACTTACTATCCTGTTCCTCGTGCAACACTTAAAGTACGTATGGACCGTCCCGGAAGGATAAGCATACCCCTGGGAATAAACACCGCGCCAAAATAGCAATTAAATCTGCGTTCATTACCGACAACCCTTTGTGCGGTTCTTACGACTGATTAGGGTGTGATGGGGCTTAGTCGTAATGTGAATAAACAATCGCTCTGTAGTTTATTGGTTACCACCAATGGTAACAACTTTATATTATTTTTGTGATGGTTTTCAGCTTGCACAAATGGTTGATGCCCAGCCATGAGTATTCCATGTCAATGACATACACAGTATGTTTAAATAACTAATAATGAACGCATTTTGCAATTTTATTATCATAAAAAGTTATTGAACGCGTTGATGTCTTTTGTACAGGTTTTTGACATGTTTTTTTAGTTTAAAATATATATTTATTTCATGATCATTTTTTATCGCATACTTACCTGGTGTTAATCGACAATGTGGCATAAATATAGAGTACATAAATCTAAAGAACACGACAGAGTTAAGTGACTCCTCAGTCCCATCTCGATGTGAAAAACGACTAGGTCGCTTGAAGGCATGTCTCTGTTCGGTCGATCCTATTACAAACGCAGCCCGAGCCTACCATTTAAAAGAAAATCTAGAATTTAAGCTGTTCGCTGTCCACAAACAACTTATTTGAAATGAAATAAGGACTGCGTGAATGCCCGCACACTAATTACAAAGAGAACAGTCGCAGCCTAGCTCAAGCGAGCGCACTCCACAAAGGGCTGCCGGCCAATAACGCATGAAACAGGATTATAAAACATGAAAATGTTCGCTAAAGGGCGGCGGCGGGACCCTCCTGTGTTTACGCGTAATTATGGCCTTTAATTCGCATGTGGCTGTCTCTAAACTCTGAAATTATAGGTATATTTGTAGGATTGTCTGTTTAGAAGGGTTGTGTGAAACGAGGGAAGGTTTTAATATACTGTTGGTTAGATAATGTCTATGTAACTACTCTTAAGTAATCGTAAACGAAATTAAAGATACGTAATTTGTTAATCCTTATGTAGCTGTTTGAAGGTTCTGAAGGCAGATTCGTCTGTTTGTAAGGGTTATGCAGATTACGGGTACTGTAGGGGCTAGTTGCTCGGCCCTATGTACATATAATTTATATTTATGATTGCTTTGATATAGACATACTACATGTACGATGAGCCCGTAAAGGTACTAAGTACATACTTTAATTTTTTATTTTTATTTACTTCGGATAGTTACTAATAAAACAATTATCTTAACACCATTTAGCAGTTTTCGCATATAGAATCTAAGTTTACACTTGTTTGCATATAGTAGGTATGTTATAGATAGATGAAGGTAATTGATTGATCTCACGACAGTCACTCTAATATTAAAAATGCGAAAGTTTGTATGTAAGTGTGTTTGTTACTTCTTCACGCGGTAACGGCTCAACGTATTTGAGAGAAATTCGGAATGGAGATAGCTTATACCCTGGATTAGCACTTAGACTTTTTATCCTTGGTTACTTCTTCACGCGGTAACGGTTTAACGTATTTGAGAGAAATTCGGAATGGAGATAGCTTATACCCTGAATTAACACTTAGACTTTTTATCCTTGGTTACTTCTTCACGCGGTAACGGTTTAACGTATTTGAGAGAAATTCGGAATGGAGATAGCTTATACCCTGAATTAACACTTAGACTTTTTATCCTTGGTTACTTCTTCACGCGGTAACGGTTTAACGTATTTGAGAGAAATTCGGAATGGAGATAGCTTATACCCTGAATTAACACTTAGACTTTTTATCCTTGGTTACTTCTTCACGCGGTAACGGTTTAACGTATTTGAGAGAAATTCGGAATGGAGATAGCTTATACCCTGAATTAACACTTAGACTTTTTATCCTTGGTTACTTCTTCACGCGGTAACGGTTTAACGTATTTGAGAGAAATTCGGAATGGAGATAGCTTATACCCTGAATTAACACTTAGACTTTTTATCCTTGGTTACTTCTTCACGCGGTAACGGTTTAACGTATTTGAGAGAAATTCGGAATGGAGATAGCTTATACTCTGGATTAACACTTAGACTTTTTATCCTTGGTTACTTCTTCACGCGGTAACGGTTTAACGTATTTGAGAAAAATTCGGAATGGAGATAGCTTATATCCTGGATTAACACTTAGACTTTTTATCCTTGGTTACTTCTTCACGCGGTAACGGTTTAACGTATTTGAGAGAAATTCGGAATGGAGATAGCTTATACCCTGGATTTACACTTAGACTTTTTATCCTTGGTTACTTCTTCACGCGGTAACGGTTTAACGTATTTGAGAGAAATTCGGAATGGAGATAGCTTGTACCCTGAATTAACACTTAGACTTTTTATCCTTGGTTACTTCTTCACGCGGTAACGGTTTAACGTATTTGAGAGAAATTCGGAATGGAGATAGCTTATACCCTGAATTAACACTTAGACTTTTTATCCTTGGTTACTTCTTCACGCGGTAACGGTTTAACGTATTTGAGAGAAATTCGGAATGGAGATAGCTTATACCCTGAATTAACACTTAGACTTTTTATCCTTGGTTACTTCTTCACGCGGTAACGGTTTAACGTATTTGAGAGAAATTCGGAATGGAGATAGCTTATACCCTGAATTAACACTTAGACTTTTTATCCTTGGTTACTTCTTCACGCGGTAACGGTTTAACGTATTTGAGAGAAATTCGGAATGGAGATAGCTTATACCCTGAATTAACACTTAGACTTTTTATCCTTGGTTACTTCTTCACGCGGTAACGGTTTAACGTATTTGAGAGAAATTCGGAATGGAGATAGCTTATACTCTGGATTAACACTTAGACTTTTTATCCTTGGTTACTTCTTCACGCGGTAACGGTTTAACGTATTTGAGAGAAATTCGGAATGGAGATAGCTTATATCCTGGATTAACACTTAGACTTTTTATCCTTGGTTACTTCTTCACGCGGTAACGGTTTAACGTATTTGAGAGAAATTCGGAATGGAGATAGCTTATACCCTGGATTTACACTTAGACTTTTTATCCTTGGTTACTTCTTCACGCGGTAACGGTTTAACGTATTTGAGAGAAATTCGGAATGGAGATAGCTTGTACCTTGGATTAACACTTAGACTTTTTATCCTGGGAAACCGCGGATAAAACTGCGGGGCGCAGCTAGTTAGTTATATGTGTAAAAACAATATGGTTCTAATCACAGAACGATTCGGGACCCAGAATTGGAAATTATTTAATAGGGGACCAATCCAAAGGACAATGATGGCATAAAATTAAGTATTAAAGCTACGTTCATGACCACGATTGATCAAAACGCGTCAATAATGTTAAATTATTAATCATGCTAAAAAAGCAGAAATAACCTTTCCTAATAATCTCATAGATTAACCTTTGGTCGACAATCAGCTTTTCACTAAAGAAATAGAAACGGTATTATCATTGTCACCTTACCCATACCACTCATACTTAGAGTGAGAACAAGATGCTTATACGTTTCGACTACTAATTTCTTAGTTATTTTAATAAAAAATCCAGTTGAATTATTTATTACAACACAAGACACCTTCCAAATAAATTCAAAACGTCAGAATCACCTATATATATTCAAAAAGACATTGTCACCTTACCTATACCACTCATAGAGTGAATACAAAATGCTTATAAGTTTTGACTGTACAAATTTTTCAGTAATTTGAATAAATAATCCATCTGTCCAAAGGTGTCTTGTACACCTTCCAAATAAATTCAAAAAGACAAATTCCCCCGTTCTATATTCAAAAAAGAGGAAAAGAAAAACAAAATTGTCGATGGTCGCCGAGGGCGGGCCCCGCGCGCGCGTTAGTGCCGCCCCAATGCCCCACCCACACCGCGCCGCATAAACACAACATATAATTATTGGAATATGTTATGTTCATACTGCGGATGTATTGACGAACAAAGAGGTTGTAATCGATTGTTGACATATTACCTATTTTGGTTTGCATATTGTCATTGAAATTATATAAATTATACGTAAACCCACCCAATATTAGCTTTAGGAAATGGTGGAAGTAAGAATGGCGTGTTAAACTTGGGTTAACTGTCAATTTTCATACACAAAAACTACTTAACCCATAGGTTTAATGCGTTTTCACGTTAGTACAAGTGGCTGGGCTTTGTATTTTAGCACAAAAAGAACTACTTTTCTAATGATTATTAATTTTATTATATTTCTGTCTTGCAATTCTACATTTCAATTCTCATTTATACACATAAGCAGGAATTTCCCTGAA
Source organism: Petrophora chlorosata (assembly GCA_951640565.1). Lineage (NCBI taxonomy): Eukaryota > Metazoa > Arthropoda > Insecta > Lepidoptera > Geometridae > Petrophora > Petrophora chlorosata. The sequence goes on along the minus strand of OX621203.1, from coordinate 7,638,503 downwards.
CTGTAGAAGCAGTTTCTTAAGAGAATGCATTTTAATGCGATGAAAAGTGCCTGTAATGTTATTAAAAATAGTTAAATGAACACTGGCACTGGTCCAAAACAAAACATAATTAAAACACAAAACGAGAATTCGATTCGAAATTTAAATAATTCAGTATGCATCAGCCGCACTTCGGTATCGGTTACATACCTGTGTGCGTTGGAGCGTTTTGCCGCCTTTTGCGACAAAATGGCCGACGCGTGACTCTACTCACAATTATTTATCTCAAAGTCTTTTACTCATTCATATCGTTGGCACGCGTTTTAAATTTAAAGTGGAGTAGAGAGGGTGTTAAGAAAATTATTGGGGCTACAAAGATGACAACTTCAACATTTTAACAATTTCCTTCCTACCAAAGTACCTACCCTACTCTCTCTTAATAATATAGCAAATGAAAGATTGTTTTATATTTGATACGGTTTCTGATAGTTAGTCTTGTTTTAAATCACGGCAGAAAATATTCACTAAGGGTCTGAAAATACCGGTAGAAAAATCATAATGAAAGCCACGAACATACAGCTGCTTGATATAATATAGATCACTATAGTCTACATAGCATCATATCTAAAGCATAGATAAAGTCGTCTTTTTTATGTAACTGATTGAGGACGAGCAGGTCGTTTGCCTGATGGTAAGCAATGGCGTATTGCTTACCATCAGGCAAACGACCTGCTCGTCCTCAATCAGCCCAAAACAATAACAGCACCACCCAGAACTTGAAAAACCCTGCGCGGCGCTGCACTGCGCTCGTCACCCTGAGACAATTAGCTGTTGAGTCTCATAGTGCCCAGTAATTTCGCTAGCTGCAATACCCTTCAAACCGGAACACAGTAATGCTCGCGCACTACTGCTTTGCGGCTGAATAACTGGCAAAGCGGTGGTACCCACCACGTCGGCCTCTCGCATTCGAGTAACCTACCACCAGTCTGTCGGTTGAAACTAGGTATACTTAGGTAGGAATTATCCAAAATTTCAAAAGCTATTCCTTTTAGATCAGTTTATCAAATTCTTAAATTAAATAGGCAACTAATGACACCATTATCTACTAGTAACTACATAACATCAAAAATACCTAAGGTATATCTGGCTGAACAAAACGCCCTACCTACCACCTACGCCTGCCTATTCTGTGGCCGGAGGGAAGGCACGAGGGAATCGCGCCGAATAAAATACATGTCACACTGACGTTTTCGCGATAAGACCAGTTTTGTTTATGGTTACACACACACCGCCATCTTGGTTTTCTTGGCGGGAAATAGCGGCGGAAGGTTCGGGGAGAAAATAGATTCGGAAATACCCTGTCCCTTAGTTATTTTTATTGTGATATAATAAAAAAATTATGCATGCTTAGCAAATCAGGCTTATTTTTAAGTTACCTAATGCGAATTGTGTTTTTAAAAACGTATCCTTTTTTTGTTGACGACTCAAGGCTATCAGAATCGTTGAATTTAAAATTTATGAATAAGAAAATCTATTTAATAAAATCGTCTAAAAAGCTGAAAGCTACTCAATGCTTATTTAGGTATTATGTTTCATGTCATACCTTTTTCAAATCCGGTACCTACCTAGTTCCCAAAAAAGCCCTCTCGCTGGTATTAATTCGCGACATTTCCACCGGCGGCGTCGGGCGTCCCAACAGACATTGAGTGACAGCACACAGGGATAACAGTAAGGACTTCTTAAAAACTAGCTACGCCCTGCTGTTTCCCCCGGGATTACCCGGGATAAAAAGCAGCCTTTGTCCTTTTCAAGGACCTAAAGTACCGGCATACCAAATGTCGTCAAAATTGGTTCAGTAGTTTTGGCGCGATTGTTAACATACATACATCCATCCATCCTTGAAATTTTGTAGTCAATTCTTGGACGGTTTTTTTCACAATGTTTTCCTTTACCGTTTTTAGTGCGAGTGTTAAATCCGCACATAACTTAAGAAAGTCAGTGGTGTGAGGCCAGCGGGATTCGAACTCGGGTGCGTCGGATCGAATTGCACGTGCTCCCACCGAGCCACACTCGCTTTCAATCGACTCGACCACGACAATATGAACGTTGATACGACTTTTGTAAATTAAACATATTTTGGATCGTACGATATCAAACCGAATCGGTCGGCAACCGAGTTATCGGGAGGTTCTGAATCGGCCAGCAGAACCGCCCCTACTGTAATTCGTACCACCACCGCCCCTTGATGATGGTAAACAGTCACAGACGCGTCTATTATCTGATATGGATCTACACCTTCATGAACATTAATGTGCCAGCCGACAGATGGGCTGATAACAACCTTATATTTACCATTAAGGAAACAAAATTCGCGCAACTCTCGACTCTGTTTCAATGGGATATCGATGTAAAAGTAAAAAATGTTTGTTTGTGGTATTTTGCAATCACAGTTTTGCTGTCATATTTGTTGTGGTTCCCGAAAACACTACAGTCTATTATATCAGTATTCCATAGTGCGTCATATTATTGAGAATTTTTATTAGTGTATTGCCAAATGAGCAAACCATCACTTATAAACTTACTCGCTGTACTACATCATTTCACCCGCGGTTACCCGGGATAAAAGTAGCCTATGTTAATCCAGGGTATTATCTATTTCAAATCCGTTTAGCCAAGGGAATTGGGAATAAGCTATCTCCATTCCGAATTTTACTCAAACCCGTTGAGCCGTTACAGCGTGAAGATGTAACTAACACACAAACATTCGCATTTATATATTAATGTTGCAGTGTCATTTCTCTAGCAGATGATCTACACGTCAGCCGGTATATTAATATTTTATATTCTATTTCGCATAAACTAAACTTTTTATAGCTCTTATCTCTAAGCTATAAAACTTTAAGCTACCGTCAACTATCACTATTTTACTACGGTAACATGGTAACTCACTTTACTTATAAATCCTAATAATATTAAAAGTTTGTGATGATGGATGGATAGATGAATCCTACCAATATTATAAATGCGAATGTTTGTGAGTCATAAAAATTGCACTGCCACGCAGGACTTTTAATACCATTTAAAGTTACCCAGAGATATCAGATATTAAGTCTCATATGCTCAATAATTTCATTGGCTACTAATGTATGTTATGTAGTCACAGAATACTAAGGGACAGAATCATCACTCCGCAAAGAAATTTAAACAAATAGCGACTCTTGCTATGACTCAATAAAATTTAATTCAGCTCGCGTAGAGCTGCATACCTACCAGTCATATTAAGCTACAGAGCGCCTCTCTTTCTATCGCATAGCTCTTATCTCTTCTGACGCGGCACGTGTAACGACGCGCGACCCGCCGTTGGTGTCCGGCTATGTACTTGTAGCTTCGTACCTACTGTGTGGAGTGCGCTAGGCCTGGTAGTATGTAGCCAATGATGCTTGCACACTACTCTTTCGCCACAGAATAACTGGCAAAGACCTACTACTTAGTGAAATATACTATAGCAGCAATAATATTGTACTTCTTGTTGGGTTTTTACTCTCATATGGTGAAATTCTTAGGAAGCTTTCCAGTGTAATTTATTATTATTTTCATATCACTCGTGCCCAAAAAGCGGTAGTAAAGAATAATGAATAGGTATGAATAATCTGAATACTTTGTTAGACTCTAGATTAATAATTGCGATTGAAAATACTACCAACCTTTATTATGTTTTATTATATTAATATAAATGCGTAAGTTTGTAAGGATGGATGTTTGTAAAAAATGTAGCCTGTGTCCTTTTTTAGAACCTTGTAATGTACGTCATAAAATTTCATCATAATTTGTTCATTTTTAGTTTTTGCGTGACTAACAAACATCTATACATCCATCCAAGCGTGGTGCTTAACACCACGCTAACGACTTGTTCGTCCTTTTGCTCATCAGCTGCATAAAAAAATTGTTTACCTCTATTTATTTATGTAAGTAGGTAAATGCAGCTTTCGTAGAGGCTACTACGAAGAATGCTACGCTTGCTACGATTTTTTAGAGAATTTGTAGAACATCGTGTTTTTTTTATTCAAGTAATTTATTGACCAAAATAATAACAATGTACCTTATATCAGGCATGCCATTTTTATACAAAATTATAATTAATTATAATTGACATAAAATAAGAATTTTTGAATATTAGGTAGGTATATGCATTTAGAAAATGAACATTTCTGCCATCATTATTATTAAGTAGAAAGGATGTTTTTCTTGTCCTGAAATCTAGGGTATGTCTTGTGTCCTACACAACCACATCAAAATTCTTAAAGGATTTCAATTTATTGATCGATTATGATTTTAGGTCTCGCAAGGCTAAAGTTGTCAATAGTTAACAATGACCATCGTATCTCGGCTCGGACGGAGTCTTCAGTAAAGTTGTCAAAATTCTAACAGTCAAGTTCCAAAGCGATAAGAATGAAAACTCCATACTAAAACCATCAAATTCCACTGAATCAAACTAACGACTCATCAATTCAGGTAACAAAAGGCTAAACTTCCTTATCGGAACATAATTGGTCATACATTTTTAAGTCGGCTATGCCGCTATCACTGAGCGTAGCAGGGTTACGTGGTAGGCCGGGACGTTATCGCCAGTTTCTGCATGAACGCGTCCGTTACGGTACCCCCCTTTACCCACCACCCACCCTTCCCCATGCCCCCTCTTCCCAGGGTCTCGTTCAGACGCCGACTGCGATATTTTGACACTTGAATGTAATTTACGGCAGGCACAGTCGGCTATGTCTTGAAGTTTGCAGTTGGTTTGATAGAAAGTTGTTTCGTTGTTTGTAAATTATGGCGTCTGCGAAGTTGTTTTATCAAGTAGCTGTTTTAGAGACGTTAGTTTATTAATTGCGTCTAGAACCTGATCTTTTAACCTTTTTTCTTAAGTCACTTTCTTGTTTATCTGTCTGCCTGTCGTTCCAGGTGGAATCTTACAACTCAAATTTCCAGCACTTCCCGATTAGCTTTCCGGCTGAAACTTTCAGGGTAGCTCGCAACTCGATGACAATGCATTCTAAATCTATAAAAAGGGTTTTTTTTAATCTATTACGGATTTTTGTTTCTACCTTGTTTTATTAAATAACGCTCGACAATTACAAAGATCTAAGCATCTGACAAGGATTCCCTGTATTGACGAAACCAACACTTACGAGAAGCGAAGACACATGGTCCGACCTTACACTCAACACAACACCCTTCACAAATAAATGCTTGCGTTTGTTTTCTAAGAACAAATACTTATTTATTCCGTGACGAGAGTTAAGTGTTTGTCAAAAAAAGCGAAAGCATTTGATACATATACTAGATTTCTTTACGTCAGTTCTTACTTAAACGATTGATACCTTTTAACACTTAATAAATAAATTACACTAATCTAAGTAGGTACTTAAAATGTATGATCTCTGATGTTAGGTACCTACCAGAGCAGGATTCTATAGTTAAATAAACTTCGCTAGATTAGACGAAGATTTGATTACTAAAGAGTCTTTAGTGTCAAAAGTAAAACATGTCTAAATATAACAGAATATATAATACATAGTATTAGTCAATAACTTCACATTAAAAAAGTATGCTTAAGTACCTACCTTACTTACATATAAGAAGGTCTACAATATTTTTCAGAGAGTTTATTTTTCACCTGCAAAAAGTTGCTATTGACCCGAAACCCATTGGTGTCATTAATAGAGTCAGTAGAAACAGACTTTATTCTTTGAAAATCCAAAATTTTGTGCAAATGTCAACCACGGCGCGTCGCAGTGTAGTTAGTGAAAAGAAGGGATGCGAGCCGCGGCTACTTCCTCGGGGATTAGTGAAGCGGTCGCTGCTAAATAACTCCTCACTTATCTTGCAAACGTCTTGTATGTACGTAATAATAAATTAACTTCAAAACAAATGAACTAGAGCTTGAAAATCATGTCAGCGCCGTTTGGATGCATTTGAGGATGACATAGGTAGATGATTATCAAATTATTTTAATCATTCATACAGGGTCTCACGAAAACCCTATCGGACCCGTGAAGGGTCTGTTCATACACCGGGGGGCCAAGTAGGTCTGATAGTTATTGTCAAAACACCATTCTACAGAGATACTTTTACGATTCAACTGCTATTGGCATAAAAATCTATACTAGGGGCTGCACTAAACATATGCTTATACGCTTTCCGAAAATCTTTCAGGTGTTTCCATAGCAACACTATCAGAGCACGATCGACTTACGATAACGTGACTTGGATTCCTGACAACATGGCAATCGGATATTCCGCTTAATTTTCTTAATATTAATATTTAGTTAAATATAATTAAAACCTTCAACCCAATTCATTCAAGACAATTCAAGACCTTGTACAAGGTCCCTCCAAATGTGAGACTGAAACTTTGCTTACAGGAAAACTTGCTAGGTATATAAATCGCCGCAAGTACCTAACCCTACCTACAATTTCAAACAAGCCTCGATAACCGTCATTATCCGTATTCCCGCCAAAACTCGAATTGGCACCGAAATTTATTCGAGTTGCCAACGAAATTTATTCAAGTTACCGTCGAAATTTATTCGAGTTTGCGCGATTTTAATCTTGCGGACTCGGGACTCGAACTCGCGTTATCCAGCGGTTCGTTACGCTGACTTAGAAGGGATTCAATTATTAAGTCCAGATTAAAACTTGGTGAGTTATTGGTACAGTGATATTTTGGAACTTTGGTTTTGCTAGGGGAAAGTGGGTATCAAATTTTCAATTTGTAAGTCCTTAGAGAAATTTTTTGTAAGATTTCTTATTTATTTATTTGGTTATGTATTTGTATCTCAAGAAGTTTCCAATACACTAAGCATTTACTATAAGGGATTCGGCGGTACCAGTCGTCTCAATAATTCCACTGCTGGTCTTACAATTTTTTTTGTGTTTTTGAAATGTCGTCAGCGAAGCTGAACCAAGTATATTTCATTCCACAGGCGACGAGCCCCTCGAAGGTCTGGAAGGGCTGCACTCCGATGAGACCGGGTCTGGAGACAACTCTAATGCGGGCTCCAGCGGTGCTGATGAGGACGCAGCCCGACTCCGACTGAAGAGGAAGCTGCAGCGGAACCGCACCAGCTTCACAAATGAGCAGATTGACAGCTTGGAGAGAGGTGAGTCGGACCTACACCGATATGATGCTCGTGGTACAAGCGTTTGGTTCTCACAAAACAGGAAAGGGAGCCTCCGTCCTATCTATTCCTTAGGTTCGGCGGGCGAAGGGCGGAAGGGCGTTCTACTGTCGTGTTAGTTAGTGGGTATTGGTGGATATACAAGGGTCAAACTGAAAGTTCTTAGAAAATCAAAAACTGATTAAACTAGCTAGTTATTACTATTATTATATCTTTTAAAATAGTGTCCGTTCACGACTATACATCGCTGCATCCGATGGAACCACTGTAAAGAGCACTGTGCCCACTCGTCCTCAGGGGTCTCTTCGACGGCCTTTTGAAACGCTGCCACAGCTTCTTCAGCGTCCATAAAACGTTTTCCTTTAAGATTTTCTTTTATTTTTGGGAAAAATTAAAAATCACAAGGTGCGAGGTCGGGACTATACGGCGGATGACCCAGTAATTCCACGTTTGACGTCGCCAAATAGTCGATCGTTCGCCTGGCGGTGTGCGACGAGGCGTTGTCGTGGTGAAGGAGGCTTCTACTGCGAGGTCGTTTCTCCCGAACTTTTTCCAAGACAAGTGGCAAACAATTGTTAGTGTACCACTCCGCAGAAACTGTTTTTCGATCCTCTAAAGCAATTGTCGCGAAATGACCTGTCCTTCCGAAGAACGACGCTACCATCTTTTTTTCTACGCTTCGACCTCTCTTCACTTAAGTTGGCAACTCCTCGGTAGGAAACACCCACTGAGCAGACTGTCTTTTGGTTTCGGGATCATAACAGTAAATCCAGCCTTCGTCACCCGTAAGTATGTTGAACACACAGCATTTGAGTCACCTCCGTTAAATCTTTCAAGCATTTCATGGCACCAATCAACACGACGGAGTTTTTGGGACTCGGTAAAAATATGAGGTATCCACCGGGCACAAAGCTTCCTGACCGCTCAATGTTCATGGAGTATTTTGTGCACTTGACTCATACCGATGCCTAAGCTTGTCCGAATCTGCTGATAGGTCACTCTTTTGTCAGTCTCTATCATACGACGCACAGCACAGATGTTATCTTCGGTCGTCGCCGTAGAAGGCCGTCCCTCACGCAGATCATCGGTGAGATTAGTGCGACCACACTTAAACTCATTAAACCAGTTATAAACAGTCGCACGAGATGGGGCTTCATCGTGAAAGGCCAATCGTAGTCTATCATAATTTTCTTGTTGACTTAAATGTAATCGAAAGACATAAAAAATCATAGCACAAGAAATGTCTCGCGTTAAATTCATGCTGACGTGACACAGACAATTTTCAATTTGCCGCCAAATCGTAAAACAAATGACAGTTGAATGAAATTCATACTCAATAATATTGGCAAAGAGTACCAATTTCAAAATTTAAATTATTTTTCTATTTATTTTGTTTACAAGTGACCAGTTCTGAAAACTTTCAGTTTGACCCTCGTATTATGTAAAATAAGGCAGTAAGGCTGAGTAAGTTGGTAAGGCAATTATAAAAAACATTTGATAAAAAAATATCCAACTATAAAAGGTTAGGTAGGCCTTTATGGTTAGATAAGTATATGTTTTATTTCAGTTAGGTACTTATAAAAGGAAAATAAACTAACCGCTGGGTTGAACAAAGGTTGAATTAACTGAAATCGCTTGAAAATATGTTAGAAATGCAAACAAAGACAAGATTGTAATGGTTTTTCCCATTCCCATTTGCAGAATTCGAGAGGACCCACTACCCAGACGTTTTCGCTCGAGAAAGACTTGCGGCCAAGATCGGTCTTCCTGAAGCTAGAATACAGGTGAGCTACTAAACTTTTCTTTTTATATTGCTAGTGTTTCGTAAATTTCAGTTGCTGTACATAAAGTAGATCCCAATTCCACAGCATCAGACCCCTTTTTTAAAGATTGTATTCTACTGTAACATCTCTTACTAAAAACGTAATGATAAAATTTAAGAACTAATTCACCCAACATACTACTAAATATATATAAATCGTACAATACACACAACAGAAAAAAACTAAGTCAAATGTCACGCAAAGTTATATCACGCAAAGTTATTCATGTCTAGCCATAGAATGAATTTTCTGTGACAACAGATCTGGGTCTGAGCAGCCGCTCAACTGCCGTCTCTCTCTAGATCTACGTGCTCCATCTTAGGCCACATCATCGCTCCACATCAGGCCAGATAGTGGCCAAACATAGATCTATTAAGCGTAAAAAAAAAAAAACGACATACTCGTATCTACTCGTATAATCTTAGTCTATATCCTAGGGTAAATTTCAAATCAAGACTATTTCAACAACATATTTTTTAATCGGATTAGTAGTAGTAGTTGAAAGAAAGAAAGAAAGAAAAGAATGAAAATGATTTTTTATTGCCAATAACTTAACATAACTTAATATAACTACAATATTTATACACTATTATGGTTTGGCAATAAGGGGTAGGCTCAGCATCGTTCTGTGTAAACTCTAGTAAGTTTACACAGGGCTGGTTTTCAGCGTACCCCTTTGCTCGACCTTGTAGTTACAGTCCGAGATACTCGTAACAAATAACTAACTTTGATATATATATATATATATATGTATATATATATATATAGATCTATGTTTGGCCACTATCTCGCCTGATGTGAAACGATGATGTGGCCTAAGATGGAGCACATAGATCTAGAGAGAGACGGCAGTTGAACGGCTGCTCAGACCCGTCTCCCTGATGGTTCACCGAACATCATCCCGAAACACGACTAGGTCGCTTGACATACACACATAAATAGTGAGCCTGAGAGATTTATAACCTTTGCTACTTAAAAACCTATTGATACAAGCTGGTGCCGAGGCGCACCTGTAAAAAAAAACCTTTATCCAGACCTCACATATATCCGCTTCCGCCCTAGCCCTGTCCAATCACTTCAGCACTGGTCCAGCCGAGTCGTGTCCCGATGAAACGAGGTTTATTCCTCATACTGACAGTGACGAAAACGGAGGAAAGAGTGCTGACCGTCTAAGCGTATTTTGTTTTTCCCTGTCGCTTGTAAAAATAAAATTAAAGGATTGCGCAGACGACGGACAGTCCACTGTGTATCCGCGAGAATAGAACTCTTGGAACTGTACGCGGCAAAGCAAAGCAAAAAAAGTGGACAAAAAATGTTCCGCGTACTATTTTTATTGCGGATAAAATTACGAAATAGTCCTCCGTCTGCGCAAGCCATAAAGCATATTTCACAATACTCGTATTAGTGGTATATGTAGTCGCGCGTCTGTACCGCGCTGCGTGTTAACCTGACCCGACGTTAAGGTGTGGTTCTCGAATCGGCGCGCGAAGTGGCGGCGCGAGGAGAAGATCCGCAGCCAGCGGCGCAGCCCCGAGTGCGGGTACGCGCCGGCGCCGCACGCCGCGCCGCCCGCGCCGCCGCACGCTCCGCCGCACGCGCTGCCGCAGCCGCATCAAGCGCACCAGCCCTACCACCCACCGCTCAACGTGGACTCTTACAGGTCAGCATATCTACTTCTCTTATCGTAGCGTAGCTAGCCCAGCCGTTCGTAACAGATCTGCTGGGTCCCGTTTGTTGTCTTAGGTCAGCCGTTAGGTCATGTTGGCGGCATTTGGGCGGTTTGTTATAACTCCAACACCAAGGTTGTTCACTCATGCACCCACGCGAGAAGTACACTGCTCGAACTACCTACATTAGCATTGAGTGAGGCGGTCCATCGTGGACGGATCGTTAACTAGTAGGTATCTTTTTGCAAAAGGACCTATGGGGAAAATGTCTGACCGTGTGAACTGTTATAACGAAATTGTCGAATGATGTTTTCTGAAAGAAACCCTAGAAAAATATAGGGATTTGTTTCATATATTTGGCATCTTGAACGACTTTAGGCTTGCTTATTTTATTCATAAAACTTAATAAAATTTCTTCCACTTCCAGCCCACTGACCCCAATGGGATACGGTGGCGGAATGGTCCCCGAGACCGGAGTGTGTGAGACCCCCGACCCTGACCTCTGCAAGGGCGGTTTCCTGGGCTACCCGCGCTATGAACTCGGCTACCGACAGCCGCCGCATCCTTACGTCAACCACCACGCTTACCAACACGAAGCCGCCTCGCCGCCGCCAGGTGAGAACTGTCACAAAGCCGTAAGGATTTTCACGCGATCCGTGAGAACTTTCACGTGTTCTGTTTGTGTGTTTAGAACTGTAGCGTGGTCTGTTAGAACTGTCACATTGTCTGTTAGAACTGTAGCGTGGTCTGTTAGAACTGTCACGTTGTCTGTTAGAACTGTAGCGTGGTCTGTTAGAACTGTCACATTGTCTGTTAGAACTGTAGCGTGGTCTGTTAGAACTGTCACGTTGTCTGTTAGAACTGTAGCGTGGTCTGTTTGAACTGTCACATTGTCTGTTAGAACTGTAGCGTGGTCAGTTAGAACTGTCACGTTGTCTGTTAGAACTGTAGCGTTGTCTGTTAGAACTGTCACGTGTTCTGTTAGAACTGTCGCCTGGTCTGTTAAGGGCTATCACGTGGTCCACGAGATCACGGTCTGCTTTTCCTCCGGCCGGACCCAGACTTATGCAAGAGCGGTATTCTGGGCTTTTTGAGAATTGCTTATCTGTTGCATAAAAAAAAAAGTAATACATTACTCGTGGTAGGTCTCTTGTATGTGGGAGTCCGTCTGGGTAGGTACCACCGCTTTGCCACATATTCTGCCGCCAAGCAGTAATGCGCAAGCAATGTGTTCCGGCATGAAGCGCTTTTAGCCAGCGAAATGACTGGGTATTTGTATTAAAAGCTCTGGGTGGCACTGTAATTGTTATGGGCATGCGTGGCGCTTATTATCAGGCGAACGACTTGCTCGTCTCATCACACTGCTTCATAAAAAAAATATATCTTTTTATGAAATAAGTTTATTGTGGGAAAAACATCAACAAATATTTAACTAAACATTAATGACTTAGTAGGTATACTAGGTATTGCCAGGCCTAGCGCACTCCGCACTGTAGGTACGAAACTACAAGTACATAGCCGGACACCGACGGCGGGTCGCGCGTCGTTACACGTGCCGCGTCAGAAGAGATAAGAGCGGCGCGATAGAAAGAGAGGCGCTCTGTAGGTTAATATGACTGGTAGGTATGCAGCGCTACGCGAGCTGAATTGAATTTTATTGTGTCATAGCTAGAGTCGCTATTGGTTTAAATTTCTTTGCGGAGTGATGCTTCTGTCCCTTAGTATTCTGTGGTATTGCCACAAAATGGCCTTTACTCAGCATAATGCCGGTTGAAGCAACCAGCGCTGATTTTCCGTCGGAGCCGCCGGGTGACATCACGGATCGTAATTTGATCGTAATAAATTTAATATTGTACCTCTTAATTTGCAGAGCTGGGCGGTCTCCTCGGCGCGGGCGTGTCGGTCCCGCTGGCGGTGCCCGGCCAGGACTCGCAGCAGTACTGGTCGCGGCTGCAGTGACCCTGGTGGTAGCTCTTCACGCCACCACACGCCTGTGCCCGAATGAAGACTACCAGCCGCCAGCCAGGGAAACGTTGCTTTAAGTGTACCGAGTTGATTCATCCTAGAATTTTTTTTGGACCGATTTTTTTGACCGAACTTTGTTTTTTAGCCGACTTCAAAAAAGAAGGTTCTCAATTCGATTTTTTTTTTCATAATGTTTGTTACCTCAGAACTCCGTCATTTATAAACCGATATGGAAATTATTAATTTTGCGTTGGGTCCAGTAGGTATAGCTACAATGTGGTCCCATAAAAATTTTCATCGATATTCAACCTTGGACTTCGAAGATACATTGAAGTCTGTTTTTTCTTGTTATAAAATAAATTATTTTGTATAAACTTTTTTTTATATCCTTTGAGCTTTCGTTTTAGACTTTTTGTACCAATTATAGTAAGAAACAGAAAAGCTTCTTGTATGTGGTCCTTCGAAGAATTTCAAATATTTATTGGACTCGTTAAATTATGGTCGCAGAAGACGGTCTACTACCTGACACTACTTTCCATTTGAATTTTGAAAACTTGAAACGTTTCTCGCTTTTGTAATAAACTAAAGAACCTTGGTATAACAAAACAAAATTATTATTTTAATTTCTTTACAATTACCGTCAATGGAAAGTAACTCACTCTACAAAGCTGTAACGACTACAATTCTATTCACCTTACAACTAGCTTTTTCGAGCAACTTCGTCCGCGTGGACGACAGAGATAGCCCGTAGTCGTCATTAACCGACTTCAAAAAGAGGAGGTTCTCAATTCGATTGTTTGACAGTCTGTGGCGTAGTGGTTGGGCAGGTTGGCTCGAATCTCATACACCACTGAGGTTGCGGGTTCGATTCCCGCGACGGGACAAATGTTGGTGCACAGAAAAAAAAGCGCAAGCATTTGTTTCGTGTCTGGGTGTTGTGGGACCATGGTCCTCATAGTTTCTGGTTCCCTAGATACAGGGAATCCTAGTTAGGGGTCAGGATCTATGTATATAATCGTTGGGCGTTATTTATTTATTCTATGGTTTATTTTAAGGTGTTACCTCAGAACTCCGTCATTTATAAACCGATTTGGAAAATTATTTGCGTTGGATTCAGTATAGCTACGAAGTGGTCCCATATAAATTTCATCGATATTATCTTGGACTTCGAAGATACATTGAAGTCGGTTTTTTTTTTGTTAAAATGTAAACCGAAATGAAGACCGCGAAGATTGGATGGAGGGAAGAGAGGCCTTTGCCCTGCAGTGGGACATAAATGGCTAAATATAATAATAAAAAAAGGAAGAAAAGGTGAGTCACCACCTGCCAAAATATTTTCTTGAGGCAGAACTGGCAGGTGCCGAGGTCTTATATCATAGACCTGCTCTCATCCATTAAAATTCACCTCAAAAGCCCAATCATAAGTAATTTTCATCTTCAATAATAGTCCTCGCACTTATCGGGGGCTGTCTTTGATTGTATCTTCTAATAATGCACTTAGAGACAGTCCCCGATAAGTGTTGCCCATTACATATCTAAATTAAATGCTCTAAAAGGCCTCTACGTGATGGACTCATGTCCCCGCGCAAGGACCGGGTGTATAACCCGTGAAAAAGAGCGACATAATATTAATAAAATGTATACTTGCTCCAAGATCATTTTAGCAAGACCTCCCCAGCAGCACATGTCAAGTCGTATCTTCGTAGTCACCCAGACAATTCTGATGTAACACTCTATAATCTAAGTTGGGACTTATGCTACCAAACATTGAAAACCGCATCAAAATCCGTTTAGCATTTTCCTGTAGGTAACAAATATACAAACAGACAACATTGTAATTTTTTTTTTTTATAATGTCGTGTCACAAAATGACACTTCATTAACATTAGAATCTAGCCTAATAAGGCTAATAAGTAATTTGAATTTAACTTAAACTGCTAAGTAGAGTAAAACTAAGAATGTGTCCATCAACACTTATCTTATTGTCTCTATTAAGGAGAGGTCACTATGTTCTTGTGTTCTTTACGGGTAGCACTAACTTTACTACAACACACTGTCACTGCACTAAATTAACTCAAAAGGTTTTGTCCTTTTTAGTCTTCTATTGTAAAAATGGATTCATTTACAGTTGGTTTTCCAGAAATATCTTCAAAGTACAGATTGGCTTCAGTTTTATAATAGTTAGGCTATGAATTCTTCCTTTACAGCGACTAAATAAATATATAATAAATTTGAACAAACCTGCCTCCCTACCCATATGTCCTTTAAGCGCCAATCGTATATCGTGTTGAGTTCAAATTAAGGTACAGCTTTACTGCGACTAGTGAGATACGGTCTAATTATTGTCGATATAGGCAAGACATGTATTAATCTCAATTCATTTATACCAAAATACGATAACTACAAGTTGAGATAAACTTAATGGGACAATATATGGCATCATAAAACATTGTCGCAGTGAATCTACACCCTAATTTGAGCTCAACATGATATACGATTGGCGCTTGAGGAGCATATGGGTACGGGGGCTGATCAAACATAATACGATAGTATAAAGAATCAACATATCCGTTAGTTGCCGCAAAACTGAACAGAGCACAAACATAGGCTCAAACTAGATTAGAATATTTAATTTAAAACTATAGATATCTCTAATAGAACGAGCGAAAACTACTTCACTTTTATTTTGATTAAATTTAAATATCAACCGAGATCAAACATTTAAATCTGTCCTTTTGAGGCGACAAAGGCCTACGTATCGGTAAAGAAATTATTTTTTAAGAAAATAAATGATCTTACATACGTTTGTAGTAACACAACTTATACATGTAAGTAAATGGCGTCAAATTAAAGAAGACCGGCCAAGTGCGAGTTGGACTCGTTCACGAAGGGCTCCGTACCGTTATCTATAAAAACGACAAAAAAAAACATGTCTTGTTGTATGGGAGCCCTACTTAAACATTTTTTATTCTGTTTTTTAGTATTTGTTGTTATAGCGGCAACAGAAATACATTATCTGTGAAAATTTCAACTGTCTAACTATCACGGTTCATGAGATAGAGAGCCTGGTGACAGACGGGCAGACAGAGAGACAGACGGACAGCGGAGACTTAGTAATAGGGTCCCGTTTTACCCTTTCGGTACGGAATCCTAAAAAACCCTTTATGACAAAATTAGTTTGTTGTTTTTTTATATACAAAACCTACATACTTGGAGAATTATTTATTTTCAGGCAGTTCTCGCTCGGTCTATAATTTCCTCCCTACAGTGTAAGATTGATGCACATGTAATGTTGTATCTTAGACGTAACTTTCAATTCATGTTCAATGTAAGTGTTAAAATTTATTTTACTAACATAAACGTAGGTAAGCTACTGTAAGTATTACTGTAGGATTTAAATGTATATTTGTTGTGATTTGTAAATGTCATTCAATAAAACACATGTGTAATTGTAATTAGGTGTTAAATGGCGATAAGATTCAATTAAGACTTCTATCCAATGTTTATGCGTTTCTTAAATATGTGATCAACACTTTTATAACTGAACAACATCTTGATTAGACCAACCATGTTTGCTTCGAACTCGCATGCTGCCTCAACGGTGTACAGTCAGCGTAATTAGTACGCATTGTAGTACCTTGGCACAATGACCAATTTGACATTTTGCTTCTTTCAAATACCTTGTCATCGAAATTATTATTGCGATATGGTACTAAAATGTGTACATATTATTGACGCTGACTGTACTAGCTTGAAACAAACGAGGCATGACAGTCCAGTCTACAAAAATACCTTCTAATATAATAAAGCTAATTAAAATAAAATATTTGTTAATACAAAGACAGGGCTTTTAGAATCCAAATGTATATAATTATTTTGGTGTATGTCAATTTATGTATTGTTACAAAAACTTTTTGTAATTTTAAGCATTCCAATAGATCTAATATCAATATCTAATCAATGGCTTAAATTTCTTTGTATATTATTGAATATTTCTGCAGAAAAATATATCTTAGGCCTCAATCTGCTCCGCTCTAGGTGTGAAGTACCTAATCAAAGTAGCACAAATCACAGGTTTAGAGTAACACCATCAGTATACAAACAGTATGGGCACTAACTAAAAACAATACTCGCATAACGTATAAAAATATACAGTATTGTAATATTATAAATTTAAAATAAAAATTACACTGTTACAACAAAATTAAACTACCTACAAATATTTTTTTTAAATGTAACAGAATGACGAGACGAGCTGGTCGTTTGCCTGATGGTAAGCAATACGCCTGCCCATAATAACAGCACTACCCAGAACTTTGTTTTGCAAAATCCTGCGCGGCGCTGCACTGCGCTCGTCACCCTGAGACAATTAGCTGTTGAGTCTCATAATGCCCAGAAATACAAAATGACAATCCAATTATTTTACAGAGCCACATTTCACTGAAAATAGGTATTAATTTTTTGTATCGATTCGTACTGCGTGTTTTGCCCATACCGTTTGTATATTGTATCTCTATAATGTTTCGTAGTAATTAAGATTTTTTGTAATGTGATCATAAATAACTGTACATCATTACAAAAACTTACTTGAAATTGAAATAATAAGGGCCCATCCACATTGTATTGCTTTTTAGTAACATTTAAAACTTTAAGATATTAATTTCGAATTTACCGTAGTTATTTACGTGTATAGGTATTTAATTAAATAAAAATTGTGAATACTGTGTGATGTCGATGAAATCTTTTAATAACAGCATTAATATAAATACACTTTTGGATCAAAGTATTCTTTTGTTTCAATTTATTGCATTTTAAAAAGGTGTAAGTACAACCAAATAACGCGAGTATTTTACTATTAGACATCTCTAATCAACTAATTTTATATGAACTTCAATTAATACTCGCAAATGTCTTAACATAAAAAATATAATATCTATAAAAACCTAGTGCCTAAACTTAAAACGTTATAATGGCTTCTCCCAATATTCGATCTTTAATCGAAATTTTCTACATCTTACAATAACATCTTTGTACGTTATCAGTAAAGACAACACGAGGAAGCGACCTTTTTCCAAAATACCCTCATTTGTAATTTTTTTGGAGGCACCGCGCTTTTTTTTAATTTATCTAAAATTTCTGCGTTACTTTGTGCTGGATTGGTCGCCTCTAAGTGTCACTTCTTTTCACTTCACAGACCTAGGAGATCTAACCCTATGTGATCTTCTCTTAAAATAGCATGCTAAGCAACATTCAAATCATAAATCATCATCTATGTCATTAACACTTATTTCCGAATTATTGAACTTTGAATTCCTGTGACAACTCGCTACCACGTCTGGCACATTTTTCGTTAAATCTATGTCTACATCAGACGCAGTGACATCACTTTCCTCAACGTCGTCGCTCAAATCGACAATATCTATAGGCTCTCCCATTCTAGTGGAATCTACATCTATCACTTCACTATCGTATATTTTGTCTAAGTCTATATCTACACCATTTTCCGATATCTCTACGCTAACAATTTGTACTTCGTTGTCGGAATCGTTGTCTATATTAGTGCTTACAACCGCTTCAGTTTTCTCGTAGTTATCTTTATTCTCACTAGTGTTTCTATTTCTAATAAGCCTAGGTTTATTCTGAACTGTATCTACTATTTTAATTCTTTTGAATTCGAAACAGTTATCGACAAGCTCGTCTTCTTGTACATCGAATACATCGCTAAGTTCCGATATAGTTCGTTTCCTATTTTCACTTTCACTGAGTTTCCTCTCTACTTTGTTTTGACTAGAAGTTGCGGGTGCGTTTCTATCCAACTGCTTGTACACAATAGAGTTGCTCCTAACAACTTTGATTATCTTTTCCCCGGATGTAGTAACGCTTTCTTGTGTTGACAGTTTTCTTTTTCTATTACAAAGATTTAGTGCGATCTGTGGTGTGCTATGTGTAAGGACATCGCTTTTCTTCCTAGCTCTTATTTCGTCTAGGGATAAAACTTTGAAATCAAGGGAGCTCCGTTTTTCTTCGTCCTTCTTTTTACCTGAGATTTCGTCGAGCGACACTCTGTCGTACTTTGTGTTGAGGTTGGTTCTGTTGATTTTCCTTTCCTTGGCCGCCTCGGGAGGTGGCAGACTATCGTAGTTATAGTAGGCGGCTGCTTCTGCTTGGATCTTCTCCAGCAGTAGAAGTTCCTGTGACTTGCTGCGTGCTATAGTCTGAGCTTCGTCTGGCGACGCGTTCTTAGTGGGCGTCGAGGATGGAGCGCTTTCGTTATCCGACTCTGCAAGAACACACCAAGTAACCGCTTAGTCGTCACGTCACGTGATTACAAGTTCGCGTGATGATTTTCGTAATTAGTTTTGATTCGTCCGACTCGAGTGACGCGGTGGTTACTGCGGTGTGTTCTTGCGACATCTGAAAGTCTGCTCGGGGAGGGCGGTCAAAAATAATTACAAAAATCATATTACGAAACATTTTTATTTACTCGTTGGTATAATAAACACAATTTCATTGAACGAAGCCAAAGTTCCTGTTCGAATACGAGTTCCTATATCAGCTTGAATGTTAATTGGCTTAAACGAAAGTTCTTAGACACACGCTTTATTAATAATAACATATTGAAACTCTTATTGTAAAATAACACTAAGATTAACGTAACAACAACCCTTTTTATTTCAAACAAGAATGGCAGTACAATACGGATGATAGTTAAATCATAATACTTGTTGTTTCCAGCGCCGCATGCTTTCGAACTATTCCTACGAAACCTACAAACTCCGACACGATCATCGATCCATTGCCTCGCGTCGAAAATCTTTTTAATGTCATGAAATACTATAATTTTATAAGTATCAAAAGTGCTGCCATCTAATTAATCCTACACCCCACGCCCGCACGCAATTACAAACCTTATAAAAAATTGGTGAGTTAGCAACCGATTCGGCGGACACGAGAGCTACCGTATTTAAAAACTACCAAAGTGTAACCTTGCGTTGGTACTATCTAACATAGGCAAAAGAGAAAGATCGACTCTTCTTTTTGGTACATTCTCTTGTTTTATTTCATTCGTATTCAACAAATCGGTTATCAACTCACTCTTCAAGTTAACGTCTGCTTACGACCTCGTCCGCCGCCACAGACTAAAATAGACCAGGCCATTACCATAGACAAAAAAATTCGTCGGACGACGTCGCATCACAAATACTATAATAATAAACGACAGACAATCGAACTGTCCAACAGAAATAACATCCAACAATTAATCTAAGGGTAAATAAATAGTTTATTATAAGAAAAGAATAGGCTAGTAATAACGCTAAATATGAAACAATATTGCTAAAGAGCGAAACCAATTTTTTTTACCAGTCGCCTTGTGATATTGCAACCGTATTTTGTACTAATACATTCTACTATTTCCCCTAGAAATCAGTACATTAACGCTAAAGGATATTGAAACTAAAGGCGCGCCTGCACTTACGCTGAAGTGAAACCGCAACTGCATCAAGCCAGCAGTTACAAACGCATCAATCCTAACCTTATAATTTCAAAATGTCTTCTTTCAGCGCAAGTGCATGCACCACTTTCAAAGTTCCAAAACATTCTGAAAACAACTTTTAAAGAGTAAAAAACTGAGCACATTAATATGTTAAAAATCTTCCCTTTACATTTCTCTACCCCTCCAATCGAAACGTTTTTTTATTCATCTTCATATATTTTAAATTATTGATAAATACTTTATACATAAATAATGACTAGGCGTACCATGGACCATAGACAAATTATATTTTTTTTATTTCATCTTATTACCGTTTGACCTGTTTAAAACTTTTGCAATGTTTTTTTTTTGTTAATAAATATAGGAACTTTGCTTTCAGTGCAAAAATATACAAAAAAGATTTGAATTTCCAGAATGTATGACGACAAACGAATTATTTACCTAATCATTGTTGAACGAACTGAGTAATAACGGTATGGTAATCGGAAGCATTTATCAAATACGTAATTACCAAAATCGCTAAGCAATCAATATGCTTATTTCTTCTTTTTAATTCTTTACCATCTAAACATGAGTAGTATGTAATGTCCTTAAGCACAATTTTTTTTTCGAAAACCTAGTATCATATTGAATTTTTTGGATACATTTATCAATATGACACTATGATTCCTATTGGTTTATATCTATTTTTTTTTTATTAGCTCTATCTAATTACACAGTGCGATTATAAGTGTGCGGGGCTCACGGCAGTATGGATAAATTATAACCTGCCCAAGCCCCTAAAACGTCCTACTAACTAACATACAAACAATTTAAAAGCATAAAGCTTATTTTTTTTTCTTTTTTTTTTCACCTATATTTAATGAGTTATAATAATCGTGTATATATATTTTTATTTGTATTCCATATGTTTAAACCTATTTATTATGTACCTTTCTAAAATAGACAAAGATTATATCAACATCTATTCGACGAAAAATGTTACCGACGTTTCTAGTAAAGATCAATTGAATGATTCAGTCAGTTTTTACTCGAAACGTTAATGTTAATAAATACATGAGACGAAAAATGTTAGTTTTTAACGGTTACATTGTAAATGAAAAGCGAGATATATTTTATTATGAATCTAATTAGCTAAGATATGAGAGTTAATAGTTACTTATTTATTGCACGTATAAAAATACCGACAGGGTTTAGGCCCGATACTGCGCGACGCGGAAGAAAAATCATACGTCGCGAATAAATCATCGATTCGCGATCTGCTATCTAGCGTGAACAAATACCAACTAACGATCGAAATATTACACGTCCGCTCCGCGCGACAATCCGCAGCGCACTGGCAGCGACAGACTGCGCGTAACATTCCGTGTGAGGACGCGAACGGTTCGCTTTGAATACCCTCATTTTATTAATTTATTTTTATTTCATACGTCGCCATCCACGTCGCACTGCACGCGCCTTACACGTGTAATATTATATCATGTCCCATGAAGAGAGCTACAGGTGAATATATCAATATATTAATATATTATGCCGTCAAGTAAATTTTTCCGTTCATGCTTCTCTCCTAATGCATTGGCAGTTCTTTTATAACATTAATAAAGAAAACAACCAAAACGCCGTTTCTTCAGGCAACCAAATAATGCAATCAATGTCTCTATACATATTTCAATCCTAGTTTATAAATACTATCCTCATACGAAACAGAATATAAAAAATCAGCCCTATCAGTTGTATAATATATAAATACTATAAAATTGACTATTGAAGAAAGAAAAACAATAAATATTGATCTTAGAATAAACGACGAAAATATGCGACCGCCAAGCTAAACTGGGAAAACATAAAAACAGTTTTCTCTTTTATAAAACTAACTAATATAAGGGGCTACCAGCCTCAATAAAAAAACACTACGTTCCCAGCTCGCTCGCGAACCAAATAAGAAAAACACTCTTAATCAATAACATGAGAATAAAATAAATATATTTTTTTAAGCTAACAGTTTGAAAAGTTACAAAATATTGGCACAACTTATTCTGTATAAAATAATAACAAAATCGTTTTCTCATTTTCGCGTTTCGGCCGAGACAGAGTTAAACTTGCCGAAGTACAGGCAAAAAGGTGGGACAAAAAGACGCGCAACTTTTTGCGACCCATTCCATTCCCTTTAGAACATAATTATTGAGTTATCGAGTGTTATGGCAACACTCATGACTTAATGATCATAATCACTCTGAAGTCACAACCTAAATGTTTTCTAACAGTAAGCGAAGTCGCGCGGTTGCGACACAAAATGGCGCGACTTTTTGCCGCCGAATTCCTTTCCCCACTCTAAAAGCGTTACATAATAGAATTTTATATGCAAAGTTTTCAAGATACATTAGTCTTAGTTCTACACACGTTTCTTTATCATTTAAGTTTCTACTACAAAAAGTGAATAATGCAAGACATAATATTTAACCGGTTCACATATAAAGCCTTGCACTTATTATAAGGGTACGCTTACACATTAGAAGTGACGTGAAAAACAGAACACGAGTATCAAATTTTGACTCAAGTCATCGACTAGGGGCATTGACGGAACACAATTTAAAAAAAAATGCTCAATCAGAGCGCTATCCTACTTGTAGCTGAATGTAGCCTTACTTTGAGCCAGGCTAGCATGGCGAGATTCTGAATAGGCGCGTATTTTAGTGAGCGTCAGTCGAAAAGAGCGCAAATTGCAAGTGCCCATACTGTCAGTACTGCTCATGACATAGTGCTGACTTGTGATCACTGATCATTCTTTTTTTTCTTATTGTCACTCCCAATGCGCAATATAAAGGATTTGTCACAACACATGCGGTCTGCGTTTTATGGTCAAATGACCGCTATCATTGGCTAAAGCGGTCAATGCAAAATATAAGCTACGAAAGTCGTATTTGTGTCGTTATTTTTTTTATTTCGTTTGCGACCGCGTTTCTCGGACCGCATGCGGTTATGACTCACCGTTTAACCAGTATGTTAATGAGGGACAGTTATACTTCATACATCACATGTGCAAAAACTAACCACATCGAATTCTAATTATTAAACTTCAATTATAGTTCATCAATTCACTGATTGGGCCGTGGAAATGATTTTAAAAATCGCCAAAAACATCAGAAACTCCTAGACACTACCGAATGCTATACCAAACGGGCAAAATAAAAAAATGGTGTAACTCGCAAATAAAACAACACGAGAAGCCAATTTAAAGACGATTTTTAAAAGTCATAACTTAACTGTGGCCATTAAGCCCGGTCATACGATTCGAGAAGTCATCTATACTCGACTGCGGCATATCTATCCATGTAAAAATCACTCCTCAAAAGTATACACTACATTTTTAACGAAATGATGTGTGCATACTTCCTTCGCAATACAAATTAACTGAACCATATTTAGTTTTAGGTGGAAGAGAGAAATATCTTCATTGAACGAGTTAAACAAACTTCAATTTTATTCATAATCTTGCCAAGTAACACCCTCCAAGTTTTTTTTTTGTCGAGTATGCCTTGGGGTCATTCCCATTCGAACCATAAGCATTTGTTGAACTAGCGAGGCTTTTTAACCCCATTAGATCCACTCCAAATTTTCTTTCTCAAAGCTCTACTAAAATCCTACAGAAAAACACTCATTAGTTCAACATACGTTTTTTTTTTTCAACTGTCTTTTAGGGTTATTTGCATTCTTCTCGTCACTCTTCCCCACAATAAATGGCAAACGTCTTCCCTTCTTCTTCATAATAATGTTTACTAATAAATTATCTCTCAACCACCCAAATACGAAACAAAATCAATAATAACCTTCTTATGCCGCATACCTTGCACCAAACTATCCCTAAACCACCAGACGACTGGCGGTAATGTAGTCCACATCTCAATAGATTTTCTATTCAATATGATAAAAACTGTAGCCATATCTAGGGAACTAATTCTCAAAGACAATCCATATGTTTCTGTTTCTTTCGTTTTAATTTCATTCTCAATGTGAAAGACAGAGATAAACATATGCATTATAATAAAGAATCTAACATCAACTGGGTAACGTCTCAAATGAACTGACTCTAGCAGATACATTTCCCGTGCTTCCCAAATTTCCAAACACGGCTTCGTTTCTCGGCATTTCGACAGATTTTACCTACAACCGAATAGAAAATCTCCAGAGATCATACTAAATCCTCACTGGTACCGTCTATCCCTATCGAACCTTTCAAACTGTCCAGCGCTACCCCCGGACCATCGCTGGGACCTCTCAAAATCGCGCCTCCCGAAATCACTCGACCTCAAGTCACGCGACATTTCGAGGTCACGCGACCTCTCAAAGTCACGCGACCTCTCAAGGTCGTGCGATCTCGCGAGGCCGCCGGACCTCTCGAATCGTCCGACCCGGGCTTAATACATGTAGTTTCAGTAGAGCCGCATACCTTCCTCGAAGTTGACGACGAGGGGATCGACGGGAAGCGGCGCGTATGGATTCGGCGCGGGTTCGTGCGCGTGCGCATGAGCGTGCGCATGCGCGTGCGCGTGCGCGTGCGGCGTCAGCATGCGGCGCAGCTCGCTCGGCGCCGGCAGCACGCCCAGCATCGACGACTCCAGCACTACCGGAGGCATGTGCTCTGCGAAACGAGCGAGTCACGTCAGCTTACAAGATATATGGACGAGTTAGCCAATAGCATCCATGATACAATACAATAGAATTCATTTATTTACATAACATGTTGGTTACGTAAAAATCTTAATTATGGGTATTGCATACAGGTTGGATTTTTAAGACGGGCCAGTAACGTACCTTAACCGTAAGGCCCGAATTCCTCTGTCGCTGACGTCGGTCGCGTACGTCGGTCGCGCGTACGAATATACGTTGTGTTCTCTATAGCACCACACTGTGACGCTGACATCAGCGGCGCGCGAGTTGCTACGCGCCGCGTATGGCGCGCGTCGGTCTCGCTCGTCAGCGCCGCGTACGTCGGTCGACTGACGCGCTATAGAACGCTATGAGCGTCCTCACTCTGTTCCCGACCGTCGCCTAAATGGTACGCGCGCGCGTATAGTCGCCATGAATATTGATATCGAACGTGTGATTGCCGAGGTGCGCCTACGTCCTGCATTGTGGGATTTATCTAATCGTCGCCCTATCAGCAACAATTGGGTGAATGTGATATATTTTTCTACGTTGACGCCGTCTCCGCTTGCGTAAGTATGCTGCAGCAACTAAACAATTTATAAACGGGTTCATAATTATCCGAAATCCACTTGGAGACGCCTGTACCGTGGAGCGGTCGGTATCGCACTACGGATGTTTTCATTGGCGCTGATGGCCAGCGCGCTACGCGACTGACGGTACGCGACCGACGTCAGCGACAGAGGAATTCGGGCCTAATAGTTACAGGAAAACGTTCCTAGGAGAGCATCCAAAACTTTTTGAGATATTCTGAACTGCATTCACAGATTTTGAAAAAAAATATTTAGCGAAAAAAATTCTATATTAAGAACATTTTTTTTATGCCAATCGATCCTGTTTCTTGAAGGGATCAAAAGACTCAATGGGACCACGAGTACAAGAAAAGACAGAAATCTCCAAAAACTTTCCCCGCACATTTTGTACGGAAAAACGATTAATCTGTGCATCTGCGTCTGCGCAAAGCCAGGCCGGGTCGATAGTACGGAATAAGAGTAAGATGGCCTTTAATACAGTAGTTACCTTGACGTTGCTGCTGCCACAGTAGCGGCACGGGCGCGGGCACGGGCGCGGGTGGCGCCGCGCTCACGTGAGCCTCCGGGGCCGGCTCGGGCGCTCCGCCCGGGGCCTGCGGGAAGTACTGTCCCTTACTAATGACACTGCCGACTTCAACGATACGAGCTTCGTGCGCGGATAGTACTTGTATAACCGAGGTCAATAAACTAGGCTAAGTAAATTACTGCAACTAAGCAGTAACACCCACCCGCGTATTGCACCCGAGGTTATATAAAAGCATTTTTACATATTTTAGAGATAGTCGATTCAAAATTTTGTTACCTACATAGTCTCAAGAATAAACAACAGCAGCAACAGTAAGCTAACAGTATGCAATACACTATACATACATATACTCATCACTTTGAATACATCATACACCTACCTACACTACGCACATACATACACACATCACACTTATTTGATTCATACTAACATGCACAATACACGTCAACCATGAGTAAACAGGTAGCATGAGTTAAGAGTAAAAAAAAACAGCTACACTTCATTTTAATTTATTTCTTTCATCATCATCATCAGCCTGTAGTCGTTCTCTGCTGGACATAGGCCTCTCCCAATGAACGCCACTGAACCCAGTCTTCGGCTCTTCTCATCCAGTTTCTTCCGGCCGCCTTCCGCAGGTCGTCGTTGCACCTGGTCGGTGGACGTCCTACACTACGTTTGCCGATTCGCGGTCTCCACTCAAGGACACGTCTACTCCGACGGTTGTCCGTCCTCGAGAGATGTGACCAGCCCATTGCCACTTCAGCTTGCTAATTCTATTTATTTGTTTATTCACCTTGATTAATATGTAAGTATACTTATGTCTCTTAACATGCTAGGTATCACAACATCTTTGTTGCCAGCTACGAGAGTATGTTTAATCCCCGGAGTGGGAGCCTGGTGACCTGTAATACAGGTCTTTTAGACCTATATCAGGCACCAGTCTCTCAAACATAACGTTAAACGTCACTTCAAACATCTCCAATCAATTTTTCCCACTGTTTTATTACAAAAACAAAACTCCTGTCCGACCAATGAAGGGGCTAATCAGTCTCGATGTTTGATCTTAAAAAAAACACTGTTTTTTTATAATCTAAAACATTCTAAGATATGGAAATCTAAGTACACTACATTCTAATGTTGGATAATTAACATTTCGCAACATTGATAAGCTGCTATATTTATATTAGCATTAATCAAATTAATTGTTGCGAAATTCGATGAATGCTAAAATTCATCGTATAGCACGCGACGTACGGCAGTATACGGGCACCTGCATTCGCGCATACATATAATTTATTGCCAACTGCGGTGGTCTTCTAATGCTAATGTTATTGCAATTCATATTAATAATGAAATTTCGCATGAAATGTAAATACACAACTATGGAAATTCATATTGGTAATTAGCATCACAATAGCAAGTAGCATGCTAACGAGTAATATTTCTACTGCTAATGAAATTAATGAAAAAATAGCATTAATTTTCCAATTACTGGTAAATTCTATCAAAATATCCGAAGTAAGAACTAGTAAATACAGATACATACAGGTACAGCCGGCTGGCTGGGAGCGATGCCATCAGTGCGTGCATCCGGGTTCTTGTGCATAAACGGGCAGTGCATCTTGCGACAGCCACCGGGCTGGTTCTCCCAGTAGCATGGGATCTGCTTTCGGTTTTTCTGCAATTAATCGATATTATGCTGTTAGTGGGAAAAGATATATTCCTTTTGATAGTCCCAAAATTTACTGGGATCCAGGAAACGAACAGTGCCTTAGGGAATGACTATAAGCCTCGAAGCTCTAGCAGCGAATTCTGTGTGGACAGAGTCACGGATATCTGCTAGTATTGTTTTTTTTTTAATTTAATGACGAGACAATCAATTCACTCCCCTGATGTTAAGCAACACTCTTGCCCGTAACAGTTGCAGCATCACCCAGAATGTATAAAATATTACGATGAGGATGATAACAATATTTGGGACTAGGTATGTAAAATCCACATAGGCAGGCTACGAGACACCACCCGTATCCAGAGCGGTGCAACAATTTTACATGCTAAATAACTTTGTTTTTAAAAATTTCATAATATTTAGATGTTAGTCTGTGAGGTATTTATAATAAGGGGCTCTGATGCGTTAACTATGTCATTATTGCCTGAATTAAAGAAATAATATAAAAATGAGTGAGTTACGAGTGGGTATATAATATTATTCATTTAAAATAAGCTTCATATCTTCAAATAATTTTGACACAGATATATGGGAAATCCATACAAGCCATAAAGATAAGCAATGCAAATTTATTTCCATTTACAATAAAATCTTTATTTTATACTATTTAGAGAAAAACATTAGTAAATGAATTCATTACTTGAACATTATAATGAATTTAATACTTCATCACTTTTAACATACAATACTAATCAGCATAAATCAAAAAGCAAAGATCAACAGTAAATTTTTAAGAAACACTTTAATTTGCAATTCAAAATCAATATTAGGCACTTTACAACTTAAATTGAAAAATTATAAGATGTGAAAGTTTTATTTTTAGTATGCCGAAGCCCTTTTATAGAGACTGGAGATTTTAAGTTTAATTTGTGATCTCTAAATTTGGTGGCCTCTAAGGTTGAAGCACAAAACACAAGGCCCAGGTCAGCCCAAGTGGTGATCAACGGAGGATATTTTTGAAATATTTGTGTTGACTATCTGTTCATCATTTAGCCCGCCAAATGTATGCACACCAGTTAGCACATAAACCTCTTGTTATTTACAACTTGTTCTGGTTAAAACTAATTAGAAAAAAATTAAAACTTACAATGTATACTTTACCATACAGAACCAATTATTCTCATTAAAGGACCATAAAATGAGAGAAACAAATAAAACATGCCCAACCTACTTAGGGGCCAGGATCCCTGTATGTTACTATTAGGGATCCTGGCCCCTAACTAGGTAAAGAACTAGCTATTAATACTTGAAGTAGATAGATACATCATCCTTACATATAATAATGCCATACCTAATAAGTTAAGTTTCTTGCTACCTACATTTGTTTTGTACTTTAAACCGTAAACCATACATACCCTTAGCTCCATATGACGAAGCTTGCAGCGCTTGTCCAAGCACTTGCCCTGTTGCCAAGCAGTGCACATAGTCTCACAGCCGAGGGCTGATGGCTCATGACGGAACACGCAGTTATCACCCTGTTTTATACGTGTTTATTATACATTAGTAGACAAATTATGAATATATGTATCTTTTTGAAAATTTTTTCTTATGACCATAATTACTACTCCAATAGTGTTGTTTACTACTCCAATAGTCCCATTGGCACCGCATTTATGATGCCAACTTTAATGGGATAGCATAATAAGTTGAATAAACCTGAAGAGAAGTAGCTTATTATTGCATATCTTATTTTGATGTACGTTTCTCAATCAATCCTGAAATGTCTCTCAGCATGTTTCAATCTAAAGTGTTCATTTTGTATTGCAGAATTTCACAAATTAATAGTAATTATGATTAAAATTAACTGAATTTGAGAAGAGGATAGATGAAAGCTGTGACTGATCCAAAATGCGGTACTACTGATCACATGAACTTAACACTATTATGGATGTTTAGTTCAAATCATGTTAGGTAATAAACTTTTCTCTGCACTATAGGAAATGGCTTAAGTCATACACCAAAAGCATGCCTAAGTCATACACAAGTAGCATGCTTAGATAAGATAAATTACAATATTATACCTACAAATCCAGCTCATATAAATTCGATTATGTACTTCCCTCTAATCAACAGTTTATGACCAATTTATGTACTCAATTTAATTGAACTTGTTTATGCAATATGTCTAAATGAATGCTTCTAGTATTGATTATACGATATGTAAAACATGAGGTACTTGTTTACTCAAAACACGGTGGTACATAAAGTTTTAAAATCAGATTTGTCTTTGCCTTGTACCCTTATTCTAAAAAAATGCATATAGATAAGCACAGCGAAATAATTTACCTTGGTGCACGTGGAGTAATAGTAAAAGTAACAATCGTTAAATTTTCGCGGCGACTCCATCGTGGTTTTCGCTGTCCAGGGTCTGCAAATTATGTGAACACACTATAGCAATGCCGACACCAAAATTATGATGAAATAACACTATTATACTGGGCCACGGTGCAAAATACAAAAGGGGGGGCGTAACATCAATTTGAACAACTGAAATCTTGCGAAAATAGACTGCAATAGATAGAAAAATATCATTTTTTCCCTTTGACACTAGGAGGCACGAAAGTTACGCCGCGGCCAAGCATATTTCCATCAGAAATAGACCACCGAGCAGATTGATTTCCGAGCACTTTACTCACCGCTTTTTTATTGAACTAAAAGGTAATTAAATTAAACAATCTCTACATACAACAGAACACAAAATAATTCTAATGTCACTAGAAAGAAGATGTAGTAGATATGGCGGACATGTGGCGCTGGCGAACTTTCATTTCACGAAGATTTTGGATTTGATTGGTCGCCGCCAGAAAATTGTCTATGATATCATAGACAAGCTATTGAAATGTCATCTAGATTAAGGTAATGAGACCAGTTTTCGATGCCAATGTAAAACTAACCGCGGGAGTGATCAGTGTATACGAATGAGTTTTCACTGCTCAACAATAGATGGCGGTAATATAAATAATTTTAGTTGTGGATGCGGCATAGATACATTTCACTTTTAAAATACTGTGATTACAACGGAAAGGCCAATAAAGGGTAATTTACACAGAGAGAGAGTTTCTCGAACGGCGAGACGAGAGCGAGAATATCGTGTTCGAGACGCGAGTCTCAAATGGTATCCTAGATAAAAATTGTATATACGGAAAATGGCATTGAGGAATGACACACCTCAATGGAAAATGGTATGTCGTCCGTCACAGACTAGGAAGTGTAGATGTCACTCCATGTATTTATAGATACTATAACGGCCCTTAACGCACGCCCGAGGCGAGAACACCGTGTCCCGGCTCGTTTTCTATAGACGGGACACTGGTGGACCTTGCTCTTCGTGCGGGGTTGTGTTATCTATGCTTTCATTTGAAATTAGAATGGTTCTCGAGAGTTCTGGCATGGACGTCCGTCAGTATTAGAAAAATTCCTTTTAGTTTTGTGTACTTTTATATTAATTAACTTTTAGTAGAGAATGATATTAAAATTCGTACTACCAAGAAGCGCATAGTTATTTTACATCAACGAACCCTACACTAAAGTGGCGCCAACGTGGTATTTTTTTTTCTCGTGCTGTGGAGAAAATATTTTTTAGTGCTTGTGTAAAATAACGTAATGCGTGTTTATCTAAAAGTATCACAATGGGAAAGTTTACTCATTCGCCGGTAAGAACGCGGTCGCAAAATAGAGATGGTCAGTCTCCGCCAGTTGCTATTCAGGCTGATGGCGCCGAGTCGGCGTCAGCGTCGCCTGGGGGCGGGCCCTCTTCCGCCCCGTCGAGTACCTACGTGCAGGAGGAACCAAATAATGCCGTGACGATGTCCCAGCAGGATTTTGTATCGCTGTTTGCGTCACTACAAAGAACTCAGGCTGAGTTTTGCCAGTCGCTTCTCCGGGAAGTTAGATCCTCAGCTGTTGCGGAGAAAGCGAGCCGTGAGCCAGGATCAGCTGTCGGTGCTAATTTTGTACAGTGCCAAGCTCGATTTTCCGGCGCGCCTGGTGAGTCAGTCGAGAATTTTTTGGATGCAGTAGAAATTTATAAAAGTGCGGCAGGTGTTTCCAACGAAAACGCTTTGAAAGGCCTAGCACTACTTTTTTCACATCATGCCGGCACTTGGTGGCAAGGAGTAAGAGTACATCTTACAACTTGGAAGGATGCAGTAGACAGCATAAAAAGCGCTTTTGGAACTCGTCGACCAGCATTCCAGATATATAAAGAATTATTTGCTATGACACAGAATGGCATGAACACTGAAAGATTCGTAGCTCAAGCTCGTGCACTGCTGGCAAAATTGCCTAGAGGTGACCTAAGCGAAAAAGTGGAGCTGGACATGGTATACTCACTTTTAGATGTCTCCGTCCGAGGGAAAGTGGACCGTGACTCAATCACGAATTTTGAGGCTCTATTAAAGAAATGCAACAGTATCGAGGACGCTATAATGGACGCAAGGCCGTCGTACCGACAACATTGGGCGGCTGGCCCGAGCGGGACCGCACGACCATCGCTGTTTCAGTCGTCGCCGTGGCGCAAAGGTAGTGCCAGCTTGCCGCGCGCGCCTCCCGCAGGCGCTGGGGGCGTCGCCGGTGGGCCACGCATGCCTACTGCTGCAGGTACGGGCGCACCCGGTGATGCGCTACGTGCACCGCCTGTGCTTCCAGGGGCATCTCCTGCTTCAACTCTGGCTCAGCACCAAACAGTGAGTCAAATTGTGAAGCGTACATACTGTGCGTATTGTAAAAAAGTAAGTGAACATTCAATATCTAACTGTCCTAGACTTCGCAACAAAAACAATATTTCTCAAGTGCCTGTGCAAGTGCTACCGCCTAGTAATAATAATAACCATATTGCATGTTATGGCTGTGGGGCTATTGGTGTCATCCGCGCAAATTGCTCTAAATGTAAGAGTGAGAAGGTATTTTATGCTATTGATGATACAACTAACATGCTTGCTTGTAATAATAATTTTGTACAGGGTCGTACTCAGGCTGATGTCAAAGTAAATATTTTGAATGAATGTGAACAGGGCTGTACTCAGGGCAATATTGCTAATGATTCGTACATTGCTGATAGTTCTTCAAATATAAACAAAGCTTATTATAATATTAATAAAGCTGATATACAGGGGGAGATAAAGCTTGCCACGCGTTGCAATTCGGCTCTCAAGGGGGAGTGTGCTTCTTCTTCCTCGCCTGTTGATTTTCCTCAAAATGATTTTAAGAGGCCAATTTTAGATATTGAAATTTTGGGTGCTAAAGGGACTGCTTTAGTGGACACAGCTGCTAAAAGTTGCATAGCTGGTCACTCCCTGTATGCACACTTATTGAAACAAAACCATCCTTTTCGTGCTGAACAAAGGTGTATAAAACTTGCTGATGGTGAGTCAAGATTAATGAATGTGTTGGTAACAAAAATACAAGTCAGAATTTTGCATAAAATGGTACCAACAGATTTTGTAGTTTTCCCAGAGGCAAGGAACAATCAATCTTTGTTAGGTATAGATTTTCTAAATCGGGCAAACCTAGTTTTTGACTTCGGTAAATCGATGTGGTTTTTCTCTGAAAATATAAATAATAAGTTTGATTTGCGTTTCGAGCCAGGTAGTGTTAACCAAGCAATACATGCATGTGAGAACCAGAGTGTGACGCTTTCGCAATTGCTTGTCAATTACAGTGACCTTTTCAACGAGTCCGGTGAAGCCACAGATTGCACGGAGCATTTCATAGAAACAGGCGACCACCCACCCGTTGCAGTGCCACCGTACCGCACGACTCCGGCTCGAGCAGAGGCGTTGCAGAAGGAGATTGATAAGATGCTGGCTGAGGACATCATCGAGGAGTGCGAGTCAGCATGGTCATCTCCAGCACTGCTCGTACCCAAGCCTAATGGATCTTTTCGCTTTTGCGTGGACTACCGTAAGCTAAATCAAATTACTAGATCAGATACCTACCCGATGCCAAAAATTGATGAACTGCTAAAAAGGACAAAGAGAGGCTGTGTCATGAGTACGTTGGACTTAAAATCTGGCTACTGGCAAGTGCCAATCAATCGTGATAGGGATAAGACTGCATTTTCGACATCTACAGGCACATACCGCTTTAAACGCATGCCTTTTGGTCTTAAAACTGCACCCGCCACATTCCAGCGCCTTATAGACCGTTTGTGCTCTTGTCCTAAGTTGAAGAATGTGACTTTGTTAGCATATCTCGATGACATTTGTATTATATCGGAAAATATGAGTCAGCATATAGAGGATCTGCGTGCTGTATTTGAGAGACTTCGCGAGTTCAAGCTGCGAATGAATAAAGAGAAGTGTGTGTTTGCACGTGACTCTGTCAAGTATTTAGGTCATGTGATTTCGAAAGATGGTATTTTACCTGATGAGGGTAAGGTTCAAGCGATCCTTGAGATGAAGAAACCGACTTCATTAAAGCATCTTCGGACGTTTCTCCAGACTGCCTCTTGGTTCCGAAAATTTATTCCCGGTTTTTCAAAACTTGCAGAGCCGCTATCGAAATTGACAAGAAAGAACGAGCCTTGGCGGTGGGAAACTGAACAAACTACTGCTTTTGAAGATTTGAAGAGTCGTCTAGCATCGCCACCGATCCTCATTCAACCAGATTATTCAAAACCTTTCGTATTGAGGACTGACGCTAGTAATTACGCGCTGGGTGCCGTCCTCCTACAAGGTGAGGGTGCAGAGGAAAGGCCAATTGAATATGCGAGCCGTCTACTCTCTTCTGCAGAACGAAACTATTCGACAACGGAACGAGAAGCCTTAGCTGTAGTCTGGGCTGTTGAGCGTTTCCGTTGCTACATCGAAGGTCACAAAGTGGTGGTTGGAACGGACCATCAACCTCTGAAATGGCTTTTATCATTAAAATCGCCATCCGGCCGTCTCGTAAGGTGGGCGTTAAAACTTCAAGCCTTTGATCTGTACTACCAATATACGCCAGGAAAAGTGAACGTGATTGCAGACACGCTTAGCCGTCCAAACTGCGACGAGAAGTCCTTTGCTGCATGTGGAATCTGCTCAGTCACAGTAGACTTACCTGCGCGAAGTCCGTCAGAGCTTAGACGTAGCCAGCTTGCAGATCCTGAGCTGAAGAAGATTATTAACGACCTGGAAGGAGAAGTGGAGGTACAAGGTTGCCATTGGTCAGGCAGAGGTTACTTGATGGAACAAGGGGTACTCTACCGTTTTAACCCTGACTCTGATAGTGAGGAACCTCAGCTTGTGGTTCCCGTCGACTTGCGGGAGGAAATATTGAAAGAGTGTCATGACTCTCCTTTTGCAGGACATACAGGAGTTGAGAGGACGTATCTAAGAATCGCGCAACGCTTTTATTTTCCAGGGATGCGCCGCATAATATCGGAATATGTGAAAACCTGTACGTCGTGCCAGCGTTATAAAGCGTCGAATGAAAAACCGCCAGGCTTGCTGCAGACGCCGGTTCTTCACCAAAGAAATGAGGTTCTAGCGATTGATTTATTTGGTCCCCTCCCACCTGGGCAAAACAATGAAAAGTGGATTTTATTAGTGGAGGATACAGCCACTAGATGGGTTGAATTATACCCACTACGAGAAGCGACTGCGGAGGCATGCGCGCGTCTTCTTATAGAAGAATACTTTCTGCGATTTGGTCTCCCGCGCCGCATCATTTCGGATAACGGCGTCCAATTCATTTCTGCAGTGATGCAACAGTGCATGTACATCTTAGGAATAAAGCAGGAGCTGTTGCCGCTGTACCATCCTCAGGGTAACCCTGCTGAGAGGAAGAACAGGGATCTAAAGGTACAGCTTGCTCAATTAGTAGGAACGGACCATTCCTCATGGCCTACTCACCTGCCTGCCATCCGGTTTTCGATGAACACTGCTCGTTGTCAGTCTACTGGAGCAACACCTGCATACTTAATGTTCGCCCGAGAGTTAAGATCGCCACTTGAAGTCGCGAACGATCCTCGTGCGGTACTGGAAAAGGAAAACTTTGTTCCGCAGATAACACCTTACCTTCGGAGATTCCTGAATTCTTTGGCTACGATCCGAGAGAGAGTAGAGGATCAACAGGACCAGAGGAAAGTGTTCGCTGATAGATCCCGGCGTGTCGGTGACTGTATTGAGGTTGGTGATAAAGTGCTACTCGCTACACACGTTTTGAGCAACAAATCGAAAGCTGTGAGTTCAAAATTTGTACCGAAGAAGGATGGACCATACGTAGTTACTCAAAAAGTGAGTCCTACTACGTACCGGGTCGCTCCAATAGGTGATCCTAGCAATGATTTGGGAAAATTAAACATAAAAGAAATTACCTTGTATCACAGTCGCGATGCTACCCCACCGGAACCCGTAGTTCCAAAGCTAACTCGTGGTAGGCCTCGTAGGGAGCGCGTCAGTGAACAGGATGGTCTTGTGGAAAATAATCTTGATGTTGTTGATAATCAAGTGAGTGATAATGTTCTTGAAAATGTTGTCAATGATAATGATTCTGTTTTGTGTAAATTTAATAATAATTGTAATGATGTTATTCCTGTGTTTCTTGAGTCTGCGAACTCACAATTGACGACTTTGCCAGCACATGAGCGAGGACGCGGCTATCATGTACTGGAGGGGGAGGATATAACGGCCCTTAACGCACGCCCGAGGCGAGAACACCGTGTCCCGGCTCGTTTTCTATAGACGGGACACTGGTGGACCTTGCTCTTCGTGCGGGGTTGTGTTATCTATGCTTTCATTTGAAATTAGAATGGTTCTCGAGAGTTCTGGCATGGACGTCCGTCAGTATTAGAAAAATTCCTTTTAGTTTTGTGTACTTTTATATTAATTAACTTTTAGTAGAGAATGATATTAAAATTCGTACTACCAAGAAGCGCATAGTTATTTTACATCAACGAACCCTACACTAAAATACTCATTTTATTTTACTTTTTAAATTCTTGAAATCGTTGGGCGTTTATGTTCTCGCCTGGTTGTCTTGCTTGCATACTCGAATTTGTATTGTAAAAGTCTCCTTGTGGACAATCTTGTGCACTGACTAGGATTCACCGGTTGCTGGATGCTCGCGACGCAAGCATGCACCAACTTTTTTTCTGTTCTATTTTTCTCTGAGCAAAGAGAATCCAAATTCTTGTTAGAGATACCATGACTACGTCCGTGAGCACGTAAATAATGAAAGTGATATTATTTACCGTCACTCACTACACTCACTACACACTACACACACTGTATATTATATTATATTATTATGCGTAGGTATGTTTATAATTGGTAAATATTATTGTGTGAGTGTGGCTCAGCGGGGACTCGTGCGCTTTTCGATCCGTCGCACCAAGGTTCGAATCCCGACTCGGCCCTGCACTAATGACTTATAGTTAAGTGCAGATTTTGCACGCTCGCTCTAAAACGGTGAAGGAAAACATCGTGATGAAACCCGCTTACGCGCTTTGGAGTGGTAGGCTCTGGCCGTGGTTGTAATACCACCCACCGAAAAAAAGCCAAGCTCACGTTTTTTTTACCGCTTACGAGCGAGTGTGCAACATCTGCCAAATATAAACCGAAATTTACTATGAATACCTACCTAACTATTATTTATTTCCATTCTATTATTAACTTGGCGCAGAAAAGTCGTGTTTCGGGATGATGTTCGGTGAACCATCGGGGAGACGGGTCTGAGCAGCCGCTCAACTGTCGTCTTTCTCTAGATCTATGTGCTTCATCTTAGGCCACATCATCGCTTCACATCAGGCGAGATAGTGGCCAAACATGGATCAAATAAGCGTAAAAAATAAAAAATAAAATTGTATATTTAATATAGATAATAGTATATGTTATTATAGTTTGTACTCTTTGTACATACATTTGTTTATTATGTCATTTATGCTGACACCCCCGTCTCTTTCTATCCAAAGGGTGTCTGGAAGAGATCGCTTTGAGCGATAAGACCGCCCATTGTAATACTTTAGTTTTTAAGTTTGTTATTGTACTTTTTGTTATTATGTTTTTTGGTGGTGAAACAATAAAGAGTTATCTAATCTAATCTAATCACTGAGTACTTAATCATTTATACGTAGTAAGTAGGTATTTAATTCCTCTATGTCATTTATTATAAATGCAGAAATCAGAAGGCTCTTAGAATACAATTCCAATAAATTGAACGAATAACTTTTTTATAGTATCACACTAATTGTGTAATGATTTGAATCTTATGCGTAGGCACATGTATAGTAATTATATGCTATACATATAGCTAAGTAAAATGTGGCGATGATGACAAATATAATTAGTTTCGCATTTTTGCTTTGGTTATAATAATATTATAAATTATGTGTAGGTATTATAGTTAGGTACTACTAAATTCTATAGTGTAGGTCCGTTGTCGCCGCCACAGGGACAACAGGACGTCACAGTTTATTATATTAACGGAAACAGTAAGTGGACATCGGGACGTATTTTTAAATATTTTAGTAAAGTACCACTGTCCCATTTTTATATATACAAACACATACACAAGTAACTGCAGTACTTAGGTAGTGTACGTAGGTACTACCACCGCTTTGCCAGCTGCAGCTTCTGCCGACAAACGAGTACGCAAGCTTTAATGTGTTCCGGTTTAAAGGGCATTGTAGTCAGCGAAATAAATGGGCATATTAGGCTTTTGAGCTGTTGTCTCGGGGCGACGAGCGCAGTGCAGTGCCACGATTTTGTATAACAATGCTATGGGTGGTGCTGCAACTGTTATGGGCAGGCAAAGTGATGCTAACCATCAGTCGAACGACCTGCTCGTCTCGTCAAAGTCAACTCAAATATAATTTATTATATGGGCACAAAAGTGCACTATTAAAGGTCATTAACACTTGATACAAATACAATTAAACATATGTTAAAAATTGTAACTTATGTTAACATGCAGAATAAAACACCTTTTTTATACTGTTAACACCTTTATCATACCTTATTATAAACAAATAAATTATTATGATTATGAATTTGAAAATAGGGTAAGGTAAGTATGTTTACCCATTTCTTTCCTATACTCAAATTGAAGTCTGGGTGCAGACAAGAAAAGCGAAAACTGATTCTACCAGTGCTTCGGAAATACGCCAGCTAGAGAAGATAGCACCAAGAAACTATGCGGGGATGTCTCTTTTTTTCCAACATCTTTTCGTCACTCAATAAAATTACTCTTACCCCAACCAACCGCCTTCTCAGTTTCCTCGTCGTAATAATACAATATCTTCAAGTAGACACTTTATCTGAGTACAATACCTATTAGTAAAGAGTCATGCTTAAAGCTATAAGGTTTCATGGAATGAATTGTGTGCTAATAGACGATCGACCATGGTCTGGCAGACTCAATCAATGTTGAGTTGTTCCTGAATCACGAACGGCATTTTCGGCCGAAAACTGGAGAATACCAGGAACAACCCTGTGTTGCTGTTATATAATAAATAGCAATTCTAACAAAAACTTGATAGATGGATGGACGCTTTATTGCAAACATTAAATTAAAGACATTACATAAAAACAATTAAAGAAAGTGTTATTTTGGGCGGCCTTATCGCTAAAAGCGATCTCTTCCAGGCAACCTTTGAATGGAGAGGAATTATCAAAATGTTAAAGACGGGGATATAAGGTCTACAATAATAATAACAACATAAAATGTCAATAAAATAAACTTCAATACAATAGGAGCATTCTAAATGCCTACATATAAACATACATATATAAGTATATTAGGTACACATTATTACATATTATATTATAAACATTCATATATAATGACTTAAAATATATATATATATACATACACATAATAACTAACTTGCTAGATTTAGAAAATTACTTGTGTATATTTTTTATAGAAGTCATTCGAGTGTGGGTCACCATAAGTTTACCTTTCGTTGTATAACGCTCTGTGCTAGGACTCATAACTATATAATAAACTTACTCAGTGGACTCAATAATAATAATAATGTAGCTGGACTTGGAAGAGATATATGTATAAATACATTTACTTATATTATATTATTTATTTTTATTTTTTTGTTGAGAGAGATTATATAAATAAATACGCTCAACTTTCACAAACATAGATCCTGGCCCCTAACTACGATACCCTGTATCGGGGAACTTACGAGGACCATGGTCCCACAACACCCAGACACGAAACAAATGCGCTTATTTTTTTTCTGTACACAAACATATTGTCCCGTCGGCGTCGCGTGAATCGAACCCGCAACCTACTCCCTCCCGCCCGCCATATATGCATATATGCCCTCCTAGCCTGGGTCCAATCAGGATGAACGTCTTTTTAATGAAACACACTTTCCGTATGAATTTTCTTTATTTATTATTATTACATTATGATTTAAACGTTAATTTACATTTACAATAAATAAATGCTCATAATAATTAAAAATGAAGTCATGAATTGTAAAAAAAGCATAATTAACTAGAGAGAATAATCATAATATCAGTAAACCTAACAACAAACTGATAACATTAAAATGAGAATAAAATCAAACGTAAGGCAAACAAATCAAAATCATGAGTGTTATTAAAGCACAGGACCACATTGGATTGCATTATCAGAACTTATGTAACATTTTAAATAAACATTTAGAAACATTTCCTTTTTGATATCGTACATTTTGGTCATCTCATATCCAAATGGGCTAACTTGGTTGAACATATTGTGAGAAATAAATATCGATGATAAATTATAAATATTATTGTACATGTTGGTTATGAAATTGCTATGATTAATATTACGATTAGGTATAGAAATGAAAATAATGACAGTGGAATTACAGAATTTTTCAAAAATTTGTACATAGACCAATACTGAAGGGAATGTTTTGATTAAAATTTTGTGTCTTCATCATGTGACGATTATTAATAGGTAACATAAAAGCCTCATCACAGCTTGCAAAGTTTTCTAATAAACCTACTGGATGACGACTGTCCATCATAACTTTGAACGCATTTCAAATATAGCAAACTTAACAACTGTCAACCATCTCTTACAGCAGGGGACCAACTATAAGGCGCAACCGGAAATTCATAGAAACCATGCAATGTTTGTTTAAATAATTGAAAGATGGTTTTTATAACTTGACGAGTCCAAATCGTTTTATCAATTGCAAGGCAACAATAAAAACGTAATAAAATTGTTAAGGCTTGTTTGTTGCAATTTAATCATAATCGTGGTAATGATTTACGGATCTACTCCAAAATGACACAGCATC
This sequence comes from Petrophora chlorosata, assembly GCA_951640565.1. Classification (NCBI taxonomy): domain Eukaryota; kingdom Metazoa; phylum Arthropoda; class Insecta; order Lepidoptera; family Geometridae; genus Petrophora; species Petrophora chlorosata. The sequence continues at coordinate 7,597,673 of OX621203.1, read as the reverse complement.
TGATAAACAACAACGGGTAAGCCCGATTTTTAACCGACTTCAAAAAAGGAGGAGGTTCTCTGTTCGATTGCATTTTTTTATTTTTTTTATGTTTGTTACCTCAGAACTCCGTCATTTATGAACCGATTTGAAAAATTATTTTTGCGTCGGGTTCAGTATAGCTACGAAGTGGTCCCATATAAATTTCATCGATATATGACCTTGGACTTCGAAGATACATTGAAGTCGGTTTTTGTTTTTTTCTAATTATGTTTCACATTTCCCGTGACAAAGGAATACGAACGCTCCAAGCCAACACAAACTCTCTGCATCGCAAGCCTACTAACAGTCTTTAAACTCACTCAATCGAAAACAACACAAATACAACATGCATAAATAACGTACAATAAATAACTTGGTTAGCCATGATTACGCATCAATTGTAGTCTTCACTGTATGAAAACTACATTGATATTTCGGATACAAAACTATGACGCTATAGTACGGCTATTTAATTAGTTCTATCGATTAATGTATTAATATTTATATCTGAGGCTCGTCAACTGCCTATCTTTTCGTAATATACAGAGACTGATTAAAATTGTCAAGTTAATTTAGGTTATCCATGCCTTCTATTATCACACAAACATTTCCCTCTTGCACAAGGATTCAGTTACAACCTTATTCCGACGTACAATCAAATCGCGCGATCTCCTAAAATAGACATTATAGAGAAATAAGATTTCTTAATAATTAAGACACAATTTCTACTGAACCTTGTCAACAGTGTTAATACAATTCAACTTCATAATATAAATACAGTTTCATTGTTAAAGTGCTATAATAAAAAAACATACATATTCGACTACGATTTGCCAATAATTTTCCTCGGTACGCCTAATGCCTAAAGATGGGGCAGGATGCACATCAATACATACATAAAGATTTCTAATTAATTTCAAACGTGCGGACATCGTGCAGTGTTTAAACTTTTTTGTAATTTATATATTTAGGACAGAATTCGAGAAGAGATACAGGGTGTGGCAAAATTAGAATTTCATACCAATGGCACTTTAGAAAAAAAAAACATTTTTATTTTCTCAAAAACTGATTTGATTTGATGGTTTACTTTACTAACAACAAAAATGCAGTTTGAGTTTCTCAAAAATGTACCCGATGTTTCCTAAGAACGAAGCTTCCTGCACTCTGAACACTACAAATGAAAAAGGAACCTACCTTGAAGGCCTCAAAATTTTGTCACACTGGTTTGTATACATTATCGGGATCGTATTTTTTTGTGTTTATTTTCGTACTTCTAATTAAATTTTTATTAATACATACAATTTTGAGTAATTTATAACTAATGTTGTTTACATTTTAACAATCACAATTTGTTTTTTTTTTTCATTCCGCAACTATCAAACCTTTACTTTATACCAAGGGAAGGAAATAGTCACCGACATACATTATATCATTTTTACTGGAATATTGATGAAAAATATGTCAACTGAAAGAATCAAGAGTTTTGTCGTTGACTATATTTAGAATTACTTATTCCATGTTTACACAAACTCCAAAAAACATCCACCATCAACTCCAAAAGTCATCCAAAGAACATTTATGTAGATATTCACATCATTATCTCTCAAACATTCTTCAACGAATGCTATCTGCGATTATTGCAAATATTTTTTTAGCTAACATTCCAGATTTGTTAATAAACACAAGGTTTATGTGAATTAGACAAAAAGGTGGGTCAAAATCTTCCAAGACACTTTGCATCATTTATCAGCCAAATTCCTTTACAAGACAAGTATTCACCATTTTACCCTGTGAGTGGCGATACTGTTTCATATTGTCACTGCTCATAGTCATGTCTAATGGACGTCAAGTAGGCCAAATAACGTTTATAATATCAATTTTAATACTAAACAGCCCTAAGAACTAAATGAGATGGACTGGGTGGTGTTTCTATTAGATTTTAAGCAGCAATTTTTGAGGAGTGACACGTTTTACATTGATACAATCATGTTATAGTTTGCGATGTTCGAAGATTGGATTTTTCAATGTTGATTGAAGTTTATCTAGAGATCACATAACGTACTAAATTCAGTGGACACGCGTATCGTAATGAATTTGATAAACATTCGCTCTATAGTACGCTGTACAACACAATAAAGTATCCGGTTCATAAAAATAAAACCAACAAAAACGACTAATATTTTATGCTACTTATAAACTGAAAGATTTACTGGTTCAATTCCGTTGACAATATCTAAATTTAATCATAGTTGCATCAATGCAAAACGTGCCCACCAAATCACAAACTAAGCACGTTTTTCAAAATTCGACACGTATTTCAGCGTATTAAGGTTGAAATTGAAATGGTCGTGTAATTTCGTGTGTGAGGGAGAGCTACCAAATTCGTAGTGCGTGCGAGTGGGAGGCCTATCTCTTGGAGGAACTCTTGATTTGTTGCAGTTTGAGGCGCAGCGCGTCCACTGTGGCCTCGTTTTTTTGCACTGATTGTGTGGTGTGAAGCTGTGGAATTGCACAAACATTAGCTAACAGACAACAAACCATTGATTTTTTAGATCAATGAGACGAGCAAGTCGTTCGCCTGATGGTAAGCGATGCGAAGGGCATTGTAGCCAGCTGAATCACGGGGCATATGAAGCTTAGTATCGTCTCGGGATGATCAGCGCAATGCAGTGCTACGCAGTATATTAGAAGTACAAAGTTCTGGGTGGCACTGCAATTGTGCAGGCATGTTGCCTTAATATCAGGAAACCAACTGCTCGTCTTTCAAACAAACATTTAAAGAAAACAAAAACGAATATAAATTAAATGTACTTCAACATCAAAGACAACTTTGCTACAAGCATTTCTACGTGCTCCATCTTCGGCCACATCATCGCTTAACATCAGGCGAGATGGTGGTCAAACGTAGATTTATCACAAATAATAAAAAGACGTGTGGCACTCGGAGACTGCCGCGGTAAAGCTATTGCATAGCATTCGGAGTGGGGGGTGTTAGGTTTTTTTCGTTACGGAATTTCTGGATTCGGTCTCCACGCTCAAGGCCCGCGATAGAAGCTATGCAATAGCTTAAAAAAAAGTGCCGACAAAGTTTAAATATTTGTACCATAAATATATCTAATTAAAATACGTTTGGGTGATCTGCAGATGTACCTCTAGCTGCGGATCGATGCTGTGCGCTCGCGGGAGGGTGTTTTCGTTGATAGAGTCAGCGAGCGCTCGGTTGTCGCCAATCGGCGTGCGGGGCTGCGACGAAGGACTAGATTCCATCTTCAGACCTGCTTTAGCCTGAAGTTAACAATTTATTAGCAATTTAAGAGCGAGTGTGGCTCAGTGGGTGCACGTGCGACATCGATCTGACGCACCCGAGTTCGAATCCCGCCGGCCCCGCACCACTGACTTTCTTAAGTTATGTGCGGATTTAACACTCGCTCTAAAAACGGTGAAGGAAAACATAGATGATAGATAGAACATTATTTATTGCACAAACAAATTTGTAGGTACATAGGCGAACTTAATGCTAGTGAGCATTATCTTCCAGTTAACCTCTGTGTACTGTGGAGATTTTCCAAGGTAGTGCAAACAAAATATAAAGTAATAGTGAAAAAATTAAAAGGCCATACAAAAATAATAGGATATATACATACAAATCAGTAACAAACATCGTGAAGAAACTGGCATGTCCAAGAATTAATTACAAAAAATCAAGGATATGTGACATCTGTCAACCCTCACTGGGCCAGCGTGGTGGATCATGGCCCATACTCTCTCTATGAGAGAAGGCCCATGTCCCATCAGTGGGAACATAATGGGCTGATGATGATGAAACAATTTATTATAAATATACAATGGCTACATTCACTTTATGATTGTGTCTAATAATTCCGACCGGTTCATATACTTAGGATGTCCTTCCGGGACAAAGCGTAAACCTTTGAAATCGCGACGCAGATGTTTCAAAACAATTCAATAAAAAAAAACTACGTTTTTATTATTGTATATTGCATTGTCATCCATTTCTGAGCTATATTTAAAGTTTCAAGTATCTATGTCATCGGGAAGTTAGTTTAAAATCGATTGCAAAATTTATACCAAACAGACTAACAAACAAACCGACAGACAGGAAAGCGAGTTAATAAAAAAGTGGTAAGATAATATTAATATTTATATAATATAATAAAATAAGACGATATTTATATATTTTCATTTTAATAAACTTAAATATAAAAATTAATTTATTGACACAAATCGGAAAAATGCAATTTTGTGCTATTCAATCAATCAATCAATTAAAAAAAGTTCTTTATTCATGTGTGGCATCAAAGACGCACTTATGAACGTCAATATTCTGTAGATTCATTTGATAACACCCTATAATAAAAAAAAAATGTTTATTACCTGTAACACTCTTAGTCGCTCTAAGAACATAACATGTGTTCTTTCATCGTTTTCGTTGGTGATGTCTGAAACAAAACACAGAAATTTGATTGAGTTCACTTCTCTGCAACAGTTTGTGGTTTTGTGTTTTTGAAGGGATGGACGGATTGGAGTTAATACTAGTCGTTGGACGTTACAAGGGGCCCTAATAAGAGGCATCAGATTTTAACCGACTTTTAAAAAGGAGGTTCTCAATTGGATTATATGTTTATTTTTTTAATCTTTTTTTTTTTATTTTATATTTATTACCTCAGAACTCCGTCATTTATAAACCGATTTGGAAAATTCCTTTTGCGTTGGGTTCAGTATAGCTACGAAGTGGTCCCATATACATTTCATCGTGTTTGGCCTTGGACTTCGAAATACATTGAAGTCGGTTTTTTTTTTATAGAATGTATACTTGTTTGACTGACTGCCTGCCTGGTATGTTTTTGTTTCAAGCAAACTGATTAGACGGATTTAGCACTCGCTCTAAAACGGTGAAGGAAATCATCGTGAGGAAACCGGTATGTTCAAGAATTAATCACAAAAATTCAAGGACATGCGGCATCCACCAATCCGCACTGGGCCAGCGAGCGTGGTGGATTACGGCCCATACTCTGTCTACGAGAGAAGGCCCGTGTCCCAGCAGTGGGAACGTAATGGGCTGATGACGATGATGATAAATCCATTAGCCGCCCATTGTACCCACTGTTTATTTAATTTATTTATTTAACGGGCGAATGCCTTTATTACTGAACTCTACACTCTACTTACTAAAACTAAACTAACTACTTACAAGGAGCAATCGGACAACCCATAGACCATTAAAGGCCTATAGATAGCTTCAACCCACTATCAGTTGGCAGCGTTCTCAAGATGCTGGCAGTAGCGCCCCGTTGGATTGCAATACTGATACGTTGAGCCAAATAAGTCCCAGCATTTTGGTCACGCGTCGCATCGATCTGGCGCTACTGTTTTTTAACTTTGATAACTCTTGTTTTTCCTGTGTGTTTGGTATTCATTAAAGCATTATTGTATTGTATTGTATAAATCTCACCGATGTTATCCGTTTTGTAGTCGTGTTTGAATATCGGCATGGAGGCGAGCTTGCGTTGCTCGGCCACCTCCCGCAGCCCTCTCTCCACAAAGTTGCGGAAGTAGAACGACGAGCCCTGCATGAACGTCCAGATGTCCACTTCCGGGTGACGCTCCTGAGAAATAATTATTTATATATTTTATTTTATTAGACACAAGAACAATTCAGACAGCTTCTGTGTGGTGGTTCGGCAGGTTGGCGCAAATCTCATACACCACTGCGGTTGCGGGTTCGATTCCCGCGATAGGACAAATTTGTGACTGAAAAAATAGCGCAAGCATTTGTTTCGTCTGGGTGTCGTGGGGCCATGGTCCTCATAGTTCCAGGTTCCCTAGATACAGGGAACCCTAGTTAGGGGCCAGGGTCTATGTGTGTGATCGTTGGGATTTAAAAAAAATTGATTTTATGGAAGCTTATTTTTTTTATCACAAAGATGTAAACTTAGCGGCGGTATGGAGAGATATCGGTCTGCCTTACAAAACAGTATTTCGTCGTTTTAATAAATAAATGACGTCAAAGATAATTGTTAATAAGGTACAACATAAGTAATCTGATGGACCTTTGAGTAAAAGTGCTATATCGAGTCCCATTGAATTTATAAGGTCATGGATTTCCTTTCATTTAATTTACCACATTTGTTACAGAGATTTGACCCTATTGATTGATATAATAAAATAACAGGGATGTTATTTTTTCGGATTTAACCGGTTCGATTCTCTAGTGTGGCAAGCGAGTTTTAGAAAATCTTTGAATGCAGATTTGTTTCTTATTAACAATAAAGGAATGTTTCCTTTGAGTAACATTTGTTATCTCCAACATTTAGAATACTTTCCCTCCGGGTGCGGTTAAACAATACCACCCTGTATATAATAATAACAGAATTATTATACAATATAATTTATATAATAACCTGTTTAATATATATATATATATATATATATATATATAATTTTTATTACTTTTTATTTTTTTCATTGAAGTTTGTATAAAACTGCTAAGACGAGAATAAGCCGCCTACATTCAACACATCTCTATACAACGATACGTACCCTGAGATCATACAGTTGCTCCAGCGCGTCCTTGTTATGCTCCTTGACCCCTATGCGCTTGAGAATAAGGGCTAGTTCCTCATGCACCTGGCGCGGCAGCCGGCCGGCCGACAGCGCGGGGTTGCCGGTCACCGAGCCGAGGACCGAACTGCCGTTTGTGTCGGTGTTCTCTTTCTTTTCGTCCAGTTTCAATTGCTGTGAAAAAATAAGATTTTTGTTGAAAAATATTTTTTTCAAGACAAGCTTTTAACAAATCGTAATCGGAACCGCGAGCATTCAAATGAGCCCAAACGCTAATAGTTTACGATTACCCGTCAAGGATTTCCATTGCCCACCTTCCGTCTCCATCATCAGATCAGCTGGCTGTCACCATAATATTGCATTGTCATCGGACTTTGAAAAGTATGCAAAATTTCAACTCCGTAGGATAAGATGAAGTGGTTCTGATTCAGCTTGCAAGATTTGACCCAAACATTTTAAAAATAAAAATATAATTATTAATTTTCAACGAGCGAGTGTGGCTTTCGACCTTACGCACTCGAGTTCGAATCCCGCTGGCGTCGCACCACTGACTTTCTTAAGTAGTGCGGATTGAACACTCGCATTAAAAACGGTGAAGGAAAAATTCGTGAGGAAACCGGCATGTCCAAGAATTAATCACAAAAATTCAAGGACATGTGACATCCACCAACCCGCACTGAGCCAGCGTGGCGGATTATGGTCCATACTCTCTCTATGAGAGAAGGCCCGTGTTCCAGCAGTGGGAACGTGATGGGCTAATGATGATGATGACCAATTTTCACTTACCGAAAAGTCCTTAAAAGATCTCTTGACTGTTTTTTTTATGTAACTGAATGACGAGACGAGCTGGTCGTTTATTTGATCGTAAGCAATACGCCAGCCCATAACAATAACAGTACCACCCAGAACATTATTTTGCCAAATCCTGCGCGGCGCTGCACTGCGCTCGTCGCCCTGAGACAATTAGCTGTTGAGTCTCATAATGCCAAGTAATTTCGCTGGCTACAATGCCCTTCAAACCGGAACATAGTAATGCTTGCGCACTACTGCTTGGCGGCTGAATAACTGACAAAGCGGTTAATTAGTAATGTCAGGCCTAGCGCACTCCGAACTGTAGGTACGAAGCTACAAGTACATAGCCGGACACCGACGGCGGGTCGCGCGTCGTTACACGTGCCGCGTCAGAAGAGATAAGAGCGGCGCGATAGAAAGAGAGGCGCTCTGTAGGTTAATATAACTGGTAGGTATGCAGCGTTACGCGAGCTGAATTGAATTTTATTGCGTCATAGCAAGAGTCGCTATTTGTTTAAATTTCTTTACGGAGTGATGTTTCTGTCCCTCAGTTATTTTAAAACTCGTGCGCCTTTCGATCCAACGCACCTGGGTTCGAATCCCGACTCGGCCCTGCACCAATGACTTATAGTTAAGTGCAGATTTTGCACGCTCGCTCTAAAACGGTGAAGGAAAACATCGTGATGAATCCCGCATACACGTTTTGGAGTGGTAGGCTCTGGCTGTGGTTGTAATACCACCCACCGAACAAAGCCATGCCGTCAAGCGACCTAGTCGTGTTTCGGGATGATGTTCGGTGAACCATCGGGAAGACGGGTCTGAGCAGCCGCTCAACTGCCGTCTCTCTTTAAGACCCATGTGCTCCATCTTAGGCCACATCATCGCTTCACATCAGGCGAGATAGTGACCAAACATAGATCTATTAAGGGTTAGTATTCTGTGGTAATGTATAATTTTATTAGTCTCTTCCTCTCTGTGTCGATGTCTATGGTCCAAGATCTTGAAAAACTCACCTTTAATACTTTGAGTAGGTATGGATGTAGGTCGGATTCGTTGACATCAGGTATTAGAGTGAGGTGGTTTGTGATCGATGATCCCTTCCTTTTGACTAGAGTATGCACCAGGGTTTTCACCGTTCTGAAAAACAATTTCGTTGCAATTGTACTGTCTATGGTTTATTTATAAATAATATTAATAAAAGAGGCATTTTTTTGCTTGAATTCCTTTATTCGCGTCTCATTGTACAATAGGGAATATGCATGTATTTTTTTAATGCATGAATCGATTCATTATTGAATACTATTAATGAAAAAAAAAAAAAAAATTTTACGACTTCATTTGTCAATAAAATGATTAAATGAAAATTTGAATCAATTGAAATCAACATAAACGCGCCATTTGCGTGTGACGTCAAAATGTGGGGACCTAGGATCTCCTCCTTGGTCTATCTATGCTACATGTGTAATATATATTAACCTATGCTGTCCCACTGCTGGGCAAAGGTCTCCCCCAAGTCTCTCCAGCCGTCTCTATCCTGCGCCACCTCGCACCATGTGTAATGCCACATGTGTAAATGTGTCAATAATTTACTAATAGGGCGGGGGCTCTATGTCAAAAATCGACTAATAAACAGCGAGCCGCGTGACGTCAAAATGTGGTTTCACGTACTCAAGCGTTTTGCGATTACGTTCCGTCTCTCCAAAATAAGAAAAAGAAACATTGAAATACATAATTGTATCACTACTAAATGTTTACAGGAGTAATCTATCATAAAAAGTAATTTCCAGATTTTTCGACAACACATGCATATTTATTCCGTATTCTATTTGAAATTAAATCGTTTGTGTAGCAGACTGTAGAAGTAGCGTATCAAGTTTCTGTTCATCACTCATGGAGGCTTCTCGGTAATATACTCCTCGATGACATGAGTTTATCAATGTCCGTCTCACTTACTCATTACCGTTATGAAAGAGACGGCAGACAACAGTGGCTTCATTCAGGTGATTTATTTTAGGTTCAATTTGTTATTTGCACCGGAACATCTAATTGGCTACAAAACCCTCCAGTACAACAGGATATTTTTTAACCTATACCTATGTCCTACTGCTGGGCCAAGTCTCCTAGATATCTCGGTTTCTTGTAATCCGAGATCATCCGTCTTGAAAGGCATCTATATCATTATACCAATGCTTTTTAGGCCTTCTTCGACGACGTTGGATAAATAAATAAATAACGCCCAACGATCACATACATATGTAGATCTTGGCCCCTAACTAGGATTCCGTGTATCTAGGGAACCAGGAACTATGAGGACCATGGTCCCACAACACCCAGACACGAAACAAATGCTTGCGCTGTTTTTTTTCTGTGCACAAATATTTGTCCCGTCGCGGGAATCGAACCCGCAACCTCAGTGGTGTATGAGATTTGAGCCAACCTGCTCAACCACTACACCACAGAGGCTGTCGTAATTAGTTTTGTAAATATAAATATTATATATAAATATATAAACAACCCTAGCCAAATGGGTGCATTCGGTTTCCATGACCCGCCCACTCCCGTATTGACCCAGCAGTTTTGGTTACTACATCAGCCTAACAGTTAACTTCAATAATCACAATTTCATTATCAAATCCTACTATAATATTATATATGCGAATGTTTGTGAGAAAGGATGGATGGATGTTTGTTACTCTATCACGCAAAAGCTACTGAACGGATTTTGATGACATTTGGTAGCAGCTAGTAAAAAGATAATTTTTCTTACCTATAAGGAGTATCACTAATTTCCGGGTTCTTCTTCCAATAGCTATTCGGGTATGCCTTATAAAACAAATGTATCTTGTACAGCACCGCGTCATAATCTATAGAGTTGACATCCCAGGAGGATATCATCTTTAAGGTTTTCCAGAAGCACTTGAGTAGGAGATCTTGGTAGCGAGGGTATGCTGGGTCAGACACCCCGATAGACTCATGGAGAAGGGACACTATTGCACTGTAAACAAGAAGTCGATTAGTTAACAGTATTATTGTTAATAACACACACACATATATCTCACCTCAAATACATGTTTCTGCTGTTCTTGTAATGTGTTTAATTCAAATTAGTTCATTTATTTATGTTGGTACCCGCATGACTCAATATCGACAGACATATCTCGAATAAAGGGTACGCTGAAAATCAACCTTGCAATTTTTTATCTAGCAATTTTTTCTATAATAAATGTAATTGTATGTATGCATGCGCAACATATATACATCGGGAACGGTAAAATATTGGACATTTATAGATTTTAAGACCTATTTCACCATATTCTGATAAATAAATCATTCATTAATTCAAAGCGGCGGTACCTACCCAGACGGCCTCCCGCATACGAGAGACCTACCACGCGTATAGTTGTGTAGTAGAACAGAACTGACCAGAGGAGCGGAGTCCGCGGCGAACGTTCCAGCACTCGCACGCACACGTTGTTTAGCACGCGCACCAGCCGCTCCGCGTCGCCCGCGCCGCCCGCGCCGCCCGCGCCGCCCGCCCCCGCGGCCAGCACGCGCAGGAGCTCGTCCAGCACCGCGCACAGAGCCGGCTCGCCCACTTGCGACCCGCACCCCGCCGTTTCGTAGAACTGTAGCGAAATATACAATACTATAAGGAGAAACTTGTCTGAGAACGAGGCATGGCCTATCCCCGCCGTCAGGGCCAGGGTAAGCGTGGCAAGGCAAGTGGAGGTTCAAGGCAGCGTGCGCGGCAGTCGCACGCTCGCTCAGTTCGTTCACGACACCGGGAGTTGGACGTTGTAGAATCGCTGTTCATTTTTAATTCGAATACATATTGTTCTGTAGTTTAATTAATTTATGTTTCCATTTTTGTGTCTCAATTATTTGTTTTTGGTTATAATTATTGTAAATTCGAATAAAATACTATTTATAAAAGACTATTTTGTAGATTGATTGTATTTTTTTATTAAATTATTTAATAAAAAAATACAATCAATATTTTTTGTAACCCAATTACATTATTAGTTATAGTAAGGATCCTTAATATTTTTGAAAGTATAATATAGCCTATGTCACCCGGGGACAGTGTAGCTTTCCAACAGTGAAAGAATTTTTCAAATTGGTTCAGTAGTTTCGGAGCCTATTCAATGCAAACAAACAAACAATCAAATATTTATTATTATTATATCAATAATAAAATATTGTGTCATAATATTTTATACACTATAATAAGGTTAACATTGACAGTTAGATAAATAATGTTTAAATACCATATTTTTGAATAGGAAGGGATTTAGTTCCCTTATAGTCACCGGTAGTGCATTCTACAGACGGATGGCTTGAGCAGTGAATGTTTTGTCGTAGACGTGAGATGTATGTACAGGAGTCTTTAATTGATGGGTGTTAGAGGAAACATACTATAAGGAACGCTGGGTTTTGATAGCGAACAATGTCGCAGGTAACCATATCCATTAGGAGTATGTTACGACTGGACTGGGTCTGCGTTTGACCACAATCTCTTCTTTAATCTATTCTTTAATTTATGTAGTTAGCTAAGTACTTATAAATATTTGATAAAGTTACCGTAGTGAGCGCGTTCCCTAAGTACTTGTAAGCCGACAGAGTGTCCTGGTCGTGCGCGGCGGTGCGCAGCCTGCGTATTTGCGCCGCAATCGCGGTGACGAGGCGCTGCTCGTGCGCGGCGAGCGCGGCGCCGCGCCCCGACGCCAGCGCGCCCGAGATCAGAGATACGGCTCGGATGGCGGCCTGGGGGACAATACATTCAAACATTTCTCTTCAGCTAAGTAGCCAACATTTTTTTTCTAAATTGTAGAAAACCAACAAATTATAACAAAATCATTTAACAAGATTTCTGCTGAAATATATATTTTTCAAGACAAGCTTTTAACAAATTCGTGATTGGAACGGCGAGCAGATTAAATGAGCCCAAACACTAGTAGTTTACTATTAGCCGTCAAGGAGTTTCTTCCGTCTCCATCATCAGATCAGCTGGCTGTCACCATAATATTGCATTGTCATCGGCCTTTTAAAAGTATGCAAAATTTCAACTCCGTAGGATAAGATGAAGTCCGAAGGTCAGAAGGAAGGTCCTGATTCAACTTGCAAGATTAGACCCAAACATTGCAAGTTGAATAAAAGCTTGTAAAAATGCTCAGTATCTTGCTGTATCTTCTCAGTAGTGGTTCTTTTTCCGATAAGGTGGTAGTCATTGTGATAAATTGACGTTCATAAGTGCTAAGATGCCTTATCTGAATAAAAAGCTATTGAATTTTTAAATTGTTCACAGTAGGGTATTTCACAAACAAGTTTTTGTAATATCAATCAACCCAAGAATCAGAGACGAAATTAGAATATTATTGGTTATATTGAGTATAGGGGAGAGCAGGCTTCGTTCTATTCTGTCAAAACGTATTTTGTGTCTATAAACCATTTGGAGCGCTTTGGAGTTTTGGCTTCGGCCATGGTTGTAATACCACCCAGCGAACAAAGCCATGCCGTTAAGCGACCTAGTCGTGTTTCGGGATGATGTTCGGTGAACCATCGGAGAGACGGGTCTGAACAGCCGCTCAACTGCCGTCTCTCTCTACATCTGTGTGCTCCATCTAAGGCCACATCATCGCTTCAACAAGTGGCCAAACATTCATTAAGCCCAAAAAGAAAACTTTCTAACTACTGTCAGTTTACCGGCACCCAATTGGCTAGTTTACTGGGATTTCACGTTGGTGTAAGCCAGCCTAGTCAATGTGTACTCACATCCAAGTCGGGACTGGCGATGGAGTGTATAGTGTCTGCCAACTGCGAGTCGTCCACGGCCGCGCTCGGCGGCGCCGGCGTCGACATGGGGTGTGGCGCCGCGAGCCGCGGGGGCGACATCGGGACTATGCTGGAAATTAAAAAAATAATTTTATTCAGGTAACAGAGAAACATAACAGGGCCCAAACATACGGTGAGGCTGCGAGTGTATGGCGGTGTGCCGGCGCGCGGCGGGAATGGGCTCGTTAGGAACTTGTAGTAAGTATTACCTGGTGCGGACAGGCTGCGAGTGTATGGCGGTGTGGCGGCGCGCGGCGGGAATGGGCTCGTTAGGAACTTGTAGTAAGTATTACCTGGTGCGGACAGGCTGCGAGTGTATGGCGGTGTGGCGGCGCGCGGCGGGAATGGGCTCGTTAGGAACTTGTAGTAAGTATTACCTGGTGCGGACAGGCTGTGAGTGTATGGCGGTGTGGCGGCGCGCGGCGGGAATGGGCTCGTTAGGAACTTGTAGTAAGTATTACCTGGTGCGGACAGGCTGCGAGTGTATGGCGGTGTGGCGGCGCGCGGCGGGAATGGGCTCGTTAGGAACTTGTAGTAAGTATTACCTGGTGCGGACAGGCTGCGAGTGTATGGCGGTGTGGCGGCGCGCGGCGGGAATGGGCTCGTTAGGAACTTGTAGTAAGTATTACCTGGTGCGGACAGGCTGCGAGTGTATGGCGGTGTGGCGGCGCGCGGCGGGAATGGGCTCGTTAGGAACTTGTAGTAAGTATTACCTGGTGCGGACAGGCTGCGAGTGTATGGCGGTGTGGCGGCGCGCGGCGGGAATGGGCTCGTTAGGAACTTGTAGTAAGTATTACCTGGTGCGGACAGGCTGTGAGTGTATGGCGGTGTGGCGGCGCGCGGCGGGAATGGGCTCGTTAGGAACTTGTAGTAAGTATTACCTGGTGCGGACAGGCTGCGAGTGTATGGCGGTGTGGCGGCGCGCGGCGGGAATGGGCTCGTTAGGAACTTGTAGTAAGTATTACCTGGTGCGGACAGGCTGCGAGTGTATGGCGGTGTGGCGGCGCGCGGCGGGAATGGGCTCGTTAGGAACTTGTAGTAAGTATTACCTGGTGCGGACAGGCTGTGAGTGTATGGCGGTGTGGCGGCGCGCGGCGGGAATGGGCTCGTTAGGAACTTGTAGTAAGTATTACCTGGTGCGGACAGGCTGCGAGTGTATGGCGGTGTGGCGGCGCGCGGCGGGAATGGGCTCGTCGAGGAACTTGAGGTCGAGTTCGGGCAGGTTGGGTGGAGTCAACACCGGCACGGCCGCGTCCAGCTTCGCGATCAGATCGGGGTCCAGCCCGAACGGACCTGAGATCACTTTCGGCTCGGGGATCGTGCTGCGGGAGGATAAATATACTTTTCGTCATATAGCATGGTCGTGAAGGATCGAATGCGGAACTAAGTTATTTGCCAAAGATCCTAATACATGCGAAAATTTGTGAGGATGGATGGATGGATGAATATTTTGTTAAATCACGCGAAAACAACTGAACTGTTTTTTTTTGTGAAATCTAATTTTCGTAAGTTCATACATACAGTTTTTATTTTCTCCTAAATTCACCCTTTGTTTTTTAGTAACAAAACTTCTTCACTGCAAAGGAAGTCTACTAGGTATCTACCCTGGAAATTCCAAAACTTTGCCACATCTGTATATTATTTTACTTTTGCTGGAAAGCCATTTCTCCCTCCTCAAACACTTCCCATGTAATAGTTATAAGTATTCCATTTAATACATTATATGTTTTTTTTTTAAACCTAATAGATCTGTGTTTGTGTACTATCTCGCCTGATGTGAAGCGATGATGTGGCCTAAGATGGAGCACATAGATCTAGAGAGACGGCAGTTGAGCGGCTGCTCAGACCCGTCTCTCCGATGGTTCACCGAACATCATCCCGAAACACGACTAGGTCGCTTGACGGTATGGCTTTGTTCGGTGGGTGGTATTACAACCACGGCCAGAGCCTACCACTCCAAAGCGCGTATGCGGGTTTCATCACGATGTTTTCCTTCACCGTTTTAGAGCGAGCGTGCAAAATCTGCACTTAACTATAAGTCATTGGTGCAGGGCCGAGTCGGGATTCGAACCCAGGTGCGTCGGATCGAAAGGCGAACGGGTTCCCGCTGAGCCACACTCGCTCTAAGCTCGCTCTAATATGTATCATTACACTCGGGATACTGACGGTTGCACGACGGGCGGCGGCAATTCTTCTTCTTCTTCTTCTTCTTCGTATTCCACCGGCGGCGCGTCTACTGATATCACGCGACGCGGCGGGTCAATGTCCTGTTGGATAAAAGGTTATTTAGATACTAGCTGCGCCCCGCGGTTCTACCCGCGGTTTCCCGGGATAAAGCGTAGCCTATGTGCTATTCCAAGTCCAAAATTACATACATACCAAATCTCATCAAAATCGGTTCGATAGTTTTTGCGTGAAAGAGTAAAAAAGATCCATACATCCACACAAACTTTCGCGTTTATAATATTAGTAAGGAAGTAATGACATTGTATTAGGAATAGCTAAGTATTTTGAGCCGTGCCGTACCTACTTTATTTCGGCCCCGTCTTCGCTTATCATTAGGCGAGACAGCGACCAAACATCCTTTCATTCCTTCCATCCTTTTACTGGTGGTAGGTTTCTCGTATGCGAGAGGCCGTCTGGGTGGGTACCACCGCTTTGCCAGTTATTCAGCCGCCAAGCAGTAGTGCGCAAGCATTACTGTGTTCCGGTTTGAAGGGCATTGTAGCCAGCGAAATTATTGGGCATTATGAGACTCAACAGCTAATTGTCTCAGGGTGACGAGCGCAGTGCAGTGCCGCGCAGGATTTTGCAAAACAAAATTCTGGGTGGTGCTGTTATTGTTATGGACTGGCGTATTGCTTACCATCAGGCAAACGACCAGCTCGTCTCGTCATTCAATTCTACAAAAAAAAAACCTATCCTATCCCACTAATAATGAAAGTTTGTAAGGACAGACATATATTTGCTACTCAATCACGCAGAAACTACTAGACGGATTTTGTTGAAATTTGAACGTAGTTATTTAGGTCATTTAAAACATCAAGATTAAAATGAAGATAATTAATTATATTAAGATTATATAGATTTTTAGTATTGATTATTATCAAGACCAATTGTACCCATGTTTGCAATGAATCGATTATGATTATTTATTAGGGGAATTTTGAGATGCGGTTTTAAATTGAATTTTCAGTTGTATTTACAAAAAAGAAGTAAGAAACTTGCTTTTTGTATAATTCAACGTAGTCACAAGCTGTACTGACCTCTGGCGGCGGTTGTACCGGCCGTCCGGATGCCGAGAGAGGCACGACCATGGAGCGGCGCGCTTCCGCGCTGCGGCTCTTGCTCGCCCGCTTGATGCGCTCTTCTAGTAGGGATAGGTCTTTGTCCGATATCTGAAACAAAATGGACACATTTGAGTAAATTTTACACATTTAACAAGAGCATGAGGTATTTTACCACGTTTTTACTAAGTCGCTTTCTCGTTTGTCTCTCTGTGTATCTGTCGTTCCGGGTGGAATCTTACAACGCCCGATTCCCGATTATCTATAGTCCAGTCATTATAGTAAGTTCACCTCGGAATTCGAGATACCCAGCTGTAAGTCTGTAAATAGTTGTATATTGACACCCTAAAAGTTGTCTCAAAACCTACATATGGTAGGGTGTAAGCAACTATTAAATTTCAAGGTCAAAGGTCACAAAAATCGGTTTTTTGCGCTTTTTTTGGAAACATCTCATTTCTTATGGGTTTTTTGCTATTTGTATTTATTATCAATATTGTAGAATACAAAATTCTCTACAAATTTTGTTTAAAAAAATTTTTTATACGGTGAACCGTTTTCGAGATAGAGGGCGGAGAGTGCGCAGTCACCGCATCACTTCAGGTCAACCGGTGCCTCCGGTCGAAAACGCGCCATATATAGTTGATGAACTATCAATAAATCAATGATTATAAATATTTGTCAAATGTCGTTGAAGACGATAATCAAGACCAGTTTGAAATTTACCAGCAGCCAGAAGACGACGATGAAGAGAAAGAAGATGTTTAAAATTATAAATTGTAGTTTTTGTACCCTTTATTCCATTTTTTTACTTTCAATAAAAAAAAATTTATTCAATGATATTTTTTAATAAAAAGATTAATTCATAATTTATTTGTTTTTTTTTTCATCATGTAAGAAGTTATTAATATTAATTAGGTTAAAATTCAAATATAATTCTTATATTTTCATTAACAATTCTGCAATTACATGGGCAGGTAAGTGTTGTTAAATAAATTAATACTGAATAAAAAGTGGATAAGTAAGAAAAAAATGATAAAATATAATATAATAGTTAATAAAAATTGACAAATATTTATAATCATTGATTAATTGATAGTTCATCAACTATATATGGCGCGTTTTCGACCGGAGGCACCGGTTGACCTGAAGTGATGCGGTGACTGCGCACTCTCCGCCCTCTATCTCGAAAACGGTTCACCGTATAAAAAAATTTTTTAAACAAAATTTGTAGAGAATTTTGTATTCTACAATATTGATAATAAATACAAATAGCAAAAAACCCATAGGAAATGAGATATTTCCAAAAAAAGCGCAAAAAACCGATTTTTGTGACCTTTGACCTTGAAATTTAATAGTTGCTTACACCCTACCATATGTAGGTTTTGAGACAACTTTTAGGGTGTCAATATACAACTATTTACAGACTTACAGCTGGGTATCTCGAATTCCGAGATTCTTACCTAATTTAAGCTTAAATGACTGGACTACTATCCGGAAACTATCAGGGTAGCTTGCAACTCGATAACAATGCATTAAAACGTGTTTTTTAGATTATTTTGTTAATATCACTCTCTTGTTTTCTACAAAATTTTATACAATCATTTTTACTGAAGGCATTATATCCAGTATACGGTTACGCAGTGATTTTCATGATATTAAAAGTTCTGGGGTGGCACTGCAACTGTTATGAGCTGGCGAGGCGCTTACCATCAGGCAAAATACTTGCTCGCTTTTGCTAAGAAAAAGAAGTCAAATCAGAGTGACCAAGGCGTAGCGAAATCTAGTATGCACAGCTTATGAGGATAGCGAAGACACAACGCAATGGGAGAATCTGCTCTTCCGAGCGCATTCATTGACAATATTGATAAGGCATCTTCTTGCATATCAAGCACTGACGTGCGAAACAATATAGCGCAGATTTGCATATTACCTCAAACACAAAGAAAATGTACTAAAACAAAGCAGCTCACCTGTCCAATCATCTTATAAACCTTCTCGCCTTCCAAGAAGTAAGCACTAGCCACACAGTTAAGGGCGGCGGATCTGACTGCATTGTCGCGGTCGCCGATATGCCGCGCCAGCTCCTTCAGGGCAGCCGCGCCGCCCGGCGCCATTACCACTGACCCGTATGTCTCCAGGAGGTGACCGATGCATTCAAGGCATTCTGTGTAAAAGGGAATATAGGTGTCAAAAAATGGCTGGGCTATGTAGAAAAGAAGCTGTAATTTTTAATCTAGGTGTTTATGAGTATAATATTGATTGTAGCTAAGTCAAATCAGATCAAAAGTTATTTATTCAATATTGGCATAATAGACGCACTTATAAACGTCAATTATTACAATGACTCTACCACCGTATCGGAAAAAGAACCACTTCTCAGAAGAAACGGAAAGAAACCAAAAGTACTTTAAAAACAACCCTTTGATCGCCAAGGTCGGCTACATTCGACAAACGGAAAAATGCTTTTTACGCGGAGGTCGGTTTGAGCCGACTAAAATGTATGAAAATCGTGTAGTTTGGCGTGGAGGGCACGGCTATGCTTCTACAGAGCGGCGCTGTAGAATGTCGCCGAATAGGAATAAACCTATTAAAATGTGATTAGTTAGCAAACTTGTCGAAGTTAATGATGTGTGATTTATCCCATACGGGATAAAGAATTTTGAAGAGGGTCGAGGATCTGTTCAAATTCGCGAACAGCTTTCCATACATTTTGCGATGGAGGTTGCCACTCTCTGGCCACTACGAAAATGGGGATTCTTTGTACTTCTAGTAGTAGTAGACATAAAGTAGAAAATTTTAGGCGAGCAACAGACAGACATATCTTACCTGCTCTTTGCCTCGCGTTCTTGGACTTTAGTCCCTCCATCAGGTACCCAAACAGCTTGGTGACGGAGTAGACGACGCAGATCTGCTTGAATAGCGCCTTGACGCCATTGCGCACCGTGTCTTTTGGATCTCCCACCTAAAACAATAGAGTCAAAGGGTCGTAAAGTTGCAATGAATTCGCGTAATTTATGGCCCACTAGTTGCTCCCCGCGGTTTCCCCCGCAAGGATAACGAGTATTTTATTTTATTTATTTGGAAAAGCAAACAGTTACATTGTACATTTTATAAACACATAATTATAACTATAGCTTAATACTAACAATGTAGCCCACAACGCTATTCACAGGTTACTTGATAACTTACAATTGCAGCACCGCTAGAGGCTACTGACTACTAAATACATGAGTATATTAATAAATACATACTATATATATATATATACATTAATAAATATAATATACCTACATTAATTATCAAAAATATAATCATATAATTAAATTGAACAATTAAAAAAGTTTGTCATAAACAAGTTTTTTGAATTTACCTGTATTAAACAGGAATATATCAATATCAACAAACAAGTTATTGTATGTCTCTACCATACGGCGGATTGGTGAGCGCAGGCCACTGTTTGTTCTGCACGTACCCACGGCAAACAGACGTCCTGCGCGAACCTCTCGCTTTTGGGTAGTTCTGGGCACAATATAACATATATAATTTACAAGGTCAATACAATTAAAGTAGTTCCGTACAATTTTATATAACGTGCAGACTTCAAGATACTGACGTCTGCACTGAAGACTAGGTAACTTATATTTGTTGAGAAGCTGGGCATATGTCAAATATCTGCCATGGCACCTGTAGTGCATAGCACGAAGAAATTTGCGTTGAACATTCTCTATGGAGTCTATATATTTTTTATAGTAGGGGTTCCAAATTGGAACCGCATATTCGAGCTGGGATCGGACTAAAGTTTTGTATAAGTACAGATATGTAGACGTGTCCTTAAAATCAGAGGAGGAACGCATAACGAAACCATACATTTTGTAGGCTTTATTAATAATGTTTTCCACATGCTGATTCAAGGACAACTTAGAATCAAGGTAAACTCCGAGATCCCTAAGCGATGTTACCTTACTTAAAGGGATCCCACAAAGCTTGTATGGGTATGAGATAATATTAATATTTTTAGTAAAGTTTATGTAGTTACACTTCGGTATGCTTAAAAATAGTTTATTAATGTTGCAGTAATTCGTTAGTCTATCTAAATCAAGTTGAAATGAAATGCAATCTTCAATGGATTTAATGGTTTTGAAAACTTTTAAATCGTCAGCATATAATAAAAATTTTGAATTTTGAAAACAGAGTTTAATGTCATTGATGTATATGATGAATAGAAGCGGTCCAAGAATGGAGCCTTGTGGTACCCCCGAAGTAACCAGTATGCTTTCAGATTGGTAACCATTTATAACTACCTTTTGGGTTCGATTCTGAATGTATGACTCAAATCATCTTAGTAAATTACCACGTATCCCGTTAAACGCTATTTTATTCAATAATAGCTCATGGTCTACCTTGTCAAATGCCTTTTTGAAGTCAGTATAGACTGCGTCGACTTGGACACGATTGTCAATATTCTCAAAAAGAGACGTAGTAAAAGAGATAAGATTAGATGTTGTAGATCTGCGTTTGACGAATCCATGTTGTTCAGCTATGATAGCGTTATGTAAAATGGGGTAAATTTCGTTATGAACTAACTTTTCAAAAAGTTTTGACAAGGCAGATAGAATTGATATTGGCCGGTATTGTTCTACATCATTTTTTGGGCCATTCTTGTGAACTGGTGTTATATTGGCGCGTTTCCATATATCGGGAAAAACTCCCTCAGATAAGCATTTATTATAGATTATATATAGCGGCTTGTACATGGTTTTTGACGTCCGTTTCAAGAAAAGTGGTGGAAGACCATCAGGACCAGCTCCTTTGGAGGGATTTAGTAGATTCAATTCTTTAGAAATACTTTGTTCACTAAAGGTCAATTCGGATAATATAATATTATTGTCGGAAATACCAGCTGGTGGCGTCCACTGCGTAAGTGTTGGGGACGTTTGTTCAAAGGCCGATAAAAAGAAATCTGAGAACATGTTACAAACTGTCTCGGGATCATGAGATTTATTATTTTTGTATTGAATCGTAGAGGGAATCCCTGGCCTACTTTTACGATTGGATACATAGGTCCAGAAACTCTTTACGTTAAGTTTAATGCTATTTTCGACGGATATCATATATTTTTTGTAGCACTTATGGCACATATCTTTAAACTTAGTTCTATACTCAGAAAATGTTTCATAATCAGATTCGTTACAATATTTTTTCCATTTGATCCACGCTTTTTGTTTTTTCTTGCAAATATTGATCAGTGAGCGTGAGAACCAAACTGGGAAACTAGTAGATCTGGAACTAGACAAAGGAGCATGTTGTTTGATTATATTATCGATAGTATTATAGAATATATTAAGAGACTCCTCAGCCGGACAGTTTACTAATAGCCCTTCCCAATCAGTGTCATGTATTTTAGTATTGATAGAATCATAATCTGCCTTAAAGAAGTTTTATTTGGTCATTAACTTCCTGTTCATAGGTAGTAATTTGTGATTTACTTGTATGTGCGATATAAAAGGAGGGTGATGAGTGTATTCTATATATATCTGTGAAAACTTCTAATTGGCCTTCAGCTATTTACTTTGTTACTTATTTACAGATTTAGCCGTTAGTTTTCCTTGAAAATAAAATATCTTTTTCAGGTCCTAAAGTATACCAAATTTCATCAAAATATGTTTGGTATTTTTTGCGTGATTGAGTAACAAACATCCATCCATCCATTCACCCATCCTCACAAACTTTCGCATATATAATATAACTAGCGACCCGCCCCGGCTTCGCACGGTTATTATACATATAAACCTTCAATCACTCTATCTATTAAAAAAAACCGCATCAAAATCCGTTGCGTAGTTTTAAAGATTTAAGCAAACATAGGGATATAGGGACAGAGAAAGCGACTTTGTTTTATACTATGTAGTGATAAGGATAGGATGGTCATGTTTTAAACGACTATTTTAGCATGATCTCTGAAACATGAGTGCGAGTAAGATGTCAAACAGTTACCCAATAGATTTTGATGTAACATGCCTCATATTTTAAGTTGTGATTACTTGTAATTTAAGCTACTAGTACAGTCATTTGGTTCGAAAAATAGAGGTTACCTAGAAAGATTCCCGGGAGTTTTGATAACTGGTAATTTTATAGATTTTGATGTGCTCTTTCCGAATTTCAACTTTGCCACATCGTATTTTTGCCGTTTGCGCCGTCATATTCGAAAAATGGCACCTAAAAGCAGTTTTTTGACGATACCTCCTTTCCGTGTAGGTACTCCATAACGCGCGTTGGAGGAGTACACTTTGCGGCACTCGTACGCCAAAACTATTGAATTTATGAAAAAAGGTAGATACATAAATTGAAGGTAATCGTCTCTAGTTTCATTTTGTATATAACTTTTTATCGTAAAAAAATAAATCGGAAAGGAGGTATTGTCAAAAAACTGCTTTTAGGCGCCATTTTTTCAATATGGCGGCGAGAGCGGCAAAATACGAGGTGGCTAAGTTGAAATTCGGAAAAAGGACATCAAAATCTATAGAAATATCAATTTTCAAAACTCTCGTAAAACTTTTCTGGTAAAACTACCAAATGACTGGACTATATACCGAAACCCGAAATCAGTTGTTTTCGAGTTTTGAAGTAACGAACACATCAAATATTTAAAAACTAACTAAATCTTTTTTAGGTTTCAATCTTTAAATAATCAATAGAGTTAGTTTTGTCAAAATATCTTTAATGTATAGATGTCAGTCAATTCATGTAAATACAATTTTTAAGATCTAGTTCAAGGCCAGATGGCGAGAAGAGCTGGATACATTCCTGTTAGATTGGCCCATTCTATCTCAAGACCGCGAGAAATGGAAAGAAAGTAGGAAGGCCTTTTGCCCTGCAGTGGGACGATATAGGCTGAATATAATAGTTCAAGGAGAACTACTAGTAATAGTTTAGATTAGATAGAAGAATATTAGAGAACTATTGATACAATTTCCTGCGCAAAACTATTTATATCTAAAAATAGAATGTTACGAAACGTTATTTATCCAGTTCCCCTACCTTCAGCACCAAATACGGTATGAAACAGTTCGCCTCATACTCCGCCATGGTGTAGTCAGCCTCGATCAGGTAGTGGAAGACCAGGGACAGGTACTCCAAGCCCTTGAGGATGACCGAGGGGTTGGTGTCGAAGAACCGAAGAGTCAGCCACTTGAGGACGAGGTCGAGGTTAGCCATGAGTGCGGGGCCGTTTTCGTTCAGGTCTTCCGATAGAGCTTCGATTGCTTTCAGATGGTATCTGTTAGTAAAAATGTAGGAATTAAAATATAATAAATAAATAATTGTTTTTTTATCAACAAAAACTTACAACAATTTGTGGTACACAAGTAATAAAAAATTAAAAAAAAAACCCCCGACACAATAAAACATATAAGAACTACCGCTAGAAAACCTGCTTTCAAATAAAAAAACGGTTAATCCGTTCAAGAGCTATGGTGCCACAGACAGACATGCATAGTGGTCAACCTTATAACATGTGGCCAACCCCGGTGTCGGCGTTTTAGACCAACATGGCCAAACGACTGTTGCCTAAAGACAACAACCGGGAACGACGCGACGGCATAAAGTCTCCTCTGAAGCAGGGTACCGGGTAACAAAAAGTAAAAGGGTAACAGATGTAAATACCACACAAACGGTCACCCGTCCCAGTTGTGACCGCTGCAAACCTTGTTTAACCTAGAAGATCTGTTACGGACGGCTAGGCGAGCTACGCTACGAGCACTACTTTTGTAGAGTATTACCTGAAGTCAGAGTGGAACATGTTGGCAACAAGTTGCTTGTTCAAGCCGGCTGTACCCATCTGCTCCCTCAGAAGATCGAAGAATTCCTCGCGGGGAGTCGTGAAGTTCCATTTCAAAACTGAAAATGAAGCATTTATATTATGTGATAATTTATATCGCATTGTGCAAGCGAAAATATAAGATTTATTCAGACCCAGCTGAGCAATTTCATATTTCCACTTTCTAAATATTTGTAATTTACATTATGGTTGGGCATTCTAATAGTTAGACATCAGGGGGCTTACCACCAACTTTTACAAGACAATCATGCTACAGGAACGTTTTATTTGAAGCTTACAATCATATTACTCTAATTCGTACCATGAGATTTATAAAGCAATAATGTTATTGTTCCTGCAAAGTGTCAGCTGTCAAAATACACCTGAATGAATGATTTACGATTACGTCACCAAAACTTCTCAACAATACAATATCAAAGTAAGCTTTTTTTTAGGACTTCGTGGTACGGAAAACGGATGTAATCTTAAAATAATACTGGCTTAAGAGATGGTGGTAAGCCTGCAGGTGGCAAAGGGCCGATAGCACTGTAGATCACACACAGTGTCACTCAGCTAGGTCGGCCTATCCGTGTGGCAAGAGCGACCTACTTTCTGGTTGTGGAAGGTAAAACGCTGTGGATACAGTCCGTCAAATCTAAGAAGTACCGTTTGACAGTTCTGACAATTGAATGATAGGGATGGGATGAAAAAATCGATTACTATAATATCCGAACTTTAAGAGATCGATTACTATAATATCCGAATTTTAAGAAATCAATTGTTATAATTAAATAAAAGAAATGTTTAGGATATTTTTTTATTCACTACTAGTACTAGTATCGTCGTCTTCGTCATCATCGTCATTTAAATTAATGACCAGTTGATTGTCCATTACATTATCAAAGTGTACGTCTCTTTCGAAGTCGTCCATTATTATTTTCTTTGTTTTTTGTACTACTTTACTCCAATCTTCCTGTGTAACTTGGGCACATGCTTCCTTTAATAAACCTTCCATTTTCTTGACACTGAAGGGTGGTTTTGTGTTGTGTCTTGCTGCATAACCTGTAAAACAATAATGTAACTATTTGATAGCAGACGAAAACCATTGTTTAAATTATAAATGTTAGAAGTACTCGTGTTATTATTATAATATTATAAAATATTACCTTTAACTTGGGCCCAAATCAGTTCAATGGCATTATATTGGCAATGGTACGGAGGAAGTCGTATGACTTTGTGCCCGTGCTCTTCGGCCAATTGGTCAATTACATATGTCGGTTTTGGTGGTTTATGCAATTTCACTAACTGTAATAATTCAGCTTTTAATAGTGACATGTCGGCATCCACTCCTTTTCTTTGCAGCCATGCCACCAAATCTGCTTTCTTATTGGCTGACGTAGGTGCTTTATCAATTTGCACAGAGTGGTATGGGGCATTATCCATTATAATTGTGCTGTTAGGAGGGATATTCTGTAATAAATTTAAGAACCACTCTCGGAACCTTACTGCGTCCATTTCTTCATGATACTCTTTAGTGCTTTTGGATTGGAAAGCTAATAAAGAGTTTTCCACGAAGCCTGTAGACGCTGACCCAGCATGGCATATTATGAGGCGTCCACCTTTTCCTATCGGCACCTTCGAGCACGAAGCTTCAGAATCATCAGTCCATGTTTTCGGCACAGAATGGTTGGAATTTAGCCAGGTTTCGTCCAAAAATATTACATTATCCCAGTTTATAATTTGTTTAACTTCGCGCAGGAATGTTAGTCGCTGCATAATTATGTCATGTCGCTCCATAACAATTTTTCGTTTGTCAACTTTTTTGTATCTGAAGCCAATTCCTGTTATTACCGTTCTCAACGACTCTATGCTTCCCTTATACAGCCCGGCATCTTTTAAAGTTGCACATAACTTTGCCAATGTTGGAAATTCGCCTCTTGTAAAATACCCGTATATATGGTTTCTAATAGCATGACTATCGAATTCATCGATGCCTGTCACAGGTTTATTTCTTTTTCGTTTTTTCGGTGTGTGAAGTACGTTACTGTCACTCCCCGAAGGCCCATATTTTTCACTTAATATTTTGCCAACGGTGCGGCTACCAATACCGAGAGCTTCACCGACGCGATCCCGAACTTGTGTAACTGGCAGTAGAAGTCCACCATTTTGAGATTCACGCTCAAAATACTCGTGTAATTTCACCACCAATTCACGAGCCTGGCTGTTCAAAGTACGTCCTCTTTTCGACATTATTAATAAACACTTGCTTAGTTCGGAGTCCAGTATAAATATTGCCAAGGTAAACGGATAAAGAATGATCAGTCCAGAAAAGTAATAGCCAAGTCACAAATTGTAAAACACAAACGAGAAAGCAAGTACGCGCACAGTCAGCTTCCAAGATGGCGAGAGACTGCTGACGCCGAACCGACCGAGCGGACCGCGTGCGCTTGTAGTTGGCAGTGTTGCCAGAAAAAAAAAATTATTTTATTTTTTCGCTTTCGACAACTTTTTAAAGAAGCAAATATATTTGATTTATAAATACGTATTTTTGGTGAATGGGTTTTATCTCATATTTTACGATTACATAACTATTTAGTTATGTAATCGTAATATGTGAGATAAATCCCATTCACATGAAAAAATATTTGTTTGGTTGTCAAGTGTAATTTGTAAATAATACATTCGATTTTTCGTATATGTAAACGATTTTTTTGCATACAAGTGTATCCGAAGAGTCGCAACACTACGTGCAGTGACCTAACTACGTAACTTTGTAATGAGGTCAAGAATATAACTATTAGAAATTATTTACTGTGTAAATATGTGTTATTTTGCTTTGTTTGAAAGTTTTCAATTACATTTAGATATTAAGAATTGTACATTTTTAGATACAATAATGAAATCTTTCTAAATTCATGGTTTTATGAAAAAGGTTATCGAAACTGAATAATGTACGTATGAACAAAGTTGTTTCGGTTTGAAAAATATGAAACGTCAAACGGTACCTCTTAGATTTGATGGACTGTAATTATATATATATTTTTATAGAAAATATATAAATATATATATATATATATATATATATATATATATATATATATATTATATATTATTTGGAGTATAACTATGACACAAAAACCAACATCCGTCCCAATAGTGAATATGCATGTGTTGTCGAAAAATCTGGAAATCACTTTTTACGGTAGATTACTCCAACAACATTTAGTAGTGATATAATAATAATTATTAATTGCGTAGTTTTTTTGTATTTTAACATTTATTTTTCTTATTTTTGGAGAAACGGAACGTAATCGCAAAACGCTTGAGTACGTGTAACCACGTTTTAACCTCACGCGCCTCACTGCTTAAAGCCCGTTCTATTGGTAAATTATTGACACACACACACCCTCACACGCACCCCCACACACACCCTCACACGCACCCCCACACACACCCTCACACGCACCCCCACACACACCCTCACACGCACCCCCACACACACACACACACACACACATGTAGCATAGACCAATGAGGAGATCCTAGGTTTCGAGTTAGATCCGTTTGACGTCACCCGCAAATGGCGCATTTATGTTGATTAAAATTGATTGAAATTTTCACTTATTTTATTGACGAGTGATGCCGTAAAATTTTAAAACATTTTTTTTTCATCAATAGGATTCAATAATGAATCGTTAATGTTTAACATGCATTAAAAAAACATGCATATTCCCTATTATGTTAGCCTTTTCTGGTCAAAGCTTGTTAAGAAAAAAAACACTTTGAGCGATAAGACCGCTTGTTACGCTGATTACTGTGAAATGTTTTTGTTTTTCGTGTATTATTAAGAGTTCACTTTATTATTCACCTTAAACATAGAAATAAAGTACAAGTTAAATGTTTACAATGGTGTAACAATGGGCGGTCATTGTTTTAATCTATTTAATTAGAGTACTAACCTTTTAGTTTCTGATCGTCGATGATACGCTGGTTCTTGGCATTATTGCTGGGCAGCAGTGGCGAGAAGTCTTCATCGTCCTTCTTCCCGCGACTCGACGCCGACGAAGGTTTTACTATCTAAAACAAAGCACGTACAAATATTAAAGCACTAGCTTTAACCCGCGAATTTCCGGGATGAAAGCTGCACCACACGGTTTCACCTATATTTTATATAGCCTGTGTGTTAATCCAGGGTATAAGCTATCCCCATTTCGAGTTTCACTCAAATCCGTTGAGATGTTACAGCGTGAAGAAGAAACATACATACTTATTCACAACTTTCGCATCTTTAATATTAGTGTGGTAAGGAATGATAAATTCTGCATTGCTTAGTAAATGCTTATGTCCACCAACCCCAAAACCACCAGCACAAAACAGTTGATATATCTTCTTTCTTTCCCTACCTTGCCCTTAGCAGGTGCGGCGCCTTTTTTCTCAGCTTCTTTCTTCAGCGCGCCTGCAGATTTGACCCCCCTCGGCTCATCCTTTTTACCCTTCCCAGAAGGCAGCGGCTGTATTGGCAGGTTGGGCCGGGCCTTGTCTAACGCCGCTTGAACCACGGATTTGGAACCGGGCTGAAAAATATTACTATTAGCATAAAAGACTTATAAAGGTATAGAAGCATGACTCCGCAATAATTTTTTTTGCTTCGCTTGCTGTAATTTAATTTGCTTGCTACGACACATTAACCTAGAAGGTGCCTCTCTTTCTGTCGCGTAGCTTTTCTCTTCTGATGCGGCACGTGTAACGATAGGGTTTATTCTTGTGTTGTGATGAATTTACCAATCTGAATAGGTATTTAGTTCCAGTTATGTATTCTACTGTTACTATTATTCTCCTTCTGTGAACAATAACTTTTCAAACAATATAAGTACCTAGTATTGGCACAGAAGACTTAGTAATACAAGTAGTATAAGCTACAACGATTCTACAAGTCTGCAAAGTTTTTATTTAACTTGCCATGTTTATTTGGGTTAAATCTTGTAAACTAAATCAGAACCACTTCCTCTTGTCCTTGAGTTGAAATTTTGCACACTTGTCAAGCTTCGATGACAATTAACAATGCAATATTATGGTGACAGCCAGCTAATCTGATGATGGAGACGGAAGGTGGGCAATGGAACTCCTTGACAGATAATCGTAAACTACTAATATTTGGGCTCATTTTAATCTGCTCGCGGTTCCGATTACGAATTTATTAAGCTTGAAAAATCTTGTTTTTAAACTAAATAGATACAAACCCGCAACCTCCGCGGTATGAGATTCAAGCTGAACTTCCCAACCACTAGAGCAGAGTTTACCGCGAGTCGGCAGCTTACCTTGAGCTTGTCTAGCTGCTTGTGCATGGGCTCGTACCCGAGATGCAGCATGAAGGGCAGCACGCAGTCGGCGGCCGCCTTGCGCACGTCGGCCGCGCGGTCCTCCACGCACGCGTACAGCGTCGCCACGCAGATGGAGAGCTCCTCGCGGGGGAACGACTTCGGGGGAACTGTGGGGGAGACACGCGTGTGAAGGCTAGAAAGTGCTCAAGAACTTCACAATATGATCCCCCCATCACCATTTTAACATCGGACAACCAGACGATCGGCACAACGTCACCCCTACATGGTGGAAGATCCGCCTATCTATACAAAACGTTTCGAATCATCATTGTTCGTGCAATCGTCAAAGGAGTGGAACGCCTTGCCGTCTGTATTTCCACATAAATACAATCTGGGTGTGTTCAAATCAAGAGTGAACAAGTACTTATAGGATAAGCGTGCTACTTTTTCAACCACATAGTCGCTTCCCATCAGTTGAGATCGTGATCAAACGCTGATCCAGTCAGATGTAAAAAAAATAGAATGACTATATGATGAGATAAGGTTTCGTTTTTCGCTACGAATGTCTAGATTCTAGAAAATTGACACTTGTCATGAAGGGATCTGAAATACGGATTTTGCAGCGATACAGTAGCTTTACAGCCGCGATAGTGAAACGCAGTTGCTCGGTACTTGTCATGAAGGGGTCTGAAAGACGAGAAGGAGTGGAACGCCTTGCCATTGTCTGTTTCCTGTTAAATACAACCTGAGAGTGTTCAAACCAAGAGTGAATAGATACTTACTAGGCAAGCGTGCTTCATCTTCGACCGCATCCTCACTTCCCATCAGGTGAAATCATGGTCAAACCTTAGCTTAGTCATAAGTAAAAGAAAAAAAATACATGATTCTCATATGAAAAAAAAATCATGGCTCTCATGTAAATTACATGATCGTCGAAGCACTTCGAGTCATTTCTCCAAGGTATACAATCCATTGCCGCATATAGTTGTCGCATACCATTGGGCAGGTGGTCGGCCAGCCACTGAAGTAACACTGCCCTGAGCACCGGAGAGCCGGCCTTGAGCGCATCGAACACCATCTCCCCTTCGAAGGGCGTCGCGGCGCCCGCCTCACGACACCACGTCTCCACGCAAGACACCGCCGTCGCGCGGATCCACTGCTTGCTGTCGCCAAATGCTGGGGAAGGAAATGCAGAAGTTACAAGTGTACGAGATGGTGACTCCGAAAGCTGGAGGAATTAAATGCGATATTTGACGACTATCAATAATTAAGTGCTTTTCAATATCATTAAAAAATACAAAATAATAGTCGAATGTGAAAACAGAATCAAAATTTGTTGAAGAATGTCGTTCCTCGATGGTAAGCAGCACTTTTGTCCGTAAGAGTTGCAGAAACTCGTGTTTTACAAAATCCTGCACTGCATTGCGCTTGCCATCCTGAATATACCTCGTCTCATAATGCCCAGTTATTTAGCTGGTTACAATACTGGAGCACTACTGCTTGGCGGCAGAATAATTAGGAAACCAGTGGTCAAGCAAGACGGCCTCTCGCATTCGAGAAACCTACCACCTAGTAGTAGAAATAGTTTTTTGTCTTACCTTGGAAGAAAGCCGGGAAGAACGTCCTAACGTGTTGTTTGCTCTTCGTCCCCATCGCTGTGGCTAATTGCTCGCAGATCTGTAGCGCGCTCTGAGCTAGTTTGGAGTTAGAATCGAGGAGACGCGCCGAGAGAGCCGCGGGAAGCTCGCCAAGAGATGCCTTGATGGGAGACGAGTTGCTTATGATGGCCTTTACTTTGTCAAGGCCTTCGTTACGGACCTGGAAAGAAAATTCTTCGTAATCGAATGGAATCAGGCGTGACGTTGCGGAAATTCATCTCAAATCTGAAAATTCATACATTTATAGTATATTCGAAATTCATATATTACAGTAGATATTTTCATTGCGTTTCACAAAGTTTTCGTCATAAATATAAATATGTGCTCCATCTTCAGGCACATAGTCGCTTAGTCCAAGTTCGGCCGCTATCCAATGACAGTTTCAAACAGAGGAAGACGAGTGACACAGTTTCAAAGATGGACCTTCTCAAGTGTGTCTCGTGACACACTTGCACTTAATCGCGCTTAGACCACAGTCGTGAACGCTTGTGCTTTACGTGGTCGTATTTTCAACAAAAGCTCATTAAAGATGCCTGCACTCTTGTTTAGAAAGTGTTATAATCAATTAGGAAAGTAAAATAAGTCACATGGGTAATCCCATGTGACTTATTTTACTTTCCTAATTTCCACTCGTAGGTATGACATATCCATGATATTTTGATAAATAATAAAATATTAATATTCTTGCTCCGCCATATTTGTGAGAGCGAGTTATATACCCAATGGAAATAGAAGGGACAGACACGATACGCGATATTATTCGATAGAAGTTAAGTTACATCTCGCTCGCACGCATTGACTGGCGCCTCTACCCATCCTTGTTATACACACTGCTTACTTGTGTAGTCGGAGAGTTTAGGAATCATCCGTGCGCCGCCGCCGCCGTCACGTCGTAACCGATCTAAGAAAATGTAATGTATTCTGTGCCGCAGCGAGCCCAAGCATTTAGGTTAAAATATTAGCGCGTCAGTCGTCTTTCTCTGTTTGAAACTGTCATTGCCGCTATCTCGTCTGATTAAACATTGATATGGCCGAAGACAGAGCACATAGATCTAGAGGAAGACAGCAGTTGAGCGACTGCTCAGACCCGTCTTTATGATAGTTCAATGAACATTACCTTGAAACTCATTTGATATTTAGACACCCGTGTCTGTTACATCCCTAATCTTACATAACATTAGGCCACCTGTGTATGTTACATCCCTAATCTTATATGACATTTAGACATCTGAGTATGTTACATCCCTAATCATATTTTTTTTTTTTACTTCTGATTGGATCAGCAATTTCCCGCGATCTCGCCTAATGGGAAGCGACGATGTGGTTGAAGATCTAACAAACTTACCCAGTAAGACATGACATTTAGACATTTGTGTATGTTACAACCCTAATCTTAAATGACATTTAGTCACATGTGTATGTTACATCTGGTTTAAGTAATTTTATTTATCGAACAAACATAATTAACTTAAAAAAAAATACAATAGTTTAAAATAAGGTAGATACTATTTTATTTGCCTTTAAGCATGCAGGCGAACGCAAAAACATTTACATTCGTAATCTTACATAACATTTAGACAACTGTGTATGCTACATACCTTCCAGTTCTTATCATTAATCTCTCCGACCAGTGAGTCGGTGATGAGCGGAGCGATATCCGTTCGCGTGCGAACGTCTTCCTTTATTTCTGGCATTTCTTCCTCTTCGTCTGCTTCCTCTATGTCATCGCCTACTGACGCCTTGCTGGCAGACTGCGGGAACAAACAAGGTTCTATAGTATACCTTAGCAAAAGTGTCCCACCTGTCTAGATTTGGTGAAATCAAGATCTCATACAAAAATAAACCCAATGACGTACAAATAAATTCAATAGTAGTTTGGGGCGTATCGTCCCGCAGTGACGAACGAAACTTGACGCAACAGCGTAAACATCGCCGCAATAATGTAATCAAAAGAATAATAAAAAGCAGTGCAGCAATGAATGCTACTAAAAAACTAACAAACTCGAGCAAATCAACAGATATAAGAAAAGTTCGTGTAAGCCACTTTTCAGTCTTCACTAATATTTTTTTTACTTATGTTGTTCTTCAAACGTTTGAAGTTATATTTTCAAAAAGTCTACAGATAACTATACTTTTAAATTCAAACATATTATAATGTAGAATTGTAGACATAATTTACTTGATTCCCTTACCTTGCTAACCGTGCCAATCTGCCTTGTAGGCGTGGGCGGCGTGCTATTAGCATGCTTATCTAATTCCAAGCTAATCAGCTGTCTGGTGGCTGGCTTCTCGGTGTCGAAGTGACTGATGAGAGAAGGTCCCACGTAGAGGGACAGAATTCCGAGGAAGTTAATAGTCGAGGTGCGAACGTTGGGGTTGGTCGCTGATAGGGCCTTTTTGCAGTGTGCTATGATAGATTTTATGTTCATCCTGAAAATAAAGACTGTTTACAATATTTGCCATAGAAACATAAGAGAAGAAACTATTACTGAGCGTGATAGAGAAAGAAGTGTTTTTAGAGAAAGAAGATTTCAATTACAAAGTGAGAAAGAAAAGGAGAAAAATATCCCCATTCCAAAACGTCTTTGTTTTGTTGGGTTTTTGTGGGACTATAAAAATATGTTTGTATAATACTTTGTTAACCAGATAAAAAAAGAAATGGACAAAGGCAATCAACTCACGAGAACCCAAACTCCTTAATCGCGTTGGCCATCCAGTTGAACAGCTCAGACTGCACCTTGGGATTCTTCTGCGAGTCCATGGCAAAGGTCAGAGCCTCGTTCAGCACATGTTCCAACCCACAGCCCACTGCCAGTGACGTCAGGCACTCGGCCGATATGGCAGAACATGAGGATTCGCCCAGTTTGGTCACTACGTCTTGTAGAACAAAGTCTGCGGCGGTTCTGGAATGATACATAAAAAATAAAAAAATTAAGATCACAATACAACATTACATAATTAATTTTTAGAAAAAAAACAAAAACCGACTTCAATGTATCTTCGAAGTCCAAGGTCACATATCGATGAAATTTATATGGGACCACTTCGTAGCTATACTGAACCCGACGCAAAAAGAATTTTTCAAATCGGTTCATAAATGACGGAGTTCTGAGGTAACAAACATAAAAAAAAAAAAAAAAAAATACAATCGAACAGAGAACCTCCTCCTTTTTTGAGGTCGGTTAAAAATACAGTAAGAGCAATCTGAGTTGGACGCCGCGAAGTTAGTAATGGATTTTTCTATAACTCGCAACCAGCGAATCACGCGATGTTTACGAATTTTATTTGCACAAATTACGAGCATCCGTTTTGCTTGATTCAACTTGCGCATACTTGTCTGTAATCGAGTTGTATCACGACAATACGAAAAAGTGATATCTCGGAATTAAAATAACATAGACATAGGAATTTTCTCCGTAATGTACCTACTTACACACCTCCAAACTCGCTTTCAAATCAAATCAAACCATGTTCAGCAAGTAGGCACAAAACATGCACTTTTTTTACGCTTAGTAGATCTATGTTTGGCCACTGTCTCGCCTGATGTGGAGCGATGATGTGGCCTAAGATGGAGCACATAGATCTAGATAGAGACGGCAGTTTAGCGGCTGCTCAGACCCGTCTCCCCGATGGTTCACCAAACATCGTCCCGAAACACGACTAGGTCGCTTGACGGTATGGCTTTGTTCGGAGGGTGGTATTACAACCACGACCAGAGCCTACCACTCCAAAGCGAGTAAGCGGATTTCATCACGATGTTTTCCTTCACCGTTTTAGAGCGAGCGTGCAAAATCTGCACTTAACTATAAGTCATTGGAGCAGGGCCGCGTCGGAATTCGAACCCAGGTGCGTCGGATCGAAAGGCGCACAAGTTCCCGTTGAGTCTCACTCGCTCTAAATTTTACATGTATAATCTTTAATCCTGGCTCCTTGCTTTCAGTTAGATTGAAGACGTTAATACCAGTATCTAACAAACTTACGTGGATATAGGAAAGTTCTCCGTAATGTACTTGCATGCCTCCAACCTAGCCTTCAGTACTTGCACGTTAGTATCCTTCAACCCGGGTTTTTTGTTCAGGATGCGGTACAACACTTGTGCTGACGCGTCGCTGACAGTGAGCCTTTGCATGGTGGAGTGGAAGCTTTGCACGGCTGAGAGACGATTCTTCCAGTTACCGTCGCCGAGACCTAGAAAAGTTAAATGTTGGATACTAGCAACCGTCGGTGACTCGTTCGCGTCGACATAATAATTAATTTTTAGAAAAAAACAAAAAACGACTTCGATGTATCTTGGAAGTCCAAGGTCACATATCGATGAAATTTATATGGGACCACTTCGTAGCTATACTGAACCCGACGCAAAAAGAATTTTTCAAATCGGTTCATAAATGACGGAGTTCTGAGGTAACAAACATAAAAAAATAAAAGATAAAAAAAAAATCGAACAGAGAACCTCCTCCTTTTTTCAAGTCGGTTAATAAGAAAATATAGCCTACGCAACTCAGGGATAGTGTAACTTTCTACCAGCGAAAGAATTTTCAAATTCGGATCAGTAGTTCCGAAAATGACCAACATACTTAAATTTGTTTTCTCTTTATATTATATTATTATAAATGATTATTTTGATTGAGTAGAGCAAATCAAAATCCTCAAGAATAAACTTGGGGTCTACGAAGGCTACGTTAATGGGCTCTTGGTTAATAAAGTTTTACTTCGAGGCTTTTTTTGCAAAATTTTAAAAACGATTATTTAAGTAATAATTAGGTTTTTATTTAGATTAGACAAAGAGCGACAAAGCCACGTATAATGCCGAAAGCAATACGGTAGACGTAGGGCTGGGACATACTTATAGTGATGTGCCAGTTTTCACGTCAGTAAGGCCTATGTCCAGCAGTGAGTAAATACAGTCTGTTAATGATGAAGACTTACCATTGATAACATCAGCCGCGAGCAAAGCCTCGGCCTTCATGTCGACTTCTTCCTGTGAAAGCTCGGGTTCGCGCGGCGGGCTGGCTGGGCCGCGAGCCGCAGCTTTCTTGCCGCCTGCCGCCGGCTTCTTGCCTGCCGACACAAGTTAATTACGATATTATATTTAAATTATATAAATATATATATTATATATAAATATATATATATATTATATATATAAATATATATATATTATATATAAATATATATATATATATATATATATATATATATCGCTTTGAGCGATAAGACGCCTATTGTTATGCTGATTACTGTTATGTGAAATGTACTTGTTTTTCATGTATCTACTTTTAAGGTTTTTAACAATAAAGTGTTTATCTATCTACCTATCTATCTATCTATATTTTTACAAGGTGTCTCTCGTATGCGAGTGCCCACCTGGGTTTGTGCCACCGTTTTGCCAGTTATTCTGCCATAGTATGTTGTTTTGCAAGCATTTCTGGGTTATGGTTTGAAGCCATTGCAGCCAGTGAAATTACTGGGTCATTATAAGGCTATTGTCTCAGGTGACGAGCGCAGTGCAGTGTCGCGCAGGATAAGTTCCGTGTGGTGCTGGAACTGTTATGGGAGACGTGTTGCTTATCATCAGGTGAACAAACTGCTCATCTTGTCACCCAATTACAATAAATATCTTATCTTACCGGTAGTGGGTCGCTTGACAGGTTTAGGCGCAGCCGAGCCCGCACTAGCCTTGGAGTCTCCTTTGCCAGAGGGCGGCGCGACGGCTTTCGACTTCGCTTCTTTCTTTGGCGCTGCTACTTTCACTTTTATCTCAGCCTGCAGAATAGAAATAAACATTGAAATATCGTATACACGTACATATATTAAATCAACTAATAATAATTGTAGAAAAAATGTTTCTTACCCCTGATAGGTCAGAGGTAAGTAACATAAAAACAAATATAAACGAAAAAAATATTTTTTTATGGCACTGAGTGATGAGACGAGCCAGTCGTTCACCTGATGGTAAGCGCCACGCCTGCCCATAACGATTGCAGTGCCACCCAGAACTTTTAATACCTAAAAAGTGGTGTATTAGTAGTGTGGTTAGTTGTTAAACTATGTGTAGGGTACTTTCATATTACATCTAAATAACCTAGTTGTGTCACGGACTCAGCCTTTCATTCATCTCACATTAATTAATATCAACTAAACATTACTAAAAGCAATGCGTAGCACTGCATTGCGCTCATCACCCCGAGACATCAGATATTAAGTCTCATATGCCCAGTGATTTCAAACAGGAACACAGTAATTGTTGCGCACTACTGCTATACCAAAGCTTCAGTTATTTACGTCTTAAGACAATAAAAATCACTGTTAAGATCTAAAACATGGAGTAAACTTTCGTTCATCATTTAAAAAGGTAGTAACAATTTTGAAAACGTTAATGTTTTCTAAGAATATCGTGTGATTTAGATACCTTGTCGGCGAACTCTTTAATCTTCTGCTCCTTCAATGGTTCTAGTTTCCCAATGTGTGGCGCGATGTTTTTCTCTCCGACCAGTTTCGTAGCCGTGCCTAACGCTTCTGCCGCTGCGTCTCTTACCGTCGGGTCTAGAATGGTACAGATATAATATAATCAGTTATATGAATTGAGGTTTGTGAATTACAAAACAACATTGGATCAAAGCACCAAAATTCTACCACATAATTCAAGTCCTTTCAAGTTTTTTGATCTTGTTTGGGGTTGTTGCTAATATCATTGACGAAGTATCAAAACAATAAATTTCATTTATTTCGAGTTGGGCACTCAAAATATAGTAAAAAAGGGATAGTTTAAAAGGGGTATTAATAGAGTAGGCAACTCATCAGCAATGCCTCTGGTGCTGCAGTTGTCCATAGGCGACGGTAACCGCTTACCATCAGGGGGGCCGCCTGCTTGTTCGCCGACATTTAAAAAAACTGATTTCGTGGTAAATATCCCATTTCTAATATTGAATAGTGTTAGTATATATATGCCAGTATAAAAACTTTTTTTGGACTGTTAATATATTTTGCCCACGGCCTCACGGAATACTCTCATTATGAACATCTGCAATACCGCAGGCATTGCTGGTGTCTCGACTCTGTAACGATGAAATTGGCCTCCCGCAGCAATACCAAAACACACCGCCAATTACCAACTCACCAGCACTCTCCATCAGTTTCAATAGACCGCCGACGTAAGCCTTGATCATTTTCTTATTGAATGCCGCAGGTTGAGTGACGCAAAGCGCTCGCGCTAGGAAGAGAGAAGCTTCGGCTTTGATCGACGGGTTCTTGTTGTCAAAAGCCGCGAGCATGTCTTCTGATATTGCTTCTAAGTTGGTCTGAAAAAAGAAACCAATCTATTGGTATCTTAGTAAAATGTCTAGCTGAGATCGATGCTTAGCTATAAAATCACCACATTTGCCCTATTTGACTATCAATCAACCAAATTTCTTTATTCAATA
This sequence comes from Petrophora chlorosata, assembly GCA_951640565.1. NCBI lineage: Eukaryota > Metazoa > Arthropoda > Insecta > Lepidoptera > Geometridae > Petrophora > Petrophora chlorosata. Next base: position 7,558,940 of record OX621203.1, on the reverse strand, counting down.
TTGGCATCACAGACGCACTTATGAACGTGAATTATTACAATGACTCTACCACCGTAAAAAGAACCACTACTCAGAAGATACGGCAAGAAACTGAGGGGCATTTTTTTAGAACCTTTGTTACAATATTTTATGTTTATTTTTGACAATATTATGTTTCTTATGTGTCAGTTGGCTACTTGCCAGAAGCGGAATGTTCCATGCATCTTTGTTTTCTATGTAATTACTAAATGAATAGTATGTTTTTTTCATTAGAATATTTTTCAGACGCAATTTGCTACTTTCTGTGAGCTCCTGACAAAGAAAGGGTTACGCTTCACACAGTATTTTTTTATGGTGAACATGAGCAATAATGTAATGTAAGTTAGAAAGAATGTTTGCAAGAGCAAGGTTTGAAAGGTGTGCGGCAGATACTTTTGTCGTGACTCTTTCTCATCTGGACATTCATTCTAGGCAAATTATCGGTAATACTTCATTTTCTAGAATTAAACTTTAAGACTTTAACAGTCGCTGATGATTTTGAGCATATAAGACATATAAGACAAATCTTCAATCATCTGATATCACAACTAATAAATCATTTTCTTCAATATCAGAATGGAATAGCCATTACGCTTGTGTGTTCGGATGGGGACGGTGTCTGCTTATTACCTATAATCTTGTTTAATTATGCTGTGTAGACTTAGTTAGGGGTACTGTCGAGTTAGTTACTTTAGTTCACAACTTCATGTTTAAATGCTATTATAATGTATATTTTTCGAATGTATCCTGTTTTGTGTTCCATAATAAATAAATACTTTGTGGTACAAAATACCAATAGTACATTGTGCTTACAGAAATTAGTTTAATAATGGAATTTACACAAATGAGTACTACATAATCGCCTACAACATTCTTTGGTTACGACACGGGCCTCAAACCAAGAATCACTACAACTACAAGCCCTCCACGCGACTGAAGCTTCTTCTTTCTTCTTATCCTGTGGAAGCAATCCCTCTCACAGGGAAAGTATGGGCCATAATCCACCACGCTAGCCCAGTGCGGGTTGGTGGAACCACTTACCGCAGGATAAATAGCATCAATGGCCTCTCGTAAAGCAGTCACTACATTAGTCTTCTTCTCCTTGAATTTCTCCAGGATAGCTTGCACGCAGGCGGTCGCGTAAGGAGAGAATTTGTGGCGGAGACCGCTGGCGACCATCGCCAGTAGACGACCGCCGAGAGCCACTAGCATCACGTTGGAGTCTTTTGATATCACCTGGAATTAAGTAAGGGCACAGAATATATAATAGTACTACGTACAGAATGTGCACTCCGTCAAGACGCACCAATAAAAAGCTACTCTAGCACCCCAGTAATAAGGCACATTATAGCTCGCACGTCTCCGTCAAGACCCCCAATTTAAATAGTCTCGCGCCCAGCGATAAGACACAATTTACCTTGCAGTACTTCAAGTATTGAAACTGAGTGAACCATGCATGGTAAGGGCTTGATTAATCAAGATTTATTTCACAGGGACAAAGGTATTGTAAGTCAAATCTACAATGTATTTTGTGACTATAATTTTTCTAATATTGTCTTTACTTTATTTGGTATGCAATAAAGTGTTATTGTATTGTATTTCCTATGTAAAACCAGTAATAAGGCGATATTTCAATAATATCGTAAAAAAACAGTCACTTTTGTCATACATTCAAGAGATATAAGAGTCTTAAGTCAGTTTCCTAACCTCACTTTAATAACTATATACTTATATACTAAGTATTAATCCAGTCGATACTGCGGACATTGTGTATTTCATTATTCCAACTACTGCTTCCACTAAACAATCCTATTCAAGACCGAACAAAGCCATGCCGTCAAGCAACCTAGTCGTGTTTCGGGATGATGTTCGGTGAACCATCGGGGAGACGGGACTGAGCAGCCGCTCAACTGCCGTCTCTCTCTAGATCTATGTGCTCCATCTTAAACCACATCATCGCTTCACATCAGGCGAGATAGTGGCCAAACATAGTACTATTAAGTGTAAAAAAAAAGACCAGATTACGAAGCTATGTGGTCAACACAAGAAGTACAGTTAAGTAATTCAGCACATTTCATTTTACATTTCAGTAATTCAGTACTGGTAGTAGGTTTCTCGTATGCGAGAGGCCGTCTGGGTGGGTACCGCCGCTTTGCCAGTTATTCAGCCGCCAAGCGGTAGTGCGCAAGCATTAGTGTTTCGGCTTGAAGGGCATTGTAGCCAGCGAAATTACTGGGCATTATGAGACTCGACAGCTAATTGTCTCAGAGTGACGAGCGCAGTACAGCACCGCGCAGGATTTTGCAAAACAAAGTTCTGGGTGGTGCTGTTATTGTTATGGGCTGGCGTATTGCTTACCATTCAAACGACCAGCTCGTCTCGTCATTAAGTTACATAAAAAAAAAACATCCACGAAAGCTAGAATGTTCTAGAAGACTCACCTTCTTCAAAGCCCGGACTAGATCAGCGTAATCCCCCGGCTCCAGTTTCGGTGCGTTCTTCAATAGATTCTCCAGAACATCTAGAGCTTCCTTCCTCTCCTGCCATTTCTTGTGATCGAGTTTGTCGTAGAAGTCTTTGGGAAGTTTGGATATGATTTCTACTGGATCGAGGAGCTCGTAGGGGTCCATATCGGCGGAGTCTCCGCCGCCCGCGTCGTCGTCTTCGTCTTCTACTGCACCTGAGATGATAGGATACAGTTGAAAACTGGCTGAGTGCGAGTGGATCCTCGCGTTTTCAAAGGTTCAGGGTATAGCTATATAGGGTGGCTATTGGACGGATATATATATATAAACACGAAGGCCAGTTTGCAGATAAATTAAAATTGATACTAAGGAAAGCATTAAAAAAATATAAAAAGAAAAAAGAGGAAAATAAAAAGGTGAGAATTAATGGACTTACCACATAATTTGTAAACATTTCTATTATTGCCTAGTTATCCTAATTGTTTTTAGTTATTTAAGTTTGTAACCTGATTTGTATTTTTTTTCATAATGTAGCCGTTTGCTATTTCTAATAAATAAAAATAAAATTTTCCGTCAAGGAGTTCCATTGCCCACCTTCCGTTTCCATCATCAGATCAGCTGGCTGTCACCATAATATTGCATTGTCATCAGACTTTGACAGGTAAGCAAAATGTCAACTCCGTAGGATAAGAGGAAGTGGTTCTCATTCAACTTGCAAGATTTGACCCAAACATTGCAAGTTAAATAAGAATCGTATTTATATATGTTATATTCATAAAATATTTAAAATATAATATTTTAATGAACATATTTCGGTGCACGATCAGTATTTTTGGTGAACGGTTAAAAATGATCCGTTCAATAAGAGCTTGTAAAAACGCCAAAAATGTAATTCATTCCAAGATGTCATACATTACTTACCATCTACAGCAGAAGTGGCTGGTGCGTCGCGTATCCTATTCTGCTGCGACCGGAGGTACCTCGTGGGTTGCGCGCCGCCGCCCGTCCCGCTGAACCCGTCTCTCAGTTCTTGCTGTACCACCGCTTGTAGAGATGCTATATGCGGTTCTACTGCCGCCCCGATCCACCTGGCAAGGTCAAATATAGTTTTTTGTTATTAAGTGTTAAGACGAGCAAGTCGTTCGCCTGGTGGTAAGCGCGACGTCTGCCCATAACATTTGCAGTGCCATCCAGATGTTTTATTACCATAAAAAGCACTGCGTAGCACTGCGTAGCACTGCGTCGCACTACATTGCGTTCATCACTTCGAGACATCAGATATTAAGTCTCATATGCCCTGTAATTTCGCTGGCTTCTAACTGCCCTTCGGAGCGGAACACAGTAATGATTGCGCACTTCTACTTGGTGGCAGCCTTTCTCTAGATCTATTTATTTATTTATTTACTAAATTACAATTGTAAACTTACAGGCTAACCCAAAGCGTTTACATTGTCATACCAGATACTTAAGTAAAATACAAGACATTTAGTAAATACAATACAAGACATCTATATGGTCTATCTTCGGCCTCATCGACACAACAAAGGTCAGATAGTGGCTAAACATGGATCTACATATGAGCAAAAAAAAAGTAATCATCACATTACGTTTCTGCTGCTGGGACATGGCCTTCTCACAAAGAACTATGAACCACTAGCTGCGCCCCGCGGTTTCCCGGGATAAAAGGACCCTATGTGTTAATCCAGGATATAAGCTTTCCGAATTCACTCAAATCCGTTGAGTTGAATGACGAATCTAAATGTTTATGCACTTTCTAAGGGTAATAAGAACTATGTGTAATACCTAATTTTAAGTTTAAAACTGTTTGCATTTAATCATGCAGTTCTGTTGATAGTCCAAGTAAATAAATAAATAAATAATATCAGTGTGATAATCCTCACACATCCCACACGTGGCCAGCGCGGTTCGTTAGATGCCACATGTCCTCGGATTTTCTGCTTGGACAGGCCGGTTTTTTTTTTACGCTTAATAGATTTATGTTTGGCCACTATCTCGCCTGATGTGAAGCGATGATGTGGCCTAAGATGGTGCACATAGATCTAGAGAGAGACGGCAGTTGAGCGGCTGCTCAGACCCGTCTCCCCTATGGTTCACCGAACATCATCCCGAAACACGACTAGGTCGCTTGACGGTATGGCTTTGTTCGGTGGGTGGTATTACAACCGCGGCCAGAGCCTACCACTCCAAAGCGCGTAAGCGGGTTTCATCACGATGTTTTCCGCACGAGACATTATTTTTAAATAGTCTAAGAGTTAAGTGCTATTTATAAGCAACAGCGTAAGTCATAGGCTTTTAACCGCACGCAATGTCAAACGGTATGTGATGTACTGTTATAGCGTCGCGGGGTTTTACGATTTTCGTGGCACATAAATTCCTCACATTCAGTGTAAATAAAAAGTTTATGGAGAAACAGGGCTTGGACTTCAAAGGGCAGGCGGCAGCAAAAAGCATTCTATGTAACTTTCGTAAAATTTATACATGACCAAAGTCAAGTCAAAAGATATTTAGAACAAAAAATGCATTTTTAAACGTCATGTACACATAATACAAATAAAAATAAAATACGGTTTTTTTTTACACTTAATAGATCTATGTTTGGCCACTATCTCGCCTGATGTGAAGCGATGATGTGGCCTAAGATGGAGCACATAAATATAGAGAGAGACGGCAGTTGAGCGGCTACTCAGACCCGTCTCCCCGATGGTTCACCGAACATCATCCCGAAACACGACTAGGTCGCTTGACGTTAAAAACTAATTAGAAAAATAAATTATTTTCAAAAAAAACTAAACCGACTTCAAAACCACAAATGGCACTCAAAGTGAAAAATAAATTAATATAATTATCATAAGCGCTACCCACTCATATATTTGAAGTCGGTGCCAGCCAAGTCTAATAGGTAGCAGATAAATATGTATATAGTAAGTACTACTTGTAGGTAGTATCTATCTACTACCTTTTAGACTTGTCTGGCACCGACTTCAAATATATGAGTGGGTAGCGCTTATGATAATTATATTAATTTATTTTTCACTTTTGAGTGCCATTTGTGGTTTTGAAGTCGGTTTAGTTTTTTTTGAAAAATAATTTATTTTACCCTTTTTAGTGAAAAACAAGTTTTAATTAAATTAATTCAAAAAGTTTTTAAAGACAAGCTTTTATGATCTAGAAGCCACATCATGACAAAGTTTAAAATGGGATATCACAATTAAATGCATGTACAAAAAAATTTCATGTCTGTCCTATTCTCTGTTGAGGAGTTCCCTCGCCAGAAGTCAATCCTGGGTGAATCTGCCATATCATGATGGAATTTAGAACAGGCTATTATGGTTTAATCCATTTACGAAATGTTGTGTCTGTACTATTCACCGTTGAGGAGTTCCCTCACCGGAAGTCAACCCTGGGTGAAGCAGGTGAAGCAGTCGAATACAAAACCTCCACCTTAAGAAAGTTTGGTTACGAAAAAAACAAGAACCGACTTGAAGATTAAACTTATATTTTTTGTTTTTGCTATTTTTTTCAAAAACTACTGAATGAATTTCGATAAAATTTATATGGGACCACCTTTGAAGTATTACCTACCAATCAAAAAAAGAATCATCGAAATCAATGCATAATTGGCGGAGTAATCGCGTAACAAACACACAAAAAAGAAATAAAAAAAAAAATTAAAAAAAAACATACCGTCGAATTAGGGCATGCAAAACCGGTTTTCCGGTTTTGCGCAAAACCGGAAATCGGCCAAAATTTTACGATTTTTGAAAACCGGTTTTGAGAGCCAAAACCGGAGCTCAGCTCCGGTTTTCCCATTGTTGAGTAACAATTAACGTTTCGATTTTTATCAACATTGTTTTCGAACACTCTCAAAAAATAATTAATTATGAGGCATCAAATGTATCCGAACCGACCGAACACATCTTGCATCCACCCACTTACACGCCTCCCTCCACTACCCCCGGCCCCTTCACCCGTAACCCGCCAGGCTGCGCCTGCGTTGTTGCAGTAATACCCTTACCGGGAGTGCAAGTGCGTGTCCGCCGCCCTCGCGTGCGACGCTAGGACAAAATGTGAGTATTTACTTAGTTATTAATTTATTATATTTTGTGTCTTTTAATGTACATTTATGTTGAGCTCGTGGATGAAACCACACAAAGGGCGCAATTACATCCAGTAGTTGCTGCGTTAGCCCGAATTATATTACATTATGGTTCACCACTTGTGACAGCAAGCAAGATTTAATTAAAACTTGTGTTTTATTATTCGTGTAATATAATCCCCGCATGTTGATATTGGGAAGGAACCTTGTCACAATAACAGCTGCGTGACGAATCCCTCCGCACAAAAGGAAAGCTATTGGAGAGCGATTGGTGGCCAAGATGGCCGCCAATCCCAATATCAACGTGCGGGGACTATATAGATAATTTCTCAGAACAGAACCGAATCAAAAGTCTTTGATTCGGTTCTGTTCTGCGCCGTTTGGATTGTCGTTCTATCGAATCCCGTTTAAAGAATACGTGAATACCTATTTGGAGGACGACCGAACGACAATTAAACGTCAACGATATTTGTCTTGTTTGATTTACGTGAATCAAGGTACAGAGGGCCTACCATGACGTGCTAAAGCGTGAATCTTTCGAGCGAGAAAGAGGGATGGAGCTATACACCTTTTATAGCTTTATCCCTCTTTCTCGCCCGGAAGATTCACGCTTTAGCACGTCATGGTAGGCCCTCAGGTGTAATTGCGCCAAAACGTAAGAGTAGAACTCTTGTGCCAATTTTTCCAAGTCTTAGAGAAAATGATTTTTACAGATTTAACATATATAAAAATCAATTTCTCTAAAAATCTTAATTTGTTATGTTTACGTTATTCCTATTAATAATAATGTTTACGTTATTATAATATTTCCTTTATTAGTAATAACGTAAACATTAACCAAAGTGACAGAAGATATTTTTTAACCATAAACTAGTCTAGTCACCTCTAGTGTTAACGCACCGAAATGCGCGGAATTTTAGCTAGAACCACACTATTAAAATTCGACGCCACGACGACGACACGCGTTTTCATTGGTTAGCGTTTAAAAAGACATTACAAGATGAACTGTAGCCAATCAGCATGCCTTAAACCAGAGCCACAAGGCCGACACGCGACGTGAGGACACGCGTCAACACGTCAAATGATGCATGCACCATTAGGCTACAGTTCTCCTAGTAGTGTAATTTTAAAACGTTTAACCAATGAAAACGCGTATTGTCGCGTCGGGTGGCGTTTTAATGGTGTGGTTCCAGCTTTATTTGACGTGTTGACGTGACGTGGCATCGTGGTCTGGTACTGGCTTTAAAAATGTCTAAACTGAATGCATGGAAAAAAATGTATTACCTAATAACACATCAAAATGCACGGAATTTAAAAACATCCTAAACTAAATAAACTTCGTCCGATTCTAATTCTTTTTTTTCTTTTAGGTCAACTCCAAAAAATATTCAATACACCGATTTCCACAAGAGCAAGACATCAAATAGTATATGGAAACATTTTCTTCGAGCAACAGATGGACAGTCCGCAAAATGCAAAACATGTGACAAAATCATAAAAACTGGTGGTGGTTCCACTACCGCTTTACACACGCATTTTCGATCAGTACACTCAAATATAGCTTCAACTTCAACCGATTCTACTCCATCAACATTTCGGGCGGCTGATACTCCAGTTTTGGAAGAAAAACCACTTGTAATGGAAACAAAGAAGCGAAAACTAATGACAGACTTTTTTAAGTCAAGCGATTCTATGGAGGTGGTCGTCTCTCGAATGACAGCATTAGACGGCTGTACCTTTAGATTGTTTACAGAAAGCCAAGACCTACGACGCCTCTTCAAGAAAAGTGGTTTGGAACTCCCGAAATCACCAAACACTATCGCAAAGGTAGTCTTGAATCAAACAGACGAATTAAAAGCAGAGATAAAAAACAAAATATTAGTCCTAAAACAAGCTGGGCATAGATATTCAATAACGTTAGATGAATGGACATCATTGAGGAACAAAAGATATATGAACGTAAATTTACATTCCATTGCTTTTGGAGGATTTAATTATAAAAATCTGGGGATTGTGAAAATCACTGGTTCAATGTCAGCATTGAATGCACTAGACATATTGCGAGCCCACCTTGCAAAATTTAACGTATCTTTAGATAAGGACATTGTGTCAGTAACAACCGATGGTGCGAGTGTGATGGTAAAGATGGGAAGATACATTAAAGGATATCACCAGATTTGTCTCGCTCACGGTATCCAGCTAGCGGTGATCGATACTCTGTATAAAAAAAGTAGCGAACCCGTACAACGTGCAGCAGGGTCTATTCAGGCATCCCCTACACACGCACAAGACGACTCTGAATCAGAAAGCGATAGTGACGACGAACGAGCTGAAGATCTCAGTGGAGGTTTAGAAATTGAAACCCCAGCTGTTACATCACATCCAGAATTGTACAGGGAAACAATCACAAAAGTTCGCAAACTGGTCAAATCTATAAGAAAATCCCCTCTAAAAGCTGACGCATTACGGGTCTATGTCTTGGAGGAACACAAAAAAGACATACAATTGCAACTAGATTGCCGCACACGATGGTCAAGTATGTCAGATATGATCGGAGTGTTTTTAAAAATTAAAAACTCAGTCCTCAAAGCCCTGATAGATTGGAAGACTGAGATATCTTTTTCCGAAGAAGAAATTCGAACTCTGTCTGAAATTTACAACAGCTTGAATGTTGTCAAACTCGCTGTTCTGTCCTTGTGCCGACGTGATGCTACGCTGCACACAGCTGACACAACATTAAAATTTATGTTTAAGAAGCTTGACGAACAAAACAGCGTTTTGAGTCTCAAGCTAGCGACTAATTTGAGAAGTCGCATAAAGCAAAGACGTCTCCTTCTAGCAGGTGTTTTACACTATTTACATGATTGGGAAGACTTCTCCGCCCAAGATGATGATGACACATTTCCGAAACCCAATGGTGCTGAAATAACTGAAACTATCATCAAATTGTTGCAGCAGCTAAAATATAAACCCGAGGACACAGACACCATCACCGCATTCACCGCAGTTCTCACCGAGCAGTCCATACCTTCGCAATCGTCATCATCTGACGCTGAAGAGCTAACTCTTCAAGAGCAGCTAGAGAAGGAATTACACAAATGCAAGAGAAAGAGAACCCCCAAAAATCGATCAGATTTCGACCTGGCTGGGTTCGTAAAAGTAGAGCAAGCCATGTATGAAAGCGGAGGGCATCGGGGTGTGTATCTCACCGAAGCATATAATTATTTATTATGTGTTCTACCAACAAGTGTTGAGAGTGAAAGGGTGTTTTCGAGTGCTGGGTATTTCTGTAACAAAATAAGAAGTTCGCTGTCTGATCGAATGTTGGATGCACTTATATTCTTGAGATCACATTATCAAGAACAGTGATCTCTTGAAAAGAAGTGATTTATGCTTTATTTAAATTAGTATACATAGTTGATTATTGATCTCTTTTTTAGTGCAATATGAATCATATTATAATAATGTTATTTTGTAGTTCGTCTTCAAAGTTACAAAAATGTTGATTTTTTTGGTAATTGTGGGTGGCTGTGTTTAATATTTGAAGATGCTGATTGTGTTTTCTATGTTTAAAATATATATTTTTATAGCAGATTTAGCAGAGATAGCAGACTTAATAGGTACCAAAGATACCAAAAACTTACTTGTTGTTGATTTGATCTCAGTTAATTAATCTTTATACTATTATAAGTTCATTGTTATCTGTACAATTATTATGGTTTGGATTAAAAAGAAATGTATCATACAATTTGTTTTATTTGTAGACTTAGAGGGTATTTAAAAAAAATGGTGTCTCTTTTTAAATTATATTACATTAGATTTTTTTTGCTAAAACCGGACCTAGCTCCGGTTTTCGGTTTTGGTCCCAAAAAAACGATGTTCAAAACCGGTTTTGAGGACTTTCCGGTTTTGCATGCCCTACGTCGAATTGTAAACCTCCTCTTTTTGAAGTCGGTTAAAAAGGTAAGCATGTCTACCCATTTCTTTCCCATACTCCGATTGAAGTCCGGGCCCAGAAAAGATAAGCGAAATTAGTCGGCTCAAGCCGACCTCGGCGTAGAGAGCACTTTTTCGTATGACGTGTACAGCAGACCTTGGCTGTCAAAAGGTTGGAGACATCATAAACTATGAGAAGCATAATCCTTCAGTCACTGGTGGTAGGTTTCTCGTATGGCCGTCTGGGTGGGTAACACCGTTTTGCCAGTTATTCAGCCGCCAAGCAGTAGTGCGCAAGCATTACTGTTTCGGTTTGAAGAGCATTGCAGCCAGCGAAATTACTGGGCATTATTACTCAACGGCTAATTGTCTCAGGGTGACGAGCGCAGTGCAGCGCCGCGCAGGATTATGCAAAACAATGTTATGCAAAATAACAGCAACAGCACCACCGTAATTGTTATGGGCTGACGTACTGCTTACCATCAGGCAAACGACCAGCTCGTCTCGTCATTCAGATACATAAAAAAAAACAGTTTGTTACATTTACCTGTGCATCTCAACAACCAGCGCTTTCATCTCATCTCTGACGCCCTTGTCTCGATCAGCCAGGAGTATAGGAATCTTCTTGACCATCGGTTTGATGGCTATCACTTTGTTACCGAACTGCTTGAGAGATTGATTCAGTGCCGCCGTGCACGCGGCCACGACTTTAGGGTTCTTCTGTTCCATGCCTTTTAGCAGCTCCTCTTCAACAGCTTCATGCTTCTCTATCTCTACATACATTAGTGTCACCTGTGAAAAAAGCATATCAGCTAAATTCAGCATTCTAGTTTTTTTTTATGTAAGTAAGTGTAAGTCGTTCGCCTAATGGTAAGCAACACGCGCATAACATTTCATCATTTTGTTCACAAAATCCTACTTGGCACTGCACTGCGCTCGTCACCCTAAGACAATAGTTCTTAAGTCTCAATGCCCAGTAATTTCGCTGGCCACAATGTAAACCAACACAGTTATGCTTGCGAACTACGACTTGTCGGCAGAATAACTGACAAAGCAGTAGTACCAACCTATATAAATAGGAAAAGCAATCCAGCAGTAGATAGTCCATCAAGGCTGATGCTGTTAGATATTTAGATAATTTTAACAGATTTGTTTAAAATAAATACTAGGTATGATACTCATCATAAACAGCCTATATGAGTCAACAGCAGATCTGGACGTAAGCCTCTTCTAAGGCAAGCCACTGAGCCAAATCTTCGGCCCTTAAAAAATAAACAAAGATAATAAAATGAAAATAAGAAACGAAAGAGAAAAGAAATTCTTCTTGTGTACTTGCTGTCAAATATCGCCCTGCACTACACTTGCAATTGAGTCAAAGTTCTTATTACCTGTAACGCAAGATCCTTTGTCTTAGTTTTAGGCGCGGCGATGCACTTGGCGACGATGCCTGACATCACCTCGCCGGTCGTTTTTCCGGCATGTCCGCAGTTTTCCACGAACACTAGTGCCGCTTCTAGACCTAAAAATAAACAAATATTCAACAGTTATGCCTAGGTCTAGGTATATTCTGGTAATGCAATTTTATTGAGACTTGGGGCTTACTATCACGCTAACGGCTCGTCTTCTATCATAGCCTTTCGATTTTTAAATGGACCCGTCGCAGGGTTTTTTTTACGCTATAGAGTCAAATTTCGATCGTCCCAAGCCACTTTAGATTTTATTCTTACATACTTAGGTTAATTTTTGTTCGAAGTCTTGATTTTACCGAATCTTGACAAGAGTTCACTCTTCAGTTCAGTCTTCGATATAACATAGATACCCTCAAACATGAACGGTCCAAAGACAACATAAAGCAGTGGTTAATTCGAAAGAAGACAAATATGCTTGGAACATTCCACTTCTGCAAAGTAGCCAACTGGTACATAACATTGTAGAAAATCAAAAATTGTAATAAAATCTCCAAAAAAAATGACCCTCAGTTCTTGTCGTATCTTCTGAGTCGTGATTCTTTTTCCGATGCGGTGGTAGACTCATAGTGATAATTTGATGTTCGTAAGTGCGTCTGTGATGCCAAAACTGAATAAAAAGATTTTGATTTGAAAGTTTTGTTTTTGGTTACGTTGACCTTCGAATTTTACACTAAACCGATGTAAATATACAAAAAATAGTCAGAACTGAATTGGAAAGGTCATTACCTCATAGCATTTGTCATAAAATCAATACGAATCCAATGAAACACTCATCAGTCTAAGCCCTAATAAGATCGGTTTCGGGTCGATACCTGTGTTAAACCCACGGACAGCACGTGAATAAGCAACGCCGTACACATGCGTATACAAACGTGGCCCAGCCATGGCTTTCAGAATGATCTTGGACAATTGGATTTAAGTGAACACACACGTGAAGGCATTAAAGCATTAACGAAACGTTTTACACGTGACTTGCTTTGATTTACTTGGTTATTATCCTTTTGTAAATTAAGCTTCATAAGAAATGACATTAATCCTGTTGAGTTTCTAAGAAGTTGTTTGAACTTAGAAATTGGATGCCCTATTGAATGGCTTTTAATTAGACATGCGCAAAACAGTGCATTGAAAAGCAATGTGATATGGCATCACATTTCGTACCGAGTAATATTTCATTATTTCATCACCCCAAACATCACCTGAGATGATCGCGTCGGACGCACTATAACTATCACTTGTGTGATATTGTAATGGAATGCTCGAATGCAATAGCAAGTGATAGTTATAGGGTATATACATGAGATAGCGAGTTACTTATTTTTTTGTGACTGGAGCGAGTACATCAAATCAAAATAACAATATCGTTTTGAGGGAGAGGTTCAAAACATTCAAAAATTACGGGCGGGGGCGTTGCCAAAATAACCTATTGTCGCCTTAATTTTCTAGTAATACGGTTCTAAATGCAAGTTCAATCAAGAGGCAGGCAGGGCGCACGTGCGATGAAGATCGCTTCCTCTCTCGCAGACGCGCGCGCGGATAGTGACAGTGAGGCATAGACTCGATAGATATAATACAACGAACAGAACAGTGCACTGTGTGATGCTATGGTGTAATGCTAGGTATGACGTGTAATGCTTAATTTAGTCGAGTAATATGTAATGCTACAGTACTCGATCGGGTAATATTACGCGTAATGCATCAATCGCATTACTTACACATGTCTACTTTTAATGCAACTAGGCCTAGCGCACTCCGCACTATAGGTACGAAGCTACAAGTACATAGCCGGGCACCGACGGATGGTCGCGCGTCGTTACACGTGCAGTTGCACGTGTACGCGCAACAAGTTACGGCCAGCAGATAGTTAATTTAAATAAATAAATACGCCCAACGATCACATGCATAGATCCTAGCCCCTAACTAGGATTCCCTGTATCTAGGGAACCAAAAACTATGAGAACCATGGTTCCACAACACCCACACACAAGTGCTTGCACTTTTTTTTCTTTGCATAAACATTTATCTCGTCGCGGGAATCGAAATCATCAACCAATCGAGCAACTTCAGTGGTGTATGAGATTTAAGCCAACCTGCCCGACCACTACACCACAAAGGCTGTCAATTATGTTCCAGACAGAGTTCAATTGACTGTAGTAATTACGTACACTCTTCCTTGATCAAGATAATCTGAACTCAAGGGGCTTGTTCAGTGTTCAATGACTTCAGTCATATACATATACCTACGTGTTATCTTGCATGTAGAAATATGCGGAAAGAAAGCGCAAGCATTTGTTTCGAGTCTTGGTTTTGTGGGGCCATGATTGTCCTTGTAGTTCCTGGTTCCCTAAATACAGGGTCCCTAGTTAGGGGCCAAGATCTATTATTTATTTTTATTGATACTCCTGTGTCATATAGGTATCTTTGATATTTATGATCCTAAATTGTCAGTAAGTGTAAATATCTTCGATATTTATGATCCTAAATTGTCAGAGTTACTTAATTAACCGACTTCAAAAAAGAAGGAGGTTCTATGTTCCAATGTATATATTTTTAAATGTATGTTCCGACTTCTCCGCCAACTGTTGACCGATTTAAAGAATTATTTTTGCGTAAGGATCAGTATAGCTACAAAGTGGTTGCATATAAATTTCATCGATATTTGACCTTGGACTTCGAAGATACAATGAAGTCGTTTTTTTATTGTAAAATGTATGTAATGTTTTATTTTATTATAATACGCATATAAAGCGCTTATTACATGACATGTTATTCAAGTTCCCTCACCCCGATTTAGAGTTGTATATTAGTCAGGCAGTAAGGACCCTGAATCGACGACGCCCTAGTTAGGATCTAAGGAGCCCTGAAAAACCTGTGATGTAATAAGCCTATTTAATCCTAAATCCTGAACTCAAATTCTCTTCAAGTGAAATAGGAACTACAGAGACCATTTACCTGCATTGCCCAAGCATATAACTATTCAGTGGCGCTAATATTTTGTCTAGGGAACCCAAGATTAAGGTAGCTTAACAAAGCTTAATAAGGATTAGGTTTTAATCCGATTTATACCGATTAGGTGTGATTTACGCTAAAGTAAGTAGATTTCAGCAGACAGCTTCTGTGGTAAAGTAGTTGGGCAGGGTGGCTCAAATCACATACACCATTGATGTTTCAAGTTCGATTCCCGCAACGGGACAAATGTTTGTGCACAGAAAAAATTATAAGCGCAAGCATTTGTTTCGTATCTGTGTGTTATGGGACCATGGTCTTCGTAGTTCCTGGTTCCTTGATACTCCCTGTATCAACTCTAGTAAGGGGCCAGGATCTATGTTTGTGATCGTTAGGCGTATTTATTTATTTTAATTTTTAACATATTTAAGACAAGCTGCGCCCAGCGGTTTCACCCAGTTTCTGGGATAAAAAGTGTCCTATGTTCTTTTCCAAGTACCTATCTCATGATGATGATGACGTAGGATTTCAAATTTCACAACCTATCAGTTTGTATTTGATATAAAATGGCTAAGACTCGAGGTTAAACGTCGAAATTACTCTGACCAGGTTTCAGATATTTTAGAAGTCCTTTTTTGGAGAGTTTTATATCAAATATGAATAACACTTACAATTACAAACCTTTCAAAATGTTTTTTATGTGTTGTAAGTACACAAAAAAATAAAAAATGACCTTATAAGAAACCAACCTTTCTCTTGCGCCACTGCATTGCTGTCCGTCACAAATTTCTTAATCAGCCCCAGGTATTTGTTCCATTCCGGTGACTTCTCGTCGTCAATTTGGTTGAACAGCTTGATTGCTTCTTCGTAGCCCGCCACTCGGGCCTTCCACAGCTTGTGTACACATTTGTCTTCTGTTGGCAGCTTTTTATATTCATTTTCGTCCTCCATTGTATGTCTTGTTTGTCAGTTAAATTCTATCCTATGGAAAAAAAATGTTTTTGTTGTAAACCTAAAAGTTCAGCGGGTAAAGAAGATTTATATCCTGGAATATTGAAATTCCATAGGAACACTGAAAATTTACAGAAGATGGAAGAGGCGAAATCCTTAAAAAGTTGTTAGCATGTGAAGGTGGCCTTCAGGTGGTCCATTACCCAGTCACCAGGGTTAGGCTACACATGCACACGAAAAAGAAGATTACCAATAGATGTAGATATAAAAAAGTATTTACGTATGTATTAGTCTAGAAATGGTCTGACTTCTACGTAGCGATGTGGGAAAATTGTTAGTTATCTGCTTATAATATCTTTATCATTTTATTAAATACAGTATCTGAGACCAGGGCCACACATCCACATAAGTGAATGTGACTGAGTGAAGACTGCTAATTATTTAATAGTTTAAAATAAAATAAAATAATATTAGTATTCGGATATTATAATAATTATTTGAATTATCCTTCCTTCAGTGAGTTCATTTTGTAGTTTATACAAGTGTTTATTCATGGTATACCTAAATGTTTTAATTTTTATTGGAATAAAATTTCTCTATCAAGATTTATTTGATATTGTTTTTTTTATATGTGTTTTGTATTAATATGTTGTCAAACCATGCAAATCTGTCAAGACAGCCAATTTCAGGCAGCATTATGTTGTGCAACATGGCATTAGTGTGTAACAGTATCAATACATATAATTATATTTCTTTACAAAAATTAAGTTTCATTTTTCAATGTTGCGTTCAATTAATTTTAACAGTAATATTTTCAATTGATTCTATCTAACAGTGATGTTCCCCCAAATTAACAAAAGAGCAACCATTTTAGATATATTTTATTATCCATCTGTGTTTCGGAATTCGACATTATGTTTCATAAAATGATGGAAAACTAAAACCACAGATGAATGAGTTATTGAAAATGATCATATACAAATTATACATACCTCACTTTTTTTTACAAACTGTAGTGTAGAAATACAAAATTCAACCTTGTAACTTGTATTCAGGAATTTAAGCTAAGATAGTATGTATTTATTTGATAAATTATTGATTTGAGTAACATAAAATGTTCTATAAATTGCCTAGATAAATTCTTGGTCACTTTGTTAGAAAAAGATAGAACTAGGTATGTAGAAGTTCTCTCTTTCAAGACCTATTCTTCAGCACTTCCCAGTAGTACAATTTTACTTAAATACTTACTCCATGATTAGAAAATAGTTTAAAAAACACTTTATAGGGCTAAGAAATATTATGGCAACTATTTGAGTAATGCCTATTTGACATGTAAACTTTAAACATGAAATAGCCATTCCAAGCTTTAAAATCAGATAACTCACAACAAATGTTTTGACCTAAAACTGGAACATAGACCCTTACAATTGATTTTCTTGGGGTGTTAAATGAATACATTACACTTGTAATGTAAAAAAGCGTTTTTGCCACTGTAATAATTAAAATATGTAGAATTAGAGAGAGTCCAAGGCAAAGAGAGCTTTGGTAATAGAATGCACAACTCGGCTTTAACTAAAAGAGGAATGTTTTAGTTTTGTTTTATTAATGCTGTCATTATAAAGGACAGACAGTTGGGATATAAGTAAGTAGGTATGCTTACAACTTACAACCAAGTGAATATGATCAGGTACTCATGTGCTTTTTTATCTTGATTTCATTCATAAAATGCATTTGCATGCATGAACATTGTGCAGAACACATATGTAGGGATAAGCTAAAATGTTTCACGACTATCAAGTACCACGATGTACATTAAATATACGTACCTAGCTTCCTTTCATATGACACATGATAATTATCTTTATAAGGATTCTAGTTAGCCCTGAATGTAAATGCGGTTGAATTTTACTCTTAGTATGTATGACCTTTTTTACCAAAGTAGTTTCCCTACGAAGGTCAAATCCCTCAAACTTAGTAAGGCTCCTTAATTGAATTTAGTAGTGAGTACTGGTAAATACAAATTAATGGAAACAACTGCCAACAGTATTGATAATGACTTTCTTGTTTGTATCTTTTGTCATAGTATTTGAGTCACCGAAGGAATAAGTAAATTAACGTGACACATGCGCAAAATAGAGTCTACATTTTAGGTGCCAATTTTCTTACGCGTAGGCGGGTATTTTTAGAGCTTATAAGGCATAGTATGCAACTGTAGTACGTTAAAACATTAAATTAATTGACGATTCAGCTTCACTTGGTGTCGATCTCAAATGGCTACCTAAATGATACTGCAGAACGAATTATTAATTGCTGGCCGGTTCATTTATGGCCGTACCCGTTGTGCGAGATGTGAAATTAGATCGCATCTGCATTGACTGCGATCTCGCGACAACGGTCACTTTCTCGCTTTACAAACAAATCTACCTCAAATGTCACGAAACTTACCGTTAATTTGTTATCCTCCAGAACTCCTCGAGATAAAACAATGCTAATATAATCTCAACGATATAAAATGCAGTAAACTCACATTATCTAGCGGCAAGAAATATTTTAACCGACAAAATGAAATGTCTTTTTCTTTTCCGTCGTCGTTTTTTTTGAGTTTGCGTTGCGAAATGAAAATGGACGGAAGACCAAAGTTACCAGCTTTGAACGAATTCCCTACATTTTTTACTTCCTGTCAAAGTTCAATATCCTTGTAAAATTAGAATTTTTGTTATTTTATGCGAAACCTACCTTGACCAATAAATTTACAGGAAACGTTCAGTTCAAAAAATTTGCCCGTGTTCATAATATCCTTGTCGCATCCTGTATACTTATGTTTTAGCATTATATTCTGTGGATATAGTCTATCCAAAATGAGTTGACATTTCATGGTAACTACTATACCAACTGTAATTCTGTTTTCTTTTTTTAAAGGCAATAAAGTGTTATCTATCTATAAATCTATCTACTATAGTCTATCAAGTACATCTTGATTCCTTGAATAGAATGTCAGATGCTAGCGAAGTGGAAAGCCAATATTTGTATGAGCGACATGTCAAGACTATATATTATTGCGACACAAAAATGAAAAATAATTGGTTGTCTTGCAATTATAATCGTAATAAATTAGAGCGCTTTCCTTAAAAATAATTAAATTAATACTTAACGTTCAAATATACATGAATTTAGTTATTTTTCTTCACACGGATCAGTTGTTCACGCATCTTCACAAGGACATATCAGTTTGAAGAAATTATAGGACAGTGGTAAATCGATCAAAGGTTAATCAACAAATTGAAATCCATGAATAGACATTGATTAAATAAAGATAAATGGTTATTTCATGTTCAAAATAAATCTCCATTTTATCATAGAAATCAAAAATATGTATATACACTAGTTACAAGCAAAATTTTCATTTTTTTGTAACAATGTAAAAAACTCATTCAATATCTAACGCACATTAATCTCGCCTGGATCTAAAGTGTTCCAACACTATCAAACTATTTTTGACACGTGTCATTCGAATCAAGCTATATTTCATTTGATAGATTTTAGGATACTTATCAGTTTTATGACTCGCCCATTATAGTTTTCTTTATAAAATCAACATTTACGTTTATGTACCTTACCTTATTAATTCCTCGCTTCGCAAGCGAACACCAATACTAATTAGGTAGTTCGATGTATTTATATTATCATAAAGGAAATGCAACAAGTGGAGCTCTCAATATTTGGCTACTCGTTTTTGACAAACCATACAGTGCCATTGATGAACACGGCCAAAATTGGAACTGAATGTTACCTGTAAAATCATTGGTCAAGGTAGGTCTCGACGTCACCGTACCGTCAATACACGTCATCCACGTTTCATGATCATGGAATTAAATTTATTTACACAGCTGTCAAATAAATCCACAAAGATTCTTGGGATATTCGTTTATATCATGGCAACATATTTTGAACGGTTACTCACTTTGTTCATTTTGCTTCACTCTTGTGATTGTCTATGATTTATTCGTTCAATCATTTGTTCATTCATCATTCAATCGAACTTGGTTGTCAAACGAAAAATTAAAATTCACAAACAGTTTTTTGAACTCAAGCGAGCGAGACGTGTGTCGCGTTAACTTTTGTGACTACTGTGCGTTCGCAGTTCAGCCGATGAATGTTGTAATCCCGCTCAATGCTGACAATTCGCGTTTATTTTAGCAGTTTGTGCGTGGAGACGATGAAATGATGTCGAATTGGTTTTAACAAGACGACTGATATTGTTTTAACAAGAGACTAAATAAACAGTTGTGTTGTGTTTTGGTTTCGATTGGGGTGGAGAATTGAGAGCCAACGCAAGGGTTTCAACAGCTGTTCGTGCATAGTATGATACATATTGTGAGTACATTGCTTTTTTTAAAACTCCATTATGTATTTATAGTGTACTTCGCTGATGCCGCCGTCAATTATGTTAAGTTTATTGCTGTATTGTAGGTATAGCGTTAGGTATGTTTTTCTTTGTTTACATATCCACTTCTCGATTTTATGTGTACTATACTACTTCTATTATCTAATTGCATTTTGTTCTCAAGACCTATTCCCCTGATACTTTTATTAGCTTTTAATTACTTCTAGAGAATTAACCTTCCCCATTAGTAAAATTCTATTAAGTAAAAATAATATATCAAAATCCTGATCTACCTTCACACTATCTTCATGTGTAGGCTTATAATTTGCTTTTTATATTCAATTGTCAAATTATTTTGTACCAATAGCGGCTAGCCCCAAACAAAATAAAATAAATAAATAAATTTATTTAATCAATAGTTGCCCTTCCTCCACAAAATAGGTAGGCAGCTCTCACATCAAATTAAATTCAAATCTAATCACCATAACTATAAAATAATAGTTAGTTATGAGCTTGTGGGCTGTGGTCACAAAACAGATAAGGTTTTGTGCTGTGGTGCCTTGTTGATTTTATACCTAGTTGTGTCTTGTATGTGTAACTTACCTATGTAAATTTTAGGCTGAAGCAGAAATGCAAAAAAGTGTCATTATTCTATGTTAGATGTGTCTAGCAGACAGCCTTGGGAGAATGAATAGGTAGATTTGCAACACCAAGCATTACAAATTTTGCTTCTTAACCGCATACATTTTATTAAATAATAGTTTGAGATGTAGGCACCCACTTTAGTGTTCCAAACTATACAATACATGGTGAGTTTTTGAGCAGGGATGGCAGCTGTCGTAACGGTTAGAGATAGAATAATTTGATGTTATAAAATTATCTTTGAATGTATAAAACGTGCACAGGTAGGTACTTATTATATATAAGGATTTTTCGAAAAAAGCGTCTTTTCAGTCTAAAATCATTTTTTCTCGGAATTGCATTGTGACTCTGGTAAGGAACATAAACTTGTATAGGGATTTTTTTATAAAGTTGCTAAGGCTTGTTGATACTAAATATTATAAGAATTCTCATAACTAAAAATCAATAAAAACCAAAACAAATAATTTTATCCTTGTTCAAAATCTCACCCTGTATAGTACCTATATATCTACTGTAAGTATATATATATAATACCTAATTTTTTCAAGAACACAGTTGACAGTTGTAGACCCTAAGATGATTAAACCTATAAGATCTGAGTCATGCATCACTTCTATACCGTAATTATCTCTTCTGTGTCATTGGCTACATTGGATTAATAATATTATCATATCAACTCGAGGAGGTTGAATAAAACTGCTATCACAACTTGCGTGCCAATACCATAAAAAATTAAATCCATAATAAATAAGATGTTTGATTGAGTAACACAAAAAAACAATGGAATACAACAACTATTAATGTAGATTGCCTCTGTGGTGTAGTGGTTGAGCAGGTTGACTCAAATCTTATTCACCACCGAGGTTGTGGGATGTATTCTGCATCAGGACAAATGTTTGTGCATAACAAAAAAAACGGAAGTATTTGTATCGTATCTAGTTGTTGTGGGAACATGGACCTCCTAGTTTCTTATTCCCTTGATCCAGGGAATCTTAGTTATCAGGATCTATATGTATGTGATGGTTGGGCGTTATTATTATTACCTACATGCCTGCCTTTTTTTTCTGAACTGAGTGATGAGACGAGCAAGTTGTTCGCCTGATGGTAAGACCCACGCCTACCCATAACAATTGCTGTGCCACCCAGAACTTTTAAAAACAGAATAATTAATAGTATAGGTAGTAAAGGTACTATCTTTGTTATTTTTCTATTGGTACACGAGTACTCAAATATTTCTAAACTAGCGACCCGCCCCGGCTTCGCACGGTTATTATACATATAAACCTTCCTCTTCAATCACTCTATCTATTAAAAAAAACCGCATCAAAATCCGTTGCGTAGTTTTAAAGAGTTAAGCATACATAGGGATATAGGGACAGAGAAAGTGACTTTGTTTTATACTATGTAGTGATAGTGTTGTTTCTTAAAAATATGTTTTTTTTTCATTAAGCAATTAGTAACTTTAATCCCTTAAAAATCCTTTATTACATTCACATGTAGTATTCAGATAGGTACTGCACCATCCAGAATCCAGTATGATATCTAGGTAGGTACTTATAATAACTACAATCTTTCTCTAGTGCAAAGTTTACTTAATTTTACACTGTAAACTATGCTTACAGATAAGATATTTAAACCAAGCCACACCGCTTCCTATTTTTTTTATCTCAAAAATCGAGTTTTTTTTATGTAACTGAATGACGAAACGAGCTGGTCGTTTACCTGATGGTAAGCAATACGCCAGCCCATAACAATAACAGCACCACACAGAACATATAAAATATGAATAGGTATATATATATATAAAATATAAAAAATATTATATATATAGAATATGATTTTACGATTTAAAAAATCATCTACCTACCTTACGCAATAAAATTAAATTTACGTATGCGTACATAACATGCACCAATAAAGTGGAAACAAAACTCTAAGTAGTTAGGTACAGTTAGAAAAAGTAGGTTTATAGACTTTGTCTGTCTGTCCGTCTGTTCGTCTGTCACCAGGCTGTTATTCATGAACTGAAATATTCACAGATGATGTATTTCTGTGGCCGCTATAACAACAAATACTAAAAAACGGAATAAAATAAATATTTAAGGGGGCTCCCATGTAAGAAACGTGATTTTTTTTGCCGTTTTTATACATAATGGTACGGAACTGAGTGCGAGTCCGACCCGCACTTGGCCGGTTATTAGAGTTACCCTCGCAATAATATTATAAATACAAAAGTTTGCGAGTGAGTATGTGTGTTTGTTAGTTCTTAACGCTGTAAGGGCTCAACGGATTTGATTTAAATTCGGAATGGAAATAGCTTAAACCCTGGATCAACACAAGCTAAACTAAGCTTTTTATCTCGCAGACGTGATCCCAACTTCACGAACACGATAAAATACACAAGCTGTTTTCGAGATTTTCCTTTTCCCCTTATCATGAATCAAAATGGCTATTGATCTGCCTGATGTTCCTACTTTAAAATTAGCGACTTCGTTTACGTGAAGGAACATTTAACACCAATCAAGCGCGTTAGAACAAAGCAACAAAACTTCTAGAAGAAACCGGTGGAAGGCTTCCCATCGTTTGCAATTATCGTCATTACAGTGCTAGGCCACAGATTAAACAGCAGTTTGTAATTAAACTCTGTATCGACAGTAGCAACAGGCAAAAAGATAATTGAATTGTCGATACTAAAAACACGGGAACGCGGAAATAAGGCAAGCTGTTAAATTCTAAGGCCAAGAGAAAATTGCATTTCGTTAAGAGCTGTAGAATCTTCGCTTTTAGCAGTTTGTAGGACTCCATGAGGAAAATTATGTTTTTTGTGATAAATGAACATTTTTACAGGCCATCAAATTGAAATCCTTGAACAATATCAACTCACTCTAAGGCTAAGTGTTAGTAATATCTAAAGGACTTAAAATGACACATCGGTGTCTTTCATTGAGACTTCCTACAATTAATGACCAAACGAACTTACCTGTACGTGAAGTTTGATCATAATTATATGAGCAGCTTCATTCCAAGCGATTTATAATAAATGCCCTAACCCAAAAAAGTAAACTTTAAACGTTTTTTGTTTTTCTATAAACAAAATTAAAGTAAGATGGCGGCAACACCACACCTGTCATTGGGGTGGGGTTGAGTGATCAAGAAAAAATGTCTTTAAACAAACCGTGCAAGGCTGTGACGTGGGGACTTGACTATAATGTGTAAACATAATCGCTAAGAATGAAGCTGCGAAATATAACGGAAACTAAATCAAGTAGGTACCTACTTTAATTCGAAGACATGAGCATCTTGAGAAGCGGCACCAGCTCTCTTCATCCTTTCAAAACCTCTACCGTAAAACGTCAGAACAGCAGAATCGGTCTACTTGTGGATTTTTTGTTTACCAACTAAGGCCGACCAGGCCTCATACCACTCCTATTTAGATAGGTGATCAAACCAGTTATCGGCTACTGACTGCCGCCCTAGATAAGCGTGCCGCAAAGCCTAAGGATTCCTTTGGATATGCTGCACTTTTATCTAGGACGGCAGTATAGCATCGGTAAGCAGCAAACATCTGGGAGAATGCGTTAGGCATGCTTATTTGGGGCAGATTGTTCACATAGAAGCAGCTAGAATTAAATGTTTGTTTTGACGTTTATATATAAACTTTTGGCTGGGTGCGTGGACGTTTATTTAGCTGTTAACGATTTTTACGACTCAAATAGAACAATAGTAGTTTTAATAAAAACACACTCGGTTATATTCACAATGTACAAGTGTTGCTTATTTGACGAGGTCAAACCATATCACGCACGGGTTGACGACACAAACATGTACTTACTTGAATAAAATTGTGTATAAAGTGTAGACTGAAGCCAAATATTATAATTATATTATGCTAGAGTCTAAAGCATCTAGTTTAGAGATCACTGGATGTTATAAACGGGATATTTATCCCTTGATCATAATCATCATCATCATCCTCATCCGTTCTTCGTGATCAAGGCTCTTGCACTTGCAACAGCGTTCACCATGCTTTTTAAACTACAAGAGCCATGATCAGGAACTTTGATTGATTGATGATGATGATTATGATCAAGCCGTAAATATCCCGTTTCTAAAGTGAACATTGACATTCAGTGATCGTCATTGAATCCTACGACTTACTATGTGTATGGTAGTACGATTTACTATGAATTTTGTATAATCAACTTCTTTGAACGGAAGTGTAGGTTAAATGATGAATCAATGTGCCTATAGTACTCGACGACAAAAGCAAATGGATGAGCTGTACTGAGATAGTAATAATATTTATCTTGCAATTACCCAGTAATACGAGCTAGCTTCTAGAGTTAGCGTAGATAAATATAATGCCTAGTCACAGTAACTGTATCTAGGTCTTAGCTTACATGTGTCAGGTCACGTAGAAGGCTTTAAGATACCAGTCAGAGTGCGCTTTTCGGAATTGTGTTGTATGTACATTCATTTATAAACGACTATCCATTTATCGTCGGTCAATCAGTCACAGTTAATAATAATAGTACGTCATAATTATTAATTATTTTCAACAAAAATAGGTCTTTGTGGTGAGTACTTGGCGTGTACTTACTTGAGCCGAGCTGGACGTGAGAGAGGTCACGTAGGATCAGGCAGACTCACTTGGATTGCAGCTGGCGGAGAGAGAAAAGAAAGAAAAAAAACATATATTCAACAAAAAAAAAAAAAGAAAAAGACACGCGTAAGATAAAATACAAAAACAGAGAGAAAGAATACTTATAACAAAACAAGACGATACGAAATAGATGAATAGATGAAGTTTGTGGTGCCAAAAGGGACTATAGCGCAGCACAAATGTCTAAAGAGAATGTTCTCCATTCCTCTCTTGTCTACTAAACTTCCTTAAATGATTCAAAAGAAATTACTGAGTCTCAGGGTAAGCAACCTGAAACTCAGCAGCTAAAAAAACAAAAACAAAAAAGCTAAAAACGATGTTCTAGTTGGCGCTGTAACTGTTATCCAGGACGTGTTGCACAAGGTACTCATCTCGCCACTCAGTTACAAAAAATGCACAGTGTGCAAAAGTTGACTTTAATTAAATAGATTGGTCACGGCAATAGTATTTGTACCATATGTAAGATCACGTAGCAACGGGCACACCTCTGACTTGGATTGGCCTGGATTGCTGCAGTGGGCATCTTGTGCATGCAGCGGCCATGTTGGTGAATCATGCTGCATTCAATGCACTCGTACGGTGTTGCGAGAATGGGAGGTTCTCCCACCTAACAATGGGCTTTTAACGCAGCATCTTCAAAGCATTGCAACTCTCGTAAGATATTCCTTTAATTCAATTTCAGTTCATTTATTGACCAAATTATAACAATGTACGTTATATTAGGCATATCATTATTAATCAAAATTACTTAATCAATTATAATCAACTTAAAATAAGATTTTTTTAATATGTATAGGTATAGGGGATTAAAAAATTAAATTAAAAAAATTAAAAATTATTTATTTCATAATAGTACAGATTACAATTTGTTGAGACTCTAGCCACCAAACTAGGTATTGACACACCTGTATCTTGGCAGTTAGCTTCTTCCCAGCTTTGTTCTGGCTCTTGTACATATAGTTTAGTTAAATTTAAATTAAATTAAGTAAATTAAATTTAGTTGATTAACAATAATAATATCAGTATTAATTAATTATAAAAATATTACAGATTAAGAATTAATAAAATTTAGTTAAATTACTAGAGCGAATGTATTTAGATGTATGTTACAGTACGTTATTTTATTAAATTAGCATATAATGTGTATTATTTGATTAGAAAATAAACATTTTGTCATAAATACGTTTATTGTAATCAATTCTACAACTTATAAGACAATAATTATTGAATGAATTTACAAAACCAGCTGCCGGCCTTTTTATTTAATTAATTAAAGACTTAGTTAAGAGTATTAGTACTTACTTAAGAGTAATCTGTATTTTGTACCGATATTACCTTCTCTTGTCCTTCTTTAGTGTCCTTCTTACTCGATAATTGAATCCTTTCGAAAATACTAAAAGTATGCTAAAATATCTGACACCAAAAAATATTTACGTTTGTGACAACTGATTAGAACGGATTGTTCTGAAAAAAACATCGATGCTCTGTAGTTTAAATTTTAGAAAATGTTACATTTTTTCGGACTTAAAACTTCATGACATAGTTTCAATTTTTGGAAAGACTAAACCAGGTATAAAAATCTACAAAATATAAATAGGTACACATTCCTGGTTACACAAAACTTTGAAGCATTACCTTTGTGGACTCGACCGATTTTTATAAAGAGGTCAGCTGCACCTTTGATAATGCCTATGGGTGTCAGGGTATATGCTTTTTCTAAAAACCTTTGAAAGACAATAACTTAGATTAGATTAGATAGATTAGATAACTCCTTATTGTACCTGTTTGTAACTTAATGGATTTCAAGATATTTTGCTGGCCAGACAGCTGCTACTACTGTGAGTCATACCCATCCGCTAAACACTATAGGTAGGTATGTACGTAGTACAAGAGACGCTTTGGCTTGAGTGGCTCACACTGGTCCATTGTCATAAATACTTGAATGGAGTGCCTATTAACATTTCCTTTTGTAGCAATGAATACAAATCGCCTAAGGATTATCACTTACCTGCATTAGTCTATCAATGCTTGTGTACTACCTACTCATTATCTCTTGCTTTCCGCTCTTTTGGCGTTGGTCCCGTTTTCCGCCGAGTTTTCCCTGGATAACTACTAACTAAATTACCACAGAATATGTAGTTGTGTGTTTTGTAGTAATAGATTATGTAGTTAAAATTTATATTATTTTATTCCATGTGTTCTTATATGTACATGATGAAAATATTGTAATTAAGACTTGCCTAGAATAAGAAACCTTGTTATTATGGTCAATCAATGGCTATATATTATATTCTAGATAGATCTTGGTTACTAAATCTATCAATCATTAATATTGTTTTTTCATTTCTATTCTGTTTTCAAACCTTTTGTTCTCGTTTATAATTCTACATCTACTGTACATATATATCTAATCGTATTTTATATTTTTGAAAACTTAATTGGCCTTCCACTACATCTTGTATACCTATTATATTGTACCTAGCTGTAAGTTTTCCTATGGTAAAAAATTAAATAAATAAATAAATACCATCACATGCCAAATTAAAATAAAACCATGTACCCACATGTATCTATTGTATAGTATTTACTAGCCGCGCCCCGCATTTTCCCGGAATATAAAGTAACCTATGTATTAATTTCCGAATATCCCTCAAATCCATTGAGCCGTTATAGCGTGGAGAAGTAACAAACACACTAACAAACGCACACTTACATACAAACTTTTGCATTTATAATATTAATATGAGAATGTTAGTAGAATTCTTATCGTAACTTGAGTTCCTTAGACGTAAACAAAGAAAACCAGTTCAGCTATCAGTTTATATGGTTCAATGTACATAAGTATAGGTACCTAACTACCTATGTAATGATGAATAGCCTATAGAGTCAATCTGACGTCTAATCAGTCTAGTTTACAATCAGTCCTTGCAAATAGATTGATATGAGTTATAATTATCATGTTATCAATCATTCAAATTTCATAGATTTAAATAGATAAGAAGCAATCCGACAGAATAAATAATAGTAACTTAAAATAACATTTGTATGTTTAGAATGTATTGGTCTATTTACGCACACTTTTTTATGTTACTGATGGCGAGACGAGCTGGTCGTTTGCCTGATGGTAAGCAATACGCCAGCCCGTAACAGTAACAGCAGCACCGAGAATTTTACAACATACGTACATATGTATAAGATACACACACGTAGATATGTATAATTGAATACAACTAAACATGAATACAATTCTCGAAAGTTTAAAAAGTAATATTGCAAACATGTCTATGTTTGACGACTTTGTAAGAGAAAAAGTGTTTCTAGTAAGACTCGCTTGACTTTTTCTGGCTATAAAGAGAAGACATAAATTTACCGTACTGGTACTAAACCTTACTCTAGGACAACTTTCTAGCTTCCGGTAAATCTAGATTATTTGAATATTAAGTAGTTATGTATGTATGTATGTATGGTATTGAAACTCGTTTCAAGTCAATCGCACATACACATTGAGTAATATTAATCAATAGATATAATCCCTTGGGCGTCAATAATTTTGATAAGGTTCCAATATATTTGATAAGGTCCTTATTTACACCTGTTTTATAAATGCCACACAAAATGCATCTCGACACATGCTGTGTTGCATCTACGACCATAAACAACTGTAAATTAGCGCACAATATCTTACTTAATTACTTACTTCATTTACTTAATAGCTGAAACTTAGCTTACCTAACCTTATCAAAAATACATGAGCCAAAAAGCTGTCTCAAAGTGTGAACATCAGTAACATGTAACACCAATCAAAACGGTGCATAGGGCACTAGCTGCGCCCCGCGGTTCCACCCGCGGTTTCCCGGGATAAAAAGTAGCCTATGTGCTATTCCAAGTTCTAAAGTACCTACATACCAAATTTCATCAAAATCGGTTCGGTAGTTTTTGCGTGAAAGATTATCAAAGATCCATACATATAAACTTTCGCGTTTATAATATCAGTATAAGGATTGGCGTTGCCAGTTGCCAGTCACCTTATACCAAAACATACGAAGTAATTTTATATATCTTATCTCAAGAATAGTCCTCATTAAATGGCCTATTAATAACTGTTCTTTATAACCCAACACAATAAAAGAGCAACATCTAGTCATTTATCTATTTACTTCACTAAGTAAACCAATATCGCAAAGTAGTACTCCATTCGCATTGTTGTCATAGAATAAATAAAGGTACAACAGGGCACTTAGCCATCATAGAATAACTACACCCACAAGAAGCGCAATCTATGCGGTTGTGCTTAACTGGATAAGCATTCACTGGGACACATGTCAGCCTGCATTACTGAGGATTCCGCGTGGTCTGATTTCATTAGGTGATGGACGCATTGATGGAGTTATCTCATGAACTCGCGGTGAACTAACAAGTTCTCCATAATGCATTTGCTTATACTAAAATTATACTAAAATTAACAGTAGATAACTAACCTAACGCAGTGTAAGCGTCGTGTAAATTATCAGCAGGCTATTCCAACCCGGGTCAGCTAGTAGGAGTTTATGAAACGGAAGATAAAAGTAAATGCTTCTTCATCAGCCCATCATGTTTCCACTTCTGGGACACGAGCTTGCTCTTATAGAGAGAGTAAATAATCACCAAAGTAAATGCTTGAACTAATGAAATACTGACGTAACTTTGGGGAAGAAAATACTGAGAAATGTAAAGAAATAAATAATTGAATGAACGGTGACCTAGATAATTTCGCTCAAGTCAAGAATGTTATAAAAAAGGCTTAAGTGTTTTAAGATTATTATTGATCGTTAATTAAGAACGTCAAGAACATTCATATGATAAGAAGACCTACTTCAAAACCGCCGACGTGAATAGAACATTTACTAAAACCAATAACAACCTCTATGTTGGCTAATAAAACAAATTAACATATCATATGATAATATCGATGAGCCCAAAGCTTCGCATGATAATGTCGCAAGAACTGGCTCGAGCCCAGTTTTTAGCTTTATCTCCAGGTCAATGATTCTGAGATCTCTACGAAGTCAATGACACCGCATACTAAAATAACTTGACCGAAATAACGTATTTACAGAAATATTGGATTTGATATCAAAACATTGTGGAGATCGCGAAGGTCAATTTTTGATTCATAATCATAATATTTTCTGTAAACACTAACATTTGCTTAAATTACCTGTCTTCCAGTACCAATGCAATAGAACCGGTGACGAAAGTAATCATATCTCTCACTTGAAGTTAAACGCCAAGACTGCCCATAACAAGTGCTGTGCCTCTCAGAACTTTGCCAACTAAATTGATAACTGATGAGATCTCAACCCGCAGATTGTTGAATCTTTGAACCTATGCTATATGATAGCATGTCATAGCTAAGAACAAGAGGATCTATAAAGTACTTACGTAACTGCTCAAGATGACCATACCTACTCTAGTTTCTACTATCTCAAACAAGGTTAATTGGAAAGAAAAAATATTTCCCAAAGCAATCCCCGTCACATCACATTTGATTGCATTATCAGGTCCTTGGTGTAAAAGAGTTGTTTTGTCATTGGTATAATATGGTCAAAATTAATTTAAAGGAACTGATCATCAAAGGAACAAGGCAAGTAGTAAATAAAAGGTAATAAAAAAGTGTCGGTCGTGGTTGCCACTTATATGGGAACCGGTTTCTATAAAGTTACAGGTTGACGAGATTCGAGTAACTTTAGGTTGCAGCATAGAATAACAATCCGGTTGCAGGCTGCAGGTTGACGAACTCAATGTGGTCCTGCTTAGACTATTATATTGTACTAGCTGCACCCTGCGGTTTCACCCGCGGTTTTTCCGGGATAAAAGTAGCCTATGCTTAGACTATTATATTGTACTAGCTGCGCCCTGCGGTTTCACCCGCGGTTTTCCGGAACAAAAGTAGCCTATGTGTTAAGCCAGGGTATAAGCTATCTCCATACTAAATTTCATCAAAATCCGTTTAGCCGTTGCAGCGTGAAAGAGTAACAAATATATGTACATCCATACATTCTTACAAACTTTCGCGTTTATAATATTAGTAGGAAGTACGATTAGTAGGATACTAGCTGCGGCCCGCGCGCGGTTTCACCCGCTAATTCCCGGGATAAAAAGTAGCATATGTGTTAATCCAGGGTATAAGCTATCTCCATTCTTAATTTCATTCAAATTCGTTGAGCCGTTACAGCGTGAAGAAGTAACAAACACACTAACACTTTTACAAAAAACATCCGCATTTATAATATTACTATGATTATGATCATGTTTTGTGAGAGATTTTACCAGTAGGTAATGGTTTTAGGTTTGGCAGTTCTTTACTTTACCTATAATAAAATAATCTATTCCGTTCATTAATTTAGGGCCGCGAACATGAGACCGCTGGATCGTAAGACAAGTCAATCAATGTACAATGGGTAGAGTATTATATAAGTGCTTGTGAGTATTAAACCAAAAGTTCTACTAATGTTTACTAACCAAAATCACAGTTTAAGAAACCAAACATAGAGTAAGGTGATTAGAATTATTATGAATTTTGTCCCCACGCCCGCCCACTGTACCGGACTCTTAATGCCATATACATTACCTATTATATTCAATTTAAATAACTATAAACATCCTGACCTTTTCTGGTCCCTAGGTTACGAATTCATTGACCTATTACTCATTCTCGAGCTTTAAAAAAAGAGGTTGTATATATGACCCATATCAAGTTCCTAAAACGACTCATACGTAAACCAACACAAACGATTATGAAGTTATGACTCAGACCTTTTGTGAATACGGAGCGACTAACTGTCTCTTTAATTTATCGTTTCCTTTCGTTAAAATGAAGATACTGCACTTTTATTCACCATGCAGTGATCAAAATGACAGCGATATATGACTTTCCATTATTTGCGTCACGACCAGCATCACAAAGTTGTAATCTACAACCTACAACTTAATTCAGTGTTATCAGTATAATAATGGGTCAACTGACTAGAAGGTCAGCTGATGGAGGCACTTATACTTGTAAACAGCAACGGATACCTTACTTCGTGGATAATATAAGTATTTTTATACATTGTATTACAGGAACTTACATGTATCACGTTTAATATAATATTATTATGCTTCTCAGTTATATTGTTGCCAATTAAAACACGCAAAACGCATCAGCTAGCCAACCATTTTGTTAGGACTGTAAATGATCTCTATGGCAAAACTTCTCAGAAAAATAGTAATTATTGTAAAAGTGTATCGTAAAATTCTAGTAAAATACCAGTTATTTCCTACTTTTCAACGCTCGAACAGTTCATTGCCAGTTTCTAACCGGCGGCGGCGATTACATTCGACCAACGCTGCAGTTACCAACAAATGAATCAATTTACAAGCAGCGCAAAGCAGAGGAAGTGTGGCCACAGGAAAAAGGCTCAGTCGCGCATGGCATAAGATTAAGAAACCGCTTTTGACGGTATTTCCTACGTGCTATAAATAAACAAATATGGCGGACCGGAAGCAGGCCGGCCTCGTGACGACGCCGACGGACCTTTGTAACCTTTGTGTAAGAACTTGCCAATACATAGATATTTCACGTTCGATCTTGAGTACACGGGAATTCGTTAGCGGTGATACTGTCCTATATCAACTTAAAAGTACTGCACAACTGACAAAATATTATCAGACTGGGAGTAGAGCGGAATGCAAACCACTTTCAAGTGGGAAAGCCAGTATTGTATAGGAATTACATTGACTAGATTTGGTACGGAATCGTTGGTATTTAATTTAAATTAGGGTTTTTATTGCTTATTGCCCAACATGTGGCAGGTATGAGCTCGAATGCCGCTATTGGAAATGAACTGACGCCTGGCGCTAATAACTGTCGTCGCTGCCAAAACTATTTGGCAGCGCCGCAGGTGACAAACTTGTAAGAGGAAAGAACTGACAAATTAATAAGATAACTGTTGACTAGTGACAGTTGGAAACTCAACGGGATGCCAACAAATTTAACGACCTAATAGATATCGTGAAATCACTTTGGACTATGGAACGTATTAGGAATAGTGGTATACGGTGGTATACGGTCGTCTGGAAGAGATCGCTGTTTAGCGATAAGACTGCCTATTGTATTATCATAAGAAAGTATGTTCAAAATGTAATTCCTTCTTAAGTGCAATAAAGTGTTTTCTATTCTATTTTATTCTATATTTTGTTCTTAATAACACCATTTGCTTGAAATACTTTGCACTTTATACTACTAAATACTAGATACGTATTAATTACGTACTTTGGATATATTTAATTTAATCAAATTTACTTTTGACGGCAATGGCATCTTTCCAAATAGACATGCATTTGTGACGTGGTAACTCTAAGGTCATATTTCCGTATAATAAGCCTTGACACTTGTACTATTAATTATTTTGTGACCTTGGCTACATTTATGAGTTTTCTTCCAAAAACGCAAAAACCTACATTGCGAGTCATCGTGAAGTAATTTGGCATCAGTCTTGGACGTATTCTGCCAAGTGTCTTACGGGACAAACAATCGCCAAGTTTTTAATTATCTATATGTAGTTATGAGTTGATAAATACAAAATAATGTTTGTTACTATGAGGAAATACTGTGCATTCAACTTGCTAATGGATCGAAACGACTTATCACGGTCCTACCTAATTCGTTTACTTGTCTATAACAAATAATACAATCGGACAATGAACGCGGACCTACTTTAATTGTAGTTTTGAGAGTTCTATTTAACACAATCGATGTTCCGATTCTGTCGCAATCAAAAGAGAAAGTGATATGTTATTTCGACATGACAAAGGAAACATCAACATACAGGGATCAAGAAAACATCGAAAAGTGTTCAGCTCATTACGGTTTTGTTACCGTTCAACGTTTCATTCAAGTATACGACGCGTGTTAGTGAATCATCACATACTTTCTTAACGGAATTGCACTTTTTACTCTTCACTCGCTGCTCTCTCAAGTTAAATTATCTGCTGCAGTCGACAGCTTTATTATGCATGTGTTTTTGCTCTTACTGTTTTGTTTCTATACTTACTTTATTTATTTATAACTGTAACAAATTTTGAACTCTGCATGGGGTGCTAACCGTCTTGGAGATGTGAAATTACTACAGATATCAGAAATTGTTGACAGATGTTATGTTAACCCCCACGGCTATGCTTATTCTTAGGTGTCCGTTGTCCTTCTGTTGTATTGAAGCCATGAAGCCATTTCGACTTGTGTTTGCAGTTGTTCTTGGAAACTACATTTTTCACGAATGCCGTCACACGATCTTGTAATATTGACAGTTTCTCGCTGTTAATATAATAAGCCATGTCTGGTTTGTCATGTGGATCAACAGCGTGAGTTGCATACTAGGCTGGTGGGCAGTACTTTCTCACCTGTCTTTATTGTGTATGTATGTTATTATTCAAATAGTCTGTCTTAGACGGTTTAAGATGATTTTATTTTTGATATAGGCATAATAATCAAAACTAATAGAAAATGTGAAAATTTTGAATATTCTAATATATAAAATTCTCGTGTCACAGTTTTCGTTGCCATACTCCTCCGAAACGGCTTGACCGATTTTGATGAAATTTTTTGTGCTTATCCGGTATCTATGAGAATCGGCCAACATCTATTTTTCATCCCCCTAAATGTTAGGGGTTGTTCACCCTTAAATTTTTTTTTAATTTATATGGCAAAACAACGTTTGCCGGGTCAGCTAGTAATAAATACATTTGTTAGATCTGGAAACGCGCTCTAGGATTTCCCTTTCGTGCTACTTTCATTAAAAGTTTTAGAATACATGTTGCACTCAAATTTTGCTGGGTACTGAGAATAAAACGTAATGCTTCAATTATAATTTAAGTAGAACACGAACTATAAATAAATAGTAGATACGAGCACAACCACGTGAAATATGCTCGCCACGCCAACCCATTACGCTCTCAAAGCAAAAGCCTTGAATTAACGATATGGGCTTATATCGCCATACTGGTTATGGCATGGTGTGTGATGCAATTGTAACTATTTCAAAGTATTTTGATCTCACACATTCAATCAATATTAAACTCTATTCTGTCCATGATAAGTATTGGTTCAGATAGTATACCAAGTTTTACATTGATCCCACTTTTGAGTTCAACTATAATCTCTATTTTTATTATAGTAAGAGTTCATTTCACTTAAATGTTCGTGTTCTACATTCTGAAAGTGCATTGCAGATTGCACAGAACGGATACGAGATTTGGTTTTTGTATAGTTTGAACCCACATATATATCATAATATTATGTTAGGGCATGTTATGTTTTTGAGACGTATCGTTTGAGATTTACGCTATCTACTAGCTAGTATCTGAGCAAAAGATGCAGTAGCAGTTGCATATCATCTCTAGATTGAAAAATAGTAGCTGGTTTGAATATTTCTTCAAGTTGGGTGGCGTTTCTTGTACAATAGCTTATCTGTAAAGAAGTTAACCCAACAATGTTAAAAGTAGATTTACTTCGTCCGGGATTTTAACGAGCAATAATATGTTAACGGGCTAGCTGATAACTGTCAACAATTATTGTGTTTGCGGCAACAATTTGCGAGCTAATACAGTTTATGACTTTAAGAACTATTTATCACTAGCTAAATAATTGGAAGCCTTGAAAACAGCAAAGCGGAATTCCAAATTTGTCTAGCATAACATTTTTTTTTTTTTTACACTTAATAGATCTATGTTTGGCCACTATCTCACGTGATGTGAAGCGATGATGTGGCCTAAGATGGAGCACATAGATCTAGAGAGAGACGGCAGTTGAGCGGCTGCTCAGACCCGTCTCCCCGATGGTTCACCGAACATCATCTCATTTAATCTAAAACGTAAAAGACGTACTATAATTTCCAAGCGATGATACGATTTTTTTACTATAAGGACTACAATTTAAACAAAAAGCGATAAAAATACGACTGCCTTATAATTTTTAAGTTAGTGGGTTTTTTTTGTTTTTCTTAAAGACGTACTTAACTAGTACAAAGTACCAAACGTGCAAATTTTTCGTAAACCTTGAGATATAGTTTTCTTATCTATCTAATATTTTTTTTATCATTGCTATGAGTAAACGTGTTTCTGATAATAAATGTTATTACAGTTAATGCTAATGTTATTTGTTACGGATTTCAATATATTGATGTAACTTCTTTGCATAACTGTATAAGATAAAATTATGTATGTCAAATGAGTTTTAACTTGCATCAAAACACGCTTCTTTTATGCACGCTGTTTTTATTTTAATTTAATTTGATTGCAGCCAATTACAGTAATGCTTGAAAACTCGTTTACAAGATGTTAAATTAATATAGAATTATTAACATGAAAGTATAAAAAGGATAAGCAAACTTAGTTAGCAAGTTGATTATAATGTATGAGCTAATAATTTAATAATTTAAAATAAATTACTTTATAATTTATAATAAATTATTTGTACCCTGCGATTAACATTAAATTATGTAGGTTATATTTGAACGTTACCTAAGAAATTATTTCAATGATGTAGAAAATCGCATTTAAATCAATTAATTCACAAGTACCTACTACACGAATGATGTGACATCCACCCACCCGCACTGAGTCAGCGTACTGGATTGTAGCCTTTAATCTCTCTTTGAAAGAGGGCCCGTGTTGCTTTATACTGTTTTTAAATAAAAAGAGATGAAGTTCGAGCACACACCTATCCTCTTCTAAATATAATAAAGGAATCCACTAACTAATATCTGGTGCAGTTCCAAATATTTATTAAAAAACACCATACTTTAATTTGCGTTCATATGAGCCGTCTCTAAAATCCGTCCACATAATGTACCGGTTCCACACAATGATGTTATTACATTAATCTTAATACGGCTATAACAGTAGAACCAAATTCATAACAGTTTGGAACTAGAACCTTTGTTAACAAAGGAAGCAAAATACG
This sequence comes from Petrophora chlorosata, assembly GCA_951640565.1. Lineage (NCBI taxonomy): Eukaryota > Metazoa > Arthropoda > Insecta > Lepidoptera > Geometridae > Petrophora > Petrophora chlorosata. The sequence goes on along the minus strand of OX621203.1, from coordinate 7,521,372 downwards.
TGATTACGGTGTACGTAATATATTGCGTAACGTAAACCTACGATACCTACGTAACGTAAGCAGGCGTCGGGATCTCTGCCTTCTGGTAGGCCTAATTACAGGCTGATGTAACTTAAATGATCACTTATTTAAAAGCGGAGCCACTGACAGTCCTCTATTCCGAGGCTGATAGAAAATGAAATAGTGGAACACGTGTTACTGCACTGTGTGGCCACAGAACACATTCAGGCAATAACAACAATACTACCTAATGGGAAACAAAAAACCGGACGCATTTCCTCTTCTCCACCACCATCAGCAATGCCACTAGAGAACCTATGCCAGCAACCCAAAGCCCCACTACGTTCTTTAATATACAAGTTGGGTTAGCTTGGGTAGTTGCTGGCAGGAAAAATGCATAATTTATCCCATGCGGGACGTCAGTGCAAGACTTATCGCCCTATATAGAATAAAAATAAGAGCTAAGTCGGTTTTGTGTGTCTAGAAATACGAGTATTATGGAACAGGAAACGATAAACTTATCTTTCCAATGCCCAGGTGTTGTAGAAAGTGAAGATTACAAAGACATCATGTTGTCATTGCGGAGAGGCGTGGAGGCGGCTGCGACTGGTTCCAGTATACTTAGTGAGACCCAGGAGCCAGACTACTGTCAGTTTTGTTCTCTTAGAATTGTTCTGTGAACAATATAGACGAACAAGTCAGCTCGTCAACTTAAATAGCGAGATGTCCTTCCCAGGACTTGATAAGGATGAATTATCATTATCAGCATTAACAGTAAGGTTTATTGACTGAATAAATTGTAAACAAAAAGAAAGAAATAATTGGCGAGCTAATTAATTAATTCAGTAAATATTGTTACTGTGCTATCGGTTAAACAGCAACTAGTAGTTAACCTGTGCTATCGATGCATGCTTATGTAATAGATGAGACTAATTGTATGAACGTGTTTGATTTATAGGCAAGCATGTCTTGAGAAATCAATATAATAATGATTTTTTAACCGACTTCAAACAGGAGGAGGTTTACAATTCGAAGGTATGTTTTTTTTTTTTGTGTGTTTGTTACGCGATTACTCCGCCAATTATGCATTGATTTCGATGATTCTTTTTTTGATTGGTAGGTAATACTTCAAAGGTGGTCCCATATAAATTTTATCGAAATTCATTCAGGAGTTTTTGAAAAAAATTGCAAAAACAAAAAAATATAAGTTTAATCTTCAAGTCGGTTCTTGTTATTTTCGTAACCAACTTTCTAAAGGTGGAGGTTTGTATTCGACTGCTTCACCTGCTTCACCCAGGGTTGACTTCCGGTGAGGGAACTCCTCAACGGTGAATAGTACAGACACAACATTTCGTAAATGGATTTAACCATAAAAGCGTGTTCTAAATTCCATCATGACATGGCAGATACACCCAGGATTGACTTCCGGCGAGGGAACTCCTCAACAGAGAATAGGACAGACATGAATTTTTTTTGTACATGATGTGGCTTCTCATCAATATCATAAAAGCTTGTCTTTAAAAACTTTGAATTAATTTAATTAAAACTTGTTTTTCACTAAAAATTTTAAAATAACTTATTTTCGACTTCAAATATATGAGTGGGTAGCGCTTATGATAATTATATTAATTTATTTTTTACTTTTGAGTGCTATTTGTGGTTTTGAAGTCGATTTAGTTTTTTTTGAAAAATAATTTATGATTTTGGACTTTTCTGGTAGTAGAAGTAACCACGCATAAGATGCCCGTCAATTTTCACTTGTCAACATGATAGCAGTGACGATAAGAAATTATATATAGAGAAAATTGTTAAGCAAAATTCTATTCTATTCTCTATCTATTTCTAATAAATAGTATATTAAGTGAAAATGTTAAAAAGGGAAAGTAAGCTATGGCTACAATGAACAAACCAAGACTGTATTTATAAACACTTTAAGGTGCAAGGTTGGAAGTTCTTGCATGTTTACAAATAGTGCTTATTTTATCCCGGAAAACCCAAGCAAAGACGAAGCTTACGGAAACAAAGGATATGATTTAATATTTTCCAACGAATAATGTACACGTGCCTGTCTTTGCCATTCCAATATCGACCTTATGCGACCTCGCTTTACCCAATAATGATATCTGAAAGGAATTGAAGATAAAAGACTGCAGCCTCAAAGAGGGTCGCGGTTGTATAACAATATACAGCCTTTCTTTTGTATCCGGGTTCTGTTTTTACTAATATATTTTTTATTGAAGATAGGATCACGTTTGACTGGAAACTTAACGCTGTTAACCACTGGTACCGCCAGCTAATTTTAACATTGAAAGAACAATAACATGACAGCGTGCCATGCCACGCCTATTATTTATTCTGTGGTCACGCTTATTCAGCAATTCGCTTGCAGAAACCTTTTCACTCTTATCTTAATGCCATTCAAACTAATCTATCGGGGAACACAGAATTAGATAACTGGATTTGTTCATTTTGAAGTCTCTCAGCGTGGCGTTTCTCGAGTGGCCATCAGAGGTCAACAATGATGCATTAAAATCACAAAAACCCAAAACATGATACTACAGTGGCATTAAAATTGTTGAGTACTTAAGCGAAAGCAGTGAAAGTAAATACCAAAACCGTGTCAAGGTTATTAACTTCGGGTGTTCTAACTTCCGCGTTTTACATACTAGTTATATACTTATAGAAAATAGTTGTAGTTTCAGCTTGTAGTCGTTCAGGTTCAGTCACGTATCAAGGTTGAGATCAATGCTACAGGTGTAAATGATACAAGTTTTTATTGGTGTAGATTGAACGTTGTGTACGATATGGTTATAATAATATTTAGCTTTAATATTTACGCGGCAGCGCATTTATTCCCATTCTCGAGTCTCGCACATTGTACTAATTTTGTTCTTATCTAGAAATGGTAACCACACGGCGTATAAACAACTAATACTGTAGGTATAATAATATGTATATCTGCACATTTGAGAACAAACAAAAAAATTGTTTTTATAAAAAATATTTTGTATCTGGCGTCATTACGAATTTCCAATATGGTATAAGTAAATGGATTTTCTTTCTTTCAATATGGTTACTTTTTTTTAAGTTCGCTCTTTAGTGCAGGCTAAAGACTCTAGGACCATACCGCCATGTCTTACGTAGTTTTTATTTGATAGTTTAATATTCCATTTACTATACTTTTGTTGAGAATGAGGGTCATCAGCTACAACCCGGACCCTCTCCTAGAGTACTTCAATAAAGTGGTTGAAATTTATTCAAGAAAGCTTTCCATGGACTTTTTGGGAGAACATAAAAAGCAATGTTTTCTCTATTTTGTTTCATTTGCCTACACTCGTGCACGTTTACGAACACATAATGGTTAATATTCCACCGATATTACACATGATGAAAAAGTCCTCAATATGGTTACTTGAAAATGGAGAGTTATTCACAAAATCTTCTTGCTGCGAGTTTGACAGTAACGTTTATGTACAATAGCTGTGAAATCACAACAGTAACTGTTCCGTACTCAATTAGCATATAAACGACGTATCCCATTTACATTTTTAATATGTTGACAACATTTTGATAATACCTGTAGCTTGTTTGTTTTGCTGTTGGCTTATTCACGTACTAAAGAGCTGTATGTTTTCATTTTGTTACTGTTATTTCCACTAGTTTCTTTTTGGGTGGTTTTGTACATAGTGACAGCTTTAGTCATACATATGTATCTTTACTTTATATTTTAGAGTAAAAATATAAATTAAAAATTTGTATCAAAGGTGAATGATGAATGTTTTATTCAAAGTCAAAATAATTAATATTTAGAAAAAAACAAAAAGCGACTTCAATGTATCTTCGAAGTCTAATGTCAAATATCGATGAAATATATGGGACCATTTCGTAGCTATACTGAACCCAACGCAAAAAGAATTTTTCAAATCGGTTCATAAATGACGGAGTTCTGAGGTAAAAACCTAAAAAAAAACAATCGAATAGAGAACCTCCTTCTTTTTGAAGTCGGTTAATAAGTAAACTTTTGTGACTCAATTCATGACAGTTTTTGATGGGGGTCATGCTCTGAATACATTTTGAGCTCAACGATTGACGAGGAGGTCGGCTCACTCACAACTTTTGTGAGTGCTCTAAGTCGACATACATTTTTGATTTGTCGAAAATAAATTTGTATTAATCTGCCTCATGGACGAAACTCACCGTGCTGTTCTGCCCGTGTTAAAATCAGTATAGGTAATATAGTAAAATCAATTAACAGTACCTACACTAGAAGTTAAACTTATTTTGTACAGTAGTAAGCAATTGTGTTTATAGCTAGGTACTTAAAGAATCCATCCATGTTGGGGGTTGTACCAATTTACCTTTCGGCCCTTCCTTTTGGATAAAAAACAATAAAGGCATTACAATTCGTAATGTAAATAATGTAATGTTTCAAAAGTACAACTATAGTTAGTTCTACTACGACTACGAAAATAAACATATTCTACAATAGAATATGTTTATTTTCGTAGTCGATATTGAAAGATAAGCTGATGCTGATCATCGTAAGGTTTTTATTCCTCCATGCGCAGAAAGGTCCTACACGGGTCTCGTTAATACGTAATGTAGTAGTCATAAATTATATTAATATATGATATAAACTAGAAGAAAGAGTTTTTTAGAACACACCAGACATTGCCATTCCATCAGAAGTCATTTTCAGTATATGTACACTGGACATAGAAAAATCTAGTCAAACGTGTCTATCAAACGTGAAAGAAAGACAGAAAGAAACGTTTATTTGCAACAACTAATTAACTATAAAAATATGACATAAAAAAAACAAACTAAAAACAAAAAAAAGAACATTAAAAGTGTGACAGAATAAATAAATAAAATAAGTAATTGTTGCAAACCGGCCTCAACTCAGCGTTTTGCTGGTCGTGGACGTTTAGCTGTTTACATAGAAAAATGTAGGTACCTAACTATGTATGAAGTACTGTGTACTTGTTTATATAATTATATTATGTTTTTCGTAACTATAGAACACTTAGTTCAAGGGTCTTCCTACTACAATTAAATCTATGTGAACCTATAGTGATATTTTTTCTTATTATGATGGGGAAATCGTTTGTTTTATGTGTTAGCCGGAAGTATGTGGCGCGTTAGATTATAATGATTGTGGTGGTTTGAATTAACTATAGGTACCTACTGATCTTAGACCATTAAGGTATAAAGGTTAATGTGGAAACAATGATACATTCGATTAAGAAACCTGATTCAATTGATAAGAGTTGGCGCCGACGATCGAAGTTTCACAAGTAGCTAGAATAGGGCAAATTAGATATTATGTCTTCTTATGATATCTTGTTATTTCACGGTAAATCAACACCAATAAAGTATACCTACATACGTTCATGTATACAAACAATAACTAAATACAGGCTACCACAAAGACTAATAATAGGCAATGCAAAATAAATAAAACGTCGGTGTGAATATAAACATCGTCGTTACAAAGAAAAATCGATTGTTTTCGATAACGTTGCGTAAATATACAATTATATGTTTACATACAATCACCATTTTATAAACGCATTCTTTGTTTGTATCTGCCAAGTGCTGCCCTTCGGCATTCTCGACATTGGAGATTCTAAAGGCTTTTGGCCTCCCGTGAACCTATGCTATCAAGAATGTTCTGTGCAAGGGAAGCCTGGGGATTTTGTGGATTTATTTGTGTAAAGATTAAAAAGGAAATGGAAGCGTGTCTGGCTGGGCGGTTATTCGTGGATATATCTACACACTGGAATAGAACTCAAATACGATTAGGCCCTGCGCCAATGACTTACATTGGCATCCACTAACCCTATTTACTGAGACTGGTTGAACTATGGCTCATGCTCTCTCTCTCTCTGAGCGAAGGCTTGTGTTCCAGTTCCAGCAGTGCGACCGCAATAGGTTGACGATGATGACAAGAAAATACACTCTACATTTCCATCGCGTCAATATACTCTGAAATTATGTTTAATCACTTTATTAACCGACTTCAAAAAGGAGGAGGTTTTCAATCCGACTATGTTTTTTAGTTTTGTATGTTTGTTACGCGATTTCTCCGTCACTTATAAACTGATTTGGAAAATTATTTGTGCGTTGGGTTCAGTTTCGCGTGGTCAAGGTAGTCCCATAGAAATTTCATATTCGGCCTTGGATTCCGAAGATACATCAGAATTGAAGTCGGTTTTTTTTGGTAAAAATGAATTATTAAAGTACATTTCTAATGTGAAGGTAGTATTGTAGTATTAGTATCAGCCCTGCTGAGTCGTAGTATAGCATCATTATTTATGTCTTTAAATATCCTCCCAGTACGTATAGGCACTACTTTTTGCAACTTTATACACTTCCCAAGATAATGCAGTGAAAGCAAAATGGCGTATTATATTTCAACTTCACACAATGGAGATGGACTAACGGGAAGTCAGAAAGCAGATACGTTCTTTTATAATTAAGACAATGCAGTATTGAGTGTCGGTTAAACATGTAGGTGTATTAAAATACGGGTAAGAAGCAGCTGTGTTTGGAATTCGAAGAAAGACAATCAAGTAGTTAACAACTATGTACACATTCTTTTGTAACAGCTTGAATGGTCCAAAGTAAAAAGACGCGTTTAAGTTTGTGTGGCAGCTACTTGAACTCAAATAGTTCATTGTAAGAAGACGCGTTTGGATCAAGTTAGGTTATAAATACCGGATTTGTGGGTTTCGTTTGGTAATAGAGGTCGCAGTCACAGTGGTGTAAGGGTTGGTCTTAGAGGAGGAGCCCATGAGCCATGGAGCCACGTTTCCACTGCTAGGATACTAGGGCCTTCTCTCATACAGACATTCTCCCATAGAGTATGGGCCATTATCCACTATACTGGCCCAGTGCGGCTTGGTGGATGTTACATGTCCTTGAATTTTTGTGATTAATTCTTGGACATGCCGGTTTCCTCATGATGTTTTCCTACAGTTTTCCTCACGATGTTTTCCTACCGTTTTAGAAGGGTAGTGACCCACTATCATTTATTTTTAATGTGCCCATACCCTTTTAACCCAATACAAAGTATAGGTCATTATCCACTACTCTGGCCCAGTGCGGTTTGTTGGTTGGTTTTGTGATAAATTCTTGGACACGCCGGTTTCCTCACGATGTTTTCCTGCCGTTTTTATGAGCGACCGTTTTAGAGGGTAGTGACCCACTATCATTTATATTTAATGCGCCCATACCCTTTTAAGCCAATACATATAACACAGCGAGTCACTATGGTCCCATTGTTAAGAGGCGACAGTTGCCCAAATAAGATAAAGCAGGCTTGAATATTAAGAACACTTCGGGATAACAATGTACAGAGGTAAACGAATAGATAGAGGGAAAGGTTAAGAGAGCACTACACCTCGATGGAGGGCACTAGCGCGTAATAAACAATTTTAATAGAATTCCAATCGAAGATCGCGTTTTCCATTTATCGAAGAAGTTCTTCTCAGTGTGTCACAATTGAAAAATAATCAAGAGAGGCCAAGCTCCCGGTCTCGTCCAGGTTATTAAGTAAACCAAAGGCGGTTTGAAACCTTAGCTAGGAAACCTAATATGAATAATTGTTCGTTGATCAGCCTTTTCGTTTTTCCACTTGAAACGCTTTGCGTAGTCGATTACATCACAGTTGTACTTATTATTCTATGATCACGGATGGCAAGCTGGGTGGTCGGGCACTTTGTTAGCCATGAAATAAGATAAGTAAATTTATTTTTCAAAATGCCAACAAAAACAAGTGTCACACTCATATTATAAATGTAAAAGTTTGTTTGTGTGTTTTTGTGTTTGTTACTTCTTCACGCTGTAACCGCTCAACGGATTTAAGTGAAATTCGGAATGGAGATTAGGTTATACCCTGGATAAACAGGCTACTTTTATCCCGGGTAACCGCGGGTGAAACCGTAGAGCGCATCTAGTAAAATAAAATTTCAAATGTGTAATTACTTCACCACGTTTCAATGTGTGAGTTATCATCAGTTACTGTTTGATTGTGTCATCGGCAAGCGTGGTGTGTCGTAACACTGCCATCCTTGAACGTGTTGTTGATATCTATATCAATCACTACCTTCGTGAGCTTAGTTTCGTTCTCACGCCTCGGATTCAGTTAGTCAAGCCCTCTCAGCGTCTCAGCATGTGCCACCTACCACGCTTGAGGACAGGTTAGTGGATGTACACATGTCTTGATTTATAGATTCTTGGACGTTGTGGTTTTCTTACGAACACTTGGTACAATATGTTTAGAATGTGTTGGGCCTATTCGCGCAGTAGCATGCTAATATTACTGTTCCGGTTTGTCCCAGGGTGACGACGGCAGCGCTGTGCTGCGCAGAATTTTGCAAAACAATGTGGGTGGTGCAACTGTTATGGTAAGGCGTGTTGCTTACCATAAGGTAAGCGACCTGCTCGTCTCACCACTTAGTTACGTACATAAAAATCCATAATTATGTCACAGCAGCGCCAGCGCTCCTGCTTTGGGTTCATGAAGACCTGTATCACCTTACTATTGTTTCATTGCATCACAGCTAACAGCTAGCGTGTACGATGTGTCGTAATGTAAAACAAGCATCCTTGAACGTGTTATTATTTCCTATGTCAACTGCATACAATGGTCAATTATCTGTAAAGGTCCCGTACTATGATCTTGTCATTCATACTCACACTCGATCTAGTACTCTTCTCAGTCGGACAGCCTATAACTAGTTTAATGCAAGTAGTTTTTTATTGTAACTGAGTAAACAAAAGGCCCTGCGACTAGATGGAGCGACGATATACGTAGGGTTACTGGTAGCGACTGGAGAAGGAAAGCCGAAGATCGGGCTCAGTGACGTGCTATGGGAGAGGCCTATGTCCAGCAGTGGACTGATGTGGGCCGATGATGATGATGATGAAACAAAAGGAGCAGCTCCTTCACCTGATTGTAAGCCGCCAGCCCGCAACAGTTGCAGCACCACCCAGAACTTTATTTTGCACAATCCTGCGCGGCACCGCATTGCGCTCGTCACCTTGAGACAATAGCTCGTGGTGTGGCAACCCCGAAAGGGCTGGTATGTGAGCGTTGCTTACTCCTCCACGCTTGTCCCCGCTATATCTGTATCATCGTGTCGTGTTTGCGTTGTGTCGCTTGCGTTCACTTACGTTAGTCTTTACGACATCTCGATATAAGTGAGGTTTACTCTGGGATACAAAAGGCACGAGTCACGGCATCGCCGATAAACTTCAGGTGAGAAAATTATCAACCACTTTAGTATTTTTTACCCTATTCAATAGGGCCTATCTTGTAATGTACCTAGCAGTAAGAGGGCGTCCATTAATTACGTGATACGTTTAGGAGGGGTGGGGGGCTTGAGGCGAATCTTACCCAATCTCACGTGGGAGAGAGGGTCTCGACAAATATTACGTAAGTTTTTGTTCCCACAAGAAAACAGTGTAAAATTGCGAGTAAACTGGGTAAAATTAAGTAAAATATGTTTCTCCACTAATATATGGCTAAATCTTATAATTATAGTGGTATTGCGAACGCCACAGAGTAGTCCCTCGATTGTTAAGCCGTCACCGGCAAACCAAATGCGCGACTCGACAAACGCTGCGGTGTTTACACTAAAAATATGCATTTTGAAAAATCTCACGTGAGATTAAGGGAAGTGGTCGAGCCAAATCTCACGACATCTCACCAAGGGGTGAGAAGAGTTGAAAAATCGCCAAAATCACCTCACGTAATTAATGGACGCCCCCTATCTGTCGAACCAAAAACAGTAAACCAATAAACTTATCCCCAGTTAAATGGTAGTAGTATTATTGATTCTGTGTATGTAGTATAAAACACTACATACACAGAATAAATAACACTACTACGTAACAATAGTTCTTCAGAACTTCTCAAATTATTATTTTGACATTTGTTCATTTACTTCATACGCTAGTGGCGACATCTGCGATAAGCTTTGCGTCTTCTCTTTAGAGTCAATCTTGTAATATAGGCAACCTTCGAAAAACAGTAAACAAATGAAGTAACAATCTCCAGTTAAATAAATGTTACTTTCGCCAAAAGTATGTGATACTATTATGTATTCTGTGCCAAAAGTTTGTTTAATTCTGAATTACACAAATAGTATGCACAGTATTCATTTATATGTTCACATCTATCACAATGTATAATAATATCCATGATTATGATTATGATTATGAAAACATATGATTATTGATTACTATCACAGATATATTATAAATGTAAGTAGGTTTTATAGTGGATATAGAATAGACACTTATATAGGTATTTTGCTATTGTTATAATTTGCTATTCAAATTACTGACTTACACGAATTAGAAACAGTAAAGACGCGTTCTTGATTAGTTCCGTCAGCTGGCTTTGTATTAATCAATTATATGTGGAATTCGATTCAAATGCTTACTCAAAAATCTTGCTTATAGTTAAAACGAACTTAACATATTTTTTTTAATGTAGCAATTTTTATTAGTCAGCAAGTCCGTCACTATCACTTTTTGGTAGTTGATCTAAAAGTTAGTCGTTTTATTCATTGATCTACATGTTCATTATTGTTTAGGCCCTGACGGTTAAAGTAAAAGTGTCCTGTATGATGGACTGGTGTAATCTTAAACGTCATTAACAAAGGCGGCGGTCAAAAAATAAAGAAATATAAGAGAACGCGAGCGACGCCGGGCGTGGTCCGAGTCCGAGAAAGGTGTGGTGTGCGTGTGCGACCCGCGGCTGGTGCCCTCGCCCCGCAGAGGCAGGGCAGCAGTAAGAGTAAACCGAGTAAAGGCTGTGGTAAAGGTTGATGCGCAGACATTATTATATGGGCTGAATTACCTGTATCTTCGATTTAATTATGTAACGATAAATTTATCACATAATTAAATAGTATCTATATTGTATTCAAAATATATTTTTGTTTATATATCTCTTTCTTAAACCGGTGTGTCATCGTCTAATTATTATTTAAGTGTTATAATTATACTGTCGGCGCCTGCGCAGGTGGCGGGCGCTGAGAGATCGTAAACTACATGCGTCTACGTAAGAAATCCTACCTAAATTATAAATGCGAAAGTCAGTGTGTGTTTGTTACCAAATAACTCCAAAACGACTGAATGGATTTTAATGACATTTAGTATAAATAAATAAATAATACGTTTTATCATAAAACCATAATCAATAAATAATGCTTTTACTACCCAGAATTGACATAAAGTATCCTGCCGGAGTAATTCAATTTTTCTTCTTTCTGTATATTAAGAATCTTATTACATAGTGTACCTGTCTACGTTACACTTTAAACGGCTGTGGTTAATAATAATTACATAAATCACCTCTATCGGATCTCTTATGCATTTTCTCGCTTCTAAAGTTGTTTGCTATCTAACCACTCCATCAGGTCTTAGAAACGTTGCATGTCGTTCATTTATTACGTAATTATTGCAACTATATAATTATACCAGAGACTTGACCACCTTGGTCACCGGAATAATAAAACATGAAAACATGGTATTAAATATAAATGTTTTTAATTATTAAAGTTTTCCATCCATCCGATCAGAGTTAACCAGGAGTTAACCATAGGTAGTGGAATCAACCTTGGATTAACCTATAGGGTTTTTGACAAATATTAATTCTGCCTCAGATATCATAGAATAACTCAAATATGCTTCATAATTAAAACAAAACGTAATGCCTAGAAGAGATCGCTTTTAGCGGCCTTATCGCGATAGATCGATCGATCGCGATAAGGCCGCCCATTATAACACTTTCTTTAATTGTTTTTATGTAATGTCTTTTAATTTAATGTTTGCAATAAAGCGTTCATCTATCTATCTATCTATCTATCTATCTATCTATCATAATCTGTGTCTGACATACAATACAGAAATGTAATAAGGTGCACATAGCTCTACTTGATAAATATTTTTCTATCCGGTTCAGCAATGCCATCCATGACCTGCCCAGTGGCCGGGAGCTGAACCCTGACCCCGCACCGTTGGCAAACAAACCACCCACGTCGAAGCACGAGGCTATCGGCCTTCTTTACACACCCTTATTACAAACGAATAAGGTTCAAAAATAAACAAACCTTGTCAGCAACTCGTGGGTATTACAGTCAGCTACAAAAATGTATTGGTAGATTCGTACTTTGTCGCTATAAGAAAAGTTCGTAATTCCTTCTTGTAGGTAAGGAATTGGGGCAGTTTTACTGTGACATGAATCTAGAGTAGCAAAACTTGCAAAAGGGTAAGTGCCAAAGGAATCGCGTTGATTTAACAGTTTGACGACGACCAATTGGCACTAAAACGTTAATTAGTTTTTATTTGCACAGCTGTCGTGACGTAGGTTTTTGTTGCGCCATGTTTTAAGATAGCGTTAGATGGTCAAAACAAAGTATTTACAAAAACCTACTCCGATGTATAACTATCCCATAAATAATGTCACGTTTCGTTTATTGAATTTGTTCGTGGAAAACCTCGATTTTCAGATAATCAGAGCAATTGATTTGCGCGTGATTGACTCCAGCCAGTCTTAAAATGTCCACTTCACAATACCCACAAAACGTTAGGAATTCTATTCAAACCATCTCTTTATAGGCGTCAAAAGCATCATTCCATCACGGGCTTCGATGTCCGTTTTTTCATGCGGAACTCTGGTCCAATAAAAAGCGGTCAATTAAGAGTGCCTCGCTCCATTTCTCTTCGTGATTGGCTGATGCAAAAACTGCCTATCAGGAAGCCTCGTTCTGATCGACTGGTGGATGAAACTATGGGAAAACGGACGATTTGCTCTACCATTGAAGATAAGTAGTAAGTAATTGAGGTAGAGTTAATGTGGGACTATTTTATAACGCTTCTGGGTAGGCAAAATCTCGATGCCTGAAGTTGAGAGATATATGAATAACTTAATAGATAATTGATAAGGCTTGTGCAACTTAACTAAAGAAAACCATCTTGCAAGATGGCCAATTTTCAGAGTTCAGTCACAGAGAGCCACGGCAAAATCTGCGAGAGTCCGCCTTGAGAAGTACCACCTTTGCGACATATTCAACCGCCAAGCAATAGTGTGGAAACATTAGTGTTCCGCTTTGAAGAACACTGTTTCAAGTGAAATTACTTGTAATTATGAGACCAGAGCATGGCCGTGTCTGAAACGTCTGAAAAGCTTCAACTTGTATGGGCAGGCGTGTTATGCTTACCATCAGGTGAACGACCTGCTCGCTCCTAAGTTACCTAAGAAGTGAATAATTACACAGCAAGCTATCAACCCATGGTCATAGTTTAACCCCCACCAATGTCAGACTCAAAGAACCAAGTCCACGTTCACCACAAAAAAACCCCCTCCGGTGGCGTAGTCAGTCACGCGATGTGTCCCCTTCAAATCAACCCCTATTTAGTAATCGACTTTTACCTAACTCTCGAAGTAGTGTAGTCAGACTTTATTTTGAGATTTTGTAAGCCACCGGAGTGCTTTAGTAGTTAGTATAATAATATAGTGAGTGTCAGTTTTTACTTTACTCAAATTTCTTTACTCAATGTTGGGTACGACGTTGAAACCTTTCACGAGAGACCGCCCTTCTCAAGGCCTATGTCATTACCGCTATATTCAGAATCAAAACTGTCTGTCGGCACGAACTAGGAAGTTATTTCATAACACCCAAACAAAGCAAATAGCTGCACGGTGGGATCGATCGACCCATGGCCACGGCATTGGTACCGGACCAATGTCAAACGCACCATTACAGTCGCAAGTTCGGTTTACGATGCCGGCCGGCAGCCGGTAACACGCGATATTATTATAAACCTGGAATTTTTTGTTCGTATATTAATAATAGTAACTAGAGATGACCTCAAGTTCCTTTCTCCTGTTCGAATCCAGAGATAAGGCTTGTCCACCGCAATAAAAAAAGATTCCACCAGTGATTAATACCCTGTGTGGTCAACTAGAATACTAGAATATTCGCTGTTAAAGAGTAGGTTCGATGAGATTTTTAAGATATTTGAGAGATTAGTAAACTAAACACCGGTCCCTTAGATAATGCAACCAGACGTACAGCCACGGCACCGATATACTCGACAAACTTACTTTTGAGGGTCCCAAGTTCGTGCAGCCTTCGCCGTCCCTTAGCGCATGCCGGCCGGCACCACTCACGCGATGTCACGACATTTGCACTGCACTATAACCTTACACTCGTACTTACTTATTTCGTCATCATCTCTCATCATTGATCCCAAAAAAGAGTTACGTAGGGTCATAACTCAAACGCATACTCTGTGTGGTTTTATATTAGTTATACTGCTGCTTAATCTATGATGACCATTACATATAGTATATGTAATGGTTTGTATATTTTTATATGTCATATACAAATTGACTTAATTACATAAACCACATAGCCAAAGTAAAATTTCCAGTTCACTTATTCTTCCTTATTGTTTTATTTTCATCCCATTTGGGGCAACACAAGTGGCACTTTATAATGATGTGGTTGTCTCCGTGACTGCCGTAGCCCCATCCGTTATCTCTTGGCTTAGTGCCAGTAATGCTTGCATTGCGCTGTTCCCGTTTGTTTGTAAATTCTACGTGTTTTATTTTAAAAGTAAGGTGGAACATTTTGAGAATTAAAATTGCAGTGTTAAAGGGGACGATGGCCTTTTGATTTGAACTTCCACCTGTGCTTAAACTTCTAACTATCCTATCATAACACCAGCATTCGCCTGCGACTTCATTCGCGTCGACGCAATAAAATATGTCACTCGGTGATAATGTAGCTTTCTATCATTAAAATAATTTTCAAAATGGGATCAGTAGTTCCAGAGATTACCTCCAACGAACATGCATTCAACTTAACCTCTTTATAATAATATTATTATAGATCAAGAGAAGGTTACTTCACTTGACTCTATCCTTGCCAAATACATAATGTAATGGTATATCATTGTCACAGTAATTACCGACAAAATTACATAACTTACATAATTAAGATGCTTCACAGTATTGTTATCGGCGAAATTACAGGGCACGCTACCGAGTCTCAATTTGACGAGCGCAGTACAATCATATAGTACGAACAATGCTGTGAAGATATCGTTATTTCGAATTTCTTAAAACGATCATTCATGTAAGTCCAATTTCTTAGAACCCGGAAGACAGCCGTCGCTGAAAGCTAAAAGGATTAATTCCCATGGCAGTATGTCATATATCATTATCAATGCCGAAAACACCATTAGGGTCCAAGTTCACTCCGGCCTTCTCTTGTAATGAGTCTACGTTTGAAGTTCAAGTCATGGCGGCCGCCGCGCCCGCCGCCGGTAGCGCCCGGCTGTCACGCGATATTTCCAGTTTACGACGTGGGGTTGTTACCTATTGGTTAAATGTCGATAGTTTAGTGGAACGGCAATATAGATTTTGGGAATGATATCATGAGGTAATCATAACCTATCATCAATACCTATCGGTTCCATCGACAATCCTCCCACGCGATATTCCATATCCCACCCTTAAATAATGCACCCCATGGCCCAGGCCTTGGGCGGCATGCTCAGTCACGGCCGGCGGCCTTGCTCCATGGAAAGGCCTCACGGACCAAATGCCGGTGTTTGTTGTCATTATTTTAATTTCCTTACTTAGGTTTGCCGGTTACTAGAGTAAACTTGTTTATTTTTTTGGTACGAGAATTTATCAGCAGATTGACAGGACGCCAGGTCGTATGATGATGCCTAGCCTAGCGCTTTCAAGTTGACGATTTACGGATACTCCCAAAGTCTTCAAAACTCTATTCATGCATTTATACACATAAAAGAACAAGAGTGAACAAGTACTTACTGGGTAAGCGTGCTACATCTTCGACCACATCGTCGCTTCCCATCAGGTGAGATCGTGGTCAAACGCTGACCAAGTCAGATGTAAAAAAAAATACATAAAATACCATTCCACAGAGAACTTCCTTCAAAGGCCAAACCCCAAGTTTTAAGTAAATTTTGTAGTTCTGAATCTGAACAACATGAGTTTATTCCGTAAAAATAATTTATTTGTAAGACTATATTTGAAGCTAACAATGCAAAGGATCATAATCCATGGCCTAGATATGTACAAAACTTGCGGAACAGATAACAAACACCTGCACTATGCAAGATCAATATTCATAACTAGTTTTAGCAGTTTACGGCAGATTTGTGGAAATTTAAAGCCCCTGGGGCGCTTATCGCTATAAAGTTCGTTCACCTAAAAACAAATAAAATAACAAACCAGACAGATTTTTTGTACATAAAGGTGAGTTAGACATGGATGTTGTATTTCTAATCTTGACAGAGTTTGAGGAAAGTAAAGAAGGGGCGCTAGATATGGAACTTTAACGTTGTTTGACTTAATATCTCAGGGCATATTATCATATCTAATCATTAGGTTGGAGGTATAAAACAGGTAATCCAATCACGTATAGTGTACATTTGGAAAGTTAAGGTACCTATTTTTTGTTGCGGTACAGGGTGGCCTAGAGCTGGCCAAATGGTCCAGGCACCAGTTGGCGTGTGGCCAAAATGCTAGCCTCATTTCGACTTTGAATTTATACAGGCGATCCGTAGAGCCAAATACCTACTTATCAACATTTCTGTCATGCGTCGCATCGTCAAGGTCTGCGAGATCCCTCATATATGTAAATATATTCCTATGAAAAACACGACAGACTCAAGAAGATTTTCTATACTGGCAAGAGGCAGTGCCTCTAGGTGCACAATACGGTATCTTATTTCGAATGATGTTTTGGTGTAACGTAGGTAACCGTTCCAGAAGTGATAAGGTTCTTCGTTGGGGAACGTCCGACGTTGACGACGTTAACGGACAAGGCGAACCGCCCAGGCTTCGCACGGATGCGATTCACTAATGTGGTGAAATTTTTTGACGACTTGATTCAATTGAAACATTACAAAAACTTAATTAGAATGTATTGTATTCAAATATAACAAATATATATTTAGCTCCTGTAAAAAATCTCTAAATGATAGTGAAAACCGTATCAAAATCAGTTGCGTGGGTTAGAAGAAATCAGTGGATAAACAGGAACGAAGACGTAGATAGCGACTTTCTTTTATACTATTTAGAGATATCCTCCGTAAAAATGGAGTACGACGACGTCGTTGTTTAGTATTGTTAGCGAATTACATCCATCCATAGCCTACGTCACACTCCGACCATAGACAATAACATGATTAATTATTGAATTAAATAGATAGCACTGAATTAGTTGATTAGAATAATTGTTTAAATGTTGTTTAATTATTGAAACGTGGTTTTATCAATTATATTAATTTTAACGGTTGTTTCATGATTACAAACTAGTGATTGTACATTTTGGCGCCAGCAGCAGTGGCGCCACTAGTAGTTTATTAACTTAATTATCTAATCATCAATTAAATAATGTAACTAACTCATCATAATTCTTAACTAAATATTTAAGCTACTAACGTTTCTTTAGTCGGTTCATTTATTGTAAAATAACATTCTTGATATAACTTAATGAACATGATTTGAAAACTCGTAGTTCGTATAAAAGTGACAGCTATGCTTGACAGCATTCATTGTGAATTAATAAGTGCTTTAAGGCGGAAGCTATGCCCAAAATATAAATGTTGGAACCTAAACGACGTTTTGTTTAAAACCAAATCCCACGAAACTTCACATTTCAGAAGTGGGATCAGTGAGAAAAATTGGGCCTCCTACGCAGCTAGTCATGGCAAAAGGAAATAGAGCCGAGAGTACACGACTGACGACAAAGAGATCGAGAGGGCCCAAATATTTTTTTTCCGTCACCACGCCTGCATAAGGAAATGACGCCAAAACAGATAGGAGTCGAATGGTGCAAATTTGCCGACGCGACAAATTGGAAATTAGGTGGTTTTGCCGAGCTCAACAACGCTGTGACATGTGTTGGACCATTGCATTGGATACATATCCAGCACCTGCGGGTACGCTTCCACTCCTGGATCAACGCGGCAGCAAAGCCAAAATATTTTGGGTGAGTCGCATCATGTATACCTACCTACTTTATCGATATTTTCTAGATATATATAGAACATACAAACATCGCATTCACTGACCCAGAAAAACTTGTTGCTTACATAAATTTAACATTACTTTTTCAATAAACGTTATAAATACAAAGTGAAAAAGGATGATAAGATATTGACTAGCACTCGTTGGGTAAATCAGGTGCAAGATTAACTTGATGGCCTGTTAAACTAGGAAATTCAGACTATAATACTAAAAAAATAGACGCTGTCTCGAATGTGACGTCTCTCACGGCAAAGCTTATTATTTTGAAGATTTTTAAGTCTAACAACTACCACAACTTCGTTTTCAAGTTGGTGACATATTTTTTTCAAAACGGATCAGTAATTCCCGAGATTACCTTCTACAAACATACATAAAAATATACTTACAATTTTATCCCTATATAATACGTATATAGAAGTGTAGATTATATTTGCTGTCTTTTCTTAAGTTATACGTCTTGTTATGCAATCTTACGATGTCAGGAATGATGTCGTAACATAAATATCTTGATGACATTCACGGACTGAGACCCTAGCGGTAGTAGTCACTGAAACGTTTTCGCTTTTATTTAACGGGAATACCTGTGAATGTAATTGCCGTCGTTGTGTAGGTTTAGAAAGTATTGTTTAAGAAAGATTTGATCACACATGTGACAAGCCGATTGTGGCTGACGTCAGGAGTATAACTTACATATAAAATTTTGGACAGCAGAGCGAATGAAGTAAACGCGCTAAGTAGGGATACCCTTGTAGAACCTAATTGTTTTAAATTGACGAATCGGTCCGGCTAGTTTCTCTTTAATTGCAAGATTCTAATGTTAATATAATAATCACGCCACAGTTTTACAACATAAGCTGTGCTCACACAGTAACGAGAATATACATAACACTAAACACGCACATGTAAACAAAATAAAATAATGGTAAATAAAGTTACATAAAGTCAAAGTTCAATACAGTTAACAGTTCAATACAGTTGTTCAATACAGTTAACAGTTCAATACAGTTACAGTTCAATACAGTTACAGTTCAATACAGTTAACAGTTCAATACAGTTAACAGTTCAATACAGTTAACAGTTCAATACAGTTAACAGTTCAATACAGTTAACAGTTCAATACAGTTAACAGTTCAATACAGTTAACAGTTCAATACAGTTAACAGTTCAATACAGTTAACAGTTCAATACAGTTAACAGTTCAATACAGTTAACAGTTCAATACAGTTAACAGTTCAATACAGTTAACAGTTCAATACAGTTAACAGTTCAATACAGTTAACAGTTCAATACAGTTAACAGTTCAATACAGTTAATAGTTCAATACAGTTAACAGTTCAATACAGTTAACAGTTAAAAGTTCAATACAGTTAACAGTTAAAAGTTCAATGCAGTTAACAGTTAAAAGTTCAATGCAGTTAACAGTTAAAAGTTCAATGCAGTTAACAGTTAAAAGTTCAATGCAGTTAACAGTTAAAAGATCAATGCAGTTAACAGTTAAAAGATCAATGCAGTTAACAGTTAAAAGATCAATGCAGTTAACAGTTAAAAGATCAATGCAGTTAACAGTTAAAAGATCAATGCAGTTAACAGTTAAAAGATCAATGCAGTTAACAGTTAAAAGATCAATGCAGTTAACAGTTAAAAGATCAATGCAGTTAACAGTTAAAAGATCAATGCAGTTAACAGTTAAAAGATCAATGCAGTTAACAGTTATAAATACAGTTTACAGTTAAAATACAATTAACAGTTAAAAGTTCAATACAATTAACAGTTAAAAGTTCAATACAATTAACAGTTCAACACTTTCAAATAATTTCACTGTTGGGATACTCTACAAAGATTAACGGGGTACAGCTATCACCTGCCGTTATTTCAACACCTTGCGGGAGAAACTCAATTCAGACGTGTTAGAGTGAGTGTACATGGAACGTCGATGTCGTACGAGACATAAATGACACCCAGTTCTACTATAACCTTCTCCCGATTTAAACTTTTGTATGGGGGTAGATATTTACTTTTGCCAACTTACCCTACCGGGAAACGTCACGACACTAGAACAAGTGCCACAAAATAAATAGAATCTGCGGAGGTAAATATTGACGGGAATATGACTCGCATGAAAAAGCGATTAGAAAGAAATAAATAAAGTACTCGGTAGGACAATTCAAATCAATTGAAATTAAAATGCAAGTATAAAGTGAAAAATTAAGACCTTATACATTAATAGTTTTGATGCAGCTCTTCTAATGACCGGGAAATAGTTATTGGGCGATTTCATCGATCTGCACGAGGTAGTACATAATACTATGAAGCTATTCCTAGTTGTACCTAGGAATTTATCTGATCTGTAGTTCCTGATTCGGTAATTCAGTTATTTATTTGAATATTCGGTATTTCAGCCTGCCTCTTGCTGTCTATACGCTTGTTGTGTACCTATTATCATGAATAGTTAGCGTTGGTATTTACGAAGTAAAACTCCAGAAATATAAGCAGTTTATTAAAATTTCAACAGTAATTTATCACCATATAAAACATTTACCGTTGCTACAGTCAGGTGCAGTGAATGTGTAGGAGTCAAGTGGAGTGAAACAAAAATATTAATGAGTAATGTACCAATGCTGATTACGAAATATTTTATTAAATAACAACTTCAGGTGTTTATATTAAATAACGTTCAACATATTATAAGACCATATCTAAAAGGTATAGGGGATTGTTATTCTCAAATTAAAATATAAAAATGGCTACTTGACAACTTGCAGAAATAATTCAAGGACTACGTGACACTTTTTGTACAGTCTGTGTGACCTGAACATTAATATCAATACTTACCTTCTTTGTCTACAATCTATTCAAGTCTGTACCTACTTCATTGTCTGTGTGACCCTTTATAACTTACTGTGACTTAGAAGCTTCTGTCTGTGTGACTTACTTTATCTTAATGTCTGTAACCTACTAACTTCAGCTATCGTCTATGAGACCTACTTCAGCTACTGTCTGTCGCCTATCTAAACTACAGTTTGTGTGACGTGCTTAAAAAAAAACTACTGTGTGACCTATTCGCTTAATGACATCCATGTAAGACTTCGCATCTCAATCAAAAGTGCGTGCACGTAAGTATTAAAATGTGAACCTATACTTGGGTTAAGGATAACATATTCGTACAGGCGAGTCTTAATGTGTACCATTCATTATGTAAGTATGATGCAATGTGCAACTTTATGAAAATAAATATATCCTATTCTAATTTGGCTCACTGTCTGTGTGACCTACTTAAATTACAGTCTGTGTGACCTGTTTAAACTACGGTTTGTGACCTGTTTAAACTAGTGTCTGTGTGACCTATAAATGTAGTGTCTGTGTGACCTACAAAAGCTACAGTCTGTGTGACCTGTTTAAACTACGGTCTGTGACCTATTTAAACTAGTGTCTGTGTGACCTATAAAATAACTGTCTGTGTGACCTATAAAGTATACTGTCTGTGTGACCTATAAAATGTACTGTCTGTGTGACCTATAAAATATACTGTCTGTGTGACCTACAAAAGCTACAGTCTGTGTGACCTACGGTAGATGTGAGTATATAATACCATTAATACAGTTTTAATGTCTAAATAGGTCAGCCTGTCGGTATTTTACGGGATTCATCACGGTGAGTGTGCGATGAATTTACACGAGTTAATTCGTCCATCTTCTTTTTATCATCCGACAACAAGACGTACGGAAACTCGGCATCCGTGTATGGTTGACATTCTTCCTGCCAGAAAAAAACGTTTCGTTTCAACTTTTATAATTCTTACAGCTAAGGAATGGAACACCTTACCAGCGTCTCTGTTTCCCGATACTTATAATTTAGGTGTCTTCAAGTCCAGAGTAAATCGGTATCTTCTAGGCAAGTATGATACATTGACGACCGCGTCATTACTTTCCATCAGGTCAGATAGCAGTCAAATGTTTGCAAGTAATAAAAAATAAATAAAGTAAAGGTGACTTATGTGAAATATAAAAAGAGGATTGTTACATGCCATGTGTAGATAAATTATTAAAAATATAAATTATTATATATTAATATATACCAATAAGCTAAACAGTCGCTACCATTAATTAGACAATCACTCATATCACTTTACTTGTACAAGTTACTGCTTTTTCTTTTCTAATTTCTAGGTGACTGACGGTGCGGAAACCAGGATGCTACCAGAGCGCCGTGGGACACGGCCGTTGCAGGATGGCCGAGTGTTAGCGAATTACATCCATCCATAGCCTACGTCACACTCCGACCATAGACAATAACATGATTAATTATTGAATTAAATAGATAGCACTGAATTAGTTGATTAGAATAATTGTTTAAATGTTGTTTAATTATTGAAACGTGGTTTTATCAATTATATTAATTTTAACGGTTGTTTCATGATTACAAACTAGTGATTGTACATTTTGGCGCCAGCAGCAGTGGCGCCACTAGTAGTTTATTAACTTAATTATCTAATCATCAATTAAATAATGTAACTAACTCATCATAATTCTTAACTAAATATTTAAGCTACTAACGTTTCTTTAGTCGGTTCATTTATTGTAAAATAACATTCTTGATATAACTTAATGAACATGATTTGAAAACTCGTAGTTCGTATAAAAGTGACAGCTATGCTTGACAGCATTCATTGTGAATTAATAAGTGCTTTAAGGCGGAAGCTATGCCCAAAATATAAATGTTGGAACCTAAACGACGTTTTGTTTAAAACCAAATCCCACGAAACTTCACAGTATTAACCCGGAGAGCAGTGATAGTCACTAAGACGACACTGTATCTAACGTCTACCTGAATTCGTTTGTGCGTTCAGCGAGGCATTGCATTTCTCGTGCGATTTTCTAGAGAACTGCGCGAGAAATACGTCGACAAAATTTTGTCGCAGCGACCATTTTAGCCCGACAGAACCACCTAGGTGTAACCGTGTTGGAAAATTAAAGTAAAGCTATTGACATGACGTTGTAGCTTTCAATGATGTGGCAGCGGCGGCGTATGAATTGCAATAAAATATTTCGTAACGTTCTGTTTTATCTAAAGCCTCCATTACTTTCCTATTTAATTAAACCATCGCAAATAAATAAAGATAACGAAATGAATAACTCTTATTTTAATCTCCTACAAAAATTTATACGGAAGGTAAAATAATTAATACCAGAAATATTAAGTATTTAGTTACGTAATTATAGAAATCTAATGAGATATTCAGACTTGACTGCTTTTATAGGATCTTGTTTCAAAATTTTTTATAAGAATAATTATATATTATGGTATGACAACGCTATTACCTGAAACTTTAGCAAACACCTGATCCAGCACAAACATAGCAGCATAAATTTTCTAAGTTGCCTTGCTCTCGGTCCTCGGTGTTCCATGCTCGCTCCCTAAATGCTTACTCCATCTGGGATAGCGGCAGTACAGTAACCGAGCATTGGACTAAAATAATTAAGTACCTATATGTATAAAAGAACAATGTCAAAGAACAACGACATGACCAAGTCCTGGGTATTCCCAAATTATAAAACTTTACAAAGATTTTCATAATATCCACTAGCTGCGCCCCGCGATTTCACAAGCGGGTTTCCAGAGTAGCTTATGTTCTTTTCCAGGACCTAAAGATCCTACATACTAAATTTCATCGGAATCCGTTCAGTAGTTTTTGCGTGATTCTTCCATTCATTATCACACATTTTTGCTGCGCATTTATAATATTTGTATAGGAAGTAGGGTGATATGGAACCATATCCTAAAGTTTGATATGCCATTAAAAGTAAATCATAAGGATTAAAGTATGACAGCCATTGAAGTATTCGTATACTTTCCAACAGGTGAGACTGCGGTCAAATGCTAGCCTATTCGGTAATTTATAAGTAATTACCTAAATAAATGAAATAAAAAAAAAATGCGTTTTCGTCGTCAGCAACGTATACATCGTCGATTGTATTGTCCTGCAGGCTTACCACCATCTCTTAAAGCAGTATTATTTTAAGCTTACTTCCGTTTTTCGTACTACGAAATCCTAAAAAAAAGCTTACTTTGATATTGTATTGATGAGAATTTTTGGTGACGTCATCGTAAATCATTCATTCGGGTGTTTTTGACAGCTGACACTTCGCAGGAACAAAACATTGTTTTATGAAGCTAAACATATGATTGTAAGCTTGAAATAAAACGTTCCTGTAGCATGATTGTCTTGTAAAAGTTGGTGGTAAGCCCCTGATCCATACAGCACGGCACGCGATAAATTAAACTCGCGTACAAAACTCTTTACGGTTTATGGCGTCTGTTGGAAAACGTTACGTCGATAACCGCTTGTGCGCAGTTACTGTCGTTGCGAATTCGATTTCGAGTCGCGTTACGAAGCCGGGTCCTCCTATTTTGCACATATTTGTGATAAACACAACATATAAATGTTGCGGTCATGTTTTATGAGCGAAGTTCTTTCTATTTGTGTTACTACTTGTATTTAGTTTTCTGTGGTGTAACGTGGATTATTTTAACCTACCGACATCTACAACACTGTGTCGTATCTTTACGATGACGATATAGACGCTCCGGTAACCTGACACAATACATAATGATTCTATTGTTTATTGATTAATATTTTATCAATTTACAAGTCAAGGGATTAATCCCTATCGTATACTTTTATCGCATTCTAGACATTTCTCTTTATTATATGTTGGTGACGTTGCTAGTTGCTAGGCTTTTTATACTACACTAGCTGCGCTCTGTGTGTGTTATTCTGATGTGTAATCTATATTATTGTAAAGTTTCATCAAAATCCATTCAGTAGTTTTTGCGTGAAAGAGTAACAAAGGTACATCCATACATCCATTCTTACAAACTTTCGCGTTTATAATATTACTCGCTGCGCCCTGCGGTTTCACCCGCGGTTTCCCGGGATAAAAGTAACCTATGTGTTAATCCAGGGTATAAGCTATCTCCACACCAAATTTCATCAAAATCCATTCAGTAGTTTTTGCGTGAAAGAGTAACAAAAGTACATCCATACATCCATTCTTACAAACTTTCGCGTTTATAATATTATACATAGGATACTAGGATTAATACTGGTGCTTTTATATTTAGTTCGTTATTTTTCCATTGGGGCTTACGGATGTTCCTAGAGAATGTAAAATTTATTGCGTCTACTATCAGTAATTAAATATATAATAATATGTATATAACATTCTATATCTATTACGTCGCTCCTGATGATTCATTGACGGTTCATGAGTGGAAGTCATTGACTTCGTCTATACCTACATCCAAGATAAATTGGGTCAACTGAATACCTACAATAATGGTAAACAAAATATTTCGAAATGATAGATACTTATAACGTCAGGCAGTAGGTTAAAGTAGTATTAAAAGAGCGTAATTGTTAGATAGATGGAGAAATCTTTATTTCGCAAATAATATAAAGGACATACAGCGAGTGTGGCTCAATGGGAGCACGTGCGAATTTCGATCCGACGCACCCGAATTCGAATCCCGCTGGCCCCGCACCACTGACTTTCTTAAGTTGTGTGCGGATTTAACACTCGCTCTAAAACGGTGAAGAAAAACATCGTGAGGAAACCGGCATGTCCTAGAATTTTTCACAAAAAGTCAAGGACATGTGACATCCACCAACCCGCACAGGGCCAGCGTGGTGGATTATGGCCCATTCTCTCTCTATGAGAGAAGGCCCGAGTCCCAGCAGTGGGAACGTGACGGGCTAATGATGATGATGATAAAGGACATAGACAAATGAATACCAGAAAGCATCCAGTTAAATAAATCAAAATTTTGTTTTACATAATTGTACCTACTCAGTCCTACGGGCATAATATATCAGGCTTGAACACAATTTATTCTCACTAATATTATAAAAACCACCAACCTGCACTGGGCCAGCGTGGTGGATTATAGCCTATACTCTCTCTATGAGTGAAGGCCTGTATCCCAGCGGTGGGAACGTGATGGGCTGATGATGGTGATGATGAATATTATAAATGCGAAAGTTGTATCTAAGTGTGTTAGTATGTTTGTTACTTCTTTACGTTGTAACGGATTTGAATGAAATTCGGTATATAGATAGTTTATACCCTGGATTAGGACATAGGCTACTTTTTATCCCGGACTAACTTTAACTGCAGGTGAACCGCGAGGCGCAGTAAGTTTACTATAATTTTAACTAGTTCTGCGGATTGCAGCTCCGCAGGCTTTCTTCTAACTTTCTCCTGGGAACTTTAACTTATCCTGAGACAAATAGTAGCTAACTTTTAAAAGCGGGCTGTAAACGGTTCAAAGTTGGTTCAAGTGAACCATTTCTATATTAAAGTTGTTAATTCGATATACAGCGGGATAATTACACTAATTCCCAGTAATATTATAAATGCGAAAGCTTGTATGTTACTGTGTAAGTGTGTTTGTTACCTCTTCACGCTGTAACGGCTCAACGGCTTTGAGTGAAATTGGGAATGGAGATAACTTATACCCTGGATTAACACATAGGCTATATAACGTATAGGTGAAACCGCGGGGCGCAGCTAGTCACACATCTTCGACCGCATCGTCACTTAACAACAGGCGAGATAGCGGTCAAACAAAAGCCTATAAATAATACATAAAATTAAAAATAGTAAAAAATATAGCTTTGGTTGTATACATTTACATGTAACTCTTTACCATTTCGTGCTCGCTTTTTTTTAAATAACAATTATATTGTTATTTAACGTGGGATCTAGTTTTGAACGTGGGACCGTTGCCACAGTCCAGCAAGCCCTAGCTAACAACTAAACCACCGGAGTTCTTACTTCTTACGTCAGCAGGTTCCTTGCATTCCATAGTTTCTCATTACTTTTTCACATGAACTCATTATTTTTATAATAGCTATTTTAATTTGAACGACAGCAACATCTCACATGACTTTGCCTAGGCCAAGGTTAGGAACAATGAGTTGAGGTAATAAGCTGTTACAAATTAATTCACTATAACTCACCCTAACCGTATAATTATATAAAATCTCATTGACAACTTAAAATTCATCATCATTATGGGTTATTCCCAAAGTACTCCATTCTTTTGTTCCAAGAAGATAAGAATCCCATACATTAATTCTCAAATTACTCCAAAGAAATATTAGTTTTATTTTTTATTTTTTTTAAAGTTGCATTTTACTCCACGTGTAGCTGGTTTTATTCTCAAAATACTCCAGTGATTTTTCAACATCAAATACCTAACTACTCCATCTAGATATTATAAAATTAACAGTTTATTTTCAGTTTCATTCTACTCCATGAGATGTTGAAAAGGTACAGTCAGTCTCAGTATTTATAAGCACTGTACTAAAATAATGCAGACGAAATTTTTTATTATTGTGTTAGATGTTTACGTCTGTAGTAATTGGAGTAAACCTCGTCACACCACATATTTTTATTGCATTATATATTACCTATTTATTAAAACGAGTGTGAAAGAGACAGTTCAAAAGTCAAGCTGGAAAGCAGTGTCGCTATCACTAGCGCCGCCAGTATCGGTTCACACGCATAGCGCGATCAATGTGTTTAGAGAGAGAGGAGAGTAGAGTATTGTTTATCTATGTTTAAGTAAGGTGCAATTCATTTGCCTTTTTTGTAATAAGCGGATTATGGTCATTATATACATCAAGGTTAATTGGTCAGTTGAATTCACGGGGCAAACAGAGTGCTATAAGTATCGAAGTCCCGGAGGGCAGAAGAATTTTAAAACGAAGTCAAATCTGTTTCATGGACGGAATCTTTTGGAGTTGTCCCATGCCGTTTCATCAGATCTATTCGATACATGTGGACGTGGGTAGCAATGAGAGTCAAACTCTTACATGTCCAGTTGAGTTTATTCTTCTACCCAATAAAGAGCAAAAATACATATGAAGTTAAATAAATAAATAAATGCTCTAAGCAAAACATTTCCCAATGCCATAACCAAAGGATGGTAATTTCCACTTCAAACAGGCAATATCATAGAACACACTCCTGCTGTAAACAGAAGCCGACACTCTACAAACAGGAACCTGAAACAAGCTTTGATTTTATTTAGATTGGTACATTTCTAGAATATTATCTTAAAATTAGGGCTAGAAAGAGACTTATTGTTTTTATTATTCAAGTTTGATGTATTTTATTATTTT
Source organism: Petrophora chlorosata (assembly GCA_951640565.1). Lineage (NCBI taxonomy): Eukaryota > Metazoa > Arthropoda > Insecta > Lepidoptera > Geometridae > Petrophora > Petrophora chlorosata. The sequence goes on along the minus strand of OX621203.1, from coordinate 7,493,095 downwards.
AGGTAAGTTCTCATAGGTTTTTTTAACTATCGTGTTAATTTAACTTTTAATCCAGATATACAATTATTTTTCAAAATATTGTGGTAGATTTATTCAAAATTATATTTATAATGTAATTTATATTAATAAATATAAACAATTACAAACCAGTTACTGTATTTTATTCAAACTTTTCCTCGTGGTTAAATAAATTTTTATAAACAGTTTTGCACCTGACTGTACGTCAACTATCTTTTGGAGTAGGATGCAGCCTAAAACAGTTTTTTTTAATTAATAATCATTAAACAGAAATGGTTGGAGTAGTTTGAGAACGAATATACGGTTTATGAACTCATTATACTACAACTTATTACCTAAACAACCCTTTTGAAACTAGTAGTGTGGAGTACTTTGAGAACATTTTTATATTCTCATGGAGAAGAATGAAACTAAAATTATAAAATATATTTTTGATATTTTTTTCGTGGAGTAGTTTGAGAAAATTTCTTGGAGTACTTTGGGAATAAGCCATCATTATCAGCCCATCAGGTTCCCACTGCTGGGATACGGGCCTTCTCTCATCGAGAGAGTATGGGCCATAATCCACCACGCTGGCCCAGTGCGGGTTGGTGGATGTCACATGTCCTTGAATTTTTGTGATAAATTCTTGGACATACTGGTTTCCTCACGATGTTTTCCTTCACCGTTTTTAGAACTAGTGTTAAATCCGCACATAACTTAAGAAAGTCAGTAGTGCGGGCCAGCGGGATTCGAACTCAGGTGTGTCGGATCGAAAGTCGCACGTTCTCCGACTGAGCCACACTCGCTCTCTACTTAAAATTAACAAATCGCAACCATTTGATTCAGAGACACGTTACAATTACGATCAGTACATGAAATAAGGTTTAAAAAAAAATAGATTGAGGTAGAGACGTACATAAATGTCGTCGTGCCCTAAGACATCACATTTTAAAACTTAACAATAATATAGCTTACATATCAGAATAACACATAGGCTATATTTTACGAGTATCCCGGGAAACGAACCTGTTGATGTTTTCTCAATCAAGCTGTACCAATTTCGTGAGCATTTGTTCTCGAAAATAGCAAATTAATTGTTAAAACTCACTATCAAACTTATGGGTAAGAAACTTATAGGTGTGACCTGGATACCCGATACCACCATCGCTGGTGGAAGCATCACATCATTTTTCTTACTTACTGTATTTAGAGCGAACTATTTTCTATTTTTTATGTTATATATTCTATGTTACTTTACACGTGAACGCTGTGTTTACCTGTCATTGGTAGTGCATTTAGCATTATTTAATTTTAAGAAATCTTTGTCTTTAGAATAAGAAACAATGTAACTACTGTTGGTGAACCAAATAAAGAAAATAAAATAAAACCGCGGGGTGCTGCCAGTGTTTGCTGGCGACAGTGATATCCAATCTAGTCAACAATGTATTTATCTGTCTAGCATTTATATATCTGCAGAATAACCGAAACAGGTATGAAATTGGTAAGAACACCCGCAAAACAGCTCAACTGAGCCCACGAGCTCATGAGCTGAATTAGCCACATAAGTTATACCTTCTCGACATGACTCAAACCATGCTCCAATTTTAGTTCAAGTATCCTGAACATGATCAGAATTATAAATATGCTTAAATAGGCTTGAGCAAACTACTTATACAATTCGAATTATAGATAGGTAGATTGATTTAATTTTGAATGTTACTTTTCGAAAGGATATATATTTGAGACGGACACGTTTTTCTTAAATGCTAGGAATAAAAATATATCAGCCTTATCTGGACTTAATAAAATACAGCTCGGCCGGCATATTTGTATAGCTCTTAAACGTTATTGTAATTAGCGGTCGAAGTACGTGCCGAGAAACTGATTAACAATTCTGACGCTGGTCCATTGTTACAGGTGCCTGACGCTGTGAAGTACCTCGCCGGTTATGGAGCTGCAGTCGACTACCGCGAGATTATAGCGGAGAATATGACCAACACCACCTCTAAAGTATCTTGACCTCCACCTGATCATACAAAAGACGCGCAAAGAAAAGGTCTGCGTAGCACCAGAGTTCCCCAAGGAAGCTAGTGTTGTGTAAATATCTTGCGATAGCGTTATCGCTCCCGACTAAATCGTGGTTTTTTTAACGATAGCGCTGCTGATAAAGTTGTGTCGATTTTTCATTCCGCTTCAAAAGGCGAACGTTCGCGCTTCCACTGAGACGTGTTAAATCTTGTTGTATAATTGATACCGTTCCGTTCGCCAATGTTTAAAAACATTGGCAGAGAGAGTGCAGATTTACGGTGCGCGTGTGTTCCTTTTGTTATTAGGGTTGTTAATCGAATGTTTTTGTGAAAATGCGTGCTGAAGAGTTGTGGTCGGGGCTGGCGACGCTGGGTTGGGTGGTGACCCTGGTCGGTTGCCACTCGCCTGGTAGCGAGTTGGAGTCGGTCCGATACGGCCCGACGTCAGACGAGCGGTTCGTCAGCGACACATACACGGTGGCAAACATCAACATCACATATCAAGACGAACATGGAGAGGAATATACAGAAACTTCTGAGGTAAGTCCAACGATGTTACTTACTATCAATAGACATACTTCCCACTGATATTATAAATGCGAAAGTTTGTGAGAATGGATGGATGGATGTTTGTTACTCAATCATCCAAAACGGATTTTAATGAAATTTGGAAAAGGACAAAAGCTAGGTACTTTTTATCCCAGGAAACCGCGGGTGAAACTGGGGCGCAGCTAGTATATTATAAATGCGAAAGTAGCTCTGTTTGTTACCTTTTCATGACCAAACGGCTAAACCGATTTTGATGAAATTTGGCACAGAGGTAGCCCTTAGAAGGACATAGGATTATTTTCATCGCAATATAACATGTGGTTTCCGAGGGCATACGAAAGCTGGCACAGCAACACAAAAATAAAATAAAGACAAAATATTTTAATTTTTTAAATTTTTTTTTGATACAAAATTATTCGTATATTTGAAATACGATAGGCGGTCTTATCGCTTAGAGCGATACTACATAGTATACAAAATACGAAGGAAATTAAGACTAGAAATATTAACTCACTGTTACGTATTATAATATAAGCATAGAATATCTAATTGTACTACAATATAAGTGAGGATCTGCTTACATGGGGACCATACAATTACAATATTTTATCAAAACATTATCTTTCCACAAGTGTTTGCTGATAGAAAACTCTTTTTAGGGTTAAGCTCGTCTTTGTACATGTATTTTATAATCCACGATGTAAATGTACTAACAATGTACAATAACGAATATAAGAGATATAAGAAAACAATAGATATTATATAGTGAACTTTCCTATCCATACAAATATGTTCATAAATATCCTTGAAATAAATATAAAAAGTAGAGCAGAAAATATCCATTACTTCTTATCAAACAATGACAATAAAATGCATGTAAATATGTTATCTTGGATATGGAGATAAAAATTGGGCATAACAGATTTGAAAACCAAATATCGGATAACACAAATATTTGCGAAATGTGAGTCACAATCCTACATTTGCATAATTTTACTAAACAGGTACCTAGTTGGTGTGTTGTAAAATTAACTGTAAAAGTATATCATACCACAGAATAATAGTACAAGTAGGTACATTATTAAAAAAAACTGTCAGAATATTATGCCATGTCTGTCTGCTGGTACATGACATGAATCACGTAAAGACTGATAAAATAAATAATAGATACAATATTTATGACGACTTAATACCTAAGTCGAAACATAATATAAAATATGTGTAAAGTGAAAGTGTGTATGTGTTTGTTAGCACTAGCTACAAAACGATTGAAGGGATTTTTAATCCCGGAAAAGTGAACAATCCTTAGGGAAAAACTAAATTAAATTTTATGCGGACGGAGTCGCGGGTATTAGTAGCTAGTAGCTTACATGCCGGGAAAATGTGAAAATGCGAAGAGAAAGCCAATGAAATATGTGAGAAAGTGTATTGATAACATCGTCGTCATCATTGCCCCAAAAAGATATAACATAATAAGATAAAGAACACGATGATATGTATGATAAATAAAAAACCGAGTGCAAAAAGAAAATATGTTTGGAAGCTGTCCACCTTTGACAATTTTATTTTAACAAATCAGTTGCCTATTGTCCCCGTGATGGGGACAACGGACCTACATCAGTTCACTGAACTTCTAATACCAAACATTTTTGGGTACTTAAATATTAATTACAAAAGTGTCATAGTGCCCAACAGAATTATTTATAATACTATTATGTTCAATAATATAACTAATATTGTTTCCGTTATTGTTGTCTAATTTGTAGGTATCTCAAACGATCTTTTATGTTGTATCACAGAAAAGATATAGGTCCATCATAACTTACTTTTTTAGGTAACTCAATTTCTTGTAGACCTACGTTCTTATTGAAACGTAATTAAAGACATCTGACAGTCAAATGGGTCATTAACAACTGACCACCAATCCAGAGGTAAGCGAATAAAACAAGAGAGAAACCTTCCAAAAACGGATGCCTCGTCACAGAATAATTAATAGGCCTCGTGCGGAAGCGAGCACGTGTCGATTGCTGATTGTTCGCGTCGCTGAGCTTTATGCGACTATTTAGGTGTCTTTCCACATCGTAGGCGGTACAAAGCACGTGTACACCCCGAGACAGAACGGCAGTGCTCACGTTGCTGGACCGCTGGTATTATTGAAATGAGATTAGATACTATTTCGATGGTTTATATTAAAATAGGTAATTTCAGGGTAACCAGCTGAACATTTTAATAGCATGTAGCCCATATTGCAGGTTACAACTTGGAAGAGTGACTGTTTGTGCGAAATTTTCATCTGAGCGCTACCGTTCTACGGACAAATTAAGCCGTTGTTGTCTTAAAACAACAGTCGTTAGGCCATATCGGAGGCCTTCGGACACTCTAAAATTTCCGACCACCACACATCCACACAAAGGAAGAAGAACCTAAAAAACTAAGAATGTTTCTTGTCAGGTCAATTAATCAGTTTTTCTATGGTCGTTAAACGCAGCGCATAGGATAACAGACTGAGGCATCGTGGAAAAAAGTTGGCAAGTGAGAAAGGTAGTTCGACTTATCATGCAGAACTAGATAAACCTGAATAATCGGGATATGTCCAGTTCCTTTTCAAAGGCACTACATGTTTAGGACATTAAAGCGTCAAAGAAAAGACCTGGGATATGTCGGCACAGTCAGATGCGAATGGCGTGATGAAGACGAAGGGATTATAGCTGGATAATCATGATTTAAAGCAGTTACTAAATAGCTCCATAACCTTTTGAGCGCATTAATATCATATTATATGAAATCTTTTGTGCGCATGAAGGGGTAATCATACCTTTAAAACCACTTGAATAAACAGAAATAACTCGCCGTAACTTTGTATATAAGTTTTAGGCTTTAAACGAGCTTAACGCATTTTGTGCCAGCTTATTCAAAGGGCAGTAGATCAAAGAAAACTGGCTCACAAGTGGGACAAGTTGCGTAACTCCACTCCTTTAGTGAAAGCCGTTTAGCACAAAGGTGTCTGCTATATCTAAAGATATTATGTACAAACTAGAATCGTACATCACTATTGGGTGTGTTCAACATCAGTACGAAGGCAAGGCTAGAAATCTTGCTAATCTTGCTAAGTTGAATAGTCATATATCAACGGACTGGCATACAAAAACCTATGGTTCTGTACAAAGTCACGACGAACCTCCGTCGACGCGTCGGCGTATAATCCTAAATCATACTGCAATAAAAACGTTGGTCGTGACGAAACGTTGAAATTTGAACGGATATATGTATTTCAAAAAATTGCTAGATAGGTACTTAGATGACTGACAATGACAACCCTACATACGCGCTAGCTCTACAGACTACAGACTGGCGCATCTGGGCCATTCACGAGCTAAGTCGTAAATTTTTTATAGCTCAGTTTATGTAATACAGATCTTACTGACCTAACCCTCATATAAATTAGAAAAGAAATTAATTTCGTCCACTTGTGTAATATTTATGGTTGGAATCAAAACTGTTCGTGTCAGAGGTCAAAGACCTCTTATCGGCTCTTAGTACCGCCATCTTTGTCTGACTTTATCTAGGTCCGATGTGCAATTTAGTATTTGGTATTCTGATATCATCGTCATCAGCGCCTAGTCTGGCATAAGTTCTTTGCCGCCATTGACACTCTGGCAGAGGTGGCAAAGAACTTATGCTTACGGAAGTTTACCAGTGACTCAGTCAGTTTGTCAGTCGCTCTGTTGAACTGAAGCACTTTTGGTGTTCACCTCTCTGTCACAGATTTTTGATTTTCTAAATGCTTGACTTGTTAAACATTTTCTTTAAGTTAATTCCTCCGTAGCGTTTCTTACGCAAATATCCATCTTTGTTACTCGCTTACGGCACGCAATAGACCATTGTTTGAGTTATAATAATACTTGAGTGTATTGTTCAGGCGCTGGGGATGCCAGTCCGGTCTATAGTAACTACTGTCGAATCTGTAAACTCGTAGAGTAACCACGCATACTCTTTAACTTGGAAAAAGAATAGAAACCCTTAAACATTTGAAGATCATATTTAGCTCTCAATTTGAGTGCCTTTGTTGTCTGATCCCATAGATAAAATAATCACTATCTTATCCAAATTTTCAAGTACAGATTGATCGATGTTGTAGTTAAGCTCTATATTCGACAACTCTGGCGAATCTTATCATGTAATATACTGACGTCAGACATTGCTTTAAATTTTAATCAAAGGCTATTTTAATCCCAACAACAATTGTTGCTGCCAGCGCGAAAATTGGCAATTTTTCTATGCCTCGTGTTTGTATAGGAAAAGACTGGCTATTCTATGAAGGTTGCCACACATACACACCATATTATGTTATTACACGTGGAAGCTAATGACAGTTACCTAAATAGAGAAAATTATTTGCCTTTTATACAACTTCAAAATATGCCAAGGCTATGAAAAATGTTCCGAAGAAATGCTTAGAATTGCAATATAATTAAGTATTATTTATCTAGTTATTTAATGGGCGTTAAAGTCATTGTGTTAAATAACGTTCATAAGTGCATATGTTATGCCTAACTTGAACAATGAATATTTGAATTTGAGTGCATATGTTTATTTTGCCCAGTAGGATAGCAGTTAGTAAACATCGAACATGTCATGCGCCGAATTGTTTCAAACTTTCAAGATAATGTTAACAGCTACGATTAGGTACTACAACTGTTGGCAGTCTTTACCGGGACCATTAGTTTCGCTGTTTGTTGCATGAGTTAAACAGGAATTAATGTTTATAAAAAGAATCAGAGCGTTGCCCTTGCTTGACAATTCTCGTCAACGTTCACTTTATCGCTTAGAATCATTAAACACAAACATAAAAATACACCAAATCACAGAGTTTCTTCTAATTACGTCTTACGTTGGAGCTTAAACGTAACCAGTTACAATAAGGTAGATAATATAAAAATAAACAGTATAGTTGTAGCCTCCACCAAAGACCGCATACATTTCGGAGAGTTTGCGACGGAATTACATGAACTAATTCCGCCATCCCCATTCCATCATCGGACGACCAGACCTATGGCAAGCCGTCATCAATTTATGGTTAACATTAATTCTGCTCGCACCAAGCGCTTCGCTTCAACCATTATAATGCGAACGGCCAAGGAGTCCAACTCTCTGCCGGTATCTGTGTTTCCGGATAGCTATAATCTGGGTGTCTTTAAGACAAGAGTGAATAGGTTTCTCCTAGGCGAACGTGCTACATCTTTGACCGCATCGTCACTTAACAACAGGTGAGATAGCGGTATATGCAAAACCTATAATAAATAAAACAATGCCTTTCATGTACTTTACCACCTACATCCACGTTCCTCAAGGACAATGAAGAATCACAGGAACTTATGCAATAACTTTTAACTTTGAAACGTTGAATTCTCATTAATGAGAATTCAATTCATCACATACTTATTACACGTCTACAGCAAAAATAGAATTTCGTGTCCACAGTCCATAGCAACGTTATCACGATCGGAACATATGCTATCGTGCCGTATCACATTACCACTATGCGGTACTAATAATTCGTATTGTTTTCCTCAAAGGTAAACATACGACGTACCACACAAGTTTATATAAACATCAGCTTTATCATCAACTCGATTGTGATCTCTAACGCTTGCAGCTAAAGAGCATTATAGAGTGAATATGTTATTTGATGAGTAACCAGGGGTGGTTGTACTCGTAGACCGGTGACCAGCGTGGTCGTCTGGTGACATGACTCAGCGCGCGAACGAAATTTCAGCAATTTACTTGTCTAAAATTAGTATGCTTTCGAGAACTGCTAATAGATTAATGGTTTTCTTAGATCGAGTGTTTAATTAGACGGTTGTAATAGTTTAAACCAGTCCGTCATTATTATGTGCAAATCTCTTGAGTCTATAATTATTATAATCTTCCCTCTTTTTAATTTCTTTATTTCAGTTTTGTCGTCACAGATCCACTTATGAACGTCAATTATTTGCCTGTTTATTAATCTACCTATGATACTGCATTTTAGTGATAAAACCGTTTGAATGCTTCACAATCCTCTTTTGTCATATCGATAGACCTTTGTGGCACAGAATAATTAATTGTACAAGTTTGTGGCTAAAAATAAATATTTTATGTAGGTACATCATTTACATAGTGACCTGTCCTGTTGCTATACTGAGTCATCCTCAGCAACTGCTTCCCGTTTTATTCACCAACTAGGTAATTTATGTTTATAGAGCTAAATTTAAATATTTATTACCACACAAATTCTACAATTTCGGTTAATGTTTCGATTCTTATCTTCATTACATTATAACCAAAATATCCAAATTTAGTCCCAAACATACACAAGAGACGGACTTTGAAGGAAGCGGAAGAGATGATTTAAATTTACCAAGTGATTGGTATTGCGCACGCGCCGTCCCAACGAGACCCACATATCCGATCGAATTAATAAGCTGCCGGTTGATTTTGTCGGTAAAGTTTGCATACGTAGCCAAGTCAAGCTATTTCTGGTTCTACTATCAATTTATCTTATAGGACTTGACAAGGTTGTCTATCGAGTTTCGATCTACTTATCGATAGTGAATTGGTGACGTCACACGTAGTCAATTGCAAACGACAAATCCATCATGTCTTTGTTTCGTTTGTAGAAAAACAAAGACAGCATGACCACACTTTTTTAATTCATTGTTTGAAATGATTTTGCAAAAAGTGTAACTTATTTATGATCAATTTTCTTATCTATTCGTTTTTATATCTGCGTTTCTTAATATTCGTTTGTTATTGTATTTTGGTAATAAAACTCACCTTATCAATGGAATTATCTATGTGTCTCGCCTCGTTTCAATAGGCTGGGCCACTGAACCTGCCAATTTCCTGATTCCTCCAATCGCTCCGGATAATACCTATTTGTTTAGTTTACGCGTCAATAATGTTTCTAAATCAGTTATAAGTCAATACTCAATATCTTGTACAATGTAACTATGTTCTATTTTAATGTATTCAAAAACCGGATACTAAATAAATGTAATCCAGTTAAATCCGGTTCATTTACTAAAGTAACGTTGATATGCAAAATCAAATGTAATGCTGACTTGTTTGCTAGAACTTATTAAAAAATTACATTACAGACGACTTGCGCGTTTTTTGTTGCATTTGAAACAGAACATGTAAGTTTTATCTTGGTCAATAATAGAAACGGGATATTTACCATGAAACATTTTCTTATAAGTTATTGTTTAACATAAGTTCTCGAAGGAAATCGACAATTTCTATAAAATATTTATTTAGTTATAAGGTTTGATTCTTCCTACAACTATAGAAGAATTTCGAGTACCACTTCCTACCTCCACTTTCTTTGTTCAGATCAAGGTCTTATTCTGCTGATAGCTCGCTACAACTGGTTGCGTAGAATGCCGAGTTGCTTTCTTATATGGAAGTAGCATCAATCCTAATCATCTCTAGTCCGTATTAGGTCTCCCTTCTGTGGCAGCCTGTCAGTTCTTTGTGGTTGACATGACCCAAACCGAGAATGTGTGTAACAATTTTGAAAATATTTAGATAATATAGTATTATCGGAAATAAAAGATTCTCCACAGGGTGACAAGCTTTTCATGGGTCATTTTCACTCAAGAATTGATTTTTTATCAGGCTAATAATAATAATAATTAATGCTTTATTGTACACCAAACAAGAAATTAACAAGGTACATGAAATACTCCTTCAGATTATAGTACAACGGGCGGACTTATCGCTAAACGCGATCTCTTCCAGTCAACCTTTGGATGGAAAGAACTAAAGGAGTGAGAGAGGTCGGCGGTGTAAATAAAGTATACATATATGCTATATACATTCAAGGAAAGTACTAATAATTTAATTACCAGCAGCACTCTGGGAAAGGTAGTAATTTTTTACTTCATTCTTAAAACTTACAAATGTCTGTGCTCTTCTGACATGTTGGTTTGTTCGCGAGATCTCCGTGAAATCTCGCGCAGCAAACGAACATCACAGCGTATGTCATACAAACATCACATTATTATGACATCAAGGCGATTAATGGTTATTTCTGGCTTTGAATAGCCTTGTTGACCTTTTGAGAGAGCATGGTAAAGCATATTGTTAAATTGATCGACAGGTTACAGAACCTGTTAGAAGATAATGGAAAAATAGATAAATTCTGCAATAGATTAGAAGTCGAAGTCTGTAGAGAGAAGAAGTCTGTTGGCAAATCTAAACGTTATTCAATACTTTAAAGGTTATTGTTATGAAACTACGCTACCCTTTGTGAAATGTATGTCTCCCGAATTCTATTTCAAAATTGTTTTCCATATGCGATAAACCACTGCTGTTGGAAGCACTCCAGTATCGGATTGGTTGCTATGGCAAAAAGCGGCCTATGGGCCGCTTTTTGCCGCGTATGGAAAAATGATATTATCTAGTCTTTTTTATTTATCTATATTCGGATAAAATGTTCAGGGATTTGTTTGCTTTGCTTCTGGTGGAGGTCTTCCTATCAGGTAGTTTCCTTTTTCAGTAGGTATCAAAGTTTCGCGTTTCGCCTTCATACGAAAGATCGAGGTCCATGCTCTTTAACGCTTTGAGGCTAGGATAACGCATCTGCTGACTCATATATAATTCACAAACTACTTTTTGGAAATCTACACCGTGAAAACCCTTCATCCAATCTTTAAGTATTGACAAATACATAAAACAAAAGAGCAAACGAAACACAATCAACAGTTTTACCGAGTTAATTTGGATTGGAATCTGTCTATTCAATATCTAGTGGTCCCTAGCCTCTATTAGAAATGTCTCTTTTCAAAACTATTCGTGCCTTGTCAATGGCGTGTCTTGTAAATATTAATTTTATACGTCAACCGTGCGTCTGTATTCGCATTGAATAAACATCAGCAGGCCAAGGCCTGATGCCTAGTGAGTTGAGACATCTCGACGTCTCGAGCTCGAGCCTCTCGCAAATAGAAACACCTATTGTCAATATGATATTTTACTTCACAACTCGCTTGGTTGGATTGAGATTGAAAGGTAAACTAAAGTTATGCCAAATAACTCTGAATAGTTGTAAGGAAGGAAGAAAAAGTTGTAAGGAAGGAAAGGAAGAAAACGTTGTAAGGAAAGCACCCTCAAAGGAAATATTCAAACGTTTGGTTCGAGAATTCTACCTTAAAAAAGTGAGTAAGCCGTTACATTGATCTTCATGTTCTATTGTTTATTTAGTGTTATGTTGTATCTATGTAGGTATAGAGTATCCTTCTATCAATAATAAGTATTTATTTATATATAAGTATTCATTTCTATGTATTTTAGTTTTGGATTATATATGTAGTGTGTTTTACTGTTATATATCTTACGATAATATGTATTATGATATTTATTTTGTTTTACTGTTAGTATTTTTTTTCTTTTTCATTTTTGATGCACGCTTTGTAGGGCTCTTTTACCATCACTGGATAACTGGTAGAAAATGCTTTAGCATTAAGTTCTCCTTTTGTACATTACTTGTAATAGTGCAATAAAGAATTAAATAAATAAATAAATAGTCTGAATTCGCGTCTGAAATGTCCGTATAAAATTTCGGCGTCAAATCCACAGTTGACATAAAGAGACCATCAATAATTCATCTCGCCGTCAGACGACCAACATTTTTGGTCACGATTCTGTCAAACCCCTACTCCACCTGTCATCATATCGTCTACTCATGCTCATATGTCTCGCCAATACCATTACTCTATATAACTACTCCCAAAAGTAACATGTTCGCGACTTCATTACCTGCGCCTATGTACTGTAACTACGAGGCGGTAGCTTGCCTAAACCACGATTACAATTCCAAATTGTCATTGAACGTGTAACCTCCAGTGATATCCAGTATTAGTACGTCATTTGTTATTATTTACTGACCACTTGGAGCTACGTAATTGATGTCACTATAGATAACGATTGTGCAAGCGAAGGATCCTTACTTAAAAGTTGCGCAACCTGGATATAATAGAGTAATTTAGTTGTGTGATGCGAAGGCGTGTCGGTTGATTTGATATGGGTTTAGAAGTATGGAAAATATTTTAAAAGAAAAGATGTATTATGTTTAGAAAAAAAAATACTGCGTGTATTACAATTCTTATAACACACCAGAAAATCTGGAATAGAATGGATTTGATTTCTTAAAAATATAGTCATCGGTATATCGCCATCGTGTAATGCCTTTTTGCGCCGGAAAACATAAGACAGTCCTACTAGTATATGCGAAAGTTTGTGAGGATAAATGGATGGAGGGATGGACCCTGGTCCATCCCTCCATCCATTTATCCTCAATAATTATCTGATTCAAATTCTGAATAATTTATTTCCAAAAAACAGACATTCCAGTTGATAATATTATTATGACACGGGTCATCTTAACTAAGCTGGGCTTGTAATGTTTATTTGATGCGCAGAACCTACACTAAGAATTAACTTGTGTCGTAGGTATCTGCTAACTCTTCCATTGCACATGTTTGTTATTCAATTACGCAAGATATACAAAACGGATTTTGATTAAATTTGGTTTGTAGATTCTTTAGGTTCTGGATTTCTGGCCATAGGCCATTTTTTATCCCGGGAAACTACGGGTGCAACCGCGAACGCACTTATTATACAATATACGAGAATTTTTCGTATATCTGGTGAAAGTTATTTCTGCGATTCAGTTTGACCCGTTTGTGTATAGATAATGAAAACTGCTTCTGATATCTTTGAAACTATTATGTTTAGATAAGATATTCTCTAAAATTGGTCTAATTCTAAGTACCATTATGAAATACATGTCTAGGGATAATTGGGAAATACATCGAATAGACAGGATACTCTCAAAAGGGTCGAGATTTTATTTGGTCCCCAAAAGCCTTTAAATTGTTCACGATTTGTTATACTTATGACTCAATGGAACAGAATTCAATAGCTCTTACGTTTCACCGTCTGTTATTCTCGTAAAAATCCTTTTCAGGTCATATCTTCTAGATAACTGAACAATAATGTACGCAACAAAATGATTAGAAACACCTCGTGAGTCAACATCTACATCCACAATAATACATATATATACAATATATAGGTATACTACGTTACTAGGTTACTGTGTTCCGGCTTGAAGGGCATTGTAGCCAGCGAAATTACTGGGCATTATGAGACTCAACAGCTAATTGTCTTAGAGTGACGAGCGCAGTACAGCGCCGCGCAGGATTTTGCAAAACAAAGTTCTGGGTGGTGCTGTTATTGTTATGGGCTGGCGTATTGCTTACCATCAGGCAAACGACCAGCTCGTCTCGTCATTCAGTTACATCAAAAAAAAAAATGGTTACGGTTTTTTCTAGTTAGTATGACATAACATCTAGAAGGCACTACATCCGTACTCTTCGTTGTCACCAGCACAATATAATTTAAATGATTATCCTATTTGAGTGGGACGATTAATTGTACGAGGTGTTTAATTGTATGTGTCAATATTATTATGATTGTTAACCACTGTTACATGATATACTAGCCGACACCCGCAACTCTATTCGCGGAGAATTTGGTTTACAGTACTCTATGTCTTATTCCAGGACCTACGACCAAATTTCATCAAAATCCTTTCAGCCGTTGGGGAGATAGCTGGTTACAAACACACACGCACACACACAGACTGTCGCATTTATAATATTACTAGCGACCCGCCCGGCTTCGCACGGGTATTATACATATAAACCTTCCTTTTCAATCACTCTATCTATTAAAAAACCCGCATCAAAATCCGTTGCGTAGTTTTAAAGATTTAAGCATATACTTATAGGGATATAGGGACATAGGAACAGAGAAAGCGACTTTGTTCTATGTAGTGAAGAAGGATAGTCGGATTATCACTTATTATGTAATGATGAAGAGGAAATAAAATCTTTAACTAGCTTTTGACCGCGACTTCGTTCTCGTGGACCACTCTAAATTAGCTAACAGTTAAGGCTGTTAAAAATGTGAAAATTCGCTTTTCCTGCCTGATTTCGTACGCTGATGTAAAGATATCTCAACATTTTGATGTCACAGTGCAATGAAACATACACTAGATTTTAAGTTAAGATGTAGGCTATCAAATATTGAAAACTGCATTAAGATCCGTTCGGTAGTTTTCGAGTCTATAGATAACAAACAAACAAAAATTCTAAAAATTGTATATTCGTGTTCAGTACCTTCTAAAATTTCTAAATAGTCGATCCCAGTTGGTTTTTAAATAAATTATTTTTCAAAAAAAACTAAACCGACTTCAAAACCACAAATAGGCACTCAAAAGTGAAAAAATTATTTTACCCTTTTTAGTGCAAAAAAAGTTTAAATTAAAACAATTCAAAAAGTTTTTAAAGACAAGCTTTCATGATCTAGCAGCCACCTGTACAAATAAATTTCATGTCTGTCCTATTCTCTGTTGAGGAGTTCCCTCGCCTAAAGTCAATCCTGGGTGTATCAGCCATGTCATGATGGAATTTAGAACAGGCTATTATGGTTAAATCCATTTACAAAATGTTGTGTCTGTTCTATTCACCGTTGAGGAGTTCCCTCGCCGGAAGTTAACCCTGGGGGAAGCAGGTGAAGCAGTCGAATACAAACCTCGACCTTTAGAAAGTCGGTTACAAAAAGACAAGAACCGACTTGAAGATTAAACTTATATTTTTTGTTTTTGCTATTTTTTTCAAAAACTGCTGAATGAATTTCGATAAAATTTATATGGGACCACCTCTGAAGCATACTTCATGAATTGATTTCGATGATTCTTTTTTGATTGGTAAGTCATAACTTACCAATCAAAAAAGAATCATCGAAATCAATTCATAAATGGCGGAGTAATCGCGTAACAAACACAGAAAAAACCTTTTTGAAGTCGGTTAAAAATATCTTCAATGTGCAGAATGTACAGGACAGAGTATAGATTTTGACGTACCACTATTAAAATGACTTCAACGTTCGAAAACGTGCAGCTTACATCCCTTGGGCGGAAAAGTACTTACATCTCGCTGCTTGGATGAACAATGACCCTCTTTCCCAGCATGAGGGATTGAACATTATTGCTTACTACTCTTGAATATATCTCTCTCATAAGTTCTAAAAATAATATTATGTTTAGCGATGGCTGGACGTATTTTTATGAGAAGATATCGTATCTGCCAATGACGCGTGCCACATTCTCATAAATAATAGATAGTTACTATAGACATAAAGAAGGTTATATTTTTTCAAATTTTCCTTAACCATTATATTTCGTTTGTTGTAGGTTTCCTTTGTGACGTAAACTTTTGTTACTTACGTATCTTTTGATATCCGTGTCGTATAGTTCAAAAGGGTACAGTCAAACGTAGAAGCGCGATTATGACATAAGACACTTTTGTACGCTGATTTCCAGTCTTCTAAAATTAGATCGATTGACTAATACCACAGAATACTTAATAGTACCAACTAATACATACAATATCAGCCAAGCCTAACTTATATTGGAGTTTTTCGAAGTAATGTCTAAGTTAATAAGGTTTTCTATACCACGGTGTAGCAAAGCTGGTGATGGTAGTTGACTGTACAGTATTCCTAAACCGCTACTGTGTGGAGGCAGTGGAGTCGAAGAATGAAACAGTTGAACTGGTAGAACGTGTTTATTGCTTGAATTTCGTTTACAAAGAGAGCGCATTAACTATAATGTATCCTTAGATCGGTACATTGTGAGCACCTACTAGTGTTGCTAATAAACTGTCACAATAACTAGTGTTGGGGTTTTAAACCCAAAACACGATAGTGGAGAGAAACGCATAACGTTGCGCGTAGTAACGCTCAATGGCCGCCCACTATACAGTATTGTCTGTATCTATAAAGGAAGGATATTCAGGATTTCTTGGTTTGGGCATTGAACAAATACTTGTTCTTTTTCTTTGGTCAAATATTTATCGACTCATAGGGAACCAGAACTGCAACCTCCGTGCTAATATCCCGCTGGGATGGCCCAACCACTACACAAAAGCTACAAGACTCAAAAAATCAAATTGAGGGGAACAATCCGGCTCCAAAACCATGGCGTCAAGCGATCTAGTCGTGTTTTGGAATGATGTTCGGTAAACCATCAGGGAGACGAGTCTGAGCAGCCGCTTAACTGCCGTCCTCCTCTAGATCTACTTGGTCCATGTTCAGCTACATCGTCAGTTAACATCAGGCGATAGCGATAGTGGCCAAACATAGATTGATAAGCTATAAAGATACGATGCAAAGAAATTTGATTTATACTCAACACTATACTGAACTTAACATCAGGCTCCCCAGACCTTCCCCCTAGCTCATCATATGTTTGACTCCCTTAATCTAACTTGAACCTTCCTCCACAGTCCGGCAAATACGGAGAGGGATTCATCGGCTCCTCTCGAGGAGTGGCAGTCCACGTGCGAGCGAGAGGAGTGGATGGTGAGAAGGACCACACTGGGTGTACGTGGCCGCTGCTGTCGGTCGCTGACCCCAATGAGCCGATGCCGCAGGAGCCTTGGGTGGCCGTCATCAGGAGAGGCAGCTGCAACTTTGAGATCAAGGTATGCAAAAATCTGATGCTTATATGGTGCTGCTATATAAACGTCCGGTGGCTACCATAGTAGCCATTCGCTGGTTTATTAGGGTAAACGTGCGAGTGCGGTAAGAGGGTACCGTTGCCTATGCTCGTGAGTGTTACATTGGCGATGCCCGGTGGCGATGCTCTGCATACCTCTCGAATCTCCTTTAAACTGCCCCATATTGTAGCTTCGTTCCTACTTTGCTAGTGGTAGATTTCTATAGCCAGACGGTCAAAGCTGTTAGTGCTATTTTGTTAAATTATTAAGTACAGATAGCCGATCTAGGCAAGTTTTAATTTATTTTCAGAAAGTGAACAAATAATAATAATACAAAGCTTAAACACGTAATAATTCAAGTCCCAAAGGTCATCTAAGATCAGTATTAACATTGAGAGTACCTACAAAGCATTCATGTGGAATACGATGTCGGTGTCAGATGCAATTCGAAACCAAGGTAACTTAAAGTAGGTAATACTTCTAAAGCTCAAGAAATAGTGTGACCACATGTGCCAGTTTGCCACCCACAGACCTAATTACGCTTGTGGTTTAGTAGGCCAATATGGGAACACCCAGATCCGGATGTGTGCCATGTGCGCTTTGAACTAGTAATTACAACAATATCTCGTACACGTCCTCTTTTTGATAGGATTCTAAACATTTGGAACACCTTACCTCTTACCTAATAGTATTCTCGAGTTATAAGGATGTTGACATGTGAAAATGTGGATTTCTGTACAACGGCCGACGGCGCCGCGGTGTAGAATAGAATAACTCTTTATTGTAACACCAAAATACAGAAATAATTAAAAACTAAAATAACAACTAACTTAATAATAGTGTCACAATGGGCGGTCTTATCGCTCAAAGCGATCTCTTCCAGACAACCCACAAGTGAAGGAATGTATACAGAAATATATATGGTGTAATGCGAGTTTAAACCCAGATATTTTTTTAAATTTAATTTTTCTGAAGGTAGAAGCAAAAAATAAACACTTCAAAAGCTTTAAAAAGAAATGTGTAAAACACTTTTGTTTTCAATTGTACGGTCGAATAGGTATTCTTTTAATAAATTTTATCGAGGGAATGGGGATTGGGTAGGACGGACGCGGTTGGGATCGACATAGGAGTAGCCGCCGCGAACCCAAAATTTGTGATCAATATCCATTAAAATAGGTGACTGTTTAAAATATCCTTTAAATATACATCCCTTAAACTGAAGGCGATTATGACCACGTACATTAACACGGTTGTAGTTTAGCTGGCCAATAAGAGAGCAGCAGATGTCTACCACATGTTGAGGTTTGAACTAGAAAATCACAAAACGATCACATACACGTTCCTTGCATTAAGAATTCTAGGCATCTAGGTCGCCAGAACTAGGAACTATAAATCAGCGACAGCTATTGGTACCTAATAAACCTATTAGGTAACCAATATTTTGTCAGCCTAGTGTATACCTACATATTATAATGTTGAACACAAGTGCTCATTTAATTTTATCTTTGCAAACACGATAGTAGGAGATATCGGGATTATTGACCATATTCGTCTTGTTGATAGACGGTGATAGTGTCGATTCGTAGATATACGTATGTAGATAGGGAGTTAATATTGAAACAATAGACTGCTTGGTTTCGTAATGAAAACGATAACTGTCAAGCTACTATAATATTTATGATATATTGTTATATGGATGATGATTATTTATGTACGAGTACCTACCTATAGGTAGTTATAGAACGGGATTATGGTCTATAGAAATTTAGCAGAATTTATAGTGATAAAAGTTCTAGGACGTGTGACATCCACCAACCCGCACTGGACCAGCGGGACTCTCACTATGAGAGAAGGCCCTTATCCCAGTAGTGGGATCGATGATAGTAATAAGGTTCTATATCAATAATAACCATCCATATGACCATATGACGTTTGAAGGTGTATTTCTTGTGCCCATAAAGAAGTTGTGCCAATTTAATAAATACCTATATTTTGACTTTGACATTATCAAAATTTAAAAATGAATACTCTGTAATGTAAAATATTTTAAAAACAGATACCTTCGCAAATTTTGCAAATCTGCAATTCAACATCGAATTTATTTCATTGACTGGTTGAGGGGTCCACTTGGTGTCAAAGTCTTGAAGATATTTGTCTTAGGTTCTCTAACCTTGTTCTAAGGATTAGTAAGTTTAAATGAAGTTGGTAGTGTAGGTACTCACTATCTGATGTGTTTACTTACTTCGGGTGACATCAGAAAACGCCTCTCAAAGACGTTCATTGATATAAGTAGTATCAATATCAAGTTGTACATATTTTTTACCCATAATCACCAGTATAACATTTCCTTCTCTCAAATAACTTGTTATTCAAATCATTATTTCGACATGGTATTGGAATCTATATTTACTTATGCAGGCTCCCACGAATAGTTCTTGTCAGCAGAGGCTGACACACAGAGGTGGAGTAGTGGTTGGGGAAGGCTCAAATCTCATACACCACTAAGGTTGCGGGTTCAAATCCCGCGACGGGACAAATGTTTGTGCACATAAAAAAAATATAGGCGCAAGCATTTGTTACGTGTCTGCCATGGTCTTCGTAGTTGCCGGTTCCCTAGATACAGGAAACCCTAGTTCCCTAACTAGGGTTAGGCCAGGATTTATGTATGTGATCGTTGGGCGTATTTGTTTATTTATTTAATGCTGTTGTCATATTACAGGTGCAGAACGCATGGCGCTCCAACGCGACGGCCGTCCTCATCTACAATGACAGGGATACCACGCTGCTTGAGAAGATGAAGCTGTCCACTGACAATGGACGTGAGTATAAATCTTTTTAACAGACTTCAAAAAAGGAGGAGTTTCTCAATTCAATTGTTTTTATGTTTGTTACCTCAGAACTCCGTCAAAAATTATTTACGTTTATTTTTTTGCGTTGGGTTCAGTATAGCTTCCAGGACTTCGAAGATACGTCAGAATTGAAGTCGGTTTTTTTTTGGTATAAAGTAAAATTATTTAATGGGGTATTCATTAAAATAGGAGTATTAACCCTACTAAGATTATAAATGCGAAAGTTGTGTGTGTGTCTTTTTGTCACCACATAACTCCGTAACTACTGACCGGACTTGATGTAATTTGGTATGTTGTTGTAGCACAGAATACTAAGGGACAGAAGTATCACTCCGCAAAGAAATTTAAACAAATAGCTACTTTTGCTATGACGCAATAAAATTCAATTCAGCTCGCGTAGCGCTGCATACCTACCAGTCATAATAACCTACAGAGCGCCTCTCTTTCTAACGCATAGCTCTTATCTCTTCTGACGCGGCACACGTAACGACGCGTGACCCGCCGTCGGTGTACGGCTAGGTACTTGTAGCTTCGTACCTACAGTGCGGAGTGCGCTAGGCCTGGTTGTAGATACTTTATGTCCGGGAATAGGGCATACAGTGGTTTTCATCTCGATGCCAGCTATAAACCGAGTTCCAAGCGGACGGAGGAGTTGCAGGTACAAGCTAGGAAAAATATAAAAAGTAGCTGATAAGTTGTGCGCGCAAATTTAACTGCGACTTCCCGTCGAGATCTAAAATCCGGAGAACTCTCAATCTCTTAATCTTAGAATATGCCGTTGGATAGTATTGTGTATCTATGGCTGACGCTTTCTAATAACGACTGCCGACTGCAGTTCACATCTGGTATCTGGTAACTTATAGAATTCTAGATGCCACTGCTATAGACAGGTTAAATAGTAACCGCGTAAAATAGGTACCCCATATCGCAAGCACCACCGCTTATGCTTCTCTATAAGAATGACGTAACATATTAAACGAGTGTCAACTGCAGTTCAAACTTCTCAATTTATAGTAGGCAGGTTGTGGCGCTTACGATCTGAAACACGACTTTACGTAAAGTCGCATCTCATTTCCTAATTATATAAACAAAATATGAGAATGACGTAATAAAATATACATAAGGTAATATAATATCCCTATATTTAAAATACATACCATGAAACAGCATATCCAAGTACTTAAATACGGAAGATAAAGGCATTTTATTATTATAAATGGCTGTTGCCGATAATAATTATTACAAATAATAATGCACCAAGGTAAACACGATCGGTAAAAGCATTAACTTATGTTGGTACAGGCAAGGAGCAAAGCGTTACACCGTAAGTATGATACGTACGCACCATTAGTACCTATATGGATACTAGTACGTAGTATGTTCGTTGCGTTGAAAGATCTTATCACACCAAATAAAATAACGACCTACTTCTTGCTAATGATTTGATGATCATTTTCAATCGATTGAAACACTTATGTCGCCGACTGTACAATACAAACATAAACACAATAAATTATGTTTTACGTGCATGTCATACCTTTTACGAGTAGGAAGACTGTATTAAAATAAAACAACATTTAATAATAAAATGTACCTGCATATAAAGCGATACATAGGTATGATATTGTATTGATTATTAACCGACTTCAAAAAAGGAGGAGGTTCTCTGTTCGATTGTATTTTTTTTTTATGTTTGTTGCCTCAGAACTCCGTCATTTATGAACCGATTTGAAAAATTCTTTTTGCGTCGGGTTCAGTATAGAAGTGGCCCATATAAATTTCATCGATATGTGACCTTGGACTTCGAAGATACATTGAAGTCGGATTTTGTTTTTTTCTAAAAATTAATTATTTATAGGCTTGTTGTTATCTAGTGTAGAGATTGATTAATATTATTTTAATATAATAAAGTATCAAACAAGCAATGATCTACGAGGACGTCCGATGACGGTAGTGCCACCCCCTGCGAATAACAATGAGCTTACAAACTATTTTATAACCGACTTTAACAAAGGAGAAGGTTCTCTGTTCGATTGTTTTTTTTTATGTTTGTTACCTCAGAACTCCGTCATTTATGAACCGATTTGCAAAATTCTTTTTGTGTTGGGTTCAGTATAGCTACGAAGTGGTCCCATATAATTTTCATCGATATTTGACCTTGGACTTCGATGATACATTAAAGTCGGTTTTTGTTTTTTTTCTAAAAAATATTTCCTTTGGTACAAATTTTAACTATGCCATAAAAAAATTCTCTAGCACTTTGAAAGACCCCACAATAATTTACTAAAGATCGGTAAAAAGATGTCGCGAGCTTTTTTTCTATGCAAGGCCGGTTTGCCTGGTGACCACACAGTATTCCTTCCGCTTCACTCGGCTCGCTGAAAACGTACGTGTCGCACTGGTTTTGCATGGTGTATGGGAGGGCAGGAGGCGGGTGACGTCACGGAATTGGCGCGAGTTTCCGTGTTTTTACTGAACTTAAATATTCTTTAACTTTGCAAATATATGACGTATCGAACTGAAAAAAAGTATTGTATTTATATAGCTTACATAATTGTATGGTTTATTCATTTCATTTATTTATTAATGCTTACATGTAATGTACCAGACAGGTGTTAAAGATGTCTTATAGACTAGACACATGTACCCTGTGAGAGCGCTGCTCAAGTTTTGAGTTGAGTTAGTTTATTCCGAGTCATTTAGTTATCTAATGTATGCATTTTTTTTATTTTTCCACGCTCATAACTGCTCATTGCAGTTTGACGCATAACTGTCCATCCTAAGTTACTACTAGAAAGGTCAGCAGGAAAACGTTTCATTCTAAAATATTGGTTTTAATTGATTTATATTCCAATTTCAAATACATTTAAAAATCAATTTTTCATTATTTTGTTTTCCTGAAATAAATATTAAATCTAGTAACTAAAGAAATATAATTTCCGTCGTAAATTTCGTACCTTGACTTATTTTCGTCTCGGTTATAAGAAGAGGTTAGCAACTAGTTAATAATGACTTCACCTTCAGGTGTCGTCTTATATTCTCATAAAACTTATAATCCTGCTATAAAACCATATAAGTAGTATCAATATACCTACGTAAGTACGTACCTTCTACCATACCTAGCTATAGATCTGTATGAGAATAATCCAATGTTGACGATATACAAGATAAAACCACTTAAAACTAAAAAGCAAATAAGAATAAATTAACGAACAAACACATTTTGTTTAATTTCGTTATTCTTATTAACACTGATGTCACTAACTTTAATCACTGAAAACTATACTTCTATATACTATGTAGGTATGTTATGTACATATGTATGTAGGAGGTAATCTCTGAAACTAAAGATCCGATTTTGATAATTTCACTGATAAAATGCTACTCTATCCTTGAGTGGTATAGGCATAGAGTTAACAATGCTTACTCTAGGCTATATTTTATTATGTCGACGCGAAAGAAGTTCTTATTATCTGATTTCTCATTATCTTACACACTGTATTATGAAGTGTTTTTTGCTTATTTATATTAGGACCCGCCCGCTACTTCGGTCGCTCATCATGCCTAGTAATTTCGCTTGAAACAGAGCTTTTATAGCCAGCATAATTATTGGGCATTATGGGACTTAAGAGTTATTGTGTCACAGTAAGCAGCGCAGCGCAGTGCCGCGAAAACAAAACAAAGATTTACATAACAATATTCTAGGTGGTCTGCAACTGTTATGGGTAGGCGTACTGCTTATCATCAAGTGAAACGCGCGCCTCGTTTATCATTAAAAAATAACTGGAAAAATAAGCTTTTTACGATAAACAATA
Organism: Petrophora chlorosata; assembly: GCA_951640565.1. NCBI lineage: Eukaryota > Metazoa > Arthropoda > Insecta > Lepidoptera > Geometridae > Petrophora > Petrophora chlorosata. Next base: position 7,469,249 of record OX621203.1, on the reverse strand, counting down.
AATATGTTTTTATTTATCTCTGTATTCAACCCCAAGAAGATAAATCTTCTGTAACTTGTTGCCTCTGAATAGAATTTCAATTTTCAATATTTCCCATTGTATCCATGGAAGGTCCTCGTATATTTATGTGCTACTTGAACATTGTATTTCATAAACAGTTTGTATATAAATGGACCATCTCTCGAGTCGCCGCGCCGACTCGCCCGCAAGGCCGCCCGGTCACTACTCTATGCAAAAATATACTTGTAAGAACGAGTAAAGGGTAACCGTCTACATATTTTGAAAATCTGGTACCGGTAAGCGATCGAAGTTGAATTTATTAACCGACTTCGAAAAGGAGAATGTTTGATTGTATTTTTTTTTATTACTTTTTTCATATGTTTCTAACCTCACAACTACGTCATTTATGAACCGATTTGGAAAATTCGTTTTGCGTTGGGTTCAGTATAGCTACGAAGGTCTTATATAAATTTCATCGATATTTGACCTTGGACTTCGAAGATACATTGTAATCGGGTTTTGTTTTTTTTTTCTAAAAATCAATTATTCGAAGGCTGATCTAGCTTTCAATTCTCTGTCTCAATGAAAATAAATACGCCCAACGATAACACACATAGACCCTGGCCCCTAACTAGAATTTACGTAACGAGGGAACCAGGAACTAGGTGGACCATGGTCCTACAACACCCAGACTACGAATCAAATGCTTGCGCTTATTTATTCTGTGAACAACATTTAAAAATATATCTGTCGGGAAACGGACCAATAACAGGCTCATATATTACTTTCTAAGTCGTGTAGATTACATGGATTAGCAATTAACTCCTTCAAACCATTTACAAAAGCATTAAACTGATATTTCTTTTATCCAAGAGTTAACTTACCTCTAGAAGGTTAAAAGATTATTCACCTCTAGAACGTCACGCAATTATCCAGAAGGTTTAAGTACTATGTAATGATTATTTACCGTGGAAAGTAGGCTATCGCTTGGGTATTCTATTCCTTATCTTGAAACCGGTGAACGGGTACTTAGTCCATATCGTACGGAGTACGGACCCTTTTCTTTACGTTTTAATTGTTACAGAACAGTAAGAAGAATCCATAATAGATTAAACCAAATAATCTAAAAACGCATTTAGAATGCATTGTCATCGAGTTGTAAGCTGCCCTAAAAGTTTCAGCCGGATAGCTAATCGGGAAATTCTCGAAATTTGAGTTGCAAGATTCTACCTGAAACTACAGACAGACAGACAGACAGATAAAACGTGGTAAAAAGGAGGTGATTGGCAGGCACCTGTACATCTACTAGGGAAGGACTAAACACAATAAACCTTATACTGTGGACAATAGGAGAGTAGGAAACATTTGTCCTGCTGCAGATCAGATCAGGCTACAAAAACTGCGTTAACTATGTTAAAAAAACAACTGAAAAAGATTAGCAAAACTGTGCAAGACACGCAATATTGGTGAGGAACTGCACAAACCACTACTTATTCTGCACCTGCAGGGGAACCGTCTGACTCAAACCCGATCTCATGTCCGAGTAAAATTAAATAAAGAAGGACCCTACATGCTACTGTTCACTCCGTTTTGTGGACGTGTTCACCTCATTCATATATTTTACGATTACTACTGCCACTTCTCTAAACCGTATAAAACAAAGTCGCTATCCGCGTCTTCATTTCTGTTTCTCGGCTCACTTCTAAACCACGCAACGGATTTTGATACGGTTTTCACTGTCAATTAGAGTTTTTTAAAGAATGTTAATATGTACAACACATTGTTATTAAGTTCTTGTATAGTAGAGAAAATTCTATGTATTGTAATCAAGTCGTCAAAAAATGACACCACATTAGTAAATTGCACCCGTGCAAAGCCGGGGCGGGTCGCTAGTTACATTTACCTACTAGGATACGATTATATATTGCGACCAACTCATACTTCGATGTGTGCTGCGGTCGCTGAGGCTTATCGAGCGTCGAGCGTGTGGCATTGATTTCATAGCCCTTAGTAGAGTCCACAGTACAGGTACTATGTACTTGTATGTTTAATATATTTACTAGCTGACGCCCGTGATTGCGCTCGCGCGAGGCTCGCGCGAACTTTATGCTCCGCCAATTTCCTTGCTATCAGCCACTTGAAAAGGTTTTTAGATTTTTAGAGACTTTGAAGGGACAATTCGAACTGCTTTCGCAATTGCGATAATCGAATCGTATTTGTGTCATAAGATTGCTCGCCAACCTCTCTTTAATAGCTCGTCGCTTATTGTCGGTAAATCGCCCAATACCGGGATGAGATTGGATGAATCACAATCCTACCCTATGTAAAAACATAGGGTAGTTTTTGTGTTTTGTTGAGCTTGTCGTTCCGTATGGAAACAATCAAGGATTTCATCTCATTGTCACCAATATACAATAAGCACATCGCTTTTTGACTACGATCCAAATTTGAAAATAGTGCCACGGTCCGTTATGCTTGTTATTTTTGAGTAGCGGACAAACAGACACACAAACATACAAATCTTTCCTTTAACTACAAGCACACGGCATTGACTAATTAGCCCACAGTACCAGTACCTCTGCTGTTGTATTATTCATACATACTGTACGTCATGTACTGCCTTCAGACCTGTTTGTGAAGTCAGGTACACCAATAAGGAAGAATGGAGCAAGTAGAATAATTTACCAAGACTAATGGAGCAATTAAAAAACCTCTCAACTGAAGATATTTAAGTTGTTTACAAACAAATTTTTGGAGTTAGAGTTCATTATATATGATTTATGGCTATTTATAATATACTAGCTGCGCCCGCGGTTTCACCCGCGATTTCCCAAGATAAGTAGTAGCCTTGAAACTAGAAGTTCAAGCCTATGATGACCTTTTTCAGGATTTAAAGTATTAAAATACTAAATTTCACCAAAATCCGTTCAGTAGTTTTTGCATGATTGTTAACAAACATCCATCCATCCATCCTCACAAACTTTCTCATTTATTTAGGGATATTTTTATCCTTTCAACAAAAATACTGATTGTGCTCCAAATAAACGTTCACCACAACGCCGCGATCATGTATTTAATATTCATAAAATAGGTGCTCATTATGAAATATTTTAATGAACATATCTTGGTGCACAATCAGTATATTTGGTGCACAATCAGTATATTTGGTGCAAAATCAGTATATTTGGCGGAAAAACGGCAATAAATCGAGGTACAGTTAAATACGATCTTTTATTTTGTAGGATAGTAAGACGCAGGATAGGATAGTAGCTTCTGCCCGCTATTTCGTGTGCGTGGGATTTGGTTAAATCGATCCCTCATGTAACCACGTTTTAAATTGGTATGAAAATTCCTACGTCCTTCTCTCCAATTCATCAAGATCGATTTGCCGATTAGTCGTGAAAAGGTAACAAACAGACTTACTTTCGCATTTATAATATTAGTGTGGACTAGCGACGGCTTCGTAAGGGTACAAATGTTTTACACACTAAAAGCCACTCACAAGATTTTTTTTCATTTCATAAAATCGATTGACTTTCCTTAAACCATTGAGCACAGAAATTGATCGACTCGATCATATAATTTGAGCACTTCTAAAGTTGTAGAAATTATATCAAATCATGTGTAATACAATTATCGTAAATAGTCACGAATAAAACTTTATTAAGGGTCGGTCCCCTCGGCTCAGAATTCATTGGAATCCATTTAAAAATCATGTACTAACCACTCTTCAAATTATTAGGGTACCCGTCTAAGTAATAAAAATTCGCTTTCACCATTATTTTCTGGATCGAACGGTTCAGATTCAAAGAGAGAAATGTGTGTACTCAGTTCATGCTTTAGAATTAATCTACCTATAGCGTTAAATTAAAAAAATATATTATATACAGTACATAGATTTCGGTAAAATATCAAATTCAATCCCACAAGGTATAATAGCTAATATTTGCAAATCACTTAAGGACAGTGCCACTGTACAATGCCGAAGAATATATTATTGTAAACATAATTAATGATACACGTTAGGTTTTCTATTTAGGTACACAATAATTGAGTACTTATCAATATATTTTTCGGTAAGTATTAAAAGTACTAAGTAAAATAGCTAATATTTGCAAATCACTTAGGGACAGTGCTACTGTACAATGCCGAAGAATATATTATTGTAAACATAATTAATGATACACGTTAGGCTTTATTTTTAGGTACACAATAATTGAGACTTATCAATAGACGAGGACGAAGAGTTTCCTTCGTGCTCCGGCTTTCAGCGAAGTTTAAGGAGACGTTCCTGGCTCCTGAGTTTTGGCCCGAAGGCATAGTATTCCCGCGCTACAGGGAGGCGAAGCCGAAGTTAATTCCCTAATCGTAGCTTTAGTGTTTATAAATTGTATATATGCTAGTCTGTAAGGTACATATTTTATGAGCCTCTGGTACTTTTAATTTGTTATCTGTATTAATGCCTGAAATAAATGAATTTATTATTATATTATTATTAATATCTTTATCGTAAGTGTTAAAAGTACTAAGTAAAATAGCTAATATTTGCAAATCACTTAGGGACAGTGTCACTGTACAATGCCGAAGAATATATTATTGTAAACAATACGCGTTAGGATTTCTATTTAGGTACACAATAATTAAGTACTTATCAATATCTTTATCGGTAAGTAGGGGAAGACCCAAATAAAAAAACAGACACAAATCTATGATAATACAAACAGTAACATTGTTTAAATTCATGGGGAGACGCAATTGCCTATATTACAGGTATACGCCTAGCTTAGGTATCTGACGCTCAACAATTGGTAGTGTCACTGTTGTTCCTAATTTGTATATTTGAGCTTCTTCTGACATGTTGGCTGTTAGGCTGCCTTTTTCGGACAACTTATGTGAGGATCCCAGTAGGAATTCAAAAGGTTGATCCGCGAGGGCAAGATTTCGCGGAAGTGGACTAAGCTACCGAGATCTCAAAAGCGCAGCATGGGATCGCAGGAAATATTGCCTAACCTGACCTCCAAACTTCAGTATGAAGATTGCACCCGATGATGATAAGTAACATGTAAGCTAATTTACTCATGAGCGCGCATACACCACGCACACACCCTCAAACACACCCTCGCACCCTCACACACACCCTCACACTTACTCTCACACACCCTGACTCACTCTCATACATCAGGCACATATTGTATTTCATTTTACATATAATTTTAACATAGACCTCTATTAGGATGCTTCCGATACTATTATTGTGTACAAAATTGTAATCGTATATATTAAGGTTTCCACGATACGGGCCTAGAGCCTAGTGTGGAGCCGCCGTTCATCCATTGGAAATTTAATTTTGTTATACCTAGATATATTGTAATTATGTTTGTCTGTAACTTTCGTTTTTTTTAAATAAATATTTTCTCTTGTCTTATCTTGTTGTTTTAAAAATGTACTTCCAATATATTTTTTTGTTTCTAAGCAATAACGCATACTTGGCTATAGTTTCCTTGGATATTTAGTTGTGACCTTCTCCTTCAAGTACTGAACTGAACTGTTTCCTGTACTGAAGTACAGGGAACCTGAAGGAGTAGGTCCCGAGGTCACCACGGCTGCGGCGAAATATTTTGCATACTTAAAAAGTTGGTTAATATATTTTCATTTTGCGAAAAATAAAGAATTATTATTATAATTGTTAAAATACGTAGGTATACAGATTTCTGTAGGTCTCTTGTCAATCCGGTATTGCTGACATTTGTACGGCTGTTTTTTGGTTTATTATTCTTATTAATTTATTTTTAGTATTAATCAAACCACGCAGAGTACCTTTTTCTAATTGGCTTCTATGTTTTATGTGTCATTGATATTTTTATACATTTTATATCAAAATTATTCTGAAAATTGTCTAGCCTTTTTATTACACCACTTTAACATCCGATCAAAATTAACAACATTTTTACATTATGACTTTGACTATTTAAAATCTAAAAGTAACGTTATTGGATTTGGTTTGATTTTGTTTCTAGTCAGCTCTAATAGGTTCACTATTTATATACGAATAGAATTTAAAATTTGTATCGAGGATCAGTTATTTTTACTAACAGCTACACTCCCTTTATGATGAGATTCTCTAGGGGCTTATTAAACGACTTCAAAAAAGGAGGAGGTTCTTAATTTGATTGCATTTTATATATTTTTTAACGAATAGATTTTTTTTACGTAGATCCAGGCCCCTAACTAGAATTCCCTGTATCCAGGGAACCAGGAACTATGAAGACCATGCTCCCACAACACCTAGAAACGATACAAATGCTTGCGCTTTTTTCCCGTCGCGGGACTCGAACCCGCAACTCAATGGTGTATGAGATTTGGCCCAACCTGCCCATCCAATACACCACAGAGGTCGTAGATTGCAGCCTAAACTCTCGTCAAAGGAACCGTAAAGGAAAGAGGGTTATTGTTTATAACTGTCAAACTTGTTCGGTTTCCTACAAAACAGGCTTATTTTGTATAACGTGTTTAAAAATAGCATACGTGCTAGATCAGCATGATTCTATTCTATACTTATAAGATTATAAACTACGTACTTAGCCTATATTTCTATTGCATCTATTTATACCACTTGGGTTGGTAATAGTCACGTGTAGAGCGACGCGGTGTGTCGCCTTGACAGTGAAACCAAGTGGGGTGATCGCATTAGTGTAAACGTAGGGCTAGAACTTAGAAGTTTCATAGAGACATGACACTTTGAATGAAGCAGGGACCACTACCGATACTTAAAAAAATAACGATACGGGTAAATTTATAAAATACCGCTATACGGCCAATTACAACTGCGCTTTCCTCCTCTGTACGGGCCGCATTAGTGAGATAGTATTAATGAGAAATAGGAAGCTCGGCATTATTAAATGAGTTTATTCTTTCATGCACTCCAGCAAACATACAAACCGACACGTTTACAAGTAAACACCGTTGCATAACTAAAATATTTGCTTATACCAAAACACCCGGATACGCTACGCTTACATCACATAACTATCAAAATTACGATAATTAGCGTGTCTTATCAGTGACAGCGATAACAGCATCGCAGTGATATGGAAACCACACTCGAGAGTTCGGCCTGATAAGAGCACGTCTTAGTTTTAAATCTTGCGAGATAACAGTTTCGTATGAACTGTTTTTACTTAATTTCGATATTCAAGAAATGTGGAAGTTATGAAGCACTAGCGTCTTGTATCTTATCAATGGAAACTATCAATTTATCGGGTATGAATATTATTTTTATCTTAAATAATACCAATAATTAAGATTATTAGTAAAGTATATAATAAAGTGTTTATCTATTTCATCATCATCAGTCCACTGCTGGACATAGGCCTGTCCCATAGCACGCCACTGAGCCCGATCTTCGGCTTTCCTTCTCCAGTCGCTACCAGCAACCTTACGTATATCGTCACTCCATCTAGTCGCAGGGCGTCCTACACTACGTTTGCCGATTCGCGGTCTCCACTCTAGAACACGTCTACCCCAACGGTTATCGGTTCTGCGGCAAATATGACCAGCCCACTGCCACTTCAGCTGGCTAATCCGCTGAGCTATGTCGATAACTTTAGTTCTATGGCGAATAATTTCGTTCCGGATTCGATCCCTTAGAGAAATACCGAGCATAGCTCTTTCCATAGCTCGCTGAGCAACTTTCATTTTGTGGACTAGTCGTACCGTGAGTGTCCACGTCTCGGCTCCGTATGTCATAACAGGTAGAACGCACTGATTAAAGACTTTCGTCTTTAGGCACTGGGGTATCGGCGACGAAAAGACCCGACGAAGTTTCCTAAATGCTGCCCAGCCCAGCTGAATTCTTCTGTTGGCTTCCCTCTCAAAGTTGTTTTTACCTAGTTGGAGCGTCTGCCCTAGATAAACATATTCTCGAACAACTTCAAGAGGTTCTCCATTTAGCGCAACCGATCCCGGCATAATAAGTTCATTGAACATAACTTTGGTTTTATCCAAGTTCATCCGGAGACCGATGCGTTGCGAAGATTCAGCTAGACTGTCCAGCATCTCCTGTAAGTCCTGCAACGACTCAGCCATGATGACGATGTCGTCTGCGAATCGTAAATGAGAGATGTACTCGCCATTAATATTGATGCCGCGTCCGTTCCAATCCAGCGTCTTAAACGTATCTTCCAGTGCGTTTGTGAACAATTTCGGGGAAATAACGTCCCCTTGCCTCACTCCTCGACGCAGGTTGATATGTTTCGTCTGCTGGTTCTGTATGGACGGTCATTGTTGCGGCGTCATACAGACATCTCATCACTTCGATGTATCGCCAGTCGACTTGGCATCGTTGCAGGGATTCCAAAACAGACCAGGTCTCGATAGAGTCAGATGATATATGTTGATAGAGTTTATCTATTTATCTATCTATTATTTACTATTAGTGTGCATTTTGCATACTTAAAAAGTTTGTTAATATACTTTCATTTTGCGGCAAATAAAGTACATAGAAGACAAAGATGCTTGGAACATTCTACTTCTGCAAAGTAACCAACTGGTACATAAGAAACATAACATTGTACAAACCCCAAAAAATTGTAACAAAATCTCTAAAAAAAATGCCCCTCGGTTTCTTGCCGTATCTTCTGAGTAGTGGTTCTTTTTCCGATACGGTGGTAGAGTCATTGTGATAATTTGACGTTCATAAATGCGTCTGTGATACCAAAATGATTAAAGAGATTTTGATTTTGATTTGTGTATTTTATGTTATTTTTGCGTTATTCCTCTCCCAACACAGTTGTCTGAAAGAGATCGCTTTTAGCGATAAGATCGCCAATCGTTACATTTCCCTTCAGTTGTTTTTTATTTATTAATTATCTGTGTATGTTTCAATAAAGAGTTCTTAGTACATTTCAATCCCAATAACATACAAAAAATAGCCATTCTATATGTGTATTCGATTATTTAATTATTTTGAGGCGCTTTCCCAATAATTTAGAAAATTTTTTGAGGTTTAAGTAGGTATAAAATACACGTAAAAATGTTGCAAAGCAGGGTCCTTAGTATTAAGTCACTGTGTGTGTGTCTGTCGCTTCGTAACTCTCAAACGGATGGACTGATTTCTATGCGATTGTTTTTCATTGAAAGCTAGTTTAATCGAGAACGTTCTTATCTGTATTTGATGAAAATCTGTTGAGCTGTTAAAAACTTATGAGCTATTTAGCGGAGGCTTTATTAATTTATATTTTACTAACCGACTTGAAAAAAAGAGGAGGTTCTCAATTCGATTGTATTTTTTATTTGTTAATGTTAAGAGAGTGGTCACTTGATGGAAGCCTCTGCATAAAGGCTCTCACTATCGCAATACGACTAAGTCTATTTTAACCGACTTCAAAAAAGGAGAAGGATCTCTGTTCGATTGTTTTTTTTTTATGTTTGTTACCTCGGAACTCCGTCATTGATGAACCGATTTGGAAAATTCTTGCGTTGGGTTCAGTATAACTGCGAAGTGGTCCCATATAAATTTCATCGATATTTGACCTTGGACTTCAAAGATACATTGAAGTCGGACTTTGTTTTTTTTTTCTAAAAATTAATTATGATTTGAGTAAACTTGAACAGTTTCTCCTTGTTCCAGGTAACATAAGCGCAATATTCACTTACAAATGGAAGGGCGAGGAGATCACCCGGCTCATCGACAACGGGACGCGCGTGATGGTCGGCATCATCAAAGGGCGGACGTTCGCGCACGTCACTAATAACATTAATAAGTGAGTGGTTGTAGCTTTAAGCACCGATCCCACAGGAAGAGTTCGGGGTTCCGTGCTCACTGTAAATCTATGAGACGTTTTGGTTAAGACTGCGTATTATGCATTCTGTGGCGACGCGTCGCCACAGACTGACTCTTGCTGTACGACCGGCGCCTTAAATTTTTCTTTTCCTGGTTTTATCAACAAACGCACCTTCTTGAAATAAAACCGGCCAAGTGCGAGCCGCACTCGGGCACGAAGGGTTCCGTACCATTAACTATAAAAACGGCAAATCACGTTTGTTGTATGTGAGCCCCCTTAAATATTTATTTTATTATGTTTTTTTAGTATTTGTTGTTATAGCGGCCACAGAAATACATCATCTGTAAAAATTTAACTGTGTAATTATCACGGTTCATGAGATACAGCCTGGTGACAGACGGACTGACAGCGGAGTCTTAGTAATAGGGTCCCGTTTTACCCTTTGGGTATGGAACCCTAAAAAGGACCAATTAACAATATGATGCTAATAAGAATTCTGAATTCCGATGATAACGCAGCCCTTATCATATTTGCATTGTATAAACTAGCGACCCGCCCGGCTTCGCACGGATGAAATTTACTAATCTGGTGCCATTTTTTGGCGATGACATGGATTACAAAACATTGAATTTCTTCAACTACTCAAAAAATAATTAGAATGTATGGTACATTAGTACATCCTTCCGTAAAAAAATATCTAAATGACAGTGAAAATTGTATGAAAATCCGTTGCGTGGTTAAGAAGTAATAAGCGGAGAAACAGAAATGGGGATGCGGATAGCGATTTTGTTTTTAACATTAAATAACTTTAAATAATGTTCACTCTATTATTACTATTTGAAAAAGTTTCTAGAATTTGCTTTTCTTTGTGTAGAAAAAAGTACGTTCCAAATTGAATAGTCGGTGCAGTTAATGACCCTCGTTCTATTCACTGACATCAACTTTTCATTGTGTATGGAAAAATGGATGACTAATGTTAATGTCTACTTCCTATGTACCTATTTAGATTAATGTATGTACATTGAGACAAGATCTCGTATGTACGAGACGTCAGAACTGTCCTCGCTCTTCACCTAGATTTTTCTAGCCCTTTTACATTCACAAAGATAACGTAGAATAGAAACTAAGACCGACATAAATAGACAATAACTAACGCTTATATACATCATGTCCCTAACCAGGATATCCTGTTTTTACGCAATCAGGAAATACGTAGATCATGCTCCTAAAACACCTTTATTATTATTACCACGTTTTTTTTAAGTCACTTGTTTGTCTGTCTGTCTGTTGTTCCGGATGGAATCTCGCAACTCAAATTTCAAGCACTTCCAGATTAGATATCCAGCTGAAACTTTCAGAGTAGCTCACAACTTGATGACAATGCATTCTTAATCCATTTATTAGCATGCAATGCTGATTTTTCCCCAAAAGGCGCATAACAACGTGGTTTTAAGATTATTGTTTAATCTGTCACTTTCTTGTTTTTGTTATTGACCCTAAGTTTATGTTATTTTTGGTTGTTTCATTTTCGCATAGGATACGCAGGTGAGCGAATAACGCTGTGTGGAGTTTGCTATCATACTGTATTTATTTGCTAGTCTAAAAATGTTAAAGAAGGCTGCTTTCATACCTAGAAATACCAAGGGCCACACGCGCAACTGTGCTTACCCTCGAGCTAGTGCTTAAGGCTAGTGCTAACATAGTTATTTTGCTTAACCTATGTCCCACCGCTGGGCATAGATGGGAGACCTTTGCCCAGCAGTGGGATAGTGTGAGTTTACACTTGTCTCTGTCCTATTCCATTTTATTCCTCCTGGTACGGGTCTACACCAAGAGCATCTTTCTATATTTTTTGACGCGTATTTTTGGTGAAACTCACAAAAAAAAAATGGTCATAAAATTATATTATCGATACAAATATATTTCATGTATTTCTGATTACTTTTATTATTTTTTTATTACGAATGCTTTTCTAATCATCCTTACCTTCGTAGAAGTGTGTTTTGCGGATGCTAATTCATAGTTTATCTTTGTATCAAAGGCCAAAGCTAACAAAATTTTGCATTTTAATACAGTATGCAAATCTACGTATAATTTCTTTAACACCTGGATCCCTTGTCTCCAGGACGTCAGTGCTGTTCGTGTCGATATCCTTCATAGTCCTGATGGTGATATCGCTGGCGTGGCTCGTCTTCTATTACATTCAGCGGTTCAGATATATCCACGCGAAGGATAGACTTTCCGTAAGTACTTGTTACTGTTGGCTCTTTATGTGCTGCGCTGGTTTTTTAAATGGTCAAACTATATGAACCGCAAGTCTTAAAAATGTTATTCATTGACTCAAATAATAAAAACACTACACTTTTAGCAAGCAGTAGTGCACAAGCATTACTGTGTTCCGGTTTGAAGGGCATTGTAGCCAGCGAAATTACTGGGCATTGTGGGACTCAACAGCTAATTGTCTCAGGGTGACGAGCGCAGTGCGGCGCTGCGCAGGATTTTGCAAAACAAAGTTCTGGGTGGTGCTGTTATTGTTATGGGCTGGCGTATTGCTTACCATCAGGCAAACGACAAGCTCGTCTCGTCGTCATTCAGTTACATAAAAAAAAAGTTTTGCGGAACTCTAAATGCGCGAGGTTCTTTGCTGAAGTCCGACTTATCCTTAGTCGATTATTTAGATCTATAATAGCGAGAAATAAAGACAGCGTCTCTTTGGCAGACAATGATGTTGATACCAGTATGTATATTTGTAATGTGTTTGATATTTGGTCTTCCGATAACGCTTGTGTTTCTCTGGTTTGCAGAAACGGCTATGCTGTGCCGCCAAAAAGGCGCTTTCCAAAATACCAATTAAGAGTTTAAAGACTGAAGATAGAGTAAGTACCTACATTCTTATGTATTATAAGTATCTAATGCTGGGTTCCCACGGTGCGTGTTTGAGTCTCGCAGTGTCTTTGAAAAGAGTTTACGTAGCTCGTTGGATTGATTTCTCTCACTGATTTGATTTGATTAGCTTGGTGCGACTGGCGCGGTATCGCGGCGTGGAAACTCAGCATAATTATGTATTTATAATTTTGATCTGTAAAGCTAGTATAATTATAGTACTAATATGATGAGATAAGACAAAAATGTGTCCAATTGTACAGACGTGACTTTTCTTTCTACATAGAATTGATAAATTAAGGATAGTAGAGTATCATTTGTATTTTTTTTTTAAACTTGTACTTTCCTTTTAGAAATGACAAGATAACAATGGACATTTGAGGTTAATGACTGCCATTTCCTTAAAGATATAATAGTTGCTTAATTTTATCATTATTTTCTAGGAAGTACAGGGAGACGGCGAGTGCTGTGCTATCTGCATAGAGCCTTACAAAGTGTCCGAGACGCTCAGATCTCTTCCTTGTAGGTAAGTTTTTCGTGTCACATCTGGGCCCTAATTCATTATGACAACTTGGCGATTCCTTGCTTCAAGGAAACGTCGATTCCTTAATTAATAAACGACATCTGCGAAAATTGTATTCCCTATGACGCGTCATATATATATAAATATATGCGTCATAGAAAATCGTTTATTAATGAAAGAATTGACGTGATTTCAAAGCTAGGTATCGACGTGATTTCGCCTAGTTGTCATAGTGAATTGGAGCCATGCTGTAACGTTCCATACCGTTCCTATCAGCTTAACTAAAGTGGTAGTGTTAAATTTAACGCATTTTAAATCGTCGCTAAAAGCATTAAAACAAGAATAATTGTTCGGCAACAACTCTCTTAAATTGTTAATATCGCGTAAATCTCCGCTATTAGCAAGCTGAAGTGGCAATGGGCTGGTCACATCTCACGAAGGACGGACAACCGCTGGAGTAGACGTGTCCTTGAGTGGAGACCGCGAAACGGCAAGCGTAGTGTAGGACGCCCACCGACCAGATGGAGTGACGACCTGCGAAAGGTGGCCGGAAGAAACTGGATGAGAAGAGTCGAAGACCGGGCTCAGTGGCGTTTATTGGGAGAGGCCTATGTCCAGCAGTGGACGAATAAAGGCTGATAATGATGATGATGAAATCTCCACCATTGTCGCAAACTCTACATTAGTTGCGTCAAACTAAGCGAAATGTCGCGTAAAACTCCGCCAATGTCGCAGCAAACTCCGCCATTGCCGCGTATAATCTATGAATGTATTTAAAAAGCAAGCTAAGACATTTGTCATGGAAAATATTACATAAATTATTTTATATTATTAATTATACTTTCAGACACGATTTTCACAAGAACTGCATAGATCCGTGGCTACTGGAACACCGCACGTGTCCGATGTGTAAAATGGACATACTCAAGTATTATGGGTTTGTGGTGAGTAGTTTTTTAATGTACACCAGAATAAAATAAACTTTTTGCAAGCTGGAGCTTATGTGGCAAAAATTGGGACTTTCAAGGTAGGTACCTATTCCCTTGCAGTGAGGAAGTTTTGTTGGATTCTCGGGGCTGAACGGCGTAATTGGATTTTTGAATAACCTACTTTCCTAATACTTTCCTGTACCCTGCGGCCCTCATACGTAAACATGCACGCTCGGCACGCTGGGGCACGCTCCGTGGTGTGCCGCTCCGAACCGATACGCCAATTCGCGTTCCGAACCTTTTTTATTATTTATAGGCTTGCGTTTGACCGCTTTTAATTTAGTAAATTTCATTAAAAATACAATAGATACAAAAGAAACACGCCTGCCCATAACAGTTGCAGCCACATTGCAGCACCACCCAGAACTCTGTTGTGCAAAATCCTGCACTCGTCACCCTGAGACAATTAGATGTTAAACCAGGAATTACGATGATATAAAAAAAAAAATATCCTTTCATTAAAAAGTTACGAAATTGACATCCATCACACTTCAGCGCGCGCTCTGACGCTTTGTCAGCCTGACCGACGCATGAAATCGCATCTCTAAAGACGTTTCAACAGTTTTGCGTATACTTCGCAGTGGCGAGTATTTCTCCAAGCTCCAAGCTGCATCACCATGTTGTACAATGTAGACCACAGTGAGAGGGCCTCGTAGCAGCCGTAGTAATCGTAGCAGTCGTAGCAGCTGATTTGTAGTAGCATTGGTTGCTACAACCTAAAAAATAAAAAAAATAAGAACAATCACATACATAGACCCCGGCCCTTAACTAGGATTCCCTGTATCTAGGGAACCAGGAACTATGACGAACGTGGTCCCCCAACACCCAGACACGGAACAAATAGATAATTTATTTTGTACTACAACGTCCCTAAAAGCTGGCTGTCTTCTTTTAATTGGGACGGTATTCCGAAGACGATCCCTGCCCGAGCTATATCATTTTTCTTCTTCCTAATTATCTTAAGAGTTTCGCCTAGCATGCGCTAATGCATTTAATATAAAAAATAGACAAACTTATTCTCTATGTTTTAGAGAAAAGACAAAGATGCTTGGAACATTCCAATTCTGCAAAGTAACCAACTGGTACATAAGAAACAACATTGTCCAAACCAAAAAATATGTAACAAAATCTTTAAAAATAAATGCCTCTCAGTTTCTTGCCGTATCTTCTGAGTAGTGGTTCTTTTTCCGACACGGTGGTAGAGTCATTGTGATAATATGACGTTCATAAGTGCGTCTGTGATGCCAAAATGATTAAAGAGATTTTGATTTTGGGAGCTTAAAAATTTGCTACGTATTTGTTATTCTAACAAGAGGTTGTTATTGTGCTTATTGTCGTATCATCAGATAATCTCTCGTATCGTCACAGAATAATCAATTACCAACCTGTTTATCTGAGTTTAATACCTTTTACTAAGTAAAAGCACTTACTTATCTACGTGACGTCACACGATGCGCAGTTGTTTGCTTGTTTACATAACATTTAGTGAGTCAATAAATAAATACGCCCAACGATCACAAACATAGATTCTGGCCCATAACTACTGAAACGCAATGAAAATATATAGTGTAATCCCGCTGAATATTATGTAGGTTGTTGTTAGTATAATATATGTATGGGGTTGATTGCAAATGTAAAATGAATTAAAATTAAATTAAGTAATTTCTCCGATTTTTTTATTATATATTTTTATTTAATAATAAATATGGTAATGAGTTTAATATTATATATAAGAAAAGGTAAATAATGTATTAATTAAGTAAATAATAAATAATGTTAAATAAAGAAAGCCCTAATAACAACCCTCCTAATACGACACGTGTTTCGCCGTCTGCACGAGGCATCACTGGTGGTAGGTTTCTCGTATGCGAGAGGCCGTCTGGGTGGGTACCACCGCTTTGCCAGTTATTCAGCCGCCAAGCGGTAGTGCGCAAGCATTACTGTGTTCCGGCTTGAAGGGCATTGTAGCCAGCGAAATAACAGGGCATTATGAGACTCAACAGCTAATTGTCTCAGAGTGACGAGCGCAGTACAGCGCCGCGCAGGATTTTGCAAAACAAAGTTCTGGGTTATGTTATTGTTATGGGCTGGCGTATTGCTTACCATCAGGCAAACGACCAGCTCGTCTCGTCATTAAGTTACATAAAAAAAAAGGTGTCGACTCGCCGAGCGCTGAAACGAGAAAACCCTAACTAGTTCCCTAACTAGGATTCTGGTCTGTACCTAGGGAACCAGAACTACGAGGACCATAGTCCCACATCACCCAGATACGAAATGAATGCTTACGCCAATTTTTTTTCTTGTGCACAAACCTATACGCCTCGAGGAGATCGGAAAAATATGAGACTAATTTATTTTCTTTATTTCGTTCACCAACAGTAGTAACATTGTTTCTTATTCTAAAGACGAAGATTTCTTAAAATTAAATGACGCTAAATTCACTACGAATAACAGGTAAACACAGCGATCACGTGTAAAGTAACATAGAATATGTAATATAAAAAAAATATTTACTTAACAGCTAATTGTCTCAGGGTGACGAGTGCAGTGCAGGATTTTGCACAACAGAGTTCTAGGTGGTGCTGCAGCGTGGAAACTGTTATGGACAGGCGTGTTTCTTTTGTGTACACCTATTAGTCAAACAATAGAATAGAATAGAATTTGGTATGGTAACGTTTGTTTGTTGTGCACAGTTCACGGGCAGCCAGGAGAGCATCCTGCAGCTGGAGGTGGAGGAAGCCAGGAGTCGCGCGCTCAGCCCCGCCAGGAACAGACATCCGCTCACGTTGGTATGTTCCTCTGTCTGTCTGATTGTTCGTGATGTCATGGGAAGGGTTCCGACTGAAAATCAGTGCTAAGGTACCTACTTAAAATACCTTAGCGTATGCTGAGTCGGAACCTTTTCCTGACATCGCGCAACATTTCACTGTATTGTTTTGTCTTTATTTTAGTATGTTTAGTGTAATGTTATGTGATGTCTGGAATAAATGTATTTTCTTTCTTTCTTTTTTCTATACATTGTACCAGACTTATTACCAGATTTATTTTACCAGACGGCCCCTCGAGAGGCCTGCCACGAGTAAGTACTCGTGGTAGACCTCTCGGGGGGCCGTCTGGTTAGGTTGGTACCTACCTTCCGCTTTGCCAATCATTCTGCCGCCATGCAGTAGTGCGCAAGCATTACTGTGTTCCGGTTTGAAAGGCATTGTAGCCAGCAAATTACTGGGCATATGAGACTTAATATCTGCGAAATGCAGTGCTACGCAGTGCTTTTTATGGTATTAAGAGTTCTGGGTGGCAGTGAAATTGTTATGGGCAGGCGTGGCCCTTACCATCAGGTGAACGACTTGCTCGTTTCATGATTCAATAACATAAAAAAACAAAACTTCATGATTAGCCTGTATTCGTCCACTGCTGCACATAATTATTGAAAACCTTGTTTGAGTTTTTCGCTTGGCATTCGTTAATGCTTCATATATATAAATATAATAAAAAATAATATGGGTTCTCGTCATCACAGAGCAAGTATTTAATTGCAACATTGATCTTGCTTGCTAGAGAAAAAGGTTCACTGATATCTCAATAAATGGCGTACACGTGACGTGTACGCCTTAAGACGGTTAAATAACGTAAGAAAAAATTCGACACTGGACTTGCTGACCACCGTAGCTCAATTGGGCAGAGCACTTCCCGCGCAGATGGAAGATTGAAATGTGACCACTGGCACCGGCTGGGACTTGAACATAGTCCGAGCCAGTGGCTTTATTTTTTCTCTCTGGAAAACTTTATTTGTTTTGTTATCTCTTAATTTAGATACAATTAATCAACTGTTGAGTTTATTCTGTCTTGCTTGAACTGTGGTGGGAGTCAGACGTATTGCCTTCCTAGTGTAAAATAAGGTAATATAATTAGGTTGTACAATTAGGTTGTTGTATAATTAGTCCTAGAATCATAGGATATTTTTTAATTGATCTCGCGGTTAAAATCGCGGGGCACAGCTAGTCCTATTAATATTATAATTGTGAAAGTTTGTATGTGTGTTTGTTATCTCTTCACGCCGCAACGGCTAAACATATTTGGATGATATTTGGAATAGAGATGGCTTATATACTGGATTAACACATAGGCTACTTTTTATCCCGGGAAACCGCGGGTAAAACCGCGGAGCGCAGCAAGTATATAAATGTGAAAGAAAGAAGGAAGGAAAGATAAATAAATTATTTACTGCCATACTGTATATATAGAATTTGGAGTAACAGTATTTATAAGAAAAAAAAACAGCAGCAATAGCTCAGCAGTAAGCTGCGTAAGCCTAACAGCTCACGCAAGCCTGATTCGAGAGATGTTCGTCGATAAATTATAAAGAGAGTAGAAGAAAGTTTATAAATGTAATCGTTTCCAGCTGACGAGCGACAATTCGTACTCGGAGGCGGGTAGCGCGCGCAGCAGCCGCGCCTCCTCTCCCGACGAGCTCGTGCCCTCGCTGCGGCCGCGCGACCCGCCCTGCGACCCCTGCGCAAGAGACGACAGGTCAGTACCAGGGGTAGGTGGTAGGGGCGGGGGGCTCTTTCCACAAAGATTTAATCTGGGTGTCTTTAAGACAAGAGTGAGTTTCTTCTAGGCGAGCGTGCTACATCTTCGACCGCATCGTCACTTAACAACAGGTGGGATAGCGGTCAAACGCAAGCCTATAAACAATAACAAAAAATCCTTTCACAAACAAATTTATAAAAATAATGCTTATAATATGTGTATTTATCTATATAGCATCCACCAACCCGCACTGGGCCAGCGGGGAGGATTATGGCCCATACTCTCTCTACGAGGGAATGTCCGAGTCCCAGCAGTGGAAACGTAGCGGGCTGATGATGATGATGATCTATATAACAGGCTACAAAAGGACATTCAATTATTAGAAGGATATAAATTTGAGAAATGTTTGAGTGACTTACGTAAAGAATTTAGAAATTGTAGTGACAAAAATACGTAAATATTTGCACGTATGCATGCAGGCTGATTACAGTGAATAATATACTTTTTAAGACCACGCTATGAATAAGATGTACCAATATAAAATGTGATCTCTAAATAAAAAGGGCATTTTTTTTCTAAATTACATGTTAAAACATGTACTTAAAACTATGCCATTTCATTGTATCAAAATCGGTTCAGCCGTTTTTTGCTTTTTATAGAATTGTTGTGTAGGGGTTTTTTTAAATTTTAGTTTACTGATGTATGTTTTGTGGCGTCAAGAATATATTTAGGCATTATTATTACCATGTTAAATAATACCATCAATATGTATGTATGTTTATGTTATTGTTTCCAGGTCTTGCACAGGATCGCCGTCGGGGACGCAGCGCGCCGACAACCGGCGGGACGACGAGTCCGTCAGCTCCTCGAGCACCCACGAGTGAAGGGAGCGTCACAAACGCCGCGTGACAAACGCTTCTATACCTAGGAGCTTGTACTACGAGTGATGTGTACAGTGGCGTAGCTACCGGAGGGCTAGACGGGGCTGTGCCCCGGGGCCCCCAAGCTCAGGGGCCTCTCGGACTCTGACTTACAAACTATAAATTGAACTAGTGAACATTTGTCTCACATTCCGAATCAGGAGTATGACGTATCTGGATTACGACAAATCTGGACGTCGAATTCGGACACGACGAATACGGAACAAACGATTTTAAATAGCTTGGTTGGGGCCCTAGTTTATTTTTTGCCCCAGGGCCTTTGTTTACCTAGCTACGCCACTGGATGTGTACCTACATAAATATTCTCGAGCCCTCGCTGGGCCGAACGGATAAAGTGCAGTGAAGTGATGTGTTCATAAATAGTAAATACTCAAAAATATTGAACTTCCAGTGATAGTGACGTTCGATTGGTGGACAAGTGATATTTTTTAATCGTAAGGACTAATTGTATGAAGTAGCTAATGATCAGAAATCACCGCTCCGCCTAGTCAACGATATCTAAAGGGTCTAATGCTGTATAGTATTTTAAGGAGTTCAACTGTTTCGACAGCCTCTGTGGTGTAGTGGTTGGGCAGGTTGGCTCAAATCACGTACACCACTGAGGTTGCGGGTTCGATTCCCGCAACGGGATAAATTTTTGTAGTTTCGTGTCTGGGTGTTGTGGGACCATGCTTCTCATGTTTCCTGGCGCAATAGATACAGGGGCCAGGATCTATGTATGTGATCGTTATATATAAATAAATTCAGTGTCAGTTATTGAACAAACAGTTATTTATATATTTGAAACAGAAGTGGAACCTTGTGTTTAAAATTATCAACGTAGTTACGTCATATTAGCGCCCAATAATAGTTTCTTTATTTCAGCTTACCATACTGAGCGGTTACACTCGGTAGCTCTAGCTCCGTTATTCATACAAATCATTACTGATAGTTTTGTGTGAGATTGGAGAAGAGTTTTATTTCAGTGACACTGAACTCTCCAATAAAGTACTATGCTCTATTTAGACCCGTATTGATTCTTAACCATATCCCGTTCGCCGATGCTCGCAAATATTATTTTACAAAAGCAGTCGTAATGTACTTAAACATCTTAAAATGTTTTGATTGGTCCATGATCTCATAAGTTAGACCTTATCTTTATATTTTGCCGTAAAAACGGACAGTTGTCGGCCCTCAGGTTACTAACAATGGGAAGGGTTCCGTCCATTAAATAAAGAACTAACAACATGTACCTTTCTAACTGTACTTAGCCCGGAGATACGACGCAACTGACGAATTTAATCGCAAAAATGAGTTTTACTAAATTGTTTATTTTAATACTTGTTTTACTACATCTATACAAGCATGTAGCTTAACTAAAACTTAGTTTCTTGCGCCGTGTGTTGCACGGACTTTTTATGTCATTTTCATGTTCTCTGTACCCTTTTGTATACTGACAGCTAACAATTATGGTAATAGATTTAAGATTTTTGTGTATTTTGTGTCATCGACTGTTTTACAACCACCTTATTTAAGATTATTTCTTACCAGGGCCCTAATTCACTATGACAACTTGGCGATTCCTTGCTTCAAGGAAACGTCGATTCCTTCATTAATAAACGACACCTGCGAAATTTGTATTCTCTATGACGCGTCATATATATGAATGCGTCATAGAGATGTCGTTTATTAATGAAGGAATCGACGTGATTTCAAGTTGTCATAGTGAATCGGGGCCCTGGTTTTAAAAAGGTTTTTCATTGTTTGATTAAGGGGCCATGTCGCAACCAAATTGTTTATATTTTGTTGTAAATGAAGTCAGCTAGAAATGTAATTTCGATAGATCTGCTTTAGGCAGAAAGTTTATGTTGGTGCAGTAAAGTGGAACTTCTTCGATAGTACCTAAATAGAATTACTATTTTGTAACTGCAAATATGGTAGTTAAATTGTCTAGTCTGAAGTCACATCGCTTTTAAATTTCAATTTAAAAAAAACAATTTTCATTTAGTGTTGATTTCAAAGTTGTGTTTAAAAGCGATTCATTCAAACTTAATGAAATAAATGTATACCTATATTTACTTACGTTAAGATATTTTTAAGCGAGCATTTAAGTTATTTACGCAGTACATTAATAAGGTACTTATGTCTATTTGGATTTTAAATATACAAGGAGACTGGTATATAATATTAAAAGTAAATAAAATCATGTAAAAATATTTACATTCCCATCTTAAAGTGTTCTTCTATCACTGTGTGACCGAAGTGAATAAAACCAATACAGTATTGAAATTTGAGTTTAATTATTGTGGTCCCATCGATCCCATCGATCCCATTAATGGAAACATAAAATACCCTTACCCTTTTATGCCATTTAATAAAGAAGACATGTTACATACATTATGGGAGGCATTCTTATTTAGGAAAGGATTTACTTATTTAGCAAGTTTGAAATGTCTATGGGTACCTAATGCTAAAGACCTGAGTTCAGCAGTACACGTTTGGCTGATGATGATGTTAAAGTCCGACCCCTGTAGCCACGATGGAACAAATCAGATTTAACTCTTCAATATAAAACAACTGAAACAAAATTACGTCACAGTTTTCCATTGCGAATTTGATATATTATTAACTAAAGTAAAATAAAAATACATTTAAAAGACCTAAGAAGACAGCGGAGTCTGTCGCGTACTTTTTCTTTTTTATGTAAAAGCAGGCCTAGCGCACTCCGCACTGTAGGTACGAAGCTACAAGTATATAGCCGGACACCGACGGCGGGTCACGCGCCGTTACACGTGCCGCGTCGGAGAAGATAAGAGCTATGCGATCTCTGTAGGTTAATATGACTGGTAGGTATGCAGCGCTACGCGAGCTTAATTGAATTTTATTGCGTCATAGCAAGAGTCGCTATTTATTTATATTTCTTTGCGGAGTGATCCTTCTGTCCCTTATTATTCTGTGGTAAAAGTCCGTCGTCTGCGCAGACCTAAGCCTACATGAACTTATTTACCTTGGAGTTAACCTATTTAGAAGAAGTTCTACCAAGCTAACATATGTCAGACGAGACTCGCCTTTCGTCATAATAAACGAGTAACTTTAATTAGAGTCAATAATCAGCAGAAGTAAAGTTGAAAAGATAGGCACAAAATGCACTTTTAAACGTCTTATACACATAATACAAACTGTAACTGACTGAAACAAAGTAAGCATGTCTACCCATTTCTTTCCTATACTTAAATTTAAGTCTGGGCCCAGAAAAGAAATACACTCGAGAGCAATGAATCCGGGTCACTTAAAGAATCCTAAAAATCTCGGAAACTAAAAATGCTAGGTTAATGCAATAAATTGTATTTAATAGACAATGTAATACTCCTTAAATGAAGGTATTAAAACTTCTTAGTTATTGTAAAGTTATATCATAAAAAAATCAAATTTGAAAAAGGGCCACTTTCGAAGATGGAACTACGAAATTACAGCATTTGGTTTTGCTTTTGTTTGTAATCTGTCATTTATGTGGGTACATAAACCATGTTGATAGTGCTCTATATTCATTATTCAAGCTGAAATTATGTCGCTTACGCCTGAAGAATGCACCAGAATACTTACAATGCTGGAAACCGGCCGGAGTCAGCGCGATACAGCCAGGACTGTCGGTGTGTCGCTGTCAACAGTACAAAGAGTTCTCCGACGTTACGAAGAAACTGGTTCTAACCTACGCAGACCAGGAACGGGCAGAACCAGGTGTACCACAGCACGAGAAGACCGATACTTGGTGAACACCATGCTTCGAAATCGCTTTCTCACAGGAACTGAACTCACCAATCAGTTTCGACGCCTCGGAGGAAGTAACCCAAGTGCATGGACAGTAAGACGTCGGCTTGCTGAATCTAACTTAAAACCCCTTAGACCTGCAAACGGCCCTAAACTGGAGCGTGGGCGTCGTATTTCGAGACTAAGATATGCCCAGAGCCACGTAAATTGGAGTATTGAAGATTGGTCAAAAGTTATGTTCTCCGACGAATCAAAATTTATGCTCTACAAGCACGATGGAAGACACAGAGTGTATCGAAGACCAGGGGAAAGATTCAAGCAAGCATGCATCGAAGAAAAAGTAGCCTACGGTGGTGGGTCTGTACTTGTGTGGGCCGGAATTTCTTCTGAAAGTCGCACAGAGCTGGTGATCATAGAAAACGGCTCTTTAACTAGCGTAAGATATGTGGAAGAAATCCTCAATGATCACGTTGGTCCATTTATGGTCAATTTAGGTGAGGATGCTATATTTATGCATGACAATGCCCGACCTCATACAGGTAGGATTGTGAATGACTACCTTCAAGAGATGAACATTACTCGTATGGAGTGGCCAGCGCGCAGCCCGGATATCAACCCGATCGAGCATGCTTGGGACGAGCTAGGCAGATGCGTAAAACAACGAAACCCTCCCCCAATCACGCTTCGTGAGCTCAAAATTGCTCTCACAGAGGAATGGGAGAATATTCCCCAAAATCGTATAAGGAACTTGGTGTACAGCATGCCAAACCGCGTAAACGCAGTAATGGAAGCACGAGGAGGCAATACGAAGTATTAAAATTCAAGAAAATCGTAATAAAGTTCAAAAATTTCATGTTTCCTATTTTTGTTTTAAGGAGAGATCAGCAGTTTTTTTCTTTATGTAATTTTGTGTTAATAAAATGTATGGTGACTCATATTTTTTTTACTTTCATTTAAGGAGTATTACATTGTCTATTAAATACAATTTATTGCATTAACCTATCATTTTTAGTTTCCGAGATTTTTAACATTCTTTAAGTGACCCGGATTCATTGCTCTCGAGTGTATCAAAACTGACTCAACCAGTGCTTCGGAAATACACTAGGGAAAATAGCACCAAGACACTCTGTGGGGATGTCTCCTTTATCAAATCTTTTAAAATGTCTATCTATATAAATATAACAATGAAGTATAAACCCATAAGTACCACAGACAATTGGAGGGCAATCAGACCTTTTTTTATAATTTAAAACGAATAGTAGATATCAGGGTTATGTTCTATCAAGAAAGCATTTAGTTACTCTTTATATGGTCAATAAAAGACGAGAATTACAAAAACAATTATTTTATTGACATTTAATTCATACTTATATACAAAAAATACAAAATGTGTTTACAGTTTAACAGTCGTTAAAAACAAAAAGTTGCCTATCGCACTAAAAATTGTTGGCCGACAAATCGATGTAACCAGTTGGTATAAAGACTTGATTATTTAATAAAAACCCTAAAAACGATCTCTATTCTATATTAAACTAGGGCCCTAATATACTATGACAACTTGGCGATTCCTTGCTTCAAGGAAACGTCGATTCCTTCATTAATAAACGACATCTGCAAAATTTGTATTCTCTATGACGCGTCATATTTATGAACATATGAATGCGTCATAGAGATGTCGTTTATTAATGAAGAAATCGACGTGATAGACGAAGCAAGGAATCGCCAAGTTGTCAGAGAATTAGCGCCCAGCAAGGTATCTTCTACCTTCTTTATAAAAGCCAACTAATAATGTTGATATTTCTTTTTATTCATATTTTTCTCACAAAATTGTTCTTTGACATCTGCATCTTGAGCGAAGATATAGTGCGTCAAAAATCTGAATGGTAAAATAAAAAAAAATAAAAAGAACCCTTCGATATAGTTCCAAAAGATTTTAATCGTACATTTAAGCTCTCGAGCTCTTTAGAGCTGAGAAGCCGGAATAGGACCTGAAAGGGTTGGTCATTTTAACCCCTTGCTCGCCGAAGTCGGCTATACTCGACAAATGAAAAAGTACTGTCTACGCCGAGATCGGCATGAGCCGACTTGCGTAGCGCTCAAAATTTTGCCACACCTGTATATAATAATTTTAATGTACTAGAAGATGATAAGATCCTACTAAAATTATAAACGCGAAAATTTGTAAGAATGGATGTATGGATGTACCTTTGTTACTCTTTCACGCAAAAACTACTGAATGGATTTGGATGAAACTTTACAATAATATAGCTTACACATCAGAGTAACACATAGGCTACTTTTTATCCCGGGAAACCGCGGGTGAAACCGCAGGGCGCAGCTAGTATATTATAGTAATCAATATACTCAACTTATCAGTCTCCAATGACTTTATAATAACAAAAGAATCACAAGTCCCCATCGGATGGGCAAATGTTGCCTAATTTAGAGTATGCTCGGCATTATTCGTACATAATTACATTAACCATTCAATACAATATAGGTATATAATGGTGGGTTTTTTAGACGCTTGACAATCATATAATTAATTTACTTAAATTCTAAGTATAATGTAAAATGTGTCCAATATATTATATTCCCAGTGCTGGGAACATCAGCACTCTCAGTGAGGAAGGGAAAGTATTGGCCATAGTCCACCACGCTGGTCTAGTGCGGCTTGCTGCTAACATATCCTCCAATGTATGGATTTAAATCATGTGGGGTTCTTCACGTTTTCCTTCACTATTTTCAAAGATACACAATTCGCGCATAGTCAGTTCCCGAGCTGGATTCAAACTACATTGCGGTGGATTGGAAGTCACAAGTACCCACTCAGCCAAAGTTCGATTGGTATACTTATGTAAAAGGCTAAGTTGTACTTTGTCCGACGCTGAGTTGGAGGTTCATATTTTTTTGCAGATATGTGGACCACATGAAATACTAATTCCGCCACAGACCACACATATTTCATGATTCATTAACTATTTACGGGTGGTAACTTATGCAAAATTAATAAAATGGGTACAATTTTTTTTATATTTTTTTATTTGTCTGATATAAATTGAACCACTTTTAATAAAACAATTCATTTTGTACCATTTATGATACAATTTATATCAGAAACCGGATATAAATCGTACCATTTTATTAGTGCAAATAACCACCCGTAAATAGTTCACCGCGCATAAATTTAGGCATTACTACTATTCAGTGAAGACGATAATAATGATTGAATTTTGTATGAAAACCATACCACCTTAATCGTTTCTATTTACGTACTGTTCAAATATTAAAATGTCCTACGTTCTCAATTATGAAAATAAATAATAGGATGTGACCCCAAAACAGAAATGCTAGGTTAGAACAGTGACCACAAATCGCGCGAGCCGAGCGAGAGAAGCGAGCCGAGCGAGAGAAGCGAGCCGAGCGAGCGAAGCGACCGTTCGGCGTCAGCGGCTAGCGAAGATGGGTTTCTCATAAAATGGTCTTGAAAACAGGCGACTATAAGCTTCCTCTGGGGTCCTGGCGGACGTCGCGGGACGCTAGTTCAAGTATCACTTCACTATTCACTAGAAACTGGTAATCACTAAGGAGTGTACTCGTCCGCGGCGGCGGTGACGAGATTCTTGACGAAGAACTCGTCGAAGTCAAACTCTGATCATTTGTCCCACAAGCCGACCTCTTTCATCTTGCCGTGGAAGTACTTCTCGAGCGCGTTCGCGCATCTGCGGGAAACAACAAAGAACAATTACCAACTCGTTTATACCTACTTTTCTAAATTGCATGTGATTTATTTTGTTGGTTACTTATTGCCAACAAAACTTTATTTTCTTTTTTTCTTTGAACAAAAGTTACAAAAAATAACCAATGTAAATTGTCCGAAATCACGTCATTTTTATATCACACTATTATTATAAATGCGAAAGTTTGTATGTAGGTATATTGGTTTGTGTGTTATTGGGTTTGTTACTTTTTCACGCTGTAACAGTTCAACGGATTTGAATGAAATTTGGAATGGATAGCTTATAAGCTATCTATAGAGCTATAGATTATAATCTGGAATAAGTCTTTTTATCCCGGGAAATCGCGGGTGATACCACTAGCTATTATATAAATAAAATAGAGCTTTTGAGGAGGTCTTACTAAAATGGTCTTAAACGCTGAGCTTCCTCTATCGTCCATACGGATGAAGTCGCAGGAAAAAGCTAGTGAATAAATACCTGTAGTAATCCGTGTCGGGCGAGTTGTAGAGGCGGCAGTTGATGAATATGCGCGTCATGTCGGCGATGAACAGGCGCTTGGACACGTAGTACCGCGACTTCAGCCGCTCGCCCATCGTGCGGAGGTCTAACACACACACACACACACACACATATTAACATAATATTATTAAGTTAGATTTTCACTCCCGACGTGTAAGATTAGCCATTATGTGTGGGTCTGCCTGTGTCACCGTAGCTCTTAAACGGGAGAACCGATTTGGATACGGTATTTTTATTTGAAAGCAGTTTTTCTAGCGGTGGTTCTTGGACATGTTTTATCAAATTAGGTTCAGCCATTTTTTAGTTTTGATAGGTGTTTTGTGTCGGGGGTTTCTAAATTTTAGTTTACTGATTATTTATTTAATTTTATGGAAGACCAATAACATGGTATAGAAAAAAAAATAGGATTTTTTTATGGAACTGAATGATGAGTCTCTCAAATCGTTCGATGATGGTAAGCGCCACGCGTGCCCATAACAACTGCAGTGTCACCCAGAACTTTTAATACTATAAAAAACTGCATTGCGCTCATCACCCCGACACATCTGATAGTCTTACATTCCCAGTAATTTCGCTGGCTACAATGCCGTCCAAAACGGAACACAGTAATGCTTGCGCACTACTGCTTGGCAGCCGAATAACAAGCAAAGCGGTGGTACCTATCCAGACTACCTCCCACAAACGAGAGACCTACCAGGAGTAAAACAAGGTGGGTCGTAAGGTGGTCACGCATATAATCAAAATATTGACGAGGAGGGCAAGGCATTGCGTGGCGGTCAAAAGGTTAATAAAGTGTGCTTACCCATGGGATATTTAATGTGGTCGTAGTAATCCGGCACGTCGGTTTTGTCAACCGGCTTTAGGAACGGCCACGAGGCTGCGTGGTTCTTCACCTGCGAACACAATACAATACAAAATTATTTATTGTATGGTAGGGGTGGGTTTCCGGGTGGTACCCAGGCGTAAACGTGTGGGGGCTTCTACCCCCGGGGAACTGGCAGGCCGCTGGGGACTGTTCCGCTAGTCAGGGCTCTTCTCAGCTGTGTATGATTTCATGTCGCTGTGGTGGTCGATGACGCCTCTGCCCTCTTCACGCGGCAGGAGAATGTTGCGAGGATGGGCTTGCACGTTTCTGAGCTGCACGGGACATTACATACCGCATGCAGCACGTTTCTAAGCATTACGTACTGAATGCAGCACGTTCCTGAGCAGCGCGGGCTCTGCATCGGGCTCGGGCTCGGCGCGCGGCGGCGGCGCGCGGCGCGACGCCTCCCGCAGCCCCGGGATGCACTCCGGGGGGATGCTGCGCACCTGCCGGTACATACAAATATGATGTAGGGTAACCATCTGGGAGCTAATCGTTTCAGTAATATCCTTGGTAAACACAAGTCTGGATGTCACCGCAACGTTCAAAATAGCACAACCACTAACTGTTTTCCACGACCATACAGATTATTATGCTTTAAAGAAAATTGCGAGTTGTGATTATTCGAGTCTTGATAAGAACCAGGATCGATTAGCACCATGAATAGAAAAGTTTGAAGCCCACGAGCCCAAGTTCGCCAACCATTTATGAAAACACCCACTGTCCGTGCTTAATAGATGCGTTAATTTGGACACGGATGTAGGAGTCAACGTGACGGAACATTCTAACTTACGCCTTCTTTGAAACAAGTCAGGCCGGGATGTATTTTTCTGACTTCCTTTTGCCGCATGTCGATCAACTTCTTTACAATCTGAAATGGGACAAATAACGCACTGTTACAGCTTTTTTAACCGACTTCAAAAGAAGGAGGTTCTCTATTCGATTGAATGTTTTTTTAATCACGATATCATCATCATAACAATTTAAATCCAGACTTTACTCATTACTAAATAAAGGTGTTATATCTATGTTATGCGAGTTAGAGCGAGTGTGGGAGCACGTGCGACTTTCGATCCGACGAACCCGAGTTTGAATCCCGTCGGCCCCGCACCACTGACTTTCTTAAGTTATGTGCGGATTCAACACTCGCTCTAAAAACGGTGAAGGAAAACATCGTGAGGCAACCGGCATGTCCAAGAATTAATCACAATAATTCAAGGACATGTGACATCTACCAACCCGCAATGGGCCAGCGTGGCGGATTATGGTCCATACTCTCTCTATGAGTGAAGGCCCGTGTCCCAGCAGTGGGAACGTGATGGGCTGATATTGATGATGAAGTAAGTTAAGTTAACGTTAAAGATATAATACAAACCTCCTTCTGTTTCCTGACTACGCCCGTGAACTGCGTGTAAACAATCCTCGGGTTGAGTTCGCAGTGCATGAGGGTGGCCCCCTCGTAGTCCTTAATATATCCCTGGTACATCGCGCGCGGCAGCTTTATGTCTTTACTGAAGCCCTGCTTCTTGAAATAACCTGGAGGATGATCCTTTGTCATTTTAAATCCGTCACATTCCCAAGATAAATCATTTTATAACAAAAACCCGGCCAAGTGCGAGTCGGACTCGCGCACGAAGGGTTCCGTACCATTATCTATAAAAACGGCAAAAAAAACATGTCCGTTGTATGGGAGCCCCCTTAAATATTTACTTTATTCTGTTTTTTTTTTTTGTATTTATTATTATAGAAGCATCAGAAATACATCATCTGTGAAAATTTCGACTGTCTATCTATCACGCTTCATGAGATACAGCCTGGTGACAGACGGACGGACAGCGGAGTCGGAATAGGGACCCGTTTTACCCTTTGGATACGGAACCTTAAATAAACGGCTTCAATTCTGATGTATCTTCGAAGTTCAAGGTCGAACATTGATGAAATTTATATGGGACTACATTATACTGAACCCGACGCAAAAGAAAGAATTTTCCAAATCGCTCCTACAGTACAGTCATTTGGTTCGAAAAACATTGGTTACCTGGAAAGTTTTCCGGGAGTTTTGAAAATTGGTAACTTTATAGATATAGATTTTTTAGAGAATTTGCCACCTCGTATTTTTCCGCTCGTATAAACTATCTCCATTTAGAATTTCACTCAAATCCGTTGTTACAGCGCGAAGTAACAAACACACCAACACACAAACGTTCGCATTTATAATATAAGTGTGATAAAGAATGGTTTAGGACTTGTAAGGGCAGCGGTAAGGGCCTTACCTATAGCGAATTCATCAGCGAAACTAAGGAAGTGCAGGATGTTGTTCCTTATATGGTAATCTTTGAGGTGGTTCATCAGGTGCGTGCCGTAACCCTTCACTTGTTCGTTGGACGTCACCGCGCAGAATACCACCTCACTAAAGCCCTGAAATAAATAAATATAATAAGAATAAGAAACATGTATTTGCAACAATTGAAACTATGACCACAGAATATTAAGGGACAGAAGCATCACTCCGCAAAGAAATTTAAACAAATAGCGACTCTTGCTATGACGCAATAAAATTCAATTCAGCTCGCGTAGCGCTGCATACCTAAAATTCAAAATTTCTTTATTGCTAGAATGTTGTGTACAAAGATGACAAATAAAGATAATTCCTAACATTCTACCATAACAATGGTGTGCAATATTAACATTAAAAAATATATATATAATTAAATTAAATTCAAATTGTCAGATTATAGATGTACATAGATTTTAATTAATGTCATAATTATATAATGTCAAATTATTAAATAGAATCAAATATATCATAATAAATCAATTAAACTTGTCATTTAAAAATTCATTAGTATTATAATAACATTTATCAATCAACAATTTTTTCAATTTAAATTTGAATGTGTCGCTGTTTGAGCAACTTACCTACCAGTCATTAACCTACAGAGCGCCTCTCTTTCTATCGCGCCGCTCTTATCTCTTCTGACGCGGCACGTGTAACGACGCGCGACCCGCCGTCGGTGTCCGGCTATGTACTTGTAGCTTCGTACCTACAGTGCGGAGTGCGCTAGGCATGGTAGTACTTGCAAAACGTTTTAATACGCCATTAGCTTGTATTTCTAGGATTTACTCTACACTAGAATGTACAATAATTTGTTAACCCGAACTAGTAAATAAATAAATGTGTGGCCAATATCTAGCCTGGAAGACTGAATCTAGAGGAAGTTAAGCGACTGCTCAGACCTATGTCTCTGATGGTTCACCAAGCAACGTCTCAACACTACTTTTCATCATATTTAACATACCTGTGAAGGGAATGTCCTAAAGCAAATTCCGCCGATGGGCCTGCCTTCTTTGATTAATGCCAACGTTTTGTGTTTGCTGAAATAAAACATACAATTTGAAAAATGTTCTATTATTTAGGTATTTTATTTCGTTTTAAAATTGTACTTACGAGTCGAAAACTAATTGAGATATATATTCTTTGGTCATTTCTGGCAGCTGGTGTGAGAATACGTTATGGAGACCTGCAAATATAGCCAATTTCGTTACAAACCACAAGATATAAAAAAAGCCGACATAACAAACATCTTTGATAATTTTAATATTTTTAATAATCAGGAAGAACAAAAATTAAATTGTTATTTTTTATGATTGATGAAACGGGCAAGTTGTCCGCCTGATAATAAGCGCCAATCCTGCCCATAACAATCGCAGTGCCGCCCAGAACTTTAAATACCATAAAAAGCACTGCGTGGCACTGCGTTGCGCTCATCACTCCGAGACATCAGACATTAGGTCTCATATGCTCAGTTATTTCGCTGGCTACAATGCCCTTCAAACTGGAACACAATAATGCATGCTCACTACTGTTCGGCGGTAGAATAACTGGCAAAGCTGTGGTACCTACCCAGACGGCCTCCCGGATACGAGAGACCTACCACGAGTAAAATCTATCTTACAAAAATAACTAAAACAAACAACAAAATACACTCTCACCTATAAGCCACAGCATGGTTTGTTTATTAACCGGTCCAGTTAAAGAGTTGCCGATGACGTGAAACTCTATTAGTTTCCGTTGCTCTTCCACTTTGGCGGCTTCGTCTCTGGGCGCTTGCATTTGGAATAGGGCCTGAAATCGTATGGATATTATATTTTTTTAAATCAACGCATCTTGATACATTCATACATATTTATTTATTTTATTTCGAGACACTAACAAATATTTGAATTTGAGTTCTTTTTCAACTCATCTTTTGTAAAGTCGCATCAACTTGTCGATTTAGTCATAGGAGGGGTAGAAGGGTACCTGACATGTATAAAAAATGAATTAAATAATAATTAACCGACTTCAAAAAGGAGGAGGTTCTCTGTTCGATTGTATTTTTTTATTTTTTATTTTTTTTATGTTTGTTACCTCAGAACTTAGTTATTTATGAACCGATTTGAAAAAATATTGCGTCGGGTTCAGTATAGCTACGAAGTGGTCCCTTAAAAATTTCATCGATATGTGACCTTGGACTTCGAAGATACATTGAAGTCGGTTTTTGTTTTTTTCTAAAAATTAATTATAATAAATGAGTTTATTTGCACAAAAGGTTTACAAATGAATCTTGAATCCATAGGCTCCCGAACTAGTTAAAAACTGTGTTTCGGGTGCCAGTGGCTTCTCCCATCTAGAGAATAGAATTGCTTCGTAATTTTATAAAAAAATAAGTTTATGAAATGAAAAACAAAAAACAGTTTTAATTTTTTTCATTTCATAAAAAAATTGATTTAATAATGGTCAAATTTGAAAACAGAATAAATATTTGTTAAAAAATAAAATAGTTACCGCCATTTAAATTTCATAGTTAGAAAAAGAAATGCCAATAGTTTTTATGACATCGCTGAGACGCAAGCTACGTACGAAAGAAGTTTTGCTAGAATAGGACGTCGCCTCCAACTGTGACCTTTACCAGTAAATACCTTTATTGATATTTTTGTCAAATACGCAAGAAACGCTTATTTCGATTATATTAAAAAAGTTTTGATCATATTTGTTTTTATGCTTACAAAATTGTAATTAAAATTATTTTTTGTTTATCTGCTTTTTTGCACGTTTTTATTAAGTCTGTCTGTCTGTCGTTCCGGGTGGAATCTTGCAACTCAAATTTCGAGCACTTCCCGATTAGCTATCCGGCTGTAACTTTTAGGTTAAATCACTTGATGATAAAATGCATTCATCCATAAACACGTGGTTTTTAAATACATTTCTCTATCTATTACGGGATTCTTGTTTAAATGTGTAAATAGAATTATAAATATCAACTAATGCAACATATAAACACTCTAAATTAATTCAAAATGGAAGTCTACTCTTTCAATCACCATTATTCTACAGAACTACAATATATAAATAATATATTTTGCTACAGCATCTATACAACTTCTCAAAAAAACTCAACAGGATAAAAAAACAACACATATTTATTAAAAAAACCTCATCCATGATATAATTAAAGGGTTATACAATATCAATACATAGATTTAATAAACAATGAATTAATCGTTCAATTTGTGTTATGATCATTCTTATTGCTATTTCACATATCATATTATGTAATTATTTTAATACTTACGTATTATTTTAGTTTTTGATTAGTGTTAGTAGTGGATTCTTAAATTAGTTTTTTTTTTATAATTATAGTGTATGTGTTATTCTTTAACTTTGTACGTATAGCATTCATCTTTAATATATCTTGCTTCAGTATATACTGTTCCATCAATACTCATTGATCCAATCCCATCAAATGCCGAATTCCACGAATACACAAACAGTTCATCGCCATTATTTTTATTCTGGATCTACTCTTTCTGTCATTCGATTTATATGCGTTACCGCCTTATTTCTTCTTACTGGAACTCTAATCTTTCTCCGAAATTCCATTCACCGCCGTTATCCTTTTTATTGGATATCTACTCTTTGCTATCCAACTTTATGCTTTAACGTCTTCAGCTTCATACTGGTTCTCTACTCTTTCTTCGAAATTTGACTCATCGCAGTAAGGAATCTTACTGCCTTAAGCTTCATATTGGATTTCTACTCTCTCTTCTCATCCGACTCTTATTCCTTATAGATAGCCTTTACTTTGATACTGGAATTCTACTCTCTCTCTTATCTCGCTTAGTTGTAATGCATCCTTTTTCATGTCATGACTGTTGTTAAAATAGCGGTTTCTGATTGAATTGTTCTATAAGATAAATAATTATATTCTTATCTTTCTTACGTCTTTAATTTATTCTAATAAATAGTTTATATCTTAGGCTTTTGCACTAATACAATCTTAATAAATTCTTTACTTTTCCCGTATAATTTTGGATACTTATATATATTCTGAACTAAAATATATTTCGAAAAGGATGTCCAAAAATATTAATCTAGAAACTACAAAAAAAAGTGCATCTTTTATTTTAGTAATTTTGCTCCGTGGAATTGTCATCTAACTCAGCAGCTTCTGTCATATCTGGGAGCATATCGACATTAGCAACTTCGAACAAATTCGGGAATAAGTTGTTGTTTGACACGTCCATAGCATCGTATACGGTCAGTTGATCAATTATTTCTAAGAGGTGGGCGGTGTTGATCACGTATCTCAGAGTAACGTCATCTCCAGCGGCCAGTATTTTATCGCGCAGCTCCTGAGACGAGCAATTCTTAATAATATGATCAATTAAGGTACGCTCCTGGTCCTCGAAATCACATTTACCTGCTTGCTTCCGAAGTCTAGCCAAAAATATGCCGAATTTTTCGTCGGCTCGCTGTTCGATATGATTAAACAGGAATCGGTTGTACAAATAGCTCGTTTCATCGATTTCACCCGGTTCGTTCTCTACTTCAAGGCACTGGTCGAGATCAATTTCGAAATGCATTGGTTCGGCTTGCAGACAGTTTTGATACTGTGGATCATCTTCGGTCACGAGTGATATTTCATAGTCTTCGTGGCGCTCTAGCATTGCCCTTAGTAGTCCTTCGCGGCTTACTGTCACTACTGAGGACGGTCGGGACAATAGTTCTCGTAGTAGCGGCGTTTCTAGTTTATAGCCTGTAGGCGGGGCTGCTGTAGAAGAAACGGGTGCTGGCGGCAAAATATTAGATCCAAAGAACAAAGGCGGAATATTAGGCCGCATTGTGGTCATGCCAAAGCTCATAGACCACATTGTCATATCAGTATTAGTTCCGACGCTCACATACGATGTGTTGGACATTACAACCACAGGCGGTTCTGCGTTCGGCACATCATCTACATTCGGTTCTACGTTACGCACAACAGCCACTGGCGGTTCTGTGTTAGACTCAATGGCAGCATGCGGTTCTGCATTGGACATAACGCCCAAAGGCGGTACTTCAATTGAATTAATGGCCATACGTGGCTCATCGTTCGCCATGACGCTTTCTGCGTGTACTGCGTTAAGGCTCTCTGGTTGTGCCTTATTTAAATCATCAACTATCCGCTCTGCAAAAGGCAGCGCT
This sequence comes from Petrophora chlorosata, assembly GCA_951640565.1. Taxonomy (NCBI): domain Eukaryota; kingdom Metazoa; phylum Arthropoda; class Insecta; order Lepidoptera; family Geometridae; genus Petrophora; species Petrophora chlorosata. Next base: position 7,433,220 of record OX621203.1, on the reverse strand, counting down.
TTGGAGCAGCAAGGCTGTATTTCAAAGGGATCTATCGCCACAATGGGCTGTAAAGGGACTGAGGAATTCTGAAAAAGAAAATAACATTCGGTAGTTCCAAATTTATACTGATTTACACAGGCACAATGTTCCCCATAATAATCGAATTTGGAAAAAGTTGTTTCGCGGTGTCTTGCCATTAGAAAATCGTAGTTTATTCCATGAATCATTTTTTTTCTTATATCTCATATATATTTTTTTTTTATTGATTTAGGAACTTAGAGCTAGGTACAATAATATAAGATATATGTTATACTTATACTAAAAACAAAACAGTATAGTGTACCCTTAAAGATCTCTGTCCCCCGCACTAGGTCTCTGTTGAGCCTGTACAGCGGGGTTACAGTAGGTCACTCCGGCTACTCCTATTTCTATTTTATTGCGTACATATGTAGGTATGTTTAGAAATATCAAAATCTAATTCTCTCTTTTGCCCAAGCAGTTTTTCTTTAGACAAAAATTTTCAGGATTCTTTTCCGAATAAGTTAATGCCAATTGTCTGGGGTCCTGGGGTTGTCTTGTGCAAATCTTATTACTAACATTAATTTAACAATAAGGAAGCTACACTTCACGGCTACATACAACGGCTTATGAATAATACATCATCTATTAACATACATTTACGCGATTTTCATGCATTTCAGCAACATTACTCATATAAATAAAAATATATATAAGTTTGCATAAAATAAAACAAAATCACTGGACTCAACAGAAAAAATACACTCCCGCAATAACCAAGGCCTTTGATACATAAGAGAGGGACAAAAAGCGAGTGCTCTCTGATTTTTCCATTTTTCTTTGTAACAGTTTCACTCGAAATTTTATATATGTTTTTGTTCCTTTTATCTTTCTTCTTTGCGAGCAAAAAAGCTAGTCCGTGGAGTAGAAGACGACGCGCCCGCTGCCGTAATCGTTTATGAATAACATTATGTTAACTTAATAAAACAAAACAAAATAAATGGACAATAACTAAAACGTCAAACATAAAATACGTACAAATGGGTATATCTTGGAATATATCATTCGCTTTCTAAAATTAACAAATACATATATCAACATCACGTTAGTATTATAAATAATACACTTTCATGAATAAATAGGTTGACGTTAAAGCCACTAATGTAAATGGCATAGTATCGCAAATCGCGCCTAAATATGGTAGTGTGTAACCTTACTACGACCACCTACGACACAATTCTTGTGGTTTCCAACTCTAATTAAAGTATATCTCCAACTTTTTTTTTTAAATAAAAAGCTTTTTAATTTATTTACAGAACCAATTAACAATTATGTACAAATATATAGAATGATAAAAACTAAACTAACCTACAACAAAATTAAAAAATGAAATTAAATATAAAACACAGAATTCGTCACCGTCCGCGGGCAGGGTGCCCAAAAAGCTGGCAAAAAAAAGCAATCCAATCTCCAACTTGAATGTAATACATTTTGGTATAAATGGCTGGATTGATTTATGACTGAATGGTAAATAATAACTGAACAATACATAATGATGACGTGTTGTGAAGAGTGTACTCTTTGAGCGCGATTTTCGATACTTTCGGAATTTAATGAAATGAGGGTATAATGGACAATAATCGATTTGTGATCACTATTCATTGACAGACACATATAACATTTAATATTTAATCACAAAAGCAACTACTAGATATACGTGAAACTAAAATCAATAAGTATAAAAGCCGTGCTAAGGAGAGTGGTTATCCAATAACCATTAGCGCGACTTCATGTTTCTCCACTTACGTAAACTATTCCATAAAGTTCAAGACATAGTCATCATCGGCCATTGAAGTCAACAATGGATTACCAATGTTATGCCATAGTATAAGTAGTTTTTGTCGTTTGATTGTCGTCAATGACTGTGTCTTGCAACGGGAGGCTATACACCAATTAATGCAGTCACGACCACAAAAACGACCGCTGTTTAACATCTGTTTTACACGATGCCCTTGTTTCTATTCTAAATTCAAAGTATTGTGAGACCAGCAGGGCGATTGTGTACCTTATATTTCAATCAATTTCAATAAGAAACCAGTTTCGATGATTGTTTTGCGATCACGTAACCCAGTCGCTGCAATCAAACGTCACTAAAGCTGCATTGAAATAATAAGTTTTGACAATCAAAGTTTATATCGATATGAACATTTCCTATAAAATTGCGATTATGTAACTTGGTTTCAATCTAAATGACAGAAACAATTGTAGTCACATACAATAAACTTCAATCCGCGGGTTTTCTGTTTCAATAACAAAAGTATAGACAAAAAGAAAACCGTATTGCACAATAAAATTGAATTGATAGGGCGTATACATATCGATTCATAGCCCAATCTCGCTCTGTAAATTGTTCGTGTTAACTCCGGTTCACCTTGAAAGTTAACGATATGAGCACATTGAAATCGAGACCTAAGAAGTTACCTGATCGCATTTAATCGATTGAATTAAATTTATATTGAACGTAGCTTTGCAACATGCGACGTTTGCAACAAACATACGTGATCGCCCTGCAGAAATTCAAAGTTGTGATTTCATGCGGCCTGACGTGTCGTGGTCATGGCCGCACTAGTGCGCGTTGAAACTAAGGCGTGGTTACACAGAAGCGACGTTTACGCGTACGCCTGAGCCCGCTTCCTCATTGAGTCAGTACGACAGCGGTACGACGCGTCCTGGACATATTGCATTCTGACATTATTTTTGTCGCAGCGTCTTTTGTTGTACGATATTTAAAAATGTACGATTAACGTTTTTTATTTAAGGTAAAAATTCGCACGCCGCACTCCAAATCATGTCATATGACACCGCGATCTACGCGATACGACATCGGTAAGATATCGACAAGGTGGCGTCGTATTGCTGTCGACGAGTCATGCTGCTTCCTCATTGGGCCGACACGACGGCAACACGACACAGGAATATTTTTTTATGGACATAAATGATGAGACGTGCAACTTGTTCGCCTGATAGTAAGCGCCCCGCTTGCCCATAACAATTGCAGTGCCACTCAGAACTTTAAACACCATTAAAAGCCCGGCTCATCACTCCGAGACATTAGATATTAAGTCTCATATGCCGGTAATTTCGCTGGCTACAATGCCCTTCAAACCGGAACACACCATGCTTGCGCACTACCTACTGCCTGGAGGCAGAATAACTGACAAACCGGTGGTATCTACCCAGACGGCCTCCTGCATGCGAAAGACCAACCACGATACCAGGGATCGGAAAACCTATTCATTAAGGTTAACCGTTTGAACCGATTACCGATTGAAACGATAAGCTATTAAACCTGTTACACAATTATTTCGGTTAAAAACCCAAATAAAAGGGTTACCAAATGAAAGTGTATACCGAAACAATACCAATATTATACGGTATTTTCTCGTGTGTACGCATTTATTTGATTTAGAAAGAGATCGGTAGTGTGCGTTCTTTTATCACGAGTTAAATTCATTTTACGTCTTGACCTAACCTATGTTTCCTCGTATCCTCGTATCCTCGTATCCTCGTCTATTATAGCAGTTATTTCAACGGAATCGTTGCAAATTTTCTTTAGTTCTAATAATCTTTTTAACATGTAATATGTCGAAGTCCAACGAGTTGGGCAGTCCAGAACTGCTTTTTTTTTAATTTTCTTTTCTTATTTTAAGGTTCATTAGGGGGCGACGTAAAACCTTGACCGCTTGGCGGCATGTCTCAATAATGGACTCCGATTCTCGATCTTTCTATAAAGCGTCCTTAATACACATTTGCAGTGTATGCGCTGCACATGGTAGCGACCTAATCTCGAATGACCTTGGCTGTTCGACATTAATTAATTAATTAATATAATATAAAGCTAAAAGACCACTGACTGACTGACTGACTAACTGACATATTGACAGAATTGATCTCCCACTTGCCGTTATGGTGGGGGGTAGTGTTTGGTACCGTTGGATAGAGGATGTTTTGAAACCAACCAGAAAAATCCGAAATCCATGGAAAGGTGTCATAGAAATGGAACTGCTCAGGGGATCTCGGAAACTATAAATCGGATGAGGGTACGGCTTGAACTAAATATGCCCCAAACATTGGGCCATTTTTGAAAATTTGAAAAAAAAGATGGCCGCCATACAAAATAAAAATGTAAATAACTTTTGAATGGTTAGAGATAGGTATAGGGTGCTCGACCAAATGTCATAGAGGGCGACGGGGGAAATTCGGAAAAGTTGGAAAACATAAAAAAAAGAAAAAAAAAATGGAGGCCATTTTGAAAGTTGCTCCGATCCGACTGAAATTTTGCATCGGGGGGTTTTCTAGGTCGTAGATTACGATTATAAAAAAATTTGGATTCCGCCATTTTTCAAGATGCTCATACAAAAGTTTTTTTTCCGGACAAATAAGCCAAACAAAACTTTTGAATCGTAGTCGATAGGAAGCATCTATAAAAAAAAAGCAACACCCCCCCACTGCTTTAGCAGCTCGCGCACGCCACAAAATCACTTGGATTCCGCCATTTTTCAAGATGGCCGCCATACAAAAGTCTTTTTTTCAGAACACCTGAACTTAAATAACTTTAGAACCGTAATCGATAGGGAGCTTTTATAAAAAAAAAGCAACACCCCTTCACGCGAGCTGCTTTAGCAGCTCGCGCACGCCACACAATCACTCGAAATCCAGCTTTTTTTCAAGATGGCCGCTATACAAAAGTTTGTTTTCAGAACAAAAAGGGTAAACAAAACTGTAGAACCGTAATCGATAGGAAGCTTTTAAAAAAATCAGCAACCACCCCCCCACGCAGTAGTGCGCAAGCATTACTGCGTTCCGGTTTGAAAGGCATTGTGGCCAGCAAAATTACTGGGTATATGAGACTTAATATATGATGTCTCGGGGTGCAGCTCTCCGCAGTGATTTTAATGGTATTAAGTTTGTTTATTGTGGTCAGGCGTTGTGCTTGCCATCAGGCGAGCGGCGAAATTTTTTTTTATATATATAACATTATGTATTATATCATATATTACATTATTTTTTACATTATGTATTATATTACATTTTGGAACCGAGTTTTGAGTGAATCGAACTAAAATAAAATAAACTTTATAACTCCTTTGCACACTTTCTAAAGGTAGGTAGGTATAAAAAATATGTTTTATTACTTATTTTAAAGTTTGTTTGTACCAAGTATTGATTGAATCAGCCTAAAATAAAAATATATCATACAAACTTTACCAAAGCTTTGCCAATTATTCTGTCGCCAAGCAATAGTGCGCAAGCGTTACTATGTTCCAGTTTGAAGGACATTGTAGCCAGTTAAATCACTGGGCATATGAGACTTAATATCTGATGTCTCTACGCTACGCATTGCTTTTTATGGTATTCAGGTTCTGGGTGGCACTGCAATAATTGTTCTGGTGAAGCGTTGTGCTAGCCATCAAGCGAGCGGCGAAAAAACATTTTTGTATATTATATATTAGGTACATTATGTATTATAAAATATATTACATAATACGTTCTATATTATATGAAACCATATTATGATTAGGATTTAAACCAAGTTTTGAGTGAATTGAACCAAGCAATAAAATTTTCCGTAAAAAGTTTAGAACTTGCACACCCCCTAGGGGTAGTATAGAAAAAATAAAAAATACGTGTTTCATTATTTAGTTTCAAGTTTATTTGTACCAAGTTCTGAATGAATAAAACTGAAATTAAAAAAAAACCATACAAACTTTAAAACGCCATTACATTTTTATGAGTAGTTAAAAAAAACATGTATCCAAATTTAATGTTAAAGTTTATTTGTTCTGAGTTGTGAGTGAATCGAACCACGGAATAAAGCATACACTGAAAAAAACCGTACAAACTTTAAAACTCTCATGCACCCTTCCTAGGGGTAGTATTGAAAAAATAAAAAATGCCTAATTAATTATTAAAGTTTATTTGTACCGAATTTGAATGAATAAAACTAAAATAAAAAATAAACATACAAGCTTTAAAACGCCCTTACACTTTCATTAGGGGTAGTTTCGAAAAAATAAAAAACACGTGTTTTAAAATTTATGTTAAAGTTTATTTGTTCTGAGTTGTGAGTGAATCGAACCATGGAATAAAGCATACACTGAAAAAAACCGTACAAACTTTAAAACTCTCATGCACCCTTCCTAGGGTAGTTTTGAAAAAATAAAAAATACGTGTTTCATTATTTAGTTTAAAGTTCATTTGTACCGAATTTAAATGAATAAAACTAAAATTAAAAAAAAAACATACAATCTTTAAAACGCTGTTACGCTTTCTTTAGGGGTAGTTTCGAAAAAATAAAAAACACGCTTTTTTAAAAATGTATGTTAAAGTTTATTTGTTCTGAGTTGTGAGTGAATTCAACCACGGAATAAAGCATACACTGAAAAAAACCGTACAAACTTTAAAACTCCCATGCACCCTTCCTAGGGGTAGTTTTGAAAAAATAAAAAATACGTATTTCATTATTTATATTAAAGTTTCTTTGTACCGAGTTTTGAGCGAATTGAACCAAGGAATAAAAATGCTCCATACAAACTTTACCACCCTCTTTCACCCCCTTGAGGGTTGATTTTCAAAAATTAACATAGCCTATGTTTTAATTCAGTGCTTAAACTATCTTTATTCCAAATTTCATAAAAATCCGTTCAGTAGTTACGGTGATACCTGGTAACAAACATCACACACACAAACTTTCGCATTTATAATATTACTAGTATTTCGCCGCGTGCGCGAGCTGCTAAAGCAGCTCGCGTGGTGGTGGTGTTATTTTTTTTTTATAGAAACTTCCTATCTATTACGGTTCTAAAGTTATCTAAGCCTTTATGTTCTAAAAACAAACTTTTGTATGGCGGCCATATTGGAAAATGGCGCAATCCAAGTGATTATGTGGCGTGCGCGAGCTGCTAAAGCAGCTCGCGTGGGGTGGTGTTGTTTTTTTTTTATAGAAGCTCCCTATCGATAACGGTTTTAAAGTAATTCTCTTTGTTCGGAAAAAAAAATTGTATGGCGGCCATCTTGAAAAATGGCGGAATCCTAATTATTTTTTCATAATCGTAATCTACGACCTAAAAAACCCCCCGATGCAAAATTTCAGTCGAATCGGAGCATTTTTCAAAATGGCCGCCATTTTTCTTTCTTTTTTTTTAATTTTTCCAACTTTTCCAAATATGGTCCTCTATGATATTTGGTCGAGCACCCTATACCTATCTGTAACCGTTTAAAAGTTATTTGCATATTATTTTCACCTATTTTGTCATGAATAAAAACGTTTGTATGGCAGCCATCTTGAAAAATGGCGGAATCCAAATTTTTTTTTCATAATCGTAATCTACGACCCAGAAAACCCCCCTATGCAAAATTTCAGTCGGATCGGAGCAACTTTCAAAATGGCCGCCATTTTTTTTTCTTTTTTTTTAATTTTTCCAACTTTTTCAGATTTCCCCCATCGCCCTCTATGACATTTGGTCGAGCACCCTATACCTATCTCTAACCATTCAAAAGTTATTTACATTTTTATTTTGTATGGCGGCCATGTTTTTTTGTATGGCGGCCATCTTTTTTTTCAAATTTTCAAAATCGGCCCAAGGTTTGGGGCATATTTAGTTCAAGCGGTACCCCCATCCGATTTATAGTTTCCGAGATCCCCTGAGCAGTTCCATCACGGAAACCACTTTCTGGTGATTTCAGATTTTTCTGGTTGGTTTCAAAACACTCTCTATCCAACGGTACAAAACACTACCCCCCACCATATCGGCAAGTACCACTTCTATTTCTGTCAATTAATTAGGATTAGGATAAAAAAAGTATGTAACTTGGTAATTTACGTATAGCGTTGTAGTGTTAGGTACACTTTTATTTTATTCCAAGTTAGATAACCACAATATCAGACAATAACTATCTACCGGGCGGGGAATGATTTATAATTACGAGCGAAAGAGTAAGTACCTAAATAAACTTGTCAACAAGACCGAAAAAAAACGGCCGGCGCGTGGCGCATCGGCGACATAAACACTGTTAACAACAAATCTATCTATCTCTTTCGCCATAGGGCACTTGTACTTTGCGAATGAGCGAGCGAGAAATACACGATTCCAGCGCGACAACGCCGCGCGTGCGGTGCCTTTGCCAGTTTGTGGCAGTGGCTAGTAAAATGTAGTAAATATTTAGTTTTCTTTGGTAAAATGCACACGCGAGAAAAAACCTATATCATTGCGGTTTCTGTTAACCGATATCATTCTGTTACCGAAAGTTTCTGTTAACCGTTATCTCAAATAGATTAATACAGTTATATTACGGTTATTAACCGTAACCGAAATATCCCTGCACGATACCTGGTTTGTCGATGTCTTACCGGGTATACGCTGTGGAAACCGTGTCGTGTCGCAGTCGTGTCGCTGTCGTGTAGTCCTAATGAGGACGGGTCGTAAGTCGGGGTACTCACGTCGGGGCCGCACATGTAGTCGGGGTCGTCGATGGTGGCAACGATGTCGGCGACGGTGCGCTCGCTGACGTCATCCGGCGGCTCGGCGCCGCGCCGCCGCTTGCCGCCCGCCCCCGCCCCCGCGCCCCCGCCTCCACTAGGGGACGCCGCGCGCTTTGTGGCGCTCGGCTCACTCTTAATCGTACCTGGACGATAATCATTTTATGTTTTCTTTTATGTAGAGACATCATCATCATCAGCCCATGATGTTCCCACTGCTGGGACACGGACCTTCTCTTTTGAGAGAGTAAGGGCCATAATCCACTACGCTGGCCCAGTGCGGGTTGGTGGATATCACATGTGTGTCAGTGTACAGATGTCGCGTCTTTACGTAGTAATAGCAAAGAAAATTAACTATTACCACGTAAAGAAGCCACATACGTTATATTATATTGCAGCATCATTATAATTACGATTAAATTTTAATGGTCGCCAAAGGAGTATTGACATGCAAGTCAGTAAGCGTAATTACCAAAAATATCAAGCGGAAAAAAATTAAAAGCGTAAATGACTATGTATGGATGTATATTGTTAATATGAATGATGGATATGTATTATAAAGTTAAGTCATATCAGTTAAGAAGCCATACTTTGAAAGAATAATTGACTGCAATTGTTAATGAAAATAATTATATAGGTTGGCTTATTCCCGAAATCCCCACTGACAGATCGGTGGGGATTTCGTGAAAAAAAACCCGTAGCAGTTAGTGGGGACAATTGTTATTGTTCCCGAAATCCTAACTGGATTTACGTAGTTATTGCAGAAGGGATTTCCGGATTTTTGTCCCGAAATCCCCACTGACTGGTGGGTATTTCGGTCAGTGGAGATTTCGGGAATAAGCCTATAAGTTAAAGTTCTCCTACACTCGAAGTTGGTTATAAAATAAAAAGATGTAGACAGCATTACTTCATGTAGGGAATCTATGATCATGGTCAGATAAAGAACATTTTTTTTCTTTTCACAAACCGGTCGAAATCTTAGTCATGACCTAATTATTATTATTATTTGATATTTTCGAGTAAGATCGTAAAGTTGTGTCTAATCTGTCAGTGATGACTTCTTAAAACAATGAAAGTGTGCTGCGTGTGAAGTCCCAAAACCGATGTATGTAAGCTCTCTTCCAAGCACCGACATAAGTCAACATGAAACCAAGAAAAAAGCCAAATTCGATGCATATAAGCTCGAAATGAAGTCAACCAATCCCCGATGAAATCAAGCTCCGTTCCAAGCCCGTCAACAAGCCAACATGACAAGCCCCGACAAGCCCCGCTATGAAACCAACATGAACTTCACCTGCGGATAGCGTGACCGTCGTAAACCCGTCCTTGCTGTCACCAGTCGGCGTGACTCGCTCGAACTCGCCGCGCCGCGCGCCGCCGCTGTGAGCTGCTGCCATATTACGTGTTATTGTCGATGGAATTGTATATCATTGGAACATTTGGAACTATGTATTTGTTTTGGTGACTGTATTTTTGTCTAAGACTTTAAAGGTATCGCTTTATAAGCGATGAAGCTGTGAGCTGCCGCCATATTGCGTGTTTCTGTCGATGGAATTGTATATTACTGGAACATTTGGAACTATAATATATGTATTTGGTTTTTTGATTGTATTTTAGTCCAAGCTATCAAAGACTTAAAGGTATCGCTTATAAGCGATGACGCTGTGAGTTGCCGCCATATTGCTTGTTCTTGTCGATGGAATTGTATATTATTGGAACATTTGGAACTATGTACTTGTTTAAGTGACTGTATTTTAGCCTAAGACAAGACTTAAAGGTATCGCTTTATAAGCGATGGCGCTGTGAGCACTACCATATTGCTTGTTATTGTCGATGGAATTGTATATTATTGGAACATTTGGAACTATGTACTTGTTTTAGTGACTGTATTTTAGCCTAAGACAAGACTTAAAGGTATCGCTTTATAAGCGATGGCGCTGTGAGCGCTACCATATTGCGTGTTATTGTCGATGGAATTGTATATTACTGGAACATTTGGAACTATGTACTTGTTTTAGTGACTGTATTTTAGCCTAAGACAAGACTTAAAGGTATCGCTTTATAAGCGATGGCGCTGTGAGCGCTACCATATTGCTTGTTATTGTCGATGGAATTGTATATTATTGGAACATTTGGAACTATGTATTTGTTTTAGTGACTGTATTTTAGCCTAAGACAAGACTTAAAGGTATCGCTTTATAAGCGATGGCGCTGTGAGCACTACCATATTGCTTGTTATTGTCGATGGAATTGTATATTATTGGAACATTTGGAACTATGTATTTGTTTTAATGACTGTATTTTAGCCTAAGACAAGACTTAAAGGTATCGCTTTATAAGCGATGGCGCTGTGAGCGCTACCATATTGCTTGTTATTGTCGATGGAATTGTATATTATTGGAACATTTGGAACTATGTATTTGTTTTAGTGACTGTATTTTAGCCTAAGACAAGACTTAAAGGTATCGCTTTATAAGCGATGGCGCTGTGAGCGCTACCATATTGCTTGTTATTGTCGATGGAATTGTATATTATTGGAACATTTGGAACTATGTATTTGTTTTGGTGTCTGTATTTTAGCCTAAGACAAGACTTAAAGGTATCGCTTTATAAGCGATGGCGCTGTGAGCGCTACCATATTGCGTGTTATTGTCGATGGAATTGTATATTACTGGAACATTTTGAACTATTTATGTATTTGGTTTGATGATCATATTTTGTTTCAAGATTTTAAAGACTTAAAGGTATCGCTTACAAGCGATGATGTTATGAGCTTTCGCCATATTGCTTGGTTTTGTCGATGGAATTGTATATTATTGGAATGTTGGAACTATTTATGTATTTTACTTCAAATTTTTTTTTTATAACGGGCGAATGCCTTTATTACTCAAAACAAACTACACTCTACTTACTAAAACTAAACTAACTACATACAAGGAGAAGATACAATTGGACAACCCATAGACCATTAAAGGCCTATTATGTATTTGATTTGATTATGAGACATTTGAAAATTGACAAACTTGTACTTTTTATTCAAAAAACGTTTTACGATTAAAATGTGCGATTCATATTTATAAAACATTTTAGAAAAATTCCATCCATAGTTAAGAGTTAGGTTATGTTACAAATATGTTTACAAATTTTCGTCAAGTGGTTGTGTATGTAAATGACCCTGTTTATGAAATGAATGTATTGATAATGACATTTTAATGGTCCTCAAAGAATGACAATGAATGACATGATACGATGGTGTCATGAAGTGAACAGCATGCAAAGAAAACATTTAATTAATTAAAAGAAAAACGTAGCAAATGAGTCACAATAAAAAGCAACCAAACTCTTTAATTTGCCATTCAATAAGGTACGTAAAAGTCAAGGCCGACCATCAAAAAAATGTTTACAATATTTTTCAGAGGCCGAGAGTCTCCTTTCTAGTGAAGATGTTTGGCCAACCGTAGTGTCGGATTTTTTAGACTGCCCGAAGGCCTCCGACATGGTCTGACAATGTTGTGCAAAGACGAAAACCAGGACCGACGGCTTTACGTGCTCTCCGAAGCAAGGTAGTGCTCAGATTTAAACCGTTATGGTCAAGCGTATTGCTTACGTAGGTGTACTCACTGGTTTTATTATCGAGTATGGCCTGCAGGTGTGTGGGTGGAACCTGTTTATACTCCGGGTCCCAGATGGGAGAGGTGGGGCTGAAGATCTCTTCTTCCAGGAGAGCCAGGAACCGCGGGAAGTGGGTCAGCACCAGCACCTGGGTAGGAGTGAGGGTGGTTGAATGACATGATCATAGTTGTAATAGCTAGTTGCGGCTCGCGGTTTCACACGTGTGGTAAATTTTCCGGAATTAACAGGTACGGTCTTATTTCAGGATCTAAAGTACCTACTTACATAATGTCATCAAAATCCTTTCAGTATTATTTGCGTGATAAAATAACAAACTTCCATCCTTATCTTATATATCCTATTCCAAGATTTAAACAAAGGCGGCGCGGAGCAGTGTCCGCCCGAACACTAGCGACGTGTCGTAGTGTACAGAAGTGTCCGAGAGACGCGTGTAGTGACGTGACGTACCCGTTTCTCCGGCGGCATGCGGTCGCGCTCCGAGTGGCACTTGTCCATCAGCTGGCGGCACACGGACTTGAACACGGCGCGGAGCAGTGTCCGCCCGAACACTAGCGACGTGTCGTAGTGTACAGAAGTGTCCGAGAGACGCGTGTAGTGACGTGACGTACCCGTTTCTCCGGCGGCATGCGGTCGCGCTCCGAGTGGCACTTGTCCATCAGCTGGCGGCACACGGACTTGAACACGGCGCGGAGCAGTGTCCGCCCGAACACTAGCGACGTGTCGTAGTGTACAGAAGTGTCCGAGAGACGCGTGTAGTGACGTGACGTACCCGTTTCTCCGGCGGCATGCGGTCGCGCTCCGAGTGGCACTTGTCCATCAGCTGGCGGCACACGGACTTGAACACGGCGCGGAGCAGTGTCCGCCCGAACACTAGCGACGTGTCGTAGTGTACAGAAGTGTCCGAGAGACGCGTGTAGTGACGTGACGTACCCGTTTCTCCGGCGGCATGCGGTCGCGCTCCGAGTGGCACTTGTCCATCAGCTGGCGGCACACGGACTTGAACACGGCGCGGAGCAGTGTCCGCCCGAACACTAGCGACGTGTCGTAGTGCGGGAGGGAATCGCAGAATGCCGGCACGTGGCAGAATACTAGCCATCTGGAAACAGACAAAATATCGATCGCACTGATCTTACAATGAATCTTTAGCTCTCAGGTCAGTGTTCTGTGGGAACTGTCATGCTTACAGCGAGCGGTACGGAGTTTGACAGTTCTTCGATCTTCCCTTTATTTGATAACCTCCCCAGTATATGAGAGCGCGTACTACGAAAAGGTCAAGGTGTATCTTCATAGTCATTTAAGCAATTTTGATATAATCCCATACCCTATAATCTAAGTGGGTACTAACGCTACCAAACCCTAAAATCAGCATTAAAATCCGTTCTGCAGTTTTCGAATCTAGGTAATACATAGATACAATTTTATAATACTGTACAAAGAGATAGAAGATAGATATTTATAACTGAATTTTTGAAGGTTATCATTACTTAGAATGGACTTCAAAATTGTTGTTGCTTGTAAGATGGGCACAGACCTATGTGATTTACCAATAAATAAAATGAAATAGACAAATAGTTTCTTTACCTGGTATAATTGATCTGGTATGCAGATAAATCCTCTGGATTGGAGACTTGCTGTAATAAATGAAATTATTAACCAAAATGAAACTTGAAAAAACTATATACAGAATAGAAAACAGTTTTATTAATAGCAAAATAATATACAGCAAAATACTATCATGATTACATTTAACGCCATCCTCGAGTGTCACAGTATATTGAAATCGTTTTATAGTACTTGATATTATAAAAAGACAAGGATCAGTATAAACACGGTCAAAACAAGAATCAATCTTATGATTAATCCGTTGAAATCACTGCCATGCGCGTTATCGTAACGAATTTGTGCTCGCGATGCTCAAGAGTTAATAAATAGACCCGCCACGCTGCCTATATCTTTAGGTTCATTTTTGTTTGAGATCTTGATTTCAACTAAACGGAGCGAGGAGACTTGCAAATTAGGACTATAAAGGTTAAACAAAGAAAATAAATTTTCCTTAATGGTAAACAAAATGCCGCAACCCGAACCGTGTTCATCCAAACCCTTGTCGTGACAGCTAAAGCTTTTTCCGCAAACCACAGCTAAGAAAACCTTAAAAAACCATCTCCTGAACAGTCTAAACATATTACTTACGAGTCTTCTTACACTAGGCGTTTCGAAGTTCCAGTGGTTGAAACAATGAAGGAACATCTTCGCAAGGTCGTACATAGTCTGCCATTCTCTTTGGGGGAGCGAGTTGAACTTGTAAAGGACAAAGTTGGTGATGGCCTTGGCAATGGAGGGGCGTTCGAAGGGGGGTTGGCCGAGGGGACCCTCGATGCGGGGGTGAGTGCGGGTTAGGATGCACTTGCGGAGGATCTGTGGAAGAATAAAATGTGTTTATATTCTTTTTCTTTTATTGAACTCAGTGTCATCATCATCATCATCTCATCATCAATTTCAGTGTCACCCGGACTTTTAATTTTTTTATTTTTTATTTTGTAGTCTTGCGAAGGAAGTCACGTGCGGATGCTAGTTATATTATTTAGAGATTAGAGATAACAATGCGTACCTAATTAGATTTACAAAATGGTATTCAATAGACTTTGACAGCTGTGGTGTAGTGGTTGGGCAGGTTGGCTCAAATCTCATACACCACTGAGGTTGCGGGTTCGATTCCCGCGACGGGACAAATGTTTGTGTACAGAAAAAAAGACAGTTAGGTAAAATATGACTAGATATTTTCATAGATACAATAACTATATTGGCAGGATAACTTCTATTCAATGTGTCATGTGTGAAATTAGTTGAAATAAAATTATTATTGTGTGAGCATGCAAAGTGAGTCTGTAGAAGCGACTGATAGAAACACTGCTTTACGATAAATCTGCTTTATTCACCACTAGTTTAGAGGATGGTGGTAGGTTTCTCGTATGCGAGAGGCCATCTGGGTGGGTACCACCGCTTTGCCAGTTATTGCCACCAAGCAGTAATGCGCAAACATTACTGTGTTCCGGCTGAAAGGGCGAAATTACTGGGCATTTTGAGACTCAACAGCTAATTGTCTCAGGGTGACGAGCGCAGTACAGCGCCGCGCAGGATTTTGCAAAACAAAGTTCTGGGTGGTGCTGTTATTGTTATGGGCTGGCGTATTGCTTACCATCAGGCAAACGACCAGCTCGTCTCGTCATTCAGTTAATAGATTGCATCAAACAGCTATGTAATTTATAATATTGGTACCTATTTACATCAATTTGCCTGCTTTACCTAACATATAGGCTTTATCCACATAAGCTTGTGTTACGTACCTTGAAGAGATAGTAATAGACACGCTTGGTGTCATGATCGTCTTCCCGGTGCATGGACATGAAGATATTCTCGACATCAACCACAGTTCCCAGCAGACGGTTCACCTCGGCTACCGGCAGACCTTGCAGCTGAGTTACATGTTTCTCTGAAATTGAGACAATATTTACTTAATAATTACATGTGGTAGGTCTCTCGTATGCGGAAGGCCGTCCAGGTAGATACCACAGCTTTGCCATTTATGCTGCTGCCAAGCAGTAGTGCGCAAGCATTACTGTTGAAGGGCATTGTAGCCAGCAAAATTACTGGACATAATATGAGAAATAATATCTGATGACTAGGGGTGATGAGCGCAATGCAGTGCTTTTTATGGCTATTAAAAGTTCTGGGTTGCACTGCAATTGTTATGGGCAGGCGTGGCGCTTACCATCAGGTGAATGACTTGTTCATCTCATCATTCAGTTATTAAAAAAATTTTGGAAAGCAATGAAAATGGCTTTTTCGTAAGGTTATCCATAAGATATTGAAGATTTGATACTCTGAAAATATTGGGATGAAGATTTACATCCTGGCTTTGCTTGGATACAATTTCCATAAAATTTCCTCTAGAAATTCTTAATGCCTGGTTCCTTTGGAACGTTTTTGCCCACGAACAATGAATCATATGACTGTCCATAGATAGGCAAAACAATACATTATTTGAATATCAGGCATATAATACCTCTCGTATTATATGCCTTTATGAATTTGTATTTGAAAATAAATATGAAAAATGAAATGAAAAAAAAAAATTATTACTGCAATAAAGGTAGTAAGTATAGGTATATTTGCCCTATCGGGCTAGTGAATTTCAGAATGGAAACATGCATACCTAGAATATGGTTGCAGTTCCGGCATGGATCAGTAAAGCAGGCCAGTGGCTGGATATCAGCCCGAGAGTTGCCTCTGGTCGGTTGCACTGGCACTGGGGTCTTCCATCCATTGCAGTTGCAGTCGGGAGTCTAAAACATTTCATTGGTCTTTTACATCTGGTGTAAGGAATACATTCATTAGTATTAAACGAGAATCTGTAATATCTGTAATTGTATGGATTTAGAATGCATTGTCATCGAGTTGAGAGCTAACCTGAAAGTTTCAACTCGATAGCTAATTGTGTTATAATGAAATTTTACAAGTCAAGAGACATGAGTTTTCTTAGCTTGGCCTGATGGCATAGAGGGCACGGTTTTGCTTCTATAGAATGGCTATCAAATGGTTAATACTATTTTGTACTTAAAGATAATCTAACCTGGCAAGCAGAATAAATGGCCAGTTTCAGCAGTTTCTTGTTATGCGGCCAGTTGTACACCTGTTGCTTGCGCTGTTGAATGCGCTGCAGGTTCGACTGCCTGGAAGCCTGCTCGTTGTTGGATGGAGTAGCAGCACTGGTGGAAGACCCATCGTCGGCACTGGTACTGGAACCTGCTGGAAATATGTTTACTTTTATATAAGTTTTATGTACTTGGTTGTAGAAGTGTGGTCATTTTCATGACTCACTAAGTAAGTACTGGTTGAGTGCGTGTGTGTGTGATTGATGAAAAAATTTATTATTTGTAATGACAGCTGTCTGTCTTTCTGTGTCAGTATTCAACTATATGGTGAATATTCAGAATGCATATTCTACAGATAGCCTAATTAATTCTGTCATTGTAGATTCATTTCCCCTGTGGGGACCTAGGGATATAACCGAATAGTCCAAATACCCACAGCTTCAGCCGTAGCTGACAATTATTTCCATATATAACAATTGGCATTTTCTTGTATGTAATTCACATGCTGAAACAAAAACGCCATGTACTTATTTTGCCGCCATCATTGTCATTTGCCGCCTTGAATCAACTGATCATAGAATCCGGTGACTATCATATCACTACTTTCGAGAGTAAAGTAGCTATCTGCTCTGTAGTCTCTGATCTCAAACAATAACAAAAGATGGAAATCAGCTGTTGGCAAAGATAAAAATTGCGACAAATGTAAGCTACCTATAAATTCTTACAGGTGCGTGGGCTTTTTATATGATTTATATTGTCAGAAAATTGAATTTATTCACCTTCGTTAGCTGTTTGGGCGTCCGCATCGGTGTTTCCCATTGCTATGTCACCAAGTTCGTCCCCAATTTGGGTCGACATTATTTATTCACAGAACCCAAGTTCTCAATCAATTTATGTAGTAACGTTTACCCAACTAAACTAGCATTAATTAGGTTCTTTGTTCTACATCAGTCGTGAATTTAATCAATACATTTTATTGATAACACATCGCGCAAATCGCATTATACGCGCGCGCGTCCAAAATGACAAACAATAGGGATGTCGATGATCATCGATGTTAAGAGTGAAAACATAGATGTTTTCATATTGAGATAGCTCTTTGTCAAACATCGAATAACCGGCGTCATTAAGACATAATTGGAAGTTGCGACATCGATCGTTCAGTAATGTCAACGAGCAACAAGAGCAACTAAATCTTTTATCTGTAAGCGCGTCCAAACGCGTACCAAACGGATTACGGATTTACCAAGTTATTTATTTACATAGTAAAGGATTTATTAATTACAAAGACGAGCGTAAACCTAAGAAGAGATTTGTTACAGCAAACCCTTGAGGAAAGAGAACTGTCAAATTGAGCAAATAGGTTTTAAATAAAGTAGTGTTGTAGTGATATGCTAATTTTAACATTGTGTTCAGAAAACATCGATTTTGACTAACATCAATGTTTTGTGTACGATAAACGTCGATGTTGAGCTATCGACGTTAATATCGATGTTTTTAAAACATCGACATCCCTACATGCCCAACGATAGGCTAGAAATGACAATGACATAGGTGTTGATAATGACATAGCATTTGACAGTTGCCACTAGCTGTCACCTTTTGTCTATGGTTAGACATGAAATGGCCGACTGTGATGTGAACATGATGTGATTGATGTGACTCCCAACTCCAAAGATAAAGTATTAGCCCAACTCCTAGATCAAAATTGTATAATGTGACAATAGGTATAATAAGCGCGAAAGTTTTAAACAAAGCGGGCGGACTAAAATAGGAAAAATTTTGGGACTTTTAGTGTAGGTACCTTTTTCCTTGTATTGGGGAACTTTTGTTCTTAGGAAACATCGGTGAAATTTTGAAGATTATAAAATCTGCATTATTGGACTTTCTCATAAATGTAATTTCTCAAAAAACAACAACATAATCGATTTAAGTTTTTGACAAAATTCAAAAACACTTTTTCCATACATTTTCTTCTAGCTGCCCTTGATATGAGAGTTCGGCGTGGCGCCTCACCTTTCGTATTTTAAACGAATCATTTTGTCTCATAATTATGTAGTACTTAGTACCTACACTTTAAGAAAATATATAATTATTTGGTTCTTAATTCAAAATTATTTGGGTAGGTATTATCACAGGCACTGGCAGAACGATACCAGCATCACTAGCATTACATAGCATTTGTGCGCGAGTCGAGCACAGGGGCCCAAGGGTCTTCAATAAAAACCATCGATATAAATCGGTAGAATATAATTTATGACAAAAAAACTTTCCTTTCTTGTGGTATTATGGGAGGTATGTTTAATAACACAGAATGACCAGCTACATCACAATAATATTTGAGAACATGGGAAACTAGCTAAATTCGCAAATTAAAAACTTAAAAACTTTTCTTTTTACACTTTTTACGCCGCTATGTTTTTTTCCCATACATTTTTTCTTCTTATATCGTATGTCATGTGTTTGTCTTTGGTATTGATAAAACTTACATAAACAAATAATAAACAATAAGCTACCTTGGAATAACTGCTATTTTATGTTTTATTTAGCTTAAGGCTAATTTTACAATTCTTGGATAAAGTTATCTAGCCCAAAATAACTTCTCTTTAAACTGTGCAAGCGAGACGGACTTATGTAGAACTCAACATGAGAGAAAGAACGAAATGTCTTTGACTTGACTTAATTAGGTACTACGGATGACAATATCTACGACTAAACTAAAGGACTTTATAGCGCGCTCCACATAAGCATAGTTTTTTATGTCGATTGGCGACAGCCAATAAAACAAATAGCTATGCAGTTTTTATTTTATCCAAAAATCAACTGATGTTTCCTAAGAACATTGCAAGGGAAAAGTTACCTTCTCTGGAAGTCCCCAAACTTTGCCACACCTATATTGTAGGTTGTCCACGAAACACTTGTATCGGAATGTAAGACAAAATCGAACTCTATCACTTTACACTTCCCCCAAAATTACTAGAAAAAGAAAGGTTAGGTACACCATGGTTACACAAGTAACACCATAGTGACCATATATTAGTTTTCTTTCAAAGAGAATCCATACCAAAGAAAACTAACTATGCCAATACTATGTAGCTTGCTATGTAGGTACGATCAACTATGATCAGTAGGTAAGTACACATTAGTAGCGCGTGCCTTCACCATGGCCAAAATATTGCCATATGTTCGGATTTAAAAATAACATTAAACTATGTCAAACCTTACTTTATTTAGCTTATCTAAAATAAAGAGTTTAAGAAATCATCTTTTTAAAATGTATATTTCGATTTTTTTACGAGTACATATCTTCTATTCTTAGGCCAGTGGCTAACTGGGAGAGTCGACTGCACACCGATACAACTGTTCAACTAGATATACCTACACCAATACGACGATACACCCATTCACCAGTACATGCACCAATACAGCGATCATCATCATCACCAGTCCATCATGTTCCCACTGCTGGGACACGGGCCTTCTCTCATAGAATCAGTATGGGCTATAATATAATCCGCTACGCTGGCCTAGTGCGGGTTGGTGGATGTCACATATCCTTGATTTTGTGTAATTAATTCTTGGACATGGCGGTTTCTTCACGATTTTTTCCCTCACTGTTTTGAAAGTCAGTGGTGCGGGGCTAGCAGGATTTAAGCTCGGGTGCGTCAGATCGAAAGTCGCACTCCCACTGAGCCACACTCCAACCAAAGAAAACTAAATATTACTACCTCCAACACACCGATACAAAAGCTGTACCATAGCATACCCAAACTATCTAATAGAAACTGATACCACAAAATAGATATTATTTGTGCGTATACTACGCCCGCCATATAATATCAAAGCATCAGTTCGCGCGGGAATCCCTCACAGATCGGTCACGCGCCGCGCTGTCTGCTTTCTATATTGACAAAGTTTTCGCGAAGTGAAAAAATTGCAAGAAAAGCTAAAATTCAGACTTAGATGGTTCTAGTGCTGTTTAAACATAATATTAGTGAATAACTTAATTTATTTAGCAAGTATTCAAAATACTTTATCTGTGTTTTATTAAATAACAATAGACCTCTAAACCTTTTAGAGTATAAACATAAAGTACAATGTTTTGCTGTTTACTGAAAAATTGATGAAGAGGCACTATTTATTTTAATATGTAGCGTTTAAAACTTTAAAACAACAGACGGATGACAAAATAAGTTAAAAAAATGGAGTCAGTTTTCCTCCGGGAAAACGAAACCTATGATGACTTTTTCAATAGGTGCAACAACGTAACTCACTTCGACTGCACTGAAGAGGAGATGCTCTGGTGGCTCATGGGCTCCAGAAGGTTACCCTTGAAGGAGATAGTTCCACTGAGTGCGGTTCTAGTGGTCATTTTTCTGACCGGAGTAGTGGGCAACGTGTGCGTTTGCGTTGTCATCGTGAGGCATCCTGGACTGCATACGGCGACAAACTATTACTTGTTCAGTTTGGCGGTTAGCGACTTGCTCCTATTGTTATTTGGTAAGTTTCGGTTAAGAGATTACGTTAAATTATTGATTAAAAACATAAATACTTTTCTATACAATTAGAACGTATTTTTCACATTTATTATACGTATTCGGTTTTATAATTACTTATTTGATATTTTATTCGAGGCCTAACTTTGAGTCATTCTAAACCAGAAATGAAATAAATTTATTTGTCTGAAACATGGGTACAACATGAATACAAATAAAGATGTTGAGATTTGTTAGGTATAGGTTCCATCATGTTCTAGCTTTCGGTGTACAAATGTTTATGATAATGAATTTAATACATGTCATAATTTAATTTAACACATGTGATTATTTATTAGTACCAGATACTCTATTATTTGCCTACTCCACAATTTTAGTAATTTGTAAACTTTTGCGATGAAATACAGCCAATACCCATATGTCCCTCAAGCGCCAATCGTATATCGTGTTGAGCTCGGATTAAGGTGAAGATTCACTGCGACAATTTCTTATGTTGCCTATATATGTAGCATATATTGTCCCATTAAGTTTATCTCAACTCGTAGTCATCGTATTTTGGTATAAATTTATGAGATTAATTCGATTTCTTGCCTGAATCGACAATAATTAGACCATATTTTATTAGTCGCAGTGAAGCTATACCTTAATTCGATCTCAACACGATATACGATTGGCGCTTGAGGGACGTATGGGTACGGGGGCAGGTACTTAGTTATATTATCTCCAGTCTTCCAGCCCCTTAGCATGGACCGGGGATAAACTTTTTGTATGTTGGAAAGTGGATAAAACAGGGTACAGGTACGTTGTTTTGTCTTCGGTCCGTGCTAAGGGGGTTGTTCTCCAGTCTCGTGACCACGGTCGAAGCAATACAATACAACAAAAATCAATAAAAACAAATCATAGATAGACCATATAACTAGGATATATGTAGAAATCCGCAAAGGAACGAAAGCTACCGACATAGCTCTCAAAATTTGCAAGTTGAAGTGGCAAATGGCTCGTAGAACCGATAACCGTTGACGTAAAATGGTTCTAGAGTGGCGACCACGGACCGGAAAGCGGAGCGTAGGACGGCCTCCCACAAGGTGGACCGACGATCTGGTAGTACTGGTAGCACGTAGTGTAGATGCCATGAGCGGGGCGGTGCCTCGTTGGTTGCGGCTCGGACAATGGACGGTGTTATCGCTTAGAGCGATCTCTTCCAGACAGTATCAGAAGGAGTAGACTTATAACTGTAGTTTGGATATATTCTACGGGTTACAAGTGAGGCTTAGCCGTTGATGGATGTCATAAACATTACCGCGAATATTAGGTATAGGATCTTGGACCTTGTGGTTTCCTACCCGCATTTAGAGCAAATGAAACGAATGAAAACGAGTCTTGCTATTAGGTACATAAATAGCTGACCCGACTGACGTCAGATTTTCCCGAATTCTTTTATGGAATTGAGTGATGAGACGAGCAAATCGTCGTTCGCCTGATAATAAACGCCACACCTGCCCATAACAATTGCAGTGCAACCCAGAACTTTAAATACCATGAAAAGCACAGCGTAACTGCTGCATTGCGCGCATCACCCCGAGAAATCACATATTAAGTCTCATATGCCCAGTAATTTTCCAGGCAACATTTAAAAATTTTCTGCTTTTGAAATCCAAATTCGGATTATTACGAAAATTTCAAAAGAAATAGTCAAATCGCTCCAGCCGTTCTCCAGTGATGCGCTGACTAACTAACAGCTTTTAATTTATATATATATCAGCCGTTCTCAAAAGCTTACCAACGAACAGCATATAGATACCTACATAAGAACGCAAACATAACGTTTACACGATTGGTTATCCTAAATTCTTAGACAGCCTCTGTGGTGTAGTGGTTGGGCAGGTTGGTCAAATCACATACACCATTGAGGTTGCAGATTCGATTCCCGCGACTACGGGACAAATGTGTGTGAGCAGAAAAATTAATAAGCGCAAGCATTTGTTTCGTGTCTGTGTGTTGTGGGACCATGGTCCTCGTAGTTTCTGGTTCCCTAGACACAGAGAATCATAGTTAGTGTTCGTTGAGCGTATTTATTGTTTATTTATTTATTAGAACTCTCGACGATTTCGGGTTGTGTTCAGTTAAATTAGTATTCCAAATTTTTGTTATTTTTTGTACAGAGGCGGTTTATCTTTGAATTAATTGCAGCCCACGCCTTAGTGATCCTTAGACGTATACCACTAGGTATACCTAAGCAGAGAAATGACACCCTATGTAGCTGCTTGATCGAGGTGTAAATAATTAAGGCAGAAAATAATAAAATCCACGTTTATGATATAGAAAATAAAATCATGCAGTCAAAGACAAAGACAAGAACCAAAAAAATTATATACTAGAATTTGATTTAGAAACGTGATATTCACGAAACGTGAGTTTTATAAAACGAGTGAGGAAGCGGGAAGACAGATATTTCTGCCCGTTATAACATTAACAATCCACCCGTAAAAACTTTAGTATCGTCGTGATCATGGTGCTTGTGACAGTGCCGAAATATCGAGAACTCAAAACAAATACATGGTGAATATCCCGTTTCTAAATCAAATTCTAGTGTCAGATGACCATGTTAGTTTAAAAACAAAAAATATTGTGACGTCCAGAGCCCGGCGCACCACGCAGGCCTAGGACCAACCAAAAAAGCTTTGTGCTCAAACACCCTACCTATTAATACCTCCATTTCTCTGGGCATAAGAATAAGTGGGTATATTAATATGTCACTAGCTTATTCAAAGAGGAATGTAAAGGCTATTACTACTGAGCCTACAGAAACTTGTGACGGTACTCGGAAGCCTACGCATATAGCGTAGGATGTCTGCCTTCTGATCTCTTCACCACAAGGGCTTTGATAGGGTTTTAATAAAACGAAGCACGCGTCAGTCACAGAAAGTTTAGGGTCTCAAATCTACATAATATAATGTATTTGGCTGACGATACCGTTGACATTTAACATTAGGTACCTATTGACGGTTAACATTAAACATTATTTTTCAGTTTTGTACTCGGAGGAAGGTCTTCTTACTCTGAGGGTTTGTACATTCAATATTGATGACTCTGACACTCTTCCTCTGACATCATTTTTAGCAGCAATTAGAAAGATAGGTAAAGACTTTATTATTCACCTTAAACATAGAAATTAAGTATAAATTAAATGTTTACAATGGTGTAACAATGGTATTATTGCTTAAGCGATCTTTTCCAGAAAACCTTTGAATGGAGAGGAATAACGAAAGAAATTGACGGTTTTGTAATCAAAAGAATTATTTTTTATTATTAATTATGACTTTATTCTACATTTATTATATTTTTTTATTTACAAAAAATAAAAACTTATTTTATGTTTTTTTTTTTCAATACTTTTGATCATTATCATTTTTCAATTTTGATTTAGCAAAGACCGATTTTAATGTTTGATTGTTATTGAATATTCAATTAATATCCACTTAAACCTACAATACGTCCTCCTTCTCTCGTGTGGGTGTGTGACAAACCCCGGTGTCGGAGTTTTTAGACCGCTCGAGGGCATCCGACATGGCCTAACGACTTTTGTTCTAAGACAACACCGGACCGACGGCTTAACGTCTCCACAGAAGCACTGTAGCGCTCAGATGAAATTCCTCACAAACGGTCACCCATCCAAGTTGTGACCGCTGCTAACGTTGCTTAACCTAGAATATCTGTTACGGACGGCTAGGTGAGCTACGCTAAGTAGAGCACTACCGTTTGCCTGTGGGATATTAAATTGCTGAAAACCAGTGTCAAGCGAAGAGACTTAATATACACTCGGAAGACGCTAATAAATTATGCGTAGGTACATATCTACATAACTGAGTTTTGAATTCCTGATTCTAATTTATTTTGTTGAGTACTTACGTATTTCGTCAGTAATTTCGTATGTCATGTTTTCACGAACATGACAACTTCGTGCAAGAAGTACCTACGTGGTAAAATGTAATGCACGTGGATGTTAGGGCAAAACTTTGCAGAAAGTTTCGAAGACAAATTGAATAGTAAAAGTACATTTCAAAAGCGTTCTTACCTGATAACAATGTCTTATGTACATTTTTGCGCGAAAAAAAACTTAGTGACTGCTTTAGGCGTTTGCGCGCAAAAATGTTTTTATAAGTAACCACGTTCTCTTTACTTATACTCGTATAAATAGGTAAACTTACTAGGTTAGGTTGTCTGGAAGAGATCGCTTTGAGTGATAAGGCCACCCATTGTAACACTTTCGTTTTTAAGTTTATTATTTTTGTTATTATGTTTTCTGGTGAAACAATAAAGAGTTATCTAATCTAATGCAATCTTACTAACGCGGGGGCGGAAACTAACGCAAGCACGGGTTCTGCTAATGCGAGCAAGGATACTGACGCAAGCACGGATTCTGCTAACGCGAGCTAGGATACTACGCAAGCACTGACGCGACCCCATCCTCTTGCATTTCATAAAAACACTAGTTTTACAAAACAAAAACAAAGTCAAGTCACAGAAGAATTAATAGTACAAGTAGTCAAATCAACACACAAAGTGTGAAATCCCTACTCAAAGGTATTTTTTTTATTTCAAGGCTGAACGACTGTAAACTGAATTTTACTCGGACGGAGTCGCGGGTATCAGCTAGTAATTACTTATAATTAGGGTTCCGTACCCAAAGGGTAAAAGGTGACCCCATTACTAAGACTCAGCTGTCCGTCCGTCCGTCTGTCTGTCTGTCCGTCTGTCCGTCTGTCACCAGGCTGCTACTCATGAACCGTGATAGTTAGACAATTGAAATTTTCACAGATAATGTATTTCTGTTGCCGCTATATCAACAAATAAATACTAAAAAACTGAATAAAAAATATTTAAGTGGGGCTCTCATACAACAGACATGATTTTTTTTACCGTTTTTATAGATAATGGTACGGAACCCTTCGTGCGCGAGTCGGACTCGCACTTGGCTGGTTTTTTATATTATTATAACTACTCGTAGGGTTGCAAATTGATCGACTTTGATTTAGACACGCGTTATTGCGCTCCTACGTAATCTAGTCGTACCTACATTATACCAATGTTTTGTTTTATCTCGTTGTTGCAGGTCTTCCCAACGACCTATCGGTGTATTGGCATCAGTACCCCTATAGTTTAGGGATAGTATTCTGCAAACTGCGGGCGCTGATATCTGAAGCGTAAGTACCTTTGTCTTGTTTATATTATGAACTAAACCTATCTATCTACTTTGTTGCTTTTAATGACTGTATTTGAGAACTTAAGACTTTTAGATCTTTGTCGGCGTGTGTCTATTATACTGTCTATCTGATAGAGTCTACTTGTTCGACCTATTTTTAACCGACTTCAAAAAAGGAGGAGGTTCTCTGTTCGATTGTGTTTTTTTTGTCTATCATTTTTTTATGTTTGTAACCTCGGAACTCCGTCATTTATGAACCGATTTAGAAAATTCTTTTTGCGTTGGGTTCAGTCTAGCTACGAAGTGGTCCCATATAAATTTCATTGATATTTGACCTTGGAATTCGAAGATACATTGAAGTCGGTTCCTGTTTTTTTCTAAAAATTAATTATTTGTTATTTGTTCCGTTTCCTAGTCGAGAAATAAATAGGCTATTGACAGCCTCTGTGATATAGTGGTTGGACAGGTTGGCCCGAATCTCATACATCACCGAGGCTGCGGGTTCGATTCCCATGACGGCAGGCCTAGCGCACTCCGCACTGTAGGTACGAAGCTACAAGTACTTAGCCGGACACCGACGGCGGGTCGCGCGTCGTTACACGTGCCGCTTCAGAAGAGATAAGAGCTATGCGATAAAAACAGAGGCGCTCTGTAGGTTAATATGACTGGTAGGTATGCAGCGCTACGCGAGCTGAATTGAATGTTATTGCGTCATAGCAAGAGTCGCTATTTGTTTAAATTTCTTTGCGGAGTGATGCTTCTGTCCCCTTAGTATTCTGTGGTGCCGGGACAAATGTTTGTGTACAGAAAAAATGTGCAGAAAATATTCTTGTCTGGATGTTGTGAAAACGTGGTCCTCGTTTTAGTTCGTTTAGTTTGTTTAGGTCCTCGTTTCCTAGATACAGGGAAAGCTAGTTAGGGCCCAGGATCCATGAATATTATGTGATCGTTGGGCATTTATTATTTAGCCTGTATCATCCCACAAAAGCCTCCCCTCTTTCCACTCCTCCCTGTTTATTGCCCTCTGGGGCCAGTCCTAGTTCGTCCTACCATCTCTGCCTGGGCCGGCCGCAACGTCGTTTTTTGTTTGTATGTGAATAATTAGGTACCAAAAATCACATACATACATATGTATATCTTAGCCTCTAACTTATATTTCTTGTACTTATGGAACCATAAATATAAGGTTAATAAGCTTTTTAGGGTTCCATACCCAAAGGGTAAAACGGGACCCTATTACAAAGACTCCGCTGTCCGTCTGTCTGTCTGTCCGTCTGTCACCAGGCTGTATCTCATGCATCGTGATAGTTAGACAGTTGAAATTTTGACACATGATGTATTTTTGTTGCTGCTATAACAACAAATACAAAAAAACAGAATAAAATAAATATTTAAGGGGGCTTCCATACAACAAACGTGATTTTAAGCCGTTTTTATAGATAATGGTATGGGACCCCTCGTGCGCGAGTCTGACTCGCACTTGCCCGTGTTTTTTCATTGTAGTTTATACTACTTTAAACCTATCTATATCCTTCCTATCAATTCAGATCTGAAATATGAAGGGTTGTTTCTGTTGATTGCAAATTGAGCGATCTTTAGAACAACATGATTGTGTCAACACTTAGATTATGTAACCGACTCGATTTAATTTGATTTTCATCTAAATTAATGATTGAAAATGTTGTTTGACTTTACTCCATTATGTCTCGAATAGAGTCTTTCCTGTACCTTGTTAATTTCTTGTTAGGTGTACATTAAGGCATTATTGATTGTATTATGGTCTCTGGGGTCGTCAATCAATAACCGTTCAAAATTAATAAACGCCACGATTTCAGCAATAAATTAATATTATCGTTCTCATTCTCAGCACAAATATATTAAAATATTTCCTGAACTTTGCTGAAACTGGACTTCAGAAATACATTTTAACTCTATAATCTATAATTTGTGAATTATAAATTAATCATTTCATTGCCATTTTTTTCGCTATAATACCTACTAGGTATTTTGCAGAAATAAATTATCTTCGAATATTTTTTTCCGCTTCAGAAAATCTGTAGGCCTTTCTTTTTTATTCTGAACGGCTTTGTAAGAGTTAGTTGGCGACCGAAATAGAAATAGTTTAGCAAGTCGAACTTTTTGTACAATGTATGCATTAGCATTGGAATTAGCACTTAACCACTTTTCTTATAGAGCTGTCAATGACGGAAAATTGATGGAGATTCCACTGTTTGTAGGACGTTAAATGATTCGCTCAGTACTTCTTACACTATTCATTAATTATTCTGTGGTACCTAGTTGTTCCATATAAAGGTAAATAAAGGTATTATAGCATAGGTTATCGTCTACGTCTCAGTGAAGATATAATAAAAACAACTTTATACATTTGTTAATATGTTATAATATTGTTTGCCGACATTTCCAATAAAAAAAGAAATTCCTGATAACTACTTTTCCTAATAACTATTACACTAACAGAAATTATCTTGACTTCGTCTTCCGAGATTTATCTTTGACCATGTAGTAGCCCTGCTACGCCTCACCAGTCGCACAAGTATTCACAGTTGTAAAAGAAAGATATAGGCATCTCTTTCCTATACTGACTCGGTATCGTTACCCAGTTTCAAGCCCATTCTTGTCCGTGCGCGCGCACCGACTGCACAAGTGCATAATTCGACGAGCGCAGAATAAAACAAAATCATACTGTAAGGAAGGCATGAAGAACAACAGAAGAAATGTGGTCAAGAAAATTGAAATATGAAGAGAATTTGCAAGAAACACGACAACGCCGCCGTAGTCAGCGGATCATTTGTTCCAGCGATTAAGATGACATTGCAATTTTAATCTCGTTGTATTCTTCGAGATAATATTCCGATCGTTGGCTAATTAGCTCGATCTCATAAGCTTATTGACACGTATTCGTGCCAAACAATTGCGTAACAGCACAGTGATCTAAGTACATTCCGTTCTTTATACGATGTTAAAACTTGCCTACCCACATTTTATTCATATTTAGCTTTTTTAATATAAACATTTTCTTTACAATAGTAAAGTTATTTTCAAAGTATCTTGAGTTCGTTAGTGAATCAACGACGAAGAACGACATCTCCGGCCCCGTCGAGACCGCTTCTTCCGATCCATACCATTCGGAACTATTACTTGTTCCTGGCGAAGTCGAGCCGGAGGCAGCTGAATATGGTAATAACGTAGGCACTCGCGGACGGTAGTGCACGGCGCAAAAAAGGAGACTAAGAGGTGCTCATCAAAAGGTATTTGTTCCCGAAAAATATACCTACCTCTTTCGAAGGCACCTACTTTAAACCCGGAGATTGAAGTCATACTTGTGGAGACCTGCCGGCTCCGCGACAAACGATTGCTCGGATAACAACATCATCTCAGTAGGCCTCATAAAAATAAGTCCTGGTATAACTGAGGTAGTTCGTACCTTATATGATGCCGAGAAACTTATCGCCGATTCCAAAAACATACTCATCGATCAGTCATCATACTACTGGTTGATAAAGCCCTGACGGAACCTTTTAACATTATTTTAAGTGATGTAGTCAAAAACTCTCTAACAATCAAGGAGACGAGTCAATAAATTCAACAGAATCTTCGTCTAGCTCCTACTAGAAAGGCCCATCGATTCGACCACGGCAGCAGCGGGTCGGTCGAATTCGCTCGCAACATCGAGTGCCATCGCCGGTGGGCAGCGAGTGACGACAGACGTACCCGAGCCACGGCCGGCGAGGCCCGCCACGCTTTCGCCACACCGCCAGCATGCGCAAAGGCAGCATACCCTCCGCAGAAGAAACAACATTTTGCCAAAGCGTGCGCCACGCTTAATGAAATAATTATGATGATTTTATTTTAAATAGTGTGTTGAGATATTCTATTCCGTTTAATGAATTTCCAGAACACATAAATGAAGTATATGTTATAGTGGATACATTCGGCATGCCCGTAAACCGCAGAATGATTATAAAGTACAACACAGAAATTCTGGCTGCCACATCATTCAATTATTACCTCCTGAGTTTTTACTATAGTTGATTTTCATATTTACTGCGACTCCATCAGCATATTTATCAACTTTTAGCAAACGCTTGCGACTTCGTTTGCGTCGATATAAGTAATAAAATATAGCCCATATCACTAAGGGATAGTGTAGCTTTTTATCAGTGAAAGAATTTTCAAAGGTGGATAACTACTGATAAGTAGTTCCTACAAACGTAAATTTTTACAACTTTACCTCTTTCTAACATTAGTACCTATAGATATAGATGGATTTCAAAATTTCGAACCAATACAGATTTGTATTGTGTTTTTGATAATAGATATCACTCCTACATAATAATATGTAGGTAAGTAAAAGCTTGATTGCATTTGTAAATTTCATTTGCAAAATATTAAATATTAATCTTCGTAGTGCCCCATCCCTGCCAACTTGCGTCGGGTGCGGGCGACCCGACGCAAGCGCCCCGACTCAAGGTCGTATCAGCGCCGAGCTGACTATATAAGTTCAATAATAACACCGCACTTACGTCTTATATTATATATATATTTTTTGAAAATGTATGATAAGACGAGCATGTCGTTCGTCTGATGGTAAACGTCACGCCTACCCATAACAATTGCAGTGCCACTTAGAATCTTTAATCCCATAAAAAGTACTGCGCGAAACTGCATTACGCTCATCACTCCTAGATATCAGATTTTGAAGTTTCATATGCTCAGTAATTTCACTGGCTGCAATGCCCTTCAAACCAGAACACAGTAATGCTTGAGCACTACTGCGTGGCGGCAGAATGACTGGTAAAGCGGTGATACCTACCCAAACGGCCTCCCGCATTCGGGAGACCTACTACGAGTGGATATAATACTTAGTTTGGGAATTATTAAGCCAAGACCTTTTCGTTACGGTGCACATTTCTGCCCTAGTACCCGAGTAGTATTGATGTGAATTTAAACGTTTCGTGTCAAAACAAAACCGCCAAAATTTTTCGTTGTAGTACCTATAGGTACCCATAAATTAACTATGATTTTGCGTAAAAACATATTCATCGACTGGTATCCCTAAAATGCGTATAACCCTACCAAATGAAATGATAGGACGTTCCGTGTTGTTATTTTGCAGAAACATGCACTACAATTCGTATGGCTTATTTATTTATTTATTAAATTACAATTGTAAACTTACAGGCAAACCAAAGCGTTTACATTGTCATACCAAATACAAGACATTTAGAGATGCTACTAATAGGGTCAGCATTTATGTCAGCATTTTGGACATCGTTCAATATTCGTTCGTTTGTTCGTTCGTATATATGATATTTATTCGTATGTATCGATAGTTATGATCTTTACACACAAACATCGGATATGAAATATTGCAAAAATCACTGGAAAACGTGATAAATGTTAATAAAATCAAGCCATAGATTACGAGACTGCGGACCACGAATATAAAATATATTCAATGAAACAAGAATTTAAGTAGGTACGAAACGTTATATTTGGGATATTTCGCTGTTTGACTTTTACAGTCCAAAATAGAACAAGTAACCATGTTTTAGTACGTCACCAATAAAATAACAATATCCAACCACATTTATAACACTTCACAAACGAATTAAATTTCCAAAAATATACTGTGAACTTATTTCATGAAAATATTATTTGACTCAACATTTAACTCACACAGACGGAAAGTCTCAAAATGATCGCATACGCAACGTGAGATAGAATATTATTATGTGCCTCGTTCTCCCCTAACTATGTGATCATACACAAATAAAATACAATACAATAACACTTTATTGCACTCCAAAATAAACACAACACCAAAAAAGAAAAATATAGGAAATAATAATGACAATATACATTAATTTGAGGTACAATGGGCGGCCTTATGACTTAGAGCGATTTCTTCCAGACAACCATTGGATGGATAAAACAGGTATGAGAGACATCTCGTTCTGTTATTATTATTATTATCGTACTGACTGCTCTGGTATACTCTGTTCCAGAATAAATTCCGAATGAGTATCCGGAACGATCGTTTTCGGTAAAAAAGTCTCTAACGCTAAAACAAGAAATACAGCATTTACTAGATATTAAAGTAGTAAGGAAATGCGTTCCGATTAGTGGGCAATTATATTTGATATTTTTATTTTGTATCAATACACTAAGAGTCTATAAAGTTTAGATTGGCTAAAAAAAAAAAATATAGATTTTTATTATGTAGAACATTTCACATGGCCGAAGATATTAAAAGGGTGACAAAGCTTATAACACAAGGTGGTTTCATGGCTAATATAGATAGATCTCCAAGAGGCATACTTTTTAGTTCCTATAAAAAGCAGTCATAGAAAGTACTTACGATTATTTAACCAACATTTCAAATGAATCAATTAGCTTACAATTGTTGAGTAGAAAATTAGTTATGTTGTTAGCCTTAGCGACGGCAAAGAACGTAAATACTATCACTAGCAAAAATCTCTAATATTAATACAGTAGTAGGTAGGTATATCATTATATCAGATTTGATAAATTGTTTATTGGTTATTGGTCGAGCTCAACCTGTTTGAAATTTACCATTTTCATCAGAAACAGTGCTTGCCCAGCCGCCACACAATAATTCCTTCCACCACGGCCGCTTCTAGTGTTGCCATAAGCGTCGATGTCATTCGGAAGACTGCCGATTAGCCTGACGATCAGCAGTTCTTTTATTCTTTTCACTAATGTCTATAACATACTGATGATAGACTCGACTTCCAATTTGTTAAATCGTTAATCTTGGAATATTATTCTTTTTTATTAAATTGCTAAAGTATTTTCTGTACATAAAATGAAGCTGTTCATAATAAGAACCATACCTAATAAGAAATCAGTATTTTTTTCTACAACTTATCTTATTATTTGCTCGCAACATTGATTATACTCTCTGAACATCTACATGGTCAAAGATAAATCTCGGAAGACGAAGTCAAGATAATTAGATGATCAAACGAACTTACCTGAAGTGAAGTTCGATCTTAATTATCTTGACTTCGTCGAAGAGATTTAAGTTCCCTCCCTTCCCTTATTTATTATTTCAACCCTTACTGTCAATGTTGCTCTTTCTCTAAAAATAATGAGCTTGAAACTGGGTAACGATACCGAGTCAGTATAGGAAAGAGATGCCTATATCTTTCTTTTACAACTGTGAATACTTGTGCGACTGGTGAGGCGTAGCAGGGCTACTACATGGTCAAAGATAAATCTCTTCGACGAAGTCAAGATAATTAAGATCGAACTTCACTTCAGGTAAGTTCGTTTGATCATCTAATAATTGATAATTGGACACATATTATACGCACGCGTAAGGCGTATTACGGTATTACCTACTAAGTTCCTGGAATTATTCAATGAACGACACCAATAACTTTCGATAAAAGTTGCGCGATTATTGCTGAAGTTTCGACAGTCGCTGCCAGGGCTTAGTGAAGCCTAAGGCTCAGACGTATAAATTTTCATTTTCCTGTCAAAAGACAACGGTGATCAGATAAGATTGAAGTATCCAGTGTGAATCAAGTCTAGGTCTGTCGTTGTAGTTAGTATTATTTGGTTGTAGTCTGTACTGAAATTGTGTTGAGACTTAGATACTTAACCTTACTTACTACTACTATACACTTTACTTTTTTGTTTACTGTTTTTAAAAGCTTTTATTTAACTTACAATGTTTGTTTGTTTGGGTCAAATCTTGCAAGTGAAATCAGAACCACTTACTCTTATCCTACGGAGTTGAAATGTTGCATACTTGTTAAAGTCTGATATATGTCAATGCAATAGTATAGTGACAGCTAGCTGAACTGATATTGGAGACGGAGATGGGCAATGGAACTCCTTGATAGATAAACGTAAACTACTAGTGTTTCGGCACATTTTAATCTGGTCGCAGTTCCAATTACGAATTTGTTAAAAGCTTGTCTTGAAATAGTACATTGTTCACCGAGAGGAGAAAGTGACCGATTACCGTCGAGGGTGTCGTTTGAAGCCCGAGCCGTAGGCGAGGGCTTTAAAACACCCGAGATCGGGAATCGCACTTTCTCTCGAGTGATACATAGTGCTTTATACTACACCTACGAGGAAAATAAAAAACTAAATCTTTACTAATTGAAATTTATATTGAAATTGTTGCAGTTAGTGAAGCTTAATGTAACACTTTTTCCATTAATGTTTGTTTGAGATGTTTGCGATGTTCTTTTTTCAAATTGTTGGACACCATCCAACACACAGCTAGTGGCCAGTGTCATTTTGCGAACTTGGAGATAAAAACTCACTGTAAAAACTTTTTGGCTTTTGATATTTAGGTTACCAGCTCATAGTCTTACCCAAAATTGAAAAAGAAAAACCACGTAAGAAATGGATTTTCATACACTTTTCTCTCCCGCTCAGATGCGTTTTCTCCCCGCATATTTGTTCGATATGCAATGACGTACTTTCTACCGTAAATTTGATAAAGTATCAAGGTACTTTCCGAGCAGATGTAGCATAAAATATATTTTTCAACAAAAATCTTGTTTATTATACTCTCAAAGTTTTCTTTTTCAAATAAAAGCACTATATA
Source organism: Petrophora chlorosata (assembly GCA_951640565.1). Lineage (NCBI taxonomy): Eukaryota > Metazoa > Arthropoda > Insecta > Lepidoptera > Geometridae > Petrophora > Petrophora chlorosata. Next base: position 7,398,086 of record OX621203.1, on the reverse strand, counting down.
CCTAGCCTTATATTACCTGGGTCTGTGGTTGTTATATTAAAAAGTTTCATCATCATCAGCCCACATCAGTCCACTGCTGGACATAGGCCTCTCTCATAGCACGCCACTGACCTGATTTTCGGCTTTCCTTCTCCAGTCGCTAACAGCAACCCTACGTATATCGTCGCTCCATCTAGTCGCAGGGCGGCCTACACTACGTTTGCCGATTCGCGGTCTCAACTCTAGAACACGTCTACCTTAAAAAGTTTAAAGTTTCGTCTTAAAAAGTTTAAAGTTTAGTTTATTTACATAGGTATCTTAGCTACCAAAACTATTCGAACAAACATCAAACTACATATATGTATGAAATATAACCGCGGGCCTAGAGCCGATAAAGCCCTTAAGTTTAAGTAAATTTGTATATTTGCTTCAATGAGCCCGTTTCGGTTAACTTTCCAAACAAACCAGCTAACTTCGCACATTCGAAATTAGATTTCAGCGAGATCCAGAACTTGGGTGGCTTCTCAAGCATACCGGACCTTTTTAATGACAGAAAATCACATGCCTACGAAACTACTTTCGCTTTGAGGTCTATCATGTTTGTTACTTCTTCACGCTGTAACGTCTTAATGGAATTGAGTGGAATTCGGATCGGAGATAACTTATACCCCTGAAACAACACATACCTAGGCTACTTTTAAACCGACTTCAAAAAAGGAGGAGGTTCTCAATTCGATTGTATTTTTTTATGTTTGTTAACTCAGAATTCCGTCATTTATAAACCGATTTGGATCTTCGAAATCTTTCTGCGTTGCATTCAGTATAGCTATAATGTGGTCCCATATAAATTTTATCGATATTCGACCTCGATCAAAGATACATCAGAATTGTAGAAGATTTTTTTTATAAAATGAGGTTTTATCTCGCGAAACCGTGGGGCGCAGCTAGGTGCCTAATAAGTAGATGTCGAGAAACCTTTTTCTAGAGATTTTGTTGTTTGACGTTATCTATTCGAATTTCGGTGATTGTTCCTTGAATGTTGTTAGGTTTATATTCAAGCTTTCTTTTTTCTACACTTAATTATTTCAGGAGAGAAATGTTAAGAGGTTTTTGAACAACTATATCGTGTGAGCTACGTGTTTTGGAACATACTACATGTTGGACCGAGTATATCCAAAACATGTAGCTCACACGATATAGTTCTTCAAAAACCTCTTTACATTCATGAATATGTGCCCATCGACTGTCACTAACATGATCCAATTTGTTCCAGCGCGACATATGTCTCGGTGCTGACGATATCTGCGTTCTCCCTGGAGCGATATCTGGCTATATGCCATCCTTTGCACCTGTACGCCATGGCGGGCTTGACGCGAGCTTCAAGGATAATACTTATACTGTGGATCATATCGGTGATCTGTGCCTCGCCGTATGCTCTCTACACTGACATCACTTACAGGGACTACCCGCCAAGTAAGTATATCATTATTACGTTCCTATTAATGACAAGCAATATAAAAAATAAAATAAATAAATAAATATGCTCAACGATGACATACTACATCCTGGCCCCTAATTAGGATTCCCTGTATCTAGGGAATCAAGAACTATGAGGACCATATTACCAGAACACCCAGAAACGAAACAAATTCTTGTGCTTTTTTTTCCTCTGCACAACCATTTGTCCTGTCGCGGGAATCGAACATGCAAACTCCGTGGTGTATGAGATTTGGCCAAACCTGCCCAACCACTACACAACAGTTGGTGTCAATATATCTATATATTGCTTGTCATTCTCCGCAAGAGGTTGATGAGAGCGTCGATAATAGAATGGATCATATATTTCGCTTGGAACTAGATCAAGCAGAAATGAGTTTCCAGTTTTTCCGCAGAGCTTAGTTATTCGTGGAGCGGTTTGAAAGATCCTATAGACTTTAGAAAAGCAAGCATATAGGCTATCCGCCAAGTACCACTGAATACTAAGGGACAGAAGCATCACTCCGCAAAAAATTTAAACAAATAGCGACTCTTGCTATGGCACAATAAAATTCAATTCAGCTCGCGTAGCGCTGCATACCTACCAGTCATATTAACCTACAGAATGCCTCTGTTTTTATCGCATAGCTCTTATCTCTTCTGACGCGGCACGTGTAACGACGCGCGACCCGCCGTCGGTGTCCGGCTATGTACTTGTAGCTTCGTACCTACAGTGCGGAGTGCGCTAGACCTGCAAGTACCATAAATAAAATTATATTTTATTATGACATCCTCAAATTATGGTTATGAGCCGTCGAGGTTATGATACGACAGTTTCGTCCCTTTGACCTATTAGCAAATTTATTTATGATCTAAATTACTCACACCACGATTCCCATCCCTCATAACGTATATGAAATAACGAAGCGAATACCTCAAATAATATTAATTTACTACGGGATATGGCTAATTGCGAGTTTTAATTAGTAAACCAGTAATCCAAAACTACTAACGTATTAATTACGAATGGGTTAATATAGACGGGGGTTACGCTTAAGCGGCTTAAGCCATTATTGGTGTTCGTAGGCTCGTTACTATGGGCATGGAGTATTAGAACAATGGAGAGTTAGTCTGCGTATTTTTACTAAACTCACACTGCGTACTGGGGGCAGAGGAAAACTTTGCAGTTGTAATTGGTTGGTAAAGAGTATGAACAGCCATAGGAGTGCTGCATTAACACACGCAATTGAAGGGAATTGGATAAAAACTGCTAACGTTCCATGAGTGAAGGGGTCCGGTATGTTTAGTCTAGTACTTTTATAGGTTTTGAAAGATGATATCAAATGTATCTAAGTTGATCTTAACACATCCTATATTGTGTCAAATTCGGCTCAAAAGGTATCTGACTAAACACTGACAAAAACGACTGACACTGACGAATCCAGCGAAGGCTTGTAGGTAGGTATTTTGAATATATTACGCCATTGATTGATATGGCGCAATATTCAAAATAGGTGCATGTTTCTGCGCGGCTCACATTCCGTCTAAAACATGGATGTAGGTAGATATAGCACTAGTTTATAAAGTATTCTAGGTAAATCCACCGTTTCAAGTACGTCTGTTCTAGGTATTTCCATTCGCAGACCTCAATTAGTAAGATTAGCAGCCGAGAGTGCATGCCGTCGTAAAGATACGGTCGAGGAGGTTTGTTGAAATCTTTGTTTATGACTATGGTTGGCGCCCGACTGTCCATAAAACATACCTATATTGCCATCAATAATCTCTAAATAGTAACTAGTAATATACCTAATATAAAACAAAGCAGCTTAACCTCGTCTATGTAGGTATTCGCTTAGTAGGTACACACTAGAGGATTTTAATACTTTTTGAAAGGAGTGTAAGCGTGGCTTAGCACGAGAAAACCCCTGTGATAGTGCCATATGAACTGAAATACTGTGCGTTTAATATATTTATTACGAGTACTGTCTTTCAGCACACAATGTTATTCTTCTTGCTCATGACGGTTCTAGTATGCACTACTTTATAATCGACTTCAAAAGGTACTTGTAATATGTCCAAACGTTTCCAAATATAGTAAGTAGGTAAGAAAAAATATACCTACTACGTAAGCAATTGTTGTTAATACCTAATAACAAAGATTGTATCTACAGTTCCTGGCCATATCTTCTGAGTAGTGGTTCTTTTTCCGATACGGTAGTAGAGTCATTGTGATAATTTGACGTTCATAAATACGTCTGCGATGCCAAAATGATTAAAGAGATTTTGACTTGACTTTAATTCTACTTATATATATTTATTACCGTCCATTACAACTTACTTATCATACGTTACATCATAAATATTCCTCGCACCTCATTATTTTGCCTTAGATAGCTTAGACTATGCAGGTAGATCTTCGATCTTCAAACCTTCTTAACTGGGTGTATCCATAGGACCACTTACTGACTTGATTCACTTGGATTATCCGCGAAAGCCTGCGCCGCGCCGGTCGTAAAGCGAAGTGGCGTAAAGCGTCAAACTTACCACTTGTTCATGATGAGCTCTTGTTTATATACTAAACCTACTCCAGCCAAATGTTATACGGAAATGTTAGGTTGCAATGGAATCTAGATTATAAAACATTAGTTTTAATTATGTACTTGCTTATTTTGTCAATTAATTAATAATTATTGTATTTGTAAAAATTGACAATTGACTTGCGAATATGCGAACAATTCTAAAGCTAGCTACCAGTTGCAAAAGGTAAAGGGGAACGGAGGTTACATCAAGAGATGGGAACAGTAGGAGTGGCAGTTGGTCTGAGACCGTAGACAGAGTTGGTCGCATAGTCGTCCTCGAGATAGTATAAGCTAATATTTAGTTTTCTTTATATATCTATATATATATAGGTATAAGTGCATTGCTTATTGTTATTTCGGAGAAGAAACTAATAGTGAAGGAATACATACTTTTAAAGGTGTGTTAATGGTAAAATAAATTAATGTTACGTTGTTCCTGAGAATTTTTATGACAAAATGTTAATAAACGAGGGAAAACAAAGTTGCTATCCGCGTTCTCATGTATGTTTATCCGCTTACTTTTCTAAACCACGCAACGGATTTTGATACGGTTCACTGTTTTTTAGAGATTTATTTACGGAAGGTTAATATGTACATTCTAATTAAGTTTTTGTATAGTAGAGAAGAATGTTTCGAACAACTATAAGTACTCATCGTTCGTCTGCTGGCAACTGTGTTGACTGTTGCTCTTTATCTGTTCGAACCTATAATATGGGCCTGTTCCATCTAAAGAGATGATTTAATCAGCGCCTGGAGTAACAATGATTGAACGGCAGTTCCGCTCATGACTCAAAAGGCCCGACACATGAATAACAGATCCATCCACACCGTGCGCAGATGTTTGAATACTGCGATCCCATAGGTGATGATTGATCGAACCTACTATTAGATTATACTACTTATAATAAAACTATAACGAGGCGGCTACTGTACATTGAACATATTTTATAAAAGCAATTTTTTTGTTTGTATATGGGAGCACTACCCAAAAACGCAGTTTTTAAAATTTCTGTCTGTCTGTCTGTCTGCCCGCCCGCGATAAACTCTGGCTGAAACTGAGGCACGAGCTGTAATGCAGTTTTTTTAATATATTCAATGGATGCCGGCGCTACGCTTAGGCTTTATTATATGCAATTTAGGAAAAAATATATATGTCCACTATAAGTTACAGGACCCTTAGTGCATAAGGCTCAGCTTAAACTGGTGTTTTGTTTGGTAGTGTTTTGTTGGCGGGATGGTAACGGGATAGGAGTGGGATGGTAACGGAATACAAGAGGGTGATGGTAACGGGATATGAGGAGGATGGTCCCGGGTTAGGAGGGGTAGGTAACGGGATATAATGGGGATAGAAGCGGGACGGTAATGGTATAGGAAAAGGTCCTGCCCCCTTACCTATATGTCCCTCAAGCGCCAATCGTATATCGTGTTGAGTTCAAATTAAGGTATAGCTTCACTGCGACTAATGAGATACGGTCTAATTATTGTCGATTCAGGCAAGAAATCTAATTAATCTCATTCATTTATACCTAAATTCAATAATTACAAGATGAGATAAACTTAATGTGAAAATCTATGGCATCATAAGACATTGTCGCAGTGAATCTACACCCTAATCTGAGTTCAACACGATATACGATTGGCGCTTTAGGGACATATGGGTACGGGGGCTGATCCGGATCGGAGCGGGACAAAAGCAGGAGAGGACAGTGAAGGGAAGGGAAGGGGACGGGATTCGGACAAGAGCAGGATTAGGGTGGGATGGAAAATTTTCGGGAACTAAACAAGTCGCGAGCAATAGCTAGTAATAGTAGTATATAAAACACGTATATGATATAACGTACATGCAATGCAAGTAAGAGTACTTATACTGTTACTTTTTCTGTGGTAAGACGAAGATATGAGGTGCGAACAGACAAAGATCGTTCAAAAACTCAGAGCGGTTTCGATCGTCGGAAGAGAATGCGGCTTAATATAAGCTTATTATGATTCCAACATTTTGCGAGTTCCCATATTTTAATAACGAGGTACTATTAAACTCACCAGACGTTTCCTAATCAAAATCAAAGTCAAATATAATAATAATTTATTAGATAGGCACAAAAGTGCACTTTTAAAGGTCATAAACAAATACAAATAAAATATGTTAAATATTGCATGACTTTGAAAAAAAGGTAAGTAATTTACCCATTTCTTCCCTATACTCAAATTGAAGTCTAGGTGCAGAAAAGAAATGCGAAAACTGACTCTACCAGTGCTTCGGAAATACGCTAGCTAGAAAAGATAGCACCAAGAAACTCTGCGGGGATGTCTTTTTTTCAGCTCTTTTAACATGTCTCGAAATATAACAATGAGCAATAACGTATACATTAGAATTAACAAAATATCAAACAAGAAGTGCGAATGAGATGTCCCATAGTCATAGTTTGGTCATAGTATCAGTACGTAAGTAATAGTTGGTTTTCTTTGGTATCAGTAACAAAAAAGTGTAAATAAAATATAAATAGGTATGACAGTAGCAGTTAGGAGTGACCAGACCAGACCAGTCCCCGCCAGCAGCACCCGTTCACGAGTATGGCTTGTGGACTAGCCATCATACAAAGCCACGATTATTAGAATTTACATGCAGTATTATTTAAGTACTCCACGGTGTAATAAGTTGTTTCAGGTTGGTCTAGAGGCAGCTGTAGGGGGGCACGGGAAAATTGCGCCTTCCACCTGGCATGTTTCATCTAGCACTGCAGATAAAATATTTTTAATAACTGCATGTAAATAACTAAATATTAAAAAATATTTTGCATTTTTTTTGCCCTGTGTTCAGATGTGTAAACACGAAATTCATGGGTCCGATAGGGTTTATGTGACAAAGTACATATACAAATTTACTCTCAGGGCCCTAATGCACTATGACAACTTGGCAATTCCTTGCTTCAAGGAAACGTCGATTACTTCATTAATAAACGACATCTGCGAAATTTGTATTCTCTATGATGCGTCATATATATAAACAAAGATAATATATAAATATATGTATGCGTCATAGAGATGTCGTTTATTAATGAAGGAATCGACGTGATTTCGAAGCAAGGAATCGACGTGATTTCGAAGCAAGGAATCGACGTGATTTCGCCAAGTTGTCATAGAGAATTGGAGCCCTGAACAAGCTACAATCCGGGTTACAGCGTTTTATGATAACAGCCTAGTAATAGATATTCTGTATTCTACTTGAAGTAAGCTTGATATTAGTAGCACAGTGATTAGCGACACAGTAGTTCGATCCATAACTACGTTACTCGTAGCTGCTACGACTCGTAGTTGCTACGACTCGTAGCAGATACCGTACTCTTTAGGGGTCTGTTATTCGAGCCGTGTCAGGGACACGGACGGGACGTGGCCGGACTCTAAAAATAAAAAAAAAACACTAAAGCCCCGGCCGACGCTGGAACACGTCCCGTACACGTCCCTAACACGATATGTGTGAGACCTTAAAACTCGTAGCAGCTACCAGTAAATCACAAAGACTTGAGCCGCGTTGCCTAGACGTAATTGTTCTACAGTTATCCATACCAGACATGCGAACCGTAAACATCGCGCCTGTTTTATGTAGAGCTTTATACAGAGCACAATCTGCCCCATGATACCGACAGAAATAGCTTTAACTACATGTATGTACCTACGGCGTAAACAAGATAGCGATAGCGATTGTTTATGCGCGAAATTGGAAATATTGTGTGCTTGTGATGAAGTAGCTCTTACATAAACTTTGAGTATACTCATAACAGGTTTAGGTGCTTAATTCGATTTCAGAAACAAAACTGTACGTTATCTGTTGAGAGAGAGAATTATTGGAGTAAAATTAAAAGACTGAGCTCTACTGACCAGGTTTTATTCTCTATGGTTTTTGTACATTGCCAGATACGCAATACAACGTAGATAAAAAATCATAGATAATCAAAATAGCGGGCTGTAGATCATATAGATAATATATATGTTTTTATTGTCTTAATCAGTATCTATCTCCGTACAATTAGAGTATTAAGTTTGGCTACGAGTGCAGTCGCCTGCAGTTGATTTCAGTAGTTAGGACATGCAGTCGTATCGTGTTGCTTGCAAGTTGTGCATTTTTAACCCTATCGCAATAAAAATAAAACGCATTTTTCTTTGGATGTAAACATGGCAATATCCTATAAAATATTCCATATTCGTAGCACGTGTGAAGTTCCCTCGATCCTCTGTGACTCGTCGCACTCTCGTCTCTTCCAGACGAATTAACTTATTGACTTATCAGGTCAAACGCTCGAAAGTTCAGAAGCCAATAGTCATCACAAAAAGCGTTAGACCACAAAATAATTAAGTGTGGTGGTTAAACAGCGGTGGCCCTGTTTCTCTGGTCCAGTGGTGTGTTAGACCGGGGTTGCAGATTCAGTTCCAAATATATGTTATTCTACTAGAAAAGCAAGCTGGGTTTCATAGAAAAGGATTTTGTTATGGAACTGAGTGAGAGACGAAAGAGTCATTCGCTTGATGGTAAGCGCCACGCCTGCCCATAATAATTGCAGTACCATCCAGAAGTTGTAACCATAATAATAATAATAAGTTTTAGAAAAAAACAAGAACCGACTTCAAGACTAAACTTATATGTTTTGTTTAAGTATTTTTTTTTCAAAAAGTGCTGAATCAATTTCGATAAAATTTATATGAGAACACCTCTGAAGTACCTCGCGTAACAAACATTAAAAAAACATACCTGATTTTTGAAGTCGGTTAAAAAGCACTGCGCAGCACTAATTAATTGATAATTTATATAAATTGGACTCCCTGAACGAGGGAAGGGCCGCGTCCCAGCAGTGGGAACGTAATGGGCTGATGATGATGATGATGATGATGATGATGATGATGATGATGATGATAAATTGAACTTCATCAATGTAAGCGTGATCGTTAGATTTTATCAGTTATTTTATTGGACATTTTTTATTTACTGATTTACCTTTTTTTTACTGAAGCAGCTCTTTGCTCTGCCTATTCTTTTCAGATTGTTGTAAATAGATTTACGATGTGGGTTCAACAAGGAATACATTATACGTTCGTGCCATATTATGCTTGCCATTGCTTATAGAATTCCCAGCTGACCTACATTGTTAAAGTGCTTTTAAACATTTCAGTCATTAACAATAATGCTTTGAAGTATAAGCCTTTTGAAATAGATACATATACAATATACATACCTAATATTCATACCTTCTCAATTTCAGACATTATATTATTAGATCGAGGCCTAGATCTGAAATCCGAATATTACCTATCAGACAGTTTCATCTTCTTCCTAATGGTACATTTGCCGCCGGGCATAAAATGTAGTTATGTACTCGGAATTTCTTGTTATGAAATCATTACCTATAAAACAAATGAAAATACGGTTGAAATGGTATTTGAAATTGGACTAATTTTGAGAAAAAATGGATCTGTCGAGAAAACCGATAAATTCACCTAATTGATACAGACAGCGGCATAAATAGCTAAACATTTACAATCGACAACAACACCTAAAATATAAATAATAATTTGTAATTTTGTAAACTTGTGTATGATAATATTAATTTAATAATAATAACAATAATTTAATAATGTTGATATAATTAATAATAATTCAATAATTATTATTTTCACTAGTGTTCTTCCGCTTTTCTAATTGCTATGCCCGATAGGGTCCATAATGAGCTTTATTGACAACAACTATGTAATAATATTATGAAACGCAATAAATGATTGAAAGTGAAATTGAATTTAATATTAAATTACAGCAATTTTTTGCAATTTATCTATTTGCACAGGATATTAACGTGCTTTTCAAATGAACATTCAGTGAAAAGTTAATTTGACCTTAATAATATAATGAATGTACAATATATGCCATAAATAACTAAATAAAACCGACAAACATTGAATGTGTCAATCAGATTCACAAATGTTCACCTACGTATGGCGCTGACCGTACCAATCGGTTGCCGTGGTAATTACTTACTTCCCTTCAAGACCCGACGCAAAAAGGAGGGATTTTATAAGTTTGACCACTATGTGTGTCTATCTGTGGCACCGTAGGCGGTTTTTTATTTGAAAGCAGGTTTTTTATCGGCGGTCTTAGACATGTTTTATCAAAATCGGTTCAGCAGTTTTTTGCTTTTTATAGGTTTTTTGTGTCGTTTTAAATTATAATTTACTGAAAGTCGCTTGTGCCACGCTAAAAATATACTTTAACCTAAAAAAACTGCTTAAAAGTGCAAAAGTTATACGTACCTATACAAAAAATAATATATGTTATTATCTAGATATTGTGTTGCGTATTTATGTAGAAATTCACCTTTCTAGAAAATCTGATAGAAGCTATCAGATTTTCTAGAAAGATGAAATTCTTACTGGTATTTTTCTACTTCTACGTACTAAAAAACTAATTTTACCCTATTGGATCTTGGCCAAGAAAACTTTTCTATTATAAAACGTAAACTTGGCTTATACAATATAATCAGACAGGGGGTTCTAACTTTTTAAGGGCTAGACTTGTCTAAAATCAATATTCTTCTCTTGGGCTTTTTATACATTGATTAATTCCACCCTCCCCGGACTAGCCTTTTAGATAACCTATTGTTAGGTACCTAAATACTTATAGGTATTTAGGTATCGTAAACTCTAAAGTTAAAGTTGTTAGTATTATTTTGAGTGCCTTATAATAGAGACCTACTAAGAGCAAAGAAAACTAAATATCTTAGAGTATGGATGGAGTAAATTGGAATGTGGGTGTTGACTGCAAATATTGTTCTTCATTATCATTCACAGTCGTTTGCACAGGCGTTTGAAGCCGAACAAATGACTTGGTAAGTTAAGTTCCGTAGGTCACGAATTTTAATAAAGTATTAAAATTCGTTTTCGTTCGTTGTAGGTCACGACTAGTGTTGCCCGGTGCCCCGATGTGACCGGGACGTCCCGATTTTCAGGGGTCTTGATCGGAACGACAAATATCCCGATTTTTCACTAACTTCCTTATTCTGTACTTTATTCAATAATTTTGATAAATAGATACTTGCAATTTGCAAGGGTAGATTAGGTTATGGTATTCAAATCCTAATCATTTACCTGATTATCATCATCATCACCATCATTTCAGCCCGTGTCCACCCACTGATGGGTCTCCTCTCCCTCACGCCATTTGTTCCGCTCCTGCGCATTCCGCATCCACAAGTTTCCCGCCCCCTTCACTATGTCATCGGACCATCTGGCAGGTAGTCTGCCTACTAGTCTTACCTGATTATGATTTAAATGAATTAGTCGAAACGGTTTTGTTTGCGTTTTGTTATATTTGTGCTTAGCTAGTTTGCTTAAGTTTTATTTGTTTTGTTTCTTGAACAACGATTAACGACGATTGTTGTTTGGTAACATACCATTGATTAGTATTTTAACCTTCCGTTCCAAAATTTGACACACTGGACCTGGCAACACTCACGACAAACCTACGTCTAAACTATCTAGGTATTTACAAGCGCTGCCGCTACTAGCGAGATTCAAATATATATACATATAGTCACAGATAATGTTACTATGTAATACCACAGAATACTAAGGTACAGAAGCATCACTCCGTAAAGAAATTCAAACAAATAGCGACTCTTGCTATGACGCAATAAAATACAATTTAGCTCGCGTAGCGCTGCATACCTACCAGTCATATTAACCTACAGAGCGCCTCTTTTTCTATTGCATAGCTCTTATCTCTTCTGACGCGACACGTGTAACGACGACGTACGACCCGCCGTCGGTGTCCGGCTATGTACTTGTAGCTTCGTACATACAGTGCGGAGTAAGCTAGGCCTGGTAATACAGTAACTATAGTTCATCCGCCTAAAATTAGGTAGGTAAACTATACTCATATAGCTATATCCTATCATATTTACGATAGCACTGAATTCTCAACTGATAAATACCAAGCGATACTGATAGTAATTTTCGTTCAAACTGCGATGCAGTCACAGAATAATTAGTAGTACAAGATGCAGTGAAGACCGTCCTGCTTATTGATTTTCTCGCGATCTACAAGTACTGGCAAACTACTCGTATCTAACATGTATCGTCCATTTCATTAGACGGAATAATTTTCATAAATTCGACAGGTCTACCTGTATATTCTATCCAATCAAAATGGATCATCATCAGCCCATTACGTTCCCACTGCTTTGACTCAGGCCTTTCCTCGTAGAGAGAGTATGGGCCATAATCCACCACGCTGGCCCAGTGCGGGTTGGTGGATGTCACATGTCTTTGATTTTTTTTCTAATAAATTCTTGGACATGCCGGTTTCCTCACGATGTTTTCCTTCACCGTATTTAGAGCGAGTGTTAAATCCGCACATAACTTAAGAAAGTCAGTAGTGCGGGGCCAGTGGGATTCGAACCCGGGTGCGTCGGATCTAAAGTCGCACGTGTTCCCACTGAGCCACACTCACTCTAAATCAAAATGGATGTAACTGTCTATACCTATAACCTATACTTTAATTGCAACCAAATCGTGGCATGAGTTTGGATGTTTGGTATATTTTTATTCCTCATCCTCAATGTTCTAGTAGCTATAGAGTAGGTACCTACAAAGTGACGTAAGATAAATCGGATACTTTAACGTCTGTCGTACTGATCGATTGAACTAAAAAAAAATTGAGAATTCTTTTTTCAAAATCTAAAGAGGTATATTACTTTTATAGGTATATGAGTGCTCGAATTGTGATGCTCATACCATTTATAAAACGCTTTGAATTTCTTATCCTAACAAAATATCCTGTTGACTTAGATTTATTTACTGGCTGTTATTTGGATCGTTAAAAGCCGGATCTTACTGGATCCGGCAACGCTAAATCTGTGCCTACTTATGCCTCCATAATGAATAGGTACCTCTCCTCCCTTCTCCGCTTCTCCCCAGTATTTACAGCGGGTATCAGATTTCAATCAAATTGTGTTTATTGAATTCCGAAAAATCATTTTATTCTCTAAACATAAAAATTAGCTGATACTTTCTTACGTTCTTCTTACTTTCTTTCCTTTTTATATTATAATATTAAAATAATATACTTTCTATCAGTATTGTATTTGTATGATAATTTTTTTTTTACGCTTAATAGATCTATGTTTGGCCACTATCTCGCCTGATGTGAAGCGATGATGTGGCCTAAGATGGAGCACATAGATCTAGAGAGAGACAGCAGTTGAGCGGCTGCTCAGACCCGTCTCCCTGATGGTTCACCGAACATCATCCCGAAACACGACTAGGTCGCTTGACGGCATGGCTTTGTTCTGTGGGTATTACAACCACGGCCAGAGCCTACCACTCCAAAGCGCGTAAGCGGGTTTCAACACGATGTTTTCCTTCATCGTTTTAAAGCGAGCGTGCAAAATCTAAAAATTTTGTATACTGCCGCTGCTGCCGAGGATTTATTGGTGGATAATTATGATCTACTTTAAAAGTACCATTTATTAAAGTAGCTAAAATCTATTACAACTATTTATGATGTTTGTAATTACCTACTACTTGTAGTAGTTTTCTAGTATGCGAGAGGCCGTCTGGGTGGCTACCACCGCTTTACCAGTTATTCAGCCGCCAAGCAGTAGTGCGCAAGCATAACTGTGTTCCGGTTTGAAGGGCATTGTAGCCAGCGAAATTACTGGGTATTATGAGACTCATCATCATCATCATCATCAGCCCATCACGTTCCCACTGCTGGGACACGGGCCTTCTCATAGAGAGAGGATGGGCCATAATCCACCACGCGGGCCACGCTGCGGGTTGGTGGATGTCACATGTCCTTGACTTTTTGTAAAAAATTCTTGGACATGCCGGTTTCCTCACGATGTTTTCCTACACCGTTTCTAGAGATTATATTATGAGACTCACAACAGCTAATTGTATCAGGGTGATGAGCGCAGTGCAACGCCGCGCAGGATTTTGCAAAACAAAGTTCTGGGTGGTGCTGTTATTGTTATGGGCTGGCGTATTGCTTACCATCAGGCAAACGACTGGCTCGTCTCGTCATTCAGTTACATAAAAAAGTAGTATCATAATCCTAATATTATTAAGATAGGTATATAATTACAATTTTAATTACGAGACAACATATTTAGCAAGATTTTTGGTTACCTTACTTAGAAAACACTTTTATAGGCTTCATAGGCGGTAGATTTATGATTTACAAAAAAGTTGCAAGAATTGGTTTTTCTGAAACTTGAAATACTTTTTCAATGTTCGATAAACTTGTTCGTATTTTGTACGGCATCCACTAACTAAACAATACGAGTATGAAAGTTCCTAACGTTATCTTATCTTTTCTTTAAGCCTACACGAAAGCAAAATGTATATTTACCCTTAATAAAGTAGTTACGAAGGATATTTTAACACAGGCAACGAGATGAGGTCTTTCGATTTTTACAAGTGAGCGGGTTTTATGTAGCTGCATAAGTATTCTGCGGTAGCTGTTGTAACTAAGTTCAAAGGAAAGTTTACTTAGTAAGAAATTTCTCCGTTGAGCAAACACTCCAACAAACTAAATCTACGGTAATTGTATTCTCGGAGGAATTCATAAAAGTGGCCACACGATCAGTTGCTAATAATTGATTAATTACAACTTAAACTGGTCTAACTATCTTTAGGCAAACCGATTGTGACTGTGAAACAGTGGCGTAGCTACCGGAGGGCTCGGTGGGCCCCTCGGACTCTGACTTACAAACTATAAATTGAACTAGTGAAAGTTTCTCCCACATTCGGAATATAAATAAACCACATTCCAGGAACTGGCTACTTATTGAACTGCAACTTATTTGAAAAAATACAGGGAAATTCCCAACAAGTCTTGAACATCTTTGTTTGAAACTGACGACGAATCTAGAGTGTGTCGAATTCGGAACACGACGAATACGGTACAAACAATTTTAAATAGTTTAGTTGGGGCCCTTGTTTATTATTTGCCCCAAGGCCTTTGGTTACCTAGCTACGTCACTGCTGTGAAATATGATATTCTTAATCTATTAATCTTCATTAGAAGCTCATTTGCCGGCCACTGCAGGCCATAAGTCTCTTCCCCCTATCTAAATAATAAACTTCTGGTCGAAGCAACACGTGACCAAATGAGTTTGAATGGACCACGTGAATTTTGAATGGCAATGCTGCCAGCATTTTGGGAACGTTGCCCATTGGTAGTAGTTTATTAGATTAGCTAAGATTAGGTTAGATACAATAGATAACGATAACGACTTTGGTTTTGAAAATAAAGAACAGTATTTGATGAATAATAATTAAAAAAATAATGCTGTAATTGAACGGGCGAAAGCCTTTATTACTAAAAATATTCTACACTATATATTTACTTACTTTAACTAACTTAATTACTTATAAGGTAAACCGATAGGACAACCAATGGACAATGGACTTAAAAGTCCAAAAAAGACTTAAAAGTCCAAACCCTGCAGTCCTCTACCAGTTGGCAGAGTCCCTAAAATGCTGACAGCATTGCCCCGTTCAGAGAAATGGAGAATCAATTATTTGGCCTCGTTGGATTGCAATACCGATTCGTTGAGCCAAATAAGTCTCAGCATAGTTTAATCTTTGAATAGGTACTAGATATACGACCAAAATTTATATTTCATATTATACTTGATACACGCATTTTATCACAAACTAGCAACCTCTCGCGACTTCGTTCGCGTCGACATAATAAAATATACCTAGCTTATGTAGTAACATAGGCTAGGTATATTTTTATAAGGCAGGGATAGTGTTGTTTTCTATCAGAGAAGTAATTTACAGGATTGGAACTGTACTTTCAGAGATTAACTCCTACACATATACTTACAATTTTACATCTTTATAATATTAGTTTAGATATAGATTCAATCCTCAGACAGAAAAGCATTAGTAGAACGGCAGGATCTACCTATAGCATAAGTGATGTGTCTCGTTTCTCACAGTCCGAAATAAAGTAGTGCGGCTAGACTATAAAAAAAACAACAATCGAGTCACGTAAGCTTAGTATCTCTTTATCAATAAATACTCAGATAACTGTGTTTATTTACTACCTACTTTTCTTAAGGTCCTCTACATTTAAGAAACTTGATCACGTCCCACTACCGATACTCTGTTTGTCCTAGAGGGTAGCATTCTAGGAATGATACATAAATTCTCTAAATAACTCCTTTGGAATACATAAATATAATTGTTTACTGTGAGATTCTGCTTTGTTTTCGTATACTGTTTCAGCTCAAACACTATGCTTTTATCTATCTTATGGTATCCATATCTTATGTTATTACATGAACATCAGAAAAATATAAAGTCGTCCACTGTCATTACTAAAACCCCAGCTTCATACTTCACGGGTCTTTCACCTGACATATTTTTTGAATTTCCTCCATCCATGACTTCATCCTTGTCCATTCCTTGACACCTAATCATTTACCCGATGTCGGGCCACTGGACATCTGACATTTTTTCCGAGTCTAAGTAATCACTCCATAGGGGCGCTGGTCACAAAAAACTAGGTTAGGTAAAGACTAGGTAAGGTAACTATTGGATTCATTTTGGGTTTCTCTGGAAGCTATCTGTTTTTTTACCCTCGACGAGAAAAATGGGAACAGGTCATTGGCGGATGAGACAGACATGTTTTGTTATGCAAACGACCTGCAGAGAAAGAGTAAAATGGAATGAAAAACGAAAGCTATTTTCTCTTTACAGTTGTCTTGAGTTTATCGGATCTGAGCACAGTTGTGAATGATATCTTTTCTATACTAAAAGAAAATGTAGGTAATGCTCAAACTTGGCGATTATGTAGCAAGCTTCTGTGAACTTTGACTAAATTCGTCGATTCTGTTTAACATAAAAGGAGTTTTGGTAGATAGAAATTCCTTTTACTTTGTTGTCAAAATAGACTATTTTTATGTCTAAATATGTGTCAGACTTTTTCATATCTTTATAAGTAGGTACTTAGGTAATTTTTGTATCGAATTATGTTTACATTTTGTTTACCAGCCGCTAGGTACTCTTATACCACAGTCTAGTAAGTCGTAAGTTTATGAGCAGTTTTTTGTGCATTCTGCACAGAAATCTTACTCCTACTATAGTATAGTATCGTAGTGTAGTAGTCCTACCTGTACGTACAATAATGTGTTTCGGTTCTATTGGCAGTATTGCCAGGGAAATATTGCCTTCACATTTGAGGTTTCAGGGTGACCAATGCAGTATTGAAAGTATATATATTTATACTATATTTATAGTATTGCCTAGAACTTTGCAATTCAGTTTTCCGGGTGACCTTCCTCGTCTCGTTTCTGTTTCGTGGAAACTTTACGGATAAATTCATTTTCTGTTGTTTTGTAGCACGATCAGGTAGGCCGTGTAGCGTCCTGGGCTAGAAATAACTTAAGATCTCTATCCCTTTTATTTCAATACGTTTAGTAAAAGGCTCTTCGGGTTGCTACTTCATTCGTGCCTATAAAGTGTCAAATATACCACACCCTTGGGATATTCTGCGAGTGGGAAAAGGGAAGGCTACGAAAATAGGCACGAAAGGAAAGCGATTGTTATTACTTCGCCACAAATTAAACGCAGTCGGTATTATTTATAATTTGTATATAACTACTTTTTAATTCATTATAGGCTTGCGTTTGACCGCTATCTCACCTGTTGTTAAGTGACGATGCGAACGAAGATAATGCTCGCTCGCCTAGAAGGAACCTGTTCACTCTTATCTTAAAGATACCCAGATGATAGCAGAAAAACTGATGCCGGCAGAGAGTTCCACTCCTTGGCCGTCCGCATTATGAAGGTCGAAGCGAAGCGCTTTGTGTGAGCAGGAGGTTTAGAACTGTTACTGTTGCCACTCAGTCTTATTTTATCAGTATTATGTCGTTCCAGCCTACCTATTAATCAAAGTCATACCCACAAAAATACACTTATGCACGTAAAATTCAATAAAAATCTCATTGTAGATTCGCAATGGGTTAACCGAACGTGGAATGTGGGATGCGTTGGGTAATCGGTTTGTGGTTTTCTTTGGATATACGTATCTGTCTGGAATTTGTAGAGTTATTCTAAAATCAAGCCGAAGAGTAAAAATAAAAAGCTTTAGTGCCTCCGTCGACGACGACTTTTAGTTGGTCCGATTTTTATCACTGTCATTTGTCATCTAAAAAATCGGACCTATCACATTTTTTATCGGATCGATTAAAATTGTGAGACTTTATCGGTGACCGATTGTGGTCGGGCAGCCTTATGCAGTGG
Source organism: Petrophora chlorosata (assembly GCA_951640565.1). NCBI lineage: Eukaryota > Metazoa > Arthropoda > Insecta > Lepidoptera > Geometridae > Petrophora > Petrophora chlorosata. The sequence continues at coordinate 7,379,751 of OX621203.1, read as the reverse complement.
TTTTATCATTGACTTGTGTATTGTTGTCGCACAAAAGGACAGATATTGGGTTATTCAAATACACATGGGGATGTAATGGAAAACTTTTGTTTTCATTAAAACACACAATAAGGGAAGGGTTTGCCGGTCCTACCCGAGCTCGTAATGTATGAAACTAATATCCGCTATCCACAGTCAATGTTAATGAAAAAGACATAAAATAGATATAATTAAGTGATGTTGTGGCCGAAGATAGAGCACAAAGATTTACAGAAAGAAGACACTTGAGCGACTGGTACCAATCTCCCTGTTGGTTATATAAATATGCTAGGACCGCTTCCAATTTAAAAAAACAATGTTTCAGAACTTACTAGCTTTTCCCGCGGCTTCCTCCGCGTGAACGATAGAGGAAGCCCATATTCGTATTTTTAAGATCATTTTAGCAAGACCTCAGCAAATGAGAGCGCGTACTACCACTGTATTTGGATTGTCAAACTGTGGTACTACGGAGATGTCAAGCTGTACCTTCGTAGTCACCCAACCGATTTTGATGTAATATACCACCCTACAATCTAAGTTGGGAGGAATGCTACCAAACCCCGAAAACCGCATTAAAATCCGTTCTCCAGTTTCTGAGACTATAGATAACAAACATACAAACGAACAAACAAACACCTTTAAATTCTAAAAACCGTGGATCCGTGTTCAATACCTTCTAAATAGTCGATCACAGTTGGTTTTTCAAAAATATATTCAATGTACAGAATTAGCTCTGCTCCATTTCTTTTTATTATTACCACGTTTTTATTAAGTCACTTTCTTGTTTGTCTGATGTCCAGGGTGGAATCTTGCAACTCAAATTTCGAACACTTCCTGTTCCAGCTGAAACTTTCAGGATAGCTCACAATTCCATGACAATGCATTATAAATCCATTTATTAGCATGCAATGCCGATCTAACCACAATAGGCGCATAAATACGTGGTATTAAATTTTTACTTTAATTTTTTTTTTTACTTATATGGAACTGAGTGATCATTTGAGCAAGTCGTTTGCCCGACGGTAAGCACTACGCCTGCCTATGACAAATTCAGTGCCACCAAGAACTTTTAATAGCATAAAAAGCACTGCGTAGCACTGCATTGCGCTCATCACCCCGAGACATCACATATTAAACTTAACAGCAGACCACCCGCTAACATACACTACAACTTTGTCAATGGTATCCTAACGTGTAAGCAATGTTCACGCACATTCAAAGCCAAAATTGGCTACACTAGCCATATAAGAGCATGTCTCCAAAGCTCAATTAATTAATTTTATCGCAGAAGTTGTCGCCGTAGTCGAAATCAGCATGGATGACATTATTATTATTAATTATCATCATCATTTAATCTGTCACTTACTTGTTATAACAGTATAAGTATTAGTATCTATTAGGTATAAATAAATAAATATAGAAGATACGAATATGTTGTTTGCTTTAAGATCTTATTCAAAGTGTCACAAAGTCACGCGTCGATTGATTCATCGCTTCTTTCTTCTAGATTCGGGCAACATATCAAAGGAGTCTGCGTTCTGCGCACTGATGGCTCCGTCCCCGCTCTTGGAGCTGAGCAGCATATTCTTCTTCTTCCTCCCTGCAATTCTCATACTGTGCCTGTACGTGAGGATGGGACTACATATAAGGTATGTATCGATTATGGACATATAATATGTAGTATGTAAATCTCTATATAGTATGAAGGAAAGACGCTATCTGCATCCTCATTTCTGTTCCTTTGCTTACTTTTTCTAAACCATGCAACGGATTTTATTACGGTTAGTCACTATAATTTAGAGTTTTTTTACGGAAAGTTAGTAGGTATACAGGTAATACAAGCCATATGTATACACATTACATACTTATTAAGTTTTTGTATAGTTTTTTTTTTACACTTAATAGATCTATGTTTGGCCACTATCTCGCCTGTTGTGAAGCGATGATGTGGCCTAAGATGGAGCACTTGGATCTTAGAGAGAGACGGCAATTGAGCGGCTGCTCAGACCCGTCTCCCCGATGGTTCACCGAACATCATCCCGAAACACGACTAGGTCGCTTGACGGCATGGCTTTGTTCGGAGGGTGGTATTGCAACCACGGCCAGAGCCTACCACTCCAAAGCGCGTATGCGGGTTTCATCACGATGTTTTCCTTCACCGTTTTAGAGCGAGCGTGCAAAAATACAAAACAAATTCACAAAACATTGAATTTGTTCAATCAAGTCAACAAAAAATTACACCAAATTAATAAATTGCATACGTGCGAAGCCGGGGCGGGTCGATAGTACTTACTAGCAATTACAGGACAGTTATCAACAACAATAATAGGTAGCTTACAATATTATCTTCTAATATATAAAATTCTCGTGTCACAGTTTTTGTTGCCATACTCCTCCGAAACGGCTTGACCGATTTTGATGACATTTTTTGTGCTTATCCGGTATCTATGAGAATCGGCCAACATCTATTTTTCATCCCCCTAGAAATTACTACGAAATTATTTATATGGCAAAACAACGTTTGCTGGGTCAGCTAGTATTATATATTATAATATAATACACTTTCAGTCAGTCAACAATGACGGATACCATTATGATCTCGCCATTAATCTAAATTACACTAATTCGTAATACCTACAAGTACAAGTTATATGAATAATTAATTTCTACCGAGAAATGTGGGTAATTTATGTTGATACATTCTAGCTGATACCTGCGACTCCGTCCGCGTATATGATTCCGTTTATGGCATTGTTAAATACGTTTTTCTGGGATGAAATGTCCTAGTCGTATTCCAGGACTTAAAGTACTACCAAACATCAAAATCCGTTACGTTGGCGTCGTTACGCAGCGAAGCTATGTGGTAACTGGTGGTAACAAATAAACACACATACACACACACACACAGGTTACCAATTTACATTTGGTTTTTGCTTTGCATAACGTTACAAACCTTTATAGTGTAGGTTACGATGTGACGAAAAAGGGAGAAGAAACGCTTGCAAAACGTAAATTTAAAATAAAAATATAAATAAATAACTAAGTATATAGGGAACCAGGAACTATGAGGACCATGGTCCCACAACACCCAGACACGAAACTAATGCTTGCGCTATTTTTTCTTTGACAAAAATTTGTACCGTCGCGGGTATCGATCCCGCAACTTCAGTGGTGTATGAGATTTGAGCCAACCTGCCCAACCACTACACCACAGAGGCCGTCAAATTAACTATTTTATCTCTCTGTAAGCGACAAGGGATAGCAAATTGGAAGATAAAGAAGCTTAGATTTAGTTTGTAGTCTTAAATTGGTTTTATTTTTGGATTATCTGATTCTCAATCATTTTGGTTCAATGATGTTCAAGTTGTGGAGCGTTCAATTTGAGGCGCAATAATCAATACAGAGAGCCTCTTTGAACGCTCATTGAATTGATAAATGATTGGAGTATATAGGTAACTGTAAAACAAGAACAGCTAAATACGGGCAGGGTCGAAATCTATGATCTCTTGTTATGTCTGCCTAGTGGCGTAGGGTCATGTTTTTTTTTTATTTCTATTTTTATTTAGGGACTTGAAGTCGTTTAACGACTATGTCAGTCCCATAGTTCTTACCCATAACACACATCAAAACAAAAAATAAACCAATTATGTATTGTTCTTCGCCATCCCGTCCACGAACCGGTAAAGCAGCCTAGCTGCGTCAGAGGTTTGCGCGGACAGAATAGTTTGGAAAATACCCACATTTAGACGATTAAGTTTTAAGCCATTGAACAAATCTTCTCTCATTCATGCACTCCGAACACATTCCGTCAAAAGGGTGGGTCATGATGAAATTCAGTGTTTGATAAAACCCGGGAGATTGGTCGCAAAGCTGATTTTGAGAGAAGTTTCGAATTTCAAAATCCTGCGGGGCGCTGCACTGCGCTCGTCACCCTGAGACAATTAGCTGTTGAGTCTCATAATGCTCAGTAATTTCGCTGGTTACAATGCCCTTCAAACCGGAACACAGTAATGCTTGCGCACTACTGCTTGGCGGCTGAATAGCAAAGCGGTGGTACCCACCCAGACTGCCTCCCGCATACGAGAAACCTACCACCAGTAAATAATTTCTATAGGCGTTTAGTAGGTACAAATGTATTCAAATTAGGTCAAATATAGTTTCAAGGGAAATGATCGCTTCTTTGAAGAGTCCAAATTGGGAATCCGGCAAGGATTGTATCATTGACTTGTTACTATTAGATAGTAGGGTGCTTACATAGAAAAAGTCGAATGTCTGTTTACTGGTATACCTTGATCACCTTACCACTGTGGAAAAATCATAAAAGGTATATACAAGAGGCTTCCAACTATAGCACAGTGTGTGACGACGTTGCCCATCAATGCCTTTGTGTGAACAAAGCCCTCTTGTAAGATATATCTCGGTCTTGTGTGGAGACATTCCACTGCCACTTATTTACCTATTGCGTAATGAAAATCATTTTGGTTTCTCGTTTATACTTACTGTGTAACCGCCGTGACACAATTACAAAATACGAACCCCGAAGTCTCACTATAAAAGTTCCTTTCTAACTGTTTCAGGACTAAAAATTACCGAATTTAGATAAACAGGCAACCTTCATTCTTAATGTAAGCACCCCTGTGATACTTGTGCCTGCATAATTTTACTGCCAACCCTATCAAGTAATGCAAATTGAGTCTGAAGTACTAAAATGACTATATTATAATTCCACCAACATGGACTGACCCTTTCAGGTTCCCGGAAATGTCTTACCATGTAGCAAGTGATCTTGTTTGTTTTAATTACAGTGAAATTGTATTTGACTGTTTGTGACGGTATTATACATATAGGACCCAACATTGATAGATCCGCCCCTTCACGGGTCCGACGGGGATTTTATTATACCTATATACTTAACTGTCATTTTATAGTCCGGTCAAATTAAACCAAAAAATAAGAGTGAAGCTACATAAATTTACAACAAGCTGAAAAATAGTGAAATCGTTCAAAATATAATTATTAATAAAATTTGAAAGTTCCCCGTCTGTAACGTGTGCATACTATGACGATTACAACTTTTACAAATTTTTGAATCGTTATATCTCAGAAACGGTGGCTCGTAGGAAAAAAGTATTTATACATTTTTCATAGATAATTTTATGATCTATAACTTTTGTCTGAAGTATTTTTATGATAAAACTTACCGTTTTGCTGAAAATCGCGAAAAACTATATTTTTTTACCTTTGACCTTGAATAAAAAAAAACCCATACAGGGGAAAAATGGGGAACTTACAAATTTTATTTATAATTATATTTTGAACGATTTCACCAATTTTCTGCTTATTGTAAATTTATGTAGCTTCAAATGTCTAAATTGACCTGACTATTAGGGTAAAATTGATAATACAACGGTGAAAAATCACGTACCTACAAATATATAGAGAAAATGTATGATCGTAGCTAGCTAGCGAAAAAGGGTAGCTCTCCTATTTAATTTCACTCAAATAATAAACCCGATGGTTTAAATCAATTCAAATCAATCATTTATTTGCAAGAATACTACATACAATAAAGGCCGCTTTGTTATTAAGCGGCCAAGCAGTAGAGCGCAAGCATTACTGTGTTCCGGTTTAAAGGGCATTGTAGCCAGCGAAATTACTGGGCATTATGAGACTCAACAGCTAGTTGTCTCAGGGCGACGAGCGCATTGCAGCGCCGTGCAGGAATTTGCATAACAAAGTTCTGGGTGGTGCTGTTATTGTTATGGGCTGGCGTATTGCTTACCATCAGGCAAACGACCAGCTCGTCTCGTCACTCAGTTACATGAGAAAAAGGTCTTAAAACTAATTACAACAATCAAGTATTCAGCATGCAAGCAAGCGTGCAAATTTACTGTTATGTCTTTAAATGAACATGAAATATGTATTCCTAAAATAATAATTAATAATTGTATTTAACTTAATTACATTATCGGTTAAAATATACAGAATATTTTATGCTATAAAAACCATCAAATAATTCTTAAGTCTAGTTTTGGATGCATTGCCCTGCAACGATTTTATATCTTCGGGTTGTTTATTATAGACTAGTATGCTCACAAATATTAAAATCATTTTTAAGCTATTGCATAGCTTATATCGCGGGCCTTGAGCGTGGAGACCGAATCCAGAAATTCCGTAACAAAAATAACCTAACACACCCCACTCCGAATGCTATGCAATAGCTTTACCGCGGCAGTCTCCGAGTGCCACACGTCTTTTTTTTTCATATATATATTTACGGTATGGAGGTTGATATAGAAGGTTTTTAAACTTTGCTCTTTTTTATCTGCTTAAAACTTCATTGCGATTTTTAAAATAATTTGGTTTTTTTTTATTACCTTATAGGCTAGCATTTGACCACAGTCTCACCTGACGGAAAGTGACGACGCGGTCGACGATGGATCATGCTTGCTTAGAAAGATATGATCTGAGATATATACATGCATCACATGCATGGAAGTGGTTACCCTTATATACGGAGGTAATAAATCACAAAATGAAAGGTTACCTTAGTAAGGTTTTCGATTTCCTAAAGACGATATTACAAGGTGTAGCAAAATTTCCTGTTCGCAGTCGCATGCCGGGCGCAGTGTCGAGCGCACGTAGTGATCGGTTGGTACCTACGGCTCATTGTTTTTGTTTACGTCGGTAAGCGGGTGCATACCCGCATCTAATGATGGATGAAAATAATTCGTGTAGTGTTGACCTATCTGATAAAAGCGATACGGAGATAATAGAAGAGTGTGAACGAGAATTGCAGCAGATGACCAACTATGACCAATTGCAGCAGATCGAGCTGCCAACTATGGAGAAGAATGTTGATTATAAAAGAGGGGAAGCAATGAAGAAAGACAATAAAAGAGGGAAGAAGGAAAGTGAAGGAAGTAGCGAAGAAGGTTTTGTTAGGGTTATTCGAAGAAGGCCAAGAAAGACACGTATTGTAAGTGACTCTGCAAATGAGAATAATAGCCAAAGTTTAGTAAACAATAGTGACGAAAGGATGACGGTGAGTACAGCGGATGAGTATTTTGAAGTATGCTTAACATCGATCCAGATACTCCCAAAAAAGATGGCTATGGCAAAACTTTTGCGAGATGAACATATTAAAAATGTTACCAGAATTAAATATAAAAGTCCTTACAAGGTCTATATACAATTTGATGACAAAAAACAGGCCGAGCTATTAATTCATTGTTCAACAATTTTACAATCCGGCATAAGAACTCAGTTTACGGACGAGGGTAATTTATCATACGGACTAATAAAAGGAATTGACTTGGAGATGAGTGATCAGGAAGTTTTGGATTCATTAAGTAGCTCTGCCGAGATAATATCAATTAGAAGACTAAAACGTATGAACAATGATGGAGAATGGGTGGACAGTGAGACGGTCAGGCTTTGCTTCAAAGATCCTATTTGTCCTGACTATGTTTATGCGTATGGCTGTAGGTTCAAAGTGGAGCGATATGTATTTCCTGTAACCCAGTGCTCAGGATGTTGGAAGTTTGGACATCCAAAAAAGTTTTGTCCACGTAATAAGCTTCTTTGCCCTAAATGCGGAAAAGAACATGAAAATTGCGAAACAGATAGCTTTCAGTGTATTAATTGTAAAGGGCCTCATATGGCATTGGATAAAAACTGTCCATTCTTCTTGAAAGAAAAAAGATTACGTATCATAATGAGTGAGCAAAACATAACATATAAAAAAGCTTTGGATATATATTTAGAAGAAAAGAGGGTTACAAACATCAATAGGAGCCTGGAATATACCGGTGATTTCCCGTTATTAAATACAACTAATAAGGATGTTAGTATAAATAATAGAATCAACACCTCAGCCACCCCCGCCGCTGCAGTTTGGCCTTGCATCAACTTAGAAAAAATAAACGAAGAAAGGAATTCTACAATTACTCAGAACCAGTTAGAGATCAGCGTAACAGAGAGTGTCCAAAGAGAGAGTGATCAAGGAGAGAGTGAGCAAGGGAAGAGTGGACAAAGGCAAAGCTTTAAAAAGAAGACTAACAAGAAAAACAGCAGAATAGAAAAAGAAAAACAGAAGAATATGGAAGTAGATGGTTTTATGTCTATTGAAGAGCCTGAAGTGGTAGAAGACAAAAGAAAAAAGAAGAATGAATGGAAATTTGAGTGGTTGAAGATTTTCCAAGAAATAAAATGTTTAATATTTTCTGAGAAACAGCTGGAGGAAAAAGTATTGTTGATAGCAAAATTCGTGTTTGTTGAAATTAAATCTTTTGTTATTAGTCTATTTACTGAGGGAGAGATGCTAAAAAAAATTTTTAGCGTCTATGATGGATAACACACCATATAAAGATTTCGCAATCAATATAATTCAGTGGAATTCACAAAGTTTAAAGCCAAAATTAATTAGTTTTGATGCATTTTTAAATCAGGAAAAAATTCATATTGCTATACTGTCTGAAACTTGGTTAGAAAAAAATGTGCCTTTGAATATCAGTAACTACAACGTTTATAGAAGAGATAGATTTGACTCTTATGGTGGTGTAGCAATTATTGTACACAAGTCTATACGTTCGTGTGTATGTCCGATGAATGTTATTCATACAGGAATAGAAGCGATCCATATTCGAGTTTTAAACTGTAGGTATTTAGAAAATATTATATCATTATATTGCCCTTCGTCAGTAAATACACGTTCAACCGATTGGGATAGGCTTTTCTCTATAAGCCCCAAGAAAACTCTTATTGCAGGGGACTTTAACGGACATCATACTAATTGGTCCTATAAGATTGACCATAGAGGTACGCAGTTATTAGACTCATCTTTAGAAAATGGGTTCATATCATTAAATAATGGAGATATATCTAGAGTAAAATTGGTTAATGGTAGTATGCAAAGATCCACACCTGACATAACATTCGCCTCTTCTGACATTGCGGTAAACTTTAACTGGCAGATATTTAATGAAAGTCTTGGCAGCGACCATTTAATTATAAAAATAACAATGAACTTCCAAGATTCTATTAAATTCAGTAGTAAAAGGAACTATAAGAGAGCGAATTGGGTAGCTTATACCGAAGACCTGAAAGACTTGTTTTCTAATGTTGACGTTCCTTATGCTGGTAATGTTCAATCAATGTATAATTACTTAGAGGAAAGTATTAACATAGCCGCTAATAAAAATATCCCACTTATTAAAATATGTACAAGCCCTACATCTAAATTTAAACCAAAAGAGTACTGGAATCCTTCACTATCCGGAGCAGTAGCAGAACGAAGACTGGCACTAAGTACTTTTAGACGAAATCCTACTCCTGTTAATTTAAGTAAACTTGAAGAAAAATCTAAAAATGCACTATTATTACTAAATAAGTCCAGAACAGCAAGTTGGCGGAAGTTTTGTAGCAGCATCAATGAAAATACATCAGTGTCTGAAATGTGGCGAAAAATGCGCTGGTTTAAGGGCCGCCGTCAACAGAGACACTATCCTTCTGAATCCAAGCAAAAGGAGTTATTGTATAATCTCGCACCTGATTCCGTTTTAAACCATAAACCTAGTATTGTATCTAAAAATGATTTATTACAATTGCCATTTAATTTACAAGAATTCGAAAACTGTCTAAAGAAGAAAGATACTGCTCCGGGTAATGATAAAATATCATACTCAATGGTATACCATTTGCCTTATATGTGTAAAGTGTATTTAGTAAATATATATAATAATATATACATGTCAGGAATAGTACCACACCAATGGAGATTAATAACAATAGTGCCTATACCTAAAATAACTAACAATGCTAATGAGGAACCGAAGATTAGACCTATTTCATTACTTTCATGTCTATGTAAAATATTTCATAATATGATTGCAAAAAGACTGGAGTGGTATGCGGAGAAAAATAAAATACTATCATCCAATACAAATGGTTTTAGGAAAGGCCAGTCTTGCCTGGATTCGTTGGCTAGATTAATAACTAGTATACAAATAGGTTTTTCTCAGAATACCCCAACGGCTGCATGCTTTCTTGACATCGAGAATGCCTATAATAATGTCTTAATTGATCAAGTTGTTAGCACCCTCGATGAACTGAATGTAGGTGCTAACATTTGTAATTATATTTGGTCAGTTTTGAGTTCCAGATGTCTTCAAATAAAATCAAATTCAAATAAAACAATACATAGTAGATGGACAAACAAAGGACTTGCGCAAGGAGATCCCTTGTCTCCTCTGCTTTTCAACTTGACGACGCATAAAATATGTACTGAGATAACTGGAATAATATCTATTTCACAATATGCTGACGATTTTGTATTTTATCTTAGCAACAAAAATATAAACATCTGCGAAGCTAATTTGCAAATTGCACTAAATTCTATGGTCGAGAAATTAAAGGTCTTAGGATTGGAACTTTCAGATAGTAAATCAAAATTGTGTTTATTTAGTAGGGGTCATAAAAGAAATAACATCAATCTTAAAATTAATAATAACACGATAAATACTGTAATTAATGTCAAATATTTAGGAATGTGGCTTGATCAATCTTTACTATGGAACAAACATGTTAATGAAATGTCACAAAAAACGTCCAAATTTTTAAATCTTCTGAAAGTGCTAGCGGGATCATCATGGGGTATACATCCAAAATATTTACGAATGTTGTACATCTCTGTGGTAAGAAGTAGACTAGACTTTGGCTGTTTCCTTTATGATAACAGTGCAAACGTGCACATGTTTAAGCTGGATAAAATACAAAATCAGGCTATGAGAATAATAGGCGGTTTCATCAAAAGCACGCCTATACATGTCATGGAGACGGAGCTGTGTTTGCCACCTTTACGTTTCAGACGACTGTATCTTGCTTATAAATTTAGTTTGAAAAGTTTGTCATATACGAATAGCAAAATCATACAGCTTTTAGGTGACCTCCATAGTTCTATAAATTCCAGATACTGGCGAAATAAAAAAAAACCTTTGTTAATTACAGCATATGATGATTGCAAGGACTTGGACGTTCACTCGTCAAATCCTCTTGAAATGTTTTCACTTGATATTTGGGTTACTAACATTAAAGTAAGCGAAGTTATACAGTGTAATTTAGAATGCGTCAAAGGTTCAAAAAGAAGTCACGAAATGACAACACTGAAATTTAATATTATTCAAGAAATTAATAACAAGTATCTTGGGTGGGTTAAATATTTTACAGATGGGTCTAAAAATGCAAATGGCCTTGGAGCCGCCTATTACAATTCTAGTGATCACAGTTCAGGAATATTTAAAACAAAATCTGATGTATCTATTATGACTATGGAACTCATTGCCATTTCAGAAGCTCTTGATTCGGCATGTAATTCTAGCCACAGATCTGTAGTAATACTGACAGACAGTAAAAGTGCACTGCAGCATTTAGCTCGATGCGCCTCTGGCTACAGAGGTGTTTCGGTAGCTTACTCCATTTTAAGTAAGATTAATAATCTTATGGCGAGTGACAATGAACTGAAGTTGCAATGGGTTCCATCTCATATAGGTATAAAAGGTAACGAGGAGGCTGACAGATTGGCTAAATTGGCAGTGGCAGAGGGAACGGAATTATCAATAAATCCAAATTTTTCGGAACATCTTTATAAATATAAAAATAAATGCTGTGATAAATTTAAAGAATATTTTGATGAGAGAAGTAAAGAGAAAGGTATTTGGTATAAAACTATTCAATGTCAGCCTCCTCGAGTACCGTGGTTTGTCATAACTAAATTAAGCAGACAAAATATTGTTCTAGCACTAAGAATACGTTCCGGACACATCCCATCAAAAAAGTTCGGGTATTTAATGAAAAAAGAAGCATCACCAAATTGTGAGACATGTGGGATAATAGAAGACGTGCACCACTTGCTGATGGAATGTGTCCTGAACAAAGCCCAAAGGGATTCATTGATGCTTAAACTAAACTTGAGCCAATTTGATATAGGAGCTTTCATACACATCTTGGCAGAACCTACATCTGAAGCTGCAATATTGCTATTCGAGATGTTTAAGCATCAATGAACTTCTGTAACTTGTGTTTAATTTTGTTTAGGTTATGATGGGGCTGACTTGCCAATGTGGAAAAAAGTCCCAAAAAAATATTAGATTAAAAAAAAAAAAAAAAAAAAAAAAATTTCCTGTTGAAATAAGTTTTCCCCTGTAACAAATAGGCCCCATTAGGGTCATATTTCCTCTTACCTTCAGCCTTCATGAGCTTAGCTATTTCCTCAATAAATATCCGCTCCGAATTGATAGAACGTAATCGTCATCGGCACGCGCACATTTTTCTTCTGCCATAAGGGAATCTTTGTTTTTAGATATATTCTGCCTTTATGGATAAAGGCTTGATGGAAATATATAAATAAGATGTACTTTACAAACTTTTATTATACTTGTAAGTTTACAGGGTGGATTTTTGAGATGGGATTGTATGGCCAAATTATTATCTTGATTTAAGATAAACCCAAATCTGCATTTTTTTAATCTGCGTTTTTTACTCGAGAGGGAATTCAAACCGATTTTTTAAAAATATGACTTGGATCAATACTTGCAAAGGAATGCTTTATTGAAAATAAAAGGAAATAGCTCAGTTTTTCTTTTTACAGTTTTCTTCATTATTGTACGCAACATGATGAATGTTGCGTAATATAATGAAAACGAAACTTGTATGTTTTGATTTGATCCTTCCATCAAATTTTAGGTGTACTGTTAATTATTCTGTAATTTTTAGGAATATTTTCTCCCTAGTCTTTATGGTTCTGTATTGCAGGTTCTTGAGTATTTTTTGGAAAGGAAAAGAAACACATTTTATAATTTTCATCATTGTTGCCATTTGGAGCGACATATTCGTTTTAACGAAAAAGCTTCTTAAATAAATAAAAAACGCCGGCACTCGGCTCTTTATTTTTCTTTAGAGCTCAGATAATAATAGTAGGTATATAGCCATAGAATATATCAGCTTAAATCACACAGATAAAAAAGAAACGGTAATTTTAGGATTTTCACCGTAATTTTACATATTATAACTCTATTAGAATTCTGAACAGCTATCTGCGGCGTTTACTCTCGGCTCGGATATAATTCGGAGTAAATTAAATCAATATATTCAAATGTTCACCATTTTGTTCAAGTGGTCTACGCGGAATTTAGCCAATATATAGGTCGGTTGAAATAGGCGATTTTAGTACCTATTCCTAATAGATTTAAGATGCCATTCTACTACATTCTATTACTTACAATAATTATAACTCTATTAGAATTCTGAACAGCTATCTGCGGCGTTTACTCTCGGCTCGGATATAATTCGGAGTAAATTAAATCAATATATTCAAATGTTCACCATTTTGTTCAAGTGGTCTACGCGGAATTTAGCCAATATATAGGTCGGTTGAAATAGGCGATTTTAGTACCTATTCCTAATAGATTTAAGATGCCATTCTAGCACAGCTAAAGGAGAATTTAGTACCGGCAGGCCATTAATTATTTGTAGGTAGACACAGTCACGTCAATCAGATAAACCAACAGAATAAACAAGGTTCTTAAATAAAACATAGGTCTTGTTATCTATTTTCATTCTTATATTTTTATGTTTTTTTACAACATTTTTATAAAATTATATATACAAAAATATTATATTAAACCTTTACCTGTAGTGCCGCCGGCAGCTGGTCAGGACCCAAACTACCGGTGGTTAGATCTGCAGACTGAGGAAACGCCTGACATTAGGCGCCATGTCAAAGAATACCTACTGCCTTCAGCATCTGATCCTTGTTCCAACGTCTAGCGAGAGCCTCTCGAGATGTTTTTGAGGCTCTTCGCTATAAGCCCGTTCAGCGAAACAACTATCGGGACAGTGATCGTCGAGTCAACATCCTGTATGGCGGTTGCCTCGTCGGCCAAGATATGTCATAACATATGTAGGTATATTTATTATTATATTTCTATAGACTCAGCGCTATCAGCTAGTATGTACTCGTATTTATTTGAAGACACATTGTAGCTTTCAGTACCGTTTTATAGATATTCCCCCAAGACGGGAAAAGTCAGTTTATTTTCCTTTCGTAATTTACTTAGCATTTGTAAGGTTTGAGCGTTCCCAATAGTCAAACAGATTCCAGAATTAATGGAACGCATGTGCCTATATAGTTTCGACCCAAAAAAAGCCCTGTATCAAAAAAACAGGAACTGAGAGGACATCATGGTCCGACAATACTAACTTTTTTTTCCAATAGATGCTTTAGATTATACAATATGTTTTAGTGGATCTTCATTTACTCTAACACTAATATTTAAAAAAAATCGTCTTATGTCATCATCACCGCGTGCCGTCACAAAGTGTTAGATACTATTAGGTATATAGGTACTTATCATTATCAACATTATCATCGGCAACTTATTCCACTTTTTTATGGAACTGAGAAACGAGACGTAAAGTTATTCGAATGGTGGTAAGCGCTACGCTTGCCGATAACAATTGCAGTGCCACTCAGAACGTTAATTTTTATTAAGTGCTGCATAGCACAGCATTGCGCTCATCACCCCGAGACTACAGATATGAAGTGTCATATGCCCAGTAATTTCGCCGGCTAAATGCCCTTCTAACCGGAACACAGTAATGCTAGCGCGCTCCGGCTTGCAGGCAGAATAACTGGGCAAAGCGGTAGTACCTACACACGCGGTACATCCTCCCTACATACGAGAGACCTACCCACCTATTAACCTACTGAAACACATGACCCTTCTATCTCATCTCTATTGAAGAATTAATCTAGGTATTCCTAATATTTTACTTGCCTATAAAACGAATATAACCACGTTCATTTCGTTCCAATCAATTTAGGCCGATTGTTTTTATAGCAAATTAACAGTTGTTTTATTTCGGCAGATCGTGGCTTAACAAGGTCTGAGTAGAACAATTATGAAGAACAAACATTTGCATTTTGAACAATCCAAATACTTGTGATAGGACCGCTCTTGAATTGTCAAACGTTTATATAGGTACAATTTTACTAAGGACGAGCATGTCGTTCGCCTGATGGTAATTAACAAGCCTAATCACCCAGAGATTTGTTTTGTAAAATCCTGCGCGACACTGCACTGCACTCGTCGATCGACAAATAGTTCTTGAACCTAGTTACCGGCTATGATATGATATAGGTTTATGGAAACCAAAGTTACCAAGCCTTAGACCTGTTGGTAATTTGGTAGTATTCAATAATCTAATCTCTGAAATAGGTTACAGAAACATTATTAAGTTAGTCATCATTATTGTTAAGATTTTTAACCGACTTCAAAAAGGAGGAGGTTTACAATTCGACGGTATGTTTTTTTTTTTATTTTTTTTTTATTTTTTTTTTGTGTGTTTGTTACGCGATTACTCCGCCAATTATGCATTGATTTCGATGATTCTTTTTTTGATTGGTAGGTAATATCTCAAAGGTGGTCCCATATAAATTTTATCGAAATTCATTCAGTAGTTTTTGAAAAAAATAGCAAAAACAAAAAATATAAGTTTAATCTTCAAGTCGATTCTTGTTTTTTTCGTAACCAACTTTCTAAAGGTGGAGGTTTGTATTCGACTGCTTCACCTGCTTTCATGCCCAGGGTTTACTTCCGGTGAGGGAACTCCTCAACGGTGAATAGTACAGACACAACATTTCGTAAATGGATTTAACCATAATAGCCTGTTCTAAATTCCATCATGACATGGCAGATACACCCAGGATTGACTTCCGGCGAGGGAACTCCTCAACAGAGAATAGGACAGACATGAAATTTTTTTGTACATGCATTTAATTGTGATAGCCCGTTTTAAACTTCGTCATGATGTGGCTTCTAGATCATAAAAGCTTGTCTTTAAAAACTTTTTGAATTAATTTAATTAAAACTTGTTTTTCACTAAAAAGGTTAAAATAAATTATTTTTCAAAAAAAACTAAACCGACTTCAAAACCACAAATAGGCACTCAAAAGTTAAAAATAAATTAATATAATTATCATAAGCGCTACCCACTCATATATTTGAAGTCGGTGCCAGCCAAGTCTAAAAGGTAGTAGCATGGACCAATATTTGGTCCATGGTAGTAGATAGATACTACCTACAAGTAGTACTTACTATATACATAGTATCTATCTGTTACCTATTAGACTTGGCTGGCACCGACTTCAAATATATGAGTGGGTAGCGCTTATGATAATTATATTAATTTATTTTTAACTTTTGAGTGCCTATTTGTGGTTTTGAAGTCGGTTTAGTTTTTTTTGAAAAATAATTTATTTTTTAATAACTAGGAAGAAGAAAAATGTAATTGATCAATGTAAACATTGAAGACAGATGACGTAGAATTGTCCCCGTAAGATAGAAGAAATTTGGTTGCTCGAGCAGTTGGCTCGGTGGCCCAGTGGTTAAGGCATCGGGACGGTAATACGAAGACGCAGGTTCGATTCCTGCCCTAGCAATATCATTTTTCTTCCTCATTATTTAAAATCTTACGATTTTTGCCTAGCATGCGCTAATGGATTGAATATCAGAAATCATTGTTATTCTAAATGGGTTGAACCATTGTTGAGGTAATAAATACACTACCCAATTTGCAGGATGTCATTCAAGGGGAAGAGGGAGGGTCTCCTGAAACCGTCCACTCCGATAAGCCTGTAATTTGATTCATTTATCACTTGTCCCATATTCGTTTGATCCTCCCATTCAATATAAATAGCTTTTTACGAACATTGATCGTAACTATCAAGAATATATAGTTATTTAACGGGTTTCTATTGATCATTTGATTAATATGTTTTCGAATAGGTTTTATTCAGCGAACAAATAGGACCCAATTCGCAATCTAGAACGAACGAACGATGTCAAAGTTTGCCGAACATTTTCTGATTTTTAGTATTTTTCACTATTGGCATATTTAAATTCGTGCTTTAAAGATTTGTAATTTAATTAAATGCTTTTTGTGTTGTGCGTCAATTATGTTTTTTTTACACAACACGCGAGTGAATTTAATATCAAAACCGAAGCACAAACTTAATTCGCATTTTGTAACATTTATTAAGTAAATGTATAAGATTGTAAGACGTACCTATTTCTTCTGATTGTGATTGCTCCCATCTCTTATTGCTCTTCAGGCCTTTGAGCGATCACCATAATTAGATACAGCAACAATATGTTTATGATAAGGCTTACCAGAAAAACATTGTGCTAATTTGTTCTGTGTAGGTTGTATAGGTGGAATATGTGACTTAGTACATACCTACGCTTAGTAACTTACCAATTACCCACTTACTATCTAAAGATGTGAGCACTCAGAGCGCAACTTAGTGTAACTCAAATAAGGCATTGCTTAGTTTTACCTGGTACTATTAAATATTCTGTGGTTTTACAGGATTTTATCAGTAACTAATATAAAAGATGTAATTTTTTACTGCCTTTACGGATAACTAACTTGCATAATTCTGTTACGTGCCTGTATCAAAAGCGACTTGACGCCTGAGGGGCGTTGTTTAGAGCATTTTCTTTTCTTACTTAGATTTAAAAGTGTTTTGAGACCCTTTTTTGAATAAATAAGGGTAAAATTGTGTTAATTGCATCGTTTGATCCTCCCATTGCAAAAGACTGCTTATTTTAAAACTATTCAAGATCTTATAAGTGTACACATGTAAGATTAAAGAAGAATGGATAAATGATTTTATTATTATGTCGCTCTTTCTCACGGGTTATACAGCCGGTCCTTTGGAAGTCCTACGCGGGGACATGAGTCTAGCACGTAGAGGCCTCTTAGAGTATTTAGTTAAGATATGTAATGGTAATGGGCAATTATTATTATATAAGAGTACGCGATAATACAGTTGCTTTACGACACTTGACATATCGTCCCCTTACTGCAAAAACCAACTAAGTGCACCTTTTAACAAAAATGAGTTATGAATACCATTAGAATCTCCTCTTCAAGATCTACATACTAATTTTAAAATGTTAATAATTAATTTTTAGAAAAATACAAAAACCGACTTCAATGTATCTTCGAAGTCCAAAGTCACATATCGATGAATATATGGGACCACTTCGTAGCTATACTGAACCCAACGCAAAAAGAATTTTCCAAATCGGTTTATAAATGACGGAGTTCTGAAGTAACAAACATAAAAAAAATAAAAAAAAATACATCCGAATAGAGAACTTCCTCCATTTTTGATTTCGGTTAAAAAGCGCACTTAGTTGGTTTTTGCATTAACGATATGTGCTGAGCCAAAATCCCATTTGGCACCACACCTTTGTTCACATATAAACTCCACTCTGTCCGCGCGCATAACGCCCCCACCGCAAGGGCTATAAAAACGCTCAACGACATGCTCGCTCAACAACCAGATCTGGATATCTTCCACGACAAAACAGGTAGGTTTAGAATCCCAGCGCTTGCCTATCTAAGTTCCGCAATGTAATGTTTTGGATATGTTCTGTTAATTACTTGTCCAAATAAATAAAAAAAAAAAAAATCATATCATTTTTTTGGCATAATGTACTGTACAAGGTAAGTATTGAATCCATAGCATAGGCATATATAAGTTTAAACTGTTTTCTCAGTAAACTGTTTTATTTATTTTTGTTTCTTTTGTTTTTTTTTTGTTACTTTTATGATTTTGTGGTTGTCAAATAAATTTTTCTTCTTTATTTACCTACAAATTAAAACCAACAACAGGTAGGCAACAGGCAACCTTCCTGCTAAAAGTTCTACGACGCAGATGCAGGCTTAGGAAGTCATGACGTCATAATCTTCACGCTCTCTGGAAGTACAAGGTGTGGTCTTGACCCAACAGTGGACAGGATTCATCATGCTGCTCGGTGGTTTAGTTAGCTCGTCACAGAAGTTATGAAGACGTCGTCCGTGGCTTCACTTCCTTGAAAATTGAAGAAGCCTAATAAAGTCTAGGATAAATTAGATAAATTTTATTCCTAAGTTGCGTGAACTTAGGAATAAAATTAATAAATTTGGATTACCCGAGCGTGTAAGGTTTCGCACGCGATTTACATAACCCTGCAATCATGTGATGAAGTAGCTAGTAGGTACAAGTATATACCACATTTGACAGGAAAACTATTTATAATGAGTAAAGTTTCACTCTGTATACGTACTTGTGAGGACTGAACAGTAAGTATTTAAGTGAGGTCAGGTTCTACGAACGCGGGAGGTCATGATCAAGATCGAGGAGATCATCGAGAGGTCACTCAAGAGGTCATCGAAGTCACGCGATTTAACGATTTCTACTTTGACATCCGCGATTGGGCATTTGTTTAATCGATGCACAAAATCACGCGATTCCGCGATTCAATCCCGATGTCAGTCACAGTGTGTACAGTGAAGCGTAAAGTCGCTGCATCTAGCTTTCCGAAAGTTGTTCGCGGAGCTTGTGTGGTTAGGGCCGTTTTTGTCAACAATTGGTTTTTATCGGGTGCACATTGGAGAGTGCACAGGAACTACATGACCTCATAACACCGTCTCCATTCCACCATAAGACAACCAAACGCACGGCTATGTGACATCCATACATGGTAGACATCCCTCCTATACGAACAAAACGGTTATCTTCCACGTTCATCTTACGAACAGCCAAGGAGTGGAATGCATTGCCAACGTCTATGTTTCCTGACAATTACAACCTGGGAGTCTTCAAATCAAGTGTGAACAGGTATCTTCTAGGCGTGGTTATATCTTAGACCACATCATCGCTTACCATCAGGTGAGACGGTTAGATTGAAAAGTTTCGTGAGTGATTCATAATTGAAAAAAAATATGTCCGAAACCTGGTCGGAGTAATTTTGACGTTTACAGTAAGTCTTAGCCGTTTTATATGAATTAGGTGAGACGGTGGTCAAACGCAAGCCTATATAACTGTAAAAAAAGTATTTCGAAGATCGTAGGGCATAATTTATTTACTTGATTAAATAATGTCGCGCTCTTAGGGATAAGTAGTAGGCATAAGTAGTACGCCCTAGTTACTTTGCAGTCTCGTAGGCGTCGCTTCGGCTTTGTAATTGGACCTAATTCTGTATTACCGAATAACTAATTTTCTTATAGCCGTTACTTTGATCGTTAGGAGATGGAACCCGGATGGTTATTATGCCAATATTATGCCGCCGTAATATTATGCCAAACCAAAATGGGACTGCCTGCCTAGCAAGGCAGCAGTCGGCACAGAATTAATAACGAACAAGAGTACATAAGTATATCTAAGGTAGTAGCACAGTGTATTGCTAGACTGTGGTAGTAATGCAACTGTGTTAATAGCTAAACATTTGTGAATCTTTTATTGACTACACCTTCAATGTCTGTAATTTTTCACTGAATGTTGTATTTTAAAAGCCTGCTAATGTCCTGTGCGAATAAGGAACTTACATATATGTACCTCCGCTTTGCCATTTATTCTGCCGCCAAGCAACTGTGTTCTGGTTTGAAGGGCATTGTTGCCAGCGAAATTATATAAGACATTATCAGATGTCTCGGGGTGAATGAGCGCAATACAGTTCTACACAGTACTTTGCACGCGGTATAAAAATTTTAATGTTCTGGGTGGCACATGCAATTGTTATAGGCAAGCTTGGCAATTACTATAAGGCGAACAACTTGCTCGTCTTATTGCTCAGTTGCATAAATAGGGTTTCCTCTAAATAGGGTTAGTTGTTTCTAAATAGGGTTTCCTTTGGGATGCCACAAAACAGATGAAACGACTCCGTGGCTAGACATATAAACATATGTATTTTTATTTATGATTAGGTTGTATATCCACTTAAACGTATAGTAAAGTTTCACCAAATACTGCGGTGTAGGTTCGTCAACATATTTTATGAGTATAAAATATTGTGGCAATTTGTCAACGTCACCTTGTCGACACATCGCTTCGTTCGACAACGCTTTCGTTGTACAAAAGAAAATTCTCCATTGGGAGTATTTCAGTTTTCGATACGGTGTAATAGTTTTAGAGTCATTGTAATAATTGACGTTTATAAGTGCCTCTGTGATGCCAAACTTGAATAAAGATATTTTTTTGTGAAATATGAAATATGCGTCATAGTCTAGATATTATGATTTACTAGACTGTGCACGCGTGGTGGAGTATGACCCAAACTTCCTTCTGAGAGAAGGCCCGTGTGAGGATAGAGGAAGGGACTTACGGCTTTACGAGGTCACTGGTTTCTGAACTGCTCTTCTCCTCACAAGGTCTTCTTTGAGGATCGGTGTCACGATCGCGTGTTCACCCCGGGGTGAGAACTAGGGTGACTTCGTGTGAGATGCGAACACGACCGTGCGCGACACTGGGTATTTCGGAAGTGCGGAGTACTTAGGATGCGGGGGTTGTGGGAGGAAATTTGAAAGTGTGCGTTTTGTGCGTTTGTGTGCGTGGAATGAGTTCGGATACAGTTATAATATACCATAGAGTAATATTCATTTTTGGCGAAGACAACTCCGCCGGCCTAGAGGTTTCCTCTAAGTTGAGTAAGCGTGATAAGAAATAAATTGTTGAATAGTTAAAAAAAATATTTTATTTTATAAGAGTGAATGCGTACTTAAACTAGAATCCAGGAGACACCGGATATAGCAACTTAAAATATTGTTACTGGCTTGGAAGTGGCGCCAACCGAACTACGGGCCTTACATAAGTTCCTGTAGTCGTGCGCACTTTACAAGCTCTTATTACGGAGTCTCGACCGGGAAATAACTCTTCCACCACCCCAATCGGCCAGGAAAGTGGGTGTGCGTTTTGATCTTTGATGATGACCACAGACCCTAACTCGATGGGTTTGGAAGGCGTGTTCCATTTTTCGCGTTGTTGTAAAGAAGTTAAGTATTCTTGGCTCCAACGGCGCCAAAAGTTATGTGTTAACTTACTTACAAGTTGAAATCGAGTTAAGCGATTATCGGCTATAGTAGTTAAATCCTCAGAAGGTAAAAATTTGAGTGGCGTTACATTTAAGAAATGGTTTGGCGTTAAAGCGGTTATATCCGATGGATCTGATGAATTCGGATGTATACACAGAGGACGACTATTTAATAGACCTTCAATCTGCACGAGTACAGTTGAAAATTCCTCATAAGTTAGCGTATGTAGGCCAACCACCTTCGCTAAGTGAGTTTTAACACAGCGAACATTTATTTCGCTGAGTCCATTAAAATGTGGACCATAAGGGGGGCTGCGCTTGAACTGAATGCGATGAGATAAGAGTTCTTGATTAATATAGTTGTGAAAAGTAGTGGACTGTATAAGATTGTAAATTTCGTCTAGTTTTCTTCTCGCGCCAGCAAAGTTTGTACCTCCATCGCTATAGATCATTGATACAGGTCCGCGGCGACTCACAAAGCGTTTAAATGCAGCTAAAAATAGGTCTGAGCTTAAGTCGGATACTAATTCTAAGTGCACAGCCTTCGTGGTTAGACAAACAAATAAGCAAATATATGCCTTTTGACTCTTGACACCACGATGACGTATATGCGTTATGTGAAATGGACCAGCATAATCCACGGCTGTGTTAACAAAAGCTTTCGCTTCCGAGACCCTAAATGAAGGCAGATCACCCATTTGCGGCGTAGTGAACTTAGGGTTTAGTCGAAAACAAATGTTACACGCGTGAACGCGCTGTCGGACTAAATTTCGAGCTGATAGTATCCAAAACTTTTGTCTAAGTAATGGAAGCAACAAAGAGGGCCCAGTGTGCAAATTCGATTTATGAAAGTGATCAACGATCAACTCTGTGACGCGTTCTTTGGCGGGAAGTAACATAGGGTGCTTCTGACCAAAGTTTAGTTGAGAGTGTTTCAGCCTCCCTCCTACCCTTAAGATTTGGTTCCTCTGGTCAATGAAGGGATTGAGCTTAAAAATGCGTTTACTACACGTTTTATTACTTTTGATCGCATCAAAATCAGCGGTGAAGTGTTTATGTTGAACATAGCGTATTACATAATTTTCGGCGAATTCTATATCTGCGACGGTAATTTCCGTATTTTTAGGTAATAGTTTTATAAATCGTAAAACATACACCGTTATTCGTAATAATTTTAACCAATCGGAGACGCGTTCTGCTATCTCGCCGATCGAATATGACTGAACTGGAGCTTCAGGTGGTAGCGTAATGTTTACTGTCAGAGCAACCGGTTTAGATTCTAGGAAATCATTTCCGTTCACTTGAAATAGTGTTATGGGCCACTCTGAGATGGGTGCGCGGAGCCACTGCGGTCCGTGAAACCAGAAGTCACAGTTTAGTAACGAGCTCGGTGGGCTAGGTCGCGTGATTTTGTCTGCGGCGTTTTCTTGGCTTCTTACATGATACCAATGATGAGCGGGCAATTTCGAGTTTATTTCCGATATGCGATTTGCGACGAACGTATGAAATTTGTAAGACGGCGAGTGAATCCATGTGAGAGTGACTGTGGAATCTGAGAATGCGTAAATGTTGTCAATTTTACAACGTTTCGACAATGTTTCGACTACCGAGTTAACAAGATTCGCTAAAAGTAGGGCAGCACAGAGTTCTAAGCGTGCGAGGGATATCTTTTTAAGCGTAGCTACCCTAGACTTTGCGGTAAGTAAATTCACAACTCCGTTAGTGTGCGCATCTGAGCCAACTCGTATATATACGCAGGCTCCATAACATGCCTCGCTGGCGTCGGCAAAAGCGATAACTGTTACGTGGGCGCTAGAATAAATACCTACATGTCGCGGAATTTTAATTCGCTCCAGACAAGGTAGTTCATCGCGAAACTTTATCCACTTGTCATGGATTGAACTCGGTACAGGATCGTCCCAATCAAGGTTAGACGTCCAGCACTCTTGAACGAGAAGTTTCATGTAGGTAGTCACAGGATTTAGGAAACCTAGAGGGTCATGTAAGCGAGCTGTAACCGACAGAATAGTGCGTTTTGAGCATGCCGGTATATCTGAGTTAATTTTAAATTGAAAGTTATCTTCAGTCGGTTTCCATTGCAAACCTACGATCTTTGTTTTTGCTGCCGAGGGTGAATCATCATCGAACTTAATGATATCCGGATTTTTATGCGATAACGGTATCTTACTCATGAGTTCACAGCTATTTGAGATCCATTTAGTTATATTAAATCCGCCGGCCTTGAACATCTCCACCATTTCGTGGTAAATCTGTTCAGCCTTTTCTAACCCGTCTACGGAAGTTATAAAATCGTCCATATACATATTGTTTTGAACTTCATAAGTTGCGAGAGGGTACGAGCTTTGGTTATCAGCGGCGAGTTGACGAACTGATCGTAACGATAAAAAAGGCGAGGAGGTTAAACCAAAGCTTAATCTATTAAACTCAAATATGCGTATGTTTGAATTCGGATCAAACCTGTACAAGATGCGTTGAAAGGAGCGGTGTTTTGGTATCAATTCAATTTGAAAGTACATCTTTTCGATGTCAGCGGTAAGCGCAGTTGAGAACATTCGCAAGTTAATTAACAGATCAAAAATATTACTTTGAAGATTCGGGCCTTTGTAAAGTAAATCATTTAAAGATTTTTTGCTTTCTGTGGGACAGCTAGCGTCTATTACCACGCGAGTTTTTGTACTAGATTTGTCAGGACGATACACAGGTCTGTGAGGTAGATAACAACATTCATGACTGGGTTTTAAATCCTTAACTTCTGTTAAATAATCTCGATCGATATATTCCTGTATAGTAGCGTTATAGTTATCGCGAAATTCCGATGAAGCATCAAGTTTCTTTTCTAAAATGAGTAAACGGCGTTTTGCAATAGCGTACGAGTTACCTAGTTCGGAAGGATCAAACTTGAATGGCAGTTGTACCACAAACCTGCCGGTATCATTCCGAGTGTAGGTAGAAGCGAAAAGATTTTCACAGGCCTCATCGTCTGGGCTCATATGAATCTTATTTGGGACACTTTCCAGTTCCCAGAAGCGTTCGGTTAATTGCGTAAGCGTTTTAGAATCTTCCGTTGTACAGAAGAAATTCTTATCAGTGACCTTTGACCGTGAAAGGTTACACAAAGTTAAGTCATTAGCATAGTTTGCTTTTCCCATTATAAGATATCCCAAAGTACTTTCTATCGCGACAACTGATGAACATGGCGAGGCAACTTTATGTCCGCCAATAATTTCGGGGAATATCTCACAACCGAGTAAACAATCAATGTCTCCGGGCTCATAATAGCAACTGTCAGCTAGCGGTAAACTTTCGAAGTGTTTTAATTGCAAGGTTTCTATGCGAACGTTAGGTAATTTATCTGTTATCGTGTTAATGACCCTTGCGTTGATAGTGTATTCGCAACTTTTATCAAATCGAGAATTAATCTTAAAAGAGGTAAAACCTAATGTCATACTTTTGGAATTTCCTATTCCCTGGACAGGCGAAGAAGAGGGGTGAATATTGAGATTTAAGCGATCACAACATTGTTTCGTGATAAAATTACTCATTGAGCCTGAATCGATCAAAACTCGAATATTAGAACGTGTACTATTATGTTTATTATACAAATTTACAATCGCGGTCGGAATCAAAACAGTTGAGTTGTTATTTATATCATTAGACGGCTCCGCTGTATGCAGCGATAAAGCGCTATTTGTATTGTTCGCATCGTTGAATTCCTTATCAGTGGAGGCAGCGCGCGGCGCGTGCGCGGCGCACTTCATACCGCTTGACGCGCTTACGCCAGCTGAGTGCGTGAGCGGTGTCGCCCGGCGAGTCGGGGGTTCGATTCTAGATCGTTCTTTAAAATTGTCTATGTGAAGCAACGTGTGGTGGTTCCGTTGGCATACAAAGCATTTATTCTGCGATTTGCAAACCGATATATCATGGAAACCTAAACAATTTTTACAAAAGCGATTTTTGTTAACAATATCAACACGGCGTGTGGGATCTAACTGTATAAAATGTTGACATTTAAATAGCGGGTGTATTGATGCTCCGTTGCATACAACACAGTGCGAGTTATAAGTTTTATTGTTGTTATTGTTAACGAGAAGAGTGCGAGTTGGTTTTATTTCTTTTTGTACACTATATGTTTTATTTAAAGAGGGTTTGCGTAATGATTGAATTTTACTTTGTTCATTTAAAAATTGTGATAAGTGTTTGAACGTGGGAATTTCTATGTGTCTATGAGTTTGTTCAAATAAATTGACTAACTCCTTATCAAGCTTGCTTAGGGCTACATGAGAAATAATAAAATCAGATAGATTTGATATATTCAAGCGTTGCAGGGCGCATTCGGCCGAGCAAAATTGTTCAATAAATGTATCTATACTCTGATTCTGTTTAAAGTTTAACATTTGATCGAGTAATTGGGATGCTTGTACCCTAAGGTCCTGAAATTTAAAGACAAGAGCATTCCAGATTAATTCGTAATTTTCTGCTGTAGCAGGGAATCCAGAGCATACCAACAACGCCTTGCCTTTAAGATTACCTATCAAATATTGAACCTTTTCAGCGTTACTCAACCGTGGATTTTCATGAATCACACTTTTGAAGTTCTCATAAAACAAAGGCCATTTACTAGGTGATCCGTCAAACTGTACGAGTGATAAGGGAGGAAGCTTGTGATGGTAAGCGTCAGAGTTAAAACTCTCAGACTTTTGCGCACTAAGTGTTTGTTCGGTGCTTTTAATATAACAATATAGTTCGTCAAAAGAACTCAGAGAAGCGTAGTTCGGCTTAACCGTCGGATCATCTTCCAAATAAGCTGTTATTAAAGAATCGAGTGTCTCATGGAATTCTGTTCGAGTTTTATCTAACGAGTGAATTCGTGCTAAAAATTGCGATTTAGATAAAGGGTCAGAGACCTTTAGGCTTAGGTTATAAAGTTCTTGCACTATTTCAAATAATCTTTCCTTTTTTGCTTCTAATAGCGATATTTTAATATTTGACGATGTACTTTCCTCCTTCTTTCCCTTCGTCATTTTAAATAAATAACGAACAGACAGCGATTAGATTACAATACAATCGTAAATGTAAAACAATAGGACGAGCGAAGCAAAGATTATTAGAATGTACGAGGAGGGCGTTAACGGTTACAAGAAAAATTTGCTAAGTTGTCTAAACCAAGTTTTAGAATAAAAATATTATTTTACGTATACAATATTACGTGTGTAAATACGTAAAAATGCGTTTAAATTGTAAAATATATAAGGATTAGCGTAAAATATGCAATTTAAGATCGCGGATGTGAGGGTAGATATATATGAGTAAAAATTATAATTTGCATAAAATAAGCGTTATATATGCGTGAATGCGGTAATAATGCGTGTGAATATGATAAATAAAGATGAGTAGATATATATTTGTGAGAAATATGCGTGATGAGATGAGTAAAAGTGAGATGTGTGCGAAAGGTATCGGGTCGGTGGACCACACTTGTGAGGATAGAGGAAGGGACTTACGGCTTTACGAGGTCACTGGTTTCTGAACTGCTCTTCTCCTCACAAGGTCTTCTTTGAGGATCGGTGTCACGATCGCGTGTTCACCCCGGGGTGAGAACTAGGGTGACTTCGTGTGAGATGCGAACACGACCGTGCGCGACACTGGGTATTTCGGAAGTGCGGAGTACTTAGGATGCGGGGGTTGTGGGAGGAAATTTGAAAGTGTGCGTTTTGTGCGTTTGTGTGCGTGGAATGAGTTCGGATACAGTTATAATATACCATAGAGTAATATTCATTTTTGGCGAAGACAGCCCGGGTCCCAGCAGTGGGAACGTAATGGTGATCTGATGATGAAATGTCTAAAATTAGGACCTTTGAAATTCACAATTTTGAAAAATCCTTACTAAACCTACTTTCAACCTAAGTCCTGCTAAGTCCTAAGTTATCCTTACTTAAGTGTTTTCTTTTGTCATTACTCTCCTTCGAATAATCTTGATTGCCCAAGCGCCCTGAAAACCAAGAGTACCTGTGTACACACGATACGTAACATGTAATATGTAACATAGTATATCTATTTACTCTCGGGGTCCTTTGACTAACTTTGAGTAAACCCTCTACATTTATTTGAGGACTTTTATAATGGACTTTAGACTCCAGGGCATTGGTAAATGAACCTCAGGATAGAAGGTACATTTCGTCTCTCTAGGAGTCTAGGCTCATTTCTCCGACGACCTTTACTAATATAAAGCTTGGTGTAAGTTTTTATTGGTTAACTATACCTACTCTACACTAAGTATTGTTTTGTAATTATTTCATGTTGTTGTGTGACAATAAAGCGTTATCTAATCTAATCTAATCTACTCAAAAAGAAAATCACCATAAAGCCAAGAAATAACCCACCTACTTTGTGTCCTTCCAAAAATATTTCCCATTTATGCAGCCGCAGATTGAAACAGCTTTTGAATACGCATATTTTATATGACGTTGTTATTACGTGTGTGAGTGTGTGTTCGTTCTCAAAGAAACTGTTGACCTTTGAGGTCCTTTGATTTCGGGTCCTATTATGTTTCTTATTTCTCCAGAAATGTTCAACGAAAACTTGTTTTGACAAAGCGGTTTACTATATAAGCAAAGTTCTGTGTTTTTTACTTTATATCTAAAAATCTGTTTATTTCAGGGCGACACGAGTAAGCGAGAAAACAAAGCTGGGGCTCCTAAACGGACATATTCACGGCGAGACTCGCCAGTCCAAGAGCAGAAAGGCGATCATCAGGATGTTAGGTGAGTAGGTAATTTATGAATTGAACTCTACAACATTGTGGACTAGGTTCTAGACTTGGTAATTAATAAATCTTTCCAGTCAGTGATAAAATAGCTGATCATTTAAGATTTAAACTCTTGGTACAAGATACACTTCGACATTAGTTCTGTGTCTTGGTAAAGATATAGAAAAATGAAAAAAAATTGATCAGCTTTTGTCGATGACTGTATTTGAATTGTACTTTTTGCGTGTAAGTGTACCAAGACCTAAACAGTAGAAGTATCGCCCAATATTATTTTATAACAGAATAATTGATACTAGATAAGATGAGATTAAACACTTTATTATAACACCACAGTACAGTAAAAAAACAAAGATTATTAACTAAAAATAAATATCACAATAGGCGGTCTTATCGCTTAAAAGCGATCTCTTCCAGACAACCATGTAAGGAGAAGAATAGAGCTACTATTGAATACTATTGTACTTTCAGTCACAGATTCAAATATTTACAGGCGTTGAATATTTATTTTCAATTGGCATGAGACTGCTTGATGTCTCATGCTTGAAGTCTCATGAAAATTGGATGATAAACTTGAGCGCGTGTGGTTGCCTCATCTCCTGCAAAAGAACTTTTCCAGTATGATGTTCAGTTGTTTTTATTTCTTGTATATGTCATCCTGCCCAAAGATGTCTCGTCGCTTGACTAACGCTCCTGGTCAATGACTAGGTCCTTGACTATTGAAATACATTGACGAATGATTTCATTTACATATTTTTCCACTATTATTTTGATGAAATTTGGTGTAAAGGAACTTTAGGTCCTAGAACAAGATATAGGATAATTTTCATCCCGAAAAATTATCTTCTCAAAGTCATTGAGGGTTTTTCATGACCTCACGAAAAAAAGGACTTTTCGTCAGTTCTTAATTGTCTTTAAGGTCAGTTGCTTAGGAGATTGAGGCCCGGAACTTCAGTAATTCAAAAACTTTTGTTGACTTGTGCTAAAACACCGGCTATTTTAAAAACTTGCTCGCCTTTGCGCGTATTGGACATTAGGTATTCCATCCGCGAATTGGCTCTTTTTCAAGCAGTTTTTGTCCTTATGCTAGCACACATCACACTTACATGATGCTGTTTCCTATTTTTTTTTTAAATAGCTATATAATAGATTGAGCTATAAGTACTATAGCTATATACTCTCTATGAGAGAAGGCCCTGGTCCCAGCAGTGCGAACGTGATGGACTGATGATGATGATGATAGCTTGATCGTAGTTTGAACCTATCGTTTTCGATAAACAGGCGTTAAACTCAAAAATAGGAAACCAAGACTAGTATATTTTTTTACTAGTGGTAGGTTTCTCGTATGCGAGAGGCCGTCTGGGTAGGTACCACCACTTTGCCAGTTATTCAGCCGCCAACCAGTGGTGCGCAAGCATTACTGTGTTCTGGTTTGAAGGGCATTGCAGCCAGCGAAATTACTGGGCATTATGAGACTCAACAGCTAATTGTCTCAGGGTGACGAGCGCAGTGCAGCGGCGCGCAGGATTTTGCAAAACAAAGTTCTGGGTGGTGCTGTTATTGTTATGAACTGGCGTATTGCTTATCATCAGGAAAACGACCAGCCGGTCTCGTCATACAGTTACATAAAAAAAAACAACTTCAATGTATCTTTGAAGTCCAAGGTCAAATATCGATAAAATGTATATGGGACCACTTCGTAGCTATACTGAACCCAACGCAAAAAGAATTTTCTAAATCGGTTTATAAATGATGGAATTCGGAGGTAAGTATCATAAAAATAAAAATACAATCTAATAGAAAACCTTTTTTGAAGTCGGTTAAAAGTATTTTTTATATACAATTGAGTAACGAGAAGAGCACGTCGTGCACCTGATGGTTATCACTACGCCTGCCCATAACAGTTGCAGCACCACCCCACAGCACACTCTTAATTATGAACAAATAACAAGTTCAAATTCGCTTCTAAACGTTTTCAACAGTATTAGGACATGCATTTTCCAATAAATTCCACGAAGGGTTCAAGTTCGGCGAAGTTTCTACTACCTGTAGCTGGGTGCCATCAATTCGACGAATTTCCCGGTTAAGGTGTTTCATTTTGGGGCAGGGTGTCGTTGAAATGTGAGTAGATACTTTGATACATGATTATAAAAGAATTTAATTATTCACCTTGGATTTGTACACAATTTTCTAACAAATCTAACTCTGTGATGCAGTAGTTGGGCAGTTTGGCTCAAATCTCATACACTACTAAGGTTGCGGGTTCGATTCTCACGACGGGACAAATGATTGTGCACAGAAAAAAAAGGGCAAGCATTTGTGTCGTGTCTGGGTGTTGTGGGACCATGGTCCTCGTAGTTCCTGGTTCCATAAACACAGGAAATCCTAGTAAGGGGCCTGTATCTATGTATGTGATCGTTGCACGTTATTTATTTATTTTATTTTTTTATTTAAATACTTATGTATTATTATTTGAGTTATTATTTTAACAATTTATTTTTATTAGGTATTTTATTAATATTAAACACATTAGACCTATATTGTGTGTATCATACATAATATCTAGGGGGCTTATTCTGCACGTTATGGCGAACAAAGTTTTGTTCAACGAGTTTTGAAATTTCGAAGATTTCACCAAAGTTGTATTAAAGTTCTCTCCGCGAAATGTAAAAAACACAACATGACAACCCTACAACAATACTGCAGATGTTTAAATGAGAACTATGACCCTAGTAACTGAAGGCGCAATAATAGCAAACACTGATTCAAGTTAGGGTTGTCGCAAATTTCTAGGATATAAATTATTTATTTATTTATGGGAATTTCAGATACGCTATTGGTATATATTATATATACAACCAACCTTTGTACACGTCAATTAATTCGCATGCTTGGCAGAATAGCAGAAGCCCTTCTAGGGTATACATAAGAAGAAACAATAAAAGCATTTTTTGTATGAATAAAATAGTTGGCATCTTGCACTACATTATATACGAGGACGTATACATAATTGATTTGAGCGAGTGTGGCTCAGTGGGAGCACGTGCGACTTTTGATACGACGCACCCAAGTTCGAATCCCGCTGGCCTCGCACCACTAACTTTCTTAAGTTATGTGCGGATTTAACACTCGCTCTAAAAACGGTGAAGGAATCATCACGAGGAAACCGGCATGTCCAAGAATTAATCACAAAAATTCAAGGACATGTGATATCCACCAACCCGCACTGGGCCAGCGTGGTGGATTACAGTCCATACTCTCTCTATGAGACAAGGTCAGTGTCCCAAGAGTGGGAACGTGATAGGCTGATGATGATACATATTTGTGCATCATTGTAAATACAAAACAAAACATTTCCTATACTTGCAGTAACCTATATTTATTTTTACATTTGCCTTTGGAATTTAATTTTGCTGAAGCGGGACTGTAGGAAATTCCGAGACGCAATTATGTCGACATTGACTCTAGAAACATTGGGTTTCTTGGCTAAACCACAGAAGTCTTAACAGTACATTGCTAAACATACAAGTTACGTTGTTTGTTGTGTCTATGTAACTAAAATCGATTTAAATAGTTAAATACCTACCTCTATATATTTCAGTTAATACTGAAATATACATATTATGCTGAATTAGATACAGAATACGTAAGCAGAATATATATGTATACAGTATGATTATATGTGAATCAAACGAAGTGGGGAAGGGTTTTTTTTAAATCTATTTTATTTTGGGGGCTTTTATACATTGGTTGGTACATGTCAGCCCCATCGTATATGCTAATACTATAGTGAAAGGTCTTTATAAGAGCCATATGTAGACCTAAGTCAAAGTCAAATATCATTTATTAAATAGGCACAAAAGTGCACTTTTAAAGGTCATAAACACATGATACAAATAAAAAATGTTAAAAATTGTAACTTATGTTAACATGACTTTGAAAAAAAAGGTAAGTATGTTTACCCATTTCTTTCCTATACTCAAATTGAAGTCTGAGTGCTGAAAAGAAATGCGAAAACTGACTCTACCAGTGCTTCGGAAATACGCCCGCTAGAGAAGATAGCACCAAGAAACTCTGCGGGGATGTCTTTTTTCAGCACAATTACGTATAAATTAGAATTAACAGAATGTAAAATAAGAAATGCGAGTGAGATGTCCCATAGTCATAGTATCAGTAACAGAAAAGTGTAAATAAAATATAAGTAGGTATGACAGTAGCAGTAGGAGTGACTAGAACAGACCAGTCCCCGCAAGCAGCACCCGTTCACGAGTATGACTTGTGGACCAGCCATCACCCCCCTCAACATCGCCACCTATTTATTTATGGAGACCCATAATTTTGCACAGGTCTCTCGCTGCATCAGACGTCGGTTGAGCCACCAAATTTGTAGAGATTGAGACCAAAATTGTATGGTACCCACCTACATCGTAGCTGTTCAAACCGTAAGTGCTGATGAGCACCTGTCTTTCATTTTGAAACCGGACACACTCCACCAACAAGGGTGGGGTTAAATGTGCATCGTTTGGTTGTATTATTGTTCCCATGTAAGTTTACCATTTAGATGTAATTTTTTGTTACATAATTCTAAAGTGAATCCAACATAATAGTCAAACGAATTAGAGGGTTATTAGCTAGATTACTGGCAATTTTTAAAGTAGCTACAACAAAAAAATATTACGTGTTGTTTTATTGTAATGATGACGCAAATTTTCGTGCAGTAGGCCTTATAAAAGAGGGCTTTAATTTTTTTATTGCTGAGACATTTAGCTTAGTGTAACAAAATAGTACTGTCATTCGATAGGTTTACCATTGAGCTACTCTCATTAATAAAAATGTACTCTAGCACAAGATAATAAGTTGTACAAAAAGGTATTAAATTTTATAAACCAAAAAAATGATCACGACTCCATACGGAAACGGCAAAAACCTTTTTTCTGTGCCGACTTCATAGGACTCTTGTTTATAAATAGGCTTTTATTTCCACTATTTTTACTTTTATATTTGGTAGTTTACTTTTATCTAACCATAATACCTATCTGTCTGGTTCCAGCCTAAACCTGACAATGTTGCTATTAGTAGGGTTCTGGAATTTAATTCGGCTACGACCGGCTCTGGTATTTCGCGGTGTTTCTAAAACGGCGACGGAGGTCCACACTGAAATTGTTAGATTTCTTGGTACGTAAACAAAATAATTAATTTGATTTTTGTGACTGCGAGCACAAAATAGATAGACACTTGCCTATCACAGCACAAAATGCACAAAATGATAGGTACGTGTAGAGGTGATACGTAGAGGAAAACTTTTCATTAAGGCCTCTGCACACATCGGGCGCGACGTGACCGCAGCTGCGGCTGCGTCGCTGTTTTTTTAACACAGATAGCGCGGTGTCGCCGACACCGCGCTCTATGTATGCATTGCCCAACACAGTTCAGTACATGACAACTAAAAACAAAAAACGCCATCACCACGCTGCGGTCCACGCACGCTGTGTGCAGAGGCCATAAAGGCCTAAATCAACAAATTGAATGTTAAACAATACATGGCAATAACGCGTCTAATAACCGTTTCCGAACCGAGAAATACGCGATTACTAAAACAAAAACAGTAAACATTTGGATAACGCCTAAAATAATCCAATTCTAGCACCTTTGAACTTTTGGGCAAACCCATTAGAAATATAAGTGGGTATGGAACTATCACCACGTTTCCCACCGGTTCTTTCGTATTCATAGGATCATGAGACTAAGCAAATAGCTTAATATTGCGTATTAGATCTTATTACAAAGAGACAAAGTTTAAAAGGAAGCCTTACTTTCTATTCATCGTTACGGATACATCGAGTAAAAATAGCATAATGAAGACAAATAACACACCCCACTTTGGCTACTCGATTGAAGTAACGTTTCGATTTTTTCCACGCCATTAGCGACTTCCAAGCTACTTATTGTTACGCCGTGGCATCTTCTCTGTCACCAACAGCAGATAAACAATCTTCAACTTTGAACTTTATCAGCGTGTACTTTACGTTACTTAGTTTAAGTACGTATAAAACGTTTAATAAATTTAATTTCAGGGAATGTTTGGCTCGATGTACCAGATTTAAATTTTTGACGAGATTTCGGCTTTCAAAATTATTTTAAAACAGCTGCGCCCCGCGGTTTCACCGGCGCGAGGAAGCACTTAAATTTTCCCGAATTTTAAATTTTTTGTGCTACTTTTCAAATTTTTCTTTCCACCAAAACCTAATTTGGCCTATTACGAACATGTGAAAAAACAAATTTGCCAAATCGTTCCAGCCGTTATCAAGTGATGCGCTTACCAATGAATAGCATTTAATTTTTATTCATATATATAGGTATAAATAGCTTTTAACTCTATGCACGTGTTAGGTTAATATCAAACAAGATTAAATTCAAAGCAAAAACACAACATTACCACAACAAACTTAAAATCTGTGGCAAAAGCGACGGAGCAATAAAATAAATAAATTTGATCCGGTCATGTCTGATGATCTAATTAGTTACAAGATTATAGTTGAAAAATATATTTTTCAAGACAAGCTTTTAACAAGTTCGTAATCGGATCCGCGAGCAGATTAAAATGAGTCCAAACACTAGTAGTTTACGATTATCCGTCAAGGAGTTCCATTGCCCACCTTCCATCTCCATCATCAGATCAGTTGGCTGTCACCATAATGTTGCATTGTCATCGGACTTTGACAAGTATGCTAAATTTCAACTTTGTAGGATAAGTGGAAGTGGTTCTGATTCAACTTTTAAGATTTGACCCAAACAAACAAACATTACAAGTTAAATAAAAGCTTGTACCCTGCACGGTTGTCTGGAAGAGATCGCTTTAAGCGATAAGACCGCCAATTGTTACACTTTTGTTACGTAGTTTTTATTAATAATTTTATGTGTGTGTTTCAATAAAGAGTTATTTAATTTCATTTTTTTTCATTTTAAGCACGTACTTCACCTGATAAGCAACACGCCTGCCCGTAACGGTTGCAGCTGGCAGCATCACCCAGAACATTGTTATGCAAAGTCTGCCGCGGCACTGCGCTACTACTGCCCGTCAACCTGAGACAATAGCTTAATGCCCAGTAATTTCGCTGGGTATAATGCCCTTCAAACCGCAACACAGTAATGCTTGCGCGCTACTGCTTGGCGACAGAATAACTGGAAAAGCGGTGGTACGAACTTAAGATTTCGTAATTATAGTAATCTTAATAAGATATCTACGACGTTTACTAAGTTAACATCACGTGGTTTACATCCCGATTGTAATCACATAAATCCCGAACGTGACTTCGTAGAACGTGCGACGTGCGAGAGAGAATTACTCACCATTAGAGTTTTGAATAAAACAAGATTATCTAAAAAGCAGAAAACCTACGTCAGCCGAGCCTAAAGATCCGTACGTGGTTTAGTACATTTTTGCTAGCGTACCTTGTCGCTATACGCGTTAAGTACTTGCCCCAGTAAAGCTGTGGGCTACTCATGCAGCATGACTTGGTCTTTCTGTGATTGTAATTATGTACCCATAATGCATACGCGTGTGACCCACGACGCTTACTGCGAGGACTTTTGCTCATCTTCAGATTTTAATTTATTTATTTCAGACATAATAAAGTACCAAGTAAAATTAACAGAAAGCCAAGAATATATACCTGGTATATATTCTTTATACCAGCGAAATTACTGGGCATATGAGGCTTAATATCCGATGTCTCGGGGTTATGAGTGCAATGCAGTGCTTTTTATGGTATATTGAAAGTTCTTTGTGACACCGCAGTTGTTATGGGCAGGCGTGGCGCTTACCATCGGGCGAACGACTTGTTCGTCTTAGCACTGAGTTCCATAAGAAAAAACCTTACAGACTAACATATATACAAACATATAACTTAATAATCTGTACACACTAAAAAAGACACAGCCAAAGGGATCAAAATTTTTCTAAAAAACAAAATCGTTTAAAAATATCTCCGGTATACGAGTATAGCCAAAAGTCCGAAAAATAAGTAAAAAATGTTTTATTTCGCCAAGGTTCAAGGGCGTAAACATATGTATGTATTTTGGCATACGTTTGTAAATCCGTAAATCCTATTTACATTGAAGCTGCGTCGGACCTAGAGCAAAGTCGACATCAATTTACACAAATGGCATCTCTCACTGAGTCTCGGCACAAAAAAGTAAATATTTTCTACGTTTTACAAATCTCAAAGCAAACAATTCAAAACAGTTGTTCAATTGTAAATGCTTGTTCAAATCAAACTTCTTTGACATCCAACAACAACAAACTTGATATGGTGCCATAAAATTAAAATACCATATACCTTTCTGTACTAAATAAAAATAAAAAGAGAAAAAGTATTAGGTACAAATATTTCTCGGTGCCTTTTTTAATTTATACGTCGCTACCTTCGTCAATCATATCACATAGATGTCATATAGATTGGAACATTCAAAGAAGCAATTGAAATAGATGCCTCTCCAAAAGTAGATTAATTCTATTTCCGAGGTTTCGTTTTATTTCGAAAAAATTGTATTCATCCAATATTTATTTTTAAAACTGGCTGTTGGTATTCATGTTTAGTTGTTGTTTTTAGCCTGCGGTGTCCCACTGCTGGGCAAAGGCCTTTCCTCGATCTTTCCACTGTTTAGGGTCCTGTGCTATTGTTTGCCAGTCATTGTCAAAGGTGTGAAGGTCGTCCCGCCATCCCTTAGGTGGCTGCCACGACACCGTCTAGCTGTGCTGGGATTCCACTTTGTGGTAACCTTGGCCCACAGTTCTTCGGGCATGCGGCTGACGGGGCCGGCCCAATCCCAGTCCAGCTTGGCGGCTTTCAGAGCTACATCGGAATTTTTTGTTTAGGAGCGCAGCTCGGTGTTTCGAACACGAAGCGTTATCCTATAAATTCTTTGATAGAATTTTTTTACTGACTAAGTACCTATTACGGAACTTGAACTTATTAAATTTTTAATCCGTAATATATTTACTGCTCTGGGGTTAATCTACTTTCCGATAATTATAAATATTTCTGAAATCCCTTGAGGAGAAATTTGTTTATACTTTTTTTCCTATAGCCATTGATATAATATATCAGGGCTTCCCAAACTTTATGCGAACCCCCCCCCCCCCTATAATAATCAACCTAATCTACCTACCAGACCAAAGTTTGGAAATTGCCACTCTTTCTCTACATTTATTTTCGATCTGTAATACTTGTTCTTTATTACTGCAACTGCAGAAAAGTCTTTTTCGCATAAGTACGATGTCGCAAATAGTAGCAGAACCCTCAATGATGCAGTACTCTGATGGCATGATATTCGTGAGAATCCATGTGTATCCATGTGGATCGCCTCTCGACGCCCTTGGGATAACGCCGCGATGCCCCAGGGCGTCGCGACGCACAGTTAGGGAAGCCCTGTAATATATAATAATTAATTAGGTAGGTAAAGGTGACTACAGATGTTTTTTTGCGAATGTAGTAATTTATAGATAGGTAAGATATGAGCTAATTCTTACTTTTACTAATTAGTGGTTGAAACCAACATCTTTTGCAGCCCAACGTTCTTTCGACTCTATAATGTAATGGGTAATTAGTATTCACCTCGACGTTTAACCAAAACCTACCGCAACGCGACACGGTAATGGTACGGGGTAAAGATAAGGGATGGTAACCCATACCTTATCTAAGTACCAAGTGGGTACGCGGTCTTCATTAAACCAAGCAAAATATGCGCGTCTCCCAGAGTGTCATATAAAATTACAAGTAAAGTCGGGATACCCTTGGCTTTTTTAATGAAC
Source organism: Petrophora chlorosata (assembly GCA_951640565.1). Lineage (NCBI taxonomy): Eukaryota > Metazoa > Arthropoda > Insecta > Lepidoptera > Geometridae > Petrophora > Petrophora chlorosata. The sequence goes on along the minus strand of OX621203.1, from coordinate 7,341,218 downwards.
ATTAAACAGGAGAGCTTTAATATTCCCGTCGCAAATATAAATTAGACAATATTTGAATTCATTCCTTCATTTTAGGAGTCACGAAAAGAGACAGTTACTTCAATCCGGTACAAGACAATTGGTGTTTAGAAGAGACTACGTTCAAGAAAAAGGTTAAACTAGCCGACAGGGACAATCCCACACAGTGACTGACCTGTTTACTGGATTTACTTTATAAGCATTATTCACGCCTGCTTGGCGTAAATTTAAATCCTCCGATGGAGTCGCATTTTGTGCTGTCAATTCTATGATATACCACAGAATAAATAATAGCTCTACGTACATATACAAATATTGTAATACGAAAGTTTTTAACGATGGATGTTTGTTAAGTCGGAGTGATGCTTCTGTCCCTTAGTATTCTCTGTAATGTACTCCGCAAAGAAATTTAAACAAATAGCGACTCTTGCTATGACGCTATAAAATTCAATTCAGCTCGCGTAACGCTACATACCTACCAGTCATATTAACCTACAGAGCACCTCTCTTTCTATCGCTTAGCGAAGTGCGCATGGCCTGGAACAACGGATGTTTTGTTACCCTTCGCGCACCACGCAGCGGAGTACTATTAGGTATTCTGTGACGCAGCTACCTTTAATTACACGATTTCACTAGTTCGCCATTTTTCCTTATACGCAACGAAATCTTTGATTTTACGTCTTATTCCTCTGACTTTTCCAATAACGTATTGCTACTACTTTGTATCGCCCGCAATAAAACGATCACCTATTAATCCAAGCCTGGAAATGCGTGATCGTGATCACGTAATAAAATAACGTGACAGGACGATCGCGGTCCAATTACAGGGGCAAGTTTTTTTCATTAAAACGTGACTTGATACTTCGTGAAACATATTGCGAAGTTATAACCTGGTTTGTTCAAGTGTAACTAATCGGAACTTCCTAACGTGAGCCGCAAAGGGTTTAATTTGTTTGTTACCTACTTGTCCAAGATAAGGACTTCCTAAACTGATTTGGATGACATTGAACTATTGACTTAATGAACTCTAGTTTTTCCCCGCGGTTCTACTCACGGTTTTTCTGGATAAAAAGTTTACTATGTCCTTTTCCAGGACCTCAAGTACCTACCTACATAGAAAATTTCATCAATCCGTTCAGTAGTTTTTGCGTGATTGAGTATCAAACATCCATCCATCCATCCATCTATCTATCCATCCTCACGAACTTTCGCATTTATAATATTAGTACGATAGGATATGATTCTTTCTTTCTTAGGCTGATTCTTTCTTTTTTATTCTTTCTTAGGCTATATCCTGATTTAGAACATAATATATAATTATAATAATTTAAACGAAACATACATACCAAGACGCGCATGAATGCGTTGACATATTATTGAATGTTTTATCTTTGCTATATATTCTAATGTGGCATTTTTTTTCTTCATCAAAAATGAACTTCACACTTCTTCTGCACTTAGGGGAATGTACCCAGAATTGCACGACCTGATTCCTTCTTCTCCCTTCCACCTAAGGACTTCCAGGCGGGGTGAGTCGTTTCACCCGTAGGTAAGCCGTTAATATCCCACCTATCCGTACTAAGCGTTTTGCAGATTCCTTTATCATGCGAACTGCTAGGGGTGGAACGCTCGCCACCGTCTTTGTTCCCAAACAGCTACAACTTGTGTCTCTTTAAGTCTAGAGTGAATAGGCATCTCATGGGCAAGCGTGTTCCATCTTAGGCCGCATCTTCGCTTTCCATCAGGCGAGATGTCGTCAAACGTATGCCCATTTACCAATAAAAAAAGAACGTTAATTTGCATACTTCTAAATTGATTTTGATGCAGTTTTCATGCACCATCGGTCAAATAATTTCGGTTTATGTGTAAAAATATTTACAATACAATACAAGTATATTTTCATTTCATTCTATAACAAATAAAACATCTTCAATTCTGATGTATCTTCGAAGTCTAATGTCGAATATCGATGAAATTTATATGGAACCACATTGTAGCTCTACTGAACCCAACGCAAAGAATTTTCTAACTCAGTTTATAAATGACGATTTGAGTTTTGAGGTAACAAACATATAAAAGAGAAAAAAATACAATCGAATTGAGAATCTGCTCTTTTTTTTAGTCGGTTAAAAATACAATCTTTAAGTACTTATTAAATTGCAACAATGGGAATTGGAGGTCCTTTGTTACCTATTAAACCAAACTTGGACCTAATTATATTCGAGGTTGTAAGAATAGATTTATTTAATTTTTAATTATAAAACCTATTCTGTATTTAATAAAGGTAAATATTGCTTCTGCGTTGAGTTTGCGTTGTAAAACTGCCGCGGGCGGAGCGCTAATGTATTGTAATTTAGTTAAAAATTAATAGCATATTCATGAAAGCGTTTACATTGTAATCGTCGTGAATTTCAGATGCAGAGAATTGTTTCAACATTTCACGAGGTCCTTTAAAAAAGGTACCTACTTTAAGTACAGTAGGGATTTAGGGATTGAGCATGACCGTAAAAAAGATATGAATTAAATGAATATTTGCCCCAAATGCTGCAGATTTTTAGTTATGTGCATACTACCAAAATTCCGACTGAAGGATTTAGATCTTAGATTTTACATATTTATTTTCATCAGCCCATCTCGTTCCCACTGCTGGGACATGGGCCTTCTCTCATAGAGAGAGTAAGGACCATAATCGGCCACAGTGGCCCGGTGCGAGATGGTGGATGTCACATGTCCTTGAATTTTTGTGATTTCTGAATTAATTCTTGGACTGAATTAATTTTTAATGCTTCGACATTTTGAGGCGGTTCCCTCACGATGTTTTCCTTCATCGTTTTTATAGCGACTATTAAATATTAAATCCACATATAAACATGCCGTCAAACGACCTAGTCGTGTTTCGGGATGATGTTCCGTGAACCATCGGGGAGACGGGTCTGAGCAGCCGCTCAACTGCCGTCTCTCTCTAGATCTACGTGCTCCATCTTAGGCCACATCATCGCTTCACATCAGGCCAGATAGTGGCCAAACATAGATCTATTAAGCGTAAAAAAAAAAAAACTTCAGCAGGTCAGTGGTGCGGGGCCGGTGGGATTAGAACTCACGTGCGTCGGATCGAAAGCCGCACACGCTCCCTCTAAGCCACAGTCACTCTTACCTGTCTACTTTTAGTGACGTGTTCAAAGTTCAAACCAAGCGTCCACCGTCCGAATAAATGCCTTAGTTTGGTATGAGCGTAGCTTTATGGTCTCTAAAAATTGTATTTTTTGACATAGGTATACAATAAATTGATACATACAATGACCTGCATTACTGTGTTCCGGCTTGAAGGGCATTGTAGCCAGCGAAATTACTGGGCATTATGAGACTCAACAGCTAATTGTCTCAGGGTGACGAGCGCAGTGCAGCGCCGCGCAGGATTTTGCAAAACAAAGTTCTGGGTGGTGCTGTCATTGTTATGGGCTGGTGTATATACGTATATACTTTAATCTTGTTTAAGATATTAAATATACCCTAAACATTTTCTTGGCTTAATAACATCACACAAATATTATAAATGGGAATGTTTGTATTGTTAGTGTGTAAGTGTGTTCGCTACTTCTTCACTTGAGTGAAATTCGGAATGGATATAGTAGCTTATGCCTTGGATTAATACATAGGCTACTTTTTATCTCGGGAAACCGCGGGGCGCAGCTAGTGCTACATAATTGCCTTGACGAAAATCACCAGTAAGGCAACATTTGGTCCTTCGGGATAGAATCTTAAACATTTCAGTTAGCTGAAAGGAGACTTCCCTTTGAAGTTTGCAGGTATTTGATTCACGTCGTTGAATAAAGAGATCCTTAGACTCAGAGAACACTACAACCTCTACCGCAAGGGGCCGCTATAAATGCCCTCCCTATAAAAATACGCAATGATATTGGCAATGGTTTGGTAATAGGATAAGCTCCAACGGGAAATTAAAATATTACTTTATTTTAATTATGCAATCCAGACAGCGTGGTAACGAGTATGTAGCTAATTTATTTTAATGCAATATTTCTTGTTTATAAGGCCAAAATAGGAATACACAACCAAAATTTATACAATAATCAAGTTGATACAATTGATGCATGATATAATAGTAGATATGTCACATATTCTTCGTTCCATTTTATGACGAAGAAACATAGATATAAACAAAAGTTGAGAAATATTCCTATAATAATTATGTACATATAAATATTTATTATAAATATTTAATAAAACGGCTAGGACTCACGTAGTTTGTCGAATTAGTCAACACGACAGCGCGCGAAGGGCGCTTTATTTTTTTTTAATTATCCGTTTTATTAAATAATATTTATTTGTATTTTATATGTACACTTATTATTACCAATCCCTTATCTCTTCTTCTAGTATCTTTCTGTTCTTACGCTTACAATAGGTAGGTACTTCTATGGATGGATTTTGATGCCGGCCTCGATATTGTTTAGTATATTTCTTGAGAAAGGTACGTATAATTATAATACCTACATGTAAATAGCACCCCTGCGTGGCCGAGGCGGGTCGGTAACTTAAAAATACATTTTGGTCGCCTTTTGTAGGTTGCGACTCTCTTTTTATTTTTCAAATACTTTTACCACGTGCCATATTACTTGTCAATATTTCCATTATTTAAATATAATTTGTTTTCAAACAATATACATTTCTAATATCGTGGTGTCGCGGCGAAGGCACGCGCTGCTCCCTGAGGCTTTGTTATCTATTTGTTCAATGAGGCGTCTGCCATTTTAGCCTCCAAACCTCGTACCTTTTCGCTTTTTATCGTTAAGATATTTACTGAGTCTCTGCAGGATACGCGTTTACCTACAAAATATATTTATTTAGTGTTGGGTACCAAACGTTTACTTTGATGACCTTTGGATAAGGAAACCTTCAAACCAGAGGCTGTCCTGAGGCAACCGTTCTTACCCTTATTGTGCAAATGCTATTGTTGTAGCTCATTTATCTATCCTGTCACATGCCTTTCATCATCATCATCATTATCATCAGCCCATAGAGAGAGTTTGCCTTTAACAAACTATTATTCAATCTGTGCTTTAGCGGCCAAACCTATCTACAAATTAGGTAATTAATACTATAACGCTATGCTTATTCATAAAATATTTGCCCCTGATTCAAGTTTTAAAAGATAACATGAAATATAACAATTCTATTCTGTAGTAAATTGTCAGTTTGTATTTACTTGTAACGAATTCAATTCAATTCAATTTATTTAACCAAATACAATATAATATCTTAATTTTTGTACATAGTTCTGATACATAAAAAAATAAGATAATCACCAGCATTCGTACTATGATAAACGTGTGTTACGATGCTAGAAATGAGGTGTATAATTATAATTTTACTAGCTGCGCCCGCGGTGTCACCCTCGTGGATAATTTTCCGGAATAAAAGTTCCGGGTTCTTAGTAACCTACCTATAAAAATAATTTCATTACAATCCATTCAGTAGTTTTGCCGTGATTGACTAGGTACCAAACATCCATCCGTCCATCCATTATAAACTTTAGCATTACAATGTTAGTAGGAGTAGGTTTAGGCTTAGTTGTTTTGTCCCTTATTTCGCAAGCCCTTTATAAAAAAAACATGCCTACGAGCGCGCGTTTTAAATTGTAATACCATCAAACATATTTAATGGCCTAAGTTGCGGTCGGCTGTTTTAGAAATGCTTCGCCTGTGTTTAAAGCTGTGTTTTTAGAATTAAATAAATTGTTGGGAATGTTTTCAGTAACAAACACAACTACTCGTAAGAAAACAAAGCTAATAGATGCACTAGAATACTCACATGGATATGGGCAGATAATATAGCGCGCACTAACCATCAAAAATGAACTAAACGCGTAGCGTTGTGGCCAAATGGTAATAAAAGACGAGGCCAACCACAAGAAAGATGGAAGAGACAGAGCGGTGGGCAAAAACTGGCTGACAATTGTGCAAGATCGAAATAAATGTTTGAATTCGAGGAGGCCTTTATCCTTAGTTAAAAAATATTGTTCTATTTAATGATATAATAAGATTTATATTTGTAAAGAATTAAGAAATAAAGAGGCTTTAATAATAATAAGTGTTGCCCATTACATATCTAAACTAAATGCTCTAAGAGGCCTCCGCGTGTTGAACTCATGTTCCCGCGCATGCCAAAGGACTTGTATAACCCGTGAGAAAAAGCGACATAATAATAATAATAATGTTTTCAGTGTCGAAATTGGATATGCTACAAGGGTTTGCATGAAAGAAGGGTTAGAAGGGAAAGAAGGGTTTATCGAGGAGGCTTGCCTATACAATATTGCCTACTACCCGCGACTTTGTGCGTATGGGATTTGGCTATATCGCGATCCAAGTATTAAATTGGGATATAAATGATCCTATGTCGAAACCTTCTCCGGGCTACAGGCTATCTCTGTAATAAATTTCTTCTTTTCTTTTTTTTTTAAATAAACTGAATGACGAGACGAGCTGGTCGATTGCCTGATGGTAAGCAATACGCCAGCCCATAACAATAACAGCATCACCCAAAACGTTGTTTTACAAAATCCTGCGCGGCGCTGCACTGCGCTCATCACCCTGAGACAATTTCTCTCGGGTCTCATAATGCCTAGTAATTTCGCTGGCTACAATGCCCTTCAAACCGGAACACAGTAAAGCTCGCGCACTACTGCTTGGCGGCTGAATAACTGGCAAAGTGGTAGTACCCCCCTGACGGCCTCTCGCATACGAGAAACCTGCCACCAGTAAATCATCAAGATCGGTCAGCCACTTCATCGTGAAAATGTCACGAACAGAGTTACTTTCGCATTTATAATATGTAGGATCAGTTGATTGTGATTTACTTGCTTTCTTACTTACTTTCTGTCCATCAATACAAAACTGAAATCCAACTGAAACCAAAATTGAAAATGTCACGCGCAATATGTCACGCGCAATATGTCACGCGCAATATGTCACGCGCAATATGTCACGCGCAATATGTCAGGCGCAATATGGTACTTTGTTACTTCTACGCAAACATTACACTACTAAGTACTTTCTACCAAACAACACCCTCGTGTAAATTCAACATTTTAGAAAAAATATTATCCCAGTTGTAAAGAACTTTTGTAGAAAATCATCATCATCAGCCCATCACGTTCCCACTGCTGGGACACGGGTCTTCTCTCATAGAGAGAGAATGGGCCATAATCCACCACGCTGGCCCAGTGCGGGTTGGTGGATAACACATGTCCTTGAATTGTTGTGATCAATTCGTGGACATGCCGGTTTCCTCACGATGTTTTCCTTCACCGTTTTTGGAGCGAGTGTTAAATCCGCACATAACTTAAGAAAGTCAGTGGTGCGGGGCCAGCGGGATTCGAACTCGGGTGCGTCGGATCGAAAGCCGCACGAGCTCCCACTGAGCCACACTCGCTCTAGAAATAATCTCGTAGAAAATAGCACAATAAAACCCTGAAAAGTGCAATGAAATTGAATTAGAGCACTCACTAGATGTCAAGCGCAAAACATTTATTGTAGAACGTCTATAGTAACGATTCGGTTAACGTCAGGGGCGATATGAGATAATATTAAAGTTATTTTTTTTAGAATATGTATGTTCTCTAATTGATTTTTGATTTGCGTATCAGGTTTGTCTTTAACTTTCAACCAAATAAGTTAAGTTAAAGATCTAACGGAATTCAGTTCACAATTAAGATCAGCAGTGGTATCGTCAAACTTGAAAAACAATCCCGATCGCTTTCAATTTCAAATTTGGAAGGCGTTAGCATGCTTCAAATGCGAGATCGATCATTTTTAGCGATCGTGATTGGGATAGGGGTTGAAACGCGGACTTTGTGTAGAAAAGTTAAACAATTCCACAGACAAATACCGATCAATAGACAATTTTCACAGCGACTGTGATCGGTGTTCGTGTTAGATTCCCCTACTGCTTAGGTTAGGCACTTGTCGTTTCTCATACATATTACAATGAATTTTTTAGAGCATTTTAGACAAAGGATACTCTCGGTCAAGTGTGATTTTTTAACCGACTGCAAAAGGATGAGGTTCTCAATTCGACTGTATGTTTTTTATGTTTGTTACGCAAAAACTCCGCCAATTTAAATTGATTTTCTGTGGTACGTCATAGTTCAGACTTTAGGTGGTCCTATATAAATTGTCGAAATTAAATAAACAACAAAAATAAAATAGGTATAGTCTCGAAGTCGGTTTATGTTTTTTTTCTAAAAATTAATTATTAATTATTATTTCTTATTGCATTCTGAAAACAACAAATACATATGCCAGACACGTTCTTGTCAAACACTGTATGTCGCATTGATTGTAGTTCACAACAAGACTCCAAAGTCGAGGTAAATCACGTTACTTGGAAATAGGTTCGTTAGTTAGAAATAGTTTTATACGAAGCTCTATTGTTTGAGTACCAATTGGGTCTACACGTGAGTATTCCACGACTAGGTAAGATAACCAACTATTAAACATACTTGTACTATTAGTTATTCTGTACCACTAAGTATATTCGTATCTATGTTCTATCTATCTACCTAATAAATGTTATTATTAGGGAAAAAGGCGTATTAGGGAAAATGGCGAACTAGCGAAATCGTGTAATTAAAGGTAGCTGCGCCACAGAATACCAAATAGTACTACGCTGCGTGGTGCGCGAAGGGTAACAAAATAAACAAAACACCCGTTGCACAAGGCCTAGCGTACTGCGCACTGTAGGTACGAAGCTACAGGTACATAACCGTACACCGACGGCGGGTCGCGCGTCATTACACGTGCCGCGCCAGAAGAGATAAGAGCTATGCGATAGAAAGAAAGGGGCTCTGTAGGTTAATATGACTGGTAGGTATGCAGCGCTACGCGAGCTGAATTGAATTTTATTGCGTCATAGCAAGTCGCTATTTGTTTAAATTTCTTTGCGGAGTGATGCTTCTGTCCCTTAGTATTCTGTGGTCGAACTAATATTTATGTCAAAAAACTTTTAAAGCTTCCATACGAAGTTTTCACTCAGCCATATTGAAGCAGTTACATAACCTTAATGATGTATTATGTATAATATATAACTACGTTTTTTATGGCTTTCTTAGGCTTCAGTTGAACCTTCGAGCATTAGTCAGACACAGAATTGATTGTGATGGATGTGCGTGCTGATGGAATAATAAAACGAGCATATACGCCCAAGAGGTTTTACACATTATTTTTCGACTCAAAATAATGACCATAATATTTAAGAAAGAGCGATTGTGGCTTAGTAGGAGCACGTGCGACTTTCGATCCGACGCAAACAAGTTGAAATCCCGCTGGCCCTACACCACTCACTTTTTTAAGTTATGTGCGTATTTAACAATCGTTCTAAAACAGTAAAGAAAACATCGTAAGGAAAGCGGCATGTCCAAGAAATTATTACAAAAATTCAAGGAAATGTGACATCCACCTACCCGCACTGGACCAGCGTGGTGGATTAATGCCCATTCTTTCTCTATGAGGGAAGGCTCGAGTCCCTGCAGCGGGAACGTAATGGGCTGATGATGATGATTTAAGAAATCAAAATCTAAACTGTACTGTCTGTGTTTGTTTCATAAATTGTATATAAGATAAATAAAAGAAATGAAGCTAGACAAGTCTACAAACAAAAATTATTAAAGTAAGTATTTCTTTTGCTTTGCTTCATTTATATTGCTGAAAACTTTAAATCTAATTTCATAAAACTAAATCTAATTACACTTATGTCTAGCAACGATATTCTCCTTGAAGTCTATACTAACAAAGTCAAGAAGGGTCATAAGTTAAATATTATAGTCATGTATAAACTTAATTTACATAACTACGAGTAGAAAATTAAATGTATAAAGTTAAACATAGATAATCATCACACTAATAATTTAAATGCGAAAGTTTCTATGTCAGTGTGTATCTGTGTTTGTTACTTCACGCTGTAATGGCGCAACGGATTTGAGTGAAATTTGGAATGGAGGTAGCTTATACCTTGGATTATACATAGGTACACATAGGCTATCGGGGAGACGGGTCTGAGCAGCCGCTCAACTGCCGTCTCTCTCTAGATGGATGTGCTCCACCTTAGGCCACATCATCGCTTCACATCAGGCGAGATAGCGGCCAAACATAGATCTATTAAGCGTAAAAAAGTCTATTTATCCCGAGAAACCATGACTGAGACCGCGGGGCGCAGTTACTATTACATACATTATATGTTTGATGAAGTTGCAATTAATTATACACTAATTTACACTCTTTTGTTCAGACCCCCGGCACTCCATACAAATTCGCCGAGCTAACTGTCTACTACTACTACTGGCGCACCGGCCTATCCGCACACGTTTTGTGTGTGTGCATAATTATTGTAGGGATGAGCTAATACAAATCGAGCGCGACGAGGACAACGCTATACTATATATTTTAAAAGAGTTGAAAAAAAAAGACATCCTCGCAGTTTCTTGGTGCTTTCTTCTCTAGCGGGCGTATTTCCGAAGCACTGGTAGAAAAAGTTTTCTCATTTCTTTTCTGCACCAGGACTTCAATTTGACATAGGAAAGAAATGGGTAAACATTCTTACCTCTTTTCAAAGTCATGTACAAATAAATACGTCCCATAAGTTACAATTTTTAACATATTTTTAATTTCATTTGTATCATAGTGTTTATGACCTTTAAAAATGCACTTTTGTGCCTATTTAATAAACGATATTTGACTTTGACAATATCCGTTTAAACAATCTAAAATCTATCCATCTATCTCGTCGGTCACGCGACGACAGTCTTCTCTGACCCGTTGTATAAAGCTAAACATAACATAATATATATTAGCTATGTATAACATATATTGGCCAAAAGGTTCAGCATTGCCTTTCAACGGAGTTTTGGGAACGTTGCCCACTGGTAGTGGTTTATTAGATTACGTTAAGTGATTAGGTAAATAATAAAATGTTTTTATATGTTAAATAAGATTGTGTGAATAAAATTTATCCTTTTATTTTATGTAAATGTAATATAATTAAATGAAATAAATTTATATGTCAGAATTTCGGTTACAATATTGCACGGTGACATAGCAGTAGTTTTCTCCAACTAAATTTGGCCCATAGAATAATAAATTATATGAAAATAAAATTGAATCGCGAATGTTTAAAAAATAAGATAAATAATTGGTTACTCGACTTTTACTGGTGAACAGATAAACTTTGGTTTCCCCTGAACCCGAAAACGTTTTAAATTTCTTTATTATTCAGAATCCGTCGTAATAGGGGATCGGACAGTAATCGAGCAAAAATCTAAAATGTAGTTAGAACGAATGTTCGTCGTCGAACAAGAAAGATCATTTAATCAATATTTTTGTGACATAATAATTATTTATATTTTTAAATCCTTAAGTAAAATCTAATAATTCTGACATTTTTAATCTGTTCTTCATCTCAAACGAAACAACAATCACAGCGCATGACGTCATTTGTAGGCAAATGCCGTGAGTCAAGCTTGTGTTTATTTTACGTTTTTGCTTTTCATAAAATGTATTTTTGCTAATTTTTTCCTTCCATTACTACAATATAGTACAATATAGTGCCCAAACTTCACAAAACGTATTGAAATCTCTTTGCAAGTTTTATTTTGAAGAGTTTGTCGTTTCTACCTACATATGACGTCACAAATTTTGAGGTGACCTTTTGCGCGGCAATATTTGAAACATAACATTTAAACATAGTTTTAAGTACTTTGAGAGCGTTATTTAATTAAAATAGTATTTTTCATGGCTACATATATTAATTGTAGTTAATATAAAACACTTTCTGAAAAGTTGTCCGATCCCCCATTATAAAACAATTTGCTAAAATCGCAAGCGTTCTCTTTCAATTACGTTTAGTGTTCTTTCCTCCGTTCCCACGGTCTCTTCCTTTCATATCGTCCGGCGTACCTAAATAAGCAAAACGTTTGAGCTGTTAGGTTAGTACTATTAGTAACTCAAAGATAAAATAATTATTACCTACCTACGTTTATTAATAATAAGAGTCTTACGTGGTTTCTAATCACGCCACTGCAACGCATGCCCGTGCTAAAATTATTTGGACTGACTCTTCCATGCGAAAACTCGTAGTGAATCACCCTAATGTAGTACCTTATTGTATGTATATACTTATTCTAGCTTCGCGTATAAATTGTGACTATTTTATTTTAAATATTATTTAAAGTAATTTATAATGTGAATATAACGATAAAATACAATAACTGCAATGATAAGAACTAAGTAATAATATGATAATTGTATTTATTAAGAAATATTTAAATTGACAAATGTATACCTACTATAAATAATCAAATGATAATGACTAGCGGTAAGTAACTTACTGCACTCAGAACTTGTGCAGCGCTCTTTCAGGGCACATGTATTCTCTAGTAAATTACATGTAAGCATGAATAAATGAATGTTAATGAATAAAGCCGCCAAATGCGTGTCGTGACATGCATAAGGTAGGGTTCTGTTTACTGCTTTTCTATACTATTACATTTATTACCTTTCGCACGGATGAGCTAGTTGACAAAAATTTCGCACGGGCGTGCGTCGTTGCCTGATCTAAAAGTACTACGTAGGACTCTCTTTATTTATACTTATCTACCACCACTTACCACGACCTTTGGCGGTATCACGGCGAAACCAGGGCAATTATTTTTATTTAAGCATGCCTTTAACAATTGTTATCCTTTGTGACATAATCGAAATACCTAAAATTAAATATTTAACCCGATGCTGCATACTTGCCGTGCTGACCTCTGTCAAATATCCTGGGCAGTATTTTTAATTAAAAGAGGAACAATTTTTTGACTTCGCGTTTTTCTGATTTAGGCGTTTTGTGAAGGATTGAAGTCTTTGTTTGTAAAAGCCATGAGTAAGCTAGGCAGGACCAATTGCAGCCTTTTTACAGTTGAATGGGTACCTTATTTAGGCCTGGGGTATTAGAGCATTCATTATGCGAAACAAAGGACTTTCGTGCTGCAAATTTTCTTTGTTCTACAAGTTTTGAATATAATTTATAGTACATAAGTTTTATAATTTTAATAATTAAAAATTTTACATCAATATTTACCTATTTGGACTTTCAAAATCGACCGTTTTATTAATCTTGAATGAGCGGTATATAGCCAAGTAAATCGGCCTCCTTCCTCGATAACATACAGCTTTCCAAGAAAAGCACCTATATAAAGTACCAGTTAGAGGAATTTTTCAAGGAGAACAAGTATACCTAAAGAATTTAACAAGTATACCTAAAGTATTTTCTTTATGTTCTTTCCATTCAAAGTTTGTCTGGAAGAAATCGCTCTAGAACAAAAACATGTTTTTATTTCATTTGGTGTACAAATAAAATGTTGTTGTATTAATTAATTACTTGATTGATTTTATTTTATTTGAGCTTGCTGACATATTTTTAATTGTACTGTAATGTGTTGTATTGTATTATATTTAATAACATTTTTTTAGAATTCCCTATAAATAAATATTTTTGCTTCATCATCGTCAGCCTGTATATTTCAGTTTCCAGTCTACTGCTGGACATAGCCTTCTCCTAAGGCACTCCTCTGAGCCCGATTACTTTCACCTACCCACTCAGAAAGAGTAGGTATGATATTAAAGTACATACTCAGGAATAGTAAGACAGTAATCATCTTATCGCATCGGTAAAATGGAATCTATTTCAACAGGTGCGCTTGTTCGCTTTGCACAAGTTGTAATGGAATAAGTTTCACAACTTTTGGATTTTGAACATTTTGAACCTTCTGTTAGAATGCACGTGAATAGCCCCGAGCCACAACGCGACCAGACTCCGTTATTTATGTGCATTTGAGTTCATTGATCCGTGTTTGAAAGTAGCAGCTGCATTTTGAGCTAATGCCGCTGCCGTTTGTGCCAATGCCGCTGCCGTTTGATCAATGTTAGATACCTTATATTTATAGGAAAATAGTAATAGCAAAATAACTATTAGCAAATAGTTACTATAAAATTACTTACAATAACTAATTAATAAACTATAATTAGACAGGTGAAATTGCATGAATATTATAGATTTAATAGAATTGTAAAAATGTAATATATACATATAGATAATACAATAATATTTATTTTATTTATTTCTTTATTAAGACACATTTAGAACTTTATATCTTGACAGGACGACTTGATAGTCGAGAGGGATCTCGACTATCCCCATTTTTGCGTGAAAGAGTAACAAAGGTACATCCACACATCCATACATCCATTCTTACAAACTTTCGCGTTTATAATATTAGTAGGATAGATCTTTGTGCTATTTCTATAATTTTTGGCAGGGTACAATGATAAATATCAATGTGCTCCGATATTATATTAATTAATCGTAAGGCACGTGACGAGGTGAATTCGAGTAAGTTGGTTCTGGCCGTAATAATAACTTAGCTTCAGCTGTTTTTATATAATAAAAAAATAATAAGGCCTTTTTATATATTTATGATAATATTACATTAGAGACGTGCATGTTGGCTTTATGCCTCAGGCGCAGCGTAAAGTAAAATGAAGCGGAAAATCAACCAATGTTTTCCCAGAATATCTACGTAAGTGCAATTATGCAAATCCAAATTGGTATTGTGTAAAACGTACAATCATCTAATTTTTTGTTAAATAGACACAAATTGCACTTTTAAACGGAAAATCATAAAAACTAACAAAATAAATAAAATAAAAAACGGAACGGTAAACTAAAATAAAATACTAATAATATGTACATACGGGTATCGGTTGCGCCAATTGAATGGCCTACAGATAATTCAACCGATACCCGTCGTCAGGCAACGGTGCCCAAAATGCTGGCGGCGTTGCCTCCCTGAACAGCGAGGATGATTATTTGTGCAAAATACACGTTTTTTATATATTAGAGATTTTTCATAGTCCAAGATGCTGATGGATATGAATAAGGTCTTATGTAAATGACTACTCAACTGATATCTGTTATATTACATCAATCACAGCTCTATAACTGCTGTGCGCTTGTCGAAATTTCGAACTAGTTTCACTGAGCACTTGTGGCCTACGACCTGCGACCTTGCGCCTACGAATTTATGTAGTTTATTTACTTAAACTTGTTAAATTACCTAAACCAAATTAATTTACATATGATCAGCTATCTTGCTTCTTAACAAAGGCTCATTGAGTTATCATACTCATTTATGACCAAGTGTCACTGACCGAATTACCCTATCTCTTTTTTATAACAAATTTTTATTAACTCTTGATGTCAAACACTGAGGGACTGCTTGTCACACGTATTATTTTAGTCGTGTTATAAAAAATAGTACCAGAAGTTAGATCAGTCCTCCTGACTCGTCTAGCTTTTTCTAAGACACTTCTTGTAATTTACATTGGAATTTATGTACGAAACAAATTAAACGCACACATACACATTTGGCACACATACAAGTTTGTAAGCTCTACCACTTTGAAAATAGCAAGACTTATATTTTTTACCTAGCCGTCGCAATTTCAGGCCACTCGTAAAACTCTACAAACAACAAAAGAATAAATTACTAAATTGTCGTCCAAAATCACCAATAGATAACAAGACACCATCAGAAGGGCTAGCATACGCACCGCTACAGAATTGTATGCGTTTCTCGTGCATTTCCGCTTTGTATGTAAACGTTTCTAAAGCGCATACTGGCTGATCCGCTCTCGAATGTTGCTAGAAAATTGTTTAAGCTTCTTGATGCGATTAGTAGATAGGTAAAATTCCTCTGTACTACCTCACCAAGGTGAAATAATCGCATCAGCGAAAAAGACTTTTGCAAAGTGATTCAAAAATAAAGTAGTGAAGATGATAGTTCAAAAACTTATATGTTATCTCAACTTTTCGTATGAGAAAACGTCGGCAAAATTTAGCCGCAGCGCGCATGCCAGCCCCGCTGTGCGTGTACCGTGATTGCTTCCTAAACTGGAAATCTGATTTCTCTCATTATAACAGCTGCCATAAAAACAAACTACAACAAAACCCATTAAAAGTTTGGAAGTTTTGTTTGTACACTTCACGAAAACGCCTATAATGAATTTTGACTCTCAATTTGACGTCTTTGTTTGTAAGTTGAGGGTAATAAAAAAACGGTGGGATATTTAATACGTCTCACTGTTTTTTTCTCGCCAGGCTATTTCAACAACTGCTTCCTTTTCTTCATATTCATAATGTCAGCACATAGGATTCCACAGCTGGGCCTCCTGTCACAAATATGGACAACACGAGATTGCTTCGTGGATGTCACATGGCCGGCTCACGCATAATACATCTTACTCAGTCTTTAGAGCAAATGTTGAACATTGACACATAACTAAATAGGTGAATGAGTAATTAATACAGGCCGAGCTGGAGTGCAATTTTCGATGATAGAAAATAACGAAAGCTCGACCACATATATAATTTTCATCTTTAAATTTATTGCGTGGCTACAAAGAAAGAAAAGTAAGAAATAGTAGATTGTATCATAAGGGAGCAAAATAATGTTTTTACGGCGAGGGCGCTTTTTTGAATCCAGAGCAAAGTGAGGGATTCTAGAGTAGATTCTTTAGTAGAATCCTGAACGTAGCGAGGGATTCAAAGTACGTCGCCCGAGCCAAAAATATATTTTGCGCCCGAGTGATACACTCTACTTTTCATCACCCACTATGAGAAAATAAAAGCGCCTCATATTTTATTCACTGTCACTTGAAGAACTCATTTTTCAAAACAAAACAAAACAATGAATTTCTAACAATCCGTGAAAATTTACGAAAACGCGGGCTGTAGTTCGCGCTTTTTTAATTTGTTTTTTTTTTTCATTCATCCGGCGGCGTGACTATGGGCCGTCGTACCAGCCAGTCTTTATTCAAACAATATTTGCGTTCGATTTCTTTGGTGCTGAACACTAAGATGTCCCAAATTCAAAAAGTGCGCGGCAAAGATAATTGCGGCGCACTTATAAAGAGGATTAAAAACTCATTACTGCCCGCTAAAAGTTTCTTATAGAAAACACCACCTTTGGGTGCACATAAAGGCGAACCAAGTCGTCCTTTCCGAATAGATGGGATGAAAAAGACATTTATTTGACAAACACAATATAGAACAAACTTAATAAAGATTTTTTGTTGATATATATATGTTTTTCAAGACAAGCTTTTTATAAAATCATCGTAATCGGAATCGCGAGCAGATTAAAATAAGCCCAAACATTAGCAGTTTATAATTATCCGTTAAAGAGTTCCATTGCCCACCTTCCGTCTCCATCATCAGATCAGCTGGCTGTTACCATAATATTGCATTGTCATCGGACTTTGACAAGTATGCAAAATTTCAACTTCGTACGATAAGAGCAAGTGGTTCTGATTCAGCTTGCAAGATTCCACCCGGATAAACATAGTTATATACTATACATTGCAAGTTCAATAAAAGCTTGTAAAAAAAACAAACAAAGAAAAAAGTTTTCGGATTCATATTATTTTGATAAATAAAAACAGATGGAATTGCGGTTCCAAAAGTGATATTGGCTACAAAAAGCAGTTCCGATATCATTTTTTTTTAATTTATTAGTACTATCTTATCTGTTCTTAGTAATAAACAGAGTATCTTTCACTTTAACAGTGGCCGTGGTAATCGCTTTCTTCGTGTGCTGGGTCCCGTTTCACGTGCAGCGCCTGTTCTACATATACGGCTACCGTCTGCCGCAGTTCCACGTCATCAACGAACACCTCTTCAACGTGGCGGGGGCTCTGTACTACGTGTCGGCCACAGTCAACCCGATTCTCTACAACGTTATGAGTGGCAGGTGAGTTCACTTTAACAACGGGTGAGTTCTCGATAATAGCGGGCAAAGTCGCTTCAGCAATGGGCGAGTTCGTTTCAACAGTGGGTGAGTTCGTTCAGCGGGTGAACTCGCTTCAACAGTGGGTGAGTTCGTTTCAACAGCGGGTGGGATTGCTTTAACAGTGGGCGAGTTCGCTTCATAACGGGTGAGTTCAGTTCGATATGTTAAGGAATTATTTAAGGTAACTAGAGGCCCATATTAAATGAGCTCACTTAACACTCCGAACCATTTCAATAAACACTGTTTTTGTTTTTAAAATGAATTGGATGAAACACTATAGGAATTTTGGGACGAATGGGCCGTGAAACCAAATGCTCATCAAGCTTGTTTTTTTTTGTTAGTAAACTTACACTCAGACGAAAAAATTACACATGTATAAATTATGTAGTTAAGTATTTGTGATTATAAAGATAACCTTATACACCATACTTTAAAACTATGAAAGCCTGACTGATTAAAGAACATATTTCTCAAGATGCGAATTATTTATCCGAGCTAGAGTTCAGACAAACTTTAATCGAATAAATCTGAAAACTAAAAGCCCTTCAATCTGAACCTCATTTAAAAGACCTCTAACCTACGACAAAGCTGTCGAAACGTAATTTAGAAAATATCTGACGAAATATTAAAATTGTGACATCTAAAAAAATAAATGTATAGGTATTCCATACTTTCGCATTTTTCCATATTCATTAGTCTGACGCGAGTGCCAAGTCAGATTTTTATTTAGACCTTGATATAAACATATTGCGTATTTTCATAACGTCAATAAATCTTTGCCAGAGATCTAAAAATATTTTTATCTCAAGTATTTGCTAAAAGCTTAAGTACGCATTTCGCAAATATAAACTACCTCTCTAATGCTGCAGCCACATTATTAGAATTCGGCGAATAATATTAATAATAATAATAAGTGTTGCCCATTACATATCTAAATTAAATGCTCTAAGAGGCCTCTACGTGTTGGACTCATGTCCCCGCGCAAGCCTTCCAAAGGACCGGGTGTATAACCCGTGAGAAAGGGCGACATAATAGTAATAGTAAACTAGTTTATTTCCATAAAAGGTTTACATACAAATTTTTGAATCCATAGGCTCCCGAACTAGTTAGAAACTGTGTTTTGGTGCCAGTGACTTCTCCCATCTAGTTGTACTTAAATTATTATTATGCATTAAAGAATAAAATGACACTATAAATACGAAAGTTTGTAGGTAAATGTGAAAGTGTGTTTGTTACTTCTGCTCGCTGAAACGGCTTAATGGATTTGGGAGAAATTCGGAATGGGAATAGCTTATGTCCTGGATTAACACACACGCTACTTTTTATCCCGAGAAAGCTCAGGGCGCAGCTAGTAAATAATAATAACGAAACTCATGATAGTAACAGAATCGGCAGATACGTTCGAAGATGAATCGCGACGCGAACACCTACTGATCACCGGATTCCACGATGCAGATAACCCAAAACTATCCTACCGATTGTAGTTACTGTACTTCTTTATCTCGATCGCTTCTCGAACAATTCTTGAATAGAACTGGAGAATATTTTTGGATCATGAAGCTCGATCCAGTGGTTTGGTTCTGAGTCGCGAATTAATAGAAAATTCTAAAAAATATGCCCCAAGTTTCTTGCCGTATCTTCTGGTTCTCTTTCCGATCCGGTGGTAGAGTCATTGTAATAATTGACGTTCATAAGTGCGTCTGTGACGACAAAATTGAAACAAAGAACTTTTGAATTGAATTGAATTGTACGCATAAAACATAAGTACAATTCGCGAAAGTTTAAAAACTAGCAAAGGCATTATAATTGTAAAGACTGTGATGAGCAAGTGGTATATATACTTTTCTAGCTGCGTCCCGCGGTCACACCCGCGGTTTCCCGGGATAAAGCTTATGTCCTTTTCCAGGACGAAATGGAAAAAGAACTTAAAAAAAAGGAGAAAGAACCAAAAGGAAGGAGAAAACCAAAAGAAGGACCAAAAGAAGAGAAAACCAAGAGAAGGAAAAGGACCAAAAGGAGAAAGAACTTAAATAGCAAATATCATCAAAATCCTTTCAGTATAGATTAATACCATCCATTCATCCATCCACCCAGCCTTACAAACTTTCGCATTTATAATATTACATACTATTACTTAATAGTTGATATTCAACTATTAAGTAATAGTACCTGTTAAAAAGTAGTAGTAGCAGTGGTAGTTCTTCTAAAAAAAAACAGCTATTACGGCTACGGATTTATTACATTTATTTTAGCCGCAAGGTCTACTAAAATTACCGAAACATTTTAAGCAACGATTTCTTTGTTTTATTACCTTGCCTCATGGACACCACTTGTGAATTAATTTTTAGTTTTATAGTTTAGTATCTTTACAAAACAATATTTTATAAAAGTTTTTGAATTGCTGCGTAATAGGCAGCTGTGTTTATTTATTTATCCTACAAATTTGTTATACTTTGGATACAAATTACCTCGTTCAAATATACGAGCTATGAGACTGTTTAAATTATGTTGGACATTTGAGGCTTTAACTGAAGGAGGTGGTAGGTAAACACATATAGCACACATCTAGAGATTACCAAAACAAAAATTCGTCCTCGTATTGTTATATATCGCACGATAAAACATAAAACGAAATACGCAAAATAATTTTAATAATTATATAATTACGCCCAACGATCACATACATAGATTACCTACCCATAACTAGTATTCCCTGTATCAAAGGAACCAGAAACTATGAGGACCATGGTCCCACAACACACAGGCATGAAACATTTGTCCCGTCGCGAGAGTGTAACCCACAACCTCAGTAGTGTATGAGATTTGAGCCAATCTGCCCAACCACTACACCAAAGAGGCTGTCAAATCCAAACAATGTAAACAGTGAACTAGTTTTATAATGTTAAAGTTTCGTATGCATGGTCAAAATGGCCATATAATGCAGAGCAGGGACACGCGTCTGCTTTTGTATCCTCAAGGAGTTGATTAATTAGTTTCACTCTACTTTACCCTAAATTATGACGTACTACGCTCGTAGATCACGTAGCCCGTAGCATGTTATATACGTAGCGTACGTATAACGTAGCATGGCTCTACGCAACCGTAGCAGGGCGTAGCAAATGCTATAATATGTTAATTTCGAATTTGATTAATCTGAGTTCATTAAAGGCCTCTGCACACAGCGGGCGTGACGTGACCGTAGCGCGGTGTTGACGTTTTGTTTTTAGTTGTAGTGTAATGAACTGTATTAGGCGCTGCAGTCACGTAACGCTCGGTGTGTGCAGAGGCCTTAACTCTTACATCGAAGATTGTATTAAAAAAAGAACGTGTTTGTATTATGAACTCTTGTTTTAATTGGTCTTGCGAAGGACTCATTATATATTATCGTTTTTTGATCCCACGCAACAAATAAAGACAACATAAATAAAGGTTTATTTCAAGAAAATTTAATTTCAATTATTGTTTATAAAGAACAGTAGTAATTTAGGACAGCTTCAAACGACTGCTACGATAAAAATCGCTCTATCAACCACAACAATATTTTTTCACAGAACATTTCTGTAAATTTATTTTTACGCTTAATATGGGCTCAATAATAAATTTATTCTACAGTACATTAACAGACACTGCGAGGCATCACAGAACTGACACTTTCAGCCAGAAAAGCAATATATCAAAGACTGATGACAACACTTGACTTCGCTTGCCGGCCTTCTAACTCAAGGACACAATATTAGTGTTATTTCTTATATCAGTGCATTTTCCGTATGCTAAAGTAAGTATGTAGGTAGTTCATAATTTATGACCTCTTTTCCGGTCAATAACGAGAACACGCGCACAATAGCTGTAGTCATCACGACCACGGCCGCAAGAAACGACTGGCTACATGCGGCCCACAAAATCTTGAGTTTGAAATTAATGAAACGTGTCCCAATGATACATGACGTGGCAAAATATTGGAACCTTTTCTCTTGCAGTGAGGATGTTTTCTTTGTAGGAAACATCGGCTAAATATTGGAGAACATAAAAAATGCATATATAGACTTAAAAAAAAACTTAAAATCAACAACATGGTTTTATCGACGTTTCAAAGTAACCCATCAAAATTGTCGAATTGTGTTTCAAAGAAATATAGGAGTAATCTCTCCATATTTTTATCCATGTCTAGAGATTCCCAATTGGGATATTTCCAATTTTAAGATTCGCATTTCTAAAGATTCTTAATAATGTTTCCGAATTCCCATTTCTACAGATTTCTAATTTTACATTCATATTCCATGTACCTACTCCAAGTGTGAAGCCGCTCTCTAATTACAGATAGAAGTGTTGTAAAGCTACATATGTCCCCAATTTCCAACACACACTCCGCTCTGAACTCGAGAGTTATAACAACGTTATTGCTTTCAACATCGTTTCTCGCTATTAAAGTGCAGTGCCATAGAGCATCAAAGGGGTCATCGTAGAGACTTGAGAACTTTATAGCAGAGTTAGGATCTTCTAATTGCTTAATAATCGAATAAGGTACGGGTCAATCATTTAGGCCTGTTTTAACGTGTTTAAGATAGGACGTACCAAACAAATATTAACATAAGTATATACATATAATGAGCATGGTTGAATAATTTACTATGGAAGCTGTATAAGTATATTTCATAATTTAATACATTAATACTCCAGAAAAGCGATATTTTAGAATAAAACCAGTGGGCGGTCTTATCGCTCAAAGCGATCTTTTGCAGATAACCTTTGGATACATCATTACATTCTTTTTTTATAGAGATCGTTTATCAATTTAATAAGATTTGAATTTTCAAAATGGCTACTGGTCGAAAGTCCATAGGAAATCAGCCCAGAGATAGGTCCATTTTTTTGTTTTAAATAAATTAAATTGAATTGAATTATCATTTCAAAAATGTACAAAAATGTAATCCAATTTTTTTAGTAATATTAGCAAAACAGTTTTAACATCGGGGGACATCAAAGCGCATCGCCCCGCAACAGGCTTATCTCACAGCCTCGTACGAACTTTAAAAGTTTCAACTAAGTTATAACCTTTCCAATTGGTCGCTGAACGGGTAAAGGCTCGGGTCCAACGGACTAAAAGTTATGATGAACGATCTATAGTCTTTACGATAGTTTGATATACAGTGAACAATTTTACTTGGTAGGTACACAATATACATATATAGAGATCGCTTCAAGCGATAAGACCGCCCATTGTGCTACCATACTTAAGAACTGTGTTATTGTCTATTTCTTTAAATTGGTATACAATAAAGAGCTTTTCTATTTTATTCTATTCCAAATATCACAGCTTATTATAAACTTACTAACCCTAGCTATATAAGTCTGCGATAAATAAACAAATATGTATAAGGTAATAAATATATAATATAAGTATTAATACGTAAGTAATAACTAGTATTCTTTGCTAATACTATGGATCAACTTTCAGAGCGAGTGTGGCTCAGCGGGAACTCGTGCGCCTTTCAATCCAACGCACCTGGGTTCGAATCCCGAGTCGGCCCTGCACCAATGACTTATAGTTAAGTGCAGATTTTGTACGCTCGCTCTAAAACGGTGTAGGAAAACATCGTGATGAAACCCGCTTACGCGCTTTGGAGTGGTAGGCTCTGGCCGTGGTTGTAATGAAGAAATTAGTTGTATGGTTTGTAGTTGTTATATATATTAGATTTCCCTGTTTTGACTCCTTTTGAATGTTTAAAAGCCTCGAAGACACTTCGAAATGAAAGAAACAAGATTTCAAAAAAATAAATTGCTGCTGATATTCATTATTCATACTTAATCTCTGAAGAGGCCTTTTCTAATAATCTCTCTGGGATTTGAACTGTAATCTCTTTAGCTCTAAATTAACCCCATTCTAAGCCACTATTTAACTATGACACTATTAATTGCCTTAAACTTTAAATTAAAGATTTCTTAGTATTTCAGTAAACAAAACATCAAAACTAAGATTTTAGTAAATAGACTTTATAAACGATGGAGTAAATGCTAATAATCTATTTAAGAGAGAATTTACTAACTCTTATATTATTAAAAAAAACATAGTTGTGTGGTGGATGGAAATGGAATTTTTGAAATGGAAATTTATTTTTATTTTAAAGAAGTTTTTGAGTCTTATTTGAAGAATTATTTATTAAGTTATAACAAAAGTGAACATAATTTACAGCAAGCAATTTTCTAATTTTCTCAATGTCTCCTCAAGCGACGTGTATTGTAGTTATATTCTAAATGGTGCTAAATTGGCTATTTACATTTAGATAGGTAATTTCAATTTCGATGGATTCAATCATGCAGCTATAGGGTCTTAGCTGTAGGCGTCTAGCGTCTAGCCTAAAGAACTAACGCTTAATTGAACTTAGGCCCGTGAGCGCAGTCAGGATTACATTCAGAGGGAGGTAATGTCACAAATATTATAAAGAAAAGGGTATCGGGGGAACGTGAGAAGAAAACTAGATTTGAAAAGTATTTTCACACTAATATTATAAATGCAAAAGTTTGTGTTAGTGTGTTTGTGTGTAAGTATGTAAGTGTGTTTGTTATCTCTTTACGTCGCTAAACTGCTTTGGATGAATTTTGATATGGAGATAGCTTATGCGCTGGATTAACACATAGGATACATATCCCGGAAAAACGAACAGTTTCCAAGGGAGCAACTATAAATCGAATTTTACGCGGGTAAAGCCGTGCGGCGCAGCTAATTTTTATATAAAAGGGTAGAAAACAAGCGTAAGAGCGTTTGAAGGTGCGCGTTCAGTAAACGCGGTTCACCGTCGCCTATAGACATTTGCAATACCAGAAGCATTACCGATGCGTTTTAGTTAATTTTACATCGACAGCTTCTATGATATTTTGGGTGATCAATTTCACTCATAAGTCATAACAGAAGGGTTCAAGTTAAAGACAAATATAATGTGTGCATATTTCCCTACATATAGGGATAAAGATAGTAAAAGACCAGTATTAATAAAGATGCAAAGATTTTTTACGACTGCGTTAATGGTGGGGATATTTTCAAGTCAACTATGTAGTCCCCTCTTTCTCGCTGAAGCGGTTGCGGCGGATGCGGCGTTTTGTAGATGCTTTTTACTCGGTTTTAGGGGTTAGGCGTAAATATCACTCGTTCATTCAAAACATTTCTTAGGTGCGCTGGAATGAAAATTTAAATGTGTGTGTGTATAGCTGAAGACCATACGAATCAACATATTTTTTATTTTTTTACCTGATAGACAAACATTTGACCTCAGTCTCACGTGATGTAACGTGATGACGCGGTCGGCAATAGATCATGCTTGCCTAGAAGATACCGATTCACTCGTGACTTACCACTACACTTAGACACCTAGATTATAAGAATCGGGAAACAGTGATGCCGTTGATGCTAAGTTGTTGATGCCGTGATGCTGGTATGGTGTTCCATTCCTTATGGCTGTTTTTATCATGAAAGTTGAAGCGAAACGCTTTTTTACATTTCGAGAGAAGAACATTTGAACGCCTGCCTCCGCCCATCCTTAGACGGCTTATACTTTAGTTTGCCTGAAGTGCTTAATTTCACCAACAAATTAATCAAACCGATCACCTTCACAAGTTTCTGCAGAAATTTGATTTTGACAGAACATTAATTAAATTCACCGATTCGTCATTGTTTGCACAAGACGAATATTGTTACCGTCTTCTCGGAAAGGTCAAGCGGTCGAACGTAAACAATGCGAAGTAATTCCTTACTTAGAAACTAACTTTAGAACCAAAATTTAATTCAATAAATGTAACCTCCTAGTCTGGGTGACGGAGACGATCAAAGACAAAATAATTTTATTATTATAGGCTGCGCTTCGCAGTTTTACCAGCGGTTTCAAAGTATGTAAGTAGCCCTATGTCTTTTTCCAGGACCTAAAATACTACATATCAAAATCCGTTCAGTAATTTTTGCGTGATGAGTAACAAACATCCATCCATCCTCCCGAACTTCCGCATTTATAATATTAGTAGAAAGTAGGATAGTATATAGGTCTCACAGACAGGCATAGACTAAAATATATTTAAAGGAATTATATGGACATTCCTCCTGCGCGCACAAAGCGCTGCGCTTCCACTTTTATTATGCGCTCTGCTAACGAGTGGAACTCCCTGCCAGAGTCAGTCTTTCCCGATAGCTACAATCTAGGAATCTTCAAGTCTCGAGTGAACAGGTATATAAGCGTGCTAGAACGTCGACCGCATTGTCGCTTACCATCAGGTGACAGTGGTCAAACGCAATCCAATTCCCAATCCTATCTATAATAATATTATGAACGCGAAAGTTTGTATGTATGGATGTATCTTTGTTACCCTTTTAGCAAAAACTACCAAACCGATTTTGATGAAATTTGGTATGTAGGTACTTCAGGACTTAGAATAACATATACTTTTGGAATAGCATATAGGCTACTGTTTATCCCGGGAAGCCGCGGGTGGAAACGCGGGGCGCAGCTAGTAAATAAATAAATAAATATTTTTTTTATTTTGTTCCGTATCGTGCGCAAGCTGCTATATATTATTTTTATCAGTGAAGTCTGAAGCCGTTGAATGGTTTGACATAATTAGTCTTTGGAATAACAGAAATAGTCAAGCGAGTTTTGAATAAGTTTTTTTTTAGTAGAATATTGTTTAGATGTTTAGATGTAATAACATCCTATAATATAATAAATATATCGATTTATCATTATTCTATCATAATACATTGGTATATGTACTCCAGACAGCTAAATATAGAGAACTCGAGTATGAATGTAATGAAATATAATATATATTGCCAATTTTCTGGTTGGTTTCATTTGATTCGTACTATATGGTATTTTTGGAAACTATCTAAGAGCACTGACTGGGGCTATATGCCTGTAACAAAGAAACTAAATATTACCCTGTAATGTCACAGTTCGCAAACGAACATGAATTCGTCAAGAGCATTACAGGCTACAGTTTGCTTTATCTTGACTCTACGTAGAGCAAACTTTACAAAACAAATTTAATTGTAATACCTCTTCAATACATTTTCTCTTTAGCACAGACTAACAGATTACCCCTAGCGGGAATCGAAACTGACACCTGCTTATTTAAATGCCTTCAAAACACAACCACTATACCATATAGAGACTGTCAATAATAGACGCTTGATTGAGGCAATTGGCTTATTATGGGGCCAATTTATAAAATACCGACATAATGCCATATCCGCCCCTTTAAATTAAATTCTAGCCACCCACGCCACGCTTTGAAATCGTGATTCGATTTCACCGTGCTGATTGAATTTGTTTCGTGTTTGGTTCGCTAAATTATCGTTTGACCTTACATGTTTTAATAAAAAACTCGGCCCTTTGTTTCTCGCCATAAAAAATGTTTTAATTTGACGTCAATATCAATTCAGTTAAGCCTATTACTGATAGGTCTAGTCTGTCAGTTACGTCGAATTCCTTAGTTACCACATGCTTGGCCTAGGTACGCGTACTCGGAAGTGGCGAGGTTTGCCTAGTTATTAGCACTGTGGTTGCAACCAAAACTTAATTTTATTTTGGTTAGCCCAAACAAAATAAAATTAAGTTTTGGTTGCACAAAGCTATTGCTACAAAATAATTTGACAATTGTGTATAAAAATGGCAATTAAAAGCTTCCACAAATAATGGCAGGGTAGGAGGGTCATACATGTCCAGAGAAAAATGATTAAGTAGGATAAGCTATACTGTAAATACTAACATTGATATGAGAAAATTGTTACTAACAAATTATGGATGAGTCCGACATAAATTAATTTATTATTATATGATTATTATAATAACAGTTAACTAGGTAATTAAGAGTGTTTACAACTAAATAAAGAAAGAAGAAATGCGATATGGCACCATGCAGTGCCATTTACAAATTGCAATGATTTGGAAGTAATGACGTTAGGGCTTTATTCACCGCTGCCAAACTGCTTGTGAATAGATCGATATTGGAATGCTCAGACTTCACAAGCTTATTAAATGCTACAGCAGAACGTAGAAGATGAGAGTTCCTCCGGTAGGTGGTGCGGGCGAAGGGTACATGCAATAAGTTTTTAGGTCTTATATTTTTTACATTTATGTTTGTACCTAAGTGTAAACATACACTTTACGTGTCTGACAGGGTTTCAACACTCAGAGCAGCAATTGCTCTGAAATGTGTAAGACACTTTAATCTTGTATACTTGGGTCGTCATATTTTTGTAAGCTAATAACAACTATTCTACCCTCTCCACGCACGCAGGCCTAAATTAACATAATTAATTATATATATTTGTGTGTTTACAAGGTATATTATTGAATATTTGCACGCAACCTGGCCTGAGGGTTGGGCTTGTTTATGATGAGTCCGTAGAGGCTACAATTGCCTGGACACCATTCATACTCGTTTGATTTATGCTGCCCTACACTCATACGCGTTGTTACACAATGGTTTATGATATCTAATGCCCTAGGGTTGACAGTGACTGATGGATGATGGAGAAACAGTTCGCTACAAAAGGTTTTGATTAAGGATTTTATGGATAGGACGTGCGCTACATGGAAGATAAATATAAATAAATTTTATTTGCTAAACATGTATCAGAAACCTTATATATTTAGTCAAATATCATTTATTAAATAGGCACAAAAGTGCACTTTTAATTTAGTGTGCGGTACAACATGTTTTGCCTACGTACAAATAGAAAGGCGGAATAGAATCTTGCCAAAGTGTGTCATTACTAGCTGCACTCCGCGGTTTTACACGCGGTTTCCTGGGATGGAAAGTAGCCTATGTCTTTTTCCAGGACCTGAAGTATCTTTACCTATACCAAATTTTATCAATATCTGTTAGTAGTTAATGCGTGATTGAGTAACAAATATCCATACATCCATACTAACAACTTTCGCATTTATAATATTATATAATATACTTACATATAATATAATAGGAAGTGTGAGTGTGATTTCATTAAATATAAATATAAAATAACACAAACGAGTCATACAATTAATGGGAGAATGCCCATATTACTAAAAACAATTCTACACTCTACTTACTGAACCTAAACTAACTACCTACTTACAATGAAAAGCATTAAAGGCCTATGGGTATAGCCCAAATGCTCCAGCCCACTAAAATAAAACACGATATTGTTATTTTATTACTTAGTCAATTTATTTTTATTACTATTAGTGAAAGGATTTTTAGAATCAGAATAAATACCTCCTACACACACTAAGATTATAAACAATATAAAATATTAACCTTTATTAAATATTAATAGGTACAGATTAAGCCACTTGTTCGAGAGTGGTCATCGATCATGTATAGTATAGACACCTAAGTGGGTACTTCTGTATTTAGTAATCCAGTTTGAAGGGCACTGTGGTCAGAGTAATTACCTATCAGGCATATGAGTCTCTTTGCGATGAGCTTTGTGAAACGCTATGCGTTGCTAAGTAGCTAGGTAAGTTCAAAGTGGTACTTAGACTAGTAACTATTAATTTATTTGTGGTGTTATTACAAAGTTGAGAGCATTTTCGACGAAAACCAGCCCTCCTCAAGCCAAGGTCAGCCCCTACCCATATGTCCCTCAAGCGTCAATCGTATTGAGCTCAGATTAAGGTAAAGATTCATTGCGACGTCTTGTTATGCCATATATTGTCCCATGAATGTTTAACTACAAGAGTTATCGTATTATGGTGTAAATTAATAAGATTAATTCTATTTCTTGCCTGAATCGACAATAATTAGATCGTATCTCATTGGTCGCTGTGAAGCTATTCCTTAATTTGAGCTGAACGAAAAAATCCTTTTAACTGTTGCTGCGCCGGCGTGAAAAGGTTACAAACATACACTTACACACTTACATAGAAACTTTCACATTGGCGCTTGAGGGACATTTGGGAAGGGGCTGATCTATTTCAAAATTAACAAGATCCATCGTCTATTTTTGTTCCTCCCACTTGTTCTTATATTAATGAGTATTTTGTTTGATCTCATCAAAAAGCACTTCGCTTCTTTGACATTATTTAGTGTGGGTGGTAATAACAGACGTTTTCAGTAAATGTTGAGTAAAGCTACGTTACGAAAATCCTATTTTCTATTAATATTATAAATATACGAAAGTTTGTTAGTATGGATGTATGGATGTTTGTTACTCAATCACGCATTAACTACTGAACGGATATTGATGAAATTTGGTAGGTTTCATCAAAATCCGTGCAGTAGTTTTTGTGTGATTGAGTAACGAACATTCATCCATCCATCCTCACAAACTTTCGCCGCGCGGTTTGACCCCCTCGCGGGTTTTCTATTAGGAGCTGTTCGTTTTTCCGGGATAAAAATTATCCTATGTGTTAATCCAGCGTATAAACTATCTCCATTTGAAATTTCATCCAAATCCTTTTAACTGTTGCTGCGCCGGCGTGAAAAGGTTACAAACATACACTTACACACTTACATAGAAACTTTCGCATGTACATATAATATTAGTGTGATGACTGATTATATATATAGAGCGAGTGTGGCTCAGTGGGAGAACGTGCGACTGTCATTCCGACGCACCCGAGTTCGAATCCCGCTGGCCTCGCACCACTGACTTTCTTAAGTTATGTGCGGATTTAACACTCGCTCTAAAAACGGTGACGGAAAACATCGTGAGGTAACCGGCATGTCCAAGAATTTATCACAAAAATTCAAGGACATGTGACATCCACCAACTCGCACTGGGCCAGCGTGGTGCATTATGGCCCATACTCTCTCTATGAGAGAAGGCCCGTATCCCAGCAGTGGGAACGTGATGGGCTGATGATGATGACTGTTAATCAGTCATCATCATCAGCCCATCACGTTCCCACTTAACTGTGATAGATGGGATTTATTATATGAACTTACTAAAACTATTTACAAGGCTTTATAAATAAAAAATACAGAACTATAAGACTAGACAAGACTGGTCCTCGCTTCGGGGCGATCTTAGAGCTGGCGCGTACTTCACCCAAAATTAAGCCTTTTAATAGAAAGTTACAAGGGGCAACACCGCCAGTATTCTGGGAACCCTACCGCACGGTGGCGATCTACACGTGTTTGCTTTATAGCTGTGATATACTTAAATAGAAATATAAAAATAATTTTACGAAGCCTTTTAATTGAAGGCTTTGATGATTGAATTACATTAACACTTTTTCGCCTGTAATTAAAGGCCACCTTTCTAATTAGAGGATAAAAAATGCACATTTATAACAACAAACTACAAAGGAGATACTTTTATAACCCTTAAAAACAACCTACCTATTAATTTTAACAAATTAAAACTTTAGACCGTCAAGCTTTTTATTCACCCCTACAGCGTGGGTACACTTTACTATAATACACTAGCTGCGCCCCGCGGTTTCACCCGCGGTTTACCGTGATAAAAATTAGCCTATGTGCTATTCCAAGTCCTAAAGTACCTACATACCAAATTTTATCAAAATCCATTCAGTTGTTTTTGAAACAAACATACATCCATACATTCTAACAAACTTTCGCGTTTATAATATAGTAGGATTTAGAGATATCCTGAGTACAAGAGAATATATAAGCACCTAGGTATACGTAGGTAAAGTACAAGAGAATATCCTGAGAAAACTAGCATAAAGTTCGTCAGTAGGTACATGTTGTAGTCTTTGAATTCAATGACTTTCTCATTAGTGAATACTTTCTCACTAGTATATAGATAGATATATAACTCTAATACTTATAGGTATTTGTGTAAAATTTACCTCTTATAAACAACGGGTGACCAACGAGCTTGCGCTTACCTCGGCCAACGAATTAGCCTGGCTATTCACGAAAAGCAGATCAACAACATAATTATGCCGGAGTACATTTAGTTACCCATGTGCTTAAAGCTTGGGAGAGTTCACACCACTGGAGTTTTTTGTGACCTTTCCAAGGCTTTTGACTGCGTAGAGCACTACTCTGATTGGTAAATTCGACCACTACGGAATTCGTGGAACTGCTATGGATCTTGTAGAGTCCTACCTAACTGACAGGCAGCAAAAAGTTGGTATAAATGACGTCACTTCATCCGGATCTTTAGTCAAAATGGGTATACCACAGGGTTAAATTTTAGGGCTGTTCTTGTTCTTAGTGTACGTAAATGACTTACCTTTTATGGTGAAAGACCTTGCAGATATTGTACTTTTTACGGATGATACATCGATAATCTTTAAGGTAGATAGAAAAGATAGTGAACTAGTACACGTAAATAATGTATTAGATATTGTTTCAAATTGGTTCGCTGCCAACAACTGGTTACTAAACGCGAAAAAGATGAAATGTTTAAAGTTCTCTTCGCCTAATGTTAGACATGTAGAGCCAAAGGTAATGCTTAATAGTGATAAACTCGACTCAGACAAGGCGACGGTATTCCTAGGTATAGGCATAGACTCTAAGTTGCTGTGGGGTCCTCATATCGATGCTCTATCAGGAAAACTTAGTTCTGCTGCATACTCGGTTAGTAAAATTAGCCAATTAACGAATATAGCTACGGCTCGGTTAGTTTACTTTGCAAACTTCCACAGCTTAATGTCATATGGCATTTTGCTGTGGGGGTCTGCCGCGGATATAGAAGCTATTTTTATTTAACAAAAGCAGGCGGTTCGTGCTATTTATGAGTTGGGTCCTCGCGAATCATTAAGAGAAGTTTTTAAACAAATTAATGTAATAACTTTACCTTCTCTGTATATTTATGAAAAGATAATGTATGTTCGTAAAAATATGCACAAATTCAAGGTGAATAGTGTCCACCACAACATAAACACGAGAAATAAGGATAGAATTGCAGTACTTAGATTTTGACTGAGTAAAACGAATAAGTCCTTCATGGGCAATTGTGTACGTTATTACAATAAAATTCCAAAATGTATAACGGAGCTCACAGAAAGAAGATTCAAATTGAGTGTGAAAAATATTCTAATGAAAAAAGCATACTATACAGTTACTGTTAGTAATTACATAGAAGACAAAGATGAATGAAACATTCCGCTTCTGCCAAGTAGCCAACTGGCACATAAGAAAAATAATATTGTCAAAAACTAACATAAAATATTGTAACAAAAGTTCAAAAGCCCTCAGTTTCTTGCCGTATCTTCTGAGTTCTTTTTCCGATACGGTGGTAGAGCCATTGTAATAATTAACGTTCATAAGTGCGTCTGTGACGACAAAATTGAAATAAAGACCTTTTGAATTTGAATTGAATTCAATTCAACGAGTTAACGTCGCCAGCTTTTTGGGCACCTTACCCGCAAACGGCGACCTAAATTCTGTTTTTATCTTTAAAATTAAATTTACTTTTTAATTTTGTTGTAGGTTAGTTTAGTCATTATTTCTGTATATATTTATAAATAATTGTATTTTTGGTAGTTAATTGTATTTTAAAGAATTAAAATAAACATGTAGGTATCTTTTTTCAACAGGTACCGCATAGCATTTCAAGAGACGCTGCTCTGCCGCCACGTGGTCCGCCGCCGCGACTCGCGTGTGACCTGTGACCACACCATCTGCCGTGACGTCACACCGCTCCCCAGCATCATATCGAGTCGCGACATGAATCGAGAATCCAGGAAATCATTCATAAAAGTCGATTTTGTCAAGGACCCATCCCCTTTGTGTATCGGCCAGGAAAATGAAGATGGCGTCGACTTTAAAACTTTTTCCATTTCGTGAATCCTATTACGGAATTGAAATTGAAATTGTCCAATGATTTTTTTAAATAATTATTTTATTTGCATAAAAGTTTAACAGATCATTTTTGAATGCATAGGCTCCCGAACTAGTTATAAACTGTGTTTCGGGTGCCAGTGGCTTCTCCCATCTAGATGTATTTAATGTAGGTAAAAAAAATAACAATAACAATGTATTGTACAATTGTAACATTTAACAATATAATTGTATTGTTAACAACATCATTGTTATCAACGACCCTGGCTTCACGCTGTGAAAATATAAATATATTAGGTTCCTATATACCAACCCTTCTCACCCATATACCTCCTCTTAAACTCTTCTCAACAAATTCTCTGAATGGTGAAGAAACCCTATCAAAATCCATTAAATAAGTCTAGAAGTACCTACTATAAGATACTATAGAAGTATTTAGCGAATAAATCGACTTAGTTTAATAATATTTATAGATTTCGTCAGACTCTTTGTACCTGTAAAAGTTTCAATTATTTTTATAGAATCTCTAACATAAGATATATTTTTGTTTGCCATAATTACATAACATTGTTAATTAAACTTAGAAATATAGTATAGGTACGTAGTAATGTTTAGTTTTCTTTGGTATAGGTACATAAGTCTAGATTGTAATGTACTCATAGAAGTTGTGTTACGAAGTAGGTAGGTATTATGTACACCACCAAACACCACAAAACAAACCGCATTATTTCTTATACCTGTTCTATCCATCTAAAGGTTGTCTGGAAGAAATCGCTTTAAGTGATAAGGCCGCCCATTGTACCTCAAATTGATGTTTTTTTATGTAACTGATTGACGAGACGCGAGCTGGTCGTTTGCCTGATGGTAAGCAATACGCCAGCCCATAACAATAACAGCAACACCCAGAACTTTGTTTTGCAAAATCATGCGCGGCGCTGCACTGCGCTCGTCACCCTGACACAATTAGCTGTAAAGTCTAATAATGCCCAGTAATTTCACTGGCTACAATGCCTTTCAAACCGGAACACAGTAATGCTTGCGCACTACTGCTCAGCGGCTGAATAACTGGCAAAGCGGTTTTTTTTTTAGGATTGTGTCTTTATTTGGTATGCAATAAAGTGTTATTGTATTGTATTGTATTTAATTACTGGTCTGATATATCAGACTTTGTCACGGGGTGATGAGCGCAATGCAGTGTTACGGAGTACTTTCATGGTATTAAAAGTTTTGGGTGGCCCTGCGATTGTAATAGGCAAGCGTGACGTTTACCATCAGGCGGCTTGCTCGTCTCACTGCTCAGTCGCATAAATAAAGAAAAAAGAAAGAAAGAAAAAACATTTATTCCGGACATCACACAACATTACACTGAACACACTAAAATAAAGACAAAACGGCGGCGGCGCGGGCGGTGGAAGCGATTTCAAAGCTCCAACCCCGATTTCTATTTCATTTAATTTGTTTTGATTGAATCTGTTTGATCGGTGAAGTTGAAGAGATCTTTGTACTGATAATGAACGACAAAGGGAAAGATGCAAACTTCAAAATCTTTAACTTATCCTACCAAGTTAGGAGCTCTGGATTTTTGCCGTTTTTATAGATAATGGTACGGAACCCTTCAAGCGCGAGTGCGACTCGCACTTGGCCGGTTTTTTATTCGTTCAAGCAGTTACATTATCGTGTAGTTTACATTTATGTACATATGTAGGATGTATGTAGGAAAGTATCTCTACATCTTTTTACATTTCCTGTTCCGGTGTTTTTATTAGGTTCATATAATTATTATTATTATTAGCCATTTATGTCCCACTTTAGGTTAGTATAATACTATAATATTACTACTAGAGACCCGCCCCGACTTCGCACGGATGCGATTTACTAATGTAGTGAAATTTTTTAATGTACGTTTCATTGAATTAACTCTACTATACAAAAACTTAAATATAATTTATTGTACATATTAACCTTCCGTAAAAAATCACTAAATGACGGTGAAAACCGTATCAAAATCCGTTGCGTAGTTTAGAAGAAGTAAGCGGAGAAACAGAAATGAGGATGCGGATAGCGACTTTCTTTTATATTGTACTATTTAGAGATGTAAATACTATATCTCCTTCATCTTCGGTCTTCAGGGTTTTTGAATACTTCATAAAATATCTACCTATCTAAATATTCTTAAGAAATGTATATATTTTGTAAATAAAGTTACTTTTCTATACGTATATTGAAAATATGAAAATTAATTTAAATGTCGAGATTTTGGTGTGTATTTAAAAAAAACTGTTGTAATTAATATTCTAATAACGTTTTAGAAGTTGTTTGTAAGTTTGACATTTTCGTTTTCTGTGCTTGTGTGTTTATATTTCATTAATTAATATTAAATTAATTAATTACAAGGTAAATGCTCTAGACATATTAATGTAGAGTCGTTCGGCTTCGTTAATGAATAAGTTTAATTAAATTACAAAACTGTATGAAATGTCAATTTGTTTCATTTTAGTCTTCTTCTTCGTTAATATCTATCTATCTATCTCCGTCTAACTGATTTTGATGTAACTCATGCTACCAAATCCTGTAAATCACATTAAAATCCGTTCAGCAGTTTTCGAGTCAAACAAACAAACAGACAATAGTTCTAAAAATCTAGTTTAGTACCCTCTAAAACTAAATAGTCGATCCCTGTTGGTTTTAATAAAGTGTAGATAGATAGATGAACGCTTTATTGTAAATAATAAATTAAAGGCATTACATAAAAACAATTAAAGAATTTGGCTTAGTAACAGTTTTATAAATAGTATGGATTACAAATATTACTATATTATATAGGTACGAGGTAGGATTTCTGTGATTTATACCTACTCTAATAGAAAAATAGAAATCGATCAAAATGGCATCTAACTGAAACATATTGATATTAATTAATCGAATACAATGTTGTATACCTTCATACTTATTTATTTGTATCTAACTTACTTTACGTAATTGAGTCAGCTCCACTTAGAAAGAGTTCTTAAATTAAGTCGGAGTGTAGGTTACTAATAGAACAATCCTGCCCGGCCGGAGGGCAGTAAGTACCTATATAATGAAACTAGGCCGATATTTCTTCTAAAAATGGACTGCGTAGCAAAGAAATTACTGGTATCCGAGGGCAAAATGTTTTCAATTAAAAATAACGACGGATTTATAACAATACAGAAGAAAGTTTTTTCATACCTGCCTGTTTACTCACACGTCCCTCAAGCGACAAAAGTATACCGTGTTGAGCTCAAATTAAGGTACAGCTCCATCTGCTTGGCTTAGTACCAACCCAGCCAAGCAGATGCCTGTGTGGCTTTTACATTAGGTAGCTGCGCAGCGTTGCAAGGCTAACGTAACGTAACCGATGAAGAAACACCATAGAAGCGGGCGACCGCCTGCGTCAAGGAATTTGAACCAAACCATGTCATCCATCTCGCGCTATAGTAACGTGTAATTGAATGACGAGACGAACATGTCCTACAAGTGAAGTTAAGAAACACACTTGTACAAGCCCAGGACATTGCTATGCAAAATCCTATATTATCCCTTCATAGACGCTTCAAAATATGCCACGCAGCCTATGCACCCTAGCGTATTAAACTTTGTCCACGAAACGTATTGCAAAGGAAAGTTTTCAGTCATTTGTGTCAATGCCACTCAACGAGGAGGACGTTATTTTGGCTTACTACCACATCATATGTATTGAACGCATCCGTACATAGAAAGGAATATCAATTGTATATTGTTCGTAGCTGCAAAGGAATTATCAGAAGACGATAGTGTATTCTGAATATACTTTAAATAACAGCGCCACTATACCGTTCAAACACAATGTCATACTACGTAAGTAATAGTAAGTATTCTTTGGTCATACTAAGTAAATAATTCAATGGTCTGAATATAAATCTTAAATTCTTTATGATGATAAGTGTCATTTATACAGATGCGCCGAATATTCGTTTGGTATTGGGTATTCGGCATCTTTTCCACTATTTTTTCTATTTATTTTCCTCTATATTTTTTTGTATTCGGCCGAATTATTCGGTTTTGTTGCCGAATATATTCGGTTCAAGCATTTCTATTTTCTTGGCTACATGATATTATTATGGTGTAGAACCAGGCCCTAGCGCAACTCGCACTGTAGGTACGAAGCTACAAGTACATAGCCGGACACCGACGGTGGGTCGCGCGTCGTTACACGTGCCCCGTCAGAAGAGATAAGAGCTATGCGATAGAAAGAGAGGCGCTCTGTGGGTTAATATGACTGGTAGGTATGCAGCGCTACGCGAGCTGAATTGAATTGTATTGCGTCAGTTATGACGCAATACCGAATAATTCGGCCGAATATCCGGTTATTCGGTGAAACCACTATTCGGCGCATCTCTAGTCATTTATATAATTCAAGAGCTCCCATAATTGAATGCCAACGCCTATCAAATTGAGTACGGAAATAACGGAACTTTGCTACATATTTTGTAAACTAACAGGTAGATTGTGAATTAGAAGGTTAATTAAGTAGGTAAACAAGTACTAACGTACGTAGGTATAGTTAAACAACTTAATTAACCTTCTAATTCACAATGTACCTACGAGTATTAGTACCTAGGTATCAGTAGTTTTAGATGCGGAAAAATCAGGCTTTTCTTTACGAAACGGTCCTTGGTATAAGGCAAAGCACAGGTTTATGATACATAAAGCTGAGATCTTGACTTATCTATCTTCTTATATGAGTGTTAAATCCCTCTTGGACACAATCTGCCTTGGCCGACATTGAAGTTTTAAATAGAATCCGGACCCAAGTCGGCCGTATTAACAAGGAAAAATTGGCAGGTGGAGTTACAGCTCAGATAGTGTATGTGAGTGCGGTGTCTCTCCCCAGACTACAGCCATAGTTTTCTTTGCTCCGGCACACCTTTTGTCTTGCCATGCGTGTCCTGGTACCTGTACACGCGACGACCTGTACAATGCCGCGGACAATGCCGTGCTTGTGGCGATAGTCCGAATAAATATAAAGCCGAAGGTTCGACTCGCTAAGAAGAAGTATTAAATGTATCACTTTAATACCTACTTTTCTAAACACCAAGTAATTTTCATGACGTTAACTTTTTGTACGTTATCGCGTCAAAACAATTTACTTTACTTAGGTTTGTACGTAGACACTGCAAACTTATATCATTTGGCAGCGTAAAGTTTTCTCGTTTCCAACTTTAAGTTTTGATAGTAGGTACCGAGATACTTTACTACGCGCACACGCGTACTTACACTAATGGACTTTATAGGGTCTTAACTCACCAGGCCCGAAAGGAAACCTCGCTTATTTGTTCTATATTGAACTGCTTCGTCGCGTCGCCGCGCCATGAAGTTTTCTTTAGATAATTTTGGTGTTCTCCTTTAACTTATCAGTTTAACCTGTCAGTTATGTAAAAAAGGTAATAACTTAGCAACCCTTTGAGGTAGGCTTGTGTAGATTGTTCTTTTATTCTAAGTACTTAGTTTGCTTTTCATTATAAATATAAACGGCTACACTCACGTTATACCTAATTGTGTCGAAATAACTCTAAAGCGTAAACTCCCGGAAGAAGGACATCCTAATTGTCCGAAACCTGGTCGGAGTTATTCCGACACAAACACAACGTGAGTGTAGCCGTTTATATTTATAATGAATATTTCGACTCACGATAGTTTCCAAACCTTAGTATGCTTTTGTTAAAAGTCTGGATTACCTATTATGTCTCTGCTTGTATTATAACGAACATAACGAGCAACATGACCACGATCACCACTTGGATGGATGTGATCAAAAGGTCATCTTGCAATATCACTTAAAACTGAGTTGAAAAGTTCTGTGTGGAAATTTTAAGTCTAAGGTTGTTAATTTTGATTTTTGCTTGAATATGTTCAATGGCGTTAATAGATACCATGGGTACGTAGCTAGTACCTATACACTAACCTATTTTTCAGTAGGACCCGCCAACGGTTGCAACAATAGATTATTCTTTGTATCCGTCCAAATTAAAACCATTTGGAAAGTCTATTAAAATAACTGAGAGGCTTAAAATAACCACGTCGTAACTTAATTAAACAATGCATGTTTAAAATTAATTGCTTTCCATTTCAGTAGTTACATTTAATTATTATTTTAAATTATTTATTTATTCTATTATTCATTTATTAATTGCATTCATGTACATTAATTTAACATGTAGGTCTTAAATTAAATATACTTACATTACAATATTTACGAAATATCCAATATCAATCAAGGCTTATCTTGTTTTCTCACCTTGGCAAACAATAACTTGAAAGGGTGATTCACCCTGATAAGGTATATACTAATTAACAAAGCCCTTTGATGGTTCAAGATGTCAACGACATGGCTGGCTGAAAAGTTAATCAATTACACATTGAATCCGACCATTGCTCTGATAGAAATCTCTAAGACAGAAATAGTTATTGGGACGCATTCGGACGCTTTAGTTGGCAGCTGGAATTTCATTAATCAGTCCACATTATACGTTTTTAAACTAACATGGTCACTGACACTAGAATTTGATTTCAAAACAAAAGAAATACATGGTAAATATCCCGTTTCTAAATCAAATTCCAGTCCACATTAGCTCCTAGTCTTGTAAAGCAGTTTCAGATTAGCGTTTTTTTCTGCGCGTATACGGTCGGCATACGCGCTTAGGTACACGAGCGCTACATTTCGCATTTCGAAAAACAGAACTCGCGTACACGGGCTTATTTCAGCGTGTTTGCTCGTACCGGTGTTGGTGGTAGTGGTGAGTCAGTATCAACATGGGTGGAGCTAATACGAGCTTATAAGCGCGCCAACGCTCATGCGAGTCGCGCGTGTGGCAAAAGGCGCCTATACGCACCTACATGCGCTTCCAAAAACGAGCTTATACGCGCGTATAAATTACTGGTCTGAAACCGCCCTTAGTATCGAAAGATTTATAGACAAAAAGACAATTATTATAAAATTTAATTAAGTCTTAATAGCTGTACTTATCAGGGATGGTTTACCCGAAGTGCCTCCGGCTCCGGACCGGATGCTTTTCAAGCAATTTTAATCTCTAGACTCAATGAAAACTCCTCTAATTTGTATTCAGATTGTAAACCATACCTCGGCAACGGCATTCATATTCGCATCACGCTTCCTTTTCAAAGAGAAAAGCTTTCTATTGAAAACGTACTTAATCGCTTCTTAATATATCTAGAATAGGAGGTAATAGGGGACATGAAAATGATGACCTTTTGCAAATATGCCTGAATTTAAATAATAATAAAAGCATGTCTGTAATTTCGATAATGCCCCACTTCAACGGAAGTATAAATAATAAACATAACTTTTGTCTAAAGGAAGTTAATAGCGTTATATCAAACCTATCAAATCCTCCTATTTTCGGAAATCCGTAGGCAGCAAACAAAAGTAATATAATGGTCCAACAAGGACTATTTCCTTATTGATTAAGATACAGCCGATTATATACTTTATTACTTTTTCATTAGGTACAAAATTGACAATAAAATCTAAACAAAATGAATCAAAGTTACGGATATCCTTTTATTCCTCAACTGCTAAAACTTTACATAGGTACATGAAGATACATATACATAAGTACATATATACATAGGTACATGAAGGTACATGATTTTTACCTTTAGTTTTGCTTGATCTGTTAAAAATCCGTATCGTATCTGTAGATCTTACGACTCCAAGACATAAAATACTTAATATAGTAGGTACAAGTACTAGTACCTACTAGTAGTGACTAGTAGTCACTAGACTACTGGTAGTGACTATTTAATTAAAATTTCGGCCTGACCGGAAAGACTGACCGGATTGTGCATGATCTTCATCAGTTATCCCTTAGTTCTTGTAAAAGTTTTATGTAAGAATATTTTTCTCTTTGTCGAAGCCACTTTTTAGCCTCCAATGTCCTATTTTTTATTTTCTAGATGAAATATGAAATAAACATTAATTAGACATAACAAAATAGCATTGCA
Source organism: Petrophora chlorosata (assembly GCA_951640565.1). Lineage (NCBI taxonomy): Eukaryota > Metazoa > Arthropoda > Insecta > Lepidoptera > Geometridae > Petrophora > Petrophora chlorosata. The sequence goes on along the minus strand of OX621203.1, from coordinate 7,299,544 downwards.
AAAAAATGCAAAAAATAAAAATATTGCATTACTCGTGGTAGGTCTCTCGTGGAAGGCCGCTGTAGGTACCACAGCTTTGCCAGTTGTTCTGCCACCAAGCAGTAGTGCGCAAGCATTGCTGTGTTTTGCTTTGAAAGGCCAGCAAAATTACTGGGCATATGAGACTTAATATCTGATGTCTCGGGGTGATGAGCACAATGCAGTCATTGCTACGCAGTGCTTTTTATGGTATGGTTTTAGGTGGCACTGCAAATGTTATGGGCAGGCGTGGCGCTTACCATCAGGCGAACGACTTGCACGTCTCACTATTCAATTCCATAAAAAAAGTAACCAACTTCACGGAAGCAAACGAGATGTAAACAAGGTTAGTATCTACTGCGCTCAGTTCCGGGATGTTTAGTTAATCTGTTACAATTGGACTTTACCAACTTCGCGAAGTTCTCGACAGTCTGTTAAAGCGTTCTATTTGATTTGCTTTAAAACACGAAGGGAACAACCAATTCGATTTCAAGACGGAGGACAGCAAAGTTAACAAATTTAAAAAGGGTTCATTGGGTTCGCAAGGTTAAAAAACACCATCCATCCTCATTTTCACAGACTTTCGCATTTATTGTATTTTTTATTTATTATTAATGATCTTCTCTCGTGAGGGTGTGTGGCCAACCCTGGTGTTGGAGTTTTTAGACCGCCTGAAGGCCTCCGACATGACCTAACGAATGTTGTCCAGAGAGCAACCGGGATCGACGGCTTAACGTGCCCTCCGAAGTACGGTAGCGCTCAGATGTAAATACCACACAAACGGTAACCCATCCAAGTTGTGACCGCTGATCTGTTACGAACGGCTAGGCGAGCTACGCTACGAGCGCCACATTATTAATTATTAATGATGATTTTATTATTAACTAGCTGCGCTTCTCAGTGTCCCGGAATAAAAAGAAGCCTATGTCCTTTTCCATGTCCTAAAGAACCTACACACCAAATTTCATCAAAATCCGTTCAGTAGTTTTTGCGTGATTGAGGAAGAAACATCCATCCATCCATTCATCCCCACAAACTTTCGCATTTATAATATTAGTAGGAAGTATAAATAATTTTTAGAAAAAAACAAATACCGACTTCAATGTATCTTCGAAGTCCAAGGTCAAATATCGATGAAATTTATATGGGACCACTTCGTAGCTATACTGAACCCAACGCAAAAAAAATCTAAATCGGTTCATAAATGACGGAGTTCTGAGGTAACAAACATTAAAGAAATAAAAATAAAAAAGGTAAAACAAAATACAATCGAACAGAGAACCTCCTCCTTTAGAAGTCGTTTAAAAATACAAATATATTGAAACACAAATAGGTACTTATAATTACAAAATTTTTGCACATTCATTAGCATACTTTCCAAAACCGACTCCCAACTGCAAAACCCCGTAAGGGCAGGGCTTCATTAGCATACCTGTGAGCAAAACTAAAAGGCCGCTAAAGCCTTGGAACTTAGCTTTGGTGGCATCAATCATATAACTTTGGTAACAGGTCAGAATTGCTGATGGCCAGTTTGCCTAACTACCACCGATTCCGTTGGTGTAGAAACACTAATGTACCTACCCACCTACTCTCCTTGTACATAGTTATACCACAGAATACTAAGGGACAGAAGCATCACTCCGCAAAGAAATTTAAACAAATAGCGACTCTTGCTATGACGCAATAAAATTCAATTCAGCTCGCGTTGCGCTGCATACCTACCAGTTATATTAACCTACAGAGCGCCTTTCTTTCTATCGCATAGCTCTTATTTCTTCTGACGCGGCACGTGTAACGACGCGCGACCCGCCGTCGGTGTCCGGCTATGTACTTTTCGCTTCGTACCTACAGTGCGGAGTGCGCTAGGCCTGGTTATACAACAAAGTTGTGCCGGTGGCTTATTCCTTATCATTTATTTTTATTATGGATGCAAGTCGTACATGTTTCTAAGTTTATCTCCTGTATTTTTAACCGACTCCAAAAGAGGAGGAACTTTCAAGAAAGAAGAAAGAGAAGTGATATAGCCATGAGGTAGCGTATATTAAACGGAGCGGAGTGAACAAAAGAGACATTTACATTAATTGAAGCCGTGTATCGGATAAGGGCAAAAAACTTTTACATTTGGGAGTTGCTGAAAATTAATTGCTTTTTCCGTTAAATCGTAGATAGGTACAGGATAAAATATGTACCTACGCATTTCGGAAGTTGTAGATAGGTACGTAGTTTATTCCGCCGACGTTGAAAATCCACCATGTGGCAATGAATGAGAATTTATTTTTGCTATATAGAGTACCAGCTGCGCCCCGCGGTTTCGCCTGCGATTTCCCGGGATAAGCAGTATGTTCTTTTGCCTATGTCCTGTATCTAAAGTACCTGCATACCAAATATCAAACTCCGTTTAGTACTTTATGCGTGAATGAGTAACAGTCTAGTCGTGCTAGTAACTTTCGTAGCAAACATAGATTTAATATGTGTATTCCTTAGGTAAATAATACCATGTACTATAAACGTTCGTTCATAAATGTCATTAAAGTCTACAACCATTTGCCAGTAGAATTAAAGGTTTCAAGTGGCATTAAATTTAAGTATAGCTTAAAAAAAAAATTAGAAAAAGCCTACTATAACCTAGGTGAATTTTTCTCACCCTAATGAATATTTAACTTTTTTTTCTCATCAAAACATTGTATGTTCACAGTCAACAGGACACAATTCACAATTCACATTGTATGTCAACAGGACACAGCTGTTGATACTCATTTGTACATTATATTTAAGACCATTTTTTGTACACAGTGAACAATAAAGTATATTATATTCTATTCTATTCTATTCAAACATCCATCCATCTATCTATCCATATATCTATCCATTATTTTTGCGTAATTCCTCTCCCTGCACGGTTGTCTGGAAGAGATCGCTTTAAGCGATAAGACCACCAATTGTTACACTTTTGTTACGTTGTTATTATTATTAATAAATTTATGTGTGTTTCAAGAGCTATTTCATTTCATTTCATCTATCCAGGTAGGATAGTATTTTTGTTTTTGTGTGTAGGTATTAGAATGTAAATATTACCATGTATGTATGATTATGTAGGTAGGTATTAAGTTGTAATTAATAAATTTTGTTGTACACCGCCGTCTACTTCTCCTTCCGATACTGTCCACCCAAAGGTTCTCTGGAAGAGATCGCTTCAAGCGATAAGCCACCCATTGTACTACCATAGTTAAGGACTATGTAGTAAGTTTAGTTTTAGTAAGTAGAGTGTAGAGTTGTTTTTAGGAATAAAGGCATTCGCCCGTTATAAAAAACGACTGTGTATTTCTTTAAACGGTCGTCTTTTGACGGTCTATTTCTTTAAATTGGCTTGCGCACAGCTGCTTGCGCATTTAAAACTAAAATTACAGTTAAACTTTATAGTCATAGGGATGGCATCAACAGTGAAAGCTTTTCCTCAGACGGGCAGTCTTTTTACATTAGATAAGTATTAAATTCAAAACCTTAATTTTCCGCCTTATTTTAATAGTTTTTTTTATTGCGTTTGACCGCTATCTCAACTGTTGTTAAATCACGATGGGGTCGAAGATGTAGCACGCTCGCCTAGAAGATACCTGTTCACTCTTGACATCCAGATTAAAGCTATCCGAAAATACAGATGCCGGCAGAAAGTTCCACTCCCTGGTCGTTCGCATTATGAAGGTCAAAGCGAAGCGCTTGGTGCGAGCAGAAGGGATGTCAACCGTAATTGATGACGGCTTGCGCTACGTCTGGTCGTCCGATAATGGAATGGGAATGGCGGAATTAGTTCATGGGGAATAAACTAACTTGCCGTAGCACTCTCCGATATGTATCTGGTAAAATGGTTTTCCGCAAAGTAATGCCCGAGCCTACCTACTTATTTTTTAAGTTTAAGATAACTTCGCAGAGTATTAATAGCGTTTCCGGATCCCGGGACTTCCGCGTCATCTTGGAAAAGTAAGTCATAAATTAGAACGTCAAAAGAATCTGCTTGTTCCTCAGAGGAAGATTTCCTCCGAGGCTTGTTCCAATACGCTTTGTTTGGTTATAGTGTAAACGGTTTAATTTTTGCGGGCGGTTGTTAGGTAGGTACCTACTATTTTATTTATGCCTTTTTTATATGAGGACCTACTCACCTAGTCTTGAAATGAAACCTACCCATGCGTTCCAGATACATACGGATAGTGAAAATGTTATATTAAAGGTAAAGTAAGTTGTAGAAGCTATTTAGAACTTTCATCTCTTACACGGAGCTTTACACGGAGATTAAGGTAGTAATGAAGGAGTGAAGAAACGAAGCCGCCAAAAATCCCTAGAAAATATGATTATTGTTTATTATCTTATTTACATTAGGGCCTCTGATAATTTTACTTAACGTACCTTTATTACTGCCTGAAATAAAAAAGATATAATGTTGATACCTACTTGTGTGACATGTAAGTAGAAAAGCCGCCAGCCGGCAGGATCTAAAAGATTTCATGGCTAGTAAGATTTAAATCTAAAATGACAGGCTTTTTTTATTTACATAAATACATTTATTTACAAAAACATTCAACAAATACTCTTCTAACATCGATATATTAACATTAATATAAATATTCGTATAAGTATTAAAAAATCTAGAAATTGGACACCAAGTATATATTTTATTAAATTTATGTAAATTTTATGAAATATTTTTTGTAACTTATGCCCAAGCCACATCTATAAAACGTATATAATTGAATTAGTTTGTTTTTACATTATTAGTTTTGATAGTTTGTATATTATTCATTTGAAATAGTACAAGAGCCAACGGCCTATGGTTACGATTCAATCAAAAATTGAAAGATTTGATTTTCTACACTTACATTTACTTACACAAAAATATATGCTATATATTTTTTTTATATTTTCTCATCGATGACGTGATTGATGTTTTGACACAACTGCTATTGACATATAGATATTAGACATACGTCATATTTTTTCATTTCTAAATTATTTGATGAGGGATGACACGATGATGTATTGACACACAATACACAAATATACATAATTCACATTCTAAAAACACATTCTCACTGGGTGAAAGGGCAATTAACTCAATAATTACATTAATTTGGTATAATTATTCTCCTTGCATATAGGTATAACATTATATACAATAATAACAAATTTTATTGGATTCATGCGTTCAATCTGACAATTGTTTATAATGTACAATTTTATAACTAGTTATAACCTATTTAGTATCTAAATTGAGGTGGATTACCATTTGGTTGTATTAAGTATTATTGAAATAATTTGAATTGTATTGTGTTTACAATTTTATTCCGTCCTCTCGCGTGGGTGTGTGGCCAACCCTGGCGTCGGTGTTTTTAGACCGCTCGAAGGCATACTAGTCCCTACCGTACATTTTTATCGGGAATATATGAGGCATTTGGAGAATATGAGGACCAAAATATAGAAATGAATTCTATGTTCGGAGCGAACCATTAGGTACACAATAACTTAACACATAATATTACATAATAACTTAATACTATGTATATATATATATATATATATATATATATATATATATATATATATATATACATAATAACTATATATGTATATATATATAAGTATATATGTATATATATAATAACTTAATACTATGTATGTAGGAAAATTAGATAGATTTCAAAGTTACATTAATATCACATACATAATTCATAATGATATTCAAATCAGGGAACGAAATACTAGTAAAAATTTGTATCGATACCAAAGGAACGTTAAAATTAATATTATATTATAATACTAATATATCGGTATATTTGAAGGTATCGATACTTCCTACGAAAAGAGGAAGGGAATTAACTCCTTACCTTTATTGGGGATAATTATAACGTTATTTGGTATCCATACCTACATACCAGTATTTTATGGATTTACCGGTTAAATCAGGAAAATTAGGTAACTTCATTTTTTCTGGTATCGGTATCGGCTTGATTCAAATATCAAAAACAACACAATACAATTCAATTGTATAGAGGCAAGTGCAGCGATAACACTTCCTGACAATTTCAAATAAAGTGGTATTTCTATGCCTCTAGTGTCAGATAATAAAAAAATAATAACATTATTGAAAATATAATTAAAATATCTATATAAATTCATTGAAAATTCTAAACTAAGCCAAACCTAAGGCGGACTGCCGACAAATTTGTAAAATAATATTTACGGAATGAACGAAAAAAATACCAATATTTTGCGATATCATACACTTACTAAGTACCTGATTAAGAAGTACTGTTACGTGATAGTATGAAAGACGTAAAATAATATTATAATGTAAAACAAATATATATTTCATGAATATACTATATACAACAATTATAATCTAACAAATTATAATATAATATAACAATTTTAAATATGTACTTAGTGCACGAGTATTTAACTTTTTTTTACTTTAATTTGTCGTTCATTCTGTAAACATACTGTGTTACATTACTGTGTTCCGGCTTGAAGGGCATTGTAGCCAGCGAAATTACTGGGCATTATGAGACTCAACAGCTAATTGTCTCAGAGTGACGAGCGCAGTCTTCGATCATATGCTCGAAGAGCGCAGTACAGCGCCGCGCAGGATTTTGCAAAACAAAGTTCTGGGTGGTGCTGTTATTGTTATGGGCTGGCGTATTGCTTACCATCAGGCAAACGACCAGCTCGTCTCGTCATTAAATTACATAAAAAAAACATAAATATAAAATTAGTAAAAATAATAAATCTATTTTGCCACGCAATAAAAACTAATTATAAACTAATAATTGAACATGGGAAGTACAAAAAAACTACGAACAAGCATTATTCTCGAGCCCAGACACGGGTGCAGAACTATTAAACATATTCTTAATTACTGCTTAAAACTATATGAACATATTTATTTATTTGAGTAAGTATAGGTATATATAAACCTACCATGTTATTTGCTAGGTTACTTGTAAGTATATCCTGTGAGTTGCAGAGTAGTTTTCTTAATGGTGGTCTAAAGATCAAACGTTTTTATGAGCGATGAGTTTTTATTATAATGTTTATTTTTTAATGATGAAGCGTTAATTTGTTAATTATATTGTAAGATTATTTTCAATGGTATATTTCTAAATATTAACATACTATTGAATTCTTAACTTATTTTATATTATAATTATTTTCGAAGAATATGGTTACGTTTTTTAGACTTAGTTCAATTATATATAATTATTCTATTTTATTTTATATATTATATATAATAAGTTTAATACAACTAAAATTATATTACCGTATATCTTTGAGTTGTTAATAATATATTTACGTCAGGATCGCGAGCACGAATTCGTTACTATAATTTCGTTTCAGCGGATTAATCCGCAATATTTTTCTATGAGACACCGATACGACAATGAATGTACACATACTAACAACAAATAAATTAATAATACATAATAATGTGCAATCACTACCACTTCGCTTACTGATTACTTAAAACATTAACTTAAGACCACTACCACTTCGCTTACTGATTACTTATAACAGTGATTCAAAACAACTACAACTCCGCTTACTGATTACTTATAACATTGACTCAACTTCGCTTACTGATTACTTATAAACATTAACTTAAGACCACTACCACTTCGCTTACTGATTACTTATAACATGGACTCAAACCACCACCACTCCGCTTACTTATTACTTATAACGGGCTTTTCCTAGCAGATTTGGCTAGATCAGATCTACGCTGGCCCTAAACCATGTACCATCCAGTACCTTGAAGCACAGTAATGTTTCAAAGTTCCGTGGTTTAACTTATCGGCTTTAAACAAAGAGGGTTCGGTTTCTATTCCCGCGACAGGACAAATATTTTTATACAGGAATACGCATATATTTTTCCTGTGAGCGTCGTGGGATCGTGGTTCCTGGTTCCTAAATGATTAACTCTTTGACCACCAAGGTCGGCTTCGTACAGTAATTTTTAGTGGGCTCTACCCGACCTCGATGAGAGCACTTTTACGTAAGCCGTGTAGTGCCGACCTTGGCGTGCAAACGGTTAAATGTGACCGAGCGATTCTTTGTGTGGAAAACGTTCGTCGTCCTGATATATCTTTAAGTCTCAATGCCGGTAGACATGTATTGCAGTGAACAGCTTTGCATTGGCGGGTTTCGAGCCTTATAACCTAACATATTACATACAATTGTTCCTCAAAATGCTTGGCCTTTATGTACAACAAAGTAATTAACCAAATAGATATGACTACAATTAGGTATACTAGGTATGTCTACCAACCAACCAAGTTTTGTTAGTATTTTACCAATTATTATATTATTACTAAATAGTACTTATATACACACTTATATACAGTATGTGTGCTCCTGAAACTTGATAGTATTACTATAAAATAATTATACCTATTATAACATATTTTACAACCTAACATATCCAGACGAATAACGCGTATACGTAATAAAATACAAGCCAATATACAAACATTTAACGAAATATAGACGCATAAAATATATAGTTGTATATAAAGCCGTCGCACTATCAAGGACCAAATGTTTTTTTTTAATTTTAAGAAATATTGTTGACTCTCCATATCTTGTAAGTCAAATTGGTTTTAAATGCCCTCGTCTCAATGTCTGTCATACTAATAAACTGTTTAGTTTACATACATATAACACATATTATGCATGTAATTCATTCGTACCAAGAGTATGAAAATGTCACAACAACCATTTTTCTGAATGCGATATTTTCTTGCTTTTCATAAATAAATTTAAAAGTCAAGTGTCTCTTAAGTGATTTTGTTCCTTAATTTATTTGAACGTAGGTAGTTTATTTTATATAGTTTTTTTCACATAATCTACATATGAATATATAACTAAAACCATATATACCAAATTACATATAACTTTATGTTACTAAATTATTATGTTTAAAGTACCGATTTGTATTTCTCTATATAATGTATTTATTAGTAGCATCTTGATTGGTTTATGTATTTATGTTAAGACAATATTTTTAAGTTGATTGTAAACAATTTGTGCTTGGGAAATGAAATAAGAAATAAATATATTATGTTATACAACTATATATTTAATGCGTCTGGAATTTCAAAATGTATATCAATAGCCGGCTTGCAAGACTGTCTTAAATTTTAAAATAATTTAGAGCTGATCTTTTCAATCCTCGAATACTATAAGTCTGATACTTATAAATAAGTCAAGAACTTCACTCTGACCTTCACAAGTGAGATGCATTTATGCAGCATTCGATATGTAAGAAAAGGACAACATGTGTTTTACTTAGATTTTAACCGCTCTGTATTAGTTTTTCTATCTGAGGGATCGATCTCTTTAACATTATCGATCCCATCGATCACATCGATCCCTTTAACATTAATTCAAAATCAAATGGTTAAAAATGCATTTAAAACGTCAAAAACCAAAAAAAAATACCAAAATAAGGTATAATTAAATGATTGAGAAGATAGCACCAAGAAATCCCGTGAGATCTTTTTTTAAACTTTTTAAAATGTGATATACAATTTAATTATTTAAAAACAAAATGTCAAGCTAGAAATGCGAATGAGATATCCCACATTCATTGATCTAAAAGGAAAGAGATACCTTAAGATCTTACAATGAGAACATAAATAGAGCAAGAAGGCCACGCACTAGCAGTACACGCTGTTATATGGTTAAATAAATACTGCGAGAATTTAAACATGATTAAGAAAGTCTTGCAAGTGCTCAAAAACAGACACAGTACAAACTAATACAACACACAATACAATACTATCACAATATATAATATATATATATATATATATGGTGGAACCCTAAAGGGTTTAACTTCATTGCACTTGCTCCATCAACAATAATCTATACCTAGTTAATATATTGTTAATATTTTAATTATCATAGCACATATCCAAATTGTCTATAGCTAACAATATTCAAATATACATAAATACAGCTAATATAATAAGCTCTAGTCGTGAATGTCGCCAATTTGCGTAATGTACAACTTACTCTACAAGAAAATATATAGTAGAAAGGAAATATAATATATATGATAGCAAAATAAACTTGTCAAATATAAATAGGTTATATTTTATATAATTAAAATTCCGACATTTTATTGTCAATGCTAAAAATCAAAATCAGTTCGACATATTTTCAAAAAAAATAATATTATGAGTTTTTTTATTTAATTTTAATGCAATAGAATCAGGCGTGACGTTGCGGAAATTCATCTCAAAACTGAAACGCAATGAAAATATGTAGTGTAATCCCACTGAATATTATGTAGGTTGTTGTTAGAATAATATTATATGTATGGGGGTTGATTGCAAATGTAAAATGAATTAAAATTAAAATATATATAAAATATATAAGTAATCCCTACGTTGTATATAATGTATTAATTAACCTTACCTTGTATTTTACCTTTTCTTACCTTATATACAATATTAAACTTATTACCATATTTATTATTAAATATACATATACATTAAAAAAAAGCGGAAGTATTACTTATATATATATATATATATATGTATATTTTATATATATATATTTAATAATAAATATGGTAATAAGTTCAATATTGTATATAAGGTAAGACTTACTTATATATATGAGCGAGTGTGGCTCAGAGGGAGCTCGTGCGACTTTCGATCCGACGCACCCGAGTTCGAATCCCGCTGGCCCCGCACCACTGATTTTCTTAAGTTATGTGTGGATTTAACACTCGCTCTAAAAACGGTGAAGGAAAACATCGTGAGGAAACCGGCATGTCCAAGAATTTTCCACAAAAAGTCAAGGACATGTGACATCCACCAACCCGCACTGGGCCAGCGTGGTGGATTATGGCCCATACTCTCTCTGTGAGAGAAGGCCCGTATCCCAGCAGTGGGAACGTGATGGGCTGATGATGATGATTACTTATATATATATTTTAATTTTAATTCATTTAACATTTGCAATCAACCCCCATACATATTATATTATTCTAACAACAACCTACATAATATTCAGCGGGATTACAATACATATTTTCATTGCGTTTCAGTATTTAATTTTAACTGAACTGTAGTCGTAAATTTCATAAGATCAATTGAGAAGAGCCAGGCTTTTTTTACTAGTTGAAGGATTGCGTTTGACCACTATCTCACCTGATGGTAAGCGATGATGTGGTCTAAGATCTAACACGCTCGCCTAGAAGATACCTTTGGTTTGGTTAGGTTAAAGATTTCTCTTGCGCGAAAATATATTATTTATATTTTATGGATTAATTAAATGCGGTAAAATTATTTTTTGCTTTCTGAATACATGTTTATTAGGTTTGGAAAATTAAATCGATTTTTTTAGAACAAGTTATCATTGTTAAAGAACTTACCTGTATAGGTTCTATAGAAAAGTATACTAGTGACGAGTATCAATAGATAAGTAGGTACGTATTTAACAGCTGATACTCCTCACTGAATCCAATAAAAGAAATAGAGATTAAAGGCTTGTACCTAGTCCGATGTACAACAAATACAGAATACAATTAATATACCTATTTTATACAATGAATTTACCTGTACCATATCCAATAGAGATCTAATATTATCTCTTTAACTATTTAATTGACAGATTACATTTTTTTTAATCTACCTGTCTGTGTTCTATTTATACGTGTTGGACTTAATATAAATACCGTTGCTTAGCAACCGTATGTGTATTAAGTATATATTTCATATTTATATAACTTATATATGGTACTTATATTAATTTTATACATCCACAAGTGGTGTTAAGTATATATTTAGCGCTACTAAAAGTGTTGCTATACATTTAACACTTATTTGAATTGTGTTAAATTAAATTGTACCTATACGTAGGTATATATTATAACATTTTTAAACATCTAAAATTATACTGCCAAATATTTTAATGGCCTAAATCTATCTATGATTTTTTATCACTCCCGTTGACGAGTACATGCCATCTGAGATAGCTTATTCTATGATATGATTATATATTATATAATATATATTATTATTTAATACCTTAAATTCAGAAACTATATAGGTAGTTACTACATAATGTTAATTTAAATAATTTTTAGACGTAATATAATAATCTTAATTTAACAAATATACTTTTGGAAGACATAGCAGAGACCGTGTTTGGTAATAGGTTTATAAGATTTTTATGGCATTAGAGTTTACTGCTTGGAAGCACAATTACTGGCAAAGCGGAGGGACCAACCTCAACGGCCTCTTGCATATGAAAGACCTACTACCTAGTAGGTACACCTAGTATTTATATAAAGTGGTAGTTCTCGCACACTGTGAGCTGTTTATTGTACTTGGTTTTTTTTTTGATGAAATACTTTGGACTTTGATATGACTTCCAAAATTAGAGAGTTAATTTAAACTATGAAGAATAAATGAAAATTAAAACATTTAATGTAATGTGATCAAGAACCTACAACCTAAACAAAAACTGAAAAAAAACTTGTGGTCTGTTCGGTGGACATAAAATAAATGTATATAACTCATTAACTGTATAAAAAATCCTTGAATCTAGCAACACTAAAAAGCATCCTCTGATTACCCTACCCTCTACCTTCCTGATACCCTCTGATATCTCTGTAGTCCAGAAGAAGGAATCGTAGTAGTTGTAATATAAGGTACCCTAGTAGGGCTACTAAAGACAATTTTAAGTGTAGATTTCGCTCATTTTTTTTGTTGTAACATTTTTGTATATTGTTAGTAATTTTCATTTCTTTCGAAAAACCACCGTCCTTCCAAATTATGTTAGTCCTTTCTGTTCAAAGGTTGTCTGGAAAAGATCGCTTTGAGCGATAAGACCGCCTATTGTTATGCTGATTTCTGTGAAAATTTACTTGTTTTTCATGTACCTATATTTAAAGTTTTTTAACAATAAAGTGTTTATCTATCTATCTATATGTTAAACTATTTTTTTGCTTACACCTAACCTAATGGATCGACGTTTATTGTGATGTTGTTATTTATATATACATATTACAGTAACGGGACCTAAAGTACTGATAGAAATTCTTCAATTCATCAGCCATCCTCTGATGGAACTCTTAGCGAAATTGAGCGCTTTGGTGGTAACAACTGTTGCTAAATCGGGCTGAGGAGATCTTATTGATTAGGGTTTGCTGGAGAAAATGGGTACTTGTTGCTGCGATATAAGGTAGAAGATGTATTGACTGTGACATTGCTTATCTATACGACGGGACTAACGATTTTGAGATAACTTGGTTATTTAAATTCCTTATTTATGATGTTATAATACAATCCTCAAACTTTTCAAACCCTTTTAAATTCATCGAGGCAAATTTGTTATTCTAATCGCTGTCTATGAAATAGTTATCGAACGAGCAACTGTTGAAACAGCAGGTATTGCGCGGTTTTTGAACGAGCCCCTGTTTAAAAAGCAGGGCCTCAATTCACTATGACAACTTGGCCATTCCTTGCTTCGAGGAAACGTCGATTTCTTTATTAATAAACGACATCTGCGAAATTTGTATTATATATGTATATCAATAGAGATGTCCTTTATTAATAGTAATCGACGTTTCCTCGAAGCAAGGAATCACCAAGTTGTCATAGTGAATTGGGGCCCAGTTATAGCGCGGTAAATGAACGAGCCACTGTTTAAACAGCAGATATCGCGCAGTTATTTGACAAGCCACTGTTTAAGCAGCAGGTATCGCGCGGTTATTGAACGAGCTATTGTTTAAACAGCAGAAATCGCGCGGTTATTGAACGAGCCACTGTTCAAACAGAAGGTATCGCGCGGTTATTGAACAAGCCACTGTTTAAACAGCAGGTATCACGCGGTTATTGAACGAGCCACTGTTTAAACAGCAGGTATCGCGCGGTTATTCGACAAGCCACTGTTTAAACAGCAAGTATCGCGCGGTTATTGAACAAGCTACTGTTTAAACAGCAGGTACCTATCACGCGGTTATTGAGCGAGCCAATGTCAAATCAGCAGGTAATGCGCGGCTATTCAACGGGTCACGGTTACAGTTTTTTTTATGTAATTGAGTGATGGGACGACCAGGTCGTTCATCTGGTTAGCCTTATTTTGTTGTTATTTCAATTGTAAAATTATAGGGTGAAATTTAGATATATTGTAAAACAAAAGTTTCATTGAAATACATGCACAAATATTCTAAATATATATTAAACATATATTAGAATCGATAGTTACTAGGTATGCTTAAAATACTTTAGAATATTATTCCTAACTGGTATAAAGATGCGAATTCGTTCCAAGCCATAGTTTTTACACAGTATCTAAAAAAGTTATTAAGTATAGTAAATAAGTATTTAGTTATTATTTAGGCAATAAGCTTTTCAACACATCGTATTAATAACATTATATAATTCAAATTAACCTTACTTCTAGACTTTTTGCACGTTGTATTTAAAATATTAATTCAGATATACTTGTTGTATTCTTAAGTTAGACTCAGACTTACTTTTAAACATCAACTTTATATACTATATTACATATTATATATTATTATTACTATGTTACTTTATATATTATATAAAACCGAAGAATATATTCTTCGGTTTTAATATATAATTAAATACGTAGATGACTTAGTATCTAAGATGTTGGAGACCTAATATATTATAAGAATTATTAAGACTTTCGTCTTTTAAAACCCGTTAGATTTAGGAAATCGTTTAGAATTAGTAACTTCTCATTTTCAGTGCAAATAATTATTCTGAATGTACGCGACACTATCTTAAGCCCCGGCTTCACTACCACACTATTTTTGACGCTATTTTTCTTACCGAAATTTGGAGGAGATTCTGAGTAATATAATATTTTTTAAAACGAAACAAAAATGTATTTATTGTATTTGTTTATTTTTATGTTAGGTATATGATATTGATGGGAAGTTTAGTTATTTTTTTGGTAATAATCAGATTTTTTTCATTTGGCACTTTTTAGGCGCGTTCAAAACACGTTTGTCTTTTTTGTCGTAACACGGTATTTTTTTACCAATAGAATGGAGTAAGTGCTTAATAAGATAATGTTTTTTGAAATTAAACAATATTTTTTAACGAATTAGATAACATTAATATATGTTATTTCAGATTTATTTTTAAATTTAGATGTCCACTTGTGCGCTTGTTTATCTTGATTTCATTAATAAGGTAGCATTTCGCAAATTAAAAAGTGTGCGGAAAGCGTAAGGGATTAAAAGTATCTGTTAGAACTGCTGATAGCAATTCGTTGGAAATAGATATGAAGCAACATAAATATCAAGGATTTTTTTCTTGTTTTCAATGCTGACTCGATACTAACAAAATTTTTGAGGGACAGTTAGTGTCGTTTTCAAATGTTAGTATAATAAAAATCTGATTAAGCACTAAGTTTTATTTAACTGACAATTAAACCGGGTTTTAATATTATTGGCGAAAATGGTAATGTGACGTCACGACATGTTAAGTCAATATGTGATAATTTAGTTAATAGTACAGTCATTTGGTTCGAAATATAGTGGTTAGCTGAAAAGGTTTCCGGATGTTTTGAAAATTGGTAATTTTATAGATTTTGATGTGCTCTTTCCGAATATCAACTTTGCCACCTCGAATTTTTGCCGCTCGCGCCGCCATATTGGAAAAATGGCGCCCAAAAGCAGTTTTTTGACAATACCTCCTTTCCAACTTATTTTACGATAAAATGTTATATACAAAATGAAACTAGACACAATTACCTACAATTTATGTGTCAACCTTTTTTTCAAAAAGCTAAAAGTTTTGGCGTACGAGTGCCGCAAAGTGTACTCCAACTCGCGTGTTGTAATACTGCTTTTAGGCGCCATTTTTCCAATATGGCGGCACAAGCGACAAAAATACGAGGTAACAAAGTTGAAATTCGGAAAGAGCACATCAAAATCTATAAAATTACCCATTTTCAAAACTCCCGGAAATTTTTCCAGGTAAAACTACCAAATGACTGAACTATAATACGTTTTTAAAACTGTCGACGAACTTGATCTATCAAGCGAATTTGTCATATAGATTGTCTTCGTTAGTTATAATTAAAGGTGGTGAAACTAGGTTCTATCTTATAAAAAATATACTACATATGTATAGTTACTGTCTTTGTCCGTTATGTTTTTTTTATATACATCTTTATGTCTAGTATTACTAGAATAATAAATTTAGAATTTATATATGTATAAATATATAGGCACACATATTATTTACAAAACTTAATTCATCCTATCAAGAAGTAAGAACTTGTCCAATTGTATATAGTCAAAAGGTATATAGAAATAGAAAAATATTGTCAAATTTTATATATATTATCATTATCATGTCTTTTAGAGGCGTAAATTCGAAATTTTGTGAACTAAAAATAGACTAATTGAAATGCTGTACATAAAGACAGTCTGACACATAGTTACTTACAAGATATATATAAAATAAAAAATAAATCATATTTGCTATCCCACTAATATTATAAATGCGAGTCCGTGTGAGGGTGTGTAAAGGTGAGAGGGTGTGTGAGAGGGTGTGTGAGGGTGTGTGTGAGGGTGTGTGTGAGGGTGTGTGTGAGGGTGTGTGTGAGGGTGTGTGAGGGTGGGAGGTCTGTGAGGGCGGCAGAAGGTCTGTGAGGGTGTGTGCGTATTTGTTACCATATAACGCCACAACGACTGAATAGAATTTAATGAAATTAATTATGTAGATACTTTAGGTCCTGGAATAGGACGTAGGGTACTTTTTATCCCGAAAATCAAGTTCCTGAGGGACCAAACCAAATACTACGCGGATGAAACTGCCCGGCGCAGCTAGTATATAATACATTATATACTAGCTGCTAGTATATATATATATATATATATATCATATCTAGGTCTTCAACGAGCTGGAATGAAAATCGAGTTGAATCCTTTCTGCCTACCCCAAAAAGATTTGACATGATGGTGCTAGTTATAGACAGAAGACTAAGTACGACTAGTAGTATTTCATTGCAGCTTTATCTGTAACTAGTATTTCGCCGCGTGCGCGAGCTGCTAAAGCAGCTCGCGTGGGGGGTGGCTGCTGTTTTTTTTTAAAAGCTTCCTATCGATTACGGTTCTAAAGTTTTGTTTACCCTTTTTGTTCTGACAACAAACTTTTGTATGGCGGCCATATTGAAAAAAAGCTGGATTTCAAGTGATTGTGTGGCGTGCGCGAGCTGCTAAAGCAGCTCGCGTGGGGGGGTTTTGCTTTTTTTTATAAAAGCTCCCTATCGATTACGGTTCTAAAGTTATTTAAGTTCAGTTGTTCTGACAAAAAGACTTTTGTATGGCGGCCATCTTGAAAAATGGCGAAATCCAAGTGATTTTGTGGCGTGCGCGAGCTGCTAAAGCAGCTCGCGTGGGGGGGTGTTGCATTTTTTTTATAGACGCTTCCTATCGACTACGGTTCAAAAGTTTTGTTTGGCTTATTTTTCCGGAAAAAAAACTTTTGTATGGCAGCCATCTTGAAAAATGGCGGAATCCAAAATTTTTTTTCATAATCGTGAACTACGACCCAGAAAACCCCCCGATGCAAAATTTCAGTCGGATCGGAGCAACTTTCAAAATGGCCGCCATTTTTTTTTCTTTTTTTTTAATTTTTCCAACTTTTCCAAATTTCTCCCATCGCCCTCTATGACATTTGGTCGAGCACCCTATACCTATCTTTAATCATTCGAAAGTTATTTACATTTTTATTTTGTATGGCGGCCATGTTTTTTTGTATGGCGGCCATCTTTTTTTTCAAATTTTTAAAAATGGCCCAAGGTTTGGGGCATATTTAGTTCAAGCGGTACCCCCATCCGATTTATAGTTTCCGAGATCCCCTGAGCAGTTCCATCTCGGAGACACCTTTCCATGGATTTCGGATTTTTCTGGTTGGTTTCAAAACACCCTCTATCCAACGGTACCAAACACTCCCCCACACCATAACGGCAAGTACCACTTCTATTTCTGTCGCTATTAT
Source organism: Petrophora chlorosata (assembly GCA_951640565.1). Lineage (NCBI taxonomy): Eukaryota > Metazoa > Arthropoda > Insecta > Lepidoptera > Geometridae > Petrophora > Petrophora chlorosata. Next base: position 7,281,476 of record OX621203.1, on the reverse strand, counting down.
GGTCTTTCAGTTTTATATTATATTAATTAATTAATTAATTAATACCCCACTTTCCGACAAAAGTATTTTCCAAGTATGTAAAAAAACGAGAATGGAAGTCGGTAAGATAAGACACAGGATAAGCACAAGTAACGCCGCAGGGAAAAACTACTAATTTTTAAACTTTTCTTTGACAGCTCTTGACATTAGATATACACACCTAAATACACACCCTATACCCCCCTCTTGATATACACACCTAATTTAATTGTATAATCATATCTGTTAATTATTTATATAACGTTATATGGTTAGGATCCACGTCGCGGTTACTGTCGGTAAGAATTCAATCTGGCGATACAGAACGATTGAGAATATATCATATATATAAAGTACACACTATATAATATTTACTAACATCGACTAAATATTAAGTGGCGTTGGGCATATGCACATGAAGTTAATAGAAGTTCATATTGGGCGTAACGGTTATTCATACCTAAGGGTTGAACTACATCTAGCCGTCGCACTCCCGCTCTCTTTCTCGCTCTAGTAAATGACGGTTGTAAGTGACAGAAAAGGATAGAAGCATAGGAAAGTGCGATTCGGTGCGGCCAGATGTAGTTCAACCCTAATATGTCACCGGAAAATAGTGAAAAATACAGTTAATAAATAAATCTAGGGAGATTGTAAACTGACGCAATATTGTGAACGGGCAATACGTACCTAGTAAACACGTGATTGATTTACTCGTGGTAGGTCTGTGTTCCGGTTTGAAGGGCATTATAGCCAGCGAAATTACTGGGCATATGAGACTTAATATCTGATGTCTCGAGGTGATGAGCGCAGTGCTTTTAATGGTATTAAAAGTTCTGGGTGGCACTGCAATTGTTATGGGCAGGTGTGGCGCTTCCCATAACGCGAACAACTTGTTCGTCTCATCACACAGGTTCATAAAAATGAGTGATTTAAACAATAAGCAAGCATTTTGGGTTCAGTTCATAATTTGACAGCTTAACATGGTTAGATTATAAACTTTAGAAATTTTATGCGTTTAATTGTAACTTATTGTCGATTCACAATATTTCGTCAGTTTACAAACTGACGGGTGTTTACAATGATACGACATGCGACATGATATATTTGATAGGTGACTTGTATTCCTATTAATTTATGATTAAATTATTGTTCATTTTTTAGTTTTAGCTTAATACGTAATTAGAGATAAGTTTCAATAACGATAACGTAATTAATTTATATTGTGGTGTTTAAAATGTTTCCTTCAAGTAAGAAATGTTTGGAAACTAACGTGAGTCGAAATATTCCTTATAAATATAAAACGGCTACACTCACGTTATAATTGTGTCGTAATAACTCCGACCAGGTTTCGGACAATTGGGATGTCCTTCTTCCGGGAGTTTACGCTTTGGTCTGCGCCGCGCACTCAAAGCGTAAACTCCCGGAAGAAGGAAATCCTAATTGTCCGAAACCTGGTCGGAGTTATTCAGACACAATTATAACGTGAGAGTAGCCGTTTTATATTTATAATAGGTAAGTAAGAAATGTTTGAAAATTGCACGACAATTTTAGATATATGTAAGTACAACAAAAAATGGCACTGGTGGATTAAACATTCAGATTTTTCTTTTTGATTTAGTAAAAAAAAGTTTCTTTTTTATTTTTTATTTTTTTTACAAAAAGCTTCATAATTATGTTATCTATACTGAAAACTAAAAACTAACATACTTACATTAATCATCTTAGGTATTTATTTTCCAAATTATTTTCTAAAAGTACACTTAATTTAAAAGCTATATTTGCGGGGAGATTTTCCACGTGGGCAAATATGGCAACATTTAGAAATCATATTTTGAGTTTAGCTGGGAACTGGTCAATATTTAAGTTTGTAGTTATTAAGGTTTTGTCTCTATAACAAAAGGAATAATTAGTTTTTTTTTACGCTTAATATATCCATGTTTGGCCACTATCTCGCCTGATGTGAAGCGATGATGTGGCCTAAGATGGAACACATAGATCTAGAGAAAGACGGCAGTTGAGCGACTGCTCAGACCCGTCTCCCCGAAGGTTCACCGAACATCATCCCGAAACACGACTAGGTCGCTTGACGGTATGGCTTTGTTCGGTGGGTGGTATTACAACTACGGCCAGAGCCTACCACTCCAAAACACGTAAGCGGGTTTCATCACGATGTTTTCCTTCACCGTTTTAGAGCGAGCGTGCAAAATCTGCACTTAACTATAACTACTATAAGTCATTAGTGCAGGGCCGAGTCGGCATTCGAACCTAGGTGCGTCGGATCGAAAAGCGCACGAGTTCCCGCCGAGCCACACTCGCTCAAAATTAATAGCTAAAATAGAACATACAAAATTTTTCATGTATTCATAGTGACTACACGGAAATATAGCCGGTATAAAATTAATTAGAATAATTAGCGGGGCATGATAGTAACCCACTGATTATTGATTAGGCCACGAGGAAAAGCCCCTTTTGTACCTCGTTATCTTATGCTCTAAACATTGAGACCTTTGATTTTTAGTTTTGGTGTGGACCACAAATTGTTTATAAGCAAATATTTACATTTAAAGGTATGATTCCGAGCACGGCGGTAACTGCAGACTGCAGGGACACTACTTTTTTTTTACTTTTTTTGTATATTATGTATTAAATGGTATAATCAACTATTAGCTTGACATTATTGTATTTTGTATGATTTATAGTCGTAAATGTTTAAAGGTATTTGTTTTTGTAATTATAATCAGTAATAAGTCAGCACCTATGTAGTTACTATTAATAACAAACACGATGTAATGTTAATTGATATAAAACAGCTAAGACTCACGATAAAACGTCGAAATTAGTAATAATTACTCCCGATTAAACGTCGTAATTTCAACGTTTAACCGTGAGTCTTAACTGTTTTATGTCAATTATGAATAACGTTCGCAAACCTTTTCAAAATCTAAGGATGTATTCCACGTGATATTGCTCTCCTGATTGGGCATAATTCTGTTTCTGTTTAGTTTTTTTTTATCATTTTTTTTTGGCAAATGATTGTGGCCTTCAGTTTTTTTCTTTAGTTTTTTTTATTTCAAAACCTGTTAATTACTCTTTTTTGGCAAGTTTTTATTTTTTTTTACATTTAAAGCTATGTACAGTTTCTTTAATATTAATACATAACTAACTTCATAAAGGTAAATATATTAATTTACGTGTTTAGTGTCAAAAACTGACAAGCTTGATTTAATATTTTAGAAAATATTTAAACTAAAATGGGGTAGCTCCCAACGAATACCAAAAATAGAATCTCAATTAATAAATGATACATGACATACAGGTTTTTTGGTAGTAGACATTTGTTGAGATAAAAAAATATTCAATAAGAAAAATGAGAAAATGCTACTCTTTATGTATTTTTCAAAAATCTGCACATTAAAAGTTAATCAGTTATTGACACTTAACTCGAAGCATAAATGATTATCAATGACAATTTATAATATTAATTAGTTGTTATCTTACCCACCAAAACCAAACAATTAACCCATAACGATGGATTCCTCTTCACCAAAACCAAACATGTTAACGAAAAGCGCTGGATTATGTTCAGAAACAAAGGCAATATATAGAATATCAATAATAGCGAGAACAACGATAGCACAAACGAGCACCCAAAATTCATACCTCTGTCGCCTGACGAGTAAACGAGAGACGAAAACTACAACGCAACTGTAAAAGCAAAGTACGACGGTCTTGGCGGAAATCGTATTTCATTGGGCAGGCTCCGGCGTCCTATCAGCAGGCATGAAGCCCTCAGCCCGAGATTTCATCACCGCCTCGGCAGCGCTCTCAGCGACATTGCGTGTAGTGCATGCAGACAAACACGCGTCGTTCACGATACCCCCCATGGCAAAGTCCCAGGTCCTGATAATGCCCTCCAACGACGTCACACACGTATGCAGGACTATATTCACCATAAGGAATCCGACGATAGCTAGGTTCACCGTGTTGGCTATTATCAGGCGATTTATCAGGGAGGCGAACTGTTCTTCTAAGCTCTTAGATTGTTTTGCATTTGAGGTTGCAGGTTCGGCATCGTTTTCGGATTTGTGTACTTTAGGTTGGGTTTCACTGTTTTCGCTGTTGGTTGTTGACTGTTCAGCCGCAGGCGTATTGTTTTGTTTGGCCTTTTTCTTGGAATGAGAATCCGTATGAAGGACGCCGTGTTCAATGGCGATTTGATACAGGACTATCACGATCCCTGCCATAACGGAGACCATAGAAACGAAGATAATGATGATGATGGCAGCGAATATAAAAAGAACTGCGGTGCTACCATCAGGCAAAATACTATTATAATCGAACAGCATTTCTTTCTGTTTATCTTGCTGCATCTTGAAATGAGTTATTAAGGATGAGTGAAATTTCCAATGAGTGTGGAATCGCTGTCTAAAATTGTTTGGCCTCCTCCTGCTTCACAACACCAATTTCTTTAAGCATAGCTTCCAGACCTTCCGGGATCCTGCCTTGGTCTAGCTCGCAGTTCCATTTGTAGTACTGAAATGACAACATAGCATGCTTAGAGAAACTTAAACTTTTTGGGATGCGGTAAATACGAGTGCCTGTGTAGCACTGCTGTAGGCACAATGTAACCGGCAACTGATCTCATCTCTATGGCAGATCAGGGTTTTGAACAGGCATAGAAATTAAACATAACGTATTTCAATCAGAATGAAGCTTGATCCTATAAATATATCAATTACAATTAAAGATTTCTAGAATACCTTTCATACTTTTCAGATGTAGAATAGGAAACAGCTTTATAGCAATGAGCCCTCTTTCTCCTATTCTCTCCTTCCTTTCCCCTTGCATCGCCTGTGCCCCTGGTGTTGCAGAGTCCATAGGCAATAGTGTCACCGCTTTCCATCAGGAGACGGCATAAGTACTTGTCAGCCACTCTTTTTCATAAAAAGTCAGCACCGCTAAAGACAACCAGTATTGCAACTTACATTATCCAGCTCTTTCCTCAGCGCCAGCACCGAACGTTCTCGATCGGCGACCAGCTCCTCCAGATACTGGTATCGGAGCTTCTTCCGGGCGCGACACTCCCGCGCCGACTGCCGGCTTCTCTCTGGAATCCGATGAAGAAAACTTTTAACTTGGGAACTTGGTTGGAGAAAGCCGTGCGAAGCTGATTGCTGATTATTGGTTGGACAGAGGGAAGTTCTACCTCTTTTAGTTATAATTATCATAAATAGCCTGATGATCCTCGATTTTAGCCCTTTTTGCTTCGATGTATTGAACTTATTTAACTAACAGTAATATGGAGCAATAGAAGAAAACATATTTTGAGTTGAATACTACGCCATCTCTGTTTCGAATACACGCACTAAAGAGCAAGAACTGAATGTAGAATCTTTTTGTATGATATCAATAGGCCGACCGTTTAACTCGCGTATCGCCTGCGCGGTAAGAAGGGAGCGAGGGGAGATGTTAGCGGGTGGGTGAAAGGGGTGCGCGGAGCAGAGAGCTTACGTCCTTTCCCTTTCACCCACCCGCTAACATCTCCCCTCGCTCCCTTCTTACCGCGCAGGCGATACGCGAGTTAAACGGTCGGCCTATAGTAGAGCGTTTACGTCGCATATCTCAATTACAACTAAATTGAACTTTACGATAAAAGAGAACAATGGATAAAACCAATAAGAAAACGCCAACCTATCTTTATTTTCAAACGTTATGAGCAGTACGTTATTTTGTTTCTAAAATAACAGATAAAGAGAATAAATAACATGTTATATGTTAGTTTAATATAATGTTTCAAGCGCGCTGATCCCGTGTCATTTATTATTGAACAAAAGTATAACCATGTTATTTTAAATGAGAAAGGGCCTTAAGCACCTCCATAGTTATGTAAGAATGTGTTAAATATTTAAACCAACAAAGCATAAAAGTGTTAACTTTCAAATTTAAAAAGTTTTTATTTGTTTATAAAAATTTTACAATTTCTCTTAATCTAAACCTTCAAACCTTTTAAACCTTCAATAGGTTTGTCTTAGGTGTCGCATTCCACTTCTGCTTACTTACTTCTTCTTATTTCATAGATAAATGAATAGTGAATTAGAGTATCATACATGCTAATGTTTAAAAAATAACAAATCTCGCTTTAACCAACGCTGTTTTACAGGATTCCTCAACGTTTTCACGAGATCTGAAGTTTAAGTTTATGTTAGTTAACAATGAAGCTTGCAACCATTAGTTAAAGCATGCACATAGACACGTTCTGTTCCACCACCTTCGACAAACAACGACTGCCGGCCAAAGTATGCGCCAGTGCGATGGCCATCTGAAGCTAGCAAACCACAACCCAAAGTCTCGCAAATATGTGCCAGTACCAACCTAGTTTGGCTTTCATGTCCTGTTTGTCCAACTGTGCCTTCCTGCCGGGTCTGCGCCCGCGCTTACCTCCCTCCCGTCTCTCGCCCCCTTCGCCGGACGCTGCCCCTAACGAGCCGTACACCCCGCCGCCGAGGGACTCCTATAACATGTATGTTGCGTGTGATATAGAGATGCAAAACTTTTCTTTATTTCTTGGCACATTGTTTCCCTGGTTTCGAAGGCAAAAGACTCCGCTTAGTTTGTTTATTAGAAGATTGTTGAACATAGGGGTAGGAAGATGAACAAATAAATTGTTGGAACAAACGTGATTTTTTAAATTGTTTCTTTACAGAAGATTGATAACTTTAGCTGCTATCCATGACATGGTCTTTCATTTTGGTATAGAATTTGGATGTCAGCTGTAGTGTGAAGATTATGAATATGAATGAAATAGATAAAAAACATAAAATATAGAAAATGCAGAACCACCAAAAACTAGTCAAATATTGGTTTACTCATGGTTACTCGAAGGATAATTAGATTTTTTATAAATCAAATTGACAAATTCAGCATTTCCTTGTTGTTTCGTGTGTCGCAACTCGCAAGTACTCTGAACTATTAGAGCTAAACAAAGAAATGAGAAATGCGTAGGCGCGACAGCTACACTACTTTCCAATAACAACACTCGTTAAGAATACATAAAAAACAAACACAAAAAAAAACTGCAAAGTGTATATTAACGGCATATTATAGAATACCAGTCAAATTACCGAGGACCCCGATGCCAGATATTTGGTATTAGATATGCTTAACTTCAAGGTAAGGTTAAAGGTAAATAATTTCATATGGGAGAAAAGAACCTATAGAACATAGGTAGAAGATAATCGAGATATTAAATATATCTGTGCTATAGGGTAGGATCAGGTGGAAGTGGGGTGAGCTGAATCCATATTGTTTTATCCTTTGTCGAAGCTTGTCAAGGTAATGGCATAAAGATTGCATTTGACATAGAAAGTATTAAATTCAGTGCTTTATGAACGCAAGCATCGGCGTGCAGTCATTGTGACAACTTTATGTGATTTCTGCATGTTCCTCGATTTGACTTTAGTATGTTGATGTCTATATTTTTAGTTATTTATAGTACTTATAGGACAGAGTTCAAGTAACTGCGCTATCGTTTACCTACTGGGTAGACCAGAGTTCAAGTAACTGGCGCTATCGCGCTCTGTTCTAAACAAATTGATGGGTTATTTGCAAGGAATTGCTAATTACGCATATATACACTGTCAAATATCTATTCTCGTTAGAATGTTGTCTTTGTTTGTATAAAAGACATTTATTTACTCGGTCAATCGGCTCGATGGCCAAGTTAGTTAAGGCGTCAGAACGGTATTTCGAAGACGCAAGTTCGAGCCGCGCTCGAGCAAAATTTTTCTTCTTTTTTCTGATTATAAATCAAACGTTATGATTATTATTGTTTATTAACGTTAAATAGAAGGTTATCATTATCAATTCGCCCCGCTTTTATGTATAATATAAATAATGATACCAATTTCTCCATTATTTGTGAACTGGAAATCAATATATTATTTATTTAAAATTGAAAGAATATTTTTAAGAAAATATTATAATGTATATATATCGGTGATACATTACGCAGAAGTCGGTTTTTATTTAAATAGTAATTCAAACCATTATAACATAAAAATATAATAAAAGATAAACATAGAATACCTTTTATATTTTCTTTTTACCTTTTCACCGACTTTAAAAAAGGAGTCGGTTCTATGGTCCACTATACATATATATATATATATATGTGTGTATATATATATATTATATATATATACATATATATATATATATATATATATAAGATATAGGTTTAATAATGATATTAATTAAATATATATATATATATTATATTTATATACACTCGAGAGCAATGAATCCGGGTCACTTAAAGAATGTTAAAAATCTCGGAAACTAAAAATGATAGGTTAATGCAATAAATTGTATTTAATAGACAATGTAATACTCCTTAAATGAAAGTAAAAAAAAATATGAGTCACCATACATTTTATTAACACAAAATTACATAAAGAAAAAAACTGCTGATCTCTCCTTAAAACAAAAATAGGAAACATGAAATTTTTGAACTTTATTACGATTTTCTTGAATTTTAATACTTCGTATTGCCTCCTCGTGCTTCCATTACTGCGTTTACGCGGTTTGGCATGCTGTACACCAAGTTCCTTATACGATTTTGGGGAATATTCTCCCATTCCTCTGTGAGAGCAATTTTGAGCTCACGAAGCGTGATTGGGGGAGGGTTTCATTGTTTTACGCATCTGCCTAGCTCGTCCCAAGCATGCTCGATCGGGTTGATATCCGGGCTGCGCGCTGGCCACTCCATACGAGTAATGTTCATCTCTTGAAGGTAGTCATTCACAATCCTACCTGTATGAGGTCGGGCATTGTCATGCATAAATATAGCATCCTCACCTAAATTGACCATAAATGGACCAACGTGATCATTGAGGATTTCTTCCACATATCTTACGCTAGTTAAAGAGCCGTTTTCTATGATCACCAGCTCTGTGCGACTTTCAGAAGAAATTCCGGCCCACACAAGTACAGACCCACCACCGTAGGCTACTTTTTCTTCGATGCATGCTTGCTTGAATCTTTCCCCTGGTCTTCGATACACTCTGTGTCTTCCATCGTGCTTGTAGAGCATAAATTTTGATTCGTCGGAGAACATAACTTTTGACCAATCTTCAATACTCCAATTTACGTGGCTCTGGGCATATCTTAGTCTCGAAATACGATGCCCACGCTCCAGTTTAGGGCCGTTTGCAGGTCTAAGGGGTTTTAAGTTAGATTCAGCAAGCCGACGTCTTACTGTCCATGCACTTGGGTTACTTCCTCCGAGGCGTCGAAACTGATTGGTGAGTTCAGTTCCTGTGAGAAAGCGATTTCGAAGCATGGTGTTCACCAAGTATCGGTCTTCTCGTGCTGTGGTACACCTGGTTCTGCCCGTTCCTGGTCTGCGTAGGTTAGAACCAGTTTCTTCGTAACGTCGGAGAACTCTTTGTACTGTTGACAGCGACACACCGACAGTCCTGGCTGTATCGCGCTGACTCCGGCCGGTTTCCAGCATTGTAAGTATTCTGGTGCATTCTTCAGGCGTAAGCGACATAATTTCAGCTTGAATAATGAATATAGAGCACTATCAACATGGTTTATGTACCCACATAAATGACAGATTACAAACAAAAGCAAAACCAAATGCTGTAATTTCGTAGTTCCATCTTCGAAAGTGGCCCTTTTTCAAATTTGATTTTTTTATGATATAACTTTACAATAACTAAGAAGTTTTAATACCTTCATTTAAGGAGTATTACATTGTCTATTAAATACAATTTATTGCATTAACCTAGCATTTTTAGTTTCCGAGATTTTTAGGATTCTTTAAGTGACCCGGATTCATTGCTCTCGAGTGTATTTCTGTTTATTGTATGTTCATCGATTTCTCCGCCAACTGTTGACCGAAATGGATGAATTTCAAACATCCTTTTTGCGTTCAGTTCAGTATAGCTACGAAGTAGTCCCATAAAAATTTCATCGATATTTGACCTTGGACTTCCAAGATACATTGAAGTCGGGTTTTTTTTTTAAATCATTTACATACTTGTTTATTATCATTTATATTAATAAGTTAATTTTGGCCATCTTATTTTTTATTTTACCACACTGAATCGATTTTGAAAATATTTTTTAAAATAAAGTAGTAACTAAAAATACTTTTACAATAAGTGTAAGATATGAGACAGACCATGTTATAATATAATAATTGATTTTTTAAATATGTATTTAGTATAAATAAATGTAACGTGCATTATACAACAGTGTAGTTTCAATACCTACATATTTATATCAGAATATAGTCGTAAAACGCAGACGAATTAACTCTGAGTTAGTATACACGCACATATAAGTAATACTGTTTACGCACACATGAGTAATACTGTTTATTTTTATGTACACATATGGATGGATACACTTCTGTCTTTGTATGTCGAATACGCATTCGCCGAACTACGCAACACAAATACGTTTAACCACAGTTTAACTAATAAAGAATCGAAAACAATGATTTAACCATTTGCTTCAATTGGTTTAAACGATTTTCGTCAAATCCCTTTTTCGTCAAGTTCTTTATTTTATTGATGAACAGACATGCTTGTTTTATTAATGATAAACATAGATAACTTTTTTTAGATGTCTCAAAAATTCATACTATTTTTAACCGACTTCAAAAAAGGAGGAGGTTCTCTATTCGGTTGTTTTTTTTATGTTTCTTGCCTCAGAACTCCGTCATTTGTGAATCGATTTGGAAAATTCTTTTTGCGTTGGGTTCAGTATAGCTACGAAGTGGCCCCATATAAATTTCATCGATATGTGACTTTGGACTTCGAAGATACATTGAAGTCGGTTTTTGTTTTTTTCTAAAAATTAATTATCTTATAAATGCAACAAATGCAATGCTACGCAGTGGTTTTTATGGTATTATATAAAAATATAAAATTTCTGGGTTGCACTGCTATTGTTACGGGCAGGCGTGGCACTTACCATCAGGCGAACGACTTGCCCGTCTCATCACTTAGTTCCATAAAAAAAAGCTACCTATCATCAAAGAATCGTACATATTACAAAAAAATATTTATTATTTTTTCTTTATTATTCTTTTTCCGTATTATCTTTCTTTCTTTATTTATTTATTCATTCTCAATGCAACTTTATTCAAACATTGCGAAATTAATGATGTTCTCATGTGCATAATTATTTTTAATTAGGTCAGTACCAATGTAGGAATTATAATTTACCTGTGTAAACCAGGTTAAGGTAATTCTGTTTAAATTTTAATACAGGAACTAGAGATTAACATGATATAGATAGGTACTTGTGTAATTGAATAACATGATAGTTAATACACATTGCGTTTGGTAACAAACTTAAAATAAAATTATTATTTGTCGGTATACGCTTGTTTTAGGAGTATTAATTTTTATTACCTGAGCTCAATATTTTTTGCAACAGAGATTGTTTTAATCGAGCTTCATGAAGAAAATGTATATATGAAATTAAGTGTACATATATAGTAGTCGATATATAGTAGTCGATAGTCGTTTTTTAGATATTGCACTGAAATTTCTGTTGGCAGTTCTATAGTCTTGTCCTCACATAATGTAGAGCATTGTTTAATGTTTATATACAATAGGGGATCGGACAACTTTTCAGAAAGTGTTTTAAATTAACTATAATGATTATATATAGCCATGAAAAATTGAATTTTAATTAAATAACGCTCTGAAAATACCTAAAACTATATTTTAAATATTGCCGCGCAAAAGGTCATCTCAAAACATGTGACGTCATATGAAGGTAGAAAGCGACAAACTCTTCAAAATAAAACTTGCAAAGAGATTTAAATACGTTTTGTGAAGTTTGGGGACTATATTGTAGTGATGGAACGAAAAAATTAGCAACAATACATTTTAAAAAAGTAAACACAAGCTGGACTCACGGCATTTGCCTTCAAATGACGTCATGCGCTGTGATTGTTGTTTCGTTTGAGATGAAGAACAGATTAAAAATGTCAGAATTATTAGATTTTATTTATTTATTTAGAAATATAAATCATTATTATTTCACAAAAATATTGATTGGATGATCTTTCTAGTTCGATGAACAGTCGTTCTAACTACATTTTAGTTTTTTTCTCGTTTACTGTCCGATCCCCTATTCAATAATTATCACTCACATTTTGATGATAACGAATGTATTTAAAAATTACGCAGAATTGTATTGCGTTGTAATTAAAAACTTCAGGTAAACTCAAGACAGAACGAAGTTTATCAGCCATGACCTTACGCAGAACTAATTCATTACTAATATAGGAAATAAACATTAGCATAACAACAAATGCAATATTGTAGAGTCGAGTCCATATCAACTAATCGCACATACGCAGTTTGTTTCGCAGTTAGCAACAAAAAGCCGGCCGATACGAAGCGTACTGCGTCGTACGCTCCCGTCAAAACGATACTAGTATGCGGCGTAGTAACTCAACACATAACCTAAAATAAATCACCTTCAAACGGCTACGGAACTTGCACTTCTCTCGGTCACATCATTAGCGTACATTTCACACATGAAATTAACCGAAAATGCATTGTTTCACTTACGGTTGTTCCAAATAGGGACGTGCCGGTCGTGCCCTCCTCGGCGACTGTTCGTCGCGCACTGTGAAGTCGTGAACCGTCTGACTTTGCCTTGCGTTGCGCAGTGCGAACGACCGAGCGCGCACTTTTTTTAAAACAACTTTTTAAATCGCCAATGGCACATGCACGGGACGCGAAGTGACTGCGTATGTCGCCTGCGAGTATTGCGAGCTAGTGTCGCAATGTTTTGTGCTCCCCACTTCGGCAAAGTGACCTTATCGTTTGGCTGCACTCGGTAACAACGAATGCAGTAGAGATATACGTGCGGTTCTACGTTCTACTTACGCTGGCACAGTCGTTATCTTGAGTTGAGAATACGACGCGACCGACGCGACGGGGCGTTCACTCGAAACTTCGTTATCGTCTTTACATTTAGGCTAGTCAAACAAAGCTAGGTCTAGCTAGCACCGGCAAAGTAGCTTTAACTAAATATTCAACGTTTGGCAAATCGAGCGTGGCTAGCAATATCTAGAATTTAAGACGTTCTAGACAATTTATAGCTTTATAATGCTTTCCCAAAAAAACAAACAATTACTTTAATTATGGTGGTATGTTTTTACTTATTTATTTATTTTAGGAAAAGTTACAGCCAATACATACAAGATAATCAAATTATGTTTAAGATAACTAGACCAATTACAAGTTTTCACCTACAAGCTTACAAAGTACCCCAGTAAACCTCAACCTCATACCGAACTCCATCGAACAAAACTTGACTTTGGCAGATGCACAAGACGTGCAAAGCCAAATCCCACAAGTGGGGAGGAGAAAAAAAAGTAATAATGTCAATGATATACGCTATATTTAATTGTTTCAAAGCGAACAAAGTCGCGGGCTGTTGCTCGTGTTGGTAAGATAAAGTTGAATGTAGTCAAGTCAGACTTTCGTAGTAAAATCCCTTGCGTTGCGATCAACTGCGCAGTTGTAGCGTAGGTCATGGTCGCTGGTGAGAAAAAGGTATTTAATTTAGAATCGCTATGAACAATGGAACAATTTAATTTATACTATCTTTAATAACACTAATCCTCCCATTAATTATTTAATTACGTATTGTTTGTGATCGTTATTTAATTAATCGGTGTAAAAAATTATAAATTTAAATGGTTTTATTACGTAAACATTGATTTGGAAGAGATGGATATTCAAAATTATATTTTGTGGGATCAGATGCGACAAATGTTCAGTTGTGGGTGTCGGTTTTGTGGAATTTGATGAGAACGAACCAAATTGAATATGGTTATTTATTATTTTTACAAATTTATGAATTTCTATACCTACATACAATATAAATTTTAAAAAATCTTAGCTATAAGTAAAATGTATCGAATCAAAATTTATTTAAATATTTCCTTCAGTTACAAAACCAAAACAAATCTATAAATTATATGCAACTGTATTATATGTATAAAATATATAATACAGTTACATATAAATTATATGTGACTGTATTATATATATATATATATATATATATATATATATATATATATATTTAATATATAATACGGTTACCTACATATAATTTACATAGAAAACAGTTTCCTGACTGACTGACCGCCAACGCACAGCCTAAACCACTGAAGGCAGAAACATGAAATTTGGAATATAGGTACTCGTATTACGAGTAGATATGTTCTCTGTAGCCCATAGGGGTGCACTTAGAAATGATTCACAGGAGAACGGCAAAATAACGCGAAGCTGCGGTGCGGAACGGCTAGTTATATAATATAGTGAAACCATAAAAAGTTTATAATAATAAAACGGGACTTAATCGCTCTCAATCGAATCGCGCAAGTCTAAAAATGACTAAAACCATAAAGTCTTCAAATCTCGCTTTGACTCAGACAAGGGTCAGACACATAATTATTAATAGAGATATATGAATAGAGCCTTGCCTTTTTTGAAACGAATGTTGTGAATAAGAGAACTACGTAAGTGTTCTTGGTTTGAAATACGTATAGAAAAAAATATATTAAATTAAAAAGTTATATGGGTTGATATATACAATTAGTATATGCCTAAGAGAATCATAGGAAGTTTGTTATGAACTCATTTGACATACAGAACAGGAAATATAATTATATTATTGCAAATATACATATAAACGTCTTACGGGTGACGTGTACTAAGACGTGTAAGTAGAGAATTGAAAATGGAGTATACCACTAATTCAACCAACAAAACAAACTTGCTGTATGATGACACTAATCCATATTTACCTACTACATTAGCTGATTTTCTTTAAAACAAATTAACCACTACTTTCAAGAAACATTATTAAAAACAACTTAAAAAAACATTCTTTAAAAAATTCAAACATTATAAGTAACTAATTGCACGCACTTTTTAATATGATTGACTATAATGGTAAATAATACATAATATACTCCCGCGCAGTTTATTTATAGAACTTTTTAAGACTCTACTTCTCCTGCGCTTGCGCCTATACGTATTCTACACTTTATTTGGGCCCCGCACATGCGCAGTTATCGACCTAGTTTATGCGGCATAAAAAAACTATACGGAAAACAAAATAACTATACAAAAAAATGTAGTCTTGTAAAAACTAATAATAATAATCTTAATTTCATATTAATAAATCAAAATATTAATTAAATTACAATATTTTGCGTATTTATTCCCCTATATACATATAATGTATTCCCCTATACATACGACTCCTGCGCATTTTTCGGTATATTATACATCCTAGACTAAACTGTTAACCTTAATGTTAACAGCACTAGCACGCACTGGTTGTGATTGTGACAAAGTTAAAGATGTCAAAATGGCCAATTACCTATTTGAATTCATGCTTGATCAAAATATTTCTTAAACTCGCGTGTTCTATGAGGTAAGTTTCGAAGGCTAGAATGCACATAGCGCGCATGTCTAATTATCCGCGCATACGCAGTCATCGACCTAGTTTTAATGAAGAACACTAAATTGCGCAGTAGTCATCGCACCATTCAGCTATAGGCAGGTCTTGGGTTCGATACTTGTCCGCTGTCATCATTTGCGTAGGTATAGATACCATAGAAATTTACAAATAACTTTTTGCCATAGCTTGAATCTTTGTTTGCTTAAATATTAAAAATCCGAAATCCGTTGTTGACATTTACGAGGCTACTTTGCACTTTTGTTTTAAAATTACTTCAAACAAAGTTTTGCTTGGAGTAGGTACAAATAGTATATATCTGTGACTTGAAATATGTGTTATTGAAATTTACGCAAAACGTTTTGAAATTAAAATGCAGAATTACTTGAGATTTTTTGTTATCAAATTTTCTGCCATGAAATCCATTTTTTACCATTACAAAGCTTTCTACGTTAACATTTCCATGGCGGAACTTTCCGACGAACGAGTCGAATGAATTAGAATGCCTCTGCTGGACGGGGTACAAAACCACATCGGTAGAGTACGAGAGTACGACTCACCCCAAACGCCTACTTTAAGACTCTAGGGGGACCGAGCGTCCATGCCTTGAGTGTGCTTCCCAGTTTCTCTCAGCAGTAATATGGTGTCTCAATCAGGAGAATAAAATACCAGACATATTATAAAAAACAGAACAGTAGTTCTGTTTCCCCTTCCCCAGAACTTTAAACAAAGTCTGCGGAAACTCAATTACACATGTCCACTGCCACATCTCCTCCCCTGCACGCCACGTGATAACAGATCCCGCAGGTAGCTTCATTGCGCATGACTGGCCTAGCCATACCTTTCCTTAACGGACTCCCCAAAAAAATCTTTTAGGAGGACGACGGTATCAGGGCACTAGGAATTAGTTGAACAGAATTATCCTCTAATCTTGTTTGACTCTATGTACTCGTATAAACAGCATAACACAAATTTACTTGAAATTATTGAAATTCATTGAAGTTCAGTATTTATTCATACTTCTTCTCTTACTTATCTTCTGTAGGTAGACAGTTACTGAGTAATAGTTAGTATTCTTTGGTTACAGTAAGATAAGAATCACGCATGTGCAACCAACTAGTTCAGGACACAAAATGGCTACCGAGATCACTTCACCAAAAAAGAATATTCTTAGAAATTTCCGACAGCACCTCTATGTCAGCTTCTCAAGTCTAACTCCTACGTAAGTTGAGAAAGACTACCCACGCCGTTCAAGATTTACACATGCACTATAAAAAATATTAATTTTAGCATTCAAAATTGCAGCCCGCAGCCATTTTGTCCACAGTAACACAACTAGTTAGTAGGTACTATAAAATACAAAGAAAGGATGTACTTAAAAGAAACTACGCCATAAGCTTCAATAAAATATATTTAATACCAAGATTTACAGATACAATAAAGGATATAATTAACCACGAGTAAATTATACACACTACGTAAAGCGTAAACGATTTTACGTTTTTACGTATACTATACACAATGATTCTTCACTATTTTGATGAACAAATTTTCGGGTAATATTACACTTATAACTTATATACTTAACATTTTAACACCAATTCATTGTCACGTTGAATATTATTATGCACACACATATGTAACTGCACACTGAGTAAGTCTCTATATAACATTATATATTTAGGAATTTTAAAGCAGTTTTTTTATAATCACGCACTTTGTGAAATTCAATTTAGCAAAAGTATCACACATATCACCCACGATAACTATACCTATAATTAAATATATACATATACATACATGTATAACCTAAAAACACTACTTACCTTTTATTCTGTCGAACCCTCCACAATTCCGGAACGGCTGCTGTACAGGACGTCTGGTGTCGAAGTGCGAAACGAAAGCAGCACAAGTGCGCATGTCAATTGCCGCATTGCGTAATTTTCCTTTGCCAGGATTAAGAACAAAGCCTGCGGGAGCTCCATTGCGCAAGTCTACTGAATCATTTCCTCCCACACACGCCACGCCGCCAGGGATGCCGCGGGTAACTTCATTGCGCATAGCTAACCACATCCATCCTCAACGGACTTCTTTTCTTCAAAAAATCGTCTACATAATTACGAAAGCTTCAAAAAACCAGGAATCAGTTGAAAGGCATTATCCACAAATATTTCTTTATTCCATATATAAATAAACAGTAACACTGTAACACAATATATTCACTTAAAAATAAGCGTGTTAAAAACAAAGAATCGCTAAACCATTAAAATCTTGAAACAAACGACGACGTTGGCTGCGAATGTAGCGTTTCTTCAGAGTTTGGAGAGTTGGGTAAGAGCCAGAGTACCAACCGTCCAAGACCAGGGCCTTCATCTTTCTGCCTTGCAAACTTAGATTTCATGGTGTAGCCCGGGCGGGTTATATTGCTCCTCCCACCTTTTGTTGCCATGCGCATATGACAAGCCCCCGCACCTCTTTTACTCCCCCTTAGACATGAGAAAACTAACCAGCACCCGATCAGACTGCCTCATCATGCTAACAACGACCTAGACCGAGCAGATCACAAAACAAACTCTACCCAACGGCTCATACCGCTCAAAAAGATGTATTTTAAAACTAAAACCTGGTAGAGATGCCGACTGAGAATAGTAAAGGAAACTTGATTAAATATCTTAAATGATGGACAAATGGTTTACGTAAACTCACTTAAGACAAATAACTGAATATCGCAAATTATACTCTTCTCTGAACGGCTACCCCAAGATCGAGGATTTTTTATAAAAAAAAATCAAAATAAGAAACCCTGCAAATGCTTTTAGTCATTGAAATAAAAATAACCACGCGAGCTACATTTCATTTGCAAAAGACAAAAGACTACACAATAAAATGCGCGCGCGATTTACTTTAAAATTTGCTTTTAGCGGCTTAGCAGTGACTAACTTACCTGCTACCTTATCCGTGAGGACCAACTGGACACACCACCCCCGAATTTTACTGACGAAACACCGAATTAAAAAGTGATTAAATTTATAACAATTTTTAGTAAACCACGATTCATCCGAGCTGCGGTCGCGAGAGAAATGGGCAGATGTCCTAGACCGAGCACTGAGTTGCATTTTGACATGCGCAACGTTCTAGATGGGTAAATAGACCAAAAAATGCATCCCGCGTGTAGATCCGATCGATAGAGCAAGGGTGATGGATGATATCAGAAACGTGAGGTATGGAGGCTTCGAGAACAAAGTTCAGGGCCGAAATGTCAGCACTGCATATGGGAAATTCGAAAAATCTGTCATAGATTATCTAGGGGGGCTCCTGTTGAAAATTGACGCGTCCCGGATACGGGTTCGAGGACAGATAAAATATGTTATTTATTTACAATGACGAAAGAAAAGAGTATATTTATGAGGCAGTCAATCTTTGTTTATCGAGTTGTGTGAAAGTCAACTTCTGGAATATTTTAATAAACTACCTTATCGTCATTAAGTAATTATCATTTGTTGATTTTTTTATTGGTAAATGGGCATACGTTTGACGACATCTCGCCTGATGGAAAGCGAAGATGCGGCCTAAGACGGGACACGCTTTTCCAGAAGATGCCTATTCACTCTAGACTTAAAGAGACACAAGTTTTAGCTGTTTGGGAACAAAGACGGGTATTGTTGATTCAATAGATGACGCAGAATAGGCCCCGTAAACCGAGATAGGTAAGTTATACAGTACAGGTTGCTCTCCGCGGTTTCACACGCGGTTTTCCGGGATAAAAGTATCACATGTAAATAGTGTAATAAATAAATAATTTTTCTAGGACCTCAAATACCAAATTTCATCAAAATCCGTTCATTACTTTGTATGATTGAGTAACAAATCATGGGGTACGCTTGTGCTTTAAGAAAGTGACGTCAGAAAATTGCTCATTCATCGCCGCCGTGAGCATTTTGCGGCGCCCGCCGGCTTATTCCACCTCAATGCATATTACACACTAGTGGATACTCCGGACTTCGATCAGTTAGTCAGATTTATAGCGATTCCCTTAGTCACTGCTCGTTTTTCTGGCATTCTCCTATAAGTGAGATAACTGGAGCTAGACTCAAGGTGATGAGCGCAGCTCATGCTCGTCCTGCTCGTCTCGACGCATCCAACTAGGTACCTAGCTAACTTTTTGCAAGAAATCAAATCCGTCGCCCCGTTTTGACGTGAAAATAAACCCAACAAAAAAAACCCTTTTACAATTTTTTAAAGTTAGGCATTAGCACAGAATAGATAAAAGTTGGTATTAGAAGGATGTTCTTTGTTATGGCGCGTGGGCTTTTCTATTTATAAATAGTGTCTGGATGAAGATCGGATCGATAGAGTAAGCGTGACAGACAGTCAGGGAGGAGTGCAGGATGTGACCTGCGCGACACCTATCGGAAACTCTAGAATGTATGATGTCCTAGATTTATTGCTGCGAGCTTTCCTTTGTTCGGGCCGTTCCCCAAACTTCGTTGATTTAGCTTAACATTTGGTTGTAGATGACGATACGAGGAAATTCAAGCGTCCACCTATAAAAGTTACAGTGCACGCAAAACTTTGAAAGTCTTGTGCGGCTCTGCGCTCGTTATCCTCAGACATCGGCGTTCAAGTCTCTTATGCTCCAATTCTTTCGCTTCGACAATCAAACCGAAACAGTAACCGTGGTCCAACAGGATTGTGGTCTTATAGAGGATGCGGTCTGTATTCATGGTACAGAATAATTGACACTGGGCTGTTTAGTGGTGATTTTTGATAAGAAATTTGATGGTATTGTCTGCGAAGCTTTTTATCAAACACGACACTTCCAATACGTTGATGACTCTTCTGAGACTTTCAATTATTAAGATATTTATTTTTAAAGGGTAATTAATTAATGTGTTTCGTTGACCTTCTTTCTACTTAATACTACAGCTTTAACACAAATAATATAGCTTCCCTCTTTCGACATTGGCGGCTAAAGTTTATTATTCAGGGGTCGGAACTTTTTTGTCTTAAATCGCGTTTTTGTTATGAAAATTTACACTTAATCCGATTTTGATGCGCTATTTTGCGTTGGAGCAAGTGGCACCAACTTTGCATATCTTTGTGATAGTGATGGGTCTGTCTAACCTAATACGCTTATGGTAAACTTAGCTGGCAGCTATCGGATAAACGGGTACTGTGGTGTGCTTTTCGAGTGGCCTATAATTAGACCTACTGTCGGTCGACTGATACAGTTTGATGATGATGTTGACTTGACGCTTTTAGTTTGAGTCAGACATAAAATAACAGGTCCTTAGTTTAAATAAATGTTATTCCTGTCGTCACGTTTTTTCTTTGTTAACAGTGCGTGGCGTGAGCCATAAATAGACTGCATAGAGATCGGATCGATAGAGCAACCATGACGGATTGCCTGGGACGAGTGGAATGCGATCTGCGCGCCTATTGCATCTGACAAAGGGCTTGGATAACATGTGATGACCAATGCAAATAAACAGGCACTATATCTACCTCAATTACAAGGATCCAGTTAGCTACAGCAAATTTTATTAATTGCTGGAGATATCAATCGCATTGCATTTTTAACTCGTAGAACGATGCAAGTTCAACTCTCTGGCAATCTCTATTCCCTTCCTGTAGTATTCAAGACGAGACTGAACAAATTTCCTATAGTTCTCCGGCGAACGACGTACATCTTCAACCGTAACGTAACTTCAGATGAGATAGCAGTCAAACGTAAGCACAATGAAAAAGATACACGATGTCTTTATTCAAACCTTTGTCTTGGCCGGGAGGGAAACAGCTGAAAACTCGTCTAGACGGTTAAATTTTCTTCCGAATGCCCTCCGAGCAACAAGTGGGTCGTTCTACACGTGGGCTACCTTAGGATAGAACGCGGCTCGGCAACAAGCCGAGTATTTTCGAAGTAAAAACATAGTAAAAATTTTTTTTTTTAATAATTTATGAAATTTTCAGAAATGGCAGTAATGTAATGGAATCAGGCGTAACTTTGCGGAAATTATATTTTTTCATTGCGTTTCACTTTTCAAATGGCAGTAAACATCAATCAACAAATGTATAATTTTTATTCAATAACTGCAAATTCTAAATCATCACAAGACTCCCGAAAAATATACATCATCAGCTTTTTCATTTAGAAAATAATAATTCTTAAAAGCGTATGGCAAAACTAGACACAGGACGAGGAGCAGATATTAGGGGAGCACCCCATGCCATGAGATTAGCCTTGAGGCCAAGGTCAAAACCGACAAGAGGGGGATCTGTTGCCAAGGTTATAATTCATATTAAGTAAAGTAATAATTTGTCGTTAAAGTTACATATTTTTAGTATTTCTTAAATGTATAATATTGTTGTATTATTGTTGTACTACCTGTTGCCCGCGACTTCGCGCGTGGACTATAGTTTAACGCTGATGTAGAGACGTATTTTGTAGATTGTGTACAACACATGTAATTTTTAAAACACCCTCTACAGGGAGGAAACACGTATAGACTTTGGGATCACGTCGCCCGTGAGAAGGCTTCGTACAGCTGTCTCTGTGAGAAACATCCTGTCCTCAGATCAACGGCCGTGGTCTGGAGCTTCTGGTCCTGCGACTTGTTGATCGTCATTGCAAAGCTGACGCTCACAGAAAACAGCACGCGTTTGAATTGGAACGGAAAGTTGTTCGAGATGAGAGAGATGAATACTAATATATAGAAACTGACTCACCAGCGCCACGGGCTATCAGTATACCAATGAGGTTCAGTATCTCAGTGAGGTTCGTCTCTAGCGACACTATCTTTAGCTGAGTTCTCCCCCAAGTTAACAACTTAGGCGGGGTCTAATTTCGAAAAAGCATAATTTTAAATTCCAAATTTTTTAATCTAATAGAGTGCGCTGGAAGCCGGATGCACTCAGAGTTCAAAAATTCTACGGGGCACGGTAGTGAATTGCCATCATCTTCGCCATCGTCCTATATATCAACGTCTAGTTCAATGTCCCTTAAAACATAGGCAGGATATCTTTAGCAAGATGGGGTAAAACCTTCTTCCACAGTTGCACTGGGCTCGAGAGCACACAAAACACCAAAATTAAAGCAAACAAATGGCGCATACGTCGTGAGATATCACTTACGACTGCTTTTGCTAGTTTTGTCCCAATTTTGGTCGTCATCCAGAAGGCGCCTTGCTCTGCAGGCTGCGTGAAAAGTAGGGTGTTTAACAACATCGACTGTTCTGAGGAACGCAAATGAGGTAGCGCCGCGACAGACAGTGTATCAGCAACCGTAAATAGTAGCATTCATTGTTACTGGAATGGACGGTGTACATACATACTGCCAAACTGTTTGTTTTACGTTGAAGTCGTTATTTGGCACTTCGTCATACATTAAAGTTTTGGCAAAATCTCTTGACAAAACCTAAAAAACGCCAGAAATTTGGTCTTGTGAGGGTTTTTAAGAGATTTCCTGACGGATTTCGGGTCGAAAAAAATTTTTGATTCGAATTTTGAAAGACTATGTTTGAATAAAGGACAGTGGCGTAACTTTCGTGAATAGAGAATTTTTGTGAATAGCCAGACTTTGCTACACCGTTTCAGAGGTATATATACCGACCATATTTTCCATTCAAGTTTGATAGGTGCCTCGTATGTGGGAGACCGTCTGGGTAGTTACCACCGTTTTGGCAGTTATTCTGCCTCCAAGCCGTAGTGCGCAAGCATTACTGTGTTTCGGTTTGAAGGGGATTGTAGCCAGCGAAATTACTGGGCATATGAGACTCAATATCTGATGTCAAGACAATGACTCAGATCTGGTTGGCACTGGTATTGTAATGGGCAGGCGTAGTACCATCAGGCGAACGACTTGCTCGTCTCATCACTCAGTACCATAAAGAAACAGGTAACGTCAATCTAAACAAATTTAAAACAGTGTTTTATTTTCATTCACCGTGTGTCGTGCACTCCATAAAAATATCGATTGTGTGTTCTAACTTTACTCCTAGCGCCATCTAGTTTCAATTGCATAAATTAATTTTCAAGAGTTTATATAATTATAGCTCGTTTCATGTAAAGTTTGCAAGTTGTTTTCTAAGAGTTACTAATAACGCTGAGATTATATTTCTATCAAGATATTTTTTAATTTAAATAACATTTTACTTGTATGCATTTCATTTATTTTCATAGTCTATACAGCGTTTCAAATTCATACTAATTTTACCTTTTGTCTATCTTCCTCGCTTAAAGAAGCTAAATATTAAAAAAATATTGGACCCGATTCAATAATTTTTAATTATATAAATTAAAACTGAGTTTCAAGATTCTAGGATAACCCCTCATTTAACCCCCCATAAGTAGGTTTTTCAAAATTTCGATAGCCTATTTAGAATCAGGAAATAATTAAACATATTCGTGAAAACGCCATTAAAATCCCGTCATTGGTTTTTAAGTTATGGAAGTCCAAACAAACAAACAAAAATTTTTAAAACTGTTTTAATATGTTTAGTTACTCATTTTAAGTCGCCCTGGTTGTTTTTTTTTCGAATATCTTCCAAGTACAGTTTTTTTTGGGTTCTACGATTTTATTATATGTATTGATTGTTTTGTGTTATGATTTAAATTAGATTTTCAATTTAATCTATTTAATTTAATTTACATTAATCTTTAAAATACAATTTAAATTGAATTTTAATTGTGAACTAACATAGTGAGTAAGCTATTTTACTTTTTAAAAACAATTAGTTAACTTAGCATAATTAAATTATTGGTGTTGAGTTTGAGTTAAATAATTTTTTTGTTAGCTTAGATTTTTTTGACGTATTTTGGACGTTCAAAGATTCGCCCTAATATATAATTTATCAAATCTATGAAAGGTTGCGATACGACTTTTGCGTTTTTGATACGAATATTTGATGAGGTCCTTTTAAATTGCCGTATAATTTTAAAATTTTATTAAAAAAATTATTTGAAATGAAATTGAGTGACTGCTGAAGAGCATTTAACGATAAATCCGACGATCGGTCATACCTAAAACTCTAATATAAATTATTATGTACATAATTTTAAGGTATGGGCTGGGGCAGCCGTTTTGCATTAAATACCTAATGAACGGCCAGGTCGTCAAGTCACTCAGTTGAATTAAAAATACAAAAAAAAATCACTTAGTACTTTGTTTCCTTTTCCAAAATTAGTGTACAAAATAGAAATGCGTAAGTTTATATGTATTGAATGCTCAACGTCATTGGTTTAATTACTTGTGTATGTGTGTAGGGTTAGGAAAATTATTTTGCAAAATAAACACAAATAAAAATGCTCTATTGAAACGAAAGAAATAAAAATAGAAGTTTTATTTTATTGGTACTCCATACTTAACAATGGCTATTTAGCTGCTTTTATATTTTCTTGGGGGTTAATATAGCAACGTGACGGAAAATGTGAGTTTAGCGAACTGCGAACAAATGTCGAGAAGTTTTTTTTCCTGTAATGATAAAAATAATATTTAACTTTTTATAACATTGATTTTGTAGGTTTCCTTACTGTAGGAGGTGGTGAAGTTTTAGCGAGCGATATTCCGAAATGGTTTTGTTTTTTTTATGTATGGACTTGGTCTTCTAAATAACGTACTAGTACGTTTTTAGTTGGTACAAATAATGAACCATGTTTTGGATTTAAAACTCCAACACTAGTTATTGTGACAGTTTGTTAGCAACACTAGTAGGTGCTTGTACATTGTACCTAACTAAGGATATACTATAGTTAATTCGCTCTCTTTGCCATCGACATTCATCAAGCAATGAACACTACTACCACCAGCTTTGCTACACCATGGCGAAATAAAGTAAATAGCTTTCCACATTCCATCTAGTGATGGTCATGAAAAAAATTAAATCACTTCTTCAACTATAACTACAAAATTCGTGGAAGTCTGACATCCACCATGCCGCAAGTGGCAAGTAATAGACCGATGCTGATAAATATAGCGCTTTTCTCAATTTAAGATCAATATTAATTAGTCATGATTTTGTGCCCTGGAATTTTCGAACGCCTTCAATACAGAAAATAGGATGATCTTTCGCGAAGAGAAGAAAAATTGGCGCGTTTCTCTTGGCTTCTTGGCACTCACTTTGATAGAGCTCAAAAATCACGGGCGATCCTGTCTGTCTGGGGGCGGGAAGAGCTAGTGTAATACCTATAGCACAGCTGCTCTCGGAACGGCCGGGTTTCACCGAGGCAGTTAGCTCGCGAGCGCGGCCGGCATGCGCCGCGCCATCATGTTCCGTAATCGTTCCGTATACTTTCAAGTATTAAAGTTAATCATTTATTTTGTCGTGATTTAGTTTTATCCGCAAATGACAGTGGCAACAAAAGTACAGGATTCCAAAGTCGTCCGTCGCAGCGGCGCGCAGCGTCAAAGAAGGCCTTGAGCAACAGGTTATCTTGCTTTAACCGTTAGATTGACAAACAGAAGCTAAAATGCGACAAACAGGAAGCCGGATCCCAGGGAGAGATACTCCCTCTCAATCTTACGTGAGCTATGAGCATGAGACTCCAAACTCAACTCAATCATCTCCCCGGGTGAGAGAGTCGAATTGTGAGACAGAAGAACAACCAATTGTACAGGGAAAATTTGATTCAAGGAACGAGTCCATTACAAAAATGACGCGAAAACACGATCTGAACGAGCAAACACATATTGACATGGTCTACGGGCTTCTGGATAGCCAAATCCGAAAGCAGTTAGATCGCAAATCAGTGGCATCGCTAGACCAGCTGCTGCGTCAAGCCAGAGCCATAGAAGAAAGCACGTCAAAAGAAAGCATAACAGACGACGCGGACATGCAGGCTAAGTCCAAATATTCAAGTTGTTTGTTTCATAGAGATGAAGACACGAAACTTTTGCAACTGATTGAAAAAGAACAGGCAGTGCGAGAATCGAAACAAATCGGCCAGCCTTGCCCAAAAACCCAAGACTACAACTTTATAACTCGTTGGGCTTCGTATTTTGACGTCCATAAGTCTGATGGATTTTTGTTGCCATTAAAAATATTAGGAAGAACTGGGACAGGTCAAGTGGAAATGCGATATAGCTGGAGCTACGCAGGTTTGGCCCTCCAACAGCTTTTTCGGAAATATGGCATGCATGTGCTCTCCCGTAAAAAAGAGCCCCACGACAGAAATCCTGACCAACCTTATGAGGACATTTTTGTAAGAGTACCGGTAAAGCTTTTTGATCAGAGTATTTGTGCTGATTTTTCCATCGCTTGGAACTACGAACAGACCATATTAGGCATAGATTTTATTAGACAATCAGGACTTGTTATTGATTACAACAATAAACTATGTTACTTCCCTGACAATATGGAGAAAAAATATCCACTTCTAACGAAACCGGTTGTATTTTATACAAAACAAGCTAATAAGAAAGACTCCGATGAGAAGAAAGATAAAATTGATACCCAAGAAGATTATGCCCGTTTTGCTGGTACTCCATTTTTGGAAATAGGCCTTCTAGGCGGCACTGCGACAGCTTTATTAAACATTCATGAAAATGGTTGCTTCGCAGATCATTCACTACTTCGTGCCTTTGAAGAGTACGCAATTCCTGTGTTAACACGGCAAAAAATGACCAAACGATACGATGGCCCTACGCAAATACAAACTTATGTGACAGTGCCAGTGCAGATTTTCGACAAGATGGTAACTACCGAATTTTTACTCAAGTGTAACAAAATGGCGCGTTGTATACTAGGCATGGACTTTATTAGGGATGCAGGGCTCGTTATTGATTTAAATAATTGGTGTTGTTACTTTGCTGAGAACAGTAAGGAGAAGCATCATCTTCTTACAGAATATGCTCCA
Organism: Petrophora chlorosata; assembly: GCA_951640565.1. NCBI lineage: Eukaryota > Metazoa > Arthropoda > Insecta > Lepidoptera > Geometridae > Petrophora > Petrophora chlorosata. Next base: position 7,254,092 of record OX621203.1, on the reverse strand, counting down.
TTTAAGTCTGTAATGCAAAGCAGTAGCGAAACTAGCAGTATCCATGATAGATTATCGATTAAGGAAGAAGATGACTGTGCTGATGCAGAACATGAAAACCGAATTTATTGTAAACATTGGTCTAAGCGTGCTGCTGGACCTGAACTGTTCATAAAAATAGGAAGAAACGAGGACGGAGAATAGAAGGTTATTAATAACTTAAAAACCTAACAGTCTCAAAATATCCTTCAACTGAGTAGGTAATATTCCCTGAATGTAATTTGTTATTTTTTTTAAGGAATACAAACTCGATGTCTGATTATAGATTATATTTTAGAGCTAGTTATACTTGGTTGTTTTAGTTTTAGTCAATTGAAAATCTATACTTAGGACGTAGCTAAAATAATTACTTTAGAAAGGCCTGAAGTTAACTTTGAGCCTAAACTCTAACCGAATGACTAAACTAAGGCAGTGGTTTATCTCCAAAAAAAATACAAGAAAATAGTTAAAAATACTTATTTACTTCACCACTACTTCATCTTCATTATACATTTACGATGTTCTTCGCAGGGAAAGATTGAATTTTGTAGTAGTGTGTAGAAGAGTATGAAGAGCTTTGATTTTGTATAATGAATATGAATATGTTCCATAAGTCTTAAATCTCATTTCCTGTGCGTATGTATGCAGTGCATGTTTCGTAATACATATACTAGGTTATTAATCAGTGTTAAATGTTGTACTCCACGTATTTTAGCGCCATTGAGTCTGACAAGAGTGGGGATCAAAACACCCTCTTTGGTAAATGTATTTATTAATAATTTATCTTTGTAAGCCTTCCAAATTCGTACATGATTCTCGTCCATTATCGACCCTTTATAAAAATATTTCAGGTTACACAGTAACTTACCTTTTTATATACATTATTTTATACGAATCTCATACATATTTGAAGTACCTGCTACAATGGAGAGAGAGATTAGTATAGTAAAATTTGATCAAAAGTGTCTTTGGTCAATCGGCCCTAAGACGGTTAAATAACTGAAGAAAAAATTCGATACCCGACTTGGTAGCCACCGTAGCTCAATTGGCTGAGCCCTTCCCGCGCCTAGGAAAGATTGCGATGCGGATTCAAGTCCCAGCCGGTGGTCGTATTTTTTCTTTCCGAAAATCTTTGTTACGAATATGTTAAAAAAATACTACAGGGCCACGCGTAACGTCCATAAACGCGTTCATATATTACAGGTGGACACTTCTGTCCGTTCTGTGTCTTACCTTTGTACAATGTATCTTTAATAAGTATTACATATTAGTACCTACTAAAGTATTATATTATTAGTATGTTTTCTATGACTAAACAAAAGACTATAATTATTTTAAAATTAAAAATACCTTTTTATAATAATATTGGCCTTTTGGCTAACATTAACCTTTTAAGTTTTGGAAAGTGCTTTGAACAAATCTCAATTTATTGTAGTATAAATATATTTATGAATATAAATGAATATAAATGTATTAATGTAGCATGTGTATAGCTACATATATTTATATAATATATTTACATATACATATATTAATGAATATAAATGTATTAATTTAGCATGTATATAGCTACATATATGTATAAAATAAAAATTGTTGTTTTGTCTGATGTCAATTGAAAAGTTATTAAATTTTATTTTATAATAAGTATGCTCTTACAAAATGAGAAGGGCAACAACGAAATAACTAAGATGAAATTAATTTTATTTTAAATTTTATTAAAAGTTTTGACAAAGAGTTTTTATATTGTTCGACGACTATTGTCTTACAAGCTTTAGCAAGCCTATAGATAAATATGTATACTTAATTTAAACTAAAAAGCAAATCTTGTAGTATTTTTTGTTCGCTCTCTGGGCGTTGGGACCATGGTCCTTGTAGTTCCTTAAGTCCTAGGTCCTGGTACAGACTCCTTAAACCTTTATATACGTCTATGGGACTATGTATGTGATCGATGGAGATATTGAAAAAAGAAGTTATTGTTAGCTAAGTTTATAATATTAAATTGGTGTTTCGGGATGATGTTCGGTGAACCATCGGGGAAACGGGTCTGAGCAGCCGCTCAACTGCCGTCTCTCTCTAGATCTATGTGCTCCATCTTAGGCCACATCATCGCTTCACATCAGGCGAGATAGTGGCCAAACATAGACCTATTAAGCGTAAAAAAATAATATTTAATTCTAAGTTTTTATATTCTTAGTTAATTTTAAGTTTTAATGTACTTTCTACAACCACATACTAAATAATAATATGTGTTTGTAGAAAGTGTTAGATTACGATAATTCTTGTGCAGGTTTCAGACACGACAATTTGATTAAGTTATATACACATTATTAAAAAATATTTATATAATAACAATTACATTTATATATAATTACATTTAGATAATTGATATTGGATATTAATGTGTATTATGAATAAATCTATGTTGTCAATATACATGTACGTCCGTGTTTTTATTTTATTGAAACCAGCCCCCCTACCCATATGTCCCTCAAGCGCCAATCGTATATCGTGTTGAGCTCAAATTAAGGTATAGCTTCACTGCAACTAATGTCACTTGAGGGAGATATGGGTACGGGTGCTGTATCCTATAACCCACCGAGCGATAATAAATAGGTCTGAAATATACAATACAATATGCCATGTTGTACACCAAACAATAGATAGATAAACACTTTATTATTCACCTTATGCTTAAACATTAATTATGTATAGCATTATATATAATATAAAAAAAATTAAGTACAAGTTAAATGTACAATATAAAACAGTAAAGAGTATCTTTGAAATTTAAGTACAATAGGCGGAATTATCACTAAAAGCGATCTTCCAGTCAACATTTGGTTGGAGTGAACTAAATGAATGGTATACTAGGTTTTTTTATGTAATTGAATGACGAGACGAGCTAGTCGTTTGCCTGATGGTAAGCAATGCGCCAGCCCATAACAATAACAGCACCATCCAGAACATTGTTTTGCAAAATCCTGCGCGATTAGCTGTTGAATCTCACAATGCTCAGTAATTTCGCTGGCTACGATGCCCTTCAAGCCGGAACACAGTAATGCTCGCGCGCTACTGCTTGGCGGCTGAATAACTGGCAAAGCGGTGGTACCCACCCAGACCGCCTCTCGCATACGAGAAACCTACCACCAGGTCGGCGAACTATGGTTTGTTTAGAACATGCTAGCTAGAAAAAACTATTATTTTCGATTTTTTGCTTTCTTACAACCTGTTATGATTACCTAATGCAATTTTAAGTAAAGAGGGGGAAGTGTGGTCATTGAGTAGGTAAAAACAATCTTTTAACTTAAATATATATAAAATATTTTAAAAATAACACACGACACGTACGAAGTTACGTACAACAATAAACAAGAATTAGGTAGGCATTTCACAGGAGTCTTCAAAAAAATTTTACATGTAGAAACAGCTAGTAAACAGGCTAAAATATGAAAAAAAAAATACAAAATATTCTTAACTGGTAGACTAGAAAACACGTTCTTGAAGAAGACCTGAACTTCATACTGTGCGTTAGTAAACGTTCAACTGTTTTATTTAAAACACCCTGAAGTTTTATTTCTGTACGAGTTTCATCGACAATCTTCCTCGAGAGGGAAATACTCAATCTTAGCTTGCCTAAGACTGTAAAGTGTTGGAAATATTGCCATCTGTGTTTTCTTTGTTGAACTAAGTTACTCTCTCCCCTTGCCTGAGTAACTTAGTCCAACCTTTGCATATAAAATTGTTTACACTAGCTGCCGCTTATGGCGCTAGTCTTCTTTGTGATACATAAGCATACTGTGCATATACTGTCAGGTATATGCACAGTATGCTTATGTATCACAAAGATGTAACACACTAAAGTAAAAAAAATACAATTAGTACGTACATTGTATTTGTTTAACACATTTTGTTTATTTAAAAAACAGTGATAAGGAGGATCTTAGAAAAAATTCCGTTGAATAAGAACCCGTTAGATGGCGTTAATCTAGTCATCAATATCGAACTCTAGTGCTGCTAGTGGATAAGTGGATAAGCTAGTTAATTCCAATAAATACGACTGTTAAAATATGTTGATCTTTTATTAGAAGCTTTTATTTAACTTGCAATGTATGTATGTATCTATGTTTGTTCGGGTGGAATCTTGCAAGTCAGAATCAGAACCACTTCCTCTTGTCCTACGAAGTTGAAATTTTGCTGTAAATACTCGTCAAAGTTCGATGACAATGCAATATTATGGTGAAAGACATCTGACCTGATGATATAGACGGAAGGTGGGCAATGGAACTCCTTGACGGATAATCATTAACTACTAATGTTTGGGCTCATTTTAATCTGCTTGCGGTTCCTATTACGAATTTGTTAAAAGCTTTTTTTTTTTATGTAACTGAATGATGAGACGAGCTGGTCGTTTGCCTGATGGTAAGCAATACGCCAGCCCATAACAATAACAGCACCACCCAGAAATTTGTTTTGCAAAATCCTGCGCGGCGCTGTACTGCGCTGGTCACCCTGAGACAATTAGCTGTTGAGTCTCATAATGCCCAGTAATTTCGCTGGCTTGTCTTAACAAAAAAATCTTATTGATTTGATATGATACTGTATGTGTATATGATTATATGATTTTGACGTGATAACAGAATAAAATAAAATAACACAGATTATGTCAGTTTGTTTTACTTATACGAACGACTGTATAAAACACGTGTTTAAACAGTATTATAAGTTATAATAAGTAATTCAAATAATTTACTAAGGCCAAGAATTTTCCCGAAATGTTAGGGAATTGAGAAAGTGACCACACCAAATTGATTTGACAGGTCGATTTCTGTGTTTACTACGCCATCTATTAACAGTCCTCGGTTTTAGATCTCCACTCCACTTCCCATCTCCACTTCACTTCTTTTTTTCTTTGGTCTACGTACCTAAGATTATGGTGTGTAATCTTTTAATTAATTTATTTACTAAGTTACAATTGTAAACTTACAGGCTAACCCAAAGCGTTTACATCGTCTGGTAAGATACTTAAGTAAAATACATACACATATCTAGGCAAAATACAGTTCATCGCAACTTTTAAACAATATGATTTGCTATGGAATCCCAGGAACAAAGATTATCATAATAGAATGACGAAATGACGCTTTGAGAGAGCTAGGTCAAAAATATAACATGGACCAAGAAACTGTTAGAAAAAAGAATCAAATGCCTGCACTGCCTGGACATATTTTTTTAAGGAGTATCAAAGAAGTATCGTGTACCAAAAGTGATGAAGGAGAGGAATACATTTCCCCATGGTTTGCCTATACTTCGCTTATGTTTATTGTAGATATTACGACAGAGAATAAAACAAGGGAGATCAGGAAATTAACTTCAAAGAGAGAAACCATACAGAAAACTAAAAGAAAAGTTCACAAGTAACTACTAATTGTTTATTTACATCATTGACGACTTGTCTATGAGTGGTGACCATTTCAGGTAATTTTTTTATTGTGTACTTTCCTCTGTTAAAGTGAAAGGTGGTGTACCAGTGTCTCATACAGTATTTTTTCTGTCAACAGATTCTAAGTCTCTTTCTACTTTATATAATATAGTATTTATGAATCTAGTAAAAATGATTTAAATTGTTTTTCAGACTGATTCTCAACAAGCCATCGATGAAGATTTTGGTTCTAACTCTGAAAGCACAGAATCATTTGTAACTGAAAATTTGCAAAGTATGAGAAACAAAAGAAATATAATACATGACATTTGGGAACTACAATTATTATGAAATTGTTGAATATAAAACCCAAAAATTTTTTTGACATCAGGGATTGGTGCAAGATCAATCAATATTATTACTTTTAAGCATTTACTTTTACTCTAGCTGAAATGCCCTCCGGGTGACCTGGTTTGAAGTACCCTGGTGCTACAAAACAGATTCGTTAAAAATATAACTTTTTGGAACTGTAATACTTTCCATTTACTTACGGCTTTAGATTCTTTGATTATATAAATTTTATCCAAAACATGTCTTTCACCAAACATTTACAGATTAAATAACACATGTTATTTTTGAGGCATGTGCAGAGAACCTGATAAGTAGGTTAGTAGGTACGGGCGATAAGGATAATAGGTAATGTTATGAAAAAGCTTGTAAGTTTTCAAGATACATAATAAATAGGTATTTTTTGTCAAGGACAAAAATGTATCAGTTCTAAAGTCCTGATCTCTGCATTATACTAGTTATTTAAAAATCTGTGGTGACTATTTAGAAAGTGGGAAAATAGACTTCTTTGTTTACAAACTTGCATACAAAACGAGCTCCTTTAATTTGAGCGTGTCAAAACGATGTTAGGTACATTCTTATACTACTTTATCATAGACGATGACGAAATTATTAAGTATGTTGTGCAATGCAGTATTATTATACCAAAGAAGAGACCATGTCACGTTTTTTTGCTACACCAGGAAGTAAACAATGTCAATAATTTAGCTACAAACTTGTACCACGGCTTGATTTGGTTCGTTTGTTGACGACTTGCCACAAGTGTTTCTAATATAAAGCTTTACAAAGTAGTAAACATGCTAAACAAAGAAAATTAGATTAGAACTTACATTGTGCGATTCCTCCTCCAAAACAGACATCGTTTCAAAATCAAAATTGTTCATTTTGATACGCGTCTGAATGATAGAAGACGCGACACTCCTTCAAAATGCTAAATATTGCAAAGGGAAATTAGATTTCGATCAAAAGCAGTTTTTTCAAGGTATTGTTTACAAACTCGCAAGGTCATTTGACATATTTTGGTAAATAGGATAAAGGATACGTTCATTTCATATTATGATCGTTATGTACGTTCACGATTTGCGAATTTTGCGATAGCAAGCGAATCGACTATCGAATGACGAATAAATAAAATCTGAATTAGTCGATTTTTAAACTAGATTCATGCGGGCATCACTAGACCACAGACAATTTAGTCGACCTTTCATCGACAATGTTGCCAAATTGCCAACGTCAAAATTGTAATGTCAATTTTTTTTCGACCTTGCTGGTTCTTTCTGTGATAAAAATTCGTAGTTTAATGTTTTTCCATTGAACTTATGATGTGGCCTTAGAAACAGTGGACAATTAAGCAGCTCATTGTTTTAGGATGAGTATAGTGTGCGGTATTCGGGCAGTGGTTACGTATTATTGCGTGCGGTCAGTGCATTAGTGTCATTGAGAGATCACGATGCGTATCGGTGTAGTGTTGTATTGGTGCGTACTAGGTCTTCATTTGTGCAAAGCGGAAGATGTGGAGAGGACAGAGAGTAGAGAGGGTGCACGGAGGCAGCACTGGGGACCTGTGCTGAGGACCGGCTCGTTTACAGGTGACTCAGGCAGTTCAGTCTCCAGTGAACACAGTAAGTTGTTCCTTGACCCTGAATAAGATCGTTTTTCCGACTTCTCATGACACCTGTTTGCGTGCTTCACTCACGTTGCTTTAGCATCGAAAGCCAATTTATTTTATTTATTACCTTTCGAGTCTTGCTCATTTATGTATTTGTTATTTTGTCATCTGTCCTGTTGGGCTGAACATCTGGTGCATTACTGGAAATTCTAGACTGTTCTGATAGTTTACAGTTATCTTTTTTTTTTGTACTTTAAAATTATGAATTAATAGTACCAACCTAATAAATATAGTTACGATACAAATTACAGCATTATTCTGATCATAATTTTGTACATGCATCAAGTTTTGCATTGTACTACAAAATCCTCTCCCAACAAACACAAGCAAAGTTTATAACTATATTTTATATATTGTTGTAGATTTTTTTAAACCATCATGTGACCAGACATATTATATTTTATGACAGCAGTTTACCTACTATGTCACTGATAAGTTCATGCAGTAGATTCTAAACACCTAGATATACCAATTTGAAAAATCAATACAGAAAGGGCAAAAATCTTAGAGTAAACAGGTAAGATCTTTTATTATAGGCTCACAATTATAGTTTGTCCACATGGTTTTTAATTCCCACATTGATTATTCAATTAATATTTATTCAACACCTAATAGTTAGTCAGCTAAATATACATGTTTTCTAAGTATGAACAAACATTTAATATAATGATGCTAAACTCAAAAAAGTTTATATCTTTTTTTTACGCTTAATAGATTTATGTTTGGCCACTATCTCGCCTGATGTGAAGATAGTAGATATCACAGCAATATATACAATTTTTATTATTTTCACGAAACTTTATTTATGACCACATCTTCTTTTTAATTTTTTTTATTTTCTTTCATTAGTGTGTACTCAAAATATTTAACAAAACTCCATTTTCATGTGCTCTCATGGGAAATGAAATAAAATCAGAGAGTAATTGCTTGCAGAAATGTAAAATATGTCTTGGCTCGTGTTCAAGATTGTTAACTAAGTAAAATAAGAACAATGAATGATTGGCCTTGCAGTGAAACCAACATTCAAGTGGTAATTGATTACCGCTAAACATCAGTAATCTAAGTGACATGCAATTAAAAATGACTGAATGCTGTATCTACCTAAAAAAAATAATATTACACCAAACATAAAAGTTATGATCAATTTAAGTCAGGCGTCACAGATGCTTGTGTGTAGTAGAGCGAGTGTGGCTTAATGGGAGCATGTGCGACTTTCATCAGACTAACGCACCCGAGACTCTTCAATTCAATGACTACCACGGTATCATAAAATGTACCATTTTCCAAAAATCACACCAAGGAGAGGCATATTTTTAAACTTTGGTTACAGTTTTACTTTGCTTGGTTTTTACAATTATTATGTTTCATACGTCCATGTACATATTCTTATGTTACAGTTGGCTACTTGGCAAATACATTGGTACCAACCATCTCCCTTGTCTGCCCTAATTTAACCTGGCATCACCAATACCAGATATCTTAATACCAGACTTTGACAATCCCAATAATTTATCTAAAACAGAAAAGCACAACTAACCCAGAAAAACACCGATTATATTCTTAGAGTACTTTGTTTAATACAATTTGTGAAACAAGCAATAACAGACTTTGGCAGAATTGTGACAACTAGCCACAGAAGCCATATATCAAGAAATCAATTGTCTTAATACCAACTTTCTCTGGTCTGCCCTAAGTTAACCTGGAAACTCCAATACCAGATACCGTATACCAACTGTCTCTTCGATCTGATAACGCTGGCACCACCAATACCTACAATGTAAACCAAGCCTATTCCTAATATTCAAGGCCTGTAAGGAAGTGATTTCTCGCCCCAAAAATTCATTGTCAGAGATCGTGTTCCTAATGTTATCGCTGAAGATTTTAAAAGCAAACTGGCTTGTTTGTATAATTGATAATGCTCTCGTTACTCTAGGAATTCTGGTAAAGTATAGATTTACTGTGTAAATAACCTAATGCTAACTGTAAATTGAATAACCATTTACTCCTAGTAATTCTGTTTACTTTGAAGCTTCAGAATAAAGTGTTCCTGCAGTTTTTAAGAGTCTGATTCTAAAACGATGGTCATTTTCAGGTTCTGAGTTTTCATTGCCCACACAAAAAGTAGTTAAATTAACTTACTTGTAACATAAGATTGATGTATAAATAGATCCTCATTCCTATTTTCTATATTACATACATATTCTACCAATATTATAATTGCGAAAGTTTGTGAGTATGGATCTAACCAGGATGGGTGGATGTTTGATGCTTAATCACGCAAATTCTACTGAATGGATTTTGATGAAATTTGGTACACTGTAACTTTATGTCCTAGAAAAGGACATAGGCTACTTATACTGGGAAACCGCGGGGCGCAGATAGTACACATAATATATCCTAGTCTAAACAAATTACAATGTTAAAATTACAGATGCATCACCAGGTCAATTTTATTTTGAAAGAAAGAAGGACCTGAGTTTGCACCTTGAGGTAAACCTCTTATATTCCCTTAGTCTAATTGTCTAGTTTAAATATTTATTCAATTCAATTCAATTCAATTTATTTAAGCAAAAAAAAATGCAATGCAATATAATATCTTAATTGTAGTATTGTATAAAAATAGCTCGTACATAATTCTGACACATAAAATAAATATAAGATAATCACCAGCATTCATACTAGGATAGACCTGTGTTACGATGCGATTATTATTATTATTTTGCTGTGTGATTTATTGATTAGCTCATTAAGTTTTCTTTTAATTGGTAATATTATGTTAAGCACTTACTTGGTGGTTTAGTTTGTGGATTGTCCAACACATTATTTGGTATGATGAAATATCAGAAACCCTGCCGAATCACATCATAAATATTTTCGGCTAGCTTTTCCCTGCGACTTTGTCCGCGTGAACGACATCGGAAGCCGATATTCGTATATTTTCCAAGACCATCTCCACCAGAGCCTCTAGTAGGTATATGAGAGCGCGTAGTACGAGGTCAAGCTGTATCTTCGTAGTCACCCAACCGAATTTGATGTAACATACTCTATAATATAAGTTGGGACTAACGCTCCCAAACCCTGAAAACCGCATTAAAATCAGTTCAGTAGTTTCCGAGTCTATAGATAACGTGGATTTTAGAAGTCCCTAAAAAAAATAATTAAAACAATTGAATACCCTCCAAATAGTCGATCCCAGTTGGTTATTCAAAAATATGTTCAATGTATAGAATTGGCTCAGTTCCATGTAATAGTATATTTTGATGATTTTCCCATTTTTGTATGCAACCTCTCAAAGATCGTGTTTAAACATCGCTCGCGTCTCCAAGTTCAAGGTCTGAGCATATTATAAATGGGTCGTTAAATAATAGATGAATTAATTTAAAACAGGTTAGGAAATACCCACTGTAATAAATTGGTTTTTTGTTGCTCTGCAAAGGCATTTATGACATGTCCAAAGAGGTCATGCAGAAAATACAAGTTCAAGATTAAGTTGATAAGAAGTGAGTTGTAGCTTATGATCAGATTGTAGTTGATACTTCGGAAATCGACTTCCTAGATTTGTTTACAAACTTACCATACCTACGACTCAAGCTGATAAAATCGTGCTAATCGCCGCACCTGATGGTATTTTAAAAAGTGGCGTGATTCGATACGAAGCTGAAACAAAACTCGTGTGAAGTCAAGTTGCGCCGCCAAATGTCTGCGCCAGCTGCCGTGTGATAGCGTTAGTGGCCGCAGCGGTCTATTCACGTGATACTGATAACCAGACCGGTCCCGCGCCGGCAGACGGTGCAATGACTCATCAGAACCCGCAGATCAATGGCAAGCTACAGACTATCATGTGGATTTGATTTTATTTTAGAACGCGTCACCCGTGCATCGCATCGCGTCGTACCAACGCAAGTCCATCGTCGCTGGCCTCACCTGTTGCCAATTGATATTGTTTCATCGTCTCTTCCGAGATGTCTTTTCTTGGCCCTTCACCCGGCCAAAATAGGCATTGTTTTAGTATCATAATATTCATAATAGATGTGACGCGACTTCATGTTATGGTCGATTCCTTCAGCAATCGTCATAATATTGCCTGGCCATTCGCCGCATTTATTGTTGGGATTACTGTTTTGTCTGAAGCCTTCTGAGCACAATCAGACAAAAATAATAATATGTTTTGTATTCTCGAATCTCGAATTGAGCCGGATGTCGAACGATCGTTTTTCAATTATTCATAACTCATATTCTATGATGTGAGATGTGAAACTATTGAAGTGAGTTGAATCCCGGGCTAAATGAATATACGAATATAAATAACACCACCTCAAAATGGCATCTCTTTATCATGCTAAGCCAGACGAGATTTTCATACAGAGATCAAAGTCCATTATTATCGGTGAGTAAAATTCTCGGTTACTTCATTAGGAAGCATACGCGAAAAATCCATTATTATTTGAGAATTCGGCTATTTGTAAACGTAAACAGTTGTTGGCACGAGGCGACACCGATCGCTTGATTAATTCCACTGCTAAATTAGTACCGAACACCGGCTTCTGTTTAACACTTGCGGGTATTATCTGCCGTGTTTTGAATACGTTTGAATGACCTGAGTCTGTATCAGAATTGAGAAGTAACACAGTACCTATATTTTTCTTCTTCTTATTCTCTCGTGTGGTTGTGTGGCCAAACCTGGTGTCGGAGTTTCTAGACCACCCTTTTCTTTTTATATTTTTCCTAATCGGTCATCATCATCAGAATCAGTCTGGCTTTAAACATGCTGTTGCGCCAGATCTTCTCGTTTTCTTTTCCAATTCTTATCAGCCACTCATGATATTAATTCACCAAATTACTGTACTATTAAGTACTCTGTGCCTGTACCCGAGTTTCTAGCTTCCTCATGCGAAACAAATTTGACAAAAGCATCGATTTGATCCGCAAGTCTGAAGGTCGTGATGTCGAACATTTTCCTCTATCAAATGGGCATATTTGGCTTAACTGATACATGAACATTACATTCATTTGATTATTAACATGTCATTATAGAATTTGATTGAATGTGTATTACGCAGCTCATCAATATTACAGTCCTTACAGAGCCACCAACTTATCTGCGAAGTGACAATATTTGGAACAACGAAAAATGCATACGTTTTGACAGTGCCTAACTGGTTTAGTCTTTGTTCTTTGCCAGCAGCGCTCCCACTGGCTTCACAGATAACTTGGTAGTCCTGTGTGAAAATATATACCATATTACAAATTTTATAAACTTCTCTCCTAACTATCCTTTATTTCTTATTTTTAAAGTATAAACTACATAGTGGGATAATGACGTTGAAATAAGCTCTGCGGTTGCTGGCCAAACAAAAAACATAGCCAAGCAAAAAACTCAAGCAAGGCTTTTCGAAAAGAAAAAATAAATCACTTGTTGCTGGGACTTGAACCCCACATCTCAATCTTCCCTCAGCGCAGGACGTGCTAGCCGTGGTCGTATGTTTTTCTTTTTGAAAAATCTTGTTTGATAAAACATTTCGCTTATAATATCAGTCACATATATAAATAAGGGGAATATCAAATATTTTAGGTCATTCACGTTGATTTATGAGGTCTTAGTCTTAGATAGTAATTATAGCTTATTTAAAACACAAAGGCTTTGTATTCTACAGGATTATTCATAAGCACCTCATCATAATTGGCTTTAAGCACGACTCTACTCTTCTTGCGACTTGGAATACGCAATGTTCTTTATCTCTTCGTAGCGTACAAGTTGACCTCCTTACGTTTTCCTTTTGCTTGCTTGCGCAGTCTCTTGCAAAATTTTGGGTAGTCCTTTTACCGATCAGCATTAGGTATATATAGCTATAAATATCCGAATATACCAACTTAGTATGCATCAAACCACTTTAACTTCAGATTGTTTACAATTCGCTTAGTTGAGTCCTTCAAATATGTTTGCAGAATGCTGGTTTTATTTAAATTGTTCAGTTTAAGGAACTTGGCAAGATCAAGCATGACAAAATAAAGAAATTTTGGAAGGGTTGCTAAAAGGTAAAGCTGGGAATGAAATATTGGGTTTAGCTATTTTGAAGTTACCTACCTTATTAGCAAACTAACTGGCATATGTTTCGCATGTGATTCCAATCATAATCTTGCTATAAACACCCTATACGGTACCTACCGTACATATTATATGCGACGTCGACCACCCATCGTAATAAACCACTGGATTATTATTATTACCTCGCTAATGTCCGATTGTTGTTCATATCTGGTCTGTTATTGCAATATATCTATGTGCTCCCAGCCTGCGTAATCTGAGTCACGAATCGTGCTTAAAACACATGCACGTATGTTACTAATATAGTATAGGAAACTAATTTAATAGAGTATAAGAGTGCGCTTTTAGTCGGTCACATTCCTAGTTGTACTATTAAAAATGTCTTCTATTCTGATTCTGACCAACTTACAGTCTACAATCTATAGACAACTAGAGCTAGTGTGTCAGACTTTTCAAGTATTACACGCAGTGGAACAATAATAATAGGTATGTAGTACATAATTGTATACACCTAGGTATAAATACCTACCTCTGTCTAGTGGGGTTCTCAAGTCTACAGTAGGTGTCTGATAACTTCTTGTTACGTCTCTCCATAGCGTTAAACAATGTCATGTTTTAAACTATTTTTAGTTCGCCAAATCTTATTGTCCTTCCCACGCTTTTTTAAATAAGATTTGACGTAGACAGTCGATATTATTATATTTTCTCTTCTCGTATTTGCAGTTTGTGGCGGGTCGTTCACATTGCATTTCGACGAATCTGCAGCTTTGCTTTGAAAATAAAGTTTATTAAGTTGAATGCACTGTACCTACGCAACTTTCTTTTGATTAACATGAGTTTACGTATACATTTATAATCTCTCTCTGTGTTAAATTCATCAGAGTGTATGTTATTATATTACATACCAAAGATTCTAAAATTCAAGCAAATAAAAAATAAAATTGTTTTACAGAATTCGAACCGTGTCTTTCGAATACCATCCCGACGCCTTAACACCACCACCGAAACATCTGCTCGAACCATACGTACTACTTATAACTCAATGGTTAGAACAACAAAGTTTCTTACATCCTTTTTCTCCCGTCTTACGGGATGAGGTTACCATTGAATACAGACATTGAATTCCTTATATTGATTTCAATTAAAAGTTTGCCAACAAACCGTTTGAGTCGAGCAACACCAATTGATCCCAATAAAAGGGGAGTTAAATTGATCTGAAGGCGCCCCCGCTTCTTGCAACTTTGTTCATTCATACAAAGTCCATACATCACTTGTCAACATAAGTCTTATTCTTGAAACATTGGGTGAACGCTGCTTTTGCATAACAAATACATTAACGCTGCTTAGTAACTACATTTTCTGGCGTAATAAAAACATTTGCAGACTTGTTTGGCTTGTTACGTCGAAACTCCCGTAGCTCAGCGGTTAGAGCTCTTGCCATGCAAGCCTGTTTATATTACATTGAATACAATACAATACAAAAATGCTTTATTGTACACCAAATAAAAAATAGATTTGTATTATTGTAAAGTACAATGGGCGGACTTATCGCTAAGAGCGATCTGTTCCAGTCAACCTTTGGATGGAGTTAATTAACGGAGTGAGATAGGTCGGCGGTAAATGGCGAATAATGTATTTGTTATACCCATATAGTGCGACAAGGTCCCGCATAAGCATGGCCAAAATCGGAACTAATCATCTCCATCAATATAAACAACAAAAAGACAAGAAAAGGTCAAATCTCGAAGTCACAATGATGTTAAAAGTGCCACCGTTACTAAACGTCATCCACGTTCGTGCAGATTTGTCGCGCAACAGTCGAAGCAAGACTGCAATACAAGTTGCAATGAAAACTTTCCTCGTACTCAAATTAACGTAAACATCGCTACGTATGCCCTAGAGTTGTGTAAATGATGTGGCAACATGAATGCCATATATTTGTCTTAGTAAATATTTGTGTCGGTGAATAACAGTGTGAAATGCAAAATTGTCTGCTAGTTGTCTAACCTTTTGTAGAAGCAGAGCTCTTTATCAGGAGCTCATCTGGCAGAAAGGACCACCGCAATGTCAGTTATTCTACGGACTGTTTTACTTTTTTAACAAAAAGGAGGAGGTTTACAATTCGACGGTGTTTTTTTTTTGTGTTACGCGACTGCTCCGTCAATTATGCATTGATTTCGATGATTCTTTTTTTGATTGGTAGGTCATACTTCAGAGGTGGTCCCATATAAATTTTATCGAAATTCATTCAGTACTTTTTGAAATAATTAATTTTTAGAAAAAAACAAAAACCGACTTCAATGTATCTTCGAAGTCCAAAGTCACATATCGATGTAATTTATATGGGACCACTTCGTAGCTATACTGAACCCAACGCAAAAAGATTTTTCCAAATCGGTTCACAAATGACGGAGTTCTGAGGTAACAAACATAAAAAATAAAATAAAAAATACAACCGAACAGAGAACCTCCTCCTTTTTTGAAGTCGGTTAAAAATAGCGAAAACAAAAAATATAAGTTTAATCTTCAAGTCGGTTCTTGTTTTTTTTTGTAACCGACTTTCCAAAGGTGGAGGTTTGTATTCGACTGCTTCACCTGCTTCACCTAGGGTTGACTTCCGGCGAGGGAACTCCTCAACGGTGAATTGTACAGACACAACATTTTGTAAATGGATTTAACCATAATAGCCTGTTCTAAATTCCATCATGACATGACTGATACACCCAGGATTGACTTCCGGCGAGGGAACTCCTCAACAGAGAATAGAACAGACATGAAATTTTGTTGTACATGCATTTAATTGTGATAGCCCGTTTTAAACTTCGTCTTGATGTGGCTGCTAAATCAAAAAAGCTTGTCTTTAAAATCTTTTTAAATTAATTTAATTAAAACTTGTTTTTCACTAAAAAGGGTAAAATAAATTATTGTTCACACCGACTTCAAATATATGAGTGGGTAGCGCTTATGATAATTATATTAATTTATTTTTCACTTTTGAGTGCCTATTTGTGGTTTTGAAGTCGGTTTAGGTTTCTTTTTAAAATTATTTATTATTATTTATGGGCTTGCTTTTAACCGCTATCTCACCTGTGGTTAAGTGAAGATGCGGTCGAAGATGTAGCACGCTCGCCTAGAAGAAACCTGTTCACTCTTGTCTTAAAGACACCTAGATAGTTACAAATACATACAGAAATCTAAAGTACCTTATTATTTAGATTTTTGTGTACATACATAATGTTTCTATTAAATTACTACACATTTGACAATGCAAAGCGGATCTCAGGGACGATTGCAGTACAGCTCAAAACTTGACATTCATGGGATGGCCATGGGTATCACTGCAAATGTTATGGCTAAGTGTGGATAAATGTATCCAAGTCAAAAAGGACGACTATGGAAAATTACCAAATAATGATGCAATGCACCGAAAGCAGCCTCATGTATAAAGTAAATAATTTACTGGTGTAGCCCTACCCTTGAAATTGTATGTTTTTAACTTTATTAAACTTCGTATCTAAGCAACGGCTAATTGGAATACTTAATAACCCGGATTCTCAACTCAAAAGACTCGCGGCTAATGACTTTCAGATTCCAGTAAAACATACCGCAGATGTTTGGTAAACAATTGCCTATAGTGGCCCCTATGATGTGGTATTTAGGAGAATCGATCTGAAGCTAGTTGGAGTATTTGATGAAGAATTTAAAGATTATAATTTAGTAGATCTTGACGTGAAATAACTTATAGTAGATAAATGTAATTTAGATTTTAAGACATTACTAACCATACCCTTAAATATAAATAATAGGACTTGAATAGATACCAAACACAGTAGTTAGTAGTCACGAAGTCAGTGTAATTTAGATTTAAGGACTTCCTTGTAAACAGACGCCGGCAAAGATTTATCTTTGTTATCGTGCTTTTACAAATCGCAACTCGCATGAGATTTTGGAACTAAAACACTGTGTACTTAAAGATTGAATATGGAGCAACTTTCGTTAGTTAGGTCATTTTCCAGACTTGGAATTTGGAATACGGATTAATGTTTTCCACATTTTCTTTGACAATGTAAACAACTAGCGAGCATTGGCAAGAGTGTGATTCAACCCAAGAGAAGCATATTATTAATATTTGACCAATCGCAGGAGCCCACCGCCGTACGGTCTTGACTCTAATGGCATCTACATTTGCTATGTTGTTTTTGTAATTTGGAAATCATTGTCGTCTTAGGGACTTTCCTGGTTTGTTTTGTATTCTCACGATGTGGGTGTTTGACGTCATTATCTTTATCGTCTGCATACATTTTCGTGTTCAAGTGCTCTGCGATTATATCTACCTATATTATTTTACATGGATATATGTCTGTTAAAAGTTACTAAAAGAGTTGACGAAATTGCATCGTTAGTGCGTTACTCTTCTTCCCCCGTCTATGTATCATCTATGCTCTTCTGTTTTATGCCATTGAAAATGCATTTAGATTTGTTTCGTCATAATGAGTTCTGCAACGTGTCAATATGTAGCAAAGAACTGTTTTTTTTTATTAGTTATAGGCTTGCGTTTGACCGCTATCTCACCTGTTGTTAAGTGACGATGCGGTCGAAGATGTAGCACGCCCGCCTAGAAGAAACCTGCTCACTCTTGTCTTATAGACACCCAGATTATAGCTATCCGGAAACACGGATGCCGGCAGAAAGTTCCAGTCCTTGGCCTTTCGCATTGTGCGGGCCTTCTAGTAGTATCTGTACATCTTAATTTTGTGTACCATCCAGTTGTAGTGCCAGCCGGAGTTTTGAATTTTTGTATCGCTTATACATGTATGTTTTTGTCACTGTCTCGTCTTGATGTTAAGTGACAATGTGGCATAAGATGGAGCTCTGAGATGTACTGCTGTTGAACGACCCTCTGACCAAGCTTAAATCCGTACCCGCCATGGTTTACCGAACATCATCCCGAAACACGATTGTCTCTTCACGGCATAGGTCTGTTCTGAAATTCGGGCGTTGAATAGCAAGTCGTCATAATGGGACATCAGCTCTCAAATCGTTCGATTCCAATATTGACAAATTGCTGGCCAATATTCAAATGTTAATATTATTACGTCACCTAGCTTTTATAAGACCGTGCTCGAGAAATTAAATAGGTATTTTCTTCTGTAATTAGAATTAACTGACGACTGTTTTCGTCATTCTACATCACGTGCACGCTCGTTGCATTCTGAGTGCAGTGTGTGTCGTAAGCGACATTGACTTTTTCAATTTAATATAAGACGAATGTCAATGGGACTGCGACGACATTTTCAGACATTTGTTCCCCTACAGAATGGTCGTCGTCTCTGCAACACAGAATAATTAATAGTATAAGTAGCCATCATTACGTTTCTTTGATCGCTCTGAGACCTCTGAGTTACATATGGTGCCATGATATGTGGCTTAACGGAAATATCTCAAAGTTCTAGGTTACTCAAACATCCGTCACCGTATAAACTTGTGGTCTGAATCAATTGTAAGACGAAGCTGATAGTTATATCTTGAAAGCATTTTCGCACGCACGCTGGCCCGGCCCATATTTAAATTAATTTTATTGATATTTATATTGAGAGAAACGTTTTTGCATTAAAATAAATATTAAGCTTGTTCACCAATAACTCTACGATCAATCTATTCCAACCCGTATTATTCTACATCACAGTAATTAATTGCCTTTAGTTATGGGCAGACTAATCGCACGTCAGAGCCTACACACCAATACTCTTTGTCTTTACTCTGAACGTGTCAACGACTTGCTCCCTATTGGAGTGCAAATAGTACATCTATGATAGGTTCTATGTTAGGTGTTGTCTGTGTTGATAGCTGATCGTAAGTGTCGTTTAATGTAGGCAATTATATTTCTGAAATCGTTGCTATCAATATGAAATTTACCATAAGTTCCATGACTTCAGAAAAATGTGCCCAGAAAATGTTTGTGCCATGGAAGAGGAGAAAGAGAAAAGAAGGACAAGATAAGGATGGTAAATAACAAAAAAGTGGAATATATTATTAATTTTTGGCAGAATTATAATTGTTTTCTGAAATTTAAATATGCCATTTGTACGTTTAAAACTCTAGATAGATTTCTAATAACAAGTTAGTTTATCCTTGAAGATTAGGGTAGTTGCTAGTTGCCTGGATCTTTATTAAACAACCATAACCTGTACGTCTTCTATACTTTACTTGTTTTACCAGTATCACCTTGCACTGGTTAATTTGCTCATTATTACAAATTAATTGCCAAACACGTAATCTGATCGATTTTCTGAAAAAGAAGAAAAATGACATAATCACTTGTAGGAAAAAATCCTCAATAAGAATAATATTATTATATTATTATTATGAGAATAATACATACTTTAAGGTGCATGTTTTCGTGACCCCGACGCGAGAGAAATTTAACCACGATATTCTAGTGCAATTGTTATTGCCTCGACTATCAGTGTGTACCAGTACCAGCAGAAAGTCAGATGTGTTGCAAACCAGCACAGTACACATTTTAAAACTACATGTATGTCTATACAAGTTTATTTATAGTCCTGTTACTGACTGAGGTCAGTGTCACACGGCCTTATTGCCAAGGAAATTCCTCGTTCTCGTTTCTGATAACGGGCTTTATCTCCTTTTATAGCTTAGGCGGTGACTATTTTTGGACTTGGTACCATTTTTGGACAAGCTGCGCAAGTATTTCTTTCGTATCTGGTTGTTGTGTTCCTCGTAGTTCCTGGTTTCCTAGATATAGGGAATATTAGTTAAGGGCCAGAAACTATATGATCATTGGGCATTATTTATTAATTTATAAGTATTCCATCCTTGATAAATCATAAAAATATACCCTCCCAATGTTCTTGATAGTGATAGCTTGATACGGGCACAGAATAAGTAATAGTAGGTAATCACACACATCCACTTCCGTATCAACAACTGCATAGTTACTAGTTACAGTATATGCGGTAGGAAAATAAACATGATACCACAGAATAATCAACAGTAGGTACTAGCCTCCGCAACGACTGATAAACGTTGCTTATCGAAATGGTGGCTAATGTTGTTGCAAAATGTGTTAAACAATTATGAAGGCGGTGGTTTGTGACCCTTTTGTGCAAGGCAAGGGTATAGAATTATAGTCCACGTCCGCTTACTCATATGTCTCACTTTGCCTTATAATAATAATTCTTCACGTCGATGGCCCATTACGTATTCAATAAGTTTAGGCCAATGCTTATACTATTAATTATTCTGTGCCTCAGGTGGAGTAGCTTCATAGAGGTCTTGTAGAGTGCAGTTAGTAAGACACTGAGGGCATGAAAGCAAGTGCTGTTGTTAGCGCCATGTGGGCCACGAGAAGTCGCAATTCACAGGGCAAGGCACAATCATTCTCTCTCCCTCTTCTTAATGTAATTTTTTCCTCGTCTTCTCTACACGATTGGCAAACTGCAACACACCGGTAATGCTTATGGTCTTGTCCATAACGGTTATAGCTTTGCATCAGGGGCGGTGTCCTTTTTGTCACTTGCTCTTTTACATTAAATCTGGTGTACTAAGACGCATGAGTTCTACTGCAGGGTCGAAAGTTTCGGTGGGAGCTATCAACAAGTTTTCTCTTGCAAAGGGACAGAGTATGACTACAATCAACCAATCCTGTGACGGATGTCATAGTTGATTCCTGTGGTCGTCTTCACACGTTTATAGATCAATAATCGGTTTTCTGAGAATGCCTAAGTTGTTTTCTTACAAAATTGTAGTTGTAATTCATTGTAGTATTTTTTGATATCATCTTGTTATTGAATTAATTGCTTGTTCAATTAAAATCTAATCTGATCAATTAGTTTTTAATATTTGTTTATCATAAAGAATCCAATCCGTTGTTCAAAATCGTTTTAATTATTAGTCTTGAACTAGATAATAGGTGTTGGAAAATTACCGTACATCCGAAGTTAATAATCTCAATATTAAAAACGATTCGATTAGACTTCAATAATGCACTGTTTGTTAGTGGTAGTCACGTAAAAACCTTTGCGAGTGAAATTTTTTAATTTTTGGGCAGGCACCAGAATTCAATTGGATGTTATTTATTTATCATTTTATAACATTATAATCCCTCTGATGTGATGTGATAATGACTGTTAAAAAGCTTATAAAACTATCAACAAAAATAACCTTCCTCATCTCCACACAGCTAGTATGACACTATCTTTAGGGAATCAGTAATTGATGGCAAATAAATAATTTGATTGATTGAATCATTTTGTATTTCGAAAAGAATAAAATGAGCTCATTTTTTCAATTTGAACGATGTCTTTAGATATATCTTTTCTCAACAACCTTATTTTGGTAGGATGTTTTTATTCTTATAGCACCGCGGGCTGATCGATGCGTTCCTTTTCTGAGCAAATTGTCTCTTCTCTTCCAGTCTTAACGGAGGCGTGCCATAATGACGCGTCGTGCCTTCAGGATAAGGCTGGGCTGGAGGCCATCACGCAGCTGCATCGTCAGCTCGACGACGATGCCAATGGCAACGTCGACCTTAGCGAGAGTGATGATGTAAGTATTCATTTAATTCATTTTTTTAGGTCTAGCATTTAACTCAGGTGACTCCTTAAGTCCTGAAGTAGCTACTGGAGCGGTGACTTATGACGAAATGGACGTCCGTTTTATGGCGCTTCGGACTGAAATCTCGCGTCAATAATTTTCTAATCTCGTGTCACAGAACCACACCTCTCGGGGTCAGTCAAATCAAGGGAAACTAATACGTCAAGCGGGTCTAACTTTGGACTACGATGGTCGTTCCCATACTTGGACCCTGTAATGTTGGACTTCCGATTTGAAGCTAAATAAAACCACACCAATCTCGTATCGCGCAACTACCTTAGGAATATACCTACCCTTAGTTGTGAAGGATAGGCTCTAGAATCTGGTATGAACCGGCATAGAACTAAAGTTACCGAATTAGCTCAAAAAGCTTAGCTTGCTGAAGTAGAAATAGGCCGACAGTTCGAAAACCAAGGCATAGTTTCGAATGAATCAGTGGTCGATTCGGTCAAGTTGTGAGGTATCATCATCGGCTTGAACTAATCATTACTGTTTTTTATACACAAGGAGTTTATCAGGCTGGACTATGCATATGTGTTCGTTGCTATATTTATTTTATTTTAAATCGTTCTACTTACTCAAGAACTACAATGAACTAGAACGGTACATCATCGCGTCACCACAATCAATTTTAGCATGATTTGTTGAAAAGAAATTTGAAACAATACAAATAAACCAACCATCCATAACATCAGTAGGTTAATAACCGCGAAACAAATCAAACGATTCCGCCTGAACAAACGTCAATCGAACAGGCAAGACAAATATTTGGAAATAGTTCTCTCTAAACATTTGTCTTATCTGTTCCATTCCATGTTTATGTGCCATAAACATTGTTTCAATCACCTTTATCTCTTTTACTATATAGTACGGCCTGTTGATTGAAGATAAGAGTCGTATTATTTGGCCTATAATAGTCCATCCATCAACCTACTAGTTGAATTTAAGCAGAGTTTCGCCATTTTATGGGGGCTTATTGTAACATTTATCGCAATACCTTTCAATTTGACATCCGAAGGATATTCACAAACTTCAGATCGATAAAATAGCGATTTCGATAGCGATAGCCATAGCGACTCATTTTTGAAAGATATTTTAGTGAACATTATGCTAATTTGTCGTTTAAATTTTTATTAATTATGAGTCAAATTGCTAATAGGTGAAAGTTTTTGGTATTTAAAGAACCTACCAATTACAAAACGCATTATTTGAACCGCTATGGGTCGATTTCTTTCACTAATGTAATACATTCGTTCTGAAAGCGATTGGGATTAAAAACTTAGACAATTCTGTTTTAAAATCGAGATCACGATCATAATCGCTATCCCTTTGAAAGGTTTCGCGATAGATGTTAGACTTATACAATAAGCCCCTGGTTGGAACTGCTTTGACAGCTTATCAAGTTTGCTCTAAAAGATAGAAAGAAATAGATACTTCAAGGAGACGAGAGTGAGCAGTAGTTCAACTGCCGCCTTCTAGATCTGTGTATAATCTATCTTCGGTCACACCGACGCTGAACGTCTGGCGTTAGATAATAACAAAATAATAATATGTAGATCTATAAACGAAAAGAATCTATTAAGTACTTACATTACAATATTTCTCTATATATCTAACATTAACCTTCCAGCGAAGTAACATTTAATATGAAATATTAGAAAGAATGAACAAAACACTGTTATTGATTTTGTTTGAAACGCTATCGGCTCTGTGAACGTGATGATGCTAAATAGCATAAACAGCCGCCGCCCTAAGTAGTGATAGCCCTCTTCTGCAAGAGTCGGCCTTGAGAAGTACCACATCTTTCCTAGATATTTACTGTCTTAGGCTCGTCACTAGCGCAGTGCAGTACTGCGGAAAGTTTTGGTATCACCAACCAAAAGATAAACGACCGGTTCATCTCGTCACTCGGTTGTATAAAAAATGAAGGTCATCCACCTGGCCCGAGTGCGTCCTACACTTCATTTGCCTATTGCCCGCACGGTCTACTTGTAAGAAACAATTTAAAATGTCAATCAATCTTTCTAAATATATTCTTACATGATCTATTATATGAGAGTGTGCTATAAAAATAGTTTTATTGACCTTTTGGCTCCCACATTATTAGCTAGATAGAATAACTCTACTCAAACACCTATACACAACTTTTGTAAACGCGTTGTAAAGCATAATTAATTAGAATGTGTGTAATATATTGCAAAGGTTCGATGACCTAAATTCATGATTCGATTCATGGATCGAGATACTAAAACCGAATCGAACGGCATAAGATTGACAAGAAGACCGGGTGCCAAACAAACTAACAATACACATCAATTTCTTGTGTTATAATATAATACAAAGAGTAATATAAAGTTATAGCTTCTTTTATATATTTCAATCTTATTTCAATCAATCATTGGTTGACCTAATGTTAACGATCAAATTGATTGATTATAGTACAATTCTGGTCCCCGTACTAGTTAAAACTGTGTAAGGAACCAGCGTCTCGTCCCATGAGTTCAATTAAACCGTATGCCAAAGTTGACCTTTCACCTTTTTTATTCTAGTTCCTCCGTGAAGAGTTGCAGTACGATAGTGGATACGAGAAGCGGCAGAGGGCATTCCACCACAACGACGATATGCACATATCGGTGAAGGAACTCTGGGAGGCCTGGTTAAGGTCTGAGGTAAGTTCCATGTTCCATCTACTATAACAATATCAAACAAATATAATATCAACATTTTAACTACCCCCGATAAATAGCTAATAGCTCATAACTTTTAAACAGCTGGACAGATTTACATCAAATAAAGCTAAGAACCATCTCATCAGTTTAGGAGCTATGAAGCCACAGAATGACACACACGTAGACAGACAGTCGGAGTCACTTAAAACACCCCTCTTTTCGCATCGGGGGCTTACAAATTATTGCCTAGTAGATCCAGCAGTCATCTGTTCCCTTTCGGGGTTGTAAATGTATTTGCATCGACGTTTTTTAGCATTAGTGCTAGAGGCCAGCAATTCCCTTCTATCTTTCGTCATCCTCCCCTTAGAAAGTGGTCAACCCTTTTGGTTTTGCAGATGTCCATTAGCGACTGTGACGGCTTTCCATCCAGCAGGCCGGCTGCTTATTTGCCACTACTTTACTACCTACGTTGGTAGGTCTCGTATGCGAGAGGCCGACGGGGTTTCTACCACTGCTTTGCCAGTTATTCTGCCGCCAAGCAGTAGTCCGCAAGCATTATGAGACTTAAGAGCCTCTCAGGACGAGCGCAGTGCAATGCCGCGCAGGATTTTGTAAAACAAAGTTCTGGATGTTTCTGCAAGTGTCATAGACAGGCGTGTTTACCACGCGAACGACCTGCTTGTCTCTTCAGTCAATTACATAAAAGTTTCGTTTTTCAGGTTCACAATTGGACGGTGGAGCAGACAGTTGAATGGTTGTCCCAGTCGGTGGATCTTCCGCAGTACAAGACCGTCTTTCTGCAACACAAAGTCACGGGGGCTACATTGCCAAGGTACAACATAATTATAAATTCAGTGACTTTGGGTGATGACAGGAAATTGTGATAAACTTCATCATGGTCGGCAACTCGGCACGTGATAAAATAAAAGATAAACAAGCAAATTAATGTTGATTAAAAATTAATCTAAAAACCACGTTTTATGCGCCTTAATGGATTCAGAATGCATTGTCATCGAGTTGAGCTACCCTGAAAGTTTCAGCCTGATAGCTAATAGGGAAGTACTCGAAATCTGAGTTGCAAGATTCCACCCGAAACGACAGACAGACACAGACAAACAAGAATAGATGGATTAATCCTACTAGATGGATGTTTGTTGCAAAAACTACTGAACTGATGAAATTTTAGTAAGTAATTTAGCCTAGGAAAGGCGAAAAAACGAAACAAACAAACAATTCCAAAATTCCAAAACTAACAAACAATTCTATGAAATGACTTCAGACAGGTGGCCGATCCATCAACTCTGTTATTGTCTGTTTCATTGTTAAACCACAATTTATGCGAGGCCATTTATTAGTACGGTCAACGACAAAACTTGTTGAACATTTGTGAATCTTTGATTGACTACACCTTCAATACTTGTATTATTTCTCTGAATGGTGTAATTAAAAAGTCTGTTAATATCCTGTGCGAATAGGGAAATTGAAAAAAAATGCATATAATTTGTAAATATTTATGGTGTTATTGATAATTGAAAGATTGTAAAAGTTCAGCTACTTATATCGCCGACTGTACACTGTACTGGAAATAGTACAGTCACTGAACTCGACCGCTTTCTACAATCAAACTTTTTTGCGATAAAGAGTGGCAAAAGCAGACTGAGGCTGAGGGTAAAATTTATAAACTAAAATCCAAACTGAGTCTAAACTCAGAAAGAGTTTCAAGTCAAGATTTATTCGGTAAACGTATCTTAAAACTAGATTCATAAATCAATTATCACTCAAGTAAATCTGATCATGTGTCTCAATTAAGTTGATTTTATTAATTTTTCTCTAAACATCAGTCGATGTATACCGTCCCAACGCCTTACGTTGGGATGGTATTCCGAAGACGCAGGTTCGATCCCTGCCCGATCAATATAATTTTTCTTCTTCCTAAACTTTTATAAGCTATAAGTAAACTACTGTGAAATTGCTAGGCTCAGATGGGAGTGGGCGGGACACTTAAGCGGAATGCACCCAGATCGTTGGGCAAAGGTTGTTACGCAGTGGGTACCTGAAACCGGTCAGCGTTGTCGAGGCAGGCTTAGAAAACGTTGATGTGATGACCTCGATACCTTTCAGAATGCCATCCTGAAATCAATCTATTGCAATATTTTGCAGAAGACCGAGATGTCTGCAAGGAAATGGGGAGACCTTTGACTTTTCATTAATAACGAATTTGGTAAACTAAAATTTAAGCACCCCCGACATAAAAAAAACCTATAAAATATAAAAAAAAACGGAACCGATATTGATAAAACGTCTAAGAACCACCGCTAGAAAACCTGCTTTTAAATAAAAAATACGGCATCCAAATAGATTCACCCGTTTAAGAGCTACGGTGCCACAGACACACACATAGTGGTCATACTTATATAACCCATCCTATCTGCGTCGGGAGTTCAAAAAAGGATACCACACCATGACTGCTATGGTCTAATGGTGTCCGATCTCCCAGATTAGTTTTGCTCTCGGCAACGCTCCCAAGAAAAAGCAGTTTGAAACCATTAATAACTTAATTTCTTGTTGCAGATTGGCTGTAAACAACATGCAATACCTTAACAACGTCCTGGGCATTAAGGACCCCATACACAAGCAGAAACTGGCCCTCAAAGCCATGGACGTGGTTCTGTTCGGACCCCCTAAAGGTAAGATATGTGTAGATGATGTATGTATGTGATGTCTTATAAAGCTTACGATGAGAATATGGGATACCAACAGTCCAAAGAGTTCTTGCAACGATGTAGCTACCAGTTTACAATACAATAACACTTTATTGCACACCAAATGACGATACAATACAAAAAACCCGTCACAAAAGCCTATAAAAAGTAAAAAACGGCTGAACTGATTTTGATAAATTATTATTATTTAATCCTTATTTCAGGCCCACATAAATATATACCTTAAAACTAACATACATAAAATTTATAAAACCAGACACACCGCCACAGACTCACACGTAGTGGTCAAATTTATAACAACCCCACCTTTTTGCGGAAGTTTTCGGGGTTAAATAAAGAAATTATGATGACAAAATACATCAATTCGAGGTACATAGCTGGCTTATAGCTTCTTCCAGTTGAATCAAGTTGGAAAAAAGCAAAGGTGCAAGCATTTGTTTCGTGTCTGGGTATTGTGCTTGTCAATGATCCTTGTAGTTCGTGGTTCCCTAGGTCTATGTCATATGTAAACGTTGGTTAATTATTAAAATTAAAATGTAAGGTTCCCAGATGCTTTTTAATAAACTAGAACACAGTGAAAGACCAAAGAACCTATACAAGGTCAGTTTTTCATCAGGGATCCCTTGAAGTTTATTGGATAGTTCCCATAAACTATTCTATAGAATATAGACGCTCCGCATTGTAGACCGTACAAAGCTACAAGTACATAGCCGGGCCCTGCCGGCCGGGCCCTGCAGAGTGCAGTGGGTTACATGAACTAACATGATTTTCGGGTGACGGCTCTAGGTAGCACTAGGTAGCCGTGACCGTTTCTTGTCGCGTATTAACAGATCTATTCAGGTTCTTAGACAGTACCTATATAAGTGTACATAGTGTATGCCTAGTTATCTACTTAGTTTGAAAATTAAAATATGCACACTTGTAAAATCATCATCATCAGCCGGAAGACGTCCACTGCTGAACATAGGCCACACTTGTAGAATGGTTGTAGCTAATACCTAATACTACTTGTATTATTGAGTCTTCTGTGCTAATACTAGGTAGGTATACTGTTTGAAAAGTTATTGTTCACAGAATGAGAATAATAGTAATAGACAGTAGAGAGATACATAACTTGAACTAAATACCTATTCAGATTGATAATTCATCACAACACAAGTATAAACCCTAACGTTACACGTGCCGCGTCAGAAGAGATAAGAGCTATGCGATAGAAAGAGAGGCGCTCTGTAGATATGACTGGTTAATATGACTGGTAGGTATGCAGCGCTACGCGAGCTGAATTGAATTTTATTGCGTCGTAGCAAGAGTCGCTAGTTGTTTAAATTTCTTTACGGGTGTCATGCTTCTGAACCTTAGTATTCTGTGGCAAAACCCCAAATACCCCAGTGTTAGTTAATTCTGTTTATTATTTATTTATTCAGGCCATGATAAACAAGCTAAATAAAACCGTTTAAAATGTTACAAAAGACACTAACTAATTTAAATTAAATCCTATATGGGTACTCATATTTTTAAGCGAAAGTTTGTAAGGATAGATGGATGGATCACATTTAACACAACTCGCCAAAACAAACAAACCGCGAGCGAAAATTAACCCATTCCAATAATAATGGTTACACTCTGACCAATGATTGTCCGATCGTTTATAAAACGATTTTCGCTAGTGCTGACACTACAATGGTTTTCCTACTAGGACTAGGACGTGAGGTATGACTTTGAACTCTAATTCAATGCACGAAGGTCTGTCTGTGTGAACGGTCTGTGAACTGGCCTTCACTTAAGTGTTATTGTGATGGGTAACATCTCATCTTGTTTGCTGTAATTCCCACGGTGTGAAGTTTTGTATGATTTAACTGCAAACGTCGGAATGACAGCCTCCGTGTGGAGTTCATAAAGAGCTAGTCTGCCTATTTTTACAAGCTTGTATAAATAAACCATTGCGTTGCAAGTTAAAACTTGCAATGTATTGGGTCAAATCTTGCAAGTTGAATCAGAACCACTTCCTTCTTATCCTACGGTGTTGAAATTTTGCATACTTGTCAAAGTCCAATGACAATGCAATATTATGGTGACAGCTGATCTGATGATGGAGACGGAAGGTGGGCAATGGGTCGATTACGAATTTGTTAAAAGCTTGTCTTGAAAAAAATATTTTTTAACAAAAAGAAATACGGCTCACCAATGGAAGCCTCTCTCCTTGTCCCAAGTTTCCAACAGTGGGAACGTAATGGACTGATGATGATGATGATGATGGCCGGGGCACAGCCAAAATTGCGGTTGTAATTGGTCGGTTCAGAAACTGCACTTACATTACTTTAGCATAGCCATACGGCAAATGCAGAGATATAAGGTAAAACACGCTAAATGTGTAATGTGTCATGGGCGAAAGTGCCTGGTATGGGCAGTCTACTAGTTTTATAGTCTATGGCCAAGTTAATAATCGACATAAAATTTATGTATACTATTTGATGTAGGCTTAGCATATTATTATATGAATTTTGTCCTAAAACGACATTATTCAAGCCATTATAACCACATTAGTTTTATTCACTGTCATTACAATAATTGTGGTTATTTGCACTTTTATACACTTACAAAAATAATGTTTTTTGTTAATCTGAGCTGGAGGTAAAGCACAGGCAGCCCAGGGAATCTCTCTAATGACGCGTCCCGGCTTCACTACGCATCATCATCATCATCAGCCCATCACGTTCCCACTGCTTGGACACGGGCCTTCTCTCAAAGAGAGAGTATGGGTTACAATCCACCACGCTGGCGCAGTGAAGCTTGGTAGATGTGAGAAGTCCTTGAATTTTCGTGAATTCTACGAAACTTCATACGTACGCCTACCGCACTATTATTAAATATAATAATAAAAATTCGTCAAATCAATCCATGATAATGATTACGATTGATAATTTCAGACTCTGAGTGCAATAGAAACAAAATAAATTTACAAAATACACAAAACCGGTGTACCGAGTCAATGTACTTCATTCGCGATTATCATTTCAAGTACTTAATGAACACTTAGAAAACCTCACATAAAGCAAGCCATAACATTGTTATAGGTCATAAAAGTAATGACATTTTGTCATTTTCAACAATGATTCTATATTCTATATACCTTTGAATCAGGTCGTACGTCGTTTGAAACTCTGCTAGATCGAAGCGAAGAAAACATGTTCTAAAAAATTAAAAACCTTACTACTTGTAAGAGCCTTTTGCAGCGACCTCTAGTGGTTTGGCGTTATATAACATATTTAATAATAAAAATAATAAAGGGGCGACTTTGTGGCGAGTCGTCGGTGCGTGGCGACACTGAGCCTTACCCCGAGATTCTCACCGGGGCTAAATGAGACCCCTGACCCCCGGCTTGCCTTAATTGGCCGTCCGGGGGTGGAGATGCAAGAGCTAAGAACTAAGCTCCAAGGGTGGAAGTGTTAAAGGGCATAACGCCGGGAGTAGCGTTTAAGTGAAACTGCAGCACACCTCTCGACACCCTTTAGCCACCCACACCAACGTTGCCCCTCTCGTCGCCAATGAACGGCGGCCCTTAAAGGGGCCCGTTTACTGGGTCACCACCTGCCAAAATATTTTCTTATGAGGCGGAACTGGCAGGTGCCGAGGTCTCATATCATAGACCGGCTCTCATCCATTAAAAATTCATCTCAATAGCCCAATCATAAGTAATTTTCATATCTTCAATAATAGTCCTCGCACTTAGCGGGGGCTATTTTTGATTGTATCTTCTAATGATGCACTTAGAGAGAGTCCCCTATAAGTGTTGCCCATTACATATCTAAATTAAATGCTCTAAGAGGCCTCTACGTGTTGGACTCATGTCCCCGCGCAAGCCATCCAAAGGACCGGGTGTATAACCCGTGAGAAAGAGCGACATAATAATAATAATAATAAGTATTTATTGTCTTCGCAAAAAAGGTACAAAAATAGGTAAATAAATTATTAACAAGTAAACTATGCTAAGCCTGTTTTGCGAAGCCTGGTGCCTGAGGTAGGCATATAATGCCTGTATCGCAGGTCACCAGGCCCCTCTCCACAGATCTAATTAATCTAATTTTACTTACTATAAAATTTATAATTTTTACATCGTTATATTGCAAAAGACAAGGACTACTTAATTTAACTAGATAAAGATTGGTCACAGATTGTGATGTAGTGTGGGTAAGCATGTTAACTTATTCCGTTATAGTGTGTGTTTGTATGAATGTGTTTGCAAGTAGTTTGCGTGAGAGGTGAGGATGTGTGCGAAGTGCGTGCTAAGTGTTTCGTGTGGCTGTATGAGTGGAACTAGCGAATTGCAGTTGTGTCTATAACTAAGAACCATCAGACAAGTTTAAAACGAAAAGGCAGAACGAAATCGGTTCTGCCTTTTCGAAAATACACGTACGAACATAATGTGTATTGTTATAACGCCACAGTACATTAAATTAAGAAACAAAGGTAGATTATAAATTCTATAACAAACTGTCACAATAGGCGGCCTCATCGCTTAGAAACAATCCCTTCCAGACAACCATGCAAAGAAATGGAATTTGGGGTACTCTTACCCCAAACGCATATACCTTCTTCGTTACGCGGGGGTCGTGGGTAAAAAGGAGAAAGAAAACGTCGCAATGAAACCGTCAAATTTCAACGTTCAAGGACGTGTAACATCCACCACCATGTATCGACACAGAAGACTTAATAGTGTTGGGCTCGCGTAGTGAATAATGGCCCTTCCGCTCTATAGGAGAAGGCTTCCTAGCAATGCTAACGGAAGGCTGATGAAGACACCAAAATTTAAGGACATGTAAACTCCACTAATATAACCTAATCCACTAATACAGCAACGAGATCATTTGGTAAATGAATGCCCACACTTCAATACGCCCAATTCCCAGCTGTGGGAACTTAATAGCCGTGACGTTCTGTGTTATACTGTACAGGTCGGTCTGCAAGGATGGGTACGAACCGCAATGTCACGGAGCAGGTTATTACTACTTGTAGCGTGTTATTAAATCGCTATTCGTGGTGTCACCATGCTTGATGGACATTATTGGATAGATGTTATCAATGTATATAGATAGCAACCATTGATATGCTTCATTCATTCCGATTAACATTAGTTTCTTTCGACAAATAATAGTCAATGGTCAATCAAAATAGTTCTTTTTAATTAGAATTATACGCTTTCACTTTCGGGACTAGTATTTTACAAAATCGGCAAGAATTAACCTTCGATCTTAAAGACTTAGCTCATTTTCCTAAACATCAGATAGTAACCATAATTCATTAATTTTAAATTTCCCGAATTATGAAGCAACAATTTTGAAACTGAACTGCATTTATCAGATTATTTATTAAACCTACTGACTTCATAAAAGAGCTATCAACATGGTACTCACGAATCTATATACAAATGTTATAGCAAAAAAAACTGAATCAAATATCGCTAAATACAAATATAAGGACATAAATACATATATGACATAAGATGACTTCACACTGTTTTAGAAACTTGTCACTTAGCCGGGTCGTACTAATTATTCTGCTTAGTTTGCCCCTAATTATCCTGTTTAGTTCGTAACCCGCGGTGTCACTACAGTTACATCACGTTTAAAACGGCTGTGATTTTTAGTTTGATTTAAACACTCCGTAAGTTCGTTCGTTTGCGGAAAGTCGAAGTATATGTTCGTACAAATTAACATTACAAATGTTTCCGAAAATTGTATGAAAATTAATGGTGCGATGTTCGCGGGCGACTTTATAAATGGTGTTTGACGTTTGGCTCATAGTCGGAGCATGTTATTGTGTTTTCATAGTTTTTAGTGGGCGTTATGTTGATTTAAACGATGATGGTAATAATATTTTTTTTGTGCGATTTCTGTATGATGCGGTGAGTGGGCACGGACTTTTTGCGGTTCTGTTGACCTTCAGTAATTGTTATCTTAATTGGTGCTTCTGTGAGCAAATTATTACAAAGAATTTAAAGGAGTTATCTTTGATGATCTGCAATAAAAGTTATAGTGCTTAATTGGCGTGCATCCATTGCATAGGAATAATACCACTATAAAATATTTAAATGATGACATTATAGAGGTATGTTATGGTACTAGTGCGGTCGAGCGGTAACTAATGCTACCTTCGAGCGGACGGAACGGAGTTCGAATCCCGGAGTTATGTGCGGATTAACACTTAATATATTAAAGTTTGGAAACTATCGTGAGTCGAAATATTAATTATAAATGTAAACGGCTACACTCATGTTATGATTGTGTCGGAATAACTCCGACCAGGTTTCGGACAATTAGGATGTCCTTCTTCCGGGAGTTTACGCTTTGGATTCGCGGCGCAGTCTGCGCCGCGGTCGGAGTTATTCCGACACAATCATAACCTGAATGTAGCCGTTTATATTTATAATACTTAATATATTATAATATTTATAACGATAGAGGAAAACATCGTCGGGAAACCGGCATGGCCAAGTATAACTAAATTCAAGGACAATGACATTAGCCAAGCCCGGCTCGTGAATGGTCCTTATACATACATACTTACCTATATGATTTTCATGACCAGCCCGATCACATTTTACCTGAGTATATTTCGGAGATCTGCGATCTGATGCGGAACGCAGATCCGTGTTTCGGATACGATCCGTTCGCTTGCGTTCCATTGCAAACCTTGAATTTGAACTTCTGCAATTTGGCCCTAGACGGTTATTTATGTTTAAAGTAACAACTTACAGATCAGTAAATATTATGTCTTTACGACCTAAATACATATTTATGACACAGAAAAACATGTGACAGTATTCCAATTAAGTTATCCACACTTCTTTGTTTAGTTCTGTACATTGTTTGTTACCAGCCGAGAAGTAGTTATCACATAATTGGAGTCATTAAAAGTATTTACCGTAAGATGAGTTTTTTAAGCAAGGTTCCGCTTCTGATGGTTCTGAATAACATCCAACAATTGAATATTAAAGTCCAGAGGCAATTCTAGCTCTACGATATTTGTAGATTAATTACTTCGAAGCAACACACGGCGAATTAGACTCGTCGAAGAAGAGAGGAGAATCGTCTGTTTTTCGAAATAAATTGATTTTTACTAGTTTATGGTGAAGGAAAAAACTATCTTTTAGACGATTTACCGTCGGGTTAAGGTCCAAAATAGCGAGATTATATGTTTACTGTACTGAGCTAGAATCGGGCCACTGCGTGTCACTGCACTCCGCTGGTCGCTTCATAGTGCCACAAGCTGAACAAATTACACTGATATTAATTCATTATTATCGCTGTTTTTATTATAATATTATTAATGTACGTATTATTAATTGAGTAGAATAATGTTCATCTGCCCTATATAATACTGTTATGAATAAAAAAACTATAACTATGACCCGGTAGCGTCGCTACCGTCAATGAAATTCTCCTGTCACTAGTAATTTTTAAGTTTTTGTCAGTCTTCTCGTGACCACGGCCAATGCAACTTGGTCGAAACGTCGAGGTAAATAAACATAATGTTTTTAGCGCGATTAAGTCCCGTTTTATTATCATAAACTATCTCCTGTCACTTTTTGTACCTACTATTTTTCATTAGTTTTAGTCACCGGATCAGATAAGTGTGTGCACTCGAAATGCCTTTCCAAAAACGAAATCTTAGTACATGCACAATATTATTTGACCGCCGAATAACTGTAACTGGTGGTACCGTGATACTGTCAATCAGACGTGCTTCTGTAAAACAAAATGTCTCTCCTACACATAATATATGGTTATTTGTGGTACATAGTTATTTTTTTTACATTATCGCGTATGTTTACTATTATATAGAATAGGTTGAACATGTAGGTGTAAATTAAGCCGCACTAAACATCATTATAGAGGTATTCTGAGGAGCATGCTCCGCGGGGCTATTGATATTATATATGAATACTATATATTTAATTTCAAACATTTCAAACATCTACGCAAAATTCTTCATGTCTTGCGATATCTTATCATTTCTCGAGAGTATGTCAGAACCTTTGAACGACGTTTTTGCAGCTAAGATTTAAGCAGTCCTTATGGGAAAGAATCATCATCAGCTCATTACGTTTCCACTGCTGGGAAATGGACCTTCTTTCAAATAGAAAGTATGGGCTATTATTCACCATCATTCATCCATTCATTTTTCATTTCATCATTCATCATCCATTTACGATTTAAATTTTATCGAAGACCATGTTAGCCAAGTGCGGGTTGGCGTATGTCACATGTTCTTGAAATGCACTTGCCGATTTCCTCACGATGTTTTTTCGCGGGATTTGAATTCAGGTGCGTGCGATCTAGAGTCGCAGGTGTTGCCACTGAGCCACACTTGTTTGTGAAACTGTTTATGGTACAAGAAGAAATAGTTTAGAGAGGTGTTTTCCATTCATTCGCTTACTTTTGTAGCTCTTATTAGGTACTCTTTTTTATGTATGTACTATATCCTGGTGGAGTCCATACGAAGTCCACTCCAGTATTATTCTTCAGCCCATATCGTCCCACTGCACGACTGACGCCTTCCCACCTCTCCAATCTAGTATAATAACTAAAAAACAGCAAAATTATGAATTGGATTTTAGAGGTACCTGGCGATAGAGTGGCCCACTTCACTAATTATTATTTTAAATCACCATAAACTTGAGCAATGATTTGTTGCAGTATCACAATATTTCATGCAAGGTCATTCAAATAGTTCATGTAATGGTCGCCAATAAAATTGACTATACAGGTTCAGCACAATCAAGTGCTTGAGTAGTTTATCGGAACGCTACGCCGATCTGCCATTGTGTTGGTTCTATGTAACAATGGTTCCTATAGCGTGCAAATGTGGTATGCCGTCGACTGGCATAAAATATATTGTGACCGACAAGTGTTTATGATATTAGTAAAAGTGTGAGTGTCGTTCTGCATAAGTTCTTTAGTGTAAACTCCTAAAAATAAATAGTAACTTGAAGTGGTACGTCATTTAACAATTATTTTTGTAATAAGGCTAAGTCGAGTTGTTTTTACTGTTAAAACGGGCGTAAGGCCAGATGGATTACAGAATCTAGATAGAGAGCAGGTAGAAATTTCTCTTTGTTCTTGCATTTACACATCTACAACCATGTCTTCCAAATGTTGGTTTAGGACTTTTTACTAAGAACTCGTCTAGTGAAATATCACCGCAGTATTATAGATTATTCCACCAATAGCAACCTGCTTGATCAAGCAATACAACCAGCAATTTCTCCGTTTCCATCATCATCTAAATTCCCTATGCTACATGAATAAAACGTTTCGCAGAAGGCAGTAGATGGAAAGACTGGCTCCTGGCATCACTCCTGCTCGGCGCCGTGGTCGGAGGCTGGGCGGCGCTGCGCGCTGGTCGCGCCAGCCGCAGTCAGGTGCAGCGGATGCTTCGCGACATGGAACAGCTGAGGAAGGCCGAGATGGCGCTCGATGATATGCAGAAGGAACTGGAGAAAGCCAGATTGGAACAGGTAAAAAATTAATCAGACCCATGGAACAAAATTATTTATGGTAGGTCTCTCGTATGCGAGAGGCCATCTGGGTAGGTACCACAGCTTTGCCAGTTATTCTGCCGCCAAGCAGTAGTGCGCAAGCATTATTGTGTTCAGGTTTGAAGGGCATTGCAGCCACTGAAATTACTAGGCATATGAGACTCAATATCTAATGTTTTGGGGTGATAGCGCAATGCAGTGCTACGCAATACTTTATGTTATTAAAAGTTCTTAAAGATCGGTAAAGAAATGTCACGTGCTTATTTTTCTATTTAAGTCTGTTGACGTTACAATATTCCTTCCGCTTCACTCGGCTCGTTGAAAATATACGTGTCGCACTGTTTTAGCAATATGTGTATGGGAGGGCAGGGGGCGGGTGACGTCACAGAATTGGCGCGAGGCTGTATCGAATTTTAATCTTATTTTGTGCCTTCTTAGGTCAATATTTACACGTTATTATTGCATCGCTTTAGTTACATCTTTTAACTGTAAAAGTAACCGCAAATAATAATAACGGTAGATTGATATACCTACTTCTATATATTATAGTACCTTATAGAAGTGAGAAATGTAATAAAGTATAAAAACTACATCTACCAAACAAGTTATTAATGCATGCAAATTACATCATTCAGGATTTTGGCTATACCTCTTCGAACGAATAAAAAAAGGCGGACGGAATTTCGCTAACAACAACTAAAGCATAATAATTACTTTTTAGAAAAAAACAAAAACCTGAATATAAAATATAGATGAAATGTATATGGGACCACTTCGTAGCTATACTGAGCCCAACGCGTTTAACGAATTTTCCAAATCGGTTCATAAATGGCGGAGTTCTTTGGTAACAACATAAAAAAAAAGAAAATAATACAATCGAACAAAAAACCTCCCCCTTTTTGAAGTCGGTTAACAATGGCGGTGGCGTTATGTTTGTTTGAGTTGACGAAGAGCTGATGTCAAGCCGATGTGACGGCCGATCGGCATAGCATGATGTAAATGTGTGCGTGTGGCTTGTGTACGAACTAGCGGATCGCCACTTGCTTCACTTTTGAATTTGGCGACGCGGCGTCCGCCTTTTTTATTCGTTCATGTATACCTCTATATTACTCATTCTTCTATTGGGTTGGTGAAAATCAAACGCGTGGATAATTTTGATTTATACGCTATTTCAAATTAAAACACATTTCGTTAAACTTAGTGTAGTGTTTTCGAGTTTTAGCACTTGTACTGTTAATTATTCTGTGGTGAAGTGAAAGTGAAGTGAACTTGTAGTACGATGCGTTTGAGATGTTTATTTTGTGTAAGTTCAAAATTATATAGCTAAAGGTTCACATGAGGTTCGATTTAAGTATTAATCAGCTGCAGTGTTATATGCTAAAAACAGCTGAACCGATTTTGTTTGATAAAACATGTCTAAGAACCACCGCTAGAAAACCTGCTTTCAAATAAAAATACCACATCCAAATCGGTTCAACCGTTTAAGAACTGCGGTGCCACAGACAGACACACATAGTGGTCAAACTTATAACACCCCTCCTTTTTGCATCGGCGGTTAATAAAAAATACGAGATAATTAGCTGTAAAACATGAACGCCACCGTCCATATCTTTATATGTTATTCTTCTTCATTCACGGTTGTCTAGAACAGATCGCTTTTAACGATAAGACCACCCATTGTGACACTTCAATTGTTAACAATTGAAGACAAATTTTTACTTTTCTGTAATGTAATGTTACCAATAAAGAGTTCGTTCATTCGTTCGTTCGTTCGTTCTTTATTTGCCACATAAATAAAGATTTCATTAAAAAATCATTCATATA
The DNA here is from genome assembly GCA_951640565.1 of Petrophora chlorosata. Classification (NCBI taxonomy): domain Eukaryota; kingdom Metazoa; phylum Arthropoda; class Insecta; order Lepidoptera; family Geometridae; genus Petrophora; species Petrophora chlorosata. The sequence goes on along the minus strand of OX621203.1, from coordinate 7,215,219 downwards.
ATACACATTGTGCAAGGATTAAGAATGTTTAAAAATACATTGATGTTGTTTGTGCCCTGCCCGTTTTTAAATTATATATTCAAGCGAACATATCTTAATCCTTAATGCGATTTATGCCGTCTTCACGTTTCTAAACAAGGAAAAATGCAATTTTAAGAAATACTAAACAAAAATATGCGATGTTATTGGATTTTTTATCGAAGTCGTTTTTATGTTATTGATCTATATCAAATCAATCGGATATATATTTTTGTAGATATACATTCGATGGTTTTTAACGTATAACTGTCTTGTTTTGCAGGAGAACGTGACAACAGAGAAGAAAAATTTAGAGAAGAAACTACGTGAGGCTGGAGACACGCCCCTTTTGAACTCTGCCTCGTCGGACCTGGAGGTCACACAATTAAAATCAGAAATTGAGGTAAGCTGTTGTTAATTTTTATTAATTCTTCATCTATTAATTTTTAACCGACTTCAAAAACGAGAAGTTTCTATATTCGATTGTTTTTTTTATGTTTGTTACCTCAAAACTACGTCATTTATGAACCGATTTGGAAAAAATCTTTTTGCGTTGGGTTCAGTATAGCTATGAAGTGGTCCCATATTTTATTCTTGGACATGCCGGTTTCTTCACGATGTTTTCCTTCACCGTGTTTAGAGCGAGTGTTAAATCCGCACATAACTTAAGAAAGTCAGTGGTGCGACGCCAGCGGGATTCGAACTCGAGTGCGTCGGATCGAAAGTCGCACGTGCTCCCACTGAGCCACACTCGCTCACCATGACTATATAATAATTATAGGAATAATAATTCAATGGATAGGTCCGCTCGCGCTTATTACTCCTATTGCCATACCCTGGCAGGATCATATGATCCTGGCAGGGTATAATAGATCATGCAGGTCAGGCAGGTTATGATCTATGAAACATATATATGTTTACTAACCCTTTCATAAGACGTCTTCAAATGTACATAATAATATATAATTACAAAAATTGTTTGAGTATCATCGAATGCTCATATACTCGTAAGAATTCGAGTATTGATGCACGCTTTATGCACGCTTCGATTATTTATTTTACCATCACTGGAAAACTGGCAGAAAATGCTTAAGCATTAAGTTCTTATTTTGTACATTACTTGTACTCTTAATAGTGCAATAAAGAATTAAATAAATACTGTGGTTTGTGTTCTCAATGGAAGAACAATAGAACGATGTCACCATATGGTGACACCTGGGTATGACGGGTTAAGTTTCTTGTCACCTTTTCTGCGTCTAATGCTGACACACTGTAGGATATGAATAATCTTGATGTTCTATAGCTTAGCTTAGAACCTTGAGGTATTCCATCGTTTGATAGAATTCGTCAACAACCTTCTTTCCCCATTGTATTCGGTAGGGAAAGTACCTGGACAAAAAATTCTTAGGATGCGTGTAGGAAAGAACATGTACATATCACGTACATAAATAACCATACTTACCTAGTGATTCATATACTTTGAAAGCAATTGTCCCGCTGCAAATGCTTTTGCTAGCTTTTTAAGGTTCCGTAGACGAAGTGCAAATGGAATACCTACTGCCTGTCTCTCTGTCTGCCACAGGATTGTTGCGGTCAACCCTATTTACTAGGGTTTTTTCAATTGTTACATATTATTTATATTTCATTTAGCCAAATACTGCCGATCTGAAATCTGTCAACCCGCGTAGTAGGTTATAGCCTAATCTCTTTGAGGCCGTGTCCCAGCAGTGGGAACGTAAAGGGCTGATGATGAAGCAACTAAATAATAACACTAACTAAGAAACCATCAGGGAAACCTAAATCTCTTTGAAAATCGAACTTACTACGGCGCTAGGCCTTAGGCCTATATCCAAAGCTCTATAAGTAATAGAAGTAAGTAATTAAGTATAGCAAGTCACCTTCATCACGTGAATAGAATAATTTAAGTTCAAAAAGACCTTTATTTTCCTCAAGACATTATTTTCCTTAATCCTGTGGAAAACCAAGCCCTAAAATTCAATTTTGTATATCAAGACTCAGTCGACTTTGATAAGCTGATCGTTAAACATCTAGAGTGAAAGAAAAGCTTCAAATTATTCAAAAGTGTTATAACAAGTGATTTAATTATGGATAATTGTTATGTTCACCGATTCTGTGATGTCCTCAAACATAAAATGGTTAGTTTTGGCACGTCGCGTCGTTTGCAAATGTTGTTATGTGTTGATTACATCTTATATTATTAATCTATAGAGAGTCTATAGAGTTAGGTAAATAGGGATGGATAGACTGTTTTCATTTTAAAAAGAACTTGATGTCTGAAATGTGACGTTGTTGTGGTCAATCAATTTTTATTTCGAAAGTAGACAAAGAAACAGGCAACACGCATATTTCCTTTCCTCAGATATTTATGATATGATCACTAAAATAACAAGTACACGTTTTAAAAAACAAAAAAAAACCGACTTCAATGTATCTTCGAAGTCCAAGGTCAAATATCAATGAAATTTATATGGGATCACTTCGTAGCTATACTGAACCCAACGCAAAAAGAATTTTCCAAATCGGTTCATTACCGACGGAGTTCTGAAGTAACAAACATAAGAAAAAAAATATACAATCGAATAGAGAACCTTCTTCTTTTTTGAAGTCGGTTAATTAATTTTGAATTAAACTAAATCCGCTAATCCCTAGTCAGGCAGATATGATATTATTTTTCTTTAATTTAGCATACAGAAACCGCGAAAAGCTTTCGAGATTATCTTAATAAAAATAAAATGAGTCAATTACATAAAAAAGCTTTCGATATCACCTTAATAAAAATTTAATGAAGTCAATTACATATAAAAGGTGATAATGAATGAAACAAGAAATATTATTACTAACAGATGCTCAGAGCCGAGCTCCGTAGAGCCGAGGGCGAGCTAGAAGACCGCTGCTGGGCGCCGCCGCCCGGCTTGCAGCAATGGTTACAGCTCACTCACGAGGTGGAAAACCGCGCCTACCTGAGGAAGAAGCAACAAGCGGACATGCAGTTACAGCAGGCGAGAGAAGCGGTCAGTATCCCTCACTAGCCCTCTCTAGTCTTCTCTAGTCCCTCTCTAACTCTCTCTAGTGGATATAGTAAACTCTATCCTCTAGTCTCTCTCTAGTTGTTATAGTTAACTCTCTACCCTCTCTAGTATCTCTCTAGCTGATATAATAAACTCTCTACCCTCTCTAGTATCTCTCTAGCTGATATAATAAACTCTCTACCCTCTCTAGAATATCTCTAGCTGATATAGTAAACTCTCAAGCCTCTCAAGTATATCACTAGCTGATATAGTAATCTTCTAGTCTCTTTCTAGCTAATATAGTAAACGCTACACCTCTAGTCTCTTTCTAGCTGATATAGTAAACTCTCTACCCTCTCTAGTATCTCTCTAGCTGATATAGTAAACTCTCTACCCTCTCTAGTATCTCTCTAGCTGATATAGTAAACTCTCTATCCTCTCTAGTATCTCTCTAGCTGATATAGTAAACTCTCCTATCCTCTAGTCTCTCTCTAGCTGATATAGTAAACTCTACACTCGGTAGTCTCTTTCTAGTGGATATAGTAAACTCTCTACCCTCTCTATACCCTAATATAGTATACTCAGAACTCTGAGTCCACTTTAGGCCTTGGGTCGAAGCTACAACAGTTCACTCACGAGGTGGATAACCACGCCTACCTGCGGAAGAAGCAACAATCAGAAATGCAGTTACAGTAGGTGAGAGAAGCGGCCATTATCCCACTCTAGTCCCTCTTTAGCCCTCTCGAGTATTTATTTAGTCTACCTCTACGCTCTCTAGACGTTTTCTGCGCTCTCTAGTTCCTCGCTACGCTCTCTAGTCCATCTCCAGATGATATAGCATACTGTCTACGCTCTTTTCTACAGCCCAATGGACTAAGATTTGACCAGAAGATTTGATTTGAAGAAAAAATGATAAATGTTGTTATATTATGTTTTTCAGTGCGAGAAACTGCGCAAGAAACGCACGAGTTTGGTCGGCGCTTTCGTGTCAACGCACGGGAAATCTATAGATGACGTCGACAGGTCCATTGTTGAAGCACGCACGGCACTCAATGAAGTCACTCAAGAATTACAGGTCAGATGGATCTATCTTCTTCTTTCTTTCTTCTTTTTTTGTGCGTTTTCTGCCTTGCGTTATTAATACCGGTTTCGGCTGGGGTCCGCGTTCCTGCAGTCATTCTTGTCAGTTATAGAATAGTTATTTGTGCAACAAGAGAGCAAAGTCGTTTTTTGCTGCGAGTGCTAATTTTGAATCCTGAGTGGCGAGGGATTCAAAGGCATGAGATGCAAAAAACTTTGCTCTCGTGTAACACACATAACTTTTCACTTCAGCAGCGAGAATACTTTAGGAGATAAAATATATTACGTAACATTAATGAAACTAGAAATAAATATTTACAGGTAACATATCAGTTTTATTTGCAGTAAATACATTTTCGTTTAAATACAACAATAAGTTAAAATTTCAATAAATTACATTAAAAGACATAATTATCTTTTTGCAAAATTTCTTTAGTTAGTACGTAATTCCGAACGTGTTTGTCTTTGAGGTCGAATTCAAAATCGGAACAGTCGGAACTTCGAAAGGGCTGGTCTTTGTCTCTCTCTGTTTCTAATGGCGGGAAAGTGATAGAGTGTGAATGTTTCGAATTGCATGATTAACCCAAGGCTGAATAAGATATTCGCGGCTTTCTGAAAACAAAAATTAAAAAGTTACTTTACATGTTTGAGCTACTGAAGTGAAAATATAATTTCACGGTAACCAGAAAAATCACGCTTTGGAGTGCAGCTGTTGTGACCTGACGCTTTTACCAGATATTCAAACGCCATGCAGTAGTGTGCAAATACTAGTGTTCCGATTGGAAGGGCACTGTTTCAAGTGAAATTAGCATTATGAGAGGCTATTGTATCAAGATCACGAGCGCAGGCAGTGATACGGAGGATTTTGTAAAATATTTCTAGGTAGTACTCCAACAAGTCACGTCACTAAGTAACAATAAAAACTATTTTTTTAGCAACGAAATCTCTCTTATCTGCAAAGGTTAGGTTTTTTTTTACTGGCTTGCGTTGACCACTATCTCACCTGATGGTAAGCGATGATGTGGTCTAAGATGTAACACGCTTACCTAGAAGATACCTGTTCACTCTTGATTTGAAGACCCCCAGGTTGTAGTTGTCAGGAAACACAGACGTATAGAAGTATAAAGGTATTCTGTTAGAGCTTCCTATAACTTTGTTATATTAATATTCCAGGAGCGAATGCACAGGTGGAAACAAATCGAGCGCCTGTGCGGTTTTAACATCATCAACAACAACGGACTGCAGTACCTTGAAACGGCCCTGTACAGAAACGTCAATGGACGCCCTGTTGGCAGAGGTTAGTATCTATTTTTTTTTAAGCTATTGCATAGCTTCTATCGCGGGCCTTGAGCGTGGAGACCGAATCCAGAAATTCCGTAACGAAAATAACCTAACACCCCCCACTCCGAATGCTATGCAATAGCTTTACCGCGGCAGTCTCCGAGTGCCACACGTCTTTTTTTTTACACTTAATAGATCTATGTTTGGCCACTATCTCGCCTGATGTGAAGCGATGATGTGGCCTAAGATGGAGCAAATAGATCTAGAGAGAGACGGCAGTTGAGCGGCTGCTCAGACCCGTCTCCCCGATGGTTCACCGGACATCATCCCGAAACACGACTAGGTCGCTTGACGGCATGGCTTTGTTCGGTGGGTGGTATTACAACCACGGCCAGAGCATACCACTCCAAAGCGCGTAAGCGGGTTTCATCACGATGTTTTCCTTCACCGTTTTTAGAGCGAGCGTGCAAAATCTGCACTTAACTATAAGTCATTGGTGCAGGGCCGAGTCGGGAGATCTATTAAAACAAGAAAGTGACAGATCCCCACCACAGGCGTATTGGCCCAGTTCACACCCGGGACTACTGCCGGGGTGAGATGGTGAATGCTAGCGCGACCCCATCTCGCCCCACCACGGCAGAGGACTGCTCACGGGGGGTTTTTAGTGGGTTCGAGCCCCACAAACCCCCCAGTGGCAAAAGCAGCAGCGGCATTTTCCCCCCCACAAAAAAGTGGCAGCTTAAAAAAAATCTAATAATTAATTTTTAGAAAAAAAACAAAAACCGACTTCAATGTATCTTCGAAGTCCAAGGTCACATATCGATGAAATTTATATGGGACCACTTCGTAGCTATACTGAACCCGACGCAAAAATAATTTTTCAAATCGGTTCATAAATGACGGAGTTCTGAGGTAACAAACATAAAAAAAAAATACGATCGAACAGAGAACCTCCTCCTTTTTTGAAGTCGGTTAAAACCACCACGTTTTTATGAGCCTTTTGAGGTTAGGTTGCATTGCATGCTAAAAAATGAAATTAGAATGCATTGTCATCGAGTTGTGAGCTACCCTGAAACCTACCTTAACATAACCTCTTTTTGATAATATTTATTACACACTTATTGACCTATTACTTACTGCTACTTATTATTACTACTTCACGAATTAATTTTTACACATCTCTAAATTCTATTTTATAACTACGTTTATGCCAAATTTCATAAAAATCCGAACGAAAGATCTCGTCATCAAATGTCGGTAAGGTTGTCTGGAAGAGATATATAACCGATAAAACCGCCCATTGTAACACTTTAGCTTTAAGTATTGTTTTTTAATTATTTCATGTTGTTGTGTTACAATAAAGCGTTATCTAATCAATCAATCAATCAAATCATTTATTGCGAGAATATAGTACATAAAGGTGATAAAATTCTAAAAATAAGTCCTCACATTCTACCATGACAACGGTGTGCAACATGTCTTATTAAATATTTAAATTACATTAGTTCTCATACACAAACAAATTATTATTATTAAATTAATTTCAAAAAGCTTTAAATGTCATACAAATTATTAAATGAAAACTGTCAAAATATTATTAGCCTAATAAATGTCAAATTAGTGATAAATTTTTGTAATTAACTAAGTTGTACATATAAAATTCAACATTAACATTAATTTATAACTTATATATTAACATTCGTTTTTAAAAGTTATATATTTATCTCAAGTCATAAAAGCAGTTTTTCGCTAGCCATTGAGTCAGATTTCTTTCTATCTAATCTATAATAGGGGATCGGACAACTTTTCAGAAAGTGTTTTAAATTAAGTACAATGAATATATTTAGCCATGAAAAATACTATTTTAATTAAATAACGCTCTAAAAGTACCAAAAACTATGTTTAAATATTATGTTTCAAATATTGCCGCGCAAAAGGTCACCTCAAAACTTGTGATGTCATATGTAGGTAGAAAACGACAAACTCTTCGAAATAAAACTTGCAAAGAGATTATAATACGTTTTGTGAAGTTTGGGGACTATAATAATAGATAATTATTACTATTACTATATAATATATATTTATTCTATTACTATATAATTATATAGTAATAGAACGAAAAAATCAGCAAAAATACATTTTATGAAAAGCAAAAACGTAAAATAAACACAAGCTTGACTCACGGCATTTGCCTACAAATGACGTCATGCGCTGTGATTGTTGTTTCGTTTGAGATGAAGAACAGATTAAAAATGCCAGAATTATTTATTGATTTAAAAATATAAATCATTATTATTTCACAAAAATATTGATTGACTGATCTTTCTGGTTCGACGAACATTCGTTCTAACTACATTTTAGATTTTTTCTCAATTACTGTCCGATCTCCTATTCTTGAACCGCTAACCGTTTTAAACTGATGTTCCAGGCCGAATGAGCAGTTCGCAGGACGACTTGAGTATCGGCGACGACGCGTCGCTGTGTGGATCAGGTAAGCCGGCCGATGACGCGTCGCTCTTCCACGAACACGTCGAATGAACACGTGAACGAACACGTTGAACGACTGAATGAACAGCATCGTGTAACTCGAACAACGATCCCGATCGCTTTCAGTTTCAAATTTGGAAGACGTTAGCATTTTTCAAACTGCAATATCGATCATTTTTACAGACTTCTAAAAAGGAGGCGGTTGTATGTTCCACTGTAGGTATATCTTTTAACCGACTTCAAAAAAGGACGAGGCTCTCTGTTCGATTGTATTTTATTTATATATATTTTTTCATCATTTTTTATGTTTGTTGCCTCGGAACTCCGTCATTTATGAACCGATTTGAAAATTCTATTTGCGTTGGGTTCAGTATAGATCTCGGTCCCTTATAAATTTCATCGATATTTGACCTTGGACTTCGAAGATACATTGAAGTCGGTTTTTTTTTCCAAAAATTAATTATTTTTTATGTATGTTTACCGATTTCTCCGCCAACTGTTGACCGATTTCAAAAATATTTTATTACGTTCAGTATAGTACCTATAGCTACGAGGTGGTACGAGGTGGTACGAGGTGGTCCCATATACATCGATATTTGACCTTGGACTTAAGATACATTGAAGTCGGCTTTTTTTGGCCAAATGTATACTTGTTAGCGATCGTGAATGGGATGGGACGCGGACTTTGAGTAGAAAATTTTACAGACAAATACCGCTCACAAGACGGGTTTTGTAAGCGATCGGGATCGGTGTTCGAGTTAAATGATTCCTCTGCAGGTTGGGGTAGATGCATTTATGAGGGTAGTCTTGTAATCCTCAGTTTATTTAGGCCGATCACATCAGTTCTGAGTTTTGGAGTTCTCGTGGCAGTTTAACGCCACAGAATAGATAATATCTAGTACTATTTAACGTCGCATAGATTACAGTGACCGCGGAACCACAACTCTTGCTGTGATATCGGCGCCTGACGGTTTTTTTAGGGAACTGTGGCTATGTTATAGATGACTAACTACGTCACACGATATCACCCGCGTAGAAAATTTTTCGGTATAGAAGTATCTTATGATGTAATCCAGGACCTAGAGTACCAACATCCTAAATTTCATCAAAATCGGTTTAGTCGTTGTGAAGCTAATCGGTAATAAATACATACACACTTTCGGATCCTACTATATATAATATTATGAACGTGAAAGTTTGTATTTTATTATGTTTGTTACCTCTTCACGCCGCAACGTCTAAACGGATTTGGATACAATTTTGAAAGTAGATAGTTTATGCGCAGGATTAACACATGACTTTATTCCGGAAAAACCGTGAGTGAAACCCCGAGGCGCAGCTAGTTTATACTATGGCTTTGTATGCCCACTACCGTTTTACTGTGAATGCATCTACCTCAGTTTCTCATAGGTTTTGTTTGGGTTTTGCTATTGAATTAGTTAATGTAGTTGTGTTTCGGATAGTTCGGCATTTTAGTGTAAACGGAACCACGGCTTTGAATTTATATTCGGATCCATTGACTAATACATGTGACCATTTTTTTAGTGTCGGCTAACGACCAGCAGTAAACTGATGTAGGCTGATGATGGTGATGATGGTGATGATGATAATTGGCGGCCACTTCTGTATCACACTTTACGATTTGGTCCCTTCAAATAGACTATAACTACGAGCTTTGCACGGTTTCGATCGCGGCAAGAAAATGGTGCGTTGTGTGAGCCACATATTCTACTTCTACTCTACTATTATATTAACTGCATTACCACTCACTGACTGACATATTGACAGAATTATTCTCCCAGATGCCGATATGGTGGGGGTTTCCTCGATAGAACTGCTCAGGGGATCTCGAAAACTATAAATCGGATGGGGGTACCGCTTGAACTAAATAGGCTCAAAATATTGCGCCATTTTTGAAAATTTTAAAAATATTATGGCCGCCACAGAAAGACACATGGCTGCCATACAAAATTAAAATGTAAATAACTTTTGAATGGTTAGAGAAAGAGTGCTCGACCAAATGTCATAAAGGACGATGAAGGAAATGCGGAAAAGTTAAAAAAAATGGCGGCCATTTTGAAAGTTGCTCCGATCAGACTGAAATTTTGCATCGGGGGGTCCTAGGTGCAAGAAACTTTGGAACCCTAATTGATAGGAAGCCCTCTACAAAAAAACAACAACACCCACCAAACACAAGTTTAGAAATATAATTAAGAATGCTACAATTAATACCACGTGTCAACTCTGTCCAACAGTTCATTTTATCTTGCTGTCTCTTACACCTTACCTGTCCCCCTCTAATTGCCTTGGTTAAGACCCATGTGATTGTTACAACCAGCTGTCTTTACATCCTTCTTTCCATATATTATTTTTTCGGAAAACCCTTTTTTTATTCTTTGCAAGAAAGAACAAAGTCTATTCAGCCAAGTAAATATTAAGCGTTATTGATTATGAATTAATGCCGTGGTTTCTTTACACGTAGTTTTATTGGATTTTGTGGAATGTATAGTATTCTTAAAGACATGTATTGCTCAGAAAGTTTTGAAGAAACGTGACTTAAAAATTGTTTTTGGCAGATATAGTTTTTTCTGCGGAAGTTTATAGCGAAGCTATATGTACAAATTAGCTACTTAATTAAATCGGTTAAGATCTGAAACTAAAACTTACTAAATGTGACTTCCATTATATATGTATTAGCTAGGATATTGCAGCTAAGTATCAACTGTTACATGGTTTAAAGCATTTAAGTTGACAATTTATTTGTCCAGCACCCGTACATAAGACCGTGTTGAGCCACTTCTGAAAAAAAAGTAATAATAAAAAAATGTATACTATGAAGTGACGCACAAACTATACTGCATAAGTAAATATAAGTAAATTGTCAAATAATATATGGCTTCCAATTTATTCAGAAATGGTGAAACACGGGCAAGCTAGATACTTAGTATTTTTTTAAACGACGTTATTCCAATATTAAATAACGTTATTAAAATTTTATTTATTAAAATATAATAATATTGTGTCACAATTATATTAAATAAATGAGCCATTTAAAATAATGTCGATTTTTTTAATTATTGGATTGTTATAAAATAATAAACAATACAAAAATACTATAATTTAATAATCTTTTACAAAATGTGATAATAACATTTCCTATTTATATTTTTTTTATTAATAAGCTTAAAGCATCTACTTACTTAATATTAATAATTATTAATAGCAACGATTTAAAAAAACTTTAACCTTGTGCTCAAAGCTGTACATCTATTTTACGAAAAATATAAAGTTTTACCATTCTGTACTTAACTTCAAGTTAGATTTAGTTCGAAGTTAATTTTAATTTTCCTTTTTCGTTTTGAAGTTATGTGTAGAAAAATATAAAGTTATTAATATGCAAAGCATCTGGAATGTACTTGGACAAATCTTGGAGTTTTACCCCTTTTTTAGGTTATTTTAATATAGATTTACGTTTTAATAGGGGGGTCAGCCAAGTTCCTGATTTAGATCTAATTAGACACTAGTCTAACTTACCATAATCGTAAGATACATTGTTATTTATTTATTTTATTTTAAGTAACATTCATATATGTAATTAATGTTTTAAGTTTTGGAATTCAATAAATAATTTAAAATAAAATTTATTGTCACAATCGCTAGGAAGCTTTCAGGCACATATATTTAGAAAACAAAGAAAGCATGTATGAAATAATATTGGGTGTTCTTTTACTAGCCGACACGACTCCGATCCGACACCAAAACGACATCTATAGACGCAGATTCTTATGAAAATATACTCATACCATCTCTGCTGTATAAAAATAATATAAGTGTTGCCCATTACATATCTAAATTAAATGCTCTAAGAGGCCTCTACGTATTGGACTCATGTCCCCGCGCAAGCCTTCCAAAGGACCGGGTGTATAACCCGTGAGAAAGAGCGACATAATAATATAATATTAAAAATCTGACGTATTCCTATTTTTTTATATAATAATTTATATTCTTGTCACAAATTTCCAAAATTATAGTATAGTATATAAATACACTATATAGTATAGAAATTCGTGACTTAAAGTTGGTGACTCAATAGAAATGAGGTTTTCATTGAAATGCGCGGCTACCGATATCTTTGTCTATGCAGTGTGGATCAGTAAAAGATCGCCCTATCACACAGTACCTTGTACATAATCTATGGTGTGGGTTTCTCCTTTTATCCTTGCATGTGTTCTAATCTTTTTGTTTTTATGTAGGTCGTAATTAAACTGGTTTGGAGACTTCGGAGCTTGCGGCATTTATTTACAGCACGCAATAAACACATTTATTTATCATAGAGATTTTTAAATTGTCGCTCTCAAACTGTGGACGAAATTGACTAGGTATATTTCAAGGTACGTCCCTTTATTTTTGTGATAAAAACTTAACAAGTTTGCGATAGAACTTCTGTTTTGCCTGTCATTTGTTGGCTGCCGCGATTTGTGCTGTTCGCCAACTCGCAGCGTTGTCTCATGACTTAGAAACCTATTTAGGTTTCAGATGAAGTAGATTATAAATAGAAATAACCTATATGATATCTAAAAACTTCATAAGTTAAAATGTAGGCTATCAACTGCTGAAAACCGCATTAAAATCCGACACTATTTTCGAAGCTATTGGTTTTCAAAAATACCTTCAATGTCCAGTTGGCTCAATTACAGTTTTATAATAGTATAGAATAGATGTGTATGGATACCTTACTTATAAAATGTGTATTGATATCTCCTTTGAAACTAATATTGGGAAAAAGGAACTGCATGATGGTAAATTGACGACTATATTTCTGCAAAATTACTTAAGTGCAATAATGGAGATCAGCAAATCTTTTAACGTGCTTGTAAAATAATGCTTTTTCTAAAAAGATGATACATTAACTAGTAACTGTAAATAATTGGATTTATAAACCAGCGTCTACGGAATAATAGTCCAAAAAACCATAGACAATTGAATTGTAATGAATTAATTATGCACGTTTGAAAGCTTTTTACGATTGTGATTTTGTTTTATTTGCCGCCATTTTTCCCACTAGAGCCTTGCAGTTTTCCACCATAGACTAGATTTTTTTTGGCTTTATTGATCAGTGTTTTATGGCAACATTTGGCATCGCAGGTAAGATTTGTTATGATATTTTATGCTTATTGGCTTTTTATCATATATATCGTTTTCATGTGTATATTGTTTCATACATGCTTTTACAATTTAGTTTTGTAAGTTTAATCAGACTTTAGGGACGTTTAAAACAAATAACAATAATAATAGTATTAACAAATAACAATATTAATAGTATTAACATAATAATAATAATAGTATTATAAGATCAAGAACAAAAGACGGGATAGGTTAAAATAAGTAGTAAATAACGTAATTATAATCTATGGTCAGGTTAAAATAGGGATGGGTAGTTTTATTCGTTGTTTACTTTACAGTGACTGACGCGTTTGGTTTTCGCGAAGATTCTTCGGGGAGCGAAGCGGACGCTCCACACTACCCACTAGATCTGAGACTCGCCGAAGCGAGGTAAGATACACTTGTTTTCTATGTAATAATAATAAGATATCGGCAAAGTCTTGTATTGTTTATTGTACATACATTTCAATACATTTATATAGTGGATTATTAAGTACATGTACAAAGGCGAGCTTGACCCTAAGAAGAGTTTTCTTCCAGCAAACGTACTGTCAATTGAGTAAATAGGTCGTGCCTGATTGTAAGACCCAAGCCTGCCTATAATAGATGTTATGCCACAGACCTTGCAAAGTACTACGTGTCACTGCACTATGCATTGTAAAGTGCTGCGTATCAGTGCGCTTTGCATTACAAAGTACTACGTGTCAGTGCGCTTTGAATTGCTAATTACTGCGTGTTACTGCACTTTGCATTTTAAAGTACAGCGTGTCACTGCACTCTACATTGTAAAGTGCTGCGTGTCACTGCACTTTGCATTGCAAATTACTACGTCCCCTTTGCGCTTTTGCATTGCAAAGTACTGCGTGTCACTGCACTTTGCATTGCAAAGTACTACGTGTCACTGCGCTTTGCATTGCAAAGTACTACGTGTCACTGCGCTTTACATTGCAAAGTACTGCGTACACTTTGCTTGTCACCATCTGACATATACGAGGAGGGATCAAAAAGTAGTGAGAACGAGATATAATATAATGACTATTGATAACTTAATAATTTAGTTTTCTACATAGTCTCCGAGTCTCTCTACACACCGAGTCCAGCGCTTTTCCAAAGATTCAATCCCTTTCAAAAAAAAAGTTTTGTCTTGGTCCTGCAAAAAGCTCTCCACGGCATCCATTACCTCGTTATCGTCTTCGTACCTGTTTCCCCTTAAATATTCTTTCAATTTGGGAAACAGATAAAAATCGCTAGGCGCCAGATCTGGTGAATAAGGTTGGTCAACCAATTCGAAGCCAGCTTGCTGAATGGCAGGCATCGGTAACTGCCGACCTGTGTGCGGGTGCGTTGTCGTGATGAAACAGCACGCCCCTTCGAAGTATCCCTCTCCTTTTCTCATTGATGGCATTCCTCAACTTGGGAATTAAAGCTGCATAATATTGGCCTTTAATAGTGGTTCCACGCTCCAGGTAATCAATCAACAATATCCCTTCTGAGTCCCAAAATATTGAGGCCATAACCTTGCCAGCCAATGCCACGGCACGAAACTTCTTCGGGGTCGGTGATGATGGCCGTTTCCATTGCGAAGATTGCTGTTTTGTCTCGGTATCAAAATGATGGACCCATGTTTCGTCCATTGTTACGAAACGAGACAAAAAGTTTTCAGAATCTTCTTGAAACTTGTCCAACAATATCTTCAAAATGTCAAGTCGATTTTGTTTCTGACTGTTGTTTAACATTCTCGGCACCCATCTTGCGGGGACTTTTCTCATATTCAAAGATTGTTTCAATATGAATTGAATACTTCCATATGAAATGCCCGTTTCTTGAATTAAGTATCGGATGGTAACTCTTCGATCGCTCAATACAATTGTCTCGACTTTTGCAACATTTTCTTGGGTGACTGACGTCGATGGACGGCCGCAACGATGTTCGTCTTCCGTGCTCGTTCTCCCTACTCGAGATTGAGAAGCCCACCTTGCGACAGTGGAATACGGCGGAGCAGACTCTCCTAATGTTGCTTCCAAATCGCAATGAATCTCTTGCGTCGTTAACTTTTTTAAACAGAGGTATTTAATAACGGCTCGCACTTGGTTTTTCTCCATTTTCGAGAACACGTTCCGACACGAAGCAAACAAATGACTACATTCAGAATAAAACAAAAGAGAATCGAAGATTTTTTTCTTTATAAATATGTATCACAAATATGTATCTGAGCTATGCCTGCCAGTATTTATTTTTTTTCTTACCAAGGAGTATATCGTGCTCACTACTTTTTGATCCCTCCTCGTATTTGTGTTTACACTTAACTATGTACCCACACTTAACCCATACAATGACAATTTTCAGCTTTCTAAGGCTACAGGAAGTACCTAAGATATTTGAGGATCAGTGAGTGAAAAAGAATGATAGTTTGCGTTTGATTTTTCACAAATTACTCGTAGACGATATAGAAACATTAGGGTTCACATCTGCTTAAGTTATCCTGTAACAGAAGTTTGAAGCCTATTCCTCAAGCCTACATTGTATTACTTCTGATTTTGCTGATCATCATTTATGAGACATAGTTATAAGCGATCGCAATTTCGCCTATTCTATTACTCTAATAAAAATTACCGCTTTGGATGACTTGCTGTTGTCGCACACATAAACATCAAAAGCAGAACTCCCCCGTTTTTGCGTTGGGGGTTAAATATATAATCATAATCATAACTCATTTTTTTATTGAGCTGAGTGATGAGACTACCAAGTCGTTCGTTGTTAAGCGCCACACCTGCCCATAACAATTGCAGTGCCGCCCAGAACTTTTTATACCATAAAAAGCACTGCGTAGCACTGCATCATTTATTGACAAAGTATTGTACAAAGAGTGTACTGACACCATGGGCTCGAATTAGTCGAAACTGAGTTTCAGAAGCCAGCGCTTATTGCAGTTTATTAAACATTATTAAAATTATAAATGCGAAAGTTTATTAGTATGGATGTATGGATCTTTGTTACTCAATCACGCATATAATAACTACTGAACGGATATTGAAGAAATTTGGTATATAGGTACTTTAGGTCCTGGAAATGACAGGCTACTTTTTATCCTGGGAAACCGCGGGGCGCAGCTAGTACTTTATAACTTATAACTCAGTAAATGCTGCATAAAATGTATCTTCAAAGTAAGTATATATTAATATATATATATATATATATATATATATATTAATATATATATAATTTTAGGCAATAATACAGTTAACAAATTAAAAGTACCAGAGGCCCATAAAATATATACCTTACAGACTAGTATATATACAATTTATAAACACTAAAGCTATATAATATATACAATGTATATAAAACAAAAATAAAATTAAGATGTACAAAATTTAACTACATAATCAACATACGTTGTATTTGAGGGTATGTGCGAAGGTGTGTTTGTGTGGCGATGTATGTGTATGTGAGCGTGTAAGTGAGTGAAATTCATATTACAGAAATAAAAACTAGTAATCATGTTTTCTATGCCTTCGTAATATTAATTTTATAACAAAAAAAACCGACTTCAATTCTGAAGTGTCTTCTTAGTCTAAGGTCGATTATTGATGAAATTTATATAGGACCACGTTGTGGCTTACTGAATCCAACACAAATTGTCCAAACCGGCTTATAAATGACGGAGTTCTGAGGTAACAAATGTAAAAAAAATATATACATATATAATGTATATGTATTCAAATCGAATAATATAATATAATCGAATTGAGAAAAACATTTATAATGAATATTTTAAATATTTATAATGAATCAAACTCACGAAAACTTTCATACTAGAACTGAGAACCTCCTCCTTTTTTTGAAGTTGGTTAAAAATGAAAAGGTTAATAGCTTGGCCAAGCTTAAAAGATATCTCAATTTATAAATCTACATTTAACTTCAGGTTACAACTAGAAGAACGCCTAGCGCAAGAGGCGCGCGAGCGTCGCATTGACGATAGGCTCAATAGCAGAATGGAAGAGAGAAGAAGAGAGCACTCTTCCGAAGAGCTGAGGAATAAAGTCAACAATGACGTGAGGAAAAGCCCCCCAGTCGGAGACTTTAGGAGGGACCAAGTGCAGTTTGTGCTTGGCGGAGATAAGTGAGTATCGAAATATAACTGAATCAATAACTAAATACGCCCGATCACATACATAGATCCTAGATTGTCTAGGATTCCATGTATCTAGGGAACCAGGAACTGGGACCATGGACCAACAACATCCAGACACGAAACAAAAGTGTGCACGCATTATATATCTGTATATTTTTATTCCTAATTGTCACTGTAATTCGCTGTTATCTGTGGGTCGTCGTTCACTCAACGCCCATGATGGTTCAAAAATTGGGCAGTTATTGCGGCACTACTCACGAACACGGTAGAGGACACGTAAGGTCATCGGTCACTAGCGGCGCCGAAATCACCATCAAATTATAAGTAAGTGCAATTTTGAATATAATTATACGGATTTATTATGTGTGTGCATACTCTCGTTTCCTGAAATTGATAGTCAGTCGACTTAAAGCTTTATATTGACGTGCCAGCGTGCACAAAAAGCTTTCGCTTTTTCTGTGCACAAGCATTTGTGCCGTCGCGTCGCGGAAATCGAACCCGCAACCTCGGTGGTGTAGACGGCCGGAGCTGTCTACCAAAACATCTGCTCGAGCAAAAACATTTCTTCTATCCTTTTTACTTGTCAACAACATGCCGGTCCATAACAATTGGAACACCACCGAAAACATTGTTATGAACCTCCATGGCACTGCAATGCGCTCGTCACCCCATGACAAATCCTCTCTCATAATGCCCATTAAGTTCGCTGCCTACAATGCCCTTCAAAACGGAACGCAGTAATATTTGCGCAATACTGCTTGTGTACAAAGAAAGGTGTAATATTGTGTATTACACTAATATAATAAATGCAAAAGTTTATATGTATGAAGTATAGTACATACTACATACATAATATGTATGTACATATTTATATTATAAATATATATAGTACATATTTATATTATAAATATGTAGTGTATATGTAAGTAGGGATGAGATTAATGGAAAATAATCGATTAAATAAAAATCAATGTCTCTTTATTCAATATAAAAAAAAAACAATTACTGCGAAAAAAACGTTTTTTTTTTCTATTATTTAAAAACTACATGTCTTTTCATATTCCAATAATAAAACTTAGAGATTCATGTTAACAATTGATCAGATTAAAAATCAAATAAAAAGATATGAATAAAAAAATACCAATTCAAAACTAAAAATCAAAGCGAATGTTCCTTTAAACTTTCAATGTATCAACCAAATATCTTTATTAATACAAATTTTCAGTACCATTAAATGTTTTATGAGTTTTTTCATCCGTCGCATAGATTAGATAGCGGTGTTTATAAAAATCAATTTAAACACGTAATTTATATAATCGATTTATTAAACATCGATTAATATTACTATGAAAATCGATTGTTAAAATCTATTATAAGAAAATAATAGTCGATTTAAATAAAATCGATTATTTTTTAACATCCCTATATGTAAGTACCTTTGTTTTTGTTACTTCTTCACGCTGTAACGGCTCAACGGACTTAAGTGAAATTCGGAATGGAGATAGCTTATAATCTGGTTAAACACATAAGCTACTTTTTATCCCGGAAAATCGCGGGTGAAACCGCGGGGCGCAGCTATTTCTAACGTTATACCCCAACATTTCAGTGTGAACTGGACGGGCGAGGACCTAACCCGTTCCCCGCATTCGCTCTCGCAGCCTCAACTCCGAGGCTCGATCCGCGGCGCGCCGCTGCCTCCGCCGCGCCGCCCGCTTTCCTCCGGCCAGATTGTGCGCTCGCGCAGTACTGATGTCGTGCCTCTAGCGGATGACCCGAGGCCGCCGCCGCGAACGCCTTTCACGAGGCAGAAGCCGCTGCATGAAGGTACGAAACGTAGCAAGAAAATGTAATAATTTTTGGTCCTTCGAGCAGTATCTGGTCAGATTCGCGCAGTACTGACTTTGTGACTCTAGTGGACGAACTGAGAACGCCGCCGCGGACGCCTTTCACGACGCAGGAGTATCTGCATGAAGGTAAGAAACGTAACTAGAAAGTTTAGGTGGTCCTTCGAGCAGTGTCCGGTCAGATAGTGTGTAGACGGCGGCTCCGTTGCATGAAGGTTTGTAATACCACCCACCGAACAAAACCATGCCGTAAAGCGACCTACCTAGTCGTGTTTCAGAATGTTCGGTGAACCATCAGAGAGACTGGACAGAGCAGTCGCTCAAATGCCGTCTATAGATCTATATGCTCCATTTTCGGCTCCGTCGTCGCTTAACATCAGGTGAGATAGAGGCCAAACAGTGATCTGTAAGCGTAAAAAAATGCTAAGTAAACAAGGTAGTGAGATTATTGTCTCACTAAAGTCTGTTCATCTTTACCTGGCAAAAAGGTAAACAAACCGAACCATAGACTAGATTAGTGATGAGGTTCCACCGAATAAAAATTAAGTGAATCCAATTTTCATTTCTAACTGCCCAAAAAGAGGTTTTCGTTATTTAATAATATTAAAAAGAAGTCCTGAGTATAATAATAACTGATAAACAATTATTTGTAACAAAACATGATAATTATTTGTATAACATTTTTATTAGTCTGATTCATCACTATCGTCACTGTCACTGCTTTCTGAAAAATGTATAATAAATTTAGGGGTCGGTTGGTCGGTCGCTAAATCAATCAACCCGTCGAGGTTTTTCACTTTATCTTCTTCTTTTATTACATGTTCTACGCATTTTGCCCACGACGACATACTAATTTGCTTCAACCCTTCTTGGATGAGCTCTTGCACTTCTGCCATCTTGAATGATTTATTGTTACGTCCCACGAAAGATTTCAGTTGTGCCCATATGAGTTCAATCGGGTTGAGTTCGCATATATATATATAGAAAATAAAACTACAAAAGTTTTGTAAAAATTACAATAATTTCTTTCGTATATCGTCGTATGAGGGTCATCAGCAACAAGCCGGACCCTCTCTTAGTGCTTCAACTTCAATAAAGTAGTGGAAGTTTATTCAAGCTTTCCATGGACTTTTTGTGAGAACATAAAAAGCATTTTTTTCTCAATTTTGTTTCATTTGCTTAAACTCGTACACGTTTACGAACACATAATGGTTAAAATTCCACCGATATTACACATGATCACTCGAAATAACACTTGTTTATCACTTTTCACTTCCCGCCAAAAAGTCTCAATCTATTCATATTTGAGTTGCCATTCCCATCATTAAAATCCATAGACTGTAGAGGACTCTAACCTCAAAATGTGATAAGATTATTTTGTGTCATTCGTTGTTGTTTTCGTATTTATGCAAAATATAATGTAAATATGATGAATTTCGTTGATATCCGTGTGTAAATAGTTGCATTCATGTTTCTTCTGCAACCAGGGACTATTGTCTGTGCTTAAGTTATATGATTTCTATGAGAAAACGGTAATTTTGTGAAAACGAATGGTTTGTTTATCTTTTTTGTCAGGTAAAGATGAACAGACTTTACCTTCTTTTCTTACCATTTTTTACAGAAAACTCTTGACAGTGACAGCGCCACTTTCGCGGTAACTTTCGACTCTTGATCATTGATTATTCTGGATCCTTTTCTTTTTCTGGATATAATAAAGAAAATCAAATACTTTATTCCATTCAAAGTCGTGGGTATCCTAGTCGTTAAAGCTGTAGCTATATCCGCGCCCCGGCTTCTCTCATTAGGACAGATCGCGCGGTCGTACAGTACGGACGTGGTGCCTTTAGCCGACGAGCCGCGAGCGCTGCCACCGTCGCGGCAGACGCCGTTACATGAGGATGAGGAAGGTAGAGTCTGTACGGAGAGAGAACCGACGAGGGAACGGGGGCGCTTTATAACAAAACAGTAGAAAACAAATTACTATTGTATAGAAATAGCTTTAGTTCCACCTTTAGCCACGACGGTTCTCTTTCAGCACAAGCTCTGGTTGTCGTTCTGTACGGAGAGAGAAACGACGCGGGAAAGGGGGTGCTTTATAACAAAGCAGTAGAAAACAAATGACTATTGTATAGAAATAGCTTTAGTTCCACCTTTAGCCACGACGGTTCTCTTTCAGCACAAGCTCTGGTCGGTTTTTAGCTCTTCGAGCTAATGTGATAACCGGAGAACACTTGTGGTTGGAAGTGATAATCAGCTCGATATAAGTGGTTACCATTGCATGTAGGTTAGGGGAGGTAGCTAAAACCCGTATTCATCAACGACACGCGAAGTAAGGAACGGTAACCAATCAGAACTCCGCATTTACATGAATGCGTTTAATATAGATTCCTGATTGGTTGCTGTGCCTTAGTCAAGTATTTTGGTTTCGCTATGACAAGTGTTGTTTATGAATGTGGGTAAGTTACTAAACCAAGCGTAATTATGTGTTTCAAGTTACTATTTCCATTGTAAATATTGTTTTTTCTTTGTCGCAGATCAAATAAGCGATTAGGGAGAGTAGAAAATAAACGTCGTCATACCGTGAGTGGTGTGACAGTGATGTTTTTTTTCATTTGAAATAATTTCTACTTTCTACGACTATGCACTGTGAAATTAACTGACATATCTTTAGATTTAGAATTGTTTTACGTTGTATGTTTTTGCATGGGCCTAAAACTAGGATTTAATGACTGATTTTGTTCCCTAAAAGTACCTAAGTACATTTTTTGCACAATCCAGAGTATTCTCATTCCTAAATGGTCGTTTATGTTCAAAAATCGAGCCGAAATCATCTTGTCTTTTTTCCGCATCCCTAATAGACAATCTACCTTACTCACACCCGTATTCATAAACAACACTTGTCGAAACACTTGGCTAAGTAAGACAAAGCAACCAATCAGAAATTCACATTAAACGCATGCGTGCAAATGAGAAGTAATGATTGGTTGCTGTGTGTCACTTAGGTAAGTGTTTCGACAAATGTTGTTCATGAATACGGGTATAAGTTTTTTAAAACTTCTTAGATGGACTTTGCACACTTACAGACGCTCCAACACCATCCAGCAACACGCCTCCAGAGGAAGAATCGACGGATTCCTCCCTAATGGACGACGAAGGCTTGCCGAAGCCTCGCAAAAGACGCCTACACCTGCCGTTCGGTAAAAAAGCCAAGACGCCCGCGTGACGCTCGCCCCGCCCCTCTCGAGGGTATTACACTTCGAACTACTTAGCTAAAGTTACAAGATATTAGCGGAGTTTCAATCGGTTTGCACTCTAGAGCTGTTGACAACGAATCCGTCTCTCTCTTTCGTTAACATTGAAAGAGAGACAAATATACGGGTGTCCTTAGAATTTTTAGAAACGGGATATTTATACCTCGTGCAATACTATATGGCCGCTGATTGGCCCATCACGCGACCTGCGCAGATACAATTTTTTATCTATTTTTGCTACTGCGCAGGTCACGTGGTACGCCTGTCAGCGGCCATAAAGCTAGGCGCGAGTTTTAATTGTTTTGAATGTATAAAAACTGAAATTTCTCACGAATCGCGATTTCGATGACCTTTATAAAGGTGATTGCGGAATACTCGCGAACGCGTTTTTGTACAAATTCCCCGTTTTTATACATTCATAATTTGTCAAAACCACGTTATTGTTAATAATAAATCATATAAAGATCGATAATTAGAATGTACATATTTGTTTTGTTTATAAAATGTCGAGAACTCAAAACAAATGCATGGCAAATATCTCGTTTCTAAATCAAATTTTGATGGCAGTGAGCATGATAGTTTAAAGTGTGTCATCGTCGTGAACGGTTCAGCCCCTCTACCGATATGTCCCTCAAGCGCCAATCGTATATCGTGTTGAATTCAGTTTAGGGTATAGATTCACTGCGACAATATTTTATGATGCCATTTATTTTCCCATTAAGTTTATTACAATTTTGAGTTATCATATTTTGGTATAAATTAATGAGATTAATTCGATTTCTTGCCTGAATCGATAATAATTAGTCGGTATCTCATTAGTCGCAGTGAAGATATACCTTAATTTGAGCTCAACACGATATACGATTGGCGCTTGAGGGACATATGGGTACGGGGGCTGTTTAGGAACCCGCTAAAATTTGTAAAGCGTACATGTAGGTACGTATAATCCATTGAATTCCGAACCACTGCTACTGCCGTAAGGAATTCAGTCTCGCGACACCGATGGGATAGTTGGTACTATTTAGCTAAAGTTACGATATATAAAAGAGGTTAATTCAGAGAGTTTAATCAAAGGGAAGCGTGCGATTTTTTGTTTTTATGTTTTAATTCGAGACGGGCAATTATGCATATTAAAGTTGCTAGTACCCAGAGCTGGAATAGGGTATTCGACAAGTGTATATTGTATCAATCAACTCGCACTATAATGCTGAAAATATATCTGAAATATTTTACGATATCAAAGTGAAAATATGTTAGAAATTGCTACTTTAGTTAACATGACTTTGAAAAAAAGAGGTATGTTTACCCATTTCTTTCTTCCATCTCAACTAACACCAAAGATATTTATTTAATGGCAAAGGTCAATGTCTCCGTCCCTTACTAATAAAGTCTTTTTTTTTTTTACCCTTAATAGATCTATGTTTGGCCACTATCTCGCCTGATGTGAAGCGATGATGTGGCCTAAGATGGAGCACATAGATCTAGAGAGAGACGGCAGTTGAGCGGCTGCTCCGACCCGTCTCCCCGATGGTTCACCGAACATCATCCCGAAACACGACTAGGTCGCTTGACGGCATGGCTTTGCTCGGTGGGTGGTATTACAACCACGGCCAGAGCCTACCACTGCAAAGCGCGTAAGCGGGTTTCATCACGATGTTTTCCTTCACCGTTTTAAAGCGAGCGTGCAAAATCTGCACTTAACTATAAGTCATTGGTGCAGGGCCGAGTTGGGATTCGAACCCAGTTGCGTCTGATCGAAAGACGCATGAGTTCCCGCTGAGCCACACTCGCTCTAAAAAAAAAGTCTGTTTCTTTTCTTCTTTCGTACGTAGCTTGTGTCATCTTGTTATGCCGCAACCAGACTTTTAAATTTCTATCTATTTTGTTATTCAACAAACTGATTCTGTTTTAACCGACTCTAAACAAAAAAGGAGAAGGTTCTCTATTCGATTGTTATTTTTTGTTTGTTACCTCAGAACTTCGTCGTACATGAACCGATTTGGAAAATTATTTTTGCGTGGGGTTCAGTATAGCTACGAAGTGGTCCCATATAAATTTCATCGATATTTGAACTTGGACTTTTTTAAAACGTATATGTACTTGTTACATTTGACCATCATTTTAAGCACTGAACTGATTCTTGTCAAATACCCTATTACAAAATCCTAACCTGTGCTCCTTTCACAATGGAAGCTTAGAAGTGTCAAGTGTCCAGTAACGTCGCTGGCGAGTGCCATTCAAACCGAAACACAGGTCCATATGACTGGAACTTAGAAAGTCTGAATACACAGTCAAAACTGTCTTAAACAAACCTTCATTTACACTGCGTCCGAGAATATCGTTGTCGGTTCTCGAATGGAAACAATACATGTAATTTTTGACTTCCAACTGTTGACGTCCGAATATGATGATTTAGTTAGTGTTGATGGGTCGTCCCACGGTCGCAAAATATTAAGGATTTTTGCGAAATGTATTGACTAGACGAGCAGCGCCGTTGCACCCTTGTTGCAACTTTATGGCGTTCTCGCAAATGACGTAATACATAATTTGAAAAACAATAATTCTATGTATATAAAACTTAGATTTTTATAAAATATAAAAATATATATAACCGATTGTTAAATATAAAAAATCGTCAATTAAATAAAGCAATATTCCTTTTATAATATTTTGGTTTTGAAATCAGTTAGTGCTTCCACGTCCGTTGTAAAACGCTTTACTATTGTAAACTGTCTAAAAGTCCTATTACTTTGTTCATCTGAATGTCTGTCCGTTCGTTTGTCACATATCTTTAGCGGCCAACAACTATGTTTAACTAACCTAACAACAACAATTTCATTGAACAACAAAAAATTATAAACTAGCGCAAAAGCGGTATTAAGATTTTACACTATAACATACAGTAATACCGACTTAAGTATTGCAGATTCTTTTTATTTATTGACTGATGGTTGTATTTAATTTTTATTTATTTATTTTATTTTGTTTGGCGGGCTTACAGCTATTGTCACAAAATAATTTAACGATGAGTATAAAGCAGATGAAAAGCCTCCCAAATTAGTTATTAGTTCAACTCTTATCTATTTATCATCTTTAGTGTTGCACGTTTGTTAGTTTGATTTTACACCAATTTTGTATTACTATATAGCAGCAATAACTAGATTTTATACAAAATAGTTGAATTATATTTATCCTGAAACAATAATATAATTATATCAGGGAAATATCTTCACCCTGTAGATGTAGAACGAGGCAATTTATTATAATATGTACATTATACATGATGTTTTATAATATTTTATTTTAAATGGACTTTGTAAGTTATTTGTCTATTTTGGAATGTTGAATTTAATTCCAGGCGATCCTAAATTAACTAATGTTTTTGAGTTACGTATGCGGTTTAGAATGGCCTAATATTAGATATAAAAATTAGGTATAATTAAGTTTATTTTACGACTTAATTTTTTTTTGTTTTCGGTTTGGCTAATCAACAATGATCAACGGTTCAATTTTAGTGAATTCCTCCAAATTTTTCGATTAATAAGAAATAAACAAATATTTTAAGCTGTTGGCCACTGTACTCTGGTCATAAATGAAACGTATACAAAAGAAATATTAATTTACCTATACCGATAACACTTGATATTTATTGCGTCCTTTCTGTTACTTCGAGAACTTTCAGATGCGTGTTGTGAAAGACCCTTTTTGCAGTGAGATGTTTTAGTATCATATAATTTAAAGGGGTTGTAAATAAAGGCGTAGCCAATATAAAGATGAAATGTTATTACAAATAAAGAGAACCAATCCTCGTGAAAAATCAAAGTGGTCTAATATAATATAATTAGCTATGATTATATATTTTGTGTATTTAATACATTACTTAACCCTTATTCTTGTTTGAAACTTTGAAATTATCCGTTTTGAAATCCCTTGAAATGTATAAAATAAAATAAATACTTATATCAATAAAGCTACATTATTTGTGCGTTGGGATTCGCAAAATAATGGGCGATTCGGCAATCTAATAATATTGAACACAAGAAAATCGGCAATAGGGAAGTCGGGATATATAGCAGTTTTGTCCCAAAATATATTATTATATACATCTTATATTTGATAATGTAAATAGATTTTCACATGCCAACACATGGCAAAGTAGAAGGACGTATTATATATTTAACATCATTATATACTGTGCTTCCGTGAAATATATTAATTTTATATATCATATGATGTATTTTTCGCTAGTGACATTTCTGTATTTAGTAACCTAACCATGTTTAGCATATCGCATCATTCCCTTTGTTTGTATAGTTATGATAGCGATATTGGTGTCCCTGTAAATTGTAGATCGTTAGTTTATATTGTGAATTGTTTGTTACGAAAATATATTATATATTTTGTATGTCTATATAAATATTTCTTTAAATCAAGGCTTCTTTAAATAATATGAAATGCAGCTTTATGTGTAAATTTAACTTTTTGTTACAAGAAAAGCATACCTAATCTGTTTTGAACGTAACTTTTATTTTATTATGTTTCAAAATAATTATAATAAAATAAAATTGTATTGCTTATATAGACAGAAATCTGAAATATATTGAAGACTTTCTAGCTGATATATCTCCCCAAATAAAATCTGATAATTACCTTAAAGAGAATATACGGAACCATATGCGTGTAACAAAACGCACTTCATCACTTATTTTAATATAATATAATAAACGTAACTTAGAAAAAAATATAATAAATAAAATTGAATTGTTCAAAATTATCACAGTATTACAATATATTTCAAACCTCACACGCATGTGTGCATGGGTTGTCACAAAACGTAAAATAATAATAGGGGATCGGACAACTTTTCTGAAAGTGTTTTAAATTAACTACTATGAATATATATAGCCATGAAAAATACTATTTTAATTAAATAACGATCTAAAAGTACCTAAAACTATGTTTAAATATTATGTTTCAAATATTGCCGCGCAAAAGGTCACCTCAAAACTTGTGATGTCATATGTAGGTAGAAAACGACAAAGTCTTCGAAATAAAAGTAGTACTTGCAAAGAGATTCTAATACGTTTTGTGAAGTTTGGGGACGATATTGTAGTAACGGAACGAAAAAATTAGCAAAAATACATTTTATGAAAAGCAAAAACGTAAAATAAACACAAGTTTGACTCACGGCATTTGCCTACAAATGACGTCATGAGCTGTGATTGTTGTTTCGTTTGAGATGAAGAACAGATTAAAAATGTCAGAATTATTTTTTTATTTAGAAATATAAATCATTATTATTTCACAAAAATATTGATTGAATGATCTTTCTGGTTCGACGAACATTCGTTCTAACTACATTTTAGATTTTTTCTCGATTACTGTCCGATCCCCTATTACCCACTTTTATTGTTCAATCCACTGCCGCTGGCCCGGCACCACTGACTTTCTTAAGTTATGTGCGGATTTAACATTCGCTCTAAGAACGGTGAAGGGAAACATCGTGAGGAAACCGGCATGTTCAAGAATTAATCACAAAAATTCAAGGACATGTGACATCCGCCAACCCGAACTGGGCCAGCGTCGTGGCATCATCATCAGCCCAGCAATGGGGACTTGATGGGCTGATGATGATATTGTTCAATATTCGAGAGTTTCGCGAAACGTTTGAGCCAAGCAATTGTTTATCCAATTGAGCTTTTAATTTATCGTTTGATAGAGTAGGTAATGTTTTCGCAACAAATATCATAATGTAACTGAGACGTTAGAATAATTTTAAGACAATATGGTGCTAACACATTCAGACTGAACCACTCGTGGCTCAAATTTTGTATGAATATACAATTCGCTGTTGTTGTTACTTTAATACGTGGTTTAAAAATAACGCGGTTTAATTGATATTGAGTTTCGCTCTGACCCATTTCAAATAATATATTGTACATAATAATTTATTCAGGAAAGTACTAGGTACTGATTATTATTGTACGTCAAATAAAATCGACAGCTTCGTAAGTTGAATTCCGATTTGAAAGATGCAATCAGTGAAGCGGTAGTTTAATAAACTCCAGTTAATTTGTATAATAGAGAAATAAACTAATAGGTAATTTTAACTTTTTAGAAAGTTAAAATTACCTATTAAAATACCTAACCTAAATACCTAAATTACCTATAAATTATTTTTTTTTATTTTTAATTACCTAAATTAAAATTCTGGTTTAGACCAGAATTTTAATTTGTTTTTAACTATATTTTCTATACAAAAGAAATAGCGCTTGTAGCGCGGCTCACCTAACCGTTGTTGATACGCTAGGTTAAGCAACGTCGCTTCGGTCACCACTTGGATGGGAGACGGTTTGTGTGGTATTTACATATGAGCTGTACCGTGGCTTCGGATGGCGCGTAAAGCCGTCGGTTGTTTTCTTAAGACAACAGTAGTTACGCCATGTCGGAGGCCCTAGGGCTGTCTATAACTCCGACACCAAGGTTGACCACACACCCAAACTAGAAAGAAGGTTGTAATGAACCACTGAGTATTTATATTCAGTGCCCATAGACTAATGATAATTTGATGGTAACTAATCAAATGGTATCATAAAACTACCGTCAAATTGGTAAATGCAGCACTATTTTAGCCTAGAGCGCGTTGCATTTATTTCTACGACGGTACTTGGGGATTGGGAGACTTCCCGGTTGTATTAAATGCAATAAGTATTTGTACTTACTTAAAAGTAGTGTTTACATAGTACAAAGACTACTTATTTGACAAGTGGGACCTACAGCCATAATACACTTGTCGTTATTGAGATACCTAGTATGTTTTAAGGTTTTTAGCTAATAATTTGGTCTACTTTATGGTTAAAGTGCACGTTTCCTTATTTCCTAGATAAAGTATGTGTTGAATTACCCAAATGTTACTTGTACTTGCACATTAGCGTTGAATTTTCCTTTACTGAAGGCCACAAAGTAGACCCTAGGTTTAAATCGAAATGTATTATTTATAGACCCCAGATCTGTCCGCGTTGTAATAAAAGACAAATCGTGATAAATACATTGTTACATCTTTTGAAAGTTGAATAAATCGATTATATGAAGTTGTTGACTTTTTATTCGTAAATCCTCTATTCATAGCAAAGCTCCTGGAAGTAGGAAAGGCAGGTGAAAGAGAATAGTGGCACAGATGGGCCATTTTATTTACTTTATATTTGTATTGGTTGCAACTATTTACCTTCAGTAAAATAACAGTGACGTTTCGCTAGACTTTTGGCGGCAAGTTTCAACAAGTGTTTGATAAAGAAGTACTTATAAAGTAACGAGAGGCAGTAACGTATTAGAGTTACTTACACATAACATTAAGTTTCTTAGAATTACTTTAAAATATAAGCACGTATCATCAATTATATGGACATTATGTAATTTTTTCTGAATTTAGGTTATAAAACAACCGAAGTCGTTCCGTACCTCAGAGCGACTCGCACTCGCACTCTAAGCAGAGTGTAGGTATTGAACGCGTCCCAACCATGCCCCAAAGGCCAACACACGTCTTGACGTCGCGGTATATTCGTACCTAGCAAAGATAACTCAGAGACTATGAAAGAGATATACTTTAGTTGAGAATGAGGGTCAACAGCAACAAGCCGGACCCTCTCCTAGTGCTTCAATAAAGTGGTGGAACTTTATTCAAGTTTTCCATGGACTTTTTGGGAGAACATAAAAAGCATTGTTTCTCTATTTTGTTTAATTTGCCTACACTCGTGCACGTTTACGAACACATAATGGTTAATATTCCACCGATATTAAACATGATCACTCGAAATAACACTTGATTGGAAAATAAAACAAAATCGAACTGTATCACTTTTTACTTCCCGCCAAAAAGTCCTTAAACTATCAAATAAAAACTACTTAAGACATGGCGGTATGGTCCTAGAGACTAGCCTGTCCTAAAGGGCGAAATTAAAAAAAAAATTGCTCTCTTGACATTGACAACACGTACGAGTCAATTGTCAAACCTAACCAATTAATCGCTGTACGTGCCAGCGCCAGCCCGCCAAACAAAACATAACTAGGGATATGGTATCGAAACAAAAGTATCGATACTGTACTCATGAGTAGTATCGCAACATGGATACTCGATACCGGTATCGTACTCGCATCAAGGCGTATATATGGCATTCAGTGAATATAAAAACTTTTGAAATGGTACCTAAATGCTGTTAATGTCTATGAGAGCGAGTGTGGCTCAGGGAGAGTACTTGCGACTTTCGATCCAACGCACACGAGTTCGAAACCCGTTTGCCCCGCACCACTGACTTTCTTAAGTTATGTGCAAAATTTACACTCGCTCTAAAAACGGTGAAGAATAACATTGTGAGGAAACCGGCATGATCAAGAATTAACACTTCCAAACATTACTTTTGTCTTTCGTCGGGGCATTTCTTGTTTTATAATTAAACTTAATTTAGAAACCTCAAGCATTAATTATTATTACTTAGACTAATAAGAATTTAATATACCTACGCGAACAAATGGGAATTGGCAATGTATCAGAATGAACGAAAGCGTAAAAAATATACAGCCGGAGATACTCAAGCCTATAACCCTTATTTTCTAGGTCATAAGGGTCATGCAATGCATGACGCTTTTCCCTTTAATGACGGGGACTTCTATGGCTAAAGCTGTATCATGTCTATGGCCCATAGAGTCCATATACATAATAGTCAAGATAGAACTGTGATAATGATAATGAATACGACGAAAAAAGTATCGAGTACGGTGAAAAGTATCGATTCTTACTCAGTATCGTATCAAAAAGTATCAACTACTAAATTACTCGGTATAGTAACCAAAGCATCGAGTATACTTAGGTATCGATGCTTTTTACGGATCCCTAAACATAACAATATACCTAGTCTGTGAACAAAACAATGCAAACTGATCATATATGTTCCTTGTAACTGATCTATACCTCTGTGCTGCAACAAATGATCCCAAAAGTATAATAAATTACTGAACGTCGTGTGTTGTAATTTTGCCAGTGCTTAATTTCAGTGAATAAAACAATCTAAACTTGGCAGGCAAGCGATAGCGCTAATTAGAGTATCATGATGGATCACCTCGGTTTACTTCGACAGTACAACTTAAACAAAAAAGAAATCGTCGAAAGCGATAGTCAGATTATATTTGGTGAATATTCTTGGCCAAAAACTGTTAAGACTAACTTTCTTATCAAGACGGGGTAAGCAATAACACCACTTTTACATAATGTCGCTAGTCATAGAGAACCAGTTTCAATTACCTTAATTTTGTTTCAGACCTGGTAAAGACGGCAACAATAAAGAGTACTATACATTGGAGTGTCTTCTTTATTTTCTGAAAAATATCGACTTGCCACATCCAGTGTATTGCAGGCAGGCTGCGGTATGTAGAACACTGATACCTAAGCTCGTTTTAAAATGTGTCATGTGATGAAGTGAAAAAGTTACTATACCTAATATTTTATTCCAGGCTGACAACAAACCGGCTGTGCGCCGACCAAATCGTAAGGAATTATTGACATACTTGAATGGTGAAACTGACACATGTGCATCCATTGACAAAGATGCACCTTTGGAGAAACCCACACAGGTATGAAAAGGTTGTGCCATACACTGTATATGTATACTATTTATGATTATAATAATAATAACACAGGAATACCGTGCTTCCTCGCTAAGTTCTGTAAACTGACGCATGTAATGGGTCCAAGAGTCTACAATAGGCTTCCCACCGATATCATCGCAGCTCCCAGCATGACTTGCTTCAAAACACGACTAAATCGCTGGCTTATCAAGCAAATATTATATATATATATTTTGATGAATTTATGACATTTTTTGTGTCCTGTGTATACATGCTGGTATACACCTTCCTTTGAGGGAGTGTGGCTCAGTGGGAGCACATGCGACTTTCGATCTGACGCACCAGAGTTCGAATCCCACTGGCCCTGCACCACTGACTTTAAGTTATGTGCGGATTTAACACTCACTCTAAAACGGTGAAGGAAAACATCGTGAGGAAACCGGCATGTCCAAGAATTGATCACAAAAATTCAAAGACATGTGACTTCCACCAACCCACACTGGGCCAGCGTGGTGGGTCATGGCCCATGCTCTCTCTACGAGGGAAGGCCTGAGTCCCAGCAGTGGGAGCGTAATAGGCTGATGATGATGATACACCTTCCACTCAAATTACTTCCTTGACATCATGATTGATTTGTAAACCCAGTTTATATATTATTCATTTAATAGTATTTGAGCACTTCTATTTCTCAGGTAAAACGAACACATGACGATGATGAGTCCGATACCCTTGCAAAGAAACCTCGCATCGAGGACACGTATGTGCCGAAGGTCAAGGAAGAACTAGATGCTGACCTTGATAAACCCAAAGTGGAATCTGTCACAGCAGACACCAAGTAAATTGGTTGATAAGTGTATTTCATTATACTAAGTACATTTCAATAAAACATTTTTCTTAATCATTGGTGTTTTTAGGTACCTACCTACTACCTGTTTTAGCATATTTTTTTTGCCAATGTTAAGAAATTTATTAATTCTTTGGTGAGGTATCTAGGTACTATAGCGTGATACAGCGCCTACCTACTCTTGCAGGTTGCGGAAATAAAAATAAATCCAAAATATGTCATCATTGTATTTATTTTAAAAATGTTGTGTGTACAAATAACCTACAGATTGGTGTAAGTAATGCAGCTTATCTCTATATACCAATGTTATCTATACTTATAATAAAACTGTAACGAAGCGGTTACTGTACATTTAAGATAGATTTGAAAATCTTTTTTTTAGGAGTATATGGTAGCAACAGAACCCAAAAATACAATTTTTAAAATTTTTGTCTGTCTGTCTGTCTGTCCGGGATAAACTCAGAAACTAGGGCACTAATTTGAATGCAGTTTTTTGAAATATGTTCTGTGGAGTCCGGCGCTACACATAGGCTTTGTTTCATCAAAATCGGTCCAGTAATATTGAAGTTATGACGCAATTTAGGAAAAAATATACATGTCCACTATAAGTTGAACCACGGAACATACCAGACCCTTTGTGCACAAAGCTCAGCTTAAACTGGTTTGTACATAGGTTGACATTATGGTATTCTAAAAATGGTTTGTAGAGTCCTAGGCCACATAACAAACTTCCTAATCCTTTCCTAATCCTAATCTATGTCTATACATATAATAAAATCGTAGAACCCAAAAAATCTGTACTTGGAAGATATTCGAAAGAAAATCAGCCAGGGCGATATAAAATCAGTAACTAAACATATTAAAACAGTTTTTAAATTTTTTGTTTGTTTGGACTTCTATAACTTAAAAACTAATGACGGGATTTTAATGGCGTTTCCACGAATATGTTTAATTAAATTCTGATTTTAATATAGGCTATCGACATTTTGAAAAATCTACTTATGGGGGGGTTAAATTGGGGCCAAATTAGTATGGAAAAAAGTTAGTAGATTATCCTAAAATCTTGAAACTCAGAATTAGTTTATATAATTCAAAATTAACGAATACGGGTCCAATATTTTTTGATATTTAACTTCTTTAAGCGAGGATGATAGACAAAAGGTAAAATTAGTATGAATTTGAAACGCTGTATTCACTATGAAAATAAATGAAATGCATACAAGTAAAATTATATTTCAATTAAAAATATCATGATAGAAATATAATTTCAGCGTTTTTAGTAACTCTTAGAAAACAACTCGCAAACTTTACATGAAAAGAACCATAATTATTTCAACTCTTGAAAATTCATTTATGCAATTGAAACTAGATGGCGCTAGGGGTCGCTAAAACATGCAAACGATTTTTTTATGTAGTGCACCACACACGGTGAATATAAATAAAACTTTATTTAAACTTTACTTTTAACTTTACCTACTATCTTTTTTAAATTTGTTTAGTTTGACTTTACCTGCTTTTTTATGGTACTGAGTGATGAGACTAGCAAGTCGTTCGCCTGATGGTACGGGCTACGCCTGCCCATAGCAATAGCAGTGCCACCCAGATCTGAGTCATTGTCTTGACATCAGCTGATATTGAGTCTCATATGCCCAGTAATTACGCTGCCTACAATCCCCTTCAAACGGAAACACAGTAATGCTTGCGCACTACGGCTTGGAGGCAGAATAACTGGCAAAACGGTGGTACCTACCCAGACGGCCTTCCGCATACGAGACACCTATCACGAGTAAAGTTACGCCACCGTCCTTTACTCAAACTTGGTCGTTTACCTTCAAAGTGATCGAATTTTTTTTTCGACCCAGAATCCTCCAGCTAACCTCTTGAAAACCCTCATCAGACCACAATTCTGGCGGTTTTTAGGTTTTGTCAAGAGGATGATTTTGCCAAAACTTTAATGTATGATGAAGTGAAGTGAACAACGACTTCACCAACAAACAAACTGGTCCAGTTAACAAACGACGACTTGGTGGGGGATCGGGTGTCTATCAGGAACTTGATTTTGGCAGTATGTATGTACACCGTCCATGCCAGTAACAATGAATGCTACAATTTACGGTTGCTGATACACACTGTCTGTCCGCGGCGCTACCTCATTTGCATTTCTCATGACGACCAAACTTGGGACAAAACTAGCAAAAGCAGTCGTAAGTGATTCTCACGACGTATGCGCAATTTGTTCACTTTAATTTTGGTGTTTTGTGGGCTCTCGAGCCCAGTGCAACTGGGAAAGTCCAGCCTATAATGTTTTGAGGGACATTGAACAGGACGTTGATGTATAGGACGACGATGAGGATGGTGGCAATTCACTACCGTGCCCCGTAGAGTTTTTGAACTCTTTGAGTCCATCCGCACTTCCAGCGCACTCTATTAGATTAAAAATATGGAATACAAAATAATGCTATTTTGAAATTAGACCCCGCCGAAGTTGTTAACTTCGGGGAGGTTAGTTGTGTAACGGAACTCGGCTGAAGATACTGTCGCTAGAGACGAACCTCACTGAGGCACTGAACCTCACTGAGGTATACTGATAGCTCGTGGCGCTGGTGAGTCAGTTTTCAGATATTAGTATTCATCTCTCTCATCTCAAACCACTTTCCGTTCACATTCAAACAGTGCAACAAATGCAGTTTTGTGTGAGCGTCAGCTTTGCAATGACGATCAATAAGTCGCAAGACCAGACTCTAGGCCACGGCCGTTGATCTGAGGACAGGATATTTCTCACAGAGACAGCTGTACGAAACCTTCTAACGGGCGACGTGATCCCAAAGTCTTTACGTGTTTGCTCCCTGTACAGTGTGTTTTTCAAATAACATGTGTTGTACACAATCTACAAAAAAGTCTCTACATCAGCGTTAAACGAAGTCCACGCGAACGAAGTCGCGGGCAACAGCTTGTGGTGACGTACCACATGTATGTAGTTAGGTATAGGTAGATAGGATTAATTTGTAAATGTTTGTAATAAATTGTGTTATGTTAATGTCTATTATTTATCCCGATTAATAGTAAGACAGTTAGGTAGGTTACATAGCAAATAAGAATTATAATATTACTTAAGATTTTCATAGAACACTTAAAACTAGGTAAGCGAATAGGCACCTTAGTTCTGTAGCAATAAGGTCTATATGCCGTGGCACATGTCTAGTCGTGACGGTAAGGATCCGAGATACTTCGGTAACTACTGTCACAGATTAGGTAGGAGTTAGTGTGCGGCCAGTGAGAACGGCCATTTTGTAGAACACATTTCTGTACGGTAAGGGAACGACATAGGTCGGTAAATTGCTAAGATTTTGTATATAAGTAGGTTAAATCTGAAATAAAACACGCTGCGTAGAACTGTGACTTTCATTTGTAACCGAGACCTCCGACTAGTAACTGCTCTGTAACCCTCACCGCTGTAACGCTGTAACCTGTAACCACTGTGACCTGGTAACCGACTAGTATCGTAAACTCGGGGTGCCTTGACGCGTAACCTGTCGGGCACTCCATATTGGTGACCAGCCGAAGAAAAGGAAACACGCAAGGAAATCAAGCATCATGTCTGATAGCGAATCGACGTCGGAAAAGAAGAGCGCAATAGCTTCTGTCTCCCTGCAAGCGCGCATTCCACCGTTTTGGAGAGAAAATCCACGGCTTTGGTTTGCGCAATTTGAAGCGGTAATTTCTACCCAGAAAATCGGTGACGAACAGAAATATAATCTCGTTATTCCTGTATTAGACCGATCAGACATCGAGCAAATAAGCGATATCATACTGAAACCACCCGCTTCGGGCAAATACGAAGTACTCAAGGAGAGGCTCATATCCGTCTACCAGAAGTCAGAACACCGTCAACTTCAAAAATTACTCAGTGGTTTAGAGCTCGGAGACCAAAAGCCCACACAGCTGCTCAGAAAAATGAGGGATCTCGGCGGCAGCACAATTCCAGACGACGCGCTTAAAGTCATGTGGATGAGCCAAATACCCACACAGATTCGCGCCGTGCTATCAGTTAACACCGATTCGTCGTTGAATGGCTTAGCCGCGATGGCCGATAAGATGATGGAGCACACGGAACAACCCTCGATCGCTGCTGTCAGCACTGCTTCTTCATGCTTCAGCACCAGTTGCAACGGAAACGCGCAGTTCGAGCTCATAAATAAACAACTAGAAAAATTATCGCTCGAGATTGCAGAGCTGCGCGCGAATAGAGCGGATGGATATCGCCGTCCCTCTCGCTCACGAGAGCGCTGGCGTTCTCGCTCAAGAACGCCGACTGATGGGAAACGCAGGAAACCAGGAGACCCGGACTGGCAATGTAGATTCCATTTCCGATTTGGCGATAAAGCTAGACGATGCGAATCGCCGTGCGCAAAGAGGAAGCAGGAAAACTAAACCAGACATCGACTGTGGCGGGTGTCGATGTGCCTACAAAAAGCCACCGCCTATGCGTCATAGACATAAACACAAGAGAACGATTTTTAGTTGATACCGGCGCAGACATATCTGTATTAGCGGCGAAAAAAAGATGCAACAGCCACTCAGCTTCCACGAATTACCAACTATATGCAGCAAACAATACACCGATACGAACCTACGGAGAACGAACACTAGAACTCAACCTAGGTCTACGTCGAAGCTTTAAATGGACGTTCGTGGTCGCCGATGTCAAAACATCTATACTCGGAGCCGATTTTCTAAGAAAATATAAATTACTAGTCGATTTACACAACCGGAAATTAATAGATGAAGTAACAGACATCAACGTGAATGTTTTCAAAGTAAAGAACAATGATCCTGCGGTCTTCATGATTAACCGCAACCATAGTTATCATGACATCTTGACGAAGTATCCTGATGTGCTCCGACCTCTGTCCACGAAGTTACCGGTGAAACATAGCGTCACTCATCGCATCGAAACAACAGGACCGCCATTATTCGCGCGACCTAGACCATTACCGCCCGACAAGTACAAGGCGGCGAAACTGGAGTTTGAAAAGATGATAGAGATGGGGATCTGTCAACCTGCAAACAGCCCCTGGGCCAGCCCGTTACACGTGGTTACAAAAAAAGATGGCTCACTACGTGTGTGCGGCGATTATCGAAGACTCAACGCGGTAACCGTTCCCGATCGCTACCCGATACCACGCATACAAGATTTCACATATCAGTTGCACGGGAAGACTACATTTTCGAAATTAGACATAAAAACTGCTTATTTTTGGATTCCGATGGATAAAGAAGACGCAATCAAGACTTCAATCACCACGCCATTTGGCATGTTCTCATTCAACTGCATGCCTTTTGGTTTGAGAAATAGCGCACAGACATTCCAACGATTCATGCATGAAGTGCTTCGAGGGCTCGATGAGATAGCATATTGTTTCGTCGACGACGTCCTGATCCAAAATGCAGAAATTCATAGAAGACACTTAGAACAAGTACTAGAACGCTTGAACAATCACGGCATCGGACTGAACATAGAGAAATGCGAATTCGGCAAGAACAAGATCGAGTTTCTTGGGTATGAAGTTTCGTCCGAGGGAATTAAGCCTACACAAGACCGGACCCAAGCTATTAGCAACTATCCAAAACCAAAGACGGTGCAAGAGCTGAGAAGATTCCTTGGCATGGTTAACTTCTATCGCGACTGTTTACCAAACCAGGCCGAGCACCAGCACGAGTTGAATAAATATTTACACAACTGTAAAAAGAACGACAAAACACCGATAGTATGGACAACGGAGGCAGAAAAAGCTTTCGATAAATGCCGACAAAGCATCCTCGAAGCCACCACTTTGACGCATGCCGTTCCGAACGCTCCCCTTTGTCTGATGACGGACGCTTCAGATCGCAGCATTGGCGCTGTACTTCAACAAAAGATTGAAAATGTATGGAAACCGCTCGCTTTCTTTTCAAAAACAATGAGCGAGACGCAAAGAAGATACAGTGTGTACGATCGCGAACTGCTAGCTATGTACACAGCTGTCAAGCATCTACG
Source organism: Petrophora chlorosata (assembly GCA_951640565.1). NCBI lineage: Eukaryota > Metazoa > Arthropoda > Insecta > Lepidoptera > Geometridae > Petrophora > Petrophora chlorosata. Next base: position 7,176,432 of record OX621203.1, on the reverse strand, counting down.
CCGACTAATCGAAGGAAATAATGTGACCATCTACACAGACCATAAGCCATTGTCGTACGCGCTTACTAAGCCACCTAATTGTAGCGATACGCCAAGACGAGAGAGGCAACTTCACTACATAAGTCAGTTTTGTTCGAGTATTAAGTACATCGATGGACCTCGAAATCAAGTCGCGGACGCGATGTCAAGGATTGAGGAGATACAATCATCACCGATAATCGACTACGAAAAGTTATCCGAAGAGCAAAATACAGACGAGGAATTGAAAAAGTTAAGAGCAAATCCGAACTTAAAATTTGCTGATGTAAATTTGCCAGGCGCAACGGAGGCAATTACATGCGAAACTTCAACAAAGAATCTACGACCATACTTACCTCCAGCTTATCGTTACGTAGCATTCAAAGCGCAACACGATATGAGTCACCCCGGAATACGAACTACGAGGAGAATCATGACAACAAAGTTCTTCTGGCCAGCGATGAACAGAGACGTCGGAAAGTGGGCAAAATCATGCGTGGGTTGTCAGCGCGCAAAAGTTCATCGACATGTCAACAGTCCACTAGGCGAGTTTCCAGAATCGGGAAGATTTGAACACATACACGTAGACATTGTGGGACCGCTACCGCCATCAAGAGGGTACAGATACCTGGTGACTATCATTGACCGATGTACCAAGTGGCCAGAAGCAATACCAGTGGAGAATATCACTGCCGAAACCGTGACCAGAGCTGTATACGAAGGGTGGATAGCACGATTTGGAACTCCTATCCGATTGACTACTGATCGAGGAACACAACTACTTTCCTCTCTATTCACTACATTAATGAAGAAGCTCGGTATCACCCACACGAAGACCACAGCATTTCATCCGCAAGCAAATGGGCAAGTAGAACGATGGCACCGCACCTTGAAAGCCGCTCTGATGGCAAGAGACGCGAATACTAAATGGAGCGAAGAGCTGTACACAGTACTACTCGGTCTGCGAACGGCCATGCGAGAAGACACCAACTACAGTCCAGCCCTGATGACGTATGGGGCAACACTAAGGCTCCCGTCTGATTTCTTCGTACCTACAAAGTCGAAAATCGAAGACGCTGAATTTGTCCGCCGGCTGATGGAAACATGGGCAACACTAACGCCTGTGAAAAGAAAAATAGCAACGAACAAACAACCATTTGTCTTCAAAGATCTAGCATCGTGCAGCCACGTATTTGTTCGAAACGACACCGTGCGAAGTCCATTAAAACCACCATACGATGGACCGTACGAAGTACTAAAGCGCAGTGATAAGTACTTTAAACTGCAGCTACCACTACGCACAACAAACGTCTCAATAGATAGACTGAAGCCGGCGCATCTATGCAACGACGGCGAACCTACACAGACGACGAACACAACGCACACTACGAGCGCAGCAGCTATTCCGGTTTTGACGACGACGGCGCCTACTGACGTCACACCGGCGCCTACTCCACCGCAGCAGTCAGTGCAGCCGTATACCACAAGGTCCGGGCGCACCGTCAAACCTATCGTACGCTTCGCTTGAAGGGGGGTTATGTGGTGACGTACCACATGTATGTAGTTAGGTATAGGTAGATAGGATTAATTTGTAAATGTTTGTAATAAATTGTGTTATGTTAATGTCTATTATTTATCCCGATTAATAGTAAGACAGTTAGGTAGGTTACATAGCAAATAAGAATTATAATATTACTTAAGATTTTCATAGAACACTTAAAACTAGGTAAGCGAATAGGCACCTTAGTTCTGTAGCAATAAGGTCTATATGCCGTGGCACATGTCTAGTCGTGACGGTAAGGATCCGAGATACTTCGGTAACTACTGTCACAGATTAGGTAGGAGTTAGTGTGCGGCCAGTGAGAACGGCCATTTTGTAGAACACATTTCTGTACGGTAAGGGAACGACATAGGTCGGTAAATTGCTAAGATTTTGTATATAAGTAGGTTAAATCTGAAATAAAACACGCTGCGTAGAACTGTGACTTTCATTTGTAACCGAGACCTCCAACTAGTAACTGCTCTGTAACCCTCACCGCTGTAACGCTGTAACCTGTAACCACTGTGACCTGGTAAACGACTAGTATCGTAAACTCGGGGTGCCTTGACGCGTAACCTGTCGGGCACTCCATAAGCTAGTTTCATATAAATCCACTGGTGTTAAACATTTAGCCTTTTGCTCTGCCTGGTCTGCCGGAACAATTATAAAGGACAAGTAGCCTAACACAACCCTACGTCTAAAAATTAGAGTATAGCCATTACTTATACAATTTCATAATTGGCCTAACATGTGACTGAAAGCGAGCAAAACAAATTTAACAATAATAATACCGTCTTTTAGACTCAATTAGATAGCTGTTTTCAAACAGACAGTGTAACATCACAATTCCAAACCTAGCCAGCTATATCAGAGCTCGGAGCACCACCCAAGAGTTAACGGACAATAAAACAACGAGACGGCAAAAGGTCGATTTCTTCAAAACGACATTCCATAACACATTCATTATTATTTAATTATTTTCGTAAATACAAAAATCGTACAGAGGAATGTGAAGCTTCATTGACGAATTGCGAGTTTGCTGCGAGGTTAAAACGATAGCGTCAAGAAACACGATCTATCAGTCAGTCAGTCGCCGTAGCAAACTTCAGTCACGGCAAACGTACGATTCCAATATTACCCTAGCCTAACATTTGATGTTATCCGCGCGTAGTTTCCAGTGGAAGAGGGTCGCGGGGGCGGCGCTACTGTTGCTTGCACTCGGCGGGGTTGTCAGCCGGTGCGTGCGCAGCCTTGCCCGGCTTCTTCCCGCGCCGCCGCGGCGCTGGCGCTTCGTCCTCGCTTTCCTCCGTGGAGCATTCCTCCTCCTCCTGACAAACGCCAACAAACCGTCAGGACACAACTATAGAGCGCGCCACGTAACTTAAACCTGCGCGGGCCTTATAAGTCCGAAATATGAGGCGCGGGTGATAGCACTGCGCAGAATGGCAACGGGGAGACGAATGCTCTTGCGCAGAGGCTCATCGATACGTCACCCCCGCACCGAATATAACAAAACAATATCGCCAGTTTCTAGTTCCGTGGCGCGCACTGTATACTACGAGCATCGGACGCGTTCTAATTACCTCGTGGATCGTGAATTCTTCAACCATCTGCGTTTTCATTTTAGCATGCAAATAAGGATAAAAAAATAATTGTATAAAAAGCATACAATTTTAATGTCACCATAAAGACACAATGCCAGAGTTAAGCCATTACCGATACGTAAGTTACCTGACGAGCTGCTATTCGTTAATTTCAATAGAAAGTTACATATATAAAAAATATACATCTATACTGAGACCTAGCTATTGTCAAGTTTTATAAAAACACATCAGAAAGATCACAGTTAACATTCGAGAGGTGATGTGGAAATGCATTTTGGCACTACGAGATTCGATCCGAGTATTTCTATGGCCAGTATTATTTTATAATTTGACGACCGAGCGTATCCATTCGTTGGAATGACAGTACTTAAATTTTATTAAGAAGAAAAATATTCATAATAGACTTAGAGAACATTAATATCACAAGAAATTTCAAAGTACACAAACGAACATGTAAAATTCGTAAACAAAAATACACGCTATAATAACTGTAAATATAATAATAAATAAAAACGAGACTATGTAAAACTAATCTAGAAATGCAATATAGATATCGTAACGGTCATATCTAACGAGTTAACGTGCATTAATTATTCATACAATGCATAGGCACCACTTCTCGCTTTTAATTCTAAAATATAACTCATCTAAAGCACAATTCAATAAGTTTCTAAAACAAATTTATCAGGACAAAGGATAAACCATGCATAGAGCGGGACAAAAAAATAAGAAAATTTCAACAACATCTAGGATACAAATACTAACGAATTAGAATTGACGTGTCGCAGGAGTACTCGTCATATCGTCGTTTCGCTTGGCGAAAGTACAAATATTTGGTAATAAAAAAACAAAAGATATGAGCTGGATATGATCGCGATAGAAAAGGCACGGCTGCAGTAGTCCTACGCCAAGAACAATGAGATAGGACTGCGCTCGGTGGCGTGGGACCGCCTCGGGAGGCTATGTAACACTAGGGGCTTGCGGACTTGTAGCATCAATCTTCCGCGTCCGAAACTTCCTCCGTTCCCGAGTCTTCGTCAGAATACGAATCCTCCTGAAACCATAACATACCGCGTTTGGGTGCTGTTGCGTCCCAGAGCCTCGCCTCAGACGTAGATACACTATATCTACCATGCGGGTAACGACTACGGAACACTAAGATGGCTGTAGAATTCACTGTCCAGATATGCAAATAGAGTTCATTATTAATTGGTAATACTTTGTGACAATAAGTTATCAAAATAAATGACGTCATTTTGGTAACTGAAAATTGTGACAAAGATTTAACAGCTAAATGTTTCACATCGAAGCTATACTTCCTATAATAGAAACGCAACCTTTGACCTGCCTGTAGTACAAACTTTTGAACAAATTATTTTCAAATTTTGACTTTTCCAAAACATAAGCTTCCCAGCCCACAAGCAAGTCAAAATAAAATAGTAAAAATATATAAAGTGCAAAGAAAGGATTTATAGTCGGATATAGTTGAGTTAAACGCGAATTTTTATATCCTTCCGGTGGTAAGACCATATTAGTTTAAATACAACCTAAGCACGTTATATATCTTGTAAAATATAAATCCATAGATGTCAAGAGGTGAGATGACATACAAACATACTACACTTCTCGTCGAGCCAAAAAAACTGACAGGCGGTGGATTTTTTAGGTAACGTGAATACCTAGTATCTATTCGGGCGTTTGACTCAGACCGGTCGGTTAAACGACCGACGCGAGCGCCGCGGTCGCTATTAGACTGCAGCCGGTCGCTCGGGCGTTTCGTCGTCAAGGGAAAAACCACACACGCTACTTTTATTGGCGAACGATTCGATCACTGAGTGCTACGTTTAGCATCTAGTTTATATTAGTGTTTATATGTAGGCATTTAGAATGTTGCTATTGTATTGTAGTTTATTTTATTGACATTTTATGTTGTTATTATTATTGTAAACCTTACATCCGTCTTTAACATTTTGATAATTCCTCTCCATCCAAAGGTTGCCTGGAAGATATCGCTTTTAGCGATAAGGCCGCCCATTGTAACACTTTCTTTAATTGTTTTTATGTAATGTCTTTAATTTAATGTTTGCAATAAAGCGTTTAATCTATCTAGTTTCCGAAAAAACTACATGCTAAACGTAGCACTGAATACTAAAGTAGCATTCGCTAAAACGCGCGACTTTGATACTCAATAGCAAAATCTTCGAACATGCTAAATGTAGCGTGTATGGTTCTAATCTTAAGGCGAAAGCCACGCTGGCGAGACGAGAGTGTGTGACCTACAGGAGCGGAAGGCGTGAAGAAGCTGCGATTCAAGCACTACGCCTGCGCATTACAATTGCAGTGCCATATGCCACCCAGAACTTTTAACAGCATAAAAAGAACTGTTTACCACTTCATTGCGCTCATCGCACCGAGACATCAGTAATTTTAACCGGAACACAGTAATGCTTGCGCACTACTGCTTGGCGGCTGAATAACTGACAAAGCTGTGACGGGAAGTCGTACGAGCAGTGGCGTAGCTAGGTAACTAAAGGCCCTGGGGCAAAAAATAAACTAGGGCCCCAACTAAACTATTTCAAATAGTTTGTTTCGTATTCGTCGCGTTCCGAACTCTGGTTTATTTATATCCCGAATGTGGGAGAAAATTTCAGGAATATGCATGTATTTTTTTTAATGCATGTATCGATTCATTATTGAATACTATTAATGAAAAAAAATATTTAAAAATTTTACGGCATCACTCTTCAATAAAATAAATGAAAATTTGGATCAATTTAAATCAACATAAACGCGCCATTTGCAAGTGACGTCAAACGGTGGGGACCTAGGATCTCCTCATTGGTCCATCTATGCTACATGTGTGTGTCAATAATTTACCAATAGAACGGGCTCTATGTCCAAAATTGATAAACAAGCAGCGAGGCGCGTAGCGTCAGTTACTCATACTCAAACGTTTTGCGATTACGTTCCGCTTCTCAAAAATTAAGAAAAAGAAACATTGAAATACAAAAAACTACGCAATTAATAATAATAATTATATCACTACTAAATCTTTACAGGAGTAATCTATCGTAAAAAGTACTTTCCAGATTTTTCGACGACACATGCATATTTCCTATTTATAGTTTGTAAGTCAGAGTCCGAGGGGCTCCCTGGGCTTGGGGCCCCGGGACACTGCCCCGTCTAGCCCTCCGGTAGCTACGCCACTGTATGCGAGAGACCTACCACAAGTAATGCATTTGTTTATCTCGCTCATCGCATGCGCAAGCGCCGCTCCAGCGTAGCTTCCGACTTAGTGGTGTGAGTTAAACGCTCGCTAGTAGTAGTGTGCACTGACCTCTTCCTCGTAGTCGTCGTCGTCTTCATCGACGAGCCCCTCGCCCGTGTACAGCAGCACGGCGCGCGACACCATGCGCTCGCGGATGTAGTGACCGAAGTGGAAGTCTGCGGTCAGCAGCTCCTGGGAATAGTGTTGCTATTAAATATCGATAGAATTATCGATTTTTGATATAACTTTTATCGATATTATTTCGGCTAGGGTCGTCACACTGAGCAAAGGCCTATCTTCCCTCTTTCTGTTCATTCGATGATACTCATATCCTTTTATCGATATTTTTTTGCAGTAATGGAAAATAATTAAGCACATTCATAAACAACTTAAGTATATTATTATTTACCATGGAAAATTACTTACATCATACAATTTGTTACGGAAAAGAAAATCGCTGTAATCCCAGTATGTCGATAAAAGGGGATCGGACAGTAATCGAGAAAAAATCTACAATGTAGTTAGAACGAATGTTCGTCGAACCAGAAAGATCATTCAATCAATATTTTTGTGAAATAATAATGTTTTATATTTTTAAATCAATAAATAAATTCTAATAATTCTGACATTTTTAATCTTTTGTTCATCTCAAACGAAACAACAATCACAGCGCATGACGTCATATGAAGGCAAATGCCGTGAGTCAAGCTTGTGTTTATTTTACGTTTTTGCTTTTAATAAAATGTATTGTTGCTAATTTTTTCGTTCCATTGGACAATATAGTCCCCAAACTTCACAAAACGTATTGAAATCTCTTTGCAAGTTTTATTTTGAAAAGTTTGACGTTTTTACCTTCATATGACGTCACAAGTTTTGAGGTGACCTTTTGCGCGGCAATATTTGAAACATAATATTTAAACATAGTTTTAGGTACTTTTAGAGCGTAATTTAATTAAAATAGTATTTTTCTTGTCTATATATATTCATTGTAGTTAATTTAAAACACTTTCCGAAAAGTTGTCCGATCCCCTATTGTATTGGCAATGTTATCATATCGATACTTTATTCACGATATTATCGATTAAAATGAACATTACTTTTCTTAGAAAAACATAAAAGAAATAGAACACTGAGGTAGAGGATTATAAATAAAGGTAAATCCATAAGCTGCAAGTTATGATGGTCACCTATCATGACATGCAGACTGCGAGCAAAATCAAAAGTTATACCTAGTAAAACTCATTCGGTTTTTTAGCCTTTGTATTTTTTATTATAGTGGATCTTCAGTTGGTAGTGCATGTTTGATTAATCATAGCAATCAGTGCTTGGTGATAGTTATGTCATCATGTCCACTTAACACAAAAAATAATTACATGGTAGATGTTCTTACCTGGATGTCCGAAGCGAGGGTGGAGTTAGGGTCCTCGGGCATGGTCGGAGGAGAGAAAAAGTTGAAGAAGGAATCAGCCTGGACCGACTTAGTGACGGTGCGCACTGATCCACGGGACTTGTGCTTCTGCTTCTTCTTTTTTGTCTTCACAGTCACATTCTTGCCTTTTTTCCAGTTGATTTCACAGCCCTGATAAGATTAAAAGGGTTCAGACAGATGTGAAATAAAAGCTTTTTCTTTAGAGGCGAGGTTTTTTGCTGTGGATCTTCAGTTGGTAGTGCATGTTTGATTAATCATAGCAATCAGTGCTTGGTGATAGTTATGTCATCATGTCCACAAAATTCGTAGAATTTGTCTAGGTTGCTTTTTTTACAAAGAAAAATACTTATGTGTTTGGCAGAACAATTTTCAATTTATTTTAACATGGTGTCTATGTCACTAAAATGCAATTATTAAGAGATTATTTCATCAAAAGTCAGCAAAAACATTACAGCTCTACACTAAAAGAAATATAGATTTACAAACCTTGCAGGAGTAGATCTCAGGTCCTTCAAACTCAAGGGGGTTCTCCTCATCAGGTTTACATTTCATTGAATATTCTTTTGTGAGAATGGTGTTTGTGAAGTAGTCATTTGGTGCAAAGTGGAATTCCAGGGTGAAACCAATGGGGTCTTCAAACATTTGCACTGAGGATGGAGACATTGGTTTTAGAATTTTATTTGCACAAGTAAGGTTTAGTTTTGAGGATAGGAACTTCAGTTGGTAGTGCATGTTTGATCGTCATGATTCTTCAGTGCTTGGTGATAGATCTGTCATTATTTCCAGTCTAAATTATAAATTTTTCTCAACAATTTGTGACCTTGTTGATTTTACTAAAAAAAAAACTGGCTCTGCAATTTTTCATTGCAGACTTCTTAGCATGAGTACCAAGAGGTTAGAATTTTGCTGGATGGGTTCCAAATGTACCTGAATTTTTATAAACATTATTTTATTTCTTACCTTTAATATCCTGCAAGGTCTTGAGAATAGGTTCATCATGCTCCTGCATCATCTCCGCAAGCATGGGCACGTTCCTGAAGATTGTATACCAGAAGTCTGGGATGCCCTTTACATTGGGGTCCGTTGGGGGCCTGAAAACATACCCTTAAGGTTAGGAAATAGAGAGAAACGGTGGACAAGTAAAGAAGCTGTTGGGAAGCTCCCAGTTGGTAGCGCATGTTTGATTAATCACGAATCTTCAGTGCTTGGTGATACTTATGTCATCATAGGGATACTATTCTATGATCTAAAAGGTATTTTTGATCTGCCTAGCAATCCTAAATAAGTTTAACAATTCAAATTTCCAGACATTTTCCATTTTGTAGCGCTTTATACAATGTCAATTAAAAATGTTAGCATGAGGAGTAATTTCAATGAAAATTGTTACATAATCGTTCTTTGATGCCTTTTATCATCACAACACAGTTATTCCATCTTTATGGATTTGGAATAAAATTTTACTTTACATTAATTTACTTTTAGGATGGGCTCTTAGCAATGTACAAGTTACTGGTTGTCCATCGATCAGTAATTTATTACTTACTCAGCAGGCTTGTCTTCTTCCTTCTTCTCTTCCTTTCCCTCGGTAATAGCTGCGCTCTGCACGGCCTTTGCCAGTTCTTCTTCTTCATTCTCATCGCGCCACGGGTTGAGGCACTCTTCATCGCTAGGCTCGTAAACTCCGTGGACTATTAGTGCGCGCTGAGGAAGAAATATATGTACGTATTTTATTTATTTATTTATTTATTTATTTATTCAATAGCATACAAAACAGAATGTAATCATAAACAGACTTAAGTATGTGTTGTACATGGTATTGTTCTAAATTACATTCCAAAAGTATGTACGCCTAACTGCATCATTATAGTTATTAATAAGGAATACAATACAATCGCTAGAGCTCAATAATAATTTAAATAAATGATCATATCATTAGAATTATCAAATACTATAACAAATTATCATTATTACATTAAATTCAATATGTGCGTAAACAAAAATTAAATATAATATATAGATTATTATCATTCAATATTAAACATTATCTGTTTTAATTGCTTCTGAAAGAGGTGCAACTTAGAATTAAAAATATCGATGTCTCTGTTATATTGCAGAATCTCGTTGTAATGGCGACACATTCTGACTATGGGGTTGTAGTAGGATGTATTATTTGAGAAAACCTGGAGAGTGAAGATATTATAGTTACGATTTCTTGACCTAAACCTAGTGTTAAAATTTAAGAGGGATAAAAGATAGGGAGAATCTATGGACGAGTGAACTATTTTGTGAAGCAGAGTAAGATCAATAAATTTACGACGCACATGAAGGGGAATCACACGAAAGTGCTTCAGTCTTTCAGTCTAAGATGACAGCTTACGGCCCATGCCACATCTGTAACTGAGGATCTTGAGACATCGTCTCTGAATTTGCTCAATTCTTTCGCTGTGTACATTGTAGAACGGTGACCAAATTGTTGAATTATACTCAAGCACACTACGTATGAGAGTATAGTATAAGTAGATGAAACTGTCGGGTTTACGGAAATCTTTAGTTGACCTTGAGACAAATCCAAGCAATCGCGAACATCTCTCTGTTATGTATTCATAGTGATTATGAAACGTAAGCTTGTAATCAAAGATCACACCGAGATCTTTAGCAACATCTTTCCGTGTGAGAATGTTACCCTTCAGCGAGTAGTCAAATATAAACTTGCTAGTTTTTCTTGTGAAGCTTATGACAAAGCATTTGCTGACGTTAAGATGCATGTAGTTTCGCTCACACCAAACTGACAAGGTGTTTAAGTCATTTTGCAGGCTGTAAGCGTCATTGCAGTCTTTAACCGTGGTAAATACTTTTAAATCGTCTGCATAGAGTAAACATGGACACGATAGAGATTTAATTAAGTCGTTAATAAATATAACGAAAAGTAGAGGGCCTAAATGACTACCTTGCGGTACCCCAGATGTCACAGTTACTGGTTCAGACAAGTGGCCTTTCAACGCAACAAGTTGGCTCCTGCGACTCAGGTAGGATTTAATCCAGCGAAGTAAACAACCGTGGATACCGAAAGTCTCCAACTTTTTACAAAGCACTATGTGATTAACCTTGTCAAATGCCTTGGCGAAGTCAGTATAGACTGAGTCGACCTGTAAACGCTTTGCGAAAGCCCCACACAAGTAGTTTTTATATTCAAGCAAGTTAGAAGTGGTTGACCTACCAGTTACAAAGCCATGCTGTTGCGAATGAAGAGTTGTTTTGACATGTGAGTAAAGCACATCGTAGACAACGCTCTCAAGCAGTTTTGCAAAACATGACAAAATGCTAATAGGTCTGTAATTCTCACATTGCGTCTTATCTCCGGATTTAAAGATAGGATATTTTAAACAATGAAAGGAAACGGGGACTTGTTAATTTAACACTATGATAATAAATAGCACTAGGAAGTCAATCCTACTGACTGCGCCAATACTAAGACATACTAAGGTATAAAGGATTGTTTTATCTACGAAAGAGAAATGTGAGGTTTTAACTTTTTTTTTAATTATCAAGTGAAATTTACATGTTTATAGGCAATACATATTTCTTGCAAACACCTACAGTGCTAGGTGGTGGCACAACACCACCAAATATTGTAAACACTCACCTTCTCAAACATAGGCCTGTACAATTTCTCATACTTGCACTCCAGCGCATGCACCTCGCTGTAGAACTTAGCTTCGATGTCGACGAACTCCCTCTGAAGCGTGCGCAGCGCACGTATGCGCCTGCGCACATTCGGTGGCAATGACGCCAGCGCCTCCGCGTGTAAACGGTTCGTGATAGCCGCTAGCATCTCATTGCGGGTGTAACCGCTGTAGGCAATACATAGAAAATTTTGTTTTTATAGATTTTGATTATTTTTAACCGACTTCAAAACTGGAGAACTGGAGGGTTTCCACGGAATCCTCATGCTCAGACCATAGATGGATCAGATTTGAACTACAAACAAACATAGTACTACCAACACCAATTCGCAACCCAAGGAAAACTGATAAAGCGATGTTCAAGCAAACACTGCAGAATCGCTTGATACGGGAAAACAATGCTGAATTATCGATAATTAACAACGCCGAATTAGAAGCGGCAGTAGAAAACCTAACATCAGCACTCGAAAGCAGCTTCGAAACGGCCTGCCCTTTGTCAGTTCCGAACTGGAATAATAAAAAGGAGAAAACGTGGCCTAAGGAGCTAGAGAGACAAAAAGCAAAAGTTAGAAAACTGTTCAACAGAGCCATGAATACTTACGACGAGCAAGATTGGGTAGCATACAAAGAAGCCCAAAAAACTTACAAAAAGAAATTAAGATCCAACAGTCGTAGATCATGGAAGAAATACACCTCGAACATAGAGTCCAACACACAGGCCAACAGAATCAGGAAGATTCTAGCAGCTGCCCCAACAACGGGAATTGGGTCCCTAAAAAAACAGGATAATACATTCACAAAAACAGAGTCAGAAACACACAATCTACTGCTCTCCACACATTTTCCAGGATGTATAATATCGGACACGGTCAAGTGGAACAATCACGTCTCTGGTAGACCCCCGACAGAGGCAGACTGGAATGTAGCAAACTCTGTGGTAACAGTAGACAGACTACACTGGGCGATAAGCACTTTTTTACCGTACAAAACTCCAGGCCTAGATAAAATCTTTCCGGGCCTACTACAATGGAGTGCAGGGATTATAACAGACATGCTAACTGTCATCTACAGAGCCTGCATAGCTTTGAGATACATACCCCTCAGATGGAGAGAAGTTAAGGTACTGTTTATCCCCAAGCCCGGTAAAAGTGACTACACAGAACCGAAGGCTTTTAGACCAATAAGGCTAACATCCTTCCTGCTGAAAACACTGGAAAGGCTATGTGATCGGTACATGAGAGATAAAATACTCAAAGTCGTTCCGCTAAACCCTCAACAGCATGCTTACATTACGGGTAAATCCACTGAATCAGCACTACACAAAGTTGTTAACAAAATTGAACAAGACATTAACAACAAAATGCTATGTGTGGGCGCGTTCATAGACATCGAAGGAGCATTCGACAAAACAAACTTTCACAGTATACTAACAGCATTAAACAGACACAAAGTAGACCCAACATTGACTGAATGGATTATCAATATGCTGAGCCAGAGAGCAGTTCAAATAGAGAACAACGGCAAAACCAGAGGAGTGGTGTCTCGGGGCTGCCCCCAAGGTGGCGTCCTGTCTCCGCTTCTATGGAGTTTGGTAGTCAACGACCTTATCTCTAAACTCAATGCTCAAATGTTCTACACAGTGGGATATGCCGACGATCTTGCAATCCTAATAACAGGACACTTTTCTAGCGTATCCTGTGATATCATGAGCAATGCACTCAAAATAGTTGAACAATGGTGCATAGAGCAAGGCCTAATAGTCAATCCCAACAAAACAGAATTAATAATGTTTACAAACAAAAGAAACCTAGGAAGATACACCTTACCAACACTGTTCGACACACAGTTGACACTGTCGGAAGAAGTGAAGTACCTAGGTGTGACACTAGACAGCAAACTAAATTGGGCAAAACACTAAGTGGACAAGATAAACAAGGCAAGCATCTCATTCTGGCAATGCAGAAGTAAGATAGGTAAGACATGGGGTCTCAGCCCAAAGATAACCCTGTGGCTGTACAACACAGTGATAAGACCTTCTCTAACATATGGCTCTGTAGTGTGGTGGCCCAGAACCACTAAAAGCACCACTATAGGCAAATTACAAAAGTTCCAAAGACTTGCATGCGTAGCCATAACAGGCTGCATGAAAACTACTCCCACTGCGGCTATAGAGGCTCTACTAGGCATTACACCTCTACATCTATTCATACAGCAAGAAGCTGCAGCCGCCGCTTTCAGACTAAAAGCAATGAAACTCTGGGAGGAAAGCAAACAAGCCACTCACACAACCATAACAGAAAAATTTTCAGGCAACAACCCAATGATATTATCATTATATGACAGGATACCTAAGACATATGTTTTTACCAAAAACTATGAAATCCGACTACATGCAGAGCCCAGTGACAGTTCAGGAATCCATGAAGTCAGAATTTATACTGATGGCTCAAAAATGAATACAGGATCAGGAGCAGGAACATTCTCGGACGACCTCAACATCCACATAACAACAATCCTGGGTGAACACAACTCCATCTTTCAGGCGGAATGTGTAGGTATCATCCAGGCCGCAAGAGCAAGTACTACAGAGAAAGGTAACCGATTCTAACATCGGGATACTCTCAGACAGTACTGCAGTACTACAAGCTCTCCAGAGATTCGACCACTCTTCAGGGCTAACCCTACAGTGCCATGACCTGCTGAAGGAGGTAAGTAAACGCAATCACATTACTCTTCAATGGATCAAAGGCCACAGTGGATCCAGAGGTAACGATGCGGCGGATGAATTGGCGAGAAGAGGTTCGGCCTCCACCTTTGTGGGCCCCGAACCTGTGATCCCGATCTCTTTTAGCCAAATCCGCTCATGGATCCGACAACAAACAAACAAATTACATCAAGACTACTGGGTAAATATTAAAGATTGTAGACAATCCAAGGGCTTCCCGGTTTTAAACCCGAGATACTTCAGGAAACTCCGCAATCTCAACCGGGACAAACTCCGACAAATAATCGGAATCGTCACCGGCCATTGCTCACTAAACAAACACCTGTTTACTTTAGGTGTTACTGACAGCCCCCTGTGCAGAGGTTGCCTGGAGGCAGACGAAACAGCGCCGCATGTGCTCCTGGAGTGCAGCAGCGTGGCGACCCAGCGAGCAGAGTTCCTGGGCGCGCCGGGGTCGTTCAGAGAAGCCTGCGCCGAAATCGGAGAGCTGCTGGCCTTTCTGAATGACATCGGGTGGCTGGACTAGCTGCCGCCACCCCATCACGCAAAAAGGGCCGACTAACGGCCTAATTGCGGAAAACTGCCCGCCCAACAAGTAACAAGTAACACGTAACCGACTTCAAAAAGGAGGAGGTTTACAATTCGACGGTATATATATATTTTTTTTTTTTGTGTGTTTGTTACGCGATTACTCCGCCAATTATGAATGGATTTCGATGATTCTTTTTTTGATTGGTAGGTCATAGTTCAGAGGTGGTCCCATATAAATTTTATCGAAATTCATTCAGCACTTTTTGAAAAAAATAGCAAATACAAAAAAATATAAGTTTAATCTTCAAGTCGGTTCTTGTTTTTGTTGTAACCGACTTTCTAAAGGTGAGGGTTTGTATTCGACTACTTCACCTGCTTCACCCAGGGTTGACTTCCGGCGAGGGAACTCCTCAACGGTGAATAGTACAGACAAAATTTTGTAAATGGATTTAACCATAATAGCCTGTTCTAAATTCCACCATGACATGGCTGATACACCCAGGATTGACTTCCGGCGAGGGAACTCCTCAACAGAGAATAGAACAGTCATGAATTTTTTTTGTACATAAATTTAATTGTGATAGCCCGTTTTAAACTTCGTCATGATGTGGCTGCTAGATCATAAATGCTTGTCTTTAAAAACTTTTTATATTTATTTAATTAAAACTTGTTTTGCACTAAAAAGAATAAAATAAATTATGTTTCAAAAAAAAACCAAACCGACTTCAAAACCACAAATAGGCACTCAAAAGTGAAAAATAAATAAATATAATTATCATAAGCGCTACCCACTCATATATTTGAAGTCGGTGCCAGCCAAGTCTAAAAGGTATGAAAGGTAAAGGATAGATACTACCAACAAGTAGTACTTACTATATATGTACATAGTATTTATCTGCTACCTATTAGACTTGGCTGGCACCGACTTCAAATATATGAGTGAATGAGAGACAAATATACTTCATTTATTTATTATTACATATTATATCTTTTCTGTGAACAATTTATCGTTTCATCTTAATCTGAATAAAGATATTGTACCTACTTACATTTTAAATCTTGTTTACCTACATGTTGTATTTATTATTCTATTATTAAATACTGCTTTAGATTGGTATATGATATGGATAGCTTGAATCTGCCTATTAAAGACAAATGGGCAAACGTGGCTAACGAAGTGCTAGTCTTCTGGTCTTGCCAAAGCCACGTACAAAATTTGGCAAAAATATGCTTACTTTTAAAGGGGCACAGTTGTATAGTGGAATATCCTCAAGAATTAAAAATGTAAAGTCATTTAATGCATTCAAATCTGAGATAGCCCAATATCTAATCGCATTTATGCAACTGAATACATTGGTTGAGTATCTACCTGCGTTTTTCCTTACCGATCGGACGGAATGACGAATGTATTATTTTATATTTAAGTTTAGTATTGTTCTCAAGTTAGTGACATTTGTCTTATTGAGAATAAACTTCTTTTAACCTAAACAAATCTTGGACGCGACACAAAATATGTGTATTGCGTTTATGTTTACTTTTATTATTTTATTATGAACTAAAATATTTTAATTAGGTACTTATCCATTCGTACGCTTGCACTATTTATATTGAGAAAACCATAGCTATAATAAAGGTTCACTTAAAGGCCACGCAATGAGTAAACAACAAAGGGCCACGCAGATTTATTAAGTAACAATTTTAAGGGACTGTTTACTATGTTTAAATAACATAATCACAAAAATATAATAAGGTCCACGCAATAAGCACCTACTTGTAAAAATATAATAGGGCTATGCAGTTGTGATACTGTAACTGATTTTCATTTAAAGCCACGCAAAAATAAGAGTCAATACATTTTACTGCAGGCTGCTCTAAAATGACTCATGCATCATCCATACTTCCTAAATTAGACCATTTTGATTGCAAAGACGACATGCAATAAGTATTTACAAAAATTTAATAAGGCTATGCAGTTGTAATACTGTAACTGATTTTCAGTTAAAGCCACGCAAAAATAAGAGTCAATACATTTAACCGCAGACTGCCTCAAAATGACTCATGCATCATCCCTGCTTCCCAACTTAGACCATTTTGATTGCGAAGGCGATACGACGTCTGTCGGCACTCGCTGAGGAAAATGAAAGAGGGCACTAAGTCGATTTTCGAAAGCCACCTTTTCACGCACGTTTTTATAATAAAAATTCAAAATGTGTAATGGAGCTCACAGAAAGTGAATTCAAATTAGCGTTAAGACTGTTCTAATGAGAAAAGCATACTATACTGGTCGTAATTACATACAAGACAAAGATGCTTGCAACATTCCACTTCTGCAAAGCGGCCAAATGGTACAAAAGCAAAATAATATTGCAGAAACGAAAAAAATGTAACAAAATCTCTGAAAAAAATGCCCCTCAGTTTCTTGCCTTATCTTCTAAATAGTCGTTCTTTTTCTGATACGGTGGTAGAATCTTGTGATAATTTGACATAAGTGCGTCTGTGGTGCCAAACATGAATAAAGAGATTTTGACTTTGACTTCAGACTCACGAAACAGGAGGAAGAAGAACAATTTAAATTATTAAGCGATTACAACACATGGCATTGGAGACAAATACAAATTAAAAAAAAGTCTTTATTGGATACCAATAACATAAAAAATTGATTACAGATAAATCTTATAACTAGGGTAGTCCAATGGGCGGTCTTATCGCTTCGAACGATCTCTTCCAGGCAATTTCTAAAAAACTAAGCCAGGTGCCAGAATAGAACGCAGACCTATGGCGGTTCCATTGAAATAAATTGAAGGATGTTCTGCTCAAGACGAGGAAATTTCAAAAGTCAAAGATGGTATTTTGAATAATAACTGGCACAATTCTATTATCAAATCAAATAAAATTCCTTATTACCAGAATATTGTATGCAAAGATGATAAATAATAAAGATAATTTCTAACATTCTACCATAACAATGGTGAGCAATGTTAACATAATTTCAAAAAATATGGTTAAATTAAATTCTAATTGTCAGATTATTTTTATGTTAATTTTAATGAATGTCAGAATGTCGTCAATTTAAATGTCAACATTTAAAATAATATTGTGATAAAAAGTTGATAAAAACTAGATCAATATGCATTTTAACATTAATCAATTACAAAATTTATAACATGTATATAATAATTTAATAGATTATTCAGTATATGTCATGTACATTAAAACATTTCTAGTAAGCCATTGCAGTAAATTTCTTTTAAAAATAGTCAGAGGCAAATCTTTGATTGAGTTTGGCAATTTGTTATACACTTTAATAGCGTTCATGGAAACATTTCTTTTGTGCAATTGTAACCTAGACTGAGGCATAAACATAAAAATCATACAAAATAAACTCTGTTTCAATATAGATATTCTTCTTTGGGGAACTAGGATAGTTATACTCCTTAATCTGCGTCAATGAAGGCCATCTCGGCGTAGTAGCGATGAACGCTCGGCTTAGAACAAAGGTGTGGTGGCCTAGGATTGACAAAGATACTGAACGTCTAGTAAAAGCTTGTCGAGGTTATACACTTGTAGCATTTGACGTGTGGTAATAGAAATCAGTTTACTAGCGAGGTTTTCCAGAACTATTGTAATGAATGTGGAATCAAGGTCGAAAGTCAAAAGATATTTATTAAAAAGGCACAAAAAATGCACTTTAAACGTCAAATAAACTCATAAAAATCAAGTGAAATCCTTTAAAACATTGTAACTTAAAATATAATGACTTAAAAAAAAAAGTAAGAATATCTACCCCATTCTTTCCCGTACTCAAATTAAACAAAGAAAAGAAATGCGAAAATGGACTCTCACAGTGCTTCGGAAATACGCCCGCTAGAGAAGCTACAATATAGATAGCACCAAGAAACTCTGCGGGGATATCTCTTTTTCTAAATATTAAAAAAGAAAATATTATTAATTATAATTAACATAACACAATGTCAAACTAGAAGTGCGAGTGAGATGTCCCATAGTCATAATATCAGTAACATGAAAATATGAGTAATATATAAATAGCTACCTATATAGATACAGAAGTAGCCAGACTAGATCAGTCCCCACAAGCAGCACCCGTTCTTGAGTATGACTTGTGGACCAGCCATCACCCTCTCAGCGATATTCGAGGGAAGGGAGTGACCCGACACACAGAGCCGCCACAAGCAAAGACATTTCAGTGAGCATGACTGAAAAACCTAGTCACTTCCAAAATTCATATCAAATTTTACGTGTTTAATTGAATGAGTGACTAAAGAGATGAGACATTTCACATGGCTCTGTACATTATTAATATGATGCACAATACTTATGTTCGTGAACTGTTATCATCATGGCGCTTGAAGCACACAGGCCATGCATTTTTGTCATAAACATATTCATATGTTGTGTAGTATCCTTTATTTAAAGATTAGATTTAACAAATGATTTGAATCTCGCATTGGTAATTTATCAATGCCCTCAGGTAATTTAATGTAAAAACATTAACAGTTCCCCATAAAAAAACCATCAAATCTATGCAACGTGAATCTAGGTACATACAATTTATTCTTATGTCTAGTATATAAATATGAAAGTCAGTGTTTTTATTAAAGTTGCTAATGTTTTGCGAGCATGTATTAAATTTTCATAAATTTATTGATAAGCAATGTTGATCTCTCTAAAGCGTTCCTTAAGAGAATCACGAGCTTTAATGTCATAAATGGAACAAATTGCTCTTTATTGTAACATAAATATGGATTGTATTTCCGCGGCTTTACCCCATAGTAATATTCCGTAAGACATGATACTAAGGAAGTAACTGAAATGTACTAATCATGCTGTGTCTTCATCAGTAAACTGTCTGATTTTACGTACTGCACATATAGGCTGCTGAGCTCTATCTCCCAGCTATAGATGCTATATGTGGACCCCACTGTGATTTGGAGTCCAAGTTAATGCTCAGGAATGTCGTTGAATCAACAAGGTCTAAAGAGTTGCCGTTTACTAATATCTTAAGTAGTAGGAGCAGAAGCTCTAACGTTGGGCAGTGAGAATTTTATACATTTAGTTTTCTTTGAGTTCAATAGTTTAAAATAATAATAAAAATATCTATTCTGCATACTTAACTTATAACGAAGGATATGTAACCATACTATTATATTATGTAATCATGCTAGTATTAACTTAAGTGCATTAGTAGTGTAATCGTATTTTGGCATTATAAACAAGAAATATTGTATTTATATAAATTAGCTAAGACGCTGTTTGGATTGCTAAAATAAATCAAATAAAAATAAATAATAGTAAATTATTAGTGGTGAACTAATGTAGAGAACTAGTGAGATAGCTTTATTCACATCATCAAAGTAATGTTGTTGTATTAATCTTAAATATAAGAATCTTAACATAACATTATATCATCATCAATTCTATAAACATCATCTTAAGTTATTTAAGGATGTATAACAGTACTCTATTACAGGCAAATCTCCCTCGAAATTGTTTTATAAATTATAGACAGAGATCTGCAAATGAAGGAAAAAGGGAAGGAGTATGGGGATCTCAAAAGGAAAGCCACAGATAGCAATTTGGAAAGGGGGAAAATGAAATTGTGAAAAATGTTATCAAAGATAAGTTGACCTCCAATTTTAATCCCACTACTCATACGGTAACGGATGTGAGTGGTGGTGATCCGAACACTATTTCGGAATGATGAAACCGGGAAAGAATATCGCCGGAATGTAGTTCGCTTAAATAAAGTAAATGAATCATGGACTGTGTTTAATCAAATTCTTTGTTGATTGATATACTTTTATATTGTTGTCTACTGTTATCAACTACAATTATATGATTGTTACACAGACTTAAAATTAAGTTAATCAAGGCTGTTCTGTTAAGCTTTGCGGAAAATCTGCAATAATAATATGTAAAACATTTTATTAGTTAACCGCCATATTATACAAGTTTAAGTTAGAAAATTAATTACTTTAACTGTATTCATAAAACACTTCAATTTAATAAAAATAAAGAAGGGATGTAGTGTATGCGCAGGCGCATTGGCGAGTCAGTCGCTTACCGGCCGTAGGCGAGTGCGCACGTGTTCTGCTTCGCATACCGTACATCCACCTGAGTATCTGAAAGCGTGTGTTTTATTGTCTCTCGAGACATTACAGCGATCGTCACCTGTTTTCACGATTATGTTTCTCCCGAATATAGACGTGTATGAAATTTGTGCGTTTTTTACTTAGTACGCAGACCAAACCTAAACAATG
Organism: Petrophora chlorosata; assembly: GCA_951640565.1. NCBI lineage: Eukaryota > Metazoa > Arthropoda > Insecta > Lepidoptera > Geometridae > Petrophora > Petrophora chlorosata. Next base: position 7,155,356 of record OX621203.1, on the reverse strand, counting down.
AATTTTATTTTGTAACAAAATTAGCTGAGTTTTATTGAATAAACTTCCGACGGGTCATTAAAACAGGTCTATTTGCAAATATTGATCCAAGGTAGGTATTCCAAGGATTGTATATGTATTGTTGGACAAAATATTCTTTGATGAAACAGAACATGAGCTGACGTTTTATCGTACATTAGTCAATTTCGAGGAACTCAAAGCGTAATAAAAGAAAATCGATAAAGGCTTTGACCCACTGATAATCCGGTAGACGACAGTGATTTGAAAATTATTTCGAAGTACAAATAAGTACTTGTTTCTTAAGATGCATTTTTTGATTTAGTTTTAGGAAAAATATACGTATTGACTCTAGTATCGACAAATACAATATACCTAATTAAATCTGACTACGCATTTACGAATGGAATACGACAAGTAGGACTCTACTAGAGCTGTATTTTCTATCCAACAAGGACATTCAATACCTAAACCCACCATTCTTCTTACTTATAAAATTATTTCCGCCAGATGACTCAAGCATAAAGTCATCCAAAATTCTTTGTCATTTCCAGAAGCACTTACATATTTTATGCCATCATAGACATCAAACAAAAAAATTCAATAGGTGTAAATTATATGTACAAACATGTACCTACCTACATTACTAACTACGCGTTTCTAGCATAATAAAACGGAGATAACGTGCTTTGCCACTCGAGTAAATCTGAAAGTATGTTATAAAGATACTTTCACAAGCATTTAGCGACCAAGTAGAGCGTGATGTGACTCACTAGTTCAACGACCTCTAATCTTGTTCTCGTTTGTCGGCCTTTGTGGTCGGAAATACAAAAAAAAGATTGAGTGAGAGATAATGATTCCATTTAAACTGGGTGGTATGTCTGGTAGATTTTTTTCGGCGCTCTAGACAAGTCGATATTGTATTTTTGCGGATTTTAATAGAGTGACAGATTGCATACTAATAATGGATTGCTTTTATTATGTACTAGCTTCGCCGCACGGTTTACCCATGTAGAATTCAGTTTAAAGACTTTAAAGTTGTTCCCTCGGGAATTGTTTCTTCTTCCAGAATAAAGTCACACAAACATACAAATTTTACATTTATAATATTAGTGTGACTATACTACATACATACAAGTCTTTATTTACAGATGTATCTATTAATACATTATTGAATAGGGAAATTAAATTTATCATTTGCATAAACATGTTAATAAAACATCTGTCTTATTCTAGAATTTAAAGTATATATCACACAGGGAATCCTAGTTTGGGGTCAGTTAGGCTGCGGGACCCCTGGTCACCTAAATAACCACAACCACACATAAGTTCAGTGACTTCATTGGTTTTTGAGAGACTCAGTACCTAATAAACATCCACACAACATTCACAATCATTCGATTTTATAATATTGTAGTAAATAGGATAGTAATTATTAACAGGTCCATAACAAGATTACAACATAAAGGAATAGTATGAGACCGACATGGTCGTTGGACAAGTGGATAAAAAAAAAATGTTAAAGAAAGGTTCATACCTATTATTTGAAATAGTTTAAATAATTATCCTGGGAGATCCATGCCCTTGAATTTTGGTGACGAATTATAACTACATTAAGCATGTGTCACTGTAAACAAGATTTGATTGGATGGATTGAGGCACATTCCATTTACATTGTATGAGTCATTGTATGTCCTTAATGGATGACTCCAGGGTATGTAACTATACACATAGGTATGTTTCGGCACATTCAGTTTTTTCATAAAGAGATGTTGAAAGTTTTTTTTTTACTCTTTATATTAAAAAAGGTGCAGTTTCAAATTATCTTCTCGTAAGCGCACATGATGGTACTTTTATCAGAATTGGCAACAACCAAATCAGTCTAGTTCGAAGATCTGCTATAATTAGTTTATGAATTTGTCCAAAAAAAACGCATATTTCCTATTTGTAGATTGTGGAATCAGGTGCCAAGATACCAATTATTTTCAGTTGGAGATCAGACATTGGAGAATCAGAAAGTTCTCCCTGGATGTAATTATTGACATATCTAATATTGTTTTAGGCAGAGTCAGTTCAGGACATGAAGGCATGCAATCATTTCACTCTTCTTCCAGTGATGTAGAGACAACATGGCAAGTTTCAGTCAAATTATACCACATCTGAACAATATTTTCAGTAAGCTACAAAAAGCTTAAATAGGAATTTGTCCTTGGTTCAGGACCAAAGTTGTTGTTGAAGTGACATTCTTCAATGGTGTATCAGGTGTTACCAATGTGAATGTTCTACCCCGAAATTTTGTCAGAGAAGTTAACCTATTTAGGTACAGCATGTTACCAACCTTTTCAATAGATGCTGAGCAAGTTCGCCGCCGCCCACCACTTCCTCTTCTTCTCCAGACTCCACCTCGGAAGTGTGGTCATCGCCGGCGCGCTCAACTGTACCCATTATACTGTCTACAACAAAAGTAAACGGTCAGCACAGAAGTGGCATTCGCGCCACGTTGAGTCCCACACCGGCTTACGAATATACAACACAATTTAACAAATTATCACAAAAACCTCACAATATACGACTGATAGAAGTTCCAGTACAATCACCAAGTATTCTACTTCACGAATTTACGCGTAAAACATAATGCGTAGTAGCAGAAATCCCAGTACGACCGACCACATGGCCGACATCTATTCCTGACTAGATACATTCAAGGTTTAACTTAAGATCTGCGAATCCACTTGGGCCGCGTTCAGAAATCACCCAGTTAATGTAATTATTACCCTAAAGCCGTTCAGAAATCACTCAGGTGAACTTTGACATTTACCCTGAGCCGTTCAGAAAACCAATTGGGGAGAGTAAAAGTTCACCTGACAGGTGAAAATATTCACCGATAAAAAAGTGGGTTACGATTCTCACCTGTCAGGTAATAGTTGTCAGTTGTCATTTTCCTTTACATTTTGCAATATTTTTGCATTGTTTTTTTTGTACAAATAAATTAAATAAGCGATTCGAGTATTTGAAGCAAAATATAAGGTAAAATTCCCATATAAGCCATAATAACGCAGTTAAATCTGATAAACAAAAGCGCGGGAAATCTCGGTCTTGAAAATGATTGGTTTTGATTGGCTGGCGTATTGTATTACTCGATGCACGCCTGGTAATCTGCCTTATAAAATCACTGACCTTAAGAAACGATATTTTATCTGTGGTGCAAGAATAGAACCCTCCTCCTCGCCCCCTTTCTTTACCCCCTTTCGATGGATTGACCATTTTGAATTTGATACGGCGGCCATTGTTGTTTATGTGTTGATGAGAAGTGTTTAGTGTCGATTAATTTATTTCCGTAAATTTTAATCCACATAATCAGTAATAATGCGTATTAACTATCGCCAACAACAAGACGCTATATCGCGAAACAAAATGTATCGAAGTGTTGTGTTCCCCTATGTGATAACCAACGAAAGGACGTTAAATTACATAAATTACCTGAGAGAGAAGATCACGCACGGGATCCCTGGATAAAATGTATAAACTGGTAGAATCTGAGAAGTGCGGCCTAAACGGCCCTAACGGACAAAGCGTTTGTGTGTCATAAGCACTTTAAAAAACGGTTCATTTCGGCCACGAATCGTCTAAGGGTTGTTGCATATCCAACATTGTTTAGCGATTTGGAAATTGCATCTGGAAACCCAACAAGAACTTCCTGTTCCCTCACTGAATCAGGTAAACGCACTTACCTATCTATATATAGTTCAATAGTATATAATATAACGCAGAGTCAAGGGTACAGGCTAGTATAGTTACTAGCCTGTACCCTTGACTCCGCGTAGAATTTGTTCGTTTTTCAGGGATTAATAGCTTATGTACTATTACAGAACCTATAGTGAATATATACCAAATTTCATTAAAATCTGTTCCACCGTTATGAAGTTGAGTAATCACAACACACAGACTTTCGCATGTATAATAATATATTAGTAGGACTAGGTATTGTATGCTTATTTATTTTATTTTGTATTGCTTTACTAATATACAAATAACTTTGAATTTTCAGCTCAAAATCAAAAGCAATCATACAGCGTTAATGATCATGAACATACATATGTGAAGAAGTCGCCATGAAAATACTAGTGTGTCTTCAGAAGATGCCAGAGTATCAATTCCAGGTAAATATCTAAATAATAACCATTAATCCGCTAATTATATGCATACATTTCTATTGTTCTTCAATTGTTCACTATCGAGTAACCTCTTCACTTGCCTATTACAACACTTTTACACAGTGAACATCTTCTGTATATAAAATTATTATTTTTTTACACTTACAATTGGAACAGAATAGTACAAAGAATCTATGCTATAGTATACCTAATTAATAAAAATATATTCTATTACAGATGTCAGCCAACCATCGAGTTCTAGTCAGAGTATGTATTAGGTACTGTTGGAACTACCTAGAAAGGTCATCTTTGCCACCAATGCAAGCTATGGCGTTATTTTTAATTAAACAAAAATAAAAAGAAATTAAAAAATAAAAAAAATCAATAAATAATTTGCTTGTTTGTTATTACTTCCTTACATATATTATGAATGCCTAAGAAATAGTAGAAACTATTTGAAAATTTGAAAATATCTAGGAAGGAATCTACCTACTATATATATATATAATATATGTATATATATACTGCTACTTGGTGCTGGCATAATGCGCAAACTAGCGAAAGCCGTAAAGATCCTACAAGCAAAAAAAAATAACTGTCATCTTCTATGTTTGCAAATCATTTTCTACGATATAGCTTGGATATATAGAAGATGACCGTCTGATACGTAGTATCTCTTACTAGTCTGTGACTCGATGCCCGTTCAGAAAGGCGTTAGTTAATTTTTAACTTGGCATATCACTGAGATTAACTGACAAGTATTCACTCGTGAACATTTACCCATTTCTTCAGATGGTTTTGCACAAAAACTTTTATTTTTGCTAATATTCCAATTTTAAAACGTACCTTTGTGCCGACAAATTTGAGAAAAGAAAGATGGCGGTGGAAATGGAATACGGCAAAGACGTATTGGAATACGGCGAATCGGGCGAATGATGAGTGAATTGAGTGAAGTTTGATTTGCGAACGACCTGAAGTGAGGCACTATTCACCAGTCAATTTCCGGAAATTAAAATGGAGGTTCTATTTTTACGTCTATGGTGAGCATATTTTTGGTATCGTTGAATGAGATAAAACATCAATAGGGCTTGTATTATATTTTAACGTGGAGTAGTATAAAGACTATGCCTGGCCTTGGTCTGTATACATTCCAAAGAAAATGTAACCACTATGTTTAATACAGTCCGCATTTTGAAAATCTTAAACCTCTAGGCCTTAGAGTACACATAACTTTAGATATAGAGCGCGTGTTCCTAGGGGAAATAAGACTTCGGTTGGTAGTGCATGTTGTATTAATCATAATATTGCTTCGTGATTGTGATGATAATGTCATCACTTATATTCTTCTGCGTGTTTAACTTTAAGTTGCTTTATAATATTAAATAGTTATAATATTAATTTAAGAACATTATTTTACGATCATCGTTAATCGTCGGCTTAGAGTATACATAACTAGGTGCCAGTACCAGTGGGCCATTTTTTTTTAATAAGACTATAATATGTAATTACCTGTCGCGTATATACTGGCTGACTTGAGAAAATTGTTGGTACTGCATAAGAATGCAGAAGCCTTTTTTGGGAATCTTCTCGATAACACGATTCGTCGAAATGCAAACTGCATATTCGAGGGTATTGAGTCGGTTCCCAATTTGACCTCTGCATGTTTTTTATCCATGCGTTTCGCAATTCTGCTAACACCGGGAACCTAAAACAAGAACAAGAACCTAAGTATTCTAAATATATTTAACATACCTAATTAATTAGCTACAAGTATACATTTTATAAAAAAAAAACGACTTCAATGTATCTTCGAAGTCCAAGGTCATATACATATCGATGAAATTTATATGGAACCACTTCATCGCTATACTAATCCACACTAAACACAACGCAAAAAGAAATTTCCAATTCAGTTTATATATGACGGAGTTCCGAGGTAGCAAACATATTATAAAAAAAATAATGAAGTAGATAACTTCCAACTTTTTTAAGTCGGTTAAAAAAGAAAAATATAGACTGCGAAATTAACTAGAACATAATTTATTCATGTGTGCCACTTGAATAAATTATGTTCTATTATCATATCTATATTCATACTATGGTTGTGAATTTTACCACATCACTAGACGAGTACATGAAATGCCAAACACGTCGATCGGTATGCAAAAATCCGTGTTTATTTAGATATGGGAATTCTTCTGCTCGTCATGTGAAGCTAAAATAGCACCTAGTGTAACTTACATACTTTTCAAACGTACGAGAAGGCTAGCACATACAAATATTCGAATTAGGAGGTGAAATACACAAATCAGACTTACCGATGAAATGTTATAGCCCTTGGTTTATGCTTTAAATCACTGACGTGGCTCTTGCAGCCTACCACAACACACGCCATGGTTCATTTACTTGTTATTTATTGCTTGATATAATGTTTTTCCCGCAAAATTCCTTGGAAAACACCAAAACCACTGCACACAATAAAATACCAGCTGGTATCGACCAAACATCACCAAACGTCACACCCGTTGGCTGGTGGCCCGCAGGGTTTAAAGATGGTGCCATGCGCATAATGCTTTCTCTTTTTAACACATGCAAACGGCCTTTTGAGAAAAAAGAAATGTAAATATGTTTAATTGTTCATCTTTTTGTTTTACGTCTAATTATATAATTCGTCTTTGTCCATAACAATTGTTTGTATTGACGTCCTTTATTTATCGATATAATAAGGTTTGAATAACTGTCCGTGGAGTGCATGACGAAGTGGCCGACACACTTCGCCGAGCTGCGGAAGAGGCTCGGACACCCCCCAAATGCGCGCGCCTTCGACAAAGGCGTGCGTTTTACCCCACACTCAGCTGACGAGTTCCGAGTAGTCCAGAGGTATCTCACGGAGGCCGCTAGCACCGACACCAAACTGTCTTGGTGGTGCTATAGCGTAGCCTCGGAGCGCCCGCAGAAAGCCGCCATCCGGGGCCTCCCGGTCGATACCGACCCAGAGGACATCGTGGCCGCCCTAAAATCGCTGAACTTCAAGGCGACGTCTGCGCGGTTTATTCCAACGCGCAGTCCAACCAGACCCGGGCTCTACCACGTGGTGCTAGAGCCCATGACCAAAGACGAGCTAGCACGACTCTTCGCCATAACCGAGCTACTCAACATGCCCGGCGTCTCGATAGAGACGTGGAGAGGCCACACACGAGTGGCACAGTGTCACCGATGTCAGGGATATGGACACTCGTCGGTAAACTGCCACCGTCCTGCAAAGTGCGTACGATGTGGGGGACCCCACTTCGCCGCCCAATGCGAAATGAAAGAGGGTACAAAGCCCTCTTGTGCCAATTGCCAGGGCAAACACACGGCAAACAGCCGTGCTTGCCCGGTATACCGGAACGAGGCCAGGAGGCGCGACATTAAAGTGCCTGGGCCTCTCCTCCCACCGCCGAATGCGGACCAGCGCCCACCGCGGGGATACCGCGCTGCGTCCCCCCGAGCACGCATGGGCAGGCGTACCGCCCCGCCCCAATCGAGACCCATGCAGCAACCACCGCAAGTGTGGCAACCAGTGCAGCCCATCTATCAAAGAGGGGCTGCAACGCTGCAGCCGCCTGCAAACCCCGCAACACGACGCGAGACTCCATTCGCGCAGACAACCGCAAGCAAGAAAACGGTGCGACGCCGGCAAACAAGACAGAGGGTCAAACAGAGGGAGCACCCGCAACAACAACAGCAACAGTTCCCTCCCGTGGCAGCTTCAACCCCGCTGCCGCGGTACCAACACCCTCACGCGTTCGTGCCGTTTGCCCCGCAATGGCGTCTAAACGTAGCGCCACCGCTGGCACCAGCGGCGCCTTTTAACATCCCTGGCACGAACGCTGCCTTGGGGATGTACGCTCGCCAAACCCCACCCTTCGCCTTCACCCACGGCCAGGCTCCCGGCTCGCAACCGAGCTCGCACCCAAGCTCGCGCCGGAGCTCAAGGGGCCACCGCCGACACAGGAAGTCCCGGCCAAGGAACGACCTGGTCGAACAGGAGCGGGTGAGTACCGCACCCCTCCCTCCCCAAGCGACCACCACCACCACCGTCACTAGGGACCTAGGCCTCCAACGAAGGCCGCCCACGACCGCAGCCCCAACATCACAAACGGCCACAGTGACCACCACCACTGCCACCACCAGGCCGGAGCCGCAACCGACAGAAGGAGCCCCACACGCGCAGAGGGCTCCTCATCAAGAGCAAGCCCGTTTGGACCCGCGAAGGCACTTCGTGCCGGTCGCACAAGCGCAGCATACCGCTCAGCGGCCACGTGACGTACGGCAAATGCCCATGCCGTACGTAGCACCACAAGCACCATATGCTCAATATGCGCCGTGGCAGCAGCAGCACCAGCAGCAACCATTCGGGTCGACCGCTTTCGCCAGCGGTCCCCGGACACAACAGCGCGCCACACAGGCGCCGCCACCCGGCTTTTACGCGCAAACGGCGCAACAGCCGCGGTTCCCACAGTCCACCAGGGACCCCATGTACGCCATACTGGGAATCCTGGTGGACCTACTGAGCACCATTGCTGCCGGAGGCGAACTCCGCGAGGCAGCGATGCGCGGATTGGCCTCAATAAACGGGTGCCTTAATGGATAGAGCCAATCTGCGCATCCTATATTGGAATCCCGGGGTCGTCCGAGACAAGATCTCCGCCCTAAGCACGCTCACCCAGGATCAGGATATCCACGTTATTCTACTGGGCGAGACGAAACTTAGGTCGACTCATCAACTCCGGGTGCCGAACTTCTTCGTGTACCGACGGGACGAGATCTCTCCCCGGGGCACGGCGTACAGGGGAACAGCCGCCCTGGTGCGGAGGGACCTAGTCCACGAAGACCTCCCACACCTGGAGTTCACCGATGTCAGAACGACGGGGGTCAGAGTGAGCATGGCCGGCAGAGAGGTGAAAATATATGCCGGCTACCCCAGCCCACGCTCGACGTAAGAGATATGCGTCGTATCCTCGACGGGCACTCGCCAACCCTTCTCGTGGCCGACCTCAACGCCAAACACACGGCGTGGGGGTCGAGAGTCATAACACCCATAGGGAAGCGCCTTTTCGAGGATAGCGAGACCAATCACTATACGGTGATTGGACCAGACTCGCCAACGCATATCCCAAACTGTCCAACATACCGAGCGGATGTCCTGGACATAGTTGCGCACCAGCAGCTAAACTGCCCCATCAGCCTGGAGGTGTTGTACGACCTGGATGAACAACACCTCCCGCTGCTCATTACCCTCGCCATAGGGGCGGACTTTACAGCCCCCCGCCCGATGCGCATGAGGGTAAACTGGGAGCAGTTTCAGGACAGTCTCAGGGACATGAATGTCGGCCCGCTCACCACCGCAGAGGAAGTGGAGAGTTGTGCGACCGACATCACGTCCCAGATCATACAAGCCAAAGATGAGGCTTCGAGACCTGTCCCAGCCACCCAGAGAAGGGAGCAGTTGCCTCCTCGCCTACCTGGGCGCACACCCGGTGTCCCCGAGTAAAGCGTGAGCTAAATGCTCTGAAGGAGACGCTTTCCTCGGAAGTACAGGCTTGGCGGGGCGAAACGTGGGATGAAAGGATCACAGAGATCGCAGAAGATCCCACGAAAGCCAGCCTGTATCAACTAAATCGGAGTCTGACCAGGGCGAAGGTATCGGTATGCCCGTTGCTAGACAGCACGGGACAGCGCCGATACAAGGCCGAAGAGAGAGCTGAGTTGCTGGCCGACCATCTGGAAGAGCAGTTCCAACTGCACCAAATCCCCACAGACGTGACGCGTGCAGTACTGGAACACCACCAGATGGTCCAGGAGAAGGTCGCAGTGTTCCTGGCCACCCCGCCGCCACCGCTAGAAGGTGACGATTTTATATCGCCGGCGGAGGTGAAGAGGGCCGTGCTAAGACTACCGGGAAAAAAGGCACCAGGGTTAGACGGCATTACAAATGCCGTCCTAAAACATCTACCCACGAAGGGCCTGGTGTCTATAGCGCGGCTCTTCAACGGAGTCCTGCGTACCCGTTGCTTCCCCCAGGAATGGAAGACTGGTAGGGTAATCGTGCTGCCGAAACCAGGAAAGGATCGCCGATTACCCGCCAGCTACAGACCCATCACGCTGCAACCGACCATTTCAAAGTTGTTCGAGCGCCTGCTGCTGCGTAGGATGAGACCTCACCTGACTCCGAGAGAGGAGCAGTTTGGTTTCCGCGCCGGGCACTCGACGACACTCCAGCTCGTCAGGGTGATGCACCACCTCTCGGAAGAGATGAACAGAGGCCGCCGCACCGTCAGCGTCTATCTCGACATAGAGAAGGCGTTTGACCGAATGTGGCACGACGGCCTCCTGTTCAAGCTCACCCTGACAACGACGCCACCCGCTCTGACGCACATCGTGGCGTCGTTTCTCAAAAAAAGAAAGTTCGTCGTGGCTGTAGAAGATGCCACGTCAACTGAACGGCCAGTCCGTGCAGGCGTACCGCAGGGGAGCTGCCTCTCGCCGGCGCTGTACGGACTATACACGGACGACATCCCGATCCTGGAGGAAGAACATCTCCGGCCAGGAGAACGGGGTGTCATGCTCGCATTGTACCCCGACGACAGTGCGTACTTTGCGTCATCTGCCAGCTCGACCGTCGCGGCAAACAGGGTGCAGCGAGTATTAGATCTCCTGCCAGAATGGCTCGGTAAGTGGAGGATGGCCGTCAACGTGGGGAAGACGGCCGCGATGCTTACCGGAGCCCAGCGCACCCTGATACCTCCACTAAAACTGTTTAGACAGGACGTCAAGTGGGAAACTACAGTAAAGTACCTGGGCGTCCGCATCGACCGGACGTTGAGGATGTGCCCACAGGTGGACAACGCGGTCTGCCAGGCGAAGGCCGCCCGCGCACTCCTCCGTCCGGTCCAAGCGTCGAAGCTCCCACTACGTACGAAAGTGGGAGTATATAAGACCTACATTCGTACTCGCCTCACGTACGCGGCACCGGCATGGTACCCACTATGTTCGGAAGCCCAACGGAGGCGACTCCAAACGGTTCAGAACGTCGCCCTGCGCATGTGCACGGGAGCGGGCCGTTACGTACGCAATGACGTAATCGCCCGCGACGTCGGGATCGAGCCGCAGAGGCGTGCACTGCCCCGCGATATTCTCCCGCAGCAGGACGAGGAGGATGCCCGCGACGAGGGCAGATGAAGGCGCCTCGACGGATCGCCCCCAGGAGGGGCACCAAGACCAACACAGAGCCACCGACGAGGCACTCCGAAGGAGAAGCCCACGGTGGCCTGCCAGTTCCCCGGGGGTTGATGCTCCCGTGAGTTTACGCCTGGGCAATGGGAACCCCCCGAGCCCCCCCCCCCCCCTACCACCCCCCAGGGGGAGGTGGAAGAGCAATACTACTACTACTGCATCCGCTTTCAGTTTTGCGTATTATGTTCTATTATCAATTTTATACCCAATCAAACGAATAAGTAAATTTCCAATCAAATTGTATGCGAGAGAAGAGTTTTAAAAACTCAGATGTAATTCTGTATAGGACTCTAGCCAATTTAATTTTTTCGTGATTCTCTCTTATTTAATAAAACGGGCAAAATAAAAAGGATCATGGAACAATCCACGGGATTGCTCATAAAATGTATGTCGTGGTTGATAATTTATAAAGGCCACCTAACATTACTGGCCTGTTTGCATGCCCCCATTTTGGAAAATTCGCTAGATCGTAGCTATTCAAACCTTATCATATCGATAAATAAAGGACGTCAATACAAACAATTGTTATGGACAAAGACGTATTATATAATTAGACGTAAAACAAAAAGATGAACAATTAAACATATTTACATTTCTTTTTTCTCAAAAGGCCGTTTGCATGTGTTAAAAAGAGAGAGCATTATGCGCATGGCACCATCTTTAAACCCTGCGGGCCACCAGCCAACGGGTGTGACGTTTGGTGATGTTTGGTCGATACCAGCTGGTATTTTATTGTGTGCAGTGGTTTTGGTGTTTTCCAAGGAATTTTGCAGGAAAAACATTATATCAAGCAATAAACAACAAGTAAATGAACCATGGCGTGTGTTGTGGTAGGCTGCAAGAGCCACGTCAGTGATTTAAAGCATAAACCAAGGGCTATAACATTTCATCGGTAAGTCTGATTTGTGTATTTCACCTCCTAATTCGAATATTTGTATGTGCTAGCCTTCTCGTACGTTTGAAAAGTATGTAAGTTACACTAGGTGCTATTTTAGCTTCACATGACGAGCAGAAGAATTCCCATATCTAAATAAACACGGATTTTTGCATACCGATCGACGTGTTTGGCATTTCATGTACTCATTTAGTGATTTGGTAAAATTCACAACCATAGTATGAATACAGATATGATAATAGAACACTTCTAGTTAATTTCGCAGTCTATATTTTTCATTTTTAACCGACTTAAAAAAGTTGGAGGTTATCTATTTGATTGTTTTTTTTTATAATATGTTTGTTACCTTGGAACTCCATCATATATAAACTGATTTGGAAATTTCTTTTTGCGTTGTGTTTAGTGTGGATTAGTATAGCGATGAAGTGGTTCCATATATCGGCATTTCATCGGTATGTATATGACCTTGGACTTCGAAGATACATTGAAGTCGTTTTTTTTTTTATAAAATGTATACTTGTAGCTAATTAATTATGTTAAATATATTTAGAATACTTAGGTTCTTGTTCTTGTTTTAGGTTCCCGGTGTTAGCAGAATTGCGAAACGCATGGATAAAAAACATGCAGAGGTCAAATTGGGAACTGACTCAATACCCTCGAATATGCAGTTTGCATTTCGACGAATCGTGTTATCGAGAAGATTCCCAAAAAAGGCTTCTGCATTCTTATGCAGTACCAACAATTTTCTCAAGTCAGCCAGTATATACGCGACAGGTAATTACATATTGTAGTCTTATTAAAAAAAATGGCCCACTGGTAAACATTTTCAAGTCTAAAAAGAACAAATTACTTATTGCTAGAAAGGGAGCGGGGCTCCCCCTCTACTAACTTTTAACATTAAATATCTTTGGACTTAAGTATTTCAGTATGTTAAGCTGGGTTGCTTGACATAATAAATAAAATTCAATCAATTGTAAGAAATTATTTGACCATTTATTTAGTGTATTATTTTGTATATTCTTTTTTATAAGTATATTCTTTTGTTTGCAGAAAATACCTGTGAAGCGAAGACTTATAAGATGAGCTTCGCAACCTATACCTAGTTAATACTGATAGTAGTGCTCGCTGTAATTAATAATTAAAATAATCATAAATAATAATGAAATTATTCTTCATTGTATTGTATGTCATGCAATCTTAAAAGCATATTTAGCGTTCTTATTGGTTAGATGTTAGATGTCGCCACTAGCGTATACAGTAAATAAATAAATTCAACGTATTTTAAAAGAGTGTGCGTTATTAATTTATTCCGTTCCAGCAGTTAGTATTTTAAAAAGTCAATAGCCGGGTCCACACCGTCCGGTGTAACACCGGAGGTGTGGATGCTTCTTGCCTGATGCACCTCTATGTGATACCACAGAATACTAAGGGACAAAAGCATCACTCCGCAAAGAAATTTAAGCAAATAGCGACTCTTGCTATGACCCCATAAAAATACAATTCAGCTTGCGTAGCGCTGCATACCTACCAGTCATATTAACCTACAGAGCGCCTCTCTTTCTATCGCATAGGTCTTATCTCTTCTGACGCGGCACATGTAACGACGCGCGACCCACCGTCGGTGTCCGGCTATGTACTTGTAGCTTCGCACCTACAGTGCGGAGTGCGCTAGGCCTGGTGATACTGGGTGTATCACCAGGGGTTATATATCTCGCCCGACGCGCGCATGATACAAACGCACAGGAAATCAAAAGGAAAAGACGAACTAAACACCCGATCGACTAAGCAAACTTTCGATCGTGGACCGGAATGTAGATTGGCTGGTGTGAAATAGCTAAAGTATGCTTTATCATGCGCGAACGAAAAACGAGATAGTCTAAAGTGTGCATGAAGCATACACTACTTTCAAGCATACAATCCGTTATTCGTAACAAGTCGCTTCCTTCAAAACTTTACACAAGAACTTTTCACCTCCGGTCTTAGAAAAAAAATGTTTAACATTTTCTTATAAGACCGGAGGTCGATACGTTGTATCGGTATGAAAATTGGATATCACTAAAGTACAATATATGTATAACCAATTGATAAGTAAGTATATATAGGCAAAGTGGAGACACTTGGGTATTTTTTGGGTATTGAGCAACTATAGTGGTCTCTTTTATTCCAAGTAACTTTTGTGATAAGTAGAAAAGGATGCATTCTGTTTTGGAAGTACAACTTTTTTCGGTCAATCTTTTACTATACTAAATCTTAGATCCAAGCTATATCGTAGAAAATGATTTGCAAACATAGAAGATGACAGTTATTTTTTTTTTGCTTGTAGGATCTTTACGGCTTTCGCTAGTTTGCGCATTATGCCAGCACCAAGTAGCAGTATATATATATACATATATTATATATATAGTAGGTAGATTCCTTCCTAGATATTTTCAAATAGTTTCTACTATTTCTTAGGCATTCATAATATATGTAAGGAAGTAATAACAAACAAGCAAATTATTTATTGATTTTTTTTATTTTTTAATTTCTTTTTATATTTGTTTAATTAAAAATAACGCCATAGCTTGCATTGGTGGCAAAGATGACCTTTCTAGGTAGTTCCAACAGTACCTAATACATACTCTGACTAGAACTCGATGGTTGGCTGACATCTGTAATATAATATATTTTTATTAATTAGGTATACTATAGCATAGATTCTTTGTACTATTCTGTTCCAATTGTAAGTGTAAAAAAATAATAATTTTATATACAGAAGATGTTCACTGTGTAAAAGTGTTGTAATAGGCAAGTGAAGAGGTTACTCGATAGTGAACAATTGAAGAACAATAGAAATGTATGCATATAATTAGCGGATTAATGGTTATTATTTAGATATTTACCTGGAATTGATACTCTGGCATCTTCTGAAGACACACTAGTATTTTCATTGTGACTTCTTCACATATGTATGTTCATGATCATTAACGCTGTATGATTGCTTTTGATTTTGAGCTGAAAATTCAAAGTTATTTGTATATTAGTAAAGCAATACAAAATAAAATAAATAAGCATACAATACCTAGTCCTACTAATATATTATTATACATGCGAAAGTCTGTGTGTTGTGATTACTCAACTTCATAACGGTGGAACAGATTTTAATGAAATTTGGTATATATTCACTATAGGTTCTGTAATAGTACATAAGCTATTAATCCCTGAAAAACGAACAAATTCTACGCGGAGTCAAGGGTACAGGCTAGTAACTATACTAGCCTGTACCCTTGACTCTGCGTTATATTATATACTATTGAACTATATATAGATAGGTAAGTGCGTTTACCTGATTCAGTGAGGGAACAGGAAGTTCTTGTTGGGTTTCCAGATGCAATTTCCAAATCGCTAAACAATGTTGGATATGCAACAACCCTTAGACGATTCGTGGCCGAAATGAACCGTTTTTTAAAGTGCTTATGACACACAAACGCTTTGTCCGTTAGGGCCGTTTAGGCCGCACTTCTCAGATTCTACCAGTTTATACATTTTATCCAGGGATCCCGTGCGTGATCTTCTCTCTCAGGTAATTTATGTAATTTAACGTCCTTTCGTTGGTTATCACATAGGGGAACACAACACTTCGATACATTTTGTTTCGCGATATAGCGTCTTGTTGTTGGCGATAGTTAATACGCATTATTACTGATTATGTGGATTAAAATTTACGGAAATAAATTAATCGACACTAAACACTTCTCATCAACACATAAACAACAATGGCCGCCGTATCAAATTCAAAATGGTCAATCCATCGAAAGGGGGTAAAGAAAGGGGGCGAGGAGGAGGGTTCTATTCTTGCACCACAGATAAAATATCGTTTCTTAAGGTCAGTGATTTTATAAGGCAGATTACCAGGCGTGCATCGAGTAATACAATACGCCAGCCAATCAAAACCAATCATTTTCAAGACCGAGATTTCCCGCGCTTTTGTTTATCAGATTTAACTGCGTTATTATGGCTTATATGGGAATTTTACCTTATATTTTGCTTCAAATACTCGAATCGCTTATTTAATTTATTTGTACAAAAAAAACAATGCAAAAATATTGCAAAATGTAAAGGAAAATGACAACTGACAACTATTACCTGACAGGTGAGAATCGTAACCCACTTTTTTATCGGTGAATATTTTCACCTGTCAGGTGAACTTTTACTCTCCCCAATTGGTTTTCTGAACGGCTCAGGGTAAATGTCAAAGTTCACCTGAGTGATTTCTGAACGGCTTTAGGGTAATAATTACATTAACTGGGTGATTTCTGAACGCGGCCCAAGTGGATTCGCAGATCTTAAGTTAAACCTTGAATGTATCTAGTCAGGAATAGATGTCGGCCATGTGGTCGGTCGTACTGGGATTTCTGCTACTACGCATTATGTTTTACGCGTAAATTCGTGAAGTAGAATACTTGGTGATTGTACTGGAACTTCTATCAGTCGTATATTGTGAGGTTTTTGTGATAATTTGTTAAATTGTGTTGTATATTCGTAAGCCGGTGTGGGACTCAACGTGGCGCGAATGCCACTTCTGTGCTGACCGTTTACTTTTGTTGTAGACAGTATAATGGGTACAGTTGAGCGCGCCGGCGATGACCACACTTCCGAGGTGGAGTCTGGAGAAGAAGAGGAAGTGGTGGGCGGCGGCGAACTTGCTCAGCATCTATTGAAAAGGTTGGTAACATGCTGTACCTAAATAGGTTAACTTCTCTGACAAAATTTCGGGGTAGAACATTCACATTGGTAACACCTGATACACCATTGAAGAATGTCACTTCAACAACAACTTTGGTCCTGAACCAAGGACAAATTCCTATTTAAGCTTTTTGTAGCTTACTGAAAATATTGTTCAGATGTGGTATAATTTGACTGAAACTTGCCATGTTGTCTCTACATCACTGGAAGAAGAGTGAAATGATTGCATGCCTTCATGTCCTGAACTGACTCTGCCTAAAACAATATTAGATATGTCAATAATTACATCCAGGGAGAACTTTCTGATTCTCCAATGTCTGATCTCCAACTGAAAATAATTGGTATCTTGGCACCTGATTCCACAATCTACAAATAGGAAATATGCGTTTTTTTTGGACAAATTCATAAACTAATTATAGCAGATCTTCGAACTAGACTGATTTGGTTGTTGCCAATTCTGATAAAAGTACCATCATGTGCGCTTACGAGAAGATAATTTGAAACTGCACCTTTTTTAATATAAAGAGTAAAAAAAAAACTTTCAACATCTCTTTATGAAAAAACTGAATGTGCCGAAACATACCTATGTGTATAGTTACATACCCTGGAGTCATCCATTGAGGACATACAATGACTCATACAATGTAAATGGAATGTGCCTCACGAGCAATCAAATCTTGTTTACAGTGACACATGCTTCATGTAGTTATAATTCGTCAGCAAAATTCAAGGGCATGGATCTCCCAGAATAATTATTTAAACTATTTCAAATAATGGGTATGAACCTTTCTTTAACATTTATTTTTATCCACTTGTCCAACGACCATGTTGGTCTCATACTATTCCCTTATGTTGTAATCTTGTTATGGACCTGTTAATAATTACTATCCTATTTACTACAATATTATAAAATCGAATGATTGTGAATGTTGTGTGGATGTTTATTAGGTACTGAGTCTCTCAAAAACCAATGAAGTCACTGAACTTATGTGTGGTTGTGGTTATTTAGGTGACCAGGGGTCCCGCAGCCTAACTGACCCCAAACTAGGATTCCCTGTGTGATATATACTTAAAATTCTAGAATAAGACAGATGTTTTATTAACATGTTTATGCAAATGATAAATTTAATTTCCCTATTCAATAATGTATTAATAGATACATCTGTAAATAAAGACTCGTATGTATGTAGTATAGTCACACTAATATTATAAATGTAAAATTTGTATGTTTGTGTGACTTTATTCTGGAAGAAGAAACAATTCCCGAGGGAACAACTTTAAAGTCTTTAAACTGAATTCTATGTGGGTAAAACCGCGCGGCGAAGCTAGTACATAATAAAAGCAATCCATTATTAGTATGCAATCTCACACTATTAAAAATCCGCATAAATACAATATCGACTTGTCTAGAGTCCCGGAAATTCTGCCAGACATACCACCCAGTTTAAATGGAATCATTATCTCTCACTCAATCTTTTTTTTGTATTTTCGACCACAAAGGCCAAGACGAGAACAAGATTAGAGGTCGTTGAACTAATGAGTCACATCACGCTCTACTTGGTCGCTAAATGCTTGTGGAAGTATCTTTATAACATACTTTCAGATTTACTCGAGTGGCAAAGCACGTTATCTCCGTTTTATTATGCTAGAAACGCGTAGTTAGTAATGTAGGTAGGTACATGTTTGTACATATAATTTACACCTATTGAATTTTTTTGTTTGATGTCTATGATGGCATAAAATATGTAAGTGCTCCTGGAAATGACAAAGAATTTTGGATGACTTTATGCTTGAGTCATCTGGCGGAAATAATTTTATAAGTGAGAAGAATGGTGGGTTTAGGTATTGAATGTCCTTGTTGGATAGAAAATACAGCTCTAGTAGAGTCCTACTTGTCGTATTCCATTCGAAAATGCGTAGTCAGATTTAATTAGGTATATTGTATTTGTCGATACTAGAGTCAATACGTATATTTTTCCTAAAACTAAATCAAAAAATGCATCTTAAGAAACAAGTACTTATTTGTACTTCGAAATAATTTTCAAATCACTGTCGTCTACCGGATTATCAGTGGGTCAAAGCCTTTATCGATTTTCTTTTATTACGCTTTGAGTTCCTCGAAATCGACTAATGTACGATAAAACGTCAGCTCATGTTCTGTTTCATCAAAGAATATTTTGTCCAACAATACATATACAATCCTTGGAATACTTTGGATCAATATTTGCAAATAGACCTGTTTTAATGACCCGTCGGAAGTTTATTCAATAAAACTCAGCTAATTTTGTTACAAAATAAAATTCATTGTTTAGGTTTGGTCTGCGTACTAAGTAAAAAACGCACAAATTTCATACACGTCTATATTCGGGAGAAACATAATCGTGAAAACAGGTGACGATCGCGATCGCCGCGAGCATTTATTTAATGTTCTGAGAGACGTAACAATGCAACTGCCAGGCTCAATTCACATTAGAGATGGCAGCGGCTACGGTTTGCGACAGTAAAACGGCGTGCAGTTTCAGTTACGCAGCATTTTAAACTTTATCTTCTTTGCTAAACTACCCAGTAAACTATAGCTAGCTATCTTGATAGATATGTGGCAAATAGTGATGGGTAATAATTGTGCGCATAACACGGTACCTATTGTTGTCTATGTATGTTATGTCATGTGTACCTATAAGTGTAATTTTAGGTGAACATTATTTATTTTTATGTATGAATGTATAAGATGCATGTGTAGTACCTATGTAAAATATGTATGGGATATAAAATAAGAAAGTCAGAAATAAAAAATCAGGATATTTTTATATCTATATATCTCTTTTTATTTCCATTATCATCACATTAACATTTACCGGATCAGTCCAGCCGTTCTCAAGTTATGAGTTTACCAAAGAACATCATTTAATTTTTATTTATATAGATTACCAGAATTTTAAATCGCAAGCGCAGATGCGCCGGTGTAAACTATTGCTCGCCATACTCATAACAAACATCATTATCGAACGCGTTACATCACTATTTGAGTCGGCAATCGAAGCGGGGTTGCGGGGCAGTGCGGGCGGTACATGTAACCTCGCGTCCCACGTCTTGTTCACCCCCGCGAAACGTTTTGAACTTTGAACTTAAAAGTATTGAAAATTGGCTTACCGGTGAAATATGATGTTAGAAAGAACAATTTGAATCTAATTTCTGTGAGCTCCGTTATACATTTTGGAATTCAATTGTAAAAACGTACACAATTGCCCATGATTTACTCAGTCTAAACCTAGGTACTGCAATTCTATCCTTATTTCTAGTGTTTATGTTGTGGTGGTCACTATTCACCTTGAATTTGTGCAGATTTTTACGAACATACATTGTATGTTCATAAATGTACAGAGAAGGTAAAGTTAATACATTAATTTGTTTAAAGACTTCTCTTAATGATTCGCGAGGACCCAACTCATAAATAGAGCGAACCGCCCGCTTTTGTAAAATAAAAATAGCTTCTATATCCGCGGCAGACCCCCACAGCAAAATGCCATATGACATTAAACTAATCGAGCCGTAGCTATATCCGTTAATTGCCTAATTTTACTAACCGCGTATGCAGCAGAACTAAGTTTTCCTGATAGAGCATCGATATGAGGTCCCCACTGCAACTTAGTCTATGCCTATACCTAGGAATACCGTCGCCTTGTCTGTGTTGAGTTTATCACTATTAAGCATTACGTTTGGCTCTACATGTCTAACATTGGGCAAAGAGAACTTTAAACATTTCGTCTTCGCGTTTAATAACAAGTTGTTGGCAGCGAACCAATTTGACACAATATCTAATACATTATTTACGTGTACTAGTTCACTATCCTTCCTATCTACCTTAAAGATTATCGATGTATCATCCGCAAAAAGTACAATGCACTTACACTTTGTACTGTGGTGTTATGTTGCTGATAATAATTATGTAATATATAAGTATAGTATATGATAGATAACGAGGTGCCCTTGCAGATTGCATTGCGTTGGCAACTCGAGTTTAGACGGACGTGTCGGGTCAAAGAAAATGTAAACATTTGTAGTATTTCAAGGTTTTAAAATCATCTGCGTATTTTATGTCGCTGATCTTCCGCCGTGTATTTTGTGCAGCGTGGGATTGTATAGAATTATGTTTACAAGATGGAAGATTGGCGAAGTATATTACGCAGATGCGTTTTTTGGACTAGTAGTCTAATAAATAACCAACGTCTATAAAAACAAAATTTCTATGTATTGCCTACAGCAGTTACACCCGCAATGAGATGCTAGCGGCTATCACGAACCGTTCACACGCGGAGGCGCTGGCGTCATTGCCACCGAATGTGCGCAGGCGCATACGTGCGCTGCGCACGCTTCAGAGGGAGTTCGTCGACATCGAAGCTAAGTTCTACAGCGAGGTGCATGCGCTGAAGTGCAAGTATGAGAAATTGTACAGGCCTATGTTTGAGAAGGTGAGTGTTTACAATATTTGTTGGTGTTGTGCCACCACCTAGCACTGTAGGTGTTTGCAAGAAATATGTATTGCCTATAAACATGTAAATTTTACTTGATAATAAAAAAATAGTTAAAACCTCACATTTCTCTTTCGTA
This sequence comes from Petrophora chlorosata, assembly GCA_951640565.1. Taxonomy (NCBI): domain Eukaryota; kingdom Metazoa; phylum Arthropoda; class Insecta; order Lepidoptera; family Geometridae; genus Petrophora; species Petrophora chlorosata. The sequence goes on along the minus strand of OX621203.1, from coordinate 7,133,699 downwards.
GATAAAACAATCCTTTATACCTTAGTATGTCTTAGTATTGGCGCAGTCAGTAGGATTGACTTCCTAGTGCTATTTATTATCATAGTGTTAAATTAATAAATCCCCGTCTCCTTTCATTGTTTAAAATACGTATATTTCTTCCTCAGCGCGCACTAATAGTCAACGGAGTTTACGAGCCTAGCGACGAAGAGTGCCTCAACCCGTGGCGCGATGAGAATGAAGAAGAAGAACTGGCAAAGGCCGTGCAGAGCGCAGCTATTACCGAGGGAAAGGAAGAGAAGAAGGAAGAAGACAAGCCTGCTGAGTAAGTAATAAATTACTGATCGATGGACAACCAGTAACTTGTACATTGGTAAGAGCCCATCCTAAAAGTAAATTAATGTAAAGAAAAATTTTATTCCAAATCCATAAAGATGGAATAACTGTGTTGTGATGATAAAAGGCATCAAAGAACGAATATGTAACAATTTTCATTGAAATTACTCCTCATGCTAACATTTTTAATTCACACTGTATAAAGCGTTATAAAATGGAAAATGTCTGGAAATTTGAATTGTTAAACTTAACTTATTTAGAATTGCTAGGCAGATCAAAAATACCTTGGATTATATCATAGAATAGGATCCCTATGATGACATAACTATCACCAAGCACTGAAGATTCATGATTAATCAAACATGCACTACCAACTGAGACCTTTCCCAACAGCTTCTTTACTTGTCCACCGTTTCTCTCTATTTCCTAACCTTGGGGGTATGTTTTCAGGCCCCCAATGGACCCCAATGTGAAGGGCATCCCAGACTTCTGGTATACAATCTTCAGGAACGTGTCCATGCTTGCGGAGATGATGCAGGAGCATGATGAACCTATTCTCAAGACCTTGCAGGATATTAAAGGTAAGAAATAAAATAATGTTCATAAAAATTCAGGTACATTTGGAACCCATCAAAATTTAGCAAAATTCTAACCTCTTGGATGCTAAGAAGTCTGCAATGAAAAATTGCAGAGCCAGGTTTTTTTTAATAAAATCAACAAGGTTACAAATTGTTGAGAAAAATTTAGGTTATTGTTGTTTAATTTAGACTGAAAATGATGACAGATCTATCACCAAGCACTGAAGAATCATGACGATCAAACATGCACTACCAACTGAAGTTCCTATCCTCAAAACTAAACCTTACTTGTGCAAATTAAATTCTAAAACCAATGACTCCATCCTCAGTGCAAATGTTTGAAGACCCCATTGGCTTCACCCTGGAGTTCCACTTTGCACCAAATGACTACTTCACAAACACCATTCTCACAAAAGAATATTCAATGAAATGTAAACCTGATGAGGAGAACCCCCTTGAGTTTGAAGGACCTGAGATCTACTCCTGCAAGGTTTGTAAATCTAAATTTTTTTTAGTGTAGAGCTGTAATGTTTTTGCTGACTTTTGATGTCATCTCTTAATAATTGCATTTTAGTGGCATAGACACCATGTTAAAATAAATTGAAAATTGTTCTGCCAAACACATAAGTATTTTTCTTTGTTAAAAAAGCAACCTAGACAAATTCTACGAATTTTGTGGACATGATGACATAACTATCACCAAGCACTGATTGCTATGATTAATCAAACATGCACTACCAACTGAAGATCCACAGCAAAAGACCTCGCCTCTAAAGAAAAAGCTTTTATTTCACATCTGTTTGAACCCTTTTAATCTTATCAGGGCTGTGAAATCAACTGGAAAAAAGGCAAGAATGTGACTGTGAAGACAATAAAGAAGAAGCAGAAGCACAAGTCCCGTGGATCAGTGCGCACCGTCACTAAGTCGGTCCAGGCTGATTCCTTCTTCAACTTTTTCTCTCCTCCGACCATGCCCGAGGACCCTAACTCCACCCTCGCTTCGGACATCCAGGTAAGAACATCTACCATGTAATTATTTTTTGTGTTAAGTGGACATGATGACATAACTATCACCAAGCACTGATTGCTATGATTAATCAAACATGCACTACCAACTGAAGATCCACTATAATAAAAAATACAAAGGCTAAAAACCGAATGAGTTTTACTAGGTATAACTTGTTGATTTTGCTTGCAGTCTGCATGTCATGATAGGTGACTATCATGACTTGCAGCTTATGGATTTACCTTTATTTATAATCCTCTACCTCAGTGTTCTATTTCTTTTATGTTTTTCTAAGAAAAGTAATGTTCATTTTAATCGGTAATATCGTGAATAGAGTATCGATATTATAACATTGCCAATACAATAGGGGATCGGACAACTTTTCGGAAAGTGTTTTAAATTAACTACAATGAATATATATAGCCAAGAAAAATACTATTTTAATTAAATTACGCTCTAAACTATGTTTAAATATTATGTTTCAAATATTGCCGCGCTAAAGGTCACCTCAAAACTTGTGACGTCATATGAAGGTAAAAACGACAAACTTTTCAAAATAAAACTTGCAAAGAGATTTCAATACGTTTTGTGAAGTTTGGGGACTATATTGTCCAATGGAACGAAAAAATTAGCAACAATACATTTTATTAAAAGCAAAAACGTAAAATAAACACAAGCTTGACTCACGGCATTTGCCTTCATATGACGTCATGCGCTGTGATTGTTGTTTCGTTTGAGATGAACAACAGATTAAAAGTGTCAGAATTATTAGAATTTATTTATTGATTTAAAAATATAAAACATTATTATTTCACAAAAATATTGATTGAATGATCTTTCTTGTTCGACGAACATTCGTTCTAACTACATTTTAGATTTTTTCTCGATTACTGTCCGATCCCCTTTTATCGACATACTGGGAATACAGCGATTTTCTTTTCCGTAACAAATTGTATGATGTAAGTAATTTTCCATAGTAAATAATAATATAAGTTGTTTATGAATGTGCTTAATTATTTTCCATTACTGCAAAAAAATATCGATAAAAGGACATAAGTATCATCGAATGAATAGAAAGAGGGAAGATAGACCTTTGCTCAGTGTGACGACCCTAGCCGAAATAATATCAATAAAAGTTATATCAAAAATCGATAATTCTATCGATATTTAATAGCAACACTATTCCCAGGCGCTGCTGATCGCGGACTCCGACATCGGTCACTACATCCGCGAGCGCGTGGTGTCGCGCGCCGTGCTGCTGTACACGGGCGAGGGGCTCGACGATGAAGACGACGATGACTACGAGGAAGAGGTCAGTGCACACTACTACTAGCGAGCGTTTAACTCACACCACTGAGTCGGAAGCTACGCTGGAGCGGCGCTTGCGCATGCGATGAGCGAGATAAACAAATGCATTACTTGTGGTAGGTCTCTCGCATACAGTGGCGTAGCTACCGGAGGGCTAGACGGGGCAGAGTCCCGGGGCCCCAAGCCCAGGGAGCCCCTCGGACTCTGACTTACAAACTATAACTAGGAAATATGCATGTGTTGTCGAAAAATCTGGAAAGTACTTTTTACGATAGATTGCTCCTGTAAAGATTTAGTAGTGATATAATTATTATTATTAATTGCGTAGTTTTGTGTATTTCAATGTTTCTTTTTCTTATTTTTGGAGAAACGGAACGTAATCGCAAAACGTTTGAGTATGAGTATCTGACGCTACGCGCCTCGCTGCTTGTTTATCAATTTTGGACATAGAGCCCGTTCTATTGGTAAATTATTGACACACACATGTAGCATAGATGGACCAATGAGGAGATCCTAGGTCCCCACCGTTTGACGTCACTTGCAAATGGCGCGTTTATGTTGATTTAAATTGATCCAAATTTTCATTTATTTTATTGAAGAGTGATGCCGTAAAATTTTTAAACATTTTTTTTCATTAATAGTATTCAATAATGAATCGATACATGCATTAAAAAAAATACATGCATATTCCTGAAAATTTCTCCCACATTCGGGATATAAATAAACCAGAGTTCGGAACGCGACGAATACGAAACAAACTATTTGAAATAGTTGAGTTGGGGCCCTAGTTTATTTTTTGCCCCAGGGCCTTTAGTTACCTAGCTACGCCACTGCTCGTACGACTTCCCGTCACAGCTTTGTCAGTTATTCAGCCGCCAAGCAGTAGTGCGCAAGCATTACTGTGTTCCGGTTAAAATTACTGGGCATATGAGATTTAATATCTGATGTCTCGGTGCGATGAGCGCAATGAAGTGCTAAACAGTTCTTTTTATGCTGTTAAAAGTTCTGGGTGGCATATGGCACTGCAATTGTAATGCGCAGGCGTAGTGCTTGAATCGCAGCTTCTTCACGCCTTCCGCTCCTGTAGGTCACACACTCTCGTCTCGCCAGCGTGGCTTTCGCCTTAAGATTAGAACCATACACGCTACATTTAGCATGTTCGAAGATTTTGCTATTGAGTATCAAAGTCGCGCGTTTTAGCGAATGCTACTTTAGCATTCACGTAGCACACGTTTAGCATGTAGTTTTTTCGGAAACTAGATAGATAGATAAACGCTTTACTGAAAACATTAAATTAAAGACATTACATAAAAACAATTAAAGAATGTGTTACAATGGGCGGCCTTATCGCTAAAAGCGATCTCTTCCAGGCAACCTTTGGATGGAGAGGAATTATCAAAATGTTAAAGACGGGGATGGAAGGTCTACAATAATAATAACAACATAAAATGTCAATAAAATAAACTAAGTACAATACAATAGCAACATTCTAAATGCCTACATATAAACACTAATATAAACTAGATGCTAAACGTAGCACTCAGTGATCGAATCGTTCGCCAATAAAAGTAGCGTATGTGGTTTTTCCCTTGACGACGAAACGCCCGAGCGACCGGCTGCAGTCTAATAGCGACCGCGGCGCTCGCGTCGGTCGTTTAACCGACCGGTCTGGGTCAAACGCCCGAATAGATATTAGGTATTCACGTTACCTAAAAAATCCACCGCCTGTCAGTTTTTTTGGCTCTACGAGAAGTGTAGTATGTTTGTATGTCATCTCACCTCTTGACATCTATGGATTTATATTTAACAAGATATATAACGTGCTTAGGTTGTATTTAAACTAATATGGTCGATGTCATACCACCGGAAGGATATAAAAATTCCCGTTTAACTCAACTATATCTGACTATAAATCCTTTCTTTGCACTTTATATATGTAACTATATTTTGACTTGCTTGTGGGCTGGGAAGCTTATGTTTTGGAAAAGTCCAAATTTGAAAATAATTTGTTCAAAAGTTTGTACTACAGGCAGGTCAAAGGTTGCGTTTCTATTATTGGAAGTATAGCTTCGATGTGCAACATTTAGCTGTTAAATCTTTGTCGTCATTTATTTTGATAACTTATTGTCACAAAGTATTACCAATTAATAATGAACTCTATTTGCATACCTGGACAGTGAATTCTACAGCCATCTTAGTGTTCCGTAGTCGTTACCCGCATGGTAGATATGCTTGCTTAGTTTCCTTTTTATTTAGTTGCCTTCCCAACAGACGAAGGTACAGTATTCTAGAATTTTGTTTTTGTTCGAACTCCCGTCGCAAAACGTTCCGGATATAGTGTATCTACGTCTGAGGCGAGGCTCTGGGACGCAACAGCACCCAAACGCGGTATGTTATGGTTTCAGGAGGATTCGTATTCTGACGAAGACTCGGGAACGGAGGAAGTTTCGGACGCGGAAGATTGATGCTACAAGTCCGCAAGCCCCTAGTGTTACATAGCCTCCCGAGGCGGTCCCACGCCACCGAGCGCAGTCCTATCTCATTGTTCTTGGCGTAGGACTACTGCAGCCGTGCCTTTTCTATCGCGATCATATCCAGCTCATATCTTTTGTTTTTTTATTACCAAATATTTGTACTTTCGCCAAGCGAAACGACGATATGACGAGTACTCCTGCGACACGTCAATTCTAATTCGTTAGTATTTGTATGCTAGATGTTGTTGAAATTTTCTTATTTTTTTGTCCCGTTCTATGCATGGTTTATCCTTTGTCCTGATAAATTTGTTTTAGAAACTTATTGAATTGTGCTTTCGATGAGTTATATTTTAGAATTAAAAGCGAGAAGTGGTGCCTATGCATTGTATGAATAATTAATGCATGTTAACTCGTTAGATATGTCCGTTACGATATCTATATTGCATTTCTAGATTAGTTTTACATAGTCTCGTTTTTATTTATTATTATATTTACAGTTATTATAGCGTGTATTTTTGTTTACGAATTTTACATGTTCGTTTGTGTACTTTGAAATTTCTTGTGATATTAATGTTCTCTAAGTCTATTATGAATATTTTTCTACTTAATAAAATTTAAGTACTGTCATTCCAACGAATGGATACGCTCGGTCGTCAAATTATAAAATAATACTGGCCATAGAAATACTCGTATCGAATCTCGTAGTGCCAAAATGCATTTCCACATCACCTCTCGAATGTTAACTGTGATCTTTCTGATAACTATGTGTTTTTATAAAACTTGACAATAGCTAGGTCTCAGTATAGATGTATATTTTTTATATATGTAACTTTCTATTGAAGTTAACGAATAGCAGCTCGTCAGGTAACTTACGTATCGGTAATGGCTTAACTCTGGCATTGTGTCTTTATGGTGACATTAAAATTGTATGCTTTTTATACAATTATTTTTTTATCCTTATTTGCATGCTAAAATGAAAACGCAGATGGTTGAAGAATTCACGATCCACGAGGTAATTAGAACGCGTCCGATGCTCGTAGTATACAGTGCGCGCCACGGAACTAGAAACTGGCGATATTGTTTTGTTATATTCGGTGCGGGGGTGACGTATCGATGAGCCTCTGCGCAAGAGCATTCGTCTCCCCGTTGCCATTCTGCGCAGTGCTATCACCCGCGCCTCATATTTCGGACTTATAAGGCCCGCGCAGGTTTAAGTTACGTGGCGCGCTCTATAGTTGTGTCCTGACGGTTTGTTGGCGTTTGTCAGGAGGAGGAGGAATGCTCCACGGAGGAAAGCGAGGACGAAGCGCCAGCGCCGCGGCGGCGCGGGAAGAAGCCGGGCAAGGCTGCGCACGCACCGGCTGACAACCCCGCCGAGTGCAAGCAACAGTAGCGCCGCCCCCGCGACCCTCTTCCACTGGAAACTACGCGCGGATAACATCAAATGTTAGGCTAGGGTAATATTGGAATCGTACGTTTGCCGTGACTGAAGTTTGCTACGGCGACTGACTGACTGATCATAGATCGTGTTTCTTGACGCTATCGTTTTAACCTCGCAGCAAACTCGCAATTCGTCAATGAAGCTTCACATTCCTATGTACGTTTTTTGTATTTACGAAAATAATTAAATAATAATGAATGTGTTATGGAATGTCGTTTTGAAGAAATCCGCCTTTTGCCGTCTCGTTGTTTTATTGTCCGTTAACTCTTGGGTGGTGCTCCGAGCTCTGATATAGCTGGCTAGGTTTGGAATTGTGATGTTACACTGTCTGTTTGAAAACAGCTATCTAATTGAGTCTAAAAGACGGTATTATTATTGTTAAATTTGTTTTGCTCGCTTTCAGTCACATGTTAGGCCAATTATGAAATTGTATAAGTAATGGCTATACTCTAATTTTTAGACGTAGGGTTGTGTTAGGCTACTTGTCCTTTATAATTGTTCCGGCAGACCAGGCAGAGCAAAAGGCTAAATGTTTAACACCAGTGGATTTATATGAAATAACATTGGTATATAGAGATAAGCTGCATTACTTACACCAATCTGTAGGTTATTTGTACACACAACATTTTTAAAATAAATACAATGATGACATATTTTGGATTTATTTTTATTTCCGCAACCTGCAAGAGTAGGTAGGCGCTGTATCACGCTATAGTACCTAGATACCTCACCAAAGAATTAATAAATTTCTTAACATAGGCAAAAAAATATGCTAAAACAGGTAGTAGGTTAGTACCTAAAAACCAATGATTAAGAAAAATGTTTTATTGAAATGTACTTAGTATAATGAAATACACTTATCAACCAATTTACTTGGTGTCTGCTGTGACAGATTCCACTTTGGGTTTATCAAGGTCAGCATCTAGTTCTTCCTTGACATACGGCACATACGTGTCCTCGATGCGAGGCTTCTTTGCAAGGGTATCGGACTCATCGTCATGTGTTCGTTTTACCTGAGAAATAGAAGTGCTCAAATACTATTAAATGAATAATATATAAACTGGGTTTACAAATCAATCATGATGTCAAGGAAGTAATTTGAGTGTAAGGTGTATCTTCATCATCAGCCTATTACGTTCCTACTGCTGGGACTCAGGCCTTCCCTCGTAGAGAGAGCATGGGCCATGACCCACCACGCTGGCCCAGTGTGGGTTGGTGGAAGTCACATGTCTTTGAATTTTTGTGATCAATTCTTGGACATGCCGGTTTCCTCACGATGTTTTCCTTCACCGTTTTAGAGGGAGTGTTAAATCCGCACATAACTTAAAGTCAGTGGTGCAGGGCCAGTGGGATTCGAACTCTGGTGCGTCAGATCGAAAGTCGCATGTGCTCCCACTGAGCCACACTCGCTCAAAGGAAGGTGTATACCAGCATGTATACACAGGACACAATAAAATATAAATTAATAAATTAATTAGCAAAAATTCTAAATTCAATATGAATATTCAAAATAAAATAATAAAATATTCAATGTCAAAATTATAACAATCACAGTTATTATGAATCAAAAAATGTCATAAATTCATCAAAATATATATATATAATATTTGCTTGATAAGCCAGCGTTTTAGTCGTGTTTTGAAGCAAGTCATGCTGGGAGCTGCGATGATATCGGTGGGAAGCCTATTGTAGACTCTTGGACCCATTACATGAGTCAGTTTACAGGACTTAGCGAGGAAGCACGGTATTCCTGTGTTATTATTATTATAATCATAAATAGTATACATATACAGTGTATGGCACAACCATTGAGGAATGAGACCTCAATGGGCACAACTTTTTCATACCTGTGTGGGTTTCTCCAAAGGTGCATCTTTGTCAATGGATGCACATGTGTCAGTTTCACCATTCAAGTATGTCAATAATTCCTTACGATTTGGTCGGCGCACAGCCGGTTTGTTGTCAGCCTGGAAAAAAATATTAGGTACTTATAGTAACTTTTTCACCTCATCACATGACACATTTTAAAACGAGCTTAGGTATCAGTGTTCTACATACCGCAGCCTGCCTGCAATACACTGGATGTGCCAAGTCGATATTTTTCAGAAAATAAAGAACCAATCCTCGTGAAATATCAAAGTGGTCTAATACAATATAATTAGCTATGATTATATATTTTGTGTATTTAATACATTACTTAACCCTTATTCTTGTTTGAAACTTTGAAATTATCCGTTTTGAAATACCTTGAAATGTATAAAATAAAATAAATACTTATATCAATAAAGCTACATTATTTGTGCGTTGGGATTCGCAAAATAATGGGCGATTCGGCAATCTAATAATATTGAACACAAGAAAATCGGCAATAGGGAAGTCGGGATATATAGCAGTTTTGTCCCAAAATATATTATTATATACATCTTATATTTGATAATGTAAATAGATTTTCACATGCCAACACATGGCAAAGTAGAAGGACGTATTATATATTTAACATCATTATATACTGTGCTTCCGTGAAATATATTAATTTTATATATCATATGATGTATTTTTCGCTAGTGACATTTCTGTATTTAGTAACCTAACCATGTTTAGCATATCGCATCATTCCCTTTGTTTGTATAGTTATGATAGCGATATTGGTGTCCCTGTAAATTGTAGATCGTTAGTTTATATTGTGAATTGTTTGTTACGAAAATACACTCGAGAGCAATGAATCCGGGTCACTTAAAGAATGTTAAAAATCTCGGAAACTAAAAATGATAGGTTAATGCAATAAATTGTATTTAATAGACAATGTAATACTCCTTAAATGAAAGTAAAAAAAATATGAGTCACCATACATTTTATTAACACAAAATTACATAAAGAAAAAAACTGCTGATCTCTCCTTAAAACAAAAATAGGAAACATGAAATTTTTGGACTTTATTACGATTTTCTTGAATTTTAATACTTCGTATTGCCTCCTCGTGCTTCCATTACTGCGTTTACGCGGTTTGGCATGCTGTACACCAAGTTCCTTATACGATTTTGGGGAATATTCTCCCATTCCTCTGTGAGAGCAATTTTGAGCTCACGAAGCGTGATTGGGGGAGGGTTTCGTTGTTTTACGCATCTGCCTAGCTCGTCCCAAGCATGCTCGATCGGGTTGATATCCGGGCTGCGCGCTGGCCACTCCATACGAGTAATGTTCATCTCTTGAAGGTAGTCATTCACAATCCTACCTGTATGAGGTCGGGCATTGTCATGCATAAATATAGCATCCTCACCTAAATTGACCATAAATGGACCAACGTGATCATTGAGGATTTCTTCCACATATCTTACGCTAGTTAAAGAGCCGTTTTCTATGATCACCAGCTCTGTGCGACTTTCAGAAGAAATTCCGGCCCACACAAGTACAGACCCACCACCGTAGGCTACTTTTTCTTCGATGCATGCTTGCTTGAATCTTTCCCCTGGTCTTCGATACACTCTGTGTCTTCCATCGTGCTTGTAGAGCATACATTTTGATTCGTCGGAGAACATAACTTTTGACCAATCTTCAATACTCCAATTTACGTGGCTCTGGGCATATCTTAGTCTCGAAATACGATGCCCACGCTCCAGTTTAGGGCCGTTTGCAGGTCTAAGGGGTTTTAAGTTAGATTCAGCAAGCCGACGTCTTACTGTCCATGCACTTGGGTTACTTCCTCCGAGGCGTCGAAACTGATTGGTGAGTTCAGTTCCTGTGAGAAAGCGATTTCGAAGCATGGTGTTCACCAAGTATCGGTCTTCTCGTGCTGTGGTACACCTGGTTCTGCCCGTTCCTGGTCTGCGTAGGTTAGAACCAGTTTCTTCGTAACGTCGGAGAACTCTTTGTACTGTTGACAGCGACACACCGACAGTCCTGGCTGTATCGCGCTGACTCCGGCCGGTTTCCAGCATTGTAAGTATTCTGGTGCATTCTTCAGGCGTAAGCGACATAATTTCAGCTTGAATAATGAATATAGAGCACTATCAACATGGTTTATGTACCCACATAAATGACAGATTACAAACAAAAGCAAAACCAAATGCTGTAATTTCGTAGTTCCATCTTCGAAAGTGGCCCTTTTTCAAATTTGATTTTTTTATGATATAACTTTACAATAACTAAGAAGTTTTAATACCTTCATTTAAGGAGTATTACATTGTCTATTAAATACAATTTATTGCATTAACCTAGCATTTTTAGTTTCCGAGATTTTTAGGATTCTTTAAGTGACCCGGATTCATTGCTCTCGAGTGTATATTATATATTTTGTATGTCTATATAAATATTTCTTTGAATCAAGGCTTCTTTAAATAATATGGAATGCAGATTTATGTGTAAATTTAACTTTTTGTTACAAGAAAAGCATACCTAATCTGTTTTGAACGTAACTTTTATTTTAATATGGTTCAAAATAATTATAATAAAATAAAATTGTATTGCTTATATAGACAGAAATCTGAAATATATTGAAGACTTTCTAGCTGATATATCTCCCCAAGTAAAATCTGATAATTACCTTAAAGAGAATATACGGAACCATATGCGTGTAACAAAACGCACTTCATCACTTATTTTAATATAATATAATAAACGTAACTTAGAAAAAAATATAATAAATAAAATTGAATTGTTCAAAATTATCACAGTATTACAATATATTTCAAACCTCACACGCATGTGTGCATGGGTTGTCACAAAACGTATAATAATAATAGGGGATCGGACAACTTTTCAGAAAGTGTTTTAAATTAACTATGTACTATGAATATATATAGCCATGAAAAATACTATTTTAATTAAATAACGATCTAAAAGTACCTAAAACTATGTTTAAATATTATGTTTCAAATATTGCCGCGCAAAAGGTCACCTCAAAACTTGTGATGTCATATGTAGGTAGAAAACGACAAAGTCTTCGAAATAAAAGTAGTACTTGCAAAGAGATTCTAATATGTTTTGTGAAGTTTGGGGACTATATTGTGGTAACGGAACGAAAAAATTAGCAAAAATACATTTTATGAAAAGCAAAAACGTAAAATAAACACAAGTTTGACTCACGGCATTTGCCTACAAATGACGTCATGAGCTGTGATTGTTGTTTCGTTTGAGATGAAGAACAGATTAAAAATGTCAGAATTATTTTTTGATTTAGAAATATAAATCATTATTATTTCACAAAAATATTGATTGAATGATCTTTCTGGTTCGACGAACATTCGTACTAACTACATTTTAGATTTTTTCTCGATTACTGTCCGATCCCCTATTACCCACTTTTATTGTTCAATCCACTGCCACTGGCCCGGCACCACTGACTTTCTTAAGTTATGTGCGGATTCGCTCTAAAAACGGTGAAGGGAAACATCGTGAGGAAACCGGTATGTTCAAGAATTAATCACAAAAATTCAAGGACATGTGACATCCGCCAACCCGAACTGGGCCAGCGTGGTGGCATCATCATCAGCCCAGCAATGGGGACTTGATGGGCTGGTGATGATAATTGTTCAATATTCGAGAGTTTCGCGAAACGTTTGAGCCAAGCAATTGTTTATCCAATTGAGCTTTTAATTTATCGTTTGATAGAGTAGGTAATGTTTTCGCAACAAATGTCATAATGTAACTGAGACGTTAGATTAATTTTAAGACAATATGGTGCTAACACATTCAGACTGAACCACTCGTGGCTCAAATTTTGTATGAATATACAATTCGCTGTTGTTGTTACTTTAATACGTGGTTTAAAAATAACGCGGTTTAATTGATGTTGAGTTTCGCTCTGACCCATTTCAAATAATATATTGTACATAATAATTTATTCAGGAAAGTACTAGGTACTGATTATTATTGTACGTCAAATAAAATCGACAGCTTCGTAAGTTGAATTCCGATTTGAAAGATGCAATCAGTGAAGCGGTAGTTTAATAAACTCCAGTTAATTTGTATAATAGAGAAATAAACTAATAGGTAATTTTAACTTTTTAGAAATAAAAGTAGTACTTGCAAAGAGATTCTAATACGTTTTGTGAAGTTTGGGGACTATATTGTAGTAACGGAACGAAAAAATTAGCAAAATTACATTTTATGAAAAGCAAAAACGTAAAATAAACACAAGTTAGTTTATACCGATTACTTATAATAAGAAAGGGAAATACCCACCATGGTTCAATAAATCTATGTTAAGACTATTAAGAGAAAAAAATAACTTGCGTTCTAGGTTTAAGAAATATAAAAATCCTATGGACGCGATTGAATTTAAATTACTTAACAAGCGATGCGAAATTCTAGCAGGAAAACTGTATAATCATTATGTTGAAACAATTGAGCAAAGAATAAGTAAAAATCCCAAATATTTTTGGTCATATATTAAATCAAAACGAGATGAAAGCAATTCATATCCAAGCACCATGACTGATGGAGAGAGTCACAAATCAGACGGTCTAGGTATCTGTAACCTTTTTGCAAACTCGTTTCTTAAATCATACAGCGATAAGATTTCCAACAGCCAAACGAATAATACAACATCGAATTGTTATTTTAATGAAATAGCGAAAAATGGCTTCAGCTTTGGAGACTTGCATATACCTCAAGAGTATATATTGGAAAAACTTAAAACTCTAGACGCTTCGAAAGGGGCAGGTCCTGATGGTATACCACCAATTTTTATTAGAAATTGCGCTGTTAACTTGTTAGTGCCTCTTTATTATATCTTTAACAAATCGTTAATTACCGGAATCTTTCCGACTGAATGGAAACTAGCCAGAGTAGTTACGATTTATAAAGCCGGAGATAAAAATTCACAACTTGCACAAATTTGGTCACATTTGTCGAGGGACTTGCTGAAGCTATGGATAAGCATGAGGAAGTTGATGTGATTTATACAGACTTCAGCAAGGCTTTTGACAAGGTTCCGCACTCGATACTAATAGAGAAGCTTACTATCTATGGGTTCACCGGAAATTTTATCAATTGGATGCAATCTTATTTGACAGGCCGTTTCATTTCAGTTGTTGTTAATGGATACCAATCAGACTTACATCAAACTATATCAGGTGTGCCACAGGGTTCCCATTTGGGACCTATTCTATTTAATATATTTATTAATGATATGCCCAACTGCCTAGTGGCATCTAAACCATTTCTCTTTGCGGATGATTTGAAAATCTCCCGCAAAATCAATTCAGAGTTGGACGTTTCCATATTGCAGCGAGATTTAGATAGGTTATACCAATGGTGCTGCATCAACGGTATGGATCTTAATAAAGATAAATGTTTTTTCATAAAGTTCACACGAAAACTGAATATTGTCACGTCAAAATATTTTATAGGCGGGAAGCGTGTACACGAAGTTGACAGTGTCAGAGATCTGGGCGTTATTTTGGACAAAAAAATTACATTTATACCCCACATAGATAATGTGGTTAAAAAGGCATCTAATATGTTAGGGTTTATTATTAGAAATAGCAGAATGTTTAAAAATTATCGCTGTAGAATACTCTTGTATAACACATTAGTTCGTAGTGTCCTAGAATATTGTACTGTCGTGTGGAGACCTCATTATGCCACTCATATACTCAGGATAGAACGAGTGCAAAAAAGGTTCTTATGGCACTTATCCTACGCTGCCAAAATTCGCGGAAAAAAACTATCGTACAATGAAAAACTAAATTATTTCAATATGTCTTCTCTTGAAAAGCGTAGAAATTTATTAGACTTAACATTTTTATACAAAGTGCTCAATAACCATATAGACTGTCCTCAGTTACTACAAAGTTTTAATTTTAGGATACCCCGTAGAATACCACGTCAACCTCTGTCATTACTTGTTCCCCCTTCTCGCACAACAGTCTATGGCAGTAACTCCCCGATTCCTAGACTGTGCAGGACACTGAACACGTGGTTCGGAAACGAACCTGTTGATGTTTTCTCAATCAAGCTGTACCAATTTCGTGAGCATTTGTTCACGAAAATAGCAAATTAACTGTAAAAACTCACTATCAAACTTATAGGTAAGAAAAATGATGTGACCTGGATACCCGATACCACCATCGCTGGTGGAAGCTTCACATAATTTTTCTTACTTACTGTATTTAGAGCGAACTATTTTCTGTTTTTTATGTTATATATTCTATGTTACTTTACACGTGAACGCTGTGTTTACCTGTTATTGGTAGTGCATTTAGCCTTATTTAATTTTAAGAAATCTTTGTCTTTAGAATAAGAAACAACTTAACTACTGTTGGTGAACCAAATAAAGAAAATAAATAAATAAAGTTTACTCACGGCATTTGCCTACAAATGACGTCATGAGCTGTGATTGTTGTTTCGTTTGAGATGAAGAACAGATTTAAAATGTCAGAATTATTTTTTGATTTAGAAATATAAATCATTATTATTTCACAAAAATATTGATTGAATGATCTTTCTGGTTCGACGAACATTCGTACTAACTACATTTTAGATTTTTTCTCGATTACTGTCCGATCCCCTATTACCCACTTGTATTGTTCAATCCACTGCCGCTGGCCCGGCACCAATGACTTTCTTAAGTTATGTGCGGATTTAACATTCGCTCTAAAAACGGTAAAGGGAAACATCGTGAGGAAACCGGCATGTTCAAGAATTAATCACAAAAATTCAAGGACATGTGACATCCGCCAACCCGAACTGGGCCAGCGTGGTGGCATCATCATCAGCCCAGCAATGGGGACTTAATGGGCTGATGATGATAATTGTTCAATATTCGAGAGTTTCGCGAAACGTTTGAGCCAAGCAATTGTTTATCCAATTGAGCTTTTAATGTATCGTTTGATAGAGTAGGTAATGTTTTCGCAACAAATGTCATAATGTAACTGAGACGTTAGATTAATTTTAAGACAATATGGTGCTAACACATTCAGTCTGAACCACTCGTGGCTCAAATTTTGTATGAATTTACAATTCGCTGTTGTTGTTACTTTAATACGTGGTTTAAAAATAACGCGGTTTTATTGATATTGAGTTTCGCTCTGACCCATTTCAAATAATATATTGTACATAATAATTTATTCAGGAAAGTACTAGGTACTGACTATTATTGTACGTAAATAAAATCGACAGCTTCATAAGTTGAATTCCGATTTGAAAGATGCAATAAGTGAAGCGGTAGTTTAATAAACTCCAGTTAATTTGTATAATAGAGAAATAAACTAATAGGTAATTTTAACTTTTTAGAAAGTTAAAATTACCTATTAAAATACCTAACCTAAATACCTAAATTACCTATAAATTATTTTTTTTTATTTTTAATTACCTAAATTAAAATTCTGGTTTAGACCAGAATTTTAATTTGTTTTTAACTATATTTTCCTATACAAAAGAAATAGCGCTTGTAGCGCGGCTCACCTAACCGTTGTTGATACGCTAGGTTAAGCAACGTCGCTTCGGTCACCACTTGGTTGGGAGACGGTTTGTGTGGTATTTACATCTGAGCTCTAACGTGGCTTCGGATGGCGCGTAAAGCCGTCGGTTGTTTTCTTAGGACAACAGTAGTTACGCCATGTCGGAGGCCCTAGGGCTATCTATAACTCCGACACCAGGGTTGACCACACACCCAAACTAGAGCGCGTTGCATTTATTTCTACGACGGTACTTGGGGATTGGGAGACTTCCCGGTTGTATTAAATGCAATAAGTATTTGTACTTACTTAAAAGTAGTGTTTACATAGTACAAAGACTACTTATTTGACAAGTGGGACCTACAGCCATAATACACTTGTCGTTATTGAGATACCTAGTATGTTTTAAGGTTTTTAGCTAATAATTTGGTCTACTTTATGGTTAAAGTGCACGTTTCCTTATTTCCTAGATAAAGTATGTGTTGAATTACCCAAATGTTACTTGTACTTGCACATTAGCGTTGAATTTTCCTTTACTGAAGGCCACAAAGTAGACCCTAGGTTTAAATCGAAATGTATTATTTATAGACCCCAGATCTGTCCGCGTTGTAATAAAAGACAAATCGTGATAAATACATTGTTACATCTTTTGAAAGTTGAATAAATCGATTACTTATATGGAGTTGTTGACTTTTTTATTCGTAAATCCTCTAATTCATAGCAAAGCTGCTGGAAGATGGAAAGGCAGGTGAAAGAGAATAGTAGCACAGATGGGCCATTTTATTTACTTTATATTTGTATTGGTTGCAACTATTTACCTTCAGTAAAATAACAGTGACGTTTCGCTAGACTTTTGGCGGCAAGTTTCAACAAGTGTTTGATAAAGAAGTACTTTAAAATATAAGCACGTATTATTATAAATCAATTATATGGACATAATGTATTTTTTCTGAATTTAGGTTATAAAACAACCGAAGTCGTTCCGCCCCTCAGAGCGAGGTGGAAAGACATTCGCACTCTAAGCAGAGTGTAGGTATTGAACGCGTCCCAACCATGCCCCAAAGGCCAACACATGTCTTGACGTCGCGGTATATTCGTAACTAGCAAAGATAACTCAGAGACTTTGAAAGAGATATACTTTAGTTGAGAATGAGGGTCAACAGCAACAAGCCGGACCCTCTCCTAGTGCTTCAATAAAGTGGTGGAACTTTATTCAAGTTTTCCATGGACTTTTTGGGAGAACATAAAAAGCAATGTTTCTCTATTTTGTTTCATTTGCCTACACTCGTGCACGTTTACGAACACATAACGGTTAATATTCCACCGATATTAAACATGATCACTCGAAATAACACTTGATTGGAAAATAAAACAAAATCGAACTGTATCACTTTTTACATCCCGCCAAAAAGTCCTTAAACTATCAAATAAAAACTACTTAAGACATGGCGGTATGGTCCTCTAGAGACTAGCCTGCCCTAAAGGGCGAAATTTAAAAAAAAATTGCTGTCTTGACATTGACAAAACGTACGAGTCAATTGTCAAACCTAACCAATTAATCGCTGTACGTGCCAGCGCCAGCCCGCCAAACAAAACATAACTAGGGATATGGTATCGAAACAAAAGTATCGATACTGTACTCATGAGTAGTATCCTCAGATAAAGTATCCAGCCTGGATTGGTGACGCGCACTCATTCCCATTACAAAAAGTCTGTCATTTTCGGTGGGGGACGAGGAAACGCACACAAATAAATGATCACCACTAACGCATTTTTCAATCACGTCGCTATGCACGCACACAATAAAAGAAGTTAACACTAGCTTAAACTTTACACACACAATCACATTCACACAGAGAGACGTTCTATCGGTACACGATATTTAAACGTCAATCACGTAAACAACTTCATGCTTGATACTATCGATATTGTGTTATCGATAAACTCTGCTAAAGCATGGAAGACACATAAAAATAAAAAAAACAGAATTCTTAAATGACATGTGACTGTTTGTTTTTTTCCTGTCCTGCTGCACATGTGTATGTGCATTGTTTGTTGTGTGCAGTTTTGTCAAAAATAAATTGTTTCTTTCTTTCTTACATATTCTGTTGCTCAAGAGAATCAAAGTAATAACTATCAAAGTTAGTTCGAAAGTTCTTTATTATTTTTTGGCATCACAAACGCACTTATGAACGTTAATTATTACAATGACTAAACAAACATAAAATATACTATATTTTATGTTTGTTTTTGACAATGTTATGTTTTTGTATATGCCAGATGGCTACTTGGCAGAAGCAGAATGTTCCATGCATCTTTGTCTTTTATGTGATTACTAACGATAATGATAGTCTATGTAATTACTATAGGCGATGATTTAAAATTAAACTTGCAATAACGTGAAATAACGTTGCAAGAACTATTGCTGTATGTACGATGGAAGCATCGCACATTGCGCGCGGTCAGCAGTTTACGCCTGCATGCCACATTTCATGTATCGCGTCATCAGTTAACGATCGGACACCATTCATTCCGCGTGGGCTCAATCATTACCATTTACATTAACCAGTTTAGACCTAGTTTTGGGGAAATAAATTAACAGTTTTTTTAAAACTTATTTTAGATAATTTTAATGTTGGTACGGAACCCTGTTTTAATTTCCTTGTGTTGTTAGACCGTGGTATAAAGCAATTATTTTCAAAAGGTTCTGAACAAATTGTGCTGGTACGCTTAGGAACCCACGATACATCATTTCCACAAGCTTGAATCTAGGCAGCCCGACTACCAGGTTCTTTTGGAAATCTGCCAAATAAAAGTGTAATACAACAATTGTATTTTTATCGACATATTTTTAAACATATTGATTTTATCGATATCTAAATTGGTTCTATCCCAGCACTAATTTCACTCCGGTTTCTTGACTGTGTTGCTAACGTTCAAATAATATAAGTGCCTATTTTCGATTAGGTCATTCTCATTAGTTACTCATTATAGTAGATTTTTCCCGCGACTTCGCCTGCGTAGACGACAGACAATATAGTCGTTTTTTAAAAGACCATTTTCACAAGACCTCCCATATATATGAGAGCGCCAACCACCAACCCAGCCGGTTTTGATGTATACAAGTGCAGCAAAATTTTTAAATTACCAAAAATGCTGTTTATATTTTCTCTACTCTAAGGACAAAACTTTCTCAAAGCAAGAGAAAAGGTACCTACCCTGGAGGTCCCAAATTTTTGCCACACCTGTATACCCTGTATACATATAATCGGAGCTGGAACTTAATACTAAACGCTGAAAACCAAATTAAAATCTATTCTGCAGTTTTCGAGTCAACAATTATTCAAAACTAGCTGTTGCCCGCGACTTCGTTCGCGAGGACTTCGTTTAACGCTGATGTAGAGACTTTTTTGTAGATTGTGTACAACACATGTTATTTGAAAAACACACTGTACAGGGAGCAAACACGTAAAGACTTTGGGATCACGTCGCCCGTGAGAAGGTTTCGTACAGCTGTCTCTGTGAGAAATATCCTGTCCTCAGATCAACGGCCGTGGCCTAGAGAGTCTGGTCTTGCGACTTATTGATCGTCATTGCAAAGCTGACGCTCACACAAAACTGCACGCATTTGAATGTGAACGGAAAGTGGTTCGAGATGAGAGAGATGAATATTAATATATGAAAACTGACTCACCAGCGCCACGGGCTATCAGTATACCTCAGTGAGGTTCAGTGCCTCAGTGAGGTTCGTCTCTAGCGACAGTATCTTCAGCCGAGTTCCGTTACACAACTAACCTCCCCGAAGTTAACAACTTCGGCGAGGTCTAATTTCAAAAAATCATAATTTTGTATTCCAAATTTTTAATCTAATAGAGTGCGCTGGATGTCCGGATGGACTCAAAGAGTTCAAAAACTCAAACTACGGGGTACGGTAGTGAATTGCCACCATCCTCACCGTCGTCTTATACATCAACGTCCTGTTCAATGTCCCTCAAAACATTATAGGCTGGACTTCCACAGTTGCACTGGGCCCACAAATCACCAAAATTAAAGCGAACAAATGGCGCATACGTCGTGAGCATCACTTACGACTGCTTTTGCTAGTTTCGTCCCAATTTTGGTCGTCATTCAGAAGGCGCCTTGCTTTGCAGGCTACGTGGAAAGTTGTGGAAAGTGTTTAATACCATCGTTGTTCTGAGGAACAGTTCACTGTTGTGAGAAACGCAAATGAGGTAGCGCCGCGGACAGACAGTGTGTATCAGCAACCATAAATAGTAGCATTCATTGTTACTGGCATGGACGGTGTACATACATACTGCCAAAATCAGGTTCCTGATAGACACCCGATCCCCCACTAAGTCGTCGTTTGTTAACTGGATCAGTTTGTTTGTCGTTGAAGTCGTTGTTTGGCACTTCATCATACATTAAAGTTTTGGCAAAATCATCCTCTTGACAAAACCTAAAAAAAATGTGGTCTGATGAGGGTTTTCCAGAGGTAAGCTGAAGGATTCCGGGTCGAAAAAAAAATTCGATCACTTTGGAGGTAAACGACCATGTTTGAGTAAAGGACGGTGGCGTAACTTTACTCGTGATAGGTGTCTCGTATGCGGAAGGCCGTCTGGATAGGTACCACCGTTTTGCCAGTTATTCAGCCTCCAAGCCGTAGTGCGCAAGCATTACTGTGTTTCCGTTTAAAGGGGATTGTAGCCAGCGTAATTACTGGGCATATGAGACTCAATATCAGCTGATGTCAAGACAATGACTCAGATCTGGGTGGCACTGCTATTGCTATGGGCAGACGTAGCCCGTACCATCAGGCGAACGACTTGCTAGTCTCATCACTCAGTACCATAAAAAAGCAGGTAACGTCAAACTAAACAAATTTAAAATAGATGTTTTATTTATATTCACCGTGTGTGGTGCACTACATAAAAAAATCGTTTGCATGTTTTAGCGACCCCTAGCGCCATCTAGTTTCAATTGCATAAATGAATTTTCAAAAGTTGAAATAATTATGGTTCTTTTCATGTAAAGTTTGCGAGTTGTTTTCTAAGAGTTACTAAAAACGCTGAAATTATATTTCTATCATGATATTTTTAATTGAAATATAACTTTACTTGTTTGCATTTAATTTATATTCATAGTGTAAACAGCGTTTTAAATTAATACTAATTTTACATTTTGTCTAACTTCCTCGCTTAAAGAAGTTAAATATCAAAAAATATTGTACCCGTTTTCGTTAATTTTTAATTATAAACACTAATTCTGACTTTTAAGATTTTAGGATAATCTACTAACTTTTTTCCATACTAACTTGGCCCCAATTTAACCCCCCCATAAGTAGATTTTTCAAAATGTCGATAGCCTATATTAAAATCAGAATTTAATTAAACATATTCGTGGAAACGCCATTAAAATCTCGTCATTGGTTTTTAAGTTATAAAAGTCCAAACAAACAAACAAACAAAAATTTTAAAAACTGTTTTAATATGTTTAGTTACTCATTTTATATCGCCCTGGCTGTTTTTTTTCGAATATCTTCCAAGTACAGATTTTTTGGGTTCTACGATTTTATTATATGTATAGACATAGATTAGGATTAGGAAAGGATTAGGAAGTTTGTTATGTGGCCTACGACTCTACAAAGCATTTTTTAGAATACCATCATGTCAACCCATGTACAAACCAGTTTAAGCTGAGCCTTGTGCACAAAGGCTCCGGTATGTTCCGTGGTTCAACTTATAGTGGACTTGTATATATTTTTCTAAATTGCGTCATAACTTCAATATTACTGGACCGATTTTGATGAAACAAAGCCTATGTGTAGCGCCGGACTCCACAGAACATATTACAAAAAACTGCATTCAAATTAGTGCCCTAGTTTCTGAGTTTATCCCGGACAGACAGACAGACAGACAGACAGACAGACAAAAATTTTAAAAATTGTATTTTTGGGTTCTGTTGCTACCATATACTCCTAAAAAAATAGATTTTCAAATATATCTTAAATGTACAGTAACCGCTTCGTTACAGTTTTATTATAAGTATAGATAATAACATGTAGGTATATAAAATTGTAATGTAAAAAAATATTTATTAATAGTTTCAGTTTTATTTGACTTTCTTATAACGTGCAGGAAAACAGAGCTTTGGCCGCCTAGATACATGAAAATAAGCTAAAATTTTTATCCGAAATATAACTTTTCGATTTAGTTGCAACACTATGTGAGTTTATGTGACTGACAATAATTTTCAAATTTTCGCTATTTTAGTGCATTATTAGATATAAAAATACATACAGATGAAAAGTTACGTTATCCTTGGTGTAGTTTGATGTACTTGAAATTTTTTTGCACCAATATATGCTGCAACTCGGCATTTTTTTAGGAGCTCTTTCGCCCGCTACGACAGTTGGTGAATGGCGCGTGATGCGCGTCAACTAGTTTTATATAACGTCGAGGATTTTTTTGTCCTTGACGTTTGGCAAAATTGGCGAGAGGGGTAGGCCTGTCGTGTCGACTCCGTTTGGCTGTCTACTCGAAGGTAGTATCGCAACATGGATACTCGATACCGGTATCGTACTCGCATCAAGGCGTATATATGGCATTCAGTGAATATAAAAACTTTTGAAATAGTACCTAAATGCTGTTAATGTCTATGAGAGCGAGTGTGGCTCAGGGAGAGTACTTGCGACTTTCGATCCAACGCACCCGAGTTCGAAACCCGCTTGCCCCGCACCACTGACTTTCTTAAGTTATGTGCAAAATTTACACTCGCTCTAAAAACGGTGAAGAAAAACATTGTGAGGAAACCGGCATGATCAAGAATTAACACTTCCAAACATTACTTTTGCTTTTCGTCGGGGCATTTCTTGTTTTATAATTAAACTTAATTTAGAAACCTCAAGCATTAATTATTATTACTTAGACTAATAAGAATTTAATATACCTACGCGAACAAATGGGAATTGGTAATGTATGAGAATGAACGAAAGCGTAAAAAATATACAGCCGGAGATACTCAAGCCTATAACCCTTATTTTCTAGGTCATAAGGGTCATGCAATGCATGACGCTTTTCCCTTTAATGACGGGGACTTCTATGGCTAAAGCTGTATCATGTCTATGGCCCATAGAGTCCATATACATAATAGTCAAGATAGAACTGTGATAATGATGATGAATACGACGAAAAAAGTATCGAGTACGGTGAAAAGTATCGTATCAAAATGTATCAACTACTAAATTACTCGGTATAGTAACCAAAGCATCGAGTATACTCAGGTATCGATGCTTTTTACGGATCCCTAAACATAACAATATACCTAGTCTGTGAACAAAACAATGCAAACTGATCATATATGTTCCTTGTAACTGATCTATGCCTCTGTGCTGCAACAAATGATCCCAAAAGTATAATAAATTACTGAACGTCGTGTGTTGTAATTTTGCCAGTGCTTAATTTCAGTGAATAAAACTATCTAGACTTGGCAGGCAAGCGATAGCGCTAATTAGAGTATCATGATGGATCACCTCGGTTTACTTCGACAGTACAACTTAAACAAAAAAGAAATCGTCGAAAGCGATAGTCAGATTATATTTGGTGAATATTCTTGGCCAAAAACTGTTAAGACTAACTTTCTTATCAAGACAGGGTAAGCAATAACACCACTTTTACATAATGTCGCTAGTCATAGAGAACCAGTTTCAATTACCTTAATTTTGTTTCAGACCTGGTAAAGACGGCAACAATAAAGAGTACTATACATTGGAGTGTCTTCTTTATTTTCTGAAAAATATCGACTTGCCACATCCAGTGTATTGCAGGCAGGCTGCGGTATGTAGAACACTGATATCTAAGCTCGTTTTAAAATGTGTCATGTGATGAAGTGAAAAAGTTACTATACCTAATATTTTTTTTAGGCTGACAACAAACCGGCTGTGCGCCGACCAAATCGTAAGGAATTATTGACATACTTGAATGGTGAAACTGACACATGTGCATCCATTGACAAAGATGCACCTTTGGAGAAACCCACACAGGTATGAAAAGGTTGTGCCATACACTGTATATGTATATTATTTATGATTATAATAATAATAACACAGGAATACCGTGCTTCCTCGCAAAGTCCTGTAAACTGACTCATGTAATGGGTCCAAGAGTCTACAATAGGCTTCCCACCGATATCAAAGTCAAAGTCAAATATCATTTATTAAATAGGCACAAAAGTGCACTTTTAAAGGTCATAAACACATGATACAAATAAAAAATGTTAAAAATTGTAACTTATGTTAACATGACTTTGAAAAAAGGTAAGTATGTTTACCCATTTCTTTCCTATACTCAAATTGAAGTCTGAGTGCTGAAAAGAAATGCGAAAACTGACTCTACCAGTGCTTCGGAAATACGCCCGCTAGAGAAGATAGCACCAAGAAACTCTGTGGGGATGTCTTTTTTCAGCACAATTACGTATAAATTAGAATTATCAGAATGTAAAACAAGAAATGCGAGTGAGATGTCCCATAGTCATAGTATCAGTAACAGAAAAGTGTAAATAAAATATAAGTAGGTATGACAGTAGCAGTAGGAGTGACTAGTACAGACCAGTCCCCGCAAGCAGCACCCGTTCACGAGTATGACTTGTGGACCAGCTATCATCGCAGCTCCCAGCATGACTTGCTTCAAAACACGACTAAAACGCTGGCTTATCAAGCAAATATTATATATATATATTTTGATGAATTTATGACATTTTTTTACTCATAATAACTGTGATTGTTATAATTTTGACATTGAATATTTTATTATTTTATTTTGAATATTCATATTGAATTTAGAATTTTTGCTAATTAATTTATTAATTTATATTTTATTGTGTCCTGTGTATACATGCTGGTATACACATTCCTTTGAGCGAGTGTGGCTCAGTGGGAGCACATGCGAGTTTCGATCTGACGCACCAGAGTTCGAATCCCACTGGCCCTGCACCACTGACTTTAAGTAATGTGCGGATTTAACACTCGCTCGGTGAAACGGTGAAGGAAAACATCGTGAGGAAACCAGCATGTCCAAGAATTGATCACAAAAATTCAAAGACATGTGACTTCCACCAACCCACACTGGGCCAGCGTGGTGGGTCATGGCCCATGCTCTCTCTACGAGGGAAGGCCTGAGTCCCAGCAGTGGGAATGTAATAGGCTGATGATGATGATACACCTTCCACTCAAACTACTTCCTTGACATCATGATTGATTTGTAAACCCAGTTTATATATAATTCATTTAATAGTATTTGAGCACTTCTATTTCTCAGGTAAAACGAACACATGACGATGATGAGTCTGATACCCTTGCAAAGAAGCCTCGCATCGAGGACACGTATGTGCCGTATGTCAAGGAAGAACTAGATGCTGACCTTGATAAACCCAAAGTGGAATCTGTCACAGCAGACACCAAGTAAATTGGTTGATAAGTGTATTTCATTATACTAAGTACATTTCAATAAAACATTTTTCTTAATCATTGGTGTTTTTAGGTACCTACCTACTACCTGTTTTAGCATATTTTTTTTGCCTATGTTAAGAAATTTATTAATTCTTTGGTGAGGTATCTAGGTTCTATAGCGTGATACAGCGCCTACCTACTCTTGCAGGTTGCGGAAATAAAAATAAATCCAAAATATGTCATCATTGTATTTATTTTAAAAATGTTGTGTGTACAAATAACCTACAGATTGGTGTAAGTAATGCAGCTTATCTCTATATACCAATGTTATTTCATATAAATCCACTGGTGTTAAACATTTAGCCTTTTGCTCTGCCTGGTCTGCCGGAACAATTATAAAGGACAAGTAGCCTAACACAACCCTACGTCTAAAAATTAGAGTATAGCCATTACTTATACAATTTCATAATTGGCCTAACATGTGACTGAAAGCGAGCAAAACAAATTTAACAATAATAATACCGTCTTTTAGACTCAATTAGATAGCTGTTTTCAAACAGACAGTGTAACAACACAATTCCAAACCTAGCCAGCTATATCAGAGCTCGGAGCACCACCCAAGAGTTAACGGACAATAAAACAACGAGACGGCAAAAGGCGGATTTCTTCAAAACGACATTCCATAACACATTCATTATTATTTAATTACTTTCGTAAATACAAAAAACGTACAGAGGAATGTGAAGCTTCATTGACGAATTGCGAGTTTGCTGCGAGGTTAAAACGATAGCGTCAAGAAACACGATCTATCAGTCAGTCAGTCGCCGTAGCAAACTTCAGTCACGGCAAACGTACGATTCCAATATTACCCTAGCCTAACATTTGATGTTATCCGCGCGTAGTTTCCAGTGGAAGAGGGTCGCGGGGGCGGCGCTACTGTTGCTTGCACTCGGCGGGGTTGTCAGCCGGTGCGTGCGCAGCCTTGCCCGGCTTCTTCCCGCGCCGCCGCGGCGCTGGCGCTTCGTCCTCGCTTTCCTCCGTGGAGCATTCCTCCTCCTCCTGACAAACGCCAACAAACCGTCAGGACACAACTATAGAGCGCGCCACGTAACTTAAACCTGCGCGGGCCTTATAAGTCCGAAATATGAGGCGCGGGTGATAGCACTGCGCAGAATGGCAACGGGGAGACGAATGCTCTTGCGCAGAGGCTCATCGATACGTCACCCCCGCACCGAATATAACAAAACAATATCGCCAGTTTCTAGTTCCGTGGCGCGCACTGTATACTACGAGCATCGGACGCGTTCTAATTACCTCGTGGATCGTGAATTCTTCAACCATCTGCGTTTTCATTTTAGCATGCAAATAAGGATAAA
Organism: Petrophora chlorosata; assembly: GCA_951640565.1. Lineage (NCBI taxonomy): Eukaryota > Metazoa > Arthropoda > Insecta > Lepidoptera > Geometridae > Petrophora > Petrophora chlorosata. Next base: position 7,106,358 of record OX621203.1, on the reverse strand, counting down.
AAATAAATAAAACACTTGTATAAAAAGCATACAATTTTAATGTCACCATAAAGACATCATGCCAGAGTTAAGCCATTACCGATACGTAAGTTACCTGACGAGCTGCTATTCGTTAACTTCAATAGAAAGTTACATATATAAAAAATATACATCTATACTGAGACCTAGCTATTGTCAAGTTTTATAAAAACACATAGTTATCAGAAAGATCACAGTTAACATTCGAGAGGTGATGTGGAAATGCATTTTGGCACTACGAGATTCGATACGAGTATTTCTATGGCCAGTATTATTTTATAATTTGACGACCGAGCGTATCCATTCGTTGGAATGACAGTACTTAAATTTTATTAAGTAGAAAAATATTCATAATAGACTTAGAGAACATTAATATCACAAGAAATTTCAAAGTACACAAACGAACATGTAAAATTCGTAAACAAAAATACACGCTATAATAACTGTAAATATAATAATAAATAAAAACGAGACTATGTAAAACTAATCTAGAAATGCAATATAGATATCGTAACGGTCATATCTAACGAGTTAACATGCATTAATTATTCATACAATGCATAGGCACCACTTCTCGCTTTTAATTCTAAAATATAACTCATCGAAAGCACAATTCAATAAGTTTCTAAAACAAATTTATCAGGACAAAGGATAAACCATGCATAGAACGGGACAAAAAAATAAGAAAATTTCAACAACATCTAGGATACAAATACTAACGAATTAGAATTGACGTGTCGCAGGAGTACTCGTCATATCGTCGTTTCGCTTGGCGAAAGTACAAATATTTGGTAATAAAAAAACAAAAGATATGAGCTGGATATGATCGCGATAGAAAAGGCACGGCTGCAGTAGTCCTACGCCAAGAACAATGAGATAGGACTGCGCTCGGTGGCGTGGGACCGCCTCGGGAGGCTATGTAACACTAGGGGCTTGCGGACTTGTAGCATCAATCTTCCGCGTCCGAAACTTCCTCCGTTCCCGAGTCTTCGTCAGAATACGAATCCTCCTGAAACCATAACATACCGCGTTTGGGTGCTGTTGCGTCCCAGAGCCTCGCCTCAGACGTAGATACACTATATCCGGAACGTTTTGCGACGGGAGTTCGAACAAAAACAAAATTCTAGAATACTGTACCTTCGTCTGTTGGGAAGGCAACTAAATAAAAAGGAAACTAAGCAAGCATATCTACCATGCGGGTAACGACTACGGAACACTAAGATGGCTGTAGAATTCACTGTCCAGGTATGCAAATAGAGTTCATTATTAATTGGTAATACTTTGTGACAATAAGTTATCAAAATAAATGACGTCATTTTGGTAACTGAAAATTCTGACAAAGATTTAACAGCTAAATGTTGCACATCGAAGCTATACTTCCAATAATAGAAACGCAACCTTTGACCTGCCTGTAGTACAAACTTTTGAACAAATTATTTTCAAATTTGGACTTTTCCAAATCATAAGCTTCCCAGCCCACAAGCAAGTCAAAATATAGTAACATATATAAAGTGCAAAGAAAGGATTTATAGTCAGATATAGTTGAGTTAAACGGGAATTTTTATATCCTTCCGGTGGTATGACATCGACCATATTAGTTTAAATACAACCTAAGCACGTTATATATCTTGTAAAATATAAATCCATAGAGGTCAAGAGGTGAGATGACATACAAACATACTACACTTCACGTCGAGCCAAAAAACTGACAGGCGTTTCGATAAACGGAGCCAAATGTGGGTGCCAGTCCGATGAATCCACATGTAAAATTTCTCGGTGGATGAAGTCTCTATCGCCTTGGGTAAATGATTCGTCACTCTGTCGAGGGAAAAGAAATGCTCTAATGTCTCAGAGAGACTAATGTCTAATGCAGTGCACGTCGAAACTAAACTAAACGTGTGCTACGTGAATGCTAAAGTAGCATTCGCTAAAACGCGCGACTTTGATACTCAATAGCAAAATCTTCGAACATGCTAAATGTAGCGTGTATGGTTCTAATCTTAAGGCGAAAGCCACGCTGGCGAGACGAGAGTGTGTGACCTACAGGAGCGGAAGGCGTGAAGAAGCTGCGATTCAAGCACTACGCCTGCGCATTACAATTGCAGTGCCATATGCCACCCAGAACTTTTAACAGTATAAAAAGAACTGTTTAGCACTTCATTGCGCTCATTGCACCGAGACATCAGATATTAAATCTCATATGCCCAGTAATTTTAACCGGAACACAGTAATGCTTGCACTACTGCTTGGCGGCTGAATAACTGACAAAGCTGTGACGGGAAGTCGTACGAGCAGAGGCGTAGCTAGGTAACTAAAGGCTCTGGGGCAAATAATAAACTAGGGCCCCAACTTAACTATTTCAAATAGTTTGTTTCGTATTCGTCGCGTTCCGAACTCTGGTTTATTTATATTCCGAATGTGGGAGAAATTTTCAGGAATATGCATGTAGTTTTTTTAATGCATGTATCGATTCATTATTGTTTACTATTAATGAAAAAAAATGTTTAAAAATTTTACGGCGTCACTCTTATATAAAATAAATGAAAATTTGGATCAATTTAAATCAACAGAAACGCGCCATTAGCAAGTGACGTCAAACGGTGGGGACCTAGGATCTCGTCATTGGTCCATCTATACCAATAGAACGGGCTCTATGTCCAAAGTTGATAAACAAGCAGCGAGGCGCGTAGCGTCAGATAGTGGTTGCACGTACTCAAACGTTTTGCGATTACGTTCAGTTTCTCCAAAAATAAGAAAAAGAAACATTGAAATACAAAAAAACTACGCAATTAATAATAATTATTATATCACTACTAAATCTTTACAGGAGTAATCTATCGTAAAAAGTACTTTCCAGATTTTTCGACAACACATGCATATTCCCTATTTATAGTTTGTAAGTCAAGAGTCCGAGGGGCTCCCTGGGCTTGGGGCCCCGGGACACTGCCCCGTCTAGCCCTCCGGTAGCTACGCCACTGTATGCGAGAGACCTACCACAAGTAATGCATTTGTTTATCTCGCTCATCGCATGCGCAAGCGCCGCTCCAGCGTAGCTTCCGACTTAGTGGTGTGAGTTAAACGCTCGCTAGTAGTAGTGTGCACTGACCTCTTCCTCGTAGTCGTCGTCGTCTTCATCGTCGAGCCCCTCGCCCGTGTACAGCAGCACGGCGCGCGACACCACGCGCTCGCGGATGTAGTGACCAATCTCGAAGTCTGCGGTCAGCAGCGCCTGGGAATAGTGTAGCCATTTAATATCGATAGAATTATCGATATTTGATATAACTTTTTATCGATATTATTTCAGCTAGGGTCGTCACTCTGAGCAAAGGCCTCTCTTCCCTCTTTCTATTCATTCAATGATACTCATGTCATTTTTTCAATAATATCGATATTTCTTGCAGTAATGAAAATAATTAAGCACATTCATAAACAACTTATATTATTATTTACTATGGAAAATTACATCATACAATTTGTTACGGAAAAGAAAATCGCTGTAATCCCAGTATGTCCATAAAAGGGGATCGGACAGTAATCGAGAAAAAATCTAAAATGTTTAGAACGAATGTTCGTCGAACCAGAAAGATCATTCAATCAATATTTTTGTGAAATAATAATGTTTTATATTTTTAAATCAATAAATAAATTCTAATAATTCTCACATTTTTAATCTGTTGTTCATCTCAAACGAAACTACAATCACAGCGCACGACGTCATTTGAAGGCAAATGCCGTGAGTCAAGCTTGTTTTACGTTTTTGCTTTTAATAAAATGTATTGTTGCTAATTTTTTCGTTCCATTGGACAATATAGTCCCCAAACTTCACAAAACGTATTGAAATCTCTTTGCAAGTATTATGTTGAAAAGTTTGTCGTTTTTTACCTTCACATGACGTCACAAGTTTTAAGGTTACCTTTTGCGCGGCAATATTTGAAACATATTATTTAAACATAGTTTTAGGTACTTTTAGAGCGTTATTTAATTAAAATAGTGTTTTCTTGTCTTGGCTATACATATACTTTGTAGGTAATATAAAAAACTTTCTGAAAAGTTGTCCGATCCTCTATTGCATTGGCAATGTTATCATATCGATACTTTATTCACGATATTATCGATTAAAATGAACATTACTTTTCTTAGAAGCACCGACCAAACACCGATCAATCTCCATCGTTTATTACCGATCTATCCACGTGACATTGGCGAAATTGTGGAAACCCCGCAGGAGCCATATATAAGAAGTTGAAGTTGAAAAACATAAAAGAAATAGAACATTAAGGTAGAAGATTATAAAAAAAGGTAAATCCATAAGCTGCAAGTCATGATGGTCACCTATCATGACATGCAGACTGCAAGCAAAATCAACAAGTTATAGTAAAACTCATTCGGTTTTTAGCCTCTGTATTTTTTGTTATAGTGGATCTTCAGTTGGTAGTGCATGTTTGATTAATCATAGCAATCAGTGCTTGGTGATAGTTATGTCATCATGTCCACTTAACACAAAAAATAATTACATGGTAGATGTTCTTACCTGGATGTCCGAAGCGAGGGTGGAGTTAGGGTCCTCGGGCATGGTCGGAGGAGAGAAAAAGTTGAAGAAGGAATCAGCCTGGACCGACTTAGTGACGGTGCGCACTGATCCACGGGACTTGTGCTTCTGCTTCTTCTTTATTGTCTTCACAGTCACATTCTTGCCTTTTTTCCAGTTGATTTCACAGCCCTGATAAGATTAAAAGGGTTCAAACAGATGTAAAATAAAAGCGTTTTCTTAAGAGGCGAGGTCTTTTGCTGTGGATCTTCAGTTGGTAGTGCATGTTTGATTAATCATAGCAATCAGTGCTTGGTGATAGTTATGTCATCATGTCCACAAAATTCGTAGAATTTGTCTAGGTTGCTTTTTTGACAAAGAAAAATACTTGTGTTTGGCAGAGCAATTTTCAATTTATTTTAACATGGTGTCTATGCCACTAAAATGCAATTATTAAGAGATGTCATCAAAAGTCAGCAAAAACATTACAGCTCTACACTAAAAGAAATATAGATTTACAAACCTTGCAGGAGTAGATCTCAGGTCCTTCAAACTCAAGGGGGTTCTCCTCATCAGGTTTACATTTCATTGAATATTCTTTTGTGAGAATGGTGTTTGTGAAGTAGTCATTTGGTGCAAAGTGGAACTCCAGGGTGAAACCAATGGGGTCTTCAAACATTTGCACTGAGGATGGAGACATTGGTTTTAGAATTTAATTTGCACAAGTAAGGTTTAGTTTTGAGGATAGGAACTTCAGTTGGTAGTGCATGTTTGATCGTCATGATTCTTCAGTGCTTGGTGATAGATCTGTCATCATTTCCACTCTAAATTAAACAACAATAACCTAAATTTTTCTCAACAATTTGTAACCTTGTTGATTTTATTAAAAAAAAACTGGCTCTGCAATTTTTCATTGCAGACTTCTTAGCATCCAAGAGGTTAGAATTTTGCTAAATTTTGATGGGTTCCAAATGTACCTGAATTTTTATGAACATTATTTTATTTCTTACCTTTAATATCCTGCAAGGTCTTGAGAATAGGTTCATCATGCTCCTGCATCATCTCCGCAAGCATGGACACGTTCCTGAAGATTGTATACCAGAAGTCTGGGATGCCCTTCACATTGGGGTCCATTGGGGGCCTGAAAACATACCCTCAAGGTTAGGAAATAGAGAGAAACGGTGGACAAGTAAAGAAGCTGTTGGGAAAGGTCTCAGTTGGTAGTGCATGTTTGATTAATCATGAATCTTCAGTGCTTGGTGATAGTTATGTCATCATAGGGATCCTATTCTATGATATAATCCAAGGAATTTTTGATCTGCCTAGCAATTCTAAATAAGTTAAGTTTAACAATTCAAATTTCCAGACATTTTCCATTTTATAACGCTTTATACAGTGTCAATTAAAAATGTTAGCATAAGGAGTAATTTCTATGAAAATTGTTACATATTCGTTCTTTGATGCTTTGATTTGGAATAAAATCTTACTTTACACTAGTTTACTTTTAGGATGGGCTCTAACCAATAATGTATTACAAGTTACTGGTTGTCCATCGATCAGTAATTTATAACTTACTCAGCAGGCTTGTCTTCTTCCTTCTTCTCTTCCTTTCCCTCGGTAATAGCTGCGCTCTGCACGGCCTTTGCCAGTTCTTCTTCTTCATTCTCATCGCGCCACGGGTTGAGGCACTCTTCGTCGCTAGGCTCGTAAACTCCGTTGACTATTAGTGCGCGCTGAGGAAGAAATATACGTATTTTAAACAATGAAAGGAGACGGGGACTTATTAATTTAACACTATGATAATAAATAGCACTAGGAAGTCAATCATACTAGTAATTTTTAAACTTTCGCGATTCGAACACATAGTTTATGATATTAAAACGGGACTTAATCGCACCAAGTTGCATTGGCCGTGGTCACGAGAAGACAGTCTTCTCGTGACCACGGCCAATGCAACTTGGTCGAAACGTCGAGGTAAATAAAAGTAATGTTTTTAGCGCGATTAAGTCCCGTTTTAATATCATAAACTATAGTCAATCATACTGACTGCGCCAATACTAAGACATAGTAAGGTATAAAGGATTGTTTTATCTACGAAAGAGAAATGTGAGGTTTTAACTATTTTTTTATTATCAAGTGAAATTTACATGTTTATAGGCAATACATATTTCTTGCAAACACCTACAGTGCTAGGTGGTGGCACAACACCAACAAATATTGTAAACACTCACCTTCTCAAACATAGGCCTGTACAATTTCTCATACTTGCACTCCAGCGCATGCACCTCGCTGTAGAACTTAGCTTCGATGTCGACGAACTCCCTCTGAAGCGTGCGCAGCGCACGTATGCGCCTGCGCACATTCGGTGGCAATGACGCCAGCGCCTCCGCGTGTAAACGGTTCGTGATAGCCGCTAGCATCTCATTGCGGGTGTAACCGCTGTAGGCAATACAAAGAAAATTTTGTTTTTATAGATGTTGGTTATTTTTTAGACTACCAATCCAAAAAACGCATATGCTTAATATACGTCGCCAATCTTCCATCTCGTAAACATAATTCTATATACACATACGCTGGAAAAAATACACGGTGGAAGATCAGCGACATAAAATATGCAGGTGTTTTTAAAACCTTGAAATACTACAAATGTTTACATTTTCTTTGACCCGACACGTCCGTCTAAACTCGAGTTGCCAACGCAATGCAATCTGCAAGGGCACCTCGTTATCAATCATTTAGTTGCTTTATAATATAAACTAGTTATAATATTAATTTAAGAAAATTATTTTACTATCATCGTTAATAGACTGTCGAATGACTGACTGATAGTCGAATGGCTTAGAGTATACATAACTAGGTATAGAGCGCGTGTTCCTAAGTGGGAACAGTATGCACGGGTGAGAACATAGCATCGACCTGTCCACAAGCGCTAGTAGTCTTACGAGTACTAGCAGTGTGAACGCCCGTTGCGAGTTCTTAGCAGATATATGTTAAAAAAATAGTTAAATGTGCAATAAAACCTTGTAAAAACCTAAAAACGATACTCGGAAACACACAAACAGAATTCTAACATCATATTTCACCGGTTAGCCAATTTTTAAAACTTTTAAGTTCAAAGTTCAAAACGTTTCGCGGGGGTGAACAAGATGTGGGACGCGAGGATACATGTACCGCCCGCACTGCCCCGCAACGCGTTCGGCCTATTCGATAATGATGTTTGTTATGAGTATGGCGAGCAATAGTTTACACCGGCGCATTATCTGCGCTTGCGATTTTAAATTCTAGTAATCTATATAAAAAAAAATTAAATGCTGTTCTTTGGTGAACTCATCACTTGAGAACGGCTGGACTGGTACGGTAAATGTTAATGTGATGGTAATGGAAATAAATAGAGATATATAGATATAAAAAACCTGACTTTTTATTTCTGACTTTCTTATTTCATATCCCATACATATTTTGCATAGGTACTACACATGCATCTTATACATTCATACATAAAAATTAATAATGTTCACCTAAAATTACACTTATAGGTACACAAGACATAACATACATAGACAACAATAGGTACCGTGTCATGGCGCACAATTATTACCCATCACTATTTGCCACATATCTATCAAGATAGCTAGCTATAGTTTACTTGCCTACGCTGCGTATTGGGCGACAACCGCGACAAGTACGATATGCGCGCTCTATACCTAGTTATATATACTCTAAGACTGTCGGGCATTACAACTTATCTTTTTAAGATATAGGAATGTAGCATACTCATTCCAATCATAACTATGATGACTAATTAAACAGTCATCATCATAAATATTTAATAAAACGGCTAGGACATCATCTTATTCCGGACAACCGAATTTACAGTTTTTAAATGAACTGTCTTCATATTCAACCGTGATTACCACATCATATCTATTTCCACAACTCGGTTAATAACAAACCGATCCGATATCCACCATCTGTATATCTATGTAAGTAAGTAGGTAGCAGACGCGACCTGAATCTACGAAAATAGATCGTTTCTCAAGAAATAAACAACCACTAACAGATTGCTTTTAAGTCGTAGTACGCGATGAACCTTAACATTCTTCTTTTTACCCGAATGCGAGATGATAAGGAGTGCCTACTGAGATATTGCTTCAGGTGAGCGGGGCGCGCGGCCTCGCAGCTTTTTCGAGCCCCTCAAGCGATACTGGGTAGTTAGCAAAGAAGATAAAGTTTAAAATGCTGCGTAACTGAAACTGCACGCCGTTTTACTGTCGCAAACCGTAGCCGCTGCCATCTCTAATGTGAATTGAGCCTGGCAGTTGCATTGTTACGTCTCTCAGAACATTAAATAAATGCTCGCGGCGATCGCGATCGTCACCTGTTTTCACGATTATGTTTCTCCCGAATATACGACGTGTATGAAATTTGTGCGTTTTTTACTTAGTATGCAGACCAAACCTAAACAAAGAATCTTATTTTGTAACAAAATTAGCTGAGTTTTATTGAATAAACTTCCGACGGGTCATTAAAACAGGTCTATGCAAATATTGATCCAAGGTATTCCAAGGATTGTATATGTATTGTTGGACAAAATATTCTTTGATGAAACAGAACATGAGCTGGCGTTTTATCGTACATTAGTCGATTTCGAGGAACTCAAAGCGTAATAAAAGAAAATCGATAAAGGCTTTGACCCACTGATACCCGGTAGACGACAGTGATTTGAAAATTATTTCGAAGTACAAATAAGTACTTGTATTTTACGATGCATTTTTTGATTTAGTTTTAGGAAAAATATACGTATTGACTCTAGTATCGACAAATACAATATACCTAATTAAATCTGACTACGCATTTACGAATGGAATACGACAAGTAGGACTCTACTAGAGCTGTATTTTCTATCCAATAAGGACATTCAATACCTAAACCCACCATTCTCCTCACTTGTAAAATTATTTCCGCCAGATGACTCAAGCATAAAGTCATCCAAAATTCTTTGTCATTTCCAGAAGCACTTACATATTTTATGCCATCATAGACATCAAACAAAAAAATTCAATAGGTGTAATTTATATGTACAAACATGTACCTACCTACATTACTAACTACGCGTTTCTAGCATAATAAAACGGAGATAACGTGCTTTGCCACTCGAGTAAATCTGAAAGTATGTTATAAAGATACTTCCACAAGCATTTAGCGACCAAGTAGAGCGTGATGTGACTCACTAGTTCAACGACCTCTAATCTTGTTCTCGTCTTGGCCTTTGTGGTCGAAAATACAAAAAAAGATTGAGTGAGAGATAATGATTCCATTTAAACTGGGTGGTATGTCTGGCAGAATTTCCGGCACTCTAGACAAGTCGATATTGTATTTTTGCGGATTTTTAATAGTGTGAGATTGCATACTAATAATGGATTGCTTTTATTATGTACTAGCTTCGCCGCTCGGTTTTACCCACATAGAATTCAGTTTAAAGACTAAAGTTGTTCCCTCGGGAATTGTTTCTTCTTCCAGAATAAAGTCACACAAACATACAAATTTTACATTTATAATATTAGTGTGACTATACTACATACATACAAGTCTTTATTTACAGATGTATCTATTAATACATTATTGAATAGGGAAATTAAATTTATCATTTGCATAAACATGTTAATAAAACATCTGTCTTATTCTAGAATTTAAAGTATATATCACACAGGGAATCCTAGTTTGAGGTCAGTTAGGCTGCGGGACCCCTGGTCACCTAAATAACCACAACCACACATAAGTTCAGTGACTTCATTGGTTTTTGCGAGACTCAGTACCTAATAAACATCCACACAACATTCACAATCATTCAATTTTACAATATTGTAGTAAATAGGATAGTAATTATTAACAGGTCCATAACAAGATTACAACATAAGGGAACAGTATGAGACCGACATGGTCGTTGGACAACTGGATAAAAAAAATGTTAAAAAAGGTTCATACCTATTATTTGAAATAGTTTAAATAATTATCCTGGAAGATCCATTCCCTTGAATTTTGCTGACGAATTATAACTACATGAAGCATGTGTCACTGTTAATAAGATTTGATTGCTCGTGAGGCACATTCCATTTACATTGTATGAGTCATTGTACGTCCTCAATGGATGACTCCAGGGTATGTAACTATACACGTATGTATGTTTCGGCACATTACGTTTTTTCATAAAGAGATGTGGAAAGATTTTTTTTTAACTCTTTATATTAAAAAAGGTGCAGCTTCAAATTTTCTTCTCGTAAGCACACATGAAGGTACTTTTATCGGAATTGGCAACAACCAAATCAGTCTAGTTCGAAGATCTGCTATAATTAGTTTATGAATTTGTCCAAACAAAATGCATATATACTATTTGTAGATTGTGGAATCAGGTGCCATGATACCAATTATTTTCAGTTGGAGATCAGACATTGGAGAATCAGAAAGTTCTCCCTGGATGTAATTATTGACATATCTAATATTGTTTTAGGCAGAGTCAGTTCAGGACATGAAGGCATGCAATCATTTCACTCTTCTTCCAGTGATGTAGAGACAACATGGCAAGTTTCAGTCAAATTATACCACATCTGAACAATATTTGCAGTAAGCTACAAAAGCTTAAATAGGAATTTGTCCTTGGTTCAGGATCAAAGTTGTTGTTGAAGTGACATTCTTCAATGGTGTATCAGGTGTTACCGATTTGAATGTTCTAACCCGAAATTTTGTCAGAGAAGTTAACCTATTTAGGTACAGCATGTTACCAACCTTTTCAATAGATGCTGAGCAAGTTCGCCGCCGCCCACCACTTCCTCTTCTTCTCCAGACTCCACCTCGGAAGTGTGGTCATCGCCGGCGCGCTCAACTGTACCCATTATACTGTCTACAACAAAAGTAAACGGTCAGCACAGAAGTGGCATTCGCGCCACGTTGAGTCCCACACCGGCTTACGAATATACAACACAATTTAACAAATTATCACAAAAACCTCACAATATACGACTGATAGAAGTTCCAGTACAATCACCAAGTATTCTACTTCACGAATTTACGCGTAAAACATAATGCGTAGTAGCAGAAATCCCAGTACGACCGACCACATGGCCGACATCTATTCCTGACTAGATACATTCAAGGTTTAACTTACGATCTGGGAATCCACTTGGAAGGCAATTAAGCCAACAACGAAGCAGATGGTTTAGCACAAAAACCTTTATTTTTGCTAATATTCCAATTTTAAAACGTACCTTTGTGCCGACAAATTTGAGAAAAGAAAGATGGCGGTGGAAATGGAATACAGCGAATCGGGCGAATGATGAGTGAATTGAGTGAAGTTTGATTTGCGAACGACCTGAAGTGAGGCACTATTCACCAGTCAATTTCCGGAAATTTAAATGGAGGTTCTATTTTTACGTCTATGGTAAACATATTTTTGGTATCGTTGAATGAGATAAAACATCAATAGGGCTTGTATTATATTTTAACGTGGAGTAGTATAAAGACTATGCCTGGCCTTGGTCTGTATACATTCCAAAGAACATGTAACCACTATGTTTAATAGGTACAGTCCGCATTTTGAAAATCTTAAACCTCTAGGCCTTAGAGTACATATAACTTTAGATATAGAGCGCGTGTTCCTAGGGGAAATAAGACTTCGGTTGGTAGTGCATGTTTGATTAATCATAATATTGCTTCGTGATTGTGATGATAATGTCATCACTTATATTCTTCTGCGTGTTTTACTTTAAGTTGCTTTATAATATTAAATAGTTATAATATTAATTTAAGAAAATTATTTTACGATCATCGTTAATCGTCGGCTTAGAGTATACATAACTAGGTATAGAACGCATGTTCCTAAGTGGGAACAGTACGGGTGAGAACATAGGATCGTCCTGCCCACAAGCGCTAGTAGTCTTACGAGTACTAGCAGTGTGAGTTCTTAGCAGATATATCTTAAAAAAATGGTTAAATGTGCAATAGAAACGATACTCGGAAACACACTAAACAGAATTCTAACATCACATTTCATCGGTAAACCAATTTTTAATACTTTTAAGTTCTAAGTTCGTTTCGTTTCGCGGGGGTGAACAAGACGTGGGATGCGAGGGTACATATACCGCCCGCACACGACACGAATAGTGATGTAACGCATTCGGCCTATTCGATAATTATGTTTTTATGAGTATGGCGAGCAATAGTTTACACCGGCACATAATCTGCACTTGCATTTTAAAATTGTAGTAATCTATAAAAATAAAAATTAAATACTGTTTTTCGGTAAACGCATCACTTGAGTACAGCTGGACTGATCCTGTAAATGTTATTGTGATGATAATGTATATAAATAGAGATATATAGATGTAAAAAAATGATTCCTCAATTTTTGTTTCTGACTTTCTTATTTCATATCCCCTACATATCTTACATAGGTACTACACATGAATCTTATACATTCATACATTAAATTAAATAATGTTCACCTACTACAGTTACATTTATAGGCTTTATTCACGCAAGACATAACATACATACACAAAACAATAGGTACCGTGTCACGGCGCACAATTATTACCCATCACTATTTGCCACATATCTATTAAGATAGCTTGCTATAGTTTACTTGCCTGCGCTGCGTATTGGACATTCTCGACAAGTATGATATGATGCGCGCTCTATACATAGTTATATATACTCTAAGCTCTGGGCAAACCCTTATAAATCGACAGAGGACGTCAATACGATTCTAATCCTGAAACCATTGAGGAATAAGACCTCAATGCCTGAAACAGTTTCGACTAATTTGGCGTCAATACCATTGAGGTATCATTCCTCAATGGTCAATACAAACTTTGCACAATACTTTATGTCAATAAATGATATCTGATTACAAAGATTTAATTTTTTTTATACTTTTTCTTTATCTGAATATGACAAAGATTTAGTATAGTAAAATACATCTTTGGATTATGATAATTCGACAGAGTTCCATTAAAAGTTCTAATATCTTTGAAACGTAACCGCTTCGGACAAATTCCTCAATGCAAAGACGTATTTACTATACTAAATCTTTGCCTCAATGGCTACCGTAGACAAAAGTATCACTTTCTGCAACCTGAAAAAATTCCAGCAGTCATTGTCAGATCTGCCTCTGTCTGTCATTTGTCACCGTAACCACACACATGTCAATGTCAGTGCGACGCGACAGTGCGTGCTTTTGGTTTGTGTTCATTTCACATAAAATTATAAATTATTTCATTTATATTCATAGCTAATATATTTAAATAAATATTCTGAAATGTTTTGAAACTTGTAAATTAAAAGCAACAAAATGCCACCAACGGTGCAAAATAATGAGCCCGACCGAGACAAGCGTCCTAACCGGACAGGCGAGAGAAGGTTTGTTATTCGCATCATAATGTGCTTCAAACCTGCTTCTACTTCATATACCTGAATACTTTTAATTATTTATAGGACAGAGTTGGTGACTCGTGTGAAGTACTGCAACACTCTTCCAGATATTCCCTTCGATTTGAAGTTCATTACTTACCCCTTTCCATCGACGCGCTTCATCCAGTACAATCCCACATCGCTTGAGAAGAATTACCGATATGAAGTGCTGACAGAACATGATTTAGGCGTGCACATAGACTTGATAAACCGGGACATATACCAAGGAGATGGCAATGCGGTGTTGGATCCAGCAGACGAGAAATTGCTGGAGGATGATGTGCTTACTCCACAAGACTCAAAGCGGTCGCGTCATCACGCCAAGAATGTATCGTGGTTGCGTCGCTCAGAGTACATTTCTACTGAACAGACACGGTTCCAGCCTCAGTCTATGGAGAAGGTTTGTTTTAAACTTAAAAAGTACCTATTATTAACTTATCAAGATGAAGTGATGACCCCAAATTGGGTTCTGGCCTCCAACAACATAAAGGTGCTACTGATCTCAGCTTTGCTTTGTCTTTTGCCGGTCAAGCAACTGGAGTAATAGACATAGTTACATTACCTTTTTTGTTTATTTTTTTAATCAGTTTGTCTGTAGAGATGTGCTAGACATGTTTGATTGGTATGAGTTAGAAAATGAAACGGCAAATGATGCAAATCAGTATCTATTTCTACAGTAGGTATTGATTTTTATACATAATTTTAGTTAAATATTATTTTGCTATTATTCTAGGTTGAAGCCAAAGTCGGTTACAATGTCAAGAAAATATTCAGTGAAGAAACTCTATACATGGACCGAGAGAGTCAAATCAAGGCTATCGAGAAGACATTTGACGACAACAAGAAACCTATAGAGAAACACTACAGTAAACCTGGTGTTACACCTGTGGAAGTCATGAATGTATTCCCAGACTTCGAAATGTGGAAATACCCTTGTGCTCAGGTTATATTTGACACAGATCCAGCACCAGCTGACAAAAATATTGCTGGACAAATTGAAGCCATGTCACAGGCCATGATTCGGTAAGTATTTATCTATTTTGATAAACAGCTGTTACTGAATTCTTAAGTCTCTACACTTGCATGCTCTACACACTTGGTTTTGGCTTGCACTACGGCAATTTGTGGCAATTTGTACAAGTTAGCATTAGAAGACATTTATTGAAAACGAGTAAAACTAGAGAACCAGAAACTATGAGGACCTTGGTCTCACAACACCCAGACCCAATAAGTAGTAACCAAGTAAAACTAATACTTGTGACAGTAATAACCTACTCTTTGTTTTACAGAGGTGTGATGGACGAAAGCGGAGAACAGTTTGTTGCATACTGCTTACCCACTGAGGACACAATACAGAAGCGCCGTCGTGACATCACCGAGAACATTCCATACTTGGATGGAGACACATATGAGTACAAAATGGCTAGGGAGTACAACTGGAATGTCAAGAGTAAGGCATCAAAGGGTTACGAGGAGAATTATTTCTTGGTAAGTTATATATTAACTGTTTGAATAATGCATGTAATAATTTGCACAATATTACCAGTGCAGTGATGTATTGTTGGTTTAGGTGCTCACAATTTTTTTTAATTTTTTTATAATTCATTAGGCTTACTTTTGACAACAACTCACCTGATGATAAGCATATGTAATATGTACAATTCCAGTCCAGTGTTTTCATAGTTTAAGTGTGTAAGTGATGAATATAAGTGTGTCAACCTCTGAGCCTCATATGTGTCCCTCCAACATGCTTTCAAAGGACCAGGTGTATGTGAAAGAGCGACATTCACAATTAATAATAATCTTCAGTAATTTTCTATCCTTAATAAATTATTTATGGTATGCAATTCTACATGAAAAGCTCTTGACAAGATGTTTAATGTGCATTTTGTAAACATGAGCTTTACATGTAATAGCAAAAGCAATAATGTAGGACATCCCTACGCAGTTATAACATATACGTGATATGGTAATACTAATGGTACCTTTCAAATTTGAAATTGAAAGCGATCAGGATCGGTACACAAGTTACACGATTTGCAGGTTGATAATACAGCTCCTCTTATTACATCTCAAAAACTTGTCAGGTTGTCCGCAATCACTGCGTGTACTATAACGAGCTGGAGACGCGGGTGCGCCTGTCGAAGCGCCGCGCCCGAGCCGGTGCCGCTGCGCAGGCGCTAACCAGACTGGTGGTAACACACAGGCCTCTAAGCGGGCCTGAGCACAGAATGCTGCGGTTGAGGGAGAAACAGTTGGAACCTGCACAGGTAATTTTACTAAACACATTACTGTGTAACCATTTTAAATCACAATCTTGGATTTTCACATTTGGATCCACATTCTTTGAAGTTGGATCACATCTACATGGTTGGATCTCTTTCTTTAAGGTTGGATCCCATTCTTTGAGTTCGGATCCCATCTGCATCCTTTGATATAATTTTTAATGTTGTTTCCCATTCTATGAGGTTGGATCCCATCTTCATAGATGGATACTCTTCTTTAAAGTTGGCTCCCACTCTTCAAAGTTGGATTCCATTTACAGTTGGAACCTATCTTCACGGTTGGAATTGGAACCAATCCTTTACCTTAACTGATGACCAGCTGAGGGCATCTTGGATGTATCAACCAAAATCCGTAATCAATGTGCTGTTTTCAAGCTCATGACAAATTTTTAGGATCTTTTCTAGCAGTGAGAATGTAATGGGTTTATATATTTTCAGGAAGAGGAAGAAGAAGAGGAGGAAGATGATGACGATGAAGAAGAAGATAAACAGAAAGAGAATGGGGAGAAGGAAAGGTATGGCTGGTTTTGTTCCAACCATTATTTGCCTTAAGTATTTAGTCAATTTCATGTTCTATCACAGAATACTAAGGGACAGAAGCATCTCTCTGGAAAGAAATTTAAACAAATAGCGACTCTTGCTATGACGCAATAAAATTCAATTCAACTCGCGTAGCGCTGCATACCTACCAGTCATATTAACCTACAGAGCGCCTCTTTCTATCGCGCCGCTCTTATCTCTTCTGACGCGGCACGTGTAACGACGCGCGACCCGCCGTCGGTGTCCGGCTATGTACTTGTAGCTTCTTACCTACAGTGCGGAGTGCGCTAGGCCTGGTTCTATATAGCGTTATAGCACGTTATATAATGCCTTGACACACATTACATTATATAATAATAATGCTCCAATACATTGAGATACCAGAATAACAGATGCTGCAGAAGTTGTTATTACTGAGACAAGCTTTTACAAAAGAACTTTTATATTACAGGTCTCGCTCCCGCTCCAAGTCCGGGTCAAAGTCGCCAGCCGGCTCAGACCGGTCGAAATCCCGGTCACGATCACGATCGAAGTCTCGATCGAAGTCGCGTTCGAAGTCGAAGTCTCGAAGTCGATCGCGGTCGGCCTCCGGCTCGAGGAAATCCAGGTCACGGTCCAAGTCGAAGTCGAGATCCAGATCTGGGTCTAGGTCAGGATCTGCGAGGTATATATTTTCCGTAAACATAAAGCGCGTATTTATAATTAATTTTATAACAAAAAAAACCGACTTATCTGTATCTTCGAAGTCCAAGGTCGAATCTCGACGAAATTTATATGGGACCACATTGTAGCTATACTGAACCCAACGCAAATAATTTTCCAAATCTAATCTATAAATGACGGAGTTCTGAGGTAGCAAACATAAAAATACAGCGAGTGTGGCTCAGTACAGCGAGTGTGGCTCAGTACAGCGAGTGTGGCTCAGTACAGCGAGTGTGGCTCAGTACAGCGAGTGTGGCTCAGTACAGCGAGTGTGGCTCAGTGGGAGCACGTGCTACTTTCGATCCGACGCACCCGTGTTCGAATCCCGCTGGCCCCTCACCACTGACTATCTTAAGAATTTATCACAAAAATTCAAGGACATGTGACATCCACCAACCTGCACTGGGCCAGCATGGTGGATTATAGTCTCTCTACGAGGGAAGGCTCGAGTCCCAGCAGTGGGCATGTAATGGACTGATGATAAAACATAAAAAAAATACAATCGAATTAAGAAGTTTACTTTTTTGAATCGATTAAAAATGAGTGTTTTTTCCCAGGTCCCGCTCGGGATCGGCGCGGTCCCGCTCGGGATCCCGCGCGTCGTCCCGCGCTAGTTCTCGGAGCGGCAAGTCTCGCGCTAGCTCCGCGGCTAGCGGGAAAGGGTCCAGGGCAAGTTCCAAGGCTAGCGATAAGGTTAGTAATTAATAAGCCGCTTAAAAACCCCCGACCCAAAAAGCCAGTGAAATTACTGGGCATTATGGGACACAACAGTTAATTGTCTCAGGGTGACGAGCGCAGTGCAGCGCCGCGCAGGATTTTGCAAAACAAACTTCTGGGTGGTGCTGTTGCTATTATGGGCTGGCGTATTGCTTTCCATCAGGCAAACGACCAGCTTGTCTCGTCAGTCAGTTACATAAAAAAATACCTTGAAGCAAAAAACGGCTGAACTGATATTGATAAAATATTTCGAAGAATCATCGCTAGAAAACCTGCTTCCAAATAATTAAAAAACCGCATGTAAATCGGTTCACCCGTTTAAGAGCTACAGTGCCACAGACGCACACAGGCAGTGGTCAAATTTATAACACCCTCCTTTTTGCGTCGGGGGTTAAAAAGTGAATTTAATAAGTTGTTGATGATGTGACACACTTTTAGAGGATGAGCAGGGTTGTATAATCACAGAATACTAAGGGACAGAAACATCACTCTGCAAGGAAATTTAAACAAAGAGCAACTCTAGCTATAACGCAATAAAATTCAATTCAGCTCGCGTAGCGCTGCATACCTTCTAGTCATATTAACCTACAGAGCGCCTCTCTTTCTATCGCATAGCTCTTATCTCTTCTGACGCGGCACGTGTAACGACGCGCGACCCGCAGTCGGTGTCCGGCTATGTACTTGTAGCTTCGTACCTACAATGCGGAGTGCGCTAGGCCTGGTATAATAAGTGTCGAGAGACAGTAATAGTTTTATTTGTTTTGGGTCCATGATCCTAGTCGTTCCTTGTACTGGTCATCAATGAAAAAAGGAGACCTGTTCAAAAACACACATGAATAGTTAGGGGCCAGGATTGATGTATTTTTTGAGATCGTTGGTCGTTCTTTATTTATTTACAAAACAAGCACTTCATAAAATTCTCTCTCACATTTCCTTCAGGGCTCCAAAGCAAGTTCAAAAGCCAGTTCCCGCGCCTCGTCCCGAGGCAGCAAGCGGTCATCCCGCGCGTCCTCCCGAGCGTCCCGAGCCTCTCGGGCTTCGCGGGCGTCTCGGGCTTCGTCGAAGGCCTCGGGCTCCAAGGCGTCATCTCGCGCCAGCAGCGCTTCAGCTCGGTCGAAGAGTAGATCTGCTAGTGGATCTAGACAGGTAATGTTTGTAGTTTCTGTGGCAACCTCAGCTGCCACATACTACAACACTGTCCTTACAAATTAAGTTCACATTCAACTACCACACATCACACACACACACCCCCCCTTAAATTGGTATATACACACACACTAAAGCACTCCATAACACAACCATAATGAATAGGCGAAATAATTAATATAAGCCTATAATTATTATTCCTAATATAGTTTTAATATACGTGGGAGGGCCCCCTTGGTGAGATATCGTGAGATTTGGATTGACTTCCACCCCAACCCCCTGATATCACAAAATTTTTCAAAATGCGTATTTTTAGTGTAAACATGTTATCTGTGCTTGATTGCGTTGGATTTATCTATAAAAATCATAATTTGCTTCATTTTGCTTCGTGGCATTCACCTACCCGCGATAAATAGTGTAGGATTAAGCCATATTTTAGTGGAGAATCATGTTTTACATAATTTTTCCACCACACAGTTTTCTCGCAATTTTACACTGTTTCAAGCGTGATAAAAAATTACGTGATATTTGCAGACACCCACCCCCTCTCCCCCACGTGAGATTGGGTGAGATTCGGCTCGACCTTTTTTTTGATACCGCAGAACTCGGTAATTTATAAACCGATTTGGAAATTTCTTTTACGTTGGGTTCAGTATAGCTACAATGTCGCCCATATAATTTTCATCGATATTCGACCTTGAACTTCGAAGATAGACCAAGTACGAAGATTTGAAAGTAGAAGCAAACACAACCTCGTAACTAAAAATCCACAGCTCAGGCCCAAACGTCATGGCAATAAAAATTTACAACAAAATTCCAGACAACATAAAAGTTGAAAACATCGAATCAATTTTCCTAAAAAAATTAAAACAATACCTAATTAACAAATGCTAGTACAACTTACACGAATTTTTTAATGACAAGTAAATAGATATTTTAAATCAATATACTAATATAATTAATTCTTTTTATGACTATAAAATACCAATGTTTATTTAATGGATAGGTCCGCTCGCTCCTATTACTCCTATTGCCATACCCTGTCAGGGTCATATATGTTAACTTACCTTTTCTTAAGACCTCTTCAAATGTACAATACATATGATTGCAATAAACTATTGAGTATTGAAGATACATCAGAATAGGGGATCGGACAACTTTTCAGAAAGTGTTTTAAATTAACTACAATGAATATATATAGCCATGAAAAATACCATTTTAATTAAATAACGCTCTAAAAGTACCTAAAACTATGTTTAAATATTATGTCTCAAATATTGCCGCGCAAAAGGTCACCTCAAAACTTGTGATGTCATATGTAGGTAGAAAACGACAAACTCTTCGAAATAAAACTTGCAAAGAGATTCTAATACGTTTTGTGAAGTTTGGGGACTATATTGTTAAAATTACTATATTGTTAGAGCGAGTGTGGCTCAGCGGGAACTCATGCGCCTTTCGATCAGACGCACCTGGGTTCGAATCCCGACTCGGCCCTGCACCAATGACTTATAGTTAAGTGCAGATTTTGCACGCTCGCTCTAAAAACGGTGAAGGAAAACATCGTGATGAAACCCGCTTACGCGCTTTGGAGTGGTAGGCTCTGGCCGTGGTTGCAATACCACCCACCGAACAAAGCCATGCCGTCAAACGACCTAGTCGTGTTTCGGGATGATGTTCGGTGAACCTTCGGGGAGATGGGTCTGAGCAGCCGCTCAACTGCCGTCTCTCTCTAGATCTATGTGCTCTATCTTAGGCCACATCATGGCATCACATCAGGCCAGATAGTGGCCAAACATAGATCTATTGAGGGTAAAAAAAAAAAAAAAAAAAAAATATATTGTAGTAATGGAACGAAAAAATTAGCAAAAATACATTTTATGAAAACCAAAAACGTAAAATAAACACAAGCTTGACTCACGGCATTTGCCTACAAATGACGTCATGCGCTGTGATTGTTGTTTCGTTTGAGATGAAGAACACAATAAAAATGTCAGAATTATTTATTGATTTAAAAATAAAAATCATTATTATTTCACAAAAATATTGATTGATTGATCTTTCTAGTTCGTCGAACATTCGTTCTAACTACATTTTAGTTTTTTTTTCGATTACTGTCCGATCCCCTATTGAAGTCGGTTGTTATTTTCTAGAATACAAATTGTATATTACCCTCACTTTTTAATTCCAGGGTTCCCGTAGCGGGTCGGCATCAAGCGCATCGTCCCGTCACAGCGGTTCCGACTGAGTCATCACTATTTTACACACAAAATTGATACAGCATTATATTGCTCGGAAAATCGTACCCGTTGTAGTCTTACCGAGTTGTCAGTTGTTGAGAGTAAAGTGGAATTTTAATTAAAGTTGCTATACCGACTGTTTGTTTTATTTGACATATATATTTTATTTATTTACAGAACCAATTAACGTACAAACATATAGAATGATAAAAACTAAACTAACCTTGTTTTATCTTGTTCGTCGAGCACAAATTTATTCAGACTACTATAGACAAAGAATACTAACTACTATATACGTAGAACAATATTATTATACACACGCTGTGTATAAACTATAATACTATAAGTGAATTTCAATAATACGCTAAATACCTAGATTACAAAATGTTACTAAATATTGGAAAAGAGGTGAGATATTTTTCGAGTCTACATAAATTTCTCAATTTACGTATACGTCGGGATTTTGACACAAAACTTGCATTTTTTGTAAATAAACATTTTATTAGTGCACCATTCACTTGATTACATGCAAAATACACAAAAAAACATTACATTTTTACCCTTTTTGACACATATCGTGAAAAAGAAATTAAATAAGTGAACATAGTAATATCACAGAATAGATATTAGCACTTCGTCATAATATAATTACACTTTTTAGGTTGCCTGTACCAATACTTTTGATATTGAGGATAAAAACTACCGATTTGTTTTTTTAATACTTATATATGTTACGGCTAATAGCTGAAGTGCGGCTAACCTAGTTTTACCAGGCCTAGCGCACTCCGCACTGTAGGTACGAAGCTACAAGTACATAGCCGGACACCGACGGCGGGTCGCGCGTCGTTACACGTGCCGCGTCAGAAGAGATAAGAGCGGCGCGATAGAAAGAGAGGCGCTCTGTAGGTTAATATGACTGGTAGGTATGCAGCGGTACGCGAGCTGAATTGAATTTTGTTGCGTTATAGCAAGAGTCGCTATTTGTTTAAATTTCATGGCGGAGTGATGCTTCTGTCCCTTAGTATTCTGTGGTTTTAGCCGGCTACAACTAGGTGCGGCCGGCCACGCTTAAACTTAGATGTCCCACTTATCTTCGGTTAGGACTAGGTTTAGCCTTCATCGTAGCCGCAATTCAGCTATTAGCCGTAACATATACATAATAATATAAACATTATCTTGTGATATGTCCATTTGCACATTTATATAAAGTTAGCGTTTGGGTCTTATGATATAATATAACAAATTTTAACTAAAATATAAAAGATTTTAATTCAAATATATTAGTAATTCATTGAGATAAGCAAATGTAGAAATTAAAGCTAAAATAAATAAACGCATATCACACTCAAACAAAGCACAATTTCACTTGAATACAGTTATTTTACAATAATTTCATGGATATTTAAACAATTTACATTAGTAAGTTAAAAGAAACTACACTATCACTTTGAAT
This sequence comes from Petrophora chlorosata, assembly GCA_951640565.1. Classification (NCBI taxonomy): domain Eukaryota; kingdom Metazoa; phylum Arthropoda; class Insecta; order Lepidoptera; family Geometridae; genus Petrophora; species Petrophora chlorosata. The sequence goes on along the minus strand of OX621203.1, from coordinate 7,083,267 downwards.
ACCTAGAAATTTTTCAAAATTGATTTGCATACAAAAACTACAATCAAATAATTATGAATATTGTTCAAAAGACTAACATTCTTGTAGTTCTAGATATTCTCCTTTTTCATAAGGAGGAAAATTACGGAGATATACTACGTGTATCATAATATGTGTATAAACCCGGGGTGGGCCTATTCTACATGTCAAAAGAAAATTATTATCGTCATTTGATTCATGAAAAGTTCGCGTAAAGTTTCCTTCGCGAAATGTATTTACATTTCGCATGTTTTTGTTTAACCCTACAACAGCTGTTTTAAATGAGAACTATGACCCTAGCCGCCGGAGACGCAACAATAGGAAACAATGATTAGTGTTAGGGTTGTCGCAAATTTCTAAAAAAAAAATTTTCCTTTTATGTGTGAATTTTAAAAACGCCATATCCAACCTTTGTGCTCGTCATGTTATTCGCAAGCTTGGTCAGAAAAGCCCCCCTTCGGGTATGTAATATGTACATATTAATTTACACCTTGTATAATGTTGTATTATATGCCCAGAAGTTCGAGAACACTAAACTATGTGGAGTCTTAGTAGTTTCAATAATACATATAAATATTCATTATCTCACAATATATTAAAAGTATTTTATTACTGTCTTACACAGCCATGGTTATGGTAAATACTAGTAAAATTTAGTGTTTCTATATACGCCTATGTTACTGGAAATATTTACTTCCTGGGACAATTATAACAAAAAAATATTTTTCATCCCATCTATTCGAAAAGGACGACTTGGTTCGCCTTTATGTGCACCCAAAGGTGGTGTTTTCTATAAGAAACTTTTAGCGGGCAGTAATGAGTTTTTAATCCTCTTTATAAGTGCGCCGCAATTATCTTTGCCGCGCACTTTTTGAATTTGGAACATCTTAGTGTTCAGCACCAAAGAAATCGAACACAAATATTGTTTGAATAAAGACTGGCTGGTACGACGGCCCATAGTCACGCCGCCGGATGAATGAAAAAAAAAAACAAATTAAAAAAGCGCGAACTACAGCCCGCGTTTTCGTAAATTTGTATTGTTTTGTTTTGTTTTGAAAATTCAAGTGACAGTGAATAAAATATGAGGCGCTTTTATTTTCTCATAGTGGGTGATGAAAAGTAGAGTGTATCACTCGGGCGCAAAATATATTTTTGGCTCGGGCGACGTACTTTGAATCCCTCGCTACGTTCAGGATTCAACTAAAGAATCCCTCGCTACGCTCGGGATTCTACTCTAGAATCCCTCACTTCGCTCTGATTCAAAAAAGCGCCCTCGCCGTAAAAATATTATTATGCTCCCTTATGATACAATCTACTATTGTGTGAGGCATAATTTAACATCAATTTCATACTATTTTTTATTGGAAAGGAAGATATTGGAAGATTCAAATATAAATTCTAGATAATTAACGATCAATGACTTAGGTCGGCATCATTTTCTTTATTCGAATTTCAGCAATTTTTTTGTGTCTATCTTCTACTAGTGCTATACTTGTAAAGTCTTATAACGAGTTATTATTTATTGTAAAAGCTTTAAAGTACCTATTAGTATCGGAAGATTCAGAAGTATAAACAGGCGGTAACTAAATGCTATTTTATGGGTTTGACGACAAGCCTTAATGGTTTAACATACGTTTTTATTTATTTTGCCTAATCTTCATAATTAACTTTGTTTTGTTTGCGTGAATCTGGCTAATTAGCTGATACCGGTTAAGTCTAGATTTCTATCTATTTCCTAAAGAAGTGATTGATTTTCTGGGATGGAAAATCTTTACAATAGGATTGAGTAACACATTCAAATATGCAAACTTTTGCATTAATGTGAACTAGATGGCGCTAAATAACAATCGTCGATAATATTTAGCAATATTTTGGAAACGTTTGTTTTTTTTAATTAGCGTCATTTAGTTCATGACATGTTGCAATCGTAGCGTAGCTCGCCTAGCCGCTCGTAACAGATCTTCTAGGTTAAGCAACGTTCGCTGCGGTCTCCAATTGGATGGGAGACCATTTATATGGTACTTACATCTGAGCGCTATCGCGCTTCGGAGGGCACTTTAAAGCGTCGGTCACGGTTGTTGTCTTTGGACAACAGTCGTTATGCCATGTCGGAGGCCTTCAGGCGGTGTATTCGACAGGAGGGGGGGCACACGAGAAAAATGTAAGAGTTCACGAAAAGGTGTAAGGTTTTACTGGTAGGTTTCTCGTATGCTAGAGGCCGTCTGGGTTTGACCACCGCTTTGCCAGCCACCAAGCAGTAGTGCGCAAACATTACTGGGTTGATGGGCATAAATTACTGGGCGTTATGAGACTAAGAGCTAATTGTCGGAGGATGACGAGCGCTATACAGTACCGCGTAGGATTTTGCGAAACAAAGTTCTGGATGGTGCTGCAACTGTTATGGGCAGGCGTGTTGCTTACCATCAGGAGAACGGCTTGCTCGTCTCTTTATTCAGTTCCATAAAAAAGGTTTTAATTCACTAGCAACATGCAAACGTAAGTTAAACCATCAAAGACTGCGTCAAATTGGAAAGTTTTAAAGACAAATACAAAAGATCTCTTAATTTCTACTCAGCTCCTCCTCGACTATATCCAGGTAGTGACTGGTGAAGACTGCCTTGTTGTGCATGACGTAGCGAAGTAGTGTGCCCGAGATTGACGTTAGCTCCTCGGCTAACGCGGACAAACCGACCGGGATCTGCCGCGAACCACCCGCACATACCAAGATAATTTTTAAGAATTCCAAAATTCTTGTACCTGAAAAACAAGATTTTTGTCAAAAAATATTTGTTTCAAGACAAGCTTTTAATGAATTCGTAATCGGAACCGCGAGAAGATTGAAAGGAGCCTAAACACTAGTAGCTCACGATTATCCGTCAAGGAGTTCCATTGTCCACCTTCCGTCTCCATCATCAGATCAGCTGACTGTCAGTATAATATTGCATTATTGCCCACACACACACACACACACCCCCTCATCCTAAAACATATGTTACTGCTGTTCTTGTAAAGTGTTTTATGCAAATTAACTCATTTATGTTAGTACCCGCATGAATCAATATCGACAATAAAGGGTATCGTCTGTGAACTTCTTCCTGAAGTCAAATGTCTGAAATGAAAAAGTATGGAGAATATTGAAAATATAAAAAAGTAGCTGACCCATATATGTACAAGCCCTTTAAAAAAAATAGGTAAAAAATGGGCTTTCCAGCAAATAAATAGGCGACCACATTTAGGACATAGTTCCACGCACGGATTGCAATGAAACAAGCGGATATTCTATTTAGGAGTTTAATGCAATGCATTAGTTCGAACCGTTAGTGAAAGATGGCGCTAAAAAAGTTTTTTTGCAAAAAAAATGTTGAGAGGTATCAGAAGTTCATGTGCGGTATGCTGAAAATCAGCCTTGCGTGAGCTGTTAGGCTTACGCAGCTGTGCTGAGCCTACCCCTATTGCTGTTTTTGTGCTTATAGATATTGTGAATCCAAATTCTGTGTATACATGTGGCAATATATAATTTCTTTTTTATTATCATCAAACTTTGACAAGTATGCAATATTTCAACTCCATAAATTAAGAGCAAGTGGTACCGATTCAACTTGCAAGATTGCACCCGAACAAACATAGTTACATACATACATGTTAAATAAAACACATACATACTAAATAAAAGCTTGTAAAAAGAAAAGACACTCACGAACTATCTCCCGCACCCTGTGGTCTGGGTCACCGAGCGACAATATCTGGGTTCGGATGAGGTCCTTGGTCTCAGCAGTCAGACACGCTTGGTTGAGGTTCTCCAGCAACTGATCTGTCACTAGTATCACTTCTTCGGCGACAGATGGCAGCACTGCTTTCAGCTCACTGGGAATAAAAAAAAATACAATCGAACAGAGAACCTCCTCCTTTTTGAAGTCGGTTAAAAACAGACTTCAATTCTGATGTATCTCCGAAGTCCAAGTTCAAATATCGATGAATTTATATGGGAACACCTTGAAGCTAGACTGAACCCAACGCAAAACAGTTCTGAGGTAACAAACATAAAAAGCAGTTGAATTGAAAACCTTTCTTGAAGTCGGTTAAAATAAATTAAAGTTAAAGGTAGGTCTCTCGTACGCGAGAGGCCGTTTGGGTCGCTACCACTGCTTTGCCAGTTATTTTGCCGCCAAGCAGTAGTGCGCAAGCATTATTGTGTTTCGGCTTAAAAGGCACTGTTCCTTGCGAAATTACTGGGCGGTATAAGTTATTGTATCAGGGCGACGAGCGCAGAAGCGCAGTGCAGTGCCGCGGAGCCTTTTGCAAAACAAAGTTCTGGGTATTGCGAACGATCTGCTCGTCTCGCCACATAATAGAGGGTCGCACAACTTTTCAAAAAGTGTTTAAAACTAGCCATAATTAACATATATAGCCATGAAAAGTAATATTTTAATTAAATAAAGTCCTATCTGTACCCAAAACTATGTTTAAATGTTTCAATATAGACTCGCAAAACGTCACCTCACAACGTATGACGTCACATGCTGGCAAACGAAACGACAAGCTCTACTAAAGCAAAATTGCAAAGTGATTTATACGTTTTGTGAAGTGTAAAGACTTTAGGGTCGTCATGGAATCAAAAACATATCATTTTGATTTAGATAAAAAGCAAAAATATAAAATAAACATAAGTTTCGTACACGTTATTTACTTTGAAATGACGTCATGCACTGTGTTGGTGGTTCGGAAGAGATAGAAAATTACAGAATTATTAGATTTTATTTATTGATTTAAAAATATAAATTATTAGTATTTTACAAAAATATTGATTGAATGATATTTCGGACTCAACAAACATTAGTTCTTTTTTTTACGCTTAATAGATATATGTTTGGCCACTATCTCGCCTGATGTTAAGCGATGATGTGGCCTAAGATGGAGCACATAGATCTAGAGAGAGACGGCAGTTGAGCGGCTGCTCAGACCCGTCTCCCCGATGTTCCAAGTACATTTTAGATTTTTTTTCGATTATTATCCGATCCCCTATTACATTAATAAAAACATATACTTGTCATACATACATGTCATTAGAAGCATTATCCAGCACAATCGTGATTCTCTCCTTGAGAGTTTGCTTGTGGGCGGCCACGGCGCTGGGATCCGCCCCACACGTGGGACTGGCCAGCATTAGGGACGCCACGCAGATCAGTCGATACACCTGGCCGCCAAGGTCGGCGAATCTCGGCGCATCTAGAGCTATAGTCTGGGGAGAAGTGATTAAAATGAGCGTGGAACAAGTAAACGTTTAATCAACCAAAAACACCGACTTCAATGTATCTTCGAAGTCCAAGGTCAAATATCGATGAAATTTATATGGGACCACTTCGTAGCTATACTGAACTCAAAGCAAAAATAATTTTCCAAATCGGTTCATGAATGACGGAGTTCTGGGGTAACAAAAAAAATACAATCAAATAGAGAACCTTCTCCTTTTTTGAAGTCGGTTAAAAATGCATTTAAACACCATACAATAAGGGATCAGACAACTTTTCAGAAAGTGTTTTAAATTAACTACAATGAATATATATAGACATGAAAAATACTATTTTAATTTAATAACGCTCTAAAAGTACCTAAAACTATGTTTAAATATTATGTTTCAAATATTGCCGCACAAAAGGTCACCTCAAAACTTGTGATGTCATATGTAGGTAGAAAACGACAAACTCTTCGAAATAAAACTTGCAAAGAGATTCTAATACGTTTTGTGAAGTTTGGGGACTATATTGTAGTAATGGAACGAAAACATTAGCAAAAATACATTTTATGAAAAGCAAAAACGTAAAATAATCACAAGCTTGACTCACGGCATTTGCCTACAAATGACGTCATGCGCTGTGGTTGTTGTTTCGTTTTAAATGAAGAACAGATTAAAAATGTCATAATTATTTATTGATTTAAAAATATAAGACATTATTATTTCACAAAAATATTAATTGAATGATCTTTCTGGTTCGACGAACATTCGTTCTAACCACATTTTAGATTTTTTCTCGATTACTGTCCGATCCCCTATTACGTAAGCTATTATTATAAATACATTTTTTTAAATTTCAGATCGATAACTCAAGTATTGAATAATTTACTTTATAACAAAAAAACCGATCGAAAAACCGGCTATATTCAACCCAACGCAAAGAATTTTCCAATGGAAAAAATGCGTTGGGTAGAGTATAGCTACAATGTGATCCCATATAACGCAAAGAAAAGAACTTTCCAATGGAAAATTCTTTCAAGGTTCAGTATAGCTTCAAAGTGGTCCTATATAAAGTTTATCGACATTCGACCTTGTTCTCGAAGATACGTCAAGTTCAATAGTAGATTGTATCATAAGGGAGCAAAATAATATTTTACGGCGAGGGATTCAAAGTACGTCGCCCGAGCCAAAAATATATTTTGCGCCCGAGTGATACACTCTACTTTTCATCACCCACTATGAGAAAATAAAAGCGCCTCATATTTTATTAGTTTTGGCTAAGTACTGGAAGTAGGCCAAAAACACAGATTCTGAAAAATTCTTGGCGCCTCTTGCATTTCTCCATTCAATAAAATTACAATAGGCTTTCATATATTTCTCCCGGGATTTTGCAGGTAATAGATTATCCATCACATTTCTTGCGTCAGTTCTAATGCTTTCAGGAGTTAATTCTATACTTTCACTGTCACTTGAAGAACTCATTTTTCAAAACAAAACAAAACAATGAATTTCTAACAATCTGTGAAAATTTACGAAAACGCGGGCTGTAGTTCGCGCTTTTTTAATTTGTTTTTTTTTTTCATTCATCCGGCGGCGTGACTATGGGCCGTCGTACCAGCCAGTCTTTATTCAAACAATATTTGCGTTCGATTTCTTTGGTGCTGAACACTAAGATGTTCCAAATTCAAAAAGTGCGCGGCAAAGATAATTGCGGCGCACTTATAAAGAGGATTAAAAACTCATTACTGCCCGCTAAAAGTTTCTTATAGAAAACACCACCTTTGGGTGCACATAAAGGCGAACCAAGTCGTCTTTTTCGAATAGATGGGATGAAAAAGTTCTTAATTCAATTTTGGCATCACAGACATCAATTATTACAATGACTACCACCGTATCGGAAAAAGAACCACTACACAGAAGATACGGCAAGAAACTCAGAGGTAATTTTTTTAGAACTTTTGTTACAAAATTTTATGTTTGTTTTTGACAATATTATGTTTCTTTTGTGCCAGTTGGCTCAGAGTGCTAGAATTGAATTGACTGTTATTTTTGTTAAAAAAAATGTATTATATTGATGCTATCTCACCTCTGGATAACTCTTAGAGCTGTCCCACTCCAATAGCTCAAGATACGCCTTCGCCAACGTCTGTGCTGTGACGTTTCTGATGATGTTGACATCCGAGACCGGTATACTGAGGTCTGTCTTGTCTATGTGCCCCTTTAGCCATTCCCTGGTGTGCTTCAGACCATCTGTGAAGGAAGATACGTAGGAAATGGTTTGATGAGTCATCGTCATCAGCCTATTACGTTCCCACTGCTGGGACTCGGGCCTTCCCTCATAGAGAGTGTATGGGCCATAATCCACCACGTTGGCCCAGTGCGGGTTGGTGGATGTCACATGTCTTTGAATTTTTGTGATAAATTCTTGGACATGCCGGTTTCCTCACGATGTTTTCCTTCACCGATTTGAGAGCGAGTGTTAAATCCGCACATAACTTAAGAAAGTCAGTGGTGCGGGGCCAGTGGGATTCGAACTCGGGTGCGTAAGATCGAAAGTCGCACATGCTACCACTGAGCCACACTCGCTCTTGATGAGTCATGTAGTAACAAAATACTAGGTATGTTATGTATTGTTTTAAAAGATTTGAAACGAAGCATTTGAAAATTGTAGTAAAATCTTAGTGGTATTTTTTTGTATTATTAATTAGCTGCGCCCCGCGGTTTCACCCGCGCGAAAAACATTTATTTTCTCCCGAATTTCCCAATTTATCGGGTAACTTTTCAAATTTTTCTGTCTATAAAAACCTAACTCGAACTATTACGAACATTAGGGCCGTTCTCAAGTAAATTCGCTTACCAACGAACATTTAATTTGTATTTATATATTCTGTGGCATTTGTGGCATAAGTACACCTTACTCGTGATAGGTCTCTATGTAGGAGGCCGTCTGGGTAGGTACCACAGCTTTGCCAGTTATTCTGCCGCCAAGCAGTAGTGCGCAAGCAGTAGTGCGTATTATGTTTCAAATATTCCCGCGCAAAAGGTCACCTCAAAACTTGTGACGTCATATATGAAGGTAAAAAAACGACAAACTCTTCGAAATAAAACTTGCAAAGAGATTTAAATACGTTTTGTGAAGTTTGGGGACTATATTGTAGTAATGGAACGAAAAAATTAGCAAAAATACACTTGATGAAAACCAAATAAGTAAAACAAACACAAGCTTGACTCACGGCATTTGCCTTCAAATGACGTCATGAGCTGTGATTGTTTTTTCGTTTGAGATGAAGAACAGATTAAAAATGTCAGAATGATTAGATTTTATTCATTGATTTAAAAATATAAATCATTATTATTTCACAAAAATATTGATTGAATGATCTTTCTGGTTCGACGAACATTCGTTCTAACTACATTTTAGATTTTTCTCGATTACTTTCCGATCCCCTATTGGGGCTTACTTTTTTTAATAGATTTAATTCTTATTAGCTTTTTTTTACGCCCAACGATCACATACATAGATCCTGGCCCCTAACTAGGATTCCCTGTATGTAGGAAACCAGGTACTACGAGGGCCATGGACCTACTACACCCAGACACGAAACAAAAATTTGCGCTTAATTTTTCTCACAAAAATTTGTCCCGTCGCTGGAATTGACTCTGCAACCTCAGTGATGAATGAGATTTGAACTTACCTGCCTAACCACTACACCACAGACGCTGTCGCAGTGAATTTTATCGAAATGTTAATCATAAAGGATGAAATGTTCAGTACCTTTTGATACTCAGTTAGAAAAACTAGGTAAGCTAGGCCATACCTTCTGAAACTTTCAGGATCTCGTCAAATTTGGTCCGTTCGTATTGCACGCTCTCTTGTTGTACGTGCGGTCGGATCATGGCGATCAAAGTGTTGGCCAAGTCTAGCTTCAACACTTCCAGCGTTTCTAGAATCACCCGGAATATTTCCACCTGTGAATTTCAGTGTTTAGAATCACAACCAATTCATATCACTTACACAGATAAAAGTACATACTTATATCTAAAACGCAATGAAAATATGTTTGTGTTTTTTGTATGTGTGTTATCCCGCGGAATATTATGTAGGTTGTTGTTAGAATAATATAATATATTAAAATATATATACGTAATCCCTCCGCTTTAAAAAAAAATGTATATATGTGTCATATGTGTATACACACACACACACACACATATATATATATATATATATATATACGTTTTTAACATACTTACATATATACATGTTTCGGTCTGATAAGCACTATGGCCAATGAAATAATGGGCACATGACCTCAAAATGCTCAAATGCATACTCTCTCTACGAGAGAAGGCTCGAGTCCCAGCAGTGGGAACGTAATGGGCTCATGAAATTTTTAAATTAAATAAAGAAAGCCCTAACAACAACCCTCCTCGTACGACACGTGTTTCGCCGTCTGCACGAGGCATCATCAGGTGTCGACTCGCCGAACGCTGGAACGAGAGATAATACAACCACAACTAAATAATCTTCAGCGGGATTACACTACATTTTGTCATTGCTTTTCAGTTTTGAGATGAATTTCCGCAACGTCACGCCTGATTCTATTGCATTACATACTTATATATAAAAAAAATAATAACCTCCGACGGAACAGGTTTTTTTGTTGAATCATAGCTAAGAACAGTCTCGACAGTCAGTTTATCTTTTTAACCGACTTCAAAAAAGAAGTGGTTCTCTATTCGATTGTATTTTTTTATGTTTGTTATCTCAGAACTCCGTCATTCGTGAACTGATTTGGAAAATTCTTTTTGCGTTTGGTTCAGTATAGCTACTAAGTGGTCCCATATTAATTTATTCGATATTTGACCTTGGACTTCGAAAATATATTGAAGTCGGTTTTTTTGTTTGATATTACGTATATTTGTTTCCATCTCAATTCAATATCTCTTTCTTTTTTTTACCGAACAAAGCCATTTATATTATTGGTAGGAAGGAAGTAACTTACAGTATCAGTCAGTTTAGTGATGGCTTGAATTTGCTCGTCCCTAGCCGGCGCCGCCATCTTAGCCATCAGGTCTATAACGAAGCTGGCGTACTTCTGGAAGTCCAGGCTGCTGTTCTCGGCCTGTTGCTGGATGAACTCCGTGTCCAGGACTTCCTCTATCATCTCGCGGATGCGCGTGTGCCGAGGGAGGAGGATGGAGAAGAGACCCTGGGAGGAAATGTTGTCTTTTACCAAGGCGGTCATCAATGGTGATCAAAAAAAATTTTTTTTATGAAACTAAGTGATGAGACCAGCATGTCGTCCACCTGATGGTAAGCGCCAGTTGTAACAGTTAAAACAATTGTAGTGCGACCCAGAAGTTTTAATACCACAAAAAGCACTGCGTAGGACTGAGGAGAAAGCACTGCATTGCGCTCATTACCCCGAGACATCAGATATTAAGTGTCATATATGCCCAGTAATTTCTCTGGCTACAATGCCCTTCAAACCGGAACACAGTAATGCTTGCACACTACTTGGCTGCAGAATAACTGGCAAGCTGTGGTACCGAATGTGGTACGCAGTAATTTTAATAAACTAGCTACGCTCTGCGGTTTCGCCCGCTGTTTTCCGGGATAAAAAGAAGCCTATGTGCTATTCCAAGACCTAAAGTACCTACATACCAAATTTCATCAAAATCGGTTCGGTAGTTTTTGCGTGAAAGAGTAACAAACATTCATAAATACAAACTTTCGCGATTATAATATTAATAAGGATACTCTCTCTAGAGGGAAGGCCTGAGTCCCAGCAGTGGGAACGTAATGGGCTGATGATGATGATGAACGCCCAACGATCACACGCATCATCACCTGGCCCCCAACTAGAATTACCTTATCTGTATCTGGGGAACCGGGAACGACGAGGACCATGGTCTCACAGCACCACACAATTTCATCAAAATCCGTTCAGTTGTCATGATGGTAACAAACAAACACACAGACTTACGCATTTATAATATGAGTAGGAAGTAGGAAATAATTAAGATGAATAGATCTTTTCTTGTATAAAACTTCTGAAGATAATCTAAGACTATAAATAAACAAAGCATTACAATAGTAGAAACCGGAAATAAAATTGTAGTCTTACATGACCAGTTACCATAAAGGAGCACACAATATATGACCTTTATTACCTACATCTCAATAGTTTCCTGTTTGGACATCCTGCTTTAAACGTCGAGTAGTCAGATATCGCGTATGTTGCCATGTAGTTTTCCAATATGATATGAAGTAAGTTCCAATATGATATGAAATATGATATGAAGTAGAATATGATTTTACTGGTAGGTTTCTCGTATGCGAGAGGCCGTCTGGGTAGGTACCACCGCTTTGCCAGTTATTCAGCCGCCAAGCAGTAGTGCGCAAGCATTACTGTGTTCCGGTTTGAAGGGCATTGTAGCCAGCGAAATTACTGGGCATTATGAGACTCAACAGCTAATTGTCTCAGGATAACAAGCGCAGTGCAGCGCCGCGCAGGATTTTGCAAAACAAAGTTCTGGATGGTGCTGCTATTGTTATGGGTTGGCGTATTGCTTACCATCAGGCAAACGACCAGCTCGTCTCGTCATCCAGTTACATAAAAAAAAGAAGTATTTAAGTTTTTATAGGCTTGCGTATGACTACTATCTCACCATATGGTAAGTGATGATGTGGTCTAAGATAAATAAATAACGCCCAACGATCACATACATAGAACCTGACCGCTAATTAGGATTCCGTCTCTAGGGAAAAAGGGACTATGAGGAGCATGGAGTATGCCGGTTTCCTCACGATGTTTTCCTTCACCGTTTTCAGAACGAGTGTTAAATCCGCACATAACTTAAGAAAGTCAGTGGTGCGAGGCCAGCGGGATTCGAACTTGGGTACGTCGGATCGAAAGTCGCACATTCTCCCACTGAGCCACACTCGCTCTTAATGGGCTAATAGTGATGATTATTTATTACACCTAAAATAAATAGTTTTCAGTTGCAGCGCAAATTCGCGCGCTAATTGCGTGCGCGACCCACGAAAACTTGGTAGCAATCTTAGATTTCATCATCAATTATGTTGCAAGCAACTGAGTTAGACAGTAATTTGGTAGCAAGCACACATTTCAACATATGTTGCAAGCAACTGAGATAGACAGGCCCGTGTACGTAATGGGCTAATAGTGCGCGCTAATTGCGTGCACGACCCACGAAAACTTGGTAGCAATCTTAGATTTCATCATCATATGTTGCAAGCAACTGAGTTAGACAGTAATTTGGTAGCAAGCACACATTTCAACATATATTATGTTGCAAGCAACTGAGATATATACATTCAGATTCACTCAGCGACTAGCCTTTTACCGTCAAAGACAGTTAGCTCTTATCGGTCATTTGTCTAGTCTATTTCACTCAAATTCAAGAAATATGTCGTCATAATCATTACTATGCATGTAGATCGTAGTTGATATTGGCTTGGTTATATTAATAAACCTAAGGAACCTATTAACTATTATCTTACCTGCTTCACATCTTCTAAGAGTATAAGAGCCTGCTTGTACTCAGGAGGATCTGAATTCAGCTGTTCCCTCAGAATGTCAAAGTAGGCCTTGTGCATGGTCTCTTTTACAAGTTTTTGATAACTGAAATAGAAAACAACTAATGAATAAAATCAATTGAATAAAAAAAATAAACAATAAATTATTTTTCAATTGAGGTAAAGGTAGTAGATAAATACTACCTACAAGTAGTACTTACTATATACATAGTATTTATCTACTACCTATTAGACTTGGCTGGCACCGACTTCAAATATATGAGTGGGTAGCGCTTATGATAATTATATTAATTTATTTTTTACTTTTGAGTGCCATTTGTGGTTTTGAAGTTGGTTTAGTTTTTTTTGAAAAATAATTTATTTTAACCTTTTTAGTGAAAAACGAATGAGGAATTCCCTCGCCGGAAGTCAATCCTGGGTGTATCTGCCATGTCATGATGGAATTTAGAACAGGCTATTATGGTTAAATCCATTTACGAAATGTTGTGTCTGTACTATTCACCGTTGAGGAGTTCCCTCACCGGAAGTCAACCCTGGGTGAAGCAGGTGAAGCAGTCGAATACAAACCTCCACCTTTAGAAAGTTGGTTACGAAAAAAACAAGAACCGACTTGAAGATTAAACTTATATTTTTTTGTTTTTGCTATTTTTTTCAAAAACTACTGAATGATTTTCGATAAAATTTATATGGGACCACCTTTGAAGTATTACCTATCAATCAAAAAAAGAATCATCGAAATCAATGCATAATTGGCGGAGAAATCGCGTAACCAACACACAAAAAAAAAACAAAAAAAAAACATACCGTCGAATTGTAAACCTCCTTCTTTTTGAAGTCGGTTAAAAAGATGGCCACATGATGCTAAAATTATGTTGCTACAATCTCGTCAAAAAGAGATGCACCGCACCTATGGCGTCCTAAAGCCCTTGAAATTAAACATCAATAGCTTGGAATATATCGTGAATTTAGGAGAACCCATATAATTTAAATGGTATTCTATGGGAGAATTAGTACCTAAATATATATCAAGCTGCATTCCAATAAACATGCAAGGTGTTATTTACAATATTCATCAAATGATATAATTAACCATTCATCTTGTACTGTTTATATAACATTAACTCAGTTGGATCACAGTTTATGAATCAGAGTGCATCATCACCTCAACAAACAACTTCCTCACCTTTGAATTTTTCTATCATTATCGTAGCGTAAATTACATCTCATTAAATTACTCTTAACTACCTCCCTGCCAATTTTCAGCTAAATCGGTTCAGCCGTTCTTAATTTATAAGTGGAGTAACTAACACGACTTTCTTTTATATATATAGATAATATGAAATCTATAATATATGCATCTTAGTAGTTCCTGTTGCTACCCTAGATATCAACAGGAACTACTAAGATCACATGTACTAAGTAGTACATGGCACTACATGGTGACTTACCTATTATCAGGAGGTTCAAAAGGCTCCAACTTGAAGTCCTTGTCGACAGCTATCTCGTGGGCCAGAGCCATGTTTTGCATGCCATGTGCTGCTTTCATGATATCTTCCAGCGTAACAAACTTCGGTGGAGAGGCTGCGGTGATGGTGGTCCCTCTGATACGAAACTGGATTGGGTCGCTGGCATAGTAGCTGTTGCTGTTTCGGTTGCCACTGTAATGGCGAAAACACTTTTCTTTTTCTGAATTATAAAGTTAGTTTATTTAAAATTCCCACGGTTATATCGGAATGGACATACCTGGATACACAAGGCAGGAAGTTATTGAAAGACATTTTTTGATAGATAAAATATATTAAATAATAACTATAGGTACTTAATATTAGAGTTATTTGTATGTTTGTTGGAGGTATCTCTGGAACTACTGATCCAATTCTTAAAATTCTTTTACTCATAGAAAGTTCACTATCGCCGAGTGACCTATTTCATTGTGTTGATGTCAACAAAGTCGCGGGTATTTGCTAGTTCCCTATATTTTTATTGTCTATTCATTCAGAAACTAAACAATACTGGAGCAATAAGAATGCAATAAAATCCTGCTGAGGTAAGAAATGCGACGCAAAATACTAAACATAATACATTAAAGTATAAAGTGCAATAGAAATATTTACACGATTAATTAGCGAAAAAATCTAATGATAATTTAACCAGAAGGTACAAACCTGGATCCAGTAGGCACAGGCTGTGACGGAGTCCTCCTATTCACATTCTCTGTATCAGGGGCCTGAGACCCTGACTCTGAGGGACCTTCTCGTTCACTCATCACGAAAAAGAACTAAACTTTCACAAAATCAGGCTCCAACGATCTCAATCTATTTTTTACACCTGTCGAGTCGACAACTTGCTTGAAACTGGCTTTAATAATCTCAGGTAAACTCTTTTATCTCTTAATCCCTATATGGCAGGCATTCGAAGGCACAATATCAAAAACTTCGCATCATCTGCACACACAATCAACTTGACTCATAACAACATAACCTAACTTTTTAACAAAGGAATTGATATTTCCGTTTTTTATATTCCTAATTACTTTATTACGGTCACAAGTTATGTTTTTAAGTATGGAAGACACAGCCCGTAGGTGTGATTTACGAGTTTTTACTTTATTTTTAGCACAAAATTCGCAGTTGTTTTGAAACACTTGTCAATTTAGAAAATGTCAAACGTCAAAAAAAGATTTGTGGCTTGCAAGCTCTTGTTCGGTAAAATATCCCAAAAATTTAGCAAGTTCTACCAAATGGTAGTTGTTACAAAGTATTTTTCCTATAAAAGATTCGGCAGTCCGCACATTACACCGTAGCATACTATTACCGCCGGCATTCTGTGCCGGTACCACAAGGCAAAAACATATTTACCTAATCTTTCTACCACTTTGCATAAGACATCACTGACTACACCATTCCGTGAGGTCCGCACCAGATCTAGTCATGACCGGGCTGAGCAGTTATTGTCGTCGTCGGTCGTCTAGAATACTTTGCACTTTTGCAGGTGTCGATGACGGCATGCTCCGTGCATGGCACGCGACCACGGATGTCGAACACGTGACCAACCAACCGCGTATTAACCGCTTAGGTATGCTCCGTTCTAAACGCGTTGCTGCCGCTCTTGTTTTAATATATTTTAATTACCATCCACCACCATTACACGCTTACTGAACGTAGTATACATACGATACGGTTTTGTTGTATAGTAGGTATGGTGCGGTTTTGTTGTATACGGACTAATTATACGGGAATGATAACGTCTTGATCCGTCTTAGTGAACGCTTGAACCTAGAAATCACTGGTTTAAAAGAGAATGTTAATGTCTATCGTATTACTTTTATAGGTTTACGCATAGTTAGAGCGCTAATAATAATAAATGTATTATACTTCAACTACAGTGTGCGGTGCGGAGTCAGTGAAAAAATATGAAAATATTAATTCGAAATATTTTTCTTTTAAATGTTTGCTTATATTTTACAAACAGGCGATTTTACTGAATTATTTATATTTTATATACCTAAGCTCGAAAGTTTAGTATAAAAATATTCACCTACAAAGTTATACCTACAACATAAACTACTTTTTTAGCCTAGCATAAGATTAGACTATATGTGTAGAATTATAGATATCTATACCTACAACTTCTTAACTCAAATCCATTTCGAGCTAGATAAAGAAAAAGCAAAGAGGGTACATTTTGTCGAGTTTAAAATGAAATAGCCGAGAAAAAGCAATCCCGCTCGCCGGCGGCGTTTGCGTACGTAAATTAGTTGCTAGTTCTGTTCTGTGGACAAGTTAGATTGCCTCCTTGACTTCAGCAAACGTTTAATTTTTCCCCTCTAGTAGTTTTGTCGTCTATGTTTTTGTTAACTTAGCTTACTTTTCATTAATTTTGTGGTCCGTTTGTTAAATACTTTTTGACGACTAGACGGCTGAACCGATCTAAAAAATTTTTTAGAATAATAAAATGTTCAATTTTACACGTGGTTCCCGAGAGATCGCCATATAACCAAATTCCTCGCGCACGGAGTCGCGGTATTTAGGGAATTAGTCCTATTTAGCATGGACTAAATATTTGGTCCATGTAAATAGGTATCTATTTCTACTAGGGTAGGTGGGTAACTTCTAAGGTAGGGTGACGAGCGTTAAATTTGTTATGAGCAGACGTGGCGCGTACCATCAGGCAAACCATCTATGTAAAATGCCATACACAGAACTAAACCGTTATTACATACTAGGTAGTATAATAAACTAAATCTATAAGTACCTAAGAAAATAATGATTTCTTTAGACCAAGAGCTACCTACTTAGATATTCAATCAGCGGGATCAACAATCGGTAACCTTATCTATATTGAACTATTATTATATATTCTGTGCCTATAGTTTGAAGAGTATACATAGTAACTACATAATAACTACTTACGTACTAGACAGGTCATTTATCACAAACTAGAAAGGATGGCGGGCAGGTAGCGACCAGATAATTTGCCTTCTGAAGTTCACAAAAGTGAAGTCTTAGGTAAACAGGCAACCCCATTAAGTAAATGTTCTCAGTGAGTTCTCGGGCTTAAATTAATATTTTGATATTTACTTTGAGTATTGTAACTATATAGGTAGGTATTAATACTGTCTAGATAATTAAATTAAGTATAAAACATTACAAAAAATAATATCTATTTCTACACGTAGAAGAATGCGATTAAAGCGATCTCCTCCAAGCAACCTCTGTAGGTATCAAAATATGAATTAGTAGGTAGAAATTGTTTTCTCTGAATTTTAGCTTCGATATGGTGACACCACACAAATCTAATAGATTTTTGAGGGTAACACCCAACGATCGTACGACACTTTCCTTTCAGGCTAATTATTGAAGTGAACTTTTCAATTGAACATCTGTTTTAGGTTGTCTGGAAAATATCACTCTAAGTGATAAGACCGCCCATTGTACTACTATCCTAGTTATAAAGTTTATCTGTTATAGGTTTTATGTTACTGGTATAAAATAAAGAGCTTTTGTATTGTATTATATTTTGTTCTTGTGACGAGACAAGCTGGTCGTTCACCTGATGGTAAGCAATACATCTGCCCGTACAACAGTAACAACACCACCCAGAACTTTGTTTTACAATATCCGGCGCGTCGCTGCACTGCTCTCGTCACCCTGAGACAATTAGCTGTTAAATCTCATAATGCCCATGCAGTAATTTCGCTGGCTACAATGCCTTTCAAACCGGAACATCCACGCAACCTCACGCATTCATAAGTAAACCTTCGCACATAAAATCACACGCAAGAACTTCGTTCCTCATCTAAATCTCCCACAACCAAAACATTAATTAAGATGCTAAACGGCTCGAGCCCCGCATAGATGTAGTTTTTGTCGTCTCCAAACTAATCTACATTCCTAATCTGTGCGCCTAAAGTGCTAATAAATTCGGATTGGTTCAATTCATTAAGGGTGAGACGTGTTGGGAAAGCTATTGGCCTTAATTGACGCGTTAGCTGCGCAGATGAAGTTCTTCATGCTTTATATTATAAGCTAAGTTTTGAATTAACTTACTTTTTTTTATCTGGAACCAGGCCTAGCGCACTTCGCACTGTAGGTACGAAGCTACAAGTACATAGCCGGACACCGACGGCGGGTCGTTACACGTGCATTTTTAAACGAAATAATAGATTCTTATCCAGCTACTAAGTATATATAAGTATAGCTGATAGTGTTCACCTTTCCATATCTCCAAGCAAGGAGGTAAAAGTTCTAAAAGCTAAGTTATAAATAAGTCGTATTGCAGCCGGCGATAGACTCCGTAAGTGAGGTAAGTCTATAAGTCAAGGCAAGTTGCAGCTTTAGCAAAGCCGCCAATACTAAGCTGTTTGCGGGAATTCCCCTTTATTTTTAATGAAAGCCCCGACGGACGTGGAACGCTAAGAAATTGTACGGTTACTCTTTGAGGCTTACAGTTTGTAGGCAACGTTGTGAAATAGCATTACTTAGCTACTCTTTGTGAATGAAAATGGTTTTAAGATATTGGCATCACTACCTATTTTACGGCTAAGAACTTTATTTTTTTTTTCATACGGGCGAATGCCTTTATTACTCAAAACAAACTACACTCTACTTACTAAAACTAAACTAACTACATACAAGGAGAAGCAATTGGACAACCCATAGACCATTAAAGGCCTATAGGTAGCTCAAATGCTCCAACCCACTACCAGTTGGCAGCGTACCCAAGATGCTGGCAGTATTGCCCCGTTGGATTGCAATACTGATACGTTGAGCCAAATAAGTCCCAGCATTTTGGTCACGCGTCGCATCGATCAGGCGCTCTGACAGACTTTTGAAAATACGATGAGCTCCCGGTCCCCACGGACCCAAAGTCTCCACACCAAACGGCTCAAATATGTAACCGCTACCGAGGTTAGCATATTTCCGCCGCTTGAGCTGCTCGGCCGAATTAGCCGCCGCGCCAGCCCTATTCTGCGTCTCCGGAAGATGCGCCGGCGCCATAGTATCGACGCAAGTAGCGTCCCACACTAGAGGCCGCCCCAACTTCCAGGGGATCAGGGTCATACCGTCAGGCCTTTTACCATCGTCACGCATTAGACCATTCGGTTCGAGAATGGCTGCAACGTTAACGCTGGTAAAAGCCCGGCGGATGATATCGTTGAAAGAACTTTATTAACTTACTAATAAGAATAACAATTAATTATAAAGCCAATATTTATAAAGGAAGTACGCCAACGGCGACTTCTTGTAGCGATGCTGTCGCGCGTTTTGTAAACTATCGCGTGTCAGTCGCGTTTGCAACGCGCGACAGAAGCGATGCAAACGCGTGACTTTTTTATTTCTTTTTTATTACCTGATAGGCTAGCATTTGACCCCATTCTCACCTGATGGAAAGTGACGACGCGGTCGACGATGGATCATGCTGATGTGACTGTATCGAATAAAACGCGCGTCAACATCGCGCTGTATCAATGTAAATTAACGCGCACGCTTCGCCTGGTTACGTTTACGTAAAAGCAGCACCAAACACAACGTGACCAATGTTGTCTCGCCGGGGTCCATCTTGCGACTGTAGCGTTCACAGGCATTTCTATATCGATGCTGAAGCGCGACAACATCGCGCTGTATCAATGTAAACGCGCACGTCAGCCTCGCGACAGCATCGCTACAAAAAGTCGCTGTGGGCGAACGCTCTTATGCGTGCCGTTAGGTAAGCGTAACCGTTAAGTGTATGAACTATGTTTAGTTGAAAACGTTGTAGTGGTGCCCTCTTTTGCAAGAGGCTGCCTTTTGAAGTAAGGTAAGTGACCCAAATAAGGCCTATGCCCTAATAAGGCCTAGGTTTCAAATTTCCCACTTACCTAATTCAAATTACCGCGAAAGTTTGCAGTGGTATGCGTAATGATGTATCTAACGCACACAAGTACAGTGAGCGCCGTTTGCTACGAAAATCGGAACTTGTAATCGAGAACAGTCGGGACGCGCAGTGCACGCCTGTTTTATAAAATGTTTGCAGTTAACGATGTAAGTATTTTAATTTTTTCACACGTATGGCTGATGATTTTTAGTTTATTGTTTAGTTTACACGTTCAGTAACCCCTACATAAGCATTTATACGCCATCTTTTCAATACATTTGCTGCCCTAAACTTTTTTCTTACACGTACGATAGGTCCGAATAAGGCCTATAAAAATAATACATAGGCCTTATTAGGGCGAACTTTAATTTTCATTTGAAAATCATTATCAAATTATAAAACCTGTGTTTGTAGTCACACACATCATGGAATTCTTTCTTCCTTAGAATTTCTTCCACCAGCGCTAAATACGAAGAAGAAATAAAACTTCAACATCGCAAACTACTGTGCCATCATCACAATCAGTCACCTTTTCTAACTTATCATCTTCAAAGAAAACTAGCGTGGTAAGACAGGGAAAGACTGATACTATATCTGAACCCGTCGCAACATCTTCAAAGCGATCCAAAACCTGAGTATCTAAGGCTGTAAGAAGAAAGCAGAGTCTGAAGTCATCACTGAATCCAAAAACAGGGTCACGTGACAAAAAAACCTCATGGTACTGTCCAGCGTGCAAAAAAGATCGAATGGATGACATACGACAATGCCTTGCTTGTAATGTCTAGTATCATGAGCTGTGTGTTGGCCTAACCTCTGCTGATAAAGGTTTTTACTATTCAGGAAATTACTTGAAGACAATGATGAAAAGGAAGGATTAAAAATAATCTAATAATATGTTGAGATGATTATCAATTCATTATAGCCTACAAATATGGTTCCTTAACGATCTCGGTAAATTTAAATTATAATAAGTTGATTTTTATTAGTAACAGAAGTTTAATTATTGAGTTTTTTTTCTTTTAGTTCGTAAGGCCTTATTGCGGCATGGGTTTCCCAATAAGGTTCAAAGGACTTTTTTGATATTTTGATTCACAGGAGTGTGTTTTTTGTTTTTTTATCGATTCAATTACTTTTATTTTAAAGTTAAATAAATGAAGATTATTATTTCAAAAGATGAATGCATTTTTCTAAAAACTCTACTAACTACATGGGGTTAAAAATAAGGTAGGCCTTATTTGGGTCACTTACCTTATTACCAAATCTTTGCCAGATATTCGACCGCCAAGCAGTAGTGCGCAAAAATTACTGTATTCCTGTTTGAACTGCACTATTTGAAGAGAATTTACTGGGTATTAAGATAATTAGCAGTTATTGATTGCAGTTGTTGTTATATTGGCAAAAGTGGCAAAAGTAGATGTTAGGTGTAGCCCATCAAACTCTTTTATCGATCGGTCGATACCGAAATGTTATAATGAACGCAGTTGCATACATAACATAGTCATACTGTTTCACACTGCAGTTTGCGGGGGTTCGGGTGACGAGCGCAGTGCCGTGTTGCGCAGGATGGTTCAGGAGGCAGGAAGCTTCTGTGTGGCATTGTGACTATTATGATTATTAGATAAAAAAAACCCATAACCTCTTTACAACTCTCTGGCTATTAGATCATCATCATCATCATCATCAGCCTATCGAAGTCCACTGCTGGACATAGGCCTCTCCAAATGCACGCCATTGAGCACGATCTCCGGCTACTCTCATCCAGCTGCTGCCAGCCACCCTGCTAAGATCGTCGTTCCACCTAGCCTGAGGGCGTCCTACACTACGTTTGCCAATTCGTGGTCTCCACTCTAGAACGCGTCTACTCCAACGGTTATCGGGTATACGGCTGATATGGCCGGCCCACTGCCACTTCAGCTATTTCGGTAACTTTGGTTCTCTGTCGAATTACTTCGTTCCGGATACGATCCTTCAGAGAAACTCCAAGCAAAGCCCTTTTCACAGCCCGCTGAGCGACTTTAAATTTGTGGATCAGCCGTACCGTGAGTGTCCACGTCTCGGCTCCGTAGGTCATGACAGGTAGGACGCACTGATTGAAGACTTTTGTCTTCAGGCTTTGTGGGATAGGCGACGACAATACTCGATGTAGTTTCCCAAATGCGGCTCGGCCCAGCTGTTCTGTTCGCCTCAAGCTCTCAAGCTTTGCTGATGTTTTTGCTGTTTCAATCCCGGACGAAAATACGAGCGCATAATCAGTTCCCGAACGAATAGCGTTCTACAACATGGATTAAAAGTTTAAATTATTACAACAGATTAAAACGTATGATAAAACGCGATATTCAGCGTTCAGCGGGTATTGTCGGCGCTTCGGGGAGGTACACAAAGACTGTTTACGTATTAAAAAATTAGGATTTTGCAGGGTTGGATAACATTATAGGTATACCTAGATAGTTAGAAATATTTCAATTTAAAAGAACGTTTCTCTCCACGCAATTTTCAAACAAGTCAATGATTATTTTATTGCAGTAGTGGTGCGTAATTTAGAATAGTAGTGTTAGAAACATAACATTGTAGAAAACCAAACATATTTAACAAAAACTCTAAAAAATGGCCCTCAGTTTCTTGCCGTATCTTCTGAGTAGTGGTTCTTTTTCTGATCCAGTGGTAGAGCCATGGTGATAATTTGACGTTATAAGTGCGTCTGTGATGCCAAAGTGATTAAAGAGATTTTGATTAGATTTGATTTGATTTGAATATCTTTACCTAGATTTTGTTTTATTTTTTTATGAATGAATTAATGCAATGTTTATTGTTACTAGATTGTAGGTTTTATGGGTGTTACAAATTTGTTAATTCGTTCCTGTACAATCATGTGCAACATTATTAATTGTATTAGTTAATCTATATTATCTTATTTAACATGCATTATTTAACACATTTATCGCCCTATAAGTACCTGTAGGTACCCACTTACTACTTATAGCATTGCTTTCCAAAAGGAAATTCAATATTCACAATAAATCTCAAATACAAATTCCTACAAATATGAGAAAGTTAAAAGACTTTCAACACTGTGTTTATATTTGGTAATGGAGATTGTGGAAGCGTCCACAAATTTATGTAATATTTAATATATATTTTAGGTAATTTAGTTAATTTTCAAATATTGTTTATTTTAGGTGATAATGTCTGTATATGTATTTTTTTGAACCCTGGGTGGGGGGCGAATTGGAAAAATGTTATGCTCACCCAAAGGTATATGTACAAATAAATAAAATATAGACATACCTGCACCCATGCTGCTCGTCTATTAACAAATAAATTAATATTCAGCCGTCAAGCAGTAGTGCGCAAGCATTACTGTGTTCCGATTTGAAGGGCATTGTAGCCAGCGAAATTACTGGGCATTATGAGACTCAACAACTAATTGTCTCAGGGTGACGAGCGCAGTGCAGCGCCACGCAGGATTTAGCAAAACAATGTTCTGGGTGGTGCTGTTATTGTTATGGGCTGGCGTATTGCTTACCATCAGGCAAACGACCAGCTCGTCTCGTCATTCAGTTACACAAAAAAAAAATGAAAGGTCGTTATGGTCTATGTACATTGAAGATGCAATGTACTACCTAGGTATACTTATAACTTATCACTGACTACTTAAGTACACAGTGATTGTAAACGATTGAATGAGCCGGTAAGCCTTATCCACCTTTATTCAATTCACTACTTATATAGCTTGATAGGATTTAAATAAAACCGGCCAAGTGCGAGTCGGACTTGCGCACGAAGGGTTCCGTACCATTGTCTATAAAAACGGCAAAAAAGATCAAGTTAGTTGTATGGGAGCCCCCTTAAATATTTATTTTATTCTGTTTTTTAGTATTTGTTGTTATAGCGGCAACAGAAATACATCATCTGTGAACATTTCAACTGTCTAACTATTATGGTTCATGAGATACAGCCTGGTGACAGACGGATAGACAGACTGACGGGCGGACAGCGGAGTCATAGTAACCCTTTTTACCATGTGGGTACCTATGGAACCCCTAAAAAATCTCTACTTATATAGGAAATATACTTATAAAGGGCATGTTCACACAATAGTCACACAGCCAAACCGTAACTAAAGCAAACAATCATACCAGTTAATACAATGTGCACCGAGCCTTTGGTCCGTTGTTAATTTAAGTTTAAATCCTCATTTCGCTTGTTTAATTGTTGTACACTTGTGGTAATGTGTTCTGTACAGTATACAGCGGCTTGAGAGTTAAGTACTTAAAGTACCTACAGATTATGCTACGTATTACGCTTGCAATCATCGTCATCATCATCAGCCCATTATGTTCCCACTGGGACACGGGCCTTCTCTCATAGAGACAGTATGGGCCGTAATCTATCACGCTAACCCAGTGCGAATTGGTGGATGTCACATGTCTTTGAATGTTTTTATATTCATGGACTGATGGATGTCACATGTCCTTAAACTTTTTGGTGATGGACATGCCGGTTTCCTCACGATGTTTTCCTTCGCCGTTTTTAGAGCGACTCTGAAATCAGCACATATCTTAAGAAAGTCAGTGGTGGCTAACGGGATTCGTACTTGGGTGCGTCGCGTCGGATCGAAAGTCACACGTGCTCCCGGGTACGGGTGCAGCACCCGTACCCATATCTCCTTCAAGCGACAATCGTATATTGTGTTGAGCTCAGATTAGGGTGTAAAATCACTGCGACAATGTCTTATAATGGCGTATATTGTCCCATTAAGTTTATCTCTAGTACTTGTAGTTCGTATTTTGGTGTAAATTAATGAGATTAATTCGATTTCTTGCCTAAATTGACAATAATTGGACCGCATCTCATTAGTTGCAGTGAAGCTATACCTTAATTCGACCTCAACACGATATACGATTGGCGCTTGAAGGACATATGGGTAGGGGGGCAGATCCATACTCGTTATCAATATGCTTGCAATAAAATAGGCCAAAGAGCAAGAAAATAAAGATACGAGTTTTGGAAGAAAGAAGGTACGTAGGAGGTACGTAGCGATAAGGCCGCCCATTGTACCCACTGTTTGTGTTTATGATGACTATTCTTTTTCCTGTGTATTTGGTATTCAATAAAATATTTATTGTACTGTATTGTATTGTACGTACATCTTCATTTCTATTAGATTTAAGAAAGTATTTTTAAATGTCTTTCGTTGGCTGGTATGTTGCATATAAAATAAAACATTACATGTACGAACATAGACACATGTAATTAGTACCTAAAATATGAAATAATTTGCCATAACATCAATCGAAGATCGGCACCGCTGCTGGTAATCACTGTTCCACCACTCCCTGAACCTGGAGTATGTAGCCTGATGTGTGAGCCAGTTCGGGTTGTTCAGGGCTGTGCACAGCGAACAGGCGTCTAGGACCTGCAAATGTAATATCAAATTTTATTGAAACACCGTACCCATAATGTTCAATACCCAAAAAGTAGTTCTTTTTTTCTTGGCACCGGTAGAGTCAGTTTTCTTATTTCACTTGCGTACATGGACTATTATTAATAGGTAAAGAAATTGGTTAACATACGTGTTGTTTTTTCAAAATGATAATTTATAGACATTTGAATTTAACTAATTTAATCTTACATGATTAATATTATTAACTACTAGCTACTGCCAGCGACTTCGTACGCATAGTGAAGTAATCTAACCTGTTTCCGACAATTTTCCATTCCAACCGAATCCCGCTCTTATCCCAATCCCGTCCTCGTCCTATTACTTCACTGTCCCGCTCCTGCTTTCGTCTCGCGCTCCTATCCAGATCACGTTCTTTTCCTATACCATTACAGTCTCATATACCAGTATCTCGTTGTAGCCTAGGACTCACATCATTTTTTAGAAAACTGCATGTCAACCCATCGTTTAGTTCTCAAGGTAGGCAAAAACAGTTTAAGCTGAGCCTTGTGCACGAAGGTTCCCGTATGTTCCGGGGTTCAACTTATAGATAATGGACATATAATTTTTTTCCTGAATTGGTAAAATAACCGACATTGACACTGGCAAATGGACAAGAGTGCGATGCAAAATCCTCGAAAGAGGAAAAAGAAAACCGACTTCAGCTGGACGCTCAGATAAAATATATATTTGGCTGTCTACTCGCAGGCTGGACGAGCTTCAAAAGGGCTCTCCATACTGCGGAACTATGGTTTATCTATTTCTGCGGAAAGTGACGTCATTTGTGTCAAGTAGGTCTTCCGTAGAACGTTGACTTTGAAAAAAAAAGAAGAGTATAATGAAATGCCATTTGCCAAAAAAAAAATAGAAAAAAAAGCATGCTAGGCATAAAATAGAATTAGAAGCACAAAATAATTCGAAAGAAAACGGGAATAACAGATGTTACATAAAAAAATACAAGAGCGTTTAAATGGAAATGGTCCAGACTGTTTATAGGAAGGAAAATAGTCGATGGGCAAATAAAAACATATTTATTTACGAAATCGAAACTAACCTGAGAGTTCTTGACAGAATAGTATTCTTTCCATTTGAAGTATTGGAGGTAGCGATCTGAATCGAAGGCGATCTTGTACATCATCAGCGCTAATTTCTTTTCACCTAGTTCATAGCCGTTGAGGTAGGAGTCCGGTGGTAGATATCTTTGAACAAGATTTTTATAAAATTATATTTTTCGAGACAAGCTTTTAACAAATTCGTAATCAAAACCACGAGCAGATTAAAATGAGCCTAAACACTAGTAGATTACGATTATCCGTCAAGGAGTTCCATTGCCCAACTCCCGTCTGCATCATCAGATCAGCTGGCTGTCACCATAATATTGCTTTGACAAGTATGCAAAATTTCAACTCCGTAGGATAAGAGCAAGTGGTTTTGATTCGACTTGCAAAATTTGACCCAAATATTGCAATTTAAATAAAAGCTTTTAAAAATGAACGCGACGAACAGAGGGCGAGATATGACCCAAGCAAACAAAAAACATTGCGAGTTAAATAGAAGTTTGTAAAAGGGACTTCTAAATCGGTAGTAGGTAGTTAGTTTCCTATAGGTAATCTTTATTTTTGGAACAAGAAGAGCCATGAAATGATAGCGTTAGTACCGAATTACATAGAAGACAAAGATGCATGGACATTCCGTTTCTGCCAAATAGAAACGACAAATAAGAAACGATAGTTGAATAGGAGGAAGTAGGAAATAGGAAGAGTATGTAAGACTTACTTGCTATAAGCAGCTTTTCCATACACAATCGGAACAGCATTGTTATTATACGCATACAACACAGTCTTCGTTACAAAATCCTCAGCGAAAGAATCTTCAAGAGCCAAATAGAAGAAATAATACTTCTTCAGTTTCCATAGACAAGGCTTCATAGTCTTCCTCTTACATTCCATCGTCCCACATTTGCCGAAGACGTCTATCGTCATGTTATACTTCAGCAGGTGTTTCTGAAGATTCTTTAAGAAAACTTCCCTTTTGCTCCGACTTTCGCATTTGTCCAAGAAAATTGCTGCAGTTTTATGTTTCGACCCGAGCTCTTTCTTCATTTTCTCCTGCAAAGGCTTCATGTCGGCCCATTTAAAGTTATTGCCAAGGTCTTGATTTTTCAGGTTGAATATAGAGATAAAGCGGTAGGGAATTGAAGAGTCAGTTCTGGAAAGACATACACTTCATTAAAAGATTTTAGTAAGTCTATCATTGTGATAGGTATTCTTTTTCTTTAGACGACCAGTATGTCTCTAATGCAGAGAAATGGAGAATATTCTGTTATAACGTAAATCGGGCTAGTGCTAACTGCCCCTGATAGGGAATGAATAAAGGATAAAAAAAATTATGACATTCAGTTCAAAACAACAGAAAATACAATGAAAGGTTAGTTATGCACCCCTCTAAGGACTTTTTAATCATTTGAACCATGCTAAATAGTTCGATAAATTGATTATAGCTGCGCTCCGCGGTTTCACCCGCGATTTCCGGGGATAAAAGTAGCCTATGTGTTAATCCAGGGTATAAGCTATCTCCATTCCAAATTTTACTCAAATCGTTTAGCCGATGTGGCGTCAAGATAGGAACAAACGCACTTACACAGTTAAACACAAACATACAAAGTTTCGCATTTATAATATTTTAGTGTGATATGATTGAAAACAAAATACAGTGCAACCTCGATATAACAAATCGGAGGGGAACAATAAAATATTCGTAATATCAAGTAATTCGTTGAACTGAAGTTTGTTATGTTGAGGTTAGATTGGTCTAAAATTCGTTATAAAGAGGTAAAAGAATAGTTTTATTCAGCTCAATATTACGTACTTATCTTGTTATAGCGAACAACTTCTACTAAGAAATGATAACACATTTTCATCAAATTACTATATGTATTTGCTATGTATTTAAAAA
Source organism: Petrophora chlorosata (assembly GCA_951640565.1). Classification (NCBI taxonomy): domain Eukaryota; kingdom Metazoa; phylum Arthropoda; class Insecta; order Lepidoptera; family Geometridae; genus Petrophora; species Petrophora chlorosata. The sequence goes on along the minus strand of OX621203.1, from coordinate 7,054,698 downwards.
CAATTAGGTAGATAATAATTTTTTTTTCTTACATTAATAATCAAAAACAATTAACAATGTGGTTATTAACAACTTTATATAAAGGTTTTGGGTTGGCAAAATTCGTTAATTAGAGGTATGAATACTTTTTCTTGATAGTTGAAAATTCGTTATAAAGAGGTTGTACGCAAAGAATGTTCGCAATGTAAAGGTATATTTTATATTGACTCTTATGGACAATTCAAGGGGATTACGAAGAATTTGTTAAATCGAGGAAGTCGTTATATTGAGGTACGTTATATTAAGGTTGCACTGTACGTACTTGTAAGTCCAAGTCCAGTTGAAGAAATTATCGTAAACGGGGTTACACACTGGGTAATTATCAGCGGAGTCATTCGCCGCAAAAATGTACTTCTGATACCTGTTCCTCATTTTTGGTAACTGTTGCCTCCCTCCACTGACTTCTTGCAGGTTGAATATTATCCCGTCAAAGTACCGAATATCACCAAACAGGGTCTTATTTGTAGTAAGATAGCAGTTGTACACATAACACTTTTTATCTATGAAATGCCTTTGGCCGTTCATAGTTATTCCCGGGAGGGAACTCCATATCAATAGGTACTTAATGTCGGGGAGGTATCTGGTTAGTTTCTTTGTGATGATCGGGTTTAAAGGCTTCTGAGTGAGAAAATAACTAATAAATATTAGGCCGACGGTGTGGCAGATGAACCGAAAGAGTTTTGGAATCCGCGCCATGGGAACTTCGAAACTTCAAAGATGTTGCGACTTGGTTTACTCATTCAAGACTGACACAACTTCAGTCAACACACTGTTCTTAAAACGATCCTATGATGCTGTGGAAAGCACCTATTGTTTTCTGAAGTGTTTACAAAGCTGGTTACTTATACAAAACCTTGTAGTTTCCAGAAATGGAATTCTTCGCCGCATTCGGTGCATTTTCGCAAAAGTAATCCAGGACATACTTGAGATGTTTGCTTATAAAACTATACACTACTAGTATCACTTTTTTATATGGTTATCTAACAAAACAAGTAGGTTTTTCACCTGATGAGCAACACGCTTGCCCATAACAGTTGCAGCACCACCCGAACTGCGTATTTTGCTGCGCAAAGAGCGGTATAAAATATTTTGTGGCAAGGAGATGCGTAGAGCCAAACGTTAGTTCTGTTGCCAAATCGGCCAATGACCAATGAATTTTTATGACAAGTTAGGTAAAACAACTCCGTAAAGACTTCAGAGCAAAGACAAAATATAGAGAGTAACTGAAATAATATTCCGACAAGGGTCCAACACCTCGCAAGTCAGTCAAAAGGAACGAATAATTGAATACGACAAAAATTATATTTGAATTGTAACAATGAGGTAGGCACGTTTTTCGAAATGGCGATAACATGTCGCACGCGAGCATTGTCCGGTTGACATGGGTTCCGGACAAAACCCGGACAGACCCGGACCCGAACCGGACAAAATTGTCCAAGTTTTTTTGAATAGCCTCGATTAATGTCGTACCAGAAAATCGTTTTGATGGGCGCTTTAGAAACGTGTTTTTTTTTTGTTGTGAATTTGTGACATATGAATGTAATGGAAGGATGGAAAGGTAAAGCTTTTTGTGAGATTTTCACCGTTTTCACGGCTATTACGTGGAAATAAAATCACAGGTGCTACGAAATGATCGCCAAGGGCGTGGGCATTTAAAACGCGCTACAGAGGCATTATTGATGGGAGTACAAAACGGGCAGAACGTACTATTTCTAGGTATCTAACGTCCTGCCCATAACATAGAATAGACATTCTCTATTTATTATCTAAATTCCAAATTCCAAAATATTTATTTGCTTTAAAACATGGTAAATTAAATTATATTACACATAGGTCTTAATTTTTTTTAACGGGCGAATGCCTTTATTACTTGAAATCAAGTCTACACTTTACTTACTAAAACTAAACTAACTATTTACAGGGAGAAGCAATTGGACAACCCATAGACCATTAAAGGCCTATAGATAGCTCAAATGCTCCAAACAGTTGGCAGCGTACTGTTACACATCGCAATATTGCTGACCTAGGGGCGAACCCCCAACACTAATTAAATCGCTGTCAGCAATATGCCTCCCTATATAAACTGGTAAATTTTAGTATTCAAGGCTTTTTTCCTTAATCGCTCTCAAGCGACCTGACTACGGACCTGGTCCTAGGCCTGCCGGTCAGCCTGGAAGAAGCAGTCAGGCAGAATAGCTGCAAAACTATTTTTATTGAATTGTGAAGTGCGGGAAGTAGTCAGTGTGTGCTAAAAATTGCGAAAACAAAATAAATGTCTGTGTGTACCTTAAAAGTTGTTTTTTTATAACAATCAAGAGGTGCCACACAACAGTACCCAAGATACTGATACGTTGAGCCAAATAAGTCCCAGCGTGGTCTTAAATGTACTAGTCGGCTCAAATGTTTAATATTTCGTCATCATCAGCCCATTACGTTCTCAATGATGAGCTGTGAGACAGGCCTTCTCTCGGAGAGATATACCTAAATAAATTATCTTTAAGAAATTATCCAAATAGTCGTGAACATTTATCAGCATCTATCAGCATCTATGTGGTTTAAAAGTAGGTTCTAGTCATTATATATACAGATAAGTGACTTTCACCTAAACCATTTTTTTATTCTTTTTATTTTTTTTTGAACTGAGTGATGGGACGACCGTTTTAGAGCGAGTGTTAAATCGGTACATAACTTCAGAAAGTCAGTGGCGCAGGGCCAGTGGGATTGGAACTCGGGTGCGTCGGATCGTAAATCGCATATACTCCCACTGAGCCACTTTCGCTCTTTCGTTCGCTCTTCGAGAGACAATTATTTAGAGGAAATGGAATGATTATTACCTAATAAGCAAAGACCGCAAATATTAGCTATAGGTACGGCATGAAATTGTGATAAAGTCTAAACAGCTGTATAGCCGTATGCCGATTCAAATTGGAACCGAGTCCCATATGAGCACTGGCGCTATCTTAGATTTAATACGGAGATATGACGATACGTTCAGTTGCGTAGCTATGTAAACAAAAGCCCCGGGGCAAAAAATAAACTAGGGCCCCAACTAAACTATTTAAAATCGTTTGTTCCGTATTCGTGGTATTCCAAATTCGACGTACTCCAGATTCGTCGTAATACAGTTGACTCCATTAATAAAGTTAAAATCCAAATACAAATTGTAACTTATTTTAAGTTTGTTTAAGTAGCCGTTATTAAAGTCGCGTTCCTGGAATCTGGTTTATTTATATTCCGAATGTGGGAGAAATTTTCACTATTTCAATTTATAGTTTGTAAGTCAGAGTCGGAGGGGCCCCCTGAGCTTGGGGCCCCCGGGGCACTGCCCCATCTAGCCCTCCGGTAGCTACGCCACTGGATACGTGCATAACTACGGATATACGGCGAAACGCAAGCCGCATACCCGTTGTTTGGTATTCAGTGGGTAAAGGTGAATTATCAGATGAGCGAGACAGCATAAATGCAAAAATGCAGCATAAAAATAAAATATTTGACGTATATAACCAATCGGCATCGCGAGTGTGGTTCAACGGGAAAACTAAACTAAACTAAACTTGTGCTACTTATGATCCGACGCACCTGAGTTCGAATCCCGCTGTCCTAGCACCACTAACTTTCTAAAGTTACGAGCGGATTTAACACTCGCTCTAAAACCGGTGAAGGAAAACATCGTGAAGAAACAGGCATGTCCAAGAATTTATTACAAAAATTACAGACATGTGACATCCACCAACCCGCACTGGGCCAGCGTGGTGGATTATGGCCCATACTCTCTCTATAAAAGAAGGACCGTGTCCTAGCAGTGGGAACGTGATGGGCTGATAATGATGATGACCTACCGGCGCGGCGTCGCGAGTGCGAATTCCTTTTATACAATAACACGTATGTGTATGGAACGGAATCTAATGAGCTAAACGACGTTTATCATGCATCTAAATGAACTCAGGTTCATTAGTGATAACATAATTTTTAGAAAAAAACAAAACCGACTTCAATGTATCTTCGAAGTCCAAGGTCAAATATCGATGAAAATTATATGGGACCACTTCGTAGCTATACTGAACCCGACGCAAAAATAATTTTTCAAATCAGTTCATAAATGACGGAGTTCTGTGGTAACAAACATGAAAAAAACCAACCGAACAGAGAACCTTCTCCTTTTTTGAAGTCGGCTAAAAAAACAGGTTTCTGGAGATAAGGCGATACGCGCACTGCCAGTCGTTCAGTATTCAGTCGGCGAAGGTGATTTTCCAATGAGCAAGCCGGCACGAATGCAAAGACGATGTCTTCACTGTGCCGCGATGAGTCGGTATTCTGGAGATTCAATCGCGTTTCGGTTTCGAATTCATTTAATTTAATTTCAATATTAAGTATTAAATTGAAATTTTTGAGGTCATTTATATTAAAATTATTATTGTAAAATTGTATGAATTAATGTAATAATAATAATATATATACATATATATATGTATATTTTAATTTTGCGTGCCAATTTCTGGTGAAACATGACGAAATTGCCAAACGATTTTGCGAGAGCATGTGCGACTTTCGAGCCGACACACCCGAGTTAGAATCCCGCTGGCCTCGCACCACTGACTTTCTTAAATTATGTGCGGATTTAACACCCGCTCTGAATACGGCGAAGGAAAACATTGTGAGGAAACCGGTATGTAAAAGAAATAATCACAAAAATTCAAGGACATGTGACATCCACCAACCCGCACTGGGCCAGCGTGGTGGATTATGGCCCATACTCTCTATATGCGAAAAGGCCTGTGTCCCAGCAGTGGGAACGTGATGGGCTGATGATGATGATGAATACAATTTTTATATTAATTATAATACAATTTTTGTAATAATCTTATGTTTATAGACTTGTAATGAATAATTATGAATAAATTTATGTCTATGTCTAATAAATACCTACTAGGTAGGTAAGTATATTTATATAAAGGCACACAAAAATAAGAAACCACATTAGATAACCACTAGATTAAGAAACCCTCAGAATACGCGTGTACCTTAAACAACAGCGGGTCTCGTCCCGCTAATGAGATTCTTTGGCTCGCGGTTTGCATTCCAGATTGTTCCACGTACTTCAGTGAACAGGTACCCTAATTCATAATTAAGGTACCTGTTCACTGAAGTACGGACAGAAAGACAGAAAAACGTGATGGTACGAGTCCAATTTTATTCGAACTTATTTAAATGTACACTAAAATACCTCAAGAAACCCTCAGAATACGCCTGTACCTTAAACAACAGCGGGTCTCGTCCCGCTAATGAGATTCTTTGGCTCGCGGTTTGCATTCCAGATTCCAGATCGGGTCGCGCGCTCCAGTGAACGCGTACCCTAATCATGACGAGAGGAAGACGTACGTGATGATTGTGTTGTTTATCAGATTAGTATACTGCGGAATTTAGCTTGAACAGCTTTTGTGAGTAGCGTTTCTTTTAACTGTTATAATAGCTTCTGAATGATGATTCTGGTGGTGAACATGTCTATATACCTAGATGATGGTAAACGCTTTCAAATCAGACGAGTTGTTGCTCGTTTGCCACGCTTTTAGGACTTTATTCTATAATTATATGAGACGGGCAAATAGTAATGAGACGAGCAAGTAATTCGCCTGATAGTAAACGCCACGCTTATGCCCACAACAATTTCAGTGCTATCCAGAACTTTTAATAAAACTCACATTAAACACAATAACCCTAAATAATTAAAAGCATCTACATATATACATACAATACGCTTTAGACATCGCAGTAGCGTTTACAGCTGAAACTGGTTGAGAATGTTGCTGAATTATGTTTAATGTTGTCTTACCCGACTTGACCTCAACGAATTGAAACCGTGGGCCTGCCAGCCGCGGAAGACATTTGCGTTAATGCCAAAAAGACATGACGATTGAGTTCTCTTAGTTACTATACAGTTTTCTAAATAAAAGAAAGACTTCAGACAAAGACTTATACATAGAGATAAAATTAGGTACATCATTATTCTTAAAACTGCTCATTTAAATAACTGCCTTAAATAAGTTCATTTAAAATTCAATCTTGCATACAAATAGATATCATAAATGAGTATAATATTTTAATTTCCCACATTCGTCATTTCAACCGTTATTTGAATAAATTATTCTCTATGTCACATGAATGACGTTCGAAATATGATTTGTACAAAAAGGACGTGAACGACGTTACAATATCGTTGAGCGGAGGAGAGCATGCAAAAAATCCTTTTATTGAAACTAGCCCTCCCTTTATACATTATGTATGTAACTATGGCGCGTGTCCGTTGTGCTCCGATATTTTTGTAAGAATACGACAGTATTTCATCGTAGCTAATAAAACAGGTAGATATATCATGTGCTGACTACTATATATTTATTTATTTATTTTCAGCTGTGGTCGTCCCACTGCAGGGCAAAGGCTTCCCTACCCTCCTTCCACTCCTCAAGGTTCAATGCTCCTTGCGGCCAATCCTTCCAGTAGGAGTCCAGCTCATCCCGCCATCTCCGTCTGGGCCTGCCGCGTTGTTGTCTGAAGTTATGTGGGATCCACTCAGTGATAAGTTTAGCCCACATCTCGTTCGACATGCGGCAGACGTGTCCAGCCCACTTCCATTTCAAGCTAGCAGCTTTTTGTCCCACGTCGGCGATTTGGGTTTTGGAGCGCAGCTCACTGTTTCTTATTCGGTCCGACAATTTGAAACTACAACTTGACTACTATATATATAACAACCTATACAAACTGTTGTGTCAGCGGGTAGCTGATTAAAACTTCAAGCTAGTTCAATGCACACTGGTTTATTCTGAACGTAACAACTACTTATAAGGTGGCGCAGCCACTACAACACATGCATAGCTATACATATACAACACCTTTCCCCCCTATAAAAACTTCCTATAGTCTATGACTGGCCTATTTCTGCGAGACCGTTCGCGTAACGGAAGCTGAAGGTCATCAGACGGAGCAGCCGTTTGTGGTGTCGCAAATTCAGGTCTGTCGCTTGTTGACGATGGCGACGCCGCTGCTGCCGGCTCTGGAGTCTTGCATTCTGAGCGACTTGGTGTCAAGTTGCCTGAGTTTTCTGTCACTTCCAATTCAGGACTAGGAAGTGACTCACTGATTGGTTCCTCAGTAACATCATGTCCTTCGGCGGTGAAGCTGGAGTCCAGTGATTTACTAGCCTTTTCCTGTGGCAATGTTACCTCCCATCTGCTGCTAGCCGTGCCTTCAATCTTAACAGTAGCCATTTGAACTTGATTTTTATGCCTTACGATTTTTTTATTACACTCAATTAATTTAATTTTATACAACACCTTTCCTATCTTCTTCAAAATTATTCCTTTGTAGGCGGTGACAACGGTACCTCGCAAAATTTTGATTTGTACATTTTATCAGATATAACTGAGACAGGGGAACCGCTATCAATTTCACATAAAATATGTTGACCTTCGAAGCTCACAGTATCGGTCATTGGTACTTCATTCAATAAGTTAATATTTAAAAGTAACTCACCGTCGTCTCCCTCATCATCAGAATTACCTTGCTCAACGTAATTTACTTTTTTATCTGGGCACATTCTGCGGAGGTGACCTTTACGATTGCATATTTTGCATTTGTAATTTGAAAAACGACACTCGGCCGTACGATGGCCTTTGCAACCACAAACCGAACACTTTTCACTGCATTCCCGCGATCCCTTAGCATCTCCTCGCTGGTTGACCTTGAACACGGCCTCCCGGAAAGCGTCGGTGACCCCCGGCGCCGGAGCCGCAGCAGCGCCCGCACGCGCACACCGCACGCTCTCTGCCAGATCCACAGCATAGCTCAGCGTTAAGTCCTTTATCTCTTGAGCGAACAATTTGTCTCTCTCATGACCCGGTAACATACCCATGACAAATTTGTCCAATAACGAATCCTCCAAACTCTTGAAATCACAATGGGCAGCAAGCCCACGCAACCGCGCGGCCCACTGCGAGTGCGTTTCATCTGTTTGCTGCGCCGCTGTATAAAATTTATACCTCTCTGCAAAACCACAGCGTTTCGTTGTGAAATGTTTGTCTAGAATCTGAATAATACTTTCATAATTCTTAGTATCCAAAACTTCCGGTAAGGCGAGATTGCTAGCTAGCTGGTATGTGTTCTCCGTGAGTGCGCTTAGCAACACAGCTTTTCTCTTCACTCCCGCTTTGTCCGTGGTATCGTTGATGTCATTCGCGATGAACCATTGACCCAAACGGCTTTTGTAGATCTTCCAATCCTGGTTATGATGATCAAAATTGGAAATAGCTCCCAAAGAAGAAGTTGAGCCGAACATTTTTTATTTATTTGTGGGTAATCTGCGGACTCGTCGCCAATTGTTGTGTCAGCGGGTAGCTGATTAAAACTTCAAGCTAGTTCAATGCACACTGGTTTATTCTGAACGTAACAACTACTTATAAGGTGGCGCAGCCACTACAACACATGCATAGCTATACATATACAACACAAACTATGTATATGTCGCAGCCAACTAGCGCTCTATAGTAAAGAGGCTAGGCTGTTGATTGAACGGCTAGCTAGTTGGCTGCGCCATATATTATTATGTAATATGATCGGAAGCGAATTAGCAAGCCCGTAAAAGGCACTTATCACAAACTTGTCGAAAGCAAAAAATAGGTACCTAGGTACCGAAAGCTTCATCAAAAGTTACTCGCTGCCAAAAGATCGCTATCATTAGAAGAACCTCTGTGAAGGAGCGATCACAAAATACAAAATAAGTACGTTAGGATTAGTTACTTTAATAATATTTTGGCTTTATTATATAATGCATAATAATTAAAGATCAATCTATTGGAACAAATGTTAATTTTTAATTATAATTAAAAATTAACGTTTCAATCAATCAATCAATCAAAAGTTCTTTATTCAATTTTGTCGTCACAGACGCACTTATGAACGTCAATTATTACAATGACTCTACCACCGTATCGAAAAAAGAACCACTACTCAGAAGATACGGCAAGAAACTGAGGGGCATATTTTTTAGAACTTTTGTTACTATATTTTATGTTTGGTTTTGACAATATTATTTTTCTTATACCTCGTTTGTTCCTAAACCATTGATCTGATTGTGATGAAAATTCTCATCATTCCTGGTCCTAAAAATCTGTCATTGCAGCACATGCCGGGTACAGCTAGTATGGAATAAAAATACTGCTTCATCTCTTCTGAATATTGAGAAGGAAAAACTGATAAGGTGGCCAGTTTGAACTTCATTATCAAGGTCACCTAAACATCACCTTAAAATAATTTTATCATCATCTTCATTGGCCCATTACATGCCTACTGCTGGGACACGGGCCTTTGAAAGAGAGATAGTATGAGATAGCCGATGAGAAAGAGAGATAGTATGGGCCATAATCCACGCTGGCCCAGTGCAGGTTGGTGGATGTCACGTGTCCTTGAATTATGTAATTCTTTGACACGTCGTGTCGGTTTCTTCGCAATGTTTTCTTTTTTAGACCGTGTAAAATTCGCATACTTAAGAAAGTCAGCGGGGCTAGCAAGATTCAAATTCCGGCGTTGGATCGAAAGACACACGAGTTTCTGCTGAGCCACACTCGTTCTCAAAACAAACGAATTATCGTCGCTTTAATCTGCGCCGTGTCGTCCCCTCCAACGTGCACTCACAACAATAATGCGAACATATCTGCAATATTCAGTTTTTGCGCGTCTCCGTGGGTCCCCCGAGGGCCACTGTCTATGACACATGGCGGACAGCATCTAGAATGGAGCCCTTGAATACATTACCCGCTGATATGAGATGTTAGCTTTTTGTTACCATATTGCTTCTGTTTCTGGGTGCTCATAAATTTTGGAGTATATCGTTTGTGCTTCGATGTTTTACTGAAGAACAAGAAATACATTTTCAGATCTAAGCACCTATATTATTTTTCATAGGTACCTAATCATACCCAGCTATAGCTACCCATGTAATTAGGTACGTAGTAATAATTAAGATATTTTTAGGTTAGTAGGAACACATCACATTATAATTTATTTATTTATTATATATATTATTATTTTTTAATAATTTATTTATTATTTACAACAAAAACCACAGCTCTTAAAAATCTTAAGTATAACTTAGTATAAAGTTACTGATAATAATAATAATAATAGTATAATAATTATGTATAAAACCCCGTTACGATTACTATAAATCTTTCCGTCCAAAGGTTGTATAGAAGAGATCGTTTGAGCGATAAGACCGCCTATTGTACCTAAGTTTGAATTTGATAAATTTATTATTTATTTAAATTTAAATTTAAATTTAAAAAAAATTTAAATTTAAAAAAAAGAATTAAAAAAAAAATTTTTCTCCTTGTCTTGATAATATGTAGTGGAGTAACAATAAAGAATTAATTCATCTAATATATTTGAAAGTTGTATATTAAAAGGCATCTATGTATCTTACATTATATTTCTTTTTTAGCACAAATTTATTAATATTAAAATAACATTATATTTTTTGGTCATTCAAAACTACAATATGCATTATTCCTAAAAATTCTTAAATTAATTTAATTAATTTAAATAAATTAATTTTTATTTAATTAATTTAAATAAATTAATTTAATTAATTTTTATTTAATTAATTTAAATAAATTAATTTAATTAATTTTTATTTAATTATTTCTTAAATTACTTTGTTCATTAATTTCTTAAATTATTTTGTTCATCGTAATTATTTTGTTTTCAAGCTACATTTTCCCACAGACGAATTTCAAATTAAACTACCCTAAAATTATAATTTAAAATCCCCCGACACAAAAAATACCTATCAAAAGTAAAATAAACGGCTGAACCGATTTTGATAAAACATGTCCCCCGCTAGAAAACCTGCTTCCAAATAAACAAAACCGCAATCCAAATCGATTCACTCGTTTAAGAGCTACAGTGCCGACACACAGACAGACACACATAGTGGTGAAACTTATAACACCCCGCCTTTTTGCGTTGGGGTAAAAATGGGCATATACTTTAGTGCAATCAAGTTTGATGTCCCCAAACATCTTGTGACATGCTATTTTTCATGTCCGCACACATGCACACATCTACATACCTAATATATCAAGGCAATGATTCAACAAATCCGGCGTCTGTAACTCTGGTACCAGGGAAATCACTTAGCATATGACAAATAGTTCCGCGGTGACATGCTTTTAAGATACATAATCACGGCAACCCCATTCCGAGGGTATTTGTGGTAGAGATAAGTGTTTTTGTGCATTGGTGTGGAAAAATGGATTTTGGGAAGCGCGCATGGAAATGCAAGAGAGCCTACAAATTATGTGGGAGTTCACAGGATGGCAGGAGAAAGCACTCAGTTCGGTTACATAGCGCAAGCATTCGTTTCGTGTCTAGGTGTTGTTGGACCATGGTCCTCATAGTTCCTGGCGCCCTAATTACATGGAATCCTAGTTAGGGGCCAGGATCTATGGTCCTACAACACCCAGACACGAAATAAATGCTTGCGGTTTTTTTTCTGTGCATAAACTTTTGTCCCGTCGCGGGAATCGAACCCGCAACCACACAGTTTTGTATGAGATTTGAGCCAACCTGCCCAACCACTACACCACAGAGGCAGATATTTTTAACTAAAAGATCTTCATTGCATACTACGTAAATATTGTCCGCGTTTTCTTTCTCGCGCGAAATCTGCATTGCTTTCGGGATAAAAAAAACCAATGAAGTATGCCATTTACTACAAATTAATTTTGATTAAGTCCATTATTTGTTGGCAATAAATACTGACGAAGAGGAACAACATTTTTATGTAACTGATTAACGAGACGAGCTGGTCCTTAGCCTGATGGTAAGCAATACGCCTGCCCATAACAGTAACAGAACTTTGTTTTACTATTTTACTTCCATTTTTTTTATTTGCATTTTTTAACCATTTTCCCACGCCTCCATCCCCGAAAATCTGACTTATATTGAATACGAAAGTTTGTGAAGATGGATGATTAATGATAAAACTACTGAACTGGTTTTCATTCATCATCATCATCATCATCAGCCCATCACGTTCCCGTTGCTGGGGCACAGGCCTTCTCTCATAGAGAGAGTATGGACAATAATCCACCACGCTGGCCAAGGTGGGTTGGTGGACGTCACATATTGATTTTTTTGATTAATTCTTGGACATGCCGGTTTCCTCACGATGTTTTCCTTCACCGTTTTTAAAATAAGTAAAATTTTGTAAATAAGCACATGGGAAATTGTTCGCGCGAGTGGAACAGCGGGATGCAGCTAGTACCAACCTCCATATTCCTAATAACCTTTTTATTGTTCGAAAGCGTAATCCGTACGGTCAGCCAGAGGGTGGCGTAAGTTTGGGGGGAGAGGGGGCTAAATGAATGAACTTTTCGAATCTCCACCGCGGAGTTGGGCTAAGTCTATCGATCAACTCATCTGCTCGCTGTTTGGTTGTTTTGGAAAATAAGGATTGAATAAACAGGGAAGTCTATATTGAAACAAGTATTTAAAGAAACTTTATTACAGAAATTTGTTCAGATAATGTCATCAATTTTTTTATGGCACTGAGTGATTTGACGAGCAAGTCTTTCGCCTGATGGTAAGCGCTGGAACACAATAATGCTTGCGCACAATTCTCTCAAGCTACTGCTTGGCGGCAGAATAACTGTCAAAGCTGTGGTACTTAACCAAATGGCCTCCCGCATACGAGAGACCTACAAACAAGTATACTCTAAATCTAATTATAGCTTTATCTAAAATTAGTGTATTTTTTACCGATTTCAAAAAAGAAGGAGGTTCTCTGGTCTAGAGTATTTTTTTTTTATCTTTGTCACCTCAGAACTCCGTCATTTATGAACCGATTTGAAAAATTATTTTTGCATCGGGTTCAGTATAGCTACGAAGTGGTCCCATATATATGTATAAATTTCATCGATATGTGACCTTAGACATCGAAGATACATTGAAGTCGGCTTTTGTTTTTTTCTAAAAATTAATTATGTATTTTACTTTTCGCATTCTCTAAATTTAATAAAAAAAGCTATAATTAATTAAGGTTTGGAAACTATCATGAGTCGAAATATTCATCATAAATATAACGGCTACACTCACGTTACGATTGTGTCGGATAACTCCGTCCGGCTTCGGACAATTAGGATACCTATCCTTCTTCCGGGAGTTTACGCTTTGGAATCGCGGCGCAGACTAAACATAACGACACAATCATAACGTGAGCGTAGCCGTTTATATATTTGTAAAAGCTATAATTAATTAAGTTTGGAAACTATCGTGAGTCGAAATATTCATTATAAATATAAACGGCTACACTCACGTTATGATTGTATCGGGTAAATCCGTCCGGCTTCGGACAATTAGGATACCTATCCTCCTTCGGGGACTTTACGCTTTGGAATCGCGGCGCAGACAAAACATAAGGACACAATCATAACGTGAGCGTAGCCGTTTATATATTTGTAAAAGCTATAATTAATTAAGTTTGGAAACTATCGTGAGTCGAAATATTCATTATAAATATAAACGGCTACACTCACGTTATGATTGTATCGGGTAAATCCGTCCGGCTTCGGACAATTAGGATACCTATCCTCCTTCGGGGACTTTACGCTTTGGAATCGCTGCGCAGACAAAACATAAGGACACAATCATAACGTGAGCGTAGCCGTTTATATATTTGTAAAAGCTATAATTAATTAAGTTTGGAAACTATCGTGAGTCGAAATATTCATTATAAATATAAACGGCTACACTCACGTTATGATTGTATCGGGTAACTCAGTCCGGCTTCGGACAATTAGGATACCTGTCCTTCTTCCGGGAGTTTACGCTTTGGAATCGCGGCGCAGACTAAACATAACGACACAGTCATAACGTGAGCGTAGCCGTTTATATATTTGTAAAAGCTATAATTAATATTAAAAAAGCATTTCATTGTGACATTCTAGTTCTTTTTTCAACCGACTTCAAAAAGGAGGAAGTTCTCAATTCGACGGTATGTTTTTTGTATGTTTGTTACGCGATTACTCTGCCAATTACGAATTGATTTTGATGATTGTTATTTTGTTTTGAAGGTCATACTTCAGAGGCCCATATACATTTTATCGATATTGATTTAGCAATTTTTGAAAACAGTAATTAAACCAAAAATATAAGTTTAGTCTTGAAGTCAGTTCTTGTTTTCTTCTATAAAATAATTATATAATAATAATTTTATTAAATCAGTTAAAAATATTGGCACATGAACAAAACGTTATTGGTGCTTATCTCATTTCCTCATGGTCGTGCGTGTCGCAGCGAACATCTAGATCTAGAACATATCACACACGAGCGAAATGCATCTAATTATTGCCGCAGCATCCACACTATTGTCTTTACTTAAGCCTGATGCACACTAGAGTTTCAAATAAAGCGTAAAAAATCAACATACAATTGAATTGAGAACCTCCTCCTTTTATGATGCCGGTTAAAAATAGAGATGAAATAACTTTTTATTAAACGTCAATGAATAGTGAAGATCTTTTCCAAATAACGTTGAATATACACTCGAGAGCAATGAATCCGGGTCACTTAAAGAATCCTAAAAATCTCGGAAACTAAAAATGCTAGGTTAATGCAATAAATTGTATTTAATAGACAATGTAATACTCCTTAAATGAAGGTATTAAAACTTCTTAGTTATTGTAAAGTTATATCATAAAAAAATCAAATTTGAAAAAGGGCCACTTTCGAAGATGGAACTACGAAATTACAGCATTTGGTTTTGCTTTTGTTTGTAATCTGTCATTTATGTGGGTACATAAACCATGTTGATAGTGCTCTATATTCATTATTCAAGCTGAAATTATGTCGCTCACGCCTGAAGAATGCACCAGAATACTTACAATGCTGGAAACCGGCCGGAGTCAGCGCGATACAGCCAGGACTGTCGGTGTGTCGCTGTCAACAGTACAAAGAGTTCTCCGACGTTACGAAGAAACTGGTTCTAACCTACGCAGACCAGGAACGGGCAGAACCAGGTGTACCACAGCACGAGAAGACCGATACTTGGTGAACACCATACTTCGAAATCGCTTTCTCACAGGAACTGAACTCACCAATCAGTTTCGACGCCTCGGAGGAAGTAACCCAAGTGCATGGACAGTAAGACGTCGGCTTGCTGAATCTAACTTAAAACCCCTTAGACCTGCAAACGGCCCTAAACTGGAGCGTGGGCATCGTATTTCGAGACTAAGATATGCCCAGAGCCACGTAAATTGGAGTATTGAAGATTGGTCAAAAGTTATGTTCTCCGACGAATCAAAATGTATGCTCTACAAGCACGATGGAAGACACAGAGTGTATCGAAGACCAGGGGAAAGATTCAAGCAAGCATGCATCGAAGAAAAAGTAGCCTACGGTGGTGGGTCTGTACTTGTGTGGGCCGGAATTTCTTCTGAAAGTCGCACAGAGCTGGTGATCATAGAAAACGGCTCTTTAACTAGCGTAAGATATGTGGAAGAAATCCTCAATGATCACGTTGGTCCATTTATGGTCAATTTAGGTGAGGATGCTATATTTATGCATGACAATGCCCGACCTCATACAGGTAGGATTGTGAATGACTACCTTCAAGAGATGAACATTACTCGTATGGAGTGGCCAGCGCGCAGCCCGGATATCAACCCGATCGAGCATGCTTGGGACGAGCTAGGCAGATGCGTAAAACAACGAAACCCTCCCCCAATCACGCTTCGTGAGCTCAAAATTGCTCTCACAGAGGAATGGGAGAATATTCCCCAAAATCGTATAAGGAACTTGGTGTACAGCATGCCAAACCGCGTAAACGCAGTAATGGAAGCACGAGGAGGCAATACGAAGTATTAAAATTCAAGAAAATCGTAATAAAGTTCAAAAATTTCATGTTTCCTATTTTTGTTTTAAGGAGAGATCAGCAGTTTTTTTCTTTATGTAATTTTGTGTTACTAAAATGTATGGTGACTCATATTTTTTTTACTTTCATTTAAGGAGTATTACATTGTCTATTAAATACAATTTATTGCATTAACCTATCATTTTTAGTTTCCGAGATTTTTAACATTCTTTAAGTGACCCGGATTCATTGCTCTCGAGTGTAGTTGTGTAGTGCAGACTAGTAAGTTTATACAAATATGAGCTACGGACAATAAATATCTACTTTAAAACTAAACCACAGAATACTAAGGGACAGAAGCATCACTTTGCAAAGAAATTTAAACAAATAGCGACTCTTGCTATGACGCAATAAAATTTAATTCAGCTCGCAAAGCGCTGCATACCTGCCAGTTATTAACCTAAAGAGCGCCTCTCTTTCTATCGCATAGCTCTTATCTCTTCTGACGCGGCACGTGTAACGACCCGCCGCCGGTGTCCGGCTAAGTACTTGTAGCTTCGTACCTACAGTGCGGAGTGCGCTAGGCCTGACTAAACTTTAACACCCCTCACATAAATAACAAAATAAGTAATTCCAAAGTTGCAGTGCATCCCAGCACAACGCAACGTAAATCAATTACGAACGCAATGTTAAATAGTTGGCTGTATTGCCGGCAACTATGTGAGAAAATTATATCGTGGCCATAACTGTGTAGTTTCAAATAACGCAGATACCGTGGAGGAAATAAATGGGGGTGGAACGTATTTGCATACCCACATTGCGTGTCAAAAGTTGGCCAGCTTGTTTGATATGCCATAAGTAAGTCTAATCACCTAACCTAACCTTTATTAATGTTATTCATAGACCCTGTTAGGCAGCAAATGTAAATTTTGAGAAGAGGGTCAATTTTGAAACACACATTGTAAAGCTAATGAAATGTTAAATTCTTCATTGAATATAATTTTTCAAGATAAGAAAAGCTCCTCTCAATTATGACATGTCAAAATAAGGTCAATTCATCAGATATAAAAAAGGAAGGTCAATTATGACCTTTTTTTTTGGCCACAATAAGCAAAATTAATCATTACGTTACCTAATTAATTAAATTTAATCATTACGTTACCTAATTATGTAAATAAGAGGATCATATTTTGATGTTAGGTGCCTGAGTGAATCGGTATCTTCTAGGCAAGCATGATCGATCGTCGACCGCGTAATCACTTCAGCCAAATGCTCGTCTATAAGGAAAAAATAGAATTTATATATATAAAATAGCCAATCCTTGTCGATCTATTTCCACGGAATGATAGTCTGAAATAACGCGGATACCGGGTAGGGCGGGCGGCGCTGCGATATTGCATATTTGGGCGCTACATCGGAATCAAGGCGGGCTCTATCCAAATATCAAGTGCCTTGTTTTAATTATCGATATTAAGAGATTATATACTATTTTTATTTATTTATTTATCTCAGGCAATAATAACATAGTACTTAGAAGTAAGAAGTATAAATACCTTCCAGACAAACATACATATATTTTATAAAATTCATAAACACTGTTGTTAGGCACGTAATACCGTCGCGCTGCTCTGGAGACTAGTGGTGTCTCGTAGCCTGCCTCTGAATTTTCTGTACATTACACCCTTAGGCAATGGCGTAGCTAGGTAACCAAAGGACCTGGGGCAAAAAATAAACTAGGGGCCCCAACTAAACTATTTAAAATCGTTTGTTCCGTATTCGTCGCGTTCTGAACTCTGGTTTATTTATATTCTGAAATTTTCACTAGTTCAATTTATAGTTTGTAAGTCAGAGTCCGAGGCGCCCCCTAGGCTTGGGGGCCCCGGAGCACTGCCCCGTCTAGCTCTCCGGTAGCTACGCCACTGCCCTTAGACCAAAAGTCCTCCTCTGTTTAGGTTCCAAGGTCGTGTGTAGGACCTCGCACAACAAACGATTGAAATTTACTATTAATAATATATTCTCGTATCATTAATGACAGCTATAAAAGGCATACGTTTAAAAAAAATATAAGTGTAGGTTACAACTAGCGTTGCCAGGTCCAGTATGTCAAATTTCGGAACGGAAGGTTAAAATAGTCGGGATTTTGGTTTTTAAATCGGGACAACTATGTACAAAAGAAAACTGGTTTTTGTGAATCATCGCATATATTTCTCTCAGATAGTCAGTTTTTTTAAATGGTAGAACAAATAAATCTCTCAAATATAACAAAATTCAAACGTAACTATTTTGACTAATCATAATCATCAAGTTTGTGCCTTTTTTATCAAAATTATCGAATAAAGGGCAGACTAAAGAGGTTAGTGAAAAATTGGGACATTTAGCGTTCCGATCAAAAGTAAATCACAAAAGAAGTGAAGAGTGAAGTGAAGTGTTACTTAAAAATCGGAACATCCCACGCAAATCGGGACACCTGGCGACACTAGTTACAACATTCAAGTTCCATGGAACAAATACATGCAATGAAAATATTGAAAATAACCCGATAGCGAAACTTACACTTTTCATAAAACATTGCAAGAAATATACTTCTTTTATTGTTCTTTAGAAGTACCACTGTCTATAGTCATGTCCCATGACTAGTTTCACTGATGGTATTATAGTACTTTTAGGAACGAAACAGAAATATAATTGCTTGGAATATTGTTGAACCTTGATCTGCTAAATATTCAAATTTTGTGTACATGGGCCAAAATATCAAATGAATTCACCAACTAATTACATTGAAAAATTACGTTCAAGCCAATTGACAAAAGAACTATTCAGACAAATCGATAGAATTTTTTACTAGTTAAACCACAGATAACTTAACCGTACTTTAAAAAATATTGGAACCGCTCTATAAAAATCAGTACAACTCCTAATTGATAACCTCATCCATTAGTTGTTAAACAGAGCGTATAAAGTCAATCAATAACACATCGGCAGAACATCGACATGTTTCTCCATCCATCAGAGGAAAGAGTACTAACTTGTCAGATTGGAGGGTGATCACTCAGCCCCTCCATTACGCGGGGCTATCAGTCAATCTGGGGACTGTTCCCGTTATGAGACGAGATTTGTGACTCTGAAATTCAAGTTGATACGATGAACTCAACTTGTTCAAATCAGCTAAATATACGCAACTAGCTAAAGATAGCGCAGTACGGGGATGGTCACGACCATTTATGCATAATTACTGGGCATATGAGCCTAAATGTCTGACGTCTCGGGGTAATGAGCGCAATGCAGTGCTACGCAGTACTTTTTGTGGTATTAAAAGTTCTGGGTATCATTGCAATTGTTATTGGCAGGCGTGGCGCTTAACATAAGGTGAAAGACTTGCTCGTCTCATTACTCAGATCACCAAAAAATGCATGTGGCATGTATAATAAATGAATTTAGAAACATCTAGAATAGACAACCTAATTTCAATTTGACCAAAATCATGATTTAAGTAAGTAGTGATGAGAAGTGGAAGCACTTACATCTAGAAGATATACCGACAGTTGAGTAGAATAGAATAGAATTGAAACCCTTCTCCTTTTTTTAAATGGGTTAAAAATTGAATGCAGCTCGTTGGTATAAGCGCATCACTTGAGAACGACGGGACCGGTTTGACATTTTTCTTTTAAACGTTAGTATTTGTTTGAATTATATTTTTATGGAAAGAAAAATTGGAAAAATTGCTCGGTAAATTGGGAAATTCAGGAATAACTGAAAGTGCGTTCTCGCGCGGGGGAAACCGCGGGGCGCAGCTAGTACATAATATGAATATTGTTCCACTTTATGCATCTACCCTACATTAACCAATTCTTGAAACAAAAGATGACTAAATTACGGCACATATCGGGTACGTTCATAGAGTATCCATAAATCACGTGAGGCAATGCGTACGAACGCCACCAGTTCAGATGAAGATGGATCGCGGCGGACGCGTGGTCACCCTGTCCGCGGACACTCGATCCAGTGATGGATATCGCAATCTGTAATCTTATTATTATAAATGCCAAAGTTTGTTTTTAACTGAATCACGTGGGATTTGAACGGCATTTTGGTACAGTGGCAGTAACAGGGTAGATTATGTTCTATATTAGCATGGGATAGAAAGGTAAATACAGGCTACTACGGTTATACTACTAACAACAGTACAGCCTCAAAAACAAACAGTTCCTTAAAGAATAGCTTGTGAAGATGGATGGATGTTTCAATCAATCAATCAATCAAAAGTTCTTTATTCAATTTTGTCGTCACAGAAGCAGTTTGTTACATAAATACGCAAAAAATAAACTAATTCTGTGAATTTTGGGTTTTATCCCGGAAAATGCGAGTGAAACCGTGGGGAGTAACTAGTTATATTGTATTGCCTTTGCCTTTGCCGTACTATACACGCTATATGGTTATATAAAAAAAAACACTCGTACGTCCATATATCACGCGAGACAATACGGACGGAGACGCGAGCAGTTTAGGGATGAAGATGGATCGCGGTGGACGTTTGGTTACCCTGGCCGCTTGATGTAGTGATGGGTACCACAATCTGTTATTTGAGTCTCGTCACTAAATACGTTTCCACTGCGGACTCAGGCTTTATCTTAAACAAAAGGTCCAAGCATCATCAGCCTTGCTACGCTCCCACTGCTGGGACTTCTATTTTTTTTTTTTTTAACCCTTGTTAGATATATGTTTGGCCACTATCTCGCCTGATGTGAAGCGATGATGTGGCCTAAGATGGAGCACATAGATCTAGAGACAGACGGCAGTTGAGCGGCTGCTCAGACCCGTCTTCCCGATGGTTCACCGAACATCATCCCGAAACACGACTAGGTCGCTAGGTTTTAATGCTTATATTTGGCCGTTTTATGTACAGCGACCATTTGGTCGGAAACGGAGCACGTTGATACAAAGCCGGGCACATAGACGTTAAGTTGCCAGCCTATCGGTATTCTAAACTACGGAAAATATGCTTAAGAACTGCACAATTTGATTCCTCCATCTCTATTCTACTACTACAACTAGATGATCATCAAAACGGTACCCTCACATTGTAAAATTTCAGCCTTTTCTAAACGGTCATCATTTTTAGTACGAACGTCAAAGGACTGGAACGCCTTGCCGTCGTCTGTTTCCATATAAGTACAATCAGGGTATGTTCTAATCAAGAGTGAACAAGTATTTACTGGGCAAGTGTGCTACATCTCCGACCACATCGTCACTTCCCATCAGGTAAGATTGTGGCAAAAACTGACCCAAGTTGTATTAAAAAAAAAAGATCTAGAAGAAGACAGTAGTTCCTATGGGCCATAATCTACCTGCATGTGGGCCCAGTACGACTTGCCTTGACTCTTGTGTTTCTTTTTTCTGCCTATTTTTTATGGGGATCTACTTATATCAGACATGTGGTCAGGCAGATCGGCACACATACTGAAGTTACGGGATCGATTCTCGCTGCGGGTTAAATGTAAAAAATATATAATCTAATTCAAATTCAAATTTATTTAATCAAGTAACCAGGACTCAATAGTAATCACAATAACCACAAATTAAAAATAAAAATAACATGTCAACAAATTCATACAATATAGGCAATAATTAATTAGATGTCATACAAATTCATAGGGAATAATTAATTAATTGTCATACAAATTCACACAATATTTCAACGTCCGGTATTTATTTTACCTAGTTTCCTAGATACAAGGAATCCTAGGGGACCATGGGATAGAGGATGTGATTATTGGGGACTCACCTAAAATAAACGATTTTGGGACACATCACACAACATTAGTTTTGTATTTAGACTAGCTAAAATTGAACATACATTGAAACCCATTGAATATAATACACTAACATCTATCAATAGATTGCATCCATTGTAATGTTTTATTCATTGCCCCTACCTGTCATAGGGGATAACAAATCAGTCTTGGAGCATTGCAGTTCCATTGCAGTTCTAAACAGAGCAGTGCAATAAATAATGCTACCTGTCGTTACCCACAATACCATCTCGGTGACGCGACAACGCTATGAATAACTAGTGTTCCGGATCCGGATTCGGTTCCGGTCGTAGCCGGAATATGTCGGATTACGCTGTTCCGTGTGAACGAGGTTTTACATTTTATGCGGTGATTTGTGACTTAGTGTGTTGCAGTTTAGGCATTTGTAAAACAGGTAGCATTTATAAAAACTCTGTGTAAAAAAAATACTAATTATTTGCATGTAAACTTTTAAATAGGTTTTTTTATGTAATTGAGTAACGAGACGAGCCGGTCGTACGCCTTCACCTGATGGAAAGCAATAAGCCTGCCCATAACAGTTGCAGCACCACCAAAAACTTTTTTTTGCTAAATCTTGCGCGGCGCTGCACTGCGCTCATCAACCTGAGAAAGTTTCACAATGCCCAGTAATTTGCAGGTAACTAGTCGCATTTTTTTATATTGTAATCTCATGCTCATCACGTTCCCACTGCTGGGACACGATCCTTCTCTTAGAATAGGTAGGTATATCAATAATTCACCACGGGGCGGGGGCCCAGTGCAGTAGGAGGGAAGGGTTTGCTCATAATGTTAATTCTTCACCGGTTTAGAGCGACTGCTAATAATTAATAAATTTATTTTAAGGACTAACATAGCTTTTAAGAATAATTACTAACACTATGAGCAAATGTTCGCAATAAAGTTTTTAATAATAATAAAAAAAATATATATGAGTAATGCTAATGACGGTACGGTAACGCTAAATGGTAATTCGTAAGTGCGTATTGACGGTTATAAGTGCGTCTGTGATGCCTAGACTGAATAAACCCATTTGGACGCGCAACTTTGATTTAGTAGCGCACTTTGGCTACGCTACCGGAGCAAGGCAAACGGTATCGCTTTTCAAAAATAGTAAAATGGTGTTTGTTATAATAATTAAAATATATTTCTCTGTCCCAAACAAACAAACGAAATCTCCAAACTTGGCAAAACCCACTCCATCATGTGTAAGTGTACCAACAATTTTATACCCATTCAAAATCTCCCAGAATAAGTTAGCGCCCCTTCGGATTAAGTCCGACCAGTGTGACTGCGGCTTTAACTCCGTGTGGTCTCGCCTAAGCTTAACCAGTTTAAACCAGTTTTAACTGGATTAGGAACTCGTGTTTCATATTAATTGGGTTTTAATACAGTTTTAAAACTGCGATTGAGTCGATTTTGGAAGTTGATACAAATGGGACGTGTTTCCCTACGACGTGTTATTAGGGTTGGTACCTACCTTTATGACAATATTTTTAATACATAAGTACTGTTGTTCATAATCAACGATGTTAATCTTCTGACAGTGTACAATAAAGAATATAAGAAATAATAACTATGTAAAAAAATTAAATAATAGTATAGAATAGAATAGAATAGAAAAACTCTTTATTGTATACCAAATTATAGAAATAGACAATAACACAGTCCTTAACTAAGGTAGTACAATGGGCGGTCTTATCGCTTGAAGCGATCTCTTCCAGACAACCTTTGAGTATACAACATTCATAACATTTTATGAGCGAGTATGGCTCAGTGGGAACACGTGCGACTTTCGAA
This sequence comes from Petrophora chlorosata, assembly GCA_951640565.1. NCBI lineage: Eukaryota > Metazoa > Arthropoda > Insecta > Lepidoptera > Geometridae > Petrophora > Petrophora chlorosata. The sequence goes on along the minus strand of OX621203.1, from coordinate 7,031,151 downwards.
CCGACGCACCCGAGCTCTAATCCCGCTGGCCTCGCTCGCACCACTGACTTGCTTGAGCTATGTGCGGATTTAACTCTAAAAACGGTGAAGGAAAACATCGTGAGGACCGACATCGCCAAGAATTGATCACAAAAGTTCAAGGACATGTGATATCCACACCGCGTAGTGAACCTACTCTATCTATGAGAGAAGGCCCTTGTCCCAGGTGTGGGAACATGATGGGCTGATGGTGATATAACAATACTACATACAACTATATTATATATGCGAAAGTTTGTGACGACTTACGGGTGGATGTATGGATGTTTGTTACTCAATCACGCAGAAACTTCTAAATTTAATATGACCAAATTGGATATGAAAATTTAGGCCCTGGAATGGACATAGGTTACTTTTTATACCAAAAACTGCGGGTGAAATCGCGGGGTGCAGTAAGTATTACTCATTGTTACGATACTATTTTTCTAATTAAACTCTGTCAGTGTAGATATCTTAAAAATGTCTTACTCGTGGTACGTCTCTCGTATGCGGGAGGCCGTCTGGGTAGGTACCACAGCTTTGCCAGTAATTCTGCCGCCAAGCAGTAGTGCGTAAGCATTGCTATGTTCATGCAATAAGCAAGCTATGTTCCGGTTTGAAGGGCATTGTAGCCAGCGAAATTACTGGGCATATATGACACTTAATATCTGATGTCTCGGGGTGATGAGCGCAATGCAGTGCTACGCAGCTGCGTACACTAAAAGCACTAGTGCTTTTTATGGTACTTAAAGTTGTAGCTGGGTAGCACTGCAATTGTTATGGACAGGCGTGGCGCTTACCATCAGGCGAACAACTTGTCCGTATCATCACTACGTTCCATAAAAAACCATCATCATTAGTATGTCTGCCACGACATAACCTATTCTCTCAGAGAGAGTGTAAGCCATAAGCCACCACGCGTACACAGTGGGCTTATACCTTTGGTCATGCCATGTTGTTACTTTTTACAGTTTTTAAAAGAAAATCGACTTAAAACTGAGTGTTTCTTTTCTACGTGGAGTATATACACTCAATTATATGCAATATATACAACGAGCTGCCAGATACTGTGCGATATTTTTTTTTTACGCTTAATAGGTCTATGTTTGGCCACTATCTTGCCTGATGTGAAGCGATGATGTGGCCTAAGATGTCGCACATAGATCTAGAGAGAGACAGCAGTTGAGCGGCTGCTCAGACCCGTCTCCCCGATGGTTCACCGAACATCATCCCGAAACACGACTAGGTCGCTTGACGGCATGGCTTTGTTCGGTGGGTGGTATTACAACAACGGCCAGAGCCTACCACTCCAAAGCGCGTAAGCGGGTTTCATCACGATGTTTTCCTTCACCGTTTTAGAGCGAGCGTGCAAAATCGGCACTTAACTATAAGTCATTGGTGCAGGGCCGAGTCAGGATTTGAACCCAGGTGCGTCTGATCGAAAGGTGCATGAGTTCCCGCTGAGCCACACTCGCTCTTAAAATATGCACCATCGAAGGGTGCCATTAAAAATCACCTCAAAAAGTGGCTCGTTGATCAGTCCTACTATAAATTCAAAGATATAATGACTGCGTATTGATTATATTTAATATTTAGTATTTATTATTTAATTATATTAATTTATTGTTGACAACTATTGAAATAGTTAATTATTTAATAGTTAAATAGTTAATTTCAATATGAATTGCTATTTGTCAAATGTACTATAAGTTGTACGAATTTTACTAATTAATTTTAATTAAATATTTATGATGAATCAAACTCACGAAAACTTTCATACTAAAATTGCATGTGACATGTAAGTAATCTGTTATCAATAAAATAATATGACTATGATTAGAAAAGATATTTCAGGTTCGTATTAAAAAAAAAACTTAACTAAAATGCGTAGTATGCATACTGCGTGCAACCGCTCGTTGTGGCGATCTATGGGGAAGACCTATGTTCAGCTGTGGACGTCTTCCGGCTGATGATGATGAAAATGCATAGGTACTAATTTTGAGACATAAAAATGGCACATATTTTTATCCCCTTCTAAGACTACAGAGCTAAATGAGCACTGGTATAATAGAAAAACTTTTAATTACAATCGCGATCAAACTACACACCACATGCACATATCTTTATATATATGTATATGTTCAGAACCTCTATAACAAACGAAAGAAACTTTGTGGAAGGCATAAAAGAAAGTAAACATGGAAGTACGGAATCGTAGTCTAAATTTCATTACATGTGTCAGTTGTGCTTTTCGGAAATATTAGTTGTGGAATATCACTGCTAAAAAAACTTTATGGCGAGTGTCAAGCAAAATAAATTAATTTTTAGATACAAAATTCGAAAACAGAAAAAGGATATGGCGGATGAAAAGCAGCATTAGCAGCAGTCCTAGAGCATTTAGTTTAGATATGTAATAGGCAACACTTATCGGGGACTGTCTCTAAGTGCATCATTAAAAAGATGCAATCAAAGACAGCCCCCGATAAGTGCGAGTACTGATTATTGAAGATATGAAAATTACTTATGAGTGGGCTATTGAGGTGAATTTGCAATGGATAAGAGCCGGTCTATGATATGAGACCTCGGCTTATTATTATTAGGTATATCATTTTTCTTCTTCCAAACTATTTAAAATCTCGAGATTTTGCCTAGCATTCGCTAATGCAGAATGCATATATAAAAAAATACAAATTTGAGAATCAAAAGTGGGCCGCCTAATAAAAATTACATTTTTGGCTTCGTATATAATGTTTTGGTTAGACCCTAGTGGCTAGCCCGTTGCACATATCCCCGCTACATATTGGCACAAACCGATGCTACGTACACGTGCGTAACTGGGCAGCGTGTAGCGTGCGTACTGGCGTAGCTTGCGTAGCAACGTAATAAGCGTAGCACGTATTGTACGTAGCGCCATATTGTACGTAACGGTGCCTTAACTTGATCTATAGGATGTCTACAATGTCCTCGTCTATGCTACGAACAGTCAGTTTGGCGGTCAGTTAGCTAGTTAGTGAGCTCGTGGTTCCCAAATAGGGGTCCGTACTGGCCCCAACTAATACGAACTTTGGTGTTCGCTATTTATCTAATTCCGTTGGGGCGATGACTTTCGTGGCTATTGAAGGAATATCTGAAGTTAGGGAACACTTTAGAGCCTTTATAGAGCGTGTAGTTGTTTTAGTTAATTACTACAATCTGTTTATACGAAATTATACAGGGTGGATATTTGAGATCTTCTGACTTACCATAGTTTCTGTACTCAAAACTTCACTTGGCCTCAAACAGTCTTTAGATCACAATAAGAAATAGGATCGATAAGCAACAAAAAAGTTGATTAATCGGTACATAATGTATGGGGAAAGTTTTTGGAGATTTCTGTCATTTCTATTGTACTCATACTTTAAATGGTCCCATAGAGTCTTTTAATCCCTACAAGAAAAAGAATCGACTGGCATAAACAATATTTTTGGTATTTTAGAATGTTTTTCGATGACTGTACATTTTTTCCAAAATCAGCGAATGCAGTTCAGAATATCTCAAAAAGTTATGGATAGTCTCCTCGTAACGTTTTCTTGTAACTAAGACGGTTAAGGCACCTGCCTTTACTGTTCCGTCTCAAAAATCCACCCTGTATAGCTGTTAGAGTATAGAGTAGTTCCTACGCAATCGAGTTTAGGATCAAATTGAGTAAGCCGCGCCTTTTCACTTGTTGGTAATGGGTAGCGCTCGTATCGTAGCTCGCCTAGCCTTTCGTAACAGATGTTCTAGGTTAAGCAACTTTCGCAGCGGTCATAACTTGGATGGGTGACCGTTTGTGTAGTATTTACATCTGAGCGCTACCGTGCTTCGAAGGGCACATTAAGCCGTCGGTCCCGGTTGTTGTCTTAAGAAAACAGTCGTTAGGCCATTTCGGAGGCCTTCGGCCGGACTAAAAACTCCGTCACCGGGGTAGGCCATACCCCTACAATACAATACAATACAATACAATAACACTTTATTGCATACCACAAACATGGGAAAAATATAAATCTTAACTAGGGTAATACAATTGGCGGTCTTATCGCATAAAGCAATCTCTTACAGACAACCTTTGGATGGATTGGACATATGTTAAAAGAATAGACCTGTGAGAGTAGAAGTTAATTATCGATGTAATAAGTCTTCTAAACATAACTATTTTTAATTTGGATTAATAACCGGCTATTTATTTGTGTGCGTATCTAGGTAATTAAAGAAAGAAAGGTTAAAAGAACATTTATTATCTTTAAGAAATTACAAAATTCACTTATTAAGAGAACTTACTAAACTTATAAATTTAAAACAGTGAGCATGCATTAACTAGGTCCTTAAGTCTAAGGAAACTCAAAACATAGGATTCAAATAGTGCATTAATAATTTATTTTAGACTATTAATATTACATTTTCAAACTTTTTTTAACAAGTATATTGCCTATAACCACAGAATACTAAGGGACAGAAGCATCACTCCGCAAAGAAATTTGAACAAATAGCGACTCTTGCTATGACGCAATAAAATTCAATTCAGCTCGCGTAGCGCTGCATACCTACCAGTAAATATAATATTAACCTACAGAGCGCCTCTTTTTCTATCGCATAGCTCTTATCTCTTCTGACGCGGCACGTGTAACGACGCGCGACCCGCTGTCGGTGTCCGGCTGTGTACTTGTAGCTTCGTACCTACAGTGCGGAGTGCGCTAGGCGTGCTATAACTAAAATAGATCGCTTATTAGCGATACGACTGCCCATATAGTACTATTAAGTTTTTATGTTCTATTCTGTTACATAGTTGTTGTTAATAAGGATAGTAGCTCCAGTTCCGCCTATTAGCATACACATATGGTGAGTTTTAATAGGTACTTTACAATACAATAATATGTATGAATAATAATTAAAAACATTTAAAATTACGATGTCAGTCAAAACTTGATAATGCAAATGTCAAAAAAGAAAACAAATTATAACAATTAAAATAATGAATGCAATGGAATCAGGCGTGACTTTGCTGAAATTCATCTCAAAACTGAAACGCAATGAAAATATATAGTGTAATCCCGCTGAATATTATGTAGGTTGTTGTTAGTTCCTAACAACACCACTCTTTGTACGACACGTGTTTCGCCGTCTGCACGAGGCATCATCAGGTGTCGACTCGCCGAACGCTGGAACGAGAGTCAACAACAACTAAAAACAACAATTAAAATACTAAATTACCAATCACACATTATGCATAAGTATATAAATTCCTTCATTCAGTAAGCTTTTTCAATTATAAGTTCAATTAAGGCATATTTTATAATCAGCAGACAAATGACTAGCGGACTACAGCTTGCTATTCCTTAAGGGAAAACTAAAAAAATTAAATATGCTGCTTTCGCTATAAGTTTTTATTCTAAAAGCTCTCTTCACGGATATTAGGTATGCTGCGACCTCACAGTTCGCAATTTTTCCTCATAAAACATAAATTCCTCTTATAACTTTGAGTGATCTTCGTGAGGTTATACCTAATTTTACGGGAAAAGTTTTGCTACTGATGCGGTTCAGACTTAGCTATCCAAGTATTGTCGGAAAGTGGCCTGTGGTATTAAATAAATAATAATAATTAAGCCCAACGATCACATACATAGACTCTGGTCCCTAATTAGGATTCCCTGTATCTAGGGAACCTGAAAATACGAGTACCATGATCCCACAACATCCAGACACAAAACAAATGCTTGCGCTTTTTTTCTGTGCACAATCTTTTGTCCCGTGTCCCCATTCAGTGGTGTATGAGATTTGAGCCAGCCTGCCCAAACACTACACCACAGAGGCTTTTGAAGGTGTCCATAAGTGACGGTAACCGCTTACCATTCAGGCGCGCCGACAGTTTGTTGTCTATTATTTATATAAAAAAGAGAGAGCTCTGCTAGTCTGTTCTGATTTCATATTGAAATACGATTCACCACTGCAGGCCGGGGAAGGGAAGATGGAAGAATCTACATATCAGTATAATCTGAACCCTTCCAAGTCAGGGCGCGCACGTTAATATAGCATACTTATTAGGGTACCGATGGGCTACTTCATAACTCGTGATTTGGTTGCGTTAACGGCGTTAGTTGAACAGGAGCCGTTAACAGCTTGACTGACGAGGAACTTTGTATAGACCGTTCTGATACTTTACGGCTAAGCTAAATTATTAGCTTTAGGGGGTGCAAATATATTGTAGAATTTTGAACAGCATTGCGTGCTTTTTATCCTTTTAGAAATAAAGGTGCTTCAGGTGTATAATAAGTCATCATTAAAAATATTAGAGATTTGAAAATGCTGACCGTCAAGAAAGAATTCCTAAGAAAACAATATTTAAATAATTAATTTTTAGAAAAGAAGCAAGGACCGACTTCAAGACTGAACTTATATATTTTGCTTTTATATTTATTTTCAAAAAGTGTCAAATTAATTTCGATAAAATTTATACCTCTGAAGTATGACCTACCAAACAAAAAAATAATCATCAAAATCAATTCATAATTGGCGAAGTTATCGCGTAACAATAATAAAAAAAACCGTCGAATTGAGAACCTCCTCCCTTTTTTTTAAGGCATTTTGTGCCTAAACCAAATAAATGTTATTTTTAAACATTTATTTGGTTTAGGCACAAAATGAGTTTGTAGCGCTGGCTGTGGAAACTTTAGGCCCGTGATCGTCCGATACAGTAACAACATAATAACAAATACAATAAATTGTAACGATATTTAGACAAGACTGGTCCTTGCTTCGGGGGATCTCAGAGCTGGCGTGTACATTGCCCAAAAATTATGCCATTTAGTAGAAAAGAAGCAACGCCGCCAGTGTTCTGGGAACCCTGCCGCTACTTACACGACGTGTTTGCCTTATAGTTTCGTTATCTTTTATTCATGAAACCTTGTACACATTATTTTAATTAGAATAAAGAGCAAATAAAATACCATAGGGCATATTGATAGTGATGCTCTACTTCTTCGATTTATCAAATCTATTAATCGATATTTTAGTTATAACGTGTGTATTTTAACTTTAAAGCAATTAATAAACTAAGCTTAATATATAATGTAATATACAAATATGTAGATATTAACTTTATAACTAAAAACGGTGACCTAAATTCTGTGTTTTATATTTAATTTCATTTTTTAATTTTGTTGTAGGTTAGTTTAGTTTTTATCATTCTATATGTTTGTACATAATTGTTAATTGGTTCTGTAAATAAAAGTATAATAAAACTTTATAACTTTACAGATATTATATCTGTTTATTATATAATTATATCTGAGTCTTCAATAAGTAACATCAGCGAGTATCCTTGAACAAGACAACACAGAGCAAATCGTTGGGGTCGGTGTTAGAATGGGACTTCCAAAAATAAATCTTGACAAAATCGCTGAATGTTTAAAAGATCTCCTTGATGTAATAGGTGCAGGTAAAAGCTGAGACTTTTTTTTAATTTTGGTATTCAGTTTTCGTTGTAAAATATAACAAAATATTGTCATTATAACCGCGATTACTAGATTTCTATAAAGCCCGTCACAAAAACAACTATTACAGGATAAATTATGACTACATATATATATCGATATTTTCTCCGTACAGCAGCTATTATCTATATCTATCTATACTTATAATAAAACTGTATGTCCATTGAAGACATTCTTGAAAATCAATTATTTTTGTAGTATAGTAAAACTTCTTTTTATGAAACTGAGTAGTTCGAGCAAGTCGAGCAACGAGCAAGTCGTTTGCCTGATGGTAAGTGCCATGCCCATAACAATAGCAGTGCCACCCAGAACTTTTAATATCATAAAAAGTACTGATGCGTAGCACTGTGTTGCACTCATCACCCCGCCCAGTAATTTTACTGGCTACAATGCCTACAATGCCCTTCATACCGGAACACAGTACCGCTTACGCACTAGATAGGTACTGCTTGAATATGCCATCATCCATCAACACTTTTCTTATTTTTTTTTTCTATTATTGGCTTGCGTTTGATCACTATGTCACGATGTGGTCGACGATGTAGCACGCTTGCCAAGATAGTAGGTACTTGTTCACTCTAGATTTGAAGATTCCCAGATCTTATCGTCGTATAAATGATTAATATTTCAAATGTTTTAGCAACTAGTTGTATACGACACGTTCAAAAATAAGTAGAACCGGCCCCAAATGGACAGTGAGTTGGGAGTAATGACATAAAGACCTTTTGAAATGTTGACCATGGATCTAATTAAAAAGGAATCAAACAAATACTTATAAATAAAAATAATTTAACTGAAATGTCGTTATTAATATCTTGGTTTTTTTCTTTTCCAATTTAAGCATACAGGTGAGAGAATCCTTCGTCTCTCTTCTACACAATATTAGTTTGTCCTTTTACTAGTTCTCAATTAATAGGACAGTACACGGCCTATAACAACTGCATTTAGACGGCAATCTTACTATGTAGGGCTACCTACCATTTCGGTGAAAACTACAGGGAAGAAGACTGCAGATTTATCCCGCTAGGGGCGCTGGTGCTCGTAAATGTTTATGAATCAACAAGATATTGCTGGATATACATTAAAGCTAGGTAGCCAAACAATAAAGAAAATTAATGAAATACATACATGTAAAATTTTATTTACATAAAAAAATACCATGGCAGAAACTTCATTTCAGAGTTTTAGTAAGTCTTAAAAAACAGTTTGGAAACTTTACATAAAAGTGCTAATTTTAACTCTTGAAAATTTGTTTATACGATAGAAACTAGATGGCGGGGTCAAATTAAAACTCGCAAATGTTATTTTTATTATATATAAGTACTCCTGACGGAAGAGTCCTGGCTCCTATAGTACGGGTTTCGAGCCTTGTGTGGAACCAGGTGCTCCATATCCTTAAATATGTACCTTTGCCTCTTTTACCTAATAAATTATTTTTCATTTTCATTTTTTTCATATATAATGCCTATCCATAATACAGTGAATAAAAATACTAATAATCTATTCACCTCTCCAACAGAACTACAAATACAAGATCGATGGTAAACGCCAGCTGTTCTCGGGAACAGGCGTCTCATCGTCGCATCTCAATAAGCAGATTATTCAGTCATTTGCATCGGGTCGCGGTCTCCATTTCCATGACAAAACCCTTCTTGAAGTTTTCATATTGGCGACTTGGAACGCGAGACTTTAGCAGCGATATTTTCAACATGTTCTAAATTAAAGTCTCTACGGGCTAGTTTATTACTAGGAGCGTCATTTATTCATTACCTACGGAGAAGGTATACATCATGCCTAACTGATCTGCGTAGTAGCAATAATAAATTTTTAGAAAAAAACAAAAACCGACTTCAATGTATCTTCGAAGTCCAAGATCACATATCGATGAAATTTATATGGGACCACTTCGTAGCTATACTGAACCCGACGCAAAAATAATTTTTCAAATCGGTTCATAAATGACGGAGTTCTGAGGTAAAAAACATTAAAAAAAAAAATACAATCGAACAGAGAACCTCCTCCTTTTTTGAAGTCGGTTAAAAATCTATACAAAATTGCATACTACGCAGGTCACTTAGTGCGTTGGTCAGCGGTCATAAAGTTTAGAGCGAGTTATATCTTTATAATTATGTAGGTACCTACTTTGTAAAGGGTGGTCAGGGTCCTTACCCTGACCACCTACCTCGGTACCTCTTACCTCGTTTATGTGTTTGTGCACATGTATGCTCCCATGCATCTTTGAAATAGCTGAACCAATTTCGATGCGGTTTTCGGTAGTAGCTTTGAAATTAATTTGAGATGATTCTTAGAAAGATTATATTGAGCCAATATACCAGAGGGCGCGGGAAAATGTTCATATATTGTGGGTTTTATAATTAAATTCAATCAATTTTGTCCGACAGCGTTTTTGACATAACAATGGTCAGCTGTAGTAAGCATAGTCCTACAATCATTGAGTAGTGCGAGACCTCAATGCCTACGATCATTTGGTTTAATCTGTGGCATAATTGTATGTGGTGATAATTGAAAACCATCGAGTAGTTCAAAAAAATTATGCGAATAAAGAGATAGAAGTAAAAAAAGTCCAAAAAAGACAAAAGATATTTATTAAATAGGCACAAAAAATGCACTTTTAAACGTCATATACACATAATGAAAATCAATACCAGCTCGAAGCCTTGGAGACCATAGAAAAAAGAGCCAAAAAGCTCATTGGTGACGATGCGCTGGTTAAGACTAAGCTTCAGAGTCTTGAACATCGGTGCAAAGTTGCCAGTCTATCGGTCTTTTACCGGATACATTTCGGAGAGTGTGCGACGGAATTACATGAACTTATTCCGCCATCTCCATTCTGTCACCGGACGACCAGGCGTACGGCAAGCCGTCATCAATTTATGGTTGACATCCCTCCTGCTCGCACCAAGCGCTTTGCTTCGACCTTCATAATGCGAACGGCCAAGGAGTGGAACTCTCTGCTGTGTTTCCGGCTAGCTATAATCTGGGTGTCTTTAAGACAAGAGTGAACAGGTTTCTTCTAAGCGAGCGTGCTACATCTTCGACCGCATCGTCACTTAACAACAGGAGAGATAGCGGTCAAACGCAAGCCTATAAATAATAAAAATAATAAAAAAAAATACGTGAAAAATAATAACTTAAAACATCATGACTTTATGAAAAAGATAATCATTGTCTCAAATTGAAGTCCGGACCCAGAAAAGAAATGCGAAAACTGACTCTACCAGTGCTTCGAAAATACGCCCGCTAGAGAAGATAGCACCAAGAAACTCTGCGGGAATGACTCTTTTGTTAAGTCTTTTAAAATGCCAAAAGATTTAACACTAAACAATGAGGTATAAATTTCGATTAACATAACACAATGTCAAAATCAAAGTGCGATAGAAGCTGATTTAAGGCCTTGTAGAGAGGAGACGAAAAGATCTGAGATGCGTTTATTTTTCTGATACAGTCGCTAATGTAAAAGCACCAGTAGTGGTTATGTAAAGACAGACGAACAATTATGTAAAATGACTGACATTAACGACAGAACACCAGTGTAATGCGGTGGTGCTAAGTGTCAGTTATGTGGTATGTCATGGGTAGGTAATACGAGTAAGTATGTAGGTATGTAAATTAATAGTTGTATATATTTTTTATCTTTTTTACTTTCGGTAGTATTAGGAAAGAAAGACGAAAAAAACCACTTATTCAACGCCAACAATATAATAACCGGCGAAGTGCGACTCGGCTCGCGCGCTTAGGGTTCCGTACTGTAAAATCACGTTTGTTTTATGGGAGCCCCTTAAATATTTATTTTATTCTGTTTTTAGGTATTTGTTGTTATAGCGGCAACAGAAATACATCATCTGTGAAAATTTCGACTAACTATCACGGTTCATGAGATACAGCCTGGTGACAGACGGACGGACGGACAGTCTTAGTATACTTTTACCCTTTGGGTACGGAACCCTAAAAAGAGTAGGAGACAACAACATAGAAAGGAGTGGGTATGTTCTCTAATAAACAAGCCGATTGTAGCGCTCGTAGCGAAGTCGTTCGCAGCAGATTTGCCAGCGACTTGGTTGGGTGACCGTTTGTTACATCAGAGGGCTACGAGGGAACGTTAAGCCGTTGGTCCCGGGAGTTGTTTTAGGACAACAGTCGTTACGCCATGTCGGAGGCCTTCGGGTGGTCCTTAACTTCGACACCAGGATTGGCCACACATCCACACGAGAAGAAGAATCAAAACGATTAAGTTTCCTCTGCTGGGTAACGGCACTTAAAGGAGTTCAACATAGAACACACTTTTTAAAAACTAAAATTATTTTTTTCAACTCGCGTTTAATGATTCAGTTGTCTCGGCAAACGATTCAAAACTGGCGTTTCTCGAAGCTCAGTGATGCTGCAGTGCTTCGGCGTCGCTTCATCAGCATTTTTATGACGTTCTCTCCAATAGAGTGACGGAGAGTATGGCTCATGCTACTCACGAGTAACAACGTCAACGAGAGTGTGAGAGCCGAGAGCGAGTGTGGCTCAGTGGGAGCTCGTGCGACTTTCGATCCGATGCACCCGAGTTCGAATCCCGCTGGCCCCGCACCACTGACTTTCTTAAGTTATGTGCTGATTTAACACTCACTCTAAAAACGGTGAAGGAAAACATCGTGAAGAAACCGGCATGTCCAAGATTTTTTCACAAAATGTCAAGGACATGTGGCATCCACCAACCCGCACTGGGCCAACGTAGTGGATTATGGCCCATTCTCTCTCTATGAGAGAAGGCCCGTGTCCCAGCAGTGGGAACGTGATGGGCTGATGATGATGATGAGAGTGTGAGAGTGTGAGTTTGATTTTAAACCGAATCAAATTGATTATTTATATCGTTTGAAAACAATTAAAAAAATGTTTATTTACCTACACAGAGTTTTTGAACTTATCAATTGAGTTTTTATAACTTAGGTAGGTAACGCTTGGTCGGACGGACTAACTAGAATAAAACTCGTTAAGTATATCAGTATATCACACATTTAGAAAAATCTTTACGCAGTTTATAAGTACTCCGTTATAATAATATCCCTACCTCGGTAAAATCAAGAAAATGTAGTTAAAAAAAAGAAAAACATAGTTATCAACACCAACCGTGTTATATGAAAAATAATAATTTATTTGGGTTTTAAACGGTTTTTTTCGTTTTAAACGGATTGGTTTAATTGGTTTTAAACCGGCCTTAAATCTGCATAATCATGCATGATTAAAGATTATATCTCTACAATATCATCCAGACCGTTTTAGACTGGTTGTAGCCAGCAAGCGGGATTCAAACTCTGGTGCGTCGGATCGAAAGTAGCACGAGTGAAATTTGATTCACAATCGCCTTCGTCCTAAAAAATCTCTCTAGAAGGCCTCATTAAATCTTTATTGAGACCAGAAAATCGATTACTCCATATTCTAAAAACTTCAACCGTTATAGACTCCATGAACACCTAAACTAAAGCCGATGCCAAATCCCTACCGCATTAAGTCTTTTCCAGTGCGATTTAAAAAATAAAAGTGTTTAAAAAATTCCGAAACTTCCGTCGAGGATCCGACGTCGGCCCCTAACTTCTATGCGGGGTTTAGCGGCGAAACTTCGGGATCGTTTGGGAATTCAATAGTTTACTCTCGAGACTATTAGGTATTTATTTAACGCTGTAAAGTCAGAAGTTTTTTGGTGGGAGGAGATCTACGTTTTTAACGCGTGATTTACAAAATTATAGCATTATCGTCATCATCAATATTTTCTATTATTTTCCTACTGCTGGGGCACAAGTTATCACGCAGAGTGCATTTTGTGCGATGGAATTCGATTTTCTTTTATTTTACATATTACGTACTTACCTACTCGTTTTGTAAAATAAACAATATTCTTATAATGAAATGAAATGAAATGAAAATTTATTGCAAAAATTGTGTATAAATTAGTGTTAAAATTGCATTATGCTATGGTGTCCACAATTTGTCCTTGACGTAAAATATTTAAAAATGAAAGTATTGAATTTTAATATTTATAAGGAAGTTTAGACCGAATGTCATGTTCTTTAAACGTTAACAGGAAATACACAATAAAATATATTATTAAACTAATTCAAATAATTGCACATTAAAAATAAAAAATTTCATTACATTAATATAAATTGAAAAATTATGTATGACTTATTGACTATGTATGACTTTTTTTTTAACGGACGAATGCCTTTATTTTTGAAAACAAACTACACTCTACTTACTAAAACTAAACTAACTACTTACAAAGAGAAGCAATTGGACAACCCCTAGACCATTAAAGGCCTATATAGATAGCTCAAATGCTCCAACCCACAAATGAATGTATGACTTACTATATACTATGGCTTATTGACATCTCACTCGCACTTCTAGTTTAACATTGCGTTATGTTAATCGTAAATTGTTTAGTTTAGGTTATGTTTTTAGATATTTTACATGAATTATAAAAAAAGAGACGTCCTCGCAGAGTTTCTTGGTGCTGTCTTCTCTAGCGGGCGCATTTTCGAAGCACTGGTAGAGTCAGTTTTCGCATTTCTTTGAACGGACTTGAATATGAGTATGGGAAAGAAATGAGTAGACATGCTTACCTTTTTTTTCAAAGTCTTGATATTATAAGTAAAATTTTTTAACGTATTTTAATTGATTTATATTATGTATGACGTTAAAAAGTGCATTTTTTGTGCGTATTTAATACATATATTTTGATTTTTAACTTTTAAATGTTTCGCTTCCCAAAAGGCGGCACTGTCGCGCCAATAAGCTGGAACGGGCCAGATAGCGGCTGTCAGGCGACCGACAGCTTTGAGCGGCGGAAGCGAAGAAAAAAACTAGTAAAAACTGGAAAAAGCTAGTTTTGATAGTGGATGCGGGCTTTGTATTTCGAAGCTTTTATAACGTTAGTTAAATATTGATGTCTTACTTTGTTTTGCTGGCTTCTATGGTGTGATGGTTTATTTGATATGTCGCAGGGATATGATAAAATCAGAGATTTGGTCAATTCCCTGAGTGATTTGACCAAACCGTGGAAGATATTAAAACTGTACGTCGTTTCACGAAATCCCTAGGATTTCGTGAAATCCCTGGTACCCTCATTTTCCTGCGACAGGTATTTGTTCAAATCACTAGATATCGTTTAGCGAAATGATAAAATCGTGTTGTTATTTTAACATCCGCCGTTATAAATGTTCTACCGTAGTGATTTGATCAAATCTCCGTTTTCATCATTATCATTAAATTTTTTTCATGTTTTTCACCAGGCACAAGGAATAAATTATTTGCTAAGGTAACGTTTTGTCGCAAGTATACATTTAAGTTTACATCATACACTACACACGCACATATACACAATTACATACACTAACCCATATACTCCCAACCATATTCACTCACTCTACATGTAGAAAAATGAGATATTTGTAAAATGGAAAAATGATTTTAGATTTTTAATTAGTTTGTAATTGCATTTTTGTCATTCTTAATGAAGAAATAACTAAGGAAGTAATCGTATATATACATAGGTACCTATTTTAAAGTCTAAATTAAATTAATTATATAATGGAAGAAGACACTGGAAACTCACGACACATGCAATCCTAGTGTGGGTTCCAGGGATCATCAATATTGTTATTATATTACTAGCGGCCCGCTTCGGCTTCGCACGGGTATTTAACAAAAAATTCAAAATTAAAAAATATATTACACACACATCTCCCCTCCCGCACGGCCCGTACCCCAGTGACACCTACATTGCATAAGGTGCCACTTTTTTCTAATACTTATATTTTTAAACTCGTGATATCTTTCGAATGGAATGTCCAAATTGAATAGTTCAAAAAGTTATATAAAGGTATTGAAACAGTCTTGAATATAAAGATAATTTATTTTGATAAAGATTAATACCAAGATAAAAATAAAGAACCTTTTCTAGCGGCGGCATTTCAATTAAATTTTTGAAATAAATGAACATTTATTGTGGCATAACTATAATAGTTACATATGTGCTGTCGCGACACTTTTTGTAAATAATGATGTGTTCTGCAAAGTCGTAGTACATTATTTTATTTTATCATCAATAGTTTTCGCAGCGCACGCGATGTAAAGAATATTTTAGGTAATTTTTTTACACTTTGGGTTACATTATTGGAGTTTTAGTAAGAATCCCTATTTTTTTTGAAAATATAATATAACCTATGTCACCCGGGGATAGTGTAGCTTCCCAACAGTGAAAGAATTTTTCAAATCGGTTCAGTAGTTTCGGAGCCTATTCAATGCAAACAAACAATCAAATCTTTCCTCTTTATAATATTTATGATCCAACAACCATTGTTCTATCTCCGATGTGTTCAAACTGGTTTTTGACCGAATAAAGACATTATTAATATTTATCATTTGCCTGCGACTACTATTATATATCTACTATTTATATAGTCTTGGAGCGGACGGGTTCGATTCGCTCAGTGAACTTTTTAATAGGAGCCGCTTGCTGCTTGAAGTCTCATATGCCTAGTAATTGCGCTGGCTACAATGCCCTTCAAACCGTAAGTATAATATATTCAAATGTATTATATAAAAGTCAGTTGTTTATTTTTTTCACTTCGTAAGCGATTTTTATTTCAAGTATTGTGAGTCATTATACTATGGTATGGTACAGAAAATCTTAATTGTGTTAGAGATCACTAGGCGAATATTCATGGCTTGATTATTTTCTTCCAAGTTATCCGGTTTTAGGGATAATCATGTAGAATGTTTCCCGTACTGAAAATAAAAATATATATAAAACACTAGAACTTAAATATTAGAACCTTATTAGAACTTAAATTGAAAAAGGTACTCGTAGTTTCATCGCACAGGTTTAATCCTACTTCCTACTAATATTATAAACGCAAAAGTTTGTAAGAATGAATGTATGGATGTATGGATGTACCTTTGTTACTCTTTCACGCAAAAACTACTGAATGGATTTTGATGAAATTTGGTATGGAGATAGCTTATACCCTGGATTAACACATAGTGTTTCGTACTGAAACAATAATTAGTAGTAATTTGATCACATGCATAAAAACATAATAATTTTCTGGGTTGGTAACGATTCATTGCGCCCGCGTTTTGGGTGCTTTCCTGCGATAGTCGCTTGGCAACACTGCCCCTGTTCGACGAGAGCTATCGCGCGCATGCATGGCCGCCGCGGCAACTAGTGAAATTAATCAATTTTCGGTGCTCCATTACGTGGACGTATCTATTTTTACAAAACAGACTCGTGTGTGTGTGTGTACATAATCCAGGAAAAAAGCAACGCCCGCCGCCTCCTGAAGCAAACACCAGGATCGCTTCCCAAGTAAGGCCATTTTTCGTGCCAACACATAGGCTACTTTTTATCCCGGGAAACCGCGGGTGAAACCGCAGGGCGCCGCTAGTAATAAATAAATAAATAATGTCCAACGATTTTCATTTAAGTACCTACCTAAAATACTTTCTCATTGCTTCGTGTACATTTTTAATGTATATTTTTTGGAGTGGTAGGCTCTGGCCGTGGTTGTAATACCACCCACTGAACAAAGCCATGCCGTCAAGCGACCTAACCGTGTTTCGGGATGATGTTCGGTGAACCATCGGGGAGACGGGTCTGAGCAGCTGCTCAACTGCCGTCTCTCTCTAGATCTATGTGCTCCATCTTAGGCAACATCGTCGCTTCACATCAGGCAAGATAGTGGCCAAAACATAGATCTATTAAGCGTAAAAAAATAACTGAATGAGGAGACGAGCAGGTCCTTCTACTGGTGGTAAGCGTGTTACAGTACCACCCATTAAAACTTAAAAATCTTATGCGGTATTGCACTGCGCTCATCATCTCGAAATAATAGCTCCTGAGTCTTTTGCCTAGTGATTTCATTTCAAATAGTGCCCTTTAAACCGGAATACATAAATGTTTGCACACTACTGCTTGGCGGTTAAATATTTAAGTGTGGTATTTCCTAAGGTGGACTTCTTGCAGAAGAATCTCATCAATACAACCTACTAATTATTATCATAGGTATTGACTCAAACAAGGCTTTTCGAAAAAGAAAAATACGACCACCAGCTGGGGACTCAAACTTGCATCTCAATCTTCCCTCAGCGCGGGAAGTGCTCTCCCCAACTGATCTACAGTCGACACCAAGTAGAGAGTCGATTTTTTTTTTGTTATTTAACCGTCTTCAGAGTGTCGTGTACGCCATCTATTAAGATAGGAGCGAACCTTTTCTCAGGTATTGATTTTCCACCCATATAGGTATATCTCTAATTGGAATAAAACAAAGTCGCTACCTGCGTCCTCATTTCAGACAGCCTCTGTGGTGTAGTGGTTGGGCAGGTTGGCTCAAATTTTTGACGAAAGGTTATTATGTACAATACATTCTAATCAAGTTTTATATAGTAGAGAAAATTCAATGTTTCGTAATCAAGTCTTCAAAAAATGACACACATTAGTATCTAAATTGCATCCGTGCGAAGCCGGGGCGGATCACTAGGACCATATAAATATAGCTTTTATCTAGGTAAGTAAACTTGGTGTACTATACAAAGCCAGAGACTTTCTTAGTCCCACGCAACTCCTGACCTTATACCAAGCCCAAACAGGATCCTGCATGGAATACTGTAGCCACCTGTGTCATCAAGTATCATCTGACAGCTCTAGACTCTATAGAACGTCGCGCAGTTAATAATAATTGATAACCATACGCTCGCTGGTGGAAAAAAAGCTGACATATTTCGAACACAGACGGAAAATGGGTGTCTGTCGCTTTTTTATCGACTACACTTCGGGGAGTGTGCCCAGGAATAGCACGATCTGATTCCTTCTTCTCCCTTCCACCTAAGAACTTCCAGGCCGGGAGAGTCGTTTCACCCGTACATCGTTAATATCCCACCTATCCGTACTAAGCGTTTCGCAGATTCCTTTATCATGCGAACTGCTAAGGAGTGGAAAGCTCTACCGGCGTCTTTGTTCCCAAACAGCTACATATATATATATATAGTCTAGAATGAATAGGCATCTCATGGGCAAGCGTGCTCCATCTTAGGCCGCATCTTCGTTTTCCAGGCAAGATGTCGTCAAACGTATGCCCATTTACCATTAAAAAAAGGTATGTTCGTATTTTCCAACTTACACTTATCTCGTATGTTATTAATGGGCATCAGTAAACTTTGTGGGTTAAACATCCCTAGAGTTTGAGGAATTCCATCAGCTGTCCCATCAGGTGCAACTGTACCTGTTGTGTTGGCGGGGGGAACAGTTTCTTTAGGGGCTGTCACATCAGGGGGACTTTGAGATTTGTCATCAGCAATGGTGTATTGCATTATCTGAAAAATAAGTTGCCATAATAGAAAACTTTAACGGCCTCTGTGTTACTACACATGGGCTGATTGGCTCAAATCTCATACGCCACCGAGGTTGCGGGTTTGGTTACCGTGGCGGGACAAATGTTTCCGCACAGAAAAAGAAACAAAGCGCAAGCATTTGTTTCGTGTTTGGATGTTATTGTACCATGGTCCTCATTATTCCTGGTTACAGGGAACCAGGAATACAGGGAATCCTAGTTAGGAGCTATTTCTTATGGAACTCACTCAGTTCCAGAAAAAATGAGACGAGCTTGTCGTTCGCCTGATGGTAAGCGTCACGCCTGCCCATAACAATTGCGGTGAAATAATCCCTTGTAATAATATAATATTACTCACCGTAATAAAAAACAGAAACAAAATCAACCGAGACATATTTCCACTCCACTCGAGGAAAATTCAAAGAAAATATAATATAATTTATCTGCTATCGCTCTTTATATTATATTTATATAGGTTTTATACTATATAATATTCACGCTGGAAATCCGTGACATTGAGAAGTGTCGATTTTTATTGCCGTTAAATTGATTTTATAATATATACTTACTTAAGCGACAAGGTTATCGATGAACACGACCAACAATACAATACACTACAATTACAATTTACTGCATACCATAAACATAATTACATGAGAAAAAACCGGCCAAGTGCGAGTTGCACTCGCGCACGACGGGTTCCGTACCGTTATCTATATTAAAACGGCAAAAAGGTCATGTCTGTTGTTTGGGAGCCCCCTTTAATATTTATTTTATTCTGTTTTTTAGTATTTGTTGTTATAGCGACAACAGAAATACATCATCTGTGAAAATTTCAAATGTCTAATTATCACGGTTCATGAGATACAGCCTGGTGACAGACGGACAGACAGACAGACTGACGGACAGCGGAGTCTTAGTAATAGGGTCCCGTTTTACCCTTTGGGTACGGAAGCCTAAAAAGAGAAACCTTATTTAACAACCACAATATTATGTATTTTTTTATAACAGGTAAGATAGCGGTAAAACGCAATAACCGCTATCTTACCTGTTGTTGAGACGATGCGGTAGAAGATGTAGCACGGTTGCCTAGAAAGACCTGTTCACTCTTGTCTTAAAGACATCCAGATTACAGTTATCTGAAAACACAGATTCGATGCAGACAGTTCCACTCCTTGGCCTTTCGCATTTTGAAAGCCGAAGCGAAGCGCTTGGTGCGAGCAGGAGGGATGTCAGCCATAAATTGATGACGGCTTGCCGTACATCTGGTCGTCCGGTGATGAAAAGGGGATGGCGGAATAAGTTCATGTAATTCCGTCACACGCTCTGCGAAATGTATCCGGTAAAAGACCGATAAACTGGCCACTTTGCGCCGATGTTCAAAACTCTATTATTGTTATTGCTTCTTTTCTTTGCGATATTAAAGTTTCCCATTTTTCATATTCATATTAAATCATTTATTGCATCATACATGTTACAAGGTTCATAAATATAGTACAGAGTCACATACCAGTATGTACCCAATTTAAGGCATAGCAATACGAGTAGAAGCGGACCGATATATTATTCCTATTTTCTTCAAAATTTATCCTTAAAAATTCGTCCAAACTATAATAACTTTTACTACATAATAGGTTTTTAGTTCACTCTCAAACATTTTTTATTTTTCTTGAGTTTTTATGGAATCCGGGATTTTATTATAAATTTATACAGCCATGATGTTTGATGATTTTTAATGATGATTGATTGAATATGATTTTTAATCTTGAAGAGGGCAGTATTAAATTATGTTTATACTATGAGTCTAGTTTAATAAAGCCGCGGTTTGTCATTTTTTTTCCAAAAGTTATAGGGTAGGGTAGTCTTTGGTATACGAATATATATTTATACTAGCTGACCCGGCAAACGTTGTTTTGCCATATAAATTAAAAAAAAATGTTAAGCGTGAACAACCCTTATCACTTAGGGGTATGAAAAATAGATAGTAGCCGATTCTCAGACCTACTGAATATGCATATAAAATTTGGTAAAAATCAGTAAAGCCGTTTCGGAGGAGTAAGGTAACTAACATTGTGACACGAGAATTTTATATATATTTATATAGTATTAGCAAAGAAAACTAACTATAAGTATAAGTACTATCACGATGTGTTTTTATATGAATAAATCTCATAGACCAGGCCACTCCGAAAGTGTTGCGAAAAAAAGTTTTCATGTTTGAGAGACTGGCCAGTTATAATCTATTTTGAAAATATGATTATTTATAAGTAAAAATAGGTACTTTCCAATGTCATAATTTCCCCCCACATTGTTTGCAAGCTAATTTAAATTATCGTGTCTCATTGAAAAATGAATCTGCGCCGCGAAAATTTTTTCGCCATAATACAATAATAATAATACATTTATTTATTTCAGCCAATAATACAATTAACAAAATAAAAGTACCAGCGGCCCACTGATCATATAAAAAAGTCAGATACACTTTTCGGGAACAACACTGTGAAGGCCGGTATCTAACTATGAGTGCGTGACAACACATAGATAACAGTCTTTAACACTGTAGAAACACATGCGTCAGTGTGAGTGTAATGTTGCTAGCGTAAGAAAAAAAAATCCCACTGATTTTTTTGTGAACGGTAGGTATATACTATTGATATAATTATTAGATAAAAAATTATAAAATATTAATATTGTAAATTTGGAGTAAAGTCCATAGCGCCGTATTTCCAACCATTCTTTATTTTATTCTGTTAGACTTCTCTTCTCTGCCTCTTCGTTTCAGATACCTTCCAGGTCTGGACTTTCTTAAAACCCATCGTTATTGTAGATATTGTCTGCAGAAATATTGCTAGAAACAGAAAATAGCAAAGTGTACAGGTAAAATATCGGTATACACAGTCAAGGGACTTGAAGGGATCGACGTCTCTGAGATTTTCTTTTTAATACATCTGAGTGATGAGATGAGCAAGTCATTAGCGTGATGGCAAGCGTCACGCCTGCCCATAACTATTGCAGTGCCAACCAGAACTTTTAATACCATGAAAAGCACTGCATACCACAGCATTGCGCTCATCTCCCCGAGAAATCAGATATTAAGTCTCATATGTCAAGTAACTTCACTGGCTACAATGCCCTTTAAACCGGAATACAGTAATGCTTGCGCAATACTGTTTGGCGGTTGAATAACTGGCAAAGCTGTGGTACCTACCCAGACGGCCTCCCGCATACGAGAGACCTACCACGAGTAAAACCGTACCGAACCTACCGTCATTACAGAATTATGCTAGCAACCCTAGTCTTTGCACGGATCATATATCATACCTACGTATACACGGCAACGCGGATGAAATTTACTAAATGTGGTGTGATTTTTTGACGACCTGATTACAAAAGTTGAATTTTCCCAACTATACCTTCAAAACGGAATTAGAATGTATTTGTTTATATTTGTATATAGTGAACGCAGTGCTGGCCCAGGCCCTTTATATTTTTGAACATCTCCTTTAAAACAGCAAACATTTTTTTACGCAGTAGGTACCCTTGGTACTACTGCTATTAAGTATTCTGTGGCAGTACCACCAGATGTCTTAGTACTTTTTTTATGTTACTGAATGACGAGACGAGCTGGTCGTTTGCCTGATGGTAAGCAATACGCCAGCCCATAACAATAACAGCACCACCCAGAACTTTGTACCTACCTACATATTGAAAGAAGGTGGACACACAAAGAACCTACTTAGTAATACCACGTAATACCATAGGTACGTGAAATAATATTTATTTAGTTTACTTATTTCAGGCAATATTGAAGTACAACAAAGTAAAATTAGCTGAGGCCCATAGAATATATACCTTACAGACTTATATACTCGTATATATACAAAAATATAACACAATAACATCTTGGGTACGCTGCCAACTGGTAGTGGGTTGGAGCATTTGAGCTACCTATAGGCCTTTAAGGCCGTCAAGTTGAGAGACCGTATTAGGAATACGATACTGCGCTCTAAAACGCAAATCCTGGATGTTTCCCAGAAAGCCGCCCAGCTGAAATGGGACTGGGCTGGACACGTGTGTCGTATGCCAAACCAGCTGTGGGCAAAAGTCCTTACAGACTGGGTTCCAGCCGGAGCAACACGACCACGGGGCCGGCCCCGCCGTAGGTGGCGCGCCGACCTAGACGCCTACGACAAGGAATGGCCCTTAACAGCAATGGACAGAGGGTCATGGAAGGAGGGAAGGGAGGCCTTTGCCCAGCAGTGGGACAAAATAGGCTCATAAAAAAATAAATAAATAGGCCTTTAATGGTCTATGGGTTGTCCAATTGCTTCTCCTTGTATGTAGTTAGTTTAGTTTTAGTAAGTAGAGTGTAGTTTGTTTTCAGAAATAAAGGCATTCGCCCGATAAAAAAAAATCATTTATTACACAATAACTAAGTATTACTACACAACACAAAAGGAATTATTGTTTTTGACTACTTTCCCTATAACGCGGTAGTGATAGGCTAGCCCTGTAGGCCAGAAGTCCGGGGTAAGGAACATGTTGACGTGTTCCGCTGAAACCTGGTGGATATTAAAGAATAAATAACAGAACTAGTCCAGTCGTAACTAGTCAAATTACAAAGTATAAATACTTACCCATTTCTTGGAACTATAGTCCTTTCGATTTATCTAATCTGCCTGGGATTATTCGATATTCCAGGTCGACATCGTGATTTGTTTCATTTAAGTCTGTTTCTTTAACTCCACAAACAAATGTGATAATCTACAATAAAACAAAACTCTACTGTAATTACTAATTAGATTAGATTAGATAACTCTTTATATAACTTTTCTTTATTTAATCTTTATATAACTTTATGTAGATGGAGTGACCTGAGAGGGTCGCTGTGATCCTGCTATACAGGCTCTTATGAGACCTAGTGCAGGGAACAGGGATTCACAAAAGGGTACTGTAACACCTGATAATATATGCACCTTACCTGTACCTATTTAAACTAAGTACTTGAACTGTAGATGTTGTATAAATAAAGAATTTTGAATTTGAATTTTGAATTATATAACCATATAACTAATCTTTATATAACTTAATATAACTCTTCTTTATTACACCACCAGGAATTATTACAAAAAATCCCATCGAATTGTGATCCCCCTCCTTTTTGAAGTCGGTTAAAAAGGAAAATTAAGAAACTGAAAAACTAAAGTGTTACAATGGGCGGTCTTATCGCTCAAAACGATCTCTTCCAGACAACCTTTGGATGGAGAGGACAGAAACTGTAAAAGACGGGGTGTCAACATAAATGAGATAATAGTGACAGGTACATATGTATAAAGAGTACAAACTATATTATCATTTACTCATACTTATGATTTTGAAATCACTATCGGAAGATGATATAATTTTAGTTCTGTAATATCTTTTTTTTACCATTTTAACATTTTAATCATATCAAATAAAAAAATCACGAATTCAGCCAATATCGCCTTTGTTTGATCTATCGTAACTGTAATAAATAAATAAAAAATATACCCGTCTCCACCAGCATGAAAAAAAAAAATTCTTACCGTAATTAAGAACACGAATATAGCTGTCGGAGACATGACTGAATTATAGAAAATAGCGAATTTATGAAATACAAATTAAAAATAAAAGAAAATGTTTCTCCTCATAAACAGTATCTAATTGATTTCATAGAACAATATTTTGATTGCAAAGCGTGAAAATAATGAAGTAGTATAAGTACTTAATTTAGGTTCGTTTAATGTCTTTTCATTTATTTTTATTTCAGAATAAAGGCTTACCACTGATTAATTTATACGTTGAATCACGGTAATCACAAAAGGAGATTGTCCAGATCTGGCTATGTCTGACAGTCTGTCCAGAGAAAAACATGTGACTATTATTAATAACAATTTACGGGTGACACTCACGTTTAAATTGGAGTAATCCAACTATAGTGTCAACCACATCCGGTGAGGAAGGTGGTGGGGATCACACATGGGGGATGGTAGGGATGTCACAGAGAAGAGAGAGAAGGCCCGTGTCCAAGCAGTGAGAGCTTAATTTGCTGATACTGATGATGACAAGGCATACGATTGTTTTCATTTTATTTATTTACCTACTCACATGTATGTAGGTATTCGATACATTATAGGCGTTAGTTAATTAGGTGGGTGTTGAAGCGAGAAGAAAAACTAATTTGATTTATTTGCATCTTTAATTTAATAATAAATATTGGCTTGATTTGAAAGTGTTTTTTGAGCATCTTCCAGTCTGCTGAAAGCTTCACAAGATGGCACTTTAGCCTTGACTCTTTTCGTCATGGCTTATTGTCTATTTTTCTGAGCTTACCTGCATGCCTGCAGGTACTCTAAATAGATGTGAGCGAGACTTAACCTCCTTTAGTAAGAGCCAAAGCGGCTTTCTTCGACCTACAAAAAATGTAACATATTAAAGTTTTGTCGGATCTTGTACTAGTTAAGGTCATTAATGAACCCGACACCCGACAAACAACGTCTCGCCACTCGGCGTCAGTCGGCGTCCACTCGTTGTTTGGTTATCGCGCGGTCGGCGAGTTGAAGGCGCGGTGTCGACGAGGTTCATGATATTTTCAAAACAAACGAATCGCGGGCGGCGCGCGGTCTATTCGGGACCGTGACCGCGCGTTGTCAACCCGCGGTCACCGCGCGGTAAGCGTACGGGCGCGCGGGCGGCGGGTTGTCACCGTTCAATAGCGAGCGAGGCGTTCCAGTGACGTAGCGGGTTGATAAGTGCGTGTATATGCATGAAATTTCATATAAAGAATTCTCAGCCGCTTGAGGCGCTGGTAGGGTGCCGGATTGACAAATAAAATGCGACTTTAAATAGGCAAAACCGCGTGGTCAAGCCATAAGGTCAGTAAATATAGTTAAGTAGCCGATACCTGCGACTCCGTCCGAGTAGAATTTGTTTTATAGTTGTTCAATAAGGAATATTGTTCGATTTTCCGGGATGAAAAGTATCTTATGTCCTGGTATAGGACAACTATCTACAAATCTTTCGTCAAAATTCGTTAGATCTTTTTAAACATCATTGTTTTGAAGCTAAGTGGTAACAAATACGCACACACTTTCGCTTTTATAATATTATAAGTAGGATTCGTTGTATAGGAAGTAGGGTAGTATGATTACGTACGTTCTCTGCGTATTAATTCATCTCTAAGTGCTCTTCTAATTTTTGTTATAAAAAGGGTGTTCCATACTTCAAACGGTTCAACTACCATCATCTGTTCGACTGAGTTTGAATCGGGTTCAAAAGCGAGGTATTTTAGTGGCTTCGATGCTATTTCTTGAGTTTGTAAAACCTAAAGAAAATAAGATAGTGACATTAATGATATTGCTACAAAGATTGAGGCTGATGTTTGGCCTTAATGCCGCCTGATGTTAAGAGACGATGTGGCCGGAGGAGCACATAGCTTGTCGAAAGATGGCAGTTGAGCGACTACTCAAACCTGTCCTCATGGTTCAACGAACATCATCCCAAACACGACACCGTCGCTCGAGGGCACGGGTTTTGCTAAAACAGTTTTCTCTATTTATTAAACATTTCTACATAGCAAGCTGAAGTGGCAATGGGCTGTTCAAATCTCTCGAAGGACGGACAACGTTGGGGTAGAGGTGTCCTTGAGTGGAGACCACGAATCGGCAAACGTAGTGTAGGATGCCTACCGGCTAGATGGAGCGATGACTTGCGAAAGGCGGCCGAAAAAAACCACAGAATACTAAGGGACAGAAGCATCACTTCGCAAAGACTATGACGCAATAAAATTCAATTCAGCTCGCGTAGCGCTGCATACCTACCAGTCTTTTTAACCTACAGAGCGCCTTTCTTTCTATCGCATAGCTCTTATCTCTTCTGACGCGGCACGTGTAACGACGCGCGACCCGCCGTCGCTGTCCGGCTATGTACTTGTAGTTTCGTACCTACAGTGCGGAGTGCGCTAGGCCTGAAAAAACGCAATGAGAAGAGCCGAAAACCGGGGTCAGTGGCGATTAGGACAGGCCTATGTCCAGCAGTGGACGACTACAGGCTGATGAAAATTAAACATTTGTAAAGTAGTAAATAATATTTTTCTCTTACCACAATTATTAATAAGCACAAAATTACTAGAGTCATTTTTCTAACCGAACCTAAACGGTTGTGTGATTAATTTAATTGAACTTACCTTTTAAACCTTGGCCAATGGTTAACAGGTTAATAACATATATTTTTCGTGTAAATTAACAATTAATTTCTTGGTCGATTGCGCGAGATGAATGAATGGTATGTCTGAGTACAATTAGGTATTTATAGAATTAATTTCTGTGACTGACTCAGTGGCAACTTGTACAACTAACGATACAACGTACTGGAGTTTGAATCCCGCTTTGAGCGGATTTGAAGTCGTAAGGTCAAATTTGTGTTCGTAAGTTGTACCCTGTTACCTTTTTCGTATTGTGGTGCTACCAATAAAGAGATTTTCTTTCATTTATTCATTTATAGTAGTGGATACAGTAGTGGCGCCTCGTTTAAGGATTTTGAACTCCAGATGATGCTGATAATTTGCATAAAAATTCATAAATTGTGAGTTTGTTACACGCGTGACCTCAAAATTATGTGCATGATACGTGTGTTTGTTCCTTCTTCAAACTGTAACGGGTCAACGGATTTGAGTGAAATTCGGAATGGAGATAGCTTATACCCTGGATTAACACATACTTTTATACCAGGGAAACTGCGGATGAAACCGCGGGACGCAGCTAGTGATTAATTTATTTTTGTGGTAGTTCAAGTTAACTACCAAACTGAATAGCTAACAGAAGTAAATGCAAATGTGTGATATAATGAAATAGGAATGTAGCTCCTAAATATTAGAGAATGGGATACGGTTGCAGAAAGAAAATACTTATTTGTAGTGCAACAGAAAAATATAATTTTTCGACTTTTTTACTACGGTTGCTAGGACACGTAAAGCAGTAGACAAGATGTAGTTTATATTAAACTTATAGGTTTGCAACCTCTAACACCGCCCCTTAAACTTATCTTGTTAACATACGTCAGTAGCCAAACCTAACTCGTTTACAAAATACTTATGTTTCTCTACCGACAAAGGTTTAGTCAAGACATCCGCCGTCATTTTGGACGTTGGCAAGTAATTTATTTTTACTGCACCATTGCTGACCGCCTCCCGGACGAAATGATGACGTATGTCTATATGTTTTGACCTACCATGAAACATACTACTTTCAGTCAATTTCAAGGCTGACTGATTATCATTGAAAATAGTTATTTCAATGTTACTACCTATACATTCGTGCAAGAAAGTTTTTATAAAGAGTGCTTCTTTACAAGCATCGGAGAGTGACATGTACTCCGCCTCAGTACTCGATAACGCAACGGTACGCTGTTTCCTACTTTCCCAACATGTAATAGAATTCCCAATTTTGAAAACATATCCCGTATAAGAACGTCTATCGATTTCATTAGAAGCCCAGTCTGCATCAGCAAAACCTGTCACAGATAAGCCAGTTTTCTTATAGGTAATGCAGTAATCTACTGTACCTTTAAGATAACGCAACACGCGTTTAGCTGCTTTCCAGTGAACATCAGAAAAACAGTTATTGAATTGGCTTAATACGCTTACAGCGTGACATATATCAGGACGCGAACAGACCGCTACATACATAAGACAACCGATCAATTCTCGATACTCCAAACTGTCATCCTTTTTATCAGCTTTGTTCAATTTTTGGCACTGCATTGGAGTTTCAACAGATTTGCAGTCTTGCATGTTGTATTTCTCTAATATCTTTTTAATATAGGCACTTTGATCTAGAGTGATCTTGCCATGATCTTTCCTGATTCTTAATCCTAGAACTCTTTCTACAGGACCAAGATCTTTCATCACAAATTCTTTCATCAGTAATGATTTAGTTTTAGTTTTTTCCGCATTACAATTGCTGAAAATTACTAAATCATCAACATACAACGCGATAATTACAAACTTGTCGCCATTTTGCTTTATGTATACACATGGTTCAGAGACCAATCTCTTGAACTTGAGTTTGTTGACAAGAATATGATTGATCTTTTCATTCCATGATTTAGGCGCTTGTTTTAGACCATACACAGCTTTGTGTAGTCGATACACCTTGTTATTGCCTCTACCTTTTCCAAAACCTTCTGGTATTTCCATGAAAATGGTTTCTTTTAAATCACCATTTAGAAAGGCTGTTTTTACGTCCATGTGGTCAATCTCCATATCGTACTCCACAGCCAAAGCTAATAACATTCTTATGGTTTCGTATCTCACTACAGGTGAAAAAGTTTCAAAATAATCCACTCCATACTTTTGTGTAAATCCTTTTGCCACTAGACGTGCTTTGTATTGTAATAGTTCACCGTTAAGCCCTCTTTTCTTCTTAAATATCCATTTGGTCTTTATTGGCTTTGCACCTTTCGGCAAATCGGTTAAGGTAAAGCACTTATTGTCCAAAAAGGACTGATATTCGTCTTTCATAGCAGCTCGCCACTGCCTGGCTTCAGAACTCTTCAACGCTTCTTCAACTGTTCTTGGATCATCACTGCCACACGCTTCTCCCGTCAAAAACCCACACAGGAAGGAGTTCTCATCAGCTTCCACGTATTCTGCTCTCGAGTCATCTGTCTCAAATGAAACATCTGGAACATAAGTAGCATCTGAGTGATGATCTGTGACCAAGCTACTGGTCGAAGCCTCGCTATCGTTAGCATCATCAGTAATCACAGAAGTTTGTTCTGACTCTGTTCTATTCTCGGATACATAAGAAGTCTTAAGTTCTATAATCACATCTGATTCCACTTTAGTGAAATTCAGATGCTTGAGGAATTGATTCTCAATGAACTTAACATTTTTCGCTATTGTTAGCTTATAGCTCTCAAGATCCAAGAGCCGGTATCCCTTTGTGTTCTCACAATATCCCGCAAATATGTAAGGTTTAGATTTGCGATCCAGCTTTTTACGATTATTTTGCACAGCATATGCTAAACAACCAAATACACGTAAGTTATCTAAGTTTACCTTATGTCCAGTGTAAATCTCTTCTGGAGTTGCACCTCTAACTGCCTTTGTAGGTGAACGATTTTTTATGTACACCGCAGTGTTCGCAGCCTCAGCCCAGAATCGTTGATCCAAACCTGCTTCCAGAAGCATACAGCGCACCGCCTCAATAATCGTTCGGTTCGCACGTTCGGCAACTGCATTTTGCTGTGGACAGTGAGGAACAGTAGTATGATGCCGGATTCCACACTTACTCAAATACTGCTTAAATCTCGTATTGATGTACTCGCCACCATTATCGCTTCTCAGGATTTTAATTTTTTATTAGTCTCGTTCTCTACAAGAGCTTTAAAAATCAAAAAACACTCAAAAACTTTGTCTTTCGATTCTATTAAATAACAAAACGTCTTCCTAGAAAAATCGTCAATAAAAGTTAGCAAATATCTCGCACCGCCTATAGATTTCACTGGCATAGGGCCGCACACGTCCGTGTGAACCAGTGCTAACACCTCACTTGCACGTGAAAAGGATTTCTTAGGGAAAGGTAAATTAGTAACCTTACCTTCAATACAGGCGATACATTGTTCGTATGTGGATACATCATAGTCGATACCAGCCGCCATACCACTCTTGAGTAGGTTCATGCTGCGACTATTCAGATGTCCAAGCCGACGATGCCATAAACCCTGAGATGGAAGATCTACCTGGGTACTCATGGAGACGCTTACTGGCATACTATGTACGCGCGAAACGGAATTTATATACGCATCCCCGGTTTCTAATCTATAAAGACCGCATGCATCCCGTTTTGCTACAGCTACTACCTTTCCGTTTTTGTAAATTTTACAAAAAATCGATGTAAATTTTACTTCAAAACATTTTTGTGTCAAAATACTGACAGATAACAGATTACATGACAAGTTCGGTATAAAAACTACATTACTGACAGTTACCCATTGTTTTTGTAAAAAGAGTTTTACATTACCACGACCCGATGTAAAAAGTTTTTCACCGTTCGCAACGCTTATTTCCTTTGGCGTATCACACACAAAATCATGTAAAATGTCTCTACTATTGGTCATGTGGCAAGTTGCACCACTGTCAACGTACCACACATCTCGATCCAGCTTCACCGTCAGAGCGGATAACATAGTCGTCCTACCAGGAGTTTTCTGAACCTTTTCTTCCTCTTGACAACTGGAACTAGATGGCTTATCCTTATGCGGTGCTTTCTGTCTGCAATCTCTAGCGTAATGACCTAATTTTTTGCATCGAAAGCACTTGGGACGCTTAGAGATCGAATTCGAAGTCGTTAGGGCATTCTGTTCCGTACCTTCTGCATCACCTCGTCTCTGTGCCTCCTGGAGTAGTTTACTTTTCACCAGTTCACTTGAGAGAGAAAGGCTACTATGCTCTAACGTCATAATGAGTGGGTCAAACTGCTTGGGAAGCCCACTGAGCATTATTATAGCAACGAACTCGTCTTCCAGAGAAGCATTTATGTCTTGCAGTTGTTGGGCAGTATCTAGAATTTTTGTAACATACGCCTCCATACTCTCAAACTGCTCTAATTTTAAGCTAAATAGCATTCTGAGGAGACCTAATCGTCTACACAGACCTTTGTCCTCGAACGATTTCTGTATATTCTTCCAGGCATCAAACGCAGTATTGCAATTCCTGACAACGGAGTAAACAGATGGCTGAACACTGAGGCAGATTCGTGCTAGCACTTTTTCCTGTTTCTTCTTGTCTTCGCATTCCGGTTTATTTTTCTTATCAACCTCGTTGACACATTCAAACAAGTCTTCATGAATAAGCAACATCTTCATTTGAAATTTACAGGTGGTGTAATTATTTACCCCGGAGAGTTTTTCAATTTCGACGGACTGGTTACTCATTTTCGCGATTTCGTAATTTTTACTTGATAATATAATTATTTATATCATACGCGATCTGCTTCCTCACGCTCTGCTACCATATTAGAGAATGGGATACGGTTGCAGAAAGAAAATACTTATTTGTAGTGCAACAGAAAAATATAATTTTTCGACTTTTTTACTACGGTTGCTAGGACACGTAAAGCAGTAGACAAGATGTAGTTTATATTAAACTTATAGGTTTGCAACCTCTAACACTAAATGTAGCTTTTTGTAATGTAACAGAATGACGAGACGAGCTGGTCGTTGGCCTCATGGTAAGCCATACTTCTGCCCATAGCAGTTGAAGCAACACCCAGAACTTTCTTATGCAAAATCTTACGCAGCACTGCACTGCGCTTTTTACCCTAAGATAATGAGTTCTTAAGTGTCAAAATGCCCAGTAATTTCGCTGGCCGGATCACAGTAATGTTTGCGCACTACTGCTAGGCGGTAGAATAACTAAGCGGTGGTACTCACCAAGACAGCCTCTCGCGTATGAGAAACATACCACAAGCTATATAAATGGGAATAGTAATGAGTTTGCATCTCTTTGTATCTCTTGATATGTCAATGATTTATATTGACAATACTTTGACGTAGAACAGCTGGCGGTTTCTTCGTAGCACAGACGCAATAAACTCAGTTATAAATAAAACTAGAGCAAGCTCAGGGCTATTTTAGTTCAAACGTGAAAAATAAAGTTCTAATTTAACTTCAAAATGTCTAAGCTAGGAGAACTTCATATTACCAAACACACTGGAGCAAAACATACTGCAACCGTTATCTTTTTTCATGGGTCAGGTAAGTTTCTCTTTCCTCTTTTTATTTGGCTTGGCACGGGATGTGCATTCAGTTGCTGTCACGTAAAAATATAAATCATGTAGAGAGTTTTATGCTTGAAAAATAATTACTCGTGAAAAATCATTGAGGTCTTTCCTCAATGTGAAAAATATTGAAATCAACATGCATTTTGTTTTTTTTTTAATAATTATTGAAATTGTTTTTGCTTATGAAATCATTACAAAGTGCTAAGGTGTTTGACAACCTATTGCGATCTCTTTGAAATTCTGATTATTCAATTGTAGACAAAGATCGAAGTTGTTAATGGATCTGCATGTTGTTTTACAAGAAATAGGTAGGACCTAACACTTGCGGAACACCAGATCTTATTAAATATAATAATATAAATGCGAATGTTTGTGAGTGAGTGTGTGAGTATGTTTGTTACTTCTTCACGCTGTAACGGCTCAACAGATTTGAGTGAAATGCGGAATGCAGATAGCTTATACCCTGGATTAACACATAGGCCAATGGAAAATACAGACAAACTGCGCGGCGCAGCTTGTTTTCCAATAAATTGTGATAAATGTTTATTCCAGGTTCTAATGGCGCAGACTTGAAGAAATGGATAGGTGCGATGATGGAGAACTTTTCGTTTCCTCATATCAAAGTGCTGTACCCAACAGCTCCACTACAGCCATATGACGCCACTGGAGGCACTATACGCAATGTCTGGTTTGACAGAGTCGCAGTCTCACCGTCTGTTCCAGAGAAACTAGAGTCCTTAACCAAAATAGAAGAAGAAGTCAAAACTCTTATAAAAAACGAGAATGACGCTGATGTACCAAGCAACAGGATTATTGTCGGTACGTACAAATTATCTATTAAGTATAGAATTCATAAGTGCGTCTCATCAAACACGCACACAGTCACCTTTCCACAAACACGCACACCCTCTCACACACACACGCTCACCCTCACAGACTCTCATACATTTTCACACACTCTCTCACACACAGTTGCACACCCTCCCACACATACCATTCTCACACTCACCACATAATTTATGAATTCATGTATAGGTTTTATACGGCTGTATTCAATTAGCACATAAGTGTACCCTATTTAGATTTTATTATTTTTTTCCAAAACCTGTTATATATTTTCATTTCTGTACCTCACAAATTCTTACATGTTAATTTTAAACTATAAATCAGGTATAAATAGTAAAAACTAAGTTCTTAATATTCTACTATTGTAAAAACACAGGCTGATCTTGGGAAGACGCTGTCTTTTGTAACACAGTTTTAATAACTAAAACAAAAGGCAGAGTTACTACAACCACATGTAACACATATTTTTGCAATAAAGAAATTTGTATTTGTATTTGTCTGTGATGCCAAAATTGAATAAAGAACTTTTGAACTTTGAACTTTGAGAAGACCATCGAACATCAATCTTTATATTTTGTTAGTCATAATCATTAATAGAATTATTAATTAGTTAGCTAGTTAATATCGATGATGAAGCTATTATTTTCCAGTAATAGTTTTGTTGGTACTAGTAATGCTTGGCATGCTTAATTTATCTTTTTATGTCTTGTTATAACACGTCTGAAACAGTTTACCACAAAGAAATTTGTTTTACAAAGTCCTGCTTGCTGCAGTCGTCACCCTGGTACTGTAATACCTCAAAGCTTTCACTAAAAACAGTTTCCTAAAACCGAACACAATAATGCTTTAACACGACTACTTGGACGATATTTTTTTTTTACACTTATTAGATCTATGTTTAGACACTATCTCGCCTGATGTGAAGCGATGATGAGCACATAGATCTAGAGAGAGACGGCAGTTCAGACCCGTCTCCCCGATGGTTCACCGAACATCATCCCGAAACACGACTAGGTCGCTTAACGGCATGGCTTTGTTCGGTGGGTAGTATCACAACCACGGCCAGAGCCTACCACTCCAAAGTGCGTAAGCGGGTTTCATCACGATGTTTTCCTTCACCGTTTTAGAGCGAGCGTGCAAAATCTGCACTTAACTATAAGTCATTGGTGCAGGGCCGAGTCAGGATTCGAACCCAGGTGCGTCGGATCGAAAGGCGCACGAGTTCCCGCTGAGCCACACTCGCTCTATCGAATATCTGACAAAGGTATGGTACTTCTAATAGATCTACCACTATAAAATACAACGTTGATTACAGGTGGCTTTTCAATGGGCGGCTCTCTCTCGTTTCACACTGCGTTCCGTTGGGAACAAAGCCTGGCGGGTGCGTTTGTCGTCAGTTCCTTTCTCAACAATAACTCCATTGTGTATCAAGATATTAGAAATGTGTGCGGAGTTCAGTGTAAGTGCTTCTTCTTCTTTATCATGCGGGTGTAACTGCCCAAATGCCTCTGACATGACTTAAAGACTGTTATCTTAAGACAACAATCGGAACCGACAGCTTAACATACCCTCCGCGCAGATGTGGAGAGCTCAGATGCAAATTAATCATCCGGCCCATCCAAGTGGTGACCTCACGGAATGTTGCTTAACTTTGCAGATCTGATAAGAATGGCTAGGTGACGTACAGTTAATTCATTCATTTATTAATAATTCAGACATAACACCCATATTTGTTAGTAAAAATACAAGTTCATAAAAAGTTAGTTTTAAAGCTTGATATAATTTATCATTCTCAGTCGGCGTTTTTGGCTTAGAGGGTCTTAATTGGCAACGCATTCACTGGGGCTGGTCGATCCCTTTGTGGTTCTTGGGGCATACCAGTCTTACTGAAGATACTGATTTCTTTTTCATTCAAAAGCGTAACTACAAGTTTAACGTCTTTTTTTATTTTGGTTAGCGATACGCCTGTCCATATAGAGTTTTAATTTCAAAGTCTAG
The DNA here is from genome assembly GCA_951640565.1 of Petrophora chlorosata. Taxonomy (NCBI): domain Eukaryota; kingdom Metazoa; phylum Arthropoda; class Insecta; order Lepidoptera; family Geometridae; genus Petrophora; species Petrophora chlorosata. The sequence goes on along the minus strand of OX621203.1, from coordinate 6,995,583 downwards.
CAAAGTCTTATACTCAGCTTCGTTAAAATTTAAATACCCTATAGTTTCATTTAGTCATTGCATTCTGCCAGCGAAACTTATGGCCAATCAACCGAAACCCAGTTTGTATATACCATTGCACAGCAGGATAACTTATATCGAATTTCCATTTCTAGTACCACCACTCCTGCAAATCCACGGTGACAGCGACAACCTCGTCGACATCTCATGGGGCCGGAGCACATTCCACGAGCTCCAGACCCTCGGGGTCCGGGGGCAGTTCCACGTCATACCCCATCTCGATCACTCCCTCAGTAAAGACTGCGTGACTCTAATCAAGGAGTTCGTAGAAAAACATTTGCCGGAAGTATAACTGTCGGAATTTGGAATCGAGGTCGTGTGTTAATTTATGTTTACACTAATTTAATACACACTTGTTATTGTATGTTGAAAATGTATATATTATGTAGGCACTATATGTTCGTAAATAATATGAGCAACATAAATAACTGCGACTTTCACTTCAACGGATTTTGCATGGAAAATTTAAACTTCACCTTAATTTGTGTAATAATTATAAAAAAAGAATTTATGAAAAAAAGTAAGTATTGTAGGTGAAGTATTTCCAAAGCGCAAACTCCTGGAAGAAGTACATCCTAACTGTCCGAAATCTGGTCGGAGATATTCCGACACAATCATAACGTGAGTGTAGCCGTTTGTATTTATAGTGAGGTATAAAATCGTGAGTACACCAAAATCTCCCAAAACTATTTTAAGTTATGTCACATGCACCAATCCCAAAGCCTAACCATTGACTACACGAACCGGGCTCTCTTATTCATTGAGCATTAGCATGCTCTACCTAATACATCCCAGTGCTGCACTTATTTAGCCGTACGCTAAATGAGTGCAGCACTGGAGCACATCATACTCTTCATCGGCTTATCACAACTGCAATTTCGCCTCTGCCCCGGAGTACTGAGTCGTATTTCTAGGAAAAAAAAGTATTAGTTCTTCATGTACTCCACATGGAGGCTTCCTATTGTGGGAATTACAGCAATCGCGAGACTTAAGAGCTATTGCCTCAGGGTGACGAGAGCAATGCCGCGCAGGATTTTTATAAATGTCTTGGGTGATGCTGCAACTGTTATGGGCAGGCGTGTTGCTTACCATCAGGTGAACAACTTGCTTGTCCCGTCAATCAATTACATTAACAAGTATACATTTTATCAAAAAATAACTGGCTTCAATGTATCTTCGAAGTCCAAGGTCAAATATCGAAAAAAATTATGTGTGATCCCTTCGTAGCTGAACTCAACGCAAAAATAATTTTCCGAATCGGTTCATAAATGACGGAGTTCTAAGGTAACAAACATTAAAAAAAAACATACAATCGAATAGAGAACCTTCTCCTTTTTTCCTTTTTCTCTTTTTTTTCCCTTTAGTCAGTTAAAAATACGCTCTTCTTCAGCAATTCTGCCTCCAGCACGACTCCGCATTGGTGTCGTTTTAAGAAAAAATAGGTAGAGCAGCACTAGACTACGGTTCACGTAGATTCAACCAGAGCTGTTGATTCCAAACTAATATTTTACACATTCACGTTAAACAAAAACGTATACAACACTATTCACGTTTCCTGATTGGGGTGAAGAGGAATGCAGTAATCGGACACAATCACGTCATATTTTCCAGTTGTTACATAAAACAACTGTGTTGGTTTAGTTGGTCCATTACAGAAGTAAGGCTAAAAGCCTATGCATGATGGTGTCTACCTTATTGCTAAGCAGTTAACGTTGATTGTTGTTGAAAGAGTTGTTTAGAGCGAGTGTGGCTCAGCGGGAACTCGTGCGCCTTTCAATCCGACGCACCTGGGTTCGAATCCCGAGTCGGCCCTGCACCAATGACTTATAGTTAAGTGCAGATTTTGTACGCTCGCTCTAAAACGGTGAAGGAAAACATCGTGTTGAAATCCGCTTACGCGCTTTGGAGTGGTAGGCTGTGGCCGTGGTTGTAATACCACCCACCGAACAAAGTCATGCCGTCAAGTGACCTAGTCGTGTTTCGGGACGATGTTCGGTGAACCATCGGGGAGACGGGTCTGAGCAGCCGCTCAACTGCCGTCTCTCTCTAGATCTATGTGCTCCATCTTAGGCCACATCATCGCTTTACATCAGGCGAGATAGTGGCCAAACATAGATCTATTAAGTGTAAAAAAAAGAACATTGTTGAAACACGTTTTTTTCATTTACAATACTTATATGCGAAAATTTCCATCCACTCTTTCAGGAACCAAAGATAAACAATCAAGTTGGAACCAAAATATTGTGTTGGGTCACATCTTAATAATTTCAGGTCCATTTTGCAAATTAGTCACGTTCACTTTTTTATCTTGTCACGAGCCTTTATACTTTATCACTAAACATTACTAAAACTTACCACTTTGAAGTTAAAGGAATTGGGCAATCCATTGGACATTAAAGGCAAGATAGCTCCAGCCGGCAGCGTACTGAAGTACCTAAGACGCTGGCAGCATTGCCCCGTTAGATTGCAACATTGATACATAGAGCCAAATAGGTTCAATTATGACATCTCTACAAAAGTTTTCTATGCATACGACACTTTGGAATTCCTGGTACAAATACTGCGTTTGTCATCACGGCAGAAAAGTCGGCGGCGAGCCGCGGCCGCGCACAAATGTAAATTAAATGATGAATAGATACACGCCCGAATGCGCTTTGTGGGCGCAAAATAAAAAACGTACTAACTCCGCCATTACTGTCCGTTTTTGCTTGCGTTAAGTTAAAATGATAGAAAGTTGTGAAACCACACAAAAGAAAGAAAGAAGGAGGAGGAGGGTGTATTTATTAACCTATGCTGGGACAGCACCGCTCAGCATCGCATCAGACCGCTGGGCAAAGATCTACTACCATTCCTATACAGCGCCACCTCGCACCAGCCTTCTTGGTATATATCCAGATCGTCCCTCCATCTCCTTTTGGGCCAGCCTGGCCCATTCCGTTGTGACTTTTGCTCGCCGATCTGGATGCAAATACAATAAATATAACAAATATAAATATAGGACAACAAATATAGGATTTTCATGAAATACAGCTAAGAATCATCTTGATTAAACTTACTTTAAATAAAAAAAACCGTAAGTATTGAAATCGGTCTATCTGTTTTGAAACTGTGAAGCTACAGACAGACACGCACGCACAGACAGATTGAAACAGTCCCGAAATACATTGATCGGTGAAAGTTCAACATTTTCCGGCACTAAATAAACAGGTATACCTACTTGTGGTAGGTCTCTCGTATGCGGGAGGCCTCTGGGTAGGTACCACAGCTTTGCTAGTTTTTCTGCCGCCAAGTAGTAATACGCAAGCATTACTGTATTCCGGTTTGAAGGGCATGTCAGCCAGTGAAATTACTGGGTATATGAGACTTAACATCTAATGTCTCGGGGTAATAAGTACAATGCAGTGTAACGCAGTGCTTGTTATGGTATTAAAAGTTGTAGGTAGCACTGAAATTATTATGGGCAGGCGTGGAGCTTACCATCAGGCGAACGACTTGCTCGTCTCATCACTAAGTTAAAAAAACAAATAATTTAAGGGTGAAGTCATGAAAGGCTGCAGTTTTTAATCTAGACTTCATAAAAGTATTTTGTAACGAACATCCCGCTTGTCCACGTTATAAATTGGAATATTTTGTAAAAAACAAGTGTTAGACAGAAAATTGGAATAGCTTTTTCGATTAAAATATTTTCATATGTATGGACTTGATGTAAACAATGCGGATAATAATTCATTTTCTAACAAAAAAAAACAACTTCAATTTCTGATATATCTTCGAACTCTCGGTCGAATATCGATGTAATGTATATGGGACCACCTTGTACGTACACTGAATCCAAGGCAAGAACTTTCCGAATCGGTTTATAAAAAAAGTTGTCTTGAAGAGATCGCTTTGACCCATAAGACTGCCCATTGTTATGCTGATTACTGTGAAATGTAGTGTTTCATGTACCTATTTTTAAGGTTTCTAACAATAAAGTGTTTATATATCTATCTATAAATGACGGAGATCTGAGGTAACAAACATTAAAAAAAAATACAATGGAATTAAGAACCTCCTCCTTTTTTTTAAGTCAGTTAAGGTCAATCAATAAAATATAGTAAGTATAGACTAATAACCCACTCCAGTTTTTCTCTTTTCTCTTGACTTATATGAAAACATTCTTCCAATAACGGAGATATTTTTTTACTAATTGTTATATAAGTGGTAAGACCAGCAGGTCGTTTATCTAATGGTAAGCAACACGCCTGCTACTCAGAACCTTGTTTTGTTAAGTCCTGCGCAGCACTGCGCTCTTCACCCTATGCCAACCGAATAGGGGTAATTTATCTTTATAGTGCCAAGTAATTTCGCTTGATATAGTGCCCTTCAAACCAAAACACGCGGGTGAGTGTCTTTTTTATACCTACTATTTAGACAGCTTAGTAATCGGATAAATGAGCAAGTGTGGCTCAGTGGGAGCATGTGCGACTTTCGTTCCGACGCACCCGAGTTCGAATCCCGCTGGCAACACTGGTTTTTTTAAGTTATGTGTGGATTTAGCACTCGCTCTAAAAACGGTGAAGGAAAACATCGTGAGGAAGCCGGCATGTCCAAGAATTAATCATAAAAATTCAAGAACGTGTGACATCCACCAACCCGCACTGGGCAGCGTGATGGATTATCGCCCATACTCTCTATGAGATAACGCCCGCGTCCCAGCAGTGGGAACGTGATGGGCTTATGATGATGATGAATATAATGTGTAATATGATTATAAGATGATATACATATATATATAATATGATGCTAAGTGTTGGTGATTCTACTTAATCGATTTAGGAATAAAGAATAAACAGAAGCCTGTCATGAAGATCTAAGATGATTCCAAATCCCTAATTTAAATAATAGATGGCGCTGCTAGTTTTTTGGGGCCGCAATTTGGGTTCAAACGTAACGTTTGGAAAACGCCGAGTAGCGCTGGAACAGGGAAAGGGCGGAACCACTAAACTGATGAGTTAGCGGGAGTCGCATCGGCTTGTGATAAAAACGATGGAGTTCGATTTAGAAGCTGGGAGGTAACATTTTTATTAGTCTCGGAGGTTCTGCCAGCTTCTCGCAGCATTTTCGAAACATTGAAGCACCAAACTGCTTTGTGTATTTTATGATAATTAATAAGTTTTGCATTTACTACAATATATCTTTAATTGTAGTAAATGCAATTACTTTGTCCTGTACAAAGTAAAGGAAGAGAATTTAGGCTTCACCATCACGTGCACGTCGAGGCTATCCAGCTCCTCGACAACACAGACCTAGTGAGAAGATTAAAAAGGACAAAACCTTTTGAGTTAGTTAAGTGAAGTGTCAGTGAACCGTAGTATAAACAGTTAGTGCTACCACAGAATACTAAGGGACAGAAGCATCACTCCGCAAAGAAATTTAAACAAATAGCGACTTTTGCTATGACGCTATAAAATTCAATTCAGCTCGCGTAGCGCTGCATACCTACCAGTCATATTAACCTACAGAGCGCCTCTCTTTATATCGCATAGCTCTTATCTCTTCTGACGAGGCACGTGTAACGACGCGCGACCCGCCGTCGATGTCCGGCTATGTACTTGTAGCTTCGTACCTACAGTGCGGAGTGCGCTAGGCCTGGTGCTACTTGTAAAGAATACAAGAACATAGTGTCTTCGCCTTAATAGAGACAATACAGCAGTTTAAGTCAAATTTAAATTACTTATTGATCTTATTAGGCTAGATTGTAATTCTAATGGCGGGTCTCTATTTGAGTCAAGCCATAACATAAAAAGTACTTTGTACACCAAGTGACCGCAATGTTTCTTTTTATTCCTGTCCATCCAAAGGTTGCCTGTAAGAAATCGCACATAGCGATAAGGTCGCCCATCGTTCTACCACTATTATATGTAGCTGTAAACTTGTTTCCTGTTTTGGTGTTCAATAAAGTATTAATAATTGTATTGTAACGATGCATATCTTTAGAGCGAGTGTGGCTCAGTGGGAGCACGTGCGACTTTCGATCCGACGCACCCTAGTTCGAATCCCGCTGGCCCCGCACCACTGACCTTCTTAAGTTATGTGCGCATTTAAAACTCGCTCAAAACACGGTGAATGGAAACATCGTAAGGAAACCGGCATGTCCAAGAATTTTTCACAAAAAGTCAAGGACATGTGACATCCATCAACCCGCACTGGGCCAGCCTGGTGGATTATGGCCCATCCTCTCTCTATGAGAGAAGGCCCGTGTCCCAGCAGTGGGAACGTGATGAGCTGATAATGATGATGATGATGATATCTTCAAAGAGATCGCCTAATGTGGAACTTAGAATTATTTACTTATATAGAACTTTTTTTTTAATAAGCAGCACATTTCATTTCCAAAAATAAAACTTTCTTTCTTTTATAGATCGGTCAGGGTAGTTGCAATAGGGATCCCTGTTCAAAAACTCACCTGTATATTACAGTTATTATTTACTAATTAGAGATCAACAACAATTTAGCAGTCATATTGCTGAACGCAGTTTCTCAAATTCCAACTGCATGAAATGTTTTTTTTTTTTACGCTTAATAGATCCATGTTTGGCCACTATCTCGCCTGATGTGAAGCGATGATGTGGCCTAAGATGAAGCACATAGATCTAGAGAGAGACGGCAGTTGAGCGGCTGCTCAGACCCGTCTCCCCGATGGTTCACCGAACATCATCCCGAAACACGACTAGGTCGTAGTATGCAAGAATGGGCTACCACCCGAGGTCTTTCCGCGGATCTATAATAATAATATGATGCACTAACACAGGGTAACGCACCAGTAGGTAACACCCTGAAGTATTGCAGGTGTCCATAGGCGACGGTAACCGCTTACCATCCAAAGGATGAAAGAGATCGCTTTTAGCGATAAGGCTGCCCATTGTAACACTTTCTTTAATTGTTTTTATGTAATGTCTGTAATTTAATGTTTGCAATAAAGCGTTCATCTATCTATCTATCTACCATCCAGGCGGGCATGCTTGTCCATTACTGATATATAAAAAAGCAGTATCAATAACTTTTAAATTCGTATCTAAATAAAACACGAAGAAGTGCGTGTAATGACGGAGAAAAGTTCGAAAACAACTATTTCGTTAACGAAATCTCCGCGGAACGAGAGCTCGACTTGTTAATTAGTTTCTTCGGTACTTCTTACTGAGAGCACAGTTTATGTTGACACTAGCTTTGCCCTGCGGCGTCACCTGATAGTGTTTCATTTTATCCGTGGATATTTTGAAAAGTCCTTACTATTATTCCAAGCGCCTAGAAAGTAAGAAGAGCAAACGCGTTTTTAACCGACTTTAAAAAGGGGGAGGTTCTCAATTCAATTGTATTTATTTTTTTAGAAAATTCCTTTTGCGTTGGGTTCAGTATAGCTGCAAGGTGGTCCTATATAAATTTCATCCTGACGTTCATATTTGTGACCGCAATGTAGCTATGCTGAACCCAACGCAAAAATAATTTTCCAAATTGGTTTATAAATGACGGAGTTCTGAGGTAACAAATAAAAAAAAAACAGCACTACACCTTGAACTATGCAGCAGCTGTAAAATTACTCTGCGAAACATTAAGATAAACTTTGAAAGTTTCTTCAAGATAAAGTTTATTTATTTTAGCGAGTTGCAGAGGAAATGTGCTTAAGTTATGATTGGGGATCCGTGCTGAGGTGAGTTCACAACGTGAGGATAGTGTGGACCTGCCCCCCTCCCACTGGTCCCTCAAGCGCCAATAGCATATCGTGTTGAACTCAGATTAAGTTTTTTTATGATGAAATGGGCTTACGTTTATAACTCACCACTACGACAATAACTCACCAGGGCCCTAATTCACTATGACAACTTGGCGATTCCTTGCTTCAAGGAAACCTTCATTGATAAACGACATCTGCGAAATTTGTATTCGCTATGACGCGTCATATATATGAATATATTAATACGTCAGAGAGAGGTCGTTTATTAATGAAGGAATCGACGTGATTTCGAAGCAAGGAATCGACGTGATTTCGACAAGTTGTCATAGTGAATTGGGGTCCTGATGGTAAGCGTATTTTCGGTCTAAGGTGCGGAGCACATTTGCCCATGAGGTGCCTATTTTTCTTATGAAATGAATTATTACATAGAAATATTAGCTATACATAGTTTTAATACATATTGTTTGTTTTTTTTTCATTTTCGTTGAAGTCTTCTTTGATACTTGCTGTCACAGTTTAAATTTTATATTTAAAACTTCCTATTTCCAAGTGATGAAAGCCCCAACTTGCTTATGTTTGTGAGTGTCTACCTTGTGCATATTTAAAGGCGCATCCACACTAACACAACAAACAAATTCATTCGCATGCATTCGTTTTCAAGTTATTCAAAGTTACACAAACTATGTTCAGAGACGTATGCGTTTCGCCAACTTTACCGACTAATGATATATGACGCTGGACTTGCTTATTTAAATTTAAGCACACTCAAAATGCGAAACTTGAAATTAAGTTTGCTAGTTTGATGAAGTTCCACGAGTTTGCTTACCTGAATGTTTCTCTCGTTGCTCGTTAGTTTATGGAGAGCATAGTAGTTTTCTGAGCTATGACGTCATTTTCAGCTTATATATTTATTTATGATATTGACTGCATTAGCGCATGCTAGACGAAAATCTTAAGATCGTCCCCGTAAGACGATATAAGAAGGATAGAAGAAATTTGGTAGCTCGAGCAGCTGGCTCGGTGGCCCAGTGGTTAAGGCGTCGGGACGGTATTCCAAAGGCGCAGGTTCGATCCCTGCCCGAGCTATATAATTTTTCTTCTTCCTAATTATTTAAAATATATATATATTAAAATTACTTATATGTACGAATGGACACGTCATTATTGTTTATTGGTTATTGTATAATACTCTGATGGTTAAGAGCGAGTGTAGCTCAGTGAGAGGAAACCCGCAGACCCCGCACTGACTTTTTTGAGTTATGTGCAGATTTAACACTCGCTTTAAAAACGGTGAAAGAAAGTATCGTGAGGAAACCGGTATGTCCAAGAACTAATCACAAAAATTCAAGGACATGTGTCATCCACCGACCCGCACTAGGCCAGCGTGGTGAATTATTGCCCATACTCTCTCTATGAGAAAGGGCCCGTGGCCTAGTAGTGGGAGCATGATGGGCTGATGATAATGATGGTACATTTTTGAGTTTTTTGAATATGTTTGTCAAATACCCTATTGTTATAGGCTTGGCGCTTGCTCTGAGAAGCACAACTTGCTTGCCAGGATAAATTGAGTTACAAAATATAAGTCTTTGATGGTTTTTTTTCTATTAAGCCTTGCTTAATAGAAAAAATCTGCCAGTAAAACATATTTCTTTGCTTAAAAACCATTGTCTGTTTGCGGCTTTTGGTCCTCAAAATATATTAATAGTAACATTTTTGTAGCGTCAGCAAATTTTTAATTATACTTTAGGAAAGAACCATGGAAATGACTTCGTTTAAATGGACTTATCTCTTAATTTCGAGCATTTGAATAATGAGTTCTATTGCAGACTGTAAGAGGATTGGTCGGGAACTCTCTGTAGAATCAAACCCACCGAAAAAATGGGGTATGATAGGATAGGACAAAAATATATATTTTTCAATTTCAATTATTTTTAATTAAACGAGATTTAAAGAAAGCACTTTTTCGTTTGTCCGAAATGAAATGAATATTTATTGCAGAAATTGTGTACAAATTGGTGTAAAAATGGCATTGTGCTATTATGGTGTCAACAATTAATCCATGACAGACGTAAAATATTAAAAAAGTAAGAAAAACATTTTAATTTTATTATGAAAATTCAGACCAAATGTCATGATGTGTGCCTTTTCCACATTTACACATTTTTATATTTTTAATTTAATTTAATATAGTTTATTTACCAATAATAATACACAGGAAATCAAACGTCAACACAATAAGCAGGTGGAACAATATAAAATATAAACTCATGTGTGAGGCTGTTTCTAAAAAAATTATGAGGTATGTGAGGTCTGTTGTTCCCGAAACTAAACTTGAAAAGCCTGTATCTTCGGAAACAGCAAAAAAAGTCTTCCTTGATGGTGATACAGCATTGTCAAATAGAGTAATATAGTTCTATAAAAATGTTCCTAAACTTAGTTACCACGTGCTTTCAGTAAAAAACGGCATCCAAATCGGTTTACCCGTTTAAGAGCTAGGGTGCCACAGACAGACACAGACAGACACACATAGTGGTCAAACATACAATAGCCCTCCATTTTGCATCTGGGGTTAAAAAATATCACACCCAAGGTTCCAGCCCCTATACTCTGAAAAAGTAATTACGATCTTCGTTCTATCGGATGAAAGGAACAGCGCTATGTAACAGGCATAAAAGTGTCTATTTTAGTCCGAACGAACGAACGAAAGCAACTCGGAGTAGGCTATCCTGTTGCTAATAAGGGACTTGCAAAGGGATGTATTATTGAAAATACGGTTTTAACTGCGAGTCCGTTCGCTTTAAGTCGTCCGCGCACATCTTCTCATAGTTTGGTTGCCACCATTTTCTAAAGTTCTTCACCACGGCATGCCCACGCGTGGGATCGTTCAGCAACTTGCAGAGAGCGCAGACATCAGCTACAGTTGGAGACTCTTTGTAGGCGTAGTGGTTGTGCCACCTATCAATAATAATAAGAAAATGACAAATTATAAAATTAATCTAAAAACTACGTACTCGTGGTAGGTCTCTCGTATGTGGGAGGCCGTCTGGGTACCACAGCTTTGCCAGTTATTCTACCGCCAAGCAGTAGTGCCTTTCATAACGGAACACAGTAATGCTTGCTACTGTGTTCCATTATGAAAGGCCTTGTAGCCAGCAAAAGGTGATGCATTTGCATTGTATTGCAGCATTGCAGTGCTACGCAGCTTTTTCCGGTATTAAAGTGCTGGGTGGCACAAATTGATATGGGCAGGTATGGCGCTTACCATCAGGCTAACAATTTCCTCGTCTTATTACTTAGTTCCATTAAAATAAGTTTTTTGTTGAAAAAAATATTTTATCAAGACATGTTTTTAACAAATTCGTAATCGGAACCGCAAGCACAATAAAATGAGCCCAAACACTAGTAGTTTACGATTATCCATCAAGGAGTTCCATTGCCCAACTTCCGTCTCCATCATCAGATCAGCTGGCTGTCACCATAATATTGCATTGTCATCGGACTTAGACAAGTATCCAAAATTTCAACTCCGTATGATAAGAGGAAGTTGTTCTAATTCAGCTTGCAAGATTCCACCCGGATAAACATACATACATACATTGCAAGTTAAATAAAAGTTTGTAAAATAGTACTGTTTGGTGAGAATAAACACAACTTTGTTACCTGAAATAATTTTGATATACAGGGGGATTTTTCATTGCCTCGTTCATTAGAAATGCTATTTCTGTAGCATTCAGCTCTCCTGCATTTAGGTATGATCCAGGCGGTAGAAATCTGTAAGAAAAGTAATGGAAAAGATTTCTTATAAAGCATCTTTATAGTCACTCAAAAACCATATATATCTTCGTGGGTGACTACGAAGCTTGACCTTCTCGTAGTACGTGCAAAAATTGCGAATATGGGCTATGTCTGTCGTTCACGCGGACGAAGTCGCGGGAGAAAGCTAGTTGAGAAATATTTTCATGATTTTTTTTATGCAACTGAGCAAGACAAGCAAGTATGCCTGATGGTTAGTACCACGCCTGCCCATAACTAGCAGTGCTATAAAATAATAGTGTGCTATAATTATATTATGTATACTAGCGACCGTCCCAGCTTCGCATGGTTATTATACATATAAACCTTCCTCTTCAATCACTCTAACTATTAAAAAACCGCATCAAAATCCGTTGCGTAGTTTTAAAGATTTAAGCATACATAGGGATATAGGGACAGAGAAAGCGACTTTGTTAACCGACTTCAAAAAAGGAGGAGGTTCTCTATTCGATTGTATTTTTTTTTTATGTTTGTTACCTCAGAGCTCCGCTATTTATGAACCGATTTGGAAAAATCTTTTTGCGTTGGGTTCAGTATAGCTACGAAGTGGTCCCACGATATTTGACCTTAGACTTCGAAGATACATTGAAGTCGGTTTTTGGTATTTTCTAAAAATTAATTATTTTATACTACGAGTATATAATGATTTATTTTATATGTTATTACATGTGTTATCTTTTTCTATTATATGTATAGTATAGTATTATTTGTTATGTGTAGTATAGTATTATAGCTTAATGTAATGTTGCGTGTATCTGTCTTGAATAAATGTATTGTCTTTCTTTCTTTCTTGCAACCCAGAACTTTTAATACCATGAAAAGTACTGCGTAACACTGCATTGTGCTCACCCCGAGGCAACAGATATAAATTCCCATATGTCCAGTAATTTCGCTGACTGTAATGCCCTTCAAACCGAAACACATTAATTTTTGCGCACTATTACTTGATGGCAGAATAATTGGCAAAGCAGTAGTATCAAATCGGTCGGCCTCTCGCATACGACCGACCTACAAAATGAAATGCTCACGACGGAACGGAGAAGGTAATGCGTTTGGGGTTAGAGATAATTTGTATGTTTGTGCACATTTCTGTATTTTCTATTAATCTTTGAAATGGCTAAACTTATTCGATACGGTTTTCTGTACTAGCTTTGAAATCTAGGTTCTTAGATAGGACACACATGAGGAAAAATATAAGAGTATGTTGATAAGAGTCCAAAGGAAACTTGCCCGGTATTTGTATAAAAAAATGTATGGTTTTTCTCCATACTTGTATCCGTCTCTATTCGTCACCCGTATGGTGGGTATCAACACTTTGGAGCTGAGACGTAGGTAAGTGAGCGCTGTTGATACATTATTATCTTTTGCTCAATAGCAGTATTGATAACCCCATTGCGTTGGCCCGCTGCACTGTATCCTGTTCTCTGCGCCGCCGCGCCGGTGCGGACGCAGACCGCTCTGTTCGCTCCAACGGCTCAGGCCATAAACCTACTTAACGCTCTGGGCCCTAATTCACTAAGACCACTTAGCGATTCCTTGCTTCGAAATCACGTCGATTCCTTAATTAATAAACGACGAATCTGCGTTTGTATAGAGAATACAAATTTCGCAGATGTAAGTAATCAACGTGAAATCAATGAATCGACGTGATTTCGAAGGAAGGAATCGCTAAGTGGTCGTAGTGAATTAGCCCTGGTTGGTCAAGAATCAGATAACGATATATTTTTAATTTTTCTGTTTTTATATAGTGCGTGTATTAGTTATTTAAGTTAATTTAAGATTTATTTGTAGTTCAAAACTAGCTTGCTGTGCGCCTTGGTGCAAACTATAAGTGCAGCAAGTACCTAAATGAAATAGGTAAATAAAAAGGATCATCATCATCATCATCAGCCCATCACGTTGCCACTCCTGGGACACGGGCCTTCTCTCATAGAGTATGGGCCATAATCCACCACGCTGGCCCAGTGCGGGTTGGTGGATATCACATGTCCTTGAATTTTTGTGATTAATTCTTGGACATGCTGGTTTCCTCACGATGTTTTCCTTCACCGTTTTTAGAGCGAGTGTTAAATCCGCACATACTTAAAGTCAGTGGTGTGAGGTCTGCAGGATTCGAACTTGGGTACGTCGGATCGAAAGTCGCACGTTCTCCCATAGAGCCACACTTGCTCTAATAATAAATTAATAGGATATATTATGCCAAACCACCAGGGCAAAATGAAAAAGAAAATTATATCGATTATCTAATTTAGCTATTAAAACTCACCTTGAATAATTCGCTCCACCAAACACAATAGGCACCGTATAATGTCGAAGTGGGTACAACAGTTTTTCTGTTACATAATCATCACTCAAAGAATTCTCAAACGCCAAATAAAAGTAATAATCTTGCTCCAATAGATCCAAACACTCTTCAATACGGTCTCTTGCACACGTCATGGAACCACACCAACCGTATATGTCAATTTTGAGTTTATACTTCGCCAAAGCTGCGCTAAGTTGTGTACCTATCTTTTCTCTCTTACTGCTAGTTTTGCAATTTGAAACGAACCACGCCGCTGCCTTTTTCTTATGGACCAACCTTCTGATGACGTTCTCTGATGCCGGTTTCATTGGTTCAACCCAATTCATGTTAATATTCGGGCCTACAGTTGCACCAGTTTTGTCTAAAATAGTGATATAGGACCATCGGATGTCGGAATTTAATTTGTAACTCCAAGTCAGATTGTAATATGAATCATAGTTTTTTGGGCAGATTGGATAGTTATTAGCTGATTCTGTAGCTGTGAAAATGAAGTGCTGGTGTGGCGCTCTTACTAAAGGATTGTAGTCCCAGTTGTTTTCCACATCAAACAATATAGCGTCGAAGTATCTATAATCAATGAGAAGGCTTTTATCATTGGTCATGTAACAATTATAGAATTCGCACTTGTTCCCAATAAACGCAGATTGTCCGTTGCCGAAGATAGAGGAAGTGTAGTGTGAAAACGCCTCAGTCCATTTGAGTATGTACTTCAGATCTGTCGGTAACCTTTCTGGTGGCTTGAAGCTTAACTCTAACTTCCTCATCGTAAGGTTAGCTCCGTGTTTCTTGATGTCCTTGAGTATTTTTCTTAGTGTTCCAGGTTGTCTGAAGACATATTCTAGTTCAATCACGTCTTTACTTCTAGCGATGAGGGTCGTTCTCAAGTATTGAATTAAAAGGGCGGTGTAAGCACTTACAAGCATCGCTTTCAGTAACTTAGACATGATTGAGAGGTTTCAAAGAGATTGCTATATGCTTATGCTATTGTTTGGTCGAAGGTTGAAAAAGAATGCGTCAACAATCATTGTTTTACGTACAAAGACGTGACGCAAATCCCATGAAATTGCCTGCATTTTTCGTGGACTCAATTCCAGTTAAAAATAATTTAAATAGTAGGATCTTCATATGCAAATGCTGTGAAAGCCGGTTAGCAGAGGAAATATGTAGGCAATTATACTAAACAGAAAATTAAATATGAAAATCTCTTTGTTCAGGCGAGCGCGCTCGACGCGACCGCCTCCGGTGACGGCGCGTATGCTAATGGCGACAAATAGACAAGTAGCGTCCCCTTCCGGGGAATTATTTTACTTTTGTACAGTGCCGGCGATTCAAATAGACTTTGGACAATATTATCTTATACACGTGTTTAGATCGTTGAGCAACTTAATGTTTAACTCTTGGAAACTTGGTTTTAAAAGTTTTTCGAAGAGATAGCTGACCTGAGCCTACTCTATTACGATATTCTTACTCTACTCGTATTAGAAAACGCATATTTTCTTACCTATCTTACTTTACTACTAATAGGTATTATAAATGCGAAAGTTTGTAAGGATACATTTAGGGGTTTATGGATGCTTTTTAATCAATCGCGCAAAACCACTGAACGGACTTTAGATCCTGGTACATAGAATATTTTTATCCCGGAAAATTGTCCACTAGGATGAAACTAGGAAGAACCTACCTCAGGCACCAGTCTCTCACAAAGATAGGTTTGGCCCTAATTTTTAACTATAGTTTTGTTAATTTAAATAAGTTATATCTACCTATTTGTGAGATAAATAAATAAATGTTATTATTATTATTTAATTATACATACAGTAATGACTGAGTTCTTAGTATAATTTACTACACCCTAGTTTCGCACGGGTAGATACTTTGAAATAATGCAGTTCAAAACATCTTAATCATTCTAAAACATTTAATTGACTGTGACAACTACATCAAAATTCACCTAGTAATTTAGAAGTCCTATGCAAATAAGCAGAGACACGAATAAGAGACTTTGTTTTGTACTACTTAGAGTTTTTTTATTATTCAGTTTTGGCATCACAGACGCACTTACGAACGTCAATTATTACAATAACTACCACCGTATCGGAAAAAAACCACTACTCAGAAGATACTGCAAGAAACTGAGGGGCCTTTTTTTATTGTGCTAATAGTTACACAAGTCCACGCGAATCAAACCGCGGCTGCAATCCCAAATTCTTATAGATGTTATTAAACAGTTATCATGGTATAATTTGAAATCCCGTCCCGTTCCCGCGTCGGACGCGTGCAAGCGTTAAATGAATGAACTTTTATAACTTAGGGTCCCTCAGAGTCGGCCTTAATACCGACTTTGAAGCTCCCCGGGTATGATGAACAGCACCTTTACTTTTAATGACTTTTTGCTAATATTCAGGACCTCGCTTTCGTAAAAAAGTTGGGAAGAGAGCTTTCGATTTTTGAAAAGTTCGTGCGCTTTTCGTGTTATATTAAACGCGAGAAGTTCTCTAATAAACGATGAAAGTTCTTTGGTGGTGAAATTTTGTAACAAAATTATACATAATATTGAACACAAGTGTTTTATATTCCGCTGGCTTCGCCCCGCATTTTACTCTTCATCATAAATATATATTATTATTAATATATATAATAAAACCAATAAGTTAAATATATATATATGATGAAGAATAAAATATATTATTATTTAACTTTGTTACATTATTATTTAACTTATTGGTTTTATTTTATTTAACTGAGTGACGAGTCGAGCTGGTCGTTTGCCTGATGGTAAGCAATACGCCAGCCTATAACAATAACAGCACCACCCAGAACCTTGTTTTGCAAAAGGTGAACCTTAGGCTTACTTCTTGCAACACTTTGAATGTAAAGATTGTTAAGGAATGCACTTACCAAATTTTTTACCTTCATACCAGTTAGTCCCAATTTGGTACAACTGTTATTTGTCTATCGAAATTTTTGTTCATACATCAAATCCCAATTCAGTACAGTTTAAAAAACAAATATTAAATGTAACAATATATTATTATTATTTTTTATTTTTAACCGGCAAATGCCTTTATTACTGAAATCAACTCTACACTCTACTTACTAAAACTAAACTAACTATTTACAAGGAGAAGCAATTGGACAACCCATAGACCATTAAAGGCCTATAGATAGTTCAAATGCTCCAATCCACTACCAGTTGGCAGCGTACCCAAGATGCTGGCAGTATTGGCCCGTTATATTTATATATTAATTAATTCATATTTAGATAAGTTACATTATATCATTCAGATAAACTACATTACTAGCTATGCACCAACTTGTAACTTCTTATGTGAATACCTACTTATAAACTAATTTGCAACGAAAAGGGGTACAACTGAAAATCAGCGCGCTGTAATGGCGCTTTATGCTGAGTTGAGTCCTTTTATGACCATCTAATTTCATGTACCTTTGTTCCTTCTTTTTTTTAGTACAAGATGGTTAATAGTAAACTTATTTTCTTTTGTCCTGTTTTTCAGGACCTGCAGGTACTAAATTTCATCAAAATCCGTTCAGTAAGTTTAGTGTGATTGAGTAACATCCATCCATCCATGCTCACAAACTTTTCATTAATAATATTATTAGTATGCTGAATAGGATATATTTTCATATACCAGCTTCATTGTTATATTTTTCCTGATATAATATTTTATAAGTTATTACCACTTTTATTACTTTCGTCCATTGTGTACTTCCATATAACAATATTTATCTATACCACGTTATAGTTGCGCCCCGTGGTTTCACCCGCGATTTCCCGGGATAAAAAGTGGCCTATGTCTTTTTCCAGGACCTAATTAAAGTATCTACATACCATATTTCATTAAAAACCGTTCGATAGTTTTTGCGTGATTGCGTAACAAACATCCATCCATCCATCCATCCGTCTATCCACCCATCCATCCATCCTCACAAACTTTCGCATTTATAATATCAGTAGGATATGATTTTTTTATGCTACATTATAGTATATCTATCTATATAAATAAAAATGAATCACCGAAATGTTTGTACGCGCAACTTCCAAACGACTGCACCAAATTGGATAAATCTTTCTTTTATGTGTACGTTATTGTCAGGAGAAGGTTTGTATAAAAGAAAATTAAAAAAACGAACAGAAATTTAAAAAAATATGGCGGTACGAAGTTCACCGGGTCAGCTAGTATTTAATAAAATCGTTAAATGTGATCCTTATTTCATAGAGCCAGATTGTTGCCTAAATTGAGAAAATGTGACACAGTTCGGTAAAAAGCGTGATAACAGCCACTCGAACACGGAGTGTGTTGGTCGGGATCTGCTACAACTGGAACTCGATTTTATTACACTCGTGATATAACATAGAATATATTATACGGATTTTTATTATATTCACGACTTGACAGCTAACAAATGTCTAAACACGTATAATTGTTGCCACGCCTAGACCAATAGTGTTGGTTTTAGATAGGGTTGCCACCATTTAAAAATATAGTGTTTTTTTTGTAAAAATTGCAATGTAATTTATATGGGACCACTTCGTAGCTATACTGAACCCAACGCCAAAAGAATTTTGCAAATCGGTTCTCAAATGACGGAGTTCTGAGGTAACAAACATAAAAAAAATACGGTTGAATAGAGAACCTTCTCCTTTTTTGAAGTCGGTTAATAAATAAATGTTTTCCACACACTCATAGTAGGAGACAACTACACTCAACACAACAGCGAGCTCTTGACTAAAACGTGATTCACACTGATTGCTCTAATTACACTTAAAGCGAACGTCGCTTGAGCAGCGCTTCAGCGCTCGAGAGCTGTAGCTAAGCACCGCTCAAGCAATTAATTTTTTGGATTACCGCCAAATGTTAACGCTGAAAGTTTCAGAAAGGATTCTGTAAGTTTTCGCTTAGTACTTGAAATGGAGTTTCTAGTTTTATAAGATCACTAGCCGCTAGCCGCGACTTCACGTGTTAAATGGGGATGAAAATTATCCTACGTACTTCTCCGGGCTGCAGGCTGTTTCTGGTTTACACCAGAAACAGCCAATTTCAATAAAATTCAGATTTTATTGAAATTGGTTCAGCCGTTTAGTTGTGAAAAGGTGACACGCGTTAAAAAGGGATGAAAATTATCCTACGTCCTTCTCCGGGCTGCAGGCTATTTCTGGTGTAAATTTTATCGAGATTGGCTCAGCAGTTTATTCGTGGAAAAGTAACGAACAAACCGAGTTCCTTTCACATTTATTTTATAAATGTTAAATAGTAATATTACAATCCTATTAATGTGAAAGTGCGGATAATTTATAGGTCATTTATTCATAACGGAAAATGTCACAAAAAATAAACTATATTAAAATTAAAATATCTTTTGAAATAATAGCAGTTATCAATTACAAATTAATTAATATTAATAACAATTAAATAATATTAATAACTATGGCGATAACGATAAAGTGAATTATTATCACGTAGTAAATATGGTATTTTTTTTAATTTAACTTATTTTTTTCACTAAACAAATTGATCTAATAATAAAATAACACCGACTGCTGAAGTAAACGAAAAAGAAACGTAAAATAATCACCTTAAATTCGACCTTATCTTTACTATTTCACAAGTCATAAATTCAATAAAACGAGCAAGATTGCAGACGATTGAAAAAATTCAGGCTCAGCATTCAGAGACATTGGCAAGTCCGTCGTAATTTTTTTTCTGTCTGTCGATTTTTTTATTAAAATGAAGTTAAACCCGCTGAGTAAGGCGGGGAGGTGATAATTTTATATTCACGAGATATCGGGGGACGACTGACTGACGTAGTTAGAAATTGGGGTCCCGAAGTCGCATAAAATATTAAGGACCACTGCTTTTTTGATGACATTAATTTTTCGGGTAGAATTTGAATTTGATTAGAAACTGCGGGGTTTACTTTTGCTTTACCGACTGGTAAAACAATTGTTTCCGAGTTAACAAGTAAGTCACACTATTAATTTAAACGTAATTTATATTTTCTTTGTATGTGAGTGTACAAATACACTATATTTGTTACTTCTTCAAGCTGCAACGCCTCAACGAATTTGAGGAAAATTCGGAATGACGATAGCTTATACCCTGGATTAAAACATTTTTTTTAAGCCTGTTTCGTCCCTCTGCTGGGCAAAGGCCTCCCTTTCCTCTGTCCTTTGCTTTTAAGGGCCAGGGATTAACACATAGGCTAATTTTTATCCCAGGGAACCGCAGGTGAAACCGCGAGACGCAGCTAGTAAACTATAATGAAATTATGGCACTTGTTTTATTATGAAGTGATTTTGACCAAGTAAAAAGTAGAGACGTTTAAAGTTCAAAGTTGAAAGAAGATTTTGCAAAAAACGCATAATTATTTAAATTGACGTAGAATTGCTTTATTTATTCTAACGTTAACATATGATTTATAGTACTGCAAGAGCACTTTCTACCATTCAACGTGGACGTGTATTCAAAATTCACGCACAATTCATTAAGAGGACACGGCACGCTGAAATTTTCATACAAAAAGAGAAAACGTTTTTCTACCCCTAAACATTAACCAAATACGATGAAATTTGGACATGTAAGAGATGTTACCATTATTGAGGTTCGTAGGTTTTGATTTTTTCGATAATTCCTATAGAATTTGAATAAATTGACCCAAAAAACTCGATATTTACTCGAAATTTTTTTTTGAAGTTTGGAATCTGTTAACTTTAAAAATAGACATAAACTAAGAAAAAAGAAACCTACAAACCTAGTTTATTCTCCGTTTAAGAAATTGAGACAAAAATTACCAAATTTGGTTGAGATTTAGTGTGGTAGAAACGTTTTCTCCCGAAACGCTAATGTTAACAAAAATCTGAAATTGATACGAATTTAGTTAAATTATTATTTAGTTAATTTATTTCATTTAATTTACGCATTTTCTGCGAGACCGTAAACCATTATTCAAATATCTAGTGATCACTGGCCGCGGCTGTGCCAAATCCTCTTAAAATTGATGAAGAATTTCATTTTTTATTCATACGTAAACATAGGTACCAATACCATATTAATTTGTATTCATGAAAAAACACTGAATAAAGTATTTTCTACCATTCAACCGACGTGTATCTAATCAAAATTAATGCACAACTAATTTAAATTGATACAGAATAACTTTATTATTGATTGAAAATCAGTGCTAAGGTACTTTCAGTGTAATGTTGTGTGATGTCTGGAATAAATGTTTTTTCTTTCTTATCAAAATTAACGCACAACAAAAATTGATGTAGAACAACTTTTTTATTCAAACTTACACGTACCAACACCACATTTGTAGTACTGAAAAAGGACATAAGGAAGCATTTAGTACCATTCAACTTGGACGTGCTTTTTTTATGTATCTGAATGACGAGAAGAGCTAGTCTTTTGCCTGATGGTAAGCAATACGCCAGCCCATAACAATAACAGCACCACCCAGAACTTTGTTTTGCAAAATCCTGCGCAGCGCTGCACTGCGCTCGTCACCCTGAGACAATTAGCTGTTGAGTCTCATAATGTCCAGTAATTTCGCTGGCTACAATGATACACGTGCTATTAAAATTACAGTACATCTCTCTAATTTCACGAAAGGCTCGCTTCATTACTCCCTCTAAAATAATAATCGTATTACTAATTCTAATTAAAATTAAGACGGGATTACAATACCGGGTCGAATTAAAACGTTTCTAAGTTTCACCACGGAAAGGCCTTTGAATACAAATCCGCAGATTTAATTAACACTAATAGGGTGAGGCCAATGGCGCGGAAGCCGACTGTAACAAAACTTGGACGAATTAAAGAGTTTGAAGACGGTATACTTTATTACAGTGACGAAAGTCATCTTTTTTATTCAAGTGAAGTGACCTGATGGGAAATAGGGTCGACTAAGGTTATTTTTTTGAGAATTTTCTTTCTTTCAAAATTTTAAAAAATCCATATTCGCTGCTTTTATTTTCTCGAAAATACACCCGATGTTTCCTTAGACCTTCAATACTGCAAAAGAAAGATCCCAAAATTCCTACCCTAGAGGTCCCAAATTTATGCCGTACCGGGAAGGCGGCTCTGAGCAGCCGCTCAACTGCCGCCTCTCTCTAGATCTATGTGCTCTAGAGACATTTTAGGTCACATTGGGCGAGAAAGTGGTCAAACATAGATCTATTAAATGTAAAAAAAATACCCTATATACATTCGCATGTATGTTATAAAATTGAAATTGCGCGAGAGTTGCTGTAAAATACGACCATCGAAGCTGTAGCGAAGTGATTACAAGTGTATCGCTGGTGTTCCTGGACCACTTAGTATACCATCATCACATCAGTTGTGCAAAGTAGTAAATGAGATTGGGTTACCTTCTACCAAAAAAAAAAAATAATACAAACTTTTGATAAGTATTAGCTATTCTTGAAGATAATAAAATAAATAAATATAAAATAAAAATATTTATTTCGGATAAACCCATACTTGTGGTAGTAACATTTTTTCAGAAGCCTATGTTTTGAGTGAAAAAATTACATGAATTATTTTTTCCTGTCCATGACAATACCTAACCAGTATCTCTGAACATTTTCAGAGCTAGCTCGACGGTGAAACATTGAGGCTCCTTTTTTTCGCATAATAGCGTGAAAGCGCGCGCTTCGGCGAATATTCCAGACTACAATGCCATGGCAGTCCCAAAAGTGCTCTGAAAGCGTTGTTATATTGCACCCTAAGAGCGTTGTAGGCTTGTTGCGTATACTGAACCCACTGGCTGCTCGAGTAGAAGCTTTGACAGTAGGCTCTAAAAAGAGTCACTTAAACGTCCCTTGTGCCTCGAGCAAACCTGCGATCCAGCTTATTGCTTCTCACCGCGAACGCCCTTCGCTCTCTTACTACATTTAGATCATCTTTCAGATCTTCTGACAACATGTGCCCAAGATATTTAAAAGGTTTCACAACTTTTAAAGCAGTGCCTTCAAGTGCAACTTATTATGTGCACGTTACGACATTTCGGATAAACCCATAATACATTGGTATTCGGGTGATTAAAATCTTTTGAACAGTTTTCGTATGGATTTTATTCACTGCATTATACTGTGATCCCGCTGAAACTTGGCAATTGTACATGATTTGATTACTCTTGACGAAGGGAAATGATTTAAAGAATTTTTGGAGCGGTTTTCGTATAACTTTTTTTAGAACTTTTATGGTGCCTTTTGAAGGTTCTTTAAATTTAAAAGACGTTATGTTGTATCTTTGTGTACTTTTTTGTCAACATTATCAAGTACAAGTACGAATAGAATCATTATGAATGAGGATATTTGGAACAATCACATCTACAAAATAAAGCCTTGTTAGTGATCCGCCCAGTGATGTGCTACGTGGAATGATTAGTAACTATTCAGAAATTAGGTCAGAATTACTAAATTCCCTGTAGTAGGTACCCATTTTATAAGAAATAATCAAAGTACCAAAAACCAATTGTGTCGTAACTGCAATGAATGAATAAAAATAATTACGTTATAATGGTTAGGTGGGTACTGAAAACAAACACGGAATATACCGACTAAATAAATGTATACATTTAACAAACATAGAAGATCTCTTTGAAAATATAATATTTTAGAAAAATAATAAATATGGCCAACGATCACATACATAGATAGAGGCATAGATAACTGGCATTCCCTGTATCTAGGGAACCAGAAACTACGAGGACTATGGTCCGACAACACACAGACACGTTAAAACACATATCAAATACACAAAAAAAATATGACAAAGAACACGTATCAAATGCTTGCGCTCATTTTTTGTTTCTGTGCACAAACTTTGCCCCGTCGCGTCGCGGGAATCGTACCCACAACCCCAGTAGTGTAAGAGATTTTAGCCAACCTGCCCAACCACTACACCACAGAGGCTGACTAATCAAATGAATCACCGAATAAAATCACAGTTAATTATAAAATTTATATAATACTATATTACCGAAACGATACTGAAAAATGTGTTCTGCTAAATAACGTAAAGTTTATGTATTTTTGTTTGGTTTTGAATACAGAAATTAGTTTTATAAAAGTGTATTTTTGAGTATAAATACAGTACATTTTTATTCCTATACAATACTGCAATACTTCTGGCTGTGTTACTTTTTTACTCTATTTATATTACCTTTTATCGGGTTTTACCCCTTCAGTGTGTATTCTGTTATAACGAGCAAAGAAAAGAGTTACCTCTCTTTTTTAAATAAACTCACTTACACACTTCCCGAGGAGTACACAAAATTCGCGTCTCAATCGAATCTCCGGAGACCCGAGTATCATCCACAAAAGTGAGAATATCTTATACAATTTGTCACTAAAATGTAACTCAAAAGAAAGCGTTGAATAGGATTGGAGTTGCAAAGGCGGGTATACACTGATTTTGTGCTGCAAGTTTTGCTATTCGCGGCAAGCTTTGTAAATTAATAAACATAAATAAATATTTAAATTTAAATTATATGTATGTTAGTTTTAAGGTATGTATTTGTATGGGCCGTAGAATAAGTAAATAACATCTATATCTTATTTTAATGTTGTCTGAAATAAATAATAAAAAAATAAAATAAAAATAAATGAAGAAATTGAAATCACACTAATATTGAAGAGTTTGAAAGGCATTGTAGCCAGCAAAATTACTGGGCATATGAGTCTTAATATCTGATGTCTCGAGGTGATAAGCGCAATGCAGTGCTACGAAGTGCTTTTTACGGTACTAAAAGTTCTGGGTGGTACTACAACTATTATGAACAGGCGTGGCGCTTACCATCAGGTGAACGAAATACTCGTCTCATCACTCAGCTCCATAAAAAAAAAACGATTAACCTGGTAACAAACACAGTCCATTGAAATCATATCATGATTGTCGTACAAGTACCTTAAAAACCAGAAAAAAAAAACAAAAAAAAAACAGAGAAAGGGTTTCGTATGTTTTACAAAAATATATAGGACTAGCTGCATCCCGAGGCTAATAGGGGGGGCGGGTAATAACCCGCGGTTTCCCTAAACAAAAATTAGCCTATGTAGCACATAGGCTAATTTTTACATACCCAGGGTATAAGCTATCTTGTTCCGAATTTCACTCAAAACCGTTGAGCCGTTACAGCGTGAAGAAGTAACAAACACACTTACACACGAACTATCGCATCCTACTAATATTATAATCGCGAAAGTTTGTAAAAATGTATGGATGTATGTTTGTTACTCTTTCACGCAAAAACTACCGAACCGATTTGGTATGTAGGTAATTTAGGACTTGGAATAGCGCATAGGCTACTTTTATCCCGGGAAACCGCGGGTGAAACCGCGGGGCGCAGCTAGTTTATAATATTTTATTTTTTTAAAGAAGGAAGAAAAGGGTGCTTTAAGGTAGGCAACGCACCAGTAATACCCCGAGTGTTGCAGGTGTCCATAGGCGACGGTAACCGCTTACCATCAAGGCGGGCCGTCTGCTTGTTTGTCTACCTATGTATCAAAAAAAAAAATTAGTGTGCTAATATCATGTGTACCGCGCCGAACGCTTGCCGTCAGGCGTCCCAAGATACACTGCGAAGAGATTTGTTAAAAAGGATTTGAAAGGCTTGAGACAGTGACGGTACGGTGTGTTTCGAGGTTTTAACAAAGGCGTACTGATATATATTTAACTGTTAACTTAACTTAAGGAGAAGAGGAATATGACACCCAAGACATACCTAAATAAGGTTCGAAAGGTGCTAGTTTTGATTAGGAATAATTTTAAAATTACCTATCTATCTGCACTGTTATATAAGTGGAACTTAGCCAATTCTGTCCATTGAAGATATTTTTGAAAAATCAACTGGAATCGACTATTTAGAGGGTACCGAACATGAAACTACGTTTTTTAGGATACTTGACTGTTTGTTCGTTTGTGTGTTTGTTATATCTATAGACTGAAACTGCTGTATGGGTTTTAATGCGATTTTCAGGGTTTGGCATTAGTCACAACTAAGATTATAGGGTATTATTACGGTAAATTGGTTGGCTGACTACGAAGATACAGCTTTATCTCTTCGTAGTACACGCTCTCATAAACTAGGGAGGTCTTGCTAAGATGGTCTTGGAAAAAATATCAATATGGGCTTCCTTTACCGTTTACGGGAAAAAGTCACGGAAAAAAGCTAGTTATAAATAAAAAAAAATAACTAAATAAGGTCTATGAAGTCAAATCATGGCAATTTCTTTTTTTTACAAAAGATAGATCTACGTTTGACCACTACCACCACTACGTTTTAAGCAACGATGTGGCCGAAGATGGAGCAAGTAGATCTAGAAGATACCTATTCACTCTGGCCTTGAATGGCAATGTTGTCAGAATAAATTCAAAGTATGTAGTATTAAAATTTCTGGGTGGCACTGCAATTGTTATGGACAAGCGTCGCGCTTCACCGAACCCTACCATCAGGCGCACGATATACTCGTCTCATTGCATAGTTGTATAAAATAGCGAATTTCAGTAAACTAAAATTTAAAAACCCCCGACACCGAAAAAACCTATAAAAATAATAAACAGCTGGACCAATTTTGATACAAAAACATGTCTAAGAGCCATCGCTAAAAAACCTGCTTTAAAATTTCAAACCGCATTCAAATTGGTTCACCCGTTTAAGAGCTACGGTGTCATAGACAGGCACATGTACCTATGACACTAAAAAAACTGCAAGACAGTGAAGATCTCATAAGTAAACATGCTACTTCACATCAACTGTTTAACTTCAATATACTGTGTATGTAATATCACACGCGTCAAAATATACATCAACAACATCACAGGGCCACAAAGACTTGCGTGTCTGAGTGCTCACAGGGCGGCAAGCGTAGCGTAGGGCGGGTGGGAGAGGCACTTCAAAACACGCTTTTTCCACGTAATGCCTTTGAGGAAATTAAATAAACTGCAACACCGCATCATAAGCGTACTTGCGGGGCGCGGTGAACCTGGCGCGTTTCCATTGTAGAATGTAACGTGAATTATCATAACTATTAATAAAAAAATAAAAACCTCCGACACATAAAACATCGTCTAAGAACCACCGCTAGAAAACCTGCTTTCAAATAAAAAAAACCGCATCCAAATCGATTCACCCGTTTAAGAGCTACGGTGCCACAGACAGACAAATAGTGGTCAAAATTATAACACCCCTCCTTTTTCTGTCCGGGTTTAAAACAGTTTCGTAGTTGGTTCTGTACGCACTTGCACTTGGATCTGTCACATTATAGTTCATCAGGCAACATAGACAAATAAACATAAGAAACTCCGAAACGAGTTATTTGATTTTATTTTTTGTGATGCATGTTGGCAGCTAGACTAGATGCCACAGGTCCGTCACGATTACATATTATTTCCTCCAAATAAGAAAAAGTTGAAATTAATGTTGATATATATAAATTAGTGTTCCAAATTCAAACTCAAGTGTGTAAAATTTATTTTTTACCAAAAATCCTCATATTTATGTTTTTTGAAGCATGCATGATCATGCTATTAACATCAAAGAAAAAAATTGACGGGAGATGTTCAAAGCCGCTTTCCATGATTTCTTTGCGTGCTTTGTATATATGTCGCAGCCACCTAGCTTAATTCACCGTTCAATCAACAGTATAGCCTCTTTACTAAACAGCGCCGTTCAACTAGCAGCCTGAATGATATTCAGCCGTAGCGTCTATTACAACATCTAACAAACTGGCTGGCTAATGCTCATGCGGTTAAACTTAGATGTATCCTACGCGAGATTGTAAACTGTCGAAAGATTTTGAACCGTCGCATTATTTTTCGGTACTTACATTATATTATATCTAATATACCTGTTTGCGGCGTTGGCTGCCGCACCCTAACCTACCGAGGGCTGCAGCTAAATTCACATTTTTGGTTTCACTGCACTCTGCCATTGTAATTTTTTTTATTAAACTTTGGAATACAGGCTTTATAAATGAACAGGCTAGGCAAGTAATTAAAAGTCATCGATCCAAGTCATTTGCCTAGCCGTTTGATCAAATGGCTGAACCAGGCCCCGACACTCCATACAAATTCGCCGAGATAACTGTCTAGTACTACTACTGGCGCACCGGCCTGTCCGCACATGTTTTGTGTGTGTGCGTAATTATTGCAGGGATGAGTTAATACGAATTGAGCGCGACAAGGACAACGCTATACGTAAGCAGCCTAAGTGTTTCTCTTTCACACCTACTATCGCTTGGCTGGGAGACGCGAAAAAAACGAAAGGAAAACCAAACAATCTCCGATTTTAATTTGTGTAATTGCTTTCTTTGCATCCATACACAGAACAATAACGAACCATTTTGTTTTAGGTATATTAATATTGTATCATAGTCAATATATTGAATTTTAATGAATAAAGAGATAGGCAGATCCCGTCAGTCAGGTCAGGTCCTGGTCAGCTCCACTGTCTTCAGCCGTTCTCCGTCTTTTTCTCAATATGATTCGTCCATATGTCAAAGTCAAATAGTCAGCCAGCCTGCTCTACCTCTGTAAAGCAGGTCTTCGTCTTCACCCAAAAAGGTCATAACAACCTCAAATAACATCAATTGATCGCACATATAAAATAAACATTTGAATCTCATTCATTAGTCATTCGCAGCGAGCGGTGACAACCGAGTGACGCAAGCACGGCATTGCCCATTTTTTCATCAATGCATTGCGGGTGACGACAAATTAGCGGGGGGGTAGAAGTGTCGCTTCTTTACGTAGTAATATTTAGTTTTCTTTGGCTGAGCATTCAGGTCGCTTGTTGAACGGCGCTGCTTAGACAAGAGGCTAGGCTGTTGATTTAACGGTGAATTAAGGTAGTTGGCTGCGACATATATATTGCAAGCTTGTTTAGTGTCCATAGGGACAGAGATTTATATTGCACGCGCAAGTGTCAACGTAGATGTGTGCTATGCGTGTTTATCTCGCCCTCCGTCGAAAGTGGTAGTTAAAAAGTTCGAGATAAAAAAACGCCTTCTATATAATTTTTCTGAGTTATAAACATAAAATTGTAAAGCAGTTAGTGATTCCGAGAATATTGTCTCTCTCATTGAAATGGAACCGCACACTTTATATCACCACACCGGGAGCGGGTCGGTTCAACCCGCTTCCTTTTATTTGCAGCCAAACGCGATTTTAGCCCGAGTCGCGGATGTAGGGTGATACGATATCGAAAAGTGCCTGAACGGAAAGTAGGGAATATCGGTAGTATATATAGATAGATGATAGATAGATGAACGCATTATTGCAAACATTAAATTACAGACATTATATAAAAACAAAAAAGAAAGTGTTACAATGGGTAGCCTTATCACTAAAAGCGATCTTTTCCAGACAACCTTTGGATGGAGAGGAATTATCAATATATTAAAGACGGGAATGTAAAGTCTACAATAATAAACATATAAACATAAACAATGTCAATAAAATAAACTTAAATAATAGATACAAAACAACAGCAACATACTGAATGCCTATATAAACATACATATACTGGGTACACATCATCATCAGCCCATCACGTTCCCACTGCTAGGACTCGGGCCTTCCCTCATAGAAAGAGTATGGGCCATAATCCACCACGCTGGCCCAGTGCGGGTTGGTGGATATCACATGTCCTTGAATTTTTGTGATAAATTCTTGGACATGTTGGTTTCCTCACGATGTTTTTCTTCACCGTTTTTAGAGCGAGTGTTAAATCCGCACATAACTTAAGAAAGTCAGTGGTGCGGGGCCATCGGGATTTGAACTCGGGTGCGTTGGATTAAAAGTCGCACATGCTCCCACTGAGCTACACTCGCTAGGTACACATTATTACAGTAACAAAGAATGCTACTATTTACAGCTGCTAATACACGAATTCTGTCAGCGGCGCTACCTCATTTGCGTTCCTCAACACAGTCAATAGTGTTTAACGCCGTACGTTCCATGCAGCCTGCAGATTAAGGTGCCTCCTGAATGACGACCAAATTTGGGATGAAATTTTAGCAAATGCAGTCGTGATACTTTACGACGTATGCGCCATTTGTTTGCCGGATGTTGGTGTTTTATGGGCTTTCGAGCTTCGTGCAGCTGTGGGAGAAGTGTCTACACATTGTGTCATCGTGCCGAAGATATCCCGCCTATATGCTCTGAGGAACTTCGAACAGGACGTGGACGTATCAGACGAAAGGGTGATAAATTGTTGTCTTACTATGCTACAAAATGTTGTCATTGCTATTGGTGGCGATTCATTAGACCGCGTAAACCCCGTAAAAATTGGTACATTGAGTGCATCCGGGATTTCAGCGCACTTTACTACGTTAACAATTGCAGGTTAAATTATGCTTCTTTAAAATTGTACCACTCCGAAGTTGTGTAACGTAATTCGGCCAAAGGAAGTGTCGCTACAAAGGAACCTGCTTGAGCGTTAAACTACAAATACGATCCTGGATGGAGTACTGTAGCTATCTATGGGGTGGGTCAGCCGAATACCAACTGGCAGCTCTGGAATCTTTAGAACGTTGCTCAATTAATTTTGTAAATAACAATGTCCTGGTGGAGAAGAAACTGACAAATCTTAAACACGGACGGAAACTTGGGTGTCTGTCGCTCTTCTATCGAGAGCACTTCGGTAAGAATTGCACTATCCGATCCCTTCTTCTCCTTTCCACTTAAGGACTTCCAGGCGAGCCCACCGATCGGTACGAAGCGTTTTGCAGATTCTTTCATCATGTGGACTCCTTAAAGAGTAGAACGCTCTACCAGTTTTTTGTTTCCAAATAGCTACAAAGTCTAGAGTGAATAGGCATCGTATGGGCAACCATGCTCCATCTTCGCTTTCCATCAGGCGAGATGTCATCAAACAAGTGCCCATTTACCAATTTTAAAAAATATAAGTAGTCGACGCGAAAGAAGTTGGGACATTTCTCTCTACAAAAAAAGACTCTACATCAGCGTTAAACTATAAGCCTTCTTTTAAGTTGTTTTTATTGTTATTCAGTTATTTATTTAGGTTCTCAGTTACAGGTTTTTTTACAATACTTCTATAAAAATACATATACATAAATACTATAAAAGCCTAAACCTAGAGTGCCGCCGGCAGCGGAGCTTATTATTATTATTATTAATTACTAGCTGCGTCCCGCGGTTCCACCCTCAATTTCCCGGGATAAAAAGTAGCCTATGTGTTAATCCACGACCTAAAGTACCTACATACCAAATTTCATCTAAATCCATTCAGTAGTTTTTGCGTGAAAGAATAACAAACATACATCCATACATCTATACATTCTTACAAACTTTCTCGTTTACAATATTATGTAGTAGGATAGTAGGACAGTAAGAAAGTAGGATAGTAGGATAGTAGGATAGTAGGATAGTAGGATAGTAGGATAGTAGGATAGTAGGATAGTAGGATAGTAGGATAGTAGGATAGTAGGATAGTAGGATAGTAGGATAGTAGGATAGTAGGATTAGTAGGATCTGTGTGTGTTTCTATAAAGACTTATTTAATTTCATTTCGTTTCATTAATTTTTATAAGTTCATGTTCGTTACTAAGGAACAATGTAACGACTCCCGTATCAAGTAAGTTTACTCATTGGAATACAATGTTCTCGAGTCATCCAAACAATTGGAAAGAAGAATGGCTGTCACTCATTCAAATATCATTTAACTGCCGCCTTATAGTAAATAAGCCGGCAATCGATGTGTATAAAATGCTATTCTGTTACACACTAATAAGAAACAATACGTGGTGGAAAGTCTGTATGTTGAAAAACATTCAAGGAGGTGTAGTCGCTTAGCCTTTTTTAATTCGCTTACATTCGCTGCGGTTACAACTTGGATGGGTGACCGTTTGTGTGATATTTACATCTGAGCGCTACCGTACTTCGGATGGCACGTTAAGCCGTCGGTCCCGGTTCTTGTCTTTGGACAAAAGTTGTTAGGCCAAGTCGCAAGCCTTCGGGCGGACTAAAATCTCCGACACCAAAGTCGGAATTATAGTGATGAAGATGAATTATTTATTCTTTCCAGGCTTTTGATTTTTAATCGCATATGTAAATGTAGGATTATTTATCGTAAAGTAAGAAAATAATACATAATAGGTACATTGCTTTTAAGATCACCTAGAAAGTTTTTTTCGGTACTGGTTTATGAGACGAGCAAGTTGTTCGCTTGATGGTAAGCGCCACGCCTGCCTATAACAATTGCCGTACCACCCATAACTTTTAATACCATAAAAAGCAATGCGTAGCACTGCATAGCGCTTGTCACCCCGAGACATCAGATATTAAGTCTCATATGCCCAGTAATTTTGCTGACTACTGATTGGTAAGTTTATTAAAGTTACTTGTGGTTCTACTTGAAAATCAGCTTGCATTTGTTTCATTGCAATTGTAACACGTAGGTTTATTATAGCTCAGCTATTTCTTAACCCTAAGAGCCCTATCACAAGTAGTTGCCGATATCGTATCTGTTCCTCCATGACGTCGTAATCGGAATTCCACCGCCGAGAAGTTGCCAGCAAATTTTAAGCAAAGGTGATAATACAACTTTACCACCTTCATTTGCGGTTTTCTTAATATTTTATTAACTTCATTTAGTTCGTTATCGCGACACTATTGCAATCAAAGAGTCGCGAAGATGTCGCGACGATATTGTTCGGTCAACTACGCTCAAATATCGTTTGTGTGATTGGGCTCTCAGCTAAATCAATCCAAAACACTTTTAACTGACTCCAAAAAGGACGTGGTTCTTAATTCCCACGCAAGAAGTTTCCAAATCGTTTTATAAATAACGGAGAACTGAGGTTAAATAAAAAAAAACATGTTTTTACCTCAGGGTTCAGCTACAAGGTGGTCCCATATAAATTTCATTGATATTCAACCTTGGACTTCGAAGATACATCAGAATTGAAGTCGGTTTTTGTTACAAAATACTAGCTGCGCCCTGTGGTTCACCCGCGGTTTCCCGGCATAAAGAGTAACCTATGTGTTAATCCAGGGTATAAGCTATCTCTATACTAAATTTCATCCCAATCTGTTTAGCCGTTGCAGCGTGAAAGAGTAACAAATATACATCCATACATCCATACATTCTTACAAACTTTCGCGTTTATAATATTACTAGCTGCGCCCTGCGGTTTCGCTCGCAGTTTCCCGGGATAAAAAGTAACCTATGTGTTATTCTGATGTGTAAGCTATATTATTGTAAAGTTTCATCAAAATCCATTCAGTAGATTTTGCGTTAAAGAGTAACAAATATACATCCATACATCCATACATTCTTACAAACTTTCGCGTTTATAATATTACTAGCTGCGCCCTGCGGTTTCGCCCGCAGTTTCCTGGGATAAAAAGTAACCTATGTGTTATTCTGATGTGAAGCTATATTATTGTAAAGTTTCATCAAAATCCATTCAGTAGTCTTTTGCGTTAATGAGTAACAAAAGTACATCCATACATCCATTCTTACAAACTTTCGCGTTTATAATACTAGCGGCGCCCTGCGGTTTCACCCGCGGTTTCTCGGGATTAGAAGTAGCCTATGTGTTAATCCAGAGTATAAGCTATCTCCATACCAAATTTCATCAAAATCCATTTAGTAGTTTTTGCGGGAAAGAGTAACAAAGGTACATCCATACATCCATTCTTACAAACTGTTGCGTTTATAATATTAGTAGGAATAGGTTAATGGCGCGTGAATCCAAGCAAAGCCGCGCGCGTTACACTACTAAAGTTTATTTTTATAAACATTGACATTGTTCCATTCAATCCAATCAAAGAGTTTCTCACAGTGTGCGCTCAGCGAGCCAACAATGACAGTGTGTGTCATTGTGAACTAAGGGTCGAGTAGCACAAGTCATGTGCCACTATTCAATCGTGTGGATCGTGATGATCTTGGTAAGTTAATTCTTAATTATTATAAATCATTTTAAAAAATAGGACCAATCTGGAACCTATCAATCCTATCAAATAAAAAAGATTCGTAAATAACGAAGTTCTGAGGTAACAAACATAAAAAAATACAATCGAATAGAGAACCTTCTCCTTATTTGAAGTCAGTTACTAAAATAATTACAAAGAATTGGGTACACATGTTTTTTTCAAAGTTATGATAACTTGAGTTACAGTTTGTAAAGTATTTTTTATTAATTTGTATTTGTATTTTTAATTGAATTGTGTTTAGGAAGTTTAAAAGTGCATTTTGTGTCTAAATAAATATTTTTTGGCTTTGATTTTGCATTTATAATCGTGTTTGAAAAAGGATTTGATTATTTACTTATTAATTGAATTTATTCATAGTTATGATAACTGAAGTTACAATTTAAGGTAATTTTAAATCGAATTTCACTGTATTTAAGTAAAAGTGCATTTTTGTGCCGAAATAAATATCTTTTGGTTTTGCTTGCATTCTTAATTGTGTTCAAAAAACAAATTTAATTATTATCCATACCCATTTAATGAACAGAGATCTCGCAATTTGATAAAATAATATTGAAATTCGACTCTGAATTAATTATTACGGAATGGATTTGATGAAAATTACATGAAATATAAAAAAGTCAGGTGTCCGTCGGTCGGTCAGTTCCTGGTTAGGGTCTACCTTCGTCCACTGTCTTCAGCTGTCTTTTTTTTCTATATCTTTCGTCCTTATGTTAGAGTTAAATAGTCAGCCGGCCTGCTCTACCTCAGTGAAGCAGGCCGTCGTCGTCATTCAAAAAGATCATAATCAGAATGAGTTTTTTTAGCTTCATGCGGGTTATTATTTACTTTATTATCAAAAAGCTAACCCCCTCATCTTACAAAACTGGACTTCCCACACCACTCGCTTCACTCCTTCCTCGCACTCGTAGGATGTGGAACGACCTTCCTTCGTCGGTATTTCCTTTGAGCTACAAAATCCTTTAAAAGGGGAATTAATAGATTCCTTAAGAGTCGGCAACGCATCAGCAATGCCTCTGGTGCTGCAGATGTCCATAGGCGACGGTAACCGCTTACTATCAGGCAGACCGTCTGCTTGTTTGCAGACATCCTACTTAATAATATTATAAACGCGAAAGTTTGTAAGAATGTATGTATGGATGTATGTTTGTTACTCTTTCACGCAAAAACTTCCGAACCGATTTTGATGAAATTTGGTATGTAGGTACTTTAGGACTTGGAATAGCACATAGGCTTTTTATCCCGGGAAACCGCGGGTGGAACCGCGGAGCGCAGCTAGTATTAGATAAAAAAAATATATACCTTCAATTTCATGGTCTTAAAGCCTCATGAGGCTTTGTTTTCCAGAAGTGGTCCCATATAAATGTCATCAATATTTGACCTTGGACTTCGAAGATAAATTGAAGGCGGTTCTTTTTTTGATAAATGTATACTTGTTACGGTATCAAAAGTTCTGGATAGAACCCGCAACTTCAGTGGTGTATAAGATTTGAGCCAACCTGCCCAAGAATTACACCGAGACATTCTAACCGTAGTTTTTTTTCAGGCAAAGGAACTCAAATCAGATTCAACAGAAGACATGCAACCATACACCTATAATTTCTACGCTCCATCACTGAACTTCCACGACATTTACGCCAACAATATTATCACATCGACTGAAGAAGAAAAAACTGAAAAAGGAGAAGAAGTCACAGAAGCTATTATCAGCACAACGGAAGAAAATTACGTGATAGTAAACAAACAGACTCAATACGTCGAATTTCATCCGGACCTCACGACCGAACCGTCAACGGTTGCTCCAAAAGAGTTGATCCGAAACTCCACCTTAAATGAAACAGAACAAACGAAACCCACAATATTGGAGGAAACTGATATCGACGTCATAGTGGCTCCGATAAAAGAGAACCAGAGAGGCGTCCTGGACCTACTTTTTCCGTCGACGCGAGTGAAGACGTTCAAAAATATTTTTAATTCTATTAAACGTCTGCTCTCTCATACGTTTAGGAGATAATAACGATAGGCTACTGACAAAGAACGAGAAAATTAACCGACTTTAAAATTATAGTGACGTAAGCAACACCGTAAGTACATATTATGTACCTATGAGTACCATCTATTCTAGTGTACACCTCTATTTTGTAATTACTAGAATATAAAATGTAACTGCGTTATCTGCTGCAGTTACTAAAGGCGTCTATGCAAAATGAAGTCCCAAAAATTTTCCCAAAAAATCAATTATTGGTAAAATTAATTAATCAAATTTAGTTAGGTGGCAGAGCAATTTTGGCGTGTTTAAGAAATTAGTATCAAATGATTATTTACACTAGTGTTTATTTATCATTAAAACTACAAGTATTTAATTATTTGTTCGAAAAGTCCATGATACTTGGAAACTTAATTTAAATATTTTTTGATATTGAATGCATTAACGCATGCTACATCTTGAAATAACTTCTTCTTTGCCAAGTTACCTAGCATTGTCACTGCACTTTAACGTGGTCTTACCTCGAAAAATCGTATTATCGTATGTCGAAATTGCGCATTTTTTTGGTATTTACGAAATAGTGGTGTTCACAAAAATCTTTTCAAAATTAAAAATATTGTGCAAAAAATGATATCATTAGAATAACTTAACATATTGAGATAAACATAGTGCCTTGCTATTTTGAAGTCGGCTAATAATAAATTTAAAAGGTTTGCGCATACTGAATGTTGTAATATTTTTTTAATAAATGCACGTAAATATTGGTTGTTTTCGTTTTCTATACACTCGCCTTAATCCGTTTTTTATGGAACTGAGGGAAGCGTTACGCCTGCCAATAACAAATACAGTGCCACCGAGAAATCTTAATACCTTAGCAGTTATTCAGCCGCCAAGCAGTAGTGCGCAAGCATTACCGTGTTCCGGTTTAAAGGGCATTGTAGCCAGCGAAATTACTGGGCATTATGAGACTCGACAGCTAATTGTCTCAGGGTGACGAGCGCAGTGCAGCGCCGCGCAGGATTTTGCAAAAGCAAGTTCTGGATGGTGCTGTTATTGTTATGGGTTGGCGTATTGCTTACCATCAGGCAAACGACCAGCTCGTCTCGTCGTCCAGTTACATAAAAAAAATAAAAAGGGCACTGCGTAGCATTGCGTAGCCGAGACCTGATATATTAAGTTTCATATGCCCAGTAATTTCGTTTGCTACGATGCCCTTAAAACCGGAACACAGTAAGTAGTGCTTGGCGCAGATTAACTGGCAAAGCAGTGATACCTACCCAGACGGCCTCCCGCATACGAGAGACTTACCACGAATACATTTTTTGGCTATAATAAAATGTGTATGGCAAGTTTTTTCTACTTATACCTAAAGTGTTTAGAATAACACTATAGCATACATGAATATATTAGGTAAACACTGCTAATGTTCCGTGAGTGAGAGGCCCCGGTATGTGTAGTCAATAGATTTTGTAGTCAGCGACACCCAAGAGCCGCATATGGTAACTTGAACTTGTACAACTTGACATGAATCTCTATCGAATAGTAGCGTCACAGATGTTAAGTTCCATGAAGATTGAGACCCTGCTCTTAATACCCTTTCTGTACACATCTTCTTTTACTAGCTGCGCCTCGAGCTTACACCCGTGGTTTCCCGGGATAAAAAGGATCCCATTTCCTTTTCCAGGACTAACCTACATACCAAATTTCATTAAAATCTGTACATCACAAACTTTCGTTTTTATAATTAGTTCGACATTATTAGGATCACAATATCATAATTTACTAGCTGCGCCTCGCGGTTTCAGACGAGTTTGAGTAACAATAAACATCCACCCACCCATTCATCCACTCACATAAACTTCTCCATTTATATTATTAGTGGGATAGTGTGACGAGCGAGTGTGGCTCAGTGGGAGCTCGTGCGACTTTCGATCCGACGCACCCGAGTTCGAATCCCGTTGGCCCCGCACCACTGGCTTTCTTAAGTTATGTGCGGATTTTAACACTCGCTCTAAAAACGGTGAAGGAAAACATCTTGAAGAAACCGGCATGTCCAAGAATTTTCCACAAAAAGTCAAGGACATGTGACATCCACCAACCCGCACTGGACCAGCGTGGTGGATTATGGCTCATTCTCTCTCTATGAGAGAAGGCCCGTGTCCCAGCAGTGGGAACGTGATGGGCTGATGATGATGATGATGATGATGAGTATGATGGGAAGTTGGATAAGAAGTAGGACACTAAAGTAGGATCAGTAGGAATTATCAAAATTCTTAAAAAAGAAAGTTTATCAACGTATCTTCAACAAACAAAATAGCTTGCTTATTTATATTTTTTCAGTGCCTTAAAAAACTACATTTATACGAAAACCTTAACAAAGTGAGAAATACCTAGCCTGGGAGCGAGCAAAGGAAAAACCAGTATACGTTAGCACAGATGTATTTCGAATGAACGACACCACGATCTACCCTCTAGTACAATTATTATATGTAAAGGCAGTGCCTACCCTCATACACTACATTCCTCCACACTAAATAAGGAACATACTAGATTATGGATTAGTATTTAAAATGATATAAACTTAACTCTAGGTTAGAACAGTAAGTTGGTTGGGGTGGTAGCAACTGGTAACTAGGTTCTTATTTACAATATATGCACTTATATGGTAGCCACTTATTGTAACTAAGTATATAACAACCAATAACAATTTACACATGTATCACAACTTATAATTAGGTTTATGCAATCTACAAAGCCTCTGTGGCCTACCCTTGGGGGTATTCATGATAGGCGGGGCCACTGGAGAAGGTTCACGGGGTTCAGGCGAATCCAAATGCTCAGCAACTGGACTAGTCGCCGCCGCCAGCTTCGACCGGTCCCCTTCCGCGGTCCCGGTTAGGGTCTCTGGAATTGGACTCGATACTAAATTCGATCCACCTGCTAAAGTACGGTCAAGGTTCGGGCAGACCAGCGAACTCCTGCTCCTACGTTTAAGCTGGTCGACATGACGATGTACCTGATTTCCCTCCTGACCTATAACCTTAAAATTAGATGGACCTAATCTACTTTCCACCCTGCCCGGTAACCACTTTTCCCCTTTTAAATATTGGCGGTACCACACTTCATCCCCGGGGTCAATAACCCTCTCCGCGCCGGCCGCATCTTCGACTTGCCGCTGCTGTGAGCGGCTTACCCGCGCCTCCCGGTCAGGTTTCAAGACGTCTAAGCGCGTACGAAGTCTCCTACCTAGCATCAGAACCGCTGGGCTCTCACCCGTCGATGTATGTTCTGTGTTTCTATAATACATAAGGAACGTATTAAGTGCCTTGTTGACGTCCTCCTTCTCGTGAACGGCTTTTTTAATTACCCTTTTTAACGTCTTAACCGCATTTTCCGCGGCACCGTTAGAAGCCGGATGGTAAGGGGCGGTAAAAATGTGTTCAATACCCCTACTTTTGTTAAAAAACGCAAACGCTTCACTTGTGTACGGGGGTCCGTTGTCACTAACAATCTGCCTAGGAAGCCCCCATCTCCCAAATAACTCCGTTAGTTTTTCTATGGTCCAGTTAGCCGCCGTGCTAGGTACTTGGAACACTTCTAACCACTTAGACATCGCATCAACAACTACTAAATACGTTTTACCAAATAAGGGTCCCATAAAATCTAAATGCAGCCTTGACCAGGGCCGGCTCGGCCACGGCCAGGGCCGCGGCGTCTGCCGCGGCGGCGCGTCCGCCTGTGAAGAGCACGTTTCGCAGCCCCGACACAAAACTTCGATAGCTTCGTCGATGCCAGCCCACCATACGTAACTGCGTGCCAGGGCCTTGGACTTCACTATTCCCATGTGTGGTTCATGTAATACTTTTAAAACCCATTTCCTACACTTCTCCGGTATGATAACCCTATGACCCCACATTAGACAGCCTAGCTCCTCATATAATTCCGTTCGTCGGTTAAAATACGGCTGCATACCGACTACCTCACACTCCGAAGGCCAGCCGTCCCGAACAAAACTTAATATCCTGCTTAGAAGCGGATCGCGCGCCGTACTTTTCTTAATTTCATTATAATCTAATAACAACGCATCCTGCGCGAAATGCAGGTACGTCTGTTCCGGAACAATAGGTAAAACCGGTTCCTTGTAAGGCACGGGCAACCGCGAAAGTCCATCGGCACTATTTTTATCGGTACGAACAAATTCAATATCGTAAGTGTACGCGGACAAGATAACGGCCCATCTCGACATTCGGCTCGCTGTCATTACTGGAATATTGTTGTATGGGCCAAATATCGATACCAATGGCTTATGGTCAGTGCGTAAGGTGAAACGCCTACCATACAAATATTGGTGAAATTTTCTCATACAAAAAACTATCGCTAATGCTTCCCTATGAATTTGCGAATAATTTTTCTCCGCGCTCGTAAGCGTGCGCGACACGAATGCGACCGGGCGCTCCGCCCCCCTCGCGTCCGGCTGCGATAGCACCCCACCTATGCCGGCCGCGCTCGCGTCGCAGGTTACGATAAGCGCTTTGTTTGGGTTATAATGCGCTAGCACCTGTGAACTCGCTAACAACTTTTTCATACTTTGAAAAGCACTTTCACATTCGTCGGACCACGCCCAGTCTATATCCTTTTTTAGTAAATTAAAAAGCGGTACTAACCGGAGACTATAGTTTTTTACAAACCTCGCGAAGAAATTTGCTAAGCCCAAAAATGACCTAAGTTCCGGGACATTCTTCGGTCTAGGAATTTTTTCAATAGCTTCTATCTTTGCCGGATCGACCTTAATGCCCTCTTTAGACAAGACATAACCTAGGTACGTAACTTCCCGCTCCAAGAAGACACATTTACTTTCCTTCAACCGCAATCCACTCGACTGTAATCGCTCGAATACCATCTCGAGTGCGGTTAAATGGTCCCGTTTTGTTTTGCCCCCAATTATGACGTCATCAATAAATATGCCAATGTTAGGTATATTTTTCAGCAAATTTGTCATAATACGTTGGAAAATTCCCGGACTAGACGATAACCCGAACACCAATCGATTATAGCGAAATAACCCTCGATGGGTATTTATCACCGTGTACTTTTTCGAATCATCCAATTCAATCTGATTATACGATTGCGATAAATCTATTTTACTGTAATATTGCGAACCATTTAACGCAACAAGTACCTCCTCAATTTTCGGTAACGGATAACGGTCGACCAGCAAAACGGGATTTAGAGTTGCCTTATAGTCTACACAAACCCTGAGCGTGCCGTCCGGCTTGTTGACGGGGACGAGCGGTGAGGCCCAGTCGGAGCTGTCGACCGGCTCGATGACGCCGGCGGCCAGCATCGCGTCCAGCTCCGCGTCCACGCGCTCCCGGGTCGCGAACGGCATCGGCCGCGCGCGGTGGTACACGGGTACTGCGCCCTCCCGCACCCGAAGCGTCGCCTTGCCCCCCGTGAACCTTCCCAGACTGCCGTTGAACAGCTGCTTATATCTGTGTAATAAAACATGTATATCATTTCTCAGTTCCCTGTTCATATCATTATCTAATCTACTTATGTTGTTACAACTCAATATAGGAACTTGGATACCTAACTCGCTGAGCCACTGGCGACCCAACAACGACGTCGTGCCTCCTTTTATCACAAACAATTCTAGCTCTTTTATAGTGTCTCGATATTTCACCATAGGCTTTATGATACCTAACGGTCGAATACTGGACCCATCATAAAACTTAATACGAAGGTCGTTAGAGATAATCGGATTCTCTTTAAAATGTTTTATGTACGTAGCCTCACTAATGCACGATATAGCCGTTCCCGTATCGATTTCCATTTTTATCACTTTGTTGTTAATACATATCGGTAGACTCACCGGTTTGTAATCTCCCAGGTTCAACTGATGTAAATCCACACAATCATCCCAAGACAGGTTTAGTTCTTCGGGCTCCTCAGGGTCGGTACTCCCGAAATGAACTCCAGCGCCTTTCCGCGCTCCCCCGGCCTGTTTCGAACCGGCTCTGCCCGAACCGGAGCCCGTGCCGGCCGTTCCCGCCGAGCACACTCGCCGCAGGTGACCAGGGCGCTTGCACAGGCTGCAGACGTAGTCACGGTACCTACAGTTCCCGTAGTCATGACTCGTCGCTCCGCAGCCCTTGCAGTTGGACAGCCCTGATTGCCCTTGTCTAGTCTCCGGCGCCGTCTCCGCAGCCCCGTGCTGCCGGCCGCCGTTCCCGCGCGAATTGCGCGCGCGCCCTCCGCGACCGCTCGTACGCAGCGCATGCACCGCACTGGCCTCCGCCGCCTCCGGCACCGCCCGTGCCTCCACAGCTGCCGCATCGCGCTCCGCAGCCTCCAGCGAGCTCGCGATTTTCACCGCCTCCGCAAACGTCAGCGTGTCCGCCTCTGCGAACAGCCGTTGACGGATGACCTCACTCGCTATGCCGCACACGAATTGATCCCGCAAATTGTTATTCAACGCGTCACCGAATTTGCAATATCGTGCTAACTTTTTCAGCTCCGCCACATACTCGCTCACCGACTCTTCCACACGTTGCCTCCGCTGTCGGAACCGATACCGTTCCGCGAGCACCGAAGGCGCCGGCTGTAGATGTTGACTCAGCATGTCCGTCGCCTCGGAATACGTTAAATCCGCCGGCCTCTTGGGACTGGC
The DNA here is from genome assembly GCA_951640565.1 of Petrophora chlorosata. NCBI lineage: Eukaryota > Metazoa > Arthropoda > Insecta > Lepidoptera > Geometridae > Petrophora > Petrophora chlorosata. Next base: position 6,953,055 of record OX621203.1, on the reverse strand, counting down.
CAAGTTCACCAACAGCTCGTACGCCTCGTCCCCCATGAGGGAAATAAGAGTTGGTAGCTGTAATTGCGCCGCTACACTGTTGACCTTGAAGTACATGTCAAGGCGATCCACGTACGACGACCACGTACCATTTTTGACGTCGAACTCGCCGATTTTACCGATCGACATGGTAAATCACGCACGCACGGTGTTTTTAAATGTTTTTAAATAAAAATTACTCGTCGCCACTGAGAAATACCTAGCCTGGGAGCGAGCAAAGGAAAAACCAGTATACGTTAGCACAGATGTATTTCGAATGAACGACACCACGATCTACCCTCTAGTACAATTATTATATGTAAAGGCAGTGCCTACCCTCATACACTACACAAAGCTTGCTTTCTCAATGGGAGGTCTTATCGCTAGCGAGTATGATAGTACTTAGCTTTGAAGCGTCCCCATTAACAGATTCACAACGCATAAGTTATTGAGACCCGCTCTTTGAGTTGTAGCTGTCAATAGACGTCGCATATTGGACGCTGTATAGTTTCCTTGAAATCATACGGGCGTATAACTTAGCGAACCGTGCGTAATCCTGTGCATGCGTGTTATTATCCTTTTTAACCATTTGCGCGTTGTTTACCTCGTTTTCATTCACAAAATGCGATTTTATCAATGAAACGTGTGTATGAGTGCGTGACAGATTAATATTATAAATACGAAAATGTGTGTCTGTGTGTTTGTTATTGGCAAGAGTGGCGCTTACCATCAGGCAATCGACTTGTTTGTCTCATTGCTCAGTTGCATAAAAAAACTACGACAAGATTCTGAATTTAAATAGAAAAATTGGAATTAATAGTTTCCGTCGATATCATTGGCTCATCCAGGGCCTCGACGTTGAAAATCACGCTTCACTTAAATAACACGAATGATATATTAGTATATATATATATATATATATATATATATATTAGTCACTGTCAATGTATATTATATTTAATTTAATTATTTTTATTTTTCTGATATTATTAGCTTTTGTTCATATGTATTTGAATTAACGCAGTTGAAAAAAAAATATAGAGCTTACTAGTTTTTGAACTTTTGCGAATCGTTTTTATAATAAGTACAAAAGGTTTCATTACACAGTGCTTTATTTTTCTATATTTTTAATGATATAATAGTTATCAAATGCCTTAAATCTACAAATGCTTTTTTTATATGTACTACCTACTTGGTTTTATTAATTATTGCAAATAATTCTTATTGTCTTTACCACTGCTCCATGGTGAATGACGTATTCTCCTGTAATAGGTTTACATATCAGCACAATACAACCTTAGAATGCCTTATATATTATAGTAATATGTACACTGTTGGCGTTCCACAATAAATAAATAAATGTATACCAAAGTATGCTCATCAAAATATGTCATCGTATATCATCAAACTGTTCAGTCGCAGACAATCGCTCAGTCGCGTAGCCGGCGCCTACGTAATCTGCTACGCCAAGACACCTTTGTTCTACGACCGCTACGGCGTAGGAGGCGCTACGACGCCAATTCATCGCCGTACAATGGGCAATGCATCAAGTCGATAGCTGCGGCCTAAGCCACGCTGTTTAGGTCGCAGATCTTAGAAATATAGACATGACAAATTAATTTTGATATTGAATGCTTGGTGGCCCAGTGGTTAAGGCGTCGGGACGGTATTCTGAAGACGCCGGTTCGATCCATGCCGGAGCATATCATTTTTCTTCGGTGACGACGGGACGTTGGCGGAGACTACCAATATATACCTACACACAAGTAATCACATGCTTACTTTGATCTTGTTTACGTGATATTCCGGTATTGGCAAGTAACTATCTTATCTTGGTCTAATTCTTAATGGCAGTAGAAAGCGCAGCAAGACAAACCTCTTTAGGTTCGTCTCTGTTAGTAAGGCTGTTGATATTATTGAAGTTAGTAAATACATAGAAGACAAAGATGCATGGAACATTTCGCTTCTGCCAAGTAACCAACTGGCACATAAGACACGTAATATTGTCAAAAACAAACAATATATATTGTACCAAAGGTTCTAAAAAAATAAATACCCTTCAGTTTCTTGCCGTATGCAATGGAATCAGGCGTGACGTTGCGGAAATTCATCTCAAAAGTGAAACGCAATGAAAATATGTAGTGTAATCCCGCCATATATATATATATATATATATATATATATATATATATAAATATATATATATATATATATATAAGTAATCCCTCCGTTTTTTTTCATTCTTGCTGTATCTTCTGAGTATTTTGCCGATACGGTGGTAGAGTCATTTTAATTATTGACATTCATAAGTGTGTCTGCAATGCCAAAACTGAAAAAGAACTTTGGACTTTGAACTTTGAAGCGTGATTTTACTTGGTATCATAGTAGAGCATCAAAACGTAACATCTCCACGCTTCGAAGTTCCGAAACTCTATATATACCTGCATCAATATTAATCTATATGTTATTATGTTGCACAAACAGAGTGTCTGTGTAATCAATCTGGTCAGCTTGCTTTCAACCGGCGGATTAATTAACGTATGGATTGGAGCTCTCTTTGAGTAATTAAGTAAGTACCTATAGTGCAGTCTTGGGTAAATTCAAGATTAACATGCATACAAAAGTGATGAAATGAAAATGAAATAACTCTTTATTGAAACTTTCACTGATAATAAATAGAATCACAATATATAGAAACTTAACAGAAGTGTAATAATTGGCGGTCTTATCGCTAAAAGCGATCTCTTCCAGGCAACCGTGCAGGGAGAGGAACAACGCAAAAATACATGCATAGCGGCTTTCAATTTCTTAATACACTTACGTACACCAATTACATAAAATACACACTAATAATATAGTAAATAATTTTAATACAGACTATACAATTCAAATATAATAAACACACATAAAGATTAAAATAATTAGAAAAAAAAATAGAGTAATTAGCCGTCCATTTTGGTTGATATATGGAACAACAGTCATAAGGCCATATCGGAGGCCTTCGGGCGGTGTAGAGCTCCGACACCAGGTTTGGCCACACACCCACTCGAGAAGAAAACGACGAATTGTAAGTAATTTTTAAATTGTGCCTTACATATCCGTTTGGGCTCATCGGCTAAAAAATAATGTGCATACTCGTGGTAGGTGACATTGAAAAACTCGAAAACTATAAAACACTTGTCGATATCTGCGACTTTGTCCGCGAAGAATGAAGACTATGTACGTGAATAATATAGCATTCTATTATTGATAAAATTTTCAAAATTGGGTCAATATATCCTCCTCCCTTTCTTCTAAGGTTGTCTGGAAGAGATCGCTGTAAACGATAAGACCGCCCATTGTACTACCCTTGTTATAAGTTTTATCTGTAATCGTTTTCTTTATGTTATTGGTATACAATAAAGAGATTTTGAATTTGTATTTTTATATCCAGAGATAAGGTAAAAACTGAAAGGTAGGAAAAAGGAAAACTAAAGGTTAGAAACTACCTCTATAATATTTTTTAAGACTATCAGAGCATATTAGACATAACACTACCTATCGACGTTTTAAACCATCCGTTAAGAATAATATGAATTTCTAAAAATAACTTACACTAGTCGGTGGAGGGGGAGGTGTTGAGCCGAGCCATAACTCGTCGGAACATCTTCGCATCGCGGACCAATTAGTACAAGATGTTGCCAAGCAGCATCCGTGGGAGCAAACTATACAGAACGGAACCAAGAATTATTTTAGTTCTTATATTCGTTATTGTACACTGTTATAATATTTACATCGGTGATTATTAACTACATGTACAAAGGCGAGCTTAACCCTAAAAGGAGTTTTCTTCCAGCAAACCCTTGAGGAAAGAGAACGAGAGATGTACAATAATCGTGACTGGCACTTTATCTGAATTTCTATTTCACGCATGATATTAAACATAAGTCATGTGTTGGGATTATGAGGGCAATGCCAGGCTACATAGGACTTTGCAATGCAAATATTTTATCTAGTTGGCAACTTGGCACTAAGACGTGGCTTAGCGCTTATCAACAACCTTGCTCATCTACACCATTGTACATCTTACTATAATACATTTTCAGAATTTGCAAACGTCTACTTCGTGGAATTGAATTCTATATGTTTCCGAAATGTATGTACTTAGCATTACTTTAGAAATAATCTATAGAGTTAAATACAACAATTAGCTGAAATATTTATTGGCGACGCAATGGGGCACGGGTGCATACATTTCGGAATAAATATTGAATTGAATTCCACGGAGTTTCTATCAATATAAAAACGAGTAAGTGGAAAGGAATGAAGAAAAAAATTTAGAAAAATATAAGGAAGGATAGTAGGAGCGAGGAAAAGGAAAGGAAGGAAGAGAGAACGTTAAAAGAAAATGTAGAAGGAAGGAAGATAGGAAAGAAACTATGACAAAAGGAAAAGAGAAGGGAAGGGGGGAAAAAAGGAGGAAGGAATGAATGAGAGAAAGTAGCAAGAAAGAAAATAGGAAAAATAAAATAAAGATAGAAGGAAGAAGCGGAAGGAAGGATGTCAAAAAGTTAAGTTTACTTCCTAAAACTAATTATATGGACCTGTTAAATAGAAAAATTTAAGTCTTAAATATATTTACATGGTTATAATGCATAACACCATCTAACAAGTGAGCGTCGCGGCGAGACTAGTTTTTAACGAATGCCGTGAAAGCGTTAATTACTTTTGCAGTAATTAATATGATTTAAAGATCTGGAAAAATTAAAGCGCTTATCTCGTTCTGGCGCTTATTTTGGAAATTAAAAACTAATGAAAAAAATTAATTATAAAAACTTTTAATGTCATTTGAAAAGTATATTGTAATTTCACCAAACCATGTTATGTTAACCTATTATTTATTTTAGGATTATACTTGATCTTAACCTAAATTTAGCTGAATTTGAAATAGTACGTTTGAAGCTTTCAGCAGGTTGTCATTATGGTTTATGAGTCTGATTCACCTTTCTAATCTAGCTGTCAATGTGGCAACAGGCAGGTAAGTTCCGAATACTTTTCAGTATTTCACTGAGTTGTCGTAGCTGAGCAATCCATCATCGTAGCGAATTTGTACTCGCGATGCTTCAGGGTTTTGGTAAAGCCTAGGTCAGCGAGCACAGCTGCTACTACGAAGCTAGATTTGATAATCTTTTATACCTTGTTTTATATGCAAACTTCAACGTAACGAGCAAGTCGTTCGCTTGATGGTAAACGCCACGCCTGCCCTTAACAGCACCACCCAGAACGTTTAATATCATAAAAAGAAGGTACTGCGAAGCACTGCATTGCGATTATCACCCCGAGACATCAGATATTAAGTCTCATAGGCCCAGTAATTTGCTAGCTACAATGCCTTTCAAATCGGAATATAATTATGCTTGCGCATTACTGCTTGGCGGCAGGATGACTGGCAAAGCGGCAAACAGTTGTTTATAAAAGAGCGAAAAAGTATAAAATCACATTTTCAAAAGAGAGAAAGATCTGAAACGCAAAAAGAAACGCGTAATAACCATGCAGCCCACCTGAACGGCGGAAAATCCGAACTTGGATAAAATGAGGTAAAATCGAAGTTCTGGAGGCAAGTTTAAAAAGTCTAATTTTCTTCATACGCGACTGGAGTACAGGTACGGAGTCGGGAGGGAAAGAATGGTATGGATAAGACTTAAAATTTAGTATGAGTGAATTAAGGTAATTTTAGTATGTAGATACGGCCCACTGACGCTCACTCAATTGCAAACACCCTCACAGGGTCAATACATACTGTAATAGCATTTAAATCAAACGTAATGCATATTATTATTTGAGATTATTTTTGTATGTCGTTTTGGGTGTCAAATAATTGAAATGTACAATAAATGAAATAAATAAATAAGTTGTGAATAAATGAAAACAAAACTAAATTAAATAAATGCATAACATTAAGTAAAAACTAATTTAATTAAATATATGCACAATAGTACATTTTTATTTGAGTGTATATATAAAGTCGATTTGACCTGAGATATAAAAAAGATGCAAGCAGATGTTGTTTAAGAAAATTATAGTTCATACGACGTATTGCAACCAAGAATCAGTGGAAACTCGAGCAATTTTGGATTTGGAACACCGCTTGGTCCAGCACCGCATAAAACATCTGAAGAAACCACCATACAGAATAGCCGCTATAATAAGATGTTAATGTAATAAATTATATAAATTCAAGCACATGTGTATGTCACCGAAAATAATATGCCTTTGACATAGAACTATATCTAACTGGGGAGACGGGTCTGAGCAGCCGCTCAACTGCCGTCTCTCTCTAGATCTATGTGCTCCATCTTAGGCCACATCATCGCTTCACATCAGGCCAGATAGTGGCCAAACATAGATCTAATAAGAGCAAACAAAAAAAAAACTATATTATCAACCAATTTTGTCGGGTCCGTCACACAAAATGGCGAATCCGGCCAAAAGGTGGAGCTATGTGACGCCAACACAAAAATCTGGCCAATAAAAGAAGTAACTTTTGCTACCTTTTTCTTTCATAAATACTTGTTTACCAGTGTCCAAACGAGACAGGCAGTATTTTGGTAGTTCTGTGTCGAATTGCACCACATTTGAATAACATAAAAAATGTATAAACGCAGAATTATATCTTCTTTACTGTTGTAAAGTCTTTGTTGCATGCAGAGTAGTGCCACAGATTATCTAACAGTAAGTAGTGGAATTAGCGCAGGCTTAAAATTAAATAATATTTTTTTTGTTTGCGCTCAGAAAAAAATAATAAGCGCAAGCATTTGTTTCGTGTTTGTAGACCTTGATCCTCATACTTCCTGGTTCCCTAGACACAGATAATCCTAGTTAGGGGCGAAGATCTATGTACCTATGTGTTAGTCGGGCGTTATTTATTTATTTATTATTTTATTTCTATATTATTATTATTTACGATCGAGGTATATTTTATTTATGCGAACTATTACATTAAGTATGTATATATTATTATTTTGTCTTTCAAGAACATGTAACAGAGAAGGTGATTCGTGGAAGGTCTACGTTACTCGAGTAGGTAGAGCGCGCAACATCAGACTATGCTATAATAAGGCAAAGTTGGCGATCTCGCTAGTAAGATTTCCCCCAATCATAACTTTCAGTGAATAAGAAAATATGCGCGAATGCATCTAATATTTTATAAAGCGTGTCCGTCCGTGCAATTTATTTCTTTAACTTAATAAACGGGCAAGTTGAAGTTAGCATTTTGCCATTTTGATTAGAATTATAGGATGTTACTGGTGGTAGGTCTCTCGTATGCGGGAGGCCGTCTGAGTAGGTACCACAGCTTTGCCAGTTATTCTACCGCCAAGCAGTAGTGCGCAAGTATAACTCTGTTCCGGTTTGAAGGGCATTGCAGCCAGCAAAATTACTGACTATAATGTCTCGGGGTGATGAGCGGGATGCAATGCCACGCAGTACTTTTTATGATATTTAACGTTCTGCGTAGCACTGCAATTGTTATGGGTAGCTTACCATCAGGCGAACGAGTTGCACGTTACAATGCACAGTTATCACAAAAAACAAGGTGTAAAAGATTTATTTATTTATTTATTTATTTATTATTAGATGATCAACAGCTTATACAAGAGATTCAGTTACAATCTTAAGTAATCATAATATAGGCTAATGAAAGATCATCCTACTTATTACAATTATTATGTATTTTGCGCTCTCTAGCAGAGGATTCAAGTATGTATAAAGGGTGTATATGTGTGAGTCTATGTGTGTGTGTGTGTGTGTGTGTGTATGTGAGCGTGCACGTATGCATGTAAAGTTGACTGTGTATAGAAGTGTATGTTTGTAGTAAATTTATATATTAACATTAATGGTTATTTGTCTTGGAGAGTTTTGAAGACTTGGAATTTAAAACAGGTTTTTAGACAGGTATAGGGGTCAATATCCATGAATAAATAATTGTACGTTTTTGATAGCCTATTAATAACATAGTTACAACCGTAGTTTGTTTTGCAAGGTGCCTCATTTAAAAATTTGGTATGTCTGGTTCTGTATCGAGGAGTATTGTATGAGATCGCGTTGATAAGATAAGGGCTATCAATGTTACTCAAGAGAATATCATGGAGAAAAGCCATGTCTAGCAGAGTTCGTCTATCTTCCAAATTCATTAACCTGTGATGTTGCAAATTATCTTGGTAAGTGCCTTTAGGGGTTTTAGTTTTAAAGTTAAGATATCGGATAAATTTGTTCTGGATATTCTCAATTCTAATATTCAAATTTCTAATATTCAAGATTATCAATTCTTTATTATCAACATGACAGAAAGTAGGTACAGTAATAATACAAATAATAGAATAGAATAGAATAACTCTTTATTGTAATACTAAAATACAGAAATAATAAAAACTAAAATAACAACTAACCTAATAATAGTGTCACAATGGGCGGTCTTATCGCTCAAAGCGATCTCTTCCAGACAACCCACAAGTGAAGGAATGTAGACAGAAATATATATGAACGGTGTTACTTTAAGATAAAACAAACCTTACCTAACTTTATACAAAGTTAGCAATAAAGTGATCTTATCGCTTAAAGCCAGTTTAATAAAATTTCAGTTTATTAGTTCACTATCACTTTAGTATTTTGGTTTATTTGTTCTTTCTAGAAAAAGAGCCTTCTGTTTTCTGACATGCTTCTCAAAACTTCAGTAATTAGAAACACTATAACATTCTAGAGACTTAGAACCTCAGTAAGTAGAAACATCGCAATCTAGCTAGAAATCCCTATTTCCCAATAAAGGCATTAATTTCGGATCGATGAGGCATTACAGCAGGTATTTGTCGCGGCGACCGCAGCCGGCATCTCGGATATTCGACGAGATACCTGCATTCCTGTTACAGGCAATCTGAAGGCGACGATGAAGCTATTTTCGTGGTCCAACAGCCATAATTTAATATTGGCAGAGATAAATAAGACGAAAGTCAAGAAATAATCGAATGTTCTATTGATTTATTTATTAGATGATCAACAGCTTATACATTAATGTGAGTTACAATCTTAAGTAATCATAATATAGGCCAATGATAGATCTTCCTAATGATTACAATTATGCATTTTGCGCTCTCTAGCAGAGGATTCAAGTATGTATAAAGGGTGTATGTGTGTGAGTCTATGTATGTGTGTGTGTGTGTATGAGCGTTTGCATGTAAAGTTGGCTGTGTATTATAAGCATTTTTGTGGCTCGGTTTGAAGGGCATTGTAGCCAGCGAAATTACTGGGCATATGAGACCGATGTCGGGTGATGAGCGCAATGCTGTGCTACGCTTACTTTTTATGGTATTAAAAATGTATTAGGTATCAGCAAATGTTAAGGGAAGTTTTTTTTGGTAAGTTTCGAGCACTGTACAGTGAAGCATGTTTGTACGGAACCCTCGGTGTATGAGTCACACTGGCACTTGTCCGGTTTTTAAATTAATATTTTACTTTCATATCTCCAATAGAATATTGTTTCAGGAACAGAAGTAAAAAATTTGAATTTCAGGACTCGTTTCAGGCAAGCGTGCAATAGGTAGGCGTTTTTTATTTATCGTTGTAAATTGTAAATCGGGTTTTGTAGGGCTTTGCTATCGCCTACAATGGTTTTTTTATGCTAATTTATAGGTTACAGTGGCAACAAATAACCGCGCGAAATTCCGATAGGTATATATGTAAGCATTACTGTGTTCCGGGTTGAAGGCATTGTAGCCAGCGAAATTACTGGGCATTTTCTCAGGGAGCTAAGCGTAATGCAGCGCTACGCAGTGCTTTTTATCTTATTAAATGTTCTTTTTGGCACTGCAATGGCAGGCGTGACACTTACCATCAGGCGAACGACCTGCTCGTCTCATCACTCAGTTCCATAAAAAAAGTATACCTATTAGTTAAATTGTTAGCTGAAAGTCACCGTCCAACTATTTTAGCTCTATTTCTCTCCTTGCATGGTTGTCTGGAGGCGATAACACCGCCTATTGTGACACTTAATAATGTTTAGTTTATAATCCACCTTTGTTCTTTTACTGTGTGGTGCTGGTGTTATTAAGTGTTTAGTCTCATCTAATTACAATTACAAAATTCTTTATTGTACACCAAAAAGCGCCACGCTCGCTGGTTCAGTGCCGGATGGTGGATGTCACATTTCCTTGAATTTCTGTGATAAATTCTTCGACACGCTGGTTTCCTCACAATGTTTTCCTTCACAGTTTTAAGAGCAAGTGTTAAAATCCGCATATAACTTAAGAAGTCATTGGTGCGGGGCCAGCGGGATTTGAAGTCGGGTGCGTCGGATCGAAAGTCGCACGTGCTCCCACTGAGTCACACTCGCTTTCGCACGAGATTCCATACTCATCAATTTTTTTCATCCCGACCACTACGTACTATACATGTTTATGTAAGTAAAAATAAATACAGTTATGAATGCGTCACGGCGTCACGTCGACACGTCTACGCCGTCACGTGCGGAAAGGGGTATATTTTTATGGAATACGTAATTTTGTTTGACTTCATACGCGATGTCCATATTTGCCGAAGACTCGACGTCCTACATGCAAAGAGCAGGGTGGGTTCCCGTTGACCAACGTCACGACATTTTCGCCTCATTCTCTAATGAAATAGTTCAGTTCCTCGTCAAATTAGTTATAGATTTTTGTGATACTAGTAAAAGACCATTTCGTGTATACTGGAATTCATAATAGTGAACGAAGTTCTTTAAATATTATTAATGGACCTTGTTTAAAGCACCTATAATATACATGTAAACAAAGTGACGTACCGTGAAAACTTTAATTAAGTGGTTTGAAACAATTGATTTTCAATCGTTGTCTCTAATATGTACACTGAAATCAGAGCCGTGCGCGATATCGTAAGGAATTCGATCTCGCGATGCCGATGGGTTAAGTCACATATTATATATATTTTTTATATTTTGATAGGCAAGCATTTGACCGTAGTCTCTCCTGATGATAAGTGACGATGCGGTTGACCCAATGTCAACGTGCCCAATGCCAATCATGCTTGCCTAGCTAAAAGATGCGATTCACTCTAGATTTGAAGACACTCAGATATTTTTTTTTACCTTAGGCTGGGTTAGCGTTAGACCACGATCTCACCTAATGGGAAGCGACGATGTGGTTAAAGATGTAGCACGCTTACCCAGTAAGTATTTGTTCACTCTTGATTTGAACACACCCAGATTGTATTTATGTGGAAGGCGTTCCACTTCTGGTGTTCCATTCCCTAGCTTCCAGTCCATTACTTACAGTAACCTATAAACCTACCTAACAAGATGCCGATTCACTATAGACATGAAGACACCCAGACTATAAAAATCGGGAAACGAAGACGCTGCAAGATGTTCCGTTCCAGCCTTCATTCCATTAAACTTAGCTAAAAACCGTGATGTATGCAAATGGAAACAAACCCGCCTCTAACGAAACAGGTCTTAGCAAATAGAGGGAGACATCGACTGATAGAAAAATTTCCTCAAGAGCTTTTTGGCTGCGAATAGACAGACAGAAGGCCCCCTTTGAGTCGACTTTGAGACGAAGCGTTTTACGTTCGAGATGCGAAACTGAAGTGTACGCGATTGAATTTAAAGCTTCTGGTAGTGTTTTAGTTTTCCATACCTACATATTGTTTGTCGTTATGTTAAAGTTTTTGTATCTGTGATTAAGACGCGTCCTAGATGCGGTTTTGGGTTGGTTATTAATGGTTGAGAAAAACCCATAATTATAACAGTTTCGATTTTAGAGATGCTTTCGAGAAACGCTCTCGACAAACTCACCTTTGTATAGTCTCGGATAACTTGAGGTATTAAAAAAGATATTAAAGAAGAATAGTAGGAGCATACTAGGAGTTTCGCTAAGTGGAAATCGAATCGTTGCTCGATCAGGTCAATAACTACATAGGTCAATAAGGTCAAAACGCAGCAAAACGCTTTGCTTCGATCTTTACAATGCGCACAGCTAAGAAATGGAACACATTACCAGCGTCTTTGTTTCCCTATTCTTATAATCTGGGTGTCTTCAAATTTCGAGTGAATCGGTATCTTCTAGGCAAGCGTGGTCCATTGTCACTCGCGTCGACACTTTCAATCAGGTTAGACTGCGGTCAAATGCTTGCCTATTCGGTAATAATTAAAAAAAAAACTTTCAATGAATTATGTGAAGATTTAAACTGGCTCTAAAACGGTAAAAGCAAACATTTAGAGTAAACTGACATGTACAAAAATTTCAAACTTTAAGGACACGTGACATCTACCAAGCCGCACTGGGCCAGCGGCAACGTTGTAGATTATGTATGAAGAGAGTATAGGTGATGAATTATGGTGCATACTCTCTCTGAGAGAAGGCCAGTGTCAGATGTCCCAGCGCCAGCGGTGGGAACATAAGGTCGTGATAATGATTATTGGTATAAGATTACGAGTTGTCTGCAATTAATCGTAGTATTTGTTTACGAGCACGAGTTTCTCTTCGACTGTTGTTGTGAGAAAAAATATAATATCGCTATGACATAGTCAAACAACCCAATGAATGAATATTTATATCATAGTATGGTTTCTAAACTATAATTATACTCCTGAACTTTATCCAATAAAATGTAATTTCTTCGACATAATTTAAATAAAATACAGCTTCTACATTATAAGGCAATTGTTTTTTAAAATGCGCACCAAAATATCATTTTATACATCAGATTGAACTGTTCGAGGAAGCAGTTTGTTTAGAATACCATTTGCAGAATTGCTTTGTTTATTTGAAATGAAAAGAATTTCTTGTTTACCACCGCCGCTGTGAGATGGCAGACTCATTCTTTATTGTTTATCGATATGAAACTGTCACTTTTCATTATCCCGTCGTCTTTTATAAGAGCAACACGTTTCAAAATGTATTTTATTTCAAGAACGGCCAATTTTGCTAAATTATTCTTCCTGCTCAGTTTGTTTGGACTAATTATGTACGCTGTGCTAGCGTTCTACACGTTCCACATTGCATTGAAGGCTGTCGCGAAATCTGAAAGAATTCAACAGAGTTTGAAGAGTTATCCTGTACCAAACGCAAAGAATTTCCAAAATGATATGAAGTATATTCTACTATGGACGATACCAGATTTCAAATACAACTTGACTGCAGAAGGACGCTCAACTTTCATAGATAACGACTGTGACTATTTGAACTGCTACTTAACAACCAATAAGAGTCTTCTAGGTAACGTCACCAAATTTAATGCTATTGTATTCAGTATCAGTACTCTAAGGAGATGGAAGAAGTATCTTCCGAGGGAGAGATCAGTGAAGCAGAAGTATGTGTTCTACTCCATGACTTCGGCTGACGAATATCCGGTATGCAATGTCATGGCAGATGACTATTTCAACTGGACGTGGACATACAAATTATACTCCGATATACCGTCTCCATTTATTGAAGTAAAGGACTTTAAAGGAACCGTAGTAGGTCCAAATACAGAAATTGAATGGTTCGATATGCTAAACACATATAATAACTCTAATTTGAAGTCAAAATCTAAAGCAATCATGTGGTACAGCGAGAACTGTAACAGCGTACGCCCAAATATATTTGCTAAGGAACTGCAATTTTATTTGAAAGAACACTCGATGGTGCTTGATATGTATGGTTGTGGAAATAGGAACTGTTCGAAGAGTGAATGTATGAAAGCTATTGAGGAGGATTATTCGTTTTATTTGGCGTATGAAGACAGTTCGTCTGATGATTACGTGACAAGCGAAGTTCTAAAGGGGTTGAAACACAATGCAGTGCCTGTTGTGATAGGCGGAGCAGATTACAACAAGTAAGTTATTAATTATGTTTATTAATTGTCACATCATCATCATCAGCCCATCACGTTCCCACTGCTGGGACACGGGCCTTCTCTCATAGAGAGAGGATGGGCCATAATCCACCACGCTGGCCCAGTGCGGGTTGATGGATGTCACATATCCTTGCCTTTTTGTGAAAAAATCTTGGACATGCCGGTTTCATCACGATGTTTTCCTTCACCGTTTCTAGAGCGAGTGTTAAATCCGCACATAACTTAAGAAAGTCAGTGGTGCGGGGCCAGTGGGATTCGAACTCGGGTGCGTCGGATCGAAAGTCGCACGTGCTCCCACTGAGCCACTCTCGCCCCTGGTCACACTCGCCCCCTGCCATTAATTGCCACGTTTTTTTTTAATTTAAATGTCTTTTTTCTTAGCTTTTTCTCTAACTGCGTAGAAACTACAGAGAAAGCTCATAGTCGTTTTTCCCTGGACCATTTTACTAAGACCTTCCATAGTATACTAGTATAATGAGAGCGCATACTATGAAGAGGTCAATTTATATCTTTGTAGTCACCTAATCGATTCTGATGTAACTATGCTACCAAACCCAGAACCAATTTAAAATCCGTTCATCAGTTTTGAGTCTATAGGTATAACTGAAATATAAAATTAGTTTAATAATAGTATCATAGATATATTTACATATCTATACTATAGGTAGAATATCTTTAAAACGCCAAGCATATTTGATTAGCGTTTCAGACATTTTTTGCTCTAGTTTGTGGTATCCAAATTAAATTAAGCTGTTGTAAAATCCATGCTAATTAAACGTTTTCACCACCGGTTTTTACCCGCGACTTCTTCCGCGTAGACTACAGAAGAAGCCGATAGATACATGTTGATACCTCTGTCTTTGTTTTACAACATTATGACAAAATTTCTATAGTTTAAAAGAGCGCGTAACGGAGAGGTTAAGTTCTTATTTTCATTAACATATCGTTGTTACTCAATCGATTTGCATTTTATAATTTAAATAATTATCTTCAAACTCCCATTTAAATTCATGCAACAGTTTTCGAGTTTAAAGGTAACAAACAAACAGAAAAATGAGCTGAATATGTATAAAAGCAGCTTTAGAGAAATCTAGAGCTTTAGTCACGAATACTTTCTATTTTTTCCAGATTTCTCCCACCGGGGTCATACATTGACGCTCGCTTCGAGACTCCAGAAAGGCTTGCCGGCCTCCTAGAATACATTGTTAGGAACCCTGCCACCTATCAAAAATTCTTCAGTTGGAAAAACTACTACACCATCAACGAAGCCAATTTTCAGAAAGGGTACTGCTACCTCTGTGCATTACTGAACGATAAGAAACGAGTTGAGACTCATAGCTCGTATGAGAACTTCAGAAAGTGGTGGTATTATGGCAATTTGAAAGAGAAATGCTATCCTAAAGGCTCGGAGTCTTTGGACGAAGTCTTATCGTATATAGAAAATGCTAAAGTTAGGAAGAATTATTATATGCCGTGAAGCTAGTTTTAAGTTATTTGATGTCTAGTACTAATAATGTTGTCTGAGTTTATTAAGGTCACTATGTTAAAAGGCCGGGTCAAACTAAATGCAACGCAGCACAGCACAAATTACGCGCAGCGCAGCCTAAAGACGTAGTAATGTATGGAATATTATGGGAAATGAAACACTCAACGCATGATGCTGTACAACGCTTAACGGCGCATTTTTTTTTTTATGGAACTGAGTAATAAGACGAGTAAGTCGTTCGCCTGATGGTAAGCGCCACGCCTATAACAATTGCGGTGCCATACCGTAACAAGTACTGCGTAGCACTGCATTGCTTTGTATATAATATTACTTTGTATATATATATATAATAATAAGTGCAATTGGCTTGTTGCCGTTCTCATTATAATAAATACTAATAACTAAAGTATATTTAATAAATTGTTACTTTTGAAATATATTTATTTATTTGACGACATGGTCGATGATAAGCAACGGGCCTGCCTGAAACAGTTGCTGCGCCACCCAAAACCTTGTATTTTTAATTATGCAAAACAATTTTTTTAAATTTGTGAATGCAATTAAAACTAATCCATTTTTTTTATTACTGAGTAATGAGACGAGCAAGTGGATCGCCTAATGGTAAGCGCCACGCCTGCCCATAACAATTGCAGTGCCACTTTTAATACCATAAAAACCACTGCGTTGCGCGCATCACCCCGAGCCATCAGACATAAAGTCTTATATGCCCAGTAATTTCGCTGGCTACAATTCCCTTCGAATTGGAACAAAGTAATGCTAGCGCACTACTGTTTGGCGGCAGAATAACTGGCAAAGCTGTGTCACCTACCCAGACAGCCTGCCGCATACTATAGACCTACCACGGGTATCACTACTTTCAGACAGACGCGGCGCACTTTAGTTCAAATTAAAGCTTGTTCTAGCGACGGCGCGGCGTTGAAAGACATCGATGAATTTAAAATATGACGAACAAATAACCTTACGAACCTTTTACCCTTTAAAAAGGTTAAGCTTTGTCAACGACTGCATTTTAAAAGAAAACGCTGACATTTTCTCCATTGATTATTTGAGCCTTTTGTCTGAAAACTGCTGAAATATTGATATTTCGCTTATTAGGAGTTTTTTGAAAATCTATGTGACATTATTTTTATAAGTAAACTGTTAGCGTAGTTGATACTTGATCTAAGCATAAAACTGACATAGTTCCTTTAAATAAATACTTAAATAAATTTATAGAGTTTTATATTTTGGTAACTTTAGGTTAATACTTTAAGTTACCATTCTTTTTTGTAACAGGCGAATGACTTTTTTCACTGAAACAACTAAAAACAGTTTTCTACATACTAACCCCAAGGTTTAGTGAGTGTTAATGTAAGTAGTTACTTACGAAATGAAATAATTAAACAACCTTTCGACCATTGTAGATCTTTCTTTCTTATATATAAAATTCTCGTGTCACAATGTTAGTTACCTTACTCCTCCGAAACGGCTTTACTGATTTTTACCAAATTTTATATGCATATTCAGTAGGTTTGAGAATCGGCTACTATCTATTTTTCATACCCTTAAGTGATCGTTCACCCTTAACATTTTTTTTAAATTTATATGGCAGAACAACGTTTGCCGGGTCAGCTAGTGTAATATATAAATACGGTCATACTCCTTGGTGTATCTATGATCTGTGTGACTAAAGTGCAGTGCGAGTGTGGCTCAGTGGGAGAACGTGCGACTTTCGATCCGACGCACCCGAGTTCGAATCTCGCTGGCCCCGCACCACTAACTTTCTAAAGTTATGTGCGGATTTAACACTCGCTCTAAAAACGGTGAAGGAAAACATCGTGAGGAAACCGGCATGTCCAAGAATTTATCACAAAAATTCAAGGACATGTGACATCCACCAACCCGCACTGGGCCAGCGTGGTGGATTATGGCCCATACTCTCTCTATGAGAGAAGGCCCGTGTCCCAGCAGTGGGAACGTGATGGGCTGATGATGATGATGACTCCTTGGAACTCTGCTCTGCTATTTACTTATTAACCGACTTCAAAAAAGGAGAAGGTTGTGACGGTATGTCTTACGGACGGTTTTTTTATTTTATTTATATTTGTTTCGCGATTACCCCACCAATTCTGAATTGATTTTGATGTTTTTTTTTTGTTTGGTAGGTCATACTTCAGAGGTGGTCCCATATAAATTGAAAAAATTAACAAAAGCAAAAAATATAAGTTTAGTCTTGAAGTCGGTTCTTGTTTGTTTCTAAAAATTAATTATTTAGAATCTAGATGTTCTCTAGTCACAAAACTTTACAGCCTTGCTTATAGTCATTAGTAAAATTAATTTAACATTAACTAACAGCCTTAGCTATAAAAATCTACTAATATTATATATGTGATAGTTTGAGAGGATGGATGGAGGGATGGATGGATGTTTGTTACTCAATCACGCGATTTATTTATTTATTTATTAAAAACCAGTACGGCATTGACCAATTACACTAATTAGCACAAATTTGTAATATATAAATAGAATAACAGATAGGTATGTCATAAGTCAATAATTTAAACCGGAAAAAAACAACTAAATTGAAAACGGTGAAATTTAGTAGGCCCTGAAAAGAACATAGGATAGATACTTTATAACTTGAAAAACCGCGGATGAAGCCGTACGGCACGCATAGTTAGCATAACAATCTGCTAATTCAAGTGTTTGCCAGGTCGCCTCATGAATTTTGTTTTTCACCTTCAATAAGGGCGAGAAAGTTCAAAATCAAACGGTTGTCGCGAAACAAACAATCTGACGTCACTCATTACCATAGTCGGAGTGCTCTGAAGCACACTTTACCAGGAGACAGTTACTAATCTTGGTAGTTTCCACATTTTTATTGACACTACGGGATTCAAGAAGTTTTGTTCTGATTAATTTTAAGACATTGCCCCCTTTCTTGGTGTAGTAGCCGTATAAGATCGCCCTAAACAAAAACACCAATTTTCGATATCTAAAATAGAATAAAATAATAGAATCACTCCTTTTATAACACCACAATACAGAAAAAAATTAAATTAAAATGTATCTAGCAATACTAAAGGCTTCATTTTATGTTTGCAATTACAGAATATCCATAGATATTTTATCTAAGACACTGATCAAAATAATATCACAAAATTAATAGAAAGAAAAAGAAAGAAAGAAAATACATTTATTCAAGACAGATACACGCAACACAACTATAGCACCCACCCCGCTAAGCTAAGTGCCTCGGATTGTAAATAATGTTGTTCTCATTTAATTATTTCATTAAACCAGTTACACCAATCACCAATCACCATCGTTCATCCTACGAACAGCCAAGGAGTGGAACGCATTGCCAACGTCTGTGTTTCCTGACAACTACAACCTGGGGCTCTTCAAATCGAGAGTGAACAGGTATCTTCTAGGTAAGCGTGTTACATTTCAGACCACGTCGTCGCTTACCATCAGGTGAGATAGTGGTCAAACGCAAGCCTATAACAAGAAAAAAAAAACAATAATATACAATAAGAGCAATTGAATCAGATTAAATAACATTAATATCAAATAATATTCAAAATAAAATTAATAATAATCAACAAAATACACAGACCAAATACATATTAATTACGAAAGTAAAAATTATACACTGAATTGATAATCAATAAATTAAATGTCAAGATCAATTACAGCTAATAGTCCAAAATCCTAATAGATACAAAT
This sequence comes from Petrophora chlorosata, assembly GCA_951640565.1. Classification (NCBI taxonomy): domain Eukaryota; kingdom Metazoa; phylum Arthropoda; class Insecta; order Lepidoptera; family Geometridae; genus Petrophora; species Petrophora chlorosata. Next base: position 6,933,956 of record OX621203.1, on the reverse strand, counting down.
TCAAAAATTATACTTTGATTAGCAGCAAAAATTTGTAAAAATTAGTCATACTCATACTTCAATAATGTCTCCACCATAGCTCGGGCTGCAATCTGAGTGGTAATAACTAATGGTAATACCAATAGGGAATCGGACAACTTTTCAGAAAGTGTTTTATATTAACTACAATTCATATATATAGCCATGAAAAATACTATTTTAATTAAATAACGCTCTAAAAGTACGTAAAACTATGTGTAAATATTATGTTTCAAATATTGCCGCGCAAAAGATCACCTCTTAACTTGTGACGTCATATGAAGGTAGAAAACGACAAACTCTTCGAAATAAAACTTGCAAAGAGATTTAAATACGTTTTGCGAAGTTTGGAGACGACATTGTAGAAATGGAACGAAAAAATTAGCAAAAATACATTTTATGATAATCAAAAACGTATAATAAACACAAGCTTGACTCACGGCATTTGCCTACAAATGACGTCATGCGCTGAGATTGTTGTTTTGTTTGAGTTGAAGAACAGATTAAAAATTTCAGAATTATTAGATTTTATTTATTGGTTTAAAAATATAAATCATTATTATTTCACAAAAATATTGATTGAATGATCTTTCTGGTTCAACGAACATTCGTTCTAACCACATTTTAGATTTTTTCTCGATTACTGTCCGATCCCCTATTATAGGCATAGAACCTAAAGTATTCACATGCCAAATTTCATCAAAATCCATTTAGTTCTTTTTGCTTGATTGAGTAACCAACATCCAGCCATCCGTCCTCAAAAACTCTGATATTTATAATATTAGTAGGAAGGACAGTAGGATAGGATGAACCTGATTCACTTCCTAACATTACACCGTGGAAGTAGGGTCAGAAACAAAGGAACTGTTGAATATTCGAACAGGCGACGATCTCGACGATATGCTAACTACTTGCGGACTCCACTTGACTCGCCGTCGGTACTGAGCGTTGAAATGTATGAATTTTTCAAGAATTGCTTACCCTGCTTCATCGGAGTCTGGTGCCAATGACCTTTTGAGGGTGATGAGATGGAAACTTTTCGGTGATTTTAATAAAATATGTTCGTAAATAAAAAGTGTGATGTTTGTTTGGAGATTTACGATTATGTCGAATATTAAGCTATTTTATGACTGCTATAATTTTGAACAAAAGTCCGACGGGAGTTGAGTAGTTTTGACTCTAAGAATAGTAGGTACTCAGAAGTTTTTAAATCTTTGCTTACCTACACTAGACACCGCGTCGTAAGAAGCTTTTTTTTATGGAACTGAGTGATGAGATGAGCAAGTCGTTCCCCTGATGGTAAGAGCCACGCTTGCCCATAACAGTTGCAGTGCCACCTAGAACTTTTAATAACATAAAAAGCACTGCATAGCACTGCATGGCTCATCATCCCGGGACATCAATTAAGTCTTATATGCCCTGTAATTTCGCTGGTTACAATGCCCTTCCAACCGGAACACAGTAATACGTAATAAATGATTCTCTATGACGCGTCATAGAGAATACAAATTTCGCAGATGTCGTTTATTACTGAAGGAATCGACGTGACCTCGAAGTAAGAAATCGCCAAGTTGTCATAGTGAATTAGGGCCTAGACGGCCTCCCGCATACGAGAGACCTACCGCGAGAGTTCACGTTGATATTGGATTATAATAGTATCTTATCTAATCAATTAAAGTATTATAAGTCTTACGAGTAGGGGGGGGTTAGTGATATTCCGCAGTGCTGTGATATGTGATTTGGAGCTAACCCTATCCTGGCCACCTGTCCGGTGAGCAGGATCGGCGAATGGTTATGGAAAGGAGCGCAAGTCGTGTAGACATCCATAACAAGCCTAGCATGTCTCCTTCTCGTGGTTGCCGCCCGTTATTGGTCTGATCCCCTCAGGAACAGACGTAACTAAAACAGCTAGACGAAACTCGAGTCATTCCCACACCTTTCCAACACCACGTCCTAAAAATCCCTCCAAATATCCTTCCCAATCCGCTACGAGATACAGTGGTTAAATCTCGTGGTCCCGTCATCCCACATAAGAGCGAAGGCGGGAGTATCTTTCCATCAGCCAACCACCCACGTGTTTTCTGCTGTACGTGGTAACCCCGTAAGACAGGATGCAACAAACCTGGAGGCTGAGCAGGCCGCAACACTCCTCTTTGGTGTGAATTTCAGTCGAAACGGGGGGCCGTAGTCTAGCCAACTGCGGCAATTCAGCAGGGACGGCGTAGCATTCTGCTCTCGTCCGGCGAGGGAGGGGAGTTGGTGGGGCTCGCAGTCGGCGGGTTCGTGTTCAGGAGTCGGGTTGGTGACAGACTGAACATTAGCTTCGTGCGGACTCGTGAGCAACTAAACTTTCCTTCCTATATCCAACTGGTAGCCCTGATGTTTGTAGCAAAAACAGCATCCCCGGTGCGGGCTCCGAGGAGGGTGGGGAGCCAGAAGGACGAAGTTCTCTTTTTTGAACATGGCATCCAACAATACTACCAACCCAAATAAAAAAACACCAAAATTAGTCGTAAGTACAGTCACCCCCCGCCTCACGGGGGAGGCGGTGCAAAACCTTGTGGAGGCCTTCGCGGTCCCGGAGGTTAGCACCTCTGCCTGGATGGTCGTAAGACCAAAAGGCAAAAAAGGGAAGAGGAGTGGCGGGCAACGACCAGCGGTTGGAACCCAAAGCACCTCAACCCAGAACCTCGTGGTGGCTCAAAAAGTCCCGGAGAGGAACACAACAAACTACAGACACACAAAACAAAGAGACGCCCCAGTCGGAGGACCGCGGCCTATGGCCGGTGGTTCGAAAGCAAGCGCCCCTTTTAAAAACAACGTCGATTTCTACAAGTATCGACAAGACAAACACGGAAAACAAAGCAGCGGCTCAACTCCGAAACCCTCAGCCTCAACAAAATCGGTACCAGTGGATACGTCACAGGAAACCATAGGCAACAGGAGCAAGCCCTGCAAAAAGGACAACCGCAAGAATAGAGGCCGTAGGGCAGCAATTGCTATTGCAAAATCAGCAGCAGCCCCGACTCACAACGAGCCTAACAAAAGATCGCGGTTAGACGACACAGTGTCTCCGAGAGGAGATCACAAGAAAGCGAAACTCGACAACTCCCGACGAACCCTGACAAGCTACGCCGATATCGTCCAGAACGAGCTCTGCGTAGCAATAACCAGGGCAGACAACAACAGCCAGTTGACCGAGGAGCAGGCCACCATCGTGAAAAGGTTCCTAGAGTTGAAGATCCTTGAGATCGTCAAGGATCCACACAGCTCCTTCGTCCCGTGCTTCAGGGGCAAACCCATCATCGCTGATGGGGCCCTAAAGCTGTGGTGTGAGGACGAGCCAGCACATGCGTGGTTATTACAGACTATTGACAGCCTACCAGAAGACAAGTGTCCCCGCCTGGTGGTAAACGACAGAGTGACCTGGTTGCTAAAGTTCGGGCGGGTTTGTTAGTCCCAGACTGCGTAAACTCCGTAGAGGACACAAGCCTCGTCCTGAATAAAACGAATCCATGGGCCCGGGTGAATACCTGGACCATGTATTCGTACACCAGGCAGGAAAAGGACACGTACTTTCTCTCACTGGGTATCCCAGAAAACGTGGTCCCGATTCTGCTCGAGAGAGGCAGAGAGTTAAAGCACAACCTAGGGAGTGTGTACGTGCGATTTTACGGTACCGACGGCACACTGCAGAGCGAACCGCCGCCGAAGTCTACTACGGAGAAACCGTCAACACCAACTTTAGAACCACTCCCTGGTCCGAGCGGAACCCAAAACCAAGTGCGAACCCAGCATTCCTCACCAAAGCCCTCGACCTCGAGGACCGGTGAAGAGTTTATGAACGTGGATCCTGACCCCCCAAAAGGTGCGAGGAGGGATCCATCAACATCAACAACAACAATGACGTTGTCAGAGGAAGAGGTAGGGATCCTAGATGGTAGTGACCCCAACCTCTCAGACTAGCAACGTCATTCAAGCCAACCTCCAGCACAGCCTCACTGCTACGGCTAACCTGCGCAGAGTGCTGGAGGACAACAACAACAATAGGACCATAGCCCTGGTCCAGGAGCCGTGGATCAGGGCAGGGCGTGTGTGTGGTCTTAACAACCTGGATGGTAAGTTAATCCTCGATTATACATGTCATAAACAGCGTGCATGTATATACATCCCACGCCAAATACCAGCAGTGCCCCTTACCCAGTTCTGTTCCAGGGATCTGGCTTCTGCCAGACTCCTGGGAATAAAAGGGGAGGACACCGAGGAGGTGATAATCGCTTCAGCCTACATGCCGGCTGAGGAAGATACTCCACCTAAAGAAGTCACGGAATTGGTAAGATACTGTGAAATTAACAAAATCAGACTTATACTATCAGCAGACACAAACGCGCATCACCCGCTGTGGGGCATGCCAATATGCAACAATAGAGGGGAAGAACTGGTAAGCTTTTTATTTACAACTAACCTCTCTATAGCTAACATAGGTGCAGAGCCAACTTTTGTCACAAAAAGATGTCGCACCATCATCGATCTCACCTTGGTCTCAGGTAACTACTCAGATAACATCATTAAGAACTGGAGAGTTTCTACGGAATCCTCATGCTCAGACCATAGATGGATCAGATTCGAACTACAAACTAACATAGTATTACCAACACCAATTCGCAACCCACGCAAAACTGATAAAGCGATGTTCACGCAAACACTGCAGAATTGCTTGATACGGGGAAATAATGCAGAATTAACGATAAACAACAACGCCGAACTAGAAGCGGCAGTAGAAAACCTAACATCAGCACTCAAAAGTAGCTTCGAAACGGCCTGCCCTTTGTCAGTTCCGAACTGGAATAACAAAAATGACAAAAAGTGGTCCAAGGAGCTAGAGAGACAAAAAGCAAAAGTAAGAAAACTGTTCAACAGAGCCATGAATACATACGACGAGAATGATTGGGTAGAATACAAAAAAGCCCAAAAAATTTACAAAAAGAAATTAAGATCCAACAGTCGTAAGTCATGGAAGAAATACACCTCGAACATAGAGTCTAACACACAGGCCAATAGAATCAGGAAGATTCTAGCAGCTGCACCAACAACGGGAATTGGCTCCCTAAGAAAACAGGACAACACATACACAAAAACAGAGTCGGAAACTCACAATCTACTGCTCTCCACACATTTTCCAGGATGCATAATCTCGGACACGGTCAACTGGAACAATCAAGTCTCTGGCAGACCACCGATAGAGGCAGACTGGAATGTTGCAAATTCCGTGGTAACAGTAGACAGATTACACTGGGCGATAAGCACATTTCTACCATACAAAACTCCAGGACTAGATAAAATCTTCCCGGGTCTACTACAATGGAGTGTAGGGATTATATCAGACTTGTTAACTGATATCTTCAGAGCTTGCATAGCTTTGAGATATATACCCCTCAGATGGAGAGAAGTTAAGGTACTGTTCATCCCCAAGCCCGGTAAAAGTGACTATACAGAACCAAAGGCTTATAGACCAATAAGCCTAACATCCTTCTTGCTGAAAACACTGGAGAGGCTATGTGATCGGTATATGAGAGATATAATACTCAAAACTGTTCCGCTAAACCCTCAACAGCATGCCTATAGCACGGGCAAATCCACTGAATCAGCACTACACAAAGTTGTAAACAAAATTGAACAAGACATTAACAACAAAATGCTATGTCTGGGCGCGTTCATAGACATCGAAGGAGCCTTCGACAAAACAAACTTTCATAGCATAAAAACAGCACTAAATAGACACAAAGTAGACCCAACATTGACTGAATGGATAATCAACATGCTGAGCCAGAGAGCAGTTCAAATAGAGGACAACGGCAAAACCAGAGGAGTGGTGTCTCGAGGTTGCCCGCAAGGTGGCGTCCTGTCACCGCTACTATGGAGTCTGGTAGTCAATGACCTCATCTCAAAACTCAATGCTCAAAGGTTCTACACAGTGGGATATGCCGACGATCTTGCTATCCTAATAACAGGACACTTTTCTAGCGTATCCTGTGACATCATGAGCAATGCGCTCAGGATAGTAGAACAATGGTGCAGAGAACAAGACCTAACAGTCAACCCCAACAAAACAGAATTAATAATGTTCACAAACAAAAGAAACCTAGGTAGATACACTTTACCAACACTCTTCGACACACAGTTGACACTGTCGGATGAAGTAAAGTACCTAGGAGTGACACTAGACAGCAAACTAAATTGGGCAAAACACTTAGAGTACAAGATAAACAAGGCAAGCATCTCATTCTGGCAATGTAGAAGAATGATAGGTAAGACATGGGGTCTCAGCCCAAAGATAACCCTATGGCTGTACAACACAGTAATAAGACCTTCCCTAACATATGGTTCGTTAGTGTGGTGGCCCAGAACCACTAAAAGCACCACTATAAGCAAATTACAAAAATTTCAAAGACTTGCATGCGTAGCCATAACAGGATGCATGAAAACTACTCCCACTGCGGCTATAGAGGCTCTACTGAATATCACACCTCTACATCTATTCATACAGCAAGAAGCTGCAGCCGCCGCTTTCAGACTAAAAGCAATGAGACTCTGGGAGGAAAGCAAACAAGCCACTCATACAACCATAATAGAAAAATTTTCTGGCAACAACACAATGATATTATCAGTATATGACAGGATACCTAAGACATTTGTCTTTAACAAAAACTATGAAATCCGACTACAAGCAGAGCCCAGTGACAGTTCGGGAATCCATGAAGTCAGAATTTACACTGATGGCTCAAAAATGGAAACAGGAGCAGGAGCAGGAACGTTCTCGGACGATCTCAACATCCATATAACAACAATCCTGGGTGTACACAACTCCATCTTTCAGGCGGAATGTGTAGGTATCATCCAGGCTGCAAGAGCAGTACTACAGAGAAAGGTAACCGATTTTAACATCAGGATACTCTCAGATAGCACCGCAGTACTACTAGCCCTCCAGAGATACGACCACTCCTCGGGGCTAACCCTACAGTGCCATGATCTGCTGAAGGAGGTAAGTATACACAATCATATTACTCTTCAATGGATCAAAGGCCACAGCGGATCCAGAGGTAACGATGCGGCGGATGAATTGGCGAGAAGAGGTTCGGCCTCCAAATTTGAAGGACCCGAACCTGTGATCCCGATCCCATTTAGCCAAATCCGCTCATGGATCCGAAATCAAACTACCAAATTACATCAAGACTACTGGGTAAATATCAAAGATTGTAGACATTCCAAAGAGGCATTCCCGGTCTTAAACCCGAGATACTCCAGGAAGCTCCGCAATCTCAACCGGGACAAACTCCGAATAATAATCGGAATCGTCACCGGTCATTGCTCACTAAACAAACACCTGTTTACAATAGGTGTTACTGACAGCCCCCTGTGCAGAGGTTGCCTGGAGGCAGAGGAAACAGCGCCGCATGTGCTCCTGGAGTGCAGCAGCGTGGCGACCCAGCGAGCAGAGTTCCTGGGTGCGCCGGGGTCGTTCAGAGAAGCCTGCGCCGGAATCGGAGAGCTGCTGGCCTTTCTGAATGACATCGGGTGGCTGGATTAGCTGCCGCCACCTCATCACGCAAAAAGGGCCGATTCACGGCCTAGTTGCGGAAAACTGCCCGCACAACAAGTAACAAGTAACAAGTAAGTCTTACGAGCTGCAACACGGTTTAATCAGTGTAGAATTTGGTTTGTGAAAATTATAAAATAATTTAACGACAATGAAAAATCTACTCGCGCGAAAAATGCCACACGCGCCTGGCATGTTTCGTGTAGCGCCACTGGAGAAATATCGAATCTTTCGTTAATTATATACAAGTAACTTTGGCTTTACTAATATTGAGCAGTCTGATACTCAGTTTCATAAAAAAATATTAAATATTAGTAAGATTTTTGTTGAAAAATATATTTTTTTCAAGACAAGCTTTCAACAAATTCGTAATCGGAACCGCAAGCAGATTAAAATGATTTTTTACGATTATCCGTCAAGAAGTTTCATTGCCCACCTTCGGTCATCATCAGATCAGCTGGCGGTCACCATAATAATGTATTGTCATCGGACTTTAACAAGTATGCAAAATTTCAACACCGTAGGATAAGAGGCTGATCTGATTCAGCTTACAAGATTTGACCCAAACAAACATACAAACATTGCAAGTTAAATAAAAGCTTGTAAAAATAACTTTATATTTGGCTTGAACTCTGGTTTGTCACATTTCACTGGTCCGACAGGGTTTTTGTGACACTCTGTATAGCAAAGTTGTATGATGCTTCAGGAACTCTAGTCCTGACCTTATATTCTAATGAAGACCGCTCTCATGCCTGAGCACTGAGCAGGCATAATTCAAATCAGGTGCTCAGTGCCCTCGCGTCCTCGACAAGTGCCATGGAACCGCGTCGAATATTCATCAGTCCTCATCAGCCTGACTAGATTATTACGTGGTTAGATCTAGCCGTTACTAGGTGAGGCTTATTATGTCTTGCATATTGGATGATTCGATTACTTAGGGCCGTAAGGACAAGATTATGTTGTACAATATAAGACAGCTCTGGGAGAGTGGGACGCGACGTGCGTAGAGAAAATGAAAGGAAGGTTATTGTTTGGAACTGTTTTATTTGTAGTTGGTAGATACATAGTTTTTATGTAGTTAGATAAATTTATTGCACACTAATGCTGCAATATATCTTTGACTTCTATTTTGTTAAAAGTTGCCAGTAAGAAATCTTGAACAAGCAATATTTTATAAAAAAAATTTGGTGTTTAATAAATATTTTTTGTATTGATTTGTGTCATTATTAATACTTCATATACATTTTTACCAGTATCCATTCTTAAGCGGTTAACTAAATAAAATATCTATGTGCATATAAACATAAACACCAATTCTAGATTGTTTGTCTGACTGTTAGTCTCTGGTTGTATTTTGTTGTAGATGAAAATAGGCTTCGAAACCTCTAAATGAGATTCCATGAAACTTTTAAGAGACCATAAGGTATTTTATCCATGGCACGGTTCTTTACGAAAGAGCGCGTTTTTTACGCTGCGCCTTAGAATAAACTTGTGAGCTTGTATACGACACGAGAAACTACTGAATCCATACAACATTGATGACAGTTAAAAGCCTCTGCACACAGCGGGCGTGATGTTACCGCAGCGCGGCGTTGGCGTTTTGTTTTTAGTTGTAATGTACTGAACTGTATAGGGCAATGCACACAGAGAGCGCAGCATTGGCGTCGCGAAGCGCAGACTCCGCCGCGTTCTCTGTATGCTAAAAAACCCCAACTCATCGCTGCGGTCATGTCACGCCCAGTGTGTGTAGAGGCCTTCATTTACACGGCAAAATGGCTAACGGTATTTTCTAACGGTGTCTACTTTTCCTTTAGATACGATATTGAAGTTTTCGAGAATGTAAAATGGACAGCTAATTTTGGAATACAATCACAGCCGATGCGATGGTGTAATTGTGCACTACCGATGCGCATCGTTCGACGTGTCGAAGTGGGTGTTAACCGAACGCACCTGGGGCTAGATGCATTGTTTTACAGATGTACTGTTTGTTCTCGATCACTGTAATGATTCGACTTAAGATAAGGCTAAAAAATGAGGCAAGGGAATATCTGTCAGATTTTTCGCTATGCTTAAAAAATAATTGCAATTAAAATAAATTGTAATTATCACGACAAACGGTTTTATTTCGCTCGAAGCAAGAATTAAATATATTTTTAGTAAATCCATATATTTATTTACTCAATAAAGTTCAGTTGATTAAATTAGACTGTAAAATAAACCACGTACAAACTATGACAAAAATATGCTAGCTTTTGAAGAGTTATATATACTTATACACTAAATTTTGTCTATAAAATATATGTTGTACGACGGGCGGCCGGCCTTATTATGCTAACAAGCATTAAAAATGTAAACTCATATATTTACCTATGTATGTTCAAAAATATAATTCCTTCTTAAGTGCAATAAAGTGTTTTCTATTCTATTCTCATTTATCTAATGCATTCAAATCTCAGGTCACCCAATATCTTATCGCAGACCGTTCCCTCTTATGCAAAGAAATGCATTAGATGAGTAATTACCTAAGTCTTCCCTACCGATTCCGGACGGAATGACAAATGTGCTATTTTGCATTTAGACTTAGTATTGTCAAATAGTTAGTATTCCTTGGTATTCTTCTGAAAGTGGTATTTGTCTTATTGAGAATAAACTGCTTTAAACCTACACTGCGTGTAAATACTTTCTGTTCAAAAATGTATACCATTAACCACTCGCAATGCCGATGAGCAGTCGGCATCGCAAGTGCAAATGAGAGTGCGATTGACGTGGAATGCACAGTTTAATTGTTTTTTAAGTCGAGCAAGCGGGCTGAAAGCGAGTGTATTTCAGTAGGAGCATGTGCAATTTTCGATCCGACGCACCCGGGTTCGAATCCCGCTGGCCCCGCACTACTGACTTGAAGTCCCAAGTCCCAGCAGTGGGAACATAATGGGCTGATAATGCTGAAGCTGGCTAAAATTATAGTAAGGGAAGCGAAACAATGTTAGGGCCTTTTAACAATTGTCTATCCAATTAACCACATATTGCTTGTATGCGTACGAATCCACACCTGAGGACAAGTTATGGTAGCCTGTTTGCAGGTCTGGATCTAAGATCTATGTATGGGGATAGTACAGACAGCTAAACGGTTTGATGATTGAACCTCCAAACCATGAGCATTAAAATTAAAACGCACCAGTAATGCCCCGTTGTTAGTGTTGCAGGTGTCCATAGGCGACGGTAACCGCTTACCATCCAGGCGGGCCGTCTGCTTGTTTGACTACCTAGTCATATAAAAAAAAAAAATATTTGTTTTATTTATGTTTGGTGTATTTAAAGCAAATGTAATCGCCACTCTCTCAATCTCTCTCAATCGCCAATAATGCCAAGCGAAAAAGAATCGACATCACAGAGCAAGTACTCAATTACAACATTGATCTTGCTCGTTGAGAAAAAGGTTCACTCCAATCTCAATAGATGGCGTACACGTCACCCTTAAGACGGTTAAATAACGGAAGAAAAAATTTGACACTCGAATTGGTGACCACCGTAGCTCAATTGGTAGAGCGCCCCGCGCTGAGGGAGGATTGGGTTGCGGGTTCGAGTCCCAGCCGGTGGTTGTATTTTTTCTTTCCAAAAAACCTTGTTTTACGTAGTATAGTTTGATTTTCGAATCGATAACCTATATTCTCTGGTTGGTTTAAAATTTATATGGGAACACATGGCAACCGACACCTATACTCTTTCAACCAAAAAAAAATCGCACAAATTGGTTACCTATCGAAACATTGACAAAGTTCCCAGAGCTACCATTGATATATCTATAAACATTGTAGATATATTGAACCATTTTTCCCTACTGTTATCCTTCGGGAGCTGTCGACAGCGTTAAATAACTGATTGCGTCCCTCGCGACCAATCGCGGCCGCGGAATTACCGACGTGACGCGAAGTTGGGCTGTTCCAGTGAATGTGTGAAACCCATCCATTACACACATTCAGCATTTCTAGTGAAATGTTTGTGTATTATGTTGTACTAACTATACCAGTGCGAATACCTCGATGCTGGTTCTTGTTAAATAAGACGCACCGAAAACGTTTGATATAGTTTAATAATAATAATAATAATGTGTGGAGGAGTGGAGATGCAAGAGCTAAGAACTAAGCTCCAAGGGTGGAAGTGTTAAAGGGCATAACGCCGGGAGTAGCGTTTAAGTGAAACTGCAGCACACCTCTCGACACCCTTTAGCCACCCATACCAACGTTGCCCCTCTCGTCGCCAATGTACTACTTAAAGGGGGCCCGTTTAGTGGGTGGCGAGTCACCACCTGCCTAAAAAATTTTTATGAGGCGGAACTGGCAGGTGCCGAGGTCTCATATTATAGACCGGTTCTCATCCATTAAAAATTCACCTCAATAGCCCAATCAAGTCATTTCCATATCTCCAATAATAGTCCTCGCACATATCGGGGGCTGTCTTTGATTGCATCTTCTTAATGAGGCACTTCCGAGACAGTCCCCGAAGTGTTGCCCATTACATATCTAAACTAAATGCTCTAAGATGCCTCTACGTGTTGGACTCATGTCCCCGCGCAAGCCTTCCAAAGGACCGGGTGTATAACCCGTGAGAAAGAGCGACATAATAATAATAATAAATTCATTTATTTCAGGTAATAATACAGTTAACAAATTAAAAGTACCAGAGGCCCATAAAATATATACCTTACAGACTAGCATATGTACAATTTAATAACACTAAAGCTAATAATAATAATAAGCTATTGAATTGAAATGAAATGAAATAAATTTATTTGTCTGAAATATGGGTACAGATTATGTTGAGATTTGTTAGGTATAGGTTCCATCATGTTCTACCTTTCGGTGTACAAATATATTAATGACCTCTTGCACTGTAATTAATATTATCTCCTTACCTATCACTCTTAATGAAGCTGAAGAGTACCTATTTTATGTGCTTATGAGGTTGTTGACCTGTGTCGCCTATATGGAGAACGACGATGAAGTGAGCTGTATCGACAGCTCCACCTGACTTGACTTCTTGATATATGGCTTCTGTGGGTAGTTGACATGTCCCTTAATGCTAGTTTCAGGTCCATAAGTGACAGCGTCAAGTTGCGTTTGACAATAGCTTTTGATTCGACATATTATTATGATTTATGTGAGACTCGTACAATATCTTGCAATGTAAGCTTTGCGCCCAGTGAACGGAAAGAAACATTTCGTTCACTGTTTGCCGCAAACTGCCTATTTTCGTAACATCAACATTTTTTTAAGTTACTCGTGCCTTTGTGGTGGCATGCCGCAATAAAGACAAAACCATTTTATTCCATCAAGCTTTAACTTATTTTATACTTGCTGCGCCCCAAAGTTTCCCATGATAAAAAGTAGCGTATGTCTTTTTCAGTACCTATATACCAAATTTCATCAAATTCCAATCAGTATTTTTCCGTTTTTAAATAACAAACATTAATCCATCCATCCGTCCATCTTTCCATATTTACAAACTTTCGCATTTATATTATTGAAGTAGCATTATGTAATTGAGTAATGAAACGAGCAGGCCGTTCCCTTGATGGTAAGCAACACTCCTGTCCATAACAGTTGCAGCATCGCCCGCAACATTGTTATTCAAATCTTCTGCACCACTGCACTGTGCTCGTTACTCTAAAATAATATAGCTCTAGAGTCTAATAATGCCTAATAATTTCGCTGGCTACGTTGCCCATCAAAACGGCACACAGTAATGCTTGCGCACTACTGCTTGGTGCCAGAATAATTGGCAAAGCGGTGGTACCAACCTAAGACTGCCACGGAGAGACCTACCAAGTAGTAAAGTGAAGTGGAATACATTTATTTTTCTTTGTGATCTAGTGTGCGAACATATGCCTCTGTGGTGTAGTGGTTGGGCCGGTTGGCTCAAATCTCATACTCGAGATTACGGATTCGATTCCCGCGACGGTACAAATGCACAGGAAAAACAGCTTTGTGTCTGGGTGTTGTGGCACCATGGTCCTCATAATTTCTGGTTCCATAAATATAGGAAATCCTAGTTAGGGGCCAGGATTTATGTATGTGATCGTTGGGTGTATTTATTATATTCTATTCAATGGATTCCATAACGTTACAAACATTTTATTCCAATTTAATTCAAATAAAAATTATCTGTCTCAAAATATTTTCACCACAGAGATCGGAAACATACCTTGGTCTCACCCAATCGATTTAGTATCTTCATACCCTAAACAAACGAACACAGAAGATGGATGACCCATCATCTCGTTGTCAAAGAATAAAGAAATGGAAAGGCAAAAGTATTCAATAAATCGGAGTCCCGAGCCGTCGATCACAGATGCCTCCCTGAGGACTGATACCGGCACGGCAGCCCTTTTAATGCAAAATGACGAATAAAGTGGGGAAAAGAAGAACTTAATATACGCGTGTGTGACTTTTTGTTGCTTGTAGAGATAGGTAGCGTGAAGTTTTATAAAACTAGGGGATTTGAACTGTTTGTCATACCTATAGATTATATTAAAATGGAATCATTACATCAAGAATAATAAAAGTGAGTAATTTGTTATTCACTAGCAGATAGATAGGATTTAAAGGAATTTTCTTGAAATATTTTATATATCTAAAGCTTTTTTATATTTAAAAAGTTATGGTAAAAAGTTTTTAGTTTTTAATAATAAAATTTAATTATAAAAATAAACGAGGCACGAGTTAACTTTATAACATGGCTTTAGTTTACGTAAAATTTTACATAATACAATATCAACATTTTGTAACAATGAATAGTTTGTACAATATAAATATATAATACAAATTTACGGAGTGTCTCTGAATAAATTATACAATTGAACTCTCTGGCAAGTGTCTTCAAACTCTGGGTTCCACCAACGCCTGATGTCGTTATGACTCTTTTTCACATGGTTGTTTACGTTCAAGTTTGTGCACAGATCGCAAAGGTAAGTCCTAGGTCTGGTTGAATAGTAGTAGTAGCTTTTCCAGTCGAAGAAGTAGGAGTATTTCGGAGGGTTTTTGATCAGATAGTCGATTACCGCTCCTAACTTTTTGAGGTTGAAGGCGCGAGCGTTGATGTAGGACCCGGGAGGCAGGAAACTGTAGAACAAAATAATATCATGTTAAAATATTAACTGAATTGAAATGTCATTCATTTCAATTGCGATGGAAATTATTATTAGAAATTATGTTGGGTCTGCCCTAAGTATAGTCATAAGTAGCTACACATTCTAGTCACTATCATCAGTTTACTGCTGGACTTATGTCCCTCCCAAAGCTTACCACTGAGCCTAATCTTCGGCTCTTTTCTCCTACACTGCCAGCTAACGTATATCGTCGTTTTATCTATTCGCAGGGCAGTAGTCGATTCGCGGTCGCTTCTAAATACGTCCCTTAATGGTTATCGGTTCTACGGTAAATTTGATCACTGCTACTTGAGCTTGCTAATCTATTGAGCTATGTCGGATTTGAAATTATTGTAATTTTACTTACTTTGAGTAATTTGTCAATCCATTAACAATCGGCACAGACATATACGTCATTCCTTTCACCATCTTCTCCGTCACATAATCTTCTGCAAAAGAATCTTCAAGCACAAGATTAAAGTAATATTCTTTATCAATAAGATTGAAACATTTAGTTATGCCACCTTTTGGACACTTCTTTTCACTGCAAGGGCCATAGATATCAATTGTATGATTGTAACCTTTTAGTTCCTCTCTGAGGTCTTCAACGAAGTCTTGATGCTTATGTTTTATTTTACAATTCGTAACTATCCAAGCAATTGCTTTGTTTTTTCCGTCTACATTTTTTTTATACTTTTCTGTATGTGGCATGTTTATCCAATTTGGTCCATTGCGTGGACCAATTAGTCGATTTTTTGTATCGTGAATGTTAATAAATGGCTGAGGGACGTCTGAATCAAGTTTGTAAGTCCACGTCCAGTTAAAAAAATCATCAAATAGAGGATTGCAAAGCGCGTTGTGTTCAGAAGGTTCTAGTGATTTGAATATGTATATCTGCTCTACTCTCCTCCCCAAGTTCATATTGTAGATGTTAAGTTTTTTAGTGTCGTGAATGTTAAAGACTATTGCATCGAAGTCTTCTTCAGTTTGGAGTAAGCTTTTGTTGTAAGTAATATAACAGTTGATGTGTGGACAGTTCTGTTTGATAAATTGGGTCTGTCCTGGTGTATACTCTACATCTTTGTTGTAGAAGTTCCTCTTATTCTTTTTTGGATGTTTCCAGACTAAAATATATTTTAAATCCGTAGAAAATCTCACATTTTTCTGTACATCAGTTTTGTTGCTCAATATGTTTGGTATCAACGCGACCAGTATAGCAACGCTGAGAAATATGAAGTAAACACCGATTTTGATCAATGTTTTCCTGCAGTTGTTCGCCAGTAAGAAATTTTTTACTTGAATGGTGTACATTTTTCGTTGATTTATGATTTTCATGATCTATTTTTACCACTGTTTCATTTGTTTCATGGTAACTAATCTTCACTCTTTTCACTTTAGTATCTGAGAGTTGACTGATCGTCTCCAGTTCTTGTTAACTATAAAGTTTACTAAATAGTTGACACGTCGGTATGTTTGTACGTTTCTGAAAAGAATGCTTTGTTGAATGTTTACAACCCCTGACAGGAACAAAACCGGGTCAACAGGAAATACCTACTTTGTAAATGATTGCAATTTGTTAGTTAATCAATACGTATTGTATAGTGCATAGAATTTTCCAAACAAAGACACGTCAGCCTACAAATCAATATTTATTGGAAGGTACTAACATATATGCGAAATCTTTTAAATGGTGTCTCGATATATTTTAACTTTAGTAATTTAGTAATGTATCACTGTCTGTTTTCCAAATAAAATATATGTTTTTACATTTTTGCATCATATTTTTATGGAACTGACTTATGACACGAACAAGTCGTTCGCCTGATGGTAAGCACCATGCCTGCTCATAACTATTGCAGTGCCATCCATTACTGTGAGACATCAGATATTAAGTCTCAAATGGCCAGTAATTTCGCTGGCTACAATGCCCTTCAAAACAGAGCACAGTACAAGCATTACTGTACTGCAGTTCTGCTTGGCGGCAGAATAACTGGCAAAGCTATGGTACCTACCTAGACGGCCTCTTGCCGGAGACCTACCACGAGTAAATTTTAGTATAATTTCATTACATACTTAAATCAAATATTATTACGTAACTATTTCCAAATATTGTAATATCAAGCTAGGTATTTGTTTCCAAATTCTAAACCAACTAAATATTTAATCAAATACTTTTTACCAAAAGCGGACAAGTTTCGTTGATACAGCGTAGCTGCGGGGTTCCGTACATAATTTATGTGTTTAATTTCGCAATATAAAGTCACCAGTTTAACCTACTGCCATATGAAAAACTCGTTTCCGTATCCGTTTTCCGTATCCACGGCTTAATTTATGGGTAAAAAATATATATCCAAAACGGTTAATATGGGAACATGTGCCGCTTCTACTGGCAATGTAAGCCGGGCATTGCTTTAGCTTGCTTATGATGATTTATTGTTACTTTGCTTATTTTTGCTGAGTTTTATGTCAGTTATTGATTTTGTAATTAACTCCGAGAGAAGATTATGTGCTCATCGTTATATTAGAAAAATAAATTTGCACATAGATTTATACCAAAGTCTTATAGGCTGTGCTTAGAAGTCATTGTTGAGAAGCTCAGTGCTGAGCTTACCCCTATTGCTGCTGTTTTTTGTATTTTTGTGCTAATAAATATTTTTTGTGTCGATTCTGAACTCGATGTGTACAGTTCAGCAATAAATAATTTCTTTCTTTCTTTCTTTCAGAAGCTGATTCGAGTTGCTGTGCGGGATACATCCAAAATTAGTTAATGTGGCCCGCTTGCTAAAAGTAAAGATGTAAGCGAGTAGTACAAACCATACCTAATAAATAGGACTGATTAATCGTATTAGCGGATATCCGTTTCAAAAGTGTCATCTGACACTTCACACACATCTTGGTCGTCAGTCCTTCAGACTCTAGTAGTCTGGCTGTTGTGTGGTAATTACCACACCTGAAGAGCTTAAACAGAGGAAACAACTACGCACTCCCAAAATTAACAAAGGCATTTGAATATCTTTTTCTTTTTTTGGTATTTAAGCCGCCGACGTCTTTCACTCCATTAGTTCTTTCCATCCAAAGGTTGACTGGAAGAGATCGCTTTTAGCGATAAGTCCACGCGTTGTACTATAATTAAGAGTCTTTCGTGTATCTTGTTAATTTCTTGTTTGAAGTACAATATGAGACATGACATTATGAGAGTCAACAGCTAATTGTCTCAGGGTGACAAGCGCAGTGCAGTGCCGCCCAGGATTTTGCAAAACAAAGTTCTGGATGGTGCTGTTATTGTAATAGGCTGGCGTATTGCTTACCATCGGGAAAACGACCTGCTCGTCTCGTCATTCAGTTACATGAAAAAAAACATTATTGTACTGTATCTTTGCCTAGAGTTTGAATTAATTAATCGAGTTGTTTTCATCCAGTTGTTTCGTTGTCATCCTTCATAATTCCCTAAGGACTTGGCACAAGCAAGTACCACGGGTGCTCTATTTTACGCACATTCAAAAAAACAAAATACTTAAGATTACTAAACAATACCATGAATGAAACAAGCATACAATAAACTTGTACAAAGTAAGCAAAGCGATCATTACGCTAAGCCACTGTTAAGTTTGTATAAACTGAGTATTAAGACAACATTGAGTTTGAGCCGCGCTTATTTTCTGTTGTTACCCAAATTGTCGACACTTGAGTACAGATTAGCTTCGTTACCCCGCGGCGTATCCCGCGCCGAGAGTGGGGATGGGAACGTGAATTGGATTTGAGGTATCGGTATAAATAAATATTTACTTTTTAAATAGGTGTCCTACTATTTTTAGCTGACTTTAAAAAGGAAACGGTTCTCAATTCGATGCTTTTTTATGTTTGTTACCTCAGAACTCTGTCATTTATAAACCGATTTAGAAAAATCTTTTGCGTTGGGTTCAGTAAAGTTACGTAGTGGTCCCTATAAATTTCATCGATATTTGACCTTGGCCTTCGAAGATACAAGTCGATTTTATTTTTTTAAATGTATACTTTTATAATATTATACAAAAGATATGCTCCACCCATAAAAGTTCAAAGAAAAGTTCTTGATAATATAAATTTACTCTCATATTAAATTAACGGCTACTTTTCTTTGTACCTATATATTTTTAATTTTGACACCAGATAGCAAAGCATTAGGTACCTACATGTTTTCCTACTATATTACTTCCAAACTATAGGTAGCATGTTATTTCGGTGTGAAAGAGTCGAACGAGGATGACACAACTCCCAATATATAATTCTTGGCCTCCGACCGTACTTTTAATGTGGAATGCCAAGTCAGTTAGTTAAGCATGTTGTATTGTCTCTTTACTACTATCTATTCTAGCGGAAATGTGTGCGTATCTGTCAGTAGAACCAACTTTGTTTAATATAATTTACTGACGTAAAAAGACTCCACCTTTCAACACGCTAAAACTATTGTACAGTAAGCATTCATTCATATCGATATTTCCCATCCCACCCCTATTCTTCCAAGTGGTCGCGCGAGGTAGCTCGCGGAATAATGATTTCTTTGAGACCGACTGTTTGAAGAGCACACAATTACTGGCTCTCAGATACGTTTGTACTGAACTTAATGGCGGATCACAATGCGCCCTCTAATTGTTTTCCTTACCTTTGTGAAGGGTATGTTTACGGATTTTGAGATTTTGTCTTTGATGGAATTCATAGAAATCATTTACTGAGAAATCGACTTTCTTTATTTTATTGTACTATGTAAATGAGGGTTTTTATACGAAATTTTAATTTGGTTTAAATATTTATATTCATCATGTACTAACTCGTCGTAGCTTGTTATGATTTTAAACTATTTTAGACTTTATTTCAATGTCAGTGAATTCTTTTAACGATCCCCGCAGTTGCTAACCAAAAGTTTGAATTAGAGTCTCATCCGATGAAAGCGGATATGGAAGAGAATCGAAGTTAGTTTTAATTTCGAGTACAATAAGGTGCATTGTGCAGCACCACTAAAATGCCGACATAGCAATATCATTCTTCAAAGCAACTTTCCGCTGTATCTTCATATCCGTATAAACCACAGATCCAATACTATTGTGTTGGGTCTAAGCCATCTTTTTGATCGTCCACTGTCAGCACAAAGTGTCGACTCAATCAAACCGAGATAGAGTGGAAGAAAAAGTGCGCGTAAACTGGATTGTCGCTGTTTCAATTCCATTTGGGTGGGACGCGGGTTGTCTGCGATAACGGTGCGGGCTGTGTGGTGAGCGGAGCGAGAAAGCGTTTTGGGCTTTGTGTGGTAAACTGCAGATTACGTTTAGGATGCTTGTTGTCATAACACGTGACTGTTGAATTTTTTTATTTGGGCACTTGAGAGACGCGTCATGGAGGTAAGCTAGACAGGGTGGAAATTTGAGATCCGATAGAAGGGTAGCTATTAAACCGTTAGAGATACAGAAGGTCTTAGAATACTACCAACATTTTACTCGTGGTAGATCTCTCGTATTCGGGAAGCCGTTTGGATAGGTACCACAGCTTTGCCAGTTATTCTGCCGCCAAGCAGTAGCGCGCAAGCATTCCTGTCGGCAAGCATTCGGTTTGAAGGGCTTTGTAGCCAGCGAAATTACTGGGCAAATGAAACTTAATATCTGATGTCTCGGGGTGATGTGCGCAACGCAGTAGTTTTTATGGTATTAAAAGTGGCACTGCAATTGTTATGGGCAGGCGTGGCGCTTAATCGATCGGCCGATCAACTTCCTCGTCTCATTACTCAGTCATGTAAAAAATGGATTAGTTTTAATTGCATTCACAGATTTAAAAAAAATGTTTTGCATAATTAAAAATACAAAGCCATTTGACCAACTCGTCAAATAGATATTTCAAAAAGTAACCATTTATTAAAGATATTTTAGTTATTAGTATTTATTATAATGAGAACGGCAACAAGCCAATTGCACTCATTATTATATACAAAGTAATAGATAAAAACAGTTCTAATTAAGTAAATTACATATGTCAGATTAAATTAAAATACAAAATGAATAACACTAAAAACATCGATAAGGTATAAATAATAACTATTAAATTACATTATATATTATATATTATGTCAATTAAGGTTTAAAAATATCGTGAGTCGAAATATTCATTATAAATATAAAACAGCTACACTCACCTTATGATTGTGTCGGATACCTCAACAGCTTAAACTTCCGGAATAAGGACGTCCTAATTGTCTGAAAGCTGGTCGGAGTTATCCGACACAATACGTAGACGTACGTAGACGTGAGTATAGCCGTTTTATATTTATAATGAATATTATGACAAGTTGCAATTGCATTAAAAGCAAACAATAACGATAAAAACCAGTGCGAGTTAGACTTGCGCACGAAGGGTTCCGTACCATTATCTATAAAAACGGCAAAAAAACATGTTTTTTGTATGGGAGCCCCTTAAATACTTATTTTACTGTTTTTTAGTATTTGTTGTTATAGCTGTAACATAAATACATCATCTATGAAAATTTCAACTAACTATTACGGTTCATGAGATACAGCCTAGTGACAGACGGACAGACAGACAGACGGACAGCGGAGTCTTAGTAATAGGCAATATTTAGTTTTCTTTGGTAATAGGGTCCCGTTTTACCAGTTGGGTACGAAACCCTAAAGATGACATAAACGTCATATGTTTTCGTAGAATGTCAGTACATTTCGCAAAATGTGACCATAAAAGCTTTTTATCGCTTCGCTACCCAACAAGGCCACTCCACAACAGGGTTAGAGTATTCTAAAGTGTAAATCACGGTAAACAGCGAGGCCCACAGCTCCCGCGCCGTTTTACGTGATTTAGCTCGTCATTAGTGGTCGTGTGTAGGAGTTTGGCTCCGTAGGTAAGATGTAAATTGTTGGCACTTAACACACAATAACATACATGTGTGTTAAATCTTAAATTTATACATCTTGGTTCGAGTGTGGCTCAGTGAGAGAACGTGCGACATTCGATTCGACGCACCTGAGTTCGAATCCCGCTGGCCCCGCACTACGGCTTTCTTAAGTTATGTGCGGATCTAACACTGGCTCTAAAAATGTTCACCGATTCCTCACGTTGTTTGTCTATGAAGACAAACATCGTGAGAAATCGGTGGAAACCGGCATGTCAAAGAAAGAATTCATCACAAAAATTCAAGGACATATCCACCAACCTGCACTGGGCTAGCGTGGTGGATTATGGCATATAGTCTATGAGAGAAGTCCCGAGTTCCAGCAGTGGGAACTTAAGGGCTGATGATGGTGATGATGATGATTGCAAAAATTTACACTATAACAACAACGAAGTGTGGAATGAACGTTAAATCTTAAATTTATACATATTCCTATATATTACATGTATATTAAGTATATATATATATATATATATATATATATATATATATATATATATATATATATCTTTAAAATGATGTTTTTCTTACTTTAAGGTTGTCTGGAAGAGATCGCCGCTTAGCTATAAGACCGCCTATTGTACTTATAAGAAATTATGTATTACCAACTATAATTCCTTTTTTAACCGACTTCAAAAAGTAGAAGGTTCTTCTTTGTATGCTTGTTACCTTAGAACTCCGTCATTTATTGTAATCGGTTCGATTTGGAAAATTAATTATTTTTGCGTTGGGTTCAGTTTAGTTACGACGTGGCCCCACATATCATACATAATTTTATCGATATTTGACCTTGGACTTAGAAGATACATTAAAGTCGGTTTTTGTTTTAATTAATTTTTTGAGTGTAATAATATGTTTTCTATCTACCTATCTGCGAGATAGAGCTGACATATTTTGTATGCCGTACAACGTGGTGTTTTGTACGGAACCTAATGAAAACAACCTGATTTTCGTTTGATCGTCACAAAAACATATATGCGTAGTACGATCGGCACGCTAAGTGAGTTGTTTGAACAGTAAGTGGTGTGCGCTGTGCATTACGCCGTCGATGGGCGCTAACTCGGTTGTGACCGGCGGCGTACCGTTCGCGAAATAATCCGGTTACAGCTACACTTTTAAAGTTAGGGGCGGCGGGGGTTTCCATACACCGATGGTTGATTTTTAATACTGACTAAATAAAACCATTTTGACTGAAATTGTATCAGATTATTTTAATTTAATTTGACTGATATAATTTATTATATATTTGATTGAATTCTTCTAATCCGGAACGAAATTATTCGCAAGAGAACTAAAGTTACCGACATAGTTTAGCGGATTAGCAAGCTGAAGTGGCAGAGGGCTATTCACATTTGCCGCAGAACCGATAACCGCGGGGGTAGACGTGTTCTAGAGTGGAGACCGCGAAGACGTAGTTTTAGCCAATTGTTAGAGATAGAATAATTTGTTGTTAGAAATCCATCTAGAGGTTTTCAAACCTTGTATTAAAAATTTCATTAAAATCTGCCTAATATGGATGAAAATCAAATGCTGCTTTTAGGGAACAAAAAGGTGTATGAACAACTTTTGCTAAAATTACTGTGATGCGATATAAATCGATTTTTATTTTTATATAGATATAGATTTTTATTTTGATTTTTATACAAATCTACCGTTTTCGCGCCATTTTTTTTAATAACTGTATATTATGTAGTATCTGTATCTATAGAAATAAAAATGACATTGGATTATGAATATATTATACACAGTATTTGTATTATTAATATAGTACTGGTACTGGTACTGGAGGTAGGTTTCTCGTATGCGAGAGGCCGTCTGGTTGGGTACCACCGCTTTGCCAGTTATTCAGCCGCCAAGTAGTAGTGCGCGAGCATTACTGTGTTCCGGTTTGAAGGGCATTGTAGCAAGCGAAATTACTGGGCATTATGAGACTCAACAACTAATTGTCTCAGGGTGACGAGCGCAGTGCAGCGCCACGCAGGATTTTGCAAAACTAAGTTCTGGGTGGTGCTGTTATTGTTATGGGCTGGCGTATTGCTTACCATCAGGCAAACGACCAGCTCGTCTCGTCATTCAGTTACATAAAAAAAAGTAAGCATTCTTAAGCACTCCTTAGAAAAGATTCAAATAGCTTATTCTCGATGCGATAAGAAGAAATATTGTTTTTGCTGACGGTCCCAAAGTGGAAACCACTTCGGCGCGTCGCCAAGACACAATGAAATTACTTAGGCGCCTCTTTAGCGCTTCGCATCACAAAATGTTTACAACAAACATAATTTTATATGTACATATTTTATTCTTAATAATTAGGAAGAAGAAAAATGGTATTGTTCGGGCAGGGATCGAACCTGAATCTTCGGAATATCGTCTCTACGCCTTAACCACTTTTCAAAAGCAACCAAGTTTATTCTATCCCTCTTATATCGTCTTACGGAGATGATTTTATTCCCTACCGGAGCAATATAATTTTTCTTTTTCCTAATTATTTAAAATGTTAAGATTTTCGCCTAGCATGCGCTAATGCATTCAATATCACATATGCTTAATAATGCTTAATAAATCAATGCTAAATCACAATTCCGTGTAATAGATTAGCTAGCTCTTTATTGTACGTAAATTTTAATACGCTAACTATACTGTGTTTAATATGTAATTATAATAGATTAACCTGTTGACTTCACTTTCTTAGAAGTTTTGCAATATTATTGTTTTTAAATAACCGAATAAAAGAGACTCTCCTACAACACAGGATTTATCCTAAAGTGAGATTCAGAGCTCATAAACTGTTTGTACCACAAGATTTGTATTTACACATAAATAAATTGTTTGTTTGATTGATTGAAATATATGTGTATTGTTACGAGCTAGGATTCAATAGGTATATTAAATAGGATTCAAGATTCAAAAATTAAGTATTTTATTTTGGATGACGCAGGCCTCGAGCCTAGTGTGGGACAGTTATCAGAAACAGTGTGCATAGTAAACTGTTTCTTTGCAATGTATAAAACATGTGCTAAACATAGTTAAATCTAGTTTCATAAGTACTTTCGAATAAGTTAATTGGTAAATAAATGTATTTTTATTTTAATTTATTTTTAGGATTCAAGATTAAAATAATTAATGCACGTGAACCGAAATTTCACGCTTTTATTTACTACAACAAGTCCGATGTCTGTTATGTAAACCATGAGTCATCAGTAAAATGAACTGCTGGT
The DNA here is from genome assembly GCA_951640565.1 of Petrophora chlorosata. NCBI lineage: Eukaryota > Metazoa > Arthropoda > Insecta > Lepidoptera > Geometridae > Petrophora > Petrophora chlorosata. Next base: position 6,909,054 of record OX621203.1, on the reverse strand, counting down.
CTTGTCACTCAATTCCATAAAAAAACTACAACACGGCATTAAAATAACTTAAAACTTTACACCCTCTGCAGTGAACATCCGTTTCCTTCTCGGCGACATCAAAAACCATTTTAAAAGGAACATGTAAAGTGCCCCATGCATGCAACTCAACAAGACAAGTGGAGGCTTGCACCGGAAGTTCACTTGCAAACAATATGGCGGCCGGCTACTTCCGCCGGCGAGTTTCCGGTAGCGGAACTCTGTGGGACATTAACTAGTTTTAAAATGCGCAATGTCCTTTTAAAAAAGTCGTTTCAAATACTTTTGATGCATTTTTTATTTGTTGTTCTGCATTTTCCGCAATTTTCCGAGACGAATAGTATCTTATGTCATTTTCCAGGACATAAAATTACGTATCTACCAATTTTCATCAATATCGGTTTAGTAGTTATTTAGTAATAAATTCTTATAAACATTTGCTGTTATATATACTGGCGCAGAGACCCAAAGTGTGTCTTGGCCCCCGATACTAAAGAATGCCACTTCTTTCGATTCAGTGCAATGGAATAGGATAATCTATAATAATTATAAGCATTGTTTCCAACACTACTTGTCTAGCCAAAGCGCAGGTTTTGAAGAATCAATGCCATTGCCAGCAATAGCCATTACTAGTACATTAGACACCATAACTTAGCAAGTAGGAGCAGTTTAGCATAGATTAGCAGAAGCATAAAGGAAACACAGCGATACAGCGTATGCTGCGCCGGATGTGTCCGCGCGGCCATGTTGTCTGCGGCCCCCGCTTCCGCCGGAACTACGCTTGCTACGAAACTCTACGCTGCTGCCGTAGCTCTACGCCGTAGCGCTGCGGAGTCGGAGTGCAAACGCAATGTATAAGCACAGTTTTACAATCCATACAGTTGCGCAACGAATGTGCTTGCGTAGATCAACGGTGGGGATATCGCGGGCAGGCACTTACCATCAGAAACGTTATGCGTGTCTCGTTATTATAGGTTATTTGGCTAAAAACCTGTATGACTACGCTGCTGAGCATGGGCCTCTCCTAATGCACGCCACTGAGCGACTTTCGACTCTTCTCATTAATTGCTGCCAGCTACTTTGCGCAGGTCGTTGCTCCATCTGGCCGGAAGGTTACTACACTACGTTTGCCTAAACGTGGTCTCCACTCCAGAAATCCTTTACCCCATCGGTTATCAGTTCGTGACAGACATGACCACACTTCAGTTTGCTAATTCGGTGAGCTAAGTCGGTTACTTTAGTTCTCTGTCGGATCTTTAGTTAGATATCTTAGTTTTTCGTCGGATCACGTTGCTAGTATAATATTATTATTTCTTTCAAATTCATCTAACTCATAGCGCCTATTTCAAAATATGAAGCGTAGTTTTCCCTTAGATTATTTAGAATTGGACTGGTAATATATTTCCTGGCATGTCACCCACGTTTTTTTTTTCATTATTAAGTGACGAGATATGTAGTTCGATCACCTGATTAGGCGTATTGCTTACGCCTGCCCATAAGTTGCAGAACTAGAGAACCCCCGAGAACTTCGTTTTGCACCAAGACTCATAATGCCCAATAATTTCGCTTGTCTTTTTTGCCTTTTGTTTTTCATGGAACTGAGTGAAGAGGCGAGCACGTTGTTCGCTTGATGATAAGCACCACGCTTGCCTATAACACTGGCAGTGCTACCCAGAGCCTCTGCGTAGAACATTGCATTGCGCTTATCACTCCTGATATTAAGTCTCATATGCCCAGTAATTTCGCTGGCTACAATGTCCTTAAAACCGGAACACATTAATGCTTGAGCACTACTGCTTCGCGACAAAATAAAAAACTGTGACCTACCCATATGGTTCCCGCATACAAGAGACCTACCACGAGTAAACTAATATAATATGGAGTTTTATGAATAAAACTCCCACTGGAATTTGATTAACATTTTATTCATTATCAGTGTCAACACAGGCGTAGTCTATGACGTAGATTCTATAAATACATTTCTAAGCGATCTCCGAGTAGTCATGGTCACCTAATGTTTACCATCGTTTTAAAATTCACACACACATCAGCGACATATAACATTTATTTAATATATTTAATTTGTTTCATTATTTTTAAGCAATGCGTCCGGAGTTTTGATATACGTAGTATTTTATACAATCCTAATCACTACGACGAATACAGGTTACCTCTTACTTTAATTTTGCTGAAATATTATAGTTTATATATATGTGTAGCTAAATAAATATAAAATGAATAAAATTATTGAAATTAAACAAAATTTTAAAAGAGTTTAGTGGTTTAACTATAACATAATTAAAACATTTTGAACGATTGAGAAGTGAGTATATATTAATTAATTATTATCAATAATTAATAATACAAAATAATAATTAATGATTAAATAAAACTATAAAAAACAAAGTATAATAATGTTGGGCGGCATATACATCAAAAGCATAATATACATTTGCTAAGGTTTGAATATATCTCTAAATTATATAATATTTATACTACTATATAATATTTAGATTATTATAATTATTATTTTAATTAACTATTTTACTTGTAATTTATTTTGTCTTCTTCCACTTATACTACAAACTACTGTATAAACTAACTAAAATTTGCAGTAAATACGCTTTACAGTGTGGACGTTTTTATGACACTTTATATATTATATATTATTTATATATTATATTAAATTAGACTTTACACTTATAAACATACACAATATACTAATATGGGTATCTAAGCCTATTTTAAGGTATAATATATTTTTTGTAGCCACTTTAAAAGCAATGTTACAGAATTGGTATTTTGCTTATATATAGACATTTGTAAAGATATTGTCTAGAAAATTGACATATTAATATACCTACGACAACTTAGGTATTTTCAAAATGACAAATTAAAATGCTGTTATATAAACCAATAGGAGTAGGGTTAGGTTAGGGCATTTTCGTCAAATTATTACAATTTGGATGTTAATTATATTGGTAATATTTGTTGTACGTAATTCATTTGTCCAAACCAAACACTTCAAACCCAAACCAAAACACTTTTTAAAACATTTTTTTACTTTTTTTTTTCAAATCCAAACACTTTTTTAAACTAGGTAGGATATATTAATTGACTTAAAATTATTTCTTACATTAAATAATTATTTATATATTTTGCAACAAGTATCTAAAAGGTAACAAAAGCCGTAATTATGTAATATTTACACACATATTATATTGTTAATAAAATTTAAGACGGGGTTATAAACAGAAAAATAAAATTAAGACGAGTGGTCGCCTTAATTATATCCAGCCCCATTTTAAATTATTTGTATTCTTTTAAATATTGGATATTTGTTGTCCAAGTTTTTGGTGTTACATTAATTAAGATAATATTTGTAGGGTTGTTAATTAATTGGTATGGTGAGGTCATCAGCGCTTCTGTACCGCATGCTGTGTTCTCGGGGCCATTGGGTTGCTGCGAACACAAAATTTTAATTAAAATTTAATTGCTCAAATAATATTAATTCACTGGGTCTAATAAATAAATAAGTACGCCCAACGATTGCATACATACACCGGCGCGTAATTAGGTTTCCCTGTGTCATATAATATACCTGTAGTATAATATACTTGTATATTTGGTCCATATACTTGTATATTTGGCAGGGACCAAATATACATGTATACAAGTAAATATTCAACACGTGAACGAAATGCTGGCCTATATTTTTTGAATGGCAATGCTGCCAGCATTTTGGGAACGTTGCCCACTAGTAGTGGTTTATTAGATTAGATTAGTTATTAGTATTTAATTTTTTTGTTTGTGTTTTTTAATTATCTGTGTTTCAGTATACAAGTATATTTGGTCTCTGCCTGGCCTGCCTAGCCTGTATATAGGGAATCAGGACTATGAGTCCAAGGTCCCACAATACCCAGACACGAGACAGAGACACGAGAGTATTTGTGCATTTTTTTACTGAACCAGAAACAATGAATAAGTTTATAGTTTCTTGTGCACACTCAGACACTCAAAAGAAATTTTGACGATTTCGTTTTCCAATACTAAACTATGAGTCCGGTTCATGAAACTGAAACTCATTGATGGGATAGGCCTGTCGAAGGTGTCAAATTGGTTAACCACTTCGACACTCTGGTTGTAGAATTTGATTTCACAGCGATTAATTGCAGTGGTTATTAAGATAAAACGACTCTATTATATTTTATTATTCGCCATACAGCCTAGTTTATTAGTTAGGGTCTCACAAACAAAGCTGTTACTAAGAGGAGTAAATGAATTTTAATTATATTGTCCTCATTTTTTAAACTAGCTGACCCGGCGAACTTCGTGCCGCCGTTTTTTATATTTGCTATTATTTTTTTAAATATTTTTTTGAAGATTTATCTAATTGGTACAGTCGTTTGGAAGTTATGTGCGTACAAACATTTCGGTGATTCATTTTATTTATATTGATTTTAACCTATTGGTCCATGTCAATATACATGTCAATTTACCGACACTTTTGAACGATCTTCTCGAACTTACCTGCTTGTGTTTTCTATATACCATTGCGTGACTGCTAACCTATGGTTACTTTTACGAATTATTCTTTAAAAAAAGCAGACTATACCATCAAATTATGTACAAACAGGTGAAGTTAAATAAAAGCTGTTAAATAAACGGACATCAAAAGATTAAGCATAGCGTATCCCAAAAAAGTCAACGACGGAATCTGAACAGTTTATATTTGTAATTTATTAAGGTACAATATTGGATATAGCAAACCTGCGCTACGTTATATAGCTATAAGCGTATAACTACAAAATGTCATAAATGTAAAAAAGACCCGTTCCACATTCAAAGCAAATTAAAAGAAGCGACAAAAGTGCATTAAACATCAACTATACCTATTTTTGTGACATTTCTTTGGAACAGTGTTCCGTTTGCATGCAATGCTTTTTTTCGAGCGAGACTTTCGGGTATAACGTGCTGAAAGTAATTCAAAAACTAATTAAAATATCTTCACTAACATTCCTGGATTAATTAAAAACTCACATTCCTGTAATGGTAATAAAGTAAGGGATAATCGTGCGAAAGTGCATTTTGGAATTGGAAGATTTTAAAACATTCAAGCGGGCAAGTGTGGCTCAGTGGAAGAACGTGCGACTTTCCATCCGACGCATCCGAGTTCGAACCCGCTGGCCCCGCTTTGTGACAACTGACTTTCTTAAGTTATGTGTGGAAACTGGCATTACTAAGAATTCATCACTAAAATTCAAGGACTGGGCCAGCGTGGCGGATTATGGCCCATACTCTATGAGAGAAGGCCCGTGTCCCAGCAGTGGGAACGTAATGGGCTGATTGTAAGGAAAACATTCAAAAAGAATAATGTATAAATGACTTAATTTTTTTTTGATAGTTGAACATGCTTGGTGCAATAAATGCTTTAATGATTAAACATAATTTTCAGTTAAGTGGTTCATTAAAGTATGGTTAAAATTTTACATTACCTGTATAGTGCATATTGCGGTACATATCGGGACAGTTGCTTGATGCCTGTAACAATTTAACAAAATAAATACAATGTTATTATTAAATAATAATTAATTTATTGGCAAAATGACAAATTTATACATCAAAATATAATTTAATAAGGCATAAGCATAACAGATACAAAACAATAAAAATAATAATAGCATATAATTCCTTACAATGGTTGTACAATGGGCAGTCTTATCCCGTAAGTTAAAAACGTAAGTTATAAACGCAAGCCAATTAACAAATAAAAAAAAATAAAAAAAGGTTAAGTTACGTCATTGTAAGTTTCTTTTTAATGCAACGTTACAATATAATATGCGCAATGTGAGAATTATTCGAATAAAGTACGATGTCAATACAAAAAACCAATTAAACATAAGAATTTCATAATTTTCCTTTATCTATATATGTATATTATATTTATACATATACCTATTTAAAATTTAATCTGCTGTTGTTTCATAAAAACCACCGTCCTTCCAAATTTTGTTAGTCCTTTCTGCTCAAAGGTTGTCTGGAAGAGATAGCTTTGATAGATAAGACCGCTTATTGTTATGCTGACTACTGTGAAATGTACTTGTTTTTCATGTTCCTATTTTTAAGGTTTTCAACAATAAAGTGTTTATCTATATATCTATCTAATTTTATTTTCGAGAATAGGGGATCGGACAATTTTTCAGAAAGTGTTTTATATTAACCACAATTAATATATATAGCCATGAAAAATACTATTTTAATTAAATAACGCTCTAAAAGTACCTCAAACTATATTTAAATATTATGTTTCAAATATTGCCGCGCAAAAGGTCACCTTAAAACGTGTGACGTCATATGTAGGTAGAAAACGACAAACACTTTTAAATAAAACTTGCAAAGACATTTAAATACCTTTTGTGAAGTTTGGGGATGATATTGTACTAATGGAACGAAAAAATTAGTAAAATACATTTTATGAAAGCAAAAACGTAAAATAAAAATAAGCTTGACTCACGGCATTTGCCTACAAATGACGTCATGCACTGTGTTGGTGTTTTGGAACAGATTAAAAATGACAGAATTATTACATATTATTTATTGATTTAAAAAATTATAAATCCTTATTATTTCACAAAAATATTGATTGAATGATCTTTCTGGTTCGACGAACATTCGTTGTAACTACATCTTAGATTTTTTCTCGATTACTGTCCGATCCCCTATTCGTCATAGGAGTTAAATGATTGCTCGGTAGGTAATATTGAGAATAATATTTTGGATTGTCAAATACACTCATACATATTTAATTTATTTGATGATTTGAAATTGTAGGTAGTAATTATATACACTCGAGAGCAATGAATCCGGGTCACTTAAAGAATCCTAAAAATCTCGGAAACTAAAAATGCTAGGTTAATGCAATAAATTGTATTTAATAGACAATGTAATACTCCTTAAATGAAGGTATTAAAACTTCTTAGTTATTGTAAAGTTATATCATAAAAAAATCAAATTTGAAAAAGGGCCACTTTCGAAGATGGAACTACGAAATTACAGCATTTGGTTTTGCTTTTGTTTGTAATCTGTCATTTATGTGGGTACATAAACCATGTTGATAGTGCTCTATATTCATTATTCAAGCTGAAATTATGTCGCTTACGCCTGAAGAATGCACCAGAATACTTACAATGCTGGAAACCGGCCGGAGTCAGCGCGATACAGCCAGGACTGTCGGTGTGTCGCTGTCAACAGTACAAAGAGTTCTCCGACGTTACGAAGAAACTGGTTCTAACCTACGCAGACCAGGAACGGGCAGAACCAGGTGTACCACAGCACGAGAAGACCGATACTTGGTGAACACCATGCTTCGAAATCGCTTTCCCACAGGAACTGAACTCACCAATCAGTTTCGACGCCTCGGAGGAAGTAACCCAAGTGCATGGACAGTAAGACGTCGGCTTGCTGAATCTAACTTAAAACCCCTTAGACCTGCAAACGGCCCTAAACTGGAGCGTGGGCATCGTATTTCGAGACTAAGATATGCCCAGAGCCACGTAAATTGGAGTATTGAAGATTGGTCAAAAGTTATGTTCTCCGACGAATCAAAATTTATGCTCTACAAGCACGATGGAAGACACAGAGTGTATCGAAGACCAGGGGAAAGATTCAAGCAAGCATGCATCGAAGAAAAAGTAGCCTACGGTGGTGGGTCTGTACTTGTGTGGGCCGGAATTTCTTCTGAAAGTCGCACAGAGCTGGTGATCATAGAAAACGGCTCTTTAACTAGCGTAAGATATGTGGAAGAAATCCTCAATGATCACGTTGGTCCATTTATGGTCAATTTAGGTGAGGATGCTATATTTATGCATGACAATGCCCGACCTCATACAGGTAGGATTGTGAATGACTACCTTCAAGAGATGAACATTACTCGTATGGAGTGGCCAGCGCGCAGCCCGGATATCAACCCGATCGAGCATGCTTGGGACGAGCTAGGCAGATGCGTAAAACAACGAAACCCTCCCCCAATCACGCTTCGTGAGCTCAAAATTGCTCTCACAGAGGAATGGGAGAATATTCCCCAAAATCGTATAAGGAACTTGGTGTACAGCATGCCAAACCGCGTAAACGCAGTAATGGAAGCACGAGGAGGCAATACGAAGTATTAAAATTCAAGAAAATCGTAATAAAGTTCAAAAATTTCATGTTTCCTATTTTTGTTTTAAGGAGAGATCAGCAGTTTTTTTCTTTATGTAATTTTGTGTTAATAAAATGTATGGTGACTCATATTTTTTTTACTTTCATTTAAGGAGTATTACATTGTCTATTAAATACAATTTATTGCATTAACCTATCATTTTTAGTTTCCGAGATTTTTAACATTCTTTAAGTGACCCGGATTCATTGCTCTCGAGTGTATATAATTAGTCAAATTACATGATCCGGTGTTTAGGGAGTTACAAATGTATCTAACCTAAGCTACGTTTGATGATGTAAGCCAGATACCATCGTGAGTTATTATCTCGACTCCAACAAGTCGTCTTACCGTCTCTGGACAATTTATAGTTCTCGCTGTGCAGTTAGTATAGCCTTGGAAGCCTAACGGTTGAAGGCAAGCTTTGTTTAACCGCAAATAAGCCTGGCTCTAGGAGCATTTGCTATGGATTATATTGTTGATTTGCATTAACTTAAGCTATGAGTAATTACAAAGTTTAGTAATATGTAAAATGTATTATATTTATATAAGCAGTAACGTAAATAAATAAGAATGAGTATAGTTTCGCGTCATCAGAGAGCAAGTATGTATTGAATTGCAATAATGGTTTTGCTCGTTGATATGAAGAGTGATAACATATTTTTTATTACCCGAATCACACATTTTTAATGTTTTTTAAATATTAGAAAAATGTTTCTCTGTTTAAGCATTTTTAACCGACTTCAAAAAGGAGGAGGTTTACAATTCGACGGTATGGTTTTTTTTTTATGTGTTTGTTACGCGATTACTCCGCCAATTACGAACTGATTTCGATGATTCTTTTTTTGATTGGTAGATCATACTTCAGAGATGGTCCCATATAAATTTTATCGAAATTCATTCAGGAGTTTTTGAAAAAAATAGCTATAACAAAAACCATAAGTTTAATCTTCAAGTCGGTTCTTGTTTTTTTTTTGTAACCGACTTTCTAAAGGTTAAAGGAGGTTCGTATTCGTCTGCTTCACCTGCTTCACCCAGGGTTGACTTCCGGCGAGGGAACTCCTCAACGGTGAATAGTACAGACACAACATTTTGTAAATGGATTTAACCATAATAGCCTGTTCTAAATTCCATCATGACATGGCTGATACACCCAGGATTGACTTCCGGCGAGGGAACTCCTCAACAGAGAATAGGACAGACATGACATTTTTTTGTACATGCATTTAATTGTGATAGCCCGTTTTAAACTTCGTCATGATGTGGCTGCTAGATAATAAAAGCTTGTCTTTAAAAACTTTTTAAATTAATTTAATTAAAACTTGTTTCGCACTAAAAAGGGTAAAATAAATTATTTTTCAAAAAAAACTAAACCGAAAAAATTCGGCCGACAAGTAGGGCGCAGGCATTGCTGTGTTCTGGTTAAAAGGGCATTGTGGTCAGGGGAATTACTGGGCTTTATAAGACAGAACTTATTGTCTCAGGGTGACCAGCGTAGTGTAGCGCCGCGCAAGATTTTGCAAAACAAAGTTCTGGGTGGTGCTGTTATTGTTATGGGCTGGCGTATTGCTTACCATCAGGCAAACGACCAGCTGTCCATTCGGTTACATAAAAAACAAAAAACATTACAGTAACTCAACTAGCTGCACCCGCGGTATCACCCGAGTTTCCTGAGATAAAAAGTAGCCTATTTGTTAATCCAGGGTATAAGCTATCTCCATTTCGAATTTTACTTAAATGCGTCCAGCCGTCGCGGAATGAAAAGGGGACAAACACACTAACACACATACATATAAACTTTCGCATTTATAATATTAATGTGATGTTATTCCGCCTCATTAGGCATAAACCTAATCTCTGAATCAAACTCTCATGCAGCTCCGCAATAAACACGTTGTAACCCGAGTTCGCCTGATTATTCGCTTATTTACTGCCGCTAGTTTGCGCGTTCATTACCAAGATAAGACTTGTTGTAGTGCAACTACGGACAGTAAGGTCCTAGTCTGAACTGCGTCTGAATACACACACATGCAGATGCATAAATACGCACGCAGCATCGAATCTTTTTTTATTATGTTCAATGGACACCCATCAGACGGCCTGAATGGTAAGCAGTTACCGTCGCCTATGGACACTTGCAACACTCAGGGCATTGGCGTGTCTCAAAATTGCACCCGATGTTTCCTAAGAACAAAACTTCCTCACTCATACTACCCTGAAGGTCCGAAAATTTTGCCACGCATCCTGTATAATAATATTACGGCTTGGTGGTAAATCTAGGAACTTCAAGACAATAGCTACGACTACTACAAAATGGTTATTTGTGAAGTTTCCAAATGATACATTTGTTCCTTGTTTATGGCGCTGATGGAAAGTCATAACTTAGGTTATGGCGACGTAAGTTTTATTTATGTTACTGAATGATGAGACGAGCAAGTCGTTCGCCTGATGGTAAGCGTCACGCCTGCCCTTAACAATGCAGTGCCACCCAAAACTTTTATTACTATAAAAAGCACTACGTAGCACTGCATTGCGCTCATCACCCCAAGACATCAGATATTAAGTTTCATATGTCCAGTAATTTCGCTGGCCATAATGCTCTCCGAAACCTAGTATTGCTTGCGCGCTACCACTTGGCGGCAAAATAACTGGCAAAGCTGTGGTACCTACCCAGACGGCCTCCCGCATACGAGAGACCTACCACGAGTAGATAAGTAACCAAAAAGGAGACAGAATTTTTTTTTTAATTAAAATTATTAAAAATTATGTGGTCCAGTTGAAAGAAGGCTAGAAGGAAAAATGGTCTGCGAAACTGTGGGACAAGCTTACTTTCAAAAACTTGGGAAAATTTAGGAGGGAAATTAGCCTGCATAGCTTTAAAAGTGTAACTAACTCGGTCCAATTTTCCCCAAAGTCAAAAACAACGCATTATGCTATGTTTTGTTTCTGGAAACATCAAAATATGCGATGCAAAATTGAAAAATTTACTCAATTGGCTATTATTTCAAATCGTTGGAATTGCTTTAGGAACTTAACTTTTTTAAACTTTAATATATTTTTTATTATTTTTCGTTGAAACTATTACGGTATTTTTTTTTAATTAGTACAAAGTAATCCACAACTACTTGTAGGTACGTCATGGTAATTTGGCGTCTTTAAGGTAGGTAGGAAAATCATAGTTATATGGAATTTAAGGGGTACTATCTGCACCTTTACCTGTATCCCTTGCTTGTTGAAGTTGATATTGGTCCGGACAGTGCGGTGGTGGAGAGGCTGGACTGGTCGCGCGTTGTTGCCAAGAGGTGCCTTCGGAGTGAGCTGCGAACCCTGCATCAGCCGTCGCAGGGCATACATCTGTTGGAGACATTGAGAGTTAGAAAAACAGCAGCTAAGGCCATCCGCGTAATGGGACCAGAAGTCTACAATGCGGCAACGATCACATAAATTAGATCCTGGGAGTCAATGTATCTAGGAAACCAAACAATAAGAAATGTTTCTACAACACCACACAACACAAGGAGTTGCAGTATGGAAGTCCTGTAGGAGTGTCATTGTTGCTCACGGCTTACCTCTTGCTTCGAAATATAAATAGGTTTGTTGAAGATGATCCAGACAGCTGTCTCCCAGCACCCAGGATGTGTCGTCGACCCCTCATAAGTTAGATACTGTTGAGTGTTGGGCAGCAAAGAACTTAAAGGCAAATGTTTGATGGGGAACGAGCTACCTGCAAGAAGCAAAGATATTCGTTAGACATTGCTAAGAACTAAGGAAGAGCGAACGTGGGTCAGTGGGAGCAGGTGCGGCTTTCGATCCGACGCACCCGTTCCAATTCCGCTGGCTCCATACCACTGACTTTCTTAACAGATGTGCGGATATACCTAATACTCGCTCTAAAAATCTAAAAACGTCGTGAGAAAACCGGCACATTCAAAAATTAACCGATATCCGGAATCCATCTTGAGTGATGTGTTTGTTATCTCCTGGTAGCCAAAATATGATGATGATGCTATAATGTGTTGTGCTTAATAAAGTGAAATATAAGATTAATCACCAAAAATCAAGGACATGTGACATCCTCTAACCTGCACTAGGCCAGCGTGGTGGATTATGGCCCATACTCTCTCTATGAAGAAGGAAAACATAGACGTATAAAGCAGTGGATTTTCGGAAATATTTTCTCATAAGAACATTTTGTTTCAGTAATTTAATGCTCAAAAATAAAGAAGTATTTTTAAAGTTACAGCAAAAATATTAAAAAAGGCTGATCAAATTCTAGCAACTAACCATGACAATAATGCAGAAAGAATCGGTCACTTTATTCCCACGGTGAATAATTTACTATTAGCGATCTCCGATACGTTGAATCCGCACAAGTAAACAATGCAAAACCAAACACCTGCTAAATACATGATCTTTTTTAAATGGTAGATATGTGTACAAACCTCTAAATATAACTTTGTTGAATGCGCTGGTAATCAACCTAAGCTCTTTGTTTGTTGGCTCGCCGATCTGTAAAAACACAAATAATTAAACACAGAAAATCCAATGAGCAAATTTACACTTATTAACTCGTTTGACATCTATCTTTCCCCAAAGGTTTGTTTGAAATAAAAGTTAAAATAAAGATTTATGTTTGTACTAGCAGCGCCTCTCGGTTTCACCCGCGGTTTCTCGGGTTATAAAGTAGGTATGTGTTAATCCAGAGAATAAGCTATCTTCATTCCAAATTTCACTAAAATCTGTTCATCCGTTGTGGCTTGAAGAGGGAACAAACACACTACCTTACACACTAACACAAGTGTGTACACACTTTCACATTTATAATATTATAGTGTGACTAGCTGCGCACCGCGGTTTCGCCCGCAATTTCCCGGAATAAAATGTAGTCTATGTGTTAATCCAGGGTATAAGCCATCTCCATTCCGAATTTTACTCAAATCTGTTGCGCCGTTACAGCGTGAAGAAATAACAAACATATTAACACACATAAACACTAACATACTCTTTCGCCTGGACAATGAGACGAAGGATGAAGAAGTCCTTCGATACGTCCGGAAGAGGATAGGGAGGTACCGGAGTTCGCGTGAGGAGCCTATCGTGAGTTTGTCGCAGCTGGAGCAGACCAGGACCACTGATTTCAAGTAATACGCGCTCCAAGTTCCAGCGGAACACGCGAAGATGTTTCTTACCCCGGACTTCTGACCTACAGGGTTAGTCTACCGCCGTTATAGGGAAAGTAGGCAAAAACAATAATTCCTTATGTTTTCTGTAGTAGCGTAATAAAATACTTAGTTATTGTGTCATATCTTTGTATATGTATGTTAGTCTGTAAGGTATTTATTCTATGAGCCTCTGTTAATTTTACTTTGTTGTACTTTAATACTGCCTGAAATAAAAGAATAAATAAATAAATTAAAACTTTCGCATTTATAATATTTGCCCTCACGGCAATCAAGTACTTAAGTGGTCAAGTCAGATGATAAGTGGTTCGTCGTCATCTACAGACACTTGCAATTTGCAACACTCGGAGCATTTCTGATGCGTTGTTTACATTTTAAAACCCTTGTAACCCTACAAACGTGCTTAGGTATTGAACAACTCACTTGGACCATGAGGGAGATGCCAACAACCCCCTGCGACTTGTGCTGCGCCTCAGACATGTTGTGGTAAAGCTCTTTGTTGAATCCATACAGCTGAATCTGGTGACAATAAAATGCGTGTATTGTTTTTTTTTATGGAACTTAGTGATGAGACAAGACTGCCCTTAACAAATTGCAGTGCCACCCAGTAAAACTTTTAATAGCATAAACAGCACAGATATTCATCATCAACATCAGATTTTAAGTCTCATATGCCCAGTAATTTCGCTGGCTACAATGCAATTCAAACCGGAACAAAGTAATGCTTGCTCACTACTGCTCGGCGGTGGAATAACTGGCAAAGCTGTGGTACCTACCCAGAGGGCCTCCCACATACGAGACACCTACCACTAGTTACTCGTATTTAGTTGTTATATGATAGACTAGCAAACTCCAGCGACTTTAGTAGCGCTCGTAGCGTAGCTAGCCTAGCAGTTCGTAAAAGATCATCTAGGTTAAGCAACATTCGCAGCGGTCACAACTAGGATGGGTGACCGTTTGTGTGATATTTATATCTGAGCGCTTTCGTGCTTCGAAGGGCACGTTAAACCCATTGTTGTTAGGACGTAGGCGTAGACGTATGTGTCCCGATTGTTGTTAGGACTGTTGTCATAAACGCTAACGACTGTAGTATTTAGGCCATGTCGGAGGCCTTCGGGTCTATGGTCTAATAATTCCGACACCTGGCGCCTTACTCTGATTTTTTGAACGAATTTTCGTTCCGTCGGATGTAAGGGACAGCGCTATGTAACAGACATAAGAGTGTCTCTTTTAGTCTGCACAAACGAATGAACTTTTGCAATTTAGAGTAGACCCCCTGGGTTTGGCCACATACCCACATGAGAGAAAGAAAGCGACTTTATCGCGTTGACACAAAAAAATATGTGTGTTGTAGGCGTTTGAATGAAGAGTTCATCCATCCATATATATAATTTAAATTGTAGACTACACACAAAAAGGCGTTTGAATGAAGAGTTCATGCACCCATATATATATTTTACATTGTAAACTCTACACAAAACATGACGGATATAAAATTAGATAGATTAAAGGCTATGTCAGCTACCGCGTACAAAATAGGTTTCTATATGCAAATAGCAAGAATAAATCCCGGCACCGCGCACAACGCTCTTCTCTGAATGAGCGTGGAAAATAACGCATTTAAACATCATAAAAATACGAAAATTGTTGTTGTAAATACAATATTTTTTATTTCAGATCGATGCGTCAAGTATTTACAAAGTTATAGAATATTTAAGTTCTGCACGCGACGTCGCGCCAATTTCGTGACGTCATCCGCCTCCTACCCTCACACCCACTGCAAAAACAGTGCGCCACGTACGTTTGTAACGAGCCGAATGAAACGGAGGGAATACTGTGACCTATGAATGTGATCGTTTGGTGTTATTTATTATTAATTTTATTTCATCAAAACCGTTTAGTAGTTTTTGCGGGATCGACTAACAAACATCCATGCATCCTCACATACTTTCGTTTTTTTTTTTATCCTATTCTGTCTCATTGCTGGTCAAAAGTCTCTCCCAGGTGTCTCCAGCCGTCCTTATCCCGCGCCCTCCTTGCACCAACCGACTTGGTATGCATTCAGATCGTCCCTCCATCTCCTTTTTGGCCGGCTTGGGCGCCGTCTTCCATTTTCAGGCACCCATTTCGTTGTGACTTTTGCCCAACGGTTTTGATGCATACGGCTTATGTGACCCATTTGTAATATAAGTGGGAATAGGAAAGGATCTACACGTAGAATACGCTATCGTTCAGTTAATAAAAAAACCAGCCAATTGCGAGTGAGACTCGCGCACGAAGTACCATTATCTATAAAAACGGCAAAAATATCATGTTTGTTGTATGGGAGTCCCCATAAATATTTATTTTATTTTGTTTTTTAGTATTTTTTGTTATGGTGGCAACAGAAATACATCATCTGAGAAAATTTCAACTGTCTATCTATCACGGTTCATGAGATACAGCCAAGTGACAGACGGACAGGCAGACAGACGAACGGACAGCGGAGTCTTAGTAATACGGTCCCGTTTTACCTTTTGGGTACGGAACCCTAACAACCGCAATTCATAAAATACGTGTAAGTGCAAGTTTCAAATATTTCCTTGACATTTTAATTATTTGAAAAGCTGTTACAATCACACTTTAATTATTACTTTTACCTTTGCGATTCTATCGCTGTCGCTACCGCAAGGTCGACAATCAACTGATTGGTTCTTCAAAGAACGTTGAATGGGCTAAGAGATATCGTCCATTTGTAATAAGGTATTTTTCAAATCCTCGCTATTTAGTTGCTTGTACTTAAGTGTCAAAATAGCGAGATATTAAAACAAATTAAAAACGGTATATTAGTGTAACATAAAATTAAAAGATTTTTTGTAACTGTTTGCGAAAGCCGAATTTTTTTTTTTAGCGTAACCTGCTTTGTCAAGTCAACCGCCAGCTCGCAACCTAAACATTTCCACCGATAACAAGTATCGAAATTCACCATTTAATACCACTTTGTTAATTGGCTGAATTACAGGTAATAGCCGATAGGTTTCCATTAATTGAATAGCGTAGACAAAGGAACATTTTAATTAGGTTGAAAAGTCTGTAATGTTGGCGTTATTGTCTATCTTCTTGTAGATTTGATAAGACTGAGATGGGTAAAAGTTAATAGGTAAGTAATATAACAACATTCTGTGAGTATTCAGACATTGACTAAATTCTAATTATCATTACCTACCAGTCTTCCAGGTCGTGACTGAACAAGTATACATTTTATCAAAAAAAAAAACCTACTTCATGTATCTTCGAAGTCCAAGGTCAAATATCAATGAAATTTATACGGGTTCACTTCGTAGCTATACTGAACCCAACGTCAAAAGAATTTTCCAAATCCGTTCATAAATGACGGAGTTCTGAGGTAACAAACATAAAAAAAATACAATCGAACAGAAAACCTTCTCCTTTTTGAAGTTGGTTAAATAAGGCATGTTGAGCAGATCGTTTTTAGAGCTGAGTGACGAGACGAGCACGTTGTTCACCTGATAATAAGCAACACGCCCGTCCATAACAGTTGTAGGGCATAGAACTTTGGTGTGGAAGAAATTGTGCGGCACTGCAAAGCACTAGTCACCCTGAGACAATATGTTACATGTGTTACATATGTTGTAATGCCAAATAATGTCGCTTGATCAGAATTAGTTCGACAGAAGATACAAAAGATATATTATATAGTAGAGCTATATCAGTTTATAAAGCCTAAAGATTTGTTTTCCTAAATTAATCCAATTTGACATACATATAAAATGATAAACATTGTTTGTATAGTTAAAAGAAATCAACAGAAACACACATTAAAATACTAACTCTAATCTACCTATAAAAAAGTCCACCTATTCTGCTATTAATTCATCTAACTCTTAGTTTTCAATAAAGTCTTCTCTCACCTCCCTATGATACAATCTCTCCAAGGACAATCTCGGAATTTTGTGCAATCAGAAGTACAACTATCTCTCATCAACTGCACTACGTGTGCACGTCTAACCAACTGTACAGTCGCAGATACGACTCCACACAACGCATCAACTGGTCACACGTCTGACTAATACCAACCTTAGGAGTTCAGAATCAAATTCTTTATTGCTTCCATAGGTAGTAAAAGGTAATTTGGTAAACGCACTAAGTCATATATGGACCCCGTCGGGCACTGCAACATTAGAAGAGAGGAGGACATTACATTTCAAAGTCAATGGTTGATTATTAGTAATTTTTATTTGTTTTATTTTGTAAATTATATATTATATTATATATCCCTATGTATGCTTAAATCTTTAAAACTACGCAACGGATTTTGATGTGGTTTTTTTAATAGATAGAGTGATTGAAGAGGAAGGTTTATATGTATAATAACCGTGCGAAGCCGGGGCGGGTGGCTAGTATTATCTAAACGAATTTTGCTTTCTCTTATCTGATCTTATCGATATCATAGTATTTACAATATCCTTCGATATTTACAAACTTCCAGCCATTCCTTACGAAAGTTTTCAGGCTCCCTCCAAGTTCGACGTTTATTACCCGCTGTTTTACAAATACAATCATTATCGTTCGTTACGCGTTTATTATAAATTAACACCTCCAAGTTGTGTCGAACCGTAATTATTGGTCTCTATAGAGTGAGTTTGGAACTAAACTTCTCCTTTTGTGCAGGATTGGAAATCTTTGAGCATTTAGCTGGGATTTAGGAGACTTGTTGCAAATAATTTAATTTGCTGATAAGGATTTCGTAATTTGTGTTGTCTAATGCGTTTGGATTATCGTATTTATTAGGCCGTGGTACACTATATCGATGATTGATATCAGACGAACGACGCGACGACTCAACTATGACTTTATCAGAAAATGTGTATAATGCATGGACTAAGGAATAAAAGACTAAGGTACGTACACTTTTTTATACTCACTAAGGTACTAGGTACTGGGATGGCGCAAGCGCCCAAAAGTGAGTCTTGGCCTCCGATAATAACAGTCGCCACTTGGATTGAGTGGCCAAACATAGATCTGATAATCCTACAATATGAGTTCAACTTTGATTGTAGCCATAAACGAAACAAAATAGTAGGGTCCTTGTTAGTTTAATATAAGCCGTAATAAGAGAGTTATACTATAGAGCATGCAACGCTATCTACCGCATTCGAGTCCGGGCCCGGAGTCCCGCTATCCTAACTATGCGGCGGGTCCGACCGCAGTTGCGCTAACTATTCGCTAGTCCCAATGCCGTCTTCAATTCCTAATTAACTAACTTCAATTTCAATTTGCATTTTATTTACAGTTTATGATGGTGAATAATAAGTAAAATGATTTTAATAAAATGAATATTGTACTTACATAGATAGATAGATAGATGAACGCTTTATTGCAAACATTAAATTAAAGACATTACATAAAAACAATTAAAGAAAGTGGGTTGGAGCATTTGAGCTATCTATAGGCCTTTAATGGTCTATAGGTTGTCCAATTGCTTCTCCTTGTAAGTAGTTAGTTTAGTTTTAGTAAGTAGAGTGTAGAGATGTTTTCAGTAAATAAGGCATTCGCCCGTTAAAAAAAATTATTAAAGAAAGTGTTACAATGGGCGGCCTTATCGCTAAAAGCGATCTCTTCCAGGCAACCTTTGGATGGAGAGGAATTATCAAAATGTGTAAAGAAGATACAAACTTAATGATTATGATTAGTCGAAATGGTTACTTTTGAATTTTGTAATATTTTAAAGATTTATATTTGAAGATTTTAAATAATTAGGAAGTAGAAATATGATATTGCTTGGGCAGGGATCGAACCTGCATCTTCGCAATACCGTCCCGAAGCCTTAACCACTGGGCCACCGAGCCTACTGCTCGAGCAACCAAATTTCTTCTATCCTTCTTATATCGTCTTACGGACACGATTATTTAAAAT
This sequence comes from Petrophora chlorosata, assembly GCA_951640565.1. Classification (NCBI taxonomy): domain Eukaryota; kingdom Metazoa; phylum Arthropoda; class Insecta; order Lepidoptera; family Geometridae; genus Petrophora; species Petrophora chlorosata. The sequence continues at coordinate 6,889,746 of OX621203.1, read as the reverse complement.
CTTCAGATTTTCGCCTAGCATGCGCTTGTTAGAAATGACATTTTTGACATGACGTTTTTAATGACTTTATGACATGACGTTTCCGACTTGATGTTTTTGACATGTTTGACGTTTGACACTTGGTGACCGATTGTGAACTACATAATATTTCTTATCAAAAGTAAGACTCTTTATGGTAATTGTACCAGAATAAAAGTAATTTGGTGTGCAAACACTATTAAAAATGAGAATACAATTTGCTATTTTAATAATTTTTACGACTATTTCGTTTAATGATTATTTTGAAAGTTGATAATCTATTGTTTGAAATGGGAAAGTTCTAAACTAGAATTTATCTGTTTGCATTGGTATGATGTTTAAACTGTTGTGGTAAATGAATTTATGGTTTGTAATACTGATAACTTTAGAGATAATGTTTTAATGGTATTATTTTTATATTATAAGTTTGTGCTCTGACTTCGTAGTACATGATGGTTTTTTACTGTTTTTGTTTAACAACTCGATGTGTATCGATAGAATATTAAAACTATAACGTAAAATATAAATATAGTTTGTAATACTAATTACATAAGGATATTATGTCTGATAAGTATTATTTTTTATAGGAAGTCTGTGTCTTGACATAGTGGTAGGTTATAGTACTTTGCTGATGATGATCTATTTGACTTGATTTATGTTCATAGAATATTTAAACTACTGTGTAAAATAAGATTATAATTTGTAATACTAGTTGTATAAGGATAATTTGTTTAAAATAATGTCTTTAAAGACTTCGCTGATGTCTCATGATTGGTAGATTTGGAAATCGGGTCATGTTTTTCTATAAGCGATCTGGAGGTATTAAAAGGTTTCTATAAAAAGCGAAGGATTTCCTAAAATCAGTGCAGTAGTTTTTCACTGGGAGCTCGCGAACAAAGCTAAGTACCATTTACTTTGACTGCTAATTTTGTTGTTATTATTCTGTGTAATTCTGTGCAATATTCTATGAGTTTCTTGCTTGTCATGTTGTTAGTATGTGCTTGAATTATATACTGATGGTGAATAATTCATGTACTATGTTTCCAATCGTATTTTATTCTGTAAAGCCCATTTATCTGGCAGTTACCAGATTATGTAGCAAATGTACGTACTGTGAAATATTAGAACATGTACATTTCGCATATGTAATAAATTGTGTTTGTTGATAATGTAATATGATGGAAAATATTTAAATGTATAAATGATAACTTTGGAAATGGTATTTTGAGTAATTTATTTGCATAAAAGTAATAAATTCTATTTTGTCGATGAGTATTTTCTATATTTTATTTCTAACTACCCACTTCTTCCTGACTTAACAAATCATTTTGGTTAATTGAGCTAGGTAGGTAAATCCTCTTGATAAATTAGCAATATCTATATTTAGTAGAGTCACCCCGTTTCTAATCAATATCAAAAAAAGAGTTATATTTGTTTTACCATTTAAAAAAACCGACTATCCAATAAAACTATATACGTTGATTCACAAAAACCAGTTCTCTTTTGTAGCCACTGTAGTTGTCTCGATTTCGAAAACCAAAAGCCCGTTTATTTTAACCTTCCTTTCCTAAATTTGACGCACTGGACCTGGCAACACAAATGATATCATAAAAAATATATTATAGTATTGGCTTCCCACTCACCTCTCCAGGAAACGTATGGTGATCAATCTGATGCTCTGACCCCCTGTTATCCTCCATGCCGTAGTGGAAGTAGATCTCTTCGAACTGGTATCGGTACGAGAGCGGACCCCCGCTGATGTTGACCTGGTGCTTGGAATCTTTTTCCACGCGGAAGACCAGGGACTGACCCGTGTTTTGGAGAACGCCGCTGACCTGCGAAAAAAATAATTAAATAGGCACAAAAATTGATTTTTAAACGTCATATATACACTTAAAATACGTTAAAAACTGAACTTAAAATTTCTTGACTTTGAAAAAAGAAAAGGTAAGCGTGTCTACCCATTTCTTTCCCATACTCAAATTGAAGTCCGGGCCCAGAAAAGAAATGCGAAAACTGACTCTACCAGTGCTTCGGAAATGCAGACTGCTAGAGAAAATAGCACCAAGAAACTTTATGGAGATGTCTTTTTCAACTCTTTTAAAATGTCTCAAAATATAACAATGTAGTATAAATTAATATTAACAATATGTTAAACAAGAAGTGCGAGTGAGATGTCCCATTGTCATAGTATACGTAACAGAAAAATATGAATAATATATGAATAGGTATATATGTAGATGCAGTAGGAGTTAGAGTGACTAGACCAGACCAGCACCCGTTCACGAGTAAGCCTTGTGGACCAGCCTTCATCGTATAAACTCGTACATACATAACACATATACATAAATATATCCTGCTTTCTCATCATCATCAGCCCATCACGTTCCCACTGCTGGGACACGGGCCTTTTCTCATAGAGAGAGTATGGGCCATAATCCACCACGCTGGCCCAGTGCGGGTTGGTGGATGTAACATATCATTAATTGTAATGTAATTAATTCTTGGACATGCCGGTTTCCTCACGATGTTTTCCTTCACCGTTTTTAGAGCGAGTATTAAATCCGCACATAACTTAAGTCAGTGGTGCGGGGCCAGTGGAATTCGAACTCGGGTGCGTCGTATCAAAAGTCGCACGTGCTCCCACTGAGCTTCACTCGCTTACGTTCGTGCGTTCTATTTAAACAAAATATTCAATGGTATCTCACGTTAACAGCTCTAGAACTAACTCGGGCAGCACTCCCACCTTATCTACGTTGTAGATGGGACATAGTGTCTAGATGAGGCAAGATATATCCTTTTTTGTAAAAAAAACAGGTATACCGAAAAAAAATGAAAATATATAATATGATAATGTTAGTAATTATTGAGAAAGTTAGTTAGTTTCTAACTAATTTTCTCAAGTTAAGTTAAGCTAAGTTATTTTCTAATTAATAATAATTAATTTTATAACAAAAAAAACCGACTTCGATTCTGATGTATCTTTGAAGTCCAAGGACGAATATCGATGAAATTTATATGGGACCACTTCGTAGCTATACTGAAACCAACAAATTTTCAAATCGGTTTATAAATGAAGAAGTTCAGGAATAGCAAACATAAAAAATGCAATCAAATTGAGAACCTCCTCCTTTTTTAAAGTCAGTTAAAACATGCAGGACATTTCCAGCTTCTTTGAGCCACGTTCCACCGCTGTTCGCGTGTCCGACCGCAGTATGTCATCTTCAAGCGCATAAGTTGCCAGGCTTTAATCAAGGCGCGGTCATTGATTGATAGGATCAGCCCCCGCTGAAACCACTAATTTTACCCAACATACCCTGGCTGGTAGTTATAGCTGGTGGTTCGTCGCTTTGTAGTGGTTTTTCAATTCATTAAGGGATCAGTGGACACTGATTTATTGTCCGTGCGTTATTGTTAATGCCTATTTACTAGACGTTTAGTCTTTTTTTACCATCACCACGTTTTTATTAAGTCACTGACTTGTTTTTCTGTCTGTCTGTCTGTCTGTCGTTCCGGGTGGAATCTTGCAACTCAAATTTCGAGCACTTCCCGATAAGCTATCCGAAACTTTCAGGGTAGCTCACAACTCGATGACAATACATTCTAAATCAATTTATTAACATGCAATGCAGACTTTTTTCATATTTAATATGTCGGCAAACAATGTAAGTGGTTACCGTCGCTTATGGACACCTGCAGCACCAGAGGCATTGCTGATGCGATGCTGGCTTAAGGACTCTATTAATTCCCCTTAATCTCAAAAGGCGCATAGAACCGTGGTACAATACAATACAATACAATAACACTTTATTGCATACCACAAACATAATTACATGAACAAAATAGAAATCTTAACTAGGGTAATACAATTGGCGGTCTTATCGCGTGCAATTTCTTACAGACAACCTTTGGATGGATTGGACAAATGTTAAAAGAATAGACAGTGGTGCACAGCAAATAATTAATATAAACGATAATAAAATAAAAAAATCATATATAACTAAAATAATATATTATTAACGACAAATACTTACATATTACATACTATAATTATTCATATAACTACTTATACTCGTACTTACTATACAATACATAAAATAAATAATATAAATATTTATATATAAATAAGAAACTGTGTGTAGCAGTTTTAGTGCAGAGAGGAAAGGTAATGGGCTTTTACCATTCTTTTAAAAATATTAATTGTTTTTGCATGCCTTATATCAACCGGCAGCGCGTTCCATAATCGGACCGCTTGTACAGAAAACGATTTATCCGAGAACTGTGTCGAATGCACAGGAGTCTTTAATAGAAGAGTTTCTAAGGAACGTAAGGAACGGGGATTAGAGAGGTGCAAGAATTCAAAACGCTCCTTGAGATAGGACGGGGTAGCAGGAAAAAACAGGATAGTGTAAAGGAGGGAGAGAATATGTGTATTCCAGCGAAGGCGAATTGGTAGCCATTTCAATTTATTGCGAAATTCGGACACATGATCATATTTTTTAAACCAAATATGAACCTGATGCAGAAATTCTGTGGACGTTCGAGTTTATCAAGCTGTTCCTCGGTTAAATCCAGATAGCTGGCGTCAGCATAATCGAGAATTGGGAGTAAAAGAGATTGGGCAAGTGCAGTTTTGGTGGTGATTGGAAGAAAATTGCGTATTCTACGTAGTGATCCAGCGGAGGCGAATAGTTTTCGGCTGACTTCTGTCAACTGAGGTCTCCATGAAAGTTGCCTGTCGATGTATATGCCGAGGTTTTTGACTGTTTCACTTATTGTAATAACAGTTCCGTCGAAAATTACCTGTGGCAGACGAAACCAATCAATTTTAGATATCATCCTGGAACTACCGATGACAATGATCTGAGTCTTCGCAGGGTTAAGGCTAAGACCATATGACTTGCTCCAATTCAGGATGTGTCGTAAGTCAGAGTTGGTGCAATTAATGGCTTCAGGTAATTGATCCGGACGTGCGTGCCTATAGATTTGAAGATCATCTGCATAGAGGTGGTAGGATGAAGAGAGTTCATGAATTGAATTAATAAATAAAGTAAAAAGAAGAGGAGATAGCACGCCACCTTGACGAACACCGGCAGTCGTATTACACCAGGATGAAAATGTATCATCAATGCGAATACGTTGCCGGCGACCATACAAGTAACTATGAAACCAGTCAATCACCGTAGGAGATATGTTAAGAGAGCGAAGGAGTTCTAGTAGGATGTCGAAGTCAACGTTGTTAAAAGCATTGCTAAAGTCAAGCAACGACAGAATAGTTACATTTCCATTGGCCATGCTATACCGAATATCGTCTGTAATTTTAATTAAAGCTGATACAGTACTATGACCGGGACGGAAGCCGGATTGGAAGGGATTTAGGAGGTTATTTTTATTAAGGAAGTAGCTAAGTTGCTGGTGGATAAGGCGTTCGAGGACTTTAGAGTGGTATTTACTAGATTATTTTTTAATCTGTCACTTTCTTGTTTATAGAGTGCCGGGACGAGCAGGTCGTTCGCCTGATGGCAAGCAACACTCCAGCCTTCAAGATGAAACAACACCACGAACATTGTTGCAAAATCTTTCGCGGCACTGCACTGCGCTCATCACCTAGTCTCAGAATCATAATGCCCAGTAATTTCACTGGCTGCAAAATGTACGCGCTGAAAACCAGTGTTGTGGATTCTTCATAACATTATGCTGAGCGCAGACCTTTTTTGACTGCACTGTGCACGGCAGCGGTCTCCATACACATGCTGTAACTGCTTGCTTAAGTTGTTGTATTCTGTCCTCTTGCACATGTGTATGTGCGTTGTGTGTTGTGTGTACTTTGGTCAAAATAAATTGTTTCTTTCTTTCTAAAGAGTTACCTCTTCACGCTGCAACGGCTTAATGAATTTGGATGAAATTTTGAATAGAGATAGCTTATACGATGCATTAATACATAGGATACTTTTCTCCCGAAAAATCGAACAGTTCCCGACGGAACCACTATAAACCGGATTGTAGTGAAGCCGCGCAGCGAAGCTAGTTTTTTCATAAAACGTGTTACAGATTAATAATATTAATTATTCTCATATGTTATCTATGGCCTGTTCTTAGCTTATCTGTTACTAATACTCATTCATTCTTTCGAATCATCCATCTAACATCCATCTCTGTGTCCGCTTGCTATATTAAAAATAAAAGTTATTTACCAGTGCCAAATTGTTTTTAGTCATAAATTTAGTATTAATCACTAATAAAACGACTGAACAAACGACGATCTACACAGAGAAACGTGATAGATCATATAATTGTCTCTCTCTTTCTTCCCCTTCCTCTCTGTCTTCCCCTCTCTCCCTCAACCGTCTCATTCCCCTCTATCACCTCTCTCTCCCCTCTCCCCTCTGTTGCCCTTCTGTCCCCCTTCTCTGCCCTCTCTATCCTTCTCTCTTCCTCTCTACCCCTCTATCCTCTTCTCTTTCCTCCTCCCCCCTCTCTAATTTCTGATGTTTATTTAAAGCCGCAAAGCTTTTGGCTAGTCACTCTTTTAAAAGCTCTTTTCCCTAGAAATAACCCGTAAGTCCACCCCGGTACTGTAACCGACGTTATCTACACATAACGTTTGTTCCATGTACCTACCATTTGGTTTATGTGACTTTTGTTCAGACATAAGAGTAACTTATCTGTATTAGTCCTTAAATGTTTAATGGGGTTTTAAAATAAATTTTGAACTACAGAAAGACAGCTTTATGGGGATTTCTATACAAATAGCAAATGAATTGCGGCCTATTGTTTCATTCTCCAGATGTGCAGGACGACGCAACGAATAGAAAATAGAATAAATTTTGAACTACAGAAAGACAGCTTTATGGGGATTTCTATACAAATAGCAAATGAATTGCAGCCTATTGTTTCATTCTCTAAATGTGCAGGACGACGCAACGAATAGAAAATAGAATAGTGATACTTATATTACTTTAACAGATGGTACAAGCAGTTGTAGGATAATGTTTTGTAATCCATAGTATTTTGTTAATGGCCTCGTAGGAACAAAGCGAGTCATAGTCAAAAGACGTGAGAATACATTTTTATAGAGGTCCCATCCCTAATGGGCAGGGTTGCTATTGTTTCCGCTTGTAATGTTTCGTCTATAATAAACCGACAGCCGCGAGCAGGCACGAGGCCGTCATGTATGAGAACTTTCGAAAAAGTTAGTTTACCGTTAGAATTCGAAAAATAGGCCGCAACCCCGGCAAGTGGGAAGGGAGTCAGGATTGGGACGGGTCAGCGGGAAGAGGTCTGAACACGGTCGCAAGTTCAGAATCTTCTAGGCGGTGAGATTTTCTTTTTGTTAAATATCGTCGCGAGTGAACAGATGCGCTACTTATTTTTATCAGTGAAGTAATAAATAGATGCAGTGTTTGATTTATGTAGAGCCAGTGATAAAATGGGAGTATTTTTAATATATTAATATTTATATTATATTTAGGGAAGCTAACGTATTTTATTAAGTTTTCAGTTTAGCGATACATCGAACAACGGCTTCGCTTCGACTACGTTGACTTTCTTTATATATATTAGTGTTAGCTAGGGGTCTATTTACTCCTTCCAGGTTATGAAATTAGCAGCCGGGAGTGTCAACGTTTTGTCCTTTTATTTCAAGGGTAGGTATTACAGTTATTATCTTAGGGATATTAATAGGGGAGTGATATTGTGATTGTATGCATGTATGGGAAAGTGTTCATTTCAAACGTCACAAAATTTATTACTTTAGCTAGGATACTTTAATCTCTCTATTCTAATAATTGAATGAAACTTTCCATAATCATAAATATTTAAATCAACACAACTAAAGTTCGTCAATTTTATTAGATATTTGCAAACAGATATTACTACATAATAAGACTATTGTTGGAGATTTATTTAAGGAGTTGAAGCACTTTAATTTTTCATTGTTGGAGTTTATATTTATTTTGGATCATAAATAATGTGTTACCATGAAAGTATACAGTCGTACTGAACGAGATATAAGACAGCATCATATAACATAACATAATAAGGATTAATTGTTGGCGTTTTATTCAAGGATTTGGAGTATTTTAATATCATTGTTGGAGTTTATATATATTTCGGATTGTAAAATACTGTATTACTATTAATACATGGATACACAAAGGAATTATACAATCATATTGAACGAGATATAAAGATACACGCGTACATACATCTCACAACATCAAATATCAGAAACTATTACATAACAAGGATTCTTGTTGGAGATTTATTCGGACTCTTATTGGAGATTCAAGATTCATATAAGAATTTAAAAATTTAATTAAAAATAAATAAAAAAAATTACTCACATGCACTAGATAACTCACTCGACGGTGACAAGATGTCGGCAGTAACCTATAACACGAAGAGACCAAGATCGGACGCTTGTTGAACTCTCGGCCAACAGGGGGGGAGAGCTAGCCAGGAAAACTCAGAGTCTAGTTTAGATCTAGAGTTCACACTGCCACACAGCAGCTGCTGAATGCGCGACCTATCTAGACTCGACACACACACTAGGTACACACACTACAAGAAGGACCATAACATTCCTTAGGGTTAGTTCGAGTCGTCTGGAATTGTATGGTCATAAATTAGAATAGGGTCAAATAATAACTTAATATAAAACAACAATCAAAAAATGAATGTCTGAAATGTATGACTAACTATGAGCGAAGAATGAATCTGTGATCGGTAAAAGTGTGAGGGTTTGTGAGTTAAGTTCATTAGAGGCGCGGTAGGTCGAACTTACGATGGATTCTGTTTGGTTATTGGAGTAAGGTGCTAGGATGGATGGGAGCCTTACGTTATTCAAGTCGCTTAGGGTTCCTATTTATAGATCCTAAAAGATCTAAACTCCTCTCCCCCGTTTCTGTTTCCTTTAGATGTAGCCGCCGCTGACGAACGTGTACTTTTATGTAAAGTGTTTTCTTTAATTACCAATATTATTTTAAGTAACACAGTCTTTTATTTCATAAATTTATTCAACCTTGTATTACATACTTAATTCTATTCATAATAAATGTATATATTGTATATAAAGTAATGGGGAAATATGGCCATGAAGAAAGAAAAGGACGCGGCTGGCAGTAGCTGTTTCCTGAATTCTCAGCTGAGTTGCATGATTTAAGTCTTTCTAAATTTGATGTTCATTTGTTTTCTTATTTCACTGAATTTATTTGGTTTCTTGTTTGAATGTGGTTGTTTTTAGTTACAGCTCTATTACTCGAGCATATAATCTGAATTATGATTACGATTCTTTTAATTAATATGTTTTATACGATTCATTATTACTGCTGTTATTTTATGACGATGGTTCTTTTATTTATAGATTTCTATGAGTATTAGAAAAGTACTATTTTCTTAAACTTATTCTAGTTGATTAAACTTATTAAATTGCACAACGAAAAATTTACACAACGTAAAGGGTCCATAATATTATAAATTCTAGACGATCACAATTGGCCAAAGTTGTAAAATATCGTGAGATTAATTAAATGTCTTGACATCTATGTAGGCGTAGTTACTTTTAGCACAAATCATAGATAGTTTTAGCTAGGGATCTTTCACAGTGATGCCGTGACCGCAGGATTAATGCGTCATTAAAAATTGAATCATTTTGATTCAATTACGCATATAAGAACTTGAGTTACTATGGAGGTTAGTAATATAGAAAACCGTTAACGTAATTTTGATGGCTTTGCATTTTTAGAATTTGAATTACGTTTTAGATACGTAGAAATTTATTTAGGTAGTTTTATTTAATTTTAATTATTGAAATCAAGATTAACTTAAATTGGTATTTTATTTTTATAATGTTTTTATTAAGATAATTAACATGGTAAGAGGTTTATTTTATTTTAGTAATCAAATGCCAATAATAAGTAAAAAGATGAATAGTTGGATAGTAATTCAGATAAATACTTGATTAAATAGATGACAAAATGAGTAGAATAAGAATAAGAAGAAATTTATTTGCTAGATTATATTATATATTGGTAGGTACATATTGTTAGTATTCTTTGATAGTAGGTATTCACTTATTCATGCTTGCATGTGATGTGCTAGACAGGTATTAGAAATGTCTTGTAGAATAGATATTTGTGTCCTGTAAGAGCGCGTGCCATATTGAATTATTGTTATACATGCAAGTTTTGCATTATTACTCACTTCCCATATTCCTTATTACAGTATTTTATCGTTGGGTTAACATTTTAAATTACTTCAAATAATATATAAACAAAAATAAAGTAATTACAACTTATTTTAATACTATTGGTTTTATGTTAAATGTTGTCTTTTCATGCTAGTTATTGATAGATTAGTGATACTCATTGTTAGATAGATAACAGAGATGAAATATGCAAGCTTTTGTTAGAAAGTATTAATTTAGTTCTTCGACAAAGATACAGTAAGCTACACATGTTATGAAAAAAAATATATAGGTCAGGTAAAAGTTAGCCGAGGGTCAATATGTTAAGGCGTGTTTATAGAAAAAATTGTTAGGCCGGGAGATATTTTTTGTACTGCAGAGTAGTAGTGACTTTAACATGTGGTTTAAAAAAAAAATAGTTCAGAGAAGTTTCATCATAAGAGGTTAGGGATAAAAAAAAAGGGTCGTTTGTTTTTATAGTTGTTGTCATTAAATTGGTGGTTAAAGATTAAATGATATCAAATAAAGTGTAGTACTATTATATATTACGCAATTGTTGTTTCTAATTGAGCATTTAATGTGTCGGTAGAATTTAGACATTTTCTAAACTTTAGGCTAGAGTTGAAATCTTTTATGAACATTGTAGCATTCTAGATTCTAAGTGATACATTTTTTTAACAATAAGTACATGTTTTGAACTATAGCGTACGATGAATAGAGATAAATTTATTAAATTGAAACATTAACGAAACTGATGTTAAAAAAAAAAAATATCTATCTTTACTATTATAAAAATGGAACTGAGTCAATTCCGTGCATTGAGGATGTTTCGAGGAGCCAACTGGGATCGACTATGTAGTGGGTACTGAACATGATTCTAAGATTTTTAGAATTTTTTGTCTCTTTGATTGTTTGTGTGTGTGTGTGTTTGTTACCGATAGACTCGAAAACTGCCGAACTGATCTTAATGAGATTTTCAATGTTTGATAGCCTACTTCTTAACAGGAAATCTGGTGTATGTCTCATTGCGCTAAGACGTCGCAGTGTTGAGGTGACTTTACAAAAGCGTACGAAATCATGCAGGAAAGCGGATTCTTGCAATTTTACTTCCGTAACTGTTAGCTAATTTCGAGTGGTTTACGCGAGCGAAGTCACGAGCAAAATCTAGTAACTGCATATTTTCGTCTAAGCACTTAACATCCTATTGTAATGGTAATGTTATAAATGCGAGGGTTTGTGATGGATAGCGATGATGCAGCCAAAGATGGAGCGCATGGTTCTATAGGATGACAAGAGTTGAATGGCTGCTCAGATCCGTCTCTCTGATGGTTCACTGAACATCAAGCCTGAAACATGATTAGTACGCGTGACAGCTTTGTTCGGTGGATGGTATACATAGTCCTATATAACTATTCCTTTCCTGTTATTGTTAATATTATAATTACGAAAGGTTGTGTGTATGGATGGATGTTTGTTACTTAAAAAAAAAGGGGACTACTGAACGGATTTTGATGAAATTTAATATTTAGGTACTTGTGTCCCGGAAAAGAACGGCCTAGTGCTTGTTTCTTCAAACCGTGGGTGAAACTGCGGAATACAGCGCTAGCCTAGTCCTATCCTATTAACATTGTAAATGCGAAGGTTTCTTACTATGGATGTATGGATGTTTGTTACCCAGTCACGCATTAACTACTGGACGGATGTTGATGAGTTTTGGTGTATGGGTGCTTTAGGTCCTTAAAGAGACATGGACTAGTTTTATCCTGGGAAACCGCGAGAAAACCAGCGAGGCACAGCTGGTAATATTATAAATTAGAAAGTAGGTTTGTAAGTGTTTGTTACTTCTTCGTACTGTAACGGTTCAGCGGATTTGGATGAAGTTCGGAATGGAGATGGCCTATGTCTTGTGGATGTGGATGTGATAACACATGGCATTTTGTATTGAAAAACCGCGAGTGAAATCACAGGGCACAGCTAGTAGAATAGCGATGTGATATGGAGACGCGGTTGTATTACTACATTAAAAATAACAGACTTTTAATTTTAAACTTTGTTTGCTTATTGTAAATGTCCCAATTTTGTTTGAAATAATTACATTATTGTTACAGCGGAATTCGAAAATCATAATGTTTAAATAGAGATGCTTCATGTAAATAGGGGCACACTATAGGATACTATGTTTAAATTGGTTGCATTATTTTCTTATATTATATACCACATTAGGAAATTGTATAATCTCTTGATGGTAATTTGTCTTTATATTATATAGTACTTACACATCGTTAAAATAGATTATAAGTTTGTAGTTTTTATTTGGAAGGATTTTAGATAGAGCGTTGGTTAATTATCTAGGTGATTAGCTGAATTATTTACTTGAATACGGCTTAATTAATATTTATAGGTCAACAGGGCTCATAATCATTTGATCTCAAATGATTTTCATTACATACAACAAAAAAAAAAATGTTAAAGGTCATCATAATATGTTGCCATTACTATAACTTATGATGAAAATACGCGGTATGGAGTTTACTTATTAAAATAGAATTTGTTATAAAGGTTATAATCAAAATCATTAAGATAGATTACAGAGAGTATTTACTTTTGTTGCTGCTGTCACTTGGAGACCACAAAAATAATACTTCATTTTGGATAGCAGAATATTTTATAATAATCAATAGGTATTAGTAAATAGTTGTAATTGAAGAAAGACAATATAAAATATATTATTTGTACACATGTCCTTTTGGTACTTAGCTATTAAAGTTAAATGTTGGAGTGTGATTAATACAATTTGAATTATGTTACTAAATAGGTACTTGAGTTTTCCTTTTTAGAACATAATAATCTGACTAAAGTCGAAGGGGTGATGTGTAAGCGAAGTTATGTATATCGACTGAAATGTGCATTCTTATTGGACAGATTTTTATAATAAGTTTAATAATTGTTATAATAGTTTATATTTTATTTTTATCAGTTAAAAAAAAAATACCCTTTCTAAACTCTAAGGGGTGATTTGTAACCAAAATGTGGTATATTGAACAAAAATTGTTCGATAATTTATAATAGAGCTAAATGTGATTTTGTCCGGGTATTCCATTTTAGAAAATTGAAACCCGCCCAAACTCAAAGGGGTGATCTGTAACCGACGTTATCTACACATAACGTTTGTTCCATGTACCTACCATTTGGTTTATGTGACTTTTGTTCAGACATAAGAGTAACTTATCTGTATTAGTCCTTAAATGTTTAATGGGGTTTTAAAATAAATTTTGAACTACAGAAAGACAGCTTTATGGGGATTTCTATACAAATAGCAAATGAATTGCGGCCTATTGTTTCATTCTCCAGATGTGCAGGACGACGCAACGAATAGAAAATAGAATAAATTTTGAACTACAGAAAGACAGCTTTATGGGGATTTCTATACAAATAGCAAATGAATTGCAGCCTATTGTTTCATTCTCTAAATGTGCAGGACGACGCAACGAATAGAAAATAGAATAGTGATACTTATATTACTTTAACAGATGGTACAAGCAGTTGTAGGATAATGTTTTGTAATCCATAGTATTTTGTTAATGGCCTCGTAGGAACAAAGCGAGTCATAGTCAAAAGACGTGAGAATACATTTTTATAGAGGTCCCATCCCTAATGGGCAGGGTTGCTATTGTTTCCGCTTGTAATGTTTCGTCTATAATAAACCGACAGCCGCGAGCAGGCACGAGGCCGTCATGTATGAGAACTTTCGAAAAAGTTAGTTTACCGTTAGAATTCGAAAAATAGGCCGCAACCCCGGCAAGTGGGAAGGGAGTCAGGATTGGGACGGGTCAGCGGGAAGAGGTCTGAACACGGTCGCAAGTTCAGAATCTTCTAGGCGGTGAGATTTTCTTTTTGTTAAATATCGTCGCGAGTGAACAGATGCGCTACTTATTTTTATCAGTGAAGTAATAAATAGATGCAGTGTTTGATTTATGTAGAGCCAGTGATAAAATGGGAGTATTTTTAATATATTAATATTTATATTATATTTAGGGAAGCTAACGTATTTTATTAAGTTTTCAGTTTAGCGATACATCGAACAACGGCTTCGCTTCGACTACGTTGACTTTCTTTATATATATTAGTGTTAGCTAGGGGTCTATTTACTCCTTCCAGGTTATGAAATTAGCAGCCGGGAGTGTCAACGTTTTGTCCTTTTATTTCAAGGGTAGGTATTACAGTTATTATCTTAGGGATATTAATAGGGGAGTGATATTGTGATTGTATGCATGTATGGGAAAGTGTTCATTTCAAACGTCACAAAATTTATTACTTTAGCTAGGATACTTTAATCTCTCTATTCTAATAATTGAATGAAACTTTCCATAATCATAAATATTTAAATCAACACAACTAAAGTTCGTCAATTTTATTAGATATTTGCAAACAGATATTACTACATAATAAGACTATTGTTGGAGATTTATTTAAGGAGTTGAAGCACTTTAATTTTTCATTGTTGGAGTTTATATTTATTTTGGATCATAAATAATGTGTTACCATGAAAGTATACAGTCGTACTGAACGAGATATAAGACAGCATCATATAACATAACATAATAAGGATTAATTGTTGGCGTTTTATTCAAGGATTTGGAGTATTTTAATATCATTGTTGGAGTTTATATATATTTCGGATTGTAAAATACTGTATTACTATTAATACATGGATACACAAAGGAATTATACAATCATATTGAACGAGATATAAAGATACACGCGTACATACATCTCACAACATCAAATATCAGAAACTATTACATAACAAGGATTCTTGTTGGAGATTTATTCGGACTCTTATTGGAGATTCAAGATTCATATAAGAATTTAAAAATTTAATTAAAAATAAATAAAAAAAATTACTCACATGCACTAGATAACTCACTCGACGGTGACAAGATGTCGGCAGTAACCTATAACACGAAGAGACCAAGATCGGACGCTTGTTGAACTCTCGGCCAACAGGGGGGGAGAGCTAGCCAGGAAAACTCAGAGTCTAGTTTAGATCTAGAGTTCACACTGCCACACAGCAGCTGCTGAATGCGCGACCTATCTAGACTCGACACACACACTAGGTACACACACTACAAGAAGGACCATAACATTCCTTAGGGTTAGTTCGAGTCGTCTGGAATTGTATGGTCATAAATTAGAATAGGGTCAAATAATAACTTAATATAAAACAACAATCAAAAAATGAATGTCTGAAATGTATGACTAACTATGAGCGAAGAATGAATCTGTGATCGGTAAAAGTGTGAGGGTTTGTGAGTTAAGTTCATTAGAGGCGCGGTAGGTCGAACTTACGATGGATTCTGTTTGGTTATTGGAGTAAGGTGCTAGGATGGATGGGAGCCTTACGTTATTCAAGTCGCTTAGGGTTCCTATTTATAGATCCTAAAAGATCTAAACTCCTCTCCCCCGTTTCTGTTTCCTTTAGATGTAGCCGCCGCTGACGAACGTGTACTTTTATGTAAAGTGTTTTCTTTAATTACCAATATTATTTTAAGTAACACAGTCTTTTATTTCATAAATTTATTCAACCTTGTATTACATACTTAATTCTATTCATAATAAATGTATATATTGTATATAAAGTAATGGGGAAATATGGCCATGAAGAAAGAAAAGGACGCGGCTGGCAGTAGCTGTTTCCTGAATTCTCAGCTGAGTTGCATGATTTAAGTCTTTCTAAATTTGATGTTCATTTGTTTTCTTATTTCACTGAATTTATTTGGTTTCTTGTTTGAATGTGGTTGTTTTTAGTTACAGCTCTATTACTCGAGCATATAATCTGAATTATGATTACGATTCTTTTAATTAATATGTTTTATACGATTCATTATTACTGCTGTTATTTTATGACGATGGTTCTTTTATTTATAGATTTCTATGAGTATTAGAAATGTACTATTTTCTTAAACTTATTCTAGTTGATTAAACTTATTAAATTGCACAACGAAAAATTTACACAACGTAAAGGGTCCATAATATTATAAATTCTAGACGATCACAATTGGCCAAAGTTGTAAAATATCGTGAGATTAATTAAATGTCTTGACATCTATGTAGGCGTAGTTACTTTTAGCACAAATCATAGATAGTTTTAGCTAGGGATCTTCCACAGTACTGCAAAAACGGCCGATGTCTGCGCGATAGCGTATCACAGTATACATTACCATGCATTACCGCTGCATGTAATTCACTCTAAATGAATAATTCCACGTGCACCGGTTACAATATTCATTACATGTACATAGGTATGTGTACATGCTGTACATATGTATTTGTTCCGGGGATTTGAATTTCATTGTTTATTTATTTGCTTCATCCAGGTAATGGATAGTCGATGCGGTAATTCAGTTGTGCCTCCAGTTCAGTCAGCCTCAGTGGTGCCCAACCAGGGCAGGTTGGCTCAAATCTCATACACCACTAAGGTTGCCGGTTCGATTCTTATGAAAGGACAAATGTTAGTGCTTAGAAAAAAGTGCACCATTTCTTTCAGTGTCTTTCAGTGGGTGTTGTGGGACGATGGTTCTCGAAGTTCCTGGATCCCTAGATACAAAGAATCCTAATAACGGGTCAGAATCTGAATGAGATCGTAGCTCGTACTTATAAAAAAAAATGTTAATAGATTTATATGAGTGGTTGCTTGAATTTATATCAGATAATTATGACATGAGGGCTTCAACCGATCTTCTTGATCTCTTGAAGCCCCCTCTGATCAGGGGCTTTACGGTATGCCTAGTTGGAACCCGTATGGAATTTAAGCGTAATTCAATATAATAACATAATTCATTAATAAATAAAAAAATCCAACAGGCAAATGCATTTACTACTGAAAACAATTCTACACTCTAAAACCACCAAGGTGAAGCAATTGGACAACCCACAGACCATTAAAGGCCTTAGAATAATAAATCATACATTAATTTGAAAAAAATCGTACATTAATTAATTCTTGTATATATATTTAGTTTAATTTACACATATAATAAGTCACTTATTTCAATTATATTTAGAATTTAATTATGTTTGTTTTGTCGATATAGCTGTGGTCTCCAGTAATTGAAGGAGCACATAGTAAAAACTTAAATTAGCATTAAAGTCTAGCATGTAAGTGTGTATCCGTAGATCCTATTATAAATAAACGGGGCAATGCTGACAGCATCTTCGGTACAGCATTTGGAGCATTTGGGCTAATAATAAAATACAATAACACTTTATTTGACACCAAATAAAGAAACAATATAAAAACGTGAGCGAGTGTGGCTTAGTGGGAGTACGTAACATGATTTTCAATCCGACGCACCTGAGTTTGAATCCCGCTGGCCTCGCACCACTGACTTTCTTAAGTTGTGTGCGGATTTAACACTCGCTCTAAAAAAACGGTAAACGAAAACATCGTGGGGAAACCGGCATGTCCAAGAATTTATCACAAAAATTCAAGGATAAGTGACATCCACCAACCCGCATTGGGCTAGCGTGGTGGATTATGGCCCATACTCTCTCTAAGAGGGAAGGCCCGAGTCCCAGCAATGGAAACGTGATGGGCTGATGATGATTGCCATTTGTCTTATTGAGAATAAACTTCTTTAAACCTAAACCTAGATTTCGCAATTCATTTTGGAAGTTAGTTTTAATTTTAGTGTGTTGTAGTTTTTGATAATAAAAACATATATGAAAAGTATTTGGTTTTCCATGAAAGATAGACGTAGCAAACAGCTTACATGCTCGTAGGCTGTGTTTGTTAAGTACATACGAACGAATAGATAAAATACATACCAGCATTTCATTTCCTATGCTGCAGGAATTCAGTTCAACCAAATTATCTAGAGACGGCGAGGTCGAGTCGAAATGTTTGTAAAGCGAGCATATTTTGTATTCCGGTCAAGGGTAGAACGGACGCAGGGCAGAGGTAGATTGGGGGTTCAAGCCCTTTCAACAGTTCGTATAAATTAGCGACAAAATCATTTATATACAAGTTTAAGTAATACATCTATATATACATATGTATATATATAATGTTATAAAGGCGAATGTTTGTATGTATGGATGTATGGATGTTTGTTACTCTTTCACGCAAAAACTACGAACCGATTTTGATGAAATTTGGTATGTAGGTACTTTAGGAATAGCACATAGGCTACTATTTATCGCGGAAAACCACGGCCGGAACCGGGGGGCGCAGCTAGTATTACATATAGCTATTGCCCTTGAACGATACACAGAAGGCACGGTTCACCGATGCTCGGTAGTACGAAAAAAATAATAGCCGATACAGAGGCTTCTAGATGGTTAAGGTATGTGTTTTCAAGTGTTTTAACAACTGCAATGGTTTTTATTATATTTTTTATTCTATTTATTTATTTTATTTATAATATAGGAATTGAAGTACATATAAAGTCTTGTGCGACACTGCGTTTGCGATTGTCACCCTAAAAAATATTTATCTCCACTCATATATTCAACCGCCAAGCAGTAGTGGGCAACCATGATTGTTCCGGTTTGAAGGGCACTGTATCATGAAAAATGACTAGACTTTAAGAAACTTAAGAGCTGGTGTCTCAGGGTGACGAACGCAGTCCAGTGCCACGTAAGACTATTAAAGTAAATTTCTGAATGACGCTTAACTGTAAATGCTTACCATCAAGGAAACGACTTGCTCGTCTCGTCACTTACTTTTATTAAAAGACTAGCTGCGCCGCGCGGTTTTACCCACGTAGAATTTGTTTTATAGTTGCTTCATCAGGAACTGTTCGTTTTTACGGGATAATAAGTATCCTATGTGTTAATACACCGTATGAGCTATCTCTATTTCAAAATTCATCCACATCCATTAAGGCATGAAGAGGTAACATATATTGGGCATTAGAGACTTAATATCTGAAGTCTTTTTTATACATTATAAGCTTGCGTTTGACTAGTGGTCACCTGATGGTAAGCGACGATGCGGTCGACGATGTAGCACGCTTGCCAAGATAGTACCTGTTCACTCGAGATTTGAATTTTCCTTGATTATAAGTATCGGGAAAGATTGACTCCGGCAGGGAGTTCCACTCGTTAGCGGTGCGCATAATGAAAGTAGAAGCTAAGCGCTTGCGCTGTCTTGAGGTGATGACCGCAATACAGAGCTACGCAGTGCTTTTTATTGTATTAAAAGTTCGAGGTGAAACTTCCAATTGTTATGGGCAGGCGTGGCGCTTACCATCAGGCGAACAAATTGCTCGTCTCATCATTCAGTTCCATAAAAAAACACTATAACGCCACACAAACACACTTATATAAACTTTCGCATTAATAATATTATAGTGGGATAGACTTGCTATACTCCCGAGATTTCAGTTCTGATTACGCCCTCGGATAAAATCTAGCCCCAGGCAGACATCCTTAGTAATAATTCAGTCTTTTCAGCTTTCCCTAAGCTGATTGTAGCTAATCATTTAATGCAATAGTTGAATTTGTGCTTCTGGTATTACAAATTTAGCTTTGTTTGTAAAATGTAGGTCAGTTACAATTCTGGCTAACACGTTTAAATAAATCTAAAGTAATGGACTAGGTACTTAATAGGCGCTGTTTTTCAAAGAACATTCCACTTAGAATTTTCGTCTCTTTTTTATGTAACTGAATGACAAGACGAGCTGGTCGTTCGCCTGATGGTAAGCAAAACGCCAGCCCATAACATTAACAGAACACCCAGAACTTTGTTTTGCAAAATCCGCGGCGTTGCAATGCGCTCGTCACCCTGAGACAATTAGCTATTGAGTCTCATAATGCCCAGTAATTTCTCTGGCTACAATGCCCTTCAAACCGGAACACAGTAATACTTGCGCGCTATTGCTTGGCGGTTGAATAACTGTTAAAGCAGTGGTACCCACCAGACGGCCTCTCGCATAAGAGAAACCTACCACCAGTAAAGCTCTTCACAATCACAACACTGAATTGCAATTACATCCCATTTGGCCAAAAACTTCTTTACTCAGTCACTTATGTAACAGCTAACTAAATTATGCAGTCCCACTCCGGCGATGCAGCGCGACGCAGCGCTAATCCTATGCTAAAACATGGTAAGCTAACTGCGATAGCTCAGAGATTGTGCGCTTTTATAGCGTTACATGGAAGCGATAAACACAAAATCGCGAGGCGGAAAAACTGGACAGGTTTTTTAACCAAGTTTAAAAAAAGGAGAAGGTTCTCAATTGTCGTCATTCAGTTATATAAAAAAAGGTATCTTCTTTCTACGATACACAAATAAGTACACTGTTTTAGTATGAAAGTTTTCGTGAATTTGATTCATTATAAATATGGACACCGCGATCTCACATTGTGGGGTCATCCCCAGAATCCGGAAAACCAAAATATAAAGGTATTCTATTTAATAAGCTTTATCGCGGTCTACGGTGACTGGGTGGAATCGCCATTGGAGGATCCGCTACGGACCCTTGGGACCATACCTTATGCTTATCGAACTGTATGTCCCTCAGCCAGGGGTCGAAGAGCAGCTTGTCTGGCTCCACGTTGACAGGGCTCTGCCGCCGGCCCTTGTTGCACATGCTCCATTGCGGGTTGATTAGACCCCAGAAGCCAGGACCTGATGACACAAACAGGCATTATTTTAGTGTGGAATAATTATTGTTATTATTTTCATTTTTAAAGTGGCTTGCGTTTGACCACTATCTCACTTGATGGTAAGCGACGACGTCGATGACTCTTGCCAAGAATACCTTTACAGTAGTACCTGTTCGGTGGTCGACGATGTAGCACGCTTGCCAAGATAGTACCTGTTCACTCGAGACTTGAAGATTCCTAGATTGTAGCTATCGGGAAAGACGGACTCTGGCAGGGAGTGTCATTAAATTAATCTTATATTGGACTAGCTGCGCCCCGCGGTTTCACCCGTAGTTTCCCGAGACAAAAAGCCTATGTGTTCATCCGGGGTAAAACCTATCTCCGTTCTGAATTTCACTCAAATCCTTTAAGCTCTTACACTGTGAAGAAGTAACAAACACATATCTATAAGCGATAAGACCGCCCATTGTACTACCCTAGTTATAAGGTTTATCTGTAATCTATTTTTTATGTTACTGGTATACAATAAAGAGTATTTTTACGTACAAACTTTCTCATTTGTAATATTAGTGTGATAGTGTGATATGATAAAAAAAATGAGGGTAACAACAAATAAAAAGTCAAAAATCAAAAGATGTTTATTAAACAGGCACAAAAAAGCACTTTTAAACGTCATATACACATAATGTTGAAAATTGTATCTTAAAACATCATAAAACATCAAAAAGGTAAACATGTCTAGGTACTCATTTCTATCATCATCATCATCAACAGCCCGTATCAGTCCCGATCTTCGGCTCTCCTCATGTAATTACTGCCAGCTACTTTGCGCAGGTCGTTGCTCCATCTACCCGGAGGGCGTCCTACACTACGTTTGCCTAAACGTGGTCTCCACTCTAGAACCCGTTTAACCCATCGGTTATCGGTTCTTCGACAAATGTGGCCGGCTCATTGCTTATTTCAGCTTACTTATTCTTTGAGCTATGTCTGTCACTCTGGTTCTTTGCCGAATCACTTCGTTTCGAATCCGATCCTTTAAAGAAACTCAGAGCATAGCTAGTTTCATAGCTCGCTGAGCGACTTTGAGCTTGTGGACCAGCCTCACCGTTAGTGGCGTTTCGGCTCAGTAGGTCATTACTGGTATGACGCACTGGTCGAAGACTTTGGTCTTCAGGCATTGTGGGATAGGCGACGAGAAGACTTGTCGAAGTTTCCCAAATGCTGCCCAGCACAACTGAATCCTCATTTCTATCCCATACTCAAATTGAAGTCCGGGCCCAGAAAAGAAATGCGAATACTGACTCTACCAGTGCTTCGGAAATGCTCCCGCTAGAGAAGATAGCTCCAAGAAACTCTGCGGGGATGTCTCTCTTTTTAAATCTTTTAAAATGTCTAAAAATATAACACTAAGCAATGAGGTATAAATTAATCTTAACGTAACTTAATGTCAAACTAGAACTTCTAGTGAGATGTCCCATGTTTTGAAATTCTTATCTGTTTGTCTGTATAGTTGTTCCGGCATCACACAAGAACTGGTATGGGAAATTTACCCTTAGTCAAAGGTTGGGATGTCACATGTCCTTGAATTTTTGTGATAAATTCTTGGACAAGCCGGTTTTTCACGATATTTTTTTTCACCGTTTTTAGAGCGAGTGTTAAATCCGCACGTAACATAAGAAAGTTAGTGGTGCGGGATTCGAACTCGGGTGCGTTGGATCGAAACTCGCACGTGCTTCCACTGAGCCACAATCGCTGAATGATATTTATACAGTAAAATTCATAAACACCAAGATTTAGATTTAAACCCATGACCATCATCATTACATCGTTTCAACACCGAACTTAATGGCGCAGATAGCATCTAACGACCACCGCCACTCATATTTTCCATAGGACAGTATGACAGTTATGAATTTAGTTAAAAACTTTGAACTTCGTTTTTGTGGCTTCTTATTCTTGGCCGTTATTTCGCCCGATGTTAAGAGACGACGTGGCCGAAAATGGAGTACATAGATCTATAGGAAGAAGGCAGTTAAGCGACTGCTCAGGCCCTTAACCTTGATGGTTCACTTAACATGATGGTACTCGAAACAATTCTGGGTCGAACAGCTTGGCTTTGTTCGGTAAATAGGTGGTGGTGAAACTCAAGTTAATATATTAACTTTTCCTTCTTTATATATTTATGAAAATATAATGCATGTTCGCAAAAACATCCAAAAATTCAAAGTAAATAGTGACCATCATAACATAAACACTAGAAATAAGGATAGGATTGTTGTACCTAGGTATAGACTGACTAAAACGAATAAGTCCTTTATGGGCAACTGCGTACGTTTTTATAATAAAATTCCAAAATGTATAACGGAGCTCACAGAAAGTAAATTAAAATTACGCGTCTGCAAAGTAACCAACTGGTACATAAGAAACATAACATTGTAAAACCCCAAAAAATTGTAACAAAATCTCTAAAAAAAAATGCCCCCAGTTTCTTGCTGTATCTTCTGAGTAGTGGTTCTTTTTCCGATACGGTGGTAGAGTCATTGTGATAATTTGATATATGATTTGAACGTCAAAGTGCGTTGTGATGCCAAAATGATTAAAGAGATTTTGATTTTGATTTTGATATTTTGACTCTTTTAGGTAGGTAGTTTTCTTACAACACTCTTTTTTATTAATGATAGGCTTGAGTTTAACCCTTATCTAACCTGTTGTTAAGTGACGATGCGATCGAAGATGTAGCACGCTTGCCTAGAAAAATCCTGTTCACTCTCGTCTTAAAGACACCCAAATCATAGCTATCCGGAAACACAGATGCCGGCAGAGAGTTTCCTTACCGTTCGCATTATAAAGATCAAAGTACGGCGCTTGGTGCGAGCAGGAGGGATGTCAATCATAAATTAATGACGGCTTGCCATACGTCTGGTCATCCGATGATGGAATGGGGATGGCGGAATAGTAATGGGGATATAGTAGACTAGCTACGCCCTACGGTTTCACCCGCGGTTTCCCGGGATAAAAAATAGCCTAGGTCATTTTCCAGGGCATAAAGAACCTACATATCAAATTTCATCAAAATCCGTTTAGTAGTTTTTGCGTAATTTAGTAACAAACATCCGTCCATCCATCCATCCTCAAAAACTTTCGCATTTATTATATTTGTGGAATATATCCAA
This sequence comes from Petrophora chlorosata, assembly GCA_951640565.1. Taxonomy (NCBI): domain Eukaryota; kingdom Metazoa; phylum Arthropoda; class Insecta; order Lepidoptera; family Geometridae; genus Petrophora; species Petrophora chlorosata. The sequence goes on along the minus strand of OX621203.1, from coordinate 6,865,758 downwards.
TAACTCCTAATTGGACCTATTAGGAACTACCCACCTAATTCTAAACGGTGACAAACCAAAATGGCGGGTCGTGACGTCACTCGGATGGAAAATGCTATTCAGTATCACACAGTTCCTCTATATCGGAATGAATAGAAATTCGGGACACCGCAAAATTTGGTCATCATAGTGTATTGAATCGTGCGTAATGTGGCGGTAGGGTGACCCCACGTTACGGTGTATCTCCAGAGTCTTAGCTTTACTCATACGATTTATACCCAAATAGACTATCAAATGTACCCTTCAACTAGCTATTCATTTGTTTTTTGAACTTTGCCAAACTGGGATTTGTTGTATGGACAAATTTCGGTGGAAAAATTACGCTTGTACCGAATGATGAATGATGTTTTTAACGAATTTAGATAATACATGTTAATTTAGATAATTTAGATAATATATTAAAACGAGCAGTTATTATCATGTAAATAAGTGGCCGATAATGGCCCGCCCTGCCCCGTGACATTCTCTCACCGTTCCGCCAGAAGTAGACGAAGAGGGTCTGCCCTCTTCGTCTTCTGAGAGGCGCACCGAGTAGCGGAGCAGCCACCTGCCAGTTTTCCGGGGGTAGAAGCCTCCAAGCGTTTATGCCAGGCTACAAGGGACCACCCCGAGACGCGCTTCTACCACTCCTTCAGGGGGAGGTGGAAGATATACTGATAATAATGACAAATGGTGAAGCAAATAAGAATAGATTTCTACATCATGGCGCTCTACTATAGTTTGTGGAACCTTCATCACTGTCTCATAGGTACACTGTGCTTTCATAGTCGTGACGACGGATATCATTACTGGAGTACATCATTACCAGTCGTTGCTTGACATTACTGTAATATTTTTTAAATAATTCACACTTGATTGATTTGAGGGAACTATGTGGTAAAGAGCATAAATCAAAATAGTTCAGTGAAGCCAATTGGGATTCGAAGTGCGTCGGGTTGGTTCAAAAGTCAGTCCAGTTACTGATCGGCCACAGGGTAACTAACTCTTATATACATTTTGTACTAGCTTAATTTCCCAATTTAATCTCACTATAATATTATAAATGCGAAAGTTTGTTTGGAAATGAATTTGTTACTTCTTTACGCTGTAACGGCGAAAAAAAACGAACTTGATAAAACGAATTTGAGCGAAATTAGTAGGTTATACCCTGGATTAACACATAGGCTTTTTATCCCTGGATACCGGGGGCAAAACCGCGAGGTGCAGCTATATTTCAATACGTGTGCATCACCCTCACATTTTACGAAATCCTTACAACGCTCAACTCTTTCTTTCCAAGCACGTACTTTTTACAAGAATCCATAATAGATTAAAAAATAACTAAACACCACGTTTAAGACTTCAAATTTAAAAAAGAATATACTGAACGGATTTTGATGATATGGTACATTAGATCATAGGAAAGGACAAAGAATACTTTTATCCTCGAACTATATACGAATATTATCCTCGCGGTTATAACTTGTTCAGTTAGTATTTTATAAATAGGTTGGCAGCTTAAAATAATAATAGTTTCACTACCATTAGAATTTATTGATAGTTTTAATGCCTACCTCAGTGAAGTACAATTGTGTTATCAATCATCCTTAATGTCGAGGTGGATTCGATATCCACTCTGTGAAGTCCAGACTGTGTGATATTGTGGCTTTAACCATTATATTCCTTTCATGAAATGAAAGAGGTTTTTTTATTGAAGAGCATATTTTGTTGGTAGAGCAAAGCTTTTTGTTCAATTTTAAATATTACCTTTACTATATGTATTAATCCTGTAGAATTAATGGGATGGCGGGGAAGTTGAATGAGAGAAAATATAATTAAGTCCTATATAGGTATAACTTGCGTACTTTTTTACTGGTGGTAGGTTTCTCGTATGCGAGAGGCCGTCTGGACAGGTACCACCGCTTTGCCAGTTATTCAGCCGCCAAGCAGTAGTGCGCAAGCATTACTGTGTTCCGGTTTGAAGGGCATTGTAGCCAGCAAAATTACCTGATGGTAAGCAATACGCCAGCCCATAACAATAACAGCACCACCCAGAAGTTTGTTTTGCAAAATCCTGCGCGGCACTGCACTGCGCTCGTCACCCTGAGACAATTAGCTGTTGAGTCTCATAATGCCCAGTTATTTCGCTGGCTACAATGCCCTCCTACCATTGACAGTAATTTGTAAAATAACAGCCTCACTTGAAGCAAAGAATACCTAATAGTACCTTGAAGTGCAGACAAATAAGTATAGATGTATATTCATAGTCATAGAAGACAAAGACGCATGGAACATTCCGCTTCTGCCAAGTAGCCAACTGGCACTAAAGAAAAATCATAATATTGTCAAAAACAAACATATTGTAACAAAAGTTCTAAAAACATGACCCCTCAGCTTCTTGCCGTATCTTCTGGTTAGTGATAAAGAACTTTTGAACTTTGAACTAACCAGTGAGTCCTGAACACTATTAATCTCAGAGACTCCATTCAAACCTATGGCTACTCTTTGTGTAGTCTTGCCATTATTGTATGGTCAAGAGCACCAAACGGTGATCAAGTTAAATTAACCGAAGAAATCTTCGCAGGGTTAAAGTACCAAGTTCGGTCGGTTGGGTCTCGTACAATGATACGCGTGGGCGCGCACTATCATTAAGATTGTATCAGAGATCATTACGAGGTTGGACTATAAATAGTAGGGGCACTGCTTTAGCGGGAAGTGGAGCAAGAGATAGGTAAGGAAGAGGATTAAATTTGTAAGGATGAAACAGGTACGACTTGTAAGGGTGGATGAATAGGCAATTTTTGGGTTCATTCGAGTCATAGAAATGGAGAATGTGTACCTAGTATGTTCATTTATGCAAGTTTTGGCAGCTTTTTCTACTAATATTAATAAGTTTTTTTTGTTGAAAAATATATTTTCAAGACAAGCTTTTAACAAATTCGTAATCGGTACCGCAAGCAGATTAAAATGAACCCAAACACTAGTAGTTTATTATCCGTCAAGTAGTTCCATTGCCCACCTTCCATCTCCATCATCAGATCAGCTGGCTGTCACCATAATTGTCATTGAACTTTGACAAGTATGCAAAATTTCAACTTCGTAGGACAAGAGGAAGTGGTTCTGATTCAGCTTGAAGGTTCCACCCGAACAAACATAGTTACATAAATAGAGATGTGATTAAAGTAGAGATGGTAAGGGAGCGTGGCGCATGTCACCGCGACCAGTCAAAATTCACCATGTCGCGTGAAAATCAAATCAGTCGCAAACATCCACTTTACCGAGCAAGCAGACTTTGGATAAATGTCCTTACTGTCTATATGATGTCAGTTCGTCATTATAAGGGTTGTATGTCGTCGTTTTTTGGGTGCAAGGGTTTGGTCGTTGTCGTCGTTTTCAGGTGACAAGAATGGTAAATAGCTTTATGATATTACGATATTATACTTTATTATGAGGTGAGTACAAGTGTTTTGATATGAAAGTATGTGGAGAGAAACGCGGAAATCAGGCGATGGTATAAAATAAATGTATATAAATATATTTTACTAGCTCCGCCCCGCGGTTTGACCCGACGTTTCCGGCTATAAAAAGTAGCCTATGTCCTTTTCCAGGACCTACAATACTTACATATCAAATTTCATTAAAATCCGATTAGTGGTTTTTGCGAGGATGGATGGATGGATGTTTGTTTCTCACAAACATCCATCCATCCATCCTCATAAATTTTCGCAAAGCAAAGCATTTATAATATATGTAGGAATCAAGATTTTAAACCATCATGATATTCATGATATGGTTCAAGCTTTCTATTCTTTCTTTCTTTCTTTCCATATAACTCGCGCCAAACTTTATGGCAGCAGATCGTTGCACTACGTGATCTGTGCAGTAGCGAGATACAAAATCGTATTAAGTATTTACTGGTGGTAGGTTACTCGTATGCGAGAGGCCATCTGGGTGGGAACCACCGCTTTACTAGTTATTCAGCCGCGAAGCAGTAGTGCGCAAGCATTACTGTATTCCGGTTTGAAGGGCATTGTAGCCAGCGAAATTACTGGGCATTATGAGACTCAACAGCTAATTGTCTCAAGGTGACGAGAGCAGTGCAGCGCCGCGCAGGATTTTGCAAAATAAAGTTCTGGTGGTGTTGTTATTGTTATGGGCTGGCGTATTGCTTACCATCAGGCAAACGATCGGCTCGTCTTAACATTCAGTTACATAAAAAAAGTTATCGGCCATAGATTTCGGTGCTAGCATGTGGTGCCAGCTATAAACCTATCTATTGCTCATATTGTTTCATTCTTATTATCACTATCACTACATAGTAAAAACAAAGTCGCTTTCTCTGTCCCTATATCCCTATGTATGCTTAAATCTTTAAAACTACGCAACGGATTTTGATGCAGTTTTTTTAATAGATAGAGTGATTGAAGAGGAAAGTTTATATGTATAATAACCGTGCGAAGCCGGGGCAGGTCGCTAGTATTTTTATAAAGCATTAATGAATGCTGAAGGAAGTGCTATGCCCAATTAAGCTATTTTAGCTCCATTGGGCAGAACTGCGATCGTATTTTTCTTTCCGAAAAACCTTGTTCAAGTTATTTTATTCCAGAATTTGTATCATTTAATTCTGTTTTCAGCAGCTGTTGAGTACCTCGATACCATTTTCTTTTCGTCTTTAAAAGATTTTTTTTTTAGATTCGACAAAAGTGGAAATCATTATCGACGTGTCTGTTGGCCGATACTATAATGCGAAGGAATACCAGCTCGTTGCAAATAGATTCAGAATATTGAAGACAAAACATTCAAAGTAAGTTACTCATATGTATGCAAGCTACATCACACCAGTGCGAAAAAAATCCAGGATAAAAAGTATACGTTAGGACGTAGGATACTTTTTATCCTGGATTTTTTTACCTGATTAGGTACTTACAAAATTTCATTAAAATCCGTTCAGTAAATCTTGCGTGATAGAATAACAATATCCATACATAAATCATTACAAATTTTCGCAATTAGGTACTTAAAATATTAGCAGGTTAGGATAAATTCTAAGCTGAAGTAATTATTTACTACGAAGCGTTTTGCTTGCACATCGTATCATTATGCATACCACTAACGAGGTCCCTGCCGGATTCCATATATATCCCGATAGACTCGGAGTAAGCAATTAGAGTGAACAGGTTTCTTCTAGGCAAGCGTGTACCATCTTCTATTAACAACTATTACCAAAGTATATGTGTACATACCTGAAATCCCATCGTATGTCCACCATTCTTCCCAGCTACCGGAGATATCTGAAAAAAAACACTCGTTAGAAATGTCAACATTATTTTATTTGGGTGGGTGTCTCGTATAGAAGCCGTCTGGGTGCTACTGCGCCAGTTATTCTGCCGCCAAGAAGTACAGTGGTGCGCAAGTAATAAGTCAAAGTCAAATATCATTTATTAAAGGCTAAAAAGTGCACTTTTAAAGGTCATAAACACATGATACAAATATAATATGTTAAAAATTGTAACTTATGTTAACATGACTTTGAAAAAAGGTAAGTATGTTTACCCATTTCTTTCCTATACTCAAATTGAAGTCTGAGTGCTGAAAAGAAATGCGAAAACTGACTCTACCAGTGCTTCGGAAATACGCCCGGTAGAGAAGATAGCACCAAGAAACTCTGCGGGGATGTCTTTTTTCAGAACAATTACGTATAAATTAGAATTAACAGAATGTCAAACAAGAAATGTGAGTGAGATGTCCCATAGTCATAGTATCAGTAACAGAAAAGTGTAAATAAAATATAAGTAGGTGTGACAGTAGCAGTAGGAGTGACTAGAACAGACCCGTCCCCGCAAGTAGCACCCGTTCACGAGTATGACTTGTGGACCAGCCATCACCCCCTTCAACCATATTGGAGGGAAGGGAGCGACCCGACACACAGAGCCGCCGCATTGACAACTGCTTTGTCAGTTATACTACCACCAAGCAGTAGTGCGCAAGTATTACTGTGTTCTGGTTTGAAGGGCATTGTAACCAGCGAAATTACTTAGGACTCATGTGACTTAAGAGCTAATTGTCTCAAGGTGACGAGCGCAATGTAGTGCTGCGCACGATTTTGCAAGCTGCAACAGGGCAGGCGTTTTCCTCACCAATAAGTGAAAGACTTGCTCATCTCATTACTCAATTCCATAAATATATCTATAAGACCTGATAAATCTGAATTCCTTAATACATACACATATAATTTTGCTTTTGGGTTCTGATACCCGTTGGTTTATAATAGTTATGTTTTGTAATTTAACATATATGATGATTTCACTGATTCAGCACCGGCCTAATGTAAACAAGGTATGAAATACGGCTGGAATGGAAAAAAAGAAAGAAAGAAAAACCATTTATTTCACAGCCACAAAGAAATAAATGAATAAGCTTTTTGTTGAAAAATATATTTTTCGAAATAAGCTTTTAAAATGAGCCCAAACAGTCCAAACAATAATAGTTTACGATTATCCGTCAAAGAGTTCCATTGCCCACCTTCCGTCTCCATCATCAGATCAGCTGGCTGGGTCAAATCTTGCAAGCTGAATCAGAACCACTTCATCTTATTCTACGGAGTTGAAATTTTGCATACTTGTCAAAGTTGGATGATAATGCAATATTATGGTAACAGCCAGCTTATCTGATGATGGAAACGGAAGTTGGCAATGGAACTCCTTAATGGATAATCGTAAAAAACCAGTGTTGGGCTCATTTTAATCTGCTCGCGATTCCGATTTCGAATTTAGCGAATATTGTTTAGCTCACGTTTACTTAGTTATGTTCCTAACTGTGAATATGGATTCCTATATACTAACTATATTTAAAGCATTTTACGGAGGAGACTAGTGTCCCACGACACAGGGAATCCTAGTGTGGGAACTAGTGGACTTTAAATAACTTAATTATTATTCCTACCCTATTTGTAAACCTTAGAATAAGTTTCCGAGTATACTAATATTAAGTTTTTTGTACCAACATTTCTAAATGAATAAACAAATTATTATTATTATTATTATTAATTTGATAAACACTAGTTTTGAAAAATCTATTTTTCAACAAAAATCTTTTTATCTTTAGTTAGGGGACTTAGAATAAAAAGATACGTATGGCTTGATTTATCTTCCTTTAACACTTTTTGCTTGTTTAAATTAGGCCTTACCTTTGACGGTAACACATAACAGCGTCAGTATGAATAGCGAGCATTGGTGCATCGTGCCGATGCGACGGTCGTCACGCCGCCACCGGCTGCCGCATCGGGATCACTGTTCCTGTAACAAATAAACACATTAAATTTAACAAAGTGACGTTTATAAAATAATAAAAGTGATTTTAACAGTTTTCATCCTCATCAACATCAGCCTGTCGCAGTTTACTGCTGGACAAAGGCCTCTACAGCTGCTTGCCATTGAACACGATCCCCTGCTACTCGCATCCAGCTGCTACCAGCCACCTTGCGAAGATCGTCGCTACACCTAGCCTGAGGGCGTCCTACACTACGTTTGCCAATTCGTGTTCTCCACTCTAGAACAGGTCTACCCCAACGGTTATCGGTTCTACGGCTAATATGGCCGGCTTACTGCCTCTTCAGCTGGCTAATCCTGTCAGCTAAATTGGTGTCTGTGGTCGAATTTAAGAGTCTGTCGGATTCTGAAAACAGTTTTGGCAGTGCAAAATTAACTTCTTTGGTCACAGAATAGATAAATGCCAGTTCATTGCCGGTTGCATACCATCATGGAGTATAACCATTACAGTTTGCAAATAATTGACTCGGATCCTCGAAAAGACGTTCGCATGGCACTTTTTTTACACATACGTAGATCCTGGCCCCAAACTAGACAAATGCTTGATTTTTTTTCTTTGTGCATAAACATTTGTTCCGTCGTGGGAATCGAACCCGCAACCACCATGGTGTATGTGATTTGAGCCAACTTGCAAAACCACTACATAGGCTGTCATTATTTTAATCAATAAAATGTTTCTCCAATAACAGATCAGACACTCATTCGCCTAATTTCTGAACAATAAACATAATTCATAGCTGTTTCAATCGTTGACCTGTACCTCATAACTCAACGTGGCTGGCCAGTGAGAGCCACAATAAATTGTGCGAAAACTCCGTGTTTGCATGTCCGAGCGCGATTAACAGGGCAACCGCGTATTTGTCTATGATTACAGCTGGCTCGCTGGCAAACCGATTGTCTATAGAAACTGATTTAAAAAAAGAACCTTATTTAAAAATGAACGCCCGCGGTTTCCTGTTCCTGTTAATTTAGGGTATAAGCTGTCTCCGTTCTAAATTTAACTCAAACCCGTTGAGCCGTTACAACGTTATTAACACACTAATATACAAAGACACTTAGATACAAATATTAATGTGACTCGAGGATGGCCAAAAATATAAGGATAAGAAGTGACAGGATAAGAAGTGTCAGAATAAAATTAAATAGAGATTATAGTGACGTCATTGGTAGCCAGATTAATTTGTAAGATTGTAGTTAGTTCTAAATAACCTTTAGTACCATTACAGTAGCTGATCGGCACAGTGCCACCACGTGCCGAAATCTATTCTTTCTTAATAATTATTATTTCATTCCTAGACAAAGCATCCCAAATCTTATCTAAATAAAACGTAGCCGCCGCTAGTTCAATGATAATTAGCAAGACTCCCGCGTCGTAGGACCGCATTAGTGATACCCGAACAGATTGCGCTTCAGCTTAGGAGATAAAGGGGTAATTTCCTCTTGTACCGAGCGTTTGTAGCCTTTTTTAAGATAAGAGGTCAGATTAGAGTCTGTTTCGGTGGAGTAAATAAAGTCAGATAAACAAGGCTTTGCGGTGATCATTTGGGAGGGAGTTTACTTTCTTGTCTCGCTCGAAGTTTATATTATTTTACTAGCTGCTCCCCGTGGTTTCGCCTGCGGTTTTCTGGGCTAAATAGTAGCCTTTGTCCTTAAAATCGAAGAGAAAGTCTTCCTTTTTTTAACCCGTTAAAAACCGACTTAAATTCTGATGTATCTTCGAAGTCCAAGGTCCAATATCGATTAAATTTACATATATGGGGCCACCTTGAAGCTATACTGAACCCAACGCAAAAATAATTTTCCAAACCGGTTTATAAATGACGAAGTTATGAGGTAACAAACATAAAAAGAAAAATATAATCTAATTGTGAACCTCTACAACATGTTAACACAAATAATTACTTTCATACTATCGGGAAAACTGCAACAATTTACACATTGAACTCTAACACCATCTCAAAACTGAAACAATAACACAATCCTTTACAAAGACTCAAAATTATTCACACCACAATACTCAACTTCGCACCATCTTCAAGGGTGTCGGGCGCAATCTTCAGTCGTTAGCCCCGCCCACTTCCGGTGTAACGCGCGCCGATACCATCCACTTCCGGCGGCGAACAGCCCTTTAACGAGCCGAGCTATCATTTGTATTCATATTCTAGAGAGAGCTGTGGTTTGCTTGTGATTTATTGGAGTAGATGGTGGTTTGGAGTGATTGCCACTTTTGTCTGGAATTGGGACTAATCGTATGGTGTGTGTTGCTTGAATTTGTCGCGGGAGGTTTTATTGAAGGAGTCAAGCTAAATTTCTCTATTATATATATCTACATCTCTATCTTTTCCTTCAGTTTTAAAGATTCAAAGTAAGAAAGTATGACAACTCAGACGCACTTATAAACGTTATTACGTCATTTGTTTATTAATTAAGTAGATACAAATATTAATGTGATGTTCAATAAAATTCTTCGATTTTTGTAGGTTCTTATACACACATCAAAAGTGTCTAGGGATCAAGCATTTTTATGCGGATTTCTTGAGATTGAGATGTGGCTTTGTAATAAATTTATGATTTTATAAATTTATATGGATCCTTTTTGGTGCATTTCATAATTTGAATCAGGAACTGTGAATCAAATTCGAGTAAAAGATGAAAATCAGCTGTCAATATTTTCCCTATAAAAACATACAACGCATTGAAGACATTATTAGTGCTACTGTTTCCCTACTACTGATTAAAACCAACGTTATTATGGAGCGGCGACGTCATTTAAGCAGGGAAGAAATGCTCAGAGCCGTGGGAATGATAGAAGCTGGTTCCCGGCAACGTACTGTGGCTTTAGCTCTGAATACAAGTCAGAGTGTTATCAGTCGACTTTGGACACGTTACCGAAGCACTGGTACCGTGGCTGAGCGCCATGGAGGACGGTATCGCTGCACCACACGGAGACAAGACCGATACATTCAAATCTTAACTCGAAGAGCTCCAACAATAACCGCCATGATGTTAGCCGTGAGGCTTCATCACTCTTCAGGGAACTTAATTAGCGACCAAACAGTCAGAAACCGCTTGCATGAAGTGAACCTTCATTCCCGAAGACCGCTACGGGTACCACCTATAGCAATGCACAATCGTAGGATTCGATATCAATGGGCTCTTGAACACAGAAATTGGGCAGAAGAACAATGGCGTTTCGTGTGCTTTTCTGATGAGTCTCGTTTTGGTATGAGACCGGATACAAGACGTATACGACACTGAAGAACCCCTGGATTAAAATCCTGCCAGGAAGTCCATCCTTATAGTGGTGGAACCATCATGGTATGGGCGGGTATTTGGATCGGCGGAAGAACTGAGTTGATTTGGATCAGAGGCAACCTCAACGCTCAAATTTATGCTGAGACGATTGTATCAGACGTCATCGTTCCTCTACAAGTGCAAATCGGTCCCTTATTTCAGTTAATGCATGATAATGCACGACCGCACACCGCAAGAGTTGTAAGACAGACTCTCGCCGCAGCTAACATCAATGTCCTGCCCTGGCCTGCTCAGTCGCCAGACTTGAACCCGATTGAGCATGCATGGGATATGCTACAGAGAAGAGCTCTGCCGAATATGGAGGGTATCCAGTCGCAAGAAGACCAGAACCAACCCAATTTTTGTTGTTGCAACGAACATGGGCGGCCATTCCACAGCGTGATTTGGATGAACTCATTTTGAGTATGCCAAACCGATGTTCTTGTGTTGTTAGTGTTCGCGGTAGAAACACGGATTATTAATTGTTTAAGTTACCCAATAAAATTTTAAAGAAAACTGTTATTTCAGTCTTTTTTTCGAACTTTAATGTTAGTGGTTCAAATGTCAAAAATCCCTTTATTAGGAAAATGGCAAATTTCTTTATTAATGCAAAGGTGACTTGGTTTATCGTTACTGTGACAAACGAAAACACTTTATTTGATGAATCCTTAAAGAAAATTTTAATTAATATCAATCAGGAGAAAAGTTATTGCAAAAATATATGTTGATCCCTAGACACTTTTGATGTGTGTATTATTATTGTTTCTAATAGAGGAGAGAGAAGAGAAAAAGAGAGTATCGTATAAGACTTGGTTAAAATGACGCCTAATGTAACTTGACTATCCCATCGGCATCGCTCTGCGATTTTGCTTAGAGTATTTTGTGAGGAGATAGATTCCGGTTTTGATTTTTATTTCAACCTAGATTTTGCCAAATTATGCTGGCTCAGCTAAGACTACGATGTAGTTATCTATCTATCTATCTACAACAAGGAGGCAAAAGTATCCCCAAGTAAAACCTATTTTGATATGCAATTGGCAAACATTAGCTGGCAGCGATTCTCGCTCACGATAGGCACTTTATGTAGGTACCTACTCCCCCGCAAACGACCCTCCCAGACAGACGCAGTCTCTGACGCCAGACAGTCTGCCGACAGTGTTATCGATGTTCCGGTACGGTATTTTGTATCTCTCAGTCGCTTGCCAACCGCGGATCGATCGCATTTCGACACTAGGTATTCTCTGTCAAGTTGCGACCAGGCCGGTATTAGACAGGGATTATGCAATCGTATACATCATCATATAATAAAAAGGACTATAGAAAGCCATATCTAAAATTAAATCATCATTTATTTCAGGCAATAACAAAAAAGTACCACATTTTTTTTATGTAACTGAATTACGAGACGAGCTGGTCGTTCGCCTGATGATAAGCAATACGCCAGCCCATAACAATAACAGCACCACCCAAAACTTTGTTTTGCAAAATCCTGTGTGGTGCTGCACTGCGCTCGTCACCCTGAGACAATTAGCTGTTGAGTCTCATAATGCCCAGTAATTTCGCTGGCTACAATGTCCTTCAAACCAGAACACAGTAATGCACTAATGCTTGGCAGCTAAATATCTGGCAAAGCGGTGGTACCCACCCAGACGGCCTCTCGCATACGAGAAACCTACCACCAGTAACTTACAGCTCTAAAACGTGCTAAAACGCAATGAAAATATCTAGCATAATTGCACTGAATATGTTACTTACAGACTAAATTTTATTTAATTTAACAGAATAATTGAATCCAAAGATAGAAAAATATTTACAAATTAATTTGCACAAAGAAAAAGCTCAACATAAAGAAAATGGATCATTAAATACAACTTTTTACGCGAAAAGTACCAAGAAACATACATTTGTAACAGTCATAAATCTAATCGAGGACTGTTACTATTGCAATTTACACCATATTGTTGGAGAGATAAGTGTCAAGTTGGTTTAATTTGTTGTTTGAGTCGTTAATGCTATAACGGAAGTCAACATCGGTTGGTAGACAAAGCTGGTCGCTTACAGGATGTAGGTCTAAACTTAAGAGTACGTATACACAGTGAAACTTCATAAGAGAGTTTGAATATTCAGTTACTGCCCCATAATTAATGATCGCATTTTTTAAGAGCTTATGAAATGAAATGAAATGAAATTGTTTATTTTTCAGACTGAAATCCATTAATTACACATTAAATATCTAATAATAATTATATAATATAAAATGAAAATAAAGATATAAAATAAAATGAAAATTATGGTCTTTAAGTGATCGGCATGTGGTACATCTGCCACGTCCGGTGTAGTGAGCTGGAGTGCCAGTCTCGCACCGCAGCCACTAGGGAGTTGTCGGAGCGATGCAGGGCGGTGCGCGTGGCCGCCGACCGGCTCCTCAGCAGCGCCTGCCAGCTTATACGTCCTTTCACCCGCGGAGAATTTGGTTTATAGTGTACCGATGCAGGGTCGCTATGTAGGGATGTTAGTTGTGGTAGGGTCGCCATGTGGAGTAGGTGGAGGTTCCTAGCTCTGATGACAATGGTGATGGTGGTGAACCAGTGGATGGCCGGTAGTCTGTATATGTCTGTCTTGTCTAGATGACTACTCCTACTCTACTCTATGCTAATACTTAATGCTATGTCGGCGGTCCTCTAGTAGGTCGGGTGTTTACACACTACAGTAATTGTTACTGTCCCTCGAACTATTCGTTTTTCTGGGATAAAAAGTATCCTATTTATATATTATATGTTATATGTATGTATGTAGAGATGTATGTATGTATATTAATTAGGTATATAAGTTTATCTAAATAGTCACATATAATTAACAAATTTTGTTGTACACCGCCGTCTACTTCTTCTTCCGATACTGTCCATCCAAAGGTTGTCTGGAACAGATCGCTCCAAGCGATAAGACCGCCCATTGTACTTTCACAATTTGGTATGCAATAAAGAGTTTTCTATTCTATTTCTATTCTATATATATATTCTATTCTATTCTATATATATATATAGAATAGAATAGAATAGAATATATTTAAATAAGTTTAAGAAAAAAATTTAAGATTATATATTGTATATCATATGTAAGCCTTTAGTATGTCTATTATAATTTCTATCACCACCGTCTATGTATGTTTCGTTATTCCTCTCCATCCAAAGGTTGTCTGGAAGAGATCGCTTTAAGCGATAAGATCGCCCATTGTTACACCATTGTAAACATTTTACTCATTTATCTCTAATTTTAAAGTGAATAATAAAGTGTTTATCTAACTATCTATCTACCTATATGTTATTTCAGCGTATAAGCTACCTCCATTCCAAATTTAATTCAATCCTGTTTAGCCGCTGCGGCTTGAAGAGTGATTAAACACACTTACATACATACAAACACACTTTTACTCGTGTTAAGTCTCCCGTATACGGGAGGCCGTCTGGGTAGGTACCACAGCTTTGCCAGTTATTCTCGCCAGTTATTTTTGCCAGTTATTCGAGAGCGAGTGTGGCTCAGCGGTAACTCATGCGCCTTTCGATGAGACGCACCTGGGTTCGAATCCCGACTCGGCCCTGCACCAATGACTTATAGTTAAGTGCAGATTTTGCACGCTCGCTCTTAAACGGTGAAGGAAAACATCGTGATGAAACCCGCTTACGCGCTTTGCAGTGGTAGGCTCTGGCCGTGGTTGTAATACCACCCACCGAACAAAGCCATGCCGTCAAGCGACCTAGTCGTGTTTCGGGATGATGTTCGGTGAACCATCGGGGAGACGGGTCTGAGCAGCCGCTCAACTGCCGTCTCTCTCTAGATCTATGTGATCTAGATCCATCTTAGGCCACATCATCGCTTCACATCAAGCGAGATAGTAACCAAACATAGATCGATTAAGTGTAAAAAAAAACAAAACTGCCGCTAAACTAATATAAAAAATAATAAGTCAAGGTGTAACAATACCTAGTATTAATGTTTAGTTAAGTATTTGTTTAGTTAAGTATGTTTTTGCTACAATAAAATTATTTCATTTCATTTCATTTCATTTCATTAACATTTAACGTTGGCTTTGCTGTATCGCATTCTCCGTGTAAACGGTCCTTTAACCTTATATGTATACATAGGCTTTACTGGCTAGTTCATTAGCATAGATTACAATGTGGTGATAGGGAAAGAACCTGAAAAATTGCCTGAAAGGAATTGTCGGTACACACACAATGGCCATTCTTCTTTGTTGGCTGAATAAGTTTAGCAACGTTATTTTAGTTTTGTTCTATGGAACTGATGAGACGAGAAATTTGTTCACCTGGTGGTAAGCGCCATGCCTGCCGATAACAATTTCAGTGCCACCCAGAACTATTAATACCATAAAAGGCACTGCGTAGCACAGCATTGCGCTCATTACCCCGAGACATCAGATATTAAGTCTCATAATGCCCAGTGATTTCGCTGGCTACAATGCACTGCAAATAGCAAATAAAAAGTAAGAAATTAAGGTCACTGATTTTACTCGTTTTAAAAACGGTGAAGAAAAACATAGTGAGAAACTGACATTTTCCACATCATAAAAGTCGAGATAATGTTACGTTTTCTCATCATACCTCCTACGATTACACGCATATGAGTGTCTGTCCTATAAAATAAAAAAATAAATACGCCCAACGATAACATACATAGATCCTGGCCCCTAACTAGGATTCCCTGTATCTAGGGAACCAGGAACTACGAAGATCATGGTCCCACAATAACCCAGACACAAAAAAAAAGACGTGTGGCACTCGGAGACTGCCGCGGTAAAGCTATTGCATAGCATTCGGAGTGGGGGTGTTAGGTTATTTTCGTTACGGAATTTCTGGATTCGGTCTCCACGCTCAAGGCCCGCGATAGAAGCTATGCAATAGCTTAAAAATGCTGGCGCTTTTTTTCTGTGTACAAACATTTATGCCGTTGCGGGAATCGAACGCGCAACCTCGGTGGTGTATGAAGTTTGAGCCAACTTGTCTAACTTCTACACCACAGAGGCTGAGGACTATACTGTTCAAATAACGCAAAAAAACCTAAATCATTTCTTCCTACAAAATTTCCCACTTCATCACAAAACCCACCCCTAAAATAAACAAAACAAATCACTTTTCATAGTTTGTGCAGTGCAATACAAGTATTTATAAATGTGTTTAGTTATACAAGTGTAGCCGAAAGTTTCAGGGAGGGGACGAATCCGAGACGGGATGTCGCGACTTCGTGGCGCCAAGACAAACTTGGCAATAACGTTAAAAGAGGCTAGCTGTCTGTTCCCGGCTCTACCTACGATTATTCCGTTTCCAGTCTTATTCTGTCGATGTGTTGTAGGTATACCTATATTTTTTATTGTTATAAAATTTATCATATTAATTTGATCAAAGTGCATATATAATAATTTGATGTCATTTATTTAGTATCTCTCAACGTGCTTTTGCCTAAAACCCAGCTGCACACCCACTTCTTCGTTCTTCACGTTATTTCACGACCTGAAAGACTGGCAGATAATCCTCAATAGCATTAAGTCATTCCTTGTACCATTTTTGTGCAAAACTATTAAATAAATAAATAAATTGTTCAATCGTATGATAGTGGTGCGTCTGCCATACCTACTCCGCCATTCTAATCAACTCTCCATTTCTCTGACTGAAACAATAATCTATCCTAATATAGCCTTCACTTGTCATTGTTGAAAACCCTGAACAATCGCAACGCAAAACTTGGCAACTCATGTCGCCGCCCTTTGTCACGTCAGAAGGCAAAAAATCCTCAGTTCAAACACATTTATACCAAAAGTTTAATACCATTAAGTTGCGACAGTAGGGGACTAAGGGGGAGAAGGGGGCGATAAACAAGCGACAATGCACGGGCGAATCCACTCAACTAAATTAACTCACTACCTACTTGTTACTGCATTAGAACGAATGTTAGACCGAGGAGTAACAAAGAATGCAGTTGGTTATCAGGCAAAGAAAAATTTTCAAAATAGTTGGATGTCTAAAAGCGTTTTTTCCAAAGTAACGGAATGTTTTGTGTTTGAACCAGTTGACTTTATTAACGCACGACTTTGTCGGAGGTTTGTAGCGATTTTCTTTTTGTAAGTATTGTTGTTTTCTTTGCTTTGAATAGATTTTTAATTTGGTGTTTATAGTAAAGCGTTTATGTATCTAAGGGGCCGTTTTATTGACCTATCAATAAACTATTGATCGTGCTAAATGTGACAAAAAAAATCATTTTCACCTATTTCTATTAAAAATCCATTTTATTCGACCTTCTTCATAATTACAATTAATATATTATTATATTTAATTTGTCAGTAAACATTTTAATAATCTATAATTCATTATCATTCTAACATGGTCGCTTGCTAAGGCCGCTGAGGGGAACTTCTGCCAATCCTCCTTACCTGCGCTTCGTAAACAGGATGATAGTGGCTCACAGCGCAAAAGAAAAAGCCGATCTCTTGGGTGCTATTTTTGCCTCAAACTCGACTCTCGACGATATGGGTTCGTCACCACCGGTGATACCGCAGTGCGAGAGTTCCATGCCCGAGGTACGCATCTCCCAGAGAGCGGTACGGAAGGAACTCTTATCCCTTGATGTGTGAAAGTCGAGTGGGCTTGATGGGATTCCGGCTATCGTCCTTAAGAAATGTGCTCCCGAGTTGACTCCAGTCTTGCAGCGCCTGTTTCTGCTCTCTTACTCCTCAGGATACGTACCGTGTTCATGGAAAGTCACCCTCGTCCACCCAAAAAAAAGGTGACCGCACAGACCCATCGAACTACCAGCCAATTGCAATTAACTCCCTACTCTGCAAAGTGATGGAGCGTGTTGTTAATACCCAGCTTCTGGGATACCTTGAGGAACACCAGCTGATAACCGACCGTCAATACGGATTTCGCCATGGCCGCTCAGCTGGTGATCTTCTTGTATATTTACCGCACCGATGGGCTTCAGCTATTGAAAGTAGAGGAGAAGCTTTGGCTGTGAGCCTGGACATCGGTAAGGCATTCGACCGGGACTGGCATAGGGCACTTTTATCGAAACTTCCAGCGTGCGGACTTCCGGACGGATTATGCACGTGGATTGCCAGCTTCCTTAATGGGCGGAGCATCAAGGTGGTTGTAGATGGATCTTGCTCCGACTCCATGCCTATTAATACTTGCGTTCCTCAGGGTTCTGTGTTGTCGCCTACGCTTTTCATTCTGCAAATCAACAATATGTTGCAAATAAGCAACATTCATTGTTATGCGGATGATAGCACGGGCGACTCACAGTATACCGGTCGTGTTAATGCCCCAACCGCTAAGTTGGAGGAAGGCAGAAATAGTCTTGTGTCAAAAATTGAAGACTCCCTAGAAAAAGTTTCTGAATGGGGAGGTGACAATTTGGTGAAGTTCAATCCCACCAAGACACAAGTTTGAGCATTCACAGTAAAAAGGACTCCATTCCTTGCAGCTCCACGATTTCAGGGCGTTCCCCTTAAGATCTCAGATAGCCTTGGGATTTTGGTTGTCGACATCTCTAGTGAGGTCCAGTTTCGGAGTCACCTGGAGGCTAAAGCGAAACTTGCTTCAAAGAAGCTGGGTGTGCTGAACAAGGCGGGGCGATATTTCCCGCCGGGGCAACGGCTTCTGCTTTACAAAGCTCAAGTCAAGCCCCACGTGGAGTATTGCTCTCACTTGTGGAACGGTGCATCCAAGAATCTGCTTCAGCCTCTTGACTCCCTACAGCGAAGAGCCATTAGGATTGTCGATGATCCCAAGGTGTCCAATAAATTAGAGCCTCTTAGCCTCCGAAGAGACATCGGTTCACTTTGTGTGTTCTACCGCCTTTATAATGAGGAATGTTCTGAAGAGCTTCTTGACCTGCTTCCGCCTTCCCAATTTTACCACCGCACATCGCGCCATCGTCAAAAAGCTCACCCCCACATCTTACAAAACTGGAGCTCCCACACCACTCGCTTCACTCGCACTTTCCTTCCTCGCACTTGTAAGATGTGGAACGACTTACCTTCGTCGGTATTTCCTTTGAGCTACAACATGGAGTCCTTTAAAAGGAAAATTAATAGAGTCCTTAAGGGTCGGCAACGCCTCATCAACGCCTCTGGTGCTGCAGATGTCCATAGGCGACGGTAACCGTTTACCATCAGGCGGGCCGTTTGCTTGTTCGCCGACATATTAAATAAAATAAAAGTATTGTAAAATAAGGCCCATTATGCATAATATGTACAGAAATTCAGAAATGTATCGCTAAAATGTTTTCCAAAATAACTATCTAATGGGTGAAAAATAAAATTTACCTGTTGAACAATTGAGAGCCATAGAAAAATTATTGCTAGGTTGGTGAAAACAGCCTAAATAACTAAAATCTATCTTCTAAATAGGCAACTTCTTTATCATACTTTGGCATTTATCCAAGACAGCAGCCGAAAGCAGCCGATACGGTGTGACGCGCAGCCGCATTTATTTGTATTTGGTATAGAGGAATCCGATACCCGACCCCGGCGAACGAACGGCGAATGGTATTGGATCGCTCGGAAAAACGGCAAAATGCTTTGTACGCCGTTTTATGAGGGACGACACGCGTGTAAGTGTTTTTGTTAGGTGCTATCTGCTTAGCAGATCAAGGCCTGGCAGTTGTTGTCTGGGTAATGTTTCCTACTTTTTTATGGGCCAAAATTATTACTATATGACAAGCTATATTATTATTAAAACTAACGTGAGTAGGTATTATTCATAATTTGATTTAATAACCGGCTACTCTCACGAGTATTAGTCAAAACACTTGACCAGAGACACTCATCTTCAAGGAGTATGCGTGGTCGCCGGTTCCAGCGTAGCCGGTAGCATTATTAAATCATGACAAGCTAGTCAAGTTGCTGAGCAAAAAACTCAAGTTCAAACATATTTTATTCAATATAGTTATCACAGGCGCACTTATTACTGGGCATTATGAGACTCAACAGCTAATTGTTTCAGGGTGACGAGCGCAGTGCAGCGCCATGCAGGATTTTACAAAGCAAAGTTCTGGGCGGCGCTGATATTGTTATAGGCTGGCGTATTGCTTACCATCAGGCAAACGACTCATCAATCAGGCACTCGTCTCGTCATTCAGTTACATTAAAAAAAAACTTATTACATCACATATCACAATAGCTCTAATACGGTACCGAGAAAATAACCATTTTATTTAAAACAATGAAAAATCAGACAAATGTTATAGTTTGTATTTAAGTGTGTTTGCTTTGTTAGTATGTCTGTTCTTTCTTAACATCTTTATGCTGTAACGGCTCAACGACTTGGAGTGAAATCCTTCTCTGTTAGTGAGTCTGTTGTACGAGTTCCTTCTTTATTGTTATATTCATTGCGTTTCAGTTTTGAGTTGAATTTCCGCAACGTCACGTCTGATTCCATTACATTAATTCTTTATGCTGTGACGACTCAACGAATTTGAGTAAGATTCGGAATGGAGATAGTTTATACCCTAGACTAGCGACTCGCCCCGGCATCGCACGGTTATTATACATATAAACTTTCCTCTTCAATCACTCCATCTATTAAAAAAAACCGCATCAAAATCCGTTGCGTAGTTTTAAAGATTTAAGCATACATAGGGATATAAAATATAGGGACAGAGAAAGCGACTTTGTTTTATACTATGTAGTGATAGTGATTAGCACATAAACTATAGTATTAGTAGTTTTTATCCCGGAAAACTGTGAAATCGCGAACGCATTTAGTAGCTAATATAGGTTATTTTTAAAAACAAAAGGTATCTTCTCCATGCTCGTATATCCCTTGTCATATATTACAATATCCAAACATCCCCTTTCAGCTAAACGTCGTAGATCTATCGTATGCTGGATGCCGTCTTGGTAGGCACCTCAGCTTTGCCAGTTATTCTGCCGCCAAGCAGTAGTGCACAAGCATTCCCAAATTCCGGTTTGAAGAGCATTGTAGCCAGCGAAATTACTGGGCATATGAGTATGGAATGGTACTTATTAAAAGTTCTGGGTGGCTTCGATTGTTATGGGACAGGCGTGGCGCTCCTCCTTGGGGCGAACGACCTGCACTTAGTTCTATAAAAAAACTTCCATACCTCAATACGCTGAACGTAAAACTGACTCTACATTCAATATTTCACGTAACCAGCACGTTACAGTCGGGTTAGTTACGGAACGTACTACGTTGAACGTACAACGTCGGAATTGACCTGTAGGGATGTTATTACCCTCGTTTGGTGCTCAGGGGGATTGCCATTCTATTTATTATTTAGGGGTGCAATCTAGATTGTATCTCTGGTTTGTTCGATTGATATTTTGACTTCGTTTATGAGAGTGAACGTTTATGTTAGGAAAATTCACTGAATTTTTAATACTGTTTTTATATGGCTTATGTTTAACTGGCCACCAGATATAGTAAAATGTAACGGCGAAAAAACACTTTATATTGTCAAAAATAGTAAATAAGCACCTATAACTAATAACCAAAGTAGGCTCCACCAGAAGTCTCGCTCGTCACCCCTTCATGTCGCTTCCCCTGCTTGACCTTCGCTCTACTAGTAGACTCGCTTCATCTAAGATCTCCTTCGCGAGCTTCTGGCTTCGCGCTTTTTATATACATTCTAGGGGCAAAGAATGCTAACTTTCTATTCTAAGGGTAAGAGCAAGTTGGACCACGGAAGAGTGAGGTGCGGCAATTCGGGTAAGATTTGGTGGTCATTAACTAAATTTGATCTGCCGATACAATTTTTGAATAGAAGTGTATGGGATCTCAAAGATTATTTTGATGGTCATTATATTATGTTCCTTTTTATATTTTAGATAAATAATAGCTGACCGCGTGGTTTTATCCACGTAAAATTCGGCTTATAGTTGCTCCCTCGCGAACTGTTCGTTTTCCAGAATGAAAAGTATGCTATGTCCTATTCCAAGGCCTAAAGTACCCACATAGCAAATTTCATCAAAAACCATTCGCCCATTGTTACACCATTGTAAACATTTGACTTGTACTTTATCTCTATTTTAAGGTGAATAATAAAGTCTTTATCTATCCATTCGTCAGGTGTCGTGCTAACAAATACAGACAGACTTTCGCATTTATAATATATATATATATATTATTTAGCTGTTTGACGAGACGAAATGGTAGTTCGCCTGATAGTAAGCAATACGCCTGCCCATAACAGTTGCAGTGCCACCCAGCCATAACTTTGTTTTGCAAAATCCTGCACTACGCTCGTCGTCTCATAATGCCCAGTAATTTCACTGGCTACAATGCCCTTCAAACCAGAACACAGTAATGCTTGCGCACTACTGCTTGGCGGTTGAATAACTGGCAAAGCGGTGGTACCCACCCAGACGGCCTCTCGCATACGAGAAACCTACCACAAGTGGAGTAAATGAGTAAGTAGCTTAAAAATAATAATAATAATTGCACTAACCAACTGCATTCAATAATAAAACAATAGTAAAGTAGCTTGAAATATTCAAGCTACTTTATCGCTGAGATTTCTCCCGTACTCAAGGCGGCACGTTCTCTGAATAATAGAGACGATGTACACAGGATCCCTTAATATTGTACACCTTAATTATCCGGGATTATAGGATGAGACTGTGTAGAAACACACCTGAGAACGTCTTGGGCGTAAGGTTACCTGGCGCATTATGCATTGGTTTAGTTAATTTGGTTAATGAGACACTATACTGAAGTCTTGATAAGATGCAAATGCGACATTTTTAGCGAGAACGGCATTATTTATGTAGGTGCGTCAAAGTAAACCACCGCTTTGCCAGTTATTCATCAGCTAAGTATTAGTGCGCAAGCATTGCTGTGTTTTAGTTTGACGGGCATTATAGCCACTGAAATTACTATTGTTTGTTGTTTTGGGTGGCACTGCAATTGTTATGGCCAGGCGTGGGGCTTACAATCAGGAGGTCTAATCACTCAGTACCACAAAAAAATTAATCCTCAAACTTTGTTTGCGATATTTTTTACTATTGTTTGCATTTTTAGTTGTTTGTCATATTTTTTTTGTATATTTGCTCTTTATACAGCTCTGTACATATAAATAGGTGTTTCAGTTTTGAAGTTTGTATGCGCCAGAAATCCTTGTGGTACCCTAAAATACTTAACAGTAAAAAGTGGTTTCCAGTATCCATTTCACGATCAGGGTTGCATCTTGACAACGATTGGAATTACATAATACACTTAATAACAAAAAACTGACTGAAATTCTAATTTATCTTCGTAGTCCAAGGTCGAATATCGATGAAATTTATATGAGACCATTTTGAAGCTATACTGAACCGAACGCAAATATGCAAACGCAATAATTTTCTAAATCAGTTTAATAATGACGGAGTTCTGAGGAAACAAACATAAAAAACAGTCGAATTGAGAACCTCCTCCTTTGCTAAAGTCGGTTAAAATACTTAATAATAATAATAATAATAAAATAATTTAATTCAGATTCAGGTAAAAATATTCTACATAAACCCGGTACGCTTTTTTTTACGGTCCGGTCTACGTAGACCGGATTACAGATTTAATAGTACAAGGTGTCGTTTTCACGATCCGGGTCGCATCTTGACAGCGATTGGAATTACAAAATGGTGCTTTCTCTATAAAAAGCGCACAAAGACGATGAAACTATTGATAGCGCAGGATGAAAATTTTTGACACAAAGTGAACAGTAAATTTAATCGCACTTCGATCGTTTTCCGGAAATTTCGATAATTTATCCAAAAATACCATCCTCGGTTGAGTCGTGTCATCATTAAATAAAAATTAATAATCTCGCAATGAGCCAGCGAAAGCCGTCGCTTTTGTTTCGAAATAGCTTTAAAGCCATTAATTAAGGCTAGTAATTAATACTAATTATCCTGTGTATAAAACGAGTGAATGAGATAGCATGACTTGAAAGTTTATGGTAGGTATGTTTGCAAGCATTGTTTGTTATTTCTTTTGTTTTGTCACTATTTAAAAGTTGTATATATACACATACCTAATTATTCATGACGTTTACAATTTTATGGAGCGAGTGTGGCTCAGTGGTAGAATGTGCGACTTTCGATTTGTCGCACACGAGTTCGAATACCACTGACCTCGCGCCATTGACTTTCTTAAGTTACGTGCGGATTTAACACTCGCTCTAAAAACGGAAGGAAAACATCGTGAGACCAGCATGCCCAAGAATTAATCACAAAAATTCAAGGAAATCACATGACATCCATCCACCCGCACTGGGCCAGCGTGGCGGATAGCCCTTACTCTCTTTATGAGAGAAGGCCCGTGTCCCAACAGAGGGAACGTAATGAGCTGATGATGATGATGATGATGTCAATTTTCTGTGTCGTCACACAGCCGTTAGATTTAGAAGAATTTAACCATTATCGTATTATAGTCCCTCTACTGGGATATGCGGGCCTTCTCTCATAGAAAGAGTACGGGCCATAACCCATCACACTGGCCCAGTGCGTTAGATGAAACATGTCCTTAAATTTTGAGATTCTGGACTACCTCACAGTGCTTTTATTACCGGGTCAAATTATTCCCTACATACCATTTACTTTCATTTTTTAGCCATCTTCAAAAAAGGACATGGAGGTTCTCAATATGACTGTATGTTCTTTTTGTATGTTTGTTTCGCGATTACTCCGTCATTTATAAACTGATTTGAAAAATTCTTTTTGCGTTGGGTTCAAGTTGGTTCCATATAAATTTCATCGACATTCGACTTTGGACGTCGCAAAGATATATCAGAATTGAAGAGTTTTTTTCCTTCGTATGGTTTCATAGTTATTATGATCTCCATTTTTATTTTAATCTAGCTAATTGATTAGGCTAATAAGTAATTTATATTTAACTTAAACTCATAGATAAACTTATACTCGTATTAAGAATGTGTCCATTAACACTTTCCTTGTTGTCTCTATTAAGGTGAAGACACTTTGTTCTTGTGTTCTGTATGGGTAGCACTCGTACTACATTACACTAATTCACTATCACTAGGCACTACACTAACTCTAACGGTTTGTCTTCTCACTATATCCGTGTGGTCGAGGAGCTGGATTGCCTCGACGGTCACATGATGATGAAGCCTATGTTCGTGGGCTTCGACATATTTTTTAATAACTTTATCGACGACAAGAACTAAAGACTTATTTTTTTTGTTAAAAAGTGTATTATTATTTTATCCAGGAAACCCGCGAGTCAAACAGCTGGTAAAACCTAGTCCTAGTTAAGAGAGCCGCAACGTTAGTACTTTGACACTCCGAACCCTATCCTGTGGTACCGTCAGCTACGTGACGAACATTACAGCTAATTACTTGCGAGGTACCGTTAGCAGAACCAACAGAAACGTCGAGGTTTGTGTTTATAAAGGTGCTTCGAAACGGTTCATTCAATTATTTTCCTTGAAGTTATAACGTATCATCTCGACGAGCGATCTCGAGGTATGGTTGAGACATTAACTTACAGTATTGTTCATAGTTTCACTGCAAAATATGGCTACAATTACGACTAAATGAATACCTATAAGTACAGTAAGGTCCGTGATATGAAACAAAAATAGCGATAGTCGAGTATAATTGCAGTGAAATAGCCGTTTCAGAATGCTAGTGGCAAATTTTAACCCACTTTAGAGAAGGTTCTGAATTCAACTGTAGGTATGTTTTTTATGTTTATTACGCGATTAATCCGTGAAAAAAATACCTATGTAAAATTAAGTGTCGCCATAAATACCGTTTTATTGATTTTACCTTTTTAAAACTGCCGTATATTAATGCGAAGTAATGCGATAAGTCCGCCCATTGTACTTTAGTTTGTAAGTACCTACCTATCAATTATTTTTGTTTAGTGTACAATAAAGCATTTTGTATTGTATTGTATTGTAAAGTCTATATACACAAGAAGTTTATTTAATTTTTAATTATAACAAAGCAGGGGTAGTCCGAAGAGCGAGTGTGGCTCAGTGGGAGCAGGTGCGACTTTCGATCCGACGCACGAGAGTTCGAATCCCGATGGCCCCGTACCACTGACTTTCTTAAGTTATGCGCGTATTTAACACTCGCTCTAAAAACGGTGAGGGAAAACATCGTGAGGAAACCGGCATGTCCAAGAAATAATCACAAAAATTCAAGACATGTGACATCCATCAACACGCACTGGGCCAGCGTGGCGGATTATGGCCCATACTCTCTATGAGAGAAGGCCCGTGTCCCAGCAGTGGGAACATGATGGGCTGATGATGATGATGACGATGAGGTTTAGTCCAATATTGAATAAAATTAAAATTATTTTGTATGTTTCATTATGTCCCAAACGTACCATATTATAATAATAATAAATTTTTAAATATTGTGATATTACCAGATAAATACATTATAAACATAGACACATCACTAATTACTCGACAATGTAAAACATCCTGTGTCATTTACTTAATTTTCGAAACTTTTTTTCTGACCCTACTTTAAACTAATCAAGTATATGAGGTGACCCCACAAAGGGCTTCCGGCGGTCCGTTTTAAACACAATAAGTATTGTTAACACAAAATAAAAGCTGTTTTTCCACCGGTGAAGATACCACAAGGAAAATAAGGTTTTATTGGAGGGCGTTACTTTTAATTTCTCTTTTGTTGGGGTTTGTTTACCAACTTTTTGTATGTTTATTTTGGTTTGATTTGTAAACTGCATTAAATAAACCTGAATTTAGGATTTTGATTTTTTAATCTTAAAAAAAATCAAGGACATGTGCCATCCACTAACCCGTACTAAGCCAGCGTGGCGGATTATGGCCCGTACTCTCTCTGAGAGAAGGCCCGTGTCCCAGCAGTGGTATGGTTACGTAATGTGCTGGTGATGATGTGGCGGCCTTAGCCGCCACATATATCAACGATATGAACACAGATGGCGCTGACATAAAGTAGCATAAACGCTCATACAAAGTCGCACAATTCCTTTTTTTTTACGCTTAATAGATCTATGTTTGGCCACTATCTCACCTGATGTGAAGCGATGATGTGGCCTATGATGGAGCACATAGATCTAGAGAGAGACGGCAGTTGAACGGCTGCTCAGACCCGTCTCCCCGATGGTTCACCGAACATCATCCCGAAACACGACTAGGTTGCTTGACGGCATGGCTTTGTTCGGTGGGTGGTATTACAACCACGGCCAGAGCCTACCACTTCAAAGCGCGTAAGCGGGTTTCATCACGATTTTTTCCTTCACCGTTTTAAAGCGAGCGTGCAAAATCTGCACTTAACTGTAGATTCAATACTTACCTTGTACAGTACATTATGTCAATAAATGAATTTTTGGTTTAAAAAAAAACTGTAAGTCATTGGTGCAGGGCCGAGTCGGGATTCGAACCCAGGTGCGTCGGATCGAAAGGCGCACGAGTTCCCGCTGAGCCACACGCGCTCTAAATTCTATACAAATCGCGCAAAAGAAGTTCGCACGATAGATAAGACTTATCCAAGTTCCAAGTAGGTTCTGTCGGACAGCTGTCCCCGGGCCAATAACACATGGCTCGGTCGGGAGATATTTTTAATGTTACTGAGTGATGAGACGAGCAAGTGGTTTGTCTTATGGTAAGCGCCACGCCTGCCCATAACAATTACAGTGCCAGCCAGAACTTTAATACCATAAAAAGCACTGCGTAGCACTAGAATGAGTTCATCATACCGAGACATCGGATATTAAGTCTCATATGCCCAGTAACTTCACTGGTTGCAATGCCCTTCAAACCGGAACACAGTAATGCTTGCGCACTACTGCTTGGCGGCAGAACAACTGGCAGATCTTCTTTATTAAGAGCGTTTGTTCCGGAACAGGCGTTTTGCATGGGTTTTTTAACGCGATTGTGACTTAGATATAACAGCGTCTAAAGAATGTCAAAAGTTCTATTTTTCAGTCATTAAAATGTATTGATAAAAAATAAAATTAACGAAACTGAAAACTGGCAAATTATTTTTTATTAATTCATGTTTTCGTAAATTGTTCAGTTCAGTGTGATTTCACTCCTGTTTTTAATCAATATAAATGAGTTGGAGGCGCTTCTACATTGGGAACCTATATCTTTTTATCCACTACCTCCACTTCTTCACAATGATGATGATAATTGAAATTTTAACTTCACGCTGTAACGGTTCAACAGATTTGAGTGAAACTCAGAATGGAGATACCTATATTACATAGGCTAACATAGGCTACTCTTTATCTCAGAAAACTGCGGATGAAACCGCGGGCCGCAGCTAGTTGAACATATATATTTTACATTATTACATTCACAAATTTTTAATCTAAATTACATTCGCAAATGTTTGTATTGTGGAAAGTTATCGACCCGCGACGGTGAAGTGTCAAAAAGTCAGCAGTTTAATCCATAACTTTTCTAAAAGAACGCTTACAAAAGCCCTTTGGCGTGACTTCGTCAAAAAGTTTAACGTCATTGAAGAAAGAAAGAAGTGGATGATCGATTTATTCCAGATATCCGTGGTTTTTCGGGATAACAATCCTAATAAAATACCCTTAGCTATTTTTTTTAAATATATAAGATTACTTCCTAAGTCGGGCACTCTTGTCAGAGTGGTCGTGGTGTAAAAGATGGTGTATGCGTTGGTTCTTCAGCGTAGTTTTCCTTAGCGAGGGTTACTGCTATCGCAATGCTTCTCCATTTCTGGCGGTTGGTAGCATTGCGAGTACATTGGACTATGGTGGTTTGAGTTGCAGTTTTAATAAAGATATATGGGATAGTGAGTTTAATAATATATATAAAAAATAAGGTATATAATGTATAAAACTGAATTAAATAAATAATGTAAAATGAATAAAGAAAGTTTTGGAGTGGTAGGCTCTGGCCGTGGTTGTAATACCACCCACCGAACAAAGCCATGCTGTCAAGCGACCTAGTCGTGTTTCGGGATGATGTTCGGTGAACCATCGGGGAGACGGGTCTGAGCAGCCGCTCAACTACCGTCTCTCTCTAGATCTATGTGCTTCATCTTAGGCCACATCATCGCTTCACATCAGGCGAGATAGTGGCCAAATATGGATCTATTAAGTGAAAAAAAAAAAAAAAGTCCTAAACTGACCTTAATAAGAACTCTTCCTGTACGACACTTGTTTCGCCATATACACGAAGCATCATCAGGTGTGGACTCGCCGTTCGCATTGACAAATATTCGACATACATATATCAATGGCCGTACGCTATAATGAGAGACTCGTTCTAGCTTTAGTTCCTCTCCTCTAAATTGACGATTGATTTATTGATTGATTGTCCTCCAAATCCTTACTGAACTGTTTACAACTTCAACACCTATTTAACCTACCTACATTAAGGATTGCAATAAACAATTGAATTGAATTAAAAACGTGAAATAACAAAAACACTAAACTTAATTCCACCATTAAAGTTAATTTGAAATACCGCATCAAAATTTTTCTACCCGTTAGGAGGCGTATCCAAAGTTTTTTCATGAAAGTGAGTGAGGCGCCCCATGGTTTAATATAACTCATCCATTCACCTCGCAAACAATATGCCAAACTTTCACACGTACAGTCAGCATCTAGTATACAGTATAGAACCATGTCATAATAACTAGTATGTAATTTGCTTTCTCGAACATCCTGTTCTTAAAATCATTATTGTGACATAGTTGTAAGTAGGTATATAATTATAATATTGACGCTCTCAACTTTTATTAACAAAAATGTATATAAACAAAATTTTACTAGAAAGTTATTGAGAAGGTATTAAATAACATGAGAAATAATTTCTTTCTTATATTTAAAAACTACATAAAAACGGTTTTTTAACTAACCACTGATCTAGTAAAATGTAACGTGCAAAAAAATCACTTTATATTGCCAAAGTATCACCAAAAAAATATCACCAAATAAAAAAATATATAATTCTCTCAAAGATTACTTTGATGGTCATTACATTTATCCCATCAAAAACCAATTTGAACTAAAATTCCTGCTCGAAAAAATATAAAGTTTATCGTCTTTATTGTCTTACTCTGTAACTCGCTGTGTAATATCTTTATTTTTTGTATGGTCATATATCCTGAGCCTGACTATTCAAAAATCTAAATAATCCGTTACAATAATAAATAAATTAGTTATTTTACTGAAATAATTTCAAAACGAATAATTTACACAAACCGCAACTTAAAGTTTCGGGAAAGGATTTTCTTCCAAGAAGCTTGAACTTAGACAGAAGTTTGGTCTAGATTTCGAGCAGTTGAGAAACACTGCTTTTATACTTTATGAAGCATGCAAATTTTATTCTAGAGTGGATAAATAGAAAAATGACTTCGCCGGTCAAAACGCAAATATGATTGGCCACTACTAAAATTATAAGAATGCTAAGCGACGCACTTATCTACGAGAGAATTTCAGTAAACTAAAATTAAAAAAACCCCCGACCCAAAAGAACTACAAAATGTAAAAAAAAATCTGAACCGATTTTCATAAAACATACTTAAGAATCACCGCTAGAAAACCAGATTTCAAATGAAAAAAACCGCATCCAAATCGGTTCTTAAGTATAAAATTTCACCACTATGTGCGTGTGGCTGTGGCACTGTAGCTCTTAAACGGGTGAACCGATTTGGATGCGGTTTTTTTTTGTTTGAAAACAGGTGTTCTATTTTCAAAATGTGTGAATGAATTTAAAAATAACTCCAAAAATATGTACATAGTCTCATAAGACCATTTTCCTGTATCTCCATTTGTTCAAGTAGCCGTTCATGTCTCATCTCAAATTAGGTATAGATAATATCTTAAATATAATAATATATATATCAAATTACATCGAATCCAATCAAATCAAATCAAAATTTCTCTTTATTTATATTTGGCAACAGATGCACAAAATCGACAAACGACCAGCTCGTCTTATCATTCAGTTGCATAAAAACATAAACCTTTTTTGGCAACTGGGTCTACTTTAGCAAGCTTCCAACTCTAAGGAACAATATACCTGAGACTAGAAAAAAACGATATAGGCATGTTTAAATGGGAGACAACTTCGTTGCTGTTAGAATACTGTCTGGCATTGTTCACGACCACTGGCATTGTTCACGTCCAGAGCACAAATCGTTTTAGCCCCTCGTGAATCTCAGGCATAAAGGTCCCACATTATGGTAGAGAGAGAGATATATATATATATGTATATATATATATCTCTATATACATATATATATCTATATATATATATATATATATAATTATATATATATATATATATATATATATATATATATATATATATATATATATATATATATATATTATATAAAATTAAAAGACCACTCACTGACTGACTGACTGACATATAATTGACAGAAATAGAAGTGGTACTTGCCGATATGGTGGGGGGGAGTGTTTAGTACGGTTGTATAGAGAGTGTTTTGAAACTAACCAGAAAAATCCGAAATCACCAGAAAATGGTTTCCTCGATGGAACTGCTCAGGGGATCTCGGAAACTATAAATCGGATGGGGGTACCGCTCGAACTAAATATGCCCCAAACCTTAGGCCAATTTTGAAAATTTGAAAAAAAAGATGGCCGCCATACAAAAAAACATGGCCGCCATACAAAATAAAAATGTTAATAACTTTTAAATGGTTAGAGATAGGTATAGGGTGCTCGACAAAATGTCATAGAGGGTAATGGGGGAAATTTGGAAAAGTTGTAAAAATAAAAAAAAAATAAAAAAAATGGCGGCCATTTTGAAAGTTGCTCCGATCCGACTGAAATTTTGCATCGGGGGGTTTTCTGGGTCGAAGATTACAATTATGAAAAAAAAATTTGGATTCCGCCATTTTTCAAGATGGCTGCCATACAAAAGTTTTTTTTCCGGAAAAATAAGCCAAACAAAACTTTTGAACCGTAGTCGATAGGAAGCGTCTATAAAAAAAAGCAACACCCCCCCACGCGAGCTGCTTTAGCAGCTCGCGCACGCCACAAAATCACTTGGATTTCGCCATTTTTTAAGATGGCCGCCATACAAAAGTCTTTTTTTCAGAACAACTGAACTTAAATAACTTTGAAACCGTAATCGATAGGGAGCTTTTATAAAAAAAAGCAAAACCCCCCCACGCGAGCTGCTTTAGCAGCTCGCGCACGCCACACAATCACTTGAAATCCAGCTTTTTTTCAAGATGGCCGCCATACAAAAGTTTGATTTCAAAACAAAAAGGGTAAACAAAACTTTAGAACCGTAATCGATAGGAAGCTTTTAAAAAAAAACAGCAGCCACCCCCCCACGCGAGCTGCTTTAGCAGCTCGCGCACGCGGCGAAATACTAGTATATATATATATATAAATTTCTCTTTATTTATATTTGGCAACACAGATGCACTTAGAACGTCAAATTATCACCATGACTCTACCACCGTATCGGAAAAAGAACTCAGATGATACAGAAGTAGAATGTTCCAAGCATCTTTGTGTTCTATATAATTACGAACAGTACAGTATGCTTTTCTCATTAGAACAGTCTTTACGTGTAATTTGAATTTACTTTCTGTGCTCCGTTATACATTTTGGAATTTTATTATAAAATTACCTGCCATGGACATCTGCAATACCGGAAGCATTGTCAATGCATTGCCAAACCTGTAAGGAGGGGAGGAAGAATAGATAGAGAGGGGGTTGGGAGAGAGAGATTGCATTTATAAATAAATACAGCCCATTTAAATAATCAGATATCATTAACAAGCTAATGAAAACCTCCAAGTTCCGAATTAACCCCGCTGAGAGGATTACCCAAAGTCTTCAACTTCGCAAGTTCCGTACCCAGGCAGGTGCGAATTACTTTTAAAATATGCTAATCTACCAACTTCGAGTGGTTAGAAGACGGAACTTCCTCGGATTCCGCTACGGGTACAGATGGCGTGACATTACTTTTAATATCTTCGAAAAAATCAAACGTAGCGAACTGGTAAAGTTGCTTAGGTACTTTATAAAACATCTTGCTTTAATAGGTATTTTCTGGTGCGGCTACCCATTAGGAATAATTTTATGGAATCTATTTTATTCAATAAAAATTTTTTTTTCATCTCTTGACAGGGTCAGTCAACAAACTCTTTAGCTTGCAATGAACTGTTTTATATCCCTGCCCTGTGGTAAAACAAACAAATATTTTAATTATGCCTAGGACAAAACATCCTCACTAGATTTTTTGTCGATGGTGTATTAATAAATATATATATATATATGTATATATATATATAGTAATTTTTTATTTGAGGTTTTTTGTGTATTTGTCATATTCATCTTTGACGTTAGTAGGCCCTCCGTAGGCAAAACATGATGAACATGGTGTTATTTACCGCTTATTAATAATAGTCGTAGTGAGTCTTAAACGCTCAGTGTGACAATGCTCTAAGTAAAAAGTTAAAAGTTGAAAAAAAAGAAGTATTTTTCTACCCATTTCTTTCACTTGTCCAGACCATAATCCAGATACGAATGAAAGAAAAGAATTGACTCTACCTACAGTAACGTTAACAAATATGCTACATTATACTCAACGATAGTTATTATATTTCGTAACGTTGCTGCAATGCTCCTTCGAGGTGCAGAGGGCGTGCACGATAATATATATTATATTTAAAATAATTAATTTTTAGAAAAAAACAAAAACCGACTTCAATGTATCTTCGAAGTCCAAAGTCACATATCGATGAAATTTATATGGGACCACTTCGTAGCTATACTGAACCCAACGCAAAAATAATTTTCCAAATCGGTTCACAAATGACGGAGTTCTGAGGTAACAAACATTAAAAAAAAAAACAACCGAACTGAGAACCTCCTCCTTTTTTGAAGTCGGTTAAAAAATGTTATTTAAGTAGTACACTCGTTTTAAAAACGGCGAAGGAAAACATCGTGAAAAAAACAAACACCGGCATTTCCAAGAACTTATTACAAAAATTCAAGGACTAGTGCATCCACCAACCCGCACTGGGCCAGCGTGGTGGATTATGGCCCATACTTTCTCTATTAGAGAAGACCACTTGTCCCAGCAGTGGGAACGTAATGGGCTGATATTGATTTAAGTAGTCCTTCTCCCGTCTCCGTTATTATCCTGTGTCTCTCTCTCATTTGAGTGAAAAAATCTCGGTCAATCCTGGTGTCGGAGATATAAGCCGCTCGAAGGTTTCCGACATAGTCTAACGACTGTTGTCGTAAGACAACAACCGGGACTGACGGTTTAACGTGCCCGCCGAAGCACGGTAGCGCCGGTAACCACAAACGCTCACACCTACCCAAGTGGTGACCGCGGTGAACGTTGTCTAGCAGACCTGTAATTACGAACGGTCAGGCAAACTGCGCTACGAGCGCTACATACTCCTGTGTAAATAGCCACTGTCAATTTATTTCATACAGCACTAAACTGGCTGGTAAAAGCAGTTTGCACTGTCTACGGACTCGTATAAATCATAAATACAATCTGGGTGTGTTCAAATCAAGAGTGAACAAGAATTTGCTGGG
Source organism: Petrophora chlorosata (assembly GCA_951640565.1). Classification (NCBI taxonomy): domain Eukaryota; kingdom Metazoa; phylum Arthropoda; class Insecta; order Lepidoptera; family Geometridae; genus Petrophora; species Petrophora chlorosata. Next base: position 6,831,563 of record OX621203.1, on the reverse strand, counting down.
TAAGCGTGCTACATCCTCGACCACATCGTCACTTCCCATCGGGTGAGATTATGGTCAAACGCTGACCCAGTTCGTTGTAAAAAAAACTAAAGTATGGTTTAGCGGCCACTCGTGCGAGTTTACATCTGACGTATCGCATGCATTTATGACATTTTTTTTAAATTAAGTGCTAATTTAATGCCTTCAATTACGTTGGAGGAAAACATCGAGAAGTGATCAAAATGTAATTTTATCGGAAAATCACAAAACTCAGTCATTTGTGATATTCACCGTTTCGCACTGCATTATAAGGACCTATAGGTATATAAAATTATAAGTATTCTCTCTCCCTGTCAGAGAAAGCCTTTAATCAAAGTAAACAGGCTAATGCAAACAGAAATGAGGTCACGGGCTAGCACTTATTTTATTTATTACAACTATTAATTGACTACACAATTAATTTTACAATAGTTATAAATTTTATATTAAGCAATATTATAAATCAGAATAATGTTTCCCTTATCAATAAAAAAATATAATTAATTAAAATATATTTAATTTTGTTGTAGGTTAGTTTAGTTTTATCTTTCTATATATTTATACATAATTGTTAATTGGTTCTGTTAATTAAAATTAAAATTACCTTCATTTATTTTAATTTTTGTTTTGTTTCAAGGAGTAGGGCCTCTTAGTATAAAATAAATATTATATTTGTTCGATAACTATTTGCACGAGTATTTCAACCAATTGTTAACATGCAGTGTCTTGCCTTGCTAGTTTTTTTTATCGGGTTGAGCAGTTTTTCGTGTCAAGATGCCAGTTATCATGAAACGAATTTGAAGAATTCGCAACCCACCCCTGTACACGGCAGTATGATGTCAATGGGTAAATATTTCTCACTGCAAACTACAAAGCTAGGCGAGCTAACTGCCCTATGTGGGCTAGCTGTCCGACAACGATCCTAATCTAAATGAACTTTACCGCTCTTCGGCATCCCTTGACCCCTTTTTAAACTATCAGTTTCATTTGTCACTGGCGCGCAACCGAGTAGTCACTGACAGCATTGTTGAATGCTGACGGATCGCTAGCTCACAGTGCTGTTATTGCTACTCATTTCGTAGATGCGTCACAATGAGACACAACTGGGCCCTAATTCACTATGCCAACTTGGCGATACTTTGCTTAGAAATCACTACATTAATAAACGACATCTCTATGACGCATTCATATATTCATATATATGACGCGTCATATAAAATACAAATTTCGCAGATGACGTTTATTAATTAAGGAATCGACGTTTCCTAGAAGCAGGGGATCGCCAAGATGTCATAGTGAATTAGGGCCCTGGTGAGATTGGTACATCTCTCTCTACCATTATGTGGGACCTTTATGCCTGAGATTTAGGGGCTAAAACGATTTGTGCTCTGGACGTGAACAATGCCAGTGGTCCAGACAGTATTCTAGCAGCAACGGAGTTGTCCCCTATTTTAACATGCCTATATCGTTTTTTTTCTAGTCTCAAGTATATTGTTCCTTAGAGTTGGAAGCTTGCTAAAGTAGACCCAGTTGCCAAAAAAGGTTTATGTTTTTATGCAACTGAATGATAAAACGAGCTGGTCGTTTGCCTAATGGTAAGCAATACGCCAGCCCATAACAATAACAGCATCACCTAAAACATTGTTTTGCAAATTCCTGTCACGCTGAGACAATTAGCTGTTGAGTCTCATAATGCCCAGTAATTTCGCTGGCTACAATGCCCTTCAAACCGAAACACAGTAAGGCACGCGCAATACTGCTTGGCGGCTGAATAAATGGCAAAGTGGTGGTACCCACCCAGATGGCCTCTCGCATACGGGAACCCTACCACCAGTGAATGAACTACGTATATATATATATATATATATATATATATATATATATATATATATATATATATATATATATACACTGACGCTCAAAAGTTTGAGACCACTAATCAAACCCTTTGTTGTTAGTAAATATTTTGCAAAACATATAATGGTAAATAGTGATTTGCACATCTGCATATTCTATGGCTTATAAAGATTTCCAAAAAGCTAATTGTTTTGTATATAACCCAAGGAAAGGGCAATAAACAAGCATTGTTTCCAAACTTCAGTGAGTTCCGAGGAAGAGCTTGTCCGATACGAATTGTAAAAAATGTATGACGTCATTACCGCACCTGGCACTTCTATTATATTACATTAAATAACAATGCAATTGTCCTAAATTCCTAAAATATTATTCATTTTTATTATTACCCGGTATTCTTATGTTTATCGACGAATATCCGCAGTTAGTCTGATTTCGTGAATTCTACAGTCAAGACGTCTTTAAAATGGGAAGAGGTAGCGAAATTAGTATTGAAACGCGATCTGCCATCGTTACTCTTCATAATGAAGGCAAATCTGAACCTGAAATTTCATCTCAACTCAAGTTATCAAAGACTTGTGTTCATCGTACTATTGTGCGGTACAAACAAACTGGCAGTAATCAAGATCGTCCGCGCTCCGGGAGGCCAAAAGCTACGACTTCTAGTGAAGACAAATTTATCGTAGTAACCAGCAAGCGAAATAGACGCCTAACAGCCCCAGAAATTCGCGTTGAAGTCAACAAATCTCGGGAAAAACCTGTGTCAGTGTCTACAGTGAAAAGACGATTGCGAGACGCCAAGTTGTTTGGTCGCGTTGCTGTTCGAAAACCTCTACTAAAACCACAGAATAAAAAAAAGCGGATGCAATGGGCCCTAGCCCATCGAGACTGGACCGAAGAAGACTTCAAAAAAGTACTTTGGAGTGACGAATCTAAATTTGAAATATTCGATTCAAAAAGAAGGGTTTTTGTTCGACGTTCCACCGAAGAAAAAATTATGCCACAGTGTGTAGTCCCGACTGTCAAGCATGGTGGTGGATCAGTTATGGTCTGGGGTTGTTTCTCAGGCTATGGGATGGGAAATCTGGTTCTTATTAAAGGAATCATGAAAAAGGAGCAATATAAAGATATTTTAGAGAAAAATGCAATTCCCTCCGGACTGAATTTAATCGGGCAAGGATTTATTTTCCAGCAGGATAATGATCCAAAGCACAGTTCAAAATTATGAAGGGGCTATTTGCAAGAGAAACAAGCTGAAAAGGTGTTGGAAAACATGGTGTGGCCACCCCAAAGCCCCGATCTCAACCCCATAGAGCTGTTGTGGGAAGAGCTAGACAGAAAGGTTCGAGAACAATGTCCTTCTTCACAGCAGGGCATGTGGAATGCTTTAGAAGAAAGCTGGAGAAATATTTCGCAAGAAACAATTAATAAATTAATTGCTCGGATGCCAAGATTGGTACAAAGAGTCATCAAATGCAAAGGGGGATATTTTGATGAAAAATCTGTATAATTAATCTTGTGTGTGTTTTCTATAGATCATTGTATTCGTCAAAACTTGAATTATATTTTGATTTTAAACCATATGTGTAACATAAGAATAAAACCGGTTTTTTATTAAGTTTTAAATATTTTGACTTTTATTTGTTTTCTTAATTTTTTTGAAGTGGTCTCAAACTTTTGACCGGTAGTGTATATATATATATATATATATATATATATATGTATATATATATGTATATGTATGTGATATATGTGTAGAGGTTCTATGTACTTTGCAAGAGCATGGAGGGAGTTATAAACAAGGTGCTTGTAGCATATTCGTTGATCATAATGATAATGATGAAGTGAACCTAAACAAGTAATGTCTATCCTAGTCTTTAATCATTTTTTATTTCATGCCTATTTAGTATCAGTCAAATCCTGTTGATATCCAATAAAAATAATATTGTTTTTTACTTTCGCAGAGACACCAAAGCTTCATCATGACGAAATTGTCTATCCTTGCAAGCTCTCTGACTGGGACTGCATTCGCAAGTTCCTCGCCGTTAACTCTGGGTGCCACATGACAAACGGACACGTCTCCGATCCTATATTTGTCCCACAATCTGGCGCAACACTGCCTGCATTCAATATGTCGATGTTACACACTAATATTATTCTCAGAGGCCTCAAGAGTGCAAAGATTGTGGACTTCTAGTAAGTATTATATATCTCAACATACAGACGGATGACGAAACGATCTGTTACGTGTCAATGATTTTGAACGTCAGGCCACTTCCTCATTGAGCCGATACGACAGCGATACGACACGTTTTAAGATGTGATTTTATTTTTTTATTTTTTTACGCTTAAAAGATCCATGTTTGGCCACTATTTCGCCTGATGTGAAGCAATGATGTGGCCTAAGATGAAGCACATAGATCTAGAGAGAGACGGCAGTTAAGCGGCTGCTCAGACTCGTCTCCCCGATGGTTCACCGAACATCATCCCGAAACACGGCTAAGTCGCTTGACGGCATGGCTTTGTTCGGTGGGTGGTATTACAACCACGGCCGGAGCCTACCACTCACTGATTGATGACATCGGTAAGATCTTGGCTTTGACTTTAACAGTACATTTGTTTTCAGCTTGAACAACTCTTCGGGTAAAGTCATCATCGCCTTCAACATTCAAAATTTGATTGAGAGATCAGGAAAAACTTACGTTACTTATAACCGAGTAGCTAAGGAACCTATTGTTTTGGCCGATCGCGTTGACGTCGTCTTCCGTAAGTTAATTACTATCAAACACACCTAGATCATACTCTTTATTGAAACACCACAGTATGCATATAAAAAGAAGTTTTATTTCAAGCCCTGCGTTTTCTACATTTATGTCCTCCAGTAGGTATACCTCCTGGGTCAATTTATACCGATATGGCAGAAACTGGCAGCAGGCTTCACTTTGGCTGGTCGTGTGACCACTTGTAGAATGCTTGCAGGCAGTGCTGTCTCCACTATTTACCCAATAGGCGGCGCGATCCAAGCCCCTCAAACGATATGATATATTATAATAATGTATATAAAGGTTAAAATGCTGTGTAAGTGTACACTGAAACTGCTCGCCACTTCGCTGGAGATCGATGGGTATTGGAGCACTTGGTCAACAGTTCAGATCACAACAGTGATATAAAGCGCAAAAATAGTGGTCACGATTGGTCGGCCCGGAAACAACGATAATAACGTCCAACAATTACACATAGATAGTTTCTGGACCTTAACTAGGAAACTTTGTATCTAGGGAACCAGAAACCACGAGGCTATTGAAGTCCCACAATATACTAATACTTACTTTATTTATTTTTTTCAAATATATTTCCCGCAGTAATGGGGAATCAAGCCCGTAGCCTTCGTAGTGTAGGAATTATGAACTGACCTGCCCAACCAAAATACCAAAGGAGTACTGTTCGTTCTCAGGATTGAGCTGTTCTTTAGAACATAGGACTAAATTCTGATTCCACGCAGACGAAGCTGCGGTCGTGAAATTCATATATATTTAGGATCGCCAAATATACGGATTGTGCATCAAAATGTGTTCATTAAAATTTCATGATGAGCACCTATTTTATGAATATTACATGTTCGCGGCGTTTGGGTGGCCCCTAGGCCACCCCCAGCGCACCTCTACCTACCAAAGGCTGCCCCTTATACGTTCGAGTGCTAAAACAGACCAAACTTGGTGCACAATGAGTATTTTTGGTGAACGGTTTATTTGGTGCACAATGAGTATTTTTAATGAACGGTTACAAATTATCCATATATTTATGACGAGGGTGCTGATGTTTTTCACCTACTTATTTATTTCAGCTACGGTGATCGTGACAGCGATCCTATCTAGTGTACCGCGCTTACAGTTAGAAGGATCTGAAAGTACTGGGTACGTCGCATTCGGTTCTGTTATCGACGCAACTTTGGGACCCAAAATTTCTGCGAGCCATGGTAATAAGCGTTGTTGCGTGCTTTGATTGATGGTGTTTGTTCTATCATTTCTTCCTCTGTGTTTGTTGCTTTTTTATGTAACTGATTGACGAGACGAGCTGGTCGTTTGCCTGATGGTAGCAATACGCCAGCCCATAACAATAACAGCACCACCCAGAACATGCAAAACCCTGCGCGGCGCTGCACTGCGCTCGTCACCCTGAGACAATAATTAGCTGTTGAGTCTCATAGTGCCCAGTAATTTCGCTGGCTACATGCTTGCGCACTACTGCCTGGCGGATGAATAACTAGCAAAGCGGTGGTACCCACCCAGTCGGCCTATCGCATACGAGAGAGCTACCACCAGTAAACTTCTTCACGCTATACCGGCTCAACGTATTTGAGTGAAACTCGGAATGGAGATAGCTTAGACCCTGGGTTACCACACATGGGCTACTTTTTATCCCGGGAAACCCTCCTGCGCCGTGGGCACGCTAAGCCGTCAATTTCGATTGTTGTGTAAGGTTGATAGGTCATGTCGGAAGTCTAAAATATCCCACTCGAGAGAAAACAATTAATTTTTACAAAAAAACAAAAACCGACTTCAATGTATCTTCGAAGTCCAAGGTCAAATATCCATGAAATTTACATGGGAACACTTCGTAGCTATACTGAACCCAACGCAAAAAGAATTTTCCAAATCGGTTCATAAATGACGGAGTTCTGAGGTAACAAACAAAAAAAAATCTAAATAAATATAAAAAATACAATCGAACAACCTTCTCCTTTTTTGAAGTCGGTTGAAGACGAGTATCAAAGAAAATATATTTTATACCTACTTTACATTTCTACTGTATGTATCTTTTGCTGCGGCCCGCAGTTTTACTCGCGGTTTCCCGGGATAAAACACGATAGCGCTTAGATGTATATAAATATCACACAAACGGTCACCCATCCAAGTGATGTCCGATGCGAACGTTCCTCAACTTAGTAGATCAGTTACGAATGGATAGGCGAGCTGCGCTACGAGCGTTGTTGTGACATTTCCGTACCACGGAGCATTTATTTTGACACTGTCTGTAAATAATTACAAATTAAATTTTTTTTACTGCAAAAATATGTGTTACATGTGATTGTTGTAACTCTGCCTTTTGTTTTAGTTATTAGAACTGTGTTACAAAAGACAGCGTCTTCCCAAGATCAGCCTGCGTTTTTACAATAGTAGAATATTAAGAACTTAGTAATTATACCTGATTTATAATTTAATATTAACATGTAAGAATTTACTCTCTCTAGGAGGGAAGGCCCGAGTCCCACCAGTGGGAACGTGATAGCTTTCTCTCGAGTGATACGTAGTGCTTTATACTACACCTACGAGGAAAATAAAAAACTAAATCTTTACTAATTGAAATTTATATTAAAATTGTTGCAGTTAGTGAAGCTTAATGTAACACTTTTTCCATTAATGTTTGTTTGAGATGTTTGCGATGTTCTTTTTTCAAATTGTTTGACACCATCCAACACACAGCTAGTGGCCAGTGTCATTTTGCGAACTTGGAGATAAAAACTCACTGTAAAAACTTTTTGGCTTTTGATATTTAGGTTACCAGCGCATAGTCTTACCCAAAATGAAAAAAGAAAAACCACGTAAGAAATGGATTTTCATACACTTTTCTCTCCCGCTCAGATGCGTTTTCTCGCCGCATATTTGTTCGCAAAAAATAAAAAAAAAACCTCATCCCTTTAGTCTGTGGCTGATCGCAATGCGTTTATAGCAATGACAAAGTCACAGTTTGATTATGGGTGTCATTCTGTGCCTAATTGCGGTGACCATAGAGCCACTTTATGAGCAAGTGTGTTGAAAAATATATTTCATTGTGGCCAAAGGATAAGCATTGCCATTCAACGTGGCAATGCTGCCAGCATTTTGGGAACGTTTCCTACTGGTAGTGGCTCATTAGATTAGATTAGTTTAGATAGATAACGCTATTTAATTTAATTTCTGTTTACTTAGGTGTATATTGTATATAAGGATTTATATTTCTGTTTGTTTAGGTGTATAATGTATGTTTAATTTGTAATTTACAATTTTTATTCTTCATTTGTAAATATACAACTATATACATAGATTAAAATGTCTTTTCATTTTATTTCATTTCACTATTATATAACTGTAAACTTTTGTTTCCTGTTTTGGTGTAATAAAATATTATTATATTGTATTGTATTGCTGCTTTGCTCAGTTCAATGCTAGAGATAATACATGTGCAAGAGTTGACTATTTCTTTTGTGTTGCAGACCCCGAAGTGATGTTTGAATTCGCTACACTAAGTGCCAATCTCCCACTGGCGGCACAAGAATACATGGTTACCTGGTCTTCATTGCTGACGAAGGTCTTAATCCAACAGATTTTTTGCGACTTCGGTGTCAAGGTCCTTTAACGTCATTATAAAAGGATTCTTAGTATTTCGAATGTCCAAAGGGGCTTCTGCCAAAATTGGCAGCATTTACATTACGACTCAAATATTTTGATATGTGAGAAAATCGGCAATTTGATTATATATGTTTTAAAAAATGACGTTTTAGTTGAATAATGATTTCAAAGCAAATATTTAAAATGCAATAAACAGATATTATAGAAATTTTGCTTTTACTTAACCTTTTTTCAACAAAGCAGATAGGCCCCGCGATGTCTCGGAATAAAAATTAGCCAATGTATTAAGAGGAAACGGCACGCTGAAATTTTCATACAAAAAGAGAAAACGTTTTTCTAACCCTAAACATTAACCAAATTCGATGAAATTTAGACATGTAAGAGATGTTATCATTATTGAGTTTTGTAGGTTTTTATTTTTCCGATAACTCCTACAGAATTTGAATAAATGGATCCAAAAATCTCGATATTTACTCGAAAAATTTTTTGACGTTTGGAAGCTGTTAACTTTAAAAATAGACATAAACTTAGAAAAAGGAAATCCTACAAACCTAGTTTATTCTCCGTTTAAGAAATTGAGACCAATATTACCAAATTTGGTTGAGATTTAGTGTGGTGGAAACGTTTTCTCCCGTAACGCAAATTTTAACAAAAATCTGAAGTTGATACGAATTTAGTTAAATTATTATTACTATTATTATTTAGTTAATTTATTTAATTTAATTTACGCATTTTCTGCGAGACCGTAAACCATTATTCAAATACCTAGTGCTCGCTGGCCGCGGCTGTGCCATATCCTCTTAATCCAGGGTATTAGCTATCTACATTCCAAATTTCACTCAAATCCATTCAGTCATTACGGCATGAAGAGGGAACAAATACACTATTTGTTTACACAAACACACTAATATACAAACTTTCGCATTTATAATATAAGCGTGATGTGATGATTGACATATTCTGTGATTAAAACTATGTTGCTCAATATTTTACAAAAGCGTCTGGTTAGGGCGTCAATAACTTAAGTTTCGTACTCTAAGCTAAGTTCCTTAATAGAGTTAACTTGCGTAACTAAACCACTTTACTTTGAATAGTTAACTTCCGCGGGTATCCCACAACGGGACAAATATTTGTAGAATCTGTGAATATTTGCGGAAAGTTTAAGCACAGTTTGAACATGCGCATACACTTTATGATATACATATTTGATACTTTTTTTACGCTTAATAGTAATGTAATAATTTATCTTTGGCCACTATCTCGCCTGATGTGAAGCGAAGATGTGGCCTAAGATGGATCACATAGATCTAGAGAGAGACGGCAATTGACCGGCTACTCAGCCCGTGAACCATCGGGGACCAGACGATCCCCGATGGTTCACCGAACATCATCCCGAAACACGACTAGGTCGCTTGACGGCATGGCTTTGTTCGGTCGGTGGTATTACAACTACGGCCAGAGCATGCCACTCCAAAGCGCATAAGCGGGTTTCATCACGATGTTTTCCTTCACCGTTTTAGAGCGAGCGTGCAAAATCTGCACTTAACTATAAGTCATTGGTGCAGGGCCGAGTCGGGATTCGAACCCAGGTGCGTCGGATCGAAAGGCGCACGAGTTCCCGCTGAGCCACGCTCGCTCTAATCGCTCGTATTTTTTTGTTACGTAATGTATGGATAGTTATATATGATTAATAAGATCTATAAAGATCTAATTATTTGAAATGTCAATACACCACATAATTTCATTACAATTTACAACATTCGATTTCATAACACCATTAAAAAGTAAAATAAAATTATAATTATTAAAATGTCAATGTTTCAAATAAATTCCGAAATTGTCATACAATAAAAATAGTACATAATTGATAACGTCGAGCCTTCACTATGTCATCGGACCATCTGGCCGGTGGTCTGCCTACTAGTCTTCGCTTGTCATCTAATATAGGTGTAGGTATTATTTTGATTTTATTTTTACAAGCTTTTATTCAACTACAATGTTTGTTTGGGTCAAATTTTGCGAGTTGAATTAGAACCACTTCCTCTTATCCTGCGGAGTTGAAATTTAGCATAGGTACTTGTCAAAGTCCGATGACAATGCAAAATAATGGTGACAGCAAGCTGATCTGATGATGGAAACGGAAGGTGGGCAATGGAACTCCGTGACCAATAATCGTGAACTATCTAGTGTTTGGGTTTATTTTAATCTGCTCGCGGTTCCGATTACGTATTTGTTAAAAACTTCTTTTGAAAAATATAGTTTTCAACAAAAATCGTGTTTGTTGTTTTTTTGAATTTCTATTTAATTTAAAGTTGCATCATCATCATCAGCCTCTATTCGTCCACTGCTGGACATAGGCGTCCCCCAATGAACGCCACTGAGCCCGGTCTTCGGCTCTTCTCATCCAGTTTCTTCCGGCCGCCTTTCGCAGGTCGTCGCTCCACCTGGCCAGTGGGCGTCCTACACTACGCTTGCCGATTCGCGGTCTCCACTCAAGGATTCGTCTACTCCAACGGTAGTCCTTCCTTCGAGAGATGTGACCAGCCCATTGCCACTTCAGCTTGCTAATTCGATGGGCTATATCGGTTACTTTGGTTCTCTGTCGGTTACTTTACTTTAAAGTTTAAATTTAGAAAATAAAAAGTCTACTTTTCTTCATTAGACTGCAACTGCACACGATTAACTTGGCGAAGTTTGATCAAGTTAAGAACAAACTCTTCAATCTTCACACAAAGAATACACTATCTAATCCAAATCTGTTATTAGAGCAAATTAGTGACAAGATAATTGTTCACTAGATTTGATAATAACCCCAACAAAGAATCGTAAAATCTCGTAATTTAATCTAAATTCAACTGTATTACGAGTCAAATAAAATTGAAATTTGATGTGGAATTCGAAATTGAATGCTTAAAATTTTAATCGTGATTAATTTTGGTTGCAGTGAGCGTTAAACAGAAGTACGCATTAGTACCTTGTCATTATCAGTAATTTGGCATTTTCTTCTCTCAGGTACCTTGTTATTGAAATTATTATTGTGACATGGTATTAAAAAATGTACATATTCGTATTATTGACGCTACTACCCGCATTACATCAAATAACACGCAATGAGCATTCACGTATAAAACAAAGTGATCCATATTGTTCAAACTATTTGTATGTATTTAGTTTTTAATATGAGGTATCTGTTAATTTTGGTGTTTTTGTTCGGTTTCGGTGACTTTACTGAGAATAGTGGTGATTCTTTTGGACTAGACTACGGAGACAGTTATGATGGTGACGTAGGTAAAGCATGCATGTTAAAATAACCCAGATTTTATCAGGTCTATACATTTTACTCCTCATTGTGACCTTTCATCATACATCACATCAGTCCATTACGTTCCCACTGCTGGGATTCAGGCCTTCTCTCATAGAGAGAGCATGGGCCACAATCCGCCACGCTGGCTTAGTGCGGGTGGATGTCGCATGTCCTTGAATTTTTGTGATTAATTCTTGGACATGCCGGTTTTCCTTCACTCACTTAAGATGTTTTCTTTCACCGTTTTTAAAGCAAGTGTTAAATCCGCACATAACTTAAAAAAAGTCACTAGTGCGTGGCCAGCGTTCGAACTCGGGTGCGTCGGATCGAAAGTGGCACATGTTCCCATCGAGCCACATTCGCTCGTTGATGTACCTTTGACGCGAAGTTATAGCAGTGAGAACTGTTTAAACTACACAGTCTCATAGTTTATGATAATAAAACGGGACTTAATCGCGCTAAAAACATTAATTTTATTTACCTCGACGTTTTAACCAAGTTGCATTGGCCGTGGTCACGAGACTGGAGAATGCGGGTATCAGCGTCGAGAAAGGCAGGCGTTGTCACCAACTACCCTAATTAAGGTTCAAGGAAACTAATCTAATTAAGGTTTTGCGATCATAAATCTTTTATTTCAATCAATTTCAATTAGAAACCAGTTTCGATGATGGTTTTGCGATCACGTAACCTGTTTGTTGCAATCAAAGGTCAACTAAAGCTCAATTGAAATAAAAATAACGTTTGACAAACAAAGTTTATATCGATATATAAACCATAGACAAGAGCCGTATTATACAGTAAAATTGAATAGATTGGGCGTATACATAACGATTCATAGCACAATCTCGCTTTGTAAATTTGTCGGGTAATCGATAGGAGCACATTGAAATCGAGACATAAAAGTTACATGTCCCATTTTATCGATTGAAATAAATTTCTATTGCACGTTAGTCCGCAACATACGATGTTCGCAACAGACTTACGTGATCGTCCTGCAGATGTCTCAGGGCGACGAGCGCACTGCAGTGCTACGCAGTACTTTTTATAATTTTAAAGTTCTGGCTATCCAGCTATTAGTGAAATCGTTATGAGCAGGCGTAGCGCTTAACATCAGGTGAACGACTTGCTCGTCTCATTACTCAGTACTATAAAAAAATGTTATTTTATAAGATTTATATCCATAAAAATCTTTTAAGTAGAAAACAGAGCTCAGGTCACTGCCCGCAGGTAAGATAAGACCAAAAGGCTGGCGGCATTACCTCGTTGAATAGCGATGCTGATGCTCTGGTCGCCCTTTGGTCGTTGGCTCTGTCTGTCAGTTAATATTCATATTCATTTATTCATTACATGTCAATTAATTCAATAACAATACAATTATTCGTGTTCTCATTACAATAAATAAAATAAAATAAATCAAAATTAAAATATGTCTGTAAACTAATAATAAAATGTTTCGAATTATTCATCAAATTAATAATATGTGTCGTTAACAAGCCATTTCTTAATTATACTTAAACGAATTAATTAAATTAGCAAATAAATTAATTAAATTAAATTGTTGTGAAAGTCTTCTGGCAACCGGTTATACACCGCAGCGCAGGTGCCATGACATGCACTAGCTTCGCAGTTTTTCTGAGATACATTAAATTAGTTATCATTAAAAAAAATTGTAGAACAAGACAACTTCGACGAGGACCTCACACGTCCGTGTTCACTGAATGATTGGGACTGCATTAGAAACTTCCTGGCTACAAACTCCAAATGTGAACCCTCTTTTGGACCCGTGCCAGACCCGCTGAAGCTTCCAGTGGACAAGTTCTATATACCCAGAGTCAATCTGACTATAACACACACGGATTTAAGAATTACAGGATTTAGAAGCGCTAAGATTACAGAGTTTTAGTAAGTAATTTTGTTATAAGATATGTTAAAAAACTTAATTCAGATATAAAAGTAATTTACTCGAGCAGAGTTCAAATTTGCGACTTTAAATATCACTGCTTAAACCAATTAGGCTATCAAAAACTCTGCACGAACAACTATAATTGGGTAGATATTAATAAAATGAAGCATATTGACGCTGCTACCTACGAAACATGTTCGTTCCTCTCTCCAGCCTCCTCAACAACAACCAGAGAGAAAACAAATTGTAACCAGTTTTATCCACTTCCAAAGTGAAAAATGAATAAAAATAGGGGATAAAATTGACGTCTCCAGTCCGTGCTAAGGGGGCTGGAGTCCCAGAATAATTATGATAGATGGAGTAGATGCTCTAAAGGCCTAAACATCGACGCAAAACAGAAGTAATATGTGTGGCACGTTCTAATTTCATTGAACCTCGCCATAGGTGAAATATATGATAAGTACACTGTGCGTGTGATATTTTTGCAGTTAAATGTCTCTAGCCGGATAAACTTTTGGAGCTTAATACTGTTTTCAGTTTAAATAAGAGAACAAGCAACGTGGTGATAGCAATCAACGTGCAGAGGCTCAACCAAACGTCGCCTAGAAGCTATTTCACGTACCAAAGGACTGGCAAGGAACCGATCGTCCGTTCTGATTTTACAACGGTTACTTACGGTAAGATGTCTAATTAGACCTTGGTCGTAACAGAATTTGTTCATATTCTATCATAAATATAACAATCTTGCTACAACGTAAGCTTCTATTAAAGATGTAACTTACTAAGGAAAATATTTTTTTCTTTAAATATCTTCTGTTGCAGTCGAAAATTGAATTCATACTTATTACTGGACAAAACGCTATCTCGACCTTATTGAACTGCGATTTTATTCTACTCCGACAATACTAAAACGATATGATTTAAATAAGATGCTATGCTATTTAGAATACATTCTACTCCGACGAATGGCCGCACTTCACTGCTGCGTGAAGTATCTAACGAAGTTGTTCTGCGAAAAGAGTTTCTGCAAGAAAATATGGAACCGTCAACGTAGCCTAATGTCGGAGTAGAATGTATTCTTTTTAGCATAGTGTCTTAATTAAGTCATGTCGGCTTAAAATATTCTGAGAGTAGAGTAGTAACGGAGCTCCATTAGGTCGTGATAGCGTTTTGTGTAATTCACTGTGTCGGTATTATAGTAAAATGCTTCGACAAAAACACCTATAACCTTGACCAAGAAAAAAAGGCGGACGCAATGTTGTAAAGTCCACTGAAGCATGGCAAGGACGGTCAGCTTTATGATTATTTGAGACGGAGGGCCGATGTAAAGCAGATGTAGCGGCCGATCGGCATAACATGATGTGTGCGTGAGGCTTGTGTACGAACGAACGGACAGGCATAGCTTCAGTGCTTCACGTCTGAGTTTAGAGACGTGACGTCCGCCTTTTTTTCTTCGTTCAAGCTTATAATGTAATGAAAGAATTTCTTTATGACCAATGGAACCTTTGTAGACTCTGCAACCTTCACGGCGGTGATACCCAAGGCTCCTCACCTTCGACTGGACCGAGCTGAAATCCACGCTGACATTCACGATTCTCGTCCGATATATGCAATTGGACCTAGAGCAGGCAACAGCACAGGTACGGAGCTTAATACATTTTAAATTACACTTAAATCAGGTAAAAAGGAATTGGAATTTAGAATACATAAGATATAGGCATAAAGTTGTTAATACCTAGCAATAATTAATAAAAATATTGTTGAATTTTTTTTCAATACAATCTTTTACAATTTCTAAATTGGAACCGCAAGCAGATTAAAATGAGCCCAAACACTAGTATTTTACGATTATCTGTCAAGGAGTTCCATTGCCCATCTTCCGTCTCCATCATCATTTCAGCTGGCTGTTATCATATTATTGCATTTTCATTGGACTTTGACAAGTAGGTATGCAAAATTTCAACTCCGTAGGATCCGTAGGAAGTGGTTCTGATTCAACTTGCAAGATTTCACCAAAACATTAAAAGTTACAAAGTCAAAGTCAAATATCATTTATTAAATAGGCACAAAAGTGCGCTTTAAACGTCATGAAGACCATACAAATAAAATAAAAAATATGTTAAAAATGGTAACTTAAGTTAACATGACTTTGAAAATAAGGTAAGTTATGTGTGGTAAGTTAGGTGCAGTAAAGAAATGTGAAAACTGACTCTACCAGTGCTTTGGAAATACGCCCGCTAGAGAATATATTCTCCAAGAAACTCTGCGGAAATGTCATTTTTTCAACTCTTTTAAAATGTCTCTAAATATAACAGTGAACAATTATTTGATTAAAATGTACAATTGGGTATAAAATTAACAATGAGGTTGAATAGAAGTAAAAATAATAGAGTATTAAAAAAATGTTTTCAGATCCTGACGTGATCGCCGCGTTTGTTATATTCATCGCTAACATCCCTTCCATCGTCCAAGAAGCGTTCGTATTGCAGTCCAACCTAATAACATCCATCTACATACAACACTACCTGTGCAATTTTGGATTAGAAACCTATAGAAACTACCTTAGCTTTGTTAGGAATAAAGGGTACACTCAAGTGCAGAGGGGGCATGATGATAAGCTAGTTTATCAAAACAATTATTATGATATCAATGATATATCATCAGGGCCGCTAAACTATGTCCCTAAATTTATAGGTTGATGAAAAATTATTGTAAAAGATGAAGACTAATATGATGTCCTCAGTACTTTCCTTAAAATATGTCTAGATATTTATTTCATTTATGTATTATTTAAAGTAATATTAGTACTTGGATATAATACATAACAAAAAATATGTATGTATGTAACTACGAAAAAAATTAATAGTCTCTTATTTGTCTCTTTTTTATTAGTAGAGGTTAGTTTTTATTAGTAAAGTAGAAATCTAATGTAACCAAGACAAACCTCCTTTGGTTTGTATAGTACTATAAAAATATTTTTGTATAATACTTTTTGTTTAATAAATAAAAAAAAATGTTTAATCACTAAAAAGTTTTTGTTTGTGAATGTACCTAGTGACATCTAAAGTGTTAGACGTTGAATAGTCAGCATCAAACGCTTGAACAAAATTCTCTTCAAATTGGAACACAGTAATGTTTGCACGCTACTGTTTGGTGGTTTAATATCTAGGCTATTTGATAATATGTTTAGCCACAGTGCAAAATCATGCAAATCAGTAAGCAAACATAATTGAACTGAAAGAAACCAGGTCATGCATCTACTATCGCGACCAAGAAATCACTCGCATGTCAGAATACAAGGATTTATTATTTTAATATTCAAATGGGATGCATTATACTCGGTTAATTATCTACGTAAAGACTTGTACTTGGAGTTGATACGCAAATTGACCACAGAACATTGTAAAGTGAGTCTCACGTATGAGATATCTTTGGTTCAGATAAACGGTTTTTTTTATTATTTGTGATAAATCTACGTTTGACCACCATCTCGCCTGATGTTAAGCGAAGATGTGGCCGAAGATGGCTTAATTAGTTTATGATATGCAATTGAATCAGGCGTGACGTTGCGGTTGACGTTTTTTTAAATATATATATTTAATAAAAAGCGGAGGGATTACTTATATATATATATATATATATATACACACATATATATAAGTAATCCCTCCGCTTTTTATTCTTATTATGTATATATATATATATATATATATATATATATATATATATATATATACTTATATATATATATATATGTATTATATATTTTAATATAAATTCATTTTCCATTTGCAATTAACAACCTACATAATATTCAGCGGAATTACACAAAATTTTTTCATTGCGTTTTAGTTTATGATGTAAAACGTGACTTCTACGCGCTAAAAACACTTCTTTTATTTACCTCGACGTTTCATATGTTGATTTATATGCAAAAATTAATATAGAATCGATTTAATAATAATTGATTTATAATTGGAAGAAGCGCCATCTGTTGAGTTTTTCTCTCTCTTGCTTTATCTGTGGTAGGAGTCAGACGTATTGCCTTCCTAGTGAAATTAAAATGAGAAAATAATATAATCTTATTACTATTCAAATATCAGTGTTCGTTTCATTTGACCCATAAAGACAAATTGCGATAGGTTATGGGCCCAGTTTACGTGTTTGAACTACTGCGTGAACATTAGTACAAGTGAAAATTTATATTTCGAACGTTACTTCTTAAAAAATAAAAATGGACAATTTGAAGTCGAAAAGAAATATTAAATCATTTGATGGAGAAAAGTATAGTGTGTGGAAATTTAGAATTCGTGCTTTATTAAACGAAATGGACGTTTTAAAAGTTATTGACGAGGATCCGTTATTACGATCTAAGGAGTGGGAGAAAAACAATCGGATTGCTAAAAGTGTTATCGTGGAATATTTATCCGATTCGTATCTCGGGTTTGCGAAGGAAGATAGTACTGCGAAGGATATTTTCAAAAGTTTAGATACATTGTATGAACGGAAAAGTATTGCCACTCAATTGGCATTACGAAAAAAATTACTGGCGTTAAAACTACAAGGTGATGTGTCGCTTATAAAACATTATGCTATTTTTGATGACCTCATTACGGAACTGCTAGCAGCTGGAGCTAAATTAGAGGAAACTGATAAAGTTGCTCATTTGTTACTCACCCTACCCGCATCTTATGACGGTGTCATAACCGCGATCGAAACATTGTCGGAAGATAATTTAACGCTAGCTTTCGTAAAAACAAGACTGTTGGACCACGAAGTGAAGTTAAAAAATGAATCTAGTGACACAAGCGCTAAAGTATTGCACGCGGAAAACAAAAATTTTACATCGAAGAAGCGGAAATTTGAAAATTCACAACAGACTAATACTTACTACCAGAAGGACAATAACAAATCAAAAAGGTTACCAAATAATATCGGAAAGTGTTATCATTGCGGACGAAAAGGACATAAAAAGAACGACTGCTACTATTTCAAAAGAATGAATCAGCAAAGACCAGACAAGACAAAAACGGACAGGACAAGAACAGTTCAGGCAGTTGAGATTAATCAACCATCCACGTCGAACGATTTCGCGGGATTTGCTTTTATGACTGGAGAGTACCAACAAGATGACAGCGCAAACAAAATATCGTTTTTACTGGATTCCGGAGCATCGGATCATATAATAAACAGAGAAGACCTTTTTCTCAATTATGTCGATTTAAATACACCACTTAAAATTTCAGTTGCTAAAAATGGTGAATTCATTTCAGCTACAAAAAAGGGAACACTACAGGTTACCAGCAGCGAGGGCGTTCAAGGTGTTTTGGAGGATGTGCTGTTCTGCCGTGAGGTGCCGTACAACCTACTTTCTGTCTCG
Source organism: Petrophora chlorosata (assembly GCA_951640565.1). Classification (NCBI taxonomy): domain Eukaryota; kingdom Metazoa; phylum Arthropoda; class Insecta; order Lepidoptera; family Geometridae; genus Petrophora; species Petrophora chlorosata. The sequence goes on along the minus strand of OX621203.1, from coordinate 6,812,715 downwards.
AAGATGCAACAGGCTGGATTTTCAGTAATTTTCGATCATCGAGGGACCCAAATATGTAAAGATGGTAAAACCATTATGCGAGGTAGGTCCATTAACAATTTAATTGCTGTAGATTTTGTGGCATCAGTGAATATGAGTCACCCTGTTTCCCAAGTGTGCAATAGCGATAAAAATAATTACAAATTATGGCATCAACGTCTAGGGCATATAAGTAAAGGTAAATTTTTAGAAATAAAGAATAACAAAATGGTTGATGATTTAAATCAAATTGATGCAGTAATGCCAAATGACGATTTATGTGAGGCTTGTATAAATGGGAAACAGAGTCGGCTGCCATTCAATCAAGCCAAAGATAAAAGCCATATAAAACGACCGTTGTTTGTTGTGCATTCAGATGTCTGTGGCCCTATCACTCCTACAACTGTTGACAACAAGAATTATTTCGTACTTTTTGTTGATCAATATACTCATTACTGTGTTACGTACCTACTAACATATAAATCAGATGTATTCGCCGCGTTCAAAGATTTCGTTGCAAAAAGTGAAGCTAAATTCAATTTAAAGTTAGCTAATTTGTATTGCGATAACGGTGGAGAATATTTATCTACCGAAATGAAAAACTATTGTGTTGAGAAAGGAATCACCTATCATTTGACAGTTCCGAGAACACCGCAATTGAACGGCGTTTCTGAGCGGATGGTGCGAACTATTACGGAAAAAGCTCGTTCTATGATAAACGGTGCTAAGTTAGAAAAAGTCTTCTGGGGTCAAGCAGTTTTGACAGCTGTTTATTTAATAAATTTGACACCTACTAAAGCTTTGAAACTTTTGCAAACACCATTTGAGTTGTGGCATAATAAAAAACCTCAAATAAAATATTTAAAGGTTTTTGGATCAACTGTTTATGTACACGACAAAACGAATAGAGCAAAGTTTGATGAAAAGTCATGGAAAGGTATACTGGTGGGCTATGAACCAAATGGTTATAAAGTTTGGAACCCGGAATGCGAAAAATTTGCTGTAGTCAGAGACGTTATAGTGGACGAGACAAATTTTCTTCAATCCAGGCCTACATCAAAGCCTGAAGAGAATACTGAAAATTCTCGTGACAAAACTGATAACGGCAGTAAGTCTAAATCAGTGTCAAAAAGGTCTCAAAACTCTGACAGTTCTAAATCAGATACCGCTAAATCTGATGGACATGTCTGTCCTAATAAAATTCGCAAAATAAATCATGACACAATCGAATCTGAACAAGCGGGTGATATACGGTCTGATAATTCTCCTTTACTGAAGGATATACAAAACACAGAAAGCAATTTCGAACTTAGACGGAGTGACAGGTTCAAAGGGCGTCCAGCTATTTCATATAATGAAGATGATGATAATGATGATTATTCAATGTGTGCTCAATCTATTTTATGCAAGGTACCAACTTCATTTGCTGAGATTAAAACTAGAGATGATAAAACTCAGTGGGAAAGCGCAATTAGGGATGAATTAAATTCTCTCTCAGCGAATGAAACATGGACTTTAGTACCACGACCAGAACATAAAAATATTGTAGATTGCAAATGGATTTTTACTATAAAAAATGATGAATTTGGAAAACCACTAAGATACAAGGCGCGTTTAGTTGCTAGGGGCTTTAGTCAGGAGTACCTAGCAGATTATAACGAAACCTTTGCTCCTGTAGCTAGGATAGCTAGTTTCAGATTTATAATTTGTTTTGCGAATCAATTTAAATTATTAGTTCATCATATGGACGTAAAAACAGCCTTTTTAAATGGAAAATTAAAAGAGGAAATCTATATGAAGATTCCTGACGTATTACGCAAAGAAAATTATGTTTGCAAATTAAATAAAGCGTTATACGGGCTCAAACAAGCAGCTAGATGCTGGTTTGAAGTATTCGAAAAATCACTCCTAGAACAAGGTTTTCAAAATTCATCAGTCGACAGATGTATTTACGTCTTAAACAATGGTGATGTGCATAAAAATATTTATGTGGTACTATATGTCGATGATTTGGTGATAGCGTGCGCTCAAATTGAAACAATGAATAATTTCAAAAGGTATTTAATGAGTAAATTTGAAATGTCAGATCTAAAAGAAATAAAACTATTTCTTGGCATTAAAATTACTAGACACGACGATAAAATAACGTTAGATCAAAGTGCATATATCAAAACTGTTTTGACTAAATTCAATATGCAGGATTGTAAACCTGTAAATACCCCCTTAGAAAATAAACTTAATTATGAGGCACTAAACTCAGAGGAAAAATATAACGCTCCATGTCGAAACGTTATAGGTTGCCTGATGTATATCATGCTGTGCACTTGTCCAGACTTAAGCACAAGTGTCAGTATATTGAGTAGGTATACAAATAAAAATAATAAAGAATTGTGGCAATGTCTTAAAAGGGTGCTTAGGTATCTGAAAGGCACTAATGATCTGAAGTTAAGTTACAAACGATGTGATTATAGTAACATTTTATGTGGGTACGTAGACTCGGATTGGGGTGGAAATGATACACGTGATAGAAAGAGTACAACTGGATATTTATTTAAACTCTTTGATCAATGTTCAATAACCTGGTGTACCAGGAAGCAAATGTCGGTCGCAGCCTCGTCTACTGAAGCTGAGTATATGGCATTGTATGAAGGTGTTAAAGAAGCGTTATGGCTTAAATCACTAGCAGTTAGTATACATATGAACATTGATAACCCTATTACCATTTATGAAGATAATAATGGATGTATCAGTATTGCAAATAATCCAACTAATCACAAACGGTCAAAACACATCGACATAAAATATCATTTTTCCAGAGAGCAGGTTGAGAAAAATGTAATAAAATTAAATTACATTCCCACAGGTGAACAGTTGGCTGATGCGCTGACGAAGCCGTTACCTGCAGTCACTTTTCATGAAATGAGAAGAAAAATGGGTTTAGAATAAGACTCGGTTTCATTGATTTTGATTTGCTTAAATAATATTGTTAAATTAAAATTTCATGTTGTAAATGAAATGGTCTGATTGGGTTTTTCTGGGTTTTCCCTAATCCAAGCAACAAATGTTGGACCATAATGTATTTTCCCAGCAGACACTAGGAAGTGAAATATGTTCTGTTTAGTTAATCAATTTATGTTTGTATAATTTTTGATGATTAATTTTTGAGGGGGCGTGTTGATTTATATGCAAAAATTAATATAGAATCGATTTAATAATAATTGATTTATAATTGGAAGAAGCGCCATCTGTTGAGTTTTTCTCTCTCTTGCTTTATCTGTGGTAGGAGTCAGACGTATTGCCTTCCTAGTGAAATTAAAATGAGAAAATAATATAATCTTATTACTATTCAAATATCAGTGTTCGTTTCATTTGACCCATAAAGACAAATTGCGATATCATATTCGTGACGTTTCGACTTTTATCATCATATACTATGTGTTTGAATCGCGAAAGTTTAAAAATTACTAAACGTTTAATTGTTTTTTTTTTCAGTCGGAGAGTGGCAATTATGATTCTGAAATGAAATTTAAAATTACATTTATGATTTCTCTCTTTACTTTTTATTACTAAAATTATTTATTTGGTTATTGCTAAATGCGTTATGTAGGTAATTGTATTTTAATAAAAAATCAATACGGAATCTGTCAAAGTAAAAAGAAAATAGTTTTTCCTTGCCCTCGATTATTAAATCTTTTTTTCTAGGATATAAGTATATATAACAATCATTTAATTAAATAATTTATTATTATTCTAAAATAAAAGATACATGATAACAGGTGTTAGGTTAGGAACGATTTCTGTTAATATTCCCTGTAACCATCCCAGCCCTAAAAATATACAAGTACATCTAGCGTATATAAAATGTACTATACATTTAATACAACATTTTTTATTTATACTTACCTCTCCCACAGACAATATTTAAGTATAGAATCCTTATACTAGTCTAATTTTAGAGTTAATTATGGGCTTAAAATACATCGGTCTTAAACACAACTGAACACGCAAACCTGTCGTTAATCAATCAAGTCGTTTATTTTGCAATTCTAATTACAATTTGTATAATATTTTTTGTAACTTTAATATTTTTATATAAATACCTGAATTTGATAACTAATATTATTATTTTAATGTAGATTCGTCATTTGCAAAATGACAGCTTGTATTGAGGTTGCCTTCTCGATTTCAGTTTTCTGTGGTTAAATATTAAGTATGAGAATGATAAACAAATAGATATTTCCGATGAATTTGAATATGCAACAAAAACCTTCAGTGAAGACATGCAACATTGCAGTATGGTATAAAACGTCCTGTGTTAAAAATTTATATTTGTTCCCAACTTGGAACTGAAGTGCGATTGAGTTTTCTTGAGACTAGTGGTTAGAGAGTTAAAATGAAGTATTTCGGGTTTATCGTGCTTTTGATTTGCTTCGGTGATTGTACTGACGATATAGATTCCAGGTCTAGTAGTAATTATGCTTCAGTATCTAATAGCAATTTTGGTTCTGGATCTAGTAACAGAAATGTAGAACCGTTGAAGAACTATGGTGGTATTTATTCTCCAAGGTATGATGACGGATATGATGATCAAAGAAACTATCAAGGGAGTAATGGCCAAGGACAGAACAACTATGGAGGAGGGCAAAATTACTATGGACAGGGAGGACAATACTTTGGACAAGCTGGTTCATATATAGGCAATGGAAGGTATCAAGGCAACAATATTGGTATTGCTGGTGGCCTCGGACTTTCGGCTGGTCTAGGCCTTTCGGCAGGACTTGGAGCTGGATTTGCAAGCAATTTTGGAAATAATATAGGAATCGGAATCAATGGCAATCTGCAATTGAATTTGGACGCTAATATTGGTATGTTAAAATGTTCTATTTACAATATTATACAATTTTAGATAGTGTTTTGAAGTGGTGAATAAACACTTTTGAGTATGAACAATTTTTGAATTTAACTCCAGTTACAATTTTAAATAAACTAGTATTAATCTTTCTACGTAGATTTATTAAAATAAATTGCCAAAATCAGATAAATTTGTTTTAAATTAAGACAAAGAGTTTGAGTACCTAACTATAACTGGTATCCCAAATGCAGTCAAAAGAACAAGAGAAATACTTTGGTAACAGCACAGTTTCGCAAGAATGATAAATCTCACTCAGTTTATCACTCTCTTCTATTCTAGACATTGACAACCGAGAAGACCTCGTCCGACCCTGTAACCTGGATGACTGGCAGTGCATGCGCAAGTTTTTTGCCACCAACTCTCAATGCTCTCCTGCTTACGGACCTGTGCCAGACCCGCTGTTTCTGGCTCAGAGCACCCTGTACATACCGTTTAACAACCAGAACCTGTTGATGACCAATGTGAGGATTACGGGGCTGGGCAGTGCGAGAGTCAGGGATTTCTAGTGAGTATTGTTTCGTTCCTAAATTAATGATAGTTGTAAATTGATGATAGTTGTTTTGATAAAAATATATAAAAATAAAAATATGTAGATGAATTAAAAATAAATATTATATATAATCAGTCCAAATAATTGTAGCTGCCAATAATTTTTTTCATTTTGTTCTTTTAATCATGAGGTTGAATGTAATTTTGCTAGTTTTAAATCCTAGATTCATTGTTGATGATAGAAACGTAATTCGTTTTAAGCCCAAGGGTTTAAGAGTGAGTTTAGGCCGCCTGTACGAAGCATGTATGAGTCGCTTTAAATTATTTGTATTTAGATTACTAACCACAAAACGCGTTTCAGTGTAAATAGAGTAACTGGCAACGTAGTATTCACTATCGACCTTCAGAACCTGAACGAAACATCCCCGCGTTCCTATATGAAGTATCAGCGCCGAGGCAGGGAGTCCATCATCTTAGCTGACTTCTCTGCCATTGCCTTCGGTAAGTTCTGTTTTATTTAACGACTCGTAGACACCCACGACTTCTACGCACTATCCAACTGTAAAGACTCTTCTTATCACCACCCATCATTTCAAATTAACGAATAAGCAAACATTTGAAAAAAATATTGATTTTTACAGCTCAATTGTCTTTGACGATTGTGATCCCGAGACTTCCAAACCTGAGGTTGGACTTGGCAGAAGTACATGCAGACTACGATGACGATTCACCGAAATATGATTTTGGGCCCGGAATTTTGAACAGCACGGGTAAGACAATTGTAAAGTTTTTTTTGTCATTGCTTTACTTTATACTACTAAGATGCTGGAATCCGGGATGTGGCGGGACCATTGACGATATGAAAGTATTACTATACTGGACTCATAACATTGAAAAAAAAGACTGTCGAGTCGTCAGAGTCGTCATTGGTCACTAAAAATGGAGTGACATCCGCCGATATTTTTTAATTTTTTTCATGTAACTTAATGACGAGACGAGCTGGTCCTTTGCCTGATGGTAAGCAATACGCCAGCCCATAACAATAACAGCACCACCCAGAACTTTGTTTTGCTAAGTCCTGCGCGGCGCTGCACTGCGCTCGTCACCCTGAGACAATTAGCTGTTGAGTCTCATAATGCCCAGTAATTTCACTGACTACAATGCCCTCCAAACCGGAACACAGTAATACTTGCACACTACTGCTTGGCGGCTGAATAACTGGCAAAGCGGTGGTACCCACCCAGACGCAGACCCAGACTACCAGTAGTAATAATATTGCTTGCAATGACAACTAATGACTGAAGACATATTTTCCGGAAGTGAAAAACAAAATATATAATGGCCGAACGGCGGAACTAAGTGACGTCATCACAAAAAAAGTGGCCAATAAACGAAGTAACTGTTGCTACCTTTTTCTTTCATGGATATATACTTTTTACTAGAGTGCAAAAGAGACAGACAATATTTTGGTAGTTCAGTGTTGATTTGCATCATATTTGTATAACACACAAAATGTATAGACGCACTCCTGTTACTCCTTGGGCGGGACTCGCTCTCAGATAAAAAGTATGGTCAAGAGTTCGTAACTCACGTCACAGAATATAAAAAATGGAGGATACTAGAATATCAGCCTAATATAAAAGTGCTAATCAAAAAGTTTTTTTTTTATCATAATGGCGTGTGCAAAACTCCAATTCGTATATCACCTTTACTTTTGTAAATTCAAAAATTGTTTTCAATGCAATTGCTTATTTTTTGTTACAGATTCTCTCGTCGTATCGGCGAATGCTCGGCTCACGGCGAATCTTCAAGCGGTGGTGCGAGAATCTTTCCTGTTCCAAGCACAACTGCTCGCTGCTATTTATATACAGCAGAACATTTGCGATTTTGGAATGAAATTGAGTAGCTTATAATTTTATATTAAAATAATTTAAAAATGTTTCTAGCTTAATGCAAAAAAATTTTGATCTCGGAGTTGCCATGCATGTAGTTAAAAAAATAATATAGGCATGTGCAAGTGACTAGGGCTTGGTTCCAAGTAGGTAAATTAATATTTGATAATTTAATACTATAATGAGCCTGTGCTTTGATATCCCGCTGCAAGGCAAATACCCCTCCCCATCCTTCCAATGGTGAATTACGGTAACAAATAAACTTTAGGAGCACAAAGACTTTATTTTTATTTTTTTATCCTTTAGTTAGATCATAATGAGCACCCATTCAAAAAAACAGACGAGATGTTAATAACGGTAGATCAGTATTTGTTTAAACATTTTGTACGCATATAAACTAGGTACATGAATGTGGATTCTTCGGTGGTATAGTGGCCATCGTACTCCCCTTCGGCTCGATTCGTGATGTCGTGGGTTCGAATCCCTGAGTCCCTGATCTTTGAGTCTAATTTTGCGTACGCAGTAGTTTTTGTTAAGTGGGAGGAATACCACTCGCTGATTTGGATAACAAAAACTGTTTGAGCTGTTCGTCAGTTTGCAAAGAACCACACACAGCTTCTTAGAAGAGGCCACCAGTGTTTACAGTAATTGTCGCTTATAATATACATACAATTTTACCTCTCTTAATCTTATCGTATCGAAGTCTCATTAAACGAAACTCCAAAAAATCTAGTATTCGCCGGCCGCTGCCGCGGCACGCTCGCTACGCTCGCTCGGCTCGCACTGTATGGTCACAGTTCTAACTTAACCTAAGCTAGTGGCTGTATCTCCGTAAGGGGTGTCCCCCTTGGTGCCCCATGGCACGAAAATTTTATGACATCCTGTTGTCCCCGTAGCGGGGACAAGGCCTACGGGGGCAACGGGCCTACACTCTCTTTCCAACCGAATGAACACAAAGCATGATGTCGTGTTCAATGAATTGAAATCTTCACGAACTTACAACTGTGTATTTTTAATTATGACCCCAATATGTAGAAGATAATCGACTCCACCTAGTTATCTTACCGCTCAGTTTAATTATTGCAATGTATTATTTATTGCACGCATAGTTCATTAGATATAAGACGATGGTAATAACATCTATAACATTTGGTATCTCAGAACTTGATAATGAAGTTGTTATTAATATTTTGGTTGCTAAAATTTGGATACTGTTCAGAAAATGATGGTCAAGAGTACAAAAATGAAGAGAGACGAATAGCAGGGGGAGGTAATTACGGAGGCTTCATAGGTTTGACCACCTATGGAGCTGGTCCATTTTTGGCAAGAGGAAAATATGAAAGAGATAACTATGGAGGCTTTGGACCCAATTGGGGAGGATTCAGACCTGGCCTGAGGCAAGGTCAATATTATGATAATGCACCTCAAAGATACGATGATGGAAGAAAAAGAGATTCTAAAGACAATAATAACAAAGAAGATGATAAAAACAGAAAAAATGATGATCCCAAGAAAAATGACGAAGGCTACGATGCAAAATTTATTGGCAACGTAGGTGAGTGTATTGCATTATGCCAATAAAAAGGAAGTTTGTCAAACCCTACTTATAATTGTTTTTGTTTTGGATATTTGTACTTTATATTTTAAAGGTTACGATGATATACAAAAAGATCAACCCTACTATGATGGACAACAAAAAGATAGTGACAAGAAAAACGATGATTATCTCGAATATCTTGGATACCGCGGTGGCTATGGTATGTATTCAAAATAGGTATTTTGAGACTGTACATTTTGATCATGTAACTACAACAATTCTTACAGAAATTAGAATGTAAATTTGATTTTCCCAATTTTAGGATACTGTACTGGACACTATGGAGATAGGAATGGATACAGAAGGGAGAGGTACGGTAACCGAGACGGCACCAGAAAAAAACAATTAAACAGTAATTTCTCAAACTATTACGACGAGGAGACGAGGGAGAGATGTGACTATTTGTTTGGGTATACTGGACCTACAGGTTAATGTTTTTTGTTTCATAATAATTTTAATTTAAATATTTTGTCGAACATGCTAAGCCATGAATTAATATGATTACTACAACGAAAACGCCGGTTTTTCAATTCTCTATTTTCTTTCGGCATTTGCCACTCGACGAATCACAAATTGTGACCGATTAGAATCTTGATAGAAAATTCTGATGTTGTTATTACGACTCAATATATCCATCCAAATAATTACCTAAACATAAAACTTATTTCCTTTTCAGCCAATGATGAACCCGAAAACCTCATGCGTCCCTGTGCCCTTGATGACTGGCAATGCATCAGGAAATATTTTGCTGTCAACGCAAAATGCAAACCTGCTTATGGCCCTATACCAGACCCGTTGTATATAGATATCAATACAGTGTTCGTCCCTGTAGTCAACATAACTTTAACGTTGCCGAACCTAAGGGTTAGGGGACTTAGCAGCGCAAGGATTAGAGAGTTCTAGTGAGTCACACCTTTTATAATAGCAGATCCCAGAACTTGCTGTAGAAAAAATGAGGCAAATATTAGATATGTTTGAATGCCGCCCAGCCGAGCTGTATTCGCTCAGATTATCTTCGATGTTCTTTGCCAAGATAGAATCACTATCTCTAAGTTCTTATCCCCAACCAAAATCTTGGAAGATGAGGTGCCAGGGATTTTTGTCGTAACTTAATTTTCAGTCATATTCATTTAGCATGCCTTAAAAAAAGCATCAGATAAGCACTGCACCTATAATAAATATTCAAGGTTTTCGGCAGACAATACGACGTCCGTCGTCAGCAAACCTAAGGTATGACAGGAAGAGACCGTTGATGTTGATACCGCATGTTAAATGTGTCCCATGTAAGCTTTTTTATGATACATTCCAAGACAGCTGTAAAAAGCTTCGATAAAATAGTGTTTCCCGGTGTCACCCCACTATCGATCAAAATAAGTTTGGTAAAGTTAAGCAGTCTTACCTGCATTGTTACCGAACTATAGCAGCTCCCGGAGCATACCCACAAAGCGAGAGTAGATAGAGCAGCGATGTAAACACAGCCCAGTGCTTGACACTGTCGAATGCTTTCTCGTAATCGAAGAAAACCATAAACATGGACTGCTTAAACTCTTGACTCTTTTCCATCAACTGCTTATCCCGCGTGGTTCAACCATAAGATTGACACTAGTCCAGTTGGCTAAGGAGCCTGTTGCACAGCACTATATTATGTGGCTAATAGATATGAAAAAGAAGGCTCAAGGACCGTGTAGTACAAAGAGGACCGATAAATGGCAATTAGATGCGCCATATTGAAAAATGGCGGCATCCAGTAGAATTATCTAACTTTTTCCTGTGAGACAAAATAATTATGGAACAGTGTGAATTAGATGTTGGGGAATATTATATTCTTTCTTATTTCAGCGTCAATAAACAATCTGGCAACCTAGTGTTTGCGATCGACATAACCGACTTGAACTTGACTACGCCACGTACTTACTTCAGATATAGACGCACGGCGAAGGAATCCATTGTGTTGGCTGATTATGCGACTATTCAGTTCCGTAAGTCCGTAGTTCCGTATATGCATATTATTTTATCAATACATAGTATAAAACAAAGTCGCTTTCTCTGTCCCTATATCCCTATGTATGCTTAAATCTTTAAAAATACGCAACGGATTTTGATGCGGTTTTTTTAGTGTGTAGTAGTGATTGAAGAGGAAGGTTTATATGTATAATAACCGTGCGAAGCCGGGGCGGGTCGCTAGTTATTTTATATATTAATCGTATACCAATTTATGTCATGTATTAAAATATGTGTTTATTCTGAAACTTAAGGAGCTGTAACCTTTACTGCGATTATACCGAGGGTCCCACATCTACGACTAGAGTTGGCTGACATACACGCTGACATCCAAGACGTTGCCCCACCAATGTTCGTTGGACCTGGAGCTTACAACAGCACAGGTAATTGTTGTGCAATCAATCACATTAACATTATTCGAAAAAACTGTTGCAGAAAACAGAATCTTAGCACTGAAACTGTCTATTTCTTGTCTATATTATGTATTTATGGTATGCAATAATAGTGAGGAAAGTATGAGGAAAGACAAGGTTAAGGCATTCCAAATGTATACGTGATAGCAAATAAAGCTCGTACAAGGCCTATAGAAATTGAGAAAATATATAGATATGAATAAAAAGACGGTAACACGACGTCTAATATAATTTCAGCAATAACTTTTTTCCGAAGAAATATTAAACTTGTAGTTTGTGTAGAAGAGATTTCCAATCCTGCGCTAAAGCTCTCACTTATGCCGACCATGTTACATAATGTGTGGGGGATTTTTGTGTATAATTGGATAATTTCAGAATGTGGACTTAGATCTAGGTATCAGCTAGCCATAAAATGTGATGATTTTCATGACGGTGACGTGATGAGATAGATATACTGTAGAATATTGAGATAATTGATAGTAAAATCTTTGTTTTAATATTTATAAATATTTGTTTCGTGTCTGGGTGTAGTGGGACCATGGCTGTCATAGTTTCTGGTTCCCTAGTTAGGAGTCAGGATCTATGTATGTGATCGTTGGGCATTATTTATTTAATTTATTTATTTGTTTTCAGACCCAGACGTCGTGACCGCCTTCTCTCAGTTCAATTTGTTGAGTCCCTTCGTTGCGAGAGAGGCTCTTCTCTTCTTATCCCAGCTCTTCACAGCCATCTACATACAGGAAAATATCTGTGATTTTGAACTTAAGATTATCAGTGTCTAAACTACACAGGGACTGACACATTTCAATAGTTAAAATAATCTCTAATACAACCGATCAAATGAATTTATGACCTTGAAGATATTTTGCTGAAAACTTTTTGCAAAATTGTAGTAAAATACTTGCAACGTTTTACTCAAGGTGCGGACATAATTTCATTTGATTGACCCTACTTACAGTAAAAGTTATTAATATAATAATAAAGGACCTAGAACTAATGATACACAAGTATTCTTTGTGACATGCATTCGTTTTCAAAAGCAGACTTCTATACTTTACGTTGTATTAGGTAGTCTGCACATAATAAGTACTTTTTTAGTGTCACACAAGTCAAAATTGAAATGTCAAAAATTATAAACAAGAAGTTTCCAAATGTTTCCACTCACACCCACCATATCCACTTCACTATCAAGGTATCAGTATATTATACTTCTGGAACGTGTTTAATTATAATTAAAATATGATATATATTATATAAATTGTTTATTTTAATTAAAAGTAAATACTTAAATTAATATTTAAAGTAGTCAATAAAGTTAATGTAGAATTATGTTCCACAGAAAAATGTTGTGACCTTTTCATCGCTTTTAGATCTATGTTTGGCCAATATCTCTCTTCATGGTAAGCGACGATGTGGCCGAAAATGGAGAACGAAGGTCAATAGGATGACGGCAGTTGAAAACTTGCTCAGAGCAGTCTCCCTGATGTATCAATGACAATTATTGAAATTCTTGAATAAAAATGTGTGGATAAAATATTGCATTTTATTAATCACAAGTTATAAAAGGTGGATGATATACTAATCACAATGATTCATCTGTTGAACCTGATGAGCCCAATCACCGCATAAATGCAGCTTATCGATAGGAAGATCAAATTTATTAAATAGAATATCAACTTTATTACTTCCATTTCTTAGACTTTTTGCAAAATTAATGTTTTGTTAGCAATTAAATTACCGAATGCAAGAGACTGAATCCTACAACACAGGATCTCTTCTAGTGTGGGAATCAGAGCTGTTAAAACTGATTGTACCACATGATGTGTATTTATACACAAATAAACTGAAGCCTAATTCTGCTAAATATATCTATTCGAATTCTAGTTCCGATTTAATGTCGATCTTATAATATCATAATTATCTTATAATTATAATGTCGCCGAAAGTTGAAGTTCTGCTAACACAAATGACCAATATGAATTGAAAAATTCGGATTCGGTCAACTCTCATTTAACGTAATTCAAATTTAGGGGAATTGGCCTTCTGATAGATTGAGTGATTGAATATATACAAGACTATTATTATGTAGATGTACAAACTCTGAAATTGATATGCCAATTATTGTAGCCTATTAAAGCTATGTAGGTGAACGAGTGCTGATTAGATTTTGCATGCATCTGATGTAAGAACTATTAAGTTATCTGTGCCTAAGCGCTAGTTACCAGCTCTTGAACAGATGCAGTGAAATCCAGAAGTTGAAATGCCTTCGGCGGGTCTGGAAAAAGCGGGTCTCGTTTCTCCTGCTAGGAAAAGGGTCTTTCCTCAGAGATAATATGGGCCATAATCCACCAAGCGAGTCAAGTTCAAGTTGGCGTTAAAAGTGTGGGCGACGCTGCAATTGTTATGGGCAAGCGTGGCGCTTACCATCAGGAGAACGACTTGCTCGTCTTAACGCAAACTGTATTTCCCAAAATGATTTATTAGCGTGTACTTTATAGCTAGATTGGCCCTAATATGAACACCTTGCTAATAAGTCCATCCGGCATCGTGATTATAGCTTTATTAAGATCAATAATAACTGACTACACGAAACAAAGCATTATAAAACGACTTGTGCTGCTTCATTTACAATTCGTTTAACATAATGTTGCAAATGTGGTTGTTAGTACTTGCGTTGTTCTGTTTTAATAGTTGCTATAGTGGCACTGGAAGTGACAAAGGCTCGAAAAACGAACAATGGCGCAGACAAGATGAGAACAGTAACTATGATGGAAAACTTGAGCCTGGATTAGACTTGGTAAATAATCAGGGGTATGGCGATTCCGACGAGTATGGAAGAAGTATTGAGGGATATAAAGATCAAAGTAAGAATAAGAATTAACACGATAATAAAAATGACTACGGATACGGTAACGCTAATGAAATGAAATGAAATGAAATGAAATGAAATTGTTTATTTTCCAGACTTTGAAATCCATTATACACATTAAATATCTAATAATAATTATATATATAAAATGAAGTATTATTCGATATATTATTTTTATTTTCGTGTTTAACTTTTTACACCGACTGAATAAAGTTAAAATTATATATTAATTTAATTTAACTGTAATGGATTTTAAAGTCTTGAAAAATAAACAATTTTATTTCAATTATATCTTTTAAATGTGAAAATAAATATCTGCTACGTAAATGCCATCAGTGTCAAATGTATTTAATTTATTTATGGAATAAAACGAAATAATTTATAAGGCTTAATAGCAAAATAAATTTCACGCAACAAAATGTTTTGATAAATTAATTATGATAAAATTAACTTTTATAAAAACGTAGTTTTAATATCATATTGGTGTTACAGCTGACGCTAATTATAGAGCTTATGGGAGACAAGGATATAGAGGAAAACAAAGAGACAGCTATGATGAAGAAGAAAAAGAAAGACTAGACAAAATATTTGGTTACACAGGACCTACAGGTAACTAAGTATATATTAACATTAAAGGTCTCTACACCAACCGACCGTGACGTGACCGCAGTGCAGTGTTGGTGTTTTGTTTTTAGTTGTAATGTTATGAACTGTATTGGGCAATACCAATGCACGCAGAGAGGGCGGCCTCGGCGTGGCGAGGCGTGGCGACGCCGCCGCGCTCTCTGCGTGTAAAAATACGCTTACGCCGCGCTGCGGTCACGTCACGGCCGCTGCTGTGGTCAGAGGCCTTAAACGAATAAAACTAATTATTCTACCAAGTTCGAATCCCGCTGGCCCCGCACCACTGACTTTCATAATTTATGTGCGGATTTAACACTCGCTCTCAAAACGGCGAAGGAAAACTTCGTGAGGAAACCGGCATGTCCAAGAACTTATCACAAAGATTGAAGACGACATGTGACATCCACCACCCCACACTGGGCCAGCGTGGTGGATTATATGGCCCTTACTCTCTCTACGAGGGAAGGCCTTGGTCACTGCATTGAGAACGTAATGACCATAGCAGAGCGGACAAACCTGAAGCGAGAAATTTAAATGTCACAAAACAAATAATTAAATAAAAACAAAAGCGAGTCAATGTTTTTTTTTATTATTGCTTATTGGCTTGCGTTTGACCACTACGTCATCTGATGGTAAGCGACGATGCGGTCGACGATCTAGCACGCTTATCAAGATAGTACCCGTTCACTCGAGACTTGAAGATTCCCAGATTGTAGCTATCGGGAAAGACTGACTCTGGCAGGGAGTTCCACTCGTTAGCAGTGCGCATAATAAAAGTGGAAGCGAACCGCTTAGTACGCCCAAGAGAAATGTCCACCATGATTCTCGTATTGTCTAACATTTAGTCTAACTTCTACTTTGCTCTGCCCTAGACAGCTACGTTGGATCGAAATCCTAACACGTATAGGTAATGAACACCTTTTTCTGGTACTTACACTCGTAGCGATTATACTATCTTTACTTAATGTCATAAGGATGCGCGCCCACGTTAGATAATCAATATCAATATCACTGCGAGAGGCCGTCTGGGTGGGTACCACCGCTTTGCCAGTTATTCAGCCGCTAAACAGCAGTGCGCAAGCATTACTGTGTTCCGGCTTGAAGGGCATTGTAGCCAGCGAAATTACTAGGCATTATGAAAGTCAACAGCTAATTGTCTCAGGGTGACGAGCGCAGTACAGCGCCGCGCAGGATTTTGCAAAACAAAGTTCTGGGTGGTGCTGTTATTGTTATGGGCTGGCGTATTGCTTACCATCAGGAAAACGACCAGCTCGTCTCGTCATTCAGTTAAATAAAAAAAAAATGAAACAATATGGTGCTATGAAACATACGGTGTTTCATTTTGCAACGCACATGACCTACAAGAAGTTGGTCACAAAATAGGTGATAAACGTCGGTGAAAAAATTGGATCATCCGGACCTACAAAAACTGACGTCGGCGGAGGCACTTAGTCTAACATCTTAGACTTAGAAAACATATTTCTGGGACTAGCGATTGTGTTATAGTTTAATCTAGCTTTATTTAATATCATTAATGTTACATAATTTGTAAAAACTAACAAGTCTATGTTTGTTTCAGCCAATGATGAACCCGAAAATCTCATACGTCCTTGCGCTCTTGACGACTGGCAGTGTATCAGAAAGTATTTTGCTGCAAACAGCAAATGTACATCCTCTTATGGTCCCATTTCAGATCCTTTGCAAGTGGACCTGAATACATTTTTCTTAGCTTTCAATAATTTGACTATCAGTTTTACAAATTCACAAGTTAGGGGTTTGAGCAGTGCAAGAATTAATGATTTTTAGTAAGTAACTATATTTTAGTTAAATGAATAAGGTTGTGTTGTACATAACCTTATTTATTTAACGTCATATATATGTATAACTGTGCATCTATAAGTACTCTCATTATAAATATAAACGGCTACACTCACGTTATAATTATGTCGGCATAACTCCGACCAGGATTCGGATAATTAGGATGTGCTTCTTCCGGGAGTTTACGCTTTGGATTTGGATCCAAAGCGTAGAATATTTCGTCTCACGATAATTTCCAAACTTTAATTATAGGTACTCTTGATACTATGCGTAAAATTTCAAAATATTCATCATCATCATCAGCCATTACGTTCCCAGTGCTGGGACGCGGCCCTTCTCTTATAGAGAGTATGGGCCATAATCCATCATGCTGGCCCTACGGTGGATTTCACATGTAAATATTTAATAAAACGGCTAGGTCTCAAGTAGTTTGTGAAATTAGTCGACCTAGGTTTCGAGCATGTCTGATGATCTTCATCAGGGGCGAGTTTATGATGTGAGATCGCGGCGACCACTGGCGGTGTCGAGGTAAATGCGCGGGCGGCCGCCCGCTCCGCACGACGCGAGGGGGGAGGTGGTATTGGCGGCGCCTGTAGGGAGCGCCACGCGCCTCTCGCGCTCTGTCGTGTTGCCGACGAACATACACGAACAGCGACAGCGTTTTATTAAATATTTATAATGAATCAAACTAACAAAAACTTTTCTACTAAGATTTTACATATCTTTGAATTTTTGTGGTTAATTCTTGGACATGTCGATTTCTCCACGATGTTTTCCCTTCCGCGTTTTTAGAGCGAGTGCTAATTTCGCACATAACTTTGAAAGTCAGCGGTGCAGGGGCCGGCGGGATTTGAATCGGGTGCGTCAGACTGAAAGTCGCACGTGCTCTCCCACTGAGCCACACTCGCTCTTAATATATAAAAATATTAGTTATGTATAAATTATGAAAGATTATAGATAGTGAAATAGAGAATTAGCCAATTACAATAAGATTTAATTCCGAACAAAAATGTTATAAGTTTTAAATTAAGTTCAAAGACACTCATACTATTTTACTTTTCAGCGTAAACAAAAAGTCTGGTAATTTAGTTTTTGCGATTGACATCCAAAACTTGAACCTGACTTCGGCTCAAGGATACTTTAGATATCGACGGACTGCAAGAGAATCCATCATTCTTGGAGGTTATGCCACTGTTGTTGTTCGTAAGTATATTAAATAATCTTAAGTGCCTCGGCCGACCGACGTCAGACTTTTTGTAGGTCCGATAGTCGGTCCGATTTTTATCACCGTCATTTATCACCTTTTTTGTGACCGGCTTTTTGTCGGACGTGTGCGTTGCAATATGAAACTCCGTATGTTTCATTTTCACCGACAAAAAAATCGGCGACCGATTGTCTGACGTGGGCAGGAACAAACATACATCCACACATTCTTACAAACTTTCGCGTTTATAATATTAGTAGGATGTTATGTTATGTGTTAAGCAATTTTGTGTTAACGAGTATGCCCAGAATGGTTGTATTTTTCTTTCATTAAGATTTAGTATGATCAAGGTAATTATCATAAACATTCTTTTTCTTTTTTTTTTACGCTTAATACATCCATGTTTGGCCACTATCTCGCCTGATGTGAAGCGATGATGTGGCCTAAGATGAAGCACATAGATCTAGAGGGAGTCGGCATTCAACAAATTATGCCACTGCCACTTCAATGCTGGACATAAGAGACTGTCCCTTATTGTGCCATACCTGCATTGCATTTTGGCTGTCTAGGTATATGATCCACGTCTTACATTATTACAAAAAAAAATATAATTGCATCGCCAGTCTTCAAAAAAAGATGTTAAAGACACGGACCAAGATGCTGCCAGAAACTTAGATACGCTGTCAACTGGTATTTATAAGCCTTATCGCCAAAAGGTACAATAAATATAAGGCACAATTACTTCGCCTCGTAAATAAAGTTCAGTTCAGAGTCTAGTGTGTACTATGTCCGTTTTAGTACTATAGATGTTTACCCATTGAAAAAAAGAAGAGCAGAAATCGCCGACATCATATGATCTACGTCAATAATACACAATAAATAAATAAATGATTAATTGATAATACACTACGTATATGTAATTGGTTGCTGCTCCTTTTTAACCGACTTCATTCTCAATTCGACTCTATGTTTTTATTTGTATGTTTGTTACGAGATTACTCCGCCAATTATGAATTTCATAATTGGCGGATTTTGATTCATAATTGATTATTTTTTTTGTTTAGTAGGTCATACTTCAGAGGTAGTCCCATATACATTTTATCGAAATTGATTCAGCGCTTTTTGAAAAATCAACAAAATCAAAAAATATATAGGCAGATGACATTTTGGTTTCTGTTTTTAGTTTAGGTTTGTACATGTAGATATAGTCCAAAAGTCGGTTTTTGTTTTTTCTAAAATATATTTGTTTTATAGGATCTCTTACGTTCACTGCGGTTATACCAAAAGTGCCTCACCTCCGTTTGGATTTAGCCGACATCCATGTTGACTCTCAGGACGGCACGCCACTGTTCTTCGTTGGTCCTAGAGCCGCAAATAGTACAGGTAAACTAAACTTGTAACAGAACAAATGATAAAATGCATTCAATCGACCCGAGTCAAGATTAGTGCACCTATTTGAAACTAGATGGCGATCGTTAAAACACGCAAACGTTTAGTTCGCGGAAATCAAGTGACCGCCAGATTTGAATTTGTAATGTGGAATAAAATCTCGTGGGTCTGGATCTCACTAGCTTTAGCGCTTTGCCTTAGCACTTCATCCAGCTCTTCTAGCGCTTTGCCTTAGCACTTCATCCAGCTCTCAAGCCTTTGCGACTGGAAGTTGTCTACTGCATTGCCTATTGTCCGGTAGATTAACGAATTTCCCCCCCCCCCGCTCTGTAATTTGTATAAATTTGAATACAAGCCTGTACGTTTACACCCCCGTATTATTTACTTTCCCCTGCGACCTCGGCCTGCCTAAAGGACACCGATAGAACCCCTCCTATAAACTATAAATTCTTAAGTTATGTACGAATTTAACTCTCGCTTTACAAACGGCGAAGGAAAACATCGTGAGGAAACCGGCATTTTTTGTCGTTTGCCTGATGGTAAGCAATACGCCAGTCCATAACAATAACAGCACCACCCAGAACTTTGTTTTGCAAAATCCTGCGCGGCGCTCTACTGCGCTCGTCACCTTGAGACAATTAGCTGTTGAGTCTCATAGTGCTCAGTAATTTTGCTGGCTACTATGCCCTTCAAGCCGGAACACAGTAATTCTTGCGCATTACTGCTTGGCGGCTGAATAACTGGCAAAGCGGTGGTACCTACCCAGATGGCCTCTCGCATACGAGAAACCTACCAGCAGTACCGGCATGTCCAAGAATTAATCACAAAAAGAAATTAAGGACATGTGACATCCACCAACCCACACTGGGCCAGAGTGGCGAATTAAAAAAAGTATTATGGCCCAAACTCTCTCTATGAGAGAAGGCTCATAAGGGAACGTGATGAGCTGATGATAATGATGAAGACCGACAAACTTTGAACTCACATTTCAAAATTATTATTTTTATTACAATCTCTGTTAAATATCGTTTACATATTAACTTATTAGAAAACGTGACGTCACGTCCAAATCGTCTAGGACTAGGTAGATTTTTCAAAGTATCTTGCGCCGACTAACATTTGCAGATATAAAATATGGGGTTGTGATCCAAAATCGCCTACTTTAATTTTTTTTACATCTAACTAGGCAACCGTTTGACCACGATCTCACCTGATGGGAAGTAGGTACTTTACAAACATACACATTCATTTCGGAAAGTTCAGGTACGCGAGCAATATAATCGAATTGAATAAATGATCGACAAACACTCGGCCTCTGTTCCTTTCTTTTGTTGTAGTTGTATCTAAATATGTACTTTTAGTCTTGAACGAATAAACAATTTTCTTATTCGTTCAAGCTCCTAGTCATAAGTGTCTAATATGTTTATTTCGAATATTTTTTCTTTGAATCATTGTTTGAAAGATCTTGTCGAACATGGACGAAAAAAATCTTATTTACTATCTTCGAACCCGATTCTAATCGGAGTCTTTGGAATATCATTAATATTCAATCAGTTATTGCATCATACATGTTACAGGGACCTTAAATATTTTTTAAACTAACATGGTCACTGACACTAGAATTTGATTTAGAAATGGTAACATGGTAAACATCCCGTTTCTAAATCAAATTCTAATCTTAAATATTTATCCGCCGCGAATGTGGAACAACCTGCTCAAACAAGATTTCTTCATATTAGGTATCTCGTGCTACGGATGATGACGTAATTTTATTTTCAGATCCCGACGTGCTAACAGCTTTCGCTCAGATCCCACTTTTGCTGCCAATTGTAGTTCGAGAAGGATTACTCTTTGCGTCTCAGATCCTCACTGCTGTTTATATACAAGATAATATCTGTGATTTCGGACTCAAGTTGATCAGTGTCTAATAAAACATGAACAAACTTAGGTGCACAGGTACTATTATAATAAATTCATAATCTTGTAATAGTTATTTAATTTTAATAATAGGTAAAAATCACACTAATGTTAAATTTATTTAGTTTAGTTTATTTATTTAGTTTAGTTTATTTTTTTAAGTAATAAAAATTTACTAATGTTATAAAGAAAGTTTGTGTGTCAGTGTATTACTCTCTCCTGTGTCTCGTACCTACTTGTGTTCCCAACCAGTGTCTCGTATACTAATTAATAAAAAAAAAAAAAAATTTTACGATGGATGTCTGTTACTCGTTCTAGCAAAATGTTGTTTAGTATGTCGTTACTTAAGCTTAATAGACCACGAGTCAACGAGAAGTGACACGGGAAAAGGTGCAGTTTTTAACCGACTTCAAAAAAGGAGAAGGTTCTCTATTCGATTACATTTTTAAGCTATTGCATAGCTTCTATCGCGGGCCTTGAGCGTGGAGACCGAATCCAGAAATTCCGTAACGAAAATAACCTAACACCCCCCACTCCGAATGCTATGTAATAGCTTTACCGCGGCAGTCTCCGAGTGCCACACGTTTTTTATGTTTGTTACCTCAGAACTCCGTCATTCATAAACCAATTTTAAAAAAATATTTTTGCTTTCGGTTCAGTATAGCAGTGGTCTTTTGTAAATGTCATCGATATTTGACCTTGGACTTCGAAGATACATTGAAGTCGGTTTTTTGTTTGATAAAACGTATACTTGTTATTAGCGAAATAATTAAACAAGTTGAAGAATATGAAAAGGGTTTGAAAATTTTTGTTTGGAGACTGGCATGATGGTACCAATCCGTCAATTTTTTATTAAATGCTCTAATAAACTTGTGTATATGGATAAGAAAGAAAGAACGAAAGTTCGGGACGTCGGAAAAACTGTTATGGGACTCAAATGGAGTTGGGCGGGACACCTGGCCAGGCGGAGTGACGACAGGTGGAGTAAAGTACTGACTGAATGGTGGCCAAGACAGGGCAAGCGTAGCGTTGGGCGTCCGGAAGCAAGATGGGTCGACGATATTGTAAAAATCGCGGGCCGAACCTGGACACGAATGGCGCAGGCTCGAGGCAAATGGCATGATATGAGAGAGGCCTATACTCAGCAGTGGGATGTAAAGGGCTGTGGATGATGGATGATGATATGGATAAGAGACTAATGGACAAAAAATAATGTTAGACAACAATATATCCTAAACCATCAAGCTAAGGAGACAATTAGACCTAATGATAGCAAAGTAATCCAAAAATATTTCATGTCATTTTAACTAAAATTGTTCGAAACTTCTGCAAAAGTGTTTTATTAATTGAAAAATTTGTATTGTAAGATAAGTCAACCTTCATTTTATCAATACATATTATGTTATAGGAGGTACGTAATCTATGCCTTACTTGTGGTCTAGAGAAAAACGCCTAGTTGTCAATAGTCATTTAATTATTTATACTTTAGCACAGAACAGTTTGTACATGGAGGACTTAATGCTTAGCTATAGTTATACCTTGTTTGTTGACGATTGGAAATCAATTCTATCAATTTGTTTATATTATTGTGAAAATGTTTAATTTGTCACTTTTGACATATAAATGGAATTTCCTTCCTTACTTTTATTTTTTTCAATTATTATTTTTGACATTAAAATTGCACTGACTAAATTTAATACAAACATGTATCTGATATTGAATTGAACATTATCTAATCAATTTTGTGAATTTAGTATTCCATTATATGACAATTGATAAATGACTGACATTATTATTTAACAACAATTATGTTATGAATTATTATTTTATTCTATTATGAATTTTGATGTTACCATTAATAATCATAACTGTGTAATATATAATTGGTATAATAATATGTAATTGGTCTCCGTTTATATCACAATAAATAATTTGGATTTAATTTTTATTTGATACCTTTTATCAAAATGTCATCAAACAAAATTCGGATTAGTCTTAACATAGCATTAAAACTAACAACAATGTATTTTAATCATGACCTCAATATTATGTAGGAGATAATCGACTCCACTTACTTATCTTACTGCTCAGTTTAAATATTGCAATGCACGTAACACGTATGCGTGCAATAATTCATTGCACGCATATAAAATGACGAGATATAAAACAATGATGATAACATCTTTAATATTTGGTATCTTAGTGCTTCATAATGAAGTTGTTAATCGTATTCGGGTTGCTGAGTTTGGGATGCTGTTCAGCAAGTGATGGTCAAGAGTACAAAAATGAAGAGAGACGAATAGCAGGAGCAGGTAACAACGAAGGCTTCATAGGTTCGACCACTAATGGAGCTGGACCATTTTTGGTAAAAGGCAAATATGAGAGAGACAACTATGGAGTCTTCGGACCCAATTGGAGAGGTGTCAGACCTGGCCTGAGGCAAGGTCAATATTACGATGGTGGACCTCAAATATACGATGAGTATGATGATGGAAGACAAAGAGTTTCTCAATACAATGACAACGAAGAAGATGATGATTCCAAGAAAAACGACGGAAGTTACGACGCAAAATTTATTGGCAACATAGGTAAGTGAGTTACATTATTCTCCCAATAATAAGGAAATATGTCGATTATGGTGGACAACAAAAAGATGGTGACCATAAAGACAGTGATAATCTCCAATATCTCAAATACCACGGCGGCTTTATACGCAATTTCTATAAACATTATTTGATTTTGAAACTGTACTTTCTGTTTATTTAATTCCACGGAAGACGCGTACTAACTAACTTTTGGCTCAAAAATCCAAAGTCAGCTTCCAAAAAGTAAAACGCACGTATATGACTGATTTTAAGAGATTACATTTCAACTAGGTATAACGTGTAGGGTGAAAACCAGAAGGCATGTTAAATATGATCTAATAAAGTGTATTAATTTATAGGATACTGTATTGGACACAATGGAAACAAGGATAGATACGGAAATAGAGACAGATCCGGCAACAGACAAAATCAATTAAACAATAATTTCTCAAACTATTACGACGAGGAGACGAGGGAGAGATGCGACTATTTGTTTGGGTATACTGGACCTACAGGTAAATAATGTATACTATTTTTTTTATCTAACTGGATGACGGGATGAGCTGGTCGTTTGCCTGATGGTAAGTAATACGCCAGCCCATAACAATAACAGCACCATCCAAAACTTTGTTTTGCAAAATCCTGCGGAAATTATATTATAAATATTTTATCAAACAGAAATAGACAATAATGAATATAACAAAGACTGCAGAAATATTGCAAAACACCTGTGCTAGGTTTGATCCATACCAGGAACATAAGATTAAAAGATTCTTGCCAGTTGTATGTTTACTACCCCTCCGGTTTTTAAATTCTCTATTATGTCACTCGAACACCGCAAATGCACTAGTAACTATTATCTAACTGGATAGAAAGAAGACTGACGTTTATTACGACATCCGTTCAAGTAACTATCTAAATATGAAACTTATTTTCATTTTAGCAAACGATGAACCCGAAAACCTCATGCGTCCCTGTGCCCTCGATGACTGGCAATGCATCAGGAAATATTTCGCTGCTAACTCAGAATGCAAGCCTGCTTATGGCCCCATACCTGACCCGTTGTATTTAGACATCAATACAGTGTTCTATCCTGCAGTCAACGTTACTGCAGTGTTGACGAACCTGATGGTTAGAGGTCTTAGCAGCGCGAAGATTAGAGAGTTCTAGTAAGTATACCCAAGTATACCTAGGCCTAGCGCACTTCGCACTGTAGGTACGAAGCTACAAGTACATAGCCGGACACCGACGGCGGTCGCGCGTCGTTACACGTAGCGCGTCAGAAGAGATAAGAGTTATGCGATAGAAAGAGAGGCGCTCCGTAGGTTAATATGACTGGTATGTATGCAGCGTTACTCGAGCTGAATTGAATTTTATTGCGTCATAGTAAGAGTCGCTATTTGTTTAAATTTATTTGCAGAGTGATGCTTCCGTCCCTTAGTATTCTGTGGTATACCCTCGGTCCTCGTAGTTCCGTACATACAGAGAATCCTAGTTAGGGGTCGATCTATGTATGTGATCGTTTGGTGTAATAAAGCATATCCAAATTATATAATATCCTATAAGATAAATAATGTCGGTTAAAAATACAGCGCCATAAAAAATGGAGACATCAAATAATGGATAGACAAACATGAATCTTTTCCTGTGGACCAAAAATTATTACCGGGCAGTGTGAAGGAGATGTTGATGAATTCATTTTTGTTTCAGTGTCAACAAACGATCTGGCAATCTAGTATTTGCGTTTGATGTGACCGACATGACCGAGACCATCCCGCGAGTTTACTTAAGGTACAGACGCACGGCGAAAGAATCTATTGTCCTGGCTGATTATGGTACTGCTCAGTTCCGTAAGTTACCTATGTATTTTAATGGAATTGGAATTGAGTGACGAGACGAGCAGATCTTTCGTATTCTGCAGTGGAAGGGCACAGAATACTTAATAGTACTACGATAAGGCCTCTTTTCCAAGCGTCCGCCATAAAAAGTACACATCTTCGCCGGATATTCAACTGTCAAGTAAAGCAAAGTATTTCAGTTTAAAAAGCGCTATTTTAAGTAAAATTCTGACATTATTATTACCTCAGGGTGACAAGAGCATTGCAGTGAGATTATGCAACACAAAGTTTTGAGAGATGCTGTAATTGTTATGGACATTCGTCTTGGTTACCATCACATAGATCAGATTAGACTTGCTCGATTCGTCATTCAGTGTTATGGAACAAAAAATACAATAATCGACCTGGATTGTGCTTACCATGGTGCTTACAGTATTTCTGTTTGACAACTGTTGATGATAAGTGTAGTTTCGGTCTAACGTGAAGCCCTTTTGTCCAGATGCCTATTTACCACGTCAAAAAGAGACCCGGGCTGAAGGTAACAAAGATTCCTACAGTGAATAACATTCCTTAGCATTGCGTATAATACATGTATAGGTTTTACCAAACAAAAAAACAGACTTCAATGTATCTTTGAAGTCAAATATCGATTAAATTTATATGGGACCACTTCGCAGCTATACTCGTACTTAGCCCAACGCAAAAAAAAAACAAATCGGTTTATGAATGACAGAGTTCTGAGGTAACAAACATAAAAGAAAGTAAAAAATAAATAAAAAATAAAATAAAAAAAATACATCTACGTACGCTCTTCTCCTTTTTTGCAGACGGTTAAAAAGAGCCAAAGAGACGGTTAAATAGCGCTTAGTGCAGATTGTAGGTCCATAATGATATATGTGTGGAATGTAAGGATGGAGTGACTCTTTACCTGATAGGTAGTCCTAAGATGGAATAGGGATAATGGGTTCAGCACATAAACCGAATGTTTTGTGGCACGCGATTTGTTCTATATTTACCTACGTATTTTAAGATGTATACATTTGAAATTCAAGGTGCTGTGACTTTCACTGCGGTTATTCCGAAGGTTCCACACCTGCGACTAGATTTGGCTGACATACACGTTGACATCCAAGACACTATTGTACCAATATTTATTGGTCCTGGAGGTTACAACAGCACAGGTAATTACTGTAGAGTCAATGACGTTTACATAATTTGAAAAAAATCGTTAGGAGTAAATGTAGGTATTCAGCTTTTGATGTCTTTTAGATCTTTAGCAATAAGACCATGTATTTATTTAATTATGGTATGCAATAAAGTTTTGGAGATAAGAAACTTCCTAATAAAGTATGAGGGAAGATAGAAATTTAAAAGGCGTGGAAGGAGAAACTAAGGGCGCATTCAAGGTATCAAACTATTAAATTGACAGCGAAAAAAGAAGGAACATGATTGAAGCAAGTGTTGCAATGAGAGGCATTTTAAGAAATGTTAGGTTTTGTTCACCTAATTTCAGAATATTTGAGGAGATTTAAAGGTTTCTTGGAAATTGGAAGCTACCCGTATATGCGGGTAGCTTCCATGATATTCATGTCGTGTTGAGTTGTACGGTTTTTGAGAGATTTACCAGTAAAATTTATATTTCCAGATCCAGACGTCGTGTCCGCCTTTGCTCAGTTCAACTTGTTGAATCCCATCATTGCGAGAGAGGGCCTCTTCTTCAGATCTCAGCTTCTCACAGCCATCTTCATACAGGAGAATATCTGTGACTTCGGACTAAAGTTTATTAGTGTTTAACTCAGGAACTGTCACCATAAAGTGACACCTTTCTATGGTTAAAATTATCTCTAGTACAATCAATGACCACCACGATATTTTGCTTTAAATTGACTACGAAATTAGACAGGCAGATAAAACGTTGCACCGACAAACGTCCGTGACGTGACCGAAGCGCGGTGTCGGCGTGTTTTTGCACCCAAAGAGCACACTCTGTGTGCATAAACACGCTCTGGTAACAGCACTCCCGCTGCAGTAACATCACGCCCGCTGTGTGCAGAGAGCTTTATTGAAATATAGTTCGTGCAACGTTTTGCTCAAGGTGTGTTCATGATTTTATTTGATTGACCCTACGCACAGCAAAAGTTAATTAAAATATATTTATTGAAAGTATTTTACATGTCTAAATCGAAATGTGTGGAAATAAAAACAAGATTTTTTATTTATTCTGCTATGATTTTTCTAATTTATTTTTCATTTATATATCCACTCCACCATCAATGTATATAGTTCTGGAACTTTATGTGATATTATTATGAATAGTTCATTATAATTATAGGAAATAATTACTTTTTAGAGTAGTCAATAAAGGTATTATTACTAATTTATGTTACGAAGAAAAATGTTGAAACCTTTTTGTATTGCTTAAACGTATTGCTTATGTTTGGTTATTACATCGCCTTTTTGACGATATGAAGCCGAAGATGGAGCAGTTAGATCTTTAAGAAGACAGCAGTTGAGCAACTGCTCAGTCCCGTCTCCTTGATGGGTGACAAATTGAATAAAATTGATAAAATACTGCATTTTTATAAGCTTTATGTAACTTGTAAGGTTTGGGTCAAATCTTGCAAGTTGTAACAGAACCACTTCCTCTTATCCTACTGAGTTGAATTTTGCATGTTGCATCGTTATCAAAGTCCGATGACAATGCAATATTATGGTGATAGCCAGCTGATCTGATAATGGAGACGGAAGGTGGGCAATGGAACTCCTTGATGGATAATCGTAAACTACTAGTGTTTGGACTTTAATCTACGCGCAAATTTGATAAAAGCTTGAACTGATTTTTTTTTTAACAAAAATCTTGTATTTATTGACAAACAATAAGTGGATGTAGGTAGACTTTGATATGGAGGTAAATTTAGATTTACCAATCACAATGATTTCTCCTGTGAACCAATAAGCCCAAACACCGCATACCTTTACTGACCGCAGTTTACCAACGCACGAGGAGATCTAATTAATCAAATAGAATATAACTTGAACCTAAAACGTCCTTAGAATATAACGATTAATAAGTAGATGTAGGTAGAATGTACAATTCAACAATGTTTTATGGCTAAAAACTGAGACTGTTACTGCCGACTGAGTGTGTGCCGAATACTTGATTCAGTGGTGTTAGTTACGACCTATTAAAACTTAGTGAACGAGTGCTGGGTAGATATTCTTAAAGATCAAGGTCTTGAGCTTGTCCCTGAGCGCAACATCTGTCTAAAACAGAATCCAGAACTTTGAACAGCAAAGTCTTGAGTCTCTCGTGTCAGCAATATGCTTGTGATCATTATTTCCAGTCGCATATGCACTTGCTGGTGATTGCATACATGTATCAAAATCATCGTCAACTTCTACGTTTGCAGTGTTGCAAATGGGGTCTTCTCTCAGAGTATCAACCCTATCAGAGGCCTAGTTTGAGTTGGCGGATAAACGAACTCAAATTTTGGATTTCTTGGACATGCTTGGATTTGTTATTGTATTAGTGCGGAGCCAGCGAGATTCGAACTCGTTGGATTGAAAGTCGCACGAGTTCCCGCTGAGCCACATTCGCTCTCGTGTGTAACGGTTACAGTGCCAAAACTTTAGATCGCAAGTTTCTGAGGGGCACTGCACTTGGTTTACAGTCTGACAAAATATAGCTGACATTAAAAACTGTTATCCTCATTCATTTTCTTGTCGTATCTTCTAAGCAGTGGGTCTTTTTCCGATACAGTGGTAGAGTCATTGTAATAAATGACGTTCATAAGTGCGTCTGTGATTCCAAAACTGAATAAAGAACTTTGAACTTTTTTTTGATGTTAAGTTCGATTTAGCCGAAGACGGAGCATAAATTTGAAAATTTAAGCCAGTCGTGATTTATTTATATAAATTTATCTTATTAGACAAACTTAGCATACAAGTACCTTATATTTTGCAAATTATGTGCACTTTGAATCTACATTGGCCGTGATAAGTCCATCCGACATCTCAATTATAGCTTTATTAAAACCAATTGACTACACGAAACTGAACATTAAAAACGACTTGTGCTACTTTGTTTACTATAATTTTGTTAAGAATGCGGTTGTTAGTAATTGTTTTGTTCTGTTTTAATAGTTGCTATAGCGACACTGGAAGTGGCAAAGGCTTGAAGAACGAAGAATGGCAAAGGCAAGACGAGAACAGCAATTATAACGGTAGTTATGGTGAAAAACTTGAGTCTGGATTAGATTGGGTAATTAATGAGGAGTATGGAGATTTTGAAGACTTTGGAAGAGGTATTGAAAGATATAAAGTTCAAGGTATGTTTTAAAAAACTAACAAGGTGCTAGAAATTATGGATATGAAAAACTGACACAGTAATAAAGATGACATAGGTATACCGGGTGTGAAAAAAATTTAGGGACCTTCAGGGAATGTACCTTTTCTTTGCAGTTAGGAAGTTTTGTTCTTAGAAAACAATTGTTAAGGCCTATACCCAACACCTTGTTATCCTGTTGAGATAATATAACAAAATAAGGTAAAAACCTTCATGATCCAAGAAATTTGATCCAACAATAATAATCGAGTTTTAAACCATAAAGTGTTATAAAAACGGTTTTAATATCATATTGGTGTTACAGATGATAATTACAAAGCCTATGGGAGAAAAGAATACAGAGAGAAACAAAGATATGATTATAATGAAGAAGAGAAAAAAAGACTAGATAAAATATTTGGTTACACAGGACCTACAGGTAATGGCTTAAAACTCCACACCGACGCACAGCCTAAAATATCGTCGTAAATATCGTTATCGTCTATTTATCATAAACATTTTTTTACTTTGACTTAGACTATACCTTTCCGCCTAGGTTCGATAGACTGTCACCCTAATACAACTATGATACAAACCCATTTCTAGTATTTACAGCTAATGCGTAAAATCTACTTTTCCTTATTGATAACTTAGCATAAAAGTTTCATAACTCATTAACAGCAAAATGTCCTTGTTTGTTTTAGCCAACGATGAATCCGAAATTCTCATACGTCCTTGCGCTCTTGACGACTGGCAGTGTATCAGGAACTATTTCGCTGCAAACAGCAAATGTACATCTGCTTCTGGTCCTATTCCAGACCCTTTGAAGGTTGACGTGAATACTGAATTCTTAGCTGTCGCTAATATAACTGTCAGTTTTTCGAATCTACAAGTTAGGGGTCTTAGCAGTGCGAGAATTAATAGTTTTTAGTAAGCAACAATTTTTTGGTAATAATACGTAGGTGCTTATTTTATGCCATAAATATGTGTGTGTTTATATCAAAATATGATTTTGGAATGATTTTAGATATCTAATTAAATGTAAAATTTGCTGATTTAACGTACATAGGACCAAAAATTCAATTTGTTTTTAATGTCGAAAAGTAATAAGGTACTTATAGTATTTTACTTTTTAGCGTAAACAAAAAGTCTGGCAATTTAATTTTTGCGATAGACGTCCAAAACCTGAACCTGACTTCACCTCGAGCATACTTTAGGTATCGACGGACTGCAAGAGAATCCATTATCCTTGCAGATTATGTCACTGCTAACCTTCGTAAGTTTTTAATTATATATCCCATTATTACATCTCAGCATGAAACTAAGGCGATTGGCCTTACGTTTATGCTGAGTTGGAACCTTTTGCTGAAATTACACTACATAACATTGTCATACTTACTTTGTAGTATAGCTTATTATGTCATCTACATATAACCCTATAACAAAAAACAAAAGTTGCATAAAATAGCCAAACTTTCCAAAAAAAAAAAATGCTGAGTACGCTATCCAAGATGCTGCTAGTATCTTTTAAACGCTGCTGTCATCTTGGATACGCTGCCAAATGGTTGTAGGCTGGATCATTTGCGCTACTTATAAGCCTTTTATGACTTATAGTTTGTCCAATTGTTTCACCTTGCGAGTAAAGTTAGTTGTAAAGTAGTATGTAGTAATTTTTAGTAGTAAAGGTATTCGTATAATATAATCACCACCATCCTGATCATCATTGTCATCAAAAAAAGCTAATATATTTATCCACGTACTGCTTCTTTTTTTGTAGGAACTGTAACTTTCACTGCGGTTATACCAAAAGTGCTTCACCTACGTTTGGATTTAGCCGACGTACATATTGACTCTCAGGATGGTAATCCACCTTTCTTTATTGGTCCTGGAGCTTCAAACAGTACAGGTAAATATAATTATTAATAACAAGATTTAGATATTCGTCAAAATTTGAAGTCGCGTTTCAAAACTAATTGTATGTACGTGAAAATTGCTCTCACCAATAAAGCCAATAATATTCAGGAGATTTTATATAGAAATAGAATATATGGCTGGTAAACACTCTGCCTCTGCGTAGAAGCTCTTTTTCTGTACCTGTATGACATTTATATTATATATGAAAGTATCTTCGGCGGCGTCCTCTGTATCCACATTCCTGTTAGACCACGATTGAAAATAAACAAAACACAATCTATGAAAATGCCTCTTTGACCACGGTTCCTTTTTTTGAACTGCCGAGAACTTTCTCATATTTTGTTTGATGATTTTGCCTGCTATTATCATGCCTTTAATATTATACTTTTCATACATTTTTATTAAATGCATGCTTGACGTAAATATTCAAGCTTCAGAGTCTTGAACATCGGCGCAAAGTTGCCAGTCTATCGGTCTTTTACCGGATACATTTCGGAGAGTGTGCGACGGAATTACATGAACTTATTCCGCCATCCCCATTCTATCACCGGACGACCAGACGTACGGCAAGCTGTCATCAATTTATGGTTGACATCCCTCCTGCTGGCACCAAGCGCTTTGCTTCGACCTTCATAATGCGAACGGCCAAGGAGTGGAACTCTCTGCCGGCATCTGTGTTTCCGGATAGCTACAATCTGGGTGTCTTTAAGACAAGAGTGAACAGGTTTCTTCTAGGCGAGCGTGCTACATCTTCGACCGCATCGTCACTTAACAACAGGTGAGATAGCGGTCAAACGCAAACCTATAAATAGTAAAAAAAAAAACAGAAAATAATGATTTTTTCCCCCGGGATTCTAATCCGCATCTTCAGAACACCGTCGCGACGTGAGCCAACTATGCTATTGAGTTACCTGCTTGAGCAACATTTTCTCTATCTCTATAAAGTTGTGCAATAATGAATGATCATTGGCGTTATTTTATTTTCAGATCCCGACGTGTTGACGGCGTTTGCTCAGATCCCGCCTTTGCTTCCTATTGCAGTTCGAGAAGGTTTACTTTTCCAGTCTCAGCTCTTCACTTCTATTTACATACAAGAGAATATTTGTGATTTTGGACTCAAGTTGATCAGTGACTAATAAGTTGATCAATGTCTGTGTATAATATCCCTTATCAGTGTTTTATAAATTGTATGTATGTTAGTCTGTAAGCTATGGGCCTCTAACACTTTTTCTGTGTTATTGCCCGAAATAAATGATTATTTCATTTTGTTGTTTATTAATAAAACATGAAAAAATATAAATATTTTTTTATTAACGAAAAATACTTTCAGCAACTGATTTTAATGATTTCATTCAGCCATAATGTTTGTAACTAACACGAACTAAAACCTAATCAGAGCATTTAATGTTTCACCTTATTTGTCTACTATTAATATTAAACATTAAATTCATCCTCCAACAGAAAAAACTATTTTTGTACTCGTGCTTAAGGATGTTTAAATAAGTTATAAAGTAAGAATCGTTGTTAATACAGCTAACATGTGGATGTTGTATTGTAGCTTCAAAATCTGTAGATCAAATACAAACAAAACTGTAGATCAATGAATTCATGCAGTAAGCTACACATATATAATGTCGATTGACATTATTTTTTGATAATCTGAATGCATTTTCATTTTTTTAATATGTTACGTAATTTTTCTAATTGTTTTAATTGTTATTTAATTGGAAATACAGTTTTCCTTTAAATAAGTTTATTTATGTCGCAGTTTGACTAAATCGTCAAAATATATGTTTTTTTACATTCATGTACAACAGAGTGAAAGAATAATATAGATATAGTCGTTTTAGAGGTATCTAGATTATCGCTAGTCCAGACCCAGACACTGTATATTATTACTATTATATTACTATATTATCTAATTATACATCAGAAAAGATCTCCTAATCTTTTCATATTATAATCTCATCGAACTAAACTTATTTCAAAGCCCAATTAATTTTTCCTACCAAATGAACACAAGGTGTTGAAATGATGACATGTTCAACGAATATCAATCTTCACGAACTTGCAACAATGAATTCTTATTAAAAGATAATCGACTCCACCTAGTTATCTAACTGCTTCGTTTAATTATTGTCATGTATAATTCATTGCACGCATATGCACGTATGAGATATAAAACGATGACGATAACATCTTTAATATTTGGTATCTCAGAGCTTTATAATGAAGTTGTTATTAATATTTGGGTTACTAAAATTTGGATACTGTTCTGAAAATGATGGTCAAGTGTACAAAAATGAAGAGAGACGAATAGCAGGAGGAGGTAATTACGGAGGCTTTATAGGTTTGACCACTTATGGAGCTGGACCATTTTTGGCAAGAGGAAAATATGAGAGAGACAATTATGGAGGCTTCAGACCCAATTGGGGTAGATTCAGACCTGACCTGAAGCAAGGTCAATATAATGATAACGAACCTCAAAGATACGATGATGAAAGACAAAGCGATTCTAAAGACAATGTAAAGAAAGAAAATGATAAGAACAAAAAAGATGATGATTCTAAGAAAAACGAAGGAGGCCCAGATGCAAAATTTATTGGCAACGTAGGTGAGTAATTTGCATTATGCTGTCAATAATAAGGAAATTTGCCGAACCCCATTATAATAATTGTTTGTGTTGATGGATATTTGAACTTTATATTTAAAGGTTACGACGATATACAAAAGGACCAACCCTACTATGATGGGCAACAAAAAGATGGTGACAAGAAAAACGATGATTATCTCGAATATCTCGGATACCGCGGCGGCTATGGTATGCAATTTCTGTAAACAATATTAGATTTTGAAACTGTACTTTCTGTTTAAGCAATTCCACGAAAGATACGCGCATTAACTAACTTTAAAAACGTAACTATATGGCTGATTTTGAGATATTCTAATTAGATAAGTGTAAAAAAACAGAAGTCATGTTAACTAGATGATCTAAAGTGTATTATTTTCTAGGAAACTGTATTGGATACTATGGAGACAGGGATAGATACGGAAATCGAGACAGGCAGGGAAGGGAGAGATACGGTGAACGACAAAATCAAATGAACAGTAATTTCTCAAACTATTACGACGAGGAGACGAGGGAGAGATGTGACTATTTGTTTGGGTATACTGGACCTACTGGTGAATAAATTTAATAATTATAAATTATTTATATTTAGATAATAGTAAACATAAATAATAATTACTAATGAAAGAACGGAACAAAGAAAATTATATAATTTGTATGTATTCTGTGTGTTCTTTGTTTCGCTAAGTACATCTTCTATGTTACATATGTCCTTATCAGAAACATGGAGTTTCATTGCAGATTAATTCCTGGACATGCCGGTTTCCTCATTTTCCTTCACCTATTTTAGAGCGAATGTTAAATCCGCACATCACTAAAGAAAGTCAGTCTGGGCCCGCACCCCAGTGGGATTCGAACTCAGGTGCGTCGTATCGAAAATGGCACAAGCTCCCATTGAGCCACACTCGTTCTGTGTTAGTTTTCTTAATTTCGTGTTTTTCCACTCAAATTTGTAACTTCTAGAAGACTTTGATGTTGTCACATTAAGACATTCGTTCAAATAATTACCTAAACATAGAACTTATTTCCTTTTCAGCCAACGATGAACCTGAAAACCTCATGCGTCCCTGTGCCCTCGATGACTGGCAATGTATCAGAAAATATTTTGCTGCGAACGCAAAATGCAAGCCTGCTTATGGCCCTATTCCAGACCCGTTATATATAGACATCAATACAGTGTTCTACTCCATAGTGAACCTAACTGCAACGTTGCCGAACCTAATCGTTAGAGGACTTAGCAGCGCGAAGATTAGAGAGTTTTAGTTAGTATCATCATCAGCAATTTATAGCGCTCCAGTATGGGGTTGGCCCTCGTCTGATCAAAAATTTGTGTACAGATAGGACTGTTTTCTACTTGCTGCCTCGGATGCCTCCATCCTCTAATACCAATTGTCTTATATGTCTTGGTCTACGCCATCGACCCACCTTAGTTTCGTTCGACCACGGCTTTAGCAACCATCTGGTTTTCCTTCTAGGTGACGTTTAGGTGTCCGGGTCTTTTGCGCACTGTACATGGCCTAATCAGCGGAAACACCCATGTTCCACCGTATTTACCACGTTTGGTTCGTCAAATATAAGACCATGATTTTAACCTCGTCTTCCAGCAATTGTCCTCCAGCACAGACTCAAATATCCGCCTTGGGATCTTCCGTTCGAAAACTAGCAAGTTACGTGTATCCTTTTTGCTCAGTACCAATGATTGAGAGCCATATCTAGTCGTATTAAGCTCTTATTGAGCAGAGTTTTTATTTTCCTTGACAAAAGCTTTCAACGAAAATACCTAAGTAAATTTCCACAATAACATCTATTGGCAGCCATTATTCTGTTACATGGTTCTGTTCCGTATCACTGTAGATATATAGGTATTTTACTAAATATAATTTTGATTTTGTCAGTATATGAAGCGTACACAAAATCTTCCACTGCAAGAAAGGTGTTGTCTCCGAATGTAGTACGAAGGTGTTCTGTGTGAATAGTATGGTCTTTAATAATAGCAGATTGCAGAACGCATCAGGTTGCATTGAAAATATGCTTTAAAAATATTTAAAAGCAGTGTTAATGAGACGTTGTTTCAGCGTTAACAAGCGATCTGGCAACCTAGTCTTTGCGATCGATCTAACCAACTTGAATATGACCATCCCACGAGCTTACTTCCGGTACAGGCGCACGGCGAAGGAATCTATCGTCCTGGCTGATTATGCAACTACCACGTTCCGTAAGTTTTTGTAGTCGTAAGGCTTGTTCTACCTCTCTGCATCCACCTTGAAAGTACCACATTTTTGACCACTATTCAACAGCCAAGCAGTAGTGTGCAAACATTATTCAATAATACAATTCCAAAATGTATAACGGAGCTCAGAGAAAGTAAATTCAAATTACGCGTTAAGGCCGTTTAAATGAGAAAAGCATACCTACATAGAAGACAAAGATGCTTGGAACATTATACTTCTGCAAAGTAGCCAACTGGTACATAAGAAACATAACATTGTATAAACCCAAAAATTGTAACAAAATTTCTAAAACAAAATGCCCCTTAGTTTCATGCCGTATAATTTGACGTTCATTAGTGCGTCTGTGATGCCAAAAATGAATAAAAAGTAGAGTACATATTGCTTTGTAATTTATTTTCTGTTGTTGTGTAACAATAAAGCGTTATCTAATCTAATCTAAAGAGATTTTGACTTTGACATTACTGTATTATTGATATATTTATAGTTCTTTGGATCTTAACGTAATTTGGCATAAGGGTTTGTTAATAACCATTTATGTGTAGGATATGCAAATTTGGACATGAGCTTAAAAGGCCCAGGAGCTGTAACAAACGAACCACTAAAAATAGACATAACTAGATTGCTGCTTTTATTTTTGTAGGATCTGTAACGTTTACGGCGGTTTTATCAAGAGTACCTCACTTACGTTTGGATTTAGCCGACATCCATGCTGACTCTCAGGACGGCACCCCACCTTTCTTTATTGGTCCTGGAGCCGCAAACAGCACAGGTAAACTAAACTATAAATAAGATAGAAGAGAAAAGAAAAAAACGATAATAACCGACAGAACCGATGGAAGTCATTGCCGTCTTCTCTGTTTCCTAAAAACTACAATCTGGGTATCTTCAAGGCCAGAGTGAATAGGTATCTTCTAGGTCTACGTGCTCCATCTTCAGCAACATCGTCGCTTAACATCAGGCGAGATGATGGTCAAACGTAGACGTATCTTTTGTAAAAAAAAAACAAATTCGCGTTTGTAAATTGTAACGTCGGTCGTAATTGCTCTTACGAATTGAGCTAAAAAGTTTTTACAAAGTTTGTAAAGATAGAATAGAATATAGATGACCGGTAAACAGTCAGCCTCTGCGTAGAGACTGCGTAGAGTCGTTTTCTGAACCTGCGCAAAAAATAATGACCCCGTAATTTTGTCTTGCCTACGTAATTTTTTTTCTTTTTTATTGGTTCATAATCTGAATGCACATACTTGACCCAATTAAATTGGATGTACCTACTAAATATTTAGAAAAGGAAATATTTTCTCAGCCGTCCCCTGAATACGGCCCGCTGCGACGGCAACACTGCTCGAGCAACATTTCTTCTATCCTTATTAAGTATATCGTGTTACGGATAATTAGAGCGAGTGTGGCTCAGCGGGAACTCATGCGCCTTTCGATCCGACGCACCTGGGTTCGAATCCCGACTCAGCCCTGCACCAATGACTTATAGTTAAGTGCAGTTTTTGCACGCTCGCTCTAAAAACGGTGACGGAAAACATCGTGATGAAACCCGCTTACGCGCTTTGGAGTGGTAGGCTCTGGCCGTGGTTGTAATACCACCCACCGAACAAAGAACACGACTAGGTCGCTCGAGGGCACCCTCAAGCGACCTAGTCGTGTTTCGGGATGATGTTCGGTGAACCATCGGGGAGACGGATCTGAGCAGCCGCTCAACTGCCGTCTCTCGCTAGCTCTATGTGCTCTATCTTAGGCCTTAGACACATCATCGCTTCACATGGCGAGATACTGGCTAAACATAGATCTATTAAGTGTAAAAAAAAAGATATATTTTATTTTCAGATCCCGACGTGGTAACAGCTTTCGCTCAGATACCGCTGTTGCTGCCGTTTGTTGCTCGAGAAGGATTACTCTTCCAGTCTCAACTCCTCACTTCTATTTATATACAAGAGAATATCTGTGATTTCGGACTCAAGTTGATCAGTGTCTAATAAAACATGAACAAACATAGTTTTTTTCCAACGATCACATACATAGATCCTGATCCCTAACTAGGACACCCTGTATCTAGGGAACCAGGAACTACAAAGACCATGGCTTTATTTCCGTGCACAAGCATTTGTCCTTTCGCGGGAATCGAATTCGCAACCGTAGTGGTGTATACAATTTGAGCCAACTTACCCAACTACTACACCACAGAGGCTGACCAAGCTATAAGGGATGTTCTCCAAAATCAGCTATTACTTTAACCTCTCTGGTGCTTTTTAGCTATTGATATTTATTGTTATATCTTTTTTATCTAACCTATACTGTCCCACTGCTGGGCAAAGGTCTCCCCCATCTCTCTCCTTGCATCCCGATCCCCCGCTATGTCAAACCATTCCTCTTGGAATGCCACGATATCATCACGCCAGCGTTTTCTCGGCCTCCCTCGGCGCCGTCGCTCATCTTCATCTTTTATATCTAAATAGTATAAAACAAAGTCACTATCCGCGTCCTCATTTCTATTTCTCCGGTAAATTCTTCTAAACCACGCAACGATATTTGATAGTATTTTCACTGTCATTTACTATATGTCAACTGGTCCACACCAAATGTTTAATGAGATAATTAATTTTAGTAGAAAACTAAAAATTGTGTAAATAACAAAAAAATGAACAAGTAAACATTTTATAAAAAAAGAACCGACTTCAATTCTGTATCTTCGAAGTCCAAGGCTAAACCAACCTAACGCAAAAAATTCTAAATCGGCTTATAAATGAGGGAGTTCTAAGGTAACAAACAAAAAAAACTAATTGAGAACCTCCTTAATTTTTTGAATTCGTTTAAAAATAAGATGGTCTGGCGGAATTATATGATAGTACCGGTACCGACAGCGCTAAGTGAACTAACGTAGAAAACTATTTAATTATACCCATAAATAAACCTAATGGACATTACCTTGATACTCTTATAAAGAAAATGTATAATTCATTGCACGCATCTATTTACAAGTTTAATTATAAAACATAGTTGTACATATATAGAGCTAACACAGATACATAAGTAATAACAAAAATGCAGTGGTGCTTATTACTTGTGTTGTTCGGTTTTTGTTATTGTTCGAAATATGAAATCATGCCAGTTAGTTACAAATCAAAATTAATAAAATATGAAGATCATTATGACAATTACAGAAATTCCAACGATTACTCGAATTCAGGAAATTACGATGAATATGGTAGAAACGGGGAATATGAAAGAAATGAGAAATATGGGAGAAATGAGGAATATAGAAGAGACGAAGAATATGATAGTAAAAGAAAGGAATCAAGTTATGATGAAGACATGGTGAATATTGATAAATATTATGAAAGATATATTGGTGGCCAACGTAAGTATCATTTTAAATGTTTTTTTATGATGCTGAGTGATGAGACGAGTCAGTCGTTTTATTGTAATAAATATATCGCAATCCTGTTCTATAATCAAATTCATGATTTTTTAAAATAAAAAAAAAACATGTCGACGTCGATATGGAATGTCAATATTCAACAAAAAAATATATTTTGGTATTGTTTCCTTTTTGCTCAGGCCTCATCAACACGCGCTACTTTTAGCATCGGCGATCGACGATTCGTTTAGTTCTCGTATGCGAGAGGCCGTCTGGATGGATACCACCGCTTTGTCAGTAATTCTGCCGCCAAGCAGTAGTGCGCGAGCATCGCTGTGTTCTGGTTTGAAGACATTGTAGCCAGCGAAATTACTGGGCATTATAAGACTTAAGAGCTAATTGTCTCAGGGTGACGAGCGCAGTGGAGTGCCGAGCAGGATTTTGCATGATAAAGTTCAGGTGCTACAACTGTTATGGGCAGGCGTATTGCTTATCATCACGCAAACGACCAGCTCGTCTCGTCAATTAGTTGCATAAAAAAAAAAAACTAAAGGAAGCTACAAGCAGCGGCGACTGTACGCTTCACTGTGAATTCTAACAAACACACGATCACAGCGATCACAGCGATTTTGATACCGTGATCGTGAATCGTGCGACCGCGCCATTTTGTGCCGCGATCGAAGAACTGTCCATCTCGGATGCTAAAAGGTGTGGCTTGGAAACTTTGGATAAAGCTCGTTCCTCACATTCGCCGAGAACTGCCACACAGTTTAAATTAAGGGGCAGATTACAAATACAATAGATGAATAACTTAATTGAATTTAATTACAGAAAATGTCAATCGAAATGAAGGTGGAAACTATAGAAGACCAAAATTTATGCACAATGCTTAGCGAACCTGCTGATAGCAATACAAGAAAGATTCTTCAAGAAAGGTTCCAGTCGTAGTTGTTCACAGCCATTTACAACTCGTACAGAAAAACTCAACTATATCTAGTAATTATGTATTCTGTGTCTGCGAATTTAGACTTAATTTGATTTATGATTAAAGTTCAAAATATACGTTCTTTGTGACTGTAATTCAAACAAGGTATTTGGGAAAGAAAAAAATACGACCATCGTATATATTTTTTCAGAATTAAAACTCTATCATCAGCGCGCTATGTTTTACTGCTAGGAATCGGTTCTTTTCTCAGAAACAAGGAAAATAATGTTTTCTTCTATGTTTTGACTCTGCTCTTTTCTCAGAGACAGAAAGGGTAATGTTTTCTTTAGAACGTAAGCTCTATCCTCACCAGCGCGCTATGTTTTTACCGCTAGGACTCGGCTCTTTTCTCAGAGACAGAAACAGTAATGTTTTATTCAGAATGTAAGCTCTATCCTCACCAGCGCGCTATGTTTTTACCGCTAGGACTGGGCTCTTTTCTCAGAGACAGAGACATTAATGTTTTATTCATAATGTAAGCTCTATCCTCACCAGCGCGCTATGTTTTTACTGCTAGGACTCGGCTCTTTTCTCAGAGAGAGAGAAAAAGAGAGAGAGAGAGAGAGAGTATGGGTCGTGTAAACAATCTTGCTGGTTAGTGAACGAAACTTTTATTGTATCTTAGTCTTGTATGTCTTTCTTATCGTATAGAGATCTATATCTTTGAGAAGTATATTTTTAAATTCATCTCTGTGAAAATATTGGCCAGCCTATACCTAGGAATCCAAGCTTTTTGAATTAGTCAGAAAGGCCACAATTAGGTATACTGATCTAGCCGATATCTGTGACTCTGTCCGCATTATATTAGGTTCACAATTATTTCCTAGGAATTGTTAGTTTTCCGTTAAGAACAGTATTATTTATTCTAAGTCAGGTGAAAATTCAAAAATATCCGTTTTATAGTGACGATGTTAAGTTACAAACATAAAAAAAATCTCATATTAAAATATTATGTTCGGATTAGATTTTTTTTCTGCTCAGTAGAATATTTTTTCTCTGCTCAGGTCCCTAGAGAGACTGGGACGTAGCTTGATTACTTGTACTACGTAAGTAATATTTAGTGCTCTTTTTTGTACTATGGAGTATTCTGTGGCTTGATATTCCTACTCAATTTAAAATAATTACATATTAATATAATTAATAGGGACTTGGCAAAACGTCTGGTGGAGGCGACATGTAACCAGAATGTTGGCTCATATTTGGGTCAGAAAATCAGCATTGCCATTCAGCGTGGCAATGCGGCCAGCGTTCTGGGCACTTTCCCTTCCACCATAGGCCTTTTAGAATAATTGTATTATATTTTGTATATACATTTAAGTTTTTTTAGTTTAGATTTAGATATTTCTTTGTTATAGATTAATAAAATGCTATATATTAAAAAAAAATTACACTTCCCGTTTAAAATCTAAAAACCTTTAAACCAGTTTCGTAAATTAGATAAAAACAGATATTTTATTATATTCTAATTACATAAAATTAAAGAATATTAATTATTAATACTTATTAATTTTATAATATTGCCACGTTGAATGGCAGCAGCATTGCCATTCAACGTGGCAATGCTGCCAGCATTTTTGGAACGTTGCCAACTAGTAGTGGTTAATTAGATTAGATTAGTTTCGATACATTAGATTACGCTTTATTATTACGTTTGGTTTTGAAAGTACTACAGTAAACAGAATAAATAAACTTGCTAAGAACTATGTACACTCGAGAGCAATGAATCCGGGTCACTTAAAGAATGTTAAAAATCTCGGAAACTAAAAATGATAGGTTAATGCAATAAATTGTATTTAATAGACAATGTAATACTCCTTAAATGAAAGTAAAAAAAATATGAGTCACCATACATTTTATTAACACAAAATTACATAAAGAAAAAAACTGCTGATCTCTCCTTAAAACAAAAATAGGAAACATGAAATTTTTGAACTTTATTACGATTTTCTTGAATTTTAATACTTCGTATTGCCTCCTCGTGCTTCCATTACTGCGTTTACGCGGTTTGGCATGCTATACACCAAGTTCCTTATACGATTTTGGGGAATATTCTCCCATTCCTCTGTGAGAGCAATTTTGAGCTCACGAAGCGTGATTGGGGGAGGGTTTCGTTGTTTTACGCATCTGCCTAGCTCGTCCCAAGCATGCTCGATCGGGTTGATATCCGGGCTGCGCGCTGGCCACTCCATACGAGTAATGTTCATCTCTTGAAGGTAGTCATTCACAATCCTACCTGTATGAGGTCGGGCATTGTCATGCATAAATATAGCATCCTCACCTAAATTGACCATAAATGGACCAACGTGATCATTGAGGATTTCTTCCACATATCTTACGCTAGTTAAAGAGCCGTTTTCTATGATCACCAGCTCTGTGCGACTTTCAGAAGAAATTCCGGCCCACACAAGTACAGACCCACCACCGTAGGCTACTTTTTCTTCGATGCATGCTTGCTTGAATCTTTCCCCTGGTCTTCGATACACTCTGTGTCTTCCATCGTGCTTGTAGAGCATAAATTTTGATTCGTCGGAGAACATAACTTTTGACCAATCTTCAATACTCCAATTTACGTGGCTCTGGGCATATCTTAGTCTCGAAATACGATGCCCACGCTCCAGTTTAGGGCCGTTTGCAGGTCTAAGGGGTTTTAAGTTAGATTCAGCAAGCCGACGTCTTACTGTCCATGCACTTGGGTTACTTCCTCC
The DNA here is from genome assembly GCA_951640565.1 of Petrophora chlorosata. Classification (NCBI taxonomy): domain Eukaryota; kingdom Metazoa; phylum Arthropoda; class Insecta; order Lepidoptera; family Geometridae; genus Petrophora; species Petrophora chlorosata. Next base: position 6,768,994 of record OX621203.1, on the reverse strand, counting down.
GAGGCGTCGAAACTGATTGGTGAGTTCAGTTCCTGTGAGAAAGCGATTTCGAAGCATGGTGTTCACCAAGTATCGGTCTTCTCGTGCTGTGGTACACCTGGTTCTGCCCGTTCCTGGTCTGCGTAGGTTAGAACCAGTTTCTTCGTAACGTCGGAGAACTCTTTGTACTGTTGACAGCGACACACCGACAGTCCTGGCTGTATCGCGCTGACTCCGGCCGGTTTCCAGCATTGTAAGTATTCTGGTGCATTCTTCAGGCGTAAGCGACATAATTTCAGCTTGAATAATGAATATAGAGCACTATCAACATGGTTTATGTACCCACATAAATGACAGATTACAAACAAAAGCAAAACCAAATGCTGTAATTTCGTAGTTCCATCTTCGAAAGTGGCCCTTTTTCAAATTTGATTTTTTTATGATATAACTTTACAATAACTAAGAAGTTTTAATACCTTCATTTAAGGAGTATTACATTGTCTATTAAATACAATTTATTGCATTAACCTAGCATTTTTAGTTTCCGAGATTTTTAGGATTCTTTAAGTGACCCGGATTCATTGCTCTCGAGTGTATTTTGATGTACAGTATACAAACAATTTTAATAGGTAGGTAGGCACCTACCGTGTAACCAATACATAATTTGCAGTGAATCAATTCTAACACCAATGAACAATGAAACTATTGGATTCTTGTACACAATACGTGTCACGCGATCTGAATTTAGTTCAAATAAGACATGCAACAATAATAAATTAATTATAGGGCATGGCTTGGCCCTCGTTTAATAACGTATTTTATCGCGGCGGAACAAATGTTTTTGCACATAAAGCGCCAGCATTTGTTTCGTATCTGGGTGTTGTGGGGCTATGGTCCTCATCGTTCCTGGTTCTCTAGATACAGGGAATCCTAGTTAGGGGCCAGGTTCTTTGAATATGATCGTTAGGCGTATTTATTTAATAATTTAGTGCATTTTAAAGATTTCTATTTTTTTATTTATTTTTCGTTTATAAATATATTGCTTGAAAATGTGGCCGAAGATAATCCATCAATTTCTGTAATAAGTAGGTTGTATTTGTATATTAAACAAAAAACGCTTGCTTGTCTTTTGGTTTTGAGAAGAATGTGAATTTTTTGTAACGGTTTGTTATTATATTTTTTGAGCTTCGTAATCAAAGAGGCATTTTCTCGCAAAATTTTCGCTCTCCCTTTTCCTTCCAGTTTATCTCTTATAATCTTTCATTTTAAGTCTTTAAATATAATTAACTTTATAAAATATTTTTTCACAAACTAAAAGGATCACTAAATGCGTCGCTTGTTGCTCATTAGCAGTCGCTAATGACAAAAATTAAAAAAGTCTCTCGCAAAAACTGTCACTTCCTATAGAAAAGTTTTAGAGGTTCATTTTCTTCAATTTCATTTCTGCTAAAATGAAAGTATCTTCTTCGTAAATAAACGGCAACGAGGGCATTACTGTGCAGCCGAAACGGCGAAGTTTCAGACTTTTCAGAAGTAAAGACTCAAGGAATGCGACCGTCCGAACTTTTCACTAGCTTACAGCGGAAGTGGAAACATTCAGTTTTCAGCTTCGCGCGAAACTAGATGGCTTCACTTTGGGTATTAAGGGGATTAAGTATTTTTTTACAGTTTCAGTAAAATATTTTAAAAATGTATCTTAAAATTTTTCGTCAAATTATGTTTTTTTATTTCTGAATCAAGATTTTGTTTGTGCATTTGGAATGCTTTTCATTTATCAATATTGCAAAAGTATGATTAGGAAACGTTTTTATGCCGCACTAAACTTATAAAACTATTTTGAAAAAAGTTTATTTTTACCTATTTATTGTATTGCTGTATGTACTATTGTACTTTGAAGTATGAAAATATGAATTTTTTGTTTCTTCAATAATATAACGAAATTCTTGCCGAGTTTCAAAATTAAATGAAATTTAAGATAGCAATTTTTCTAAAGGAAACTGTTCTCGTAAGTTTAACTAAATTATTCAGTTTCAGCTATATGCTACAATTGCGGAGCGAAAACCTTCACCTCAAATTGCAGGTGAAAATCGAACCTTAGGGATTCATCCAGTCTAGCTTTTCTAACAAATTCAGTCTTCATTCTAAACTTTATGAATAAAACCTACCTTTATATACCCCTGTACTGCTTAATCACAGCCGCTGCACATCAAAAACTCACATACACAAAAACCGCAGTACCGACTGAACGATTACGAAAACTTTTCCGAGAATTAAAGAAGCAGCTCAAAAACACCCCTACGCACGACCACCCGCGCGTAAAGCTCGCGGTCAACTGAATCTGATCCTCGGGTGCCTGTCTCTACTTTCATGAAATGAACTGAAACTCTCCTTGCCCATGACAAAATGACATAACTCCAATTCGACGCTTGCGAACTTTGTAGCTTCCTTCAAAGTCGTAGAGTTGTTTCTTGTGATTTAAACAAAATGTTTTCAAAGTAGACGGCTGTTTGTTTGGGAGGGTCGCAGAGGCGGGAATGAGTGTGCCGAAAAAAAAAATAAGCCAACCACGTCTCACTGAGTTAAAGCTTCAGGGGCGGTCTGGATATCTTTAATTAAAAACACGAACTTTGCTTACTTTCATGTAATGAATTGAAGTTTGACGAGAGAGGAAAAAGCGCAAAAGATAGAGTCAATGATTTAATAGGAAAGCCTGAGGCTTGGCTTTCATATGAGAGAAAATTAATGAACGCTGAGAAGGTTTTGTGGTGCACTGCCTTTGCAAAGCAACGTGTTTATGCGATGAAGGTAATTAATTTTGGTTCAGGTGCTTTGTGTGTTTGTAAGTAGATTATAGAGCGTGCTCTAGAAAATAGTCTTTACAAAGCTGTAAGGCTTAAAAAGTAGAGTTTGAAGAGATGTTTAAATAAACTTTAAATATAGTGGTTTTTGCTTTAATTTATAGCACAGAATATATAAAAGTAGGTATGCCTATAGGTACATTGATGAACTTTTAAAGTGAATAGAAAATAATGTATCTACGATCAACAATTTTTAACCTTAATCTAATATTAATATTAATTTTATATTAATAATATTTTAATATTAACTTATTAATAATTATACAAATATTTTTCCATCGTATACTTTTGTATTATTATAGGATAAAAATATGCCATTACATCACATCACGCTAACATTATAAATGCGAAAATTTGTAAGTGTTTTAGTGTGTTTGTAGCCTCTTCACGCCGCAACAGCTAAACGGATATAGATACAATTTGGAATGGAGATAGTTTATTCGCTGTATCAACAAAACAAAAAAAGATATACCGGAAAACCGAACATTTCTACTCGAGTGAAACCGCACGGCGTAGCTACTTAGCAATAATAAAACTTTCGTTAGTTCTGTTTCGTCATTTTCGAAATAATGGCATAACTCATGATTATTGTTATGTAACACTCATCTATTTGCACTAATTTCGGTGAACATATAATTTAAACATCCATCAAACTCATGTTGATGGTGTTTAAGACTACCATGTAAGTTTTATTGATTACAATTTAAACTGAACGTAGTATGACATTTTTCAATCTATATTTAAATGATGCATATAGATAGTGTTATCATTTTAATAATTATAACTAAGTACGTATAATTTCTACCCTCGCGTGTTGGTTTAAAAATGAAACGTATATCAATACCATTAGGGTCCAACTTCAATAATTTTACGGCATTCCAGATGTGTATAGTAATACACTATCCAAGCCTTTTATATTGATTACCACCAATTTTATCTAAAATCAATCTAACTCTAAATCTGACTTCAAGACCTGACAGAGATTTCTCTAGCTGTCTCTTTCCAACAAAGGCGGGGCTTCCTTCTCACGCATGCGTCGCCATCAAATCTTAAGAATAAGAATTGTGATTTTTTGCCACTTGAACCGTAATACATTAGTTACATACAATGTATACATAAAACAATGGTATATAGACTGTAGTATCTAAGTACATAGCCTTTCTTTGAAATGGGATGATCGCCGGGGCTTTAGAGCTAAGTTATATTCTCAAAGTGGATTGAAGTTTTAGTTCCACTTCAAAATTATTTAGGAATGACGTAACTTCTTGAGGAGGTTCTTCAGTGTAGTTTATTTTGTTAGTGTCCTTTTATTTTCACTTTGGAGAGTGAAACAAAACTCTACAGTTTTTTCTTTCTTGAGACATGATTATGAGGTTTATATGTCTACTAGGTAGCAAGATTCAATGCAAGACCAGAATAAAAGTTCGGATCAGAAAAGTAACTCGATAATATAAGCACTTTTGCACGCATACGTCTATTGTCCCAGTTCAAAAGTTCTTTATTCAGTTTTGGCATTACAGACGCACTTATGAACGTCAATTAGTACAATGACTCTACCACCGTATCGGAAAAAGAACCACTACTCAGTAGATACGGCAAGAAACTGAGAGGCATGTTTTTAGAACTTTTGGAACTATATTTTATGTTTTTTTAATAATATTGTTTCTTATGTGCCAGTTGGCTACTTGGCAGAAGCACAATGTTCCATGCATTTTTGTCATCTATGTAATAACTAACGGTATAGTATGCTTTTTTATTAGAATATTATTCACACACAATTTGAATTTACTTTCTGTGAGCTCCGTTATACATTTACGAATTTTATTGTGCAACAACCGCAATTGTGGAGATAGCATTGTGGAGTTCTGATTAGTTGCTGAACCTTACTTAGCCAAGTATTCTGACTAGTGTTGTTCATGAATACGGGTATTAGTCTTCCTATAACCACAAAATTTTTACAGTGTTTGAAACTTTACGAATTATGTAAAATCATGTATAGTATTGATTTTAAATTAAAAATCATAGATCTTGGCCCCTAACAAGGATTCCCTGTACGTAGAGAACCAGGAAGAGGACCATGGTGCACAAACATTTGTCCCGTCGCCATCGCGGGAATCGAAACGGCAACCTAAGTGGTGTATGAGATTTGCCCAACCACTACACCACACAGGCTGACTCGCGAAATATATTAAATAAGCGACAAATTGGTTAAGAAGTCGGCAGCGTCACTGGCGGCAGAATAACTGGAAAAGCAGTGTTACCAACCCAGACGGCCTCTCGCATACGAGAGACCAACCACCTATTCTTTAACCAAACCTGTATAAATTATTATTCATTATGCCTATATATGCAAAACTGAAATAGCGTGCTATCTGCCTAGCATTGTGTAGCTGCGATACAAAGCGTACGAAACTACGTAACGTATCATGCGTAGCCGCGTAGAGTAGGCATCACGCGTAGCGTAGGTTTTACGCGTAGCATATGCTCCATGCGCAGCGTGGGTACCATGCGTAGCATAGGCTCCATGCGTAGCGAGGATGCCATGCGTAGCATATGCTCCATGTGTAGTGAGGATGCCATGCGTAGCATATGCTCCATGCGTAGCAAGGGTATCATGCGTAGCATAGGCTCCATGGGTAGAGTGGGTACCATGCGTAGCACAAGCTCCATGCGTAGAGTGGGTACCTTGCGTAGCATAGGCTCCATGCGTAGCGAGAGTATCATGCGTAGCACAGGCTCCATGCGTAGCATAGGCTCCATGCGTAGCAAGGATGCCATGCTTAGTGAGGATGCCATGCGTAGCATATGCTCCATGCGTAGCAAGGGTATCACGCGTAGCATAGGCTCCATGCGTAGAGTGGGTACCGTGCGTAGCACAAGCTCCATGCGTAGAGTGGGTACCTTGCGTAGCATAGGCTCCATGCGTAGCGAGAGTATCATGCGTAGCATAGGCTCCATACGTAGCGAGGGTATCATGCGTAGCATAGGCTTCATGCGTAGAGTGGGTACCATGCGTAGCACAAGCTCCATGCGCAGAGTGGGTACCTTGCGTACCATAGGCTCCATGCGTAGCGAGAGTATCATGCCTAGCAAAGGCTCCATGCGTAGAGTGGGTACCATGCGTAGCGTAGATTCCATCATACGAAGAGTGGTCACCATGCGTAGCAAAGACTCCATGCGTAGCGTAGGCATACGTAGCGTAGGCATACGTAGCGTGAAGCGTAGACTCCATTCGTAGCTTGGGTACCATGCGTAGCGTAGGCTCCATGCGTAGCGCGGATATCATGCATAGGGGTACCATCTGTAGCGTAGACTCCATACATACACACAACAGAAGTTTTCCTGTGTGGTCTAAATTGAGCTGTCGCCATTCAGTTGTAGTGGTACGTCTCTTCTAAAAGATTTTCCTCGAAAAGTATCACACCTTTGTCACTTGTTCAAAATTGCAAAACAAGGACTGCACTTACAGGCGTAAGTTTACATTTTAAACTCATTTCACGTGAAATGAAAGTTTGTATTGGACTCAGCGTTACCTTCACTGCACGTCTCTTCTACGCCAACGTGAAGTAACTCTTAAAAAAAACGAAAAGCCAAGTGATTGCAAACTTATTTCTCTTACGGCTGAATTCCTACTAAACAATAAATATGTTGTTTCGTAATATATTTTAGCTTCACTCTGCAAAGATCTTCTTACAGACCTGTTTCGTCTATACAAAACATGAATCTTTCTTCCATTCCGTCCCAGCAAAAGAATCAATTCAAACCTTTCCCTCTAACTAAAGACATTTCTCGTGTCGGCATACAAAACAGCATTACGTAAAACGCTAGTTGAATTCAAGAACTCGTACGATTCTCTGTATATTTCGTTAGGCGAAAATGCGACACGTCCGCTCATCTCGAAGTTTGGTCACGAAGTGGCGCCCCGCTGCACAATTCCACCGGTAGACGCTAGGTGGCGCTGTCAATTCCAAGGCGAGACGGTTTTGCGCCAATTTGTTATGTCGAGACATTTTTGGCGCCCAACGTGGGACCGCTTGTATTGTTAACGTGATGGCATTTGTGAATAAGGTTACGGGTAAATGTTAAGCTATAGTCTTTCTTAATATCTCAATAATACAAAAAATATAAAGTAAATAAAAAGGTCTTTCTTAGTTACTATCACAAACACCCTAAACGGAATCAAACCTTTGACCTTCATTCTAATTATAAGCCATCTGCCGAAGTGTCTAATCCTTACGCCACTGTGAATACCTTGAAAGGATTGTAAGAAAGTACGTAGAAGTTAAACATGTAGTCAATCTGGAAATCAGAATTATCAATTTCTGTTGTAACATTACTACAATACAATACAATAACACTTTATTGGACACCAAAACAGGAAACAAAAGTTTAAAGTCACATATAATAGTGTCCTACATACCTACCTAAAGCTGATAATGGTAATTACAATCAACTCACTGCGTTATTACAAAATTGTAATTTCGCGATCAATACATCAGTTTAACAATGAAAACCGATAAATACATTTAATGGTTTCCAACTCGGAAACATGAATAAGTGTATTTAGAGTTCAATTTATTATACCTCTAGTTTTAATACTATTATGTATTATGTGCATCTAGAATAGATGAAATACGCAATGTAAAATAGGATCCCCTACTTTACATTGAGTATTTCATCTATTTGGACAGTAATCGAGAAAAAATCTAAAATGTAGTAAGAACGAATGTTCGTCCAACAAGAAAGGCCATTAAATCAATATTTTTGTGAAAAAATAATGATTTATATTTTTAAATCAATAAATAAAATCTAACAATTCTGACATTTTTAATCTGTTCTTCATCTCAAACGAAACAACAATCACAGCGCATGACGTCATTTGTAGGCAAATGCCGTGAGTCAAGCTTGTTTTTATTTTACGTTTTTGCTTTTCATAAAATGCATTTTTGCTAATTTTTTCGTTCCATTACTACAATATCGTCTTTATACTTCACAATACGTATTTAAATCTCTTTGCAAGTTTTATTTCGAAGAGTTTGTCATTTTCTACCTACATATGACGTCACAAGTTTTGAGGTGACGTTTTGCGCGGCAATATTTGTAACATAATATTTAAACATAGTTTTAGGTACTTTTAGACCATTATTTAACTAAAATAGTATTTTTCATGGCTATATATATATGAATTTTAGTACATATAAAACACTTGTCCGATCCCCTATTAATGCACTGTTTACAAAAATCATAATAATTAAAAAAAAACTGATTAATTGTATAAAATATAAATGGTATAGGAACATAGTTATTCTGTGGTATAGTTACATACGTATAAACTGTGTAGGTACTTACAAAGAGAACAATAGTACGTGTGTACCATTGAGGTCTCACACTATAGAGGGATAATTACGAAGTTTTCCGACCTAAAAAAGGATAGCGCTTTACAACAGCCTCTTATAAAGAACGAGGTACAACTATTATCATATTATCTCTATCGCGTAACCCATTTTCTTAACATTGGTCATGACGTGTCAAGTCAAAATAATGGTCAGGCAGGGTCGGTTTGTGGTTTTTTAATTTGTGTTATGGTATTTCGTATTATTTTTAAGTGAATCTTTGTGAATGTGAACTAGAAACAATTTAGAATTGAATGTGAAAAAATGTTCGGGTGTTCCATTAATGGTGAAGTGAAAATTTTACTGAAAGATTAAGTTTTCAAACGTATGTATTTTTCTTGTGTTTATTGATGTTTTTCGGTAACTATAATTTATGTGGATGTAACTATACATCGGGTTCGACCATTAAAACCTGCATTTGGCTTGATATATTCAGTTTTCGGTGTTATTTTGTTAAAACAACAATGAGCAGTTTCGTGTGTCAGTGTGGCCATCGTATAAACATTTCAGTTCCCATTACGTCGGGTAACAAATTGCATATTTGTGTGAAATGTTAAATGTATTAAAATTGTGCTTTCTTAAACCATTTAATTAAGATATAGGTAATAAAAGTAGTTAATGATTATAGTTTTTATTTAATTTGAAATTAAAAAGTTAAAGTTTAGTACGAAGAGAGTAGAATTGTTTTAATAGTAAAGGCATTTCGCTTCTTATGTAAGAGAAGAACATATGTTGTAAATAATTTCTTATTTTGTGTAATAAATTTATCTTACAGGTCCTTGCTATCGATTACTATGGCCAATCATCCAATTCCATTGATGGATCACAATCCTACAATAAAAATGTAAGCAACGAATCTCGGATTTCTAATCCTAATTAACGCCTCATAGTGAGAACGAGTTCATGAACGTAGACTTCATCATCATGTGAACGTCAAGGCTGTTTAGGGCACAAAAGGACAAACCGTTTTGGGTTAGTGTAGTGAATTGACAGTTATGTATGACAGTGCTATCCAATACGGTGGTATGGTCTATGTAATAATTGACTTTCATAAGTACGTCTGTGATCTACTCCGACAGTATGACATTTAACTGAGACACTATGCTATTTAGAATACTTCAAGTGTTTTTTTTTAACATTGTGTTTATCTATCTACCTATATCCTAAGTATCAGTTGTGCTGCAGTCTTGTAAATTATGTCAAAATACTAGTTCTTCTATTGTAAATTTTACCTGTATGGAAATAATGAATGTATGTATATTGTATAAATGTGTCATATATTTTATTTGATTATTTTATTTACCTGACTGGTTTAATCCTAGATAAAACCTGGTTAACAACAAAATATTAATGATTGCATAAGAAGCATACCGTAGTTAATAAATGTAGTTACCGCAATTTCATTCGAGCTCTGCGTTGTAGCGCCGCCACTATAACTTCAGAAAGTCGTAGGTAGTTGGTCTGTAAAAGGTACGAAATCTGTACTATTATTCTGTGGCCACGCTAGAACGTATTCATTACTCGGCCACCTAAAAGAGACCTTCACCTTTTGATCTGTTTACAGGAGTAATCTATCATAAAAAGTAATTTCTAGATTTTTCGATAACATATGCATATTCCCTATTCCCTATTTCCCTATTCTTTCACTCTGGGGTACAGAATAGTACAGATGTCCTACCTTTTACAGACCAACCACGAACTTCAGAAGTTATAGTGGCTGCAATGCAACGCAGAACACGTTACATTTTCATTCAAGCGAATGGGAGAATTTTTCATAGGTATGGTAAACACTCCAAAATTACTGTCAAAAAACTATTGCTTTACAAAAGTGTTACGCTGTCAAGGACTCTATAGTGTCATTCCTCAATGGTGTGTACGATCCACAACTTTTGTTTCTCGGGGTCGCACTAACGATTTTGCGCCTTTTTATATTTGTGCCTATGTAGTGTAGTGGTTTCATATTTGAGATGATTTTTCGCAACATCACGCCTGATTCCATTCGATTTTTTATTTATTTTGTCAATTGTTTGTCATTAAAAACTGCGTGGAGGAAAACATTTGTACTAAATGTTGTGCCGACCATAAAACTGCACATTATTACTTTTTTTTACCCTTAATAGATCTATGTTTGGCCACTATCTCGCCTGATTTGAAACTATGATGTGGCCTAAGATGGAGCACATAGATCTAGAGAGAGACGGCAGTTGAGCGGCTGCTCAGACCCGTCTCTCTGACGGTTCGCCGAACATCATCCCGAAACACGACTAGGTCGCTTAACGGCATGTCTTTATTCGGTGGGTGGTATTACAACCATGGCCAGAGCATACCACTCCAAAGCGCGTAAGCGGGTTTCATCACGATGTTTTCCTTCACCGTTTTAGAGCGAGCGTGCAAAATCTGCACTTAACTATAAGTCACTAGCTGCGCCATGCGGTTTCACCCGCGGTTTCCCGGGATAAAAAGTAGCGGATGTGTTATTCTGATGTGTAAGCTATATTATTGTAAAGTTTCATCAAAATCCATTCCGTAGTTTTTGCGTGAAAGAGTAACAAAGGTACATTCATACATCCATACTTACAAACTTTCGCGTTTATAGAAGGATTGGTGCAGGGCCGAGTCGGGATTCGAACCCAGGTGCGTCGTATCGAAAGGCGCACGAGTCCCTACTGAGTCTCACTCGCTCTTAAATCGTACCATACATTTACGCATCTAACAACTTACCTCTCGTCTATTTGTAACTAGCGAGCATAAAAGGTTACCATTCCATCATTTGAGAATTTACACCAAAAGAGGTGGTCAACAGACGCGTACTCTTCAGGAAAGACATGGTAATTTGACCGTAATAATATTTGCCACCTTACGAGTATTCTCCTCAAACTTGATCACTGTGTGCGTGTTTTATTTTCAACTGACTTCAAAAAAGAAGGAGGCTCTCAATTCGATGGTATGTTTTTTAACTGACTTCAAAAAAAGAAGGAGGTTCTCTTTTCGATTGTATGCTTTTTTTGTTTATAAATGTTTGTTACATCAGTACTCCGTGATCACTGTTTGCGTGTTTTGTTTTCAACTGACTTAAAAAAAGGAGGAGGTTCTCAATTCTATGGTATGTTTTTTAACCGACTTAAAAAAAGGAGAAGGTTCTCTATTCGATTGTATTTTTTTTATTGTTTATAAATGTTTGTTACATCAGTACTCCGTTATATATGATATGACCGATTTAGAAAATTATTTTTGCGTTGGGTTCAGTATAGGTACGAAGTGGTCCCATATAATTTTTATCGATATTTGACCTTAGACTTCGAAGATACATTGAAGTCGGTTTTATTTTTGATAAAATGTATACTTGTTTTTTATGTTTGTTACGCGATTACTTCGCTATAAATTGATTGTGATGATTCTTTTTTGTTTGGTAGGTCATACTTAAGAAGTGATCCCATATAAATTTCACCGAAATTAATTCGACATTTTTTTAACAAAAAAAAAATATATATAAGTTTAGTCTTGAAGTAGGTTCTTCTTTCTCTAAAAAAATAATTATTGAGATTTAACCTTTGCTTTAGTGTGCTCGAATTTTTTTAGTAAACTTGTAGATATGTGGTATTTACCGCCTCAAAAAGTAGCTGAAAATGTTTCGGTATGATCGCTTTGTATCCTTCGGTTACTCTATGCTACCCGTTTTTACCCTCGGGAGCGTCGGTTTTCCAGCGATTAGAGCTTCGAGCCCATTTGATGTATTCATCCCCTTTGAAGCAGGAGGAAGCTGCGAGCACAGATAAAAGTACTGGCTTAATGTTCCTGCTCAATTTTAGAGCGGTTTTATGTTCGATTTTAGCCAAGAGTTGTGTCTGCAATTGTTTTCTGGGTTTACTGTTTGGGATATTTGCTGGCACGTTGCTTTGCTTCTCTCTTAAAATAGTTTACAAATTCTTCTAATAATTTATTAACTTGTACGTGCTAATTACGTTAATTAATGTTTTTTTTAAATTACGCATTTTTTTTTAATAAATATTAAAACTTAAATAAATTCTTAACAGTTAATAAATAGCAGGTACAGTTATGAATAAAATACGGAAACTAAACCAATAAAATCGTGAAACTAAAACTGAGTTCTCAACTTAATAAAAATATGACAAAATCGCTAGACGGCGACGGCGACGCAATGTTTTCGAAAGTCGACGCAATGTTTCCGAAAGTTAACCCTCAAGTCGCTGCGCTCTCGTAGTTTTTATTAAGTTACAGTGAAACAAACTAGGCGGGAATTTTTCCGAGTTTCCGACGACACGGCGGCGTTCCCGCGGGCGAGACGCTTTCACCTTAACAAGGAGTCGGCTCTCATTCAATTAGTCGGAAAGTTGGACCGAGACGTTCGAATTACGTCGTGTTTTGAAAAAGTGTAATTGCGACTATTTAACCTAAAAATCTTGTAGACTAAATATATTCTCCATCCAAAAAATAAATTGTCTAGAAGAGATCGATTTGAGCGATAAGACCGCCCATTGTAACACTTTAGTTTTTAAGTTTGTAATTTTTATTTTGTTGTAATAATTTCTGGTGGTGTAACAATAAAGAGTTATCTAATCTAATCTAATCTATATTTTAAATAACTTCCGAGCTCGTCGAATGGTGGCAAACAATCCTATTAAATCTCTAACTCTATGGAAATTACGAAGGAAAAATATCTATTTACCTATGTAAAAAATACCCATTTTCCTCTGTAAAACATACTCATTTACCTATGTTAAAATACCCATTTACCTCTGTAAAACATACTCATTTACATATATAAGAATACCTATTTACCTCTGTAAAGCATACTCATTTACCTATGTAAAAACACTCATATACCTCTGTAAAACATACTCATTTACCTATATAAAAATACCCATTTTCCTCTGTAAAACATACTTATTTACCTATGTAAAAATACCTATATACTTCTGTAAAATATACTCATTTTTATATGTAAAAAATACACATTTACCTATGTAAATGAGAATTTTTCTTCAAAAACCCCATGAGCAAAGCCTTACACTGATGCACTACGGGATGCAAATAAGATTCACTTGTCAAAATGTAATCAGTGAACCCAAGGGTCTGAATGAACATAGTTCGGAAGCGCCCGCTGCTATGAAATTAGGCATACTAGGGTTATCAAAAGGTGACACCGTTGGTTCCAATTTTGGCTATGTTCATCAATATCCTTGTTTTGGAATTACCTTTGGATTTGAAAGCTCTGGATAAGACAAGTGCAAAGAAGTGTATCTGCAAAACAAACAGATCTTGGTCCTGTATCAAGTATACCTGTATCAAGGGAACCAGAAAGTACGAGGACAACATCCAGAACAAATGCCTACACTTCTGTAAACATTGGTCCCGTAGCGGGAGTCGACCCCGCCATCTTCACGGTGTATGAGATTTGTGCTGACCTGCCCAACCACTACGCCACAGAAGCTGTCTAAAAGCTCCTTAACTTTAACTCGTATTTCCGAAACAGCCTCAAATAAAGCAACATTTGAATAACAAACACTTCTGAAGTTAAGCAAATTAAGGCTTAATCTCAAAATCGCCACAAGTCAAATGGCAACCGTAAAATAAAAACCGGAAACAAGTCCATTACCGGGGAGTAATGGAGGCAGTAGCTAAGCTTCCACGTTTCTTACTTTTGTAGGAATATTCCTTCAAGATATATTTCTATTATAAATATCTGTTATTTAGATTTATATTGGCGATTTCTTTTGATATTGTTGTAAATTAAGCGCATTATTGTGTGAAATGTGAGAAAATAAAATATTTTGAGTGTTATCGCTCTTAATGTTTTTCCAGAAGTCAATATTAAATCATGACATATATTTTTTCTTTTACAATTTTAGACTATAAAAAGGTTCTATACAACAGATATACATATTTGTTCCTTGAAGAGCCAGTGTGCCTCAGTGAGAGCATGTGCGACTTTTGATCTGATGCAACCGAGTTTGAACCCCGCTGGCCCCGCACCGCTTAAGTTATGTGCGGATTTCAACACACGCTCTAAAAACGGCGAAGGAAAATATCGTGAGAAAAACAGCATGTCCAAGAATTTTACACAAAAATTCAAGGACATGTGACATGCACCAACCTGTACTGGGTCAGCGTGGTGGATTATCGCCCATACTCTCTGTATAAGAGAAGGTCCGTGTCCCAGCAGTGGGAACGTGATGGGCTTATGATGATTAGTTTCTTTGGTAGAGAAGGTGTCATGGACACGTAGCACTCGTAGCGTAGCTCTCCTACTCGTTCGTAACAGATCTGCTAGGTTAAGCAACGTTCACAGCGGTCACCACTTGGATGGGTGAGCGGTTGTGTGGTATGTATTTCTGAACGAGAGGTACCGTACTTCGGAAGCCATGGGGTTGTAGTTGGTATCTTAGGACAACAGTCGTTAAGCCATGTCGGAGGCCTTCGGGCGGTCTATAAACAAAAGAAGGTAAGGTACAGAATGCTAACTGATAAACAACCTATATTTAAAAGATCCACAGAGTTCTAGGAAATTACTGACATCCACCAATCCGCACCGGGCAGATGGATTATATTCTATACTCTCTCTGATTTTCTACTCTTTCTAATACTCTCTCCTTGAGCGTAATTTTACAGCGTCACATAATAATACAAACTAGAAACAAATAGACTTAAAATAAGGCCAAAACAGGATTACACAATTATACTTAATATAAATGAGCAGTAACAGCTATGCTTTGTACCAGTTTGAGAGAAGTTGAGTAGGTAATGGGTGGATGATGATGTGTCTTCTGAAAACAACATGCCAAAAAGAATTTGTCCCACAGATAACTGATTTGTAGTACACGCTAATAGACGCGGAATTATCTCCCCTGAAGTTGTAGACAAAATTCGGTTCGTATGAAGATGCGTAACTGTTGCAACCCGTACCATTACCATTGGCTTTGTTACTTTTGTTACACGATTATCTTAATTTTCACTACTCTATTTTAAACCCTAATCTTTTGCATTAAGATACAAATTCACCTCAATCCTGTTGTGTTTTAAGACCTACTTTACACAGCCGCTTTAATTCGGCAAAGTCGGTGCGGTACATTAACATTTCTGAAGAAAATCGACCCTGTGTTAGTAAGTGAGTAAACAGATGGAAGAGATTAGGGGATTTCTTTGTTCTGAGAAAAGAAAACATTTTTTCAGCAACAAAAACTACTAAGTCTTGTTTCTTTGGTACTGCAGTTAAGATAATTTTGGCCACTTGGGAATTTACACCTAGTAAATATTTAAAATTGGATTTTGAAGATGGCGGAAATATTTTTTGTAAGTGAACTTGCTAAAACGAAAACGATCATACAACGATTATTACTTTGTCAAACAGCGTTAAATTCATCTTAATTAAAAAAAATATTTGTGAATTTTTCTTCGTTTTTAATAAATTATTAAGAATCGCAAATAAAATAAAAACGTAAACATTTGCAGCTTCTCTCCAGCGTCACCAACCAAGCGTACAAAATTCTAAATTCAAATCAGTTCGTGAGTGGCGTGCGAACCGGGCGGACGTGCCGTGGCTGGCGTTTATTCTGTTACTACTGCAAATCCATAACACAAATGTTACGAGACTGTGTACGTATTTACATTTAAGACATTGTGGATATTAGTATTGATTAGCATCAATAAAGAACTTCTTACTAAACCCTTTTCTTTGCATGTGGTACTCTATTCCAGCATCACGCAGAGCCTGTTTTTTTCATATTATTACTAATGCAAATTTTTACAACTGTTAAAAAGGCATATAGTTATGTTGTAATCGACCAACAAAAAAGATTACCATTTTAAAATCGGGAACATAGACATACCGATTATGGCAACTAAAATAAGTGGGCAACACGAATATTGTCAATAAAATGTAGGTAATCATTGTAGTGGTTGGAAAAAGGGACAGTTGTATTGGATCGAACGGAAGATCGTTAAAATAAAAGCGTGGACTTGACACAAAGTATTGGATGGTTTTATTATAAGACATATTTTTTCTCACATATATTTTTTAGTCCGTCAAAAAGCAGGAATGAACTAAAAATGACGGATTAGAAATTATAAAGAATTTACAATAGGCAAAACATATTGCTAAATATACTCTTCTCATCTCGGGTTGAAAACGAGACTAATGCTGGAGTTTGCATAGTTTGCTTTTGACATGAATTCCGTGTTCTCTGTTTGGCTTCCCTGATTTGTTAAGTCTTAGTTTGGTCACCATGATGAGCGCACGGTAAATTTAGAATATCCAAATTAGAAAATTTTGAATGGCGCAAGTTGTAAGAAGGGTATTTTAAAATAATAAAGGTACAGGAAAGGAAACTTTTGGACGCACGTCTGTGGCGTAGTGGTTGGGCAGGTTGGTTCAAACCTCATACACTAACGAGGTAGAGGCTTCGATTCCAATCTAATCCTATCCTACTAATATTATAAATGCGAAAGCTTGTGAGGATAGATGGATGGATGGATGTTTGTTACTCAATCATGCAAAAACTACTGAATTATTTTTTTTGAAATTTATTATTGGTTCTTACCTACTTAGTTCTTTTTATCCCGGAAAACCGCAGGGCAAACCGCGAGGCGCAGCCAGTACTTAATAGTGCAATTGCGACTTAAGTAAATTCCTTAAAAAACTAGTGTTTTCATAAAAACCCATTTCTTTTTAATGCAGCTAACAAAAGAGCAGTTTTTGCTCTGTTATTATCCTCCACATTACCCTCTCAGCCCTCTCAAAATACACCCCTCGTTAACATTTAACATGTAAAAAACCTAATTTTCCTTGAAGATGTTGTACAACACAATTCGTGCCAGATAAACCAGTTTACCAAGACCTCCATCACATTTAAAAGGCCCAACTATTTCTTAAAAAGTACAATTTTGTATAGAGTGGTGGGGGTCAGGGGATGTTGGTTATGTTTTGAATAACGATACTATGTCTGTACTCATTCGTCATGTAGCATAATCGCTTTTCTCATTATGCATACGTTTCTTTAAGTTTCCGTTGAAATGTTATGTAACGCACAATTGGATGTGAAATATTCATTCTTCAGTGCAAGGATTGACTATAGGGTGCTTAAAGATTCAAATTCAATAATCTAAGAATTTTGTGACATAATATGTGTGTGTTTTAACCCCTGACGCAGAAAGGAGGGTTGTTATAAATTTGACCACTATGTGTGTCTGTCTGTGGCACCGTAGCTCTTAAACGAGTGAACCGATATAGATGCGGTTTTTTATTTGAAAGCAGGTTTTCTAGCGGCGTGCCAGAATTTTCGGTTACTTGACAATGATATAGTTATTCACAGTTTATGTTTAATTTCTAATTAATTTATATTTTGTATTGTATTGTATTATTATGTAGGTAGTAGTAATAGCAGGGATTTTTTTTTTGTAATGAATTTCATCGAGATTTCTTATATTACCTATGAAAGTGCATTGTTTGTGCCTTTTTATAATAAACCTTTTGATTTTGTTTTTTTATTTCATGTGGTAAATAATTTGATATTTATAAATATCAGCTATAACTATACCCTTGGCAAAATTAACAAATAACAAACGAGTGAAATACCATATCCGCAGCTAAGCTAAGTGCAAGAAGCTTGTACATAGCATGCCTCAAAGGATTGCAGCAGTGATCAAAGCTAAGAGTGTACCCACTAAATATGGACTTTATTAAATTTCTTTTTAGTTATACGAATGTAAAGAACAAAATCAGTTTAATTTTTAGCCCCAGACATGTGTAACCCATTACATTGTTAGGTGCTTTTGGCCAAGGCTGTATGTATAGGTAGATAAGTACATTATAGGTATGGCAAGGTCTGGAGTCTAGTGCATGTTCACAAAGTTTGACAGTCGAACTCATCGGGCGCTGCTTGCAACTGAGACATACGTGAACATAAACCAAAGCTATAGATTCTACTAGATATGCCAACGCCTGGACAATGGACAAATACACAATAAAAAAGCAGATGTTTGTTCAATGCCTGGAGATTCAAAAGTCAAGTCAAAAATCATTGACCAACAAGCTCCGCCCCGCGGTTTCCCGGGTTTCGCGGGTTTCATTTTCCAGGACCTACATACCAAATTTAATCAAAATCCGTTTAGCAGTTTTTTTGTTATTGAGGAAGAAACATCCATCCATCCATCCATCCCCCCAATTATCCATCCTCAGAAATTTTCGCATTCATAATATTAGTAGAATAGAAGGATAGGATAGGTTAGTAGTTAGTAATAGTAAAATTAGCAGTAGTAGTAACACAGAATACTAAGGGACAGAAGCATCACTCCGCAAAGAAATTTAAAAAAAATAACGGCTCTTGGTACGACGCAATAAAGCTCAATTCAGCTCGCGTAGCGCTGCATACCTACCAGTCATATTAACCTACAGAGCGCCTCTCGTTTTATTGCATAGCTCTTATCTCTTCTGACGCGGCACGTGTAACGACGGGCGACCCGCCGTCGGTGTCCGGCTATGTACTTGTAGCTTCGTACCTACAGTTCGGAGTGCGCTAGGTCTGGTAGTAATAAGGAGTAATGAAATATACCTATGTTTGTGGCCTTTCTAGTTATTTTTCCCTCTCCATAACTAAACGTGAGCCCAGTTCAATAGAAATCGCCGAAACTCGCGAGACATGTGACAGAAGTTCCGACCGGAAGTTCCGAAGTTCGGACCGGACTCCGGATACGGATACAAATTGGATACCCATCCGGAACTTTACCGGACCGGAGTCGATGCACGGAACAAGTTGCGGATCCCGACTGAGAAGTCAATCCAAATGATAGGTTCTGAGGGAGTTCGAGAAATAACCTAAATAGGAGAAATAGTCACCCTTGTTTGTCTTAAAAACACCACAGATGGGGCGTAGAAACCGCATTTTTACCTAATGATCATCAACATCATCAGCCCATTACGTTCTCACTGTTGCCTTACTGTTGAGGGGCCTTCGCTCGTAGAGAAAGTATGAGCCATAATGCACCACGCTGGCCAATTCCGGGTTGGTGGATGTCACATGACCTTGATTTTTTGTCATAAATTCTTGAACATGCCGGTTTTGTCATGATGTTATTATACGTTTTTAAAGCGGGTGCTAAATCCGCACATAACTTAAGAAAGTCAGAGGGATTCAAACTCGGGTGTGTCAGATCAAAAATCGCACGTGCTCCCACTGAGCCACACTCGTTTTTTACCTAATAAGTCGGTCAAAAGCAAAAACCCAAACTATTTTTAACCCCCAACGCAAAAAGGAGGGGTGTTAAAAGTTTAACCACTATCTATGTGTGTCTGTCTGTGGCACCGTAGCTCTTAAACGGGTGAACCGATGTGGATGAGGTTTTTTCATTTCAGGTTTTCTAGCAGTAGTTCTTTAAGATTTTTTATCAAAATCGGTTCAGCCGTTTTTTACTTTTGATATGTTTTATGTGCCGAGGGTTATTTAAATTTTATTTCACTAAAATTCGTTTGTCCTTGCCGTTATTTTCAACCAGCAACTTACTGAATTATTTCATTCCAAGATCTACTTCTAAAGAAATATCAATTTCTCAAAAACTACTCGACAAGAAAAGCACTTACATTAACTAAAGTGAAGAATTCCTACAAAAATAATAATGCCACGTTCACAGAGTATAAAAAATTCAGAGATGACAAACGGGCATCCCTGCCCGACAAGTGGCCGACATTCGTCTCGCCCGCCCCAGGAATTTATAAAAGATACCCCTATGAAAGTCACGGCATCTCACTGACAGGCGCACTTTCTCATTTTGTACCTTTTTAATGTATAAACAGCGGGTAGGGCGTTTTCTCTGTATGATGAATTACTCTGTGGTGCATGTTAGTTTAATTAGGTTGTGGTTTAATCTTTGTTTGGTTGAGTTTTTGAGATATGAAATTGTTATAAAAATGTATTATGTATAACAAAGATGAAAAAAAAAGTAGCATCCAGTTTTAGAACAAAAAAGAAACGACATCATAATAATACTAAACACATTTGCAGTGTGCACCGCGAATTCAGAGCGTAAACTCCCGGAAGAAGGACATCCTAATTGTCCGAAATCCGTCGGAGTTATTCCGACACAATCATAAAGCGAGTGTAACCGTTTCATATTCTATAATGGACATCAAAATAGTAGGTACATATTTATTCATTTATTTATATTCTACAGTACAATTTAGTCTTGATCATTTTCTAAATCAGACTGTTGATGTAATATTTTTTAGAAAAAAACAAAGACCGACTTCAATGTATCTTCGAAGTACAGGGTCTGAAGAATTTTCCAAATCGATTCATAAATGACGGAGTTCTGAGGTAACAAACATAAAAAATATACAATCGAACAGAGAACCTTCTCCTTTTGAAGTCGGGTAAAAATAAGCAATAACATGTATGCTTGGCAAAGTTTAAAACGTTTTGAGCATGCAAAATAGGTACTTCGACTACGGCGAAATAATTTTTTTGCATGGCAAAACGTTCATTAATTTAATTTGAATAATAATTTTATTATCATTTGTAAACCTTTCATTTCATATTTATAATAAGACCCCAATAATATACATAATTAGCAACGTTTAATCGAGCAAAGCCGTTAAAGTCGAAATAAAAATAAATTCTGCAGACAAAAGTATCGCACGCAAAATGCAATTTGTGACTGAAATGGAAGAATTCATTCAGTATTTTAAGCGAGTGTCGATTGCGATTTAATTATAGAGCTGAGAGCAGACGAGCGGCTGAATCCGTTCGATCCGCGGCAGTTGTGATACATTATTGGATGGCTACTGTACAGCTATGACACATTTGACTATTAAAACAGAGCTATTCAGAGATTTATTTTATTTTGATTTTTTACTAGATTTTTCTGGCGACTTCGTCCGCGCGAACTACAGAGGCAGCTCATATTCGTATTTATTCTAAGACTTTGATAACAAGAATGACAAAATCTCTGAAAAAAATGTCCCTCAGGTTACCGTATCTTCTGAGTAGTGGTTCTTTTTCCGATACTGTGGTAGAGTCATTGTGATAATTTGACGTTCAACAGTGCGTCTATGATGCCAAAATGATTAGAGATTTTGATTTTGACGAGACAAGCTGGTCGTTCGCCTGATGGTAAACAATACGCCTGCCCATAACAGTTGCAGCACCGCCTAAAACTTGGTTGTGCAAAATCTTGCGCGGCACTGCACTGCACTCGTCACCCTAAGACAATAGCTCTTAATTCTCATAATGCCTAGTAATTTAGCTGGCTACAATGCCCTTCATACTGAAATACAGAAATGTTTGGGCACTACTGCTTGGCGGCAGAACACTTGCAAAGCTGTGGTAATAATCCAGATGGCCTTTCGAAATATAATTTACCAATTAGTGTTTTTGATTTAAATCGACTTATTAAAGCGAGTGTGGCTCAACGAGAATTCGTGCGACTTTCGATCCGACGCACCGGAGTTTAAATCTTGCTTGACCATAACACAAAGGCATCGCTCTGACCAATCCATTCGTCTATATATGTCTTAACTCTATTATACGGTTCTTTTGAAACACATGATAGACACGGGAACGCGGTAAAAGTAGAATAAAATAGAATAGAAAACACTTTTTACATTTTGAACGTACGTTCTTATGATAGGTACAAAAGGCGGTCTTATCACTAAACAGCGAACTCTTCCGGGCAAAAGTACCTAAGTTAAATTTTAGAATAAAAGAAGAATTATTTGTTTGAAGAAGGTTCGAATCCGCGTCTTCGAAATACCGTTCCAAAGCCTTGACCAACTAGACAAGCGCATTGCTCAATCAACTTCTTCAATTTTTATCTCGTCGGGACGTCCTTGTTTTTCTTCTCTCTAAGATCTAGGCTAAAACGGTCACATTTACAGCTTAGGGGCAAAGTGGCCTGTATTCAATTGTGGTCACGGACCAATTTCCCCCTGATGAAATCACCGGAAGCTTTTTTTAACACATATTTCCTGGCCCTTCTAACTAGGACTCTCTGTATCAAGAGAAGCAAGAACTACGAGGACTATAGTTCCACCACACCCAGCTGGCTCTTAATTAGGATTCCCGGTATTTAAAAAAGCAAGAACTACGATGACCATGGTCCCACAACACCCAGACACGTAACAAATGCTTACACTTTTATTTCTCATTATACTTTTTTGTGTTTTATGTTTTTTTTATTTTATGTAATATATCTTCGTCTGACTGTTCGTAAAGTCATGGACAGGGTTCCGACTGAAAATCAGTGCTAAGATACTTAAAAATACCTTAGCGTACGCTGAGTCGGAACCTTTTCCTGACATCGCGCAACATTTCACTGTGTTGTATTTATTGTTTCTGTTCTGTCCTTTTTTATGGATCTGAGTGATTAGACCAGCAAGTCGTTCACCCGATGGTAAGCGCCACGCCTTCCCATAACAATTGCAGTGCCATCTAGTTTTTTTTTATTGTGGTATGTTCAGTGTAATGTTGTGTGATGCCCTGAATAAATGTATTTTCTTTCTTTCTTTCTTTCTTTCACACATCACTAGTTCCGAATTCCATCAGCTCAAAGCTTGGCATGATTACCGTTCAAATTTAATTATTACAATTATTACTCAGTTGGTAACTATTGGGCACGTCACCGATCTAAACTAAAGTAATTATATTATTCGATGGAACAACAGGCAGACAGGTATAGCGAAGCGTTTTCAACACGACCACAGCTCATGTGCAGTAGCTCAACTTTCTACTCGTGGTAGGTCTCTTTCAGGTCAGCTTTGCTAGTTTTCTGCAGCCAAGTAGTAGTGCGCAAGCATTACTATGCTGTGGTTGAAAGAGCATTGTAGCCAGCGATGTTACTGGGCATATGAGATTTAATATATGATGTCTCGGAGTGCTGCGCGCAATGGAGTGTTATGCAGTGCTTTTATGGTAACTGCGATTGTTATGGGCAGGTGTGGCGCTTACCATCAGGTGAACGGATTGATCTTCTCGTGCCATAAAAATATATTTTTCATTGAATGTTTCAACAAAATGATTATAGTTTTATCATCAACACAGATATTGCTTTCTTAAATAAACTTCTTAGTTGCTGAATAATCAGGAGCCAGGAGTTTGAAATTAAAGTCAAAGTCAAAGTCAACCAGACGGTGTCGTGTTTCGGCGTTTCCGAGGACGGCTGCAAGCTGACGCCGCATAGTTGCGTTACTCGTTGTCGAAAAAACGTGTCTAATAGTTTTATAATTTTAAATATAAATTATAATATAGTCTCTATAATGGTATTTTATTATATGGACTTTACATTCTACGATGTATTTAATTTGTTCTGTTAAATATAGCAATATATTATAAAAAATGTTCTCTACAAAATATAACTTATAATATAGTCTCTATGATGGTAAATTATACGGGCATTACATTCTAGGATGCAATTAATTTGTTCTGTTAAGCAATATTATTAAAGATATATTATTATTAATATTATTAAAAAATCTACTCTAAAAAATAAAAACACACCAACTGAAACACTGCTTTCGCAAGTGTTCCCGGACGCTGCATTTTCAGGCGCATCGGGGGATTAGACCAGCTTGACGGACCGGTTTCCCTTGAGACGGCTGACCCCATCATCATCATCATCAGTCCATCACGTTCTCCTTGCCGGGACTCGGGCCTTCTCTCGTTGAGAGAGTATGGGCCATAATCCACCACGCTGGCTCAGTGCGGGTTGGTGGATGTCACATGTCCTTGAATTTTTGTGATAAATTCTTGGACATTCCGATTTCCTCACGATGTTTTCCTTCACCGTTTTTAGAGCGAGTGTTGAATCCGCACATAACTTAAGAAAGTCAGTGGTGCAGGGCCAGCGGGATTCGAACTCAAGTGCGTCGGATCGAAAGTCGCACGTGCTCCCACAGAGCCAGACACACTCTAAATAAAAATAAAAATAAAATAATCCTTTATTGCTGTTTAACAATATATCAGTAAAATATTCATTAATTTAATTATCGGTGTTCGGCGCACTCTTTTCCGAAACAGCTTGTCCTTCGACAAAGGCCTTCTCTAAAGACTTCCATATTTCTCTGTCTCTTGCCTTCCAAATCCACTCTGGACCGGCCACTCTTTTGATATCATCTTCCCAACGTTTCGTTTGTCGTCCTTTGCTCCTTTTTCCATTTCTCCGTTCCGTTTCCGGTATTGTGTCATAAACATCTAAGTATTGCTGTTCCGTAACAAAATTCAATTAAAATTAGTTAGAAGCCACAGTTTTACAACTACACTATATACAAGCTAGAAACTAAGTGAAGACGAGTGTTGGAAATAATCATTGTTGTTTATCTGTTGGAATCTACAAATGAAAACAAGGAAAGAAAAAAAATCGACGAATTTGTTGAGGTTACAATTTGTACGGAAACACATTACACATCTGTCAAACTCCTGTCACAGACACGCTCTATGACCCCATCAATTCAACCCAATCTCAGCTCCTTGCATCCAACACGTGAAAAAGTGCCCAAGACGCGAGTTTGTATAAACATCACTTACTGTCCATAACATAACTGTTACAGTAGACAACTTTGAGACGCATAATTAAATTAGGTATTCAAGAGCAACTCCTTTGAGAGTAGTGCTTAGACGGTTCGTATTTCAGTTTCAAATTTAATTTAGGTATTGTGTTCTGGTATTTTGTTTTAAATGCACTGCAATCAAACATATATATTTACGCCTGGTAGGTCTCTCGTATGTGGAGTATGTGAGGCTGTCTAGGTAGCCACCGCTTTGCCCGTTATTTTGCCACCAAGCAGTAGCGCGCATATCTGTGTTCTGGTTTGAAGGGCGTTGTAGCCTGCGAAATATCTGATGTCTAGGGGTTATGAGCGCAATGCAGTGCTATATACGCCGTTTTTTTATGGTATTAAAAGTTCTGGATGGCACTGCAATTGTTATGGGCAGGGCGTGGCGCTTACCACCATTCAGTCTCATTACTCAATAACATATAAAATAAATATTTTGCGCAATTTAATATTGCACTTACTACATTTGGGCCGTTCACTGAATGACGGCGTTCAGTTACTAAGCTAGACTGTTAAGCGCCTCCACTGACGTCAGACTTTTTGTAGGTCCGATAGTCGCTCCGATTTTTTCATCGTCATTTGTTACCTATTTTGCAACCGAGTTTTTGTAGGACGTGTGCGTTGCAAGACTCCGTATGTTTCATTTTCACCGACAAAAAAATCGGTGACCGATTGTGTGAAGTGGGCGGGCAGTCTAATGAAGGACACATACTAATCTCCTTATCACAAAAATTAAATTCACGTTTATTCAACAAAACATTAACACTAATAGTAATTTATTTTCTTTTATTTTGTTTGGGGAGCTAACAGCTGTTGTTACAAAACAGTTTAAATAAATAAAATAATAAGAATAATAGTAGTACGCAAGCATTACTGTGTTCCGGTTTGAAGGGCATTGTAGCCAGCGAAATTACTGGGCATATGAGACTTAATATCTGATGTCTCGGGGTGATGAGAGCAATGCAGTACTACACAGTACTTTTTACTTTATATAAAGTTCTGGGTGGCACTGCATTTGTTATGGGCAGGCGTGGCGCTTACCATCAGGCGGACAACTTGCTCGTCTCATTACTCAGTTTCACCTGCTGACCTAAGGAATGCAATGGAATCAGGCGTGACGTTGCGGAAATTCATCTTAAAACTGAAACGCAATGAAAATATATAGTGTAATCCCGCTGAATATTATGTAGGTTGTTGTTAGTTCCTAACAACAACACTCTTTGTACGACACGTGTTTCGCCGTCTGCTCGAGGCATCATCAGGTGTCGACTCGCCGAACGCTGGAACGAGAGTGAGTGTCACTCTCAACTCAGTTTCATAAAAAAAAAACAATAACACAAATCAAAGTGATCTAATTTCTACTCTCACTGAGTTAAACAAAATATCTTCAAAGCGAGGAGTACCAATTAGTAACCGAACCGGCCTGAATCGGGTTCCGTGAAACAACGGGGTACAAATAAGCGAAAAACGTCTAAGTATAGCGGTTTAGAGTTCCGCGTCTCTCTGTAATTGCTGTGCCTTGGGCTGTGTAGGCAAAGAATAAAATCTCAGAAAGACAGATGGTACACAAAATGGCTCTAAATAGTAACTTGATAAATGCCTTATTAATGCTATCTTAACAATATTCTCGTAACTGGACTGGAAGAGATCGCTTTTAGCGATAAGTCCGCTCGTTGCACTATCCTACTAATATTATAAATGTGAAAGTTTGTGAGAATGGATGTATGGATGTTATGAATGGATGACTCAATCACGAAAAAACTACTGAAAGGATTATGATGAAATTTGGTATGTAGATACTTTAGGTCCTGGAAAAGGACATAGGCTACTTTTTATCATGCGAAACCGCGGGAAACAGGTAGTAATTTATAAGTCTTTCCTGTCATCATCATCATCTAAGGCGCTACAGCCCTGGGTGGGTTTTGGCCTGATCGAGAATTTGTCTGCAGACAGAGCTGTTTCTGGCTTGCTGCCTCCAGCCTCTGACACCAATCGTCTTCAGGTCTTGCTCTACGCAAAAACAGCAAAAAGTCATGTCTGTTGTATGGGATCCCCCTTAAATATTTATTTTATTCTTCTTTTTAGTATTTGTTGTTATAGCAGCAACAGAAATACATCATCTGTGAAAATTTCAACTGTCTAACTATCACGGTTCATGAGATACAAGCCTGTTGACATAAGGACAGACATACAGACAGACGAACGGACATCGCAGCCTTAGTAATAGGGTCCCGTTTTACCCTTTGAGTACGAAACCCTAAAAAAGGACACAATTTTCGCATACCTAATGTCAACTCTTTGACAAATTCTATTGAGGTGGTATTGAACAGAACACCCCTCTCATTGAAAGGAAAATTCTCAGAAATAACTCTTTCAAAATAAACCGATTCTCGTAGACAGATTCCGCCTTCCGAAAAGTTTGAGAGTCTCTTTTAAATTTTCGGTGCCGGAATACATTTTGTTATTTTTATTTATAAGTTTATGGCTGCACCCCGCGGTTTCGCCTTCGTGAACCATTTTTCGGAATATAGCTTGGACTTGATTTGGTCGTGTTGAGATGTTTTGATGTTTGCGCATTTTTTATTGACCAACTTAGCTAATATAATTTAATACATTTTTAGAAAAAAACAAGAACCGACTTCAAAACTAAACTTATATTTTTTGTTTTTGTTAATTTTCATAAAAAGTGCTAAATTAATTTCGATAATATTTATTTGGGACCAAACAAAAATAATCATCAAAATCAATTCATAATTGGCGGTGTGATCGCGTAACAAACAAACTAAAAAAACATACCGTCAAATTGAGAACCTCCTCCTTTTTTGACGTCCGTTAATAAAATAAAGTAAAAAGCTAACTTTTGCAACTGCCTGCATGCTCAAAGGTTAACAATATACTACATCATCATCAGCCCATTACGTTTCCACTGCTGGGAAATGGGCCTTCTCTCTTAAAGAGAGTATGGGCCATAATCCGCCCGCAGGCCCAATGCGTGTTGGACCTCACATGTCTTTGATTTTTTATGGTTGGACATGCCTGTTTCCTCACGAAGTTTTCCTTCACCGTTTCTAAAGTAGGTAAGTGTCTTAAAACTTAAGAAAGTCAGTGGTGCGGGGCCAGCGGGATTTCGAACTCGGGTGCGTCGGATTGGAAGTCGCACGTTCTCCCACTGAGCCACACTCGCTCAATCAAAATATCTTACGTTATTATAATTAAATTTTGTTATTTCTGTTAAGTTAACTATGTTCTTAAGAAAAATAATTAATCCTAAACCAGACAAAAAAATGTCCTTGTTATAAATAAGGTATACGGTTTTTAAGCCGTTTATATAAATATTTCCAAATACTTTCAAAGCATTTTAAAACATCTTGCATAAAGTTACCATATAGTTCCACAAGTTTACAGACAGACGCCACCGCCGCGCGCCGCCCGCCCTGCAGTCAACTAGACAACTCGGGCGGAAGGGACCGGAAGTGACGTCACGGTGCACTCCCGCCCCGCCGGAAGTGGCTAAAAGCCTCCGAGTGCATTTGTCTAACAGTTTCGTGTGGGTGGAATCGATTGAACGAGGAAGGAGTTTCGATATACGGTTATAATAATTTTTCTATTTAAGATTTAAAATGTAATGCTCTGTACTAAAGCTTGCATAATTTATAATTGTATTTATTGTAATTTATTGTATTAATCATGTTTAAATAGTTGAACACCCATGTTTTTAAGTTTTAAGAAGCAAACTGCTTGCAAAATAATAGTTTCTTGGTCAAACGCAAGTTTTCGTGGTCAAACGCTGATCCAGTCAGATGTAAAAAAAAAAACTTTGTAATGCTTTGTACTACTAGGTTAAACCTACACTAGTATTTGTACAATTTTTAATTATTATGAGTATTAAAGATATTTTTTTAAACTAAAAAAATAATAATTTTGTTTTTAGTATATATAGTTTTAATAATAATTTTGACTTCAATTTTAGTATAGGAAAGAAATGGGTAAATAAATAAATAAATAAATTATAATTGTATTATATTTTGTATATATATTTAAGTTATTTTAGTTCAGATTTAGATATTTCTTTGTTATAGAAATGGATAAACAAACTTACCTTTTTTCAAAGTCATGTTAACATAAGTTACAATTTTTAACATTTTTTATTTGTATCATGTGTTTATGACCTTTAAAAGTGCACTTTTGTGCCTATTTAATAAATTATATTTGACTTTGACTTTGACTTTAGATGTTAAGAAAATGAAAATCATTAATATTAAATGCGAAAGCTTGTAGTTATTGTGTATGTCCCTCTTGCAACGGCAGGATTTTACAAAACAAAGCTCTAGGTGGTGATGAAAGCTAAGGTTGAGCACGCGTGTTGCTTACCATCAAATTAACGGCACGTCATTCAATTACAAAAAAAAGATAAAACTAACTAACTAGGGTGGCGCAGTGACCCAAAGTGAGTCTTGGCCTCCGACAATAGAAGACGCCACTTTAGTCTGTCTTGCGCCAACTCCTGCCACTCTTTGACCTGGATGTCACGCAAGTCCTTCTCCACTTCGTCTTTCCAGCGGTACTTGGGACGGCCGACCGTTCGTCGGCCACTCGGCCGTCCCAAATACGCTCGCTTTACAGCCCGATCCTCACCCATTCTTTCGAGGTGGCCGAGCCAGCGAAGTCTGGGTGTTTTTATTTCGCCGATGATATTTGGCTCGGCTACTAGATCTTCAATTTTATCTGTTTTTCCTTAGCCTCCACGTTCCATCCTCTCTCTTCACAGGCCCTAGGATTCTTCTTAAAACCTTCCTTTCAGTCACTAGAAGTTTCACAAAAAAAAAGATAAAACGCAGAATTTTTTAAGTTTTTTTTTTAATTCGGAATTGGCTTGCGTGGGTCAACCAAATGAATGGAATGGTCAACCATTATGTCACCTGATGGTAAGCGAAGATGCGGTCGACGATCTAGCACGCTTACCAAGGTAGTAGGTACCTGTTCACTCGAGACTTGAAGATTTCTAGATTGTAGCTATTGGGAAAGACTGACTCAGGCAGGGAGTTCCACTCGTTAGCAGTGCGCGTAATAAAAGGATAGAAGCATAGGAAAGTGCGATTCGGTGCGGCCAAATGTAGTTCAACCCTGACAGAGTTGTTTGTATAAGCTGTGTGAGTTACGCCTTTTTAATATTATAGTCTTTCTTTTTTATTGTAATCTTTCTACAAGTACAATATAATACATTAATGCAAAGTTATTTCGTAGTTTCACATTGGGTTATACGATTTATCGTGTACCTATAGGTATTTTATTTCAAGTCCTAACGTTCTGAAAAGTGGAAGCGAAGCGCTTTCTAGTATCTATCCAGGTAGATTCTCCATGGTACATTTTTAGAAAAAGAAGCAGAGCAAGCAAATATGTACTATAATAATAGATTTCCATCTTGATTGTTCTGCTTCTACATTTATTACATTCTCATAAAGTTCAGTTTCGTGTTAAACGAACACCTGCCATTCTATCTGTAATTATTCCATCGCAATTCAACCAAATCCAACCGCAGTCACGGTCTAATAACTTAGTTGGAAATATTAAAAATCAATATATTCGTGCCGGCGACAGGCGTCACTCGCGCCTCGCTGCGCGCCGCCGAAAACAACGTGTTTTTATTCGAAAATAAACTGACACAATGCTGGACTGTGCAGTGTTGTGGACGCACAGGACCCGACCTTTTCACTTGATTCAAATGACGGTTGAGAAATTAGGCGCAATTCAATCAGCAAGTGCAAATCATACACAAATAAACTTGTTTATTATGGAACTGAGTAATGAGACGAGCAAATCGTTTGCTTGATGGTAAGCCCCACGCTTGCCCATTACTCTACTATTTGTTAAAATGTTGTCCACACGCGCTTCTATAAAGTATAAAGGCTGGAACATACCAAATCCGGTTGCGGTCCAGTCCAGTGCAGTTCATTTGCGGTACAGGTGTAGTCCGTAAGGTGTTACATAAGACTGGACAAGATCCGCGCTGCAATGCTTGCCTCCGCGCACTTCCGGTGTTACGTCCAATAAGAAAGCCCGTTGAATACTTTTTCAAATAATCGCGCTATAATTGCACTGCATGTGCCCATCTGCACCTGCGTGCGCGCGGTTAGTTTGTCGTCTCTTACGCGCAGTCCATGCGTCGTGCAGCTACTGTTACTTACTACAGACGGGCTGCATACGGTATGACGTCTTTCATAGAATTTCATACTTGACTGGCCCTCACAAACTGCGTCTGCACTGGACCGGACTGTAACCGGATTTGGTGTGCTGCAGCCACCTGCTGCTGTGTGTGGATTTTGGTGTGTGTCTCGAGACTGGCTAGCACGATAATGTAATTTTTTTTATGAAACTGAGTAATGTTATTCGCCTGATAAACGCCATGCCCACCCATGAAAATTGCAGTGCCACCCAGGACTTTTAATACCATAAAAATCACTTCGTAGCACTGCATTGCGGTTATCACCCCGAAACATCAGATATTAAGTCTCATATGCCCAGTAATTTTGCTGGCTACAATGCCCTTCAAACCGGAGCACAGTAATGCTGGCGCACTACTGCTGGGCGGCAGAATAGCTCGCAAAGCTGTGGTCCCTACCCAGACCTCCTCCCGCATATGAGAGACCTACTGCGAGTTGTAACTACCACTATTGCAACTACAATCGAACGTAGTAAGTACAGGCTCGCAATAAAAAAACACCGATTGTTAAGCTGAGCTGCGTTTAATAGATAAAAGTGAAGTTTTTCGGGACCCGATACGAATTTTATTGTTCGATCTGTGCGTAACTACTGCTGTAAAACGTCGACAGTAAAACGCGCGAAAAATGCGAAAATATGCAATGAAGGCCTGTTTTTATTCCGATTGCGTATTATTTTTTTATGTGAAAATATTTTAGTACTCAATCAAACGATATACTGGGAATCAAATGCGTCTACAAAAATTGATAACCCTTGACAGTTTCTGTAGTGTAATCAAATTTAGATGAGCTATAAATATAGCTATATTCATTTCATTTCCGTTTCATTTTCATTTCATTTCGTTTCATTTCGTTTCATTTCCGTTTCATTTTCGTGTAATTTTCGATTCATTTCCGTTTCATTTCCGTTTCATTTCCGTTTCTTTTCCTTTTCATTTCGGTTTCATTCCATTTCTATTTCGTTTCATTCCGTTTCCATTCCACTTCCATTCCGTCCCATTCCGTTCTATTCCGTCCTATTCCGTTCCATTCCGTTCCGTTCCGTTCCATTCCTTTCCACTCCTTTCCATTCCGTACCGTTCCGTCCATCCTGTTCCATTCCCTTCTATTTCGTTCCATTCTATTTCATATCATTCTATTTCGATGCATACCGTTCCATTCCGTTCCATTTCATTTCATTCCATTCCACGAAGGAAGGCCACGAAGGGCAGGAGAGCGATGATGGTACATTTGGCTTAGGACTCCACAGAAGTTGCATTGGGTGTGATACTCCTCGATTTAACCCAAATAAGCATGGTTAATTATAAAAAGAGGTTGATTTTTTATCTACACTTAACCTTTAATGAAACTTAGATAAGATACACGTTTACAACTTCTGCAGTTCCGTTCATTTCCATTTTCTTTTTACACCACCTACAACGAGTAGACATGATAACAATTAACTGATAACTGATGCTTCAATCGCGTGCAATTCTATAGAAAGGTCTGTGAATGATATATTGTAGTCCTTAATAATTTTGAACCAGTTTTTTTAAGTTTCAAAAAAGGATTGGAATGTAATAAAATATAATAAGGAATGGAATGTAATAATAAAAATTTGACATAATTTTAATTTAAATGTTTTGCAATGTGACCATGTATTTGTAATTCTATGAGTCTATGTAACTTGATATAAATAAATAAATAAAAATAAAAAAATAAACGTAAAGATACATTGATTTGAATTCCAACAATCATCACCTACGAGTATCTTAAAAAATCAGTGATTGAAACCTTTTTTAAATTCCTGGTTGGAGAGCATTGGTACCCCAATGAACTTGGAACTTGTTCAAGTGTGTACTGATATTTTGAGACGAGCGGGTCGCTAGCCTGACGGTAAGCGCCATGCCTGCCTATAGCAATTGCAGTGCCATCCAAAACTTTTAATACCCACCATAAAAAGCACTGTGTAGCACTGCATTGCGCTCATTACGCCGAGACAAAATATTAATTCTCATATGCCTAGTAATGTTACTGTTACTGGCTACGCCCTTCAAACCGGAACACAGTAGTTAATAATATTAATGATAATTGAGTGATACTCACGTTTAAGTTAAAGTAATCTTCACTGGTCCACAAATGAACTCACGTAATACAATCATGCTTGTACATTTTAGGTACGAAACGTTTAACAACCTGTGAATCTGGAAACTATTTCCTCAATAATTAGGGGTGATTTTCCTCTTAGTTTCAGTTGCAGCCTCTGTCCGTGGGGAAGGGGTGTAACGAACGTTCAGGATTTAATGATGTAACTTAATACCGTAGGATGCACTTACCTTGAAGCTAAAGAAAATGGTTTAGCGGGAAAAACATTTTTTCCTGCCTTTTTACAAGCATTTATTTAACTCGCAGTGTTTGTTTGTTTGGGTCAAATCTTGCAAGCTGAATCAGAACCACTTTCTCTTGTCCTACGGAGTTGACATTGTGCATACTTGTCAAAGTCCGATGATAATGCAATATTATGGTGACAGCTAACTGATCTGATGATGGAGATGGAAGGTGGGCAATGGAACTTCTTGACGGATAATTGTAAACTACTAGTGTTTGAGCTCATTTTAATCAGATCGCGATTCCGTTGATGAATATGTTATAAATTGGACTTGAAAAATATATTTTTATAACAAAAACAATGTTTTATATGTATATTATTGGAGACAAGCCAAGGGCCCGCCTCACAGAAATTGGGTACTGAAGCATATGGACTGCAGTATGAGGAGTAACCATATGGGAAAAGTAGCAGGAGATGGCCTCTTGCAGTGCCACGAATCACGACCAGGTTGCATGTAGGCATATCTTTCTTTGTCATAATTAATTGCATTATTCAGCTTTAAATTTTTTTCTCTAAAAGATTAATTTAAACTTGCATTCCACAGTCATACAATTCTAAACAATATTGCAGCAAAATATGAGTTCCTATTACAGCACGGCAAACTTTAGATTGGGTTTCGCACTCCATTGTCTCAGTGCACCTTCCTGCACGGGCCTTTTGTGGCGGTGCACAAAACTTAGTTAATGTGTTGCTTATAACTTGCCCGTGACATATTCAGTTAAGAAGTGAGTTGGCGGGAAACTTTTCGGCCGTATGATTCAAGCTCGCTTGACAATATGGGATCAGAGAACTTTTCAGAAAGTGTTTATAATTAACCATAATACATATATTTATATAGCCATGAAAAAATATATTTTAATTAAATAAGTCCTAAAAGTTTAGGTACTATGTTCAAATGTTATGTTTCAAATATTGCTGCGCAAAGTACACCTCAGAACGTGTGACGTCGTATGAAGGCAAACGAAACGACAAACCTCTACGAAAGCAAAGTTTCAAAGTGGTTTATGCGTTTTTGTGAAGTTATCGTCATGGAATGAAAAACATACCGTTTCTATTTAAATAAAAAGCAAAAATATAAAATAAACACAAGCTTCACACACGGTATTTACTTTGAAATGACGTCATGCACTGTGATTGGTGTTTCGTTTGATTGCAAAGAACAAATATGTAATTACAGAGTTATTAGATTTTATTTATTGATTTAAAAATTTAAATCATTGTTATTTAACAAAAATATTGATTGATTTATCTTTCGGATTTGACTAACGTTCGTTCTAACCAAATTCAGTTTTATTTCGATTACTGTCCGATACCCTATCCTCAATGGCAAAATAAATGTTTTTTTTTACTCAAGCTTTACATGGACTTTTTGAAAGAACTTTAAACGGAAAACGAATACTTCCATAGGGAACAACCATAAACCGAATTCTATGCGGACGGACTCGCAGGACAAGCACAAGCTTGTACTTGCTAGTCACTAGACTATATAAATAAATGACACCGAACCTTGGTCCCTGACTAGGATTTCCTGGTTTAAGGGGAAAAATCTGGAATCGGTTTTAATAAAATTTCAATTAGGTAGAATACACTATTTAAATCTAAGAAAAACATTTGTCCAATATCCAGTTACAGCTTATTTTTAAATACCTTCCTCTTATTTTAGACAAACAGCTTAAAATCCTCCGGCAGTTTATTATAAGTAAGAATTTATATGTGGTACACATTTCGTTTGTACCTAATATATCGCGAGAGAGAGACGGCAGTTGAGCGGCTGCTCAGACCCGTCTCCCCGATGGTTCACCGAACATCATCCCGAAACACGACTAGGTCGCTTGACGGCATGACTTTGTTCGGTGGGTGGTATTACAACCACGGCCAGAGCCTACCACTCCAAAGTGCGTAAGCGAGTTTCATCACGATGTTTTCCTTCACCGTTTTAGAGCGAGTGTGCAAAATCTGCACTTAACTATAAGTCATTGGTGCAGGGCCGAGTCGGGATTCGAACCCAGGTACATCGGATCGAAAGGCGCACGAGTCCCCGCTGAGCCAAACTCGCTCAAAAGGTTCAAGATCTTAGCCATTTTTGTCTACGTACAACATCTTTTGGCTCCTCGTTCCTTGTCGTTTTGTTCCTCATGCTACGGTTGCTGAACGCAAGCATTTGTCCCATACCGGGAAACGAACCCGCAACCTCCTCGAGCATACAATTGAGCTGACCCTCCCAACCACAGAGAACCATCATAATAAGCCTTTAAACTATGCGCCTAACATTTCAGCTAGAATCATATTTATATTGATATATAATATATTGATCAGAATTTCTCATTTAGAACAGTAATTCAGCAA
This sequence comes from Petrophora chlorosata, assembly GCA_951640565.1. NCBI lineage: Eukaryota > Metazoa > Arthropoda > Insecta > Lepidoptera > Geometridae > Petrophora > Petrophora chlorosata. The sequence continues at coordinate 6,733,274 of OX621203.1, read as the reverse complement.
ACATAGTGGTCAGACATTTGAAATATCTCTACAGAGCTGCATTGAGCCGTACAATCGGCGACAAAATTAATTACGATAGAGGTCGGCGCTATCTTTACGAGGCAGGACACATTTCGACAGGTGGGTTTATTTATTATAAAAAGTAGAAATGCGTCGAATATTCGTTTGGTATTCGGTATTCGGCATCTTTTCCACTATTTTATTCGGCCAAATTATTCGATTTTTTGCCGAATATATTCGGTTCAAGCATTTCTATTTTCTTGGCTACATGACAAGGTGTAGAACTAAAAGACAAAACTTCTTATGTAAAATTTATGTTATATTATAAGTCAAAGAAAATATATTTATTTCTTAACCTATAGTTAGTATAGTCAACATTTATTTTAAACTTTAAATCAACATTTATTTTTAAACCTAAAATCATCATTTTTTTAACTTCAATCAAATCCACATTCTTTTTTACAACTTATATCAACATTTATTTTTAAACCTCTAATCAACATTTTAAATTACACAGCGACACGTAGCGTACATGTTAGAACCTAGAACTGGTAAACCGAATAATTCGGCCGAATATCCAGTTCGGTAAAGGTTAAACCGAATAATATTCGGTATTCGGTTATTCGGTGAAACCACTATTCGGCGCATCTCTAATAAAAAGTAATTTCAGAGTGAAAAGTGGTAATTTATTTGCCAATTAACATTGCTGTCTTGGTTTGGCGATGGAAGTTTTAGGGTAACAAACTTGGCGCTATTTACCGCGAAGATATCGTTAAGACGTCCTTATTAGACCTCGTGTCTCTATTCTATTCGTCTTTTTTATTCTTGCGTTTCAACTTGCGTTTTGGTTTGATTTTAAGCTGTAATATTTTTTTTGGATTGTCATAAATTTTTTAATCGACCTCAATAAAGGAGGAGGTTTTCGATTCGACTGTATGTTTTTTTGTATATTTGTTACGCGATGACTCCACCAACTATAAATTGATTCTGATGATTCTTTCTTTCCTTACAAAACATGCTTCAGAGGTCTACAGGTCTAACTTCAGAGGTAGTCCCATATAAATGTAATCGAAATTGAATCAGCGCGTTAGAAAAAATCAAATCTTGAAGTCGGTCTTTGTATTTTTTTTTTTTTAAATATTATTAGTTACTTGTTTTTCATGTACCTATATTTAAGGTTTTTTAAGAATAAAGTGTTTATCTATCTATCTATAATTCGCGGAGGAATCTATACGAAAACTTTCATGAATGAAAATCTTCGTAATTTCAAAACTCGTTGAACCAACGGTGTTACAGAATAAGTCCCCTTCAGGTAGGTATTATGGCTCGGGTCGCCAGCCAAAGGTTGTCTGGAAGAAATCGCTCTAAGCGATAAGGCCGCCCATTGTATCTCAAATTTATGTATTTTGTCATTATTATTTCTTTTTTTTTAGTATTGTGTGAGATGAGTTTATTAATGGTGTGAAATAAAGTGTTATTGTACTGTATTGTAACAAATATTATGGCCACTGGGTCAGATAAGTTTGTGGCACCCCATCATTTAAACACAATATAGTATTATTTTATACCATAATTACGTTGTACTCGATTGTACGTACTATTCAGCCCGCTAGATTATTGCACGCATCAATTATTCGGATTCTATTGTCAGCATTATAACCAATCAGGACAGCTGCCAATTTAAAGCATCCTACGAATGTTATAAATGCGAAATTTTGTGAGAATGGATGGATGGATGTTTGTTACTCGATCACGCAAAAACTACTGAACGGATTTCAATGAAATTTGGTATCTCATAAAATATATTAAATCTATACATATATATTATATTTATACATATATTTATAATTTTATCTGTAGTCATTTCGAAAAAACAAACGCCGTCCCTCCAAATTATGTTACTCCTTTCTGTTCAAAGGTTGTCTGGAATAGATTGCTTTGAGCTATTAGACCGCCTATTGTTATGCTGATTACTGAGAAATGTACTTGATTTCCATGTACCTATTTTTAAGGGGACATTAAATTATATTATTGGGCATATGAGAATTTAATATCTGATGTCTCGGGCGATGAGCGCAATGCAGTGCTACGCGGTGCTTTTGATGGTATTAAAAGTTCTGGGCGGCACTGCAATTGATATGGGCAGTCGTGGCACTTACCATCAGGCGAACGACTTGCTCATCTCATCACTCAATTCCATAAAAATAAGTTTTTAATTTCAATAAAGTATTTATCTATCTATGTTTATTTATATGGTCCTGGAAAAAGACATAGAAATCGCGGGCAAAACCGCGGGTAGCACACCTAGTCTCTAAAATTTGCGTTATGTACCAACTAGCGATGTACCAAGAGATTCCAAGCAATCTTTCTACATAAATTGGGCATGTTCAATTAACAAAACGGCTGTCTAAGCATCCAATTTAAAAAAACACTTCATTCCCCCACATCGGATATATTTCACGCGGTAACCAGCCAGCGAGATTGGTTAAAAATGGCCGAGCATGTAGCCTATAAATTTGGAGCTACAGCAGAGATGGATATCCGGAGCGAGGATCTAACTTTAAAGGCTTTAAAGGCGAAAGTTTTTTGGGGCACCCATTTAATATACACTTATATTATATATGCACATGAAAGTGAGTGATTGTTACTTCTTCACGCTGTAACGGCTTTGAGTGAATTTTTGAAATAGAGATAGCTTTATTACAAGGATTAAGACAGGCCACTTTTTATCCAGTGAAACCGCGGGCTTAGCTAGTACCTTCATAATTACTGTGCACAAACATAAATGTCCCGTCACAGGAACCGAACCCGCAACGTCGGTGGTGAATGAGATTTGAGTCAACCGAGCCAACACCACTAAGGCTGACCTGGCCTGGCTGGTCTGGTCTGGTCACTCCTAACTGCTACTGTCATACCTATTTATATTTTATTTACACTTTATTGTTACTGTTACTATGACTATGGAACATCTCACTCGCACTTCTTGTTTGATATTCTGTTAATTTTAATTTATACCTAATTGTTCATTGTTATATTTCGAGACATTTAACAAGAGCTGAATAAAGACATCCCCGCAGAGTTTCTTGGTGCTATCTTCTCTAGCGGGCGTATTTCCGAAGCACTGGTCGAGTCAGTTTTCGCATTTCTTTTCTGCACCCAGACTTCAATTTGAGTATAGGAAAGAAGTCATGTTAACATAAGTTACGATTTTTTGCATATTTTTATATTTATTTGTATCATGTGGATGTCCTTTAAAAGTGCACTTTTAATAAACAACATTTGACTTTGACTTTGACCGTGCTGTACTGAGTTTGTCGTACATACATAGCTATAAGTTTACAACTAAACAGCATTGTGTTGCAGTAACTGCATTAGTGACCGGGCACATTAGCCGTCACTGCCCGACGGAGTGCGCGCGACGCCAACTAAGTGCGCCTTAATCATCTTAGTGTACGCGAGGCTTAATAATAGACTACAAACTGATTTAGTTCGTTCAAGTAGAATACCTATTCGGCAGCCTCTGTGGTGTAGTGGTTGGGCAGGTTGGCTTAAATCTCATACATCAAAGGTTGCAGGTTCGGTTCCCGCGACGGGACAAATGTATGTGCACAGAAAAAAAGCGTAAGCAATTTTTCGTGTCTGGGCGTTGTGGGACCATGGTCCTCATAGTTCCCAGTTACTATAGGGAATCCTAGTTAGGAGCCAGGATCTATGTATGTGGTCGTTGGGCGTTATTTATTTATTCTTTATTGCATACCACAAACATAAAAACATTAAAAATGAAATGTATTTAATATTATACAAATGGCGGTCTCATCGCATGAAGCAATCTCTCACAGGCAACCTTTCGACTCAAGAAAAAAAAAACAATAACAATAAACCAAAAAAAAATGGAAATGGTGGTCTACAGCTCGTGAAATAATAAAAACAATTTAATAAATACCATTTATTCATAAATACATCTCATACAAATTACTACAAACTTACTTAGGTACGAGTATATACCTAGATACATTAATATTAATAGAATAGGTACTTTTCGACATAACCAATACAGTGATACGGTGTTGCAAAAAAAAATTAAGCTAACTTAGAGAGGTGATGACAAACCTTGTGGTAATAAAAATCATAAATATTTTCCAAGACAAGCTATAATAACAATTTCGTAATCGGAATCGCGAGCAGATTAAAATGAGCCCAAATCTAGTAGTTTACAATAATCCGTCAAAGAGTTCCATTGCCCACCTTCCGTCTCCATCATCCGATCAGTAGGCTGTCACCATACTTTACATACATTCGAATTGGGATTCTCCGCCTAATTTAAATGGGTAAAAAAAAACTTGAATTGAGAACCTCCTGCGAGCGATTGTGGCTCAGTGAGAGCGAGTGTGGCTCAGTGAGAGCGAGTGTGGCTCAGTGAGAGCGAGTGTGGCTCAGTGAGAGCGAGTGTGGCTCAGTGCGAGCTCGTGCTACTTTCGATCCGACGCACCTAAGTTCGAATCCCGCTGGCCCCGCACCACTGACTTTCTTAAGTTATGTACGGATTTAACACTCGCTCCAAAAACGGTGAAGGAAAACATCGTGAGGAAACCGGCATGTCCAAGAATTTTTCACAAAAATTCAAGGACATGTGACATCCACCAACCCGCACTGGGCCAGCGTGGTGGATTATGGCCCATTCTCTCTCTATGAGAGAAGACCCGTGTCCCAGCAGTGGGAACGTGATGGGCGAGAAAGAAAAAGAACGAGAACCTCCTCCTTTTTATGAAGTCGGTTAGAAATATATCTCCTTTTCTAAAAAGGAAGACAATAAGATTCTATATGTCAGATGCAGACCGGCTTTCTGCTAGGCATTTTAACATGTTGCCTTGCAAATGTGTTACAATGCATCTTTGTAACGTAGACAATGAGTGTAGCTGGTGCTGCAACATGACAGTGCCTAAAGAATGTGCTGTACTTTTAATAAACCGGCCAAGTGCGAGTCAGACTCGCGCACGAAGGGTTCCGTACCATTATCTATAAAAACGGCAAAAAAATCATGTCCCTTATTTGGGAGCCCCCTTACATATTTATTTTATTCTATTCTTTAGTAGGTATTTGTTGTTATAGCGGCAACAGAAATACATCATCTGTGTAAATTTCAACTGTCTAACTATCACGGTTCATGAGATACAGCCTGGTGACAGACGGACAGACAGACAGACAGACAGACAGACAGACGGACGGACAGCGGAGTCTCAGTAATAGGGACCCGTTTTACCCTTTGGGTACGGAACCCTAAAAAGGTACACAAGAAAACTTGTACTAAAAAGAAAGAAAATTATTTTTAAACTAGCCGCGCCCCGCGGTTTCACCCGTGGTTTCCCGGAATATAAAGTAGCTTAGGTCCTCTTCCAGGACTTTTTGTACCTACATGTCAAATTTCATCAAAATCCGTTCAGTAGTTTTTGCGTGATTGAGTAACAAACATTCATCCATCCTCACAAACTTTCGCATTTATAATATTAATAGGATTTTGTCAAGTTATTTGCAAGATTTGTATCTTGTCGTCATACCGTAAATTAACAATTCAACTTAGTCATTAACTTAAATTAATATTCTTTGAGAGCGAGTGTGGTTCAGTGGGATCACGTGCGACTTGCAATCCGACGAACCCGAATTCGAATCCCGCTAGCCCCGCACTTTCTTAAGTTATGTGCGGATTTAACACACAAAACGGTGAAGGAAAACATCGTGAGGAAACTGGCATGTCCAAGAATTTATCACAAATATTCAAGGACATGTGACATCCACCAACCCGCACTGTTCCAGCGTGGTGGATTATGGCCCATACTTTATCTACGAGGAAAGGCCTGAGTCCCAGCAGTGGAAACGTAATAGGCTGATGATGATGATTATGAATATTTTTACAGCGAAAACATACTAAACCAAGTGACAGTATTTATAAAGTCGAAAGCACATTGGGCGCGGCTGATACCGTATTTCCATTTCCTGGACGCCACACAACGGATATTATGGAAATGCAGTCGGTATCGCTTTTACTGATATATTTGAATGTGCCAAGGTACTTGTAGATTACCGGATACATTTCGGAGAGTGTGCGACGGAATTACATGAACTTATTCCACCATCCCCATTTCATCATCGGACGACCAGGCGTAAGGGCAAGCTGTCATCAATTTATGGTTGACATCCCTCCTGCTCGCACCAAGCGCTTTGCTTCGACCTTAATAATGCGAACGGCCAAGGAGTGGAACTCTCCGCCGGCTGTGTTTCTGGATAGCTATAATCTGGGTGTCTTTAAGACATGAGTGAACAGGTATCTTCCAGGCGAGCGTGCTACCTCTTTGACAGCATAGTCACTTAACAACAGGCGAGATACGAACGCAAGCCTAAAAATAATAATTAAAAAACCTACCTAGGAGCAATCATATTATATTTAACTCGCTACGCCTCGCGGTTTCACCCGCGGTTTCCCGGGATAAAAATTGTCCTTTTCCAGGGCCTGCATACCAAATTTCATCAAACTCCGTTCAGTGGTTCATAGGTGAATGAGTAACAAACATCCACCCGTCCATCCACCCAAGCATGTATCTTTAATTAGAAGCATAAATTCTTGGACATCCTGGCATATCCAAGAATTAATCACAAAAATTCAAGGATATGGGACATCCAGCCCGCACTGGACCATCGTGAATTATGGTCCATATTCTCTCTAAGAGAGAAGGCCCGTGTCCCAGTGGGAATGTAATGGGCTGATGATGATGATTATGATGATGAATGCTCTGAGGGATAAGAACTATGACCGTCACGCGTAATTAATTAACTGAACTACCAGAGTACAACATAACTTTCTCGCTTTCGTCACTTGCATAATAACTTTGAAACTTCAGTCTATTCTATTCAAGTTGCGAACATTTTATAAAATATGCAGAGAAAAAATGTATTCGTCATCAAAACGGCGCGAGCGAAAAGTTTTAATTCAAACACGGCGGGAGTTCGTATTTTTCTTGGTTCTATTTAATTTGCTCGCCTTGAGATAATTTTGCTCTCTTATTTTCGCACTAGCTGTTGCCAGCGACTTCGTACGCGTAATGAAATAATCTAACCTGTAAATTTTCCGTTCCGCCCTAATCCCACTCCTATCCCGATCCCGTGCACGTCCTATCGCTTCACTGTCCCGCTCCTGCTTTCGTCCCGCGCTCCTATCCAGATCACGTCCTTTTCCTATACCATTACAATCTCATATACTATTTAGTATCTCGTTGTAACCTAGGACTCAACACATTTTTTTTTAAAAAGGCATGTCAACCCATACTTTTGTTCTCAAGGTAAGCAAAAACCAATTTAAGCTGAGCCTTGTGCACTAAGGGTCCGGTATGTTCTAGAGTTTATCTTATAGTGGATTTTATATTTTTTCCTAAATTGCGTCATAACTTCGATATTCCTTGTCCGATTTTGATGAAACAAAACCTATGTGTAGCGTTGGACTCCATAGAACATATTTTAAGAAACTCCATTTCAATTCGTGCCTAAGTTTCTGAGTTTATCCGGGACAGATAAATTGTATTTTTGGGTTCTGTTGCTTCCAAATATGCACGCTTAAAAAATGATTTTCAAAAACAACTTCAATGTACAGTAGCCGCCTCGTTACAGTTTTATTATACGTATAGAAGATATTGACTAGCTGCGCTCTGCGGTTTCATACGCAGTTTCCGGGATAAAAAGTAGCTTATGTCCTTTTTCAGGACCTTAGCGGTGGTGCTAACCCAGACAGCCTCTCGCATACAAGAGACCTACTACCTAGCCTTATTCTTTTAAGCTTAGAAACCTGAAAAATCCACTGAGTGTCTACGATTCCTCCAATCATAAAAACACTGCAGCAAGCGCTGAAAATATTATTTTCTCAAAACACCTATCACATAATGAAATTCTTATCGGGTCTTCGCCTGAGGGAGTGAAAGTATTATTTCGCTCGCATTAATGCGAAAACTGTGTATTGTGGATCTAATATGATGGATCGGCCCCTCCGAGAGATCGCTATTGAAAGACGACGAAAAAATCTCGACTCCAGTATGATGTATCACGTTTGGCTTCGGTTTTGAATTATTCTTATTTTTAAATATCACTATACATTATTTTAGATGATCGATTTTAAAAGAATATTACGCTTGCAGAGAAGGTATTCAATTACATACAATCTTTACCTTAGGATCCTGTTTTTAACCCTTTACGCGTCAACCCCCGATAACCGTACGCCTATGTACGCCCGCTATACTGCTATATACTGCATTTTTTATTACGACTTAGCTTAGAAAAACGATAAAGTTTCATTAAGAAAGCTAAAACTTGACGTATAAATTAGAAAAAATAATTTTCTAAAATATTTAAAAGCAAATGATTTTGTTGTAATTTAAGTTTTCTTTTTTAACACGAATGCTATTCACATAACACACAAATATTGATTCACACATTTTACATTTCTAGATAATTAGTTTTGTCATAACACTCTAATAAGATTCCTATTAGCCACTTGTTTAACTAAGGATCCTGTTTCTAAATCTTATAGCAATATGCTTAACTGAATATAAGTACCTACTCTTATTTTCAATAAAAAAATAAACTTAAGTTACTGTAGGTATAAAAGATTTAAGAAAGAGCAAATACATTTTTTCTACATATACATGTTTTTTTTTTAAATCCCGCCTTGACTAAAATCTGGCTTAATATGACTAAGTGTAAATAATTTTAATTCGACTTTAACTGCTATGTAGAGTATAGCTAAGAATATGTCCACTTGTCTTATTGTCTTATACACTATGTTCAAAGACCACAACTTTAGGATTCTAATAGAAAGTAACTTGAATTTAGTAAAAATAAATTGTAACTATTTAAATACTGTTTATAGATTCAAAGTTACACACTCAAAGTTACACATTTCTCAACTCCAAAAACATACAGACCTCGCAGATGAAGCATAGAAATGAAATTCCAACTCTTGATGATTAACAGCGCTGCCGGCGCCTTTCATTTTTATTCATTCATTCTTTATTCACGCCGACGCTTGCCGAATGTATTCATGGTTCCCCTTCCGAACTCGGCTTTTGAACAATTTCCACGACTTTTCGCGTGTTTTCACTAGAGATGGAATATCCGGCAGCTCGGCAAGATGAAGGTATATTCGGCCAGTTTGGTGCAAGATGTGAGATTATCCGGCCAGTTTCTTGCAAGTTCTGACCGGATAATGATGGATGTTGATCAGATTTTAGTTTCGCGATTTTCGATATTATTAAATACTAGCTGCGCCCCGCGGTTCCTCCCGCGGTTTCCTGAGATAAGTATAGTAGCCTATGTGCTAAGTCCTACATACATACCAAATTTCATCAAAATCGGTTCGGTAGATTTTGCGTGAAAGATTAACAAAAATCCATACATCCAAACATACAAAAATTCGTGGTTATAATAGTAGTTAGGAAGTTAGTAAGAAAATTTTACAAAAGTCATATATATTATTACTTAAGTACATGAGGAATATTAAAGGAGAGTGAAACAAAATATTTTGTGTATTTTAGACACAAAGAACCATGAATCAGTTACTATTTACCCTAATTTACTTATGTTTGACAGTATTGGCATAGTTCAATTTTCTATGCATTATGCTCCATGTTTGTTTGTGTGATTGTGCATGAACTATCCTAAACACAAAATACATTTTATACATTAATATTTATTTAACATTTTCGTACTTAGAATATTTAACAAATGAATTGACCAATAATCTCGGACATTTTAATATGATTATTGTTATTATTACAATTTTTTTAATATGGTTTCACACTATTTTTAACTCGCTTCATAAAAAGGTGGAGGTTCGGGTATAACTTCTTTGTTTATGCCGTTTTTAGTGATTCTTTTCGCGTTGGGTTCAGTAATGCATTAAGGTGGTCCCATATAAATTTCATCGATATTCCAAATTGTACTTCACAGATACATCAGGAAACTCTTTAGAAGTCGGTATGTTTTGTTAAGTTTTTTATATCTAAATATTATGATATCATGTGCTGATCTCATACTATTACATGCACCATATTCTGGCGAAAAAATAATGATTTATGTACATCTATTGACTGTGTAATCGGCACTTGTCCGGGTACATTATTACTTTTCCCATCTCTAGTCTTCTCGCCCTGTTACCGAATTTTTTCGGTCGGACGCCAAAGCAAGGCTAATCTGTTGATATTGATACAGTGCTCGACACCGGTTTGTTTAGAGGCTTTTAACATCACTTCGACTGATTTTATTACATTTTGGTAGCTCTATATTAAAATGATGTGTTATTAAAGAGATTATGCCAAAAATAACTAACCAGGTGAATGAAGTGCATGGATGTTATGACAGAATAGTCGAAATTTTAAGAAAGGCACTTTTACTATTTTTGAAAACTCAGAAACACCTTTATTTTAAAATAAAATATTTTTCAAGCAATAGACTAGAATAGAATAACTCTTTATTATAACATGAAAATACAGAAATATTTAAAAATTAAAATAACAACTAACTTAATAATAGTGTCACAATGGGCGCTCTTATCGCTCAAAGCGATCTCTTCCAGACAACCCACAAGTGAAGGAATGTAGACAAAAATATATATGGACGGTGTTACTAAGATAAGCAATTATTTTTATGAATAATTTAAAAGCTCCGTACATTTTTTTCAAAATCAGTGACTACGGTTTTTTTATTCTCATTATCTTCTGTGACATTATCTTCAGTTGGGGAGTCTTTTGATCGTGATAAGAGACAGGATCGATTGACACTCTAAAAAGAAATAATTTTGCTTACTATACCATTTTTTTGCTGTATTTCCAGTTTAAAATAACTTTGAAAGTTATGGACAGTATCTTAGAAACGTTTTCCTGTATTTCTAACGGTTTTAAAGGCCTGTTAAACGTTGCAAGTTGCTTACACTTTGCTACCATAACTGCAGGAAACTTGTATCGTCTAAAACGGCCTTTATAGCGGCCTTTCATGTTCCACCCTGTATACTTACTACTCGTGGTAGATCTCTCGTACGGTAGGACGTCTAGATTGGTACCACAGCTTTGCCAGTTATTCTGCCGCCAAGCAGTAATGCGCAAGCATTACTGTGTTCCGGCACTTCCGGTTTGAAGAACATTGTAGCCAGCAAAACTACTGGGCATAAGAGACTCTAATATCTCGGGGTGATGAGCGGAATACAGAGGTACGCAGTGCTTTTTATGGTATTAAAAGTTTTGGGTGGTACTGCAATTTTTATGGGCAGGCGTGGCGCTTACCATCAAGCGAACGAAATGCTTGTCTTATAACTCAGTTCCATAAAAAATAGATGAAAACACTTACTGAAAGTAGACACCTAGTTGAAATGCCTCTCAGTTCGAAGTAGATAATGTAAGTAGAGAGACACCGAAGGTAGAGACGATTCTATTGAGCCCGACCCGCACTGCATGCCTTTGGGACTCCAACACTTGCACCGACTACATTTCCTGCAACATAGAATACTGATAGGTATAACATGTCACACTGAACGCCATTTCATTTAATACGAGCTGATTCTTTGACATGTAAAAGTCCTTATATAAATGGTAAAGATATATAATAAACTTAAGACCATATAAACAAACAGAAAAGAAATTAAATAGCGTTATCTATCTAAACTAATCTAATCTAATAAACCACTACCAGTAGGCAACGTTCCCAAAATGCTGGCAGCATTGCCACGTTGAATGGCAATGCTTATCCTTTGGCCACAATATAGACCAGCCTTTTGGTCACGCCTTTTTTAATATAAATTATATAGATTTGCAACAAAGTTCTGTGTGGTGCTGCAACTTTGGGCAGGCGTGTTGTGTACCATCAGGTGAACGATCTGCTCACTCGTCACTATACAGATTAATACAGAATTAATTTGAAATGAGTCGAGAAGCTTAAAATTTACCCAAGAATTTTGAGTTCAAGCCTCAAGGTAAACAAAATGGTTTTTTTTTGTTACGCTTAACAGATCTATGTTTGGCCACTAACTCGCCTGATGTGAAGCGATGATGTGGCCTAAGATGGAGCACATAGATCTAGAGGGAGACGGCAGTTGAGCGGCTGCTCAGACCCGTCTCCCCGATGGTTCACCGAACATCGTCCCGAAACACGACTAGGTCGCTTGACGGCATGGATTTTTTCGGTGGGTAGTATTACAACCACGGCCAAAGCCTACCACTCCAGAGCGCCAAAATACTCTTTCACGCAAAAACTACTGAATGGATTTTGATGACATTTGGTATGGAGATAGCTTATACCCTGGGATTAACAGATAGGCTACTTTTTATCCCGGGAAACCGCGGGTGAAACCGCAGGGCGCAGCTAGTCAACTCTAAATTCTACGTGATTCTACACAGTATGTATAGGTCATAAGTCCGCATATCTAAAGTTCGTGTCCCATAGTGCCCCCAGGCGAGGCGTAGAGTTACCGCGATTCAATCGAACTATGCGAAGTGCATCGTAGAGCCCAGGGGACTCTACACTTCCACAACCGAATTTAATCATTCAAACATGCTTACTGTATTTCGAAGTTTTTATGTAACTGAATGACGAGACGAGCTGGTCGTTTGCCTGATGGTAAGCAATACGCCAGCTCATAACAATAACAGTACCACCCAGAACTTTGTTTTGCAAAATCCTGCGGCGCTGCACTGCGCTCGTCACCCTGAGACAATTAGCTGTTGAGTCTCATAATGCCCAGTAATTTCGCTGGCTACAATGCCCTTCAAACCGGAACACAGTAATGCTCGCGCACTGCTGCTTGGCGGCTGAATAACTGGCAAAGCGGTGGTACCCAGACGGCCTCTCGCAAACAAGAAACCTACCACCAGTAAATTAATTGTAAAGACCGTTTGTGGATTCGTTTTCAAGACCTTACAGTTAAGACACACACAGTTACAGTTAAGTTTGACTTACAGTTAAGTGCAGATTTTGTACGCTCGCTCTAAAACGGTGAAGGAAAACATCGTGATGAAACCCGCTTACGCGCTTTGGAGTGGTAGGCTCTGGCCGTGGTTGTAATACCACCCACCGAACAAAGCCATGCCGTCAATCGACCTAGTCGTGTTTCGGGACGATGTTCGATGAACTATCGGGGAGACGGGTCTGAGCAGCCGCTCAACTGCCGTCTCCCTCTAGATCTATGTGTTCCATCTTAGGCCACATCATCGCTTCACATCAGGCGAGATAGTGGCCAAACATAGATCTATAAAGAGTAAAAAAAAAACCTTGACGTTTGCCTATAACGGGCTACTGACCATAACCTGTTCCTACTTTGCAAGTTACATTTGTTAATTTCTGTTCCCACAACATAATAAAAGAGTCAAACAAGATTTTTGTTGAAATAAAATTTTCAAGATAAGCTTTTAACAAATTCGTTATCAGAACCGCGAGCAGATTAAAGTGAGCCCAAACACTAGTAGCTTACTATTATCTGTCAAGGAGTTCCATTGCTCACCTTACGGCTCCAACAACAGCTGGCCGTCACTATAACATTTCATTATCATTGGACTTTGACAAGTATGCAAAATTTCAACTACGTAGGATAAGAGGAAGTGGTTCTGATTCAGCAAGATTTAAAACAAAAAAATATACAAACATTATAATTTAAATGAAAATTTGTAAAAACCCAACCCAGAAATCAATCTACACACAAAGTGCGCTCGAGCAACGCACACATAGACACCGCTCACGGACACGATATCTCAGCACAGTTGAGCTCAGTGCGAGCGCTTGAGACACGCGTCTAGGAATTAAAATGAAAAAAAAAAATCCTGCGCCGTCCGAGTCCGAGTAACCGTTGTGACGATACACCGCCGGCGACGCAGCGCCGCGTAGCCGCGCCAGCGCCCGCCGCAGGCAGCGGGCGCGCGCATTCAATTTAACAACCCTTGCGCGACCGCCGAGCGTAGGTATGAAAAGTGAAGTACATACATTAGATTGACTTCTGTACTTTTCTGTGTTGTGATGCTGCTATTTTCGGAGTGAGAATATAATGCAATACCGTAGGTATTGGCAGGCCTAGCGCACTCCGCACTGTAGGTACGAAGCTACAAGTACATAGCCGGACACCGACGGCGGGTCGCACGTCCTTACACGTGCCGCGTCAGAAGAGATAAGAGCTATGCGATAGAAAGAGGGCGCAGGTAGGTTAATATGACTGGTAGGTATGCAGCGCTACGCGAGCTGAATTGAATTTTATTGCGTCATAGCAAGAGTCGCTATTTGTTTAAATTTGTTTGCGGAGTGATGCTTCTGTCCCTTAGTATTCTGTGGTATTGGTCAGAAAAAATAATATTAGTAGGTTATTAATTTCTTGTATGTAATGTAAAATTAAAACACTCGTCAGATGCGCTATTAATAAATACTAGGCACCGCGCCGGTTTGAAAACACTAGAGTCGGCCGTGACACCTAGTTAAGAGATTGTACGTGATCGTTAAAAAAATAAAAGTACAATCATCCACAGAACTCATCCGATAATCAGTCACCCCGTCTCTCTAAATCATTTATAAGCGTCGACTTCCACTGCGAGGGAATTTTTCTTGTCTTAAGTAAATAAAAATCCAATCAGAGCCAAATCCAATTTTCATTCCGTCGCCAGCGGATCCGAGGGGAATCCGAGGCTCATTTTTAAAGGTCTTTTTTACATTTCCACACTATTGCACTGTACTTGTCTTCGGAGCGGTTTGTTTAGCAGATTTGCTTCGTGCTCAGTGTAGAATGGCTTAAATTACTTAGTTCAGTGTAGGATCGCTTAATTTACTTAGTTCAGTGTGGGAGGACTTAAATTGAATAGTTTGTTTTTATGTAGGTTACGTAAATCAGGTGGTATGTAAACCTGACATAGATAGATTAAAATTGAATAAATTATTTCAGAAACAATATTAATCCATACTAGTTGCGTCCCGCGGTTTCCGTAATTTTTCTGAATGAAAAGATGTGGTCCTATGTCCTTTTTCAGAACAAAAAGTAACTTACACATAATTTTTTAAGAGTTCAGCTAAGTAGTTTTTGAGTGATTGAGTTAAAACATCCATCTATAAAAATTTAAATTGTCATAAAAAATCGCATTTCTAATATAAGTAGGTTTGTAGGTTTGGACATATTTTTCTTGTGGTATATTATAAGTATCTTTGAAACGTAGTTTTTGCTGAAACTCACTGAATGTTTACTAAATCGGACTAATGCTGATTTTGATGATCACATTCAACCTTTTCTTAGCAATAAGTATCCGCATAGGTCATCATGCCATCGGTTCTATGTAACTGAGAATCAAACATCAATGCTCCAAATCGGGAGTCGCACCGAGTGCTCCGCTACTCACTCCAATTTATCTATTGGTAACCAAATCAATACCTAATATTTATTATTGACGCAAACCCAAAAGCCTCTAGTCCAAGCTGAGTCTTTCATTTCCTGTATCGCGCTGGGCGCGGCGCATTATCGACACAGATAAATATTTTGCGGAGCCACTCCATAAATATCCTATAATGGATTCCCATTCCGAGGGTGCGGTGAGACTTGGGAGATTTTGTACTTCTGGATAAGTACCTACTGATAAATACCAACCTGAGGTTTTTATGTGAGCGTATCACGTATGTTTTTTTTTACGGGACTTGAAGCTAGAAATACCACGGTTCTTGTCATTTATATCTCGGAAAATATTATGAAATATCAATTTAGCTGAATTTTTTTCTAACATGGATGTTGTTATAAAGTCTTTTAATATCACAAAAATTCAAAGACATGTGACATCCACCAACCCGCACTGAGCCAGCGTGGTGGATTATGACCCACACTCTCTCTACGAGGGAAGGCCTGAGTCCCAGCAGTGGGAACGTAATGGGCTGATGATGAATATACGGAACTCTCAGGTTTACTCGCATTCGAACGTCTATTTAATTAATTGAGAATCCAGATTCAGATTCTTTATTGCTTCCATATATAGTACAAGGTGTAATTTGGTTACCTTACAAAGTCTTATATGGACCCCGTTGGGCACAGCAACATTAGAAGGAAGGAGGACGCAATTATTGGCATTTCAATGATTATTAATAATAATTTCTTTTCTTAATACTTATAGTAATATTTTCAAAAAGTTCTTGAAAAATTTCTTCATATTTTTTTACATAAAGAGAGACAAACAGGCGCAAATAATATTATAATAATATATCAAACAATAATAAGTTTTTTTTCATTATATTGGGTGGAATAGATAAATCATATTTTTATAGTTTGTAATATATTTTTTCTTTATATATTCTAGCCTTAATGGAGACAATAAGAAAAGTGTTAGTGAACACCATCTTAGTATTATTCTATGCATCAGCTTAAGTTCAATTTAAATTACTCATTAGCCTAATTATATGGCTAGATTATAATAAAAATAGAGTGCTCTCTATTTTTACGTATTATAGGAAGCATCACTTCCTATAATACGGCAAAAGAAATTTTCTTACACAACAAAACAACAAATGCCTTATCTGGCAGGTGTCTAATCGAAGTACGACGACCTATGGTCTGACTTTCGACTGTCCATATCGAGGGACGGTCACCATTGATATTGAAATATGACGAATCATAGAATATTGACTTTGAGGATGTCTTAAGACTTTCAAGACGATTGTGGGAAAAAAAATCTACAGTTTTATCAGCAAGTTCAAAAATAGTTTAATATTTTTATGGGAAGTAGGAAAACCATTCAAGAAAAATCTCTATTTTTATAGCAGCTATAAAAATTACGGATTAGACGATTGCTTTAAGAGAATGACAAATTTTATGTAAGCTGCGAATATTTCTGTTAGTCTTCATAAGTGTAAGATTCATAGTTTATGATATTAAAACGGGACTTAATCGCGCTAAAAACATTAATTTTATTTACCTCGACGTTTCGACCAAGTTGCATTGGCCGTGGTCACGAGAAGACTGGAGAATGCGGGTATCAGCGTCGAGAAAGGCGAGCGTTGTCACCAACTACCCGCACTTGGTCTTGTAAAAACATAGGGTTGTCATCACGGCACACTACACTAACGGTATCTATGGCTTTCGTCGTCGAACCCAAACCGCGACGAGAACATTTGCTAATCACTGGGTTCCATGCTGCTGCCAGTTTAAATCCATCCTCCCGGTTGAAATTACGGTGTTTTTTAATCTCAACCGCTTCACGTACCATCCTAGAATAGTAGTGACGTTCTGCGGAGAGGATTTTGGGGTCGTGGAGCTCAATCCAGTGATTAGGTCCTGACTCCAGTAAATGTTCAGCAATCGCAGATTTATTCACCTGGCGGTTTTTTACAGCTGCGATGTGTTCTTTGACCCTTTCCGCTATCGTTCTCTTGGTTTGTCCAATATAGGAACTACCGCAGCTGCAATCTACTTTGTACACACCAGGTACCTGAAGAGGAATGACGTCCTTTGGTGTTCTAACGTGCCTTGCTAATTTGGATAAAGGGGTGTACACCGTTTTTATGGAGTAATTTCGCAACAATGCGCCTACTTTGTCAGTCACCCCTTTAACGTATGGCATAAACGCCGGCTGTCTATCGACATCAGTCGATTAAGTCCCGTTTTAATATCATAAACTATGTGTTCGAATCGCGAAAGTTTAAAAATTACTAGTGTAAGATTCAGTCAGAAACAATTTGTTTTATAAAATTTACGTTAAACGATAACACCGCCCATTGTGCGTTAAATCTACGATGTATTTTGTAACACTTTTTTTACAAGCTTTTATTTAACTTTCCATGAATGAAACTACGAGTAGGTACCTGTGTTTGTTCGGATGGAATCTTGCAAGCTGAATCAGAACCACTTCCTCTTATGTATCGTTGAAATTTTGCATACTTGTCAAAGTCCGATGACAATGCAATATTATGGTGACAGCCAGCTGATCTGATGATGGGGACGGAAGGTGGGCAATGTAACTCCTTGACAGATAATTGTAAACTACTAGTGTTTGGGCTCATTTTAATCTGCTCGCGATTCCGATTACGAGTTTGTTAAAAGCTTGTCTTAAAAAATTTTTTTTTTATTAATGTGTCTTTATTTTATTTGGTGTGCAATAAAATGTTATTGTATTGTATTTCCTTTGAATGTTTTTGCTTTCATACAAATGTTATACAAAATGTACAAAAAAAAGTTCTAGTGTTGAGTAGAAGTAGCTGTTTTTTATTTGGACATTTTGTTTTATCGTAGAAGTATTAAAACTAAGTGGCCTTACACTTACTAATTATCCAAAACAATGCAATTTGTTTTAGACCTTCGTTGCTTCCACGAGTGTCAATACAGTGGCCTGTAACTGTGTCCAGGCCTCTACTTTGAGCCTAATATTAAATTCCCAGTTTTCACCCGCGCGTTCATCCCACATCTGAAACCTGGAAAATATGAATTATTCCCGTAAGTGGCGTGTTTTTTCTTCGCGTAATTCGTTGCGGAGTGCAATTTTACGCGGAGTGAGCGCGAATATTAAAAATTAAACTTAATAAGCAAAAGGCCAGCGGAAGCTTTGCCATGTAATGGTTTTATTACGCTATGTCCCGTTTAAAGAGATTAAAAAGTTAATTTTATTAGCCTGTTCTTTTAAAAGCTGAATTTCAACGGAGATTTGGACAAATTTATAGCGGACAGTTCGTAAAGTGTCTTTGCAGAACTTGTGAACGTACATTGGAATTTTTTTTGAGTCATTTCCATGTCGGACTGCGGACGGTCGTAAGCTCGGACGCAGTATCCGAGTCGACAGATCAAAAAAAAAAAATTAGACGTTATCCCAACCTAAGCAAGTAAGTAAGACTAGGCCAATGTTTGACCACGATCTCAACTGATGGGAAGCGACGATGTGGTCGAAGATGAAGCACGCTTGCCTAGTAAGTATCTATTTCTATTCACTCTTGATTTGAACACACCCAGGTTGTATTTAATACGAAACACAGTCGATGGTTTCAAGTTCGAAGTTCCACTCCTTAGCTTCGTATTAAGAAGGATGAGCCAAAACGCCTGTTCGTACAAAGTAGGCGCAACTTCTACCATGTACCTTGTATTCTACATGATACTTCATGTTCACAAACGCATTTCATCATCCTCGAAGAAATCATAGTCATTGTTATTTCTGCAGGGCGATCATGTATCTTATATTTCAATCATTTTTAATAAAAAACCAGTTTCGATGATGGTTTTGCGATCACGTAACCTGATTGTTGCAATCAAACGTCAACGAAAGCTCAATTGAAATAAAAATAAGTTTTGACGAACACAGTTTATATCGATATATAAACCATAGACAAATTTATCGATTGAAATAAATTGCTATTGCACGTTAGTCCGCAACATGCGATGTTCACAACAGACTTACGTGATCGCCCTGCTGTTCACATATCCTGTGTGATAATAGTTTAAAACTTAAGCAAGGGATCATAGTTTTCACACTGAGGGAGGGCCCTGGTTATATTTTTTTTTCTACAAATCTACATCAATCAGGCACCAGGCTCATAAAGTGGCACTATTATCCTTACTAATATTATAAACGCGAAAGTTTGTATGTATGGTTAGATCTTTGTTACTCTTTCACGCAAAAATTACCGAAATGACTTTGATGAAATTTGGTATGTAGGTACTTTAGGATTAGAATAGCATGTAGGCTACTTTTTATCCCGGGTAACGTGGGTGGAGCCGCGGGGTGCAGCTAGTTTCCCAGCTAGTTACAAAATATGTAAAACCCATGATTGTATGTACCTCAATTTTTGAAGTGAATAGAAATTAACAATTTATTTATCTTATATAATTTTGCGTGTATTAAATACCACTGACATCAAACACTTTAATAAATGTATACCTCTAGAAATACCAGGGCAGCATAGATGTCTAAAGCTATCATAAATGTTACTAATGAAATCATTTACTTGAAATTACTGCATTTGAGACTGCACTACAACTGTTAGATATTGAAAGGTGGTTATCATCAGGAGTGACCTTGCCATCTCACTGTCATAATCACATGATTATGACAACGAGATGGCAAGGTCAATGACATCATCATTCACATAAAAAAATTGCACCACATTTATATATTTTACTATTAACTATTAAGTGCTTTCGTTTGCTTTTTTTTCATAATAACACTATCTATCCTAACATGCATTAAAGATTTTTCACTTCTTCAAACGACTGTACAAAGTAGACGCGTCACCGCGGCCACGGCCTATAAATTGATATAGACGATGTCTGCACACTGTCCCCACAGTCCCCACAGTCCCCACAGTCCCCACTGTCCCCACTGAGTTAATGCCGAAGTGACACCCTTCCCTTTCCCTCATTTACAAAGACTCGTTCCATTTATAAATGTTTCTTTTTTCTGTGCGATTCATTTATTTTTTTCTTTTATTTGGCAACAGTTTTCTTTCGTCTGGAGCTGCTATAATAAATGATGTTTAAAGTCCTTAAGTGTAAAGTGAATGCCAATACGGCATTTGAAAACGTTTCACTCGCGTCCAATCGTGTGGGAATAATTTCAACCATTTTTTAACAGACTTCAAGAAAAGGAGGAGAATCTCAATTCGATTGTATTTTTTTATGTTTGTTACCTCAGAACTCTGTCATTTATAAACCGATTTGGTTTTTTTTTTTGCGTTGGGTTCAGTATAGCTACGATATGGTCTAATATAAATTTCATCGATATTCAACCTTGCATGGGCTTCGAAGATACATAAGAAATGAAGTCGGTTTTTTTCTTATAAAATGAATTATGTATGTAATTTTTAGGTAAACTGGTATATTTCAGTTAGTTTTCAATGGACTGAAAGGTATCGTGCTAAAAGCATTTCAAAAGGAAATTCAGTATTAGGAAGTTAATGTATTTAAAATCTCGAACGAATTTTCAGTGAATTGTAATGTAATGTAAAACTTATTTTCAACTAGCGACCCATTCAGGATACGCTCTTTATACACCAACATCTTGTAAGTATAATTATCTAAATGTAGGCAACAACCGTTTCAACATCCATCGAGTAGTTTAGAAGTACCTACTAAGTTAATAAACAGACGCGGAATAGTGACTTTTTTATAATAAACATTTAGAGATTTTCCAACCATAATTTTATATACACATACTAAATATATTTCGTATACGCTAAATGTAATATCTGACTTTGTTTATGGAGACTATTTATTACTAAATTAGGTAAAGAAACAAACCCAATATTAAAATTCAAACAATTTTTCATATCCCACGCAGACTTCCCCAATGGGCGCTTAACTTTTTTTCTAACGACCATAGCCGGCTACGGCAGATCGCCACTCGTCCTAAGTGCAATAACTCGGCAGTCACACACAGGCGGCGCCACTGGTGAAGAACACTCCAAATGAAAATATATCGCCACTTGTGAGCGCGACTGTGTCATGAAGACTTCGAGTTATTTTTCCTTTTGCTGTTTGCAGTGGCCAGTAGTTTTAGCACAGAATACGTGAAGGGTAGGGAATAGGGTGATGTTATAATCTCAGAATGTGTATTCATTGTGTATTGTGTTCCCGGTGTACCCCTTATGGACACAAAGTGGATTGGGTGCACTGTTATGACATTTTCTTGTCATAAAGATATTTTAAAAGATGTGTGTCTTATTTTCGGTGTATTCATTCACGCACTATGTATAGGGTGGCCCTAAATAAAGTTGACATGGGATTTTACAAATTGTTTTACATACAACATTTTGTAATATCACTTGTTAACGTTTTTCTAATCGAATCGTAAGCTAGGCGATTTTAAAACTCCCATCAATATCCGTTCTTCGTGATATCCTGTTCATCATGTCTGTGTAATCCTGCACAGACAAACAAACAGATGAATTTGTTATGGTTTTTCAAAGGTGTAGTGGTTGAGCAGGTTAGCTCAAATCTCAAATATTCCACGGAGGTTGTGTTTTGAATTCTATAGGACAAAATGTTTATTCACAAAAAAACCGCCAGTATTTGTTTCGTGTCTAGGTATTGTGAAGCCATGTTCATCGTAGTGTCTGTATCCCTAGATACAGATAATTAGTTATCGTTGAGCTTTTAAAAAAACTGGAATAAAAAAAATACGCAGACATTTGTTTCGTGTCAGTATGACACAAAGTTTGTTAGGACAAAACGGTATTATTGTTCCACACCATCCGCACCTATTCAGCACAAATTTCTAGTAGAGTTCGGATACGGAATATAACTGTCCTGATAATTGTAATAAGAAAACCGACTTTAAAGTATCTTCGAAGTCAAAGGTCGAATATCGATGAAATTTATATGGGACCATTGTAGCTATACTGAATTCAACGCGAATTTTTGAAATCGGTTTATAAATGACGGAATTCTGAGGCAACAAACAAAAAGAAATAAATATAAAAAATGGGAGTTCAGGACAGTAGTAAGACGCCGCTGGGCCGCCAACACTATGAAGTCATGACAGCATTTTCGGAATTTGTTTTTTATTTTATTTTATTTTATTCGGGAAACTAACAGCTAGTTACAAAACATTGGTAATTCAACTAAATTCTTATGGCTAATTAAATGTTTCTAAATTCTAAATAAATCTTCTAAATAAATAAATAATAATAAACAATAATAAATAATCATAGTCTAATAAATAATCAAATAATAAACATACTATCATGGATCTAAAACTCTAACGTCTGTGCATACTCGTACTATTTTAATTCATTGAATGTATTATTTAACAAGTGTTCATATGATTTTATTTATTTATTCTTTAGCACAAAACAGTTTGTACATGAAGGACTTAATGCTAGAAAGCATTTTCTACCAGTCATCCAGGACGTGCAAGAAAAATGGTAGCGGTGCAGTAAACTGCGTAATGGGAAATTTAAAAATGTTAATTTGCCTAAATAAAAGTTACATACCTATGGTATGTAAAAATATTCGATTCAATTCAATTCAATTTATTTAAGCAAAAAAAATGCAATACAATATAATATCTTAATTATAGTATTGTATAAAAATAGCTCGTACATAATTCTGACACATAAAATAAATATAAGATAATCACCAGCATTCGTACTAGGATAGACCTGTGTTACGATGCTAGTTAGTATTTTCCCTATTTAGACAATATAATTTACTCACATTAACAAAGATATTGTAACATCATACCATCACATCACTTTTACCAAAACATCTAACTACGAGGTAGGTACAAAACATACTTAAAGTTAAACATTAAGCCACAATAATGGTACCTAACTGCAAGTTTGTGGTAATTTCAACATCGGTTTAACTGGAGATAGTTTCTTAAAATACAAATAAAAGGAGGTAGCTGTAAGAGTTACAAAATATTAAACCAATGCAACTAGTTCGTCGTCGGCCAGCTGTTACGGCGCGGCGCGAAGTTAGCAACATAACACAAGGAACGCACTAGTGGTGTGCCCAAACTCTGCCCAAGCCCTAAAGGAAAGGTACATAGTTATAATTTTAAGGAATACAATGGTTAATGCTCTAATTCTAGTTAACGTGAGTTGACAAGCAAATGCGAAGCAAATGTATGATACGTAAATAATCATTTAAATGTAATTAATAACTACGAGTATATCATATTCAGTTTGACAATAAGAATGAGCATATTTGGTAATAATTAATGAATAATACAATATACATGTAAACATATAAACATAAACATAGTATATAATATATACTATCTATTATTAAAAGTAAACCACATAAACTTAATATATTCCTATTGCAAGCCTAGTTATAAAATATATACTTAAATATTTACATAATAGATATATATCTACTTAAATCATTTTGTCCCAGTGATAAATGTATAAGAGGGTTTCCTTCTACTTATTATTTATCCAGTAGTAAACTTTTCCGGGTAATTACACCGGCTGTTCCCGGGAGTGGTGACTCGAGCAATAAAAAAAGTCATCTGTGATTTTTCATCTTCTCGTTCCGCCCGCCTACGGTGCGCGTACATTTGCAGTTTATAGCGCGCTGAGGGGTTTGATACTTGCTACAATTCGAAAATCTATTCGAAAATCGAAAAATTATTTATTTATTAGCTGCGCAATGCAGTTTTATCCGCAGTTTCCCGGGTAAAAGCCTATGTGTAATCCAGGGAATAAGCTATCTCCACTCTGAATTTCACCTAAATTCGTTCACCTGGCGTGAAAAGGGAACAAACACGCTTAGGTACATTTTCCAAAAATATTTTGAAATAGTATATGTCCCAGGGATATGATAAAAACAGAGATTTGGCAATTCTCTAAGTGATTTGAACAAATCACGGAGTATGTTAAAATAACAACACGATTTTATCATTTCCCTAAACAGCATCTAGTGATTTGATCATTTACCTTAGTGATTTGATCAAATCTCCGTATTTATCATTTGCCTGCGACAAATATGTATATAGCAAGAATTACTGTGTTACGGCTTGAAAGGCATTGTAGCCAGCGAAATTACTGAGCATTATGAGACTCAACAGCTAATTGTCTCAGGGTGACGAGCGCAGTGCAGCGCCGCGCAGGATTTTGCAAAACAAAGTTCTGGGTGGTGCTGTTATTGTTATGGGCTGGCGTATTGCTTACCATCAGGCAAACGACCAGCTCGTCTCGTCATTCAGTTACATAAAAAAAATATATATATTAATAATATATATTTTATGTAATGACTTGTCTCAAATAAAGACTCGCATTTGAATTACAATCTAGCCTAATAAGACTAATAAGTAATTTAAATTTGACTTAAACTGCTGTAGAGTAAAACTAAGAATATGTCCATCAACACTTTTCTGACTGTCTCTATTAAGGCGAAGACACTATGTTCTTGTGTTCTTTACAAGTGGCACTAACTGTTTATACTAAGGTTCACTGACACTTCACTAAACTAGCTCAAAAGGTTTTGTCCTTTTTAATCTTCTCACTAGGTCTGTGTTGTCGAGGAGCTGGATAGCCTCGACGTTCACGTGATGGTGAAGCCTAAATTCATGAGCTTCGGCAATTTTTTTTATTACACTAGTGACGAGGTCCACTTTCAGGTCCCATATACATATATTGTTCTGAGACACACACCTACAAAATTTTATTTATTTTGGAGCGCTTGGGTTCGCAGCGTTCCCTTGTCAGTGCTATAGAAATTCATTTAAATCAAACCAAAAATAATGCGACTAAATTAAAAAGTATCAAAACTTCGCTAAGTCCGTTCCAAAATGGCTGTACACATTGGAATCGAAAGGCATCGGAACTGTCTTCGTATAAATTATTCGTGCAACCATTTCATAAATATATTGCCGCCCGCCCAGCCAGCGTTGCCCGCCCAGAGTCGCCGACAGAAAAAAACACCCTTTCGATTTTCATTAACGATTACCGACAAATCATCGAGAGCTGACTGTTTTGCTGTATTGGACGGATGCATGTTTGTTTTAGATTCTTTTAATCTTTTTTTTTATTTTATCCCGAGGGATTAAGTTTTTAGTTTTGCTTTTATCTAATAGGTACTATTCTTAATCAATAAAGCTCAAGGGTCTTAGAACAAGTTGCTTGGGCATTTTCGGGAGAATTATTTCAAGTAAACCGACCAATAGGTAGGTACATCATCATCATTATCGTCATCTTCATCAGCGCATTACTTTCCTACTGCTAGGGTACAGAACAGACCTTCTCTTAGAGAGACTATTAAAAGTACACAGATTTGAAGAATAAAATTTCAATCTATACCATACTAATAATCCACTAATCTGCGGGCGGGGAAATCTGTGTCTTGCTGGATTCTTCGCTATGTTTACTTCATAAATATGAATGATTTTTTTTACCGCATAATAAAATTTGATCCTAATGTAGAACAGCAGCATCTTACTTTTTGTTGTTGTTGATTCACTTAAAAATCCATTACACACAAAAACATCTTAAGAAAAATCACAAAGCAAACCCCGCTCTATCTCTATGGAGACAAGGTTTAATTTAGAGTGTGTATTGTTTCGAGACATTTTAGCGTGTTTTAAAGTACGAAAGGTGGATGTCAGAATCAATTCTCTCAGCCATTTCTCAATAAAGTTGGTGGAACATGTATGGAGGCTTTTAAAGTTTGACGTATATTGTGGGAGCCAGCGATGGCCAAGTTTGATGCTTTCTAAACAAGTCCCTGTTTGTTAGTGAACTGTTGTGAAACGAACACCCTTGCTTGGACACTGACATATTACTAACCTATACCACAGAATACTAAAGGGACAGAAGCATCACTCCGTACACAAATTTAAACAAATAGCGACTCTTGCTATAACGCAATAAAATTCAATTCAGCTCGCATAGCACTGCATGCCTACCAGACATATTAACCTACAGAGCACCTCTCTTTCTATCGCATAGCTCTTATCTCTGCTGACGCGACACGTGTAACGACGTGCGACCCGCCGTCGGTGTCCGGCTATGTACTTGTAGCTTCGTACCTACAGTGCGGAGTGCGATAGGCCTGCCTATACACAAAATGTTTGTGTGTCTCTGGTATAATAAGTAGTAAGTACGCCCAACGATCACATACATATATCCTGGCCTTTAACTAGGATTCCTTGTATCTAGGGAACCAGGAACTAAGAAGACCATGGTCCCACAACAACCAGACACGACATAAATTCTTGCGCTTCCTTTACGATTGCGCTTTTATTTTCTTTGTGAAACATTTGTCCCGTTGCGGGAATCGAAACCACTACACCACAGAGGCTCAATGTAAATGCCTACTTATAAGTTAATTTGCATTTACTCGTCTTAAAAAAGGGCACAACTGAAAATCGCGCTGTCATGGCGCTTTATGCTGAGTTGTGTCCTTTTAGACCATCTAATTTCATTTAACTGTATTACCTCTGTTTTTAGTATAAGATGGTTTAATAATAAACTTATTTTCTTTCTTTTAGGTCCTCTTAATGACTACAAAATGAAAGTGAAGTCAACGCTTAGTTTGACAGGGTTTTAAAATGCGCGTCTAAATTGGAATTTTAAAAGGACACTGTACAAAACTGCTAACGTGGCATGATCACCAAAGGACAGTATAATTACGTCCATGTCGCAATAAATCTTCTCACCATGTCCGGAGACTCATCAGGGAGCCCAGTGCTGGGCGTGGTTGGAACGCCCTGCGAAAAAACGCTGAAGATGAAAGGATAGGATGGTTTTGATACTTGGGATGTTTTCGTATTAGGTGATAAATGTTACAGAAATTTTAGGTTAATGTAGAAAAAGTTTTAGGTTGGAACGGTAGGTAACCAAGTTGTTCACATATTTTTGACATGTAGAGCTTTT
This sequence comes from Petrophora chlorosata, assembly GCA_951640565.1. NCBI lineage: Eukaryota > Metazoa > Arthropoda > Insecta > Lepidoptera > Geometridae > Petrophora > Petrophora chlorosata. The sequence goes on along the minus strand of OX621203.1, from coordinate 6,705,938 downwards.
TAAATTTCAATGTAAGTTTATATGTAAGTAGATAGTTTTTTTAGTCAGACACTATGTTTATTTTATTACACTTTATATGTAGTTGTCATTCAATATCGAATTTTCGTTTACCAACCAAAATAATTTTTCCCAATCTGATCATAAATGACGGAGTTCTGAGGTAACAAACATAAAAAAACAATCGAATTGAAAATCTCCTTCTGTTTTTGAAATCTGATAGAACAAATGAAAATGTGCCTTTTCTTATGTTGTTTTGTTGATGAAATTATTATCGGTTTCATAACTATTAACTTCAAAAAGTTCTAGTACAAATTTGGCTTATTGTTCATCGAAGTAACAGAAAACGCTTTATTAAAAAACCGGCTAAGTGCGAGTCGGACTCGCGCACAAAGGATTCCATACCTATAAAATTACATATCCAAAAATTATTAAATTACCTATAAATTATATAATATTAAATATCCATAAAAACGGAAAAAAAACATGTCTGTTGTATGGGAGCCTCACTTAAATATTTTTTATTCTGTTTTTAGTACCTATTTGTTAATAAAGCGGCAACAGAAACACATCATCTGTGAAAATTTCAACTGTCTAACTATCACGGTCTATGAGATACAGCCTGGTGACAAACGGACAGACAGACAGGCAGACAGACTGACAGCGGAGTCTTAGTAATAGGGTCCCGTTTTACCTTTTGGGTACGGAACCCTAAAAATCAACCAAACGAAAATGTTATACCTTGTTACTATTTATACCTTTCATGAGAATGCAGTTCGAAATAGTTTGAATAGTTATGGAGTCCCCTAAGAACGGGTTCCTGTAACTACAACGTTTCAAGTAGCAGCCCTTCACACCCCATCTCAACCCTACACAGTCCCGTAAAGTTGAGCAATCTCCCGCGACACATAGTGGTCCCGAGTGACTCAGCTGGCGACTTGTTAACAAGTTTACACTTGCCAACATGCTAATACGTGACAGCTTAATGTGTAGCCCTAGAGGCTTTTGGCAAGTTATGCCTATATATTAAAATGAACAAAACAGCGTCTTAGCACATTTTTTTTTTACCCTTAATACGTAGTTCGGCCACTATCTCGCCTGATGTAACAAAAAACTAATACTGATGTGACAAAATACTGAATACTCGTATTATTCTTTTAAAGGGCGAATGCCTTTATTACTGAAAACAAACTACACTCTACTTACTTAAACTAAACTAACTACATACAGGGAGAAGCAATTGGACAACCCATAGACCATTAAAGGCCTAAAGATAGCTCAAATGCTCCAACCCACGACCAGTTGGCAGCGTACCCAAGATGCTGGCAGTATTGCCGCGTTGGATTGCAATACTGATACGTTGAGCCAAATAAGTCCCAGCACTTTGGTGACACGATAGTATTTATTATACAGAATGTGTCAAAATTTTGGGACCTCGAGTATAGATACTTTTTCCCTTGCAGTGAGAAAGTTTTTCTTAGGAAACATCGGTTGAATTTTGGTGGATATAAAAACTGCACTTTGGATTTTTAATTCAGTCAATGAAAAATATAATTTATAAAAAAAACAAACAACATGGGCTTAATCTACCCTATCTCCCATCAAGAATGTTTCCCCCAAAGTAACTCACCGAATCAAGTAAGTTTTTTCGAAACTTCGAAAAATCTTTAAAAATCCATACATTTTGCCACACCCTGTATAGTCTTATGTAACCAGTTGTATCCAGTTTGAGAAAACACTACACTGCTAAAGGATAGTCAATCAAGATACTAAAACAACTTATGTAGTTGACATTTTATGCAACTGAGCAACGAGATGAGCACGCCGTTCGCCTGATGGTAAGCTTGCTCTTAACAAATGCAGTGCCACTCAGAACCCTTAATACAATGCAAAGTGCTGCGTAGCACTGCATTGCGCTCATCACCCCGAGACATCAGATTTCAAACCCAGTCATTTTCTGGCTTCAATGCTTTTCCGGAACCGGAACCGGAGCACAGTAATGTTTTGGCGGCATAATAACTGGCAAAGCGTTGGTCCCAAACGGCCTCTTGCATACGAGAGATCTACCACCTTGTAACCGTAAACCTTGTAACTGATAGCCGTAGTAGCTCTTACGTTTTATTGTTGAAATTCCCCGATCGTTTGCCACGACTGGATCTACTATAGTCAATGTTGGTCAGTTCGTCAGTTCATGTTTATGGCGTTGTAAAATGTCGGCGGCTTTTACTGTAGAACCGTTTTATGGTATTGTCGTAGGTTACGAACTTAGGAGTAGGTAGATACAAAGAAACCTCTGTGATTTTATTTTTAACCGACTTTAAAAAAGGACGTTCTCCATTCGTCGGTATGTTTTTTTTTAATGTTTGTTACGCGATTACTCCGCCAATTATGAATTGGTTTTGCTAATCCATCAGTCCCGAAATGCGTTACCAGATAAAATCCAAAAAAATTATAGTAAAGTAATTTTAAAGCGTCTCGTCCATGAACATTTCCTAAACACTAATATTATCTTCAATACTGCTGTTTTGATATGTTCACTCCTCCTTTTCATATATATATACTTTTATATATATATATATATATATATATATATATATATATATATATATATATATATATATATATATATATATATATATATATATATATATATATATATATATATATATTACTTTTGCTCAAAACGTAGCTGCACTCCCACTATATTTCTTTTACGACCTGGAAGACTGGTAGATAATGCATAGCATTAAGTCATTCCTTGTACCATTTTGTGCAAAACTATTAAGTAAATAAGTACGTTCTTTGCCTACTCTGCACAGCACAGCTAGTGAAACAGCTTTCTCACCAAGCCCAGCTATCTAATCTCATAGCATATAGAGAGGGTAAGGGATATAGAGAGTTTTTTATCGCCTCTCAACGATCTACTTGAGCGAGATACCGACGGTTTCGGGTCGTTTCATGGTAGGAGCGGCGTAAAGTGGGGATTGTGATATTTTGCACAACCTTAAGAATATTCTGTTACAGAAATCTCATAAGAAAATATTTAAGTCAGCTTAGTAAGAGACGTAGGTATCCAATACAATAATAAAATGCTATATTATACACTAAAACAAAAAATGACAAGGTACAGGAAGTGACTTACAAACTACAACCCGTAGTATATTACTACTAAGGGCGGAACTATCGCTAAAATTGATCTCTTCTAGTCAACCTTTAAATTGAAACAACAGAACGAGAGAGTTCGGCGGTTTTTAATTTCGATTAAGCGTTTATAATATGGAATGTATGTATAATATTATATTCATAATTGGTATATCAAACGTTTATATTTGTTTTGTAAATTTAATTTAAAAAATCAATTATATATTACTTACCCTAATTAGTTATTATTATCAAACTTTTAAGCTATTGCATAGCTTCTATCGCGGGCCTTGGCGTGGAGACCAAATCCAGAAATTCCGTAACGAAAATAACCTAACACCCCCCACTCCGAATGCTATGCAATAGCTTTACCGCGGCAGTCTCCGAGTGCCACACGTCTTTTATTTATTTCAGGCAATATTAAATTATAATACAATAAAATTAACAGAGGCTCTTAGAATGTATACCTTACAGACAACATACATACAAAAATATAACATAAAATTTAATACACACTACTTCACAGTTCTAAAATTTCACTCCTTCCATCTCCGGAATACTAATATATAATATAAAGGCCAGAAACCAGAATTCAGGAACAGTTCTCTATGCACCGCCAGAATTTGGAGCCTATAGGACTTGAACAAGTCTTTGAATTTGTTTTTGTGATAAATTCTTGGACGTGCCGGTTTCCTCACGATGTTTTCCTTCACCATTTCTAGAGCGAGTGTTAAATCCGCACATAACTTATGAAAGTCAGTGGTGCGGGGCCTGTGGGATTCGAACTCGGGTGCGTCGGATCTAAAGTCGCACTGAGCCACACTCGCTCTGGTTACTGCGACTTAAATATAAATCATTATTAATAATCTGGTATTGAATGTAACCTGCTATGCCTACCATCTCAACGAAAACCAGTTTAGTGTAAATTGAAAAACAGCGCTGCGTTCTCATCTACGCACGATATGATCACTACTTTTACTCCGTTTGCACTCTGACTGTAGGTACACTATTTTAATACATAGTTTTAATTATATACTAGTACCACACAATACTAAGGTACAGAAACGACACTCCGCAAAGAAATTTAAACAAATAGCGACTCTTGCCATGACGCAATAAAATTCAATTCAGCTTTCGTAGCGCTGCATACCTACCAGTCATATTAACCTACAGAGCGCCTCTTTCTATCGCATAGCTCTTATCTCTTCTGACGCGGCACGTGTAACGACGCGCGACCCACCGTCGGTGCCTGGCTATGTACTTGTAGCTCCGTACCTACAGTGCGGAGTGCGCTAGGCCTGCTAGTACTCGAAAAAGCTGTGTATCTGTTGTTTGTTGTTGCAATAAAGAATTTCTTATCTAATCTTATCACTTCGCCAGGCCCTGAGAGGTGCCGTATGGCCGGCAGGACGGAAGACTCGAGTGGCGCCAACTACACTTTGTGGTAAAAAGCTGTACCTACTCCATAAAAGCTCATGCAAAATCCATCATTCCCGATTCCAACTCCGCTAATATCCAAGGCGATATTTTTCAAAGTTTATCGGTTCTGAGTCACTGCATTAGTTTAAAAGGTAGGTGGCTACAATATGTTACACGTGACGACGTTTATTTTACGGTGGCCATAAACTGCCCGGTAGCAGTCGGTCAGTCAGTTACGAGGGTCGTGAAATGTCAAACCCTGCTAAGTTAAGTACTTTATGTAGCTAGTCTACTTCTTTAAAAGACAGGCATTTTCTAATATCCATACCTAATGATTGTAGCGCTCGCAGCGTAGCTCGCCTAGCTGTTCGTAATAGATCTTCTAGAATAAGCATTTTTGCAGCGATCACAGCTTGGATGGGTGACCGTTTGTGTGTTTTAACCGACTTCGAAAAAAGGAGGAGATTCTCTATTCGATTGTATGTTTTTTTATGTTTGTTACCTGAGAACTCCGTCATTTATGAGCCGATTTGGAAAATGAAAAAAACTTTTGGGTTGGGTTCAGTATAGCTACGAAGTGGTCCCATGTAAATTTCATCGATATTTGACCTTGGACTTCGAAGATACATTGAAGTCGGTATTTTTCTATAAAATGTATGCTTGCTTTTTTTGTAACTGGATGACGAGACGAGCTGGTCGTTTGCCTGATGGTAAGCAATACGCCAGCCCATAACAATAACAGCACCACCCAGAACTTTGTTTTGCAAAATCCTGCGCGGCGCTGCACAGCGCTCGTCACCCTGAGACAATTAACTATTGAGTCTCATAATGCCCAGTAATTTCGCTGGCTAAAAATTATGTGAATATTATTAGTGGTATTTACATCTGAGCGCTACTGTACTTCGTTGGGTTGTTATGTAAGGCCATGTCGGAGGCCTTCGGGTGGTCTAAAAACTTCGACACCAGGTTTGGCCACAATCCCACTCGAGAAGAGAAGAATACCTATCTGTTTGTTTTATTAGGTTTTTTTTTTATTTGTGATAAATCTACGTTTGACCACCATCTCACCTGATGTTAAGCGACGATGTGGCCGAAGAAGGAGCACGTAGATTTAGAAGATATCTATTCACTCTAGCCTTGAAGACGCCCAAATTATAGTTTACAGGAAACAGAGAAGCACCAAAACGCCTTGTTCGAATTGGCGGAATGTCTACTATATAGGGATGATATTTGGCCGACTTTCTGCTCGTCCTGTGATGGAAGAGGGAAGGTGGAATTAGGTCGTGAAGTTCCTGTGCACATTCCCCGAAATGTTTACTGATTGTCCTCTAACAATGGAAACAGAGAGCTTTAAGACCAAAACTTAATCACTGCAAGGGAAAAGGTACCTAGTATATACAGCGTGTAACATAAATGTGTAGTAATAATTAAACCACGCATATAGAAGCTTATTAATAATTCAAGTCCAAGTGCAAATTACCAGAAACTTTTTAAAATCACAAGATATGATAATTTAAACATTTCTGGTAATCAAGTTCATTTCAACCCTAACAATCAGCTGATAAAGAGCAATGAACTTGTGACAAAGAATATTAGTGCGCCGCGTGTACAGATCTGACAAACAAATTTTATCTTTTATCTTAGCAAAGCCAGCTGTCCTACCAACCTTACTTTACAACTAACTTTCAAGCAAACTGCTTTTTACGCGACTCCCCAAAAAAGGAATGTAATGTTTTCGGGGTTAATGTATGTGCGTTTTTTTATTACACAATAAATGCCTCAACAGATTTGGATGTATGGGGTATCCTCGGAATCCTTAAATCATCCCAAGTGACATATTACAGCATTAAGCATCATCGCTCCAATTAACATTAAGGAATAAGGATCTAATCAGTATAAACGTCTAATAAGAGCGAGCATGGCTGATGTTCTCTAAAAATACGTGAGGTCACCAACCACCGTAGGAATAGGATGTAAAAAACATCATGCATGAATTTCAACAGTAGGAATGTAATAGGCTGATAATGATGGTTAAGACATTTCCAACATTTAATTTCATTGCATAGTAAAAGAGTGTTCGTAAGTCAGTAATCAATAAAGCGTCTTTACTTAGTCAGTTTTCAGAAATAAACCTGTTTAATCTTTGACAAAACGCGGCAAACACTAAAGCTATCAAACATTCGCCGCCGCTTCATGATTCGCTAGCGTTGTTTCGTATTGCACCAATCATAAAGATGTAATCCTAATAAATAATAGCCGCTGATCCTCATTGGTCGAGCGGCACAAACAAAGTTACCTTCTAACGCCGCCCCATAAAAATACAACGGAAAGGACCGATTTCGTTTCGGAAATTTCGTTTTAGGTTATTTCTGAATATGAATTCTAAGACGTCAAGTTGGATAAAATTGAAACTGATCAAGGCAAGGCCAAGTCGGGTACGTTAAGGCATAGATTAAAAGTACCGTTCGCGGAGATTTTTTTGTTTACCGATTCCCGAACATGCAAAAAAAACTTAAACCTATGTTTTTATTATGGTTTTAATGCATTGAAATCTGTCCAGGCAATAAGAAGTAATGGTGGAATAAATAAATACATACATACATACGTAAACCCTGAAATACTCCTTTTTGGGCAGTCGTGTAAAAATGTGGAAATACCTTTTTTTTACGAGTGAGTTCCGGAACGGAACCGACCGAGTCCAAAGATCCGTTCAGTATGAAATTCCAGTATTTGAGACTCGAAATCAAGCCCTTGTAAAATGTTCGGCGTTTTCAAAGACAGAGCGCCTAGGCCACAAAACAGATAAATACAGAAGTTAATCTCATGTATGTACTTTTCATACCTTTCATACCGGACGGCGCAGGAAGTTTATGGGAGGAAAATTGATTGATTTAAAAAAAATAAGTGTACAAGATATCGACATAATTTTTTCGCAGTTACTATTATAACTGAATAAAGCTTTTTTGAAGACAAAACAAATGCGATTAGTTTACATTAACATCTTTCTCATTAGATTATTGAACACAAGGCTAACACAGCTTATACTACAATAAATATCTAATTTTAAATTGTAAAAATATGACAAGGCCACAAAGTCATGTTCGCTTGTTCGGCGCAGGGCCGGGGGCCGGGGCGCTTACCTACCTACCTAACTATTTTGTGTTACGTGAAAATTAACCATCGAAATACAAGCAAATACCTACTTACCTCTCAGAAACAACTGGTAGCTTAAAAAACGACAATTCACCGTTTAATGTTGAATTTAAACAACCGTCCACCGAACAGTTATCATAACCTTTTTTCGTTGCTCCATTTTTGCACAAAAATGTTCACAGACGCGTGTCTCAAGCGGATGGCACTCGCGCTCGCATCCCAACTGTGCCCAGATATCGTGTCCGTGAGCGGTGTCTATGTGTGCGTTGCTCGAGCGCACTTTGTATGTAGATTGATTCCTGTACTTATCTGTTTTGTGCCTAGGCACAAAGTAGCTCGGTCAGTGACCCGTACTACCTCGACTAGGCCACAGTTTGTTAGGATTGTCCAAAATAATTCAAATAAATAATTTTTAAACTTTGTATGGAAAATATAATAGTGTTTTTTTGGTTGTATATTCTGCCCGATGATTCATGACTAGATACCCATACACACCTTTCAGTATTACTACACATTAATGTTATTCCCTGTATATATATATATATATATATATATATATATATATATATATATATATATATATATATATATATATATATATATATATATATATATATATATATATATACTATATACTATTATATATATATATATAATAGTATATAGTATATATATATATATATATATATATATATATACTTTTATATATATAATAACATATCTCTATTATATATATGATATAAGTAGGCATAGAGCATAGCATAGCGTAGCAGTAAGGAAGTTTTAGTCTTAAAGTTCTGTTACATTTAAACTTTGGCAAACCCCTAGCCCTTCAAAAGCAATTCACCAAGTCTTCGCTTTGGTTTCGAATTCAATTTTTCTTATTAGAGCTGGCACTGCGAAGACAAACATACAAGTGTAAGTCACTCGCGCTCGCGGTCAGCCTTTATAAAGTGGACTTTTATAGAGGAGCCGCGAAACACGACTCCGCGCCGCCGCCGGTAAAGTGCACAGAGATGGTTGACGACTGGAATAGCCTATAATAATAATAATAACAATAAAAAATATTTTTAGACCGAGATTCATATGTGTTAGTACAAATTAGAACTTAGGTACATACTACGTTAGTCAAATTACACTGTTTCATTTTATATTATATCAAAATTAAAAATTAAAATCCAATTTAAAAATCAAAATTAAAATACAAAATTACAATCCAAAATAAAAATAAGATGCAAAATAAAAAATAAAATTAAAATTCAAAGTTAAAATTAATTATCAAAACAGTTAAAGTGATTTAATTATCTGCAGCACAATGGATTTATCAGAAAAGGTGCGATCTCATCTGAGATAACCTTTTGTCGTTTTTTTTGTTTTCTCTCTTTCATTGTCATACGTACCACTCTGGCTGACTAAACTTAACTTCTTGATAAATAAATAGTATATGTAACTGTATATGTAAATTTTAACCGACTTAAAAAAAGGAGGAGGTTCTCTATTCGGATGACTTTTTATTTTTATTTTTTTAAATTTTTGTTACCTCAGAACTCCGTCATTTATGAACCGATTTAGAAAATTCTTTTTGCGTTGGGCTCAGTATAGCTACGTAGTAGTCCCATATAAATTTCATCGATATGTGACCTTGGACTTCGAAGATACATTGAAGTCGGTTTTGTTTTTTTCTAAAAATGAATTATTATGTACCCATGTGTAACAATATTATTAATTATTTCTATGTAAATACCTACATTTAATTTGCAACTACTCGTCATGAAAAAGGGCACAACTGAAAATCAGGGCGCTGTCATGCCGCTTTATGCTGAGTTGTGAACTTTTATGAACATCTAATTTCATTTAACTGTACCTATTACCTCTGTGTTTAGTATAAGATGGTTTAATAATAAACTTATTTTCTTTCTTTCTTTCTTTCCATTAGTGAACTTCTTGGCGACCGTGCTGTATCTTTGTACAAAAGCAGTGTCTAGAAGATATCGTTTATTAGCGTTAAGACCGTCCATTGTACTATTAATTTTTAAGTTCTATATTTTTATTTGTTTTGGCTATGTTATTGGTGTACAATAAAGTGTTATCAATCAATCAATCAAATTCCATCCCACTAATATTATAGATGCGAAAATTTGTAGGGATGGATGGATGGATGTTTGTTACTCAATCACGCAAAAACTACTGAACGGATTTTGATAATATTTAGTATGTAGGTTCTTTAGGGCCTGGAAAAGGACATAGAAGATAATGACCGGGAAAAACGTAGCACTTTTCCGGAAAACCGCGGGCAATAACGCAAGGAGCAGCAAGTAAATAAAAGTAATAAAAAAGTGCATCTCAAAAGTTATACTAAGAAGGTAGTTCAATCAGAAATCGGTTATATAAAAACACTAAATTCTTATAATATTCTCTACCATTGAGAGTTGAGGATCTACAATACAATATAAAAAAGTTTTATTGCACACCATAACAAAGAATAACTGTGTACAGGAATTGGCTTACAAACTATTACTGTACAATAGGCGCACTTATCGCTAAAAGCGATCTCTTCCAGTCAACCTTTGGATGGAAAGAACTAACGGAGTGAGAGAAGTCGGCGGTGCAAATAAGTCAAAAATAAAAATTGCTAAAAAATAAATAAAAATATTAATCCTAATGATAATATTACATACACTTACATATATATATATATATATACCTAAGATCATATATACTTACATAAATATATATCTACACTATTCTCCACTGATAAATGATGACAGTTTGTAATAAATTGCGCAAAGCCTACTGCAGGGAACTGCGCATAACCTTTATGGTCTTTAGCCTCAGATAAAAGTCTTTAGCGCTTTTTGCGAAACGCAAAACACAGTAAGTAATAAATAACCTGGCGTTAGATAATTCTTGAAATCCATTTCCATTCCTACCAGTTAACACATACCTTTAAAGTAAGGCTACGTTTTACGTCCAACTTATACTACGCCACACTAGACTTCTCTATCTGTTTTAGTAATATATATATCCCACATCTGTAGATAAGTGGACATTGTAGGTATAGTATAACCGTAGGAATATTTAGTTTTCTTTGGTATATGTGTCCATTAACACTTTTTTTACTGTCTCTATTAAGGCAAAGACACTTTATTTTTGTGATGTAAAAAGATGATTTAAATGATGTAAACAGACTTACTAAAAAAAATATATTTTTTTTTTACGCTTAGTAGATCTATGTTTGGCCACTATCTCGCCTGATGTGAAGCGATGATGTGGCCTAAGATGGAGCACATAGATCTGAGAGACGGCAGTTGAGCGGCTGCTCAGACCCGTCTCCCCAATGGTTCACCGAACATCATCCCGAAACACGACTAGGTCGCTTGACGGCATGGCTTTGTTCGGTGAGTGGGTTTTCTTCGTACATCTTATTTCCTAGATACAGGAATTCCTAGATAGGGGAACCTTGTCTACCTATAGATAAATGTAATGTTTAGGCATTATTTAGTGCTTTTGGTGTTACCTATACCTCAACCCCTTCCCCTCCCTGGAATGGCAGCCATTTTAGGTATATCCATGTCTTTTCCAGTATCTAGTATCTCAGTCATCATTCCCCGGAGATTGAATCGCGGCGCGAAGTCGACGCCGGATTTATGAGGATTCCCACCGACGCCGCACTCCTCTGATTGCTAGTTTATTTTGTGTCAAAGTGCGTGAGTCAAAGAACTGCGGTTATTAATGGGTATCGCTTTCAATTTCTTAAGATTTTCGGAGGAAGGAAAGGAAAAAGTTTACGTTTGGAATTACACTTTTAGGAAGCTTTAGACTGGTCTGTGATAATAATAATTATAATAATAATAAATACGCCCAACGATCACATCCATAGATCCTGGCCCCTAACTAGGATTCCCTGTATCTAGGGAACCATGAAGTATGAGGACCATGGTCCCACAACACCCAGACACGAAACAAATGCTTGCGCTTTTTTTTTCTTATAGACACAAACATTTGTCCCGTCGCGGGAATCGAACCCGCTACCTGAACGGTGTATGAGATTTGAGCCAACCTGCCCAACCACTACACCAAAGTGGCTGTCAAATCAAATTAGGAATACCTAAATAACGCTCAACTATCATTAACATGTCCAGACGAATACATAGTCCTGATATTTGATAAAGCACAGATAGCTATGCTAAGGAATAACGAACGAGACAAATCATGACGAACGAGACGAACCACAGAACCACAGAAGATGTCAAGGTCTCCGTAAAGAAGTTTTTTTTTACATTGACATTCTATTATAATATTGTATATTAATTGATTTGATTATTTTTATACTTAAATAGCGCGGCGTTGACCAAATTAAATTAGGTATACTTTTTTATTAAGCTATTGCATAGCTTCTATCGCGGGCCTTGAGCGTGGAGACCTAATCCAGAAATTTCGTAACGAAAATAACCTAACACCCCCCACTCCGACCGGCACGGCGGTGATACTTTTTAGTTTTGCCATCTATCGATAAATAGCAGAACTTTTAATGACTTTTTGAAATATCACGCTTGTCTCTTTAGTTCAGCAACTCGGCTCTAGGTGTCATGCCTGGGTGTATGCCACACGTCTATTTTTCTATTACTCTTTATAGGCTTGCGTTTGACCACTATTTCACCTGACGGTAAGCGACGATCTGGTCCGATGTAACACGCTTACCTAGAAGATACCTGTTCACTCTCGATTTGAAGACCCCCAGGTTGTAGTTGTCAGGAAACACAGACGTTGGCAATGCGTTCCACTCCTTGGCTGTTCGTAGGATGAACGTGGCACCAAAACGCTTTGTTCGTACAGGAGGGATGTCTACCATATATGGATGTCGCATAGCCGTGCGTCTGGTTGTTGGATATTATAACAAAAATTAAAATTAAAATAAATTAGAATATTAATATTAAATGAATAGGTTTAATTATATTTGCATGCTTACATAGCTGAAAATAGTGGTAGTTAATTTATTGTAACAGCAATGTGTATTTGCAAAACCTATTTTCGCAATAAACGTTTGATTGATTTATTGATTGAAAGGATTTAGGAGACCATTGCACGGCAGTAAAACGCAGAGGTAGGTATACCTAAAAGTTGGTTTTACCATGTCCTATACATTTTTTTATTGCCTGATAGGCCAGCATTTGACCGCAGTCTTACCTGATGGAAAGTGACGACACGGTCGACGATGGATCATGCTTGCCTAGATGATACAGATTTACTCGGTACTTGAAGACTCCTAAATTATAGGAATCGGGAAACAGAGACGCTGGTAATATGTTCCATTCATTTACATGTATTTAAGGGTTCCGACTGAAAATCAGTGCTAAGGTACGTACTTAAGATACCTTAGCGTATGCTGAGTCGGAACCTTTTCCTGACATCGCGCAACATTTCACTGTATTGTTTTTATTGTTTTTGTTTTGTCTTTATTTAAGTATGCTCGAGAGCAATGAATCCGGGTCACTTAAAGAATCCTAAAAATCTCGGAAACTAAAAATGCTAGGTTAATGCAATAAATTGTATTTAATAGACAATGTAATACTCCTTAAATGAAGGTATTAAAACTTCTTAGTTATTGTAAAGTTATATCATAAAAAAATCAAATTTGAAAAAGGGCCACTTTCGAAGATGGAACTACGAAATTACAGCATTTGGTTTTGCTTTTGTTTGTAATCTGTCATTTATGTGGGTACATAAACCATGTTGATAGTGCTCTATATTCATTATTCAAGCTGAAATTATGTCGCTTACGCCTGAAGAATGCACCAGAATACTTACAATGCTGGAAACCGGCCGGAGTCAGCGCGATACAGCCAGGACTGTCGGTGTGTCGCTGTCAACAGTACAAAGAGTTCTCCGACGTTACGAAGAAACTGGTTCTAACCTACGCAGACCAGGAACGGGCAGAACCAGGTGTACCACAGCACGAGAAGACCGATACTTGGTGAACACCATGCTTCGAAATCGCTTTCTCACAGGAACTGAACTCACCAATCAGTTTCGACGCCTCGGAGGAAGTAACCCAAGTGCATGGACAGTAAGACGTCGGCTTGCTGAATCTAACTTAAAACCCCTTAGACCTGCAAACGGCCCTAAACTGGAGCGTGGGCATCGTATTTCGAGACTAAGATATGCCCAGAGCCACGTAAATTGGAGTATTGAAGATTGGTCAAAAGTTATGTTCTCCGACGAATCAAAATTTATGCTCTACAAGCACGATGGAAGACACAGAGTGTATCGAAGACCAGGGGAAAGATTCAAGCAAGCATGCATCGAAGAAAAAGTAGCCTACGGTGGTGGGTCTGTACTTGTGTGGGCCGGAATTTCTTCTGAAAGTCGCACAGAGCTGGTGATCATAGAAAACGGCTCTTTAACTAGCGTAAGATATGTGGAAGAAATCCTCAATGATCACGTTGGTCCATTTATGGTCAATTTAGGTGAGGATGCTATATTTATGCATGACAATGCCCGACCTCATACAGGTAGGATTGTGAATGACTACCTTCAAGAGATGAACATTACTCGTATGGAGTGGCCAGCGCGCAGCCCGGATATCAACCCGATCGAGCATGCTTGGGACGAGCTAGGCAGATGCGTAAAACAACGAAACCCTCCCCCAATCACGCTTCGTGAGCTCAAAATTGCTCTCACAGAGGAATGGGAGAATATTCCCCAAAATCGTATAAGGAACTTAGTGTACAGCATGCCAAACCGCGTAAACGCAGTAATGGAAGCACGAGGAGGCAATACGAAGTATTAAAATTCAAGAAAATCGTAATAAAGTTCAAAAATTTCATGTTTCCTATTTTTGTTTTAAGGAGAGATCAGCAGTTTTTTTCTTTATGTAATTTTGTGTTAATAAAATGTATGGTGACTCATATTTTTTTTACTTTCATTTAAGGAGTATTACATTGTCTATTAAATACAATTTATTGCATTAACCTATCATTTTTAGTTTCCGAGATTTTTAACATTCTTTAAGTGACCCGGATTCATTGCTCTCGAGTGTATATATTCAGTGTAATGTTGTGTGATGTCCGGAATAAATGTATTTTCTTTCTTTTTTTCTTTTAAAATTACTCTTTAGATTTGAATAGTTACTACTATGACGAAAAGTGCGTAGAAAACATAACAGTACTACGTAGTAGCAATACGTAGGAGTAATACTCGTAGTTAGTTTTCTTTGGTAGTAGGTAAGTACAGTCATTTAATTTTATTATTTGGATGCGGATCATAAAATTAGTTTGTTTTTAAAAACGATAGTTTTTTTTATGTAACTGAATGACGAGACGAGCTGGTCGTTTACCTGATGGTAAGCAATACGCCAGCCCATAACAATAACAGTACCACCCAGAACTTTGATTTGCAAAATCCTGCGCGGCGCTGCTCCGCGCTCGTCACCCTGAGACGATCAGTTATTGAGTCTCATAATGCCCAGTAATTTCGCTGGCTACAATGCCCTTTAAACCGGAACACAGTAACGCTTCCGCACTACTGCTTGGCGGCTGAATAACTGGCAAAGCGATGGTACCCACCCAGACGGCCTCTCGCATACGAGAAACCTACCACCAGTAAGTAGTAGTAGTGATTTGATAAATATTAGGTACTCATACCTTGAGGACAAGTTAAACAGATTAGAATAGAATATAGAATAATTTATTCACCATAATAACTAAGTTTGCTATTCTAGGCAAGTCTTAATTACAATAGTTTCTTATGTTATTAATATACATGGAATAAAAAAATTAAAAATTAAAATTACGTAATTATCAACTTCAAGAGTAGAATAGAATAGATTTTTTTGATTGGCTCTATAATATTGTTTGTCACACTAGGCAAGTCAAATTTAGACAATAAAACGTTTCACCAACGACCAAAGTCGTTCAAATGAATCTAACCACGAGCTGAGCCATAAAAGATGCAGTTTATAGGGCATCGCAGCAGATTTAGTATAGAGTTGCCAATCTCCGCTCATAGATGGCGTTGGTAGACACGGTCGTAAATAGTTTTACGGCAGTCGTGCTCTGACCGTCGGTTGATGCACACGGCTGGAAATGCAATGAAACTTCCGGACTATCTTCAGTTTATTTACAAACCCTGTCAATGTCGAAGTTCTCGAACGTTTCAAATTAATAATTACGTACCTAAAACTCATTGTCATATATTAGACGAAGTACAGAGACGAGCAATAGTAGGTGAATAAAAGAAGAAATCGCTCTAAGCGATAAGACCGCCCATTGTACGTCAAAACTACGATTTATTTTGTGTATATTTTATTTTTTATAATTGTGTATATGTAATTTGGTGTGCAATAAAGTGTTATTGTATTGTATTGCATTGTATTGTATTGTATTGTGAATAATATTAAGCTCTGCGTCCTTAGCAGTGGCAATGCCACCTCTTTTTTTGATTTTACTCATTTACCTGCAGTTCCCCAAACCTCAAAGAAATACCTATTGTAATGGCCCGGTAGTGGCAGACGGCTCGGTGGCCCAGTGGCGTCGATGGCATCAGCACGATATTCCGAAGACACAAGTTCGATCCCTGCCTGAGAAATTTCGTTTTTGAATAGGTTTGAATAGGAAGAAGGCTTTTTGGAATTTTGAATAGGTAGGGATATAAAATCTAATATATACAGGATGTTTCTCACAGAGACAGCTGTACGAAGCCTTCTCACGGGCGACGTGATCCCAAAGGCTTTACGTGTTTGCTTCCTGTACAGGGTATTTTTTAAATAACATGTGTTGTACACCATCTACAAAAAACGTCTCTACATCAGCGTTAAACTTGGACTGTCCACACGAACGAAGTCGCGGGCAACAGCTAGTCTAAAATATATGAGTTGTTATTGCTTTCACAACAATGACCAAAGTGTAAAAAAATTACAAAAAAAAAGTATATGTACCATATTGACCCATTGGGTGTTCAACAAATCAATTTCAATTAGAGTCAAACTACGAACAATTAACTCACACGAAAGTCACCGTGTGCGAGTAACTTGGTTGTCAAACAAGCTCAGCTAATAAAGTGGCACCACGTGTTCTCTTTACGAGCCGCCATTGGTCGAAATTGAATGTGGAATGCGCACGGAATGCAAACTGACTGGGATGCACCTGGATAATGCGGGAATTCACTCGAATGTAACTTTTTACTTCGAGAAATCGAATCACGGGGGTAATTTCTATTTTTTTTTTGTGAATGATAATGCTTCTCATAGAATTGAGTGCGTAGGCTAATGTGATATTTGTGTTTAAAACGATAAAAAAATGATATTGCTCGGGCAGGGATTGAGGGGTCATCTGTCGTCATTGTGAACATTGACGACAGATGACGTAGGATCGTCCTCGTAAAACGATATAAGGTTAGTTGCTCGAGCAGTTGGTTCGATGACCTTGTGGTTAAGGGGTCTGGCCAGTATTCCTCGGAAAGGCAGGGTTGATTCCTGCCCGAGCAATATAATTTCTCTTCTTCGTTATTATTTAACATCTTAAGATTTTCGTCAGGCAAACGCTAACGCATTCAATAACAAAAATAAATGTAGGTATTTAGAGATTTTTTTTTATGAAGAGGCCTTGCCCTGTATTATTAACTAAACTACTAAAATATACATTAAGCATTTATTATTTCACGAGACCTGCCGGGACCAGAAGTAGTGGTAATGTAGAATCCATTTTCAGTTTCCTATAAGCCAATATGTGTATATCAGCTCACTTTAAAAGTAATCAGCTCTATTACCTTTTCTATTGTGATTCAGTAACAACTTCTTGTTCCGAGTTTTCGTTTTATTTTTGTAGATATTGGAAATTGCTCGTATAATAATGTACGTTTTGGCATTAAGACGGAAGCAGCTGCGGCCCGGCCACATTAGCCGCAGAACTGATAACTCCAGCGTTTTTCAGGAGACGTGTTCAAGGGATTCAGTTCATGAATCAATCAGTAACTTCATGGATGATTACTTGGTAGGTCTCTCATTTGCGGGAGGCCGTCTGGGTAGCAACGGCAGATGCCGCTTGAAAGTTATCCATACGTTATCCATATCCATGATGCATAGCGTGCGGACGCTGGGCGACTGAGCTCTTCGCGAGAATCACGTACGTTTGACTTCGGTCAACTTCGACGTGTTGTTCGTCGAAGCCACTTCGCGAGTAGTGTAGTGTAATGCTGATCCCGTTTAAGCCTCTAAGCCTGTGTCCTACCAATGTCCACGCCCAAATATCCCAAATCTAATCCGGCGCGCCTGCCTCGTAACGGTTTAGTTCGTTCATAAAAATATAAAGGCTATTGTATGCGAGACACGCTTTTATTTCACACATTATAAAAAGAGGTTGCCACTTCGATTAGAGTGCAAGCTTTTTGGCTTAAGTTTAACTAACCACCAGATGTACTAAAATGTCACGGCAAAAAAAACCGCTTTATTTTGCCAAAAACAGTAAATGATAATATAACCAAACAAAATTCAACAAATAAAAAAATTAAATCACTATAAAAATAGTAGGTAAATGATCACTAAAAATAGTAAATGTTCACCAAACCTAGGCTCCACCAGAAATCTCGCTCGTCACCCCCTCATGTCGCTTCCCCTGCTTGATCTTCGCTTCGCTCGCCACCTCTCCCCTTCGCTCCACTCGGCCTCCTAGGCTCTCTTCATTCAGGACCTCCTTCGCGAGCTTCTGGCTCCGCGCTTTTTATATACACTCTAGGGGTAAGATCGAGTTGGACCACGGAAAATTGAGGTGCGGAAATTCGATTTGATGGTCATTTACTAAATTCGGTGGTCATTTACGAAAATAGATCTGCCTATACAATTTTTGGATAGAAGTGTATGAGATCTCAAAGATTATTTTGATGGTCATAATATTTTTATTGGTGTTTAATAGCTGCGCTCCGCGGTTCCATCCGCGTTTAACCAGGATAAAAGTTGCATATGCCCTAAGTATCAAACATCCCTCTATCCGTCCTCACAATTTTTCACAATTATAATGTTAGTTATAATTGTGAAAAATTGTGAGGACGGATAGAGTAATGTTAGTGAGCGAGTGTGGCTCAGTTGGGAGCTCGTGCGACTTTCGATCCGACGCACCCGAGTTCGAATCCCGCTGGCCCCGCACCACTGACTTTCTTAAGCTATGTGCGGATTTAACACTCGCTCTAGAAACGGTGAAGGAAAACATCGTGAGGAAACCGGCATGTCCAAGAATTTTTCACAAAAAGTCAAGGACATGTGACATTCACCAACCCGCACTGGGCCAGCGTGGTGGATTATGGCCCATTCTCTCTCTATGAGAGAAGGCCCGTGTCCCAGCAGTGGGAACGTGATGGGCTGATGATGATGATGATGATAATGTTAGTACAAATATTTATAGGAATTTAATATTGTAAGAATAGGTTATAGGAAGACAACTGTTATCTACCGTTTTAATCAAGGTTGTACTGCCCTAATCGAGGTGACAACCGTACTCAAGAGTCGTTCGCCGCTGGGCGTGTCGAGTTTACTATCGGACGGCGATATCAGTTTATAGTTGTTTTATTGATGAGAGGTGACGTACGACTAAAATTATTGTAAAGCTTGTGGAGTAATGGTATCCATAATGTATAGATTGTACTCCATGATATGGATTTACTGGTAGGTTTGTCGTCTGCGAGAGGCCGTCTGGGTGGGTACCACCGCTTTGCCAGTTATTCAGCCGCCAAGCTGTAGTGCGCAAGCTTTACTGTGTTCCGGTTTGAAGGGCATTGTAGCCAGCGAAATTACTGGGTATATGATACTTAATATCTAATGTCTCGGGGTGATGAGCGCAATGCAGTCCTGCGCAGTGCTTTATGGTATTATTAGTTCTGGGTGGCCCTGCAATTGTTATGGGCAGGCGTGGCGCTTACCATCAGGCGAACGACTTGCTTGTCTCACCACTCGGTAACATTAAAAAAAAAATTGCAGCACATATAAATGAGAGGTGTTGAATAAATATTTTACTTCGGTTTGGGGCCAAAGGACAACTCCTGCATAGCCTATTACGCATATCAGATTATTATTTATTTATCAAACATAAAAAATTTAAGTATACTCACATTTTTTTAATATCCATACCGTTTTCCATGGCATACGTACACGACATACCTCTATTTATGAAAACAAAACTTTACAATACCGGAATACCGAATTGCAAAATAGAAAAAAGAAGTTTTCCGATACGGTGATGCCTGCCGGCCTATTACACGGCGCCTGTTTGTCCGTTGGTTGGTTATGTTTGTGGAGCACTCGCAACTGTGACTGAGATACTATCCTGAGTTTTCATGGTTTACCCGAAGGATATAAGAGTAGGTTTATTTCAAGTTTGTAACTAACGTTGGAAGACATAGTTTATGATAATAAAACGGGACTTAATCGCCTAAAAACATTAATTTTATTTACCTCGACGTTTCGACCAAGTTGCATTGGCCGTGGTCACGAGAAGACTGGAGAATGTGGGTATCAGCGTCTAGAAAGGCGGGCGTTGTTACCAACTACCCGCACTTGGTCTTGTAAAAACATAGGGTTGTCATCACGGCACACTACACTGACGGTACTGACGGTACATTCGAAGCACTAATGTGCGATGAACTAGTTCGAAGGGTCGATGCTTTGAAGAGTTACTCTGCGAAAGAATGTCTATTCGATGAACGTTAGAGCGAAAGAATGATGGTGCTACGTTACATACTACCAATCCATAGAATCGTATAATATACACATTTTCGCATTTCGGAGTTTTTAGGCCGCCCAAAGGCCTCCGACATGGTCTAACGATTGTTGTCGTAAGACAACAACAGTGCAACAGTGTTGCAATGCCACCCAGAACTTATAATACCATAAAAAGCACTGCGCAGGACTGCATTGCGCTCATCACCCCGACACATTAGATATTACGTCTGATATACCCAGTAATTTCGCTGGCTACAATGCCCTTCAAACCGGAACACAGTAAAGCTTGCGCACTACAGCTTGGAGGTTGTCGTAAAAATAAATTGTTATCATAAAATAAATTGTTGTCGTTAGACAACAATCACACATTATAAATAACACAATAATCACGCTTTTTACAAACTTTTATATATCTTGCCATGTTTATTATTTGGGTCAAATTTTGTAAGTTAAATCAGAACCACTTCCCCTTATCCTACGAAGTTGAAATGTGGCACACTTGTCAAAGTTCAATGACAATGCAATATGATGGTGGCAGCCAGCTGATCTGATGATGGAGACGAAAGGCGGGATCACCTTGACGGGTAATCGTAAACTACTAGTGTTTGGGCTCATTTTAATCTGCTCGCGGTTCCAATTACGAATTTGATAAAAGCTTGTCTTGAAAAATATATCTCTCAACAAAGTCTTGGCGCTTACCATCAAGCGAACGACTAGCTCGTCATCATCAGTCCATCGTGTTCCCACTGCTGGGACACGGGCCTTCTCTCATAGAGAGAGATTGGGCCATAATCCACCACGCTGGCCCAGTGCGGGTTGGTGGATGTCACATGTCCTCGACTTTTTGTGAAAAATTCTTGGACATGCCGGTTTCCTCCCGATGCTTTCCTTCACCATTTTTAGAGCGAGTGTTAAATCTGCACTTAACCAGAAAGTCAGTGATGCGAGGCCAGCGGGATTCGAACTCGGGTGCGTCGGATCGAAAGTCGCACATGCTCCCACTGAGCCACACTCGCTCTCTGAGCCACACTCGCTCTAAATAGATAATGATGGTCATCAACGATGGTAGTTTCCGTCAACAATACAGAAAGAAGACCATCATCATCAAGACGTACGTACAATGTCTCTTATAATTTGTGATGCGAACCGTGAATCTGTATTAAGCCGGATTCATAAAACACTTACGTGCCGTGTCGTGATGCGCTCTGACGTCAGAGCGAACTTGCACATTTTTGTGTCATGTCAGGATACTCTCTGATGCTATTTTTTTTTTCTTCATGTAACTTCATGACGAGCCGAGCTGGTCGTTTGCCTGATAGTAAGCACACCGCTAGCTCATTAAAATAACAGCACTACCCAGAACTTTGTTTTGCAAAATCCTGCGCGGCGCTGCACTGCGCTCGTCACCCTGAGACAATTAGCTGTTGAGTCTCATAATGCCCAGTAATTTCGCTGGCTACAATGCCCTCCAAACCGGAACACAGTAATGCTCGCGCACTACTGCTTGGCGGCTGAATAACTGGCAAAGCGGTGGTACCCACCCAGAAGGCCTCTCGCATACGAGAAACCTACCACCAGTATTTTGAATCATTACAGTCGTAGCTGTTAAAGTGATCAGATCAAAATGATGTACTTTGATCGCACTTATTGAAGAACCAATCTCTTTAGTGTGCAAGCCTTTATCTTTAGGTACTATTATAAAAATGGAATTAAGCCTATTCTGTACATTGAAGATATTTTTGAAAAATCAACTGGGGTTTATTATTTAAAGCGAACGAACGAAAGAAAACGAATAGAATAGAAAAACTCTTTATTGTATACCAAATTATAGAAATAGACAATAACACAGTCCTTAACTATGGTAGTACAATGGTCTTATCGCTTGAAGCGATCTCTTCCAGACAACCTTTGGATGGACAGTATCGGAAGAAGAAGTAGACGGCGGTGTACAACAAAATTTGTTAATTGCAACTAAATACCTATTTAATCATACATACATGCTAATACGAATCTACGGTTATTAGAATTTTTGTCTGTTTGTTCATTTGTTTGTTATCAAACTCGGAAACTGCTGAACAGATTTGTTTGTGGTTTTTAGGGTTTGGTAGCATTAGTCCCAATTTAGATTATAGGGTATGTTACTTCGATCATATATACTATGATCGAAGGTATGTTACATCAAAATTGGTAAGGTGACTACGAAGATACGGCTTGACCTCTTCGTAGTACGCGCTCCCATATACTGGGGAGGTCTTGCTAAAATGTTTTAGAAAACAAAAACCGACTTCAATATATCTTTGAAGTCCCAGGTCAAATATCGATGAAATTTATATGGGATCACTTCATAGCTATACTGAACCCAACGCAAAAAAAATCCAAATCGGTTCATATATAACGGAGTCCTGAGGTAAAAAACATAAAAAAAATTCAATCGAATAGAGAACCTTCTCCTTTTTGAAGTCGGTTAAAAAGACGACTATTGGCTTCTGTCGTCTATGCGGACGAAGTCGCGAGAAAAAGCTAGTACAAAATATATGAAACCGAAAGACTTCTGATATACCTACTGAAGCATCATGATACGACACGTGTTAATAGTGTACGCCGCGCCGGCTGTTTGTCCGTGTTCCATCCGACCGTGTTTGTAAAGCTCTTAGGAACTGCGGCTACAGTGCGCCTATCGTTGGAGTCACAACTGTCGAAATTTTAGTTAATAAAATTTTAGCTGTAGTAAATGAGAAGTCTCTCTAGTATGAAACTGTCTTTACTTGTGTTGTCTTGTGTCATGTTCAGAAAACAAAGAATCACAAAATTGAAAGAAATAAAGATTTATCAAGCCTGCTCATGTGTTAAGTAAAGAGGAGTAGTGTCGAAGTTTATGTGGCTGTAATAAATGAGAAGTCTGTCTAGTATGAAAGTATTTTCACTTGTGTTGTCTTGTCGTGTTCAGAAAACCCAAGAATCACCCCAGATAGCAATGTAAACTTGTTTGAGACTTGCAGCAAGTTTGAAGTACCAAACGTGCAAACTTGCACCAAGTTTGCCATGGCAAGTGTGTAAACTTGCTGCAAGTTTAAGGCAAACTTTCTAATTACCACGCAACTAACTTGCATAATGTTTGTCACGACAAAGATGCCACAAGTTTCTCACAGCAAAGAACCTGCAATGTAAAAAAAATGTTTTACTCGGTTACGGTTTACCATTGACGATACCCAGGTAGCAAATCTACGTCATAATGACGTCGATTTACAGGTGTTTTCAAACGTAGGTGATTTTAATTTATTTCAATGACAGGAATAATAGGAAATGCCTTTTAAAATGATAATGAATGATGTCATAGTTTTAAATTTCATAAAAATGTACACAACATAATTCGCATAATTTATGTAACCACCATTTTCGTGTCATAATCATCTATACATTTTCAATAAAATAATGTAAACAACACTAACATAACGTAACAAGTCAGATATTTTTTTTTATAATTATCTAATTGTTGTTTACATTCATTTCTTTATGATCAAATTTCTTATCACATTACATATTGTTATTTATACTTATTTGTAATGTGTAGATTTGAATAAAAATTTGATACTTTTTATACTGAAAAAATTACTACCGGGCGCTTAATTTGCATATTTTGTCCGTACTTAGCAGCTTATTATTTATCAACATATAACTATCGCTATAAGCGATAAGACCGCCCATTGTAACACTTTAGGTTTAAGTATTGTTTTGTAATTATTTTATGTTGTTGTGTGACAATAAAGCGTTATCTAATCTAATCTAAACTATTTTAAATTACGGAAATAGGAATAGATAACTTAAAAATACATTCTCTTGGAAACCTGCATATCATTTTAAAATTCGCTAAACCTTTTTGAACATCTGTACAAATATCATCGATTTACGATACAATGAGAGCAGTCAGTGGGTCGCCACTCGCCACTAAAGCAGGGGCTAGAGTTGACCCCGGGGCACGAGCGATCCACAAATATTGACTGCTCACTTCGAAGCAAACTTTATATCTGCTTGCTTCTGAGTTTAGGCCTGCCTGTTTTCAGAAACAGATTTATAAAACTTTTCAGATGGTGGCGTTGAAAATAACAAATTATTGTGTAATTTATGTAATAATATAAAGGTGATTTTTTAAGTGAACATGGATGAATAGCGAAAAGTGCACAAAAACGCCTCTGCGCGATTTTATTAAAACTAAAACTGCGTTATTGGATTTTTGAAAAACCTATTTTTCTAGCCGGGAAAAGAAATCGTTGATTTTGAAAAAACACACCTTGTGATTATTATTGCAACAGCCGATAAGGTAATTAAGTAATTAAGAACTCATGCGTCAAGAAATCGTAAGATAATAATGTAATATTTTTTTTTTAGTAAATAAATACGCCTAACGATCACATACATCTCACATATAAATCCGGAACTACGAGGACACTGGTCCTACAACACCCAGACACGAAACAAATGCTTGCGTTTTTTTGTGCACAATCAATTGTCCCGTCGGCGTCGGGGGAATCGAACCCGCAACCTCAGAAGTGTATGAGATTTCAGCAAACCTGCCCAACTATTACACCAAAGAGGCTGACATGAATATATTCCCATTTGAAAGGCACAATACAATACAATATAATAAACTTGATTGCACACCAAATTACATAATAATATACACAATTATAAATATAGGCACGTCTGTTATAAAAGTATATTTTAATTATTAAAGTCAAAGTCAAAGTCAAAATCTCTTTATTCATGTTTGGCATCACAAACGCACTTATGAACGTCAAATTATCACAAGACTACTCAAAAAAATCTATTAAAAAAATAAAAGGGCTGCTCGCATACCAACTCGCTTATAGCTTAGTTTAGGCAATTATTATTACTTAACTTACTTCAGCCTTGTAAGAGCGTAATATTTTATGGAATTCTCATCATAACATGCGAACTCCTTGAACTTTTGAGCGAGTGTGGATCAGCGGGAACTCGTGCGCCTTTCGATCCGACGCACCTGGGTTTGAATCCCGACTCGGCCCTGCACCAATGACTTCTAGTTAAGTGCAGATTTTGCACGCTCGCTCTAAAACGGTGAAGGAAAACATCGTGATGAAACCCGCTTTCGCGCTTTGGAGTGGTAGACTCTGGCCGTGGTTGTAATACCACCCACCGAACAAAGCCATGCCGTCAAGCGACCTAGTCGTGTTTCGGGATGATGTTTGGTGAACCATCGGGGAGATGGGTCTGAGCAGCCGCTCAACTGCCGCCTCTCTCTAGATCTATGTGCTCCATCTTAGGCCACATCATCGCTTCACATCAGGCGAGATAGTAGCCAAACATAGATCTATAAAGAGTAAAAAAAAAAGCCGGTAAGCTTCGAGTATTCCTTTTCCGTTGGCAAAAAGAAGTGCCGCGGGGCAAGAGAGCGTTCTAGTTTTCAAGACACACTCTTCCAAACCAAGTACGTCCTCGACCCTCTATTATTTGCAGGCATATAATTCACCACATAATATGAGAGGGAGCCAATAGATCAGGCCCTCGGGCGAGGTACTCCCTGAATCTTAATATCCACTGGCTTTTATTACTGTATGGGGACGGATCTCAACTGGGAATTTCATATTTCTTGCCCTTTTTGTTTTTTCTGGATGATTCAGCCAGAGTGGACTGACGTGGTATGAAAATGTTTTGAATTCGAGTTAGGTAGATCATTGACTGCTTCAGTGATGTAGTGGTTGGTCGACTCATTATATAGTGGTTGCCGCGCGGATTCGACTACTGTTACGAGTAAAAATATTATCAATTCCTGAACATGCCGGTTTCCTCACGATGTTTTCCTTCACGATTTTAGAGTGAGTGAAGTAAGAAGCAGAATATCCGCTCATAATTTGAGAAAGTCAATGGTGCGAGGCTAGTGGGATTCCAACCCGGGTGCGTGGGATCGAAAGTCGCACGTGCTCCCACTGAGCCACACTCGCTCTAGAGACTGCATTAGCACCACTCATTTTTAAGTTATTTATGAAATTAGCACGCTAAATTAGCAGGCTGTAACAGTGTCACCAACTTCTGGAATACATAGAAATCAGGTAGTATCACTGTGGATTGCTGCTGCAGTCTGCATTTTCCGCCCTGCTGGGAATTTTATCTTCACAATAACCTTTTTGCCAGTGTCCATTACAGTTATATGCGCAGTACAGTTATGGTCGTAATGTTTTACAACCGCGGATAACATCTAATAACTTATTTATCGCTTACCGAATGCTCACTTACTTTATTGTCCAAGAACTGGGTATTTTCATTGCAGTTTGATATGGAAAACAGTACTGAATCTCCTGATAAACACAATGAGTCACCTAGTATACGGAAGGGTCCTAGGCCCTTCCATCACAGGACGTGCAGAAAATTGGCTAAAAGTCACTCTTAAAGTACTCCGCCAATTCGTACAAAGCGTTTTGGTTCCACGTTTATAGTGCGTACTGCTAAGGAATGGAACTCTTTGCCGTCTTCTCTGTTTTCTGTAAACTATAATTTGGGTATCTTCCAGGTTAGACGGAATAGGTATCTTCTAAATCTACGTGATCCATCTTCGGCCACAACCTCGCTTAAAATCAGGCGAGATGGTGTTCAAACGTAGATTTATCATAAAAAAATAGCATAGATAGATAGATAGATAACACATTATTGCATTTAAAAAAAAGATAATGTAATTCCAGTTGGTAATACACAATTTCCTATAAGTACGATAGGAGGTCTTATCGCTAAGCAGCGATCTCTTCCAGACAACCATAGGGTAAGGAAAACAACATTAAGACACAAGGAGGACAACAACATTGAGGATATAAGGTATTATTACAGTAATCACCAATCAATCAATTTATCAGTTCAGAGTGAACTAGTGTTAACAGGCCGTAAGGTCCAAAAGGATCCAAGCAATGGCAAACTAATACTGCTGATGAAATGTCATAAGTTCAACTACTGACGGGATTAGTATACCATCTTCAGCGCAGAGTGTATTGGCAATAAGACGGTCCAGTTCAGTATAGATTTATTTATGAAGTGTACACACACTGGGACTCATAAATATCCAATCTTAGAGATTGCGACTCGGGAACGGAGAATTAAATCTAAATGATACGGTGATGCGGATATTAAAATTTCAGATACGCAGAACATTTTTATTTTATTTCACACAACAAAAAAAAATGTATTAAAAAAACCGCGTTCACGTAAAATTTTAATTGGTGGCTGAATCCTTTTCAACTAGTTGGACTCTCATAGCGATTCCTCATAAAAAAGCACATTTGCGAGATGAAAAGCACTATAATTATGTGCTAGCCTCTAATTATTAATATAATTTTAGCAATATTTGTTAAACCGCGAAAATTAAGGTATTACTATTACCTTAATATTCGCACTCTTGCAAAGCCAGGTGAGTCAATAATAGCAAATGTAATCGAGAAGCTGCGCCCCGCGGTTTCACTCACGTGTATAAACAGTACTCTAGAGAAATGGAGAATACGTACACATTCTCTTACTTCATTTCTCTCCAGTACCCTATGTTCTATTCCAGAACACCTAACGTACCCATATTTAAGCTTTGTCATTGAGTAGCAAACATCCTTACTTCCATATATCGCATCCTCGCAAACTTTTTTTTTTTTACGCTTAATAGATCTATGTTTGGCCACTATCTCGCCTGATGTGAAGCGATGATGTGGCCTAAGTTGGAGCACATAGATCTAGAGAGAAACGGCAGTTGAGCGGCTGCTCAGACCCGTCTCCTCGATGGTTCACCGAACATCATACCGAAACACGACTAGGTCGCTTGACGGCATGGCTTTGTTCGGTGGGTGGTATTACAACCACGGCCAGAGCCTACCACTCCAAAACGCGTAAGCGGGTTTCATCACGATGTTTTCCTTCACCGTTTTAGAGCGAGCGCGCAAAATCTGCACTTAACTATAAGTCATTGGTGCAGGGCCGAGTCGGGATTCGAACCCAGGTGCGTCTGATCGAAAGGCGCATGAGCTCCCGCTGAGCCACACTCGCTCTAACAAACTCTATAAAATTATTAAATTAATAGATTTCCGTACGATATTTTATATTGCTCGTTATTGAATCAATACATTCTGTTACACAAAACATTTCTTTCAATTGTTGATGCAATTTCCTCAAATTGCTCCGTATCGACTAGGCCGGCCGGTCACGTTCGGGTGCACATACTGCCGTGTAATACAATACGGAGGAGCACTAAACTGCTATAAGTATTGCAACTCGGCCGGCGTTTGGGAATCGCGGCGCGCATACTGATGCACAACAAGCAGTTACTAAACATGATAACAGATTATGGAGAAGGTAAGGCCCTGAAGCTTGAATTCCTGCCTTTTTAAAGCGCCACGCCTGCCCATAACAATTGCAGTCCCACCCAGAACTTTTAGTACCTACCATAAAAAGCGCAGCAGGACTGCATTGCGCTCATGTACCCGACACATCGGATATTAAGTCTCATATGCCCAGTAATTTCGCTGGCTAAAATGCTTTTCATAACAGAACACAGCAATGCTTACGCACTACTGTTTGTCGGTAGAATTACTGACAAAGCTTTGGTACCTACCAAGACGGCCTCTTGCATACGAGAGATCTACCACGAGTAAAAGCTCATAGCGGTTCGATATTTTAGCTCTATATTTTTGGACTCAGCCACAGGGCAAGTGTGCCTCAGTGGGAGAACGTGCGACTTTCGATCCAACGCACCTGAGTTCGAATCCCGCTGGCCCCGCACCACTGACTTTCTTAAGTTATGTGCGGATTTAACACTAGCTCTAAACACGGTGAAGAAAAACATCGTGAGGATATCTATATCACAAAAATTTAAGGAAATGTGACATCCACTAACCCGCCCTGGGCCAGCGTGGTGGATTATGGCCCAAACTCTCTCTATGAGAGAAGGCCCGTGTCCCAGCAGTGGGAACATGATGGGCTGATGATGATGATGATAACTCTGCCACAAGCATAACATGGTTCTCACGCGTAGAGGTGGCAGGATACGCAGCGCAGAGAAAAAGATGTGCGATTGTCTGGGGAGAGACACCGAACTCGCATAGACCATCCGAGCTGTAGCCTCACCTGTTCATTGCTACGACCGATTTGGGTCTGGAGTTTGTTTATTTTTATTTTATTTGAGGGGCTAACAGCTGTTGTTACAAAGTAATATGACAAATGAATATAAAAAGCCAATGAAAAGCCTCCACAGATAGCAGTTAAATAGAAAATAAATAATTTTCACAATTGAATGAACAAAGAAATAAGAAATGCAAGATGGCACCATGCAATGACATTTACAAATTACAATGATTAGATAGTGACTTGTGAATAGATCGATATTGGAAAGCTCAAACTTCGAAAGCTTATTAAATGATACAGAAGAAAGTAAGACATAAGAGTTTGTCCGGCAGGTGGTGCCGGCGAAGGGTACATGCAATAAGTTTTTATTAGATTGAAAAAGGGAGTAAATGCAAACGACACACAGTGTTGATCATAACTTAAGCGAAGAATAAATTATCTTAAGGTTTAAGACTTCCATGTCGCGGATCGTGTCCAGAGGGGAGTTTTCGCAAAGTGGAATAGGTGATGCTACAGGATATCTCTCCTGCCAGAGACTTAGTTGCGCTTGGGATTCCTCCTAAGCTTTATTTGAATTGAGTAATGACCAAGGCAGATTGTGTCCAGAGTGGAGTTTCCGGAGAGTGGAACAGGTGATGCTGTAGGATATCTCTCCTGCCAGAGACTTAGTTGCGCTTGGGATTCCTCCTAAGCTTTTTTTGAATTGAGTAATGACCAAGGCAGATTGTGTCCAGAGAGGAGATTCCGGAAAGTGGAATAGGCGATGCTGTAGGATATCTCTCCTTCCAGACACTTAGTTGCGCTTGGGATTCCTGCTAAGCTTTTTTGAATTGAGTAATGACCAAGGCAGATTGTGTCCAGAGAGAAGTTTCCGGAAAGTGGAATAGGTGAGGCTGTAGGATATCTCTCCTGCCAGAGACATAGTTGCGCTTAAGATTCCTCCTAAGCTTTTTTGAATTGAGTAATGACCAAGGCAGATTGTGTCCATAGAGGAGTTTCCGGAAAGTGGAATAGGCGATGCTGTAGGATATCTCTCCTGCCAGACACTTAGTTGCGCTTGGGACTCCTACTAAGCTTTTTTTGAATTGAGTAATGACCAAGGCAGATTGTGCCCAGAAAGGAGTTTCCGGAAAGTGGAATAGGCGATGCTGTAGGATTTCTCTCCTGCCAGACACTTAGTTGCGCTTGGGATTCCTCCTAAGCTTTTTTTGAATTGAGTAATGACCAAGGCAGATTGTGCCCAGAAAGGAGTTTCCGGAAAGTGGAATAGGTGATGCTGTGGGATATCTCTCCTGCCAAAGACTTAGTTGCGATTGGGATTCCCCCTTATCTTTTATTTTTAATTGAGTAATGAGACAAGTAAGTCGTTCGCCTGATGGTAAGCGCCACGCCTGCCCATAACAATTACAATGCCTCCCACAAATTTCAATACCATAAAAATCACTGCGTAGGATTGCATTGCGCTCATCACCCCAAAACATCACATCAATATGCCCAATATTCAGTTTACCAATGAATAACTTTTGTTATGTCTACCTATATTTTAGTCCGATTATAGCGCCGTATCCAAAATATTCACTTCTTCTCACGCTCCTTACTAACTTGGCTACTTTATTTCGCGCGAGGTGAGGCTCGTTGAAAGTGAGATAGTTCACTCCACTCTGTCACAGTAAAATCAGAATTATATCTCATGACATAAATATGCCTAACATGAATCGCAGTGTCTTACAGTTAGTTCTAAATTTCTCCGTACAGTATATTCTACATTCTTCTATAATGTGGGGCGGAGTACTATTACATTATAGGAAGTCCTAATTCCTAGTAATTGCCTTCTAGTAAATCCTAGTAATCCATCGTGCTTAATTAAACAATTACTACAGGATGGCGCATGATATCCTAAATGAGTTTATGTATCCATGTCTCGAATTAATGACTTTTCCTTCTTTCTTTCTTTCAGTTTTAACCTTATGACAATGAGTCGTCACTAAGTCTATCTGGACCATATAATTATATAAATATACGTCCAACGATTACATTTACCCAAAGTAACATTTTAACTAGAATTCCTTATACCTATGTAGGGATCCAGAAACTACGAGTATCCATGGTCCCAAAACACAAATATATGCGCGCAGACACGAAAAAAAAATATGCGCTTTATTGTGCCGTAGCGGGAATTCAACCCGCAACCTAAGTTTTACTACCACGCGTGGTGTATGAGTTATGAAGTTGATCGCACACAGAGGCTGTCGAATCTTTGTTTTTATTTGTTACTGTGCTCAAAATCCAACGATATATTTCATTTGTTTTCATTGAATTTAACTTACTGCCTACTTTCTTCTGTGGCTTTCCCGACTTCACTTTTCAACTCGGCATCCAGCGCACGTACGCGTGGAGTTTTTAACCGAAACTTTTGTAGTTTCTCCAGTGATTATGTAGCTGCCAATAAAGTTTTATAGCGCTTCGCTTAAAGTATATAGAAGGTAAAGAGTGTGACGTGTTTTACGACGATTTGATGTCTGTGACTGAAAAGTCTGGGTGAGAAAGGAACTTGATGGGTTCATAAGGATTGGGTTTTAGTGTCATTTCTCTCGGAGTTTGTGAGTTTCTGTATAGAAAATCGCACAGGATGGACGCATAAAAAAAGTTTTTTTTTAATAAATTCTATCTAACAATCTGCGCAGCACAGCACTGTGCTCGTTACCTTGTCACAAAAGCTCTTAAGTCTTATAACGCCCAGTAATTTGTCCTCCAACTTGCGGAACACAGTAATATATGCACATTACTGTTTGTCAGTTATTTACTTGAAAACAAACTTAACCTAACATCATCAAATCTGAAAGCACTTAATATCTGATGTCTCGGGGCGATGAGCGCAATGCAGTACTTTTAATAGTAATATTGATAGTATTTAAAGTTCTGAAAGGCATGCGGCATTGCAATTTATATGGGCAGGCGTGGCGCT
Source organism: Petrophora chlorosata (assembly GCA_951640565.1). NCBI lineage: Eukaryota > Metazoa > Arthropoda > Insecta > Lepidoptera > Geometridae > Petrophora > Petrophora chlorosata. Next base: position 6,673,434 of record OX621203.1, on the reverse strand, counting down.
TACCATCAGGCGAACGATTTGCTCATCTCATTACTCTATAAAAAAGCATTTGAGCCTAGGTAGATGAAATAACTTTTATTTGAGTCCAAACATCGCGTCTATTCGCGTTAGAAGCCAGCCGATATTGGAATACAAAAGTAAAATGCTTTCCTACCAAATTCTCGACAACAGGCTGCGTACTCACGAAATTGCATTTACTACTAATAATAAAATACATTTTCTCGACAAATAAAGACATGAGTAGGGATGAAACACATTCCATGAGAATTTATCGATATACCTAATTGAGTACGGCTCGAATTCTTTGCCTAGATTTTATCGATAAATTCTTATGCGTTATATAATATAATAAAATAATGCAAATAACAGTTTAAGAGACTTCCACGAGACCAGACTATCCACAGGGTTAACTATTTTGCTGCAGAAGTGACGTGTACGCTCTTCATAGTTTTTGGTTTTCTAGTTAGGAGCTCTATGTGGTTAGTTAACAGTGCTCCATAGATATATTGTCAAATGTCCTTACGTACCATTTATACGCCCCAGATAGATAAAACCACCTAAAAAATTCGGAACAATCACATTTTAAATTAACAATTTTAGAGCGCCATGATCGCATGTACCATCGCATAATATACCTAGCCTTGCCATAAATACTGAAACAAGGAAAAATAAATTCTATTGCAGATAATATTTATTACTTCTACAGTATGTTAGTTTAATACATAAATATAAAACAAATTAAAATATAATAAGCTTATTCGAAGTGGTCTACTATGGCTGCATTACAATCCTTTAAACGTTGAGGCCAGTTATCAATAGAAGCACGCACTCTTTCTATGGGAAAATTCTTTACTGCCTATCGTACGGATTGTTTTAGGGACTCCAGATTATCATGGCGTTTAGAGCAAGCCGTACTCTCTAAAACGTAGAAATATTTAGTTTTCTTTGCTAAAACTGACCAAAAATCATAATCCAACGGATTAAGATCGGGACTAGACGACGGCCAGTCTTCAGCTCTGATGAAGTCCGAAACGTTCGTTTCCAACCAAGACTGCGTAGACCGAGCTTCATGATCCGCCGCCGTGTCTTGCTGGAAGGACCATTTTTGGTTATTTTTTTTTTTACACTTAATAGATCTATGTTTGGCCACTATCTCACCTGATGTGAAGCGATGATGTGGCCTAAGATGGAGCACATTGATCACACTTGAGACACGGCAGTTGAGCGGCTGCTCAGACCCGTCTCCCCGATGGTTCACCGAAGATCATCCCGAAACACGACTAGGTCGCTTGACGGCATGGCTTTGTTCGGTGGGTGGTATTACAACCACGGCCAGAGCCTACCACTCCAAAGCACGTAAGCGGGTTTCATCACGATGTTTTCCTTCACCGTTTTAGAGCGAGCCTACAAAATCTGCACTTAACTATAAGTCATTGGTGCAGGGCCGACTCAGGATTCGAACTCGGGTGCGTCGGATTGACAGTCGCACGTGCTCCCACTGAGCCACACTCGCTCATAAAAACATAAGCACTGATAATTGCAAAATATTGATAATATTAATTAAATATATAAAATATTGAAATATTGTTAATATTAATTTTGTCAGCCTCTGTGGTGTAGTGGTTGGGCAGATTGGATCAAATCTCATACAAGATGGAGGTTGCGGGTTCGATTCCCGTGACGGGACAAATGTTTGTGCACAGAAAAAAAAACGCAAGCATTTGTTTTGTGTCTAGTTGTTGTGAGACCATGGTCCTCATAGTTCCTGGTTCCCTAGATACAGGGAATTCTAGTTAAGGGCCAGCATCTATGTTTTTGATCGTTAGACCTATTTATTTATTTTTATTGAAACCTCGATATCTTATAAACTTCCATCTCTAATCACGAAACCGGCCCCGGGGCGGTATGTCTCAGTAAATATTTGATTACGGCCCTTGTTTGGTGCCCACATTCGATCTACTGCTAAATTGTATAAGCTAATAGCTCGTTGTCTAGATTCGTTATCTTCTGTTTTTGTAAGAAAGTATCTACGTTCGCTTTTGTGTTCGTAATCAAGGAACTATAAGGAAGTCTTTTGGTCCTTGGATATTCAGATACAGGACAATCTACATATTGGGAGTAATAATAATATCAAGTGTTTACATTTCTAATAAATAACTAAAACAAGCGTGAGAGCGAGTGTGGCTTAGTGGGAGCTCGTGCGACTTTCGATCCGACGCACCCGAGTTCGAATCCCGCTGACCCCGCACCACTGACTTTCTTAAGTTATGTGCGGATTTAACACTCGCTCTAAAAACGGTGAAGGAAAACATCGTGAGGAAACCGGCATGTTCAAGAATTTTTCACAAAAAGTCAAGGACATGTGACATCCACCAACACGCACTGGGCCAGCGCGGTGGATTATGGCCCATTCTCTCTCTATGAGAGAAGGCCCGTGTCCCAGCAGTGGGAACGTGATGGGTTGATGATTGAGAAAAATTTAATAAAAAACCTATGCCTAGTGTATTACGATGAGTGGCAGCGGGCGAATTTTTTCAAATAACCGATTTGGTTTAAGTGTTTAATAACTGATGACGAAAAGCGCGGCGTGTTGGCGAGGATCCCTATGTATTTAGTAATTCAGAATCCTGATCGTATGATGCAGGGACAAGTGTCGACTTGTCCCTGTGTCAATATAACATGTGAAACCAGGTCTGCCAAAGGGATGGAAATGAAAATCAATGTATTGTAGGTATACCACGACAAACCTCATCTAGGGTAACACATTTACTTAACATTTGGCGGTCTTACCTCTAAACAATCTCTTACGGACAACCTTGGCAACCAACAGGAGCAATATTATACTCTATATCTATATTTTATTTGACAAATAAACCAGTTAAAACCATTTCAACAAGGCAGCCTATCTCTGGAACTCAGTATTGGCAAACACATAATTCCTTCAAGGTAGGGCTGCCATCTGATATCTTAGTGAAAATAATTACAAGCTAAAACCCAATCACTCCACCGGAGTTTGAAGAATCTCGCTTCTAAAGAAATTACCAATCAATGAACCTGTTTCTATTATCCGTATCTTTTATCTATTCTTCCCCTTTTTGTTATTTTATTTATAAGTCCGAGGTAAACGTGACTAATTACTGTCTTGAATTAGCATTTACTTTTGACACCAGGGTTCACACCCACTCTACAGAAAATTTTACTTTGACCTGTCGTAGCTTTGGTAAAGAGTTCTTCGATAACTTGGACATTAACTATTGTTATCTGCAAGTGTGGGGCGTACCATCAGGCGAACAACTTACTCGTCTCAGTTGTACAAAAAAACTATATCCACAGACCATAACTGTAACAATAGGTAACAGCGTTCAAGCTCCAATGGCTAAAAAAGAAAAATAAATTAAGAATCTTTAAAAAAAATGGTTTCCTAAAACATTTTGTGGTAGCCCTAAGCCCTGTGGTAGCTCCAGCCAATATCTTAAAAGTGCAGTTCTCGAGGCTGCGGTGTACTGTTACAAACGGCTTTTGTGATGCTCGGACAGGATTTTGGGCTGAGCTGATACCAGTATTTCCTGACTGAAATGTTATATGCTTATGATCTGGATTATACGCTCTCTTGTTAGTGTAGTTGGTATAGTAAAGCTCTTTTGTACCTCGTTTGTATGAAATAGCCTCAATGTTAGATATTCTGCTGTGAAAACATCAGCCTCCGTGGTGTAGTGGGCAGATCATTATCTCATACACCTTGTTGCGGGCTAGGTCCCGGCTACAAGACAAACGTACGTTTGTGCGCAGAAAAAGCGCAAGTGCTTGTTTCGTGTTTGGGTGTTGTTCCGCGGACTTCCTGGTTCTCTAGATACAGCATCGTTTCGAACAGAGGAATGGAGAATAGATTAGAATGGTGGAGTAGGCGTATGGACGCGCGGCGATCATACGATTGAACAATCGTATTTATGTCAACGGCGTAGACGTATATCTGCCGAATGCCGCATTTCACTGTAATAATTTGTAACCACGTCATAACAGATTTAGTAATTCATTCGTATTGCCTTACGATAAGGTATATTTTTAACATTTATGAATGGCATTTATAGCTATCAAAACTAGTAATAAATGTAACGAAATAGGTACATTGATTTCTTTTATATGATGTTAATTTACATATGTGCGATTGGCGACATTGGTTTTCTTACAAAAATCTGTTGACCACCATTCTAACCTTTTCTCCATTTCTCTGCTTTCGATTCATGCCGCTGCGTAGCACGCCCGTGGGAAAAAAAATACTAGCTCATCAGCGCGAAGGCTGGATTTAGCAAATTCCCCTTGTGTATGCAAGCTATTTTTAACTCTTGTCGATGTTTTAAGTAAATAACACTAAAAACATGTCTCCTAAAGCACTCCACATAAACGAGACGGCGACGTTAGATAACTTAATTCACTTTCGAAAGGTCGAGAAGGGCGCCACGTGAGCCGCGGCACAAATGTGTTGCTTCAACTCGGAGGTGTCGATAGCCTAATCCAGTTTCCCATTGTTGACTGCTTTGGAAATGTTAAGGATCTCGCCGTTACGTGAGAGAACTCTCAAGAACGTGTTAAAAGTTACTGGTAACTTTTTATACTGATCTCGAACAGCTCACACTTCGCAATGGATGTATTATGTATTGACTTCTTTATTTTTGTATAGATTCTCGTGGTAGGTCTTTCAAATGTGGGAGGCCGTCTGAGTAGGTACCACAGCTTTATCAGTTATTCCGCCGCCAAGCAATAGTGCGTAAGCATTACTGTGATCCAGTTTGAATGGCATTGTAGCCAGCGAAATTACTAGCGAAACTACTAATATATGAAACTTAATGCCTGATGTCTCGGGGTGATGACCGCAATGCAGTGGTACGAAGTGCTTTTTATGGTATTAAAAGTGGCGCTTACAATCAGGCGATCGTTCGCCTCATTGTAAGCGCCACTTTAGCTTTAACTTTGGCGCCTGCTCGTCTCATCACTCAATTCCATTAATAAAACATTCAGCTTCGACGATTTAGTCCTAATAATGTTGTTGGTCCTGAACCTGGAAAGGTAAAATGTCTTTTCACTTTTCCAAAAACTCGAGGACTCATTTCGTGTGGTAATACATAATCCAGTATCTGCCTGTTTCAGGTCTTTCGTATAGGAATATGATATTATTAAGTATAGGACATTATAAGTTAAGATATCTAAACTGAATACACTCGCTTCTAAACCTAAAAGCATTCGTCTCGTATTTCCGGTAATTCTTATCTATTTTTTTAAGTACACCCAACGTTCACATACATAGATCCTGGCCCCTAACTAGCATTCCCTGTATCTAATTTTTTTTTTGTGTGTAATTTTAGCAATAGTGCGAAACACAGTGGGTGCACTTTCAAAAGCTTTAAATTTTTTTAACTATAAACTTACTAAATGACCTTAGCTTTAAGTCTGCGATAAATTAGCTTGACCACCCTGTTTAACCCTCTTAGAAGTTGATTAGATTTTCAAAAAATTTATTAGCCTATGTGTTAGTTCAGATCTTTAACTATCCATAGTCCAAATTTCATCAAAATGGGTTTAGAAGTTACCGTGAAACGTAGTAACAAACATCACACACACAAACTATCGCATTTAAAATATTAAATATGATTAGTACCTATTATAAAGTTTCTTAAACTTATGGGAAAATCCTACTCGCTATTTATACAGTTTAAATGTTTATAGCTGATGTATAGATAAACTTTTATTTTGACAGATTCTATTATAGCCAAACCGCTACACTAACTAAACATAATGGTTGGCGCAAAATTCATAACCTTTATTGAAATCGGCATCCGATTTTCGGCCGGTGGTGATTATTGAAAATTGAACATGCACTAACGACACAGATTTAATTAGGGACATGATAATTAGGTCCGATATTGTTGCATTGAATACCTAATGTCCTATTTCGTTGATGAGTTCATCAACTGAATGGGTGGGTAAAAGTATTTGTAGGTATTAAAATTAATATTTATTCTTGTTATATGTATATGAAGCATTAAGGAATGCCAAGCGAAAACCTCAAACAAGGTTTATCGAAAAGAAATAACCGGCCAATTGCGAGTCGGACTCGCGCACGAAGGGTTCCGTACCATAATCTAAACTGCAAAAATATCACGTTTGTTGTATGAGGACCCCCATAAATAAATATTTATTTTATTCTGTTTTTTAGTAAGTGTTGTTATAGCGGGAACAGAAATACATCATCTGTGATAATTTCAACTCTGTAACTATCACGGTTCATGAGATACAGCCTGCTGACAGACGGACAGACAGACAGATGGACAGTGGAGTCTTAGTAATAGGGTTCCGTTTTACGTTGTACGGAAACCCAAAAATACCACCGGCTAGGACTTCCCAGTCTTGTTTGAGTTAATATTTTTTGTTATCAACAATGATAGCATGATCAAGTACTAAGTACGTATTTACTATCACTCTAATATTATGAATGCGAATGGTTGTATGTAAGTGTGCTTTTTTTTCTTCAGGATGTAACAGTTCAACAGATTTGAGTAAAATTCGGAATGGAGACAGTTTATACCCTAGGTAAACACATACCTAGGCTACTTTTTATCCCGGGAAAACGCGGATGAACGCGGGGTGCTAGCTCTTTACTTTATTGTTATTATTAGCAACCGCCATAATCAAATATATATAGCCTATGTTACTCAGGGATAATGTAGCTTTCTATCAGTGAAAGAATTTTTCAAATCGGATCCGTAGTTCCAGAGATTTCCTCTTACAAACATATTCAATTCGATTTTTTTTTTTTACCAATTATTGTGCAAATTTATTGAAACACACAGATAATTTAAAAAAAACACAAACAAAACAAATTAAAAATACTAATAACTAATCTAATCTAATAAACCACTACCAGTGGGCAACGTTCCCAAAATGCTGGCAGCATTGCCACGTTGAATGGCAATGAAAATTCAATTCAATTTAATTCAATTCAATAATTAATCAAATTATGATAATGTACGTTATATTAGGCATGTCATTATTATACAAAATTAATTCTTAACAATCAACTTTCAAGTGATGTAGTACTGTTCGTACCAAACGTTTTGGGTCATCCTTTTTAGTGCGAACGTCAAAGGAGTGAAATGCCTTGCCGTCGTCTGTATTTCCAAATAAATACAATTTGGGTGTGTTCCAAATAAATACAACTTGTGTTCAAATCTAGAGTGAACAAGTTTAGTATCTAATGGGTAAGCGTTCTTCATCTTCGACCGCATCGTCACTTCCCATCAGGTGAGATTGTGGTCAAACGCAGACCCAGTCTGTTGTAAAAAATAATAATTATGATCTACTTAAAAATTTACATATTACAATTTTATCTCTTTATAATATTACTAGCAACCGCTCGCGACTTCGTTCGCGTTGACATAATATATACGAGCGTAGCCTATGTCACTCAGGAATAGTGCAGCTTTCAATTAGTAAAAGAATTTTTGAAATCGGTCCAGTAGTTTTTGAGTTTATTCGTTACAAACATACAAAAATACAAATATTTCCTCTTTTTAATCTTACTAGCTTTTTCCCGCGACTTCGTCAGCGTAGACGACAGAAGCCCATAGTCGTCTTTTTTCCAAAACCATTTTAGCAAGACCTCTCGCGTACTACTAAGAGGTCAAGCTGTATCTTCGTAGTCACCCAACCAATTTTAATGTTACATACCCTATAATCTAAGTTGGGACTAATGCTACCAAACCCAAAAAACCGCATTAAAATCCGTTCAGCAGTTTCCGAGTCTATAGATAACAAACATACAAACAAACAGACATAAATTCTAAAAATCATAGATTCGTGTTCAGTACCCACTAAATACCTCATATGGTTCAGTATCCTCTCCCAGTTGGTTTGCAAAACTATCTTCAATGTACAGAATTTGCTCTTTTCCATTTTGATAAAAGTAGAGGTATAGATTATTTGTATATTAGTATGATAGTAAGTTTCAATCAATCAATCAATCAAAAGTTCTTTATTCAATTTTGTCGTCACAGACGCACTTATGAACGTCAATTATTACAATGACTCTACCACCATATCGGAAAAAGAACCACTACTCAGAAGATACGGCAAGAAACTGAGGGGCATATTTTTTAGAACTTTTGTTACAATATTTTATGTTTGTTTTTGACAATATTATTTTTCTTATGTGCCAGTTGGCTACTTGGCAGAAGCAGAATGTTCCGTTTATCTTTGTCTTCTATGTAATTACTAACTGCATAGATTATTAAAACCCATAGTCTCCTCGGTTGCTTTTCAAGAGAGAGCCCGTATACCAGCAACAAATAACAACTGACTGATGTCAAACATTCAGTGTAAAAAAATTCAAACCCAACTGCAACTCAGCTGCAATCCGGAATCCCAATAGTAATAATTGACCAGCGACTCCGGTATCAACCGTCTGATAGCTGTCTATTGCTACTAACTTTACAATAATATTGCACTGGGGAGGGGGTGGCAAGTGGGACGGGGCGGGGGCGGGGGTTTAGACGCTCATTTCTCAGGTTCGACTTCCAGTATTGATATTGCTGGGTAATATGCCGAAAGCTGTTGGCTCTGTAAGCTTAGGAACGCATAGAGGGTATTGAATTTTTTATAAAATATTTTTTACAATAACGTCTGTGTTTCCTGACAACTACAACCTGGGAGTCTTCAAATTGAGAGTGAACAGGTATCTTCTAGGTGAACGTGTTACATCTTGGACCACATCGTCGCTTACCATCAGGTGAGATACATGTGGTCAAACGCAAACCTATAAACATAGTTAAAAAAGGACTCAAATTGATTACCACGATCTTTCTGACAAGAATGAAACGACAAGAAACGTTAAGAAAGCTTGGATGTCATAGCAAATACATAGTCTTTTGACTTTCTTGCGGGAAATTAAAAGTGGTAGAGTTTACATTTTTTATTATTTATTTTCCAAAACCTGTGTTTTTTTGAGATTCGAGAAATCTTCCCTACAGTAGAGTGTCATAACTCATAATTCATCGGACGGATTTAAGAACGTACGGTTCATAAACAGTTCACGATGTTTACCTTCATAATTTTCATCGGCACAATTATAAAGCCAAATTTGACAGACATGGACACAAGAAGTCGCACTCTTGTAAAAAACTTAAATTTAAGAAAGAAAATAACTAATTTGAATAATAATAATAATAATATAGGCCAGGGGCGACTTTGTGGCGAGTCGTCGGTGCGTGGGGACACTGAGCCTTACCCTGAGATTCTCCCTGGGGCTAAATAAGACCCCTGACCTCCAGCTTGCTTTAACTGGCCGTCCGAGGGTGGAGATGCAAGAGCTAAGAACTATATAAGCTCCAAGGGTGGAAGTGTTAAAGGTCATAACGCCGGTAGTAGCGTTTAAGTGAAACTCCAGCACACCTCTCGACACCTTTTAGCCACCCACACCAACGTTGCCCCTGTCATCGCCAATGAACGGCGGCCCTTATAGGAGGCCAGTTTAGTGGGTGGCGAGTCCTGCCACCTGATAAAATATTTTCTTATGAGGCGGAACTGGCAGGTGCCGAGGTCTCATATCATAGACTCATCCATTAAAAATTCACCTCAATAGCCCAATCATAAGTAATTTTCATATCTTCAATGTCTACCGATTAGTGCGAAGTGCGAGTCTTTGCACTACCGATTAGTGCGAATCGCATATCGCACTAATTGGGGGCTGTCTTTGATTGTATCTTCTAATGATGCACTTAGAGACAGTCCCCGATAAGTGTTGCCCATTACATATGTAAATTAAATGCCCTAAGAGGCGTCTACGTGTTGGACTCATGTCCCCGCGCAAACCTTCCAAAGGACCGGGTGTATAACCCTTGAGAAAGAGCGACATAATCCTACTATTATTATAAACGCGAAAGTTTGTAAGTATGGATGTACCTTTGGTACTCTTTCACGCAAAAACTACTGAATGCTGAGATAGCTTATAACCTGGATTAACACATAGGCTACTTTTTATCCCGGGAAACCGCGGGTGAAACCGCAGGGCGCAGCTAGTAATAACTAATAATTGCTGTTACGGCCATGTTTTGCGATTGGCCATGATTTGTTCTGGAATCTTTAATGAATTCCATAAAATTTAATGGCAGCTCTATCACCTTCCTAGTCTGTCGCCATCGCCGGGTAATATTTGTTTAATCTACAGCGAGGCGACGCCGCCGCAGTATTGCTCGATAATCTATGCTCTATATTTAACATCTAGCCCAGCGGAGGCGATATTAAAATGTCGAACATCCAACATCGCTCACTTGAATAGTACTGGGAATGAATACTGGGCATGGGATGTCTCGGGGTGATGAGCGCAATGCAGTCGTACGCAGGGCTTTTTATTCTATTAAAAACACTGAGTGACACTGCAATTGTTATGGGCAAGCGTGGCGCTTACCATCAGGCAAATGACTTGCTCGTCACATCACTCAGTCACATTTAAATAAAATCTCGCTTTTGAACGGATTCACTGCCAAATAATATGTACGTGACAATTTCCACCTGTTTTACAAAAAAATCGAGCTTTTTAGTAACGTACGATTTTAAATACCTAAGTATGTACAATACGACTGTTCGGGCTGGCGAAGCTGCATCAAAAGCTGAAAACCTCAAACTGCGCAAATATACAAATCTCGACCGCGGTTGCATGTTTGTGTCGTTTGGGGTAGAAACATTAGGACCGTGGGGGGCGAGCACCCATGAGATCTATAGGGACTTGGCAAAACGTTTGGTGGACGCGACGTGTGACCAGAATGCTGGCTCATATATGGGTCAAAAAATCAGCATTACCATTCAGCGTGGCAATGCGGCCAGCGTTCTGGGCACTTTCCCCTCCACCATAGGCCTTTTAGAATAATTTTATTATATTTTGTACTAGCTGTTGCCCGTGACTTCGTTCACGTGGATTATAGTTTAAGTATATGTACATAATTCAATACAATAGGTGCAATACAAAAACTCTATTGTTTTGTATATGAAAGAGTATTTGTAATCGTTTTTTTATACTGGTACGAGTATACAAATAAAATTAAAAATATGTCAAAAATAGTAACTAACAGTAGTAGTTAACATGACTTTGAAAAAAGGTAAGTATGTTTACCTACATATTTCTTCCCTATATTCAAACTGAAGTCCGGGTGCAGAAAAGAAATGCGAAAACTGACTCTACCAGTGCTTCGGATATACGCCCGCTCGAGAAGATAGCACCAAGAAACACAAACCTTATAACTTCGGCAATACAATGGGCGGTATCATCGCTCAGAGCCTCAGATAAAGTGTCTACTCGAAGCTTAGAGCGATCTGTTCCAGATAATCTTTGGATGAATAGTAATAAATAAATAATAAATAAATCAGCCTTTTATTCAGAGATTTAAATCGATTTCATAGTATACATTTGTTAACAATTTCATATTGTTAACATTCGTGTTAATTATTGCATTCATTTATATGTATAGTTGCATTTAGGTAATTTAATTTCAATTTTATAATTATTAATGTCGTTTATTTATAATTTCTAATACTAATTCCTAAATTGCCTCGACAGCCCTGTCTGTTTGCTTTTTGATAGCAAAGGCCTCCTCCAATTGTTTCCATAATTTTCTGTCACCCGCTGTTCTGGTCCTCCTGCCACCAGCCGTTCCTCTCAAATCATCTACCCATCTTTAGTACGGTCTGCCTCTTTTTCTTCTTTTGTCACCTGTGTACCAGTACATAATTGTCTTACTCCATTTATTTTTACCTCTGACTTTATGTCCAGCCCATTTCCATTTAAGTTTCCTGATCGTTATAGTGACATCCTTTGTTTTTGTATGTTTCTTTATTATGTTTGTTCTTTTTTTATCTGACAATTTTTTGCCCATCATGCTCCATGGCGTTCTGATATATTTCTAATGTTTTGTTTTAAGCTTTGGTTAAGGCCCAGGTTTGACAGCCATATGTAAGTACAGGTAATATACAGGTGTTGAAAAGTTTCCGCTTGATGGCCATACTTGTTTCTTTGTTTTTAAATATTTCTTTTAGACTCCAATCACGTTCCCACTGCTAGGACACGGACCTTCTCTCATAGAGAGAGTAATTAAAAATAAATAAAACCATTAAACTATTAGATACATATAGTAACATTTTCATTGAGAGACCGCTCTAGTGAAATAAGCTTTAAAAATATTCATTTTGACAAAAAGTTATATATTTAGAAGAGCGCAATTTTGAAGAAAAAATGTTCTGAAATTGCTTGGTTGTAAACTCGTGGGAAATTACGAAACTTGCAGCTAGTTTCAGTTAAAGCTTGCCGTAGGGTAAAGAGTAGTCTATCTCCCTATCTATAGAACCGTAATTTTAATAAAACATAACCTTTGCAGAAAACTTTTCTAAAATTATACCTACATGGCGGAAGGCACATCTAGGTGATAACTTAAAATTTGGCAACATTTTTTTAGAAAATAGCATGCTAAGAAATACATTTTCGGCTCGCCTAGTCGCTTGTGACAGATCTGCTAGGTGAAGCAACGTTCGCAGCGGTCACAACTTGGATGGGTGACCGTTTGTGTGGTATCTACATCTAAGAGCTACCGTGCGGCATGTTAACCGGACAGGCATGTTAAGCCGCCGGTCCCGGTTGTTATCTCAGGACAGCAATCGTTTGGCCATGTCGTAGGCGCCTTCGGGCGGTCTAAAAACTCTGACACCAGTTGGCCACACACTAACGAAGAAGAACAACATGAGTAGCTCACAGGTGAATCCACTGGGGGATTAGATACGTCTAATAATACAAATAACGTAATTATCATCACATACCTAGCTCTTAACTAGGATTCCCTGTGTCTTGGGAACCAGGCACTACAAGGAGTCTTACTCGTGGTAAGTCCCGCATACGAATGCGGGAGGCCGTCTGGGTAGGTACCGCAGCTTTGCCAGTTATTCTGCCGCCAAGCAGTAGTGCGCAAGCATTACTGTGTTCCGGTTTGAAGGGCATTGTAGCCAGCAAAATTACTGGGCATATGAGATTTAATATCTGATGTCTTGGGGTGATGAGCGCAATCCAGTGCTACGCAGTGCTTTTTATGGTACTAAAAGTTCTGGGTGGCACTGACATAAATTGTTGTGGGCAGGTTTACCATCAGGCGAACGACTTGCTCGACTCATCACACAGAACAATAAAAAAGGACCAGGTTTACACAACAACCCAGACACGAAACAATTACTTTAACTGATTTTTTTCTGCACAAACATTTGTCCCTTCGCGGGAATCGAACCAATATTAACCTCAATGGTGTAATGTGATTTGAGCCAACCTGCCCAACCACTACACCACAGAGGCTGATTTCTAAACTTTTATCTTAAACCAATCTCTTTCGAACTTACATAGTCACAAACCCCCAATATAAAACACACAAAATAACATAAAAACGTAATAAAATACATTCAGAGCATTGAAACGTCTTTCGTTCCAACATAATGTTATTAGGAAAAAATCTCTATACGCAGCCGGCGGGTGTAAAATGGCTTACATGTCGGCATTATTAAATTGGCTAAGGCTAAACGGTGACCAGCTATTACGTACGAGAAAATAGGACAAGGTTAATACATTTTTACTATCAGCCCACAGCAGGGACACGTGGTCCTCGCTTAAAGAAAGAAAAAAGAAAGAAAGGAAACACATTTATTCATGACATCACACAACATTACACAGAACACACAAAATAAGGTAAAAAAAAAACAGTGAAATGTTGAGCGATGTCATGAAAAGGTAAAAAAAGGTATAGTATCCGAAGGATGATAATAACAACAATTTTTCAATTAAATGCACACTGAGTTTTTCAATTTTTATTCGACTAGCTGCGCCCCGCAGTTTTACTCGCGGTTTCCGGGGATAAAAAATAGCCTATTTCCTTATCCAGCACTTAAATAACCGACGTACCAAAGTTCGTCAAAATCCGTTTAGTAGTTTTTGTATGTTTGAGTAAAAAACTTTCGCATTTACTTTTTTTTTTTATAACACTTATACTTGTTTTGGATTTGGTAAAAAAAACATTGCAACTGCTACATACAGACCGGTACATATACCTAAAAATGTTCTGATTTTGTAATGACTATATATTATGTTATTAATATTTGCATGTCTTTAATATTAATAAGAAAAGATTTAGTTTCGAAAAAAAAGAATTTTGTAATACATCTCGGTTACCTACTCCTTTCTTAATGTGATTAATTGTGCATGCGGTGTATCTCTTAAATAGATAATACGTTTAGCTAATATGTATATATACATGTATGCTAGCATTAAATGTGATGTAATTACCCTTGAAAAGCCTAATAAATAAAAAAGACGTGTGGCACTCGGAGACTGCCGCGGTAAAGCTATTGCATAGCATTCGGAGTGGGGGTGTTAGGTTATTTTCGTTACGGAATTTCTGGATTCGGTCTCCACGCTTAAGGCCCGCGATAGAAGCTATGCAATAGCTTAAAAGACGTGTGGCACTCGGAGACTGCCGCGGTAAAGCTATTGCATAGCATTCGGAGTGGGGGGTGTTAGGTTATTTTCGTTACGGAATTTCTGGATTCGGTCTCCACGCTAAGGCCCACGATAGAAGCTATGCAATAGCTTAATAAAAGTAAATGAAAATCTAAAGAAATTCTCGTCTCGAACAAATATCATGGTTACCCCGCGCATGGCGAAGACATTCGCAGTTCTATTCAGAATTGCGCAGAAAAATACGGAATTGTAGAATTACCATGCATTCATGGACGAAGGCAAGTCGAGAATGGAATTAATTCTGTACTTAGACATCGCTTCTGTGACTGATGGGTTGATTAGCGTTTTGTTATACCAGATAATATTTTAAAATGCCTTTTACAATATAGTAGGTGGTTAGATTACTATTTTTTTTATGTAACTGATTGACGAGACGTGCTGGTCGTTTGCCCGATGGTAAGCAATACGCCAGCCCATAACAATAACAGCACCACCCAGAACTTGCAAAATCCTGCGCGGCGCTGCACTGCGCTCGTCACCCTGAGACAATTAGCTGTTGAGTCGCATAGTGACCAGTAATTTCGCTGGCCACAATACCCTTCAAACCGGAACACAGTAATGCTCGTGCACTTCTGCTTGGCGGCTGAGTAACTGTCAAAGCGGTGGTACCCACAAAGTCGGCCTCTCACATACGAGAAACCTACCACCAGTAAACTAAACTAAACCTAAAGTTAACCAATCTATTATAATACGCCTCTATTACGTCAGCACCTAGATTACTAGCTTCTTCTTCTCTCTTCTCTCGTGTGGTTGTGTGGCCAACCCTGGTATCGGAGTTTTAGACCGCCCGAAGGCCTCCGACATGGCGTAACGGATGTTGTATTAAACAGCATCCAGGACCAACGGCCTGCCCTCCGAAGCACGGTAGCGCTCAGATGTAAATACCACACAAACGGTCACCCATCCAAGTTGTGACCGCTACGAACTTTGCTAAACCTAGCAGATCTTATGATCGGAGAAAATATTTGAAATTAAACATTAAACTTAAAACCCTATTACTTAGTAAAAGTTATTATAGTTTAGACGAATTTTTTTAGGATACATTTTGACGAAAAAAGTAGTAATATATCGGTCCACTTCTACTTATATTGCTATGCCCTAAGTTGGGTACATATGTGCCTCTGTATTATAATATTTAAGATCACTGTAACATGTATGATGAAATAAATGACTGAATATGAATATGAACTGTTACGAACGGCTAGGCGAGTTACTCTACGAGCACTACTAGCTGCGCCCCGCGGTTAAAAACGACAAATACGTGGCCAAGTTTTTGGTATAAAAAGGTCACTTTTGTCCTTTTCCAGGCTTTTAAGTACCGCACACTATGACCAAAAGGTGACGAGATATGATACTGTGGTATCACAGAATAAATAAAAGCTTCGGCCATGAGCCGACGCCGCACGAGTCAATTAGTTGTTTTTATTAATTTTGTACTCATATTGCTATGCCGTAAATTGGGTACATATTTGTGTGATAATATTTAAGATCCCTTGTATGATGTACCTTGATAAAATTTAAAAAAGTTAGGTAATCATTAAAATGAAAATTATGTAAATAAGATTCAAAATAATTAGGCAGAAGAAAAAGATATTGCTCGGGCAGGTATCGAACATGCGCCTTTGGGATATTGTTCCCACCGAGCCAACTGCAAGAGCAACCAAATTTCTTCTGTCCTTCTTATATCGTCTTGCGAAGACGATTTTACGTCATGTGTCGTCAATGTTCACATTGATCAATCGAAACAGACGCAGATTCGATCCCTGACCGAACAATATAATTTTTCTTCTTGCCAATTATTTAAAATCTTAGAAGTTTTGCCTACCATGCGCTAATGCTTATAATATCAAAAATATATATAAAAATAATATAGACACATTCCCACATCAATTAAGCGACCTACGCATAATCTTACTTCGTCGGCAGCCTACAGTAAAAGTAAGTACAATAATAGACCGGCGATCACCACAAAAGAACGAAACCCCTAAACGACATAATTTCGGGTTGATAAATTTTTCATCAGCCTGCAGAATGCTCTCGGCTAGCTTTACGGCTGGTAGGCGCGCAATTTACAGATTGGATTTTTACGACATCTCCCGACAGTCGGATAAAGTGATAAACAAACGGAATGGAAGCGAAGTGGGATGTAAAGAAGTGAAGTATGAATTTATTAGTTGGCGAGTGCTAGATTTTATTTTACGGCAAGGGTTTTGATGAACACATTTGAAGGCCTAGAACAGGCATATCAGTTGTCCTACGAAGCGTATATTAGTCGCGTGCGTCGGTAGCGTATATATAATTATTACATAATTTAATTAATTACATCTTAATTTAATTTTCTATATTTTTTTCTTTTTTTGCATTAATTATTATGTCGCTCTTACACACGGGTTATAATACACCCGGTCCTTTGGAAGGTTTGCGCGGAGACATAAGTCCAACATGTAGAGGCCTCTTGGAGCATTTAATTTATACTTAATACTTAACTATTATTATTACTATTCTTTGGAATTGCAGTACCTAGGTTTAGACTGAGTAAAACGAATAAGTCTTTCATGGGCAATTGCGTACGTTTTTTACAATAAAATTCCAAAATGTATAACGGAGCTCACAGAAAGTAGATTCAAATTGCGTGTGAAAAATATTCTAATGAAAAAAGCATACTATACAGTTATTACATAGAAGGCAAAGATGCATGAATCATTCCGCTTCTGCCAAGTAGCCAACTGTGTGCCAGTTGGCTACTTGGCAGAAGCATAATATTGTCAAAAATAAACATAAAATATTGTAACAAAAGTTCTAAAAAAATGCCCCTCAGTTTCTTGCCGTATCTTCTGAGCAGTGGTTCTTTTTCCGATACGGTGGTAGAGTCATTGTAATAAATGAATTTCATAAGTGCGTCTATGATGCCAAATTTGAATAAAGAACTTTTGAACTTTGAACGTGTGGGTGTGTGTCCAACCCTGGTGTCGGATATTTTAGACCGCCCGGCACCCGAATGCCTTCGACGTGACCTAACGACTATATAAAGTAGTAGGGGCCAGGAATTATGTATGTGATCGTTGGGCGTATTTATTTATTTATTTATCTGTGCCATCGTACGTCTTATCTATGAACTTAAGTCGAATCTTTAGATCTAAAACAGTCCCACGCGTATTATTTGGTTGCGTATGTCAAGCTAAAAATCATTAATCGGCTTCGAACTGTAAACACTATATATAAATTATTAGTCTATATATGTCTATATATACGTCTATATATTATTACATTTTGAATTTGACTGTAATAATTGCAGTACCATCCAGAACTTTTAATACCATAAAAAATACTTTCCTTTTTTTAACCGACTTCAAAAAAGGAGGAGGTTCTCTATTCGGTTGTATTTTTTTTTTTTTATGTTTGTTACCTCAGAACTCCGTCATTTGTGAACCGATTTGGAAAATTCTTTTTGCGTTGGGTTCAGTATAGCTACGAAGTGGTCCCATATAAATTTCATCGATATGTGACTTTGGACTTCGAAGATACATTGAAGTCGGTTTTTGTTTTTTTCTAAAAATTAATTATTTAATTTATTAAAAAATGTATTATACAAAACATATTTCTGTAGAACCACAAAACCACATTAGGTTTGTCTTGGTACGCACATCCTGAACAAAGTAATGCTTGCGCACTACTGCTTGGCGGCAGAATAACTGGCAAAGCGGTCGCACCCAGACGGCCCCGTTTTCGAGAGTCCTACCAGGAGTATAACTAGTTGCCTAGTAAAAAATCTTATTTCACCAAAACCTCAAAATATCAAATATCTTGCTTCTACAGGCGCTATCTTTTCAATCACATCCATTCCATCTGTAGGGAAGGCACGGTGTCGAATGGCCGAGCTATCCCAATAAACACTGACAAAGGGTTACGCAGACGATTTGTACGTAACCCCCCGTAACCCTCCGTAACCCTCCGTAACCCGAGGACCGGAGGAACGTCCTCCGAATTGAAAGGGTTGTTATTGCTTCTTTCTGTTTTGGTGTGGACTTTTGTAATCATTTCACACCAATTTGGAAGAAAAACTTTTGGTGTCTGCGATGAAAATCTTTGGTGCGATTGCGCTAAATATTGTGTCGATTCGTGCTTACCGCAATTGCAACTGTTATGGGCAGGCGTGGCGCTTACCACCAGGCGAACGACATGCTAGTATCAATATTAAATTCTATAAAAAATCCGCGCAACTAAAAAAGCTATGAGGATATCTCAAGTTAAAGATGAACTACCTACGACGAGTAAACGTGTTTACTCGTGGTAGGTCTCTCGTATGCGGGAGGCCGTCTGGGTAGGTACCACAGCTTTGCCAGTTATTCTGCCGTCATGCAGTAGTGCGCAAGCATTACTATGTTTCGGTTTGAAGGGCATTGTAGCCTGCGAAATTACTGGACAAATGAGACTTAATATCTGATGTCTCGGTGTGATGAGCGCAATGCAGTGTAAGGCAGTTCTTTTTCTAGTGGTTAACGTTCTGGGTGGCACTGCAATTGTTATGGGCAAGCGTGGCGCTTACCGTCAGGCAGACTTGCTTGTCTCATCACTTAGTAACATAAAAAAAATACAAATTTATAAATGATATATTTTCTAAACAGCACTTATCTTGTACACAGTCATTTCCAAGGTCTCACACAAACAGTAAAACTTGTTTACTATAAATTAGTAGGTGCATAGATATGCATTATCCACCTGGTAGTAGTAACCTATTAGCTGTACTAAAAAAAAGCCCTGTAAAGGAAAGTTTTTTTTTGTATGGACCTTGGTTTTTGATTCGGAGTGCAACGAACCAGCTTATAGCAGATGTAAAATGAAAGATCAATTATTAAGGATTTTTAATGTAGTTACGTTTTATTTATATACACATCCAAATTAATTATTTTTTAATTCTAAAATTAATGTAATTTGGAAAAAAAGTAAATGAGCTTGCAATACTGGCTTTGAAACAATTGATTGTTTTATTATCTATAACTGTCTGACAGCTGTCAAGTGTCAATGCCAGTCGTCGATGTCATCATATGATCATAGTCTGTAACGCCTCAGTTAGACTTCAGACTTGCGCTGTTTCGTTTGCTTTTTGTTGTGTTTAAATCACCAATATTCTCCCAGATCCTTCTACTACTCGGCTATTCTTAACGGTTTTTGTTTGTACTAATTCTATGACCTGTCTTTGTTAACTTGGACTTCGAAGCTACGTACATGCGATTTACTGCGTCAAAAAAACTTAACACGAGTCGTGTTACATTTCTTTCGACGCAATAAAATATTATGCAACAATATTAAATAAATCTAAATTGGAAGTCGTAAAAAACCTGTAATAATTATAAAATAACTTTATTTTTAACCCAACATCTTATGCTACTCTTTTCATGTTGGTTCGTTGCATCTTATTTAGGACCACTTAAAACCCTCTCCTTTGCTTCCCAACCATTGGGCTTGCCAAAAATATACATTTGATAAGTGTTCTCGTAATCCAATAAACGATCGATCCTCTCATTCTTCGATATTCCAAGATACTTGGCCCGTAAAAAGCAACGGACGGACGTCCAGAGATAAAAAACGGTCGTCGGCGAGGGTCCGAAATGTCCACATTCAGTTTTATTGACGCCGCGGCGACAGATCGACGACGCGACGATAGGAGCGGTGGTAACCACTTATCAGACGAAACGATGCCGCGAACACATCGAATTTTATTTTGCTTCTTTAGTCCAGAGCTGGATTGAAGGAGGCTGATCTAGCTGTAACTCGTGCAGCTTTTTAACCGACTTCATAAAAGGACAAGGTTCTCTATTCGATTGTTTTTTTACGTTTGTTACCTCAGAACTCCGTCATTCATGAAGCGATTTGAAAAATTATAGCTATGAAGTGGTCCCATATCAATTTCATCGATATTTGAGCCTGGACTTCGAAGATACATTCAAGTCGGTTTTTTTTTTGTTTGATAAAACGTATACCTGTTGATCAGACGCAAAGGAGTTCAAATACAAAGTGTTGGATCCATTTCTTTATTTGACGCTGAGCTAGGTGACTTCGACAGTTTAGAACATAATATAGGTCAATTCTCCTTGTTCGTATCAAATGCAAAAGTCTAGTTTCTAGTTTTACTGTATTTGGCGTTGATTGTGACAACAATACGGAGCGACATATTCGTTTTAGCAAAAAAGCTTCTTAAATAAAGAAATAAAAATACTTTGTATCATACATTTTACTATGACAACTTGGCGATTCCTTGCTTCGAAATCCCGTCGATTTCTTCATTAATAAACGACATCTCTATGACGCATTCATATACTAGACGCGTCATGGAGAATACAAATTTCGCAGGTGTCGTATATTAAAAAAAAAACGATGTGATTTCGAAGCAAGGAATCACCAAGTTGACATAGTGAATTGGAGCCCTGGTTTCAATAAGGTTGGTTTGTTTTGGTTGGTTTCTGGTCTTTAATACGATAAAGTCAAAGCACGTCAATTAACTTACTCAAGGGTATTTAGTTCTATCAGTATGCGTTACTTTTAAAAACGTTTTAATTCCATGTGAAAATTGAAAAATCAATTACTCTAAACGTCCGCTGATAACGACTGGTATATCTAAAACACATTTAAGTAAAAGCATTTCTCTGTTTTTTAAATCTGTGGTAGGTACAATTTGCTGATTAGGTTCGAAAGCGCTGGATTTTGTCGACCTTTTGGAATTTCAGTTTTAGTAATTTTCTTAAAACAGCTAAAAAAGTTAGTAGGTCTGTAATACCAAAGAAAACTAAATATTACTACGTAAAGAAGCGACACTCCCATACCCCCCGCTAATTTGTTGTCACCCGCAACAAACCGATGAAAAAAAATGGGCAATGCCGAGCTTGCGTTACTCCGTCACTCGGTTGTCACCGCTCGCTGCGAATGACTAATGAGTGAGATTCAAATGTTTATTTTATATGTGCGATCAATTGATGTTATTTGAGGTTGTTATGACCTTTTTGGATGATCACGACGACCTGCTTTACAGAGGTAGAGCAGGCCGGCTGACTATTTGATTTTGACATATAGACGAAACATATTGAGAAAAAGACGAAAAACGGCTGAGGACGGTGACCAGGACCTGACCTAACTAACGGAGGTCTGCCTATCTCTTTTAAAATGGTTCATTATTGTTCTGTGTATGGATGCAAAGAAACCACTTACACAAATAAGAATCGAAGAATTTTTGGTTTTTCGCGTCTCCCAGTCAAGCGATAGTGGGTGTGAAAGAGAAACACTTAGGTTGCTTACGTATAGCGTTGTCCTTGTCGCGCTCGATTCGTATTAGCTCATCCCTACAATAATTACGCACACATACAAAACGTGTGCGGACAGGCCGATGCGTCAGTACTAGTACTAGACAGTTAGCTCGGTGAATTTGTATGGAGTGTCGGGGGTCTGGTAATACTAAAGTGAAGAAACCGGCATGTCCAAGAATTTATTACAAAAATTCAAGGATATGTGATATTCACAAACGCATACTGGGCCAGCGTAATGGATTATGGCCCGTACTCTCTCTTTGAGAGAAGGCCCGTGTTCCAGCAGTGGTAACGAATTGGGCTGATGATGATGACTAAAGTGAGTAAGTTTCAGATGTTGATGCTGCGGTAATAGAGGCATATATTATAATAGTTTGGTTAACTTTAGGTTTAGTTCAGTTTACTGGTGGTAGGTTTTTCGTATGCGAGAGGCCGACTGGGTGGGTACCACCGCTTTGCCAGTTATTCAGCCGCCAAGCAGTAGTACGCGAGCATTACTGTGTTCCGGTTTGAAGGGCAGCCAGCGAAGTTACCGAGCATTATGAGACTCAACAGCTAATTGTCTCAGGGTGACGAGCGCAGTGTGGCGCCGCTCAGGATTTTGTAAAACAAAGTTCTGGGTGGTGCTGTTATTGTTATGGGCTGGCTTATTGCTTACTATAAGAAAAACGACCAGCTCGTCTCGTAATTCAGTTACATAAACCAGTATACATTTTATAAAAAAAAACCGACTTCAATGTATCTTCGAAGTCCAAGGTCAAATATCGATGAAATTTATATGGGACCACTTCGTAGCTATACTGAACCCTACGCAAAATATTTACCAAATCGGTTCATAAATAACGGAGTCCTGAGGTAACAAACATAAAAAATACAATCAAACAGAGAACCGTCTTCTTTTTGAAGTCGGTTAAAAAACAAGTTTCTCGAATTAGCAACAAAATTAGAAATGCTATAAAAGATTGGCCCATTCTATCTAAAGACCGCGAGAAATGGAAGGAAAGTAGGGAGGCCTTTGCCCTGCAGTGGAACGATATGGGCTGAATATAATATAATAATAATAATAAAATATGGTAGGTACGGTTTCCTAGTAAAGTAGGTACATGAACTTGATGAAGTTTACTTTCTAGAATAATCTCTAAACAGTATCAAACAAAGTCACTATCCGCGTTCTCATTCCTGGGGCCCAATTCACTATGACAACTTGGCGAAATCACGTCGATTCCTCGCTTCGAAATCACGTCGATTCCTTCATTAATAAAAGACATCTCTATGACGCATTCATACATTCATATATTATTATATGACACATCATAGCGAATACAAATTTCGCAGATGTCGTTTATTAGTGAAGGGATCAACGTTTTCTCGAAGCAAGGAATCGCCAAGTTGTCATAGGGCCCTGTATCTTCAATGGATTTTGATACGGTTTTCACTGTCATGTAGAGAATTCCTTACGAAACTTTAATTTGTACGAGAACAATACATTCTTATTAAGCTTTTGTATAGTAGACAATCAAGACGTCAAAAATTACACCACAATAAAATAAAATAAAAATAATTGCTCCCGTGCGAAGTCGCTAGTGTTACATCTATTAGTATCATCGTCATCGTCAGCCCATCATGTTCCCACTGCTGGGACACGGGCCTTCTCTCATGGAGAGAGTATGGGCTATAATCCACCACGCTGGCCCAGTGCGGGTTGGTGGATGTCACATGTCCTTGAATTTTTGTGATTAATTCTTGAACATGCCGGTTTCCTCACGATGTTTTCCTTCACCGTTTTTAGAGCGAGTGTTAATTCCGCACATAACTTAAGAAAGTCAGTGGTGCGGGGCCAGCGAGGTTCGAACTCGGGTGCGTCGGATCGAAAGCCACACTCGCTCACATCTATTAGTATAGGAAAGAAAATACCTAAGGGTAAAAATATTATGTATTTTGGCTTATATTAACACTATTGTATACCCGAAATGGGTAAACTGTTGGAACGTTTAGAGCGAGTGTGGCTCAGCGGGAACTCAGGCGCCTTTCGATCAGACGCTCCTGGGTTCGAATCCCGACTCGGCCCTGCACCAATGACTTATAGTTAAGTGCAGATTTTGCACGCTCGCTCTAAAACGGTGAAGGAAAACATCGTGATGAAACCCGCTTACGCGCTTTGGAGTGGTAGGCTCTGGCCGTGGTTGTAATACCACCCACCGAACAAAGCTACCGTCAAGCGACCTAGTCGTGTTTCGGGATGATGTTCGGTGAACCTTACCACGGGTCTGAGCAGCCGCTCAACTGCCGTCTCTCTCTTGATCTATGTGCTTCATCTTAGGCCACATCATCGCTTCACATCAGGCGAGATAGTGGCCAAACATAGATCTAATAAGCGTAAAAAAAAACACAATATTGTAAAATAATAATGTTATTATTTTACACATGTCCAACATATTATTTGACATTGTGCCTATGTATCACTAATTATTTAATTATATTATTTCCTCTGTCTAATGGCACGCCGTAATATGGCTAGAAATGGAGCACTGCTACAAAAATTTTGACATCAAGACCAATTGTACCCATACTTACAATTAATAAATGATTATTATTATCATATAGTACACAGTTTTTACAATAATCGACATTCTGATTCTGAATAAAGCATTACCTTGTATTGGTACAATTTTAAAGCCCTCGCTATTTCTTCGCTTTCACGCTTTTACTATTAAGGACACTATTTTGTAAGTTTTCTTTTTTAACTTTTTTTATTATTATCTGTGGAGACTTGTAATTGGCTCTTTGTTAGCTACTTGTTCTCATATTTTGTAATTGATAGCTGTAAGTCCCCCAAATAAAACAAAATAAAATATAGATAAATAGAAAATTCTTTATTGCACAAACAAATTTGTAAGTACATAGGCGAACTTAATGCTAGTGAGCATTATCTTCCAGTTAATCTCGGTGTACTGTGGAGATTTTATAATCTTTAAAAATCTTTAAAATATCTTTAAAATTTTTACAATATATCCAATAAATTTATAAGTTGTAATCTAAAGATTCTTAAGATTACTTTAGTTAAGCAACCATCTTAAATAAAATATTCAGCCATTTATTTCCTAATGTTAACTTTTAATCACATTCACATTTGAATAGGAAAAATGGAGAGATAGATATATAGATAAACACTTTATTTTTAAAAACCTTAAAAATAGGTACATGAAAAACAAGTACCTACATTTCACAGTGATCAGCATAACAATAGGCGGACGCTCTTCCAGACAACCTTTGGATATAATATAAGAGATATACATATAACAGCACAATATGATAATAATAACACATATAAATATATATTAGTATATAAAGGAGTTAGTTATCAAGAACTTACATTAAACTTTAAATTTGCAAGTAATGAAATATTACTTGCAAATTTAAAACACTTCAATCACACAATCAGAGAGAAATCGACAGGATAATAATCCAATTATACCTAATTTAAAGAGGAATACTTGAATTTATACTAGTTAAATATATTTAGTTTATGACACAGGAAAAGCCACGGGCACAAGCCGCCAGTCCGACCCCTACAGCAACCATTTATTTTTTCATCACGCCTCAGCCACCAACAATATTACCTGTAAAGTGGGTGTATAAAAGATTTTCTTGTGCGTTCATTTACCTGCTTTTAGCTTTCTTTGATCTCCGCGAGTGGCTGCGTGGCGGTGGAGTGCCGGGAATCTCTGTAATGGACGAGGCTCGACTCGCTAGGGGTGACACGGAAACATTTTTCTATTTTTTTTATTTCTATTTATTTAATAGCGTTGTACAAAAATTGTACAAGGTACTAAATGCTATTTAGAATTATGTACCAGTCGTCTAGGTCGTAAAAGAAATATTGTGTGTGTGCAGCTACTTTTTGAGCAAAAGTACGTTGAGAGATATTAAATAAATTACATCAAATTAATATGATAATTTTTTAATATAAAAATATATATAACATAATAATAAATGTAATTATATAATATAACAATATACTTATATAAATACCATACTATATATATTTATAATTATAAAGTGATAGGATCACGTGTAGGTCTATAGGTTAGAAAACTGAGAAGTGAACTTATAAAAACCAGCAAGATAAAGATAATATTAGCCATCAGGGTAAACTTGTTTAATAAAATGGTCATGGACGAGACGCTTAAAATTTATTTTTCATTTATTATCGCTGGAGTATAGTTCTTTCCTTGTTCTGTATCTCGGAGATGTATTATTATATTATTACAAAACAAGGAAAGAACAACATTATTATATATTGTTCTGAAACTTATAACTACAAAATATTATTTGTATTAGCTATGTAGGTATAATCACAAAAAGATACATTGTTTAATTTAATAAGGTAATTTTGTTATAAACATCTAGGTATATAGGTATACTTATTACAATTTAAACTGGCCTTCGGCTATGTACTTACTTTGTTAGTTATTAAGCCGTTAGTTTTCCTTTAAAAATAATATATAACTAACTGATATCCGTTCGCATTAAAATTCGGCATTTTACTCTCTTCTTTTCTAAGTTTCTTCTTTCCTGTCTTCCTTCGTCCTTCCTATCTCTTCTGTCTGCGTGTTGTATTCCATATAAAAAATCTATCCCATCGTCCTGGCAACCCTAGTGCCAGTGCCTGCGGCTAATAGATATCCATTACTGGCCACTTGTCCCGCCGGAGTCAAGCACGCGACGTGTGCACCACATCGCACTTCAATTTGGGTCTAATCTGGTCCCTTTCTTGTTTGCTGTCTTTGTACTGGATTTTTATCCAATTCAATTCAATTCTTTATTGCAATCCATAATGTAACTAGATGGTAGGTAAATAAAAATACAGTTCATCATAGACCCTATTGGGCGCAGCAATTAGGAGAGAGGAAAACTATTTTTGTGCGTTGTATTAAAACATGTCAAATTAATCCACGTGTACCTAGTTAAGACATAATAAGGTATATTTCTTTTTTACATCTGACTGGGTCTGCGTTTGTTCACTATCTCACCTGGGCCCTAATTCACTATGACAACTTGGCGATTCCTTGCTTCGAGGTCACTTCGATTCCTTTATAATCCAGACCAAAATAAGAAACATACCTAGTTCTTAGTTGCAAAACACACCCATTTTATTGAATTAAAATAAGAAAAATACTTGTTTGTTACCAAACAACAAAGAGTAAGTAATTTTTTTTTTATAAAAATAAAATAATAAGTAAAAATTTAATTCCTGAGATGTTCAAAGTGTAGACCATTGCGGTATTGTAATTCAAAGAGATGGTAAATTATTCTACCAATAAGGTTTAATAACAAATATCAATAAATAATTTGAATTTAGAACAAATTGCTTTCCGTGTTCCAATGGTATGCATGACTTTGTTGAGGCGAATGGCTCTTCTTAGAAAAATGTATGCGAATTGTTTTTTTTAATTATTGCCAAAACTTACGATTTGTTTTGTTTTTTTTTTATTTTATTTATTTTAGCAATCCAAACAGCGTCTTAGCTAATTTATATCAATACAATATTTCTTGTTTATAAGGCCAAAATAGGATTACACAACTAATGTACTTAAGTTAATACTAGCATGATTACATAATATAATAGTATGTTTACATATCCTTCATTGTGAGTTAGGTATACAGAATAGATATTTGTATTATTATTTTAAATATAGTTGTAAACAAAAGTTGAGACATAGCTCTATAATAATGTACGTATAAATGTATAAAATGTAATTTAACAAAAAAAACAAATTAAACAAATAAAATATTTAACAATTATGTATATAAACTTATTATTATTACATACATAATTGTTAAATATTTTTTATTATATTTTTTATTGGTTAAAAAAAAAGTAACTTTGGGAAAAGTGTTCCTGGTTGGAAATAGAGTCGATTAAGATAAACTTGACAAATGTCATTTTTTGGGCAAACCGTACTTATATTCAAAAAACTAAAAATGGCAATATTTTTTTCTTCAAAATAAAATAGAATGTTCCTAAGAACAAAACCTTCTAACTACAAAAGAAAAGGGGCCAAAAATTTGCCCCACCCTGTATAATGAAGAAGAAAACGTTAATAATTGATTGCATTCCAGTGGAAAACTAGCCTTTGGATGAGCGTCCTGTTTGTCCTGCCAAACGAACCGAATACTCGGACAAACAACGTTACGTGATGCTGAAATAAAGGATCGTATAGAGGTGTGCTACAAAATGTGTACAATATTTACTTTCTGTGAAAATGTGTGAAAAAACTAATAGACGCTTAATAGAGGTAGAATAAAATACATAACTCTAATTTAATAAATTTATATTCGTACTGAGCACTGCGTTGCGCTCATCAGCCCGAGACATCAGAAGTTAAGTATCATATGCCCAGTTATTTCGCTGGCACGTGCGACTTTCGATCAGACGCACCCGAGTTCGACCCCGCTGGCCCCGCACCACTGACTTTCTTAGGTTATGTGCGGAATTAAAACTCGCTCTAAAAACGGTGAAGGAAAACATCGTGAGGAAACCGGCATGTTCAAGAATTAATCACAAAAATTCAAGGACATGTGACATCCACCAACCCGCACTGGGCCAGCGAGGTGGATTATGGCCCATACTCTCTCTACGAGGGAAGGTCCGAGTCCCAGCAGTGGGAACGTAATGGGCTGATGATGATGATGATGATGATGATTTCGCTGGCTACAATGTCCTTCAAACCGGAACACAGTGAAGCTTGCATATTACTTGCGAGGCAGTAGAATAACTGAAAAGCATTGTTACGGTGTAGTTCCGTTGTCCCCGTAAGCCGTGTCCCCGTTCAACGGGGACAGTGGTACTTTAATAAAATATTTAAAAATATGTCCCCACGTCCCCTTACTCTGTTTCCGTTGATATAGTAAAGTAAACGTTATATGGGAAAATTACTTTCTGGCGCTTCGCCGGCCGCTGCCGCGGCACTGGGTACTAACCCAAACGGCCTCCCGCATGCGAGAGACCTACCAAGGGGATGTAGTTTTAAGATTTCCTTACGTTTTTAGAGTTTAAATAATCAGATCACTCCATCAAATAGTAAATTAAACAGCCGCCCGATTTAAATTGAATGAGTTAAACAAGGCCGGGCTAAAAAGGTTCGTTTCCATTCAGACAGGGGGAGACAAAAATCTCATTTCCTGGAGTAGAGTGAAGACACGCTGATAAGCAAGGCACGCTTCGCTTGTTCGCATTAGCACGTGTGGCGTGGCGTCGCGTGGCGTCGTGTGGCGTGGCGTGGCGTGTTCTGTTCGGTGTAACTTGTTACTGTATTAACTCGTTGATTGACTGCATTGATTTACACTGGCTTTCATCACACTACTATTATAAATGCGAAAAGTTTCTATGGTTCTTAATAACTTTGTTAGTGTGTAAGTGTGTGTTTTTTTCCTTTTCACGCCGCAACGGCTGAACAGTATTGATAGATAGATGAAAGATTATAATTAATATAACACTATGTCAAAAACTAAAAGTGCGAGTGAGATGTTCGATAGCATACCCCCGACACTCCATACAAATGAACTGAGTTAATTACCTACTACTACTACTACCGTTGCACCGGCCTGTACGGACACGGTTTGTGTGTGTGTGTGGGTAATTATTGTAGGGATGATGTATGTATACGTACGCACTATAAGTGTTTTTCATTTTAACTACTTTGCATTGTGTTCATTTTTAACAAATGTATTTTTGCTAATCTAAAAATTTTGTTTGGTATTTAATTTAACAATAACAAACCGTTTAATTTTAATTGAAAATGTCACTAAACACAACTATTTTTAATAACCAGAAAAGAACCTGGGCAATATATGTAGGTAGGGATATTTTAAAAGTGCAGTCATCATTTTCAGTTACGTTACGTTACAATGACAAAGTTGTTTTTTAGTTGAAGTTTTCATAAATCATAGACATTTCGAACTATATGTTCGAACTAAAACTTCTAAGACTTTTGCCTAGACTAGTTCAGTTAAAAATAGTGATGTAACATCAACATCAGTAATAAAATCAGTAGATAGTCAAAATAAAATAAGGAACATGTGAATCCGTTGAGACGACAGCATGAAAAAATAACAAAAACACTAACACACAAACTTTCACATTTTTAACATTGACGTGATGTGATGTGATGGTGTGAAGTGTGATAGGTACACTAACTTTTTCCCGCAACTTCGTCTGCGTCGACAGTGGAAGCCCAAAGCCGTCTTATATTGAAATGAAATGAAATGAAATGAAATGAAATGGAATGGAATGGAATGGAGTGGAGTGGAGTGGAGTGGAGCCCAAAGCCGTCTTATATTGAAATGAAATGAAATGAAATGGAATGGAGTGGAGTGGGTGAAGTGAAGTGAAGTGAAGTGAAGTGAAGTGAAGTGAAATGAAATGAAATGAAATGAAATGAAATGAAATGAAATAATTTTATTGTAGCAAAAACATACTTAACTAAACAAATACTTAACTAAACATTAATGCTAGGTATTGCTACAAAACGGCCCTACTCAGCATAATGCCGGCCGAATGAAGGCAACCAGCGCTGATCTTCCGTAGGAGCCGTCCGGTGACACCACGGATCGTAACACAATATACTATAAATAACATAATATTGATACAAAATAACATAACATTTATAATGGCAAGAACAATTTGCACAAAAACATGATAGGTACGCTTAAAACACAACACAAAATACAAGATTAAAACATAGAGCACCAAGGTGATATAAAAAGGAAGATAAAATCCTTAGAATTTTTATTATAACACATACTGTATAATCTCAGTTGGGATTAGGAAACCCTTAAAATGCGTTCAGCAGTTTTCGAGTATATAGGTAGATAACGAATTGCAGTCATCGTCATCATCAGCCCATCACGTGCATGCCATGCTGGGACACGGGTCTTCTCTCAAAGAGAGAGTAGGTATTATGTAGTCATGTGTCACGTTATTTTAAATTTTTTCCTTGATACTTGCTTAACGCATGTTTGAAGCCGTACAATCTTTCCGACCAATTTTGGCACTTAACTTCGACACTGGAATTGAATGTTTAGCTATTTTATTTTTTACAAGACGAGTTGGTCTAACTCCATCATCTACATCATCATCATCAGCCTGAAGTCGTCCACTGCTGGACATAAGCCTCTCCTAATGAACGCCACTGAGCCTGGTTTTCGGCTTTTCTCATCCAGTTTCTTCCGGCCACCTTTCGCAGATCGTCGCTTCATATAGCCGGTGGGCGTCCTTCACTACGCTTGCCGATTCGCGGTCTCCACTCAAGGACACGTCTACTTCAGCGGTTGTCCATCCTTCGTGAGATATAACCAGCCCATTGCCACTTTAGCTTGCTAATCCAACGTGGTCGTTAGACTGATGGTAAGCAACACGCCTGCCCATAACAGTAACAGCACCATCCAGAACTTTGTTTTGCAAAATCCTGCGCGGCGCTGCATTGCGCTCGTCACTTTGAGACAATAAGCTGTCAATTTAATCCATAGCGAACAACGGTGTGCAGGTTGTATTACATCCATCACGAATTCACGGCACCATGTATTGTATTGTCTGCATCAACAATAGGCATACATTATAGCACCATGTTGTAATCACTAGTTTGAAATTTGCTTCTTTCAAACACCTAGTTGTTTACATAATTATTGTGACACGGTACTACTGAACTAGATACGAGTGAATCGAGGTGAGTTACCCCAGTACCGTCCACGTTCCATTGACCTTGTCCCGACAGTAGCGGAGCGTGCGCCAGACGGCCCGCGCGCCCTCCGCACAAGATTACAAACCCACGACTCCCTTGCATTCCGATTCGATTATATCTCGATTTTACTCGAAACTGCACTGACTACCGCATTATTCTCACTTATTTACATTTGAAAATCGAACGCGCGTTTAGTTTTTCTCCATATTTCTAAGATGTAACACCAGATTCAGTGCGCATGTGCAATGTAACCTGGATAAATGAAGTGGAACGCCGCATCGAAAGTGAGAATGTTTAGAAAAGCTTGACACTTCATGTTTGGTCGGTTTATAATCGGGTGAGAGGAAGCAACAACAGGTGTGTACCGTTGGCATAAGAGTGATTTTAGCTTGACGGGGTGTTTTGTTGATTTTCCAATGTTATGTAGAGGCAGATGATTCTTTTGTTGGTAATTATGGTGGCCTACTCTACTTTTTTATTTCATAATGTACAGGTTTTCGAGCTTGTATTGTCATTTAGTTACGATGGCTACTTAGTAAAATTTTTAGTCATGGTCTAATTATTCTGTAGTTTAACTGTTGTGTGACTATGAAAACAAAATGTTTTATTGTACAATTTGTACAACTTAGTACATCTTTAGTCAAGCTTTCATTTTTCTTTTACTATAGCTGTTATGAGGAAATGTTTGACCTGTTTACTAAATGCATTTTGAGTCTTTGAAGTCTTAAAATGCGGAATTGACCTGTACCTAATAGTGAAGTGTAACGCCACAGAATACTAAGAGACAGAAGCATCACTCCGCAAATAAATGTAAACAAATAGCGACTCTTGCTATGACGCAATAAAATTCAATTCAGCTCACGTTGCGCTGCATACCTACCAGTCATATTAACCTACAGAGCGCCTCTCTTTCTATCGCATAGCTTTTATCTCTTCTGACGCGGCACGTGTAACGACGCGACGCCGTCGGTGTCCGGCTATGTACTTGTAGCTTCGTACCTACAGTGCGGAGTGCGCTAGGCCTGGTAACGCGTAATAGTGCACTTTTGCACGTCAAAGTGAAGTGAGTGGGTGTTTATTCTTATAACCATGTGCGTCATCTCAATCGTTTCATCAAACATTGTAGCTACACAAAAATAAGCTAAATTGATCCTGAAACGCAATGAAATTATGCAAATAGTGTAATTCGCCTGAATATTATGTAGGTTGTTGTTAGAATAATATAATAAGAATAGGAGGTAGACAGCAAATGTAAAATGAATAAAAAACCTACTAATATTATAAACGCGAAAGTTTGTAATGTGGATGTATGTTGTATGTATGGATGTATGTTTGTTACTCTTTCACGCAAAAACTACTGAATGGATTTTAATGAAACTTTACAATTATATAGCATCAGAATAGCACATAGGCTATATTTTATCCCGGGAAACCGCGGGTGAAACCGCGGAGTGCAACTAGTTAAAATATAATCCTACGCGAAAGTTTACAAGAATGTATGGATGTATGTTTGCTACTCTTTCACGCGAAAACTACCGAACCGTTATGATGAAATTTGGTATGTACCTAGGTACTTTAGGACTTGGAATATAACATAGTTTACTTTTTATCCCGGGAAACCACGGGTGGAACTGCGAGGCGCAGCTAGTAGGTATAGGATAAATCTAAGTTTAACCACATGCCTAAGCATTAGCCAGCCAGTTTATTAAATGTTGTTATAGACGCTTTGGCTGAATATCATTCAGGCCGCTAGTTAGTAGTAGTTAGTTAGCTAGTCGCTACTAGTAGTTAGTTGAACGGCGCTGTTTAGTAAAAAGGCTAGGCTGTTGATAGAACGGCGAACTAAGCTAGTTAGCTGCGACATATACATTGCAAGTCAAATAAAAGCTTGTAATAATCAACAGAATCGATCACTGTTACAGCTAGTCTAAAAGTTTGTGATACGATTACCCCGCCAATAATATGAACTGATTTTGATGATTCTTTTTTGTTTGGTAGTTCATACTTCAGACGTAAGTATTACCACAGAATAGTTTTCTTTGCTTCAGAGGTAGCTCCATATAAATTTTATCGAAATTGATTTATACCGCTTTTTCAATAAAAATAAAAAAATATAGTCTAGAAATCAGTTTTGGTTTCTTTTTCTACAAATTTGTTATGGTTTATGTATTCATTTTTTGTCAGCCTCTTTGGTATAATGGTTGGGAAGGTTGGCTCATACACCACTGAGGTTACGGGTCCGATTCCCGCGACGAATGTTTGTGCACTGAATAAAAAGCGCAAGCATTTGTTTCGTGTCTGGGTGTTGTGGGACCATGGTCTTCATAGTTCCTGGTTCCCTAGACACAGAGAAACCTAGGTAGGGGCCAAGATCTATGTACGTGATCGATGGGCGTAAAAAATATATCGATATATGCATATCTAAAAACAAAGCAGCTTATAATATTATTTGGAGATTTTTTTAAGGTTTTTGAAGAATCGACTGGTAGTAAATAAAGTAGGAGCCGGTTTCCTCACTATATTTTTCTTCACCATTTTAGAGCGAGTGTTAAACCGTGCATAACTTAAGAAATTCAGTGGTGCGGGGCCTGCGAGATTCGAAATAGGATGCGTCGGATCGAAAGTCGCACAAGCTCCCACTGAGCCACACTCGCTCTAAACGAGTCTACACGCTCTACACGCTAAAAACGATGAAGGAAAACATCGTGAGAAAACCGGCATGTCCAAGAATTAATCACATAAATTAAGGACATGTGACATCTATCAACCCGCACTGGGCCAGCGTAGTGGATTATGGCCCATACTCTCTCTATGAGAGCCCGTGTCTCAGCAGTGGGAACGTGATGGGCTGATGATGAAAGTAGGAAATGATGGTTTCTACAAATTTCATCGTTCAGCACAAGTCTCGGCATCAGTTTCACCGTTCGACGTTGACAGACATAGGTAAAACCATAGAGATTTATAAATCTGTGGGTAAAACCCTTTCATTGTCCATTGTCTACTATGACCGTGGAACATTTATAGTTATTCAGCCGCCAAGCAGTAGTGCGCGAGCATTACTGTGTTCCGGTTTAAAGGGCATTGTAGCCAGCGAAATTACTGGGCATTATGAGACTCAACATCTAATTGTCTCAGGGTGACGAGCGCAGTGCAGCGCCGCGCAGGATTTTGCAAATAAAGTTCTGGGTGGTGCTGTTATTGCTATGGGCTGGCGTATTGCTTATCATCAGGCAAATGACCAGCTCGTCTCGTCATTCAGTTGCTTAAAAAAACATTGGGTCGAAAATGGGGACACATACAGATACCTACAATAATTAATTTTTAGAAAAATATAAAAACTGACTTCAATTTATCTTCGAAGTCCAAGGTCACATATAGATGAAATTTATATGGGACCACTTCGAAGCTATACTGAACCTAACGCAAAAAGAATTAGAGGTAACAAACACAAAAAAATATATAAAATATTATAAAAAAATACAATCGAACACAGAGATCCTCCTCCTTTTTTAAAGTCGGTTAAAAAATATGCCTTCATTCGATGCTCTGACGGACAGCCCTACGTAGTTTCAAAACAAACCTACTTCGACAAACGTTGCAAAGAAAAATTGTTGGAATGGCTTGGTGCGAAAACTTGTTGATGTCATATCTCTTAACAAGTTTCGCAAGTGTTAAAAATTATGACAGTACAGTTAAAAGTACGAAATTGGAGTGACAGTGAGCATTGAGTGACGTAATAATAATTATGCATGTGGTACCTCGTCGTCGTCGTCGTCGTCGTCAGCGGGGAGACGGTTCGTCCGGATATGGCAACCCCATTCCATGCGGAACGTCTTCCTTCATCCTTCTCAACTTATCAAAAAAGTTTACTTTGTTTACAATCATTTAATTTAATTTAATTACATGTATCGTACATATTATGTGTAATTATAGGAATGGGACTGAGTTTCCTTTAAGTTTAAGTGCAAAGCGTTTCCACTTTAACTATTGGTCAAGACACAAAAAAAATTGGGTCAAAAAATCAGTAGGTATTGCCATTCGGCGTGACAATGCGGCCAGCATTCTGTGCACTTTTCCTTCCGCCATAAGCCCTTTAGAATAACATTATTGTATTTTGTATATTTAAGTTATTTTAGTTTAGAATTAGAAAGTTACTTAATTATATTTTAAGGGCAAGGCCAAGCAGGAATTAAGTATGAAAAAAAAACATAAATGAAGTAACTTAGTTAAACAATGCAATATCAACATTATAATTAATGTTTTTTCCGTCAGTGCCAAAGAAATGTATAAATATTGACAATGTTACGACAATTATTAAGAGTGTCAACATAAATTGATTGTATATTAAACAAACAATTTTACGATGACGATCGGAAAAGATCTTTATTTTGTCGGAGGAAATCAGATTAAAAGGAAAAAGTTGTCACACCTCACTCACAACAACTGCTCAATTATGTTTGACTCAGACCCGACACATTATCATCATCATCCCAACACGTCCCACTGCTGGGACACGGGCCTTCTCTCATAGAGAGAGTATGGGCCACGCTGGCGCAGTGCGGGGTGGTCGATGTCACATGTCCTTGAGTTTTTGCAATGGTTTCCTCACGATTTTTTCCTTAACCGTTTTGAGAGCGAGTAACTGAAACTCATTGGTCGGCCAGCCGCATTCGAATTCCGGTGCGTCGGATCGTAAGTCGAACAAGTTCCTGCTGAGCCACACTCGCTCTTACAAAAACGCAAAAAAATGCTTCATTGTCCACCAAACAAAATAATTAATAGGTCTACATGAAAACAACTTACAAATTAAAGCACAATGGGCGGACTTATCGCTAAAAGCGATCTATTCCAGCTCTTAATAAGAATAATATTTGTCTAAATTTCGCATTTAACTTTCCATTGCCATGCAATGATAGGTATATTTTATCAAAATACCCAGTCGTTTTAATGATGCCATGTGTTGATTTCAACCTCATAAATTCAATAGATAACGTACGGTACGGTCAACGACAAAAGTTGCCGAACATTTGAATCTTTGATTGGCTACACCTTCAGTATTTGTCTTATATCTCTGAATGTTGCATTTAAAAAGTCTGTTAATATACTGTATAAATAGGGGGGTAGGTTTCTATGCGAGATGCAATCTGGGTGGGTACCACCGCTTTACCAGTTATTCAGCAGCCAAGCAGTGGCGCGCAAGCATTACTGTCTTCTGGTTTGAACGGCATTATAGCCAGCGAAATTACTGGGCATTATGAGACATAAGAGCTAATTGTCTCAGGATAACGAACGCAGTGCAGTGCCGCGTAGGATTTAGTAAAACAAGTTCTGGGGAGTTCTCTAACTGTTATGGGCAGGCTTATTGCTTACCATAAGGCGAATGACCCGCTAGTCTCGTCATTCAGTAAAAAAAAAAGCAAATTGCAAAAAAAAATCATTTAGTTTGTGTATTTTTGGTATTATTGACAATTGAAAGATTGTTTAGGTTTGAACTACATCTGGCCGCACCGAATCGCACTTTCCTATGATTCTATCCTTTTCTGTCACAAAGAAAAATCCTGTTCTGTCAGTGTTTACAAACGTCATTTACTAGAGCGAGAAAAAGAGCGGGAGTGCGACCGATATAGACACATAGGAAAGTGCGATTCGGCGCAGCCAGATGTAGTTCAATCATAAAGTTCAGCTACTTATGTCGCTAACTGTACCCTATTCAAATAGATTTAAATTGTGTATAAAGTTGCCAGCTTATGGTAGTTAGGTACAGTCGGACCATGTGACGCGATCCTCGAATTTTTTGGAGGGCACGTTGATAGACGTTGTTATTTTATAATTTTTATTTAACTATTTGTGGTAGGTCTCTCGTATGCGAGAGGCCATCTGGTTGGGTACTACCGTTTTGCCAGTTATTCTGCCGCCAAGCAGTAGTGTGCAAGCATTATTGTGTTCTGGTTTGAAAGGCAGATTTTGCATGAGTAAGTTCTGGTTGGTGCTGCAACTGTTATGGATAGGCGTATTGTTTACCATCAGGCAAACGACCAGCTCGTCCAGTCGGACTCGCGCAATAAGGGTTCCGTACCATTATCTAGAAAAAAGGCAAAAATATCACGTTTGTTGAATGAGAGCTCCTTTACATATGTATTTTATTCTGTTTTTTAGTATTTGTTGTTATAGCGGCAACAGATATACATCATCTGTGAAATTTCAACTAACTATCACGGTTCATGAGATGCAGCCTGGTGACAGACGGGCAAACAGACAGGCAGACGGACGGACAGCGGAGTCTTAGTAATAAGGTTCTGTTTTACCCTTTGGGTACGGAACCCTAAAAAGGAAGAAGCCATGCGGTGAACCATCAGGGAGGTGGATCTGAGTAGTCACTTAACAGCCAACTTCCTCCCGATCTATAGACTCCATCTTCGGCCACATCGTCGCTTAACATCAGATAGTGGCCAAACATAGAACTATATCTAAAAGCGATTTAAAGATGTATCTTTATATCGTTAATTATAAGTAATTTCTCCTGGGCGCGCGGGGTACTGTAACGTGGCAAACCTTTATGATTACATCATGAAGGTTTGTCTACGATCACGCCCTGTCCATACATAAAAAAATAAATAGTTTTTCGTTCTTTCTTTGTTTTTTGAACCAGCTGTCACTTGAGAAAATCTTGAGATCACGGGTAAATTTATTATTTATTTATTTATTTATAAATCTTGACTAATTGTAGCAATACAATATATACAATATATAGTCAAGATGAGTCTCAACCTCACCGTGACGTTGAAAAACATCCATGTTTATACAGATTCTTATAATATCAACAGTCTAGTAGTAGTAGGTATATAGCGATGCCGGTATGGTAAAACGAACAGTATACTTTGGTGCGTGTTCTGAAGCGGTCACCCGCATCCGATTGCCTAATTGTTGTGTCCAGTTTTTACATTATAAATTCGTTGCTATACAATTAATTTACATATGTGTTTTACGAAATGTTTAGTCATTGTATTGTTTGAACTGTAGTGTTTTGTTTTGTGTGATATTTGTGGTGTAACGCGGTGCAAATTTATCAAACTGTGTGAAAAAGTTTCTCTGCTATTAATAGATACCATAGCAATGGGTATGTCTGTTTCTTCCTATATTTATATCCCACTAGCTGCCCGCGACTCCATGAGCGTGGGAGTTGATTATTATTGTGATCCCTCGGGAATAGTGTTGCCAGGTCCAGTGTATCAAATTTCGGAACGAAGGGTTAAAATAATCGGGATTTTAGTTTTCAAATTGGGGCAACTGCAATGGCTGCAAAAAAAATGGTTTTTGCGAATCAGCGTATATACCTATTTTTATCGGATAGTCAGTGTTTTTTAAATGGTAGAACAAATAAAACTCTAAAATATAACAAAATTCAAACGTAAATATTTCGAATAATCATAATCATTATGTTTGTGTCTTCGTTTATCAAAATTATCGATTAAAGTACAGGTAAAGAAGATCGTGAAAAATCGGAACATTTGGTGTCACCAGACCTCTAAAATTCGTGCCAACTTCTTCAAAACCGGTTGGGTGACGAAGATAATATTTGACCTCTTCATAGTACACGTTCACATATACTGAAGAGGTCTTGCTAAATTGGTCTTGGAAAAGACGATTACGGACTGGGGGAAAAGTAGTTCATATATAAGTGTGTTAAAAAACCTCCACGTAAATTAATATGCGCTAAAACACGCTAGCTCAGTAATAACAGTTGTTTATCAAACTTAATTGAAAACGAATAACGTTGATACATTAAGATGATACTTAAATCGCAGTTTAATGGGCTACCTAAACACATGATTGTACGTTTTCAGTGTACCCTAGGTTTATTAACCATTAACTAACGTAAGGCTGTTGTAATATTAAAGTAGGGTAGGATTACTAGAATGCCTAATAGGGTTGACACTACAAATAATAAATACATGATATTATTCGTAGGGTTACTAATATAACAATAAATCTACTTATAAACTAACTTTTCTTGCCATTTCTTCAAGTCGCAATGGAATGATTTTTTAGTCAGGTATAGCTTGAGAGACGGAGAAGAATATATAATTCTTTCCGTGAGGGGAACACAGTTTCCGTTATAATAAACAAAACCTACTCGAATGAGACTAGCAATGTGTATCACGAGTTTTCGTGATGGCATCCACCAACAACATGAATTTCAAGTCAAACATGCACAATCTGTGATCAAAATTTGTGATCCACGAAAATTGTGTGACGTTATTATATGTGTTGCTATTGCTCCTAACAAATGATTATCTATTACAGGTAATAGTCAAAACATCAACTCTCAGAAAACGTCCCAATGCTCCCTGAAAGCAAACTGCCCCAAAAGTGCCCGAACATGAAGCCGGAGAGATGCGACGGTTCCTTGCTAAGACCACCTTCAACCTGCCCTTGAAGAAACAAATGCCCACAGCTCGATTCTTTATTATAGTCATTTGCACCAGTTTGGCTATCTCCTTAATCTGGATACAGCTGTTCGCTCTACCGAAACAGCCAGTGGTCAACGATGGCACTATACAGGAAGCTCTCGAAAATGTCGCCAAAGATTCCCGCTATTCAGAGGTATACCGAAAGACAAACAGACTCCCCAAAGAGCTCAAGTATATGCTACTCTGGACGCCTAATGACTTCTCTCCTTTTTACTTCTTCGACAACGGCCAGCGAGCGTTCATCAAGAACAACTGTTCGGTGATAAATTGCTACGTCACCAGCGATAGGAAATTCTTCAATGGTGACTTGACGAAATTCGACGCAATCGCCTTCAATGGACGTAACATGAGGCGCAATGATCTTCCTAAGCACAGATCACCACGGCAGAAGTACATTTTCTTCAACATGGAGTCCGCTGACAATTA
The DNA here is from genome assembly GCA_951640565.1 of Petrophora chlorosata. Lineage (NCBI taxonomy): Eukaryota > Metazoa > Arthropoda > Insecta > Lepidoptera > Geometridae > Petrophora > Petrophora chlorosata. The sequence goes on along the minus strand of OX621203.1, from coordinate 6,632,906 downwards.
CCCCGTTTGCAATTCAGATTTCGATGGCTTTTTCAACTGGACTTCCACTTACAGACTGGATTCTGACATCCCGTTTCAATACATTCTTATCAGAAACAGCAGAGGTGAAGTCGTCGGTCCAAAAACGGAGATGAACTGGAATGAAGACTTGCCCGAAGTGAGCGATGACTTGGCTGAAAGATTGATAAATAAGACTAAAGCTTCTGCGTGGTTCGTTTCTCATTGCTCGAGTAGGAGTGGTAGGAAAGGGCTGGTGAAAAAATTGCAGAAGGCTCTTGCTCCATATGGATACAATGTGGACGTGTATGGAGATTGTGGACCATTTAAATGTCCAAGAGCTAAAAAGAATCACTGTCACACTCTTCTGGAAAAAAACTATTTCTTCTATATGTCGCTGGAGAATTCGTTCGCTGAAGACTACGTGACGGAGAAATTGCTAACAGCACTGCAGCATAACGTGGTGCCGATCGTTTACGGCGGTGCTAATTATTCTAGGTAAGCTAATTTTAGAATGTTTGGACTTTGAGGTACAGTAACAATGCTTATATTATAGTATGTTCTGACAACATGCATTCATGTTAGATTAATTAGCATTCCCAGCATAAATAAGCTGCTAATTATATATTAGTATAAACCAAATTAATTGTTGTTGCGAAATTCGATAGATGCTAAAAGGCCAAACACGAAGGATCTATGACCAAATAATATAGTTAATTTCTATTTTTCAATAATTTCATATTAAACGTTATGTAATAATGAAATTTGGCACGAAATTGTAAATTTACAACTACGAAATTTCATGTTAGCAATTAGCATCGCAATAGCACATATTATGCTAACGAAATATTTGGCATGCTTATGAAATTAATGAAAAATAGCATTAATTTCCATTACTAACATGCATATTATTACGGTGTCCTCACATGTAGCACATGTAATCGTACGTTTACAGCTAAAATTGGATACATCAGTCATGTGAGGATGCACCAAACACGTAAAGTAACGTAACTTAAGTCAGTCGCTGTAGCCGAAAACGGCTAGGAATGCATCATCATCATCATCATCATCATTATTATGTTTACGAGTTAGTGTGGAGCTACACTAACCTGTTACTAGGCATATTTTGATGTAATATACCTTATATAATTATATATAATATAAGTTAGAACTAATGCCACCAAACACGTAAAACCGCACTATAACAAGCAAACTTACAAACAAACAAACATCCTAAAAACCATGGATTCGTGTTCAGTACCTGCATAGTCGATCCCAGTTGGTTTTTCCAAAATATCTACTATGTACATGATTGGATCAGCTCCATTATAATAATAGTATGGAAAACGTAATACCTACGTAATAATTGTGTTAAGGTGTCTTAATTATGTCGGAGTAATGTCGGAGTTTGATTAGGTCGTAATTGCGTCTTGTATTACAGAAATAAGCAAAACAAATATACATTTTACCAAAAAGAAACCGACTTCAATGTATCTTCGAAGTCCAAGATCAAAATATCGATGAAGTTTATATGGGACCACTTCGTAGCTATACTGAACCCAACGTAAAAATAATTTTCCAAATCGGTTTGTAAATGACGGAGTTCTGAGGTAACAAACATAAAAAAAAGACGTGTGGCACTCGGAGACTGCCGCGGTAAAGCTATTGCATAGCATTCGGAGTGGGGGGTGTTAGGTTATTTTCGTTACGGAATTTCTGGATTCGGTCTCCACGCTCAAGGCCCGCGATAGAAGCTATGCAATAGCGTAAAAACATACTGTCGAATTGAGAACCTCCTCCTTTTTTGAAGTCGGTCAAAAAGCCCCCAACCATCACAATATACCTATAAGATATAGGTCACAATAAGTGTATTAAGAAATTGAAATCACCGTCCATTATTTTTGCGTTGAGCTTTTAGCGATAAGACCGCCAATTGTTACACTTCCGTTTAGTTGTTTTTTTATTGTTATTCTATTAATTATCTGTGTTTCAACAAAGGGTTATTACATTTCATTAAAACATAAATACTCTCAGCCCTGAGTTGGATACCATATCTAGGGAACCGGGATCTACAAGGACCGTGGTCCTAAAATACCCAACCCCGACATGCTTGCGTTTTTTTTTCCGTGCACAAACATTTGTCCCGTAACGGGAATCGAATCTGCAACCTCCGCAGTATATGAGATTTGAGCTGACCTGCCCATCCACTACACTGCAGCGGCTGTCGAATCAAAATGTTTCAACAAAAGGTTTTATTAGGTGTAAGGACTACGTGCTACCACAGATTAAACAATAGTCCTAAATAAGTTATAAGTTTCTGTTTTTACTTTTAATTACTACTTCGGCTATTATCGTGTTTTGTTCCACGATGTAATCAACGGAAACGGATGGAACGGTTGTAATGCGGGTGTTTCCTGCTACTACGTAATATTTAATAATGATATTTTATATTTCGTGCTAATTGAACTAAAGTAGTAGGTATTGTTATTTTTATGAATTAATAAAAATAACAATATCTACTACTTTAGTTAAAATGGTAACTATAGGCGTATAGCGGCTAATTTACGTTTGGTAATGGTTAGTTTGCCTGTGCGGTGACACACTAAGCTCTGACGTCAGCTCTTGTTTGTCGTGGTTTTATTTTACTTAATTTGCATTTGACCGCTATGTCACTCCGTACGGCAGGTATTCTATTATCCTTTCATTTTTTTACAAGCGACCCGCCCCGGCTTCGCACGGGAGAAAAAGGAAGGTTTATATGCATGTATTATACATATAAACTTTCTTCTTGAATTACTCTGTCTATTGATGAAAACCGCATTAAAATCCGTTGCGTAGTTTAAAAAATCTTAACGTACAGACAGCGGAAAGTGACTTTGTTTTATACTATGGATGTAGAGACAAGGCGATACCTGCGGCTTCATCCGCAATTCGCATCCGAATTTGGTTGATAGTCGTTCCCTAGGGTGCGACTAGGTATCAACCAATTAGGGTTTTCTTGGGATTAGAAGTATTCTATGTTTTATTACATACCAAAACCGAATTGTGATAAACTCAAATATTTTTGAATATTTTATTAACTCGTGATAGGTCTTTTGTATGCGGGGCCGTCAGGGTAGGTAACACCGCTTTGCCAGTTATTCTGCCGCCAAGCAGTAGTGCGCAAGCATTACTGTGTTCCGGTTCGAAGGGCATTGTAGCCAGCAAAATAACTGGCCATATCAGACTTAATATCTGATGTCTCGGGGTGTGAGCGCCATTCAGTGCTACCATGGACCAAATATACAAGTCCATAGTGCTACGCAGTGCATTTTATGGTATTAAAAGTTCTGGGTGGCTCTGCAATTGTAATGGGCAGGCGTGGCGCTTACCATCAGGCAAACGACTTACTCGTCTCATTGATATAATATTTATATACTCAGTTATATAAAAAAAACAATGTCCGTTGTCGTTATGGCCATTGTTTTAGGGTGACGAGCGCTGTGTAGTGCCGCGCAGAATTTTTCAAAACAAAGTTCTTAGCGGCTGTACAACTGTTATGGGCATTGCGCGCGTTGATTACCATCAAGTGATAGTGTGTCTCTCAGAAAAATTGCTTCAAACTTCACCTCGATATTGATGGATAAAATGAACATTTCTTACAGATTCCTCCCACCGGGCTCCTACCTCGATGCAAAAAAATTTAACGCCTACGATCTGGCAGCCATCATGGATCGGCTGATGAACGCTCCGAAGCTCTACAGACAGTACTTCAGATGGAAGAGTCAGTACACCTACAGTGAACCTAAGGTGGAAAACATTTGCGCAGTCTGTGCTGCCTTGAACGATATGGACAGAGTCGAGAAGGTGACCGTGTATAATGAGTTTAGGAAATGGTGGCACCCTGAGTATAAGAAGAGGTGTTAAGACGTCATCTTCCTCAGCTTTTTTTATAAATCGTTTCCTACTGAAATGACTGAGAATGATGAAATACGTTTTAAAATACAGAAGTCTTTGGTTACTACTGTTTAGAATCATAAGTAACACTGAATTGTATATAATAATTGTCTTAAGCGATTGACAGCAGTTGAACGCAAGCAAAGTTGCAAAAGTGGGATCATAAAAGCATCGCTTAGAAAAACTTGTGCACCACAATACATATCTGTGACATTCCGTATCTGTGCAAATACGGTCTGAATCAGCCATAGTTACCATTTTGTATGAAGAAAGACACTTGACTGTCAAACTAGCCCCTTCCTTCTCTATAAAATCATAGCTCTTTACCTAACGGACCTAACGGTTAGAAACGTAACTTGGTTTAAATGTTAATTTACTGTATAGAACACTTTTGTGTGAATTTTAGCAAGTAGTCATTTTGGAGTGATTGCTTGGTTTTTGTGATATACATTACTTAACGCTTAAGGCATGCCTTATTGTAGTAGCTTCAACGGTACTCAATGCAAAAAGTAAACCTGAGGGCATCAAGCGACTTTATTAATTTCATATCTGTTGGCGATGGAATAGAAAGGGGTTTGAAGATTTTTCTATGGAGTCTGGCGCACTGGCCCGTCCATTTTGTTTGTATTGAGGTCAGCTATCAATTCATAAGGATTTATGCATGGTGCAATTTTGTATAAACTTCAAAACCTTTAAATCCATTTTAGATACAATCTCAATGTCAGCCAATGATAGTAGCCACTTATTGTGAATGACGAAAAATGAAATACAGTAGTGGAATATGTTTTTTGTAAGAGGAAAATACTTTTAATAAATACGATCGCAATTAGCTTACGTGCTACTGCTGGAAAAATATTTAGCCAGCCATTACGGGCCTGAATATATTTGCAAACACTTCAGCTCGCTGCCAGTTGTCAGCGTGCCCAAGATGCTGATGGGCCATGCCCTTTGAATTGAGTTCTCATGCCCACGTGGTACTACCGTTACCTCAGAACTCCGTCATTTATGAACCAATTTGGAAAGTTCTATTTGCGTTGGGTTCAGTATAGCTACGAAGTGGTCCCATATAAATTTCATCGATATTTGACTTTGGACTTCGAAGACACATTGAAGTCGGTTTTTTGTTTGATAAAACGTTTGTTTGATGCTTACAGTTTTGGATGTTTGGTTTGATTAAGGTTTGGAAACTATCGTGAGTCAAAATATTTATTATGAATATAAAACGGCTACACTTACGTTATGATTGTGTCGGAATAACTCCAACCAGGGCCCCAATTCACCATGACAACTTGGCGATTCCTTGCTTCGAAATCACGTCGATTCCTTCATTAATAAGCGACATCTCTATGACGTATTCATATATTCATATATATGATTCTCTATGATGCGTACAAATTTCGCAGATGCCGTTTATTAATGAAGGAATCGACGTTTCCTTGAAGCAAGTAATCGCCAAGTTGTCATAGTGAATTGGGGCCCAGGTTTAGGACGATTAGGACGTCCTTCTTCCGGGAGTTTTCGCTTTGGATTACACTTTGGAATCCGACGCAATCATAACGTTTGGTTTGATTTTTGTATACTCTAAGATCGATTGTTAGATAATACAAACGTTGGGGTTGACACTGGGTTTAAATGGTTTTGCAGAATTCTACTGCATTATGATTTGAAAGCGTTGAGCGGAATTCAAGTTATCTCGCTAAGCATGAACCGAATACTTACTATTTTGTTATTAACAAAGGTAAGGACAATACAAAATTATAATTATCATATATATATATATATATTCGTTTATATCCGTAATAGTACCTATTTAATAAAAAAAACTGTTATCGCTGTAAATATTGTGAAATGCGACTCTGTATTATTTAAATGTAGGTTGTTTTTTCTGAGGATACCAAATCATTTGAAAATTCTACTGTGTTATTTAGTAATCTTGTTCTAATCTAATCTAATCTTGTCGTAATGTTGTTTCTGATTATTCTGGACGTTGTAGAATAGGATTTGGGGTGGATCCCACCAAGTTTAGTTTGATATTTTAGTTTTGGGTCTTGCAGGGGTCTTCCTTGCGGACTTGGTCCTTCCAGTGACTTAAGTCTAATACAGTATATTTAAGTTGTAAGTATTTTGTCTAAAAAATGTTTGATTTACTCTGAAGTATTACGTAATAAGTAACTTTATACTTATCAAGAATCTCAAGAAAAAAGGCAATAAAATAATAACTGTTTAGTTTTGAAATTAGTTTTATCTGAAATGGTTTCATATGGTTAACGTAATTACTACATATACCTATTAATCGTTTTTTATTCATATTGTGTAAACTTTTTTGCTCTGCCGGCGTACTCACTGGTCGCTCAAGCGCCAATCGTATGTCGTGTGGAGATTAAATTAATTGTCAATTGTTGTTAGCCGGGTGCACACAGGCCGATCCACGTTTCGTTCCACGATCGAACATTTGCTTCGTTTTTGTTTGTCGTCACAGTTGAGTACATGCGTGTAACTTCGTAACGTCTGGTTGGACGCCCGCCGCGCCGACTGCTTGTTTGGAACGTGATTCTGCCTCGCGCGTTGGAACGGACATGGATCGGCCGGTGTGAACTCGGCTAACAACAATTGACAATTAATTTAATCTCCACACGACATACGTAGATTGAAATACCTATTATATTGTATGTACTTATTTTTTTTATTAAGTAAGTACCTAGGTTTTTGCATATTATTATTGTTATGTTAATATTATTTAATCATGCATTTGATTGTTTGAATATTTGGAATGTAAAACATTGTCCAGTGTACCATGGTCTGGCACAATGATGGAACTATTGCGATTTATTTTTTCGCAATAGAACCCTATCATATTGTCGAGGATGGTGATAGTGGAACTACAGGGAATATTTAAATAAGTATTCTAGACTGCGAGTGACACCTTACACAACTTAGCATCTAAACTGAGCGCAATGTACGCAGTACATTTCACGGTAAGTATTGAAAGTTTTGGGTGACACTAATTGTTTTTTTAGTTAATCATTGAAGTTCTACAATAGGGGATCGGACAACTTTTTAGAAAATGTTTTAAATTAACTACAATGAATAATAGCCACGAAAAATACTATTTTAATTAAATAACGCCCTAAAAGTACCTGAAACTATGTTTAAATATTACGTTTCAAATATTGGTAAAAGGTCACCTCAAAACTTGTGGTCATATGTAGGTAGAAAACGACAAACTCTTCGAAATAAAACTTGAAAAAAGATTCTAATACGTTTTGTGAAGTTTGGGGACTATATTGTAGTAATGGAACAACAGGTAAAAAATTAGCAAAAATACATTTTATGAAAAGCAAAAACACAAGCTTGACTCACGGCATTTGCCTACAAATGACGTCATGCGCTGCGATTGTTGTTTCGTTTGAGATGAAGAACAGATTAATAATGACAGAATATAGAATATATATTTTAGTATTAGCTATGCCATTGTTAACTGACTTCAAAAAAGGAGGAGGTTCTCTGTTCGATTGTATTTTTTTATTTATTTTTTTATTTTTATTTTTTTTATGTTTTTACCTCAGAACTCCGTAATTTATGAACCGATTTGAAAAATTATTTTAGCGTCGGGTTCAGTATAGCTACGAAGTGGTCCCATATAAATTTCATCGATATGTGACCCCAGACTTCGAAGATACATTGAAGTCGGTTTTTGTTTATTTCTAAAAATTAATTTTTCTAAGTATTATTTACTTTATTTTTTCTATGATTAGAATTAATTTCATGTGTAGAAATTATTAGTTAAGTGTTAATTGTAAAACACGTTGACGATATTATAGAGGTATATTACATTGTACCTACTCATTTCTTGTCTGTAATAGTACTTCAACTAAATCCACAAAAATAAGTTGGTAATGCATTACGATTGATATTAGACGTTGAACGATATATTTATGAATTTAAATAGTAAAAAATATGTACTTATCTAATTACTTACGTGGTTCGAAGCCTTAACTTGTTGCTGTTATTATAAATAAGAGTGTAAGTGGAAATAATTAAATTGAACATGAAGGCTTATGTTGAATTTTTGTTTTATTAAACTCTACCTTTCCCAGAGTGCAGCTGGTAATTAAATTATTAGTACTTTCCTTGAATGTATGTAGTGTACATACATATATATATATATATATATATATATATATATAAAGGAATTTTTGAGACGGGGCACTAAGGGCAAGTACCTTAGCCGTTATAGTTACAGGAAAACGATAAAAAACGTTAAACGTACACCGAAAAAAAGTGCAAAATTACCAATAATATATTTTTTTTCAAATCGATTCTGTTTCTTGTAGGGATCAAAATACTCTATAGGACGATTTAAGGTATGAGTACTAGAAATGACAAAAATCTCCAAAACCTTTCCCCTTACATTTTGTACGGAAAAATGATTTAAAAAAAATTACTTAATAGTACTGACTATCAGGTAATTTGCGGAAAAAGTGAATAGGTACATTACTAATCGAAAGTATGAAAACATTTGAATTTCGAACCGTACTCCAATAATATTTAAATGTGGTTTGTATTAAAATTATCTCTAGATAATACTCATAAAAGTCAGGAAAGCTATAACTGTAAGCACTTAAGTACAATGTTGTTAGTCACTCTTTCATACACCAGAAGTTATCATTGACCATTCCTCTCACGCACTGCTTCTTAACTACAAAACTTTGTACATTTTTGTATGGATGTGGCGATCGCCAAGAAAACGTAGGTACTTAGTACCGGAGTTCCGAACTTTTCTAATTAACCAGGGGGTTGCCAAGTTTTTTCGTTAGCGATGTTCGCACCACCGAGTGTCTTTTGTTTTAGTTTTAATGTAGGAACTACCTACTTGGAGTTTTGGTCAGAGAGAGTAGTTGGGAGTAGCTGGTTATACCATTTATCTTCAATAATAAAATAAACACGCCCAACGAACACATACATAGATCCTGAACCCTGACTAGGATTCCCTGTATATATCGATAATGATGATAGGTTAATTATAGTGGATTTGAATTTTTGAGATTAATTCTTGAACATGCCGGTTTCCTTACAATGTTTTCCTTCAACGTTTCTAAAGCGAGGGTTAAAATCCGCACATAACTTAAGGTAGGCAGTGGTGTGGGGTCAGCGGGATTCGAACCCGAGTGCGTCGTCGGATCGAAAGTTCTAGAACCTATGCCTACCCTATATATAGAACTACGAGGACCAATAGTCCCACAACACGCGGACATGAAACAAATGCTTGCGTTTTTTTGTCTGTTCGGAAACATTCATCCTGTCGCGACAATCGAACCCGCAAGCTTAGTGATGTATAATAGATTAAAGCCAACCTTCCCAACCACTACACCAAAGAGGCTGTCAAAATAAGAAGGATTTGTAGGATATGATTGTTATTAGTATGTCGCTCTTACTCACGGGTTATACACCCGGTCCTTTGGAAGGCTTGCGCGGGGACATGAGTCCAACACGTAGAGGCCTCTTAGAGCATTTAATTTAGATATGTAATGGGCAACACTTATCGCGCACTGTCTCTAAGTGCATTATTAGAAGATACAATCAAAGACAGCCATAAGATAAGTGCGAGGACTATTATTTGCTATTATTGAAGATATGAAAATTACATATGATTGTGCTATTGAGGTGATTTTTTAATTGATGAAAGCCGGTCTATGATATGAGACCTCGGCACCTGCCAGTTACGCCTCATAATAAAAAAAATTTAGGCAGGTGATGACTCGCCACCCACTAAACGGGCCCCCTTTAAAGGCCGCCGTTCATTGGCGACGAGAGAGGCAACGTTGGTGTGGGTGGCTAAATGGTGTCGAGAGTTGTGCTGCAGTTTCACTTAAACGCTGATTGTTATTATTGTTATTATTGTTAGTTTAACCCGCCCTAGATAAAACTAGTTATAACACACGTATAAATTCACAGTAGTTACGATGATACAGAATGTGAATAAGCTGTAATTGAATGAAGCGAGCAGGCGCAGGCGGAGCGGTTTGTGGTGCGGCAAATCTACTTACAGCCTCTTTGTATTGACTATCGCGGGGCTCACCGCGGCGGGAAACACTGGAGGTTCCATTTTTAAGACGGAAAAGTAAACCTAACGATCCTATGTGATTCAAAGAGTGCGTTGCAACACGTAGCTCGGTGCACTTCGCACGTGCGAGGTACCCCGATTGCTTATACTATTTTAGAATCTTTTTGTAACACTCAACACGATAGGTTTCGCCTCCCTGTAGCGCCCGAACACTATTCCTTCGGGCCAAAACTTGAGAGCCAGGAAGGTCTTCTTATATTTTGCTGGAAGCCGGAGCACGTAGGACTTGAAATTTGTCGTCCTGATTGACTTCAGCCTCGACAGGTTCAGGTCCCGGACCCTTCCGCCGCACCTCTCCTTGATATAAATTAACGACATAATCTCCCGACGTGCTCTCACATTGGGAGAAGTTTATCGCCGTCCTGGGCTCTGCGGCACGAAGCGTTGTTGTTGTGGCTGCAGAAGAAGCGGTGCCGCGGTGGTTATCGCACGCTTTTTTTTTGTTTAATAATGAATTCTTAGTTAGTTCAGTTAATACCGAAAAAATTAATATATTCTCAAATACCAGTGTTCTAATAAATGTAAAATGTCCCGAAATACAGGTGTTTCGGACCTGTACCTGTATTCATGTCCTAATTATAACACCTGCATCTTTTAGTAAAAATTAAAAAATAATTGCTCCCACTCCGTTCTTATTCCGATCCCATCCCGCTCCTGCTTTCGTCCCGCTCCTATTCAGATCACGTCCTTTTACGACGGTACGGTTTTGCGGGACGGTAATGGCATAGCCGTCCTGCAAAACCGTAAGTAAAAACAGTCTGTCTGGGATTGTAGCCAGCAAAATTACTTTATAATATATATCGGCGCAAAGACGCTAACAAACTTCGAAAACTGTTAAAAATAACAAACTGATAAACTATTAGTTTACTACTAATAGTTTTGATTACATAACTACTGTTTAGAATCATGAATTCATTGTTAAATGATGAAATTCACTACTTTTATGTTTACTTCTTATTTAACTGATTGAGTTAACTGTTTACACCATAAAACATCATTTTGTAACATTGATTTATTGTTAAAATTGAACTAAGACACTCGAAAGCAAGATTGAATAGATTTTGCAAACAATGTTTGTGCGAGCCTTAGGTTTACTATAAATACGACCGCCCGACCGATCGCAGCTTAGTCTGGCTCGAGCGGCCGGACTGCTCGTAGCTCTTCAATTGTAATTGTAACAAATTGTGAAACTGAATAAACCCAATCTATGACTACCTGCAAGCCTTTCATTCCTGGAGGATGAACGATCACCATGATGATGATGACAGTGACGTCAGCAGTGATGACGTCACGTCGACGTATATATATGTATATATATCCGTCATATATATATATATATATATATATATATATATATATTAAATAAACTTTAACATAAATAATCAAACACGTATTTTTAATTTTTTCAAAACTACCCCTAGGACTGACTGCCTACTCCAATGCACCCTGCATTGGAGTTCCAAACTTTGTACGGTTTTGTTCACTGTATGGTAAAAAAACCATACAGTGAACAAAACCGTTTTAGTTTTTTTTATTCAAAACTCCTAATCCTAATATAGTAAGATATAATATAGAACGTAATATAATATAAAATATAATATATAATATAATACATAATGTAATATATAATATAATACAATACATAATGTAATATATAATATATAAAAATTTTCGCTCGCCTAATGGCAAGCACAACGCCTGACCACAACAAATAAACTTATTACCATTAAAATCACGGCGTAGCGCTGCACCCTGGGACATCATATATTAAGTCTCATATGCCTAGTAATTTTTCTGGCCACAATGCCTTTGAAACCGGAACACAGTAATACTTGCGCACTACTGCTTGGCGGCAGAATAACCGGCAAAGCTGTGGTACCTACCCAGACGGCCTGCCGCATACGCATGACCTAACTCGGTTTAAATTTTAATCCTAATAATATTATAAATGCGAAAGTTTGTGTGTATGATGTTTTCATTCGCTCAGATCTCGGTACAAATAAACTACAAAATAAATAGTCAAATACTTTTTTTTTCTAAACTTCCTCTGTAAGGGGTGCAAATGAGTTCTAAAGTTTTTATGGAAAATCATATTTCTTGGTTTGATTCACTAAAAACTCGGTTTAAATAAACTTTAAGGTAAATAATGAATTATGTACTTTTTATATTTACAAAATTACCACTATGGTATGGAATAGTTCTAAACTTTATATGGTTCGAAAAAATAGAGACTTTAGACGTAAATGACGTAGGTAATAAGTGCAATTCACCGAGAACAAATCGTCGAAAACGTGCTTAACAATTGAAGCGAGTTCGCAAATACAGAATCATAATATATTCGGAAATAATCATAACAGCGCAGCCGACTACTTTTCTTACTTGCGACACATCAATCTCCACGCGGGCGAAGCCGCGGGGCGCAGCTAGTATATTTAAATGACAGAGTATTAGGCACCAGGATTCTTTTTTAAAAGTGTGACGTCATCACTGCTGACGTCACTGTCATCATATGTAATATAAAATTATAACTTTAATTTTGCTGTATTCGAGAGAATGTAATTTAGAAGTTTAAACATGTAATTGTTGTAAATTCAGAAAAAAGTTTTAAATTTGGTGAGAGTGTTGTATTTAAACTAGAACTTTCTATAATCGATTAATTTTATGATGGACATCACTATTAATATACACTCTAAGTCTGTTATTACTTAATTTGCTCTTTGGCAAAGACGAACTCATTGAGGTCTCACACTAGTGTCATTCCTCAATGGACGAACTCATAGAGGAACAAACATTGAGGAATGAAGACCTCAATGGGAACAAAGAAAAAAATCTTAGTAGAGGAATGACAACCTCAATGTGATCGACCCATTTGAGAGCTTACCACAGACAATCATAGATTGTCCGTGGTAAGCTCTCAAATAAAACTGTTCCTATAATTTTATATATTAATTTATTAATTAATAATACAACAATGCGACGGTTCCTTGCTAAAAGCACCTTCAACCTGCCCTTAAAGAAACAAACGCCGACAGTTCAATTCTTTATTATAGTCATTTGCACCAGTTTGGCTATATCCTTAATCTGGATACAGTTCTTCGCTCTACCGACCCAGCCAGTGGTTAACGATGGCACTATCCAGAAAGCCCTAGAAAATGTCGCCAAAGATTTCCGCTATTCAAAGGTATACCGAAAGACGAACAGACTCTCCAAAGAGCTCAAGTATACTCTACTCTGGACGCCTAATGACTGCTATCCTTTTGATATCTTCGACAACGGCCAGCGAGCGTTCATCAAGAACAACTGTTCGGTGATAAGTTGCTACGTCACCAGCGATAGGAAATTTTTCAATGGTGACTTGACGAAATTCGACGCAATCGCGTTCAATGGACGTAACATGAGGCGCAATGATCTTCCTAAGCACAGATCACCACGGCAGAAGTACATTTTCTTCAACACGGAGTCCGCTGACAACTACCCCGTTTGCGATTCAGATTTCGATGGCCTTTTCAACTGGACTTCCACTTACAGACTGGATTCTGACATTCCCTTTCAATACATTCTTATCAGAAACAACCGAGGCGAAGTCGTCGGTTTAAAAACGGATATAAAATGGAATGAAGAGTTGCCCGAAGTGAGTGATGACTTGGCTGAAAGATTGATGAATAAGACTAAAGCTGCTGCATGGTTAGTTTCTAATTGCTTGAGTAAGAGTGGTAGGAAAGGGCTGGTGAAAAAATTGCAGAAGGCTTTAGCTCCATATGGATACTACGTAGACGTGTATGGAGATTGTGGACCGTTGAAATGTCCTTTAGCTAATAAGAACTGTGACACTCTTTTGGAAAAAGACTATTTCTTCTATATGGCGCTGGAGAATTCGTTTGCTGAAGACTATGTGACGGAGAAATTGCTTAGAGCGCTGCAGCATAACATGGTGCCGATCGTCTACGGCGGTGCTAATTATTCTAGGTAAACAAATTTTAGAATGTTTGGACTTTGAGGTACAGTAATAATGCTTATATTATAGTACTAGCTGTTGCCCGCGACTTCGTCCGCGTGGACTATAGTTTAACGCTGATGTAGAGACTTTTTCGTAGATTATTAAGACCCCAACCCCATTGAATCCCTACTTCGTTCGCATGAACCATAGTTTAACAATCTAAACACTTTTTTTGAAGATTGTGTACAACACATGTTATTTACAAAACTTCCATGTGATTGTCGGGAGCAAGCACGTAAAGTCTCTCAGATCACGTCACCTGTGAGAAGGCGACGTACAGCTGTCCGTGTGAAAAACATCCTGTCCTCAGATCAATGCCAGCAGTTTGGAGCGTCTGGTCCTGTGACTTGCTGATCAAGCCAAGCAGACACTCACAGAAAACTGCACGCGCTTGAATTTGAACGGAAAGTTGTTGGGGATAAGGGGGATGTGTGATATGGAAACTGCTTCACCTCGGCCACGGCCTGCCTCATGCAAGTTCCTTTGTAGCGATACTTCCTTTAGCCGAGTTACGTTACACAACTTTGGAGTGGACAATTTTAAAGAATTTAAACTGCAATTGTTAACGTAATAAGGTGCGCTGGAATCCCAGATGCACTTGATGCGCAATTTTTTACGGGGTTCACGCGGTCAAATGAATTGCCACCGATAGCAATGGCAACATTTTGTAGTATAGTCAGACAACAATTATCATCAACCCTCTCGTCTTATAAGTCCACATCCTGTTCAATGTTTCTCAGAAGAAATTGCGGGTGACGGTGGGGCAGGTCGCCGGCGACGGCGCGCCGTAGCATATCCACGGCGGCGGCGCGCTGGAGTAAATCTACGGCGACGGCAGCGCGCTGGCACTGCGCTTATATCTACACCAGACCAGTGAAAAATGATAAAATAGTTTTCTTTTCCAATTAGCCTCTGAAGCGGTGGCAAATTTTGGCTTCAACCGTCTGGCTCAAACCGTCCAAAAGCCTTTTAAAACTCTTCCAGGATGTTTTCACAGGGATAGCTGTAGGTTGCCTTTTTACGGGGGACGTGATCCAAGCGTCTTTACGTGTTTGTTTCCTACAATCAGATCGCTAACATAGTGTACAGATAAATTTTGTAAATAACAAATTTTCACAATCTACAAAAAAGATTCGATTATAAATACGATCCTGCATGGAGTACTGTAGTCATCTATGGGAGTCAGCCGAATACCAACTGACAGCTCTGTACTCTTTAGAACGTTGCCCAATTAATTTCATAAATAACAATGCGCTGGTGGAAAAGAAACTGACAAGTCTCAAACACAGACGGAAACTTGGGTGTCTGTCTCTCTTCTATCGCACATAGGGGAGAATTGATCCCTTCTTCTCCTTTCCACTTAAGGACTTCCAGGCGAGGAGAGTCGTTTTCCCGTACGTACTTAATATCCCACCGAACGGCGTTTCGCAGATTCTTTCATCATGCGTACTCCTTAAAGAGTAGAACGCTCTACCAGCTTTTTGTTTCCAAATATCTACAAAGTCTAGAGTGAATAGGCATCTCATGGGAAACATGCTCCACCTTAGGCCGCATCTTCGCTTTCTATCAGGCGAGATGTCGTCAAACAAATGCCAATTTACCAATTTATAAAAATAGTAGTCCATGCGAACGAAGTAGGGACATTTCTTAAATAACATATGTTATTGTACATAATCTACACAAGTATACATACATTGAAGTCGGTTTTTTTATGGTAAAATATACACTTGTTATTTATTCTGTGTTCAAATGGTATGGGAGCTAATTTACGTTTTGTAATGTTTAGTTTGCCTGTGCGGTGACACACTAAGCTCTGACGTCAGCATATTTGTTGTCGTTTTTATTTTACTTAATTTGCGTTTGACCGCTATGCCACCCTGTACGGCAGGTATTCTATTTTCCTTTTATTTTTTACAAGGCGATACAAATACAAATACTCTTTATTGTATACCAGTAACATAAAAAAAATGATTGCAGATAAACCTTATAACTAGGGTTGTACCTGCCTGCCGATACCTTTTTTTTTTGGCGCTGGGAAAAATGCTTTACGCATACCCCACATCGGGGGATGGGGTGGGGGTATGTGGAACTCCCGTCACTGAGACCGGTATACCCACTAAACAACCCAGCGGCACTCCGGCATCGTCTGTGCGGAGGTGGACTGGGAAACCGGCAGAGCCTTTCCATCCAGTCCCCCGCCGACGACCGCCCGCCTTCACGGCGGGCCCCGCACGCCCCTCCCAGCGGGAGGGGCCCGGGAATGACCGCGAGTGCTCGGCCATTCCCGCCCGACGGTGATGGTGAATAGGTGCAATGCGGGAGAAGGCATCCCCGCGCCTATATCCCGCTATTCACCACCGGGAAGGGGTAGGACAAGACCACGTCTTCTCCTGCCCCTTCTCCGTCTCCGCAGCGGCGCCGCAAGGGGGTCTTGCTCCCTTGCACGCTCCGCCGGAAAAATCGCCGTCGTCAGCCGGGACCTCTCGCTTCCCAGGGTGGTCAACGCCATGCTGGAAAGCGAGGGGGCATGGGCAGCGGTCGCCTCCTTTTGCGAGGACGTGATGTCGCAAAAGGAGGCGACCGCTGCCCAGGCCCCCTCGCTTTCCAGCATGGCGTTGACCACCCTGGGAAGCGAGAGGTCCCGGCTGACGACGGCGATCAAGCTGCGACGCAGCTCGGACCACGACGGGCACACCTCGAGGGTGTGCCGCGCCGTATCCTCCGCGGCGCCACAGTCGTGGCACGCCGGTGTCTCCTCTCGTCCGCTCCGGTGCAGGTATGATCCGAAGCAACCATGCCCGGATAACACCTGCACCAGACGGAACGAGAGGAAACCGTGGGACCTCCCGAGCCAGTCCCGCAGGAGCGGCCCGAGAGCGTCCAACGTTCGTCGGCCAAACGCGGCGGTGGCGAGGTCCTCCGTCCAATGTTGGACGACAGCGTCCCTAGCCTCGTGCCGGCCGGCCTCCCGCTCTTCCGGGGCGGAGCGCTCACCGAGCGCCCTACGCCCCGCCGCCAACTCGTACACTCTGGCAAGCATCCCTGCCTCGAGCTCCCAAGGAGGGGTGCCAGAATATTGCAAAACAAAGTTCTTGGTGGCTCTACAACTGTTATGGGTATTGCGCGCGTTGATTATGGTGATCGTGCTTGTCTCAGTTGTATAAGAAAAATCGCTTCAAACTTCACCTCGATGGCGATGAATAAAAAAAACATTTCTTTTACAGATTCCTCCCACCGGGCTCCTACCTCGACGCAAACAAGATTAGCGCCTATAATCTGGCAGCTATCATGGATCGGCTGATGAACGCTCCGAAGCTCTACAAAGAGTACTTCAGATGGAAGAGACAGTACACCTACAGTTACCCTATGGTGGAAAACGTGTGCAAAGTCTGTGCTGCCTTGAACGATATGGACAGAGTCGAGAAGGTGACAGTGTATGATGAGTTTAGGAAATGGTGGCATCCTGAGTTTAAGCAGAGGTGTTAAAAAGTCATTTTCCTCAGCTTATTTTATATATTGTATCCTACTGTAATGACTGAGAACGATGAACTACGTTTTTAGACTCTTTGGTTACTACAGATTAGTATCATAAGTAATACCATCCGAAGAGAATAACCACAGCAATTGCTGTCATGTACACAATATTATTTTGAAGATGTTTCTTGCTCGCCCTACTGCTACTACGATGGGTTGCGAGATGCCCTGCTCACGTTCAACTGTTGTCAATAGCCTAGGATTTGCCGGTATATGTTTTATCCTTTGTTGATCTACGTTTTGCCACTATCTCGCCTCTTATTTTTAGCAAGTCGATCCTTCGGCTTTATATTTTTTTGGACCAGTACACCACAAGCACATCGTTGTCCGTGACATCAACTGAAGTCCGGGTGCAGAAAAGAAATGCGAAAACTGACTCTACCAGTTCTTCGGAAATACGCCCGCTAGAAAAGATAGCACCAAGAAACTCTGCGGGGATGTTATTTTTTAACTCTTTTAAAATGTCTCGAAATATAACGATGAACAATTATTTGATCAAAATGAACAATTAGGTATAAATTAAAATTAACAGAATGTTAAACAAGACGTACGAGGGAGATATCCTACAGACATAGTATCAGTAACAAAAAAATATGAATAATCCAAACGACTGCACCAAATTGAAGAAATCATTCTTTTATGTTTTCATTATTGTCTTTGTACGGTGCAACCGTTCATCTTTTGTAAAATCATCAATTTACGCGACACGCGCGACCTAATTATGCAAATCAAAGACAGTTCGCAATTGGCTATCAAGAACGCCGCGCGTGCTCGCGATCATTATCATTTCATCAAATTATCAAGTTTAATTAATACAGTTTTATACTAAATCAAGACTCTTTTCATTTCTAATGTACTGAGCTATCACGAGCTCGTACATTAAATGGTCCTTCGTAAAAAAGGACTCGCGTCGTAATTTGTGCCTCGTGTCGTGGAAAATTTGCTTCGTGAGTCAAAAAGTTACCAGTGAGCTACAATAGCTATCGAATAACTATCAAGTGAACTTATCAAGTGTTTAACGAAATATTAGTTACAACCTGATTACCAAGTATCAGTACAATTATCTCTGGATTGCAGTGTGGATAAGGTGACGAAGGGAAAGACAAGTAAGATCGTTCCTTATTTTTTCACTCATTCTTAAGTTTCATCATGGAAGCTATTCATCAAAACCAACAAGAGATTTTTGAGGCTATATCTAAGTTAGTCACAAACATTAGGAAAGATTCTGCGGATCGCAAGTCAGCAGACTATTTTAAAAGGCGCCTGGAGACTTTAGAGTCTTACTGGGCAGATTATCAATATAATCATGACAGACTTGTTACGGAAGAAAGTAGAACACATCCATACTTTATGAAGGGTGACTACGAGCAGGCTTTTGATACATACAAGTCGACTAAAACGTTCATCATCGAACAACATCAAGCCTTCATAAAGAAGAGCCTTGAACCAGCTCCGCCAGTGATTCCGGAAAAATCGCAACGTGTTTCTTATCAAGGTGAAACAGGTAAAGGTGGACAAACAGAACAGATGTCGAAAATTGAGGACAATCAGCGGACGTCACCTGTGAGAGTAGCTACAGGTTCATCAAGCAAGCTTGATGAAATGATGAAAAGACAAGCCAGTAACTTCAGAGCATTTCTTCGAACGGTCTCAGGTATCAATGTAAATGTTATCTGTCAGAAATGGGAATTAGAAGACGCTTTACGTACTTTGCAGTCTCGGTGGTCGATAGTAGATTCTCTGCATTTAGAATTAGACAGCGAGCTAGAAGGTACGGACGAGACATATGAAAGGTCTTATACAAAGCACGAGATAACATACAACGAGTTGAAGAGAGAGATTAACTCCAAGTTATGGTCAGTGTCTCACAGGGAGAATTCTACCCCAAAAATGGACATTCCTGTATTCAACGGTAACTACCAAAACTGGGTATCATTTAAAGATCTATTTACAGAGGCTATTCATAGTAATAATTCTCTCTCGAGCGCCCAAAAAATGCAATTCCTCAAAAGCAAGCTAAGAGGAGAAGCTGAGCGCTTGATACAACATCTACAAATAAGCTCTGAAAATTACCACGTCGCATGGGAAATACTGAATCATCGATACAATAACATAAGATTAATTTTTACATCACATGCAAATACTTTACTTAGCCTTCCAACTGCTCAACAACCTTCAGTAAATCATATCAAGAAAATTCATGACACTACACAAGAGTGTCTAAATGCAATCAAAAATCTAGGCGTAGACACAAGTGGTTGGGATCCTTTAATTGTACATATTTTATTGCAGAAACTTGATACTGAGTCTCACAACCAATATCTAGAATCTCTAAAAAATCCACGAGATATTCCAAATTTGCAAGAATTTTTGACTTTTCTAGAGAACAAATTCACAACTTTAGAATCATCAAGGAAGAAACAAGAAAACTTCAAAACATCTAACAATGTTACTCCAAATCCTAATAATTTAAAAACATCGAAACCGTTTAACTCTTATCCAAAACAGTCTTTGCCCGCGCATAAAGGAAGTCAAGCATTGCGCAATAATTCAGTGAAAACTTGCCCACTATGCGAAGATCAGCATGGATTATATTTCTGTAATAAGTTTTTAAGTATGTCACCTCAAGTCAAATGCAAAACAATTACGAAACTTAATTTATGCGAAAACTGTCTTAAAGGTCATAAGGGAAAAGATTGTATATCGGAAACACGATGCCGGGAATGCCAAGGCAAGCATAATACGCTCATTCATGAAGCATTTAAAAATACATTGTGTAACATGACGATTGATGACACCAAACCTATGAATGAAAACTCAATATTGCAACAGGATAACATTACCGAAATTTTATTGGCTACTGCAATGATCAAGGTCCAAGCAAGGGATGGATCTTACCATAAAATGCGGGTCCTCATTGACCAGGGATCTCAAGTTTCCCTGATCTCTGAAGGTGCTGCACAGATTTTGGCACTACCAAGAAAACGCTGTCAAGGAGTAATTTCAGGAATTGGAGCCAAGGAGAGCAGCTGTAAAGGTGTCAGCGAAATATCATGTTTATCATTAATTGGTGACTTCTCTTTCAAAACAGAAGTTTTTATCATGAACACATTGATCAAGAATTTGCCTAGTTGTACCTTTAGCAAGCCATCTTGGTCACACCTGGATGGCATTCAGCTCTCAGATCCAGACTTTAACGTCAGCCGTCCCATAGACATATTATTGGGAGCAGATGTGTACTCACATATCATAATGGATGGTATCAGCAGATCAGATCAAGCAGTGCCCATTGCGCAACAGACGCGTCTGGGATGGATTTTATGTGGAAATGTGCGCACACTGCATTGTAATGTAGCATTATATCAGGTTGATGACCTACAAAGATTCTGGGAAATTGAAGACATATCAGATTCATCCACATTATCAGAGGAAGACACCCAGTGTGTTGAGTATTATAAGTCAACCACAACAAGGCGCCATGATGGTTCATATGAGGTCAGGATTCCGCTCAAGGAAAATTTTGAAAAGCAGCTAGGTGCATCAAAACATACTGCTATTGCGCAATTTCGTCAAATGGAGCGCAAGAATCAACAAAATAAAACCATTGAACAACAATACAAATCATTTATCAATGAATACATAGCATTAGGACACATGAAACTGTCTACAACTGAACATGAAACCGAATACTACCTACCGCATCATTGTGTATTACGTAATGACTCGACTACAACTTCATGTCGTGTAGTTTTTGATGGATCGAGACGAACAACAAGTGGACGCAGTTTAAATGACCTTATGCAAAAAGGCCCAAATCTTCAACAAGATCTCCAATCATTATTACTCAGATGGAGACAATATCAATATGCATTTACAGCAGACATAGAAAAGATGTTCCGCTGTATCTGGGTACATGAAGACGATCAATGTCTTCAAAAGATAATATGGCGAGATTCTGCTGACTCAGCTCTCAAGGAGTATCAACTGTGTACGGTAACTCAAGGGACAAAAGCAGCGCCATTTCAAGCCATGATGACCTTAAAGACGCTGGCTGAGGATGAGAGAATGAATTACAAAGAGGCTGCACAAGTTTTGGAACAATCATTTTATATGGATGACGTGCTACATGGCTCAAATTCCGTAGATTCAGCAATACAATTACAACAAGACTTAATAAATCTATTACGTTCCGGCGGATTTAATCTTAGAAAATGGAGATCAAATTTACCAGAGCTTTTACAAACAGAATCAGGAGACAACAAAGAAGATGATTTTGATTTCAAGCAACTCGAGTCAACCAAAACATTGGGGCTCCGATGGAATCCGAAACAAGATTTATTTACGTTCCAATCACAAATGGAAATTATTACTAAGACGGTGACGAAACGATCTATGCTCTCGGATATATCAAAGCACTTCGATCCCCTCGGGTGGTGGACCCCAGTATCGACAAGATTGAAACTGTTATTCCAGAAGGTGTGGATGTCAAATATCGGTTGGGATGATCAGCTACCAGAAGATCTTGCCAAGGAATGGGTGAACATCAGAGAAGACATGTCAAAACTAAAACAATTAGAGTTACCTCGTTGGCTGGGTACCTCAGACGAATATGATCAAGTGGAGCTGCATGGATTTAGTGACAGCAGCTTAAAAGCTTACGCATGTGTAATCTTTTGTAAGATCAAATCGAAAAATGGTGACGTCAAAATTTCGCTAGTAGCAGGAAAATCAAGACTAGTTCCAGCCAGCAAAGTTATATCCTTCCCGAAGTTAGAGCTCAGCGGTGCTTTGCTCCTGGCAAAGCTGATGTCCAAGGTTCAGGAATGCCTCAATAACTATTCATTCCAAACATATGGCTGGGTAGACTCGATGGTAGTTCTAGCATGGCTTAAAGGCGACCCGTCAAGGTGGAAACCCTTCGTTGCAAATAGGGTGAGAAAAATATGTGAAATAATGCCTCCAAATAACTGGAACCACTTAAAATCTTCAGACAATTCAGCTGACTGTGCCAGCCGCGGAATGAGCGTTGAACAATTAAAAAATCATTCACTATGGTGGAATGGACCATCGTGGCTGGAAAACTATGACTCAAAACAAGCCAATCATTTAGAAACATTCACTACTGACGAGGAAGCAAAAAAGGCAAAACAAGTACTAAAGCATGTTAATTACACACAAATGCAAAACAGCAAGGACAGCGTAATTGAAGAACTATTAACAAGACATAGTTCTTTTCAGAAACTAACAAGAGTTTTAGCATGGATTTTGAGATTTATCAAGCAAAGCAAGCAAAAACAAAGAGGGCATGGTACGTACATAACTTTACAAGAAATAAATACAGCCAAGTGTACAATAATAAAGTATGTGCAACAGACGGAGTTTACAGTAGAAATTGATAAATTACAGAGTAACAAGCCTTTAGGCTCCAGTTGCAAACTACTGCAATTTAATCCGTTCCAAGACCGCGATGGATTGCTGAGAGTAGGTGGAAGATTAAGCAAGGCAAACATCAATCCAGACATGATGCATCCGATTATACTACCTCATAGCGGTCGTTTAACCGAGTTAGTAATAGATCATGCTCATAAACTGACTTTGCATGGTGGAGCGAGAGTAACTTTGGCTGCCATTCGCCAAAAGTACTGGATCATCGGAGGTAATAGAGCTGTTAAAAAGCGATTACATAACTGCGTTACATGTCGCAAACAAAATCCAAACAAAATGACGCAATTGATGGGAGACCTGCCTTCACAAAGATGCAATAAAGCGAAACCCTTTTTTCATACAGGTGTAGATTTTACTGGGCATGTAATGATAAAGGCCAACAAGGGTCGTGGTATCAAGACCACAAAAGGGTACATAGCTGTTTTTGTATGTATGGTGACAAAATTGGTGCATCTGGAGCTAGTGTCTGATCTCACATCGTCTGCCTTCCTTTCCGCTTTACGCAGAATGGCTGCAAGAAAAGGGACACCACGACATCTATATAGTGATAATGGAACCAATTTTGTCGCTACAAGTAGAATTTTGAAACAGGAATATGAAAACATATTACAGACATTTGATCAAGATTTCATTACCGAAATAACTAACATGGAGATTGAGTGGCACTTTAACGCGCCCTCTTGGCCCTCTGGAGGTGGACTCTGGGAGTCATGTGTGAAAAGTTTGAAGGTCCACACGCGGAGAGTAATTGGAGATCAGCGTCTAACTTTCGAGGAGTATTCCACGGTCCTAGCGCAAGTAGAAGCGATTTTGAATTCAAGACCATTGTGTTCGTTAACTGAAGATACTAACGACTTAGATTTCCTTACACCATCCAGCTTTATCAATATAAATCAGGACTTGAACATTTTGGAAACTGAGACAGACATGCGTACAAGATGGCATCTTACTCAAAAGATAGTGCAGGACATTTGGAAACGCTGGCGCTCGGAATATCTCAGTCAGCTTACAGCAAGAAGCAAGTGGAGAAATCAGCAACCTAACATAAAGATCAACGATGTAGTAACAATCAATGATGCGAACCTTCCTCCAGGCAAGTGGGTAGTAGGCCGCGTCGTCGAGCTGCATAGTGGGTCTGATGGCTGCGTCAGGGTAGTCACATTAAAAACAAAGAATGGACTAATAAAGCGTCCTATAGTAAAACTGTCAGTGCTACCTGTACACAACCAACAAGACGACCAATCGTCTAGCAAAATATCACATGACAAAACAAACAACCAGAAAACAAGATCAAGTTACAGTTTCATGACCCTAACAACATTACTGCTATTTTTCATGAGCATTTTAAGCACAGGCAGTTGTAATTACAGTGTGACTCAGATCAAGAACAGTCAAGGCTTATATTTTGATAAGATATCTGATATGCGATTAATCAGGGATGAATGGAAAATAGTTTCTTATTACGACATGGATCCATACTGGCAAGGAACTGCAGCATGCAACAATTATCTAAATTATCTGGATAAACTTTGTAGCAAAATAAAAGACAATTCCCACTGTAACATAATAACATTACAACTGCGGCACGAGTACTCAGAACTGAAATACAATAACCACCTGTTGCTAAGTCAGCATTCCACCACGCGACGGGACAAGCGCCGGCGCAGAGGCCTTATCAACGGTGTCGGGTATCTCGCTAATAGTTTGTTCGGTGTACTTGATGACAAATTCGCAGAACAATATAAACAAGACATTCAACTACTACGAGACAATGATAATCATTTGGCTTCGCTTATAAAAAATCAAACATCATTAATAGAAGTAGAGTACAATATTTTAAAAAGAACAGAAGACTCGATTAACAAGCAACACAAGATGTTAAACCAACTGTCTAACAGGATTGATAATTTTGAAAACGCTTGGAAAAAGGAAGCTGAGGATAGTGTTATGAGAAACGAATTCAGTTTAGGAGCCATAGCAACGACTAACATGTTGAGACAGTTAGGAACAATACAAACAACTTTACTAGACACCATAATGGATGTATATCATGGCAAATTTAATTTTCATTTATTATCACCAGATCAACTGAAGGAAACTTTAACTACTATTTCAAGTCATCTCACAAAAGACCTTTCATTACCCATCAATAATCTGCATACAGAGATAACAAACATTTATCGTTTATTGAAAGTCAAAGCAAGAATGTGCAAGGAGTTTTTAATATTTGAATTGCGATTACCACTTTTAACTCGAGACTCGTATGAAATCCTTTATGAAAAATCTTATTATGAAAATCTTATCGGTCCCTCAAGCTATTGGTAACTCCAGCATGGCCCGAGTTATACCGATTGCAAAGTACGTAGCGATAAACCTGAGAAAGGAATCATATATAATAATGTCCACACGTGACATTGATTCATGCGAAGACGACGGAACTAATCTACATATGTGTTATATACCTAGACCGATTTATCATCTAAAACAGGATGAAAACTTATGTCAGATCGAACAAAATACAGGGAAATGCGCAATCAGCATAACTTCATGTTTGAGTGAATGGACTGAGACAAGCAGAATAAACGAATATTTTTATTTCTGCTGCGGGACGTGTCACATTCGTGTGTTATGTGAACATCAAGCGATTGCAGGTCGTATAGAAAAAGCAGGAATAATACATATTGAAGGCGGATGTCTAATAAAAACTGATAATTTTACTGTCCATTCTCACAATGAAGGTTTGAGCAATCTGCGTATCAGGACAAATTTCTACACGCAAGATATAGAACCTATCAACCATGTGATAAATATTAGCATTCCAGGACCTGTGACACAAAATTATTCAGTTTCCTCCCATGACACAGAACTAGAAAAACTAAAAATACAAATAGAAAAGTTAAAAGCTAGCGAGAATCTAGCTCAGCAAGTCTCATATCACGATATACATCATTATACAGCAATATATGTGGTATTGGGAATCACATTGCTTATTGGAGCAGGCATCGTGGTGCGACGAGTCCGCAGCAAGCGCGCAGCACGTCAGGCGGCGGCGAGGGTTGCACAGGCGCGCCCTCTGCCTGCCGCCGACGAGCGCCGAGCGCCCCACACCTCGCCCCCTAGCCCAGTGTCAGTCACTCGTATTTACAGTGTTTGTGCGCGTGTTCGTGATCAGTGTGAACCAAGCACAAGTAAAGATAGTGATGTGCCTAAAGTGGATAAGTGCTTAACACCCATGCCAAGAAAAACTATATTTCCTTAGGGACTTTAAATGAAATAGATTAAAGTACCAGTGGATCACCTTGTTCTCATTTTCATCCTCACACTGCATTTTCATCTTTCTCCCCTGGGAGCATGTACGGTGCAACCGTTCATCTTTTGTAAAATCATCAATTTACGCGACACGCGCGACCTAATTATGCAAATCAAAGACAGTTCGCAATTGGCTATCAAGAACGCCGCGCGTGCTCGCGATCATTATCATTTCATCAAATTATCAAGTTTAATTAATACAGTTTTATACTAAATCAAGACTCTTTTCATTTCTAATGTACTGAGCTATCACGAGCTCGTACAGTCTTGTATTTGTAATGTGGGCTTTGGCATCATCGTGTGGCAACGGTAGGACCTTTTTAATGAAGCTACGCTGCTTTTTAAGTCTTGGAGGTACGGGAATGTGGTGGAGCATTGGGTGCCGTGGGTCTGCTTCTAACTATCTCGCCTGATGTGGGATGGTAGGGCCGAAGATGGAGCACAATGATCGGGAATCTAGGTATATGGGCTCCATCTTTGGCAGCAGTAGCCTTAGAATCTAGAATCTAGATGAAGACGCCAGTTGAACTACTGCTTAGACTCGTTTTTAATGGTTAATTGTATATAATAATTATCTTGAGCGATTGACAGCAGTCGGAAGTAAGCAGAGCAAAAGTTAGATCGTAAATAGGCATCGCTTCGAAAAATTTGTGCACCACAGTCTATATTTTTGACTTTCGGTATCTGTGCAAATACGGTCCGAAATGGTACGGCTATTCTGGTGCACAAGTTTTTCTAAGCGATGCCTGTTTACGATCTAACTTTAGCAGCGGTAGAAACATTTTCCTGTTACTATAACGGTTAAGGAACCTTTTTTTTTTTTTTGTTGACGCTGGGAAAAATGCATTACGCATACCCCCCCATCGGGGGATGAGGGGGGTATGTGGGACTCCCGGCACTGAGACCGGTATACCCACTAAACAACCCAGCGGCACTCCGGCATCGTCTGTGCGGAGGGGGACTGGGAAACCGGCAGAGCCTTTCCACGGTTAAGGTACCTGCCCGTACTGCCCCGTCTCAAAAATCCACCCTGTTTTGTATATATGTACTTATTTATATATCAAATTAAGTAAGTACTTAGGTTTTGCATGTTATTATTGTTATGTTAATATTATTAAACCATGCATTTGATTAAGGTTTCGAAACTATCGTGAGTCAAAATATTCATTATAAATATAAATGACTACACTCACGTTATGATTGTGTCGGAATAACTCCGACCAGGTTTCGGACAATTAGGATGTCCTTCTTCCGGAAGTTTGCGCTTTGGATTCGAATCCAAACTTATTCCGACACATATCGTGAGTGTAGCCGTTAATATTTATAATGAATGCATTTGATTGTTTACCCTGGATCGCTTGAGTAAACTCGACCCCAAACATACACCCTTTGTATGTACGCTACCAAATAATGAACTGAAATATCTACGTCCTCAGGCAACTGCCAAGTTAAACTTTTATAAAGCAGACTTTCAAAGTATTACATTAGAACTTCAAAGTACGGATTGGAACACTTTATTCGATGATTGTACATCGGTTAATGAAATGGTCTCAATTTTTTACAGCACAATTAATAGTTTGATTGATAAATTTGTTCCGAAACATACATTTAATAAAGAGCTATTCCCCCCTTGGTTCAATAAATCTTTAGTTAAAATACTTGCTGAAAAAGAAAAACTCAGAAAAAAGTACCGTAAGTATAAGAATCCACGTGATCTTATCGAATTTAAAATATTGAGAGAACGCGGTCGTAAATTGTTTGATTCACTTTATTCGGAATATATTAAAAGGACTGAAGAAGGTATTGCTAAAAATCCCAAAGACTTTTGGCGGTATGTAAAGGACAAACGTAAGGAGCGATCGTCTTTTCCCGCAGAAATGCATATGGATGAAAAAACTGCTAGTTCGGGGCAAAAAATAGCCGACCTATTTGCGGAATATGCTGGTTCGTTATATCCTGTTGATACTCGCCCCCACAATAACCACCACCACAATTGCATAGGCGTTTTAAATTTTACAGAACGCCAAGTACTCAAAAAGATCAAGCAGCTAGATGTCCTTAAAGGGCCTGGTCCTGATGGAATTCCGACGCTACTGGTTAAACGATGCGGCTCCGCTCTAGCCTTACCATTGACTATAATCATAAATCGCTCTCTAGTTGTGGGTGAGTTTCCCGATGAATGGAAAAAGGCCAAAATTATACCTCTCCACAAAAAAGGAAAGTTAAATGAAGTTGAGAACTATAGGCCTATTTCCATATTATCATGTTTCTCAAAATTATTCGAAGCCCTAGTCTGTCCCATAACCTCTAGTCACTCTAATCACCTCATCTCAGAGCATCAGCATGGATTCAAAAAAGGACGCTCGGTTGAGACTAATCTTGTAGCTTTCGTGTCTGAACTATCTCGAGAAATAGACAAAGGGCATCAGATTGATGCAGTGTATACCGACTTCAGCAGTGCATTTGACAAAGTGAGTCACCCTTTGCTTCTCAAAAAGTTAGAACTGATAGGCATCCATGGTTCGTTTTTGAATTGGTTTCGGTCATACCTCAATAGAAGGCAACAAGTGGTTTCTGTTAATGGTTTTGAATCTGGAATGTACCTTGCTGAGTCAGGAGTACCACAAGGGTCACATTTGGGTCCAATACTCTTTTCTATATTCATTAACGATATTACTACTTACATAAAACATTGTAACTACAAGTTGTTCGCAGACGACCTAAAAATTTATAAAGTAATTGATACTAACAAAGATACAAATTTTGTACAGAATGATATTGACAACTTGAAACAATGGTGTGATATAAATAGAATGCATCTCAATGTCAATAAATGTTACTATATTAAATACACTCGCAAAAAAAAACCAATTGAAGCTACATACACACTAAATGGTGCTACTCTGCAAGAGGTGAGTGAAGTGCGAGACTTGGGCGTGATGATTGACAGCAAGCTATCCTTTAAGTCGCACATTGACATCGTTGTGAAAAGGGCAGCCCTGCTGCTTGGCTTCATTAGACGTAACACCAAGGGCTTCAGATCTCCTCGCACCAAAATTATACTCTACAATGCATTGGTGCGAAGTTGTCTTGAGTTTGCGAGGGTTG
This sequence comes from Petrophora chlorosata, assembly GCA_951640565.1. Classification (NCBI taxonomy): domain Eukaryota; kingdom Metazoa; phylum Arthropoda; class Insecta; order Lepidoptera; family Geometridae; genus Petrophora; species Petrophora chlorosata. The sequence goes on along the minus strand of OX621203.1, from coordinate 6,603,456 downwards.
TACGGAACCCCTTCTATACAATGCACTCTCAACGGATAGACGGATTCAACGCTCTTTTACCAGATCTTTGGCTTTTTCTTGTACAGGAATTTCACATAGAAGTCCGTATGAATATAGAACAAACTATTTTAAAATGCATGCTTTGCGTGACCGAAGGAAGATTAGGGACCTTTCATTTCTTCATAAAGTCATTCATGGCTCATCCGATTGCTCATCAATCTTAGAAAATATTACCTTGAACATCCCCTACAATTACGCCAGAAATAGAGTTACCAAAATCCTCGATGGACAGTCTGCCAGGACCAACCTAGCTTTTAATTCTCCTGTACTGAGAATATGTCGAACTAACAATGAAGCAAATGTTTCCTCAAGCGATCTAGACATTTTCCATGACTCCTTTAATGTTTTTAAAACTAAATTAGTCAAGTCTCTCGTTAAGGACTTGAAATAGCAAACTTACTTGTATGGATATTTAATTAAATTATTTTTATTTTTCTGATTTTATTAGCTCTTGTTCATGTGTATTTGAATTAAGGCAGTTGAAAAAAATGATACAGCTCATTAGTTTTTGAACTTTTGCGAATCGTTTTTATAATAAGTACAAACTCAAAGCTTTCATCACACAGTGCTTTACTTTTTCATTATAAGAGTTATCAACTGCCTTAAATCTATGAATGTTTTTTTTTTATATGCAGTACCCACTTGGTTTTATTTCTGGCAAGTAGGTACTATAATTATTTCAAATAATTTGTATTGTCTTTACCACTGCTTCATGGTGAATGATGTATTCGCCTGTAATAGGTGTACATATCAGCACAATACAACCTTAGAATGCCTTATAAATTATAGTAATATGTACACTGTTGGCGTTTCACAATAAATAAATAAAATAAAATAAATAATATGCTTACTTTAGTTAACACCACAGAATACAAAAGGAACAGAAGCAGCACTCCGCAAAGAAATTTAAACAAATAGCGACACTTGCTGTGACGCAATAAAATTCAATTCAGCTCGCGTAGCGCTGCATACCTACCGGTCATATTAACCTACAGACAGTGGCGTGGCTAGGTAACCAAAGGCCCTGGGGCAAAAAATAAACAAGAGCTCTAACTAAACTATTTAAAATCGTTTTTTCTACTCCAGTTCGTACTCCAGATTCGTCATCAGAAACTTGCGGGGAACTCCCCGCAAATATCAAACAAAAATGTTCGAGACTTGTTTGGAATACCCCTGTATTTTTTTAAAATAATTTGCCATTATTAAAGTCGCGTTCCTGGAACTTGTTTTGGTTTTATTCCGAATGTGGGAGAAACTTTCACTAGTTCAATTTATAGTTTGTAAGTAGAGTCCGTGTAGCCCCCTGAGCTTGGGGGCACTGCCCCGTCTAGCCCTCCGGTAGCTACCGGCGTAGCTACGCCACAGCCTACAGCGCGCATGCGGCACGTGTAACTTTAGGGTTGATACTTGTGTTGTGATGAAATATCAATTTGAATAGTTCAAGTAATGTATCTCTCTACTATGTATTAGGTACTATTAATTTCATTCTACCTAGTAATTGTAGTTGTAAGTAATACCTAATAATACAAGTAGTATTAGGTATTAACTACAACTATTCTACAAGTGTGCATATTTTTATTTTCTAAGTAGTAGTAGTAGGCAAACACTATGTACACTATAAACACTATGTACTAAGTAACTAGGCAAACACTATGTACACTTATATATGTACTGTCTAAGAACCTGAATAGATCTGTTAATACGCGACAAGAAACAGCCAGGGCTACCTAGTCTGGGAGCCGTCACCCGAAAATCATGTTAATAGTTCATAATCGAATCTAACGCGCACTAACATACATAATGTTAGTGCGCGTTAGATTCGATTTAGCTTGCAAGCTTATTAGAGCGCCTTATATTGTGGTGCTGACTACCGCACCGCGTTGCCCGCGGTATGTAGAAGTGACTGGTAGCAGAATTAAAATATTTTGTGCTGGTAGCTCTTTAGTCGTATAGTGTAAGCTGGCCGGGTGTTCTGTTTACGTGAAATTTGGAATAACCTTACTTTTTATCTCGGAAAAACATTTCCAGGCGTGTGAAACCGCGTGACGCTGCCAGTCCACTATATTAATATTACTAGCTGCATCCCGTGGTTTCACTTGCAGATGAAAAGTATCCTATGTGTTATTCCAAGGCATAGAGTATCACTATACTAAACTTCATCAGAATCTGTTCAGCCGCTGCGGCGGCGTGTAGAGGAAACATCACAGAACTGAAATAATATAACACATACGATACTATTCATCTGCGAGTCAAACCGTGGGACGCAGCTAGTATGGTATAAAGTTACCAAAAATTAAGTAATAAAAAAATACATTATAATAAACATTAAACACATAACAAAGCTATACCTGACCTAGTAAACCCTATCGTCACTTGTTTAAACAGATCTTGTCATTACCTACTCAGGCAAATACGATACGAGAGACATTGATAATGATAATTAATAGCACAGACTATATATAATAATACCTAATACCTACTAATAAAATTCATCATTTATATCAAAATAAAGATTTTGAGTAGGTAGGCAATTCTTTGTTATGTATACATATAGGTATATGATAGATAGAACACAGAATTTAAAAATAGATATACCTAATATAACTTTCTTAAAATGGTGTAGGTACATTTACTTGCCTTTCGATGTCCTTCGGAAGTGCAAAAAAAGAGAGATGCAGTATTTGCTTGTTTTCATATTTGTGTTAGACAGTAATACCAGACCCCCGACACTCCATACAAATTCGTCGAGCTAACTGTCTAGTACTACTACTGACGCAGCGGCCTGTCCGCACACGTTTTGTGTGTGTGCGTAATTATTGTAGGGATGAGCTAATACGAATCGAGCGCGACAAGGAAACGCTATACGTAAGCAACCTAAGTGTTTCTCTTTCACACCCACTATCGCTTGGCTGGGAGACGCGAAAAACCAAACAATCTTCGATTCTTATTTGTGTAAGTGGTTTCTTTGCATCCATACACAGAACAATAACGAACCATTTTAAAAGAGATAGGCAGACCTCCGTCAGTCAGGTCAGGTCCTGGTCAGCTCCACCGTCTTCAGCCGTTCTTCGTCTTTTTCTCAATATGTTTCGTCTATATGTCAAAGTCAAATAGTCAGCCGGCCTGCTCTACCTCTGTAAAGCAGGTCGTCATCGTCATCCAAAAAGGTAAACATACATCTAATAACATAATTGATCGCACATATAAAATAAACATTTCAATCTCACTCATTAGTCATTCGCAGCGAGCGGTGACAACCGAGTGACGCAAGCACGGCATTGTCGATTTTTTCACCGTTTTGTTGCGGGTGACAACAAATTAGCGGGGGGGTCGGAGTGTCGCTTATTTACGTAGTAATATTTAGTTTTCTTTGGTAATACCACGTAATACTAGTCGTAAAGCGGCGCGGGCGGCGGCGGGCGCATAATGTACGTGAGTCACGGGCGGCGCACGACAACCCACTGAACTCCGCTCGACCCGGTGCTGGTGTATGTACTTGTAGCTTCGTACCTACAGTGCAGAGTGCTATAGGCCTGTTAACACTCACTTAACTTCAGTATTTATTTTTATTGTCTATACAACTCGACTGTCGTGGCAAGACTGACTTCTGGAAATCTTTTTGCCAACATTATGCCTCCCTTCTACCTCCCACCGATTCGTGGTTGGGTAACTTTGGCGCGGGAAGTCAGTGTTGCATGACGGAAAAAAGAATATAAAATCGAATAAGTAATGCTTTTCAAACAATTTCCTTAATATAATTATATTATTATAAATGTTATATTACTGTTTATATTTCTTATCATAATGTGCCATTTCCTTAAAATCTATACTTATAATAAAACTGTTACGAAGCGGTTACTGTACATTGAAGATATTTTTGATAATCGCCCCTTTACATATTGTGGCGTAGACCTTTTTGGACCCATGGAGGTTACTGTGGGACGACGCCGTGAAAGGAGATATGGAATTATTTTTACGTGTCTCACGCTACGAGCCATCCACCTGGAAGTTGTTGCGACACTTACTTCGGATTGATTTATAATGGCACTACAACGGGTGGCTGCAAAACGTGGATGGCCACAATATTTATTCTCAGCCAATGGAACCAATCTAAGAGGAGCAGAGTCTGAACTGAAGAAGTCGATTCAAGGCCTTGACGAAAATGTATTAAAAAATGAAGCATTGAACCATGGTACTAAATGGACATTTATACCACCCGCAAGCTCGCACTGGGGAGGAGCATGGGAACGCCTCATCCAAAGCGTTAAGACCAGTCTGAAGGTAGTATTAAAGGAAAGCGCTCCCAAAGATGAGACACCTGAACACACTACTTGCTGAAGTCGAAAACATCCGGTCGTCAATAGCCGGCCTTTGACTCATGTGTCTGTAGACCCGAACAAATCTAAATCATTGACTCCCAACCATTTTTTATTGGGCTCATCGTCTAGCTTACCTCACATCGGAACCATCGATGACTCAGACTTATACCTACGCAAACAGTGGCGCAACGCTCAAAAATTAACAGAAAAGTTCTGGCGCAGATGGGTCAAAGAAATATTGCCAGACATGTTACCCCGAACAAAATGGCAGGAAGAGCCTAGAAAATTACAAGTTGGCAATTTGGTACCTGTGGTTGACCCTGACTGTCCCCGTAACCTATGGCTGAAAGGTTTAATACAAGAGGTTATGCCCGGCAAAGATGGCAGAGTAGGTACAAATAGTCAAAATTAAAACTAAATCGGGGTATCTTGTAAGATCGGCTACTCGCGTCGCTCGAATTCCGGTTGATAATGAGTGCTGCTGATGCAGCACTAGGGTGGGGGGGTGTTAGCGACGCGAACAAGTTAACGTATATGTATATACCTATACATATATGTACAGGAGGTGCGCGGAGGCGGGCTAAGGTGCGGGGCGGTCAGTTCGACCACCTATTTAAATCAGTCAGCAGTCAGTATCCGTACTAGACATGCGCAAAACAGTACATTGAAAAGTAATGTGATATGGCATCACATTTCGTACCGAGTAATATTTCATTATTTCATCACCCCAAACATCACCTGAGATGATCGCGTCGGACGCACTATAACTATCACTTGTGTGATATTGTAATGGAATGCTCGAATACAATTGCATGTGATAGTTATAGCGTATATACATGAGATAGCGAGTTACTTATTTTTTTTGTGACTAGAGCGAGTACATCAAATCAAAATAACAATATCGTTTTGAGCGTTAACATTAAAAAATTACGGGCGGGGGTGGTGCCAAAATAACCTATTGTCGCCTTAATTTTCTAGTAATACGGTTCTAAATGGAAGTTCAATCAAGTAGCAGGCAGGGCGCACGTGCGATGAAACTTGCTTCCTCTCTCTCAGACGCGCGCGCGAATAGTGACATAGGCAATATAGGCATCATTGAGGAATGAGACCTCAATGATAGGCATAGACTCGATAGACATAATGCAACGAACAGAACAGTGCACTGTGTGATGCTATGGTGTAATGCTAGGTATGACGTGTAATGCTTAATTTAGTCGAGTAATATGTAATGCTACAGTACTCGATCGGGTAATATTACGCGTAATGCATCAATCGCATTACTTACACATGTCTAATCCGTACGCTCTGCCGTCGCCACACGCTTCCTACCCTCTCTAAGTTTTGTGCTTACCTACCTGTTTAATGTAAAATCTAATAAAAGGATAATCTATTAAAATCATAATTTAATCGTCAAAACAATGTAGTTATTCAGCATACTTTATCATTGCACATTTTCTTTCTTGTATAAATTTAGTTCCTAAAACAAAACTAGATGGCGTTAGGAACCCCTAAAACACGCAAACGCTTTGCAACAATGTATTTTCTAAAACTAAAGATATATAACTGTTTTTCTTACAATTTCATCTTACTTATTGCTTACCTTCATCCCGACGCTCACACCGTTTCTAAAGCGAGTGCTAAAATTCCGCACATAACTTAAGGTAGTCAGTGGTGTAGGGTCAGTGGGATTCGAGCTCGGGTGCGTCGGATCGAAAGTTCTAGAACCTATGCCTACCATATGGTAGGCAATATATATAATATGGTAGGCATATGTCGCGGCAATCGAACCCGCAACCTTAGTGATGTGTGATAGATTTAAGCCAACCTGCCCAACCACTACACCAAAGAGGCTGTCAAAAGAAGAAGGATTAGTAGGATAGGATTGTTATTATTATGTCGCTCTTACTCACGGGTTATACACCCGGTCCTTTGGAAGGCTTGTGCGGGGACATGAGTCCAACACGTAGAGGCCTCTTAGAGCATTTAATTTAGATATGTAATGGGCTAAACTTATCGGGGACTGTCTCTAAGTGCATCATTAAAAAGATGCAATCAAAGTCAGCCCCCGATAAATGCAAGGACTATTATTGGAGATATGGAAATTACTTATGATTGGGCTATTGAGGTGATTTTTTAATGGATGAGAACCGGTTTATGATATGAGACTTCGGCAGCTGGCAGTTACGCCTCATAAGAAAATATTTAAGCAGGTGGTGACTCGCCACCCACTAAACGGGCCTTCTTTAAGGGCCGCCGTTCATTGGCGACGAGAGAGGCAACGTTGGTGTGGGTGGCTAAATGGTGTCGAGAGGTGTGCTGCAGTTTCACTTAAACGCTGATTGTTATTATTGTTAGTTTAACCCGCCCTAGATAAAACTAGTTATAACACACGTATAAATTCGCAGTAGTTACGATGATACAGAATGTGAATAAGCTGTAATTGAATGAAGCTAGCAGGCGCGGGCGGAGCGGTTTGTGGTGCGGCAAATCTACTTACAGCCTCTTTGTATGGACTATCGCGGGGCTCACCGCGGCGGGAAACACTGGAGGTTCCATTTTTAAGACAGAAAAGTAAACCTAACGATCCTATGTGATTCAAAGAGTGCGTTGCAACACGTAGCTTGGTGCACTTCGCATGTGCGAGGTACCCCGATTGCTTATACTATTTTAGAATCTTTTTGTAACACTCAACATGATAGGTTTCGCCTCCCTGTAGCGCCCGAACACTATTCCTTCGGGCCAAAACTTGAGAGCCAGGAAGGTCTTCTTATATTTTGCTGGAAGCTGGAGCACGTAGGACTTGAAATTTGTCGTCCTGATTGACTTCAGCCTCGACAGGTTCAGGTCCCGGACCTTTCCGCCGCACCTCTCCTTGATATAAATTAACGACATAATCTCCCGACGTGCTCTGGTCACATTGGGAGAAGTTTATCGCCGTCCTGAGCTCTGCGGTACGAAGCGTTGTTGTTGTGGCTGCAGAAGAAGCGGTGCCGCGGTGGTTATCGCACGCTTTTTTTTGTTTAATAATGAATTCTTTGTTAGTTCAGTCAATACCGAAAAAAAATATATATTCTCAAATATCAGTGTTCAATCAATGTAAAATGTCCCGAAATACAGGTGTTTCGGACCTGTACCTGTATTCATGTCCTAATTATAACACCTGCATCTTTTTAGTAAAAATTAAACACATGTCTGGTTCCTTCACACATTTCGTAGATCGTCGACTATCGGTAGCGTACCCCGGGGCCCTCCTTAATGACATCACGGAACGATAGGTTTTCTCCTCGCATCCGGGAGATTTTTATTTTAAATGCCGCTGATGTTTAAACGACGTTGTCCTATGTTACGCCTATGATATGAAAGATAGATGAAGAACAGTGGCAAATTCGGATGTGTTTTTTGTGAAAAAAACTGGGATTGTATCGCATTGATATGAACTGTTGTTACACCATTAAATTACATGAATAAATAAAAACAAAACTAATTCCGTTTCGGGGCAGTGCTCTCGCCTTTACTAGGGGCTAGCTATTGCCTGCGACTTCGTACGCCTAGTGAAGTAATCTAACCTGTTACATACTGAAAGCTCTTCTGGTTACTGCGACTTTAATATAATTCATTGTTAATAATCTGGTATTGAATGTAACCTGCTATACCTACCATCTCGACGAAAACCAGTTCGAGCACCGGTGTAAGTTGAAAAACAGCGCTGCGTTCTCATCTACGATGTGAACCCAGCACATGCTGAATTTACTCCATTTGCACTCTGACTGTAGGTACATTGCTTATATTGTATAGTTTTAATTAGATACTAAGAACTCGAAGCTGTGTATCTTGTTTGTAGTTGCAATAAAAGAATTTCTTATCTTATCTTATCTGTTCTCGGCAATTTTCCATGTCAACCTAATCCCACTCTTGCTCCCACTCCGCTCCGATCCCGATCCCGTCCCGCTCCTATCCAGATCACGTCCTTTTACGGCGATACGGTTTTGCGGGACGGTAATGGTATAGCCGTTAAATAAGCTGCTAAATGTATATTAGCATTAATCAAATTAATTGTAGTTGCGAAATTGGATGAATGATGAAAGGCCAAACACGAAGGATCTATGGCCAATAGTTATTTTCTCTTTATTTTTTCATTTCATATTACATGTTATGTAGTAACGAAATAGAATTCTTTTGCTCGAACTTTAAATTGTTTAATACTTATCCGAATATAATTTGGAATATTCCTGTTTACCGTACTGGTTTTTGTTACTCAATGACGTCGTAACTACTGATTAGCTTTGGATGTCATTTGGCACATGCGTGTGATACTAGACTACAATGATATGAGACTTAGAAAGAACATACCTAGACTAGACCGCTATTCATCATCCCTATAAAACTAATTTTACACGGACGGCAGTCGCGGGGCGAAACTGTGAGCGATAGCCCAGTTTCTTTTTTGCTTCAAATTACCGCACCCTCCTCTTCCATGGTCCAATTCGCTCTTATCCCTAGAGTGTTTATAGAATGCTCCAAGTCAAAAGCTCGCGAAGGTACTGAATGAAGCAAGCCCACGAGAGGACGTTAAAAGAGACTTCTGGTGGTTTCATACCCCTGGTATTTGGGTTGAACATTCATTTTTTATTTATTAATTCTGCAAAGAGAATGTATTCCAAACGGAAGTATGAGATATGAGTTTCTGCCCAAAGATGTATCTGCTAATCGGTATCATGCAATATGAAATTCTGCAAGAACAGAGGGACCATTCTGTACATGTTGATTTTCCAAAAACTACGTAATGTGCCACCAGGAAGTGTTACCAGGAGATCAAAAACACTGAGAAGATAAAGACTAGTGTTATTGGGCGTACCTATTTCAAAACATCGCTGATTAACTTGGATCTCGTGTACAATGGCAAATAATTAAGTGAAAATGGTAAAAAGATGCATGTATCTCATTATTTATTGTATTGCGGATAGGCATTGTATATATATACTATTTATACTATTAAGAACATAATATATATTTCTATTTAGCTTCACTTATATATTTAATGTTTATAGCGTTATATCATACAACAAGTTCGTGCGTCACCAAGGGCCCGTGCTGAAAACCAGCGTTGTGGATTCTTCACAACATTATGCTGAGCACAGACCTTTTTTGGCTGCACTGGACACGGCAGCGATCCTCCATACACATGCTGTAATTGTTTGTCTTGGTCTTATAAATTTGTCTTATTTTGTTATCCTACACTTGTGTATGTACTATTGTTTGTTGTGTGCAGTCTTGTCAAAAATAAATTATTTCTTTCTTTCTTTCTTTTCTTTCTTTCTTTCTCAAGAACTTACATAAAATAATGGATTCCTAAAAAGTACTAAGAAGTAAGAGGCGCCGGCGGCGCACTGCCGACGCCACCGCCGCCGCGGAAAAATTAGAACGACGCCGCCGCGCCGCCGCAGAAATGGCCATCGTCGCAAGAGGTTAGGTGGCGTTCTAGGAGTCAGGCCATCCGTATCTACTGCGTTGCATTAAGAAAGAAAGAAAGAAAAAGGTGTTTGTTGGTGGTGTGTTTAGTCTGACAAAACTGCATACAAAAACATTTTTTTTGTACATTTTTCGTATTAGTTGTATTAATGTGTCTTAATTAAGTTATGTCGGCTTCATGTATATATGACCTGCCCATTCACTACACTGCAGAGGCTGTCGAATCAAAACGTTCAACAACAGGTTTTATTCGATAGAAGGACTACATGCTACAATAGCCCTAAGTTAGTTATAAGTTCCTATGTTTTTACTTTTAATTACATCGGCTCTACTTCGGCTATTACCGTTTGTTTTGTTCCACGATGTAATCAACGGAAACGGATGAAACGGTTATAATGCGGGTGTTTGCCCCTACTACGTAATATTTAATAATAACAATAAATAATAAATTTCTCTATTCGGTAAAAATCTAAGTTGGATACATCGGAGATAGAACAATGGTTGTTGTATCTCTAATATATAAAATTCTCGTGTCACAGTTTTCGTTGCCATACTCTTCCGAAACGGCTTGACCGATTTTGATGAAATTTTTTGTGCTTATCCGGTATCTATGAGAATCGGCCAACATCTATTTTTTTTTTATAATTTTTTTTTAATTTATATGGCAAAACAACGTTTGCCGGGTCAGCTAGTTATAATATAAAATTTTAATATTGATGATCCCTGGAACCCAGACTACCTGTGTCGTGAGTTTCCAGTGTCTTTCGTTACACAATTATAAACTATAAGTATAATTAACTTGTTACCTATGTTATTTTATATTTCGTGCTAATTAAACTATAGTATAGGTACTGTTATTTTTATTTATTTTATGCTAAAATGGTAACTATAGGCGTATAGGGGCTTATTAACGTTTTGTAATGGTTAGTTTTCCTGTGCGGTGACACACTAAGCTCTGACGTCAGCCCTTGTTTGTCGTGGTTTTATTTTACTTAATTTCCATTTGACCGCTATGTCACTCCGTACGGCAGGTATTCTATTCTCATTTTGTTTTTTACAAGCGACCCGCCCCGGCTTCGCAAAGAAGAAGAGGAAGGTTTATAAACCTTTCTCTTGATTGGTTTAAGATCTTTATTCTCATAAGAATATATGCCTACAATATTCACTTTAAATGAAAACAATTAAATAACGTGCACATTTTGTCCAATTAACATTTATCGATTGAATCAATCTATCTTTTGATAAAAACAGACGTACAGACGGCGGGAAGTGACTTTGTCTTATACTATGTAGAGACAAGGTGATACCTGCGGCTGAAACCGTAGAATTTCGTTGATAGTCGTTCCCCTAGGGTTCGACTAACTATCAACTAATTGGGGTTTCTATGAGATATAAAAGTGCCCTATGTTTTAATCCCTATGTTAAAACCGAAATGGGATAAACTCAATTTTATCAAATCCGTTGTTAAGTTCTTAGTAGCTCTACAACTGTTATAAGCATTGCGCGCGTTGATTACCATCAAGTGATCGTGCTTGTCTCAGTTGTATAAGAAAAATCGCTTCAAACTTCACCTCGATGGCGATGAATAAAAAAGAACATTTCTTTTACAGATTCCTCCCACCGGGCTCCTACCTCGACGCAAACAAGATTAACGTCTACGATCTGGCAGCTATCATGGATCGGCTGATGAACTCTCCAAAGCTCTATAGACAGTACTTCAGATGGAAGAGTCAGTACACCTACAGTGACCCTGGCAGGGAAAAAGTTTGCTCACTCTGTGCTGCCTTGAACGAATTGGACAAAGTCGAGAAGGTGACCGTGTATGATGAGTTTAGGAAATGGTGATACCCTGAAGAAGAGGTGTTGAAATTGAAACATCATCTTCCTCACCTTTTTTTATATATCGTATCCTACTGAAATGACTGTGAATTATGAAATAAGTTTTAAGGTACTGAACTCGGTTAAGTATTATTAGTAATACCACAGATTGAAACCACAGATTTTTTGTGCATAAAGCTCAGCTTAAACTGGATTTTTTACCTACCTTGAGAACTAAAAGATGCGTTGGCATGCCGTTTTCCCAAAAATGTTTTTTGTTGAGTCCTAGGCTCGGCGAACCAATCAATTTTGGACTTTCCAAAAAATTCCTGCGCCGTCCGAGTAACTGACGTGACGTCACATGTTCTTCCTTCTTAACAATAAATCAAACAACTAGATACGAGTGCCACTACTACGATAGTTTTTTGTGCATAAGCCAAAGTTGACAACCCTAGCGCAACTGCCGAGCGTAGGTATGAAAAGTGAAGTACATACATAAGATTGCCTTCTGTACTAGTCTATATTTTGTGATCTAGGGAACCAGAAACTACGAGAACCATGGTCCCACAACACCCAGACACGAAACAAATGCGAGCGTTTTATTTTTTCCTCTGCACAAATATTGTCCAGTCCCGGGAATCGAACCCACAACCTAGTCTATGAGATTTGAGCCGATCGGACTAACCACTACACATATGTATGATTTATCTTTAGATGTACTCTTTTCTGTAAATCTCGTGCTGTATTTCTCCCGACCCCCATACATAATCTTGAAAAACTTCTTACGACGGCCTGATTAAGCAACCCAATCGGGCCTGATTCCCGTACAAACTGCCTGCCGCTCCCAATGAGGCGTGAAGATTTTTACGGCCTCACTAATTGACCGCCAACACCGGCAGCTATAAAAGTTATTAATTGGTTTCCCGCCGATCCCGGCCATAGTGGAGGTAATAAACTGTAGAGAATGTCCAACAGTACGATGTACTCCGCAGTTAATCCGTATACCCAGATAGCACGTTAGCTTGCTGCAAGTTTGTTTTACCTTATATATTGATTTGATACGTCAAGTTTGTCGCACCAATGGAATGTAAGCTTGCTGCAAGCTTAACGTTCATATGTTTCTAGTTCACATGTATGTGGTTATAAAACCCAAACTAGATGGCGTTGGCGTCAAGTTAGCACGCGGTGACGAGCTTCCCTGCGGTCTTCCAAGATGTTAAATTGAATAAACCTTTAATACCTTCAAGAGATTTAGCTCTAGTTTTCTAGCTCGATATCTCTTTGTATTAAGAGTTTTTATGCCGGATCGTATTTTAAAGCAAAATTCACTAAAGTTAGTTATTGTTCCTACTATGATATATTTAAAATTAAGTCGAAAAACGCCTGTAAACTGACGTCATTATACTACCTTGGCGCTGGGCATAGTCAATCGTGAACCGTTACAGAGTAAATGTTTTTTTTTGCATTGCAGGTTCTTTGTTGTGACAAAATTATGGCATCTTTGTCGTGACAATCATCATGCAGTTTGTTGCGTGGTAACTAGAAAGTTTCATTGAAACTTGCAGCAAGTTTGTCATGGCAAGTTTTCACGTTTTATACTTCAAACTTGTTGTAAGTTTGAAACAAAATATTGCTATCTGGGGTAGTTTTAATCCGTACCGTGCAAAGGATATAAGTTACTTGTAACCGCTCTAAGAAAATTTAAAATGTGATTTTTTAACTGTTTCAAAACCTTTGACTACTTACTGAATCCTATTTTCCCTACTGTAATTACATCCACTGTTCCAGGACCGGAAGCTGTAAATACTGGCCGCTACTACTTCCGGCTGATCGACACGCATCGCCCGCCTTTTTGCCGGATACAGGCTTGGATAAATGTAGGTTTGTGTCGGCTCGGGTTAGAAAGGGTGGCCAATAGAAAATCGAAAACCGCGGCAAAATCATAAATCTTAATGAAGAATAGCCGTTTATATTGGCTCCGAACTCTGCTCACAAAATCATTTTGTACTTGTGAATTGCTGTACGGGATTAATACTATCTTCTATCTTTGTGCTATCTAGTTATTTAGCGAAATTACTAGGCATTATGAGACTCAACAGCTAATTGTCTTAGGGAGACGAGCGCAGTACAGCGCCGCGCAGGATTTTGCAAAACAAAGTTCTGGGTGGTGCTGTTATTGTTATGGGCTGGCGTATTGCTTACCATCAAGCAAACTACCAGCTCGTCTCGTCATTTAGTTACATTAAAAACAAAAATACTTCTATAGCGGGTGTATTTCCGAAGCACTGTTAGAGTCAGTTTTCGCATTTTTTTTCTGGGCCCAGACTTCAATCTGAGTATGGGAAAGAAATTGGTAGACATGCATGTCTTTTTTACAAGCTTTTATTCAACTTACAGTGTTTATTATAACTTTTTTTTGGTCAAATCTTGTAAGTTATAATACAACCCCCTCCTCTTATCCTACGGAGTTAAAATTTTGCATACTTGTTTGACAAAGTCCGATGACAATGCGTACAGAAACTATGGTTAGTCACAAGACCGGGTTAATACGTAGGCACCTTATGCAGCGCAAACGTAACCCAGATAGCAATATAAACTTGTTTCAGACTTGCAGCAAGTTTGAAGTAGCAAACGTAAAAACTTGCACCAAGTTTGCCATGGAAAGTGTGCAAACTTGCTGCAAGTTTTAGACAGACTTTCTAGTTACCACGCAACAAACTTGCATAATGTTTGTCACGACAAAGATGCCACAATTTTGTCACAACAGAGAACCTGCAATGCAAAAAAAAGTTGTATCACTCGGTCACGGTTTACGATTGACGATGCCCAAGTAGCAAATCTACGTCATGATGACGTCAATTTACAGGTGGTTCTCGACGTAGGTGGTTTTAATTATTTCAATAACAGGGATAGGAAATGCCTTTTAAAACTACCAAGTAGATATGAGCGCCAATGGCAATTTCCACGGCAGCGGCGCCGTTCGAAATTTTCCGCGGCGGCGGCGTTGGCAGCGCGCCGACCGACGATGCCTCACGGCGTGGGCTTTACAGGATATTCAGGATTCTATTTTCATATAAGTTCTTGAGCAACATTAATTTGTTTTACCATTTTCACTACATTATTTGCCATTGTACACGAGATCAACACAATCAGCGATGTTTTAAGATAGTTACACCCAATAACCTTATAGTCTTTATCTTCCTTCTTTTTATTCTCCTCTGTGTTTGTCCCGATCTCCTGATCGCACATTACTAATGTGCCATCAGGAGATCAGTGCTATAAGACATTACGTAGAGTTTTTGGGAAATTAACGTATATAATGGTTCCCCCTTTACTTGCCGAAACTCTTTTTGCAGAATGTCATACTGTATACTAACGATTAGCAAAGACATCTTTGGGCAGAACCTCATATCTCATACTTCCGTGTTGTATAGATTCTCTTCGCAGAATTAATAAACAAAGAAATAATTTAATAAAATCCAAGTACCAAGAGTATGAATGAAACACGCAGCACCAGAAGTCTCTTTTATCGTGCTCTCGTGGGCTTGCTTCATTCAGTACCCTCGCGAGCTTCTGGCTCATTATATTAGCGCTTTGTATAAACTCTAGGGATAACAGCGAATCGGACCGGTCATACTGTATACTAACGATTAGCAAAGACATCTTTGGGCAGAACCTCATATCTCATACTTCCGTGTTGTATAGATTCTCTTCGCAGAATTAATAAACAAAGAAATAATTTAATAAAATCCAAGTACCAAGAGTATGAATGAAACACGCAGCACCAGAAGTCTCTTTTATCGTGCTCTCGTGGGCTTGCTTCATTCAGTACCTTCGCGAGCTTCTGGCTCATTATATTAGCGCTTTGTATAAACTCTAGGGATAACAGCGAATCGGACCGCGGAAGAGTGTGGAACTTCGAAGAAAAAAAACATTGTTCGACACCCGCGACTGCCGTCTGTGTAAAAATAGTCTAGGTATGTTCTATCTAAGTTTCAGGCCATTGTAGTCTAGTATGAAACGCATGTGCCAAATTACATCCGAAACCAATCAATAGTTACGTTACGCCGTC
Organism: Petrophora chlorosata; assembly: GCA_951640565.1. NCBI lineage: Eukaryota > Metazoa > Arthropoda > Insecta > Lepidoptera > Geometridae > Petrophora > Petrophora chlorosata. The sequence continues at coordinate 6,587,718 of OX621203.1, read as the reverse complement.
ATTGAGTAACAAAAACCAATACGGTAAACAGAGGTATTCCAAATTATATTCAGATGTATAAGTATTATGCAATTTTAAATTCAAGCAAAAGAATATTCTCCTAATACCCTATTGTCTACTAATAGTTTTGCAAAATATAGGTTTCTACGATATGACTATTCTGCTATCCTTACTGTTCAATATATTGTTTAATCCCTCAACCCCGCGCTATCTTCAATAACACTTTGAATTCTTACATATTTCCGAATCCCACTCTCTTAGGTCATCGGAAAATTTTGCACTTAAGACACCCTCGCACGGTAGCACTTTTTATGACCGCTCTTTTGCCGTCCAAGCTGTTCGCCTTTGGAACGCACTGCCCATACCTATACGACGAGCGCCATCATTGCAGGTGTTCAAAGAGAAAGTGAAGAAGTTCTACCTGGAAGATTGCTGATGTTTCTTTATTTATTTTTTTGCTATGATATATTATATGTATATATTATATTGTATATATTATATAATTATTTATGTAGGTTTATAAAATAATGTGTACCTAGTAAAGGGTTTTTCAATTAGCGCGGGTAGATTTTGGCGGTCTGTGGCGGCCATTATGTTTTCCTGATATCTGTCAAATCTTTTGTTTATTATTTAGTTAGTTATGCCAAATCACCATGGCAAGTAACACAGTTGAACAGCACGTGCATAAAATTTTATTATCAAAATTAGTCTTCGTTAGTGCAAACGTTGCACGCTTTGCGCCCATTTTACGGTAGACGTGGTGGCCCTTCACAGTCAACTCTTCAACGTTTGGTGGCCAAATTTGAGACGACCGATACGGTAATCCATCAGGCAACACCCGTACGTTCAAGGAACGCAAGATCGGGCGAGAAAATCGTCGCTGTCCGTCAAAGTGTACAGCAGAACACGAGGCAGTCGATTACTCGCCGTGCACAAGAACTCGGCCTTTCGCAGACATTAACGGACTTAGACCTACACCCGTCGGCACCAAGGTCATGCGATTTGACCCCCCTAGACTTTTTCTTGTGGGGTTTCTTGAAGTCGCAGGTCTATGCAAATAAACCACAATCGACCGATACCCTAAAGGTCAACATAACAGGCCATCCATCGCTCAAATTCAGCAGGATCTATGCGGAAGAGTAATTGAAATTGGACCACTCGGATCCGTGCCACCGTAAGAAGCCGAGGCGGGCATTTGAACGATGTCATATTGCACACTTAATGGCACATATGGGCCTTTAAAATAAAAAAAGAATTTTGTTAATACCTCACACACAGCTTGTTTTATTTTATTTCAACATCTACCCGCCCTTATTGAAAACCCTTTATATGTATGTTTATGTAGGCATTCAGCATGTTGCTGTTGTTTTGTATCTAGTTATGGATCCCCCTCACCCTTCTATATTAGACTAGAGAGGGCTTACTCAGCAAAAGCGTGTATCTTGCTAATACGCTGAGTAAGGCTTTCAGGGAGTTCTATGAGAACGGGCGAATTAGTTGTAAGGTTTTATAAGCAGATTAAATTAAGCCTCCAAATCGGCAACACGTATTTTAGTTTTTCATTTTAATATAATTAGTTTTTAAAAAGCTTTCCAAGTGCTCCCAAATCTTGAGTGGCGCAGCCGGAGTCGGATTTTCCGTATAGTTCCGTGCCTTTCGCGATTTTTCGGCGTCCAAATTCGCTGAAAAACTCCTACGAAAACCGCGTGAATCAAGGAAATTCACCGAACCAAATAAATATTCTCATAATACGAGCAGGCTCAAAGCAAAGCTGAGTATGGGAGCGATAGCGGTCAACGGTTGGTAAGTCGAACTTTTCGCCATTCCTTTGTTCCCTTAATCCTCCTATATTTTTCATTAGTGTTAAAGTAAAGTAAATTGTTATTATTGAGATCGAACCTCCCTCATTATAACGTAACTGGTATTCCTTGTATGAAATTCTACGGAATCAACCTATGTTCTAAAAATAGATTTTACTATAGAGTAGAGTACGGTATAGAGATAACAAAATAGTGAAATATTTTAATTGACCATCTTGAAGTTTAAAGTAAAGTGAAGTATTTAAGTCTTACCCTACAGCATACATAGACATATGTAGTCTGGTCACTCCTAACTGCTACTCTCATATCTATTTATATTTTTTTACAAATAATACTAACTATTACTTACGTACTGATACTGTGTCTATGGGACATCTCACTCGTACATTTCTTTCATTTATCTTCTTTAGCGGGCGTTTTTCCGAAGAACTGGTAGAGTCAGTTTTTGCATATCTTTCCTGCACCGGGACTTCAATTTGAATTTAGGAAAAAATGGGTAAATTACCATTCATAAGTGCGTTGATGATGCCAATATTGAATAACAAACTTTTGATTGATTGATTGATTACCTTTTTTCAAAGTCATGGTAACTTAAGTTACAATTTTTAAACTTATTTTTAATTATATTTGTATTGAGTTTATGACCTTTAAAGGTGCACTTTTGTGCCTATTTAATAAACGATATTTGACTTTGACTTGTATCACCTATTCCACTTTCTAAAAATCTCCTTCCTGGACACAATCTGCCTTGGCTGACATGGAAATCTTTAAAGAGACTCCGTACCCAAGTCAGCCGTAACAAAAAAAATGTGCTGGTGGACCTACAGCTCGTATAGTATCTGCGAGTGCCAGTGTCTCTCCCCAGACTATAGCACACCTTTTGTCTTGCCATGCGTGTCCTTCCACCTGTACACGCGAGGACTTGTACAATGTCACGGACAATGATGTGCTTGTGGTGTACTGGTCCAAAAAAATATAAAGCCGAAGGATCGACTTGCTAAGAATAAGAGGCGAGATAGTGGCAAAACGTAGATCAACAAAGAATAATATATATGCCGGCAAATCTTGGCTACTGACAACAGTTGAACGTGAGGGCATCTCGCAACCCATCGTAGTAGCAGTAGGGCGAGCACGAAACATCTTCAAAATTGTGTACATTTATTTGACAGCAATTGCTGTGGTTATTTTCTTCGGTTGGTATTACTTATGATACTAATCTGTAGTAACGAAAGAGTCCAGTATCTAAAAACGTAGTTCATCATTCTCAGTCATTACAGTAGGATACAATATATAAAATAAGCTGAGGAAAATGACTTTTTGACACCTTTTCTTAAACTCAGGATGCCACCATTTCCTAAACTCATCATACACTGTCACCTTCTCGACTCTGTCCATATCGTTCAAGGCAGCACAGACTTTGCACACGTTTTCCACCATAGGGTAACTGTAGGTGTACTGTCTCTTCCATCTGAAGTACTCTTTGTAGAGCTTCGGAGCGTTCATCAGCCGATCCATGATAGCTGCCAGATTATAAGCGCTAATCTTGTTTGCGTCGAGGTAGGAGCCCGGTTTGAGGAATCTGTAAAAGAAATGTTTTTTTTATTCATCGCCACCGAGGTGAAGTTTGAAGCGATTTTTCTTATACAACTGAGACAAGCACGATCACCATAATCAACGCGCGCAATGCCCATAACAGTTGTAGAGCCACCAAGAACTTTGTTTTGCAATATTCTGCGCTACACTGCACTGCGCTCGTTAACCTACACTCGAGAGCAATGAATCCGGGTCACTTAAAGAATCCTAAAAATCTCGGAAACTAAAAATGCTAGGTTAATGCAATAAATTGTATTTAATAGAAAATGTAATACTCCTTAAATGAAGGTATTAAAACTTCTTAGTTATTGTAAAGTTATATCATAAAAAAATCAAATTTGAAAAAGGGCCACTTTCGAAGATGGAACTACGAAATTACAGCATTTGGTTTTGCTTTTGTTTGTAATCTGTCATTTATGTGGGTACATAAACCATGTTGATAGTGCTCTATATTCATTATTCAAGCTGAAATTATGTCGCTTACGCCTGAAGAATGCACCAGAATACTTACAATGCTGGAAACCGGCCGGAGTCAGCGCGATACAGCCAGGACTGTCGGTGTGTCGCTGTCAACAGTACAAAGAGTTCTCCGACGTTACGAAGAAACTGGTTCTAACCTACGCAGACCAGGAACGGGCAGAACCAGGTGTACCACAGCACGAGAAGACCGATACTTGGTGAACACCATGCTTCGAAATCGCTTTCTCACAGGAACTGAACTCACCAATCAGTTTCGACGCCTCGGAGGAAGTAACCCAAGTGCATGGACAGTAAGACGTCGGCTTGCTGAATCTAACTTAAAACCCCTTAGACCTGCAAACGGCCCTAAACTGGAGCGTGGGCATCGTATTTCGAGACTAAGATATGCCCAGAGCCACGTAAATTGGAGTATTGAAGATTGGTCAAAAGTTATGTTCTCCGACGAATCAAAATTTATGCTCTACAAGCACGATGGAAGACACAGAGTGTATCGAAGACCAGGGGAAAGATTCAAGCAAGCATGCATCGAAGAAAAAGTAGCCTACGGTGGTGGGTCTGTACTTGTGTGGGCCGGAATTTCTTCTGAAAGTCGCACAGAGCTGGTGATCATAGAAAACGGCTCTTTAACTAGCGTAAGATATGTGGAAGAAATCCTCAATGATCACGTTGGTCCATTTATGGTCAATTTAGGTGAGGATGCTATATTTATGCATGACAATGCCCGACCTCATACAGGTAGGATTGTGAATGACTACCTTCAAGAGATGAACATTACTCGTATGGAGTGGCCAGCGCGCAGCCCGGATATCAACCCGATCGAGCATGCTTGGGACGAGCTAGGCAGATGCGTAAAACAACGAAACCCTCCCCCAATCACGCTTCGTCAGCTCAAAATTGCTCTCACAGAGGAATGGGAGAATATTCCCCAAAATCGTATAAGGAACTTGGTGTACAGCATGCCAAACCGCGTAAACGCAGTAATGGAAGCACGAGGAGGCAATACGAAGTATTAAAATTCAAGAAAATCGTAATAAAGTTCAAAAATTTCATGTTTCCTATTTTTGTTTTAAGGAGAGATCAGCAGTTTTTTTCTGTATGTAATTTTGTGTTAATAAAATGTATGGTGACTCATATTTTTTTTACTTTCATTTAAGGAGTATTACATTGTCTATTAAATACAATTTATTGCATTAACCTATCATTTTTAGTTTCCGAGATTTTTAACATTCTTTAAGTGACCCGGATTCATTGCTCTCGAGTGTAAATCAACGGATTTTGATAAAATTGAGTTTATCCCAATTCGGTGTTGTGTGTAGGTCCTGGAATACAACATAGGGCAATTTTAATCTAAGGAAAACCCTAATTGGTTCATACCTATTCATTCCCGGAACCCAAACAATATTCCCCAGAAGACAAAGTTGCGTAGAACATTCAGCTTCTGCCAAGTAGCCAACTGGCACATAAGAAAAATAATATTGTCAAAAACAAACATAAAATATAGTAACAAGAGTTCTAAAAAAAAATGCCCCTCAGTTTCTTGCCGTATCTTCTGAGTAGTGGTTCTTTTTCCGATACGGTGGTAGAGTCATTGTAATAACTGACGTTCATAAGTGCGTCTGTGATGCCAAACATGAATAAAGAACTTTTGAACTTTGAACTCCCTAGAAAACGACTATCAACAAGTTCTACGCGGACGAAACCGCAGGTATCGCTTTGTAAAAAATAAAAAGGAAAATAGAACACCTGCCGTACGGGGTGGCATAGCGGTCAAATGCAAATTAAGTAAAATAAAATCACGATACACAAGGGCTGACGTCAGAGCTTAGTGTGTCACCGCACAGGCAAACTAACCATTACAAAACGTTAATTAGCCCCTATACGCCTACAGTTACCATTTTAGCACAGAATCAATAATAAGTATATATTTTACCAAAAAAAAACAAATTCAATGTACCTATCTTTGAAATCCAAGGTCAAATATCGATGAAAATTATAAGGGGCCACTTTGTAGCTATACTGACCTGAACGCAAAAATAATTTTTGAAAACGGTCAACAGCTGGCTGAGAAATCGGTGAACATACATAAAAAAAATATACAGTGGACCACCTCCTCCTGGAGAACCTCCTTCTTTTTTTAAGTCGGTAAAAAAATTACTGTACCTACTACTTTAGTTCAATTAGCACAAAATATAATTATTAAATATTACGCAGTAGCGGAAAACACCCGCATTGCAACCGTTCCATCCGTTTCCGTTGATTACATCGTGGAACAAAACAAGCGATAATAGCCGAAAAACATAGGAACTTATACCTAACTTAGGATTATTGTTTAATCTGTGGTAGCACGTAATCCTTCCAACCAACCAACTACCAAATAAAACCTTTTTTTAAATATTTGGATTCGACAGCCTTTGCATGGGCAGGTCAGCTCAAATCTCATATCCCGCGGAGGTTGCAGATTCGATTTCCGTTACGAGACAAATGTTTGTGCATAGAAAAAAAAAGCGCAAGCATGTCGGGTCTGGGTATTGTAGGACCATGATAATTTTAGATCCTGGTTCCCTAGATATGGTATCCCACTCAGGGGCCGATGATACATAAAGAAATGAATAACTCTTTATTGAAACACACGCAGATAAAGCACGGCATTACTGGGAATTTTACTCATACGTTACGGGTGACGACAAATTGGCGGGGGGGGGTGGGAGTGTCGTTTCTTTACGTAAGTAATAGTATTCTTTGGTTAAGGTTTAGTAAGTAGAGTGTAAAATTGTTTTTAATAGTAAAGCCATTCGCTTCTTTTGTAAGAACATCATGTTGTAAATAAGATCATATTTTATATAATAAAATTTATCTTACAGGTCCCTACTGTCTAATATTATAGCCAATCATGCAATTCCATTGATGGATCCACAATCCTACAAAAAAACAGACAGCAACGAATCTCGGACTTCTAATCTAAGTAAATTCAAAGTACCTATCCACTTTTAATACCGAAAAAAAAATCTACGTAGATGCATTATTTTGTTATATTTTCACCAGAACTATATTGAGGTGTTGTATTACTGTGTTCCGTTTTGAAGGGCATTGTAGCCAGCGACATTACTGTGTATATGAGACTTTACATCTGATTTCTCGGGGCGATGAGCGCAATGCGGCGCAACGCATTAATTTTTATGGTATTAAAGTTCTGGGTGGCACTGCCATTGTTACAGGGCAGGCGTGACGCTTAACATCAGGCGAACGACCAGCTCGCCTCATCACTCAATAACATAAAAAAGGATCATTTAAGGTTCTATTCTGATATTTTTTTAACTCAGACATGGAGTTTCATACTCTGACTATCCACATGGAGCAAAGCCGTTAAGTTCATTGTGCTCAGCTTTATTCAGTTTCAGATGGCTTTAAGCTTCCCACATTACAAATACTATGTCATAGAATACCTTTTTTATATCTTTAATTAATTTAGGGATTTTTGTCCATCATGGCAAGTCAGTCCCATCGTAACCTAAGTTATTTCCTATCTAACCTATAATATTTTAATAATATCCTTAACTAAACTAATTTAGACTAAGGAATCACTGATGCTTAACCATCTCGAAGAGTAGCATAGCAGCTTCTGATGTCGGTTCTCCTACGTCACAGAATACCTAATAGGCTAGATATGTTTCGCGTATCATTAATATTGCACTCAACGAATAAAAAAGTCAGCCACCTCGTCGCCAAATTTAAAAGTGAAGCACTCAAGCTATGTCTGTCTGCTCGTTTGTAGACAAGCCTCACGCACACATGTACTTCATGCTATGCCTATCGGTCTTCACATCGGCATGACTTCGGCCCGCCATCCACTCACACAAACATAACGCCACCGCCATTGCTATGCTTCAGTTGTTGCTTAGAGAGACTCCGTCCGCCTTTTTTTATTCGTTCAAGTATTGGTGTCTAAGTCATCTATTTTTAGGGTTCCGTACCTCAAAAGAAAAAAAATGGAACCCTTATAGGAGCACTTTGTTGTCCGTCTGTTTGTCTGTCCGTCCGTCTGTCTGTCAAGACCCTTTATCTCGGGAACGCGTGGAAGTCACACAGTCCGTTAGCACAGAATACTAAGGGACAGAAGCTTTACTGCGCTAAGAAATTTAAACAAATAGCGACTTTAGCTATGACGCAATAAAATTCAATTCTGCTCGCGTAGTGCTGTATACCTGCCAGTCCTACCTACAGAGGGCCTCTCTTTCTATCGCATTGCTCTTATCTCTTCTGACGCGGCACGTGTAACGACGCGCGACCTGCTGACGGTGTCCGGCTATGTACTTGTAGCTTCGTATCTACAGTTCGGAGTGCGCTAGGCCTGTCGTTAGTCACAAGTTAACGTAAAAAAAAGATACGGCCGTTTATGCCGCAAAAACGTATATTTTGCGACACTCGCAAGGAAACCAAATGTTATGGGGTACTAGCGACCCGCCCCGGCTTCGCACGGTTATTATGCATATAAACCTTCCTCTACAATCACTCTACCTATTAAAAAAAACCGCATCAAAATCCGTTGCGTAGTTTTAAAGATTTAAGCATACATAGGGATATAGGGTCAGAACAAGCGACTTTGTTTTATACTATGTATTGAATATCTGTTGAAATAGAACTATGAAATTTGGCAAGTAATATCGTCCTATACCACAAGTACAGAAAAATCTGACACATATACATTTTTAATTAAATCATAAAAAATATAGTCTTTATTTAAAGTACGTAATCAATTATCGAGGTTAAAAAACTGCGAGACTCGATTCCTGAAGTAATTATAATATATACCTACAATTTTGTACGGAACCCTCGGTGGGCGGGGCCGACTCGCACTTTTACGGTTTTTTGTGTATAATATTCTTTCTAAGTTGACCATAATTTCCTTGATGGGCCATTTAGAACAATATATACCTGGAATACAATTATTTTTCAAAAAAAAATAAACTGACTTCAAAACCACAAATAGGCACTCAAAAGTGAAAAATAAATTAATATAATTATCATAAGCGCTACCCACTCATATATTTGAAGTCGGTGCCATTAAAGTCACCGTTAGGTAGCAGATAAATACTATGTATATAGTAAGTACTACTTGTAGGTAGTATCTCTTAGACCTCTTAGACTTGGCTGGCACCGACTTCAAATATATGAGTGGGTAGCGCTTATGATAATTATATTAATTTATTTTTCACTTTTGAGTGCCTATTTGTGGTTTTGAAGTCGGTTTAGGTTTTTTTGAAAAATAATTTATTTTACCCTTTTTACTGAAAAACAAGTTTTAATTAAATTAATTTAAAAAGTTTTTAAAGATAAGCTTTTATGATATAGAAGCCACATCATGACGAAGTTTAAAACGGGCAATTACAATTAAATGCGTGTACAAAAAAATTTCATGTCTGTCCCATTCTCTGTTGAGGAGCTCCCTCGCCGAAAGTCAATCCTGGGTGTATCAGCCATGTCATGATGGAATTTAGAACAGGCTATTATGGTTAAATCCATTTACGAAATGTTGTGTTTGTACTATTCACCGTTGAGGAGTTCCCTCACCGCAAGTCAACCCTGGGTGAAGCAGTCGAATACAAACCTCCACCTTTAGAAAGTTGGTTACGAAAAAAACAAGGACCGACTTGAAGATTAAACTTATTATTTTTTGTTTTTGCTATTTTTTTCAAAAAGTACTGCATGAATTTCGATAAAATTTATATGGGACCACCTCTGAAGTATGACCTACCAATCAAAAAAAGAATCATCAAAATCAATGCATAATTGGCGGAGTAATCGCGTAACAAACACACAAAAAAAAACATACTGTCGAATTGTAAACCTCCTCCTTTTTGAAGTCTGTTAAAAATTAATCAAACCACAAAACACCATAACCACTAAAATTAACCAATTGCATGAATTCCATCAACTACACCAACTTCAATCAAAGGCAGAACTCCGGTATCCTTCCCATCACCACAAACCACATCACAAACTGACTTATACCACAGAGTAAGTAATAGTTACTAGATCGCGAATAAAACAAACCATTCCGAACATAATCGACCGCAATTCAACAAAACTGCTGGGTTTACCACCTTTTATGTTTTAAAGAATATCAGGGGTAGGGTGTCCATGGATTTCTGTTGATTCAGAGACAGATCGTAGTTAATGTTTTTTAACTAAGTATAACGACAAGCAAGGCGTTCACCTGGTGGTAAGCAACACGACTGCCCATATAAACTAAGTAAAGCGACGAGCAAGGAGTTCACCTGGTGGTAAGCAACACGACTGCCCATATAAACTAAGTAAAGCGACAAGCAAGGCGTTCACCTGGTGGTAAGCAACACGACTGCCCATATAAACTAAGTAAAGCGACGAGCAAGGCGTTCACCTGGTGGAAGGCAACACGACTGCCCATATAAACTAAGTAAAGCGACGAGCAAGACGTTCACCTGGTGGTAAGCAACACGACTGCCCATATAAACTAAGTAAAGCGACAAGCAAGGCGTTCACCTGGTGGTAAGCAACACGACTGCCCATATAAACTAAGTAAAGCGACGAGCAAGACGTTCACCTGGTGGTAAGCAACACGACTGCCCATATAAACTAAGTAAAGCGACAAGCAAGGCGTTCACCTGGTGGTAAGCAACACGACTGCCCATATAAACTAAGTAAAGCGACGAGCAAGACGTTCACCTGGTGGTAAGTAACACGACTGCCCATATTAACTAAGTAAAGCGACGAGCAAGGCGTTCACCTGGTGGTAAGCAACACGACTGCTTATATAAACTAAGTAAAGCGACGAGCAATGCGTTCATCTGGTGGTAAGTAACACGACTGCCCATATTAACTAAGTAATGCGACGAGCAAGGCGTTCACCTGGTGGTAAGTAACATGACTGCCCATATAAACTAAGTAAAGCGACGAGCAAGGCGTTCACCTGGTGGTAAGCACCACGACTGCCCATATAAACCACTGCCCGTAAAAAAAGAGTAAGCATGTCTACCCATTTATTTCCCATACCTACCCAAAAACTCAAATTTAAATCCGGGCCAGAAAAGAAATGCGAAAACTGACTCTACCAGACTCCGAAATACGCTCGTTAAAAATGGTATAGGTCATACTTATAATAAATAATAATAGGTACTTAGATGTGGATGAAATTATACATAAATAAGTGCACCAGTGTCTAAATGCTAATATGGGTAGGTATATTATAATTATACTGTTTAAAATAATAATATAATTAATTTTTAGAAAAAAACAAAAACCGACTTCAATGTATCTTCGAAGTTCAAAGTCACATATCGATGAAATTTATATGGGATCACTTCGTAGCTATACTGAACCCAACGAAAAAAGAATTTTCCAAATCGGTTCACAAATGACGGAGTTCTGAGGTAACAAACATAAAAAATAATAAAAAAAAAATATACAACCGAACAGAGAACCTCCTCCTTTTTTGAAGTTGGTTAAAAATTACAAGTATCACAAGAACATATATTATGGGCACTCTAGAGAAGTAGGTATTACAAGTACAAAAAAAACATAAAAAATGATAACGTCCTTTTGTGACGCGGACAACGCGGCTGATGGGAGGGGAACAACTAAAGAGAATTTAAATTCAATTGTGAACACAAAGAACACGGAAATTGTCTTTGAAGGTTTTGTGTGGAATAATGCGAAGTTATTGTAAATAATATTTATGTACCAGCTGGTTTTGGGGTACCAAGGAGCCCTGTTGCTGTCGGCAACAGGGCTCCTACCTCTACCTCTACCCAGGAATCTGCGGTAAAATACTATGACTTAATTATGGCAGGCGTGGCGCTTTCCATCAGGTGAACGACTTGCTCGTCTCATCAATCAGTAACATAAACAAATATAGATAATAAGAGACCTTACTGTTTATTTTGTGTGCATCTGTACCATATTTATCACATGGCTTCAATATTATAAGCCCAACCCTCAATCGGCCGGCCGGAAGTGACGAATGGCGACAGTGGCTCCGGACGCGGTCGCGCTGCGTACGGCTTCCGGCGGCTGGCACCGCACCGGAACTGCTGAAAATTTACGTCATCGCGAGTATTTCGTAACTTTGTAACTTATTTACAATATCATGAATGCACTGATTATTCCGTCTTAAAAAGGAGGTTCTTAATTCGACTGTGTATTTGATTTTATTTTAGACTGAGTAAATCGAATAAGTCCTTCATGGGCAATTGTGTACATTTTTACAATAAAATTCCAAAATGTATGACGGAGCTCACAGAAAGTAGAGTCAAATTGCGTGTGAAAAATATTCTAATGAAAAAAGCATACTGTACAGTTAGTAATTACATAGAAGACAAAGATGCATGGAACATTCCGTTTCTGCCAAGTAGCCAACTTGCACATAAGAAAAATAATATTGTCAAAAACAAACATAAAATATTGTAACAAAAGTTCTAAAAAAAATGCCCCTCAGTTTCTTGCCGTATCTTCTGAGTAGTGGTTCTTTTTCCGATACGGTGGTAGAGTCATCATTGTAATAATTGACGTTTATAAGTGCGGTGATGCCAAACATGAATAAAGAACTTTTGAACTCTGAACTTTGAACTTTGAACTTTGAACTTTGAACTTTGAACTTTGAACTTGAACTTGAACTTGGTATGTGTGTTACGCGATTTCTCCATCATTTATAAACTGAAGCCCAATTCTACTAAGTAAAAATTTCAAATTCGAGTTCCAATCTAGTGTCGATATTATAAATGTCACAAATCGTATTCTGGGGGTCTACGCCGAGTTGCTTTCGTTCGTTCGTTCGTGCGGACTAAAAGAGACACTCTTATGCCTGTTGCATAGCGCTGTCCCTTTCATCCGACAGAACGACGATCGTAATTACTTTTTCAGAGTAAGGCACCTGCTAACTAGAAAAACAACGTCAAACGTCGCTCGAAATGCGAAAGTTATTGTAATGTCGCTGAAAGTTAATCGAAGTATAAACGGTATTCCGCTTACACAAAAGACCAATTTGAATCTTATAACGTCTCATCCGGTTAGGTATAATGTTCTCGTCCTAAACTGTATTCCTTTCTCAACCGATTACATTATTTATCATTGATTTTCTTAACTTAACCGAAATTCACAACTCAGAGCACCTTTAAAGCGTACCAGACACACAACCTTATTCCAGCAAGCCGCTCCAACTATGCCCAGAACACTGTTATTGGCTGTAAGCTCAGTAGCTACAACAACACAACTATTGTAAACTATTGTTGTTACATCGGCCACAGCGACACTAGCAGGGTTTATCTATATTTCATACTTAGGAATTACTCTTATTATTTTTTAAACGGTGAAGGAAAATCATCGTGAGGAAACCACAAAAATTAATCACAAAAATTCAAGGACATGTGACATCCTCCTGTGCAAGTTGGTGGATGTCACATGTCCTTGAATTTTTGTGATAAATTCTTTTTACATGGCGGTTTCCTCATTATCGCGTTTCCTTTAGTGCGAATGTTAAATCCGCACATAACTTAAGATTCGAACTCGAACTCGGGTGCGTCGGAACTAAAGTCGCACGTACTTCCACTGAGCCACACTCGCTCTTGATAGAGTAAAATTAATGTAATTAATATCACATTTTAATAACGCTTCATAACAAATCAAAATGAAAATTAAACCCTTATGAATCCATAATCGAACTACCCTCCAAAAATACCCGCATCAATTGAAAAAGGATTATTGTCCATATCTCTCGTGCGTCCGTAATCCCCTCTACTTCAGGAGTGGGGGATGCTGACTGCGCCGACCGGACAACACAATAAATCTTTGCCGGATAATCCGAGAACCGGCTGAGTCGAGGAAGGCTTTGTCCGGCTCGTGACCGTTATATGACAGTATTGGTTACCCAGTAACTAGTAAGTAATCTGTGGTATTGGGTAAAGTGAGGCCTAAGTTATAAAGAACTATCTGCGCCCCGCGGTTCCACCCGCGGTTTCCCGGGATAAATTGTAGCCAATGTGCTATTCCAAGTCCTAAAGTACCTACATACCAAATTTCAAAATCGGTCCGGTAGTTTTTGCGTGAAAGAGTAACAAACAAACATCCATACATTCTTACAAACTCTCGCGTTTGTAATTTTAGTAGGATTAGTAGGACTAGCTGTGCTCCGCGGTTTCACTTGTGGTTTTTCGGGATAAAAAGTAGCCATATTCTTTTCCAAGACCTACATAACAAAATTCATCAAAATCCGTTCAGCACTTTAGGTAACAAACATGACGATGAATGGATGGATCCATTCATCGTGGCTTCTAGGTTCAAGTATCCATCCATCCATCTATCCTCATAGTTTCGCATTTATATTAGTTGGACGAGTGTCTAAGTGGGAAGTCGTGCGACTTTCAACCCGACGCACCAAAGTTCGATTCCGGCAGCCCCGCTCCATAGACTTTTTAAGTGATGTGGTGACATTGTCGTGCGTTGAGGAAAACATAGTAAGAACTTCAATTTATTACAAGCTTTTATTTAACGTGCAATGTATGTGTGTATGTATGTATGTATGTATGTATGTATGTAACTATGTTTGCTCGGGTGGGATCTTACAAGCTGAATCAGAACCACTTCCTCTTGTCCTACGAAGTTGAAATTTTGCATACTTGTCAAAGTCCGATGACAATGCAATATTATGGTGACAACCAGCTTATCTGATGATGGAGACGGAAGGTGGGCAATGAAACTTCTTGACGAATAATCGTAAACTACTATTGTTTGGGCTCATTTTAATTTGCTCGCGGTTCTGATTACGAATTTGTTAAAAGCTTAGAGTATAAATAACTAGGTATAGAGCGCGCGTTCCTAAGTGGGAACAGTATACACAGGTGAGAACATAGCATCGTCCTGTCCACTAGCGCTAGTAGTCTTACGAGTACTAGCAGTGCAAGCGCCCGTTGCGAGTTCTTAGCAGATATTTCTCTATTTATCTTAAGAAAATGGTTTAATGTGCAATAAAAACGATACTCGGAAACACACTAAACCGAACTCTAATATCACATTTTACCAGTAAGCCAATTTTTTATACTTTTAAGTTCAAAGTTCGTTTCATTTCGCGGGGGTGAACAAGACGTGGGACGCAGGGCTACATGTACCGCGTAAAATATTCCTGAAATTTCTGACTCTATTATTTCATATCCCATACATATTTTACATAGGTACTACACATGCAGCATATACATTCATACATTAAAATAAATAATGTTCACTTACTAAAATTACACTTATAGGTGCACAAGACATAACATACATACACAACAATAGGTACGCGCACAATTATTACCCATCACTCATCATCATCATCATCATCATCAGCCTATCGCAGTCCACTGCTGGACATAGGCCTCTCCAATTGCACGCCATTGAGCACGATCCCCGGCTACTCTCATCCAGCTGCTACCAGCCACCCTGCGAAGATCGTCGCTCCACCTAGCCTGAGGGCATCCCACACTGCGTTTGCTAAATCGTGGTCTCAACTCTAGAACGCGTCTACCCCAACGGTTATCGGCTCTACGGCTAATATGGCCGGCCCACTGCCACTTCAGCTGGCTAATCCTGTGAGCTATGTCGGTGACTTTAGTTCTCTGTCGAATTACTTCGTTCCGGATACGATCCTTCAGAGAAACTCCAAGCATAGCCCTTTCCATAGCCCGCTGTGCGACTTTAAATTTGTGGATCAGCCGTACCGTGAGTGTCCACGTCTCGGCTCCGTAGGTCATGACAGGTAGGACGCACTGATTGAAGACTTTTGTCTTTTGGCTTTGTGGAATAGGCGACGAAAATACTCGACGTAATTTCCCAAATGCTGCCCAGCCCAACTGTATTCTTCTGTTGGCCTCCCTTTTAAAGTTAGTTTTACCAACTGCATTGTTTGCCCAAGGTAAACATATTCCTTAACAACTTCAAGAGTGAGGCCATTGACAGCAATCGGTTCCGGAAACACATGTTAGTTGAACATTATCTTAGTTTTATCTAAGTTCATCCGGAGACCGACGCGTTGGGAAGAATCAGCTAGGCCGTCCAGCATCTGTTGCAAGTCTTGCAACGACTCAGTTATAATGACGATATCGTCTGCAAATCGCAAGTGTGAGAGGTACACGCCGTTTATATATTTATCACCCATCACTATTTGCCACATATCTATCAAGATAGCTAGCTATAGCTTACTTGCCTACGCTGCACATTGGGCGACAAGTACGATACGCGCGCTCTATACCTAGTTATATATATACTCTAAAGTTAAAAGCTTGTCTTGTTTAATATATTTCTCAACAAAAAAAACTTTTTTTTGCGAGCATCGACTTAAACTTGCCAGCCTGTCGGTATTTTATAAGATTCATCACGGTGAGTGTGCGATGGAATTGTACTACCTAATTCCTCCATCTCCTTTCTACCATCGGACAACAAGACACAAGGATACTCGGTATCCGTACATGGTTGACATTCCTCCTGACCGAACAAAGCGTTTTGCTTCGACCTTTTCAATGCGAACAGTTAAGGAATGGAACACCTTACCAGCGTCTTTTTTGTTATTTTTCTTTCCCGATTCTTATAATCTAGGTGTCCAATGGAATCAGGCTTGACGTTGCGGAAATTCATCTCAAAACTGAAACGCAACGCGGACGCGTACATAAATAAAACGCTTCTTGATGGAAAATTCCTGGTGTATTGTTCTGACTCCACAATAATGTTTTACAATAGGGGATCGGACAACTCTTCAGAAAGTGTTTTAAATGAACTACAATGACATATACAATATACTAACTTTAATAAAACATAAATCAATATAAATTAAAATGACTAAATGTACTCTCGCACTGACTTGCAAACGCCGTTACAGGGCTCATGTACCAACCTAAGATATAATTAAAGACCTACATGATAAATAAATGTACATGAATGCAATTAAAAAATGAATAAATGAATATACTGGGAAGGTCTTGCTAAAATGGTTAAGAAAAGACGACTACGAGTTTCTGTCGTCTACGCGGACGAAGTCGCGGGAAAAAGCTAGTAAATAAATAAATATGCTCAACGATCACATACATGGCCCTTAACTAGGATTCCCTGTATCTTAAGGAACCAAGAACTATAGAACTATGTAACAACACCCAGACACAAAACAAATGCTTGCGCTATTATTTTTCTGTAATTGTACCCGCAACGTCAGTGGTGTACGACAGTTGAGCCAACCTGCCCAATCACTACACCACTGAGGCTAACAATTTTGGTGTACAGTTATAGCTTCTAACATGTCAATCCGTGCCTGCGAGGGTAGGGGGTAGAAAAATCCCCTCATTACTGTGCTCAACCGAGATAAACTCCCAGGGGAGGTAATTATGTCTCTATCTGCACACGATGGGTTGTTAGATAGCAAATACAGTAGCAAAGAGGTAGAAGAGCATATTGGCATACAGGGCATACTCGTAATATACAAGCTTAAATGTATTTCTCAAGAAAATGTAATTCAATTCAGTGCGAGATAGCACGCGAAGTGAGTCTGTGGACGTGACTATGGAAACACTGTTTTACGAGAATAATTGTTTTATTCACCACTAGTTTTAATGATAAATGATATTAATTAATGATGATAATGCTGCTAGATAAACTATTGCTAATGAATGCCCCGGTCGCTGCTCGGAAGTGCACTGACGCGAGCCGCGACAGCCGCGGGCCGCGTGCAGTACGTATTGCTGCCTCAGCATGTGTTCGATTGCATCGAACAAATCCAATTTTTTATTGCATTCTATAATGTAATTAGATGGTAGGTTAGGATGGTAGATAAAAATACAGTTTATTATAGACCCTGTTGGGCGCAGCAATTAGGAGAGAGGAAGACTATTTGTGCGTTGTATTAAACCATGTCAAATTAAAAAGTATCACGATTTTGTCCCATTCGGTGTCGAGACCCTTGGTCCGTGGGTCCTAGCGCTATAAAGCTTTTTAAAGAAATAGCAAAAAGGTTAGTCGACATCACAGGAGACCGAAGAGCTGGCAGCTACCTCGGACAAAGAATTAGTCTAGCTATTCAAAGGAGAACGCTGCCATTATCTTCGGAACCTTGCCTAAAAGGACTCCTTTTAATAATATATTTTAGTATTATATTTATAAGATTTATATTATAATCTTATAGTTTAGGATTCGCAATTCAAAATAAACTATAATTTGTTGCTCTGTAAACAAAGTTTTATTGAGTTAGTAGTTATACGTTACATACCAAACTATTTACATGAAAACACTATTTTCTAAAACTTACCTGTAAACAAAGAAACGACATTCAAAGCTTATAATTTACTATGCCAATTCCTTCTTAATATTAACTTTCCAAAATACTATTTTAACAATAAACACAATTCTCTTCACTTGCCACCATCTTGACTTTTTTCCTTTGCTTTACCTACATATGATTACCATTAAGTTATATTCTAACGTTTTTAGCGACAGAGCAAAGCGCGGCAAATTTCAAAATTAAAGAAATACTTTTTATACCACACCCACTCGGAAAGTGTCTAATTACTCGTTCATAAACGGGTTACAAAGTTCGTAATTTCTCCCTTAAAAATGTGCGGCGGGAAAAGTTATATGGAATTTCATTACTGCCCTCCGAAGCAGGGCAGGAATGTTGTATGAAAATCCATTACTGCCCGGCTAGCTTTCTTTTGTTTTTTAGCAGCGAACATAAAAAAAACACAAACGTCAAACCTCAAAAAGGTCTTGTATGAAATAATTAGAAAAAAGAGGCGGGAAACATATAAACCTCAAATCTCAAAAAGGTTTTATATCAAATAATTAGAGAAAAGAGGCGGTTTTTTTTTGTTTTCTATTTTTAATGAAATGAGGATGGCAACCTTATTCTGCAATACGAAAAAAAAAGCGCGGCAATTTATTTCGTTGCGTTAAATTTTGTTTTAACTAAATTGATAATTTAACAGTACCTAGCTTTTAATTTTCTAAAATTTTCCTCGTAGGTGTAGTATAAAGCACTATGTATCACTCGGGAGAAAGTTCTATTTCTGTTCTCGAGTTTCCTTTAAGCATACTCTCGAACAGAAATAGATCGTTTTCTCCCCTCGATGTACAATGTACTATTTCTTTACATATTTTTTAAGGTTTTTAGTTTTAGTTTCATGTTATTAATTGGTATTATAATTTAGATATATACTGTAGCCGAATCAAGCGACCTCACCACATGTTATGATATAAATTATTGAAAACTCCCGCAATAAAAGTATGGTGAGGGCGCCCGGCGAGAGGGGGTGGCAAGGGAGGGAGTTGGCGACATATTGCCGGAATATGAGAACTTGTGAATAAAGTGCTTGTTACTCCGTTCGCGAAGAAGTCTATGAACTCCAGTGATATAAAGTCGGTGAAATGTGTTAGTGTGACATCAGCACACGATAAAAAGCACGATAATACGTCGAAAACTTAACGATAACGAAATATGTGAACATTCCGCTTCTGCCAAGTAGACAACTGGCACATAAGAAACATAATATTGTCAAAAATATTGAAACAATAGTTCCAAAAAGAATGCCCTTCAGTTTCTTGCCGTACCTTTTGAGTAGTGGTTCTTTTTCCGATACGGTGGTAAAGTCATTGTACTAATTGACGTTCATAAGTGTGTCTGTGACGACAAAACTGAATAAAGAACTTTTAAACTTTTCTTGATATTGAATGCATTAGCGCATTCAAAGCGAAAATATTAAGATTTATTTAATTAGGAAGAAGAAAAATGATATTGCTCGGGCAACGATCGAACCTGCGTCTTCGGAATACCGTCCCGATGTCTTAACCACTGGGCCACCGAGCCAGCTGCTCGAGTAACCAAATGTCTTCTATCCATCTTATATCGTTTTCCTTTATTTAAAATCTTAACATACTTAGCACTGCATTTTGCTCATCACCCTGAGACATCAGCTATTAAACCGGAACACAGTAATGCTTGCGCACTACTGCTTGGCGGCAGAATAACTGGCAAAGCGGGGGTACATACCCAGACCGCCTTCCGCATACGAGAAACCTACCACGAGTAGAATAATACTTTTATTTTTTCACCCAACGAGTACTTTAGGAGGGACATTATTGTCCTTGTTATTCCTGAGTCCTTAGACAGGGAATCCTAGTTAGGGGCCAGGAAGAACAGCAAACTGACACACGTGATGGGCCCGATCGTATATAATAAACTACCACAGTAAATCACCGCTACTTCTAGTCTCGCATCTTTTAGAAACAAATTAAAAGGGTGGCTTATTGAGCAGGCGTTCTATTTTTTAATTATTATTTATGACATACAAAGACAATTTAATTTAATTAATTTAAATTAATTAATTCTATATTATTATTTATTTGTATACTGACATAGCTAACTGGTACATGCTTGTACTCGTACAAATTCTACATTTATGAACTGGCTGCGCCCTGCGGTTTTACCCGCGATTTCCCGGGATAAAAAGTAGCCTATGTGTTAATACAGGGTATGAGCTATCTCCATACCAAATTTCATCAAAATCCATTCAGTAGTTTTTGCGTGAGAGAGTAACAAAGGTACATCTATACATCCATTCCTACAAACTTTCGCGTTTTTTTTTTTAAATAACTGAATGACGAGACGAGCTGGTCGTTTGCCTGTTGGTAAGCAATACGCCAGCCCATAACAATGACAGCACCACCCAGAACTTTGTTTTGCAAAATCCTGCGCGGCGCTGCACTGCGCTCGTCACCCTGAGACAATTAGCTGTTGAGTCTCATAATGCCCAGTAATTTCGCTGGCTACAATGCCCTTCAAGCCGGAACACAGTAATGCTTGCACACTACTGCTTGGTGGCAGAATAAATGGCAAAGCGGTGGTACCCAGTGGTAGCAGAGAGACATAAGCTCTCTGCTCCGCGCACCCCTTTCACCCACCCGCTAACATCTCCCCTCGCTCCCTTCTTACCGCGCAGGCGATACGCGAGTTAAACGGTCGGCCTATAGCTCCTGTATTCAACGGGCAGTACATACCGCAAAAAGAAATGCTTTTTTTTAAATCTTGCATCTAAGGTACTTATTTTAAAATCGGCTCAACAAGAGCAAGTACGTAAGCGGATTTCCACGGCCTTCTCGTGAATCCGACAATTTCCGACGTAGGCTGCATTTATACTATGCGACATTATAAATTAAAATATTTATATTATATTATAAATATACCATTTTTTTAGAGCTCAGTGATAATACGAGCAAGTCGTTTTCCTGATGGTAAGCGCCACGCCTGCTCATAGCAATTGCAGTGCCACCCAGAACTTTTAATATCATATAAAAACTACGTTTCACAGCATTGCCCTTATTACCCTGAGACAAGACTATGCCTAGTAATTTCACTGGCTACAATGCCCTTCTAACCGGAATAGTATTCTATGCCGGAACACAGTAATGCTTTGGCAAAGCTGTGGTACCTACCCAGACGGCCTCCCGCATACGAGAGACCTACCACGAGCAATGTAAGAGTTAACAATATACAGGCTGAATTTGTCAAGTGGGCGTGGATGGGTAAATCCGAAACCATAAGGAATAGCAAAAAATTCTCAAGATTCTCGGGGCCGATTTTGATGAAAACTAAAACTGCGTAATTTGATTTTTGAAAAACCTATTTTCCTACCCGAACAGATCGATTTGGAAAAAACACACTCCTTATTATCCAGCCTAGACTCCTTTGAGCATTTTCGCTATTCCTTAAAGTTTCAGATCCACGCTCACTTTAAATATTCACCTGTGTATTTTATGATTAGGCTAACTCTTTTATATAATTTTTGTATCAAACCAATAACGCAATGTAATTAAAATTGATAAATATGTGAAATAGTTTCAAAAGATGTCGCGCCCGTCAAGTTGTGTGGTAAAGAAGAGATGTGCAAGTATTTCGACAACTGAGGTACCTGCCGTAGTAGCTCAGTGGTTATGATCGTTTCCTGTACTGAAGGAGAAAGTCCTTACCCCGGCTGCGGCGAAATATTTTGCATACCTAAAAAGATTGGCAACTTTTTGTTGTACACTAGAAATTAATACTTCCAAATTAAATACTTCCATTCTAATATAAATACTTCCATGTAACTAATTTGAGGTACATAATAAGATACACAAAGTAAAGTAAATATTTACTTTTCTAAGTTTCACAAATCTGCTATTAAATTACACATTGATTTACACAAACACTGATTTAATTTTAATTTTAGATTATAGATGAACCCCAAACTAGGCCAGGCCTCTATTTTGGCGACCCATTTCGATTTGAAATACAGAAATAGCGCAAAATTTAAATCAATCTACACGAATATTAAAAATGGAAAAGATTTGTATTTTTGTATGTTTGTAACGAATAAACTCAAAAACTAGTGAACCAATTTCAAAAATTGTTTCACTGATGGAAAGCCACACTATCCCTGAGTGACCTAGGCTATATTTTATTGAGTCGACGTGAACGAAATCACGGGTGGCTGCTAGTTTAATATAAACGTCAAATCCAACGACTCCAAAACATCGCTACGTCTGAATGCCTCCTCCGAGCTAACAGTTTTGCTGCCAATTTTCGCGCTACATTCTAGGGGTTTCGCGATACTTTAAGCTGAAACCCCTCGAATACGCTATTACAACTTGTGCAGTCCATGAAAATAGTGTTATATCTGAAATATTATAGAAGGTACTGAAAAAAAGGAAGGAACACGTCTGCCCATTACAGTTTCAGCGCCACCCAGAACTTTGTTTTGCAAAATAAGATAAGATAAGAAATTCTTTATTGCAACAACAAACAACAGATACACAGCTTTTTCGAGTACTTAGTATCTAATTACAACTATACATAAGCAATGTACCCACAGTCAGAGTGCAAACGGAGTAAATTCAGCATGTGCTGTGATCACATCGTAGATGAGAACGCAGCGCTGGTTTTCAATTTACACCGGTGCTCGAACTGGCTTTCGTCAAGATGGGAGGTATAGCAGTTTTTTTTTTTTGTAAAGTCTTACTTGTGGTAGGTTTCTCGTATGCGAGAGGTCATCTGGTTGGGTAATTTAAGTTTATAAGTGCGTATGTGATGCCAAAATTGAATAAAGAACTTTTCAACTATGAACTTTGAACTCGATTCAGTGCACCGTGCAAGTAGTCAATTTCTGTTTACTTGCGACTCTGGCGATTAGCAGCAAAGTCAAGTCGTGACGTCTCCTCTCGAACGGGGATTACGTCTCTCATTTCGGGGTAATCCTTTGAAAACATTAACACGAGATTAAACGTGCACTGCGAATCTTATCTAATCACAAGAAAAACATACCTATATGTTTGGAAACTTAATCTTTCAGTACAATTTTCACTTCACCGTGAATGGGACACCCGGACACTTTTTCACATTCAATTCCAAATTGTTTCTAGTACACATTCACAAAGATTCACTTAAAGATAATAAGAAATACCACAACACAAATTAAAAAACCACAGGCCGACTCTGTCCGACACAAATTTTGATTTAACATGTCATGACCCAATTTACGAAAATGGGTTACGCGACAGACAATATGATAATAGTTGTATCTTTTTCTTTATAAGAGCCTGTTGTATAGAGCTATCATTTTTTAGGTCGGAAAATTTCATAATTATCCCTCTATATTACTCTGAGCATTATACAGTACCCGCGACTTTACATTATCAAAAAGTTCAACATTTCGGAAATTCAACTTTTTGGAATTTAAACATTTTGGGATTTCAACATTGTGAACCTTAAAGGATGGTTTTATTGTTATTTTCAAAAAAACAGTTTGAAAAATAAATGACTCATTGGAATGAAGGACATTGTCCAAGTCAGGGTATCGAGCGCAGTACAGTGCCAAGGAGAATTTTGCAGAACAAAGTTCTGGGTGATATTGCAACATTTTTAATGCAATTGAACAATGAGATTCTTTGCCTGATGATAATATGAAGAAATACACACAAAATTACACATGGAATTCATTGTTCTAAAACTATGTATTGTGCGAGAATAAACTCGATGTAATATTTAGCAATATACTTATTTTACGAGGGAAATATCCGTATATTGGTAAAAATAATAAAATATTCTAATAAAACGAGTCAACACACCTCGATGCTTCGTCCCTGGACTCGTCATATGTTACCAATCGTTTGAAGAGCTAGGGCGGGCGTAATATTCTGATTCGCAAAAATATCGATAGCGTAATTAAAATAAATAGGTACTATCTGTTTGTTACCTTTTCGCGACTAAACGACTGAGCTCAATGAAGTTACGCACAAACATAGTCCAGAGAAGGACATAGTATTGTTTATCATCTAACTTTAACGCGTGGTTGCCGAGGGATCGCGATAAAACTAAACTACCCGCGGTTTCTCGGGATAAATAATTAATTTTTAGAAAAAAACAAAAACCGACTTCAATGTATCTTCGAAGTCCAAGGTCACATATCGATGAAATTTATATGGGACCACTTCGTAGCTATACTAAACCCGACGCAAAAAGAATTTTTCAAATCGGTTCATAAATGACGGAGTTCTGAGGTAACAAACATTAAAAAAAATACAATCGAACAGAGAACCTCCTCCTTTTTTGAAATCGCATTTTTTTGAAGTCGCAAAAATAGCATTTATCCATTTTCACGACCTAAAGCCTACATACCAAATTTCATCAAAATCCGATCAATAATTTTTGCGTGATTGAGTAACAAACATCCATCTATCCATCCATCCAGCCTTACAAACTTTCGCATTTATAATATTAGTAGGATTAAACACAAAATGTAGGTATATAAGTTGAAACTCAAAATAAATAGAACAAAATTTTCTTTAAATAAATAATTCACTTCGTTACATAGATACCTAGGTGCTGAAGTGACTGATTTTTTTTAACCCACTTACTGAATTAACTTTTTATGCACTGTTGATTTTAAATTTCGTATACATAACACATAAGCATTAAGAAACAGATAAAAAGAAAAGAAAAATAATTGCACTTCACGGAAAGCTGGAAAATGCCGTATCGTAAACGACACAGTAGGAGATTTTACTACTACGAGATCTTTTACTAGGTTGATTCGAGCAGACTTCGTTATAAATTAGGAAATAGTTAATACAATGTATATAAAACATTATGAGATATGATATAATCGGTACATGTTTTTGAAAGTAATATTTCATTACATTTCACACACAATTTACAAGCAGGATTAAGCTGGCAGTCCCTCCAGAATGATGTTACAGAATAAATAATATGAAGTCCATCACCACTTGAAGCTTCTGAAAAGGAATTATCCTGAAAAGATGATTTTCACCCTGAGAAGGAGTAAATTAGCAATTCCAAATTTCATTCAAATTCATTAGCCGTTACATCGTGAAGAGGTAACACACAAACATACATTCAAACATTCGTATTCTTCTAATATTATAAACGCGAAAGTTTGTAAGAAAGTATGAATAAATGAATGAATATATGAATAAAGGATGTATGTTTGTTACTCTTTCACGCAAAAACTACCGAACGGATTTTGATGAAATTTGGTATGTTGGTACTTTAGGACTTGGAATAGCACATAGGCTACTATTTATCCCGGTAAACCGCGGGTAAACCGCGGGGCGCACTAGTTTATAATAATAGTGTGATTTGCGTATCACGAAAACATCGTTCGAGGTGGCTCCTGCCCTGTATCCCACTAATCTAAAAACGATTCTACTTTACCCTCCAACTTATATACAATTATCTATCGATACATATTGTAGCTACGTGCCTAGCCCTACATGTAAAGGGCAAGTTACAGGGGTAGGGGCATAAAAAGCACCCGGCGCCTTGTCACCTCATACGTTCAGTAACTACGGACGCTTGTCGAACGTTATTGGTGCCGTACCCGTAGTTTGGGATAGGTACAAAGTTTGTTAAACAGTTTTATGGAGTTCAGACTGTACTCTTTAAGATCGTGTTTTGTTAATTGTTTTTTTGTCCTTAGTATTATTGCATAGTCATTATGATCCTCATTTTTATTAAAATCTAGCCAATTGATTAGGCTAATAAGTAATTAAATATCTTATTAGCCGTCATAAGTAATTAAGTTTCTTATTAGTATTACTTAAGATCGGGAGCGAGTGTGGCTCAGTGGGAGCACGTGCGACTTTCGATCAGACGCACCCGAGTTCGAACCTCGCTGGCCTCGCACCACTGACTTTCCTAAGTTATGTGCGGAATAAACACTCGCTCTAAAAACGGTGAAGGAAAACATCGTGAGGAAACCGGCATATCCAAGGATTTATCACAAAAAAATTCAAGGACATGTGACATTCACCAACCCGCACTAGGCCAGCGTGGTGGATTATGGCCCATATTCTCTCTATGAGAGAAGGCCCGTGTCCCAGCAGAGGGAACGTGATGGGCTGATGATGATGATGATGAAACTGATAGATAAACGAATACTAAGAAAGTGTCCATTAACACTTTTCTTATTGTCTCGTGTATCTTGTGTATCTATTAAGGCGAAGGCACTTTGTTATTGTGTTCTTTATGGGTAGCACTTGTACTACATTATACTAATTCACTATCAATTGGTCTTCTCACTAAATTCGTGTGGTCAAGAAGTTAGATTGCCTCGACGTTCACATGATGATGAAGCCTATGTTCGTGAGCTTCGGCATATTTTTTAATACTTTATCGACGAACTCTACTTTAAGATCCCGATGGAGATCGTCGTTTCTAATGTACCAGGGCGCGTTCACAATTTTCCTTAATACTTTATTCTGGAAGCATTGTTAATTATGAATGTAAGCATTGATATGTTTGTAATTAAAAGTAAAATTAGCAATCTTCTTCCTACTCCTCAACTTACAGCGTCGACAACGCATCGGTATTGCCATTGGGTAATACCTAATGTTGTAGATATCCAATTTGTCCATAGGCGACGTCGAAGTTGATCATTTGGACGTTGTAGATGCTTTCATGCTTTTTTTGTGATGCTTTTTTTTCAGGAAATCCTAGTTAGGTGCCAGGATCTATGTATGTGATCGTTGGGTGAATATTTATTTATTTATATAGGGTTAGGGGCCAGGTTATATTTTATGTAAGATTTTGCAATGTGTTTTTTCCCACGATGTGAATTTATAGTTCATATGTACGTGAATGGTTTGAAATTAAGTAATTATAGTGTTGCGTTTACATAAGATACATAGCTATTTGTGAACAATGTTTTTTATATATTTTGCCTCAGGCGCTATGCGGGCCGTATATTTAATCCCCACTCATCAACTGACTTCATAAAGGTTCATATCAGTGTCTGTATGTTTTTTTACATGAAAATGTTATCAGAGATGCACAAAAAGCTCCCCAAGCATTAATTGTGTTCCCATATGAATCCATATGACCTGCTAATCTCGTCACACAGTTGTAAATAAAATTGTGTAGATAGCCAGAAAAATATACATTTTAAAAATATTCATTTTGTAGCTTTTTCCCGCGACTTCGTCTGCGTGGATAATAGAGGAAGCCCCTCTATCTTGTCGTTGAAGTATCTAGATTTTGAGATTTTTCGACAAACAATTTGTTTATCTATGATAAAACAAAAATTAATAAAAACTATCCTATGTTACTTCTAATACCTCCAAGAATATGTGTACAAAGTTTCATGATGATCGGCTTAGTAATTTTCGCGTGAAAGCGTAACAAACAAACTTACATTCACATTTGTAATATTAGTAGGGTTGGAGTGAGGTCACTTTAAACAAATAAATACACCCATCGATCTCATACCTTTGGAACGCACTGCCCGTGCCTATACGACGTGCGCCTTCATTGCAGGTGTTCAAAGAGAAAGTGAAGAAGTTCTACTTGGAAGGTTGCTGATGTTTCTTTGGTTATTTTGTTGCTATGATATGTTGTATTATGTATATATATATATATATATATATATATATATGTATATATGTATATTTTGAGTCATTATTTATATATGAGACCTAATTTGTGACCTAAATTCTGTGTTTTATATTTAATTTCATTTTTTAATTTTGTTGTAGGTTAGTTTAGTTTTTATCATTCTATATGTTTGTACATAATTGTTAATTGGTTCTGTAAATAAATATATATATATATATTTTTATATATGTTTACAATATAATATGTATTTATGTGTACCTAATATATATGTATGTTTATATGTAGGCTTTATTGACATTTTATGTTGTTATTATTATTGTAGACCTTACATCCCCGTCTTTAACATTTTGATAATTCCTCTCCATCCAAAGGTTGCCTGGAAGAGATCGCTTTTAGCGATAAGGCCGCCCATTGTAACACTTTCTTTAATTGTTTTTATGTAATGTCTTTAATTTAATGTTTCCAATAAAGCGTTTATCTATCTATCTATCTATCTATCTATCTAATACCTACAGATCCTAGCTACTAAGTAGGATTCTCTATATGTAGGGAACCAGGAACTACCAGGACCATGGTCCACAACACCCAGACACGAAACAAAATGCTTGAGCTTTTTGCCCACAAACATTTGACCCGTCGCGGAAACACGCAACCTCGAACTTTGATTCTTCACTCCTCAACAATACTAATACCACAGCTAATAACTACATAGACATCGGCATAAGTACATAGATAGATATATAAACAAACACTTCTTGTTTACAATGGTGTAACAATGAGCGGTCTTATCGCTTAAAGCGATCTCTTCCAGACAACCTTTGGATGGATAAGAATAACGAAACATACACAGACGGTGGTGATAGGAATTATAATAGATATACCAATATCATATAAAACATAGGCTTACATATAAAGAAAAGAAAGAAAGAAAAAACATTTATTTGACAACCACAAAGACATAAATGAAAAAAGACACGTAGGATAAAATACAAAAACTGAGAGAAAAAAAACTTATAATAAAACAAAAAAAATACGAAATACATGAATAGATAAAGTATTTAATAAAATTAAATATTAAATAAAATAAAAATAAGATATAAAATCTCAAAATCAAAATCTCTTTAATCATTTTGGCATCACAGACGCACTTATGAACGTCAAATTATCATAATGACTCTACCACCGTATCGGAAAAAGAACCACTACTCAGAAGATACGGCAAGAAACTAAGGGGCATTGTTTTTTAGAGATTATGTTACAATTTTTTGGGGTTTTACAATGTTATGTTTCTTATGTTGGTTAGTTTGCAGAAGTGGAATGTTCCAAGCATCTTTGTCTTCTATGTAATTGCGAACAGTGTAGTATGCTTTTCTCATTAGAACATTCTCTCTACTTATACATAAGTAAATCTTATTACTTATACATAAATAAACTTATATACCTAATTAATATACATACATACATCTCTACATACAATATATAGGTAATTATAAGTAACATATTATACAATCCAAAAGTGAATGGATAAAAAAAATAATACAATAGCAAAAAATAATAAAGATTATTACTTATATATTATTATCCTACAGCTTCTCCGGCACATCTTATCCCCTATCGATCAGACGCTAAGTGTATTGTTTCGAGCGATCATTTGTCTGGCCTTGCGTCCAATTTGGCCGTAATGCCGCCTGATCGCCTGATCTCTCAGATTTACCTGCTGCGAATGATCTACATGAAATAGGAGTGAGGTTCCTTCGCCGTGTAGAATATCTATACTTATGATAAAAACTGTAACGAGGCGGCTACTGCACAATGAAGATATTTTAAAAACTTTTTGTTTCGGGTTCCGGGTTAGGAGGAGTCGGTAATAAATATAAATAACGCCGGTAACGGGATAGAATGGGGATAGAAGCGGGACGGTAATGGTATAGGAAAAGGACGTGATCTGGATAGGAGCGGGACGAAAGCAGGAGCGGGACAGTGAAGGGATAGGATGGGATGGGGATCGAGATAGGAGCGGAGCGGGAGCAGGAGCGGGATGAGGGTGGGATGGAAAATTGTCGGGAACATGTTACATTACTTCACTACGCGTACGAAGTTGCAGGCAACAGCTAGTATTTAATATAATATCTATAGTGGGTTGAGCATGAGGAAAACTGAAGCAAAATTAACCGATACATAGGGTTTTTTTTTAATTCAGTGAGACCATAGCCATGTTTGATAAAGGTCACGTTGGTAGGGTGTCAGGTTGATTATGAGGGTTATTCAACCCGACACCCGAGCAATGACGCGACGGCTCGCCACTCAGAGTCCACTTGTTGTACCTACACAAGTGGTCACCGCGCGATCGACGAGTTGCGACGAATTCCAATATTTTCTAAACAAACCACTCGCAGGCGGATTGCTTCCACTATGGCGAACGGTGCGCGGTCCGCTCGGGGCCCGCGCGTTGTCCACCCGCGGTCGCCGCGCGGCAAGCTTACGGACGGCGGGTTGTCACCGAGTGGTCCCTTGCGAGCAAGGCGTTACGAAGTTGATAAGTGAATGTATGGAATTTCATATAAAGAATTCCCAACAGCACAAGGCGAGGAGGTGCGGGTCGGGTGCCGGGTTAACAAAT
This sequence comes from Petrophora chlorosata, assembly GCA_951640565.1. Lineage (NCBI taxonomy): Eukaryota > Metazoa > Arthropoda > Insecta > Lepidoptera > Geometridae > Petrophora > Petrophora chlorosata. Next base: position 6,557,279 of record OX621203.1, on the reverse strand, counting down.
TAGGGATGATCTTAAGAGCCTTGCCTGCCCACAGCGCCCACAACGGCTCTTCGGTGTTCTCATAGCAGATATACACTAGCAAGCAAACAAACAAACAAACAGCAAAAAACTAAACTCCTGAAAAGCAAGCATTCCGGGACGATTGCTCCTGTAACATTATCCTCGAGTCCGGATAGGTAATAAGAAGGCGCAAACAAAAGTACAGCTCGTAGGGCGCGTGAATAATGTACGACTACGGTGTTCTACGGTAACGTGACGGCCGGGCGCGGGCGTGGGCATGAGCGGAGCGAGTTGACTTCATGACTACAGCAATGTCTGTTTTGTTCACTTACAATACTGTTAGGTTAATTAGTCATAAACTATTTATTTACATGATGTTTGACTGATTGCGATTAAGATTATAATTATTTGATTAATTAAACAGTATATTTGAAGTATAGTGTGTTGACTAAAGACTAGTTATTTACTTCAAAAGCTTGGTGGCGCCACTGAGCAACCACAGAGGGGGGATTTTTGCCGGATCGTACTATTGGCAGTCGGCAGTCGCTCTCGAGCATTCATCGCAGCAACACATTTGTTTTAGAATAGTGAATATAGTGTAATACGAAGTTGTACAAATTTATGAAGTACAAGGAGTGAATTGTTACGGAGACTTTTATTTTCTACACTGAACTAGCCCAATAATACGGTATATAATAATTGACCCAGGTAATTTATTTAGACTCGATTAATGTTAATTAGTGTCAGCGGCCGGCAGCTACAGTTTCAGTGCCCTAAACGAATAAAAATATACATTTTATGCAAATTTATATTTTTGTTGTGAATTGAGCCTTATAACATGTGGAGTAAAGTGGGCCGAGTCGTACGCCACGCGCATTATCGCATTATCTCCGCGGATTTTGGAAAGGCGCTGTAATATAGCATTCACTCACTTCGGATTGTGGAACAATCCGATCTATCATTTAATATTTGCGACTAAAATCAGGCCTAGCGCACTCCGTACTGTGGGTACGAAGCTACAAGTACATAGCCGGACACCGACGGCGGGTCGCGCGTCGTTACACATGCCGCGTCAGAAGATATAAGAGTTAGAAAGAGAGGCGGTCTGTAGGTATGCAACGCTACGCGAGCTGAATTGAATTTTATTGCGCCATAGCAAGAGTCGATATTTGTTTTCTTTGCGGAGTGATGCTTCTGTCCCTTAGTATTCTGTGGTATTCTGTGCAAATATTTAATCCCGCTAATCGCTCCGCTTGTCACGCACCGCGCCGCCAGCGAATTCAATCAGTTTCCCGGCAAGGTGATCCCCGCATCTAAGGGCGCGTGCATAAATAAAGCGGTGGCGTTCCGCACCCGCCCCCTCGCAAGTTATTGCTTCCTCTCTCAGAATGGACAGTGCTTGATGGTATTTCAGTGATGTTGCGATTGATTTGCCGGCTTTTGGGTGAGGTCGTAAGGTGTTTATAGTTTGGGCATGTAAAGGGATTATTGTCTTCTTTCTTTATTTCAGTACCAACTGAGAATGATCTAATAGGTAAGTTCTAGATTTTTTAAATCAAATTTAATATTTTATGATGTCACGGAAGTTTTTTTGCTGGGTCGAGCAGGCGCTCGGAGCGTGACGGACTCGGTATAAGGAACAAACTAATTTATAAACCTAAATTTAAAAAAATAATAAATTTAAAAAATAGCAACCTTGCACTGCATACTAGATATCTTTTAATTGATTAATGTAATACCTATCCAGCACACTCGAGCTTCAAATCAGGACTATTAGACCATGCCTGTCAAAGCAGCATTGGGGTCGCCCTGACCAACGTTGATTGATACATATATAAACTTTTTTTTAACGGGCGAATGCCTTTATTACTGAAAACAACTAAACTAACTACTTACAAGGAGAAGCAATTGGACAACCGATATAACATTAAAGGCCTATAGATAGCTCAAATGCTTCAACCCACGACCAGTTGGCAGCGTACCCAAGATGCTGGCAGTATTGCCCCGTTGGATTGCAATACTGATACGTTGAGCTCAATAAGTCACAGCATTTTGGTCACGTGTCGCATCGATCAGGCGCTCTGACAGACTTTTGAAAATTATAATAATAATATATAAACTTAATTTATGTAGGTATATGAACCCGAACGGGGCTATTCTGGCCAATAATGCGAATAACTCGTACAAAGATTAGATATAGCGTATCCGAAATATCTATATAAAGGATTTTTTTATTTAATTGAATGACGAGACGAGCTGGTCGTTAGCTTGATGGTAAGCAATACGCCAACGTTATTCGCCATGACCTGCAGAATAGCCTCTTCGGGTTTATACACATATTATGATACAGGAACACGCTGCTGATAGTAGAAATATCCTCAAGTTCTCTTACAAAATAGCAACACCGAGCAAAAACATGCACGTGCTCACCTCAAATATATTCTTAGCACCGAGTCGGCACGGACTCGATCGAGCAGTGAAATTGCATTCGATGCAACTCATTTATTCGTTTCACATCACTATTTGAGCCACGTACGGTGGAGTGGCGAAAGAGGTTCAGAGAACTCAGGTATTTTTGAACAGGTTTAAATAAATTGTTGACTATTGCTGACTAATCCTAAACTATAGGTACCATCAGGCGAACGACTTGCTCGTCTCAATTCCGTTTTAAAAACCCTATGTAGGTGGGTGTCGTGGATTTGTAAATGTTCATATTTTTTATCTATGCCGTTACGGCACTTTATGCCGTTCCGTCGAATCGAAAGTCACACATCACTCACTCTCCAAAGAACCTAGTGTCTTTAAAAAATAATACCAAACGCCCCTGCCCCCCAATCGATAGTTAGCCCAGTTTATGTACGCGCTAGAAATCTTATAATCCCGTATTTTTCCATAATGGGTTCTTGCTTATCCAAAATCTCATTTTCTTAAGCCTCGTCCGCTTTGAATTATTCAATTTAATGTGTAAATCCGCTATTTTCGCCATTATCTCCCGCATTTAGTAAAGCCCGAATAACATAATTATTTTTTTATTTTTAAATAGATTAAGGTGTTTACTTTTTTGATGAAAACTTTTGTATTCCTCCAAAAAGTAACTTCTTTATCTTATGTACCTATTAGCTTATATCCACGACTCAGTCTGCAAAGAAATCGGTTAATAGTTGTTCCCTTAGGAAACGTTCATTTTTCCGGAGTAAAAGGTTTCACCAAAATCCATTTAGTCGTTATGAAGTTACGCGGTAAAAAAAAAACCACACTCACACACCGTCCTAATCTGACGCATTGAAGTTCAAATCCTGCTTGGCACTGCATCAACCTAATGCGGATTGAAAAGAAAACATCGTAGGGAAACGCCGATGTTGAAGAATCCCAAAATTGAAGCTAACATTACTGCATGTGTTCCGGTTTTGTGACTGCGTGTTTTAAGACAGTTCCATATGGGCAGGCGAGCATAACACTTGCAGCTCCACCCAGTGTTGCTTACCATCATGCTTCTGCATGACATGCTCGTCTCGTTGTTTATACAGTTATATAAAAGCACGCTATTCGCCAGGCCACACTGGGCTAGCCTAGTGGATTATGGCCCCTCCATATAGTAGTAGGCGAGTGTTTTTTGTGGTCCCATTTGTGGACCTATTTCTCGTTGTCTCATTGCACTCAATAGTAATTAATATTCCTTCCTGTCAACGCCTACATTTTTTCTACAAGCAAGTCACACTTCGTATGCGCGCGTTTAGTTTAAGTTAGGAATTCTTTTATAGATTTTAATCCACCTTCACTTTTAATTTATTATGCTACAAGAAGCATTGTTCCTCATCCCTTTTTCCAAAATCGACTGTGTAAAGGGACAATACTAGCTGAAAATCTGTTCGGGAGTTTCATTTGTGCACTCCGGTGCGTAAACACTTCCTGTATAATATAGGTAGGTGTAGTGTATTCCCAGCAGTGGGAGCTAACGATAATGACGATGTTGAATAAAATAAAATTAAAGAGCCGAAATTGTAACAACACTATTCGCCGAGTTTCAAGACTAACGCCTGATCATTTTAAGAACCTCTAGCATACTCTTTATTTACTTATAATGACTTGCTAATTGTAATTTACTAGGCACCTACACTTCTTTAACTGATTATCACTGTTTCAGATAGCCTTTAAAGAAGCCCATCGAAATCTGACAGCCTCTATGGTGTAGTGGTTGGGCAGGTTGGCTCACCGAGGTTGCGGGCTCGATTCCCGTGACGGGACAAATGTTTGTGTACAAAAAAAAAGCGCAAGCATTTCTTTAGTGTTTGGATGTTGTGGGACCATGGTCCTCATAGTTCCTGGTTCCCTAGATACAGGGAATCCTAGTTTGGGGTCAGGATCTGGGGTCAGGGATGTATGGCGTATCTATGTACGTTAAGCGTCTTTATTAAGAAAAAAATCATGAAACATGGTAAGTCATTAATTAATTATCTTATTTATTCTTTAATGTATATATTAGTCCAGCATGTTTAATCAAGAGACTGGCATACAAAAATCACACAAAAATAAAATTATCAAACAGAGTATATATAGTATGTAATATGTAAGTATTTGTCGTTAATAGTATATTATTTTAGTTATATATGATTGTTTTATTTTATTATCGTTTATATTAATTGTTTGCTGTGCACCACCGTCTATTCTTTAAACATTTGTCCAATCCATCCAAAGGTTGTCTGTAAGAGATTGCATTACGCGATAAGACCGCCAATTGTATTACCCTAGTTAAGATTTCTATTTTGTTCATGTAATTATGTTTGTGGTATGCAATAAAGTGGTATTGTATTGTATATATAATTTTAATTGAATTTCTATCACTACTTACGTACTTACTTACTTATATAAAAATAAGAACAATTTTTATTTTAATAAATGTCAGTTAATGAAAAAAAAGTACAAGTAATCATAATGTCAATAATAATAATAATTTAATTACTTCAAATGTCAATACAATTATAATACACACAATACACAATTATAAACAATAATAAACCAATAATAATTCCATCAATTTTATAATAAATCTACAATAACAATTTGCAATTCCAGAATTCATTAATGTCATAAAAGCAGTTTACAATTAACCACTGATGTAACTTGCGTTTAAATAACCGATATGGTAGTTCTCTAATAGACCTCGGGATTTTATTGTAAACTTTGATAGTCATGACATGACAGTTTCGTTCACACAGAGCTGTCCTACAGCTAGCCATTCTAAGCCTAGTTGTGGTACCAACATCAACACTGTCAGCTTGTCGCTGTGTTATGATTATGACCCAGAATCTCTCTCTCTCTCTCTCTCTCTCTCTCTCTCTCTCTCTCTCTCTCTCAGAGAGAAACCATGTCTGTCACCAATTGAACAATTATTTACTGGTATTTTATGGTAACTTAGGTGACCCGTCAATAACTAGGTACGGTCAGCGGCAAAAGTACATTAAAAGAACATTTGTGAATCTTTGATTGACTACATCTTCAATATTTGTCTTATATCTCTGAATGTTGCATTTAATATCCTGTGCGAATAGGAAAATTGCAAAATATTGCATGTAATTTCTATATATTCGGTGTTATTGACAATGTAAAAGTTCAGCTGCCTGTGTCGCTGACTGTACCTACTTACATTGAAGTTCAATCTTTTTAACCGACTTCAAAAAGGAGAAGGTTCTCGATTGTATTTTTTTATGGTTGTTACCGCAGTACTCTGTCATTCATGATCCGATTTGGAAAATTTCTTTTGCGTTGGGTTATAGCTACGAAGTGGTGCCATATTAATTTCATCGATATTTGACCTTGGACTTCGAAGATACATTGAAGTCGGTTTTTTTATAAAATTTATACTTTTTACAGTTACAATTAGTGTTCTAGTTTACCGTGACTTGAGGCACCATAGTAGCACCATAGCGGCAGATAATCATGTCGTAACAGCTCTCAACGAACCTTTTGTCATGTAAACGAGCCCGTTGACGAGCTCACTGCTTTGAGTTCGACTCGCTGCGCTTCAGTTGAGGGTCAATTCTAATGACTTTTGAACTATAGATCCATTAAGGATGTATAGATCGGATCTGATTCCTTTGATATGTTTATCTATGGTTTTCCTTTTAAGTGTCTATGGTTTATCTATAAATCTAGTGTTGCCAGGTGTCCCGATTTGCGCGGGACGTCCCGATTTTTAGAGTTCTGGTGACACGTCCCGATTCACTTTTGATCGGGACGTCAAATGTCCCGATTTTTCACTAACCAAGCACAAACTTAAAGATTATGATTAGTCGATATGGTCACGTTTGAATTTTCTTATATTTTAGAGAGTTTATTTGCTCTACTATCAAAAGAAAGTGACTATCTGATAAATATATATACGCTGATTCACAAAAACTAGATTTCTTTTTTTAAGGTAATGTAGTTGTCCTGATTTGAAAACCAAAATCCCGATGTTTTTAACCATTTGTTCCGAAATTTGACTCATAGGACCTGGCAACACTACTTGGCACGGTTTGTGCTTTCAGACAAAGTATAATAAAAAAGACGTGTGGCACTCGGAGACTGCCGCGGTAAAGCTATTGCATAGCATTCGGAGTGGGAGGTGTTAGGTTATTTTCGTTACGGAATTTCTGGATTCGGTCTCCACGCTAAGGCCCGCGATAGAAGCTATGCAATAGCTTAAAAATATATTTAATTTTATTTATTTGTTTCAGGCAGTATAAAGGTACAACAAAGTAAAATTAACAGAGGTTCATAGAATATATATATACCATACAAACAACATAACATATATACATAAATAAAACACAAAAACTAAGTATCTTATTACGCTACTACACAACACAAAAGGAATTATTGTTTTGCTTACTATCGCTATAACGGCGCACGGCGGTAGACTACCTCTGTAGACCAGAAGTCCGGGGTAAGGAACATCATCGCGTGTTCCGCTGGAACTTGGAGCGCGTAGGACTTGAAATCAGTGGTCCGTCGGCTCCAGCCTCGACAAACTCACGTTGATGGGCGAACTCCGGTACATACCTATTCTCTCCCGGATGTATCGAAGGACTTCTTCACCCTTCGTCTCCTTGTCCAGGCGAGAGAGGTAAGTATATAAGTTATATAACGCTCATTGATTCCACCGAAATTGGTTCGCCCGATTCGGTGGAAAATCTAACCTAACACCAAAGAAAAGTAACTATTACTTACGTACTAACACTGTCTGTCATTTTGCATCGAACTTCTTCTCGAACAAACGCCTTAACAAATTGTCATACCCGACTACCCATCTGGGAGCATCAATCATTAAACATTTAAATAATACAGCGAGCGAGACCGTCTTCAGTCGTCCCAAATTCTGTTTTTATTCCTTTCGTCCAGTCCTTCTTCCTTTGTCAGGTCATCAAGATCGCATTAATATTGTATTCGCATTTATTTTACATCCCAAACGACGTTGAATAAGTAGGTACCATCGATAAAAAATATCTTCAACATTGTAAGACTGTGCATAGAGACCGTGCGGGCGGGCAGAGCGTTCGGCATACTGCAGTCTACTCCAGTCCAGGAGTTGAAGCGGTTACACAGGCGTTTTAACCAAAAACTAAACCTTAAGAACTATTTTTTATAAACATTTATTTGTACCTATGTAATAATTAATTAGCTGATGTAGCTTTAAAATAATTTAATTGTTACATTATTTACCTACGTTACTTAAGATTAATAATTAGTATTCTTTGCTTACTTCTGATTTAAATAAATAAAATACAAAATAATTTCTGCGATTTCAATAAGACAGCGTCTATGGTGTAGTGGTGGAATAAGTGTCTTATGTATGAATTGATCTATGTATTTATAGTAATCATAAATAATCGCTACAGCTACGAGATAACCGTTTATCATCTAAGGCGCTACAGCCCTGGGTGGGCCTTGGCCTGGTCGAGAATTTGTCTCCAGACAGGTCTGTTTCTAGCTTGCTGCCTCCAGCCTCCGACACCAATCGTCTTCAGATCTTGCTCTACGCCATCGAGCCACCTTGGCTTAGGTCGACCACGGCTTCGGCAACCATCCGGTTTTCCTTCTAGGAGACGTTTAGGTGACCGGGTCTCCTCCATACGCTCCACATGGCCTCAGCGAAAGCGCCCAAGTTTCACCGTCTGGATTATATGTTCGGTTCATCAAACAAGTTATAGAGCTCATGGTTAAACGAGATAACCGTTGCTGTGCTATATAGTAACTTTGATCAAAACAGGCCCGGTCTGTTCGTTTGAGCTAAAGCTACTCGTTCATTACGGCACAACCACATAGAGCGGCAGGTATAATAGGTACCTATAAACTGGAGCGTTTACCAAGCTTTTCGTGGTTTCATACCATGGAATATCCCACGTTCTGTACCTACCAGGCCACTCGGTGGTGGTTCACTCGGTTCAAATCCTTCTGATTTGCTATATTGTGCCTTATCGCTGGGTGCGAGAATAACTTTTTGTTAGGACGTCTGTACGCTCCGACAAACGCGCCGCGGCAACCAACGCGCTACCTAACCAAAAGTATCGTGGAACAATTGAAGCCTGCTACTGATTTCCATAACATCGAAGAAAGTGGGGGGTTGTCTTTGTGATGGTAATGCTCGATACTTACCCCCAGACGCATCGGTAATGATAATGAACCCTTGACAACCCTCTCTAATTACAATACGCCTTATGTTTATTTATAGTAAGGACCGGTTGTCATACTGATGAGCTCGACTGCGAGTAGGTACATTTTTAGCCGACTACAGCAAAGCCAAAAGAAAGGGTTATGTTTTTAGCAGTGCTATGCATGTTTGTAGTTTGTTCCACCGTAGAGCCAAACTACTTAACCGATTTTGATGAATGAGATTTCAATCGATTCGTTATTATGGTCCAGTACCCCTAGTCTGAGTTTTGCTTAAAAATCCGTGACAGGCGAGTAGAGCTGTCGAACTCGGTTTTAGTGTTTAGATAAGTGAAACCCTCACTCTAGTCTCAGTCCCACTCTAGTCTCACCCACTTTCACCGCGAAATGGCCAAGTGTAGACGAATTACGAATCGAAGGCAAATTCGATTCGCATTTCGACCGCCGAACTGTCAAAATTAGTACTCAGACTCGCGTTTTTAAAATAGTCCGTTAAAAATTCGAAAATCGAGTCCACTATTTAAACGTATCGTGGATAGTCATAACTCACGGTTTCTCTAAGAACTTAGACTCGCGTCTAGAGCTTCGCAAATCGTCCGCCAGGGGCGCTTTTTGTTAAACCATACAAAAACTGATTCGCTATTCGATTTCACGTTTCATGTGAAACAGTGAAACAAACTCAGACTAGACCTACGGGTGATGTAGGCTACATCACAGATATATTTTTGTTAAATCCCTAGTAGGTAGTCTCGGGTTTTAGTATTTATTACTTAACACCCGTGCATTTACGCATTAATTAACATTGAAAACTGGAAATAACAAAGTCAATGGCCTATTGGAATATTTAATGTATTTATAGAATACTAATAAGATGATCTTTCCACATCACAGCTTTAGTAAAAATATCACTGCTCACTAGCTTTAGGTTAGGTGTAGTTAAGTAAGTAGGTACATATAATTTGAACTAGGTACTGCTTTGCAGACTAAAAGTCTCACTCAGGCTTACGTCGTATTCCAGGACCTATTAAAGTACCTACATAATATTTTAAATGATTAGGAAGAAGTAAAATGATATTGCTCGGGCAGGGATCGAACCTGCGTCTTCGGAATACCGTCCCGACGCCTTAACCACTGGGCCACCGAGCCAACTGCTCGAGCAACCAAATTTCTTCTATCATTCTTATATCGTTACGGGGACGATACAACGGGGTGTTTTTTCTTCTTCCTCAGTATTTAAAATCTTAATATTTTCGCCTAGCATGCGCTAATGCATTGAATATCAGAAATACCTTCATAATTACCAAATTTCATCTAATTTCGTCCAGTATTCATGGAGCTGATATCAGCAGTAGATATCAAATATTACAGTGTTGCATTTATAAATTGTATAAATTATTAGGTAGGATAAGATAGTAGAATATTAATAGAATTACTCAACGTTTCAACTGCCCGTCCACTACTGCTTTCATACTAGGTATATTGCCTAGAAGAGATCGCTTTGAGCGGTAAGACCTCCCATTGTGACACTAATATTAAGTTAATTGTTATTTTAGTTTTGTTTCTTTACTATGGTGTTATAATAAAGAGTTATTCTATTCTATTGTATTCTGCTATTGCCCTTTACTTATATATCCTTATATCTAGATTCAAAGATGAGATGAGCCCATGAATTTACGAGTCCTAGCCGGTATATGAACCCTGGTGTGACAAAATATAAATGCGTTGCATCAGACACGCCAATACATTAGGAAGCATAAGGGTATCAGTAGAAAACAGGAGGCTCTCCACAAGGTTTATTTATCACAAAGTGTATTTACAAAGAAGTAATCATATATTACGTCTGTTTACACAACCTATCTATACAACTACATAGATTAATTGCACAACGGCTTCATTGACTTTTAAATGCGCTAACATTATTCGCATTGTACCACGCGATAATCACTGCACTTGATTGATTTAATGCTACCGTACGATTTGTATAATCCCTAAGTCTTCTTTGATTAAATCAGCAGCTTTCTCGCCTATCATCATGGTTGGAGCATTAGTGTTCCCACTAGGAATCTCGGGCATTATAGACGCATCTACAACACGCAGACCGGCAATGCCGTACACCCTTAATCTCTCATCTACAACCCCTCCTGGCCCCATACTACACGTCCCGACTGGATGTAGCATAGAACCTACAACGCTTTTTATATAACATTCCCAATATTCATCTGAACCGAAAGAAATACCGTTACATGCAGGTATATCTAGCTTAGCTAAATAGCCTTGGTTTTGTCTGAAGTAAGTAGTGTTCTCTAAACGTCTCATGAACTTTACGCCTTCTCGCAGAGTGTCCAGGTCTTGTCTTTCTCTGAAGTACCCCATTTCTATATGAGGGTCTTCCAAAGGGTTATTACTTTTTAAAGTAACACTTCCTCTTGATAGAGGATGCAAAAGAATCAGTGATGTCTGATCGAGTTCTCGGTAAAAATTGAGTTTTGCTAATGAGGAACATAAGCGGCTATTGTAGCCGTAGCCTTGACATCCGAACTTTATTAACAGTGAAGCGGCTGCTCCTACATAGATATTGAATGTTTGGAATTGAGGCCTGTCATCTAAATACCTTGCTGTTGGGATATCACTCAGTTTGAAATAAGAGCTTTGAAAAGGAACGGGAAAAGAATCCAATTGAGTCGGAACCAAGAGGTTGCTCAAAGCAGATCCAAAGCCTTGTTTACCAACGAATGACATTGGAACAAATGCATGATCCTGCATATTCTTTCCAACAGGGAGATCTACGATTGTGGGAATACCAACTCGATCCAGTTCCTCTCGAGGGCCTATTCCAGAAAGCATCAAAAGTTTTGGCGAGTCGATAGTACCCGCGGAAACCACGACTTCCTTGGTAGCGTAAACATTTACAGTCTTGCCGTTATGTAAAAGCACTTCAACGCCATACGTTTGAAGCGTATCCGGCTCAATAAGCAACTTTGTCGCTCTCGAAAATTTTGCTATGAGTAGGTTAGGTCTTTCATTTTTATTGTATCTTAAATAAGCTTCAGCAGTGCTAGATCTCCTGCCATTGGCAAATGTGAAATGTGGTCTGGATGCTCCGTAGATATCTGGTCCGGTGCTTTCCAAAACTGTTTGGATTCCAATTTCTCGATATAAACGCAGCATTCTTTGGTTGGCATCAGCAGCAACAGGATTATCTTTAGGGCGGGATACTAGCACAGGACCTTCCATGGAATAAAGGTATGCGTTTTCTGGAGTAAAGACAGAAGGGTCAGTCATGCCTTCAAATTTCTTGAAGTAATAGAGCGCATTGCTCCAATCCCAGCCTGGTGCTACAGTACTCCAGCCGTCGTAATCCTGGGGGACGCCTCTGGAGTAGACCAAGTAGTTGACGGAAGAACACCCCCCTAAAACTTTCCCTCGCTCCAATTGTAGTTGATGAGATGTGCGGGCTTTTCCCAGCCCCTTGTCTAGCTGCGCCTCGTAATTCCAGTCATATTCAGTGCCGGCCATAGTTGTAAACAGACTAGGAATCTGCAATAACAAAATAAAATATTATTCAAAGCTCGAACGTAGGTTGACCCTGGTTATGTGATATTTAGAGCGAGTATGGCTCAGCGGAACTCGTGCGCCTTTCGATCCCACCGCTCTTTGTTGACCTAAGGTAAAAGCTGACCTAACTAAATTTGAGTCACGGGTTTTATAAGCGAGTGTGGCTCAGCGGGAGCTCGTGCGCCTTTCGATCCGACGCACCTGGGTTCGAATCCCGACTCGGCCCTGCACCAATGACTTATAGTTAAGTGCAGATTTTGCACGCTCGCTCTAAAACGGTGAAGGAAAACATCGTGATGAAACCCGCTTACGCGCTTTGGAGTGGTAGGCTCTGGCCGTGGTTGTACCTATATAACCCACCGAACAAAGCCATGCCGTCAAGCGACCTAGTCATGTTTCGGGATGATGTTCGGTGAACCACCAGGGAGACGGGTCTGAGCAGCCGCTCAACTGCCGTCTCTCTCTAGATCTATGTGCTCCATTTTAGGCCACATCATCGCTTCACATCAAGCGAGATAATGGCCAAACATAAATCTATTAAGCGTAAAAAAAAATACTAACCGGCAACAGACAGCAGATAATAAATGACAACTTTTGGCTGATCAGTTAATGACTAATAAATAAATAGACACGGTGCATTAATCCTCCAGTATGACTTGGGAATCTTAGCTTGCTACCAAGATGATATTAAGACAACCAAGTCAAATTATATCTTATTGCATACTAGGTAGGTACGATATTTGTATTTTCAAGTCTGTCAGAGCGCCTGATCGATGCGACGCGTGACCAAAATGCTGGGACTTATTTGGCTCAACGTATCAGTATAACAATCCAACGGGGCAATACTGCCGGCATCTTGGGTACGCTGCAACTGGTAGTAGGTTGGAGCATTTGAGCTACCTATAGGCCTTTAATGGTCTATGGGTTGTCCAATTGCTTCTCCTTGTAAGTAGTTAGTTTAGTTTTAGTAAGTAAAGTGTAGTTTGTTTTCAGTAATAAAGGCATTCGCCTGTAAAAAAAAAAGGTACGATAGTAAAATGGTAACCTAGCTCATTTTCATAATCAGCATGTATCAAACAAACAGGCTGGCAGCAAGATGTCAGTCTAATGCTGGACATAAAAGGCACATCTCCCAAGCATTGAGTCTGATTTTTCTTTTATACAGCTCCAATTTCACGCCTAGATAAAATTAACACAGATATAGTCGCCACTTACCACACTGGTAGGAGGAGGATCACCACCCGCTTCGAGCAGCAGAACCCTCAGCGACGGTACTTCAGCGAGCCGCGCTGCCACGATGGCACCTGCAGACCCTGACCCCACTACTATGAAGTCGAAGTGCTCACCATCTGGAAAAATCAGTTTCTTTCATAACTCTATAGTGTCACTCTATAATTATATACCTAATGTTCTATAATGTCAGTTATTATGAGCTGGTTATAACATAACAGCTATCGCCAATATCAATAATGGTATCGTCTAGTAGCAGAATCTTAGTCTCTGTAGCGTAGTGGTTGGGTATGGTTCGGTAGCCATATGTTATATACCACGGAGGTTGCGGGTTCGATTCCCGATGTGGATTCTCGCAAAAGAAGCCCACTAAAGAACTCGCTCAAAGTAAGATCGCGATGATTAACTTCAAAGTCAAAAGTATAAAAAGGTCGATTTTAAATTATTTTGCAATATTGACAACAGACAACTCTTGACAACAGATTTGATATAATGTGATATAAGTAATGCTAATTTATAGCATGACGAAAAAAATTTTGAAAATACTAATTGTTTTATGATAAGGCTAAATTAATTTACTAAAAGTTAAAAATAAATGTGAATAGTGTTTAACAAAAAGAAATTGAACATAATGGAAAGAAACTAACTATTAAGGCACAGGCCTTACAGCCAGCCTAGTTTATTAGTTAGGGTCTCACAAACAAAGCTGTTACAAAATGAAATAAATGAATTTTTGATTTTTTTTTATACCAGGCTCTTTAGAAATGTGTTTACATTACAGATCAAAGCTATCATCAGCAATGATCTGTATCTTAAACATATGGTACCCAATTTCATAAAATATTAACCCATTGTGAATTTTCCATTGTCTTGAAAAGTAAGGTCACACATTTCCGTATGCGAAAGTCCAGAGAGTCTATTTAAGTACTCGTATATATCATTAATAAATACTCGTAATCCGTTAAAAGACATTTGATTAACCCCTCTCACCTCTCAACATATAGTCGTCTGGCCATCCCGTAGGCAGGATAGCTCTGGACAGTGCCAGGGCACTCAGCAGGCTTCTCACGAGGAACGAAGACCGGGATGCCGCAAGGACATTGAACAAATTATTGATTGCCACATTTAGGATATTCTGCATGATGCACTTCACTTATTTCCGACACATTGGAAAACAAAACACTTCTTTCACAGCTCGACTCACAATAAAAAAATATTTTTTTTCTTTTTAAATTTAAGATAGGCAAGCTATACCGTATTTTAATCCGCTTACGCGCTGTAACAAATATGAATTAAAGCGTTAAAATTTGGTCCAAGTGTAAGCAAGTGGAATGGTTATGAATTACCTAATGGTTTGCGCATTAATGTAATCACATATAATTAATTGTAGTTGGGTAATTGCTTATTATGCGAACGTCACCGTATAAATTGTAAACATAATGAGATCAAATATTTTGAACCGAGGCTGTTAGCTACGTAAATGTTGAACAGAATAATAAATATTAGGACAAGGTGATTTGATTATTTATCTTCTTCTATTATGGATGCAATTTACTCATAATATTATCAAATCAAATCAAATCAAAATCTCTTTAATCATTTTGGCATCACAGACGCACTTATGAACGTCAAATTATCACAATGACTCTACCACCGTATCGGAAAAAGAACCACTACTCAGAAGATACGGCAAGAAACTGAGGGGCATTTTTTTTTAGAGATTTTGTTAAAATTTTTTGGGATTTTACAATGTTATGTTTCTTATGTAGGGTAAGGTTGCTTAAGTCGTACCACAGCCTAAGTCGTACCCCGGCAATATCTCGTCTGATACTTATAAATAGCGCCATTTAGTATTGTCAACATGAACTTTTCAGTCGAGTGAGCAAACGTAAACAAATAGACCGCTGGCTATCTTCGTGAGGTAAAAATATTTAAAAAGTAAGTTTTTTATATAGGTTTCAATAAAAAAATTGATTCATTTGTAAGCTTTTTATGGCAGGATTGTGATATTGATCTTTTTTATTTATTTACATCAATTTGTAACACTTATTTGGCAATCGTTTAGGCGTATTCAAATGGTCGACCTTTTTCAGGTTATGTCAGTGTTTTAGTTTTAAACTTACAAGTCCCCGTTGCCTAAGTCGTACCTGTACAAAATTCCTTAGTCGTACCTACCTAAACTACTACTACTCTCGTATATACTACTCGTACATAACCTGTACCCTGTACAAAATGTAAAGGTTGGGTACATGGCCTATGTGCTGGCGTTGAAAGCAAAATAAAAAAATATATTTGTGATATCTGTGTTTTTAAGAAATTTCATAATTTGACCTTTTTTATTTTCTGTTATAATTTAGTATTTTTAGCTTCGATTTTATTCCTAACATAAAAACAATTGATCTCAGACTAAATTGTTTGTAGTTTTTAGTTGTTCATGTGATCTCTGATTATAAAGTATTTTTCTTTATAGTTTTTAATATATTTACTAACATTTGTTTTCTAAGTACGACTAAGGCTATAGGTGGTACGAATTAGGCGACTAGGTGCCTTAATCGTACCGAAGGTATGTTTTTGAAAAACGTTAGAATACCTATTTTCATTAAAGATATTCAAGTTTCTATGATTGTTAATTAATGGCCAATTAAATAAAGATTCAGTAGATGTAAAAGATTTTGTTTTATTTCAAATGCAGTGAATATTACAGTGGAATTTCCTTAGGGGGTACGACTTAAGCAACCTTACCCTACCAGTTGGTTGGTCGTTGGTTGGTTATAACTTCGTATGTTTGTTAACTATACTTGGATTTTATTTTGGTTGGGGTTTGTTAGCAGAAATCCAAACTTAGATTATGTTATGTACATCAAAATCGGTAGAGTGACTACGAAGGGACAACTTGACCTCTTCGTAGTACGCGCTGTCATATACTGGGGTCTTGGGGATGTCTTGCTAAGATGGTCTTGGAAAAATACGAAAATGGGCTCTGTCTCTGTCTTCCACTGTCGTTCACGCGGATGAATTCGCGGGGAAAAGCTTGTATACATATATAGTTAATCAGAGCCAACAAACAACCGTTTGTATATCTACTTTATCTACCTATGTACAACCTATACATACTATTTTAACTCTGCAAAAAATTATAGCCTAAAGTAACTGTTAAAAATAATTGGTTGCGTCCTAGGCCTACAAAATATAATTATCACAAAGTCAGTTATAGGTGAACTTTATTATAATAATTATTTTTTAGAAAAAAACACAAACCGTTTCATGACTATGTCTATTTTTTTTTTGGTTTTGGTGATTTCTCAAAAAGCGCTGAATCAATTTCAATAAATTATATAATTATATTCATATGGAACCACTTCCACTACAACCTGATCACCTACCAAACAAAAAAAGAATTATCAAAATTGGACTACTCTGTAAAAAGTTTACAAAACAATCTTAAGCTAAGCGTCCATCAGACGAGGCGGTACAAGAATCTGTTTTTAACCCTCACGCCAAAAAGGAGGGGTGTTATAAATTATACCACTATGTGTGTCTGCCTGTGGCACCGTAGCTCTTAAAAGGGCTAACCGATTCGGCTGCGGTTTTTTCATTTGAACGTAGGTTTTCTAGCACTGATTCTTAGACATGGTTTATCAAAATCGGCTAAGCCGTTTTTTACGTTATATGGGTGTTTTTGTGTCGGGGCTTTTTAATGTATGAAACTGTGCCACTCCAAGCGCGCCCGGACGGAGTGCGGTTGAATTCTCAAAAATGCTCACCGCACCGTTAGGCCAGAATGTAAACTTGAATGGTGCTTTAATCTGCAATTTTATCAAAGAGATATGAAACCGCCAGCATAGATCTATGGCAAAAAAAGACTCATCATCGTTCACCGTAAACGTGATGACTTCACTCGCACAACAGACTCAACGGTCTTCAACTCGGAACCGTTAGAAGAATGCGCCAAAATCTTGATTTACACAAATTCACTTCAGATTAACTTTCTCTACGCAAAACTTAATTACTTAGATAATGAAGTAATTTTTAGGTAGGTAAGTTATATTACAACTTACAAGTTAGTACCTAGTATTTATTCATAACGCGTAAGCGTTTAACATACCTGTTTTTTTTATTAAACTCCTGCACTGATTCTAACGCGTTAACACTTCATTAATATATCTTATTTAAGTAGGTATATAAAATGATTGTATTTATATAAAATTTTAGGACCGGTCTAAAATAAATTATAATCGCGGTGCGCAACTTATAAGTCAAAATGTAATAAATTGATAAGAAGATAATTGACAACATACCAATAAATATTTAATTAATTTAATTATCTTAATAGATACTTACCTATCACAAAATCGGAACGCTTGTGTCAATACCAAGACGATACTGCTCCTAACTACTAATTTGGACTAAGCGTGGAAGACAAAACCACTGACTTGGTAGCATATATTAAAAACGCGCCGCGAACCACCAATAGGGTGACCAGCACTCCACCACTTTAGAAGAATATTATAAGTCTTTCAGAAATTAACGAGAGGAACTCCCTGCCGGAGTCAATCTTTCCCGACAAATCTCGAGTGAACAGGTACTATCTTGGTATAGTGCTACAACGTCGACCGTATCGTCACTTACCATCAGGTGAGATAGTGGTCAAACGCAAGCCAATAATGTAAAAAAAGTGATATTTAAAAAAAATCAAGCCGATATTAAAAATATATAAGTAAAGCGAATATTTTCGTATTTAAAACATATTTTTTGTGAATTGTGAATTATTTGATAAAGTTAAATGTTTTTACCGTAATTAGGGGAGTAGTTACTTATTTAATCAAGAATTTAAAATAATAATATATACTTAGGTACCTATTATATTCAGCCGGATAACTCTTTGTCGCATTATTAAAAAAAACATTCGGTACCTTACTAGTGCGGTTATGTAACCACGCGTGCGTAATATGATCGGATTACGAGCATAAAACCGATATAATAAAGTCCCTAATACGAGCGAGTGTGATGAAAAATCTGTAATTTAAAGATTTATCATTTAACCACTGAAATACAATTTTAATATGGTAGATACCTTATATCATCTTATATTGAATATGATACTTAACTACACCTACGTCGTTTAACACATAAACAACTTGTAGGGCTTCAAAATACCAAATACCTACCTCTAACAAAATCCGCCTTTGATAAAATCACAAAAACATATTTTTTTTCTTTTTTGAAATGGTGTATTTGAACTCATGGATATCTTGAAATACAAAACGTAGTTATTGCTATTCAAAATTACGAAACTCTACTAGCGTTACTTAACTGACACGCGACACTGAGACTATTTTGATATTGATAATGGAAAGTCGTTCGCGTTCTCCGTTTTCATGGTCACTGACGTACAATTTTTGGCGCTTAAATTATTACTAATAAAGGGCAGAGACCTACCCAACCAGTTCGAAGCTCGATGTTCATCGACCTGCATGACTTTTTTCATGTTTAAATTTATAGAAGTTATTTTATGTATTTTTTAACCGATTTCAAAAAAGGAGAAGGTTCTCTATTCGATTGTTCTTTTTTATGTTTGTTACCTCAGAACTCGCATCATTCATGAACCGATTTGTAAAATTCTTTGCGTTGGGTTCAGTATAGCCACATAGTGGTCCCATATAAATTTCATCGATATTTAATTATGACCTTGGACTTCGAAGATACATTGAAGTCGTTTTTTTTGTTTGATAAAACGTATACTTGTTAATTACATTTGTCTTGCTTTTCTGTATATTATTTTTTACTTCTACCAATATTTTAATTTCTTAATTATCATTAGATCCAATTATTATTTTTCTTCAGGCAGATTATGGCCTATACTCTCACTACGAGTGAAAGCCCGAGTCCCAGCAGTGGGAACATAATGGGCTGATGATGATGATTAAACTTTTACCTGCTATTATCAAAATATTTAATAATGATTATAATGACATTTAATTTTATACTTTCGATATTTTATTTTGTTATTTTATTGACTGAACTTGTAATTTTATTTTTGATTTAGATTTAGATTGTATATAATTATTTTTTGGCTAATTTTATAATAATATGTGATTTAATTAATGTAATTGGTTAACCGTTTTCATAAAATAAAATAAATTGAAATTGAATAACGTAAATTTAACGTAGATAGAGAAGACCAAAGTAACAATGTGACAATTTTATAAATAATAATTAATTTAAATTGACAAATGTATACAATAAATAATCAAACCCGACAAATCCCGACTCGGCCCTGCACCAATGACATATAGTTAAGTGCAGATTTTGCACGCTCGCTCTAAACCGGTGAAGGAAAACATCGTGATGAAACCCGCTTACGCGCTTTGGAGTGGTAGGCTCAGGCCGTGGTTGTAATACCACCCACCGAACAAAGCCATGCCGTCAAGCGACTTAGTCGTGTTTCGGGATGATGTTCGGTGAACCATCGGGGAGACGGGTCTGAGCAGCCGCTTAACTGCCGTCTCTCTCTAGATCTATGTGCTCCATCTTAGGCCACATCATCGCTTCACATCAGGCGAGATAGTGGCCAAACATAGATCTATTAAGTGTAAAAAAAAAAAAAAACAAACGACTAGGGATAAGTGACTAACTCCACTCAAAACGAGCAGCGCCCTCACAGGGCACATGTAATAATTATGTAAGACATTTCTAACACCTGTCTGGTACATTACGTGTAAGCATGATTAAATTATTAAATGATGATGATTATTATTCTTCTGTTTCCTTGCATCATGGCTACTCCAGCAGTTTACTAGTCCAAGGAAGGCAACGCCGACGAACACTTAGTGAATACATAATATTAACTGGCTGGTTATATTGAATGGGTCTTGTTACATAACAAACACAGACAATCCTGTTGTTCAAAAATAATCAGTATTTATCATAAACCTCCTAACTGTTTGCGAACTGGTTTTGATAGTTATCTAATGTGTTCTGTGCCTGAGGGATTGACGAAACTGAGCAACTAACTCAGCGAAATGCAGTCGACTAGTTTTCTGTGAGTTGTGACGGCTATTGTAAAGTAAAGTAGGTTTTTACTTGTGGTAGGTCTCTCGTATGCGGAAGGCCGTCTGGGTAGGGTAGGTACCACAGCTTTGCTTGTTATTCTGCCGCCGAGTAGTGCGCAAGCATTACTGTGTTCCGGTTAGAAAGGCATTGTAGTCAGCGACATTTCTGGGCAAAATATCTGATGTCTCGGGGTAATGAGCGCAATGCAGTGCTACGCAGTGCTTTTATGGCATTAACAGTTCTGGGTGACACTGCAATTATTATGGGCAGGCGTGGCGCTTACTATCAGGCGAATAACTTGCTCGTCTCATCAGTCAGTACCATAAAAAGGTAGGTACATTGTTTTTTGCTAAATGCCTGCTTAGCATAGCTCTTTAACTAAAGTTGGTACCTCTACCTACCAACCTAACATTATTTGCTCAAAGAATAATCAAGCTGCATTGGTCAATTTGGTGGCTCTAAGACACAAATAAAACTGAAACAATCATTTTTTTGATTGGTCGTGCGTTAATATGAAGGTAGCCCTGGTCCGACCTTAACCTATAGGTAAACCCTAGGTCCGGTTACGTTGACGCATTGACTAACATTGACATCTGAGTTTTGACTTCCTGAAAATCCATCTTGGTTGACTTTTAGCTCAGAGTAATACTGTGAGTACCAAAGATTTAGATATACTACGTCTTTGGTGAGTACCATGCTTTTAGGTAAATATACAAGTAGTCTATAAATACGTAGGTGCTTACTGTATAAAAAAAGTACCTATATTTTGGTACCAGAACCAAACTAATTTTCTACCTTCATGAGATTCAATGATAGTAGCCTTATTGCTAAATGATCTCTTCCAGGCAATTTTTGGATGAGGATCGAGGGAAGAGTTTACTAAAATACGTTACCTACAGTCGGTACTAATTTTACATAATCATAATAAGCACCTAAGGAAAATAGAGCAAAGAACCCTAAATATCCATACAAAAACTAGAATTATAGTAACGCCTATCATTATTAAAATAGCAAAGTAATCTGTACATACTGGCTGAATGTACAAACCTTGTGAAGCCAACTAAACGTGACACTGACATTATAAAACTGTGCACTGACAGTGACAGAGCTTTGACATTAATAAAATTACGCAGTCACAAGTGCTGCCATATACAATTTATGCTACTATTAAAATGGTATTTTGCTGTTATGCTGTCAGAAAATTATTATATGTACTATATTTTATAGTTAGCTCCCTCTCAGTACTCTTCATTTCGTCATGATGAAATTTTAAAAAGTAGTAAAAATGATAATTCTAACCCTAATAAAATAAGTACTGGGTAAAAATAAAGAATGCAGTCTCAATTTCTTCAAAAGTCCCGTGATCTTGAAATACCGAGTTCAATAACTAAGTTTACAAAATCAATATCGCGTGGAAATCTTATTTACGATATCTCGCAAAATCGGTGAGATCGAAAATCCATGATGAAAAAGATGCAAAATCATAGAGTGTAACATTGCCACACTCCGTAGTTTTTTTTTGTATTTATGGTTTATATGTGTGTTTATAGGTTATATACAAGTTAGCGATGGGTCGTTGACGTATTTTTCGTTAACGAAACTAGACCGTTTAATCAACCTCCGTCAACTAGTCGATTAACTAGTTGAATTTGTTAACTAGTTAAAGCCATAACTATAGTCTACGGTCGAACTAACCATATTCTAGTTGAATTTGTTAACTAGTTAAAGCTTTAACTATAGTCTACGGTCGGACTAACCATATTCGATTTTGCAGACAACCTAATCCAAATGGCGCTGTACACAATGTGTTTACCTACAGTTTATGTTTACGGGTTACACAATGATGTAATTTTCGAAGAACTCTAAATGTACTTACACAGTAATGCTTGCACGCTACCGCTTGGCGGCTGAATAACTGGCAAAGCGGTGGTACCCACCCAGACGGCCTCTCGCATACGAGAAACCTACCACCAGTAAAATATACAAATACATAGGTTTATAGCTGACCTTCCCTTCATACTTTTTCAGGCTTAGGAAAGACTAGAAGAAGAAGAAGTTAGAGAAAACAAGTATAAAACTGTTTATTTGGCAACGTCCAGTCAGACAATCTGGCGCGCTTTCTGCATCTTGCTTACTCTTATCACTTTAAGATAATACTGACATCGTGCCATCCTATTCCCACGTAACATCAACATAACACAATAAAACTTTTAACGCTAATAAATTTCAAAAGTCTTTCCGTGCGCATGTGCATTTAATTAACTCTTGTTTGCACTACTTAGAGTTCAAATTATTTTACAAGCGACCCGTCATTTATGCTACTATTTCTACCGAACGACAAACGTTGTACAATGTCACAAAATGTACGTGTCAATCCGTTGCATGCAGATAGGAATGTTTCCTTCTACTATCGAATTTATCCGTCTAACAACGAATAGAAGATAGAAGTTGACAACTGTCCCGCGTTCGTTCGTTAACGTCAACTGGTATGTTTCTTTCTACGTACGTTTTAGTCGTTGAATTCAACTGGTTAATCTGTGGACGGTTAACAGTTGAATCGTTGACAGTCGATGGACGGTTTTTTTAACTAGTTCGTTGATTCAACGCCCATCGCTAATACAAGTTATAATACTCTTTGGTTATATACGCATATAGGTACATACTATATAATATTTTATTGCCTAGATAAAATTGTTTTTATTGTTTGTTGGGAAAGTTTGAAAAGTTGTTGATTAGAGATTGAACGCCATTTTAATATAAGTGGCTTATTACTAGTAAACGATAAAGTAACGTTCACTACACAGATCTATTTCTATTCGCTGGCCCCCTTTGTTTGTTGTACCTATAGGTAGTATAAAAGGGAATGTATCCATATTCCTTGTTGTCTGAAGGTTTATCTAATATGTCACTAACACAGTAAGTTATCAACTTATCACTATATTCATAAAACATAATATATGTCCTGATCTCTGCAGTTTTTTGTTTTTGTAGAAGTGGTCCTCAGAAGAAACGAGATGATTTCCTCGATTGGCAGGAATATTTCATGGCGACAGCGTTTCTGGCGGCTAAGCGCAGTAAGGACCCCAGCTACCAAGTCGGTGCCTGTATTGTGAACAAGGAAAATAGAATAGTTGGAATCGGGTATGTCTGTTTGCTTGTGTCTTTGTAATATGTTATATCATAATTCATTTTATAACAAAAAACATACTATAATTCTGATGTACCTTTGAAGTCCAAGGTTGAATATTGTTGAAATTTCTATGGGATCACCTTGAAGCTATACTGAATCTAACACAAAAAGACTTTTCCAAATCAGTTTATAAATGATGCAGTGCTAAGGTAACAAACTTAATAAAAATGCAATGGAATTTAGAACCACCTCCTTTTTGAAGTTGGTTAGTTATTAAACTCATCATATTTATAGGTTGATAAAAACAAAATGAAATTAATATCTTAGTCTAGTCCACAGTTAAACATGTCTTACATTAACTTGTCAAATGCGTTACTCACATATAGTATGCATTAGTACAAAGTGCTTCCTGCACACATGCAGTAAAGTTTCTTAACCAAGATGATAAGATTATTAGCAATGTTCTAAAATAAAATTTTCCTTTATTTCTCTAGGTACAATGGTATGCCTACGGGGTGCAGTGATGATGAGTTCCCATGGGGAAAAAATACACCATCCCCTTTGGATAGCAAATTTCTTTATGGTAATTATTTTGTAATGTCTTAAAACTACCACATCAAAGTATAACATTTAACAATAAAATTTATTTAATTTTATTTCGTTTTACAGCTGAAATATACTGGCACTGACAATACAATACAATACAATACAATAATACTTTATTGAACATCAATAATACTTTACTGACTTATTATATTACATAATGATTTCATGTTTACAGTATGCCATGCAGAAATGAATGCGATACTCAACAAAAACTCTGCTGATGTGAAAGATTGCACAATCTATGTTGGCCTGTTTCCGTGCAATGAATGTGCAAAGATGATTATACAGTCCGGCATCAAGGAAGTCGTATACTTGTCTGATAAAGGTGCTCACAAGCCCATTTATATAGCTTCTAAGAAAATGTTGGAGGCAGCTGGAGTGAAATATTGGTGAGTAAACAAATTATTGACTTTTCGACCCGACGCAAGGAGGGGTGTTAAGTTTGACCACTATGTGTGTTTGTCTGTGGCACCGTAACTCTTAAACGGGTGAACCGATTTAGATGCGGTTTTTTTATTTAAAAGCAGGTTTTCTAGCAGTGGATCTTAGACATGTTTGTGTCCATGAGGAATCGGTGTCTACACAGGGAGACGGTGACTAGGGGTTAGAGCCATTCTAATTCTACCCCTATCGTTGAAGTAATGGGCTATATTATGAGGTTATTATGAGGTGTTCGGGGGTTTTTACATTTTATAATATCAAAAGTTTTAATAACTAACTGGCGAGATGGGATTGCTCACCTGATGGTAAGCTACATGCCTATCCATAACAGTTGCAACACCACCCATTCTGGGTGTGAGAACCGGCACAGTTATTTCGCTTGAAACCGTGCCAACTGGAACACAATGTTTGCATACTACTGCTTGGTAGTTGAATAATTGGCAAAGGTGTGGCATGTCCTAAGGTTGCCATTTGCAAAAGAGACCTACTATGCCATGACAATAGACAGCATCATGATTTTACTTTTCATTTCAGGCAATTCAAACCAAGGCATACTAAAATAGAAATTGATTTTGCAGTCGACTGGGACAAGATGAACAGCCCAAGTAAATGATTTTTGAGACATTAACCTTTTGACCGCCAATGTCGGCTATACAAGACATACCAAAAAGTGCTCTCTACACAGGTTGGTTTGAGCCAACTAAAACATGAAAATTTTGTTGCTAGGTGTGGGAGGCATGGCTTTTACTTCTATAACATGGCGCTCAAAATGTTAAAGGAAATAATATTTAATTTTAATTGGAAATCGTGTGATAATAGATAGATCTATCTATAATAATTTTAATATGATATAATTGTTACCATAATATAGTGGTTATAAGATGAGCTGACTGATTATGTAATAGTATATATTCTAACTATATTCTACCCATAAATGTTTGACATAATGATTATTATTTGCCTATATAGGAATGGTAGTTGTTACCTAAACTATGACAGGACTGAAATGAAACAGAAATGTAAATAAATTTGTAAAATAAATTTTATTACTTTATGTACAAGACGAGAGGGTACTCCGACTTACAGCTTGAGTACGATAAAATCAACACTGCTGTTCAGAATAACTCAAATACCGTCTAACATAGTATAATGTGTGAACAGAACACAGCCTATGTTCACTGAAACTACATTTGAATAGACATTGCAACAATCAAAATAATGTATTTTTATTACAATCATGTATTTTGTAACTTTTATGACGATTTATAAAATAAACGGTTACATCTTTACTTGTATTTATTTAAAGTATAATTAATATTACAGCTCAACCAATTTGGTAGGGTAGATCATATTCTAAAACTAACCTAACAGTTCTATAGTATAGAACCGTTGTTGCCAGCTTCAAGATCAAAAAAGTACAAAGTTCAGTGAAAATAGGTCCATGTTAATAAAAAGTGCATACACATTTGGGAGTATTCAATTATACAATTTATTGTCCAAACTTTACACATATCTACAACAAAAGATAACTGAACATAATTCTAAACAAAAGTATTACAAAGATGTCAATTCAAGTTTTACAAATATCCTAAAGAACGAAATAGTCAGCGATGTGTCAACAAGGACTTTGAGAATTCTAACCATATTTTACAGTAGAAACTTAAAAATAATTATTTACATGGCGTACCCCGGTTGTTCGGTACAGACAAAGATTTTCTTTACATATTTTTAGAATGAGTTATTGCATTATTATATTTCTAACATACTATTTTACATCTGTTGAACACTTCTGGCCACACTTGGTGTAATTTAGGAGCATCTAAATCATTTGCATAAATATAACTAATGCTTATGATATTTTAACAAAACCATGTTAAGTAATTCAATCGAGTTATTGCAGAAAGCCATAACAGTTGCGATCACAGACTTCCAATACAGATTCATATTGCTATTCGTTCGTATTTGTTTAGGTTAAGAACTAATGCTAAGGGAGGAAGGTATCACACGACAACTATTCGCTTTATCTTTAAAAATTGAAGCAGGCGAGTAGAAAAAACAAGCAATTCGGTACAAATAGGTCTGATTCCTCAGAAAAATGTAAGTTATTTCACTACTGCCACGTTTAAAAATGAAAGGCGTATTATAGGATAGGCCTACGGGGACAACAGGATGTCATTAAATTTTCGTACCATTATCCCCTTTACGGAGATACAGCCACAAGGTTAGATTATGTTAGAACTGTGACCACACAGCGCGAGCCAAGCGAGCGAAGCGAGCGTGCCGCGGCAGCGGCCGGCGAAGCACCAGAAAGTAGTTTTTCCATATAAAGTTTACTTTATTATATCAACGGAAGCAGAGTAAGAGGACATCGGGACGTATTTTATTTCATTAAATTACTGTCCCCGTTTAGCGGGGATACGGCTTACGGGGACAACGGACCTACATCGGTGGAGTGCCTACTAAATTGGTCAAACTGTACTTGTAACACAAGAAACGCGTCACGCGGCTACGGGACGTGCAGAGGAAAAAAGTGCAGTAGTAATTGACTGGAAAAGAGTAGGACTACTTCTAGTAGTGCTGCACTACTTTAGCTTACGGGAAGTGTGGGGACATGTTATATGAGTGTTCCAACCCGTGGCGGTTACACTGTAATTAGAAATGAAGAAGCACTTGTAAATCTACATAATGTATCTTCATCAACACTTTTTAATCTTCATATCCAATAAAACAATGTTCTATACATTATAAATTCATAATTCTTTATGAACTAGCGAAGTAGTGGGAATCAGGGGGCCTACTCCGAGTTGCTTTCGTTCGTTCGTTCGTGCGGACTAAAAGAGACACACTTATGCCTGTTGTATAGCGCTGTCCCTTTCATCCGACAGCACGAAGTTCGTAATTACTTTTTCGGAGTACAGGGGCAGGCCTCACAGACAGCTCTGCTCTGCGCAATCATACAAAATAATACAATAAAAAGCTTTAAAAACTTAAAATCGAGGAACATTGTCACTTCACATAATTCGAGGCGATAATATTAGCAATTTGCTTCAATTGTGTTTGTGACATCTGATATGAATTTACACCTATCCGAAACCAACGAGTCCAAAATTTCCTTAATTTAGATTACATAATGTAAAATTCCTAAAATGTTTATCCTTTTGAGATGAAGATGTGTTTGTGTGACTGACTCATACATAAAAAAATCCAACACTATCTCGTAACACTTTGAACGCCACGCAGCAGACACTATTAAAAAAACGTATTGTTTGGTGTCACCGGGCGCCGTGGCGTTTAGAGTGTACAAAATCTTTACAGTATCAAAGAAATATACAATACACCTTTGGTTTTACAGATAATTAAAAAAAACTACACAATACACGTCCGCATAAAACGTAGCTGTGCCATTGTAGCTTAATTGGTAAGTGTGAGTCAGAAGAGCAAGTTCGAATCCAGTCGAAGTTGCATAGTAAAAAACGAACGTTCTTATATGATTCATAGCTTCCCAATTTGGGGCATAGATGACAGATAAATGTTGGATTTTCCATCTACACCACTGAATTGAAGTCAAAGAGACCTATAAAACCTTATTTCAAAGCAGTCCAGTTCAAATTCTGGTGAACTAAATCTTTACAACAAAATCACGCCGTATCGCAAAATGCGCTCACGTTTTCGTCACTTGACATGTTTGACAATTGTGACGCAAAGTTAAACGTTTTCGTTTCGCGAACTCATTTCGACCGTTTGGTCGAATTTTTGTTTTCAATCCTATATCAAACGTTTGCCTTACGGCAATCCGCCAAACATTGCTTTTAGGCGATTTAGCAATCAAATAAAAGATAAGAATCTTCGTCAACACGTCATCAACATAGCAAATACCGAAATACACTATGACTACCTAGGTACCTGGCAGGTACAATCAGCGACAAAAGTTTTTCGAAAAATTAAAATATGTCTTTTACCCAATACACGTGTTAAAAATCGACGAACGATATTGTGTGTGCGGTTTATTAAAAATGTAATATTTTCTGCGGCTTTTATCGCTGATTGTACACTATAACAACGCGTATAAGGGGGCGTCCATTAATTTAAGAGGCAAATTTTGCGAATTTTCGACTCCCCGCCCTCCCCTTTAGTGAGACGTCGTGAGATTTGGCTCGCCCCCTCCCCCACCCCTCTTATCTCACGTAAGATTTATTAAAAAACATATTTTTAGTGTAAATACAAATGTGTTTGATTGAGTTGGATTAAACTGATGGCTGGTCCACAAGTCATACTCGTGAACGGGTGCTGCTTGCGGGGACTGGTCTGTTCTAGTCACTCCTACTGCTACTGTCATACCTACTTATATTTTATTTACACTTTTCTGTTACTGATACTATGACTATGGGACATCTCACTCGCATTTCTTGTTTTACATTCTGTTAATTCTAATTTATACGTAATTGTGCTGAAAAAAGACATCCCCGCAGAGTTTCTTGGTGCTATCTTCTCTAGCGGGCGTATTTCCGAAGCACTGGTAGAGTCAGTTTTCGCATTTCTTTTCAGCACTCAGACTTCAATTTGAGTATAGGAAAGAAATGGGTAAACATATTTACCTTTTTTTCAAAGTCATGTTAACATAAGTTACAATTTTTAACATTTTTTATTTGTATCATGTGTTTATGACCTTTAAAAGTGCACTTTTGTGCCTATTTAATAAATGATATTTGACTTTGACTTTGACTTTGAACTGGATTTAAACATACATACATCGAGGGGCTACTTTGTGGCGCTCGCATAAACGCACGCCTAATGGACGCCCCCTAACTGTAAACGAGCTACATTACAATCACCATTGTTAGTTCCACTAGAAGTTAAATATCATTATCACACGTGCAGTTTTAAGTTACTGCAATAAAAATTGTTTTATTTTATTACTGCTATAGAAAGACACAGACTACTATTCAATAGCTAATATTGCAATCAATACCTTAGGCTAAAGGCACACTGGGGTCGAGATATATTCGCTGCTAAGCCGCGTTGTGAGTAGGGCCTAACCACCCGCTACTTTTAGCGATCGACAATGCAATCGCTAAAAATAGCAGGTGGTTAGTTGTTTTCGCAAGCTAGATGCAGCGGCTGTACGCTTCGCTGTGCCATCGAACCACGATCACAGCGATTTTCATACCGCGATCGAAAAGCAAGATCGCGCGATTTTTTGCCGCGATCGAAAAAATCCTATCTCGAATACAAGAGTAGCAATCGCTAAAACCACGATTGCGCGATTTAGATACCGCAATCACAAAAATCCTCATCGCTAATGCTAAATATAGCATATGAAGTTTGGCAAGAGTATTGAGTTTCTGATCCTTTCAATTCAATTCAGTGTTAATGATAATCAAGTTAACCAACACCATTTCATAAACAACATTTTTCGAAACACTTCGCAAAGTAAGGCCACCAATCAGAACTTCAGCACTCATACGTTTAATGTGGAGTGCAGTTCTCGATTGGTTGCTAATGCCTTGATTGGATTAGATAAAATACTTTATTGAAACACCGCAGTACAGTAAATAAAAACAAACAAGGTACATTATAAATATCATAATCTATAAATGTCACGATAGGCGGTTCTATCGCTTAGAAGTGCTCTCTTCCAGAAAACCATGCAGAGAGGAATACAGCCAAAATAGTTATCCAAGTGATTCGACAAGTGTTGTTCAAGAATACAGGCAAAACACGCAGTAAAGATTTTTAATTACAGAAATTCATCATTATCTAGGCTTACAGGTTAAAATTTCTAATTCAAGGTACTTAGCAACGTCATTTTATCTCAACCTAGACAAAACGTAAGGCGATAAGTATTGCCTTCGAATGCCTACTAAATATTGCTTATTAAAGGTCATCCCTCATTAAACTGATCGGATTAGGTAGAATGATTTTTCGAACTTACACCGATGTCGTAACATAGACATGACTTTTTCCGGAAAGTTCCGGTATTTACGGAATTCAGTTAAATATTATTATTAAAGTAGTGATTTAACTACAAAAGATCTAGTTTCTCATATTGATACGTTTCTCACCTTACGCCTCCACGAAATAATTTTGAAATCTCGGAATAAATGTCTTAATAATTTCAAAATGCCGGAATTCCGGAGGCTTATCCATATTAGCAAGTAATCATTCTACCTACTCCGATCACTGCTCATTAATCAACCCGTTACCCGACTAACAATCGCCGCTCGGCATCCACTAGTTGTCCACGGGTGGTCATCGCGCGGTCGGCGAGTTGACGGCGCGGAATAATTTTCGAAACAAACCACTCGCTGGCGGCGCGCGGTCCTCTCGAGACCCGTGGGTTGTCAACCCGCGGCAAGCCGTACGGGCGGCGGGTTGTCACCGAGTGGTTCACTCGAAAGCGAGGCGTCCCGGTGATGTTACGGAGTTGATAAGTGAGTGAGTATAGAATTTCATATAAAGAATTCCCAACCGCTCGAAGCGAGGAGGCGCGGGTCGGGTGAAGGGTTGACAAATAAAATGCGAACTAACTCCGTTGATTGACTATTCAGTTCAACGAGATGAGAGTGAACTTGCCCAGCGTTTTGTTGCAGTGTACCTTTACAAGTTCATAATATTACGCATTTTTTAAAGGCGAGTCGACCGAAGTAGAAGAGAAATGGCAAACAATTTTGTTTTACAAATACAAAAGCGTGGTATATAGCTATATTATTAAAACTGATAATTCGGACTTGACAAATTATGTATATTGTTAAAATATATTAAATTTTATGTAGTAATAGTTAAATAATACCCTCGTTAGTAGTGGTAGGGTACTTTTGCATGAGTTCGTTTGGGGTGGTACCACCGCAAAACAAGCGGTAGTGCGCATACATTAGTATCGAAAATACACTGTGCATTTAAAAATTAAAACTGAAGCTTCAGGTTGATGAGCGCACTGCAGATCTGGACAGGAATTACCCGCATATGTGAAAAACATTTCGAAACACTTGGCTAAGGCAGCTCATAACACACCAGCAAGTTTGTAGCCAGCGAAATTACTGGGCATAAGAGACAATATCTGATGTCTCGGGGTGATGAGCGTAATGCAATGCTTTTATAGTACTAAAAATTCTGGGTGGCACTGTAATGGTCATGAGCAGGCGTGGCGCTTACCATCAGGCGAACGACTTGCTCGTCTCATCGCTCACTTCCATTAAAAAACAGCCTCTACACTAGCACGCAAACCTTTAATGTGGAGCTCTGATTGGTTGCTGTAGCATACTAAGCCGAATGTTTCCGCAAGTGTGCCTCATGAATACGGGTGTAAATTAAAAGTACTGTGCGCCACTGCAATAGGGTATTGGACAAGTATACAATTATTGCTTTTCAATGTAATTAAAAATAAAAAATTTGACAAAATATTGGTCAAATGCGATAACAAAATCAAAATATTTTGAAAATTAAAATAGTAACCATTTAAAATTCAGTAGTTAGACAGAAATGGCTATAGCTTAACTGTGACGTCACAGGTTGGTCGCAACATACAAGATGACACAAGCTACATAGAAAGGGAGAGAGCCCTCGCCACGTCTACTCCCACCTTTACCATTAACAATCTTTGGTGTCAGTTGAGATATCAAAAAACTAATTTTACATAAATTTTCAGCATGTTCATAGATTGAATGATATAAAAAAAAACCAGATACCTTATTGTAATGAGTAGACCTAGCGTTCACTAACCGTTAAACTCGCGCCAAACTTGATGGCGGCTGGCTGGCGCATCACGTGATCCGCGCAGATACAATTTCGTATGCGATTTTGTTACTGCGCAGGTCACGTGGTGCGTCTGTCAGCCGCCATTAAGATTGACGCGATGTATGCCTGCTCGTCTTGATACTTTTATATTAAAACTCGTTACAATACATAAGTCTGCCACTTCTCTTCCCCATGTAGACGCGCCGTTGTTCTCTATAAGCCGCTCAGAGCGTCGCGATCGTTGAATGGGACCGGCGGCGCGCGCGTTCAGTTGTTTACCGCTACTTCTTTAGGCTGCAGCGGCGTTGACTCCTCTATCACCTGTAAAGGAGCAAAACAGATTATTTATAACCCCCGAAGCAAAATGAAAAAAAAAATACATTTATTCCAGATACACACACTACACTTAATATACTAAATTAGGGGTAAAACAATACATACAACACAGTGAAATGTTGCGCGATGTCAGGAAACGGTTCTGACTCAGCACTCGTTAAGGTGTTTTAAAGTACCTTAGCACTGATTTCAAAAGGAGGGTTTTTTTTTATAAGGCTTAAGGCCCTTCTGTTTATGTATCGCTGCTATTTATTTTGCAACGGTCAAAAAAAAAGGAGGGATGTTATAAGTTGACCACTATGTGTGTCTCTTAAACGGGTGAACCGCTTTGGATGCGGTTTTTTTTATTTCAAATCAGGTTTTCTAGCGGTGGGTCTTAGACGTAGTTTATCAAAAACGGTTCAGCCGTTTTATTTTGTACCGGGGGCTTTTAATTTTTTTTAATCACTTAGCGACATAGTTGTATTTTGAAAGTGATTTAAAATGTGAGGTCTCAGTTTCCGAACTGAGACCTTACATCACGAACCTCGATTACGACCTCATGAACTACCAGTAGTTCTTCTAACTTTCAAAGAAAAAACCGCATGGAAATCGAATCGAATCGAATTCTTGAGAGCTTAGAAGAGCCAGACGAACGCACACACAGAGAGAGAGAGAGAGAGACACATAGGCATCGAACTTATAACACCTCTCTTTGCGTCGGGGTCAAAAATAGTGTCACCTGCTTGTCGGGGTTCAAAAATAGTGTCACCGTATTATCGGGGATTAAAAGTACTGATAGGTACTTTGTTGTCAGGGGTTAGAAGTAGTGACACCTGGTTGTAGGGAGTTAATAATCCATTATATAACAATAAAAACCGACTGCAATTCTGATGTATCTTCGAAGTCCAAGGTCGAATATCGATGAAATTTACATGTATAATGTGTTCCCCATTGAAGCTATACTGAACCGAACTAAATGACAGCCTCTGTGGTTTAGTAGTTGGGCAGGTTGGCTGAAATCACATACACCATTGAGGTTGCGGGTTCAATTCCCGCGACGGGATAAATGTTTGTACACAGAAAAAAAAAATAAGCGCAAGCATTTGTCTCGTGTCTGGATGTCGCGGGACCATGGTCCTTGTAGTTCCTGGTTCCCTATCTAGGGAAAAATGTTTATGAAAAATGTTTACGTTGTAGATACAAGGAATCGTAGATAGAGGCCAGGATCAACGTAAACATTTTTTTACGAAAAATAAGAAAAAAATAGTGTCATCTGGTTATCGGAGGTTAAAACTAGTGTCATCTGGTTGGGGAGGTTAAAAATAGTGCCACCTGGTTGTCGGGGGTTAAAAATAGTGCCACCCGGTTGTCGGGGGTTAAAAATAGTGCCACCCGGTTGTCGGGGTTTAAAAATAGTGCCACCCGGTTGCCGGGGGTTAAAAAGCGTGTCACCTGGTTGTCGGGGGTTAAAAATAGTGTCACTTGGTTGTCGGGGGTTAAAAATAGTGTCACTTGGTTGTCGGGGGTGAAAAATAGTGTCATCTGGTTGTAGGGGGTTAAAATAGTGTCACCTGGTTGTCGGGGTCCGTAGGGACGTCCGTGGGCGGCGCAGGCGGTTTGAACGCGATGGCGTAGGGGAACCGAGCGCTGCAGGCGGCCACGTAATCTTCTATCTCTTTCTCGCACGGACCGAAGTCACCTTCCCGCAAACTGGTCAGCACTTCGACGCAGCCCTAGAATGTAGAGGAAAGGTATGTTGAAATATCTTAAAGTGAAACATCAATGAAAATCAATGGTTTTGATACTAATATAAGCAGCGTCTCTAGTGTAGGGGTTGGCAGGTTGGCTTAAATCTTATACACCAATGAGGTTGCCGGTTCGATTCCCACGATGGGACAAATGTGCATAAAAAGAAGCGCAGACATTTGTTTCATGTCGAGGTGTTGTGGGACTGTGGGCCTGGTAGTTCCTGGTTCATACAGGGAATCCTACGCGGACGAAGTCGCGAGTGTCAGCTAGTAATAATATAATTGCAAAAGTTTGTGAAGATGGATGGATGGATAGATGACTGGATGGATGTTACTCAATCACGCAAAAACTACTAAACGGATTTTGATGAAATTTAGTATTTGTACTTGGTACTTGGGGTACATGAAAAGAACAACACACTTTTTGTCAAAAAAAACTACTACTACGGGTGCAACTAGTTTATTATATTAGTAAGATAGAATGAGCTATGGCAAAGAGCTATGCTTGAGATTACTTTGCGAGATAAGATCTGGAATGTGAAATCTGCAAAAGAACAAAAGTTACCGACATAGCTCCCAAAATTAGGAAGTTGAAGAGGCAATGGGCCGGCCATATAGCTTGTAGAACCGATAACCGGTGGGGTAAATAGTTTATCAAGTGGCAACCACTGGCCGGAAAGCATTAGTAAAGTAAAAATAAAGCAAGCGTAGCAGGGCCCCCCACACCCCCTTCTGCCACCCCCGTGGTAGAAGGGCAGTGCAGGGGCATATTCCACGCTCAAAAAAAAAGTAGGCCCCCCCACAAGGTGGACCGACGACATGGTGAGAGTCGCGGGGAGCCGCTAGATGCATACAGCGAGCAACCGCTCCTTGTGGTGATCTATGGGGGAGGCCTACATTTAGCAGTGGACGTCTTCCGGCTGATGAAGTAGGATTCATTACACATTTGTCAGAAAGCAGTGACAGTGACTATAGTGATGAATCAGACTAATAAAAATGTTATACAATATTACATGTTTTATTTCAAATAATAGTTGATCATTTATTTTACTTATATCCAGGACTTCTTTTTCATATTATTTACTAACGAAAACCTCTTTTTGGGCAGTTAGGAAAGAATATAGGATTCACTTAATTTTTTGATTGAACCTCATCACTAATCTAGTCTATGGTTTGGTTTGTTTACCTTTTTAGTCAGGTGAAGATGAACAGACTTTAGGTAATTTTGCTAGTATGTTCTTTGTTACCTGTATAGTGAGGTCCTTGAAGTCGAGACTGGTGGCGGTCCGCAGCGCGTGCGCCGTGCGCGCGGGCACGAGGCGCGCCAGCGCGCGCGCGCCCCACAGCGCGCACGCTTGCGAGCTCCGTGCGCGCTCCGACATAAACTGCTCTGCGATCTGCAGCTCCGTGCGCCCGCCCACCATCTGAAACGTAGCGGAACCGCGAGGTGACATAAGTCAAAACTCGAAGGAGGCGGATTCAAAATGGCGGCTATTTAAAAAGTGCAAAACGCTGTAAGATAAAAAATATTACTAGATATTTTAAAAGTTACGGTATGAACGAAATCGTTGAGGCATTTCTGGGGGCGTAAATTACTATTATTATGGAATACCATTGTTGCACTACGTTGGTCAACATATATATTCCATTGTTCACATGACCTTTTCAATATAAGTAGGTATTTCGTAGGATTAATAGTGAATTAATATTCTAATTTGATTTCGCCATTTTCCAATGTGGCCGCCATAGACGTGGAGGCGACACGTAACTGATGTTTTTTTTTTTTATTTAAAGCACCGCAATTCTAGGACAATCCAGCACCGATCTTTTTTTATGCTAAAAGCTGTCACCATTGTCTATGGACACCTGCAAGATCAGAAGCAAGATGCCGACACTGCCGATGACACGATACATTGGTGGTGCCTGCTGTCCAGGCGCCACTACGTCACGGAAGGCGGTGGCGTCAAGTTCCCTGTGAAATTACCGGCTCGATCTCCTTGTTGATGACAGCGGCGACGTGAGGGTGGAGCGACGCGAGGTTCGCGCCGAGCCAGCGCTGGCAGCGCAGCAAGCAGTCGTGCAGGTGATGGTGACTGCTGTCCAGCCGCCACGCGCGCTTCAGACTTTGCAGCATCAGGAGGGGTCGCTCTGGAAGAGTCAAAAGTCAAAGTTCAAAAGTTCTTTATTTGAATTTTGTTGTCACTGACGCACTTATGAACGACAATTATTACAATGACTCTACCACCGTATCGGAAAAATAACCACTACTCAGAAACTGAGTCAAAAGATATTTATTATATAAACACAAAAAAAATAACTTTTAAACGTCATATATACACATAATACGACTCAATTAAAATACGTTAAAAACGTAAAAAATCATGAATTAAAAAAAAAGGTACCGTAATAGATGCCTACCCATTTCTTTCCCATACTCATTGAACAAGTTATTATATCGGTTGGAAACAGGTTATGTAGCGCAGTTCCTCTTATATGCCAGTCTATATGAAGTATGCTGTCACAGGATTTTGGCAGCCAAACCAAGTAGGCCTACTAGACTTAAAAACCAAATAACAAGCTTTGGTAAGCTATCGTAGCCACTGTTCGTCAGGATAACTTCTTATTCGATATTTATGAATAATTCAAATTTAGTGGCGACACCTATCGTTAGTCTATTGCCTTCCTTGTCGCCAATAGATGGCGCCACCATTAACATATTAGGTTAATTTCTCTCAACTTTACGAATTTAGTGCCAATGGTAAAGAAAGTAGAATACGTTACCTTTCCTATAGTAAATTTCGAAGGCCATTAAGTGTGTGTCTATTCTATCCGCCGCCAGCGTTCGCAGGGGTTGTAGGAACTTCAGTGCTTGTTCTAAGGGGTCTTCTGCCTGAAATACAAAATTAAAAATGATCAGAGAAAATATTTTTTTATTACTATGAATCAGATGTGAATAACTAAATAAGACTACATATCCCCAATATTTATTTTCAAATAACGCTTTTTATACCACCATTTTTAGTAGTATCAACTGGACTGCATACTTATAGTCTATTGCAATTATTACATCGAAATCGACTCAGCTGTTTCGACTAACGTTTAACTCGGCTGGCTCCTAAGACAAAGGCGTCAAGTAAGCTTAACGTGTTACAGGATGATATTCGGTATCACGGTGGCCATCACGGAGGCGGATCTGAGCAGGCACTCAACTACCGTCTTCCTCTAGATCTATGTGCTCCATCTTAGGGCACTTCATTGCATAACATCAGGCGAGATAGTGTTCAAACATACATCTATAATATAAGCGGTAAAAAATGATATCAGGCGACGTGAAGTTTATTTAATTGAAAGCCTCTGTTGTGTAGTGGTTGGACAGGTTGGCTCAAATCTCATACACCACTCACAGGTTGCAGGTTCGATTCCCGCATCGGGAAAAATATTGGTGCAAAGAAAGAAAAAAGCTCACGCATTCGTTTCGTGTCTGGCTGTTGTGGGACCATGGTCATAGTTCCTAGTTCCCGAGATACAGGGAATCCTAGTTAGGGGCCAGGATCTATGTATGTGATCGTTGAGCATTATTTATTTTAAAATAAATGTACTAGGTATAGCCTCATATAACCATTGCATCTAACAACACCGCTCAAGCCAATCGTGCGTTGTCGCCGTCGCGTCGTGACTACTCCACGACAACAAACGCTTCTACATTGTACCCAGTGACACATGCCTTGAGCGGTTTATTTAATTGCCTTGCCTGTATTTTTGATTGACATATCGACGGATAGTCATTGTTGACGATATTTAACGATCTTTGGAGTAGATTTCGATAATTAATTAAAACAAGTACAATGAAAATAAATTAATAATAAAGGTGCATGAGGTTACGCAAAATATAAAAGTCGTTTTCCTTTAGATCTATAATATTTTAGCGCATTGTATAATTCACTAGTTGCTTCCCGTTGTACCTTCTGAGTAGTGGTTTTCCGATACGGTGTTAAAGTCATTTTAATAATAGACGTTCATAAGTGCGTCTGTGATGATAAAAATTTGTAATGAACTTTTGAACTTGAACCCAAAAAAGTATTCATGTCCTTTTCTATGACCTCAGGTATCTTCATACCAAATATATTGAGTAGTTTTAGCGTGATTGAATAATAAACATCCATCCATTAAACCACGCATCCTCACAAACTTTCGCATTTATAATATTATAGTAGGATTGAAGCTTTCTATCTTCCTATAGTTCTAATGAATATAGTAAGATCTACCTTGCCGACCGTTTTCTATTGTTATTTTTAGCAAAGTGACAGGTTAAAAATAACCCTTTTGAGTTAGATAGGTGAACTAATACTTCCTCGTTCAAACAGGAAATGGAGGAAGTATTATGATACCAAGTACTTGTGTATTGGTTTATTATAAGTTCTCTATCTCATTTAATGCAATTATGCACTCCGTCGTAATATTATTACTTTGGCTTCCGCTTGGAGAGGAAGTAATTTATCGTGTCGTTTGATTTAAAGACCATGGAATATGACTCATTTGTTTTGAAATCTACATCAACAAATTTTACTTCTCTGCATAATTGCGTACAAGCTTTTTGGTATTACTCGCTCTACATTTACAAGCCTTGCTGGTTTCCATTTTTTTATATGGAAACTGAATGATGAGACTTGCAAATCGTTCACCTGACGGTAAGCACAAGCATTCACGCCTGCCCATTACAGTTGCAGTATCACCCAGAACTTTAATACTATAAACAGGACTGCATTGTGCTCATCACCCCGAGACATTACATATTAAGTCTCATATTATGTCCAGTAATTTCGCTGGCTACATTGCCCTTTCACTTGAATCTTGTATATTCGATCTCTTGCTCTTAGTTAGTTTTATATAATTTTTATCGCTTATCGATTTATGTGTCTTTTCGATGTGTCCGATGATGGAGCACGTAGGTCTAGAAGCAGACGGCTGTTGAGCGACTGCTCAGATCCGTCCCCCTGATGGTTCACAGAACATCATCTCGAAACACATGACGCCGATTGATTTAAAATGATTGCACAACAGGCTCAAGTCTAAGACATGAGTTAAACTTGCATGCAAAATATATACAATGTGTTCCTTCACCTCAAAATTGTTATTTACTGTACCCTAACGGGGTCTGTGTGTAACATTTATTAAGCTTCATTAATGAATGTACTCATAGGGCATAAATTGAAATTAATAAACAAATATACCTAAATCAGAATTTCAGAATCGTCCTGGGGGGCTTACCACCATCTCTTAAACCAGTATTATTTTAAGCTTACTTCCGTTTTCCGTACCACGAAGTCCTAAAAAAAAGCTTACTTTGATATTGTATCGTTGAGAAGTTTTGGTGACGTCATCGTAAATCATTTATCCAGGTGTTTTTGACAGCTGACACTTCGCAGGAACAAAAACATTATTGTTTTATGAAGCTCATGGTACGAATCAGAGTTATATGATTGTACGCTTCAAATATAACGTTCCTGTAGCAAGATTGTCTTGTAAAAGTTGGTGGTAAGCCCCCTGAGCTGACTTCGTCTCGACCAAAAAGCTATTTCTCGGTTAGTATTTTTTAGAACCAGTTAGTAGTAGCTTTACTGATAAAAGAAAAGAAGGATATTCACTCACTCTAGCTAGTTTGTCGGGTATGAGCTCGTCGAGCTGAGGCGCCTCTGGGTCTCCCTGTTCTTGCTGCGCCCGCGCCTTGTGATGCTGCTCTCTCTTTACCTGGAACACATTAGAACTGATCACCCCCGTAATAATAATCCCAATCGTATCATCTTCATCATCATCAGCTCAATTCCGCTTACTGCAAGGCATAAGCTTACCTCCTACGCCATTCATACATGTTCTGTGCCTGTCTAATCAATGCAGCTCGTTTTTAAAGACAACCTGATGTTGAAAATTATAGCTCGGTCTTTTGGGCAAGAAAAACGCTGATCTAGAGGCAGAGCGCGTAATATTCAAAACTCTAAAGCCGAAAGTGTTTTTAAGTGGCAAGGCGAACAAGATATTTCTTGAATATTTCGGTTCACGACTGCCTAACACTGCATAACCATCCAGAACTTCAAACTGCAAAGTCCTGCGGGATTACACTGCATTGTAGTTGATTACTGCAATGCAGTGCAGTTCCGCTTGCAATGATCAGGCTTCAGCTTGTGACCACACGTTTCTGTATGGCTGTTTTAGGCAAGCATGCCTCTTAGATCGCATCGTCGCTTTTCATCAGGTGCGATTGCATTGAAATGCAAGCCTGTCCATAATAAAAAAAAATACCTGTACTTGTGCTTGCAACGCGCTCTCCTGCTCCGCTTTGCGCTTCGCTTTCCTCTGTTTATTCCTAAGTTTCTTCAGTTCTGATGGCGCCAGGTTTTCTGTGAACAAGGAAACGGGTACTTTAATAAAATTGATTAAGTGAACTATGCGAGCGAGCGTGTCCAAACGGTGACAAGGTTACTTTTGATACGACGCAGCGGAATTCAAAATCTCGGTCCAGCACCAATGACTTTATGTTATGTAGGGATTTTACACAATAATGTAAATAGAAAACATTGTAAGGGAACCAAAAAAATCGAGGACATTGTATAAGTAACCTTTTGTACATTATGGTTTATTATTTACCTAAAATTCTTTAAAATTTGTACCTAAGTTTACGAATTTTTCAATATATTTTTAACTTCTGACTATAAACGCCTTTTTTAAATCCGATTTGGCAACACTGATGAATTAAAAGCGGCCAATGGTACGATTAGATGTAATTCTACAAAGACTGACATCGAATTATACCTACGCCAGCAAGTCACATACGCAATACTCTTTGTTAATAACTATAGACAAAGACAACACAACATCAACAAAATCTTCAAAATAATTGAAGCATGCAAATATACCGGTTCGTTACAATATGTATCTCGGCGAATCTCACGTACTTACTGGAGCACGAGTTATTGTCATACGTAGTTGTTATAATACAGTTGAATGCACCACAAGTGGAGTAGGTATACTAGGTATTTCTTATTATTATAAATAAGCTCTAGTTATATGATATCCAGTACATTAGGCCAGGAGGTAAGAGTATGGTACCTACCCAAATGTTATGTTATGCCTGTCTAATTGTTTATTGTATGATGTGTAATGTCATATATTAGTGGGGCCATGGCACGACGTGGTCCTGCCCCCCTACCCATATGTCCCTCAAACGCTAATCGTATATCGTGTTGAGCTCGAATTAAGGTATAGCGTCACTGCAACTAATAAGATACGGTCTAATTATTGTCGATTCAGGCAAGAAATCGAATTAATCTCACTCATTTATACCAAAATACGATGACTACAAGTTGAGATAAACTTAATGAGACAATATACGGCATCATAGGACATTGTCGCAGTGAATCTACACCTTAATCTGAGCTCAACACGATATACGATTGGCGCTTGAGGGACATATGGGTAGGGGGGCTGGTTCGAGAGCCACGATCTTGTAACAACAGACGTTCTAATAAATCTTCGGCTAAGGACTAAGATTATGTGGTTTCTTTTATGACAACGTAGAAAAAACCCACAGCTGCAACATACTATTTTGTCTCTAGATACAAGATTAAACACAGGGAAGAATCAAAATGAGACATAATTGTCCAAAATTAGCTACGTTAGATGCAATTGTTGCTATGATAGAGGATTTAATATCAAATGCTGGTGAAGGAGTAACATTTTGCTCTTCCAATAAGTTGTAAATATAGGCTATTAAATAATTAATTCTATGAGACATTTCAAAACGTTATATAAAGACTTCCTATCTGTGTTTATGCATTATTTTCCACCGACTTCAAAAAGGAGGAGGTTCTCAATTCGACGGTATGTTTTTCTTTTTGTATGTTTGAATTGATTTTGATTATTTTTTTTTGTTTGGTACGTCATACTTCAGTGGTGGTCCCAAATTTTACCGAAATTGATTTAAGACTTTTTGAAAAAAATTACAAAAACCAAAAATATAAGTTTAGTCTTGAAGTCAGTTCTTGTATTTTTCTAAAAATTAATTATTATCTAGTTCTGATCCGATCTAGAAATCTGATGCACCGCAGTAGCATCAGATTTTTTTGTCTGACTTTGTTATTAACATACTTAGGTACGCGTCTTTGTGCTGCCCGCGTGACATTCGTTATGAATTTTAATTATAGATTACCTGCCTGCTGGCCGTGCGATTACGTGGTATTACGTGAACTGTGCCAATAAGCCGGCGACGTCAACGCCCTGTCATTTGTGCATAATTGTGGGTACTTGTGACCACCGCGGCTCGGTATTTGGGTTACCTTTGACTATGATACTCTTAGTATTAGCAGGATTTATATTCGATGTGTGACCAACTGACGGTCTTTGCAAAAATCAAATTATTAATGTTAGTAATTTTTAATGTAATGTCTGTGGTAATGTCAATTAGAAATAAAACATTGAAGTTTCCATCAGAACCTTTGCTTATTATTATTATTTTTGTTTTTATGTAACTGTATGACGAGACGAGCTGGTCGTTTGCCTAATGGTAAGCAATACGCCAGCCCATAACAATAACACTACCACCCAGAACTTTGTTTTGCAAAATCCTGCGCGGCGCTGGAACACAGTAATGCTTGCGCACTGCTGCTTGGCAGCTGAATAACTGGCAAAGCAGTGATACCCACCAAGACGGCCTCTCGCATACGAGAAACTTACCACCAGTGTTAAAATGTAGAGGTGTAATTCTGAGGTCCAATGCCACTAAAATTATGGAAACTTATCAATGGCACTAAGTAAGTAAATATCAAGGTCCCGCTCATTCATCATAAAAACACAAACAGTGCCAAACAATGTGGAGACAATGGGCGGTGACTATTAGGGCCACTGACCATAGAGCATTATTGAGACGGTTTCGAAACCGCTTGCGACACTGCGCCGGCGCATGCTGCGTATGAACCAGTTAATAGGGCTGTCTGTGAGAAAAGTGGGGTATAATAGGTATAAGAAGAATAACTTCAATGTCAGCTTATAAAAATACAGCCAAATGTAAAAAAATAATACTATGACAAGCATTGGCCGGATAAATGTAATTCCTGGTTCCATAGAAGATCTATTTTAATGCTTGGCTTCTATCTTTCTCTAAAGGGACCGTTAAGTGTTTGTAAACCATCTTTTTGGTTCTAAAAGGATCGTCTAGGTTTTGAGACTTTGCGGTGAAGTAAACTCTTTAAGAATGATACTGTCTACGCTTTGCAGCGGTGCGTTAATTAACCTGTGATAATAGGGGATCGGACAGTAATCGAGAAAAAATCTAAAATGTAGTTAGAACGAATGTTCGTCGAACCAGAAAGATCATTCAATCAATATCTTGGTGAAATAATAATGATTTATATTTTTAAATCAATAAATAAAATCTAATAAATCTGACATTTTTAATCTGTTCTTCATCTCAAACGAAACAACAATGACAGCACATGACGTCATTTGTAGGCAAATGCCGTGAGTCAAGCTTGTGTTTATTTTACGTTTTTGGTTTTCATAAAATGTATTTTTGCTAATTTTGTCGTTTCATTACTGCAATATCGTCCCCAAACTTCACAAAACGTATTTAAATCTCTTTGCAAGTTTTATTTCGAAGAGTTTGTCGTTTCCTACCTTCATATGACGTCACAAGGTGACCTTTTGCGCGGCAATATTTGAAACATAGTTTTAGGTACTTTTAGAGCGTTATTTAATTAAAATAGCATTTTTCATGGCTATGTATGTTAATTGTTGTTAATATAAAACACTTTCATACATATCCGATACATTTCGGGGAATGTGCACAGGAACTTCACGACCTAATTCCACCCTCCTCCTTCCATCACAGGACGAGCAGAAAGTCGGCCAAATATCATCCCTATATAGTAGACATTCCGCTAATTCGAACAAAG
Source organism: Petrophora chlorosata (assembly GCA_951640565.1). Lineage (NCBI taxonomy): Eukaryota > Metazoa > Arthropoda > Insecta > Lepidoptera > Geometridae > Petrophora > Petrophora chlorosata. Next base: position 6,512,871 of record OX621203.1, on the reverse strand, counting down.
CGTTTTGGTTCCACGTTTATAGTGCGTACTGCTAAGGAATGGAACTCCTTGCCGTCTTCTCTGTTTCCTGAAAACTATAATTTGGGCGTCTTCAAGGCTAGAGTGAATAGGTATCTTCTAAATCTACGTGCTCCATCTTTGGCCACATCGTCGCTTATCATCAGGCAAAATGGTGGTCAAACGTAGATTTAACACAAATAAAAAAATAAAAAGAAAAACTTTCTGAAAAGTGGTCCGTTCCCCTATTATCTCTTATTTGACCTAATGTATATTAGTGGTTTTCCTTGAACTTGAAAATCGTTTAATAAAGGTTTAAATAAGCCTAATGGCTGGGTTATTAAGCGATTAGACGTCCCTTATGTAAACAAAACAAAATTGTCATCTGATTGCGGATGTAATATAATACCTATAAAAAATTATTACTGTTTTTATCATTATTTACTCAAACTAAACTATTGAATTCTGAATTGGACACTGTCAATTGATGGAACGGAAGTGTAATTTTATTTGGTTGTTTGTTTAGAAATAAGATCCTGGTAAGGTCAAGGCAAAACCGATAACATTTGACGATACAAAACAAGGAAATGGTGTCTGTTATTCCTTACGATCAAACAAATAGAAAACCAGATGAATTTGCATCTGACTAGACAATATTTTAATGAAATATAAAACGAACATATTATAGTCTTTAAAATATAAAACGAACATATTCATCATAAATTCATTACTCATACAAAACAATAATACTCCGTGGAATTGAATTCGATATTTTTCCGAAATGAATGTACTCAGTCCACGCTTTACAATAAATCTATAAGGTTAAATTAAAAAATGAAAATAAATGACCATAAAATAATTGACAATTAGCTGAAATGTCTACTTTACTCAGGGCATTCATTCATTCAGCCAGTCTGGGTGTGGGTTATTCCCAAAGTACTCCAAGCAATTTTGTCAAACTACTCCACGAAAAAAATATCAAAAATATATTTTATAATTTAAGTTTCATTCTTCTCCATGAGAATATAAAAATGTTCTCAAAGTACTCCACACTACTAGTTTCAAAAGGGTTGTTTAGGTAATAAGTTGTAGTATAATGAGTTCATAAACCGTATATTCGTTCTCAAACTACTCCAACCATTTCTGTTTAATGATTATTAATTAAAAAAACTGTTTTATGCTGCGTCCTACTCCAAAAGATAGTTGACATACAGTCAGGTGCAAAACTGTTTATAAAAATATATTTAACCACGAGGAAAAGTTGGAATAAAAAACAGTAACTGGTTTGTAATTGTTTATATTAATTAATATAAATTTTCTTATTTTACATTTTTCTTTTTTTATAGCACTCTGTTTGTCCCGTGAATTCAACCGACCAATTAGCCTTAACCTTATGTATATAATGACCATAACCCGCTTATTACAAAAAAGGCAAGTGAATTGCACCTTACTTAAACATAGATAAACAATACTCTACTCTCCTCACTCTCTAAACACATTGATCGCGCTATGCGTGTGTACCGATACTGGCGGCGCTAGTGATAGCGACACTGCTTTCCAGCTTGACTTTTGAACTGTCTCTTTCACACTCGTTTTAATAAATAGGTAATATATAATGAAATAAAAATATGTGGTGTGACAAGGTTTACTCCAATTACAACAGACGTAAATATCTAACACAATAAAAAAAAACTTACGTCCGCATTATTTTGGTACAGTGCTTATAAATACTGTGACTGACTGTACCTTTTCAACATCTCATGGAGTAGAATGAAACTGAAAATGAAATGTTAATTTTATAATATTTAGATGGAGTAGTTAGGTATTTGATGCTGAAAAATCACTGGAGTATTTTGAGAATAAAACCAGCTACAAGTGGAGTAAAATGCAAATTAAAAAAAAATTAAAAAATATACTAACATTTCTTTGGAGTAATTTGAGAATGAATGTATGGGATTCTTATCTTCTTGGAACAAAAGAATGGAGTACTTTGGGAATAACCCTATTAATTTATAGCATGCTACTTATAGCAATCTGTTATCAGTATAACCGATGAAAAATAGCTACGAAAATGAGAAGTCGTTTTCATAGCCAGCCAATCGAATAGTTTGGTTTGTATTCAGGTTGAACGGTAACTCCTTTGTAACTGCACGACACATTGGCGTGTCAGTCGTCATTGTCATTACTTGGGAGTCGTGATGCCTCTACATGGATGTATTTACCATTGAGATTAATAGCTAAAACAATTTAGCTTCAATATAAGATTTCAACGACCCATAACATTCTTGCAGGACAAAACCTCTATTTCTGTTTTATTATTTCTTTAAATTCAAGGATATGTGACATTCAGCAACCCGCACGGGGCCAACGTGGTGGATTATGGCCCATCTCTCTATGAGAGAAGGCCCGTGTCCCAGCAGTGGGAACGTGATGGGCTGATGATGATTATTTCTTTCATCTCTCGATCGGAGCGGTCTGTCAGTGACGGGTAAGCATATTTTTTCATCGTGTGGTATCATATTTTTTATCTTAGTTGAAAAATAAGTTGAGGGAACTGTCATGTCCGTATGATCGGATTCTGAACTGGATCAGTGCGAACTCACTGCAGAATGCGGCAGGGTGTGCCGGATGTCATACCGCAACGTGTACCCGTGACTTGGCTGACACTTCACCGCATTTGCATAGCTAAAGCGGTTTGACTTGTTACAAACTAAATCTGTTATTATAAAACCAGATTATGGTTTAATTTCAAGCTTTATACATTTTATGGTTTAAAGACGAGGATTGGATTTGGCAGATGGATAGTACATAAGGCGAAGAGGAATATCTATTGGCTGTTAGAACAAAGAGGCGAAGATTAGGAAGGCAGACCAAGCAAATAGGTGAGTGGCCAACCCTGGTGTAGGAATTTTTAGACTGCCCGAAGGCATCCGACATGGCCTATCAACTGTTGTCCAAAGACAAAAACCGGACTGATCCTGATACATCATCATAGCGAGATGTAGAAATGGGATTCCACCATAATACCTCTTCTATATAAATTTTCTATAGGTATATAAATAAATAATAAATAACGCCCAACGATCACATCACACACACCACTAACTAGGATTTCCTGTATCTAGGGAACCAGGAACTATGAGGACCATGGTCCCAAAACACCCAGACACGAAACAAATGCTTGCGCTTTTTTTTCTTTGCACAAACATTTGTCCCGTCGCGGGAATCGAACCCGCATCCTCAGTGGTGTATCATATTTGAGGCAACCTGCCCACCACTACACCACAGAGGCTGTCGTATATAAAAGTCACCGAGCAGTATCATCAGATTCTCTCATCCAGCTGATGCCTAAAAACTTCCGACGCAACGACACAACATAATCCATACAAAAAGGATATTGTGTAATAGATACTAAGCCCTATTCAGTATTGCACAATCAAATTCAATTTCGTATTGTACGGATACAGCTCGTTCAATTAAGCGGGGCGCTCGTCACGTGCATCACAGCGCGTGCGCGATTCAAAGATCACAATAAATTCGCGCAAACGAGATGCGCTTACGTCAGACGGCCTATGCATTAACCAATGTAAGCATACTACGACGAAAATGTTACACTTCAAAACTGAAACGCAATGAAAATATGTACTGTAATCCCGCTGAATAATAAATATGGTAATGAGTTTAATATTGTATATAAGAATAGGTAAATAATGTATTAATTAAGTAAATAATAAATAATGTTAAATAAAGAAAGCCCTAGCAACAATACTCCTGATACAATGTGATAAAATAATGTGTATTAGGAATTCTTCTAATATAATTTATGATGAATTTCCGCAACGTCACGCCTGATTCCATTGCATTGCATGTTAAACTTCCCCAATCGGTCACATTTTCGTAGATAATCGTATTGCTTTTGAGAAAAATCAATAACTTAAAATTGATTAGTAGAATTATAATCATGTATTTTAGGAACAGCGTGACTGATGCAGAAAATTTGTTAACGAATATCCTTGATCAGATTTGAAGCAAAGCGCTCTATGTCTTGTTAAAAAGAGTTAGTTATATGTATTGATGAGCATGTGTTTTGTATGACTTCAAGTTGGTGAAGGTTCCATAATGGACTCTTATGTTTTGATTTGGTTTGCGTATAATAAATATATTTGAACAATTCCTTGCTTTGTTTAAAAAGTCCTACATATTGGTTATATCTGGCGTACTTAACCGACAGGAACTTCTGCAGTAGGTTTGTTTCACATGCATTATCCTGTTTTACTGACGAAACACATGGTCTCCACAACGTCAGTTCTAACCAGACACGTCGCACACACAAATTGTTGCTCCAATTCGGATGGATTTCGCAAACTAATGGTACCGCGGCCGTGGTTCTGCCGGGAGGGTCGTGGAGGTCACCGCTATAATTAAAATACGAAATTGCTATGCTATGCCCTGTTTTAACAATGGCTCCAGTCTGTGAAGACTGAAGTTTAGTTTGACTTGAATGCGAAATCTACATTATTATTTTTACATCTCACCGGCTTGTTAATTTTAAACATGTTTAAAAGCTGTCAAAACTTATAACTATGTTTGGCACAGTTCAAAACGTAGGCGATTTCTTTATCTACTTCCAAAAAGGAGAGATACTTGTTAAACATTTGGAATAAATATTCCACCAAGTAATAGTGCGAAAGAAAGCTTTCTCTCCAGGCTAAGATAATAGATCTAGTCTTTAGCTAAAGATTAGATCTAAGTAAATATTCTCTAGATTCTAGAGGCAGACCCAAAAAACGATGTAAAAATGTAGAAGTACAATGCATGTTATCCGAAGACGATGTCGGATATAGCGAAGTAGAAGTACAGAAATATTCGGAAGGCCATCACTATGTAGAATGCACATCCAGGAAAAGAGAAATGATGTGAAGATGAACACAAAACCACATTATTTGACTACGAGGTGATGTAACCTTTGGGATTTTCCATTACTTCACAGGACTTTTAAGAGTCAATATGAGTCAGTGAAATGTCGCTTATTGTCGGGTCCAAAGATGACAGACAGCGCAACTAATCGGATGTGATCTAATCGTCACACCCTCTACAGACTACGGCTTAGTTTTGTCATCTTTCGAAGAATCATGAAGATGACGGTTTAACTTAGTTTTGACTAGAGTTTTAAGAGTTTAAGTTCATATAATTATAAAGAAGCCAAGGCTTTTTATCCTACTGATCTCCAAAACTAAAGTGTATGAAAATTGAATCTCGTGCTTTAAACCATTTTTATTTTATCTAACCTATTGACGATACGCGCAGGTCGTTCGCCTGATGGTAAGCAATACGCCTGCCCATAAGAGTTGCAGCTACACCCAGACCTTAAACAAATGCTCATTAATTTTATTTTTAGAGCACAACTTTTCTTTCTCATGGGAATATATTAATATATCGAGCGGAAGCAAAGCGAAAGGCGCTTAAAGCTGGACAGTTACTATTTGACACATAGCCCGGTAGCCCTGACGTGGCCCTACTCCACATTTCGCAACACCTAGCCCTGACTCAGTGACAGACAAGCATGCGCCTGCGCAGCCGGTAGTACCAGTTTATTTCTTACTCATTTTGATAATATTTTAAGAGAGCTATTAACTCCATTTGACGCTATTTAATGAATAAATGGTTATTAATTAAAATATTTAACAGGTTCTCTATCTCAACCTGGATTTTGATTGAACATAAATTGTCGTTGATGGATTGATCGACACACTTTTCTACGCCACCGAAAATAGAAAACTAGTAATAAACATATCTTAAGTTATGTGGCTAGGAATAAATGATCGACGCAAGTTGCGAATTATCAATACAATGCTGCAGGTGATTTCTCATTGTAATATAAACATCAGAAGTGGTCGCACGACAAGCATTTGAATACAATGACCGCTAAATATGTTGTATACGAAGTTATTAATAATATATATATATATATATATATATATATATATACCTGTTTCCATACTCTTCCAATGATTACTTTTAGCTTGCAGTTAATTCTAACAATGGAAGAAGAATTTAGAACGGAGTGAGTTCTCTATCAGGAGCTTTTAAATGTTTACTCAAGAAAATTGGGAGTTTATAGAAAATAAATTGAAAGACTGGTGTCAAGGTAGACTAGTAAGATTCCCAATCGTATTCCTAAATAAATTACGAGAATATCAGAAGTGGTAAAATTTGTAGTTTCCAAATTCCTTTCCTTTCAAAATTATTTTCCTAAATATCCTTTACTAAGGTAATTAAGTACTGTCTTGTTCAAAGTTCAATACTTCTTTATTAAATTTTGGCATCACAGACGCACTTATGAACGTCAATTATTACAATGACTCCACCACCGTATTAGAAAAAGAACCACTACTCAGAAGATACGGCAAGAAACTGAGGGGCATTTTTTTAGAACTTTTGTTACAATATTTTATGTTTGTTTTTGACAATATTATGTTTTGTGTACAAGTCAGTCTTGTCAATTAAAATGCAAGTTTACAAACTCAAGATAGAAATCTCTAGTACCTTAAACAGTTCAGTAGCCGATACATAACGATCATTAGTCGGTTAAATATCAGTAAAAAGTTATCGATATTGATCTGACTATTAGTCCACTAATCGAGCCATATGTAGTAGAGTATACGGAGTAATCGGTATGGGACACCTTTTTGTTATGCTACTGCAAAAGCACCGTATCAGCAGCAATTTATTCATTCTATGAATTATTTTATTTTATTATTGAATTTGAAATTGAATTATTTTATTATTGTTGAATTTATAGACAATCAAAATTCAAAATTCAAAAATTCTTTATTGATTTAAGTTACATAAATATGGTACAATATAAATGGAAACTCTGCCTGGTGCTTTAGCGTTAGCAGTGTTGCATCAGGCAGTGTCTTCCCCAAATTTAAAACAATCAACATTAAAACTTTGATTACGTTAAAATATAGAAAAAGAAATACTTATTACATGTAACATAGATTGTTATGAGTAAATAAATATGAATATCTTACTATGGAATGTGTAAGGACTATATTTATTTAACATCGGACCATCGACATCGATGTATTGCGAAATACAGTTTTTTAACTACAGTTTGTTAGACAGAGGTCCATTCAAATTGTAAAAACTAACCGTAGTAAAATTTTCTTTAAATCATAGTAATGTTAAATATAGCATTAGTAACTGTAAAATAGCACTTAAGATTTGTATGGTAAATAAACTATTATCTTATCGATATGTATGTATGTGTATGCATACCACAAGGATCTACGAACAACTGAACTTTTATAGGCAGGGTAGGCGTTTGAAGGTTTGTAGAGTATAATGTTTTTTTTTTAATTATAGTATTTATTACCTTACTAATAATATAAATGTGAAACTGTTCTTACGCGGACAGAAGCGGATGTCGGTTAGTAATAGAAAATTTTAATAATGGGAATTAAACTTTTGAATGGTTAAAAGTTAATTACCATTATTTCTTATCCAATATTATTCTTGTTTGGGGTTAATAATATTTCAGCCAGTATAATTTTAAAAATACCTGTACATTTTAATGGTAACTGACATCCCAGCCGTACCCAGATATTCGTTTTTAGATCGTATATAAAAAATGTCTGAATATTTCATTGTTGTTGTTCAACAGACCACCGCTAGGTTTTACCCCCTTCGCTTTAAATACCGGACTTATTAAATCTAGTGATAAATGGCTTCAGATCCACAGCATTAAGTTCATAAATTACATATTTATCGTATACATATTAGTCTATGTTTATCGTCGTCCACTGCTACTGTGGATTAGTGTCACAGATTATATCAGGTCACCGACTCTAGCACAAATTGTGACTCTAGAGTCTAGACTAGACGATATGTTATATATATATGTATGTATTTTATATGTTATCGCAACAGTTTACCCAACCACATTTAAACTCTTTTTAACAGTATTTGGTAAACGAACAGCAGCTGATGGAATGTGTTTATTGGCCATAGACATTTAGTTTTTTTCCTTATTATCGAATGCCAAACAAAAGGTAAGAAACAAAGTTTTTTGGAAAGATAACATGCGCCCACCGTTCTGCTGGGACTTGAACCAGCATCACAATATTCCCTAGGCGCGGGAAGGATTCAAAAATTGAGCTACAATAGTCTGTGGACACCAAGTGGAGTGGCGAATTTTTTCTGCCGTGATTTTGTAAGGGTGACGTGATTTTTCAATTTTAGCAATTCCAATCTTGTACAAGGTTGTAGATTTTGTTAAGACGAAATCCTCGGCTATTAGACGCGCTAAAATTTGTTGAATAGGCATTAAAATATCCGCGTTGAGAACAAAATATACATGATTTTCATATGCTTTCTGATGTAACATTACCCATATAATAGTATCTGATACAATTTATGTAGCATGTAATCTCAAGATCCACAAGAAAGTGACCTTACTACATTTCAATATACAATAATGTTTGTTTACAAAAACTGCAGGTACCCTCGGCGATGTCATTGTTCTAGGCAGGCTAGCAGGTGGTCCGCTTTCACAATAGCCGGCGCTCGCGCCCGCGCCCGCGCAGCAAATGCCATTAATCTCAACCGCATTATTAATGTATCTCATTCTGTATGGTTGATCCAGTAAAGTATGTTCTTACAAAATAACTAACGACTGATGTTTTTCAAACTTGCTGCCTTGTTTTTGGCTAGATATTTGCAAGAACGAAGTAATTTTTATGTCGTCGTAGTAACTAGTAAGTTTCAGCTTTCCTATCACCACAGAATACCTAGTAGTACCACATACTATCACCATGTACACGTAGTTGTCCATATATGTATAGTATTCAGTACATTCAATGCACGGAAAAAGTTATTTATGCCTTAAATGCCCAGCTATTTGTTGTCTATTATCCAACCATGACCAAAATTGACCTTTTCAGGAAAGAGAGAGCTGATTACGAATAAACAAAAAAATACTGCGCATTTTCGTAAAAAGTTACGAAGCACTTCAGCAATGCATGTGTGGCATATTTCCTACTGGTCTTCAAATGTATATTGCCGATAGGATCGGACAAACGGTGGTTGGAATAGACGCCGTGCTAGGCTGTGGAATTCGTGATATGTCGATAGTATTGCGGATAAGCGTTGGAATTACAAGTCGTTGAGCTTTCTGTTTTAAATTCCGTAACATTTTTGGTGGTACATAATCTTTACGCATAACAGGATAAACTGGAGAGGAATCAATTGTCGACTATGACATTCATGTTGAATTCATTATAATAGTCGTTATAATATGTAATAATGTGTACCTAGTTTATGTATGTATGTTTTTATGTAGGCATTTAGAATGTTGCTATTGTATTGTAGTTTATTTTATTGACATTTTATGTTGTTATTATTATTGTAGACCTTACATCCCCGTCTTTAACATTTTGATTATTCCTCTCCATCCAAAGGTTGCCTGGAAGAGATCGCTTTGAGCGATAAGGTCGCCCATTGTAACACTTCTTTAATTGTTTTTATTTAATGTCTATAATTTAATATTTGCAATTAAGCGTTCATCTATCTATCATTCATGATAAAACGAACATAGCAAGTTCTTTCCTCGATGTTTTCTCTTGCAAGTACCTGTCAGAAATATTGCTTGTTGTATTAAAAATAAAACTGAGAAAACAAAAAGTAAAAGCATAAAATGTTTTTCTCCGGTTAGTGCTAAGGTGGTTGTAGCAGACAAGAAGTTCAACTACATAATAACATTCAACCTCCAGCGGATATCGAGGATGAAATCTCGTCAAAACTATTCAGCAGTATACGAGCTGGTAATGATGATGATAATTACACATGACATCACAGCTCTCATGTCCTGCTGTTTAAATACAAACCAAAATCATTTACAATTAAGGTTATGATCATTTCATTCTATCACCGCGAAAGATCGATCAAAAGCGCCATCGAACAAATAAACGACTAACAAAATAAATGCGCTTGACCATCTTTCACTACATGTCTGATTTAAAAATGTTCTAGCTATCAATTAGACTATTGAGATGCTCATCGGCTGTCGAACTGGTTGCCTTGTTGCGTAGACGCGGTCAAGCAATGGTTATACAACTTGTTATTCCTGATCCCATTGTGCTGGTGCAACTATTACTGAGTGAAGAACCGGCTGAACACATCTGGCTCATCCTTTCGCTCCTTCCAAGAATTCTATATTGTTTGATAACAATTCCTAATAGACCAGACTAGTTATTTGCAAATGCAATAGAAACGTATTGAGTAATGCCATAGAAATTGCTTTAACCTAATAGTATTTTATTGTAATCTTGATATCCAATTTAAACAACAGTTTAGCAAGTTTGCGCTTGCACTTACTTTAATCCAATTTGCAAGGAAACCTATAGGCATTTTACTTCAATCGAGAAGGCGTCGCAGTGTGGAGAATCAGTAACTCAAATCGGATGTAGCCCGACGTTTAGCAATAACTAAATAAAAGTTATCTATTGCTAACTTATCGAATGTTTATTAAATGGAAATACTCCATTAAGAATGACCAGTAACATATAACGAGCCTGCTAAGGCTATGCTTAGTTGCAACACTAATCTATCATTATACGCTCAGCCTCAGAATAATTTTCCTGTTGGCATTGGCTGTGCATATCTTAGCATGGCAGAGACTGTAAGAGCATGTTTCTTGGAAGGTCGAGGAGTTCCATCGTTGTTTTAGAAATAATAAATATCTTCTAAGACGATGTTTCCTAAATCTGGCCAGTAACATGAAACTGGTGGTAGGTTTCTCGTATGCGAGAGGCCGTCTGGGTGGGTACCACCGCATTGCCAGTTATTCAGCCACTAAGCAGTAGTACGTGAGCATTACTGTTCCGGTTTGAAGGGCAATTGTAGCAAGCGAAATTACTGGGCATTATGAGACTCAACAGCTAATTGTCTCAGGGTGACGAGCGCAGTGCAGCGCCGCGCAGGATTTTGCAAAACAAAGTTCTGGGTGGTGCTGGTATTGTTATGGGCAGGCGTATTGCTTACCATCAGGCAAACGACCAGCTCGCCTCGTCATTCAATAACATAAAAAACATGTCAATTTTAGAAGACATGTCAAATTTAAACAACTATCATTTTTAAACAGAAAGACTTCTAAAATGTTCAAAAAGTGATCACAGTAATTTCGTTTCCGTGACGGCGTTTCCCAAGTATTCTTCGTTCGTCAAATAAAGGAAAACCCTTAGTGTATACCTACAATACGACGTCTAGAAGTCGTCTAGTCTATATTTCTTAATATTTACGAGACAAACTAATTTAAACAAACCTTAGCTGGTGAATAACTTAATGCAACTCTTGTGAACACTGCAATGTTGAAATTAAGCGCACGGATTGTAGAATTGTCAATCCACTTAGGGCTTGCATCGCTCTGGTACACCGGGACATATCCCGGTCTAGACAAATCATCCCCGGTATCCCGTTCAATGTCATTCGTCTCGATTTTCACAGGTCTTTTAATGTAGTCGTCCCGGTGAGTGTTATGATTTCTATGGCAGCCCTATGCTAGCAGTAAACAGTGCCACAAGTCTACAACTATCATTACCCAAGCATTACTGTGAGAATATGTAACGGACAGGTATGCGATCTCTGGGCACATTGTTAAGGGACTGCAATGTTACGTAACTATTACGAAAGTAAGGTTTATTACGTTACTCGCTCATAATATAACGCTCAATGGATGTCATAAGGGTTTCTTTTTTAAGTTATTCATGTGGTCAAGTAGGAGTTTGGTCATGCGTAACATAAAGCAACATTTTGTTGTGATTACGTCTAAGGTAGTGTGCGCTTTGTGATTCGTGGTTTCGTCGATACAAAGGAAATAAGATATAAGAGAAATTCCACAATATTCATCAGTCTATGCCGTTTTCGTAATATTTATAATAGATTTACCACTAAACTGCACATAGCACTATTTGAATTTTACAACAAAGTGGTCCTGTCGGGCCAGCACCGTCGTCACCGCCGTCGGCCCACTTAGAAAGACATGCTCTTGCGCAGATAAATACGTTGTTTGCAAGTTCCATTCGCGGAGACAGTAATGATTTGCCCGAGTGCTCTAGTTTCAATTGAAATATAGGTAAGAATAGGTTGTATGTAGTACATACAGGCAATCGATGTTTGCAAAGATAAATGAAGCTGTAACTTTGGTACCTTATAAGTATAAAAACATAAATGTAGCCTGAGGATCCTGATAGAAAGTGGCCACCGTAGTTTATGAAGATCTGGAAAACCAGTGAGTACCGTGAATTTGTCCACCCCTTAAGAGACTGGCCTTCTGCATTAGCTTTCTATAACAATTTAGGAAATATCGCCCAAAAAATTTAAAGCTGTTTTTTAGGATTGTGAAGTGACGATTAATGTGACGAGCGCAGTGCAGTAGCATATGTATGCAGCCGCTGACGATTTTTCATAACAATGACTCTTTCAAAAAACATTTGAATGGACAGATATCATCTATTAAGCATAGACGGTGGTGGGGTAAATTGTAATTTTGTTCGTGTCTAAATTAATTCATGTGCTTTTGTTTCGGAAGCGATCTAAATATGTTAATTGTTTCAAATAAGCCAAGACATTTTGTTTTGAATTTCGCATGCATTTTAAGAGTAGACACTGAACAATTCAAACAACAATCTCTATGAAGCAGTGACGTATTAAACACCAGATTTTATGTCGCCATTATATTAGTTTATTGGTGGCACAATCACCGTCAGCGTCGGCGTCGTGATACTGCGAAGGGCAAAGGGCCACGACCAAAATTTACGTCAACTACACGCACCTGGGTAAAACCAACGCCCTTACAAATTGTGATCTTAGAGCGCTGACTTAATGAACTTGTAAATTCATATTGCATGTGTCATATCATGCGAGAAGTTGTTCAACAGCGAATTTGCAAATTATCATCAACATCATCATCGGCCAATTATGTTCCCAATGCTGGGTCACGGGCTTTCTCTCATAGAGAGTATGGGCCATAATCCACCACGCTGGCCCAGTGCGGGTTAGTGAATGTCACATGTCCTTGAATGTTTTGATAAATTCATGGATATGCCGGTTTCCTTACGATGTTTTCCTTTACCGTTTTAGAGCTAGTGTTAAATCCGCACATAACTTGAGAAAGTCAGTGGTGCGGGGCCAGCGGGATTCGAACTCAGGTGCGTCGGATCGAAAGTCGCACGTTCTCCCGCTGAGCCGCACTCGCTCTAATTTGCAAATAATCGTCAGTTTTACATCGATTACCGAATCTATACAAATATTAAACAACTGAAAACAACAATTATTCAACTCGGCAAATGCCATTTCCATTATAAGCACCCAAAACATGACCACGCGTCTAGAATTACCCATAAAATTGTTAGGCAATAAACGTTCTACAAAAAACCAACACAACAGTACGTCACCTGCAATGCAAACACGAACCATTAGCACCTGGACATATCCGCGGTGCTTTGCATTCGATGGTCGTGCTCGATTAACGTAAACATTACGGAGAAAAACCCACTCGGTTCCCGGGTGTGTGACATGAAGATATGAGCAATGCGCTTTAGTAAAGAAACCTTTGATTATTTACATAATTAAGTATATAAGCGAATTTTGAACTAAAGTGCCAGCTGTACCTACCTAAACGTACATTCCTGCTACCAATAGCCAACGTTACAAAATACCTGTCTATAAAACATTTTTAGCCACGGATTCAGCTCGCTCTCTACATTATCACATCAACGGTATTGCAGAATTCTCATAAGTGGAAGCGAGAGTGATTGCTAGAGAACCCTATAAGACTAGTGCGCCAAGAGGACGCCGAACTAATTATGACGTAGCCAGCAGAACGAACTCATTCGGATCGTCACGTTCGTCCATCGTAAATGGTTGTTACGCATCGTCTCCCACAAAACCACAACGGGACGAAGATAACGTCATCTTTGTAGCAAAATAGGACATGAGCTCTAAGGTTCTCCGAATGAGCAATACGGTACTACGCGTGACAGGTGGGCTACGTTGACGCAGCGGCGCCGCCGATGTCGTGTGGGCGACGCACGTGGTACGCATCGCCACGGCCTCATCAGGCGAATGGATCGGTGGCGTAGGCGTGACGTAGGAACGAAGATACGTTAACCTTTATGCTTAAACCGCGAAGGCAGAACATTTGTCAGATAAGAGATAAGGATATATAGCAACAGTAGTTAGATTCTCTCTCTGATCGATTCAAATCGACTCAATAGACGACAGCGGGCAAAGTGAAAACGGTCGGTAGTAATCGTGTCTACCTAAATTCTATCTAGTGCTGTCTCGTACATACGCGAAATCTATTACATGTGAACTGTCCTTACTGTTAAAGCTTAGTTTACATCTGGAAGTAGGAGCGCCATCTGATAAGGCTACGGATGGGCGGATGGCACCCATTGAAGCACTGTAGCTCGGATGTGGGAGGCAGCTGTTTCTGTCAATGCTACTTTGTAAACAAGAAGCTATTCAAAAAACAACATAGTTCGTTTGTAAGGCCATGGGTTAATTGACATTATGCATAAAACTGAAAGCAAGAGGTGTGTACAATCTCACATATGCTTACGTGATGTACACTCGAGAGCAATGAATCCGGGTCACTTAAAGAATCCTAAAAATCTCGGAAACTAAAAATGCTAGGTTAATGCAATAAATTGTATTTAATAGACAATGTAATACTCCTTAAATGAAGGTATTAAAACTTCTTAGTTATTGTAAAGTTATATCATAAAAACATCAAATTTGAAAAAGGGCCACTTTCGAAGATGGAACTACGAAATTACAGCATTTGGTTTTGCTTTTGTTTGTAATCTGTCATTTATGTGGGTACATAAACCATGTTGATAGTGCTCTATATTCATTATTCAAGCTGAAATTATGTCGCTTACGCCTGAAGAATGCACCAGAATACTTACAATGCTGGAAACCGGCCGGAGTCAGCGCGATACAGCCAGGACTGTCGGTGTGTCGCTGTCAACAGTACAAAGAGTTCTCCGACGTTACGAAGAAACTGGTTCTAACCTACGCAGACCAGGAACGGGCAGAACCAGGTGTACCACAGCACGAGAAGACCGATACTTGGTGAACACCATGCTTCGAAATCGCTTTCTCACAGGAACTGAACTCACCAATCAGTTTCGACGCCTCGGAGGAAGTAACCCAAGTGCATGGACAGTAAGACGTCGGCTTGCTGAATCTAACTTAAAACCCCTTAGACCTGCAAACGGCCCTAAACTGGAGCGTGGGCATCGTATTTCGAGACTAAGATATGCCCAGAGCCACGTAAATTGGAGTATTGAAGATTGGTCAAAAGTTATGTTCTCCGATGAATCAAAATTTATGCTCTACAAGCACGATGGAAGACACAGAGTGTATCGAAGACCAGGGGAAAGATTCAAGCAAGCATGCATCGAAGAAAAAGTAGCCTACGGTGGTGGGTCTGTACTTGTGTGGGCCGGAATTTCTTCTGAAAGTCGCACAGAGCTGGTGATCATAGAAAACGGCTCTTTAACTAGCGTAAGATATGTGGAAGAAATCCTCAATGATCACGTTGGTCCATTTATGGTCAATTTAGGTGAGGATGCTATATTTATGCATGACAATGCCCGACCTCATACAGGTAGGATTGTGAATGACTACCTTCAAGAGATGAACATTACTCGTATGGAGTGGCCAGCGCGCAGCCCGGATATCAACCCGATCGAGCATGCTTGGGACGAGCTAGGCAGATGCGTAAAACAACGAAACCCTCCCCCAATCACGCTTCGTGAGCTCAAAATTGCTCTCACAGAGGAATGGGAGAATATTCCCCAAAATCGTATAAGGAACTTGGTGTACAGCATGCCAAACCGCGTAAACGCAGTAATGGAAGCACGAGGAGGCAATACGAAGTATTAAAATTCAAGAAAATCGTAATAAAGTTCAAAAATTTCATGTTTCCTATTTTTGTTTTAAGGAGAGATCAGCAGTTTTTTTCTTTATGTAATTTTGTGTTAATAAAATGTATGGTGACTCATATTTTTTTTTACTTTCATTTAAGGAGTATTACATTGTCTATTAAATACAATTTATTGCATTAACCTATCATTTTTAGTTTCCGAGATTTTTAACATTCTTTAAGTGACCCGGATTCATTGCTCTCGAGTGTAGTAACTGTTACGCCGGTTATGACGGCATAAGTAAAAATAGCTATTATGTGCAAAAAAATGACATCATGCTAAAGCTCATAAGTGATGTCCAATCAAACGTCACAGCATACGAAGATGATGACAAGCCAAAGACAGGCAAAGTAAATATTGAAGTAGCAAGCACACATCTGAGTCACTGTTGAACTTTGCAAAAATATTCTTGCGTTGACCACACTCATGACTAATTTTAGATCCTTAGTAGTAAGAATACAATGGAAATATAACCAAAGTCACAAGATTTAAACACAAAAGGGCCAGCGACCCGGACGCCACACTGCATGAAAGGAATTCATTTGTCCCGGATGTTTAAATAGTAATTTATTTCGTCGTAATGCGAGATACAAAAAATTGCCTGAGAAAAACCGAGATTGATGCGTTGATTCAAAGAATTAAAAC
Source organism: Petrophora chlorosata (assembly GCA_951640565.1). Classification (NCBI taxonomy): domain Eukaryota; kingdom Metazoa; phylum Arthropoda; class Insecta; order Lepidoptera; family Geometridae; genus Petrophora; species Petrophora chlorosata. The sequence goes on along the minus strand of OX621203.1, from coordinate 6,496,231 downwards.
AAGTACTAGTAATAAGAAACACAATCAATTATACATGATCATCAACATCACACATGACCATGTAAGTTCTAATTGCATTTACATTTTAATCGATTTGCAGAAGATTTAATTATATCAATCTTAACGTACCAAATAAGGGGTTTTTTAATATTTCATTTGATGACTTCTAGTCAATGATCAACAAACGGTACACCGAAAGGATATATTTATGACGAATGCGATGCCCATAAATAGAGCTGCACATGTTTTAGAATCATTAAGCGGATGATAATAATTGATATTCTCAAGGACGCGAGATCCATCAACATAGATAATTACATTTCAATCTATGTTTCGAAGGAATCAAGATTCAATGTTGTACATCAAACGGATCTACGGCATATGATTAAATTGTCACAACCCGGAATTGTAAGTGCACTGCATCAATGTTAAATGGTTAGGAAACATAATAAGGAGTTAGCGAGGAGGAAACGAAAAATAATTAAAAGTTATTAATTAAAAAATATGTTAGTTTGGAAGTTATTTAATGATATGTGACGATAATGACGATAATAAATTAAACAATAAACGACGTAACAGCACATGAGTAGGAAAACGCTGTTTCTTCTTTTCGTTCTACTTACATTTTTTGATCTCAAGCAGAATTAATTCAAAGTAGTCGATTTCGGTTTAGAATTTCTTATTGTGTTTCTCAATAATTATGCTTTTAGCAAAATTTCTCACTCGGTGTGGTTGGTAATATAAGATGAAAAAATGCTAGGAAAGGTTCCTTCCACGAACCTCAATTCTTGGTAAACACTAATCATAGGATATGCAAGTCTGTGGGAAAGAATAAATCTAACATTGACAAGGACATGTTATTGTATGAAATTGAAAATGGTTTTTCCAACGATGCAATAGTTAATTTGCATAAGTATGATATACAATGTTTTGCATTAATGAATATGAAAAGATGGGGAAATACTGGGTCATTTAGAAAAATATCTTTGAATTTTATGCACAAATGGCAATATAAATAGAAATAGTAAGAAGGAAAGAACTTCAGGCTTTTTGCTTTGAAGGAAATTGACATGCTTCTGCATTTCAATTGATTTTACTTACTAACAGCGCAGCGATGAGGCGATAGATCTCTCCCATCTAGAAACCTGGTCAAGTTTAAAATTCTTGTCAGCCAACCCCTAACGTTCAACAATAAGATCTCTAGAGAAGAGAAGAGAGCCCTTTTATTGTTTTCAACAATAACAGGGCTTCGTCAAGAGTTGGCAATGAATCACGTTACACTTCCTTATTTAGAGATGTTGGTCCCGCCCACTTCATGCACGCGTTACACCAATTTGTCAATTCGCTATGCATATTCATACGTTACTCATGGACCATCTTCGTGACAAACACGATTATTGAACAAATAGCATTGGAGATATACTTGAAGTTTGAAATATTGATTTTGCACTTAAACTATGAATAGAAGGCCTGAGTGAAGCTTTAGAAAAAGGCAAACACTTATCAAAAAAGTATTTATCACGTGTTTAATTTATGTTTCTGTCCACCTTCAACGTGTACGCTGTAGTATTTGCAGCATCTTTTTAGGAATCTTTTTATGCAGGTCATTTTAATTTATTAGTACTAAAAAGTTGTGGTCCAGACAGGTGTTTCTTTAGATATACTGATGATGTTTTTGTCTAAACTAAGAGATACATAAATAAGATAACCTATAGACCTGATGACTTAGATACGAACTTGAAGTATGGGTAGCTTCAACATCACGCAAGTCTTATAAGTATAGCTATGTATAACTGTTTTACTTTATACAGTTTTGCTCGTGACTCCCGTTTGACTGAACCGATGTTTAGATGTACATTTGGCGGTCATCGTGCTGGTCTGATCGTGGCATACATAATCAATAGACGTATTTACCTGGTGACAAGCTGTGTGTCGATGAACCTTTGAAGGCAGGCGCTAATCGTGCATGTACTTTAAATAATGCTGACTTGAACTGCGGGGATTTCTAAACATCATCACGACTTGAAGGTGAATCGCTTGCTACTACGCATTGCTACGTGATGAAGAGCAAAATAAAACTCATACATTAGACATTAATCAAACGCATAAGACAAACGAGTTTGTCAGTAGTATAAGAAAGCTCTTAGTGGAAGATATTCCGCTAGATTGAAATTCTATAAATGACGCTTGAAATGCTAAGCCAAATAATTAATAAAGCCATATAACTAATTATGTACAACAATAACACTCACGTTCTAGAATCAACATGTAATTACAACATAACAATAAATTAAACTCTTAACCTTGTCACTAGTGTACCCAGTGTTTATAATTAAAATCACCATCAAGTCTATCCAACTTGAAAAACCGCTTAGATATAAAGTTTAATTTCCAATCAACCAGTCAGATCATTGGTTTTGTTTCTTTACAGCAGTATTTAATGACATTAAATAGTAATACAAACGACAATAATTTTCAACTTGGAATTTACCTCATCACGTAATTATTTCTGATGTCTATTGAATTTTTAAAACACCCACAAACGTGTCTAGAAAACACGGTAAACGGTTGTCTGGAAGACCGCCAATTGTTACACTATAAATATGCTTTTATTGTTAGTTTTTAATTATCTGTGTGTTTCAATAAAGAGTTATTTCATTTCATTTCAAACGTGAATGTGAAAATTCAACCCTTCACACTGACTAATTGAATACACATGAAATAACTTTTTTACTCGTGGTAGGTCTCTCGTATGCGGGAGGCCGTCTGGGTGGGTACCACACCTTTGCCAGTTATTCTGCCGCCAAGCAGTAGTGCGCAAGCATTACTGTGTTCCGGTTTGAAGGGCATTGTAGCCAGCGAAATTACTGGGCATATGAGAATATCTAATGTCTCGGCAATGCAGTGCTACGCAGTGCTTTTTATGCTATTAGAAGTTCTGGTTGGCACTGGCACAATTGGCGAAAGACTTGCTCGTCTCATCACTCAGTACTATAAAAAAATCTATCTTCATACGTTAATAATATTATATTCTCTTTGCTTTACCACCTATGAGAATAGTGTTAGACAAGCTTTAACAAATTCGTAATCGGAACCGCGATCTGATTAAAATGAGCCCAAACACTAGAAGTTTACGATTATGCATGATGGTGTTCCATTGCCTACCTACCATCTCCATCATCAGATCAGTTGGCTGTCACCATAATATTGCATTGTCATCAGACTTTGACAAGTATGCAAAATTTAACTCCGTAGGATATGAGGAAGTGGTTCTGATTCAACTTGCAAGATCTGATCGAAAAAACATTAGAAGTAAATAAAAGCTTGTAAAAATTATAATAATATATTATGATTACTTAAGATTGTAACTGAATCTCTTGAATAAGCTGTTGATCATCTAATAATAAGTAAATAAATAAAAAAAAATGCAAGAAATCGCACTAACGTAACTAAATTGTAAGACACATTAAACGATTAGAATTCCTTGCGTTATTTCCAGATCCTAGTGCCAAGTGATCGATTAAGATTATCATTTAAATCAGATCATTTATTGAACAGGATATAGAGCGATGAGAATTTATAATTGATTTGGCAGATAAGCCACTCTGTCTGATCCATAAAATCTATATAGACAAATTGATTCTGAATATTTTAATAACAAAACAGTGTATGACCTGCAAAAGTAAACAGCAGTAACGATTGTGAATAGAAACATCAAAATCGAGTCAAGATTTAGTGCCAATCATCCCTAAAAAGGAGTAGAGTTAGGAGCAAGAATGATCTGAAATAGAAGATATGCAGTTTGTCAATCAAAGGAAGACCAATAATCCATCTGTACGTGTAAATGGTAATCAGAACGACGTAAAATCAGATGGATTGGAATAAAAGCATGATAAGGAAAAGCTTTTAAGGGTATGCCGAGAGCAGCAATGAACATCAGCTAGACACCTGATAATAATGCAAAGCACTGGTCCGAGTCTGACATTGATATATTTACATTAATGTTGCAAACATAAGCATACATATAATTAGGTTTAGTTTAAAAGCATGCACATATCTGATTCACCTTGTACATATAGTCATTTAGGTTTTAAGTAGGCTATGTGGAACAAATGATTGACTAGTTGTGAATTCTTTGGAAAGTTCATCAGTCAAAGTAAAGCTATTAATTTTGTGTATATGATTAAATAATCCTTGTCAACAGGATAATACTGTATTTTGTGAAATTTTAATAAACTAACAGATACTGAAGGAAGAGACCCAAATCCAAACCTCGTCTGGAAAAGATTTTATGTGTACCTAAAAGTATATTAAAGTAAGAATCATATACTCGTAATACATATAAACTTAATTTAGAAAATATAAATGACATAAAAGCAACATACAGTATCAGTTATTTTTGTTCATAAAGTATGCGTAAAGGATTATACCCATACAAGGAAAGATGCTATGCTATTTTTATAATTATCGACAGCAATTGTAATACAGTTAGACATAGGCCTTCCCCAGTGCACGTCACTGAGCCCTGTGCATCATTGAAAGAGGCTGTTTATTATTAAAAGGCGTTAATCTCAGAAGAAAAACTAAGCTCTGAATATTCAATCGCGGAAAATCTCTTGGCAAGTCAAACTGCCGGGTTTATACCTCTGGATAGTACATCCGGCTTGCGGTATACATACGACTTTATATATGTATATTACTGTTTTTACTACCTGCTTGGTATCACGCCTACATGCCGACAATGTGCTTGTAATTGCAATAATAGACGTTGAGGTCTCATAATGACCGCTTATTTACGGATATAAGTTGTCGTAATTTAAGTGTTGCTATATAATCTGGTGTGAAGTTCATTAATTACGATCAGTTTGTTCTTGAGTTAGAAGCAGCTGATGTTTATGGTGATCCACATACCTGAGTGAGTGTTACAAACACATGGGGAAGTTAAAAATGAAACCAACTGCATTGAATCATAAATGATATTTGAAATCGATAACCTCATAGGTAACAATATGCTAAACGTGGCACACAAATACAAAAGATAAGATTTGAATACCGAAAGTTTCTAAACATCTTGCAACACCTCTGTATTCCAGAGGAGCCTGCTTACAATCTTTACGGCTGTTAATAAACAAATCGATTTTAACAAATGGCTCGATTATACCGTACAACACGAGACAACTATCGATGGCGTATCGAATGGAATTCGATATAAACTTGTGCAATGGGCGGGAGAGACAAGTGGCGCGCGCTCCGGTCACGATCCCATTTGACATTGTAATGGAGTCTGGCGCAATTAAATTGAACAAGACATGATAAGAATAAGAAGCACTTTGGGAGACTGCACAAATAACACTGTTCTACTTTTCAATCTTATACGATCAAAGTAATCGAGCGATGGGGACGACCAAAAGGCTTACGAATAGTGTATTATTTTCTCTAAAACTAAATAACTCACCCCAAAGTGCGCATAAAAAGGAGTTTTTCTTTAATACATGGTTACAAACAATTTTTTTTTTTCAAATGGCAATCTTTGACCTTTACAATGACATCATTATCGTCAAAAGCACTTTTTAAAATGTGAGAAGGGTGAGTCGATTTAGTACCTAATATCTCCATTTGCGTCTGTATGTTTATTCGCTTAGGACTTCTAAACTACTTGATGTATATTGATGCGGTTTTCACCATCATTTAGATATCTAATCTTGATTTAATATAAACACAACAATATTCGCACCTACGCGAGGACGGGGCGGTTCTCTACTTATCTAGTAAGTTCATTAATGAGACGAAGACAATACAGAGAGATAGTTTTCCGTAGGAGCGCTCTTCTTATGTTTTTGTCGCGAAGATCGTCGCGTTATTTGCTACAGTAATTTGCTTTTGGATGGTCAGCATGAGTAGCCGTTCTAAACCCTGAGCACGACCGTAATGATTTTAATTGAACTAAAACGCTAATAACAAGGTAAAACGACGATATGCTTTTTTAAAGACCGTGTTTTTAAGTAGAATCATCATTGTCATACGATGCCATTTTTGTTGTTATAACTTTAACCACTATGTGTGTCTGTCTGTGGTACCGTAGCTCTTAAACCGGCGAACCGATTTGGATGCGGTTTTTTTTATCTGAAAACATATTTTCTAGCGGTGGTTTTTAAATCTTGTTTTATGAAAATCGGTTGAGCCGTTTTTTACTTTTTACAGGATTTTTGTGTCGGGTTTTTTATTTTAGTTTACTGCAATTCTTGTTAAATAAATACATTGTATTATCCAACGTGTAATTGTGCCTACATGTTTTAATGCAAAAGGCGACCTTATCCTCATTAAGTCATAGATCATTAGATCTTTATCAAATTCTTAAACGTGTGTATAACATAAGTAGTCCTATAAATATTTTGACATGAAACTCGAAACATATCGAGTTGAGCAATTTAAAAACACGTTAGTGCCCTGAAGCAGTTGTCGGCTGGCAACGATAGTATACGGTTACTGATATATTTAAATGTGTTTATTGATACATTTATATGTTAATGTGTATAAAGCTCTCAAACGATTGCTATTTAGTGCCCGATCGTGACGAAATTACAATAAAGTGAAGCGTTTATGAATTTATTTAGTTAAATCTTTCATTGTTATTCTAATATACGAGCGTGATTTAAAATGCATTATTTTAAACGGCAGCAAGATCTGTCTTTTATCCAGTCGACCGATTGAACAAAACGACAAAGATTCATGAATGAATTTATTTTAATCGAATAATTTGTTGTGATTAACTGCTTTGGTGTATTATTGAAACTATTTAAAATTCTCCGAAGATCGTTCTTGTGTCATTGACCTCTAAAAGAGTGTTTCCTTAATCCATTTAATTCCTCCTCACCAGGATTGCAATCGCGCAAAACGGGATCCAGCAATTCCGCAGGATCCCGCTGGCGCTGCGGGCAGCCACACGCAGAACCAGGGAACCCGCAAATAATTAAAGCGCCAAATCTTCCGCGTAAATATTTTGCTGGACACGCAAATTGTCGCGTAAGTAAATAAATATACTTGCATGTATTTGGTGATACTCTTTGCTAGTTCATATTGTTAATTTGGCAATGGTAAGTCACCATACGCGTTATCGCGCACTCGCGATGCCGGTGGGTTAATCGATTAAATGGCAAAGAGCCATTTAATTTTGTCTATAGTTATTCATTAATGTGTTAGTTAATATAAAGATGCAAACCACTTGTTGAAATGCGTTGCATAAAGTCTATTGTTTGTTTTAATTGTTCGCAAATTAAAACATCATGCAATTAACATATTCAATCACAGCTTGGTTTTTCGCATACATTCGCATTAATTAGTTTTTATGAAACAGGCTATGATCATTTTGTAACAATGGCTGAACATAGGCGTTGGGCTTTTCTACTATAGGTAAGTACATATACATATATCTAGCACAGACCAGCCACTTTTTTTTTATGGAACTGAATAATGAGACGAGCAAATAGTTCGCCTGATGGTAAGCGCCACTCCTGCCCATAACTATTACAGTGCCACCCAGAACTTTTAATACCACAAAAAGCACTGCGTAGCACTGCATCGTGTTCATCACCCCGAGACATCGCAAGTTTATGGTCGCGTCTGAAGTAATTGTCACATCGATGTTAAGGTGGGGCATAATTATAGCAAGTCGGGGTATTATAGCTTTCTTAGGCCATCCCGGTCAGCGTACTTCACCCCGGACCCGTCCCGGTCAGGTTGTTTTTCCCAGTCGGTCGGTGTTGTGCAAAAAGGGAAATATGTATATCCAGATTTTTTTTGTAACTTAATGACGAGACGAGCTGGTCGTTTACCTGATGGTAAGCAATACGCCAGCCCATAACAATACCAGCACCACCCAGAACTTTGTTTTGCAAAATCCTGCGCGGCGCTGAACTGCGCTCGTTACCCTGAGACAATTAGCTGTTGAGTCTCATAATGCCCAGTAATTTCGCTAGCTACAATGCCCTTCAAACCGGAACACAGTAATACTCGCGCACTACTGCTTAGCGGCTGAATAACTGGCAAAGCGATGGTACCCACCCAAACGGCCTCTCGCATACGAAAAACCTACCACCAGTAAGTTCACTGGATCTGTTTTACTGTCGCTAAGTGCCACAAAACCCTGCAGGACTTCAGCAGTAAAGTACTACACAAGAAATAGGGTTCTCAGAAACCCCAATCTATGCACGTATGCGACCGTTCCACTATGAAATATAAGACAATGTACAACTACATATTGACAATCCAACAAGTCAAATCATCGACTCGTCTAATGCGTCGCTATTACTACTTATTACATTGACGCTTACACAACAGTCAATTAAAACAATATATCATAACAGCACGCGATGTGCCCGTTACTTCCAAAACATGGTCGACTTGCTGTGGCGACATGAAGAACTCATTAGACAAAACATGTATAAACGCAATGTGAATATAGAAATATAGCTATTGTTAAGTACATTGTATCAGATCTTCTTTGGAAATGCTGCAATGTTTTATTTAATTAAGAGTTATTTTACAACGAGGCGTGCAAAGTCCGAAACAAAAGTATTGCAGTTATTCTTCTTCGTGTCGATGGTCCATATGTTTTAATTTTTAAATAATTTTAGCCTAATGCTCGGCTATTGCTACCCCAGGAGGAGTAGCTTCATACAGGTCTTGTAAGTGTTGGGACACTGAGGGCAAGACAGCAAGAGCTTCATTGTTTGCGCCGGAGCACCGCAGTCACATCGTGACCCACCGGAGTCAAACTGCAGTTATTGACTAAGCAGTAGTATCTCCTTTCTCACAGGTATTATTGTGCAGAAGCCATTTTTATGGAATTCAGTGATGTCGAACATGTTGTTTACCTGGCGGTAAGCAAAACTCCTACCCAACACCCATAACAGATGCACCACTCAGAACTTGCAAAATCTTGCGCGGCACTACACTGCGCTTGTCACCCTGAAACAATTGTCTCGTAATGCCCAGTCATTTAGCCAGCCTTTTCGTTAGCCAGGCTGGCTACAGTGCCCTTTAGCAAGTTTGTAAATTGACGTTACAGTCAACAAACACGTTGACAAGAGCCTTTCCTTTGTTTATATTACTGCCTGTTAGAGGATTTAGCATGATTGCTCAAAAGTCAGAAGGTAACCAGTTGACCGTTTATTAAGCTTTTAAACATTCGGAAAGATGAAAAATTATATTACTCGGAGAGGATTCAAAACTGCGTCTTCGGAATACCGTTCCAACGCCTTAACCACTGGGCTACCGGGTCATCTGCTCGAGCAACTAAATTTCTTCTATTCCTTTTATCTCGTCTTAAGGGGACAATTAACCTTAAAGTTTTCGCCAAGTATGCACTAATGCGAGTATTAAATGTAATGCGCATTAAATATCAAAGTTGACCAGTTAATGTTTAGTAATAAATAAAATCAACGGGCCATCGATCGTCCAACATGGAAGAACAACAAATATATAAAAATAATAATAAAATAACAACAATGTCAAAGCATACATTAAGATTAATCAAGGTCAGATTTAAACCTTCTCCGGAAAAAACCAGTTAATTTATTAAAAATGAAAACAAAAATCATAATTTTAATTTAATTGTTTAAATTCACGTTTGCATGCATTAATAAAGACATACTGCTTTCATATTCAGCATACAATAAAAGTGGGTAAAAGTGACAAATCACTAAAGCAAAGAGAGAAAAAACTTTCTTCGCACGATAATAAAAGCCGTGAAAGCCTGGTCCCAGGCAATTACAAGAAACAAACACAAATTATGTGAACAACTTAGCGGAGATTATGTTAGTAGCAATACAAACATCCGAATGGATTCACAGATGCACGTAAGAAGTCCCACAATTATTAGAAATGGCTATCTTAAATGTGGATCTGTTTAATTATTGCCACCGAATATTACCGGATATTTCCGGTAAAGCTCATTACATAAGCACGTCAAAGTTGTGTAATATTATTCGAATGGATGTCGGTCGGATTCAAGGCAAAACGTGGAACCGAACTTATGGAATGTCAATATTGAAGATGCTTGTGTGAGTGGATGTGATAACATTGATGAAATCAAGTGGTGTTAAGCAAGTATAATGACACTTGAATCCATGCAGGTGGCAGGCAAAGTACTGCTAGTACAAGCTGGAGAAATTTTTGTAACGAAGGAGACAGAGACAACCTCATAGGATGTTTTAAAAGACAAACTAGAAGCTCGAGACCACCAAAGCAGAAATGCGTTAGAATATACACTTGGAGTAGGTGTTGGCAAGGCTAATTATACACTACACAATAAACCTAAAGCGGGACTTATAAAGCGGGACGCATCTTCAAACCTTAGCTAAAATAAGTATGTTGACTAGATAGACCAAGTAATTTATGAAGACAATGACAAAAGCCACTTGAAAGTACAAGCAATAAAACAAACAGCAATTCGCGCGTTAAACAGAACTTACAAAGTATACATAATACTCATCTGAAGTGACATTCAACAAACCGAAGCAAAAACTTACACGCGCCAGTAACTTCTCGATTCTTTAATTGGTCACAGTGAGAACAGGCTTTGTTTCATCCCTATCAGGGGTTATGTAAGCAATTACAAGTAAAAAGAAGCTTGGTGACGTCTAAGCAGCATACGTCATTAATTACGTCAATTAAGAAATGTCGCAGCGTAGTTGCTATAGGAATTTATTGATTGATTATTACGGATAAGTAGTATTTATAACTTCTGAGAAAAGAATTATATGCAATTCAATAAAATTAACACTTAAAATAATAACATCAACATTCATTTTAGCCTACTGGGTGTACTTTGACTATGGGACATCTCATTCGCACTTCTTGTTTGACATTCTGTTAATTTTAATTTATACCTAATTAAAAAAATTAAAAAAATTAATAATTAAATATGAATTAGCTAAATTTAATGTCTTAAATAAAAAGATTATTATAAAAGATTTATACCTAATTGTTCATGTTATATTTCGAGATATTTTAAAAGAGCTGACAAAAGACATCCCCGCAGAGTTTCTTGGTGCTATCTTCTCTAGCGGGCGTATTTCCGAAGCACTGGTAGAGTCAGTTTTCGCATTTCTTTTCTGCACCCAGACTTCGATTTGAGTATAGGAAAGAAATGGGTGTACTTAGCTTTTTTCAGTCATGTTAACATAAGTTACAATTTTTAACATATTTTATTTGTATCATGTGTTTATGACCTTTAAAAGTGCACTTTATCTAAATGACTTTGTCTTGGTTGTTATAAAATGTCTTGCCTTTTATGCACGCAGCTTTCTGGCTTGTTTTGCGTATTACCTTCTACACCTTCGTCCGTCGGATTACAGATCTTTCCTTACTATGGTATAGGTCATTTTGTCGAGCTTGGACTCTAATATTTGTCTATATATTTTATTTATAAACAATTTTAGATGGCACATCACATGATCAGTCATCACGAAACGTTTTACTTGACGTAGTAGTACATCCTGTAGTTATAGATAATCATTTAACCTACCTCAAGTGATGACGACCGCCATTGTACAAAGACCGGTTTTTTTATAAATCGAAGGCATGTAAATGATCATAGGGCCTATCCACCCGCAGGCCTTTTGCGCATCATCGTCACAAGTACGTCAGAATCCGGTATTTATTTTATGAAGATGATTAATGTCACCTGTGGAACTTTTTTCTCGGTGTCATCGTGAAAGGAATGATAGAGATCTTGTTTTTAATATTTAATATTTGGAGGTGACACTGCAGGAGGCATTTCCGTAGGTAGGTCAATGGTGTTCTGTTGGATCAACAAGTGTAGGTATGTAACTCGTCTGCAGTAGACCCAAAAGGTGTCTTTACATAGTTGCTAAGATTGAATGATAGTTTTTTTTATGATTTACGTTTGACCACTATCTCGCCTGATGTTCAGCGAGGGTTTTGCCGTAGATCTAGAAGATACCTATTCACTCTGGCCTTGAAGATAACCAAATTATAGTTATCAGGAAACAGAGAAGACGGCAAAGAGTTCCATTCCTTAGCACTACGCACTATAGACATGAAGATCAGATGGCTCAGGACGCGATGTAGCTTAATATAGAATCTCGAACACCGTAAAATATGCCTTAGAACATGCCTGGCGCATGAAGTTAAACGCCTCTATCTTACCGCTTCGTGCACGGTGCTAATCGTACGATTAGAGACTATAACTAAACATAGTTTTAAGTATCTATGTGAGAAAATATACGTGTAATTCGGTTAATCAATTGTTTTATAAACCGCTACACAATCGGTTTGGTCATATCAAGTCTGGACGAATTAAACTATCTCTTAAGAAGATATATTATGGACTGTCACATCACTAATAACGTGTCCCAACCCTACGTCTGTCGTCCATATTGTCATAGATATAGATAAACGTCAGGACTTTTTGGCGGGAAGTGATAAGTGATACAGTTCGATTTTGTTTTATTTTCCAAACAAGTGTTATTTCGAGTGATCATGTGTAATATCGGTGGAATATTAACCATTATGTGTTCGTAAACGTGCACGAGTGTAGGCAAATAAAACAAAATAGAGAAAACATTGCTTTTTATGTTCTCATCCCAAAAAATCCATGGAAAGCTTGAATAAAGTTCCACCAGTTTATTGAAGCACTAGGAGAGGGTCCGTCTTGTTGCTGTTGACCTTCATTCTCAACAAAAGTATAATAAATGAAATATTAAACTATCAAATAAAAACTACGTAAGACATGGCGGTATGGTCCTAGAGACTTTAGCCTGCCCTAACGAGCTAACATAAAACAAAAATAGATAAACGTCACTTCTCTTAGTCGTCTCGCTCCTAATAAATCAGTTGTGTCCTAAAAGAGTATTTTTATTATATGGACCACTGCGGTTTGACGTATTTTATTCATGTGTTTTGGACATGCCTATCTCACGATGTTTTACTTTACTGTTCGCCTCTTTAATACTAGTTTCAAAGTTATATAATGTAAGCTAAGTTCTAGTACATTGTGTCACACACTTAGTTACTTCAACGTTCATGTAACTTTACTATTGTATTCAGCGGCAGCTGCTTTAACGATGATTGCCTGCGTGCAGAACTTAACAGCTCACTTAAACATTTACAGTGAGAACAAAAAGTTCATTAACATTAACTGCATGACGTTTAAGGATTGTTATAAACTAGCATAATTTGCTGCAGTTTTGCATTTGCATGTTTTCGCCGGCTTAATTGCGTGGCCGCTGCTGGTGCAAAAGCTTACTCTCAGAGGGAATAAGCTATTAATAAACAGTTGTGCTATGTATGTAGGACACGTAGGTGTTTATATAACATAAGTCACGTAGTTAAAATAATAATGTATTCTTACTGTCTTATCTGAACATTGTATTAGATTATAATTATCACGTATGTGGTATAGCATAATGCCTCCTACACTAGTAAATATCGTACAATGTCATATACGACCCTGTCATAACTAATAAATAACAAAATAACTTATAAAAAGTAAAAAACGGCAAAGAACACCGCTAGAAAACAATAGACAAAACTAACAAAGCACCGCATCCAAAACGGTTCACCCGTTTAAGAGCTACGGTGTCAGACAGACACATAATTGTAAACTTATAACGCCCCTCCTTTTTGCGGCAGGGTTTAAAAACAAAGTAAAATATTACGTGCATTATGTAGAGTCGTATATTATTAAGATTTCATCATTCAATAAGCATGTATAGTTTTGATCGATTACAATTGCTGCATTCTCTGTATCGGCAAATCGTTATGTAGTTTCCGTTCTATATTCGCAATAGCATTTCATGAATCTAAAGCAGTATGTCCATTTGGTGTCTAAACGGACATTTAGTCTTATCCAAAACGGTCTAGTAAACTTGTAGTGAAGCCTAATTTAACCAAACTTTGCGCATCAGGCCGTGTACCTATAGAAAAGCTGTAATAGGGGAATCACTTTTTCCTTCATCATCATCATCAGCCCATTACGTACCCACTACTGGGACTCGGGCCTTTTCTCGTAGAGAGAGTATAGGCCATAATTCACCACGCTAGCCCAGTGCGGGTTGGTGGATGTCACATGTCAATGAATGTTTTTTATAAATTCTTCGACATGCCGGTTTCCTCGCGATGATTTCCTTCACCGTTTTTAGAGCGAATTTTAAATCCGCACATAACTTAAGAAAGTCAGTGGTGCGGGGCCACCGGGATTCGAACTCGGGTGTGTCGGATTGAAAGTCTCACGTTCTCCCACAGAGTCACACTCGCTCACTTTTTCCTTATTCACCTTTATTCCACCAGGCCAAGACGAACATTTACTCATAACATTATGATTCTAATAGAGACACTTCTACTGCTGGAGTTTGATGTCAGATCGTTTGTTTGGTGACAATCGAGAAAAGTGTACAAGGCACACCACAGGTGTGCCTTGTACAGTACTATTAAGTATTCTGTAGCTACGTTGGTAGTTATCGCTTACAATGTTGCGCAACGATGCCATCAAATTTTCTTAAATAGTTTAGAAGACGGTGACTCGATCGTAGGTCACAGAATAAAGAAATTTCCTAATATCAATAGCATGTCTCTGATACTGCTTCATTGAAATTACACTTAGTCGGAGCAGGAAGTACATATATGCGGCTATTTGCAAATACTTCGCCAAGTGTGGATATAGCTTTAAGACAGTTCTAACACTTATCTAGAGCATAGTTTAGGAGTGAGCCAATTAAAGGCAATTAGAAAGGAGACCTGCAAACGATAATATTTATGTTGAGAAAGGCGTTTCCTTGCAGATATGAACATGATTGTGTTAGAAATCTGACAGGAGCCATGCAACTTAGGAATTAGGTATCAATGTCGTTGTTTTAATTGCTATAGTTTTTTTTTTTGGGTAGGGGAGGCCTTTGCCCTGCAGTGGGACAAACCAGGCTAATAATAAAATAATAATAATGGTTTCATAGTCATTATGATCCCCATTTTATTACAATCTAGCCAATTGTTTAGGATAATAAGTAATTTACATTTAACTTAAACTGATAGATAAACTAATATAAGCATGTGTCCAGTAGTTATTGTCTATATTAAGGTGAAGACACTTTGTTCTTGTGTTCTGTATGGGGAGCACTCGTACTACATTACACTAATTCACTATCAATGGACACTACACTAACTCAAACGGTTTTGTTCTTTAAGTCTTCTTACTATATCCGTGTGGTCGAGGAGCTGGATTGCCTCGACGTTCACATGATGACGAATCCTATGTTCGTGAGCTTCGGCATATTTTTTAAAAACTTTACCGACAAACTCTACTTTAAGATCCTGATGGAGATCGTCGTTTTTAATGTACCATAATTGCTATAGATAGAGGTACATTCATTGCAATTGTCGACGAAGAAATGAGGAAGCCGGCAGTACAGCTTCCAAGTTGATAAAGGTAATGGACAAATTACAACGCGATGTATATAATAATATATGTTCAACGGCAAAATGGAGCAATTTCCTAGGAAAGGCAACTGACTAAGACAGGACGAGAAATGTAGATCGACGATACTCAGCCCGTTCAAGGAAACAAATTATAATTAAAATATAGTTTCCATCTTTGGAAGTATTGTAGAGAAGTCAGATCATAACGGATCACTAATAACTAACACGGATATATTTAACAAAAAACGTGACTAAAATACGAAAATTTGCTTGATTGAGTAAAGGATATTGGCAACTTAATCAAGAGTCGTTAATTTCCAAAAATACCTTATAAAATATTCAAAAAATAATTTATCAGGCGTGGCAATGAACATCCTTCACTAGGATTCCACAAGCAATGACTAACAATATGTTTAATTATTTATTGGTCGTAGTATATGATTAAGCGGTTTCTATATTAGTAGATACTACGCGGACAGATGTCTCCGTAGTATGATTAAGTTTTCCCATATTAGTAGATACTGAACAGATGTTGGACAAGCGATCTTCGATTATATACATTAGTGTGGAAATGAGCAAATAGCTAGTAAATATACAGTTTTCATATAACTCTTATATTATTTATTCATTTTCTCATTAAAACAAACTATTTTAACCGACAAAAAAAAGGAGGTTTTCAATCCGACGGTATGTGATTTTTTGTATGTTTGTTACGCGATTACTCCGCCAATTATTAATTGATTTTGATGATTCTTTTTTTGTTTGGTAGGTGATACTTAAGAGTGGGTCCCATATAAATTTTATCGAAATTGATTCAGCACTTTTTGAAAAAATCAACAAAAACAAAAGATATAAGTTTGGTCTTGAAATATGCTTTTGCTTTTTTTTCTAAAAATTAATTACATATTTTGCAATAGCACTGAATCGTGATAATTAAGAATCCTGGTAATTAGCTAGTTAGTAAGTATTTAGTTATTATGCCGTTCATACTATATACGTATTGTCATAAATATTATTCTTTGAAACATTACTTCTCGCATGAAACCATCTGCATTTATTTATACCTTTAGACTAAAAATAAAGGAGTGTTATCTCGTCTCTCTAAAGTAATTCAGATGCAAAATTATGATCATATAAAAGCAAACTTGAATTGTTTCCAATGCATTTAAATGCATTCAAAAACAACAAATGCCAATAAACAACTCATGATTGGACAATAAAATCCCATATTGATGTGATTCAAAATCAGATCACTTAAGTCAAAATTAAATTAAAATATAACAAAATACAAGCTCATAAATTACATAGCAAACAAAACTACAAACTAGAATATGACATCTAAAATCAACATAAAAGTGCTATGTAACTAAAGTCAGCAAAAAGTCAATTACGACTTCCCGTTGTGGTGACTGACAAGAGACGAATAACGAACTTGCAATTTGAGATCACATACATGTGAAGTTTTTTGTCCGGTCACCTAGAAATGACCGCACTGCGAACTCCAGTTCTAATCATAAAACTGTTTAAAAAAGTCTGTAGCATGATCCATGTCTATAAAATTTTACATGGTTTCTCGTATGCGAGAGGTCTACTGGGTGGGTTCCACCGCTTTGCCAGTTATTCTGCCGCCAAGCAGTAGTGCCCAAGCATTACTGTGTCCCGGTTTGTCGGACACTGTAGCCAGCGAAATTACTGGGCATTATGAAACTTAACAGCAAATTGTCTCAGGGTGACGAGCGCAGTGCAGCGCCGCGCAGGATATTGCAAAACAATGTTCTGTGTGGTACTGTTACTGTTATGGGCAGGCGTATTGCTTACCATCAGGTGAACGACCAGCTCGTCTCGTCACTGGATAATATAATAAAAAAAAACATATGACTGTTAGGTGTGAAAGCGCTCGAAGTTGGTTCCCATTTATTATATAACTTTGAACGTGAGGTTAAACCCAATTGTCAATGATTCTGCTATTACATTGTACTGTATGAATATTACTGTTTCGTTTTACTTTAATTACCTACTGGGAATTTCAAACTATATGTCTCAGGGCGACCATTAAAGAGCGCGCAAAACTTGTCCTTCTTATTTTATTTTTGTTATGATGTTGAGTGATTAGACAAGCTCGTCCTTGGCCTGATGGTAAGTGCCACGCTTGCTCATAACAACTGCAGTTTTACCCAGAACTTTTAATACCATAAAAAGTTCATTGCGCTCATCACCCTGAGAAATATTAAGTCTCATATGCCCAGTAATTTCGCTGGCTACAATCCCCTTCAAACCAGAACACAGTAATGCTTGCGCACTACCGCTTGGCGGCAGAATAACTGGCAACACTGTGGTACTTACCCAGACGGCCGCTTACGAGAGAGAGATAACCAGAAGTATTTTGGATGGCACTGCAACTAAAGCATTAAAAGGCATTCATACTTTATACCTTAGACTCGCCTTAGAGTATATAAATACTCTAAGCTTTATACATAATATAGGTACTACTATTTCCACTATTTCCAGTTTAGACCGGATCTGCATCTAAGGCGTACGACTGTCGCTTTCAAGTAAACCAGTTGGAACCTTGACAGTGACCATAACATGAACTATCTTGATTCAAGTTATATTTTAGCGTTATCACTGGATACCAGTAAGTTGGCTTTTACTTATCAAGGCGCAAAAGGATGTAAAAAGGTGAAATTTTCTCGTTTGAGGATAAGTTGCCAAGAAAGTGTCCGAGCAAGATCTAGATCTATGTCTCGTTTCTTTTGGATTTATTTGTATGAAATGATAATGAATGAAAATGTGAATGTTATGTTGTTAATGTGTGAATGATAATGATGAATAACTAACGTTATTCTATTGACATATCATTTGTTTATGAAATGATATTTCAATAGAATAAACGTTATTCTATTGACATATCATTTCATATTCTATTGTAACAATAACGTTGTAACAAAGGTAGAATTTTTAGAAAAAAAAAAACAAGAACCGACTTAAAGACTAAACTTATAATTTTTGTCTTTGTAATTTTTTTTTTAAAGTGCTGATTCAATTTTGATGAAATTTATACGGGACCACCTCTGAAATATGACCTACTAAACAAAAAAAAACATAATTGGCGGAGTAATCGCGTAACGAACATACAAAAATAAAAAAAACATAACGTCGAATTGAGAACTTCCTTTTTTGAAGTCGGTTGAATAAAAATTAAATGCTGTTCGTTGGTAAGCGCATCGTTAGAGAAAGGCTGGACCGACTGCTTATTTTTTGTTTGTAATAGTTCGAATTAGATTTTAATGGAAAGAAAAATTGGAAAAGTTTCCCGAAAAATTTGGAATTTTGCGAAAACTAAAAGTGCTTACTCGAGTGTGTGAAACCGCAAGGCTCAGCTAGTTTATTATATTTATAGTCAATAAAATAAACTTTAACGGTCTTAGAGGAGGTTACCTGTTTTATAAATACTGAAATTCAGCCACGAGCAAAGATATTTCGCATATTATGTAAAAATGTAGGTATGTGAAGCACGATTATATTAAAAGAGAAGATAACAATAAACTAAACAATAACACGCAAATGTAAATCGTGAACAATGTTTTGTGAATTTCGGACATAGCATTGATCAAATAGAACAATGCAGGAGTCGTGCTCTCGCATGCGAGATACCGCGTCATGTGGCCACGCCCTGTTCTATAGCAATATAGATAAAGCTTATCAAGAAGTCAGTCTGTACGTGTCTGGTATGTCTGGTCGCACGTTTGTCAAAGACAAAAGACAAAAGCATGCGCGCGATTTTTGCAAAACAAAAGAGTTAACGACGAAAGTGAATCTAATAGAAGATACGAACATATAAAAAATCGAATAATTATGGAGTACGGCATGATTGAAGAAGTCAACGGTGCTGCTAGATAGGTATCCGGAACACCAGCCCCAAGTGAGAAGTCTCGAGATCAGTATATTATGATAAAAAAAAATAGGCGCAGAGAACAAAATTAATCACACTAATCCTATTAATATTATAAATGCGGAAGTCTGTCTCTGTGTGTGTTTGTCACCACATAGTCCATCACGACTGAACGGATTTTGATGAAATTTGGTATGTAGATAAAGACAGGTCCTGGAAGAGGACACTTTTCTTTCCGGAAAAACGAACATTTGCCCGTGCCCGCGCGCAGCAAGTAGTATTACAATTGCCAAAGTTTGTATGTATGTGTGGTTGTTACTTCTTTAGGCTGTAAGGGCTCAACTAATTTGAGGGATATTTGCAATGGTAATTGCTGGATTCACACATAGGCTACTTTTTATGCCGGGAAACTGCGGGTGAAACCATGGAGCGAAGCTAGTATAATAATACATCATTGACATTTATCATTAAAGATGCATGATTTATAAAACGAATTCAGGTTCCGTGATAGTCAATGATAAAATTATACCTGGTGGCGAACGACTTGCTCGTCTCATCACACAGTTCCATAAAAAAAAGTGTCAATGTAAGATTATCCTGGTCGTCCCCTTCCGAGAAGAGGTAATTAATCATCGAGTTTATTATTATAATAATAAAGGCGGTGCTGTGTGCAAGAATTACAACCATTCGTAATGTAGCTGCAGAGACAAAGGCCAAGCTTTCGTAACCTTGTGGCTGGCTGGCTACCCACAGTGTAACCTATGATTCATGGTTCGAGTCTCGCCTATAGCTTAGCAGGTAACGGGCTTCTGAAACTCAGTTGAGATACGGATCTAGGTTAAGAATTTTGGAGGCGAATGCGATTTTCTGAGATAACTACGAGTATAATGTAATATGTTAGGAGCAGTTAGGTCAATCTCTGACTGACCTCTATATCGGGATTGATTCAGGGATTCCCGGCTACCCAACAGCCACAAAATAAAAAGAGTAGTCGCAATTGAGTCATAATTTTTAGGGATTATTTTTCCATTTCGATAATTTATATTTTTGTACCTGCGGCCTAAAGAGCCGTTCTGGTACTGAGCAGCATCTTCCAAGACGCTGAATCACCGTAATAATAAATTAATCAACTAATGCCCGTCTACAATATTTTTAAAAACAAACTTTAATTGACATGAATTCACTGTTTCTGCTTTTCATTTCCATTAAGTATTTCCATAAATTAATTGCAAAATATCATCACTGATACCGAGAAACTGATAACGCAAACAGGACAGCTGTGTCAAGTAAATTATATTTATGGGTTTATACAGTAAACATCTCCAAGAAAGCGGGAACATTAGCGATTCCAAACGCGACTGGTGCCAACTGATGCCAGATTTCACTAAAACTACGGTACCGAATAAGCAAACATACCTCAAGGATTTGGTTAAGTTGAGTAACATTCTTTCAAAATAACAAGTAACCGAAAATCGATATTTCTGACCACATTTGGCAACGGCACCGAGTCAAAAACGAGTCCGTTTGAAGAAGAAGCCAAGCATCCAGCTAGTTTTAAAAGGGCAAAGGAGTAATTGCATTTGTTTTAATTATTATGAATATATGCAGTTACGCGATTATTATGTAAATGTGTTGATGTTGGTCAAATTTATCGTCCGTTTATCATTTAATCTCTATAGGTACAATACACCGCTCAAAACCTCGAACGATTTAGGGCAATGTAGAGCTAAAATCGATTATTCCTTTGTGCAAAGCGTTGATACATTGGCAATTTCGCAAAGACCCGCCCTGGTCGATTCATTGCCTCGACATTTAAAATTACCTAGGATACAACGATAACCAGCGCGTATAGTTAGAATTTATTAATAAATTGACCCGGGACGGCACTTTGGAAGAAATTTTAATAAAAAAGAACGCTTAAGGTAATAGCATAAAATCTGTGTAACTACTATTATTATAATGATAGTAGAAGGCTGTTACACGTGACGTGAATAGATATATCTATTCACGTGCAAAAGCTAGTCGTACAGTAATCTTGGATTTTAATAATCTAATGAATAAAAAAATCATGACCCGTAAGGTTACCTTTTATTAAGTTATTTATGGTCGGGGCCGTGATTATTGAAATTAATTAACAAGACAGTTATAGTGAGAATCACGAACAAACGATCAATTAATTCGCCACTAATATCGGTCGAGACCTTGAACGTAGCGAATTAAGAAATCTAATAGTTGTCGAATCGTTCAGATTAAAAGTAAAAATTTCCATTTGGAGTCAACGCACAGTGGTCATATTAAGAGGACAAGTGAACTACCGTAGCTTTGCATTATCGTATGTCACGAATCGGGTATAATTTGGTCACCACGTTCGGTCTTAGTAGGTCAACGACAGTCAAGCCTTCAACACGTAGGAGCATAACTCGCGGTCTCACGCGAGTCTGCTTGCATTTCTGGCTGGTTTCACATGCTTTGCATCATTCTACGCCATCCTTATAAGGCCAGTGGCGACCTTCGTTAGATGCAGAGCAGTGAGTGATGCAAGCGACGGTTACTCTGTTTAATGGGCATTGCCGCCCACGACAGGGTATGCTCTCAAGCCCCAAGGGCCTTATTTGGTGCGGTTCACAAAATTCATGACATGAAGATAGTAATAATTTAAAAATGCGCTCAATTAGCCTTAAATAGAGGTTGAGCAGGGTTCTTAAGAAACACAATATGAACTGATACCTAACTTCTTTAAGCTAGTTAAGAGAAATAGACGCGACCACATCATAAAACTTTTCCGACTTCTATAAAGTTTCCATTGTCTATCTCATGTGTATCATATTATGATCTTTACCATACTCAACTCTACACGTAGTTCGTTTATTGGAATCCGGTGGATACGACAATCAGCACAATTGGCGATGTGGACCAAATTAATAGTACTAAAATCGCCTTTGGCATCAATCAATATAAAAAGTGGCATACCGTATGTTCTGGTACACAGAGCTACTCGCTTTTAACGTACCTGTAACAATAAAAACACAAGAATTAGACACTTATGATAGTCACTAAATTTAGAAAAAAGAATATTCACAAAACAGATAGAAAAAAGTTATAAATAAAATATTTGATGATTATTATGATCTCAAACGATCAAATCATACACCATCAATTTGAAATTTCTAACAAATTAATTAGAAAACCATTACTTGCATGTCAAAATATCAAGATAAAATATCATCAACTTGACCTAGAAAATAGTTGTTAGTAAAAATTGGCAAATACCAATTAGAAACAAGCTTGGAAGTAGTAATCATTTATATCTCCCCTTTTTAAAACAGGAATGATATTACTACGGTATCCATGTGAGGTAAAAACATACATTAACCCTTTTAACCACGTAAAT
Source organism: Petrophora chlorosata (assembly GCA_951640565.1). NCBI lineage: Eukaryota > Metazoa > Arthropoda > Insecta > Lepidoptera > Geometridae > Petrophora > Petrophora chlorosata. The sequence goes on along the minus strand of OX621203.1, from coordinate 6,473,513 downwards.
ATACATTCTTATCTTTTAAATCTTATTTCTCTGCGCACTTCCATTAATTTCCAACAGTGACGACAGGTGACCAGTTATCACAAGTCACCTGTCACCGGTATCACACGGTACATTTGCTCGGAACATATTAAATTCTGCGGCGCATTTATGCGTTTTCCCCGATTAATACTTGCCAATGGCGCCCAATTAATAATCGTTTTGCGCTTTGGACTCAAGAATATCTTATTCGAAATACAGTATCATAAAAGTGTGATACAAGTCTTTAAATAAAAATATGATTAAGTTATTATAACAGTGTTGATAAATAGCACCAATTAAAAATAACGTCTTTAAAGTTTATAAATATGTAAAAGGTTTATTGCTCTCACTGTAGCCCGACAAAAACCAGTTAAAGTCCGTTTGCAATTAATTGCTAAAATTTGGCCAAAACACAGCAATTAAACAAGATATGGATCGCATGTGTCGCAAAATGTTTTGCCAAACGCACGAGAACATTCCAAAACATTAGTTTACCTCCTCAATAACTACAGTACCACCTAGTATGAATAATACAGTTATGTAGTCGTTATGAAACTTGTGTAAGCCTATAGCAGAGGAGTAAAGATCAAGACCATTAAGCTTGGCAGTGACCAGACGTTGCCATTTCAAAATCATAGCGGATTCTCAGCCCATGTTTAGAGAAGGCTGACCGGCGCGGCGTCTGCGCGGGCGCATCCGACCGTGCGGTCAAGTTCACGGAGCTGGGGGCACTCTTGCGCATCTAATGCGAGTTGGTAAATGGATAATTTTGCAATGCGTTAGCGTGAAATAGCTTGATAAACTTAAAAGTAATTTAATGACAAATATAATGTAACGCTGATTTAAAAATAAATATAACTGTCATTTCAATTTGAAGAAAACACGCATAAACGGATCATAACAAGATTCGTCACATTCCTATAACTGTTTTGGCATAATACCTCTAATCTGAATTCTAAATCTGAGAATTCTATATTAAACTTCATCTGTCATACTTACGCTTCGGAGAAACTACTATAATGAATGAAACTCGTCATAAATAAACAGTCATGATTGTGACTTCTTATGACACGTGATGAAGTCAGAAATGATCGATATTGCATTTTGAAAGATGCTAACGTTTGCTAAAATTGAAAGCGATCGGGATCGGTGTTCGTGTTACACGATATCTCCAGCAAGTGCTACTTCAATAAATCTTTTTTATCTCATATTTATCAAGGACGCAATGACAAAAATCAAACCTATTATGTCAAGTTCAAGATACGGAAAGCTGGCGCATTCCATAAATCGCCACACTACCGAAAAACATCTCCTCAAATTAATCACGGACGCGTGCAAAAACCGAATCCATCAGGTTTCATCAGGTCAAGTTCAATACCGCGCGGAGGCCAGGGCATCCGTGTGCCACATTCGCGACACGCTCTGCTGACCGCAGCATCAGCCGATCCGCGGGCGTCGTGACCAACATAGCGGATTGCGGACCTATAGGCCAAAGATCGGCCAACTGCTAAAGGGTATACAAATTTGATGTTACATACTTCTTTGTAAGCACTCGTTCGGTGATACTAAATTTTTTGATGATAAGAGTCGTTACGAAGATAATTTGGATAATAATAGCTCAGAGATTCGAGCGTTTGCTCGAGCAGACGTCAGAGCAGAAGTTTCAAATCCGTCGGAAGTAGTATTCACTATTTAATTGGCAATAAATAACACAAGTCCCAATCTGGTAGCAGATTCGTGAGGTGAGAGTTACATCTCTAAGTTTCAATAACGAAACCTATGTACAGCAGAGGCGCAGAGATAATTTCGAAATGTTCTATGTAGGAGGTCTTACTGTTGTTACTTTGACATGTACTAAAAACTTTTGACCTTCAGACCCTGAACACAATGTCTCAAAGGCGTCTACTTATGCAAATGTGTAGGCACTAATATGCATAGTTGTAACATGATACTTTTACTTGCCACACCTTCAAGAAGAAAGTGCAAGGAAGGAAGACGGTTATTAATGTCTCGACCTTGATGTTGCGCCTAATATTTGAAGTTGTTTTTACTTTTACATCGGGCAAATTGATTAGAAAGCCACATTTGCTTTCGCTCCCATATCGTTTTTGTTTGCCACCTAGAACATTAAAATTTGGTTTACATATAAATGTGTTGCGCACATCGGCCCTAAAGACGTCAAGATCACATATTCCTTTTAATCCCATAGTATTATGACTCAAATTCACATGTAGGTGTAGGCAGAATCATCGTGTAGGCAAACGATTATAAACTAATGCAGTTTAAAAGTTCATTATCGCCCAGACATTTAAATCCTAAAGGTCACCGGGCGCTGCTTGCCACTTTGGATCACTAAGCCTTGCAAACTTCTTATCTGACTTACTATTTTAGGGCTGCATTTCTCTATTGTTGACGGAAGACACTATCAGAATATCACCGTAGAAAGCGATGCTGATACCCAACATGTGGCGAATTGATAATGACATCACGAAATGGCGCCCGTTAGGCGGAAGCCTGGCGTCGCACCAAGTACGGTTGGGTCAAGACTGTTTTTGTATCTGATAGCTTTTTGTACTTCCGTTGGTGTTTCGGTAGTAAGTATTACATAATAAAAATACACTTCTAAAAATAAATCCGAAAATACATAACTACCTATGTAGATCTGATATGATTCATCTTTCATATTAATGATTTAATTGCTTTATCTGGTCGTTAGCCGCTCAGGGCCCTAATTCACTATGCCAACTTGGCGATTCCTTGCTTCAAGGAAACGTCTGATGCCTTCATATGAATATATATAATATCGAAATCGATAAACGACATCTGCGAAATTTGTATTCTCTATGACGCGTCATATATATGAATATATGAATGCGTCATAGAGACACGAGACAGACTTGAGTAATCTTGGTTATTGGATTGGTTTAAGAATATCCTAATCAAGTTTCGGGATAATGTTTTGTGAACTTTCAAGTAAGTCAATCAATCGCTCAATTGCAGTCTTCCCCTAGTCTAGACCTATGAGCTCCATCTTCGGCCTCATTGTCGCTTAACATCAGAACTCATCAGGCGAGTTAGTAACCATACATATATCTATAATCATACTAGCAACCCGACCCGGCTTCGTACGGATGCAATTTACTAATGTTGTGTCATTTTTAGGTGTAAAACGGGACCCTATTACTAAGAATCCGCTGTCCGTCCGTCCGTCTGTCTGTCTGTCCGTCTGTCACCAGGCTATCTCATGAACCGTGATAGTTAAACAGTTGGAAATTTCACAGATGATGTATTTCTGTTGCCGCTATAACAACAAATACTAAAAAACAGAATAAAATAAATATATATTTAAGGGGGCTCCCATACAACAAACCTAATATTTTTGTCGTTTTTATAGATGGAACGGAACCCTTCATGTGCGAGCTTCCCTCGCACTTGGCCGGGTTTTTGACGACTTGATTACAAACACTGAATTGTCCTTACTTACAATGTTTTGTAGTACATATTAACCTTCCGTAAAAAAAATCTCTAAATGACAGTGAAAACCATAACAAAATCCGTTGCGTGGTTTAGTAGTAAGCGGATAAACAGAAATTAGGAAGCGACTTTGTTTCACACTATTTAGAGAGTAGAGATGATCATAGCAAAGATTAGAATCAAAACTTTAAATCGTAATTTATTTATCCATCTCCTGGGTGACTAGTCTAGCTGTCAACTCAATGAGGAATTTCATAACTCGTGTTATTACTATCCGATCTAGTAATACAAAAGGTATGTGGCATTGACCTCGGCTGTCATACTATTATTATATTAGTCGATTATATCATATCCATACACGAATAGACATCGAACTTTATACATGTGAGTATGACAATCGGAGGCCTCGAGCGATTTGTCTAATGTGGTTTTAATTCAATCATGCATGGTTGCTTTAGGGTTAGCACCGATGATATATCATTTAATGTATTGGTTATGCAGGTCAGCTCATTACAGTAAGGTTATAGGTTAGATTCCCGCCAGAGGGACTAATATTTGTACAAAACTTAAAATTACACTACCACGATTGTAATAAGGGCTTCAACTTCAATTTCAACATATAATAAACAATATAATTTTAATATTATTTTAAAAATGCTGTACTATTATGATGGCCTTTGTCATCACAGAACCAGTTTTCATACCCGACTAGATTAGCACTAGCTAGTTTTATGTTCATTAAATTAAATTAAATTGGGATTCCCTGTATGTAGGGAACCAGGAACCACGAGGATCATGCACCACAACCTAACATGATCCTTGGCTTGATTTTGCTCATAAAATATCTTAAGTATTTATCGAGCGTGACAGCCCTAAGCGAAATGTCCATTTCGTGTTACATTTCCGCGCCCCGACAGTTCCAATTCTATACACTACAGTCTACAATAGCTGACCTTTAAGATTTATAGCTTAATTCGAACCAATCAAATGTACAATACATACCATAAAACTCCAAGTGGTAAATGCCATAGGATATCCTAATACAGATAGCTACATTTAAATCAACTTAATCTGTACTGGCTGACATATACAACGCCAACGCATTTATATTTTGCAAAAAAAAACTTGGCTATCCTATTAAGACACGAAATAAGAACAAGATCTTCGTTGAAAAATATATTTTTCAAGACAAGCTTTTAACAAATACGTAATCGGAACCGCGAGCAGATTAAAATTAGCATGCCCAAACACACAGTTACACATTTTACGATTATCCGTCAAGGAGAAGCATTGCCCACCTTCCGTCTCCATCATTAGACAGCTGGCTTTCATCATAATATTGCATTGTCATCGAACTTTGACAAGCATGCAAAATTTTAACTCCGTAGGATAAGAGGAAGTGGTTCTAATTTACAAGATTTGACCCAAATAATAAACATGGCAAGTTAAAAGCTTGTGAAAATAAATAAGGCATCATTTGCCACCACAATTCTCTAAAGTATAATCCTGTACAAACTGCACAGCTACGTAGTAGGTACATAAGAATCGAAATCAATTACTTGTATGTATATTGCTATAATTTGTTTTTATAATAACACATAATCTCTAATAAGCAGTAGATAAAGCTAAAATGAATAGAAACATAACAAAAAAAATGAAAATTATACCATTTATTAATAATCGACGTATAATAAAGAACTGGTACAATAAATCAACACATTCCTAAGCCATCATAACTTACAATTTGAAAATAAGTAAAAAGTTTGCAAGTTCCACATACAATACCTTTACAACCAGACGGTTTTCCCCGGGCCTGGGAGCAAAAAGTATTTAATCACGAGTACAAGTTGTTTTGCTCGTAACATACTGATGGTACAGGACATAATGATTTTGCTAAATGGTTATTGTTTACGTCTCGAAAATGATTGTTGAGAATAAAAAAAGATCGTATGGTGATTATACAGCAGTTGTAGTTTATGAAGGAACTTGATGAGAAATATAATATAGCTTTTGAGATTTAATAAGGTTAAAATCTTAGTTATTTTATGTTGATGATATGGCAGTAATTGGGACCTGCAGGGGAATCGCCTGACTCGAACACCGATCCCTATCGCTTTCAATGATATCTCATGATCCGTATTTGTCTATGGGATTGTCTAACTTTTCTACTCAAAGTCCACGTCTCAATTCCTATTCCAATCACGATCGCTTAAAGTTCGATATCGCAGTTTGAAGGTGTTCCAAATTTGAAATTAAAAGCGATCGGGCTCGGTGTTCAAGTTAGACGATTCCCCTGCTAGCTCATCTGGCTACTTTCAAAGTAGGTACAAACCTACTAGGTACAAACCACCTCACCACAAGCGTAATTGTTGCTGAAGCTGGAACACGATTTATAAAGCACCCTACATGCCATGAAGGCACTAAAAAAGACAGAAAATTAGAAACTTCCAAAATAAAAACAGCAAACCCACAGATAATACGAAAGAGTTAAACCTGATACATGATCATTAAAGATAGCCAACTAGTCACTTGTAAGAAGAGGCATTGATTATTGTTACAGAGGTAATTGTAAGAATAATAATATAACTTTACAGAATATACATAACATCAAAGAGATGTCGCCGACACGCTCTAGTTAAATATGAATCGCGCATCGGACAAAACCGATTGCACAAATACAAGAATTTCAAGAAAGCACAACCATACTGGGTTACAAAGTATTACACACCTCAAACCGGAGAAAAATACGCAGCGGAGTTTATATGATTACGTGACGAAACAAATGTAATAGTGTAGACAGGTTGATAGGAAATGCTCGATGCATATTGGTACTTTTACAAAATAGTTTCAGTGTTTGACTGCCATTTTTAAGCTTTTAACTTTGAGAAATATTTGGAGGATCGAGCCAGCGAAGTATGTGTGCTTTTATTTCCGAAAAAATATTATTAAGATAATATACCACTCGGGAAGAGCTCCCGCGTCACCTCCCACCGGTGAAACAGCGAAATTCAGCAAAACTTTTGGCATCTCTTAGTACTTGTCACAAAAATCAACATAGCCGGCTGCTTTTCGAAAGTAATCGTGCATTTCAAGTTTGCAATAGTTATACTTACATAGGCGTGCCGCACCTTGTTAGAAGCGCAGCCGCGACTCATTATTAATGTCAATAATATTGATTTGATACTAGATTACGTTACTTGACCATTTATCATCGAAATCCCAATAAAATTTCAATATTTTGAGGCATAGCATACAAAATGCATCGCTAAAACATGATAAGAACTTTGAATCTTTAATGGTTATCGCCAGTGACTTTGAAACGTTTTTTTTCTTATTTTAATTGGCTGTAAATAAATATACCTGTTTTTAAGATACATTCTAGATTTTGGAGGAAACCCCGTTCCTAATTTGACATTTTGTATTATACATTTTATTGTCACCAGACATTTATATTTATTTACAAATTTATCTACGTTTTATCTTAGGCCTTATCATCGCTTCACATCAGGCGAGATAGTGAAAGAAGAAAGAAAGAAAAAGAAAAACCATTTATTCGGCACACGACAAACAAATAATACAAAAAATAAAAACTTAAGTAATAAACATATGTGCCGAATGGGCAAACATAGATCTACAGATCTATAATAGATCTATAGATCTATTAAGCTTAAAAAAATCTACGTGGTAATTAAATAACCCACATTTTTCTTTTCAATATGCCACTTATTGATATTAATCCGACATTTTTATTCGCAATAAGTAAATGAAGCGAATACTGTGAATTGTTCCCACATTTTTGCTGGCGTGATAAGCGTTGCATACAATGCGGAGATATCTGGCCAAGTCGTGTTATTATTTCATAACATGTCTTTGTTTGTAAATATCAGTTTGTATGTTAGTCTAGAATTCTACTGGAAACGTTTTCCCGATTTTGTTTTGTGACTTGAAAAAAGGAGGAGGATCTCAATTCGATTGTTTTTTTATGTTTGTTACCTCAGAACTCTACATTTATTAACCGATTTGGAAAATTCTTTTTGCGTTCAGTATAGCTACGAAGCGGTCCCATATAAATTTCATCAATATTTGACCTTGGACTTGGAAGATACATTGAATTCGGTGTTTTTTTTGGTAATGTGTATTCGCTTATAATAGTTCTGCTTTGTCACTATCTCGCCTGATGTCCATCGTCGACCGCGTTGTCACTTTCAATCAGATGAGACTGCGGTCAAATGCTAGCCTATTCAGTAATTAAAAAAAGAAAAAATGTTAAGCGACGATGATCAGCCATTGTACAATATTTCGACGATTGCTACCGAATCAGGATTTGAACTCAGGTGCGTCGGATCATAACGTACAAGTTACTGCTTGGACACACTCGTTTAGTCGGACAATCGAGTAATCATCCAGGTTATCAAGATAGTTTAACGTCATTAATAATAATACTAATAAATAACGCCCAACGATCACATACATTGATCCTGGCCCCCAACTAGGATTCCTTGTATCTAGGGAACCAGGAACTATGATGACCATGGTCCCACAACACCCAGACACGAAACAAATGATTGCGCTTTTCTTTCTGTGCATAAACATTTGTCCCGTCGCGGGAATCGAACCCGCAACCTCAGTGGTGTATGAGATTTGAGCCAACCTGCCCAACCACTACACCACAGAGGCTGTCATTGATTTATTTGTGTGTCCATCGTCTCGATCGAGAATGGTTTGGACCATTGTTTGAAACATATACAAGAAAGTAAGTACCCAATTGTATATGATCAAGTCAATACGAGTTTGCCGGCAAAAGTAAACAGGTAAGCTTAGTATACTATAGTCAAGTAATATATACATTCAAGTACGAGCAACAATAGTACACAAAACAGTGCAGAATGCAAAGTTCTAGCCCAACCGAGGTGTCAAGTCGATCAAATTGTAATAGCACAATAACACGTCAAGTTCTCTCCAAGGTTTTGTTCGAGTTACAAAGAAACAGATCTGCATAAATCTGATTGGATATTGCATGCGCATATGCTTGGCGAAAATATTAGTTTTTGTTTTTATATTCCAAAACAAGAGAATAAAACTGCTCTGGCGTGGTTCGATCATGCCTCTTCAGAATACCGTCCCGAGGCCGACGTCGTCGTCCTCATAAGAGTTGAAAAGGACAGAAAGCATTCGGTTGCTCGAGCACACGACTCGTTGGCCTAGTTGGTCAAGGTGTCAGGCTGGTACTCCGAAGAGACAGGTTAAAGCCCTGCCCGAGCAATTAAATTATTCTTTCTGAAAATAAAACAAAATAATTTACAGTAAATTTTTTGTTGAAGTTGAAATGATGGGTTGTTTGGTACTAAGACCCGCCAAAAAATTTACAAGTTTTCCAATTTTCAACCAAAACGTTGTTCTAAGTTCAAATCTAGACACAGAAAAATATAGGTCTATAGATACTGGGCAAGCCACAAATTTATTATTTCTTGCAAATATGATTGGTGCGGCAAGGTAAAAGCATCTCACATAAAAGTTGATCTATCTTATCATAAGACTAAGTTATATTTAGCTGTAATTGACAACCGCTTTTCATGGGAAGCCTCGGGAAAGTGGAAAGTGGCCGGCTGCCATTGTCAGTGTCGTGGTGTTCCATTGTCTTGTGTTCCCGTCGCATGGGAAAACTCTCTACTCATGTAAATCATGGCGGATTAGACAAATTACGATTTGTTGGAAACCAATGTCAGAATAACAATATTTTGTCACGGCATGTGATGATACGGTAGTTATACAATGTTGCTTGATATTTAGAAGAAATAAAGTTCAGGTCAGAGAAAGATGTGAAAGATAAAAATGGGAGTAGAACCACAATAGAGTATCATGGTGACTATAATGAATAAAATATCTGTGATAATGTGCCTATGTCAGGAACATATTGTCAACAAGCTCATGTGTATAAATTTGGTTAAAGGTTTTGGCTCGTGCTAGGTCTCTCGTATGCGGGAGGCTGTCTGGGTAGGTATCACCGCTTTGCCAATTATTCTGCCGCCAAGCAGTAGTGTGCAAGCGTGTGTTCCGGTTTGAAGGGCATTAGAGCCAGCGAAATTACTGGGCATATGGCACTAAATATGTGACGTCTCGGGGTGATGAGCGCAATTCATGCAGTGCTAGTGCTAGGCAGTACTTTTTACGGTATTAAAAGTTCTGGGGGGCACTGCAATTGTTATGGGCAGGCGTGCCGCTTACCATCAGGCAAACGACATGCTCATTTCAATACTCAATTCCATAAAAAAATGTTTTAGACGTAGGCACTTATGAGATGATTCGCCTTCGTTAGAACACATTTCGTTACCTGCTGAAATCTTACGTAGAAATACATCATTGGGCGACCACGCCCTTCGTGACCTAATTAGGAAGTAAATAGAGATATTTTAAATTAAAAGTACGCACCCTTTCACTGCAGTAATCATTCAATTTGACTTTGTATCTTTTGTTTGAAAATTGCAGTATCCTCCTGCGCGCATTTTTGGTTTACCTATATTTTCTGTCCCAACTCACCAGAAGGTGTAGGTCCCAAAACCAGAAGGTGTAATGCTTATTTACGAAATTTTTTGCACGTCTAACAAAACCATTTATTTGATTGAGTTTTTTGAAATCTTTAGGGGGAAAATAAACAGCGCCCATGTTTTACACGTTTAGCAATTAGAGACAAATGCCTCTTCAATAAATCAAAAATTAATTGCAATTAAAAATAAGGCAAACAATAACCATAAGTGCATTTAAAAGACAAATTGTCCAGACATTTTCGTACTGCAATAAATCACAAAAAGCAATCTCCGAATACCCTTATTCGGATTAAGGATGATTGTGTATGTTTTTTATGTTTTCAAAACCTGTAAATATACCGCAAAAACCGCAACACTGATTTTCCTCTTAATGTCTATATGGTAGGTAGATAGGGCACGTAAGCCACTATGTTTACTTAGCGGCCTGCCTATATGTAGGCACGTCAATAGTTTTTCACATACTGACATGAGGTAAAAAGGGAATTTTAAGCACGCCTGCGTCATGTCGTGTCATGAAATCTGACGTGATGACTTGGATCTTAAATCGGTAAATTTGTTTAGTATATTGGTTTCTTGAAGCATACCAATTCAGCACTTTATTCTAACGCAATATGTATTTTTTTTAAATGTCCTCTAATTTTTTTTTTCGCTTTATATATCTATGTTTGGCCACTATCTCGCCTCATGTGAAGCGATGATGTGGCCTAAGATGGACCACATGATGGTTACAATAATCTATTTACCTGTCTATCTCTCTATAAATCTATCTATAAAAAAAACAAAACATGCATTATTAAATATGCCAAATTATGATGTTTCTTATATTTAACTGTCTGCAAAAAATGAGGAGGCTATAAACAGCGAGATACAGGGAAGGAGCGAAATTTTTGAACCCTTTGAAGTAGTGTGTGTGTTATTTAATGTAATGTTATATTTTTGTATGTATGTATGTTGGTCTGTAAGGTATTAATTAGTTAATTAATTAATTATATGTGCCTCTGTTAATTTTACTTTGTTGTACTTTAATATTGCCTGAAATAAAGAGTATAATAATAATAACAATAATAAACGTCCTGGGATAAGGTCTTCTTACGCTTTGATGGATGCCTCAGGACATATTTGAAGTTCTCCGAAATAAAAACAACGGCAAATGCATATATGTAAAGTCATCATTATTGAAAACATATTCTTATTTTGTTTATATCGCATGTTAATACGCCCAATTAAATATATTTAATAATTTATGTATAAAATATACAGAGCTCCAGTTTTAAAATGGCATAGTTAATTCGCTTGTTATTCTTTAATCAATTTCTGCACTTTTAATAGCTGCGTAGGAGTTTGTTTATTCGAACCTCTCTATATAAAATATCCAGTTTTTGTCGGTTCCAAAAACCTATTCCAACATAAACATACCTAGAGATAATTTAGTATTTTTTCCTCATAAGACAATATATTGGCCTTTGCCCCGACATTATATATCAAAAATTAGTTTCAACTATTTTTATTGCCATATAATGCCGCCTTCACAAAAATAACTTAAAACTATTTCGTATAATATGCTAATATAGTAGTCGCGCCGGCGGCGGCGAGATAAATATGCAAAATATTAATATATCTAATACATTTATTAACGACTTGTTTATAGTCGGACGGCATTAATCACGAATTATAATATCTTTTTGCCAAAATGGTAACAGTCCTCAATCGAAATTCCGTTTTTTATGTCCATTGGCGCCAACACCCAAAACCTCTACTTCCACTTTAAATCGAACCGCATAAGGCATATACTGGCTTAATTGTATTACTATAATATTGTGTTTATATGTCGCCTGGCGACAGTGTCATCTCTCTCGAAGGTTGTTTGAGACCGGTTTGTTGTTTGCGCGTTTTGGGCGGGAATTCCGTCGCAAGCGCACCGGCACCGACCGACCGACGTCGGCAAGCCGGTACCTCGGCCGCGGCACCACCCGAGGAATGCGGAGATGACCGCGTGCTCTGAACCAGCTGCCCGGCTGCTTAACATAACGACGGCACCGCGATGTCGCCGGAATGATTGACGTACTTCTTGACTCTAGTTAACTTTAATTCAGATGTGAGATGCGTAAAACGTTTCTAGTAACTTTTGTGATTTATAAGGCGATATATGTATTAGATACGGGTACGTAATTAACTAATTAATGAATGGTTGGAGTTTACATGACTTGTCAATTACAGTATTAATGATTAAAAACCAATAATCACATTTACTTGAACGTTCAGTGACCCTAACAGTGTTATGAGAACAGCGTAATTTAGTTGTCTCTTCATCGTCTTCACCTTTATCGGCTAAACTATATTTTAGGGTAAAGTCATTCAGTTTCCTGATACAGCAGCGGAACTAAGTGCTAGATAGTTGTGAAGCTGGATCGAATGGTTTGTAACACAACTGGCAAGTACTGCGACTGCCATACGTCTTGCGTCTATGATAGATATTTTGTGACATCCTCTCCACGTGGTCCAGTATGAGTCAGCGCCAGGGTAACGAGAGACAGTTACTCGAGACCTCACGTGACTGTAAGAGTGAGGAAGGTCGCAAGGTCGTAAGCCACGATTCACACATGACGGTGTGTTCGGATCGCGAAATATGTTTCGGCAATGTTGTCTAAGATAAGAGTTTTTTTAGAAGCATTTCATTTGACGCTATCATATCATATATCTTTAGGTGACGGTGACCGCTTTACTTCCCACCAGTTTTAATTATCACAAAATCTAAAGTTCTTTGCAAGAAATTCAGACGATAAAACCCCACAGCATTTTAATATGGAAACAATTCTTGATTAAATGTATTTAATTTTTTTTCTGGGAAAATATCACGTCATACGCATCCTCTATATAATGACTGGTATGAACAAAAATAAGTAAATTTAGCAGTAAATATGCCCACCCTATTTGATCGATCTGGGCGACGCTAGTCAGAACCGTGGACTGCGGAAAACTTACATAAGCCACGACGATCTATGAAGAACATAATTTTGATAGCAATATTATTAATGGTTAAGTTATATAATAATTTGCATGCCGAAGACATAAAACGGTCAAAGGTTATGTAACCTGGCCTTGACCACTTTTGGTATTTGTTTGGTTAATTTATATTAAAAGAGGTGGAAACATACTCATTAATTAAGGTCAAGCAATAGTCTTAGACAAACAGATCTAACACTTAACTCAATCCCTCCCTAAGGCGCAAAACAAATAGAAAGGGCGCGGCGTGGCTCGGGTGCGCTTGTAGCACGCTGCGGGTGCGCTTGTAGCACGCTTCGGGTGCGCTTGTAGCACGCTTCGGGTGCGCTTGTAGCACGCTTCGGGTATGTATTACGCTTTGGACGCGCTTGTAACACGCTTTGGGTGCGCTTTTAGCACGCCCCGAGTGCGCCAGGGGACCGAGAAGCGGTGCGGGACGAAACGCCATAGAAGCGTCAAGGAATTCGAACCCAAGTCATATAAATTCTCACGTACTACGTTTATGTTATTGTTTGGTGTTATAGTTTTGTTGTGTGTTGTTATAAGACACACAATAACTCTACTATTCCTATAATGATAATATTTAATTATTTATGTAACAGTATTACATAAGTTCTTAATGATATATAAAAATATCTTTGCATCAGCTTAGTAATGTGAACAATAGAGCTCAATCAACAATATGTAAATAGTAAATAGACGACTAGATTCAATTTCAATTGAAAAATATTGAGTGAATACCGTTACGGTCAATTCCATGATATAGAGCCGAACTTACGTGACATATAAATTATAATATTATTACAAAAATATATGCAAAATAAATATTTGACTACTAAGAATATAACAATAAGTAATAAATGCGCAGTTAAGCGCGCCAACTGAATAAATATGACCAAACTGTTTACACACGATTTCTCGAAAATATAATTTCTGCGTAACGGGACTCAATTATCCTTAACGGTGTATTTATTAGCTTTCTTTGACGTTGCATAATTATTGTCCTTTCGCATAAGTTACTCGAAATGTCAATATTTACCTTTAAAATTTTTAATCTGGACCAAACGGGGAAAAGAAGAGGCCGGTTAAACGCAAACTATTATTATTTATGTTGGTAAGCAAAACGCCTGCCCATAACAGTAAAATTTTTGACATATGGAATTACAATAAAAAAATCCAAGCAGGAGTAGAACTCTCTGCCATCTGTGTTTCCGGATAGCTATAATCTGGGTGTCTGACATGAGTGAACAGGTTTCATTTAGGCGGGCGCGCTTCATCTTCGACCGCATCGTCACTTAACAACAGGTGAGAGAGCGGACATAAATCATTTTTTTCGTCTGACAATTTAAGTAAATAAGTTCTCAAAATTCTGTGTCTCAGACGACCATTTGCATTATTCCTGGAATTTTCCCAACAGAATATTTAAGCAGCCATGTGACTGTATGTCTAGCAAAATCATGTACCGTGAAGGTTGCACTGCCGCCGCCGCCACTGGTCGAGGTAAACGCACTTGCCGACAGAGCTTGCCAATAAGAGGCTATGTACACGATGCTCATTACTAGCGGTACCAACGCGATAGAGACGCAACAGAGACGCGCTACTAACTTTACACAATCGCTGTCTATAGGCAACCAAAGGCAAAAGTATGCTTTTGAAATCATTATGTCAAATTATTAATCTTTTTATGCGTCTTTTGAGGTTAGGTCGGCATTGCATGCTAATAAATGAATTTAGAGTGCGCGCGTCTGCGTATAAAACGCGCGTCTGCAGCGCGGACAAAAGTCTCCACGTAAATAGGCTCTTGCACTGGCTATTGCAAGCAACCAGCGGATGCAGGGCTAGCTACATCGGCCCTTTCCCTTCGATACCACTTTCTATGGACGTTACGTCCGCGAGAACTAGACTGGTATTGCATCCGTTGCATAATGATATCGAAATGGCATCTTTATTAAATTTCGATGCAGTGAGATGGCCGCGCCAGTTTATTGTTTTCTTGGTACTAGAACCGACACTTCGGCTAAATGAAGCTACAAAGGGATTGCAAATGTAATTCAAGCATTATTATGACGTTTAAAAGAACATTTTTTGTGCCTATTTAATATATTTTGACTTTTGAATGAGAAATGCAGCAAAATGCCTACATGTGTGGTTCCTATGCACCTATCACATAAACACGTTTGACATGTAACGCGAGCCGCCCAAGTCAATGAGCAGTTGAAGACCAAGGGCATCCCACGAAAAAGGATATAACCAAAAATCCCACAGAACGTTCAAGAACCGCATTCCTCGACACAGACACAGCCTCCGAATATTAAAAGAATAAAATGCGTTCAGCTCGCGTAATACTGGCAGCTTATATCGTCCACCATAAATTCACCATAATAAAAAGTAAAAGAATGTGAAAAAGGCGCCAAGTGTGGCGTCGGGCGCGCCGGCTGGCTGCGCGACGACGACGGGCGGGATCCGCGTACATCCCGCTCGTTTACATTTTATTTGTTATAGTTTTCTTTCGGCCAGTCCGGTGCGGGCCAAATCCGCAATCTCGCCAGTGCGACGACCTTGGTCTTTTATGAGCCGTTATGAATAATTCGCAAGGGCAAGCGCGCCAAGAAAGGTGAGATCTCGGAACGGTGGGATTTAAGTGCATTCGTTACTCATTTGTTTGTGTTTATTAAATCAAGTTACTCTATTTGAGGAATATGATGAAAGAGGCAGGCATTTTTATTCGTTCGTGGCAACCGGCATAATCGAAAGGCGGACTGAAATTCATCAGAAGGCTTACTAAGTGCCTTAATTTATAATTTAATGCATCGCGCTTCAATGAAGTTCATAACTTTGCTCGAGTAACTTAATAGCATTCATACATATAATGTATTCCATTACAAAAGGCAGTTAAATCTATAATACGCAAAAAGTGTAGATTTGTTACAGAATTTGCATAAACATAAACAATGCAGCATGCAATTGTAAAAAAAAAGTAAATCATATTATTAAATCTTTGATAAATCAAGACGCAGATACGTTACCAACCTTTGCCGTGTGGCAAAGGAAAATCGAGTCCAATACTTCGATACCTCACTTTAATAATCTTTGGTATTAACAAACCTTCAATATAGCTGCTATAAATCTAATTTTGTACACATAACATAACTAAGAGTTCTCAGATTTGCTATTTGTTGAAAACGAATGCAAGACACTTTTATTTGTTTAATGTCAGTGTAATGAAGTCCTCCATCGTTACTTGTCTTTTTTTTTGCTATTTATAGGTTTGAGTTTGACAACATCTCACCTCACCAGATGAGCGATGGTAAGCGATGATGTGGTCTAAGATGTACCACGCTTCACACGCTTGCCTAGAAGATACCTGTTCAATCTCGATTTGAAGACTCCTAGGTTGTAGTTGTCAGGAAACAAAGACGTTGGCAACTCCTTGGCTGTTTGTATGATGAACGTGGAAGCAAAACGTAGAAAGAAAAATAATCCTTCACAACTGGTTACGAAACTAGGCGACCGAAGGGATGTAACTGATCTACCATCTTGATTTGATCATAGCACATTATACATTTAATCATCCTTTGGACACACACAATGGAGCCTTTAAGAACCAATCTGTAATGATAGCGAGGATAAACCATGATTATGTATTTTGTCGTTTACCTAACGATAAAATGTAAATGTATGTATATACAATATACATAGATTATGCAGCTCTGTACTAACTCTACATACTTGTCTACTTCCAAACTACCCCTTGGCTTGATGTGCTTGTGTGCATTGTCACATAGAAAACACAATATAGTCAAAAACAAACATACAATAATGTAACAAAAGAAAAAAAAATGCCACTCAGTATCTTGTCGTATCTTCTTAGTGGTTCTTTTTCCGATACGGTGGTAGAGTCATTGTAATAATTGACGTTCATAAGCGCGTCTGTGATGCCAAAATTGAATAATGAACTTTGGAACTTTGATGTATATAAAAAATTATTAAAAGGAAAGTTGGTCTTAGTCACACAAGATCACAAATTATATTAAAAAGTATTTTGAACTCAATAACATGGTTTTCTATTGATTCCTCGAAGATGCACTTGTTAGGGTAATAGGATTTCTTAGTTTTTAGAAGAGAGTACATTCTTATTTATTTTTTTTACGCTTAATAGATCTATGTTTGGCTACTATCACGCCTGATGTGAAGCGATGACGTGGCCTAAGATGAAGCACATAGATCTAGAGAGATGTTTTAATATTTTTTTTGAGCCTGTTTCGTCCCACTGCTGGGCAAAGGCCTCCCTTCCCTCCTTCCATGACCCTCTATCCATTGCTGTTAAGGGCCATTTCTTGTCGTAGACGTCTAGATCGTCGCGCCACCTACGGCGGGGCCGGCCCCGTGGTCGTGTTGCTCCGGCTGGAACCCAGTCTGTAAGGACTTTTGCCCACAGCTGGTTTGGCATACGACACACGTGTCCAGCCCAGTCTCATTTCAGCTGGGCGGCTTTCTGGGAAACATCCAGGATTTGCGTTTTAGAGCGCAGTATCGTATTCCTAATACGGTCTCTCAACTTGACATGTTTCAAATAAACTTAAAAAATATATTCTGTTCAATGACTTTTAAATAGTTGACCTCGAATGACGACTGCATTTTTCAAAACATTTATTTGTATAAAATATACCAAGAATATTCAATAATAAAGCTCTTACATAATAAAAACGTATATAAATAATATGCTATACGTCGAGAAACATTTTAAGTGCTTTTAATATCACCACCTCTGAACGTCCTATGTTACGTAAAGATAACATCTGGTCCAAAGTGTTTTATAAGCCTTTTTTATAAAACAACCGGCCTGTGCGAGTCAGATTCGCGCACGAAGGGTTCCGTACCATTATCTATAAAAAAAACGGCAAAAAAATCACGTTCGTTGTATGTGAGCCCCCTTAAATATCTATTTTATTCTGTTTTTTAGTATTTGTTGTTATAGCGGCAACAGAAATACATCATCTGTGAAAATTTCAACTGTCTAACTATCACGGCTCATGAGATACAGCCTGGTGACAGACAGACAGACAGACGGACAGACAGCGGAGTCTTAGTAATAGGGTCCCGTTTTACCCTTTGGGTACGGAACCCTAAAAAAATTATGACCTCGTGTCCTTTAAGCCAAGTCCGCATTTTTGTGTGTGATGAGAACTATAGTGATATTTTTTAAGTTAGATAAATGTATCTAATAGCTACAGTACTGCCAAATTATCTGTGAAGTTAGTGGGGGCGCTGCTGGCAAAGAAAACCCAATCAGAGACTATAAAACGTATAGAGTTTTTGTAGTTCCGAATTCTGCCACTATACGAATAAATTGGTGGCTCTGTAAATTGGTTTCTAATTGGTGGGCCATAAAACAAAGTGATAAATTATAAAAAGTAAAATATTTAAGGCAGTTGGAAGTACGTTGTCATTATTTTTATTTATGAACAAAACATCTTGTACCACTTGTTTTAAATTCCAGTTAGTCTAGTTATATATAGGATTCGGACAAGTTGAAATTTAATATTTCTTTCGATAAAAAGTCATCAGATTTCAGGAATGATGTGCAAACACTATTATGAAAATAAATGAGCTTTTTTTTTTATATGACCTTTAACTGTAGGTACAGTTGCGTTCATCATCATCATCATCACCCCATCACGTTCCCACTGCTGGGACACGTGCCTTCTCTCATAGAGAGAGAATGGGCCATAATCCACCACGCTGGCCCAGTGCGGGTTGGTGGATGTCACATGTCCTTGACTTTTTGTGAAAACTCTTGGACATGCCGGTTTCCTCACGATGTTTTCCATCACCGTTTTTAGAGCGAGTGCTAAATCCGCGCATAACTTAAGAAAGTCAGTGGTGCGGGGCCAGCGGGATTCGAACTCGGGTGCTTAGGATCGAAAGTCGCACGTTCTCCCACTGAGCCACAGTCGCTCTTAGTTGCGCTCTTAGTTCACAGTTGCGTTATTAGCCCTCAAGAAACAAAAGAAATTCAAAACATTAATATAATAACTAGCATTTCTTTCTCAAGCATTTAACAAAGAGGGCAATACTGGCAAAAAGGGGTTTCTAGTAGGTACTATCCTACTGATCCTACTTATATTATAAATGCGAAAAATTTATAATATCAGTTATTTGCCGGAACGGGTAAACATATGTGGATGAAATTTAGAATGGAGATGGCTCATAGCCTGGATTAACACAAACGCGTTTGATCCCGGGACACCCCGGGTGTAACCGGGGTGCAGCCAGTTATTTATATTGTCTTAGCTATGTTAAATAATTCAAAATACAATACAATACAATAACACTTTATTGCACACCAAATTACATATACACAATTATATATATATATATATATACACACAAAATACATCGTAGTTTTGACGTACACTGGGCGATCTTATCGCTTATTCGTATCTTATCGCGATTTCTTCCAGACAACCTTTGGATGGATAGAACAGGTATAAGATCTAATGCGGTTTGGTGGTGTACATAATAAACAAATATAATAGTCACAAGTAATTTATATAAATAATACGTGCATACGAAAAAGAAACATATAAATAAAATTAAATATACATGTATGTGTATATAAATATGCAGAGTTAAATAAAATATTGGTATATATAAAGTATAATATATATATTAATAAAGTATTAAATAAGTTATAAACATACATACTTAAATAAAAACAATACATATATATTATAGTTAACAGTTAGATAAATAGTGTTTATATACCATATTTTTAAAAATTTCAGGAGATTTCGCTTGCCTAATAGTTACAGGCAGGGCATTCCACAGACGGACGGCTTGCACTGTAAAGATTTGCCGTAGACGTGAGACTTTTGTACAGAAGTTTTCAGTTGGAGGGTATCAGAGGATACAATACAATATTTATTTATTTATATGACAAAATACAATATTTATAATAATTATTATTTTTACAACAAGAACTACATAATATTTATAGTTACATAAAGTAAATATTATTTGAATTTAATTTACCTAATGAAGAAATTAGAATGGCATAGGAATTATTCAAACCATAAACATTTGTCAATTAAGAAGGTGAGAATTTATGAGGCGAAATAATAAAAATTGGTTCTTATTGGGTAAATAATCAACGAAGCATATCGGTTTGCGTCAAAAATGGATTTCTAAATGAGAATCACGTATTTTGTTGCAACGTTCATAAAATACCTAAAAGGGTCTTTGTAATTATATTGTTCGAAAATGAGGCAAGTATGTTGCAGTTATCAATTAGGGATGAAATCAATGTTTTAATTGCGTTTTTCTATGTTACATAGGTTAAATATTAAAAGTCTTCCAAAAATAAATGACGCATTAACGTAGCATCCAAGATGATACATTGAACTTGAAGATTCCATGAACCTATTTCGGAAAAAAAACATTGACAATTTCCAGCTTTCATGCGTTCGGAATTAGTAGACGATAAGTAGTTATACTTCATTTCTATGTACGAGAATTGCCAAAATTATATGTACGCCAACCTGCACTAGGCCATCATTTCCAATGGTCGAAACAAATTTCTAAAATGTTCAATTCAAAAGCTTTGCTCTTCATTCAGTTTCGTTTCAAAACTTCAATTTTATCACAATTAAAGCCTGAGCTCCTGCTGTATTTTCTGTATAGGTAGTTATTTTCTTCTTTAATTTTCATTTCTGTGTAGTTTTTTTGAAAAACAACTACACAGAAGATACTGCAGGAGCTCAGGCCAAGGGGATTTTTTCGAATTGTTCCAGGCAACATTATCTTCTTAATAATTATTTATTTAAATTTACTTTTTGTGACTCAAATAAAGTAAAATGCCATCCGAGAACGTATTTATCGGATTACATTTTACCTTATTTGTGTTGCCTGCCATAAGAACCAAATTTCTCATCCGAAGAAACAAATATACCTAGGTATAAATAGCAGGGTTCCTCAGTACAGTGGTAATTGCAATTGCATAACTAGTTGCAATGCTAGTTAGCAAGTCGAAGATGTGCTAAAAGTTCTGCCAAAACTAACGAGAGCGAGGCCTGGTTGCAACACCTCCTGAGAATATACTGACAATTGTATTAAAACGTATCAAGTCATGAGTTGAATCCGATACAATGCAAGTTCACTATTTAATTGTTTGACGGTATGTTATAATTAAGATTCCTGGTTTTTATTAAATATTTTATGAAGATGGTTGCACAAAGTATGCTGTGTCATAGAATACTGTATAGAACGATCTTTGCCTGTCATCCTGATCAAGGTTTACCTCAATGACAGCACTGTTTTACGTCTCATCTGCGTATTTTAATAGACGTTTCAGTTAGCCTCCAATAGGCGGGTGAGCGTTATAATAATATGTCAAAAATTACGCCACTGCTAAATAGAGACCATCCTGAGCCACAGATGACATATATATATGGCTTTGGTTTCAGTATAGCTACGAAGTGGTCCCATATAAATTTCAACGATATTTGACCTTGGACTTCGAAGATACATTGAAGTCGGTTTTTTTTAATAAAATGTATACTTGTTTATTAAACTATGCTGTCCCACTGTTCGGCAAAGGTCTCTCCAGCCGTCTCTATCCTGCGTCAGTACGCCTCGCACTCGCACCAGCCTTCTTGGTATGCATCCAGATCGTCCCTTCTCTCCTTAAGGGCCGGCCTGGGCACCCATCTTCAGGCACCCATTCCGTTGTGACTTTTGCCCACCGATCTATCAAGAAGCCATATATCAAGAAGTATTGAGTATCAAGAGGCTTTTTGTGAAACATTCTTTATTATAGAAATACTTTCCGCAAAGCAATTGTCCCAATATTTAAGTAATGTAGTAAAGAATTAGTAGATGATTAAGTATTCGAAACTGTACCTACTGCTCTAGTTAAAGACAATAATTGTTAGAAGTTCAACCACGTGATCAGTGACAGTTCTGTTTTTTAGGGTTCCGTACCCAAAGGGTAAAACGGGACCCTATTACTAAAACTCCGCTGTCCGTCCGTCTGTCTGTCCGTCCGTCTGTCACCAGGCTGTATCTAATGAAACGTGATAGTTAGACAGTTGAAATTTTCACAGATAACAAAAACAAAAAAAATATATATTTAAGGGTGCGCCCATACAACAGACATGAGTTTTTATACATAATTGTACGGAACCCTTTGTGCGCGATTCCGACTCGAACTTGGCCGGTGATTAATATGTTGTGGCAGACTTTGTACCTAATTTCCACAAATTGGCTCACATAATTTGCGTCATAATTATTGGAATGCGAAATATTTTACACACCTCAATGTCAAATGCCATGTATACATATTTATGTCGTAAAAATAATGTATTCATAAGGAATTAATGGGTCATTCTCGTTCGCGGACAAGGCGTTATCTAATATTTTGCTATTCCTACTAATTACTAAATTTTAATAACAAGATCATCATCATTAGCGTTCCCACAGCTGGGATTAAGGCTATCCCTCGTGGAGAGTATAGGCACAGAATACTAAGAGACAGAAGCATCACACCGCAAAGAAATTTAAACTAATAGCGACTCTTGCTATGACGCAATAAAATTCAATTCAGCTCGCGTATCGCTGCATACCTACCAGTCATATTAACCTACAGAGCGCCTCTCTTTCTATCGCATAGCTCTTATTTCTTCTGACGCGGCACGTGTAACAACGCGCGACCCTTACTTGTAGCTTCGTACCTACAGTGCGGAGTGCGCTAGGGCTGGTATAGGCCATATTGCATAATCCACCACGCAGGCCCAGAACGGGTTGGTGGAAGTCACATGTCTCCCTTACTATGTACTTTCACATTGTATTCTTATCTATGTAACGTGGTATAAAATTGAGTTGCAAGTTTTGACTCACACAGTTGCAAGTTTTGACCCACACATACAAACAAATGAAGTTAAATAAAAGCTTGTAAAAAGAACTAATATGAATGAAAATAGTAGAGCTTTCATAAACACCGGAACTAATTTATACTTGCACAATTAGATCAAATAGGCCTGCCGCTTAAATACAATGAACGCTATAGCGGTATAGCTTAAAATCGATTACTCGATTATAATCGAGTAATCGAATCGATAAAAGATTTTAATATCGATTAAACAACCGCAAGTGTTCGCCAAGAACAAAAAATTTAACATGTTACGAAATCTTTACGATTCATGCAATAACAAAGTGATTTTAAGATATAAACACCTACATAATAACATTCCATTTATTTTAATAGACATAATCGATTTCTATTTAAAGATCGTCAATAATATCTACATATAGGAAACATACAGATTTTTTTTTTACAAATATTTAAATTATACAAAAAAACTCACTAAGAAATATATCGGTATAAACGGGTCACGAAAAAAAGTCAGTATACTTCCAACAATAATTAAAAAACTTCATGGAGGAACATTGTGACCACGATTCGCGAAGTAATTCGATCGCCGCCGAGGGCGACAAAAGTTCAAAGTTCAAAAACTCTTTATTCAATATTGGCATCACAGGCGCATTTATGAACGTCAATTACTACAATGACTCTACCACCGTATCGGAAAAAGAACCTCTACTCAGAAGATACGGCAAGACAACTAGTGTTGTTTATAAAAAAAGTATTGCACCCACCAAAAACATTGTCATGAATATTCGATTACATAATTTAAGCGGGCCGAGTCGGGTTTTATCGCGCAAAGCCGGCCGGCGGCGCCTCATCCGAGTTGAGACTTGAGACCCCCTACTATCGTACTGAGTGAGTTTAAATTCATATGTTATCCCAAAATGGGGTAAATCTACTCCCGTAGCCCAACAACATTTGTTCCAGGACTTTTCTAAATTCTTAGATAGTAGAAGAAATGGCATGTAAAGTTTACATATCATAATTTTACTCAAGCATTTCCGAAGCACTGCTGATTTATTTGAAATCCTACCAAAAAAAAAACCTAGGACCTACCAAACTGTAGTTCCGTCTTACTGTAAGGTATGCCATGCACAACCCAAAGCTAAGGATTTTTAGGGGATTTAGTTTTTTTGGATGGAAGTTTGGAATCACGTTATTCCAAGGCAGGTTATCACATTATTAATAATCAAATTAGGGTGACAGGTTTAAGTTGGAGTATTCCAACTACAGATTCCAGGGAACTTTGGGTTGTCCACAAGTTGTGAGAAACTTTCGAAATTAACATACACACAGAATTTAGACAGAATAGTATAGAGTCGATTTTAATACCTGAATGGAAATGATTTGCGATTTGTGCGTTGAATCTTACTAAATGCTTTAGTTGAGAATGGTAGAAGTAATTAGTATCGAGGAGTACCCCGAGTGCGTTTAAGATTACTATGAGATCAGGGAAGAAGGGTTATAAAAATAAACTCTCTGCTACCATAAATTATTTTTCAAAATAAACTAAACCGACTTCAAAACCACAAATGGCACTCAAAAGTAAAAAATAAATTAATATAATTATCATAAGCGCTACCCACTCATATATTTGAAGTCGGTGCCAGCCAAGTCCAATAGGTGGCAGATAAATACTATGTATATAGTAAGTACTACTTGTAGGTAGTATCTATCTACTACCTTTTAGACTTGGCTGGCACCGACTTCAAATATATGAGTGGGTAGCGCTTATGATAATTATATTAATTTATTTTTTACTTTTGAGTGCCATTTGTGGTTTTGAAGTCGGTTTAGTTTTTTTTTTTAAATAATTTATTTTACCCTTTTTAGTGAAAAACAAGTTTTAATTAAATTAATTTAAAAAGTTTTTAAGGACAAGCTTTTATGATCTAGAAGCCACATCATGACGAAGTTTAAAACGGGCTATCACAATTAAATGCATGTACAAAAAAATTTCATGTCTGTCCTATATCTCTGTTGAGGAGTTCCCTCGCCGGAAGTCAATCCTGGGTGTATCTGCCATGTCGTGATGGAATTTAGAACAGGCTATTATGGTTAAATCCATTTACGAAATGTTGTGTCTGTACTATTCACCGTTGAGGAGTTTCCTCACCGGAAGTCAACCCTGGGTGAAGCAGGTGAAGCAGTCGAATACAAATCTCCACCTTTAGAAAGTTGGTTACGAAAAAAACAAGAATCGACTTGAAGGTTAAACTTATATTTTTTGTTTTTGCAATTTTTTTCAAAAACTACTGAATGAATTTCGATAAAATTTATATGTGACCACCTTTGAAGTATTACCTACCAATCAAAAAAAGAATCATCGAAATCAATGCATAACTGGCGGAGTAATCGCGTAACAAACACAAACACAAAAAAAAAAAAAAAAACATACCGTCGAATTGTAAACCTCCTCTTTTTTTAAGTCGGTTAAAAATAGATAGAATGGGGAAATTAATTTAGTGACATGGGACAAATGTTTGTGCCAAGAAAAGAAATGCGCAAGCATTCGTTTCGTGTCTGGCTGTTGTGGGACCGTGGTCCACATAGTTCCTGGTTCCCTAGATACAGAGAATCCTAGTAAGGGGCTAGGATTTTTTTTTTAATGTAACTGAATGACGAGACGAGCTGGTCGTTTGCCTGATGGTAAGCAATACGCCAGCCCATAACAATAGCAGCACCGCCCAGAACTTTGTTTTGCAAAATGTATGTAGTGATCGTTGGGCGTTCCGTTATTATAGCTCTTCTCTAAGAAGTTTGCTAGTATAACATACACTTCGAAGAAAGTAAACTACACCATAAATAAGCTTTCATTACATCAAAATAATTATCACTCGAAATTAGCAGCTTGTACTGAAATCATTCTTCACGGTATATTAACAGCTGTACGGAAACGAAATGTCATTGACATCGGCTGTATGCGTAAGACGATTCGAGTTTCAATTTAGTACGAAGCCGTGACATTGGCTCTATTACGAGACGATGAGTTCATCTCCAGCTTTTAGGGCTGTAAAATAGGGATCTGCGTCTTACCGATCACGAGGCAAAGTGACTCATAGGAATCACAGGCAAGTTATGAATAAGAATGCTACTCAACCGATCAGAGTCAGTTTTCTCTAGACCGCATTTCAAGTATTAAAAGTCGAGAGTTGACACTCCGTAGCAGATTCTCGATCTAATCAAAGAAACGCACATAGTAAAACAAATGACGACAGACATCCGATGCCGAAAACCCGAGGTAATCTTTAAACAGTTAGCTCACTTATCGATGTAAAATTGTCGGTGCAAATGGTAGGGCCGCCAAAGTTATAAAGTGGTCAAACGGTCAAATCAGCCGGCAAGCGCCGGTGTGGCGCGGAATGTGGCACGGACGCGCCACCGCGACACCACCTAAACATGATTCCGAGGAAAAAATATAAAAAAATACAATTAAATGGAAATAACAAACGACCATCGCGAATTGGTACCGGGCCCTGCGAGGATGTGTGGAGCACGTGGGTGTGAGAAAAATAAGGAAGAAGTTTATACAAAAAAATAAGTACTTGGGCAAGACGTGTTAAAATAATAGTGGAACCGTGCGGGCGCAGTCGATGAAGACGTGATACAAATTCGTTGAGTGTATCCCAAATTAGCAAGTTATTTCAAAAACTGAAAAGGATTGAATGGATCAAGGCGTTCAAAATGTTGAAATGAATGGGAAAGATAAATCGGTTGTCAGCAGGACTATAAACCTCCTGATCCAGATCGGGCAAAAACATCTGCTTGCAGCTTAGAAAAAGGAAACAAACAATTTTGTGGACACACCAAGAGGTCAACAGAGAAAGGCTTTGAGCTGACAATAGTGATGGAACGCCGTCAAGAGACCTAATCGTGTTTTGGGATGATGTCCGGTGAACTATCGGGGAGACGGGTCTGAACAGCCGCTCAACTGCCACCTTTCTCTAGATCTATGTGCTCCATCTTAGGCCACATCATCGCTTCACATTAGGCGAGATAGTGGCCAAACATAGACCTATTAAGTGTAAAAAAAAACAAAAGTGTTGAAGATTGAAAATATCTCAAGAAGCCGGCAAAGAAATCAGTGGAATTTGCAAAAATCTAAGAAAAACTCAATTGTTTTTATTTTTAGTTAATCTTCTAGTTCTATATAACGTTTGTGTAAAGCAAGTCATTTACAATATTGTGTCAACGTGTGATTATTTTTATAAACTACAAAACTGTTAACATTATCGTTTAGTGGAAAAAATATTAATACAGGTACTTTTTACATTAGCTATACTATTTCATTAGCTATACTATTATTAATATTTTAATTTAATAAGTTTAATTGGTAAGTAATTACTGTAATTGGCAAAGTATAAGTTTAAATCATCAAAAAAACTTTATGTCAACCCCAATTAAAAAACTTTGTGGGAGCTGAATTCCTTGTCAGGTAAAAGTGATTCCCCAAACAAAAAGAAGATTCATAGTTGGGGAGGGACCACTATATACCGAAACTTTAGGGGTCAGGAATGTGGGATCGTTCAGCCAAAAAAAAGCAAGTCTTAGGAATTTCAAACACGGTATTTCCCCACCAAAAAACAACCTTAAAAACCTAGATCCGGGACCGCGGCGTAAACAAATCGATGCGGCCGATAAGCCGGCCGGCTGACGCTGAGATGTTATGGTAATACACCGGTATTGTGTAGAGCAGTGACGAGGCTTGAAACAAGCGCGACGAGATCCGCTCACGCACACTGATGCTAATACGTTTACACGGCAGCAAGGCGACTTGCCGTTTTCAGTGAAGTATCACATCTATTAATCACCTAAGATTAAAACGAGCATTTGTTTCTGATGCTTCTTGTCAAATGACCTGATAACCCCTGATATTATTTTGATGCATGGGGATTGGGAAACTAGATAAATCTTACAAATTTCTTAGGAAATTTTCGAGCTGTCGAAACTGTCCAATCTTAGGCACTGTTTCTCGATGTATGGCGTCGTCGGGGTCCGGACCGCGACCTTCCGAGGACGCGCCGGTGTCGATGACTCGGATACTTGCGCAACCAACGTACACCATCTCGGTTGTGATGCCACTGACGCTCGCCCAGTTGGCACATCGAATAGAACTACCGAGGTATGGTCAAAGTCAATGACTGCCACTGGCATATGACTGCTTTCGAATTGATTTGAACTGCAACTTTTATAGTAAGCGACGTACGGTCAGCCAATGAGAATGTTGGATAGACGTACTGAGATAAGTTTAAAGTCATTTACTGGAATATAACTACTTTGAACTTTAACTGCAACTATATACTTTACAAGGTGTACGAAGTTACGAACCCATTGACACCCGGCCAATAGACATCTAGGATAGAACTTCTGAGATTTAGTTAAGAGTCAATAGAACTATGTGTATGTGAGTGGTATCTGGCGCTTGTGTGGTTGGCATCTCAAATAAGATCTCAATGCCTAGCAAATGACGATTGGGCAAATGAGTGAGCTGCACAGATAGCATTCGGTTAAGCCACTGACAGGTCCATTATAATTTCAAATTTGTTGTGCTACGGTCAAAGTCAATGTTAAATCAAGAAGATATTACACTACGATTACTATGATTATGTGCGAACGTTAAATATTACTAGTTGATGCTTCAGGTCAACTTTCTGGATGAACTTTAGGAAATCTTATAGTGCCAAAAGGTCAGGCTGGTGGTAAACAGCAAGCGATACTTACCACTTCCGAATTGTATTCGAAGTACAACCAGCCTATTTTTAGCCACCTTTGACTGGGTCTGACCGGATGCGAGAAATCTTCGAAGATTAACACGTAGATTATCATATTTCACGGGCTTAAAAATCTTTACACGTACGCGAATCGATTGTCTTCGACTTTCGTCTGTTTTGGCGAATGCACAAAAAGAGAAATCGGATAATCTTTGAATCTTCAACTGCGTTCAGCGTCGGTTAACCGCAAAGCTTAGGTTGAGAAGTTAAGACGTTAAACAGAAAAGCCAATGAGTAATTCGATGCTTTCTAGTTAACTACGTCTATATTTAGATGCATGTGACGGAAATGCATGGATTCTTGGATTTTGACTCAGAAATACTAAGGTTATCGATTAATTACGATAAATCTTGAGATTTTCCCCCTTCCCATATTTGTTGAGGTTACACCCACAAGGGTAATCCTTTATGGTGTTGCGCATGATCATCTCTGCACCTTCAGTCATCAAATGAACAGTATTTATTAACAGAAACACATTATATCAGACACGTACTCGTATTTCATCGTCATTAATGAAATATTTTAAACATGAATGGAGTACTAGCTGAAATTCCCAGTACGCATTGGAATTTGTTTAACCATAATAAGTCATAAGATTTATGACGGAATCTTTGCATTCCTGAATTTGACTCAGAAATTAATACCTATCCTTACGTGATAACCACATCCAGGATATTGTAGGTAACAATTACTAGAGCAATCATGTGTCCATATACAAATTTAGCTTAAAATTATGAATAACCAATTCCTTACGATAAAAAGGCAATGAAAATTAAGAAGCAATAAATGTAGGTACGCAAGTTTTATCATAAACCTTCGTGATGGTCTTCAACAAGGGACATAAAATCAAACTGGCTATATCGTCATTGGTCTTCAAGTAGTGTTTGGGACTCAAAGCGATCACATATTATGTCTGCGACGAAATTACGCACAGTAAACAGCTACTTACATCACATACATGAATAATTCAAGTGCGTGTACGTAGCCCAACCGTTACTTGAACATCCGTCTGCACACGGGGTATTAGGGTCCTCCCATCAATTTCATCTCGACAGCCGTCATTAGACGGTCCATCGCATCGGGCGCATCGCACCGTGTGTCACCGTGTTTACGAGAGGAGCTGTGCCTGTGTGAGTGAGCCGGGTGTCGGTGTGCGTAGGCGTCCGAGCACGCGCTACGGCGGCGTATTTACACCGGCGATCCCTTCCACCGCGAGCACTCATGCGCCGCACGACCTGCGGAACACACGTACCCCACCACTGACCGGCGCGGTGACCCTCGGGACGCACTCCACATTCCACCGCCGAGCGACAACCGCGACACTCCTACTACCCCCAGTATGTGCCAGTGTCAGAACAACAGTGAACATTAGTGAAGTGACTTTAGCACTGTCATGTGCGACTGAAGAGTGTATGCAGATAGTGAACACAGCCGCAGCCTCAGCCTTTATCAGTAAATGTAAGCTTGTGATTTGTTTACCAGTAGCTAGGAGTAAGGACAGTCCCCGACCCAGATCTCACGCGCTAGAGCCGGCCGGGCTCTACAATATAAGTCCAGCCTCCGCGGTAACAATACTCTCGGTATCGCGACACAATATTAAAGTCAAAGTTTCACAGCGGCCAGCCTTCGACATAAAACTCAATGACGTTGGGTAAAGAAACACCTGTGAGAAAATTCAAACAAAAGTGTGTGTTTCAGAAGTTTTGTTATTGTAATACGCGTGCTCTACGAATATAATTATTGCTTAAAAGACTCGAATTGTGCCGTGAATGTGACCGTAATATTATCATTTTTAGTGTACAGTTAGGCGCTTTTAAAGTATCGATTTCAAATAATATTTCAATTGCGGACACCCACCATGCGAACCCACGCGAGCACGAACCGTAAAACAATTTTCGAGTATGAATGAAAGTGCAGCGATCATAAAACGTGAACCGTTATCGAGTGAAGGCTCGATATTTCTATCGAGTTGGCAAATCGAATAGAGAGAACAATAAGTGATATTTACTAAAATTGCAATAATGTTTTCCAGCGAGCATAATGGCATGCCTGCCGATGCACAAGAAATACAATCCTTGCTTAATTGAATTGCCTCACTGTGAAGTTAGTACTGCAAAAGGCAAGATATTAGTCATCCCATAGAGGGAGATACTTCAATTGTTTGTATATATCTGCCAATAGCGTAAAGAATTTTAAACATTTCGGGGTTTTCCGTGGTAATAAAACTTCAAGTGATACGTTATGGTAATTTTTGTTTTTATATCGCCAAATATATACGAGAACATTCCGGGTGAGTATAACGGAATATCCAACCGGACCTACATACGAACGTGTGCAAAATAATCGATACGCTTTGTCGACTCGATTACGTGACTATTTTAAATTCCATTGACTAAAACCGACTCGATAATTGTTTGTTATATCACGTACTGGACGATTGACTTCTAATTGCTGTTCAATGAAAAACCTTAGCGTAATCCACTCGAGTCGTTAGAATCACGATGACTAAATTCGATTTGCATTTGTACCAAAACCGGCCCGCAAACATGTTTATGCGACTTCGTTAACTAGTTATGCGTACTCGATAAACACGAAAGCTTCGAGTATTTGACATGTACTCGCGATTGTCGATTATATCACATGGAATCAAAGTGGTCCGATCGCGTTCTCTATAAGACTCGAGGCAGTGATTGAAAGTAGCGCGATGCCTCTGAAAGTCGGACGCTGGCTTGCATACAACATAAAGTATGACATAACCGCACGACATAATAAAACATTTAGCGTAAAACAAGACCGCATATCAATTCGACGCATGCGATGCCGAATTATCCGTGTAAAATATTTCATCCGGAATATAAAAACCGTGTGAATTTGGCTCTAAATGTTCAATTAAAACACGGACGTATTGAATAGTTTTGTTTCGAACACGGAACGAGCCGCGTAAAAAATGATATCAGCACAATAACATTTAGATTAGAATCTAGTTCACCTACACAACTTTAGGTAGCCTTGGAAGTAGCTATGGAGAAGGAAATATATAAGATTTCTTATCGGAAACCATAACACCAAACTGCTTACTTACCTATAAACTAACAAAATTAAAATCAATCTTGAATATCGACGCTAAAAAAATCACTATTCGTTTAAAAATAATTACAAGTTTTATGCATAACTAAGGTATTTCAAAACCTGCATAGAGCCTTGCAATCCGAAGGGTTTGCAAGTATCTAGTCTCAGACAATCTAGAGTATACTAGCTCACTTTCTCGGCGACCAAAAGTATGTTGATTTCTCAAACAAGCTACAACCAACACTAGCATTGGGAAAGTATTTACCGCTTTATATATATGTATACATAAATACTCTAGAATTCACCGACTATGCGTCACTCTATAATATAACCGTGTCTGATTCTAGATATTAATTCAAATGAGAACAATTTGTATGAAAATATCGTTTTACCTTGCAAATATGTATCCTGTTATGCAATGTCTTAACTTTAATACTATCCTCATTGCATCTTAAATCCATTTTCTTATAATGAAAGGAACCATTAGATTTAATCTTTGTTTACTGCTTTACTAATGATTCATTAAGGATAATGTTTACTTGCATTCTTGCTGTCGCGGGTCATTGAATGTTCGTTTCTCCAATAAACTATCAATTTATATATCGATATATAGAAAACAAGTCTTACCTAGTACAGTCATATAAGAGTTTAAGAATGCCGCGTTGAATTCTCAAACCTTTAAGGCTTCGATGAGTCGTTAATGGCAACAAGCTCACCTTTAGAGCGAGGAATGTCGCGCGAATCTCGTAGTCTTACATCTTAATCCTTGACCTTACATGAATCAGCGAAATACATAAAATTATTAATGAATTTAGCGTCATTTTCTATCAGTGATGTCACCTGCAGCCTCGCTCCAAATCAGTCTTTTATCTTTTCTAATGTTTAACATGTACCGCACGATGTTTGCGCTACGAATTGTCCGAGTTTTTCCGAGTAAATCAAAACGATTTACATATAATGATAATATAAACACACGCTTACGTCACCGCGCGCCGCAGCACGTCAACAAAAAATGCCGTATCCGGCTTGATGAAAACATTGATGACGGTAAAAAAGGAGCATTTGAACTAAGTAATAAGAGTTTTCGCAGTGGAACTAAAAACGCAGTGACAAACGATGTAGTTTGCTTAGCGAGTGTGTCGGGATGAACAATGGAAGCGTTCTCGGCAATTAGGTGCGCCTGCGCATCGGCAGCGTCTCTAATCGCCGCGACGAACAACATTCGTCATGACAACCACCCCGGTCACGTAACTAAAAAATAACAGCACCTTGAGCATAATTGCTTCGAGCGATAATCTCGGCGATAGCAAAAGCGATCGCTGGCGCAATTGCTCGAAGCATTACAAAAGTGCCTATTAAAATATGCAGCTTTTCCTCGCACGACTACAGCGAAGGACTCGGGCGCAATCTAAGGTTGCCTATTATCCGCCACGCTCCGAAAAACACCAAAAGGTAACGGCAAAACGGCGGAAAAATTTTGAAACCCGGCTGTTTCACAAGCGACGCCTCATATTAAACAATACAGAACAAACTAATACATACGATTATCTATCCGAAATCGGTTAATTGATGTTTACCACATCGCGATCGTTCGCGCGATGCTACCTCTTCGTTATCGGTTCTACGCGTTCCGCATGCGGTTCTACTCACCCAAATACCAGCGTCCGATAATTTCTTACCTGTAACAAGATAGAAAAAAGGTTAATTGGACCAAGATAAAATCATTAATTCTTTTAGAAAACAACTCAATCGTTGTCATAAAATTTCTCCCTACTTATCCCACTCAATCTTATGCGCTTATAGTTACGTGCCTTTATCAGGGGGCACGTTGAATTCGTCTTCGTTAAGTTTCAACAACAATGACAAACACTTAGATCATTAAAGTAATGATACGGAGTGAGTTCAAAAGTTAACAATTTCACGTACGTACATCATTAAGCTGAGAATTCGGATATAACAATGTGGAAAGCAGAAAAAAAGGAAATGCGGTAATCAGCTTAACAACGACATAAGAAACATTACGTGCACATAAGTCTAGGACCATGTTGCGAAATGCGAAAGTATCCCAAACAAAGGAAAGTGCTTATTTCAAGGCGTATCACGTAAACTTTGAAGGCTCAAGTATAGAATATAAATATTCAGTTTGCTACCATTTAAATGTATCGTCTTATATGGAGCGTGATTTTCGCTTCCTCATCTCAAGGACTGCTTGAGATAGCTTCTTTAGTGGGGCCGTAGTTAGGATCAGATTTCGGGGGAAAATATTTCTCAAACGCTAGTAAGGACAACGCATTTAAATCTTCTCGGGTTCGAATTTTGGTATCAGCTTAACTTTTGCGTTAATAATTTAATTATTAACAAAAAAAATCAGGCGCTGCGGGGCGTAAAGTTTCAGTACCTAAGCATATTCCGCATATTCAATGAATATTTTCCCTTGAATACGTCCAAAAAGCGACTAAGTAATACTCGTTTTAGCAACGCTTACCGGCCGAGTGGTCTCGTCGATAGTGCCCACACGCGGAAACGATGCCTTTAAGGTTATATTTAAACTCAAGGGTGGGATTATCTTATTGTATGCATAAACTGTGTTATTTACCGATGAACAAGAACATCAACATGTTTTAAAAACCGCATAAATAAATCCGAAATCGTGCAATTAAACCTTACAATAAAACTGTATTTGTTGCTAGTGGTTGGTAAATAATGGTACAGCTTAAATATTCCTGTGTAAGGTTTGCCTTGAGTGTTTTAAAATGCGTATTAATCATAAACCTGGTAACAATGGAACCTAAGCCAGACCCCATGTTAGAGTAGAAGTATTTCAAATGAATATGTCTTTAGAATGCGCAGACAGCGCGTGCGCAGCCCACGACCGGCGACGGTCACGACTCCGACAAGTAGATCGATTTTTATGACCTCCAAATTCCGATAACAAAGAAACTTGTTTTCGATACATATATCGGCGTATTAGAGAAAAATGGAAATATAAAAATCAACAATAAAAATGGAACAATCGATGAAATTGAAATCGATTTTCATATAACTCGATCAGCGCAATTACCTACTAATATAAATAAAAGGGATGAGATTATTAACCTTTTACGACTTAAAATATTAATTAACATTAAAGTGAATGATAAAACAAATGAAATAATTAACAGAAATAACGAAATTCGAGATTCTCTCGATGGCAATGTCAACGCAACAGGGCATATCACAGGACATTGCGCAAACGCAAACAATTCTAAATACTCATATTGGCAAAGCAAACATTACGCCAACATAATTTCCAAATTCAAGAGATAATCTAAATTAGAACTAACGAGCTACGTGGAATTTTAAAAAGAATTCCCACATTATAAATGCAAGGTCGCCGCGATTTGGCGTCAAAAAAATAGCATATTTCGTTATGGTCATAATAAGTAAGAACATAATAACATTCTAAGGTCCTCAAAAAACAGTAAAAGGTATATTAAACGACTTAGTACTCCAAAACGATACAAAGATTTCCATATAATCACCATCTTTATCATTCGTAGAATATTCGCTACATGGTTGCTAAGCCAGACATTGTCATATTAGCATGAAATTATATGAAGGTGATATTTAAATCCTTATAGAATACATAAACAATTCGACTTTGATAGTGGATTGTACTAGAAATCTAGACACGATGACATAACGCAACACGCTTCAATAGGATGATAGGTGCTTCTTAACAGGTTATAGACAGAACAGCAAGCAGTATGGACGTTAATAGAAATGTAGCAGCAAGCTTTTGGCATAGAATATACAAATACTAGCCGCACGGTTTCATCCGCGGTTTTCCGGGATTAAAAGTATGATATGTGCTTTTTCAGGACTTCAAGTACCTTACATACCAAATTTCATCGAAGTCCATTCAATAGTTTTTGTGTGATTGAATAATAAACATCCATTCTCACAAACTTTCGCATTTATAATATTATTAGGATTACAGCAAGTCTTGCTATCAAAATAACCAAGATACTATGTCACAATGACTTTCACAAAGACGCATTCATGCAATTATTGCATGTTATTCATTCGCAGCCACTAAACAGTACGTAAATTCCATATTCAGAAACAGCAAAATATACAAATAAAACAATTGACTATCGCAATCTGTCTCTTTCACACATCAGATACAGTTAAGATGATTCACAAATGCGCGGGAGTCGAATACGGTAGGATCCATACCATCCGTTGTCTGTACATTGTGCTCAAGTGGTAGCTGGTAGGATGCTACCACCTTGACCGCGAATGACTTGTGCGACCATAATTGCATCGGAGCCGTGACACGATTAACATTTCTTAGTCTTAGAACCAGGAATGCCAATGCAAACCGTCTGACATTTAAGGCCTTTAGCGTATACTTGTCAAATTCCTTTGTGAAGCTGAAGTAATAAAATAATGCCTTGTTACGGTGTTTCTCATTGAAGACATCAACCGCATTCCTTATTTGACTGGCTCAATACCATTGACAACACTTGTAATAAAAATAGTCGAGAGAAAAAAAAAGGGGGTGACAGTCCAATCAAAAGCTCAGAACATTTCAAAAGAACTGTCACTAAGTTAAGACCATTAAGGATTAAACACCTGGAAATACCCAAAATAAACAGTTAGTATCTGAATAAAAGTCGGAATACAATTTAAAACTCGCTTCTGCATCGTTAACCTTGATAGATTCACTTTTCTTCCTAAACATCAATAATCAGACCATTAAAAAGTTTCGAAAGAGGAGTGCACATTAAATTAAAAGAGATCTCATTAATATGGCTTGCAAACAAAAGATTAGTAATTTAGCAGACATGGATTGAGGTGAGGGAGATAATGATATTGATCAATCAGGCGGCACGCGTCTTGTTTTGGCATTATTTTAGGGTTATCACAAAAAAATAAATTATTACTACATCCACAATATCTCGCTGTCTTTGGAATAGGCAGAGGATAGAGAAAGTCTCTCCACTCTGAACTTTATCCGCGTGTAATTAGGTATGGCGGAAATTTTTGACACATAGTGAAACAAACTCCACCATAATATGTCAGGGTATTATCATAACGCAAAACTATCGCAATCATAATAGTTTTTTTTAGCATAGCTGTTATAATGCGGCCTGTAGACGGTCGCAATTTGCATTATTTTAAATGACCGCATGATCATTCGTTCAAAATCTTCTTTACCATCAAGTCTGTGCCAACCCTAATAACGTTCTATTAAACTAATGATCCTCTCCATTAGCATTACATCTGTCTAAACTGCAAGCTCTTCAAGCCATTATATTATTAAGCTTAAAAACCTGTGATTAATCGTTCAAAGCAGATTTTTAAGCACGCGCATTATCGCGATTATAATGCGCGTGCTGAAAAAGCTGCTTAATTGAATTTAAAAAGAACATAATCAATTCAACAACCTCAACTTGTTAATTCTGCAATTTGGGAATCAAATTAATTGGGATTATACGACTCTAGAGTTGAGTCACTTTTATGTTGACATTGAGAGCAACAGTGTTGCGTCTTAAACTTATTTCAATAAGTTGAAACGAAGTTCAATTGATTCCGAACATATTTCGTTTCACTAAACACCAAACGATCGTAGTCGTATAAGTACTTTGTACTTGACTAACCGACGTCGTTGAGCTTAAGGACATAGTATAATAGGCCAATTCGACGCGCTTGGGGGTTCCAATGTCGCGCACCACATTTCGAAAGAATTGGGCCACATGTACATATCGATCTACGATAGAAATCGTTTATTATCCATTGCACAATCGCTAAGACATGTCTGCCATGTATGCCGGACATTAAGGAGTGGTCAACAAACAGTTGTGTCGCAAAGGCAGTAATAAATAAACGCTAGTTAAGATTTCCGTCGTTCCGTGAACTCAAGGAGATCAATGCATGCAATTATGCTGATAGGCGAGTCGACTTCATGTGCGTAACGCCTTGTCGTTATAAGAAAGACTTCGGTTATAGAAGAAACTTTCAAAATAGTTATTTTGGGAAGGTGCTAAGCTGTTCAGATAGTTCTGTGACAAACGCAGACCTTAATCTGTTGGAGACTTATCTACGTAATTATGTTAATTGTTGGTTGCAGCTTGTAGGACGTTAAACCGGCAAAAAGCGCATATTGTTAGCACGCACATGGCACTAATGCCTGGGGTTAGAAGACGTGAAATTAAACTAAACAGTGTCAAATCATTTGATTGAATTTTCTTGTAAAATTTCTATAGTATTGACCGATAACATTGAGTCAAAGTATTTTTTAAACAGTAACATTGTTGCATCATCAAATGATGCCAGTAAAAAGCGTAAAATAAAACGTAGCAATCATCGCATCCTGATGTCAGCCAGCGCAGCGGTGCGGTCACAGACAACAAAGGCCCGTGGAAAGTTGGCTTCAACCTCAAGCAGAATACAAATCTGCGACAATGCATCACCCGAGAGAATTTCCCAACGCTGTCACGGTGAAACTGGCAAAGAAAGCTTTTTTTACGAGCTCATTTGAATCGAGAGCCCTGTTAAATAGTTAGAGCGATTTGTCTTTACCATTGGTCCATTTATTGGTGCAAGGTTGTGCAGCATTGTCGAAAGCGAGGGCCGCCGCGACACTCCCAGCCCGCTTGGTTAATCGCTTCACGTTTTGTGCTGACCGCAAAAAAACGGGCACCTTGCTGTGGCAAGGCCGCGGCCGCTTGTCTTTGGTCTCCATCGCTCATGTTAAATAATTACTGCCAACAATATAACAATACGTTGTCGCTAGAACGCACGGAACAATCGCGAGATCGCGACACATTTTTGCGAAGGCTAACTACCTTGGTACCGGAGAACGAAAGGATGCGACCGAGATGCGCGCACCAAATGCCAAACAATATTCATGAACTTTACAACTCACCTGTTCCTATGCTGTTGCAATGTTTTGTACCTTTAACGATTATATCAATTTATTGATATATTATTGTCGGATAGGAAAGAACCGAGCTGCTGTTGCGCAACAGTTGGGCAACCGCTCGCGACGTCGACAAGCGTTCATAAGTTAAATCAAGGCCTTTTATTATAAATCACGCGCTTAATGAGCGTGTTTATACGCGCTACGAAATCAAGATCTTTGCAAATGTACGATATTGCACAAAACTCGGCCGTACGAAAACCTTCCCAAAATATTATTATTATGAGGAAAAAGGCCACAGTGACCTATCCAAGTAGTATCGCATCGAGTAGTACAATCGAAACCAATTAAATTGTCGGTGCAGCGCTGGCCGACCGTCAGTTTCCGCTGCCCTCTTAATCTAATACCCTTCTAGTGCATACTTTGGCACAATTACTGTTGCTAGTGCTTTATCAGAGGCGAAATCAAGCGCCCGGGTGACCGTGCCTTTCACGGGCCCGCAGCCGCAGGCGCGCCCACCGGACTCGCCCGTACTTTATATTGCACCAGCAACTAACTAGGACTACCATTATTCCGACTGATATAGCTCGCCTTCGAGCCTTTAATTAAGCCCCCATTTCACAACCAGCTTACAAAACCCCACTTACCATTTCCACCCACACGGGGTGTGCGGATCAAGCTCGCGTCTTCAATGGAGAAATATCATTATACACGTTAAAGAGCCGCCATAATGATAAACGGAGTTTCGTGACTCCATACCGAGGATTACGTTGCGAAGCTCGTGCCGAATGAAATTGTAAAAATTACCCGATCATTGTTTCAAAACTCGCGGATTTCTATATCTCGCCAACCGTAATGAGCGCCGCGCATTTCTCTGCGAGGTTGCGGCGACCCACTAAACAACAATGACTCGCGTAAACATTCGCTCAAAACAATAACAATATAGAGCTAAACAGGCATGATTATCCGATTTTTTTCGTGGTTATTTAGGCCTCGCGGCCTTCCTGCCTCGCGAACGTTAATCGCCATTCAATTTCCAATTAATCGGTTGATTCTCAATGCCGTGCGGGTCGGAGGTGGTTCGGCCACACTTGATAAAAGGCTGGTGGTGGCGCGCGGCGCGCCAGTGCCGTGCCGGTGCCCACACCACTGGATAACGTTTTTGTCTCCGCGATCCTTTCACTTCGCTCATGAACGCCGAAACGACGCGCGTATTCGACAAAGAAAACCCTACTTAGATAAGTTCATGGCTGTTACGTGGCAATTAAGTAAGTGCGATAATATTCGGCTGTGTAACTAACAATTATGTTTTTCACGCTTTCAGATGGTGAGAGGGGCGGCGTTGGCGCTGCTGCTGGCGCTGGCGTGGGCATGCTGTGCACACGCGAGCGTGCTCGTGCCCACATACGTGCTGCCGCCCGATTCGTTCGTGCGCGATCAGCGCAGCCTCGGCGCGCCTTCCGACGCGAATGTCGCCGAGTCGCAGCGAACTATTAAACGACTCGTCGGCGGCCACATCAAGATTAAGAACGAAAAAGAATACGGAACACCGAAAAATTCTCTCATCTTCGATTTGAAGAGCGAGAGCGGGAAGTACGTGGGCGCGATCGCGCCGGACCAGTCGGGCGGCAACGTGGGATGGAACCAGGGCATCTGGGACGACGGCATGCTCATGTCCAGCGCCGGTGAGGGCAAGGAGGCGGTGAAGCCCAAGGAAGTCGACGAGGACAAAAAGACACTGTCAGACCAAGTGGCGGAAGGGAAGTACGGGCTTATACAGAATGAAATATTTGCCAAGGCACCAAAGCGTCCGGGAATCGTAAGCTACGAGCCAAACTCAGAGACGAGAACGAAAGATAATCTGCAGAGTCTCGGAGGACTGAAGAAAGATGAGATTTGGCTCGCCGAGGACCACTTATTGGTCTTGAAAGGGGGCTCATTCCCGGAACGCACGAAAGAGAACGAGCGCCAACCGTGGCCTCCGATCGACGACTATGTGGCGCCGAACAGGCAAGTAAAGCTACCGTCGAAGCCGAAAGTGCCACCGCCCTTTCCGGTACGACTCTCCGACGACGGACCGCTCGTCTTCCTTACGCCTAACGGCAGTGTCCCTGCGGCCTTTTTCCCTCCCTACTTTGCGGGAGAGGGCGAAGGCCCTGTACCTCCTCCGCCATTCCCCTTCGCGCCGGGAGCGCCCTACCCCTCGGGTGGTAATCCGGGAAACTCTACTGCCGGGGGAGCGCCGCAGCCAGGTCCTGCGTTCCCATTCCTACCTGGGAATGCGAGCGAAGGAGCATTCCCTTTCCTCCCATCCATGAACGGCTCTTTTCCAGAAGGCTTCCCTCCGGGCGCCGCGTTCCTACCACCACCGAGCAACCAATCAGACCTGTACGACGAAGACGACCCTTCGATTTATTATCCGCCGCCTTACAATTTTTCCTACCGCACTGACTACAAGAATAAGGTGCCCGCGGGACCTCTAGTGCCAGGCATTATCCTGCCCCCGCCACCGGACTTTTTCGCGCCATTAGAGGAGAAAACTACAACGGAGGCGATCAAAACGACGACGAGGCCAACTGTGACGACATACACAAGGCCGAAAACTACTACGCGACCGACCACGACACACGCTGTGCACAGAAACAAGTACAAGACGCGACCTACCACAACCGAGTCGATCAGAACCACAGATGTCCCGACGACGACGTACATTCCGACACCAACTCCGATGGAGGTTGTGACTAATCAAAAAGCGAGAAAGCCCCAACGCATACCTTCGAGGCATCCCGTCCGTGTCCACAATCTACCAGACGAGGTTACCACGCGACCGAAAACAGAGAAACCTGTTTACAAGTCGAGGACCAAACTCACATCAAAACCACTGTCAGTATCCGTCATATACGATTATCCTGATATTTACGATACAAAGATACCAACGACATCGGAGAAACCATACATTGTATACAACGTGCCCCAAAAGACGCAGAACGTAGCCAACGATGTGACCTCAACTCCTGTGCCATTGAGAGCTTTCTACTCCAATACACAAAACGATATCCCCACAACCAAATTGCAGCCTGTATACAGCGGTGCTAAGCCCAATGAAGACGGCTTGGCTTCCTTCTACTTTTTCGACGAACAACCTAAAACATCACCATCGCCTTCTACATACTTCGATGGTAGGAACTACTACAAAACTGTGCCATCGAATCAACCGATTTTCCAGCAACACAATGGAAACCCTCAATCCGGTTTCGCGCCGAATGTGGACGTTTCGTACGGAGCCATTGACCAGGCCGATGCTCTGTTCCTGTTCCCTCAAAAACAAGGTACACGAACGTTGACACAGGAGTACTTCAGTATACAGAAACCGAGACAACAGCAGGTATACATGCAGCAACCGAAACAGAGACCGAATGCTTTCTACCAGCAAATAGCCGATATCCAGCAGACTATCGACTTTTTTACAACTAATAGACCAAAGTCACACTCGCACAGGCCTCACACGCACAAGCCAAAAGCTATTAGTGGCAGACCTGTTTACCAGTTCGCATACCAGTCAAAACCTAGACAAGAGCAGAATCCTTTCCGGGCCCCTAAGCTTGACCCAGAACCCTTCAGACCGATGGTCAGCTACAGCAAACCTTTCAACGTGGCGAACGAATTCAACGCGATAACTCCATCTATATCACCCGGGTATCACCAGCAGTATTTGATCGAAAACGTGCAAGTGACTACGGAAACCCCAACCTCGAGTAGATACTATCCTAAAACGAAACCGAGAGAAGAGGACTACGAAGACGTGGCGGTCGAAAAAGATGTCAGAAATATTGGCGCAAATAGAAATCAAATCCCGATACAAAACGACAAGCCCGCGTCGATCCATCACAGGCAACCGACGACCCCCAACCCGATCAGTCACGGATACTACACGAAACAGGACGAGAGCTACTTCGATGACATCACAAAGAACTCTTTCGATATATTCGGAAAGAAGCTTGAGGATGGTACGCAAGACGTCCACGGTATCGCCGTGACGGCTCCCCTCGAGACCGTGCGGACGCCGAATAATAACAACATCAATCTGCAGTACGCGTATGAAATAGTCGAATCGCAGACGAATCCCCCGTCTTTAGACAGAGATACGCTGGTGAATGAGCGCCACCCGCGGCCGCCCGTCAACCCCGACAGCGAGCCTATACCGCAAGGTTACACCAATGCGAACGCGAACGCTCAGCTAATCCAGCAAAAGCCGCCTTCCCTAGCGGACGACACGTTAGTGAACGATCGCCTGCCGCGACCGACGATTAACCCTGACAGCGAGTTCATCCCTATTCCGAACCCGGCGTACCGAGCGCTGCAGCAGTATCGGCTGCCGACGCAGGTTCAGCGGCCGCAATACACTGGTGAACAGTACGATCTAAATAGCCACCCACCTACATTGGAAGGCGACACGGCCGTGAATTACAAGAGGCCGCTGCCGCAAGTGAACCCCGACGCCGAGTGGATCGGGCCGGTGAACACGGCGGGCGAAGGCCGGCCCGGCTCGTTTGTATCGTACAGACTGCCCGGGGAAGGCGCGCACGTGTATTTCCTAACGCCGCAAGCGGCTGCGCAGGCAGCGCGGGAGAGGTACCGCGCGCCCGGCTACGGACGGTGAAGCCAAAGCTCTAGTCTGAACTATAAACGCCGCGACGCGCGGTGTCGTGTAAATAAAGCGCAAATGTGATGTTAAAGTGTCCTAAGTAGTGTAAGTACGAAAGACTAGCGGGACCGGCCCGCATTGCCATATTTAAAAACGAAACTTTTTATATAGTTTTTATAAGCGATATGTTGTGAGACAAAACGGACGCTAAATACTTTTTGATACGAGTTATTTATTAAATTATTGTTAAGAGACTGCGGTGTGTGCATAATGATAGTTAATTTATTTATGTCAGTATTCTCAACGAACTGTAAGGATTGATGTGATATAAAAAGTGTGTGCTGATTGTGGCATTGTTATATGGATATAATGATGGCGACAATTGTTATTTTAAATTGTTACTTAAACAAATCATTGTGATTTTGTATTGTATTTTGAAAAACAAAGAAATTTTTGAATAAAAAAAATATGAAAAATGTTTATTACTCCTGCATTTTTATTGAACAGTTACATGTGTTTAAAAAACCTGTGTGTGTTTCATTGCGTCAAGTAAAATGACAAGTAATTTGTACATGGCTAGTGACAGGCCAATGTTTTGAGCAATTAAGTAAGAGTTTATTCACCCCTGACCAACTGACTGAGGAGTGAAGCAATCATTGTTTAATTTATAACTATGATGGTAAGGTTGACGAACTTACATAAGTGGTGAGCCTCTGAAGTATAGTGGTTGGGCAGGAAGTGGGTTCGATTCCCGCTACGGGACATTTGTACAGAACAGCGGAAGTATTTTCGTGACTGGTGGACCATGAGACTTGTTGACTGCCTATACGAGAATCTTAGTTAGGGCTCAGGATCTGTATATTATCACAGAATACTAAAGGACAGAAGCATCACTCCGCAAAGAAGTTCAAACGAATAGCGACTCTTGCTATGACGGAATAAAATTCATTTCAGCTCGCGTAGCGCTGCATACCTACAGTCATATTAACCTACAGAGCGCCTCTCTTTCTATCACATAGCTCTTATCTCTTCTGACGCGGCACGTGTAATGACGCGCGACCCGTCGTCGGTGTCCGAC
Source organism: Petrophora chlorosata (assembly GCA_951640565.1). Lineage (NCBI taxonomy): Eukaryota > Metazoa > Arthropoda > Insecta > Lepidoptera > Geometridae > Petrophora > Petrophora chlorosata. The sequence continues at coordinate 6,429,078 of OX621203.1, read as the reverse complement.
TATGTACTTGTAGCTTTGTACCTACAGTGCGGAGTGCGCTAGCCCTGATATTATAATCGTCTTAAATTTTATTTAATGCACGAATTACGACTAAAATTAATGACCATGTATTGTACAGTTATATCAGGTTTGTTACAGAAATACAGTTAGATTAATCAATCACGATTTAACCTTGGACACTAGAATAGAAAGCTAAATGGTGCCTAACTGGGTCCAGTTTTTATACTTTTAACTTATATGCAACTGAGCCGTTTCTAATCAAACAGCAAACCATTTTGACCTTCATACAAGTATACATTTTATAACAAAAAGAAACAGACTTCAATTTTAATTTATCTTCTTCCAAAGTAGAATATAGATGAAATTTATATGGGACCACCTTGAAGATATTGAACCCAAAGAATTTCAAATAGGTTTATAAAACACGGAGTTTGGAGGTAGCAAACATTAAAAAATATACAATCGTATTGCGAACCTGCTCATTTTTTTAAACGGCAAATAAAAAATGCATATTTGGTTCACTTTTGGTTTTGGTTTTTGCTAAACAAAGTTCTGGGTGGTGCTGTTATTGTTATGGGCTGGCGTATTACTTACCATCGGGCAAACGACCAGCTCGTCTCGTCATTCAGTTAGATAAATAAAAAACTCAGTTCAAATACTTTAAAGTACTACGAGCTAAATTGTGACTTATCACTAGGTGCAAAAGTAGCTATGAGTAATTATATTGGGGTGCCTTGACGGAGACGTGCGAGCTAGATTGTGCCTTATCGCTGGGTTGCGAGAGTAGCTTTTTATTGGGGCGTCTTGAGGGAGTAAACCTTCTGTACGTAGGACAAATAGTCAGTAATAGATAGCGAGATAGTGACCAATACCACAGAATAGATTATTATCTCGCCTGCTGTTATAGATCTAGATCTAGAGGAAGACGACATGCGGCAGTTGAGCGACTACTCAGATCCGACTCCCTGATGGTTCACCAGTTCATGTGTGCTTAAATGATAACTCCGTAATCTAATGAAATCAGGCGAGACGTTGCGGAAATTCATCTAAAAATTGTAGTATTAATCCATTTTACATTTGCTATCTACCCCCATACATATTATATTATTCTAACAACAACCTTGTACACAATATTCATCGTAAATTACTCTGCATATTTTCATTGAGTTTCAGTTTTGATAACTTTGTAAAAATACATAAATTTACCCCAAGCTTATAAATGTCAAGTTTTGGCAGGAACAGTCACGTATTGCGACACGGAACTTAAATTGTATGTATATAAATCCTGATTGCTATTTGACATTTACCTGTATCTGGCTCTCTCGAGCACCTTGTCATCGAAATAATTATTGCGACAAGGCACTAAAACGTATACTGATACTGATTGTTAGACATTTACCTGTATCTGGCTCTCTCGAGCACCTTGTCATCGAAATAATTATTGCGACAAGGCACTAAAACGTATACTGATACTGATTGTTAGACATTTACCTGTATCTGGCTCTCTCGAGCACCTTGTCATCGAAATAATTATTGCGACAAGGCACTAAAACGTATACTGATACTGATTGTTAGACATTTACCTGTATCTGGCTCTCTCGAGCACCTTGTCATCGAAATAATTATTGCGACAAGGCACTAAAACGTATACTGATACTGATTGTTAGACATTTACCTGTATCTGGCTCTCTCGAGCACCTTGTCATCGAAATAATTATTGCGACAAGGCACTAAAACGTATACTGATACTGATTGTTAGACATTTACCTGTATCTGGCTCTCTCGAGCACCTTGTCATCGAAATAATTATTGCGACAAGGCACTAAAACGTATACTGATACTGATTGTTAGACATTTACCTGTATCTGGCTCTCTCGAGCACCTTGTCATCGAAATAATTATTGCGACAAGGCACTAAAACGTATACTGATACTGATTGTTAGACATTTACCTGTATCTGGCTCTCTCGAGCACCTTGTCATCGAAATAATTATTGCGACAAGGCACTAAAACGTATACTGATACTGATTGTTAGACATTTACCTGTATCTGGCTCTCTCGAGCACCTTGTCATCGAAATAATTATTGCGACAAGGCACTAAAACGTATACTGATACTGATTGTTAGACATTTACCTGTATCTGGCTCTCTCGAGCACCTTGTCATCGAAATAATTATTGCGACAAGGCACTAAAACGTATACTGATACTGATTGTTAGACATTTACCTGTATCTGGCTCTCTCGAGCACCTTGTCATCGAAATAATTATTGCGACAAGGCACTAAAACGTATACTGATACTGATTGTTAGACATTTACCTGTATCTGGCTCTCTCGAGCACCTTGTCATCGAAATAATTATTGCGACAAGGCACTAAAACGTATACTGATACTGATTGTTAGACATTTACCTGTATCTGGCTCTCTCGAGCACCTTGTCATCGAAATAATTATTGCGACAAGGCACTAAAACGTATACTGATACTGATTGTTAGACATTTACCTGTATCTGGCTCTCTCGAGCACCTTGTCATCGAAATAATTATTGCGACAAGGCACTAAAACGTATACTGATACTGATTGTTAGACATTTACCTGTATCTGGCTCTCTCAAACGTCTTGTTATAGAAAACTTTATACCGACACGGTACTAAAACGTATACTGATACTGATTGTTAGACATTGAGTTGTATCTGGCTCTCTTAAACGCTTTGTTATCGAAATAATTATTAAGACACGGTATTAAAACGTATAATGATAAAATTATTGTTAGACAAGATGTTTTACAAGGTGGTATGAGAGGCAGTATGGGTCGGCACCGCCGCTTTGCCAGTTATTCTGCCGCCAAGCAGTAGTCCGCAAGCATTACTGTGTTACGGTTTAAAAGACATTGTAACCAGCGAAATTACAGGGCAAAAAAAATGCGCCGCACAGGCTTTTGATTAACAAAGTTCTGGGTGGTGGTGCAGGAGTGTTGCTACCATCAGGTGAATGGCCTGTTCGTCTCGTCACTATTTTTAAATTAGTTACAGGCTTGCGTTTGACCGCTATCTCACCTGTTGTTAAGTGACGATGCGGTCGAAGATGTAGCTCGCTCGCTTAGAAAAAACCTTATCACTCTTGTCTTAAAGACACCCAGATTATAGCTATCCGGAAACACAGATGCCGGCAGAGAGTTCCACTCCCTGGCCGTTCGCACTCCATATAATAATTTTTAGAAAAAAACAAAAACCGACTTCAATGTATCTTCGAAGTCCAAGGTCACATATCGATGAAATTTATATGGGACCACTTCGTAGCTATACTGAACCTTACGCAAAAATAATTATTCAAATCGGTTCATAAATGACGGAGTTCTGAGGTAAAAACATAAAAAAAAAAAAAAAAAAAAACAATCGTACAGAGAACCTCCTCCTTTTTTGAAGTCGGTTAAAAACTAGACATTTACCTGTATCTGGCTCCTGCGTCTGAGGCACGTCTTGCAGCGGATGCGAGTAAAGCCGCAGATACACTTGTATTGCGACGGCGGCGCAACGGAAGTAGAACGGATGCGAGCGGAGTACATCTTCTAAACGCAGTAGACCGACGTACGAGCGCAGCGTCATTTTCCTCATGCAGTAAGAATGGAAGTCGAACTGGTCCTCCATTATTTCTGCGAAGTGCTGAAAGATAATGTTTCGTTATTTTTTTTTATTTATTCAAGGATCAGCAAACAATTTAATAACTTGACAGTTTAATAACAGCGCACGCGATGTAAAGAATATTTTAGGTATTTTTTTTACACCTTGGGTTACATTATCGGAGTTTTAGTAAGGATCCCTAATTATTTGAAAATATAACATAGCTTATGTCACCCACGGATAGTGTGGCTTCCGAACAGTGAAAGAATTTTTCAAATCGGTTCAGTAGTTTCGGAACCTATTCAATGCAAACAAAGAATCATATCTTTCGTCTTAATAATATTAGTTTAGATGTTGTTACAATATGTTTGTTTTCTACAATGTTATGTTTGTTATGTACCAGTTGGCTACTTTGCAGAAATGGAATGCTCCAAGCATCTTACCCTATCGACTTCGTGTGCTTTTTTTAGGGCTTCGCCCCACTGCTGCGCGCGTTGGTACGCGGCCGATGCCTCTGTCTGGAACCACATGCACTGCATTTCGTTCAGATTCTCCGTCGCTGGCACACCTGGAAGAAAAAAAATTTGTTACCTATACCACAGAATACTAAGGGACAGAAGCATTACTCTGCAAAGAAATTTAAAGAAATAACGACTCTTGCTATGCCGCAATAAAATTCAATTCAGCTCGCGTAGCGCTGCATACCTACCAGTCATATTAACCTACAGAGCGCCTCTCTTTCTATCGCGCCGCTCTTATCTCTTCTGACGCGGCACGTGTAACGACGCGCGACCCGCCGTCGGTGTCCGGCTATGTACTTGTAGCTTCGTACCTACAGTGCGGAGTGCGCTAGTCCTGCCTATACCACGTTCCGGCCACTCTCGATAAAATGTATGGAACAATTCATTTTATACCAAAATATTTTTTAGCTGGTGGTAGGTTTCTCGTATGCGAGAGGTGGGTACCACCGCTTTGCCAGTTGTTCTACCGCCAAGCAGTAGTGCGCAAGCATTACTGTCTTCCGGTTTGAAGGGCATTGTAGCTAGCTAAATCACTAGGCATTATGAGACTTAACAGCAAATTGTCTCAGGGTGACGAGCGCAGTGCAGCGCCGCGCAGGATTTTGCAAAACAAAGTTCTGGGTGGTGCTGTTATTGTTATGGGCTGGCGTATTGCTTACCATCAGGCAAACGACCAGCTCGTCTCGTCACTCAGTTACATAAAAAAAAAAATGTTGAAAAATATATTTTTCAAGACAAGCTTATAACAAATTCGTAATCGGAATCGCGAGCAGATTAAAATGAGAGCAGTAGTTTACAATTATCCGTCAAGGAGTTCCATTGCCCACCTTCTGTCTCCATCATCCGATCAATTCAATTCAAATTCAAAAGTTCTTTTATTTCAACTTCAGATTTTAGATCAGCTGGCTGTCACCTTAATATTGCATTGTAATCGGACTTTGACAAGTATGCAAGATTTCAACTCCGTAGGACAAGAGGAGGTGGTTCTGACTCAGCTTGCAAGATTCCACCCGAACAAACATAGTTACATACATACATACATTGCAAGTTAAATAAAAGCTTGTAAAAACCGACTTCAATTCCAATGTATATTCGAAGTCCAAAGTCGAATATCGATGAAATGTATATGGGATCATATTGAAGCTATATTGAACCCAACGCATAGCGCTGTCTCCTTCATCCGAGGGAACGAACATTCGTAATTACGAAACAGGATATGTTCATACATCAAAGGGTCATCCCTTTGCTAGACCCACTGAAGTTTCCATCGAAATTCAGGCGGGGTGAGGTAAGTCGAATCGGTGGGAGGGGGTTACTGGCTATTCTGTATGACGTACTATTATGTATTCTGTGTCTATACAGAGTGTAACATCGAGAAGGGTCGGTATGGGGACCTCTGAAACTATAATCAAGAGATAAAAAATATGTTCTAAGGAACCAGACGTCGATTTTAAAGATAAGAAACACTGCATCCATAGATTTTCAAAGTAACTCATACGTAACTCGGAAATCGAATCGAAAGGCCATAGACGTGAGAATTAAGCCATTTCGAAAAAAACATCGTTATTTTATTGCGTCTCTGTTTCCCGATTCTTAAAGTCTAGGTGTCTTCAATTCAAGAGTGAATAGGTATCTCCTAGTAAAGCATGATTCATCGTCGACCACGTCATCACTTTCCATCAGGTGAGACTGCGGTCAAATGCTTGCCTATCAATTAAAAAAAACTGTGTTGATTCTGTAGGTTGTAACGAATAAATGTTGCTATAAAACCTTGTCTCTAATATAAAGAGAAAATGCTGTATTATGTTATGCAATTCCGGAAATTTTATCTACCATATCAGTTATGGTCGTCATGGTAAGTTCAGTCATGGTAGGTACTATTTTAATTGCCTTGAGCATGCAGGCGAACATAAAAATATTAAATTTTAACTAGGACTAGACTAGACAAATAAAAAATATGATAACACAAACAAGTCAGACAGTAAGCAGCTATACATTATTACAAAAGTGACAATTTGTTTGACAAGATGTGTACTTTAGCAGTTTTTAAAATATGTTTAGTGATTCCGTTTGTTTCATTGATTTTGGTAATTTATTGAATAGTTATCGTATATATATATATATATTTATTATATTATATATATTTATATATATAATATATATATATATATATATATATTATAGTTATATAATTATCGTATGTACTTGTTCAAATCAAAAGGAATATTGATTGTCATGTTTCAAATCGACACGAGTCCTTATAGAGAAATGGAGAATAGGTTAGAATGGTGGAGTAGGCGTAGCAGACGCGCCTATAAATCTATTCATAATTGGCGGAGTAATCTCGTAACAAACATTTACAAACACTGTCGAATGGAGAACCTCGTTTTTTGAAGTTGGTTAAACAACTTTGCTAGTTACTCTGCCGCCAAGCAGTAGTGCGCAAGTATTACTGTGTTCCGGTTTGAAGGGCATTGTAGCCAGCGAAATCACTGGGCATTATGAGACTTAACAGCTAATTGTCTCAGGGTGACGAGCGCAGTGCAGCGCCGCGCAGGATTTTGCACAATAAAGGCATGGGTGGTGCTGTTATTGTTATGGGCTGGCGTATCGCTTACCATCAGGCAAACGACCAGCTCGTCTTGTCACAAAATTACATAAAAAAGACAAAAAAAAAGTGAGTACTTACCCTCTCGTGTGAACTTGGCGCACATTTCCTCTGCGCGCTTCACGTGTCCAGCGCGAAGCATGTACCGCGCACATTTGCTGTTGACGTAGCGGTCGGCGGTATCCATCGCTTGCGCTTCTTCTAACCACTGGTAGGCCGATACGGGATCGCCTGCGTGCTGGAATTTACACAAAACAATACAAAACTCTTTGCTGTACACTAGTTTAAAAAAACAATACAAAACTCTTTGCTGTAGACTAGTTTAAAAAACAATACAAAGCTCTTTGCTGTACACCAGTTTAAAAAAACAATCTTTGCTGTACACTAGTTTAAAAAAACAATACAAAGCTCTTTGCTGTACACTAGTTTTAAAAAACAATACAAAGCACTTTGCTGTACACTAGTTTAAAAAACAGTACAAAACTCTTTGCTGTACACTAGTTTAAAAAACAGTACAAAACTCTTTGCTGTACACTAGTTTAAAAAACAATACAAAGCTCTTTGCTGTACACTAGTATAAAAAAACAATACAAAACTCTTTGCTGTACACCAGTTTAAAAAAACAATACAAAACTCTTTGCTGTACACTAGTTTAAAAAAACAATACAAAACTCTTTGCTGTACACTAGTTTAAAAAAACAATACAAAACTCTTTGCTGTACACCAGTTTAAAAAAACAATACAAAACTCTTTGCTGTACACTAGTTTAAAAAAACAATACAAAACTCTTTGCTGTACACTAGTTTACACAACAACAATACAAAATCTCTTATTTGTATACCAATAACAAAAATAACAATAAATTAAAAATTTATAAAACCCCCAATACGAGCAGTTTTGCGTTCCCACAGCTGGGACTCGGGCCTATCCTCGTAAAGAGAGTATGGGCCATAATCCACCACCCTGGCCCGATGCGGGTTGCTGGATATAGTTTTATATTATTATCATCAGCCCATCACATTCCCACTGCTGGGACACGGGCCTTCTCTCAAGGAAAGAGTATGGGAAATAATCCAACACAGTCTCCCAGTGCAGGTTGGTGGATGTCTCAGGTCTTTGAATTTTTATGATTAATTCTTGGACATGTTCCTTTCCTCACGATGTTTTCCTTTACCGTTTTTAGAGCGAGTGTTAACTCCGCACATAACTAAAGAAAGTCTGTGGTGCGGGGCCAGCGGGACTCTTACTCGGGTGCGACGGATTGAAAGTCGCACGTGCTCCCAATGAGCCACACTCGGTCTTTTTATTGTTTAATTACTACTAATTACTAACCTTATATATCCGTCCTTTAACAATAAACAGCTCTATTAACGTCGGCGTGTGTTCTATCGCAGCATCGATGTAATACAACGCCTTGTCCGTCTGTTTCTTGAAATCAAAGTGCTGAGCTGCGAAGTAATACGCCCAGAGTAAGGCACTAGCAGGCTGCTTCACTTCACTCGGCTCCGAAGAGAATGTACAAGTCTTCGTGAGACATTCAACATACTGCAGTATTAGTTTCTCTATCGTATCCGCTTTGCTTTGATCGTCGTATAGTGATCTAAAGGCAGAAAGGCAGAAATATCGTTGTAATTTTACGTTGTAAGTTAATCATTACAATCATAAAAACTAACATTTGAAAATATTGTTTCTATTTCAAATTCATCTTCATTTATAAAATCCATTTTTTAACAAACATGTTGCTTTCCCGTGACTCAAATTTTTTTTTTTTTACGCTTAATAGATCTATGTTTGGCCACTATCTCGCCTGATGTGAAGCGATGATGTGGCCTAAGATGGTGCACATAGATCTAGAGAGAGACGGCAGTTGAGCGGCTGCTCAGACCCGTCTCCCCTATGGTTCACCGAACATCATCCCGAAACACGACTAGGTCGCTTGACGGTATGGCTTTGTTCGGTGGGTTAATTTAGTTAGGTCAGCCTTTACCTTAGGTCAACAAAGAGCGGTGGGATGCCTTTATGCAGCCCGTGCCTGAGGTACTCGTCCACGAGCCTCTGGAACACGGGCTGCGCTTGCGCAACCGTCAGCTGCAGCCGCCGCGGTGCTATCGATTTGGGGAACTCTTTTCTGGAAACACGAGACAGGTTAGTAGTGAGGTAAAGGGCATGTTACAATTTACTATAGCGCGTGGCTTGGAAAATTCTCGAAATCGCAGCCTTTGTAAGGAATTTTGACCACCAATTTTAATCTTCGAAGCACGGCAACATACGTATAAAAGATAAAGATGCCTGGAACCTTCCATTTCTGCAAAGTAGCCAACTGGTACATAATAAACATAACATTGTAGAAAACAAACATATTGTAACAAAATCTCTAAAACAGATGCCCCTCAGTTTCTAGCCCTCTTCTCTCTCTCTTCTTCTAGCCTTCTAGATCTTCTGAATAGTGGTTCTTTTTCCGATACAGTGGATCATTGTGATAATTTGACGTTCATAAGTGCATCTGTGATGCCTAAACTGAATAGAGATTTTGATTTAGACTTCATTATTCAAATGTTTTGTTCATACCATCATCCCCTATCAATTTATTAAGGTTTGATTAAAGCATGTCACACACTACGCAGATACGGTAAGATATCTGTATCCAAGCGCGTATCTGTCAATATCGCTCTCTACATATACTAAACTCAAGCAGCACCGCACACTAAGCAGATACCTCGTCAAGTATCTGCAGGAACCGACATATATCGAAAGATTATATATTTTTTACTTTATACATGTTGGTTTGCACTGAGGCGGCGCGGTATTCAAAATAAGAATCTTCTTCTGAGGAACTGTCAAATAAATCTAGAAGCAATAAATGCGAACTCATTCTAACGTACTGTATATACAATCCGCACCAAATATAGTACAAATATAGCACCAAAGTATAGTCAGTTTGAAGGATTCCACGTAAATGTATAATTTCGTATATTATCGTATCTGCAAGGTGTGTGATACTTTCAGATAAGTTAAGTTATTGTAATGTTTGCTATTAGACGGTAGCAGTTTATATTATGCTACCCTCGCTATTTGGGTATTTTAGGTGCACTGCATGCATAGAAATAAAGTCAGTTTGCGATAGTCCGTCTTTCATTACGCCTACCACAGTTATTATATGCAGATAAAATATTACCGTATCTGTGTAGTGTGTGACAGGCTTTATTAGCAGTAGGATTTGAGATTTCGTTCGTATACTTACTTATATACATCATAGAAGGCCACTTTCTCGTCAGGATCAGTAACTTGTTTGGCTTCTATTAATTTCTCATAATACATCACATTTTCAGGGTTTCTTTTCAGTAGGTCTTCGTATACTCTTTCTGCTTCTCTAAACCTGAAAAAACAATTACAACTATGATGAGGAAAAGCATAAAAATATTATTGGTTGTGGAGATGGCATGAAAAGGTTTGTGATAACTGGTAGTAGATAGGAAAATTTAGTTTATTTTTAGTCTGCTCGCACCAAGCGCTTTGCTTCGACCTTCATAATGCGAACGGCCAAGGAGTGCAAATCTCTGCCAGCATCTGTGCTTCCGGATAGCTATGATAGCTATAATCTGGGTGTGTTTAAGACATGAGTGAACAGGTTTCTTCCAGGCGAGCGTGCTACATAGGTGAGATAGCGGTCAAACGCAAGCCTATAACTAATATTAAAAAGTGACAAGACGAACAGGCCATTCACCTGATGGTAGCAACACGCCTGCACCACCACCCAGAACTTAAAAATTCTATCCTATCCTTATAAATCCTGCGCGGCCCTGCATCGTCATCTTGAGCTCTTAATTTCTTTTTAAATGCCCTGTAATTTCGCTGGTTACAATGTCCTTTAAACCGTAACACAGAAATGCTTGCGCACTACTGCTTGTCGGCAGAGTAACTGGCAAAGTGGCGGTGCCGACCCAGACTGCCTCTCGCATACCACCTTGTCTAACAATAATTATATTATCAGTATATACTATATGTCACTTAACAACAAGTGAGATAGCGGTCAAACGCAAGCCTGTAACTAATATTAAAAAAAAACAGTCCTGTGAATGCCATAGCATTCTTAGTTTTTAGCTGTAGTAGAATGTAATTAGTTTGGAGTTATTCATAACATTTTTGCCTGTAACATTTTATTTAATTACTCTTACTTTACTTATTCTTGTTTTTTTTTTTTATCTAATTTTTTTTTTGGGACTTTTTTCCACCTTTGCAAGTCAGCCCCATCATAAACTAAACAAAATTAAACACAACTTACAAGTTACAGAATTGTTGCTTAAACATCTCGAATAGCAATATTGCAGCTTCAGATGTAGGTTCTGCCAAGATGTGTATGAAAGCTCCTAAATCAAATTGGCTCAAGTTTAGTTTAAGTATCAATGAATTCCTTTGGGCTTTGTTCAGGACACATTCCATCAGCAAGTGGTGCACGTCTTCTATTATCTCACATGTCTCACAATTTGGTGATGCTTCTTTTTTACTTATTCTTGTTGGTACCAGGCATATTTCAAGTATTTACTTTTGTCAAAAAGCAGGGGGCTGTGTTTGATTTCTTTAAACACAAACTCAATTCCAGGATAACAAAAAGAGATCCTACCCGTATTGTTATGCATGTTGTATATATATATGTATAATTATAATTTTCTATCTTACCTGACATTGTATATCGATGAATGCTTATGATTTGTGTTATTATAATTAAATAGATTCTTAGTATAATAATTAAATAATTTTAAATTTTGTTGTATATTAATTTTATATTTTCTATCTTATCTGACATTGTATATCAATGAATGCTTATGATTTGTGTTATAATAATTAAATAGATTCTTAGTACAATAATTAAATAATTTTAAATTTTGTTGTATATTAATTTTATATTTTCTATCTTATCTGACATTGTATATCAATGAATACTTATGATTTGTGTTATTATAATTAAATAGATTCTTAGTATAATAATTAAATAATTTTAAATTTTGTTGTATATTAATTTTATATTTTCTATCTTACCTGACATTGTATATCGATGAATGCTTATGATTTGTGTTATAATAATTAAATAGATTCTTAGTATAATAATTAAATAATTTTAAATTTTCTTGTATTTTAATTTTATATTTTCTATCTTACCTGACATTGTATATCGATGAATGCTTATGATTTGTGTTATTATATTAATTAATTTTAAATTTTGAATGTCAGTTATGTTGCTGATTTAATATGTGATACTATCTAATTATTAATTTGACCTGTGCAACAACCTATAACACCATATTTTACGTAAATAAATATAATCTTAATCTTCATTCATTAATTCATTCTTAATTTTAAGATATATTCAAGCCTTTTATATCCCATTCCCCAGCGTCCCTTGTTTTACACTGAACTTGTTAGCCAAACTACATGATCAAACAGAACTCACCTCTTCAATTTCAAATAATATTCACCAGAGGTCTCCTTAATGGATAGCTTATCAAGAATCTGACTTTGGAACTTAAGTAAATGATGCAGAGCCCTTTCGTACTGGCCTGACTCTGCTAACACCATGTTCTGATATAGAAGCAGTTCCGAATGCTCATAGTCATACGGCCCTTTCATTTGATTTGTGCGGAACGCATCGAGAATACTGTTCGCCATCTCATAGTCTCCGAGGAGGTGGTAACTCATGGCGAAGCCGATCCACGATGCTCTCTGTGTTGGTCTCAACATGAACAGTTGGTATCGGGTGTCCTGGAAATAAGAAAACAATATTTTAGTATCATGAATATATTACCTATCTCATCTTCAGAAATGTCACGTCTAAGGCTGTTTGAACAACCTATCAATAAACCATTGAACACTTAGGGTGGGTTGTATCAAAGCATCAGTATCCGTTGCTTACGGATGTTGAAATTTGACGGTTACGTACTATGATCGAGCATTGATGATACTAGATGTCAACAGATGTTGAAACAATGCTTTTTGTGGAATTCTTCGTTAGCGCCAAATTTAACGTATACGCGTCTGTAAATGTAATGTGATACAAGCCACCCTTGAGCTAAAGTAGAGGAAAAAAAATTACATCCATTTCTTTTAATATTCATGTTACGGATCACTTTATTCAACTATAATATAATAATATCATTATTATTATAATTATTTATTTAAATCATGTCTTTGTTCACCTCGATGTAATTTATAAATGCATTTTCATCAATATAAAGTGTGCATAAAGTGCTAAAGGGACTTATACCTATGATATCATATGTTCAGTTGTAAATAAACATTAGTAGTGAAAAGCAAATTTTACCTATTAAACAGTTTAAGAGATCACATTTTTGTGAAAATCTATTAAACATAGTTAGAGACATTATTGTGGATTTGTAGCTTGCAATCAGGATTATGTTGAAGATAATAAGGAATGCTGCTGGAATCATAGTTCTAGATGTGCAGATGATAATGAAAATAAAAGTACTAAAGCCTGTGTAAAACATTGTGATGCTTTACTTCTGGAAAAAATTTGTATTCACCATTGATCATTGATGTTCTATACTTAAATGATAATTAGGTACATTGTTTGGAATAGGTTCACATACTACTGAACAAAGGGCTATGAATATATATAATAAGCTTTTGTTCAACAATCAACAGTGAAGTTTGAATAGTATGTGCATGTGGAACGTAGAATATGCCTATTCAAAATAATTTTCATATTTTTAAGAAAAGAATAGAACGAAGTTTGAGACAGATTATGAGGTTATACAAGGTTTTTCGGACAGAAAAAATACGACCGAAATTCGGAAAGAAAGAATTCCACATTCGAGTTGGTGACCATCATAGCTCAATTGTTAGAGCGTCCCGCACCCGAGGGAAGATTGGGTCGTGGGTTTGAGTCCTAACTGGTGGTCGTATTTTTTCTTTCCGAAAATCCTTGTTTGTATTTTTAGTTTGGCATTAGTTAATGCTTCATATAAATATAATAAAAATTATGAGGTTATAATTTACATGCAAATCTAAAATATAGTTTTTATCTAAATTTGAGTAACAAACATATACACAGTGGTTTCGACACATTATTAATAATAATTTACGGGTGACACTCACATTTAAATTACATGCGAGGCGTGACACGTTCGTGAGCGTTCCGCACTCGCCTTGAAAATGTCTACCGGATGTGGTTGAAACTATAGTTGGATCACTCCTATTTAAACGTGAGTGTCACCCGTAAATTATTATTAATAAAACATATACACATATAGTTTCGCAAAATAATATGTTATTAAGACTAAATGCAAGACTATGTACTCGTTGATTATGGTTGTTCTATTTGACTGACTATATGTGAAGTACACAGATAGTGGAACATAATCTGTCTCTCTATCTACATGGAAGGTATTTTTAAATGGATATCTATGTTGTTCTTACTTACTTTATAGCCTTCCAAATCTCTCATCTGAATTTGAAGCAACGAAAGATCACGGAGGATCTGAATATTCTCTTTCTCCCACTTGAGGGCGTTACGGTAACATTTGATTGCTTCGTCATACTTTTTGTCGGACCGCTGGAGTAGACCGTACACATGCCAGCACACGGGAGACTTGAGGTCATTTCGGAGGCCCCGTCGCACATATTCATATGCTTCATCTTTGCGACCCAGACAATTCAGTGTCAGTCCTTTCATTGCCAGAGTTTCTGAAAAAAATACATTTTTATTATATCTAATGTACATAAGTAATAATTGTTTTAAAAAGCTTTTAGTCGTTGTTGTCGTCAGTTGGATATAGTTCTGCTTGTTTCAAATAGTTTATTAAAATAAAATAGTCTAATATTATAATAGATCTTGGCTTTAGATCAAGTCTTAATTTAAGAGTACTAGATTAGAAATGTGAAATATTTTACAGTAGGTGCTTAGAGCATTGGAAATGGGTAAGTCAAGAAAGAGGTTTGGTTTTCTTCAACAAAACATTCTGACTATAGTACACAAGTGCTTAGTTTTTTATTAACACTGAAACTGCAGTGTTTAAAAGTTCTCCTTACCTCCATGCTCTTGGTATTTTGGATTCGACAGAATCTGCTTCGCAAATTTCAACCCATTTTTGTATTGTTTATGTTCGTAGCAACGCTGAAAGATAACAAAGTACTTATCATTCTGAATTTAACCTCTATTTATTATTAGATTCAGCGATCCTAGGGTGAAAAACCATCATACATTTAGAGGGGCAATATATGTAATAAATTAATGTAAAATGCACTCAAAATGTAGAATAACATCACAGGTAGACACTGAACTACACAATAATAGTTAAATATTGTCGGCACGGGAGGCATTTTCTCATAAATTCAAGTTATTCGCCGAGAATGACAAGTGACCCAAAATCAAATAGTGTTTACAACCGTACTTACCAATATTCTTTTGAAAAGTGCATTCTCTTTCGGTGGCAAAGGATTAGTGGGTGGCATTTTGATCCAATAAAGTGGATTATGTTCCTAATAATTCACTAATAATTGAATTATTTTGTAATAACCTCGTGGCTATAAACCAAAGAAGTCGATGAAGGATAGCTGTCTATGGTTCATAGAACTTGGTCACGTGATCTTAAAATTGCCATTAGCTAAAAAATATTTCTACTATTTTTATTTATTCAAGCATGACGATCCCTAAATTTTATAATCCATATTCCCTTCTGATGTTTGTACATCGTATTTAATCCCATGTTTATTCATAAGCTCCAGTCTTCAGCATTAGCATGTAACTTAATTATCTTGTATTTATATCAATGTCATTTATCATGCGTTCTGAAAGACGTCCGGCAGATCGGCTTGCCAGCGCGGCGCGGCGCGGTGGCGATGGCGCGGCGGTTGTTCGGTTAGCCGGCCCTTATCCAGCAATATTTTTGTAACTCTTATTTCAGACTAATGTTGTACGACAAAAATAACAAAATTTACGCACAAAGTTGATCCTAGCGGGATAAAGTTGCAGTATTCTTCCCTATAAGAGATGCGGGCGTTGTGGACGAGTCCTTATATTATTGTACAGCCATTATTCATTAACCAAATAATGTACGGCCAGTAATCTAGAGCTAATTATGTATATGGCTCCACATATTGGAGTATCCATCCCTTAGCCAGTGATTATTTGGCCCGTCCATTATTGCCTCCAAAGTCTCCACAATGGTCTTATGGACTGTTTTCGAAACGTTCCTAATGTCATTGACCGGTTGTTTTTGTCTTGCCGGGAGACTATATTGTACGACCATAATAATGTACAGCCAAAATTGCACAGCCGATATTGTACAGCCAATATTCCATGTACATCGGATTTCAAATACTCGGCCGGCTTTTCCTGGACGGCAAATATTGCCCGTACAAACTCGGCTCGTGTCGATATTGCACGGCCATTATTGCACAGCCAATAATTCATGTACTGGCTTCCAAATGTCAGGGTGTGCAATCCAGTCTGTACATTATTGGATGCGAAATATAGCCCGTGACGAGTTTGGTACAGCCAGTATTGTACAGGCAATAATACGAAGCCATCCATAGACAAAAGTAGCATTTCACACGATGCCTCGTTTGTTTCAAGCGAGTCTTTGAAGCACAGATTATCAAAACATGTTCGGTCCCGATCGAACCATAGACTGCAGCTTTATCCCGCTAGGGGCGCTAGTGCTCGTTAATGTTGAAGTTATTATTTTCTTCGTACAAAAGAACTAAAACAATTATTAATAAGATATTGCTGGATATACATAGGGCTAGGTAGGCGAACAACGAGAAATAACTATTTTGTCAAAACAAAGAACGCATAGTTGGTTTTAGTTAGGTTAAGTACCAGCTTTTCAACACATATATCTGCCCATAAGTGATTTATTATGACATACGTGTGGGTGCATTTAACTTATTCTGTTACAGTTCAAAATTATCGATACTTTGATAAAATATATATACTTCCATACCTACATTTTCCTATGGAATATTTTTTAATGTGCAAGATTCTCTCTAATGAAAAAATAAAAAATACAAATGTTAATCAGCATTGAAATAATATCGAAAGCATTATTTTGTTCAATATTTCAACTTAAGGTCGAATGTCCCTTAGATTGTTTTTGAAGACAGTAGGTACCAAGTAGGTACGGCCGCGTTAGTAGTACCACATTATTACAATACATATAGTAGCGAAACGCCTTTGACGTTAGGCAACACCGCTACCCGTGTAGGTACTTTTGCTGTCACATGCAGATGTGCCCACAGGATGTGCCAGGGTAGTGATGTGCGAACTCGGAAAAACAAAACTCGATTTAACCCGAGTTAAAATTCACGTAAATTGGGTTGGACTCGAGTTAACTAGAAGGAAGAGTTAATGTTTTTTTTAAAAAAATACTAATTTATTCCCCCACCTTAGCATTAATTTTTATTTAATAATTTTTGGCTTGAATTTTAATATTTTAAAATATTTATATTTATCACTACATAGTATAAAACAAAGTCGCTTTCTCTGTCCCTATATGCCTATATCCCTATGTATGCTTAAATCTTTAAAACTACGCAACGGATTTTGATGCGGTTTTTTTTTAATAGATTGAGTGATTGAAGAGGAAGGTTTGTATGTATAATAACCGTGCGAAGCCGGGGCGGGTCGCTAGTTATTAATAAAACTATGTAATTATACAGCAGTCTTTTCAAAATAAAATCAAACTAACATTATGATTACACGTAACACGTCCACTCACTGGCGATTCAAATACATCCCAAACCAAAGATTTTCTTCTAGGACCTGGCATTTTTCAAAAACAGAATTTAAAACACGAAAAGCTACAGCAATAACCGGCACTTTAAAGTTAACCTCAAATCTACATAAATGTGACACTTGTTTGTTATGAATGAATTTAGTCTCAAATGATCGGCAAACTTCGCTCCATGTCGGTTTCATTCGGTTTTCAAATTTGAGTCAGAGAGAATTCAGTTCGAGTTGGTTCGAGTTAGGCCCAACTCAAGTTAACTCGAGTTAGTTACTCGAGTCGACCATCACTATGCCAGGGCACTCACAAGATGGAAAATAAAATAAATATGATTAGTTTTATTTATTTAATTTAAAAGTACCTACCAAATATACATATTTACATAAGTTGCATGAACTCTTAATGTAATTTGTTGCTGATGATAGTAAAAAATATTATTATAACTTTATTTGTTCCAAAACATATTTCCGGTCGTTAAGATAACAGTTACTTATACCTACTAAATAATAAAACAGTATAGTTTACCCTTAAAGAACTCTGTCCCCCGCACTAGGTCTCTGGTGAGCCTGTACAGCGGGGTTACAGTGGATCACTCCGACTACTCCTATCTCTATTTCACTGCGTACATATAGTACCTAAGTAGGTACCTACGTTAATAGAAAGAGCTCGCATTTCCTCTTTTAAAATATTGGCCGATTTATCAAGATTGCTCAAACGTAGATTTAATGGCTTTCCTTTGTTTGTTTTTTGAGACCACGGTCCTCGTAGTTCCTGGTTCCCTAGATATAGGGGATCCTAGTTAGGAGCCAGGATTACCTTCTCTGTATAGTTATGACAATATAATGTATGTTCGTAAAAATCTGCACATTTTTATTACGCTTAATCTATGTTTGGCCACTATCTCACCTAGCAATGATGTGGCTTACAATCAAATGGAGCACATAGATCTAGAGAAAGTTGGCGGCAGTTCAAGGTGAATAGTGACCATAACAAATCACAACATAAACACTAGAAATAAGGATAGAATTTTAGTACCTAGGCTTAGACTGAGTAAAACTGGTAAAACGAATAAGTCCTCCATGGGCAATTGCCTACGTTTTTACAATAAAATTCCAAAATGTATATCTAACGGAGCTCACAGAAAGTAGATTCAAATTGCGTGTGAAAAATATTCTAATGAAAAAAAGCATACTATACAGTTAGTAATTACATAGAAGACAAAGATGCATGGAACATTCCGCTTCTGCCAAGTACCTAGCCAACTGGTACATTAGAAACCTAATATTGTCTAAAACCATCTAAAACAAACATTTAATATTGTAACAAAAGTTCTAAAAAAATGCCCCTCAGTTTCTTGTGGTATCTTCTGAGTAGTGGTTCTTTTTCCGATACGGTGGTAGAGTCATTGTAATAATTGACCGTCTGTGATGCCAAAATTGAATAAAGATCTTTTGAACTTGAACTTTGAACTTATTGCATGTTTTTTTATGTAACTGAATGACTGACGAGCTGGTCATTTGCCTGATTGTAAGCAATACTACGCTAGCCCATAACAATAACAGCACCACCCAGAACTTTGTTTTGCAAAATCCTGCGTGGCGTTGCACTGCGGTCCTTATCCTGAGACAATTAACTGTTGAGTCTCATAATGCCCAGTAATTTCACAGTAATGCCCTTCAAACCGGAACACAGTAATGCTTGCCTCACGCATACGAGAAACCTACCACCAAATAATGTTAATATGTTAATGTTGTTATGTCGTTCGAGAATGGATTCAAATAATAAAATGTCACCAATTTCCATTCATTTCTTACCGATTGCGTGCTCCCAATCCTGTCAAAATATAATCCGTTGTCTTCATACATCTAACTAATATTGTAAGAGCTGTGAGATCTGCAGATACCTACTTTTTTTTCCTTAGTATGGTTTCATAGCCATTATGATCCCCATTTTTAATACAATCTAGCCAATTGATTAGGCTTATAAGTAATTTACATTTAACTTTAACTGATATAATAATTTTTTTCTTTTTTCAGATAAGTGTCATAAACAAAATTTTAATGATATTTTTCATTTATTATACGTAGTCATCGTGTAGTAGTATTTATTAGTATATTTACAAAGTTATTGATGAACACATTTTTCGTTTTCTAGTAGGTACTCGCACTAATCCGTCCTTCCCAAAGAACAGCTCCAAAATTCTACCCATCATCCACTTTCCGCGGAGAAGGTTGTCGTCTTGGATGGTTACATCTTATCTCTTACTTTCACATTTTCTTATTGATTGAACCCTTTTACTCCTGATTGTCAGTTGCGCTAGATGTTCCTTTTTATATTTCTTCCTGGTATCTTGTGTTATCTTAGATGTCAACTGCCAATGCGTTCTAGCGTTTTGCTCTGTTTCAATGATTGTGTTAACAATCTGTGTTTCGGTTACTCCATGTGAAAGAAGCTTTTCAAAGTTAAAATTATTAAAATCTTTACTTTAAATTATTAAATTACTTAGGGTCCACAAGGAGCCAAGCGCGACTTACCAATCTTTCGATTTTATCAATTGAAAGAGACAGGGAAGTCAATTTTGTTAATGCTAGCGAATAGGTATAATGTAAAATTAAGTCTCGTAAGCATGTTTAGTATTTTTGTTGTTTTATTTTAAGTAGGAATCCTCAATATAAAACCGCTCGGGGTGCCAATCTACCCTACGCTGCGCCGGCCACTGCCTTTGCCTCAAGTTTGCTAGTGTTATTTATTGTGATAGGCCAACGGTGTAGGTACATATTAATATTTTTATTTTTATATATTAGGCACACCAAATACAGCTACATTAAAAAAATACAAATATATAAAAAGCTTAGCAATAACGCAGCTCACAACGCTATTCTCATATTAGGTACTACATATTTTAAAAATAATCGCTAAGAGCTGCTTACAAAACATAAATGAAAATTACGTTTGTAAGTGTTCTTAAATTTAGGTAAATAAGTGATTGACAAAGAAAAGGCATTAGATATTAACTTAAAAAAATTATTATTTTTTTAAGTTAGTTTTCAATTAAAAAATCATTTTAAGAAAAAAAAACAAACCGACTTCAAAGCCATATCAATATTTTTTATTTTTGTTGATATTTTCAAAAAGCGCTGATTCAAATTTCGATAAAATACATATGGGACCACTTCTGAAGTATGACCTACCAAACAAAAAAAGAACAATCAAAATCGGACTACTCTGTAAAAAGTTATGCGTAGTAATACATTAAAAAATATACACTCGTCGACTTCAGAACCTCCTCCGTTTTTTTCGTCGGTTAATGAATTGGTTATAAATAGGTGGTTAATACATTTTGATAGAAAGTTTTTGTAATATTAAATTGATAAGCATTACAAACAAACAAACAATAATATATAAAAATGTATTCTTAGATTGTATTGTGCCGATATATAACACACCTATTTAATATTATATTATTATTTATAGGCGTATACATTTTTTACTATGAAGCCGTGGTTATGACAATAGTAATTATTTGCTATAAAGTGCCAACTTAACAGAAATTAGTTTAACGTTACAGTCATTATATATAAAACGAGTGTGGCTCAGTGGGAGAACGTGCGACTTTCGATCCGACGCACCCGAGTTTGAATCCCGCTGGCCCCACTGACTTTCGTTATGTGTGGATTTAACACTCGCTCTAAAAACGGTGAAGGAAAACATCGTGAGGAAACCGGCATGTCCAAGAAATTATCACAAAAATTCAAGTAGGTACATGTGATATTCAACAACTCGCACTGGGCTAGCGTGGTGGATTATGGTTTATACTCTCTCTACGAGTGAAGACCCGTGTCCCAGTAGTGGGAACGTGATGGGCTGACGATGATGAACAGTTATTAGTGTTAAATTTAATCCCCATGATAAGTTAAGTGATTGACTTCATAATTAGCATTATTAACTCGTTACCTCGGAATGTTTCATGTCATTACTAATATTCGCATTTTTTAATCTTTCGCCCACTCGCAATATCCCTTGATTATCTAAAAACGGACTCAATTTTACCAAATTGCTTCTGCTATTCGGTTTATTAAATCAATTTAAATCGTCGCAAGTCAATGTCGTTGCTAAATTCACTACACCGCATATATCTTATTACAAGCAACTTCGCCGCCTTTAACTTTGTAATGTGATATACGATTAGCCGTTGTTTACATTTCGTTGTCGAGTGGAATTGTTTAAATTGCTAGTAATGACCATGCTAAGATCTTTGCGATCTTTGTGAATGAGTTATGCCTCTCTAATAACTTCTGAATGATGCTTTCTTCACAATATTTCTGCACAGCATGCACATTGCACACTTTTTCTTTTGTCTTGTAAACCGTTTGTTTTTCGACTAGTGGTAATTCTGTTGCCTTCATCCACTCAGGCCCGTACCACCACGTGTCGTATGCTTTAAATTTTAAAACCATTATGCCTCTACTTACTGAATCAGCTGGATTGGACTCTAGACTTCACATAATGCCAACTGCTCGGTTTTACGACCTTTATTATGTTCTGAACTCTATTAGCTACAAAGGGTTTCCAGCGACCGGGATCTTCCTGTAGCTACCTCACCACTATAGAGTCCGTCCAGCCGTGAATGTCCACGTTGTTTTTGTCAATACATTGTACCTACCTACTACTTATTTTCTCCATCAGTTTAGACAATAATACCGCTTCGCATAACTCCAATCTCAACAAAGATAGGTACAGGTAGGTACCAGTCAGCAAAACGGTATCTTTAACTAGTCTGGTTTGAACTGCAACCAATACCACTGACATTTGATCGTTATTTACAATTCTTGCGTATCGCTCGACTTTTCCACGCCCCTGAACAAACAAAATAAAATATTAAGAAACTATCTGCCTACTCGAAGAAAACTATCGACGACAGAAAAATCGTTATAATTCATAATTTCTGATAAGAAATAAAGAATTATATTATTTTATAATAAACATTCTTCATATATTTTACTTTTGTCATGGGTCTTAAAAATCCCGGCAGGAATCCCGGGACTAGGGTAGGTATTATTTTAAAGACTGGTCCTGGGAGTCAATTTTGGTTCGAGACTGAATGCCCTACTCGGTATATCTTAGGTTATACCTTAGACATACGGTAAATGTTAAAAAAATACTCAAATCTTTCTTGACGTGTCGGCACATCACGGGCATCTACTAATCTAAGGCAATGTCATATATAGGAGCAACGACAAGCGAAGCGAGAAGAGCATTAGTTACCTATGACCACCACAACTCTCGAGCCGAGCGAGCGAAGCGAGCGTGCTGCGGCAGCGGCCGGGGAAGCGCCCGAAGAATTTTAATTTTGTTAAAACGCGTTTTATCTACATAGTTTGACATACTTTTAACTGATATCACAGAATACTAAGGAACAGAAGCATCACTCCGCAAAGAAATTTAAACAAATAGCGACTCATGCTATAACGCAATAAAATTCAATTCAGCTCGCGTAGCGCTGCATACCTACCAGTCATATTAACTTACAGAACGCCTCTCTTTGTGTCGCATCGCATAGCTCTTATCTCTTCTGATGCGGCACGTGGAACGACGCGCGACCCGCCGTCGGTGTCCGGCTATGTACTTGTAGCTTCGTACTCATGGTCATTGTCATGGGCGTACCCACGGTGGGGCATCTGCCCCACCCTAGTCACAAAACAGACTGTTGTGTGCCCTAGTCCCAGACTCGAAGCTAAATTCGGTTTATTAAAAACTAATTATTCATTTGGTGTTTTTTAAACAATGGTTCTTCTAATTACTACAATTTAAATGGTTTTCCTGGCTAACTGAACTTAAGGCTGAACTGTGGTATAACGTGTGGGAGCAAAATAAATGGCACAGAGCGAACTGAACGATATAGATTTAATTGCGCTAGTTAAAGAAACACAACTGTCCTATCCTGCCATAAAACAGGCGCATACTGTGCACTGTCACAGACTAGGAAGTATACTGTGCACTGTCGAAAGGTCAGTCAGTATTTTACGCAGAATAAAAACTTCGTTGTGGTCAACAATGATAGAAAACCGGCTAGTCGGCCTCTGCATGATATGACATTATGAGTGTGCATAGGAAAAGGGTTCTGTAACCACACTATAAATTTGAGAACGTTTTAGCTAGATTTAGCCAGAACACACGCAGGGTATTATTGAAATAAGGTCAGTAAATAAAAAGCATTTTCAAATTCCTACTACTTTGCTGGGTATGTCCATGGTCATTGTCACAATAATGTAAATGTTTTTGGACTTTTCAAAGTCTGCATGCCTAACACAATTTATTTTACTATTATTATTAATAAACTCTTTATTTCAGACAATATAAAGTACAACAAAGTAAAATTAACAGAGCCCTATAGAATATATACCTTACAGACTAACATACATACATAAATATTACATTACATTTAATAAACCACACACACTACTTCACTAAGTGTGACTTTTATTTCTAACAATATTCATTTATTTTTATTAGTTATTGGGTATTTTATTTCAATAACTGCATCTTTGTATATCCCATCCGGAGACAATATCATGGAATATTCCTGTGCAATTAATGGCTACGCATTTATTGTCAATTTGGTATTGAAGCAACTCGCAGTTTATAATTTGTCATTATTTTAGGCCTGGAGAAACTCAGACAGAACTTCACTGCTGCTGGCATGATATGAAGTTAATTTACGCAATAGTTGCTCCACCAATAATATGAATTTTATCAAAGTGCCTGCTCTGGACCGTTGGTTTGTTTCAGTAAGAATCCATATAATGTTGAACATGCAAGTTCTTCATTTCACAGACAGACCCACATCAAGAAGGCCACAATACACTTCTAGTCTCCAGCCGATGGAGCACACTCATGGCACATGCAACTTATTACTTTATGTATCTTGCTCTACCATTACAGTTGCAGGTTATTATTATGACCTCACTTTGTGCTCATTGTACATCTTGCATTTGACAACAGCGTCGTCTCCGTAAGATTCTCTTGAAGCACTGTAAATGTAAAGCATATGTAAAGACAACTGGATAAGGATTGATATACATGTAAACATAACCTCAAACCTAGAAATTAATGTTTAGAGTTTTTAGGCCTTACGGAACCGATTTATAGCAATCAACAGCTTGTATAACAAACTACTACTGCTACTAATCAGCCCGTATCCACCCACTGCTGGGTATAAGGCTCCTCTAGTTCACGCCACTCATTCCGGTCTTGTGCTAGCTTCATCTATTGCAATCCGACGTATAACAATGTAAAGTTATAATTACAATTTACGTTTTTAAGTTCACTTGTTGTTTAAAACTTTAAATCCGGTTGTTTTGTTTTATTCGTTTAAAGTACACAACACAGAAAGTAAAAATACTACGCTAAGTAGTATACATAATTCATAGATCATACATACCTATACAGATACATCACATACGATATACGAGAATAGATATGCCACTATGTTTAAAATTTAGGATGTGTTGAAAAGCGATCAATAGATGGCGCTGATCAGCTTCATAGTTTCCAGATAGATTTACTTGACGCAGTTTACTTGATTGATTATATTACTTACAAAAATAAACAATTCACGTACTGGATTTGAAACAAAATAAGTACCTAGGCATATATTTCTTTATCTTTTGAATTAAAATTCAATTACATATTTTTCACCTTTTACAATAACTTTTTTTTAAATTTAGTAACATACAAAAAGGTTATTTGTTGAATGATAAATGAAAAGCCAATTTAATTAGTCAAGTAAGTCAAGTCAAAAGATGTTTATGAAATACAAAAAATGCACTTTTTTAAACGTCAAATACAAATCTATAAAAATACGTTGAGTTTCTAGTCTATCGGGTCTACTGCATCCATTGGTTCCACATTGTTACTTTTACTAGGACTGCTTTGGCCTGCATTGCCCATGTGTCATTATTTTCTTTATTCAGACTTTCTATTCTCGTTGTCTTCTTTACTTCGACAAAGTATCCTACGGTTGTTCATTCACTTTTACACTAGTTTACGTTCTGCTACCATGTTAAGAATTAATCTTTAAATAAATTCTTCAGAGGTGGATAAAATCGTATATTATTTTTCACATGACAATAATGACATATAAACATAAACAGTTTCTACGGAAACCATCTATAGACAATACATAGAAGAAAAAGCTAGTAAAAAAGTTGCACTAAGTATATCTTCAGTCATGTTTAAGTTCCATCTGCCTCAAATTTTAAAACTAGCAGTAACTTTTATAGACGCGTCCCACAGATGACGCCACCTTCTAGTAATTTTGCAGACAGACGAAGAAAGCTTCATCCCCCTGGTATAATTCCTAGCCTGTGACAACGTAGTGATTTTTTTCTCTATGCTTTATTGAATTTCTTTTCTTTTTCTTAAGATCAAGCCACAGATAAAATATGTGTCCTGACTTGACCTGTATCCTGTCCTATAAAGTACATAATATAACAAACAAAACAACCTATAGTACTTTGTAATTTCAACGGAAAAGCGGAAACGAACAAAACAAACACTGATTCAAACCGGTTACTAGGTCGGTCGGTCAGTCCACAGGACCGGTCGGTGCCAATCGGTGATGAGGATGACATGACATTGACATCAATTAATTGGTCAATTATAGTCTGTGCAAAAAGAGCACTGGCATAACCAAACGAGGCTTCGACTTTGACATAACAATGGACTCGGAATATAGGCTGTACAATATTGGCCGAACAAAATCTGTCCGTGACAATAAATGCCGTACTGAATTGCACAGCCTGATAATTCGTGTACATTGAAAAAAACTTCTGTCGGCTTCGGATTATTGCCTGTGCAATACGGGCTGTACAAAATCGGCTCGGGCAGTTATTTCGCATCCATTATTGTACGGCCTGGATTGCACGCCCCAACATTTGGAAGCCATGTACATGAATTATTGGGTGTGCAATACAGGCCGTACATTATTTAGCCTCCAAATATTGGCTGTACATTAACCGGACCCGTCTTGCCTTTCAAATCCTTTCTGTCATGTCAGTGTCAATTTACAATTAACATTTCAAAGCGACAAAAATCTCAAAAATTGAAAACTCTTCGTTTTTTCCCGTGCCTGTCGCATTAATTACCTATTCGCGAGTTGCTGAAGAATATGGGCATAGAAAACATGCGTCGGTGGCCAATGTATGCTGTGTTCGCTGTGACCATATTGTTAATGCTTTCACTCTTCAATAGCTGGAGTTTAGAGACGGAATTACGAGCTAAATTACAATCCTTGGTGACGCAAATGCACGAGTGTACACGGCAATCCGCCACCTGCATGGAGGAGTCATTAACTTTACTGGAACAACGCGACAATTACGTGAGCAAAGCCAACGAATTGGAGCAGCGAAAAGTTGAACTTCAAAGTAACTTGACGGACTATGTCAGCAGGCTGATGAAGTCAGAGATTCAAGTGAACCACACGCGGGTTGACGTCGACATGTGCAAAACAGAATTGCAGTCTCTGAAGAATTTGCAAGTAAGCAAGAGTGCTATGCTGGAAACTTTACGTCTGGAGAAAGATACGATAACGACACAGCTGGCTGAGAGAAAGCAGAAGATTGAAGAGCTTATGAAGGAAATAGAGAAGCTAAAGTCTGCATTAACAACAAAAAGTGGTCCCGTACCATCCCCTCAGCCAAAAGTAACACCAGCAGCACAACCACCTAAACTTAGCTCCGCGTTAAAGGTAAATAATCCTGTCAATGAGCCAGTGCTTGAAAATAATGATGCTAAAGAAGAAATAGAAGATGTAAATGCCATCAATGATGGAGGAGACTTTGATCCACAACTGCAGTAGATATAGTTTTACATGTCATTCAATATTGACCTGTAAAAGGTGTGATAATGATAATTACCAAGTATTGTTAGTCTAAATATTGCATTTTACTTGATAAGATTTCAGGACATTGTAAAATGTAGTTACACAAACTTCCGATGAGTAAGTTTGTATCATCATCAGCCCATTACTTTCCTACTGCTGGGAAATGGGCCTTCTCAGGAGAGAGAACTCCCTCACCACTAATTAGAGAGTGAAAAATTCGCACATAATAATTAGCAATTGTTAGGCCAAGCTTGAATTCCAATTCCAGTGTGTGGGATAATAAGGCGCACAAATTACTGCTTGGCCAAGGTGGACTGTTTAAAAATAGCAAAATTGTTACAACTAAACCAAGAATTGATGTAATGTTGCTACTTGCAATTTATGATAAGTTGTTCTCATTCTTTTTTCCACTTGAACAAGTGAAATAAACCTAATTGATAGGTAGTAGGTAGCCAACACTTGCTATGTTACGGAACATCACAATGTTTTTTTTGATAAGGAATTTATGCACTGATTATATTTTTACACCGATCTGGATATAGTATATATACCTATTTTTTGTATTCCTTATCTGTAATTGGTGGTCTACTTGCTATAAAAATTGCATATTTCATGTTTTATAATGTGTACATGACTGCCACATATTTTTATGAGTTAATTCATGATTGGTGAAAACATAAATAATAAACTTTACACAGTTCTTATTGCAATTAGATACACTTTGTTTAAGTTAATACCTACTAAGCCTAGTATTTTATGTTGGCTAATTTCTATAAGCATTTATCTGCATTGACAGAACTGATATAATATTTGGTACTAAAAACTTAAGTCTTACAGACAAAGTCAGTTGCGAGGCAAAGTGAGTTGTCTCAACAACAAAGCTAATGTGATTATTTGCAAAGAAGTCATTGTATTATGGGAAAATAATGTTGTGAAAATAGGCTGGTGTAATATTTAGAAATATTTTGCCATAATGGGTGCCACAAAGTTCTGTAGAAAGTTAGATCTGATAGCAATGGCTTGAATATCATTATTTTGCTCAATTTATACTGTTTAGTCTTTATTATTTTATTTGAATTTTACTCGATACTTACCCTAATACACTGTAAAGGGGAAGGTTTGCATTTGCAGCTGATATTATTAAATTACAGAAGATGAGGAGTATAAATGTTTGAGGAAATCAAATTTTTACAAAATTATAGAATATAGACTAATACTTGTAATCTATACATGACTTTGTTACTTCACATTCTATAATACTGTCTTGGATAGATATTTGGTGAATTAAATCTTGTATAACAATAGTTTTTAAGTTCATTCTGAATGTAATATATGGATTGAACTGAAATCAAAAATTAATATAAAATGTACTACATACCTATTATGTTTGTGATAAATTACCTTTTCGAGCGCCAAGCTATAGAAGCAAAACCGTGCCCTCCTCACTAAGATACGAAATCTTAAATTTTAGTCGGCTAAAACCCTAAAGCCGACCTCTGCGTAGGGAACACTTTTACGTTTGTCGATTATAGCCGACCTTGGCGGTGAAAAGGCTAAGAACTTGAAATTACTTTGCAAAAATATGTTATTCCTTATGATAAGGTACATAGTATTTGAATGTACCTATTTGACTTATAGAACTGGCCATGTGATCACCCCTGCTCATGATTCCATATCCTTCTGGATATGGGTCGTCTCAGGGTACATCCAAATTGTATTTAGACTCCTTGACTTGCTTTCCAATATTGTTGAGCTACATAATTAAATTGATATTAAATATTTTGTAAGTTGTTTTATGGTACAGATAATTAAATTGATTTTATACACAGGTTGTTTGTTTCACTTACCTAAATATTTTAGGGCAATGGAATTTTATTGTTTCGAACATCTTGATAATGAGTTTTAAATCCTATGGATGCTCTGAATACAGAACCATTTTGTTTGAGGAAACCTTGCACTGAATGTTTTGCTAACTAGAGTGGAAATTGGTAGGTAGTTCAAAGAATAAAGTATCTTGTTATAAACAAGTTTTATTCATCTTATACATCTCTAGCATAATTAGAACAAAAAAAATCTTCCGCACCATTACTTCTCAAGTAATGAGTTTCAACAACATAAAACTTAAAAGTAGATAATTAACATACACTTGAAAATCTCATTTACAATCCATTTTATAATCAACTATGGCTACTATAAGAATATAATGTAAAACAACTTACACACATTAAAATTATGAGAAAACTGAGATGTAGACAATTACCCTCGGCAACACCAATACTTGACGAGTACATTACATGCTATTTCTGCAAGTTATTTTCTATAATTATTAATATTAAGTCACTTATTCATAAATTCCCGAAAAACACGACTCAAAAATATATTTACATACCTATGTATGTAAATTTTATGTTTACCTACATGTTCATTTTAACAATTCTAATAAATCCAACGCATATAACCGTTGTACATTCAAATATGCGAAAGTAACATATTATATAATATCTTTTTTCGATATTTGGTCAAGGCCTCTATTATATCGCAAAATAAGTAAAACTTATCGCTAATTGACATCTGCATCTCTCTGCATCGCAACAAAAAACATTCAAGATACAGTAAAGGCCTTTGAAACACGAGCAGACATTGTCCAGAATAAATTGATGCACCTCATTTCAAAATAGTACACACTGGGATGATTTTGTAGCAGGATGCAAAAATTCATGATAGACAATAAAAACTTTATCTACGTCACTTATTGTCATCGAACTACATGGAATATTCTATAACTAAGATTACAATATCATCTAAATTATAATATCAACTAATGTCTAAGTAGAAACTAAATCGGTGGTTAAATACGGAATATGAAACAGAGATCGCAGTTGAGTAAACCAGTTACTTTATACCACATTATTTTCAGGATAGAAATAAGGGCTTCACAGCCATTTAGAATAGAAATACTACTGCCCTATATACCCACATACTTCAATCCTTATGTGGCGTCTAGGACTGCAGAAAAGGTATAGGAATTAATATGAATTCTGGACTTACACAAACATCTTTAAAGTAAGTAAAATACATGCATTTCTAAGCTAAATAAAATTGTGACAATGTTAAGTTGAAGCAAGTTCATAACAAAAGGTTGTTCAAAATCTACTGCTAATGATGCAATTCATAATACTCCGAGGTACAGTTTGGTCAAAATATAAAGTATCATAATCAAAAAGGTACATAAAAATAAACTCTATAACATAGAAAAAATACAATATCTTCTGTATCACATGGTTATCAAATAATTGCAAGAAGTCCATTAACAATCAAGCAAAAGAAGCTCAAATTTAAATTTTCTTTGATTCTTCTAGGGCTACTTCCTCAAAAGCGGCAAGCAAGTTCCTTCGACATTTTGTCTCATCAGTGTATCGTAGCATCCATATGATATACTCTCCTACATTTAGAGGATCTTCGGAATAGCTAATTTGCATTTTACACTTTCTTTCCCATTTCATTTTGTCCGCACTGCGGCTGTTCCTGGATCTTGTGAACTCAATATAGCCATTGCATTCTATGGCCAATTTTGGTAGCTGGGCATTCAGCGTGTCATGTGACCGGTCAGAGTCAGTGCCACTTGTAGATGGCAAGCAATCACCTTGCCCTACTTCTTTATTTGGAGGAGTGACTGAAGAATCCTGTACACATTTACGTTTAGACCTCCGTCCTAGTACTCCATCACCTTTGCTGTTAATTTCCGAATCATCTTCTGAGAATAATCTTTTACGTCCATTGCATTGAGCATCTGAGTTGATTTCATTTTGTGTATCTTTTTTGATGCGTTTATTATCATTTGTGTTGTCATCAGGTGGCTTGCAACCCTCAGCCCACTCTGGACTACTGCAAGACTGAACAAATCTTCTTTTTCCTGGTTTTTCACTTCTTACTATTTCTGGGGAATTGAGTGGACTAACCAAATGCAAGGCGGAGGTGTCTTTTCTGAAATTGGAAGTGGTAATATTTTTAGTTGTATTGCAGGTATGTAAGCTAAGCTATTGTTGACATGCCAAATGTCTACATTTTACTAGAGTACTTATAATTATTCAATTAAGGATCTGGTTAGGCAGTGTTAGTTTTGAGATATTTGCTATCTAATACAATGAGATGTGTTAATAAAAGAAAACGATGCAAAAGCAATTAATCAGTGATTTATTTACTACAAAATAAAAGAACAAACCTTGGTGACCTGTCACCTCTTAATTCAATCTTCTCAATACTTTCTACCGTAGTGAAATCATGACGAGAGCACTGCATGTCATAGTTGAGGAAGGCAGTCACTTTCTTCCTGTTTTTGACAGTGCGGCCAAACCATTCCAGTATTGCATCATCGGATAAATACAAGCCAAGGTTTTTACGGTCATTGTCAATCATGTGTTTGTACCATGAGATGAAGGAACGGGCTCTTTGACGTTCAGTTAATTTATTATTTTTGTTATTGTTGTCTTCTTGACTTGTTTTGGTCATTCTGAGATTTCTTTTACTGGTGGGAGTGGGCGAAGACATCTTACTATTTCTGTAATCAATTAGATTGAGTTGGTACCTATAAGAATGGACTTAGATACTCATTGGAAACTTTTTACAATTGGAAGAGAGGTAAACACTAAACTTACATTTTTCAGAGAGTATCTCGACAACTTTCTCAGAACTCGGGGCTTCGTTTGCTTGGTCCAAAGTCAATCCTTCGAGGTTTTTCCGACTCTCTTCTATGTGCGCAGTAATGGACAAATTAATCTCGAGTATCTCTTGTTGCAACACACGTACCTTTTGGGTGTTTGTGAATATTTCCCCTAAAATAAACAGATTTTCATATTCTATTAAATACTGTCACAGAAAACAAAACAAGAGAATATTGATTCTCATGAGAAAATTCGTTTTTTGAAACTTATAACCTACTTAAACACTTTGCAGTCTCCAAAGCTAAGTTTTCTCGGGTCCAATCTTCAGACCTTGAGGAATTCATCTTCCAACTCCCTCGTTTACACCTGCATTCGCAGATTCACTCTGTTCTGTTAGGTTCGGCAATAAAACAATAAATTTAATTCTCAACTTGATGAAACACGATTGATTGATGGGCTTGATAGCGTCGTTTTTGCAAAACAAAATGGCAACCATAAAGTAAAATTATGTTTAATTTTTCGACAACAAATGAAGCATGAAAACGTGACAGAGTATACAAAATAAGTCGTGTAACACAGTGATAAAAGCTCAGCATGCTAAAAGTAACTACAGTGAAACATTTCATCATAGACAAATCCTCACTTCTTTCATGGTTTACCAGTGCTACTATTATAAAATATAGTTTTCTGTTTGGTAGATATCAAATAAAGTTTGTTTTTAGCTAAGTCTGAGGCAGAAGTAAATTTTGTTTCTATTATAAATGCATTAAGACTTCTATCTAATAAAGCTACGCTGTCTTTTTTTAATAAATATACCATTCTAAGAATCACTGGTAGTATTTCAATCTGTCCCTCCCTTTCTCCAAGATTGGTTAATTGAGACCATAGACAACGCATTAATTACGTGAACGATTGGATAGTCGACCGACCGCGCTTCTTTGGGAGTGGTAATGCGCCGAACCAATCTACTGCGTTCTTGCGATCATTGACTTCGACCATTGGTCTATCTTTTGTCAACCAATCATCGAAATTCCAGTGAGGACCCAATGTAAGTGAACAATTTATTTTCGCGGATTATTCCTTGGAGATGGGTGCACCGGTGTTTTCTAAAACATTCAATGGAACTCTCAAGTGTTTCGCAAAATTTCAGTGTAAAAAGTCTGACGATATAACTTGAAATCAGCCATTTTGATTGCGTTACGTCGAAGCCTCAAACTTGTGACGTGTTGATTATTTTACGAACTTCTGTAAGTTTGAAACTACTTTACCAACTTATTTATCACAGTTACATGGTTTTCGATTATCCTCTGAAGCATTGAGGTCAAATAAATAGTATAAAAGCTTTAGCATCGACCTCAGTGTTTCTGATTAAAATTGTGGAGTATCAGACGCATGTTGGAATGCTCTTCATTTATATCGCCTAATTATATTCTTGTATGGGTTCCCAGTGTCATGATCCATGCCTGAAGGGCCCTGAAAATGACGAAGTCTAACCTGTTTTGAATGTTTATCATTGTTTTTCTAACATGGACATTCTTAAATTTTCTAAGTGGAATAAACAGTAAATAAATAATAAACAATAACTTTCACAAACATGAATAGGAGGATCGTCATTTGTATCAACTTTGTTCCTGAACATAATTATTAAGAAATAACCCTTCATCGTATCTGTATATTCATATATTTAATTGTGGTGATGTTAATTTCCATAGCTAATCCAATAAAATGTATTCTATTTTCTTTGCATGTATTAATGAAATTCTTAAGTAGTCTTAAGTTATGTGGAAGGAGTATAAATTCTGTTTCTGAATTTTTAGTCTTAAGTAATTGTTATGTACAGTGTAGCTTACCATAAAGTGGACAACCTGCTCGTCTCATCACTAATTACAATAAGATAACTATAAACTTTTAGTTGATATAACAATAGTATAGATTAAAGGGCTGCCATTATCAAAATAGATGTAAACAGCACATATATTATTTTGACACATTCAATGTACAAGTCATTTATGTTAGGGCCAAACTCAACAATCAGACAAGCTGATAGTAATGGGGTAATGGTCAGATAAAATAATAAACTTCAAGTCAAACTCGTTTTGTCCTTTTCTCACATCTTGAATGCTCCCTTGAAGTGCATCTCCATTTTTTTATGTAACTGAATGACGAGATGAGCTGGTTGTTTTCCTGATGGTAAGCAATACGCCAGCCCATTATAATGCCCAGTAATTTCGCTAGCAAGCCGGAATACAGTAATGCTTGTGCATTACTGCTTGGCGGCTGAATAACTGGCTGAATAGCTGTGGTACCCACCCAGACGGCCTCTCACATACAAGAAACCTACCACCAGTATTTAATGTAATTAAGTGACAAATCTTGCAGACATTTACACACAGTTATACACAATTTAAGCACAGTTTAGTTTGAAGTTAGCATCGCTGTATACCTCACTGAGACAAAGATTGAAAAAAATGGAGTCAAGCCTCAAACTCAAGCCAAAGTTATGTTCAGAAAAACAAGTAGGCATCAAACTGTCAGACTTGTCATCTTTATCTCCAGTGATGCACCATGGAGCACGCACAGCTGCAGACGTCAGACGGGACTCAGGTCATGACCATCAACGGTCAACAACTGCAAGTGCTGCAGATGGGGAATGCTCCGCACATGCTACAAGGGCCTAACGGGCAGCAGATTGTGGTACACACTATACCGTCCACTGCGCCGGCTATACAGGTATATTTCTTTGATCAATTGATTTGATTTAATAACCGGCTACACTCACGGGCATTAGTCAAAACTTCAACTTCAACTTCAACTTCTTATATATGGCTCCTGCGGGGTTTCCACAATTTCGCCAATGTCACGTGGATAGATCGGTAATAAACGATGGAGATTGATCGGTGTTTGGTCGGTGCTTATGTAGTGATCAATTCTCTTAACTTCCCAAATGTTACGTGAATTTACCTGAAATAGATACCACAAGAAAAACGTACACAAGACGGCACAAATAGACATAAACTTATTTACTGTATAAGAAAGTATAATATAAAAAATCATAATTACAAAAATGTATATAAACTACTACAACTTAATTTTGTTAATAACTATACATTTATATAAAACATTTACTACTGGGGTAAAAACGAGAGACAAAACACAACAAAGGTTAGTAGGACGAGGAAAGTCAGGAGGAAGCATATCGTATAGAGAACAGCGAAGTGTTGGACAGTCAAAAAAGATGTGATCTGCAGAACCCTCGTCAAGGCCACATTCACAGATTGAGTGATTACGAATTCTAATTTTAGCTAAAAATACAGGAGTGCAAGAGTGACCCAGTCGCAGGCGGCAAATTGTGGATGTAGCTGCTTTGTTCATTTTCTTAAACTTAAAAAACCAAGGTTTTGTAGGAATAGTCGGTTGAAGTTGACCATAAAATTTACCCTTAGTTATCCTCGAGATTTGCCAGAGCCTATTCCAGGCTTTACACATATTAATATGACAGTCAGAGGAGAGGTCATGGGAGAAAATTTTAAAATAATCTCTATTGCCAATCAGAGAGGCGTTTTTCGCACATGAGTCGGCAGTTTCATTTCCTGGAATCCCCGCGTGGCCAGGGATCCATGCTAAAACTATACTAAGACCAAGTTGACTACA
The DNA here is from genome assembly GCA_951640565.1 of Petrophora chlorosata. Taxonomy (NCBI): domain Eukaryota; kingdom Metazoa; phylum Arthropoda; class Insecta; order Lepidoptera; family Geometridae; genus Petrophora; species Petrophora chlorosata. Next base: position 6,393,392 of record OX621203.1, on the reverse strand, counting down.
ATTATATAGTGCTTCTTTTATTTTTAAAATTATGGGAAACCTAGATTTCGATTTGAACGGGTTGGACAATATTGCCTGGAGGCAGCTTTTCGAATCCGTAAAGACAATAGTTTTGGCTATCCTGTGTGAAGTAACATATAAAATAGCTTCTAAAATAGCGATTGATTCTCCAGTGAACACCGAGGTTATTGATGGACATCTGTTGTTAAGAATAATCCTATAATTGGGTATCCACACAGCGGCACCCACGTCGCTGTCTTGAGTCAATTTTGAAGCGTCAGTGTACATTGGGAGCCAATCCTTCCAGTTGGTATCACATTCCGAAAAGAATAATCTACTGGGGTCAGCTGAATCCTTTTCCACACCAAAGTTAAGGATAATTGAGGGTTGGAAAACGAGTGCTTCGTAACTAATAGCAAATAAAGGGTTAATGGGGAACTGTACTAAGGGACAAGGAAGTTTGGAAAATTTTATGTAGCTCCGAACTATGCACGGCATTTTATCCTCTGAACTGTATCCTTGGGTTCTAATAAGGTCGTTTAGCCTTTCAATGGGACGTATAAGGGGGTGACTGGAATTTTGTAGCAATTTGAAGATAAATCTATCACATAGGAATTGTCTGCGGAGACGGAGGGGAGGCTCAACGCATTCTACCTGCATGGCATTGATTGGGGACGACTTCATTGCGCCTAGAATAATGCGAAGACACTTTGATTGTATTTTATTCAGCTTGTCCAGAGCAGCCTTATTGCTGGGGTCAAGCAGGAATGAGCCGTAGTCTAAATGGCTGCGGACTATAGCATTATATAGAATTTTTTGAGAGAAAGGGTGAGATCCCCACCATACCCCAGATAGGGCACGGAGGATGTTGATGTTTTTCTCACACTTTGAAACAACATAGTTAAAATGGGGAATGCCAGTTAGTCTTGTATCCAGCCAAACTCCCAGGAATTTAACTGAATTTTGTTGGGGAATTGAAACATTATCATAGTGCAGGTTTATATCAGGGACTAATCTTTTTCTGGTGAAAATAACCGAGCTGCTTTTTGCAGCTGATAAGGATAAGCCGTGTTCATTTAGCCAATCGCCTAGATATCTTAGAGCCGAATTGATTTTAACTTCAGCTTCAGGAATGGCTTTAGATGCTATATATATTGCCACATCGTCGGCATACTGTAGAACTTGACAGAACGAATTTATTGAAAGTTCGAGGTCTCGAGTGTACAGGCTGTAAAGAAGTGGGCTAAGGACTGATCCTTGAGGAAGGCCTTTCCACACTGTTCTCGGGGATAGAAAAGAATTTTGATTTTTAATCAGTATACATCTTTCCATTAAGAAACAACAGATAAAACGAATAATCCTCACAGGAATACTCAGCTGTAACAATTTGTTTCTGAGCACCGGAAGAAGCACGTTATCATAAGCTGATGATATATCCAGAAACACCCCTACAAGGTATTCTTTATTTATAAAAGAGTGGTGGATTTCAGTTGTTAGGATGCTAAGGCTGTCGAGTGTGCTCATACCCTTTCGAAATCCAAATTGAGATTTAGCAAGGAGGGATTTACTTTCTACCAGCCATTCTAGTCTATTCTTGATGAGAATTTCTGAAATTTTGGCTAATACACAAGATAACGCAATAGGGCGTCGAGAGTTCGGGTCTGACGGGTTCTTGCCTGGCTTTAACAGGGGAATAATAATTTGAGTTCTCCATGACTCTGGAATTACACCGTGAGCGTAAAACTTGTTGATTAGGTTTAGCAAAAATAGTTTAGTTTTTTGTGTGGCTCTAGTAATAAACGAATAAGGGATTCCGTCTATACCTGGGGAAGAATCCACTAAACCATCTAAAGCTAACTGTAATTCATCATAGGAGAACAGGGAATCTATATTACCAGGAGTTAGGAGGCTGGGATTAGAAATGTTAAGAGGTAGAGTCATGTGGACAAAAGGAGGGGCAAGCTTGTCTGCAAAGGTTTCAATCCAGGATGAGGGGTCATTGGATGTTACATTTGAATAGTTGCAATAGCCTCTATATCTGCGGAACTGTTTCCACACTAATGATGAGGGAGTAGTTGGAGACAAACTCTCGCAGTATTTTATCCAGCCTGTCTTTTTTTTGGAAGATAGAAGTTTTCTACATTTTGCAGCCGATCTTTTATATTCTAGATAATTAACTAATGACATAGAGGAGTTATATGATATTTCTGCCTTATTTCGATTCTTTACAGATATTGAACATTCTGAATCCCACCAAGGAGGGGAGAAACGGTTAGCCCTGGGTTTTTTTAAAGGGACATGTTCATTAGCGGAAGAAATTATGGAATGCACAAAGTTGGAGTAGCAAGGGAGAAGATTACTGGAGTCTGGGCTAGGAATTAGGTCAATTTTATTGTCAAGGGAATCTGAGTATGACTCCCAGTTAGCCCCAGACAGTCTGTATTTTAGCAGAGGAGATGGTGATGATTGGGGAGGGGTTCTTTGGAGAAGCTTGATAAGGATAGGGAAATGATCACTGCCATAGGAAAGGGGGAGGACTTCCCAACTCAGAATAGGTGAAAGCGATGGGGAGCAGGCTGTAAGGTCAACAGCGCTCCTTGGATTTTGCGATGGTAGAACTCTTCGTGTGGGAGATCCATCGTTGACCACACAAAGATTTGCTTCATCAAACAAGTCCAAAAGAGTATAACCAAACAGGTCACAATTTGCAGAGCCCCAAGAAGTGTGGTGGGCGTTAAAATCGCCCATAACCATGACAGGGGGAGGGACTGACGATATAATTAAAAGGATATCGGGAATCAAATAAGAGTGAGGATGAGGTATGTAGAATGATAAGAAGGAAATATTATAAGCTCGAACAGCTACCACATTTAATTCGGAGCTGTGAGCAGGAAGGGATAACTGTGAAAATGTTAAGCTACGCTTAACAAGCAGGGCACACCCTGCATACCCATCCTGACGGTCATCCCGGAGACAGGAGTAACCTGAAACTCGGTAATGAGATCCAGGCACTAACCATGTCTCCGAAATGGCCGCCAGGATGGGGGAATATTTTCTAATTAGGTAATACAATTCATGAGTTTTCGGTCTGAGACTTTTCGAGTTCCATTGGACGATTGGACACTGATCCATTTTGACCAATAAGAGATGTGAGCTGAGTAATCATATGGGCAACGTTGGACGGTAAGTTGATGGAATTTTGGGAAATAATATTAATGATTATTGTAAGAAGCTGGACGAGCAGCTGATGTGACTCGTCGCGAGGAGACGAGGAGGATGCCTGGGACATTTGAAGGGAAAATCCATTGGGAAGGGAGGATGGGACATCGGCAACAATAGCTTGATGGGCCTCTTTGTTATATGATTTTCCAGGGGGAGCCCTAGGTTTGGGGTTACGAATCTCTGTTTTTTTGTGTGATTGGGATTGACGAGGGATAACAGGAATAAGTTGGGAGGGTTGAGGGACAGGGTTCACTGCCGACTTTACCGTATCGGTGAATGACTTGCGAACCGTTGGGAATTGGTAGGAAGCCTCTTGATAGGATATTCCATCTCGAGCCATGACAGTTTTGATGGCTTTTTGCCGGTCCTGTTCGGGGCAGGTCCTATTGGTCGCGAAGTGATTGGCCGAACAGTACAAGCAAGTTGAAATAGGCTCAGGTACGTTGCACTCATCTCCACTGTGGGGTTGAGCACACCGGTAGCATCTTGGTTTCGAACGGCATTGTGCTTTAATATGCCCAAACCGACAGCAGTTCATGCACTGGATCGTGGGGAATTGATATGTTTCAACTAACAGGGAGGAGTAATAAGAGAACACTCTTGATGGTAACTGTTGCCCTCTGAATGTGAGAACAACAGTCTGAGTTGGCTCCCAAGTTACATTGCCATCTATTTTATTTTTTCTGTTCATCCTTCTAGCTTTTAGGATATGCGTGGCATATCCGGGGATCTGCAAGGATTCCACAAACTCATCCATAGACCAGTCGGTGGGTACTCCTCTAACTAATCCCATGCGGGTCACGTTATATGTGGGAATAAAAGCTTCATATTTATATAATTTTAGCATTGGGTTGTTTAAGAATTTATTAGCTCCTAATGCAGATTTAAAGGTGATAGCAATTTTGTTGCGTCCTACTCTCTTCACGCCATCTTGGCAGATGTTTTCAATTTTGTTGACAAATAAAAATTGACCAAATTTAATAGGCCTGATTTCAGTTCCTGCTGCTGGGTCAGACTCTATTTTAGACACATGCACAATAAAAGGTCCTGAGTCTGTTGGCTCATAAGACCTAATGCCATCCACAACAATTGAAGGGTGAGTATAAACTGTTTGAATGGAAGCTGTTGCTGTCTCAGTATTAGTTATCAGTCTTTTACTGGGGATTGGGGGCTCCTCATTCGGTCGTTGGCGTTTAGTTGCCATGCTTACCACCTCCGTCGTTTCCATGGGTATGACCGGATCCGGAGGATCCGGCGGCCGATCAGGGGAAATGGACTCCATTTCCCCTGCCTACGGACAAAACAAGACAAAAACTCACCACCACCTATATAGAGGTTAAAATATGCCTTGATGAAGGGAATTCACTTCGAAACAAGTGTTATTTCACTTAAAACTTTGACCAATCTCTCTAACACGTGTATCTCCTTTCGCACCGAAACTGACCACCGTATTAGTCAAAACACTCGAGCGGTACAGACGCTCATCTTCAGGACTCCTGTCATAACATAGATATGCCTTTTTCCGGAAAGTTCCGGTATTTACGGGATTGATTTAAATGTTATTATTAAAGTAGTGATTTAGTAACTATTACATTTTAAATTGAAAGGAAGTGAATGTTAACGTTAAATGTTTTAAATTGATTTTTATTTGTATTTTGAATAAAAATAAATTGTTGTTGTTTTGCGTATTGAGTAAGATAAGGTGACAAAAAACCCCGTTTGCCGAGTTAGTATATAGTTATTAAGTGTATATATTACCAATCTGATCCCGTTTATACTTTTTTGGCTTTTATTTCAAGTCTTTGAATACACAGTATTTTTACTACAGAATGCCGGCCTCCAATGCCGTCCCTAGGGCGCTGAAAATGTTTAAAAAAACTTTCTCATATTGATACGTTTCTCACCTTACGCCTCCACGTAACAATTTTGAAATCCCGGAATAAATATCTTGATAATTTTAAAAGGCCGGAATCCCGGAGGCATATCCTTATTAGCATGTACATTTGAGATCATTGACCCTAAATCATTCTCCCTACTCCGATCACTGATACATTTACACTATCCTATTTAAAACTTTATTTTTACTGTCACATGCGTCAGATTGGAACACAGCAAATCCAGGTAGTAGTAACAATTCTAATAAATGAATAACTACTTTATTTTTTTCTATTGAACTTACACAATGTGCTATTTTGCAGGTGGCTACCCCTGGCGGTCAACAAATACAACAGTTGCAAGTGCTTCCTATATCAGGACTACAAGGTAACATACCTTTACAGTAAATTACTTGAAGAGTTCAGTTATTTAACTATCTTTTTTTTTTTTTTTTTTTATGAAACTGAATGATGAGACGAGCAAGTCGTTCGCCTGATGGTAAGCGCCACGCCTGCCCATAACAATTGTAGTGCCACCCAGAACTTTTCATACCAAAAAAATCACTGCGTAGCACTGCATTGCGCTTATCACCCCGAGACATCAGATATTAAGTCTCATATGCCCAGTGATTTCGCTGGCTACAATGCCCTCATCATGGTCACTGACACCACAGAATACTAAGGGACAGAAGCATCACTCCGCAAATAAATTTAAACAAATAGCGACTCTTGCTATGACGCTATAAAATTCAATTCAGCTCGCGTAGCGCTGCATACCTACCAGTCATATTAACCTACAGAGCGTCTCTCTTTCTATCGCGCCGCTCTTATCTCTTCTGACGCGGCACGTGTAACGAAGCGCGACCCGCCGTCGTTGTCCGGCTATGTACTTGTAGCTTCGTACCTACAGTGCAAAGTGCGCTAGGCCTGACTGACACTAGAATTCGATTTCGAAACCGGATATTTACCATGTATTTGTTTTCGATATTTCGACACTGTTACAAGCACCATGATCACGAGGATACTAAAGTTTTTGCGTGTAGGCTGTTGATGTTATAACGGACAGTAATATCTATCTACCCGCTTTCCCACGCGCGCGACTCAAAACAGAACAAATACATGGTAAATATACCGTTTCTAAATGAAATTCTAAATTCATTTATATTTAGTTATCAGGAAATTTGAGCGAGTGTGGCTCAGTAGGAGTACGTGCGACTTTCAATAAACGCACCTGAGTTCGAATCCCGTTGGCCCCGCACCACTGACTTAAGTTATGTGCGGATTTAACACTCGCTCTAAAACAAAGGAAAACATCGTGAGGAAACCGACATGTCCAAGAATTAATGACAAAAATTCAAGGACATGTGACATTCACCAACCTACACTGCGCCAGCATGGTGGATTATGGCCCTTACTCTCTCTATGAGAGAACGCCCGTGTCCCAGCCTTTGATTTCCATTGACAGTCATCTGGTGACGTGGCTAAAGATGTAGCACATAGATCTAGAGGAAGACGGCAGTTGAGTGACTGCTCAGGTTCGTCTCCTTGATGGTTTACCGAACATCCTTCTATATTAAATATTTGCCTAGGAGCCGGGAACAGCATTCAGCCGATGCAGATTGTCCAGACCCCAGACGGGCAGACGTTTCTGTACCAGCCCACCGCCAACACACAGCCCACCATCGACCAGCACCAAATTATTCATCAGCCTGCTGGTAAGTCACTCAATCCAAATCCTATCCCATTTTTGCTAATTTTTTGTTCCATTACTACAATATAGTCCCCGAACTTCACAAAACGTATTAGAATCTCTTAGCAAGTTTTATTTCGAAGAGTTTGTCGTTTTCTACCTACATATGACATCACAAGTTTTGAGGTGACCTTTTGCGCTGCAATATTTGAAACATAATATTTAAACATAGTTTTAGGTACTTTAAGAGCGTTATTTAATTAAAATAGTATTTTTCATGGCTATATAAATATTCATTGTAGTTAACTTAAAACACTTTCTGAAAAGTTTTCCGATCCCCTATTGCTGGTTCCCTAGATACAGGGAATCCTAGTTAGGGCCTAGGGTCTATGTATGTGATCGTTGGGTAAAAAAAAAACAAGATATTAAGATAATTGATAAGTGTTCTTGCGTTTCCAGTGATAAACCTGAATGGAAACCTGGTGCAAGTTGCGGGCGTCGGGAATGCAGTCCAGCAACAACAGATTGTCAACCAGCCGAATATTGTTATGGTAATTATTTCCCTATGCCAAGAAAAGTGATATGGTTAAGGCGTCGGGACGGTATTCCGAAGACGCAGGTTCGATCCCGCCCGAGCTATATAATTTATTTTTTCCAAATTTTTAGATTTTTGCCTTGCATGCGCTAATGCATTCAATATCATAAATAATCAACATAGTCCTGAAGCTCACAATAGGGACTATGCAGATGTTGTCGAAAAATCTAGAAATTACTTTTATGATAGATTACTCCTGTAAACATTTAGTAATGATTGATTTAGGAATGATTGAGTTCAATGTCTATTTGTTCTTGTTATGTTTTTGGTGTACAATAAAGTCTATCAATCAATCAATGATATAACTATTATTATTAATTGCGTAGTATATTTTGCATTTAAATTTTTCCATTTCGTATTTTTGCAGAAACGGAACGTAATCGCAATATACTTGAGTACGTGCAACCACATTTTGAGGTTACGCGGCTCGCTACTTATTAGTAAATTTTTGACATGACTATTGGTAAATTATTGACATGACTATTGGTAAATTATTGACATGACTATTGGTAAATTATTGACATGACTATTGGTAAATTATTGACATGACTATTGGTAAATTATTGACATGACTATTGGTAAATTATTGACATGACTATTGGTAAATTATTGACATGACTATTGGTAAATTATTGACACACCAGACATGTAGCATAGATAGACCAATGAGGAGATCCTAGGTCCCCACACACGAATGGCGCGTTTATGTTAATTTAAATTTGAATCAATTTAAATCAACTGTTTATTGACCTAGGATCTCCTCTCCTCAATGGTCTAGCTATGCTACATGTTTTTTTTTTAATGTAATTTAATGATGAGACGAGCTGGTCGTTTGCCTGATGGTAAGCAATACGCCAGCCCATAACAATAACAGCACCACCCAGAAGTTCGTTTTGCAAAATCCTGCGCAGCGCTGTACTGCGCTCGTCACTCTGAGCTGTTGAGTCTCATAATGCCCAGTAATTTCGCTGGCTACAATGCCCTTCAAGCCGGAACACAGTAATGCTTACGCACTACGCTTGGCGGCTGAATAACTGGCAAAGCGGTGGTACCCACCCAGACGGCCTCTCGCATACGAGAAACCTACCACCAGTAAAATGTGTGCGTGTGTCAGTAATTTACCAATAGGGCGGGTACTATGCCAAATTGTGACCGCGGAGAATGTTACCGCCGCGGTCTGCGTCGAGTTAGCCAACGCCATCTAGTTAATTCAGGTGTAACAAAAAAACTTCTTATGTACAAGGTCGACGTTAGATGAACAACATTTACCATTTAGTTAATATGTTAAGTTTGTTTTAAATTAACCTTAACCTACCTAGTCATGTTACGGGATGATGTTCAGTGAACCATCGGGGAGACGGGTCTGAGCAGCCGCGCAACTGCCGTCTCTCTAGATGTATGTGCTCCATCTTAGGCCACATCATAGCTTCAAATCAGGCGAGGTAGTGGCCAAACATGGATAAATTATGCGTAAAAAATATATTTTATAGACCAATAATGCCGTAAGATTTTGAAAAAAATTTCATTAATAGTATTTAATGATGAATCGATTCATGCATTAAAAAAATATATGCATATTCCCTATTTTCCTAGATGGTGAACGGCAGCACGGCCACCACTGCAGGCGCGGGGGCGGCGTCCGAGGGCGCCTCGACCTCGGGCGCCGCTTCTGACGAGGAGCCCCTGCTCTACGTGAACGCGCGCCAGTACAAGCGCATCCTCAAGCGCAGGGCTGCGAGGGCGAAGCTCCACGAACAAGGGAAGATACCAAAGGAGAGGCCTGTGAGTTCATCTTCGTCTTTGGAAAAGATTACAAGCGAATTTCAGAAAACTAAAATTATAAAACCCCCGACACTAAATACCTATATAAAACATACTAACCAACTGAAACATGTCTCAAAATCACCGCTAGAAAACTTAAAAAAAAACCACATCGAAATCGGTTCACCTGTTTAAGAGCTACGGTGCCACAGACAGGCGCATATAGTGGTCAAACTTATAACATCCCTCTTTTTTGCGTCGGAAAGGAAAAGGTAGTTTTTATATTAAAATTCCTAAATGTATAACGGAACTCACAGAAAGTAAATTCAAATTGTATGCGAAAACTATTCTAATTAAAAAGCATACTATATACTAATTACATAGAAGACAAAGATATATGGAACATTCCCTTCTGCCAAGTAACCAATTGGCACAAACAATATTGTCAAAAACAAACATATTGTAACAAAAGTTCTAAAAGAAATGCCTGAGTAGTGGTTATTTTTCCGATATAGAGTACAGTCATTATAGTAATGGGGAATATGCATGTATTTTTTTAATGCATGATTCGATTCATTATTGAACACTAATAAAAAAATGTTTAAAAATTTTACGGCATCATTCGTCAATAAAATACGTAATTAAATGAAAATTTGAATCAATTTAAATCAACATAAACGCGCCATTTGCGTGTGACGTCAAAATGTGGGGACCTAGGATGTCCTCATTGGTCCATCTATGTTACGTGTGTGTGTCAAAATTGACCAATAAGCAGCGAGGCGCGTGACGTCAAAAGATTGCACATACTCAAGCGTTTGCGATTACGTTTCGTTTCTCCAAAAATAAGAAAAAAAAACATTGAAATACGAATAAACTACGCAATTAATAATAATAATAATTATATCACTACTAAATGTTTACAGGAGTAATCTATCGTAAAAAGTAATTTCCAGATTTTTCGACAACACATGCATATTCCCTAATAGGGACGTTCATAAGTGCGTCTGTGATGCCAAAGTAGAATTGATGACCAGACTCAGTGGCGCTCATTAGGAGAGGCCATTGTCCGGCAGTGGACGAATACAGGCTGATGATGATGATCATGATGATGATGATACTGAATAAAACTTTTATTTTCGATGTATAGAATGTATGAGTATAGGAAAGAAATGGGTAAACATACTTACCTTTTTTTCAAAGTCATGTTAACATAAGTTACAATATATAACATATTTTTAATTTTATTTTATTTTCTACTTACATTCAAATAATATAATATAACAAAAGGCTTAATAATTTAAACACTAAACTAAAAGATATTAAAGACTATGTACATGCCGGGTACCGGTTGGTATCGGTATTTTATTTCTATCATGTTGATATGTCTATGATAAGATTGAAAAGTGCACTTTTGTGCCTATTTAATAAATGATATTTTACTTTGACTACGTTTGTAATTTTCAGAAATACCTTCACGAATCGAGGCACAGGCACGCAATGAACAGGATACGAGGCGAGGGCGGCAGGTTCCATTCCGGCAGCAGAAAGTAAGATTATTTGTGCACTATAGTTCTAATACTATCCTAGTTATATTGTAAATGCAAAAGTTTGTGAGGATGGATGTATGGATGTTTGTTACTCAATCACACATAAAACTATTGAAAGGATTTTGATGATATTTGGTTATGTTACTATGTTCATACATACACAGACTCACACACATACACCCTTTATACATACTTGAATAAATAAAATAATAACGCCCAACGATCACATACATAGATCCTGACCCTTAACTAGGATGCCCTGTATCTAGGGAACCAGGAACTATGAGGACCTTTTCTTGCACAAACATTTGTCCCGTCGCGGGAGTCGAACCCGCAACCTCCGTGGTGTATGAGATTTGAGCAAACCTGCCCAACCACTACACCACAGAGGCTGTCAGAATCCTTTGCTAGACAGCACTAAAACAAAATGGTAATAAGAGGGGATCGGACAGTAATCGAGAAAAAATCTAAAATGTAGTTAGAACGAATGTTCGTCGAACCGGAAAGATCATTTAATCAATATTTTTGTGAAATAATAATGATTTATATTTTTAGATCAATAAATAATTCTGACAATTTTAATCTGTTCTTCATCTCAAACGAAACAACAATCACAGCGCATGACGTCATTTGTAGGCAAATGCCGTGAGTCAAGCTTGTGTTAATTTTACGTTTTTACTTTGCATAAAATGTATTAGTCCCCAAACTTCACAAAACGTATTAGAATCTCTTTGCTAGTTTTATTTCGAAGATCGTTTTCTACCTACATATGACATCACAAGTTTTGAAGTGACCTTTTGCGCGGCAATATTTGAAACATAATATTTAAACATAGTTTTAGGTACTTTTAGATTGTTATTTAATTAAAATAGTATTTTTCATGGCTTTATATATTCATTGTAGTTAATTTAAAACACTTTCTGGAAAGTTGTCCGATCCCCTTTTGGGAAGATCTGTCATTGGCCTATATTATGATACCTTAAGCTTGTAACTCGCAATTTATGTATAAGCTGTAGAATAAATAAATAAAATAATAAGTACTGAAATGAGATATGGACGTAAGACATTTTGTTAACCGACTTCGAAAAAGGAGGAGGTTCTCTGTTCGATTTTTTTTGTGGTTGTTACTTCAGAACTCCGTCATTTATAAACCGATTTGGACAATTCTTTTTGCGTCGGGTTCAGTATAGCTACGAAGTGGTCCCATATACATTTCATCGATATGTGACCTTGGATTGCAAAGATACATTGAAGTCGGTTTTTGTGTTATTCTAAAAATTTATTGTATTTATTTGCAAACAAATTATGTAAGGTGTAAGTAATATAAAAATAGTTAAAAACAGGTAAGTTAAACATTAAAAATAGTTAGTGATGGGACAAGATACTTTTTATCCAGGAACATTGACCACGCGGGTGGAAGCGTCGGTCGTTTAGTAGTATTTGTGTGATAGAGTAACAAACATCCAAACGTCCTCATATGCATTACTATGTTCCGGTTTGAAGGGTATTGTAGCCAGCGAAATTACTGGGCATATGAGACTTAATATCTGATATCTCGGGGCGATGTGCGCAATGCAGTGCTACACAGTGCTTTTTGGTATTAAAAGTTCTGGGTGGCACGGCAATTGTCTTGGGCAGGCGTGGCGCCTACCATTAGGCGAACGACTTGCTCGTTTCATCGCTCAGTACAATAAAAAAAAAACTCACAGACTTATTAGTTTTAATGTTCAATTATTATTTTTTCATGTAAAATCTAAGTTTGTTAACATTCCTACCTATCTATAAAATTTCTAAGGGGCGTCCATAAATTACGTGAGGTGTTTAAGGGGGGGAGGGGGTCGAGTCAAATCTCATCTAATCTTACGTTGGAGAGGGGGGGGGGTCTCGGCAAATATCACGCAATTATTTTTCTGATTGAAACAAATAAAAGACGTGTGGCACTCGGAGACTGCCGCGGTAAAGCTATTGCATAGCATTCCGAGTGGGGGGTGTTAGGTTATTTTCGTTACGGAATTTCTGGATTCGGTCTCCACACGCTCAAGGCCCGCGATAGAAGCTATGCAATAGCTTAAAAAAAAGACGTGTGGCACTCGGAGACTGCCGCGGTAAAGCTATTGCATAGCATTCGGAGTGGGGGGTGTTAGGTTATTTTCGTTACGGAATTTCTGGATTCGGTCTCCACGCTCAAGGCCCGCGATAGAAGCTATGCAATAGCTTAAAAATAATAATACTATTTTGGTCCATTTAATCCAGATTGTACATACTTAAGATTTAATCTTAAGCGTAATCGTAATACGATTAAGATCATTCACTAATTCGTTCGAAAGAAAATATTTTCATTCATACCTCGACGTTATACATTTACTGACTGTCAAACCACCGAGCTATTGAGTGCGCAAGCGCCAATGGCTTAGAGTGGCTAGATCAGAACGAAGTTAAAGGATCAGATGACTTTACTGAAAATCATATGGACATGTTGGTTCCAATAGTCTCTTGAGACCGCGTATAATTCTCTATGGACTGAATTAGAGTAGATATTCTTTTTTTAATCACAGTAGTGACGATTTAAGTATTCTATTGTTAAATTTTTGTTACACTTGTAATAGGGGATCGGACAACTTTTCAGAAAGTGTTTTATATTAACTACAATTAATATATATAGCCATAAAAAATACCATTTTAATTAAATAACGCTCTAAAAGTACCTAAAACTATGTTTTAATATTATGTTTCAAATATTGCCGCGCAAAAGGTCACCTCAAAATTTATGACGTCATATGTAGGGAGAAAACGACAAACTCTTCGAAATAAAACTTGCAAAGAGATTTAAATAGGTACGTTTTGTGAAGTTTGCGGACGATATTGTAGTAATGGAACGAAAAAATTAGCAAAAATACATTTTATGAAAAGCAAAAACGTAAAATAAACATAAGCTTGACTCACGGCATTTGCCTACAAATGACGTCATGCGCTGTGATTGTTGTTTCGTTTGAGATGAAGAACAGATTAAAAATGACAGAATTATTAGATTTTTTTATTGATTTAAAAATATAAATCATTATTATTTCACAAAAATATTGATCGAGTGATCTTTCCGGTTCGACGAACATTCGTTTTAACTACATTTTAGATTTTTTCTCGATTACTGTCCGATCCCCTATTAAACTCTCAGCAATATTGATTACTAGTCTTAACTAGTCGTAAATAAAAGCACGAAGCTAATTATTATTTTCTTTTTACAATAACAATCCAACGCGTTTACGTAAGAAACACACATTTTGAAAAATCTCACGTGAGATTGGGGGATGGGGGAGGGGGTTGAATAAAATCTCACGACATCTCACCAGGGGGGGATCCCTCCCCCACAGAAACAGACACAACACACAGACATAGGGATAGGGACAGAAAATTTAAAGAAACACCTGACGTAATTTATGGACGCCCCCTAACCCAATACGCGTGTATTTTATTTCTATTTAAATAATGTTGTCCAGTTTAAAAAAGTGATATCCTTACATTTACAGAAATAAAAAGGAAAAGGAAGAACCGCAGCAGGTTGATCAGAAACTAATGGAAGAAATCAAACCAGAGACTGTTTCCATCACAATTATTCAGGTAAACGCATTTTTCATAGCTCACGTTAAATTGCAATTTACTCTTTGCTAGATAGAAGGTAGATATAAGAAACCTATCATAAGATTTTTTTTTTATGTAACTTAGTGACGAGACGAGCTGGTCGTTTGCCTAATGGTAAGCAATACGCCAGTCCATAACAATAACAGCACCACCTAGAACAATGTTTTGCAAAATTTTGCGCGGCGCTGCACTGCGCTCGTCACCCTGAGACAATTAGCTGTTGAGTCTCATAATGCCCAGTAATTTCGCTGGCTACAATGCCCTTCAAACCGGAACACAGTAAATTGTTTACTTCTCGGCAAACATCTGAGTTCGAGCAAAGTACATTGAAAACCAGCTTAGAATGCTGTGCTTACCCCTTATTGCCAAATTATAATCGCATTTAATTAATTGTATAATTATTGTAGTTAAGATTGTTGGCAATAAAACTCATTTTCTTTACCACCTATTAGAAATGTACCTAGAGGCAGGCCTAGCGCACTCCGCACTGTAGGTACGAAGCTACAAGTACATAGCCGGACACCGACGGCGGGTCGCGCGTCGTTACACGTGCCGCGTCAGAAGAGATAAGAGCGGCGCGATAGAAAGAGAGGCGCTCTGTAGGTTAATATGACTGGTAGGTATGCAGCGCTACGCGAGCTGAATTGAACTTTATTGCGGCATAGCAAGAGTCGCTGTTTGTTTAAATTTCTGCGTGATGCTTCTGTCCCTTAGTATTCTGTGGTTGTACCGAATTGGGACCAACACGACCTAACCACAAAATATAGACTGGTACAGAAATCAATCAACATAGTAAGTGCGCTCGAGCAACGCACACATGGACATCGCTCACGGACACGATATCTCGAACCAGTTGAGACCAGTGCGAGCGCGAGTGCCATCCGCTTGAGACACGCGACTGTGAAAGTTTTTTGTGCAAAAATGGAGAAAAAAGTTACTATAACTGCTCAGTGGGCGGTTGTTTAAATGCGATAATACGAACAATCATTACTTGAAATTTCAGGAAGAGGAATCGGAAGCTGAAGCCCAGGCCAACCAATGGCGGAGACTCGCGCCGCACCAAGCCATGCAGTCCACATAGCCGGGACGCGACCCGCCGCCGCCGCGGACGAGGAATAAGACTTGATGTGATAACTATGCAATGTGGATCGGTAAGACTTTGTATCAAGAGGGAACGGCACGCTGAAATTTTCATACAATAATAATTAATTTTTAGAAAAAAACAAAAACCGACTTCAATGTATCTTCGAAGTCCAAGGTCACATATCGATGAAATTTATATGGAACCACTTCGTAGCTATACTGAACCCGACGCAAAAAGAATTTTTCAAGTCGGTTCATAAATTACGGACTTTGAGGTAACAAACATAAAAAAAATACAATCGAATATAGAACCTCCTCCTTTTTTTAAATCGGTTGAAAAGAGAAAACGTTTTTCTACCCCTAAACATTAACCAAATTCAATGAAATTTGGACATGTAAGAGATGTTATCATTATTGAGGTTTGTAGGTTTTTATTTTTTCGATAATTCCTATAGAATTTGAATAAATGGACCCAAAACACTCGATATGTACTCGAATTCTTTTTTTGAAGTTTGGAAGCTTTTAAATTTAAAAATAGACATAAACTTAGAAAAAAGAAGACATACAAACCTAGTTTATTCTCCATTGAAGAAATTGAGACCAAAATTACCAAATTTGGTTGAGATTTAGTGTGGTGGAAACGTTTTCTCCCGTAACGCTAATTTTAACAAAAATCTGAAGTTGATACGAATTTAGTTAAATTATTATTATTATTTAGTTGATTTATTTAATTTAATTTACGCATTTTCTGCGAGACCGTAAACCATTATTCAAACACCTAGTGCTCGCTGGCCGCGGCTGTGCCATATCCTCTTAATGTTCCAAAAGACTCGAGCCTTTTAGGCTTCGTTTTTAGACATATATATATATATATATATATATATATTATACCTATTTATACATATATTTATAATTTGATTTGCATTTCTTTCAAAAAACCACCGTCCTTCCAAATTATGTTAGTCCTTTCTGTTCAAAGGTTGTCTTGAAGAGATCGCTTTGAGCGATAAGACCGCCTATTGTTATGCTGATTACTGTGAAATTTACTTGTTTTTCATGTAATTATACTTAAGGTTTTTTTTAACAATAAAGTGTTCTATCTATCTATCTAGACGCTACAAGGCTAAAACCCTACACAGAGTTTTTGAACAGGGATCCCTGTGACAGCCTCTGTGGTGTAGTGGTTGGGCAGGTTGGGTCTAATCTCATACACTACTGAGGGTTCGATTCCGGACGGGACAAATGTTTGTGCATAGAAAAATAAAAGTGCAAGCATTTGTTTCGTGTCTGCGTGTTGTAGGACCGTGGTCCTCATTGTTGGTTCCCTAGATACAGGGAATCCTAGTTAGGAGCCAGCAGCTATTTATGTGATCGTTGGGCGTATTTATTATTATATCTATTAGGGGTAACAAAACTGCCCTAAGCGTTACAGATAAAATTATTTGTTGTTAGAGATCTATCTAGTTTTCCAAATACGTTAGAAGTGAGGTTTTTACTGTCAAAGATTATCTATTTGAAGCAAAAAAAAATATTCTGAAAAAAATTTGGTGTATAATGGAATCAGGCGTGACGTTGCTGAAACTCATTTCAAATCCGACACGCAATGGAATTGTCTAGTGTAATGAATTTCAAATCTAAGAATGTAGTTGTAGCATTTTTGGAAAACTAGATGGATTTCAAACAACAAATTATTCCATCTCGAACGTAGTACCGTATACCCTATCGTTGCCTTAATAACTCACTCCTTATAGCCCTTTAGCCCCTGGTGGGCTAAAGGGCTATTCAAGAGCCTTGGAAACTGAAACAAAACCATAAGTTCAAAAAAAGAGCTGAAGGCTTTTAAAATTACTAACTTTTCGAAGTCCCATTCCGATAACCAGCTCTTAAAAGACTCGACTTCGAGAGCTTTATTTCAGGACTAGCAACCGCCCTATAAGCGCAAACGGGATCAGTAGTTCTAGAGATTACCCCAACAAACATACATACAATTTTAACTATATAATATCTAATATATAAAATTCTCGTGTCACAGTTTTCGTTGCCATACTCCTCCGAAACGGCTTGACCGATTTTGATGAAATTTTTTGTGCTTATCCGGTATCTATGAGAATCGGCCAACATCTATTTTTCATCCCCTAAATGTTAGGGGTAGTCCACCCCTAAATTTTTTTTTTAATTTATATGGCAAAACAACGTTTGCCGGGTCAGCTAGTTAGTATAGATAAAAGGCTTGAGTCTTCATGAACACAAATTTGAATTGTTAGACTATGTTAGATAGGCTTAGGATATATTTAAAGTTTCATCTTCGACCGCATCGTCACTTAACAACAGGTGAGATAGCGGTCAAACGCAAGCCTATAAATAATAAAAAAGAAAAACTTCCTACCTGTACGGTGCGGAATGTGGTTCTATGACGCGAGGCTATCAGGTTCAAAATCGTTGACGCGAGGTTTCATTTGGGCGTCCATTTCTATGGCGTTTCGTCCGCAATAGTCGCTAGAGTTAATAAAATAATGAAATAATAGATATTAGATCAGAGAAGAAACGCCGCCAATGCAGGGAATGTAGGGATCGACACAAAAAATAAAGATGCCTTGCCTGTTTTACCGGTAAATTTCTAAAATATCGGTATATAGGTATCGATACTAAAATAACGCTATAATTTATCGGTAATAAAGTATCGGTACTGGCAACGTTGCAAGCTTAATCGTCCGCGTTGAGCCGTACGAGCGAGAAAAGCTGTGCGGCGGCGGCTAGCGTAAAGCTTTAGCCAAAACAATTATACATTTTATTAACAAAAACAAACCGACTTCAATGTATCTTCGAAGTCCAAGATCCAATATCAATGAAATTTATATGGGACCACTTCGTAGCTATACTGAAACCAACGCAAGATTTTTTTTAATAGTTTCTTAAATGACGGAGTTCTGAGGTAACAAACTAATAAATAATAAATCAGAGTTAAAAAAAAATCGAATAGAGAACCTCCTTGTTTTGAAGTCGGTTAAATAGAGATATTAATTAATGAACGTTATTTCCTCTCTTCCTTTCGTAGGAAGTATCGATACATACTAATACCGGTATTTTAGTTTTACCGATACTTTTAACGATACTTTTGTGGTATCGATACCAATTTTTGCCGGTATTTCGATTCCTAGGAAATGTCTATTATTACATAAAATACTGAAACAATAACTTTAATAAAATAGTCTAGTTATTTCTTTGTTTTATTTTCAATAAAAATGAGGGTACTACTATTCTTGTATTTAATCAACATAGTCTAACAGTAACACCGTTATAAAAGTGTTATCGACAGGTTTGGAGACTGGTGAGAAAAATGTATATATGAATTTGTTAAACGTTGCGTTGTTTGAATGATTTCGGAGAGGCTGCATTGATTTTAGTTTTCATATGCGATGACAGAATAGGGGATCGGACAACTTTTCAGAAAGTGTTTTAAATTAACTATAATGAATATATATAGCCATGAAAAATAGTATTTTAATTAAATAACGCTCTTAAAGTACCTAAAACTATGTTTAAATGTTATGTTTCAAATATTGCCGCGCAAAAGGTCACCTCAAAACAGGTGACGTCATATGAAGGTAGAAAACGTCAAACTCTTCGAAATAAAACTTGCAAAGAGATTTAAATACGTTTTGTGAAGTTTGGGCACTATATTGTAGTAATGGAACGAAAAAATTAGTAAAAATACATTTTATGAAAAGCAAAAACGTAAAATAAACACAAGCTTGACTCACGGCATTTGCCTCCAAATGACGTCATGATTGTTGTTTCGTTTAAGATGAAGAACATATTAAAAATGTCAGAATGATTAGTATTTATTTATTGATTTAAAAATATAAATCATTATTATTTCACAAAAATATTGATTGGATGATCTTTCCGGTTCGACGAACATTCGTTCTAACTACATCTTAGATTTTTTCTCGATTGCTGTCCGATCCCCTATTTAATATTATTTTTATGTTATATGTTTAGAAATTTAATTGTTGTACTGTAATTAATGTAATAATAAGCAGTTTGTTTCTATATATCAATAGCTATTCAGTGTTTGCTCTTATCATAAAGAAACTTAATTTAATTATCTTGAATACTGCAATAATCGTTATAGATACAGTGCAATGGTTTTTCATGGAAACCAAAAGAATAGGTATTTTGAGTGACGAACTTACACAACAAGGTAAAAAATTAAACTCGTGTTTATCCTATATTTTCTATGTATACAGGTGTGGCATAATTTTAGGATATTCAGGGTGGTTCTTTTTTCTGTCTTTAGAAAACATCGGGTACATTTTGAAGAAAATGAAGGTGCATATTTGTTTTTTTTAAGGTACAGTCTGCCTAAAAAATATAATTAAAAAACAACATAGGCTTAATTGAACCTATTTTCTATCTGGAACGTTTTCCCCAAGTAACCCACCAAATTTTTTTTTACACTTAATCTATGTTTGGCCACTATCTCGCCTGATGTGAAGCGATGATGTGGCCTAAGATGGAGCACATAGATCTAGAGAATTAATTAAATTCAATTCATTTATTCATAATTCATAAAAATAAAAGTACAAGTTCATAAAAATTTCAGTAAAATCAATTCTATCCAAGTTTATGATAAAATTGAAAAATATTACCTCACCTGTGTATAGGATTTTATAAGATAGACTTTATAGCATTATTGTCCTTCTAAATTTGGTACCTAAGTTCAAGCTATTTAAATGTCTGTAAGGGGCCGTCCATTAATCACGTGAGGCTCGAAAGGGAGGGGAGGGGGTTTAGAAAAAATCACCAAATATCACAAGGGGGTATCACGTGTATTTATTTTTTGTTAAGCGCGTGATTTCTAAACCGAAAAGCGGCGCGTAGTGCGACCTTGACTCGTTTTAAGACATTTTAAGGTACTTACTAAAAACTCACGTTATTTTAGGTAGGGAGAGGGGGTTAGTCTTAAACCTCACCACGTATCATCAAGGGGGAGGGGGGAGTTAAAAATCGTAAAAAAAAATACATCACGTGATTAATGGACGGCCTCTAATAGAAATAAACTTGTATGAATGTAAATAAATGTGTATAAGTAAGACTACGAAATTGGGAATCTTTTTTATATTAGAAGTACAAAATAAACATGTGCTTTCTATTGATTTATCTAGTTTTATTTAAAGAAAAAACATGTTATGGTAAAAAGTTTATTTAGAGATTCATGAACACATTTTGTAAAACAAATATCAAGTACTACATTATTTTTTTAATTGGTATTCTATTTTCTACTAATAAAATTGGCATCGAACTTTATGAGGGATAACATTAGCCTTGGTTCCTTAAAATATTTAATATTGGCTTAGATAATGCAATATATATTTAAATGTTAAATTGTACATAATAATATCAACATATCTAAGTACCATCGACTCAATCAGATTCAACTGTAAACAACATCAGAACAGTCAAGATAAAACTACAAAACTATTTCAAACCAACAATAAAGTAATTGCACTTGATTACGCTTATATTCTACAAAATTACACTAATTATCTAAAAACTAAATCGATCATGTAATGTAAAAGTTACCTACAGTTGTTATAATTATTGGTCAGTATGGAGAAATCGGAAACTATTTAAACATATAGTTTTTATTCCATACTAGCTTTTTCCCGCGACTTCGTCCGCGTAGACGACAGAAGCCCATAGTAGTCTTTTTTGCAAAACCATTTTAGCAAGACCTCCCCAGTATATAGGAGCGCGTACTACTAAGAGGTCAAGCTGTATCTTCGTAGTCACCCAACCAATTTTAATGTTACTTACCCTATAATCTAAGTTGGGAGTAATGCTACCAAACCCAAAAAATCGCATTAATATCCGTTCAGCAGTTTCCCAGTCTATAGATAACAAACGGACAAAAATTCTAAAACCGTAGATTCGTGTTGAGTACCCTTTAAATAGTCGATCCCAGTCGGATTTTGAACTTCAATGTACAGAATTGACTCTTTTCCACTTTTATAATAGTATAGTATATATGGGGTAAGGATAGATATAGATAGATGGGGTATATATGGGGTAAGGACAGATATAGATAGAGTAGGGATAGATGGGGCATAGTTAGATATCTGAAATATTTGACGGCAGTCTATTGTTTTCCTATACGTGCTTAATCTATGTTTTATTTTATTTTGTATATTTTACTAAATAAATAAAAAATACTTTCTGGCCATTTCGCCTGATGTTAAGCGACTTCTTATGCAGACCTGTCTTCCTGATGGCTATCGAACATCATCCCATCATTCTCATCATCCTCATTGCGGTCTTCTCTGTTTCCAGCAGGGCAATCATGTATTTTTGTTTCAATCAATTTCAATAAGAACCGTATTACACAGTAATATTGAATAGGTTGGGCGTATACATAACGATTCATAGCACTATCTCGCTTTGTAAATTTGTCGGGTAACTGGTTTCTCATTGAAATTGATTGAAATGAGAGATACATGATACCTGCTGATAACTACAATCTGGGAATCTTCAAGGCCAGAGTGAATAGGTTTCTAGAATCTAGATCTACGTGCTCAGCCTTCGGCCACATCGTCGCTTAACATCAGGCGAGATGGTGGTCAAACGCAGATCTATCTTCTGTAAGAAAAAAAAAATCGAAACGACTAGGTCGTTTGACGGCTCTTAGGTATTCTGTGGCATAGCTTTGTTCGGTAGGTAGCATTATTACCGCGGCAGCAGAGCCTACTGCTCCAAAACTGCATTCTTGGTTCAGTGCGTTTCTCTTAATTTTTCGATAATTTCATCATATAAGATAATTAATTTAGATTAGCTTATATGATTAAATAACTTATATTGCTACCGTTTATCACGTTCAGTGCACTAATTAATAAATCTAACCTATTATTTGTTTCGCTTTGTAAATAGCCATACCGAATGAAAGAGACTGAATCCTCCGACACAGGAGTTATCCTAGTGTGGGATTCAGAGCTCATAGATTGTGGTACAACCACACGATTTGTATTTGCAATAAAATGATTGATTGATTGATTGATTCTTGGATCAGTTTCTAAGAACGGGGAGAAATTTACAGTATCTCTAATTTCCAATTTCTCCATTGAAACCCATCTGTATAACAAACTTCACGAAAAATTAAGTGTCAGGCCTATGAGCGCTCTGTCGCATCCTCTGAATTTCGCTCTTAATAGCCGATATGAGAGGAATGGCTGGATCCTCGGGCTGCAATCTACCTTCCGCGGTCACCAGCGCCATGTTCACAGTGGGCCGAGGCTGACCACCTAAGGACTGTCAAATGATCATAGTCTCGCTGTCCCATTGCTGTGTGGATAAGTGACGCTAGTTAGCAGGTGGTTACTTGAAAAGAAAGGAAAGAAGCGATAGTGAGTACCATGAACCTGGAAAGATGAAGGCAAACGAAGAAGGAATAATGTTAGTATTTTGAAAGTGATAAGTGAATAAAATATAATTAATATTTAGAAAGAAACAAATACCGACTTCAATGTATATTCGAAGTAAAAGGTCAAATATCGATTAAGTTTATATGGGACCACTTCGTAGCTATACTGAGCCCAACCCAAAAATAATTTTCCAAATCTGTTCATAAATGACGGAGTTCTGATGTAAAAAACATTAAAAAAATAAAGAATCGAACAGAGAACCTCCTCCGTTTTTGAAGTCGGTGAAAAAGGTAAACAAAATTAACTTAAACAGTATACGAAGTATAAAAACACAGTAGGCTAAATAATTTAAAAAGTAAATTAAATTTAATATGTACATACGGGTATCGGTGGAGCCAACTGAAGGGCCCGCAGATAATTCACCCGATACCCGTCGTCCGGCAACGTGCTCAAAATGCTGGCGACGTAAACTTGTAAACTTAAATTAAACCTCAAAAATAAGGAAACCTTGTAGAAGTGTAGCGATTGAAGGACATGAGGCAACTAATAATAAAGAAAACAAAGTCTATATCGATATGTAAAAATAGTTAACTTGAAAAGCTTTAGTTGAATAAATACGTATTTGATGTTATTAAAGTAGTGCGCAGTAAAAGCAGTAGTGTCTTCCAGTTAGTGGTACAACTTACTTGCGGCGGCGTGGGCCCCCAAGCGCGGGCCGGGGGCGGCGCCCGGCGCTCCGCCACGGGACGAGTGAAGGACGTCCGCGGTCGGGAGCCTTCAGGGGCTGCGGCGGCGGCAGCCCTACTGTAAGTTTATTGTTTTGTATTTTTTTTTACACTTAATTGATCTATGTTTGGCCACTATCTCGCTGATGTGAAGCGATGTGAAGCGATGATGTGGCCTAAGATGGAGCACATAGATCTAGAGAGAGACGGCAGTTGAGCGGCTGCTCAGACCCGTTGGTTGTGAGTACAATAGTTAATTAAAGTTAAATGAATGTTGATAGCACGGTGGCGTTATGTGTACTGACGTTAAAATAATATCGCATAGGTAAAATGCTGACCCGCGGGAATATGTACTTGAAGTATTGTGCGGTTTGCACAAACCGTACACGTCTCCCCGATGGTATGAATATGGATATATGTATGTATTATGGTTTGAATTTAGGATAAGAATACTTTAAACTTTTACCCTAGTTTAGGTCCTATTTCATGGTAGGTACAGCACTACTGCTTAGCGGTAAATAACAAGCAAAACGTTGGTACCAGCTAAGACTTGTTAAATTTGACTTGTTGTTAGACTTGCCGGCGATCCCGAGCTCACAAAGGATTTGAAACCACTGAGCCAATGTCGAGACATCAGCGCACTCAGTGTGTTCTATAAAATCTATAATGGGGTATGTTCTGAGGAACTATTCAATCTCGTTCCTTCATCACGGTTTTATCACCGCACTGCCCAACATAGTGCGAAGGCCCATCCACATATCATAGATCTATGGAAATCGCATACTGTCCGATTCTCCAGATCTTTCTTGCCGCACACCTGCAAGATATGGAATGGGCTGCCGCCTGAGGTTTTCCCGTGGAGCTATGACATGAGGCACTTAGAAGGGTGAAAAGGGTTCTTAAGTTAGTCAACGCACCAGTAATGCCCCGAGTGTTGCAAGTCTCCATAGGCGACGGCTTACCATCCAGGCGGCCCGTCTACTTGTCATTTTTTTTTTTTTACACTTAATAGATCTGTGTTTGGCCACTATCTCGCCTGATGTGAAGCGATGATGTGGCCTAAGATGGAGCACATAGATCTAGAGAGAGACGGCAGTTGAGCGGCTGCTCAGACCCGTCTCCCCGATGGTTCACCGAACATCATCCCGAAACACGACTAGGTCGCTTGACGGCATGGCTTTGTTCGGTGGGTGGTATTACAACCACGGGCAGAGCCTACCACTCCAAAGCGCGTAAGCGGGTTTCATCACGATGTTTTCTTTCACCGTTTTAGAGCGAGCGTGCAAAAACTGCACTTAACTATAAGTCTTTGGTGCAGGGCCGACTCGGGAATCGAACCCAGGTGCATCGGATTAAAAGGCGCACGAGTTCCCGCTGAGCCACACTCGCGATACTCGCGACTATGTAATATACTAGCTGCGCCCCGCGGTTCCACCCGCGGTTTCCCGGGATAAAAAGTAGCCTATGTGTTATTCCAAGTCCTAAAGTACCTACATACCAAATTTCATCAAAATCGGTTTGTTATTTTTTGCGTGAAAAATTAACAAACATACATCCATACATTCTTACAAACTTTCGCGTTTATAATATTAGTAGGATTTAAAAAAAAACCAGACGGCCTGATGATGATGATCCAACTGATGACGTTTAAACATTATCAGTTCAGCTGAAAAACATTTGATTGAATTTACCTAGGCCCAGGGCCGGCAGACCTTCCTCTGACGGTGTCCAGGGCTGAGTAAGGAGACCCCGGCAGGCGCACGTTGTCGTTACGTGCCTGAGTCAGGTTGCTTGCTTCTGTAGATATATTTTTTTTAATTATTATTACTAACTTAATGTGCAGTAGCTCGAAACCTCCTGGATCCCCACCCTGGATCTGAAATTGGAGTACATATTTCAGATCCAGGGAGGTGGTTAGGTTAGATTGTGTTTGGGACTTTAAGGTATGCTTTATGCACTACCAAGCACTACTACTTATACTGGAAATATCTGGAAATTTAAGATGAAATATGAAGGTTAGAGAACCGTTGGAGATACAGGAAAACGGTCATAACAGACTATTCTTATTTGCATTTACAGATTTTGTAAAAAAGACGGAGAAGTAGCAAGAATATGAGCAGTTCTCGCGTTCTTTTTATGATGTCGATCGATCCGGTTCCATAAAAAGATCAACACCCTTTGAGACCACTAAAGTTTAGGTAGTACAAAAATCAAAAAGCATAAAAACTTTTCCAAATATTTTGAAAAAATAATATATGTTTTTTCAGTTTTTAGCAGTTGCGTGACTGCTCAAACCCTTCTCCTTGATGGTTCACCGAACATCATCCCGAAACACGACTAATTCGCTCGACATGGTTTAATTTGGTGGGTATTACAACCGCCTACCACTCAAGAAAGGTAAAAATTTACAAAATCTCACCTGGTTTCCCCTTTTCATCCTTAGAGTCCTTACTATCCTTACTCTCCTTGCTTCCCTCCACCGTGTAGGTGGTGTTGGAGTCGGGACTCGAACCCGCACTGCCGAAGAGCGTAAACGCGTCGTCCATGAGCTCGTTGAACCGTTGACGCATACGCGAGGGACCAGCAGGACCAGGGTCCTTGTGACCGGAAGCGGGAGACTTAGCTGGGCTGGGGGGTTTGGATGCTGTGGAGAATAAGTTTTTGAGTAGACTGTTTATTAAATATTATTTCTGTCAGTGTCATCATCAGCTTATTTTTAACCCCCGACGCAAAAAGGAGGGGTGTTATATGTTTGACCACTATGTGTGTGTGTCTGTGGCACCGTAGCTCTTAAACGGGTGAACCGATATGGATGCGTTTGTTTTTATTTGAAAGCAGATTTTCTAGCGGTGGTTCATAGACATGTCTTATCAAAATCGTTTCAGCCGTTTTTTAAATTTTATAAATATTTTTAAATTTTAATTAACTGAAATTTGCATGTGGGTCTCTGGTCTTATTTTTAAGGAGATAGGTAACGAAATTACTGCGCATTCATAGCCACAATGCCCTCATGATCTCATAAGTCTCAACTTAAGAGCTTTTGTCTCAGGTTGACGAGCGCAGTGCAGTGCTGCGAAAGTTTTGCATGTCAATTTTTGGTGACACTGTTATGGGCAGGCATGGTGCTATCCATATTACCATCAGATGAACGGTGCTCGTCTCAATTACTTAAAAAAAGACGATTGAACTGGGATTCTTAATCTGGTGTATTGAATTGAAAGTTAAAAGAGTTAACTCTCATCTTTTCAGTATGTCGTTATGCTAAAGCTGGAACATTTTTGCAGAGGTAGCTGATGTATACCATGAAGTAGCTGACTGGTGTTGATAAACTCTGCTAGAGAGAGCCGTCAAGGATTCCCAACATGTTTCTAACATTACATCATTGTGTCCATGGTTTCTTAAAATTCAAACAGAATTTCAGGAACCTTTCGAGAAGTAACGTCTACCTCACTCAATCTACAGGTGAAGATAAATATGTTTCAAAAGTGAGCTCATGATGTTGATGTTAGGCTTGTTACTCACCATCCTTAATCCTTTGACAGTGTAGGTCCCACACCAGCGGACCTATCACTCCGGGATCCTTATCAATACTCCCCAGCCGCACCAGCTGTGACGCCATCTGTCTTCGTGGAATGACGTCCTTGTTTTTCTCTTGGTTCCTGGATTTCTTAGGTGTGGATACAGGAGAGTCGATGTCGAGATGTCTAACGGAGACTGGCTCGAGGATCCGAGATAGAGGTTCTACTATGTTGCCTCTGAAATTAGAATCGTTATTGTGCTTTGGTTTTAGTATTCATATGGAGATGGATCAGGATAATATGATCGGAAGTTTTGTTTTCTTCTTGAATTGAACCAGATCCTAGAGGGTTCAAAGTTAAAGTTCAAGTTCAAAACTCCTTTATTCAATTTTTGCATCACAGAGGCACTTATGATCGTTAATTATTACAATGACTCTACCACCGTATTGGAAAAATAACCACTACCCAAGAGGTACGGCAAGAAACTGAGGGGCATTTCTTTTAG
This sequence comes from Petrophora chlorosata, assembly GCA_951640565.1. Taxonomy (NCBI): domain Eukaryota; kingdom Metazoa; phylum Arthropoda; class Insecta; order Lepidoptera; family Geometridae; genus Petrophora; species Petrophora chlorosata. Next base: position 6,365,818 of record OX621203.1, on the reverse strand, counting down.
AACTGCATGTAAAACCAAAATTAGACGAGCTTGTTTTTATCCATTTTACTAAGCTACCTTTGTCTGCTAATCTCCAAATCATGAAGCTGACACATGAAAATTCTTTTAGTAAACTTATTACAATGCTGACCTTGGGAAAGAGTTGACAGAAGGCATGGAGAGGTACGAAGTGGGTGTGGGTGGCGCTGAGGGTTGTCCACTGTCGGAGCTGTCCAGACCGGCTGCTTCCAAGAGGCTATCGGTGGTTCCCACTGCAGGATGGAAAGAATGACAGTCCCGTAAAAGTTCCTGGATCTATAGTACTGCTTATAAAATTTCATGTTTATCCGTTCACTACTTTTTGCGCGAATGAGTAACACGTAACAAACATCCATCGATCCATTCTCACAAACTTTCGGATATATAATTTATTAAGATAGCTGTGCCTGCGACTATAAATACGTTATGGAGCTGGGTGATAACAAATATACGAAGAATAGCTCGAACTGGGATAGGATCCGCGTCCTTCGGGATATAGTTTCGCCGCTTAAGCCTGTCAGCCACCAAGCTGGATTATATAAGGGTTTAGAAGAAAGATCAATCCTGATTGGTAGTCAGCCTGTGCTCAGATTTTCTCGATCAAAGATCTGTGAAGCTAAAAATGGCTAACCTCTTTTCTTCTGTGGCATCCTAAGAGCATGAGGCTTCTTCGGTCGACGACGTAAAGCTGATGCTACTTCAGATACGCCGGAGGATGTTGTGGAAGTACTGAAAAATATAGGAAAATTAGAAGTGGTTTCCTTCAATGATATAAGAACGATAGGTCCTCACCTAGACGCGCTGGCTGCTCTGTAAATTGGTAACAACGTGCTGCTCGGTCGGGTTCTGCTTGGAGATACGACGCTGATAAGCTGTAACGTAAAAAGATTGGACTCTGCAGTTACTACTCATTTAACTAGAAGAACAGAAAAGTTCCCAAATAATTCAAAGCATCAGGAACTCGGGATCGTCATCCGAAACTTAGTTAACCTAGGTTAACTTAGTTTTATCCCAAACCTACTACTACTTACCCTTCCATCTTTTTCTTCGTGAACTTGCTTCATTTGGTTCCTTTCAACTTCTCGCATGAGCTCGTTCCGGTAAGCTCTCAGTGACTCCGCAGATTTCAGTGTTTTTTTCCTGAAAAAAAAAAAATAGTTTATGAAACTGGTATTGGTTTCATTCATCCTTCAGCAATATTTTAATCAATATTTTCGTCTCTTGATATCTTTCTTTTGCTCATCTATAGTGCTGCTAATAAGGATCAAATCTTGTAAATAAAACACCATGTGGTACAAAGGAGTGGTAAGCTGATCTCAGATAAAGTATCTACTCAAAAAAAGCTGATAGTTGTAAAACTTTTCAAATCTTCACGTACCTGTGAGCAAAACACAACAAGGCTAACAATACCAGCAGAAGCAGGACAGCAGCTGTGGCCCCTACGGCCAGCGCCCACAACTCTGTGCCGTGCACACCCCCGCTCCCCGCTTCGCCCTCTAGCCCCTCTGCTGCCTTGAGGTACGCTGCTGTATGGAAGGGTGGTAAGTAGTCTTGGGAGGAATATGAAGGCAAATATGGAAAAGAAGAATCGTTTTTTCCGAAACTGTTTTTTTTTTTACGCTTAATAGATCTATGTTTGGCCACTATCTCGCCTGATGTTAAGCGATGATGTGGTCTAAGATGGAGCACATAGATCTAGAGAGAGACGGCAGTTGAACGGCTGCTTAGACCCGTCTCCCCGATGGTTCACCGAACATCATCCCGAAACACGATTAGGTCGCTTGACGGCATGGCTTTGTTCAGTGGGTGATATTATAACCACGGCCAGAGCCTGCCACTCCAAAGCGCGTAAACGGGTTTCATCACGATGTTTTCGCCGTTTTAGAGCGAGCGTGCAAAATCTGCACTGAACTATTAGTCATTGGTGCAGGGCCGAGTCGGGATTCGAACCCAGGTGCGTCTGATCGAAAGGCGCATGAGTCCCGCTGAGCCACACTCGCTCTTATGGTAAAACGTCATGGTAAAATCTTGAATAGCCAAGCAGGAATTCATAAGCAAGATACGTGACAATGTCATCGTAGGCGAATATAACTTTTCATCATTTCTATTCATTTTGTAACACGCTTCTTGTATAGCCATATTACATCAACTCAATAACTTCAAATAGTATTACTGTAAAATCGTGACACTTTACTCCAACCTTTCAGAATTGAGCAATTTTTATACCTACCTACTTCTAAAGGAATTTCAAATAGACACAAAACTCACCATCACGTAAATCATATGATTTAGTAGAGTGTGAGTATTGTGACGTAAGCTTAGCTTAGACAATTCTATTGTATCATCATACTCACGTTCAGCTTTAGTGGTGACCACTGCTCCTAGCTCCTTCGCCACTTCGGCATCCCTTACTAGTCTCATATCTCTGGCAGCAACCGCGGCAGGCACCGCTCTGCCACCTACTAGCACGACGTACACTATTTGGACGCTGCCCGTGTCGGCTGACTGGAAAAAGAGGGATTTATCTTACTAAAATAAAAGTCGAGCGCTGAAACGAGCAATGAGGCAAAAGAAAAGTATGCTACTAAAATTGCAGTACACTTCTACTCATTTTATTTTATTTACAATCAAAGTTCTTACCTCGGTAATATTTTGAATATGAACTTGTACTGGCGGTTGCTGCTCAGGTTTAATTATTTCCCTTTTGAACAGTAGAGTCTCATTGCCATCGTTTTCAAGCGGGATATCAATGAGATCTTCTTTTTCTTCTTCTAACTTTTCATCTCTTATCTCTCTCTTTCTCAGTGTAACTGTAGGAGTTGCTAATATCCAAGATTCTGCTTCGAATACTTTAGTTACTACCATTTCAGATTTCAAATCAGTGTCATTAAAATTTTCTACCGAAAAGAATTCTACAATATCTTCAGACTTCTTTTCCGCATTCGGATAAACTGTTGAAAGCATATCGTGTTCTATCTTCGTATCTGTCTCCATGGGGCTTCCCATAGAGCTTTGGATTTCGAGGTATTTGAAAGGGGTGTTAGTACTAGGGTTTATTATACTACTAGGGTTATAGTTATTGTCCTTATTAACTAGGAATGAGTGGACGTCGTGCTTCTTCCGTGCAGTTGGTGCGTCGAGTGATTTTATAATGCCGAGGTGTTTTTCTTGTTGTCTGAAAGTATATTCAGAAATTGACAAAAATATATCATTAGAATATTAGATTAAAGTATTGATCTGTAGGTCCGATAATCAATTTCTGATTTTCCTTCTCAAGATCGCGTTATTTAGTCTAATCCAGATATAATTGCAACTGAAGAAGATTCGGTGTTCTACACGGGAGTCAGTAAAGTCTGTCTGCGAATGTCTGCGAGTTTAGCTCTAAAGTTTTCTCTCCTCAGTTCAGTTGTATATTGATCAAATAAACTTGCCTCAGGAAAGCCTTCTGATAGAGTCTAGCTAGCTTCAACTGCAGGAGGTCTGGTGTAGACCCCCGAATGACAGTAAGGAGCCAGTACCGCCGGTCTTCTGGTATCTCCGGCTCCAAGCTGTCTGGTGAAACGGGCTCGCCGCAGTTAAGTACGCATTCGCCTGTTGTTCTGTCTGTCACCGCCTGCGAACGCATTGGTTAATACTGAGAGAACTTTAGAGGATCAAAGCTATTTGTCGAGGACCTAGTTGATTTGTACCTACGACGTTTTCTAATTATTAGCAAACATCGTATCGTACATATAACAATATATTTCAGTATAAAGGCTTTGCAAGGCATTATTCAGTTGCCTTTTTTGGCTTCTCATTAATGTATATTTACAGAGTCTTCAGCTCCATTTTGACTTTTTATGTACTTAGGTACAATATATTCCATTAGTACGGTTACATACACTATACCTAATACATCTTGGTTATATTATGAAAGTTACAAAGGTAAGTATTTCTAATCTCTACACAAACAGTCATTCCTTGAGTCATTTCCTTTAGCTAAACCTACACTCGAGAGCAATGAATCCGGGTCACTTAAAGAATCCTAAAAATCTCGGAAACTAAAAATGCTAGGTTAATGCAATAAATTGTATTTAATAGACAATGTAATACTCCTTAAATGAAGGTATTAAAACTTCTTAGTTATTGTAAAGTTATATCATAAAAAAATCAAATTTGTAAAAGGGCCACTTTCGAAGATGGAACTACGAAATTACAGCATTTGGTTTTGCTTTTGTTTGTAATCTGTCATTTATGTGGGTACATAAACCATGTTGATAGTGCTCTATATTCATTATTCAAGCTGAAATTATGTCGCTTACGCCTGAAGAATGCACCAGAATACTTACAATGCTGGAAACCGGCCGGAGTCAGCGCGATACAGCCAGGACTGTCGGTGTGTCGCTGTCAACAGTACAAAGAGTTCTCCGACGTTACGAAGAAACTGGTTCTAACCTACGCAGACCAGGAACGGGCAGAACCAGGTGTACCACAGCACGAGAAGACCGATACTTGGTGAACACCATGCTTCGAAATCGCTTTCTCACAGGAACTGAACTCACCAATCAGTTTCGACGCCTCGGAGGAAGTAACCCAAGTGCATGGACAGTAAGACGTCGGCTTGCTGAATCTAACTTAAAACCCCTTAGACCTGCAAACGGCCCTAAACTGGAGCGTGGGCATCGTATTTCGAGACTAAGATATGCCCAGAGCCACGTAAATTGGAGTATTGAAGATTGGTCAAAAGTTATGTTCTCCGACGAATCAAAATTTATGCTCTACAAGCACGATGGAAGACACAGAGTGTATCGAAGACCAGGGGAAAGATTCAAGCAAGCATGCATCGAAGAAAAAGTAGCCTACGGTGGTGGGTCTGTACTTGTGTGGGCCGGAATTTCTTCTGAAAGTCGCACAGAGCTGGTGATCATAGAAAACGGCTCTTTAACTAGCGTAAGATATGTGGAAGAAATCCTCAATGATCACGTTGGTCCATTTATGGTCAATTTAGGTGAGGATGCTATATTTATGCATGACAATGCCCGACCTCATACAGGTAGGATTGTGAATGACTACCTTCAAGAGATGAACATTACTCGTATGGAGTGGCCAGCGCGCAGCCCGGATATCAACCCGATCGAGCATGCTTGGGACGAGCTAGGCAGATGCGTAAAACAACGAAACCCTCCCCCAATCACGCTTCGTGAGCTCAAAATTGCTCTCACAGAGGAATGGGAGAATATTCCCCAAAATCGTATAAGGAACTTGGTGTACAGCATGCCAAACCGCGTAAACGCAGTAATGGAAGCACGAGGAGGCAATACGAAGTATTAAAATTCAAGAAAATCGTAATAAAGTTCAAAAATTTCATGTTTCCTATTTTTGTTTTAAGGAGAGATCAGCAGTTTTTTTCTTTATGTAATTTTGTGTTAATAAAATGTATGGTGACTCATATTTTTTTTACTTTTATTTAAGGAGTATTACATTGTCTATTAAATACAATTTATTGCATTAACCTATCATTTTTAGTTTCCGAGATTTTTAACATTCTTTAAGTGACCCGGATTCATTGCTCTCGAGTGTATTTAGTTATGTTCTGTTTGAAAACTTACCTACCTTTCACAATCAGTCATAACACATTAATGAGTCATACACATTGGTAATGAAATGTCTCTAGAGGAAGTAAGAAGTTATTGTATTCAACCTTTGACTTAGGTATGTAGCTACTCAAAAGGAAGTACTTCTTTGATCTTTAGTGCTCGCAATCTTCAAACTATACCTACAGGAACCATTAATCTACGTAACATCGATTAATGACTATACCAGTCTACTACCTGATGACAAAACTTGTTTGAAGCTGTTGGCAGTACACTTCTGCCGAAGGTGTTCATCTCTATAAACTTGACTGAATAAATATGTGAGCTTACAGCTAAAGATCCCTTAACGCCTAGAATACTTAACATTAACCTGTGGCGGGTACGCGTCCAGGTACACCGTAGCCAGCACTGTGGTAGTTCTGATGATAGGTCTAGTCGGAACTGCTGGAACTGGAATGGGCGCTTCTGGGGGAGGTGGTCCGTCTCCAGAACCAGTCCAGAAGAAGTCTTCGAGGCGGGGAGTACGCTGGTGTTGGTCCGGAGACACCAGCATGTAAACTGGTGAAGGATATCGATTGTTTAGTAACAGTCTTCATTATTCGTGACAAGCTCAATAAATAACGGACTATGCGCTACGGGCAATACGGGCTTATATAGCAGTAAACCTGAGGAGTTTTTATAATCGTTGTCATACTTGAAGAACTTTTTTACGAAATAATACTTAATTATGTGTTAAAAATCATCTTAACGTGCAAGTCAAAACATAAATAAAAAAAGTAGATCCAGACCCTAGACATTTTACTGTTCAATATCTTTAAAAAGGAAAAGTCAACATCAACATTTCAAGGCTTTACCACTTTCAGGTCCGTATTCCAGCACTACGCTTCTGAATCTCGTTTTAAAACTAGATTTAAGTAGGGCCACGCTTGAGTCAAGGTTTTTTGATCGTAGTTCACCTGAGTCACGCTTTTTTTAAAACCTTAATCAGCTCTCAAGTTGCGTTTTTTTTTGCAAGTGACGTCTGGATTCAGATTTAGTAGATTTCTGTTACTCTAGACGATAATCGTATGGTTTTTAGGGAGGGTGTTATGAAGTAACAATATGCAACAATAATGCAAAAACTCTAAATTTTGCGATTAAATTCGAAGACGAAACACATTTAATATTTTCAGCCTTTGTGGTGTAGTGGTTGGGCATGTGGGCTCAAATCTCAAACACCACTGAGGTTACGGGTTCGATTCCGATGTTTGTGCACAGAAAAGAATATTTTTCAAGGCAAGCTTTTAAAAATTCGTAATCGGAACCGCGAGCAGATTAAAATGACCCCAAACACTAGTTACTACTAGTAGTTTACGATTATCCGTCAAGGAGTTACATAATATTGCACACCTTCCGTCTCCATCATCATATCTGCTGGCTGACAAATATGCAAAATTTCATCTTCGTAGGGCAAGAGGAGGTGGTTCTGATTCAGCTTGCAAGATTCCACCCGAACAAACATAGTTACATACATACATTGCAAGTTAATAAAAGCTTGTAAAAAGCGCAAGCATTTGTTTCGTGTCTGGGTGTTGTGGGATCATGGTCCTCGTAGTTCTTGGTTCCCTAGATACCGGGAATGCTAGTTATGTATCCTAACCAGGATCTGTGTATGTGATCGTTGGGCGAATCAATAAATAAAAATATAAATATAATTCATTGTCAAAGTGTCTACCGTCTGTCTAGTTTTATTCTCTTGTTTAAAATTCCTGAAACACTGGATTGTAGTCGGGCTCGGTAACATCGCGTGATCTTCAGAATAAAAGGAGCTCAGTTTATTGGCCCTGCCTGGAAACTTTCAGTTATTCAGTCAACATGTAGTGTGGTACGATTGGAAAGATATCTGCGGACGCGGAGCAGCAAGTACTCTTTTTTTTCGTGACTGAGTGATGAGACGAGCTGGTCGTTCGCCTGATGCTAAGCGCCACGCAGGCGAGGCCCACAACGTTTGTAGTGCCACCCAGAACTTTTAATACCATAACAAGAACTGTGGCGCTGCATTGTGCTCATCACCCTGAGAAATCAGATATTAAGTCTCATATGCCCAGTAATTTCACTGGCTACAATGCCGTTTAAACCGGAACACAGTAATTTTTGCGCTCCACTGCTTGGCGGCAGAATAACTGACGTAGGTAATACGTTTATCCAGCAAGACTCTAGCTGCTCTACCAAGAAGCATTCTTTAGTGGGTTTTGTTTAGCCATACTTGTATTTTGCAGTAAGTATATCGCTTCTCCCTTGCACCAAGCGCAAGGATATACCAATCGGTACCATGCGCGGGTTTTACGATACGAAACGCATTTCCTCAATATTACGGAACACCATAAATACCTGTGGTTCATAAATAAATAACAAAGTAGAACTTTGTCACAGAAAGTTTTGGTTTATTAAAACGTCAGATATTTTTATTAGAGAAGATTATCTTACTTTTTAATTTTGCTATTGCAACGTTCTAAATACAGATAAAATAATAGTTATAGAGACTATATTTTTTTACATGATAATATATATGTTGTTATTTATAAACACTTAGCTCAGATACATTGTTGCGTTTGTAGAAAATTTAGATAGTAAAACTGAAATCATTATAACGAATTAACTATGCCATTTATGAATTTTTATTTTTTACATACATAGATCCTGGCACATAAATAGGATTCCCTGTATCGAAGTAAACCAGGAACTACGAGGACCATGCTCTCACAACACCCATTCAGACAAAATGCTTGCGCTTTTTTATGTGCACAAACATTTGTTTGTCGCGGGACAAATGTTTGTGCAAATCGAACCCGCAACCCCAGCGGTGTATGAGATTTGAGCCAATTTGCCCAACCGCTACACCACAGAGCATGTCTATTAGATATACTATAATAAATTACTTGCTAATAATATGATATTAAAGGTTTATTCCAATAGAAAGATATAGGCACGCGAAATCGCGAAACACTTGAGTAAATAGAATACTGTAGGTAGTTAGCAATTCTCGGTAATGACATTTGAACGAGTCTTGTTGGTGATATTTTCGTATTTGTCTCATAACTGTCTGATGCTATGATGCAAAAATATTACAAATATCGGGGGTATGGTGAAATCGGCAGAATGGTTGGGGGTGCGCTGCATGGTACGACTTTATCGCTTTAGTCACGGAAGGATTTGTCCAAATACCCATCTACTTATTACATAGAACGATATGATTTGCTGATATAACTAATTAAAGTTTAAACGATCTCGAGGGACGCTATACGGGTGCATTGGATAACAAAGTGATTGTTTATTTAGAAGGATTAGTAAGTGGTGGTAGGTTTCTCGTATGCGAGAGGCCGTCTGGGTGGGTACCAACGCTTCGCATTGCTTTGCCAGTGGATAATTTTGAACTGTTCACCAAAAATACTGATTGTGCACCAAATTTGGTCTGTTTTTAGCACTCAATCGTATAAGGGGCAGCCCTCGGTAGGTTAGGGTGCGGCGGGGTGGCCCATACAGCCCTTGGTAGGTTAGGGTGCGGCGAGGGTGGCCCCTGGGCCACCCCAACGGCAACGCCGCGAACATGTAATATTCATAAAATAGGTGCTCATTAGGAAATATTTAATTGCACATCATATATATATATATATATTATTTTGGTGCACAATCAGTATATAGGTATATTTGGCGGAAAAACAGGAATAAATGGAGGTACAGTTAAATACGATCCTTTGCCAGTAAGCAGATATCTCTGGCAGATATACATGAATAAGGTAATAGATGATATAATGATTTTTTGCTGGTTCGATTCCCGCAACGGGACAAATGTTTGTGCACAGAAAAAAAAGCGTAAGTATTTGTTACGTGTCCGGATGTTGTAGGACCACGGCCCTCATACTTCCTGGTTCCCTAGTTACAATAATTCCTAGGAATCCTAGTTAGGGACCAGGGTCTATGATTGTAATAACAAAAAAAAACATGTAAGCAGGTAGGTATAGCTCTAACTAAGTGTTATAAAACATAACACTTAATGAAACACTGCGAAAGGCTTTTTATTTTTTACTGGTTATGGCTTGCGTTTGACCACTATCTCATCGGATGGTAAGCGATGATATGGTCTAAAATGTAACACGCTTGCCTAGAAAATACCTGTTCACTCTCGATTTGAAGACTCCCAGGTTGTAGTTAATACGTAGGTATATGTAGGTACAACAAAGACAGTCAATTATCATAATCAATCAAAGCAGGGGTCATCTCTTCACGCTTGGCTGCTTCACGCTATGATCAGTTGAATTTTGAACTTTATTTCCCCGTAAAAAGGGCGATTAAAAAACTGACTTGTGTCATTGTATCCCGTGATGAACCTACTTCCACATCCGCTGCGGACAAAAGCTGCGCATGCGCATGTCCGCGTAAAACCACCGACATTACATCGCTATTATATGCCTTTTTGTGAGATTTTACTATGCCGACATGAAATCTGGTTGTTGACAGGATGTGTGCTCCAAAATTCTACAAACCCACCTATAGATTTTAGGTGGAACAGCCATACAATTTCTGGGTTTGGTAACGGATGCCATGATGTCTAGATAAAAACTTTAGCCACGCAAAGTACGAATTCAGTTCGGACGATTGGGTAATAAGGATTATACACCTACCTATAATATAAATATATATCGGTACCTAAGCATCATGAATTCGAGTAATAGTAGTGTATTACCTTCATAGTGCCCTAATCTTTATTACAACCTTATATTTTCGCTCAGACGGACGGCAGACAAGACAGCGAGACGAGAAACTGTTGTGCTATATCGTAATTTGATTGTATTATACAGGCTGGGGCAAAGTTTTGCGACCTTTAGGGTAGGTACTACCTTCTGTCTTGAAATGAGGAAGTTTGGTTCTAAGGAAAAATCGGGTACATTGTTGAGAAAATAAAATCTGCATATTTGGATTTTTGAAAAGAGATACAGATACGCAGAAAAATGTCATTTGTCAAAAAAAACACGCATTTCCCCCAAAGTAACCCAAAAAACAAAACGTAAGTATTTGAGAAACATTAAAAAATCTTCTGTATTATAGAAATATTACGATTATATTATAATCGTAATATATTTATGCAGGTACATAGTTAACCTTACGCATAAAATATAACGAACTAAGTAGACTTGATAAGTACCTATTTATAAAAAATAAATTTCTATTACACCTAAGTAACTCAGAATCACAAATGTATCTAAGTGACGGCTCGGTTTGAAATGTTTGTGCGATAAATTCGAATATAATATAGTATATGGATACGTATATTCGAATATAGTATAAGTATTAAAAAAACTGTTATAAATAGACAACTGTCATCGACTAAGCTCTAATAAAAAATCAAAGATAAGTATAGGTAGTGCAATTAGTGCAGGAAATTATATAGGTGCTTTCGTGGATGGTTCATTCAGAATATAATAAAATAACTTACGTCTATCGTCATTTTCATAATCATCTGCATTAATAAAACCGAATAATAACGCGAAAAATAAAATATAAATTAACTTTATGCCCAACATCACGTTTAATTTTAACATTTCACCGTTTCCCAGCAGTTTTCAAATATTTTTACAAAACAACATCGTAATAAACTCACAAAAAATACAAAGTGATTGATTTTGGAGATTTTAATTCACAGAGATACGTATGAGAATTTATACACGTGCATTGCGGCGTTATAATTTATGCCCAAGAGGCATGAGGCTGCAATCAAAATCGGCCAAATACTACTACTGTGCCTGGTTACTCTGCGTTTGAAATTATCCAGCACGTTGCTAAGCAACAAAATTGAATAACGCGCGCAGCACCATTGACTAAAATAGAGCGGTGACGTTATTTACACGTGAAGGCTTACAGTGGCACTCAGCAGCAGTGCTTGTACTTTAACAATTTTAAAATGATATTTTTTGTAAATATTTACTTTGATCTGTTTTAATGCAATGTCGTTGATGCACTTCCATATCGTCTGTTTTCTCAATATTTTTTTCTGTTTCATAATAAAGTCTATATTTGTCTATGAAAAGCTTTCACAAAAAATGTTGTTAACGTATCATGCTTTCTACCATTTTGGTAAAGTCATGCTCTGGTCCACGTATGTCAAAAATGTAACACAATAGGAGTTAATACTGCAACTTTTTTCAGCTACTAGTGTCATCAGTAAATAGATATTTAACCTTGATATTTTAATGTTACAACTTAGGCCTGAAACAAGATACTGTTGGATAAACATAAGGGCCAGGTAGCCGATCAACGAGACACGTATGTCAAAGAACACAAGTCATTGATTAAGGTTAGATTAAGTGTAAGCTTTATCAACACATCGTTCTGCATTCTGCAGTGCCATAAGTAATGAGACATTAGTTACGCGCGAACGCTCCCGACGTACGTTGCGGCTTGATCTCATAACTCCCAGGACTTATAATATAATTATCCGAAACCTGGTCGAAGTGATTTTGACGTTTAGCTGTGAGTCTTAGCCGTTTTTATATCGGATAATGTGACATACGTTGAGGTGTATTTATTTTGATATTCTTTCTTGTCATATTGATTTTCTATTCTCATTGTCTAATTATTGTATTTAATGCACTGATTTTTAAATGACTAAATTAATTTATTTTTGACCAATAATTCAATAATAGTTTTTTAAAACTCTTGTTGCATATTTCAAATTTTGACTTTTTTTGTTTGCCGTTATGCCAGTAGTGACATCTGCGCTAAGGTATTATGTCCTATTCTGATTAGGTATAATTCTAAATCATCACACTATGAGTACCAAAAAATTCAAATAAGTAAAAAAAAAATACATATAGTAAAAATACATGTGTTGGGGTGTGTGTGTGTGAGAGAGAGAGATATAGAGAGAGAAAGAGGGTGTTAAAGATAACCTGGTTTTTTATTGTGGCTGTATAATTAATGTTTTATGTAGCGTAATATATTGTGTCCTGATGTATTATGCTTTAGCACCACATTTTTTTTAATTTATTTATGTACCTTATATTATAAATACAAAGTCACAACACATACAAAGTCACGCGAACCAACTAGTGTACATATTGGTAGAAATTTCATATTTATTTCTAGCAACACAGTCATTTGCCTTCGCCGCACGCAAGCGATTCGTTGCTCAATTCGCGTGAGTTCGTCGCTTCCGTCCGTCAGGGACCAGAGACTTTGTGCGACGTAAACGGGTGTGTGCGAAAGTATGAAGTGAAATCGTACCTAAAAGTGTGTGAAATGTTTAGTGTTAGTTTTTACTGTGCTAAAAAACCAAAATGAGTGCGAACGGTTAACCCTGTTTTCTTTTATTCGGTCCACAAAACACTGTACGCTGAGTACACGTAACATTTTCTTAGAACGGTTTCAAAATGGCTGTGTTTTGAAGGACCCTTTGTCCGCTTTCGTGTGCTTCTTTCAGCATGGTAGTGGAGTCATACGGTCAGAAAATTGACTTCGAAAGGTGAGGAATATATTCTTTTATTATTTGAAAGTTGTAATGTAAGAAACAGCAAGTGGAAAATTACTGATTCCCGCCTATGTTCGGTTGATTGCTTGCTACGCAAGCGGTACGAGACCGAGCCTACGTGTAAGTTTCTATTAAAATAACCTTTTATTTTCCATTCTGAGTGGTGATAAAGACGGCGCATGCATGCGGGCAGTTGATACGCCTCGTTGGTATAATTTTAACCTAGTATTATCTTTCCTCTCGAGCGTTTTCGTGTGTCGTCCAAAGGTAAACAGACATGACACCGCTTATTTTTAGAAAATTCCCATTTAGATTATCCTATTGGAATCTTATTTTATACATTTTATGTTTTGCTGTTCGGTTGCTGCGAAGAGATCTCGACAGTTCTATGAAATTATTATCGATGTTGTTTATTTTCATGCAATGTAAATATTTTGTTTTTGCATTAGTGAATGTATTCTTAACTTTTCTGGATGCTCTTGAGCTTCGTATAAAAAACAAACTTACTGCTAAAATACAAATAATTAGGTACATTACAATACAGTAACGCTTTATTGTATACCAAAAACATAGTTATATGAAAAAGATAAACCATAAGGTAAGGTTACCATAAGGTATTATACCACACAGCACACATAACCAATATATAATAAACAATATATAGAAATATATATAAATCCTTGATTATTCTAGGGTCTTCAAATTAATTTATTTAATGAGCTATTATTAAGATCTAGCCAATAAAACTTGGTTATGCTGCTCAAGCTTCAATTAGGCATATTAATTTGAATTTAAACAGTTTTTCAAAATCTGCAAGTACTTAATTGACACTGTCCTAATTTGAAGTTCATTTAGATTAGGCATTTAAGAAGTATTCCAATCAAAGTAGACTAGAACATTACAGTCCAAAATTGACTGTCCAGACCTTATTGCTAAAATGTTCTTGAATGTTCCACCTCGACATTCCAGACCCTAAAACTTATTGCATGTACCCCTCACGCTCACCACCTAATGGTGGAAGTTTTACTCCTATGTTCCTGTCTGAGCATTCCAATATTAATATATTCACAAGCAGTCTGGCTGCTGTAAATACAGCCCTAACGTCATCATTATCAAATTATTATAATTTGTAAATGGTGCCATCTTGCAATTCTATATATTTTTTTATGTAACTGAATGACGAGACGAGCTGGTCGTTTGCCTGATGGTAAGCAATACGCCAGCCCATAACAATAACAGCACCACCCAGAACTTTGTTTTGCAAAATCCTGCACGGCGCTGCACTGTGCTCGTCACCCTGAGACAATTAGCTGTCATTATGAGACTCAGTCTCATAATGCCCAGTAATTTCGCTGGCTGGCATATTTTTTTTCTCAGTTGTTCAAATCCTCAATTAACTAGTTAATTGCTATATATTGGCTTTTTTATATTAAACTAGCTGACCCGGCAAACTTTGTACTGCCATATTTTTTTTAATACCTGTTAGATTTTTTTAAATTTTCTTTTATACAAACCTTCTCCTTTATACAAACCGACAATAACAAACACATAAAAGAAAGATTTATCCAATTTGGTGCAGTCTTTTGGAAGTTATGCACATACAAACATTTCGGTGATTCATTTTTATTTATATACATTTGTCAATTTATTTTGTTACAATAGCTGTTAGCACCCTAAACAAAATAAAATAAAATTACCTAGATTGTAAGAAGTACCTTTATACCATACTCAAGCATTGTTAACAAAGATATAGAACGCACAAAACAATAATATCATAGATAAATTGAATAAGTCTTTATAAAAGTTGTTGAAATTTTCCATTACTGATAACTTCATTCAATCAGTCTTATTGCTAGAACTCAATATAAATAATAAGAGCTGATATTGTGTAGACAAAAACAACAGAATGAACCTTCACTACTGATGATCGAGCGCATAGTGTGTTAGAGCTGTTTGTGGAGTAAGACCTCTAGATTCATGCAAACCACTTAAAAAAAAAACTGTTAACATTACCAAGGCTGTATATCTTCCAAGTAGGCTGCTTTGTCAAGAACTTGCAAAGTTTTTTATCATTGTAAAGACAAAATACAATCTAGAATACAATGCAAAGATGCAACAAGATTATTGATGCCTACCTGCAAAACTGCTCTATGTCATAAGAACTGTTTCGCGATGACAGTAAAAATATTCAATACCTAGAGATACAAGAGGGCTATCAACCATTTTAAGAGGATATGGCACAGCCGCGGCCAGCGAGTATCAACTACATAATAATAATAATTAAACCAAATTTGTATCATGCTTCAGATTTTTGCTAATATTAGCGTTTCGGGAGAAAACGTTTCTACCACACTAAATCTCAACCAAATTTGGTAATTTTGGTCTCAGTTTCTTAAATGGAGAATAAACTAGGTTTGTAGGTTTCCCTTTTCTAAGTTTTTGTCTATTTTTAAAGTTAACAGCTAACAAACTTCAAAAAAAAATTTCGAGTAAATATTTGAGTTTTTTGGGTACATTTACTCAAATTCTATAGGAATTATCGAAAAAATAAAAAGCTACAAACCTCAATAATGATAACATCTCTTACATGTCCAAATTTCATCGAATTTGGTTAATGTTTAGGGGTAGAAAAATGTTTTCTATGAAAATTTTTGATTTTTGTTTTTTTTTGTTTTGTATGAAAATTTCAGGGTGCCGTTCCCTCTTAAGACAAAACTGTTTAAGTGGCTAGTAGAGAAATGTTTATTATATAAAGGAATTGCTTAATTTTGTTTAATATAATATTCAATATAAATATATTAAGGTAACAAATTCTCTTTTTTTAAATGTGCATTAATTTAAATTTTTCAATGACAGGTTTTATAAAATAATTTATTTTTTCCATTGACATTTAAATAACATCTTGACATTTGGTCTGAATTTCAGAAAATATTAATATTAATTCCTTTGTTTTTTTTTAAATATGTAATTTTTTATATACACCTGTTATGGAAAAATTGTGAATACCTACACCATAGCATAATGCAACTTAACACCAATTTATACACACTTGGTACAATAAATATTAATAATTTCATGATATACATTGACATATAACATATACAAAAACAAAAGGTATATGTTTTATTACACATCTTTTATAAATAACACAATTTATGTCAAATTTACTACAATGGTGAAGGAAACCTGCATGTCCAAGAATCACAAAGTGCAAGGACATGTGGTACTTACCAACTCGCACTGGGCCAGCATGGTCAATTATGGCGCATACTCTCTCTGAGAGCAGCCCTTACAGCAGTAGGTACATGATGGGCTAACAATAATGATGAAAATGCTTAACTACTTGGACTCTTAGATATGATATCAAAATAAAGCACCTATCCCAAACCAGTAAGGTACCTATTAGATTACCAATCTCTCCCCATTATTCTTCTGCTCATGTACAGAATTGCCATTTGCCAGTCGTGAAATGTCGCCAGCACCGTTAGCCACCTATTGTCGGCTGCACGAAAACCGAAACGCATAACGGCAACCGACAATTCATTGTGTTACCGCGCTCACGCATGCCCTCGCTCAATGGTGGTGTGAGGCTGAGTATTGTTTCTCATTTCGCTAAACAGAATGATCAATATAGCTTCCGCCAAAGACTGAGCTCCGTGTCATGAACACAACCAACGTTATCGTATATTTTTTTAATAGAGATAATGAGACGGACAATTCGGTGCGCTAATGCCATGCTGCCCAGAACTCTACCCTTCCGAACAATTCCTAGCCCAATCCAAGTACCCAAACCGACACAGGAATGTGTGAAGTTGCACAACACTATTTTTTAACCGTAGAATATCTGACACTGCAGGGTGATAAAACAAACTCCTGAAGAAACATAGCTGCCACTACGCAACTCTGCACTCCACAAATAAATCCCCAAAAATCTTTTCATTTCAAAGTTTTTATAGGAAGGGTTCTGCCCTACCCCTCGACCTCATAAAACTTCAAAAAAGCTGGGATCGACTATATTGATTCCATTATGAGCTAACTTTGAAATGAAATCCTGAAACTTTTTAGGCCATGCTGAAGTTATGCCACAGAATAATTAATAGTATAAGGTTATGCATCGGCATTGAGTGTATACATATAAAATACGTGCACATACATTGCATATTTTATCTGGAATCTGGACAATAGACAAGTAAAAGAAATATTTAGCTACCTATCTCTTTCCGAGTGGCTCTCTCTCGTTCCGTGCAGTTTGTGCTCTGTGGCCGGCATACCATAAAGTATTTTTTGTCCGATTTGACAGACATGCTCAAAACGCGTTACAGAATTTTATTTTGTTTTTTTTGCTATTGTACTCAGGCAACTGCGACGGTCATCATGTCACGAACACAACATGTAATTATCTGTAACTAGACGTGTAAAAACCTTGTCTATTCTAATATATTTTTCGTGGGTAAATATGCGTTTGGAAAATAGCTGAGTAATTACGAAAATAAAAATATCGTGTGTACCTACTACTGTATTTTTACCTGGTCAGCTGGCCGATTCAGAACCCCACGACAACATACCGAATCGATTCGATTGGATAACGATCTCGTGTCGTAGGTTTCTTTTCGAGCTATTCAGAACATCCGCCCCGAGGATTCGACACGGTTTCGGTTACGATATCGAAATCGATACGACAACTTGATGCATTTACGGAGTTCGTTTTGTGTGCAATACTCGCAGAAAATTGTATTATTATCTAGATGATATAAAAATGTTTTCAAGTTATCAAAATTTATTATAACAACGTTTATCACGAATTAAAATATAATCAACAATAATAAGAGCCAGATATTGGTAGAAATATGAAAAAAACAAGGCCTTCGTAAACACCCACCTGCTGATATCCACTTGACATTAATGTTTAATCTATGCTTTAGACATTGACAAACCGCCAAATTTAAATGTCTATTGCAAATTGTTTTCTTTATCATGTTTTGAAATGTTTAAAAGAAGATCGAGCGAGAAGACGAGCCTCATCAAGATTCGTTAGAAATGTTAAGTAAATACCAAAATTACAATTACATAGTATCACAGAGTACTTTATAATAATTATATAGGTACAGTGATTTTATTTCGGTAGATTTATGCACCTTATTAAGTAATCTTATAGTAGTAGGTAAATAGTTCTAAAACAATCAAAGCGAACTTAACCTGTAAATAAATACTAGACTTGGTAGGTACTTTATTACATAGAATTAGTTTATGTTGAATCTTACTGTGAGTTTTATTTTATTTGTAGTAGAAAATGTAGTTTATTTAACAACACACGGAATATACTCGGTATTGACGGTCAAATCTAATGCTTTCGAGTGATATGTTGCACTCGATAAGTTGTCGTGGAAATTAATCGGACGTTCGAAAACTTTGCTTCGATATCTGCATTGTGAATAACGTTCTCGGTCGATAAATACGCGTTTATCGTACGGTTACGATTGGTTATCGACTACGACAATTTGAACGCCGATTCGACTATTGTGAATTTAAAATATTTTGAATCGTACGATATCAAACCGAATCGATCGACAAATGAGTTGTCGTGAGGTTCTGAATCGGCCAGCTGGGTCGGTTGGCACACCGTTATGCCATTGTTTAACGTCACCGTCAGTCATACACTTGTTCAACTAGATGTTCCCGGTTGTTGTCTTAAGAGAACAGTCGTTAGGCCATGCCGGAGGCCTTCGGGCGATATCGGAGAGACGAGAGAAGCAGACCCTAAACTTGGGCTCTCCACCGAGATCGGTTCTGCAAACGAAACTCCCAACTACTTTCCACCGGTCTCATAGTTATCCACCACTCAAGAACTCGATTCCTCTTAAACGCGAAGAGCATTGCTAAATCTGCGCAATACAATAAATGGGCAAGAGTTTTATCTAAGACCTATCGCTTGACAGTTTGTTATTTATTTACTCGCACGAATATGAATTTATCTACCTAAATTAAATTATCAAGACGTTTTAAATGGTGATGAAAACTGCATCATCAAATTCCATTACCCTGTCCAAAATACTAATCACACTTCAAAATATAGAAGAAAGAAGATAGACAGAAGACAGCCAGCTAAATTAGGACTGGACGTATGAGAACTGTAGAACTGGACAATTGATACTTAAAATCTGATGATATGAGGGTGACGAGCGCATTGTAGTCGCAATTCAATTGTTTAGGAGAAGCGTCGCGCTAATCAGGTGAACGACATGATCGACTTGTTGCTCAGTTCCATAAAAAAATAGAAAACAGTTCGATGATATTGTCAAGCGGTACCTTAACAAAGAGTTCTACAGTCTCTCAATGATTGATTACCATGGATCATTGTGGATAGCCATGTTTAACCGGTACAGTAATCATTCCTTTTCAAGTATCCAAAGTTCTCAAAGCATTGCCAAAGCCGAGAAAGCACTGGTCTAAACAAATGTATTCAATGTTGGTGGTGTGTTATTATTCTTCATGTCAGCCGTATCAGTCCGCTATGTCACGTTTTTCACATAAAAGCCGCTGATTTATGCGGTGATTACAAAAATTTGTATTTATTTTTGTGAGTCGTATAATATAAAGACTTATTTCGGAGGTTATTATAATGTGAATTTGTTTTCGGAGAGCTAAATGTGGTAAGAACAAGTTTTTGGTCATGATTTCGTATGATTTGCTTATCTTGAGCCAAAATGAGCAACGATAATGATACAAGATCATCTCGAAATATGCCTGTTTACCTTATTTTTTTACTTTTCTCTCCCAGCTTATTTCTTAAGCACGACATCGTCAGTCAAAATTCGCGTTACTTTATCGAAATATAGTAAAGGTTCTCTTCCGATGTTTCATTAATTAAGGTACGTAGGGTGGATGATGTATGGTGAAGGAAAACATTGTGAGGAAACCGGTATGCCCACACCGGAATCACAAAATTCAAGGACATTTTGACATCCACCAACCCGCTCTGGGCCAGCTTGGTGGTAGCCCATACTCTGTGAGAGAAGGCCCGTGTCCCAGGCCCCAGCTGTGGGAACGTGATGGGCTGATCCGATAATGCTAGGTTTCGATAAAAAATCTGACTTCGACATTCTGAATCTGACATATCCTTTCTTCGAATTTCGTGATTCTTGGATATGCTTGTTTTCTCATGATGCTTTCATGGAGCGAGCGTGGGAAATCCGCGGATAACATACATCGGCCGCTCTTATACCTTAACCGAACAGCAACAATATCTTTCACCTCTCCAAACTGTACAATTTGCATTCGAATTCACGTCTCACGCCACCCGTTCCAAAAACTACAGCAGTATATTGACCGTCCGCCTCCCCCACGCATTCTGTTTAGAAAGTGGATTGTATTCGATATTGATAATGCTAGGTTTCGACGAACAGCAGTTGGTGTATTGTTCTCTAACCACAATAGGATTATAGGATACGAGATGGTAGTTCTTGCTTCCGCTGCTTTCGAAGATTTACTACCGTCATTTATTGTCTAGGTCTATTGTAGAAGTATCATTTCCTGCTTTGGTTGAAACATTTTCCTCAAAGTAACACCGTTTTTTACGATAGATACGTACCTATAAGTATCCAGTCTAGGTTTGGACATTAAAATTAAGTGCAACTAGTTTTGCAACTTTATAACGCGTTTCCCTTGGGAGCCCATCCACATATTATAGATGTATGAAAATCGCGTACTGTCAGATTCTCCAGATCTTTCTTGCCGCGCACCTGCAAAATATGGAATGGACTACCGGCCGAGGTTTTCCCGCGGAGCTATAATATGGGGCACTTTAAAAGAAAGGTGAAAAGGGTCCTTAAAGGTAGGCAACGCACTAGTAATGCCCCGGGTGTTGCAGGTGCCCATAGGCGAAGGTAACCGCTTACTATCCAGGCGGGCCGTCTGCTTGTTTGTCTATTAATTATATTTAAAAAGAAGCTTTTCCCGTGTCGCTATTTTCTGCCAAATAAAGATAAACACAACAAGAAGTAACATATGTTGCTAACTTTAGTTGGTGTATAATTTCACAATCAAACTTTCCTCTCCTTCGTTAATACTTTGTTGCTAAACTTGCTAATTAATCGATTCTTCTATTTATGGTTAAAATAACCTCGACTTGAACCTAAAGTTCAGAATTGCCTTTCTCTCCATCGTTATTTGAACCGTAAAGTGGGTTAAAGGAATTATTAAAGTCTTTTGCAAATAATCATTACTATGGTAATTTGACCCTTGAATGCCGTGCTGTGCCTTCCCACTTTATTTCACCATTATTAAGCCTATCACCCTATGGCTAAAAATATATATATGTACAAGACGATATGTACGAGATGTAACAAGAGCTGAGACTACCATAACTATAGGGTACGTATTTCTGGTATTGAATGCATTAGCGCATGCTAGGCGAAAATCTTAAGATTTTATATAATTAGGAAGAAGAAAAAACCCAGTAAGACCCCTCGTATCGTGTATCGTCTCCGTAAGACCATATAAGAAGGATAGAAGAAATTTGGATGCTCGAGCAGTTGGCTCGGTGGCCCAGTGGTTAAGGCGTCGGGGCGGATTTCCGAAGACGCAGGTTCGATCCCTGCCCGAGCAATATCATTTTTCTTCTTCCTAATTATTTAAAATCTTATAGGGTACGTAACTTCGTAGTTTACTTTCATACTATACCTACCTCTGAATATGACGCAATTAAGCCAATTAGTCATGCTACAATAACGTGGTCAAAGGAAAATAACGGAATCAGTATTAGTTATTAGCATGTTATGATAATAATGCTCAATTTACCAGATAATTCAAAAAACTCTGAGACGACCGATATACGATACCTACATTTTACAAACTATACATAATGTCTTGCCCTCAATAAACAACGTTTTTCCTCTATACATCAAAGTTAACTGTTCTACGTCAAGTTTCGAAGTCTCAAGTTTAATTAACCACCAGTTCCGTTCGGCACGTTGGTGGAACTACCACCAGTTTACTGTTAACGTCCTGTTGACTATAAAGTAATGCCGGTACCACATCGCGAGACAAAATGAAACTAACACAAAGTGCATTCTACATTGGAAGTTGCCTCGATTTATGAAATAATTCCCGTTAATTGTTTGTAGACTGTCGAATGAGCATCCTTCAGCAATTTCCGCGGCGATATAGAATGAGATCCATGAAACGTTACAGAGTAACACACGGCTGTGCCTCGGTTGTGATGTCCATAGATGAGACTGACTGGTTTCCATTAGTAGATGTTTTTTTTATTATATTCGATCTTTTGTTGATTTGTGTTATATTTGAAGGCGGTTCCTCAAGCGTCAAACGTATATCTTATTGAACTCAGGGCCCCAATTCACTATGACAACTTGGCGATTCCTTGCTTTGACATCACGTCGATTCCTTCACTAATAAACGACATCTCTATGACGCATTCATATATTCATATTTAAGATTCTCTATGACGCGTCATAGAGAATACAAATTTCGCAGATGTCGTTTATTAATGAAGGACTCGACGTGACCTCTAAGCAAGGAATCGCCAAGCTGTCATAGTGAATTAGGGCCCAGGTGAAGCAAGCGAAATTACTGGGCATATGAGATTTAATATCTGATGTCTCGGGGTGATGAGCGCAATGCAGTTAAGCTGCTATGCAGTGCTTTAATGTTATTAAAAGTTTTGCGTGGCACTGCAATTGCTATGGCGTGGTGCATACCATCAGGCAAATGACTTGCTCGTCTCACATAACACTCACATACAAAAAAACACACTCACTCACTCAGTAACATAAAAAGAAATATTCATTGCAACCATGAAAGTTGATCTCAACTTGTAATTATCGTGTAAGATAGTGAGACTATTCGATTTCTTGGCTGAATCGACAATAATTAGACCGCATCTCATTAGTCGCAGTGAAGTTATCACCTTATTTGAGCTCAACAAGATATACGATTGGCTGTACTTCATTCATATTATTTTTCTGAATGCCGCTGTGTTACAACTTCACCTTTTTGAAAGATGCGTTGTTTTCTTAATCCTTTTGCATCAGATATTTTTTCCTTCATCTTAAAAATGTATTTCTTTTAGATATATAGATTATCTTTTTTAACCGACTTCAAAAAGGAGGAGGTTCTCAGTTCGATTGCTTTTTTATGTTTGTTACCTCAGAGCTCCGTCATTTATACACCGAATTGGAAAATTCTTTTTGCGTTGGGTTCAGTATAGCTATATACAAGGTGGCCCCATACAAATTTCATCGTTATTCGATATTGGGACTTCGAAGGTACAGCAGAATTGAAGTCGGTTTTTTTGTTATATTATTCACTTTTTAACTTAACAACCGACTTTAATTCTACAATCGAATTGAGAACCTCCTCCTTTTCGGGATCGGACAACTTTTCAGAAAGTGTTTTATATTTACTACAATTAATATTTATATATTGCCATGAAAAATACTATTTTAATTAAATAACGCTCTAAAAGTACCTAAAACTATGTTTAAATATTATGTTTCAAATATTGCCGCGCAAAAGGTCACCACAAAACTTGTGACGTCATATAAAGGTAGAAAACGACAAACTCTTCGAAATAAAACTTGCAAAGAGATTTAAATACCTACATTTTGTGAAGTTTGGAGACGTTATTGTAGTAATGGAACGAAAAAATTAGCGAAGATACATTTTATGTAAAGCAAAAACGTAAAATAAACACAAGCTTCACTCACGGCATTTGCCTACCAATGACGTCATACGCTGTGATTGTTGTTTCGTTTGAGATGAAGAACGGATTAAAAATGTCAGAATGATTAGATTTTGTTTATTGATTTAAAAATATAAATCATTATTATTTCACAAAAATATTGATTGAATGATCTTTCTGGTTCGTCGAACATTCGTTCTAACTACATTTTAGATTTTTTCTCGATTACTGTTCGATCCCCTATTATGTTAAACGCTTCACTAGATGTTTTCATTAGGTAGATAACTACACAGGCAACTTTTTGTTTAGACAGATCTTAAAAAATACACATTCCCAGTTACAAGAAGAAATCGACATGATATATTTATTATAAAGCGAGTGTGGCTCAGTAGGAGTACGTGCGACTTTCGGTACGAGTCCCGAGTTCGAATCCCGCGATATGTGCGCATTATAAAACTTGCTCTAAAAACGGTGAAGGAAAACATCGTGGGAAAACCGGCATGTCCAAGAATTTATTATAAACATTATAGAACATGTGACATCCACCAAACCGCACTCGGCCAGCGTGGTGGATTATGGCCCATACCCTCTCTACGAGAGGCCCGAGTCCCAGCAGTGGGAACATAATGGGCTGATAATGATGATGATATTTATAATAAGTATGACAACATAACATGTAAATTTGGTCTAATTTTCGAAACTTTCCAACTTCTAAGCTTCATATATTACGATACATCACGTTAGCCTAGTGAAAATAATAATAATAATTATTAAAATAATAATAATAATTATTATTATTATTATTATTATCAAATAAATTATTTTTCAAAAAAAACTAAACCGACTTCAAAACCACAAATGGCACTCAAAAGTAAAAAATAAATTAATATAATTATCATAAGCGCTACCCACTCATATATTTGAAGTCGGTGCCAGCCAAGTGTAATAGGTAGCAGATAAATACTATGTATATAGTAAGTACTACTTGTAGGTAGTATCTATCTACTACCTTATATTATTAAATACTATGTATATAGTAAGTACTACTTGTAGGTAGTATCTATCTACTACCTTTTAGACTTGGCTGGCACCGACTTCAAATATATGAGTGGGTAGCGCTTATGATAATTATATTAATTTATTTTTTACTTTTGAGTGCCATTTGTGGTTTTGAAGTCGGTTTAGTTTTTTTTGAAAAATAATTTATTTTACCCTATTTAGTGAAAAACAAGTTTTAATTAAATTAATTCAAAAAGTTTTTAAAGACAAGCTTTTATGATCTAGAAGCCACATCATGACAAAGTTTAAAATGGGCTATCACAATTAAATGCATGTACAAAAAAAATTTCATGTCTGTCCTATTCTCTGTTGAGGAGTTCCCTCGCCAGAAGTCAATCCTGGGTGTATCTGCCATATCATGATGGAATGTAGAACAGGCTATTATGGTTTAATCCATTTACGAAATGTTGTGTCTGTACTATTCACCGTTGAGGAGTTCCCTCACCGGAAGTCAACCCTGGGTGAAGCAGGTGAAGCAGTCGAATACAAAACCTCCACCTTAAGAAAGTTTGGTTACGAAAAAAACAAGAACCGACTTGAAGATTAAACTTATATTTTTTGTTTTTGCTATTTTTTTCAAAAACTACTGAATGAATTTCGATAAAATTTATATGGGACCACCTTTGAAGTAATACCTACCAATCAAAAAAAGAATCATCGAAATCAATGCATAATTGGCGGAGTAATCGCGTAACAAACACACAAAAAAAAAACAAAAAAAAAAAAAAAAACATACCGTCGAATTGTAAACCTCCTCCTTTTTGAAGTCGGTTAAATAATAAGGCAGAGGCTTAATAGATATCCTTAATTTACACAATAGCCAAATCACTACCCTAAGAAACTTTTTCCATAAACAAGTCGAACATTCTCAACTCCATAAAATAATAGCAGCTGCCGATAAGCGAATCACACCACTCAACCTTCACGATACTAACGTACAACGTAATGAACAAACCACCTCCATTAAAAACAAAATAGAAACGTGGCAACAAAAGTCCTTGCACGGGAGACATCGTCACGAACTGCAGCAAGAGCATGTGGACAAGGATGCGTCAAATGCATGGCTGCGGCGTGGCGAACTCTTCCCAGAAACCGAGGGATTTATGTTAGGTATACAGGATCAGGTCATTGACACAGGTAACTACCAACGATATATCATCCGTCGACCAAACATTAATGACAAATGCCGACGCTGTCACGCTGCTTCAGAGACTATCCAACATATCACAGGTGCATGTAAATCTATAGTCCAGACTGATTACAAACATCGCCACGACCAGGTTGCAGCCATCATCCATCAGGCCTTAGGATTTAAATATAAACTCATAAACGAGAAAGTACCATACTATAAATATATACCACAAACAGTTCTAGAAAACAACAATTATAAACTATACTGGGACCGGACCATTATTACGGACAAAACAATACATTATAACCGACCTGACATAACAGTTTTAGATAAACAAAGCAAAACAGTGTACCTGATAGATATTGCTATATGTAATACCCATAATCTCACTAGAACTCATACTGAAAAAATTGCGAAATATACAGATCTTTCAATTGAAATTAAAACCCAATGGCGAGTCAACACCACAAAAACCATCCCTATCATTATATCAACCACAGGAGTAATACCGAAAACACTTCACACAAGTCTTGAAACTCTAAGTATCCCCTCTACAACTTATATTCTTCTACAAAAAGCCGTAATCCTTAATACTTGTCGGATAGTACGAAAATTTATTTCAAACTGCTGAACTAATTTTTCTTTAGTATATACAAGCACTTGGCTTTGGCCCGTGCCATTTTTCACCTCCTGTTGTGGGAGAGAAACGGAACACGTTTTTTAAATAATAATTATTATTATTATTAAATAATTTATAAAATAATAATAATAATCATTATTATTATTAAATAATTTATAAAATAATAATAATAATTATTATTATTATTAAATAATTTATAAAATAATAATAATAATTATTATTATTATTAAATAATTTATAAAATAATAATAATAATTATTATTATTATTAAATAATTTATAAAATAATTATTGTTATTATTATTATTTAATAATTTATAAAATAATAATTATTATCATTAAATAATTTATAAAATAATAATAATTATTATTAATATTATTCTTTATTGCAAACACAAAGATCCATAGTTATTATCTATACAAACAAAAAAGAAATGAAAATTTAAAGATTAATTAAAAACTAAAATAAAATAAAATACCATGTAAAATATGATGTGGCCTGCCTACTTTGTAAACCCATTTGTGTCAGAATCAAAGCTCGCATGTCCAGGTGTTATTTCCACAAAACATCACAAATACCATTGGTTATTTTTAAACCTGGTTTACGTGCTACGGATACCCGTAACTAAATACGTACAAGTATGGCAACTTAAACGTACATAGTAAACTAAAAAAATATTTATATAAAACACTAGCTGACCCGGCAAACGTTGTTTTGCCATATAAATTTTAAAAAAAATGTTAAGGGTGAACAACCCTTATCACTTAGGGGTATGAAAAATAGATAGTAGCCGATTCTCAGACCTACTGAACATGCATATAAAATTTGGTAAAAATCAGTAAAGCCGTTTCGGAGGAGTAAGGTAACTAACATTGTGACACGAGAATTTTATATATATGACATCTATAATAGATAGATTAACGCTTTATTGCAAACATTAAATTAAAGGTATTACATTAAAACAATTAAAGAAAGTGTAACGATGGGCGGACTTATCGCTAAAAGCGCAAAGCGCGAAATCTCTTCCAGGCAACCTTTGGGTGGAGAAGAATTATCAAAATGTTCAAGACGGGGATGTAAGGTCTACAATAATAATAAAACCATGTTTATGTTTAATGACATTGTTTAATGTCAATAAAATAAACTAAAATAATAGATACAAAACTATAGCAACATAAAACATTAAGGTGTGATAAGTATCAAGTTTTTGGGACTCTATCACAGATTAATAAATTAGTACTCTATCATAACTCACACTGATATTATTAATGTGAAAGTTTGTATGTTAGTGTGGTTGTTCCCTCTTCAAGCCGCAATGGCATTTGAGTGAAATTCGGAATTGAGATAGCTTATGCTTTTATCCAGGGAAACCGCGGGGCGCAGCTAGTACACAATATAATATTAACCTCTTCTCGCCGAACTCGCCGAACGCTGGAACGAGAGAATGCTGGCGTTCGGCGAGTCGACACCTGATGATGCCTCGTGCAGACTGCGAAACACGTGTCGTACAAAAAGTGTTGTTGTTAGGAACTAACAACAACCTACATAATATTCAGCGGGATTACACTATATATTTTCATTGCGTTTCAGTTTTGAGATGAATTTCCGCAACGTCACGCCTGATTCCATTGCATTACATAATTTACATTTAGCGGTAGCCGGTTGTAACGTGTTAATGTATCAATCACTCCCGTAAATTCATTACGTCTCATATTTAATCACAATGTGGCTATAGAATATTATTAGTAGGTAGCTACTATATGCTCCTACTACTATATATGTATATATGTAGGTACTAAATTGGTATGAGGTGGCGCAGGAGCGAGACAGGTGGAAGGAATTGGGGGAGGCCTTTGCCCAGCAGTGGGACAGTATAGGCTAAATACAAAAAAGGTACTATATTATTCAACTTGATAAATACCTCAGTTTATCATAAACAAAAACACTTCGTTAGGTATTTTTTGTGTTTACCTGTAATTACTGAACCGCATATGATACGGTCGCTCTAAAAACGGTGAAGGTAAACATCGTGAGGAAACCGGCATGTCCAAGAATTTTCCACAAAAAGTCAAGGACATGTGACATCCACCAACCCGCACTGGGCCAGCACGGTGGATTATGGCCCATTTTCTCTATGAGAGAAGACCCGTGTCCCAGCAGTGGGAACGAGATGGGCTGATGATAATGATGATGATATGATACGGTAGGTTTAAACAGGTTAAGATATCAACAAACATGTCTATGCGTACTGAGAGCAATTGGTTGTAGAGCGCTAAGCGATTGAATCACGTAATTTGTGATAATTTCAGGGCTATACTATGACTTGGCCCGTACGTAGCGAAGATATAATTATATAGGCGAAAGCTCTAATAGAAGCAATACATAAATCTTTCGAGTGTGGCTAGTGAAATATGCGCATAATATATAACATGCGTGCAAAATGTGGATTATACTACATATTTTCCTGTGGCGATTTCGCTCCAAATGACGAAACAGTAGCAAGGCGCCCGGCTCGTTAAAATTACATACGCTATTTGAGCTACTATGACGCATTTTATAAAACTCTTACGTTAAACATATGTCAATGACCAATGAGCCTTAACAATGTCGTCAACAAGCCAAAAACAATATTTAGAACAGCACAAGACTTTTGGCATTGTCTCCCGATCACCTAAATATTTCTCCCGTAACCTTGCAACTTTCGGAATAACCGACCTTCTGTTTTAAATTACCAAAAACTCGTATGAATCTTTACCTGCCACAGCCTATTGCTAAGTACATACATTACTTAACGAAACCTTGCAAGCGTTAGTCTTAGTTTTTATTAAAATAAGCGGATTTCACGTTCGACTGGGGCGACTCTACCGTTCGACTGCTCAAGGCGAATCAGGTTTCAATGTAAGCCTAGATTGTTTTGCTCTGCTCGTATTTCTCTGGCCGTCTATGCTAGCTATATTTTCGAACTACAAACAATCAAGTAAATGAATTCGAAGCTCTCTCAAAAGAAGTCTCTCTGTAATTACTCTCCAATTTTACTAATGAACCGTCCTCGGTCTTGGCTTAGTGACACAGGTTTCGTAGCCTTCTTCACGTAACGTAGACAATCAAATACACGAAACGTAGACATAGCGCAGTAATGGTTGCTCTTAGTAAATGAAAACTCAATTTTTACGACGCTCTTTGCGGAATTGCCTTGCAGTAAAAGACGAAAAATGTTAAAATTGGACATCTTCGATGGGCAATTTAATTCGAGCCGCGGTGTCGCTTATCTTCAAACGTAATGATGAATTATTTAATTCAGCCGCGTAGAAAACAACTCGACACTGATCTAGGCCCAAATTGTTGAGACACTTTTTGCTGTAATTAGCTATTGAATTTAAATGGCAAGTGGGGCACCTGGTGGTGAGCTGTTCTATCAGCAACAGTAGTTACCGCTCAAATTGCATTAGCAAAGGCATATTATGTTGCAATAAGTCTTTCGGGATGTTAAAATGATATTCTGTGCTTCTAGTCATATAATGTCGTGGGTGTCTGGTTTGTGTGGGAAATACTCCGTATCTCTTTGTTTTATCTATATACATAGATGAGCCTAAGATGCCGGTTGTGATTGTGACAGAAGAATAATTAAAAATGTCTGCACTTTCTTATTTAATCCGACATAGCTACCAGCCAAAAGCTACAGCACTATTATTCCGTTTAATATTATCTGAAAATGTTTGAATCCAATATTATTTAGGCCTTTTAGATGGCATTATTAAGATAGCGGTGAAATATCAGCCTCGATTTCTATTTAAAACCTTACGCAAGAATGATTTTATTGGCATTGCCGTAGTTTTTTTTATAACATCTAACATAACCTTCGGGTGGTCTTAAAAAATCCGAAACCAGGATTGGCCACGCGAGAGAAGAACATATATTTTTTTTAATATTGGTCCTAACCAAGGCCCACTAATAAGACGACTAATGATCGTGTCCAATATCTTCAAAGTATTTCTTCACCTTGTCTCCAGGGAATGCATGTCATGTACACGGAGCCGTCGGCGCAATATCGCAGCAGTCAGCCTCAGAGCACCCAGCCAGATTACCAGCCGGCTGAATCGCCGGCGCGCCAGCCAGCCAAGAAGCGCAGACTTGTGAGCCCTAACCACTCGCAGCAAACTAGTACACAGCACGCGCAGACTGACCACAGCGGCTACAAGGTAGGCTCTAGATTCTAGAACTTCCAGTTAACAGTGCTAAAGACAGTAATGCACGGTTCATTTATAAAAGACATCAATTCTTTGCTCTTGGCTCTCGCAGCTTGACACTTGTCATTTATATTAGATATCTATTTCTAGGCGTTTCCGTTTGCCTTGTAAGATAAACCTAATGGTGTAGTTTTCCATCAACTAATGATGTTTTCAATTAAGCGTCGTTTCATTGTATTTCGAATAATAGGCAAGTTATTTATTTATTAGACGCATCTCTTGATAGCCCTTCTAATCCTATATTACATTGTTGCAAACGTCATGATAATTAAAATTGCGTAAGTTAGTCGCGACACAAAAATATGAGTAACTAATTCTGTAATAATAAAACCGAGTGTGTGACTGTTACAGTGAACTGCACTTTAGCCAAAGATGATAAAGATATTAATATCAACCATCTAAAAGCAATGGAATAATGTAATATAGTTTCCAATTACTTTCTGTGTGCACACAGACCGCAGTTTCATGTTCAATTCCTTTGTTTCTCGGTGAAAATGTGTGAACAGTGAACACATAACAGGTAACGTGACGGGAAAGCAAAGAATTAGCACTTTCCATACGTTGATTTCAAACTTGAGGAAATTCACATATTGGCAAGAACTTGCGTGTAGAGAATAAAGATTAAAAGGTTACTAGCCGTTTCTACATTGTTATTGTAATCTATATTAATTTTATATTCATAGGTATACGAGTTTTAAAGTATATCTCGACTCTCAGTAACCTCTACTAATATTGATAAATAACCAGTTTAATCGACTTTGTGGCGACTGGGTTTATATATATTTTATATTTCGTTTGAATCAGACGTCACAATTTATTGACATTGAGTATATTACGAAATCGTCTGTGCGAAATTAAAAATAATACTTTATTGTAGATAGACTACTTATATCCAAGAATTCGAAGCCACGCTTAGCGAACGTGACAAAAAAAGATATGGAATCATTGATACTTCGAAGATAAACAAATGTCACCTCAAGGACTCACATCATAATTCAGTTTAATTTCTCATGACGCTAAAGGCGAGCATAATACCATACGCCCTGATGAATATGTAATCGCGTCTCGCTTTATAAACGGGGTGCGGTTCTGAAACATGTATTTTCATGTAAATTGGTGTTTATACCTTCAGTGCTTCAATCGAAATGGGATTCGTAGCGGACTTGGCAAATATTTTCACGGCAAACACGTTTGCAGTAGGAAATTTGATTTGTTCCCTTCGCACAACGTCTCATTGAGGAGTATTGATTTCCCTGGAGCGGAACATACTCCTTGGAATGATTGGACGATGAATGAGTGAGGCTTGTTTGATGACGAAATCAATTCAAGCCAGCGCCTTCAGCATCAAGGATGCAAACAACTACGGGCAGCGTTTATAACAGGCCTTGTGCTAAATATGGATTTTGTGATATAACGAAATTATAGGTTATATGGCCTAAAAGAATGAATAGGTGTCACTGCGTGATCGAATGTTTGTAAAAGGAATTTAAAGAAGAAAAAGCGCCAGCTTGAGACAGTAACTTACAAAAACTCATGGAATTTTCTGATGCACCTACAAATAATTAAAAAAATGAACTGCCTATGAAAAGGCAAGATCTCCCTTCGGGAACTGCCCACATTGTAAAAATATTAAAAAGCCCGACTTCCCCAAATATGCGTGAACGTCATACGGTTGCCCCGACAATATAAATTCATTACACATTTCAATACGCCCTGAGCTCGTTAAAAAGCGCATTTTTCCCCTCGATAATCGCAAACTCGACAATATGCAGTCGGGCATCTGTCGCGAGATGGTCTCAGTACCGTTAACCAACATCTGGGGCAGTTTTGAAAGTATCGCCTTGCGACCGCCGCCGGCCCGGCTCGCTTCACGGCTGAACCGAAATTGGATTGCAGTCCTTTATTGTGCGTGTTAACTCCCGGATATAGGTTGACAGTTTGACTTACGTTTCGGCTTCTGCTGCCGATTCCGTAGACGGCGAAGGCTGGATTTTGTATTTACAAGGATTGAAACTTTATCATTGTATATTGTCAATAAAGAGTTTTTCTATTCTATTGTCAAGATAGGAACTCTTATTTTTTGAGGGATTTCTCCTTGTATCTATCATCTTCACATCACCAGCTGCGCGTGTCATTGATAAAAGCTGGATAGTTTTCGAAGATAGAGCACGCTTACCTTTGAAGAGTATTTCAAACTTAAGTGCCAAACCTATGCTAGATTACACGATCTAAGATATTCTAGTGTATTTTCTTAAAGACTAGGTAACGTCATTCGGTAACCCTTACGGGGCTACCTACTCGTAAATAACCAAAATATGTTATTAGTAAGATGTATTATTTTGTCTTGTCTTATATAGGTGTTATTATTTATTCTGTGCTTACGTTGCAAAATATTCCAAGGCCATTTTATTTCCTTTTAACAAGGCGAGTATCGATTTGACAAAAGTGTGTAAGTTAGTGTTCTCAATTTGTTGCACAAGCCTATTGTATAGGTCATTGGCGTCGTTTAAGCCTACCTTTGAACAGATTGCAAATATGTATTGCTAACGTTGCTGGACTAGAAATATGGAGTTTGAAATTACTTTAGCACTTAGCAGCACTTAAAATCAATACTTAGCACTTTTCAAATGATGTCGTGACTGCTTTTTTTATAATAATTTTACAAAAAATGCAAGATAGTTTTATAAAAATTATATGGAATTATCTCAGAATAAATAATTTACGCGTGGATAAAAACACCTGCTCCTAGTCTTAACAGCTTAACAACACGGCAGTCTTGACTGTTTACTGTGAAATCCGACGGAAAACGGTTGAAGTTGTGGGTGTAAAATAATAAATTGGTTGCACACACGTCTGAAACTCAGCGGGCACGTGGCTGGCCGCGGCCGCTGTGGCCTCGTGCTGGCCCAACAACGTGATCTAGACGGGAACGTGCCTGAGGGAATGGGGCTTGTTTGTGACTACTGTGACGGTGAAATGTCAGATACAACCTTGTTTTGATCCCCGCAGAATTACATACCCAAGGTCACTCAAAAACACTCGCTCTTGATTGCTAACCGGTCCCGGTTGTGTATGTGTTTTTCTACGAATAAATCATGCCTGTTTGGCTGTTGGCACATGAGGTCAGTGATCGAGTTGAACAAAGCGTGCCAGTAACTGCTCGTGCAAAACGAAGCAGCGTCGTTACTTTTATACTTTGTACTAAACCTTTCCGAAATAACTGTCCCGACGTAATACTCGAATCTAGCACCAAAATATTTTTCTATCAAAAATGCTCGCGAATAACAATTTTATCAACGCGATCTCGGCTAATCGGATTTCGACTGTGTATCGCGATGGTTTGGGTTTAATTTTGAGTGTAGCTGCTTGTGACGCAATAGCGTTTGTTTACGTGGAGCGAAGTGGCTACGTGCACTCGCGAGAAGCAACCGGCCCGGCGTTGCCAACTCGTGCTTGTGCCAAATTTGGCATCACGATGATGGTTGCTGAGCCATGCCCAGCCGCCTTCTGCACTGACTACTTTTTGCCGGTAATGAGAACCGGGCCACGAGTACACAATCTCCTTTTTGATATGTCAACCAAACGCAACGCCCAGAGAGACTGCCAATTTAAATTGGGGGCTGTTATTTGTAAATCTCTGAGCTTTGTTTTGTAATTACGTCTCAGTTGGGTGATATAAGAGCCAGTGAAAATTCAACGCAATTTTCTTTGATAAATTGTTTCAGTTATGTCTGTGTTTGGAGGCGAGACGTGGAATTGTAAACCTTCATTGTAAAATGTTCGGACGCGGTCCGGAGAGCGGC
Source organism: Petrophora chlorosata (assembly GCA_951640565.1). Classification (NCBI taxonomy): domain Eukaryota; kingdom Metazoa; phylum Arthropoda; class Insecta; order Lepidoptera; family Geometridae; genus Petrophora; species Petrophora chlorosata. The sequence continues at coordinate 6,331,143 of OX621203.1, read as the reverse complement.
AGATGCGGCAATTAATTGTCTTTACTTTTGGCGACGTTGCCGTTTCTCTGCGCGACAAAGTGCAAATACAAGTTTTTCACATGACCGCACTACAAAAGTAGGTAGTGCGCATCAGATTTCAATTAAGAGGAAAACTTCTAGGGACCCTGCACCCGGTCGCCCGTCGTCGCAAGTAACTAGAACAATATTTTGTTTTATTATTGTGTCACGTTTCCTGTTTGTTCTCCTTTAATTGGAACTACCGAGTCTCGCTACGCGTAGGACTGTAAAAAACAACGATATTTTTATTGATACCTTTGACGGGGTCTACTCTGTATTTTTCTTGTTAGTTTTCCTACGACTTCCTTATTTCCACTCGGAACGTCTAATATTTCCAGGACTAATATTACGTTTCGCGTGAATGCACGCTTACATTACATATTATATCGGAGGCGAATGTTCGCACGTTCATGCCTTGACATATTTGCGAATCCAGCATGAAGGACCGCTTTTTGCTTGCTATTTCAGAGTTGCATCGCGTTTGTGCAATGGAGATTTCGTGATGTGATGCGATGGGCGAATTGGCACCGGCGGACCATACAGGTCATCAACCTTCCGCGCACCTCCCGCGTCCCGCATGTTACGTAACCCAGCGCGCTGTTGCCACACTGACAGCGACATTGCCAAACTTGATACCTTCTTGTCGATCATGAACGCCTGGTACTCTCGCCCCGCTCCAACCCATCGAGCGGGTTCACAAACTTGTTTTAATTCCGTGTTTACCGCTGAAATCTAATTATACATTAAAAATAAATCTTCAATTAATCTGGCATTAACGTAGAGCAACTTTACATGCAACGTGCCAAAAATGCACGAGCTAGTGCTCGCTTTATTTCATGGCGATTAGTCAGTGTCACAAACTTTCACAGCGCGGTTCACAGTGGGATATTGTATCTCCGGGTCACAGGCGTTAAACTTTCACGGTTGTTACCAATATGGCTTTTGTGCCGGTCTGTGCTGTCCCGTCAAATGAGACTCATCAATTCGCTTAATGCACTTTAGCAACAATGTAACTTAGGGTCTGATTGACCGTATCGACCTGGCTCTCTTTCCATCGATGTCAATAGATACTTGTTCCGACGTGTCGTTTGGTTACGAACGACTTACATTGAAGGTGATATGAATTTGAGTCGTGTATGCATCATGGCCGTCGGGTACGACCACAGATTATATGTTAGTCTCTATGTACAATGGTCGTTAGTGAGTTATGTTTTATGCACATCACCAAATCACCAGCTTAGCACCGCCAATAGTTTAAAAAATGTTGCTATATTACACTGATATATTAGTAATAATCGGCTGCCCAGTGGCTAAGTCGTCGAGACTGTATTCCGAAGACGCAGGTTCGGTCCTTGCCCGAGCATGATTTTTTCTTCCTAATTATTTAAAATCTACTTAGTAAAAGTTCAGTTATAATAAAGTTCGCTCTGCAAGAATGATATGATTAAATGTAACCAACCATAACATTAAAAACGTAAATAAAGATACCAAAAACCAATAACAACGTGATAGCATATGCTTACCTATCTAAATAGAAATATTTGGGCGATAGCAATAATTCTGATTAGATAATCTAGTAATAATGTCATTAATCGATTTATTGATCGAAATATTCTAAATTAGAATTATAAGTTAAACTCGGATAGTCTTAGATAGTCTTGTCACGCGCTATGTAAATCCCCAATCAGTGCCCGAAGTATTTTGAGACAGCGCGACAATTTTTACTGGTGGTAAGTTTCTCGTATGGGGGAGGCCGTCTGGGTGGGTACCACCGCTTTGCCAGTTATTCCACCAAGCAGTCGTGCGCAAACATTACTGTGTTCCGATTAGAAAGGCATTGTAGCCAGCGAAATTACTGGGCATTATGAGACTCAACAGCTAATTGTCTCAGGGTGACCAGCGCAGTGCAGCGCCGCGAAGGATTTTGCAAAACAAAGTTCTGGGTAGTGCTGTTATTGTTATGGGCTGGTGTATTACTTACCATCAGGCAAACGACCAGCTCGTCTCGTCACTCAGTTACATAAAAAAAATAATTGCATGAAAACCTACGTCAATAGGAAATCTGAATAAGAATCCCTATAAGTGTAGGTAGTTTGGGAAAGCTGATGAAACCCTAAAAAAGCGGTAGATGGTAGGTGCGATAAGCGAGTCGGGCGGTAACTTGACTTACGCTTGACATACAGGAGTTGAATTCCAACCCCACTTTCGTCCTGCACCTCTACTTATCATCAGTGTAAATTTTTGGGATGGTGTAGATTAGATTAGATTAAAAGCACTGTACTGTAAATTATAAAACAAAGCTATAATCTATAAGTTTTACAATTAGCGGTCTTATCGCTTAAAAGCGTAGTTTCCAGATAACCAGAGTAGGTGATAATCGTGACGAGACGAGCTAAGAAGCACAAAATTCGAAGACATATGACAGAAATTGGAATTATGGATGAAATAACCACTTGATATCCTTTCAAAATATTTTTTTAGAGATTTTCCACGGAGATCCCAAAAAGACTATCCCATGTATACCAATAAGATGGCTCTGATAAATATTTCCATCTCAATTGTAACCGGTCGGAATCCTTGAATTTATAGATTTATGTGTCTGTGAATCCAATCACAGATTCTCTCGCAAAATAAAACTACGAAAGTTTGTGAGGATGGATGGATGGATGTTATTTACTCAAAAGCTGCTTAACGGATTTTGATAAAATTTGTCATGTAGGTTCTTAAGTCCTGGAAAAGGACGGAATCTTTTTATCCCGGAAAAACCAAATAAAACCAATAAATGCAAATGTGGATGAATGTTTGTTACTCTATCACGCAAAAATTACTGCACGAATTTTAGTAATCTGGTATGTAGGTAGATCCTGGAAAAACGCATAGGCTACTATTTATCCCGGCAAACCACGGGTGAAACTGCGGGGCGCAGCCAGTCAATACTAATCTCCAATCAATAGGTTCTTTTTCCGATACGGTGGTAGAACCATTGTGATAATTTGACGTTCATAAGTGCGTCTGTGATGCCAAAATGACTAAAGAGATTTTGACTTTGACAAAGATACTGCTTACAGCGTTCCTAAATTTTTCGTATCGAGTATGTTTAGCGGTGGTTTCTTACAGCATCCGAGATATTTAGACAATAATTCACTGCTAAACCGCGCGAGAACTAAACAGCCCACATGTGTTCTCTATGCAGTCCAGGATGTTATGACGCTGGTCGCGATAATACTCTGCAGCTTATAAACATCCTTGTACGATTCTGAAATTAAACTAATTTCAAGATTCCGCAAGTAATTAACCGTAATAGAATTAAGAAGCTATAATACGTGATTTTGCTCACCAAGTCCGATTACGGAAGCTACGAGTTTAGTATTTTAAAATATGAAATATTGATATTTTTTTAATGATGGCGAATAATTAATTTTTAGAAAAAAATAACAAAAACCGACTTCAATGTATCTTCAAAGTCCAAGGTCAAATATCGATGAAATTTATATGGGGCCACTTCGTAGCTATATTGAACCCAACGCAAAAATAATTTTCCAAATCGGTTCATAAATGACGGAGTTCAGAGGTAACAAACATAAAAAATATTAAAAAAATTACAATCGAACAGAGAACCTCCTCCTTTTTTAAGTCGGTTAAGTAAGTAAAAACACGATAGGAATCACAATTCTCGATAAAAAGATATTGAGAATTTCTATTTTGCACAGGTTGTGTGTGTGATTTCACGAACCGTACGGTATTTTAAGATAATTTTTACTATAATAAATAGTTATTAATTATGTTCATGAAATAATCTCTAGGTACATAGTATTAAACAATTCGCTATTCGCGTTCTCATGTTTTTCTCCGCTTTCTCCTAAACCACGCAACGGATTTTGATACGGTTTTCACTGTCATTTAGGGGATTTTTTAAGAAAGGTACAATAGATTCTAATTAACTTTTTGACCACAAATTTAAAGCCGCCGCGATTGTGCCGTATAAACTCGCCTTAGCGAAGAAGAGCACAGTATAAACTCGAAATGCAATCTAAAAAAACCCGGCCAAGTACGAGTCGGACTTGCGCACGAAGGGTTCCGTACCGTTATCTATAAAAACGGCAAAAAAATCATGTCTGTTGTATGGGAGCCCCACTTAATTTTTTTTATTCTATTTTTGTATTTGTTGTTATAGCGGCAACAGAAATACATCATCTGTGAAAATTTCAACTGTCTAACTATCACGGTTCAAGAGATACAGCCTGGTGACAGACGGACAGACAGACGGACGGACGGACAGCGGAGTCTCAGTAATAGGGTCTTATGTCGTATTACGTTCTTATGTCTACACACTATCGTCTATAAATATTGTCTCTTTATAGCATACAATTGTCTGGAAGAAATCGCTGTTTAGCGATAAGACCGCATTATAAACTATGTTAAAAATAAAATTCCTTCTTAAGTGCAATAAAGTGTTTTCTATTCTTCTATTCTAGGGTCCCGTTTTACCCTTTGGGTACGGAACCCTATAAATAGAGCTAAATCATATTTATTAGGAATCAAAGAAACCTTTCATAAATAAAATGCATACATCACAAATTAAGTATACTACTAATTGTAGGCGTCTCTATTCTGATCCATGGAGCTGTTCCTTCTGTTATTGTTTACGGCACCGCTCCGGCTTCTAGACGAGGAAAGTCAACTGTTGTCTATACAATCAACATAAAGTCGACACATACATACATTTCTTTGAATACGATATTGCAATTAGAATTATTCATTATAGTTTGTAGAGGCAAAGGAAAATTAAATAACTTCAATGCTAAGGACAGTTTGTTCAATGTAAAGATTGCATATTTTTAACGCGCAAGGTTTGGTCAAATTTTCGTCAGTCATTCGTAATTACTCGCAAAAATATTGTTTTCTTTTGTTTTGTAACGTGTTGTTTTTTAGAAATTCCGTCATTGACTAATCTAATCACTCAAAAGTTGTTACCTGTTTTTCCCCGTTGACAAGTGCTATATTATATAGCTATCGACATTGTTGTATATACATACATAATGTACATAAGTATTGTATTAAAGTATGTCGCCCGTCACATGTGTGGAACCGTTCGTTCATTTGTATGCTCCGAGTACTGTACGTTGTTATCTATTGTGTAAATGTGGACCGTAATATCTATAACAATATAACTATGCCCGTTTCTATATTATCGACAAACATGTAGTGTGGTAGAGAAAGCCGTATTTTCAATTTTACTAAATTGCTCGAGCTATGACGACCGCTGTTGGTGGATGGTGAGAGATGAGGTTTAAGGTTGAATGGATTTCGTTAGGCAGCTATTTCTTTTTCTTTTTTACGCTTAATAGATCTATGTTTGGCCACTATCTCGCCTGATGTGAAGCGATGATGTGGCCTAAGATGGAGCTCATAGATCTAGAGAGAGACGGCAGTTGAGCGGCTGCTCAGACCCGTCTCCCCGAAGGTTCACCAAACATAATCCCGAAACACGACTAGGTCGCTTGACGGCATGATTTTGTTCGGTGGGTGGCATTACAACCACGGCCAGAGCCTACCACTCCAAAGCGCGTAAGGGGGTTTCATCACGATGTTTTCCTTCACCGTTTTAGAGCGAGCGTGCAAAATCTGCACTTAACTATAAGTCATTGGTGCAGGGCCGAGTCGGGATTCGAACCCGGGTGCGTCGAATCGAAAGGCGCACGAGTTCCCGCTGAGCCACACTCGCTCTAATAATTTTAACACGTTTTTATTGAGTCACATTCTTGTTTGTCTGTCTGTCGTTCCGGATGGAATCTTGTAACTCAAATGTCACACTTTCCGATTAGTTATCCGGCTGTAACTTTTAGGGTAGGTCACAAGTCGACGACAATGCATTTTAAATCCATGAAAACGTAGTTTTTAGATTTTATTTTTTTTCTATTTCGGATTTTTGATGGCTTTTTGTTTTTATTTTGACGTCCTATCTAAAGCTTGCTTCTAATTTATGTCTGTTTAATCCTACTTTAATCTTATAAATGCGAAAGTCTGTGTGTGTGTTTGCTACCTTATCTTATATTATACCTTATCTTATACCTTACCTTATCTTACCTTATCTTATCCTTACCTTCATAACGACAACGGATTTTAATGAGATTTGGTATGTAGGTTCTTTTTATTTTTTTATTTATGGAACTTAAGACGAGCTGGATGTTTGCCTGATGGTAAGCAATACGCCAGCCCATAACAATAACAGCACCATCCAGAACTTTGTTTTGCAAAATCCTGCGTGGCACTGCACTGCGTTCGTCACCTTGAGACAATTAGCTATTGAATCTCATTAATTTTGCTGGTTACAATGCCCTTCAAACCGGAACACAGTAATGCTCGCGCACTACTGCTTGGCGGCTGAATAACTGGCAAAGCGGTGGTACCCACCCAGACGGCCGCTCGCATACGAGAAACCTACCACCAGTACCGGAAAAACGAACACTTTCTTCGGGAACAACAAAAAACCGAATTCGCGGACGGAGTCGCGTACAATAAGAATCATTTTATTTCCAGATATATACGAGTAAGTATACAATTCAAGAATACATCGTACATATAAAGTGATCATAGAACAGTAGGTACATCGAAATATTTCCCGCGGGTCCCAAACTAGGCACAGCCTGTATCTGGGTGACCCATAAACCTTCTGTTTACAATAAAGTTGCGTCTGAAATAAAAAAAAACCATTCTTACAAGCTAGTTGTTTGTATAATTTTGCAAATCGACTTTGACACACTTGTCGGTATTCAATTAAGTTTTAATTATGATTGGTTTTGGAAACGTTATGAAAGTGTTATTTATGATTTCATCAACCACATTATTCGAAACATAAATTAATATATATTTTTTTATACATCCACTCAAAATGTCCAAGTCTTACGTAAAATTTTTAATTTAACTTTAACTACAGCAGTAGAAAGGTAAACATCAACAGCCTTACTTATAAAACATAAAGAAACAGCGAAATTACTGGACATATGAGACTTAATATCTGATGTCTCGGGGTGATGAGCGCAATGCAGCGCAACGCAATACGCAGTACTTTTATGGTATTAAAAGTTCTGGGTGGCACTGCAATTGTTATGGGCAGGCGTGGCGCTTACCACCAGGCGAACGACCGTCACATTACTCAATTCCATATAAAAAAAGTTGGGCAAGTTAATTTGACATTAACTAACAGCCTTACCTACTTATAAAAAATCGCTAACCCGTTGATAACTTTAATCAACAAGGTGGTGGTTATAGATCAACTGACCGGGACGTTGCCATAGAAATTCCAGCAATTATTTATTTGCATCATAATATTTATACGACTTTTCTGGTAAATAAACCTCAAAACTATGTTACAAAATATGTATAGATTATTTTTGTGCGTAATAAAAAGAGTATCCAGCTCAAGTCGCAATACTATCTCGGTAGTTCGTTGCTCCCCACTCAGTTTCTCCTCGTCTGTTTTGTTCCAAGACTTCACAAGTAGCTAGATATTTACCCAAGATTTCTAGATACTAGCGACCCGCCCCGACTTCGAGTGCGAAACTAATATGGTGAAATTTTTTGATGACTTGATTACAAAATATTGAATTTTCTCTATTGTACAAGAACTTAATTAGTATATATTGTACGGTCAACGACAGAACTTGACGAACATTTGTGAATCTTTGATTGACTACACCTTCAATATTTGTATTATATCTCAGAATGTTGCATTTAAAAAGTCTTTTAATATACCATGCGAATAAGAAAATTTAAAAACATTGCATGTTATTTGTATATTTATTGAAAATTAAAAGATTGTAAAAGTTCCGCTACTTATATCGCTGACTGTACATATTAATCTTTGTAAAAAAATATCTAAATGACAGTGAAAACCGTATTTAAATCCGTTGAGTGGTTTAGATGAAGTAAGCGGAGAAACAGATATGAGGACGCGGACAGCGACGTTTTATACCATGTATTTCGAGATTCTTACGGAATCACGGAATCTTGACAATTAAAACGTTTAATTTTATTATCTACGCCCACAAGACTCCCACTGTGTAAAATCTTTTAAATAGTTGACTTTTATGGTTAAACTTTTAAACGATCATTTTATATCCATTTTTATGTAAATTGTCATTGATACGGTTAAATACAACTTAAAGTTAAATAACTCCTTTCTCTCAATGGTTGCTCTTAAAATTAATAAAATAAAAAATATTTCATAAAAGGACTATGCTGGCTAAGGAATCGGTTGTATAGCATATAGTAGTTTGATGTTTAATCAAATACTATCTGCGCCCTGGTATTTTACCCACGTGGACGAATTTCTGGGAACATCCTGTCTCATTCCAGGAACTATATCACTCACCTACTTATAAAATTTCATCAAAAGCCGTTTAGTAGTTTTTGCGTGATTGAGTAACAAACAGCCATACACACATCCTCACTAACATTAGCTTTTTTAATATTAGTAGTAGTTTTATATATGTAGAAGTATAAAATTGTTTAACACCAGAATACTCATTTTTTCCTTATGCCTGCGGTATTTAAGAAATTCATAGAATAATAATTTATATTTTTATAGTTTTTCTTTCTATTTTTAAAGTTATAATTTTATAGTTTTTCTTTGAAGAATTATAAAGTAGGAATTTCGTGTGGAAAAATATAAAAGAGCCGTTGTAAATTTAAAACTATGTAGAACTAACTAACCACAAACCCAAATATTCGTTTCAAGGCCGCAACAGAATTAAATTAATTTAATTAGTTAATATCCGACATTTGATTGAAAGCCTCGTTTGTAGCGTGCTGACGATAAAGTTTTTTCTTATTCAACCGAATGACGGGACGAGCTGGTCGTTTGCCTGATGGTAAGCAATACGCCAGCCCATGAGAACAGCACCACCCAGTACTTTGTTTTGCAAAATCCTGCGCGGCGCTGCAATGCGCTCGTCACCCTGCGACAATTAGCTGGTTTAAGACTAATTAGACGAATATTGTTGTTGTATTCATGGCCCAATCGTCATCGTTTAATGTCGTCATGTGACCGTCAACACCATTGCCTGTTCATTGCACGTTCTGTATCGCAAAATTATCTCATTTATAATTCTGCTGTCGTGCTGGTTTAAATTTAAAGCTAGGCGCTTATTACCGGCGTTTTCTAGCATTATCCACGCAGTACTATGTGAGACAGTTGTAAAACTCCGTAAAAGCAGACTAGAATTCTTTCCAATCTAATTTGTAAACGATACAAGGCAAAACATTTACAAAATCTCAGAAGTCTTCGATCAAGAAATGGACAATGATTTTAAATAGGCGTATACATTAAATCATAACATTAAGCAGTTAATAGGCTATGAATGAATCTTTTGAGCAGCTCTGCCGATTCACGTAATGCCGAATCATGGCATAATGAACACATTAGAACTCGTGAGATATTAGCTACTGGCACACTGTCTCTAGTTAGATGACGCACGTCGTCGAGGCCGCTGCGGCTGCATTGAGGGAGTGCATTGCTCCCTAGACTCAAATGTGCGCTCATTTATACACTTTCAAGATAACAATTGTCTAACACCGTCTCCATTGTTCGACAGCTTCTACAAATGATATATAGTCACTACGCGTTGATAGCGGAGGATGCATGTCTACGGCTTTTTGAAGACATCGGACATACAAAGGCTTCAAACATAATTATAACGTTATTTTAAAATAATATGAGGACCAGCGCATTTATGAAACATCAATTAGATATACAACGTCGAATTACACAACCTGAAACTGTCTACTTTCTCTACCCGCATTTGGTCTAAAAACTTAACAAATTCATCGATCAATTCACTTTTACATTCAGATAACAATAGTCTCTACATACCACCTATTAAAGCCTATTATTCTCTAACAATACAGTTCGTGAGTGATCGATGTTTCCTATACTGTCGTGTACCGGCCGATAATATCTATATGTACTCGTTTAGATCGTAATATGTACCTAACCAGTTGGGCGGTACAGTTAACATTTCTTAATGTCACTGACTTGTAAAACGTGTAATGCGAGATTAAATCTATCAAACATGTTCGTATCTAGTAGTCAAATCTAGATTTCGAAACTTTCCATGATATTTATACGATTAATCTTGGGTTTAGCATTTATCTAAAGCTTAGTAATAGTCTGTGCTCAGAACTTGCCTTAGCATTATAAGTACCTACTTGTATCGGCTTAATTCTAAAGCCGAGGCTTTCATAACTGAAAGTTTGTGATCAGCAAAGCTATCACTACTCAAATTTGAGTATAACTTATTTACTATTTATCTCGACCTGTAAGTTACAGCGAAACTGCAGTGTACAGTAATAACTGAGCAATACGGAAATCTGTATGCTTGTCAATGTGCAAGAGTACTGCACGCAAAAGTGACTTGATGGTAATCGGTGCTGTCGTGCGCGTCGTCAAAGTTATTGGCAAATAAATACATTGTCTCTAGTGACTAATGACCCGCCAAGCGGTCTAGCGGATTTAATGTCTAAGTGGGACTTGCGTCAACCAGGATTAAAAGGACAAACACTACAAATAACTCTTGTTAACCCTGTCAGAATATAAAACTTTGTACCTATTGATAGATTTCAATACTAAAAAGTATTGATTAAAAAGTTACAGAGTTAATACGCTAACCCTGAATGACGCAAGTGAGCCTAAGCCTTTAAATTACGCCTTGGGTTTTTTATGTTTAACTATTATAAACTCAGATTGTTACTGATAAGATACTTCTCTCTTCCACACCTTACGCATAATCGATGTTATCATAATTTGCAGAACGATTTGAACGACACCCATTTTCAAAACAGCAGAATACCCGTCTCAATCCTTCATTCAGAGGCGGGATTATTCTCAGTACATGCTATTTAATGAAATATGTTCATTATTTATAGAGCATAATCCGTAAAGCCTTATGGAAAGTAGTACTTCCAAACCCAGCGAGGCCAGCCTTCTATTTGAATTTCCATCGAAATCACATTACTATGCATTGGATGAATATACCAACACCCGTACTATGTTTACTGTCGTTAAACTCGAATGCATATTAGCTGGTTGCTTACCGCCCGTGGTTATGCAAATAATTTAGTTTAAAAGTAATCCAAGGCTCATTGACTTTTTGAAAATCATGCATTTTATACTGTAATGGTTATTATCTCGTAGTAGCAGGCCTAGCGCACTCCGCACTATAGGTACGAAGCTACAAGTACATAGTCGGACACAGACAGCGGGTCGCGCGTCGTTACACGTGCCGCGTCAGAAGAGATAAGAGCTATGCGATAGAAAGAGAGGCGCTCTGTAGGTTAATATGACTGGTAGGTATGCAGCGCTACGCGAGCTGAATTGAATTTTATTGCGTCATAGCAAGAGTCGCTATTTGTTTAATTCCTTTGCGGAGTGATGCTTCTGTCCCTTAGTATTCTGTGGTAGTAGTTAAATGTAATCAGCGTCTGTCCAACATAACTGGGTCTCATGATCATGACCAAGTTAGTATGGGGAGTATGGGCACGCCCATTGCTGAGACAAATGTTGCAGATCATCTGTCTTATATGGTCTTATGAAGGATCGATGTCAGTCAAGTGCTTTATATCCTATTACTTGGGAATAATTTGTACTATGCCAAATGACAATTTCCATAATAGAGACAGTTTCTGGGAAGAATTGATACTCAAGACTACGACAATCAAGTACAATCACCTTTTCAACTCGAACCAAACTAAAAACGAGCCAGCTAAAACGTTCGAAATCGAATCTTTCGTCAAGCGGCTAGCGATCCGTGTAGCGATTACACTATCAACTCGATAACAACTCGCATAGCCTCACGATCGTGATGTTGAAGGTGCTGACGATGACGTACCACTCTCGGAGGTCGTCGGCCGACGCCAAGGCTCACCAATCGGTTACTTCAACTGCTGGCCTGACTTCGTGTTCACGAGGTAGCTTTTGCTACTGGTTGTAAAAAAAAATGTTTTAAATGTCGAATTTATTTTGTAACGTTGAATTTGTCACCAGAAGTCTTTGTAATCTTATTGGTACAGCGACTTACACCGGTAAAGAGTTCGCAGTTGGAGTCCTATCGAAAGTGTATTAATTAATCCTACCAATGTAATAAGTAAAATTTTTGCTAAGTATAGAATGCTACACGTATTAAATTCTATAATTTGTGACCAAGACTAATAATCTACATAACACTGTAGATTCCGTAGAATCTTGAATACTACATGGAGATGAATATTGAAACAGTTCGAGATCACTTTGGTCTTTCGATGCCGAGGGTCCCCGGTTGTCAGCTCGAGTTACCCGGTTTAATGAGATCTATCATAGACAATGGACAACGGTTTACCCTTTTCCAGTCCGGGGCTTTTATTCAATTGCCTCGAACATGTAGTTGAGTTATCCGTTTCGAATATTCTGTACGGTAGCGGTGTATTATAAATACAATGGTATGTTTATTTATCTGTGTGATCGTGAACAAGACCAAGACCTAGATTCATAGATCTAATGGACTGAAAATTGTTAGTATTTAATTTTTTTTTCTAACTTTTAAAGATGTTAAAAATAAGGAAGACTGTGACTGAGGGCGAAACTCCTTAGAGAAATACTCGTTCAATCATCATATATATAAAATTCTCGTGTCACAATGTTAGTTACCTTACTCCTCCGAAACGGCTTTGCTGATTTTTACCAAATTTTATATGCATATTCAGTAGGTCTGAGAATCGGCTACTATCTATTTTTCATACCCCTAAGTGATAAGGGTTGTTCACCCTTAACATTTCTTTTTTTAATTTATATGGCAAAACAACGTTTGCCGGGTCAGCTAGTATAAATATAAATGCATCAGTAGCTCTACTTCCACTACGCTTCAAACTTGTACCTCCTTCGATTGAAATCTAAAAAGTTAGCACGTTGCTCAATAGTCAAGTCTCTTCCAAGGTATCAAAGAATTTGTATAAAGTTACACTTCTGTTATCACGTTATCTTGTAGACGTCATGGTTAATGTTTCCTTAATGGTTAGACAAGTTTAGGAGCGGATGCCGTGTGGGCGAGGCGATATTTTGTCTCGTTCTACAGTTGTATACTTCTATGGCATGTGAACCGGTGCCACACAAGACAACTATTGTATGTACTAAATTATGATTAACTTTTGTGGGTTCAACCGTTGTTTTCTTATTTTTGATCGTCTAAATTCTAGAAACTTTGTTATGAGATCAACACATCAATTGTCACAAACATTATGACTAAGATCTATAACTTTAAACTGTTGTCTCTTTATACTGTTTATATATATATTATTTTTTTCTTTGTCTGTTTTCATTATTTTGTTAGTTGTTTGATTTTGTAGTCGTCTGTCCGTCGGTGTAAGTTTTAATAACTAGGATACCTAGGATTTAATCCACACTAGAATGTACAATAATTGGTTTAATTGATTTAAATAAAGGAACTTTTAAATTGAATTGAATTAAATGGTTTTCTTTCTTTTTCTATAATTGTCCATAGTGACGAGTGAATTTTGCATACGAATGTTCTGGATGGTGCTGCAACTGTTATGGGCAGGCGTGTTGCTTACCATCAGGCGAACGACTTGCTCGTCTCGTCACTCAATAAGATTTATTTCAAGGTTTGCTGTGTAGGTGGGTATAGAAATTGTATATTGTAGCAACTGAAGCAAGGGTAACTGTTTCATAATTATTATTATTATTATTATTATATTATAGCCGTTTATGTCCCACTGCAGGGCAAAGGCCTCTTTTCCGTTATTTATCTATCTTCGCGGTTTAGGGCTCTAACGTGCCAATCATTTCAGTAGGAATTAAGTTCATTCCGCCATCTTCTGGGCCTACCGCGACCTCTTTTGCGATTTTGGGGGACCCACTCGGTGGTACTTTTTGTCCGAAATTCGTCTGACATAGGGCAAACGCGTCCGGCCATCTGTTTCATAAGAACTTAGGAAGAAAATTACAGGTGCAAAATACTTCAAACGTTCTGTAACGGACAGAATATGTTTTTCATTGATGGTTAAATTGGCGAATTGAATATAAAACGATACCAACAACTGTGCTATTAAAAACATAACTACGATCAATCCGCATGTTCTGCGGTCGGTTGCCGGCAATACTTTTTTTTTACAACGGGCTGGGTTTGTGTTTGACTACAATCTCACCTAATGGGAAGTGACGATGCGTTCGAAGACGTAGCTCGCTTACCCAGTAGATACTTGTTCACTCTAGATTTGAACACACCCAAATTGTATTTATGTGGAAACACAGACAACGGCAAGGGATTCCACTCCTGGTGTTGCAGATGTAAATACGCGACACTGACCATTCCATGCGGAAGATCGTGTTTAGTTTATTTTCGCGACACGCCCCGGCTTCGCACGGAAGAAAAGGAAGCTTTATATGCATGTATTATACATAAAACCTTCCTCTTGAATCACTCTGTCTATTTATGAAAACCGCATTAAAATCCGTTGCATAGTTTAAAAGATCTAAGCGTACATACGTCGGGAAGCTGCTACTTTGCTTTATACTATGTAGAGATTTAAAAAAACACTTTCGAAGAACTTTAAAAGCATATAACTAAACATTTTCTTCTTATTTTTAGTACAAAATTAAATAACCTAACGGTTGCCCGTAACAACAGTGAGTCAGTAACACCACCTACAACCGCCTTGACCTCGCTTGCCATAATAAACACCTTCCAAAAATCTGACTCATAATAATAATTCTCCTAATCTAGTTCAATGCTTATTTATTGTCATAAATTAATAGAAATTTGTTTTTGTTTCAGGTAAATTACTTCCTCTTTAAATAATTGCAAAGGATACGTCCCAGGTGAGTCACTAATACCACAAAAATATAAACAGTGACGCTGTTCATCTGATTTTACATATACTATGATCATAATTTATATGGACACTGAATCACTAATGAAGCTACTCCAGTCATGTGGAACCAATACCAAGGACTATGCATAGTATTCTAATAAGAGAATAACTAATGCAAGTGACAAAGCGGAATTAGTGATCTGTACAAAGTTTTGATTCTGTTTGTATATGTACATGTACCTACTATTGTCCAAGGCCAAACTGGCAATTTTTGTGTATAAAATTAACAGAACTCCTAATTAAATTAACGCGAAAGCTCGATATTTAAGGTTATAGTGCTAATAAAACTTATAAAAAACTTCACAGGGTCACCACGCGTTTTTGTTCCTTTTAGAATGTTAAATGATTCAATTTAATAAGGAAGCATGCTCTTTTTAAAACGACTTCAAAAAAGGAGAAGGTTTTCTATTCGATTGTATTTTTTTTTAAGTTTGTTACTTCCGTCATTCATGAACCGATTTGGAAAATTCTTTTTGCGTTGGGTTCAGTATAGCTACGAAGTGGTCCCATATAAATTTCATCGATATTTGACCTTGGATTCGAAGATACATTGAAGTCGGTTTTTTTTTTGATAAAACGTATACCTACTTGTTTTTGTATCAGAGTAATGCTATGATTTGACTCAGTTGCCACACAAAAGGTTCTGCTAATTTCACACCGTACATTGAGCAGACATGTGTGTGTCACAGATATGTTCTTTGTTGCGTTTTTACCAGAAAAAGAAAGCACATACGCCGGACAAGATTAAACACGAACTTTATCTATATCTTGCGTAAGAGAGAAGATAATCGGCACCAGAGAATAGTATTAATGCCATCTTACAAAAACATAAGCAAAACTTAGATAACGAGTACTTTGTTTTACCGAGTCCCTAAGACTTACGCGATTCCACGACCTTTGATTTTACCTAAGAACATTTAACTTGCAGAACAAAATAAAGTCTTGAATGATACACGGATTTTAGTGACATTTTTCGAAATTCTTTCATTACAAAGCATTAGCATTCCCCGCATCGTATAAAGTATTTGCCGGGATATAAATTCTATTGTAGAGCTACTTGGCTAAAGCTCTCTAAAGTCCTAGCAAATACGCGGTCGTTTACATTTAATCAACTCTACAAAATTAAATACGAAGACAACAGCTCTTCAGTACACCTAGGTACGTAGTTGTTAAACTGTCGCGTTGTCTGTTATTTAGAAAATGAGCTCTACGGTATCTCCCAGACGGTACTCTTATTTTGATACCGTTCCTCGGTACACACCCAACGCCCACACTCTATTTTTAATGAGATTTCTAAGATTTTCTCTTCTGAGATTTCATTTCAATAAATCTTTGCCAAAGTAACATTCATTTTCTATTTCACTTGCTAGCCAACAATAAATATTCATTTTACCTTTGGTTAATGCGTACACCTTTTTAGCGAACGTCTTTGAATCGAAATCAATGTATTCGAATAAATAAATTTCGAACGAGCCTAACAAATTTCGGGTGCGAGATACAAAATTTTCCATTCCAATGACAATGAGCGAGAAATCTCCCTAACAACATGTTTCGTTGGGGCTCTCAGTGAAATCGCGTACGCTCCCGATCGTGGGTAGGACGCTATAGGGCGAAGGGGTGAGGGGATGACGTCAGAGCGTAGAAGAGGGGCTAGAACCACCCCAGACCCCTAAAAATAGACGTCTCAGCCCGGGATCCGCTCAATGGAAGCCTGCGGGAGACTACATCTCCGACGATGTAGACCCATCGTGAAAGAAAGTTTATTGCTATAGTTATTACAGTAGCGCATAAAATAGCTGTTTTCGCCCCCTTTCCTTAAAATAACTTTTTCAATATGTTTTTATTCGAGTTGCACTTGCACTAAAGCAGATTATAAGTTAACTCGCACATACACTTCGGATATTTGGTTTGTACTCGTACGATTTGTTTCAAAGATAAGATATAAATATAAAGATAAGAGATACGATCCATATACACGCGCTCAACAACAACAAAAGGAACTACTGCGTATATTCACCAGTCCCATCTCCACGTAAACATCTTATCAATTATATTTTTATAGATATAGAATTATTATAAGAATTAGATTGTTTATCAATATTCTCTTTTCACTATCCTTGTAAAAACGAGAGCATTGTTTGTTAAAACAATGACTTTCGTGTTTATATCTAGTTTGCTGTTTCGAACTGTTGTATGCTTTCTCAAACCGTAGTTAAGGGCTTTATAATTTATAATTGAACCCTACTCACAAAAACTGGCATTTCATTCGCAACCTCTAAAAATAGGCTCCAGTTTCGTATTTCAATGGACCGAGACCCGGGATTCTACCACAGAATATTTGATGAACAGTGCTGAAACTCGAGCGAATTCAGCAACCCTGTAGTGTCCATGAAAGCCATAGTTGCTAGGATAGCTCACGATGCGTCTAAATAAACTTAGGAGATGGATGCTGTAAAGAACATCTGTGTTCATCTTCGTAGAACGCGGCTCTCTCACTTCCGTTATTTTCAACCTGCGAAAAAGCTGTGCTAATAGTACGTACCAGTAATACGCGATTCTAAAATATCCCACTTTACTTAATATGGAGGGAGCTTTGATACCGTCTCTTACATACGTAGAGTTTATGAAGAGAGAACCTCTAAGGAAGGATGCTTAAAGTATGTAGACTTTTCGAATATTCTAGAAACAGGAATCGACAGGCGAGTCTATAGGTTCTTGATATTTGCTATGTGTTTGCTTGCCGGTCAGAACGATGAAAGGTACTTGGTACTTGCACGGTAAATATTGAAACCGGAAGTCGTTTGGAGGGGTGGAACTGAAAGGGCGAAATCCAAGTACCTACGCAGTTTTAGGGTGTCGGGGAGAGGTACAGTTCCTGCTTTTTAGCATTTTTATGTGTCTGTTTCGAAGTTGCTGATGGAGAAATTGTTTTGGCAGTTTGATATTTATTTATGGTTATGACAACCATTGTTTTAATTAAATACGCCACAAGCCCTCGTAGTCTGCTTCTATGATTTAATACTTTCTAGCTATGTTTTGGGTGAAATCGTGAAAACAGTAGTAATAAAATTACGGAACTTGTAAAACAAGGTCGCGCCGTATCTACAATTTGGTAGCCCTGGGGTGTTTTCAACCCTAACCGCTCATTATCGCCGTGCCGTCGCGGAACAATGAAAAACGTCTGGGGTGTCCAATATACCCTCCATATCACACTTTTGGAAACTTTTCGTTTTAAATGGGAATATGAAGAAAGTTTCGTTTAATAATGTTTAAAATAATTAAATTTGTTTTAGCTTAGCTGTTAACAAAATGGCGACCCTTAAAAACAATTAAATGCTCGTCTCTGTTGTACCTATATTATCTGTATGCACGCATGCGTTTAATGGGGAGTTCTAATTGGTTGCTGTGCTTGTGCACAAGTTTTGTTCTTAAGTACGGGTGTTAGTGTCCAAACACGGTAAACTAGATACTAACACTTTCATCATCATCATTTCACACTACACAGCTGGTTATAGGTATAGGCCTCTCTCATATCTTGCTTCGCTTCGGCCCTATGCCATTAATTGTCGGGGTTTGCCCTTTTTTATAATATCATAGACCCTTCTCTTTCATCATCACCTTCTTTATCTTGCTTCAGGATGCCCAAAGCTACATACCGTTGAAGAATTCTTGTGTACTTTCCACCCTTACAAAATCAAGTCATACATGTCAACATTTCTAAGCGATAATGAAAGTTAATCTTGTAACACAGTTGATGTCGCTTTTCCTCAATAAAACGAACACCCGCGGAGCTTTACGTACAACACTTTGGTAACAAAGACATCTTCCAAAACTGTTGACGTCACAGAATCACTACAAGAAATTAATATACCAGAGTTGTATATCATGCTGGAACATTTCCATCCGATACAATATCGGAGACATGGAGCTTGGTAATAAATCACTACATTTACATAGGTCACGCTGTTCGTTCGTAACGTATTGCAGTACACCTGTGCTCGTCGTTCAGTCCGATATACAACATGTCCTGGGAAAGACATATTATGTATAATGACTAGAAATATGGCCTTGGATATATGAATTCAATAACAATAATGTAGACAAAATTATTGGTTGAGTAAATGAAGTGGAATAAACGTGTTCTTGAGTGGAGACCACGGATTGGTAAACGTAGTGTGGGACGTTCTCAGGCTAGGTGGAACGGCGATCTTCGCATGGTGCCTGGCAGCAGCTGGACGAGAGAAGCTGGGGATTCTTCTCAGTGGCTTTTAATTAGAGAGGCCTATGTCCAGCAGGGAACTGCGACATACTGATGATGATGAAAATGAAGTAACATAGCGTAAGCTAAGACTGATTAAGAGTTTGTTTCTACATAAAGTTAAAGACTTTGAGCTGAAAAGTATCTGTTGTTCCCAGCTGAATGTAATAGTCTTATTTCGACTTACATATTAAATGTAGAAGCGCTTGCTGCTGAATAATATATGCTTTAATAGTAGGTTAGTGTTTCGAAAGCTTCAGAAAAGTAATAAGGTAGAGTCGATCAGAAAAGTAATAAGATACATTTCGCAGTATAAGAAATTGCGACCGTTTTACATTTTGTAAAGTCGAGCTCGAACAAGCATTGAGGCAAAGGTGAAACCCGATTGCGCGGCCTCGTTTAGATGTAACATTGGGCAACATTTCGTGCTTCCGTTTTCAATGTAGACGTAGGTAGAAAACGCTTACTTAAGGTAGAGCACCACTGCAATTTCAAAACGGACATTGTTCGACCATTTCTCACCATTAGAACGAAAATCTTTCAAAATAATTCGACTGCTGTAGAGACTCCTAACGATTTCATTATTTCGTGTAATGAAAATCTTCATCTTGATGTGAGAAATAGTGCAATGTTTATTATTGTCTACAAATCCTTGAACCGTAACTACGACTATGATTCATACTCTACAGTTTCTAGTTAATAATTTAGAATGCTTTGCTGACGTCGGCGTCACACCGTTGTACCTCATTTAGTATTCAGCTGCAGTACTTGTGTTTAGGGCTTGAATAGCGAGTCATTATTCTCTAGTCTGTACCATGAATACGCTATTGCTTCTTATTTTATTTGCGGTACTCAAATGCTTGAGGGTGTTCACGTGAAAGCAGGGTGCCTGACTTGGCTGCTCACAGCCATGCATCGTAATCAATGTTAGGTCAAATTAGTATCAGAAAAACATCCCGTTATTAACCTATTGGGAAGCGACATCGCGGTTGGAAAAAATAATGTATACCTACAACTAAAATAAAAAATCTGATTGGCGCATGTGTAGAGTTAAGATTTGAATTACATGCAACCTTTTTACTCTATGTAAGCACTTTTAACCGTAGATTATTTTCTCAGTAACATGCACCTTTAATTATTCTGTTAGCTATACATACAGTATGCGCTGTCCAAACAGTTTTATCAGCCTATCTCCGGTCCGATATGGCTAAATAAGTAATATGTACCCTGATAACATTATCTCAGTAGTCCTATGGGTTATTCAACGTTTAGTGGCTGATACTTGTGTGAAAATATTGTCTGGTACTGACGATATAAGTGTAAAAACAGATGAATGTTACTCCTACTACTAAAGTACTAGGGTTTATTTTAGTTTGATGGTTAAGTTCTTCGGTCTTATACATGATCCATTATACTTTTCATTCTGTTTTATTATTTATCCATTCGCAACAGTTCTAAGTTTATTCGTAAAGAGTCTGTCTCAATTGCCTCGTCATTTCATTGATCAAAAGCTTTTACTTCTCGAAAATCATAGCTACATTTATCTCAAAATTCCTTCGAAATACTTGTTTACTTCTAAATAATCAAATCTTGGAAATCAGGCTTAGCAAGGAGATTTTCCTTTGTCCTCTAAAGTTGCCAAGGCGGTTGTCAAGATACCTCGATCGGTTACAATATCCATCTCCAAGTTGTTTATATTCTCAAAGTCGACCCAATTTACCCAGCGGTTCGGAGGGTAGATCGACGCCTGGATATTAACGAAGCACCTGTTTTCTTGTGCGTTACCCGGTAACTGTGCATGACCTGGTATAGTCCTTGCCTGGCCTGATACATGCCTATACTGGCCTGATATATGCCTGTGCATGATCTAAGTCGTAATTTCCTCTCTTACGCGTTGATAGAGACGACAGAGACGTTTCTAGACGTGTATATGTAGGCTAGCTACGTATCACATCATACAAGTCACTACTGGTTCAAATAAAATCTACTTTCCGGCTATGAGCGAATATTGAAAGATTATGTTCCATGTCAGGTGCCACAAGATTTCTGACCATTCCAAATAGGAATATTGTCGTAAGGTTATACATGTATATGTATGCGTGTGTGAAGTATAGGCAGCTACAGGGAGCTGGAGTGTTCATTGAGAGGCGAGGTATCGACGCAGCCGGCACCCGCCGCCGGAGCGTGCCGGGGGAGGTAGCGGGGGACTCGACCGACCTTGGCCGTGACTCCCGGCTCACCCCGGCTACAGCCTGCTACGCACAAATCCAAATTGATTTCAACCTCGCTTATCTAAAACGTTAAAAATATTTTCCATTTTATTACGTAAGACATCACTCAACGTTTCACAGTATTTCCCCGGTTCCCGTGACTTGACGCGGCTTACCTTTGCCGCAGTGCGTAGGCGTGGAGGAAATCTATCAATTTTAAATAAGGCTGGCGTTTTTATATCGCGTTGTTCATCATGATATTCAGTCGCTCCATCACGCTCCAAGGGCATTCTAGTCCCGTATTGTAAAAGAAAATATATAAATAGGCAATGAGGAGGCCGCCCGAGACGCGTACTCATGAATAACGCGATTCTAGTTTCGAGTCTTACCTGCTTGCATAAGACATAAATACTTTTTGTGTTTTCTAGACTTCCCGCAGACTTCTAGGCTACTCGTACATAAAATAATTAAACGCTTGTTTGGTATATTTAGAAGATATTTCTGGGTATTATGAGAATTTAGAGCTAACTGCCTCAGGGTGACGAGAGCAACGCAGGATTTAGCAAAACAAAATTCTGGGTGGTGCTGGAACTGTTATGAGCAAGCATTTTCCTTCCATCAGTTGACATGCTCGTCTCATCTCTCAATTCCGTTAAAAAAAAGATATGTAATCACCTAACCGGTTTTGATGTGATATATCCTGTTTCCTATGTTGGAACCCTAAACACTGAATAAAAATCCGTTTAGCAGTTTTCAAGTCTATAGGTAACAAACATACTCATAATTTAATAATAGTAAATACAATATTTTTTAATGAGAAATATTTTGAATTTTAAGATTTTAAATAATTAGGAATATTTTGAATTTATTCATCATCATCATCAGCCCATCACGTTCCCACTGCTAGGACACGGGCCTTCTCTCATAGAGAGAGAGTATGGGCTATTATCCGCCACGCTAGCCCAGTGCGGGTTGGTGGATGTCACATGTGTCCTTTAATTTTTGTGGTTAATTCTTGGACATGCAGGTTTCCTCACGATGTTTCCTTCACCGTTTTTAGAACGAGTGTTAACTCTGCACAAAACTTAACAAAGTCAGTGGTGCGAAGTCAGCGGGATTCGAACTCGGGTACGTCGGAACGAAAGTCACACGTGCTCCCACTGAGCCACACTCGCTCTAAATTTATTATTGCTGTAATTAAATTCAAAGCGATTTCGACACAGTTTATTGACGTTTCATGTAATTAATCATTTAAACCAGTCGTCAAAGAAACTACTAGTCTTTGGCGCAGGGGGCCAGTTTGGGTTGACTTTGTCTTTCTTCGTTCGAACATTGTGCGAGATTTTTATGTGATCAGATGTTGGCTGAATCTGAATTATATAATACTAGCGGCCGGCCCCGGCTTCGCACGGGTACTTAACAAAAATTTCAAAATAAAAAAATATAATACACACACATCTCCCCTCCTGTGCGATCAGTACCCCAGTGACACCTACACTGCATAAAGTGCTGCCTAGCTAGCCGAGCAAAGAACTACGCAACTTTTTTCGAAAACTGATATTTCGAATGAAATGTTCGAATTGAATAATTCGAAAAGTTATATAAAGGTATTGAAGCAGTCTTGAATATAAATTAATTTATTTTTGTAAATAATTATGTGTTCTGCAAACTCGTAGTACATCATTTTATTCTATCATCAATAGTTCTCGCAGCGCACGCGATGAAAAGAATATTTTAGGTATTTTTTTTTGACTTGGGTTACATTATTGGAGTTTTAGTAAGGATCCCTAATTTTTTTGAAAATATATTGTAGCCTATGTCACCCGAGGATAGTGTAGCTTTCCAACAGTGAAATAATTTTTCAAATCGGTTCAGTAGTTTCGGAGCCTATTCAATGCAAACAAACAAACAAAAAAACAAGCAAACAATCAAATCTTTCCTCTTTATAATATTAGTTTAGACTAGCTGCGCCCCGCGGATCCACCCGCGGTTTCCCAAGATAAAAAGAGCCTATGTGCTATTCCAAGTCCCAAAGTACCTACCAAATTTCATCTATATATGTATAGTAAGGATTATGTTTCGTTAAATATCATCATCATCATCAGACCATTACGTTCCCATTGCTGAGACTCGGGCCTTCCCTCGTAGAGAGAGTAAAATATACGTTTTGTTATAGTTAGTGGGGCCTTTAATCGTGGTAGGTCTCTCGTATGCGGGAGGCCATCATATAGGTATATGTATAGTTAGGTAACTATACAGGCTTACATCGAAATTATTAGGCATATGAGGCTTATATCTGATGTCTCGAGGTGATGAGCGCAATGCAGTGCTATGCAATACTTTTTATGGTATTAAAAGCGGGGGCACTGCAATTGTTATGCGCAGGCGTGGCGCTTACCAGGCGAAAGACTTGCTCCTCTCATTACTCAGTTCCATAAAATAATAAATACAGTTATTCTCATCAATCAATAGGAGTTATAAAATCTAACAATAAGATACACCTATACCTTTTTTTATGTAAATGAACGACGAGACGAGCTACTCGTTTGCCTGATGGTAAGCAATACATCAGCCCATAACAATAACAGCACCACCCAGATTTTTGCTTTGCAAAATCCTGCGCGGCGCTGCACTGCGCTCGTCACCCTGAGACAATTAGCTGTTGAGTCTCATAATGCCCAGCAATTTCGCTGGCTACAATGCCCTTTAAAACGGAACCAGGCCTAGCGCACTCCGCAAAGTAGGTACGAAGCTACAAGTACATAGCCGGACACCGAAGGCGGGTCGCGCGTCGTTACACGTGCCGCGTCAAAAGAGATAAGAGCTATGCGATAGAAAGAGAGGCGTTCTGTAGGTTAATATGACTGGTAGATATGCAGCGCTACGCGAGCTGAATTGAATTTTATTGCGTCATAGCAAGAGTCGCTATTTGTTTTAATTTCTTTGCGGAGTGATGCTTCTGTCCCTCAGTATTCTGTACCGGAACACAGTAATGCTTCCAGCTAGTTTATCATCCATACCTAAACTCGCACAGTCCGATCACGCGACTGCGTCCGAAACAGAAATAGTCGAAGCTGCGCCAGCCGCATCTTTGTTGGAGGCCGCCGAGAATAATTCTTGAGCTAATAATAACTGGACAACGTGTTGAGCTCCATTCTACTAGTATTATAGTTCTCTACGTGAACTACGCGGTTCTCTTTCGGTGCATAAAAAACACGCTGAAATTATACTACACGTGTGTAGAGTTATCTGCATGGCTGGTCCACAAGTCATACTCGTGAACGAGTGCTGCTTGTGGGAACTGGTCTGGTAACTAAACTGATACTGTATCTATATACCTATTTATATATTACTCATATTTTCATTTTGATACTATGACTGTGGAATCCATAGTCATAGTATCAACATGAAAATATGAGTAAATATGAGCCATAGTATGGATACACAGTATGGAACATCTCACTCGCACTTCTTCACAGTTTGACATTGTTTTATTTTAATTATAATTTATACCTCATTGTTCAGTGTTATATTTTAAGACATTAATAAAATAACAAAAAAAATGGATATTCCCGCAGTTTCTTGGTGCTCTATCTAAATGATATTTTGAGGTAAATATTTTCACGTATTTTAATTGATTTGTACGATGTGTACCTATATGACGTTTAAAAGTGCATTTTTTGTGCTTATTTAATAAATCTTTTGACTTTTGCCATTTTTTTTTTTTTTGAATTTGCTATTTCTGGCCTTATTTATTGGCTATCGCTATATTTTTGTTTAAATAATAGCAGGAGAGGTCGTAGGTAAAAATAAAGTTGCTTCTTATAAGCATGAAATATTGTTTAAGTTTGGAAGCCGTCTGGGTAGGTACCACCGCTTTGCCAGTTATTCAGCCGCCAAGTCGTAATGCGCAAGCATTACTGTGTTCCGGCTTGAAGGGTATCGTAGCCAGCGAAATAACTGGGCATTATGAGACTCAACAGCTAATTGTCTCAGGGTGACGAGCGCAGTACAGCGCCGCTCAGGATTTCTGGGTAGTGGTGTTATTGTTTTGGGTTGGCGTATTGCTTACCATCAGACAAACGACCAGCTCGTCTCGTCATTCAGTTACATAAAAAAAAAAGATTGATCCTTTTGTCCGCTGCCAAGGACGCCAGATTTCTGGCACTGTTGCCCTGTATCTTTTAGATTATATTGTTTGGCAGAATTCTTCTACGTTATTACTTGTGCTGTTCATTATTCTGTGGTTATACCGTAACATCGTGCAATACTTAAATACCAAGTTTTATTTAGATGCTGCATACGTGACTAAAATTATGCGATTTTCGTAATATATCAATGCCACGTCACTAGAAATACCTGTTGAAGTTGCAGACGCTGATTCTTGGCGCTAATTATGTTATATGAGACTGGCACGTATCGACCGAACAACGAAAATTTAAAATATTATACAACTAAAGAGGTGACGAAAAGCTTGCTAAATCCTGAGAAATGATATGGTTTGGTTGATAACTTGATACTGTATAAATCTTATTTAATAAAACGGCTAGGACTCACGTAGTTTGTCGAATTAGTCGACCTAGGTCGACACCGCCACTGGTCGCAGCGATCTCGCAGTGTAAACTCGCCCCTGATGAAGTGCGAACATGCTCGAAACCTAGGTCGAGTAATTCGATAAACTACGGTAGTCCTAGCCGTTTTATTAAATATTTATAATGAATGAAACTCACGAAAACTTTCATAATAAAACTTGATACTGATTAAATGATTTCCAATATCTGACTTAATTGCCTTTTCAATGAGTGAAATTAAACGAGCTTCTATAACTAGATATCCTGCATTATCTATTACCAACATAAGAAATGAAAACGATAACAATGGCCGCTCACGCATCAGCCATTCCATAGAAAAGGCAACATGAGCCCGATTCCACGAATTCATTCTGCGAAGACAATGCGTGCATGTTCGCATTACGGAGCTGTCGTTGAAATGGTGACACGTGTCTATGATAACTCATTAGAGATAGGTAGAAAAGCTATCAGCCGGATGGAATATGCAGATCAGATAAGAAGCTCGTTAGGATGCAGATCTTTTTGAAAATTATGCATCTTAGCTCCATACGTAATAATTCTTTATTCGCTGCTGTTTGAATGTTTATACTCAATCATGCCTTAAGGCTAAAGTTATTACCACGTTTTTTAGGTCACTTTCTTGTTTGTCTGTCTGTCGTTCCAGGTGGAATCTTGCAACTTATTGAATCTTTGAGCGAATGTGGCTCAGCGGTAACTCATGCGCCTTTCGATCAGACGCACCTGGGTTCGAATCCCGACTCGGCCCTGCACCAATGACTTATAGTTAAGTGCAGATTTTGCACGCTCGCTCTAAAACGATGAAGGAAAACATCGTGATGAAACCCGCTTACGCGCTTTGGAGTGGTAGGCTCTGGCCGTGGTTGTAATACCACCCACCGAACAAAGCCATGCCGTCAAGCGACCTAGTCGTGTTTCGGGATGATGTTCGGTGAACCATAGGGGAGACGGGTCTAAGCAGCCGCTCAACTGCCGTTTCTCTCTAGATCTATGTGCTCCATCTTAGGCCACATAACATCAGGCGAGGTAGTGGCCAAACATAGACCTACCTATTAAACGTAAAAAAAATTCAAATTTCGAGCGCTTCCCGATTAGCTATCCGGCTGAAACTTTAAGGGTAACTCACAACTCCATAACAATGCATTAAAACGTAGTTTTTTTAATATGTCACTTTCTTGTTTTATTATTTATATATTGTTTTTTGTTCCATAAATGTATTATTATCCGGAGATAACACAGGACATTATAATGTAAAATCTCTGGTGGAAAACTAGTTACAAATAATATTGAGCTGGAATCTGCATAATACATACTTTGATTTCCCATACCTATAAGTAAAGATACTCGTCTACAGTATGTCATTATCTTTTATTTTGACGTGTGCTTAATTACTTAATTACTTGTGTCAATTGACGAGACTTTCCAGTGAAGTAGAATGCGGTAAAAACTCTCATCTTTAATGTAAATTTACCACGAATATATGCGTACATGTAACATTAATTGGTTTAATGTTCGTTTTGGTTTTGATCTCGGCTTCGCCTAAATTGTAAATAAAACGGGCAGAGTTAGCATTCGCTCAAGCATTTTGCGGTTAAAGAAGTGATTGGTTGGTTAGCAGCCATAAATACTGAGTGTATTAAACATATTATGGACATATTCTTCCCTCCTACCGGTTCGTGTTCGTATCTGTTATTATCACACACTTATCGCTGCCACCACTCGACTGGCCTGACGTCAAACCGGTTGCACCGAGGTTGATCAACACCACTAAAACTCGACCTGCCAAGCCTCAATCCTCCCCTACACATGGCACCACCAGGTTCCGATCTCGAAGGGTCTGATGCCATTGGTCTCTGACGACTAGCGCCTGGCAACACGCATATGCGTACAGGAGCAGGCCAGACGCGTCGATTTTCGAAACATACCACGACTGTTTTAAATTGCCTTTTGCAGAAGTTTTGAAGGTTGTCTGTCGAGTTTCGAAGGATATAAATGAAAGGATCAACTCCACTTCGAATTAAACTTTAATTTTAATTTGACTTTCAACTCGACCGACGTCAGGGACTTTTTCATTTGCTTTTGCAAAACAAACGGATACGAGAGAGTTGATACGAAACCACATCCTCGTCTATCGGCAACCTAGTCATGTGACCGCAGCTGACAATATCCGATTGTCAACCGCAGTTCCTATCAGCTAGGCACAATGACAAGGTGGCAATTCAAAGCTCAATGGGAAAGTAAATATAGTTTTCCGTAAAATTCATTCTACTAGCACAGCTCCGTTTAGATGTCAAAGTTCTACATGCTGCTCTATACAAAATTAATAGTTCTAATGGATTCGGATGGGTAAATTCGAAATTATGAATTAACTACATTAATTACATCTTATTTTATTTTGGTATTTATACGGATATTTATTTAACATGGGTGGTAACCATGTTAAATAAATATCCATGCTATCAATTGGCAAACCACCGTAATTGGTGGCAAAGTGCCATTCTCCTATAGTCCTTATTTTCAATAAATATCCAAAGTCTCAAGAATAACGTACATTATGCACTTCTGTCCTCCAATCATTCACAGTTAACATTCGATTGTGGCTGTTCAATACTCATAAACTACAGTATTGCTATCAGCAATGACGCTGGGCGGCACAATGCCAGAGTGCTGATTGAATTCTCAATGACGAGAGCTCAGAGCTTTAAAAATAATGTCACATTGTCTACGTAGCCGCATCGCTCGTTATTGACTCACTGACTCACGCTGACTGCTGAAGTAATTGATACAGGTTTCCTAATACTGTCTGATGATATTTTGTTTCTGGTGGCTTAGTAATACCTCTATTATTCTGTCTCTTCCGTATTTTAACAATGCTCAAACATCCTTCTAAAATTGTATAGCTGGCCGAATCGCATGGAAATAACCTCAGTAAATATTAAACATGATATTGCTCCACGAATATGCAATTGACATTCACTTCTGCATTCTAGAGCTCAGTTTATAGTCTATTATTTGGTTTCGTAGTTCTAGTTTATTTTTAATAAGTATTGCAAGTAAATTTTATAAACCAAGCAGGATTTTCATTTACATAAATTCATCCAGCTCATACACTTGTAAGTTTGATACCAAGTTGATGTTATTTTCATCGCCATAACGATCTAATTGCATTGTTCATACATGTACCTCCGCTCCTTTTTCTTACTTACATCGTGCCCAAGTGCTGGAAGTGCCAGTCCCCGTCTCTATCTTGGTATTTATTGTCTGCATGGTGTCAAGTAGAGGTATTTTAATCCATTATTATATCGGAATGTAGAGCATTTATCCACTGGAACCGCACTCTGTCCGTCTGCTCAGAAACATGATATGATAGAGCCGGGTTCATGTCATGCGCATACAAACTGGATTGACAGGTCGCCTTATGAACATTGTTACGGTTCTTCATAAGTTGTTTAGCTCTATAGCTGCATGACATCATACCATATCCTTATGCAACCCGCGGAATTCTTGACATATCTGGTTGCAAGAGAATTTTGTAAACATCTCCGTTCCTCAAAGTAACTAGATTGTTTTTGAAATGGGCAATTAATTTCTCGATATTTTTTGGTTTTCCTTACGTCTGGCCATTTGCATCACTGTCTTATTTAGTTTGTTGACATTTTTATTTTTTTTATTTCAGGTTCGAGACATCTTTTTGCTTTTCGTAATACGTACGTATGTCATTTGATCGTTCCTCAAGATTGTATTCATTAAATCTTTATATCCTCATGTTCATGTTTGATACTGATGTTCCCATTACCAGCTGCCTCTCAATCACTTGGCACGATATTTCGTGCCTCCAGCTATTTACAAGTCCGAGTGTAAAATAATTATAGCGTTCTGTAAACAGAGAGCTGTACATTTTACGACTTAATTTGTGGGCTGTTTCTATTTGGACTGCGACCCGACCTTCGATGTCGGAGCCATTGAAGTAATGGAGATGAAATATTTTAAGGCCTTCTACCATTTATGGATTATTCGTAGGCGTATCGTCAAAGTAATTTTTAACCATGTTTATTAAGCTCCAGCCCATTTCAGTGTTTTGGAAAAGTGCACTGTTCCTTTCTTGTATACTTACATTTTAAACAAGATTTAGTTTAAACTGCTTTTCACTGCACTATAAATGCTACTGAATCGAATTATATTAATTATATCCAGGTTGTGCTAAGAGGTTGCCACAGTGTACAATTGTACACCGATTTGTGTAAAGACCCTTCAAATACTTACTCCACCAAAAACGCGTCACCCAGGGCCTTTTCATTTATCTTGCAGCAGTTGCAACATTAGTCTTACTAGAAAGCCAGGTCCATAATTGACCCGGTGACGTTCACAATTTGATCGATATGCGTTGTTGTTTGCGGACGGCCTTGGACCGTCGCGTTTTATTGTACGCCCTGTGATAAGTTCATGGCTATTGGAAGGAGTCATGACGGACGTGTTTCGTGAAACAGCCCCTGATAAGCTGGAATTTTTCGCCAGTCATTTTAACTGAATAATGGTGAAGTTGATGAGTGCTTAGTCATTGGAGATGGGATCATATTTTACCTTTACTATGCTTTCTAAGATATACGCGCATTAATGCTTGCGTCTGGTCAATAATGCAGTTCTTATAATATTGCAGCCATGGTCAAAACAAAACTAAGCACATAATGCTTCTCTTTTACTAGACCCATAAACATGCATAAATTGACACAAATGCCGATAAATTAGACATTAACGATTTCACCTTATCTCGTGTTTTGTTTGTTTTATGATTCTTGAAGTGTCTTCAATAAGAATATGTCGTCCAGAATGCCATTTGGCCTTACTCTTTTATAACCATTGTTATTTCTGCTACAATTTGATTGTGAAGATAGTACAACAGTATAAATGGTAATTCGTCCACAAATGGCTCTGAGTCACCATACGCTATTTCTAAACATCGCCACGACATGATTATGATACACAGTATGGACTTTATGTAACGACTTATGTTTGAATGTGTGACTATATAACGCACGCACACTAACATACTAGAATATATGGGGTCGCCGCGCCAAGAGTAGGTATATGAGCAAGTTGTGTATTGTTATGATCCTGTACTGCCTGACCGCCTTCGCGTAGTTTTCTTACTGTTGTTCTACAAGATTGTCGCATAGGTTGCGTGCTGCTTAGCCAGTACGTTGCCGTACCCGCATTTGGCACTCCTCAACTTAGGCGTTGTGCCAACGATATCATAAACGAAACAAATGTCTCTGCTTTTTGTTACAATCCTCACGAAACCGGTCATTAGCATCATTTTGCGTAGGTGCACAATTTGTCGGTTCTTAGCTGACTGATGTTAAAGACCTGTAAAAGTGAAGACTCAAAAGTTTCTTCTGTTAATCATTTTTCTATAAAAAAAGGAAATATAAGAATATTTCATCAAAGGGCAAGATACTGCATATACAATTGCACACAAGTGCCAAACAAAAGGAAAAGGGTGCTAAAAAAGAACTTCTGCAATTGGCCAGATTGGCATTTAAAACAGTTTCACTACTGACGTCTGACACACTCAATTGGGAAGGTCTTGATAAGACAATTGGACTGGTTGATGATATAACAATAAAACTTTATTGTTTGCTAAACAAATTTGAACTTGAATACGGCAGAGAGGTTAAATTTAAAATAAACATATATATATATATATATATATATATATATATATATATATAAAAACTATATAACATAATCACGACGACTACCTATTGTAAACGTTGTGAAAAGTAGACCTCTGAACTAATGTACGTATGTATATTATTTGGAATGTCAACATTCAAGGCCTAAGGGTACGTGTGGGCGTACAGACAGTCAATAAGGACATTAAAATGTCATATACCAAAAACCTGTTCCATGACATGGAACATTATCATGATCTAGAATATATCGTGTTTTACTTTATGAAGGTCATGCATGTGCATGATTCTAGTCATAATTATTTCCTATAATAATATAACATTGAGGTGGCGGCGTAGAGTAACCCTGGAAATATTCTTAATGATGGTACTGTCATATCTTACGATGAAATGAATGTAATCATAAGGTATGTTTCACTATTGAATTCCTTGTCTACGATTTTCTCATAATAATCGGTGAGCTCTGTTGTTATAATGTTAAACAAGAATTTACCTATTAATTAGTATATGCCTTTATATATAGTCATAATACATGCATATGAAGTTAAGCAAGCATTTTGTTCTATAAATATGATATGAACTTCTGGTACTTATTTTTTTAACTAAACGAAGCCATATCTATAACATGATTCATACAAAGGAAGCATAATTTCTACAAGAATATTTGAATAATCAAATTATGCTGATCCAGGCCTAGCTAATGCGATTATTATGGTGCTCTTTAATACGGTTAAGTGGTCTTGTTATATCGCGCACTGTGCAGTTCAATAACTTTAAATGCTTGCCCATTAGCTTAATGGAAAATTATAACCCGCATGGTGTATAATGTGCCGCGCTCTATATCTATCGAAAACACATACAGTGACTCATTTATAAAGTATCGACGGTATTACATATCAGAGCCTATACGATGCTTATAACATATGTGAGCCTTGTAGAGTTATTTAAACAAGTAAGAGCGAAGATTTGTGAAACATTTTTCCACTTTCGTCTCGCTCAGAATTAAAAATCTTTTATTCATATTCTCTAAAGAGCTACATATCGCAAAAGTTGAATGACCCTACTGTCTTTCACAAAATATTGTTGCATTTTATATAGGAATCGCAGTGAGGAGCTGCATTCACTTGGCAAAATATTGTTAGTTTTATAAAGTGAAGAATGTTTATCTAAGAGATTACAAATTCAAAGTTATCTTTCCCAGTCGGTAAACACTCCATAGACGCATATAACTAAGTCAATTTCGCTCAACTTTTCATCAAGATTATTATCACAAAACGGTTTGAACGTTTCCCAGTTCGGTTTAATTAATTTTAGCCCGTGTTTAAGTTAATAATTTTCTGTTTCAGGTAATGAAGACCTTTCAACGTGTTTATTGAAACGAAAACTGGGAATTTTATGAGAGGTAAATTTTTGAACAGATATTACGTCACGGAATGCTAACTGCTTGTTGGTTGGATCACAATTTACGTGCTAACACGCCACACCAAGGCTTCCACAACTCCACATGTATGTTATTCGGCATTAATGTATTTGTATATACATACGCGCAAAATTATTTATCTTATTATGTTACTTGTACTTCATTATATGTGCTATTGATCAGTCGTGCTATAACATTTCAGTCTTGTACATTTGTAAAGTGACATCGAATTAATGTACCATTGAAAAACAGGGCATTGAGTGTGTGTTGTCTTCTATTAAAAACTAACCAGTTACGTAGTGACGTAGTATTACGTAAACGTTGCACCATTTTACATTTACCAGATTTTCAGGTTTGAAGATGTATATTTTTATTCTATTTTTCTCAGTACCATAACCAAATTATAATTTATACACTACAAATCTTCAGTATTTAAATTATCTACCAAACAAGCATTCTCCATCGCAGACATTATACGCTTTTCATTGGCCTAAAGATGTGATGTCAAATAATTATATTTTTAATGTTGTTTTCGCATTCGTTTTAGTTTCTATTTCACATAGATTTTCTATTGTTTTTATATGTGTTTCTATGGGACGTTCTTGCAAATACTCTTGAATATTAAATATAACTATACTAAAACGATTACAGTCTCATCTAGGGTACGTTGATTCACTCGTTTTATTGTTGTTTAAATTAGAGCCACGTTTCCTTTTTAGTCACGGAGAATCATAGCTGGACGCTTTGTTAGAATTGCTTCCATTGTTTCTATGTGCTCATTGTTTGTGTTTTATACGCTAATTTAGAAGTATTTCATGTGTTTCTATTACTTACCCAAAATGTTTTTTGTTTTGATCTCACAGTATTGGACTATGCTCGTCTTTCGTTGAATCTTTATCATCGGCCTTATTTTACGGGTAAATATGAAGGGATTTTCCGACGAATATTTATGTTTTTGACTTAAATTTGTAATTTTTGCTATTTTTTTCATTTCTTCAAATGCCTCTATACTTGCTCCTCTATACACGTGACCTTTTTACTTTCGCCTTGTGATCTCAATCGAAACTTCGTGATCCTGGAAATTTCAATTTCTCCCTCCAATTAACACTGTTTTCTATAGGCATCCACGCGTACGATTAGTTCGAGTTTCCTATTCAGCCCCTTTCCAACAATTCTAACCTGCTAAGATTTGCGTCAAAGCCGGGTAAGTTCTAAAGTAATTGCGTCATTTGAGCCTCGCGTCTAGAGCTTCCGTCGATCAATATAATATTATGGAGTTTAAATAAACCCCGCGTTGGTTTTTTAATGACATGCGTTTGATTTGAACACTACGTTACTTGATATCATTTATCGTTTTGACTTGAAATCTAATTCTATCACTGACCCTTTGGCATTGGATATGTATAAATTCTATACATTTAGCAATCTACTTGTCTGTAAAGGTGTAATCATCATGTCTTCAATGTGACATTACATCTCAATTTGGCTCATAAAATTCTTCTAGAGCATATGTTATTGCCAGAGACATTGAAAATTTCATTCAATAATTTCTTCTCTCCTAAGAGCACCTATCTCGAATTCATTATTTTAGTTAATAACTCTACATTTATTGCTTAAAAGCCAATCTTTTTGACATTGTAAAATAATTGTAATGCAATGTATATAATATTGTATTGTAAATGAAACGTTATTATAATTATGCTGTTTTTTGCTATAACTTCTTGTTATTTTCCGCTCAGTTTCAAAATGATAACTTATACAGATTTAGTGCAACCTATATATGTCATTGATAAAAGAGACTTTATTTACAGGCTGTAAGATTTAATTTTATGAAAGTAGCAAAATCTTTGGCGTTCAGTCAAAGATATAAACCACAATGCATATTTGATGCTTTTAGCTTCGTTAGTTTATTGTTCGGATTTTCATGATGCTATTTCTGTTTCTGATCACTACTATTTCTAATAACGATAAGTAATATTTTAGAATGTATATTAGAGGTATTTACGATATATCAAGTAGTTTATCGTAAACACGAGTGTATGTAATATAATAATATATGAACTCTACAAACGTATATGAACGTTTTATCACCCGAATATAATATATCTTGCAGCTGGACCTGGACAGGTTTCCTAATGTAGAAAGCACTAAAAATTATGGCTTATATATTTCCAATAGCATTAATTATTATCGCTATTCGGTTCGATAAACGAGTCTCAATAAACTGCGAACACTTTGCCGGTACCCTACAGAAGCGATAAATTACTATAAACCCAATAAATTGATGACGAACAGTTAGTACTTCGATGATAGCAGTAACTCGATTTCAAACAAAATGTACAATCTAAACCACGCACACAGGGAATGAAGATTGTCTTGCCACCGTCACAAATAAAAATGAATGATGACAAAAAAACCTCTTATAATAACTGGATCCTTTCACGACTACCAATCAGTCCATCAATGCAGAGTAGACATGATACATAATGCATTAAGCATTATCAAAGCAAGGAAACGCATATTTGTAAAGTTATCGGAAACATGTACACTGGTATAATAGGGAACAAACAATACATTATAATATACACAGAAATTATAATTACGTCTGACAACTAACAAAAATCCTTTTCTACTCCTTACATACTTTGTAAATTATTCTTCTTTTAAAACTCAAAAGAAACTTAACTGTCATACTATGCAATGAGATAATATTATGTACATAGTAAAACCTCTTCGCTTCAACACTCCTCCTTGATCTCATGCACATAGGGACTTTTTGGCGGGAAGTGAAAAGTGATACAGTTTGATTTTGTTTTATTTTCCAAACACGTGTTATTTCGAGTGATCAAGTGTAATATTGGTGGAATATTAACCATTGTGTTCGTAAACGTGCACGAGTGTAGGCAAATAAAACAAAATAGAGAAAACATTGCTTTTTATGTTCTCCCAAAAAGTCCATGGAAAGCTAGAATAAAGTTCATGGAAAGCTAGAATAAAGTTCCACCACTTTATTGAAGCACTAGGACAGGGTCCGGCTTGTTGCTGTTGACCCTCATTCTCAACAAAAGTATAATAAATGAAATATTAAACTACACTCGAGAGCAATGAATCCGGGTCACTTAAAGAATGTTAAAAATCTCGGAAACTAAAAATGATAGGTTAATGCAATAAATTGTATTTAATAGACAATGTAATACTCCTTAAATGAAAGTAAAAAAAATATGAGTCACCATACATTTTATTAACACAAAATTACATAAAGAAAAAAACTGCTGATCTCTCCTTAAAACAAAAATAGGAAACATGAAATTGTTGAACTTTATTACGATTTTCTTGAATTTTAATACTTCGTATTGCCTCCTCGTGCTTCCATTACTGCGTTTACGCGGTTTGGCATGCTGTACACCAAGTTCCTTATACGATTTTGGGGAATATTCTCCCATTCCTCTGTGAGAGCAATTTTGAGCTCACGAAGCGTGATTGGGGGAGGGTTTCGTTGTTTTACGCATCTGCCTAGCTCGTCCCAAGCATGCTCGATCGGGTTGATATCCGGGCTGCGCGCTGGCCACTCCATACGAGTAATGTTCATCTCTTGAAGGTAGTCATTCACAATCCTACCTGTATGAGGTCGGGCATTGTCATGCATAAATATAGCATCCTCACCTAAATTGACCATAAATGGACCAACGTGATCATTGAGGATTTCTTCCACATATCTTACGCTAGTTAAAGAGCCGTTTTCTATGATCACCAGCTCTGTGCGACTTTCAGAAGAAATTCCGGCCCACACAAGTACAGACCCACCACCGTAGGCTACTTTTTCTTCGATGCATGCTTGCTTGAATCTTTCCCCTGGTCTTCGATACACTCTGTGTCTTCCATCGTGCTTGTAGAGCATAAATTTTGATTCGTCGGAGAACATAACTTTTGACCAATCTTCAATACTCCAATTTACGTGGCTCTGGGCATATCTTAGTCTCGAAATACGATGCCCACGCTCCAGTTTAGGGCCGTTTGCAGGTCTAAGGGGTTTTAAGTTAGATTCAGCAAGCCGACGTCTTACTGTCCATGCACTTGGGTTACTTCCTCCGAGGCGTCGAAACTGATTGGTGAGTTCAGTTCCTGTGAGAAAGCGATTTCGAAGCATGGTGTTCACCAAGTATCGGTCTTCTCGTGCTGTGGTACACCTGGTTCTGCCCGTTCCTGGTCTGCGTAGGTTAGAACCAGTTTCTTCGTAACGTCGGAGAACTCTTTGTACTGTTGACAGCGACACACCGACAGTCCTGGCTGTATCGCGCTGACTCCGGCCGGTTTCCAGCATTGTAAGTATTCTGGTGCATTCTTCAGGCGTAAGCGACATAATTTCAGCTTGAATAATGAATATAGAGCACTATCAACATGGTTTATGTACCCACATAAATGACAGATTACAAACAAAAGCAAAACCAAATGCTGTAATTTCGTAGTTCCATCTTCGAAAGTGGCCCTTTTTCAAATTTGATTTTTTTATGATATAACTTTACAATAACTAAGAAGTTTTAATACCTTCATTTAAGGAGTATTACATTGTCTATTAAATACAATTTATTGCATTAACCTAGCATTTTTAGTTTCCGAGATTTTTAGGATTCTTTAAGGGACCCGGATTCATTGCTCTCGAGTGTATCAAATAAAAACTACGTAAGACATGGCGGTATGATCCTAGAGACTTTAGCCTGCCGTAACGCGCAAACTTAAAAAAAAACATGCACATAGGTACACATAATCCCATATTATGTACACACCACTCAAACTTGCCTCTGGAGAGGTTTGGTCAGAGCATCCGCAACCATCTTTTCAGTCTCTCGGTACTCCAAACTTATCACAACAATGCCATAATTTCATGAATAGCATTGTTTTATGCTAAATCAAACCGTAAAATCATTATGTAACGTATATTGTAAATCTTAACCCATCATATATGTATGTACAGCATCAAAGCGCTGTAAGGGGTACGTTCCTATTTACAGGTTCTACTCCCAAATCAATGGTTCCTCCTTTTGTCAGTTGTCTTACTGGTGATCTTTCTGTATTGTGATTTTGAAATACTTTATAATTACCCTTTTGTTATCTCCTCGCTTCCAAATTAATCCGAAGTAGATCTGAAACAAATCGAATCGCTCCGGGGGCTAGATGATTGATTTATCACTAGAAAGGACCAATTAGACTTATTCGCCGAGATGGTTTCATTGTTGGACCGGTTTGATGCCCTTCTCACCATTCGCGACAGCTCATTCAACATCTGTCTTAGATGGGTTTCAGTTTCTGGCACATAATATTATTATTTCTCATATTCTAAGTTGAATAATGGTGTAAGAATATTTTGTTCTGTTTACAACTTAGCAAACCTTTTGGTTTTTGACACGTATGGTTTGGGTGTATGAAATAAAGCGTTTATCTATCTTTTGTACTCACTCTGTCTGCGGGCATCAGAGAGATCGTTGTTGCGCTATAATAATAATGAGGTTTAAGAGTCTTGTAGCATTTAGCTAATTATTTCACAAGACCAAGACATCTTAGATTTCTTACGTGTTTCAAATGCCGATCTGTTTGCAGTCTATACTAATAAACAAATCTATTTCATCAACAACTATCTCCGTAAATACAATTTTCTAAGAAATTTAAACAAGGTTATAAATTCAAACGCTGGTGCAGAATATACTTTTATGCATTATAAAGTTTACTGTTTTGACAGTTATCATTTCGTTTTGCAATAGGTTTTGAATTTTGATTTTGTCGTGAGGAATTGTTTACTCATACGAGCTTGACTGCTATTTTGTGTAGTATTTGTGAAAGATTCTTATTTGTTATGTGTACATAATGAACGCACGTAACTATTATAGTTTTTTATTCCCATACTGTTACAACTACTTGCTGGTCCTTATCTTTTGAATGAAATGTGTGACAGAGAAAGCGCTTTGGTAGGCTGACTCCGTAAACAGAGTAAAGAAAATTAAATATCATTACAGATTCTCTTTATTTTCGTGATTTAAAAACTTCTTTACAGTGCGTTAACTGAAGCTGAGTTTTTTGTTGTTGTTAGTATGATAGACGTGGAAGCGAAACGCTTTGAATTTGTTACAGTTCACTTGCTTCATCTTTTTCATATTAAATTCAAAGTCAGCCTAATATAGTCTTTATATCAGCGACTTAAGGTTCCTCAGAAGTGAATGCGACTTCGTAAAATGTCAGAGCCACCTTGAAACCCGTTATGAAATTAGTCGTTTGACGTAGGAAGCTGTTAGTCGGTGCCATCGGTCGTTCCTTCCTGGTTACAGCCGAGATTCTATCTTGCTTGCACCTCGTTTAACCTGTTATGGGCGGTATATGCTCGTTTGAGCTTTCAAAACTATCTCATGCACCTAAATCACCTAATATTCAGTTAGTTAAAAATATTTGTTGTGGAGTTCAATCTGCTAAATCGCCTTGCCTATTTCCTTATCGACTGGACAAAAGATTGACCGATGACGTGGGTTCTCCAGTGGTGAAGTGGTCATCGCAACTGTCGGCTATAAGTTGGAATCCCGTTCATAGTTATTTTATTATATATATATTTATTTATTTATTTTTATGGAAGACCAACAGCTGTTAAATGGATATAAATAACTTATAGTAACAGTGAGCCAATTAAAGGTCCTCACGGATAGTTACAAAATATTATAAAATTTAACTTATGTGAACATCATAAGAACATACCTAAACTTAGTAACTGTTTATAACTAACTAATATTACATACTATCTAAATAGATTTCAGGTGCAATGTTACTTAATTGAAAAAATCACTACTCAACAACTGTCTAGCCGATGCGACACTTGTACAGAATAGGTCAATATCAAAGGACTATATATATATATATATATATATATATATATATTATAACAATTACAAAAATTCTTTATTGTAAAAGTACAATGGGCGGGCTTATCGCTAACAGCTTATTATTGTATTTTTAACCGACTCAAAAAAGGAGGAGCTTCTAAATTCGATTGTTTTCTTTTGTTCGCTACCTTAGAACTCCGTCGTTTATAAAAACTGATATGGAAAATTTGACGTTGGATTCAATTTAGATTCAATATGGTCCCATATAAATTTCATCAATATTCGACCTTGGCCTTCGAAGATATGTACATCAGAATTGAAGTCGGTTTTTTGTTATAAAGTGAATTATTGTTATAGACACGAAATGTTAGGTTGAGGCGCTTGTATAGTCGAATGTAAATGTAATACAAAACATTTCTATTAAAGAAGTAAAAAGTACGGTAGCTACGTCTCCAGAGAGTCCAAACAACTTAAAGCGTTACAGCGAACACTACAGTCATACTTTTATAAACTGACTTTATAAAAAGCTTATTTCTACCCTTATATCTTAAACAGACCTGATTGCGATGCCCTCCATTACGCTTCGTAGATAAAATTATTTTGAAGTGCATACGGGTATCTTTATGCACGCCCTGGTACGTCCCGTTTTAGAGGGCGGGCGTATCGGATATAATATCGACTGTATAGTGTATTTGTTTATTTGGTAAGAAATATTTGTAACATTTGGGATCAAATTTATATATTTTTTTTATATGTAACTGAATGCCGAGACGACCTGGTCGTTTGCCTGATGGTAAGCAATACGCCAGCCCATAACAATAGCAGCACCACCCAGTACTTTGTTTTGCAAAATCCTGCGCGGAGCTGCACTGCGCTCGTCACCCTGAGACAATTAGCTGTGTGTGTTAGTAACGTTATTAAAAATAACCTTCACAATCGTCATAATTATTCATAACAACAGATCATAAATTATGTAAATAATGTTATCAATATCATTAACTATAGATAAATATATTTTTTGTCTACTAAAGAGTAATGTAATTAACATTCAATATTGCCTATTAGACCTTAATGTGACCTTATATTCGACTGTAACTTAACGTAGTCTTTATCTCCAATTTCAAGGAATCCTTGTCCTAACAAGCATACATAAAGAAACCGACTTTTTTCTTTTTTTCGCTTAATAGATCCATGTTTTGGCCACTATCTCGCCTGATGTGAAGCGATGATGTGGCCTAAGATGAAGCACATGGATCTAGTGAGAGACGGCAGTTGAGCGGCTGCTCAGACCCGTCTCCCCGATGGTTCACCGAACATCATCCCGAAACACGACTAGGTCGTTTGACGGCATGGCTTTGTTCGGTGGGTGGTATTACAACCACGGCCAGAGCCTACCACTCCAAACCGCGTAAGCGGGTTTCATCACGATGTTTTCCTTCACCGTTTTAGAGCGTGCAAAATGTATCTTCGAAGTCCAAGGTCAAATATCGATGAAATTTATATGGGAACACATCGTAGCGAACTGAACGCAAAAAGAATTTTTGAAAACTTTTGAAGTCGGTAAAAAATACCGAAATGTGAATGAAAGAAACGTCTGGGGTGTTAGGAAACATAATTACAAGTCAAAAACATATAGAAGACAAACATTTGAATTACGTACCTACAAGATAATAGGCAAACGCAGTCTGACGCCCTCCGGCCAGATGGAGCGACGGTTTGCGTGAAGTAACTGGCAGTAGTTACGTGAGAAGAGCCGAAGATCGGGCTCACTGGCGTGCATTGGGAAAGGCCTATGTCCAGCTGTGGACTCGTACAGGTTGATGATGATGATACCAGTAAACACATACGTAGTTGTTCCGTACCTGAATATTTTCAAGTACACGGTCCTCTTAACTTCTGATTGATAACCTAAGTACGCTTCTGCCAAGTAGCCAAGTGGCACATAAGAAACATAATATTGTCCAAAACAAACATCAAATATTGTAACAAAAGTTCTAAAAAGAAATGCCCCTCAGTTTCTTGCCGTATCTTCTAAATAGTGGTTCTTTTTCCGATACGGTGGTAGGGTCATTGTAATGATTGACGTTCATAATTGCATCCGTTATTTCAAAACTGAATAAAGAACTGGTGAGCTTTAACTTGAACAGGCAATGGGGTCCTAATAACAAATAGGTTTAGCTTATCATATACCTATCACTCATATTTGAATTTGTTTTTATGTTCAGATCAACCAAATTAAATATGTATTTATGAGGTTCGTGATTATGCAAATTTGAATAAACTAACAACCTGTTTAGATCAATAATATTCAGCACAAGCCCCGAAATAATCATAATATCATATTATTGCAAATATCCTATTGATAATCATCGACTTTGAATATAAAATCTGTTTATGGAATTGTAGAGTATATTAAATCAACGAATACATGAGTCCTTGTTTATAAATAAGGCTGTATATGTAGGTATAATTATACATATATCTGTATTACTGAATATCTTCATATGAAAAGCTGCTAAGTTAAGTTTGACAAGCAAAATAGTATAAACTACTAGTGCTGTTTTTATAAGGTGCTGTTTTCTTCTTTTTATCTAATAGTTAAATTGTTACTTAACTATTAGATAAAAAGAATGAATTCAACAGTAAAATGTTTTAGAATATTTTAAAATCATAGCCCTTTTTACAGATTTCGTCTATGATGAATGAGTTAGTGTTAATGTTTTTTTTTAATTATTTTATAATTTAGTCCGCGACTTTGTGTGCGTGGGATTTGGTAATTTCGCGATCCCTCGGGAACCACGTGTTGAATTACGATGAAAATTATCCTATTTCCTTCTCCAGGCCACAGGCTATCTCCTTGCCCCATTTTCAGAATTTTGAATATTGGAAGTCGTG
The DNA here is from genome assembly GCA_951640565.1 of Petrophora chlorosata. Taxonomy (NCBI): domain Eukaryota; kingdom Metazoa; phylum Arthropoda; class Insecta; order Lepidoptera; family Geometridae; genus Petrophora; species Petrophora chlorosata. The sequence goes on along the minus strand of OX621203.1, from coordinate 6,288,260 downwards.
AAAAGGTAACAAACAAACACACACTTAGAGTAACTTTAGCATTTGTGATATTAGTGTGGTATACATCTATTAGAGGTTAGAGGATGAGAAGATAGACCTGTTCTTCAAAAAACTGCTATGTAAGAAGTTGGAAGGTACTCCGTGAACGAAAGAGAACTTTACCCTCCGCTGATGACGAAATGGCTATATTTTTCCGTAACTGTTCCTCGACTCATTTTCTTTGTTTTGACGTTTCCATAGGTACTTAGTGAAAAAAGTTTTCCCTATTTCTTCCAAAGTTTCATTGCAGCAATTAAATAACTTTTAATTGTTATTGGCTTCTGCAACTTTTTCTTATTTCTGTGAGTTTGTTTTTACTCTGTCTTTAATTTGTTCTTTCCTCGTTTTATTTTTAAACTAAAGGTTAAATCCTTGATAGGAGTTTCCTTGTTCAGCCAAAGTTTATTTTCGTTACTGTAATATGAAATGGTTTTTTATTGGAATTGTTTTAATGTAAAATTCTGAAATAGGCCGAGTTAAATAGACATTGCTAAGCGATTCTTTTTATTTTGCCAGCCAGGCGTTATTAATAAATATGTCTTGATTAAACATTCATATTATTCATCAAATCAACGTAAAACCTAATACACATAATAATTTATTTCATAGACGCGTTCTTAGGCAAGAAACAATACATTAATTAGCTTTAAGAAAGTTTGCTACCAGTTTCATAAGCTAGACTTTTCGGATGCAGATCTAATATTGTTACAAAGTTTAAATGTCAAGACTTTAGTTTCCAGAGTTGCATTTCCCCTTGTAGTTTTAATTTGAAATTACCCTATCACTAAAGGCCGTGACTTTGTCGTCAAACCCCCCAATCCCATGTCCCAAGCAATTCGAATCGACCGACCGCGAAAAGTCCCAAGAAAGAATTTTGAGAAGCTTCAACGTGTTGGGCGTGTCCGATAGCCGTTAATTTCCGCGGTGTTGTCATCACGTCGCTGTCAACAAATCATCAAATTAAATAATCATCACTAAATGTCTGCCACGCATGTCATCAAACAAAACAACTATTCTTTAACGTCGGCCTGACATGGACTGACACTTAATTAAATCAAACATATTATTGACAGTCATAACCATCAATCTACTGCCGGATATAACCCTCATCAAATCTTCACACTAAATTTATACTGATCTGGGGGTTGTATTTTTGTTATCAAACCAAGCCCAGCTTGGTACGCCGTCCTTTGGTTTCAGTTTCTATAACTCTGTCAACGATATATATGTACTGCATAATTCTGAGAGCCAGATCAGTATTATTGTTTATTGCCTATTTCATTATTTTTCAAGATCAACACAATGCGTATTGAAGAAACCTTGTTTATGTAATAGGCAACTGTTCTAGCTCTGCTTCTCAATTAGGCTGGCAGATTGCCGGTTTATCCCCATATTAAAATCTCTAAAAGAAGTATCAGCATTTTGTTTGTGCCCACACGAAACGATTGAGCTAATTCAGTTTGTTTAAACCACTTTCATCTTCGCGCCGAAGCTCTGACCTCTGAGCGAATTATGGCCGAAGCAAATCATTTATCATGCGAGATTGATGATGTCTCTGGATTTAAATAGAAATTGAGATTAAACGTGCCTCAAGCCGCGCAGGCAGTTCTCTACAAAGTGCGCAGAAGCTTTTACGTAGAGCATGTTAAATGCTAGACCTGTCATCATCAACCTTCCCACTGCTGGGTCTAGGGCGGCTTCGTCTATGCCGCGTGCCCTGGAATGAAATTTTTATATGATTTTTTTTCTACATTACTTAGCAAGTCTGCAAAATAAGCACAAATCGTGGTAAATCGTTAGAATCTAGGAGCTGGGAATCTAGGGATGACTGACGCACGAAATATGGCTCGACTTTACTCGATTAAACAAAACCAGTGACTTTAAAGATGTAAAGCCTCATATGAATCTCATCGGACTCGTTATAGAATACCTATGCAGAAACCGTGCAACAAAAAGCAAATTAGGAAGGAAAAACCTGAAAGCAGAACAATGAAACCATAAATTTAGGCAACGTAAATGGGCCGCAACTAATTCAGCAGTAGGAAGCATTTTCATAAAGTCTGTAATTACAAAACGTTTGGTTACGAACGGCGAGAAAGTTGTACTTTTTGTAGTGATTATTTTCATGAAGACTAAAGTCGGAGTCTTAAAGTCTAACTTGATCAAGACTGTTTGATGTTAATATCAATCAAAAGCAATTAATTCAGCTAAGGCATTAGAGACTCACTTTAGAATGTCAATGAATAAGACATAAATAAAGGAAAATCCTTCTGGATATATAGACGATGCAATCATAACATGGTAGTAGCTTTTAGCTGGCTTCAGATATAGCAATATTAAAACCAAACGTCTTTACATAGGTTATGTCGTGCTGATGATTATGAAAAGGTTGTACCGCTTACATGCTTTGTTTTTACAATAAAGGCACTAATCGTACTTTAATCCCTCACTAAATTGGTTCGCCTTGTTACGTAGTAAATGTTACACAATCTGTGGCACTACGGACAGTAACGTGATAAACTCGTCAAGTATGCTCTATGAGTCTATACGCTGTTGTGTTGCAATCAGTAATGTACAGTAATACATGCAGGTGCAGTAAACAATATGCGGCACACGCGGCCAGATTTCAACGCACACATGCACAGTTACACACACATCAACGTAGGGAACCACGATCTTGTTAAGCTAGTATTGAAAATGTTACGAAATAGTAAGCGCTTTTAGTAAATAGAGTATCATTTTGGCAAAATGCTCCGTTATGCAATGCATGTCTCTCGCCAAGTCTTGGCTCGATGTTCTTGTTGTTTCAAGATCTTGCGTTTAGAATGGAGATTCTTTGTGAGATAATACTTTGTTTATTTCCAGAGGCGAGTGAGAGCCCCTACTGTTTGTGCGCTGTGTATTATACTACTAGTACCCTGTAATTACATATGTTCATTACGTGCCGCCGTTTTGGCCGACACAAATAAACATGTTTGCCCTTCCCATCGCTAGCCAGATACTGAACCCGTGGCGATTTATTGTTGCCGATTCTATCTGAAACGTTTTATTGCTAAAATCTTCACTGTTTAGTAGTAGATATTCGTGTGTTCTATAATCTAACTATTTACGAGGCGGAACTTTGACGTTATATGAAAGAGACAAACAAACAGAGAGAGAGGTTTAACCATAATATATAAATAGCACAAAGATCTATTAAAAATTATTTTAATATATAATTTTCTTATAGCATTGTATTGGGATGTAGAGCGAGTGTGGCTCAGTGGGAGAACGTGCGACTTTCGATCCGACGCACCCTAGTTCGAATACCGCTGGCCCCGCACCACTGACTTTCTTAAGTTATGTGCGGATTTAACACTAGCTTTAAATCGGTGAAGGAAAACATCGTGAAGAAACCGGCATATCCAAGAATTTACCACAAAAATTCAAGGACATGTGACACTGGGCCAGCATGGTGGATTATGGTCCATACTCTCTATGAGAGAAGGCCCGTGTCCCAGCAGTGGGAACGTGATGAGCTGATGATGATGATTGGGATGTCAAAATGTTATAAATGTGTCTTAATAAATAAATAAATAATCCATCGAGCTAGCCAAGTTCGGCTTAGTGAAATTTTTCGTGACAGTCGATACTGCACATTGTAGAGAATTTTCAGAAGGTTTAGGTGAAGTTCTTACACTGTTTTACACTAAACGGAAATAACTTGGTTCTTACCAAACAGCTGCGAATTCGAAATAGTATTTATCTATTTATGACTGCTGACTGACGTCATTATTTATTGCCGTTGCTGTAAAATTATATAGACTTGTATCCGCTGATCTGGGCAACCTGTTCATAGGGGGGCAAACACAAAACTCCCCTTTACTCGTTATTTATATTGTTGGGCCAATTCCCAGCCAAATGAATTGGCCCCAAGACTCCCATAGAATTACACAACTCGTGTTGGCATGTCGCTGTTAATTAACTAGGACGTTTTTACTGCAATTAATTAATCTTAATAGAGGTCATTATAGTACCAAAGTAGTATTTTTCATGAGGCTCCATAATTCAGCACCTATGATTAGGACCACACATGCTCTTTAGTATATTAATGAAGCAGAAAGTGCTTATTTGTAGTGGATTATATTCACGTTCATACTAGACTGAGCGAATTGAATACCTTTTATGTGTATACATTTTTTACATCCTAAAAGTTGTCATTTTATGACATAAAATATAAGACATAAAATTTTTTGAGAACTCGATTTCTTTCCTGCGTCAAGTGATTTTATAACTGGCTTCGTTATTGCCTTTCGATTGGGCAATAAATTAATTTCACGTGGTCTCTGGGGACACAGATTGGAACCTGTTTGCTTTACAGTCCTCGATCGAAAGAAATTAAATTTCCTTTATTCTGTAAAATTTATTAGCCTCCATTAACTTTCTAAGCGGTGTCATTATGTTTACAATAGATTCCTTGTCGTGTAGGTATCTGATGTATTTTTCCTACTTCTGTTCTAACTCTACCTACTTGCGAGATAGATAAATCTTGATTGTATTGTGTACAAAATTGACGGACAAAGAATTAAAAAAAAAAATTAAAGGTAAAGGATTTTAATGGAATGCCTTATCTTTTGCGATCTCTTGCGGACGACTATAAAAAAGATTTACTTACTTCTGATTGAAACATATTATCAGTTAGCAATTATCGTTACACCGTACAAATATAAAGACCGTTCAACAATGGTTAGCTAGATTGTGACGTCATGAATATGCCAGTATATGCCTTCATTCGATTCTAAGTCATTTCCAATAGTACATGACGCTGCTGACTCAGGATATAGGTGGCGAAAGGCACGGGTTTCCCAGTATCCAATTACAGAGTTCCTGAAACATTGAGTCAAAGACCACGACCAATTTGTTTTTGTCGGAAGTTTTTTACCGCTCTGGAAAACCCTTGTTTTCCTAGCTCCACGACATAAACACTCTTTATTTTTGCAAGGATTTAGGGTTATTACCTGCTGGGTTGTAGTAAATAGCCACCGCGTTTCCCTTCCACGTGCGAATTTGTAACTCCATTGGTGGGCAATCTAACTTCGGCACCGCGTCGGCGAATATTAGGCTTCTGCCTCGCAAACAAACGCATACTCTAAACCATAGGAGTAAACAAGTTACAGAGTAATTAGAGTAAACACTTATTCTTATTACACAAAATACATTTTCTACAAAACGGCTGAGCGCCGCATTCTGATTCAAAGGAAATATTCTGAAATAGAAAGATTTCTAAACTGGACGGCCATTCTATTTCGTTACTCTATGCCCTCTATGGTATACGCTACTCTCTCCCCTACGCTATTTTTTGATATGACACTACTATTTGCATGTTGGGCAAAAGCAGTCTTGTCTGAATAAACATAAGGGTCATGGAAATTATAAGAATGCCCTGTACCATAACGAAGGGGCTGTTTATCAGTAAGCGCATGAATGACGTACAATCGCTGCGCTTCACATAACTCGATTGGCAGGCAATCTCTCTCCGACGGTGTAATTATGGCTTCTGCCTGGTGGGCGCTAAAAATGTTCCACTTCATCCTCGGCTTACGGTGAAATGACAGCGCTGCGGAGATGGGCTCGCGATTTAATTCCCGTCTGGTTGGAGGAACTGGTTTGCGAGTAGCGAGGATTGTGTTTTGCAGATAAACAGATTCTCATATCTGAGTAATAATGGCGGTGATAAAGTTGCCTACATGATTTACTTAAAAAGTGCCTCATGGACTTCTTACCTACCTATTTGTCCTATTTCATTTCTGATACTTGTAAATTTTCTGGACCTCAAAGTTTAAACCAATTTTCATATTATTCTGCATCAGCCAATTCAGACATGTAATCTTGAAAATTTAATTGACTCGTTAGCACTTATTTTGCTTAGCGGCAAAGAAAGATGACTATACCAGTAGTTTTGGCATAGGTTCAAATTTGTCACAGACAAATTTCCTCTCGGTATTTCTGATATGTAGTTATAATAAAAAAGTTTTTAATAACAATTGATTCAAATTACGCTTCACACCCACGCCCTTATCTCGTCTGATTCTGTACTAAACCCAATCTAAATCACATAGCGTATATTCCATTTGCAGCTAAAATTAAGTTAACTCGCAATCCGGGATCCACGCCCGCATTTCATTACGGTTTCATATTTTACGAGAAGCGGCGAACCATTCCCACTGGGACGAGCACCCTTGGGCCGTTACGGGAGTAATATAATAAGTAACTGTTCATTCATTACGACCATCTTTATCTATAGAGATCTAAGATTTTGCTAACTGCGTGGGAATCCTTGTTCGAATCTGTTTCTGTTACTATACTGCGACAAAGTTGCTTCGATTGTGATTAAATTGTATAGATAGTTGTACTTACTTTCGAATATTAATCTTTAATGCAAAGCATGACTACAATCGCAGAGATGAGTTCTAAAATAGCCGCTCAAGCAGATGGCGCACATTCGAACAATTTACAGGGTAGCAGTTCGAAACTATTGCAGCGAATTGCATCAAGCCAAGAGCATGAGTCAACGACGGGCTAGACGCCGCGTTTCGACTTCAGTACCAGTTATGTGGGGCGTTTCGAAAGCGAGGCGCCTGCCAAACTTTGATACGCGTTGCCAACATTGTTGGAGCGAACGCACGTCTACCATGTACCAACACTTTCATAACATTACTGTGCATTGCCTCTTTATTATACTCGTGCCATCCGAAGGTCTGTGAGAGGCTTATGATCGATCGATCGCTCGCTGGAAAGTTGGAAAAGTACCGGCTTTTTCCATAGTCTGTGACGATGCGAAAGTTATTTGTGAACGTTAGAAAGGAAGAGATGCAATAGCAAGAGCATTGTTGAAACATACTCGTAGTATCTTTTTTACGTTTTCGTACGGTTTGTGATTTCAGCCAGTGTCAATATAAATTTCAAGCAAATGAATATCCTTTGAGAAAATCAAGGGACTTGTCTTTAAGGGCGGCCCAACTCCCGTCGTGTTTTTGGAGTAAAAAGGAACTTTGTTCAAACTTCAAACATACTTCGAAGGGGAACTTGAAAAGACATGTTTCACATCTTTGTTTGAATTGCCTATACGCTTGCGCTTTATAATGGTACTAGTATAACATTTTCTCGAAGAGTTTTTGAAAATATAACAAATTCGAGTTACATTACTTTTCACTTCGATCCAAAAAGTCTCAGTTCGTGTATTGGCTCGACTATTTCTGTATAGGCTAACGGAAACATTGTAACAAGCGTAATAGATAGTTATTGGCCTATTCGCAGTACGTAAATCATTTCGGTTTTAGCACGGCATATAAAATATATTGTAGGAGACACTAAAAGCTTATGCCTCAGTGTCGTTTCCGCGTCCGAGGTCTAAAAGCCTCGGTCCGGCCACGTCACGTTCCGTAGCCGGTCACGACATCACAGATATTCAACAGTTACCAAGTTCCGATCACGGTATTCATACACTTGAATGAACTGACCGCGACGATAGCTAAATGGGTAACGGTATGAGTTACCAAGGTTAGACGCTCACGTGTACTGGTCTGGTGAGACTGGTGAGATCGTGAGGTAAACTGTTGTCGACGTGGAAATACATCGTCTCTCACCACAGACTCGTCATACTGCCGATGTTAGAAAGTATTGGCGGTAAGACAACGCGCTCTGAATTTATTTCAGAACTAAATCTACGCTCAGTCTGACCCTGGCCATTCCATTTAATTCAAGTTTAAAAGTTGACTTTATTTTCATCTTTTCGTCGGATGTGTCACCACAGACTTAAAACACTGCGGTCCGAATACTAAAAATGTAAAAAATACTGCCAAAGCATGGATGACGCACACAGCGGAGGTAAACAAGAGGTTTTATCGTACCGCCCGTCCCGACCGTTTCTGCCCGGCATCGGCAGGAGGAACGTACCGTCTGCCCTCTAATTTTAAGGGCATGAGCACCGAAAGTCACGCACAACTTGAGAACTTTAATACAGAAATGTTTATGAAGCCCGAATTCCCAGAATGAGATAACGTTCTGGAACTACTATTTCGATGCTAGAATTATTCCCACAGTAACAGTATTTTCCGCCTCTTTCGATCAATACAAATAAACTACCAAATATGTTCGCTGAATTATTTTACCACATTCGTAACCGCTCTGGAAATAGGCCCACTTATAATGTCCGAATTGAATGGAATAAGTTTACTAACACAATTCGGTTCCATTTATCAATTCAGAGCCTCCGATGAATGTTATTATCCCTGTTCTCACACAGAAAGATTAGTCAAACAATTTACAACCACCGTCTTCAATGTAGAAAACTTCCCAACGGCAATTTTAATTAAAAGAAACACAGCACTTGTCAGATAAATCTTCAAGTCTTACAATAGGATCTCGACCCACTCGCAACTCGACAACGATGGTACCTAACCTACCCACCACGGGTTGTACTAACTATCTAGTAATCTGTGTCGAGCTGTATACTGACTATGTAACTCTGTGGCGCACGAGGTCGGGCCAACCAACGGCAATGGGCGGACGGTAATGGCCGCCTTTCCCACAGATAAAAAACTTGTTAGTACTTACAGCGAGTGATGTCGACAGTCACCGTCGCCGATGGACGTATTGGGAAATTGGCATGTTTGAATCTACAAAGTTAGGCTGTGGCAAAGTTACTTTCTAGATAGGGGTGACTTGGAATGAATCTATCATTGTTTATCGCCAGGCTCCAAAACCCTAATTACCCTAGCTTTTGTCTCCTAGTGAGACTAATAGTTATTTGTGCAACAAGAGAGCAAAGTCGTTTTTTGCTGCGAGTGCTGATTTTGAATCCTGAGTGTGGCGAGGGATTCAAAGGCACAAGATGCAAAAAACTTTGCTCTCGTGTAACACACATAACTTTTCACTTCAGCAGCGAGAACACTTTAGGATATAATAGTTATTTGTGCAACAAGAGAGCAAAGTCGTTTTTTGCTGCGAGTGCTGATTTTGAATCCTGAGCAAGCGAAGGATTTAGTTTCTTAACTTACTTAACTTTAGAATCATCACTCGCTACGCTCGTGATTCAATCGTTGAATCCTGAGTGTGGCGCGGGATTCAAAGGCACGAGATGCAAAAAACACACATAACTTTTCACTTCAGCAGCGAGAACACTTTAGGAGATAAAATATATTACGTAACATTAATGAAACTAGAAATAAATATTTACAGGTAATATATCAGTTTTATTTGCAGTAAATACATTTTCGTTTAAATACAACATTAAGTTAAAAATTCAATAAATTACATTAAAAGACATAATTATCTTTTTGCAAATTTTTTTTAGTTAGTACGTAATTCCGAACGTGTTTGTCTTTGAGGTCGAATTCAAAATCGGAACAGTCGGAACTTCGAAAGGGCTGGTCTTTGTCTCTCTCTGTTTCTAATGGCGGGAAAGAGATAGAGTGTGAATGTTTCGAATTGCATGATTAACCCAAGGCTGAATAAGATATTCGCGGCTTTCTGAAACCAAAAATTAAAAAGTTACTTTGTCTCACTCAGTGAGCAAAATCGCATTTTGCTCACTGATTTCAGGCAGCAAAACCTACATGTTTGAGCTACTGAAGTGAAAATTAAATATCCCTATCAATTTTCTTGTTGTAAATCTATCAAGATTCACTATAATAACGTTATAACCATGCACCATAGCCAATAGATAACTGTTCCACTCAACCATAGAACCCAACCTTCGAGTAACCATTGATTGATACTTCATCAGATACACCCACGTTTAAACATGTTACGGTACATTTGAGAATCATACTGACTACTGGACACTAGACGTTATCAAGGTTTACTGGTTGCGAAACTTGTTCGCAACAGATGTGCAAATATGTAATATTTATACAGAACACTAAGATTGTGCGTAAAGGAAGTTACCAAATAAGAGTGTGTCTTTGTTGTGAGTTTGTGGTTCTTCATGTATTCAACTTAATTCAGAATTAGCAAGATTAAGTGGCAGTGGGCCGGCCATATTAGCCGTAGAACCGATAACTGTTGGTGTAGACGCGTTCTAGAGTGGAGACCTTGAATTGGCAAACGTAGTGTAGGACGCCCTCGGACTAGGTGGAGCGACGATCTTCGCAAGGTGGCTGGTAACAGCTGGATGAGAGTAGCCAGGGACGTCGTGCTCAATAGCGTGCATTTGGAGAGACATATGTCCAGCAGTGGACTGCGATAGGCTGATGATGATGATGTATTCAACGCTTGTGGTTAACAATTTTTTATCATCATTACCAGCCAATGTCTCTTGCGGCGCACGCCCTTCTTAGGAGAAATTAATTCTTATAATTAATATATAAAATAAGAAATGCTTACTAATCCATACTTAATATTATAAATGCGAAAGTAATTCTGTCTGTCTGTTTGTTACCCTTCCACGAATAAACGCCTATGCCGATCTTGATAAAATTTATATCAGAAATAGCGAGTGTGGCTCAGCGGGAACTCATGCGCCTTTCGATCAGACGCACCTGGGTTCGAATCCCGACTCAGCCCTGCACCAATGACTTATAGTTAAGTGCAGATTTTGCACGCTCGCTCTAAAACGGTGAAGGAAAACATCGTGATGAAACCTGCTTACGTGCTTTGGAGTGGTAGGCTCCGGCCATGGTTGTAATACCACCCACCGAACAAAGCCATGCCGTCAAGCGACCTAGTCGTGTTTCGGGATGATGTTCGGTGAACCATCGGGGAGACGGGTCTGAGCAGTCGCTCAACTGCCGTCTCTCTCTAGATCTATGTGCTCCATCTTAGGCCACATCATCGCTTCACATCAGGCGAGATAGTGGCCAAACATAGATCTATTAGGCGTAAAAAAAAAGCCCGTAGAAGGACATAACATAACTTTCATCCGAATTTAACACATGGTTCCCGAGGCGCGGCGATATAACTAAATCCCACGCGCACGAAGACGCAAGCAGCAGCTAGTATAAAATACTTAGAAACACGTAGTCACCTCTACTAGTACTTTTAAAGACCGCGCCCGCCCGTACTCCGCCAACAGCGTCCATCGCACGGTGACTCACCGCGCGAGTGGAACTTTCGGAAGGCCGACTTCAATCTGTTGTATACCACCATAGCTTCTATTGAATGGGATGAGATACTTTTATTGTCAGACGTTAATACTGCTGTAGATTTTATGTATACCAAATTAGAGTCATGTTTTGATATGTGTGTACCTGTAAAACAGCCCTATAAGCCCAATATGCGTTATCAATATCCAATTTGGTTTACCCCTGAAATAATAAATAATATAAAAAATAAGTACTACCATTTAGTTAAATTTAAAGAGCATAATAAAGATTTTAATAGGGAATTATTTAAATTCTATAGGCAACGAGTTAAAACATTAATAGATATGGCTTATAATGAATATATAAAGCAAACAGAATCTAACATTAAGCAAAATCCTCGACGATTTTGGAAATTCGTAAAAGAACAAAAGTCTTCTAGACAGTTTTGCGAAGAGTTTGAGTACGATGGAATAACTGTGACTGGTGTAGATGCGGCGAACGCTTTCGCCAGATATTTCCAATCTGTATTTTTAAATGACGATCCTATTTTATCAGCTGACGTAGCGGAGCATGAGACGGTCAGCTCACTGTGTTCCTCACGCATCGCAGTGGATACTGTTACCTCATCTGACCTTTCGTTTGCTGTGAGACGCCTTAAGGCCCACTCGGCCCCTGGGCCTGACGGAGTCCCATCTTTTATTCTGAAAGATTGCTCTACTTTGATGAAACGACCACTTCTTCATATCTTTAACTTGGCCCTAGACACATGTACGTATCCGTCAAAGTGGAAAATATCACGAGTAACTCCTATACCCAAATCTGGCTTGGCATCGAAGGTTGAGAATTATAGGCCTATAGCTGTTCTGTCAGCATTCGGAAAGGTTTTTGAATCTATACTTAACCACCACATCACCCGACAAGTTAACTCACAACTGGTAGATGCGCAACACGGATTCAGAGCCAACAGATCGACTGCCACCAACCACATAAACTTCGTCGACTATGCCGCCACAGAAATGGACCTAAATAAGCAAGTGGACGCGGCCTATTTCGATTTTAAAAAAGCGTTTGACCGCGTCCACAATGACGTTCTGCTTAAAAAATTTTCGTCAATAGGTTTCACCCCAAAACTATTAAGATTATTTACTAGTTATTTTTGTAATCGCAACCAATATGTTCAGCTATCAGGGCACCGATCGAACTTATATGTGACTCGTTCTGGTGTGAGCCAAGGCAGCACGCTAGGGCCAACTCAGTTTCTCATTATGATCAATGACCTGCCGAGTGTCGTCAGATCAGCTAAATGTCTCATGTTCGCCGACGATCTTAAGCTATATTTGGGTATAAAAAACGTAGCAGACTGTGAAGCGTTACAGAGGGACATAGATAATGTTGTGTCGTGGAGTGAGCGCAACCAACTAGAATTTAATACTTCGAAATGCAAAAGCATCACATTCACTAGGACACGTTCACCCATTGACCACGCCTACAACGTTCTTGGTGTTCCTCTCGAACGAGTAACAGAAATCCGCGACCTGGGTCTGACTTTGGATGTAGGATTAACATTTAATCCCCACATCATTCAGATGTGTAGTCGTGCCCATAAGTCTCTTGGTTTTGTCATGAGACAAACTGCTCGTTTTCATGACAGAACCACAATTTTAACTTTGTACTATGCGTTTGTCAGAAGCAAATTAGAATATAACTCCGTAATTTGGGCCCCCCATGAAGAGAAATACAAACTTATGGTTGAGAAAGTACAAAAAAAATTCGCGCGTTACCTTTATAAAAAGTTATTTGGATATTATCCGTACTTATATCCATCCCTGTTTATAGTAGGTATGGTTGGTATAAACACCTTAGATCTGAGGCGTAAGTGTGCAATTATGCTACACTACTTCCTAATGCTCAATAATAAGATTGATAACCCAGATGCGTTGTCGCGTTGTTATTTGTGTACGCCGGACCGGCTGCGGTCGCAGCGGCCGCGCGCCCGGCGCCTGCTCGCAGCCCCGCTGGTGCGTACGCAGACGGCTCAGTATGCCCCCACAGCCCAGGCCATAAGTCTGCTTAACGCCCTCATTGCTCAGGAACCGGATGTGGACCTGTTTTTCACTAAACTCCCCTTATTTATAAGGTTGTGTATTAGATCCTTAAGTTAGTTATTACAAAACATATTTTGTAATTGGCCCACTACACGCTTTGGTCACAACTGTAAGTGTAGTGGGCAACTGTAAATAAATAAATAAATAAATAAATAAAGACAAGGTCATGTCCCTAACAAGTTCGTCTATCCGACAACTGTCTGGAAATAAATTAAGTCTCCCGAAAAATCGAAACCCATTTCTCGATCGCAAAGAACGCCCCAATAAAAGCAATCTCTAAATAATTGGCGGCTGAATCTATTTAGATACCACCCTTAGAAACAAATTGGGTGATAACTAAGGCTGGTGTATACTGAAGCTGTCTTGTGTTTCAAAAACAACGAGAAGAATTTGTTTGTCTTGTTTTTTGTACCTCAACACGAAAAATATAGTAAAAAAAATAATCATGTCTGTATGTCAGAAAGTTTTAAGACTTGACATACACATTGCTTTACTAAGCCGTCTCTCACAATGAAAGCATAAACCATAACTGTTAACTGATAATGAAGAAGCATCAAAATCCTATTCGCTTTTGAAGAAACACTTAATAAAAAAAACAGCAGTCGCTAATTAAAATACTATACAAGAAACCTGAACTATTACCGGAAGGAACTAGTTACTAAGATTAAGACAGGCCACCAGCTTAGTTTAGTAGAGGCCACACTTACTAACATTGATTTACTTCAGTGGGATAAAATAAATAGTAATTGTAAATAATCTTTTTCGTCGAAACAAACGCTAAAATTTATTGTCATAGCAAACGTCTGACTTTCTATTCGTTTTGTAGAAATATACTTCAATAGCCCCACTTTTCCTAATAGGTATAATCCGTAACGGTGGCAACAAGGGCGGTCAAATAAAGCAATATAGACATCTGTATTTGGAGATTCGTGTTTGCCTGAATTATACGAGTTCTTGTGTCGGCCCATAAAACGTCGGCGTAGCGAGCGGTACTTTTATGTGTTAGCTAGAATAGAGTATGTACGATGTATGTGTCCAAGGTATATACCTACTGCTGATATTAAAGCTACCAGACTCAAACTGCGCGGTGAAGGAGCATTTAGCACATACAGTCATACATGTCAAAAACAATTTTGATATAGGTTATGTTACACATAATGAAAATTTTACTGAAAAAGGTTTAACAAATGAAAAAAGCCTTTTAAATAGAATTCCAAAGGGGTTCTATAGGTTTTAAAGAAGTGGGCGAATTGAAAAGCGCTGTGTGACAGACATATTGTCAAAGTTAATCTATCTTATTTGGTCGCAGTTAGCAACTCAATATTGTTACATGAATCCAAAAGAAGAGCTTAATGTCGCGTAGAAGTATTGATATACCAACCGATATACCAAGCTTTCTGAAATACCTATGTGATCATTAGGGACTATGATTCAATCCAAATAAGCAGATACATAACAATGAGTTGGCGGTCACTAGCAGACTCAATAGCTACAAGGTAGAGCCAAAGCTTTGTCTGAAATTCAATTAAATCTACATATGTAGAGCTAGTCATCTCTTACAATATAGAGGCAGTCCACCTGTCTAGTAGCTCGTCGCCTCCGCACGCGTCGTCATAGGCATTTGGTGTGTGGTGTGTGTGACGCATTACGGAAATGTCTAGCCAGTGTGTGTGGATGATTATATGCGTCTATTTTAACTAATGTAAAAGTAAACGTTTTCTGTTGTCTAAGCATTCGGTATTCCTTTGGTAAATGCTATAAAATAATATATCATCAACATCATCAGCCGGAAGATGTCCACTGCTGAACATAATCCTCCCCCATGGATCGCCACGAGTGTTTGCTCGCTGTATGCATCCAGCGGCTCCCCGATAAAATATTATATGTTTATATGTATTTGTTTGTATGAAAGTGGTAGGTAATTAAATTCGAATGAATATGTAGAATGTACATTTCGATGAGAAGCCTCTTGCGTTAATATCAAAATTCGTGAACTATCATCACGAATTCATTCTTATTTCATTCGGCGTTGCCAAATAATGCGCTAATCTTAACCAACACACGGAAGGTTAATAAAAAAAAACATTTAACCTTTCATGTTTGAGATAAGGAAGTAGACAGACAGACACTCTTCAAAGTATACCTAATTAATTAACAAACATTTTGCGTCTGAATATATTCCTAATAACCTAATACTTACCTCCAGAATACTCCCAGTACCTTCCTGGCATAATGATCAAAACCAAACTCACTTTCATTTTATTTTTTTTATTTAAAATTTTAGTGTGGGTGGGTACTAGAAGAATACATGTGATTGGTATACCAGATTCTATACATTTCAACCTTGGCAATATTGCGCAACTATATTTCACAAGTATTGCTTCATAATACACAAGCTGAGTTGATAAATGATTGTAAAAAAGAATGGTCATTCATTGTTGAGTAGAATTCGTTAACTTCCAAACCAGTATATATATTAAATATATGTGAAATATATTATGAAAAACAAATAAAATAAAATATTTATATAAATATATTTATATATTTGAAAAAAGATAGGTATAAACCTATAACATAAAACATATATATTTAAAAAGACAAATACAAAAAAAAAAAAAAAAAAAAAGTCATTACACTTGACATATTTGTATTCCGAGCCACTTCCAGTTGCGCTTACTCTGTAACATCAAAACGTTTTGCACCGTCACGTCGCGTCGGTCACAATGTACGACCGGACTTTGTTTTCTTTTTTGCAAGTAATATTAAACTACCGACATTTTAGTTTATAAAATTAGTATTTAGATATTTTTTAAGTCTTTGCTTTTTATATAATTATGTAGTAAGTACGCTTAGCCCAAAATTGTTTAACTTGTAATGTTTTCTCATGTAAGTGAATTAATTCTTTTGAGAAATAAAGTATCTTAAACCACAGTACGCTGAATCAATCGCCTGTCAAAATGTTCCTATTGTAAATCTGAGGACAGTGGTTATGAATCTGCCAAACACAGCTTTAACTTACATAATAAAGCCTGCCAAGTGCGAGTAGGTACTTGACCGAAAAGAACATCTAACCATTTTGTAGCGTCGGTCGCAATGTACGACCGGACTTTGTTTGCGTTTTGTTAGTTAGTTATATAAAACTACCGACATTTTTGTTTTTAAAATTAGTTTCTAGATATTTTTTTAGGTCTTTTCCATTTTATAAAGTACCCTAAGCCCAAAGTGGTTTAACATTATGTTTTCTTATGTAAGTGAATGTATTCTTTTGAGAAATAAAGTATCTTAAACTTAAAAGAGATAATTTAATTTCAGACCTCACAAGTTTTTGTATGTAAATGTTATAGAATCGTAATTATAAGCAAAGTGTCGTATTCTCACCAAAAATATCACATAGTAACTAAATATAGACCTACGCTACTACTAGAGTACTGACTCTAGTACTAACTAACACTCTTATTATTGTTAATGTAACCATTTAGTTACATGACCGCCGCGACTGGTCATAAAAGCTCATTAGTGTGTTAAAACGGTCGCTCGGTGACGTAACGGCACGGGCTTTCCTTGCTGATTCATACCACCTCCTACCACCTACCACCGAGCTTGAGCTCGGGTGTTTTTGCTTTGCATTTTATGTGAAAATAAACTTGTTTTGTTTACATTAAACTGAGAAAAGAGAGATCATTCAATGCTTTTGAAGAACTAACAACTGGAAGAGATTTATTGAAGTTTGGGATCAGTTAAAAGTACTAGGCTCTGTGATTTTGTATATTGTATAGCTTGGTAGAAAACTAACATACATAAAATTGATTGATTAAATTCTATTAATAAAAATAAAATGATCACTGAAAAAATATTTTTGAGCATTACAAATCATGATGTAAAGTACTCATATCATTGAATCATACTCGTATCATTAAATCATACTCGTATCATTGAATCATACTCGTATCATAAGTTTCATATAAGACTTGATATTATCAGTTATCACATACATATATTTTTTTATTGTAATTCACCTACTACGGTACTGACGCAATCATTTAAATTACACCAGTGAGTCATTCGCAACTTGCAAACCCACAGATATTGCCAAGAAAATCCCTGGTCAAAAATACACTCGTTGAAGTATACACACTGTTTTGGACCGGTGCCTTCCACCATACCTTATGACTAAGACTAACCTTCGAGGATTTGGAACAGAAATAGAAATTAATATAGAAAGTTCAATCGATCCACGTAAGTTCGTATTACAAAACCAGAAACAAAAGAACCTCTTTAACGTTCGATGATCTTTGAGAACGCCAAATCCGAAGTCGTTAAGATACTGCAAACTTTTGAAGTACCATTGAGAATTATTAGCCGACTAGCCTGCGTGTCGCGACTTCATCCGCGTAATTTCCATTTGGCTGCGCTATTTTCAAATTGATGAGAACTACCCTGTGTTTTTTCATCAGCAGAGTTCAGAAGCCATGATGCGCTCTGACGCTGTATCAGACTAGGGATGCACACTCTATAGTTACAAAATATATGAATCCGATAGGCTTCTGATGTACCTACTGATGCACAAATACACAACACAACACGACACGTGTTTATAGTGTGAATCTGGCTATATTGTTCTGTGTCCGTCAGTAACTCTCTCCGTCTTCTCTCTCAAACATGTCATTCGGTTACTCATAATAAAGAACGGACAGATAAACCAGCACACAGACGCACTCGGTTTCGCATTTGTTATGTTAGTTAGGATACAAGGTGAGCTTGAATTACTCAGGATTGATTTAATCAAAAAGTTCACGGATTTTATCGAATTTAATAACAGTGATGCAATGCAACGTTGTCTTGTGTGTGTTTATATGTGTGGGGGGTAAAAATAACCTTAAACGTTTTATTTTTTGTATTTTAAATCATCAATTCAAAAGTCCCTTATTAATTTAAACAGAAGAAAGAAAAGAATCGCCACGGCTTTGTTATATTTTTTAATAACTGCGCCCCGCGGTTTCACCCGTGGTTTCCCGGGATAAAAGTAGCCTGTGTGTTATTTCAGGGTATACCCTATCTCCATTTAGACTTTCATTCAAATACATTGAACGGTTACAGCGTAAAGAAGTAACAAACACACTAACTTACTTACACGCAAACTTTCGCATTTATAATATAAATGCGATATTCGTGATATGTTAGAGACGTCCGTAGGTAACTAACAGACAAAGAGTGCTCGCTACATTTTGTCGAAAGGGCACGTTCCTATACAAATACCTCTCTGGAGGAGGTCCCTGTGGAGGACACTTCTATCCCGTTTGTCATTGACATGTTGACAGCTTGTCCGAGAGAATGTACGGTAGCTTTGTCTCTATGTCATATACAATTATGTACTGTCATTTACCATCGAAATGAGACAAATAACAATTTTATTACACCTTTGGGATACTTGTTTATTGGAGCGGTTTTGTTTTTATCTTTAAGTTTTCTCGTTAATTCAAAACTCTCTCGTTAATTAAAAGTTATTTCTTTCTCGTTAATATAAAGTTATTCCTATTGTATTCTCGTTAATCCTCTTCAAAATGTTTCTCTTCTAAGTATTACTGTGTCATATGAGACTTAATATCCGATGTCTAGGAGTGATGAGCGCAATGAAATGGTATGCATTTCTTTGCATGGTATTACAAGTTCTGGGTGGCACTGGTCTTGCAATTGTTACGGGCAAGCGTGGCGCTTACTATAACACGAACGAATCGTCTCATTGCTCAGACAAAAAAAGTAACGGTTACAAAGAAGACAAAGTATCACTTCATCCACGCCCAACTCTCGCTTCATCAAATACAATACATTAACATGAGAAATAACCTCAACCGCACCTTCTACTTCTTTGTTGCATAGTAATAAGGTACATTTTACTTAAAATCTGATGCATTGTAAATCCGCAGTACCAAGACTACCAAGTCGGGTCCTTGTTTCCGTGAAACATTTGCCAGAGCGTTGCGTTATCTGCGCAAGCATTTGTCGTCACCGCGGTTTGGTCGCATCCGGCCGTGTCGAGCCGTGCAGACTGGCGATATAAACAAATCCATTTTACGGCTTATATCAGGCTAGATTAGCAGTAACGAACTTAAGTACCGAATGAATTGTTCCATTTCAAACTCTCCAACTCTTGATACATGATGGTTGTTATCCAATAACTTCATTCCGTGTCATTAAGGACAAGGTATGAAGTTAGTAGTCAGTGGGTATTATTTCGCTTTTTATAATATGTGTATATTTCCATATTACGAGTATTATCAAGGCCTGTGAGTGTAAAGCTTGCAACGACAACGATAAGTCTGATTCATCAGATAAACGAAGGTTGAGATTTTCGTACAACTTTCTCAAGTGTATTTTTAGCTGTTCTTTCTTTATCTGTTCATTGTTGACAAGTTGCTGCGATGTTTATTTATATATAGACGTTCTTTTCTTTTGTTTATTGTTAGTGTATGATTTCTTATATTATTCGAAGTCAAAAAAGAAAAGGATGATGTCCACCTTTCTGTGGAATATTATTTTCTGAATAAACTTTCTTTTACGAAATCACATCTTGACAATCGTTTTTGTTCACAATGAGTTTCGTCAGCGTCGTAAGGTTTGGATTGGATTACCACACCATGTCACAGTATAATAAAACTTTGTACAATAATATGGAAAGCGTCACGGGAATTATTTATGAAAGAATCATTGTTTCCTTTAATTTTCGAAATGGTGACACGTTTTCAGAACCCGTCGTCGACAGGTCTTCGTGAGCGGGGTCACGAAGTATCCTTCAAATATGATTAATTTCCTTCAAAATCAATTTCATGTTGCTGTACTTACGTTGCTGAACCTTTGATAAAGTACGAAAAACATCCTGTACAAAGGGAAAACGTTGTTGACTTCCCTACATTGGAGTCGACAGCTCTTTGTGGCGGGGTCAGGCTGGGAGGCTTCTTTAGAGTTGAGTCTCTCTAAACACTAGTCTGTGAGGCAGCCGATCCTTGACACGGTTCGCATCAGGGCAAGCTGCGGTGAATGGTATTTTCTCTCTGCTGAGAATCTATGAACATTCTTTGGTCTATTTTATCAACTTTCCTTCTTTAAATTCTTCATATATTTAATGGTCAATGTAACTTGATCACAATATTCAAATATATTGATATTAATTTATGCACGAATTGACATGATATTTTTCAAAAAAAATGTTTACCATGATCACTATACCATACCACACAATTTTATATAGCGATTTCTATAAATTAATCACCAGACATTACTAAAATTCCAATGTTAAGATTTTATCTACTAATAAGTTGAATGTTGCAAGAATTTAACGCATCCATCACGCACAGTCAAAATGAATAATGTCTATTACTAAACAATCACTTAAAAGTAGGAAACCTGATTGCAGTTGGAATTTCAGCAGTTATTATCCGTTATCGCAGAATCCAAAACAACGCCGCCGTTTCTTTGAATTCTTTTGGATGTTTCATTATATACTTCCTTTCCTATTTGTAGTTGTTTTTCAAAGGTGTTTTTTAAAGAACACAATTCTAGTCCTGTAGTGAGAAACATACACGGTTAACATCTCTAAGTTAGGTACAGAATGAACTTTAAATAATCTTTCAACAGCTAAGACAAATATAGGAGTACTTGTACTTTTGAGGATGAATGGATGAATGAATAGATGGATGGATAAATGGATGGATAGATGTTTGTTGCTCATCACGCTGTTTGGTCACGGATGGATGGATGTTTGCACGGTTGTTTGTTGCGAAATCTGCTGAACGGAGTTTGATGAAATTTGATACGTAGGTTACTTTTTATCTCGGGAAACCGTGGGGTGCAGGGTGCAGCTGGTTAACAGTAATTGTAAATTCCCAGACCTGATGTCGAGGTGGACCGTTCGGGTCTGGTTGTGCATCCAAGCAATTATCGTGCTTACTCTATTTATTAACCATGTAGACTTTGTGGGCGACTCGATACTGCGTTCACAGGATAAAGCCCACATAGCTACGCATGATACGTTCTTATAGTACTTTGTCGCTATAAGTAAAAGTTGCTTATTTAAAAAAGAAAACGTCGGAAAATCTTCGTAAACGCTCTGCATCAGGCTGAAACATAGCAGTTTTGATTTTCAAATATAATCTTTATTATCATAATGTGAAAAGAACTAATTTAGCAAGAGATTTGAGATGCATCTGTTCTTCACGTATGAAAATGTGTTGCATGCAAATGTATGACGATAGGGATCTTGAATCTATTGTAACATATCTATGTTGTGTGTACTATTTATAATGTAGATAACTAGAACGCATTGCCATTGCTATATACCTAGTTAGCATGTAGTTGTTTGATCTAGATAAGTTTGACTTTGCATAGAAATCGCTTTGTAAATAAATTGTTTCTCGCAGATGTGAAGCCTGCTACAAAGATATCCAAGCGCTTTTTTATATTTGATTGGGACCTTTCTAAATTCGTTGACAATTATGTGCAGAAATGCCAACATCATATTTATAGGGAACTAGATTTTCCCCGCGGTTTCAGTCGCTCTTTTTCGGGATGACAAGTAGCCAATGTCCTTTTCCAGGATCTCGGGTAAAACCAAGTTTCATCAAAATCCATTTAGTAGTTTTTACGTTATTGGGTAACAAACATCCATCCACCCTCACAAACTTTCGCGTTTATTATATTTCTAGGACGGTTCTCACAAAAGCAGGTTTTGTTAAAAAAATGTGTTTTGTATTTAGTAATAAGTGTGCATGTAGTGTTGTTTTTGATTTTGTTTTTAGATTTGAAATAATTTTACTGTGTTTTAGTATTTCTTCATCATCGTAATACCTTGAATGTGCACGTAGTGTTTGTGTCATTAGATTTTTGTTATTATTTTGAAAAATCCATCTAGATGCCTGTCTTCTCTTGGGATCATTTGTATCAGAAGTAATAATATCTTCGATGTGCATCTGGTCATCGTTTACCCATTACGTTCCCACTCCTGGGACATGGGTTTTCTGACAGAGAGAGGGTCATTGTCATAACTCCCATCGCATGTAGACTTTCTTAGTTTGTGTTTGTGTAAAAATAGCTTCGTAGAGCTATTAGTGCTTGTTTGTTTCTTCACGTATGCGTCAATACTAGCTGGTCGTCGGCGATTCCATGCTGCGTTCAGATTCCAAGACGCTAGAACAAAAATGAAAGTCATGGTCTTGCATCAGTGGATTCGCTGTGCACTCAAGATTTTCAGGACACTTATGTATGTATTCAACTCGCGCGTGTTTCTCTTTGTACTTGAAAAAGTGAAACACAGATTTGCATGTGCTGCACACGCATGTTTGATTGGAATAATTCGCTATGTAACCTTATGAGTTATGTTTATTATCAAAACTGTTGTGCGTTCAGTCTTAAAGAAATAAAGGCGTCATAACTCGAAAGCAAGTTCCTCGGTGAAATATAATAGAGCAAAATTAAAGGTTTTAAGTGAGAAGTCTTCAAGAAAATTATCGTGTCGGTGTGCATTGACAGGTGTTTCGCTTGCGTGCTCTTCAAGTTTATTTATAATGCAAGTGGATCGACCGCTGTCGTTTTCTACCTGAACGATCGGCGTTGACTTCCCTAGACTGTATTCTTGGAAAATTGTCTACTACTCTCTATTTTAAGAAACCTTTGGAGCTCCTTATCTCCAGCTATCTACATTTGTTTGAGTACATTTAAGTACAGCTTGGATATTGTCTTATGAAATATTTGACCTGTTCGGTAGCTTTCAGAATTCATGTTCAAACTTCGAAACTTTCTCACGCTTTACCTTACCTCCCGGTAAAATAAAAACAGGAATCTTCACGCCAGGTCGGAACGTGGGAGTGAAATCCTGTCCGAAACCGGTGTTTTTCTTGCAGCAATATTTTTAAGGTTTGAGGAGAATAAAAATCTTCATCATCATCATCATCAGCCCATCACGTTCCCACTGCTGGGACACGGGCCTTCTCTCATAGAGAGAGAATAGGCCATAATCCACCACGCTGGCCCAGTGCGGGTTGGTGAATGTCACATGTCCTTGACTTTTTGTGAAAAATTCTTGGACATGCCGGTTTCCTCACGATGTTTTCCTTCACCGTTTTTAGAGCGAGTGTTAAATCCGCACATAGCTTAAGAAAGTCAGTGGTGCGGGGTCAGCGGGATTCGAACTCGGGTGCGTCGGATCGAAAGTCGCACGAGCTCCCACTGAGCCACACTCGCTCCATCATCAATAAAAATCTTGGGACGGATTTATTAGTTGCAAATTTAAGACGTCTTTGTAATGAGAGAATGGATGCTGTTCGATGCATTATTTCTGCACAGGTTCCAAAGTAGCGAGATCTTATACCAAACCGATGTGCTTCTACC
The DNA here is from genome assembly GCA_951640565.1 of Petrophora chlorosata. Lineage (NCBI taxonomy): Eukaryota > Metazoa > Arthropoda > Insecta > Lepidoptera > Geometridae > Petrophora > Petrophora chlorosata. The sequence continues at coordinate 6,264,673 of OX621203.1, read as the reverse complement.
ATTGCTTTTGAACTGTACTGTGGGAAAATGGTCCTCATAGTTTAAGAAATTCTAGAGACCAGAATGTTTGTATGTTGGTTATTTTACCCAAAAGAAGAGGAATCTTAGTTAAGAGACCTTTGTGTGTTGAGATTTTTTTTTAATACTCAAAAGAAGTTTTGCTAAAGACGCCACTGTCTTTATTGCCGAAAACTATTGTGCGACTTCAGTCAAAATGAGTCTTTGTTCACTGTATTTGGACATACTATTGACGCAGTCTACTGTGACGAATTACTTTATTTATCATCTCTGTCTGAGACAAAAGCTGGCACGCGCGGTGTCTGGCTCGTTTAGGCCTAGACTGTATTATCATGACTACCTAGACGTGACCTCACTAAAGCCAGAATTACTCGTGTGTATAATAAACTAACTCGACTTGTTTATATCTCCAAGTGGTTAGATATTTGTTAATTTGAAGGCATCAGTTAATTGGACTTTGTTTATTTGTAAATGAGCCTAGTCCATACGAGTTTCAAGGTAGGCGTCAGAGAACTTGTGAGACTTCTAGACGCTAGGAGTCGAAAGATAAGTTATAAGAAGTATGTTCCGTCATCTTTCGGCTGTTCTCATCTAAATGTAGCGGTCGATTCGTTTAACATTCAATTCTTATTCAGCAATTGTCTGTCATTTATAAGTGACGTGAGAGCGAGCGATCCGACGCACCTGAGTTCGAATCTCACTGACCCCGCACCTTTGAGTTATGTGCGGATTTAACACGCGCTCTAAAAACGGTGAAGGAAAACATCGTGATGAAACCGGCATGTCTAAGAATTTATCACGAAAATTCAAGGACGTGTGACAGCCACCAACTCGCTTTAAGTCAGCGTAGCGGATTATGGCCCATACTCTCTACGAGATAAGGCCCGAGTGTAATGGTGATGAATGATGATGATGATGAAGTGATGTGATGATGAAAGTATACATAGATACTTTCATCTTACTTAATAGTTACAGCTAGTTCTGTCGGTCTAATGCAAACGACATCGACCTTGTTATATGGCCATTATAGTAGCATATAATTATCATAGGTGGTACGAACCGTGACTGCTTTTAAAATAAACATACTCGTTCCCAGCCTTGCCTCCACCACACTCGTCTACAATTTGTTTTCTATCTTGTCTTCATCACATTTGAGACTGAAACGCTAATAAATCATACATAACCCCATGAGTTGAACCTTTGCATGATCGTTATTTTACATTCGTACTTATAGTTCGTACGTTCGTATACTATTTTTATTCGTGTCCTACATTACCGACGATCTATTGAAATAATTCAACGCACATTTGCATAGGTCGGCCGTTAACTTGTGCTAAAAACGGCGATGGGTTTCATCAGGCGTATTAACTGCGTATTTACTGATAGAAACGTGCTGTTGCATTTCTAGAATAACAGTTGCCAAATTAGACTAACGCCACTTGGTAATTATCATTTTCCTGCTTCGAAAATGTTGCAGGGCTGGTTATGTCAGGATCTTCTTATATATTTTTTTATGATATTTCGTCTACTGATTGCCTATCCTACATCCTCTCAGTCTGAGTATATTTCCTTCTGCCTTGTGCAATAAGTTGTGTTCTTTATTGATAAATATAATAGAGATGCTTGTTTTTATTTCTCCTTTTCCGCGTATCTTCGTATTATCGCAAAAAGGAGTATCGTAATGTAAAATCAGGTATTAATTACATCTACATATAAATCGGCTCTGTCATTTTGCCTGTCAATATAACCAAAGCACTTGTATTTAAAATATAAATTAAAAACCGTCACTTTATGATAATCCATCGTTTTAGATTAACTTAGCCCACATTCCATCAGACGGGCTGTCTACATCCTGGCCCCTAACTAGGGTCTCTTGTATTAAGGGAACCAGGAACTGCAATTTCTGTGATACATTACATACGTGCTGCCTAATCACCATCCCACAAAGGCTTCCACTTCTACATGTTTAAACATAATTTTTAGAAAAAAACAAAAACCGAATTCAATGTATCTTCGAAGTCCAAGGTCACATATCGATGAAATTTATATAGGACCACTTCGTAGCTATACTGAACCCGACGCAAAAAGAATTTTTCAAATCGGTTCATAAATGACGGAGTTCTGAGGTACCAAACATAAAAAATAAGAACCTCCTCCTTTTTTGAAGTCGGTTAAAAATAAGGCCACATCAGCATCATCATCAGCCTATCGCCGTCCACTGCTGATCATAGGCCTCTCCAATTGCACGTCATTGAGCACGATCCCCGGCTACTCTCATCCAGCTGCTGCCAGCCACCTTGCGAAGTTCGTCGCTCCACCTAATAAGGCCACAATCAATATAAGTCATCCCACAATAACAAAATGTTTAATAATATTCGTAAATGAAGCGTCGCGTTCCACGCGTCGCATTCACGTTGTGATAGTGCTGACGTAACTGGTGATAACAATAACGTAAATACGTGTTTGCTTATAGTTGGCTTGTTGACTTTGAATTTCATGTGGATTTTGTTGAATAATTTGTTGAAACTGTTTGGATTAGATTTGCGTCTGTTCTCTGTTGAACGCGTAGAAAATGTGGAAATTATAGTTTTGTGTTCTACAGCTGAGTAAAGTTCTCCCTCATTTCCTTCCACGCGTTGCTATCCTGAGCTAGATCTCAGCAATCAGTTTGATAGGCGTTGTCGTCACGCCACCTTTTTTTTGGGGTCGGGCACAGCGTCGTCAACTGTCTCCGTTAACGATTTTCACTCGTCTTGCTGGAAACACAAAGACTACTTCAATTTAGCTGTATTCAAATCAACATCGGCTAAGCGAGTTTCCAAACTCAACAAGCGATTTCTAAGTAGGTGCTTTTTTATTTTACCTCGAGTATTATTTTTGTTGTCTAAGACGAGAGTCGTTATGCCATGTCGGAGGCCTTTGGGCGTTCTATAAACTCAGACACCAGAAGAAGAAATACTTTTTCCATTTTGCTCTTGCATTTCGTATTCTTCGTAATTATACGTAAATGAAATGGCATCTATGATAATACATATGTATAAAGAGTCGCAGTTACAAAAAGACGAAGAAAAATATGTTTTTCTTATTCCACTGTTAATCTAAATATGGACGTTTGGTTAGTAAAGAAAGTCAAGACAAACAACTATACTTGGAGAAGTAAATGACTATCACACAATAACATGTACTAACATTGTATTTAATCCTTTGCTGCATTGTAATTGCATCCGTATACAATTGATTACAATTCTAAAGTGACGCGATTGCAGCTATTGCGCATTTTCTAACTATAAACATTTTATTATATAACCTAGTGACGAAGTGACAGTTATATTTGAAATACAGAAATATTTATGAATCCAATGATCGACATCTATATGTTTAAACACGTCTGAAAATATATTATGGTGTATTTCATAAGCGCTAGCGTGTAATAACAATGTTTCTTTAAGCTATGAATAAATCAGCCGCATGCTTAGAACTACGTATGTAAAGCTATAGCTTGAATGCTAGCTTTGCCGAGTTGTACCTAATGGCTCAAATCAAGTCTTAAAATAGTCCTGACTTCAAATAATAAATAGGTTGCTTTGTTTGTTCGATGTAACGTCACACGATCATTATTCTATCGTTAGCCACTAACAGCCGTTTCGTCATAAATAGTCTACCCTTGTTTCCATCGGCCGCGATCGCCTGTGGTCGTTGATTGTCTCTTCCTCCCACCCAATTAACCACTTCTCCTTTTACTGATCGGACAATTTGACCCAGTTGATATTGGTAGTATTTTGGGTACTGCAGGAGGTATAGACAGAAGTCGTTAGTGTCGTTACTGATTCTTCATAGAGTACTATACTGTGTATCTACAAAACAATCAGATATATACAGGTATAAAAAAAAACTAAGTGGCGAAACGAGCAGGTCTTTCATGGTGGTTGTATGTCAGGACGTTTAGGTCGTAACTGCTGAACGGATTTCTTCCAGGAAAAATGAACAGTTTCTTAGGGCAGAACTATAAACCCGATTCTACGCGGGAATCGGCTAGTCTTAAATGAAAGGATGTAACTGTCATTAGCAGTGGATTCTGTGTACTCACTTGGTATCGTTAGTTGGAGAACCTTTATTTATACATTCCGTCATATAGTACGGTGTCACGCGGAATTAATTAAGCTTAGCTAGCATTCGCTGTTAGCAACATCCGCCATTAAATCCCAGCGAATTCAAGTATTGATGAGAAAGTATCCCACCACACCAGTTGTAAGTACTATAATATCTTTGATACCGAGCTACTACTAGGTGGTGGGACTCTCGTATGCGAGAGGCTGTCTGGGTTGATTGATACCACCGCTTTGCTAGTTATTCTGCCGCTTAGCAATAGTGCGCAAGCTCTGTTTTGGGGTTTGAAGAGCATTGTAGCCAGCGAAATTACTGGGCATTTATGAGACTTCATATGCGATGTCTCGGGGTGATGAGCGCAATGCAGTGCCTACGTAGTTTGCAAGGTAATAAATATTTTAAGTGGCACTACGTTATGGGCAAGCGTAGTAGTTACCATCAGGCGAACGCCTTAGTCGTTTCATTGCTCTGTTGCATAAAAAGGCAAGATTTTTCTCGAATCGATTTGTTTCTTATTTTGATAATGGCTATGTTTTACAAACATTATATCTTCATTAATAAATGACCTATTATCTAGTAAATATTCGTAATTCCATTACCCAGTCATACAATCTTTTCTAGGACACAATAGATATTTAATAGGTTGCGTGCCATTAAGCACTACGGCTATTCAACTATAATTAACTAATGAAAACAGAAATATTGGCCGTTTAACCTGACTATATCATATTTTGCGTTCAAAATAATGATTCTATATTAAGGTATAATTACTCTTCATAAGTAGTATACAGGAAAAAGGTAAAAGCAAGACTCGCAATATAGGAGCATAATATACAAGTAGTAGGTATGTATTTGTAGTATTACTTGATTGAGACATTAATTATGCTAGAGTAGATAAATTAATGAAGCGTTAGGTTTTCCTTTATACGCCGCAGTTATGTCGATAATTTCATTAATTAATAGTTATGATTTTACAATATATACCTACATTTAATTTTGAATTAACATGTTTAACATTTAAGTACCTAGAAACTAGTGAACTATTGTGAGACGACGAATAAATAAGTTGTTATTTTTAACTGACTTAAAAGAAGAGGAGGTTCTCAATTCGACTGAAATTCTTTTTGTATGTTTGTTACGCGATTACTCGGCCAATTATGATTTGATTTTGATGACTCTTTTGTTTGGTAGGTCATACTCCAGAGGTGGTCCCATCTAAATTTTATCGAAATTGATTCAGCTTAAATATGATATGATATATAAAAGCTTAAATATGATATGATATATAGATAAATATGATATATAAATATGAAAAATCAACAATAATCAAAAAATATATAGTTTATGTTTGTACCTACTGACTTGGAGTCGGTTTTGTTTTTTTCTAATAAAAAAATATTAATTTTTATTATTATTCGTGATTCATTCGCAAAGAGAATACGTTCTATGCTGTACTGATTCTATAGGCCCTATTATAAAATGATGCCTTACGCCACTTGATCATTTCTAGGCTGACCAGGCTACGTCGTCACATGGTCTCATAAAAATATTTTACAGCATTTAATCTTGTTTTCCTTGATATGATAAACCAGTCTTAAAGATAACATGATTATGTATCAACTATCATAAAAATGCAAGCAAGATCATCTCTGTACGAACGAAGTTGTTTTATTTTTTTCCTCTATCAGATTTATGATGTCCCAGGTGCTGTTTGCATCGTATTTCCAAGGTGGTGAACTCATATCTACAGTTTATCTTACATTTATATTTTCTTTTGTAAGTCATCTTTAAGAGTTATGCGCCCACTGTCGAGGCAGGTCGCAACAGATGTAAGATCAGATGTATTGCAGATAGTTTGCTATTCTATAGCAGCAGGCAGTGGCCATCTAGCGCCGGATGGAACTGGTTCAAACCGGACAGCTGCCATTAATGCAAGGCTGGACGGCCGCACTAGATTTGTATGATATAGCACTATTAGTAACAAAGTGTATTATACACTTGTAGAGTAAGGCTGGGGAATGTAATCACAAATCAAATAGTTTCAAATAACCCCTTCGTCATAGGTTTCTATATTCAGTAATGTTCGTTATGGTGACTTAAGTCTTAAACTGAAGCGATTATAGTAACTTACGATTATAGTGACTTGATTAAGCTTGGGATCCAGGCTGCAGTTACTGTCGTTGCAATTCGATCACGAGATACCGACCATCATTTTTTAACACCACAACTGCTTTCAGCCGAAGTATATGTTATATCTTTTCATATGTGTATTTACTCGCTATTGAATAAATTCTAGATATTAGTTATAATGTGACGATTTTTTTGTTTTCAGAAAAGGTGTTGGTCAGGCGTCGGGCCGGTCTGCTGCGCCGCGCCCGCCGTGCCGAGTCGCGCGTGCGATGCGGAGCGGTCACCGCCGCCCGCGCCGCCTCCCGTTCCACCTGTGCTTTGCACCCGACCCTGCTGTCGCGACGCCACGTTAGTATTTTACTTTATTCCATGTATAGTTTTATTCAGTTCATACTTATCTCTGTGCTTATACATATTGTATATTATACAGTCCTGTATAGTACGGTTTTTGGTCCTGAAACTGGATGACAGCTTGAACCATCCTAGCGGAAGGATTAGCCAGTGAGTGTGGTGAAAGCTCTTACTCCAACGCAAGCCGTTTATTTTAATGTTACAAAGTGCGCTGGGTGCTTTAAGCATAAAGATTGTCAAAGGGCATTGCTCAGGGAGGCTGGATCTTTACCCATTCGGCTTATTATCGTAACCTGACGGTACAGAGCCGAAGAAGGTTGGATCTATAGCCTATCGGTTAATATCCTTACCTGAGCGAACAGAGCCGAAGAAGGTTGAATCTTTACCCTATTGGCTAATATCTTAACCTGAGCGAACAGACCCGAAGAAGTTTGAATCTTTACCCTATTGGCTAATATCTTAACCTGAGCGAACAGAGCCGAAGAAGGTTGGATCTTTACCCTATTGGCTAATATCTTAACCTGAGCGTACTGAGCCGAAGTTCCCCCTGGGTGACATATTATGGTGTGTATACTAACTTGAAATATCTTCCATCTCTACCGCTGCCTAATGCGTCCTACGTTCAAAAACAAAGAACTTTGGAATTTAAGAGATGGTGTAGTAAATGTTCAGTCAGAATAAAAACACAAGCCAAATAAAAAAGTATCCTCAGAGGTAGACGCTCAATGGATTCGAATTACGGCTTTGTGAACTGAGAACATCAAAGGATACTCGATTAGGTTTTCATCATCTCCCTCAATGAAGCGTAAGATCTTAGCAATTTGCCTTTGCCTATTTCAGGGGTCATTTATCATAGGAGTCCTTGTTAATTTCCATTTTATCTATCCAAGTATAGTGTGAAAAATGTGTAACCTAATCGTAACTTGTAACTCTTATAAATCCTTACCCCTTCACGCCTTAACTGTTCAAAAGCGATTTAAATGATATAAATACTTAGTTATTGTGTTATATTTTTGTATATATGTTAGTCTGTAAGGTATATATTCTATGGGCCTCTCTGAATTTTACTTTATTGTACCTTAATACTGCCTGAAATAAATAAATAAATAGCGCAGACGTAAATCAGATTCTGGATTAGCACAAATGTTACTTAATCTTAATTCCAAAAACGGATAAACTAACTATACCTTTTAGATTCTAAGCTTAGGCTAGTTCTGTCTGTTAGATCCATTATTTGCTATTTCCTGAGCGGCTTGGAGAATGAAAGCCTAGTGAAAGAAAAGGGTGGTGGAAGATACGGCTAAAATGCAACATAAAAAATTGGTAATTAAGAAACGGTACTTTATGATTATTACCAGGAAACAAATGTAGCCCGTGTCTATATATCTCGTTTCGCAATACCTACACTTTTGGGTTTTTAGCAGTGTTCTTTGCATATTTGGTGCTCGTATAATTTGACTTGTCTGTTTCTGTGAATTTTAAGAAGCTAATTTGCGTTTTATAATTCTAGATTTAACTACTAGTGTTTCGCTCCGAATTGAGACCTCGCGCTTTCCAAACAACCATTTAAAGGTATCGTCAAACAAACAAATACATACAAGTACAAACATTTCAATGTCGAGACGCCATAGTTTTCACTAAGACCTCCGCTTCGCTTAGTCAATTTTTCTATTTATTTTTTTAGTCACTTCATGGCAAAGGCCTCCTTATCCTTCTTCCGCTCCTGACAGTTTAATGTTTTTTGCGGCCAATCCTTTAAGTAAGAGTCTAGCTCATTTCGCCATCTCCGTCTGGGCCTGCTAAACAGCTGTAATTAGACTATTAGAGAAATTACTTTATCATCACCTTCCACAGCCTTCCACATCCCACTGGCCTCTCTCATACTTTGCCATTTGCCTCGGCTCTTTGCCATTCAAGTCTAGGTTCAGCCCGCGATTTTTGTTATATCGTCGACCCATTTTGCTTCCGGACGTTCAACAATACGCTTGCCTTGCCTTGGCAAGAGATTTTGGAAATCAATAATTAAACGTAACTTCACTGGTGGTAGGTTTCTCGTATGCGAGAGGCCGTCTGGGTGGGTACCACCGCTTTGCCAGTTATTCTGCCGCCAAGCAGTTGTGCGCAAGCATTACTGTGTTCCGGTTTGAAGGGCATTGTAGCCAGCGAAATTACTGGGCATTATGAGACTTAACAGCTAATTGTCTCAGGGTGACGAGCGCAGTGCAGCGCCACGCAGGATTTTGCAAAACAAAGTTCTGGGTGGTGCTGTTATTGTTATGGGCTGGCGTATTGTTTTTATTATATATTTACAATCAGGCAAACCACCAGCTCGTCTCGTCATTCAGTTACATACAAAAATAGACTTAAAATCTAACACTATTTCCAATTTTAAACAAGTTTTTAATAATAATTAATAGCGTTTCATAAAAAAAAATCCTTTCATGTACCTCGTTACGCCAGCCCATGTCTAACATATTTGCGTTTATAATAATGGAATTTTGCACAGTCATAGGAATAATAAAATTAATAGTAGGTATTATATTGTAAAAAGGAACCTTCGCCCAGCTGTAGGACGATTTACATTTTGTAACAATAATATTATGCGGCGGGAATCGAGGGCGAGGTTCGCAAGAACGGTAGTCGCCAGCTACGTGACCTTTTGACAGGTAAATGACTAGCGCCTTGCATTATTTTTTTATTGAACTGAGTATTGAGACGAGCAAGTCTTTTATCTGATGGTAAGCACCACGCCTGTCCTTGCCAACAATTGCAGTGCCACCCAGAACTTTAAATACCGTAAAAAGCACTGCGTAGCACTGCCTTGCGCTCATCACCCCGAGACATCAGATATTAAGTCTCATATGCCCAGTAATTTCGTTGGCTTACAATGCCTTCCAAAGTCAAACAAAGTAATGCATGCACACTGCTGCTTGGCGGCAAAGCGGCAATAAAATATAACATCTCGTAGCCAGAGACCACGTATTGGTATCACAGTATAATCTTAATGTATAGGTTTGACGGTACGGTGGTCGCACCAGACCAGACCCCGGGTTTTGAATGATAAATCCATAACAATTTCTATCATCTATCAGTATTGCAGCGCTTATACGCAAAACGAGCTAGCATACAAGCTCGGAGGTATGGTGGTCGCTCCAAAATGCGGGGGTCTGACAGGTATACCTATTACATTTCCTAATGAGATGTCATGTCATGATCTTAAAACGCGATAAGCTAATTCGCCCAAGAGTCGTGACGATTGTGAAAGCTAACGAGGTAGGACATGGCTAACGTAGGTAGTGCACCGGTAAAGTCTAATATGGTATGTTGCTATTAATAATAATAAATAAATACGCCCTAAGACCACATATACCTCCTTGTCCCTAACTAGGATTCCCTGTATCTAGGGAACCAGGAACTATGAGGTCCCTCAACACCCAGACAAGAAACGAATGCTTGCGCTTTTTTTTCTGTGCACAAACATTTGTCCCGACGCGGAAATCGAACCCGCAACTTAATGGTGTATGAGATTTGAACCAACCTGTTCAACCACTACACCACCGAGGCTGTCAAAGGTTTGATCTTGATATCAAATATTATGTACTCATGTTAGTCTTTAGAAAGTGACAATTTGTTTTTGAATTCAAAAAATAATAAGGTTTGCAAAAATGATATCATGACCGTCACAATCCCGTAATAATATACAGTAAGTAAATTCATATATTGTTTATCACCGTAATAATTATATGAATGTGATGTACAACCAACTAGAAAAATCTCAACGTATTCTCACACAGTGCACTCAACAAATTCCAATGCGCTCTACAATAGCTACAAACTAATAACAAGCAAACAATCGGAGAGTTTTATCGCAAACAAACGGGTGCTCCTGCGCAGGTTGCCATTACTCTTATTATTAATACTGAGAAGTCGGGGTGCGGTCCCCTTACCCCTGGCTACCTGGCGATGGCATCCCCTTCTCACCCTCGGGTAACACGGGTAAACTCGGGTTAGTTTAGTAGCGTCACTGCACCCCTGTAACCGTACGATGCGCGCACGCATTTTGAGCGTCACTTTTGACTGTGATTTTAGTAAAATCGTTGCATCTGTGTTAAATATTACTAAATGTACTGATTTTTGAAAGTGTTGAAATGTATCTGTCTGTTTCCGCAGTGTTTGTGATTTTGGATAATCTCTGATATGGGAAAAGTGTTCAGTGTATTTTAGTGAATATTGGTATAATGTAACAATGGATCTGTCCGTGCCTAGGCTTAAGTTTGAGTTGGAAGATGATTACGAGGAGTTCAATTTGGAAGAGCTGTAAGTAAAGCACTTAGTTTCTAAGTTTTTGGCATAGCAAAGAAATCTTATAAATGAAAAGTTGGAGAGTGTCTTCCATTTGTTTCACTTCTATTCTCAAGAAATAGGAAACAAGGGAAAATAAAACACATTACAAAAACCTCTTTATTAAAAGAATGCATCTTCTAATATTAATGAGAGAGTTTAGTAAAATTTATTCAGTGATTCATGACTCTACCATTTAAAAAAAATTAAAGTAACTAGAATACAATTTATATCCATAACATAACAAGTCATTACAAATACAATAGAGTTAAGCAAAAGTTGAGTTAAAATACAATAAACGTAACGGTAAACAGGGTACCATTTCGGCGATAGCAAATTGCTTTTGTCCCGACGAAGCACCTAGGAATCCGCAAGCAAAAAAGAAGGGAAAAGAGAATTTCTACCGCCGATATGCGACCCCCTTCGCACCCATATCTACTTAGAGAGACTACCGTTCAATTTGTGCCAAGTATCTTGGTAGCAACTACCGTATAATCTATGCCAATATAAGCGTAGTAACTGGGTTTTATTCTGTGCCCATAATATCCCTTTCTATTTTTAGATAAATGGGTTTTTTTGCGTAGCTTCACGGACGGAATAGAAAGGAAGTATGAAAGTACTACACTTGCTCCACTTTCTCGACTAGTCACCCCGGTCCCAGATAGCGATATCTTTGCAAGTTGCAATTACACCCATGCACTATTAATTACTTGATAATAAATAATAGTTCAACGGCGCTCAGTTAATGCATGTAGCTTTTCAATATGCAAAATATTGCCTTATCTAAAATATTTCTCATTTAAAGGTTGCCTGAAAGATATAACAATTGGAAATAAGATTGGCCTTTGTATAATTACCTTTTAATTGTTATTTTCGTACGATAAAGGACCTCTGTAAGTAATTGTTAAGATGATCTTTGAGTATAATTCGTTTTGAAATAAACAGTTTAATTTATCTAAACGTCAGAGTTTTGACCATCCTGCCACTTGACAAATTAAACCACAAGGGATTGCAACCAAAAGGGCCCTTCCTTATCTAGTATGCAAACTACTGAATCAACAATGATACAGCAGCGGCTCAAAGGCCCTAACTGATAAGGGTGCGAACAAATTGCCAACATCTGCAACCCCGGGTAACCCTTGGCATTCAGGGGATATAGCTTATCTAACATTTGATGTGTCACAAAATGTATTGCGTTGGCGAACTTTGATATAACCCAATGTCACAGAATAATTAATAGGAGGTACAAGTACCAATGAATTCTCGTATCTTTTTTATGATACGTCGTACGTAGGTACGTCTGCATGATTGTCGATATTACTGGTTCAAGAAATGAGCCGTTCTTATCATTTGATAGACTGAACTTCGCTCGCATATAACAAAGCTATACTGTATAGCTAAATTAAAGTTATGTTATCATCATTGGTCCATTGAGTTCTTACTCCACACACCGACACAAGCCTTGTCTCAGACGTGAGTGGATGGAGGATCAAGAAATAAAATCAATAAAACGGGTGTTAGATTAGATATTAAGATGGCTCTATAATAATGGCAAATAATGGATGCATATCGCATATAGTACAGGATGCTATCATTGTGTTACAGTAAAATCTCTTAGTTTTATGCGTTCATACGCTAAGCAATACTACAGTTGGCTACGGTCTTTTATCAAAACACGAGTAACGTGCTCTTATGGTTGGAGACGGTCTGTCTGCCTCTATGCATTCACTCGCCCACACGAAATAAGCTTTAGACAGGAACGAGCGGGACGATCCGCGGGAGCGGTACAAAATGCGATGCAATGGTAAGCATTTTGTTGACGCGCGCCACCGTGATTACGCGGCTTTTAGTTTGACGATGACTGTTCAACTCGAAGTCTTTGTTGATTTCTCGCTTTGTTTTGTGAATCCTGCCCTATCAATTTCATTTTAATTATTTTTTGTATATTTAGAATCTTCTCACTTTGTTCTCTTTGTCACCAGTGTCGGAGATAGCAGCGATCAGCGCCGGAGCCAAGTACACAAGACGGCACCTCAGGCCGCAACGACGACGGCGCACAGCAAGCAGCTGGCGGCGGGCGGTGCCAACCACCCGCCCCAGCCGCAAGGTAACCACAAACGTAATGTCAACCAATTGTTGTTACCTCCTTATGAACACTTCACACTCTCACACACACAAACACATGGAATGCACTTGATTGGCGAACAGTGGACGTTTAAGATTTATAGGCTATGCTTTTGAAGGCCTTGGCAAAAATAATTAGCTGATGTGTTATTTCTCTATCTCTTATAAAGGCGGCCTATAATTCATGCCGCTAATGCTTTATCAGCTGCCGTTTTATTTGCTTTTAGTACATCGGGTATACTTTCTGGTTTTTTGTTTTTTGAGTTTCATCTGAACGTTTCCCTGATTCTGTTCGCCATCATCATTCAGAAACACTACACAGCAACTAATATTACTTACAACAAAATTAAGGCTATGCACTTATCTTTAGGACAAAACACGAATCTAAAAAAATAGGTGCATATACCTAAACATTGGATACGCGCGCTTGTTTAGAAGATAATCTAGAAACAGGCAGCCGTCATAGCGTAAGTCCCTTAGTATTCTGTGGCGTAAGCCTGTTTCTTTTAGTAAACACACGATATGCTGTGTAAAATTTCAACCAATCTGACAGGCAGGAGGTAACAATTCATATCTGAGGGACTCTGAGACCCCAACCTGTAGTTTGTTTGAACTTTCATGCACTATCCTTCTTCTGTTGCACTTGATTTTTAGATCTTCGAATCTACACAAACGGTTTCTGAATAAGTTATAAAAAACGTTTCCAATATGTCAAATATCTTGAGACAGTGGCTCTTTCAAAATCAGGTGTAAGAGCGTATTTCAAACTAAGATAGAGATTATCTTTGAACAAAAAATATAACAGAACAGCAACTAATCAGTAGTAAAATTGAAGAAACTGCTGATGACAAGCTTTTTTAATTCGAAGTAATACTACAACGATTTTTCAGTTGTTTAAACGATTTAAATCTTTCCGCACAAACAGCGTAAATTGATTAAAATTACTTAACATAACTATTGCAACTGTCTGGAATTTTGTAAAGTGATTATGTAAAGAGCTACATTTATTTAAAATGTTTTTCAATAATGTACTACCAATTTCTTGGCCATATCGGCCAAGAAATAGTAGTAAACGTTGATGGCTAACGCGATTAAATCCTTTATTTCAGTGTAGGTTCACTTTATCCCCTGAATAGAAACAAATATTAAAAAAAGCAGACCAAACTGTACCATGAATAGATTGTTTAGCTGTACATTGTGTAGACTATTTAATCCGTAATGGGATAAGATGATTTTTCACGCATTAGTGCATGTTTAGTTAAAATCTAATTTCAAATATGTTCATAGAAGATAAATGCAATTGCTTGGTCAGGATTTGAACCTGCGACTTCGGAATACCGCTCCGACGCCTGACCAATTTGGCCACGGAGCCATGTACTCGAGCAACCAAATCTTTTCTATCCTTTTTATCTAGTTTTATGTTCTCAAGGCGCAGTTTAGTAAGATTTTTCACTCTAATTATATTTCTCTCTATAATATATCTAACTTAGCACATGTTCTGTCCCCATAAACCGCGACCGTGACGCTGATGATGACGACTCGGTGATGATTAACAGGCTCCGGCTGCGGCGCTGATGGCGACTACCAGCTGGTCCAGCATGAGGTGCTCTACTCCTCGTCCAACAGGTAAGGAATGACTTGCCTTCAGATTTGTTTTGTATAGAAATGGAGGCTCCATTTGGAGAAGAGAACTGCAAAAGATGAAGAACACTATTAAAGTGTCCTTTTTTGCTCAGACGGGGAAATTCCTCATGAACACCTGGGAATGGACTCGGTGGGCTGTTTACAAAATGATCTTCGTATATCACATATAGAAAATAATGGAAGATCTGCGTAACTTAACAAACTTTAGGTATGCAATACATTTTGCCGGCGCTAAGGTTTAAACTCGGGATCTTTTCATTCAGTACAGAAAACGCTCTAAACCAAGCAACCTACCACGGCAGGTACCTTGGTGGTCGAATTACATCCAAGCATACAATGGGATCAGCAACTGGAATGCATTTAAACTAATTTGCAACCTGATGGTTTCAGGTACGAGGTGTTGGAGTTCCTCGGGCGGGGCACCTTCGGTCAGGTGGTCAAGTGCTGGAAGAAGGGCACCAACGAGATAGTCGCCATCAAGATCCTCAAGAACCACCCCAGCTATGCACGCCAGGGCCAGATTGAGGTACGAACAGACAAAACCGCTGTCTTAGTATAAAATGCGCTCGAGAAGTATATACATTTTGGGAACTTGAGTAAAAATTAAAACTGTATAGATAGTAACGAATTTAGCTAAAGGCAAAAGTGTTTAGTGCCATTTCGACTCGTTTCGTTTGGGTGTTCGGCTCCGATTCTTGGTTCTATTGCACAACACTATTTTACGTGTCAGAAATGTCAACTCGAAAACTGAAAATGCTTGAGTTTGTGCCAAAAACCACATTAGAAGTCCTTCCTCGCTTTTCTCGTCCAATTCTACGTCGCCACTTCGATACTCCCGACCGCGAGCTTTGCTTTTCTCGTCAAAATAAATAAAGGAAAAGTTTTGCCAAAGTGCTTTTGCATATAAAATGAGTTTCATTGAATCGGAAGAGGCGTGGCGGGATACTTTCTCCACCTGTTTATTTTTCATAGAGATCGCCGCTTTATTTTGCTCGATCCATTATAGCGAGTTTGGCAATGGTCCAGTTGCCTGGATGTTTGTGTTTACACCCCGGAGTGCCGGAGCGGTGTGCCTACTACCGACTGCGACTGCAACACAGAGTTTATATAAAACTCCTTTGATGATCTTATAAAGTGGCCGCAATTGGCATTTTTAGCGCGTGGCCTCGTTTATACGTGTGAAGTGTGCTAGCAATAACTGGTTTTGTTTGCTTTGATTGCCGTTGCAGTCTACAATTGAAAGTTTCTGATTGGAGATTTGATCTTTATATAGTGCTCAATGCTCATTGTAATGGAGTAACCAAATAAACAAAGTTCATGTATTTAAAACCCAATTCAATGCGTAAAACACTGTCAGATCTATGAAAACATTTCCATGACTGTGACGTCGAGGGGCCTGTCACAACATGTGCTATGACGTCACAACGGAAACATAATATGTCTGATGAAACACGTGCAAAACATTTGCAAGTTTTGCAACGATGCAACCGCTACGCATGCACCAATCAGCATTTAAACCTGAATGAAACTTGATATAGGAACTGCCGAGAATAACTCATACCTTCAACGGCAGTTACATATATAGGTCGATTTGTCACTTCTCGGAAACGACGTGACGTAAATGACGTGTTAATTAAAGATACGAAACAAATTGTAGTCTTTGATATGGAAGTTAGCTTGATGGCAAATTTCAAGACGAGAGTCTGTATTTCTTCGTTGTTGACTGCTTATATTTAAATGATCGTCCGTGTAGAACAATCTGTGGCGTCATCAGCCTAGATCTGATAGCGGTTACGGTCTAACAACTTGGAGGTGATTGTTTCCTTGATAGACCGGTAATAGCCAGTCGAATACCAGATATCCATCCAACGCTATTGCAATTGCTGTGGTCAGTCATTGGCCAGAATGTAAAAGACCTGAGTTTGGACTATTGATTTCTTATTGATGACGTGTTTAATTTTTTTTCTAATTTTTTTCCGTCGGTTTTGTGGTCCCTTGTGTCGGAGTTGTAGACCGCTGGAATAACTTTGTTATGGCCTTGCGTCTTTTGTCCTAGGAAAATCAGGACCGACGATATGAAGTGCCCTTGCATGGTAACGATCAGATGTAAATTTTACTATTATTATAAATGCAAAAGTAATAAAAAGTAGTCAAAATTTAACCACCACCGTAACGTACTACCTTAACCTAGCAGATCTGCTACAAACGGCTAGTGGCGTCAATTTTGTGATGATTGCAGACTTTATCGTTCACGTTGCAGGTGTCCATCCTATCCCGGCTGTCGCAGGAGTCAGCGGACGAGTTCAACTTCGTCCGCGCGTACGAATGCTTCCAGCATCGTTCGCACACGTGTCTCGTGTTTGAAATGCTGGAACAGAATCTGTACGACTTCCTCAAGCAGAACAAGTTCTCGCCGCTGCCGCTCAAGTACATCCGGCCGATACTTCAGCAGGTCCTCACGGCTCTGTTGAAGCTTAAGGTGAGTGGGTGAATAACTGGTTCGGAGGAACTAAAAGTTCGGGCTCTAAGGACCAATTCTGGATGAAAGGATTAAAAAAATCTGGCATGCAGGACCAATTCTGGCTCGAAGCACCAAAAAGTTCTGCCTGAAGGGTCAATAAGTTCTGACTCGAACTTCGATCAACAGTTGATCGAAGCCTCGAAGGACTCGAATGATCAAAAAGTTGTGGTAAAAAGAACCAAAAGTTCTGGCTCGAAAACCAAACAGTTCTAGCCCGAAGGACCAAAAAGTCTGACTTGGTACTCACCATCTAGTGAAACTAGTTAAATTAATTTTATTCCTCTATTTTTCCAGCAACTGGGACTAATCCACGCGGATCTAAAGCCGGAGAACATAATGCTGGTGGAGCCGGCGCGGCAGCCCTACCGCGTGAAGGTCATTGACTTCGGCAGCGCCTCGCACGTCAGCAAGGCCGTCTGCAATACCTACCTGCAGAGCAGATACTACAGGTACGCATTATAGGTATACTAACTAGAATTCCTACTAAAAGTGCAAGCATTTATTGCTTGTCTGTGTGTTGTGGAAGCATAGTCTCGTAGTTCCTGTTTTCCTACATACAGAGAATCAGCTGACAGCCTCTGTGGTATAGTGGTTGGGCAGATTGGCTCAAATCTCATACACTGCGAATGGGTTGCGAGTTCGATTCCCGCGGCAGAATAAAGGTTTGTGCACAGAAAAAAAAGCGTAAGCATTTGTTTCGTGTCTGGGTTTTATTAAATCATGGTGTCCACATAGTTTCTGGTTCCTATCATCATCATCATCAGCCCATCACGTTCCCACTGCTGGGACACGGGCCTTCTCTCATAGAGAGAGTATGGGCCATAATCCACCACGCTGGCCCAGTGCGGGTTGGTGGATGTCACATGTCCTTGAATTTTTGTGATAAATTCTTGGACATGCCGGTTTCCTCACGATGTTTTCCTTCACCGTTTTTAGAGCGAGTGTTAAATCCGCACATAACTTTAGAAAGTCAGTGGTGCGGGGCCAGCGAGATTCGAACTCGGGTGCGTTGGATCGAAAGTCGCACGTTCTCCCACTGAGCCACACTCGCTCTTCTCCCACTGAGCCACACTCGCTCTAAACTCTGGTTCCTATACTTATAGAGAATTTAAAGTTAGGGGCCAGGATCCATGTACATATGTGATAGTTGGGATTAAAAAACCTAGTTAATGTGATTTAGGCGTGAATCATAATTTTACTCGTGATAGGTCTCGTTTGCGGGAGGTCGTCTGGGTAGGTACCACAGCTTTGCCAGTTATTCCGTCGCCAAGCAGTAGTGCGCAAGCATTACTGTGTTTCGGTTTGAAGGGCATTGTAGCCAGCGAAATTACTGGGCATATGAGATTTAATATATGATGTTTCGGGGTGATGAGCACAATGCAATCCTTCGCAGTACTTTTTATGGTATTAAAAGTTTTGGGTGACACTGCAATTGTTACGGGCAGGCGTGGCGCTTACCATCAGGCGAACGACTTGCGCGTCTCATCAATCAATTCCATAAAAACACATCAGCCGCCTCTCTAACTGCATGCCACTGATCACAAGACCGTATTTATATATCCTCGCTCGTGTTTCCCCAGAGCGCCAGAGATAATCCTCGGGCTGGCGTTTTGCGAGGCCATCGACATGTGGTCCCTGGGCTGCGTGGTGGCCGAGCTGTTCCTAGGCTGGCCGCTGTACCCTGGCTCCTCGGAGTACGACCAGATCCGGTACATCTCGCAGACGCAGGGGCTACCTACCGAGCACATGCTTAACAGGTAAGGAAGGGTGTTCTTAAACACTCGAGTCTTTTAGTGTTGTAAATCAAAGAAAAGCTTCATGGATGGATTCAGGGACAGAAAGCAATGCGATTGTCGAGGCTGACGTCGGCTAGGACCACTGAAGTCAAGGCTCCAAGTTCCGGCGATGTATGAAGAATTGTTCCTGAATTCTGACTTCTGGCCTGGTAGGGGTAGATGCAGGGAAGGCGCGAAATTTTTGGACCCTGTAAAGATTACTTCACTACATAAAATTTTAATCGTATAATTTTATAACTATACACCAGTGTGTATGGTTTATTAAATTTAAATTTACTTAATTTATATTTACATAATTTATACCTATTTAAGTTAAATTTACTTCATTTACATCTATTAAAATTATATGTTCAGGTTTGGTCTGAACAATCACAAAAATTCAAGGACACGTGACATATACCAACCCGCACTGGGCCAGCGTGGTGGGTTATGGCCCTCACTCTCTATACGAGGGAAGGCCCGAGTCCCAGCTGTGGGAAAGTAATGGGCTGATGATGATGACTTGATACTTCCAGCGCGAGTAAAACGGCGAAGTTCTTCTACCGCGACGTGGACAGCACATATCCGTTCTGGCGGCTGAAGACTCCGGAGGAACACGAGCTTGAGACCGGCATCAAGAGCAAGGAGGCGCGCAAGTACATCTTCAACTGCCTCGACGACATCGGACAGGTCAGCGACCTTACTTTCTAAGCAGGCAGTAGTGTGCAAACATTACTGTGTCCTATAGCCAGCAAAACTGGGCATATGGGATTTAAATATATGTCTCGGCGTGATGAGTGCAATACAGTGCTACGCAGTGCTTTTCATGATATTTAAATTCTGGGTGGCATTGCAATTGTTTAGGGGCCGACGTGGCGCTTACTATCAGGCGAACAATTTGCTCGTCTCATCACTAAGTTCCATAAAAAACACAAATAGTCACAAATTAAGTAAAATGTAAATTTTTATTGTTATAATATTAATTAAGTAAATATTGTACTCGTAATTAAGATAAGACCAGACATACATTTAGATGTATCTAATAATTAGTTATCATGCTTACGCACTGCTGTTTGGCAGCAGAACAACTGGCAAAGTGGTGGTACCCAGACGGCCTCCATACAAGAGACCAACCACGAGTTAATTATTGAGGAACACAAAATATAATTTTCCCTTCCGTATGTATTCCAGGTGAACGTACCAACGGATCTCGAAGGAGGCCAGCTGTTGGCCGAGAAGGCGGACAGGCGAGAGTTCATCGACCTCCTCAAGCGGATGCTGACCATGGACCAGGAGAGACGGATCACGCCCGGCGAGGCGCTCAACCACGCGTTTGTAACGCTGGCGCATCTCGTGGACTACGCGCATTGTAATAATGTCAAGGCGTCAGTTCAGATGATGGAGGTGAGCAATCGGTCAAAATAAGGTCCTTTTTGGCAATTTTCATCTGTTTTGGCAATGTCGTAAACTTCAATTGAACAACTTATCTGAGTAGAAATTTAAGCATAATGGTGTTTATTGTCATACGAATAAATGTGAAACTTCAATTGAGTTGTTCAAACAATTTTGTTTCAAAATAAATTGACAACATTTTTTATACTCGTGTTGTATTTCAAAATGGGAATCGCGTTGTTTTTTCTGAGATTTTTATGATAAGGCCACTATCTGTTAGGCCATGAGGCCTTCGGGCGGTCTATTCCGATCAGGGTTAACCACACTATACGAGATGAAAAAGAAGACATACTAACCACGCATTTCCCCCAGGTGTGCCGACGGTCAGGAGGCGGCGTGGGTGGCGTGGGTGGCGTGGGCGGCGTGGGAGGCGTGGGCGGAGCGGAATACGGCGTCAGCGGCGTGGTAACCACCGCCGCGCCGCCCGCGCACCATCTTGCGCTTACCATCAACCAGCAGCGGCTGCGGGCCGCGCCTTATGACAACTTGGTGAGTCACGGGAATGCTGGGGTACTAACCCCCCTCAAACGTCCTAGACACACACATCTGTCCCTAACGCATGTGACCCTATAATGTCCTACAGACACACGTGTGTCTAACGCATGTGACCCTATAATGTCCTACAGACACACGTGTGTCTAACGCATGTGACCCTATAGTGTCCTACAGACACACGTGTGTCTAACGCATGTGACCCTATAATGTCCTAAAGACACACGTGTGTCTAACGCATGTGACCCTATAACGTCTTTGTGACACACGTGTGGCTCTAATTCAGCTCCCTATTTTAAACCGTTCAAAACTTTTATATATAATGATTGGCTGCCTAACTAAAGACGTCATTGATTCAGTCATATATTCATCATCATCATCCACAGCCCTTTACATCCCACTGCTGGGTATAGGCCTCTCTCATATCATGCCATTCGCCTCAACTCTGCGCCATTCGTGTCCAGGTTCGGCCCGCGATTTTTGCAATATCGTCGACCCATCTTGCTTCCGGACGCCCAACGCTACGCTTGCCAGTCATATATTAGGCAACATAAACAGGGTGTAACATTGAGAAGGGTATGGGGCCTCCGAAATTATAAGATATAGAAAAATATGTCCTAACGAACCATTTCGTCGATTTTACAAATAAATCACTGCATTCCTAGATTTTCTGAAAAACTCATACGTGACTCTGATACCAAACGCGGTCATTAACAGCCTTTGTGGTGCAGTGGTAGCATACAATACAATACAAATACTCTTTATTGTATACCAATAACATAAAAAGAAATGATTACAGATAAACCTTATAACTAGGGTAGTACAATGGGCGGTCTTAACGCATAGCACAAAGGGACAAATGTTTGTGCACTGAAAAAAAAATAAGCGCAAGCATTTATTTCGTGTCTGGGTGTTGTGGGACCATGGTTCTCGTAGTTCCTGGTTCCCTAGATACTATCGAAAGGGAATCCTAGATAGGGGCCAGGAAATAATAAATATTTTAATTCTTTAATCTTTATTTTTGAAAGGGGATTATCATTACTGACAATGTCACTCCCGTAATTACATTACATCTATATCTTAACATAAACTTTAAAAACATTTTTTATCAATAAGTACTAAGCAGGTTCCATGCTTCTCTTGATAAACACTTTCGTGAGTCTGACACTTTATTGAAAACTAAATATTTAACAGATTTTATTCACGTACTTATCTGTTGAGTTCGCGGCTGCGCTCCGTTACCGGTCGACATAACTAAAAGATGACTATTCTCCCTAATATGATGTAGCACCTAACCGCCATTGTACAATTGAAGTTGGTGATGTTCCAGTACCAGCTGTACCAGGGCGGGCGCGTGGCGGTGGGCGCGCGCCAGTACACGCGCGCCGCCGAGCCCTTCCCGCACCAGTTCGTCTCCTCCATACTGTGCCAGCCGGCTTACCAGGTACCTCTCAAACTCTAAATCTCTTTATTCATTTTTGCATCACAGACGCACTTATGAACGTCAAATTATCACCATGACTCTACCACATTGGAAAAAGAATAGGGGATCGGACAGTAATCGAGAAAAAATCTAAAATGTAGTTAGAACGAATGTTCGTCGAACCGGAAAGATCAGCCAATCAATGTTTTTGTGAAATAATAATGATTTATATTTTTAAATCAATAAATAATTCTCACATTTTTAATCTGTTCTTAATCGCAAACGAAACAACAATCACAGCGCATGACGTCATTTGTAGGCAAATGCCATGAGTCAAGTTTGTGTTTATTTTACGTTTTTGGTTTTTATAAAATATATTTATTGCTAATGTTTTCGTTCCATTACTACAATATAGTCCCTAAACTTCACAAAACGTTTTAGGATCTCTTTGCAAGTTTTATTTCGAAGAGTTTGTCGTTTTCTACCGACATATTTTATGACATCACAAGTTTTGAGGTGACCTTTTGCGCGGCAATATTTGAAACATAATATTAAAACATAGTTTTAGGTACTTTTAGAGCGTTATTTAATTTAAATAGTATTTTTCATGGCTATATATTTTCATTGTACTTAATTTAAAACACTTTCTGAAAAGTTGTCCAATCCCCTATTACCACCATTACTAAGAAGATACGGCAAAAAACATTGGCATTATTTGTTTGTGATTTTGTTAATTTTTTTTGGGTATCTACAAAGTTATGTTTCTTATGTGCCAGTTGGCTACTTTGCAGAAGCGGAATGTTCCAAGCATGCTTTTCTCATTAGAACAGGTTTTACGAGTAATTTAAATTTACTCTCTGTGAGCTCCGTTATACATTTTGGAATTTTATTATATAAACGTAAACAGTTGCCCTTGAAGGACTTATTAGTTTTAGTCAGTCTAAACCTAGGTACAACAATCCTATCCTTATATCTAGTGTTTATGTTATGCTGGCGACTATTTACTTTGAATTAAAATGTCAATTATCATTCATTTTAAAATTAAAATATTCCTCTACTCTATAAAAGCAACATTCAAAAAATTTATTAAATACCATACTACCCATCAAGCGTAACGTTCGGGTACTGACTATACCGAAGAGGGTGGCTTTATTTTACGTGGTATTAAAAAATAAAAGAAGGATAAATTATAAAGCTACTTTTTGCCGTGAAAAGATATATATCATAAGATATATATATATAGATATGTATTAAGAAATGCGAACATCGAAAAAAAATAATGATGGCAATGCAAGAATAAACTTATTCCTCTTGCTAAAGAGTCAATTAAAGGTTCATTAAAACTTTTTACTGATTATTTCAAACTAGCTGGTCGTTTCACCCGCGGTTTCCCGGGATAAAATGTAGCCTATGTCCTTTTCTAGGACCTGAAGTACCTACATATCAAATTTCATCAAAATCAGTTCAGTAGTTTTTGCGTGAGAGTTATGAGAAGATCTTCGCTTCAAAAATGTCCCAGAAATTATCGTTCCATTATTCAAATTCCCATCTTCTAGGTACAACAGCTAGCAGCCGCGGCCGCAGCGGCCGCCGCGGCGCACCACCAGCACGGCGTGGGCGAGGTGGGCGGCGTGGGCGTGGGCGTGGGCGTGGGCGAGTGGCGCGCGCCGCTCATAGTGGAGCCCGCGCCGCATCCCGAGCCGGACGTATGGGATTACCACCCACACCATCCGCAGCACCATCATACGCATAAAAGGTTAGGATTTCACAGCTTTGCCAGTTATTCTGTACCCAAGCAGTAGTGCGCAAGCATTACTGTGTTCCGGTTTGAAGGGCGTTTTAGCCAGCGAAATTACTGGGCATATGAGACTTAATATCTGATGTCTCGGGGTGATTAGCGCAATGCAGTGCCACGCAGTGCTTTTTATGGTATTAAAAGTTCTGGGTGGCACTGCAATTGTTATGGGCAGGCGTAGCGCTTACCATCACGCGAACGACTTCCTCGCACAGTACCATAAAAAAAATCGATATTATGGGTATATTTTAACCGGGTCTGCTGCGACTAAAAATATAGCTTGAAACAGACGCCAATGTATTTTTCTCACATAAAATCACGTAAACATGTTATCCGATCAGCTCGTCTCGTCATTCAGTTACATTAAAAAAAGTCGAAACGAATCGATAACATCCCCGCGTTATCCTGCGCGGGGAGGTTCGTTATACTGTTACCCTCAAGCATCGCAAACGTCATTACACGTTGTTAGTAGGTAAAGTTTCAGCAGACGGTAACTCGCTAACATGTTACTTGTAGCTAAACAACTTTTGTTAGTTTTTTATGCGATTTTTGGCGCAACAGGGGGCCTACTCCGAGTTGCTTTCGTTCGTTCGTTTCTGCGGACTAAAAGAGACACTCTTATGCGTGTTGCATAGCGCTGTCCCTTTCATCCGACAGAACGACGATCGTAATTACTTTTTCAGAGTACAAGCCCTGATCCGGCCTTAGTAGTGTTTTTAGGAAGTGTTCTGTAGGATGTACTCAGACTGATAAAAACATAGATATAACATTTTCACATGCAAAGTGAAACAAGTGGAGGCGGTCTGAACAAGTAAACCAAGCCATTTCTGGCTTGGATTCCGGTTTTTTTTGGAGTGGTAGGCTCTGGCCGTGGTTGTAATACCACCCACCGAACAAAGCCATGCCGTCAAGCGACCTAGTCGTGTTTCGGGATGATTTTCGGTGAACCACCGAGGAGACGGGTCTGAGCAGCCGCTCAACTGCCGTCTCTCTCTAGATCTATGTGCTTCATCTTAGGCCACATCATCGCTTCACATCAGGCGAGATAGTGGCCAAACATGGATCTATTAAGCGTAAAAAAAAAGGTTTACATGATTTTGATTGTGCGTCGAAGAACAAACATTTACGCCGTTTACGCTCACATGAATTGTTTCTCTGTATAATGGCGACAGAATTCAAGTTCACCTTAGACTGCACGATGCACGATGTATTAAGAAGGACCTCTACAAATCGGCCCCAGAATTACTAAATTCGAGACTAACAAGACGAACATACAACTAGACGCCAAAACAGATATTTATCAAGTGAACTTTATATATGAATATGAGACAACAGACAATGGACGATAAGTTTCCCCACAATATCATCTCACTAAAGAATTCCAGTATTAAAATCACAATTTTCCAGAATGTAGTACAAAGCAGATGGTAATAATTAAAATTAGATTCAGTACATCCTACCATAACAATGGTGTACAAACATAATATTTTCAAATTTAATAGCATAAACATAAGAAAATAGAATTACCGAATTAAAATTCCACACCACAATCAATTAATTAATGTCAATTTTATAATTAGTTACAGCAAAGCTATAAAGATAGTATTACTTAATTTAAATGTCAGTATAAAAAATTACGATGAAACAAAGATTGGAGTCAAGTATATTTAGCATTAATTATATTATTAAAATAGAATTTGTAATTTTAATGAGTTGAGCAACGTCGCATTTCATAATTATTACATACAAAGACGTCAAGCAAATATGAATGTAATTTTCAATACGAAATTAAAAAAACAATGATCATTTATCAAATCGATTGTGTACTAATTAATTAATCATTCATATTTGTTCTTTTTTGTATGTCATGTATTCATTTAAGTCATAAAAACATGATTCAGCGAGATGTCAGCTTTCTTTTGAAAATTGTCAGCGGAAGGTTTTTAATATATTTAATACCTAAGCGTATCAAAGTAGCAGTAAATACAATGGTCGCGTTGTCAACAGATCGACAAAGCAACAGGCGACGGCGGTGCCGCACTACCAACCGCATCACCAAACACATCAATACAGGTCTCTATGAACTAGAAACAGTAATCAACCCTCATACACTGTGTATTTATCTCACATTTTGTTATTGGATACATTCGTCATGATATTTCGTTCTCTGTAAATATTTTATTTTTATCGCCAGCGCGTTAAAATCAAATTATTTTATTTATTTTATTGTGTTTGTCAAACAGCTATCGTCAAAAAATAATTTGACATCTTGAAATATAAAGCCTCAACAAATAGCAATTAACTAGTTAATTAGGGAATACGACTAAAAAAGAAAAAAAATAGTAATAGGAGATGGCACCACGCAATGCCATTTACAAATTGACGAAGTGATGACGTTAGGGCTGTATTCACCGCAGCCTGCTAACTATATTGTTATATTTAACTTTACCGGTTGAAACAAGAAGCAATTCCAATACAAAATGTTAAAAATCTATCTTTGGTCTCAATTTTATTGAAAATCTATTCGGTCGTTTTGGAGCCTGTTCTGGACAGACAGACAAACATTCCATCATGTAAATATCATAAATTCTCGCCTAGATGTTGATTTTCATTTTA
Organism: Petrophora chlorosata; assembly: GCA_951640565.1. Classification (NCBI taxonomy): domain Eukaryota; kingdom Metazoa; phylum Arthropoda; class Insecta; order Lepidoptera; family Geometridae; genus Petrophora; species Petrophora chlorosata. The sequence goes on along the minus strand of OX621203.1, from coordinate 6,237,884 downwards.
TCATAGACAGACATTTCAATGTTATTTATTAATATATATATTTTTTTTATGCTGCTTGTCTGTATTCTGATTTTATCAACCATATCAGTGCCCATTGTATTACCATAGTTTTTACCACCATAAACCAGTTTGGAGCGGTTATAAACGTAATAAAAATAAATAAATAAAAAAGCATCTTAAATTTTAAAAAGGAATTTAACACGCCCTGTTTATAATAAACACACTAGTGTATATCAAATTTTTATATTAATTATTTTATTCCAACATGAATCCCTGCTACATCACTGTCGAATTATTTTTCACTGTCAACGCAATTGAAACGTAAGAACGAACATGTCTGTAGTAACTTCTCTTTCACTGTTGCAGTATGGTCAGCAATAGCGGTAAGAAGGAGCCGACACAACTATCGCCTGTCAAGAAGCGTGTGAAGGAAGGCACGCCGCCCTCGCGGCACAGGCATCACCACCACGACAACAACACGTGAGTACCAGCAGTACACATACATTTCACCGGATACGTTTCGGAGAGTGTGCGACGGAATTACATGAACTTATTCCGCCATCCCCATTCTATCACCGGACGACCAGACGTACGGCAAGCCGTCATCAATTTATGGTATCAAAGTAGCAGTAAATATTTTCATCCCCCCATCTCGGAAAGAGTATTTTTGCTCTTCGATATCTGAATGCAAAAGTCGTTTTTATCCGCTAGAGGATAAAGTAAATTTGAATTTAGAACATCGTATGCATTAAGTTTGTGAATTCGAAACATCATTAAACCTATTTTACTTATCTACCTCCATCGTGCAGAATTCATCATGCAACTTTTTTAATTTGTTAAAAACTCAGACTCGGAACCTCCTTGGTGTACTTTTTTTAATTTGCTTTGCGCGCGCAAATTATCTTGTGATTGTAAATGATCTTTTTGCATTTAGTAATTTCCTCGCTGAGGTGGGATGAAAAGTTACGTATTGCACTCGAGTGCAAAAATTTTTCACCTCGTGCTCTTTTGATTCCCTCGCTAACGCTCAGGATTCTAATTTTTTAATCCTTCGCTTGCTCGGTCATCAAAATTGAGCACGCGGTTAAAAAGCAACTTTGCACTCTTGTATAACAAATAACTATTATTAAATAGGCACAAAAAATGCACTTTTAAACATCATGCATACATACGTCACACAAAAAATTAGTATACGTTAAAAATTGTAACTTAAAATATCATGACTGAAAAGAAGGTAAGCATGTCTAGTATGTCTACCCATTTCTTTTCTGTATTCAAATTGATCAAAGCCCTTGTCCCTCCTTATTTATTTATTTAATAGTTTTGCACAAAAATGGTACAAGGAATGGAGATCGGAAAATCGGTACGCTAGTTATTGTCGGACAAACATACAAACATACCAATGTCGATTTGTCCCACTCTCTCTCTGTAGATCCCTTTGCTGTCAAAAAGACTAGAATACAATGGCGAGCAATTGTGAAATGTAGATGAATGAAACGGAGGCTTTTGCCATGCAGTGGGACGAGTCAGACACCATATAATAGTAATATTCACCACAGCCTCTGTGGTGTAGTGGATGCTCAAATCTCATACACCACGGAGGTTGCGGGCTCGATTTCTGTAATGGGACAAATGTTGGAACAAAGAAACATTTAAAAAAAAAAAAAGAAAACTTGACTATGACCATGGCCCTCATAGGTCCTGCTGGCCAATTCAGAACCCCACGACAACATACCGAATCGATTCGATTGGATAACGATCTCGTGTCGTAGGTTTCTTTTCGAGCTATTCAGAACATCCGCCCCGAGGATTCGACACGGTTTCGGTTACGATATCGAAATCGATACGACAACGTGTTGCATTTACGGAGTTCGTTTTGTGTGCAATACTCGCAGAAAATTGTATTATTATCAAGACGATATAAAAATGTTTTCAAGTTATCAAAATTTATTATAACAACGTTGATCACGAATTAAATTATAATCAACAATTATAAGCGCCAGATATTGGTAGAAATATAAAAAAACAAGAGCTTCGTAAACACCCACCTGCTGATATCCACTTAACATTAATGTTTAATCTATGCTTTTGACATTGACAAACCGCCAAATTTAAATGTCTATCGCAAATTGTTTTCTTTATCATGTTTTGAAATTATTAAAAGAAGACGAGCCTCATCAAGATTCGTTAGAAATGTTAAGTAAATACCAAAATTACTATTACATAGTATCACAGAGTACTTTATAATAATTATATAGGTACAGTGATTTTATCTCGGTAGATTTATGCATCTTATTAAGTAGTCTTATAGTAGTAAGTAAATAGTCCTAAAACAATCAAAGCGAACTTAACCTACAAATAAATACTAGACTTGGTAGGTACTTTATTACATAGAATTAGTTTATGTTGAATCTTACTGTGAGTTTTATTTTATTTGTAGTAGAAAATGTAGTTTATTTAACAACACACGGAATATACTCGGTATTGACGGTCAAATCTAATGCTTTCGAGTGATATGTTGCACTCGATAAGTTGTCGTGGAAATTAATCGGACGTTCGAAAACTTTGCTTCGATATCTGCATTGTGAATAACGTTCTCGGTCGATAAATACGCGTTTATCGTACGGTTACGATTGGTTATCGACTACGACAATTTGAACGTCGATTCGACTATTGTGAATTTAAAATATTTTGAATCGTACGATATCAAACCGAATCGATCGACAAATGAGTTGTCGTGAGCTTCTGAATCGGCCAGCTGGTTCTCTAGATACAGGGAATCCTAGTCAGGGGCCAAGATCTACGATATTGGATCGTTGGACGTATTTATTTATTATTTAAATTTAATCCAGGAGCACTCGAACGCAAAACCCGCCAACAAACGGCTGGGACGGCAACACGCCGTGCGTGGCGGCCGCTCAGACCATCACCATCCGCGACACTCCGTCACCGGCCGTCTCCGTCATTACCATCTCCGACTCCGACTCGGACGGTGAACAGCCGAGGAGGAACAACACGCAGCGGCAGCCCGAACATCATCATAACACCAATAATAGAGGTAAGTTAGGCTCCGGCTCTCAAAAAGTGAAAAATCAAAGGAATTATTAAATAGATAATTATTGAATAGGCACAAAAAATCACTTTTAAACGTCATATACACATAATAAAATCAATTAAAATTCGTTAAAAATTGAAAATCGGTCACCGCAACGTCACGCATTCCGTTAGATTAAAAATTGTTACTTATAATATCATGATTTTGAAAAAAGAAGGTAAGCATGTCTATCCATTTCTTTCCCATATTCAAATTGAAGTTCGGGCCGAGAAAAGAAATGCAAAAACTGACTCTACCAGTCCCTCAGAAATACACCCGCTAGAGAAGCACCATGAAACTACGCGAAATGATTATTTAATAAAATGTTTAAAAATATAATATTAAACAATGAGGTATAAATTATGATTAACATAACACAACGTCAAACTAGAAGTTTTAATACCCACGGAACAAAGCAATGTCGTCAAAAGACTTAGAATTCAAATGTTTAAGTGCGGTTTTTAACTTTGACAAGTTCAGTCTGTTTTTATTATTCTGTGTGGCAGTCTGGATTGGCCAAAACTTGAAGTGTGCAACACAATGCTTCGCCCGATTTCTAGGTTCTCACCGAGAAAAGATACCGTGGAATAGAAATCTATTGCAATCTATAATTTTAGTTATGGTTCAGTATGTGTAATTAATGCACATATTTATGATTTTAACCATATAAAAAGAAGAGAAATGGTCAGGTAGGGTTCGAATCTGCGTTGCGGAATACCGTCCCGACGCCTTAACCACTAGGCTACTGAGTCTTCTGGAAACAATCGAATTTCTATCCTTTATACCTTTTCTTTTGGGGACGATTCTACGTCATCTGTTGTCAATGTAAACATAGATCAACGAAACAAATAATATAATATATCAATGCATTCTCCCCCAGGTGGCAGCGGCGAATGCGCGGCGGTCCCGCACGCGGCTCACGCGACGCACGCGACACACGCGCCGCACGCCACGCACGCGACACACGCGACGCACGCGACACACGCGGCGCACGCAGCGGGCGGCGTCATCTGCAGCGCGCGCGACGCACGCGACGACAAGCATGTGAAGCATGAGCCGCATCAGAATTGTCACCACCACCACACGGTAACTACATAAGCTTTATAATACATACATTAGCTATATGCTACATTAGCTATAATACGGTTTAAGATATTTATTTCTTAATAGGTAATTAATTTTTAGAAAAAAAAAACAAAAAACCGACTTCAATGTATCTTCGAAATCCAAGGTCATATATCTGTGAAATTTATATGGGACCACTTCGTAGCTATACTGAACCCGACGCAAAAAGAATTTTTCAAATCGGTTCATAAATGACGGAGTTCTGAGGTAACAAACATAAAAAAAAAGCAATCGATCAGACAACCTCCTCCTTTTTTCAAGTCGGTTAAAAAGAGCACAACTCACTTAACTTAAGAAATACAAGTCAACTTAAGAATAATATTTTATGATACACTGAGCATCGAAAAGACGTCAGATATGTTTACAACATATCTGACAATTAACACAAATACAAATGGAGGTAGCACGAAAACTGACTTATTACGTATAGCATCAGGCGAAGAAACAGATAGCAAATGCAATAATTGTAAACATGCTATGTAATAATTGAATACCAATATTTAATTTGTTAGTGTAAGTCAAGGTAAATACATTCGATCACAAGCTTAGTACATTCGTTATAAGGTTAAATTTAGGAGTATATTATAAGTTATGGTTGTGTTTAATTTATTTATTTATTTAAATCAGAAGCCTTATGTAACATGGGTAATCAAGGTAACATCTAAATTAATTTTTATAAGCTATTTAAGCTAATTAGGTTACATAACAAGATAGGTTGTTCCTTAGGCTTTTTAGGCTTGGCTTAATATTTGGACCCCTGTCTTCTAAACTACTCCTACCTTCCGTGGTGGCTGATTTTTTGCAAAGTATTGAACCTAACTGCTAACTTAACCTATTTTAAACAATGTTTTTTTTTATTATTTAATTTGTACATCCTATTGGTTATATTTAACTACATAGAAAGTAACACACTATTGTATCACTTTAGTTTTTAAGTTTGTTTTTTTTTTGTATATTGTATAATTTTACATGAAAATATATTAATTTATACAGTTTTAATGGAATCAGAATCAGAATAATCTTTATTGTATAACTGTGTAGATACATAAACTTAGATCTTAAATATTTACAAAAGTTTCAACAGTCTATCCATTTTGGACGTACAATATAATTTTGAACACAGAATAAAATAAACTGAAACGGTATTTTTTAAATTACTCAAAAATTATTTATACCTAAATTTAGATAAAGTCCATTTTTAAATGTATAACTATCTATTACTATTTACATATTTACTAGACTAGACATCAAAATATTCTTTTATGCCTTCTATTAATGTGCTTTTGAAATAAACCAGGACTTTAATTGAATTTTAAAAAGTTTACCTTTTGGCATTTTTAAGGTTATTGGTAATCTATTGTAGATTTTTAATGCCGCAACGTAGGAACTTTTCTGGAACATCGTGCTATGTGCTTGTGGAAGTTTATTTATTTATTACATTAGCTATAATCTGGATGTCTTTAAGACAAGAGTGAACAGGTTTCTTCTAGGCCAGCGTGCTACATCTTCGGCCGCATCGTCTCCAAACATCAGGCGAGATGGTGGTCAAACGTAGATTGATCATTAAAAAAACCACCGCATATTAGATTTTGAAAAGTTTCGTGAGTGTTATTATTCATAATTGATATAAAACGGCTAAGACTCACTGTAAGTAAACGTCGAAATTACTCCGACCAGGTTTCGGACATTTTAGAAGTCCTTCTTCTGGGAGTTATGAGATCAAGCCGCGGCGTAGGTCGCGAGCGCTCGCACGTAACTCACGTGAGTTACGTGCGAGCGCTCGCGACCAGTTTACAGTGAGTTTTAGCCGTTTTATATCAATTATGAACCACCGCATAACATGGAGTTTCCCGCAGCAACCGCAACAGCCGCAGCAAGCCGTGCCGCAGCAGCCGCCGGCGCCGCAGCCGCAGCCGCAGCCGCAGCCGCAGCCGCGGCCGGCCGCGCCGCAAGCCACGCCGCAGAGCCAGAAGAAACGACTGCTGGCGCTTGCGCAGCAAGAAGCGCAGGCTAAGGAACAACACCACATACACATGCAGCCGGTGGGTTTCACTTTTTGCCTTTAGAAGTTCTTTTGAAACATTCTACCTAACTTTTAGGGGTCGTCCATTAATCACTTGAGGTTCGGAGGGGTTCGGATAAAAATCACGAAATATCACAAGGGGTGTAGTGAGATATCACGTGTATTTTTTTTATGAAGACGCAATTTCTAAACCGAAAAGCGGCGCGTGACCTTGACTCACCGTTGCCAGGCGACGTTCAGAAACAACCTGCAACCTTCAATGTATGTCTGGACATTTTTATCACGGTGCTTAATCCAGAATTCAATTAGATAATACCTAAGTATATATATTGTAATATACCTTGTACCAAACAACACACGTGGTTTTGAGTAGGAATGGGTTAATGGTTATTTTTTCTTATTTATACGTCATAATTTAGCCCCATGGTTTAGCTTTCCAACGATATTTCACATGCCTGATATAATTATACGGAAAATGAAACTATCGTTTTTCTAAGCTAAGTCGTAATAAAAAATGCAGGGCTTTTGGGGGGTTGGACAGTCTTAGACGCGTGAAGGGTTAAAAAAACGTCACGTTATAAAAAGACGACCCCTTAGCGTCATATCTCATTTTTACATAACCTTTTGATCTTTGAATGGAACCGCCGCACCGCGCTTTTGTTTACGCTGTGAATTTGAGAAATGATTGTTTAATGCCAAATTAATGCCATGAGCACCGAGTTTGAACAGTCGCCCAGCTGCCGACTTCCATTAGATTTTTATATATATATATATATATATATATATATATATATATATATATGTGTATATCATATTTTAACCATTTTAGTTTAAAAGCATTTTCTACTTATTATCTACTGCACACTATCCTCTTTTATGTGTTGTTTTCCTTACCCTATGGTTGTCTGGAAAAGATCGCTGCTTAGCGATAAGACCGCCTATTGTGCTTATTGATTATGTGTTACCAACTGTATATTATGTTTTCTTTTTTAAGTGCAATAAAGTGTTATCTATCTATCTATCTATCTATTTATATTATGCTCCATGATCGTTCATATCACCGGCACCGTTAACATCAGGCGATAAAAACTATAGCTGCATTAGCTACAGCTTGAATAATAATCGGTGAAATTAGTGACTTGAAAGATGTGGTGAGAAAATAATTCCCTTTTTGTCATAGCCTAAAAGAATCAATTTCTGGGCGTACATATTTAACAATCATCATTTGACAGCCTCTGTGGGGTAGTGGTTGGGGTTGGCTCTAATATCATACACCACTGAGGTTGCGGGTTCGATTCCCGCGAGGGCAACAAATGGGCAAAGAAAAAAAAGCGCAAACATTTGTTTCGTGTCTGAGTGTTGTGGGACCATGGTCCTCATAGTTCCTGGTTCCATACATTCAGGAAATTCTAGTTAGGGGTCAGGATCTACGTATGTGATCGTTGGGCGTTATTATTTTATTATTATAATCATCGTGGTGAGATGTGATGCGCACTGGTGGTAGGTTTCTCGTATGCGAGAGGCCGTCTGGGTGGGTACCACCGCTTTGCCAGTTATTCAGCCGCCAAGCAGTAGTGCGCAAGCATTACTGTGTTCCGGTTTGAAGGGCATTGTAGCCAGCGAAATTACTGGGCATTATGAGACTCAACAGCTAATTGTCTCAGGGTGACGAGCGCAGTGCAGCGCCGCGCAGGAATTTGCAAAACAAAATTCTGGGTGGTGCTGTTATTGTTATGAGCTGGCGTATTGCTTACCATCAGGCAAACGACCAGCTCGTCTCGTCATTCAGTTACATAAAAAAAATGTTCTTTTTCCTGGCAACACTTTGTTTTCAAGATTTAAGAGAATAGTTGCATGTTTATTGACTTTAAAATTACGAATTATTATTTCAGAGCGGACCGATAGTACGGCAAACGAACGATTACCAATGTAACCAGTACGTACCGCAGCACAACAAGAGGGATAGTGTAAGTATTGTAACGCTCCGTTTTAGTTAGTTGGCACTAGGGCCGGCTTGCATTACATTAAACATGAATATGGATCAATTAACCGTAAAAAAAAATCATGTTAAGCTGTCTACGCCTAAGCTGAATTCGTAAATGAGGAAAAAAAATGGGCAATTCCTCATTTTTGTCATCCTAAAAAATAGTCACATGATCGAGTGAACATAAATAGCAGACGAAATAAGATTATTATAAGAAAGAATGAAAGAAAAAACATTTATTTGACGACCACAAAATCATTCAACTAACAAAATAAATAAAGAAAACAGAAATACAAAAACAAGAAATAAATATATAAGCAGTATAAAGAGACAGCTAAACTTTAATTACTACAATTATATTATTATAATAGCTGCGTCCCGCGGTTTCACTCGCGGTTGAAAAGTATCCTGTTTTTTTCCAGGAGTTAGAGTATCACTATACCAAATTTCATCAAAGTTAGTCAAAATCTTTATTCATTACTGGCATCACAGCCGCACTTATGAACGTCAAATTATCACCATGACTCTGTTGTATTATCTATGGTAGTCGGAGAATCTACAATTCTCTATGGTAAAAAATTAATATGTCAATATGTCGCCGCAATGTACAGGCTTTGCTTAAGAGTAATAAAATATAGTTTTGTCTACACACTGAGTTTCAATTGTAAAGAGAACGCCCAGGAGCCGCCCTGCACATAAATATACATGGTGTCAGAAGTCAAAAAGGAAAATATGGAGGATTCAACATACCAGGTGGTGATGACGGGCACGATTAAGCCGCTAAAACTGGATTCCGTGGATATGTCTACGGCGTGGAAAAGATGGAAACAAAAATTCCTCATTTACTTGGAAGCGAACTCAATAGACAAGGAAGTTTCAAGTAAGCAAATAGCAATATTTCTTAGCCTAATCGGCGATGAATGTCTTGATATATATAACTCTTTCGGTATAGATAGAAAAGATTCGGCAAGCACGCTAGAAACAATTATCCAAAAATTTGATCAAAAATTCCTGCCGCTGAAAAATGTAACAGTGGAAAGATATAATTTCTTTACCAGGAAACAGAAAAAAGAGGAGACAATAGAGGAATATGTCACACATTTAACGAATATGGCAAATCGTTGTGAGTTTGACAAGCTCAAGGAACAGCTTATCTCGGATATGTTTGTAATCGGAATTCAAAACCCGAAAGTCCAGGAAAGATTATTACAACAAGAAGCACTTACTATTGATAAAGCATTGAAAATCGCTAAGAGCATCGAAATATCTCACAAACAAACAGAACAATTACAAAATAGTACCATCAAGTGTGTAGAAAATACTGTACAAGTAGTAAAGTCAAATCAAAAAGGAGCAGCCAAGCCGTATCAAAAAGTCAAGCCACATTCAAGAAACCAGTCGAAGTCTCCAGCAAGATTTAATTATAATAATCGTTATAACTCAGGTTTATTTCAGGCTCAGTCTCAAAAACAAAATAAACAGCAAACATGTCAACGATGTGGTCAAATTCACAGGTATAAATGTCCAGCCAAAGGAAAAATTTGCTCAAATTGCAAGAAACCGAACCATTTTGCCAAGTATTGTTTTTACAAGAAAGAAATAAAAAATGTAAGTATGGTCAGTCAGTCAGTTCAGTCAGATAGTCAGTTATGTAATGATAATATTCAGATGAGTGATTTTGTGATAAATGCCATCAATGAGTCTCAAGAGTGGAATATAAATGTAAAATGTCAAGATTACAGCCTAAATTGTCGAATAGATACAGGTGCGGACACAAATGTTATTTCAAAATGTACATTAGACGATATTATTAGACAGACAGGACAGAAAATCAACATTTTAAGGACAAATAACAAAGTTTTTTCTTTTTCAGGACAATTGATACCAAATATAGGTACATGTGTTATTAAATGTAACTTTGAAAATGGTACAACTACAAATATATGCTTTATTGTTGTCACAGCCCAATGTCAAACAATTTTAGGTTGGAAATTATGTGAAAAATTGGGTATTGTAAAGAGAATTTTTGCACTGTCAGAAGAAACACACGGAAATGAAAAACCTATACAACAAATTTTGGACAAGTACTCTAACACTTTTGAAGGTTTAGGTTGTCTACCTACTCAAGCACACATTGATATCGACTCAACTGTTACACCAAAGGTATGCCCAGTTCGTAAAATTCCTTTTGCATTAAATGATAGATTGAAAGAAGAACTAACTAATATGGAACAATTAAAGGTTATAGAAAAAGTCACCAAACCTACTAAATGGGTAAATTCAATTGTTTTAGTCGAAAAACCCAATGGTAAATTACGTATTTGTCTTGACCCTAGAAATTTAAATATAGCAGTCAAAAGACCTCATTATCCTTATCCTACCTTTGAGGACTTACGTTCTAAGGTTGCAGGTGCTACCATATTCTCAAAATTAGATGCTAACTCAGGTTATTGGATGATAAGTCTAGACTCTGAGAGTAGTGACCTCTGTACATTTAATACACCCTTTGGAAGATACAAATTTTTAAGATTACCTTATGGAATCAATTCTAGTGGTGAAATATTTCATAGAACTATGTCAGAACTCTTCGGAGACCTAGCAGGAGTTATAATATTTATTGACGATATTTTAGTCTTTGGAGCTACTGAAAGGGAACATAATGAACGTCTAGAAAAAGTATTCAAAAGAGCTCAAGAAGTAAATTTAAAGTTTAACAAGTCTAAATGTCAATTTGGTCTACCCGAGGTAAAATATGTAGGTCATATCTTTAATAAAAATGGTATTTCCCCTGATAAGTCAAAAATAGAAGCTATAACTTCAATGTCGAGTCCAAAAAATGTCAAGGAATTGCAAAGATTTTTAGGTATGATTAATTATCTAGGTTGTTTTATTCCTAACTTAGCTTCAGAAACAAATATGCTTAGAGATTCACTTAAAAAATACAATCAATGGCAATGGTCAAACATGCATGAACAACAATTTAAAAGATTAAAATCATTAATCACTCAAGCACCAATATTGGTTCACTATGATGCCAATAAACAGGTCAGAATGTCAACTGATGCGTCTAAAGATGCAGTTGGTGCAGTAATTTTTCATGACAAAAATCCTATTGCATATGCTTCAAAGTCATTAACTACAAGTCAAGAACATTATGCTCAAATAGAGAAGGAATTATATGCTATAGTATTTGGATGTAAAAGATTTCATCAATACATATATGGCAAACCAGTCTATGTCGAAACAGACCATCAACCATTAGTAACTTTGTTCAAAAAACCTTTGTCTGATGTTCCAACAAGACTTCAAAGAATGATGATTACTTTACAAGCTTATCATTTAATTGTCACATATACAAAAGGCTCAGAAATGTATATTTCAGATACACTGTCTAGGTCAAAAGTCAATAACATAGAAATAAATAAATCACTTGAGGAAGTAGAAAATGATGTAAAACTTCATGTCAACTTGTTAACTTCAAATTTAGCTATAACACAAGAAAAATTAGATAGAATAATGATAAATACTACTTCTGATAACATTTTACAAAAATTGAAAGAATATTACAAAAATGGATGGCCAAATTGCAAACAAAGTTGTGATCCATACACACTTCCTTATTGGAATATTAGACATGAGATACATGTAGTCAATAATATAATATTCAAGAATAGTGCTATTGTCATTCCAACATCAATGAGATCCGAAATACTATCAACATTACATGCAGGTCATATGGGCATAGATAAAACTAAAAACTTAGCCCGAGGAATGGTATACTGGCCTAACATGAATCATGATATTGAAATTCTTATAAAACAGTGTGAATCTTGTCTAACATACAGTCAAAATAAAACAAAAGAACCATTAATGTCTCATGAACAGCCAATATTTCCATGGCAAAAAGTAGCTACAGATCTTTTTGAATATAAAGGAAAAAAGTATCTAATTGTAGTAGATTATTATTCAAATTACATTGAAATTACACTTTTAAACCATAACACAACTCATTCAATGGTCATAATGCAATTAAAATCAATTTTTTCTCGTCATGGAATTCCTTTGCAACTTGTCAGTGATGGTGGTCCCCCCTTCAACTCAGCAGATTTTAAAAACTTCTTAAGAGATTGGGACATTGAACACATAATGTCAAGCCCCTATCTACCCAGGTCGAACGGTCTTGCTGAAATATCTGTTAAAATTGTTAAAAATATATTTAGGAAATGTGATGATTCAGCTACAGATCCTTATCTAGGATTACTGCATTACAGAACTACTCCAAGAGGAAACCTAAGTTCTCCTTCACAGTTACTTATGTCTCGTCAACTAAGAACTAAATTGCCTACCCAGATAACTAATTTGAAACCTAAAGTAGTAAAATTCTCAGAACACAGTCAAAGAAAACAGTATAACATGCAGTATTCTAAAAAGTATTATGATAAATGTACTAAAAACTATCCAGAATTGAACCTAAATGATGATATCTATTTTAAAAAAGATCCTAAAGGTATATTATGGTCAAAAGGTATTATAGTCTCCAAAACTAAATTCCCTCGTTCATATATAGTCCAAGATGAAGCAGGAAATACTTACCGTAGAAATTCCCAGCACATCCAGCTGAAATACAAAAATCAGTCAAATTCTCAGTCGAAGTCAAGTCAGTCTTACAATAATAATTTACAGTCGGACAGTCATCGTCAGTCGAATAACTCATTTCAGTCAAATAATAGTATGAAAAGTTGTGAGTCAGGTCATGAGTCAAATCCTAATATTAAGTCGAAGCATTGTCAGTCAAAGTCAAAGGAAGAGGATGATAATATAACAACTTATTTCATATATAAGAAAGTTCCGTCTAGGTCAAGGTCAGATAGTTATAAATCAAATTCTGCTAATGCCTCAATAAGTTCATTTTATGAGTCTACTCACTCTGATGATTACATGAATAGTAATGAATCTAGCAATGCTACTCTTACTCCAGGAAATTCTAGTAATGATTATAAAAGCAGTGAAATCTCTGTTCAGTCTTCAGAAACATATGTCCAAAGTGAAACTAGCCAAAGTTCTCAAGATTTAACTGAGAATAGTCAGGATGTTCCTAATCCTATAAGTCAATCGCCTAAGTATAGTAGTCGAGGAAGATTAATTAAGAAAACGAAACCATTTGATTTGTAAATGTTTAATGTTAAAACTTATTTACATAGAAACTTAGATAAATGTAAGATTTATTATTGTACATAATACTGTAAACACTAATAACAGTTCTGTTTTAAAATCACTTCACTTCGTCGCACAATGAAAGTAGTCACATCTTTAATTTTCTTTTATGATATGAATTGTAACTGTTGTTATTGTTAAAATATATTTAGTTGTATAACTTTTGTAAAATTAATTAGTAAAACTCGTCGATGTTTAACAAACATAAGTAAATGTATTCAAACTGTCAACTTCAAATTAAATGTCAGTCACGTTTGAACTGTCAAGTCGTAGAGTTTGTCAATGTCTCAAAAAGGGGCATGTTGTATTATCTATGGTAGTCGGAGAATCTACAATTCTCTATGGTAAAAAATTAATATGTCAATATGTCGCCGCAATGTACAGGCTTTGCTTAAGAGTAATAAAATATAGTTTTGTCTACACACTGAGTTTCAATTTTAAAGAGAACGCCCAGGAGCCGCCCTGCACATAAATATACAGACTCTACCACCGTATCGGAAAAAGAACCACTACACAAAAGATACGGCAAGAAACTTAAACTTTCTTTCCTTCTTGAGATTTTGTTAGAATTTTTTGGGTTTTTACAAAGTCCAGGTTCATCATAATCCGTTCCGGCGCTACGGCGTGAAAACGGAACAGACACTAACCCATAAAATTTCGCATTTATAATATAAGTCCCACAGCAGGGCAAAGGCCTCCCTACCTCCTTTCCATTTGTTGCTGTTTATATCATTTATAATCTCCATCTACAGAGCGGTGGCTGCAGAGAGTACCTGCCGGCTACAAGCGTCGTTGGCACGCATGCGGGCGCGGGCGCGGTCCCGAGCACGCACGCGAGCACGCACGCGGGCGCGGTCAGCGTCAGCGTGGCGGCACCTCCGCAGGCGCATAAGCACGCGTGGCACCACCACCCCGCGCACCATCCGCACTACAAGTGAGTACCTACCCGCATGCGGGCGTGGTGAGCGTCAGCGGATGTTGTAAGTCAGTAGAAATGGAAATGAATGAATTTCTAAGACTTTTGCTTACAATATTGCAAGGTGACATGGCAGTAGTTTTTCGCAACACAATTCAGCCTTTGTAAACATACAAATATTTAACAGTTTTATTATCAGAGTAACAATTTTATTTATTTATTCATATTAAATGTCAATACTTCGTGGTATATTAATTAAATTAAGTCACGGTGAGATTTATTTTTAAAATAAAAATACACCTAAAAAAAAAAAAAATTGAACCTATAAATGACATATTTTATATGGCTAGGATTATTATTTTTTTCTCTATTACACAATCTTACTAACATTACTATATATAACTTACGTGTAATAATGCACGTAAGGGGTTTTAAGTCCGTGTTAAGTTCAGGCTTTCTTCCGTTTAAAACTTTTTTCGTTTTAAACGTGTTTATTTGTGTGTCTAGGACGAGTAGCGGCGGAGTGCTGTCCCCCGGCGGGGGCGTGTCCCCCGGGGGCTACCTGCCGCCGCCCCTGTACGTGCCTACCTACCACTACCACACGTGAGTATATAATACTATTGATTTAGTAGTACTATAGGATATATGTAGAATGTAGAACCCTGTTTGGTTGCTTTTTCCTTTTGTAAATGTATGTATCTTGTAATATCTTTTACGATTTTACATGCCAAAAGATAGATCAAATATTTAAAAGATAGATAAACCTGCACTTCGGGGAGTGTGCCCAGGAATTGAACGATTTGATTCCTTCTTTTCCTTCTTTGTGTCTCTTTAAGTCTAGAGTGAACAGGCATGTCATGGGCAAGCGTGTTCCATCTTAGGCCGCATCTTCGCTTTCCAACAGGCGAGATGTCGTCAAACGTATGCCCATTTACCAATAAAAAATAAAAAAATAACCAGAAATCAAAAATATATTACCAGAAAGTAAAAATAAGCGTTTGTAGACAAAACTACTCATTACATTAATATAAGAACCGGGCTGACGTCTCATAGCGTGTATAATAATCGGAATTTTTGGTTTTCAGCATTGATACCACTTTTCATTATTCCACCATCAACCTCATTTACTGATTAACTCCATCAAAAATATTAAGAGCAGCATCTTTATTTCCAGTGCCGGGGTCGGAGTCGGCGGTGTGGCGGCGCCCCCACCCGCGCACCACGCCAGTGGGGCTCGCCTGCCGCCCTACCTGCAGCCCTATTCGCCTACTTACCTTGTGCCGCAGCATCCGCAGCAGCATCTGTGGTACACGGAGTAGCATCCCACGCTATCCTGCCGACTGCGCCAGAAGGGCTGAAACGAACGACGAAAATAACACCATCCTACTCTATCCTACCGACTGCGCCACACGGAAATGGATGCCGAAAAGAGACGCCTAATCGTGAATGTATTCGAAAATTGACCGAAGAATAGTTTTGAAAGGAAGACAAGAGAGTTCGTTTCATTGAAGATATGCTAGCGTGTCGTCGACTAGTTCTCACATTCACGTGGACGAAAACGAATAATCTTGCGTCTGACTTACGAGTTAATGTTTCTAAAAAGGATGTGTTTGGAATTTCGACTCGAGTGGTTGCAAGAAAGAAGATTTGGTGATTTATAAATCGCCGTTGGTGTTAGTTGTTTCGAGATTGTGTTTGTGACTATACTCTCTGGGGACTTCTGTAACTTAGAAGTGTATTTAATGTTAAGTAATCGAAAATTTCTATATCTTTGATTATTTTCGACCTATAAACGTGATTCTAAGCTAAAGTTTTTCTAACACTTTCAAAATATTCTTTTTAAACGTATCGAATTGAAAATGTGTACGAGTTACGGTGACGATAGACAACTTTAAATATATTTATTGATGTATAATTGCATTTGTCTATCTTTAAATGATTGAATAATCATGATGATATTAGACTAACGGTCTATACGCCTTGTTATGACGTTCGCACTCAGTGCCGCTTATCGATGAAAGGAATCGATTTAATCATACTATTATACCAACTATTCTTTATTTCATCGGCAAGGACGCTCGAGTGGTTTTCAAATGATAAAGGAACTAAAAAAATATTCGATCGACACAATCGCACACTGCAATTTTTAATTAAATCTATGACTAGTGTGTATCGCGCGTTATAAATAAAGTTCCTTTAATTTAATCGGATCGATTGTCTTTAATATAGTAGAATCGCTTCGGTGTATCTTTTACAAATTGTGATGTTTCCCTCAGCGGTATGAAATTTTAACTCTTCGTACTTTGAAGTACACGTTACGCTGTTTACTTAAATATTTAATAATGTGTTTATTAATTATAGATTTCAGTAATTTATTTGATATAATGCGCGTTCTTATCGCGCAAGTTACTGATGGTATGTACCTTAGGTTAATTCTATTTTTATTTCGTGTCTATAATGAGTAGGCTTTAGATGCAGTATACTATGTTATTGTATAATGGATTGTAAATTTCGCGTTTTTTTTTTGCTGCAAGAGCGAAGAGTAAGGTTGCATTTACTAATATTTTATTGTAGTACTAGTGTTCGTACCAAATGTTTACAATGTGGAATTTATTAGTAGTCGATTACTAAATATTTTATGAAGTGGATGTCGGGCGGCGCCGCGCGGCAAACGTATGCTATAAATATGAGCGCGGCGCCATTTTAATGTTTATAGTGTTTAGTTTGTATGTCAAGGTGATTGTCAATTATAATGTTTTGGTTTTAACGTAGCGTAACAGTTTGCTTTAGGTATTTGAGATTTAATAGGTTTGTTACGTTCCATATCATTTAGTGTAGTTGGGTGCGCGCTCGCCTCGCGACAAACACACACAACATGTATGCTGTGTTTAACAACTTTAAATATAATAATCGGAGTTTTTATATTATTAAAATATTTAGAATAAATACGTGTGTAGGACGCGGTGATGGTCTAAATATATAGACGTAGTTTCAACTATTTTAAACGAAATAAAAATATACTAAGAATTTTTTAAACATTTAGTACACACTAATATATAACTAAGGGTGTAATGCATGTATATTCACGTTAGATAGAACAAAAAAAAAACTAATTTTCAATAATTGAAAGATTATTAAAAAAATTAAAAATTAATGCAATTATTTTACGACTGCAATTGATTTAGTATAACGTTGGTAAGTGTTTAGTGACGCTCGAAAATATGCTGATAGTAATTTGCTGACTTGGGGATTATATTATTTTGCCTTGGATATATATATCACTTTATGTCATATGGCAGGCCCTATATATACCGTGTACCTTTGTCTCACGCTCTATAGCAATACCTAGAAGAAATACAACACATTGGAAATGAGGAAAAATTGATGTATCACAGTAATCAATTTGTTCATATAACACATAGGAAGTTATGACGTTACGCATTTTTCCTTAACTCTCATTATTCTTAATTGATATTAATTCATTGTAATGAAACTTGAACTCTATTCTTATTATATTTATGTGAAGCATTAAGGAATGCCAAGCGAAAAACTAAAACGGTTTTTCGGAAAAAAAAACAACTCCTGGCTGGGACTCGAACCCGCATCTCAATCTTCCCTCAGCGCGGGAATTATTCAATTGCCACATTGCTCGTTGAGAAAAAAGTTCACTCCAATCTCAATACATGGCGTAAACGTCACCCGTAACGCGGTTAAATAATGGAAAATAAATTTGATACTCGACTTGGTGACCACCGTAGCTCAATTGGGAGAACACTTCCCGCGCTGAGGGAAGATTGAGATGCGGGTTCCAGCCCCAGCCGGTGGTCGTATTTTATCATTCCGAAAAACCTTGTTTGAACTCTTCTAAATCGACGAGATGCTATTTTTTTTTTACACTTAATAGATCTATGTTTGGCCACTATCTCGCCTGATGTGAAGCGATGATGTGGCCTAAGATGGAGCACATAGATCTAGAGAGAGACGGCAGTTGAGCGGCTGCTCAAACCCGTATCCCCGCATTTAGTCAACTTCCCTTTATTTGTCTTATATTGTCTATGCGCTAAGATCTAACTGTAACTATATCTATCGGAAAACAAAAGATTAATCGTCTATGATTATGTAAAGTGAATTGTGTTTGGTTTTTTTTGGCAACTATTCAATTTTCTTACCACGCATGTGTTGTGTTTCTTGCCAGGTAACATGTACTCAGTTTCACTGTAACGTGAAGTGTTTTTGCTGTGACAATGTATCCGAGATGGAAGTTTGGAAACTATCGTGAGTCGAAATATTCATTATAAATATAAACGTCTACGCCGCGAATCCAAAGCGTAAACTCCCGGAAGAAGGACATCCTAATTATCTGAAACCTGCCCCCTTACCCATGTCCCTCAAGCGCCAATCGTATATCGTGTTGAGTTCAGTTTAGGGTATTGATTCACTGCGACAATATTTTATTATTATTATTAATATTTTATGATGCACTAGCAGCTTGTTGAGCTGATGCGTGCATATCGTTGCACTTGTGATTTATTTTTAAATGTTTGTCAAGTCTGTTTTAAAACTGATGATGTTTATGATGCTATTTATTGTCCCATTAAGTTTATCTCAACTTTTAGTTATCATATTTTGGTATAAATTATTGAGATTAATTCGATTTCTTGCCTGAATCGATAATAATTATTGCGACTAATGAGATACCAGTCGGTATCATTAGTCGCAATGAAGCTATACCTTAATTTGAGCTCAACACGATATACGTTTGGCGCTTGAGGGACATATGGGTACGGGGCCAGGTTGGAGTTATCCGACACAATCATAACGTGAGTGTAGCCGTTTATATTTATAATGAATATCCGAGATGGCGCCACTAGCGACGGCGGCCGCCTGTATATAAGTATTAGTAAGTCATATCGTACAACGTTGGTAGTCATTGTGGAACATAGTATTTTAATATACTGGCAACTCAGCAAGGCCGCCTGACGTGTGGCGTCATATAACATTTTTTACTGATCCATCTTTAATATTTTCTACCGTTAGATTTTTTAATTAGTCTAAGTGTTTAATTTATAGTATAATCACATATAATCGCAGTCCTCTCGAAACTAAAGTATATATCTGTATACAAACTATTTTTTAATGACAAGACTATGTAATAATTAATTTTTATCATTATATTAATGTTTTAGTACATAGCTTTGCTGCCTGACAATAATCTTATTTTTAATTACTTTATTGCGGTTGTAGAAGTTATGGTAGCCCGTGGTGTTTACCTTTTTATTTTATAACGAGCATTGTATTGAATATGACAATTTTCCAAGATTTTTTGCAACTTATTTTAATGGTAAACATAGTCCGTTACTATTATATAATATTCACATATTTTAATCGCAATATCGCACGCTCGCTTAATTTTTAATTTGTCAATTTTTCATCAAAAATAACTACAATTATTAATGACTACCTAACAACTTAATTCAATTGTTTGTTGTTCTAATAATTTAATTGTTTGTTTCAAACATGTCTGTATATTGAGAATGTACTTTTGTGAGTCCTACTCACTACAATGCTCGCATAATCGTAGACATTTTGAAATTAAAGGACGGGCCTTCCAAAATATGATTACAACACTTTAAACTAACAAATTATTCATAAATAACGAAAACAGTTAAATGCAACGAAAACTTACGTTAACCAGACGAATTGATTTTAATCAACCTGAAGAATTCTCAGAAAATAATTTGGCAACACGTGAAGTGCTAGCAAAACCTAGTTCAAAATGCTGTTCATAACATTTTGACTTATATAAAATAGCACATTTACTGCCTTTTGATTGGATTTAGAGCGAGTGTGGCTTAGCGGTAACTCATGCGCCTTTCGATCAAACGCACCTGGGTTCGAATCCCGACTCAGCCCTGCACCAATGACTTATAATTAAGTGCAGATTTTGCACGCTCCCTCTAAAACGGTGAAGGAAAACATCGTGATGAAACCCGCTTACGCGCTTTGGAGTGGTAGGCTCTGGCCGTGGTTTTAATACCACCCACCGAACAAAGCCATGCCGTCAAGCGACCTAGTCGTGTTTTGGGATGATGTTCGGTGAACCATCGGGGAGACGGGTCTCAGCAGCCGCTCAACTGCCGTCTCTCTCTAGATCTATGTGCTCCATCTTAGGCCACATCATCGCTTCACATCAGGCGAGATGGTGGCCAAACATAGATCTATTAAGCGTAAAAAATAAAATTGAGAATTTAGTTAGTGAAGGCCCTCGTTTGATTGCATGTCGCTGTGAAGTAGCAAAGAGCGAGATTGCACCTCTGCCGAGGCTTTAGTCATGATCTCTGTTCGCAATGTGCACATATTATTTTACTATATCCATATAACTGTCCTATTATGTTAGCTCCGCATTCGTTTGCCTCCAAATTAGTTAATGTAGTGATTTTATTATGCTAAGGATTTTACGGAGTTTTGGGGTTTACTTTAAGCGTATTAACTGATGGAATGTTAACATATTTTCTATGATTAGTTAATGTTTTTATTTTCTTTTCTCTCATAGTTTGTAAAACTGCTTGCGGTGTAGAGTAGCGAATTGAAATTGCCTTATTATATACCTAGTATTGTATGTGGGGTACATTGTATTTCATATAATTTGGTCGTATTTTGGTTTTGTATCATAAAAATTTTAACAGTCCGTCAGCGTGATTCTGTGATTTAACTCAATATTAATTTATTAGTACGTTGAGAAAAAAAAACACTGATGTAAATTTTGGGTTGTTGCAATAAATAAATGAAATGTATAAAATTGCATTTGCGATATTTCTGAATGAACTGATGCCCCGTGTATGTATATTTAGTCGTAGATCGCGTTCGGTTTCACCGCACGGCTGCAGTCGAGCGTTCAATGTAGTTCTCTGTCGACCGATTTAATGTACAAATGCTCCTCATAAGTGAAGTGATCTTATGTAGAATGCTGTTGGTGTATTGTAATTTTGTTTTCGTTCGTCGCACTTTCCTACCGCGCGCTGCGACGCTTCTATTCTACTGTGATCGATTAATTACCTGTAGTTTTGGTCATGATTGTGTCGGTGAAACTATAGCCTTATGTTTGATTTTCTAACTGTGAGTACCTTTGTGTACGGGCCGAGACCTAACTTAACGTTGTTGGGTATTTTATGTTTTAATTTAGCGTTAGGCGGCTTGCGCGGCCAAGCCGGAACTATTAACATGTTTTAAATCGATAATATGTGGGTAATCAGGGGATGAGCACAGATGTTGCTAAGTTTTTCTTCAATAATAATCATATAGTTTATTATTAGAGAGCGAATTGTAAATAAACATCCAAATATCCCTTTTTATTTTACTTTTATTTTGCCCCCGTTCCTGTTTCCTTTTTGTGTCCGCGGGCCTGTCTTCATGTTCGCAACTGAATGAATACTCCGCTCTAGTGACGCAGCCAGCCGAACTATCCGTAAAGCTGTATTCTACGCGATCTAGGGCTCCTGCAGTAGTCTCAACGAGTACTAGATTTAATGATGGTGCACGTCTCGAGGCAATATCTATAGTAAACCGTGGCGAGGAAAGCCGAAAGCTGCTGTCTCGACAATAACCCAGTGTCAGACAATAATCATTCTTATTATTTGCATGTTAGTAGACTCTTTCGTTTGCCCCTTATTAGTGTCGATAGTTTACTAAACCAGTAAGGAGTAATATAATAGACGTAGCCTGCGTATGTCATCTAGAGGTATTTTAATACGTATTTACAATATAGGGCCAGTGTATGGGGTAAAATCAAGTACATAGAATTGGTTTTATATTACACCCGAAGTAGAAAGCATATCTGGGTAGATGGTAGAATAAAAATTACAATTTAATGTTTCTCCTGTATCTTGATTAAAATAGCAGTTTGGTCGACGTTTATATATTACAGTTGTAACTTATTGTATATCATATTCATATATCATCGAATTATTTATATTTTTTATCTTATATATCTGCACAGTATTCGTAGGTAGGTACTCGTAATCGGTCAGCTATTTCCACAGCTAGTTTTTCTACGCCCTTAATATAATAAATGGATAAATGAATTTATTGTTATTATATGACTGATTAACCGTTCTATCGTTCTAAACACCTTTCCTACCTTACCTTCTCGTGCTTTACGCAGCTTTTCATATAAAAAATGTAGTTAGAAATGCACCTAAAGAAATTAGACAATTCGATAAAATTTGAATGTTGCGCACTATTTAGAGTTTTCATATTTGAAAATTGTTATCGACTTACGGCATATTCAAATCAAATTGAATTTCAAACATTTGAATTCATTGTTGCCCGTAGAGCTACGAGTAATAATTTGTGTGCATAATTATTCTTCGTAGCCGGAGAGAGTGGAATGTAATCTCTCTGCGTTGGTATTGACAAGCAGCGCCTGCGCAGTTCGCGTGCGCAATCTCGTATTAGGTGGAGTGGGAACAAGAATAATTGAATAAAAACTTACTCTCATTTACAAGTCTGATGTCACAAGTTTGTTGTTATTAGTGTAATTATAAATAGTACGCTGCTGAATCTAAGCCGTATCCCGTAGTAGTAATTTTTGTATATTCGACTTTCTAGATAAAACTATGTGTGATAACTAATTAATAAGCTTTTCAAATAGATTGAAGTACAATGAAATAATGACTTATTCATAGGCCAATGTTTATAAACATTATTTTTACACCGTCTATTAATATAAATGTGATTTTTGTCTGTAGTTACTGTGAAGTTAGATTATTGTGCAGTCCGGTGTCTCGTTCGCTTTTTAATCTACTATAAACATAAGTAATAACTTTGACCTTGACCTTTTCTGCGTATGTACTTTAATCACGTTGATATTTTATAATCACATCGATATCTACAAATATAAGTAACATAAAATAATATATGTTCCCAATAACATAGACAGTGTCTGTCGAGAGATATGGCATTGCGATGAGATATCTAACAGGCGTTTCTACAATGTACACTTACATAGTGCCAAGTGTTTCAAAATGAACGCAGGTCATAGGAATGAATAATTCGTTCTTAGGCTTAAGTATAGCAGTAAAATCCTGCATATTTCATAAGTACTACTACGCTGCCGTATGTCTTGTTGGTCACTGTCTGATGTACGCACCGTGTAATGTAACCAAATATTTTGCCGTCCAATTTCCGTACGGGAACAGACAACTGGACTGTAATAATTACTTTCTAATTATAACGCATACTTCGACACCAAAACCGATTTATTATAGATTACTATCTACTATTTAATATAGATGTCTAAAATATTTTATTTATATTTATATAGAGCTTATAGGGTGATTAGGGCTTTAGACTTTAAGGCAGACTGCGGTTTGGATCCTATAATTGACTTCTAGAAGGTTCTCAAACAGATTATAAGGATTCGAACCGTTTTCAAAAAAATATCAGGGATATAACTATAGCGGTAGCCGGTGGCTTTTTTAAATTAGAAACTTTATCAAAGATTTATACGAGCTATGAGTGTAGTTTACGCATAGAGTTAGATAGTTGAGTGTCAGCGTATGTTAGTATCATAAATCTACGGCAGCAGAG
Source organism: Petrophora chlorosata (assembly GCA_951640565.1). Taxonomy (NCBI): domain Eukaryota; kingdom Metazoa; phylum Arthropoda; class Insecta; order Lepidoptera; family Geometridae; genus Petrophora; species Petrophora chlorosata. Next base: position 6,213,940 of record OX621203.1, on the reverse strand, counting down.
GATTGGGCCTTTCAAACTTAAATTCCGGAGTTAAAGTATAAACCTATAAAATATCATCATCATCATCATTAGTCCTTTGCATTCCTACTTCTGGGACACGGGCCTTCTCTGATAGAATGAGTACAGGCCGTAAATCACCAGTGCGGGTTGGTGGATGTCACAGTTCCTTGAATTTTTGTTATTAATTCTTGGAAATATCAGTTTCTTGGAAATAATGTAAAATCAGCACATAACTTAAGAAAGCCAGTGGTGCGAGGCCAGCTTGATTCAAACTCGGGTGCGTCTGATGGAAAGTAGTACGTTCTCTCATTGAGCCACACTTGCTGTCTCTACGAAATATACTTTCTCTTAATAATATGTCGAAGTAAAAGTGGCTTAAGATCATATTTGCTTTATGAAATCTGACAGGCGTATGACCACTTCTGTCTATTTAAGAATTATTATTGAAAATTACCAATTAAGATCTAACTTATGGGAGATATTCAATTCTGGACCGAAAAGAAAATTCAGGTACAATGATATCAAGGTCCAAATCTCTGTTGCCGCTGCGAGATAAACCTTTGTCTAAATTTTTCTAGATATCCGTACTCGATATTGTTTCGATGTGATTTTACTTAACAAGTTAAATGTTCTCTAATTATATACTTAACTTAATTCTGAATTAAATGTTCACTAGCGTCCTATCAATGTTTTGATGTTGCGCAGTAAGCGCCTGTTGTATTTACTATACTACTACGTACACAACCTATTTTATCCTAGAATAGTATTACTGTAACGTAGTTTTACGACCAAGTTAGATCGTAACGTTAATCGATATCCGACACAAACATAGGTACCTTGTAATGATTAATGCTACGGTTAGAGGCGGTGACGGGGAAAATTAAAAGTACAAATTTATCAAAAATCCCCGACAGTCTGATGGCTTTAAGCTCTTTCCTTATATACTTAGTAATATATAAGTGAAAGAAGTCGCGTAACTTTTTTAATACAAAATATTTCAATGAATGTTGTAGCTCGTAAACTCTTAAAGTTGTAATACGGTAATTTTGCATAATTTCTTTTAATATAATACTATAAATTTACTTTATGTTATATTGATACGACCTACTCACGTTACATTTATTCACTGTGGACTATATCCGTGGTAGTAGTGTATAATAGCGGTGGCAGGATCACGTTTTTAAATAAATAGTAATTTTATAAAAATTGATGTGCCTAAGTGTAATAATCTATTGTAATTTGTATATAAATAATTGAATAGATATTGTACCTATTTATTAAATATCTCAGGATGGTGTGATTACACCACACCATGCTTGCTGTTTTAAATGATCTAATTATATATTGTATGTCTTTGGTATTGCCATATAACTCCAAAATGTATTTTGAGACAATAACTTCTTTTGCAACACCTATATTATGTTCACTGTACTGTAAACATGTGTTATTTTAACTTGAAGTGACTTAAAAATCTTTAATTAAATAATTATTATTTTGAATGCAATGATGCAACTTTTTAGACTGTAACATACCTCCCACACTTAGATTACTTTAGTTGCCACACATGCAAAATAGTGTTGTACTGATTAGATCTACGTTTCTATGTTAATGTTTTAGTTTCACGTTTATAAATGTGGACACGTAGAATGTCATGGTACATTAGTGTTAGATAATATTGAATGTTTTATAGCACGCCAGAACGTTTTTGCATTAATCCAGTTTAGTCACTGTTTTATTGGTCAAGATTGTATTATTATATACCTAGATAATATTGACCTTGGCCGTACCATGGCGCTTGATGTACTAATTGTATTTCTATGTATCATCCATACTAATAGTTGGCACCGGGATATTTACTGTAATGTACCCGTCATCCGAGATTTCAATCGCGCGCGCAATTTCAACTCGTGCGTTGCAATATCCGAAGCGGCCATTTTGGATTATCCAACAGTTTTGGATTGCGGGTACATTTGATAAATTCTAGGGGTTGGCTCTAAGACGTGGTTCGAATGGGTATTTAATGGGTAGTTGTGTAGACTTGATTGTGATATCAATAAACATTTTCATACGAGCATCAGTTTGTGGTTTCATTATTTTGATACAACTTATTTAATTTGAACCCTGTCTATAATAAACAAGAATTACTAATAAATGGTAGGCCTCAGGCTCCACGGAATAACTGTATATTACCTAGGTTAGGTAGCCCTTTGGAATTCAAATACTTTGCAAATGTTTTTAGCTTGAGTACATTTCCGACAAGGTTATCTTCGATTAACTTTTCGAACTTTAGAATCGGACAGGATGTATCTAAATTAGATTGCATCTGGGTACTAAATGCTCATGTACCTACACCTTCCTAACAACTATGTTCATAGCCTATAAATGTTTCATGTACCAAGGATCAGGTTCAAAAGGAAACAACAAAATGTAGACTGAAATAAGCTTTTTTATCTTAAGTTTTATACATAATATTACAAGGGTATTTGAGAAATAGCTATTGAAAATAATGAATGTCTGGCCAAATATATACAACTTAGGTGTACAAATACATAATGTAGTTGCTACTTAAGTGAACGGCGGAATTACTCATTGTTCAGTACAATGTACCTATTATTATTGCATGCCTTAAGAATTGTTATTAACTGGTTTTGGTACAGATTACGCCTCTGCAGCTTATTGAATACATAAACGTACAAATATATTAAACATTTTTGTGTATCCCTATCAAACTCTTAAAAACACATTCCATAATTTTCATGAAAAGAAAGTTCCGCTTGGAAATAAATACACATGTGCGTATTATTTACAGTGCTCATTGCCGCGGAGATCAAAATATTTTTACATTATTGTCGAACCGTCTCACAGTAGAGAAACGTGTCGTTTATTCTAAATCTAATTAACAAAATAAAATAATTTGATGTATTAAAGTATTTCTCATCTCGAATAGTTCTCTCGTCAGGGATACGGTGTTCTGCAGTTAGGTACGTAAGTGTGGACTCGGCAACTAACGCTATTTAAAACAAAATATTAAATATGATAATTGCATATAATTATGTTCTGAGATCATATTTAATACATCACAGGTGTTAAAAGAAATAATTAAAATTAAAGTGAAGTGCGCTCAGTTTGAGAATATGTTATTCGTTTGGGCGCACTTCGTGATGGCGAATGAAGTTGATTCAGACTCCGTCATGTTTCCGACACTTTTTGGCACATAACAACATCTGAATAGACATCTCAAACAACAAAATTAAATCAAATATTTACAATGTTATCTCGCAGACAAAATACATTTTGAAGAACAATGAAGCGACAATAGGTTTACATTATTATCTAGATTCAAAGTTTCTTGTAAAAAGATGTTCAAAATACCAGCACTTTGTACATCTAATTAAAAAGATACTATAGGATCTATTTAAATGCGATATATTATTATACAAGATATTAGGGAGGATCTGGTCGGTAATCCTATTATGAATTGCAATAAGAATATAAATGTAACATAGGTAAGGTAAATATTATAAATATGCTTAGGTAAATATAGGTCTGTCTGTGAGACACCATTTTGAAACACAATTCATAAAATTCAAACAAAGTCATAATCAATATTTAAACAAGTCGTAAAGTACTACTTTTTGTAGTCATAAAATGTTTACAACATTGTAAATATGTTTACTATGTATCGTCTCTAGTCATAATGATAAAAGTTCATTTTAAATTTCATTTTTACCGAACTACCAAGTACTTCTGACCTTTGGCTAGCAAGTTTCGATAAAAAACTTGTACAACTACAGTTGTATTTAAAATTAGACATACACAAGGTAATTTCACTGAAAATGTAACGAGGTTAATGAAGAAACAGGTGATTAATGAATGATGAAATAATCTAATGGCTTGTCTTCAAGTTTTGTGAAAACCGCGACCTTTCGTCCTAAACCAATGAGAAAATTTGTACTTTCAATAAAAGATCGCGGTGGAAACATTTTCAAATTTCGTGACAAGACTTATAGACGGTTCAAGAGTCCAAGGAAACAGCTAGTTCCAATAAAAAAAAAAAACAATAGTCAATATAATCATAAAGTTCTATAATCCATTAAAATACAACAACAAAACAAATAAACTAAGAAATTTGAATTAGGGAGTAATATTGTTCAAAACACAAATACTCAAATATCAGCTGTAAGATTGTACTACTTATTACTCATTAAAATTATTTTGGCAAAATATATTATATTCTGTTACAGAGAGGTAACAAAATCGTCTTTAATTGAGTATTTGTATTTAACTTACACTAACTTGCTGTTGTTTGCCTTCATATCACACGGATTTACTTTTGAAATGATCTTTTGTGTCTTCCTCGCTTTAACGTAGCAAAGGCACAAGAGAACGTAGTATTTTAGAAAACAGTTACATAAACGTGTCGAAAAATGCTCGGACGCAACAAAAGAAATCATATTTCTGTCGGAGAGTCATAGCATTTTCTTGACATTTAATAATTGTGACATACTCTGCGCAACTTCATGAACACACAAAACATTTTGTCAAGCGAACCAAATCTAACGAGTCATGAAATCTTATAAACTACCTTACGCATAATATAACTTAATTTACTTGAAAGAGATCATAATAAACTTAAAAAATAACTGTCACAATATAAATATAACCAGAATTTGAGGAAAATTAAAACTTGTTAGAATTTTGAAAACGATTAGCAAAAATAACTAAAAAACTCCGACCAAGAGGAGGGTTCCACAACGCATATACCAAGATGATGTCAGCTAGTAGCTACTTAACACTTTGTAATATGTGTTGCAATTTAAGCCTTTAGTGATTTTTTGTAGGCAGTTAAGGGAAATAAAATTGCTTACCATCCCGGAAAGAAATATGGTCGTCAAGTACTGAGTAAAACTGCAATATGATGAAGCATTGAGCAAGTTTGTGATGCTTGGTGTGACACTGTCTAAACATTACAATAATATATTAAATTATAATCAACGCTATACTTAATGTCTCCAAACTATTTTACAATTTTCCTTAACATTATTTAGTTATTGTTCGACGACAAAAAATAAATTAAGAAATAAAAATTTGCACGATTGCCTTAGCGCCCTTTGCACAAAATTGAACTTTTTGAAGCGTTGGAAGCAAACATGATCGTTCAGAAGTTTTCAAGTGAGTTGGGTGTATTGAGAATCGTTCAGGGTTTTATTGTAGCTGCCCGAGGGAGATTTTTTGGTCCTGTGTTCAATTCTGTTGAGTGGTGTGCTTGGGCGGCCTAGCTGGTCCGCTTGAAGTGGCTCTGGGCTAGACGCGCCACCTTGGGCGGGCGGATGTGGGCGCCGTGCCCGCACTCGTGCTTGTGGCTGTGGGCGGGCGACTTCTTCCCGCTGTTGGATAACCGCTTGCGGGGCTTCAAGAAATCTGAAAAGAGGAGAAGAACGACGTCAGCGATTGTAAAATTAATTTTACGACGAAAGGGTGTCGCAGTCGTATGCAGCAACAAATAAAATACATAAAATATGCATGTAAGGCGTGGTTGGCTGGTAAAAACTTTACGACCCAAAAGCTGAAAGGTTCGTTAAGACACCCGGATGGCTGCCCTTGCATAGGGCCTTGCTGCAGTTGACATCTTTACGACTCTATCCACGAGGAAAAAGCAGTAAAAAAGTAGTTCTAGAGCACTTTATGTACCGGAATGCTTTTTTCTAATCTCCAAGGGCGGCGACGGCCTTTGTGACCATTTCTAATTTTGAAAAATATTGCCTTAATAACTATAAAAAATTTACGACTCTTTTTACTACTGTTTAATCTGTAGTGTAATGATTTTCGGCTGTGAGTTACTGAAGCAGGCGCTTCGGATGTAGTCAAATGAAGCATTCTGAGAAGTTTACGTTTTTGAATATTGATTTTGTAAGATGGGTGTGTGAATGATCAACGATAACGACTTCATCAAAATCAATGGTAATCAGAAGATATTACTACATAGTATACTCACTGATAAGACACGAAATTATAGAAATCGTTAAGCGATAATAAAGTACAACTACATTTTTTGTGTAATAAAGAGTTATGTAAGCTCACTGCTATTTCGTTACAAGATATAACACGATAAAAATCAATATTAATATTAATATCTTAAATACCTTGCTAAATACCAGTTGAAACAAAGAAACAATAAAACAGAAGCAAAGACAGTAATTCTAAACACTATAGTTCACGATGATTACCAAATCAACGAAATGGCATCGCAAAAAACCGACATGGTAACACGCGAAGCGCTCAAGGTTAAGACGGTTTGGGTGTCAACTGGCTGAAGCTTACTGTGGATCTCATAGCATAGTAGGTACTACTCCACCAGTAGGTATATGTATAAAAGCAAGAATATATGAGACAAATAGAAAAGATAATGAAAAAACGTTATTGTAAAAGCAAGAGGGAAAATTTAAAGATCCAGCATGGAATGCTAATGAAGCAGTTCAAGGTAAACATGGATGAAATGTCATTCAAGCATTGTTCATAAACATCACGATGCTAAGACGGTTTTGAGATTATCCAAATTAAACGAAAGTGGATAAATATAAGTACCTATAAAAATAAACGCAGGATGTATAACATTTGGTAGAAACAATTTTCACTTTGTTTTCATTTATATTCACAAGTTTGGCGCCAACAACCAGCATTGTTATCTTTAAGTCTATAACTATTCTATATCTAATTTAAGTCTATATTTAAAATCCAAAGTAATATGGTGCCTAGGCATTTAAAAATACTTGAGCGCCGGTTGCATAATAATTATATACGAAAAATAGAACATAGAATAGAAAAAAAAGGAAATCTTCGTTTTAAGAAGAAAAGACGGCTAAATATGGCGCCAAATAACCAGTTACCAGCAGGTCTATAACGTCTAAAAGCCGAAGTAATAAGATTTGTCGGAATCACAAAAAAAACTGAGCGTCGGTTGCAGTCTGGAACTATGTCAATGACGTCACGAGAGCCAAGGTCGACTGGTGGAATCACTCGGTTCCCGCCAAATTATGTGCCAAACACGTGGGTTACAACAACATAACCTCTAAACATATTCATTAACCCACTGGAGTAAAAGTAACTTATCCTGGAGCCAAGCTGTCGGGTATTGTCTGTTGACCCTGAATTCGCAGAATTTTCATAAGATTACGTAACAGTACAACCTGGATGATAAGGCAATGCCGTAAATAAAACAACAAACAACGATACAACATGATATACGAGATCTTATAAATAGCTTTCTATTAATAAAACAATACTAGAAGCGTGGTGAGTGGATATACTTTCACAGAATTGCGTAATCGCGTTTCCCGCCGAAACGTTCAATGAAGCGTTCCCGCCATTTTCTCGACGACACGTGATCGATTCGCAAAGTGCTTCCGCGTGGTGTCTTAGCCCTGTAGTAGTGGTCTAGTAAACTCTGCCGGGTTGTATCGGACATGCGTAAACACGCTGGTGTACGCGTAAACAAAATGGCCTTGAAGGATGTGCGCGGGCCGTGCCTACTCCGGCCGCGGAAACAACTTACACACACATTATCACCAGTATTATCAATCTTTTATCGTGGTTAGACTAATGTAGTAGTAGAATTTAATAATTTTAAAATACGCTGTGTTTGGCGTAGTAATTCTGTTCGTAAAGAAACGGGACCTTGAATTGATAATGTGGAAACCGATACGTTCTCGGTTCTGTTCAAACAGATCACGTGACTTCGATATACATATTTGTATTGACAATAGTTAATATTCTGTCCCCGTTCGGATCAGGTAGAGAAAATCGTTGACTTGACATTACTAATTTTACTATTTACATGAATTGACGCCAAAATCTTTAGTCACGAAAATATCTAACGTTTTTGCATCTGATTCTGAAGATACTTTAGACACAACAACTTGTAGTACTATTGAAATAAATGTACAACATAAAATGTCATCCACGTAACGAAACGACCGAGCACAATCGGCAGCGGGAGCGCAGTTATTTCGGGCGACCTAAATATCGACACGCTCGTACTGCCTCGTAGCTCTAGAGCTGTACCGAGAAAAACATCCACTGAAATAACACTAACAGTTGGTGAAGATTCTAAAGCTACTGAAGCTAATTAATCAGAATTTCAAGTAAATGCTCTAATTGGGACTGTTCTTGTTTTATTAAAAGTTAAGGCAAGAATAAATTCAATGGCAGAATATTTCAAACACTCAACAGACAAGAGATTATCTCAAAATGTGTTGTACTAAGATGCAATTTAATGCAGAATCTTAGTAATTAGCGGTGGCTTAAGAGCTGTTATGCTACAATTGCTTCAAATTTGATACGGCAGCTTGTCACGATATACAAGATTTATGTAATAGCTATTGTCTGGGCCTGGCACTGAGCTAGCAACAGTGCATCTTAGTAAAATGCAGTACACGTGCGTGCGAAGGCCGTGTCTGATCATGCATCCGTCTTCGCAACACCGTCGGAATCTTTATAGCCTCGGGTAAAAAGGATGAAATTGGAAAGCTAGAAAAAGTCGGATCCTGCCTAGGAGGGAACCAAGTTTTTTCAGTCACGCGACGTGTTTGACGCTTTGATCCTGCGGCAGGACTCCCGGGAAACCATGATGCGCTTCTTGAATTGATAATTGCGACGTGAATTTGGTAGTCACGATATATTGTAGAGATGCTGACAATATTATGAAATCATCAAGATATGTCACGAATGTTAATGACTACTAGCACTATAACGAAAACGAATCTGAGTCAGAGTGTAGTTTAATTAGCTTTTTATTTGTAAACTGAAAGTTAACGGCTGAAAAGTGACGACGACTATGTTACGAAAAGTATCAAATAGAGTCGAATTTGATAAAAGTCACCCTTTAAATCAGAGCTTTAAATACAATATGGAAATTCTCATTTTCTGGTTACCGAGAAACCACCTGCCGCAGGTGGCTTTTTGTTGTCAACTCTGGACAAAATACAACCGTTTTCCTTTCATCTGTGAAACAGATGTCATTATGATAATCTCGTAAAATTAACTCTGCGGTGAAACGAAAATTGCGAAGGCTTTGTATAAGTTGTTCCACGTGGTTACAAAAGTTTTATCCTTGCGGCTACACACAAATGCTGTCCAAATGCCGTTGCCGTGTTCGTGGGAATGACTCAGGGCGGCGGGTCACGATTCAGGATCCGGGGAAACGTGGCACTCATTACAGTCAATGCACTGGCCCAAATGGAGCTCGGGCCCTCCCATTGTTCCTCGTAATTGCAGGGACACGAGTTTCGGGGAAAGGATATTTTTGTGGTTGGTCTCTAAGAAGTGTTCTTACGGGAAATGCATCATGAACAACACTAGACCAAGCCTAACACATTTGACGGCGATGCTCGTAAAAAGTTACTGTTTATTTTCATCCTAAATGTTCTCGAAGATTTTTGGGCGCGTTCCGATGCTGTTTCCACCGCAATGTCGGCGCGGTGAAACAAGTCCAAACTTGAACTGGCGCGCGCGTCGTCGGCTATAGCTGCTCTCTATAGGTATGTAATTGGTGTGTGGTGCACGTAGCGACGTAGCTACAGTCACAAACGCAGATTTGTCAGGCGTGGGCGTCGGCCGCGTCCCTCCAACAAACAGGTTGCTCCGCCTGCGCTAGCGCACGTCCAGGTCTTTTTATTTTATTCATTTACGGGACAGGGCTGCCTCTTTTACGTCGTCTTTAATGAGTTTCCTCTGGATGCTATAAAAATCAAGTTTGTTTCATCATAATAGGGGTGGCCATTGGATAAATTTTTATTTGAGTTTATTTGGTCAACAATAATAGATTGGCGCTATTAATAGGGCTGTCGTTTAAACTAATCCAAGGCGTAATTTTTCACAGCTGCGTCGCAGGAAACGCATTGTTAGCGCAACGAACGCCGCGAATGGATGCATTGTTGATTACGAACCAGTTCCCAAATATCTAGGCCAAGTGAAAGGCGAGACGATGTCAAAACTGCGCGCTGGCAGCGGATACGCGTACAATTGGCTCGTTGTTGGACAGCCCTAGAGAAGCGGCTCGTGGTTCTAGTGCAACTGGACGGTGCCCGATAAAAAAAGTAACAAAAACTAATCTCGCTCGCATATATTTATATATATACTCTCTCGGCTACTGGTTTTGAGACGTGGCAGCCTAAACAAATAAGCTGCGACCAGGTAGCGACTCATATTGAGCTCTTAACATTTTGTTAAAAAGTATTTATCTGATACTGTTTATTGCCTCACTCCACTTTGTCACTAGTTTAACTGTTTCTTATTTTTTATTTTTTGAATACGACAAGCTGCAACTCTAAAACCAACACATAACATTTTGAATTTTTTAAAATAATTGTTTTAAAATTCAAATTAGAATTTCAAAAACAGTTGCAAACCCTATACAAAAACATGAGTAATTGAATATATTGCTTACTCAGTTTTTTCTTCGTTCAATATAATATCGCTTTATCACAACCGGAAGGTGCTGTTGAGTCATTTTGCACTGACATATATACAGGTTAAAATTCATTAACCCACTTACAACAATTTATGACGTCACTCAGCAGTCAGCACTATACAATAGTTATTAACTTCATGACCATTATGACAAAATGTGTAAACTTCATGAAAATCTAAATGACAAATAAAATAACATTAAATCAACTGGAGCACCAACCTCAAATAATGCGATTAAGAAAAGGAGAAGAGTTACTTTTGTCCATTATGTAAATAATGGTATAATGGGAAGATTGAATATTTCACTGGTAAACGATTTCATGGGAAGATACTGGATTTTTTAATACTGTCTTTCCGCCTAGCAACCTAAATTACAGACCCGTCAGTCTAGACCGACTTATATGCACTACAATTATCTATCTAATCTAGATAATGTTCGAAACAGGATGTCGTAGTCTACAGTCTGGTCGAGGAATTAGGATTATTTTTTGATCAGTTTTTAGCTTGCTAGTTTATTCTGTTTTTACCAAGTCTGTCTCTTTATTAGCTAACGCTGTTTGTGTTACTTTTAAAAAGTGGTTTGAAAGAAGCAGTTGAACATTCCATTATTGAGATCAAGCGACTACAGCTATAAAAAAAAATCAGTTTGACACAGAAACTGCAATTGTAGTGGTATCTAGATTATTCATAAATAAATTATTGACCAGTAAGCTTATTGAACAATTTGACCGATAATAATATAGAGATATCAACCATCGATCACTAGATTATTTACTGTTTTATTTACTTTACAATCTGATCAATGTCAAGTACTTTCGAAATGCGTGCGATAAGAGATTTATAACAAGACAGACCTAACTTATATTGGTAATAGAAATGATCCTAAGACATACAATCCTGAATTCTCTTCACTAAGATCTTTTGTAGAGTATGATTCAACAAGCAAAATATTCGAAGCGGCAAAACTGAAACTAGAAGTTTCCTCAACAATCGCTTGATGAATAGTGCATTTCCAATACAAAATGACAAGTTATTAGTAAAGCAAGCTAGTTAAGCATTAGAAACTGGCTGTGGGCTTGTAGACGATTGTGAAAGTGAGCGAAATGGAAGTCATTGTTGCGTGCCGGAGTCTACCGTGCTGTAACTTAATGTTCCTTACGTGCTCTTACTTGCTGGCTGCTAGAGCGCAGAATTTCGTTTCTAAAGAGAAATAATTTAATAACTTATGTACTTGGAAAACTACGTTTCTAACTCTACAGCAAATTTGTTTTGTTTTCACGAAACGCAATGCAGTGAAAATTCCTAGCTCTGAAAGTATTTTTTCTTTTCACGGTATGGTTTCGAGATGTACTCGTGCCTACAGTCGGATGGACTCGTGCAATTCTCTTGACTTTCACCGTTATATCTTGCATAAGCGTGCTTGTTCCGTGCCTGTTTAAGAGCTTTATCTTGTTTCGTGGCGCAATAATTTCGCACATGTGTTGCAGATTAAATCGCAATGGCTCCTGCGTTGAAAGTTCGACGTCCCTGTGGGTTTATTCATGCGATTCCACCACTTGATTCATCTTGCAGAGATCGGGACGATGTATTTTTTTTACTTTGCGTATAATGTTACGGTCGAATTTCATTTATGAATTTGCTGTTGCGATTGAGTGTATTATAAATTAAAGAAAGAGATAACTGGCCAAATCAACTTTAAAAGTATAATCGGTCAGAAAATACACAACCCCTGAAAATTCATTTATTTGCAATCAGACCCAAAAGGCATCACAATAAAGACAGGGAGTAAAAAGGAGCGTTAACCCTTAGACCATTGACTTATGATCTGGTCTAACAGCAGGATCATTAGGTAACAACACTGAAGAGCAAATTGCTATTATTACGGCTACCTGTTCCTAGGAAACTGCAACAATTACGCATGAACGGTGTGTTTCTATTATTATACTTGGTTTTATCTTTACTTTCTGCTGCATTTAAGATGTTTTGTTTCGTTGTCTCTACCATTATTGCGTCTATTTCTTTCAAACGTGCGGTTTCAACGTGCTTATTGATGGTTTGTTGGACTTTGGACTATCATTATGGGAAATTATCTTTGGAATCTATTCAGTTCACTTGTTGCGTGAGACGTTTGCATGTACTTGTTAGAGAAATTTCATATGTAGCCGCATAAATCTGTATGATTATTATTTCTTAACATGGTATGTTCTGAGAGTTCTTTTTAATTTAAAGGATTAAATGTTAAATTAGGCTGCTATGAATAAATTAGTATAGTTCGAGTAGGTGAGAATTTTAAAGCGACGACCTTACACAACACAAACTTGTTCTGTAGGTATCTCTGCGTGAAAAGGCCGGGTTTTTACAACGTTTCCTTTTCAATATATCGATCTCGAGCTACCGTGTAGGTGCTCCTTTAATAATGAACCCTAATGACTGGACGATGCGTGCTGGGCGGTGAGTTTAAAGGAGCTGGCGATCAAAGCGCCGACATTATCGGTCTCTTGAACTATCTCAATGGATAGTCATTTGTACGAGCTACTGGAATACGCTGCGTAAGCACGCGAGGTTTCTAAGTTCCCATGTGACTTCACTTACTTACATAAATGTGAAATTGCCATTACATCTGCGATACTCGTAGTTTTCACTGTTTGTCTTAATTTTCCAGCACCTCGAGTGTATTGTATATATTGAAGTCAGTTCTTCAGTGCAAGCGAAAGCGATGCATAAACAAATACAGCAGTCTATTTTTGCGCTCCAACGTGAAGCAATCAATACAGCAACCGCATCTTCAACATTTAAGTATTCCATAATCATAAATCAAATTGTCGCTCTCAACTGAGCTACCGATTTCGCAAATACAAGAACCCTTTACAATGAGAAGATGCATCTGAAGATAAAAATATAAAACGATAAAACGCAGCTTCCCATGAACGTTATTCAAATGAAATCCAGAAATAAGAGCCGAAACGTTATAAATTGGAAACACAATGAGATCGATAATACCTGCAATAAAGACTCAACGGCCGGAACGGTAGCTAAATATCATGAAAGAACAAAAAACTATTGTCCGAACACATTGTTCTGAGATGTCTTCTTTTGTGGACATGAGACTGGATCGAAGGACCACTTTTGTGAAGAATCGGTTAAACATCGGTTGTACAATAGTAAACAAGGTTTGAAGCATTGTGAGATGTGACCTAAGGTCGCTCTAAGAAGTCTGACCTATGGACCGAATTTATGATGCTGCCACCGAAATTCCTCTCACAGGGTGTCAGACAATGGAGAGAAAGGATGGGATTACCGCGAGGGTAGACGCTGCTAAGTATTACTCCAACAATAGACACAAAGAGCGGTGTGTGTTTACCCATGAATATGTGGAATATAATACACAATAGCCGGTGCTATGCTAATAACACACACAACAGGTTAACAGATTTTTTTCTCAAGATAATTCTACGTGTATAACGAATTCGCGTTTGGTGTTAAATCGTGCATGTTTGGGGACGATCCGGCGTAATCTCGTTTTTAAATGGACTATTTAGATGTTTCTGCTAACTATAACAGCGGGCTATTGTAAGGTAAATTTTTCATTAAAATTAACATTTCGGTTCCATTCTGAATTTCGAACATAGAATTTGGACACGGTATGTTCATAGTGACCCAAGATAATAAACAAAAGGTCATAGTGTGTTTCTCTTTGTGGCCTCTATTCTTCCAACAAACAGCTATGTAACGAATATTTTATGCAGTCAACAGCGTCCTACTAGCTGGTAAGTGCACCATTTGGCGGATGAGACAATTTGGGCAATTATCGGTGTAGTGGGTTAGAATTCCGGCAGCTGCTTTGCCCCATGCTCCATCTGGCTTGCGCTAATGCCAGTTTTCTCTCGACCTATTGGGTTGCGTTCTCGCATTACCCACTCGAATTACTAGTTTCCTTGAAGTGCTAGAGTTTCTAACTAGAAAGTTGCAAAATACCATTCCGTTAATGGACCCTCGAGAGCTTTTAAAAGCTAAGTGTTAAAGATAATGGTTATCTCTAGCGGTACCTTTACACGGCAGGATGAAGATTTTGAGCATTGATTTTTAAGGATCCGTTTTATGTTTCTATTAGGCGTTCGGTCACGTTGCACCCGAGCGGTTACAAAAAACATTAATGTGAGTTGATATAATCGTGTGCTATGGAACGTGCATCCGAGGACCACCCAGGAGGGCGGAATCTATGTAATACCCTGGACACGGGGAAAAAACTAATATTAATCTAATCAAATAGAAGTTGTGGATCGTCACGATGTTCCAATTAGTCGTCCTAACACGAGCGATTAGTGATGCGTTCTGCGGTGAAGAGAGAAGATCGTAAATAATAAAGGCATATAGATGAAGGCGACTTCACTGCTTTCAAACGACCACGAACAGATTTTAAGGTATAAATATTATTTTTACGACATTATTATAAGGGGACGTTAAATGTATTTCACTAACGAGCTTTTACGAGCTGACCGGTCGTTTTGATGGACAAATTCTACATTTTAAAACGTGTGAAAGTTAAACACAAAGGGTAGTGAGTTGGAGTAATAAAAATGTTAGAAGACGGGGTCGCCGTAAATGCGATTGGTCAAGCATTGGCGGATCAAACACTGTAATTATGTTCCAATATGAATATGGGTCTCTATGAATATGGGTCAAGATGTCTTGGGAACGGAAATAGTGATTTTGCCTGTTGATCTAGAGACGGGTTATTTTTACGAGTACATACTAAAATTAATTGCGCAGTAAAATAATTTCATAATAATTATTTTTTTGGATATTGGTGAGTTGTTATAGAACCGGTTCTAAAGTTCTCGTAAAGTCTCATGGCAAAGAAATCATTGTGATCGTGGATTACCAGTATAAATGAAGCTATCGAACACGCAAAGGTCGCGTCGCGTCCCACTGACTTTTAACTGCATTTGCTGCTTTTACCATGGCTTTTTTGTGTTTTCTGAAGTCAGAAAGCTACGCGTTAGTTTTTGCCACTTTTCTTGCACTCGTAGAAGCTGTTAGTCAGTTTTTTGTCAACTTAATGTTCCGTTGCTTAACAAGCGAGTTTTCAGATTTGGCACATAAATAAAAAATCACTTAGTTTTTTAGTTTGGACCATTCTGTTTTTGCTGTTGTTTTTTGAACATGTGACAGGAATGTTGTTAGACTTTAAGACAGCAAATATGTTAGGTACCTAACTAATGTTGCAAATGAATGCAATGTACGGTTGTGTACTGAGACGTGTACAGAACCGGCAATGGATAACGGATGCCGTGACACACAAAACGTACTGAATCTAAATGAGTGTTTACAAGTTATGCTAATTAATTTAATTAGGTATACTAGAAGATAAATATGGTTAAGTGTATAGGAGTTTGTTCAAGAATTCGATTTATCAAGCTCCTAGTGGTAATTCGGATAAATCAAAGAATATAAGTGAAGAATAGAATCGTTAGAATAATAATAATATCAATGAAAATTTAATTATCCAAATATAATAAATACTAAATAAGGTTAGGCGAGGTCGAAAATCTACGCAAACTGCAGCTGCTTGACTGGGAAGAGACCGCGCAACGCCGAGATCAGTGGCGTCTTTTGTTGTTGGAGGCCAAGACCCACTTTGGGGTCACTGCGCCATCTTAGTAAGTGTCTAGTAAATACTAAAAAAAGTCAACGTACTTCTATATAACAGAAATTAACAGAATCTTATGAGAATGAAATTCAAATGAAAGTTTCAATAAAAAATTGCAATTCGTGAGAAAGTTGACCTGAAAACCAATCAAACTTGTTTTATGATTAATATGCTCTGCTTAAATGCAAATTCGAGAGACACTGATCTCAACTCACTACCCCTAAAACAGGTTCGCATGGGGGATCATACTGTTTTCTATATTTTTATCTTTGAAGAAACTTACGACCTTGCAATGAGACGATGCATAGTGAAATCAAATAAAATATACGTACTAAGCCATACATACTAAGCCTATGTGGTGCAGTAGTTGGGCAGGTCGGCTTAGTTTCATATGCCACGGAGGATGCGGTTCCAATTCCCGCTACGGGACAAATGTTTATGCACAGAAAAGCGCCAGCAGTTGTTTCGAGTCTAGGTGTTGGCATAGTCCTCGTAGTTCCTGGTGTCTAGTCAGGGATTTGTAGTTGTAGAGTTGTAGTTAGGGAAATCCTAGTTAACACAGAGTAATCATATCAGATGCCCATATCACAAATACCTTAGAGACTAACATATATATAAAATTTATAAAACACTAAATCTTAAAAATGACGATGATGTCTTAATCTTTTGTGTGTGACTGCGTGTTTGTTACCAATTAACTTCATAACAACGAATTTTGATGAAATATGGTATGTAGGTACTTTAGGTCCTGGAACAGGACATGCACTTTTTATCCCAGAAACACGAGCATTTCCTTTAGGAACAACTATAAAGCTTATTCCACGCGGACAGAGTCGCGGGTACAAGCTAGTTTTCTTAAAGACTTAAACAATCACTCAAACAATCGTAATTACTACCGTTTACGTCACCAAACAATTAACGCTTTTAATGTATTCACAGCCAAATGTTACAATAAAGACAAAGGGCTGAGGTTCCCACAGATCGCATGCAGATCTAAACGGGATTTTAGAATACTTTAGCATACATTAAAGTTATAGAAAGGGCAGCAGGCAACGCTTGCAACAATCAAAACATTGTACAAAGAAAAAGGAATTTTAAGAATTATCACGCCTCGATTGTCGACAACAGGTTACACTATAATTAAGGGATCTCTAATTGTTTTGTTTTTAATTTGCATAAGACTTTAAGACTTTTGTAACGTTTTGTACCTTTGTGTTGAAACAAAGGAGGAATTTGGAATTGTTTCGATGATTGTTATGAATATAGGCGTAACCGTAACAAGAAACAATTTAGAATACTCTAAGGAATTCTAACTGGAACACGTGGAATTGAGTGTTTAATAAAATCTGTTCAGTGGTGGTAGACAACAGATGATAAAGGCGCCGTTCTAATCTCTAGAAATAATGTGAAAGATGGAAAAGATCCTTGGCGATAATAGTTGTAGGCTAGTAACAGTTAAAAGTAAGCCATGGTTTATTGCATTGCTATAACCAAGGTTGGCAACATAGTTATCGTTAACACGATAGTTACGGTATCGGTAAACACATTAATCATGGTATGGCAGTTTCTAGGTAACATGGTTTTATTCGAATTTTCGCAATTGATAAAATTCTAAGAAAAACCATTAAGAATAGGAATTCTAATAAGAATGATTTGGTTATTATTAATAGAAGCAACGGCGATAAAATTAAAGCTATTAGAAATAATAATAATAGAGAGAAATCAAACGTTGGACAGTAAAACAAACAATGACTCGAATCAGAAATCAACGTAGCGTAACCTGCATAGAGGTTCACACAAATTAAATCTCCAAAAATCCTTTATAATCGAGCCCTACGAAACAGGGGGAGGGTCGCACACCTTAATTAGAATAAGCAAAATAATGAACACAAATTGTAGTATGGGAACCGATTTTACACTTGTGATAACGAATGCTTAATTTAATTTGTACATTGTTCAGATTGACCTCTGATAGTCACGTCCGCCATGAGAAAGTGAAATGATTTTGGCATAGTTTCATATGGGAACTGATACTGCTGATAAAGATGTTATCTATGTAATAGTACCATTGGAAAGAAAGTGAAATGGTTCTATTACTAAGAAAGATACATTGACGACACTATCTGGAAAGTAGGGATCTTATGATAGAAAAACTAGGTTAAAGACTCTGTTTTAACCAGCAAAGAATCACAGAAGAAAATGAACCCAAATGTATTATTTTCCATTTAAGTCCATGCTCTCTTTCAATACAAAGAAACGAAACAAAACAATATTAGCATAAATGTTCGCATGAGCAACTACTGAACATATAAACATCATCGATGTACACTCACGTTAATGAGGACAAAATATTATACTTGTGTAATTGTGTATTGTTTAGTTGTTCATTCTAGACTGCATGGCAGCGCTCACAATGCCAGGTTGTTCCACAAATATCTACCGTTACCGACCAAAACTGATAACAAATGTAAATGGTGTTTAGTTTTTCGTGAGAGTATTTAGAATCATGACTGCTTTGAAATTTGAATTAATTATCAGGACCGCTAATGTTTTCTAGATTGATAAGTGCAACTGTGTCAATACTTTCGCCAGATATCTTGTATCATTGTTTATTTTAAGCAGCACTAATCGATTGCTATCATTATCACTGATATTCAGTATAGGTAATGAATGGGTTATGAAATGACACCAATGTCTAATGATAACACATTCGCACAAAGAGAATCAAATGTTTTACATTAGGCTTTTGTGCTACCCGGTTTTATTGAAACTTTATTTTAATAGTGTTCCTCTGCAACAATCTTCGACGTCTTGTGCTCTATTGTTAAGTTACAAAAGGGTTTTTAACAAAGGCCAGGTCTTTGACCCTTGGCACAATTTTATGCTGTACCTGCGCATTCAATTCGTTGCGCAAAATCAATTGCACAACGTAACATTTTATCATTACGAATTGCGATATTGTTATTGCTAGTTAGTGGAGTGTGGCAGACAGTATGTCTGTCTATAAGATATACTTATTGATATTGCTTTGTAATGCCTTTCAATTAAATCTACTATGTTGACGTCAAATAATGCTTTATTTTTTGAGTAAACTCTTGTACTTAAGTTGGAGGCAATGTCTTGATTGTCAGTACTATTATGTATTCTGTGGCCTTGACCACTTTTAAGTCTAACAAGTGTGAAAATAAACCGTTAGTCGTGAAATCGTGATATTCAGTTGTTTCCCATAAGACAGTGTATCCTTTGTCGGTGAGCCGTTAAATAGAGGAGCACGTGCGTAATGTTTACCAAGTTCCTGTATTTACATGTTCAGACCTACCGCACGAAGCCAGACTTTAAGGAGACCGGTACACAGATACTTGATTTAAAAAAATCCATAACTTTTGTGTTCACTTACTTTGTGACAATGTAGGGCAGTGGGTCATTGATGCTTGTTAGATTGTTGCTATTACAATATCTTCTAATGATAGTATCACCATCACATGAATAGTTACAAAACGTTGAAGATCTGCTAAGTCACGACAATTTTCGCGCTTCAATGACACTACTCTCGGTCGCCCGTTGGCGATACATCATCCTGACCATTATAAACTCAATTAAATCTCATTACCATAACCTTGCCTTCGGGCTAGAGCACCCTATTCTCTCTCTTTAGACATGTCACCACCTTTGTCCCTTCGTAACCTATTCCCATTGAAACTGGACAACTTACCCAACAATGGCAACAGTTTGACCCTCAATGGCGATGAGACCAGCATTATTTGTGTATTTTGAGCAATAAACAGTGCATTTTATGCGATTGTGAGCTCTTTTTCTTCTAAAAATTTAAATTTGAAAGGCTGAATGCACATTGTCCGTTGCGTGAGCTCGTGGACTGCACTTGCAGGTACCGTTGATGCATAATCATTAGAAATTACCGAAGCGAGAGTAACTTGTCTTGCTCTCCAAAGTTTCGCATGGGAATTAAGAGTGCAGATCGCGTTTGGCTAGAAATTGACATTTGGCAGTGACAACTGATGGATGATATTAGATTTTATTATTTGTATTTATATTTATAACGTATTTGTCACAGTTAGGACAAGTGTGACATATTGAATACGGTTGAGACGTGTCGAGACGATGTGAACTGGTATAAGCGACAGTACTGTTTCGGATCTGGGTATTATGCCTAATCCTTTTTAGGAGGATCGCGTTCCTCGATGCATTGTGCCTTTCAAAAGACTCAGAGCGAAGGCGGCGACATAAAAATTCGTTAGAGGCCTTTTGTGTTAGAATTGCTTTCGAGTTTTAGACACATACAATACAAACACGTATGAGGCGCAACATGTCAAAGAATAAATAAATTCCCTCTTTGATATTCCGAGAGCATGTAACGAAAGGCTAAACTAAACAATAACAAAACGCACAAGGACTCAATATTAGACGCACACACGCACTGACACACCTACAACAGAAAAAGGATAATAAACAGTCAAACAATAATTTTCGTTTCTTTTCTGTGCGTACGCGCATCGTTTGTCTCGCTCGCACACATATTGTGGTCTCGTTCGGCCAGTCATTGACCGCACATCTCCGACGAGATTGCATCTAGTGGCCATGCAGCTTCCCTCAGATAGACGAAACACGATTTTCTGACCAATTAAAAGATCACTTTTCATCGAGGGCTCGTTACAACGTTCCATTGTAAACTACAGCGGCTTACAGCGGATACAAAAGCCGGTTTGCGAAACACATTAGATTAGATGTGACCTACTTGCTGCAGATAAGAAAAAATTAAACGCAATAAAAATACGCGCAGAGCAATACCGCGTTTTAGGATAAAACCGACGAGGCGTAAGCTATTGACCGTTGGATCGCATCAACAAATTCAAATTTCACTTCGAGAAAAAAAAAACTAGCCGTGTAGTAGTTTATTTATGACGCCGTACGATATCTCCAAAAAGAAGGTTTGTGGAGTTTTTATAGCGCGCCTCGTTCCCGTCATGAAAAAACCAAAACAATTTTTTTGTCAGTTCTCAAAATCGTTTTACGAGCGCTCTCGAATAGTAAATGAGCGAGAGGGTGAGACGTGGTGTCTCTGTCTGTCTCTGGAGTGGAAGGAGAACCTGACACTTGATTAGACGTTAATAAGTCCTTTGAAGGGCTTCTAGGAACACGTTGTGTTGCGTGATCACTGGTCTAATAAGACACCCCATGACACTCATTGCAATTCTGGGAATTAAGACAAAGTTGCCGTTGAGCACGTAAAGCAACGATGGTACCAACCAGTCTTTAATTCAATTACCAGCAACGGAGAGAGATTACAAACAAAGTTACAGCGCAATGAACCAATAATCGAAAACTCCATGTATGACGACAGTAGTTTGTTTTTGTTTTCCATAAAAACCAAGATGTTGGGGAAGGTTCAGGTATTTTAGTCCCAACAGGCTTATAGCGTGACCGAACACGTGCGTGAATAATCCTAAACAAAAATGGACAAGTTAAAAGATACGCTAGAACTAAACCCGCTTTTGAAGATCTCCAACAATTTTCCTTGGGACATTAAAATAATCGCACCGAAAAAGCTCTTATCTGAATCCATTTGTTCCAGAATGCGGTTAGTAGGACAAAAAACAATTTGAAGGCCCTTCATAGTAATAGTAACCCACTTGTCTGGGAAGCCGATACCCCTTGAACTACTTATCTGGGTTCTGGACGAAAATATAACCACTCGAATGATAAGTGAATCCGCTTAATAGTCCTGTAATCTCCACGCTTCTATGAACTTGTTAAAAATACATTAGCTGTTGGAGAACATGAGAGTTAATTGACTTGACAAATCTGGAGTTGAATCTTGATTCTTGACTCAAGCTTTTTGGAAGACTTCACGTCTTTGCTTTCACACACTCCCGTATTTGTTCAGCCGAAGGAAACAAAAACCTACTAATATGGAGTATCCATGAGAAAAAAAGTGGGAACCATTATGTGGATATTAAACATGTTACATATTGAATTGGTTGTGCAAACTGAGAGATGCTTAGTAGCTATTCAGTGGAAGAAAGACGTTGATGAACAAATAACAGACGAGCTCTAAATGATCCATTTTTGAATATGTAAAGAACCGAAGCTAAAGGGTGGATGCGCATAACAAAAGGAGTTTGTGTTGGTAATTAACGTGATGATGATGACTGGTGCATTAAAATATTTAACTTTTTCTACGGTCCTAACATAAAATCCAAATTATATCATGAGAAATGCACGGGACAGCATAAATTATGATGATAGCTATGAGTATTGTTTTATTGCTGGGCATTTATTTAAATTTGATCAAATTACTGCTCGGATTTAACGATTATGGGAGAATGTAGTCAAAGATTTGGACCTCGGTCAAAGTATAGCTATAAAAGGGACTTATGGGTATTAAATATTGAATTTAATTTACCTTAAAGCATTAGTCGGTCCATATAATGTTTCAATACAGTTTATAACTATAATATTATAATTGTTTTCAATTTTATTTTGATCTTTCGATCTTTTCCTAGTCATAAAAACTTATTAATTACATACTTACCTGACCACGAAGACTTTTAACATAATTTGATAGTTTCGAAGTTTCTTACCTGAAAAGAAAAGAATAAACGATTAATACAGAAACACAAAAATAATAAAGGACATTAGCTAAACTATCATTACGTGTTTCAGCCTGTGGTTTTAGTAGGAATGGCAAGGAACATTCCTGGACAATTATCCGTCTAGGACAAAATGACCGCTTATTAAGATAATCGCTCGTTTGTGGCGACGCTCAGTCGCAATCAAGACATAGATTTCTAATTCCCAACTGGTCTGCGTAGGAAGCGGAATAGCGTGGCTGTTGGCTTTTGTAGGCCATGTCGTTGATTATCAACAGTTGAAAGAGCAAATACAACTGGTGGAAAATATTTCAAAAGACAATCGCTGTTTATAAACACTTATAAATAAGGCTTGTGAAGTAAATTACACAGGAAAGGTAGAGCTGACAGAATGATGCGTGGCTAAAGTGATGGAATGGATCAAGGTAATGACTAGGTGCGTGCCGGGACGCAATAGACGAGAAACAGAAACCGGTATCGAGTGCATAATAATCTGTATAGTTACAGCACAATTATTGAGCAACATTAATGAATAGCTCCTGTTCTATGTGGTAATGCAGAAACAAATTGCTACGCAGAAGCCAAGATTTTGATTGGCGTTCGTGATTCCCATGGGAAGATTACATTGTGACAAAACAAAGATCAAGTTATACCGCGCTAGAGCTAGACTAAGGACGCTATTATAATTTATACTGACTTTTTACAGTTGCGCACGAGTGGTTTATTACGACAAAAAGTTAGTTAAGTGCAGTGTCAGGACTATATAGATTAAGCAAAACATAATCCGTAGCTCGTTGGAGGTTTTTACTGTCTAGCCCTCATCCATCATTGCAGGTACTTAAAGACAAGTCGTCTAAGGATAATAATGTTTTTCAGCCTGCGCATTATAATAAGGAATTCCATAAATAGCTCGGACGGTGACGACTGGCGATGGTATAAAATGTAAGGACGCAGTAGCACGTCCTGAGGGAACTGTTAAAGGTAATTTTCTGGATATGGAGCGAATGGCTTAATAGTCTGAGTTCCAATCCCATTTCAATCATAATATAGAAAAGACAATTTACGTGTAAGCGAGCAGGGACCTATTTTCTGGACTATGCTCAAGCATCCATTATGTCTCATCTGGTGGATGTGATTGTCGTACAATTGTCTTAGAAAATTGCAGTCTAGCAATTTTCTGAGCGATTTTACAAAAATAAGTTGAATAACCTTAATCGACTTTTGACGTACGTTTACCGTCGTTACTTCTGTCTCTATCATTCGCGCTTGTGAGTCCGATGAACTCAACCAGTTTGTTTGTAAACTCTTCTATTGTTTTGGTTAGGTAACTGCGGTTTTATGTATCCTTTAAGGTTAAATCCCTTTGAAAATAAGTGATGTGTCTAAGGAAAGTAGAATAGAAGAAGTAGATAGTAGAACTTGGTGATAGAACTTTGTGATGATCAGTTTCTAAGAATGTAATGTAAAACATAAACAATTGGCATAAGCAACTGTTGTCAACAACACTAACCACCTATCGTATGACATACTCGTTGTTATTATCGCAGGAAAAGCTCTAAAAGCAAATAACACGTGGACGCCAGTGTTTACGTAGGTGTGTCTGTCCGAATCGTAAACAGCCGAGAATACAAAATTATCTTTACTTTGGAGACAGCACGTGGAAATGACTGTATTACTTTGATACAGCGATGATAAAGCAAAACTAGTGAGACTTGTCTAGACATGTTCTAATATTGAGAATTTTTAAACATTGATGCTTTAAAAAATATCATTTTATTTACAAAGATGAAGAACATTTTAGATGAAGAACTAGCGCTATGAATAATTTAAATTATGAAAAGTTACCACTACATAATGTATTACCCAACATTTATAAATTGCTCGAAGCCATACAAAAAAGACTTCCGAAAGTATTTCTTAGCTAGTTTCAGCTTCAGCGATATTTCAAAATGTCTTGTTAAAATTCTTCAACGTTCTAAATTCAGGCAATTACAGCGAAGGCGATAATAGTAATCAACTGTAATCAACCAATTAGAGAGCTAATGTATTCAGTTTTGCAAAACGCAGTGTAAATTGTTAAAAACTTAGATCTAGGAGTTCGTCAACCTCTCGCCTACGGTTTTGAGGGTACTAGCGAGCCAAATTGCTGTTTTGCTAAAGTTTCCGGTCCGGGGCTTGGTGAACGCACGCATTTCGATAACGGGCCTTTTGAAATAACAACTTTAGATAACTTAGACAGATAGAGTTAAATTATTTACTGCAAGATATGGAGCATTATTAACAAAGGAAATGTTGGTGTTTGCTTGATGCATTCCAATAAACAAATACCCCGAACCCAATTATGATGACCAGTGAAGTGTATTGAAAAACTGTGCATTTCACAATACTTATATACACGACAAACTTATTTTTGCCTTAACTGGTACTCCCAAGCCAGTAGACGGAAAAAGTGGACACTAAACAACTAACTTACAAAACTTGACAGACTATATCTAAAAGCTATCTCGAGGTCGAAAATAACTCAAACATACAACAAAGCTTGTTTGTTGACATAGTGCGTACGCGCAGCAGTATTTGAATTCGGAATGAGGCTCCGCGAAAGCGCTATGAGAGTACCGTTACTCGAAGACCGTAGGTTTTCGTTTCGACAAAGTACTATCAGTCAGTATTTGACATAATATGAGTCGTATTGTCAATGAGTGTTCGAGGCAATTCCTTTTTAAAAAAGTATAAAAGTGAAATTTACTTGCTTCAGCATTTGGATATATTTTAATTTTGAGTAAATTATGTTAAGTTTCGTTTAGTTTTATTTTAATCTTGAACTATTCATTATTCTGTAGTATAATTGTGATGAAATTAGGATTAATTAGATTTTGATGAAATTAGGTGTGTAGGTTGTTTAGGTCCTGGAAAGACATTGGCTACTTTTATCCGGTGAAACCGCGGGGAGCAGCTAGTATGTAATATGTACCTATATAAGACCTTAGAAAGTATCATTATTATCATCTTCATGTATTTTACGAGTAAAAATTAAATCAGCGCCGTTTATTAAGTTCTCAACATAAATTCAATTTTATGTCTACGTAATCGGATGATGATATTGACATCATCCTGTTACGGATTTACTAGAAGTGATGTACAATTATGATAAAAACGAGCAATATCACAAATATTATTAACGAGTGTATTTCCGAAGCACTGGTAGAGTCAGTTTTCGCATTTATTTTCCGGGCCCGGCCTTCAATTTGAGCATGGGAAAGAAATGGGTATGACAAGACTAGCTTACCTTTCTTTTCAATCATGTTATTTTAAGTGATTTGTATTATGTGTACGTTTAAAAGTGTTTTTTTGTGCCTATTTAATAAATATCTTTTGACTTCGGAAGACGTTTTGCAGTTTGCATCAGTCTTTTCCATTTTCTTGTTTACGAAAGTTCGTGTAAGCCCAGTAGTCACTACACGGATGACACGTCACATCGACGTTTGTGTGTGTGATGTTATGGTGCGATCAATAGCACAGGCGTCGGGTCGACGACCCCGATGCGCTGGCGCCGCGCAGATACCGAGGGTTGCGGAAAGTCGCCGTGCGGAAGTTTTTTTTATACTAAAATTGATGTAAAGAAATAATTTTAGAATAACAGAATTGATTGGGATTAAAAAATAATTATCGTAACAAGAGGGTAGGCAGATAAAGTTGATGGCAAAAATTCTAATACACAAACAACCCATTTTTGTGATAATTTTAATGTATCCTTTCTGTACGGGGGTGACATGGTCACTATGTGACAAACAAAACCCTTTCCAAAATAATAAAGATATAATGCATTTATAACAAAAAAAACTACTTCTATTCTGATGAAATTTCGAAGTCCAAGGTGAAATATCAATGAAATTAACCACATTAAAGCTATACTGATCCCAACGCACCAGAGAAAAAGAGTTTTCAAATCGGTTTAAAAATGACGGAGTTCTGAGGTAACGCACATAAATATATATATAAAAAAATGCAACCGAATTGAGAACCTCTTTCTTTTTAGTCGGTTAAAAAATAAATTCTAATGCAGAATTAAATGAACTCTAACATGATATACAACAACATACAGAGCTGAAATGGAAACTGAAGGGGACTGTGTTGTTATTTATTTTAACGAATAAAGTCTTCTTAAGCGAAACACAAAAAGATAAAGACATGCGTGCAAGTATTTTGACAATTGACTCTGAAGGCAATTGCCCACGAAACGAGGCAAATGAAACAGTAATCGTCTTCAAGGTTCAAACAATAATCGGCATGGTCAATGCTACACTACACTACCGTTAAGGCACGTTAAGGCTAACCCTTTACGGCCCCAGTGCCTTGGAGGCACCGTTACTTGCTTGGACGCGGTTTGTTATCTAGTCCAAGTACTTGGAGGTACAACTTGATGGAATGCTGGCATTGATTTTAATTCAACGTGTGGAGTAATAGAGCTAGCAGAATACAGTGAGAGTTGACAGCAGCCTAAAGCTAAAAAGAAATAAATAATAACACGAGGTTATTTTTATGCCTAAAGAAACAAATGAATAATAACGTATTATTAAAACGGCTACAACTCAACGTGATTTTGTCGAATTTGTGACGAATCAGGGACGAATTTACGCTGCGAAATCGCGACGATTACTTTCCATTATAATTAATGTAATTTATTGATTCCATGTTCGGTAAGCCTGCGATTTAGCTCATTTAAAATAGCATAATCAACATATTTACAAATTACTCTTGATTTAGTTCTTTAAATTAGCGGGAATAAAGAAAATTGACAAAGGTTGAAGCAAATCACATCTTTGGACTGCTTTTTCCAAGTTGATCTAATTTCAGAGTCAACGGTCAGGCAATCTAATGAATTTTAAGCCAGTGAATCATATTCCAATTGTGTACAGCATTCAAATCTACCTAATTATCATAAATATTCATATTTGTATTGAACAGTCTGTTCACACACAATTAGACACATTATTCAATCCATTCACATAGCGTGCGCATCGAAACACAAACAAATCTGAATTTCAAATTGTAACTCTATATCACTAATTCTTATCTTCAAGAATAGTTTAAAATATGAATTTCTTACTTGACAATACAATATTTTTATTGTAGTGGCTTCTTTAGAAATGACTGCGGGAGAAGGGCGTATCTCTATGGAGTAGACCATTTTGAATGGGACAGATTCTCTTTATTGGAGCTGCCTACTCCGAATTCGGAATGATTATGTGCGTGGCTCCACTATCAATCAAAGGTAGATGTGTCAGGGACAGATGGACGGGTCAAAAGGGTTTGTTAGCGTTAGTTGGCCGTAGGCAAGTGGCGACTATTTCAACAGCGGCCTCTTTACACAAAGCATTAGGATTCCGAGGCGATTCGTCACTCAAATGTTTATGCGTTTTATCAACAGAACTGTAATTGTTGGTGTGAGCGGAAATTGAAATTGTTATTACCATAATAAACAAACGTGTAGTGTATGAAAAACATGATACAGGAAAAAAATACGCGTAATATTATAAACAATGTTATTAACCGTTATTGACACAGTTCTTGCAATGTATCATATTTTCAATTTATTCTAGAACGTTTTAAGAGTTGACAGCCTTGCCAGCGCCAGCTGAGTAACAAAAGCACAATGTACGTTTGTTTTTCAGTCTCATACTTTCAGCAATCTTAATCAAGCCACTTCTTTATCTACATTCGAAATGTAATCGTCAACGTACAATAGCAAAAGGTGTGAAACTTGAAATGGACATCCAATTCATTCAGATGTACTCTTGACTCAATAATTATGACGAATTAACATTTCAATCAAGTATTACCATAATTCTATTCATCGAATAGCATCCATCACTTTGAGGGTAGGATCTTCTTGATGGATGTAGTTCCACGGGACATTTGTGACAGTTGAATTGTCCCAAAGAATGAAGTGTTGGACTCAAGGAGTGGATTGTATCGAATCAGAGTTAAAGTTCACACGTGTTCTTTACCGTTGGTGTCAACAAAAGGGGCCGATGTGACCCCAAAACCATTGTCATTACACATAAACTCACCTAAACGTACTCTTCAAAGGTTTCTAATGAAAACTTCTTTTCGTAGCAGATTAGCAAGAATGGGAAAAATGGTTGTAATATGTTGTGCCTTTGTCGATTGCTATTTATCTAGCTTTGCCAGGAAATTTAACCTGATAGCAGAGAAATCTGACTTTAACATGGCCTTTCTCTCTAAGAAATAGAAGGTCATCGCCATACTGGTTTGCTCTCTGCTCTAAAACAAACATTTTGAAATTTAAGGGCTTGTAGTACTGAAGCCTCGCTTGCTGTTTGCTCAGAATTAATTTTACTACGACGACTAGAGGACTTGACAGCAGTGTGTTTGCTGGGGCAACAGTTTCTCGAAACCAAACATGTCCGAGCATTCATATTTCTCAAATTTCAATTGCGTTAAGCAAGCTTTGAGAGACATGACAAACTAATAAACCCGCCCACTAAACAGGTGGAACGACCTGAGGAAAGTTGTTGGTAATGACTGGATGGAGAACTAATTTGGTCACTATCAAAATCGGTCAAGTCATAATAGTAGGTCTATGGTGTTCGTGAGTGACCATTTTAATGCGTTAGTCATTCTAAATATGAAGAACCGAAGATCGGATCGTGTTAAATGCAAAAGGTAAAAGTATAATATTGTAACATAGGATGATGAAACAAGTTTCGTACATAATAATCTATAATAATTTTGATCCGGTCAAGCCCTCCAAACATTAGTCTAAAAGTGACAAAATAAAACGCATGAGAAAGTAAGACGAATCGAGCCTTCTAATCCAACCACTTCTCGAGAGCTTCGATTGTCCTTTAGTTATTCAAATTCGTGAATAACTAATGCGTTGATGCCTTTTGATTTATCTCACCCTAGTATTTTGTAATGGTCGAATGGAAAGGAGCAATACATCAATACTACGCCCAGAGTTTATTTAAAGGCGAGAATTATTCGGTTATTTGAATTACCCGTGTTCATTTGCATCATGATGAATTCCCAAGGCAGTTGAAATAAAAATGTTTAGAGGCAAAGTCCTGAAATCTGAAGAAAACTATATATGCATAATATGCAATTCAAGAGACTTAAGTTTTAGATTCAAGTGCAATACATGCATTGTTTTTAGGTATTGCATTGCCGTTGTTCAATTGCATTAATGAGGTCAAGTTGGCCTATTAATGTTATCGCTCAGGACCAAGGTTGGGATTCTTATCGAAGCTCGTTCAGTTTAATAACAGAGAACTACAAACACTCTAGAACTCTAGGTATGTTAACGGTTTTATGCATTTGAAGACTATTAATGGACTAGAAAAACAGCCAAGGACATTAGGTTTAAATGACATATCACATTAAGTCCCCAAAAATAAAGGAATCTTCAAGGATCGGTCATGGGAGAGGGTTTCTTGTTCCAAAAGGGAGTTGACACCGAAGCGTCCTTACGACAAGTGTAATTACGTAGGCATTCCCACGGACGTCTCATTATGTGTCACTTCCGTGCTAAGTAAGTTTGTGGACAAGTGTCCTTTACCACATGTTTACATACTTGCCTTAGAAGCTAAGTAATAATAGCTGTTACGTGGTAGCCGTTACGATACTGGCAACCCTACAGCTGTATATCTGTAGGTGTGCACTATGCGGAACATTACGGTTTTTATTCAAATTTCCAACGCTTGAAACAATAACCTTTCAAATCTTTTTATTTTTGTAATAATGTTTTTTGTTTTCTTTTATTTTTTATTTTTAATCTCCGTGCATTATTCTCTCCGGACAGCTGTGTGGAAAAAAAGAAATCCGACGCGTTCCTAAATTGAAATTGACGCGTTCCATTTAAAACAATAATGAAGTGTGGTACCAAATTGAAAATAATGAAATTCGATTGAGTACGGTTTGTTGAAATACAGTAAAATCGAGTTGGGTGGTGTATATTTTTTTTTTGTACAGCAGAAGTACGCTAATAGGACTGTCGATTTGAGAAACTGAGGCTGTCAAAACAATTTAGCTTGCCTATCCGTCGACTTGTTAGCGTTGGAAAAAAGTTGCAACTTTTTCTCCGGAATAAGTTGGTTCTGGTCTATGGTCGTGCGCATTCACCTTGTAAAAGCCAGTACACGCTAAGGTCATATTCACACGAGGTTAAAAGCTCGTAATTATTTATTGATCCGGTGCGAAATGGGAAAAGCTCCCCCTTGCTGTAAGGCCAGTTTCAAGTGGGGGACTAATACGTTGATTGGAACTATCAATTAACCTTAGTTTAACAGATGGCACGAGGTGGGATCTGTTACAGCTGCAAGTTGCAAACATTTTATTGGGTTCGTTTATTGTTTTATTGTCTTGTTTTTGATCGGTAGTCCACTGCGAATTTATTGATGCGGTCAATAACCGTGAAGATTCGCCGAGACTTGAAGACTTTTTTAGTGAGAACCGGCTGACAATAGAATTGTTATGGGTTTATTATCATGCAGTAGGAATATGCTAGTTTCGTTTCATTCTCTTGCATTTTACCCATCCTAGCTTCTGTAGATTTGTGTGACCAAAGAACTTACAATTGCATCATTTTAATATACGAGTTGTTTATTAAAGTCCTGCTAACGGAAAAACAATTATAGCCTTATATATAATATTTGCTCCCATTCTTTGATCCGTAACGGTTATCGTATATATCGAATTCCCATATGCACGTGTCCCATGGGAACTGTCTAACGAGGGTGTGCTGATAGGGCTTATTATCTACCATGGGCTTATTGATATTGTATCGATTGGACCATTTTCGAAACTAATTACCAATAAAGCGTGGTAGTTTCCCAAACTAGGAACACCTGATGATACATAAGTTAAATGTGGGAATTTAAACTTCAGCATTCACGACCGAATGAGGGAGGAGGCTTATACCCTGCAGTGGGCGGAATTAAGCTAATGATGATGATGATCCACGAGCGAATCTTTACATGATTAATAATAAATAATTAATAATTAATCTTTACATCGACCGCATCGTCGCTTACCATCAGGTGACATAGTGGTCAAACGCAAGCCAATTAACAGATAAAAAAAAAAAATGATTAGTGTTTTTTGTACTAAAGACAAGCATCAACTATAAGTAATGAACAAGCAGAGATGAGGAACTAAATAGGTAGAGCCACAAAGACATAAGAAGCTCAAATGTGGGTGTTATGGTGAGAATAACGATGAAAGAAGTCCTTTTATCGGGCGTCTGTTAGTTATTAATGAACCAATGGTCTATGAGAAAGCACAGACTTCTGTGTCCGTGTCTGTTCATAAGTGGCCATGTTAATGACCGACTAAGTTTAGCTCGAGAGCTCTATTAAAGCAACCGGTCAAATGAACAAGTTACTGTTAGATAAGCTTATAGAAGGCTTTATTACATTGTAAGTGAAGTTAAATGTATTTTGAAACATATGATGAGTCTGGACAGTGACGATCTCGAAGCATAAACAAACGCAGCAAATAACAGTGACTGGTCTGAAGATGGTCTAACGACCGAGATATGTCACTGTTGAAAGACCGTTGCCTGTTTTCGGCCTCTCAGAGGCATTAGTATAAGCTGGGACTGGAAAGACTATCGAGTGCCCTTGGGGAATTCTTCAAATTATGAAGGATGATCGAATTATTTTCATCTAGTTATAACGTTGTCATCTGGCTGACTGACTGGTTGCTCTTTTAAAACCTTTGTGTGATATTTGTAATTTAATCATTTCGTGGGTCCTACACGAAATAAATCAAAGACACTATTTCCTCTACCCAATTGGCACAAAAAGACCTTGTCAACAATGCCAGCTTTTATAGCCTAATTAAAAAGATAAAGAGATTGCATCGAAAGCAAAAGCAGCATACCACTTTCGCTCAAGGGAATGATAACATTATACTTACATTTAATGGTCGGAGGTTCCCATATAAAAACCCCTGGGATTCGTACCGGAACAGCAGATTTATCAGAGGCTTTTTTATGATGGATTCGCCGGCATTGTTAAATGAGGGTGTGAAAGTAGGCACAAGGGCTTGGTCAGTGGTCAGTCACTGTAAAATTATTCTTGAGAACGCAAAGACTGCAAATTACAACGGATTTCTTTGGTTTAAATACGAAGTGTCAGTTCAAATACAATCATGTTACCAGGAGGACGACTCACTGTTAGCATATTTCAAATCAGCCTAAAACTTTTTTTCAGTAAAGGATAAATAATACGCAAAATATAACACAATAAAATTGGTTTTCCCAAATGATGTCATTGACACATAACATTAAATTAATCTATACTATTATAAAAATGGAATAAAACCAATTCGTACAGTTTTTTTTTTTTACACTTAATATATATATTTACACTTAAGATCTATATTTGGCCACTATCTAATCCTAAGAGAGATATCTAAGCCTAAGAGAGACGGCAGTTGAGCGGCTGCTCAGACCCGTCTCCCCGATGGTTCACCGAACATCATCCCGAAACACGACTAGGTCGCTTGACGGCATGGCTTTGTTCGGTGGTTGGTATTACAACCACGGCCAGAGCCTACCACTCCAAAGCGCGTAAGCGGGTTTCATCACGAAGTTTTCTTTCATTTTTTTTAATAAAGAATATCTTAAAGATATTTTTCAAAAACCGACTGGGATCGACTATTTAAAGGGTACTGAACACGAATCTACTCTGTCTGTTTGTTTGTATGTTTATTATCTATAGACTCGGAAACTGCTGAACGGATTTAAATGCGGTTTTTTGGGTTTGGTAGCAATAGTCCCAACTTAGATTATAGGGTATGTAACATTAAAATTGGTTGGGTGACTACAATGATGCACTTAACCTCTTAGTAGTACGCGCTCCCATATACTGGGGAGGTCTTGCTAAAAGTTTTGGGGAAAAGACGACTATGGGCTTCTGTCGTCTACGCGGACAAAGTCGCGGGAAAAAGCTAGTTAATAAATAATTACATTGACACACATTTTCGCAATGTATTCACAGTTACTCTATGTACTCTATGTATATGACTATGTGGGTGTTATTGTATCAGCAAACAGACAGCTATACAATTAGCCTTTTCAAATGACTACTGCTGAGTAAACCTAGTACCAGTAAATAGGCACAAAAACTGTATCCGCCTTTTCTTCACAATTTGTGGCATAGATGCGAGTGAAGCTGGATTCACACTATTGTGGCGTGTCGTGTTGTGATGCATCAGAAGTCTATCGGATTCATATATTTTGTATACTCGTGCAGTCGTTTTTTTATGTAACTGAATCACGAGACGAGATGGTCGTTTGTAATGCTTGCGCACTACTGCTTGGCGGCTGAATAACTGGCAAAGCGGTGGTACTCACCCAGACGGCCTCTCGCATACGAGAAACCAACCACCAGTAAACACACACTATTCTGAGCTGTTGCGTTTTGACGCTGTGTGCACGCTCTAAACATAATATGTAT
Organism: Petrophora chlorosata; assembly: GCA_951640565.1. NCBI lineage: Eukaryota > Metazoa > Arthropoda > Insecta > Lepidoptera > Geometridae > Petrophora > Petrophora chlorosata. Next base: position 6,179,732 of record OX621203.1, on the reverse strand, counting down.
ATGAATCCGACAGGCTTCTGATGTACCTACTGATCATCATGACACGTAGTGTGAATCCGGCTTGGCTGTTACCTAATCTAGGCCGGCAATTAGAAAGTTTGCAACTGTACCTCTGGTTTCGGTTAACAGTACCTCCGCCGTCTTTCATCTTTTTTCTTGATGTCAAGTAAGTGGTACAAGTTTGTAATCAGACTAAAATACAATACTGTAGGTAATATTTAAGGTATGATTTCGCAGTTATTATTTCTCGTATTGAGCGAGTGTGGCGCTGTGACTGGCGCAGTGGGAGCACGTGAGACTTTCAATCCAACGCACCCGAGTTCGAATGTCGCTGGCCCCGCACCACTTATTGATTTAACAAAAATCTGGGGAAACTAAGCCATGATACTAATGCCATATGAAAAGAAACACATCACACACACCCTCTCACAGTGCCTCACGACTGTTTTTATGTAACTTGTACGCTAGTATTACAATTATTATGATTTTAAGTGCTTTAAGGTATTTTTGTAGGCAGCTGTTTATTGAAAAACAAACAATGTATATTTACTAAGCTAACGTCTCCCAAACGGCTTCAACGGAAGACCAGCGCTGATCGTACGACCAGCGAAACGCTAAGTTGAGGCCGTTTTGCAACAAATTAAATTAATTTTTAATTTATCCTCTGTCACCCACACTTTGTATAATTAGAGATTGTAGAGTCATTGTGATAATTTGACGTTCATAAGTGCGTCTGTGATGCCAAAATGATTAAAGAGATTTGACTTTGACCACAGCATACTAAGGGACAGAAGCATCACTCCGGCACGTGTAACGACGCGCGACCCGCCGTCGGTGTCCGGCTATGTACTTGTAGCTTCGTACCTACAGTGCGGAGTGCGCTACGCCTGCTTTGACTTTGAATAAATTGCAAAAATTCATTGACATGTGACATCCACCAACCCACGCTGGGCCAGCGTGGCGGATTATTCTTGTATGAGAGAAGACCCGTGTCCCAGCAGTAGGAACGTAATGGGCTGGTGATCCCACTTATTAAATATGCAAAATTCCCTACGGGAATTTACCTACTTAAAACCGTTTAAAAACATACAGGAGTTTTATGATTTACATAGGAGGATAATACCTTAATTGTGAAGATACAATGATACAGGAAAATATGCAGGACAGACACAATGATACAAGAAAATAAATGCCAGATTGAGGAAAACGACAATTAATTTGATGTATTAATAACTTTCAAATGATAAATTTATAAATTATAATATGACAAATAAAAACTACACTCAATTGTTATTTGTTTTTTATGTTCAAGGGTTTACCTTGGGTTTATCCACAGAAATCTTATTATTTAGGTTTTTGTGGGTCGCGACTGCAAACTTGCAAAGGTAGAGTTGGGTTTGCAAATACTGTACCTACAAACTACAAACTAATTGATGATGACAAAGTACATAACATAGGTACTAACGTATATATATATATATATATGTCCTTGATCCAAATGGCGGAGCTATTAATGTTGGTCACCAACGGACACAAATCAAAATAAAACAAGCAGATGTATTTTACAGCAGAACTACATTGCGTCACAGAAACACATTTAAGTGTTTTAATTCTGATTTATTAGACAAAGTGAATAGGTATCAACTCTAGCTTAACAAAGTACCCCAGTAAACCTCACATACCGAACTCTATCGAAACTTGACTCTGGCAAATGCACAAGACGTGCAAAACCAAATCCCACAAGAAGAAAAAAAAATCTCTAGAGTTTATGCTGGCAAGTGGCAACTAAGTTGCGGGAAAAGTTTGAAGTGTGAAAATGTTAGTCATTATTAGAAATTAGTGAAAACTCTAAAAAAAAGCATTATGTTAAATAAAAGTATTAATTTAATTGTAAAAAACTGTACTTATAATGTCGTTATAGAATTTAAGTCAATATAGTTTAAATTTAGTAGGTATTCAAAATGTTGTTTCTTCAAAAAGTTCATGGAATAATCAGGAAATGCAAACCGATCGATATCATAATAACAATAACATAATGTGTTCTTTACGATGTAGATTTGCAATTCGTCCGTTTCTAAGTTAAACCAACAAGGGGCGGTTCTAGACAGGTGTAAGTAACTTAAGAGCTAGGTACTTTATGGTCGGTGGTTTTAGTAAAAACCCTTGGCAGTCGGTTTTTATCCTGTGAACGTTATGGGCATTGAACCATATCTTACACGGCGTTTCCTTAGGGTCACCACACGTGGGCTGCGCACGCGCAACCGTGAGAAGCCTAACGTATTCCCGCGACCAGGGTTGTCACTTTAACGACCTAAAGTAGTAAGCACTGACTCGTTGAATAAATAAAAACATGTGTTTTCTTTCTCAAGCTATTTTAATAATTTGATCAAGACTAAAAATAAAAAGAGTTAAATTGAAAGCAAATTTACAGCTTTGCATCAAGGTTCTTTACGACAAACAACTTCTTGTAATTTTTGTTTTGTCTGACAACCCTATGAAACTACATTAGTGTAGAGTAGTTGATTCAGACAATTACATTTCTGCATTTAACAAGTGTAAGAAATGGGTGGGTGCGACCCACTGTCGTTATGGTCAAGTGCAGTGCTCTTTCTTTATAATTGACGTATGTAGGTACTTGCATACGGTTGTTGCTATGCGACGAAAAATCTGTATTAATTCATTATTTAAAAAATAAATTATGCCTATGTAGGTGATTTAGATCTTGGACATTAGACCAGCTGGAAGATTAAATTAGAAGTAATAAATAAATCTAAATCTATAGAACAACAGATGTTAATGGAAATATCAAAATAAGGGTCCCATGACCCATCGTAACAATACTTCTCACTTTACAGATGGCGTACTTATGCAAACAAGAAATATTACTCCTAAATGATACAGACCAGATGATTTTACAATACGGTCACTCGATGCAGAATATATTTGCTGTGGGGTGTGTTGCACCCCCTATCTGAGGGTGCGATACCGCGGGGGTAGCAGATGCGATCTGCGTTGCCGTTACGGTCCCCTATCTGCTCGAATTTTCAAATTTCTAACATGTGTTGACAACTTTTGTTTAACGCCAGCATTCGATCTTGGAATTCGCGAGCGTGATTGGAAGTTGCGACACTCGTGTAGAGAACGATACCGAAATATTAAAATTTCTGATCCGAAATATAATTTTTTCATATCAGGTGATTTAATGTCTATGAGCCTACCACAGCCTAAGGATTAGAAAAAGTGGTAGATACGATACGAAATCCGACATTTTACCAAAAGCCCGGTAGGGAAAGTGTCTGTTAAAAAATCAATATAACCGTTACGAAGTCAGTGTCCGCGAGGGTGAGCATGCGCACAAAGGGCGCTTGTAGCACGCGCCGCGCTCGCTTCGGTATTACGACAATCAGTGCACAATGCAGTGCTCTGTGCCATTTGCAGGGGTGACACCCAGGCTGATTTATTGTTTTAGGTAAACTAATGTTAGTAGAAGTAATTCATACAGTACGTCGCGGTCGGTATTATTTTTATGGTTTGGGTTTAGTGACTTACAATTTTGATATATTTAGGTACTAATTATAATATATTACTTAGGTATTATAAATATTTAGGGTCGTTCGTACGTAGTACGTACGTAACGTCGCGTCGTAAAACAGTTAAAAATATTTTAAAAATCAAACGCGTGATCCAGAAAATATGAGGAAGATTGTCAGGATCAGATCAGGACTAAATAACTGGGGCAAAAAAAATCGTGGGAATATTGGGTCAAATAAATCCAGATAATGAAATGCAACATTCTAACGGACATTTAAATTATTGCAATTGCAACAATTTCTAATATCGAAAACGTACAATTACAGAAACCCCGCGGTGGAGTCCACCAAGTTCCCATAATCGAAAACATTAAAGGAGTTCAACGACTCTAGTAAAGGTGTAATTATGAGTAATAGAAATCAGAAGGGAAGTAAGAAATTGGGTGACCGGGTTTCTTGGACCCCTATGAAGTCAGCATGGTTGGTCAGTTTCAGACAATGAAATCGTGACCCTCGAATTTTCAAATGCTCATAGAACGCTTAAGACTGTACATCTGCTGAAAGGTAGTAGAGTACATCTGATGCGTTTTGAAGGGGTTTTGGTGGTGCAGTCGGTAAATAGTGAACGCGGGAAGCCAATCGAAAATCTAAGGCACTTGAACGTACGTGTAAAAAAAAAAACCAAAAGTCATACAAATACTGAATAATCGTCTATTGAGCCAAGATTAAATTGGTAACATAAGAGATAATAAAGATTTTCTGGTAACGAACAAATACCTACCGAACAAGGTCTGTGTTGTGTGCTCTACACACAAAACGTCACCTGATCACACACAAAAAAATACAAACAATAATTCCAGATAGGTAGACACATCAACTGATAATGCAGAGATAAGCTTGTTGTTACGTTGTCGTTCACATTCACTGCATGATATTGTAGGTACTATCAATAGTATAGATAGATACGAGTAGGTACCTACGAGTAGGTGGGTACCTACATAACAAATATTAGTAAAAAATATTTTTAATACGACAACCTGATTCTTAAATAATTACTAAGTGATTTACTTTCCCACCTGTTTCCATTATAAACTGCACGATCTCAATTAGGATCTAAAACAAAGATGTTCATGTTACGGTCGAATATAAAAGCAGCCATATTGCAATCGACGTGAGCTTGCGACGCGCATGCGCAGTGGGTGACGTGACGCCCGCGTCATCGGTAATCTGTGTATGTGGGTGCGACAAGGATAAACTACTATCTCCTATCTATTCGTGTTGATTCGGTAGTCAGCGTCCTAGTAATTTAGTAATGTAGTCCATGATAGGTAATTGAGGATGGTTTGAGAAAATAGGTCAATGTAGATAATACTGCAGTGAATTGCCAAGTTATTTGTTACATTGAATACTCTAAAATTGACTTTTTAACAATTTAAATAATCGTGATGTCGCATCGCTCTCATTTTCGTATGACTAACACAAATAATTAATATTACAAGCTAATATTGATTACAGATACAATTAATTAGTAATTTTTACACACGGCGTATAGTAAATAATAGTAAAATATTTGCCATTGAAACTTAAGCATGCTGTTGTTCGAAATAGGTACGAGTGTATTTTATACCTAACTTAATGTTTACCATTTTGCCACACACATGTGCAATCTAAAATAGGACAAGTGTGGGAGGCTCGTTGTATCAGATCTCGCAGTGGAGCTTTGTATCAAAACAAACTGTATTTGGGTCAAACCGTTAATAATTGTAATGACTGTATCTGCCTCCAGCAAGAATTATAAAAAGTTATTTGCAAAATGTTTTTTTAGGCGCTTACCTAAATAATTCATTTAACAAATAACACTGGATATGAATAAGAAACTAAAGAAACCACAGAATTAGTATTTGTAAGTGTTTTTTGCGAGCTAAGAACATAATAATAAGCAGCTTAACACTTCTATACAATGAACCCCTTTATAAACAATAAAAGATCATTCAAAATCAAGTTACAGACTGTTGAAATCCTAATTTTTAATTATGATCCTTACCATGACACTTTAATAAGCAACTTCATTTGGTCCTTTATGATGTTTCTGACACCATGATAGGCAAAAAATATTTGGCACTTGGGGTCATAATAAGGAAGCCGGATTCTTTTGCAGCTCAATTAGAAGGGTTTTTGTATGAAGCTAAATTAAATTTACATTTCCTCCTACCAACTCAACCATTTTTAAAGGTTCTTTTGTATTAAGAAGATAGTGCGATACCTTATATTAATAAGGTTACGAAACTACAAAGGTTGATGATTAATAAATTAACACAAACTTAAAAAAATTCAACATCAGTTCTAGATATACTTACTGATATAGTGACGGAGTAGACATGTAGGTAAGTACTTACTATAATTTTATGTAATAACCATTATAGACCAGGTGGCACCATTATTCGTTCAGTTTCGTATTGCGAATACGATATGCATATTAGGTTGCATTAAATATGATACCTTATGAAAAGAGTATTATTAGGTATTCAGTGGTTAGGGCACGCGTGGTCAGGTGATTATTGTCACGAGCAGACGACGGCCATGCCTCATCAGGAATAATGTGCCTTTATCATTAATACATATGTAATAACAATATCTAGCATTTTAATTTAATTTTCGTTTTATAAGTATTCCATTTATATCTTTCAAAGAAATGGCAAAAGTTAGTAGTACTGGTAGTTCTATGATCATTGATCATGATCATATTAAATGTTCGTGGAGCGATTTCTACGCTTTCGTGAAGTGGCATAACCCATTCTATCAGATAGACATGTACAAGGTGACTGAAAAATTACAATTGTTGTAGATACCAATAACTAAATATGTACAAATGAGCATGTGCACCCGTAACTGTAAATATTCTGGACACATCAGTTTACTATTTATGTGATTGTATTATGTCATTTTGTGTTTAGTCCCCTTTGTCATAAAATAATTAATAATACGTTATTTATCATGGATGGTTTATGTTGTATTTCCATATTTACAAGTAAGTACATAACAAAATACCTATCCAAAATTATGGGAATAAAATACGTGATGTCATTCTGTCTTGCCATCATATTGTCATTCCATATTTATTATCTATAAAGTAGGTACACTGCTATTTGGCTTGGTTTGGTGCATGAAATTATAGTTTGTTCTTTAAATTACCAACGTGCCATTACCAAGTTACCAACCTATGCCTACCCAGCAATAATTTATACTCAGCGGTACATAAATCTGTTCAGTTTCAGTGACGCATTGTTTTCTTAACTCGAGTTAGGGCACATTGAAGCAAGTGCATCGCACCTAAAAATAGAGGTGTCAGAGTCAGATCAAAGTGACCTCGATGCTTTGTTATCGCTCACGCTGGCAGCGTCGAAAAACTGTTTATGTTACAGTCGAAAAATATATCTCTCTCTCTCTCGTATAAAATGAAATGCGACCAATTGCATTTCGCTGCGCTGATAATGTGTGATGATAACGCTGTTTACTCGTGTAATTAGCTTGCAGTTCGCTTTTAACGATTTTGTTAATTATTTACATTAATTTTATACAGTTCATATAGTCATTACAGTTCATAAACTTTATTTATCAAATGAATATCGATATAATTATTTCAGGTCACACGAAACACGATATTACTATTACATTGAATACCTAGGTATAACTTTTTATGTAAATTTATAGATCTCAGTAGGTAATCGTGTTGTTTATGGATAAAATTACATATCATGTTAGGTACCTAACTGAATGAGATTGACATAATAACACACCTTGGTTCCTACCTACTTACTCGTAAGACGCGAATACAGAGTGACATATTAGCAATAGGTATACCTAATACCTATATTCAAATAAACGTTTTTACGAGTCAATTAACATTGTTAGATGTATAATACGACCTACGTAGGTCGTTACCTATGTATATAGTATATTGTGATTAATTAGAAGAGCTAAAGAAAAATGCTTGCTGTTCGCATGATTTTAGTTTCATTTACTCAAACCTAGACGTTATCAAAAGTGTCCGAAATCACAATACTGCCTGCAGCATGTCTGTCAATGCTGACATGACAGCTTGATTGAAGTTATTTACTTTGAAATTGAAATGCGCGTGATGTGCATCTAATGCAAAATCAAACAAAGTATGTATGTACTTACTTACCTACCTATGAAGTGCAAATAAACTCTTCCACATTAAAATTAAAATATTTAAAGCTAATGGATGGATAGTGTTTGCCATTGCCTTGCCACTTTGTTAGTGATGCAATTATTTACAATAGAATCAACGCTCGGGCTTCAACAAGGTTCAATTAAGGTTGTTGCACATCATGGACAATTGGTACCTATACCTACTCTAATGATACATATAACAATCATTGTAAGAGTCAACAGTATTGTCAAATTAAAATTTTCAACATTTAAGTAAAATTCAGGATTTCATTGCGACAGTTTAGAAGACTTACCTGTTATTCTCTTCTGCGTTTTACTGCTCTCTGGACTCGAAACTTTAGCCTCTTGTTTTGGGGTGGCGGGCTGGGGCGTCGTGATGGTGATGGGCGATCTTCTGAGCGCCGCAGGGACCGCGGAAGCCGGGACCAGCTGCCACGCAAATCTCTGAGCACCAGGAAGAGGTTTCTCATTCGCGAAGTCGAAGCCCCATCTCTGACTATCTAGCTCCAACTGCCTCGTCAACTCTCTCTCGACGAATCGTCTGTTCTCTTCTCTATCGGTACAACCGAAGAGGTTCCTTCTAACTCCCTCTAGTGTTGTGACTCCACGGACTCGCAGCGCCCTCGTGTCCAGCACAGTAGTGGCCTGCAAGCCTGGGGCTCTAACACTTAACGTAGACATGTCGACAGTCCAACACAGTTCACTTCACGATAGCATCCGCGTGCACCTAGCAACAAGAACGTTTGTTATTGCACGGTAGAGAGACGTAACGAGTGGATAAGTGTTTGGTTCATCACGCACCAATAAGACTACGAGTTGTTGGTTTAGTGTGTAAACAAGTCGTAATGACGCGACGGTACGCAAGCAACACGTGACGTCCGCACGGCCGAAATGCTTTCGGCGACTGCGGCGCGAGCGAGCGGCGAGCGGCAGCGGCGCGTCATCGCATCGGTGCGGTCGAGTTGGGCAACGCAAGCGCGACGCGTGAACGCGTCTCTTGCGCCGAGTAGTGCTGCTTGTATCTTCGCCGCCTGCCACAAGATGGCGCTACTTGTATGTAATGTTTGTTCGATTGGGTTGTGTGGTGCGACTAGTTATTTGATAACGTTCCCTTATTTTTCTGTTTTTTTTTGTTTTTATTGCATAGTTGGATGAAATTGTTACAGGAATATAACTCAAAATTTTTAAAATGAAACTGTTTTCTAAAATAATTAAGATATAATAAGTAAAATATTAAAAATATATTAAAATCTTCTCGCGGCCGATGAATCTAAGTGTAGGTAGTAGGTAATTAGTACGCTTAAAATATCTTACATACAATAATAATAATTTCAACCTTTCTTTCTTTTTATTTCATTAAGTACAATTCGTATGTATGTAATGTATAGATTCAACTTGATCAAAATAATGAATGTACTTCTTTTCTATCTTATATTATTGTTCTTAATAAATAGCACAAAATAAGGCTAAAATAATATAGCTTAGCTTCAACGTAACGTTTAAACGAAATCAATATTTCATACTCATTCAATTTTATAAATAACAGCGTGCTTATACAAATTGTTATTTGAAAATTACCGTATCCTTTTACATTAGATAACTGATACGAAAAAGGGTCCTTAAATCAGTAAAATTCCACAAAACTTGGGTACGTGCGGAAAATCGATGTATGGCAACACTGTGATCTAACTTGTTTACGAAGAATGAAGACGTGTCTAGGTTACGTGTGCAGCATAACTACGAAACTCGTGATAGAACAAGGCCTGTCTCTTTCTGATATACGTACGCGGGATGTGGCGTAAAAGAGAGAGAGAAGGTATTAATAGCTCGGAGCATCGCCGCCATTTTGGCCCAACTCGATTGACGAGATTTCGTGTTGGTGGAATTGTTGGTATCATTTTTAGTAATATTTTTACAAAGGAAGGAACTTTTTCATAATTTAAATATACGTGATTAACTTAAAGTGAAATATTACGTAATATATTTGAATTTAGATGATAGCAATTGGCGCGTTCACATCAAGATAATGACAAAATAATTGCGAAATATTCGTAGAATCGAGTTAGATAAAGTGACGTTGAGGGTTAGTTAGAGAAAAATAGGGGTTAAATTACAATACTTTAATACAAAAACTCACCTCTGTTTAAATATTTTGTTATCCCGTGGAAAATTCAAAGGATTTGCGGACGGTATTCATTGAGTTCACTGGTGCCGTACTAAATTCCGAGATATGACAATGACGCGGTGGCGAGAGCGCGGGCTCCGCGCTCATTGGTGGAAAATGGCGGCCAGCTATATCATTGGTTGATTGGAATTTCGGCGCCAATTTTCGGTTGGTCGAGACGCCGGATGGCGGGAAACAAACGAGGCACTTTCCGGTGCGCGTGAGTTTTTTGTTACGGAAAATTCGTGTTTAGCGCGACTGGTAACTTCAGATGCGAGTAATTAGATTATTAAATTCTGAGAGATGTAATTCGACTTTACCGTGCATAAAATTAAGATCGGTTGCGAATATTATTAGATTTATTAATGGCATGTAGTTTTTACGGTTATAATAAAACTATTTACCTACATTAAATTAGGAATAAATATTTTTTAATTACTACGTTAATAAAATAGGTAATTCATAATTATAGTAGAATACATAGTAAGTAGCAAGTAACGAACTACATAATTAACAGTTATTTTTATCAAAAAATATAAATCGTATTGGGCGAAGTTGAAGTTACTGTTAAATGTTAGTTTATTTACCTACAGTCAAATTATTGTAAATGCCACGTATTCACCTATTTAATATAATACTTATCCCTGAATTTTTGTTATTCTTGGAGTGCTGGTATCTTCGAGAGATTTCGTTCACCGATTTAAAAAATAGACAAGATTAAACGATCAGTGGCAATCGTAGATTTAAACCCGAGTCTACACCTATCTGATCGAAAGAAAAAAGTAGGGTAGGTAGCTATGTACCTATTCTACTTTTTAGCGGTAGGTACCTACCTACCGCTAAAAAGTAGAATAGGTACATTGGTCTGGTACCTACCAGACCAAGGTCTGGACCCCAAACCATATTATTATTCGATCTGTGCCCAAATCCGCACTCTCATTGCCATTTAGATTTCGGTTTGCTGAACGAACATTCTTCTGTTATAATTAAAATGCTTGTGAGGATGGATGTTTGTTACGTACCTATAATTACGCAAATCTCCTAAACGGATTTTGATGACATTTTGTTAGTATTAGGTACACCTGCTAGGTAGTTCCTGGACAATCCTGGAATAGAACATAGGACAGTTATCCCGGGGAAATTGACCACGCGAGTAATCTGCGGGAATATTAAATTTAAAAAAATCTCATTGTTCTCTATATTTTTTAATTTATTCTTATTCTCGACAGTTAGTGATGTACTCAGGTGACTTATTGACCTATTGCAAGCGGATATCTGTGGCTAGGGCTTGTGGTGGCGCAAAAACTGCTTCCGTTCGGCGCAGGCGCAGCGCAGATGTTGCGTTGCAATTTACCAATGTTGTTCTAATAAGATTTAAAAAAATGTGACTTTCGCTTCAGGTGCTTTTGGAATTTGAAGGGGAACCGGGAGTAAGTATAATGTTGTATTCAGCAACAGCTGCAAAACTATTTAGGATGACACAACTATTTAGGGATAGAATGACAAAACTATTTAGGGATATTTAATTATTTATTTTAGGCAAGCCAAAAACTGCGTACCTACCATGTTTTTTTTATATAACTGAATAACGAGACGAGCTGGTCGTTTTCCTGATGGTAAGTAATACGCCAGCCCATAACAATAACAGCACCACCCAGAACTTTGTTTTGCAAAATGCTGCGCGGCGCTGCGCTCGTCACCCTGAGTCAATTAGCTGTTGAGTCTCATGTGCCCAGTAATTTCACCACCATAGTAATTTGAATTTAAATGTTGGTACGAAAAAATGTTTCACTAACTGCGGCCCGCGACTTCGTGCGTGAGATTTGGTTATATAGCGATCCCCCGGTAACCACGTGTTAAATTGGGATCAATATTTGCCTATGTCCTCCGGGCTACACGTTATCTCTGGGCAAAATTTCATAAGATCGGTCCAGCCGTGGTGAAGAGGTAACAAACAGACAAAGTTACTCTTGCATTTATAATGTAAGTGTGGATTATGTTCATTGAACAAAAACGGCCTTGTTTAGAAAATTGCAACTAGCAATTAGGGACCTAGGTACTTACTTAGTATTATTAGATTTGAAAATATCATCATGTTTTCTTTTATTTCGCTTCAGATATGGCTAAAAAGGTCTTAATATCTAAGTATACATTTATTTATTTATTAAAACATACCTATTTAAATTTTAACAAAGAAATATCTAAATATAAACTAAAATTGCTTAAATATACACTCGAGAGCAATGAATCCGGGTCACTTAAAGAATGTTAAAAATCTCGGAAACTAAAAATGATAGGTTAATGCAATAAATTGTATTTAATAGACAATGTAATACTCCTTAAATGAAAGAAAAAAAAATATGAGTCACCATACATTTTATTAACACAAAATTACATAAAGAAAAAAACTGCTGATCTCTCCTTAAAACAAAAATAGGAAACATGAAATTTTTGAACTTTATTACGATTTTCTTGAATTTTAATACTTCGTATTGCCTCCTCGTGCTTCCATTACTGCGTTTACGCGGTTTGGCATGCTGTACACCAAGTTCCTTATACGATTTTGGGGAATATTCTCCCATTCCTCTGTGAGAGCAATTTTGAGCTCACGAAGCGTGATTGGGGGAGGGTTTCGTTGTTTTACGCATCTGCCTAGCTCGTCCCAAGCATGCTCGATCGGGTTGATATCCGGGCTGCGCGCTGGAAACTCCATACGAGTAATGTTCATCTCTTGAAGGTAGTCATTCACAATCCTACCTGTATGAGGTCGGGCATTGTCATGCATAAATATAGCATCCTCACCTAAATTGACCATAAATGGACCAACGTGATCATTGAGGATTTCTTCCACATATCTTACGCTAGCTAAAGAGCCGTTTTCTATGATCACCAGCTCTGTGCGACTTTCAGAAGAAATTCCGGCCCACACAAGTACAGACCCACCACCGTAGGCTACTTTTTCTTCGATGCATGCTTGCTTGAATCTTTCCCCTGGTCTTCGATACACTCTGTGTCTTCCATCGTGCTTGTAGAGCATAAATTTTGATTCGTCGGAGAACATAACTTTTGACCAATCTTCAATACTCCAATTTACGTGGCTCTGGGCATATATTAGTCTCGAAATACGATGCCCACGCTCCAGTTTAGGGCCGTTTGCAGGTCTAAGGGGTTTTAAGTTAGATTCAGCAAGCCGACGTCTTACTGTCCATGCACTTGGGTTACTTCCTCCGAGGCGTCGAAACTGATTGGTGAGTTCAGTTCCTGTGAGAAAGCGATTTCGAAGCATGGTGTTCACCAAGTATCGGTCTTCTCGTGCTGTGGTACACCTGGTTCTGCCCGTTCCTGGTCTGCGTAGGTTAGAACCAGTTTCTTCGTAACGTCGGAGAACTCTTTGTACTGTTGACAGCGACACACCGACAGTCCTGGCTGTATCGCGCTGACTCCGGCCGGTTTCCAGCATTGTAAGTATTCTGGTGCATTCTTCAGGCGTAAGCGACATAATTTCAGCTTGAATAATGAATATAGAGCACTATCAACATGGTTTATGTACCCACATAAATGACAGATTACAAACAAAAGCAAAACCAAATGCTGTAATTTCGTAGTTCCATCTTCGAAAGTGGCCCTTTTTCAAATTTGATTTTTTTATGATATAACTTTACAATAACTAAGAAGTTTTAATACCTTCATTTAAGGAGTATTACATTGTCTATTAAATACAATTTATTGCATTAACCTAGCATTTTTAGTTTCCGAGATTTTTAGGATTCTTTAAGTGACCCGGATTCATTGCTCTCGAGTGTATATACAAAATATAATAAAATTATTCTAAAAGGCCTATGGTGGAGGGGAAACTGCCCAGAACGCTGGCCGCATTGTCACGCTGAAATGCTGATTTTCTGACCAAAATATGAGCCAGCATTCTGGTCACACGTCGCCTCCACCAGACGTTTTGCCAAGTCCCTATAGATGTCATGGGTGCTCGTCCCCCACGGTCCTAATGGTTCTACCCCAAACGGCACAAACATGCAACCTCGGTCGAGATTTGTATATTTGCGCCGTTTGAGGTTCTCAGCTTTTGACGCAGCTCCGCCAGCCGGAACAGTCGTTTCTGGAAGATGAGACGGAGCTAGGGTATCTACACAGGTATCATCATAAAATGTAGTGGCATGGCATAATACATGTTTTCTTAAGTTTTATTTCGGTTTTATTTTGTTTTAAGTTTTTTTGAGCCTAATTATGATAGAACTTCACGTACAGGTTAGAAAATCCGCTACCGCTACCGCTACCGCTTGATGCATTTGATGCAGATGACTCATGATAGGTATCCAATGAAATATGTTACAGTATTATATGTTTAAGTTGTATAGACTGTATTCATGCATTGTGTACTTAGTTATCCATCTGTGGAAACTTTTATAAGCTATCAACATTTCATCATCATCATCATCATCAGCCCATCACTTTCCCACTGCTGGGACACGGGCCTTCTCTCATAGAGAGAGTATGGGCCATAATCCACCACGCTGGCCCAGTGCGGGTTGGTGGATGTCACATGTCCTTGAATTTTTGTGATAAATTCTTGGACATGCCGGTTTCCTCACGATGTTTTCCTTCACCGTTTTTAGAGCGAGTGTTAAATCCGCACATAACTTTAGAAAGTCAGTGGTGCGGGGCCAGCGAGATTCGAACTCGGGTGCGTCGGATCGAAAGTCGCACGTTCTCCCACTGAGCCACACTCGCTCTATCAACATTTTTGTAGGTATAAATGTTGAAAAAAAAAAAACAACATTTATACCTACATTATACTAAGTTAAGTTGTAGTTTTCCTAAAAGAATAAATAAATAAAATAATTTAATATATTATGTACTTACCTATAAATATGAATCATATAATAATTTGATTATGCTTCTATTAATTATTGGGCATATGAGATATCTGATGTCTCGGGGTGCTTTTTATGGTTTTAAAAGTTTTGGTTGGCACTGCAATTGTTATGGGCAGGCGTGGCGCTTACCATCAAGCGGACGACCTGTTCGTCTCATCACTCAGACTATAAAAATAAAATCCTACTAATATTATAAACGTGAAAGTTTGTAAGAATGTATGGATGTATGTTTGTTACTCTTTCACGCAAAAACTACCGATCCGATTTTGATGAAATTTGGTATGTAGGTGCTTTAGGACTTGGAATAGCACATAGGCTAATTTTGACCCCGGGAAACCGTGGGTAAAATCGCAGGCCGCAGCTAGTAATAAAATAAAATTCTAGGTACTAACAACAGATACTAAGAACAAAACAGATTGTGTTCGCAGGGTCGTAGATGGTTTACAATTCAGAATGGCAGTAAAAAATTAATACCGAGGCTTAGTCCGGAAAACGAAACGGGAACAGTTATGGCATAGCACGGTGAACGTTACCTCTCACCTCGAGGTTTGCGTATCTGTATGTGGTACCCATAGGTTTAGATGATTTTGGGACTAACATAAAAACTTTTGTTGGATCCAAGGCGGATATTTTTTTACGCTTGATAGATCTATGTTTGGCCACTATCTCGCCTGATGTGGCCAAAGATGCTGCTCAGGCCCATCTCCCCGATGGTTCTACGAACATCATCCCGAAACACGACTAGGTCGCTCGCTAGAGGCAAGGCTTTGTTCGGTGGGTGGTATTACAACCACGGCTAGAGCCTACCACTCCAAAATGTAATTTTTTTTTTTATGTTTCCTTCTTGAACCGATTTGGAAAATTCTTTTTGCTTTGGGTTCAGTATAGGCTACGAAATGGTCTCATACAAATTTCATTGATATTTGACCTTGGTCTTCGAATATACATTGAAGTCGGTGTTTTTGTTTGATAAAACGTATACATGTAAAATAATAACCTTAACTTTTAGAGGCATTATCGTAAAGAAGCTCAAATAAATACTAATGGGCGTGGGTTCGGATCCCGTTGCAAACCAAACGTGCAATGTCAATATTACGGCGAGTTGTTCCGTATGGATAGGGTGTTGAAATTCTTGTTACCTGGGAGTTGTGCCTAGTACTAGTTTATTAATTTTATTTATGAGTTGCCCAGAAGGACTATTTAGTCTTTCTGGGCAACGCATACATTTTGTTTTGTACTTGGCATTTTGTTTTTCATGTTAGATACGTACCTAGTTCTCCAGGTATGACATGTGGTGATATTATATGTAAGTACCTAGGTAAGACACAGCCTAAGATTGCCCTAAGCCATTTTTTATGTTAGATACTGTATGACGAGACAAGCAGGTCGTTCGCCTGATGGTAAGCAACTCGCCTCCCCATACTATACCATACTATACCCAAGAACTTTGTTTTGCAAAACCCTGCGCGGCACTGCACTGCGTCATCCTGAGACAATTAGCTCTTAAGGCCCAGTAATTTCGCTGGCTACAATGCCCTTGAAACCAAAGAAATAAAAAATGTATTTAGTAATCCAATAAATTTAGCCATTATAATAAAACTCTGTGACGAGGACTAGTAGATCGTTCACCTGATGGTAAGTTACACGCGAAAACAGAAGCACCACCCAGAACTTTGTTTTGCAAAATCTCGAGGCACTGCACTGCGCTCGTCACACTGAGACAGAACATTTATTCCGGATATCACACAACATTACATTGAACATACTAAACTCAAAAAAATATTATAAAGACAAAACAAAACAATAAAAACAATACAGTGAAATGTTACGCGATGTCTGGAAAAGGTTCCGACTCATCATACGCTAAGGTAACTTAAGTAACCTAGCACTGATTAGATAGACAGTGGATTTAAAGCCTAACTCACAGAAGTCTACCTTTTTTTTATGGAACTGAGTAATGAGACGAGCAAGTCGTTCACCTGATGGTAAGCGCTACGCCTGCCCATAACAATTGCAGTGCCACCCAGAACTTTTAATACTATAAAAAGCACTGCGTAGCACTGCATTGTGCACATAACCCCGAAATATCAGATCAGTCTCATATGCCTAGTAATTTCACTATTTTATTTAGATATCTGTGCGAGCAGAGGCACCCTACTCGCGGTTGATTGATGTGAAACACATTTCGTGGCACACCCTGACTTCAGCCACCTGGTAAGGTTCAGTGCATTTCCGATTTTGGAGTTTTTTTGTAACATGTGTTTTTAACTAGCTGCGGTATAACCGCGGCTCCGCCTTTATCGGTCGGGGAAACAAGATTTTGACCTACCATTTACTCCAGATTGAAAAATATACTATTATTTTACCTGTGCCTATAGTCTGGCTTGGACACTTTAGACTCCATACTTTAATACTTTCGAATTTCGACTAGGTTTTATTACAGTCAATGAATGAAAAATAATGTATAAAAAATGTTTTTTTCGATATTTCTCCAAAACGCACGACATGAGTCGATGGGCTACTTTGAGAGACACATTAGTGATGGGAAATAGTTGTTGGTTTGAGTAATTAAACTTCTTAGGTATTTAATTCAAAAATCCAAAATTATTTTATTTATTTTTTATAAAATTCACCCGATGTTTCCTAAGAACAAAACTTTTTCACTGCAAGGGAAAAGGTACCTCCCTGAAGCTATAATTTTGCCACACCTATATTTTTAGAAACAGATAAGATTCTGCTAATTTTATCATTTTAACATTATTGCTATTTTACTCCTCTTTATCCATTTAAACGAAACTTAAGGTATTTTTTATTTATTTCGTTCCTTCAACGTGATTTTTACACAATTACCTAGCAACTAGTGGGGAGTGCGAGCGTACAATCGATTCGTCCTGACAGATCCTTTGGGGTTGCATTAGTGGTCAGGATCCACCGTAAAATTGCCTCGTCGACTCCATGTGGTACTGTCACGGAGAAAAGGTCTTGGCATTAGGCAAGATGAGAATAAGAAACAATTTGTTTATTGTTAAATATATTTTTTTTATACCTGTACTATTAAGTCTTCTGTGTAATAACATTGTTTTTGAAACCTATTCTTCCCTTCTGTGAAATATTGTTTCTGAAACATTCTGTGAGATGTGATCAGTATTTTGCATTCTCGCAGTGGTCAGAAGCAGGAGTACAGCCTGCCCCTTCAAAATGCTAGTGTAGGTATATATCAGAGACATCTCTTGCTCAAAAGAACGAGTCTTATTAAGGACTGCTTGTCGGCAAGCGGTAGTGCGCAAGCATTACTGTGTTTCGGTTTTAAGGACATTGTAGCCTGCGAAATTACTGGGCATATGGGACTTAACATCTGATGTCTCGGGGTTATGAGCGCGATGCAGTGCTACGTAGTGCTTTTTATGGTATTAAAAGTTCTGAGTGGCACTGCACTTGTTATAGGAAGGCGTGGCGCTTACCATCAGGAGAACGCCTTGCACGTCTCATCACTCAGTAAAAAAAGTACTAAACGAGGCTTTATAAAAGTTTGCTAGTTTATAAAGAGCAGATACCTGGGGTATATTATTAGCATGCCTTTCAACTTTACTATATTTCAACTTTCATATTTACTGGTGGTAGGTTTATCGTATGCGAGAGGCCGTCTGGCCTGGGTGGGTACCACGGCTTTGCCAGTTTTCAGCCGCCAAGCAGTAGTGCGCAAGCATTACTGTGTTCCGGTTTGAAGGGCATTGTAGCCAGCGAAATTACTAGGCATTATGAAACTCAACAGCTAATTGTCTCAGGGTGACGAGCGCGGTGCAGCGCTGCGCAGGATTTTGCGAAACAAAGTTCTGAGTGGTGCTGTTATCGTTATGGGCTGGCGTATTGCTTACCATCGGGCAAACGACTAGCTCGTCTCGTCATTCAGTTACATAATAAAAAAAAATTGAACTTTACTATAAAAAATATTATAATAGTAATCTGAGTCATACCATTTAATAAGATACAATAAAACAAATTATCAAAAAAATAGACAATTCTTTATCGAAAAACTTGTGTTGTTGAACCCATGACCCAATTATTTCGGAAATGATTAAATATAAGTATATAAACTACTATCTGTCTGTATGCTGGAGCCTCAACACATACAATAGATAAGAATTACAAAGCTATTTAGATAAATTATCTATTAATTTGTTTCACAATAGGTGGCGGCAAGAATTTGAGCTTTATTAAATTATAATTTTATCATTATTATTTATTTGAATATATAATTATAGGCGTGTAATAATGTCGATTTTAATAGGCCAAGTAATAACTAATTAAAGCGGGAATTGACTCAGAATAATTAAATGTACACAATTTACTTATAGATAGATAGATAATACTTTATTGCACTTAAAAAAAACAGAATTACAGTTGGAAATATAAAATTTCTTATAAGTACAATAAGCGGTCTTATCGCTAAGCAGCGATCTCTTCCAGACAACCATGGGGTAAGGAAAACAACATTTTGAAGACGATAGTGTGCAGTAATAAGTAGGACTAATGTAAAATAGTAATGTAGAATACTACAAGGAATAGGGGATCGGACAGTAATCGAGAAAAAATGTAAAATGTAGTTAGAACGAATGTTCGTCGAACCAGAAAGACCATTCAATCAATATTTTGTGTAATAATAATGATTTATATTTTTAAATCAATAAATAATTTTGACATTTTTAATCTGTTCTTCATCTCAAGCGAAACAACAATCACAGCGCATGACGTCATTTGTAGGCAAGTGCCGTGAGTCAAGCGTGTGTTTATTTTACGTTTTTGCTTTTCATAAAATATATTTTTGCTATTTTTTTCGTTCCATTTCTACAACATAGTCCCCAAACTTCACGAAAATTATTAGAATCTCTTTGCAAGTTTTATTTCAAAAAGTTTGTCGTCTTGTACCTACATTATGACGTCACAATTTTTGAGGTGACCGTTTGCGCGGCAATAATTGAAACATAATATTTAAACAAAGTTTTAGGTACTTTTAGAGCGTTATTTCATTAAAATAGTATTTTTCATGGCTATATATATTCATTGTAGTTAATTTAAAACACTTTCTGAAAAGTTGTCCGATCCCCTATTGTGTAATAATATAATTTAAATAAAAATATACATTTGCTGTTATCGTTAAACACTTCAGTTGAAGAATTAATAAATGCCTCGTGACTTTTTCGAGCAATGTAGTCACCATAATTTAAATAAGTAATGAAATAAAAAGGTACCAAAGGAAGAAGAAGGTATAAAAACCAAAGTAAAATCTATGCATTACTTTTTATAAGAAAATTGCGATCTGGCCTGCGGCTTCGCAAAATAGATTTCGAGCTTTTTTTTAAAGGATTGATTTTTTTACAGGCATGTTTTAACCCTCGACGCAAAATGGAGGGGTGTTATGAGTTTCACCACTATGTGCGTCTGTCTGCGTGTCTGTCTGTGGCACTGTAGCTCTTAAACGGGTGAACCGATTTGGAAGCGGATTTTTTATTTGTTAGCAGGTTTTCTAGTGGTGGTTCTTACACATGTTTTATCAAAACAATAAACATTAGTAACAACAGTAATAATAAACATTTCATTTCATTTCAAAATCAGTTCAGCCGTTTTTTACTTTTATAGGTTTTTTGTGTTGGGGTTTTTATAATTTTAGTTTACTGAAATTCGCTTGTTAGGCAATGCCTCTGACTACAGCAACCAAGGAGTAAAAGCGAACCACAAAACGAAATCATGATCCATTTTCTACCGCGACTGTCCTCTAGGATCATTGATGCGTTCACGGCCAGATCAATTTGACCGAAAAGGGTAGAGGAGTTGAAGGACTAAATCACAGGGAAAAAAATCTTCACCTTGCAATTGTGCCATGAATGGTCGTCACTCAGCCGTAACCAAAGGTAACAAGAAATGACAGATTAAAACATTAATCTAAAAACCATATTTTTATGCGCCTTTTGAGGTTAGGTCTAATAAATGGATTTAGAATGCATTGGCATCGAGTTGTGAGCTACCCTGAAAGTTTCAGCCGGATAGCAATTGGGAAGTGCTCGAAATTCGAGTTGCAAGATTCCACCCGGAACGAGAAACAGACAGACAGACAAACAAACAAGAAAGTAACTTAATAAAAACGTGGTAATAAAATGCTTTTCGTTGGTAAGCGCATCACTTGAGAACGGCTGAACCGCTTTGCTATTTTTAAATTTCCTTAATAGTCCGTATATTAGGTTTTTATGGAAACAGAAAAGTTGCGCGGAAAATTGAGAAATACGGGAAAAATTAACAACGTCAGTGGGATCAGTTAGTTATTTAAAAAGTTTACAAAACGCAACTTTTGAGTAGATATATTGATATAACCTATATTTCGTTACCCAAGGCGATCCATACTAGGATATAGTCCTTTTTCTGTGTCATATGCATTAGGTATCAGTCTTAAATGCCTTATTATGCTTGTCTTGAGAGAAGTTAAAGGGGAGACGGGTCTGAGTATTCGCTCAACTGCCGTCTCTCTCTAGATCTATGTGCTCCATCTTAGGCCACATCATCGCTTCACATCAGGCGAGATAGTGGCCAAACATAGATCTATAAAGCGTCAAAAAAAGAGATTTTACTTTGAGTTTAAATAAATAGCAAAATTCATGGACATGTGATATCCACCAACCCACGCTGGGCCAGCGTGGCACATCAGGCGAGACATACAAACAAACATACATATATCTAACCAAACATACATCATCCAAACATAGATCTATCAAGCGTAAAAAAAAAAAGTTTGAATCCTGCCCTCCTACCTCAAACGCCAATCGTTTATTGAGCTCAAAGTAAGGTATAGCTTCACTGCGACTAATGGGTGTAATTATTGTCGACTTGCTGCGCCCTGCGGTTCCACCCGAGGTTTCCAAGACAAAAAGTAGCCTATGTGCTATTCCAAGCCCTAAAGTAAGCATACCAAATTTCATCGAAATCGGTTCGGTAGTTTTTGCGTGAAAAAGTAACAAACAGCCATACATACAAACTTTTGCGTTTATAATATTAGTAAGGATAAGGATGAGGCAAGGAATTGAATTAATCTCATTAATTTATACCAAAATACAAGAGGAGATAAAACTTAAAATCCAAAAAACATGGTTTTTAGTTTTTTTGAGTCTATTACGGATTCTTGTTTTTATTTATGCACATAAAAACTCCCTCTACTCGCATATGATACTTACCTATGTAATATAGGTACTTAGTAACATGTTAAGTACGTAGTAAGTGCATTTTCCATGCTTGCATGGATTGAAAACAACAATAGACGTCCAACTGCATCCACTCGACATTTGCCGCACACGATAATATTCACATAATTTGACATCTCGATGACATAACTTGTTGTCGTATGAGAAAATAACGCTTTGTTATATTTCCGCTTATAAAATTAATTGTATGCAACATGACGACAACATGACATAAGTAGTAGACTGATACAATGCACCGATGCACTTCAGCAATGTATTTAAATACCTACTTATACAGTTTCTAAGGCATTTTTACTGGTGACTTCATCTTATAAATACACTGGACAGCAAATAAACCGAGCCACCCGCTACCTAGGCACTCTAATTCGATTTTCTCAAAAACTAAAAAACCTACAATTATCAAAGTTGTACCTACAGAAAGTGCATTTCATGGTGATTAAAATGAAAGGAAACTCATTGGGTTTAATCAATATTTCAGTGTTTATTAAGGATTTTACAAAGAAGAGTCGTTTTCCAGTCGTGACAATCGTTAGTAATGATAAAGTGAAAAAAAAAATTAAAGCCAAAAACAAAGATAAAATCAAAAAAAAGTTTTTGATCAATATTCCGTATTCCCTCCCCTTGCTCGGATAACTGCCAGCATCCTTGTATTCATCGACCTTACGAGCCTGACGATAAAATCTTGAGGAATTGTATTCCACTCCTCTTCAATTGCGATTCGCAGCTCTGTAAGCCTTGTTGGAGCAGGTACTCGGGCTCGAACCCGACGTTTCAGCTCATCCCATAAGTGTTCTATCGGATTCAAGTCCGGGCTTCGAGCTGGCCAGTCCATCGTACGAATGCTGACGTCGCGTAGATACTGGGTCACCACATGAGCAACATGAGGCCGTTCATTATCATGCATCAATTGCATATCCTGTCCGATATATCCTGCGTAAGGTACCACATGGTCTGCGAGGATTTCAGTAATGTAGCGATGAGAAGTCAGTCCACGTGTACGGCCCGTCGGTTCGATGAAAACTAACGTTGTATGTGCTGTTAACGAGATGCCGCCCCAGACCATTACAGATCCTCCTCCATAAGCAACAGTTTCCTCGATGCAACACTGAGAATACCTTTCTCCAGGGCGACGATATACTCTCTGACGTCGATCACTTCCATGTAGACTCACCCTGGTCTCATCAGTGAAGAGTACATTACTCCACTGCTCTAATGTCCAATCCCTATGCTCTCGAGCAAATTCAAGTCGTGCTCGACGGTGTGCTACCGTTAATGCTGGGCCTGTTGCAGCTCTTTTTGGGGTCAGGTTCCGTTCAGCAAGTCTCCTTCTGACGGTATCTGAACTTATGACCACTTGTCGTTCGTCACGCAGACTTTGTTGGACTTGAACTGCGTTGAGGTGGCGATTTCGCAGAACAGTAAGGTGGATATAACGATCATCTGCTGCTGATGTAGCCCTAGGTCTGCCCGTACCTGGACGGCGATCGAATGCTCCAGTCTCTAGGTATCGTCTGTAAACTCGTTGCACCGAAGATCTGCTGATTCGAAGCCTTCGAGCGACTTCACGTTGCGCAATGCCTGCTTGAAGTAATGCTACAGCTTGAGCTGCTTCCTGAGGTGTTGTATCCATTATTAATCGAAAAAAGTAGCAAAAACACACGCGTCTGAGCAAACGATGGACAAAAACTAAAGAAATGATAAGAAATATCCGACTACCCTCATTGTAGAGAAAAAGAACGCTAATTTCAAACTCTGGTGAAAACAGAACAAATCGTTAGCATTGTGTTTGTTGCTTGATTACAATGTGAGTTGAGGGTACTTTCGAATTAATTTGTAGTCATTTTAATCACCATGAAACGCACTTTTTGTAGGTATAACTTTGATAGTTGTAAGTTTTATACTTTTTGAGAAAATCGAATCAGAGTTCCTAGGTAGCGGGTGGCTCGGTTTATTTGCTGACGAGTGTAGATCCAGATTTTCAAACATTGTTGGTTTATTTTCGACCGCTGGGAAGGAATTATTATATTCCTTATCTATTCTATTCCTTATTTACAGTAGCAAATTCCACTTTTACAATCAACATAATTGGACAATTAGAAACAATATTGAAATGATAAGCCAATGTACCAGCTTAATATCTGATGTCGCGGGGTGATGAGCGCAATGCAGTGCTACGCAGTGCTTTTTATGATATTGAAAGTAGTGAGTGGTACTGCAATTATTATGGGCAGGTGAGGCGCTTACCATCAGGCGAACGACTTGCGCGTCTCATCACTCAGTCAGTATCATAAAACAAAGATTGTCGATACAAATAACAAATATTGCTATTTTGTACTGGCTGCGCCCCGCAGTTTCACTCGTGCAAGAGAGCAATTTCAGTTTTTCCCGAATATGCCAATTTTTCGGACTACCTTACCAATTTTTCTGTCATAAAATCCTAATTCAAACTATTAAAAACATTTAAAAAATGCCAAATCGGTCCAGCCGTTCTCAAGTGATGCGCTTATCAAGGAACCGCTACTAATTTTTGGAAAGAAAGAAAGAAACGTTTATTTGCAACAACTTATTAACTATAAACACATGACATAAAAAACAAACAGAAAACAAAAAAAAAACATTGAAACTGTAACAGATTAAATAAAAAAAATAAGAAATTGTTGCAAACCGGCCTCAACTCAGCGTTGAGCTAGTCGTGCGACTAGCGCTGTCTTCCGTTTTATTTATACAGATTTTAGTAACGGTCATCTTTGTCCAAGCGCATCGTCCCTTCCTCCATCTTCAAGCTCTGCGACACGCGTCAAACATGTACCAAGATAATGAGACAATAACAAAATTCCATTAAAACCATAAAGTCGGTTAGAATCACGAACCATTTCAACAACGGTCACAGTCCCTACATCCTTCGTCCATTCTGTAACCATTCCTATGTATTCCATGTTCGGCAACCATCGTCCGTTTTCCTCTGGGCCTCACCTGGCGCGAGGAAGGAAGCGCTCATTGTACCAGGAGTGGCAGGATACGGAGCAGGGTGGGGTCCTAATAGGTTACATCCTCCCGCAATCACTGCAGGAGTTTGTGACGCGTGAACCGATTTGTTGGGGTGGGGGACACACGGGAGGATTCTAGGTAAACGTATTTAAAGGACATGAACATACCATAATATGTAGGTAATGAACATACCATAGTGGAGACTTATAATTGGCTTTTTGATATTCAACTAGCAATCGCTCACGACTTCGATCGCGTCGACATAATAAATATTGCCTATTTCACTCAGGAATAGAGCAGCTTTCTATTTGTGAAAGAATTTTTGAAATCGGTCTAGTAATTTTTGAGTTTATTCGTTGCAAACATACAAATATACAAATCTTTCCTCTTTATAATATTAGTATAGATTTGTTAGTTTATTTTGTAACAATAGCCGTTAAACCAGAAACAAAAAATAAGATATTTTTTTTATAAACGTCGTCTCGTGATATATTTTTCAGGTTATTCGGTTCTGCTGGCCGATTCAGAACCTCACGACAACTCATTTGTCGATCGATTCGGTTTGATATCGTACGATTCAAAATATTTTAAATTCACAATAGTCGAATCGACGTTCAAATTGTCGTAGTCGATAACCAATCGTAACCGTACGATAAACGCGTATTTATAGACCGAGAACATTATTCACAATGCAGATATCAAAGCAAAGTTTTCGAACGTCCGATTAATTTCCACGACAACTTATCGAGTGCAACATATCACTCGAAAGCATTAGATTTGACCGTCAATACCGAGTATATTCCGTGTGTTGTTAAATAAACTACATTTTCTACTACAAATAAAATAAAACTCACAGTAAGATTCAACATAAACTAATTCTATGTAATAAAGTACCTGCCAAGTCTAGTATTTATTTATAGGTTAAGTTCGCTTTGATTGTTTTAGAACTATTTACCTACTACTATAAGATTACTTAATAAGATGCATAAATCTACCGAAATAAAATCACTGTACCTATATAATTATTATAAAGTACTCTGTGATACTATGTAATAGTAATTTTGGTATTTACTTAACATATCTAACGGATCTTGATGAGGCTCGTCTTCTCGCTCGATCTTCTTTTAATAATTTCAAAACATGATAAAGAAAACAATTTGCGATACACATTTAAATTTGGCGGTTTGTCAATGTCAAAAGCATAGATAATACATTAATGTCAAGTGGATATCAGCAGGTGGGTGTTTACGAAGCTCTTGTTTTTTTATATTTCTACCAATATCTGGCGCTTGTAATTGTAAATTATAATTTAATTCGTGATAAACATTGTTATAATAAATTTTGATAACTTGAAAACATTTTTATATCGTCTAGATAATAATACAATTTTCTGCGAGTATTGCACACAAAACGAACTCCGTAAATGCAACACGTTGTAGTATCGATTCCGATATCGTAACCGAAACCGTATAGAATCCTCGGGGTGGATGTTCTGAATAGCTCGAAAAGAAACCTACGACACGAGATCGTTATCCAATCGAATCGATTCGGTATGTTGTCGTGGGGTTCTGAATCGGCCAGCAGAATGGGTTACAGATAAATAGTTCAGAAAGAAATCTTCATCCGATTAATTACACTGGATACAAACTACCGCTAGTGCAGACTGTAGTAAATGACTTAAGTAAGTATAGATACTCAGCTAAGAAATAGCACTCGTTCTCTATGACGATATAAAACAATACAAATACAAAAACTCTTTATTGTATACCAGTGACATAATTAACATTAGATACAAATAGATAAACCTTATAACTAATAGGTTAGTACCATAGAGATCAGATTAAAGTCTCCCTTTCAATATCTGTGGTTAGCACAGTAGCGGTAGGTTCAATGATCACACTAAAATTTTTATATTACTTTATTTTTTCTTTATTTATTATACAGGGTTTGGTGAAATAGACCATGTCACCCTCATAGGAGCATTAACATTTATTGGAAAAACAAAAAAAAAACTTGGAAAACGTTATTAGAAAAAGAAGGTAGCGGAAAAAGGTTTTGGAGCTTTTGTCAACTACACTTCGTTTTCCACAACGTAATAATTACCAAGATAACGTCAGAGAACCGCGTAGCAATACAATTTTAGTGCTACTGTATAAGTACCTGTTTACCTGTCAACAAAAAGTCCAATTTTCCACCCGTGTGCACCCACAATGCGTGCGCAGACGCACGTACAAGATTGGCACCTGTCAACCCGACACGGCCGGTAAGCAAGATGTAGCTCTGTCTTGATATAGGCACATTCGAGTGCAATTTGCTCTCGTTTGTTGTCGAGAGCATTGCAATGATATGATTTACACTGGTAATGAAGTTAATGCAGTTTTGTTGAATGCAATACACTTCTTTCACCAATCTTTTTTTTTTCACTGCCTGACGAGACGAGCTGGTCGTTTGCCTGATGATAAGCAATACACCAGCCCATAACAATAACAGCACCACCCAGACCTTTGCTTTGCAAAATCCGGCGCGGCGCTGCACTGCGCTCGTCACCCTGAGACAATTTGCGTTTGAGTCTCATAATGTCCAGTACTTTCGCTGGCTACATACAATGCCCTTTAAACCAGAATACAGTAATGCTTGCGCACTACTGCTGGGCGGCTGAATAACTGGCAAAGCGGAGGGAGCCACCCAGACGGCCTCCAAAAAAAATATTGATTAACATTGATATTTTTTATGTCACCTACCTTATTATTATTTTTTTCTTCCTTTTTTTGAGTTTTCTTTAGGTGTTGACCAAAACAAGGCCCTTTTGAAGGGACTTGGTATTATAAATACCCATGTCGCTTAAGATTTTTTTCCTATTCCTGATGTGGATGCATCATCAAGGAATTTGTACTCCTGTCCATGCTGTTTTGAGGAATTTGAGAAGTATTATTTTCGATTAGTTTAATAGGTGTTTGACCAGCGCACAGTGTGGTATTTGGTACCAAAACCTGGCCAAAAATATTAACCCTAACAGCTAGAAATGTACATTTTGTTTATATTGTGGGGTGAAAAATAATAAAACAACGATTAAATTTTATACACAGGCATTTATTCGTAAAAATTACTTCGTGTTATACAATATTTTTCACAGCTTAGAAATGTTAAGAAGTATAACAACACCCATTTTAATTTTTTTTAATTATATTTATCAAATAGTTAAACACACCTATGTTGTCGGCCGTGCTGACTAAAATTTAATAATATCTTATTAAGAAATAGTAGACTAACATAAAGTACATACCTGGGTTAGAACAGTCCATCACAAAAACAATCAGTATACTGCTTAGGCATAAGACCGCAAGAGTTTAAAAAATCACTAAAATCTGAGCACGACAAATCACACAACACTGTAAGCGAAGGGTAACTTCCGACTGAAAGTGTGGCGCGCTGAAATGCGCTAGCGCTTTGGGGTTTTCACCCTTTGTTGCGCTAGATACCTGTCTTTTCGAAGAAAGGGGTGGACACCGGCTTTTTTAAAAATGACCTTTGGCCAGGATTTTAGGTCAAATACCACTCGCAGCGCCTCAGTTTTTAACATAAGTGCTCGCTACCGGGTACCACAGGCATTCGGTATTGGTAGATAACTTACAAGTTATATTAATTAATAGTTATCTGGGACAATGATAGGTATTGTATTTTAATATTATAATAATATTGTTTTAATTACCTAATTTAACAAAACATAGATGTAATTCATGCAAAAGCTACGCTTAACGGCACTCAATCTTTTTTACTTAAGTTATTAAGTTATATCAGGCCTAGCGCACTCCGCACTGTAGGTACGAAGCCACAAGTACATAGCCGAACACCGCCGGCGGGTCGCGCGATCAGCGTGCCGCGTCAGAAGAGATAAGAGCTATGCGATAGAAAGAGAGGCGCTCTGTAGGTTAATATGACTGGTAGGTATGCAGCGCTACGCGAGCTGAATTGAATTTTATTGCGTCATAGCAAGAGTCGCTATTTCTTTAAATATCTTTGCGGAGTGATGGGACAGAAGGTCCGTTAGTATTCTGTGGTTATATGTTGTATTTTCTCTGTAAGTGAATAATTGTTATTCTTAAGAGATAAATAAAGTTATTTAACCATATATTGATTATAAAACAAAGCGTTTTGGTTTAATCGTTTTTACTCGGATATCGATTTATAATTAGATTATTTTATTTTTTATTTAGATTTTTTTCTTATTTTATCGTTTTTACTAGAGACCCTCTTCTAAAAAACTGTTGAACACAAAATAGACAAAATGGAATCATAATCACTCAACAGAACTGCATTTTGCCCCAATTTCAGACTTTACCATTGACCACCAAATTTCCGGTAGCTGCAGCTGCGTTAAAATCAAAACAAAACCATCATTTGCCTCTCCATTCACCTATATCAAATCAATGCATCCCTTCAAGGGACTCAATGAACCCTTAATGAGGCCATATTGTTTTATCAGGGCATTGACCTCGTCACACGTGGACACACACGTGTGATTGCGTCTTTGTAAGAAATCATTGTCCGATCACTCCTTTCTTAAGCTTAGATGTTTAGAATTTTGTGAGGAGGGAACCTTAGAACAGAGAAAGCGGTGGAATCGCGGTCGAATCAAATGCAGGCAGTAAGCTTATTTTGCGTAGTTCAAACAAAAGTAACCTAAAATTACGCAGATACAAGTTGGTCGTTAGTAGTTATAGTATAATGAATAATAGATACGAATGGTTTTAGCGATAAAATTGTTTTTTTACACATTGGAACAGCAGGGCGTTGAATAAAGAATGGCCGTAATGGAAGAGCCATTGTCTCAGGGTGACGAACGCATTACATAGCGCACATGATTTTGAAAAACAAAGTTTTGGTCGATGCTGCAACTGTTATGGCAGGCGTGTTGCTTACCATTAGACGAATGACCTGCGCGTATCCTCACTCAGTTTTATAAAAAGGCTCTTGGAGGCTACAATGAACAAAGGGACTTGGGCATACATTCGATTCTGATCTCTGATGACAGCTTGCTTTTTAAAGCAATGGGCACGCATGTCAAAACAATGTTGACGCTAGTTAGTTATTAGCATTAGCTAATTAGGCGACGTTCCTCTTTTTTCATGTAATTATGTTTGTGGTACGCAAAAAAGTGTAATACGAGTAGGCTAATTATTTTCAAAACCAAAAGAGCGTAACAATAAAGCGGTATCTAAACTAATCTATAAACAAATACCAATGTAGTTGTATTGTATTGTTGACGGCCCATCTTACTAGGTAGGTAAGCAATTATTTTTTACAATTTATTCTTCTCCACACCACCCTGTTCAATCCAAGTTAGAACCCCAAAAGTTGCACTTGTTAAGCAACACAATATAACCCTCTATTCAGTCAGCTGTGACATAACCCGGGTCTTTCAATAAGAAATGCTTTTGGGATTTCAATAAGAAAACTAAATGGTCCGGTCCTTTGTGAGGACCGGAGGGAAGGATTTACATAGAGGAAGGTAAGAAGAGAAAGGTATTTTTAAAATTGGTAGAAAGGCATTGGTGTTGAAAAAAATATTATATTTTTTAGGTATCTAACGTGTTGATTAACGTAAGGTATCTAGTAACAAAGATTAAACAAATATATTTCATAATGAGATAATGAGCTAATTAAAAAAATTGAAAAATCCTATATCATATTTTTTTTATACAGTCGTGGCTGCCTTAAAATTGGGTTAACACATGAGAAAACTCCCCAAATAATCGATTTTGTATTGCATCGATTTGAACTCGACGGTATGTTTTTTTTTGTATGTTTGTTATGCGATTACTCCGCCAATTATGAATTGATTTTGATGATTCTTGTTTTGTTTGGTAGGTCGTACTTCAGAGGTATTCAGATAGTCCATATAAATTTTATCGAAATTGATGCATCGCTTATTGAAAAAACACAGTAATTCAAGGACATGTGACCAACCCGCACTGGGCCAGCGTGGTGGATTATGGCCCATACTCTCTTTATGAGAGAAGGCCCGTGTCCCAGCAGTGGGAACGTGATGGGCTGATGATGATGATGATGATGCGCACAAAGTCACCGGCAGCAGCTAGTTCATAATAGCTCATAATAGTTTTTAATTAAAGTTAATTTCATATAAACAAGTGAAGTTAATTAAATAAAAGCTTTCAGTCAATTAATAAACATCGTCGTAATAAGGTCATAATAATTAAACCACGATTAACATGATAATGATGTTTACTTCAATACCTAGAGGGCATGTAAAAGGCAAAATAATTGGCAATAACTTTACATACCTATAGCACAGTATTACAACCTGTAAGTAGGTATATTGCTTTAAAAACTTATTTCGCATTATTTGGAAAATTCTTCAAAATTGTCAACCATAGATTTTATCATTCATCTTTAAAAGTTTCATTTCATTTTTTCTTGCTTTGTTTTAGTTTAGTTTTAATCATTTAATTTAATTTTAAATTCACTGTTAATAATGTTAATATTTGTTTAGATAAATATACTAAAAAAGTTTTTTTTTTGCCTACAAATTATGTTAGTAAATAATGACCACTTTCTAGTTATTTTTAACTGCAAAAATAAATACATCATTTTGGGTACGCAGAACACGAAATCGGAATCGAGCTAGAGCTAGATATCTATTGACAGGGGTGTCAATAGATATCTAGCATAACCGGCAACCACTACACTGCTAAAGATTTTGATTCTTTTCGTCTTGGACTCTCTTGTCTAACTTCTTAAAATAAGTTCTGTGTGGTGCTGTTATTGTTATGGGCTGGCGTATTGCTTACCATCAGGCAAACGACATCTCGCCATTCAGTTACATAAAAAAAACGATAACCGATTAGGTCTCAATAAAAATGAAGTCTTTAAATTAAGATTTTTCTTGAGTTCTTTTAAACATTGGAGCACGCCTGCCTTCCCATATTTCCTCATGTCCTTGACCTCATCCCAGTTCATGTACCATCAATCAAGCCCATCTGAATTATCTGTGAAGCTGTATGGTTTGTATGGGATCGGATGCTCTCACGATTTGTTAGAAACACGTTTGGAAGTGTCAGATGTTCCGAATAAAAGGGTCCTCATCCTCGTCAGTGTTGCCAGAAGTTGCTATTGGTACATATTTAGAAATTTTATAGTTAAAATACCTTTGTTGCGAATACTCAAAAAATACCACTGACTCAGTGCATGAATTATAATATTATGCTTTTTAGTAGACATACCTATTATACCTAGTTATTCCTCTAACAGTTTAATAATTGACGCTTCCTAAATAAGTTTTATCTTACTAATCAGGCCGTATCCACCCACTGCTGGGTATAGGCTTCCTCTCGTTCACGCCACTCTTTCCGGTCCTGTGCCAGCCTCATCCATTGCAATCCGACGTGCTTACGATGTCATCTTTCCATCTGACCATATATAATAAGTTTTATACTTTTTCTAAATACATTTAGAAAACAAAACCTGTACTTACCATGTATTTGTTTAAATACTATGTTACTTAAGTTGGAAGTACCTATTAGATACATAGATATGTAGCAGAAAATATGCGTCTTTGATTGTGCCACATTACGCATATTTATATATTTACTAAGTTGTATCGTTTTGTGCCCCTGTAATTGCCTGACGACTTTGTTAATCGTTTTTCTTTTTAACTTTTGGTCATAAATAAAAGCTTTTCATCTATTTTACAAACATTCATCATATTCTGATTGTCTGTACCTACTTTTCCTTTCATCTGGCAACACTGGTTCTCAATCCTCCCTCCACAGAATAGCCAGCAGTTGCTATTCCCTGGGGCGACGAACTACGATCCTCCCATTATATTTTTAGAGATTCGTGACAGGCCCTTCCTAATGCCCGTTCATAATGGGATTGTAACGAAAAACCCATTATGAGTAAGGACATGGAAAAGGAATGTTGATTGTAGGCAGTGATCGTCCTGTACCTACATAACAGAGACAACCACACTATACAAGACTAGCTGCGCTGATCATTGGTGCTCAAAAATTAGGTGCTTATATGAGAATACTTCATCAGTAAACCGTTGGTGTAGAATCCTAAATTGTTATATGACTTATGATTAGTTATGATATAAAAGACGTCACTGCCCGTGCGCAGTAATTAGAAACAAGAAATTGACATATTAAAAAAAATCATCAAAAACCATGTTTTTATGCGCTTTTTGAGGTTAGGTCGGCAGTGCATGCTAATAAATGGATTTAGAATGCATTTCATCGAGTCGTAAGCAACCCTAAAAGTTTCAGCTCATCGGGAAATGCTCGAAATTTGTGTTGCAAGATTCCACTCCGAACAACAGACACACAGACAGACAATCAAGAAAGTGACTTAATAGGATAGGTTATATTAACCTTAGTAGTTCTTTTCGTTAAATACAGTAAATTCTCGTTGACGCCAACCATCAGGAATATGCAGGTAAAACATACAGCTAAAAAAAATTACAACATTGAATTAAAAAAGCACATGTATTCAATTATTATCTTTTCTCTTGTTGAACTCAGAGAAAGACCGCAGTTCAGGGATTTCTCAGACCTCTGGGTCTCAACCCAGATGGTTAACCGAACAATCATCACGAACTCACTGAATTCACATGCGGCTAATTCTGTTTCGTAAGTACGTCCTTTCCCAGACACTATAAATTTTAATGAATAGTATCCAGAACCTCGCCCAACAAATTGTGTGGTGACTCGCCCACTCAAGTGTCGATTATGATAACGCGATGTATATTTTGATGGTAACCATTACCTACGGTGGTCCGAGGGGGGTACTTGAATATGATGGGATAGGAAGGGGAGACGCGTTCCAGTGAATTGTGGAGATTGGTAAGTTGGTACCGTGGAAATAGGAATGACAACGTCAGTACTTGTACTTTGTAAGTTGTTATAATTACAATAGGGGATCGGACAACTTTTCAGAAAGTGTTTTAAATTAACTATAATGAATTTATATAGCCATGAAAAATAGTATTTTAATTAAAAAACGCTCTAAAAGTACCTAAACATATGTTTAAATTATATGTTTCAAATATTGCCGCGAAAAAGGTCATCTCAAAACATGTGACGTCATATGAAGGTAGAAAAAGACAAACTCTTTGAAATAAAACTTGCAAAGAGATTTAAATACGTTTTGTGAAGTTTGGGGACTATATTGTAGTGATGAAACGAAAAAAATGAGCAAAAATACATTTTATGAAAAGCCAAAAAGGAAAATAAACACAAGCTTGACTCACGGCATTTGCCTTCAAACGACGTCATGTGCTGTGATTGATGTTTCGTTTGAGATGAAGAACAGATTAAAAATGTCAGAATTATTAGATTTTATTTATTGATTTAAAAATATAAATCATTATTTTTTCACAAAAATATTGATTGGATTATCTTTTTGGCTCGACGAACAGTCGTTCTAACTACATTTTAGATTTTTTCTCGATTACTAACCGATCCCCTATTACAATTACAAAACACTTTATTGCATACCAGTTACAAATCAATAAATAATAATAGCACAAAATTCCTTACAATAGTAGTACAATGGGCGGTCTTATCGCTTAAAGCGATCTGTTCCAGACAACCTTTGGATGGACAGTATCGAAAGAAGGAGTAGACGGCGGTGTGCAATTTGATTACAATAATAAATACTTAAACATACATTCCAATACATATAATAACTAAATACGCACACTTATTCATTACTGTAATTTTTTTAAATACTTTTACAGATAAATCAACAATAGAAAAATTGTTGTACCTACCTACATTAATTATTAAATCATAATCCAATTCCATGTTGAAGTTCGGTATCTACAAGGAAATTCCTTGCACTCCGCGATACAAAACAATGAGCGCGCGTTATCAGTGCCTACTATGGCCTAACCCTGAGAGGTTAACGCACTCTTATCATTAATGCACACACAATGCATTTCACTGAAGTGCGATAAGTACCTACTCCATACATATAGCATATAGGTATATAGTTATAGGTAGTATATGTACCTACCTAGTTGTATTTAACTCTCACTTTCTGTCTAGATAGTCCAGAACAAAAGACGATCAGTATAATACAGCTTTCAGTGAATTTATTTGTATGTTCTCGTAACTATTAGATAAAATTGTACGTGTGTTGGTAAGACCATCTCTACTCCGCTCTGATGTATTGTTTTACCATTTTATTGGGCAGGTAATATATACCTACGTTATATGAGGCTTTCCACCAAGCCTGAATTTAAGTGAAACTATACAACCTACGAGTAATACGGTACCTAAAGTATGCATGCGGTTTGCCAAAGGGCACTAAGCGGTTTTTGAGACAGTATTTTAAGAAATCGGCCAAGTGCGAGTAGTACTCGCGCACGAAGGGTTCCGTACCATTATCTATAAAAACGGCAAAAAATCACGTTTGTTGTATGGAGCCCCTTCAAATATTTATTTTATTCTGTTTTTTTTTTGTATTTGTTGCTATAGCGGCACGGAACATTTTACCCTTTGGGCACGGAACCGTACCGTCTGTCACCAGGCTGTATCTCATGAACCGTGATAGTTAGACAGTTGAAATTTTCACAGATGATGTATTTCTGTTGCCGCTATAACAACTAATACTAAAAACAGATAAAATAAATATTTAAGGGGGCTCCCATACAACAAACGTGATTTTTTTTGTCGTTTTTATAGATAATGGTACGGAACCCTACGCGCGAGAGTCCAACTCGCACTTTGCCGATTTTTTTTTAATTTTGCGTGTCCTTCATGTATGAAATGTATGTATGATGATGAATGTATGCTTGCGAAAGTAACAATCACTGCGACAATCAAGCTACTACCTACGCAGCCGTAGCGGTATCAAAAACATAGACTGGCTACTGAGCAATCAGGACCAGTCCCCAGCATTGTTGTCGCCCAACCAGCGTGACGGACGCTCCGCCAGGACCGGGGAGTACTTATGCCTGTTTATATGCCCGCTTGTGAATTGGAGGTGAGAAAGCGCCATGAAGCTGAAATTCAATTCAATTCTTTATTGCAATCCATAATGTAATTAGATGGTAGGTAAATAAAAATACAGTTCATCATGGACCCGGTTGGGCGCAGCAATTAGGAGAGAGGAAGTCTATTTGTGCGTTGTGTTGATTCTGGAGATTCTGGATTATTTTAAAGTAACAAGTAAAGACTCAAACAAGGATTTCGGGAAGAAAAAATTCGACCACCGGCTGGGACTCGAACCCACAACCCAATTTGGGTTGTGGGTTCGAGTCCCAGCCGGTGGTCGAATTTTTTCTTCCCGAAAAACCTTGTTTGAGTTTTTCGTTTGGCATTCGTTAATGCTTAAAAATATTATAAGAATTAACAAGTAAGAAATTACTAAAACCTGACTTCCTACCAAGGATTTACAAAGGGGGCGTCCATACATTACGTGAGGTGTTTAAGGGGGGGAGGGGGTCGAGTCAAATCTCATCTAATCTTACGTTGGAGAGAGGGGGGGTCTCGGCAAATATCACGCAATTATTTTTTCTGTTTGAAACAAAAAAAATAAATACTATTTTGGTCCATTTAATCCAGATTGTACATACTTAAGATTTAGTCTTAAGCGTAATCGTTTATTACATTATAATTAAACTCTCAGCAATATTGATTACTAGTCTTAGCTAGTCGTAAATAAAAGCACGTAGCAATTTTTTTTTTCTTTTTACAATAACAAATCAACGCGTTTACGTAAGAAATTAAGCCACATTTTGAAAAATCTCACGTGAGATTGGGGGATGGGGGAGGGGGTTGAATAAAATCTCACGACATCTCACCAGGGGGGAGGGAGCTACAGAAAATTTAAAAAAGCACCTCACGTAGTTTATGGACGCCCCCAAAAATGTAGCTTTTTTAGTATGAAAGTTTTCGTGAGTTTGATTCATTATAAATATTTAATGCTAGTGTGTTACGGTGAAAGAAAACATCGTGAGGAAACCGGCATGTCCAAGAATTTATCACAAACATCCACCACAACCCGCACTGGGCCAGCGTGGTGGATTATGGCCCATACTCTCTCTACGAGGGAAGGCCCGAACCCCAGCAGTGGGAACGTAATGGGCTGATGATGATGATGAAATATTTAATGAAACGGTTAGGACTCACGTAGTTTGTCGAATTAGTCGACCTAGGTGTCTAGGAGAAGCTATATTATTGTAAAGTTTCATCAAAATCCATTCAGTAGCTTTTGCGTGAAAGAGTAACAAACATACATCCATACATTCTTATAAACAGTCGCGTTTATAATATAAGTACGATTAGTCGGATACTATAGATGGGTTATCAACACATGTAGACTGCGGTCGCTCTACCTACTTACCAGTTATCGTATGACTGCTCTGTCCTAAGCTAGCCGAGTGTGACGTGTCATGAACAGGCCACTTAAATAGATTCCTTTTGAGTAGGTATTTCCTTCAAATGCTATGATATTTTTTACTTTATAACAAAGTGTGAAGCGAGTGTGGCTCTGTGAGAGCATGTGCGATTTTCGATCCGATGCACCCGAGTTCGAATCCCGCAGGCCCCGCACCACTAACTTTCTTAAGTCATGGCACAAAATACTAAGGGACAGAAGCATCACTCCGCAAAGAAATTTAAACAAATAGCGCAGCTATGACGCAATTAAATACAGAGCGCCTCTCTTTCTATCGCATAGCTCTTATCTCTTCTGACGCGGCACGTGTAACGACGCGCGACCCGCCGTCGGTGTCTGGTTACTTGTAGCTTCGGACTTACAGTGCGGAGTGCGCTAGGCCTGGTTATGGGCAGATTTAACACTCGCTTTAACCCGGCATGTCAAAGAATTTATCACAAAAATTTAAGGATATGTGACATTCATCGACCCGCGCTGAGCCAGCTCGGTGGATAGCCCACACTCTCTCTCTACCAGAGAACGCCAAGCAGAAGTGAAGGCAGAAAACAAGTTGAAAGGCATTGTAGTCAGAAATTACTAGGTATTATGAAACTTAAGTCGTCTCAGGGTGACCGTCACAGGTTTTTATCTAAATTCTCATAATAATCTAAAAAAAATACAAATGTTAATAAAAATATTAATTACACGAAATTCAGTAAACTAAAATTTAAGAAACCCCCGACATAAAAAACGGCTGAACCGATTTTGATAATACATATCTAAAAACCACCGCCAGAAAACCTGCTGCCAAATAAATAAAAACCGCATCCAAATCGGTTCACCCGTTTAAGAGCTACGGTGCCACAGACAGAAACACAAAGTGGCCAAACTTATAACATATCCTTTTTGCGTCGGGGGTTAAAAAAGAACACACAACAAGACCTTGCTAGAACATAATTACCTAAGTCCTACTTAATGTTAAATACTGCATTGAAATTTAATTATTTACCTACTAGTTTATATTTTATAGGATACATTTCTTTATTAACAATTAAAAAATATATAGAAAGTGCAACAAATCGTAACACCAAAATCGACCAATCAATTTATATAATTTTGACAAATTAATTATTTTTATCTTAATTGCATTATCATTGTATAGCTAACGTATTAGAATTCTTGACATTATATTTGTGTAATGTGACATTTCATAATTGAATAGTTAATGTTAATTTTCTTTTATAAATTAATTCGATTCACTATAAATTATCGCATGCCGCTGGCTGAATATAGCGACCTAATATTTAATATGTAACACCAATGTACCACCTATATTCACAATAAATGATATTTGATTTTGATTTTGAAAATCCAATTTCACTTTTCAGTTATCCCGCGAAGATGGCATGTGAAAATTACATCCATCGTTTCAAATTACAGTGAAAAATCGTTTGTTGAAAATTGTTTACCTACTGCCAATTAAAAGTAAACTTTAAGTACTTTGTTCAAAGTATTAAATTGCATTGTTTCATTGATTAAACATACATAAAATCAGCTGCTGCGTTGCGCGCGCATCTGTCAGTGTTGGCGCGAACGCAGCGCGCGCTCCATGGGCGAAGGGAGAGCTCTGATTTCCCGCCCTATTTAAACGCGAGTTCGAAATTTGAAAAACTATTTATTTTTAAAATTCCAAGTAGCTTTATCCTTTGAAAGAAAACTTCTTGATCGGTGAGGAGAGAAAAATCGTAATTGAGAAAATGGTAAGTGTTTTCTGTTGAATTCTTTGTATTTTCATGATGGATTACGTGCAATATGGACAAAAGGAATTGAATAGTAATAATTGTTATAATTGACTTCAGAAATCGTCCATGATTTATATACCTACCTACCTATGTTACAATAACTTTATTATTTTTTATCGCAAAATAAAAGTCACAAATGAATTACGTATGCGTAGAGAACATGTTATGACATGTTAAGAGAACTTGATTGTTTTATCGAACAATATAAATATTATTTATGACTCATTTTATAGATGTAAGGCTTTTTAGATTTTTCAGATTAAGATTGTATGGAAAAATTTTTTTAGTTTTTTTTTTCTCTATTTCGGCTTTAGGCTACGGTAGGTTTTCTGGGTAGATACTTATCCTCCTGATCTGGGGAATAGAACTGATTAAGTTAAGCCAATATCTTTCCTTGTTTAAAAAAATAATGATGAGATCTTTTAATATTTTCTACAAATAATATTATAATACGTGTTCAAAATATAAAGTTTCCAGGGAAAGGGTAAATTACCTCTTGATGTCTCAAAGTCGCCTCACCTAGTTTGTAATCGTAACTCATATTTTTTTTTAATTCGCCCGTTTGGGCAGGCTAAAGTCTCTAGGACCATACCGCCTTGTCTTACGTAGTTTTTATTTGATAGTTGTAAAAGATTAAAATAATTTCTTTCGTATATCGTCGTATGAGGGTCATCAGCAACAAGCCGGACCCTCTCCTAGTGCTTCAATAAAGTGGTGGAACTTTATTCAAGCTTTCCATCGGGCTTTTTGGGAGAAAATAAAAAGCAATGTTTTCCCTGTTTTGTTTCATTTGCGAACACATAATGGTTAAAATTCCACCGATATTACACATGATCACTCGTAATAACACTTGTTTGGAAAAATTATTTAAAAAAAAACTAAACCGACTTCATAATAACAAATAGGCACTCAAAAGTGAATAATAAATTAATATAATTATTATAAGCGCTACCCACTCATATATTTGAAGTCGGTGCCAGCCAAGTCTAAGTCGGTTTAGTTTTTTTTGAAAAATAATTTATTTTACCCTTTTTAGTGCAAAACAAGTTTTAATTAAATTAATTTAAAAAGTTTTTAAAGACAAGCTTTTATGATCTAGCAGCCACATCATGACGAAGTTTAAAACGGGCTATCACAATTAAATGCATGTACAAAAAATTTCATGTCTGTCCTATTCTCTGTTGAGGAGTTCCCTCGCCGGAAGTCAATCCTGGGTGTATCAGCCATGTCATGATGGAATTAAGAACAGGCTATTATGGTTAAATCCATTTAGAAAAAGTTGTGTCTGTACTATTCACCGTTGACGAGTTCCCTCGCCGGAAGTCAACCCTGGGTGAAGCAGGTGAAGCAGTCGAATGCAAACCTCCATCTTTGGAAAGTCGGTTACAAAAAAAAACAGAACTGACTTGAAGATTAAACTTATATTTTTTGTTTATGCTGTTTTTTTCAAAAAGTGCTGAATAAATTTCGATAAAATTTATGTACCACCTACCAAACAAAAAAAGAATCATCGAAATCAATTCATAATTGGCGGAGTAATCGCGTAACAAACACACAAAAAATAAAACATACCGTCGAATTGTAAACCTCCTCCTTTTTGAAGTCGGTTAAAAATAAAACAAAATCGAACTGTATCACTTTTCACTTCCCGCCAAAATGTGTCGTAACTCATAAACTTGTTTGACGTAATGGCAACAGTAGTTCAACGCATACAGCCAGGCAAAAAATCTTCAGTTACATTCGCAGAAATCGCAGTGTCTTGCGGGAACTACCTAGCTGTGATACCACCGTTCTTTACACACTGGATGAGCAGCTGTGTTAAGCTAAATAAATGCTTAGTTAGATTGACAAGATCTTGACAAGA
The DNA here is from genome assembly GCA_951640565.1 of Petrophora chlorosata. Lineage (NCBI taxonomy): Eukaryota > Metazoa > Arthropoda > Insecta > Lepidoptera > Geometridae > Petrophora > Petrophora chlorosata. The sequence goes on along the minus strand of OX621203.1, from coordinate 6,138,652 downwards.
GCTCATTTTTTCATGTAATCTTTTTAAACTGTTTTGCAATTGCGTAAAAGTACTTGGATTATTTTTATGTCGCTTTTTAATGTTTATGAGACTATTGTTATGTGTGTATCGTTTTATGCATACTCGATTGGTTGTATTACATAATATTTGTGTTTTATAGGTATAAAAAGGTAGGTTAGGTAACCGACATCAAAAAAGGAGGTGGTCTCAATTCGATTGTATATATTTATACAACATATATTATTGTATATATTTTATTTTATTATGGTGTATATATTTTTTTCATTATTGTATATATTTTATTTTTTTACTTATGTTTGTTACCTTATAACTCCGTTATTTATAAGCCGTTTCGGGAGATTATTTAAAAAAAAGTTGGTCTCATATAAATTTCATTGATATTCGACCTTGAACTTCGAACATACATCAAAATTGAAGTCGGTTTTAATTAATAGGTTTCATAAGTGCGTATACCTAGCCAAATTTTTTTTCATCTAGAAACTTAGGGTTTATAAGGGAACTCTACTTTATATTTTGTTACGGATTTCAGGAAACAGGGTGGTTTCTTTACGATGTTTTCCTTCGCCGTTTTAAGAGTGAGTGTGAAAAATTCAAACAAATTCATTGCGAACTCTGTCGCCTCGTGTGATTTTCGATGTAAGATTTAGACAGTAATCCACGCAAGCTACCGTACGACACAGCTCCTTTATAAACAATTTACATTATAAAATATGTAACAAAAAGGAACACAACTCCGGAAATTGGGACATGTGGTGGAGATAGTTCAACAACCTCCAAGAAGTTCTGATCATATCGAACGGGTTTTCTCCAAATCCCAGATGCTTAAATTCTGTACAATCTACTACTTAATCTGTAGCTTGTAGCATACTAACTGAAAACTAATCTGTGGTTTCTATGCATCATGGTGGTAGAAACTATCTACTAAACTATGGATATTTTCATATGAACTATGCTCAAACTTGATTTAAAATGTGTTGGTATTGCAGTAGTAACTATGGCTGATGCTGTGGTTACAGTTCAATGATAATATACTGGTTTATTCTTTAATGCTCTTTTTACTTTATAAGTAGGAACTTTCTCTATATATATTTCTTTTCAGTTTTTTTAGTCAGTTTTTCTATTTGTTAGTTTGGGTTCTTTTTTTATGGATCTAAGTGTTGAGAAGAGTAAGTAGCTCGCTTAATGGTAAGCGCCACGTCTGCCCATAACAATTGCAGCACCACTAGAACTTTCTTTTGCTAAATCCTGCGCAGCACTGCTCTGTGCTCGTCATGCTGAGGCAATTATCTCTTAACACACATTCAGTTTAAAGTCCACAAACACACTTCCAGTTACCTAGCCATACCTTCTACCTAACTACTAAGTACCTAGCTTCTATACATATCGCACCTTCGGTGCTACAAAGTCACAACAGCTCAGTTTTGAATTTTACAGGAGAGGACATTAAAGATTTTTTTCGCATTTATTGCCTTATTACTGGATGTCTAATTGTAGTAGGTTTAAAATCGTTATAAAATTGATGCTTTATTGTGTTTTCTATAGTTTCATGTCAAAAGTTTAATTCAAATTACTAAAATTATTCTAATAAAACGCAAAAAAAAAGTGTCCTGAATTGTGACTCTGTTGCACCAGGAATTATTTAGTTAAATGACTTATGCCTTATTATTTAGGCATTTCAGTCAGGCTTTTTGCACCGAAGGTGCGATATGTTTTGTGCGCCCGCCGTCCTATAGATAGGTGCCCCATCTATAGCGCGGCGGGCGCTGAAAACATATGTTTAACTGACCACCAGATATAGTAAAATGTAACCCCAAAAATAGTAAATGATCACCAAAAAAATATTAAATGATCACCAAAAATAGTAAATGATCGCCAAAAATAACTACCAAAGTAGGCTCCACCAGAAGTCTCGCTCGTCACATCTTCATGTCGCTTCCGATACTTGCCTTCGCTCCGCCGCGGAAGTTGCCGGCTCGCTTTGCTCGCCACCTACCCCCAAAGCCCGCAAAGCCGTGACAAGCCGTACTGCTTGCCATCAGGCGAACGACGTGCTCGTCTCGTAATAAAAACTAGCTAAAGGTATTACGCCTTAAAATGTTTATGTTTTTCACTTTTATCTCATCACATAAGGAAGAAATCCATATTTATTACCACATGTATAATACCTGGATAAGAGTTAATTACGTATTATCCTTATCGCGATGTTCTTTCCTGACCACAGCCAACACAAATTCGCTGCATTGCATTGTAGCCAGCGAAATTACTGGGCATTATCAGACTTAACAGCTAATTGTCTCAGGGACAATTAGCTGTTAAGTCTGATAATGCCCAGTAATGATGACGAGCGCAGTACAGCGCCGCGCAGGATTTTGCAAAACAAAATCTGGGTGGTGCTGTTACTGTTACGGGCAGGCGTGTTGCTTACCATCAGGCAAACGACCAGCTCGTTTTGTCATACAGCTATATAAATAATTAATTTTATAGAAAAAGACAAGAACCGACTTCAAGACTAAACTTATATATTTTATTTTCGTTATATTTTTCAAAATGTGCTAAATTAATTTCGATAAACTTTATATGGGACCACTTCTGCCCCCCTACCCATATGTCCCTCAAGCGCCAATCGTATATCGTGTTGAGGTCGAATTAAGGTATAGATACACTGCGACTAATAAGATACGGTCTAATTATTGTCGATTGAGGCAAGAAATCGAATTAATCTCATTAATTTATACCAAAATACGATGACTAAGAGTTGAGATAAACTTAATGGGACAATATATGGCAACATAAGAAATTGTCGCAGTGAATCTACACCTTAATCCGAGCTCGATACGATATACGATTGGCGCTTGAGGGACATATGGGTAGGGGGGCTGAAGTATGACCTACCAAACAAAAACAGAATCATCAAAATCAATTCATAATTGGCGGAGTAATCGCGTAACAAACATACAAAAAGATAATAAAACATACCGTCGAATTGAGAAGCTCCTCCTATTTTGGAATCGCTTGAAAAAAAACATCATCATCAAGTTATAGATATCCATATCTATAACTTTGTAAAATAGGTTTGGTTCATGGAGTAATTTTTTTAGTTCTTGGTTTCGCTTTCGCTTGGTTCGAGAATTCCGCCAGCTAACCAAAGTATTCAAATGATGGAGGAGAATAAACTACGATACATATTTCTTTTTTCTTTTGTCAAGAGACAGACCAATTTGTCGCTCCTAAAACTAAAAATACCAAAAAATCACGTCACCGATAAGGTCCTTGTAGAACACGTCTAATCGACATTTAAGTTGTTTTTAAGTGGAACCTCCAAGACTCCAACCTTCTTTATCGTGAGACGAAACACTCTCGATTTCGTTCAAAAACCATTATTTAAAAACCTTTATATTATTACCGGGTTTTTGTGTCCTTGGACTAATTATTTTTTGTGGGTAGATGAAAATAAAAGTGAGCGGCTTAAGAAATGTCGTCTAGGGGAATGTTGCGGCTCACCGTGAGCTAAGCGGTTTTGGATGTTGTCGTCTGAGTCATTACGAATGATAGGTCTTCTTCCTTTTCGTATTCTATTGTTAGTTAGGTTTATTGCTTTATTGAAAGATTATCGAGATCGTGGCGTTGATCAAAGAATGAATTAAAACATAGAGGTATGATTATAGGTACATATATACGTAGGAAAACATCGTGATGAAACCCGCTTACGGGCTTTGGAGTGGTAGGCTCTGGCCGTGGTTGTAATACCACCCACCGAACAAAGCCATGCCGTCAAGCGACCTAGTCGTGTTTCGGGATGATGTTCGGTGAACCATCAGGGAGACGGGTCTGAGCAGCCGCTCAACTGCCGTCTCTCTCTACATCTGTGTGCTCCATCTAAGGCCACATCATCGCTTCACATCAGGCGAGATAATAGCCAAACATGGATCAATTAGGCGTAAAAAATATCCCGTTTTTTACAAGCTTTTATTTAACTTGCAATGTTTAGGTAAAATCTTGAAAGTTGAATCAGAACCACTTCCTCTTATCCTACAGAGTTGAAATTTTGCATACTTGTCAAAATACGATGAAGTGACAGCCAGCTGATCTGCTGATGGAGACGAAAGGTGAGCAATGGAACTCCTGGACGGATAGTCGTTAACAACTAGTGTTTGAGCTCATTTTAATCTGCTCGCGGTTCCGATTACAAATTTGTTAAAAGCTGGTCTTGAAAAATATACTTTTCAACAAAAGTATTTTTTAAATGTATACGTCATGTTCTCTCTCTCCTGTATAGTGTCCTATTTATTCCATCTACCCCTCCTTATCTCAAAGAACGTTTTGAGTTTCTCCATCTTTCCAATCCTCGTTCCCTTCGTTCTTCAGATACCCTTCAGCTCAAAACTCCTGTCCATTCGTCAACTTTCTACGACAAATCTTTCACCATACAATCTGTCCGTCTGTGGAATGCATTGCCCATAGAAATTAGATATGCCAAGTCCATTGCTATTTTTAAGAATATGGTGAAGAAACATTACTTGTCCAATAACAGCTAAATGACATTGTAAGTATAATTATATTTATGTATTTATATATATATATATATATATTTATTTATTTATTTTATTTATGTATATTAATTTTTATGTTACTTATTTTTAGTATATATTTATATTTGTTTTATTTCATTTTTTTTTAATAGTAGTATATCATATTTACGTATAATTGGAGTTTTTTTTTTTTTTTTTATAATGTACACCACACTGACCGCAATATTACTTTTAAAATTCCTGTCCATCCAAAGGTTGCCTGTAAGAAATTGCGCATAGCGATAAGGCCGCCCATTGTACCCACTGTTTATTAACTTTGTTAACTATTGTTTTTCCCGTGTTTGGTATTCAATAAAGCATTATTGTATTGTATTGTATTGTATTGTATTGTTAGTGACTACGACCCTATATATCATCTATATTTCCTAAAGCAAAGCGAAGATTAGAGATATATTAAGGGAAGACATTTTTATCTACAGCATTTGGGTTGGTGAACATGTGCCTTTCCATCCGACGCACCGGAGTCCGAAACTCGCAGACCCCGCACCAATTACTTTCTTTCTACCAATTTATTTTTCTTATGTGTGGATTTGACACTAAAAACGGTGAAGTGCTGAAGAAGTGACGGTCAACATCATGAAAATCAGCATGTCCATGAATCTATTAACCCGAACTGGGCCAGTGTGGGGGATTATGGCCCATACTCGCTTTGAGATAAGGCCCAGCTGTGGGAACACAATGGATTGATGATAATATTAATCATTTGGGTAGGGCCTCAATGTACTGTCTTTCCTACGGAACTTCCAGCTCTTGCAAGCACTTTGACTTGCAGTAGGACACTTTAAAAACTTGAGGATCCTTGGCGTAGAGAGTGTACAATTCTTAAAATATGAAAGATGACAACGAAACAACTGAAACTGAAACTGAACTGAAACAACTCGAATTAGTAATTCGAGCTATAGGCAAATATAATAGATATTCAAATGCCAAAAGATTCAACGCCCATGCACATGTTAATTTTGGAAGTGTATAGCTGTTTCGTCTGTTTAAGACTCATCAGGTGCGGTAACTGCCACACGACAGCCAGACTACTGTCTGAAGGAGGTCTAACGACCGAGATGTGTCACTTGAAATACCATTGCACAATTGCAGTGTACAATTCATTAGCGTATAGTCTATTTCTTTCTTATATTTACTGCTTCGTCAGTCTGCGTGCAAAGTCGTTTTGCAGGAGGCTTGCTGATCAGGAATTGCCGAATAATGTAGGAACCTATCTATCTTTATGCTGGCGCAGCGACCCAAAGTGTCGGCCTCCGATACTTTGCAAGTTCCTGCCAGGCAACTTGTAGCTCCCGTAGGTCTTTTGCCACCTCGTCCTTCCTTCTGTACTTTGGGCGACCGACCGGCCGTCGACCAATTGGTTGTTCGAAGTAGGCGCGTTTCACAGAACGATCCTCCCCCATTCTCTTGAGATGGAAAAGCCAGTGAAGTCTGTACTAACTAGACGTTTATTCATTCAATTTTTTATCTTTTAATGAACATGCGCTTCTATTTCTTCATGCCTCGGGCATACGTGATGTTTCAGCGCTGTTTATACAAGACGTAGGCCGCACGTGCCTTATCGCAACGCTGAAGGTCGCTGCAAGTGCACGGCCAGCGACTAAGGTTTGTGGCATGTTAAATAATATATTTTCACTTGTGGTTAGTTTCTCGTATGCGAGAGGTCGTCCGGGTGGGCACCACCGTTTGCCAGTTCAGCCGCCAAGCAGTAGTGCGCAAGCAATACGTGTTCCGGTTTGAAGGGCATTGTAGCCAGCGAAATTACTAGGCATTATGAGACTCAACAGCTAATTGCCTCAGGGCGACGAGCGAAAAAGGAACCCTTTTAAGATCAATTCGTTGTCCGTCTGTCTGTCTGTCTGTCTGTAAAGACCTTTTTCTCAGAACAATTCTTGAGTAAACGCAATCAAAATACGTTTTGCATAGAAGAGACCTACCACTTAGTAAATAATACAATATAGTGCTATATACACGTTTTTCTACACTTACCAGGCCTAGCGCACTCCGCACTGTAGGTACGAAGCTACAAGTACATAGCCGGACACCGACGGCGGGTCGTTACACGTGCCGCGTCAGAAGAGATAAGAGCTATGCGATAGAAAGAGAGGCGCTCTGTAAGTTAATATGACTGGTACCTACCAGCATACCTATGCAGCGCTACGCGAGCTGAATTGAACTTTATTGCATCGTAGCAAGAGTCGCTGTTTGTTTAAATTTCTTTGCGGAGTGATGCTTCTGTCCCTTAGTATTCTGTGCACTTACTGCAATCTCTGGATCATTTTAGAACTTTTTTCAACATTAAGAATTTCGTTATTTTGTTCATTATTTTGGTTGCCGCATGCCGGTCCGATTCCCGTGACGGGACAATAGTTTGTGCACAGTAAAAAAAAGCAATGTATTTGTTTCGTGTCTGAGTTTTGCGGAGCCATGGTCATCGTAGTTCCTGGTTTCCCAGATACAGGGAATCCTAGTTAGGGCCCAGAATCTATTATGTGATCGTTATGCGTATTTATTATTTTATTATGGCTTTATAGATTGCATTATTAAGCTTCGAGTGTGCATCCAGCCTAACGGATCTGTAAATAGAGCAGCGTCCTTGCCCATTGTTGAACAACTGCTCCAATATCGTTTACTTGCGCAGTGCACAACTAATATTAGATATTTAACTACACTACCTGCGCCCCGTGGTTTTACCCGCGAATTTTCTAAGACTGTTAACCGTTAATTATAAAATATAAACCATAAATTGTTTTATGTATCCATACTATCCATAGATACAGATATAGGAATAGGATACTATTTCTATATATATATATATCCATGGATACATAGGAATCATACATTATAATATAAATATAATAATGTATCTATGGATATAGGAATAGGATACTATTCCTATATCTGTATCTATGGATACATAAAAAAATTCATCAAAATCCGTTCATATCTAGTTTTTGTATAAATGAGTAACCATCACACATCCATCCATACATACTTACTTCACACCACATAACTACATACATGTCGCATTATATATTAGTAGGAAGAGTCGGTTTGTAGGAACTACCTAGATATATGTAAAAACTATGAATATTTCTATAGTTTGTTCCATTTCTGGTTTTTATTTTATTAATTTGTGGTTTGTATCATCCATCTTTAGCAGCCTGTAGTCGTCCACTGCTGGACAAAGGCCTCTTATTATGAGCGCCAATTATCACTGTCTTCGGCTCTTCTCATCCAGTTTCTTCCGGCCGACTTTCACACGTGGTCACCTCATCCAGGTATAGCGATATACCTATTATATTGTCGAACCAAAAGAAAAGATAGCAAAGAACCAAAGAAAAGAAAGAAATTACTTATTCTCGCAAAACTGCACACAACACACAAACACACGGGTCCTTCAACAAAAAACAATGTATACAATCATTATAATACGTCCGTGTACGTAGATAGGTGTCAAAAAAAAGTCACAAAGTCCGATCGATTGGATAAATCGAGTCTGTTGACAAATTCTGAAATTCCCATATAAATATTAAAACCAAAACCAGAGCAAATTAAAATACTTCTCCGTTATTATTAAGACATCATTATTCATTTCTAATAGGTTGTTAATAAGAGATTCCTTCAAGCGATAAGACCGCCGAATCGTAGTAGAGCATGCGAAGAGAACTTTCAAATTCCTTCAAAACATGTCTAAACCGCATGCGCTAATAAAACACTCCACCAAATCAAATTCCCAACCCCCACGTCTCTTGTCTCTATCAAACCACCCCCGTTGTGAGGGATAGAGCACAGCTTTTGAATTTTATTGATTTCTCTACACACCCCATTCTGACATTGACAGTATTTATTTGACAGATTGTCAGTGAAGCCGTGTTTTGTGTATTTACAAGTGTTTTTAATGTGATTTTGGTGTGTTTTTGTGGTTATGCTAGAATTTGAAGACCTGGATGACATGGTACGTAATCTTAGGTGAAAGAAGTATATATTATATTACATATCAAAGGAATTAAGAATACGCATGTTGTTGACAACAACAGCTGGAAGTTTTTTTATTATCAGTATATTTTCTATTATTGCATAGGAACTCTAGATTTTACTATTTATAAAATAGAGACAAATATAGACTGACTCTACCATTGTTTCCATTGATTTATACCAACTTAGATTATAGGGTATGTAACATTAAAATTGATTGGATGACTACGAAGATACAGCTTGACCTCTTAATAGTACGCGCTCCCATATACTGGGGAGGTCTTGCTAAAATGGTTTTAAAAAAATACGACTATGGTCTTCTGTCGTCTACGCGGACGAAGTCGCGGGAAAAAGCTAGTTATGTTATGAATAGTTCCTAAAATGCATTCGTATGATGTATGGGTATTTACTTGCGTATGCTATACGAGTAGGCAACAGTTGTTCCGGCCAGGGCCAGGGCCCCAATTCACTATGACAACTTGGCGATTCCTTGCTTCGAAATCACGTCGATTCCTTCATTAATAAACGACATCTCTATGACGCATTCATATATTAATACATATGACGCGTCATGGAGAATACAAATTTCGCAGATGTCGTTTATTAATGAAGGAATCGACGTTTCCTCGAAGCAAGGAATTGCCAAATTGTTATAGTGAATTAGGGCCCAGTACAGAATCAATAGTTCTCCGTAACTGACCACGTAAAATGGTTATTATAGTGTTCAAGGTTTGTTCAGGTGCATTTGAACAACGCATGTTTCATTAAATGCATTTTAAAGTCATTTACCTACTGACATAGAAACTTTCACCTATGCAGGTGCGGTTAACTTCACCTGCCTTTATTGTTTGTTGAATTTTAACCATGAACTCTTTTTGGACTTATATATATTTTTTTTATGTAACTGAGCGACGAGACGAGCTGGTCGTTTGCCTGATGGTAAGCAATACGCCAGCCCATAACAATAATAGCACCACCCAGAACTTTGTTTTGCAAAATCCTGAGACAATTAGCTGTTGAGTCTCATAATGCCCAGTAATTTCGCTGGCTTTAATGTCCTTCAAACCGGAACACAGTAATGCTTGCGCACTACTGCTTGGCGGCTGAATAACTGGCAAAGCGGTGGTACCTTCCCAGACGGCCTCTCGCATACGAGAAACCTACCACCAGTAAATAGCAGTCTTATTTATGTTTTAATTTTATTCAATGCATTATTCAAGTATTATTCCGCTTATTAAAGTTTAGTGATTAAAATCTTAACGGACAGTGACTTGTCTTCAAGGACATGTGACATCCACCAACCCGCACTTGGCCAGCGTGGTGGACACAGATATTGAAAGGGAGATTTTAATCTGTTCTCTATGGTGGTGGATTATGGCCCATACTCTTTCTATGTGTGAAGGCCTGTGTCCCAACAGTGGGAACGTGATGGGGTGATGATTGATTAAAAATCTTAAACTATTTTTTTGGAATATATATATATTTTATTTTTTTATTCAATTTATACGCCCAACGATCACATACATAGATCAAATGAATTGAATGGAATTATGGAATTTTATATAAACCATCATGTCCCATGATGTTAGTAGAAGACGTCTTATGCCATTCACCCGATTCCCATCATATCTCTTGTTTACCTTCGGGACGTTATCATTATCTCTACAGTTACGTCAGGTCAGACCCCGGATGCAAGCCTGTTGACACTGTCATCTTGTCTTGACCTGTAATCGTTCATTAACCTCTTAGAGGCTCTATCTTATAGGAGCTTTCTGATTGTCATAAGCTGGCACGTGTCGGCTTAAGTTTGTTTGCTTGAACTTTGAAGAGGTGAACAGCTTTGAAGGAAAGTACATAAGAGTATTTTTAAAATTAAATGTAAACATTTAAATAATGAGCAGAGCGAGTGTGTAGAGTAGTGCAGAGTAGTGGCTTAGAGGGAGAACGTGCTACTTTCGATCCGACGCATCCAAGTTCGAATCCCGCTGGCCCCGGACCACTGACTTTCGTGCGGATTACACTCGCTCTAAAAACGGTGAAGGAAAACATCGTGAGGAAACCGCGGCATGTACAAAAAGGACATGTGACATCCACCAACCCACACTGGGCCAGCGTGGTTGATTATGGCCCATACTCTCTCTATGAGAGAAGGCCCGAGTCACAGTAGTGGGAACGTAATGGGCTGATGATGATGATAATGATTTAAATAATTAGGAAGAAAAATGATATTACTCGGGCAGGGATCGAATCTTGTGAACATTGACGACAGATAAATGACGACAGACAAAGACAAAATTTGGTTGCTCGAGCAGTTGGCTCGGTGGCCCAGTGGTTAAGGTGTCGGGAGGGTATTCCGAAGACGCAGGTTATATCTCTGCCTGAGCAATATAATTTTCTTCTTAATTTTATGATTTTCCCCTAGCATGCGCTAATGCATTCAATAACAAAAATAAATTTAAACAATTATGGATATCACTTTATTTTAATGACTGAAATGTCGAAACCATTTCGAGGTTCTCGAATGCTGAATTAAAGAAAAATAAGATTCTTTCATTCATGGTTTTGGAGATATTAAAAAAAAAGTCGAAGGTGTAAGGAGTTCGGCAGAATGTCGATTATTTCATTGCCTGATCAGGTAAAAAAAAGTGTCTATACTCGCTAGTACATCATACAATTAAAATCGTTGCACCGTTCGACGTGATTTTGAAATGCGTGTTTCTGTCATAAACATTTAATTACCTTGTCTACGAAATAACATTGCCTGCACTACTAGGGGCTAAGCAATATCCAATGCTAATGTATTACCACTAGACGGCATTCCGTTACTACCCACTTCAAATTTAACTGCATAATAGCCATTCCTATTAACACAACGTACCTACCTAGGTATGATATAGCAGTCTATGTTTACAGTTATGTTATTGTAGTACGTAGTGACGTACCACTATTGTCTGTATTTACAATCCTGTGATAGGTATGTACAAGTCTCGAATTGTTATTTCTTTTAACCCCAGACGAAAAACGAGGGGTGTTCTAAGTTTGACTATCACACGACACTATGTTGTGTCTGTTTGTGGCACCGTAGCTCTTAAACGGGTGAACGGGTTTATTATGTTTTATCAAAATCGGTTCAGCCATGTTTTTTGTTTTTAATAGGTTTTTGTGTCGGGGGTTTTTAAAATTTTAGTGTACCTAAATTCGCTTGTATTATTTATATCGCGATATATTAAAAACAATCTATTAACATAGATACTTTAAAAATGTTTTGTTTGTTGAACAAAATTGCAGGTATATAGTGTCTGAAAGTGCTTCGTCGTCGGAAGAATTAACCTGAGAATTGGGGAAGTCTCCACCGACCACGATATCATCGTTGACGAAACCGACCAGGCATAGCCTGTTATACGATTGGCGCTTGAGGGACATATGGGTAGGGGGGCAGATACTTAATTGACGGTAACTAGCAGAATCGAAAATCGGGATCAGGGCCACTGGTTTCTCAAGCACCAATCGTATATTGTGTTGAGCTTAAATTAAGTTATAGCTTCACTGCAACTAATGCGATACGGTCTAATTGTCGATTCAGACAAGAAATCGAATTATTCTCATTTACACCAAAATACGACGGGTATAAACTTTCAAGGGGCAATGTGACAAGATATTGTCGCAGTGAATCTACACCTTAATCTGATCTCAACACGATATACGATTGGCGCTTGGTCGACCAGTGGGTACGGGGGCAGTTGTTCACTGTTCGACATATGTCGGGTGCTATAAAGTTTATAATGAGACGGACTACTGGAAAAATAGTCCTTTCTCTATCTTTCCTCTGCCGTCGTTAGTTAGAACTTCTGATTAAGAGCAGAAAGTAAATTCAAATTACGCGTAAAGACTGCTCTAATGAGCAAAGCATACTATACTACTGTTCGTAATTACATAGAAGACAAAGATGCTTGGAACATTCCACTTCTGCACAGAAGCCAACTGGTACATAAGAAACATAACATTGTAGAAAACCAAAAAATTGTAACATAATCTCTAAAAACATGTCCCTCAGTTTCTTGCCGTTTCTTTTGAGTAGTGGTCTTTCCGATAGAGTCATGGTGATAATTTGACGTTCATAAGCATTGAGCTTCATACGTGTATCTGTGATGCCAAAACTGAATAAAGTGATTTTGATTTATTGATTGAGAGCCTTAAACCTCTATCGACTTAGGAATAAACTTTACAAACTTAGTAGGTATATGTTTATTTTCCGTCGTAATTTCTCGGTATGTCTAGGGAACGAGATTCTTTCGACACGTTCTCTGGCTAAGTGTTTGCTTGGCATGTTTATTAGTTTTGATTTGATTTAAACTAACGAAGTGACGAAACAACTGTTAGTTTATTGAGAGCTGTTGGCAGTTGATTTGTTTATGGTAGTAACTAAGTTATCGGCTAAGACGCGGCTTTGTAAATGAGGCGTCGATTGCTAGGCTTGATTAGAGAATGGGTATTAACATTCTTGACCTTTCTGATGCCTAAGCCTGTGGTTAAAGTGACAGTAGTTGTGCTTTTTATGGTATTAAAAGTTCTGGGTGGCACTGCAATTGTTATGGGCACGAGTGGCGCTTACCACCAAGATATGCTCGTCTCATCAATCAGTTCTATAAAAAACAATTTGACGCTAAGTTTGTAAGTAAGTTAAGTCATTGTAGATTAGACATGTAGGTACATTAACAGATGTTAATAAATGTTAATAAATAGGTAGGTGTATATCAACAATACTATTAATCATAAAAATCCAAAACATAACAGACACAAATTACACAACACCCTGTAACTACTAGCGATGAAATACAAGCTAACTAGGTCTCTAGGTACTCGACTCCTAAGCCTAACAAACCGTTGCCAAGAATTAGCCATAATAACAACCTTATCCCAATAACAGATGAAGTCGATGCGTGCGATAGCAAAGCAAACCAAATAACTTTTATTACGACAAGATACTATAACGTAAACGTTATGAAAGATACGAGTACAAAGACAAACTTAGTCGTTTGTTAGACAAAATAGTTACTGTTTTATGCTAATAGATTCAGCACTGTTCAGTGGAACTCGGTGTTTTATGTTCAAAGTGTTTGTTAATTAAGTAAGCTGTTTTGAATGGTAAAATATATATATTTGGTAGGTGTATGTCCGTCTATTCTTTTCATGTATTTTGCTTTATTCCTTTGATTCTTCTTTCTACATCGTGGAAGATATCTTTCTGAGCGTTAAGACAACTAATAATAATCGTATATTTCATCAACATCATCAGCCCCTCACGTTCCCACTGCTGGGACACGGGCCTTCTCTCATGGAGAGAGTATGGGCCATAATCCACCTCGCTGGCCCAGTGCGGGTTGGTGGATGTCACATGTCCTTTATTTTTGTGATTAATTCTTGGTCATGCCGGTTTCCTCACGATGTTTTCCTTTACCGTTTTTGAGCGAGTGTTAAATCCGCACATAATTTAGTATTCTGTGACATAATTTAAGAAAGTCAGTGGTGCAAGGCCTGCGTTATTCGAACTCGGGTACGTTGAATCGAAACTCGCACGTTCTCCCACTGAGCCACACTCGCCCTTCGTTTGTACATTTGGTTAAGTTTATTTCTAGTAGTAGTTAGTCCCCGTAGTCATCTAGTATTTGAATAAAATGTAGAACGACAATTCGCACCACTTCAATTTACGCTAAACAATGCCGTGATCGAAAGAGCGTGAATGAATTAATGAATAGCTCTATATTTTTAACACCATAATACAGAAAAGTAACAGTTAAAGACAAACTTAACAATATAAGTGTCGGGCGGTCTTATCGCTTAAAGCGATCTCTTGTCAGTGCGAGTATGTTATCATTTTAGTCGGTTACAGTAGCGATAATACGAATAGAAACAGAAACGTCAGGGAAACGGTAGGATTATCCCGCAGACATAATCGTGAGGATCTGGAGCGGAACCCGATCTACCAGGAGAAATGGATTCACTTTCATTCGGTAGCCCCGGAGTACTGTTACCTTAATTCCGATAATAGTTCAAGATACCGTTGCTTTTATTTTGAAAGTCATTGTAGTTATGTTCTTAGATCTTAATCTTACTTTAAAATACGATTGAGTGAACGGTGCGTGGAGTATGCTAATGAATTTGATTGCAGTGTTTCCAGTAGAGGTAAAATCAAACCAATATCTTTATATATTACATCTAATACTTTAGAAGATGGGTTTTTAAATAATGACTCAGAAGATGTATCTTTATAGTGTATATATAATTCTTATAATTATAGACATCGTTACTTATGCAAGGTCCATCCGCTGTTTATACCTAATTATCTACTTGTAAACTTAGGGATGTAATATCTCCAAAAACGGATGTTTTGTACAAACAAATGCAAATATTCCGATGGGAATTTCGAATCACGCCTTTTACCTACTAACAAACAAAAGCTTATTTCTATTAAACAAATCACGTTTAACAAAACTGCATAGTATTAAAATGCAGCGGAAATCGTGTCCAAAACTCTGCTTTGATATTCACCGGGAGAAAACAAACCATCCTCCCTTTCATTTTAAACACCCTCGCTATTAATAGAAAGGGGCCGAAAACGCTCCCTTGTTGTACTCCCCGAATTATTCCGCGTACATCGCCGTTTGATCAAAGGTGGCAATTTACCGTGTCAGTTGTAAAGCAGGGATGGTTGAAGCGAAGGTAAATTCGATAGTTCCAGGGGATAGGAACAGATGTGGCAAAGAGGGGTGAACGAAAGACAATATCGATCGCTATTCTCTAGTCGGTGGGTCGGCGCGTGCGTTTGTATTGATTTTTCTTTGGCGTAGGGTTACTGAACCGTGGGGTCAGGATTTTGTTGATAGTTTTATATTGCGCGAGTAAGTTGGCGATTGAATTTCAACGGTCACACGTGTGAAGCATTTATTTGACAGTGCAGTTTTTGTTTACGTGTTCACACATTATCATGCATGATTCATAATCAGATTTACGTGTAAGGATCATTGTCATAGAAGCCAGTGAGATCGAAAGCCGTGATCATCAAGCAAAGATGCATGAAAACCGGTGAAAGGATATATAAAATTTGCTTTAAAATATATAAATATCAACAATAAACAATGATATCAAACAGATCACGAACGCAAGGCCTTATCAATTAAGCATGTTATACCCATTATCAATATCCAGATCACGGAAAGAGAGTTATAAATTGTTATCAGTGATAGTTATGAACATAACATTCAAGACTTCACATTACGTCACATTATTAAACATTGAAAATGACAAACTGTGCACGAAGATGCTACACCATGATTAATCTACTAGATGAGTACGAAGTAATTGCTACCTTGTCACGGCGGTATCAACTAGTCGTTAATTTATAACAAAAACTTAAAACCAGCTAACAGCACTAACACGAACTTAATACAGGCATTATTTTTTGTAAAACTAAACTAAAACAGAATGCGGGAATCACGGGTGGCTTGTGTAAGACAATACCCAATGTTGTTGACAGGATGTGGGGGACAATACTGTTCTGTCTATTGTTTTGAATAGCCTTTGTCGCGGATTAATTACAATCTCAATTGTTTAGTAATTTTTTTCTAATTATTTTTTTATTTATTAGTTTGTAGTAGTAGTATTTTTCAGTCTAGTAGAATTCATGTTTCATCATGTCTGTTTTGTGAAATTTGAAATACTTAATACTTCGATTGATTAAACTACATTTTCATTTTTGATTTGGATGCGGTCTTTTTTAATTAAAAGCAGGTTTTCTAGCCGTTGTTCTTAGACATCTTTTGTCGAAATCGATTCAGCCGTTTTTTACCTTTAATAGGTTTTTTTGTGACGGGGATTTTAAATTTTAGTTTACTGAAATTCGCTACTGTAAATATTGGCTGCCATAGATTTATTATTATATCTGAGCGCGTTTCGAAATCGATTAGTAAAACATATACGACCCTGACAACCGTATGGCAATAGAAGCTATAACAAACAAGAAGCTTTTAGAAAGACAAACATACAAAAATATGTAATAACACGCTTATTATAAATAGGTTAATGTTCTGGAATTGTCCTGGTATCGCGGTTTACATATTTAGTTATAACAATTACGTTTATATTTATATAAACCACAAATATGTAAAATTGATGTCATGTCTGTGACTAAATAATTATCAATTACTTTATTTTTAATCATTTATTGTTTTGCAGGAAAATACGACAGCAAACATTCTTTGCAGGACACATTAAGTGTAGTAGATCCATTTATTAAAAGGTAATCTAATTAATTATTTAATCATCTCGATTAAATAAATAATTAGAGTATGGGCCATAATCCACTACGCTGGCCAAGTGCGGGTTGGTTGATATATTGTACTCTTATTTAGTTTATAGTGTTTACATCCAATTATACAGATAGACTGTGGTGCGTCTTTTAAAGTACTAGCCGTCGCCCGTGACGTGGTTTGCGTCGTCATAATAAAGTAGCCTATGTTACTCAGGGATAGCGTAGATTTCTATCAGCGATGATTTTTCAAGATCCGGCCAGTAGTTCCAGAGATTGCCTCCTACAAACATACATACAATTTTACCTCTTTTTAACAGACTTCAAAAAAGGAGAAGGTTCTTTGTTCGATTGTATATTTTTATATATTTTTTAAATATTTTTTTTTTATTTTTGCGTTGGGTTCAGTATAGCCACAAAGTAGTCCCATATAAATTTCATCGATATTTGACCTTGGACTTCGAAGATACATTGAAGCCAGTTTTTGTTTTTTCTAAAAATTAATTATATTAAGTATAGATGCGGGAGACCGTAAACTACATATTTCACGTAGGTATACATTACAATACAATCGTACTTTATTGGACACCAAAACAGGAAAAAAAGTTTACAGTTACATATAATAGTGGTAGAACAATGGGCAGCCTTATCGCTGGTGTACCTCCGGATGAGTTGTTTGGTCGTATAATATATTCTGATTTCGGCAAAGATTCCTGAATTAAGAATTCCTTATCCCTTATTGGCGGTGGCAAGACATCTTACCACTTCTTCTTTCAACTGGGCCCCAATTCACTATGACAACTTCGCGAAATCATGTCAATTCCTTCATTAATAAACGACATCTTTATGTTCATAAATATGACTATGATATTCATATATTCATAAATATGACGCGTCATAGAGAATACAAATTTCGTGGATGTCGTTTATTAATGAAAGAATCGACGTTTCCTTGAAGCAAGGAATCGTCAAGTTGTCATAGTGAATAAGGGCCCTGGAACAGTTATCGAAACATTAATATTGATATAAAATGACAACATTCTGCAATGTAGCAAACTGGTAAAAACCCAAAAAATTGTAACAAAATCTCTAATAAAAATGCCCCTTAGTTTCTTGCCGTATCTTCTGAATAGTGGTTCTTTCTCCGATACGGTGGTAGAGTCATTGTGATAATTTGACGTTCATAAGTGCGTCTGTGATGCCAAAATGATAGAATTTTGAGAAAGAGATTTTGATTGAACACTACCCTACAAACAAACATACGGTCATCATCGCCAGTACCTGTCGTCTGCCGTCTGCAAGGAGCATAATAGGAGTTACATATATCGTCATTGGCTGTCAGGGTGGTATCACAGCTTTGCCATTATTCTGCCGCCAAGCAGTAGTGCGCAAGCTGTGTTCCGGTTTGAAGGGCATCGAAGCCAGCGACATTACTGGGCATATGAGACTTGATATCTGTTGTCTCGGGGTGATGAGCGCAATGCAGTGTTACGCAGTAATTTTCATGGTATTAAAAGTTCTGGGTGTCACTGCAATTGTTAAGGCAGGCGTGGCGTAATCGCCACGCCAGCAGGTCGTTCGTCTGATGGATTACCATCTGACGAACGACCTGCTTGTCTCATCACTCAGTCTCATAAAAAACCTAACTATGTATATAAGTAGCATTACATATAGACTACTGTGTTCCAGTTTGAAGGGCATTGTAGCCAGCGAAATTACTGGGCATTATGAGACTTAACAGCTAATTGTCTCAGGGTGACGAGCGCAGTGCAGGGCCGCGCAGGATTTTGCAAAACAAAGTTCTGGGTGGTGCTGTTATTTATTTATTTCAGTTCAGATGCTTGCTGCACTTACAGTTTTAACCAAATCGTGCAGTTATTGTTATGGGCTGGCGTATTGCTTACCATCAGGCAAACGACCAGCTCGTCTCGTCATTCACTTACATAAACAAGTATACGTTTTATCAAACAAAAAACCGACTTCAATGTATTGTCGAAGTCCAAGGTCAAATATTGATGAAATGTATATGGGATCACTTCGTAGCTATACTGAACCCAACGCAAAGAATGTTCCCAATCAGTTCATGAATGACGGAGTCTGAGATAACTTACATAAAAAATAAAATAAAAAAATACAATCGAACAGAGAACCTTCTCCTTTTTTGAAGTCGGTTAAAAAAGACAAATATGAGAGTTGAACTAGTTCATTCCATTTATCCATATTTACTAGAGCTTGAAAGCAAACTAATCTACCTCATTTCCAGGGTTAAGCACCTTGAACTTGTATGACATCGGCCGTCATTGCGCCTCGCTGTGTTATCTAGTGCGCACACGCATACTTTAGTATACAGGGTGTTTCAGCTTTCTGAACCTCTGTATGGCTGGTCATTTTTGTTTGGGTGAACGGAAATGTTGAATGAAATAGCATTACCAATATTTTCTTCTTCATCATCATCATCATCAACAGCATTACGTTCCCACTGCTGGGACTCGGGCCTTCTGTCATAGAGAGAGTATGGTCATGATCCACTACGCTGGCTCAGTGCGGGTTGATGGATGTCACATGTCCGTGAATTTTTGCGAATAATTCTTGGACATGCCGGTTTCCTCACATTGTTTACCTTCGACGTTTTCTTCTTGCGGTCTCTGAATCAAAAACGTTGTTAATTGTTTTTTGATTCTAAAACGGTGTAATTTTTATGATGATGAATTGACTATGTTATGTGATCCTGAGGATTTAATATTCACTCTAAAGACAGGAATGGAAAACATACAAAACGGTTGAAAGAACTGTCAGCTGGCAAGGTAATGCTGAATGCCTAAATTCAGAGCATCCTGTATAAATGCAGCGACGGACGCGGACGGTCCACGGCGACGGTCACACTACATGGCGCTGTAATGACACGATGCGATACGCTGGTCAGAGACCTCTGCTGCTAATTGCGCAAATAGTTCAGCTAATTTGACGGCCACTCGCTGTTTCTGTTTTAGAATTATTCACGGGAAGTCTCTACGTGCCTTTTTTGAAAGTCTGCGTTGAGTCACAGAATAATTAATATTGAGTAAGAAGAGCGAGTGTGGCTCAGTGGGAGCATGTGCGACTTTCGATCCGACGCACCCGAGTTCGAACCCCGCTGCTGTCACCACTGACTTTCTTAAGTTATGTGCGGATTTAACACTCACTCTAGAAACGGTAAAGGAAAACATCGTGAGGAAACCGGCATTTCCAAGAATTAATCACAAAAATTCAAGGATATGTGATATCCACCAACCCGCACTGGGCCAGCGTGGCGGATTACGGGCCATACTCTCTCTATGAAAGAAGGCCCGTGTTCCAGCAGTGGGAACGTGATGGGCTGATGATGATGATGATGACGCCTGATTCCATTAGATTTTAAACTGAAATGTGCTATATGAATTTAATTTTATGACATCGATAAGACGATCAGTTTAGGTCACGCAAAAACAAAAGCTAAAGTGGATCAGTGCTACTGTGGTTTTTATGTTTGTTACCTCAGAACTCCGTCATTCATGAACCGATTTGAAAAATTATTTTTGTGTTGGGTTCAGTATAGCTACGAAGTGGTCCCATATAAATTTCATCGACATTTGACCTTGGACCTCGGTTTTTTGTTTAATAAAACGTATACTTGTTATGGATTTGAAAGTTATGTAGCACTGCAATTGTTATGGGCAGACGTGGCGCTTAACATCAGGCGAACGAATTGCTCGTCTCATTACCAAGTTCCATAAAAAAAACTGTCAAGTAGCAAATACTGGAACTAGCAGTCACCAGTCCAAAACATAGATATTAGCCGGTAAGTGTGACGCAGTGCCGCAGGAAACTGACATTGGTGCAGGATATATGCAGCAGTGGCACCGATCAGCCGTGACGAGTGTGTCCGGTCTCCCGAGGATATGAGGATGGGAACCGTTGCTGCCTTGCCATCAGATACTTTACAATATAGGCAACATTCTAAAGAATCTGATGGTTGCACGTTTTAATGATTTAAGCAGTAAAATAATAATAAAGATCTGGTATTTTCAATACTTGGATTGTCATGTTTTTGGAATAGTAAACGTTTTTTGTTAGGAGAGGTCTTAATATGAGTACTTGGCTCGTGGCCAAAGACACACTACTTATTCCCTTGGGATCCAGAATGCAGGTACTGTCGCTGCGAATTCGATCTGGCGATACCGACCGGTTCAAGCACAACTGATGCCTACCATCAACTGTAATGTTAGATTGCAGATCTAAACCGAATTCTGAAACGCAATGAAGCTGAGGGAATTTTATTTATATATTTTTTTATTATTCATTCATTTTACGTTTACTATCTACCCCCATACATATCATATTATTTAAAAACAACCTACATAATATTCAGA
Organism: Petrophora chlorosata; assembly: GCA_951640565.1. Taxonomy (NCBI): domain Eukaryota; kingdom Metazoa; phylum Arthropoda; class Insecta; order Lepidoptera; family Geometridae; genus Petrophora; species Petrophora chlorosata. Next base: position 6,117,371 of record OX621203.1, on the reverse strand, counting down.
GGAATTACACCAGATATTTTCATTGCGTTTCAGGTTTGAGATGAATTTCCGCAACGGCACACCTGATTCTGAATTTAAACTAAGATAGAGCGAGTGTGGCTCAATGGAAGTACGTGCGACTTTCATTCCAACGAACTAGAGTTCGAATCCCGTTGGCCCCGCACTCGCTCTAAAAACGGTGAAGGAAAGCATCGTGAGGAAATTGGCATGTCCAAGAATTTATCACAAAAATTCAAGGACTTGTGTCATCCACCAACCCGCACTGGGCTAGGGTGGTGGATTATGGCTCATACTCTCTCTACGAGGGAAGGCTCGAGTCCCAGCAGGGGGAACGTGATGGGCTGATGATGATGATGATGACGCCTGATTCCATTAGATTTTAAACTGAATTGTTTTGCTATATGAATTTAACTGAATTTATGACATCTATAAGACGATCAGTTTAGATCGCGCAAAAACAAAAGCTAAAGTGGATCTGCGCTACTATGCGGTCTGTGCGGGGCTATAAAGGAAAACAAGCTTGAGTGTCTTTGTTTAATCTGTTCTCGTCAGTTTCCCCTAATTTGGCCGTCTCTTTAACGCACTAGTCTTCACCTAGGCCCTAATTCACTATGACAACTTGGCGATTCCTTGCTTCGAGGTCACGTCGATTCCTTCATTAATAAACGACATCTGCGAAATTTGTATTCTCTATGACGCGTCATAGAGAATCATATATATAAATATATGAATGCGTCATAGAGATGTCGTTTATTAATGAAGGAATCGACGTGGCCTCGAATCAAGGAATCGCCAAGTTGTCATAGTGAATTAGGACCCTGTAGACCATCGATGTCATCCAATCCCAGGCGACACCAAAACGATTATTATCTATTAGGCAGTCAGATATCGCAGCTACAAAACACGATCGGTCAAATCACTCAACATTACCATTACCATTTACCATTGGAATCTGTAATTGAATCTCAATGTTTATAAACGTACTTCGCAGTGTCATAACATTAACGAATGTGACTGTCATTAAATAGGCTGAAAGATACTGGAGATCTTATTTACTCGGTCATCTCACTTTTTTTATGAAATTGAGTGATGAGACGAGCATGTCGTTCACCTGCATTGCGCTCATTACTCATCTCAGAAAGACTCACTAAACGTGAGCTATTGAAGATCGTAGCTATAAAGTGGATAGATATCCGTTTACTAAAACCATGTTTTTATAGAGCAAGTGTGGCTCAGTGGAGCTCGTGTGACATTGGATCCGACGCACCCGAGTTCGAACCTGCTGGCCCACTGACTTTCTTAAGTTATATGCGGACACTCGCTCTAAAAACGGTGTAAAAAAACATCTTGAAGAAACCACATGCACATCAACACATGCAACATCCAGCATCCCTTGGCCTGTGTGGCGGATTATGGCCCAATAACTTTCTATGGGAGAAGATCCTCGTCCCAATAGTCGGAACTGGGAACGTAATAGGTTGATGATGATGATGATGTTTTTTATAAATCAAATCATTTTTCCCAGTTTAATATATTTTCGAGTGGGCTAGTTCACATAACAGGAGAGTTTTAGGGAAATAAACCGAGTGTCTCGTAATACATTTTAAATATACTGAAATTTATTATAAGTTTATATATCTAAATTATAATACCAATTAATAACATGAAACTAAAACTAAAAACCTTAAAATATATAATACTAAAATATATTATTAAAAGGAGTCCCTTTAGGCAAGGTTCCGAGGATACTGGCAGCGTTCCCCATTTGAATAGCTAGACTAATTCTTTGTCCGAGGTAGCTGTCAGCTCTTCGGTCTCTTAATTATCACTGTGTGCCGATTGATAGTCAAATATATTAAAAAAAAAATGCACTCCTTTTAATAGCAATTCCTGCTGTAACAACATTCTTCAGTGCCTCCCAGCCTATGACATGAATGACCCATTGTCTCTATATCATCGGGTGGACATCCTGCCATCGATTGTTCTGGACTGTTGGAGCGTGCAGCCGATCGATCGGATGCCTAATATACCTACAATGTATTGATTCGATTCTTGTTGTGCTGCGAACTGGAACACGGGTGGGGCACGGTGGGTCACTTGACCGTGATTTTCTGTTAATAATAAATTCATTTATTTCACGCAATAATACAGTTAACAAAATAAAAGTTTCAGAAGCCCATAAAATATATACTTTACAGATTAACATCCTACAACACACAGACACACAGATACAGATAACCTACAAATTATAAAACACCATACACTAGGATAAGGGGCATTTCGGTGAAGCCTCCCTGTAGTGCCGGAACACCATTCCCTCGGGCCAAAACTCGGGACCCAGGAACATCTTTATATTTTGCAAGCCGGAGCACTTAGGACTTAAAACTCGTAGTCCTGGTTGACTCCAGCCTCGACAGGTTTAGGTCCTGGACCATTCCTCCGCACCTCTTCTTGATATACTTAAAAGTCAATATTCCTTGTTAAAATCAATATCCTGTCTTGAGGATATTTAGTCAAATAACGAGACGAGCAGGTACTTTTGCTGTTTTGCTGACGCTGCTGACAATCCCTCCAGACATATCCTAGCTAGGCTACCGTCAGCAATTGATTGCCATAATTTGACAAGAGCTTTTCATCTTATATAACTCGAAGATGATATTACCCCTCTAGGAATGGTGTAGGTATTTTTTATAGCTCCTGTCGGCTCTTTTCACCTAAATGGCAGGATTTCAAGATACACCTATTTTGATTAATAAGAATAGAGACGGGATCCTTCGACGCGACCGCAACATCCGATCGATTTCAATTCGGCCAGACAAACCACATTTCTGTGATCGAGTGGCGATGTATCGAATAGATTCTGGTTATCGAAACCGCAACTAGCAACGGATTTCTCGATTAATATAAGTGCATAGAAATTGAAAGTGAAACTAGTAGATTGTAGGACTGTTTTTTAAGAATTTAATGCTGTTCAAAATGACAAGTCTATTACAATCGCTAAAGCGAGTGTGGCTCAGTGGGAACCTGTGTGGCCTAAAATCTGGCGCACCGGAGTACGAACTGCCAGTTGGCCTCGCACAATTGACTTTCATAATTTATATGCAGATTAAACGGTGAAGAAAGATCGTTAGGAATCCAGCATGATCCAGAATCACAAAATTCACGACACGTGACGAGAGACAAGCTCCGTGTCCTAGCAGTGGCAGTTTAATGGGCTGATGATGATGATTGCTCAAAGGAATGTCTTCTAGACAACCTTTATTTAAAATGTTTATTAAATAACAAATAATCTTAAATAAAAAATTAAAATATCTCTTGTCAAATACCTAATCAAATAACCCACCCCTAACTGTACCCGGTGCAAAAGTGCCCATAACACTGGCGGCATTTCCGCGCTGGATAGCTATGGCTAACCTTTGCACCAGGTACGAGCAGGAGCGGGGGTCAACAGTTTTCTCCTTAATATTTAAAAAGGAATAAAGCAAAAATGAATAATAGTGAGATAATAATCCTTGGAAAAACAAAACCAAATTCCAATTGCAAAATTCCGGACAGCAAATTGCGAATTGATCCCTACATCCTCGCTATGATTGATCCGAGAGATTACTCTATCTCGAATAGAGCGGAAATTACTTCACATCCAGTGATAATGCATCTTGCACGCGTTCCTGTCGGCTCTAGGATGCTCTATAAAGCATACTCTGGATAATGCTCTATATTTCATTACGATCGAGAAGGAGTGTGGCCAAGCGGTAAGTTGTGCGACTTTTTATCTTATGCACAGGAATTTATATTCCATCACGACCTGGTACGGATAACCTTGACTAAAGATGCCGAAGGAATCATTGTGATGAATTTCACATGCAATAATCACGAAATTCACCATCCGCTAAACCGAATTGTGGCCAATAACCTAGGAGTCGAAACGTATTGGGCTGTTGTTGTTCAGGTAGCAATAGTTGTCGATAATGCCAATGATCTATGTCATCATAAGCTTTCGAAATTCCTCCAGGAAACGCACATTGTAAAAAGCTAGTTGATGTGTTGTGACATGGTTCCACTCATAATTGTGGCGTCACAAAGAAGCGTCTCTAAATGTGTCAGTGACACGAAATTCAGGGTTGCTGAGCCCCTTTTCTAGTTTTATTTTATCTTTGACATTTCTTTCTTCCCTCAGGACTCCAAAGTATTTATGTAAGCCTCCAAGATCTCCTGCCATCCTAATCTTATCTAATTAATAAATTAGAAAGTGTGTGCGTTGGACTGAGCTCCTTCTGAGATTTTTTATGTATAGGTACCTACCTACTTTGCTCTGTTTCTCCTGGAATAGGACGTATTGATACTTTTCATCTCGGAAAAACGAATAATTCTTTAGAAAGCAACTATAAACCGGATTCTACGTGGACGGCGTCGTGGGTATCGGCAATCGGCTAGTTTACTATATCGGCTAGTATTATTATTTCGAAAACGTGTTGCCAACCCTACCATCTCGTAATGCAGTCTGGTTATCGGCGCGTGCGCAAGTATATGTAACGTAATACGCAATTTGAGGTGACGATGATACCTTCCGAGTCCCATTAGGCGGGAATTGAAGCCGATCGGTGGGCAATCTCAAGACACAGGAACGTGAGCATTTAGGGAAGGAATTTAAGTTGACGATACTCGTAGTACTAGTAATATTCTGTGCTATATAGTATAAGAATGTCCTTCTTCATGTGTAAAATGATTTTGTACGTGCGACTGCATTTGAATGCTGCTTTCCTTGACTTTGGTAATAACTATGAGACAACTATAGCTACCCGTGACTTCGTTCGCGTAGGATTTGGTTATTTTGTGAAACCACGTTGGTTGCGTAGTAAAATAATTCGTTGTAACGTACATACATTGTAAAATTATTCGAGGTCACATGCATTCGTTGTAAGAATATTCGTAGCTATGATCATTTGTTGTCACGTTTATCGTTATGATACACTTTCTTTCATTATTTGGCCTTTTACAATTCGAGGTAACGTATCGCACTCGTGAATTGGGATGAAAATCCTATGTCCTTCCCTTGCCTCAGGCTATCTCTTTGCCAAATCTCATCAAGATCGGTTTAGCCGAATAGTAGTAAAAGGTAATAAACACACATATGTAAGAGTGTGCAACAAGACCGGGTGTGGCTCAGTAGGAGCACGTGCTACTTTCCGATCCGACGCACCCGAGTTCGAATCCCGCTGGTCCCGCACCACTGACTTTCTTAAGTTATGTGCGGATTTAACACTCGCTCTAAAAACGGTGAAGAAAAACACCATGAGGAAACCGGCACAGCCAAGAATTAATCACAATAATTCAAGGGTATAAGACATCCGCCAACCCACACTCGGATAGCGTGGTGGATTATGGCCCATACTCTCTCTCCGAGGGAAAGCCCAAGTCCCAGTAGTGGGAACGTAATGGGCTGATGATGATAATGATGATGACACATATGAAAATACTTTGGAATGGATAACTAATGTACCTACGTACGTAGCATTTCTATAGGTAGGTAGAGATACTTCGTATAGTCTGAATAAAAAATCGAATGATATAAAAGTATTTATATTTAGAATCACTTCTAAACTTTAATAGGAGAAAGGCAATCAATAATACGACTGTGACGCTAGCTAGAGTCAACACAAAATATAGGTAGGTACATGCCTTGCTTTCTTATGTGGACTTATCCCACAGGAGATTCCAATAACTAACGGCCTAACTCCCACGCTGCAAACGGCAACAACCTGATGATCTGTCACTCACACATACTAACTGCTACTTATTCAGCAACAAAACCATAGTAACTGCTGCTTATTCTGCCACACTGTCATAGTAACTGCTCCCTATTTTGCGGCGGATAGTGATAACTACGGTAGGTTCTGTGGTCCGAAGGCGCATAGAAACTATTAGATAATCTGTGATGCGTATGATGAGGCGACCGCATCGCGCCCGCGGTTCACTTCCTTCATGGGTACTGGACAAGATAGGAGAATAAGCGACTTCGTTTTGTACTACAACATGACTAATTTAATATGACAATGCGTTGTCGTTACCATATTACGTTTTTCTTTAACATGACAAATTTGACAAATTTCTACAGCTGAGATTCAGCTAAGTGCCTATCATTTCAAACTAGAGACTCAATCCTATCTAGTCCAAGTTAGTGAGACTACCCGTCCCAGAAAATTGTTCACTTTTTGCTTTTGATAGCGATATGTACAACTCGTGAATCGTCCAATTATGACACGGTAGTTGAATCAACTGGCTCACTGTTCCATTTTTGCTCTTCTCGCCAATGACGATGCCTCTCCCTTCCCAGCTAGCTGCCAGAGTTTTGAAGACCTCTAAGTCGCGGTGAAAAGTTTGGGAGACAGCGGGTCGCTCTGCTTTACTCCTTTTTGAATTCCATTCCTCTATTCGTGCACGCTGTAATCAGCTACATTGATTATAATAATATCATAAATCATTTACCGCTCTCCGCTTATGTTTCACACCACAACCTTTATGTTCTATGACAACAAACTACAAACGACTTGGCGTAAAAACGCATGCTCCTGGGCATAGTTTGCCATAATATTACATCAGTATAGCCAGGCTTCTACAACTATGGGAATTCTCACTTTTTGCAGACTAGTCTGAATCAAAGGGCGACTTTTTATGATTTAGAAATGGGAACATGTCTAAGCATTGCAATGATGGCTGTCACGGTAAGTGGCCCTCTGGAACTTACATGGGAATAGGAGTAATTTGTTCAGTGCAGTAACTTTTTGTATCTTTCTTTTTGCTTGGCCTGCTATTAAAGCTTTGGTTTGCAAATAGCTGACTTTTCTGATTTTTAAGATAAACTAGCTGAGCCACGCGATTTCGACCGAGGTTTCACGGGATAAAATTTACCCAGATGTTAATCCAGGTCATATAAGCTATATCCATTCTGAATTTCACTTAAATCCGTTCAGTGTTGCGGCGTTGAGAGAGAACAAAAACACTAACACACTAATATAAAAAGAGCGAGTGTGGCTCAGTGGGAGCACATGCGAATTTCGATCCGACGCACCCGAGTTCGAATCCCGCTGGCCCCGCACCACTGACTTTCTTAAGTTATGTGCAGATTTAACACTCGCTCTAAAAACGGTGAAGGAAAACATCGTGAGGAAACCGGCATGTCTAAGAACTTTTCACAAAAAGTCAAGGACATGTGACATCCACCAACCCGCACTGGGCTAGCGTGGTGGATTATGGCCTATTCTCTCTCTATGAGAGAAGGCCCGTGTCGTGACGGGCTGATAATGATGATGATGATGACAAAAAAAATAAAAAATTTGAATTTTTTTATCATGGAATTATGTGATGAGTTCAACAAGTCATTCGCCTGATAGTAAGCGCCATACCTGCCCATAACAATTGCAGTGCCACCCAGAACTTTTATTACCATACTGCGTAGCACTGCATTGCGCTCATCAGCCCGAGACTAAGCTTGCTTAAGGTTAAGCTTGCTTTTGCTAATTTATAATCCACGATGTAAATGTTTTGACAGTGTACAATAAAGAATATAAGATAAATACTGCCAAAAGCAAGAGTCACATTTTTTTTTCTTTTTATACTTTATTGGGACCTAAATGGCAACCAGGCAGAGCAGAATATTTTAGATATTTGGCTATTATCGTCTTTGCGGACTGCCTAAAAAATTAAGACTGTAAAATATACTTTATATTTAACTTCTGCCATACGAGTCAATCTTAAAAGTACCTATAAACTTCTTGCATATGTCAAGTAATGATTTACTTTTTTTTACTGATTTCAAAAAAAGGTTATATTAAAAATATACAATTGAATTGAGGATCTCCTCCTCAATTCAATTGTATATTTTTAATGTTTGTTACCTCAGAACTCCGTGATTGATAAACTACTTTTAAGAAAATTATTTTTGCGTCGGGCTAAGTATAGCTACAATTTGATCCCATATAAATTTAATCGATATTCGACCGTGGACCCTTATTGTTCTGTGCCGTGGACTTCAAAGATAAATTAGAATTGAAGTCGGTTTTTTGTTATAAAATGACTTAACAACGTCTCCGAATTTTACCACGGCCTTTCACTTCATTAAGTCCTCATCACCAACCTTACTTCACAAAGCTCCAATTACTGTAATATTTATATGGATACTTCATAGTTTTTATGCGGTTTCTCACGAGGCTCCCCCGCCTTGTGTTTCACCCTGTCTCCCCGGCTGCAGTTTCCGAGTCTATCAGGAACGTGCACTCCAGAAGGGTTATTGTGTATTTATAGAGTTGACTAGCTTGTTCCCGTGATTTCTTTCGCGTGAACGACAGAGTGAGAGAACGTGAAGCCTATAGTTGTCTTTATTCCAAGACCATTTTAGCAAGACCTTCCTAGTATATGAGAGCGCGTACCATGATGAGGTCAAGCTGTATCTTTGTAATCACAAACCGATTTTGATGTAACATACCCTAAAAAGTAGAAAATAGTAGTAGGTTGACTAAAAAATAGTTCAGTACAAAATATCCTCACAGGTTCAATCAAATATGTAATATTCTTACATATTATTAAGTATATGTAAGTATATCTGCTAGTATTTTTTATTAACCTACAGCACAGAATACTAAGGGACAGAAGCATCACTCCGCAAAGGAATTTAAACAAATAGCGACTCGTGCTATGATGCAATAAAATTCAATTCAGCTCACGTAGCGCTGCATACCTACCAGTCATATTAACCTACAGAGCGCCTCTCTTTCTATCGCATAGCTCTTATCTCTTCTGACGCGGCACGTGTAACGACGCGCGACCCGCCGTCGGTGTCCGGCTATGTACTTGTAGCTTCGTACCTACAGTGCGGAGTGCGCTAGGCCTGCCTACAGTAAGTATGAAGGTTTCGTCATCCTACGTTTTTTATATCTCAACTTAAAAGCAGACAAAGTTAGGAATGTACAGAGATGAAATCCTACAAAGATCTAAGATAACTTCCGAAATTCAACGGACAAAAAGGCCGACCATCTCGTATCTTCTCAGAATTTATCTCGGTAAACCTATTTCATCATCTAGTCACAGAATAGTTAAACAAACGTGTGCCGCGCTGCTTCATTAAGGCGATTGACATACTCAAACAAACTTACGCTAAGATAAATAGTCATTCGTTGCTTAGAAAGCGTAAGTATGTCTAACAAAGTATTTACTTAAAACCTTTTCAATGGATTATTCTGATTGTATTCAATAATAAAGTGCTTAACTAAGACAACCAAATGTTACTGATGACTCTTCGCTGATGAGCGCTTCGCTAACTCTTTCATTATACTTATTGCTAAGGAGTGGAGTTCTTCTCCAGAATTCTTATTTCCTTCCAATTACAACCTCTTTAAGACAAGAGTGAATAGGCACCTCATGGGCAATTGTGCTCCACCTTAGACCGCAACTACGCTTACCATCGGGCGAGTTGTTGTCAAACGTGAGCCCATTTCATCAAAAAAGAAAACTCTGTTCTCTATGTAGGTGAGTCAAAGTCAAGTGCTAAGACAAGGAAATGCTTAACAATGCCTATTTAGTTCTCAGAACCGGTGGAGCGGCCACATCAGAAGAGTTGTTTGAATTTGAGTGTTTTCTTTGTTGCATGGAGTTCCTAGCAAAGTTTGGTAATAAAGTAATCCGATGGTGAAACTAGGCAAGTTACCATCGGTTATTCCCTTCTTCAAGTCGTGTTGCTCACTTGTGATCTAATGAACAAACTGCTCAGCTTGCCAAATAGTTACAATAAAAAAACTCATCATCAGCCCAAACGTTCCCACTGCTGGGACTCGGGCCTTCCCTCGTAGAGAGAGAATGGGCCATAATCCACCACGCTGCTGGCCCAGTGCGGGTTGGTGGATGTCATATGTCCTTGAATTTTTGTGTTAAATTCTTGAACATGCCGGTTTCCTCTCGATGTTTTTCTTCATCGTTTTTAGAGCGAGTACTTCCGCACATAACTGAAAAAAACTCGTCTGGCTGTAAATAGTCATTTATTTTGCCTTCAAATTGGTTTATGCAACTTACTACTGTTGCTGAATGACAAGCCGATGCCTTTCCGATCCGATCCGATTGCCGTAATTAATAATTCCGATGGTAAGGGCGCAGTGCGTGCCGTCTCATAATCCTCTACGCTGGGTTTTGTATTTCGTCTTCAATGGGATCGGCTTGTCCTTGAATTTTGTCCATCTCATAGCAACGAAACCCTAAACAATATGTAAATTAATAACAGATTACGAACAATTTGTTTCGAGAGGGATGTTGGGGACAGTCAGACATGCGGGTAGTCACTAATTCTCAGCTCTCTCGATTAAGTAATGCTCCTAAATTGAACACCAATTTATCTGTTAACGATTTATCGGTTGCTTTTTGTTCTGTCGAGGAATTTTGGCGTTAATTCTGGCCTTTCAACTGTAGACGCCCACATTGTGCGTTGACCCGTTCTTTTATTGGAGTTGAATTCTTTTATCAATTTCGTGAGAGTCGGAGTTGATTCACTTAATTCATTTTATACTGTTATACTGTCCCTTTTTTAATACAGTTTCATGAAAAGACGTTGGTTGAATTTGATAAATCAATCATAATTTTCTACATCTATGTTTTGGATGTACTATTACCTATTCTGTGGTTTTAAGACCATTTTCTGTCTTTAAAGGAATTTTCAGTATAGAAAAGGTGTAGGTATGACAGCCTCTGTGGTGTAGTGGTTGGACAGGTTGGCTCAAATGTCATACACCACCGTGGTTGCGGGTTCGATTCCCGTGACAGGACAAAATGTTTGTGCACAGAAAAAATAATAAGAATAAATAAGTAAGAACATTTGTTTTGTGTCTGGGTGTTGTGGGACCATGATCCTCATAGTTCCTGGTTCCCTAAATCCTAGTTAGGGTCCAGGATCTATGAATGTGCTTGTTAGGCGTATATATTATTATTATATTGAATTGATTTAGATGAATTTATACTCTATATATATTAACAAAGTTTGTAATTTTCGGTAAACCATCATTGATCAGCTCATGCGTCTAAGTCCAACCTGCATACCTACAAATTACCACGTTGTAATCGACGTCGATTCACTATTTCATAAATTACTTCCAAAAAGGTTTCTTTTTAGGGTTCCGTACCCAAGGGGTAAAACGGGACCCTATTACTAACTCCGCTGTCCGTCCGTCTACCTGTCCGTCTGTCACCAGGCTGTATCTCATGAACCGTGAACCGTGATAGCCAGACAGTTGAAATTTTCACAGATGATGTATTTATGTTGCCGCTATAACAACAAATACTAAAAAACAGAATAAAATAAATATTTCTGGGGGCTCCCATACAACAAAAGTTATTTTTCTTGCCGTTTTTATAGATAATGGTACGGAACCCTTCGTGCGCGACTTCGACTCGCACTTGGCTGTTTTTTTTTAATAATATTTCACTTTATGAAAAGCAAAGTCTCGTGTCATTTGTTTAGTTTGAATTTGAACTTCTATTTAAAAACTCATCTTCGCGGGATGAACGTCGCACGCTATTTAAAACCACTAACTCTGGTCTCAGTCCTGGTGCATTTTTACTACTTTGCACCCACCGCGTGCAGTGCAGTGGTGAAACCGCTATTTTCACCATCCCCCGCTGAGTTGGTGAAGCGGTTGTTGGTCCTAAAATTAAATTTTGGTACCATCTTTACCATTGCTTGTTTTAGAATCCCACAAGAACTTATTAACTTTGTTTTATTTTGCGAAACTTGTGTTCCTTGCTAAATGTGCATAAGTCTAGGCAAAATATGATGAGATGGAACAAAATAGTTCCACATCGGCTATCAAATCCTTTCAAGTAGGCCATGTGAATTCAGAGTATAAGTTCTGCCACTTCACTGAAGTATATAAGTACTTACAAGGGGATCCGGGTCCGCCTTGAAATCGTTGGCCCGCATCATTGTTTGAAACAAAAACACTTGATTTTTTTTTTCTTGGCACTGGCTGAGTGACACTGGCAGAGTGAACAAATCGTGCGAAGCCCTAAGAAACTTTAAGTAAGAAAGAAACAAAAACCATTTATTTGACAACCACAAAGAAATAAATAAAAAAGACACGTAAGATAAAGCACAAAAACAGAGAGAAAGAATATATGACAACTTGGCAATTCCTTGCTTCAAGGAAACGTCGATTCCTTCATTAATAAACGACATCTGCGAAATTTGTATTGTGTATAACGCGTCATATATATGAATATATGAATGCGTCATAGAGATGTCGTTTATTAATGAAGGAATCAACGTGATTTCGAAGCAAGGAATCGACGTGATTTCGCCAAGTTGTCATAGTGAATTGGGGCCCAGAGGACGTTTGTGGTGCCAAGGGGACTATAGCTCAGCACAATTGTCCAATGTCGATGACATCATAGACGTCTCCTACTGCATCTGCTTTTTAGCATAACCAACCCTTAGTATTCTGTGGCATAACCCCGGTGAACGCATATTCTTGGATTTAAAAGAACACAAAAACATTATACATATAATATATACATCTATCATATAAAATAATAAAGTAATATATATAATAAGAATTAACATCTTGAAGTTTTAGTGTGAAAGTTTTCGTGGGTAAGAGTGAGCAATGTAGTTGCACAGAATCCACAGGTTGCAATTAAGGTAGTTGGCTAAAAGCATCTTGCTCGATACCTAGCGACAAACTATGTGAGTTGTCCTATTTATTAAATAATATGGGTGGGGTTTGTTTTGGTTAATGTCAATTAAAAGAAGGTATATTGTGTTATGCATATGTATTTTATTATTATTTGTTTTTAAAAGACATACATCTTATAAATTCTTATTATATATATTGTTATTGATAGATAGATGTATATTTGTATTTATGTATGTATGAATTATTTTGTATACATACATAAAGATATATATTGGTGCAGGGCATCAACAATTCGACAGCCATACCGCTTTATCCCACTATTTGTTGGTTTTTATTTATTAAGTTTATTTATTTCTTCTGTATGTCATTATATATATGTATTCCTATTTTATGTATTTAAACCTCTAAAATATATATTTATGTAGTGTCATTTTGTTTTTTTTTTAATATTTGTAGTTACTATTGCCTCCGTCCATGCCTTTTATATGTTATTCCTCTCCATCCAAGGTTGTCTGGAAGAGATCGCTTTAAGCGATAAGTCCACCCTTTGTGACACTTATATTGTTAAATTTGTCTTAAACTGTTACTTTTTCTGTATTGTGGTTTCACCAATAAAGCGTTATTCATCCATTCATGCATTCATTCAATCACCTCTTAATTTTGTTGCCATTACCGTTATTACAAAATAGATTTATGTTTATGATTCCACACGGATTACCCAATACCAAGCCTGGAAAGGCCAGTGCCTTCTTAATCCAAATCACGATACAATTCGGTTCCGTTATATTCTTCTGACGAAACTCTCATCTTGAATAATAATGTATAACTATAAACCATTCTATCATGTTGCAATTACCATGGACGCAGCACGTATATGTAAGACTCTTAGCAGAACGTAAGGTCTCGTGAAATCAGCTGAGTGGTAAAATGATAATGAAGGGTGAGAAAGGGTTAAATTAATAGGCAAGCTTAGGTAACGTCTTCCTAAATATTGAAAAAAGTACAGTAAGGCAGAAATACTCGTGGTCGGTCGTTCGTATGCGGGAGGCCGTCTGGGTGGGTGCCACAGCTTTGCCAGTTATTCTGCCGCCAAGCAGTAGTGCCCAAGCATTACTGTGTTCTGGTTTGAAGGACATTGTAGCCATTACAAGGCCAAGGGCAATGAATATACTGGGCATATTTATTGAATTAATGAGAATATGTGATGTCTCGGGGTGATAAGCGCAATGCAGTGCTATGCATATGCAGTGCTTTTAATGGTTTTAAAAGTTCTGGGCGGCATCGGCACTACAATTGTTATGGGCAGGCGTTGAGCTTACCATCAGGCTCGTTTGATCACTCAGTACAAAAAAAAAACCACAAAAAAAACAATAATGATTTCTCAAAAAAATATTCCTATCATGAATTTTCCCCTTCCCTATGAATTTGTAACTTCCTGAGAAAATCAATTCTTCCTTACTGCACGGGAAAAGATACCTTCCCTGTAGATCCCAAAATTTTGCTACAACTTGTATAGAGTAAAGAATATTATAATGGTGGCTACATTTGATCGATACACCAAGGATTTCCATTACCAAAATATAGAAAAAATATGCGTAATTTACTACTTTATACAACCTTAAGGAGAAGTCCCTGATCGTAAATTATTTGCACAGCGTTGCGCGTTTGTTGGCGTTTTATGAAGATTAGGCACTGTCTTCCATAGCACTATATAGTTCTAGTGGTCAGCCATAAACGTTTATGGTGCCCTTGCCCTTGCAGATGATTGGAATGAATTTAAAATTCGGGTTCAAGTTCAATGCCACGAATAGGAAGGGACTTTAGACGCTGTAGCCTGCAGGGGAAATACCGGAATAGACAGATTAAATTCAAGGACAGAGCGTAGATAAGATACTGCTTGTGACAGTTTTAAGTTAAGAAAATGTTGAATTAGTAGAAGCTAGGTTCTTTATAGGACGACACACACGAATGCAATTTGAACTAACGCTTTGTCATAGTTTTAGCTTTATCAAAGTCGAAGCCAGTAGCGCCCTTAATTCGTGTTGCAGTTTGCAGTTCCTTGATTTTTTTTCCTGAGTGGTGGCACGAGCAAGTCTTTCGCCTGATGGTAAACGCCACGCCTGCCCATCAATTGCAGTACCACCTACAACTTTAAATACCATAAAAAGCATTGTGTAGCACTGCATTGCGCTCATCACTCCGAGACATCATACCGATAATAGTCTCATACGCCCAGTAATTTCACTGGTTACAATGCCCTTCAAACTGGAACACTGTAATGCTTGCGCACTACTGCTTGGTGGCGGAATAACTGGCAAAGCTGTGGTCAGACGGCCTCTAGCATACGAGAGACCTACCACGAGTAACTTGTATCATTGTAGTAGATATTGGATAGTATAGTTCATAATTTCGACAACTGTTTATTGCATAAAAGTAACTAAGGAGAAAATAATAAATAAAAACAATTAAAAATCAAATTAAATTTAATTGTATTGCATTGATGTTCTTGTTTTTCATGTACTTATTTTTAAGGTTTTTAACAATAAAGTGTTTAATTCAATTCAATTCATTTATTAATTTTCAGATATTTACAATCCATTTTGTTAGTATGAACTTACGGGCTAGGTTAGTAATTTTCTCATTTTATCGTTATCTCGTTTATTTATCTATCTATTGATTAATATAAATCAAATTTAAAAACCTGCTCAAAAACTCCAACCAGCTGCCAAGCTTGAGTATCAATTATCAGATGCACTTGTCAGAGTTCGCGGCCGGAAGTGGCGGCCATTTTGCATCCGCGTGTGAGGCGCGTGCGCATTACGCAGTTCAATTGCGATACTGGTGCTGCCATGCGTTTGCTAAATTAGAGATTCGTGCGAAATGCAATGCTGAAATGTAACATTTAAACTTCTGTTACAGGTACTTAGGTGCACTAGGTACTTATATTATAATAAACTACTTAGCTATAGCTATCCTCTCTGGCTTTGAACGGAAGCAATTTAGTAATGTGGTGCAATTTTTTGACGACTTCATTACAAAACACTTAATTTACTCTACTATTTGAAAATGTAATTAGAATGTATTGTACATTAATCTTTCGTAAAAAAAGATCTAAATGACAATGAAATCCGTATCAAAATCCGTTGCGTGGTTTAAAAGAAATTACCGGAGAAACAGAAATGAGGCGCATAGACTTTGTTATATGCTACATATTTACAGATTAAAATTGCGAAAGTTAGTTTGTTACTCCATTAATGATGCTACGGCTAACGATTAGATGCTATATATTATATAATTTACACATTTATTTATACATAACAAAAATATGTGAGAAAACGGAAAAAAAGGAAGGTTAAATAAAAATAAACTGTTCGTTTTTTTTTTACGGTACCGTACCCAAAGCGTAAATAGGGACCCTATTACTAAGACTCCACTGTCCGTCCGTCTGTCTGTCTGTCTGTCCGTCTGTCACCAGGCTGTCATGAACCGTGATAGACAGTTGAAATTTTCACAGATGATGTATTTCTGTTGCCTTATAACTACAAATACTAAAAAACAGAATAAAATAAATATTTATATACCCATACAACAAACGTGATTTTTGCCTATTTTATAGATACGGAACCCTTCGTGCGCGAGTGCGACTCGCACTTGGCCGGTTTTTTAATTTCATTTCCAGTTCACTCGTCGGTTTACAGCAATATTTAAACTATTTTTAAACAACATAACCATCCCCCTTACTTCCACCCCAAACCACTTCTCTTTATCTCAAAAACTAAAAATACCTGGCCACCCCATGGCTCCTGGTGCACCCCACCGTTTAAATATAGATCGCTTCCCACCTCCGGTTGACAGTTTGTAAACTAATGCTTTCAGGAAATCAATTGAGATCCTGTTTACAGTATAAAGTTTCAGGAAACGAGATCAAATGTTATCCTGTTTAGCTTTGGTTTTAGAAACTGGAGATAATTGACTAAATTTTTCAATAGTAAGTAAGTAATGTGTTAAATTTAATGCATTCATAGCGATACGAAAGAAAAAAGATTTTATAAAAACAAAGAAAAAGAATAATAGATTTTTAAAAGAGATTTTTTAAAGATTTTCTAAGATTTTATATGTACGATGTATTAAAATTGTAAATTTGAAATAAAGTTATAAAAAACGATTTTTGACTGTTTTTTTTTGTATAAGTTGGCTTAATATAGTAACTTGAAAATCAGTGAATCAAATAAAATACTTAGAGACAAAGTGCAATCTTAAAAATCAAGACGAAAGAATAACTGGAAATGTTGGTATTTTGCAACTTTTGAGCATCTCCAAAGCATAATATCACAATTATGTATTTTGAACTGTAATAGAACAAGTTAAATACACCGACACTTAGGTATATCATAATCAAGAAATATGTGTTAATAAGTCTGGTTCTTAACCTAACTTTAATCAATGGCGTGTGTCCTTTGTTTTGACAAAATAGTCGTTTCTCGTCGTTCGGCTACCTAGCCGTAATATATTTTCCAGCAATATCTTGTTAACTCTTGTTTTGTACGACGAAAATAACTTTAACAATTACGAGCACCAGCGCCCCTAGCGGGATAAAGTTGCGCTCTTCTTCCCCATTACTTAAATGAGTAAATTCCGACCCCTACAAGATTTATAGGTCTATAATTAAACTAAAAAGTAATTAATTATTAACAAGGAGAAGACATACTGCTTTATAGCGCGTTAAATTAACTCGAAGTTATTACTGTAAGCATTATAACCAGTTTGCCCGAACGGTTGTTGGAGTAACATCGTAGGATTTTATTGCTTTGACTAATGGATCGCATCTCTCAAGCTATGTAGGCGAAGATATTCCTGGAACCAAACTATAAAGTTTTTCAAAGATTGCTGATATTTGTTGAACGATACCTTGAATAAATATATTTTTTATTTCGGACAATAAAACATAGTTGAAAAAAGAAAAATTCCACACAAATCTAAAAAAGAAAAATGAAAAAGTAAATAAAACATAATTATTATTACACCTTGATAGCATGTTAAGGTAAATCTCGTCACACTTCCGAGCGAGCGGCGAGGTGAACCTACTGCTACTTACTTACATAGGCTTATAAGGGCCAGCGTGGTGGCCCTTATGAGGGATGGCCCGAGTCCCAGCAGTGGGAAAGTAATGGGCTGATAATGTACACTTCTCCTTAAACTGTTATATAGCGCCGTTTAGAACCTTAAAGACGATATAATAATGATTGTATAATTTTATTGGTGTTTGTGTTGTAGTTGCTACTTTAATTAGCTTGAAAAATGGATGGATTTCTTTTGAACAACTTTTTCTACCGGTTGTGGTAATTGCTAAAGGGATCCGTGTTCAAAAACTCACTCTTTAGCTTTATACACAGGCTTCTTCTGTATCACATTTTAAGGTTGGCAAGAGATCGCTTTTACCGATAAGTCCGCCCGTTGTACTATAGTTTTTAAGTCTTTCGTGTACCTTGTTAATTTCTTGTTGGTGTACAATAAAGCATTAATTATTATTATTATTATATTAGTCGGATATTTAAAGCAGTAGTGTGCAAAGTTCTGGGTGGTACTGCAACCGTTATGGGCAGGCGCGTTGCATACCATAATTTGAACGACTTGCTGGTTCTAGCATTGAAATTGTATAAAAAGTATGGCATGGCGGCATGGTGTTTTTCTTTGCATTTTTTCTCACGAAGGTACCGATTGAGCTAAATATAAGCTTTGCATATAGATTGTTAATTGATAAAGACTTTATTAATTACCTTAAACATAGAATTAAAGTACAAGTTAAATGTTTACAATGGTGTAACAATGGGCGGTCTTATCGCTTAAAGCGACCTCTTCCAGACTACCTTTGGATGGAGAGGAATAACGATAGTGATAAAAATTATAATAGATGTACTAAGGGCTTACATCACTACATAGTATAAAACAAAGTCGCTTTCTCTGTTCCTATATCCCTATGTATGCTTAAATCTTTAAAACTACGCAACGGATTTCGATGCGTTTTTTTTTAATAGATAGAGTGATTGAAGAGGGACGTTTATATGTATAATATCCGTGCGAAGCCGGGGCGGATCGCTAGTATGATATAAAATAGAATAACTAATTACTTATACATATCGCACCTTCGGTGCAACAAAGTCACAAATAGCCAAAACTGCAAAATTGAGTTAAGTATGCCAAATTGTCTTAGAGCCATGCCTATATCGGGGCAGCAAAAACACCCGCAAAAGTATCGCAAAAATCTACTAAATAGCGCGAGTGCCTTTGTGGTTATTGGTGCATTTTTCCATTCGTTTTGGGCCAACAAAGTTTGATTAGACAGTTATGCCCTTTACCCCGCGCCTGCGAGATTATGACGTGCGTTGGAGCTAAAGTGACACAAATGATGTAGACGAGTGCAAAAAGCCCGACTGTAATGCCTAAATAATAAGGCATAACTCATTTAACTAAATAATTCCTGGTGCAACAAAGTCACAATTCAGGACACTTTTTTTGTTTTGCGTTTTATTAGAATAATTTTAGTAATTTGAATTAAACTTTTGACATGAAACTTTAGAAAACACAATAAAGCATCAATTTTATAAAGATTTTAAACCTACTACAATTAGACATCCAGTAATAAGGCAATAAATGCGAAAAAAATCTTCAAAGTCCTCTCCTGTAAAATTCAAAACTGAGCTGTTGTGACTTTGTAGCACCGAAGGTGCGATATGACTACATTAGCTTAATGCATATACCTCTTTTACCTTCAGCACCCGACTTGCATCTGCATTTCAAATAATAAAGAAGAAAAATGATATCGCTCGGGTAGGCATCGAACCTGCGCCTTCGGAATACCGTCCCGACGCCTTAGCCACTGGGCCACCGAGCCAACTGCTCAAGCAACCTTTCTTCTATTATATTATAGACGATTCTACGTCATCTGTCGTAAATGTTCACATTGATCAACGGGTCGATGATCACGTTGATCAACGAATTGTCGGGAAAGTATTTCGTAAGGTAAGGTAAGGACGCAGGTTTGATCATGCCCGAGCATTAACATTGTTGTTCTTTCTATTATATTATTTAAAATCGTATTTTTGTTATTATTTTTATTTCTTTAAGATTTTCGCCTAGCATGCGATTTTGAATTAAATATCAATAATAATTAAAAAAAACAAGAACCGACTTCAAGACTAAACTTATATTATTGTTTGTAAATTTTTTCAAAAAATTCAATTCAATTCAATTCATTTATTAATTTTCAGATATTTACAATAATGCAAAAATAATACAAAATTAAGATAATACAAAAATGCTAATTCAATTTCGATAAAATGTATATGGGACCACCTCTGAAGTATGGCTTACCAAACAAAAAAAGAATCATCAAAATCAATTCATAATTGATGGAGTAATAACAAACATTAAAAAAAACATAATGTCGAAAAAATAAAAATCATACATTTTTAAGGCGCCTAAAAATGCGTCTACATTGTCTGCAAGGCCAATCTATCATTATACCTACTGTTCCATTACCATAGAAACATGGTATGCATTTCCTAACTACTGATTTCAAGAGTAAAAGTGCGTTTTGTATTACTGTCTGCACTTAAATAATGATATCTTACCAGTGTAGGGCTGCCACGCGTCACGGTTTAGGAAGTTGTCAAATAGTTTCAAACACAAGTATACATTTTATCAAAAAAAAACCGGCTTTAATGTATCTTCGAAGTCCAAGGTCAAATATCGATGACATTTATATGGGACCACTTCTTCTTCTAACCTAACCTAACCCAACGCAAAAAGAATTTCCCAAATCGGTTAATAAATGACGGAGTTCTGAGGTAACAAACATAAAAAAAGCTTACAATCGAATAGAGAACATCCTACTTATGAAGTCGGTTAAAAAGAAGTGGCGTTACTGTATTAGAGATCCAAGTTGTCTCAAAATATCTCAACCTGTGCATACATCCATCCATGGATGGCAACCCTACCGCCCCGCCAGTACCTAGGACGTTCTCCCTATGAAGTCTACCGTCTGTGACGAACAAGAACGTACGCATGGTGACCATGAAAAAAAATCTCTTTACAAAATCTCTTTATTGCATAGTAAAGGCAAAGAAAACTACTATTACCACAGAATACTAAGGGACAGAAGCATCACTCAGCAAAGAAATTTAAACAAATAGCGACTCTTGCTATCATGCAATAAAATTCAATTCAGCTCGCGTAGCTCTGCATACCTACCAGTCATATTAACCTACAGAGCGCCTCTCTTTCTATCGCATAGCTCTTATCTCTTCTGACGCGGCACGTGTAAAGACGCGCGACCCGCCGTCGGTGTCCGGCTATGTACTTGTAGTTTCGTACCTACAGTGCGGAGTGCGCCAGGCCTGCTATTAATGTAAAGGTAGGTACAATATAAAGTTAAAAACCCCGCCCACTGCTTTAGTTTATCACTGTGTTGCAGTACGCAGTTTCTTCCCCTTAACAAGGATCAAATATATATACATCAGAGACTTAATTAATCACTATACTTATGTAGGTTATTAAGTAACTATATATGTATATGTGTGTAAGTAATTGATTTAGTATACCACGAGTCTTTGTATCTGGCCCTACGCAACTATAACTATATGTGATCTTTCACTTGGCAATTATACCTTAAATACGGTGTACATAAGTTACTATTTTCAGCCTTTTTTTATTTAACTGAGTGACCAGACGAGCTGTTCGCCTGGTGGTAAGCAAATCGCCTGTCCATAACACCACCCAGAACTTTAATAATAATAAATAACGCCCGACGATCACATACCTAGACCTTGGCCCCTAACTAGGATTCCCTGTATGTAGGGAACCAGGAACTATGAGGACCATGATCCCACATTAGCCAGACACGAAACAAATGCTTACGCTTATTTTATTTTTTTCGGTTTTTTTCGGTGCACAAACATTTGTTTCGTCGCTGGAATCGAACGTAACGTCAGTGGCGTATGAGATTTGAGCCAACCTGCTTAACCTCTACACTACAGAGGCTGTCAAAGAGACTTTGTTTTGCAATATCCTGCGCGGCGCTGCACTGAGCTCGTCACCCTGAGACAATTAGCTGTTAAGTCTCATAATGCCGAGTAATTTAGCCAATAAAATAAAAAATATATCTATCTCGTTTTATTTCGTTTGAGATATTCGCAAAGGCAAGAAGAAAGAAAATTTATATTTTCAATTCCCCCTTTAAGCACGTTCCACGGCAATTGAATTTCTTAAAAAACCGCACGCAAACTAATTAAATCCTTTCCACTATACATAAAAATTTAGGTACTGTTTGTCTGTGCGTAAAGATTTACACTCCGATACCCATCCTTTGTACTTGGCCCTTCGTACTAACTATCGCCTTATCTGTGCTTTCTTATACTAACTACCACACAAGCTATGGCGTCATGAATAAAGATGCGTACACGCAATCGCCCTTATTCTGGAAACTTAAATATTTTTAATGCAGACGATGACTATCTATTGTAATTTTAGTGCGACTTCACTTTCTGCAAAACGACGCGTTCAGGTACTGTAACGAAGAAAGGGAACTGGACAGGCAGACGTAAGATATGAATTAATATCTCCAGTAAATCAAAGAATTATTTACGAATTCAAAATGTGTTCACAAATACAAATGCTTACGTTTTGCCAGTTATTCTGCCGCCAAGCAGTAGCTTTTTTATGTAGCTGAATGACAAGACGAGCTGGTCGTTTACCTGATGGTAAGCAATACGCCAGCCCACAACAATAACAGCTCCATCCAGAACTTTGTTATGCAAAATCCTGCGCGGCGCTGCACTGCGCTCGTCACCCTGAGACAATTAGCTGTTGAGTCTAGTAGTGTGCAAACATTTCTGTGTTCCAGTTTGAAAGGCATTGTCGCCAGCGAAATTACTCAGCATATAAGATTAATATCTGATGTTTTAGTGTGATAAGCGCTATGCATTACGTTTTATGGTATTTAAAGTTCTGGGTGGCACTGCAATTGTTATGGGCAGGCGTGGCGCTTACCATCAGGCGAACGACACTCCAGTCTCATTCATGAGTTCCTTGCATGCTGCTTGCGTATCTACGCAAATTCCTAGGCGTCGCGGCAGACATCATTTGAAACAACGTGATGCAACAAATTTTTGCAAATAAATACGCGGAACGATCACATACATAGATCCTGGATCTAATTAGGATTCCCTGTATCTAGGGATCTAGAAACTATGGGGTCCATGGGACCGTTGTGGGACAACGTAACAACAATACAGACACGAAACAAATGCTTGGCCTTTTTTCTTTGCACAATCATTTGTCCCGTCACGGGAATCGAACACGCAATCTCAGTGGTGTAAGAGATTTGAGCCAACCTGCCCATCCACTACACCACAGATGCTGTCATGAACCAGTATAAAATGTTTCGCGGCTGCATGGCTTGCAACGGCGTCATTCGAAACTATGTACAATTATATCCTGGTAAACTTACCAACCAAAACACTGACTAATATAACCTCTGGTTGGAAGACATTTCTTTATGTAACTGAGTAACGAGACGAGCTTGTCGTTTGCCTGATGGTAAGCAATACGCCCGCCCATAACAATAACAGCACCACCCAGAACTTTGTATGCTAATTCCTGCGCGGCGCTCTTGTCACCCTGAGACAATTAGCTTTTGAATCTCAAAATGCCGAGTAATTTCGCTGACATTATCAGTGTCTTGGTAAAATAACTCCAAAATTCCAATTTTGGAATACAAAACGAAATAGTTTTGTTCACATCGTGTTAGATAATGATATACTAATGAAGAGTTTATATAATTTGTAAGTGTATAATCATAGAATCGTATTTTTAAAAAGGATGAGTTAAAAGTTTAAAACAAAGTGCTTAATAGCTGCTGATATGCATCTACAAGAGCATGGAGCATGGAATGATGGATGAAAAAGTCCTTAAATTTATGTGAATTTAGATCTTTGTGATAGAACGGGTATTTAAATCTCTATTGACTGTAATTTTGGTTTACATTTTGAAATGGGAAGTTATGTTAATTTTTTTATGTGACTAATTGGCCAACTGGTAAATAAGAAACATAATGTTGTCAAAAACAAACATAAAATATTGTGAAATAATTCTAAAAGTATGCCCCTCGGTTTCTTGCCGTATCTTCACCTATCTTCATCTTCATCTAAATAAAACATCACGAGGAAACCGGCATGTCCAAAAAATTCAAAGACATGTGATATCCACCAACCCGCACTGGGCGTGGTGAATTATGGTCCATACTC
Source organism: Petrophora chlorosata (assembly GCA_951640565.1). Lineage (NCBI taxonomy): Eukaryota > Metazoa > Arthropoda > Insecta > Lepidoptera > Geometridae > Petrophora > Petrophora chlorosata. The sequence continues at coordinate 6,093,400 of OX621203.1, read as the reverse complement.
TCTCTCTGCCAGAAAAGGCCCGTGTCCTGGCAGTAGGAATGCGATGGGCTAATGATGATGATGATATACCTACATACCACATTTCATCAAAATACGTTCCGTTGTTGTGCGTGGTTGAGTAACAAACATCTATTCATCCATCCATCCTCGCAAACTTTCGAATTCATAATACAGCGAAATTACTGGGCATTATGAGACTTAACAGCTAATTGTGAGCGCAGTGCAGCGCCGCGCAGGATTTTGCAAAACAAAGTTCTGATTGTTATGGGCTGGCGTATTGCTTACCATCAGGCAAACGACCAGCTCGTCTCGTCATTCAGTTACATAAAAAAAACCTATTGTGGGACTTGCTATTTTTCTGCATCATTTACCGAAATAAATGAAAATAAATACTCCCAGCGATCACAAACATAGATCCTGTCCCCTAACTAGGATTCCATGTATCTAAGGGAACTAGGAAGTATGAGGACCATGGTCCTACAAAACCCAGACAAGAAACAAATGCTTACGCTTATTTTATTTTTCTGTGCACAAACATTTGTCTCGTCGCGGGAATCGAACCCGCAACTCAATGGTGTATGTGATTTGAACCAACCTGCCTAACCACTACACCACAGAGAATGTTAATTAACTGAAATATTACTTGCCAGCTTCCACACAAACATTAACAGCATTAACAAATCTTTTAATACCCCTACGCTACCACCACTTCGCACCTGACCTACCCACTTCGTACCCACCGGACTAGCATCGCCAAAGAAAAGCTTAGAATTGCGCATACGCAACCAATATAGCACCTACCATCTAACCAGGCACCGTTAGGCCACAGTTCAGCTGCTGTCCGTTAGATAGACTTGCAAATTGGACGGTCACTGGTTACCTACCATTGCTTGGCCGGTTTGTGTAATTGTACATTGCACTTCCGTGTGTTACTTGTTTGTATCCGCGTTGATTTTATGGAACTGAGTGATGAGACGAGCTGGTTGTTCGCCTGATGGTAAGCGCCACGCCTGTCCATAACAATTGCAATTGTGAAAAATATGAATAGGTATAGTAAATGCATCAGCCCTGAGAGTATTTATCATTCCGGAAAAACGATCTTATTTATCTATTATTATTGATTTTCGTATGCGGGAGGCCGTCTGCGTGGGTAATTCAGCTTTGCCAGTTACTTTGCCGCCAAGCAGTAGTGCGAAAGCATTACTGTGTTCCAGTTTGAAGGGCATTGTAGCTAGCGAAATTGCTGGACATAATATATGTGACACTTAATATGTTATATTTTGGGGTGCTTTTTATGGTATTGACAGTTCTGTGGGGCATTGCATTTGTTATGGGCAGGCGTGGCGCTTACCATCAGGCGAACGAGATGTTCGTCTCATCACTCAGTTCCATAAAAAAAAGTTGGATGCAGTACAATATCTAAAATGGTCACTAGTGTAGGTAATAAATAGTCTAAATACAGCAAGTAGGTCGGCTCCATCGCCGTTAAAACACATCTTTGGCCGCTCCATTAGTGTGAGGCTATTTTCGACAAGTGAACAATTAATTGATCAATGCACTTTTATCATCATGTCATCATGTCTGTGACAACGCTAAAAATAGATTATTGCAATCGACCCAAAATACATTAGTTTTAGCTCACAGTATGCTCAATGCTTTTTCTTTTTTAACCGCCTTTAAAATAGGAGAAGGTTTTTTAATTCAATTGTAATTTTTTACCTGATTTGGAAAATTCTTTTCTCATTAGATTCAATAAAGCTACAAGGTGGTCCCATATAAATTTCATCGATAATCATTAACGAATTTGAGAACCTTTTTTTGAAGTCGTTTAAAAAGGAACGAGGCCTGCAGATTTAAAAATGTATTTTAGAGACCAATGAATATCTCAAGATATTCGACAGCCCTGTGGTATAGTGGTTGGCCAGGCTGGCTCAAATCTCATACACCACCGAACTTACGGGTTGGATTCCCGCGAAGGGAAAAATTTTACGGCACAGAAAAAACAGCGCAAGAATTGGTTTCGTGTCTGGGTGTTGTGGGAGCATGGTCCTCGTATAAAGTTCCTGGTTCCCCAGATACAGGGAATCCTATTTAGGGGCCAGGATCTATATAAATGATCGTTGAGCGTATTTATTTATTTATTCTTGGAAGCTTACCCTTATTAAATTATTTCAACAACCCTCCAGCACTATATCTCTCTCTAGGTACTAGGATCTATCAACCCACCTACGGGGAAAGCCAAATTCACTCATCTTCGGCCATTTACCGGCGAATGTTTACATTCCCTGGTATTGTCCGTCGACGGTGTCGGTCATTACGCACATCCACCGGTTTATAAACTAACTTGAAGTGAGGACGGGTGTTTGGTAAACATCCGATTGCTGGGAAGGCATTGTTGTGGTATGACGAGTTAATTTGAATTGTCGCACTTGAGCTGTGAGCTCTATAAATATTCCACCGAAATTGTGCGTATTTATAAATTTAACTGTCACTATATCATCATCATCATCATCATCATCAGCCTATCGCAGTCCACTGCTGGACATAGGCCTCTCCAATTGCACGCCATTGAGCACGATCCCCGGCTACTCTCATCCAGCTGCTACCAGCTACCCTGCGAAGATCATCGCTCCACCTAGCCTGAGGGCGTCCTACACTACGTTTGCCAAGTCACTATATAGTATAAAACAAAGTCGCTTTCTCTGTCCCTATATCCCTATATCCCTATATTCCTATGTATGCTTAAATCTTTAAAACTACGCAACGGATTTTGATGCGTTTTTTTTTAATAGATGGAGTGATTGAAGAGGAAGGTTTATATGTAGGTATAATCGTGCGGGTCGCTAGTATATTATAAACTTTAGGTACTTCTATTGATTCGTTACTGGGTGTCCTTGCCTGATTGTGAAGTAACTGTATCTTAACCAGTGCAACAGAGTTTTAAGTTGTCTGAAACAAACAAAAAATGGGTTTAAGTTTATAAGGGTCCACGTTTCCCGAAATTCTAAGAGAAATCATTATAAAAGGGGCATTCCCAGTAAATACGCTTCCTTTTTATTATTAATTATTTCTATGTAAATACCTACTTATAAGTTATTTTGCAACTACTCGTCACGAAAAAGGGCACAACTGAAAATCAGCGCGCTGTCATAGCGGTTTATGTTTAGTTTTGTCCTTTTATGACCGTCTAATTTCATTTAACTCTATTACCTCTGTTTTTAGTATGAGATGGTTAAATAATAAACTTATTTTTTTTCTTTCTAAAAGAAAAATACTGAACTAAACTGAATAAATATAAATGTATATTATACGACATAAATCATGACAACGAGTATCGGCTTAGCCAACTGAAAGGCCTATCTGTCAAATTCAACTCATACCTGTTGGCCGAAATCGTGCCCAAAATATACTTTGTAAAAAACCAATTGAATCCTTGTTTTTTAAAACTACACTCTACCTGTTCTCTTAACCAATTGATTCCTGATTAATAATTATATACTTTACTAGGCAAAAACAATGTTCACAAACAGCCATGCATCTTATATGGCAACACTGTAGTTACAAGTTTTTTTTTAAATATGGGTGGCTAAAAGAACGTGTATCCAGGCCGTAAAACACTAAAAAAAAGTATTCAAACTATTCTCGTATTCACTATAAATTAACATGATAGAAAATATATACCTATATACAGAAAAGCGAGTTAAAACAACGTCTTGTTAGGTATAGCTAAATCCCACTGTTTATTGACTTTGTTGACTTGGCTCAGAGATTATTTTACTAAACTCTGTTCTCTTTCTTCCACAGACTACCTCAGCAGACCAAAGAGGCAAGATGCGCAAGCTCCCCGACCACTCTCGCGCAAGGAGGCGTCTCTTCACAGAGGAAGCTAAAGACCAGGCCATCATCGACAACTTCGCAAACATCCTCCAGGAATCCTGCAGGATAGACAGGGACAACATGTTGAAGAAGTGGAATTTTGACTTCCAAAACGAAGTAGCTCTAGAAGGGACTTATGAATGGTACCGAAAGGATGAAGATTCTTGGATCGGGATGACGCCTGAGCTGAAAACTAGTGTCAATGATGACAGGTTTATACCAATAGAGAAGGAGAATCAAATGACGCCTAGGATCATTACGGTTGACACGCCACCTGTTATCCGAAAGAGGAAACGAGACGGTGTCTTGAATGAGAAGGGAGCTAAACGCAGAATTAGTTTTGATTAGAGGTGTCGTGCAATGTTTGACATTAATCTATTGCTTTTGCTGTTTTGAAGATTTGTTTAAATACAAGATTCTTGTTAGTACAGTAAAAGCAATGGGTTTTTTATTAAGACTACTTTCACATTGTGTCAAATAAGACTAAGATATTTGTTTTTTTCAACCATTTTCAGAAGAAAATGTATAGTCTAATTTAGTTTTCATTTGTTTTAGTCCCAAAACTACATAAATATCATTCATAAATTTAGTCACGATCAGTTTTTAGTCAAATTGGTCTAAATATTTTAGTTTTCGTCGGCATTATGTGAAACTAGCTTTTATATTACGCTTATAAAATGTGCCACTTAGGTTGCAAAATTTAGTCTTTGATATAATATAAATAGTTTAGTATTTAATATTTTTATTAATTAATGTATTTCGTGTTACTTCAGTTAATCCTTTGGCACTTTTTAATTGGAAAAACTTTTTACTTTACATTTACGTTAATTAGATAGATAGCAATTTAATTTATTTATTCTTTCTATGTCTATAATCATTAATCACTTAGGTATAATTTACTATCGATTGAATTCCGCTGAAACATCACATTGTTATAATTTATATTATTGACATCTATTACTTAGGAAATTAAAAACATTATTATGTGCAGGTTTATCGTAAAAGTAGAGATGTACCGACTAGTCGGGGCCTAGTCGAGAAAATCGAGTATTCGGCTAAATTTGTAGTCGCCGACTTCGGCTTCGTCTTAGTACTTCTTTCGACATGAATGCGCAGCTCGGCGGGTGCGAGTGACTCAGCTGCGAACGAAGCGCCACGGCGATACCACCTGAACTCCACCGAAAGCAATGATCGACGTGGCCGACTAATTGGCCGACTAGTCGGTCTTTTTGCAACCGACTAGTCGTCAGTCTACTAGTCGGCCCACGTCATAGTCGGTCTATCTCTAGTAAAAAACAAATACAATACTCATCACATTAAAAAAAGCTCTTTTTTTCTAGGCAATATTAAAGTGATCCTAAGCAGGTTATAGTTTACTGCTCTAAACACATAATAAATAAAGATATTCGTTTTACCACTAAGATTTTACAAGCAAAAATTATTGTAAAACACGTAAAGGAAAACAACAATAGCGATTACTTGTCAATACTGCTGTTAAAACATCACCAGTTTTAAAAACACCTAGACATGTTTTGAGGATTCTCCGTAGGAAGACTTCGGTATTTTATTATTAGAAATTGTATTGACTAAATAAAAGACTAAATAAAAATCTCGTTCAAATTGACTCATAATTGTTCTTATAAAAAATAATCTTAGTTTGCAATTACGCTGAGCTAAATTATTTAGTTCATATATTGATACTCACTAAACTAATATTGTAATGTGAAATGCACCCTCTTAACTGATTTTCTGATCTCTATTGAACCTGTCCTGTCCTTATGTTAGTTTTAAAAAAATCTTTTTGGAAAATGGACGAACGTGATCACCGATTAGGTCATAGTTGTGTATCTGTTAATTTAGTGAGATTTAGTTTTTAGAAAACTTGCTTAGCCTAAATTATGTGCACTTTAAAAAAACTAATTTTCTTTTGATCCAAAGTATTTTAGCCTACAATATAAATTGCGTTTTTAACTTCTACGCCCACTACTGCTTGGCAAAACAGCTGGTACTGTAGTAGCACTGCCCCAGTCGAGCTCTTGTAAAGAACCGTACGCAGTAATTTCTTAACCTGTACATTTCTTATCATTTCAAATGGTATTTTTATTTTTCTTAAGTTCACAATTTTGTTATTGAATGAATATGCACATACTTGGCGTATAAGCTAAAATTCAAGATTTTACATAGATTCAGATTCATTAATTCAGAAAGAAAAAAACATTGGTTCAAACCTGCGTCTTTGGAATATCGTTCCGACAACGCAACGAGAGGCGCTTTGGTTAATATAATTTTAAACACACGATGTTAAATTGCACTTTATTGCGTCGTCGCGAGAGTCGCTATTTCTTTAAATGCCTTCACGTTGTGAGCCTTCTGTACTGTAGTAATAATTATTCTGTGACGCAACCTCTTCTATCGATTGTTTGTCTAATGGGGACATATAATCGTAACCATTAAACAAAAAACAATTTGGCAATGTTCAAACGGAATAGTTCTTATTCCTCAGGCGCGGGTTTCCCACATCAGCTATCATTTTTTTCATTTTATTGTCGTGCACTGAAGACTTCAGTACGGCGTCAAAAGTTATTTAAAAATGTCTCATTTTGTAATAATATGTAGATAGTCATTTTGATAATTTTATGTAAGTCTGTCTGTATAATAATATTTCTGGTTTTTTAATGATTTTGAAGTTTTTAAAATAAACATTAAAAACTTTATGATTTCTATTTGTATAGATATAACTCAATTAAATAAATTGTTAATAGAGGAGCCGTTATTTTTTAAAATGTTTCTTGCCTACATTAATGTGTTATTTTCAAGAAAATAAGCTAAAATTTTTCATTAATATTTTAAAATACGAGTAATAATTAAAACAGCTACATCCCAAAGTCCTTGTAGGATGCATAAAGCTCTTTAGTGATAAATAATATTTGTACTTATTTTAAAATAATTAATATATAGTTATTCCTTTTTAGTATTATTTTTTCGCCTATTAGTATTTATGATGAGTTTTAAATTATTTATAAATAGATTATTTAAATATAATAAATTACAAAATTCAATTATTTAGTTTAATTTTTATACTATCTTCCTCGATTACTATGGGCAATATAGAATTACTAAAAGCGTCAATTGCTTGTCTAATTTGGTCTTGTAATGTTTTTATGTTGATGCGGGTTCGATTCCTGCAGAATAAAAAATAATATAGGAATAGGACATACGATATCATATCATGACAGGATATGCACAGCAACCAATCGGAATATGCGTGCAAATGTAGAATTCTGTTTGTGTGTCTAACTTAGCCAAGTGTTTCGACAGGTGTAGTTTATGAATACGAGTGTCAACCCTTAATTAATTCAAACAACTTATTTGACATACCTACCGTTGTTGTGGTTAGTAAATAGCCACCCGTAAATAGTTCACCAAGCATAAATTTAGGCATTTCTACTTTTAAGTGAACAAGTTAATAATGGTTGAATTTTGTATGAAAAACGTACCTACCACCTTAAATCGTTACGTTTATTACCGTTAACCGAATGCGTAACTTACGGTTTGGAACCCGCATCTTACCAAAACTGCGTGTAAGCGTACGTAGCCTACATCACTACTGGATTAGAACTGTAGAATTTTGTTCATAAATTTTTGTACTCAGCTTACTAATGATTTACTTCAGGTATTACAGCAGCATAGGTATACCTACCTACCTACAGTGAGAAGGCAATTCAGTGACCACTTTTTCAATAAATACAAGGATTCAATAACATAATTTTCGCTACCGTTCCAATGTAATCTGAATGAGTGCAGATACAGCTATATTAAAATGAATAAGCCCAAATTAATAAAAACAATTATTTTTAGACCAGCTTATTGTAACTATCTTATTACTATCAGTGGAAACTTTTAAATTAATTTGTATTATTTAATTAAGTGCCTATATAGATGTAGCGAATAGCTATGTAGAAGAGCGAGTGTGGCTCAGTGGGAGCTCGTGCGACTTTCGATCCGACGCACCCGAGTTCGAATCCCGCTGACCCCGCACCACTGACTTTCTTAAGCTATGTGTGGATTTAACACTCGCTCTAAAACGATGAAGGAAAACATCGTGAGGAAACCGGCATGTCCAAGAATTTTTCACAAAAAGTCAAGGACATGTGACATTTACCAGCCCGCACTGGGCCAGCGTGGTGGATTATGGCCCATTCTCTCTCTATGAGAGAAGGCCCGTGTCCCAGCAGTGGGAACGTGATGGGCTGATGATGATGATGATGATGATAGATGTAAATAGTAGATAAATAAATAAATAGGTGACGTGTGTTATAAATACATACTTGTAAATAATAATTATAATAAAATCGAAGTGTATATCGAAGTATGTTACTGTAAAAACCCGTAAATTGGTAAATACTAAGATCTTCCAGTAAAACCTAAGATTTACGAACTATTTATGGTAAAAGTCCGAAATGTTTGCGATCATCGTTAATTTCAAACTTTTACCAGCATTCAATCGGTATATCTTTGGTTTTAGCCTCAGAGTCGTCGGTGTCGGCACAACGCCTAGTACGAGTATATACTCACCATCTACTAATCTAAGGCAAAGTCATATAACGTGAGACGACGAGCGAAGTTACACCTCATTAGAGTAGGTATTAAGTTTATTATGTTTCAGATATTATTTACATATAAAAACAGCGAAGGCTATTTCGTCGAAATTCAGTTTTGCAAACTCATCACTTCACACCAATATTATAAATGCGAAAGTTTGTGTCTAAGTGTGTTCGTTCCTTCTTCACTATTTATTTATTTATTCACAACACAACACATGTAACTTACAGACTAAGTCCAACACATTACATGGCGAAACTAAGGTAAGCCAAAAGTTCGCTTCTGAACCTGCCTGCCTTATCATGGAAGATATCTATATCTGGTTGTCGAGCGAGCATGTCGTTGAATAATCTTATGACCCGGGCAGTGGGGGCGTTGTGTGCGCGAACCGAGTGGATGCACGCGGGCGGCGCGAACAGGCGCGGGCGGCGGCGCGGGCCGTGCTCGGCGTCAGCGCCGCGCATGTGAGGCGCCGGGACGATCAGTCGCAGCGCTTCTAGCGCTAAGGGGTTGTCAACCCTATTGTGAAGGAGTTGATAGTAATGTAAGATGATAAGCATCTTACGTCGCAGCTCAAGGGTATTCAGTCCTACCATTCCTGTCACAAAAAGCGACGGGAACATGTATGGGTAGTACCCGTATATTTTTTTATATATATGTCGCAGTAAGATAGATGAAGCCGTAATATAGTTATATCCCTAGGGATATAATTATATACCGTAGCATAGCTATACGAAAGCGATTCATTACTATCTCACTAGGAATATAGTTATAAAACCGTCCAAGTTTAGTGATATAATTATATTACTAGATTAAGTTCAGTGTTATAAATATATTACTTGATTAAGCTTAGTGAAATAGAAATCTACCATATATAATTAAATAAAACAATATTATATTGATTTTATCTTTATTAAAAATCAACTTTATATATCCTGCAGTTAGTTACAATACATTAAAGAATTTCATAATGAATACCTATTTTATGAATATTACATATTCGCGGCATTGGGGTGGCCCAAGGGCCACCCCCGCCGCACCCTAACCTACCGAGGGCTACCCCTTATACGTTTGAGTGTTAAAAAAAGACTGCGCCGCACACTCCGAAAGCTATTTCACTAAACTTAATCTAGTAATATAAGTATGTCACTAAACTTGGACGGTTTTATAACTATATTCCTAGTGAGATAGTAATGAATCGCTTTCGTATAACCATGTTACGGTATATAATTATATCCCTAGGGATATAACTATATTACGTCTTCATCTATCTTACTACGACATATATATCGCGCAAATTTGCGCTGTATCCTTTCTACCATTAAAGAATATAACACCTACTTTTTATCCCGGGAAACCGCGGGTGAAACCGCGGGGTGCAGCTAAAGATGAAATAATTTTAAAACCTTTGCATTTTCATTATAATATAATACATCATACGTACCAGAAGGACAATCCAAAGCAACTCGACTCCAAGGCGAGGCGGTTAGATCCAGCCACGTGTGACGGAGGGCACGAGTATCAGACACCAGGAACTGATTAGATTACTTCATTACCCGTACGTATGTGTTTACATATGGAAATAATAGTTCTGTAATGACAGGAATGTTGATAACTTGATTTAGGTACTTTCTTTTTAAATTAAGTCATCACGTGCTCAGTGGATACACGTGCGACTTTCGATCCGACGCACCTGAGTTCGAACCCGCTGGCCTCCCACCACTGACTTTCTTAAGTTGTGTGCGAATTTAAAACTCGCTCTAAAAACGGTGAATGAAAACATGAGAAAACGGGCATGTCCAAGAATGAATCACAAAAATTCAAGGACATGTGACATCCACCAACCCGCACTGGGCCAGCGTGGTGGATTATAGCCCATACTCTCTCTACGAGGGAAGGCCCGAATCCCGGCAGTGGGAACGTAATGGGCTGATGATGAAATCATCGCTTCAGCACAGCCAGTGACTTGAGCATTAATTGAGCATTGACTCCTGATCTACTGATTCTCGTTGCTTTGTACGCCGAAGGCCGAATTTTGTTGGGAATACTACTATTATGGTCACCTTCCAATATTGTAACCAAAATTCTTACGAACAAAAATATTTAATTTCATTTCATTTAATTGATAGCCGTAATCGGTGTAATATATCCATGTCGGCAAAGATTCTGAAGGAAGACTTAATTATTTACAATCAATCGTGCCGCGGCAGCGGCCGGCGATGCGCCAGAAGAATATAAGCACATAAATATGACTTTGGCTCATTCTTTTGGCTTATATATAATATATATATTTTATGTAACTGAATGACGAGACTGTCTGACTGACTGACTGACTGGTCTTTTGCGTGATGGTAGCCATACGCCAGCCCATAACAATAACAGCACCATCCAGAATTTTGTTTTCCAAAATCCTGTGTGGCGCTGTACTGCGCCCGTCACCCTGAGACAATTAGCTGTTGAGTCTCATAATGCCCAGTAATTTCGCTGGCTACCCTTCAGACCGGAACACAGTAATGCTTGCGCACTACTGCTTGGCGGCTGAATAACTGGCAAAGCGGTGGTACCCACCCAGACGGCCTCTCGCATACGAGAAACCTACCACCAGTAAAATATATATACAACTCAACAACATAATAATAATAATAATTTTAATTCAGAATAACTTTATTATATTTTTTGTATATATATTTAAGTTATTTTGTATATACATTTTAATTATTTAAGAAATTTTAGTTTAGATTTAGAAATTTCTCTGTATTTGAGTTTCTTGTGTATATAGTTTTACATACAATACTCAACAAGAACAATATATATCAACTTACAATTCAACAAATTGTGTGAAATTAAATAATAGCTATAAGAAATACATTTGTGCTACAGTCTGTCTAATAACAAAAAAAGGCAAATCAACTGCCACAAACTGCTCTTCAGGCTTGTATTCTCAGGATGCGTCTGTTAGCACATGATCCGTGACGTCATCCTGGTGACGTCATAAAACATGCACCCTTGCATCCTGTGGAAGTGGGTATCAACGAAATTCATACGAATGTGACGCTTCCGACAAGTGTTTATGGATCTGGGAATGGGAGTGGTAACGAGGTGGAACGGGATGAGGAACTGAACGATATATTTTTGATTTATTTAGGATAGTCTGTGGTGTAGTGGTTTGCCACCAATTAGGTTGCGGGTTCGATTCCTGTGAGGGGAGGGAACAAATGTTTGTGCAAAGAAAAAAAGCGTAAGCATTTATTTTGAGTCTGGGTGTTGTGGGACCCTGGTCCTCATAGTTCCTAGTTCCCTAGGTACAGGGAATCCTAATTTGGGGCCAGGAAATATGTACGTGATTGTTGAGCTTATTTTATATTTTTTATATAATCATATAGCGAGAGTATTCCACATAATACCAAAGAAAACTAAATATTACATAATACTGTCTTAGAGTACCGGTGTAAATTGAAAAACAGCGCTGCGTTCTCATTTACGATGTGACCATAGCACATGCTGAATTTACTCCTTTTGAACGCTGACTGTAGGTACATTGCTTTTTTATGTAACTGAATGACGAGACGAGCTGGTCGTTTGCCTGATGGTAAGCAATACGCCAGCCCATAACAATGACAACACCACTAGAAGTTTGTTTTGCAAAATCCATTCTTAAGTTATGTGCTGGTTTTTAACACTTGCTCTAAAAACGGTGAAGGAAAATATAGTCAAAAAACCGGCGTGTCCAAAAATTTATCATGAATTCAAGGACATGTGACATCTACCAACCCGCACTGGGCCAGCGTGGTGGATTATGGCCCATACTCTCTTTAAGAGGGAAGGCCCGAGTCTCAGCAGTGGGAACGTGATGGGCTGATGATGCTGATATTAAGGTTTTAGAGCAAGTGTGGCTCAGCGGGACCTCGTGCGCCTTTCGATCCGACGCACCTGGGTTCGAATCCCGACTCGGCCCTGCACCTATGACTTATAGTTAAGTGCAGATTTTGCACGCTCGCTCTAAAACGGTGAAGGAAAACATCGTGATGAAACCCGCTTACGCGCTTTGGAGTGGTAGGCTCTGGCCGTGGTTGTAATACCACCCACCGAACAAAGCCATGCCGTCAAGCGACCTAGTCGTGTTTCGGGATGATGTTCGGTGAACCATCGGGGAGACACGGGTCTGAGCAGCCGCTCAACTGCCGTCTCTCTCTAGATCTATGTGCTCCATCTTAGGCCACATCATCGCTTCTCATCAGGCGAGATAGTGGCCAAACATAGATCTATAAGGCGTCATCATCAGCCCATTACGTTCTCACTGCTGGGGCTCAGGCCTTCCCTCGTAGTGAGAGTATGGACCATAATCCACTACGCTGGCCCAGTGCTGATTGGTGGATGTCACATGTCTTTGAATTTTTATGATAAATTCCTGGACATGCCGGTTTCCTCACGATGTTTTCCTTCACCGTTTTTAGAGTGAATGTTAAATCCGCACATAACTTAAGAAGTCAGTGGTGGGACCAGCGGGATTTGAACTCGGATGCGTCGGATCGAAAGTCGCACGTGCTGCCACTGAGCCACACTCGTTCTTCAAATGCTTACTTAATCACATTCAGGTTGTCTGAATTAAATGGTTATTTTATTATTACTACAAAAGACCACGCAATTTCGCAAACTCCCACCGTTAAAGTCACTTTCTTGACATTTATTACTTGTACTTTCCACAGCAAGGCAGACAATACATCTCACAGATATATATATGTGCGACTCCGTGTGCTCAGCTGCCGTGACGGCAGGATTGGAGCACATAGCGTGGGGATCCCACGGGAAGGCACATCCTTTTTATATCCTTGTATACAATAGGAAGATTTTTTGTTTCTTAAAACGGAGGTTGAAAAGGATTGGTTAAAAAAAGCAACTTACCAAAATCAAAATCAAAATCAAAATCTCTTTAATCATTTTGGCATCACAGACGCACTTATGAACGTCAAATTATCACAATGACTCTACCACCGTATCGGAAAAAGAACCACTACTCAGAAGATACGGCAAGAAACTGAGGGGCATTTTTTTTTAGAGATTTTGTTACAATTTTTTGGGCTTTTACAATGTTATGTTTCTTATGTACCAGTTGGTTACTTTGCAGAAGTGGAATGTTCCAAGCATCTTTGTCTTCTATGTAATTACGAACAGTGTAGTATGCTTTTCTCATTAGAACATTCTTAACGTGTAATTTGAATTTACTTTCTGTGAGCTCCGTTATACACTTTGGAATTTTATTATAAAAACGTACGCAGTTGCCCATAAAGGACTTATTCGTTTTAGTTAGTCTATACCTAGGTACAACAATCCTATCCTTATTTCTAGTGTTAATGTTATGATGGTCACTATTTACTTTGAATTTTTGGAAGTTTTTGCGAACATGCATTATATTTTCATAAATATATAAAGAAGGTAAAGTTAATATATTAACTTGCTTAAAAAAATCCCTTAACGAGTCACGTGGACCCAACTCGTAAATCGCGCGAACCGCACGCTTTTGTAATATAAAAATAGTATCTATATCCGCAGCAGAACCCCACAGCAAAATGCCATATGACATTATGCTGTGGAAGTATGCAAAGTAAACTAACCGAGCCGTAGCTATATCCGTTAATTGCCTAATTTTACGAACCGCATATGCAGCAGAACTAAGTTTTCCAGATAAATCATCAATATGAGGACCCCACTGCAACTTAGAGTCTATGCCTATACCTAGGAATACCGTCGCTTTGTCTGTATCGAGTTTATTACTATTGAGCATTACGTTTGGCTCTACATGTCTAACATTAGGCAAAGAGAACTTTAAACATTTCGTCTTTTTCGCGTTTAGTAACAAATTATTCGCAGAGAACCATTTCGAAACAACATCCAATACGTAGTTCACATGCGCCAATTCACTGTCCTTTCTATCTACTTTAAAAATTATCGATGTATCATCAGCGAATAGAACAATATCTGCAAGGTCTTTAACTACAAAGGGTAAATCATTTATATATGCCAAGAATAAAAACGGCCCCAATATTGACCCCTGCGGTACCCCCATTCTGACTAAGGATCCGGAAGATGTTACGCCATTTACCCCAACTTTTTGCTGTCTATCGGTTAAGTAGGACTCAACAAGATTCAGAGCAGTTCCACGAACCCCATAGTGGTAGAGTTTACGAATTAGTGTACGGTGCTCTACACAATCGAAAGCTTTGGAGAGATCACAAAATACACCAATGGCATCCTGTGAACTCTCCCAAGCTTCAAGCACATGTGTTACTAGTTCGACCCCGGCATCTGATGTTGACCTGCATTTCGTGAAACCGAACTGACTCTCGTTCAGTATTTTGTGTTCGTTGAAGTGGGATAAAAGTTGTTTAAGAATAAGTCTTTCAAATATCTTACTTAGAGCCGGAAGCACAGAGACTGGTCTGTAATTCGAGGGATCAGTTTTACTACCTGATTTGAAGATCGGTGTAATTTTACTATTTTTCATTAAATCAGGAAATGAGCCTGTGTCAATACACATATTAAATATAGCCACGAGATATGGTGCAATAACTTCTATTAATGATTCTAGCATCTTTACTGATATGCCCCACAAATCTTCAGTGGTTTTGGCATTGAGACTTTTGAATGTTTTAATAATTTCAATAGTGGAAGTATATCTGAACTGAAAATCCGGTAAATCTACTGGAAAGTGATCTTTTAGAAGAGCTTCTGCTACATCTGGACTAGAGTTAAGTGTTTTTGTGACGTCCAGGGGTATATTAGAGAAGAAATTTTCAAAAGCATTAGCAACACATTTTGCATTGGAGATTTGTTTATTCTCAACTATTAACTTATATTCCGAATCCCTCGACTTAGTTTGGCCAGTCTCCGTGTTAATGGTTTTCCAGACGGCTTTTATTTTATTATCTGATTTTTTAATTTTACTACTAATATACAAAGATTTTGCACGAATACAGACCTTTTTAAATATTTTGGAATAGTTTCTAACATACTCATGAAAATCTTTATTTGATGTCAAAGATTTCTTGTAATACAACTCAAACATGTTATCTCTACTCTTGCGTATACCTCTAGTTGCCCAGTCACTGAATTGTAATTTCGCCTTTATTTTTACCTTTTTTTTGGGACAAATTTGATTAAATTCTTTGCTAAGTACTGAGAAGAATTCTTTATAAATGATATTTGGGTTATTACTAGTAAATTGGGTATGACTAAGTTTCGAATTTATACTTTTATTAAGTTTTTCTAATCTGCATTTTGTCAATGGTCTATATTCGATTATAGGCTTTGTTTGACGCTTCTCGATTTCGAGTTTAATTGCCAGGCCTTTGTGATCTGACCTGACTCCGCTCATAATTAACATTTGTTTAGGCTTATAGTTTAAAAATATATTGTCTATACAAGTACATGAAGCGGCAGTTACTCTAGTTGGCTCACAGAAAAGATAGTTCAAATTAAATGATTTAAATAAACAAATAAGATTAACTTTGTCAGTTGAATCTACTAAAATATCTATATTGAAGTCGCCACAAACAATAATACTCTTACCAGATTTAGAAATTTTCTTTAGTATGCATTCCATTGTTGACATGAAATTACTGAAGTTTGACGCCGGTGGTCGATAAACACACAATACTATATGACTATCCATTTCTGCACAAGCAACTTCACATACACGTTCCACAGAATATCGTACTATATCAGACCGTTCTTTAAATTTTAGGTTATCTCGAAGAAGTATAATACAGCCTCCTCCTTCAGCAGATATTCTGTTGAACTTACTGGCGACCTGAAAATCTGTAACATTAAATATCATCCTATCTGGTTTTAACCAAGTTTCAGTAAAACATAATATATCAAAATGATGTTTATCTAATAATAATTCAATTTCAAGTATTTTGCCAGAGAAGCGGTTTATATTTTGGTAAAAAAGAGAAATGTCCGCACTCTTCTCTGTTGTCTCATCTACAAGTTTAAACAGTTGATCACAGTATTATTAGTACATGTACTAAAAACTGCAACCTTATTTTTACACATCGTTATATTTCCTATAACTGACTCAATATTATATGCTAACAATGAAGCAATTATATGTCTACATTTCTTAGGACAGTACATGCTGTCCCGTGTTAACTTAAAATTGTAAATAAATTGATTGCTATCAAAAAATAAAAGCTTGTCACTATGACGAGATACTAAGTTAAAAATTAATGCATTTAAAGAATGTATGTGATCATTCTGACTATCAGTCAGAGAGTCTGAGTATGGAAAGGCACAAAGCATTATTTTAAATGCATTTAAGTTCAACAGACAGGTAATTCTAGTAATTACCTCTTGTCTTGACACACCTAAACTTTGGCCTAGGTAGATAATCACAATTGTTCTGCTATCTATCTTAGAACCTAAAATTTTTTTCTCAATTTG
The DNA here is from genome assembly GCA_951640565.1 of Petrophora chlorosata. Classification (NCBI taxonomy): domain Eukaryota; kingdom Metazoa; phylum Arthropoda; class Insecta; order Lepidoptera; family Geometridae; genus Petrophora; species Petrophora chlorosata. The sequence continues at coordinate 6,076,480 of OX621203.1, read as the reverse complement.
AGCATATGATGCTCCTGGCATGCAATGATTTATAACAGTACATTTTATACAATTGTTGAGTAGTACCAAGTTTACAATTGTAGAATTTGACAGCCTCTGTGGTATGTGGTTGGGCAGGTCATTTATTTCGTACACCAAGTAGGTTGCGAGTTCGATTCCCTCTACGGAACAACTGCTTTATGTACATAAATAAAAGGGAAGTAATTTGTTTCATGATTGTTTCTCCTAATTATTTATTTAAGTAGGTTTTCTAATCTATAGATTAGAAAACTGTATTTTTACCTACACCACATGAAATTATAAAAACAAAAGGAAAAAATAAACTTAAAAAAAAGAATGATACAATGGACAGTCTTATTGCTCGAAGCGATCTCTCATAAGTCAAAGTCAAAGTCAAACCCCATTTATTAAATAGGCACAAAAATCAGTTTTGAACGTCATAAACACATATTAATAATCAAATTAAAAATATGATAAACTTTATACTTACGAGTTAAATCATTTATTATTTATTTATTTTACTCTTAATAGGTCTACGAAAATGCTATGAATGTTAAATATAAATCAGCATATAAACAAAATGGTTAAAGGATATAGACCGCTGACCGATCTCCATCTATGTCAATGGTAGTGTCCTACTTAGAGTGACCTCGAGAATGAGTCCAATCGAGAGTGACACAATTTGTCGCGTCTTGTCACTCTAGTCTCCAGTGTTTACCGTGCGACAAGAAACTGAATGAACTGGAGTACATTTAGTCTTCATTTTTATTCATATAACAAGTATACATTTTATAAAAAAAACCGACTTCAATGTAGGTACCTTCGAAGTCCAAGGTCAAATATCGATGAAATTTCTATGGGACCACTTCGTAGCTATACTGGACCCAACGCAAAGAATTTTCCAAATCGGTTTACCTATAATACGGAGTTCTGAGGTAACATACATAAAAAACAATTATTAATAAGTTAATCTAATTTCTGTTTATTTGGGTGTATCTATAATGTATTTTAAATTTGTAATTTATAATTTTTAATTCATCATCATCATCATCAGCCCATTACGTTCCCACTGCTGGGACTTGGGCCTTCCCTCGTAGAGAGAGTATATCCACCACGCTGGCCCAGTGCGGGTTGGTGGATGTCACATGTCCTTGAATTTTTGTGACAAATTCTTGGACATGCTGGTTTCCTCACGATGTTTTCCTTCGCCGTTTTTAGAGCGAGTGTTAAATCCGCACATATCTTAAGAAAATCAGTGGTGCGGGGCCAGCGGGATTCAAACTCGGGTGCGTCGGACCGAAAGTCGCACGTGCTCCCACTGAGCTACACTCGCTCTAATTTTTAATTCTTGATTTGTAAATATAAACTTTAAGGTTTTTCTTCTACCTAATTATTTAATATCCTAGCATGCGCCAATGCATTTAATACAATACACACAATACTGTATTGTACACCAAACAAAAATAATCAGTAGGTACATGAAAACAACTTAAAAACTAAAGTACAATGGGCGGAGTTATCGCTAAAAGCGATCTCTTTCAGTCAACCGTTGGATGGAGTTACTCGTAAATAGCGGAGCGAGAGAGGTCGGCGGTGTAAATAAAATAATAATAAATTATGTGGTCTTATTCTAAATTAAAGTACAAATACATAAATAATATCATATATATCATAAATAATAAAGATAATTAAAAAAATATATATCAAGAAATCAAAAAATAATCAATCATCATTCAATATCAAAAAATAATTTTATTTATTTATTTCATATTAAATGTGAATACTTTGTGGTATATTAATTATATAAAATTAAGGTATATATACAAATATTAAAATAAAAATTAAAATTCAGAGAGTATAATTATTGGAACAGTCATCAAATTAGAATCAATTAATAAAATTATATATATATATATATATATATATATATATATATATATATATATATATATATATATACAGGGAATAACATTAATGTGTAGTAATACTGAAAGGTGTGTATGGGTATCTAGTCATGAATCATTGGGCAGAATATACAACCAAAAAAACACTATTATATTTTCCATACAAAGTTTAAAAATTATTTATTTGAATTATTTTGGACAATCCTAACAAGCTGTGGCCTAGTCGCGGTAGTACGGGTCATTGACCGAGCTACTTTGTGCCTAGGCACAAAACAGATTAGTACAGAAATCTACATACATACAAAGTGCGCTCGAGCAACGCACACATAGACACCGCTCACAGACACGATATCTGGGCACAGTTGGGATGCGAGTGCCATCCGCTTGAGACACGCGTCTGTGAACTTTTTGTCGTTTTTTAAGCTACCAGTTGTTTCAGAGAGGTAAGTAGGTATTTGCTTGTATTTTGATGGTTTGTTTTCACGTAACACAAAATAGTTAGGTAGGTAGGTAAGCGCCCCAGCCCCCGGCCCTGCGCCGAACAAGCGAACATAAGTTTGTAGCCTTGTCATATTTTTACAATTTAAAATTAGATATTTATTGTAGTATAAGCTGTGTTAGCCTTGTGTTCAATAATCTAATGAGGAAGATGTTAATGTAAACTAATCGCATTTGTTTTGTCTTCAAAAAAACTTTATTCAGTTATAATAGTAACTGCGAAAAAATTATGTCGATATCGTGTACAGTTATATTTTTAAATCAATCAATTTTCCTCCCAAAAACTTCCTGCGCCGTCCGGTATGAAATGTATGAAAAGTACATACATGAGATTAACTTCTGTATTTATCTGTTTTGTGGCCTAGGCGCTCTGTCTTTGAAAACGCCGAACATTTTACAAGGGCTTGATTTCGAGTCTCAAATACCGGAATTTCATACTGAACGGATCTTCGGACTCGGTCGTTTCCGTTCCGGAACTCTCGTAAAAAAGGGTATTTCCACATTTTTACACGACTGCCCAAAAAGGAGTATTTCAGGGTTTACGTATGTATGTATTTATTTATTCCACCATTACTTCTTATTGCCTGGACAGATTTGAATGCATTAAAACCATAATAAAAACATAGGTTTAAGTTTTTTTTACCATAGTTTTTTTGCATGTTCCGGAACCGGTATACAAAAAAATCTCCGCGAACGTACCCGACTTAGCCTTGCCTTGATTAGTTTCAAATTTTTATCCAACTTGACGTCTTAGAATTCATATTCAGAAATAACCTAAAAAGAATTTCCGAAACGAAAACGGTCCTTATCGGTGGAGTTTTATGGGGCGGCGTTAGAAGGTAACTTTGTTTGTGCCGCTCGACCAATGAGGAGCAGCGGCTATTATTTATTAGGATTACATCTTTATGATTGGTGCAATACGAAACAAGGCTAGCGAATCATGAAGCGGCGGCGAATGTTTGATAGCTTTAGTGTTTGCCGCGTTTTGTCAAAGATTAAACAGGTTTATTTCTGAAAACTGACTAAGTAAAGACGCTTTATTGATTACTGACTTACGAACACTCTTTTACTATGCAATGAAATCAAATGTTGGAAATGTCTTAATCATCATTATCAGCCTATTACATTCCTACTGTTGAAATTCATGCATGATGTTTTTTACATCCTATTCCTACGGTGGTTGGTGACCTCACGTATTTTTTAAGAACATCAGCCATGCTCGCTCTTATTAGGCGTTTACACTGATTAGATCCTTATTCCTGAATGTTAATTGGAGCGATGATGTTTAATGCTGTAATTAATAAGTAAGCATTAATAAAAATAAAAAAATACCCTGCCAAAAACATTATCACTTGGGATGATTTAAGGATTCCGAGGATACCCCATACATCCAAATCTGTTGAGGCATTTTGTAATAAAAAAACGCACATACATTAACCCCGAAAACATTATATTCCTTTTTTGGGGAGTCGCGTAAAAAGCAGTTTGCTTGAAAGTTAGTTGTAAAGTAAGGTTGGTAGGACAGCTGGCTTTGCTAACTGAAGATAAAATTTGTTTGTCAGATCTGTACACGCGGCGCACTAATATTCTTTGTCACAAGTTCATTGCTCTTTATCAGCTGATTGTTAGGGTTGAAATGAACTTGATTACCAGAAATGTTTAAATTATCATATCTTCTGATTTTAAAAAGTCTCTGGTGATTTGCACTTGGACTTGAATTATTAATAAGCTTCTATATGCGTGGTTTAATTATTACTACACATTTATGTTACACGTTGTATATATTATAGTCACTGAAAAAGTCTTTAACTGAATAATAACTAACTATATGGTTAGGCTTCTATGGTTAGGCCTTATGGATTCTTGCTAAGAAACTCACCTTGCATATCTGCCATTACACAAGAGTCCATAAATCCAGGTCACGGTAGCAGGTCACAAATTAACATAGATTCTCTAGATCAACCAGCGGAGCGCATCGCAGGACTTCCTCCATTACGATGCATGAGATTCAACTCCTTATGTTTTCACTTTCAAGTAATCAAAGTGAAGGAACAGTAAAGGAAATAAGTGTTTATGTACCTAATTTATGTCAGAATTCGGAGGGTGTTGGGATGATTTAAATAAACGATTCCAAATTACTTCTTTACGAATTGTTAAGTACGTTCGTAAATTACAAAGAAGAAGACAGAATGGGTGTAATAATTATTATTGAACATATAGTTGTAAATTATAAACATGGCGTAAAATAGGAGACCCTGTATATTATTTTTAAGTTTAAAATTATTTTTAATTTTTTTAGTACTTTGTCGCCGTGCGACCATATCGTTCAGTAAGGAAAATGATAACAAATTAATTATTTTTAAGTCCTAGATCTACTAATATATACAGATGTTAAGATAAGAAAACGAATTAATCTCATTCATTTACGATAACTACAAGTTGAGACAAACTTAATGGGACAATATATGGCATTATAAGATATTGTCGCAGTCACAATCTTCTATAGTTTTCGTTCCGCACACATCCATCAAAATATGTTGTACGTCTTCTATAATAACTAACACTCATTACAGTTCAGAGATGACACTTTTTTCATTAAGAAACCAAAGTTATTTGATGGGATGTGTGCAGAGCGCAACCAAAGAGCTGTCACTAACATTTTCGATTCATTACATTGTTGTCTATCCACGGAAATTTTGATAAGTTCCAAGATAAAAATTAAATGTTGTTTTAAATAATTAATTACAATAACACGAACAGCCCCTTAGCACGGACTGGAGACAAAACAATTTATCCCCTGTTTTATCCACTTTCGTCAAATAAAAAGTGGATATAAACAGGGGATAAAAATGTTGTCTCCGGTCCATGCTAAGGGTACCGTAGGTTGGGAAAAATTTCTAGTAGTAATACGTAATACTAGACCGTAATTGACTAGAACTCCCTGTATCTATGGAACCAGAACAACGAGGACCATGATCCCACAATACTCAGACAGATGAAACAATTACGAAAATACTTGGAAGATTGTGATCCAGGTGATAAGCGCAAACAATATAATAAAGCTCTAAATTCCTATAGATACGAGTAAATGGATACTTACAAAAAATGCAGCTTTAGAAAAATGACCCCATATTTAGAGCCAGTGTGGCTACAAAATATCATTGTTATCATCATCATCATTATAATCATCATCATCATCAGCCCTTTATCGCCCACTGCTGGGCATAGACCTCCCTTTATTGCTTCCATTCTCCCTATCTCTCGCCACTCTCATCCATTATAATAACGACTTGAAAATTCAAAATAAGAACCCAAATTAGCCAATATTTTCTGTCACTTTCTGACACGTTCATTTTGACTCAAGTTGAAAAATGACAAACTATTTTTAGCAACGTTTGTAGTCTTATTGGCCGTTTATATTTTTTTTAGAAGTTAGTCTTCTACTTGCTGTATTAATTATTAGATTAGATTAGATTTTTTTTTTTTATAACACCACATTACAGTAAAAGAACAAAGGTAAACTTAAAATAGGTGTCAGTAAGCGATCTTATCGCTTAAAAGCGATCTCAGACAACCACGCAAGGAGAGGAATAGAGCTAACATAACTGGACGGTGGATTTCAGCAAAAAAATATTCTGTAACGGTACTTGAGATCACAGCACATTTTTTTTGTATTTCGGGAAACATTATTTCTTTTATACAAAATTGTTGCACAATTATGAGCTAAGTTTTTTGTGTATCATATTAGAAGTCGGCACTCCTCGTCAATGGTTAATTCATAAAATATCTAATAAGACAGCTGTCTTCCGAACCCATACAAAATCGACACTGTCAGTCCTCGTATCCGCTTCCTAAGTATCGGGTTCGAATCCTGCGCAGGCGCAAGTCATTTGATACACGGATATAGTTTAACTTAACAAGTGCTTAGGGCGGATATGCAAGTTAACTATATTATTTGTTACCATGTGGTGCGTGGTTTGACGTTTTGACATATCCAGTGATGTGTAATACGGATGAGTACATCCCAATTCGATACAATCCCAGTTTGACATCGAAATGTTTGTCTTTTGCTTACATACCTAGAGGACATTGATCACCGCATGAGTGAGGGTAGCCGTGGAACTTTCTTTCGAAGTCATTTTAGAGTCACCAAAAGGATCTTTCTTACGACAAAAAATGCCATAAGTGTGGTATTACTGCATCGGATGCGGAATAATAATCTGCTGATGAATATTAATTAATGTATTTGTTTTTTTAAGTTTAGATTAGAAGTTGTTTATTTTTTTCAATTGTTTAAAGACAAAGTTACGTTTTTGTTTATTGGAGTTCATTATAATCAAGTATTTTAATATTTTTAATAATACCTACAATCCTACATACTTCGTTTTATTTATTTATTTCACTCCATTTCCATTTATTTCTTTGGGGTTAGTAATAACCCCATGCGACTTAATTGTGTGATTTTCTTGATGCGTAAGGTTTAAGCCACAGTTTTAAAAATATTGTGGTAAGGCTAGGTTCACAGCGGTCTTAACTTGGATGGGTGACCGTTTGTATGGTATACATCCGAGCGCGACTATGTTTCGGAGGGCACGTCATGCCGTCGTTCCCGCTTGTTGTGTTGGCCAACAGTCGTTAGGACATGTCGGAGGCCTTCGGACTGTCTAAATGTCTGACACCAAGGTTGGCCACACACCCACACGAGAGAAGAAGAAGGTGCAAGATATCTAATAATTCACCCGTGGATTCAGGCCGTGGCGGAAGGCAAAATATCCTTGAACGTTGCGATTTTTGTACATAAAATATTTGTACAAGCTATGAGATAATAAAATAATTCTACATGAGATAAAAGCGATGCAGCATCCCCATCCGTCTAATCTACCACAAATAACCTTAGCCGTAACAAATTGATTACAGACGAACACTGTGCGTCTTACCCTACAACTCGACTCAATCGGTCCACAATGAACGGGGTTGAACTAATGGAGTGCAGGGTAAATGGTACAATAGTTGGCAGAGCGCGTCGGATGCTTCTTGATTGATGAAGACGAATGGGCGGGGATTGTGTGATCTTTATTTGATGAAATAGAAGTATTTGGTCGAGTTATGCCATCACAAATAAAAATAATAGTGATTTAAAAAAAATAATTTAATTCCTGTGTTGTTTATATCAACAAAACTAGCTACGCCCTGCGGTTTCGCCCGCGGTTTCACGGGATAAAAAGTAGCTTATGTATTATTCTGATGCGTAAGCTATATTATTATAAAGTTTCATCAAAATCCATTCAGTAGGTTTTGAGATGTACCGACTAGTCGCCGACTAGTCGGGAAGTCGACTATTCGGCTATATTTGTAGTCTATATTGACTAGTCAGCGTTTAGTCGCCGAGCGTAATGCAGTGCGCATTGCACTCATCACCCCGAGACATCAGATATCAAGTCTCAAATCCCCTTTAATTTCACTAGCTACAATGCCCTTCTGATTTAAACTCTTCTGTAGCACATACATATTTGTTCCGTGAAGTTCAAAGTACGCCAGTTTAGAGCTTTTTTTATATTTATTTTTTACGCTTAATAGATCTATGTTTGGCCACTATCTCGCCTGATGTGAAGCGATGATGTGGCCTAAGATGGAGCACATAGAGAGACACGGCAGTAAAGCGGCTGCTCAGACCCGTCTCTCCGATGGTTCTCCGAACATCATCCCGAAACACGACTAAGTCGTTTGACGGCATGGCTTTGTTCGGTGGGTGGTATTACAACCACGGCTAGAGCCTACCACTCCAAAGCGCGTCAGCGGGTTTCATCACGATGTTTTCCTTCACCGTTTTTAGAGCGAGCGTGCAAAATCTGCACTTAACTTTAAGTCATTGGTGCAGGGCCGAGTCGGGATTCGAACCCAGGGGCGTCGGATCGAAAGGCGCACGAGTTCCCGCTGAGCCACACTTGGTCTAAAGCTCTAGCTTATCAGAAAACAACTTCTAGAAGGTAACTTCCTCGTATCAGAGCCACCTGGTACTTTCCTACACATGTCGGTGCCTAATGGCTCCATCTTGAAAATAATCTTCCTAATGATTTAGTTCAAAGCCGAATGCGGGCGGTACAGTTATCAACTATCAACAAAATACATTCCCTTATCAGAAACAAAAGTGACTTACGTTTTCAATTGAATTCGTTACATTTACCACAGTTTTAGCAATAGTGAGTAGGGTAACTGTTACCGCTATTTGAGGGAGAGAGTGGACCAATGAAAAGAGCATAAACCTTTATTTTTATTGCACATTTCACTTTCGTTTACGAGTGTTCCTGATTAAAATGTAGTTTCAAATTGTTTCTGGATATTCTTTATTTTAAGAAACATCCGTTTCAAAATGTGGGATGAATTTTTTAAAATATGCGGGTTAAAGTGTGCTTTGCAAAACGCATCACAACGTTTCTAGCCGACTTTAAGAAAGGAGAAGGTTCTCTATTCGATTGTATTTAATATACCTACTATTTACCTCAGAACTTCGTCATTCATGAACCGATTTGGAAAATTGTTTTTGCGTTGGGTTCAGTATAGCTACGAAGTGGTCCCATATAAGTGTGCGTTGCTAAACGCATCACAACGTTTCTAACCGACTTCAAGAAAGGAGAAGGTTCTCTATTCGATTGTATTTTTTATACTATTTACCTCAGAACTTCGTCATTCAAAAACCGATTTGGAAAATTCCTTTTGCGTTGGGTTCAGTATAGCTACGAAGTGGTCCCATATAAGTGTGCGTTGCTAAACGCATCACAACGTTTCTAACCGACTTCAAGAAAGGAGAAGGTTCTCTATTCGATTGTATTTTTTATACTATTTACCTCAGAACTTCGTCATTCAAAAACCGATTTGGAAAATTCCTTTTGCGTTGGGTTCAGTATAGCTACGAAGTGGTCCCATATAAGTGTGCGTTGCTAAACGCATCACAACGTTTCTAACCGACTTCAAGAAAGGAGAAGGTTCTCTATTCGATTGTATTTTTTATACTATTTACCTCAGAACTTCGTCATTCATGAACCGATTTGGAAAATTCCTTTTGCGTTGGGTTCAGTATAGCTACGAAGTGGTCCCATATAAGTGTGCGATGCTAAACGCATCACAACGTTTCTAACCGACTTCAAGAAAGGAGAAGGTTCTCTATTCGAATGTATTTTTTATACTATTTACCTCAGAACTTCGTCATTCATGAACCGATTTGGAAAATTCCTTTTGCGTTGGGTTCAGTATAGCTACGAACTGGTCCCATATAAGTGTGCGTTGCTAAACGCATCACAACGTTTCTAACCGACTTCAAGAAAGGAGAAGGTTCTCTATTCGAATGTATTTTTTATACTATTTACCTCAGAACTCCATCATTCATAAACCGATTTGGAAAAATATTTTTGCGTTGGGTTCAGTATAGCTGCGAAGTGGTCCCATATACATTACATCGATATTTGACCTTGGACATCGAACACACATTGAAGTAAAAAAAATCGGTTTTTTGTTTGTTAAAACATACACTTGTTAACACATGCAATCGCAAGGAATCCGTTTTGCGATGCTGACGGGATAATATATTAATTAATCCATCAATATCTAATCAATGTTTTATTTGTTTCTTTTTCTGTTTTGTTTTATGTAACTGAATGATGAGCTGGTCGTTTGCCTGATGGTAAGCAATACGCCAGCCCATAACAATAACAGCACCACCCAAAACTTTGTTTTGCAAAATCCTGCGCGGCGCTGCACTGCGCTCGTCACCCTGAGACAATTAGCCGTTGAGTCTCAAAATGCCCAGTCATTTCGCTGGCTATAATGCCCTTCAAACCGGAACACAGTAATGCTCGCGCACTACTGCTTGGCGGCTGAATAACTGGCAAAGTGGTGCTGGTAAATTTTCTTTTTCCTTAATCTCATTTATGTTGACACGCGTCTCTTACAGTGTCAGGAAGAGATCGCTTTGAGCTATAAGACAGCTCTTTGTAACACTTAAGTTTGTTATTTTTCCTTTTGTTGTTATAGTATCTGCTGGTGTAACAATAAAGAGTTATCTAATCTAATCTAATCTAATCCAAATACAAACATACACATGTAACATCCAGAAGGGTCGGTAGGTATGCAGACAATACAATACAATACAATAACACTTTTTTTACACCAAATAACATAAAGACACAATATTAGAAAAATCATCATCATCAGCCCATTATGTTCCCACTGCTGGGACTCAGGTCTTCCCTCGTAGAGAGAGTATGGGCCATAATCCACCACGCTGGCCCAGTGCGGTTTGGTGGATGTCACATGTCTTTGAATTTTTGTGATAAATTCTTGGACATGCCGGTTTCCTCACGATGTTTTCCTTCACCGTTTTTAGAGCGAGTGTTAAATCCACACATAACTTAAGAAAGTCAGTGGTGCGGGGCCAGTGGGATTCGAACTCGGGTGCGTCGGATCGAAAGTCGCACGTACTCCCACTGAGCCACACTCGCTTCTTTATGAGCAAAATAAAAGTCACAAAATACATCGTAGTTCTGACGTACAGTCTTATCGCTTAGAGCGATTTATTCCAGACAATGACGATGTTGGTTTTATGCTCCTTGCTTCCAGACAACCTTTGGAAGGATTCTGTGGAACGTGTATGTGAGGTTGCTTGTGCAGAAATGGATAGTCATATAGTATTGTGTGTTTATCGACCACCGGCGTCAAACTTCAGTAATTTCATGTCAACAATGGAATGCATACTAAAGAAAATTTCTAAATCTGGTAAGAGTATTATTGTTTGTGGCGACTTCAATATAGATATTTTAGTAGATTCAACTGACAAAGTTAATCTTATTTCTTTATTTAAATCATTTAATTTGAACTATCTTTTCTGTGAGCCAACTAGAGTAACGGCCGCTTCATGTACTTGTATAGACAATATATTTTTAAACTATAAGGCTAAACAAATGTTAATTATGAGCGGAGTCAGGTCAGATCACAAAGGCCTGGCAATTAAACTCGAAATCGAGAAGCGTCAAACAAAGCCTATAATCGAATATAGACCATTGACAAAATGCAGATTAGAAAAACTTAATAAAAGTATAAATTCGAAACTTAGTCATACCGAATTTACTAGTAATAACCCAAATATCATTTATAAAGAATTCTTCTCAGTACTTAGCAAAGAATTTAATCAAATTTGTCCCAAAAAAAAGGTAAAAATAAAGGCGAAATTGCAATTCAGTGACTGGGCAACTAGAGGTATACGCAAGAGTAGAGATAACATGTTTGAGTTGTATTACAAGAAATCTTTGACATCAAATAAAGATTTTCATGAGTATGTTAGAAACTATTCCAAAATATTTAAAAAGGTCTGTATTCGTGCAAAATCTTTGTATATTAGTAGTAAAATTAAAAAATCAGATAATAAAATAAAAGCCGTCTGGAAAACCATTAACACGGAGACTGGCCAAACTAAGTCGAGGGATTCGGAATATAAGTTAATAGTTGAGAATAAACAAATCTCCAATGCAAAATGTGTTGCTAATGCTTTTGAAAATTTCTTCTCTAATATACCCCTGGACGTCACAAAAACACTTAACTCTAGTCCAGATGTAGAAGAAGCTCTTCTAAAAGATCACTTTCCACTAGATTTACCGGATTTTCAGTTCAGATATACTTCCACTATTGAAATTATTAAAACATTCAAAAGTCTCAATGCCAAAACCACTGAAGATTTGTGGGGCATATCAGTAAAGATGCTAGAATCATTAATAGAAGTTATTGCACCATATCTCGTGGCTATATTTAATATGTGTATTGACACAGGCTCATTTCCCGATTTAATGAAAAATAGTAAAATTACACCGATCTTTAAATCAGGTAGTAAAACTGATCCCTCGAATTACAGACCAGTCTCTGTGCTTCCGGCTCTGAGTAAGATATTTGAAAGACTTATTCTTAAACAACTTTTATCCCACTTCAACGAACACAAAATACTGAACGAGAGTCAGTTCGGTTTCACGAAATGCAGGTCAACATCAGATGCCGGGGTCGAACTAGTAACACATGTACTTGAAGCTTGGGAGAGTTCATAGGATGCCATTGGTGTATTTTGTGATCTCTCCAAAGCTTTCGATTGTGTAGAGCACCGTACACTAATTCGTAAACTCTACCACTATGGGGTTCGTGGAACTGCTCTGAATCTTGTTGAGTCCTACTTAACCGATAGGCAGCAAAAAGTTGGGGTAATTGGCGTAACATCTTCCGGATCCTTAGTCAGAATGGGGGTACCGCAGGGATCAATATTGGGGCCGTTTTTATTCTTGGCATATATAAATGATTTACCCTTTGTAGTTAAAGACCTTGCAGACATTGTTCTATTCGCTGATGATACATCGATAATTTTTAAAGTAGATAGAAAGGACAGTGAATTGGCGCATGTAAACTACGTATTGGATGTTGTTTCGAAATGGTTCTCTGCGAATAATTTGTTACTAAACGCGAAAAAGACGAAATGTTTAAAGTTCTCTTTGCCTAATGTTAGACATGTAGAGCCAAACGTAATGCTCAATAGTAATAAACTCGATACAGACAAAGCGACGGTATTCCTAGGTATAGGCATAGACTCTAAGTTGCAGTGGGGTCCTTATATTGATGCTCTATCTGGAAAACTTAGTTCTGCTGCATATGCGGTTCGTAAAATTAGGCAATTAACGGATATAGCTACGGCTCGGTTAGTTTACTTTGCATACTTCCACAGCATAATGTCATATGGCATTATGCTGTGGGGTTCTGCTGCGGATATGGATACTATTTTTATATTACAAAAGCGTGCGGTTCGCGCGATTTACGAGTTGGGTCCACGTGACTCGTTAAGGGATTTTTTTAAGCAAGTTAATATATTAACTTTACCTTCTTTATATATTTATGAAAATATAATGCATGTTCGCAAAAACTTCCAAAAATTCAAAGTAAATAGTGACCATCATAACATTAACACTAGAAATAAGGATAGGATTGTTGTACCTAGGTATAGACTGACTAAAACGAATAAGTCCTTTATGGGCAACTGCGTACGTTTTTATAATAAAATTCCAAAGTGTATAACGGAGCTCACAGAAAGTAAATTCAAATTACGCGTTAAGAATGTTCTAATGAGAAAAGCATACTACACTGTTCGTAATTACATAGAAGACAAAGATGCTTGGAACATTCCACTTCTGCAAAGTAACCAACTGGTACATAAGAAACATAACATTGTAAAATCCCAAAAAATTGTAACAAAATCTCTAAAAAAAAATGCCCCTCAGTTTCTTGCCGTATCTTCTGAGTAGTGGTTCTTTTTCCGATACGGTGGTAGAGTCATTGTGATAATTTGACGTTCATAAGTGCGTCTGTGATGCCAAAATGATTAAAGAGATTTTGATTTTGATTTTGATAATTAAAATCAAACCTCCCAAAAAATTATGCAGTAACCTGCACCAGATGGCTGTAATCTGAGCCCATGGCATCAGGCCAGCTTTTTGTGCATGTTTTTGTGAAGCAACCGATAAGCAAACCTTTGGCAATGATTTATGCTGGCGAGGAATGACACGGCCCTGCCCATTTTGTGGTGGTTTTTTTGCTTAGATTTTAACAAAGATTGATTTACGCAAGTTTCGCAGATAACAGTTTTACTCAATCTTTGTATGGGTAGTTTTATGATTATAATTTTATTTGACTTTTTTAATGGTGTTATGAAATCTAATGTGGTAAATTGTAATGCAATTTTGTGGTATACATTTCAAATAATTAGATTTTTAATAAATAAAATATTATAAATAATAACTCAACATTTGCACACTGATAAAACAATAAAAATGTGAAGCGACTAAAACATTTAAGACATAATTATGTGTAATATAACGTAATGTACCATGTTTTAACCAAATAAATGTTTTTGGAATTTGGAACTTGAAAACTTTATAAATTAAAAAAATATTATCGGTACTATTAAGTGTTCTGTGATATTAATTTAGATTTCTGTGGCCTACGCCGACGTCAGACTTTTGTTCGATGGTCGTCCGATTTTTTCACCGTCATTTGTCACCTATTTTGCCGACTTTTTGTAAGTCATGTGCGTTGCAATATAAAACTCTGTATGTTTCATTTTCACCGACAAAAAATCGGTAGCCGATTGTCTGAGGTGAGCGAGTAGCCTTAAGAAATTGGAAAACTTGCAAAATCGAATTAAGATTCGCAATCTTAAAGTAGATGTCGACATGCATTGCTAGGTATTTGTTTTTAAACAGAGCCCCCTTAGCGCTGATCGGTCATCGGAGACTTACATTATATTAACCCAATTTTTTTTACGCCCAACGATCACGTACATACATCGGCCTACAACTAGGATTCCCAGTATTTAGGAAACCAAGAACTATGAGGACCATGGTCCCACAACACACACGAAACAAATGCATGCACTTTTTTCTACGGTAATTCAAACAGTTTTCCCGTTACGGGAATCAAACCCGCAACCTCGGTGGTGTATGGGATTTCAGCAGACCTGCCCAACCAATACATCACAGAGGGTGTGCGAGTTTTATAATTTTTTTTGTTTCTGAAAGTGGCAGTAAACAAGGGGCCTACATTTTTTTCCTTGAAAAGGAGCCAGCTCTTGATAGTAGCTATTTTCTGTCTACTTCATTATGCACTATTCTATTCTGTTTCCTAAGTTATTAGAATAGGAAACCGATGGACATCGTCTGTGGGATTTTGTTTACTTTTGCAACAGGTTGCGCCATCTGTTGACGAGTGGAATATTCATTTGTGTACTTAGTTCTAATTAAATTCAACTTAATTGTCTCTGAAAAAAACCTTGTCGCGTTGTATGTTTTACATAGTTTATAAAAAGCTATCAACTTATTCAATAATTGACTGTTTAATTTGTTATAGACACATAGATTTTCTTAAAAGAACAAACCGTTTGAGTTAGTGAAGTGTCTAGTGATAGTGAATTAGTGTAATGTAGTTCGAGTGCTACCTATACAGAACACAAGAATAAAGTGGTTTCGCCTTAATAGAGACAACAAGATAAGCGTTAATGGCCACATTCATAGTATTAGTTTATCTATCACTTTAAGTTAAATATAAATCACTTATTATTATTACAATTGGGAATATGTATGTATTTTATTAATGCAAGCATGGGTCCTTTATTGAATACTATTAATGAAAAAAAAATGTTTAAAAATTTGATGGCATCATTTGTCAATAAAATAACTTAATGAAAATTTGAATCAATTCAAATCAACATAAACGTGCCATTTGCGTGTAACGTCACAACGTGAGGTCCTAGGATCTCCTCATTGGTCCATCTGTGCTAAATGTGAGTGTATGTCAATAATTTACCAATAGGGCGGGCTCTATGTAAAAAATTGACCAATAAGCACCGAGGCACGTGACGTTAGATAGTGGTTGCACGTACTCAAGCGTTTTGCGATTACGTTCCGTTTTTCCAAAAATAAGAAAAATAAACATTGAAATACAAATAAACTATGCAATTAATAATAATAATTATATCACTACTAAATGTTTCCAGGAGTAATCTATCGTAAAAAGTAGTTTCCAGATTTTTCGACAACACATGCATATTCCCTTTGGCTAGATTGTAATAAAAATGGGGATCATAATGACTGAAACCGTGCTAAGGCTCATGTAGCTATCATATACGTAGTATCTACTAGTCTGTTGCTATCATACAACTTTGCTATACAATAGAAGTCAAATATTTTTTATATACCGGTTCCTTATTAAATACTTACTAGTGCCTGCATAGTAATTATTTAATCAAATCCACATTAAATTCTATCTCTAAAGATAGTTCGTCACCAATTTATCCTAATAAGCTTTTTGAAAGGCCCCCATACCCGCTTCGCCCTTTTTTAACCACAGCCGTATTGTAATTAATAAAAATCTGTGCAACTATAGTACTTAACGAGTAAACTGACTAGTAGCGCCCTCTAGGTAAACTTTATACGGGTGTATTATTTCGGTGATATGGGGGTATCAAAACCTTATTGGTAAGTGAGATTGCTTAGTTATTGTTAAAGTGGTCCGTTACAGTATGTTTTTCATACAAAACTCCACCATTATTACCTTTTCGTTTTTTTATTTTATTTTATATATTAACATACAAAACAAAATGTATATATATATATAAATATACCTCATAAACATAGAGTTTTACTCTTAGCTCATACACCACTGAGGTTGCGGGTTCGATTCCCGCGACGGGATAAATGTTTGTGCACAGAAAAAAAGCGCAAGCATTTGTTTCGTGTCTGGGTGTTGTGGGACCATGGTCCTCGTAGTTCCTGGTTCCCTAGACACAGGGAATCCTAGTTAGGGGCCAGGATCTATGTATGTGATCATTGGTCGTATTTGTTTATTTTTTCCCTCTTAAAACTTAATCATAACCCCATTACTCTCTTCATTTTACATCTCTAGATAATCTCTAAAACAATGTTTTTTAATTGCTTTTTTACAGTTACCCGTAGCCATGTGTTCTCGTTTTGTTTCTCACCCCAAAACCGATCGCTTTTTAAGCTGCATCATCTATTCTCATCGACAGATGCGTGCGCACTTTTATTTTCTAATAAAAATACCATTTAGATGACCGTAGGGACGTAAGTTAAGTAAAAAGTGCAGAGGAATCGTTCGAGCCATTTTGAATCTTATTACGTTAAGTTAGAGTTAAGTTATTCGGCGTCATGCTGCGTTAAAAATGTTATAAATCGCAACTTGATTGAAGTGAGAAATACACTTAGATGTCGCATCGAGTGGCCATAGTTCTTTAGAATACAATGGAATAATTTGAAAATAGAAATGTAAAATGTTTTTTAAGCAATGTTTTTAAAATGTTAAAGGAGGAATTAAAACGTAGGTTTTATAATAAATACCTACTACTCCTCCGGCTTTGGCTTCGTGATTAACAAATATGAATGCAATACACCTAAACATTTCCCAAGAAATCCTCTAAACGTTGGTGAAAACCGCATAAAAATCATCAATCTAGTAGTTTAGAAATAATAATGAATTAAAAAGTAAATAAATAGAAACGTCACTATTTGTATTTATAGTATATACAATTAAATCAATTGTATGCATTAACACTTATACATAAAGAACTCCAATACGGATGAGCGCCTTTATTTTATACAATGTGAATTTAACTTTAACTTAATGAACGAAACGAAATGTGATAAATGTATTCCAATTTGAACACGGAAGAGTTGTAAAATTCAATTCAGTTCAAGCATTTTAAAAAAGAATCTGTATTTCCATTAGACACATTTCTCGGAAAAGGTTATTTGAGCGTGTTTTGAGGCGATTCGAAACCTTTCGTCACGTTCACGGCATACTGACATAGCTTACGTACGCTCACTTTGATGTAACATGGCTATATAGGTAGTGTATAAATAAATTGCCAAGTTGATGATGGTAACCAAGTGCCACTTGCGCCAACAGGAAATGGCATGATCATACATGGTACTTATGATCAAGCCATGATAATAAAATTAATTAACTAAGTATTTATTAATAAACTATTTAATATGTAATTAAATAGTTTATTAATAAATAGTTTATTACTTACTATTTACTTAAATTAAAAATTTAATGAATTTATATTATACCCACATTCTTTTGTTTTATTGAAATATTTTTATTATATATAAAATAAACTATTTACATGACACCATTTAATGGTGTTTCATAGGTATAAATTTATTCATTAAATTTTTAATTTCAATTTCACCTTTTTGGGCACTTTACCCGCAGACGGTGACCTGAATTCAGTTTTTAACCCCCGACGCAAAAAGGAGGGGTGCTCTAAGATTGACCACTGTGTGAGTCTGTCTTTGGCACCGTAGCTCTTAACGGGTGAACCGATTTGGATGCGGTTTATTTATTTGAAAGCAGGTTTTCTAGCGGTGATTCTTACAGCTCTTACATGTTTCATTAAAATGTGTCTGGGGTTTTTTAGCCGACTTCAAAAAGGAGGAGGTTCTCAATTCGACGTAATGTTTTTGTTTTTTTTTTAATTTGAAATTACTTTTCATTTATCTTTAAAACTTTTTAAACTTGTTGTAGGTTAGTTTAGTCTTTATTTCTTTATCTATTAGTAAATAATTGTACGTACCTAATGTACCTAAAGTACATTTTAAGAACATTTATAAATAAACGTTATTAATTTTATATTATTTAATTGAGATATCAAATAGATAAGGACCGCATTAACAATCAACAGTAATTCCGTTATCAGCACCGTCACTAGAATAGAACAAGGGGTGTGTGGTGGCGGCAGATGCGCCCTTATGCCACCTCTGATAGGATCTGCGCACGCGCCGCCGGTGCACTGTCAACAATGTTAAGGGGAAGTACCACAGATATTTAATCTGATCTCTATGGGAAGTACTTATACCTATCTAGTGGTACGCTAAACACTATTTTACTGGTGGTAGGTTTCTCGTATGCGAGAGGCCGTCTGGGTGGGTACCACCGCTTTGCCAGTTATTCAGCCGCCAAGCAGTAGTGTGCAAGCATTACTGTGTTCTGGTTTGAAGGGCATTGTAGCCAGCGAAATTACTGGGCATTATGAGATTTTTACATAAAAAAAACATGGAACTCTCGAGTACATTTAGATTTAGAAAAATCGTGATGAAACCCGCTTACGCGCTTTGGAGTGGTAGGCTCTGGCCGTGGTTGAAATACCACCCACCGAATAAGGTTATTCGGTGGGTGGTACCGTCAAGCCACCTAGTCGTGTTTCGGGATGATGTTCGGTGAACCATCGGGGAGACGGGTCTGAGCAGCCGCTCAACTGCCGACTCTCTCTAGATCTATGTGCTCCATCTTAGGCCACATCATCGCTTCACATCAGGCGACATAGTGGCCAAACATCGATCTAAAAGGCGTAAAAAAACATTTCAAACAAGTTTCTGCAGTTTAACCCATGATTTTCCGAAATAAAATGTTAGTAAATGTCGCTCGGTGTCGCTTCTCTACGTAAGTAATAGTTAGTAATCTTCGGTGTAGGTACATGAAATTGGACGAGCCACTTTTAAAGAGCGACGAGTGAGCTTGAAATAGGTACGCAACGTATACAAACTTGCTTATACCTCCCCTTAACATCGGGAACGTGCTTGCGACTCCTGCGCATATTACCGGCGTCCCGCAGAGGTGCTATGCGATTTATGATAAGTATAATTTATTCACAAACATATAATACTAGCTGCGCCCCGCGGTTTCACCCTCGGTTTCCTGGGATGAATATGTGGCCTATGGAGTTAATCTCATTCCGAATTTCATTTAAATCTGTTGTGCCGTTACAGCGTGAAGAAGGAACAAACACATTAACACTACTCACTAATATACAAACTTCCGCATTTATTACAAGCTTATATTTAACTTGCAATGTATGTATGTTTGTTTGGGTGGAATCTTGCAAGCTGAATCAGAACCACTTTCTCTTATCCTACGAAGTTGAAATTTTGCATACTTGTCAAAGTCCGATGACAATGCAATATTAAGGTGACAGCCAACTGATCTGGTGATGGAGACGGAAGGTGGGCAACGGAACTCCTTGACGCATAATGGTAAACTACTAGTGTTTCATTTTCCGATTACGAATTTGTTAAAAGCTTGTCTTGAAAAAAATATTTTTAACAAAAAGCTTATTATATTAGAGTGACTATAAATATTTAATACATACATATTCATTATAAAATATAAACGGACACCTCTGCTTGTGCTGCAAAAGCGTAAACTCCCGGAAGAAGGACATCCTAATTGTCCGAAACCTGGTCGAAGTTATCCGACACAATCATGACGTGAGTATAGCCGTTTATATTTATAATGAATATTTATTTCGACTCATGATAGTTTCCAAACCTTAATTACATACCTACATAATACGCTTAATATCTTATATTGATAACTTGATACAGCGCGAGTCCTTCAATCAGGTAATCTTTATCAGGGTTTATCGTGCGGCCTTTATGACTTATATACATAGGATAAATATTATCATATGTGGACCATGGTCCTAGCGATTTTTGGTTCGTTAGATTATGTATCTAACGAATCTTAGGGGCCAAGAATTTATGTCTTAGATTTATGTCAAGAATTTAACTCTTTATTGTTTCACCATCAGAAAACATAATAACAAAAAGAACAATAATAAACTTAAAAACTAAAGTGTTACAATAGGCGGTCTTATCGCTCAAAGCGATCTCTTCCAGACAACCTTAGTATTTGAGTATACCATATTAAGTATACGTTATACCTCGTCTTAGTATTTGAGTTAAGTAAATCTTTATTTAAATGAATGCATTTAAATTAATTTACCAGTGTGATTTATTTAACTAATAACTTGGTTGTATTATAACAATGCATAATAAAAAACCCATCTTTTGTAAAACTAACAAAATTCACGCTCCGACACCGCATACGAAAGTAACCATAAGCAACTCAAATTATTACTATTAAAAAAAAACAAATTGGTGTTATACCCCATAAATTCCACCACCACCAACAATTTCCGAAATAAAATGATAGTCTTTACTTGAATCACCATTTTCTGTATAAGTATAGCTAGCTTGGGGTTGCCAGTATAACATTTTCCCAAAGCTTCGGGGTGATGTTCAGGGAATTAAATTATTTATTTTATTTTATTTAATAGTTTTGCACAAAGATGGTACAAAATTGACTTAATACTATTAGCACTATCTACCGGTCTTCCAGGCCGTGAAAGAAATATAGAGGTTTACTCGTGGTAGGTCTCTCATATGTAGGAGGCCGTCTGCCGTGTTGTAAAAGTTCTAGGCACTGCAATTGTTATGGGCAGCCTTGGGGCTTACTATCAGGTGAACGATATGCTCGTCTCATCACTCAGTAACATTAAAAAGCATATAGGTATATAGCGGTCGTGAATCATCAGGGAAACGCCGACGCGTTTCTATTATTAGACTTAGCTTGGCGATAGTAGCCAAAGATGTTCTATAAACGATAAAAAAACTTAAAGTTTTCTGGTACCTGATACATATAATTTTCAACAGATAGGTATAGAAAAATCTCAGTTAGTTTATTCTTCTTGTACTAGTACGAGGTATCTTATGTAACTACGTTGTATCAATATTGATCTTGATTTTCTTCAATATAACTTATAATATTCTGAGGATTGACATTTTTTGAATCCTTATGTCAAAGTCAAAGTCAAATATCATTTATTAAATAGGCACAAAAGTGCACTTTTAAAGGTCATAAACACACGATACAAATAAAATATGTGAAAAATTTTAACTTATGTTAACATGACTTTGAAAAAAAGGTAAGTATGTTTACCCATTTCTTTCCTATACTCAAATTGAAGTCTGAGTGCTGAAAAGAAATGCGAAAACTGACCAGTGCTTCGGAAATACGCCCGCTATATAGGTGTTTTTAACCCCTGACGCAAAAAGGAGGGGTGTTATAATTTTGACCACGTTTGTGTGTCTGTCTGTTTGTTTATCTGTGTCACCGTAACTCCTAAACGGGTGAACCGATTTGCTAGCAGGTTTACTAGCGGTGGTTCTTAGATACATATGTTTATAGTTTCGGGGGTTTTTTAATTTTTAAAATGTATCACTAGCTATGTAATGCGTTATGGCGGGATAAAAGTTATCCTTTGTCTATGCGTGATAACAAAGATCCATCTATCTCACAAACTCTCGAATTTATAATATTAAGTAGGATATTTCTGATCAGTTCAAATTCTGGTAAAACACTGGTAACCCTGAATTAACCGCTGAATTATACAGCGCAAGCGCATCTGCATACAATAGACTTTATTTATTAGATCAAATGCATACCTCGAAGTGGTAACAACACGTTACATAGGAGATACAAAATTATGTTTGCGGTGCTTTTTGTCGAGATTCTATGATACGCTGAGTCTTCAACTACTAAAAGACATTATTTAAAAACCAAAAAACCATGGCATTGCTTGAACCTATTGGTTTCTAGGTTCAAGGCATTGTTTTTTTTATGTAACTGAATTACGAGACGAGCTGGTCGTTTGCCTGATGGTAAGCAATACGCCAGCCCATAACAATAACAGCACCACCCAGAACTTTGTTTTGCAAAATCCTGCGCGGCGTTGCACTGCGCTCGTCACCAAGAGACAAAAGCTGTTGAGTCTCATAATGCCCAGTAATTTCGCAGGCTTTATTATGTAATAAAAAGCGAAGTAGATACGTCAAGGGGCACATTACTATCAATTCTGGTTCCTAAAAATATATACAATTTTAGGATTTTTTCCAAAAATCTGTTGCTGATAAAGAACAAAACATTGTATGAGCATATTTTTTTTAAATTTGCTCCAACTTGAAAATCAATGTTATAATTTTCATACAAATCTGCTTAAAATCGTTAAAATCAAATATAATAATAAAATATTTTATTATATTTATTAAATCATTAACTAGTTTGATTTAATATTTCATCTCAAACTCAGTTCGACACTGGCAAAAACATTTTTAATATGTCAAAATCTAAAATTAAAACCACATCACGAGCTTACTAAGCTTACCTATACCACAGCCTATACCTAATATTTGTAAACTATAGGTATGATAATTTCTATGTATTTTAAAGCAACTAAAGATAAACACTTTTTTATTTATTTATTTTTTTTAAAGTTAAACATAAAAGCTCGCTTCCTGACCGCACTAAACTTGGCCGATGAGTTGATTGCTTTGATATGATAGCACCTTCTAAATTAACACCACTATTGTGCATCTTGGAGCGTAAATAACCATTGTGTTGGGGCTTTAAATTACCACATTTGGATGGTCTAATGTGCGGGTACACTGGCAACCTTTATTTCATTGTTCTATAGAACAAATGCACTAGGAATGTTAAAGCGCAAGGGCTATATTAAAACATCATACATTTGGTTACTTTAGGTTCAAATTCTTTATTAGGATTCCATCCCAAAGGGTAAAACGGGACCCTATTACTAAGACTCCGCTGTCCGTTTGTCTGTCTGTCAGTCTGTCACCAGGCTGAATCTCATGAACCGCGATAGTTAGACAGTTGCAATTTTCACAGTATTTCACATGTTACATGTATTTCTGTTGCCGCTATAAAAACTAATACTAAAAAAACAGAATAAAATAAATATTTATACCCTTACAACAGACATGGTTTTTTGGCGTTTTGTAGATAAGGGTACGGAACCCTTCGTGCGCAAGTGCGACTTGCACTTGGCCGGTTATATTTCAAGGTTCAACTGAAGGTGTTTTTGTTGGGTAAGGCATAAATATAACGATATAATATCTTAATGACAAATTGAATTTATATGATTGAATAGTTTCCCAATCTTTATCTAATATAATTATCTAGGGTTATTTTTTTTTAAATTTAATATGGTTTGACATAATAATTGCTAATCTATAATAATTGTTATTGAATTTGATGTGTACTTATACAGTTAGAATAATGATTAGAATTGTTTGACTTAACTTTTATAATATTTGCATGACACCTGGTAGAATATGGTTGATTTTAACATGTAACAAAATCTATTTAAATACCCATATTTGCAATATATAATTTGAATTTGGTTCGAGGTGAGAAGTATTCTCACCTTTATCGCTCTCGAGCGGCGACACGCGGTTTCACCCGCTTATTATTTGGTTTATAGATGCTCGGGCCTCGAGAACTGTTCATATTTCCTACATATTTGAATGTCCTATGATTTAACTAAATGGGTTTAAA
The DNA here is from genome assembly GCA_951640565.1 of Petrophora chlorosata. Taxonomy (NCBI): domain Eukaryota; kingdom Metazoa; phylum Arthropoda; class Insecta; order Lepidoptera; family Geometridae; genus Petrophora; species Petrophora chlorosata. Next base: position 6,052,289 of record OX621203.1, on the reverse strand, counting down.
GAGCAATCCGGTATGTCAAAGAACAAATTCTATCGAGTTCTTGAAACTTGTGATTCATCCACCAAGTCGTGGTGGATGACTTTGAGAGAGCTGATACCCGCTTTAAGAGAAGATTCCCAATCCCAACTGTGGGAACATAGCACACTGATGATGATACAGCTGGTACCCTTTGATATTTTTAAGAGAAGAGTCCTAGCCCAGCAGAACATACTACACTAATAATGGTAAAATTAAGAAATTGCGCATGATCGTACGTGACCATATTATGACGAAGCATTTAAATATTTAACAAACCGGCTAGAGCTCACGTAATTTGTGGAATTAGTCACCCAAGGTTTCGAGCATGTCATCAGGGGCGAGTTTAAGAAGTATTTTTTTAATTAATAATAAATCTTATTACCAATGAATTGATCGGAAATAAAATGGACCACTGACGCGCACTCAATTGCAAACAACCTCACAGGGCCATTGCACATACCAACTATAATATCATATTTTAAGACATCTCATCATCATCATCAGCCTACATCAGTCCACTGCTGGACATAGGCCTCTCCCATAGCATGCCACTGAACCCGATCTTCGGCTTTCCTTCTCCAGTCGCTACCAGCGACCCTGCGTATATCGTCGCTCCATCTAGTCGCAGGGCGTCCTACACTACGTTTGCCGATTCGCGGTCTCCACTCTAGCACACGTCTACCCCAGCGGCTATCGGTTCTGCGGCAAATATGACCAGCCCACTGCCACTTCAGCTTGCTAATCCTCAAGTTAAGACCTCTGCTTTAATTTAATTGTAATGAATGTACAAATAATGCAATAAATAAATGAACTTTGAATTATTTTACTTACCTACCAATATTTTATACTATTTATGAGTACCAGTGAGAGCGAGTGTGGCTCAGTGGGAGAACGTGCGACTTTCGATCCGACGCACCTGAGTTCGAATCCCGCTGGCCCCGCACCACTGACTTTCTTAAGTTATGTGCGGATTTAACACTAGCTCTAAAAATCGGTGAAGGAAAAACATCGTGAGGAAACTGGTATGTCCAAGAATTTATCACAAAAATTCAAGGACATGTGACATCCACCCACCCGCACGCTGGCCCACCAGCAGCGTGGTGGTGGCCCATACTCTCTCTCTATGAGAGAAGGCCCGTGTCCCAGCAGTGGGAACGTAATGGGCTGATTATTGATGATTGATTGATTGATGAGTACCAGCTCTATTTTTGAATATTCGCCTTTCCCCAATTTTACAACTATCAGGTACTTCAACTGCATACTTTATCATAATCAAAATTACACAGTAATTCACTAAAATGACAATTAGGGGGTCAGGAATGACCATAAAGTCCCTGGAACCTTATCGTGGTATATCAGTGCGCATCGACGCGTGCCGCAATGTCATGCTAATTACGAAAACCGTTGTTTTTGGAAAGACCAGCTTATGAAGACCTTAAACAAAGTTTTTTCAAAGCAAAAATACGACCACCGGCTGGGACTTGAATCTTCTGTTTTGTTAATAATCGACATAGATTGCAACTTGCTCTGTTGCTTCAAAATAAAACTCAATACTCAATAGGTACTCAATAATGTATTGCAATCATATATGTACATTTGGAGAGGTCTTATGAAAGGATTAGGACTTGAATTGATAGAAAAATTCATTTCCATCAATTCAAGTAGGTTCACCTATTTACATCAATGACAATTACCTACGATTGTGCCATAAAGAGAGGTCCCATCTGAGTTGTCGCTGCGCAGGCGCATGGCGCGTGCCATAATTAATTCTTTAGCCGCCAGGTGGCGTGGCAGATGGGTCGGCTAATTTACATTTAGATGTTATGACAACGCTGCTTTTTATGGGGATGGTAATTTTGGTGGTCAGTATGGGGTTTTGAATCAATAGCACTTCAGTATAGTAATATATAATTCACAGATGTCCCCCTCCCTCTCTCTCTAGGATTCTCGCTGTATTAGAATCAGGACCATTTCCCACAATAGCCAAAAAAAAAATAGAACCAATCGAATTATTTCTGTGTTTGATGTATAATGGTACTGGAAGTTGAATTACTCACACGCTGCTGTTGAGGAATAAACTCAGCAGACACCAAATTTGCCACAGCAAAGCTGTCAAGTTAGAATGGAGTCCATCGAATCAGAATAAGCATCGATGTTTATGAAGTTAAAGAGTTGAGGGGGTGGTAACTTCCATACCAATAATTTTTCAATACGTATTCGGCGTGTTATCACCTTTCTCACTGACCAATATTTTTTCCGTATGATGAGTCTAGCCCTATACATTATAGGATACAGAGATCGTCAAAGATTCCGGACTTTTAAAGAGACAAAGCGAAGAAGTACATGGCTACTTCAGGATAGGATAGAGTAGCTCATTTTAAAGTCATTTAGTTCTTGCTAAAACTCTTCTATTGATATTTTGTCAACCTGCCTTGCCTATTGGGCTGGAACCTTTATTAAAATCAAAATCTCTTTATTCAGTTTAGGTATCACAGACGCACTTATGAACGTCAAATTATCACCATGACTCTACCACCGTATCATCATCATCAGCCCATTACGTTCCCACTGCTGGGACTCGGACCTTCCCTCGTAGAGAGAGTATGGGCCATAATCCACCACGTTGGCCCAGTGCGGGTTGATGGATGTCACATGTCCTTGAATTTTTGTGATTAATTCTTGAACATGCCGGTTTCCTCACGATGTTTTCCTTCACCGTTTTTCGAGCGAGTGTTAATTCCGCACATAACTTAAGAAAGTCAGTGGTGCGGGGCCAGCGAGGTTCGAACTCGGGTGCGTCGGATCGAAAGTCGCACGTGCTCCCACTGAGCCACACTCGCTCTTGAGCCACACTCGCTCTTGAGCCACACTCGCTCTCTCTACCACCGTATAGGAAAAAGAAATACTACTCAGAAGATACGACAAGAAACCGAAGGGCATTTTTTTGGAGATTTTGTTACATTTTTTGATTTTCTACAATGTTATGTTTCTTACGTACCAGTTGGCCACTTTGTAGAAGTGGAATGTTCCAAGCACCTTTGTCTTCTATATAATTACGAACAGTATAGTATGCTTTTCCCATTAGAATCGTCTTTACGCGTAAAATCAATTTCCCTGTTTATTGCATGAGTGCTAGCTATTCCCGTGCTACGTATCCGATTCCAATATCTATTTCCATTCGTTTCGTAATTGCAATCGAATGGAGCGAAGGGCCAGTAATAGTTGCATGTCGAAACTTTACAATCATGTCTAATTGACAGAATGTAATATGCCTTCTATAAAATGTAATGGATGCGTACGAAGAGTTTGACCCGACCTTATTGGAAGTTACTGTTAGGGCCACTTTTGCCAAAATGAAACACACGGGTTTGGTGTCAATTTTCATACAAAAGTCAAGTTAACCCACGGTTCAACCTCGATTTCAAATAGGCGCAAGTTTTCAAGTTGGATGTATTACTCTCTTAAGTTCCGTTTACGATTGTAGTAGTTTTCTCGTATGTGGGAGAACGTCTGGGTAGGTACCACTACTTTGCCAGTAATTCTTGCCGCCGAACAGTAGTGCGCAAGCAATGCTATGTTCTGGTTTGAAGGGCATTGTAGCCAGCGAAGTTGTCTCAAGATGATTAGCACAATGCAGTGCTATACAGTACTTTTGCTTTAAAAGTGGATGACACTGCAATTGCTATATGCTTACTATCAGGATAGTTCATATAATGTATCATAGGTAAGTATAAAGTATCATATCATGGCTCTATCAATCATTTATTACTAGAAAGTTAATAAAACTTCTTAATCCTAATTTATGTTCCTTAAAATACGTCTATAAATAACCATTAACGACATACCCTACCTCTTTCCGAAACACCTTGAAGGGTAAGTCACGTCCAGGTGGTCATTAATTGGAAAAAAGCCAATTTAAGGGTCAGCCCTTTACAATGTCTTGTAAGCCCTTGATGAAGATACCGCCTAATGCAGAGTAATGAATTTTTAGAATTGTCCTAAATCGACTTTGGCGAAGCATTTCCAGAATCCGGACTCTAATAAATTATGTAGAGAATTAACGATCGACAGGTACTCATAATAATACACATCAATTTTTAACCGACTTCAAAAAAAGGAGTAGGGTCTCTATTCGATTGTATTTATTTATAATTTTTTTATGTTCGTTACCTCAGAACTCCGTCATTCATGAACCGATTTGGAAAATTATGCGTTGGGTTCAGTATAGCTACGAAGTGGTCCCATATAAATTTTATCGTTAACCTTAGACTTCGAAGATACATTGAAGTCGGTTTTTTTGTTTGATAAAACGTATACTTACTTGTACTTTAGTGGCATTCATTAGTAGAGGCCTATGTCCAGCAGTAGACGAATACAGGCTAATGATGAAGATGATGATGATCAATATTTATAAAAACAGCAATTACTGGGCATAATAATAATAAGACTTAATATCTGATGTCTCGGGGTGATGAGCGCAACGCAGTGCTTTTTATGGGCAGTCATGGCGTTTACCATCAGGCGAAACAATTGCTCGTAACCTCACTCAGTTCCATACAAAAAACCTAAAATAAATTAACAATAATAAATACATACAACTATCCTCACATAATGAAAGTAATAGATAGATAGATAAATAATTAAATACTCAATTGTTAAAATCCGTAAAAATAGGTACATGAAAAACAAATACATTTCACAGTAATCAGCATAACAATAGGCGGTCGTATCGCTCATAGCGATCTCTTCCAGACAATCTTTGAATAGAAAGGACTATATATACATACATACTCTGGAATAATTTGGAAGTTGGTTTTTATATGAATAGAACAGAATAGAATACAAAAATGTTGTTGATAACACCATCCATATATATTTTTTGTCTACACTCCTTCACTTGTGGGTTGTCTGGAAGAGATCGCCCATTGTGACGCTAGTTTTAAGTAAATTGTTATTTTAGTTTTAATTGTTTCTTTTATAGGTTTATATACATAGTACCTTGTTTCCCGAAAAAGAAAGAAAGAGGTGAAAAAAAAAAATCGGGTCGCCATCTCTAAGTCTTCTTACTACACAGACCAGATGCGTAACCACCAGTAAGGTAATACACCTGGTTCAACCCTGTCTTGGGGGTGAGTTGGCCACATTGTCTTAGATCGGAATCGGAACTGATAGCTCCGATTAAGGGGTTGGTTGCTCGTGCCAATGACAGGGTTGATTTTGGTGGCGTGTAATAGATAATTAGGGTCTGGTGTACTGTTGTTTTTGGATTAGATGGACTAGTTCCGGTTGAGGTTTTAATATTGCGCAATATAATACGTTTTTTATCGGCGAAAAACAACCCTACTTAAAGTTGGCGCAAGAGTCAAAACTTATTCACTCTAGATATAAAGGATGACGTACAAATAATTACTATACGATAATGCGGGTTCGATTCCCGCGACGGAATAATTTTTTTCTTTTTATGGAACTGAGTGGTGAGACGAGCAAGTCTGCCTGCCCGCAACGATTGCAGTGCCACCCAGAACCTTGTGCACATAAAACAAAAGCCTGGGTTTTATGAGACCATGGTATCCAGGGAGTAGTATCCAGGGAGAGGGAACTATGAGAATAGTTCCCTCTCCCTGGATTCAGGGAAGTGTAGTTAAGGGCCAGGATCTGTATGTGATCGTTTGGCGTAATAATTAACTAATGACGAAGTGACCATCGCTATCATGATAAAACCCTTTAAGCCCTTCAAGAACATTGCGCTCATCGCCCCGAGACATCAGATATTAAGCCTCATATGCCCAGTAATTTCGTTGGCTACAATGCCCTTCAAACCGGAACACAGTAATGCTTGCATACTATTGCTTGGCGGCAGAATAACGGACAAAGCTGTGGTACTTACCCAAACGGCCTCCCGCATACGAGAGACCTACCACGACTAAACATTTCTTTAAACCTTTACACAATTTAAAATAATTTGAGGAGCAGCTGCAATTTGAAGTCAGACCCTTGATCACCAAGTGTCAAGCTAACAAACCACAAAATGACGCAAACAATGCGCGTGCGCACGCGGACCATCCCTTGCATTCTGATGCGGAAAATATATTAATGTATTCATGACAGTCGCAAATTAGGAAGATGGGTTGGAACTACTTCCGGTGCGGCACTTTTGTTTGCATAATAATATTGTTTTTTGTATTTATTGGTGTACCTCTATAGCACAGAATATCTAATAGTCGACAGGCGAACGACTTGCTTGTCTCATCACACAGTTCCACAAAAAAAATCGATGCATTTGATGCCGTGACTCGTGTCCCAGCAGCATATTCATATATTCATAACAATCTATGTTACATGTCTTTAAATTCGTTAATAAAAAAATAATTAATTCAAATAAATAAAATTAAAATATGTCCGTAAACTAATAATAAAATTAATTAAATAATTCATCAAATGAATAAAATATCTGCTCAACAAGCCATTTCTTAAGTTTATACTGAAACGAATTCATTGAATTAGTGTTGCGCACTTCTGAAGCGCACTGAGGGCACGTCAGCAAATACAGCATGGCTCCGCTGGAGCACCACAATCCATTCGTGTCCCGCCGGGGTCAATATAGGCCCATTTAAGTAGGTTGCTCCTGCTTCTATGATGCCACATCAAAACAGTATCGTCAAATAAAGAACTCACATCACACAAGTGGCGCCATCTGTCAAAATAATAAGTAGTTATAAGCGTCATTGCGTACGTGCTCAAGTCTAGTAAAGTCGGTAAAAGTTAAAGTTTCGAAGCAAGACTTTTCCGGTGCAATGCACAGTGCACTTCTGTAGCTCAAGACGGGAATTTAATTGAATGGAAGGATTGTAGGTGGCGCTTTAAAAGTAAAAGTAAATTAGATTTTGAAAAGTTTCGTGAGTGTTATTATTCATAATTGATATGAAACGGCTAAGAACTTTTACTGGTGGTAGGTTTCTCGTATGCGAGAGGCCGTCTGGGTGGGTACCACCGCTTTGCCAGTTATTCAGCCGCCAAGCGGTAGTGCGCAAGCATTACTGTGTTCCGGCTTGAAGGGCATTGTAGCCAGCGAAATTACTGGGCATTATGAGACTCAACAGCTAATTGTCTCAGAGTGACGAGCGCAGTACAGCGCCGCGCAGGATTATGCAAAACAAAGTTCTGGGTGGTGCTTTTATTGTCATGGGCTGGCGTATTGTTTACCATCAGGCAAACGACCAGCTCGTCTCGTCATTCAGTTACATAAAAAAAGACTCACTGTAAACGTCGAAAATTACTCCGACCAGGCTTCGGACATTTTAGAAGTCCTTCTTCTGAGAGTTATGAAATCAAGCCGCGGCGTAGGTCGCGAGCGCTCGCACGTAACCTACCTATATAGGAGAAGCCTATCTATATAGTAAAAGTAAAGTTGTAAGTAGTAGATTACTAGCTGCGCCCCGCGGTTCCACCCAAGGTTCCCCGGAATAAAAAGTAGCCTTTATGCTATTCCAAGTACGGTATGTTTAATACCAAATTTCATTAAAATCGGTTCGGTAGTTTTTGCGGGAAAGAGTAAACATTCATACATCCATCCATACATACAAACTTTCGCGTTTATAATATTAGTATGGATATATGGTAGTAGGTACTATCTATATAGGATACCGAATCTAAGCTAGAATACGAACCCTAGCCACAGAATACTTAATAGTATCTACAATTATATTTTATTCGCCGCCTCTATGGTGTAGTGGTTGGGTTGGCTCAAATCTCATATACCACTGAGGTTGCGGGTTCGATTCCCGCGACTAGACGAATGTTTGTGCCCAGAAAAAAACCGCAAGCATTTGTTTCGTGTCTGGTTGTTGTAAAGGACCATGGTCCTCGTAGTTCTTGGTTCCCTAGATACTGGGAACCAAGAGGCCAGGATTTATGTATGTAATTGTTGGGCGTATTTATGAGACCTACCACACCTACTTGTGGTAGGTCTCTCGTATGCGAGAGGACGTCTGAGTAGGTACCATAGCTTTGCCAGTTATTCTGCCGCCAAGCAGTAGTGCGCAAGCATTACTGTGTTCGGGCATTGTAGCCAGCGAAATTACTGACCATATAAGAGACATGTCTGATGGTTTGGGTGATGAGCGCAATGCAGTCCTCAGTGCTTTTCATGGTTTGGCTGGGTCGCATTGCAATTGTTATAAGCATGCGGCGCTTACCATCAAGGTCGTCGTATGTCGTAACGACATGCTCGTCCCATCACTCAGTTCCATACAAAAAATTAAACAGTTAAAGCCAGGTACTTAAAAAATTAGATAGTACCAGTTTTACATTCTGAGATCTGTGATAGTACGACCTTCTGAATTAAATAGACAGGAAATTGGTTTCAACAGCCAGATATTGTTATCTATGTAATATGCTATTACTTACACTCATTGTGTTGCCATAACACCCAAACAGCCCTCGTACCCACTGGTCCCGCAAGTGCCAATCGCATATCGTGTTGAGCTCAGATTAAGGTTTTTTTTTTTATTTGGCAATTATTCCTTTTGTATTCTGTGCTATTAGGCAAACAAGCAGACGGCCTGCCTGAATGGTAAGCGGTTACCGTCGCCTATGGACACCTGCAACACTCGGGGCATTACTGGTGCGTTGCCTACCTTTAAGGACCCTTTTCACTCTTCTTTTAAAGTTCCAGTAAGTAAGTAGTAATAAGGTGTAGATTCATTGCGACAATGTCTTAATTGCCATATACTTTCCAATGAAAGTATATCTTGACATGTTGTTATCGTATTTTCGTGTAAATTAATGAGATTCATTTATTTCTTTATCTGTTCTCTGAGAGCGAGTGTGGCTCAGTGGGAGCAAGTGCGAGTTTCGATCTGACACACCCGAGTTCGAATCCACTACTCGCACCACTGACTTAAGTTATGTGCGGATTTAACACTCGCTCTAACAATGGCGAAGGAAAACATCGTGAGGAAACCAGCATATCCAAGAAGTAATTACAAAAATCCAAGGACATGACAATGTGACATCCACCAACACGCACTGAGTCAGCGTGGTGAATTATCGTCCATACTCTCTCTATGAGAGGCCTGTGTCCCAGCAGTGGAAACGTGATGGGCTGATGATGATGATGATGATTCGATATCTTGTCTGAATCGACAATAATTAGCTTCTTATTAATAGCAGTGAAGCTATCTATACCTTAATTTGTGCTCAACACGATTTACGTTTGGCGCTAGAGAGACCATTGGGTACGAGGGCAGATCCGATTTGAATGCATCCAGCCAGATGCATAGCAAGATGCACAATGCAAGCTGCATTTCAAACAATGGCCAATCAGAACCCGCTCCCTTGCGCACACGCATCACTCATCCACGCATTCCGAATGAATTCTAAATTCAAAATGTAAACTTTGAACCCCCATTGAACACTCAGATGTGCAATTAGACTCCTTGTTGACTTTTAAAAAGAAATATTATCGTTTAAAAAGGTTTTTAGATGCAAATGTTGCTATGTTGGATCCTAATTTGACAATTGTTAGTAATTTTTGACAAAGCTTGTTCTTAATGTGACTTTTGGCACGGGTTTTACACGTGTTAGAAATTATACATGAAACGACAATGACATAAAACCCTTGTTCAATGCAAACTAATTCAATTGTTGGTCGAGGTCGAGAAATTAGGGCTATCAACAAAACAAGTATACATTTTATCAAAACAAAAACCTACTTCAATGTATCTTCGCAGTCCAAGGTCAAATATCGATGAAATTTATATGGGACCACTTCGTAGCTATACTGATTCCGACGCAGAATTTTCCAAATCGTTTTATAAATGACGGACGAACATAAAAAAATACAATCGAATTTAGAACCTCCGTCTTTTTTGGAAGTCGTTTGAAACAATAATATTAACAACAAATAAATACGCTTAACAATCACATACATAGATCCTGGGCCCTAATTAGGATTCCCTGTATCTAGGAAACTAGGAACTACAAGGACCATGGTCCCACATCACCCAGACACGAAACAAATACTAGCGCTTTTTTCTGTGCACAATTATTTGTCCTGTCGGACGCAGGAATCGAACCCCCAGCCTCAGTGGTGTATTAGATTTGAGCCAACCTACTCAACCACTGTACCAGAGAGGCTGTCAATAGGACTAATCAGGACTATTCGCTTTCGGCAAAAGCAAAACAAAGGTATACAATTTGTATTTATCATTGTAGCGATATGATATACAAGCTACACCCCGCGGTTTTACTCGTGGTTTTCCGGGATAAAGAGTCTATGTCCTTTTATCATTAAAATCCATACACTGGTTTTTGCGTGATAGAGTAACAATCATCCATCCATCGACATAAACTTTCGCATAAATGCTAATATTAAATAAATATAAAACGCCCAACGATCACATACATAGATCACATACATTAAGTTGGATTATCTAAAACTAGGGAAGCGTCTCTTTAATTGCCAGTCTTTCACATTAGAAAACCTCAAAAAGACAGAAGAAGTAATCAAGGCATGTCATAAAACAACTACATTTTTACTCGTGGTAGGTCTCTCGTTTAGGTCGGTACCACAGCTTTGTGCCTTTGTAGTCAGTTATTCTGCCGCCAAGCAGTAGTGCGCAAGCATAACTGTGTTCCGGTTTGAAGGGCATTGTAGCCAGCGAAATTACTGGGCATATGAGACTTAGTATCTGATGTCTCAGGGTGATGAGCGCAATGCAGTGCTACGCAGTACATTTTATGCTAATAAAAGTTCTGGGTGGCACTTCAATTATTATGGGCAGGCGTAGCGCGTACCATCAGGCAAATGACTTGACGTTTCATCACAATGAAATGCTAAAAAAATAGTACTCAGTATCTTAGTAGTGTTTTCTTATAGCAATGTGTCAAGACGTTCGATGCTCGGTCTAATTCAGCAGGCGTTGTTACTTGAGTTTATGTTTCTTGACGTTGTATTTCATGAAGGCGCCACAATCACTAAGAAATTAAACAAACTACCTTATTTGTTATATACTTTTAATGTATAAAGTACATAGATACTTTTTTGTAGTTCTTACGGCGTAAGTAAGTATTCATCAATTTAATTCAATTAATTATTTTACTGAATATTACATACTTTATATTTTTTATTGGCATTTGCTATTTTTAACCGACTTTAAGAAGGGAGGTTTTCAATTCGACTATGTATATGTAACGCGATTACTCCCCAATTATGAATTTATTTTAACGATTTTTGTTTGGTTAAAAATCATATGATAAAATAAAATATAAAATAAAATTCAGATGTACTCTCATATGAATTTTATCGAAATTGATTCAGCGCTATTTGAAAAATCAACAAAAAACAAATAGTCTAAGATTGTATTCACGCATGTACTGCAGTCTAGGAGTCGATTTTTGTTTTTTTTTTTTCTAAAAATTAATTATATTGTCATGATATTTGTTAACATTTTACCAATACATTTATTGATCTATTGGTCAAATCAATTGTACTTACCTATATTAAAGCATACATAATTATTATGTCACTAAACAATCATACAAATCTCATACACCACTGAGGTTCCGGGTTCGATTCCCGCGACGGGACAAATGTTTGTGAACTAAAAAAAACTGCATGCATTTGTTTCGTATCTGGGTGTTATAGAACGATGGTCCTCGTAATTCCTGATTCCCTAGATACAAGGAATCCTAGGTAGGAGCCGGGATCTTAGTATGTGATCGTTGGGCGTATTTTATTATTTATTTTTAACCGACCTCAAAAAGGAGGAGGTTCAATTCGACGGTATGTTTTTTTTATTTTATTTTTGTATGTTTGTTACGCGATTACTCCGCCAATTATGTATTGATTTTAATGATTACTTTTTGTTTGGTAGGTCATACATCAGTGGTGGTAGCACTTATTGAAAAATTAACAAAATCAAAAAATATAAGTTTAGTCTTGATGTAGGTTCTTGTTTTTAAAAAAAAAATATTATATTAATTCAATGTTCTCACAAAAATTTTATCCACGGGTTAACTCCAATTTCACATAGGCGTCGCACTTTTCGATTAAGGTCGTATGATATGTAAATCATCGGGAGATGCCTGCATTCCAGTGGCGAAGCTACCGGAGGGCTCGACGAGGCAGTGCCTCGGGGCCTTCAAGCTCGGGGGCCCCTCGGACTCTGACTTACAAACTATAAATTGAACTACTTAGTATTTTTTTTTACGTAGAGATTATTAAACCAAGAACATGTACCAATTTCTAGACCGACTATACGTTTTACGACAAATCTGGAGTACGTCGAATTCGGAACACGACGAATACGTAACAAACGATTTTAAATAGTTTAGTTGGGGCCCTAGTTTATTTTTTCCCCCAGGACTTTTGGTTACCTAGCTACGCCACTGCTGCATTCCTTCCGATGATTTAGATGACTCATCATTTCTTTTGTTACTTCTGCCCATTTTTCCCTTTATAAATAACTAGCTGCGCTACGCGGTTTCACCCGCGGTTTCCTGGAAAAGAAAGGCTATGTGTTAATACAGGGTATAAGCTAACTCCTTTCCAAACTTTACTGAAATCCGTTGAGTCGTAAGAACACGCAAGAAACGCACATAACAACCTTTCGCATTTATAATACCTATAATACTCAGTAGGAAAAGTAGGGTAGGATATTAGAAGTAATAACAGGAATAGGAAGGATAAAAAAAATGTCCCTCAGTTTCTTGCCGTATCTTCTGTGGGTGGTTCTTTTTCACATAGGTTGGTAGTCATTGTAATAATTGACCTTCATAAGTGCGTCTGTGATGCGAAAACTGAATAAAAAACTTTTGAACTTACAACTTGAACTTTACACTTTGATAGAAACAAAAGACAGAAAAGAAAATAAAATATTTGACGACCACAAAATCATAAAACTAACAAAGTAAAGAAATCAGAATTACAAAAAGAAAAAAAAAACAGTATACCGAGACAACAGCTTATATACGTTTATGAGAACAAAGTGTATGTGGTGCCGAATGGGGATAGAATATTTGTTGGATCACGGTTGTCTAGAAGAGATCGCTTTTAGCGATAAGACCACCAATTGTTACACTATAAATAAGCTTTTATTAATTTTAATTATTTTAGAAAGAAAGAAAGAAAAGAAAGAAAATACATTTATTCAAGACAGATACACGCAACATTACATTAAGCTATAATACTACACTACACATAACAAATAATACTATACTATACATACAACAGAAAAAAATAACACATGTAATAACATATATAATAAATACATAATATAATTATAGTATAATGGAACGTTGCGCGATGTCAGGAAAAGGTTCCGACTCAGCATAAAAACTAAGCTAATAAATACCTTAGTACTGATTTTCAGCCGGAACCTATGACCGTGATATCACGGACAGTAAGATAAGAGACGAATACAACATAAATATATAAACAAATATATAACAAGAGTAAACAAAATATACATAAAGCAAATAGGCGGTGACACTGACATGTTTTAATGATCTGTGTGTGTTTTAATAAAGAGTTATTTCAATTCATTTTCATTTCAATATTAGCAGTAAGTAGAATGATATAGTCTTAACTCTTTTAAGGTCTATCAACAGCTTAATTTCCAGCTCGTTCCTTTAAATGTGAAGTTGTGTGGTTGTGACTCACCGGGGAGGGAATTCACACGATTCAGTGAGTCACTCCTTCCTCGTGTAGCCTTCTTTTTAATGGACTTTTTAGTTTTTAGGGATCCGTAGTTTTAAATGTGACGGAATGTGTGTTTTTGTTTGAGATATATTCTGGAGCGGGTCAACTATGGTACATAGACTACTTAGGTTGTATTTTTCTAAAATATGATTAAGTTTTGTTTTGGAGTGGTAGGCTCTGGCCGTGGTTGTAATACCACCCACCGAACAAAGCCATGCCGTCAAGCGACCTAGTCGTGTTTCGGGATGATGTTCGGTGAACCATCGGGGAGACGGGTCTGAGCAGCCGCTCAACTGCCGTCTCTCTCTAGATCTATGTGCTCCATCTTAGGCCCCATCATCGCTTCACATCAGGCGAGATAGTGGCCAAACATAGATCTATTAAGTGTAAAAAAAAAAGTAGTTGAATCGCGATTTTCTAGGATAAAATGTATCCTTTTGAAGGGCCTAAAGTATCCTCACAAATTCGCAATTATAATATTTGTTGGAAGAAGGAAGCAGAATATGATAGAAGATATTTTTTTAAGGTTTAAACGCTCTCTGTATTGCAAGTTACAACGTAGCTAAGAGTGTTAGCCGTCCATGTTATTTTTTTCTGAATCTATTAAATATGTGTACCTACTACTTTCCAAGAGATCAATCAGTGATGAATAGACACAGTGCCTTCCAGTCCTTCCTCAATCCTTCCAATGTGATAATATCTTTCGGGTATCCATTCAAACTATTTATTTAATGGATATTCGATTTATTAGGCATGAATTTGACCGGTCTCACCTGAAGAAAAAGTGTCGCAGTCACAGTCGTTGATAGATCATGCTTGCTTATAAAATAACGATTCAGAATTTACTTTAATAGATTCTTCAGGTAAACGTATCATTTTATAAGATGGTACTTATTTGTAAGTAGGTAATACACTTTTGTAACTTAGATGAGCGAGTGTGGCACAGTGGGAGCGTGTGCGACTTTCGATCCGACGCACCCGAATTCGAATACCGCTGGCCCCGCACCACTGACTTTCTTGAGTTATGAGCGGATTTAATACTCGCTCTAAAAACGATGAAGGAAAACATCGTGAGGAAACCGGCATGTCTAAGAATTTATCACAATAATTCAAGGACATGTGACATCCACCAACCGCACTGGGCCAGCGTGGTGGATTATGGCACATGCTCTCTCTATGAGAGAAGGCCCGTGTCCCAGCAGCAGGAACGTGATGGGCTGATGAAGATGGTGAAGAATACACGTGAGGTCACCGAGGTTAAACCCTAAGCTAAGTACAATCTGCCCCTAGTGCAGTGGACCACCTCTAATGTCTTGGATCTGGCCTAAAGGGCTAGATTTTTTTTTTATGCTTAATAGATCTATGTTTGGCCACTATCTCGCCTGATGTGAAGCGATGATGTGGCCTAAGATGGAGCACATAGATCTAGAGTGAGACGGCAGTTAAGCGGCTTCTGAGACCGATGAGAACATGACAACATATTGTTTGTAAAGTGTATCACCGCCAAGTTTGTTGACAGTCTACAGGTCCATAGCTTCTTTCGATCACTTAGAAAAACATTTCCTACGGAACCCGATCCGAGAATCGTGAGAGATTTTATTTTTGAGGGAGATCGTGGGTGATGGATCCAAATTCGGAGCTCAGGCTTCAGGAAGTCATTTATTATCGTCGCGTCGGGAATTCGTTAACATGCAATGCGATTGTTTTGGGATGGATTAAATTAGTCCTAATTCTTTTTTCGCCTGGAATATCTGCTAAAATACAATAACCCATGCTCAGACTTGTTTTATGATGGAATGGGCTTACGTTTGACAACAACTCACCTGATGGTAAGCGTAGTTGCGGTCTAAGGTGGAGGACGTTTACCCATGACGTGCCTATTCACTCACATATAAAGATACCCGAGTTGTAATTGGAAGGAAATAAGGATACAGGTAGAGAAGTCTCAGTGGTAAACTTTTTCTTTTATTTTTTCCACGCGCGAATTCCTTCATTACTGAAAACAATTCTACACTATACTTACAACAACTAAACTATTTACAAGAAGCAATTGGACAACCTATAGACCACTAAAGGCCTATAGATAGCCCAAATGCTCCAGCCCACTACCAGTAGTAAACTTAGCCCACAGGCTCGTTCGACATATGGCTGATGCGGCTGTCAGACAACCATCCAGAAAGGCCTGTTCTCAGATATATTTTATTACCTACCTAGTTGTATTATCATCATCATCATCATCAGCTCCTCACGTTCCCACTGCTGGGACACGGGCCTTCTCTAAAAGAGAGTATGGGCCATAATCCACTACGCTGGCCCAGTGCGGCTTGGTGGATATTATATCATGTTGGTTGTATTATATCATGGACTATATATACAAGTATCTTTGGTCCATTATTATATTATAAGTTTGTGGAAAAAATAACGAACAAAAAAATCCAGATTTTGATAAAAATATTTATTAAATTTAAATAAAACCCTTTATACAAGCGTCATACATTCGTATTTTAGTAATAATAGATTTTTCAATACCCGTAGGTAGGCCGATTTTTAATACAGTTTGCAGAATTTTTAAATTATTTTGTTGGTTTATAATTTACCGTAAAGAAAAATTATTAATTTTATCTTTGATTTACCGAATATCATAATCGTGGCTTCGAAATATAAAAATCTACATAGGTATTTATAGACAAACTTCATTAACTCCAACTGTTTTGGTATATAAAGGTTTGTTCATACGAGCGTATTTAGACACACGAAATATTAGTACACGAAACAGATAAATGCATAAATCACTTACAACACTTACATAAAATCACGTACAAAATAACATTGTAATGTAGTTGTATTCTACATTTTCTGGTTTCATGCCAAATGCTATTTATACAGAACAAAAGAAAAAATATCTACCTACGTATTAATATTAGTAGTAATTAATAATAGTATTAATTAATTAAAAAACACTTAATCTAAGGGACAGAATATTAGGAAGAAAACTTCACACAACTGAGTGAAGTGTAAAAACAATTATTGCAGAGATCACAGACTAGATTCTACATAAGTGAACATATAAATTGATTTTAATTAATAGTAAGCGTCTATTATATTACTAAAAATGTGATTAAGGTTATTGAAATAAACAGAAAATTAAATGTACATCACTACTACGAGGAAATAAGAAATGAAATAATAAGTACGACTTTTAAAGGTGTCACCACACGAACAAGCGCAAATCGATTTTTGATACGAATAATAAATGACCGTCTGACAGAGATCGCTTTAAGCGATAAGATAAACTATTGTACTACCATAGTTAAGGACTTTGGGTTTTATGTTTTGTGGATTGGCATACAATAAACAGTTTTGTAATGACCTTATATCCTGATTCATTTCTTTTTGATGTTAAAGACTGAAACGATACGCAGATACGTTTCGTGTGGCAGTCTTGCAGCACCTTAAATTTTCGTAATTCATATTTAAATGATTCCGTATTTTAGAGTTTAATTATAATATTATTTCCTTTGCTAGTAGGTATAAATCTACCGTTATTTGATACTGTTACGAAAAATCTTAAAAACATAACAGATTCCTTGGGAATCCGAAAATACCAAAACACACAAAATAATTTTAGCCTCTAAATAGGTTATAACAGTTTTCAAAGCCAAAGATTTGTTTCTGAGGAACACGAGGCAAAAGTTTATATAATATTTTAATAATTTATAAAATACATTTCTATACATCGAGAGGAAGCTATACTAAATTATTTCTAAATTTAAGGTTTTTTAATTCGCTAGTTTTCTTTGTCGCTCGACGCCGCCGCCGCGTCCGAATGTTTTCGTAATGTCCAATAATCTGAAAAAAATAATAATTTAAATTAATTAAAATGTAAATTAAATATCACAGCATATAGGTACATATGTAGCTGGCATAGTAAAAAATATATTTATTAAAATTTACAGGGAAGGAGCGAAATTTTTGAACCCTGTGAAGTAGTGTGTGTGTTTTACTAAATGTAATGTTATATTTTGTATGTATGTTAGTATTTGTTAATTTTACTTTGTTGTACTTTAATATTGTCTGAAATAAAGATTTTAATAATAGATGAGAGTTTAATAGAGATATTTCATAAATGATAATATGATCCGCGATTTTTCTGATTCACTGGGTAATGTTATTGGGAGTTTCTTTATACTAAATAAAAGATTGTAACAATCAATTATTATTACTAATGCTCCCTGTCAGTACTTTAGATATCAGCTATCTTAATTTGTGTAAAATATACTTGTTTCATGATAACCTTTTATAACTTAAGTACGTGAAATAGTTTTGGTATTTAAATGTATTTCAAGGGATTAGGTATCTAATATAAATAAATATTGAATGGCACAGTAAATGGCTCTTATCACAAATGACAGTAAATAATTGTTTAACAATAATTAAATTCATCATCATCAACAGCCTATTACGTTTCCACTGCTGGGACTCAGGCCTTCCCTCGTAGAGAGAGTATGGGCTATAATCCACCACGCTGGCCCAGTGTGGGTTGGTGGATATCACAAGTCCTGAATTTTTGTGATAAATTCTATAAAATGCCGGTTTCCTCACGATGTTTTCCTTCACCGTTTTTAGAACTAGTGTGAAATCCGCAAAGTCAGCGGAGCCAGCGGTATTTGAACTCGGGTCCGTTGGATCGAAAGTCACATGTGCTCCCACTGAGCCACACTCGCTCATAATTAAATTACTGAAGCATAAATATATCTTATCATAACGTTAACGACTAACGGGTGACTATTTGAAGCGACATAACTTTTGCAAGACGTAATTTAGTTTTACAGACGTTTTGACAGTTACTGGATGACAGTTCAGCAGTCAGTAAATTCTTCATGGCAAGTTGTTTCGAGCATTTCAAGCCTGAATAACGTGTTTTAATTTAAATATTACAAACAAGTAATATTTTGACCCATTGTTTTCAAAACAATGAGTCAACTAATATAACGGCATATCCATATCAAATGACAATGGTAACAATCACTCTTAAAATATAAATTATACTTTTTTTTATGGTACTGAGTGATGAGACGTGCGAGTTATTCGCCTGATGGTAATCACCACGCCTGCCTATAACAATGTCAGTGCCACCCATAACTTTTAATACCATTAAAATAATTGAGGCTTAATATCTGATGTCTCGGGGTGATGAGCGTGTTAGATATATTTATGTATAATTGTTTACGGCAGCGTTAATCTCTTGACTAAGATTCAACCCCAGGACTCTTGTATCTAACAGAATTTGAATGAAAAGATATGAAAAATAAATTAAAGTAAGCTCCAGAAAATGTAATAAGTTCTTTAATTTTTACCCTAATATTTTATAATTTCTCACAAGCGCAATGCAGTGCTACGTAGTGTTTTTTAAGGTATTAAAAGTTCTGGGTGGCACTGCAATTACGCTTACCATTCGGCGAACGACATGCTTGTCTCATCTCTTAGTTCCATAAAAAATGGATTAAAAGCAAAAAGGTGATATAATATGCTATCTTTAGTAGTCTCCATACTTTCGGATCTTAACTGATTAATCGGAAATCCTAAATGGAGGACTACTCTCTTAACTAGGAATAACAATATTAAATATCCACTTATAACAATAGAGGTAACTAGAACGCCAACAATAAAAGCCGGCACTTTTTATTAACATTACAAATTACAAACCATGAAATCGAGACAATTTTCTATAATTGAGAAATATAATAGAACATCACATAAAATATTATGTAATTTAATGGTCAATGAAGATATTTTTCTTTTTATACTTTTACTTTTCTTAAGTTACGTGGTGATTCTTATAAGTGGTATTAAACTTGGGTGGCTTCAGAGATAATCACGTGTAACATTAAATTAAATATCATTTATTAAATATAAAAATGCACTTTTAAATGTCGTGAACACATAATACAAAACAAATTATAAATAAGTTAAAAATTGTAACTCAAATTAACATGACTGAAAAAAGTTAAGCATGTCTACCCACTTAGCAGCATGTACACGAGTTTGACTTGTGGACCAGCTATCCTCAATTATATAGTGTAGGCCCGTTGTTCCCGTAGGCCTTGTCCCCGCTACGGGGACAACAGGACGTCATTAAATTTTCGTACCATTGTCCCCTTTACGGAGATACTAGGGTAGGTTATGTTAGAACTGTGACCACACAGCACAAACCGAGCGAGCGAAGCGAGCGTGCCGCGCCAGAAAGTAGTTTTCCCATAAAAATTTTACTTTACTATATTATCAACGGAAACAGAGTAAGGGAACATCGGGACGTGTCTTTAAATAATTTATTAAAGTACCACTGTCCCCGTTTAACGGGGACACGGCTTACGGGGACAAAGGATCTACACCAATTATATTGGAGGGAAAAGAGTGACCCAAAGAAAAACTAGTACTTAATTCTGCATTGTTTTTGAAACAGCTTAGAATAAATTTAACATGAAAGTGAATATATCTAGAAGCAGACGAAGAATATCAAACACATTCTAATCAAGTTACTAAGCTTACTAAGTATTAAAATACGATGTGGTTACTTAAATAAGCTAAATAAACATGATCGAAGGAAACGCATAGTCCTATTTCTCACGGGAGTCATGAGGTAATACGATAGGGTCTAAGTAAGTAGAAACTTTGTCGGTACAACATAGGTTTGTTTGATTTTATAAGTAGGGAATGATATTGAAGCAAGTAAACCGCTAGAACTTTAACAGTATTTTATCAATATAATTAATTTCAAAATATGAAAAGAAGAAAGAACGAAAATAAGTTTATCAATAACAATCTTTAATAAAAAAAAGAAAACAGTCATTCAAAAAAAAAGAGGTAATAAAGTTATGCGCACATGAAATAAGATGGCTATAAAAGGACACAACTCAGCACAAAGCGCCATTATAACGTGCCGATTTTTAGTTGTGCCCAATTTCGTGACGAGTAGTTGCAAATAAGCTTATAAGTAGATATTATGACGCAATGAAGACAATTGCAACGGTTTACAGTACCATTCCAAGATCTCGCAGACCTCGCAGTATCTCAACAATGTCTTCTCCGAATTCGTAAAAAACTCTTTTATGCCCTTTGGCACAGCCAGAGTTACATTCTCGCTTAAATCATTTCTTTTTATGTAAATCCAGAGAGCTCCATAAACGAAAAACAGCGGTAAACCACATCGTACCATTGTTTAACGAGTACATACGAACTTATGGGGATAAAGGCGCAAACACACTGAACAAGTGAGTGTGGGAGCGACACTTTATTCCATGAAGTCGCCCTATTCTTTATGAATTCTAAAGCCTTTTTCGTTTGTAACTGTGAATTTATGCGTCATTTTTTTCTTGGATTGTCCCGTCTGATGGGATGGGATGACATCATAAGTATTTATATTATTTAGTTGCAGTTCTAAGGATTGTATATGTACACATCCTTACTAATATTATAAACGAATGTTTGTATGTCTGGATAGATCTTTGTTACTCTTTCACGCAAAAACTACCGAACCGATTTTGATGAAATTTGGTATGTAGGTACATTAGCACTTGGAATAGCACAGAGGCCACTTTTCATCCCGGGAAACCGCGGGTGGAACCGCGGGGTGCAGCTTGTATACAGCTAACGTTGTGGACCCCAATAATTCAACAAACATATAGTAACGACAACTTCCTACCTACGTACGTCGTACGTGCGTACGTCTACGTACGTCGTACGTTCTGTTACGACAGCTAACGAGTGGAACTCCCTGCCAGAGTCGCTCTTTCCCGATAGCTACAATCTAGGAATCTTCAAGTCTCGAGTGAAAAGGTACTTGGCAAGCGTGCTAGATCGGCTACCGCATCGTCGCTTTCCATCAGGTGACAGTGGTCAAACGCAAACCTAATCACAGTAAAAAAAAGCCTTATTCCTTCAACGAACTTCATCTTGAAATCTTTACGACCACACTCTAGCAACTAGTTTTCACTATTACTGGCCAATGAAAAGCTCGCTGATCATTTTAAACGGCTCTATAACAATAGGTCAATGTATTTAGACAACTAAAATTGTAGCTTTTATCTTTCAGTGTGTAATTCTCCTTAAGCTACAAAGTCGGTCCGCGTAAGCCAGGTAGCTCGGCCCCGCTCAATAAATACGTCCGCGTTAGATGTTTTTTATTTATTTTCCCCCGTGTCAGACACCGGCCCAAACCGGTCCTTTCGCGACTCGTATCTCGTGGAGTTAGGATTTTTTGTTGTTTTTACACTTCTTAAATTAACTTAAAAATGCTTTAGATGAGTTGATGGTCACGTTTTGTTGGAGAATCTTATTTGTATTGGACTATATTGTGTTGGTTTTATTAGTTTTCGTCTCTACCTAGCTTAAATCTTGCTTAAGAATAGGCATACCTTTTTAAATGTATTTTTAATCACTTTAGGATAATAGGCAAACGTTTATTCTACTATGAATCATTAATATAAATGTATACTACGCTACGGAAGTACAATAATCAAAAATGCTGTTGATAATGTTGATGTGTGAGAAATTAGTAATAAACTGTAGATAATTTTTATTTTATATTTTGTAGAATATATATTAGAAACTGTCATTTTTCTTATTGTCATAAAACAATATGTATCAACAAGGAAGGAGGTCCCCAAGATACAGGTTAACCTAGTTTAGTGACCAATAGACTACGTTTTTGTTACCAATATTTTTTTTCAATAAACGTTATTATTATTACTGTAGTATACATGCATAATTTAAAAAGAAATCATTTTGAAAAATAACTAAAAACGTTCTTCCGAGAGATATTTGATATACGAAATAACATGTATTATTTGAATGGACAGTATTTATGATCATTTGGTAACCAAAGATGTTCCATGGTGTTTGTTCATAACTCAATGTCAGTAATAAGTAATGACTTTTGTCCTTATGAAATATTTGAATGCACGCGTGTTTTCGAATGGTACAGTTTGAAATATTTTTTTTTAATAGGTAGTAGGTACTTACTACTTACTATAGGTATAATATGTAATACTATATAGGTGTCATAATACAATATTTTTATTTCTAGAAAGAGGACAAGAATACATTACAAACTATCTACAAAAAATCTCAGATCATCAAAATTTTTATCCCTAACTGAATTAAATTATCAACAAACAAAAAACTTAAATTATCAACAAACGACTATTCTAAATTATAAGTACTTAATTTTGTGACGAAACGATACGCACAATGACGATTTGATACGCCGATACGTGCCTTGTAGTCGCACCCTTAAATACAATATGAGCAATTGTATCTTCGAATCAAATTGAAAAGCTCGTATTTGTATTGGACAATGCAAATACTTTAAGATTGAATACTTTACACCGCATTCTTTCGTAGAATCGTGCTCGGGATCGGGAATACGTTGTTTTACATCGATCCCACAGATAGTAGCGATTACAGCAGAAATAATATTCCGAGTAATCAATTGAATTAAAAATAATTAAGAACTTCCGAGTAATAATTTAAATGAAAGAAAGAACATGCCTCAATATTTACACCTCAGGCTTACCACAATCGTTTATACCATTATTATTTTAAGCTTACTTCCGTTTTCCGTACCACGAAGTCCTAAAAAAAGGTTACTTTGATATTGTATTGTTGAGAAGTTTTGGTGACGTCATCGGAAATTATTCATTCAGGTGATTTTTGACAGCTGAAACTTCGCAGGAACAAAAACATTATTGTTTTACGAAGCTAATGGTACGAATCAGAGTAATATGATTGTAAGCTTGAAATAAAACGTTCCTGTAGCATGAAGCATGATTGTCTTGTAAAAGTTGATGGTAAGCCCCCTCTGGCAATATTTTGTACCTAAATCATCAATTTATATAATGTAGATTATTTTTGACTTAAGTTTAAACCAAATTAACTAATATTTTTTTAACTAGCTTTAAGTGACTAAATACTAAGCTATGAATCACGATAAATAAATAAATAACGACTGGCCGATACCATCATGTGTCATGTGCAATGAGCATATTATGTGCTTACGTTTGAATTTGCAAAAGTTCTAAAGATAAAAGCTTCCAAAAATATTGCGATATCCTTCCAAAAAGGTATGTTGTAAGGTATTTTTGTATCAGTCTAGTAAATAAGGTGCGGCTTAATACAAATATAAGGCAAAGTAAATGCCAGCACGTATAGAAATCCAATGATCAAAATACCGATAGAATCTCTAGAGCAATCCAAAGCATCGCGTCACGTTTTTGCGATTTTATAGTTTGATCTCGGTTGTTCACCTTTGCTACAGTAATGGTACAGTAGGGGAACTTCCAATGATTTGAGAACTGTCACATTGCGTAAATTGTTCGCGAGCGACAGTAACGCGGTGGAGTGTAGACTTTAAGAGTAAAAGGCGAAAGAAAGACAAGGCGGAAGAACAAGTTAAGGAGTTAAGACTGATTCTGGTTATAAGTTCCTCAAAAATTATGGTTACACTGAGGCGTCGTCTTTCAAATTTCATTCAAGTCTCTCTCTGACATGAAGAGTGGGTTTTGTCCCTTTAGCATAATTCTATGAATTAAAGCATTGTCAAGTATAACAAAATGGAAACTACATACCTACGTAGATAATCTAATTATTTTAGATAAGTTTCCATTTTTTTTTAATATTTTTAATTATTTTTTCCATTTTTATGGTTTGCTTTCTTTTTAGCGCTCGTAGCATAGCTGTAGGGCGCGTAACGTAGCTCTCCTAATCGTTTGTAACATATTAGTTAGATTAAACGTTCGCCGCTGTCATCACTTGGATGGGTGACAGTTTGTGTGGTATTAATTTAGATCAAACCGCTACCGTTCTTGGAATGGCACGGTCCCGGTTCTTTTCTTATGACACCAACCGTTTAGCCATGGCGGAGGCCTTCAGGCGGCCTATAAACTCCGACACCAGGGTTGACGAAACAAGCAAAACGAAAAAGAAAGAAGAAGAAAGAAGTTTACCTAATTTTGCGACAAAAAACAAAAGAACGCGTGGACACGTGGCTTTGCTTATTCTGTTGAGTTTCTCTTGACTTTCCCTACTGCTTGTAGATTAGCACGCTGTGCTCGTGGCTAACGGGAACCACTCACAAGCACGCTATAATATGCACGGGGAATAAACTCGTATGTTGGTAAACAAACGCGTACAAACTTCACATTCATCTGTGTCTTTCGAACGTACAAACTTTGCTTTAAACTGTGTCCTTCTGGCATACTAACTTTAGCTTAACCTGTGTCAATTGGGCATAAGTAGATACAAACTTGTCTTTGACCGGAACTTTAAGCCGAGTCCTTAATTTACGTAGAAACTTGATCGTAACCTGTGTTCTTTATCGTAGAAACATATTTGTAGCCTGTGGCTCTAGGCTAGTGTTGCCAGGTGTCACGATTTGCGGGGGATGTCCCAATTTTTAGGGGTCGGGTTACACGTCCCGTTTCACTTATGATCGGGACGTCAAATGTCCCGTTTTGTCACTAACCTCTCTAGTAAGTACTTTATTCGATAATTTTGATAAAAGAAGACACAAACTTAATGATTATGATTAACCGAAATGGTTACATTTGAAATTTGTTATATTTTAGAGAGTATTAATTGTTCTACAATAAAAAAAAACTGACTATCCGATAAAAATATATACGCTGATTCACAAAAACCAGTTTTACTTTTAGCCATTGTAGTTATCCCGATTTAAAAACGAAAATCCCGATATTTTAACATTCCGTTCCGAAATTTGACACCCTAGCAACACTACTCAAGACGTAGAACCTTTTTTAAGTAACTAGATAGGTAGTGAGCAGCTCGTTCACCTGATAGTAAGCAATGCGCCTGTTGTAACAGCCCATAACAATTGCAGCGCCACCCAGAACCTGTTGCAAAATCCTGATCATCGTCCACGCTCATCGCTTATCGCCCTGAGACAATAGTTCTTAAGTCTCGTAATGCCCAGTAAATACGCTTCCTTTTTATTTTAATTATTTCTATGTAAATACCTACTTATAAGTTAATTTGCAACTACTCGTCACGAAAAAGGGCACAACTGAAAATCAGCGCGCTCTCATGGCGCTTTATTTTATTTATTTTTATTTATTCATAGTTTACAATTGTGAACTTACAGCTACGCCAAAACGCTCACAATGCTACACTTAAATGGAATATTAGATACTTATATATACGACTAATGGGGTCAATATGTATGTCGGGTAATGGGGTCAATATGTTTATGCTGAGTTGTGTCCTTTGATGACCACTAATTTCATTTAACTGTACCTATTACCTCTGTTTTTTTAGTATAAGATGGTTTAATAATGAACTTATTTCTTTTTCTTCACTTTTTACGTTCGAGTGAAATTTTTACTTATACAAACTTCAGATTAATCTGTGGTAGCCGAAAATGATTCATGCGTCATGCGTGTGCAATTTATGCACTTTCCTTTGGGAATGAGGTCACACCGCTTCAGATGATTGAGAACTCGATTCTGTGTAATTATTGACGTAAAACTGTATTTATTTGCTCAGACACAGATGCAAGTCATTATCCTCATTTTGGAATAAAAGGGGTTACGAAGATTTTTAAATTTATACGGATAAGTACCTAATTATTTGTCAGCCTCTGTGGTGTAGTGGTTAGGCAGGTTGGCTCAAATCTCATTCATACACCACTGAGGTAACAGGTTTGATTCCCGCGACGGACGGGAGAATTATTTGTGCACAGAAAAAAGGGCAAGCTCGTGTCTGGGCGATATTGTAACCGAAACCGTATCGAAGTCTCAAGGCGGAATAGCTCGAAAAGAAACCTACAACACGAGATCGATATCCAGTCGAATCGATTCGGTATTCGTTATCGTGAGGTCTTGAATCGGGGGGCCGATGAGAAATTATTTTATAGAACAAGCCTAAGCCAATCAAGATCACAGTGCACCCCATAATCAAGTAATTATTTTTAAAATATTCTCTTCACTCCTTTCGTCTTGCTTATAAAATTAGTTCCAGCGTGGTTCCAGCCATTTCACACGTAGATTGACCCATGATAGGAACCTTGTTCCTTCGAAGTTTCTTACTACTGAGGTATTTTAATGGAATTTTTAGACCCTGAAGGTTTCTTTATGGGTTACGTTGTTGTTGATTTATTGATTGTAAAAATGTTTTATAGAACCGAATAGAATATCGTTTGTGTAAAAATGTGTATAAAAGATGTTATTTTAATATTGCAATATAATTTATTTTATAACGAAAAGAAAACGACTTCAATTATGTACGAAGTCCAAGGTCGAAAATTGATGAAGTTTATATGGGACCACCTTCAAGCTATACCGCAAACATAAAAAAAAACTTCCAACAGCTTACCCATTTTGGGTGTACTATAATAGTATCAGCTTATTTAGAGAGCTTGTTTCGGTACATATTTTATATTATATATTTTTTGATTTTAATTTCTACCAACAAATTATTTATCAAAATATTCATTTAAATTAAAAAAAAACGTTTACTTATCAATTTAGTTATTTTAATATTTCATACTTTAATTTTACACCTTCAATTAATTGAAGTTTAATTGCACCTTAAATTTATTGAAGTTTAAACTTTAACTAGCTTTTAAGGTGAAGCGCAGAATACTACGGTGTAGGTAATGTGAGATTAAGACATAAAACACATCGTTTTGAAACTATGATTCAGAGCGAGTGTGGCTCAGCGGGGACTCGTGCGCTTTTCGATCGGACGCACCTGGGTTCGAATCCCGACTCGGCCTGCACCAATGACTTATAGTTAAGAGCAGATTTTGCACGCTCGCTCTAAACGGTGAAGGAAAACATCGTGATGAAACCCGCTTACGCGCTTTGGAGTGGTAGGCTCTGGCCGTGGTTGTAATACCACCCACCGAACAAAGCCATGCCGTCAAACGACCTAGTCGTGTTTCGGGATGATGTTCGGTGAACCATCGGGGAGACGGGTCTGCTGAGCAGCCGCTCAACTGCCGTCTCTCTCTAGATCTATGTGCTTCATCTTAGGCCACATCATCGCTTCACATCAGGCGAGATAGTGGCCAAACAAAGATCTATTAAGCTTAAAAAAAAAATATGATGTAGGCTTAGGTATTCTGTGATGACGTAGAGACAGAATAATTCATAGTTTAAGAAAAGATGTGATTTCTTGTAAAATTACTCGGACAACTGCGCTTAAGCTAACTTGATACTTTATAAGAGAAAGGTTTATAAGAATTACACTAATATCGTAGTAATATTTAGTTTTCTTTGCTAATATTATTAATGCGAAAGTTGGTACCTATTTGTGTTTGTGTATTAGTGAGTGTGTTTCCTCTTCACGCCGTAATGGCTGAACGGATTTTTAGTGATTTACAATGGAGATAGGTTTTACCCTGGAATATATATGCTATTCTATATCCCGGGAAACCGCTAGTTAATAATAATTATGAATACTGGTTATTCATTATACTGGTCACACTTTTTTAAAATAACCATTTTGATAAAATATTACAAAATAAATTTTCAAACATTGTGGCTGAACCAGAATTTTACGACATTACAGCACATCGCATAGGCACCACCGAGAAGCAACTAGCTCTACAACCAGACAGTAGTTTATTTCTTGCACTAGCTACTCCCAGAATAGCTACAGTGTCAGGTCGACGATCTATAATTACAAACCTGTACAAATACACGTGTACAGTACGCTATATGGTGTTTACGCTCCACACTAGGTATACATGGTGCTTCGTGGCGTGTGCCTATTATCCGATAAGGCTTCGAACAAGGAAGCCTCGTTATCAGGGCACGCGCGTTCGTTGAACCCTTCAGTGAAGCTGTAGGGACCTCGTGACAAGGTATGGTTATATAAATAGAAGAAAATAAACAGAAACAGTTCTTTTTAAAGTGGTGGCAAAGAAGAGATTGGTTGAGAACGAATAGTTTAAGTTGCGTCGATGTGGCTACAAATTGTTTGGAGATGGTGGTCTACAACGCATTTTGACTGAAAATATATTAATTCTAGCAACCGCCGGCTTCGTTCGCATCGACACAATACTATAAGCCCATAGCACTCAGGATAGTGTAGCTTTCTATCAGTGAAAGAGATACTAAACAACCTACAAGCACATCTACTAAACAACTTTACCTCTTTAAAATATTTGTATGATAAATTAGTCATGCTTTTAGTCAAAAAGTAAGCGTCAATCATTCTAACTTGAACTATTCTAATTACCATTAGGTAACATTGGCGAAATTGTGGAAACCCCGCAGGAGCCATATATAAGAAGTTGAAGTTGAAGTTAAAATTAGGTATAGCTTTGGACATCTTCCCGTGCAGAGAACTGCTTTTTACGCAGTGTTTTTTTATGGCCTTAAAAGTTCTGGGTGGCACTGCAATTGTTATAACCAGGCGTGGTGCTTATCGTCAAACTCACGACTTGCTCGTCTTATCACTCAGTTTAATAATAAAAAAATTACAAGTAATTCGTACAATAGAGTTAGAGCTAGAGTTTCAACAATAAACAAAATTTTTAAAATAGAGTGTCTTGTGTCTGCCTCTTCTAAATAAAATACAGAATAATAATATCAACATTTAAAAACTCCGATGCATGTGTGCTTCTGGCTATATTGAAAGGTCAATGGAATACTTTGAAATGTTCGAACAGAACAGATGCACTTAGACGAAGAATAAGCAGAGCTATAAATTCAAGTCATTGACGATGCGGGCGGCTATAAAAATTAGATTAATTCCCATGTTGTAGTGATTCAGATTTGATTTATGCGTTGTGTTCAGTTACAGACTCATGAATATCTAAATTTGACTTCTTTTTAATTTTGAATTTAGTTTTATGCTTTTGTTGAATCTTTATTTCCTGAGCGTAATAAAAGTGAGATCCTGCATATTCCGCCATATAAGTAGAGATGAAGTCTCCTCTCCTATTTGTATGAACTGTTTCAGAATACATTTTTCAGTAGCTAAGCTTAGTATTTGGGACACTTTATTAGTCCCCAAGGCCTTATCTTCTTAGTTACTAGGTCTATATCAGCTTGATGGCTAATAGTTTATTATTATTATTAAAATGTATCTAAGTAAGCATTACTATTCCAACAAAGTTAAATTCGTCAGTAAAAACTCCCACATGATGCTCTCATAGGGCACGCTGTCGGCACGGTGGCTGACTCCGTAGGGCTGGGCGGTCACGGTTCCCGGGTTCGGTTCCGGATGAGGGAATGAGGAATTTATATTGAGATTATTCTTATTACTGGTACGGTATTGTTGCTAGGGGATTTTTTGAATTCAACGGATTGTTTGGGCTGTTTGTGAGTCGCTAACATGGAGGCGTGGGAACACTTATTTAAATTTACTAATATTGGTATTGGTACAGACTACAGAGCTACATCATAAACTTAATATTAAAAATTTAAGAGGTTGAAGAAATTTGAATAATTGCGTTCATAGTTATATAACAACAAAAAACAATTTGCAATATACTGATTCCTAGTCAGCTTGCATCGCATAGCGCGGCCTACAAAAGGTGGTATTATATACCTACAGCTATCTTTCAAACGAACCGCAGACTTCCTTGTATTGTTCTATTGTATGTTATCCAGTATTTTTTCCCACACGCTGTAGGTAGTAGGTACCTAATGTTAAAATGGGGGTTTTTGTCGGTCTGCCAGCTAGTTTGGCTTCCTTTTGGTGAGGAATTGAGAACACACGGCAGACGGTAGCGTCAGTACGCGTAGCATGCATTTGAATACCTGAATTCTAAAAATAAGCGAAGTGCGTATAAGTGATACACAAATGTACATTAGAACTATAATTTTCTCCTGAAACTTAAATGATAATGAATACAAAAAGAAAAGATTATCAAAGCAATCTGAATAAACGTTGTATAAGCTGTCTTTAAACACACGTGAGACACCCACGAGACGTGCGAATCGTGAACAAAGAGTCACTTTATTTAGGGACCTCTAAAGAACACACCTTATTTATTAGATGACCTAATGGTTCGAAAGTATTCTGCATATGAGTCATGAAAACAACATGTTGGAACAGGTGTGTGCGGTCAGGTAATGGCTAACATTATATCAGGCCGCAGGCCAAAGTATCGTGTAATAAGGGAATTTGGGAAGCAACCTGTTGGTGAAAGGCCAGTAGTTGAGAAAGGCTTGAATTTGAACGTGAGAAATAAGCAAAGGAAGCTCGGGAATTCTATAAAATCTTGGGAATTGAAAATCGAATGTTAAATATCAGTTCAGTATTTAGAAACTGTTTAAGATAGTCAAGAATAATGTATTTAATTTGAACCTGCTTTGGGTCGCGACGGCAGACTTAAGCATCATTATCACTATTATCAGCCTGTGTCTCTACTGCTAAACAGGCAGACTTGTAATAACTGATGATAGTCACGCCTAAATAAACAGCCTTTAAATAAATAAATAAATACCCCCAACGATCACAAACATTGATCCTGGTCCCTAACAAGGATTTCCTGTATCTGGGGAACCAGGGATTACGAAGACCATGGTCCCACAACACCCTGACACGAAACAAATGCTTACGGTTATTTTATTTTTCTGTGCACCAACATTTGTCCCTTCGCGGGAATCGAACCCACAACATCAAAGATGTATGTGATTTGAGCCAACCTGCCCAACCCCTACACCATAGAGTTCACATCATAAATCACTGCGTGTTAAATCAAAAGCACGACTTCGTCAAGTGCCTAGACACGGTCACGTCGTCACGAGAAGACCACACCTATACTTCCAGTGCCTTTAGCAAATAGGGTCAAGTGGACACTCCCTAATACGTGAAATGTTTATTTGATCAGCTCATGCAAGGAATTTAACCTACTATTTTATCGAAAGTCAAATATTGGTGCTGATATATTCTGCATTGGTGTTTGGAAGAGCTTTCAATCTTTCCTTATCGGAGACATGTTTAGGTCATATATTTATCAGACTTTTAGGAGCCTAGAGATTGCATGTTTTTGAAAATATTTATTTTGTCTATTTTATCTACTGTACGAACAAACACTCAAGTGTTGACTCAAGTCAATAAGCAGAACCTATTTAGTGTGATTTCAACATGACTTGTAAGAATTGGCTACATATCTAATCGAGTCTTGTGGTATTTTATTATTTAGTACCTAATCGTTATAACTTTAGTTACCTCCACACCTCTATTAGTAATTTTATGTAGTTCTGCTTTTGCGTTTATAGTTTTATTTATCTTTTGCTTTTAGTCTAATCTTGCTGTTTTATCTTGTCTAAGAGTTCCAATTGCATGTTTTTCAAATCATAAGTTTTAACGAATTTAACAATTAACAGCAACTGATTTATCAACGATTCAAGGGATCCAACAATATTTACGATTGACCTTTTTTTAAAACGCATGCACAATCGATAAATATCCGAAGTCGTGCCAATTGCAATTATATTTTATGCTTCATTAACTTCCACAGAGGTCCTTGGTCTGAGATTTTTGAACAATGACTGTAGGTAGGTACAGGTTTTTTATTATTGTACATTGTACAGGAAATTTTACTATGCTGTTCAATTACACACGCTTCCCATGAATAATTCCAAATTAAAATATAAAAGTTCCAAGACGGAAGCAGTATTGAACTACGCATGCGTGTATATGTGTTTCTAATCAACAAATCAAACGAAACACTATTAATGAACATAGAGGTCATTGCCCTGAAGATAAATGTGAATCCCATTGCTACCAACTTAAAAATATGAAAAAGCCACAACATTGTAGCAGCGTATCCCGCTCCCGATCTGTTATTTGCTCGATCTGATCGATAGGAACCTAATTATGGTAGCAAACTAGCGAAGCAAAAATGATTCATATACCATCTTAAAATACACACCTATGTTTTCATTCCCACTTTGTTATTAATGACAACACATTTAAATAATGCAGTTCAGAAAAAGCTGCAACTACTTCAGGCTTTACAAATAAGGTTCAAATTGGTGAAAGAGATAATGAAATAGCAGCAAATGTTAGTTGGCCGGATGGATTGGTAAAGTGAAACAAAAAATGTAATGGTGGTGGACCATAGATGACGTAAACGGACGATGACCCCAAAGCCATGGAAGCACAGAATAGAAGCACCATGACTTGAATCTTTGATCAGATATGAAACTTTTTTAAGACGAAAAGGTCGAAGAACTTTTTGTTAGATTTGTAGTTTATTTTTTAACGTGATGCAATGGGAGTACGTATTATGATTAAAATGATGGAGATGCTGATACAATAGATAGTTTAATTAGAAATTGAAATTGCATTGTGTAGTGCCTAAACAATAAGGTAGCCTTTTAGAATCTTTATTACGTTCAAGGATTTAAAAATAGAGTTGGGAGGCAAGAGATTTATTTAATTTCAAGACGAGACAATTTCATTACTTACTATTACCAGAATTATTATAACAACATACAGTAGTATTATGTATGTTCTTACATCAAGGACGGATCACGTAGCTCAGAAGCCCGTATCGAAAGCTTTTGATAAAAATATTTATATTTGCGTCTCGATATTTTTTTACCAATTTGCTTTCTGATAAGCGTGCCTTAGCTATCACAAATAATCATAATGCAGTATACTTGTGCAAATAACATGTAATCTCGGAGTCTTGAAGTCTGGAGAGGTTGAATGTCTTGTTGCTAAGCAAAGTACAATAGGTAGGTGCACATTTTAGAGGAATTCCATATGAAGAGAATAGGTGTCTTTGGAATTTTACTGCGTTTTTATATTGTTCCATCATACTCAATAGGTAAACTATGACTTTAAATATATATGTTTTTCAATGAATGCCTTTAATTTCAAACTATTATTCTTATAAGTGAAACCAAACGAAGATAAAAAAGAGTCCTTCAGGCTCATTCTTAATATTCAACTTTATAACATTACAAAAGTGTTCAGTTTAATTTAAGAAGTACAGGTTATATATGTATGTACTTATGTTTAGGCAATGAGCCCAATGGCCAAATCGAGTAATAAAATGTCAGCGTAAGGAGCTTAAATTAAAGTTGGCTTGTTAAAAAATAAAAGAACACACAGTCGTGCGTGACCCCGTGAAATTAAGGGATTAAAATACAAGTCTGGGTTCTCTGGATCAATATACTCAACAAGGCATTATGCAAGGCGAGGAAGGAATACTAAACGAAGGCGGCGATGCGTGGGCCAGATTGATGGAATGATCCAGGTAAAGGGTTGTCATTTCTGTAAATGGTAGCATAGCAACCGAATTTGTGAATGTTGATATGCGGAATTTTATAAATGAACCGATCTTTGCCACAAAAAATAAAGATGCAGATGGTTAGAGAAAATGACCGGAAACAGCGGAGGCATCTGATTAAAAAGCAGTCTTATCCATTTCGGACACAGGTAAACCAAGATTGGATGAATGGTTTCTGCGAAATTTTTGATGTTCAACAGCATAATGCTAAAAGTTTTTTTTTCTACTTTATTATGAATGCGATACAAAAACAATGCTAACATTGTTTTAAATAATACACAAATGATGGCAATATGTACTAACCTGTCATTTGCAGCTGTCTTCTGGAGGCGGGAGTGCGTGGGGTGCGGGGCGTCCGCGCGGCTCGCGGCGTGCGGGGTGTGCGCGGCGTGCGGGGGGAGCTGGCGTTGCTGCTGTTACTCCTCCGAGACGGAGAACCCAGCACCCTCAGGTCCGTATTGCTTACACATGCCAACGCTTCCGCTGCTGACCTTCCTGGACTCATAGAATTCTCTTTATCTTCATCAAAGAACTTCACTGGCGAATCTAATTTGGCAGCTTTATAAGCACACTCTGTTTCAACATCAAAGTTAAACCTTCTGATAAAACGCTTCCTCTCACGAGCGTACTGCTCAGCCATGAGTCTTCTCGTTTCGTCCCTATCCGGAGCGCCGAATAAACATTTGCAACTTCCTCGTCGCCTCCTCGGGGTGTTGGATGCGTTCCTCAAAGTGGCCATCCCTGCTGACATCTCGAACCTCCTCTGTTTCGGTGTGCGTCCCCCGGCGGCCATGTCCAACTAACGCGTCAGGTGAGCTCCGACTGGTTCGCAAGAAACATCTGACTAATCTCCCGAGAGAAAACAGCTGTTGCGGCCAGGTAACGCGAGAAGGGGAGACGTAGTGCAGTACGAGTTAGAATAGGACGGGTGATAGCACCTGGCGGGATCGACGCGCCAATTCTAACCTAGAAGTCTCAAAGTATCAAAAACGCGTGGTAGCGTGCGCGCGCGGGCTCCTTCCGATCGCGACTGACGCTTGACGTTTTCCCGCGCTCGGCCGGCCCTCGTGCGCCGATTTGATAAACACTTGGCGCGCAAACTTCTTGACAATGAATAAAGGAACCAAGGACGCTTTTTGTAATTTTTGTTCTGGGATACAGGTGTTTCGATACCTTAGAAAGGGGATGCACATGTTCGATGCAGAACTATTTGAACTAATTTTAGCCGTTTGTTTTCTGTTGGCGCGAAATTATTTTTAGGTGTGACGTTGTTATCTGTATGAGACGATAGTGGTCAGTTTGGTGGATTGGTTATGTTATTTTTCTATAACAATCTAGCTTTAGACAAAAAAAAATCTTTAAATTAATTTGAGTACTAGGTAAGTAGTTAGGTACATATTTATGATATATTTTAACCGACTTTAAAAAAAGGAGTAGGTTCTTTCGATAATTTTTTTTGTGTTTGTTACTTCAGAACTCCGTAATTTATAAACCGATTCGTAAAATTCTTTTTGCGTTGGGGTCAGTATAAGTATAGCTACAAGGTGGCCCCATATAAATTTCATGGATATTCGACCTTAGACTTCGAAGATACATTAGAATTAAAGTCGGTATTTTTTTCTTTTCAAATGAATTATTTTGTGCATTTGTCGGCCTTGCATACCTAACCAGAGTGTTAAAATCCCGTGTAACACCGCAAAATAACTAATTAATTAATAGTAGTTATAAACCTGTACGCATATCAGATACCTAATGACGTACTTTACAAGCTTGCGGTGAGAAGTGAAATAGTTATTTGTTATACAAGAGTGCAAAGTTGTTTTTTAACCGCGTGCTCAATTTTGATGACCGAGCAAGCGAAGGATTCTAAAATTGAATCACGAGCGTAGCGAGTGATTCAAAAATTAGAATCCTGAGCGTTAGTGAGGGAATCAAAAGAGCACGAGGTGAAAAATTTTTGCACTCGAGTGCAACACGTAACTTTTCATCCCACCTCAGCGAGGAAATGACTAAATGCAAAAAAATCATTTACAATCACAAGATACTTTGCGCGCGCAAAGCAAATTAAAAAAAAGTACACCAAGGAGGTTCCGAGTCTGAGTTTTTAACAAATTAAAATAAGTTGTATGATGAATTCGGCATCTGGAGGTAGAAGTAAATAGGTTTAATGATGTTTTGAATTCACAAACTTAGTGCACACGATGTTCTAAATTCAAATTTACTTTATCCTCTAGCGGATAAAAACGACTTTTGCACTCAGATATCGAAGAGCAAAAATACTCTTTCCGAGATGGGGGGATGTAAAATATATTACTCCCCCACTGTAATAGAAGTGCCCAGTGAATGACCTAAATATCTCTTTAAATAGGTACAGTGGCACTATTACAGTATTCTTTGCTATGTATTTCTTTATTTTTAGTATTTACTGTGCCTTTGGGCACTATTTGCACAATTTAGACACCTTTTGTAGGGATAGTTTAATCTACCGAAATCGGGTCTAGTGTTGCCAGGTCCAGTGTGTCAAATTTCGGAACGGAAGGTTAAAATAATCGGGACAACTACAATGGCTACAAATGAAAACTGGTTTTTGTGAATCAGCGTGTATATTTTTATCGGATAGTCAGTTTTTTAGTGGTAGAACAAATGAAACTCTTAAATATAACAAAATTCACTCTTTCAACTAATCAAAATGATTAAGTTTGTCTTCTTTTATCAAAATTACCGAATAAAGTACAGACTAAAGAGGTTAGTGAAAAATCGGGACATTTGGAGTCCCGATCAAAAGTGAAACGGGACGTGTCAACAAGACCCCTAAAAATCAGGACGTCCCGCGCAAATCGGGACACCTGGTAACACTATTCTATTCGGGACTGATGGAATAGAATAGAATAGAAAAACTCTTTATTGTATACCAAATTATAGAAATAGACAATAACACAGTCCTTAACTATGGTAGTACAATGGGCGGTCTTATCGCTTGAAGCGATCTCTTCCAGACAACCTTTGGATAGACAGTATCGGAAGAAGAAGTAGACGGCGGTGTACAACAAAATTTGTTAATTACAACTAAATACCTATATAATCATACATACATGCTAATATTTACATTCTAATACACACAAAAACAAAAATATTGTTATTAAAATAGACTAATATATACTTATCAAAATATTATTTTAATACATTCAATATAATACTTATTTACATAAAAATAATAATAGCAGTGATACTACATCGACAGATCAACAGCCCCCCTACCCATATGTCCTTGAGGGACATATGGGTAGGGGGGCAGTTCACAACATCAACATTCTGAGTCCGCCAACTATACGATTACGGATACGGCGGGCATAACCAATACAGTAGGTAACTAGGTTGGTAGGTACTACAATGAGTGAGATATGAGACTTGGGTACTTTTAACCGACTTCAAAAGGAGGAGGTTCTTAATTCGATTGTATGTGTTTTTGTATGTTTGTTACGCGATTACTCCGTCATTTATAAACTGATTTAAAAAATTCTTCAGGTTCAGTATAGCTTCAAGGTCCCGTATAAATTTCATCGACATTCGACCTTGGACTTCAAAGATACATCAGCATAGAAATTTTTGTTGAGAAATTAAATATTCAACAATAAATAAATTCTTATTATATTTATATGAAGCATTAATTATTTATTTGACAGCCTCTGTGGTGTAGTGGTTGGGCAGGTTGTCTCAAATCTCATACATCACTGAGGTTGCGGGTTCGATTCCCACGACGGGACAAATGTTTGTGCACAGAAAAAAAAGCGCAAGCATCTGTTTCGTGTCTGGGTGTTGTGGGACCATGGTTCTCATAGTTCCTGGTTCCCTACTTACAGGGAATCCTAGTTAGGGGTCAGCATCTATGTATGTGATTGTTGGGCGTTATTTATTATTATTATTATTAACGTATGCCAAACGAAAAAGTTTTTCGAAAAGAAAAAATACGACCACCGGCTGCTCAATAAATCAATTTATGGAACAAAGGGCGCAAAACGGCTTGTTTGGGGTACTTTTATTAATGACAGAAATGTTTTGCAAGTGCCTGACCTATGATTTGAAGATATTTAAGGCACACTTAGGACACAAAGGGTGCTAAAGAGAAACAGTCCCATCTGGGAGTCCGGGACACTTATGTGAACCTTATGGAAACTTATGTGTCGGTCGTTTTCTTTACTACAGTCGTAAAGAAAACGACCGACATGACCGACGGAGATGTTGTGCGAATCTTCCCAGTTGTGACGTAAAAGGTACAGTCAGGCCAGCGTCCGTCGTAAGTTAATTAAGAATTATGATTTTAGCAGTGTATGTATGTTGATGTTGATGTTGATGTTCATCTGTTCCGACACAGTGAAGTAGAACAAAGTTTGGCAAGAAAGTTATTTTTGCCACTACTCACTTTTTCTTAAACAGAAATATTTTTAAATAATTTTTTGTCATATTTTCTTTATAACTGAAAATAACAACAAATATAAATAATACTTTTTAGGGTCCCGTACCCAAAGGGTAAAACGGGAGCCTATTACTAAGACACCGTTGTGCGTCCGTCTGTCTGTCTGTCCGTCTGTCACCAGGCTGTATCTCATAAACCGTGATAGTCAGACAGTTGAAATTTTCGATCAGATGATGTATTTCTGTTGCCGGTATAACAACAAGTACGAAAAAACAGAATAAAATAAATATCTAAGGAGGCTCCCATACAACAGACATGATTTTTTTGCCGTTTTTATAGATAATGATACGGAACCCTTCGTGCGCGAGTCCGAATTTCGCGAATTGTGGTCATGTTTAGATTAGATTAGATAACGCTTTATTGTCACACAACAACATGAAATAATTACAAAACAATACTTAAACCGAAAGTGTTACAATGGGCGGTCTTATCGCTTATAGCGATCTCTTCCAGACAACCTTTGGATGGAGAGGACTCAAAGAAACTGTGAGGGACGGTGGTGTTGTGTATAAAAAAACTAACCAGTATAAAATAATAATATTATATACAGACTACATAATCATAATAATATATAATTAAATATAAGTGTAATATAGGTACAAAGGTACCAAAAAAAAAAGTACGTATCATAATAAAGTAAAAAATAAATAAATATATCTATATCATAAAATATATAAATAAATATATATACTATATTGAGTTTATAAGTGAGATAACAAACAGTTTTAAACAGATGAACAGAACTTCCGAGTAGCAGGCTGCAGTTACGTAGCTAAGTAGAATTTCTTGATGCTATTTTTAAATATGTCAAGAGATTGCGCACGCCTGATTGATACTGGTAGAGAGTAATAGAATGTATAGGATTCTCTCTCTATGAGAGAAGACCCGTGTCCCAGCAGTGGGAACGTGATGGGCTAATGATGATGATGACGTGCGCGAATACACCCGATACATTATATACATGACAAATACAAATGCTAGCTAGTATGATATAAAATTACACTACAGAATCCAATGAGACTGAGAACAAACATTTAGTTGAATGATCAATAAAGACGTGTCTCAAATACTGTTTATTCTGTAACTGCAGAATTCGTTGAACTTGTATTTGCGGAGACACGAAAGGTCGAACCACAAAATTAAATAATATATCAATTTGCCACCAGCACATATACATTGGTTTGACTGCTATAAATAAAGACCAGTGATTTGCAGTGATGATGATGATGATGCATTACTACCCGTTTTCGGCTACGGCGATTGACTTAAGTTAAGTTACTTTACGTGTTTGGTGCATCCTCACATGACTGACGTACCTATCCAATTTTAGCTGTAAACGTACGATTACGTGTGCTACATGTGAGGACACCGTTCTCGTTATTATAAACTATGTTCTTTTATTTTTATTTTTTTGTAGATCTGAATGACGAGACGAGCTGGTCGTTTGCTTGATGGTAAGCAATACGCCAGCCCATAACAATAACAGCACCACCCAGAATTTTGTTTTGCAAAATCCTGCGCGGCACTGCACTGCGCTCGTCACCCTGAGACAATTAGCTGTTGAGTCACATAATGCCCAGTAATTTCGCTGGCTACAGTGCCCTTTAAACCGGAACACAGGACACAAACATACATAGTTAAGTGTCTGCTTAAAGTGTTGTCGGAGTAGAGTTATCTGATCTGAGTTTGATTAGACCGTGATTGCGTTTTGTTTAATAATAAATAATGTGTCTGAGTATTGTGAGTCATCGTCATATTCTGGATAGCCTGTATATTTAGGTACCTAAGTTGAAGTTTTAGGGATCTCGGTCTCGAAAAGTGAGCCTATTCTGTACATTGAAGATATTTTTGAAAAACCAACTGAAACGATTATTTAGAGGGTACTGAACGCTAATTGTCTCAGAATGACGAGCGCAGTGCAGCGCCGCGCAGGATTTTGCAAAACAAAGCTCTGGGTGGTGCTGTTATTGTTATCGGCTGGCGTATTGCTTATCATAAGGTAAACGACCAGCTCGTCTCGTCATTCAGTTACATAAAAAAAATTGTACTTGTATTTATTAAATTATTGTCTGATAAAACACATTACCAAAATAATTGAGTAGAAAATGACAGCTGTTTTCAATCAAAATGAAATGATAGTAACAGAATTTGTCGCAGGACTGTAATTAGGGTTGCCAACTCTTTGAACGAAAAATTAAGTATATTTAGATTAGATTAGATATCGCTTTATTGTCAAACAACAACATGAAATAATTACAAAACAATACTTAAACCTAAAGTGTTACAATGGGCGGTCTTATCGCTTATAGCGATCTCTTCCAGACAACCTTTGTATGGAGAGGACTCAAAGAAACTGTGAGGGACGGTGGTGTTGTGTATAAAAAACTAACCAGTATAAAATAATAATATTATATACAGACTACATAATCATAATAATATATAATTAAATATAAGTGTAATATAGGTACAAAGGTACCAAAAAAAAAAGTACGTATCATAATAAAGTAAAAAATAAATAAATATATCTATAACATAAAATATATAAATAAATATAATAATAAATATATTAAGGTTAAGTATATAGACGTTAAATGAACAGTATTTGAACATTTTGATCAGTATTTTATATTTTCAAAGATTTAAATTTATATTAATCAGAGCTCTTAGCACAGTTTAACAATTTCATGTCATGTTTGAAGGTGTCGTAGGCTTCACTACATTTTCAATCAAAATTAAAATAAATGAGAAGCTAATTTTTTATTTTTTTATTTTTTTACTTTATTTCTGTCATTTCGCCACATAGCATTAATTACAGAAAATACTCACGTAAATGCTGAGGTGTGTATGTATATATTTGTAGTGTGTAATATTTTTTAATTATTGTGAGGTGCTCAATAACCGATACCACAGGATACTAAGGGACAGAAGCATCACTCCGCAAAGAAATTTAAACAAATAGCGACTCTTGCTATGACGCAATAAAATTCAATTCAGCTCGCGTAGCGCTGCATACCTACTGGTCATATTAACCTATAGAGAATAACCTAGATAGAAAGAGAGGCGTCTCTTTCTATCGCATAGCTCTTATCTCTTCTGACACGGCACGTGTAACGACGCGCGACCCGACGTCGGTGTCCGGGTATGTACTTGTAGCTTCGTGCCTACAGTGCGGAGTGGTAGGCCGGCCGGTACTGACCAGTACTCATTTCAAGAAAATCTTTGTCTTGTGACATACGGTGATGAAAAAAACACTATTTTACATACGTTATTTTTGGGTAAACAGTATTAATGAGTTAAAACAGTATAGGTTATACTGTTTTTCAGAGTATGGTTGGCAACCCTAGCTGTAATTTTAATCCATGATTGAACACGTGGCATGAACCCCATATTGTACGCGTTTTTTTCTAAACAAAAGCATACAATTTACTAGAGGTAAACATTTCGTCGCAAACTAAAACAGGCACGGTGTACGTTATATTAATAAATATAATTCATTAGGTAGGTATCTGAATAGATTTATTACGTAAAACCCTTCTCGTAAATAAGCTGCGCTGTCCTCCTTTTTATTATTACAAGCTTTTATTGACTTGCAATGTTTGTTTGTTTGGGTCAAATCTTGCATTTTGAATCAGAACCACTTCCTCTTATCCTACAGAGTTGAAATT
Organism: Petrophora chlorosata; assembly: GCA_951640565.1. Lineage (NCBI taxonomy): Eukaryota > Metazoa > Arthropoda > Insecta > Lepidoptera > Geometridae > Petrophora > Petrophora chlorosata. The sequence continues at coordinate 6,010,152 of OX621203.1, read as the reverse complement.
TTGCATACTTGTCAAAGTCCGATGACAATGCAATATTATGGTGATAGCCAGCTGATCTGATGTTGGATATGGTAGGTGGGCAATGGAACTCCTTGAAGGATAATCGTAAACTACTGCTGTTTGGACTTATTGTAATCTGCTCGCGGTTCAGATTACGAATTTGTGCTTGCTAAAAGCTTGTCTTGGAAAATAATTATTTTTACAAAAATCTTGTTAATTACCACGTTTTTATTAAGCCACTTTTTTGTATGTCTTTGTGTCGTTCCGGGTGGAATCTTGCAACTTAAATTTCAAGTACTTCCCGATTAGCTATCCTGCAGAAACTTTCAGGGTAGCTCAAACCCCGATGCCAATGCATTCTAAATCCATGAAAAAGGTTTTTAGATATTTTTTTTTTAAATCTCCATTTTATTCGCTTTCGTCCTCATGTAACATGTGTTTGTTGGCCTGTAGAGCGCCGTCACGTCGATTTTAGTTTGCGTCTGTAACTAATTTATTTCGGAAATCATTACACAGCGCAAATATTATTTATTAATTGAAAAACCAATAAGTTTCTCCACCACCGTGAAATTGGCCTTGCATTTTAAAGGGAGTAGAAATAAGGGCGACGCTAATGATTGGCTTGTGTGCTATATGATTAAATATTGTGGTATTTGACCAAATAATCATTACAGGTTAATGATTTTACATCCGTTCTGTGTGTTTTGTAGTTTGTGCGGCACGCGATACCAGCAGACAACAGATACTGCTGGTAGGTTTCTCGTATGCGAGAGGCCGTCTGGGTTTGTACCACCGCATTACCACTTTTTCAGCCGCTAAGCAGTAATGCGCAAGCATTACTGTGTTCCGACTTGAAGGGCATTGTAGCCAGCGAAATTACTGGTCTCACTCAACAGCTAATTGTCTCAGGGTGACGAGCGCAGTACAGCGCCACGCAGGATTTTGCAAATCAAAGTTCTGAGTGGTGCTGTGCCGGCCACTGGGCCAGCGAGGTAGATTATGGCCCATGAAAAAAAACCAAGAAATCAAATCAAGAATTCAAGTATTTGTGACATTCACGAACCTGCACTGGCAGGTTCGTGAATGTCACTTATCCTTGAATTTTTGTGATAAATTCTTGGACTTGCTGGTTTCCTCACGATGTTTTCCTTCACCGTTTTTAGAGCGAGCGTTAAATCCGCACATAATTAAAGAAAGTCAGTGGTGCGGGGCCATCGGGATTCAAACTCGGGTGCGTCGGATCGAAAGTCGCACGTTCTCCTACTGAGCCACACTTGCTCTGCCCTGAATGACAATGATAATTGATAATGAATAATGTTATCATGATAGTAATACTTGTGTCATGCATGATTCATTTAGACGGTCTCGTACGCGAGAGGCCTTCTGGGTAGGTACCACAGCTTTGTCAGTTATTCAGCCGACAAGCAGTAATGCGCAAGCATTACAGTGTTCCAGTTTCAAGGGCATTGTAGCCAGCGAAATTATTGGGCATATGAGATTTAATATCTGATTTCTTGGGGTGATGAGCGCATTGCAGTCCTATACAGTGCTTTTTATTATTAAAAGTTCTACATGGCACTGCAATTGTTATAGCGTGGCGCTTACCATCAGGCAAACAACTTGCTCGTCTCAACAATTAATTGCAAATAAAATACGAGGACGACCAACCTGATCCTGATCAGACAGCAGGAGTTTTGTTTGCACCTTGCGACGGCGACGTCTATTTTTACATTTCTAAGTACGGGCCATAAAATTTATGACTGCGCATTATTATTTGCAACCGTTTTGCAACAGACTGAAGTGCAAAATTGATTTGGATTCATCTCTGTGAAGAGGGTGGTAAATCGCCGGAAACGGAAACAAAGGTAAATGCACCGCGCCGACTTCCGGTACAGTCGACGACAAAATATTTTTGTTTGTTTTGTGATATACCTACCTATATCTACTTGTATCTAGGTAACTAGGTATTTGCTTACAGTAATATGTAGGTAAAGTATATATGTTAAAGTTTGAGAGTATGTAAAGTGATACCTATTTGCAATAAAATCTCTCACTTTAGTGAATTTTATGGCCAAAGTTAAACTATTAGAAATATTTCAACATTATAGTAAGTCCATTAGAACATGTCACCATTATTGTCAATTTATTGTACAGATAAGAAACCACATAACCGCGCTTATCCTGGACCCTTCGATCACAGTACGTAAGCAGTTTGTGCCTTATTTATTGTTATTAAAAATTTACATTATACCCTCAGCATTCATTTCATAATACTTTTTATTGACCAATTAATCCTTCGAGCGCTGTTTTATGTAGGGGTAATAGATTTATGAATGAAAGTGGATATTGTCCTGTCCATAAAAAGGTTGGGTGGAAGAGATCGCTTTAAGCGATAAGACCACCCATTGGCCATTGTACTACCGTATTAAACGATTTTGTTTTGTTATTGAATAGAATAATATAAGTCTTTATTATAACACCACAATACAGAAATAATTAAAAACGAAAATAACAACTAACTTAATTAGTGTCACAATGGGCGGTCTAATCTCTTCCAGACAACCCACAAGTATTAATGTTTCTTTTTTAACATTTTTTGTTGTATGTAGTTTTGTATTTGGTTTTGAAGTGGGCAAGTGTCCACAAGTCAACAATAGCCAATGCCACGTAAAGTTTGAATTGCGGCACTGCGCTCGTTCACATTTCACACATTTCATTTTTTTTATTTTTTTTTTATTTCTTGCAACTGTATGTCAAGGAGAAATAGGGAGCCTAGCTAGCTCCATTGGTTTATGATGCTTTTTGGTACAGATCTCAGGTAGATAGCCTGACAACCTCATGGGAGGTATAAGACTTTAACGACAGAGTAGTGTCATAAACATTTCAACAAAGGAAACTAACTATAAAACTTAAGAGCCATGCTTAAAGGATTTACTAAGCGTTATTGTTTGGCACATATGAAATTTAATAGATTGGAGATAGTTATTTCTACTAAAGGTGCGTCCAAAACGCATTTACTTGTTGTGGAACTGCGGTGTAGATGCATTATCGCCAGCGTCAGCGGCTTCGTCGGTAATTTTGCTGCGGAATTTCGAAAAATCTTAACACACACAAACATACATAGAAAATGAATGAGATGAAGCCAAAAGGTATTTGCACATTATACCACGTGACAACACAATAGCAACATTGTACGAACACACTGGTAGCGATACATATAAGAATTAATAAAATATATTTCTTTTATTGTTGCTAATTGCTTTCATATTATTTATAAAAAAAGCTATCGTTGCAATCGCGGAAAAGTTGCCGATTAGTATATAAACACGTAGGTAAGCTTACCGATAAACCTTTCGCTTACATAGACAGGTGATATAAAATAAATACCTAATGTTTCCTTATTTATTATAGTTTTGAAAATTTTAACGAATTTTAATACAATTTAACTCAACAACTTTGTCCAATAGAAGCTATATTGATTAGTTTCAAAATTCAGAGCTCTACATGTAAATATTTAAGCTCTGAATTTTTAATTGTAATAAAGACTTTCGTACCCGCCTGTACCTTTGTACATGTGACACAGAATACCTAATACTACCTATGAACAGTTTGCCGTCTCGGAAGTGCCAGCGTATTGTCTCACGCCCCACGCCCCGCACTTTAACGTCCGATTTTTTTGCTGCCATTACAGTTTTGCGATTCCCGGCTTTTGAGTTCTATGGCCGCAAAATTCACAAGGTCATTATAGCAACCAGCTGAAGTAAGGTTCTTTAGTTCCAAGGGTAGACGTAGCGAAACTACTGGGCAGAATGTCTCGGGGTGATGAAATTACGCAGTGCTTTTTATTGTATTAAAATTTTTGGTGGCACTGCAATTGTTATGGGCAGGCGTGGTAGTTTTAACTTTTTTATAAGATAGATAGATAGATGAACGCTTTATTGCAAACATTAAATTAAAGACATAAAACATTACATAAAAACATTTAAAGAAAGTGTTACAATAGGCGGCCTTATCGCTAAAAGCGATGTCTCCCAGGCAACCTTTGGATGGAGAGGAATTGTCAAAATGTTAAAGATGGGGATATAAGGTCTACAATAATAATAAAAACAAAGGTACCTACAACATATAAGGTACTTTTTGTCAAGATTTATTGACTAGAAAATGTAGAAGACCTCATCCCACAAGGACACATTTGGCCACTTTGCAACTGCCATCCGTAAAGCCCCGTTCGCATTTTGACTATTGTTAAGTGCGAGTGTCAATTGCAAGTGTTAAGTGATTAGTATATACACTCCAAACTCGTCCAAATAGTTTTGGACAGGCAATGATTAGTGCGAGTGTTTAGTATTTGTTTAAAGTGGTAAGTGGTTAGTATTTAGAAGTCAATTCAATTTCTTGCGAGTGCTACCGCCTCCGCCCCCTTTTCTTCACCCCTCACTCGCAGCGCGCTCCTCACTAAACACGTCTGGACAGGAACTGTTGTGATTAGTTCAGTCAGTGGTGGACGCGGGAATTATTTTACAGAATAATTAAATAAAATGATATAAAATAATGCAGTTTTTTAAAATATCTTTAAGACATTTCTGCAGTTCCCTCTGCACTTCATCGTCCATATTTTTGATTTGTACTCTTTACGGGTACTCTTTAGGAACTTATAAGCTTTTCTACACAGAGCTCCTTATCAGCAATGGACATAGACTTAACATTTAACACGAAACACTACATGCTCCACACTCGCACTTAACACTAATAAAAATGCGAACGGGGCTTTAGATTTAAAAATAACTTCCAAAAGTGTAGTCACACGGCAAGATTTATTGACTAACATCGGCCACTTCAGACGAAGGGATTATTCGCAGATGTGAACGCACCTTTACCTTAACTTAGACGAAACTTTGAACGAAAGCTCGAAAGGTGTTAGATGAATACATTGAGTACGTAGAGATAGGTAGGTATATAGTTGGCATATGAATGCCAATTCATATTGATGCATGAATGAATGAATAACTCTTTATTGGTAACTCATAATATAGAAAGAGTAACAGCTTAAAACAAACTTAACAATATAAGCGTCACAAAGGGCGGTTTTATCATTCTTTTCCAGACAGCCGTGGATGGAGTGGAAAAACATAAGAAGGCATGGACCGTTGTGTTCTTTACAATTTTTACAATACAATTATAGTAAGCTAATAAAAAAAATAAGATATAAAAATTACACTACAATTTTAACTATATAAATACATACATACACTTGAATAGGTACATAAAATACTTATATATTAAGTTTATTTATTTCTTCTATATATTGGTTGGATATATAATTATATATAGAATAAATAAATATAAACCAACAAATACTTATATCTACATATTACATTTAATACACAGAAAGAGATAGATGTCACAGAATGAAAGGGTGACATTAGGTACAGAAATGTGATATCACACCAGTGCGTTCAACAAGTGTTGTTCATGTTTTTTTTATGTAACTGAATGACGAGACGAGCTGGTCGTTTGCCTGATGGTAAGCAATACGCCAGCCCATAACAATAACAGCACCACCCAGAAATTTGTTTTGCAAAATCCTGCGCGGCGCTGCACTGCGCTCGTCACCCTGAGACAATTAGCTGGTGAGTCTCATAATGCCCAGTGATTTCGCTGGCTACAATGCCCTTCAAACCGGAACACAGTAGGTAATGCTTGCGCACTACTGCTTGGCGGTTGAATAACTGGCAAAGCGAATATGGGTTATCCGTATTTATGAACAACACTTGTCGAAACACTTGACTAAGGCACAGCAACCATTGAGAACACATGCATGCGTGCAAAGGTGAACGAGTTGCTCGTCTCATCACTGTGTCATAACAAATATACCTACATTTTATCAAACAAAAAACCGACTTCAATGTATCTTCGAAGTCCAAGGTCAAATATCGATGAATTTATATGGGACCATTTCGTAGCTATACTGAATCCACCGCAAAAAGAATTTTCCAAATCGGTTCATAAATGACGTAGTTCTGAGGTAACAAACAAAAAATAAAAATAAACAAAAAAACATACAATCGAATAGAGAACCTTCTCCTTTTTGAAGTCGGTTAAAAAAGCAATCATTGATGACGGTTTCGCATCGAGCTTCAGTGCGGAACCGCTCTCAATAGACACCTAATTAAGAATCAAGGAAGGTGCCATATATTTTTTTGTTAGGCTCATTTCCTTTCTCCCACATTTGTATGCACAATGGACTCCTGATTATTACCATTCAGGATGTACCTTGAACGAATGTTGCCAAATATGGACCATTGAATGGATATTGTAAGTGATGGTTACGTGTTTGTACATAAGTGTTGTAAGTAAGTGAGAAAACGACAAACTCTTCGAAATAAAACTTGCAAAGAGATTCTAATACGTATTATATATTGATTTAAAAATGTAAATCATTATTATATCACAAAAATATTGATTGACTGATCTTTCTGGTTCGACAAACATTCATTCTAACTACATTTTAGATTTTTTTCGATTACTGTCCGATCTCCTATTGGCTTAGTACAATTTTAAATCCCCGACGCAAAAAGGAGGGTTGTTATAAGTTTGACCACTATGTGTCTGTCTGTGGCACCGTAGCTCTTAAACGGGTGAACCGATTTGGATGCGATTTTTTTATCCGAATCAGGTTCTAGCGATGGTTCTTAGAAGAGGTATATATTGTAACCGAAATTCTTATAAATAATATTATTTCATTTCACATGTTTTATCAAAATCGGTTGAGCCGTTTTTTACTATTGTTATTTATATATTTATTTAGGATTTTTGTGCAGGGGGGTTTTAAATTTTAGTTTACTGATTATAATAGTATAGATAAAACAATAAATAGATAGATTATAATTTACATAAAATTATTTATAAAGTAAAACAACATATTTTATGAAAAATTTATTGTCGCATTACACAATATTAAATCTGAATTAGTATCAGCTGGACACTTAATTAATGCAACACGAATCTGCATGAACATATGTCGTAGTTGGATTGTATCCGCTATTTTACAAAACCGCTAGTAATTTTACAAAACAGCACTTATTTAAAACAACTTAATGTAGTCAAAAAGTTTCTGAAGTTTTTGTACATCTTAAATTCCCAGGATTAAAAAGAACAAAGTGATATGTGACATTCGACAATGAGAAAATAGTGTCCCCGTGTAGTGGATTTCGACCCGTACTCTCTCCCTGTGAGTGACTACATGTGTTCCAGAAGAACTGTAAACGTAATTGGCTGATAACAACCTCAATCCAATAAAAACAATTCATTATAATTTTCAATATATTATTAAAGTTTATATTTTTATTTGTGTTATCCGTACATAACATACATTGAACATATATTAACATTAACAAGTGTCTAAACTTTATAAAAAGTTATAATATAAACTTTATTGGAACTATTAACAATGTATTTGATGTAATCTCTTAAGATCCACACGAATATTAACAATATTATAAATGCGAAAGTAACTCTGTTTGTTACGTCAATATTTAACTAAACAGTGAAAATGAACAGTTAGGAGGGGAATCATGTAACTCGAAAAACGATCCCGATCGCTTTGAAACATGTTTTGTGATCGGTATTTGTCTGTGGAATCGTCAAACTTTTCTACTCAAAGCCCAATCCCTATCTAAATCACGATCGCTAGAAAGAATCGTTTTTTATGCTATGCTGCGGCATATGGAGCGGGCTTTGCTAGGCATATCTCTTGTAGATCGCATACCCAACATAGAAATTCGACAGCGTGCAAAGGTCGAAGATGTGGGTATACGAATAGCGAGGCTAAAGTGGAGATGGGCGGGACATCTGGCTAGAAGAGAGGACGGTAGATGGACCAGGGCAGTTACAGAATGGTGGCCAAGAGACGGGCGGAGACTAGTAGGCAGGCCACCGGTCAGAGAGGGTCAGTGAGGGAGAGGAGGCCTATACCCCGCGGACACGGGCTGTAATGATGATGAAGATGAAATGAGCATGCGTTAGCATCTCGCCTGATGGAAAGCGAAGATGCGGCCTATAATGGAGCATCCTTGCCCATGAGATGCCTATTCACTCTAGACCTAAAGAGACAAGTTGTAGCTGTTTGGGAACAAATACACTGGTATATTATATATATTGTATATTGCAGTTTGAAAGATGTTAACGCCTTCCAAATTTGAAATTGAAAGCGATTTGATTGGTGTTCGAGTTATACGATTCCCCTGCAGATCTTGATAAAATTATCTACAGAGACAGCCCGAACCAGGAACATTTTTCATCCCAATTTAAAACGTGGTCCACAAATGAATCGCGATATAACCAAATCCCGCGTGTACAAAGTCGCAGGCAGCAACTAGTATTACATATGGTTTGTTCTTCACACGGCTCCTATTTGCAGAATGGGCAATGCCAGTTGAAATGCGTTTTGTATGTACGTCGAACTGTTGCCAGCCTGAAAAGAAATAGAATTAATAATTATAATCATCATTTATTGATATTTTTATTTACGAGTCATCAGTCCAAAATAAAATAATATAAAAAACATAATAGGTGATCGGACAGTAATCGAGAAAAAAATCGAAAATGTAGTTAGAACGAATGTTCGTCGAACCAGAAAGATCAGTTAATCAATATTTTTGTGAAATAATAATGATTTATATTTTTAAATCAATAAATAATTCTGACATTTTTAATCTGTCCTTCATCTCAAACGAAACAACAATCACAGCGCATGACGTCATTTGTAGGCAAATGCCGTGAGTCAAGCTTGTGTTTATTTAACGATTTTGCTTTTCATAAAATGTGTTTTTGCTAATTTTTTTGTTCCATAACTACAACATAGTCCCCAAACTTCACAAAACGTATTAGAATCTCTTTGCAAGTTTTATTTCGAAGAGTTTGTCGTTTTCTACCTACATATGACATCACAAGTTTTGAGGTGACCTTTTGCGCGGCAATATTTGAAACATAATATTTAAACATAGTTTTAGGTACTTTTAGAGCGTTATTTCATTAAAATAGTATTTTTCATGGCTATGTATATTCATTGTAGTTAATTTAAAACACTTTCTGAAAAGTTGTCCGATCCTCTATTAAATACTTGCTCTGTGATGACGTGAACCCATATTAATTCTTATTATATTTATATGACGCAATAACGGATGTCAACCTAAAAACTCAAAAAAGGTTTTACGGAGAGAAAAATGTCTTTCATTCTACTTTTTTTTATGCAATTGAATGACGAGACGAGCTGGTCGTTTGCCTGATGGTAAGCAATCCGCCAGCCCATAACAATAACAGCAACACCTAGAACATTGATTTGCAAAATCCTGCGCTGCGCTGCACCGCGCTCGTCACCCTGAGACAATTAGCTGTTGATTCTCACAATGCCCAGTAATTTCGCTGGCGACAATTCCCTTCAAACCAGAACACAGTAATGCTAGCGCACTACTGCTTGGCGGCTGAATATCTCTAAGCAATATAAAATATAGAAGTTAACCTCACCTCCAGAAATATATTAGTGATATAATTATTGATTTGTTCCTTATTTTCAGATGGCATAGAGTTCAGTTTCCCGGTGAAAAGAGTCGCCAGCTCGCCGATATGTTTCGTAAACACAACTGTCATTCTGAAAAAGAAGTTATTGGTTTTTGGAAACAAGTAGGTACGAACTGATTTAGCAATAAATATTTAATGTAGATAAAAAAATATATATTCAAAAAACCACGTTTTTATGTGTCTTAAAAAGAATAACGGCATTGCATTCTTATAAATGGATTTAGAATACATTGTCATCGAGTTGTAAGCTACCCTGAAAGTTTCAGCCGGATAACTAATAGGGAAGTGCTCGAAATTTGAGTTGCAAGATTCCACCCGGAACGACATACAGGCAAACAAGAAAGTGACTTAATAAAGACGTGGTAATAAAAAGAATTTTGCTTAGACAAATCAAATGTAAGGAGCGAGTGGCTTAGTGGATACTCGTGGGACTTTCGATCCGATGCTCAGGAGTTCGAATCCCGCTGGCCTCGTACACGGGCCTTTTCGCATAAAGAAAGTATGGCCCATAACCCATGAAGCGGGTCCAATGGTAGGTTGGTGGATGTCACATGTTCTTGGATGTTGTAATTCTTTGATGGTTTTCTTTCACCGTTTTTAGACCGAGTGTTAAATCCGCACATAACTTAAAAGTCAAAGTTAAGCACTTAATTTTTATTTATATTGATATTGTATTTTTTTTATTAATACGTGATATAAATTAACAGCGAAATATAGAAATATAGAGCAAGGGTGGCTTAGTGGGAAGTCGTGCTAATTTCGATCTGACGCACCTGGGTTCGAATCCCGACTCGGCCCTGCACCAATGACTTATAGTTAAGTGCAGATTTTGCACGCTCGCTCTAAAACGGTGAAGGAAAACATCGTGATGAAACCCGTAAACGCGCTTTGGAGTGGTAGGCTCTGGCCGTGGTTGTAATACCACCCACCCAACAAAGCCAAGCCGTCAAGCGACCTAGTCGTGTTTCGGGATGATGTTCGGTGAACCATCGGGAAGACGGGTCTGAGCAGCCGCTCAACTGCCGTCTCTCTCTAGATCTATGTGCTCCATCTTAGGCCACATCATCGCTTCACATCAAGCGAGATGGTAGCCAAACATAGATCTATGAAACGTAAAAAAAATGTTCTGAATTATATTTTTTCTTGTGTTTTATCTTTGTTTATTTTTATTGTTTTAATATAATATCTTCGTCTGATTGTTCGTGATGTCATGGACAGGGTTCCGACTTAAAATCAGTGCTAAGGTACTTAAAAATACCTTAGCGTATGCTGAGTCGCAGAGCGAGTGTGGCTCAGTGGGAGCTCGTGCAACTTTCGATCGGACGCACCCGAGTTCGAATCCCGCTGGCCCCGCACCACTGACTTTCTTAAGTTATGTGCGGATTTAACACTCGCTCTAAAAACGGTGAAGGAAAACATCGTGAGGAAACCGGCATGTCCAAGATTTTTTCATAAAAAGTCAAGCACATGTGACATCCACCAACCCGCACTGGGCCAGCGTGGTGGATTATGGCCCATTCTCTCTCTATGAGAGAAAGCCCGTGTCCCAGCAGTGGGAACGTGATGGGCTGATGATGATAATGATGATGCTGAGTCGGAACCTTTTCCTGACATCGCGCAACATTCCACTGTGTTGTTTTTATTGTTTTCATTTTGTCGTTTTGTTTGAAATATGTTCAGTCACAAAACAGATAAGTACAGAAGTCAATCTCATGTATGTACTTCACTTTTCATACCTACGCTCGGCGGTCGCGCTAGGGTTGTTAAATTGAATGGGCGCGCCCGCTGCCTGCGACCCGGTGCGGCGCGGCAGTGTGACGCCACGACGGTTACTCGGACGGCGCAGAAAGTTTTTAGAAAGTCCAAAATAGATTGACTTAAAAAAAAAAACTTACGAGATATCGACATATTATTTGCGCAGTTATTATTATAATTAATAAAACTTTAAAATATATTAAAAAAATGCGGTTAGTTTACATTTACATCCTCCTCATTAGGTTATTGAACACAAGGCTAACACAGTTTATACTACAATAAATATCTAATATAAATTGTAAAAATATGACAAGGCCACAAAGTCATGCTCGCTTGTTCGGCGCGGGGCAGGAGGCCGGGGCGCTTACCTACCTACCTAACTGTTCTGTGTTACGTTAAAACGAACCATCGAAATACAAGCAAATACAGGAGGTATTTGCTTGTATTTCGATGGTTCGTTTTACCTCTCTGAAACAACGTAGGTTAAAAAACGACAATTTAATGTTGAATTTAAACAACCGTCTACTGAACAGTTATAATAACTCTTTTTCTGTTGCTCCATTTTGCATAAAAAAGTTCACAGACGCGTGTCTCAAGCGGATGACACTCGCGCTCGCACTGATCCCAACTGATCCGAGATATCGTGTCCGTGAGCGGTGTCTATGTGTGCGTTGCTCAAGCGCACTTTGTATGTAGATTGACTTCTGTACTTATCTATTTTGTGGTTCAGTGTAATGTTGTGTAATGTCCTGAATAAATGTTTTTTCAGTCTTATCTTTCTTTCTAAAAAATAATTAAAAATAAAATTTACTGTGTAAGTGCATCTGCTTCATCCGCAGTGGACCGTCTCGGTTTGGTGAGCAGCAGCTCTCCTGCTTTGTGGTAGGCCTGTACGGACAGTGCGGTCGCCTGCGCTAGTGCGCCGACGCAGCGCTTGTATACTGACTTCTCTGTTTGATCTGCTGCCGTTGCCAGCCAATCGAGGATTTCTGTGTATTGTCTGAAAGAGATGTAATAGAATAGAATAACTCTTTATTATTACACCTAAATACAGAAATAATTAAAAACTAAAATAACAACTAACTTAATAATAATGTCACAATGGGCGGTCTTAGCTCAAAGCGATCTCTTCCAGACAACCCACAAGTGAAGGAATGTAGACAAAAATATATATGGACGGTGTTACTTTAAGATTTTTTACTTTTAGAGCGAGTGTGGCGCAGCGGGAACTCGTGCGCCTTTCGATCCGACGCACCTGGGTTCGCATCCCGACTCGGCCCTGCACCAACGACTTATAGTTAAGTGCAGATATTGCACGCTCGCTCTAAAACCGTGAAGGAAAACATCGTGATGAAACCCGCTAACGCGCTTTGGAGTGGCAGGCTCTGGCCGTGGTTGTAATACCACCCACCGAACAAAGCCATGCCGTCAAGCGACCTAGTCGTGTTTCGGGATGATGTTCGGAGAACCATCGGAGAGACGGGTCTGAGCAGCCGCTCATCTGCCGTCTCTCTCTAGATCTATGTGCTCCACCTTAGGCCACATCATCGCTTCACATCAGGCGAGATAGTAGCCAAACATATATCTATAAAGCGTAAAAAAAAAGATAATTTTATTAACCGACTTCAAAATAGGAGGAGGTTCTCTGTTCGGTTGTATTTTTTTTATTTTTTATGTTTGTTACCTCAGAACTCCGTCATTTGTGAACCGATTTGGAAAATTCTTTTTGCGTTAGGTTCAGTATAGCTACGAAGTGATCCCATATACATTTCATCGATATGTGACTTTGGACTTCGAAGATACATTGAAGTCGGTTTTTGTATTTTTCTAAAAATTTATTGGTAGATAGATACATAACGTAATATGTGTAACGTATGTAATATGTTTATTAACCGATTTCAAAAAAAGGAGGAGGTTCACAATTCGGTTGTTTTTTTTTATGTTTTTTACCTCAGAACTCTGTCATTTATAAACTGATTTGGAAAATTTTGCGTTGGATTCAGTATAGCTTTAAGGTGGTCCATTTCATCGATATTCGACATTGCAGTTCGAAGATACATTAGAATAGGGGATCGGACAACTTTTCAGAAAGTGTTTTAAATTAACTACAATGAATATATATAGCCATGAAAAATACTATTTTAATTGAATAACAATCTAAAAGTACCTAAAACTATGTTTAAATAGTATGTTTCAAATATTGCCGCGCAAAAGGTCACCTCAAAACTTGTGATGTCATATGTAGGTAGAAAACGACAAACACTTCGAAATAAAACTTGCAAAGAAATTAAAATACGTTTTGTGAAGTTTGGGGACGATATTTTAGTAATGGAACGAAAAATTAGCAAATATACATTTTATGAAAAGCAAAAACGTAAAATAAACACAAGCTTGACTCACGGCATTTGCCTACAAATGACGTCATGCGCTGTGATTGTTGTTTCGTTTGAGATGAAGAACAGATTAAAAATGTCAGAATTATTTATTGATTTAAAAATATAAATCATTATTATTTCACAAAAATATTGATTGAACGATCTTTGTGGTTCGACGAACATTCGTTCTAACTACATTTTAGATTTTTTCTCGATTACTGTCCGATCCCCTATTGAAGTCGGTTTTTTATGTTATAAAATGAATTATTACATTAATAAAAAAAAAACTCCTTAGCGAGATAGCACACGCTAAGCGCCCAGTAGGACGCCCGATGTTGCGGTTTAAGGACAGCGTCAAACGCGATATGTCGTCCTTCAACATCGACTGTTCGAAATGGGAGAACGAAGCAGAAGACCGTGACCTTTGGCGAAAGTCTATTGCGGAAGGCATAACTTCGAACGATGATAATAGGGGATCGGACAGTAATCGAGAAAAAATCTAAAATGTGGTTAGAACAAATGTTCGTCGAACCAGAAAGATCATCCAATCAATATTATTCTGAAATTATAATGATTTATATTTTTAAATCAATAAATAATTCTGACATTTTTAATCTGTTCTTCATCTCAAACGAAACAACAATCCCAGCGCATGACGTCATTTGTAGGCAAATGCCGTGAGTCAAGCTTGTGTTTATTTTACGTTTTTGCTTTTCATAAAATGTATTTTTGCTAATTTTTTCGTTCCATTACTACAATATAGTCCCCAAACGTCACAAAACGTATTACAATCTCTTTGCAAGTTTTATTTCGAAGACTTTGTCGTTTTCTACCTACATATGACATCACAAGTTTTGAGGTGACCTTTTGCGCGGCAATATTTGAAACATAATATTTAAACATAGTTTTAGGTACTTTTAGATCGTTATTTAATTTAAATAGTATTTTTCATGGCAATATATAATCATTGTAGTTAATTTAAAACACTTTCTGAAAAGTTGTCCGATCCCCTATTGGTTTGCGCTCCTTGCAAGCAAACGTGCAAAAAGGCACGACCTTATTAACAACCCCGCATCAGCTATGGGATCGCAGCATTCAAACATCTGCACACGGTGTGGCCGTATCTGTTATTCCCGTGTCGGCCTTTTGAGCCATGAGCGGAAGTGCCGTTCAACCATTGTTACTCCGGACGCTGATTAAATCATCTCTTTAGATGGAACAGGCCTATGATCTTTAATAATAACTAACAAATGTCCGCGACTTCGTCCGCTAATGATAATATCTAGTCAGTCTATGTTACTCAAGGATAGAGTAGCTTACTATTAAAGAAATTTCAAAATCGGTTTAGTTATTTCAGAGATTACCTCCTACAAACATACATACTTACAATTTACTTCTTTATAATATTAGTATAGATAAATTAATACGCCCAACGATCACTAGATCCTGGCCCTATGAGGATGAACCAGGATGTATGGAACTAAGGACCATGGTCCCACAACACCAGACACGAACCAAACTCCCGCGACGCGTCGCGGGAATCGAACCCGCAACCTCAGTGTTGTATGAGATTTGAGCCAACCTGCCAAACCACTACACTACAGAGGCCGTCTTCTTCTGTCATCTTGGATTCTTTAGAAAAAATAAATGTCTTAAACCATATTCATAAGGACACCACTTGGATGGGTGACCGTTTGTATGGTATTATACTGTTAGTTTGTTTATTACGAACGTGCTATGTTTCAGATAAAACTTCGATAAGTGAGTTAATGTGCAAGAAAATCATCAAGTAAATACAATACAAAAGGCCACCCATCCAAGTGGTGACCGCAGAGATGTTGCTTAACCTCGCAGATGTTACTAGGCGAGCTACGCTAGCGCTACGCTACGGCGGCATTCAAAGTAACACTTACTTAACTAAAGGTTGGAACTGAAGCTTGAGCCCCAAGTCCTGGGTCGCAGTCTGCAGTCTCTCATGGAAGACTTCAGCTTTGTCATCTCCTGGCGACGTCTCATCATCATCTTCATCTTCTTCTGGCATTTCGCATAGCTCTGTGGAAAATAAATCCTATCAATATTATAAATGCGAAAGTTAGTGAGGATGGATAGATGGATGGATGAGTGGATGGATGGATGTTTGTTACTCGATCACTCAAAAACCAATCAACCGATTTTAATGAAAATCCTACTATTATAAATGCGAAAGTTTGTGAGGATGGATGGATGTTTGTTACTATCACACAAATACTATAGAACGGATTTTGATAAAAAGATGTAAAAGTTAAGTCTCATAATGCTCAGTAATTTCACTGGCTACAATGGCTTTCATACCGGAAAACAGTAATGCTGGCGTACTACCGGAAAGCAGTAATGCTTGCGCACTACTGCTTGGCGGCAGAATAACTGGCAAAGCACCTATCCACCCAGACAGCCCCTCGCTGCCACATAGTTATTTATTAAAAAGTCTTACCAGCAACCTGCTGTAGGGTTTCCTTGATATCCTGCCGCTTCTCAGGGTCAGCTGCTCTGAGGCGTTCGTCTATTCTCATGCTGACCTGCCGAGATAGCATTTCCAGCGCTTCCAGGTGGACTAGACCTGGAATGGAATGGTCCGAGTGAAATGAACTGCTGGAAAACTGCACCAGTGCATTCGTGAAATCAGACATATCAATGACGATCTTTTTTTTTTTACTGGTTATAGGCTTGCGTTTGACCACTATCTCACCTGATGGTAAGCGAGGATGTGGTCTAAGATGTAACACGCTCGCCTAGAAGATCGCGAAGACCTGTTCACTCTCGATTTGAAGAGCCCCAGGTTGTAGTTGTCAGGAAACACATACGTTGGCAATGCGTTCCACTCCTTGTCTGTTCATAAGATGAACGTGGAGGTAAAACGTTTTGTTCGTATAGGAGGGATGTCTACCATATATGGATGTCGCATAGCCGTGCGTCTGGTTGTCCTATGATGGAATGGAGACGGTGGTATGAGGTCATGTAGCTCCTGAGCACACTCTCAACAGTGCAACCGATAAAATACCGCCAAACTTGCAACTTTGCGTCTATGGTCGAGACTCTGTGATGTGTCTCAAACAGGTCCTCGCCTATGAGCTTCTTGGCACGTCTTTCGATATAAAAGGCTGGTAGCATAAAGCAAGTCAGGCAGCTTACCCTTCTAGTCAAAAGACATTTAGTAAACAGGCATAAAAAAGTGCACTTTTCAACGTCATATACACATAATAATAATTTTTAGAAAAAAACAAAAAACGACTTCAATGTATCTTCGAAGTCCAAGGTCACACATCGATGAAATTTATATGGGACCACTTCGTAGCTATACTGAACCCGACGCAAAAATATTTTTTCAAATCGGTTCATAAATGACGGAGTTCTGAGGTAACAAACATTAAAAAAAAAAAACAATCGAACAGAGAACCTCCTCCTTTTTTGAAGTCGGTTAAAAATCAATTAAAATACGTTAAAAATTATAACTTGAAATGTCATGACTGAAAAATAAGGTAAGCATGTCTACCCATTTCTTTCACATACTCAAATTGAAGTCAGGGCCCAGAGAAGAAATGCGAAAACTGACTCTTTCAGTGCTTCGGAAATACGCCCGCTAGAGAAGATAGCACAAGAAACACTGCGGAGGCGAAAAAAAGTGTAATATTTTTTTATTTTTTATTTAATGTGTCGGCAAACAAGCAGACGGCCCGCCTGATGGCAAGCGGTTACCGTCGCCTATGGACATCTGCATCACCAGAGGCATTCCTGATGCGTTGCCGACCCTTAAGGACTCTATTAATTACCCTTTTAAAGGACTCCAAAAAAATCTCTAAAAAAAATGCCTCTCAGTTTCTTGCCGTATCTTCTGAGTAGTGGTTCTTTTTCCGATACGGTGGTAGAGACATTGTAATAGTTTGACGTTCATAAGTGCGTCTGTGATGACAAAATGATTACAGAGATTTTGACTTTGATGTCTCTTGACTTGAATACTCCTAGATTTCCACTATCTGGAATGTATCTTTGTTTAGAACCTACCTTCAAAGTCATCAAACAGAGTCTCATAATGCACCTCCTTCGCTTCTCTCCTCTCATCCTTAAATCTGTCTTCCTCATCAGCTTTCTCCTTTGCTTCTCGCAGCAGCTAAGAATAGAATAGAAAACTTGTTATCTTGTATTTGACCGGAAACAACAACGTTATAACCCATTTCATCTACTTTTTAACCGACTTCAAAAAAGGAGGAGGTTCTCTGTTCGATTGTTTTTTTTTTTATGTTTGTTACCTCAGAACTCCGTCATTTATGAACCGATTTGAAAAATTATTTTTGCGTCGGGTTCAGTATAGCTACGAAGTGGTCCCATATAAATTTCATCGATATTTGACCTTGGACTTCGAAGATACATTGAAGTAGGTTTATTTTTTTAATTAATTATTGTTTATTAGAGGTAAAATTTGAGATATCTCGATGGTGCCCTTTGGTAGTGTTTTGTTGTTTATCTTTCTTTACTATTATAAAATCGTAAATTTAAATTGTTGTTACCTATAGACTCGAAAACGGCTAAATGGATTTAAATTTAAATAAACAAATAAACAAATCAATTCAGTTGGTCATTAGAAAACGGACACGGACGTGTCTCACTACACAGTATTGAATTTCATAATAGGGATCGGACAGTAATCGAGAAAAAATATAAAATGTAGTTAGACAAATGTTCGTCAAACCAGAAAGGTCATCAAATGAATATTTAAGTGAAACAAAAATGATTTATATTTTTAAATCAATAAATAAAATTTAATCATTCGGACATTTTTAATCTGTTCTATATATCAAACGAAACAACAATCACAGCGCATGACGTCATTTGAAGGCAAATGCCGTGGGTCAAGCTTGTGTTTATTTTACGTTTTTGCTCTATCCCCTCGCGCGGCGATAGCCGCTGCTCGCTACCGCCGCCACTGTGATTCACCTAGAACAAGCTAGCGAGACAAAAGTCGTTCCCAAGTTTCCCGGAAATTATTTAATAATATGGTAAACAACACCCACGAACTTCGTTTCCAAGAATATTTCGAACAATGGGTCACCCTTGATAAGGGTATCAGGTAAGTATATAAGGAAAGGGGTAAGTGAACCAGTAATCATTTCCAATTTTGCTTTTTGCGCGATTACTTAAAACAGTGTTTCATTCGTAGTTTTTGTGTATCTTAGTGATGGATCTGGAAGTTAACGGTAAGTCTTATTTTATTTTGTTATGAAAAAGAATTAGATGCCCCCAGTTATTTTTTTTTATTTACCCAAAGTTCAACTTGCCGAAAACTTGACCATTATTTACGTTTCTTGGTCCCGGAAAGACATGTAATGGTATGCAACAGACTTAAAATCGATACATATGGTGACTGAATCCTTCTTCTTTCAAAATATGATAAATCTAGGCTGTGGACTTTTGTGGAAATATTTTTTTTTTTTTTTACAGAACACGTTTACTCAGTCTCAAGATTGGAACTTTTTGAAGAATGGGTTAAACACGGAAAAGAAAACCGAAATACCGGATTGTTTGCCTTTTTGTCATCACGATATGACTTCTCCGGCATTACTGATGAATCGTTAAGAACTCTGAAGCAGGCAATCAGTGCATTTTCTTCAAACTTAGATGCAATTTGGTATAAATCCAAAAAGTGCCGCGATGTCTTCCTTATCAAAAACGCAGAGTGGACGTCAAAAAACTTCGTGTTTAATGTATCGTCCCTTAGTCACGTGCATACGCCATCTACATCCGCAGCATCTTCAACCACCCCTGGGCGTCCAAGCAAAAAGTTTGACGATTCGAGCGACAAAACAAAAAAGAGGAGAGTTGAAGATCTGCTCTGTACACGCGACACGAATCAATTACTGCTTGCAGCGGAAGTCTCAGCACGGTTATCTGGCCACCGAAACCTGGCTGCTGTCATCAGAGACGCTAGCGAAAGTCCCGAGAAGTGAAAAAAAATGAGAAATAGTGCCAGTGCTGGTGAAAGCAGTCAGAGATGCCTAACGAAGGAGGAAGCTTTGGCTTATTATGTGGACTCGAAGTGTACAAGCCACTCCTACAAGCTGACTCGGAAGTGGAGCATGAAGGTAGGGCATATGGTATTTCCATCAATTCATAGCATTAGGCAAGCTAAAATAGATTGTTTTCCTCTCGAAGATTTCATTTTTGTTGACGAGACGCGCGCAGATATTAAACTTCAAGCTGTTTTAAATAAAACTGTTGAACGTTTAGTTCATGCGCAGCAAGAAGTTTTCAAATCGTCATCTCTTGGGTCATCATTTAGTCTTGTTAGTAAATGGGGTTGTGATGGCAGTTCCGGTCACAGCACTTACAAACAAAAGTTTGCCAGTGCTGAAGCTACTGACGAATATTTGTTTGTATTTTCATTTGTACCGCTTCAATTGCAAGACGAAAGTGGTAATATCGCTTGGCAAAATCCTCGGTCTTCATCTACCATGTATTGTCGCCCGATTAAATTTATTTTCTCCAAGGAAACCACTGAGTTTACCGTTGCTGAAACAAATAAAGTGTTGGAGGAAATAAACCAATTGGTGCCGACAATATGTCACATTGATGATAAAGAGGTATCTGTCAAGCACAAACTGCTTTTTACCATGATTGACGGTAAAGTGTGCAATGCAGTGACCGAGACTACATCATCGCAAAAATGTTATATATGTGGAGCTACCCCTAAATTGATGAATGATGAGTCTAGGGAGTATGTAGTTAATAGGGACCACCTTGGTTTTGGTATATCTACACTGCATGCATGGATTCGTTGTTTTGATTTGCTTGCTTCATATTAGCTATCGTCTCGAAGTCAAAAAATGGCAAATACGAGATGCTACATACACCTAATAGGTGCCAATTACCAAATACTTGCTTTATATTCTTGTAATCTTGTGTAGGTACTTTGTTTATTACTTCGCTAAATTTTATATTTTTGATGTTCATATTTTTATCTGGCTCTTGTGTATTTTGTACATATTATTTGTGTTTACTATATACCTACTTAAGTTTTTTAAAATATATTTACCTTTAAATAATTTGGCAATACTTATTTTTTCTACCTACCCGGTAACTACCCTCCTCCAATTGGTTTCCTTACCTTAAAACCAAATTAGGTACTCATAAAACGTTATAAAAAAAGAACTCAAAAAAGTTTTTTTCCACCTATCCCCGAATTAGGGCCCCATATCCTTAGACCTAATTAGGAAGTCATAACAAGTTATAAGAAAGCCCCATGAAACAGAAAATAGCAAAAAATAATTTTGTCTAGCTAGCTTGTTCTACGTGAATCACAGCGCCGCTATGAGTTCTCAAAAACTTATAGCTAACGAACTGTTGGCGTTTATTCAATACGCCATTGACACACTTTGACTTTTGTTGATTTCGGGACCTACCTGAACTCTTAATTAAATGCAATAATTTACTTTATATTTTTAACCGACTTCAAAAAAGGAGAACGTTCTCTGTATGATTGTAATTTTATTTTTTATTTTTTTATAAATATTTAATAAAACGGCTAGGACTCACGTAGTTTGTCGAATTAGTCGACCTAGGTTTCGAGCATGTCCGATGCTCTTCATCAGGGGCGAGTTTACGCTGCGAGATCGCGGCGACCACTGATTTTTTTATTTTTTTTATGTTTGTTACCTCAGAACTCCATCATTTACTTTACTTGTGGGTTGTCTGGAAGAGATCGCTTTGAGCGATAAGACCGCCCATTGTGACATTATTATTAAGTTAGTTGTTATTTTAGTTTTTAATTATTTCTGTATTTTGGTGTTACAATAAAGAGTTATTCTATTCTATTCTATTCATTTATGAACTGATTTGGAAAATTATTTTTGCATTGGGCTCAGTATAGCTACGAAATGGTCCCATATAAATTTCATCGATATTTGACCTTAGACTAAAAAAAAATTGAAGTCGGTTTTTTTTTCTAAAATTTAATTATGTTTGCACTACCTTATAAAAACTCCACAGTACACCGAGGTTAACTGGAAGATAATGCTTACTAGTATTGAGTTCGGCTATATACCTACACATTTGTTTGTACAATAAAAAAAATTATACAATATATACAATAGTGTATTACTATTGTAGATAGACAGATAGAATTTATATATATATATATATATATTAATATATACCTGGGATAGTATAGGTTTATCTCCTGAATCCAAGCCAAGCATGGCTCGTTTCTTGGCCAGCCCAGGGTCACCATCCTGAAGTACTTCCATGGTCTTCTTGCCGATGGTTTCCAAGGTGTCTAGGCCACCGGCTAACACTTTTGTGCCTGGAATATTATGAGAGGTGATGTTAGATTTTTGATGATCATTAAGTTAAAATTGAAATTTAATCAGATTGGTCATTATTTATTTATGTGTACAAACGACCCAAATTACAAAACCGGCAAAATTTACATTGAATATGAAGTAATCAATGACATTAAAAAAATAACCTATATACCACGTTTTTATGCGCCTTTTGAGGTTAGGTAGGCATTGCATACTAATAAATGAATTTAGAATGCACTGTCATCGAGTTGCGAGCTACCCTGAAAGTTTCTGCCGGATAGCTATTCGAGAAATGCTCAAAATTTGAGTTACAAGATTCCACCCGGAACGACAGACAGACAGATAAGAAAGTGACTTAATAAAAACATGGTAAAATATCGTGACTTCATTAAAAATATCAATAATTTTTCTTAACTTATTTTTACAGAATTGCTAACATGAAATTCTGTAAACATTGGTAAATACCATAAAATCTATTCCATCTAGTCATTGAAAAGTTTTTGAGAATACACAAAGTCTTAAGATTTTGACTTTCAAAATCTCTTTAATCATTTTGGCATCACAGACTCACTCATGAACGTCAAATTATCACAATGACTACCACCATATCGGAAAAAGAACCACTACTCAGAAGATACGGCAAGAAACTGAGGGGCATTGTTTTTAGAGATTTTGTTACAATTTTTTGGGTTTCTACAATGTTATGTTTCTTATGTACCAGTTGGCTACTTTGCAGAAGTGGAATGTTTCAAGCATCTTTGTCTTCAATGTAATTACGAACAGTATAGTATGCTTTCCACAGACACATTTGCATGGGCTATTTTATTTGTTTGCATAAGACAAATTGTAACATCATGCCATAACTTACCAGTACTCTCAACAAACTTGGTAACACCAGAAAACAAGCTTCCAAATGGGAATGCATCGCCACCACTTGCTTTCGCCTCTTCACTACTAAAAGTTTCTGTTTTATTCGCCACTGAAGGTTCTACAGGCGTGCTGACTTTAGGTTCTGCTTCATTGGAAGTTTTCATCGATTGTCTTGCCAATTCTTCAGGATCTGGAGCGCCAATGCCTGTTTCAAGGACCGTTGAGATGCCCTGAAATTTTAATAAGTAGCTAATTGATTTCATCATCATCATAATAAAATCATGAATTTATCACATAATTTATATGCTGATGTTTCAAGCATTTTGTAAAATACACTTAAAATGTGTGTAACAATTGTGAAATCTACAAAATTACTTACTTGTGAAACTTGATTGGTAATATTAGTAATCCCAGCCGTGGCCGTACTGAGTAACGAGTCCACACTCCATCCCCACCCCCACCCACTTCCACCCCCTGTGGATGCTGCTGCTATTCTATCTGTGACTTCTTTTATATTCGGCTCGGGCTGGGTTACATGGGATGGCTTTTGTAGAGTTGGTTTCGGTGAAGGTTCCTGAAATTGATGATATATCATTCTCTCTTTTAGTCAAGAAAATGTGGTCACTTGTGCATTCAAAGATCACCCTGTCGTTTTGATTTCCATTCTTTCACATAGAAAAACTTGAGTGGCTTTGATGGTGTTGCCTGAATTACTACTGTTTCATGGAAAACAAATGAAGGAGATTGATCAGAGAAAAGTTCAATTGGCCTATTCACTCTTACAGTCATTTAAAAAAATTATAGAAATATATTTATAAAAAAAGACATGTGAGAAGGATCCAATTTTTAGTAAGGGATATTGACATATCTAAAAATCTTATAGAGTTGCCAGGAGACGTGAAGATCTCACATTTTCGACATGTTGGAGAGGTTATTATTACTGTTTATCTTATTTCCTTTGATTTACCTGTTGAGTATCAGTAAACCCGTCATCTCCCCAGTCCCCAAAGTCATCCCAGCCTGTATCTTGCGATTTCTTACTTTCCGTTTCTGCTGCCTTGCCGCTTGGTTTTGGACATTCTGTTACGTCTGGTTTGTTTGTTGCTAAGGGTAGCTCTTTTGCATTTATTACCTCATCTTCTTCTAATGCAAAATCATCCCAGCCATCTGTTTCTTGCTAATAAACAAAACAAGATTTTTGTTGAAAAATATATTTTTCAAGACAAGCATTTAACAAATTTGTAATCGGAACCGCAAGCAGATTGAAATGAGCACTAGCACTACACTAATAGTTTACAATCATCCATCAAGGAGTTCAATTGCCCACCTTTCACCTCCATCATCAGAACAGCTGGCTATCACCATAATATTGCATTGTCATCGGACTTTGACAAATATGTAAAATTTCAACTCCGTAGGAAGTGGTTCTTATTCGACTTGCAAGATTTCACCCAAACATTGCAAGTTGAATAAAAGCTTGTAATAAAACATTTGGGTCCTTATTTGAATCGGGAGTTAAGTTGTGTAAAATGTATCTAGACAAATATTTTCAAACACATTTGTATACATGGAAGCTATTATAAAATACTAGCTGCCTCTGGGTTTCACATGCGGATTCCCGGAATAAAAAGTAGCTTATGTATTAATCCAGGGTATAAGCTGTCTCCATTCTGAAATTGACCCAAATGTTGAGCCATAACAGTGTGAAGAATTTACAAATATACTTACATACAAACTTTCACATTCAAATATTAGTATGATGTGATAAATGATAAGATTTTTGTAATTTACAACACCCAAGGAACAAAGATAGTCCTAAAGCTTCCCCAAATCTTGCAAAGCACTTTGTTTCCAAGTTTTTAGGGCGTACTGCTAAGGAATAGAACTCTTTAGTGTCTTTTCTATTTCGTAATTACTAGAACTTGGATAACTTACAGACCTAGACAATCTTTTTCTATCTTCTAGATCTAAGTGCTCCATCTTCGGCCACATCGTCGCTTACCGTCAGGCAAGATAGTGGTAAAAAAAACAAGAAAATAAAAAGAGTTCACAGGTCAACACTTCTGCTATGATTTACCTTTGCTTCTGGTTTTCCTGCAGGTATTACTTTAGCAGGGCTTTTGCTGAAGCCCTGGTCCGATTCTAGAGCACTATCACTGTAGTTTGAGGAAGATAAACGTTTCTTTCTTTCTTTTTTGTCTACGTTAGTGTGACCCTCGTCTGCGCTCTCAAAATCTTCACTGTCACTAGTAGGCATCGTAGAAATCTTATTTTAATAATGTGGAAAAAGCCTATTCACTGAAAATTATGGAAGAATATGGTAATTATGAAGAAATTTACAACGCAGAATTTTGGTCGACGTGTTGTCATTTCTTTTGAATTCTGACAGTGACGTGCTTGACATTGAAAGTTGATATAACTGAAAGTGACAGCTGACAGCTGGACGCTGCACGCTGATTTGATTATTCCAAGTCAAGTTTTCAAAGCTAATTCTGGCTGCTATTACTTTAAGTAGGTATGTCTCTCTAACTTTCTTTGAATGGTATATGTGAGATCAAAGATATAGAATTTTTATATCTTTGTGTGAGATCACAAAGATAAAGAATAGAGATCATACTCTAATCATGCTCAAAACCTGCTAAAGCTGAATATAGGCGTTTTAACCGCCACAGTCGGCTAGACTTAACTACTTAATAAATTATTTTTCAAAAAAAACTAAACCGACTTCAAAACCACAAATGGCACTCAAAAGTAAAAAATAAATTAATATAATTATCATAAGCGCTACCCACTCATATATTTGAAGTCGGTGCCAGCCAAGTCTAATAGGTAGCAGATAAATATGTATATAGTAAGTACTACTTGTAGGTAGTATCTATCTACTACCTTTTAGACTTGGCTGGCACCGACTTCAAATATATGAGTGGGTAGCGCTTATGATAATTATATTAATTTATTTTTTACTTTTGAGTGCCATTTGTGGTTTTGAAGTCGGTTTAGTTTTTTTTGAAAAATAATTTATTTTAACCTTTTTAGTGAAATACAAGTTTTAATTAAATTAATTAAAAAAGTTTTTAAAGACAAGCTTTTATGATCTAGAAGCCACATCATGACAAAGTTTAAAATGGGATATCACAATTAAATGCATGTACAAAAAAATTTCATGTCTGTCCTATTCTCTGTTGAGGAGTTCCCTCGCCAGAAGTCAATCCTGGGTGAATCTGCCATATCATGATGGAATTTAGAACAGGCTATTATGGTTTAATCCATTTACGAAATGTTGTGTCTGTACTATTCACCGTTGAGGAGTTCCCTCACCGGAAGTCAACCCTGGGTGAAGCAGGTGAAGCAGTCGAATACAAAACCTCCACCTTAAGAAAGTTTGGTTACGAAAAAAACAAGAACCGACTTGAAGATTAAACTTATATTTTTTGTTTTTGCTATTTTTTTCAAAAACTACTGAATGAATTTCGATAAAATTTATATGGGACCACCTTTGAAGTATTACCTACCAATCAAAAAAAGAATCATCGAAATCAATGCATAATTGGCGGAGTAATCGCGTAACAAACACACAAAAAAAAAATAAAAAACAAAAAAAAAAAAACATACCGTCGAATTGTAAACCTCCTCCTTTTTGAAGTCGGTTAAAAACGATAAATAGCAAAAAAATAACAAAATGCAAAATAAGTACATATCTAGAACATTTACTATGTAAGTATGTATGTTTAGTTTTGCGTTTTATGCAATCTTACATTTTTGTGGCTTGGTGGGGGACATGGCTATACTTCTATAGCGTAATGATCAAAAGGTTAATATTAATCAAAGGTTATGAAATTAATCGCTTTAAAATAAAACAATCAATTTAATATATTTCAATATACTTTTCCAAATGTACTAAATTATACATACCTAATTTTAAAATAATGAACGCACCAGTCATTAATAGATAGTTCAGCAACTTTTTTTCTCTATGGACGTGGACAAAAATATTGTACGCCTAGACCGTAGGGTTATATGCTCAGTGCGCCTAGATAAATTGTACGCGCAGAAATTAGCCCGTTATCTGGTTATCCGTTAGCCGTTTTTTTTCTCTCACGTCACGAGTGAAAACAAACATTGTGTTGTGTGTTTTTTCTTATTATTTTCCCTTTCTTATAGTTAGGTAATGGATGGATTGATTTCGGAAAATATTCTAACAAAGTGAAAATGTAGGTAAGTAACAACCATGTAACTGTAAAACTCACGTAGGTAGAAGGTAATTTTGCCTACCTATACATTATAGGTATAGAAACAACACATGAGCCGGGCCGGACGGGCCGGCCGCGGACCGGGCTACGTCATACATAGGTACAGCGTGGTACAGTACAACGCATAGCCTGGGCCTGTGACCTGCTCTATACAATGCCATAGAATAAAGATCATAAGCGGGCCGGTCGCGGGGACTGGCCCGCGCCCTCGTGTCACTTGTACCATGGCGGGACGCCCCGGCTAGCGGCTGGGCTTCGGCCGGGGCCCTGCCTTCTGTGTGAAATGTTTTATACAATTTCAAACAATACAACAGAGGCAACGCCGCTCACGGTCCTGAACGCCCCCGGCCCGCTTTCTGTGTGTGGCTCTGTCCCATACACGAATGGTTTCGAAACGAACCACTCAAAGGCGGCACGAGGGGCATAAGGGACCCTCGCGCGGCTACCGCACGGCAAACAACGAGGGTTCGTGTCACCGAGGGGTACTTCACTCGCCATCAGCTTTACGAGCAGTTAAAGACCACTAGTGTTTGCGATCATGTCATAGTATGTCTGCATACGGACAGCTTGCGAGCGAGGTGTTCTGGCGATGCTACAGTGGGGTTGTTAGTGTGATATATGGAGGTACCGCTCGAGGCGGTGCAGCAGCTGGCCGATTCAGAAACTTACGATAACTCATTATCCACCGATTCCGTTAGATATCTTACGATACAATATATAACACACACACAACAAATTCCGTAAATTCAACATGTAATCGATACTGATATTGTAACCGAAGTCGTATCGGATTCTCGGGGTGGAATAGCTTGAAAGGAACCTACAACACGAGATCTATATCCAGTCGAATCGATTCGGTATCCTTTATCGTTAGGTTCTGGATCGAAGCAGCTCCCCGCAGGCAGGCTGGTTGGGTGCAGGCTTGCAAGGTTGACAAATGTGTGGCGACCTTTAACTTTCTATACCTACTTTATTTTCTGAAAGCTGATTAGTAATATACAGGTATCTGAAAATGCCTAAACACTTATATCGTCCCGTCGAGCTAGCGTGTTCATATTTTATTCCTAAATAGTTGCAATTCCAAAATGCGTTACGAAACGCATTTTGGTGCAGTGATACAGGTATTGGGATCAGCTTGAAAATAACTATCGGGAACCCTAGGTTAGACCTACCATTATTTATTCTGTGGTTAGGCTAGGTTCGAACGGTGACTATACAACCACTACACGTGAGGCAATTGAGCAAAGCGAGCGCGTCGAGGCAGCAGCGGCTGGAGGCAGTGCGGCGAAGCCCTAAAAATAATGATCGAAACTTGAATTCCATGGAAAGACCTCCATGCACGACATTAGTTTTGTGATATCAGAGTCCTTCCCTCACAGAACTCTAAGAACCATCTCAATTTTCAACAGTTTTGTGACGGAAGAACTGTACATTACAGTTCTTTGTCACAAAATTGTTGAAAATGTCCTAGAAGGACAGGGGCGTAGGAAGAGATTGCCTGCCCCTGCCCTCCTCCCAGACTAAGCTTGAAAGGCCCCAGCCGATACCTTATAATATTGCAATATTAGTATAGATGCCTATACCTACTAATATTATAAAAAGGTAAAAATCTAAGTATGTTTGTAGTAGTTTATCGTTGGAACTGCCGATAGGATTTCGAAAATTATTTCACTGATAGAAAGCTACGCTATCCCTTAGTAACATAGGCATTGTATGATGTCGACGCGAACGAAGTCGCAGGCGATTGCTAGTTTAAGTTTAGGGTGTGTGCGACTGCATTTGCTAGACTGGCTTTACTGGCATTAATGCATTTTTAATCCATGCACTTGCAGGTTGAAGCAGTACCTACCTACCTCTACCTACCCATACTAGAATATATAGTACCTAAGCTCTCTGTGTTATCTAACTAACATGATGTCTTTAAAATAACTACATAGTAAGTACGTGGTTTAAGAATTCTTAGTTAAGATCGTAACTTTTTTACAATGTTGCCGGGAGCATTGCGAATACAATAATAATTGCAGTGTAGGAACAGGGCATTCAAGGCGAAATCTCACCCCTAAATAAATAAAGAGTTACTAATGGTCCAAGCCAGCTCAGTTTTGCCTCTAATCTAGGTTTCACGATTGCTTGCCTCTGATGATCGAGTTACTTTAATTATGAAGCTACAAAGCGTTGATGTTTGGCGTGGCGTACCTATAAAACCCTGGCATTAGCTGATAACCGTGCTTAACCATTCTATTTTATTCTCTAACTCGAATACCGGTACCCATCGCTTTCAAAGATTCTTGATTTGGGTGTGGAATTGGCTTACTTTTCTACTCAAAGTCCGCGTCCCAATCTCTATCCCAATCACGATCGCTAAAAATTATCGATATCGAAGTTTGAAGCCTTCCAAATTTGTAATATTATTACTACGCACGTAGTAATACACCACTAGTGGTTTGTGTTTCGGGATGATGTTCGGTGAACCATCGGAGAGACGGGTCTGAGCAGCCGCTCAACTGCCGTCTCTCTCTAGATCTATGTGCTCCATCTTAGGCCACATCATCGCTTCACATCAGGCGAGATAGTGGCCAAACATAGACCTATAAAGCGTAAAAAAAAAAGTGGTAGTCCACTTGTGGTAGGCTCTCGTATGCGGGAGGCCGTCTGGATAGGTAGTAGGTACCACAGCTTTGTCAGTTATTCTGCATCATATATCTGCATATCTGCATCCGCCAAGCAGTAGTGCGCAAGCATTACTGTGTTCTGGTTTGAAGGGCATTGTAGCCAGCTAAATTACTGGGCATATGAGATTTAATATCTAATGTCTCGGGGTGATGAGCGTAATGCAGTGCTAAGCAGTACTCTTTACGGTATTAAAGTTCTGAGTGGCACTGCAATTGTTATGGGCAGGCGTGGCGCTTACCGTCAGACGAACGTAAAGTTCTGAGTAACACTGCAATTGTTATGGGCAGGTGTGGCGCTTACCATCAGACGAACGACTTGCATTACTCAATTCTATAAAAAATAAAATAGCTCAATGAATTGAAAGCGATGTTCGAGTTAGACGCCTCCTCTGCAGGTCTAGATATCAAAAATCGCGATCCATCTGTAGACCGTGTGCAAGCTTGTTAAAAGTATTCATACCCTCAAGTCGAAAGGCATCCTCGTAAAATCTAAAACGTTCTCCTTATCTTCTCAAGTTTGAGCGACTTCGACATAGTTAAAGATCCACAAAACATCTCATTTGCGTATTTTAGTGGGTCATGTAGATCTACAATGTCATCATAACATTCTGAGCACAGTATGCTTTGGTACAGCAACAATATTTATAAAGTCAGATAAACTAACTCCATGTAGTGGTAGGTATCTGAATCTGGATGTGTAATGTGTATGTTATGTACGCTTTTAGGTAGGTACTTGCATACGCTGTGGAATGCGATGTACTTATACGTATACCTATAAGCCCGTCTATACGTATTTATACAGCGGAATCGTAAATAGATTGAATGGGTATGTTCGTTCGTACATTTGCTTATATTGCCAGTTCGTTTCGCGTTGTCCGAACCGTACATAGCATCAGTCACTAGTAGACCATGTAATGTAAACATTAGGTGGTCGAGGAATGCATTTAGACAGTAGGTGCTGGTTGTGAATATTATCATGAGCGGTGATAACGTGGCGGCGACTCGGCGCGGTTCAGTCAGCGACGCGGAGTCGCGTGGTGCGGTCGCGTACCTATATCGTTGCTATCGCTCAAGTGACGTACGGAACTGCCCGTGTTCGCGCTCGCGTACGCGCCGCATTCCATCGTGGGGGCCCTTCGCCGCCATTGGCCGATCCCGCGTGACGTCACACCTCGTAATGAGGTATTCAACATGGCCGTGTAGCTAGTTCGCGAGTGTGCTTCGTTATTCGTTTGAATGGATTTAATCAGTGAAATATGCCAAGGAGACGAAACGGTGAGATACCCTTGCCCGACGGATGGGATTATGCGAGGGACTTTGACGGAAAATTGTATTTCATCGACCACAACAGTAGGAAAACGACGTGGATCGACCCGCGAGACAGGTAAGTTTTCCAAAGAGAAGTGTTAACCCGTAAGAGCCCCATGTCAAAACTTTACATTCCAATACAATTTTAGACAAATTATAATTGAATATGAACTTTATGGGTGGTTGTGTAGGGAAAGAACATAGGATGGTTTCACATGAAACAGTTACAAGTGATAAACGTCAGTCTAAAATAGAATAAATCGTGAAAAACAAACTATTCGCTGGTTGCGACGCTGCTGCGCTCTAGCGGAAAGAATGTCCGACAACCTCGATTTCACACGACATTCCACAATTTAGTGACAACAAATGAGCTAAACACAAATTATTATGGTTATCATTTGTTTATCCATCGGAATGCGCATTGTGGTCTTGTTTTCGTATCTACGTATTCGGTGAGCGGTGGAGTCGGAACGCGACTAATGAGGCCACGAAACTGGTTCACAGTAATGTTAGTTACTGAACTGGCGATGGCGTAGAAATAATTCGATGGAGCGTTTATATGTTAGTATGAATGTGGTATGTAGTCTGCTGGATGGTGTGGTCGGCGCTTGGCGGTTTCGTAAGGTGCGCACTGCGTATATGTATGGTGGCAATGCGTGGAGAACGCGGCGGGAGATGGAATGCAATGCATAGGCAAGTTGCGCGGTGTGAATGACAGGCCGTAGAATGCGGCCCAGGCCTGCGGCGATGGTCGCGCCTTTCTAAAGCGGCGCACCTCCCCTCCCACCGCCGCACCGCCGCCCCCCTCATCCCCCTTACCGATCTGCAGGTGCTGAACAACACATCCCTATTAAATACCGATCATGCCTCGTATCTATTTACCATAGTTGAAACGGCACCTGCATTGTCTTAAAAACTTGACCTTAATAAAAGTTAACACCTGCAGTTACAGTTAAAATGGTCAATTATCACCTTGATGATGTTAAACAGCGTAACAATTAGCATAGAGTCCTTCTAGAAGACAATTTATGACTTTATATTGTTAGATGACTAGGTTGTTATTTGATGGCCTGAAGTGTGATGAAATATTGTTCATTTAAAGAGCAATTGAGAAATGAGCAGTAACAGAAATGGAAAAGACATGTAAGATCAATGTATTGCTAGACATACGGTAATCACCGGAATGAATGCTGCAACTGCCTTTTTAGATAATATTAATGTAAAGCCTCGTCCAACACGGAATAACAGCAATGCTGTGCATATCGAGGGCTCCAAACGGTGATTGTAGTTCCACAAGAAAACGCTTACAGTAGGTATTGAATTTTAAAGCCGTCCTAAGTGCTGAACAAATACTGCTTAAAACTGCGAATGCGGATTAAACTGATTCGAGTTAAGAAGGCTCATGAGAGCCAGGTACCGGTACATTGACACCACAATAAAAAATTCGCCGCTGACACAGGAAACATAAAGTGGTATTTTTATTGAACCTTTTGGCAAACTGCATTCCATGCGGTCGACATTACATGATATTCAAGACGTTGCTAACGACATAAAATAATAGTAATCTAACGTTTTAGTATTTTGTTTGCCTTATCAGCGGCTTATCAGAAGATGGCTGTTGTATTTTTACGCGTCATGATTTTGAATAAATTGAGATCACCAAAAAGATGAAGCCAATTGTCGTTATATTCCAGCTAAGTATCACGAATGTCGCCCACACAGCGCTTTGTTTCGAAAGGAATGCTAAATAGGCAGAAAAAGCGACGGTAGTCAAAATTTACGCAGAATTAATTGTAGTTAGAGGCACCGCGGCTATCTATCGTGGACATCCACTTGTGCAAAACGCTCAAACAATAAACCGAGCCACTAAGCCAATTTAATAATGCTAAAAATAACCCGGACACTTCTCGAGCGCATACGACGCTATTAACCTTATGCGAGGATCCTAAACATTACTATGAAAAATGTGCCCTCACACCAGTTGTGTATGACTTTACGAGTTCCAGTGACTGGAAGAATGCAATCATTTACTTACCTCGAGAATGCTGTCAGCAACTCAAGTGGTAGACCTGCTTTTTACGCGCAGATGTAACCATCTCATTTCGACATCGCAGGATCTAAACAAAAGGGTTGAGTACAATGCGTGTTGGTTTTTATGAGGTGTTGCTTGCCAATGATCCTTTTGCGGTTATCGCAGATCGTCAAGATAACCACGCCTATGTTACGCGCCACACTAATCAAGAAAAATGGAATGCAGCAAAAACTTTTGTTCCACTATAGAAAGAAGCGTTCAACAGCTACGCGTTCGTTGTAGCTAAATCGAGGAAAAACAATTCATTGTGTCGTTGACAATGAAGGAAGCTTGGAAGACAATGATAGCATCGATTAACAGGCGAATGAGAACTTATACCTTGCCGGTGTTTATTACTTTAATTGTATCGGTTGACTGCAGTTTCACTGCGGTGGTACATTGTTCTTGCATACCAGAGTGTTGCGTTCCGTTGGTCGTTAACGCATAATAATTCCATGTTGCGAGTAAAACCTGCATCAAGTACCTACAGATAATGTGCTAAACTAAGTGCTGGCAAATTAGATGTGAGAACGCAAGGATGCTCGCAATGGAATGTCTGAATGCGATCTGCATGTCTGCGGTCGGCAAATGCGTGTCGTGGATGGCTAATTTAATAATATAATTGTCCGCAAAGATCTTTGTAAAACACAATACTGCAATTATTGCTGCAATAAAGATTACTACTTCCTTCAGCTTCGGCTATAATGGACCGTAGCCTCTGCTCAGCATTAATATTCATTTTTACGGAGTTCTCGCATATTTTCATTGCAATATACTGACTTGTCTATAACGAAGCTATCTTCACAAGATTGTGTAACCCAAGTATGTGCTTCCCACGCACAACACAAGTCCGTGCTCCTTCAAGCGTAACGCTAAAGGGGCTGGGCATTTTACTGCGTTTCTTGACTCTAATCGAGTGGGTGCTAAATAAGTTTGTGATTTTATTCGTTAGACTAGTCAGCTTATCGACATCTTTCGAAATTATATCGTGGTCTAAAAGAGCATTGACACTTTAGAGACAATAAATGATACGCAGAGCAGGGAATATTTCCTGAGATGTTTTGTTGAAATGTGTACTGTGTACTGCAGGGTGCGGCGCGTGGCTGCGAACGGACGCGAAATAGCGTACAACATTGTTTATTTTACGCATTCCTCTCAGATAAATATGTCCTTGGCGATTTTATACCAGACGCGCGTCGGCACCGCGCCGCGCCGCCGTCGACGCCGGCTACAATCTACAGATTTATTTTGATTCCACTGCTAATAAGACGGTCGGTCATTAAAAAAATATTCTAGTAGACGCAATGGTCATTTAGAAATCGCTCGTGGTATCAAGATCTTGCTCAACCATCAGAGATTGCTAAAATTCCATGGAATCCGTATCGGTTAGCTATTATTCACAAGAAAAAGACGCAACGAATAGATTTGATGGTCGTTTCGAAGGCGAAACGAAATCAATTACGTTATCGTCACAATAATGAAAAATGTGTTTAAAATCACGCATGTTTAAAACTTATCTATGTAAGTATGCGATAAAAGCAGTATACTGTTCTCGTTTCTAATCAAAATTGGCATTCCTCTCTTATCTATGAGCCGTCATAAAGCAGTTGTTTACCCATTGTAACGACATTTTCATTGTTATGAGCATCTATTTTAGGTGTTTTATTCAATATACTGTACTCCATTTAGACACCTACACCATATTGATATCTGAAAGTTGCTTAGCGCTAACTGACTTAACGTAATGCGCACCATAATTTCATGTGGCTTGGCATAAAGTAATTAAGTACAATATGGCGTCAACAGCGCGAGCAACGAAATGGTTAGATGGAATTTCTAAGAGTCTCTCCTTATAGGGAGTGTTGATAAATCTTTGATATTCTTCAGTCATAAAATTGTATAACTATGTGCCTGGTTTGCATATGGTTGTTTGATTAGTAATCGGAGGATGCCAAGAGGTCTAAAGAATGCTACCTATTTAGACGTTTCCTCTATAAAGGCTTGTGATGATTTTAGCGTCGCCAGTGAAACATGCGATTCCAATCCAATGATGGAACGTTTAGTTCACCGTTATCCGACTCAAAAACGCCCAATAGAAATTAAAATCGTTATTTAGTAGCATATTCATTAAGGAAAGCTATTTTTGATGAGAAATTAATTAACGACGCACTTAATAACGTCACAAATGTTTTTTTGTGAATTATGATATTTTACGTTACTTTTTTGATGTTTTATTGTAAAGTGTATTAAATTTGTATTGTCTCAAATAATTTATCGCAAAAAAAATAATTATATTATGAGATTTTAAAATAAACAGTTCTCGATTGGCGTCTCACATAGAATTGTAGTAGGTAATTTATGCAAATGAGACAAATAAATTAAACATTGGAATTTGCGAGCAAAATTAAAAATCGTTTATGGTAGTAAGCACATACATTTATGAATGTTTAACTCGTTGGAATATATTCCGAGAATAGTCAATAATTTTAGGTATACAGAGGCTTCTGAAAGGCGAACGGGCACAAATCCTTGATTTTGAATAAATTGTTGACGACCTGCGGTTTGGGCGTGGGCTTTAAATATGCGACAGCATAGTTTGCAATAAATAATTTCTCATTCCAATATTATGTACCATGCCTCCTTGGCCGTGTTATCCTGCTTGAGTTATGGTTTAGCGCTAGTGTGAAGTAGTTTGTATTTAGTACAGCTGTTACTCAATTAGAATGTAGCTGACACTTGTTTTCAGTAGAGTCATTTGTTATTGTGCGATTACCAAATTGATGAATGTTATCCAGACACTCTTAATGTTGTCTACGAAAAGCATGGCTGGCTACCGGTTTTCTTAATAAACTAAAGGAATTTCTTATAATTCCGTGATATATTGTCACCAATTTGAATTCATCATCATTACCGCTTGAGCCCATGTCGACTCATCATATTATCAGTGTTTTCAAACGATTTATGAATGTCTATTTAAACGTTAAAATTGCGTCTTTATTCTGGCCGTAGATACTTTGTGCATCTTTTATAATCCCACAGCCTTTTCCAGCCGTCCAGCCGTCCATGAAACAATGGAGCGAGGAATTCTGTTCCTCGACAAACATTCACAGAAGGCCGGCGCCTCCCATTCATTCGCGATGCATTCCGCCGCATCGATACCCACTTGTTTGGCCAATGTTTAACCTTCCTTTCCGGTCCTCACACCGCTCCAATAACAACGCCATGTGAATGGAGCCGCATTGGTGCCTTTCCTAATGTTTGACTTTCTACCGCTGGGAAAGTATCATTTGTAGTGGTGGGCGTTATAACAAAAGCTCTAGAAATAAGCAGGCTTTTGTAGAAAAGCTCAAAAGCGTGTTGTTACAAAAAAGCTCTTTTCGTTGCCGTTGTCGCGTAACTCGCATTCAAATCGGTTGAAAATAAATTATTAATGCCATCTAGCGGAATTTTAGGAAACTATCATGACCTGACCTATTCAAAAGACAATAGAATGGATGATTGATTTTATAACAATGGACTTTAGTAAAGTGGCGACGGTTACAGAGATGGCGCCAGTTTCTTCGTATTTACAGTACAAAACGTTGGTGCTAACCGGCTTATTCAAAAATATGTTATTTGGTCGTATTATCTTTGAACTTTTTATTTTCGTGATTCGATCGTATTAAAAATAATGCAACGAGAAGACACCCGATTAAATTAAAAACTTGTCATACGGTCGTGTTACCTTTTAAATAGTAGTCATTGTAATTTATTCGTATTGGACAACGAATGAAAAAAGCTTTTTGTCATTCCTCAATGTTTTTGCTTTTAGTTTTGTTTATGTTTTCAAATTCGCGTCACCGTCGATCTCTATTTGATTTGCTTTTGAAGTTATAGTTATACGTAAACCTTGCGTAAATATTAACTTTTATGACTTATGGTATAGGAAATATTGATAAAGTAAAGTGTAAATATTGACTTTTTAAGTTATACGTGAACCTTGTGTAAATATTAACTTTTATGACTTATATTTATTGACATAAAGTAATTAATTGTGTAAATTTATAAATATCTTATCTGTAAAAATACCTCGTTACAATAACACCGATGTGTGGAACTATTTCAT
The DNA here is from genome assembly GCA_951640565.1 of Petrophora chlorosata. NCBI lineage: Eukaryota > Metazoa > Arthropoda > Insecta > Lepidoptera > Geometridae > Petrophora > Petrophora chlorosata. Next base: position 5,972,837 of record OX621203.1, on the reverse strand, counting down.
TCAGAACCCTACCAATAAAAGTGCAGAGTGCATATATTGTAAAAAAACTATCATATAAAACAAAACCTGTGTTAAAGTATGAAAGGAAGTTCACTGATTATTTTTTATTATTTAGATATTTAATTTCTACGCTTTAACTACGCGCTACTAACTTCACGTAAAATACAAAATTAAGACGAATTTTAATACTCATATGAGTAAAGTACGAAAAATTAAACGTCAATGCTCGCACAACGGCACCTGGAGTAAAAAAACTTACATATGAAAACAGTAAACAACGATTACAACGAAGAAAAACACAACGAAAACATAACGTAAGCGGCAACATAAGCGGCAACGAAAAAGAAGCAGAAAGCAAAACAACGAAAGCGTCTAAAACAACGAAAACGTAACATAAGCAGTAAGCAAGTAAAACCGCGGACAACGAAAAAAAGCTGACAACGAAAGCTTTTAAAAAAGTCTGCTTTTTTCGGATCGCGCAACGTTGCCGACGTTGCCAACGGAAAGCCGTTATTCCCAAGTTTAATCATTTGTGCAGTCGTGGACCCGCGCGAAATGTCGTTACAAACCATTAGCAACATTTCTGCCATACTTCGAGGGCGGTATTCCACAAGCCAGTGATTGCTTTTCCACATACAGTTTCAGTAACTGACATATTTGCATAATGAGGAGCTTCGAATGTTAAAGATATCGTTAACATTTTTGTGTTTTCTTCGAACAATCCTAGTACCCCCAGTTTGTATGTAAATCCAAGAACCGGTCACTCGTATCGATGAATGGGCAGTTTTTATTACATTCGCTTAAATTCTTAATTAATTAGCATGCATCGTTGGGGAAACAAAACAAATAAGACAATGGATTTATGATGTAGTAAAGTTTTGCTCTCGACGTATTAGAGTACGCCCTGGACTGATTTACAATGACAACTAGTCTGAATGCGAAGATTTATGGGGCTTAATCTCCTTCATCAGATTGTAAGTAGTTATTACTGAACGAGTTACGAACAGAATGGGAGTGACTACAATGCAATATCAATTAGAAATTCCTGAACCGCGCCGATATTAAGGCACCAGATAATTCGTCATTCTGTATAGACAGTATTTAGACTAGGTATCGTCGTATCAAATGTTTGTGAGCGGAGTCGTGGTATTGTGTCGCACGCGCCGGCAGCGGGCGCAGGCGTGACGAAGGCGCCTGGTATGCGACGTGATTCAAACGGAAACCCTATATATTCAGTGTTTATGCAACCCGCTGTCCGTCCGTCACTCCTACAGACAGCATGCAACATTCAATGGAACGACTCTTTCGATAGCTTCGAAAGTTGCTCGTTTATATTGACGATATTTTATTATGAAGCCTTTCATTCGATTTTAAAACCGGGCAGTTTAATTACAATACTTTTGATTCTCTCGAGTTAATTTTTTGTTTAATATAAGCCGAGGAATTTCGGGTTTTATAATGGCCTTTATCGTAAAGGAACTAAAATATTCAGCTCTGAGCACTTAACGAGTGTGAGACGAGCATGAGACCTTGGTGGAATGACGTGACGAGCGTCTCAACAACACAGTTCACACTTGGCGCTGGAATGTCGTTTGTCAATGATCGAATAACGTGACGTCTACATATTGTATGTTGTCTACACATTAGCCTTTACGTTTACCATCACATAATTACCACTTTCGATTTTGGAAAATTTTGGCACCGGCAATTTAGAAAAAAATTAGGTGATTGGCCATGACGCAACCCGTTAAGAATGTTTATATATTATGTGATTACTTTACTGCATGGAACGGTTCTGATACGAAAATGTATATTCATGTTTTCATCAGGTATTGGATCATCCGGTCAACACGCTTCGTCGAACCTATTGCAAGTTGTTTTTAATTAGATTAGAACTGCACTAAAGCAACCAATGTGTCAGCCGTTGGGAATGCGAGAGGAAATCACGTTGACCCCAAACACCGAGCCTTTTTTGGACATCCCAATGTAATCTTCCTGTCCATGAGTGCGCTATGTTCGAGTGAAGACAAGGCACCTTTAAATAAGCATTGGCAATGACATCACAACTTAAGAATTCACTCATTACTTTGTATGGAACAGATTGTTCACCTAACTAAATGATTATCCTTAACCGTGTCTACTGACACAGTTTCAGATGACAGATTAACTTACGTTGGAATCTAAGTGGGGCAACGCCCTCACATGGAGTAAATAAGTAAAAAAAACCGAGATTGTTTCGAAGCCTATGGAATGTGTATTAAACGGGCCATCCGGATTAAAATATTTCCCTGGTGGTATTTATAGAGCATTAGTAGGTGTGCGTGTCCGTCTGTCGGTCGGTCGATATATGTGAGACAGCGTGGCACCGCCTCCGACCAGACGTGCTCCAAGTTTGTCGCAATCCAGGATTTGGTCGTTGGACTTTTCAAATTCCTTAGCAATTTGGCAACGAGCTCGATTTAGCTTGCGCTGGTGTGTAGAATTGTTTTCAACTAAAATGTCTCGTCTTTGTTTAGCTTCTGCTTTAGATTTCCCATGGGCGTCTCTGGCGTAGTTTTAGTAAAGTGGAACTTGTTCAAGGTTACTATTCGTAGAACAAAGTGACAGCATGAGATGTGGCATGAAATCTGCATGTAGCAAAATAGTCCAAAGCGGGCAGCAACCTTCGCGTTGCTATTTGCGGATGACGACTGACGGTACATTGGCCTTCTGCCGTGCTATTTTTCAATGAGACCGAGGACCGAGATGCACTGGCATATCGTACGATATAAACGTACGCGGATTTCATCGCATCGATTGTACCAACACAAAGAATGTAATGAACAATGACCGACTTCTTACCTCGGTTTCAAGAAAATGTGTTGCTCCATCGCCGGTATTTTTTCGAAGAAAGTGCCAGGGAAAATATTTTCATTGATTTGAGGTAGCAGTTAAAAGATAATAAGGTTTTGGTGCCACCACCTCCAGTCGAGAAACAATCTTACATAAGTTAGACAAAACAAGAAATAAATTACGATATGTCGACAAATTTCATATGAGAATCTAATTAAACAGATTTACCATGTTAGAAGCAATCCATTAACCTCATTTATTCTATCTACTACTTTGTGTAATTGATCAAGACTATGAAGATCTACAGATGAAGCTTGTAACTGAATGGCATTAAAATTCAAATGAAAACCGATAGATGGCGTTTATATAAGAACAACTCAAGTTATAAAGTTTAGAGAAAAGGCATGTACTGCCTAAAGTTTTGTCAAGTATAACAAGTAAGTATATGTTTTCTACCAATTATGTGGCAACTATTTGATCAATTGTATTGATTACTGTTAATCTGTCAATATGTTGCTATTTATAAAAATAGTTACAACAGCTTTATCAGAAGGTTTTATCAAGTTATCATAGATAATTTCTGTCTTTGCGACACCTTTTCTTAATGCAAGTTTTTAATGTTATTGAGTCACGGTACGGAGGGAAGGAAAGAGGCAAAATCAAATCAAATCAAAATCTCTTTAATCATTTTGGCATCGCACTTATGAACGTCAAATTATCACAATGATTCTAACCGTATCGGAAAAAGAACCACTACTCAGAAGATATGGCAAGAAACTGAGGGGCATTTTTTTTAGAGATTTTGTCACAATTATTTGGGTTTTTACAATGTTATGTTTCTTATGTACCAGATGGTTACTTTGCAGAAGTGGAATGTTCCAAGGATCTTTGTCTTCTATGTAATCATGAACAGTGTAGTATGCTTGAAAACTAAACTACACAGGAAATCTAGGAACTAGTTTCCTATACGTATACCTAGTTTTATGGTATCTTTGTGACCGCAACATAAGATTGTTTTTTGAAAGTCATACTGATCATCTTTGACAAATGGAACTATAAAATAAACTAGAAGGATAGAGTAAAATATTTATAACTAGTTGCGCCCTGCGGCTTTACCCGCAGTTTTCCGGGATAAAAGTCTATGTCTTTTTCCAGGACCTAAAGTACCTGTATATCAAATTTCATCAATATCCGTTCAGTAGTTAATGCGTGATTGAGTAACAAACATCCATACTAACAAACTTTCGCATTTATTATATTAAGTAGGAAGTAGGACTATAGAATCTATGTAGCTAATGATTTTCTAGATAAGTAGTTACTCTAATAGAATCTATAAGTTCTTTCTCTCATAAGTTGTTTTTGAACTGAAGCTTTACCTACCCCTTAACCCTTATTATGACACCAATAAAAAACGCCGCATGTTTGATGAGAGTAAAAGATGTGTTTCGCGTGGGTGTGTGCGTGTGAAAGCCTGCCTGTGTGCGGCTAGGGATTCCGTGACACGGGTCACCGTTTCCGAGAACTCGACTTGTCTTGACGTCCCGCTGACAGGACTGGTTTCTGCCGTTCCATTCCACCAAGACGCAGCGACTTTGTATATGCGGCCGTCCTTTTCACTCCCGAGGATGAAGTGTTTGCGTCTCTCTCCATCGCCGATGCATTGGATGCGCACACGCACGCGCCCTCTATCCCCTCACCTCGATAAGAGCGATCGCGTTTTGAAATGGACGCCGCATTCGGTAGCCGTGCGGAAGGAGTTACGAATTTACAATGAAGAGGTTTAATTCACTCTTACAAATAAGTTAACTTTGAATCTCCTGTCTTAACAAAAGCAGGAGTTTTGTTCGGAGATTCATAATAATTTTACCAATGATTTCCAGAAATTTAAAATGATAGAGAGACACTGGGATTTGGCTCACTTGCCGCGACTATATCGGAATTTGGACAAGCGCACGATCATTAAACCGACATCACCTCATTGCTTACTGTAAAACAACCGGCGAACGGTAAACGTCGAGACACGCAAACATCGAAAACGTCGATTCCAAAAGTTGCACGTACGCCAAACTGGACATAACGTGGCCAATTAACCGAGGAATCTTATTTAATAACCGACTACCGTATAAATGCCATATTAAAAGTCACGAAAACCGTTAAGTGGGATGCGTATGAGACGAGGCAGTTTCGTCACTATCGGAAATGCGTGTTGGTCCGCTTTTTGTGACCGGTACTTGGTTCGTGAATCATGCTGGAACCCGTATCGATTGGGAGCAGGTCGCGGCTGGCGCCAGTGCACCACGCCCTGCCCAGCTCCCGGGCACCATCGGCCATCATTAATTATTCTCATACCACAACCTGTATTATCTGCCTAGACGAGAGGAAATTGCACCTGCATTTTTTGTGGCGGTGACGGCTGCTCGATGGTAATTTTAAAAGCATTTTACATTGTATCAGATATGTTGGAACTTTGCTTATTCTGTAAACCACATAAAAAATGTTTATTTCTTTTTGTAATGTGTATGCAAATGAAAATAAGACTAATAGAGAAAATACAGTCTTTTTCAAAAGTTTTTAGGTTTTGGTCATAAGATTTCCGTCGTAACTCGTTGACCATCCAAATCGATAGACTCATTAAGTAAGTATTTCACTGTGTTTTGACATCCATATTGCGTCATAAACCACACTGGTCCTCGCCAAGCTGTCACATATATCAGAGATATTCCGTTTTAGGCACCATTACCCTTTTGTCCGAACAGGTGTTTGTCAAAACCTGTTTAAAGGCATTTCTTGGTCGGGATTAGCGAGATGCGAACATCTAAATCCCCAGACACCTTATAGACTTATGATATACATACATGTATGCTAATAATATAAAGAGATATAATTGCAAGTATGTAAGTATGTTTGTAGGAGATAATCTCTGGAACTACTGATCCGATTTTGAAGCTACACTATCCCTGAGTAACATAATCAATTTTTTATTATGTCGACGCGAACGAAGTCGCGGGTGATTGCTAGTAATACAGAAAGAAAGTAAACTGGTCGACAATTGTCTACATTGAATAGATTTAAAGAATCGTTTAACACTTGAAAGTCATCCATATATACTCCTTAAATCATGAACTAAGGTACCTAGGCACATGCTCGTACTAGGTAATCTGTATTCTGTATTAGGAAGTTGAATCCCTTCGAAAGTTGAATCGTTCGATATTTTGCAAAATGCTTTGGTTGTATCAAGACGTGGGTAGAGGTAGATTAGATAGTCTGTACAAACTACAAGTTCTATATAACTTGTATTGTTTTGTGCTTGATAAAACCGGTTGCATGTGTATACTCAAGCTGAAGATGAAGACTGACTAAATTACTGAATACAGACTAAATTATGAAATAACTAGTAAAAATTATCCGGTCGAAAACTTGGAAATAATCACCGGGTCCATGGTTAATTTATTTTGCCTTAATTATAGTTATAGGAGTTAATAGGCTCCCTGTGCCTCGTGGGAAGAATATGTCTGATGGAAGATGAGCAATGGGAATGAGCTTTTTTGTTGAGTTTGTTGTTCCTTGGAAACTACTGTTTTGAGTTACTTACTAGTCCATGGCGATTCCTCTAATTGAAGACAGCTATACTTTTGCCATGGATTAAATAAACAATTTGCGATTTCACTTGAGTTGAGTAATGGTGGAATGAGCATGAGTAATTGGTTCTAATTTTCCACCACTTTTCGTTTACAAATCGGCGCCTGTATTATTATCTATGCCTCTGATATTACTATTGTCAATAAATTTTTTTTGTTGTTTCAGATACACAAAACCTCAGACGTTCGCGGATTGCATTGGCAATGAGTTGCCACTCGGTTGGGAAGAGGCTTACGATCCGCAGATCGGTAGATACTACATCAACCATGTCAATCGTAAGTGCTATTTTTATGTTTGTGAAACTTGCAATGTTAGCTAATAAACGCTGCGATTGTTGTCATGGCTAAACGGCTAAATGTCAAACTGGCGAGTCGTCGGCATGGCAATAATTTTAAACTATATGATTAGTGCCTTATACATAGATTTAATAAAATTATTTTACACCTAAATATTAAGGCTTAATCTTCAAATTAACATTGTATTCGAATTCCGGTGTAAAACAACCGGCAAAATTGGATTCGAATTCCGGTGCGTCAGTACTAAAAAAGCATAATCTTATTAAGTACTATGCCACACTCGCCCTCTGAATTATTATAATCATATGCAGCTAACTAAGGTCTAAAGTTCGTGAGAATTTACACCCTTCGGAAGTTCAATGCAGGCAGGTAATTTGTTGCAAAAGCACAGCATGACAAACTAGCCGTAGCGTCTCGTAATTCATGACGCTTACTGAATGGCAAATTCTAAAATTACAAGGACTTACATGACCTCTCCTTTATGATCAATAGCTGCTTCTTGCATACATCAAGTACCAGTCAGGTTGTCAAGTAACTTGCAACACACGTCACGGATATCCATTTAATCAAGCAGTAGCAAATTGGCTATTTATTCCCAAGTTGCAATATTTCATTTTAGCACAAAGAATTGTTTGTGTTCCAAGACTAACTCTTATTTATGTTCTGGAGTATTCTTATTCAACGTGGTGAGTGAAAAATGTCCGACGCGGGGGGCTTACGGAGTAGGTACTGCTTTAGTTATTCCGTATGAATTATGGATCAGTTTGATTCATGTCTAGCCTATAGAAACGGGCACCATCTTGAATTTGATATTTGGAATCGAGATGTGGATTGTTTTGTATGAGCCTGTATAGATGGCGTTGCTGTCGTGTTGGACAGGGAATAGTGATGTGAAACAGGGAATGTTGCAATCCGTACTTTATTGAATTCGGATACGCTCCTAATTTCGTTTTTGTCATATATTTTTGAGAAGTCTTTACCTAAAGTTATTTACGGTATTGCTGATGCAGATGTCAGCGTAATTGCCTATAATCCCAGAATACTAAAGGATTGCTATTATGCATAACTCCTGTAAAAACACGCGACACAATCTCTTAAGATTCTCAACACCCACCGTGTTGAATCCTGTGATTCTAAAATAAGTCGTGTTATAAATGGAATGTATATGTATGGTTTATTTACGCAAATGCATCTTCGTGTCTCGCAGAGAATTGATTAGTCGATGCATAGATATTGCTTCGTTGCTACTGTGTTATAACATAAGAAGATAGACAGGCTGCTTTGCATAGATATTGTTTTGGATTAAATTACGTGTGATATGAAAATGTAGATGCTATGGGCTGGGAACTTCAATTAGTGTCGTTTGGCCTATTAGAAATGTCTTGAAGTGATCTTAAAGATAAAGATTCATGCGTTGCCTGTATCGATTTCGTCTAATTTAAGGCCAATTCATTCCTAAATCTCTCTAATTTAAGACCAATTAATACCAAAATCGATTTCAAACTCAAAATATTCATTGGAACCCAAATTGACTCTCACGAGAGTTAAATGACTATACCTTGGACATCCACTTGTCAGATTGTCATCATAATTTATCTAGAAACTAGCTTCACTTATGTTTCTTTGGAAAGAAATGGTATTCAGTTGCAACATTGTTGCAAACATAGTGGCAAGATAAAAAAAACTTATTGGCTCTGAGTGCGGAGGGCGAAGCAGGACGAAGGACGGCGAAACGATGGTAATCGTCGTAAGTAACGATCACACTCGGAACGGTAGCACGACGAGATTGTGTAACTTGTGAGTCGCGATAGTTGAACGAATTGCGTTGACTTCGAGAAACAATCGTTGAACATTATATCAAATTTACTCCTATAAGTGCCTGTAAACGATATTTATATTTAAAAAAAATGCTGTATATGTCTAGTGTCTCAAAATCTGTTTAACTAGGCTAACTAGAGAAGTGACGCCATGTTTCTTACGCTGTTTCTACCGATTAACACTTGAATTATACGATGCATATCTAACTATTATATTGGATCTCCCGCTTTCTGCTTCCACTTGATTTTGTGTTTAATCATTTCCTATTAGCTCCAGTAGTTCGTAAACTTTAGTTAACGCAATGTCGTTTTCAGCATCCATCTTGCGTGACGCTTAGTATCGCAACGTCACACAAATGATTGTCGCAATTATCTTTGTTAGCATAGCTAACGAGAGTTAGCCGACGCGACATTACTTTTATTATCAACAGTGCAAGTGCAATTAACATCGCAATTAGCAACTCGCACGCAACCAATAGCTGGTTTAAAAGACGCTATCCTGGATCCGGTAACGGTGCGCTGCGCAGACGCACGGGCGTTCATTTTCGCACGACATGACACGCACAAGCATTCCAATACATTATTTATAAGCGCGCCTAGTGCTTTTCCGCCATTTTCTTGCTTTTTTCGAATTCAATATGAGACCACCCACAGGATAAGAGGGTTGACGATCCGTGCCGCTGTCGATAAAGACGGCTTGTTAGTTTTTATGTTTTTTCAGTGTAAATTCTTGTCAATTTACGCGCACGACCATGTTTTTTTGATACAAGCTCATGAATGCGCCTATCTAATAAAGCAATGATCCTGCTGGGCTTCAACATACTTTTCTACAGATAAAATAAGGCGGGCGTTTTATGTTAATCTTTTAGCTTCAATTCAATCTACGCAGAACATAAATCGTTCGCCTACAAAACAAAAATAAATCCACACACTTTAGGTTTATTAATTAACGAAGCAATAATTTACTAAGTAATGATAATATTATCCCCACGGGAGCTATCGCGTCATCTACATGCGTAAAACAGTATGGGCCAGGCCATAAACGTGCTCCCTGTCATTTGCATATTATATTGATTACAGCAACATGCGCCCACTAATATGTACTGTATATACGTTAGCACTGTGAGAACAACTGGTTTGAGTTCTTTGGAGGTAGTACTTTTCAATTTCCTTTGGGCTTCATGATGCGAAATAAAGAATGCGCGAACAGGTTTCTATGAAACTGGATTTAAATAACACTGCATTCTTTAGCAAAGATAAATTTCGATATTGTGAGCTCGGTAAATAAAGGTTCTTCAGTAATAAAACGTTTCCCTAAAAGGCATAGAGATACCAGCGTATCCGTAAAGCGTCTTTTGTTCGGTAAAGATGTAAATTCGAGCCATAATTTTGCGATAACATAAAGTAGTTACCATATACGTTGCCAATAGCAACCCTGCCGTAGTGGATCGAATAGCAAATGTGACGTGGGCCTGCGCAAACGCATGTAAACCTCCAAGTTATGGGAATACCGCTCGACGCGACAACAGCGTAAATAAAGGCTTAATTCACCCCTACATGTTGCATTTAAATTGATAAATTTTCTACCGGTCGTACAAGGTTTGCTTAGGGATACTTTATGGCGTAATATATTCTGATTTGCCTTTGGATTTGCACTCCCATTTACTTACATCTCTAATTAACAACAATGTTGTTTTAATTCTCAATTAAAATGTATGCCATGTGATTAATTCAAAACACTGCCATCTCATGACAAATATGTGAACTTCTTATTGATAATCCGGTTTTGTGATTCCGGATTTTTTCGCATGCGTTTCCCACACTATCGATAGGCAGCGAACAAGTGTTCATTAAATGAACGGTTGTGGTGTACCTAGTTATTAATTGCTCGATTAAGTTACATTAATGAAGTAAGTGGGAGATATAAGTAACTCGAATAGGCTCTATTTAAAACCCTCGCAGATATATTAGTCAGTGAAGATAGGATCTAATAGTAGAGGGCTTAATGATTCTTATTTACCTTGCGTGTGTAATTTGTAGTAATGTAGAAACGTAATAAGTAATGTAGAATGTAATTAGTACATTGCCTACAAAGTGCGACTGTTTAATGTTATTTTGTATATGACGTCGCTTTATAACAATCATTATTTTTCCATACAGTTTAATAACACTGAGGACCAGAAATTAAAGTGTAGAGAGACGCTTTTAAAATCAGCTGTCAAAAATAACCGCATGCGTGCATTTTTGTAGACAGCCGTCAAGAAATCGTTTATATGTATTATAGTTTTGCATTATATATGTAGTGTGTTAAAATGTAATTTATTTAAATAATTTATGCTTTTGTTTTTACGATAATATGTTTTACGATATTTATTTTGTTTCTCTGTTAGTTATTTAACTTTTTGATGCACGCTTTGAAACTTTCTTTTACCATCACTAGATAACTGGTAGAAAATGCTTTTAGCATTAAGTTCTCCTTTTGTACATTACTTTTAATAGTGTAATAAAGAACTAAATAAATAAATAAGTAAATAACCGCAGTTAAAATCCGCAAGCGGGAGCTAGAAGTTACAATGAACTTTGTAGTGTACTGCGGACATTGCACTCCTATATTCAGCTGGTATAGGCTCCTTAAAAATAATGACATACACCAAAAAAATCTTCAGGAGCCGTTTTAGTGAGGCACTAGATAGGTACCTAAAGAAAGTCAGAGAACGAAGCTCTCTTTCTTCTATTGGTCATCAACGTTTCTTGGCTCTCAAATTTACCTGAAAACTATGTATGCTCCTTACCCTGTTTCGAATAGGGGATCGGACAACTTTTCAGAAAGTGTTTAAAAATAACCATAATTTATATATAAAGCCATGAAAAATAATATTTTTAATCGACTTCAAAAAGGAGAAGGATCTCTATTCGTTTTTTTTTTTTATGTTTGTTACCTCAGAAGTCCGTCAATCATTTTGCGTTGGGTTCAGTATAGCTACGTAATGGTCCCATATAAATTTCATCGATATTTGACCTTGGAGTTCAAACATACATTGAAGTCGGTTTTTTTGTTTGATAAAACGTAAAGCCCTGAAAGTACCTAATACTATGATTAATGTTATGTTTCAAATATTGCCGCGCAAAAAGTCACCTCAGAACGTGTGACGTCATATAAAGGCAAAGGCAACGACAATCTCTACGAAAGCAAACTTGAAAAGTGATTTATACGTTTTTGTGAAGTTTAAGGACGTTAGGGTCGTCATGGAATGAAAAACATATCGTTCGGATTTAGTTAAAAAGCAAAAACGTAAAATAAACACAAGCTTCGCACACAGTATTTACTTTCAAATGACGTCATGCACTGTGTTGTGTTTCGTTTGAGATAAAAGCAGTTAAAAAGTGTCAGAGATATTAGATTTTATTTATTGATTTAAAAATATAAATCATTATTATTTAACAAAAATATTGATTGAATATTGATCTTTCGGATTCGACAAACATTTGTTCTAACTACATTTTAGTTTTTTTTCAATTACTGTCCGATCGTCGACAACACTGTCCATCAACCTTCAACCTCGAACATTATGCTCCACAAACGTTCCACCCATTACTTAAAAAGTCATTTCGCTAAGAATGCACCAGAACACGGTATTAACAGTAACTCAGTTTTAGAGAGACAGAACAGTTTCATTCTTTAGGCAACCCTTAAAATTTTATCTATATTATTAGTGCTTTAGTGGCAATGAAATTATTGGGCATGAAATATGAAATAATGTTTAGCTTACCCTTTGCTCTAGCTTTAAGAGCTTTTCAGTACAATCTTATAACGATAAAAAATACTTAATTCATATTCAAGAGACTACTTTTTTAATTTTACGTATGGTTGATTAAAGTTGATTTTACCATAATTATATCACATTTATGACTGTACTTGCTTGCGAATAATTATGTACTCGTATATAAATAGGTATTAAACATTTCTACGGTAGAAACATTTTAAATTATTTTTTTATTTTTAGCTAAACTTTTTTTACAACGCTTTTTAGTTACCAGCTAGCAGTTAGGTCTTGTCTTGATCTGAGTTACTTTTGTTATTTGTATATTGAGTCAGAACTCTCCATCGGTCATCGCTAATGCAGCTAGTCGTTAAGAAATAATGAAATAAAGCATTATAGTTTCAAACTACGCATTGCAAAAACGCTTGAGTATGGGCAAGCGGTAACTTGGCGTCTTTCGATCCGACGAGCTGGCGTTCGAATCCTAGGCCTCGCACCAATGAGTTACGAAACCGGTACGTGGTATGCAAACTATTGCAGATCCTTGTATCAGTATAACATTAAATGACAGCAATTTCCAACGATCACTTCGGATTCCACAACGGATGGATAAGTATTGCCTGAGTTGTTACTAACAAGTCCTCGGCTAATACAGCAATTAACTATCCACAGTTTGTACATTATTCAAGTCGAAGTGTAAAAAAGTAAAGCTCTAGTCAATTGCTGGCAGAGGTAGAGTCATACCAGTCGTAGGTACAAGAAGTCAGTCAGAAGCCAGTCTTGTTACCTCATTTATAACATTAAACAAAGTTTTTATCGAAAAATATATTTTTAAGGCAAGCTTTTAACAAATTTGTAATCAGAGACGTGAGCAGATTAAAATGAGCCTAAATACTAGTAGTTTACGACTATCCGTCAAGGAGTTCCATTGCCCACCTTCCGGTTTCTTCATTAGATCAGCTGGCTGTCACCATAATATTGCATTGTCATCGGACTTTGACAAGTATGCAAAATTTCAAATCCGTAGGATAAGAGGAAGGGGTCAATCAGTTACCCGGGATAAACAGTTTTATTTATTCTTTTCCAGGACCTCAATTACCGAATTTCATCAATATTCATTCTGAGTAACAAACATCCATCCTCACGTTTTTAGTATTTAAAATATTAATCGGGATCTAGGGCAAATGCACTTTGACCACGGAACGGTCGACGGCGACTTTAGTCTTGCTTTCTATACGGGTTTCAGCGGTTTCATTTAAGAGTATTACTTTGTGGTAATGCCACCTCCATTTAACGCATTTGTTTACTACATCCGAGACTATTATCACAGATCTAGGCATGCGATCTCCGTATAACTATTTTCTGCATACTGCAGGAGTGTTTTGTATGCTGCTGGTAAAATAGGTTTTATTTTGATGGCGTATTTATTTCTAGTAAAGTTAAATTAAATGATTTGCATTATTCAACACGCCTGCCCATAAGTTGCAGTTGCAGCACCACCCATCCGAACATTGCTATGCAAAATCTTCTGCAAGACTGAAGTACTTATCTATTTTGTGACTGCAGTGCGCGCGTTACCCTGAGACAACTCTCAAGTATCATAATGTCCAGTAATTTCGCTGGCTTCCTAGCCCTTTAACAGTATTAATATTTTTTATATCCAAAAATACAATCAAATATTTGCCAATGCCTCAAATCTTTATGGGGTATTAGGAAATATTTCACCGAAGCACTTGCATTAGAGCTTTTTGCTTCTTCACAAGCTTCTGCTGTTACTTTTCATCATCTAATTATAAAGAAATCATTACTTTGTAGTTTTTTAATCTTTCTTCATACCTATCGGTAAACCTTATTGAATTCCAAGTGGCATCAGCAGGTGCATCACAATCACGACCGTGCGTGTGGTCACCATTCCCGTCAAAGAAGGCGAAGTCACGATGTCCCAAGTTTAATAGTGGTGTCGCTACGGCAACTTTGATGCCACCTCGATATTGTTTATTAGTTTCGACGCAATGAATATTTATTTCGTACGTGACTGATTTTTGTTTATTTTTCCTAGTTTATCGTTTTAGGCGATGATTGGATTATTTTATAAAGTATTTGCTTTTTTATTAACATTATGCTCATTTTATCGATCAAAGCCCTAACCGATTTGCCAGTTTTGAAGCGCTGTTGCACCAACTAGTAATTACCTACGTTTCCAAGAACAATATCACCAGACTACGTGTCGCGAGGCTGTCTTGGTTTGTCATTTATGCAAATAATAGTTCCCCCTCATTACAGTGTTGCCAACACATTGGTAATAATTTTTTTTTTTTCTTCTTGTGTTTGTAGGTGTCTATAAGCGAGTGTGACAGCTTTCCTTGAGGCGAGCTATCGACTGCTTGTTTGCCAATCTTTTACATAAATATACAAATAGATATGTAGATGAAACAGGAGATTACAGGTGTCTGATAACTAAAATATACAAAAGCATCAATTATAAATTTTCGTCCGTATGGAAAGCCCTCTTGATTGTTCTACGCAGCACTTTATTGTATTATTTGCAAGAAATGGCCGAGATATAAATAAATTCTTCCTAACTTTTTCTTCCCAAGAATTGGAAGATGATCTTAGAGTTTTATGAGGTTATCTCTTTGGCTTTATTAAACCACTAGGTAGTTACTCATTACTTTTAGTAATGCAGTAATGTCTTGTTAATAAATTGTTACGTATTGGCACTTTATTAGACTCAAGTTAAACTAAGAAAGGTAGTGTGACTCACGGTTATGATTAGTGGCATCATTTAGACGCCATTTTATGGTTAAGGCTGACAAATTTACATAAATAACGATGACGGCCATTGGAATTCTGTATATTTATGTGTAGTTATTTAATTTCCTGTAGAACATGACTGAAATAAATTATATTTCTAAACCGGAAGATGTACAAAAGCTATAAATTAATTGCGAAATTAAGTCTGATTAATTGACACACTTGTAAAATGAAATTCCCCATGTCCCTCTTAAGAGGTTAATATTTAACAAGTGCCACATGAGATCCAATTCCATTTCCTATTGGTTGGCGCGTTTAGCTGAAAGAAATCGTCAGCTGCGTTAGTGTGGTGTGTAAAACAGTCTTACGCGGGTGCGGGATCGATTGCCGCTACTTGAAAATGTTTTGTGCATTTAAAAGTTGGGTATTAGTTCCGTAACTTGTCTGTAGTGGAATAAATAGTCTCTGATTTCCTATGGATAGTCCTAGTTGGCATCTGGAGTAATGACCTCAATTAAATGGTCAGGTGAAGGCTCCTCTCATCTCCCCCTTCCCTCCTGTCCTGTTTACAGGACCGATCAGCAACACATGCTTCTAGTATTGAAGGTGTCCATAGGTGAATGTGACAGTTTTCCATGAGACGAGCTGTCGTATGTATGTTTGCCAAACATTCGCATATTAAAAAAATGTGTTTTCTGTGCCTATCCTAATTTTAATTCCCTAGTTCTTAGAAGAACTTCTTTTTCAAAATTCGCTTCATATACTGATCTAATCTGCTCAAAGTGCGAGTCTGCAATCAGGCAATAGCTCCGGCCTTGCGTACACCAGAATTGAGAATGATAATTGAAAGATGGCCGTATCACGCGGACGCCGAGTGATGGTATGCATCCACGATTGAATCACTGGGCACCGTCGCTATGCCGTCTACGACTGTTCAATTGGGAATCCAATGTAGTACCAGTTGTATATAGTTATACCTATAAATATGTGCTTAGATATATGAAGTTACTATTATTATACTTCTATATATATCAGTGATGGTAATAGCCATTGGAAAGTTCGGAAGTTCTTTTTATAACAGAATAGACAAGCATTGGACCACAGTCCCACTTGATGGAAAGTGACGATGCGGTTGACGATAGATCATCCTAGAAATGCCTGCCAAGAAAATAGCGATTCACACGAGATTTGAAGACACCAAGATTTTTCCAAAGTATTTGGTATTTAATATCTGATCGTTCAAATCTAATGAAAAGACATAATTTTTTAATCCAGTGTACAGTCTGCTGGTGGAAATATTTTTGGGTTTGGGTGGTATTTTCACAAGTGTTTTGTTTCTTTTTCGATTCCTATGCCGTCTATTACTTTTCAATAGGGCAGTGAGAAAAGTAAAGTAGGTACTAGTGTTGTTATTACTGTAATATAATTTTTAGTATTACCGTAAAAGTAAACCAACGCACGACAGCTGACTGATTCAGTTTAAATGAAATGGGAGTCAGGCAAATCAAGTGACATCCCTACCTCTGTACCTATATGTTCTTCTTTGGAGGCATTAAGTTCAAAATCTAATTCTATATCTAATATTATCAACACAGAGTTGAATAAAGTTGTTTCCATTATTTACAGCACCTACTTAGTTACACAAATAAAACGCCGTAGTGCAGTGTAACATTATCCGATAATATTTTTATCGGATTCCAACACTATCGCGCGCCGTGACGATGTCGATTATTCGTCATAATCGCCAGATAATCGGTACGAATGTCTCGCGCGTTTTTACGATGAGTAATAGATTACAAATTGCGCTTATACAAAAATGGTTAAGTTTACGTTTAAATTGCGTCGGTTACGACATTTTTTCACTGAGAGATATTAGACTTCGCAAAAATATGTGATCATTCATTTACCTCCATTGATTGGAAGTTTTCGATTGAAATCTCGTTAAGTCGTGTTGTTATTAAATTAATTTTGGGTACGCGTTATTCGAGACTTAAATCACAGATACCATTTTAATAATCCTTTATTTTAATTTATGCTTTCAACAACTTTGTATACCTATCTAATGTTGATTTAAACACTTCACTGGCAAAAAGTGCGGTAGCTCATGTCGTTGGCTTCCTTATTATCCTTAACCACATCTGTTGAGACAATGCTTAATGACCTAGTCTCTCCCTCCCCCCCTCTGTATATTTTTTTCTCTTTCCTTGTCTAATTGGGGCCAAAGTCCCAGCAGTAAGAAAGCGAAGCTGCGGCCTGCGGCCTGACGGCCAAGGAGTTACTTGATTCAAATTTTTGTTTTCATTCTTTACAGAGGTGACGCAGCTCGAAGATCCGAGGCTAGAATGGCTGAGCATTCAGGAGGCGATGCTGAGGGATTACCTCCACACCGCTCAGGAGGCCCTCGAGGTGAGTACATATTTTATAAGTGTTGCTCTGGATGTAGTAATTTTGATAGATGTTATCATATTTGATCGTCTTGGAGTGTATTGAGCTAGGCAATAAAATTAAGTTTTCTTGATGCCATTTAACTTTATTTGTTTTTGATGGTTTTAAGACTCCGTAACGATCTTTTAATGTTAAATTTATTCAAACTTGTAGTCTCATTTTTAATTGAAACATAAAAATAACTAGTCACTCAACATAATCATTATAATGTTACGCAACTATTGTGGAACTTACGGGATGTGAACACCTTTCTATCCGTAACATCGGCATGCCGTCACCGGATATCCGATTTTTATCGACTTTTCTCGAAACTCCGGTTTTTCCAACATTATCTACGCATAATCGAAAGTTTAAAATGCAATAGGCATTACTTAAAAACTAACGGTCTATATTCAATATAATTGAAAAAAAAAGATCTAGATAAAATTTCTCATAACGTTCAGAGTGCATCTTTAAAATGAACTCAAGTCAAGACTTTTATCTATCAAGTTTTAATCTTCATAAAGAAGCTCTTAAACATTATCAAAACCAATCTTGTCTACATTGTTACCAGAAATACCTCCGTATATATCTGTCTAGGTTTCAATGAGCCCATTTCGAATCGATGATATCTGGAGAGGGGATGCGATGGTATCTGACTACCGTCTTTAGGTGGTTTATCGGGGTTTGGATAACAATAACTTTGAAGGAAATAAGTTGTTGTGAAATAAGTTACATTTACTATTGAGTTACGTTTTATATGTGGACTTTAAACGAGAGATAGCGGTAAATTATATATAATCTGAGTAGGGACATGTGGAATAGAAGTTCGGATAAAATCGGAAAATTAGGTCAATGTCAATCACTATTCTATAGTTATTTAAACAGAGAGGAATGCTGATAGATTGAATAAATCTCAATTAACCTCGAATGTTTGTGTCACCGAATAGATATTTTTCTACACCTTTGAGATGTTCATCATCCAGTAACGGTTCCATTTGTATTGAGGCCCTTCTCTTGTGGTGCGTTTTATGTGTCAGATTAAAAAAAAAACAATAGCAGTTGCCACTTCGTGCGCGTGGGATTTGGTTATATTGCGATCCCTCGTGAAACACGTGTAAAATTGGGATGAAAGTATCCTGCCCTTCTCCGGGTTACAGGCTATCTCTGTGCCATATTTCATCAAGATCGGTCCCGCCGTTTTTAGTCGTGAAAAGTTAACAAACAGACTGTTAGAGTTACTTTCGCAATTGTAATTTTAGGGTGGATTATTAATAGAAGGACCAAAATGTGTACAACAGGGAGAGAGATCAAAATCCATATTTATAAAAATATTTAATTATAAGACCTTGACCTTAACAACAGGCACCTAATTGCGATGACGATGACTGTCCACGACCGACAAACAAGAAGACGTGGCAACAGCCAAACAAACATCGGCGTGTTAGTTGAGTTACTATCAACAATGGTGACATCATTGTGACAACAACGACCGGGATCCGATCTGAATTGAAAAACAAAAGGATTGTTAGGTGTAATGATGTGATGAGATAAAACATAAAAGAGAGCATCAGCTCAAATTCGTAGCTGATTATATTATCATTGTTAGACTGATTTTACCATTAGGTAACAAATTCTGTAGGAAACTGTCTATTCAAATCCAAAAGTTCTTTAATCATGTTGAACGCCGTCCGTCGACGCACCCTGGTCGTCAATTATTACATAACTCTACCACCGTATATGAAAAAGAACCACTCACTACTCAGACGATACGGCAAAAATCTGGGTGCCGTATTTTTTAGAACTTTTTACAATTTGTTGGTTTTAACAATATTATATTTCATGTCCCAGTTGGCTACTTGGCAGAAGCGGAATGTTCCAGACATTCCTTATCGTCTTTTATAAGTATTACAAACATTATTCCCACTGCTAACTGGAATTCCTTACCTATCTAAGGTCCTGAAGATTCTAAAAATAACCTCTTAGGTACACACACACATATTTACATGTCTCTATTTCCTTACGATAGCAGCATTCCTTTCCAACCAGTCATTACTAAATCTCCGGTCTAATGGAGAATGCATTCAACACATGTACTAAATGTATGATTCCAGGAACGATTTCCAGAATTTCTTTTCGCGCTGTGTATATCTTGTCCAGGTAGTTATGTATCGTAACCGGAGAGCAAAGTATGCGATGTACCACGACGATGTACGACAGAGGAAATATTTTTAGTAAGCTTTCTGAGAATGTAAGATTCTTCTGACTTATTTACAACTCAACTTAGGCAGTAGCAGCTTCTAAGGTATGGCGCGGTGCGGGAGAGGTAATGAATTTAGAAGAGCAGATTTTGCACGCTCGCTTTAAAAACGTTGAAGGAATCATGAGGAAACTCGCTTATGAGCTTAGGCTCTGGCCACGGCTGTAATACCAACCGTCAAACGACCTAGTCGTGTTTCGGGGTGATGTTCGAAGTACCTAACCATCCACGTGAAGGTATCGTAAAACTATAGTTACTTATCATCACCATCATCGTCGTCAGCCCGTTATCGCCTTCGGCTTGCATAGGCACATATCAATGGCATGGTAGATAAGAAAATGTCTTATTTGCACTTGCTTTTGGAATTTAATAGATGTAAAATCACCATTTTCAGTGAAAGAAGTGATTGAACTGGAAACTAACTGAACTGGAACTCACAAGTAAACCTTTGCAAATACAAGCCATGGATCAGGCTTCGTGGAATCCAGCATGTTTCAACCGCGGGTCCTTCCGCGAAACATTTTTAACCCTACTACCTATTAGGGAGCTACGTGAGAGGCGTAGTCCGCAGATACGGTAAAGAAAAAGCAGCAAAATATTATTTAATACGTTACTTGAAGGTTCAATTTCAATTGACGTATAGTCAGTTTTAGATGAGGGCCTAATGACTTTGAACTTGAATTATAATAAGAAAGTCATAACATAACAGCTCGATAAGTTTCTGAACGAACACGATTAATATTTGAGTGGAGTAACATTGTCAACGTCGAGGAGATATGGTTAGTGACAATGCCAGTACGATTCAAATCGTAATGTATCCAAAATATTATTTCACCGCACGATAACAGACCCTGGGATTTTCTGATCGGTAATTCTAATTACTTAGGTTTAATCTCATAATTAGGTTTTATCACCATTGAATTCTCTGACAAACTTAGTCTCAAATGTGATGGTTCAAATATTTCAAGAATTAAACCAAGGATGTAAGCAAGCAGATTCAAGGTCCGATCTTTATCTGAGCTTATTCTGAGTGAGTGAGCAGTCCCACGTGTGATGGCGTGGTGGCGTGATTTGCTTTTTAAATAACCTCGGATCCTAGAACATATTATTAGCCTACATTTTTGGTCTATTTTTTGCTCTAAACCGCATTCCGTGGTGCCTCGACGCGGGTTTCCAAGTAGAGCCACTAGAAATTGCGTTTCTGCGAAGGATTACTAATAACGTAGTACGAAATGTAGAGGACTACGTGATTCCTCTCAATTTGAAAATCATAAAACTGTATTTCTGAATGCTCCCCATATTTTTATTGCGACATGCGATATTGCTTACTGTAAACTCAAAAATTGTCATGAACTTACAAGAGATATGGGCACAAAAAGTAAAACACAATTCTAATTCAATCTAATTAAAAAAAAATCTTCCGTTCGTACTAAATTCTAACAGCTAGGTATGTAGAGTTGGATAGATAATAAATAAGTAAAATAAAATTTCGTCGTGAAGAATCAAAACATTTAAAGATGTTTGTATGTGTACTTAAGTGCAACAAAGATTTGGATGAACATCCCAACATTGGACCTAATGCTGTTGCCTTGTAATGATAAATGTAATGCAGATCCTTGTGGCGCAATCGCAGTACAATGCATATTGTCATAACGTCCTGTGAAACATGAACCACTTGCCAAACTCTTCAAACCTAGCCACATCTGCCTTACGCAAACTGACGACGCGACGCACGTCCATATGAGTGCGCTTAAACTAAGTATGTCTACACTACTTAGCAAAATTATCCTTCACTCATTATTAGAATACGATGGACCTTATAACATCGTAATAACGCGGGTTATGGCTTGATTGATGTGTTGTGGAGCGCAAATGGAAGATTTAATTGTGAGCACATACTTGCACGTAGGCAACCATAGTGTCGAGGGGCTTCTGTGCTATAATATGTTTGATGTAGGGTTGGCAAGAGCTGTTTTATTTTATTAGTATTACTGATGGTTCTTAGAAAAGTAGATGTACTTTTACGATTGTAAACTTTAAATCTTCATTTTGTCCAAATTATACAGAGAAAACAATATAGTTCAGATCTCTTTCACTCCTTTCTTGTTATATGTTTCTACTTTCAAAGAAAGATTATGGCCATATCCTAGAACTCCCATAAAGTGCGAAATGGTGTAGGCACAATGTCACATCACATGTTTTGAATTTAGTGATAATTGCACATGTCGTTGTTGACGTTCTTGTATTACTCTAATAACCTTGCTCTATTCACTATTTACCTCATTGGAGACCTTCGCATTCCCTTTATGATCCTCTCAGCCCTATCCTTACGATACTTATAACCCTGTGAATTTTTCTACACCACCGGCATATTAAGTGTCCACCATATTAGATTCAAATAACTTTGCTTATGCAACCGTATACAATGCAGGATTCGATGCGTCTTGAATTGATACATTGTAGAAGATAGTAGTAGGACTCTGATAACCTTTGAGGTGCCAATTTGTTGATAATTTTCGCATAAAACTCGCCTATCTTGTGATTAAAGTGTTGGTATAGTTACATCAGTAATATAATATTATGATGATAAGAATATTGAGATACTTAAACTGGAGAATAAGGAGAATAGGGCCATATTATTCCGCATTGCTTCATGCAATGTTACATTAAAAATGGTTCGCTTCAGAGGGCAACAAGTAACTGATGCACTGCAATGACGTCAGCGGGTCAAATTAATCACAATGTGAGAATGGATTAGCACAGACGATGCAGCATTTGCTGATATGCCGTTAGCACCCCAAAGGACTTCAAAGATGTGACAAAGTCGTGCTAAGGCCAGCGCGCGCCACGATCGTTTATTGTATTTTGAAGATGCATTTTTTCGGTTTGATCGCGTAGCGGCCGTTGAGATGTTACCTCATTTGAGGTGATGCCACCCCAAATCGGTCGAAATTCAAACATTCAACACTTTTTGAAAATAGAACCGATTAAAGTTCAATAACCTCACTGTAAAAATACATAATCCAACACCTTTTCTAGGTAATCCCAACCCATTGTTTAAAACAATTGGAAAACAATTCTTATCAATAAGCCGATCATAAAACATTTTTAATAGCTCTTATCTTTCATGTGGCATTTACTTCCGGTATTGTTTCCGCAGGTAAACAAAAGCTGTGAATGAGTATCTTAAGCCAGGTAGGTAACAAACAGACAACCAAGCAATAGCATTCTCGTGACTCGCGTTACGGAAAATATCTGAGAATGCAACAGTCTATAGAAATTATGTAACACCGTGTCGATAAGTATTTCGTCAAGATGTGACCTAAATAGTCGTTGAAATGGGTGAAAGATTATTATCATCATAATGTTGATCATACCTATTACGTTTTTGCTGCTGAAACATGGGACTTCTCTCAGAGAGATTGTAAGGGCTTTAAAGCCCACAGACGGATCCAGCCAGTGCTGCTTGGTGGACGTTGGCATACTGCATGACGTCAAATAATGCGGTTCTTGGAAAAGGTGTTGATGTTCTCATTTAGAGCGGGTGTGGATAATCGGCACAATAAATTAACGCACGTAATTGGTGATGGTAGGCCTGTAGGGCGTAGGATCCTTCATAGTGAAAAACGTCGCTCGAGTTTCCGCTCGGTCGCATTTTTTCATTATATTCAAGCCCTAAGCCTGAAAACAAGCAACCGCTGTCACTAGTCTTATGTTTACTTCATCCATAAGACCGGAAAAGCCCCGCATTCCAACATTATTATGATATTTCGTTGTGTACATTTTGTACAATCAACACTAACGCGCCTTGTCGCAATAAGCATACGATCTCACACTAGTTATACGCTAGCCTTAGTTCGCGTTTTCATGATGAGATTATGAAAATAGTGCAGAGCTAAAGCAAATGGCATAATATGAAAGAAGCTTATACCCATCAGTGGTATGTGAAAGGCTATGGATGATAATGACGATGATTGCTTTGTTCTGTGTCAGTTATTTTTGTTAAGATTCAGTGTGCCACTAAGGAGATTTCTGAAAGTTTTAGGGATTCTTGAAAATCCTTAACCAGGTGAGGAACATCCCAAGTCGACAAATGAATAAATCAATGAATAACTCTTTATTGGTAACAAACTCCCCTATACAAAAAGTAACAGTTAAACATAAAGTAAACAATATAAGTGTCAAAATTTGAAGACTTATAACTTATAGCGATCACAACCATGGCGAGACAACCATGGCTGGAGAGAAATAACATAAAGACATGCACGGTGGCGTTCATGGGTCATGTTGTCTCTTTTAAAGTTAATTTTTAATTAGCCTCTGTATATTTTTACGTCGAAATAGATATTTTGACATAGCATCAAACAGTTTACGTTAACATTCATCTGCGAACGGTGAATCACTCGGGTACTCGGGTACACAGAGATTAACCGACGACGATGCGACATCAGGAAATTGGTGACCAAGGATTTATGACATGACACGTACTCTGCGTTTGAGTAATTTACGGCCGTTCCTGGGTCAACCTAATGCTGTGGTATTTGAAGGAAAATATTGAGACAAGGAATTGCTCAGTACCTACTTGTATGTGCTCGTAAGTTAGGAATGGGAATCGGACCTGTCTCCTTAATTTATTAGTAGAGACCTTTGTTGCCTTACGCAGTATTAAAATAAACGGTGGAGTAAGATCCTCGGCAAACGGCACCATTTTATATGAAGGCCCGTGTGCGATATATGTGAATTTGCGAGATAACTAAACCGCATCGTGGTGTGTTACAGATTTACACCTAATTCTCTCTTTATCAGACGGATTTGAGGGACGCCATGAGCTGATGATGATGATAATGCTCAAATCTATACTCTGGAGCATTCGACTTCTGCAAAGTAGCCAACAGATACATAACATTGTAAAAAACCATAAAATTGTAACAAAATCTCAAAAAATGCTCAGTTTCTTGCCGTATCTTCTGAGTAGTGGTTCTTGTTCCGCTGCGGTCGGTGGTAGGAGTCATGGTGCTAATTTGTCGTTCATAAGTGCGTCTGTGATGCCACATCTGAATATGGAAATTAAGATTTGATTTGATTTGATCTGTGAAGTCTCAGCACTCAAATAAGACTATGACTATAATGATTTAAACAAGTTTTCGTAATGTTAGTTAATCCATATCCCATTAAATAATATTACGTAGAAGTGTTTATGAATAATTTGGCACGTGTAAAAATGAGAAACACCTAAAATAATAATTGTAATGTACCTGTAAATAAAGTAAACGTATTGTAACCAGCTGCGCAATTCACGCGAAACAATGTCGTCGGAAATATTACTAAAATTCCAATGTATACAAATATTGACTCGTCAAACGCCACAAAATTTGTTATGATATGAGAACTTTATCACCAGTGTTAGTTTTTAGTTTGATGTTGATATGGTTCTATATGTATTCGCATAAAATAATTTTTGTTTTAAGGTATGTTTTTTACCTTGTAGTTTTGGAGAAGGCGGGACGAACTCGACGCCTTTAGCGACTATTGGTCTACAATAGCGCAAGATCGCGAAGCCTGAAAGTCATGGGGGGAGGCCTTTGCCCAAACCTGGGACAACACAGGCTAACAGTAACAGTTTTGAAACTATAAAGGTTTTCAGAAAACTTACCACTAAGTCAGATATTATTTTCTAGATTGTATCTACAAATGCGGTTAACCGGTGTAGCCTATGTCTTTTTCCAAGACCTAAAATGCTTAAATACCAAGTTAAAGTCCTAAATACCAAATTTCACCAAAATCCGTTCAGTAGTTTTTGCGTGATTGAGTCACAAACATCCATCCATCCTCACAAACTTTCGCATTTATAATATTAGTAGGAACTAGGATATAATGTAAGGAAAGCTTCTGTTTATGTACATGTTAAATTACTATTCTCAATGTTCTACTTCCTCAGTGAATTAAAAGGAAACACCTGTAGAGTCCTGGCACTTTATCAACAAAGTGTTGAAAGCTTAATCAAAGCGGGATCTTATTAATTCTCTATTTCGTAATTGGGTAGAAAATGAGCGATTTCTATTATTCCTGGTGCCAAGAACTGTCGAGTGTCACTGCACAATTCTAATCAAGGCATAACACTCAGACATTCTAAAGACACCCACAATGAGAAAAAGATTATGAAAGAATGAAAGAAAAAAATGATATTTATTTGACATAATTAAAGAACAAACTTAATAATAAAGAAAAAGAACAAATAATAAAAACAATCTACGGATACATATTCTACTAATAAAAAAAACGATGGAATTGTGGTGCCAAATTGGATATCGCAATAGAATGTCTTCTTCATATTATCCCCATGTACATATCTATGTTCTAATTTTGGGTCATTTTCTGTTAATCATAAAAACTATGTGGCCCTTCATGCATTGCCTCGCATTGCGTGTTAATATTAACATATTCTATCGGATATTGCGTTCCTCACCGTGAGTCAATCGATCGCCTCACCTCCGCTTCGATTCTTGGTATCAACAGGCCTAGCGCACTCCGCACTGTAGGTACGAAGCTACAAGTACACCGACAGGACACCGACGGCGGCGGGTCGGGCGTCGTTACACGTGCCGCGTCAGAAGAGATAAGAGCTACGCGATAGAAAGAGAGGCGCTCTGTAGGTTAATATGACTGGTATGTATGCAGCGCTACGCGAGCTGAATTGAATTTTATTGCGTCATAGCAAGATTCGCTATTTGTTTAAATTTCTTTGCGTAGTGATGCTTCTGTCCCTTAGTATTCTGTGGTATCAACAAACTAGTAAATTCCTACAATTTTAATCCGCTCATGGCGGGTTTAGGACTAACTGGACCTGTAGATGGCACAGTATAATTTACAGTTTGTATAAGATACGATCTGTACGGAGCTGGAGGGCTTGATAAACATGACATTTTTTTTAAACCTTTGCAATATCTGAAGAAGTAGTAAAAGCAATATCTGAATTTCAACAGTAGGGTATAAATAGCTAAAATTATTGTTTCGCTTACTTATCGTAGAAATTATGACCTAAGCGTAGTATGTTGTTTATATGCTCAATAGATAAAAAATTAAAAAATTACATATATACAGTTAGTAACTACATAGAAGACAAATTTGCATGGAACATTCCGCTTCTGCCAAGTAGCCAACTGGCACATAAGAAGAATAATATTGTCAAAAACAAACATTAAATATTGTACCAAAAGTTCTAAAAAATATGCCCCTCAGTTTCTTGCCGTATCTTCTGAGTAGTGGTTCTTTTTCCGATACGGTGGTAGAGTCATTGTAATAATTGACGTTCATAAGTGCGTCTGTGACGACAAATTTTAAATAAAGAATTTTTGAATTGAATTGAATTATTGAAGTCTTGCTAAAATATGTGGCTCGGTCCGGCCTAAATAAAGTTGACGCTTTGTTCCGACGACATCGGTCGGTTTAGAATGCCTGATTGATGCGATAAATTGCCAGTTCTCGTGTTGGATCAATAAAGAAGTGTTGCTAGAGCGCTATATCCAACAGGGTCATAAGGTCATAACTGACTCCTCCAGAGTACAATGTTAATATAAGCCAAATCTACAATGTTAATAAGTGAATAAGGCAAGTCTAAAACATAAAGCAGCCCTTTTAAAGGTGCCGCTATGAAATCAGTTCTATTTTTTTACCCTTAATAGATTTATGTTTGGCCACTATCTCGCCTGATGTGAAGCGATGATGTGGCCTAAGATGGAGCACATAGATCTAGAGAGAGACGGTAGTTGAGCGACTGCTCAGACCCGTCTCCCCGATGGTTCACCGAACATCATCCCGAAACACGACTAGGTCGCTTGACGGCATGGCTTTGTTCGGTGGGTGGTATTACAACCACGGCCAGAGCCTACCACTCCAAGAAATCTTTTGCAGTCAAAAAATAAACTTTGACTTTGCACTTTTGAACGGCACTATTTCGAGAACGTAGGCACTTAAGACTAGTCTCAGTTGCTTGCACAAATCATTTAAAGCGATTCGCATCATCAGGTCTGAAGTCAATGACGTTGATAAAGGTCCCCAGGTCAAAAATAACATTGATTAAGGTCCCCAGGTCAGCAATGACGTTGATCAAGGTGCCCAGGTCAGCAATGACGGTGATTGATCAATCTAATGTAGCTCATTGTTTACTTGCATTAAATCTTATCAATCTATTGACGTCAATAGGGATTAAAAGGTTATCTGTGATTGAAGGTTTGTCTTCTGGGTCAAGATGGAGTGCATTCCTTAGATGTTGGTTAGTATTAGCATTATTCTGAGGGTTTACATTTCTAATTCTATGTTACTTAAGGAAGCTTTGAATGTCTGGTTCTTTTATTGCTAAGAGGTTGCCAGTATCTATGGAATAATTATTTTGCAGAAGTTTGTTCTTTAATAGTATTTTGCATAAATTCTAAGCTTCGGTTTGAGTGGTACTGTCGGTAGCTAATTTACTAGCTTACCTTTCTATTTGAGAATTGAAAAGTGATGTCTTAGTGTGTCAGTTCTTTGTTAGCTTTTGGAAATAATTCCTCTTCTCGATAAATATTATTCAAAAGATTGCTTTTTGAAAAGAATATTTGCCACGTCGCTAGATCTGAACCCATAATAAAAATTTAAAGATCTTTATTCAATTTTGGCATCACAGAGGCACTTATGAACGTCAGTTATTACCTCGCCACCGTATCGGAAAAAGAACCACTACTCAGAAGATACTACAATCTCTGTGGTGTATGAGATTTTAGCCAACCTGCCTAACTCCTGCACCGCAGACGCCAAAAAGTGTCCTTTTTCAATTAAAAGTATATATTTAACAAAAAATGCAGAAGTACATGAACTTTTATCCTTCCACTCAAATATTTATCACGCGCCACAAAAATGTCTTGGACACATACTAACCTCAATTTGGGCATTAAAATTGTCGGCAAATATCAAGGTTCTTCAAGAATTTCCGTTTTAAATACCGCTGGTAAAGGATATTTGACCCTTAGTACATGAAATTCAGATTCCAGTTAAGTGATTTTAGAAAGCCAAATGTTTCAATATTTTGCTTAATGAGAATGATTATGAAAATCTATTATCATATGATAATAGATTTTCATTGAAGGTACAAATAGTGTTGCAATAGTCGTATCGCTAAAAGTTGTCTCTTCCAGACGACCTTCAAACGCTTAATAACGTTTGAAGCATAATTTGTAGATAAAGAAAATCTTTCAAAGTTATGGCCGAAAACAAAGAACACTACGATTTAATGCACACAGTTCGAAATGCGCGCCCTTTTGGACATTCCAATTTCAAAATTGCACATCACGAACGGGTTGCGCAGGGCACATGTAAAACCTTTCAGGGTGTGCACAATTAAATATGCATTAGTGTTTGTTACGGAGAGACATTTGAATAAATGCAATGCAAAACATAATTTGCACTTAGTTGACGATTCAGTCAAGAGGAAACGGTGAGAGGGATGACAAGCGATGCAGTTAAGCGAGCGATTAGAGAGATTTACATAATATTCTTCGTTTATTCAAGCTTTATTCCTCTCCTTGCTGGTTGTGCTGAAAGGAATCGCTTCAGAGCAATAAACCTGCCTGTTTTACTTACTTATAGATTAATCTACCTTTGTCTATTAAATTCACTATGTCGTGAATCGACACTGTCGTCTATGTCGTGTCGTGTCGTGTGTCTATGTCGTGGTGTGTCACACAGGCAGGTATGGCGGAACTTACAAACACCGTGTGTGTAAATTTCGTTATGTCTGCTCTTAGCGGTGGGCAGAAGATTAGAAGGAAGTCAGGGGGTTAATCCAGTGTCTTTTTCAAAATGCAATGTATCATAAAACAATTAGTTTTCATACACTTTATAGACTTGGTGAACGACTTAGATTCCCTAAAATCAAATAATTATATCATGGTTTCAAAGCCATCAGTAGTTTTCCAATAAAAGAAGTACGTAAACTTTGACCGAAAATATCATTCTAATATTAAAAACGCGAAAGTTTGTAAGTATGGATGTACCTTTGTTACTCTTTCACGCAAAAACTACTGAATGGATTTTGATGAAATTTGGTATGGAGATAGCTTATACCCTGGATTAACACATAGGCTACTTTTAACCCGGGAAAACCGCGGGTGAAACCGCATGGCGCAGCTAGTATGAAATGGAAAAGGATTGCTTCTTTCTTAAGAAACTAATGGTAGGTCCATTAGGTATTTTGTGAAGGAGTAATCCTTCAGCAGTACAATATAATTCTATGGTTCACGGTATGGTTCATGGTAAACGGTGCTCGCATAAAATCGAGAATACTCTATTAAATCATACAACACAATTTTTCCATCTAAAAGACGAGCAATTAAAATGTGATAAAGAAGGCCGTGTTATCTATAATTAATGTAGTAAAAAGAACATTAAGCGCTCGCTCAGTGGGCTGGAGATAAGGCGAGATAAGAGAGGAATGCGATGGTTTCTGATAGGGCAGAACGTCATGCGCGTTCGCAGTGCCTAAGCTTGCACGTTTTCGATTGAGCTGATTAGTTAACCTGGTTAGAATGTTTTAACATTACCATGGTACAGCAAAATGCTTCGAGTCTAAGGTGTTGCCGTAGTGAAACATCAGTCACAAGAGTTTTATCTATTCATCCAGAACTTGGATTTTTTAGACTTGCACTGCAATGCGATTGCCACGCCGGAGTCAGCAACTTTCAAATCCCAATGCTTAATAATTTTACTTGACAGTGCCCTGTCATTTAAAACCAAAATATTAATGTATCTTCATCATCAACCCCCGTGGTGGACAGGGCTGATGATGATGATGATACGTCATCCGCCTCATCATTGGATGTAACAACATCCACAAATTTTGTGATTCATGAGTATGCCGATTTCCTCATAATGTTTTCCTCACCGCTTTTTGAAGCATGTGTAATTGCAAAGAATAGTCATTGAAGGCATAAGCGGAATTCGAACTTCGTTTCGTCGAAAGTTGCACGAGTTTTGTTGGTGGTCGCCACGTAGTTCGACTGCATGGTTCGATTCATCAAATAATGATTTGTGTCGCATTGTAAGTTCAATGCTATTTCACAACAGAATCTAACAACTGACAGTTGTAGGCAGCTATGGAGCTAGAAGTGCTCTTTGAGAGCTATAGATTCGATTCGAATCCGTGCTTCTGCGCATGAGTTGATTCAGTTCGTTCGAACCTACACTACTGTCATTGTCCTCCACTGGTTGATAACTGAGATAGCAGATAAGTGGACGGTCGTATTGTTTTGAATCGCGCACGCAACTGGATTGGACAATGGATTGCTGAGAGCAAAGTTCAGAGGGTCTGTGGCGGGAAAGGCACGTTCCACTCCGCTATTGCTGGGGAGATAAGGAAACTGCAAGAGGATGGTGAGTAATGAGCTAATGACGCAAAGAACACCTGCAGTCCAATCTAGCTGTTCAGCTCACAGTTTTCTCATTATTTGGAAATTTTGCATTTTCTAGGAGGGATATGAAGCCTTTTAAGAAAATAAAGTTCAAAGCCATCTTATAAAAGTATTTTTATCCGGAGCAGCAGCTCTACAAAATGACAAGTCTTCCATCTTTACTTTATAATAACTTAGGTATAGGGTTGTCCAAGTTATAATTTCTAGATGTTCTCTATTCTGACCAACATTAACACTGAAAGATAAACGCAAAAGACAAAACAACTTAACATGAAATAAAGTTACAATAAATGACTACAGATTCGAAATTAATAACTCCGTATCGTCGACCGTTCCGTTTTCGTGCCTTGTACCGCAGCATCTCCAAAAAGCGCTGCACGTATAATTTGTATTATTTTTATTGTGATCGTACGTAATTGGTGGTTACCATCGGTGGCTATTATAACTGACCCGGGACGTTCCTGGAACCAAGGTCGACCTGATGCCGTGCCCGAGGCGAAGAGAACTAAAAATCGCTTTAGAACTTTGTCGCTGTAAACCGTTACTACCACAGCAGCTCCATTTTTCGAAGATATGTTGGAGAGTTATTGTGCCACAGTGGTAAAGACTGCAAGCATTTTTATAGCCTGACGTGTACAGGTGAGGAGGAGGGGCGGCTTCCAAATTTAATTTTTTGTTCGGAATAGAGATGATTTTTATTTTGGTTGGAAGCTGTGGTTAACTCTTGGTTTGGTTTTGTTTGAGATTAAGGCAGGGAGCAAGAACTTTTGTAACATTTAGATGTTTCTGGTCCTTTAAAATATAGATGTATATTATCTACGTATAATAATTGACGAAAACAAGGGCGATAAAAAATATAATATCTTGTTAAAGACTTGTTCTTTATTGGTTTATATTTCAGCTGTACCCTGCATCACGATTTTTTTTGGTGTCGGAGACACTTTGGAGTGTTTTCTCAGTAACACAAAAATGACTGTAATTAGTTGTAATTACGACAAATGTCAACAGTAGTTTCACTTGAACCCAACCGAATTCCAATGCCAGTTATTGTTGTTTCATTGTGATAATATATAACTTTCAATTTTAATGTCAAATGATTAATTTGATAAATTACCAAAGAAAGCGAAAGGATGCCCAGTGGGCAGAGCATTAATGATGGCATTAACGAACGTCAAATTTCACTTAGGAAAGCAATGCCTTTTCATTATTCAGGTCATTCTTATTCGGCTGCTAGTTGTTAGGTCCTAATCATCATCATCATCAGCCCATCACGTTCCCACGGCTGCGACACTGGCCTTCTTAGAGAGAGTATGGGCGATAATCTACCACACTGGCCCAGTTCGGGTTGGTAGCACATGTCCATGAATTTTTATGATTCATTCTTGGACATGCCGGTTAACTCTAGATGTATTGCTCACCGTTTTTAGGTATTGATAAATCAGTATTATAAATCGTGCAGCATTTAATTTTTATTTATTTAGAAGATGTGCCAGAGTCTATCAAGATCAAAGATTAACAGTTCTCAAACTAGGCTAAAAGCTAAAGTTTAAGATACTCGTCCCATTTTAAGTTAAGGTTAGAATTGTCCATTTCAGTATCTGGATTAAGTTTTGATGAAAACGTCCATTTCTTGTATGAGTCACTCAGAAAAGTAGTAAAAACAGTTGTAAAATCTAATGGCTGAAGACTATGGTTTGACTGTAAAACTGATATGGGGAACGGTTTACATTTACAATGTAATTGTTTTGCTGACAATAGACAAAACAGAGCTGGACTGGGGATTTTGCAGAAAGATTTCCGTCTCTCAATCTGATAATTATGTTTTCTCAAACGATTTAAAACTTTTGTCTCAAAAATAAACTTTATTAACGACTTGCTTGGCTTACTCTTCGTTGTCAATGTAAGTTTGTAACACAAAATATGATTTAGGAAACAAAATCAAATAGGTTGGAAATGTTGGAATCTTTGTTGTAAAATTTGATCATTCTGCTATGGAATTTTATAAGTATCCTAGTCTAAATCCCTCAAAATGTGGACTTTTGTGGTTTATATAGTACGTACCTAAGTCATATTATTTTCTAATAGATAGAGCAAACGACTCAAGGGCTGCTGTATACCTCGGCCAGAGGATCATCATCGCTATTCAACATAATGTCGCCAGTCTCTTGGGCACCTAACTCGCGGACAGTGACTTTGTTTTCTACTTAAAATTGTATGTTTTATTATTATTGTCAAATACCCAATTCAACATCATAACATTCTGATTCTTTATTATGTAAATTGAAATTGACTATAGTGACTAAGCACCGACTACTTATGACATAAAATTAAATTAATAATGTAGATACTTATAATTAATTAGAATCGGAATGTTGAATCATATTGAACTATAATAGAACTGCACTCATTATGCAACACCCTTACAGGGTACATACTTATAGCATACTTTGCGACACTATTTTAACTTCAAAAAAACATTTTATTTGAATTTACTGCTTTGCCAGTTATTCAACCGCCAAGCAGTAGTGCGCAAGCATTACTGTGTTCCGGTTTGAAGGGCATTGTAGCTAGCGAAATTACTGGGCATTATGAGACTCAATAGCTAATTGTATCAGGGTGACGAGCACAGTGTAGTGCCGCGCAGGGTTTTGCAAAACAAAGTTCTGGGTGGTGCTGCTATTGTTATGGGCTGGCGTATTGCTTACCATCAGGCAAACGACCAGCTCGTCTTGTCATTCAGCTACATAAAAATAATAATTAAAGAATGCCTTTTTTAAATCCGCCTCTGTGGAACCCATTAAGCCAAACTGCGGCTCCACGTCCCGCACTCATCATTACACTAAATTTGAAACGAAACAAACCATCCATAAATAATAGTTATTGTTATGATCCCGCCACCAGGTTACGCCGTGAGCAAAAAGTGGTAAGCAAAAAGTTGGACAGCCTGCCCGTCGAGATACCAAGATATATGAGCTACAGACTACACTCGTATATCTATATGCTAGGCCTGTCACTATACGTATGTTGGAACAAGATATATGTTGGTATTGTCGTATATGTTGAGAGATATGTGAGAGCAAAACTGTGTTGTGCAGGTTTAAGAGATTTAATGAAATATTTTACAACCTAGAAGCAAGCATTGCTGTGTTCCGGTTTGAAGGGCATTGTAGCCAGCAAAATTACCGGGCATTATGAGACTCAACAGCTAATTGTCTCAGGGTGACGAGCGCAGTGCAGCACCGCGCAGGATTCTGCAAAACAAAGTTCTGGGTGGTGATGTTATTGTTATGGGCTGGCGTATTGCTTACCATCAGGTAAACGACCAGCTCGTCTCGTCATACAGTTACATAAAAAAAAAAACCTAGAATAGAGTAACTCTTAATTATGACACCACAATACATAAACAATTAAACCTAAAATAACATTTAGTTTAATATAAGTGTCACAATGGGCGGTCTTATCACTCAAAGCGATCTCTAGAGATATTTTTGTCTACATTCCTCCACTTCTGGAAAAATACCAAAAATGTATAACCTAGTATGTTTTGTTGAAATCTTTACAAATCGTTCTTGTTTCTTATCTTCCAGTTTATTCATTAGCAACAGAAATTATTAGTCAAAGCTGAATATTGCATAAACAGAGAATGCAGACAAAATTTAACAGTGTCAATAAATCTGTCTCCAATTTGCAATTCTTCAACATTTTCTACCGCACAAATCTTTCTACTAATCTCTCTACATGTTACGTCAGATTAAACAGCATCCATCACAAAAAACGCCATGTCGTCAATCTAGTTTTAAATTTATTGCTGATAGACAAGTCTAGTCTCGTCTAGCCACAATTTATTTTTTGTCATCTACAACATTACCTTTATGACAAATAGATAACATACGGCCCATAAACAAAAAGTGTGATGAGTTGATGACGCCAGTAGATAAACATTTGTGCATCATTGTTTTAAAATGACTACTCAGTACATACTAATAATTGATCTGTGGCCGAACTTAAAAAGTATAAAGAGTACTGTTATCAGCATTTTTGAAATAGTTTCTCAAATGTCGAGGGGAAAGGTCAGCTGGTTCATTTGGACCTAACGGGATGTGTTGGACATTAAGGAAGAGAAGGTACTTTCAGATAGTGAATATTTATTGGTACATTCATCATGCTACTTAAAGTTATGAACATTGTAGTACGTAGTTATTAACTACTGGTGCTACTAGTTATTTCAGAAGCTCTTTAAACCATGTTTAAATTGTTATGAAGCATGAAAATACATGAGTATCATGATAAGCAAAAAATGGCTGTTACAAATGTGTTGGTAGTCATTTTCATGTTGGTTTCGGATTAGTATGTATTTGAAATTTCTTTTTCACTAAATTTTCGAGCAAAAACACCCAAAACATCATAATTAAGTACCTCATTATTGTTGTTTTACTCTTTGATTCATAAGTCGATTGGTCTCGCCATCCCACTCAGTCACATCAAACTAATCAATATTAAATTGCCTTTATCTCTTCTGTGCCAATAGTATTAACAATAGAACCCACGCAATTACATGTAGTATTTTTATTAAGATAACGGCGAGAGTGACAAAAATCTTCATAATTATTAGGTAAAGAAAAAAGACAGATGGGAATCTTAATAAAAACGGTTGTGAGTAATCTGCGAAATATTTATTTTGTGAAGCTTCTTTCATTGACTACGATCCAGATTAGATTTAAGTCAAGTTCGATATGTTAGAAAACAACTTAGTCCAATAATGAAACATACTAGACTAGAATCTAGATTAGTATTAAGTCAGGTTCGATATGTTAGAAAATAACTTAGTCGAATAATGGAACATACTAGTCCAGAATCTAGATTAGTTTAAGTCAAGTTCGAATTCAATATGTTGGAAAAGAAGTTAGCCCAATAAAGAAACAGTCCAGACTAGGTTTAGGACTACAATTCATTATGATATTTTAGTTAAAACAGTCATGTAATTCGTACTACTTAAAAATATTTATGTCCGTCACTTTTACAAACTTGTCGGAGAAGTGAACGCACGCGTCACAATATTTTACGCAGTTGTCAAACTTGTAAATTACGTTGTGGCTTGGACTATAAAATTTTAATTAAAATATATTTTGCTATAGAATCAGATATCAAATTAATTTTGTGATATTGACTTTTACCAATTGTATCGACAATTTGGCATTAACTAGGCATTAGTTGATCATTTTATATTATGATCGGTGTTTCTTTTACGAAATAAGCATTATGAGATAAGTCTCATATATGTCCATTAATTAAAGGTTATAGATATATATACCTATCTAATGTTTCGGGGTGATAATCGCAATGCAGTGCTACGCAATGCTTTATTTGTTATTCAACAAATTCTGGGTGGCACTGCAATTGTTATGAGCAGGCATGGCGCTTAACATCTGGGGAACTAGCTCGTCTCATCACACATAAAATAATATTTTTGATTAATCTTCTTATAATAAATTAGATTTTAGACGTTTATCTGACGATCTAACATTTAGATATCGATAAAATTACTATCGATAGCTTAATATATGTAATAGATTATAGCTAACACTAGAGGTATAATTTACATCAAAACAATCTCTACAAACTGCTCGTTCTTCTTTCATCATCGTCATCGTCTAAAGTCCCTCTCTGGTCTACTTGTTCATTTTCATTTGAACAATCAACATCTACAATAAAATATTGGCAAGAATTACCAGATTCATCTAAGCATTTATTTACTGTTTCATTGGAGAAATAAAGATCGCTCCACAGAGATAGAATCCAGAATGTTATTCTGTTCAAGTCGGACGCGCATTTTACGACCTGATACTTAATGCTATGGTCATCTTTACGATATCCTATGGGCACGCTCGCTGGTACCAATTAGTGAATACATGGGTTCCTGTCCACTCGCCATTAAAGAAAACGCTGCAGTAAACGGATTAATATCTACTGGAGGACTTTATAAAAGTCAATCGGCATTCGCTTCCTTATGGGTATGTCTATGAGGAAATGCGAAACAGTAGCAGCTCAAACTATTCATTAGAAAGATGCCTACGGTATTAGAGTTACCTAATGAATCTATATAAATAAAAATGAATCGCTGAAATGTTTGTACGCGCAAAACTTCCGAACGACTGCACTAAATTGGATAATTCTGTTTTTTATGTTCGTTATTGTCACGACAAGGCTTATATAGAAGAAATTTTAAAAAAACGATTAAAGGAATATGGCGGTACGAAGTTTGCCGGGTCAGCTAGTATTTAATAAATAACTAATTAATTTTTTATAGCTCAATCTATACTTCTAAACTAATATTAGAAAGAGGTAACATTGATTGTACGTATGTTTGTGGGGTAATATCTGGAACTACTGTACTGATTTTGAAAATTCTTTCACTGATAGAAAGCTACACTATTTTTGAGTAACATAGGCTGTTTTATTATGACGACGTAAACGAATTCGCGGGAGGTTGATAGTAGATTATAATTGTTTGGCCAGATTATAATTGTTTTTTAACCGACTTAAGAAAAGGAGGAGGTTCTCTGTTCGATTGTATTTTTTTCTTTCTTTTTTTTATGTTTGTTACCTCAGAACTCCGTCATTAATGAACCGATTTGGAAAATTCTTTTTGCGTTGGGTTCAGTATAGCTACGAAGTGGTCCCATATAAATTTCATCGATATGTGATCTTGGACATCGAAGATACATTGAAGTCGGTTTTTGTTTTTTTCTAATTCTTTATATTATGCGAGGCGACAATGTGATCGAAGATGGTGCACTGGAGACTGCTCAGCAACAACTGTCTTCCTGATGGTTCACCAAACATCATCCTGGAACACGAATAGGGCACTTGAAGGCATAGATTTGTTCAGTAGGTGGTCAACCACGTCCAGAGCCTACTACTCTAAAGAAAATTGTTACAAATATTTAAACTTCTTTACTTATATAGATTTTTAGATTTTGTACAATAAATACTAAAAATTATTTATATTCAATAAGAATTAGACTTCTTTATTATATAGACTTCATTAAATAATTATAGATAACTATAGAGACGAGACATGCGGGAGCTCTAGAGCTAGAACCAATTAACAAAATTATGAGCAATAAGAAAAGCTCGAATACTGCATTCCAACTCCTTGCGGAATTTATAATTGGAAAAAAAAAAATACAACCGAATAGAGAACCTCCTCCTTTTTTGAAGTCGGTTAAAAAGGTATGTAAATATGTTCGATTTGTATAGCAAGAAGCGGTCCGTCGGGTGTCGAGTGCATTATTATCATTAGCATCTCCCAGATGCTCACAACAAGCGTATAATTAGTGCAACAATTTCGTTCGCCTCTCGCCCTGCAATTAGTCATGACATTGCAAAACCTGTAATTTCGATACAGTAGCGTCGCCCGCGTCCGTCCGTTCACGAACGTAATAATTATTTAAATTATTCAAAAACACTCCTTGAAACTCAACATGGATATGAAACGTTTCAAATGTATAACGATTCTACGTAATGACCGCTAAGACTGCTACTGTTGCTTCGCCAATATCGACATTGTAAGTAATAGGTTCCTATGGCAACTCGAATATTGATTTTAAGTCCGCCATCTCAATTGACATAATGACTCGAAGTTTCTACGTTCAATTTACTTGGAAATTTTCCTCCATGGATAATGACAAATTCTACAGTAATTGTAGTGCTATGAAGAATTGTTGGAATGCAGTTTAAGCCGCATGACCTCACTGACCCTCGGCTCTGTCCACATTTTTATAGATTTACACAACGTTTTATGACAATCGGATTTAAAACGCGTTCTCATGATGCTTTATCGTTGGAATTTTTATACAAGTTACACGGAATTTCATAATTTAATTAAACTGTATATTCGAGTTCCTTAAAAGAAACTTTATGCATGCGGTGAGGCTACAAATTCTCTTGCATGTTGTTCGTTGGAAAGCAGCGTCCGATCTTGTCGTAAAATAAAGAACCATCCGTTAAACGTATTTCATTTATCTCAGTTGCATCGATCACATATCTCTTATTAAGGCGAGTTTCCAACCGAAAATATTCATTCACGATTAAGAATTGAATTTTAAAAACGCTACCGGAATGAACTCGATTTCCGAGACAGAGCCGAGTGGTACTTTTAAAATACCAACAACTTATGAAACGATATATTACCTGTTAATGTTATGACCGTTAACTCTTTTAAACGATAAAGATTTCGATTTTATAAACAAAGATCGTGACGCTTTTAAATGACTAACACCTACGCGTTGAAACTAAAACGGTATGATCTACTTATGAAATATTTGAAAGTGATGATAATGTCAACAAATATTTTTAAGACCACAAAAGTAAAAATAATGTTAAAACTGAAGCGCGTAAGTAAAACTTACGTAATAAACCTTTGAAAAGTAAAGATACATATTAAAATAAGAGATGTATGACCATCTCGGTCTCTCGCTGTCATCGTCCGTACGCCATGTCCGTACGTACGGCTTACATGAAGCTTTTTATTTCTTTCTGCGGCTGTGATCCCCGTTCTACACATTCCAAATGTATGAGTGTGGATGCACGTGTTTTAATGGTCGCTTCAAAATGATGCAAATTAAATTTAAATACGATAGATGTTTGTAATTGTAAGATGAATTTCTTAACGATTGAAAAACATAATACTTTAAATAGAGTTACAATCTTAATTACAAAAATATCTCAATCCGTTCTTAGTATAGGACGCGAGATAAACAAAAATAATGATACCGAAAAGAAATCGGATTATTACAACGGCATAGATTATAATCAAATATTCAAATTTCGCTCACATCGGAAAGAAATTATGCTCTGAGATTAAAATATGTACGTTAAATTCTTATGACAAATGTGTTGAGGCAGACGATTTATATCTCCGTGGTATGTTAATGGATTTAATCAATTCCACCAGTGCAGTACAGGTACTATGAAAAATGGTTGAACCTCTTTGCATATTATCTATGTAGACGTATCGCTTCTGGAAGTCAGTACGACCATTTGTTATGATATGCATTGAAATGTTGCTTTTAGCTTTCTATGGCTTATCTTTGATGATATATTGTCTAATATTACAGCCATTGTCACTTCTATTTGCAAGTCTATCTGTTCTGTTTACATTTTTTGTTTTCTTTTTTAGATTTGCGTCTAGTCTAACAGCTAATTAATTCTTGTCATGTTCAATGTCTCTCAATTCATTGTTTCTTTATCACATTCGATCTATCGCCCCGAGCATTACATTCCATCTTCGATTGGCTTATAAACACTATAAGTTTGAGTAGGTATCCATCGACCTTGGTAATTCGTTAACAGGCTGATATTTTTCCCTTCTGCTTCACATCCCTCAGATTTACTACCTACATAGAGCCAGGGCCTGTTATGTTAGACTCAGATATATCATAATCAAGTCTGTATCTAAACTCAATATATTATCTGTGGAGCTCACCCGTCGCACAGTAGCTGCAAACGCTGCATTATATTAGTGCTCTCAGATAGTCTAGGGTTATTACGGCCTGTTGTATCAGATTTGCATATTCGAGTCGATATTTCCATCGTTTACGTTTAAAATATTCAATTCCTCTGCTGCAGGTTAGGTACTGCATATTTGTATGGTAAATGTTTTACAAAGATGCACTAAACGACCCTACCCCAATTTAACAACGCGGCTCTAAAATCCCCCACCCCGATCGTAAAGTTAGGAATTCCGTATGATAAACATTCCACACGTCTTATTTTAAGCCATTGACATTACCACACTCTTTTGACCTGATGTGTTCACGGTCCATTATAATTATGGAGAGAGAACGAGTTCAAAAACTTTTAAAAAATGTTTTTTTACGGAACGCACCGGTCCGCTACGTAGCTAATGACACCATCTGTCAAATGTGTACGCCCGTAAAAGGTCACACTGGCATATTGGACGATTCATTTGACATTTTTGTAGAATAGATACATTTTTATAACCCGCAACTATTGATAGCTGCACGACCGCAAATTTTATAGTCACCGGCGCTCGTGGTCGTAAACAAAATTGTCAAAAGAATTCGCTTTATTTACTAGTAATCTCTCTCATAAGGAATTCCAATAAAACTAACCTGACTACATCAAAGGAATTCTCCTAACAATCGTAATATAATTTACACAGGACTTACGCATTTATAATGGAGATAATAAAACTATAAAAAGTTTAAAATATAGTAACCCTTGGTTTACACAAAGGATCATTTACCACTATCTAATCTTTGGAGCGTAACTCGGGAGCCGTGGTACATTGTGTTCTTAAATCTGATCATAAAAATAAAACGAGTTCTGTATTCCGAGGTTCTTGAGTTCATTAAATATGTCCGTCGTGTTATATCGGGGAATGGAATGCTACTTTCCTTGGTTCAATCATAAGAGGATGACGGGCCGGAGGGGACTTTGTCACATTTTTACCGAGGTGTTTTTTGTGGGCGACGCTGAGAAAGGGCTCGGCTCAGGTTACAATCGTGTTTGTATGCTCGATGCGATACCACGGGAGGATTGATTGTCGTTCTTCAAGTCGACTGTCACTGATTCTGAGGATTGTCGTTATTCAATTCAGTCGAGGGAATTTTAAGCCGTGAGATGTTAAGAGTGTTAAAAGTTGTGAAAGGCACTTTGGGGCACATGTTGTGCAGTACCAGTTTGAATTTATTTAAGATTAAAAAAAAATACTTGTTTATTTTTTGGAGGAAGGAAAGGAACAGATAAAAATTTATAAAAGTCTTTCGTGAAATTATCCCAAAACAAAAAAGCTTATATTTCAAACGTGCATGCAAACGTCTTTTATTTCAAAACAATTTTTGCTGCTGTTGCTATGGACGTTAGCAACTGCTCTGAAGGGATTGAAAGACGAGAAAGGTTGCACGGCGGCGTGGTCTCGACCTTGTGACAGCATCTGTCGTTTATCTCGAATTTATCTGTCGGTTATGAAAAATATCTGGACAAGCCCCACGAACTACTTTGCGCGCAAACAATGTTCAAAACAATTCGTTATATAACTAATTAAACGACAAAAGCTAAAAAAAAACGTAACGCGTTACGCGATTAGTAACAGTCAAAAATTGTGTCGAGACTCCGAGTCCTTCATAAAACAAATAAACGTAATGATCAAACATGAGCCTTTCCCTTCACAAAACAAAAAAACATCGACAAGCCTCTCGAACGTGCTCACAAACTCATAACACTTGGTTTTAAAACACGGAGCCTAGCAACAGCTCTGAAGGGCCTGAAGGACGTGGAAGGCTGCGCGGGCGCGTCCTCGACCCTCGCGGCGACCTCAGCGCGTGCCCCATTGTTACA
Source organism: Petrophora chlorosata (assembly GCA_951640565.1). Taxonomy (NCBI): domain Eukaryota; kingdom Metazoa; phylum Arthropoda; class Insecta; order Lepidoptera; family Geometridae; genus Petrophora; species Petrophora chlorosata. The sequence continues at coordinate 5,930,249 of OX621203.1, read as the reverse complement.
GCCTGCCCGGCTAATGTTTCACGTCGTAAAACTGCCATAGCTGATGTAACATGGAGTAAACCCATTCCCACTTTACCACGTATTTTTGACCCTTGGAAGACCAAAATATGATCATGATGATACCGTGCCATTACTACCATGTACAACATCTATAGGTTAGAGTTTCAAGCCTTTGCTATGAACAAGTCCTTGTTAAGAAATTTTATTTTAATTTTAAGTCTGGAACTCTGGACGCCTTCACGCCCACACTTCAGGAAGTTTCTTAGAATTTCGGTGGCCGTCGGGAAGATACTGAGAATGTTTTTTAGGGAAGAAGGGTGGACTTAATTTATACGTTTTGAGGATGAGCTTGGTTATTCCTTATACGATGTATAATTTCAAGAAATGATGGATCTTTATCGTCATCCTTAATAATACTTGTATCTGGTTTTTACATTGTTGTTGCATTATTGAGACTGTCAGTATTTGCGACATGAACTTGATTATGAAATCGATTGTCTCGATTCGTTCAGGAAAACGCAGCATCACTATCTCAAGCATTCACAACACAATGTTCCGTATCAAGTACATCGATGAGATAGCTTTTTATGTTATTGCGATCAATCTTGCGATCGCAATCTGAGCTGTCCTGTGAGATTCTTTCTTCCGTCACCATCTGCTGAATTCCACAGTAAAATTTATTTTACGTTGTGTATAAGTTAAGACAAGATGTGAGGTTACTTTTTGGGTCTTTTATTTACTTACAATGTTTCGTACCCCTATTATGTTTGAACGGTTCAAGACTTCTTTTAATTTATGCCTGTGCGTAGCTGTATTTCAAGATTCCTTACTGGCTCCACTATGCCGTAAGTAACCCGAGATTGTTTTGCGCAGAGACGCGTGCGGGCCCCGTACGACCTACGACTGGACCTTGCTGGGCTCGCAATTATGTGTGCTCATGCCTTTAGCTGAGGTTGCGTGACCTTACTCAGGGTGGGACATTGTGGGGTTCTTGACCCTGGCAAAAATAAAATAAGTTTTAGGAATGTAGATCACAAATTGTAAGAAAACTACTATAGCTCTGTCTCCGAAGGAAGAAAACCTTAGTCTTGAGTAGTTAAGAACAAATTTTACAGATCTGCAGCAACATCGCCTCTATTTCCTTCAGCCCACCGATACTGGTAAAAAGTTGTTATTACGGAGGTAATGATCAATTTTGGGATCACTGTGCTGAGCCAACAGAGAACTGAGTTGACTTGCCCTTAACAGAAAGTCCTGATTACTCCCTCGTATGCGTTAGTGTGCAGCCTCCAGCCTTGGTCCGTGTGCGCGTGGGCAGTTAAAGCTATAGAATCGGACATCGGACCCTTGCTCCTGTAAATATTTTACGCTTAGCCTTCCAGGCAGCCTTCACGCGGCTGATCGCTGACCTCTCAGTTGGTGCGGCAAAGGTAAAATGTTTTTCAACACAAGGTTGAGTTTCTAGTAACTACCATTTTAATTTTTGTAAAGCTTCTGAGCTTTTTATTAGTGACAGTCTTTTCAATAGCATTAAATTGGTATGTTATGGTATGTAATGTGGTTTTGGAACATATACACACCGCATAATTGAATGAAAAAAGAATATAGCTCTACTCCTTGCTTTTTATTGTGTTCGTAGCCTAACAACAGTTGATTATGCTTCAACTTTATCATCATCAGTTCTTTCGTCCCACTGCTAGATAATGGCATCTCTTCACTGATACCATTCACCTCCATTGATTTATGCTTAGCTATTTCGACATCACATTTAATATTGTCATGAATTTGGAAATCGCAGTGTCCATTATTAAAGATTTATGTACTAAACTAGCACTAATTAATACACCCTTTAGGCTCTAGTACAAATCAGGTGCAATATAAGTTATAACCGATTGGTGAATGTGGTTGTTATCCTCTCCCACCGTTTTGGTAATGAATAGGAGTGGGAACCACATTCCAAAGATATTTTAGTTTGGTATTCAAGAGAACGGAAAGCTAAATTAGTTCGTTGGATTACTTGTGCTTTTGGTAAAGCGATTTTAGTGCTTGGTATTTGAAGTTAGTTAGGTCTATAAAGAACTGGTGCAGAAGATACAATTAATAATATAAGAGACCAAGTGCCGAAAAGTAAAATTCAACGTGAACTCAAAGAGGAAAGACTAAATATTTTTGGAACCACTGCAGCAAGTAAAATTGAGATAGAGGGAACCAAAGAAATTATACAAAATCAAACTTAAAATCAAAAGTGAAGAGAAAAAAAAGGTCTTGTAATAAAATGAATTTCTACCAAAGCAAATGGCTATGCTTGGCCTAATTACTCATAGAAAATCAATAAGGCATTATCCAATATTCTAATACAGAGAACATACAGTTTAGATTTCAAATTACCCATAAGGTAACAAGGCTGTAAATCATACTTGACGTTTGAACTATGAGGACAGACTAATGTTTGGTCCTTCGAGCCTCGGGCGATGTGTGCTTTTCCTTATTCTGAAAATGCATTTCTGAACTTATGCTGGAAGGTTATTTTTATGGAATTGAATGATGAGAATAGCATGTCGTTCGCCTGATGTACTTTTAACCAGAACTTTTAATACCATAAAAAGCACTGCCTAGCACTAACATTGTGCTCATCACCCCGAAACATCAGATATTAAGTCTCATATATCCAACAATTTCGCTCACTACAATGCCCTTCAAACCGAAACACAATAATGCTTGTGCACTACTACTTGGCGGCAGAATAACTGGCAAAGCTTTGGTACCTAACCAGACGGCGAGTCTTGAGGTAGTCGACTTCTTCCTTCTCAAGCATCATCATTAACTTTGGAAATATTTGTATGTATTTTCGCATTGACCATAATTATGATTGTACACATAAAAATAATAAAATAAATAAAGAAAAGGTCACATACATTCTTGATTGCTCATATGATCGATTATTTAAAAAGTTTTTGTTTGTATCTAGTAACGAGGGACCGCGTTATGTGACCACGCTCAAGTTTTATATTCCTCGAAACGCGAGCGTAGTTTGTATGTATGGCACGCGAATTCTTGGAACCCACGATTCCCATCCTTGACAAAAGAATCCCTCTGCTTTTTTCACCATTTCTCACGAGGGTTGCTCGTTTTTTTACCACATTCCATAGATGTTTACGTTTTGAAGGTCGTAGGTAGATATTTTTGTTAGCATTCTGTTCGAGACCGGCTCATTGTGATGTAAATTATTTCCAATTAAAAAAATGCTGCTCTTCTACTCGCTCACGGTTATAATTGATTCCATTCCAGTAAAAGAGCATGTGGCAATTTTAATATTTTGTATGTTGGCTTGATTTTATCTTACAATGTTGCTAATATTAATCGAAAAGCAACTCGCCGTGTAATATTTTCATTCCGTATAATGTTTGCTAAACGCTTCATCAATAAATAATTCCCACAAAATGCGAGTTTGTTCTTTATGACTTTTATTTTAGTAACAGAAAGATGCGCTACCATGTTTAAAAGGGACGTAAAGTTAGCTATAAAAGACATTAGATGTTTTTAGGTATATAAGTGGTTTTTAATTGACTATCGCCTGTGTGGCGGCCATCTTTGTTTTTTTTTTATAATAGCATTGCAAGGCCTATGATGGATGTCGTTTTAGAAGGTTTAGAACATGCAGTTCTTTAGTAATTTTAGTAATGACCAGTTGTGGTCCGATTAGCGTTCCGAACTGATAGGTTGATTGCTACAAAAATATTTATGGTATTGATAATAGGCGCAGTGCGTAGAATGATATTTGTAATATTGTACGATGAATCTATTATTACGAGTATTGTCGACAATTTAGATCTTTGAATAGACAATCACCACAAAATTTTAAATAATATGTTTTTCCTTTCTTGTACGCTTAAAATCGTAGAAGGCTTTGTTAATACCTAAATATGTAGTCTGTCTCTAATCAGAAAGTTGATATTGTAGAAAAAATATTAATCAATCACTAGATCACAGCGTGATGTCTGGATAATATGTTAATACTTAACATAAGCTTTTTTTATGTTTTGTTACTAATTCACTACTACGGCATACTTATAAGTATTTTAATTGAATCAAGTAGCAACAAATTGTAAGACTATTAAAAGTTGGTAAAAAATTAAATTTATATTATTTAAAGTTGCCAAGTCTGCGCGTACGTCGCGTCGTCGTTCTATGGCGCATTCCACGGCCGTAACACCGGGAGCGGTTCGGCCGGCCCAATAATAAGAATATGAGCGTTAAAAAAACGAATACGTCAAACCGCGCGTTTCGTGCGCCCGCCTCACCTCGCCCTTCTGTCGTGGGCGTACCGAGGGCAGGTTTTTGAGGGTTCAAAATTCAAAACCCTTCAAACTTTAAGAAACAAATGGGAAATAGTTATTTAAGTAAAAAATGGATTTGTAAGAAGGCAGCCGTAAGGTCTAGATAGGTATTGTTTTTTGGAAGAGTTCGCGCAATGATGAGTTTTCTATCTTAAATCTGAGGCCCAAAATCTATCCTGCCTACGCTCTTACCTTTTGTTATATTTTATATTATTTGTATTTTTTTCTTTTGCCTTTTCTCTCTCGAAGGATAATCGCTTGTAACGCTATAGCATTCGAACTTATTGAAATGAATATCCGTTGTGCTGTTTTTATTATGTCATAGGGATATTGACGGACTGTGCTTGAAATTCTTTGGAAATTTGCTATAAATTCAAGTAATATTATGCTTGATAGGTTAAGTATAGGTAGGTAAAACATTTTATTATATATAAAATATTAAAGTAGTGATATGCACATTATAAATGAATAGCAAGGTTTGGTTGGTCACTTGAATATGCAGCAAAACACAACGCTTTTAAAGCAATATTACTACAAAGTTTTTTTTTAATTTCTTTATTTAATGAGCTTAGTTGTTCTGCGATTATGCCGCTTATACTGCAAAGTGATTTGGTGTATAAGCACATCCGATTTTGATAAAATTCAAAACTTATTATATTTTTTCTTTATAAAATTAACATCGTGCTCCGTAACTCACATTTTTAATATTGGATTTCTTGCAAGAATTATGCTCACGTGAAAATATTTTAAATACATGCAATTTTGCGTATAACCATGTCCATAATCGTGTCTGTCGGCCATTGCTTGTAATTTAACACCTTCATACATAGTTGCAATACTGCGATGCATAATAATAAAACGTCATACTTTTGTGACGTCATATTTTGCTATCGTCTTTTATGTTAGCTACTAATCAAATAGTTCACCACATCAATACATTTCATTTGTGAATCGCGGGGTATTATTATTATAAGTTGACTGATCGACGTCAGTAGTGGCGATTCTACAGAAAATCGTCAGTACTGACGTCGGCGCAGTCACGTTATCACATCATGACTTGGGTTCAGTAACCGCTGTTGACGATTTTACGGCATACTCTGTCTTATGTATGTTAGGTATAAATAATATGTTAATACCCGAGAAATAGGACCAAGTGCAATTTTTTATCGATAAAATATGTTAAACATCAAAATCGTCATTGTTGACGTCGTCATGTAAAGATAAGTGATGTCGAATAATGTTGAAATAATAATTGTTGTAATGTTGTTCAATATTGTCATCGTATTATCGCAGGTACATTTTAATCATTGCCCTAGATTCTTAGATCAGTTACTTCTTGCCAACGATTACAGCTAACATACAAACATAGTTCGTCACTGCTGACGTCGTCACGTCACGTTATGTGCTAGCGTATGTTGTATAATGTTGTAATGGTAATCATTTCTGTAATATGGTAATGCAGGCCCGTGGGCTTGGCTTCTTGCAGGGGATTGCTCTCGAAGCGGCCCGTGGAGTGATCGACGAGATATAACAAGAATTAGAACTGGCAATCAATAAATTTTTAAAAAATTATACGATTTGTACATATTGAAACTCAGTTTTGAAATTGAATGGTTATTTTGATATAACTCTGTACGGTACCAGACACTCGATAATTTAGAAAAAATAATTCAAGCCCTCGAAGTTTAAATAGTTTTAAAAAATCATGCAAACTAACTTCTTTCCATTACGTTCATCTCGAAATGAGTAGTCAAAAATTATAGACTACTCTTAAAATTTTCGAGTGTAACCGCGATGTGCCGGCTCTACGTCCATCCGAGCACCAAAGGGACGCAGGCGTGAGGCATCTCAGGAATTTTAATCGCATCCAAGCCTCTGGCTCTCGGACCGAGTAATAAAAAACGACCGACGCCGACGGCCGGGGCAGGTTGAATTTCGGATACGGCCGGCGATATCTAGCGCGGTTCAATCCTTTTGTTTTAAACCACATGGATAGGGCGAAATGGCTGGCTAGAAAGACGATAAAAAAGCTCCTAAAATCTCGATTTTTATTTATTTTTAAACCACATTCTTACCACATTCGACGGGCCGATATGTCTGCCGCAAAAAAACAGAAGAAATAAATTATAAGTTTTAATATCCATTTTGAGCCATCATCTATGGCAAAATAGCTTTTGAATTGGCTGAGGAGAATAATTCAATTCAATTCAATTCATTTATTAATAATTCAGACATAATTATCCATATTTGTTAGTAAAAATGCAAGGTAATAAAATGTTAGTAAGTAATTAATCAATTTGTTTCATTAATGTCAAAAATAATCAATAATGTCAATAAAATCAATACAATAATCAATACGTCAACAAATAATTTTAAATCAAAGTCAATATAAAATAAAAATTTAATTCAAGTTTGTTCTAAATTTATTGTGTGACTAGATGGGCTATGGGCCTATGAATTTTTACCCAGTGCCTCATGAAATAAGAGAACAAATAAATGAATTTATAATGTGAACCATGGTCCTGCAGATCTCAATAGCTGGCTAAAAAGAATAAGAAAAGCACGTATAATTCGTATGCCATTGAAAATGACGGATCAGTTTTTAACGAATTTCATTATCCCAGCGCTGAAAATCTTTTGATCATTTATAAATTTCATAATAGACAAAATTTTACAACACACGTTCGATTGGCCGTAATCCAGACGGTTTAAAATGTGACAAATTCTACAATAAAATTTTTAACTCCGTGTTACACTGATATTTATTATGAGAGTCATAAACGTTATACTAGTCTTACGTAATTTATTAGGACATAAATTTTAAACAAAAGTAACTATAAGTTTTTTAAAGGGAGGAAAAAAAATCGAATGTATCGTTCGTTTACAGCGAGAGGCAGCAAGAAAAAAAAAGACGTAAAATTAGTTTCGTGGGCTGCACGATTGAAAGAGATCGCGATATGCTAGAGCTGTACTGAGAGAGAAAGAGAGAGGTGTTTTGTAGAATGAGTCGAAATGCAACCGGTCCAGGGGAGGCAGATGTACTTTGAAACCCCCGAAGGCAAACGTACAGATTCCAACAATAAGAAAATAATTATTATAAACAATTCCAGTAAAGCCTTCATCCAGATTTCTACCACATGGGAAATTAAATTGCCCCTTGACTTTACATTAAATGCATGATTTTTTCTGTCCATACCTTACATGCTTACGTACTTATCGCTCCATGTAGGGACTTCTATGCGATTCGCTAGTTTTTAGACAAGTCTTAAAGTGATTTCTGAGGTAAACGCTCCTGATAGGGAATCTTTTTTGTCTCCATTGAATAAATGATGACATTTGTGGTAAGATTCCTTATAGAAAGGACTGCCTTTGTCGTTGACAGTAGTTGAAGAAATTGTATCCTTTTTATGTAATTGAGTGAAGAGACGAGCAAGTCGCTCACCTCATAGATCCTCGATATCGTTGATTCGAAACTGCGTCTTCGGAATACTGTTCCGACGTCTTACCAACTTGGTCACCGTCATCTGTATCTCGAGCAACCAAATGTTGTCTATTCTTTATCTCGTCTCACTGGGACTATTCCTAGAATGTCTCTTTATTTTCCTCTTGTTTGTTCTCTGCAATCAGTGTTAGTAGATTCGTCGAATCGATTTGAGGCCACATCTGAACCACGTCCATCCAACCCAGTTATCGCTCGAATTACTCGTGTTATTTTCGTTATTACCTGAATTTTTACCGGTATTCGTAGCAAAAAACACATGGTGCTATTAGTCGCACATACCTCAGAGAGGAATGTAGGCATCGCGCCAAATTACCTGTCCGTTCTGTACGCCATTGGCTAGTTCACGCAATGTTTTATAAATTAAATTGACCTGTTTTGTACTTTTTCGTTTTAGACACACTTTATCACTCAACTGCGTAGAATAGCCGCCTTTAAAGTTTTTAACATTTAATCTACGACGACACTATATAATAGAATTGCCCATGTTCTGTCGTCGTGGCTATGAAATCAAACAGGCGGCGTCTGCGCAAGGAATTGCGCTGTTTGTTACCTAGATAAAAATGCCGAGAATTCCACCGCTGGACAACGCGCGTGAGAATGGTCTAGCCTAGGATTATGCTCAATTAAAAACAACTCGAACGACGTCAATTTCTGCCTCGGCGGTTCCACCGACGTTTTTCAAAAAGCAATAATAATACCATGGGACATCGTGTTTAGCCGAGTCCGGCCGGGGCAGGATTGCAAATGCGTGTAAAGGAATTCCGGAACAAAAATGTGCGCGTCTACCTGCGGGGTCGCAGCCGCCAGATGTCACCACCCCCCGCCCCCGGCAGACTCGCCCGCATTCCTCCATTTAACTGAGTAAATTGATTACGTGGAAAACCTGAGAAAATCGCGCGCTAACTACTGCAGGCGCACGACCGCATCAACGCCGCCACATGTCAAATTGCCAGCTTTTTGCATTCCGCGCCGTCGCCGCCGCCGCCCGGCTTCTTCATTCCGATTACGGTGATTACGACGATTGTTTACAGTAGCCTCAGTCGCCCACCGCACACCTAACTCTAAACATAAATAATAACAATAGACTCATTGTTACATTGTCGTCGCGGTGCCGGCGAACAGATCGCGCGATTTATATTCACCGAATTCGGTTACAAAACGACAGTCGGATGAATGATTTCGCGTACAGAGGACACGGGATGAGGACGACTCGGGTCCGTTACGACGACGCTGGCCAGCGACACCTCGGCGGGCGCGCGTTTCGATTCGACGAACTTATTACGACAGATGGCCGCGGCCCGGGAGGCGGGAGCGCCCGGACCCCGGCCCTTTGGAGAGATCGACCTCCGAAATGCGCCCGAGATTGCATTCTTTCGGCTGCGCGGGCGCATTCCGCCGCGCGCCATCCGAGCTCCGCGCGCCCGCGCCAGTCGACGCGCGCCCTTTTGGGGGTTAAGATGTGTCCGTTGCGGCGGGCGCTCACGATGTGGTCCCAGCCGCCGCCGCCCGAGCCCGAGATGCAGCCGACGTTCCGCGCGCGAGCCTCTTCCGCCGGCAACCACTCGTGGTGCCGCGGGTGCTTCGGCGGCCGCCAGCTCGCCAAGATGGTCCGAGAGCCGGAGTACGGCGTTCGCGTGGACCCGACTTCCGCTCGTCCTGCTGGCCTCCGCGTGAAGGACGAGCCTCAGTACCAAAACCTAGACGAGCTTCGTAAGCGTCCGGAATACGCTAACCTTGATGAAATCAGTCGCGAGTTCGGTTACCGCTTGTGTCCCGAAGGTCAAAACCTGGAAGACGAGGCAATCTATGAAAACATTCTGTCAGTGCGTCAAATTCGTTCCGCGGAAGTGCGTTTAGTGCCGGTGTCTGAGGTGGCGTACTACGAAGGCCAAGGCTACGTCGCGACGCAAGTGCTGAGCCGCAACGGCACGTTCCCTCAGTGCCCGCCGCAAACCTGGAGCCGGCTGCAGCACGCTCGCCTCACCGGATCCATGCGCCTCTTCTCCGTAAATGTCCAACATATTTCATATTACATGAGAAAAATTCACAAAAGAAAACAATGCGATATTAAAATTGAAATTTCTGAGCTTCTGACAACAGGATACGTGCGGACTGATGTATGTAGGCAGGTTTTTATCCGAATTCCAAAGCAAAAACTCATTGCCGAAGTCTGCCCAACATATATACCGTATTTAATGGGTATGGCAAAAAATACTCAGAGGAATTTTGCTCTAATGACTCGTTGAATTCGGTTTCGACTTGATGAATCTTATGTCGGTATGTGATATACGTTGACCTGCCTGATTGATTGTAATGGTGTTTTTGACCATAAAACTTGACTCCATTTCTTGACCTTACTTTATTGGTGAAGACAAATGAGCCTGTAACTTAATATTTTATGCTGCTTTTAAAATATTGGTTGATAATATTGATGTTGGAGATCAAATGGATATCAAAGATGATGATGATAAAACGTAAAGCTATTTATATTGGAGAAGTGAAAAGATTTATAGTTTCTAGATATTAATTATTGGTAACATGATATTGCTATGTAGATGAGATTGATTGTAGAGACGTTTTTTTTATGTTTTTTATTAATGATAAATCTATGTTTGACCACCATCTCGCCTGACGTTAAGCGAGGATGTGGCCGAAGATGGAGCACGTAGATTTAGAAGATACCTATTCACTCTAGCCTTGGAGATACCCAAATTATAGTTATCAGGAAACGGAGAAGACGGCAAGGAGTTCCATTCCTATTAGAAACGTTATATTTTCCTGATTTTAGAGATTAAAAATTTCGAATCGTCTGCTGTATTAATATACTGTTATATTTCGGTAACCACGTACGTAGGTATTAACACAGTAATTTTAAAGTATTTTTTTGTTAGCTTCCACAACTTTACGATTGCTGCAAATATTGATAGAGCTGTCGAGAAGTGACTGGCAGATGTAACACTATGATGTCTAGTTTTATGTGTTTTTTACTGCTTCTGGAAAATTGGGATGATACTGAGTTCTTTTAGTTCTTAAAGTTTTTTGAACTTAAGTGGTTATATATAGATATCAAACGGAAACTTTAATGTGAACTTTGTGATATTATTTGATATATTATCACGATAAAGTACCTGTATTATATATTTCATTTTCACTCGTATGATTGGGACGTTTCCGTCATTTACTTTCAACATTTCCGTATATTTCGAAATATATTTTTTTTCAATTGAAACATCACGAGCCATCTATGTAAACTTATAAAAATTAATGACTTCAATCTATCTTTCTTCAATTCGGTGTTTAGCAGGCCTACCATTTTATATGCCTCATCATCAGCTTTGATACACCTTTGAGGCTTTATAGAACTTTGGCACCTAAAACATTAACATAAATATATGTTTGTTAATTATTTGATGTTGTCTTTAATCACATAGGAATCAATCTTATTTATCATAGAAATAGATAGAATGACTTATATAAAAATAAAGGATTCTATTATAAATAGATTATCGTTAGGTGCAGCTTCTGTCGAGGAGAATATTGAAAACCTAAAAATATTATAATGTTTTTCCCCAAATCCCCACTGTTCTGGTTGTCAGTGAGGATTTTGGGAATAAGCCGCTACATTAAAGCTTTAGGGCTTTACATTTATAGTAGGCTGGATTTGGAAGAACTAGATATATTTGATTTGTCTATAAAAATATATTTACCTTAATTGTCTCAGAAAATTAAACACAGTATGACAAACTATTATAAGATAGTACCATGTTATTTACCGACAATTTTTACAAAATTCAAACCGAATAAATATCTTTTAGCTTTTGAATAAGGTTTATTTTTTAACCGTATTTTTTACTTGTCCTCAGGCAAAGAAGGAGATGTACGATGTGAAGAAACAGCGGTACTGTTTAGCCCAGGATGAGTACAAGCATTTGAATAATGCGCTTTCCACACTCGCCGCCTCCAGAACTAGTCGTGAGTATTCGCCTTCATCGACAGCCCATCACGTTTTTTTCTATGTAACTGAATGACGAGACGAGCTGGTCGTTTGCCTGATAGTAAGCAATACGCCAGCCCATAACAATAACAGCACCACCCAGAACTTTGTTTTGCAAAATCCTGCGCGGCGCTGCACTGCGCTCGTCACTTTGAGACAATTAGCTGTTGAGTCTCATAATGCCCAGTAATTTCGCTGGCTACAATGCCCTTCAAACCGGAACACAGTAATGCTTGCGCAATACTAGTACTAGTAGTAGTAGATAAAAATTACTGTGTTCAGGTTGGACAGCAAGGTTTAAGCCAAATTACTGGGCATTATGATACCTTAGAGTTGTTGTTCTCAGAGTGACGAGTGCAGTGAAAAGTTTTGGTTGGTGCTGCAACTGTTATGGGAAGGCGTTGCTTACCATCAGGTAATCGACATACTCTTCTCGTCACTCAGTTTTTTGTTAAAAACTACCTAGTCGCGCCAGGTTCGGTGCTTGATAGAAAGCGTCAGTTCAAAACAATTGTAGTCCAGCCCGAAACTTTGAACTGCGTAATCCTAGATAGCATTATACGTATCAGCCTTCTAGGTCCAGTCAAAAAGTTCTGCAATAATCTCTCTTCCATACACCTTCATCTGAGCTCAACACGACGTACGCGCCGCTTAAAGAAAGAAAGAAAGAAAGAAAGAAAGAAAATACATTTATTCAAGACAGATACACGCAACATTACATTAAGCTATAATACTACACTATACATAACAAATAATACTATACTATACATATAACAGAAAAAAATAACACATGTAATAACATATATAATAAATACATAATGTAATTATAATATAATGGAACGTTGCGCGATGTCAGGAAAAGGTTCCGACTCAGCATAAAAACTAATTATTACCTTAGTACTGATTTTCAGCCGGAACCTATGACCGTGATATCACGAACGGTAAGATAAGAGACGAATACAACACGAATTCAACTTAATTAGTTCTAAATTATTTAGTATCTATATTTAAATATGCATATTTTATCTGTTAACACTCACGCATTCACTTACTCATTCTTTCAAAATCAGTCCCTGTAAAATATTATAAAAAAAAAACAGTTCCTCTAAACTCCCACTCCTTGCACATCTCTCACGCAAAAGAAACGACGCTAAACGTTTCCAAAAATATACCGCGGCCGCGAGTGCATCATCTAAATAAAAAAGTAAGCTAATGGGATGGTGGAAAGTGAAACGCGACCTAAAACAGCCATATCGAAAGACTTCGCTCAGGACTTGCACGTGAACCCTATTTTCCTATCCTAAAACGCCAATTCTAGCTTACACACGATATACGATTGCCACTTGAGGGACCAGTGGGGACTGTACTCGAGCCAGTTAAAGTTAACTCGTAGATATTTCTATAGGTTTATATACATTGTCCAGCTAAAATACCCTGAGTTTCTATTCAACGTCGATTACTATGCATATTTTTTAAAATAAAATTCAATTGAACCTGAGGCTCGGCTCAAGGACCGGTATTTCAATAAATGTACATTTCTATGAATATTTGCGTTCTGCATTTAAACCCCGTTTTAGTTCTTGTTTGTTTTGCGTTTATATATAGTCAGTACTAAAATACAATTGGAATTGTATGTATTTTAGTGTTATCTAGAATAGGCAGGCATTGTTTTTAACCCCCGACGCAAAAAGGAGAGGTCTCTGTGTCTGTCTGTGGCACCGTAGCTCTTAAACGGGGGAGCCGAATTAGATGCGGTATTTTTATTTGAAAGCAGGTTTTCTTGAGGTAGTTCTTAGACGTGTTTTATCAAAATCGGTTCAGCCGTTTTTTACTTTTATAGGTTTTTGTAAAATTCAAAATTCAAAATTCAAAATTCATTTATTTGCATAAACATAGGTAGAAACATAATTGTATTATAGGTTTTAATTAATATAATAGATCGCTATGTTATTACCGTCAGGTGCGCAAATTTTTATAACAGTATGTAGATAATGAATTAAATATAAATGTAACATTCATAACTTATTTTTATTTAACAAATAGCAATATTTATGAGAATTAATTAATTTAAAATATCAATAATAGTTAGATACATACATGTCAACATCAAATTAAATTTCCATAGTCAATAATGAGCATAAAACTAGTCATGTCAGGTAAGCGATTACAATTAATTATCATTTAGAAATTCTTTAATGGAATAAAATGCCTTGTCGATTAAATAAGATTTAAGTTTATTTTTATAGATATGAAAAGATTCAATTTCTTTTATTTTTTCTGGTATTTTATCATAAATTTTTATTCCCATAAAGAAAATACTATTACTAAACATAGATGTTTTACAGTTTGCCAGCCTCAGTCTATTTTTGTGGCGTTTACTGTTGAGCGTATCGTACATAGTGATGTTTTTTTTCACTAATAGAGCCGATTCGTAAATATATATCGAAGGGAGAGTTAGAAGTTTAAGTTTTTTAAAATATGGTTTGCAAGAATCGGTTTGTTGTAGTTTGCATATTGATCGGATACATTTCTTTTGTGCTTTGAAGGCAATATCTTTGTTTGTGGAGTTTGCCCAAAACAAGACTCCGTATTTGAGCGTAGACGCTACGTAGGCATGGTAGGCACTAAGAAGAGTTTTTTCAGAGGCTACTTTACTTAACATGTACAGTGCGTACGAAAACTGGTTTAGTTTTGTACACACATGTTCGATATGCGGTTTCCAGGATAGGTTTGCGTCTATGTGGATACCTAAAAATTTTGTACATTGGATTTCTTTAATTTGCTTACCAAGATAATTAATATTTAAAATGTCAAAAGTAGAGTTTTTATTTTTAAATGTCATAATTTGTGTTTTGTCAAGATTAATTTTGAGATTGTTATTGTTTAACCAGTCAATTATGGATACTAGAGAATTATTGATGTCATTTTCGTAATGGTTAGTATTATTGTCTGTAAAAACGGCAGTGCTATCATCTGCAAACAAGACCATGGGGTGCTTTATAGATTTTGGAAGGTCGTTAATGTAAATTAAAAATAGCAGGGGACCTAGAATACTTCCCTGTGGTACCCCATACCTTACAGGTCTGCAATCTGATACATATTTTATTTCTGTTTTGGTGACTATATCTAACCTGGTTATTTCAGTCTGCTGTTTTCGGTTAGAGAGGTAGGATTTAATGTATTCGAGTATGTTGCCTCTCACACCATATGTTTCAAGTTTTTGAAGCAGAATTCTATGGTCTACGTGATCAAACGCTTTAGTCATGTCCATGTAAAGAGCTGTGACTCGTTTTTTGTTATCAAGACTATTTATGACTTGTTCGAGAAAATTCAAAATAGCCATGTCTATTGATTTATTTTTTCGAAAGCCAGCTTGTTCAGGCGCGAGAATATTATTATTTTCAAAATAATGACTTGTGACAGGGTTTTTTGAATTTTAGTTAACTGACATTTACTCGTTATCTGTGAGTTGCATGATCTTTATCTCTGATTTAAATAGATTACGCAGCAGAAGTTTCTGCTATTATTCCTCTAATTTCTGCTTTAAGTTATACTATACCCAATCCAACATTCCAAACTAGCCCCAACTTATCTGGTCCTAAAATATCGTGTTTTTTGTAAACGACCAGTATAAAAATGACGTGGTTTATGGTTGGTAAAATTTTGTCTAGCGAGTACTGCCTTTACAAACGCACTTTCATTGAAACCTTTTTTTATTACCACGTTTTATTAATTCACCTTCTTGTTTGTCTGTCTGTCTGTCTGTCGTTCCGAGTGGAATCTTGCAACTCAAATTTCGAGCACTTTCCGATTAGCTATCCGGCTAAAGCTTTCAGGGTAGCTCACAACTAGATGCATTCTGAATCTATAAAAAACGTGGTTTATAGATTATTTTTTTAATCTACAAATAAATATTTTCTCTTCTACAGTGTGTTCCTCAACCACGTCAATGACGACGACGTCCACCACGTCGCGACACGATCCTGATCTGCTCAGGTCTGAGGTCACGCAAGCGAGGGGACGAGTGGCCCAGCTCAGGAAGGAACTCAGGCAAGCGCGGGCCGAGGTGGCCAGTGCGAGGCGAGGTGTCGACACGTTAGCAGAGTAAGTTATATTAGGATTTTACTAATTAAATCTAGAATTTACCAACTGATTAATTGTTATTAATCAGTTATTATTATTATTACGGACTAATTATTTAAATATTTAAGACAATATAGTGGAACAGCCAGATAACACATTAGTCGTCAAGTCATCATCAACACATTTGGTCCTTTTCACGCCTGAACAGGTTCATGGTGAAGTTATTTTGGCAGATAACTATCTGACCACTTTATCGTGATATTGAAGAAACGGACAAAGACAACTAAAATTATCTGGCTGTGTATTTCTTTTCAAACTAAATAACCTTTGGTTAAGTCTCAAATTAGATTGGCAAATTTCAAATATTTTAATACATACTGCTGAAAATGTTCTTTTGTAGCTTTAATATTTATTTAGTTTTTCAATAGTAGTTATCTCCATTACAGGGTGGAACAGAAGCTTAGCGCTCAACAAGGCTGCTACAACATCACCGAAGCTCAAGCCATCATGACCGAGCTGAAAAACATCCAAAAGTCCCTCACATCCGGGGAGAAGGAACGGGCAGACCTCATGCAATCCCTAGCCAAGCTCAAGGATGACCTTACGAGGTTACAACTCGGGGAAGCTTCACCTGACCTCTCCACCTTAAGTCTTCCCCAAGAAAAACTCAGCACGGCCTCGCAAACAGACTTATGCGCTGATCTTGTACCAATCGGCACGAGACTGGCAGAAATGGCGCGGGTTCGCCTACAATACGACGAGGCTAGAAAACGAATACAGCAAATTCAACAGCAATTAGCCGACCTAGAAGACAAAGTCCAGCCTGGTCAAGCAGAATCTGACAAAGATAGACTACTATTATTTCAAGAGAAGGAACAGTTGCTAAGAGAACTTAGAAGTATCACGCCAAGAACGAGGTCCAAGCAAGAGATGTCTGAAATCCAAACGGAATGTAAAAAGCTGGAACAAGACTTGAAGAACGCGTTTGAAATGTCAAATAAATGCATAGCGGATAGACTAAGGCTACACGAAGAAAAACAGCTCTTATTACAACAGCTGAAGGATGCTTTAACGTCGATGACGACCCTGGAAGGTCAGCTAAAGACCTTATCAGCAAGTACCTTGTCAGTCTCAAGCAGTTCAAGCTTAGGATCTTTATCTACGGCCAGCAGTAAAGGCTCCTTGAGTTCTGGCATCAGCTTTACGGATATCTATGGAGGACCGCAGATTGCTGCGTCGTTTTCTGCTGATAAACCTATTGATATGGTGGATCTGCACAGACGGGTTGAAAGGTAATTAAGACTTTCTTTATTCATGTTTTCTGATATATTTTGTCGTTATCGTTCTAAAGTTAATATTGAGACATCTGAAAACATACCCGTTTCACTTGTGTCTGTTACTTGAATTTGGAATTAATTCTTGCTTTAAATTGTCAGTATTTTTTTTTTAGTAAAACTAAGTTGTGGGTTGGGCTGTAACGGCTGCTTACCGTAAGGCGAACGACCTGTTCGTCTCGTCTTTCAGTTTCATCAAAAAAAGATACGGCAAGAAACGGAAGGGCATTTTTGCAAGCTTTTATTTGACCTTCAATGTTTGGGTCAAATCTTGCAAGTTGAATCAGGACCACTTCCTCTTATCCTACGGAGTTGACATTTTGCATACTTATCAAAGTCCGATGACAATACAATATTATGGAATAGCCAGCTGATCTGATGATGGAGACGGAAGGTGGGCAAAGGAACTCCTTGACGGGTAATCGTAAACTACTAGTGTTCGGGCTCATTTTAATGTGCTCGCGGTTCTGATTACGAATTTGTTAAAACTGGTCTAGATTTTTTTAAATTCTTATTTAGGACTTTTGTTAAAATTAGTTAGTTTCTTCCAGGTTACTCCACGGGACTTCCTTCAACGCTGAGAGCGCTACTCCCGGCGCTAGTAGCTCCCCATCCCAGCCGTCCCTGTCGCCAAGAAGCAGTCTGTCGTCTGCCAGCCCGCCACCTCCACCGCCTTCTTACACCCAGGTTAGTCTAAATCAAAAATAAATAAAAAACAATTCATTTATTGACCAAATTCTTACAATGTTTTAGGCATGTCATTTTTACCTACACAGAATAAATAATACTTATAATAAATTATTAATCAAATAAATTACAATTAATCAATTAATTAGTGTAAAATAATAATTAATTATATTTTACATTGTTATAAATTTTATTATATTTTTTTTGTATACATAAATGTTTTAGAAAATTAACATTTCTGTCTTCCAGCATTTTGTCATAAATTCGTTTATTGTGTAGAAAGGATGTGTCACAAAGAGCGCCAGTTCAAATTCGTTAAAGTTTTTAACTTTCATGACTTTGAAAATGGTTAGTATGTATTCCCTTTTCTTTTCCTCACTCAACCCGAAGTCTAGAAAAGAAATGCGGAAACTAGAGCGGAAACTTGGTGCTGGAAAATAGCACCAAGAAACTCGTAAGCTAGTCCGAAATAGCCAAGTCATTTCGCTGGCGTTTCAAAGCGGAACACATTAATGCTTGCGAACTACTGCTTGGCGGAAGAATTACTGGCAATGTGGTAGTTACCCAGACGGCCTCTCACATACGAGGGACCTACCACCAGTAAAACTTACACCTTGACATTATTTAAATCAATCATAATCAACATTCCGCACCAGCCTTGCCAAAAACATTACTTTTCCTTATTCGCCGATACATATCTCCAGACTTGACACCTTATCGCTTATTTTCACAAGCTCTGATAGACGTGCTTTCGCTCTCACGTCTAGAGGTCAAATGATAGATCGAGAGATAAATGCGGTAGAATTAAACGTATATTGTAGTTTTTTCTTTATCAATGAGGCCATACGTCAAGGGTTAAATGTATGTATGTGTTGCAACTTTGTGGTAACAATGTGCGCACTCAATTTTTTTTATTGTGTTAACTAATGAGGTGAGCCAGTCGTTCGCCTGATGGTAAGCGCCACGCCTGCCAATAACAATTGCAGTGCCACCCAGAACTTTTAATTTGCGTTATAACAGTCTTTTCTTTTTTTTATTCTGACATCCTCTGTGGTGTATGTAGTGTTTGGGCAGCCCCCCTACCCATATGTCCCTCAAACGCCAATCGTATATCGTGTTGAGTTCAGTTTAGGGTATAGATTCAATGCGACAATATTTTATGTTGCCATTTATTGTCCCATTAAGTTTATCTCAACTTGTAGTTATCATATTTTGGTATAAATGAATGAGAATAATTCGATTTCTTGCCTGAATCGACAATAATTAGTCGGTATCTCATTAGTCGCAGTGAGCTATACCTTAAGTTGAGCTCAACACGATATACGATTGGCGCTTGAGGGACATATGGGTACGGGGGCTGGTCTGCTCAAATCTCATACTCCACTGAGGTTGCGGGTTCGGTTACCGCGAAACAAATGTTTGTGCATAGAAAAAAGATATGTTTCGTGTCTGGGTGTTGTGGCACCGTGTAGTAGGACAGCCTCTGTGTTGTAGTGGTTAGGTTAGGTTGACTGAAATCACATTCACCATTGAGGTAGCGGGTTCGATTCCCGCGACGGGAGAAATGCTTGTGCACAAAAAAAGCGCAAGCATTGTGTTTCGTACCTGGGTGTTGTGGGACCATGGTCCTAGTTAGGGGCCAGGTTCTATGTGTTTGATCGATAAGAAAAATAAAATTCTTATGTGATCGTTGGACACATTTTATGTTATTTTCTTACATTTTTTTTCTTGTAGGTGGAAAGGCAAAGAAGACAGCAGAGAGAATTAGAAGAGAAGTTAGCAGAAATGAGGATAGGTGTCGCCACCGGACTGAACGAAGTTACAGGACTTGCGACGAGTGAGTTTAACTGTTTTAAACATTGTACGGACTTCAAAAGAGTTGTCTTTAATTTTGGCATCGTAAAAAAAAAAGGTTTTTTTGGAAAAAAAAAACCGACTCCAAGACTACATATACAAACTTCACCAAATTATTTGTTTTTGTTAATTTTTTCAAAAAGCGCTGCATCAATTTCGATAAAATTTATATGCGACCTGATGAGTGGGCGATGAAACTCTTTGACGGATAATCGTAAACTACTAGTGTCGGATCCATTTTAATCTGCTGGCGGTTCCAATTACGAATTTGTTAGAAGATTTTTTGAAAAATATTTTAAATCTTAAAAAATATAAAATCTTCATCATCATCATCATCAGCCCGTCACGTTCCCACTGCTGGGACACGGGCCTTCTCTCATAGAGAGAGGATGGGTCATAATCCACCACGCTGGCCCAGTGCGGGTTGGTGGATGTCACATGTCCTTGACTTTTTGTGAAAAATTCTTGGACGTGCCGGTTTCCTCACGATGTTTTCCATCACCGTTTCTAGAGCGAGTGTTAAATCCGCACATAACTTAAGAAAGTCAGTGGTGCGGGGCCAGCGGGATTCGAACTCGGGTGCGTCGGATCGAAAGTCGCACTTGCTCCCACTGAGCCACACTCGCTCTATCAATCTCGACTATTGGCCTTTGCCCAAAACTGGCATGTCTTTCAATCTTTTATAGGATACATTTCGGTGAATGTGCACAGGAGCTTCACGACCTAATTCCACCCTCCCCCCTCCATCACAGAACGAGTAGAAGATCGGCCAAATATCACCCTTATTTAGTAGACATCCGCCAATTCGTACAAAGCGTTTTGGTTCCACATTTATAGTGCGTACTGCTAAGGAATGGAATTCATTGCCGTCTTCTCTGTTTCCTGATAACTACAATCTGGATATCTTCAAGGCCAGAGTGAATAGGTATCTTCTAGATCTACGTGCTCCATCTTCGGCCACATCGTCGCTTAACATCAGGCGAGATGGTGGTCAAATGCACGCCTATATTTTGTAAAAAAAAAACACAAGCAACAGTAACAATGATGTGTGTTTTTCCAGTACCGGTCCAATTGCAAGGCCCGGGGCGGCCGTGCGAGCCCCTGTCGCCCATTTCCGAGACTCCGCCCCCGCCGCCACTGTCGCCTAGAACTCCATCTTCTAGTGGTAAGTTTCCCCTCCCTCCTACTATACTACGTGTATTATAAATAATAATAACTAATAATTATAATAATAATTAATAATTATTATAATAATTAATAATTATTATAATTATTATAATAATTAATAATTATTATAATAATTAATAATTATTATAATAATTAATAATTATAATAATAATTAATAATTATAATAATAATTCATAATTATAATAATAATTCATAATTATAATTAATAATAATAATTAATAATAATAATTAATAATAATAATTAATAATAATAATTAATAATAATAATTAATAAAAATAATTAATAATAATAATTTATAATATTAATAATAATTAATAATAATAGTTTATTCATTTAGAAATGTTGGTACAATATACAAATGCGAAAGTTTGTGAGGATGGATGGGTGTTTGTTACTCAATAGGGAATATGCATGTATTTTGTAATGCATGAATCGATTCATTATTGAATACAATTAATGAAAAAAAATTTTAAAAATTGTACGGCATTATTTGTCAATAAAATAATTTAATGAAAATTTGAAGTAATCTATCATAAAAAGTAATTTCCTGATTTTTCGAAAACATGCATAGTATTCCCTAATACGTAAAAACTTCTCAACGCATTTTGAAAAAAAAATTCTAGCTTTCTAGTTTGTTATAGTCGAAAGATCTCAAGTTTGAGTACTGTCAAAATTGTTTTATATTTTTTTTTTAAAGTTTGAGTCGTGTCGAAAGTGTAAAGTATTTTTCTTTTTAGAATGGTTTACGTAATAAACAATTAATTTATCAGGTACGAATACTAGATCAGTATCGGCGGCGGTGAGCGATGAGTCGGTAGCGGGTGATTCGGGCGTTTTTGAAGCTGCTCAGGCCGGCAGCGATCCTACCAACGCAGGTAACTACACCTTTTGGCCCTATAAAACCCCTAAAAGACCCCCAGGGTACAATGTTTGATAAACATTGTGAACGTAGTGTTTACAAAGTTTATACAGCCGTTATACCCCTTAATACAGGGTGTGGCAATTTTTTGAGATTTTCAGGGTAGTTAGGTTTTCTTTTGCAGTGAGAAAGTATAGATTTAGAGCCTTTTTAGAGCCAGTGTTTATTCCGCACATAACTTAAGAAAGTCAGTGGTGCGGGGCCAGTGGGACCCACTGAGCCAAACTCGCTCTTAAATAGTAAATAACTAGATCGTATTTTGTATTTCTTTTGCAGTGAACAGTGCCCAAATTGAGATCAAATTGCGGTACTGTCCTGAAGAAAGCGCATTGGAGATCGGCATACTGCGCGCGAGAAACTTGCACGCGTTGTTTATTGATGTCGGGACCGAAGTGTGAGTGTTTATATTTGTTTTTTTTAATAGAACTAATAAGTTGACCAAGTCGTCCGCCTGATGGTAAGCGCCACGCCTGCCCATAACATTTCCCATTACCACCCAGATCTTTTAATACCAAAAAAAGCACTGTATTTGGCTCAACACTCCGAGACATATGCTCAGTCTCATATGCCCAGTTCTGGGTGGCACTGCAATTGTTGTAACGGGCAGCCGTGGCGCTTACCATCAGGCCAGCGACCAGCTAGTCTCATTACTCAGTCCTATAAAAAAGTGACGTTTCACTTACGCTTTCACCGAGCTTTGTCTTTCGACAGATTTCTATAACGAACATGTCTTTCACAGTGCGGTCCGCGGCGCGCTAGTAGTAGGCGGTGGTTGTGGCGTGGCGTTCGGCAGCGGTGGCGTGGCGTGGCGCGGCAGTGGCGTGGCGTGGCGCCACTCACAACGTGCCGCGGTGCAGAGCGCGCGGGCATTACGTGCCGCAACGCTGCAAGTCAACTTGGCTAGCGGGGCTGAATGTCTGGTAAGTGTATATTAAACGTAAAGTAACCTGGCTGACGGGGTTTAATGTCTGGTAAGTGTATATTAAACGTAGAGTTAACTTGGCTAACGGGGCTTAATGTCTGGTACCTAAGTGTATATTAGGCATTTTTGTGGCAGTACTTATTTCAAAATATAGTAATTAATTTATGGTTAAGTATTTGTTCATGTTTTGCAACAATAAACTTATTTCATTTCATATAATAAACGTAAAGTTAACTTGGCTAGCGGGGCAGAATGTCTGATAAGTGTATTTTAAACGTAAAGTTAACTTGGCTAGTGGGGCTAAATGTCTGATAAGTGTATATTAAACGTAAAGTTAACTTGACTAGCGGGGCAGAATGTCTGATCAGTGTTTATTAAACGTAAAGTTAACTTGGCTAGCGGGGTTTAATATCTGACAAGTGTATATTAAATGTAAAGTTTTATTGGTAATCGGGGCTGACTGATAAGTGTATAACTATATATTAAAAGTAAACTTTTAAAACGTTTGAAAGTCCCTTAGATAGGTTAGAACTATGCCTTAAAAATAAAGGCAACCTAAAAATTTTGTATTTTTACATTTAGCTACGTATAGATACTTGCTTTCTTAATTTTTTTAAGCATAATATAAGAGGATGATGAAAACTAGCCAAAATCGAGTATTCGGCTTCAAGCTTAGAGTACAATGTGAACAACAAACACGGCGAGAGCGATTTCAATTCTGACCACACCGCGCTTCCGAACCAACCTCACCTTTAACTCGTCACCGTTAAAGAGCATTTTCCTTTGCCCCAGGGTTGTGCACAAGTGAGCCTGGCTGACTTCGAACCGGATACAGTTTCGCAGAAGTGGTACAATGTCCTCAGTTTCCGGTGTATGAGGCGGGATGAGAGTTCTGATGAATCTACCGTCATTTCATCGCAGACTTCGACCCTTACTAGAAATAGAGGTGAGTTTCCGGATCTCTGACTTTTTACCGACTTCAAAAAGGATTTTTTTTTTTTACTCTTAATAGATCTATGTTTGGCCACTATCTCGCCTGATGTGAAGCGATGATGTGGCCTAAGATGGAGCACATAGATCTAGAGAGAGACAGCAGTTGAGCGGCTGCTCAGACCCGTCTCCCCGATGGTTCACCGAACATCATCCCGAAACACGACTAGGTCGCTTGACGGCATGGCTTTGTTCGGTGGGTGGTATTACAACCACGGCCAGAGCCTACCACTCCAAAGCGCGTAAGCGGGTTTCATCACGATGTTTTCCTTCACCGTTTAAGAGCGAGCGTGCAAAAACTGCACTTAACTATAAGTCATTGGTGCAGGGCCGAGTCGGAATTCGAACCCAGGTGCGTCGGATCGAAAGGCGCACGAGTACCCGCTGAGCCACACTCGCTCTATATAAGAGGAGGTTTTTTGTTCGATTGTATTTTTTTATGTTTGTTACCTCAGAACTTCGTCATTTATGAACCGATTTGGAAAATTCTTTTTAGTTGGGTTCAGTATAGCTACGAAGTGGTCTCATATAAATTTCATCGATATTTGACCTTGGACTTCGAAGATACATTGAAGTCGGTTTTTGTTACTTTTTCTAAAAATTCATTATTATTTTTAACTGCTATCGTTCTTATTTATTTTTAAACCCCGACGCAAAAAGGAGGGGCGTTATAAGATTCACCACTATGTTTGTCTGTCTGTGTGTCAGTCTGTGGCATCGCAGCTCTTAAACAAGTGAACGAATTTGGATGCGGTTTTTTTATTAGAAAGCAGGTTTTCTAGCGGTAGTTCTTAGACATGTTTTATCAACATCGGTGCAGTCGTTTTTTTTTATAGGTTTTTTGTGTCGGGGGTGTTTAAATTTTAGTGTACTGAAATTCGTTATTAACACATTCCACCAGGAGTATTAAATAAATAAAATAAAAATAAAAATTGTTTATTTCAGATAATACACATCCATATTTATAAATTACAATAAGATATTAAAATTAAAACTTAAAATCAAAAATTATAAATTAAAATCAAAATCATAAGTTAAAATACCAAATTGAAATCAATAATTAACAATTAAAAATCAAATTAAAATCATAAATCTAATTAAATTAAAATGTTTGAAAATAAACAAGAAGTAACTAAGTAATTACTTAATATTTCTGATTTTTTACATTTCCCGTTTACTTCCAGGTCCTGAAAGCATGATGAGTGCGGAATGTAATACATTAGACTGCAATGAGAATTCGGCGTCGGAAGACGAAGAGTCTCGAGAACCACTGAATCAGGTAAATTATCCTGTATGTAGGTAATTATCGTGTATGTAGGTAATTATCGTGTATGTAGGTAATTATCGTGTATGTAGGTAATTATCGTGTATGTAGGTAATTATCGTGTATGTAGGTAATTATCGTGTATGTAGGTAATTATCGTGTATGTAGGTAATTATCGTGTATGTAGGTAATTATCGTATATGTAGGTAATTATCATGTATGTAGGTAATTATCGTGTATGTAGGTAATTATCGCGTATGTAGGTAATTATCGTGTATGTAGGTAATTATCGTGTATGTAGGTAATTATCGTGTATGTAGGTAATTATCGTGTATGTAGGTAATTATCGTGTATGTAGGTAATTATCGTGTATGTAGGTAATTATCGTGTATGTAAGTAATTATCGTGTATGTAAGTAATTATCGTGTATGTAGGTATGTGCGCAAGCATTACTGTGTTCCGGTTTGAAGGGCATCGTAGCCAGCGAAATTACTGGGCATTATGAGACTCAACAGCTAATTGTCTCAGGGTGACGAGTGCAGTGCGGCGTCGCGCAGGATTTTGCAAAACAAAGTTCTGGGTGGTGCTGTTATTGTTATGGGCTGGCGTATTGCTTATTTATTTATTTATTTCAGGCAGTATTAATGTAGTATAAATGTAGTTGGATTCCCTGTATCTAGGGAACCAGGAAACTATGAGGACCATGGTTCCTCAACACCCAGACACGAAACAAATACTTGCGCTTTTTTTTTCTTTCTGTGCACAAACATTTGTCCCGTCGCGGGAATCGAACCTTCAACCTCAGTGGTGTATGAGATTTGAGCCAACCTGCCCAACCACTACACCACAGAGGCTGTCATCAAACTGATCAAACGTAGTCTTAAAAAAAAATCAATAAAACACCTAAATCTTCTCCCTTTACAGATAGTGGAAGAGGATTCGTTCGATGACTACATTCCCGTGGACATAGCGTTAGAAGAAGAAGAAGAAGAAGAAGAAGAATATATTCCTACTACAGCCGAAAAGGAAACCAATACCGAGTGTAACTTCTGTCCGGAAGGCGCTAGGCAGTTGCATAGAAGGTATGTGATAAATTCAATATATTTGTTTTTGTTTATAAGTAATATGTAAGTCAAATGGATATTAACTTAATAGGGTAGTTGACTACATTTTTACATTCGGAAAGATTAAATGCTTGAAATTTTGGTTAAAAGAAGCGAGACAGAATTATAGTAGTAATTACTTTAAATATTTCACTAAGCACTTTTTTTTATTTATTTAATGTGTCGGCAAACAAGCAGATGGCCCGCCTGATGGTAAGCGGTTACCGTCCTATGGACATCTTCAGCACCAGAGGCATTGCTGATGCGTTGCCGACCCTTAAGGACTATTAATTCTCCATTCACTTGATATGAAATACACCAAACTTGCAAAATTCTGTACTTTGAAAAAGTAAAACAATCTTTTTTTTAATATAATTTAATACTTACCTACTTTAATTTAATTATTTCACAAATGTTGAAAATTAATCATAATGTACTTAATTTTGTAATGTATTTTTTTCAATACTTCAAACTAGACCTATAGTAGTCAACTATCCTATTGTGGTGATGGATTAGGAGTCTAACAATGTAAGGTAGTAGAGGAAAGTTCGTTGTTTGGTTTAATAATAATTCAGAGATAGTAAAAAGACTTTTCCGTTAATTTAATGTAAATATTCAAATGATTAAGATTCCAAAAGTAACACAAGGAACTTTTGTAGGAACCGTATCTTACAGTTCCTGTTTCTCTAGATAGGTAGGTACGTGAATTCATCAACCCATTGAATTCCGCAAGGAATTCGCACTCGCGAAGATGTTGGGTTAAGGGGTCGTCACTTTATCACCCTCCAGGATAAGTACTAAAGTACAATAAAATCAGGGTGTTTGAAATAAATATCAATAATTAAGTGATTTTCAATTTCATTTAAAAACAGAAAAAACAATGCTCTAAATAAAACGGAATCAAAATTTGTTGAAAAAGGAAATAGTTACAGCCATTTTAAATTCAGTAGTTAGAAAGAAGTGGCAATAGCTTGAATGTGACGTCACAGTCTAGTACCGGCGTACACGATGACACAAGCTACGTATAAGATGTTTGGTAGAAAGGGACGGAGTCTCACTGACCTTTACCAATAAATATCTTTGGTTAACACCAAATATGCTTTTCAATATCTCATCGTTACTTGAAAAACTAATTTCAGATTAATTTTGAAGATATGTATAATAATTTAAATACCCTATTATGTTTCGACCTCATAGGGGATTTAGGCGAGAACATCTTCCTAGAGACTAACATCTAACCAGGTTGTGGGTACTATATAACTCTCTCCCTACAGATATATGAAGCGGCTGCGCCGTTTGGAAGCCGACGGCAGGCCACACGACCACCATGCCTTAGAGAAATAGTCCTTATACCGTCCCGTCTTTGTATATATTGTATATAGGTATGTTTACATTGTGACCGGCTTCTGTATTGTGTGTGTTATATACAATTTCTCTATATACCTTTTAGATTTGTTATAAGTGTTTTAAAGGTGATATTTTCGAATAAGTCACTTAATATATGCCTTTGTCGAGAACTTCACTTGAAAATATGAAAATATTTGTATCTTTGTTTACTTCTAAATATTTCTAAACGATTTATAACCCCCGACGCAAGAAGGAGGGGTGTTATTAGTTTGACCACTAGGTGTGTCTGTCTGTGGCTCAAACGGGTAACCTAAACGGGTGAACCGATTTGGATGCGGTTTTTTTATTTTAAAGCAGGTTTTGTAGCGGTGGTTCTTAGACATGTTTTATCAGAATCTTTTTATAGGTATTTGTGTCGGGGGCTTTTTAAATTTTATGCAGCTTGTTATGGTAGTGAGTGACGAGACGAGCATATCGTTCACATGATGGTAAACATTACACCTGCCCTTAACAGTTGTAGCACCACCCAGAACTTTGTTTTGCAAATTTCACTGCACTGCGCTCGTCATCCTGAGACAATTAGACAGAGTAAGGAGGAGGCATAATAACTGGCAAAGCGATGGTAACCACCCAGACGGCCTCTCGCATACGAAAAACCTACCACTAGTTATAGTTATTGCTGTAATGGGCGGGTGCGTGCATTAAAAGCCGTACAACCTCCCCCGTTATTCATCTTGTATGACTGTTGGGACGCTATGTGAGGTGGTGGCTATTATGTTATCAAATTGTCATAAATGTTGTCTTTATTTTAACCATAGATAAATAAGATATTTAATATTAAATACAATCGTTTTTATTAATAAACCATAGATATAATAATAAGGTTTTTTAAATAAAGGTAGTTATGCGCCCGACTGTACCTGGTTTCATAACAGTACGAGCCTAAAACTGCAACGCTGCAGTTTGACGCATGATTTCTCCGAATGCTCATACAGATAAGCTCGTGGCTCTAAGGTTTAGTCTAGCGTTAATTAATAAACACATGCCTTTCTGTGTGGACGTATTAATATCGTCTTTTGATTTGAAAAATTTTAGTTTTCTAAAAACATATTTGAAGCTTCCGTAATCTTATCTAGGTAGACAAATTGTCGATAAATATCACCTATGCATGACGAGTTACCATTTAATTATACAATAAGTGTTTGCATGAACAGCATGGATCGGCACAATGTGAATGTATCTACATGACATCTAATGTTCTCTTCGAAATGTTTGACCAGAAAATTCAAATACTACCAAAACAAGTTAATAATATTTAAAATAGCACAATAATTAAGATAATCAACTAAAACATTACACAAAATTTGATTGATGACTACTCTAAGTGCAAGCTCTTTTTCAACAGCATTGGGCAAAATTTTCTGTTCAAACATATAGCCCCTTTGTACCATAGACTAAATACATCTCTCTGTCTTTGCAGGAAAAACCAACAAGTAAACTCTACTCCCGAAGAGCCTCTGGCTACCATCAAGAGGTCTCAGACGTTCTCGCCACAACCTCAGAGTATCGCCAAAGGGCAGTACATTTGCAGGTAAGATTACAGTAATATCACAATACCCAATAGTGTACTATTGGGTAATACCGTTAATGATTTCTTAATATTAATAATTTTATAGTTTAGCGTATAGTTTAGGTCTTTAGTAATTTTAATTTAGTATTTATTCATGTCCTCTTTTTATTTTTGCTACAATTAATCCTATTTCTTTCTTTCTTCTTTCTTCTTTCTGTCTTCTGTCTTTCTTCTTTTTTCTTTCTTCTTTCTCTCTTCTTTCTTTCTTTCGTCTTTCTTTCTTCTTTCTATATTCTTTCTTCCTTCTTTCTTTCTCCTTTCTTTGTTTCTACAGTCAGCGACATAATTAGCTAAACATTTGGTATCTGTCAAATGATAATAACACCGAAAATATACTATTTAAATGCATATTTTTGCTATTCCTCTATTTACACAGAATGTTAAAAGCTTTTTAAATGCAAGATTCAGATTAATCAGCCAAACATTAATTTTGTATTCATTGAAAGATCCATAAATGTTTAGCTACTTATACCGCTGTCTGTACCTAATATAAATGCGAAAGTTTGTATGTAAGTGTGTTTCTTACTTCTTCACGCTGTAATATCTCAACGGATTTGAGGCCGAATTCGTAATGGAGACAGCTTATACCCTCAATTAACACAGGCATTTTTGTCTCGGGCAACCGCGGGTGAAACCGTGGGGCGCAGGTTGTACTTAAAAAAGAAATAGTTTGAACAGCAGCCGACATTTTTAAGCGGTCTCTTGCGTTGTTCTTAAGCGGGCCTGAACATAAATCAAACGAAATCAAGACGGGATTAAGTGAACGTTTAGTAAGAGAGAGAAAGAAAAACTGCGATTAATTAAGTAAAATATTGACGGACTGGGAAGTCCCTCATGAATAGCAAAACTAAATCAGTAAGTTTTTCAAAAATTAAACATTTATAATTTGTTCCAGGTTAAATCGTTCTGAATCGGATTCCTCGATGGCGCAGTACGCACGTCGCGTCACGCTGCAGCCGCCGCCGCCTCTCGGCATCCCATTCGACAGGAGCCTGCGCGAGCGCAGATCTCTACGGTAAGCGCCAATGAAAACCCCTGATTACTATGGACCTTTAACATAACTTATGTTACATGAAAATAATTTCATTAGAGTGGTAGGCTCCGGCCGTGGTTGAATCAAATACCACCGTAGAAAGTCATGCATTGAGCGACTTTAGTAAACCGCCATATATGTAAAAAAATCAATTTAATACTCATGTTAAATGGGGCTTATATGCTTATGTAATGCGAAAACTATGTATACCTATTGCGAGTCATCTAAACAAATCAAATCAAAATCTCTTTATTCATTTTTGGCATCACAGACGCACTTATGAATCGGAGTGTCGTCGTTGTATCGGTTGCCCTATACATATATTTAATAATCTATGCACTTCTTTACGCTAGGATACTTTTATGTTGTGTATACTTACCCACTCGTTGTTAATACTTACCCACTCGTTGTTAATGCTTACTCACTCGTTGTTTATACTTATTTCCTCACTGTTTATACAATACAAAAACTCTTTATTTTATACAAATTTAATAATAAACAATAGCACAGTCTTTAAGTATGGTAGTACAATGGGCAGTCTTATTACTTACTCACTCGTTTTGTAAAGTTACCCACTCCTTGTTTGTACTTACTCACTCGTTGTGTATACTTACCCACTAGTTGTTTATACCAACTTACTCGTTGTTTATACTTATCCACTGGTTGTTCATACCAACTCACTCGTTGTTTATACTTACTCGTTGTGTATACTTACCTACTAGTTGTATATACTTGCTCACTTGTTGTGTATACTTACCCACTCGTTGTTAATACTTACCCACTCGTTGTTAATGCTTACCCACGCGTTGTTTATACTTACCCACTCGTTTATAATTACTCGTATTGTATACTTACGCACTTGTTGTTTGGTTCAGGTGGGGGCGCGTGCAGGGCGGCGCGCGGCGCGGTGGTGCGCGCTCGCGGCCGGCGCGCACGTCGCTGGACCTCGCGCTGGACCTGCGCGCGCAACACACGCGTCTGGCAGACCTCAACACGGAGATCGCCAACCTTACGCACTTGAAGAAACGGTACGCATCACCTCTTTGTGATTTTTTTTTAAATTAGCCCGTTTGGGCAGGGACCATACCGCCTTGTCTTAAGTAGTTTTTATTTGATAGTTTGAAAAATACAATGATTTTTTTCGTATATCGTCGTATGAGGGTCATCAGCAACAAGCCGGACCCTCTCCTAGTGCTTCAATAAAGTGGTGGAACTTTATTAAAGCTTTCCATGGACTTTTTGGGACAACATAAAAAGCAATGTTTTTCTCTATTTTGTTTCAATTGCACTACACTCGTGCATACTACATACTTATACGCTTATGAACAAATAATGGTTAATATTCCACCGATATTACACATGATCACTCGAAATAACACTTGTTTGGAAAATAAAACAAAATCAAACTGTATCACTTTTCACTTCCCGCCTCCACCAAAAAGTCCACCTATCATCATTTTTTATAAGTTTTTTTTACCGCTAATTGGCTTGCGTTTGACCACTATGGCACCTGATGGTAAGCGACGATGCGGTCGAGGATCTAGCACGCTTGCCAAGATAGTACCTGTTCACTCGGGATTTGAAGATTCCTAGATTGTAGCTATTGGGAAAGATTGATTCTGGTAGGGAGTTCCATTCGTTAGGAGTTCGTTAACTTTTATTAAACTTTTATTAAAGTGGAAGCGAAGCGCTTAGTGCGCGCAGGAGGAATGTCCACCATGAGCCGGTTTCGTATTGTCGCATTGCTTTTATTTAAGTTGCAATGTATGTATGCTTCTATGTTTGTTCGGGTTTAATCTTGCAAGCTAAATTAGAACCACTTCCTCTTGTCCTACGAAGTCGACAGTTTCAGTTTGATTACGTGTTATAGTCCGATGACAATCCAATATTATGGTGACAGCCAGCTGATCTGATAGTGAAGGCGGAAGGTGGGCAATGGAACTCCTTGACGGATAATCGTAAACTACTAGTATTTGGGCTCATTTTAATCTGCTAGCGGTTCCGATTACGAATTTGTTAATAGCTTGTCTTGAAATAATATTTTTCTATATAGAGAACAACCTCCCATATGGATCTCATGTTTCGGTTATTTGGATACGGCTTTGATATTTGAATAACGAATAATAAAATTTATTTGTTTTTCTTTGGCGAGGACGATGTTTGGCAGGATAAATGTAAAAAATATCCTTAACTTATTTATGTAAATGTGTACCTCCAGGCTAGAAGAAGCGTGCGCTCGCGGCGACCCCGCCGTGGCCCAATGGGTGGCTGAAGATGAGACTCTTCGGCGCCTGATCTCCAGCTCGTCGGAGGCGGGCCGCTCGCGCGCCGCCAAGCTGCTGAGCCGCACGTGCCGCGAGATCTACCGCCTGCGCCGCTCGCGCCAGGGCGGCCGGAAACCAGACCTCGTCACCTTCAAGTGAGTACCAGCAAAGAGCAATAGGGAACTTACATTTTTTAATTACCGACTTCAAAGGAGGAGGTACTATGTTCAAAGTCAAAGTCAAAATCTCATTATTCATTTTTGACAGCACAGACGCACTTATGAACGTCACACTTTTTAATTACCGACTTCAAAGGAGGAGGTACTATGTTCAAAGTCAAAGTCTCATTATTCATTTTTGGCAGCACAGACGCACTTATGAACGTCACACTTTTTAATTACCGACTTCAAAGGAGGAGGTACTATGTTCAAAGTCAAAGTCAAAATCTCATTATTCATTTTTGGCAGCACACACGCACTTATGAACGTCACACTTTTTAATTACCGACTTCAAAGGAGGAGGTACTATGTTCAAAGTCAAAGTCAAAATCTCATTATTCATTTTTGGCAGCACACACGCACTTATGAACGTCACACTTTTTAATTACCGACTTCAAAGGAGGAGGTACTATGTTCAAAGTCAAAGTCAAAATCTCATTATTCATTTTTGGCAGCACAGACGCACTTATGAACGTCACTCTTTTTAATTACCGACTTCAAAGGAGGAGGTACTATGTTCAAAGTCAAAGTCAAAATCTCATTATTCATTTTTGGCAGCACAGACGCACTTATGAACGTCAAATTATCACAATGACTATTACCGTATCGGAAAAAGAACCACTACTCAGAAGATACGGCAAGAAACAGAGGGGCATTTTTTTTAGGTTCCACTAAATATGTCGGAATCGGTATAGTTTATCGATACTCTGTATTTTTTATCTGTATTTAAATGTCATATGAGCGTCAAGAATGAACAAGGTTTAAGTTGACTTTAGTCTGTGGAAAATATCGCAGTTAAGACGAATTTAATAAAAAAAGTTGTCTTAAAAACTGTTTCATCGCTCTGCCCCATCCCACATATATATATTTTTATTATATATATGTTTACCGATTTTCCGCCAACTGTTGACCGATTTCAAAAAATATTTTTGCATTCAGTTCAGTAGGTATAGCTACAAGGTAGTCCCGTATAAATTTCATCGATATTTGACCTTGCAGTTCGAAGATACATTAAAGTCAGTTTTCTTTTTGGTTAAATGTATACGTGTGCATGAATCGACTCGTTTAGGAATACTATATTCCAAATTCCAAAGATGTCCTAGCATCTGTTTTTTTCCAAAAATACAGATAATAAAATTGTGTACGGAATTGTCATGTGACAAACTATAAAAAAAAATGACATAAACCAACTAATATTATAAATGCGAAAGTTTGTAAGGATGGATGTATGGATGAATGAATTGATCTTTGTTACTCAATGACGCAAATACTACTAATAGGATTTTGATGGAATTTGGCATGTACGTACTGTTCAAAGACATAGGCTACTTTATATCTTCGGAAGCCGCGGGGCGCAATTAGTCTTAAATAAAAAAATAAAATAAAATAATAATAGTATCATAAATATAAAAAAAATAACCAAGTTTGCAAAGGAAATATGCAAAACACACACTATTGAACGAAATAAGCGCAAGAATTTGTTTCGTGTCTGGGTGTTTATACCTAGATATTTTATTTATTTATTTTATGAAACTGAGTGATGAGACGAGCGCGTCGTTCGCCTGATAGTAAGCTCCACGCCTGCCCATAACATATATATATATTATACAGGGAATCCTAGTTAGGGGCCAGGATCTATTTGGTCGTATTTATTCAATTATTCATTTATTAATCCCATATCTTGTTACAGAGAAAAGATGGCATTCTTCACGCGAAGCAAACCAACCATCCCATTCCTACCGGCAGAGGACGGCGAAGTCGAAATCCTATCAGAAGACGACTGGGAAGAAGATTTAGAAGAGAGAAGAACGCCCGACGGCCGCTCCTCCAAAACCTCTTATGAACTCAGAAGAGAGCCCCAAAATCCTGAACCTAGCCAAGGTACTGCTCTGCAAGTAGTCGAATGTAAGAACCCTTGTATTCAAGCTGAGGCCACCTTTGAGAGCGAGAAAAGCGAAGTTGTTGAACCGAAAGAAGGTATTAAGACTGATGATGTGAGGTATGATTTTGTTGTTGATAGGGTACTAGGTGTCCAAGTTTGAAGTGCTAGTTTTTGGGGTCAGAATGACTGCAAGGGTCAAATTCGAACCCAGGCTTTCCAATTTGACCCTTCCATTGAGTAAATAAATTGTCAATTAAAAACCCCCGACACAATGAAACATGTCTAAGAACCACTGCAAGAAAAACTGCTTTCAAACAAAAAAAAACTGCATCCAAATCGGTTCACCCATTTAAGAGTTACGGTGTCACAGATACACACATAGTGGTCAAACTTGTAGCACCGTACCTTTTTGCGTCGGGGGTTAAAAAGGCTGATGGTGACGAGTCCAGTGCAGCGCAGAAATGTTTGATGTTCTAAGCATTGCTAAGGACAGGTGTGGCTCTTATCACCAGGCTCACAGTCTCGCCAAAATATTTTTTTCAATTGTAGTTATTTTGATTCCAAAAATGTTCACAAAGCAAAGATAAGAATGGCCTTTGGCACAAAAATGGCACCATAAAAAAGCTGCAAAAATTATGCTGTGATTAATATTGCCTATTGAGATTTTCTGGATTGAAGACTGAAAGAAAACTTATATATTCGTATATTATTATTGATATTAGGGAATATGCATGTATTTTTTTAATGCAAAAAAAAATTAAAAATTTTACGGCATCATTTGTCAATAAAATAACTAAATGAAAATTTGAATCAATTTAAATCAACATAAACGCGCCATTTGCGTGTGACGCCATAACGTGGGGACCTAGGATCTCCTCATTGGTCCATCTATGCTACATGTGTGTGTGTGTATCAATAATTTACCAATGAGGCGGGCTCTATGTCAAACATTGACCAATAAGCAGCGAGGCGCGTGACGTCAAAACGTGGTTGCACGTACTCAATCGTTTTGCGATTACGATCCGTTTCTCCAAAAATAAGAAAAAGACACATTGAAATACAAATAAACTACCTAAATGTTTACTGGAGTAATCTATCGTAAAAAGTAATTTCCAGATTTTTCGACAACACATGCATGTTCCCTATTCAGACAGGACTCTAATATAACTCGCGCCAAATATTATGGCCATTGAGCGGCGCAACACGCGACCTGCGCAATCGCAATAATTTTTAGAAAGAAACAATAACCGACTTCAAGACTAAACTTAGCTATATTATTTTGTTGATTTTTTACTGATTCAAAAAAGGAGAAGGGTTACTATTCGATTGTATTTTTTCCTTTTTTTTATTTGTAACCTCAGAACTCCGACATTTATGAACCGATTTGGAAAATTCTTTTTGTGATGGGTTCAGTATAGCTGTTACCAAGTCGTCCCATATATTCATCGATATTTGACCTTGGACTTCGAAGATACATAGAAGTCGGTTTTTTTTATAAAATGTATACTTGTTACTTGTACTCTTTTTGAAAAGAGCTGAATCATTTTCGATAATTAAAAATTATATAAAATGATTATAACTATAATTATTATTATTATATAATGATTAAACAAAATATTTACAAAATTGAATATTGCGCAGGTCGCGTGGTACGCCTATCAGAGGCCATAAAGTTTGGCGCGAGGTATACCAACTTATATGTGCAAAAGCAGTGCCATAAGTGAAGAGTTAAAGAATCTTACATATAGTATACATTTTTATATGTTTATTCGTACAAAAAATTGTGCCTTAAAAATTGGTGCCTCGAAACACGCGGTAGTGCCATAGAAAGGCAAGAGATGAATAAATTAGGTACAAAATAGTTTAATATGGTGAGTCACAAAATATATGCCAAACATTTAATCTAATTAGAGCATAGAGTGGGGTTAAAATGTACATAAATACGTAAAGTTATGAGGGGACCCACCGATTTCTGCTAGTGTTAGGGGTAACTCCACCGATCATGGACTTGTAATGGCCAAAAACAACGCTTTGTACATACGGGCTTGCTAAGTCGATACTGCTTGCGTGGAGCTTGCTCTATTCTTTAAAGCACGGTTCCGATACTTGCGACTGACGGCAAAACGCAGCGACAGACGGCAACGACTAAAGGTTGAACTACATCTAGCCGCACCGAATCGCACTTTCCTATGCTTCTATCCTTTTCTGTCACTTAGAACCGTCATTTACTAGAGCGAAAAAGAGAGCGGGAGTGCGACAGACTCGTCGATTCCATCGCATGCGGTCGCAGTTACGTTCTCTTTCTGGTTCTAAGTGACAGAAAAGGATAGAAGCATAGGAAAGTGCGATTCGGTGCGTCCAGACGTAGTTCAACCATAACTGACGGCACTAACAAGTTTCGATTTGTCAGACAGATTTGGTCATTTATCGGAAACGGTATTAATTGATAGTTTGAAGTGCCGTCTGTCGATTGCCGTCTGCAGCATTCGGAATCGTACCTTTTCACAAATCTGACGTAAAACCTGTTACTGCCATTTTTTTGTATATTTTTCTGTCTAAACCGGGCACTGGCGTTTCGGACGTGCAATATTTGAACGTACTTTATGTTAGTTTCCAAGTCTTTCCGTGAGATCTGAACTAGTACTGATGTTAACTTCTCAGTTTGAACGTTAAATGTTCGCCTTCCTTTCTTCCCAATTTGAACTTCAAATCGTTAGACAAGGACAGGCGTAGTTTGTGATTTGATTGAAAATACATCAGTCGTGAGAACTACAACTTTTGCAATTCCGCTGAGAGAATTCAAATTTTCTTTTTATGAAAGTTTCTTGTGAATTGTCCAAAAGTTGCTTATTTAATACAATTCTGTAGCTGTTGTATTTTTGTGTGCAAATGTATCTAAGTATAAACGTAATATTACTGTAAATTTGTAATATATTTTTAATCTTATTTATAGCATAATTTGTAAATAGATTATCTGAAATTATTACTTTAAAGAATTTGCATATCTGTAAATCTAATGTTTTGTCTTAATTCTAATTATTCTGTTTTATTAGAAATAATTATTGAAAATTAAGTATTTTTATAACAAGAAAAATAGTCTCTTAAAACTAGTTGTCTACGTAATGTCTACAGTTTTGTAAAAATGTATATTATTTTATAAATTTTATTGTAATAATTTTATTTACGTGAAAATTATAGAATTTGGATTTGCCAAATTAGTTTAAGAATTGTTTAATTGTTCCATTAAAAAGGGATTTAATAATAATATTATTTTGTAAAAATATCCGGCCTATTATTGGTTGATATAAATAGAAATCGAAAATAAAAATTATAAATTAATAATTTATTTGTTTGATTCCACATCCGAATCCTAAGAGGGGCAAGAAAATATAAGATCCTCAGAATTTAGCAAAATTTTAAATATTTTTTGAATTGAATGAATCTGGCTGCCAAGAACTTTATACAAAAAAGCTTCTACTAGGACAAGAAAGAGCTCAATATAAGAAAATTTTCGTCATTTGGGAGACTATAATTTTATCATATTACTTTATAATATTATAATGAGGGAAAATTGTATGTAAGTATGTTTGTAGGAGGTAATCTCTGGAATAACAGATCCGATTTCGAAAATTCTTTCACTGATAGAAAGACTAACACATACTGGCACATACTGACTGACACTATCCCTGAGTAACATAGGCTATATTATTATGTCGACGCGAACGAAGTCGCCGGCGGTTGCTAGTTATTTTATAGAAAATCAAGATGGCTGACAAACGCTCAAATGCTTGTTTTGTCGAGTACTTAAAACTCTCGGAATTTACACTTTGAAAATAGTCCGCGTTCTATTGTTTTGGCGGACTAAGTTACCGAAAATTGTGTCAAAAGGTATTTATTAAATAGGAACAAAATGTACTTTTAAACGTTGTATCAAAATACAATTCAAATTTGCAGGTGTTCAAAGAGAAAGTGAAGAGGTTCTACTTGGAAGGTTGCTGATGTTTCTTTGGTTATTTTGTTGCTATGATATGTTGTACTATGTATATATATATTTGCAGGTGTTCAAAGAGAAAGTGAAGAGGTTCTACTTGGAAGGTTGCTGATGTTTCTTTGGTTATTTTGTTGCTATGATATGTTGTACTATGTATATATATATTTGCAGGTGTTCAAAGAGAAAGTGAAGAGGTTCTACTTGGAAGGTTGCTGATGTTTCTTTGGTTATTTTGTTGCTATGATATGTTGTACTATGTACCTATATATATATTTGCAGGTGTTCAAAGAGAAAGTGAAGAAGTTCTACTTGGAAGGTTGCTCATGTTTCTTTGGTTATTTTGTTGCTATGATATGTTGTACTATGTATATTTATATTTGCAGGTGTTCAAAGAGAAAGTGAAGAGGTTCTACTTGGAAGGTTGCTGATGTTTCTTTGGTTATTTTGTTGCTATGATATGTTGTACTATGTATATATATATAAATATATGTATATATATATATATATATATTTTTTTTTTTTGAGTCATTATTTATATATGTTTATAATATAATATGTATTTATGTGTACCTAATATATATGTATGTTTTTATGTAGGCATTTAGAATGTTGCTATTGTATTGTAGTTTATTTTATTGACATTTTATGTTGTTATTATTATTGTAGACCTTACATCCCCGTCTTTAACATTTTGATTATTCCTCTCCATCCAAAGGTTGCCTGGAAGAGATCGCATTTAGCGATAAGGCCGCCCATTGTAACACTTTCTTTAATTGTTTTTGTGTAATGTCTTTAATTTAATGTTTGCAATAAAGCGTTTATCTATCTATCTATATACAAATCAATTAAAATACGTTAATAAATTACAATTAAAATATTAACAATTAAAATATCTTGACTTTGAAAAAAAAAGGTAAGCATGTTTACCCATTTCTTTCCCATACTCAGACAGATTGAAGTCCGGGCCCAGATTAGAAATAAGATAAGATAAGACAATTATTTATTACCAAAAAAAAATTTACAAATTTTTCTTACAAATAGGACAGAATACAATTTATTATCTAAAAAAATTAGAGTTATCGGCGATCCCCAAACTAAGCACGAGGCCTGTGTCTTGGGAGTCGAGTGCAATTTTAACAAATCTTTAAAATATTGTAACCAAAATGATTCAAAAAGTTGACAAATGGCAATGTGGGATAGGTAATAACTATGGTTGGTATGTATTTATTGTTAATGTAATAAGTAATGTAAAATTTGATAGAGATTGAGTTAGTGTGAGGGTGTGAGTCTGAGCGTGATGAGATGTGAGTGTGGTGAGGGTGAGTGAGTGTGAGAAATGCGAATACCGACACTACCAGTGCTTCGGAAATACGCCCGCTAGAGAAGATAGCACCAAGAAACTGCGGGGAGGTCTCTTTCTCAACTCTTAAAATGTCGTCGTGTGTCGTCTGTGAAGGCCTTATTCATAATAGTTATTAATAATGAATCCTTTACCATCGTTTCAGTGCCTAATTAAGTCTTTCTCACGTCCCCTAATAAAAATAAATAACGTCTACAAATAACTTACAGTAGCCACCAGCTATAGGTAGTTAAGTGGTAGGTATGTATACCTACAGTGGCTAGGTACCGGCGGCACGCAAAGGGCCAATCCGACAATCTGAGTGTACGATCACTGGATTTGAGCTAACGACGTGCAGTGTGTACGAATAATGTATGTGCGACCTAAGAATTATTTATAAGTTTTTATTAAATAAAAAGTTAAATAAGCTTGCTATGTATGTATATTTGTCCGGGTGGTATCTTGCAAGCTGAATCAGAACCACTTCCTCTTGTCCTACGAAGTTGAAATTTTGCATACTTGTCAAAGCCCGATGACAATGCAATTTTATGGTGACAGCCAGCTGATCTGATGATGGAGACGGAAGGTGGGCAATGGAACTCCTTGACGGTTAATTGTAAACTACTAGTGTTTGGGCTCATTTTAATCTGCTCGCGATTCCGATTACGAATTTATTGAAAGCTTGTCTTGAAAAATATATTTTTCAACAAAAAATATTATTTTTGCATATATTATGCAAATCCAATGGTCCATAATCCACCACACTGGCCCAGTGCGGGTTGGTGGATGTCGCATGTTGAATTATTGTGATAAATACTAGGACATGCCGGTTTCCTCACAATGTTTTCCTGCGCTGTTTTTAGAGCGAGTGTTAAATCCGCACATAACTTAAGAAAGTCAGTGGTGCGGGGCCAGCGGGATTCGAACTCGCATGCGTCGGTTCGAAAGTCGCACGTACTCCCACAGAACCACACTCGCTCACACACAATTTATACCTACTAAAATTTGCTTTGTGATTATTGGACATAGTGATATACCCACGAGGCTCTATTTACCTATTTTTTTATATTACAGCAAGTGTGGATTAAATCCCGATAAATCTGGAATAAGTACTTATACGAAATTAACAAAGTGACACTATCATTCCGTTTTTCATTCCCTGATTTGTAATAACATCATTACCAGCGACTGTGGCCGTCTCGATTGCGGGTAATTGCGACCGCTTACCAGATAATTCCGCCCACTTACGCAGATCGACGCCGCAAATGGTCTGCGGTGAGGTGCCTTATCACTTACCACTTACCGTCCGTTTTGAGAACCGTTGCGCTGCCGCTGGTTAGGTGTGAAAATGGTGGGTAGGTAAGTACCTAGTCTAAATTGATAGTTCAAGATATATAAAAATGCAAGACAGTGCCCACTTTGCATTTTCCCGCTTATAGATCTCTGCTGCTATCTCGCTTGTTGTTAAGCGACGATGTGGCCAAAGATAGATAGGCACGTAGGTTTTGAAGTCATTTTTTTACTAATTTTAGGCTTGCGTTTGACCACTATCTCACCTGATGACAACCACTATCTTACTGTTTCTTTAAGCTTGTCTGGAAGAGATCGCTTTGAGTGATAAGACCATTGCAACACTTTAGTTTTTAAGTTTGTAATTTTTCTTTTGTTGTAATAATTTCTGGTAGTGTAACAATAAAGAGTTATCTAATCTTATCTAATCTGATGGTAAGCGGTGATGTGGTCTAAGATGTATCTTCTCGCCTAGAAGATACCTGTTCACTCTTGATTTGAAGACTCCCAGGTTGTAGTTGTCAGGAAACACAGACGTTGGCAATACGTTCCACTCCTTGACTGATCGTAAGATGAACGTGGAAGCAAAACGTTTTGTTCGTACAGGAGGGATGTCTACCATGTATGGATGTCGCATAGCCATCTGGGCCCCAATTCACTATGACAACTTGGCGAAATCACGTATATTCCTTCATTAATAAACATCTCTATGACGCATTCATAAGCATTTAATAATAATAAGCATTTATTGTCTTCGCAAAAAAGGTACAAAAATAGGTAAATAAATGATTAACAAGTAAACTATGCTAAGCCTGTTTTGCGAAGCCTGGTGCCTGAGGCAGGCATATAATGCCTGAATCACACGTCGCGTCATATACATGAATATACACATTCATATATTCATATGTATGACGCGTCATAGAGAATACAAATTTCGCAGATGTCGTTTATTAATGAAGGAATCGACGTTTCCTTGAAGCAAGGAATCGCCAAGTTGTCATAGTGAATTAGGGTCCAGGTTGTCCTATGACGGAATAGAGACGGTGGTATGAGGTCAGCTCGCACCACAACCAACCGTACGAACCGTACCACCGGTCGCAAGCACGCACACATCCGGTCTCGGATACGCCTAAACAACCCACAGCCCAGATTGCAGTGTAAAAGAATTTTATTTTATCATAAAAACAGACCGAAGAAAGGGGGATACCCCCCGGCTAGAGGACGTGAGGGCGAAACGAATTAGGTATTTGGGAGTTTCGACCAAATGCAGTCACGAGGAAAAATTTGAAAGTCATTTATCAGTTGTACCTATCACTATGAAAGTGTAGAGGTAATTGTGGGGTGGAAGGCGGTGGTGTATGGATATGTATGTTATGTTATTTGGTTTACGGGTTACATTTTGATTGATAATTTAATGATGGACGTATAAAGGGAGGGGGGTTTAGGGGGTCCGGACCTTAGCCCACGCAAAATCCGAATAGTTGCCGAATACCCAATCAACTTTTGAACCCCCGCGTCACAAAATAGTTGATATGAGCCGCGCTTGGTTGACGATAGAAGTAACCTCATAAAAAAATAATTGCATGTAGCTACGTTTGAGAAAACTCCATGAAACAGACTTAAGTCAGCAATTTCGTTACAGTAATTTTTTTTTTTAAAGAGAACGAAACCTCTTGAAGATGTATCAAAAGACAATGGCATCTCCGCTAGATGTGGAATCCAATCTTGCCCCACCTAAATAATGTCTGCAATATTTAACATCGTCAGACAAGTCACATTTTAATTATTGAATTATGTAATGAATTGTGAAATTCTGGCGCTTGCTTCGCTCGCGCTTTATGATTTTCATCATATATTTCTGTACGCAAATATTACAACCCATCGTTCCTCTTGCGGCCACACTTCTCAAGTAGGTAGGTAATTTGTAAAAAATCTGGAGTTTGCTTCGCTCGCGCTTTATGATTTTCATTATCTACACCTAATGGATATCTATCGCCTTGTACGCAACGATTACAATCTATAGTCAGTCCTGCAGTCACATTTTAAAGTTTGAATGAAGTGATTGTAAAATGCTTCACTCGCGCTTCATGATTTTCATTACTTATTTGTGATGGATAATTGTCGCCTTGTACGCAAATATTATAATCCATCGTGCCTCTTGCCACTTCTCCAATAATTTCATTATTCCTAATGGACATGTGTCAGCCGTGCAGTCAATTATACTCATAAGTCATGGTTAATAATTTACGGTCAAGTAGATTTTCACGGCGAAAAACGAATGTGGACAACAGGCCTAGCCTACAACACGGATGTAGGGGGTTCTATTCCCGTTACTACGAGGCAAATGTTTATACGTAAAATACGCAATTTATTTCGGGCTGGCTATTGTGGGACCATGGTTCTCGTAGACCCTGGTTCTCTGGGATTCCTACTTCTTAGTAGGACTAGGTCTTCTTAGTAGACCTCTTGGTCTACGGTATGTTATTTGTTCTGCGCGTCATTTTTATTCTAAGGTAGACTCTACTAAAATCGTAGGATACAATTCGATTCACTACAATTTTAAGGCCTTTGAACCATTTGGCGATCGAG
This sequence comes from Petrophora chlorosata, assembly GCA_951640565.1. Taxonomy (NCBI): domain Eukaryota; kingdom Metazoa; phylum Arthropoda; class Insecta; order Lepidoptera; family Geometridae; genus Petrophora; species Petrophora chlorosata. Next base: position 5,886,488 of record OX621203.1, on the reverse strand, counting down.
ATAGATAACTTCGACACGATTTAACCGCTACGATCACATAAACAACATTATGTTATGTACCATTTGGCACAGGGCCACGTTTATTAGATAGGGTAGAGTACGGAATTTAGTGTTAAAGCAGAATTGCATTTTCGGCTATATAAGCTGTGTTCTTGCACTTTTATTTGGTTGAAAGAACACTCGAAAGTCAACAACAATTTAACTATACAGCATTGCAGAATATGCAGCTATGTTGAAGCAACACTAAACAAGTGCGAGTCGGACTCGCGCACGAAGGGTTCCGTACCAATAGCTATAGAAGCGGCAAAAAAATCACGTTTGTTTTATGGAAGACCCCTTAAATATTTATTTTATTGTTTTTTAGTATTTGTTGTTATAGCAGCAACAGAAATACTAAAATCTGTGAAAATTTCAACTGTCTATCACGGTTCATAAGATAAAGCCAGGTGACAGACGAATAGACAGACAGACAGACAGACAGAGACGGACAGCGGAGTCTTAGTAATCCCGCTTTACCCCTTGGGTACGGAACCCTTAAAATGGAGGAAACAATACCAATATATATTAATACACTACGTATGTAAGCCTGTATCCAGGTCCCTCTTTACCACATCACTCTGGACAAGTGCCTAGGGCCCCGCGATCCATGGGGCTCCTAGCTTCTGCCAGATCACAAACCGATAACCGATATTACCGATAAAAATATTTATTTCCGAGAGCGAGTGTGGCTCAATAGAGAACGTGCGACTTTCGATCCGACGTACCCAAGTTCGAATCCCGCTGGCCTCGCACCACTGACTTTCTTAAGTTATGTGCGGATTTAACACTCGTTCTGAAAACGGTGAAGGAAAACATCGTGAGGAAACCGGCATGTCCAAGAATTAATCATAAAAATTCATGGACATGTGACATCCACCAACCCGCACTCGGCCAGCGTGGTGGATTATGGCCCATACTCTCTCTATGAGAGAAGGCCCGTGTCCCAGAAGTGGGAACGTGATGGGCTGATGATGATGATGATTTCCACAGAATCAAACGATAATTGCTGGCTATAAATACTTAGCAACTTTTTTGTTATTCTATTGAACCATATATGCAAGTTATTGTTCTTTATTTACCAAAAAAGTACAATATCTAACAAACACCGGCAACTCGAATTCCGAAGAGGTTAGACAAATCTGCAAAGAATTTGCTGAATAAAAACGTTCGCAAAAAAGAGTTAGAAATGGTCTGCGTTTAACAGACTACTTGAAAATTGTCCAATCTAGTTAAATCACAGAATACTGAGGGACAGAAGCATCACTCCGCAAAGAAATTTAAATAAATAGCGACTCTTGCTATGACGCAATAAAATTCAATTCAGCTCGCGTAGCGCTGGCATACCTACCAGTAATATTAACCTACAGAGCGCCTCTCTTTCTATTGCATAGCTCTTATCTCTTCTGACGTAGCACGTGTAACGACGCGCGACCCGCCGTCGGTGTCCGGCTATGTACTTATAGCTTCGTACCTACAGTGCGGAGTGCGCTAGGCCTGGTTAAATGAAAATCTAATAGTTTTTTCAGGAATAAGAAACAAAGTTGAAGACACAACCTGGCTCCTATAGTACGGGTTTCTAGCCTAGTGTGGGACCAGGTTCTCCATACCCTTAAACATGTACCTTTGCTTCTTTAACCTAATAAAAAAATTATTCAATTTTTCTTTCGATTTGCTAAAGAAGTGCAGCAGTGCTATAGGAGTGTAGGAATGGTACTGAAGGTACTTTTCACTAGCCAATTAGAAGCTTTCTTCATCTACCTCCGCGGGCTCCGTGGGGAGTCCTGTGCCAAGGAGAAATTAGGCAGACTAAAGCTCTTAGATGAATATTCCATGTAAATGGTAGACCGATTCAGGTGGTAAATCGGTTACATTTAACTCACGTGGCATGTCGTACATCTATCTACGAATCGAACTAGGTGTGACTCTATTTGGTTTGACAAACTTAACATCAGTATTAGTGTAGCCCAGTGGTAGCTCGTTCGACTTATAAAGCATGACTTATAAAAATAAATAAAAGAAAATGCATGTATTTTAGGATTCTTACGACCCATACAATTGCCAATTTACATAACATAACAAAGAACAATTAATAATTAACTAAATACTACATTAAATTAAATTTTAAAACTAAATTAAAATAAATAAATCTAAAATAAAATTTAATGTAATGGCAATAAATCTTTAAATTTAAATATTTTTTTCTAAATTTAAATAGTTCTAAACTGGCTTGGTCCGATGCGCGGATTAAACATTTGCCCTACCAAATTTTAGGATTGCGTTGTTAGGAAACCAGCATGCTTAAAGTTCAAAATTTCTTTACTCAGTTTTGGCATCACAGACACACTTATGAACGTCAATTATTACAATGACTCTACCACCGTATCGGAAAAAGAACCACTACTCAGAAGATACGGCATGAAACTGAGGGGCATTTTTATTCCAATGTTTGTTTTTGACAATATTATGTTTCTTATGTGCCACTAGTAAGCTTTTTTCATCAACATATTTCATATCCGAGAACCACAAAATTCGAGGACATTGTGCTATCCGTTAAGCTGGATACGTTTCGGAGAGTATGCGACAGAGCACGAACTCCCCTATCCTTGTTCCATCATCACACGACCAGGCTGAGGTACGGCAAGCCACCATCAATTTATGGTTGACATCCCTGCCTTTTATTCTGACAAACGATACTTTTTACCCTGGGAGCAGTTCGTCATCAAATTCAGCCCATCACGTTCCCACTGCTGGGACTTAGGCCTTCCCTCCTAGAGAGAGTATGGGCCATAATCCACCATGCTGGCCCAGTGCGGGTTGGTGGATGTCACATGTCCTTGAATTTTTGTGATTAATTCTTGGACATGCCGGTTTCCTCACGATGTTTTCCTTCACCGTTTTTAGAGCGAGTGTAAAATCCGCACATAGCTCAAGAAAGTCACTGGTGCGGGGCCAGCGGGATTCAAACTCGGATCCCATCGAATGGATGGATCGAAAGTCGCACGTGCTCCCACAGAGCCACACTAGCTTGCTAGCTAAGGAGCAGTTAATTGGTTATTAAAACGTGGAAATTTGATACTCGTGGTAGGTCTCTCGTATGCGAGAGGCCATCTGGATAGGTACCACAGCTTTGCCAGTTATTCTGCTGCCAAGCAGTAGTGCACAAGCATTTCTGTGTTTCGGTTTGAAGGGTATTGTAGCCAGCGAGATTACTGAGCATAGACTTAATATCTGCTGTCGCGGGGTGATGAGCGCAATGCAGTACTACGCAGTGCTTTTTATGGTATTAAAAGTACTGGGACGCACTGCAATTGTTATGGGCAGGCATGGCGCTTACCATCAGGCGAATGACTTGCTCGTCTCAACACTAAAAAAAGGAATTCTTTAATGATCTACGGAGGAATCAATAACTTTTTTGTTTCTATTTGGACCTTGTCCAAGATACAAGCAGTACCGTAAATCGCTACCGCTTGTAACTCGCGCCATTGAAATGCGTGACCGCTCACGTCACGCGTCGCTTCGTCCGGAAATGCGAAGGGGTGAGGCATTGTGTACAGGGGAGGGGGATGCTTGTAGCAGGAGTAGAGGGCGTGCTATACTTTAGGTTAAGCACTTACCTATAAATAAAGACAGTATGTGATGTAGATAGTAAGATAGTTTTTTTTATGGTAGGTACTGAGTGATGAGACGAGCAAGTCGTTCGCCTGATGGTAAGCGCCACGCCTGCCCATAACAATTGCAGTGCCACCTAGAACTTTTAATACCATAAAGGTACTACGTAGCACCGGATTGCGCTCATCACCCCGAGACATCAGATATTAAGTCTCATATGCCCAGTAATTTCGATGGCTAGATAGATATACACTATATATCATTCACCTTAAACATAGAAATTAAGTACAAGTTAAATGTTTACAATGGTGTAACAATGGGCGGTCTTATATCTTAAAGCAATCTCTTCCAGACAACCTTTGGATGGAGAGGAATAACAAAACATAAACGGACGGCGGTGACACTATCTAAAGCTCAGCGAGCTCACTAAATAAAGCTCATTCATGTCGGGTAAGCGTAGCGAGTGTGGCTTAGTGGGAGCAAGTGCGACTTACGATCCGACGCACTCGAGTTCGTGTCCCACTGGCCCCCACTGACTTTCTTAACTTATGTGTGGATTTTATACTCGCTCTAAAAACGGTACAGGAAAACATCATGAGGAAACCAGCATGTCCAAGAATTAATTACAGAAATTCAAGGACATGTGACATCCACCAACCCGCACTAAACTTGATTGGCTGATGATGATGAAGCGTAGCGTTGGACATCCGGAAGCAAGACGCTCGCGGGTCGATACTAAAGAATGCGGGTCGAAACTGGACAAGCGTGGCGCAGAGTCGAGGCGAATGGCATGATATAAGAGTACCCTCTACCCAGCAGTGGAGATGTAAAAGGTAATGCTTGATGTGGTATACTGCGTGTACTCCGAATAATGTAAATCTAACTCTAATTTTACTGCACTGGCCGTGCTTTACGGCCCTAACTTAATGGCTTTCAGATCGCGCCATGATATTACCCAAATAATTGTAGTTTCTGCTATTATTTAGTACGAAAAGTGATTTATTGGATCACGAACCTATTTTAAGAACCCAATGCCGAATTACGACCTTAACGTTAATTTTGTTTTTTTTTATTCGCCGTTTTGGGCAGGCTAAAGTCTCTAGGACCATACCGCCTTGTCTTACGTAGTTTTTATTTGAGAGTTGGTAAATATTACAATAATTTCTTTCGTATATCGTCGTATGAGGGTCATCAGCAACAAGCCGGACCCTCTCCTAGTGCTTCAATAAAATGGTGGAACTTTATTCAAGCTTTCCATGGACTTTTTGGGAGAACATAAAAAGCAATGTTTTTCCCTATTTTGTTTCATTTTCCTACACTCGTGCACGTTCACGAACACATAATAGATACACATAGATATCACACATGATCACTCGAATTAACACTTGTTTGGAAAATAAAACAAAATCGAACTGTATCACTTTTCACTTCCCGCCAAAAAGTCCCCTTATCGTTAATCTGGACACGTGGTATTTTTAATTTAATTTTATCGGCAAATTGCGTGCCAGTTATTGAGCCAAATAATTCGCAATTGGTTTCCCATAAAGCGCCAGTGGCAGGGCTGATAGAGTGGACCAGTGGACAGTAGACCAGAGAAAAGACTATGAGCTTGCAAGATGTGCGAGGTAATTTATTTATTTTAGAAAAACTTACAGCCAATACATGTATATAATGAAATTGTGTTTAAAATAACTAGGATAATTACAAGTTTTCACCTATAAGTAAAAATTTGTATGTTAGTTTTTTACGTATGAACAGTAATGCATAAATTAATAGGTAATAGACAGTACATAGATAGATCATTGTCCTTGAAATTCCATGGCCAAGCGTCGATAGTATTGACACCTATATTTGTATATATTAATTCCAATAAACATACAATAGATGGAGCTATCGAAGCTCTCTCATGGGAGGTGAATTGCATGAAAATGAGAAGCGCAGGCGGCTTCCGACTAACACATTTGCTTTTGGTATAGTCAGAGTACGAGAGAAGCGCGATTAAGAGTTGTTTTAGTTTAGCTTTTGAGCGGTGAAGTTGTTTCGTAATTGAAAATGGCATGATTGAAATAAAGTTTATGAATGCCTTGTACTAAGTATTTATCTATAACGTTTACTCCTAGAAGTTTATAAGCGCCTGGTACCCATGTGTATACTCATGACATCGCCCATACTCAAATTGAAGTCCGGCCCAGAAAAGAAATGCGAAAACTGACTCTACCAGTGCTTCGGAAATACGCCCGTTAGAGATCACAAAAAACTCTGCAGGGACGCGGACATCTCTTTTTTTAATCTTTTATAATGTCTAAAAATAGAACACTAAACAATCCTATTTAATATTATAAACGCGAAAGTTTGTAAGAATGGATGTAACTTTGTTACTCTTTCACGCAAAAACTACTGAATGGATTTTAATGAAATTTGGTATGGAGATAGCTTATACCCTGGATTAGCACATAGGCTACTTTTGATCCCGGTAAACCGCGGGTGAAACCGCAGGGCGCAGCTAGTAATATTATAAACGTGAAAGTTTGTAAGAATGGATGTATGGATGTAACTTTGTTACTCTTTCACGCAAAAACTACTGACTGGATTTTGATGAAATTGGCTATGGAGATAGCTTATACCCTGGATTAACACATAGGCTACTTTTATCCCGGGAAACCGCGGGTGAAACCGCAGGGCGCTGCTAGTGAGGTATAAATTATTATTAACAAAACACAATGTCAAACTAGATGTGGTCATTCGCACCCGACCTTTAGGCGCCGCCGCCGGCTATTCTGCGCAGCGCATTGCCATTCCACGCGCGTTCTTTACATGACATACAGTATACTGGCCGTGATGGCCATTGTGGCTATTGTTATGAACTGCCAGATTACTGTCCGTCTGACTCATTTTATGACGTTATCCGCTCTTTGTAGAGTCACTCACGATTGCTTAGACTTTAGAGCATGGTATTTGTGCAGGTCAACTCGTAGGTCGAGGATAATGCTCGGATATTAGTAATACTAGGATAATCATCATTATTATTATTAAGGTGACTTATATAAAAATATAAGATTAATAATTTTATTGTTATTGTTAATATAACTGAGACTGACTATGATAGTTTTATTTTTTACACCTAAGTATATTGATTTGTTAATTTAATGACATACCCCTAATTAATTAAATAATATAATTGTATTTCTAATTATATTTTGAATGTATTGTAACGCTTTGGTTTTGTACTGTTATGTTAAAAAAATTTAATAAATGAATTATGATATAAATTAAATTTAATAAATAATCAGCCCATCACGTCCCCACAGCTGGGACACGGGCCTTCTCTCATAGAGAGAGTATGGGTCATAATCCGCCACGATGGCCCAGTGCCGATCGGTGGATTTCACATGTCCTAGCATTTTTGTGATTAATTCTTGGGCATGCTGGTTTCCTCACGATGTTTTCCTTCACCGTTTTTAGAGCGAGTGTTAAATCTGCACATAAGAAAACCAGTGTTGCGGGCCAGCGGGATTCGAACTTGGGTACGTCGGATCGAAAGTCGGTAATGCTAGAGTAATGCTACCTACCTACTAAAAAGTTGGCCTTCCTAGATTAGTGCCGAAACACGTTGATACAAAAGTTCTTTTTTTCTTAATTTTCTCGTAGTAGAAGAATATCGGAGTTTTTTTGGATGATGTTGGAGTTTTTAGACCGCCCGAAGGCCTCTGACATGGCCTAACGACTGTCCAAGACAACAACCGGGACCGACGACTAAATGTGCCCTTCGAAGCACGGAAGCGCTCAGATGTAAATATCACACAAACGGTCACCCATCCAAGTTGTGACCGCAGCGATCGTTGCTTAAACTAGAAGATATGTTACAAACGGCTACGCGAGCTACGCTCAAATATGTAATAAACCTATCCTCAATTAAATAATCATCGTTTCTCTAATCCCTACATAAACTACCATTATTAACAAATTTATGTAAATTTAATGATTATATTTATTCATAGCATGCCGCGAATAAAATTTAATGACAAAAATAATTAATTTTAAAAATGATTAAGGCAGGTGTAAAACGGAACGCCTATATTGACAAGTCATTCACGTATTGTGAAGTTTTGTGGCGTTTCTACAGTACCAGGTGGTTCAATAGGCCCCCTTCGTTTAACCTTAATTCCGATAGCTATAGAAAAGTTGGATTAGTAAAGTTTGTAAAATAAAACTAACTAGGTCTAGTTTTAAAGGAAATCCTAAGCTACGTTTTTTGAAGTAATATGAGGAGCTATAAAATGTTTTTTTTTACTATTTATAGGCTCGCGTTTGAATGCTATCTCACATGTTGTTAAGTGACGATGCGGTCGAAGATGTAGCACGCTCGCCTAGAAGAAACCTGTTCACTCTTGTCTTAAAGACGCCCAGATTATAGCTATCCGGAAACACAGATGCCGGCAGACAGTTCCACTCCTTGGCCGTTCGCATTATGATGGTCGAAGCAAAGCGCTTGGTGCGAGCAGGAGGGATGTCAACCATAAATTGATGACGGCTTGCCGTACGTCTGGTCGTCCGGTGATAGAATGGGGATGGCGGAATAAGTTCATGTAATTCCGTCGCACACTCTCCGAAATGTATCCGGTAAAAGACCGATAAACTGGCAACTTTGCGCCGATGTTCAAGACTCTGAAGCTTTGTCTTAACCAGCGCATCGTCACCAATGAGCTTTTGATGATGATGGGATGTGATGTACAAATGTCTCTGTTGCAAAACTCGTTGCAAACATAAGTATTTTCTTTTTAACCCCCGACGCAAAAAGGAGGGGTTTTATAAGTTTGATCACTATGTGTGTCTGTCTGTAGCTATTATACGGGTGAAGCAATTTGGATGAGGTGTTTTCTTATTTGAAAGCAGGTTTTCTAGCGGTGATTCTTAGATATGTTTTATCAAAATCGTTTCAGACGTCGTTTACTTTTTATAGATTTTTTGTGTCGGGGGTTTTTTAATTTTAGTTTACTGAAATTCGTATCTCTTAAACAATAATATCTAGCGAAGTATTTTGTGCTGTACTAACACCGGTAGAGGCGACAGCTGCTTTACCACCTGTCGCGCGTGCTCTAGCGTAGATCCTCTGTAGAGTAGGGGAGAGTTCGTAATTAAGGTAGAGCCAATATTTTAATTGTTTATTTAATTATTAGAGAGACGGAAGTGGGGATTTAGAGCCAAACTTTTGTTAGTCAAGGCTGGACCTCTAGCGTAGATCCTTTTTAGAGTAGGAAATTTAGCTTTATACATCAGTATGATTTTGACTGCAATTGAGATTTATATTTTATTGATATTCCATCCTTAACTATCAATAAAATATAAAATATATACATAAATATATAAATTTAATGCTAGATTAAAAGATAGAGCCGGGAGAAAAAAATATAGTTGGCTATTGAAGCACTTTTATTTTTGGACTAGTATTTATATAAATAAATAAATACACCCAACCGATCCTGGCCCGTAAGTAGAATTCCCTGTATCTAGGAAAACAGGACCATGGTCCCAAAACACCCAGACACGAAGCAAGTGCTTGCGCTTTTTTTTCTGTGCTTCAAACATTTGTCCCGTCACGGAAATCGAGCCTGCAACCTTAGTGGTGTTTGAGATTTAAGCCAATCTGCCCAACCACTACCTGTATCTTTTGTGCCTATTTCATAAATAGCTTTTGACTTGCCTTTTTGCGCTTAACTTTGCCTTTTTGGGTTCCGTTGGAACCTGGAGCGCGTAGGACTTGAAGTCAGTGCTCCTGGTCTGACTCAGAGTCAGGCTGATGAGCTCCTGACGCGTACATGCGTATTTTCTATTCCTTTACATCTATCATCTTATCATCATCGTTAATATCCCACCTATCCGTACTAAGCGTTTCGCAGATTCTTTTATCATGCGGACTGCTAAGGAGTTGAACGCTCTGCCGGCGTCGTTGTTCCCAAACCAGCTACAACTTGTGTTTAAGTCTAGAGTGAATAGGCATCTCATCATGGGCAAGCGTGCTCCAGCTTAGGCTGCATCTTCGCTTTCCATCAGGTGAGATGGACTGGTGGTAGGTTTCTCGTATGCGAGAGGCCGTCTGGGTGGGTGGTTTGCCAGTTATTTAGCCGCCAAGCAGTAGTGCGGAAGCACTAATGTGTTCCGGTTTGAAGGGCATTGTAGCGAAATTACTGGGCATTATGAGACTCAACAGCTAATTGTCTCATGGTGACGAGCGCAGTGCAGCGCCGCGCAGGATTTTGCAAAACAATGTTCTGGTTGGTGCTGTTATTGTAATGGGCTGGCGTATGGCTTACCATCAGGCAAACGACAAGCTCGTCTTGTCATACTTATATACATAAAAAGGTGTAATCAAATGTATGCCCATTTACCACTAAAACATCTCCATATTTAAAGTTTTACATCGCCCGTGCTCAGTTCGATGGTTTTCAAAGATGTCAGTCACCCCATCATCATTGCGTCGTCACGGTCCGGTACAGACAAACGAACAGATCACGGACCATGTAATGAGTGTTTCGACAACACCATCCGACGCGACTGTACCGTGCACGTTTCGAAGCGCAAGATGGAGCACATAGATCTAGAGAAAGACGGCAGTTGAACGGCTGCTCAGACCCTTCTCCCCGATGGTTCACCGAACATCCCGAAACACGACTAGGTCGCTTGACGGCATGGCTTTGTTCGGTGGGTGGTATTACTTCCACGGCCAGAGCCTGCCACTCCAAAGCGCGTAAGCGGGTTTCATCACGATGTTTTCCTTCACCGTTTTAGAGCGAGCGTGCAAAATCTGCACTTAACTATGTCATTGGTGCAGGGCCGATTCGGGAATCGAACCCAGGTGCGCCGGATCGAAAAGCGCACAAGTTCCCGCTGAGTCACACTCGCTCTAAGAGCCTATGTGTTAATTCAGAGTATGTGGTATTTATAAGCTATTTCCGAATTTCGCTCAAATTCGTTCAGCCGTTGCGGCGTGAAGATAAAACAAACACACTAACGCACTCATCGTCATAGAGATAGTATGGACCATAATTCACCACGCTGGCAAAATGCGGGTTGGTTGATGTTACAGTCATGTCCTTGTATTTTTGTGATTAATTCTTGGATACGCTGGTTTCTCTAGACCTAGCGCACTCCGCACTGTAGGTACGAAGCTACAATTGTAAATTCGTACCTACAGTATATGCACTTAAGTGCATAGCCGGACACCGACGGCGGATCGCGCGTCGTTACACGTGCCGCGTCAGAAGAGATAAGAGCTATGCGATAGAAAGAGAGGCGCTCTGTAGGTTAATATGACTGGTAGGTATGCAGCGCTACGCGAGCTGAATTGAATTTTATTGCGTCATAGCAAGAGTCGCTATTTGTTTAAATTTCTTTGCGGAGTGATGCTTCTGTCCCTTAGTATTCTGTAGTTTCTCGCTACAAAAGCAATAACTTTGAGCTCTTAAATTGCTGCTTCAGCAATTATTTTTGGTACAAAAATTAGCAGCCAATGTAGGTCGAAGTGAACCTATAACTGTGAATTCCACAGTGGCCTCATAAAGCCCCAGGGGTTGCAGTTACAAAACGGTAGGTATTTACCACCAGGTGGTCGATAACTTGACGGAAATTATGTTACAACATACATTCTTTCATGCAAGGCCTCTGTGTCCCGAGGTGGTACAATTATATTTTTTAATCGACCTAAAAAGGTTATTTTTCAACCAAGCAGACGTTTGCTTGACAGCGGTTACTGTCGCCTACGGATATCTGCAATCTTAGAAGAATCGGGGACTTCGTGTAGGAGGAACTCTTAGATAGATAGAATATTAATTAATTGCACTTAAGAAGGAATTACATTATGTACATAGTTTCTTTTAAAATAAATAAATAAATATGCCCAACGATCATATACATAGATCTTGGCCCCTAACCAGGATTCCCAGTTATTAGGAGAACAGGAACTATGAGGACCATGGTTCCACAACGCTCAGACACGAAACAAATGCTTGCTGTTATTTTTCTGTGCACAAACAGTTGTCCCGTCGCGGGAATCGAAACCGCAACCTCAGTGGAGTAAGAGATTTGCCTAACCACTACACCACAGAGACTGTTATTATAAGTACAAATAGGCGGTCTTATCGCTAAGCAGTGATCTCTTCCAGACAACCGTATGCTATAGAGATACAATATTTTATTTACTATTTCCTACCTATAACGAAGACACCTCCTTGGAATATTGCTTTTATATTATTTTCATACAAACGAAATACACAAGAAGTAGTGACGTGAAAACCTTAAGGTCCACTTAGCCGATGCAAGTTTCAGTTGAATACCATAGAATAGAATAGAAAACACTTTATTGAACTTAGAAGGAATTACATTTTGAACATACATTCTTATGATAAGTACAATAGGCGGTCTTATCGCTAAACAGCGATCTCTTCCAGACAACCATATGCTATAAAGAGACAATATATATAGACGATAGTGTGCAGACATAAGACCGTAGGTATTCTAACAACATACTTTAACTAAAGTTATATAAAATATATAAAAAACAAATAAAATATATCATTAATAAATAATTAAATATATATATATATATATATATAGATATATATAATTATTTATGCATGCCATAATGGTAATGCAATAATTGACTTGCACCGTGTATACGACGTTTAGGCTGCCTATAATATTATGATGTTTAACCATAATAAAAACTAAACATAACATTAATTATATTACGCTTAATTATTGCTTTACCATTATGGTAGATCTGCTGTTTTATGTATAATTTTATAGTGTGTGTATATATATATATATATATATATATATATGTTAAATATAAGTTGCGCTGTCTAAGCGTAATATAATTAATGTTATGTTTAGTTTTTATTATGGTTAAACATCATAATAATATAGGCAGCCTAAACGTCGTATACACGGTGCAAGTCAATTATTGCATTACCATTATGGCATGCAACTGGCACCACCGTCCAATACAGTTTCTTTAAGTCCTCTCCATCCATAGGTTGTCTGGAAGAGATCGCTGTAAGCGATAAGACCGCCCATTGTAACACTAGCTTTAAGTATTGTTTTGTTATTATTTCTTGTTGCTGTGTAACAATAAAGCGTTATCTATCTATCTATCTAATAAACGCATCGTGTAAATGAGCCCTTTAAAGCTTTTCACCAGCTTTTCTAGGAAATTGGAGTCATTAGCACAACTTTCTAATAGGCAAACAGTTTTTCACCAAACAACATCAGCCGATAAGCCAAGTCTAATGAAGTATAATAGCTAGGTTGTATCGACTGATTGGAAAACGAATACCTTTAACCGTGTATTAGAAAAATATGTATGCCGTTAAACCTTGTCATAGTGAGAGAATACCTTTCATCCTTTTTCCTTTTACATTAATAATAAATATATCCCTACCATAGTTATTATGATTCTACATTGCCATTTGTCAACTTTTTAAATAATTTTGGTCACAATATTTTAAATTTAATTTGATAAAATTGCTCTCGACCCCCAAGACACAGGCCTCGTTTGGGGATCACCGATAACTCTCTTTTTTGTTTAGATAATAAGTCGTATTCTGAACTATTTGTAAGAAAAATTTAAAATTTTGTTTTGGCAATAAATTATCTTATCTATCTTATGTATCTTATCTTCCTCTAACTATCCTGCTCCTACAAATAATAATTAATAATAATATTTAAAAAATAATAAATAATGATAATATTATTATTTATTATTAAATATAAATAATAATATTATTATTATTTATAATTATATAATTTTAATATTATTATTATATAATTATAAAAAGCTGTTTTTATACAAAAACCTGTTTTTAACACCGACGCAATTAGGAGGGATATTATAAGTTTGACCACTATGTGTGTCTGTCTGTGGCACCGTAGCTTTTATACGGGTAAACCGATTTGAATGCGGTTTTTTATTTGATAGCAGGTTTTCTAGCGGTGGTTCTTAGATATGTTTTATCAAAATCGGTTCAACCGTTTTTTACTCTATACGTATTTTGTATTGGGGGTTATTAAACTTTAGTTTTTTTTTTATTGGGAATTGGCTTGCGTCTGACCACTATGTCACCTGATGGTAAGCGCCAATACGGTCGACGATGTTACACGCTTACCAAGATAGTACCTGGGCCTGTACTCTGAAAAAGTAATTACGATCGGCGTTTTGTCGGATGAAAGGGACAGCGCTATGCAACATGCATAAGAGTGTCTCTTTTAGTCCGCACGAACGAACGAACGAAAGCAACTCGGAGTAGGCCCCCTGTTCACTCGAGACTTAAAGATTCCTATAGATTGTAGCTATCGGAAAAGACACAGTACACTTTTTGCTTCTCTTTCGCTTTGCGTTTTCGCTTGTTAACAACTTTTCGGCTAATTTAGTAAGTACTGGCTTACATACTTATTGTGACAAAGTACCATGCTACTAACATGTTTCCGAATTGGAACACGATTGCTTTCTATCGATTACAATTTGCGATAAACGAACGATTTGTGTCATTATCAATTCTTTCCATCGACAATAATGGTCACTGTTTATATATATATTAGTGACTACCGACATAGTTTGTTTACTGGAATTACTGACTTCGGGAAATGTGGAAATTGACAAGTTTATTTTTAGAAAATCGATAATCCTTTATAGGTACATTCTGTTATTGAATAAACAAACTATTTAATAACAGAATGTACCTGAATGTACCATGTTTCGGTCAATTAGGCAGTCAGCGCCGCGAATTCAAAGCGTAAACTCCCAGAGGAAGGCATGTATTTTTTTTAATTCATGAATCGATTCATTATTGAATACTATTAACGAAAAAAAAATGTTTAAAAATTTTAGGGCATCGTTCGTCAATAAAATAATTAAATGAAAATTTGAATCAATTTAAATCAACATTAACGCGCTATTTGCGTGTGACGTCAAAATGTGGGGACCTAAAATTTCCTCATTGGTCCATCTATGCTACATGTGGGTGTATGCCAATAATTTACCAATAGGGCGGGCTCTATGTCAAAAATTGACCAATAAGCAGCGAGCCGCGTGACGTCAAAACGTGGTTGCACGTACCCAAGCGTTTTGCGAAAGTAATTTCCAGATTTTCGACAACACATGCATATTCCCTGTTGTCCGAAACCTAGTCGGCGTTACCGACACTATCATAACGTGAGTGTTATATATTTATAATGAATATTTCAACTCACGAGTTTCCAAACGTAATGGGTTGATGATGATGATGAAGGGAAGCTTATTTTTAAAGTAATCTCTCCCCGTCTCCTTCTACTCTCTTGATGACTTCTTTAAATATAAGGTGAAGGTATATTAAATGTATTATTAATAATAAGATAAGATAAGATGAGATGAGATGAGATGAGATGAGATGAGATGAGATGAGATGAGATGAGATGAGCTGAGCTGAGCTGAGCTGAGCTGAGATGAGATGAGATGAGATGAGATGAGATGAGATGGGATAAGATAAGATAAGATAAGAATCATTTATTTCCAGATATATAAGTACACAATTCAAGAATACATCGTACATATAAAGTGATCATAGAACAGTAGGTACATCGAAACATTTCCAGCGGGTCCCAAACTAGGCAGAGCCTGTATCTGGGTGACCCATAAACCTTACGTCTGCTCGAAGTGACTATACATATTCTTTATTGTTATTATATATAATTATTATTGTATCTCATGATCATGACATAACTGTATATTTTATTTTATTTTGACGTTATTAATAAGGGACTGACAATAACTAATAAATAATGACATGTATTAAATTTATTATCATAAATTATTGTACACCGCAAGGTAGAACATGATGGAATATACCTAATAAATCTCAACATCTTTATCTATACGCACGATTCAGACAAATAAATTTATTTAATTTCATTTCATTTATGTGAAAGACCCATTATTAGAACAGATTTTGTCAACAACACAGCGCGCAGCGTATTGAAATTAAATTAATTACTCCAGTTGTTAAATAGGTACATTCGCTGTATGCATTGTCTTGTCATGATATCGGAACATAATGGTACAAATTAATCTGAATAAGTAGCCGCAGTGCTTTATAAATCTAACTGTAACCACAGAATACTTAGGGACAGAAGCATAACTCCGCAAAGAAATTTAAACAAATAGCGACTCTTGCTAAACGCAATAAAATTCAATTCAGCTCGCGTAGCGCTGCATACCTACCAGTCATATTAACCTACAGAGCGCCTCTCTTTCTATCGCATAGCTCTTATCTCTTCTGACGCGGCACGTGTAACGACGTGCGACCCGCCGTCGGTTTCCGGCTATGTACTTGTAGCTTCGTACCTACAGTGCGGAGTGCGCTAGGCCTGGTATCAGATAAGCTCCTTGAAGCAACGAGTTCTGCCCCTAGACTAACGTTGTAGGTGGCATTTCTTAATAATTGCAAATGATAATTGAATCAGTTGCGAAATGTCTTCCTCTTGCCCAAGTGCTTACGACGCTTTAATGCGAGACCACACGTATTGATTTCATTGAACACTTTGTCGTATGTAAAGCTGAGGGCGCATATCTGAGGTTAATTATCGCCAGTGATAGGAATGATTTCTAATTGTTATTTAAGAAACGAATTTAAATATTTGATTGGCGAAGAGATCTCGTCTTAGTCTGCCTGTTTACGCTTCACTTAGAATTCGAAGAACTTCTTTCCATGCATAAGCATTTGTCCCGTCGCACTGTGATTCACGTAGAACAAGCTAGCTAGACAAAATTATTTTTTGCTATTTTCTGTTTCATGGGGCTTTCTTATAACTTGTTATGACTTCCTAATTAGGTCTAAGGATATGGGGCCCTAATTCGGGGATAGGTGGAAAAAAACTTTTTTGAGTTCTTTTTTTATAACGTTTTATGAGTACCTAATTTGGTTTTAAGGTAAGGAAACCAATTGGAGGAGGGTAGTTACCGGGTAGGTAGAAAAAATAAGTATTGCCAAATTATTTAAAGGTAAATATATTTTAAAAAACTTAAGTAGGTATATAGTAAACACAAATAATATGGTACAAAATACACAAGAGCCAGATAAAAATATGAACATCAAAAATATAAAATTTAGCGAAGTAATAAACAAAGTACCTACACAAGATTACAAGAATATAAAGCAAGTATTTGGTAATTGGCACCTATTAGGTGTATGTACCATGTACTTACTAATTACCTATACTTAGAACTAATACAATTAACTTAGACACTTAAGTAAACAAAAATGAAACAGAAAGTACTTACCTACTGTAAATCCCCAAATGTAATGACTACCGATTATACCTAATGTTACCTTGAAGGACATACAGGTAGCTAATACCTGGAATTTTTAATTCTAGGTATTAGCTACCTGGTACATACACCTAATAGGTGTATGTACCATGTACCTACTAATTACCGATAACGCTATCTATACTTAGAACTAATACAATTAACTTAGACACTTAAGTAAACAAAAATGAAACAGAAAGTACTTACCTACTGTAAATCCCCAAATGTCCCAAATGACTACCGGTTATACCTAATGTTACCTTGAAGGACAAACAGGTAGCTAATACCTAGAATTTTTAATTCTCGCTATCGCTAATTTCTTCTTCCGATGAATCGTCCACGGTATAGTCCTGCAAGCTAACATCAGGACTGGTAATTGTAACATTTGGACAAATATTCACAGTAGGGGCTATGATTAAATCTAAAACTTCGGAAGGGAGCTGACCAGTTTTTTTTTTAGGAACCTCTCTATGGCTGTTTACTACGGGATCAGATGTGATCAATAACATATGCAATAAATCTGTATTCGTAGCAATACGTGACTGCTTTCGAGTATTATGCTCTCGGAATCGTCTGCAATCTTTATTGCGAGCTTCCTGAGCTTCCTCAGAAAGCTGCCCGATTGGCAGCAGAGCCGACTTTATAATATCCGTACTGTGCACAAGAATTTTGTGCACAGTAGCAGGCATGTAATACCACGGATACAGACTTATGTACATATGTCTTGTTTCCTGTGCCAACAATTCAAATTTATCGGTATTTATGTCATATCCGGAAGCCAAGGTACGAAGTATGGTATCAAAATTTTTAATAAGTTTCACATCTATTCCCGTAATATCAGCACTCAGCTCAGGGTTCCCAAAAAACCTGCGGGCAGTATTTCCATCATTTGTATTACCAAACCCTGGCTTTGGTTTATCCACAATCAAGCCCATTTCGGATTTGAAACGGTTCTGAATGTTGGTGGAACGTTGCTTCATATGAGCCTTGTCAGCAGCATCTCGTATTTGCCATTTTTTGACTTCGAGACGATAGCTAATATGAAGCAAGCACTCAAAACAACGAATCCATGCATGCAGTGTAGATATACCAAAACCAAGGTTGTCCCTATTAACTACATACTCCCTAGACTCATCATTCATCAATTTAGGGGTAGCTCCACATATATAACATTTTTGCGATGATGTAGTCTCGGTCACTGCATTGCACACTTTACCGTCAATCATGGTAAAAAGCAGTTTGTGCTTGACAGATACCTCTTTATCATCAATGTGACATATTGTCGGCACCAATTGGTTTATTTCCTCCAACACTTTATTTGTTTCAGCAACGGTAAACTCAGTGGTTTCCTTGGAGAAAATAAATTTAATCGGGCGACAATACATGGTAGATGAAGACCGAGGATTTTGCCAAGCGATATTACCACTTTCGTCTTGCAATTGAAGCGGTACAAATGAAAATACAAACAAATATTCGTCAGTAGCTTCAGCACTGGCAAACTTTTGTTTGTTAGTGCTGTGACCGGAACTGCCATCACAACCCCATTTACTAACAAGACTAAATGATGACCCAAGAGATGACGATTTGAAAACTTCTTGCTGCGCATGAACTAAACGTTCAACAGTTTTATTTAAAACAGCTTGAAGTTTAATATCTGCGCGCGTCTCGTCAACAAAAATGAAATCTTCGAGAGGAAAACAATCTCTTTTAGCTTGCCTAATGCTATAAATTGATGGAAATACCATATGCCCTACCTTCATGCTCCACTTCCGAGTCAGCTTGTAGGAGTGGCTTGTACACTTCGAGTCCACATAATAAGCCAAAGCTTCCTCCTTCGTTAGGCATCTCTGACTGCTTTCACCAGCACTGGCACTATTTCTCATTTTTTTGCACTTCTCGCCTCTCGACTTTCGCTAGCGTCTCTGATGACAGCAGCCAGGTTTCGGTGGCCAGATAACCGTGCTGAGACTTCCGCTGCAAGCAGTAATTGATTCGTGTCGCGTGTACAGAGCAGATCTTCAACTCTCCTCTTTTTTGTTTTGTCGCTCGAATCGTCAAACTTTTTGCTTGGACGCCCAGGGGTGGTTGAAGATGCTGCGGATGTAGATGGCGTATGCACGTGACTAAGGGACGATACATTAAACACGAAGTTTTTTGACGTCCACTCTGCGTTTTTGATAAGGAAGACATCGCGGCACTTTTTGGATTTATACCAAATTGCATCTAAGTTTGAAGAAAATGCACTGATTGCCTGCTTCAGAGTTCTTAACGATTCATCAGTAATGCCGGAGAAGTCATATCGTGATGACAAAAAGGCAAACAATCCGGTATTTCGGTTTTCTTTTCCGTGTTTAACCCATTCTTCAAAAAGTTCCAATCTTGAGATTGAGTAAACGTGTTCTGTAAAAAAAAAAAAAATATTTCTACAAAAGTCCACAGCCTAGATTTATCATATTTTGAAAGAAGAAGGATTCAGTCACCATATGTATCGATTTTAAGTCTGTTGCATACCATTACATGTCTTTCCGGGACCAAGAAACGTAAATAATGGTCAAGTTTTCGGCAAGTTGAACTTTGGGTAAATAAAAAAAAATAACTGGAGGCATCTAATTCTTTTTCATAACAAAATAAAATAAGACTTACCGTTAACTTCCAGATCCATCACTAAGATACACAAAAACCACGAATGAAACACTGTTTTAAGTAATCGCGCAAAAAGCAAAATTGCAAATGATTACTGGTTCACTTACCCCTTTCCTTATATACTTACCTGATACCCTTATCAAGGGTGACCCATTGTTCGAAATATTCTTGGAAACGAAGTTCGTGGGTGTTGTTTACCATATTATTAAATAATTTCCGGGAAACTTGGGAACGACTTTTGTCTCGCTAGCTTGTTCTAGGTGAATCACAGTGCGTCGCGGGAATCGAACCCGCAACCACAGTGGTGTATGAGATTTGAGCCAACCTGCCCAACCACTAAACCATAGAGGCTGTCACAGAGGATACCTGTTTTCTTTGAAGCCAGCGTTTATATTTCCTTCAGAGGCATTTTCCACTATAAATTTAACAAGTGATTGTTAAATTTAAATAATATATCTAAAAAAAATACCAAAATAACCCTGAGAAAAAGGTAAACCTCCATAAAGTCGTTAAAATACTTTGCAGTCTACAAACAAAGAAACTCGTGGGCAATAAAACTAATTAATAATAAAACCAGACAAGGGCGAGTCAGACTCGCCCACCGAGGGTTCAGTACAAAGACTATATTATTCATGATTAAAATACAAATGTATAGTTTTCAAATTGTTCCCTATACTAAATTTCATAGTTCTAGGTCAACGGAAAGTAACCTATATATTTTGATTCCCTTGAGAGTACCTATCGAAATATACTTATTTTGCGGCATAAACGGTCGTATCTTTTTTTTACGTTAACTTAGAAGTTTGATTTTTTTACAGCTACAAGGAAATGTAGACCTGAGTATATGGTTTTAATATCAACTCCATACCTCCACGCGTTCCCAAGATAAAGGGTCCTGACAGACAGACGGACAGGCAGACAGAAAGACAGACTACAAAGTGATCCTATAAGGCTTCCGTATTTTCCTTTTGAGATACGGAACCCTAAAAATTTACGGACTATAATATTTATGTAAAAAAACCCGTGTTATTGGTCATTGAACAGAAGTAAAAATCTACAAGGCCTGTCAAACTAGAAGCAACGTGGAACTTTGTAGTCTTTCAGTACCTATGTCTCAAGGGTGCATGAGCTGATCTAGGTATAGGTTTAAGCGTAGCTTTTGATTTTGTATAACGATCAGTTGTTTTTATACAACTAAGTGCCGAGACAAGCAGGTCGTTTGCCCGATGATAAGCAACACGCCTGCCCATAACAGTTACATCAACAGTACTTAGTTTTGTTAAATTTTGGTGAAGATTGACCACGACCAAAACAGTCATTTCATTTGTCGAGACTTAAGAATTACCTTATAGGCTTATCACAAGTGCGCAGCGTAAAGAGAGCCATGAACATTCCCAGTAAACCTAGGGGACGAGGTAGACCCTTAGCTACGTGGTGGTCTACTGTGGAAAAGGAAGCGAAGAACCTGACCCAAGATGTGACAACCCAGGACAGAGTCTCCTGGCGCCGCATTCAATGACAGTTTCAAACAGAGGAAGACGAGACATTTTGAAAGATGGACCTTGTCAAGTGTGTCTCGCGACACACTTGCACTTAGTCGCGCTTAGACCACGGTCGTGAACGCTTGTGCCTTGCGTGGTCGTACTTTCAACAAAAACTCATTAAAGATGCCTGCTTGTTTATAAAGTGTTATAATCACTTATGAAAGTAAAATAAGGCACATGGGATTACTTTCCACTCGTAGGTATGAAATATGCATGATATTTTGATAAATAATAAAATATTAATATTCTTCCAACATATTTGTGACAGCGAGTTAGCCAATGGAAATAGAAGTGAGAGACACGATACGCGATATTATTCGATAGAAGTTTAGTTACATCTCGCTTGAACGCATTGACTGGCGCCTCTACCCATCCTTGTTATACACACTGCCTACTTGTGTAGTCGGAGAGTTTCGGAATCATTCGTGCGCCGCCGCCGCCGCCGTCGAGTCGTAGCCGGTCTAAGAAACTGTAATGTATTCTGTGCCGCAGCGAGCCCAAGCTTTGAGATTACATATATTAGCGCGTCACTCGTCTTCCTCTGTTTGAAACTGTCATTGGCCGCATTACGAGGAGGCCCGACCCCGGATAAACTGGGAACATGGGCAGGAAGAAGAAGAAGAAGATTTTATTTAATAGATATTTAATAGAAATATACTGGGTGTGCAGCAGCTATGTTATGAGCAAAAGTACGTTCAGAGATACTAAATAAATGACATCTAATTACCACTAGGTATTTATGCAGTTAGATCAAATTCATATGATACATTTTAGAACAATATAAAAATATATACAACATAATAATAAATGTAATTAACAACATAACAATATACTTATATATTTATATATAAATATGTAGTGATATGATCACGTGTACGTTTAAAGGTTAGGAAAGGAGGATTGAACTTATCAAAACAGCAGTATTGATGACAATATAGGCCATTAGGGCTTTCCTTAACATTTCTTGGCTCGTCTCACTCCTTAGTTCGAGTAGGTAGTGGACCAACTCAAGGAGTTTGCCATCGTGGCTAACTATCATAACCCAGAACTAGTTAGGAAGAGGCAAAGATATTTACAATAATAATTTACGATTATAACTTATTAATATTAAACTTATTAATATATTAATAATCGTAGTCACACAATTCATCTAAATTATTTTATACTAAACAGTAATAACAATTATTAAAATTAACGTCTCATATTTAGCCATGACAAATATTTGCGAATGACTTTATTAAATCATCTTAAAAATATTTTATTAATTATTTCTGTTATTTTTGCCGGGTGAATGTTGTTATACGACTATAACGAACACCAGTTTATCGATAAAATATTCAAATAATATTGCAATTTGCAATAATTTTTGCACGGATTTTCTGTCTAAATCTAGTTATTAGCATATTAATATAGTTATTAATTTATATAGCAACTAGCTTTGTATTCATTAATTAGGGCTTTTATCTAAATTCATAGATTTTATACAGGCTGTTTTTTTATCTGTGACTAGCTGACCCGACAGACGTTGTCCTGTCTTAACAACCAACTGTCAAACAACTGACAGTTATGTCTAACAACGCCATAAGGTTTCATTAGAAAAGTTAATATGGTCGTTAACTTAAATCACTGAAATCGTTTGCTTAAATCTTCTAATGTTCCGCGCAACTTTCTTAATTTTTTCTTTCATAAGAACCTTCTCCTGACAATAACAAACATAACAAAAAAGAATAAGCGGAATTGGTCCAGCCGCTCACCGTAACCAATTGAAATAGGGATACATTTTTATATAAATAAATAGATATAAAATATAAATATAGATTCCTAACCTTTAGAGATAGAAACATGTGTTACTAGAAACCCATTTAGAGTTCCCCATACGCATCATAACTGTACTTTCGGATTATGATAAAATTACGTTTTTAAAAACCTAAAACCGCGAACATGGAATTGATCGAGCGAATAAATAGATTAACAATATAAAAAAAAATACGACCATGGACTACTTACTGCTAATAAGGAAAAATACATTCTCAGTAATTGATTTACGCGATATCTCATCTCTGCTAAGAAAACTCAGTATAGTATAGCAACCATATACTATACTGTGTTATAGTAGGTATAGTGCCCATAATTCTAATTAATGTACAAACATATTAAAGAATAACTTACCGTCGCCGTCGGCTTGTATTTATTACGTTAATTAAATGTTATGTCATACTTAAACTTAATTATCTTGTATAATCTCTTTAATACTGACTCATTCATTAGTCATAATTAAAAACCACCACAGATATTGAAAACCATCGTCTATTTATTTTTGAGTTATCCCTCTCCCTGCACGGTTGACTGGAAGAGATCGCTTTTAGCGATAAGACCGCCAATTGTTACATCACTAATAAGCTTTTATTGTTAGTTTTTTTATTATCTGTGTGTTTTTCAATAAAGAGTTGTTTCATTTTCATTTCATTAAAAAAATAGGAACTTTTTCCCGCGACTTCTGCGTAGACAGAGGAAGCCTTTACCTAAGAGCATTTTAGCAAGACCTTACTAGTATAAGAGAACGAGTACTACGAAGAGGTCAAGCTATCAAGCTATGTATCTTCGTAGTTATCCAACCGATTTTAAAGTAACATACCCCATCATCTAAGCTGGATTTGCTACCAAACCCTGAAAATCAAATTAAAGTCCGTTCATTAGTTTTCGAGTCTATAGGTAACAAACATTCAAAGTTACAATTTTATAATAGTAAAGAAAGATAAAGATAACGAAGTATACAGAGACTATAAGGTGTAATAAAAAATATTCACAACCTTAAAATTCGCCCCTTGTAAAGATAACGGAAAACAGAAAAAGGTAATGGATGGAATTCCTCCTTAACTATCTAATATTTAAAAAAATACGCCTAGAA
This sequence comes from Petrophora chlorosata, assembly GCA_951640565.1. Lineage (NCBI taxonomy): Eukaryota > Metazoa > Arthropoda > Insecta > Lepidoptera > Geometridae > Petrophora > Petrophora chlorosata. Next base: position 5,862,409 of record OX621203.1, on the reverse strand, counting down.
TAATTGTAGACGACCAAAAAAATACTTACAAAATCAATGTTTAAAGTCACACAGCCATATTGATTAGAGCTAGTGCGAGGTTCTTTTGCAGAATTAGGTCAATGGAAACACGAAGGGGAATGGTCAACCATGAGCGTAGCGTAGCCTGCCTAGTCCTTCGTTACAGATCTGCTATATTAAGCAATGTTGGCAGGACTTTTTGGCGGGAAGTGAAAAGTGATACAGTTCGATTTTGTTTTATTTTCCAAACAAGTGTTATTTCGGGTCATCATGTGTAATATCGGTGGAATATTAACCATTATGTGTTCGTAAACGTGCACGAGTGTAGGTAAATGAAACAAAATAGAGAAAACATTGCTTTATATGTTCTCCCAAAAAGTCCATGGAAAGCTTGAATAAAGTTCCACCACTTTATTGAAGCACTAGGAGAGGGTCTGACTTGTTGCTGTTGACCCTCATTCTCAACAAAAGTATAATAAGTGGAATATTAAACTAACAAATAAAAACTACGTAAGACATGGCGGTATAGTCCTAGAGACTTTAAGCTTTAAGCCTTACCTAACGGGCGAAATTAAAAAAAAACAACGTTGGCAGCAGTCACAACTTGGATGGGTGACCAGTTGTGTGGTATTTACATCTGAGCGTTACCGTGCTTCGGAGGGCACGTCAAGCTGTCGGTCCCGGTTGTGGTTTTGGGACAACAGTCGTCATGGGACACAGGCCATGTTCCGGCATGGCCTAACGACTGTGTGTGTAACGACTTCGAAGGCCTCAACAATAAAATCAATATAATATGCACCTACTTACCATTTTGTACGACAACCACCTTTAAAGTCCTATTGGGTTATTGAGAACGTATAAATTTAGTTACAGAATTTATCATAGCACAAATTAATTGGTCCAAACTCATAATATTCATGACTATTATTGCTATTGACGAAGTCATTTAGCATAATGTTTGAACGAAACTCATTCCCATTGTTGTGCCATTCCCTAACGACAAAATAGCCCACAGTATAGATTTACACGGCATTTTGACAGCCAACTGTGAAAGATATCCTGAATCATTAGCCCTAAAAGGTACAAGTACTACATTTTATCTTTTTGTTTCTTTTATGGCAACTGTACTTTGCCCATTCTGCCAGAAGATTATTTTATAGTTTGCTATTGTTTTTTAGTTGTAAGACAGGTGCGCGGGCGTGCTTCGTGGTCTTACGCGCATGCGCCAGTCTCGATCGAACTTGCGCGGGAGGCGATCGTTCGTCGCCGCACCGAGTCGCGTATCACTCGAGTTTTCGAAAATCGAATTGTGCGTGTATATTTTGGTCACGAATTTGGTATTCCGACCCAGTGTGTGTGTTTTGGATTATCAGTGCTATAGTATACAGTGTACCTTGGATTTTTTGTTTGAACTTCTGATATTCGGAATCATTTTCGGTGAGTGCTTTTTTGTTCGTTAGGTTTTCGATGTGGTTTATTGTTATGCTTTTTTGGTATCGATTTTTAGATACCTACTCGTTTGCATATGAATAGCATTTAGTGTCTAAAAGTTAATATTAAGCCTAAAATATTCTTAATTTACACAACTAAGTTTATTTTCGGAATGAATTTAGGGGGTTAAGCCAGTTTTAATTGTTGTTTCTGCAAACATTTTATCATTCAAAAGGCACTTGATATTTCTATTGCAATCAAGTATACGTTTTATAGCAAAACTAATGATTTTCTTCTGAAAATCTTTTTATTCTGAATACCTAGAAGAAACAATCTTTGCTAGCCTAAAGAACTTTTTGATTTATCGTTTTTAAATTGTATCTAATTTAATTAAAGTTGAATTTGTAAAAACAAAAAAGCGTCTTTGTTTCCCGATTCTTATAATCTAGGTGTCTTCAAGTCTCGAGTGAATCCGTATCTAGGCAAGCATGATCCATCGTCGACCGCGTTGTCACTTTCCATCAGGTGAGACTGCGGTCAATTGCTAGCTTATTTGGTAATCATCATCATCATCATATATATAAAATTCTCGTGTCACAATGTTAGTTACCTTACTCCTCCGAAACGGCTTTACTGATTTTTACCAAATTTTATATGCATATTCAGTAGGTCTGAGAATCGGCTACTATCTGTTTTTCATACCCCTAGTGACAAGGGTTGTTCACCCTTAACATTTTTTTTAATTTATATGGCAAAACAACGTTTGCCGGGTCAGCTAGTAAAAAATAAATAAACATAGAGAACGGGAACAAACTTCATACAACTTCGTATGGAGCGTATTTAAGATGTGGCGTACCAATATCGTGTATATTTGATATGTAGATAAGTTTATAACGTTTTAGGATACAACATTCGCTTTCAATAGTGACGTCATGAAATGATTTTAAATAACTTAGATCTTTATTTTGCTCTCTATTCGTTTTGTAGAGAGACTCTAGATTATGCGTCACTGAGATTATGCGTATTTATTCATTTTGTAAACGATTATGACGAGTGAAGGAAGAACTGTAACTGTGTAAATAGCATTAAATAAAATCAACACCTATTTATATAAAACCTTTGGCTTTACTTAAATACTCAGATTGTCTTTAGCTCTACAATCTGAGGACATTTAATTGTTTTTTCCTGACATAATGACTCTATCATTACTGACGTTGTAGCGGCCATGGTCAAGCAATTATTTTCATTATAGTATTGTCTCCATGCAATCTGAGGTTTTTTATAATTCTTCTCTATATTCAAATGTAGAGCTGTCAGTTAGTTTGTTATAGGAATTGAAGCTACAATATAGGAACTAGAAGAAATAGTGGCTATTTCATTTACGGCTGTTACGTGCTCAATAACAGTGTTTCTTATGTAGGTATATTTTGTAAAATATATGTAATAGCATGTTAGTAAGGTATTTATAATATGCGCCTCCGATGCGTTAACTTCTTAGTGCTATGTCATATTTATTCAATTCAGTTATTTATTACATTTGGTAAAAAGTAGTTATGATCTCGCTCGTGTAGATAATCCCTAACTGTCAGTGTTTCTCTGATACAAGTTAACAGTGGATATAAGGGTTTTTAAGTTTATTCCAGTAAAATATTACGCAAGTGGAGCCTAAAACAAATAATAGTATCATTAGCCATAAATTGAAATCGTAATTATGACTTGTAAAGTAATTTATGGATAATTAAGCAGTTGAATTTACGTAGTAGAACCGTAAAAGACTTTTGCATTTTATTGAAACAATAATGTCCTTGTACCAACTAAATAGTTTGGCCTATAACCCTAGTATATTAGTAACTACATATATCAATCATAGTATCTATAATTTGTACTATATTGTGCTACTAGTTGACCCCACAGACGCTCGCCATTTTCCGAATTTCTGGGCAACTTTTTCATTTTTTCTTTTCAAAATTCCTAATTCGGACTATTATTAAAAAAATATTTGCCAAAACGGCCCTGCTGTTCTCAAGTAATCGTGCCGACTGAGAAGAGCGAGTGTGGCTCAGTGGGAACATGTGCTACTTTCGATCTGACGCACCCGAGTTCGAATCCCGCTGGCCTTCTGGCCACTGACTACCACCACTGACTCTCTTAAGTTATGTGCGCATTTAGCACTCCCTCTAAAAACGGCCAAGGAAAACATCGTGAGGAAACCGGCATGTCCAAGAATTAATCACAAAAATTCAAGGTTGATGGATGTCACATACATCCATCAACCCGCACTGGAGCAACGTGGTGGATTATGGCCCATACCCACTCTGTGAGAGAAGGCCCGTGTCCCAGTGGGAACGTGATGGGTTGAATTCCATTGAGTTCCCAACATTCGTTGGGAATTCAATGGAAAACCCAATCAAATTTTATTTATAATTTTTAGAAAAAAAACAAAAACCGACTTCAATGTATCTTCGAAGTCCAAGGTCAAATATCGATGAACTTTATATGGGACCACTTCGTAGCTATACTGAATCCAACGAAAAATAATTTTGCAAATCGGTTCTTAAATGACGGAGTTCTGAGGTAACAAACACAAAAAAATTATACAAAATAATAACAAAAAAATACAATTGAATAGAGAACCTTCTGCGTTTTGAAGTCGGTTAAATAGTTCCAAAATGTGTCTTTTCTTTCACTTACCGATTTCATACAAAATTCAGCTGTTCTGTTGCTAGGTAGGTAGTAGGTACAAAAAGTCATGACGTAGGTATTGTACCGACTTAATTTTTTTATTCTTATTCGAATTGTACTCTTGGAGGTCATTCTGCTCATTCATAAATATTCAAATAGACATTACATAAACAAAAGTATTCATAATTATGTATATTATGTTCTGTGTATAATTTTTACAATAGTTAAACGTGAATGCATTTTTGAGACATGATCAAATGTTCGCCATGCTTGAAAAAAAATTAAGGACATGTGCCATCCATCAACCCCATTGGGCCAGCCTGGCGGATTATTACCCATTCTCTCTCTATGAGAGAAAACAGTTACCGGTTGCGGTTCATCAATGCATTAATAAAAATGACACTGAGTTAATTCTGTACATTGAAGATATTTTTGATAAACCAACTGAGATTTACTAATTAGAGGGACACGAATTTACGGTTTTTAGAATGTTTATCTGTTTGTTTGTTTGTGTGTTTATTATCTATAGACTCCGAAACTGCTGAACGGATGTGGTTTTCAGGATTTGGTAGCATTAATTCCAATTTAGATTATAGGTTACGTTACATCACAGTTGGTTAGGCGGCTACAAAGATACAGCCTTGACATTTTCGTAGCACGCGCTCCCATACACTGGGGAGGTCTTGGACAACTGAAAATCAGCGCGCTGTCATGGCGCATTATGCTGAGTTGTGTCCTTTTATGACCATTTAATTTAGTTTAACTGTACCTTTTACCTGTGTTTGTAGTATAAGGTGGTTTCATAATAAACTTATTTTCTTTCTTTCTTGCTAAGATGGTCTTGAAAAAATACGAATATGAACTTCCTATGTCGTGTACGCGGACGAAGTCGCAGAGAAAAGCTAGTGAGAAATAAATTCTCTAACCGTAACCTATCTCAAAAGGCACTATGAACTTGTCCATTATTTTCTCCAAGTAGATAAAACACGATTGGTTGGAAAACTCATTATTTTAAACAGATTTTAAAGTACCTACCTACTTACACAGTACAACCAACTGCATCGAGTTTGAAATAACTAAGGTATGCCGGGAATTGAAACAGCATACTTGCGAAGTAATTTAATTCAAAACTAATAAAAATTTAAACATTTTGTATTATTTCTTGTTTCTGTAACATGAGATATTTAAGAAAATAGTTGAAGGATATTTTTTTCCCATAGATAACATTTTCTTTTTTACTTACAAGAATGTAGCTATATGTAAAAAAACTCAGAGTAGTAACCACACATCATTTTCAAAACTGGGTTCTGAGTTTTTTTTTGATCCGACGCGACGCTCCAAAATATCGATTCTACAAATAGTTGGTATTTTTTGGGAATTATTACAATACGTGCCTTTACGTGGCGAACTCGTCGCGTAATCGCGGCGTGTTCGCTATGAGTACGTTAGTAATAGCAGGCCTAGCGCACTCCGCACTGTAGGTTACAAGTACAAGCTACGAGTACATAGCCGGACACCGACAGCGGGTCGCGCGTCGTTACACGTGCCGCGTCAGAAGAGATAAGAGCTATGCTATAGAAAGAGAGGCGCTCTGTAGGTTAATATGACTGGCAGGTATGCAGCGCTACGCGAGCTGAATTGAATTTTATTGCAACATGACAAGAGTTGCTATTTGTTTAAATTTCTTTGCGGGGTGATGCTTCTGTCCCTTAGTATTCTGTGGTAATAGTTATTTTTCTTTGCTATGAGTCACAGCGTGCACGCCGCCGCGCCGCCGCGTGTTCGCAGCGGGTACGCTGCGAGTTCACCGCATAAAAACACACACAAATCGCCAGTGTGATAGGAAAAGAAAGAAAAAACATTTATTTGAAGACTAATAAATAATAAAACTAAAAAAAATTAAAAAAAAGAAATACTAAAAGAAAAAATTATGAATTCTTGATGGAATGATTGAATGAATGATATATTTATACAACGTGTAACATTAATGTGTAGTAATAATTAAACCACGCATATAGAAGCTTATTAATAATTCAAGTCCAAGTGCAAATCACCAGAAACTTTTTAAAATCACAAAATATGATAATTTAAACATTTCTGGTAATCAAGTTCATTTCAACCCTAACAATCAGCTGATAAAGAGCAATGAACTTGTGACAAAGAATATTAGTGCGCCGCGTGTACAGATCTGACAAACAAATTTTATCTTCAGTTAGCAAAGCCAGCTGTCCTACCAACCTTACTTTACAACTACCTTTCAAGCAAACTGCTTTTTACGCGGCTCCCCAAAAAAGAATGTAATGTTTTCGGGGTTAATGTATGTGCGTTTTTTTATTACACAATAAATGCCTCAACAGATTTGGATGTATGGGGTATCCTCGGAATCCTTAAATCATCCCAAGTGACAGGCTATAATGTTTTTGGCAGGGTATTTTTTTTATTTTTCTTAATGCTACAGCATTAAACATCATCGCTCCAATTAACATTCAGGAATAAGGATCTAATCATCGTGTAAACGCCTAATAAGAGCGAGCATGGCTGATGTTCTTAAAAAATACGTGAGGTCACCAACCACCGTAGGAATAGGATGTAAAAATCATCATGCATGAATTTCAACAGTAGGAATGTTAATAATAATAATGTTAATGTTAATGTTAATAATGTTAGGCTGATAATGATGGTTAAGAAATTTCCAACATTTGATTTCATTGCATAGTAAAAGAGTGTTCGTAAGTCAGTAATCAATAAAGCAGCGAGTGTGGCTTTTAGAGCGAGTGTGGCTCAGCGGGAACTCGTGCGCCTTTCAAACCGACGCACCTAGGTTCGAATCCCGAGTCAGCCCTGCACCAATGACTTATAGTTAAGTGCAGATTTTGTACGCTCGCTCTAAAACGGTGAAGGAAAAACATCGTGATGAAACCCGCTTACGCGCTCTGGAGTGGTAGGCTCTGGCCGTGGTTGTAATACCACCCACCGAACAAAGCCATGCCGTCAAGCGACCTAGTCGTGTTTCGGGATGATGTTCGGTGAACCATCGGGGAGACGGGTCTGAGCAGCCGCTCAACTGCCGTCTCTCTCTAGATCTATGTGCTCCATCTTAGGCCACATCATCGCTTCACATCAGGTGAGATAGTGGCCAAACATAGATCTATTAAGTGTAAAAAAAAAAAAAAAAAAGCGTCTTTACTTAGTCAGTTTTCAGAAATAAACCTGTTTAATCTTTGACAAAACGCGGCTAACACTAAAGCTATCAAACATTCGCCGCCGCTTCATGATTCGCTAGCCTTGTTTCGTATTGCACCAATCATAAAGATGTAATCCTAATAAATAATAGCCGCTGCTCCTCATTGGTCGAGCGGCACAAACAAAGTTACCTTCTAACGCCGCCCCATAAAACTCCACCGAAAAGGACCGTTTTCGTTTCGGAAATTCTTTTTAGGTTATTTCTGAATATGAATTCTAAGACGTCAAGTAGGATAAAAAGTTGAAACTGATCAAGGCAAGGCCAAGTCGGGTACGTTAAGGCATAGATTAAAAGTACCGTTCGCGGAGATTTTTTTGTATACCGGTTCCGGAACATGCAAAAAAACTATGGTAAAAAAACTTAAACCTATGTTTTTATTATGGTTTTAATGCATTCAAATCTGTCCAGGCAATAAGAAGTAATGGTGGAATAAATAAATACATACATACGTAAACCCTGAAATACTCCTTTTTGGGCAGTCGTGTAAAAATGTGGAAATACCTTTTTTTACGAGTGGGTTCCGGAACGGAACCGACCGAGTCCGAAGATCCATTCAGTTTGAAATTCCGGTATTTGAGACTCGAAATCAAGCCCTTGTAAAATGTTCGGCGTTTTCAAAGACAGAGCGCCTAGGCCACAAAACAGATAAATACAGAAGTTAATCTCATGTATATACTTTTCATACCTTTCATACCGGACGGCGCAGGAAGTTTTTGGGAGGAAAATTGATTGATTTAAAAAAAATAACTGTACAAGATATCGACATATTTTTTTCGCAGTTACTATTATAACTGAATAAAGTTTTTTTGAAGACAAAACAAATGCGATTAGTTTACATTAACATCTTCCTCATTAGATTATTGAACACAAGGCTAACACAGCTTATACTACAATAAATATCTAATTTTAAATTGTAAAAATATGACAAGGCCACAAAGTCATGTTCGCTTGTTCGGCGCAGGGCCGGGGGCCGGGGCGCTTACCTACCTACCTAACTATTTTGTCTTACGTGAAAACGAACCATCGAAATACAAGCAAATACCTACTTACCTCTCTGAAACAACTGGTAGCTTAAAAAACGACAATTCACCGTTTAATGTTGAATTTAAACAACCGTCCACCGAACAGTTATAATAACCTATTTTTTGTTGCTCCATTTTTGCACAAAAATGTTCACAGACGCGTGTCTCAATCGGATGGCACTCGCGCTCGCATCCCAACTGTGCCCAGATATCGTGTCTGTGAGCGGTGTCTATGTATGCGTTGCTGGAGCGCACTTTGTATGTAGATTGATTTCTGTACTTATCTGTTTTGTGCCTAGGCACAAAGTACCTCGGTCAGTGACCCGTACTACCTCGACTAGGCCACAGCTTGTTAGGATTGTCCAAAATAATCCAAATAAATATTTTTTAAACTTTGTATGGAAAATATAATAGTGTTTTTTTGGTTGTATATTCTGGCCGATGATTCATGACTAGATACCCATACACACCTTTCAGTATTACTACACATTAATGTTATTCCCTGTATATAAGACCCACCGAAAAAAGCCATGCCGTCAAGCGACCTAGTCGTGTTTCGGGATGATGTTCGGTGAACCATCGGGGAGACGGGTCTGAGCAGCCGCTCAACTACCGTCTCTCTTTAGTTCTACGTGCTCCGTCTTAGGGCATATCATCGCGTCACATCAGGTGAGATAGTGGCCAAACATTAAGGGTATTATGCTATTAAGGGTAAAAAGAAGAATAAACAGTATACAGAGATAACAGTTTAAACTTATATGAAGCTCTTATTGAACTTTGAACTTTTTTTTTCTTCTCATCACTTGATTGTCACACGTTCAATGGAGTTCGCTATGAGGTTGAGGTTTACTTAGTAACTGACTGGCAAGTCGTTCGCATGATGGTAAGGACTTTTTGGCGGGAAGTGAAAAGAGATAGATACATACAGTTCGAATTTGTTTTATTTTCCAAACAAGTGTTATTTCGAATCATGTGTAATATTGGTGGAATATTAACCATTATGTGTTCGTAAACGTGCACGAGTGTAGGCAAATGAAACAAAATAGAGAAAACATTGCTTTTTATGTTCTCCCAAAATGTCCATGGAAAGCTTGAATAAAGTTCCACCACTTTATTTAAGCACTAGGAGAGGGTCCGGCTTGTTGCTGTTGACCCTAATTCTCAACAAAAGTATAATAAATGGAATATTTAACTATCAAATAAAAACTACGTAAGACATGGCGGTATGGTCCTAGAGACTTTAGCCTGCCCTAACGGGCCAACTTAAAAAAAAAACAAAAAACAAATAAACGTCATACTTATCTGAGCGCAACAAAGATATATAATTCGTCTTTGGTGCACAACATATTGCCCATCAGTTGTAATCATCAAAAACGAATAATTGTATAGTTTACGTAACACAAGATGGAAAGTAGATTTGTTTCTCATTACATTTGTAATTTGAAGATAGATTGTTGTTGCGGAAGAAGTAGGTAAATCGGTTGCAATTTGGAAGATGTAATAATTGGAAAAAGTAACCTATTGTTTTATTTAGAGCGATTATGGCTGTGTCGTGGTTTCAACGTACCGGAGTTCGAATCCCATTTAGCTGGGCAAATATGAATTTTCTTATGTTAACACGGTATTTAACACTTCCTCTAAAACGGTAAAGGAAAACATCGTGAGGAAACCGGCGTGTTTACGAAGCTAAACCGGACAGGGATCACGTGGTGGAATAATGAATGATTTATTTATTTTTAACCGACTTCAAAAAAGGAGAACGTTCTCTGTTCGATTGTTTTATTTTATTTTTTTATGTATATTACCTCAGAACTCCGTAATTTATGAACCGATTTGGAAAATTATTTTTGCGTTGGGTTCTGTATAGCTCCGAAGTGGTCCCATATAAATTTCATCGTTATTTGACCTTAGACTTCGAAGATACAGTAAAATCGGTTTTTGTTTTTTTCTTAAAATTAATTATTAAGAATATGGTATAAATTTAAAATGGCCAATATTCCTGTTTCCAGTGCATAAATGTTGCACATGCGTACGTACATATATTGAATATCAAAGAATAATCAATAAAAAAGAAAAAAACATCGATCTACAAGCGTTAAATAAAATAAAAAACATCAAAGAACATCTAGGTACTTACTTCAATAATAAATTATAATTAAAGCTATCTCATTATCATATTTCATTAACTTAAAATAATTATTACAATTATAATTACACACGAAGATCATGATGTAACAAATCACATTAATACTGTACAGTATGGAAAAGTTTGTACGAAAGTGTGTGTGTTTGTTACCTATTCTGTCCAGTTATTTATTTTTGTAGTTTAACGCAGCCATTTCGTGCGTCACCAAGGGCCTGCGCTGAAAATCAGCGTTGTGGATTTTCACAACATTATGCTGAGCACAGACTTTTGGCTGCACTGTACACGGCAGCGGTCTCCATACACATGCTGTAATAGTTTGCCTTGGCTTTATTTACTTGTTTTATTTTGTCCTTCTACACTTGTATATGTGCGTTGTTTGTTGTGTGCAGTTTTATCAAAATAAATTGTTTCTTTCTTTCTTTCTTTCTTTCTTTCTTTCTTTCTTTCTTTCTTTCTTTCTTTCTTTCTTCTTCACGCTGTGTCACGCTTCACGCGCAAACAGCTCAAGGGATTTGAATGAAATTGGGAATGGAGATAGCTTATACTCTGTATTGACACATAGACTACTTTTTATCCCGGGAAACCGCGGGTGAAACCGGAGGCGCAGCTAGTCGTACACAAACATAGTATCAATAAATACGTGATTACATCACTGCCCTACTACAGACATCAACGCGTACTCTTGCGCAATACGCTAGTTAAGTCTTGTGGTTTCTAGGCTTAATTAAAAATGATACATTGGCGTAAGGTAGGTATTAATAATCTTGACTTCGTAGGTAATGAGCTTCTACACAAATTAACTACATTAAGTCTCTCTCTTAACTACATATTACATCTTAACTAACATTAATAAACAATGTACATACCTGCTATAATAGCATATTTTAAGACCTCTGCTTTAATTTAACTTAAATGTAATGAATGCAATAAATAAATTAATTATGAATTGTAATTTTAACTATATTTTGAGAGACATATAAGTACCTAAACATATCTACATGCAAGTTCTAGTACATACCTAGTTATGTTCTTTCGTATGATACTAATATAAAAATGCAAAAGTATGTGTGTATGTTTGTTACACTCAGGTTTATCACGGTAGAACGGATTTTGATGAAGTTTGGTATGTAGGTTCAAAAATAATTTCAATTGACTAAGTTCTAGATGAAAAAGTAACTACTAAGTATAAATAAGAGTAGTAAAGTGAAAAATGTAGAGAATTTTTAATGTAAAGACGATGTCTTTATAACTTCATACCCAAAGCGCAACCGCAGGCAAAAACTTCTTTACCATACTAACTTTACATATGACTCGAAATAAAAAACGGCACGATTTTTTTACCACCTGCTAAAAACTGGTTAATATACTACCGTCAACGTAATGCTTCAACTTCTGGATACGATTCGGTGGAAGCATATTGTACGGACAATTTGGGAATTCCATTGTGCGCGAGCGCATGCGAGGACGGCACACGGCAGTTTGTTTGACTTATCTAGTTAAGGGCCGTGGTGTAGTGGAAGTAATAAGATATTAGTATCTGAAGCAAGTATAGCTTGTATAATAACGTAGGTAGATATATGACGGGGCTTGAACGAAGAGGTTCATGAGTCTATTGATTAAAGTTTCCTGATCCGTACATAATATACAAATTATCATAAATATAGATCATCCGCGCAGAATTATTAGCTTTATTCTTTATGAAACTGTTTCATATTATCGAGATGAAGAAGATTGAGTAACAAATCCAAACATACACATTTTTGCGTTTATAAAATCACCTCTTAGGGCCTTATCACTCTGGCAATTTGCAAGCGTTTTTACGCGGCGACATCGCGGCGTGCACGCTGCGAACTCGCGGCGCCGCCGTGGTGAGTTCGCCGCGTTCCTACGTAAGTAATAGTTAGTTTTCTTTGCTTCAATATTGTACACTCGCACTCAACGGCCGTTAGCGAGGCTTGACATTCCGTTGGTGGATATATCATTCTTTATTTTGCTAGTCATTGTCTAAAAGCCGCAGCAAATTTGCGACGAGTTCACCGCGAGTGTGCGATGTGTTCGCTGCGTGTGCGCGACGTGTTTGCCGCGAATGCACGGCGTGTTTGCTGCGAATGCACGGCGTGTTTGCCGCGAGTGCACGGCGTGTTTGCCGCGTAAACGCTCGTAGTGTGATAAGGCTCAGAAGATACATACTGAATTATTTAAATTACAAGTCTTCTTACTCTCGCAGTCTTTTTTTAATTACATCTGAGGTCACTTTAGTTGACGAGACAAGTCGAGAGCAATGCAAATAGAATATGATTCACAAAATATATTTATTAGTTAACATATATTTGCATAGTTTAATGTAAAAGTCATGTAAAATGGTAATGACATGAGGTAATACAAATTACAATAGGTCAAGACATTATGCTCACTTGTAACATCTGCAATATCTTTATTGGATTTTACAAGAGCTTGTAATAAAAGAAGCTCCAATGAATTTATTACACCTTTATTACGATGAACAGTTCACTGCTAATCGTAATTAAGTCATACGTCTTCTATCTTATATTCTTTACTAGGTGGTATGGCTCTAGCATGCGAGAGGCCATCTGGGTTGCTATAGGTTTGCCAGTTATGTTCCCACAAGCAGTAGTGCGCAAGCAATTCATCTCAGGTGTCTTTAGGTAAAATCACGTCGCCGGCGTCGCGTGTGTTCAGTCACCCCGCCCCCGTATTCACTTAAACGCACAACTTATAGTCAGATTCTAGTCAGTTTCTTAGACTTTGCTTAAGGTAGTTATCACAAACTTAGGTCAACTTAAAAAAAAGATTCTTGCTTATGTAGCAAGAGTCTTATTTGATCCTAACTTATGTTACTATCCCCCTGATGAGCAAAGGCTTGACTGAAGTCCTTCTGATTGTGATCTTTCCTGCACCACCTAATTTACTCCCTTCCTGGTAACAAATGAATGTCATTTGTTGATGAAAGCTAAAAAAATTTTTGAAATAATAATTTCCAACATGCTCCACTCCTTTTTAGTTCGTATGAGTACTATGCCATGTATCTCCGCTTCGCTCTCACAACACCCAACCTTAAACCCATATAAGGAAAGGGGGGTAAGGAACTCTACGGCGGGAGGGAGGAGTGACGCCGGTGTATGCGCACGAGTTGAATGCTAATGCGCTGCCATTCAACGCTCTACGGCTCTACCATAGTCGCCACTCTTTATGTAATGCCCTAATGGCAGATGTGGCCATGACACTGCTACAATAGATGGTGGCTATAGTTATTATAGTAGCTTAAAATGATTATGTAGATTTGTTTAGTTTTGTACAAACCAAAAGGCACTGGCCTTGATATGAGCTTAAATAGACGCGGAATTTAGAGATGACTTCAAACAATTAACATAAAACGTGTCTATTAAATGTTTATGCAATTTTGTGACGAAATACTTGTCAGAGAAACAAATCCTTGAGTTCAATAGCCAATAGTGTGACAAGATCTAAATGAGCGCAGTCAAAATCCTACTATTTTATGGAAATGAGTGATGAGACGAGCAAGTCTTTTGCCTGATGATAAGCGCCACGCCTGCTCATAAAAGTTGCAGTGCATCCCAAAACTTTTAATATGCTTGCGTACTACTGCTTGACGGCAAAGCTGTGGTACCTACCCAGACGGCCTCACACTTACGAGAGACTTACCACGAGTAAAAACCTGCTAATATTATATACCTACTCGTGGTAGATCTCTCGTATGCGGGAGGGCGTCTGAGATACCACCGCGTTGCCAGTTATTCTTCCGCCTAGCATTAGTGCACTGTTGTGTTCCGGTTTGAAGGGCATTAAGGCTAGTGAGTTTACTGGGCGTATGTGACTTAATATCTGATGTGCGTGGTAGTGCTAGGCAGTGCTTTGGTATCAATTATAAATAATATTGTTCGTCTCTTCGAACTGTGCCATTAAAAAATAGTTGCATCTCACAGTAACAGCTGAGGTTTTGCAGGATAAAAGTTTGCTTTTTCAGGGGCCCATACCAAATCTAATCTTTACCAAACCATACCAGGGCTCCAATTCACTATGACAACTTGGCGATTCCTTGCTTCGAGGTCACGTCGATTCCTTTATTAATAAACGACATCTGCAAAATTTGTATCCTCTATGACGCGTCATAGAGAATCATCTATAAGAATATATGAATGCGTCATAGAGATGCCGTTTATTAATGAAGGAATCGACATGATTTCGAAACAAGGAATCGCCAACTTGTCATAGTGAATTGGGGCCCAGATTTCTTCCTCATACTACTGCAAAGTCTTGCGAGAAATTAAGTCTAAATCCATTCAGTAGATTTTTCCTGATTATGTAACAAACATACATTCATCCATACATACATACATATAATACAATAATTCCTTATGTGTTGTGTAGTAGCGTAATAAAATATTTAGTTAATGTGTTATATTTTTGTATATATGTTAGTCTGTAAGGTAGGTATATATATCCTATGGGCATCTGTTAATTTTACTTTGTTGTACTTTAATACTGCCTAAAAGAAATAAAAAATACAAACGTCCTTACAAACTTTCGCATTTATAAAATTAGTCGGAAGTGGGAGTAGATCTTTTTTTTTTTTACGCTTAATACATCTATGTTTGGCCACTATCTCGCCTGATGTGAAGCGATGATGTGGCCTAAGATGGAGCACATAGATCTAGAGAGAGACGGCAGTTGAGTGGCTGCTCAGACCAGTCTCCCCGATGGTTCACCGAACATCATCACGAAACACGACTAGGTCGATTGACGGCATGGCTTTGTTTGGTGGGTGGTATTACAACCACGGCCAGAGCCTACCAGTCCAAAAAATTAAATTGTTTGTGTAAAATTGTATGCAATTTAGCTATTTATAATATGAATTCCTATTTTATTTTATTTGTATTTGTAACATTATCCTGCATTAAATGATTATTTAATAATTTATTTATTATTCCGGCTGTCTGAAGCCGAACTGCCAGCTGATATTTTTGAATCACTTTATCGTCGTACAAAAATCGAACGAGTTCCTTTTTAACTGATGTTCTTTGAATGGATGAGTCATTGAACGACTAGTGAGGTTTTAAGTTTGATGGTCGAGTCATTGTTGCCGATAATCTGAGCAATAAAGAAAATTTTGATTCTTATTCTAATTCTTACAGCTTTTATGATATTTGTATGCAAATTTTTGATTACATTGACACCTAAATTGGACTGAGGACTCTTTTTTAGGATGATGCTAGTGAAATCGCCCAATAAACTATTTTGGGGTTACAAAATTGACATTTGTGTTTCTTCTCTTACAGTCATCATAATGTCCTGTAGGTATATTGTATACAGAAAAAAGTTTTTTTGAACTTTCTCAAAAAGTTACGATTTGATTTGATAGGTATTAATATCATGATGCCGCCATCTCCAGACCTGTCACTATAAAAGCGAGCGCGCCCTTGCGCCGCTCTCACTTTGCCCCGAGACTTCACGCCGTTCGCATCGCTCCTCGATTCAATTTGTGTTGTTGTAAAATTAATTCTTGACGAATCTATATTCAATTATTTTGTAAAAATTGCTTTAATCAATTAAAATTAAAGTCATGTTGGTGGTTTTGTATTTTTTTAATAAATTCTGTTCTTAGATTATAAAATGGAAAGTCATGTTGTTTGTTTTGTATTTTTTTAATAAATTCTGTTCTTAGATTATAAATGAATATATATAGGTTTCGACGCCAAGCTGCGCAAAAATGTAAATAATTCTAAAATATTTGAAATAAATTATTACATTATGTATACTGTTTCTACTCAATACTGCTTTCTTATCAGCGATCAGTTTTACAGCTAGTAAAGTCGCACGTGAGAGATAGTATATTCACGTCTACAAAGTCTACATTATTGCCTAACTGTAACCTCGAGCAATATAAACATCAAAACTTGCTAACTGTTGGACAAGCAACATTGTCATCGCCACACTTGGCCGCTTCCTCATTCTGTTGGTACGACATGTGACAGCGAAACGACGCTGCTTTGTCGTTATCTTACGAATGTCGTATACATCGCATACTTCATTATTTGTCGGGGTGCAGTATGCGAATTTTTACCTTAAATGACATTAGTAAATTCGTTTTACTAAATTCGTATTTAAATGTCCTACAACATAATTAATTTTTAGAAACAAACAAGAACCGACTTCAAGACTAATCTTACATATTTTTTGTTGTTATTTTTTTCAAAAAGTGATGTATCAATTCCGTTAAAATTTATATGGGACCACCTCTGAAGTATGACTTACCAAACAAAAAAATAATCATCAAAATCAATTCATAATTGTCGGAGTAAGCGCGTAAATTGAGAACCTCCTCCTTTTTGTAGTCGGTAAAAAAATTAAGCGACATAACAATAATGACTATATTATATACTTTATTTTATTACTGTATTATACATATATTATTATGTTTATTAAATAACAAATAATCTTAAATAAACATTTAAAATATGTCTTCTCAAATACCTAATCAAATAACCCACCCCTAACTTTACCCGGTGCAAAAGTGCCCATAACACTGGCGGCATTTCCGCGCTGGATAGCTATGGCTAACCTTTACACCAGGTACGAGCAGGAGCGGGGGTCGCCAGTTTTCTCCTTAATTCTTGTCTAATGCCTTATCTCACACACAAAACTTTTGGCGTCAGTACCCCAACAGCCCTTGATCTCCACAGCGATGGGCACAAAATAATACTGTGCCTCCACAGCAGCATATTGCTGCCGCTTTTTGCACGCTGCGTTCTCCGCAGCGGCTGCCGAAGAGTTGACGGTGTGACTGAGGTGACTGGCGGCGACAATGCTGACGCAAGTAGCGTCCCATACCAGGCACCTGCCGTTTTTTCACGGCACCAGTGTCAACCCGTCCGGTCTCTTACCGTCAGACCTGCTAAGGCCAGGCGGCTCCAGCACGCATGGGACGTTAGCCGCTACAAACACAAGTACAAAGGGTCTCCGGACTATGTCGTTGAGAGCATGGTGTCGCGGAAACCTCCCAGTGCAGCGACAACAACTCAGAGCGTGATAGCCATCGGCCTCCACCATGGAACCGCAGGTGCACATATGAGGTTCACACACCTTACAGCCCAGGCGGAAAGCCACCGTCACACGCAGAGAGTCGTCATCCAGCAAAGTGTACAAGTGAGGTGAAGGTAGCGCGTGCAACCATGCTCCCGATTCCGATTGCGACACAGCCCTGAGTCTGGCCCGATCGGCCCCCAAGGCACCCTCCAGCAACTGTTCCAGGCTCCGTTTAGATGTGACGTCATCCCAGGCGCGCTGAACATGCGAAGCTACAGGGCTGGTTGCTCCCGTGCTGAAAACAGACCAAGCTGACTCGGCATCTGACACAAGGGAGCATGTGCGATCCGACGCACTCGAGTTCGAATCCCGCTGGCCCCGCACCAAGAAAAGAAAGAAAGAAAGAAAAACCATTTATTCGGCACACAAACAAGAAATTATAAATAAAACTTAAATAATTAATACATGTGACGAATGGGCTCAGCTAAGCATAAAATGCCAAGAGTTGTACACTACTCGGCGCTGATTTTCAGCTGATACCCGTTTTGCTATAGGATCAGTGAAAAATCCACCACTGACTTTCTTAAGTTATGTGCGGATTTAACACTAACTCTAGAAACGGTAAAGGAAAACATCGTACCTATATAAAATTTCCCCACGTCTTGTCGAAGCCGCAGGTGACAAGAGGGCTGGCTCATTCCTGGCTCAAAGTTGGAAAATTGTCGGGAACAGGTTAGATTACTTCACTACGCGAACGAAGTCGCGGGCAACAGCTAGTAATATTATAAATGCGAATTTTTGTATGTAAGTGTGTGTTTGATTGATTCGAAAAAGTAACGAACTTGATTCCTACTGGAATGATTGGCCTGTTAGAGCCCTAAACCGCGAAGATTGAAAGGAGGGAAGAGAGGCCTTTGCCCTGCAGTGGGACATTAATGGCTTATAATAATAATAATAATAAGTGTGTGTTTGTTATTTCTTCACGCTGTAACAGCTCAATGGATTTGAGTGATATTCGGAATGAATATCTTCATGCCTGCTCTTCATGCCACCCTGAATTATTACATAAAATCCGGTGTTTCGCAAGAGTTATCACTGACACGCTTTGCCAGTTATTCTGTTGACAAGAAGAAGTGCGCTTGCATTACTGTGTTCCGGTTTGAAGGGCATTGTAGCCAGCGAAATTACTAGGCATATAAAACTTAATATCTGATGTCGGGTTGATGAGCGCAGTGCAGGGTGAGAATTTGGGAAAACAAAGTTTTAGGTGGCACTGTAACTGCTATGGGCAGGCGTGGCGCTGAACGCTTTTCGTTCCCGTCTCATTACTCAATAGCATAAAAATATAACTCTGACATTGACACTCCTATGAGTGAGGTAGGTACATTATGAGTATCACATACACACTTAAAACTGAATAATAAAACGTAGCCCACAAACCTTACCAAGTAGAATTTAACGAGCTCAAACAAAATATGGTCGTAAAACAGTTGTTCTTCTCTGTCCAGTTTTCTTTGAAGCTACTACTTTTGTAGTTTATAACTAGTTTTTACTACTTTTTACTAGTCTTTACTACGAATTCAGTTGTTTCTTGCCCAGATATGAAAATATATACATGTCTGCATAATTTAGGATGTACGAAGTAGAATGAGAAGCTATTAATGTATAACAAGTTAACGAGTTGTTTTTAGAAAATAACTGGAAAGAAGACGGTACAGCTAGTAGCGTTTACAAGGCAAACACATCGCGCACTCTCGGCTAACACGTCGCGAATTCGCGGCGGCTTTTGGACAGTTACTAGCAGAATAAAGAGTGATATGGCCACCAAAACGGAATGTCAGGCCTCGCTAGCGGTGGTTGAGTGCGAGTGTATAATATTGAAGAAACGCGGCGAACTCACCGTGGCGCCGCAGCGAACTCGTCGCGCACTGGCGGTGTTTTCGCCGCGAGATCGCAGCGTGCACGCTGCTTTTTATTTCAGGCAATATTAAAGTAAAAAAAAAAAAAATTAATAGAGGCCCATAGATGTATACCTACCTTACAAACTAACATACATACAAAAATATAAAGTCTTTAGGCAACTCGTCCCATTGCCTTATTTTCAATCTGACGCTAATTTAGTACAGTCGACAACAAAACTTCTCGGGTCTTATCTGCAAATTAAAGTTAAAACGTAAAACGAATGTCCCGACCACGAACTTTCACCTTCATATTGGTTGACTGACTCATAACGCCTACGCGCCTCCAACAGAGCACCTTTGTCGTAGGGCTTTGCCCTTTATACACCTTTGTGACCAAGTGATCTGCTTAAATTACTGTAGAGATTTACGACTTCTTTTCAGTTGTTATATAAATGTGTTTTGAGAGGCATAACTAAGCTGATCTTGGAATGTAGCGCATAGGATAAATTATCATTAAGGATAACTAACATTCATGGCCTTCAAACGAACAATAAAACTTTTTTTTTAAAATAACCCATTATACGGTCTCAATGAGTTCATGGAAAGTCTTGGTGAATCCTCATTTTTGTATGAAGAAAGCGGGTCATATACATATTATTATAATGTTGTTAAATTAATATTTGGTTAAAGCTTAACTTCAATCTATAATTTAAACTAAAAAATAATATATTTTTTTATTTTTCTTTAATCTATAATTATTTTAATGTGATGTACTAATTATAAAAAATAACTGTGATTATTATAATGTACATTTCACTATTTTTATACGAATAATTAAAAAACGGTGAAGGAATTTATGTGATTAATCACGGTGTTTCTTGAGGAAACCGGCATGTCCAAGAAGTAATCACATAAATTCAAAGACATGTGACATCCACCAACCCGCACTGGGCCATGAGCGTGGGGTATTATGGCCCATACTCTCTCTATGAGAGAATTAAGGCCCGTGTCCCAGCAGTGGGAACTTGATGGGTTGATGATGATGAATAAAAATGTCGTAATTTTGTAAGTGATACTATGGAATAAGCGCCTAGCGCGAGTATAAAATCCGCACATAACTTAAGAAAGTCAGTGGTGGGGCCAGCGGGGTTCGAACTCGGGTGCGTCGGATCGAAAGTCGCACATGCTCCCACTGAGCCACACCAGCTCTCATTTTCTCGCATTATATATATAAATAGACATATAATACAATATCCTACTAATATTTTAAATGCGAAAGTTTGTGAGGATGGATGGATGGATGGATGGATGCTTGTTACTCAATCAAGCAAAAACTACTGCACGGATTTTGATAAAATTTGGTGTGTAGGTATTTTAGGTCCTGGAAAAAGTTATAGGCTACTTTTAACCAGGGAAACCGCGGAGCGCAGCTAGTTGGTAATATATTTTGTGACATTAAGTGCTATTTTCATAAAACACGCCTTTCTAAAAAAGGCGAGAAATAGATGAACGACTATAGGTATAAACACTTATTATGTATTTATAGTTTCTTTTGACAATCGCGGTGCCAAATGAACATCCATCAATAACGCAAAACATAGCATTAAAATCGATTCGAAATATTAATCGTACGTCCCATACACTCATCATCATCATCATCATCAGCCTGTCGCAGTCTACTGCTGGATATAGGCCTCTCCAAATGTACGCTACTGAGCACGATCCCCGGCTACTCTCATCCAGCGGCTACCACCTACCTAGACACCTACCCACCTAGTCGTGTTTCGGTATGATGTTCGGTGAACCATCGGGAAGACAGGTCTGAGCTGCCACTCAACTGCCGTCTCTGTCTAGATCTATGTGCTCCATCTTAGGCCACATCATCGCTTCACATCAGGCGAGATAGTGGCCAAACATAGAGTAGGCGTAAAAAAAAAAACCAGCTTCCCTGCGAAGACCGTCGCTCCACCTAGCCTGAGGGCGTTCTACACTACGTTTGCCAATTCGCGGTCTCCACTCTAGAACGCGTCTACCCCAACGGTTATCGGTTCTACGGCTAATATGGCCGGCTCACAGCCACTTCAGCTGGCTAATCCTGTAAGCTATGTCGGTGACTGGTTCTCCATACACTCAATACTAAACTTAATGGAAAATTTAGCAAAGAAATAAAATTGTGCCTGTTCATTTATCAATTTCAAACGGTACCTAGGTAATTAGCAAGTTTCAATTATTAATTCAATACTTCTATAATAGTAGGTCATAACTTTGTTGGTCATAACGTCTTAATTAAAAGTAAGTACATTACATTTTATAAGTTATCGGAATATATTTTACACTACTAGGCCCTAAACTGTAGCATACCTACACCCAATTTAAATTCTGTTAGGTATCGCCTCCATGTGCAAGAAAACCGCTGAAAATTTGAACATGCGTCGCGTTAAAAACCTTTGAGGCCTTTGAGGACTTGCGTTGCGTCAACCAGGATCCTAAGGCACACAGCGGGCGTGACGTAACCGTAACGCCACAAATACCTATCTGTTTCGTGGTAACGCGTTGGCGTTTTGTTTTTAGTTGTAATGTACTCAACTGTATTGGGCAATGCACATAGAAAGCGCGGCGACGACGGCGTGGCGCGGCGCGGCGACGCACAGTGGTTCGGTTTTGAGATTTAGTGGACATAGGACCTTAAGTTGAAATATCAAACAATTTTTTTTTAATGCTGATCAACATTTGTTGTATCCAATTTTTCAGAAATTCCTCACACTTAAAAAAAATGGGAGGAAAACGATGCGCAGTGTGCAAAAAAATGGCAGCGCCGCACTGCAATCACGTCACGCCCGGTGTATAATAACTCTGTCAGTTAACCCTGTCAGGATTGACAATATTTTGTACCTATTGATATATATAAATACTCAAAAATTGACAATTTAAGCCGAAGTAAAATATATGCTAACTCTGGTTGACGTGACGCAAGTGTGCCTACACACAGTCCTACTAGTATTATAAACAACTACTAATATTATAAATTTTAGTGCGAAAGTTTGTGAGGATGGATGGATGGATGGAAGTAGGTACTCTTTAGACCCTGGATAAGGACATAGGATACTTTTCATCCCGGAAAAACAAATAGAGAACAAGTATAAACAGAATTCTACACGGACGGAGTCGCTGATATCGTCTAGTACCACAGAATACTTAATAGTACAAGTATCTATAATTCTTATTATATGCCAATCGAACTGATTATTTTTCTTTCCGAAAAACCATATTTTAGCTACTAATAGTACTTGTAAGTTTAGTAGCCTAAGCTGCCTAAGTGTAAACAGTATCTTTAACATAACGTTTTATGCAACTTTAAGATATGCGAAAGAGACGGAATGAATAATGGTCCGCCTGGATGGTAAGCGGTTACCGTCGCCTATGGACACCTGCAACACTCGGGGCATTACTGGAGCGTTGCCTACCTTTAAGGACCCTTTTCACCCTTCTTTTAAAGTACCCCATGTTATAGCTCGGGCGGTAGCCCATTCCATATTTTGCAGGTGTGCGGCAAGAAAGATCTGGAGAATCGGACAGTATGCGATTTCCATAGATCTAACAAATAGGTTAGAAAGAGCGAAACGATTATAGATTGAAATAGGAACATCATGAAAAGAGTGAAAGGGATAGAATAAGACCTTAGACATAGGTGTAAAAGAGAAAATAAATAAAAGAACAATTAAAGTGAAGGTCTCGTTTAATTCAGCCTTAAATAATTATAGTTACATATAGTGGCACAGCTGTAATATCGCCGCAATTATAACGCTACCAGAGTTAACGCATAAAACGAAACACCTCGTGCGAAAACTGCATTAATAAACCTTAAAAGGCATTGATTTTATTAAAAGCCGTTTACTTTTATCGATCAAGGAATAGATTTATTCTGTTCAATGTACCTATTTACCTGTAGTTTAGATTTCATTACTGTAGACAGCCTTGCTTAACCAAGTAAGTAAGGTTATACTGTAAAAAACACGTTTTTATGGATTTCATTTGATTTAATCAATGACAATGCATTGTCATCGGAATGTATTGTCATCGAGTTGTGAGCTACCCTGAAAGTTTCAGCCGGATAGCTAGTCAGGAAGTGCTCGAAATTTGAGTTGCAAGATTCCACCCGGTACTACAGACAGACAGACAGACATGCAAACAAGAAAATGACTTAATAAAACCGTGATAAAATAATGATAAATAAAAATTTCTTACACTCAAAGAACGATAATTAAAAACATTACGGGACCGTGCATGCATGAGGTCACACTCTCACTTGGCCAGTATTTAAAGTAATTTCTTGAGAAATCTTTCCGAAAGTCGGGGAACTGGCCGAGGGTGAATCGTGGGGTGACCTGGGGCGGGACTCCACGCGTTGCGCCAAAGAGTAGACCCAAAAGGTAGAAGCAACAATTGGTACAACAGATAGATAAACACCTACCTCAAGAGAGAGATAAAAACCTTAAACTACATGAAAAATATATATAAATATTTTAGAGTAATCATCAAAACGATAGGCGTTCTTATCGCTCAAAGCGATCTCTTCTAAACAACCTTTTAACAGAAAGGACTAAACATAATTTGGAAGGACGGTCATTGTTTTGTCGTAATTATCAATCCAAATAAAATAAAATACATACTCGTATAGTAGTAAATCTCTTCTTTGTTTCTGTTTCATAATTTTATGTTATTATTTATGAAATCAGTGTTTGTAATTAGTTTTAAACAGGACAGTTCACAAAAAATAACCGTGTTTGTAACCCGCGACGCAAAAGGCCCCTCCCTTTGTATAAGTTTTTTTTTACATCAAACTGGGTCAGCGTTTGACCACGATCTCACCTGAGTTTGTTATAAGTTTGTCTAATATGTGTGTCTGTCTGTGGCACCGAAGCTCTTAAACGGGTGAACCGATTTGGATGCGTTTTTTTTATTTGAAAGCAGGTTTTCTGGCGGTGGTTCTTAGAATGTTTGTGTTTTATCAAAATATGTTGGTGTTTTTTTAAAGTTTTAATTTAGATTTTCTGTAAATAAATATTTGTCTGGTAGATGTAGTAGAGCGAGAACCGAACCCAGAACCACAGTCCTCCTTTTCCTGCCCAACCATTGTACCATAAAGACAGTTAATACATGTTCTTCAATACAAATATTGACAATCGCAGACCTTTGCATACATTTCACACTTCCTACACTCATTTCGTTTCTCAAATTAACGTGTCTCTATATGGCAGTGTTTCGGTCCCTTGACAGTAAAATATCAACCTTAAGTGAACTTTGGGAGTTTTAAGTGTACTTGTAGACGTATCTACATTTATCTTTAGTAGCGAGTGTGGCTCAGTAGGAGCACGTGTCATTGTCGAGCCGACGCACCCGAGTTTGAATCCCGCTGCCCCGCACCACTGACTTTCTTAAGTTATGTGCGGAATTAACACTCGCTTTAAAAACGGTGAAGGATAACATCGTGAGGAAACCAGCATATCCAAAAATTAATCGCAATAATGTGTGGGACTCAGCTAGTAATAAATAGTTAATACAATAGTCGGCCTTATCGCTATGTGCAATTTCTTACAGGCAACTTTTGAATGAACAGGACTTTTGTAATGACGATAATCGATCAGGATGATGATAATCCATCAGGATTAGTCTTATGCTCTGACAGCCTCTCAGAGTAAAACCTGCTGTAGGCAATAAAGAGTTTATTTTCTACTCTTTGCGCGTCAGGTCAGTGGGCCAGCGTTCCGTGCGCGTTATCGCCTTCTCAAATCTCGATTGCAGTGGGGATCTGTATCGATTGTAAGAAAAGGCGTAGAGGTGTGCACTAAATGTAGGTACTTTGTTACGAAGCTAAGCAAAACTGCAAAAGTCGAACTAGATATTTGTTTCGTGTCTGGGTATCGTGGGATCATGGTCCTCGTAGTTCCTGGTTCCCTAGATACAGGGAATTCTAGTTAGGAGCCAGGGTCTATGTATGTGATCGTTGGTCGTGTTTATATTTATTTTTATATTTATTATTAGGGAAAGTAAAATTTTGGGACCTTTAAGGTAGGTAATGTAGATATCTTTTGCTTTGCAGTGAGAATGTTTTGATCTGAGGAAACATTTTTGAGAAAATAAAAACTTCGTATCTGGGTTTTTGAAAAAATGTAGTCAGGCAGAACAATGACGTTTCTAAAAAATATTGGGTTTTTTCAATCAAATCGAAAGTTTTTGAAAATTCCAAAAAATCTATTTCGGGCGTTTGTTACTCATCGTCATCATCATCAGCCCATCACGTTCCCACTGCTGGGATACGGGCCTTCTCACATAGAGAAAGTATTGACCATAATCCACCACACTGGCCCAGTGCGGGTTGGTGGATGTCACATGTCCTTGAATTTTTGTGATTGATTCTTGGACATGCCGGTTTCTTCACGATGTTTTCCTTCACCATTTTTAGAGCGCGTGTTAAATCCGCACATAACTTAAGAAAGTCAGAGGTGTGGGGCCAGCGGGATTCAAACTCAGGTTCGTCGGATCGAAAGTCGCACGTGTTCCCAATGAGCCACACTCGCTCTCCACTGAGTTTGTTACCCAATCACGCCAAACCTATACCGACATGGATTTTGATGGAATTTGGTATGTAGGTACTTTAGGTTCTGGAATAGGACATAGGGTACTTTTCATACCGGAAAACGAACAGTTCCCGCAGGTACAACTATAAACCGAACGCGGGCGAAACCGGCGCCGCGCGGAATCCTTACTAATATTTTAATCGCGAATGTTTGTATGTATGGATCTTTGTTAGGTACTCTTTCACGCAAAAACTACCGAACCGATTTTGATGAAGTTTGGTTTGTAGGCACTTCATGACTTTGAATAGCACATAGACTACTTTTTATCCCGGGATACCGCGGGGCACAGCTAGTTAAAAATATTTCTTTAACATACTTAAACAATTTTGAAATACTATGTTATAAATAAATGTAGACTGCACCTACTTCTTCGCTTCTCTCGTGTGAGGCCAACCCGGAGTTTTTAGACCTCTCGAAGGCCTCCGACATGACCTAACGACAGTCGTCCTAAGACGACCACCGGGAACGATGGCTTAACGTGCCCTCCGACGCACGGTAGCACCAGATGTAAATACCACACAAACTGTCACCCATCCAAGTGACCGCTGCAAATGTTGCTTAACCTAGAAAATCTATTACGAGGCTAGGCGAGCTACGCTACGAGCGCTACTACTTAGAAAAATACATCACATCTTTAAAATATAACAAGTCTTCATTATAATTATATAAACGGCTTCACTCACATGATTGTGTCGGAATAAGTCCGACCAGGTTTCGGACAATTAGGATGTCCTTCTTCCGGGAGTTAACGCTTTGGATTCGCGGCGCAGACTGAATATTTCGACTCACGATAGTTTCCAAACCTTTATTACAAGTCTATTGAACATTCTCCTTTACAACATTGTTACTTAATTAATCTTCATAAACATGACTTGTTTATGTTTAATTAAAATATGTTTACTTAATTATAATTAATAATTAGGTTCCAACTTCCTAGCGACGTGGCTCGCACGCGCCGGGTCAAGTTCCATTGAACTCTTGAGTTGTGAGTCATTGCCCAAGTTGAACTGAAGTTGGCACTTAACCGGTGCTTAGATACGGATTGCGAACTTTAAGATGCGAGATGGAATTCTTGTAATACATTGTACCTTAGACAGGTTCAATGAAGATTTTAGATATACGGCAAGGTACGTAAGTGTCGGATTTTAAATGCGTTTTGCATTTTTCTACTAAAATAATGTTTAAGAGAAGGCTAAAAGAGCGAGTGTGGCTCAGTGGGAGCACGTGCGACTTTCGTTCCGACGCACCCAAGTTCGAATCGCACTGGCCACACCGCTGACTTTCTAAAGTAGTGTGCGGATTTAGCACTCGCTCTAAAAACGGTGAAGGAAAACATTGTGAGGTAACCGGCATGTCCAAGACTTTATCACAGAATGTCAAGGACATGTGACATCCGCACTGGGCCAGCGTGGTGGATTATGGCCCATTCTCTCTCTATGAGAAAAGGCCCGTGTCCCAGCAGTGGGAACGCGATGGGCTGATGGTGATGAAGGTTTGAAAGCGCTTGGCAATATGGCAGTAACTCGAGACTGCGCGTAAAAATCTATTAATTTTGGTAATTCTTTGTTCAGTTTTTAAATTATTATAATTAAAAACGAAGAGTTCGGTTACTTCCTTAGTATAATATTAAAGCTAATTCTCAAAAAAATATGTTCCGTTTTTCGAAATCAAGCTCAAAAGTTTTTAATTCATTTTTGGCGTCACAGACCTACTGAACGTGAATTATTACAAGGACTCTACCACCGTATCGAAAAAAAAAACACTATTCAGAAAATTCGGCAAGAAACTTAGTTATATTTTTTTTAAATTTGTTTCAATATTTTGTTTGTTTTTGACAATATTATGTTTCTTATGCGCAAGTTGGCTACTTGGCAGAAGCGGAATGTTCCATGCATCTTTGACTTCTATGTAATTACCAACTGCATAGTATGCTTTCATTAGAATAATTTTCACTCACAAATTGTAAAAACGTACGCAATTGCCCATGAAGGACTTATTCGTTTTACTCAGTCTAAACCTAGGTATTGCAATTCTATCCTTATTTCTAGTGTTTATGTTATGATGGTCACTAATCATCTTGAATTTCTGCAGATTTTTACGAACATTCATTAATATTTTCGTAAATTTACAAAGAAGATAAAGTTAATACATCAACTTGTATAAAAACTTCTCTTAATGATTCGCGAGGACCCAACTCATAAATAACTCATCATAAAATGTATATTATATATATATACTTAAGTACCTATAACGCCTGCCTAGCTAAAAACTGCTTTTATCAATTGAAAGAGTACATGCCGTATAAGGAATTGTACAATATCATGTTATAAAATTTGTGATTGATTAAAATACCTATTTGTATTATTAATACTGACTTTTAAATTGACGACATTTTTAACATAAAATAAACTGACAATTTGAATTTAATGTAATCATATTTTTCGTAAATATGTTTGCACACCATTGTTGTGGTAGAATGTTAGGAATTATCATTATTATTTATCATCTTTGTCGACCACATTCTGACAATAAAGAATTTGATTTGATTTAATTGATTTGATATATATGTTACAGCTAATAGCCGAAGTGCGGCTACACCTAGTTTTAGCCGGCTACAACTAACTGCAGCCGGCCACATGCGGTTAAACTTAGATATATCCTACTTATCTTCGGTTAGAACTAGGTTAAGCCTTCATCATAGCGACTAGAAGTAGGTGCAGCCGGACACTAATCAAACGTATAAGGGGCAGCCCTCGGTAGGTTAGGGTGCAGCGGAGGTGGCCCTTGGGCCACCCCAACGCCCCGAACATGTATATTCTATCACTTCGATAGATTATAATCTACCGAAAAATAATTCGACGGTTCACAATCTTTCGACAGTTTCCAATCTCGCGTAAGATACACCTAAGTTAAACCGCATGTGGCCGGCTGCTCCTAGTTGTAGACTACTAAAACTAGGTGTAGCCGCACTTCGGCTATTAGCCGTAACATATATAAAGCACCGTTAGAGTCAGTTCTCTAAGTCTGCGTCTGTGGAATTCGTTACTTATTCCTTATTGTCTCTAAGTAACTTTGCAGTAGCTCAATAAATCAGATGTATTTTATGTAAATTACAAAAAGGGGCAGACGAGTCGTCAGACAAAACATGTTAAAAACACAAAATAATTTATTGGTGTCCAATATATTTTATTGACCATAAGATGATCATCAATAAAATTATTTTCTAATTTGTAAATTTTGTGAATATATTACCGTGCGTGGGAGTTTGTCGGATCATTGTTGTTTTTAGAGTTCAACATGAGGATTGTGAAAACGAGTTTTGTAAAGATATCGCTGTGTCATATAGTGAAATAAGCATTCTTATTTTTAAATAAGCTTCTACTTCTTATATAATTTTTAGATTTTAATAAATTTTTGAACCAAATAAAGTATGTGTAAATAAAACCGGCCAAGTGCGAGTCGGACTCGCGCACGAAGGGTTCCGTACCATTATCTATAAAAACAGCAAAAAACACGTTTGTTGTATGGGAGCCTCCTTAAATAGTTTTTTTCTGTTTTTTAATATTTGTTGTTATAGCGGCAACGGAAATACATCATCTGTGAAAATTTCAACTGTCTAACTATCATGGTTCATGAGATACAGCCTGGTGAAAGAGAGACGGGCAGACAAACAGACGGACAGCGGAGTCCCGGAGTAATAGGGTCCCGTTTTACCCTTTGGGTACGGAACCCTAATAAGCACCACATAAAATAGGTGTAAAAAATAACAAATCTAAACTCGCTCCAAACATTTCAGCCTAAGTATCCGCGGTGGTAAGTAAGAACACTTAACTTTTCCATATTTGTATCTCACTTAAACTTAACTATGATAGGACGGTTACATCATGTTTTTTCCCCACATTGGTAACTTAAGTAGCACTTAAGCGGTTATTTTCCTTAGATTTATGCTCCATAACTAATGTCTAAGTGTTTTGTGGTGACGGCTAAGATTTTCAATTTAGGTACCTCTAATGGACATGTTATTTTGTGGTTTGAGTTAATTTATAATTTCTCTGCTTTTATGATAAAATAAGAGGATTCCGTTAAGAAGACATTAAAAAGTTGAACAACGATTTCAAATGGATGAGAAATTCTGCAGCGCGTCAGGTATGTTTACCGAGGCTCGGGTGGATGGCTTTCATGCTTAGTCTACGCAAAAGAGCAGCCTCCCTCATGACGCGGGTGCGGGGCAGCGCCAACACTATTCTGAGCGTGTTCGCGGACCGTTGGGAGGGTCCTATATTACGTCGCTGGATATGAATGCATTGTGCGTACATGTCCAGGGAAAAATTTTTAAATAGAATAATACTGTAATTACTAACATAGATATAAGAAAATAGTTACTAACCAATTATGGATGAGTCCGAAATAAATTAATGTATTTATTTATTTATAAACATTTAATAAGATTAGATGAGACTGTATAATTATTCTTACATAATCATACGATTATGCAAGAATAATTATGATAATCGGTGTTCGGTGAACCATCGGGGAGACGGGTCCGAGCAGCCGCTCAACTGCCGTCTCACTCTCTAGATCTATGTGCTCCATCTTAGGCCACATCATCGCTTCACATCAGGCGAGATAGTGGCCAAACAGATTTATTAAGCGTAAAAAAAAAGATTAACGTTGAGACCAAAATTACCTTATACATTCGTATTCGGAATCTTTTCCTTTTATGGTACTCAATTCAATGATAAAAAAAATAGGAAAAATTATCCAACGTTTTCCAACTCGGTTTATAAATGACAGAATCTGAGGTAACAAACATTAAAAAAAACAAACGAATTGAGAAGCTCCCAATTTTTGGAAGTCGGTTAAAAAAATTGCCTCAGGACGTCTCTGGCCACAGATCATAAACCAATAACTGTGGACAGGCTCGAGAAATCGTGACACATGCGAACACGTGTGTCAATACAACACGTGCCGTATGACGTGACGCTCACTTGCAAGACGTATCGATTTGTACTACTGTTAGGTTATTTACTCTGTGGTATGTGCTGTTTTGTACGGCTAACTACTGACCGGTTAAAGTTATTCCATAGGTATAGGTAGGTATGGTATAGGGTCCGTAGTTTATGCCCCCGGTTTCTTTTGTTCCCGGGCTTTATGCTCCCGACTCTGTTTTTTAAAAATTAAATGTTATTTTTGAGCTAAAGTACGCAGATATGCTGTCTAAAAAAATGTTGATTAAATAATATGTATTTCAAATATTTATTTAGATGTTAAAAATAATAAATCAATCGGATAAGAAAAACGAAATGTTACATGAATTAAACTGCATTTAGAGTGCAAATTGGACCAATAAAAAACGACCAGCGTACCTAGACTATATGTTGTAATGTAACACATTTTTTAGTAATTATATGGTTATATTCTGCTTTTAAAATATATTTCAAAACGCCCTCTACCGCAGCTACCGCGGAAAAACTATCACCCATTAATAATAACAGTTTCAGTGACATGATGTACGCATATTCCTTATTATTGAAGTAGGTTTCCGAATTTCACAGTCAAAAATAAACAAATATGTAAAAAAAATGTGGCTAACTGTACATGGTCACAAATTCACAAAGAAATATAGGTATATCAAATTTATTGGAATCGGGGGCAATAAGTCCGGGAGCAAATAGAACCGGGGTCCTAATCCGCGGTCCCACTCCAGCAGCATTAGGTAATTACCTATTTTCTTTGTTTTGTCCAGACGGGGGAATCCTCATGGACACCCGGGAAGGACCCGAGTAGTTGAGACTTGGCCTAAGCCTACTGGCTAAAACTCTCGTCTGATCTGCCTGTCCACAGACCAGACTTCCGTGCCGTTTTCGTCAGTTCATAAGTAATCAGGGCGTACATCAGCTATGCACATTTTTAAAGGAAGGAAAGGACTTTTTTAATCGTGAGGAAACCGGCATTTCCAAGAATCTATCACAAAAGTTCAAGGACATGTGATATCCACCAACCCGCACTGGGCCAGCGTGGTGGATTATGGCCTATTCACTGGTGAGGTGCCTTTTCACTCTTGTCTAAAAGAGACCCAAGTTGTAATTGGAAGGAAATAAGTATTCTGGTAGAGAATTCCACTAATTAGCAGTAGGTACGTATAATGAAAGAATCAGCGAAGCGCTTTCATACATACATACATCATACATATTATTATTAATACCTACAAACATTCATATTGCCTTTTATGACCGCTGCAGGCGATTGCACAGTGTCTGTTATGACTGCACGATACACTTGCGCAAAAGGATATCACAGGTTAGCTATAGATTATGCATCTAAGCACCCTATTTCCAATACGGGCATAATCTTAACTTAGTGAATCGTTTAACTGACCGTTGCGAATTGCTACGTGGAAAACTTTAACCTATTCTGCCATTCTGCTGTATTTAAAATAGTATTGAGCGAGCGATTGCTCGCGAAACAGCCGAACGAACGACAACGAACAGATATTTTTGATTTAATTTGCGTTAGCGCATGCTTAGCCGAAAATCTTAAAATATGAAATAATTAGGATAAGAAGAATGATATTGCTTGCACAGGGATCGAACGTGCGTATTCGAAATACCGTCCCAACGCCTTCA
This sequence comes from Petrophora chlorosata, assembly GCA_951640565.1. Taxonomy (NCBI): domain Eukaryota; kingdom Metazoa; phylum Arthropoda; class Insecta; order Lepidoptera; family Geometridae; genus Petrophora; species Petrophora chlorosata. The sequence goes on along the minus strand of OX621203.1, from coordinate 5,829,654 downwards.
ACACTAGGCCACCGAGCCAACTGCTCGAGCAAACAAATTTCTTCTATCCTTCTTATATCGTCTTACGGGGCTATTGTACGTCAGCTTTCGTCAATGTTCACATTGATCAACTGAACAAGTCTAACAAGCAAACATAACAAGCGAAGACGCAGGTTCGATATATAATAAATAGAAAATTAATTCAAATCGCTGTCGACAGTCTCTTCTGATTGATCTTCTGTTAAATAGTTTTTCCTGTAAATATAGATTTACTAGTTGCGCCCCGCGCTTTTACTCGCGGTTTCTCGGCATAAAAAGTAGCTAATGTGTGCTTATGTATTAATCCAGGGTATAAGCTAACTCCATTCCAAATTTCACTCGAATTCGTTGAGCTGTTATAGCGTACGAAGAAGTATCGAACACACTTACTTACATACAAACTTTCGCATTTATAAAATGTGTGTCATAGTGGGCTAAGCGTGGATTATTGACAACTACCTACACCTACAACAACTAAGTATCTACTTATGTATCAGGTATAAGATTATGCTAAAACTTAGCTAAGGTGTGAAGTAAAACTGTGTTAAGTAATACGATATCTTCAAATAAGGTTTAAATGCGTGCGCTGGGCAGTTAAGTGGGATTAAAAAGGTTAAAATGAATATTTTGACGCTAAACTAGATAATCCAGTTAGCCTATCAGAAGCTCGTTTTGTGGATAAATAAAGGGGGAATGGCGACAGTATAAGTGATAAAATTGTGCATTTAGATCAGTGTTGAGCGTTTGGTATACCTTCTTGTCGTTTGCTTGTATAAATGTTACGTACAATTCATATTTAATTTAATCGCCAAGCAAGAATGTAATAAAGAGTAGGTACTTCAAGAAAATCTTCAAGAATTTGCCTCTCTGGATTTCGACTTCTTTCTAGGGATATTCACTTAACATCGATTTATCGAATTTACTCGATGTTTGCCATATCGGATTGATTCGATGTTTTGACAAATATTTATTCTATTCGATATATTGAAATATTTATTTATAGAAACATCGAATCTTTCGAATTTGAATCGTTTTTTTTTCTGTTTTTGTCGAATCTATTAAGAGAACTAATTGATTTTATTCACTTTTAATGCTTTGCTCCGTCGCGCGTTCTCAAGGAACACTCATTGAAAATCACTATTAGTATAGCTATGTTATTCTGGTCTCTGATTCTACATTCAAATCAAAAAAAAACAAATTCGAAATCAAGGACCGCAAACTTTTTGCGTTCGGCTGGAAAAATGCAATATTAGACTTTTGTGGAAAATATTCGATATTTAAAAAATATCGATGTTTTCAAGCGATAAACATTGATACTAGGATCCGATGTTTTACATTGAATATAAATATCGATATATTTTTTAAGTGGTCATCCCTACTTCTTTCTATTATACATGAAGCAGTAGTGCAGTTTTTCTTGATGATTGTAATTGAACAATTTTTGTACTTCCTATCCTACTAATATTGTAAATGCGAATGTTTTTGAGGATGGATGGATGGATATTTGTTACTCAATCACGCAAAAACTACTGAACGGATTTTGATGAAATTTGGTATGTTATCTTGGGAAACCGCGTGTGAAGCGGGGTGCAGCTAGTCTAATCTAAATTCAGTTCTCAGTAACTCTACTGATTTTATGGACTGGATATAGAATCCATAATGTTCATTCATTTTTTTTTATTATTTATAGGCTCGCGTTCGCATTCTTCGAATGATCTTTCTTTATTCGTTCAAGTAATTATTATTATCATTAAAAACTCTTTTTTCGTGAGCCGGCTGCGTTTTGACCCTAACATACAAACATCGACATTCCCTGATGAAAAACACGCAAATGCAAATCCCTTTCATCCAACTGCTATCTTTGTCTTATAAATTTCGTTGAGAATCCCATAAACACATATAGATTATTGATAAAACTCATATTATTATCCATATGCCTGCAAACAAGTGTTTCTCGCATGTATATTCATATACTTTGCATATTATTGAAAATTATCCGCGCTTGATTCTTAAATAGGGATTGGCATCGACCTCGATATCTTATAATAGTATCGATAAGTTCACAGAAAGTATCGACCTTGAAGTATCAGATATCTAGTACTTCTACCAGGTGTCGGGTATCTGACACCAATTTATAAATGCAGTTAATATATGCATAAATATTATGCAGCTATTTAGAAAATCGTTCACGTTTTTTTAACCAATCTCCGGTTTTCAATTCGATTGTATTTTTTTTTTCGGTTTTTACCTCAGAACTCCGTCGTTTATAAACATTTGGCAAATTATTTTTGCTTTGGTTTCAGTATAGCTTCAAGGTGGTCTTATATAAGTTTGATCGATATTCGACCCTGGACTTCGAAAATTCATCAGAATTGATGTTGGTTTTTATTAAGAGATAAGACGAGCACCTGTTGGTAAGCTATACGACCGCCCATAAAAGTTGCAGTGCTACCCAGAACGTGATATACAAAATCCTGCGCAGCACATTAGTGCTTTGTCACTCTGAGACAATAGTTCTTAAATCTCATAATGCTTAGCAATTTTGCTTGTCACATTGTCCTTTAAAACGGAAAACAGAAATGTTTGCGCATAACTACTTGACGGTAAAATTGATGGCAAATGTGTGGTACTTCCCGAGGTATCTTATAAAAGACAAAACTTATAAAAGACAACACCTTTCCTTCTATAAATTCAAATATCACAAAAATCAAATCAAATCAAAATCTCCTATTCAGTTTTGACATCATAGACGCAATTATGAACGTCAAATACAACCCCAAGTAACAACAACCTGTGACCAGACATAAGACATTAAGTAGCATTACACTGCAATATTGTATTGCCAAAAATCAGGCCAGGTAAGTGTAACACGAGATTTCTACTCCAAACGGTATTTTTACAAGTTTATTTTAGCTGCTTGGTACTATCGCATCAACTTAGTATCGATCGAGTATCACTGAGCAAAGTATCGATACTTCTTTCCATAATATTATTTTTCAAACTCTACTTGTTAGAGATGGCTGAATGGCAATACACTGCAACATTGTATTGCCAGCAATATAGGTCAGTGGAGTGCAATATGAGCTTTTCCAATCAAAGCGGTATAAAGCGGTATTTTTACAAGCTAATAGTGGTTACAGTAATGTGTATGGTAGCAATACAAGTGTACTTTGAATTTATGTTTAAGGATTTTGTTTCAAATTGTATGCTTAAGGCTAACATGCTATCTAGCATTAAGTCCTCCATGTAGGTACAAACTGTTTTTGGGCTAATGTATAAATAAATAAATAAATAAGAAACAACAATTAATCAAACATTAGTATTTGTTACTATGAATAAAAAACGCCAGGTGATTATCATACACGATCAAAGATAAAAAAAGACTACCGACATGTGCCCATGCTCATGACCCCACGCAACGTACTCGTACGTTTATCGCCTAAATGAGGGAGATAGAGAAAGGGAGAGAGAGACAGAGACACTAACGTTAAATAGTCTGTAATCCTACTTCCTATTTATAATAATAATAATAATAACGGGCACGCGGTTGAAGTCTTGAAAAATCGTTTATTTAAATTGCAATGTTTGTTTGTTTGGGTCAAATCTTGCAAGAACTGAACCACTACCTCTTGTCCTACGGAGTTGAAAGTTTGCATACTTGTCAAAGTTCGAAAACATTTTTTTTTTTACGCTTAATAGATCTATGTTTGGCCACTATCTCGCCTGATGTGAAGCGATGATGTGGCCTAAGATGAAGCACATAGATCTAGAGAGAGGCGGCAGTTGAGCGGCTGCTCAGACCCGTCTCCCCGATGGTTCACCGAACATCATCCCGAATCACGACTAGGTCGCTTGACGGCATGGCTTTGTTCGGTGGGTGGTATTACAACCACGGCCAGAGCCTACCACTCCAAAGCGCGTAAGCGGGTTTCATCACGATGTTTTCCTTCACCGTTTTAGAGCGAGCGTGCAAAATCTGCACTTAACTATAAGTCATTGGTGCAGGGCCGAGTCGGGATTCGAACCCAGGTGCGTCTGATCGAAAGGCGCATGAGTTCCCGCTGAGCCACACTCGCTCTAAACTTTAATTATTTACTCGTGGTAGGTGTCGTAAATTTGGGACTTATGCTACCAAACCCTGAAAGCCACATTAAAATTCATTTCGCAGTTTTCGAGTCTATAGGTTACAACATATACAAACAAACAATTTAAAAACTATGGATTTATGTTCTGTATAAGCTAAGCGGGACGTTAAAAAAATGAACTCCGGTCCGTCGGACCGAAAGTCGCACGCACTATCGGCCCTAACAGTTTATGTGCTTAATTCTTCACAGCTGTTTTTACGCATTTCTATGACCTTTCTGTGCGTGATGCGTGTCTGAGATACCATCGATCTCCGGACGTGTGAGATAAATGGACGCTCGCACTTCACCGTAAGCCGTTCAATGGTCGATGGTATTTTAATCGATTTGGAGGTGTTTAGAGGTATGTTCGGAGAAAAAGGTGCTTAGTATTTTTAATGGTAGTGAGTGATGAGACGAGTGAGTCGTTCGCCTCATGGTAAGCGCCACGCCTGCCCATAACAATTGCAGTGTCACCTAGAACTTTTAACACAAAAAGCACTGCGTAGCACTGCATTGCGCTCATCACCCAGAGACATGATATTAAGTCCTGCCCAATAATTTCGCTGGCGACAATGCCCTTCAAACCGGAACCCAGTAATGCTTGCACACTGCTTGGCAGCAGAATAACTGTAACTACCCAGTTGGCCTCCAGCATACGAGACACCTACCACGAGTAAATAATTAAAGTTTAGAGCGAGTGTGGCTCAGCGGGAACTCATGCGCCTTTCGATCAGACGCACCTGGGTTCAAATCCCGACTCGGCCCTGCACCAATGACTTATAGTTAAGTGCAGATTTTGCACGCTCGCTCTAAAACGGTGAAGGAAAACATCGTGATGAAACCCGCTTACGCGCTTTGGAGTGGTAGGCCCTGGCCGTGGTTGTAATACCACCCACCGAACAAAGCCATGCCGTCAAGCGACCTAGTCGTGTTTCGGGATGATGTTCGGTGAACCATCGGGGAGACGGGTCTGAGCAGCCGCTCAACTGCCGTCTCTCTCTAGATCTATGTGCTCCATCTTAGGCCACATCATCGCTTCACATCAGGCGAGATAGTGGCCAAACATAGATCTATTAAGCGTAAAAAAAAAAGTAATATTTTCCATGGTGTGTGTGTGGTGGCATTATGGTGATAGGCTGGATCGTAGTTACCGGTCTGCGAGGAACTGCTAGGACCATATTCACCCAGACTCGAAACAAGCGCTTGCGTTTTTTTATGTGCACAAACATTTGTACCGTGTGTTTCAGTATTAAATCAAACCCGCAACCTCGTACGAGATACGAACTAACCTGCCCAACCACTACGTCACAGAGGCTTTATATTGTATAGTAAAATGGTTCAGCTAATGAGTTTTTAATAAAAGAAATAGAAATTCTAAAATTACAATCGGTAACAAAATCCTAACCATAACTATAGTCAGTTTCCTTGGCGGGAATCGACTAGCTTGTCTCGTACAAAAACACATTTGAAGTCGTTTAAAAAGCTCAACATTATAGCAGTGCTATGAACACAATAGCTTCATATAGGTTTGGTTCGCTTTGGGCAACATAGAAACTAGTGGCGCCACCTGTCCAGCAATTTGAGCGCAAAGAACTAAAAACTATATTTTTTGCTTGCGCGAATCCAATTTCCCATAAAGCCCCTGAGAAGTCATAAACTTCACTACTGTTGCATAAAAAAAGTTACAGTAAAAAAATTAGAAGGTAGAGTCTTGGCAGAGTCAAGCGTGACTTCGAGTCGTTAGTAGAGATCGTATCTTGACTATTTTTATATGTGCTTCTATTTTATGTAAAATAGCTAAGATTTGATGAATGATATTATTTTTGGACAAAAAAGAGAATTAGTTATGGAAATGTATGGAAATGAACGACTGCTGGTAAGGATACTGTGGTTATAATTTTGTTTCAATTAATAACTGAATCGGTACAAAAGCAGAAGCGGGACAGTGAAGGGATAGGATGGGGGCGGGATCGGGAAAGGAGCGAAGCGGGAGCAAGAGCGGGATTTGGGTGGGATGGAAAATTGTCGGGAACTGGTTAGATTACTTCACTACGCGTACGAAGTCGCTGGCAACAGCTAGTAGGGAATAATATACGAGTAAGTACCTATAATACATTAGTGTATTGTACGTATGTTATAGTCAATTAATATTGACAGCCCCTGTGGTGTAGTGGATGGGCAGGGCTCTTACATCACAGAAGTGGCGGCTACGATTCCCGCCAAGTAAACTGATTATGTCAAGGATTTTGTTACTGATTCTAATTTTTTTTAATTCAAAAATCAATAGCTGAACCATTGCCACCCAGAAATTTTAATATCATAAAAAGTACTGCGTAGGACTGCATTGCGTTTATCATCCCGAGACATTACATATTAAGCCTCATATGCCCAGTAATTTCGCTGGCTACAATGCCATTCAAACTGGAACACAGTAATGCTTGCGCACTACTGCTTGGCGTCAGAAAAACTGGTACCCATCTTGACGGCCTCCCGCATACAAAAGAACTACCATGAGACCTTTAAAAATACGTTATGTTATCTTAGCTGATACCAAACAAAGAATTTATTAATAAATCAATGAAAATAACTTTTTATCACGGGAAACCGCGGGGCGCAGCTAGTTTCTATACAATCTACCTAGTACGGACACCTTATAGTCAGCTGTCGTTTAGACATGTGTACGTAGACAAGTGTGGTACTAGCCCCAATTACTGTGATCTATCACGCAACGCCTATCCGTCGAGCAAGTGATTTTCATTCTCTGTCTATCACTGCATCGTTGACCTTGTCACTATTGTTTCACTTTTTATTGGACTTAAAATTCACACATGATTAATGTTTCTTTTCATTATTGTTTTGTGTGAGCTAAGATAACAGAAAAAAAATATATTTTTAATAGGTTTTTACTCATATGAGGAGCGTCTGGGTAGGATAGGTTAGCTTTGCCAGTTATTCTGCCGGCAAACAGTAGTGTGCAAGCATTACTGTGTTTCGGTTTGAAGGGCATTGTAGCCAGTGAAATTACTGGGCATAAGAGACTTAATATCTGATGACTCGGGGTGATAAACGCAATGCAGATCTACGCAGTGTTTTTTATGAGACTAAAAGTTCTGGGTGGCACTGCAGTTGGCGCTTACCAACAGGCGAACGCCTTGCTCATTTCATCAGTGAGTGCCATAAAAAATTGGTGGTACAGTCATAAGTCTTCGCCCTTGCCCTGAATAGGACTGAATTTTTTCCCTGTGACCCTTCTACCACGGTAGATCAGGCATCCCAAAGGTTTTCGTAACAGAATATACTTAAATTCTTTTTTGGGGCCTAAATCTCTCGCTTCGCTTCAACTGTAAATGCGAAAAATAGTTAGTATTCTTTGGTTGACGTGAGTAGCGTGCGCGCGGACTGTCCATGAAAATTGCGTTGCATTGAAAGGCATTAAAGTGTTTGCCGACGCGAGGGTAGATGGCTTCTACGCCATTATGCGCAGAGTCAGCCTCACTAATACGCCGAATTCGAGGTAGCACCAACGGGATCCTTGAGATGATTGCTGAGAGGCCGGAGTTAGCAGTACTGGGGAGGTTAAGGCATCTGCATATCTCCACATAGTGACAACTAAATTTTAATTCATCTGTTATTTGTTATTATATTCAGCCCATATCGTCCCACTGCAGGGCGAAGCTCCCTACTTTCCTTCCATTTCTCGCGGTCTTAAGATAGAATGGGATTCCACCTGTCATTGAATCTAATTTAATGTAATAAAATACAATTAATTAAAATGTTCTACTAACCTTGTTTTTAAGATCTTTGTTACTAACAATATATGGACAAAGACTGAATTTAATTATTTTTTTTGTTGAAGGGCTCCTTTCGTGGACACCCACGAATAAAAGACATAGTATAGCTTAAAAATGCTAAGGCTCTTTCTTTCTGCTCTCAAATGATGTAAGCGTTCATGCATATTTTTTCTAAGAAATTGATATGTCTCGCTTTGTATGTACCAATGAAGGCGATTGGGTAATTGAATGAAATTAACAATTCGTTCTATTTAGAAACGGTGTTGGAGTTCAACGGAACTCTTGATGGATTCCTGCACACGCTACTACGGGAGATTGGTTTATAAAGAAATGATGGCAGAAGTGGCTAAGTTGTACGTTTTCTCCTCCACACCAGAGTGTAAACTGATTTTTTGTATAGATCCAGGCCCCTAACTGAGATTCCCTGTATCTAGGGAACCAGGAACTATATATGAAGGTATCTTTAACATTATAGATCAGGGCCTCTAATTGGGATTCCCTGTATCTAGATAATCAGGAACTATATAAGAAGGTGTGTAAATATAGATCCAGGCCCCTAATTGGGATTCGCTGTATCTAGTGAATCAGGAACTATATACGAAGGTATCTTTAACATATAGATCCAGGCCCCTAATTGGGATTTCCTGTGTCTATATTTTTACGAAGGCATCCTTAACATATAGATCCTGGCCCCTAACAATGATACCCTGCATCTAGGGAACGGGAACTTTATCCGGTGTGAAGGGCATTGTAGCGAAATTACTGGGCATATGAGACTTAATATCTGATGTCTCGGGGTGATGAGCGCAATCCAGTGCTACGCAGTCCTTTTTGTGGTATTAAAAGTTCTGGGTGACACTGCAATTGTTATGGGCAGGCGTGGCGCTTACTATCAGGCGAACGACTTTCTCGTCTCATCATTCAGTACAATAAAAAAAACACCCACTCACCCGCACCTCATAATGTCTACAAATAGGCTTACCTTAATACAAGACTCAAGACACGACATCTAGAAAGCTAGTCAACCAAATTGCCTTTTAAAAGGACATGTCTTTGTCGGTATGCAAACTATTAACAATACTCTCCTACAATGCTTCCAGTGCTCGTCACGTCCGCCGGAAGTCGCCGGCCGGAAGTGACGTCACGCGCGCTCGCCCGTGAAGCCCCAAGTCTGCCAACCTGACAGCGTTATCAATTTATCGTTATAACGGTTTTCGTTACTACGGCAGATGTTTTAGCAGCTCGTGCGGCGGCGGCGTGGGTGAATTGCATAAGCTATTTGCATGCGTTTGTTGACCTGCGATTTGCATTTGTTTGCGAAATGTGTAGGAGTATGATAGGTGTAACGGGAACGAGTATATGTTATGTGATTGTTTGATTTACATACAACTATCACTGATTGATGAGCCTGATGAGGCTTTTGAAGGGAAGAAGGTACAAAGCCTTAAACACAGAAGACAAGTGGCAAGCCTGTCGATTTTCTACAGACTACATTTCGGGGAGTGTGCACAAGACCTGCATCAGCTGATTCCTTCATCCCCATTCCATCTTAGGACCACCAGGCGAGGAGAGTCACTTCACCCTTATGTTGTGCACATACCAACAGTCCGCACAAAGCGCTTCGCTGACTCTTTCATTATACGTACCGCAAAGGAGTGGAATTCTCTACCAGAATACTTATTTCCTTCTAATTACAACCTAGGTCTCTTTAAGACAAGAGTGAATAGGCACCTCATGGGCAAACGTGCTCCACCTTAGACCGCAACTACGCTTACCATCAGGTGGTTGTTGTCAAACGTGAGCCCATTTAATCATAAAAAAATAAATTAGTTTAATAATCTCTACGACAGACCGGCAGACAGGTCATTCTTCTAACATGTTGTCCCTTAGCGGGAACGAAACCCGCAACATCTGTGTCGGCTCATTGTCGACATGTCCAATTTACCTCAGTTTTCATGCGTTTAAAAACAAAAAATAAAAACTTGGTACTTAGGGCCAATCATCGTTCAGTAATATACCTACGTATACGTACAAAACAGTTCCGGGACGGTGAAGTATTTTTTTTATTTTTCTCAAAAACTTACGTTTTGACTTGATGGGGGAAATATTTCGATGGGAAATAGGATCAATTAAGCCCGTGTTGTTATTTTAGAGAAGTTACCTTTTTTAGCCTTTTTTTATGTAACTGAATGACGAGACGAGCTGGTCGTTTGCCTGATGGTAAGCAATACGCCAGCCCATAACAATAACAGCACCACCCAGAACATTGTTTTGCAGAATCCTGCGCGGTGCTGCACTGCGCTCGTCACCCTGAGACAATAAGCTGTTGAGTCTCTATAATGCCCAGTAATTTCGCTGGCTACAATGCCCTTCAAACCGGAACACAGTAATGCTTGCGCACTACTGCTTGGCGGTTGAATAACTGGCAAAGCGGTGGTACCCACCCAGACGGCCTCTCGCATACGAGAAACCTACCACCAGTAAAAGCCTAGCCTTCTGTACCTTTTTCAAAAATCCAAAAACTTAGTTTTAACTTACTCCAAAATTCACCCGATGTTTCCTAAGAACAAAACTTCCTCACTGCAAAGAAAAGAGGTACCTCTACCTACCCTTTAAGACTCAAAATTTCGCCACATCTGTATACTCGCTATAAGGTACAGATATACATATGTGTACTTACAAAGGATTTCGAAACTACCACGAGGAAACTGCGGGCTAGCCGTGAGGCGGGTCCTCGGTTTTCTCCGTTGAGTTATTAGGTATAGGTATGCAGATATTTTTAAATATTGAGGTACTTACTTATGAAACTTTAAGTAACATTTTACTTCAAAATGTACATTTGGCACAATAACGTTGCACGACACTTACAGTTTCCGTTGCTAAAGCTATTAAATTGTATATTGACCTCAACAACTCTCCCACGGCACGGAAGCTAAATGACCCGCTGCGTTCAATAACCAAACGTCAAAAATAAAGTACTCTGACTTTTTGGCGGGAAGTGAAAAGTGATAAAACCTGTATTTCATTGAGTGATAATATTGCAATTTTGGTGAGTTATAATCACGAGCAACCGCTCGAGACTTTATTCACGTCTGAATGATGATATATATGAACACATCTAGAAGCTATCATATTTTATATATAATGTTTGTGGATGTACTCTATATTATAATTTTTCATCAAAGGAACAATCTATTTTATCACTCTTTATCTCCTCACACCACTCTCTTCGTTCTTCTGACAGCCTCTTTGGTGTAGTGGTTGGGCAGGTTGGCTCAAATCTCATACACGAGGTTGCGGGTTCGATTCCCGCGACGGGTCAAATGTTTGTGTCTATAAGAAAAAAAAGCGCAAGCATTTGTTTCGTGTCTGGGTGTTGTGGGACCATGGTCCTCATACTTCCTGGTTCCCTAGATACAGGGAATCCTAGTTAAGGGTCAGGATCTAAGTATGTGATCGTTTGGCGTAAATTATAAATTGTCTAGTATTATATTGAATACAAAGATTCATGGAACATTTCGCTTCTGCCAAGTATCCAACTGGTTAGGTATATAAGAAACATAATATTTTCAAAAACAAACATAAAACATTGTAACTGCTGTTCTAAAAAAATGCCCTTCAGTTTTTTGTCAGATCTTCTGAGTAGTGGTTCTTTTTCCGATACGGTGGTAGTCATTGTAATAATTGACGTTCAGTTTTGGCATCACAGACGCACTTATGCGTGAATAAAGAACTATTGAACTTTAAACTTTTAGTATTATGTCACAAATATTTTTCTTAATAGAGCGAGTGTGGCTCAGCGGTAACTCATGCGCCTTTCGATCAGACGCACCTGAGTTCGAATCCCGACTCGGCCCTGCACCTATGACTTATAGTTAAGTGCAGATTTTTGCACGCTCGCTCTAAAACGGTGAAGGAAAACATCGTGATGAAACCCGCTTATGCGCTTTGGAGTGGTAGGCTCTGGCCGTGGTTGTAATACCACCCACCGAACAAAGCCATGCCGTCAAGCGACCTAATCGTGATTCGGGATGATGTTCGGTGAACCATAGGGGAGACGGGTCTGAACAGCCGCTCAACTGCCGTCTCTCTCTAGATCTATGTGCTCCATCTTAGGCCACATAATCGCTTCACATCAGGCGAGATAGTGGCCAAACATAGATCTATTAAGCGTAAAAAAAAAAAATATTTTTAATAATCAGTCACATGACAAAATCCTACACAATTAGTGAAAAATATCATAATTTATCAAACATGTCATACTTATGGCAATATTACATGTTTGGCTGCCCACGGCTACCACTCTACCCCTACCTACCATTATGTTTAGGTAGATAGTATGAAGGCTGTAATCATACAATAAAGTTGACTGTCCACAGCAATAAGCTTATTAGGGCTTATTATATTAGGGCTTATAAATTAAATAGCTTAGCTTAGAAAGTATGATCAAAATGTAATTCCTTCTTAAGTGCAATAAAGTGTTTTCTGTTCTATTTTATTCTAAGTTATGTTTATGCTTAGTTTATTTATTTATTTATTAGGAACTACAAACAGTACTAACAATATGGACTAATTATTATAAGTCATACAAAACACACTTATTTATTATAAGATAATGCTTAAGTTAACAAATGTTAGACCCACAACGTAGTTCACGAGTTAACAGATAGCGGTTAGTGTGTGCTGCTCGCTAAAGCAACTATCTAGAAAATTATCGTTACATACGTATTAAAGAATAATAATAATATAGTTTTACATTGCAGTTAATGTATAAGTTTCATTCCAACAGTATCATATGAAATGAACCGAAAGAGAAAAACAATGGCAAAATAAATCTATCTATAATTTGCACTTGAGAGAGTCAATAACACTCAATTTAAATTTAGCAGCTGTAGTTGCAAATATATCTAAGTTTACAAAATTTTTATTATATATGTCAACGGCTCGGCGCAAAGGCGCGCGCTCACCGGCATTAGTTTTGCAAGTCTGAGTATAAAATACTCGTTGTGTGCGCACTTGTTAGGTGAAATTATCTCAATATCGCCGTCCATATACTTTCGTCTTTATTCTTCCACTTCTGGGATGTCTGGAAGAGATCAGAGATAAGACCGCCCATTGTGACATACATTTTATGTTAATTGGCAAATTGAGAAATGCTACATCTACCTCGGTTCTACTATCTCCAATACAGGAGGATGTGATGACGCAGGGTCATCATTAGATCTGCAGTAGAAAGGCTGGGAAAGATTTGGAAGGACAGGAGAATAAGCAAAAAAAGCAAAGGTTCGACTAATGAAATGTCTTGACTTTTCAATCTTTCTCTAGTGGTGCTGGAGACGCCTCTTGAACATCCCGTAGACGGCTTTCCGCATAAATAATTGTATTCTTAAAGAACTCCATATCAAAGATAGACTTTAGTCGACTGTACAAATACTGAAGTTCTTTGGTCACATCTCCAGAAACGGGGAATCGATCGAGAGACTTGTGGTACAAGTCAGGTGACAGGAAAAAGAGCAAGCGGCCGATCACCCACGCGTTTGATAGATTTTATTAAGACAGCAACTCAATCCACCTCATTGAAGCTATACTGAATCCAACGCAAAGAAAAAGAATTTTCCGAATCGGTTCATGAATGGCGGAGTTCTGAGGTAACAAACATAAAAAAAAGACGTGTGGCACTCGGAGACTGCCGCGGTAAAGCTATTGCATAGCATTCGGAGTGGGGGGTGTTAGGTTATTTTCGTTACGGAATTTCTGGATTCGGTCTCCACGCTCAAGGCCCGCGATAGAAGCTATGCAATAGCTTAATATACAACATTACAAACATTACTGTAATATGTATTATAAACATTACTGTGTTCCGGTTTGAAGGGCATTGTAGCCAGCGAAATTACTGGGCATTAAGAGACTCAACAGCTAATTTTGTACGCAGTGCAGCGCCGCGCAGGATTTTGCAAAACAAAGTTCTGGATGGTGCTGTTTTTGTTATGGACTGGCGTATTGCTTACCATCAGGCAAACGACCAGCCCGTCTCGTCATACAGTAACATAAAAAAAATACAATTCAATAGAGAACTTTCTCCTTTTTTAAGTCGGTTATAAACGTCTTTTCGCTTAGCTATCAGCGGAAATTAGGTTTTACATTCGGATAGGTACCTGTCCTACTCACATTGTGTAGGTTTACACAATAGCTTGACAATAAAATGATGTGACGTCATCATAACTTTGTTTCACGTACAGTTTGCCATACCTACGCAGAATCTATAAAAATAAAGTTAAGTACGTACTTACGTTAAGTTCGTATGGTTGGTAAAAAAGGAAGTGTTTCTATTAGAGCACCTATTCCTGAGCACTTAGGATATTATCATTTGAGCTCCAATCAACATTTTAATTTAATGCTCAAGATGTTTGCGTGGAATCTTGCAAGCTGATTTAGAACCACTTTCTCTTGTCCTACGAAGTTGAAATTTTACATACTTGTCAAAATCCGATGACAATGCAATATTATGGTGACAGCCAGCTGATCTGGTGATGGAGACGGAAGGTGGGCAATGGAACTTCTTGACGGATATAATTGTAAACTACTTGTGTTTGGGCTCCTTTTAATCTGTTGGCGGATCCGATTACGAGTTTGTTAAAAGCTTGTCTTGAAAAATATATTTATCAACAAAAACTTATTTATTAATAGTGTTAAAGAAAGAATCGACAGGCCTAGCGCACTCCGCACTGAAGGTACGAAGCTACAAGTACATAGCCGGACACCGACGGGTCGCGCGTCGTTACACGTGCCGCGTCAGAAGAGATAAGAGCTATGCGATAGAAAGAGAGGCGCTCTGTAGGTTAATATGACTGGTAGGTATGCAGCGCTACGCGAGCTGAATTGAATTTTATTGCGTCATAGCAAGAGTCGCTATTTGTTTAAATTTCTTTGTGGAGTGATGCTTCTGTCCCTTAGTATTCTGTAGAATCGAACCGTACATAAAAAATACATGCATATTGCCTATTTCACTGACTACTCTTCCTACTAAACCCTCAAGAATCACCAGGTATAAACGTCAATCCAAAACTTTTAAAGAGAAACGGCCAAGTAAGTATGGCCGTCTTGCGTTGCTGCCCACCGACAATGGCTCGAGAGTTGGTACTTGGTACTAGGTATTCAAATGAGTTTCACTCGAGCGACCCGACAAATGGTACCCCCTGGACCGCGACAGGAGACCAGCTGGAAAATTGGGGAGGAATGCGGTTGGGGTAATAGTTCTTTAACTCTGAAGCGGCAACGTCCGCAAAACAAAGATGAACTAGAAAAAAGCTTTTTTTATGAAACTAAGTGATGAAACGAGCAAGTCGTTCGCCTGATGGTAAACGCCACGCCTGCCCATAACAATTGCAGTGCCACTCAGAACTTTTAATACCATAAAAGGCTCTGTATAGCACTGCATTGTGCTCATCACCCCGAGAAATCAGATATTAAGTCTCTTATGCCCAGTAATTTCACTGGCTGCAATGCCCTTCAAACCGGAACACAGTAATGCTTGCGCACTACTGCTGCTTGGCGGCAGAATAACTGGCAAAGTTGTGGTACCTACGCAGACGGCCTCCCGCATACGAGAGACCTACCAGATGTCAAAAAGTATTGAAGGCTTCGAACTAGCATAAACCATGTTTCAAGAGTCCATTGGCTTCTCCCAAAACGAAAAGTGTGTGAGGGATTAATACTAAACTTTATGATTAAAAAAGATTAGGCACTGTTAAAAGAGATTTATTTAATTAATAGCAAGCGGACACACAGAATAATGTAAGTTGGATGATTCGGAAGAATGAACGAGTATTATTTAGTCGTCAGACCATAGATAACATATGATATTAAATTAATAATTTAAGCTGTACAAAAAGAAAAATGTTTTTTTTTAAAAACAACGCACCTCCGCTTCCGCCTTCTCCGCCTCTGTGGTGTAGTGGTTTGGCAGGTTGGCTCAAATGACATACACCATTCAGGTTGCAGGTTCAATTCCCGCAACGGGATAAATGTGTAAAAAAAAAAATAAGCGCAAGCGTTTGTATCGTGTCTGGGTGTTATGGGACCATAGTTCTCTAGTTGCTGGATACATGGAATCCTAGTTAGGAGCCAGGATCTATGTTTGTAATCGTTGATCCACCTATAACTCTAAGACGGAGTCGCGGGTACCGGCTAGTGTTTAATAAAAAGTAAAGAACCAATTTTTTTTTAACTCTTTATAGATCTATGTTTGGCTACTATCTCGCCTGATGTGAAGCGATGATGTGGCCTAAGATGGAGCACATAGATCTAGAGAGAGGCGGCAGTTGAGCGGCTGCTCAGACCCCGATGGTTCACCGAACATCATCCCGAAACATGACTAGGTCGCTTGACGGCATGGCTTTGTTCGGTGGGTGGTATTACAACCTCGGCCAGAGCCTACCACTCCAAAGCGCGTAAGCGGGTTTCATCACGATGTTTTCCTTCACCATTTTAGAGCGAGCGCGCAAAATCTGCACTTAACTATAAGTCATTGGTGCAGGGCCGAGTCGGGATTCGAACCCAGGTGCGTCGGATCGAAAGGCGCACGAGTTCCCGCTGAGCCACACTCGCTCTAAAAATTCCAAGTAGGCTGTCTACCTCGTTTATTAAAAACTATATGTACTCAACTATAGAAATAAACATGATATCTCCCATCGCCATGCTTCATGCACATGATGATCGGCGAAGTCCGAACATTATGGTATTGCACATATCACAAATTTTCAACCTAATCCCCTATTCAATAAGGATCATATTAGTGTTGAGTGGCAGTGACCATGGAACTTACGCATGGGAAGCAACCATCTGTTCTTTCCGTTCCTTTGTGGCTTCGTGTTTCCTTGTAGACTAAAACTTTCTATAGGCGGAATGTTAGCATTTTTGCTTGCCAAAGAAATCGTTAATCTTGGAAGAAGCTTTATATTGAGGTTTGAAAGCATCTGTGGTGTAGTGGTTGGGCAGGTTGGCTCAAATCTCATACATCACTGAAATAGCGGGATCGATTCGCGTAAAAAAAAATTAAAATCTTGGCAGAAGCTTTTTATTATGAGGGTTGACAGCTTCTGTGGTGTAGTGGTTTGGCAGGTTGGCTCAAATCTCAGACACCACTGAGGTTGTGGGTCCGATTCCCGCGACGGGACAAATGTTTGTGTCAGAAAAGCGCAAGCATTTGTTTCGAGTCTGGGTGTCGGACCATGGTCCTCGTAGGTTCTTGTTCCCTAGACACAGGTGATCCTAGTTAGGGGCCAGGATCTATGTATGTGATCTTTGGGCGTATTTATTTATTGTGTCAAGTTTCTGATAATATCCGTTTAGTTATTCCATGAGCAAGTTTAAATGTATGCATTTTTACAAGCTTTTATTTTTAACTTGCAACGTTTGGGTCAAATCTTGCAAGTTGAATCATAACCACTTCGAATCCTACGGAGTTGAAATTTTGCATACTTGTCAAAGTCCGATGACAATGCAATATTATGGTGACAGCCAGCTGCTGATGACGGAGACGGAAGGTCGGCAAAGGAACCTTGATCCTCCGGATAATCGTAAACCACTAGTGTTTAGGCTCCTTTTTATCTGCTCGCGGTTCCAATTACGAATTTGTTAAAAGCTTATCCTCAAAAAAATATTTTTGAACATAATCCTTATTTAATGTAATTCAGTGATGAGATGAGCAGGCCGTTCACTTTATGGTAAGCAAAACACCTGCGTATAACAGATGCAGAACTTAGTTCTGCTAAATCTTACTCGGTTCTACACTCGTCACCCTGGCACAATTAGCTCATAAGTCTAATTAATAATGCACAGTAATTTCGCTGGCTACAATTCCCTTCAAACCGAAACATCGTAACGTTTGCGCATTACCGCTTGGAGGCAGAATAACTGGCAAAGCGATGGTACCCACCCAGACGGCCTCTCGCATACGAGAAACCTACCACCAGTTATAATAATTATGATCCTATATTAATGATAACAATTCAATTTTACCATCTTTTTGTTGAGCTTCCTTCTTACGCCCAATCTAACACAATAACACAGTATGTAATTTACAATAACACAACTATGACTAGGGCTGCCAACTACTTTAACAAAAAATAAAGTACATTTAGGTGTGAGAATGCTGGCGTGTATTTTGGCCAAAGAATCAGCCTCGCAATTCAGCGAGGCAGCGCCGCCAGCATTTTGGGCACGTTGCCGGACGACGGGTATCGGTTGAATTATCTGTAGGCCATTCAGTTGGCTCAACCGCTACCCGGCATGTACATAGTATTTAATATCTTTTAGTTTAGTTTTATTTAGTGTTAAAATTATTTAGCCTTTTGTTTAGCTGGTGTGAGAATTAAATGAACAAAAACATAAATTAATTGACCATTTTGAACAGAATTTGTTTCAAAGATATATATTTATAAGAGCTCTTAGCACAGTTTAACAATTTTACACCATTTTTGAAGGCTTCGTTAGCTTCACTACATTTTAAGTCACAATTTAAATACTGAGCTCATTTTTATTAAATTTATTGTTGCCTTATTTCTATCATCCCGCCACTTAGTATTCATTACAAAAGATACTCCCTTACAATAGGGGATCGGACAACTTTTCAGAAAGTGTTTTAAATTAACTACAATGAATAAATATATAGCCATGAAAATTACTATTTAAATAAAATACATATAATAAAAGTACCTAAAACTATGTTTAAATATTATGTTTCAAATATTGCCACGCAAACGTGGTCAAAAATTGTGACGTCATATGTAGGTAGAAGTCGACAAACTCTTCGAAATAAAAATTGCAGAGATTCTAATACGTTTTGTGAAGTTTGGGGACTATATTGTAGTAATGAAACGAAAAAAATAGCAAAAATATGTATATTTTATGAAAAGCAAAAACGTAAAATAAACACAAGCTTGACTCACGGCATTAGCCTACAATTGACGTCATGCGCTGTGATTGTTGTTTGGTTTGAGTTGAAGAACAGATTAAAAATGTCAGAATTATTTATTGATTTAAAAATATAAATCATTATTATTTCACAAAAATATTGATTGAATGATCTTTCTGGTTCGACGAACATTCGTTCTAACTACATTTTAGAATTTTTCTCGATTACTGTCCGATCCCCTATTGTATTTTTTCTCTGCGACGACTCTTCGAGTGTTCGGCGTTAAATTCACTGACCGAAAAAATATTTTTATACTGGTGATGAAACAAACAGTATTTTGCATACTTTATTCTTGATTAACAGTAAACAGTATTAATGAGTGAAACAGTATATGAAATGAAATAACTCTTTATTGAAACACACATAGTTAATTAAAAAACTAACAATAAAAGCTTATTTGTAGTGTAACAATTGGCGGTCTTATCGCTAAAGGCGATATAATACTCTTATATCGTATAATACTCTTTTTAACATTATGGTTGGCAACCCTAACTATGACGCATACCCTGCGCGAGCGCATCACAATCCGTCCGGTCGTTCACCTCTCTAATGACTCCTAAATGGGGTGTTATGGTACCCAAGACACGGTCACTAATGGGGAGTTTTTGACCCATAGAATTTTGGGTGTTTTGGTAGAGTAAAGGTTCCACGTCGTTTGTGTGGTGTAGAGCTATTTTTAAAGCTATTTTCGAGTTTTTAATGAGGACCATGGTCCTAATAATTCCTAGTTTCTTAGATCATATCAAATTTAGGGGCCAGAGGATCTTTTTTTAATGAAACTTAGTAGTGAGATGAGCAAGGCGTTCGCTCAATGATAAGCGCCACGCCTGCCCATAACAATAAAATTGCAGTACCACCCACAACTTTTAATACCATCAAAAGTATCGCGTAGCACTGCATTGCGCTTATCACCTCGAGACATCAAATATTAAGTCTCATATTATTATATCAAGTAATTTCGCTGGCTACAATGTCACAGTAATGCTTGCGCACTACTGCTTGGCGGTAGAATAACTGACAAAGCGGTGGTACCCAGACGGCCTCCCGCATACGAGAGACCTACCACGAGTACACTACCGATATCACACAATAGATACATTAGTTTAAAACATGTTCTTAAAATAGGCCAGAAGCACTCTAGAGGCAACTTAATGTAATTCGTGCTAATGACCACACATTTATTCAAAAGTCGTACCTACCTATTCATTTCGTTTGTTTGTATGTATGACTTGTATAACTACAGGCGTTTTTTTCTGTACGGCGCTGTTGGAATTTTTCACACAGTGAATTTATAAAAACTGTGGCAGTATAGCTAAGAAACAGTATGGACAAATCAACTATGGCTTGTAGTTTGTGATACCGTCGCCGTCTCGCGTCGATCCGATGTACGCAGTACGTGTCTTAAAAAAAACAAACTCTCTTTATTCAGTTTTGGCATCACAGACGCACTTATGAACGTCAACGATCGACGTGACGACGATATTTTTTCCTGAAAAATTAAAGATTTTCTTGGATTAAAACATACTTTTTGTATTTATTTTCAAGCTATTTCTGTGCATTTAGTCAAGTTAATGGATAAGATTTGAATCTAAAAATATCTTAATTTACATGGTCGCTATTAATAAACATTAAAAGAAAGACGCCTTTCTTAAAAAAAATGTTTAAATGATGATTAAAACAGCATCAAAATCCATTAAGCAATTTAGAAGTACTAATAGAATAAAAAAAGATGCTAATGTGCAATGTGTATCATGTTTCTTACTCATTTCCGAAAGACATTTTATCGAGCCTATTTTGACAACGGCGGCCTAAGTAATTAGAGATCAGAGATGATTTTTCTAAACATGCCTTACTGTTTTGTCTATGTACTGTGCAGACAGTGACTAATTCAATGAGTAATTCTGTACAAACCGCGTTGTTAGTACTTTTCATTGTCTTACGAGTGTAATTGGGGAACCTCTCCTTATGGCTTGTCACCAGGACCCCATAACGATACCTAAAACTAACGATACTTTGTCTGTTACTGTTACCGGTAAATTCATCAAATACCGGTATATAGGTATCGATACCAAAATAACGTTATAATTATCGGTAAAATAATCTAAGTATTTATAATACAAGTGTCTTCAAGTTTCGAGTGAATCGGCAGTATCTTCCAGGCAAGCATGACCCATCGTCGACCACGTCGACACTTTCCTTTAGGTGCGACTGCGGTCAAATGCTAGCCTATTCGGTAATAAAGAAAAAGTATATCGGTACTGGCGACGTTGCCGTAGCTTTATCGCATGCGTTGACCCGTGCAAACGAGACAAGCTGCTAGCGGAAAGCCTTAGCCAGAAAGAAAGAGATAATAAATTCCCGCATAATAGGGAATGTTCTGAAAAGCTTTTTGACCTGGTTTCGCCTTCCCAATTTTACCACCGCACATCTCGCCAGCGTCAAAAAGCTCACCCCCGTATCTTACACAATTGGAAGTATCGGTAGCTACTAATATATGCGTATTTTATTATACCGATACCAATTTTTACCGGTATTTCAGTCCTTGCTTGTCAGGATTTATACTTTCTGTGTTTGCGCTGTACTGGTTTCACACGACTACAGAACTGTACAAATGAAAGATAACATGTTTTACAGGATATGAGTTCATTCTGTACTATTTTACAGAAAAAAAAACCTTAATTTTATTTTTACTTTAATTAATCATAGGCTTGCGTTTGATTTCTACCTCACCCGACGGTAAGCGATGTGTGGTCTAAGATGTAACACGCTCGCCTAGAAGAGACCTGTGTGAACACACGGCTAAATAGCCGTAGATTTTCATGGCGAAAAAACGTGTGTGAACAGGAGGTCTAAGACCTCTGAGACAGTCAGCTCTAGAATATTCTTGCAGACCCTTTGAATCATAGGATTCATCTCTAAATGTTTTGTCTTAAATAATATGATTATTATATTACTCATTTTTTTTAAAAGAACTGAGTAATGAGACGAGCAAGTCGTTCGCCTGATGGTAAGCGCCACGCCTGCCCATAACAATTGTAGCTCCACCAGAACTTTTAATACCATAAAAAGCACTGCGTAGCACTGCATTGCTCTCATCACCCCGAGACATCAAGTCTCATACTATACTAAGTCTCTTAAATGCCCAGTTATTTCGCTGGCTACAACTACATATATAACTACATATATATAGTGTGTTGTGTACTTTTGTAGTATGGTAGTATTTTTACACCCACTAACCTACTGTATGCCAACCGAACTAGTCTTTCTTTATCAGGAACACTACAAAAAGCTAGACGCATATAAAATGCTTAATAGTACTACATCTCCAGTTAAGCCTTTTACAAAAACACATGATGGTAATTATCAGTTTTTAATTATATAAACACTTGTAAAAACTAACCTCGGACTTGTGTTAGTAAAAATAGACCTTTGATGCTGAACAAGGAGTTTATAGACAGACCAGACAAGGTATAGAGTTCAGTGAAGAGCAGTATCATAACTTTAACTAAGTACAAACATATTCATATGTATTTAATAAAACAAGACATTATGAAACACTTTCACAAGAATTTGTAACCAATCGTAGTAACAAAGTAACTGAAAAATTACACGTAATTTTACCATTTCAAAAGCACTTACAGAAGGCTAAATTAATTAAAAACTAAACTCATGGAAACTAAATGTAAAGTAAGAATATGTACCTACATACGGGTATCAGTTGAGTCAAATAAACGGCCTACAGATAATTCAACATTAGTTTCTTTGCATTTGTTTTTAATGTATTTAGCCTTCTGTAAGTGTTATTATAAATAGTTTTATATTTCGTATAGTTAAGCGTATATGGAGTGTTTAAAATTAAGCTTTAATGTAAATAAATAGCCATGAAAATTAATATTTTAAAACGCCTTAAAAGTACCTAATAGTTTAAATGTTATGTTTCAAATATTGCCGCGTAACAGGTCACCTCAGAACGTGTGACGTCATATGAAGGCAAACGAAACGACAAGCTCTACGAAAGCAAACTTGCAAAGTGATTTATACGTTTTTGTGAAGCTTAATGACTTTAGGGTCGTACGTGGAATGAAAAACATTGTTTTAATTTAGATAAACAGCAAAATTATAAAATAAACACAAGCTTCGCACACGGTATTTTCTTTTTAATGATATCATGCACTGTGATTGGTGTATCATTTGAGATAAAGAACATATAAAAATGTCAGAGTTATTCATTTTTTTTACGTTTAATAGATCTATGTTTGGCCACTATCTCGCCTGACGTGAAGCTATGATATGAGAAAGACGTGTGTGTAAGACGGAGCACATAGATCTATAGAGATTTATTGATTTAAAATATAAATCATGATTATTTTACAAAAATATCGATTGAATGATTTTTCGGATTCGACAAACATTCGTTCTAACTACATTTTAGATGTTTTTCGATTAATGTCCGATATCCTATTGTTCGAAGTTACATTACTGCTTCTATTCAGTCCACTGCACTCCCGATATATAATTGTGACAAAAAGTCGGTCAAGAATAGGTCTGCCCTTAGTTCCCATCAAACAGGTGTATGCAGGATAATAACTGATACTTGAAGACCGGGATGATCGAAATTAAAAAAAAGTCTAGTTCGAATAAAACATAGTCGAGTGAATGTTCCGTATAATTAAAATAATCATAAATTAAGATATTATACATATTTTTACGATTTTTTCGTTACTAGTTTTTTTATTTCATGTTCATCATAAGCCCGCTTACTGCTGGACACAAGCCGCTCTCATGAAGAGGGTATGGGTCATAATCCACCACGCTGGCCCAGTGCGGGTTTTTTTTTATTTTTTTTTATTATGTTACTGACTGACGAGACGAGCTGGTCGTTTGCCTGATGGTAAGCAATACGCCAGCCCATAACAATAACAGCACCACCCAGAACTTTGTTTTGCAAAATCCTGCGCGGCGCTGCACTGCGCTCGTCGCCCTGAGACAATTAGCTGTTGAGTCTCATAATGCCCAGTAATGGGTTGGTGGTCACTTGTCTTTGAACTTTTGCGATTAGTTCTTAAACAAGCCGGTTTTCTTACGATGTTTTTTTATTTAACTAATTATTTGGAAGCTTGACCAAGATTCATAGAATAATAATAATCAATACATTTTACCAAAAAAAAAACCGACTTCAATGTATCTTCGAAGTCCAAGGTCAAATATTGATGAAATTTACATGGGACCACTTCGTAGCTATACTGAACTGAACGCAAACATCAATTTTCGAAATTGGTCAACACATGGTGGAAAAATCAGAGAACATAATAATATATATATACACAGTGAAAAATAGTACCTCCTCCTTTTTGAGGTCGGTCAAATTAACCTAAAAGAAGGGTGACTGCGATCAGTACCTACTAGACCTACCGAATACCTACGAATACCTACTATACCGAGTCAATACTCGGTCTTGTATTCGGCCAATGCATTGGCACGAGTCGACCAACATAGAAAAAACTATTATGTTGCAGTGTGCGAGTCTCACTGCCTTATTTTTCAATCTTAAGTCATTAGACAGTTTAAATTTGATGGGTTTGCGGAACATTTTCTATTTCACGGAACCCTAAAAAGTAACCCACTCGTAACGGGCTAGCCCTGCCTATTGCAAACAGGTTGCAAATGCTCTCGGCGCGTTGCCGTTGTTTTGAACATTTTAATAAAGATATAAATCATAACGGAACGAGCCTTGAGCCGGTGACAGATATGTGCGAGATTGTACCTACTGATGTTACTGTGTTTTTAGGGTTCCGTACCCAAAGGGTAAAACGGGACCTGTCTGTCTGTCACCAGGCTGTATCTCATAAACCGTGATAGTTAGACAGTTGACATTTTCACAGATGATGTATTTCTGTTGCCGCTATAACAACAAATACTAAAAAACACAATAAAATAAACTTTTAAGGGGGCTCCTATACAACAGACACGATTTTTTAGCCGGTTTTATTGATAATAGTAGAGAACCCTTCGTGCGCGGGTCCAACTCGCACTTGACCGGTTATTTTTTGTTGTCGTAATTTATAATTTTAAGATCACTGATGATCTTCAAAAATCGCACAACATGTAGTACTGTCTGATCGTTGAGTCCTCGTTTCTATGCTCTAATAGGGCTCAAATAGGTCCAGGCTTGGATGGAAAGTTCTGGATGGCACTGCAATTGCAATGGGCAGGCGTGGCGCTCAGCACAAGGTGAACGAATTGCTCGTCTCATTACTCAATTCCATAAAAAGGAATAAAAAGGCTCAATGAAACACGGTCTATTGTTTTATTCTGTGCTACAGTGCGATTCTTAACCAAGTTCAAATCAGCAACGCTTGAAAAATGACAATATCAAAAAAACAGAAAAATAATCGTCGACATAATAAACAGATCGAACAATACAAAATATAAACTCATGTGTATGATTTTTTATATAATGACTTGACTTAAATAAAGACCCGCTATTAGAATTACAATCTAGCCTAATAATAAGTAATTTACATTTGACTTAAACTGCTGTAGAGTAATCGCAGAGTAAACCGCATCTCCGCAGAGTTTCTTAGTGCTATCTTCTCTAACGGGCGTATTTCCGAAGCACTGGTAGAGTCAGTTTTCGCATTTCTTTTCTGGGCCCGGACACCAGTGCTTCGGAAATGCGCCTGCTAGAATAACTTAAAATTTTGGAGGTCCCTTTTTTAATCGTTTAAAATGTCTAAATGTAACAATGAATAATGAAGTATACATTATAATTAACAACACATAGTCAAACTAGAAGTACGACTGAGATGTCCCAAATATAAATATATGAGTAATATATAAATAGGTGTATAGATACAGTAGCAGTTAGAGTGACCAGAACAGACCAGCCCCACAAGCAGTAATACAATACAATACAATGGTACTGCCTAGTTTCTACGTAAATTGGTGTCCTTTATATAAATACAGATCAAGACGACAAAATAATTGGTTGAATTTGGAAGACAGTAATTGTAATATAGGAATTTAACTATTATTATTTTTGTTACAGGTAAGGAAGAGCGACGTGCTGAAAGAAGAGATTGGAAAGGTTATTGAAGACGCGTTTTCCTGGGAAAATCTGGTGTCTTTATACTTTCACAAATTGTAGCGCTCGTAGAGCCTAGCCGTGCAACTTTTGCTGCAGTCGTCATTTGATAGATGACCGTCTGTGTGACATAATTTTGTTCATTATACTGTGCTTCGGAGGGTACGTCGCGTTAGGCTATGTCGGAGGCCTGCGAGACCGGACGGTTTAGAACTCTATAGAAAACGCAGTGACACTAGATCTAATTAATTGACTAAATCGCCTACCCAGATTCTCCTGGAATCGTGGAGCACTTTTAATAACTTCTGAGGAATGTCACCCGGTAATGGTAGGCTCAGGCCGTGGTTGCAATACCACCCACCGAACAAAGCCATGCCGTCAAGCGACCTAGTCGTGTGGGATGATGTTCGGTGAACCATCGAGGAGACGGGTCTGTGCAGCCGCTCAATTGCCGTCTCTCTCTAGATATATGTGCTCCATCGTAGGCCACAACATCGCTTCACATCAGGTGAGACAGTGGCCAAACATAGATCTATTAAGCGTTTAAAAAAAACCTTTTGCTTTCACCACTTTCTTCGCTGCACACTCGTTGGAAATTAATTTTTTTAATATGGCCAATTTCAACGTTCCTCTGAATCGCCTCTTTTCCCTCTCCTTTATTAAATCCTGGTATTGAGATCAAGTGTTATAAGTAGCTAATAAATCAATAATTAGCGTAGCGATTCAAATATAAAATTACAGTTAAATAATAAATCTTTCGTTCTTTACTTTAAATGCATATCGTTATGAAACTGGATTTTAACAGTATGTAGTAATCTTTATATAATAAAATAGAATAGAATATACTTTATTGTTCACTGTGTACAAAAATGGTCTTAAATATAATGTATAAATGAGTATCAACAGCTGTGTCCTTTTCAAACATACAATATCATAATTGAACTTGTCTCTAAAACACAAAACAAACGAGAAAAAATATTAATTAGGTTGAAAAAAATTCACCTAGGTTACAGTGGGCTTTATCTAATGACATTTTTTTTAATTATACTTATTATTGCCACCTAAAACCTTTAATTTCACTGGCAAATGGTTGTAGACTTAAATGGCATTTATGAAAGAACTTTTATAGTGCATAGTATGATTTACCTTAAGAATAAATATTAAATCTATATTCGCTACGCAAGTTACTAGCACGACTAGACTGATTGTTGAAATAACATCCTTCATATATATACACTCGAGAGCAATGAATCCGGGTCACTTAAAGAATCCTAAAAATCTCGGAAACTAAAAATGATAGGTTAATGCAATAAATTGTATTTAATAGACAATGTAATACTCCTTAAATGAAGGTATTAAAACTTCTTAGTTATTGTAAAGTTATATCATAAAAAAATCAAAATCAAAAAAGGGCCACTTTCGAAGATGGAACTACGAAATTACAGCATTTGGTTTTGCTTTTGTTTATAATCTGTCATTTATGTGGGTACATAAACCATGTTGATAGTGCTCTATATTCATTATTCAAGCTGAAATTATGTCGCTTACGCCTGAAGAATGCACCAGAATACTTACAATGCTGGAAACCGGCCGGAGTCAGCGCGATACAGCCAGGACTGTCGGTGTGTCGCTGTCAACAGTACAAAGAGTTCTCCGACGTTACGAAGAAACTGGTTCTAACCTACGCAGACCAGGAACGGGCAGAACCAGGTGTACCACAGCACGAGAAGACCGATACTTGGTGAACACCATGCTTCGAAATCGCTTTCTCACAGGAACTGAACTCACCAATCAGTTTCGACGCCTCGGAGGAAGTAACCCAAGTGCATGGACAGTAAGACGTCGGCTTGCTGAATCTAACTTAAAACCCCTTAGACCTGCAAACGGCCCTAATCTGGAGCGTGGGCATCGTATTTCGAGACTAAGATATGCCCAGAGCCACGTAAATTGGAGTATTGAAGATTGGTCAAAAGTTATGTTCTCCGACGAATCAAAATTTATGCTCTACAAGCACGATGGAAGACACAGAGTGTATCGAAGACCAGGGGAAAGATTCAAGCAAGCATGCATCGAAGAAAAAGTAGCCTACGGTGGTGGGTCTGTACTTGTGTGGGCCGGAATTTCTTCTGAAAGTCGCACAGAGCTGGTGATCATAGAAAACGGCTCTTTAACTAGCGTAAGATATGTGGAAGAAATCCTCAATGATCACGTTGGTCCATTTATGGTCAATTTAGGTGAGGATGCTATATTTATGCATGACAATGCCCGACCTCATACAGGTAGGATTGTGAATGACTACCTTCAAGAGATGAACATTACTCGTATGGAGTGGCCAGCGCGCAGCCCGGATATCAACCCGATCGAGCATGCTTGGGACGAGCTAGGCAGATGCGTAAAACAACGAAACCCTCCCCCAATCACGCTTCGTGAGCTCAAAATTGCTCTCACAGAGGAATGGGAGAATATTCCCCAAAATCGTATAAGGAACTTGGTGTACAGCATGCCAAACCGCGTAAACGCAGTAATGGAAGCACGAGGAGGCAATACGAAGTATTAAAATTCAAGAAAATCGTAATAAAGTTCAAAAATTTCATGTTTCCTATTTTTGTTTTAAGGAGAGATCAGCAGTTTTTTTCTTTATGTAATTTTGTGTTAATAAAATGTATGGTGACTCATATTTTTTTTACTTTCATTTAAGGAGTATTACATTGTCTATTAAATACAATTTATTGCATTAACCTATCATTTTTAGTTTCCGAGATTTTTAACATTCTTTAAGTGACCCGGATTCATTGCTCTCGAGTGTATTATTAGTAGCACCATTAGTAGCATCTCTAAAGTATCAGGTATGACAATGTAAACGCTTTGGGTTAGCCTGTAAGTTTACAATTGCAATTTAGTAAATAAATAAATAAATATTTTGTTTTCTCTACGTGTTGTAGAAAGAATGAGACTTGAGAACCAGTCTAGGATAAATTATCAAATACAAGTATAACTTCACGATGTCGCCTCGTTTATAGAGACAAGCCGACGACGATCAGGAATTCAAATGATATAAATAGTTTCTAGTATTGACAACCAATGACATCGATCCTTTCCTAGAATAGTTATTGGAACCGCTTCGTCATTAAGTTCCATTTTAAGAACGGAGATATTTCAGGTTGTTTTATTATTTATTTGGGGTGAATGGAGTTTAAAATAGATATTTTTTAAGTTAACTTTTAGTTTTTCGTCTTGAGGGAGCTTTTTTTTATTAAGCAATATGGATTTAATATTTTTTAAGTATTATTAAAAAAATTGTTCTTATTCTTAAATTCTCTATTCTTTATTAAGTCCATACATTTAAATCGTGTATGACATAGTAAATGTACAAAGACGAGTTTAAGTACCCTAAACAGAAATTTCTTCCAGCAAACCTTTGAAGAAAGATCGGGCTTGCAATCAGTTGACCCAACTCAAAGACCTACAATAATTAATTTAAAAAGCTTACGTTATTTTGTTTTTATATTTGTTTTTTAAATCAAAGCTTTTTTATATCGAAATGAAATTGAAATAAAGATTTGATACAAAATTTTTATAAAAATGTGTATTGCCCTATTTCTGTTTTTTTTCTTTTTACGGAATTTGGCGTCGCACGTTGTGCATTTGCCAGCGTCTTGTATTTGTTTTTTTTATTGATACTGAACATCTTGGAGTAAAATGTTTATCTTCTGTTTCTAAGGTTTATCTTCTTACTTAGGATTTGGAGAGAATTTTTGTTTTTCATGTTTTTTTATTATTTAAAACGGCGAAGTAGGTTATTATAAAGTTAAAAATAGGTTCATACGTGCTCTATTTCTACTCAAAACGCATTTTTGGAATATTAATATTTTCTTTTAAATTGTTTTTTAACCGACTTCAAAAGGTTTTTTATGTTTGTTACCTCAGAAGTACTTAGAACTGCGTCATTTATGAACCGATTTGGAAAATTCTTTTTGCGTTGGATTCAGTATAGTGGTCCCATAATTTCATCGATACTTGACCTTGGACTTCGAAGATACATCAAAGTCGGTTTGCCAAATTTCACGTGGGAAGAAAAAAAAGGCGTTTTTTTTTTGATAAAATTTAATGTAGCTGTATACTTGTTTAATCGTTTATTACACAAAATTGCTAAAATTGCTTTAAGCCGAAGTTTTGGATTGCGAATTCTTTTAGCTTAGAATTTAAAATACTTTTTTTGGCGTCTTCGTCCAATTCTCACGTCGGCGTCGCTGTCGGCAGCGATTTATAACGTTCAATCACGTAATGCGACATAGCTACACGTTGATAGTATCGGTAAGACAGTAGGCTAAGTCGAGTGATTTCGAAAAAGGTCGTTCTGCTCTGCTTGGGTTATGCTCGTTTCACACAAGAGCAGGCCCCCAATTCACTATGACAACTTGGCGACTCTATGACTCGTCATAGAGAATACAAATTTCGCAGATGTCGTTTATTAATGAAGGAATCGACGTGACCTCGAAGAGTAAGGAATCGCCAAAATGTCATGTAAATTAGGGCCCAGGGCAGCGAGGCAGAGTAGTGAGCAGAACAGTAACTGGTAAGTATTTGTTTCTAGGTGTTGTGGGACCACGGTCCTCGTAGTTCCAGGTTTCATAGAAACAGAGAATCCTAATTAGGGCCCAGGATCTATGTATATGATAGTTGGACGTAAAATAATAAATAAAATAAAATTATAAACATGTAATAATACAATACTTATAAGGACTGACTCTCTGAGCAGATAATTAAGAAAATGCAATTAGAGACAGCTCTCGATAAAAAATATAACTATATATATCTATTATAGCTCCCCAATCACAATATCTGGCTTACTGCGCAATTTTTATCTAAGTCACCAGCTGGAAATAAAACTTTCGCGCTGTAGTCCATACTGTTTCTATTGTGTATCTGCGACATAGCTACACGTTGTTGCTAAGCAGTGATATTGATGTCGTCTGTTTGACACCTTAGTTTCACTTATTTTATTTAGTTGTGACGTTTAGTGAGACACTTATTGTGACATGGATCTAGATGAACACGCCCAAAATTTTAGCTAACGCTGTCGCCTAGTAAATATAGACAGTTTTTTCATGGAACTGAGTGATGAGACGAGCAAGTCGTTCGCCTGATAGTAAGCGCCACGCATACCCATTACGATTGCAGTGCCACCCAGAACATTTAATACCATAAAAAGCACTGCGTAGAACTGCATTGCGCTCATCATCCCGAGACATCAGATATAAAGTCTCATATGCCCAATAATTTCGCCGGCTACAATGCCGTTCGAACCGGAACACAGTAATGCAGACAGATATATTAACTATGTTGCGTGCAAATACGAAAAAATAAAGAAAAAAAAATTTACAAGTGCTACAACGAGCGTTATCGCTAAAAGTGATATCTTCGATAGACGTGTTCTAGAGTGGAGACCGCGAACCGGCAAACGTAGTGTAGAACGCCCTGCGACTAGATGGAGCGACGATATACCACAGATTGATATATACGCAGGTTTGCTGGTAGTGACTGGAGAAGAAAAGTCAAAGATCGGGCTCAGTGACGTGCTATAGGAGAGGCCTATCGAGCAGTGGACTGATATAGGCTGATGACGATGATAATTTATTTATTTATATATATTCACAACACATGTAACTTACAGACTAACTACAATACATTATGTATTATTCCAGACAGTATCGGGAATACGGGGATAATTAAACGATTATTTTCCGGAACACAAACCGTGTAATTGCAAAGCCACCAATCTTCTACAACTACCTTATATATAAATATTAATAACTAACTTACATCTACCTACTATTTCTATATTCTTGTTTATTTAATAAGTCCCTACCTACATATACCACCCATTACATGGCGAATCTAAGGTAAGCAAAAAGATGGTTAGCAAGCATGTCTTTATTATCCTTATTTCCGGAGAGAGTCTCAACCAAGACCACACTAGCTCAGAACTTACTTCCATAAGTCATTATATTACCGTAGAGTACTTAAGATGACCGATAGAGTCAACGCGGGACGCGCCGGCGCGTGGCGCGTGATCGCATTACCGATGACATATCGATACGTCACTGCGCT
Organism: Petrophora chlorosata; assembly: GCA_951640565.1. Taxonomy (NCBI): domain Eukaryota; kingdom Metazoa; phylum Arthropoda; class Insecta; order Lepidoptera; family Geometridae; genus Petrophora; species Petrophora chlorosata. The sequence continues at coordinate 5,797,551 of OX621203.1, read as the reverse complement.
TGCGCATGTGCGCGATGTAGTCATGTCGTGTAGATAAATGGAGGCTTCCGTCTGATGCGTGCCTTATTTACATGCTCTAAGAAATATTGTTTCTTTAAATTATGACGGATTGTTTCTTTTCGTAAATTATTTTCATGAGACGTTTAATATTAAGCGCCAATATTAGACGCCCATATTAGTTCCAGTGCCTCTTATCCTATTAGAATATTGATTTTTCCGATATGGTGGTGGGGTCTTTGTGATAATTTGACGTTCATAATTGCGTCTGTGATGCCAGAACTGAATGCCAAAACAAAAGAGTTTTTAATTTTGAACCCTGATACAAAAACCTCTTTTCCTATATACGAGTACATGTATCTTCAACAGACACAAAATAATTTAACTTCATAGTGATTCATGAAAAGGACAAAATGTTTATCTACCAACTTAATACTACAAATGGTACCAATAACTTGCCTACCATACTGACCCCATGACCTTGCCAGCACTGGACAAATTACGCCATGTCACAAACAATTGGACAGACGGACAGACAAGACAGTGGGAATAAGGCCCCCATTCGTCATGGTGGCAATCGTGGTATACAATGGTCTATTGATGGCTTCCATGAGGATGCAGTGTATGTGTTGTCAGTACATAAGGTCGCACGTTTCTGAGGCAATAACTAGAATCGTATTTATAAACCAGAAATTTTCAAGTCTCTCGAGAGTTTCAAGTCATGCAGCTTTGTTCGATAAACGTAACTTGAAACTAAATTTATGAATCAATAATACTCGAGGTAAACGTTAAACTAATCGAATCTCAATTCAGTTGATATTACTCAAAACAAAAGACATCATTTACAAAAGGCAAAGCCAAAATAATGTTCATTTAACTTGGTTAGGTACTAATGATGTCAAATTGTTTCTTTAAGTTTTAAAAGTAATGTCTCCACAAATGTAACAAAACTTGTTCAGATTATTTATACACTTTCTTGACATTATTTAACATAAAATACAATCACGCCTTTTAAATATTAAATAATCCAAATTAAAAATATTAAGTCAAAGGCATAAATATTCAATTTTACGGCTAGTATAGCTGTAACACAAAAACTAGACCTGATCAAATTAAAATAAATATGGTGTTGTAATGAGGGTGGATAGGTAATTCAAAATTAGTAAGCACCTTTGTTGTTACAAAATTTTGTTGACTAGTGTAAGGTCGCTAGACCTAGTTTGGTCCAACTGTCTGGCTACATAACAGCCTTATATTTTGACTAATGTTTGAATCTTAGTCACTGTCGTACATTGCAACATGAATATTCAATGATGCTAATGTGTATTCGGATTGGTAGAAGCTTAGAACAGTTTTGGTAATGGAAATATAATTTGCCCATATGTCATGTAACATCTACAAAGCGATGCGATGGAAAACGATGGACTACCGCTCCGGTCGGTGTAACTCACGGTAATGCCAAGAATTCATGTCACCAATTTTTTTTTATTGGGAAATAGGTATGCGTTTGACGAATAGGCATCTCATAGGCAAGCGTGCTCCACCTTACGTCGCATTTTCGCTTTACATCAGGCGAGAGTCTCGCCTATTAGATGCCTATCAGTGGTTCGCTTGATGGTAAGCGCCACTTTAAATACCGACAAGTATACTTTTTATCAAAATAAAAAACCGACTTTAATATATCTTCGAAGTCCAAGGTCAAATATCAATGGGACCACTTCATGACTATACTGAACCCAACGCAAAAAGAATTTTCCAAATCGGTTATTTTTATGTATGACGGAGTTCTGAAGTAACAAACATAAAAAAAATGCTATTGAATAGAGAATTTCCTTTTTGAAGTCGGTTAAAAATGGAGTCTATCTTGGCAGTACGCATGTTGAAACAATGAGCAAAACGCTTAGTACGGATAGGTGGGATATTAACGTCGTACGGGTGAAAGGACTCTCCCCGCCTTGAAGACCTTAGATGGAAAGGAGAAGAAGGGATTACTTCGTCTTATAAGTAGGTAGGGAGAGCGAGTGTGGTTCAGTGGGAGGACGTGCGACTGTCGATCCGACGCACCTGAGTTCGAATCCCGCTGGCCCCGCACCACTGACTTTCTTAAGTTATGTGCGGATTTAACACTAGCTCTAAATACGGTGAAGGAAAACATCGTGAGAAAACCGGTATGTCCAAAAATTTATCACAAAAATTCAAGGACATGTGACATCCACCAACCCGCACTGGGCCAGCGTGGTGGATTATGGCTCATACTCTCTCTCTCTGTATGAGAGAAGGCCTGTGTCCCAGCAGTGGGAACGTGATGGGCTGATGATGATGATGATGATGATAAGTAGGTAATATTTGATGTCTCGGGGTGATGAGCGCAATACAGTGCAACACAGTGCTTTTTATGGTATTAAAAGTTCTGGGTGGCATTGCAATTGTTATGGGCGGGCGTGGCGCATACCATTAAGCGAACAACTTGTAAGTCTCAGCACGGAATTCGGAATGGAGATAGCATGTACCCTGGATTAACACATAGGCTAAGTTTTATACCGGGATATCGCGGGTGAAACCGTGGTCGCAGCTAGTATTATATAAATAACTAATTACTGGTGGTAGATTTCTCGTATGCGGGAGGCCGTTTGGGTGGGTACCACCGCTTTGCCAGTTATTCAGCCGCCAAGCAGTATTGCGCAAGCATTACTGTGTTCCGGTTTTAAGGACATTGTCGCCAGCGAAATTACTGGGCATTATGAGACTCAACAGCTAATTGTCTCAGAGTGACTATCGCAGTGCAGCGCCGCGCAGGATGTTGCAAAACAAAGTTCTGGATGGTGCTGTTATTGTTATGAGCTGGCGTATTGCTTACCATCAGACAAACGACCAGCCCGTCTCGTTATTCAGTTACATAAAAAATAACCTATAGATTAGTATTACATTTGTACCTTTATATACGCATGAGGTTTTCCATAGGGTTTTGAACTGAAGTTCTAAGAATAGGGCGGGAAAGCGATAGTCGTGCAATTTTAATCGATCATTAGCCCATATCTAGTGCTAGGAATACTAAATAATATAAACTACTACTTAATCAGCAATTTCCTATGAATAAAAACTATTTAACTAAGATATACAATTACAATTATTAATTAAGATATACAATTACACCGAACAAAAAAATGAACTGGCACATGAAACAACTTACAAACTAAAGTACAATGGGCGGACTTATCGCTAGAGCGAGAGATCGTTGGAAGAGATTCCAGTCAACCTTTGGATGAAGTTTATTAACGGAGTGAGATAGGTCGGCGGTGTAAATCAAATAATAATAAATTATCTAAATACAATTATAATAAATAATAGCAAATCGTATATTATACCTTAATTTCTATAACACATAACGTAAACATAATTTAATTAATAAAATAAAATTAATATTTACTTGGACCGAAGATGCGTTTTGTTTGGACTTCCAAAAATAAGTAGGTACATATATATATAATTTTTAGAAAATAACAAAATCCGAAATCAGTGTATCTTCGAAATCCAAGGTTATATGGGACCACTTCGTAGCTATACTGAAACCAACGCAAAAAGAATTTTCTAAATCGGTTCATATATGACGGAGTTCCGAGGTAACAAACATAAAATAAAAAATAAAAAAATACAATCGAACAGAGAACCTTCTAGTTTTTTGAAGTCGGTTAAAAATAGAACGTATTTACTTACGTAGACTTATAGATTGTTACCTATGTAGAGGGACCTCTCCGTTTATACTCCCATCCGTAATGAAACAGTGCTAAGTTCACTAATTACTTCGAAACACAGTGTCTGTTGAGATGTACTAATTAATGTATTTTACCGTCAGAACATAAATTCACACTTCGTCGACAGTACGGTTCGTACCGTGGGACCGCGGGGAGAAAGTGGTATGTGAACGTATGAAGGATATGGGTAATATTGAAGATAGTTTAAAAAAACAATCGTCGCAATTTTTGAGATCTTGTCCATCGTCGTCGCTTACCATCAGTGATAAAACGCAAGCCAATAAAAAATAAGAAAATATATTTTTTAAAGCGATATTACTGATTTTTTTTTATAACGCCCAACGATCACGTGTATAGATCCTGGCCCCTAACTAGGATTCCCTGTATCTTTGGAACCAGGAACTACGAGGACCATGGTCCCAAAACACGGACACGAAACAAATGTTTGCGCTTTTTTTTGATATTTGAGCTGACCTGCCGAACCACTACACCACAGAGGCTACCGATTTATTTTGTGGTATATTATCTATTCTGTGGTTGTAGAAATAGAATAGAATTACAAGTTTAGTGAGTAAAGGACATCAATCAGGCGTTTGACTGGTGCTTCAATTATTCATTCGTGTTCCACATATCTATGCAATACCTATATATATATATATATATATATAATTTTATACGTAGGTACGTTACGCGCACGGCCAGTAACGCTATTTCGTCCTCTAAGTCGCGTTCACAAAATTTTATAGATGGATTTGTTGCTGAGGTTGCGGGTTCGAATTCCGCGATAGGACAAATGTTTGTGCACAGATTTTTTTTTATGTAATTGAATGACGAGACGAGCTGGTCGCTTGCCTGATTGTAAGCAATGCGCCAGCCCATAAACATATTAGCACCACATAGAACTTTGTTTTGCAAAATCCTGCGCGGCGCTGCACTGCGCTTGTCACCCTGAGACATTTAGCTGTTGAGTCTCATAATGCCCAGTAATTTCGCTGGCTACAATGCCCTTCGAGCTGGAACACTGTAATGCTTGCGCACTACTGCTTGGCGGCTGAATAACTGGCAAAGCGGTGGTACCCACCCAGACGGCCTCTCGCATACGAGAAACCGAATAGATAAAAAAGCGCAAGCATTTGGTGTCAAAACAAAACAAATAAACTTAAAATAATGCCAAAACAGGATTGTTATATTATAGAGCGAGTGTGGCTCAGTGGGAGCACGTGCGACTTTCGATCCGACGCACCCGAGTTCGAACCTCGCTGGCCCCGCACCACTGACTTTCTTAAGTTATGTGCGGAATTAACACTCGCTCGAAAAACGGTGAAGGAAAACATCGTGAGGAAACCGGCATGTTCAAGAATTAATCACAAAAATTCAAGGACATGTGACATCCATCAACCCGCACTGGGCCAGCGTGGTGGATTATGGCCCATACTCTCTCTACGAGGGAAGGTCCGAGTCCCAGCAGTGGGAACGTAATGGGCTGATGATGATGATGATGATGATGAGGATTATGCAGTTATTCTTATATTATATAAATTATTTAACAGCATCCTATGCTTTCTACCAGCTTAAGAGAAGTTAAGTGTGTCTGCGTGTGAGGGTGTGTATGTGTGAGGGTGAGGGTGTGTGTCATATTCACATAATACAAATTAATTAAAAATATGTACGTAAACAATTGTAACTGACTATGAAAAAATAAAGGTCTACCCATTTCTTTCCCATACTCAAATTGAAGTCCGGGCCCAGAAAAGAAATGCGAATACTGACTCTACCAGTCACTCGGAAATACGCCCGCTAGAGAACATTAAATAATATCATAACATAAAGAGAGTTCGTAATAAGTCCTCAGTCAGAAAATCACTATTACATATAAAAACAAATCACGAGTCCAGTTAGGAGTGAAAGTGTTCCCGTATCGAACAATATCGATACATCACGATGCGATTGCGATTATCGCAATTTCTATTATCGATATAAATCATAGACAAACTAACAATTTACTCTATCACGAAGTAGCCGGGGTTACTTCGTTACTATCTATCACTGCTGGATTGCGTGTGTTTAAGCAATTACAGTGACGGGTGACGTTCTGTGAATCTTATGGTACTTACCTACTGTAGTATATTAATGCTCATTCTTTACATTTAGTTTTATTACCTATGGTTATAGTTTAGATTCGCTCTTGGCTTTTAGCATTCTCTGTTCAACATGTGCATTTAGATAACAATCTATTATAAATAAATTAGTGAGTTATCCTGAAGTGCAGTTTTATTAATTAATTACCCCTACACGGAAGGCTAATTCAAGATATAACACCTACTTAAATTAAATATACTTGGGGCTTTTTGGCGCGAAGTGAAAAGTGATACAGTTCGATTTTGTTAGTGTTAAATTTTTTATTTTTTTTACACTTTATAGATCTATCTATGTTTGGCCACTAACTCGCCTGATGTGAAGCGATGATGTGGCCTAAGATGGAGCACATAGATCTAGAGAGAGACGGCAGTTGAGCGGCTGCTCAGACCCGTCTCCCCGATGGTTCTCCGAACATCATCCCGAAACACGACTAGGTCGCTTGACGGCATGGCTTTGTTCGGTGGGTAGTATTACAACCACGGCCAGAGCCTACCACTTCAAAAATTATTATTATTATTATTTCGAGTGGTCAAGTGTAATATCGGTGGAATATTAACCATTATGTGTTCGTAAACGTGCACAAGTGTAGGCAAATGAAACAAAATATAGAAAACATTGCTTTTTATGTTCTCCCAAAAAGTCCATGGAAAGCTTGAATAAAGTTCCACCAGTTTATTGAAGCACTAGGAGAGGGTCTGACTTGTTGCTGTTGACCCTCATTCTTAACAAAAGTATAATAAATATAATATTAAACTATCAAATAAAAATCACGTAAGACATGGCGGTATGGAGACTTTAGCCTGCCCAAACGGGCGAACTTATAAAAAATAATGAAATATACCTGACTCCAATCTTTGTTTAATGATATTTTTTTACTAACATTAAATTTAATATTTTCTTTAAATTTTTGTAGGACTTACCTAATTATTAAGGAACCTGAAATTAATACGTTTTTTTATGGAGCTGAGTGATGAGACGAGCAAGTCGTTCACCTGATGGTAAGCGCCACGCCTGCCCATAACAATTGCAGTGCTACTCAGAACTTTTAATACTGGAGAAGAGTTAGCACTGCATTGCGCTCATCATCCCGAGACATTAGATATTCACTCTCATATGCCCAGTAAATTCTTCAAACCGGAATACAGTAAGTTTCCCGCGAAACCGCGGGTGAAATCGCGGGACGCAGCTAGTTTATAATATTTTACTGGTGGTAGGTTTCTCGTATGCGAGAGGCGGTCTGGGTGGGTACCACCGCTTTGCCAGTTATTCAGCCGCCAAGCAGTAGTGCGCAAGCATTACTGTGTTCCGGTTTGAAGGGCATTGTAGCCAGCGAAATTACTGGGCATTATGAGACTCAGCTAATTGTTTCAGGGTGACTAGCGCAGTCCAGCGCCGCGCAGGATTTTGCAAAACAAATTTCTGGGTGTTCCTGCTATTGTTATGGGCTGGCGTATTGCTTACCATCAGGCAAACGACCAGCTCGTCTCGTCAATCAGTTACATAAAAAAGACTACTTTTTATTCCGTGGCGACACTTTTAAATTCACAACTGCAAAATTTCATATTAGCAATTAGCATCGCAATAGCACTTAACATGCTAGAAAAAAGAAACAGAAAAGAAAGAAAAACCATTTATTCGGCACACGGCAAACAAACAATATAAAAAATAAAAACTTAAATAATAAACATATGCGCCGAATGGGCTCAGCTCAGCATAAAATGCCAAGAGTTTTACACAACTCGGCGCTGATTTTCAGCTGATACCCGTTTTGCTAACGAACAATATTTCGCATGCTAGTGAAATAAATGAAAAATAGCTATAATTTCCATTATAACTAGGTAGTCATTACCAGCCAAGCTGTCACTCACTGGAATTTAGTAGCTCCAATCTAATTTATACACGACGACACGACTAATGTCAACACACCTAATTGAAGCATTACCCACCGGTGACCTCATCCTTTTCACATGCGAGGAGCGCAGGTATTTAAATATGCAGTTCCAGCAACATGGATGTGGCAATCCATGCTGGGAGCTGCATAATGAAGATTTCCTGAGAAATGGAGATTTTGGATTTAAAATTCTTAAAATAATGTTTGTTTCTATGCAATGACGCATGCTTGGCTATAGTTTAACAAACCGATTTCATAAAAAGGAAGAGTTCATTAAAGTTTATAAACGACAGACTTACCTCGGAACTCCATCATTTATAAACTGATTTGGAAAATTATGCTTGTGTTGTTTTCAGTATAGCTTTAAGATCTGCCGGCATCTGTGTTTCCGGATAGCTATTATCTGGGTGTCCTTAAGACAAGAGTAAACAGGTTTCTTCTAGGCGAGCGAGCTACATCTTCGACCGCATCGTCACTTAACAACAGGTGAGATAGCGGTCAAACGCAAGCCTATAAATAATAATAAAAAAAGATAGTCTCATATATTGACATTGACGTAAAAAAAATTCAACTGAATTGAAAACCTTCTTTTTTGAAATAGGTAAAAATATTATATAAAAATGAAATGTTCAGTTAAATAAAAATGTCATTTACATCTCGCTGAGGTCATTTCTATTGAAAAACGACCTACAAGGAGACACAAACTTCAATATGGCATGTTCTTAGAAGACTATAGCTACTTAGCACATCGTCTGTGGAACCATGCAGCGGGATTCGAACGCGGGACCTGCGGATTGAAAGGCGCTGGGCGAACGAACGCGCCAGTGGCGTTATCGGTGATACGACGAAATTAGTTATGAGGTTGGAACGAAGAAGTTAGTAGAGATAATGATAATAATAATTATGATTGTACTTATGGTTAATTTAACCATTAATTATCTTTGAAATTTTGTATAACACACGCAAACAATTTGTACTACAAATTAAAAAACTTCTTCCTTATCTGTATAGGTGGCGTTAGTGTCGCATGCGTAATCGGTATAGTATCGGCATTATCAAATGTCGTACTTTTAATTATCGCGTTAATATTTTAATTATTTTAAATAACTTTTAATTATTTTATTATCGGTATCTTCTAGGCAAGCATGATCCATCGTCGACCGCGTCGTCACTTTCCATCAGGTAAAAAATATATTATTGAAATATTTGTATTTGTAATTTAATATACATTTTTGGCTCAAACCACACCACTGAGGTTGTGGGTTCGATTCCCGCGAGGGACAAATGTATGTGTACAGAAAAAAACGCAATTTTGTTTCGTGTTTGGGTTTTGTGGGACCAGGGTCTTCATAGTTCCTGGTTACCTAGATACAAAGAGTCTTATTTAGGGACCAGGATCTATGTATGTGATCGTTGGGCGTATTTATTTATTATTATTTGTTTACTCCATTTTGCCTTCCCTAATGTTTTTCACTTGGGCGATCAATTAAAAACTTTAATGAATTAAAAAACTATAGTTATTTAGGTCATTTGTTTTTTATTCATAGTTGTTTGTCACGAATCTGCTATTATATTGTAATTTTCACTTAATTCATTGTTTTGTTTTTAATGTAGGCTTTTGTTGGAAAACAATTGTTTTGAAAGCAGTTATTACACTGTCAAGGATTCCTTTACCCGGTCAGTACTTTTTACTTTATTTTAGGGTTCCGTACCCAAAGGGTAAAACGGGACCCTATTATCAAGACTCCGCTGTCCGTCCGTCCGTCCGTCTGTCCGTCTGTTTATCAGTCTGTCACCAGGCATTTCATGAACCGTGATAGTTAGACAGTTGAAATTTTCACAGATGATCTATTTCTATTGCCGCTATAACAACAAATACTAAAAAACAGAATAAAACAAACATTTAAGGGGCTCCCATACAACAAACATGATTATTTTGCCGTTTTTATAGATAATGGTACGGAATCCTTCGTGCGCGAGTCTGACTGGGTCGGTTTTTTTATTCTTAATTAATTCATTGGCTTACGTTTGACCACTATCTCACCTGGACCCTAATTCACTATGACAACTTGGCGATTCCTTGCTTCAAGGAAACGTCGATTCCTTCATTAATAAACGACATCTGCGAAATTTTTATTCTCTATGACGCGTCATATACTTATATGAATGAATATATGAATGCGTCATAGAGATGTCGTTTATTAAGAAAGGAATCGACGTGATTTCGAAGCAAGGAATCGACGTGATTTCGCCAAGTTGTCATAGTGAGTTGGGGTCCTGATGGTAAGTGACGATGCGGTCGACGATGTAGCACGCTTGCCAAGATAGTACCTGTTCACTCGATATTTAAAGATTCCCATATAAGATATTTCTTTTCTGGCTGCGAATTTATTTATATTATACTAACTGCGCCGCGTGGTATTCAGTTTATAGTTGCACCCTCGGGAACTGTTCGTTTTTCCAGGATGAAATGTATCCTATGTCCATATTCCAGGGTTTGAAGTACCTACACCACATTTCCTCAAAACCTATAATATACCTATAGAGAGTTTTTTTTGATGAACAGTAATAATGAGCGAAACACAGTTTAATGCTGTTTTAACCGACTTCAAACAAGGAGGAGGTTCTTTATTCGATTGTATTTTTTGTTATCATTTTTTTTATATGTTTGTTACTTCAGAACTCCGTCATTTAAGAACTGATTTAGAATTTTTTTGCGTTGGGTTCAGTATAGCTACGGAGTGGTCCCATATAAATTTCATCGATATTTGACCTTGGACTTCGAAGATACATTGAAGTCGGTTTTTGTTTTTTCTAAAAAATATTAACAAAATGATTAGCAACCCTAGCTCCACCATAATATTGAATGGTGAAACACCTTACAAGCATAAGCTTATGTAGAAAACGAACGAAAATTGCGTAATAGAAAATGCATCCAAATCGAAAGCAACGTCTTCACATGTTAAAATTTACGATCTATTGTATACCTACCTACTACTACTTAGAAGTTATTCTTACGTAATTGACAAAAAAGAACGCAACACAATATTGGTAACTTTTACTACATAGGTGAGATGTAAAGACGGTAGGTCTTTAAACCCGAAACGTAGTCGATAGTAAAAAATGTTTATTGAATAGGCACAAAAAAAACACTTTTAAATGTCATATGCATGTCGCAATCAACTAGCTTAATTCGCCATTCAATTAACAGCCTAGCCTCTTAACTAAGCGCCGCCATTCAACTAGTGGCCTGAATGATATTCAGCCATTTGATCAAACAGCTAGGCAAATGACTTGGATCGATGACGTTTAATTACTTGCCTAGGCTGCATTAGGCATTTATAAAGCCTGTTTCCCAAAGTTTAATGAAAAATAGTACAATGGAAAAGTATAGTGACAATAATAATGAATATAGCTGCAGACCTCGGCAGGTTAGGGTGCGGCGGGGGTGGCCCTTGGGCCACCACAACGCCGCGAACATGTATGTTAGATACGAATATAATGTAAGTAGATTATATTCTACACTTCGATAGATTATAATCTACCGAAAAATAATGCGACGGTTCACAATCTTTCGACAGTTTACAATCTCGCGTAGGATATATCTAAGTTTAACCACATGCCTAAGCATTAGCCAGCCAGTTTATTAAATGTTGCAATAGACGTTATGACTGAATATCATTCATGCCACTAGTTGAATGGCGTGTTAGGTTTGTAAACGCACTCCAATCTGTCAGTGTTAACTGTCAAAACTATGTGACATCTCTTGCTCTTGCACATTTGCTGTAATTGTACGTGTCCCTTTAATCGAAATAAATCCTTCATAATCTCGGCTGGTAGTTTGCCTTTTTGCCCATAATCCATCAGGTTATGGGCCCAGCCAAATACTTACGCGTATAAAAGACTATATTTTGAAGTTTTTCTCGCAAAGTATTGAGATTAAAATTAATTATAACCTCAAAGTGAAAAATGTCAGGAAACACCGCGCTTCAATGCATCGACAAACTACGAGGTATAGAAAACTATTCTACATGGAAGTTCATGATGAAAATGATACTTATTCATGAAGACCTATGGGATTGCATTGAAGAACGAAGTCGAGACGACAAAGATGACCCAAAACAGACGCAAAAAGCATTGGCCAAGATCTGTCTGTCGGTTCAACCAGCAGCATTTCCACATATCAGAAATGCCAAAGATGCACGGGAAGCCTGGACTAATCTTAGCAAAGCCTATGAGGACAGAGGTCTGTGTCGGAGACTGGGATTACTTAGATCATTATTCAGCACAAAGCAAAGCGAGCATGACAGCATGGACAGCTACATCAGTAAGCTATCGGACATTTCACAACAGCTACAAGATATTGGATCGCCTTTGGATGATGAGTTTTTAGCAGTCATTTTGTTAAGTGGATTGCCATCTAACTATGATCCCCTAATAATGGCTCTGGAGAACTCAAACATGAAATTATCCAGTGATGTGGTAAAAGGAAAACTATTGCAAGAATATGACCGTCGTGACAGCAAAACAGAAGGAGCAACGGCTTTGGCAGCCACTCGAAAACCACCTAAATGTTTTCGGTGTAAGAAGACTGGCCATTTCATAAAGGATTGCCCGCAAGGTAGCAAGAAGCCGCCTAAGGACAAGGTAGTCAAGGATTCATCGAAGGCGCTCTTGACGGCACTCTCGGTTGCTATCCAGCGTAATGTATGGTATGTGGACAGTGGAGCGACGAGTCACATGTGTAATAACAAAGATATTTTATGCGATTTTGTTAGTGAAAAACCAATAGAAGTAAATGTAGCGAATGGTGAAAAATTGATGACAACAGGACAAGGAAATGTTCATGTGAACCTGAAAGACTGTGTAAGGACAATAAAAAATGTTTATTTTGTGCCAAATCTTTCAGCAAACTTACTGTCAGTGAGCACTTTGGTGAAAAAGGGTTACAATGTTGTATATGATAAACATAAGTGTAGTATATCTGATGAGGAAGAAGTTTTGGCAACTGCATTGCTAAAGAATGGTGTCTACGAACTTGATGTCATTGATCAGCCTTTGTGTGTAGAGACGAGCAATAATTTTGTTTCTTACAGTGCAGTGGCAGCCAAAAGTGAACTTCTGCCAGAGCATGAAATAGCCCTGACAGTTTCATCATCAGAAGGTACAGTAGTGGAGGAGTCTCAAGAGACATGGCACCGTCGCCTTGGTCACTTGAACTCCAGGAGCATGACACTAATGAAACAAGGTATGGTCACAGGAATTAATTATAATTCTAATATTTTTAATCCTTGTACTGCATGTATTGAGGGCAAACAGACCAGGTTACCCTTTCCAAAGAAGTCTGGTACTAGGGCTACTGAAATCCTGGGGCTTGTTCACACAGATGTGTGCGGCCCTATGCCCTGTGCCTCGTTCAGTGGAGCAAAATACATTCTCACATACATTGACGACTATACAAGAAAAACATTTGTGTACTTCTTGAAAACAAAAGATGAAGTGTTTGAAAACTTTAAGAATTTTAAGGCAATGGTAGAAAATGAAACTAATCATAAAATTAAAATTCTTCGTAGTGACAATGGTGGTGAATATGTTAACTCTAAATTACAGGCTTTCCTGAAAGAGAACGGAATCAAGCATCAAACAACGGTCCCGTACACTCCACAACAGAATGGCGTGGCAGAACGGGCAAACAGAACTATTCTTGAGAAGACAAGATGCATGTTGCGAGATGCTGGGCTGAACCAAAAATTCTGGGCAGAAGCTGTCAATACCACCGTCTATCTGAAAAATAGGACACCAACTAAGGCTGTTGTCGGATTTGTTCCTGAGGAGAAGTGGACCAACAAAAAGGTGAACGTAAAACATTTACGTATATTTGGTTGTTTAGCATATGCAATTAAAAAGAATCAAAAATTAAATAAATTAGATTCAAGATCTAAACAGTATATATTTGTTGGGTACTGTGAAGAAACAAAAGGTTTCAGACTATTGGATCCCATGAATTCATTTAAATGTGTCAAAGCCAGAGATGTAATTTTCTTAGAAAACAGTTTCTATAAAGAAAGGTCACATGATGATAATGAGAACTCTACATTACATGATTTATCCCAAAATGATAGGGACTCTGTAAATGCCGTTCAATTTCCGGAACCTGTACTGGAAAATGATCAGCAAGTACAGTCTAATGGACAGTCTGAGCCAAGTACTGTAAGTCCAGAGGTGTCTGATGACCAATCAAGAAGAAGGACGAGTATAATTACAGTATATGACTCGGACGATGACGACACTTTTGAAACAAATAGTTTTGCGGATCCCACTTACGTTCCAGGTGATTTAACCTTAGAAGAAATGTCTACGGATGCGTCAGAATATGAAGACTCAGAAATGTCGGTGCTGCTAGTGAAGAAATTATGCAGCGATGATGACGATCCAGACACTGTGCAAGAAGCCCTAACAAGTACAGAAGCAGCTCAATGGAGTAAAGCGATGTCAGATGAGTATTAATCATTTATTGATAACAAATGCTGGACTCTTACAGAAAGACCGAAAGATCAAAAGCCTATCAAATGCAAATGGGTTTTTAAAAAGAAAAGAGGTCTGAATGGTGAACTCCTAAAATATAAGGCTCGTCTGGTTGCAAAGGGTTACACACAGAAGCATGGAGTAGACTATGAGGAAACATTCTCTCCAGTAGTAAGACACTCTACAATTAGAACTCTACTTGCTATAGCTGCAGAATATGACATGGATATCGATCATCTCGACGTAAAGACCGCATTTCTAAATGGTGAGATTGAAGAAATAGTTTTCATGGAACAGCCAGAAGGTTTCATACTAAAAGGAAAAGAACATATGGTTTATAAACTTAATAAAGCCATATATGGTTTGAAACAAGCATCAAAAATGTGGTATGATAAAATAAATGAAGTTTTGTTGAAGAAAATGAACTTTAAAAGAACTTCTTCAGAACCATGTGTGTACTTCAGAAAAACAAAAGAAGAATTAATAATTCTTGCACTCTATGTCGATGACATTCTATTGTTTTCAACCAGAAACTCAACCTTAAAAATGAAAATAAAGAATGATCTAATGAAGGAATTTGAAATGAGAGATTTGGGACCTGCTCATCATATTCTAGGAATGAGAGTTTGCAAGACTAAAAATAGAATAACTCTTGATCAATCTGGATACATAATGAAAGTTCTAGAGAAATTTAATATGACAGATTGTAAAACAGCCAAAACTCCAATGGAAAAGGGAATAAAGTTTCCAAAATGCGAAACAAAAGAAAATAAGTATTCTTATAGAAATCTTATTGGCTGTCTTATGTACATCGCAGTATGCAGCAGGCCAGATATAGCGCACGCCGTGAGTGTACTCAGTCAATTCAACGAAACTTATTCTGAAATTCATTGGAAGGCAGCAAAACGCGTTTTACGCTATCTCAAAGGTACGTTTAACTATTGTTTGGTCTTTCAAAAAGGAGGGCTAGACATTGTTGCTTACGTAGATGCTGATTGGGCAGGAAATGAAATCGACCGTAAGTCATATACCGGTTTCATTTTTAAACTAGGTAATTCACTAATATCATGGGAAAGTCGCAAACAGAAAACAGTTGCTCTCTCTAGCACAGAGGCTGAATATATGGCGTTGTCAGATTCTTGTAAAGAAGCTTTATTTGTTCGCAATTTCCTATATGAATTGTTAGAATTAGATTGTAAAGTTTTATTATACAATGATAACCAATCTGCTCAAAAATTAACTACCAATTCAATGTATCACAGTAGAACTAAACACATTGATGTAAGGCATCACTTTATTAGAGAAACAATAAAGAAACATGTAATTGATGTTAAATATTTGTCAACAAATTTGATGATTGCAGATATATTGACTAAACCCTTGATAAAGGAAAAACATGATCAGTTTGTTAAAGGTTTATGTTTATGTAACATGTAATTTTGTCACTAAAGATATGTGTAAAGATGTGTTTGTAACAGTGTAAACAATTTGTACTGTAAGTTAATAAATTACATTGTATAAGGCATTTTAATTTAGGATACTTACATAGATATGTGTTTAAATGATTTTTGTCAAGTAATAATATATATAAAACATATAGTAGCCTTGCGATGATTCTATGTTGAGTTATGTGTTAGGTACTATATTTCTTTTTCATGTATGCATTTAACATGTTGTTGCATTGTTAATAACGTTTTTGTTTAGTTAATATATAAGTTGTGTTTAAGGGCCAGTTTCATTAGTATTGCTATTTGCGATTGTATTCGTTTAAGGGCCAGTGTTAGGTTTGTAAACGCACTCCAATCTGTCAGTGTTAACTGTCAAAACTATGTGACATCTCTTGCTCTTGCACATTTGCTGTAATTGTACGTGTCCCTTTAATCGAAATAAATCCTTCATAATCTCGGCTGGTAGTTTGCCTTTTTGCCCATAATCCATCATGGCGGCGTTTAGTTAAGAGGCTAGGCTGTTAATTTAACGGCGAATTAAGCTAGTTGGCTGCGACATCGACATAATACAAATCAATTAAAATACTAAAAAAATGTAACTTTAAATGTCATGACTTTGAAAAATAAAGTCCGGGCCCAGAAAGAAATGCGAAAGCTCTACCAGTGCTTCGGAAATACGCCCGCTAGAGAAGATAGCACCAAGAAACTGTGCGGGGATGTCTCTTTTTTTAAATCAATTTAAGTCTCATATGCCCAGTAATTTCGCTGGTTACAATGCCCTTCACACCGGAATACAGTAATGCTTGCACACTACTGCTTGGCAGCAGAACTGGCAGAGCTGTGGTACCTACCCAGACGGCCTCCCGCATACGAGAGACCTACCACGACTAAATCTACCTACTGACTTTTCAGCGTTAGCAACCTTACGGATGACAAACCCAGCCTTACTGGCAATAACAAGCAGATAATTGCGTGGTTTAGGTATTATCCATTGACTGAAGCAATATCTACAATAGCAACAATACACTGTGATTGTATAAATTGCGACTGGTTGCATCACCGTCGCGCGTCGCCGCCGCGTCCCGCGACCGCATCTCCGGTTTTCGCAATTTGTGACACAAGGATGGACATAAAGACAAATGTTTCATAATCTATGAATTCAGTTTATTCAATATGCTACCTAGTTGATGGGGCTATTGTGTATCTTATGACCAGAAACGTGCATCTCATAACATGTATGATATGACATTCTAAACGCGTAAAATTAGTTTTCTGCTATTGAGCAGAAACCAGAAAAATCAAGAAAAGCATTGGCTTCTCTTGATTTTCAGAGAATTTATCAATTTTCTAGAAACCAACTGGGACAAATATTTCTGAATGGGAACAGAAAATTACAAAATACAAAATCATTTATTATAAAAACGATAGTGGTGATGGTTGAGCTGAGATTTTAGCATCGCCGTCGGGTCAAAAGTCGTACCTACATGTTGTTACTCCGCAAAGACAGAGTTAATAATAATCATAAATAAATAAATACGCCCAACGATCATACATAGAATATATAGATAACTAGGATTCCCTGCATCTAGGGTACCAAGAACTGATTTAGTTAAAGTTTAATTAAGGTATCATTTTTATGTTCGCCGTATGTGTCATGTTATCACGCGTTTATCATATCATAATAATCAATACTAATCATAACATAATAATCACTTTAAATAATATAATAATAATAATATAATATAACAGTAATAATATAATAATCACATAATAATTATATTACTTAATCAATAAATAACTTAATCAATTTATTGATAAAATAGTTTTATGTTGAAACATATTTCTTACAAGACAAGCTTTTTAACAAATTCGTTATCAGAACCGAAAGCCGATTAAAATAAGACCAAACACTAGTAGTTAACGATTACCCGTCAAGGAGTTCCATTGCCCACCTTCCGTGTCCATCATCAGATCAGCTGGCTGTCACCATAAAATTACATTGTCATCGGACTTTGACAAGTTTGTAACATTTCAACTCCGTAGGATATGAGGAAGTGGTTCTAATTCATCTTGCAAGATTCCACCCGAACAAACATACAGTGCAAGTTAAATAAAAGCTTGTAATGAAAATTTACGCGTCAACTATGCGGAGCGACCGAGACGCGTTTCCTTGTGTCGTGGTCGCACCGCACCGTGTCGATGTCGGTAAAGAAAGTAAAGTTACGACTAAATCAACTGTACTTACGCTTTTCTAGTGACAGTCGTGCGTGGGCATAATGGCGGTCGGTGGACTTTGTCACAACAACAACGAAATATACAGTTGAACTTGAGTTACTGTTAGATTAGACTGTCTCTGTGGTGCAGTGGTTGGGCACGTTGGCTGAAATCTCATACACCACTGAGGTTGCGGGTTCGATTCCCGCGACAAATGTTTGTGAACAGAAAACAATTGTTTCGCGTCTGGGTGTTGTGGGACCATGGTCCTCATAGTTCCTGGTTCCCTAGATATA
The DNA here is from genome assembly GCA_951640565.1 of Petrophora chlorosata. NCBI lineage: Eukaryota > Metazoa > Arthropoda > Insecta > Lepidoptera > Geometridae > Petrophora > Petrophora chlorosata. The sequence continues at coordinate 5,779,289 of OX621203.1, read as the reverse complement.
GGGAATCCTAGTGAGGGGCCAGGATCTATGTATGTGATCGTCGGGCGTTATTTATTTATTTAGGTAACTGCATTTTTGTCGCGGTTCTCTGAGGTCTACATTTAAACTGTCCTAATTACATATATGAAAATGACCTTGAGAACCTTGAGATAATTGAGAAAAATTACAGGATTTGTCACAGTTGCTGAAAAAATTTTTGTTTCTGGCTTTTATATTATAAGAACTACTAGCTGCACCCGCGGTTTCACCCGCGTTTTCCCGGGATAAAAAGTAGCCTATGTGCTATTCCAAGTCCTAAAGTACTAATCAAAATCGGTTCGGTAGTTTTTGCGTGAAAGAGTAACAAACATACATCCATACATTCTTACAAACTTTCGCGTTTATAATATTAGTAGAAAGTAGGATTTTATTTTGTAGGAAACAAAAGAAATGGCCTAGGTTCATCATCATCAGGCATTCACGTTCCCACTGCTGAGACATGGGCTTTCTCGCATAAAGAAAGTACGGGACATAATCCACCACACTGGCCCAGTGCCGGTTGGTGGATGTCTTGTGATAAATTCTTTAAGAGGATATGGCACAGCCACGGCCAGCGAGCACTAGGTATTTGAATAGTGGGTTACGGTCTCGCAGAAAATGCGTAAATTAAATAAAATAAATAAATAAATTATTATAATAATAATAATTTAACTAAATTCGTATCAACTTCAGATTTTTGTTAAAATTAGCGTTTTGGCAGAAAACGTTTCTACCACACTAAATCCCAACCAAATTTGGTAATTTTGATCTCAATTTCTTAAATGGAGAATAAACTAGGTTTGTAGGTTTTCCTTTTTCTAAGTTTATGTTTGTTTATTTTTAAAGTTAACAGCTTCCAAACTTCACAAAAAATGTTCGAGTAAATATCGAGTTTTTTGGGTCCTTTTATTCAAATTCTATAGGAATTATCGAAAAAATAAAAACCTACAAATCAATAATGATAACATCTCTTACATGTCCAAATTTCATCGAATTTGGTTAATGTTTAGGGGTAGAAAAACGTTTTCTCTTTTTGTATGAAAATTTCACCACGGTCAAAAACTTAAGACATCTTACGGGAGCCGGTGGTCGTGTCTTGTCTAAACGGGCCCTATAATAAAGGTACCGTATATTTACGCGTAGTTACGACGACTTCCTCCGCAACCTCCGTTCGCCGAACCGCGATCAAACGGATTTGTATGTATATGGCATTTCCTCGAAACGAGCTCAGCGAGTCTACTTTAAATTCATTTTGCACTTTTTTTTTTAGATTTATCGCAGAGGCGATTATAAATATCGATTTTTGTTTCACCTGGAATCGACTCGCAGATTTTTTTTAAGCTCTGTTCTTTAATTTAATATTCGATTTGAAACTTTTGCAAATGCATATATATAGATAAAAAGGAGGTATCTAATGTCCTATTCCAGTAGTGAAATCGTCCAACTGGAACACCGATCCCGATAGCATTAAATTTAAAATTTGAAAGGCGAATCCATAAAACAGCGACACCGATAGTAATAATAATATAATATAAATAATAATAATTAGCCTTTTTATTTACCTTACCAAATATTTACAATTTTTTCCTTAACTTATATATATGTACATATATGTTGGTTAAATACTTTTTTTTTATTATAATTAAACTTAATTTAAATAGGTTAACTTTAATTATTAAATTAGCTTAGTTTATTATAATGTAGCTTAGTTTATTAATTTAGTTTTAAATAAGTTAATTTAGTAGTATTTACAATTTAGTTAATTTACAATTTAGTAGTAATTTAGTTTATTTTCGATCTATATAATTTTCTATTTATTAATCTATCTATCCCTATTCATATCTATCTATCGATCTAATGATCTATTTACTAATCTATATATCCTTATCTATAAATTTATTGATCTAACTATTGATTTATCTATCTATATATTTATTTATCTATCTATCTTATTAATCTAATGGTATTTTTATGTTTTTCCTTCTTGGTTAGGAATCCCTCTTTGGGTATAGGCCTCCTCCAGTTTACTCCATGCCTCTCTATCTTCCGCTTTGCTCATCCATGATATCCCAGCGGTCTTCACGATGTCGTCAGTCCATCTTTGCCTTGGTCTGCCTTTTCTTCTTTTACCACCAGGTCCTGTCCAACGAGTCGCCTCTAAAGTCCACCTGTTATCTTTATATCGGGCTAGATGACCTGCCCACTGCCATTTTAGTTTGAGCGCATAGTGCAGAGCGTCAATCACTTTTGTTTTTTGTCTTATAAGATCACTTCTAATTTTTTGGATCTTACGAATTTTTAGTACGCTCCTTTCCATTGCTCTCTGGCAAGTTGTTATTTTTGATTTTGTTGTTTTGGAGTAACTCCATGTTTGGCATCCATAGGTTAGGGTCGGTAGAAGACAGGTGTCAAGCACAGTTTTTTTCAGGTGGAGAGATAGGTCGCCTTTTAAAATTTCTTTTAGACTCCAAAATTTTTTCCAACTCATTGCAATACGTCTATCAACTTCTTCTTCTGTGTTTTTGTCTTGGAATGATATTTGTTTTCCTAGGTATATGTAACTGTTCACATACTCCAAGGGTCGTTCCTTTAATTTTATTATATTTTCTTTGCTGTTCGTGAGTATTTTTGTTTTACTTTCATTCATTTTTAGGCCTACTCTTTCGCTTTCTTCACTTAGCGAACCCAACATTTGCTCTAGCTTTTGACTTGTTTCTGCAAATATAACAATATCGTCCGCGAATCTGAGGTGACTTAAACAGCGTCCGGCAATTCTGATTCCTTCCCAGTCCCAGTCTAGCTTTGTAAAAATGCTTTGTAATACTGCGATAAAAAGTTTTGGTGACAATGGGTCTCCCTGCCTTACACCTCTACGGATTGGGATCTCAGCTCCTCTCGTCTCGAGTTTTACTCTACTGGTGCTGCCGTCATAGATATTTCTCAAAACTTGTATATACTTTTCGTTCATTTTGCATTGATATAGAGCTCTCCAGATAGAGTCATGTGAGATAGTGTCAAATGCTTTGGCAAAGTCAATAAAAGCTACATATAGGGGTCTGTTGTATTCCTTATACTTTTCGACAATTTGTTCCATAACATGTATATGATCCACTGTTGAGAATCCTGATCGAAACCCTGCTTGTTCGACTGGCTGTAGTTTGTCTATAGAGACTTTCATTCTATTCTGCAAGATCGATGTAAACAGTTTGTAGAGGCTTGATAGGAGGCTAATTGGCCGATAGTTTGCTACATCTTGAGGATCTCCTTTCTTATACAGTAGAATTATGTCTGACTTCTTCCATTGTTCTGGTATCCGGCCTGTATTTAGGATTAGGTTGAACAAGTAAGTCAGTGGTGGTGCTAGTTGTGGTGCTCCCAGTTTCAAAACTTCGTTTTGAAGTCCATCTGGACCAGGGCTTTTATCTGCTTTTAATTTTTTTTATGTGATCTATCACTTCCTTTTCATCTATTGGTGTTATGTCTTCTTTTTTTTCATTGTTCATAAGTTCATTTATGTCTGTTTTTGGAGTTTCTGTAGATTTTCCATATAAATCTTCATAGAATGTTGTGGCGCATTTTACAATATCTTGTCTTGTTTTTGTCTGTTTTTTTGATGCGGTTTTTAGACTTTGAATCCAGTTCTTATGTGTGTTTAGATCTTTGAAAGCTCTTTTTGTGCTACTATATAGTTTTAAGTTTTTCTCAATTATTTTGTTTCTGTAGTTTTTATAGTCCTCTTTTAAAGATTTACTTGTTTTCTTGAAGAGTTTACTTAGTTCTTTTTTCTGTTCTTTTGACTTGTGTTTAGTTTTTATAAGTTCCGATCTTCTAACCATTAATCTGCGTGTATTTTCGCTAATAATGTTGTTTGATTTTCCATGTAAGTTGTCTTTTCTTTTTATTTCCAAACTATTCTTAATTGCAGTCTCTAATTTATTATAGTAGGATTGTGCATCTTGATCTTCTGTTCGCAGTTCTCGAAGAAATTTCTCGAGGTTATTACAATATGTAGTAATGTCATCGGCAGTTCTTGGCATAGTTTGTGGAGATTTAAACGAAGACCTACATTTCTTCTCTTGTCTAATGTGATAGGTAGCTCTCACAAGGCGGTGGTCGGAAGGAAATTCCACAATGAGTACTTCCACATTCGAAATGTTTTTAGGACGATTTGTCATAATATAGTCTATTTCGTTTCTCGTATTATGATCAGGTGAGAGCCAGGTCCATCTGCGACTGTCCGGTTTTTTGAAGTATGTGTTCATAATAGAGAGTTTATGTTCAAACGCATATTGTATGAGTAGCTCTCCTCTTTTATTTCTCTTTCCATAGCCAAATTTTCCCATAATCAATTTTTCATTTTTCTTCGGTTGTCCTATTTTTGCATTAAAGTCTCCAATTACTAGTAGATTATTTCCAGCGATTGCATGAGCTTCTTCTAATGTTTCATAGAATGTATTAATTTCTTCATCACCGGCGTTTTCAGTGGGTGCGTAAGCTTGTATTATAGACAGCAAAGTTGTATTATATTTTAGCTGTAGTACTGAAACTCTTTCGGATAACCCTTCGAAATTTGTGATATTCTGTTTTTGTTCTTTCTTCACTAGAAACCCTGTACCATGCAAGCCAGGTGTTTCTCCTTTGTAGCAGAGAATATAGTTTTTATGTTCTTCTATGTTACAGCCCATTTTTCTTACTTCTGCTAAGCCCAAGATGTCAAATTCTATTTTTCGTAGTGCAAAGGTGAGTTCTATAAACCGTTCCTTAGATGATAAGGAGCGTACATTGTATGTAGCGATTTTTAGGCATTCGCTGATGTTTTTCTGGTGAACAGGAGGGTTTTGGTCATTTTCCTCCGCGGTGACCGGCCGTGTTGGAGGAGGGAGAGGGGTTTTATTCATTAATTGCTATTGTTTGAGTAGGCCTTCTGTATTTATGTTTTCATCTGTCTCACGGAGGTTAGTTTGTGTCGTTTGCGTAGCAGGACGAGAAGCCCAGTAAGACGATATTTTGTTCTTTTTGTGGGTTTGTATAGCTCCTTTTACTCCTTTTGTTTTATCCTTTGGAGTGGTTTGTGGAGGTGTTTGTGATAGAGCTCTCTTGTTATTTCTTTCTTGGGTTCCTGATTCCGTGGAATTTGAGGGCAGTATTATAAGTTTGTCATATTTGATCAACACTTTGTGTCCATTTGCTTTTTCTATTTTTGCTTGTTCGTATAGAGCTTTCCTTTTTTCCAAGATCTTCGGTGGGAAGTCTTCTGCAATTGAGTAATTAGTGTTTTGCAGAGATTTCCATTGTTTCTGAATTTCTATTTTTCTTCCTAGTGTAGTTAGAGTTAGTATAATTGGTCTGACCTTATCGCTCTTCTTTCCTACTCTTCTAAGAGCTTGTATCTCGAGCGATGTACAGTTTATTTTCATTGTGTTGTTCAATATACTAAGTATTATACGTGTAAGATCATCATATGCACGCTCTTCCTCTTCCACTCCGAATATAACAAGGTTTCGTTGTCTCTGCGTCCTTTCTATTGTGTCAAGTCTTTTTTCTTGAGATTCGTTTACGTTTTCTAGGTTTCTAATTTTTAGCTGTAGGTTACCAACCATTTCGTTTATGTTGTTGTTAATATTTTTTGTGATGTTTGATTCCATCTCTTTGATTGAGTTTTTAGTGCCGTTGACATCAACTTGAAGTTTTTGAAACATTTCTCTAATTTCTTCCATCTTGCTAGTTTGTATTATTGTTTTGTTTGCAAACGTTTTTCGATCGATTCTCGTGTCAGGAGAAATTTTTTGTTGCAAAAAGATTTTGCGCTCCTGTAGATTCGAACCGGCGTCCCCGCGGCGCGACGTTCCGGATCACGGTGCGTTGTACCGCTACACCAGACGTACAGTTAAGTGCCTGGTCGAATTTTTGCTACGGCTCCGGTTTGTAGTTAGCCGTTATAAAAATGTTATAAGTTCGTTTAAATTTTTTTACATCCACCTTCACAATGTTTCTTAAACATTAATTGACTAAATCACACACACTTTAATGTTTATTTGAACTTATTATGTGTTAAAAGTTCACTAACACTTGAGTTTTGTGGTTATTTACACTTCACTATATTGTTATAGTCACAATTGTTTCTTTGATTTTTTCCAACGTTAAGTCACTATAATTGTTATTATTACTCCGAAATCGTAAGAGATAACAATCTCACTGGTTTATTATGCGTTTATGCGCACTGGAAAACGTTTTCGACACTGATTTGATGTCTATTTATATTTTTAAAGTATTTTTTGTGACAGAGCTCTAGTTGCTTTCGCGACTGCAGCGCCCTCTCAACGACACCGATAGTAACAAACATAAAAAACGAATTGAGAATCTCATTTTTGAAGTCGGTAAAAAATGCTAACCTACAGTCACTTACTACTATTGCCCTACTTAAAATTCATTTTCCACTTACCGAACAATTCGCAGCTGACAATACCGAGCGTGTTTCCTGCCATTTCTCCATCGAAACGCGTTGCCATTGTTCTAGCGATTCGGTTTCCACAACGATTGCAGTGTTAAACAATGCGGCGTATTTGGGGCGGAATCGCCGGCGTGTGTAAACGGGCCTTTAGGGTGATGGACGGCGGGGGATTGTGTAAGGTGGTGAGGTAATGTACCATACCACGTATGTGTTAATGCGAGGTTGGGAAATATGAACCTACAAGCTCTTTGATAGAGATAAGATTATTACTTTGGAATTATAATAATTACAAAAGGTATTAGTTTTTTTTTATCTAACTGAATGACGAGACGAACTTGTCGTTTGCCTGATGGTAAGCAACACGCCAGCCTATAACAATAACAGCACCACTCAGAACTTTGTTTTGCAAAATCCTGCGCGGCGCTGCACTCGTCACCCTGAGACAATTAGCTGTTGAGTCTCATAATGCCCAGTAATTTCGCTGGGTACAATGCCCTTCAAACCGGAACACAGTAATTTGCGCACTACTGCTTGGCGGCTGTACCTACCCAAACGGCCTCTCGCATACGAGAAACCTACCACCAGTGTAATATAATTCAAATTCAGTAATTAGTCTGGGGTGTAGTAGTTGGGCAGGTTGGTTCAAATCTCATACACCGATAAAGATTCGATTCCCGCGAAGGGACAAATGTTTGAAAACATGAGAAAATGAGCGCTAGCATTAGTTTCGTGTCTGGGTGTTGCGGTACCATGGTCCTCATAGTTCTTACTTAGATACAGGGAATCCTAGTTAGGGACCTTTATTATGTATGTGATCATTAGGCGTATTTATTTTTTCTCTTCGGGCTATAATATGATCGTTGCTCCTTTTCAGATATGTCGGATATAAACAATGTTTTTAAACGAGCCCTGGTCTGGGTACTCTAGGTATAGGTTTTTTTATATTTTTTAATATATTGTAAAAAACTTGATTTAAGAAAGAAAGTAATTAATTAATAATTATAAATTTATTATTAATATCGTAATAATAGTACTGAGGAGCTGGTTGGACTAGGCATTCATAGGGCACAAATCACCAAGCACTTACGTTTACATACCTTTAACTGAACTAAAATTACTTCTGATTGATACATTTAGCTTAAGTCTTATAGTCAACGCTCGATTAGTTCTAGATTGAGCTTCTGGCCTTGCGAAACGTTCATTTACTAAGATTTATAGTGATATCTTAACATAAATTGCTAGCAAAAACTTTACTGTACAACTTCTAAGAAGAAAATCGTGCCTATTTAGTTTTTTTTATTATTACCTGATAGGCTAGCATTTGACCACAGTCTCACCTGATGGAAAGTGACGACGCGGTCGACGACGGATCATGCTTGCCTAGAAGATACCGATTCACTCGGGACTTGAAGACACCTAAATTATAAGAACCGGGAAACAGAGACGCTGGTAAGGTGTTCCATTCCTTAGCTGTTCGCATTATGAAAGTTGAAGCGAAACGCTTTGTTCTGGCTGGAGGAATGTCAACCATAAACGGATGCCGAGTTTCCGTACGTCTTGTTGTCCGACGGTAGAAAGGAGATGGAGGAATTAACTCGTGTAATTCCGTCGCACACTTTCCACGATGTATCCTATAAAAAACCGACAAGCTGGCAACTTTACGTCGAATTCATTTTACATGTTTAGCTTTTAAAAATTGTTATTATTTTAAAATCTTCAGATTTTCGCCTATCATGCGCTAATGCATTCAATATCAGAAATTTGATAGGGCTTGCGTCATCATTAGAACATGTTGCTAATACTAAACTAACTACTTACTCTTACAAGGAGAAAGAAGCAATTCAACAACCCATAGACCATTTAAAGCCATAAAGGATAGCTGAAATGCTTCAACCCACTACCAGTTGACAGCGTACCCAAGTTGCTAGCAGTATTGCCCCTTTGGATTGTAATACTGATACGTTGAGCCAAATGAGTCCCAGCATTTTGTTGCTAATTGTAATATTAGATTTGTTTGGTTGATCATTGTGAACATTGACGACAGATGACGTAGAATCTTCCCCGTAAGACGATATAAGAAGGATAGAAGAAATTTGGTTGCTCGAGCAGCTGGCTTAGTGGCCCAGTGGTTAAGGCGTCGGGTCGGTATTCCGAAGACGCAGGTTCGATCCCTTCCCGAGCAATATAATTTTTCTTTTTATTATTTTAAAATTTTAAAGTTTTCGCCTACCATTTCGCCTAATGCATTCATTTTAGATGATTTAATTTTTTTACTTTACTCGCTTTTTTCCGCGACTTCGTCTGCGTAGACGACAGGGGAAGTACCTCTTTTGGGAGCTTCTAGCGCCGCGCTTCTTAAAAACACTAGGGTTAAAAGCGAGTTGAACCACTGAGAAGTGGTGTGCTGGTAGGGATATTATTTAACTGCTGGAAATTAAAAATTACTGTTAGGGATTTTAAATTATGTCTAAATGTGGGTACATTGCAATATTTTTAAACACAACGCAATTAAACTCCAGCTGTTGTGTATCATATGTAGTTTTAACGTCGTAATTTTATTATAAAATGACAAGGGGTTTTGTAAAACAGCGTTTTATACAATCCAACAAGGGCATAAACATTAGCATTTTCTAAGGCTCAATCTAGCTTATTTATACAGGATGTTTAAGAAACAGACTCAAGATTGAATCTATCAACGCGTAGTTTCCGTAGTTATTCTGTCGCCTTGTTTCCTACCGTCTCTCACGCTAACAAGTTGAATTTATGAATTAAAATTAGCTGACAAGTAGACTGAGAGCTAGCGACGCATAAACCCGCCTTTGCAATGCCAGCTTTTGGTATACGGAAGATAGCGGTGTCTCTGTCCACGTGTAACTCATTAGTCGCTATTTCCTAAACTGTTGGACATAAGTGATTTAGATACATATGTACATGGGTCATACTTCGTGACAAAACAAAAAAGAGATGCAATTTCGCATGGATCTTACGCTTATATAACCCTAGACTAGATACGTTTTATTTCTTAATGTATTTTATATATGTGGTATACAATAAAGAGTATTTCTATTATATTATATTGTAAGGAAGATATATTCTTCTCGGCAAATAGAAGCAAATAAAAAACTTATTGTTATCTATTTACTTAATTCATTAATTCCTCTTAACTCAGTGTATGGCAATGACAACTATTAAGATTCAATATGCGAAAACGTTTTAATGTTGTCTAGATGTATTTTAACTTTAGTAATTTAATAATGTATGACTGTATGTTTTGCGAACAGAATAAAATAAAATGGGTCCAGCTGTATACTGCCGCAAACCGTAAGATGCACCCTCCACCATTACATTAAAATCAAGAATAAAAAAATGGCTACTAAATAATTTATTCTCAGATGAAGGCGAATTTTTTAAAATGCCATACTTCGAAGTAGTAATTTCATAATTATGTGTATTTATTTTTAATATAATTATAGTTATTTAATAACTAAGAAGTTAAAATAAATTATTCGTATTTTCGATGAACAAAAAGTGTTAAGATTTTAAATAATTAGGAAGAAGAAAAATTATATTGCTAGGGAATAATATAAATATAGAGGTAGTGCTATGGGGGCAGATAATTTAATGTGGTGCATTATAAGTTAATGTTTGCTCCCTGCCTATACTTTTACTAACACAGTAGTACTAGGTACTCCGAGCTTACCGAACCGATTCATGATATAGTGAGAAATGATAACAAATTCACCAAGTGTAGGGCAGGGCTGTCATGCGTCCGTTCACCGGGAAATGTCGATTGGAGAGGTGACCCCGGTGAGTTTATCCCGGTAAAATTAAGCAACTGATTAAGTCTAATGTTGCAACTACGATAGAAGCCCTGCATAAGATATTTTTTAGGAATATTATGGGTCATTATAATACTAAAAAAAACGACGTTTAATTTGTTAATAGTTGGAAATAAAATAAATACACTGATCTATAGTAATTGATTGTAATTATCATCATCATCATCAGCCCATTACATAACCACTGCAGGGCCTTCTCTTATGGAGAGAGTATAGAATAAAATGAATTAATGTTGGTGATACAAAATAGATAGCAATGACTTATGACAATAGCGACTTTCGATTGATTCTCGTTAATGATTTCTGATTTACATAAACACAAATCATAGATATGTTAATAGTTACAACTTCTTTTAATAATAAAATATTTTTATGTGGCCAAAGTTCAGTTGAGACTTACAATCGCAGTCTGTCTTAATCATCCCGGTCAGCGTCACGACACTTTTGGCAGCCCTAGCAGAGAACTGGAGGTGATAATGTATGTAGTGCGACATCTCCTGTGATTTCATTTGATTAACATATACATGTGAATCGTAGCATGCAGCTTCTGATTATGCATCATTGGCATAATGAAAACCATCAATTATTTTTCTGGAACCGAGTCATGTAACGAGCATATCGTTCGCCTGATAGTAACCGCCACGCCTACACATAACAATTGCAGCACAAACTTTTTATACCATAAAAGTATTGTTTTTTTTTTACCCTTTTATAGATCTATGTTTGGCCACTATCTCGCCTGATGTGAAGCGATGATGTGGCCTAAGATGGAGCACATAGATCTAGAGAGAGACGGCAGTTGAGCGGCTGCTCAGACCCCTCTCCCCGATGGTTCACCGTGCACTGCATTGCGCTCATCACCCCAAGACATCAAATATTAAGTCTTTTGCCCAGTAATTTCGCTGGCTACAATACCCTTCAAACCGAAACACAGTAATGCTTGCGCACTATTGCTGCTTGGCGGCAGAATAACTGGCAAAGCGGTGGTACCAACCCAGATGGCCTTCCGCATACGAAAGACCTACACGAGTAATCTCCATGTATTATATACATAAGTATGGTAATTAAATGTTATTTATTTAAATTATTGATGCTTTTTTATTAATTGCGATATTTATTTGGTTTCCTTTCTATTTTTAAAACTTTTTGCTGCACGCTGGATGGCACTGCAACTGTTTATGGTCATGCGTGGCGCTTACCATCAGGAGAATAACTTGCTCGCCTCATTACTCAGTTCGATAAAATAAAATAAGTCCATGTATAAATCCTAAACCTATAACATTTTGTAAATTCAACATTTTGGGATTTTGCTATGAAAATGAACGTGGTTAAGACACATTATAGTTGGATTACTCCAATTTAAACGTGAGTGTCATCCGTAAATTATTATTCATAACATGTTCATCATTTTGAAAATTCAAGATTGTGGACCTAAAATATATTTTTTTATAGCACGACCATTTCGACTTTAGTCCTAGTAATGTTAAGATTCAATTTATTTCATAACTGTCATAAACGACCTTAATTTAGTACCTACTTCAATAACTTACTGCAAAAGTATGCAGAAATAAGGGCAAAGTCAGGCAAATGGTTAGGTAGTCGAATTTTATCACCTAATAGTTTTAATTGGATTTGAAATGAAATATTAATTGGAATAGAGATACGCAACATTTGAAGTACCTACGCGCCTACTTAGAATGATGCAAAATTATATTTTTGTATAAATGAATTTATTTAGTAAATTATTTAATTTAATAGATTTGCACAGAAAATAGTACAAGAAATGAGTTACTGCTATTTAGCAGTATCCACAAGTCTTTCAGGAAGGAAATATAGTACATTGAGAGATACTAAATAAAGAACATCAAATATATGTATAATAATTTTTTTTTTTTATATACTTTATAGATCTATGTTTGGCCACTATCTCGCCTGATGTGAAGCGATATGATGTGGCCTAAGATGGAGCACATAGATCTAGAGAGAGACGGCAGTTGAGCGGCTGTTCAGACCTGTCTCTCTGATGGTTCACCGAACATCATCCCGAAACACGACTAGGTCGCTTGACGGCATGGCTTTGTTCGGTGGGTGGTATTACAACCACGGCCAGAGCCTACCACTCCAAAGCACGTAAGCGGGTTTCGTCACGATGTTTTCCTTCACCGTTTTAGAGCGAGCGTACAAAATCTGCACTTAACTATAAGTCATTGGTGCAGGGCCGACTCGGGATTCGAACCCAGGTGCGTCGGATTGAAAGGCGCACGAGTTCCCGCTGAGCCACACTCGCTCAAATATAAAAAAATAATAAATAAAGAATATTTTTTTTAAATAAAAATAAATAAATATGCATAATTCTAAAGTGAAAGAATCAGATTTAGTTTAATGTAGGTTTATAGGTTAGAAAAAGAGGAGTGAACTACACACGAAACAAATATTTGCACCTATTTTGTTGCGGGAATCGAATCCTTTACCTTGGTTGTTTTGAGCCAATCTGCCCAACCACTAAACTATAGCTAAGTTATTATTAACATGATAAAATAAGGGCACATTCATATGGCTATTCGACTTTTATTGGTTGCCACGTTTAATTTGTTTCTATTAATTTAGACTAGTTCTTATACTTCGGTAGTTAAAGGTAGTTAAATATGGAGGTAAGTTACGCGATTTGTAAAATAATGTATGGGTTGGGTAGTGTGGAGTGAGCTATATAAACACAACTAGTGATTTAGTGGCGGCCGCTCGCGCTCCATACAGCTCGCTTGGGGGGTGTTGTTTTGTTTTTTTACAGAGATCGATTACAGATCAAAAGTTATGTCTGCCTTTTTGTTCTGAAAACAAACTTTTGTATGGCGGCCATCTTTAAAAATGGCGGCATTTTAAATGGTAGGTAATAATAAGATTTAGATAATGAAATTTAAGTTAATGTCTTTGTTTTCTTCTTATTTCAAGAAATATTATATTTTATTATGAGTAATATATCTACACATAGTTACCCATTATTTATATAGACTGTATAAATAATTAATTGGATAGCTTAAGACTATTAGGTGCTATTAGTTAAAAACTTACTGTATTTGTTGTGGATCAACTGTTAGTAAACTTAATAAATAAATGAATTAGTTAGTAATGATATAATACTTAGAAGTCTCTTATAAACCACATATGGATATTAAGTCTGAAATAAATTATTTTATTATTATAAACATACTAACGGAGCAAGTACATACAAGAAAACAGAGTAAAGTTGCCAAAAAAATAAATTAAAATGGGCTTTGGATAGTTCTTTTAATGAAACTGTGTGATGAGACCAACAAGTCGTTGACCTGATGCTAAGCGCAACGCTGCCCATAACTATTGCAGTGCCACCCAGAACTTTTAATACCATAAAATGCACTGCGTAGCACTGCACTGCATTCACCATCTCGAGACATCAATTATTAAGTCTCATATGCCCAGTAATTATACGATCGAGTACGAACCAACTCAGTAACTTTAGTCCCATGTTAAGTGAACATGAGACAAAAGTAACCGAAATATATTCCGTTTCCATACTTAACTAGCCTAGTCTAAAGTGACAGCTAGTCGGTTCGTATGAAAATGTATTGAAATTCATTCGTTTCTATTAGCATTAGGTTATTCATTAGGCTGCTCGTTATATCTAGTACTGCTTGTTAGCATTGATATCAACTGGATTAATAAGATCGCGTTAGCACTGTTTTTGATTAGCAGTAAGTTAAGCAACCTATTTTTAACCGACTTTAATAAAGAAGGAGGTTCTCAATTCGACGGTATGTTTTTTTTGTATGTTTGTTACGCGATGACTCCGCCAATTATGAATTGATTTTGATTTATCTCTTTTTTTGTTTGGTAGGCATACTTCAGAGGTGGTCCCATATATCATCAATACACACGTGTATCATACGACGTTTTTCAACAAACTTGTGAATAAAATAACAATAAAATCTTATATTCAACAGTGAAAACGAATTTTGAAAAATGATTCGCTATGGCGGGAAAAATTAATCAGTTTTCCTATGCGCGCGCATTGCAATCAGCCACAGACTAAAGGGATGAGGTTTTTTTTATTTTCCGTGCATAGGGTTTGCGCCTATTCTGCCACGTACAAAATGGGGAATTTAAAGTTTTCTTTTATTACAGATTTAAAAAAAATTATATTTGAGTGAAAGTTTTATTTATTAAACACGTACGAGTTAAAATTATCTATTTAAATAAGAAGTTGCATGAAATGAGCAAGCAATAGGAACATTAATTTATTTGTTCTATTAAACACGATCTTTTTTTTAATAAAAACTTTTTTAAGAACAGCACCTCAACCAATAAAATTAAAAAAAAAAACTTTAACTCACTAGTGAGTTATAGCAATGAAAAGTCACAGTTTGATTATGGGTGTCATTCTGTGCCTAATTACGGTGACCATAGAGCCACTTTATGAGCAAGTGTGTTGAAAAATAAATAAAAATATTAATCTAATAGTAAATTAAGTAAATTACATGTAAGCATTAATAAATGAATAAATAAATCATAAAATGAGTATTGTGACTTGTGTGAGGGCGATGACGTGAGGGTGAGTGGTGTGAGGAAAGGTATTCATACAAAATCAATGTTTAAAGTCCATGCCACATCGATTAGAAGTTTTTCGTTGAATTAGGTCAATGGAAACACGAAGGGGAATGGTCAACCATGAACATCACGTAGCGTCCTTCGTTACAGATCTGCTATGTTAAGCAACGCTCGCAGCGGACACCACTTGGATGGGTGACATGGTGTGGACTTTACATCTGAGCGTGCTTTGGAGGGCACGTCGGTCCGTTGTGTTAGGACAACAATCGTTAGGTCATGTCGGAGGCCTTCGGGTGGTCTGAAAACTCCGACACCAGGGTGGGCCATACTCGAGAGAAGAAGAGGAACGCATAACCCACACTACACTATAGTAAAGTTGTTAAATAAAATTGTTGTAAACACCTGTTAAAGGCATACATATCAGAATGTACCTAGCTATAAGAAATGTTCTACCATAATTTAGTTAGTATGTATACTGTTGGTTTTTGTTTTAATAAATAAATAAATAAAGGCTACAAAAGTGAAATCTTTAACTGCGTACGTTTTTATAATAAAATTCCAAAATGTATAATGGAGCTCACAGAAAGTAAATTCAAATTACGCGTTAAGACTGTTCTAATGAGAAAAGCTGTTCGTAATTATATATAAGACAAAGATGCTTGGAACATTCCACTTCTGCAAAGTAGCCAACTGGCACATAAGAAACATATCATTGCAGAAACCCAAAAAATTGTAACAAAATCTCTAAAAAAATGCCCCTCAGTTTCTTGCCGTATCTTTTGAGTAGTGGTTCTTTTTCCGATATGGTGGTAGAGTCATTGTGATAATTTGACGTTCATAAGTGCGGCTGTGATGCCAAAAATGAATAAAAAGATTTTGATTTCATTTGACTTGAATTTACCAAACTAGGCCACGATGGGACTGGCATAGACCTAATGTTTACAAGTACAGTTTTGCTGCACTATATACTTTAGCATACGGCAAACGCGGAGATATATTAGGTAAAAGCCGGGAGTGAAGAGATCCGGAATGTACAGTCAACTAGTTTTATAGTTGTTACCGACAACATAGTATTGAATACTTGACATAAATAATATGAAGATAAATTAAACCCGCACTTTAAAAGTAATTGTCATTAACTTTAAGAACCCACATGAACCAACGAGTCTTAATCTTCAATTATTTAAATAAATACCAATTAAAACCTGGTACATTACTCGTAAACAGGTGCTTAAACAGGTATGGAATCTTGTAGAGCCGATTGCGAAAAATATACGACTGCTCAACAACCTTGTCACAATACAAAGGTTTAAGAAGGTAAGACTTTTCAACGGACCTTGCTTAACTATAAGTAAGTCGGTTTTTATAAAATTGTCGCTTTGTATGTGTAGTTTTCAAAATAACATTTTGATTCGAACTAAACCTTTATTTTAAATCAAGTTTTTTTTTATTTAATTTTAATTATTTATTTGTAAAAACAATAATTTACAAATATATACAGTTATAAAAAGCCTACAACAGAATTAAATAAAAAATTTAATGATAAAAACAGGATTTATTTAACATTTTAATTTATATATATATATTTTTTAATATCTGTCTTTCGTTGAGGTGTTCGGAGTTCAATTTAAAATTGAATTATTTCGTCGTTATGTATTTATTATGACAAGGTTCTATATTGACTGGGCATTCGTAGCACTCGATAGCATTGACAGCTTTTCATAATATGCCGTTTTGTTTGTACTTGAGCTTCTGTCGTTACTTTCTTTTATTTTTATGATTATTTTAATACCAATTTGTCGAATGTCAAAGAAAACCGACGTATTTAATGATCTTTGCTGAGGCTCTGTATTTCTTTTATGTTTAATCTCAGCAGATTATGCGAGATCAATATGCATTTTGTACTGTCTTGCCGCCCGCGCATTTGTTAACTTTTTTTCGTTTCTTTATCGTTAGTTATTTATCACTAGCTGCGCCCCGCGTGTTCATCCACGATTTCTCGGGATAAAAAGTAGCCAATCTATGTCGTTTTCCAGGACCTAAAGTACTTACATACCATATTTCATCAAAATCCGTTCAGTAGTTTTTGCGTGATCGAGTAACAAACATCCATCCATCCGTCCATCCATTCTTGCAAATTTTCGCTTTTATAATATTTGTAAGATTAAAATCATGAAGATTTTTTTTGTTTTTAATTGACTTCAAAAAAAGGAGGACTTTTTTGTTTTTTTAAGTCTACCTCAGAACTCGTCATTTATAAACCAATTTGGAAAATTTCATTTTGCATTTTATTCAGTAGGTAAAGCTACAAAATGGTCCCATATAAATTTCATCGATATTCTACCTTGGACTTCTGGATATCAGATAACATGAAATATGTACTTGTTTTCGTTTTTTTATCGTTAGTTTTTTTCCTCTTTCGAGGATTTGGCATCGCATTGGTGTAAGCGCCACGCCTGCCCATACCAATTGCAGTGCCACCCAGAACCTTTAATACCATAAAAAGCACTGCGTAGCACTGCATTGCGCTCATCACCCCGAGACATCAGATATGAAGTCTCATATATGCCCAGTAATTTCGCTGGCTACAATGTCCTTCAAACCGGAACACAGTAATGGCTGCGCACTACTGCTTGGTGGCAGAATAACTGGCAAAGCGGTACCTAGACAATTATTAATAATATAAGAAGGGTTTTGGGTTTAATATCCAGGCGTAAACCTTAACAAAAACAGTCCAGGGTTAACCAGTTTTGGAGTTTATTCCTTTTCTTTCCACCACTTAGACACTATTATGTGGGATTATAACTTCTTAGAGACAATAAGCGTAGCCTCTACAACGCCTTACGAACCGGAACACAGTAATGCTTGCACACTATTGGCGGCAGAATTACTGGAAAAACTGTGGTACCTACCCAGACGGCCTCCCGCATACTAGAGACCTATCACGAATAAACATAAATACACAGGCAACTTTATAGCCCCTATTTTCATAGTTATAAGTTAATTCAAAGTCGCGAAGTCGCTAGAAAATATGCTATTACAAAAATAGGTAAAATCCGGAATAATAGGCAGGTCAACGTATAATAAACGGTACGGGTAATAGTAGGCAGAATTCTGAAAACTATTATACAGTAATAGTAAAACATATACTGCAATGCGCTTTTTGACGCGACGATTTGTGTGAAAAGAGAAGCAATGTAAAGTTGTCACGAAACCTAGGTATTGACGGCTAGGTTTATTAATAAAAAATAAAAAAAAGTATTTCGGAGGATTAATAAATAAATAGGTGAGCGAGTGTGGCTCAGTGGGAGCACGTGCGACTTTCGATCCGAAACACCCGAGTTCGGATCCCACTGGCCTCGCACCACTGACTTGCTTAAGTTATGTGCGGATTTAACACTCGCTCTAAAAACGGTGAAGGAAAACATCGTGAGGAAACCGGCATGTCCAAGAATTAATCACAAAAATTCAAGGACATGTGACATCCACCAACCCGCACTGGGCCAGCGTGGTGGATTATGGCCCATACTCTCTCTATGAGAGAAGGCCCGTATCCCAGCAGTGGGAACGTGATGGGCTGATGACGATGATGATGAATAAATAAATGGATATTTCATGAATAATTCCCGAAACAAAAAACCGGCTAAGTGCGAGTCGGACTCGCGCACGAAGGGTTCCGTACCATTAGCTATATAAACGGCAATAAAATCATGTCTGTTTTATGAGAGCCCCACTTAAATATTTTTTTATTCTGTTTTTTAGTATTTGTTGTTATAGCGGCAAATTTCAACTGTCTAACTATCACGGTTCATGAGATACAGCCTGAAGACAGACGGATAAACAGACAGACGGACGGACAGCGGAGTCTTGGTAATATTGTCCCGTTTTACCCTTTGGGTACGGAACCCTAAAAAGGAGTTTATGTCCTTTTACAGGACTTAAATTACCGAATTTAGTAAAAATTCGATCAGTAGTTTTTGCGTGAACGAATCCTTCCAGGCAGAAGACGAGTCGACTGATCTCTCTCTCTCTCTTCCTGGCTATGCAATCTATGCATCCCACATGGTGGAGGGGTCTTTCTCCACTTCGCTCTATCCAGGACAGCGTCTTGGGATAACCTGCATTTACTCATGTCTTTTTGCATTACATCTTTCCATCTCTTCTTGGGTCTGCCTCTGGATCTTCGAGGATTCGAGGCTTCTGGATCGTGCTTGTTGCCCAATATAATCTGATGGCTTTCTCATCACATGTCCGAACCATCGCAGCGTACTCACTTGCATCTTGTCGAAAACGATTGCACTGATGATGAAGCCAAATTAAACAATTACTATGTGATGTGATAGCGCTCGTAGGTTTTCAATGTAGCACTCGTAGCGTTGGTCGCCTAGCCGTTCATAACAGATCTGGTAGGTTAAGCAATGTTCGAAGCGGTCACCATTTGGATGGGTGACCGTGTGGTATTTACATCTGAGAGCTACCGTGGTTTGCTCGTTAAGCCGTCGGTCTTGGTTGTTGTCTTAGGTCTACAATTGTTAGGTAATGTCGGAGGCCTTTGGGCGATCTAAGAATTCAGACACCAATGTTGGCCACACAACACACGATAGAAGAAGAAGGGATTAAAATTTCCAAATAGGTATCAACACTATTGTTATGTTGGTTTTTACTCATTCTAAAATTTGTATGTTATTATTATTATTATTATATTCAGCCCATATCGTCCCACTGCAGGGCAAAGGCCTCCCTACTTTCCTTCCATTTCTTAAAATTTGTATGTGCTAGATTAAATTGTTATTTGATATCTATACTATTATTAAAATGGAACTGAACCAATTCTGTACAATGAAGATATTTACGAAAAATCAACTGGGTTCGAGTATTTAGTGGATACTGAACACGCATCCATGGTTTTAGGATGTTGACTGTTTGTTTATTTGTTTGCTTGTATGTTATCTATAGACTCGGAAACTGCAGAATGGATTTTAATACGGTTTTCACGGTTTGGTAGCATTAACCCAACTGATTCACATCAAAATCGGTTGGGTGACATCATCGCATATCATCGCATGCGATGATACAGCTTGTTCTCTTCGTAGTACGCGCTCTCAAACACTGGCGAGGTCTTGGAAAAAATACGTATAGCTATGGGCTTTCTCTGTCATTCACGCATACGAAGTCGGGGGGAAAAGCTTGTAATGTAATATTTCGTTCCTTTCCTAGACATACTTTAGTTAACCCACCAGCCCCCGATTCAGAACCTCTCGATAACTCGATCGATTCGGTTTCATAACTTATGTAAACGGTTTCATAACTTATGTAAAATATTGCACGCAAAACAAAATTAGTAAATGTAATCGATACCAATATTGTAGCCGAAACCGTATTAAATTTTCGAGGCGGAATGGCTCGAAAAGAAACATACAAAACGAGATCAATAATAGTCGAATTGAATCGGTATTCGTTATCGTGAGGTTCTGAATCGGGGGCAGGTAGGTAAAGGTGAGTCCACAATGGATTTAATTATTACCCCCAACTAAACAATCACGGTGACGCAAGCTATCATTAGAACGTATTACTCAAAATTAGTTAAGATTATGTTATTTTAAAATCGGTTGGGGACTACTAAGATACAACTTGGCTTCTTTGTAGTACGCGCTCTCATACACTGGGAAGGTTTTGCGAAGATGGTCTTGGAAAAATACGGATATGAGCTTACTCTATCGTTCACGTGGACGAAGCCGTGGGAGTTGTGTAATATTTTGTTCGTCCCCTAGACACGCTTTCGTTAAACCCACCGGAGCCTAATTCACTACAACTTGGCGATTCCTTGCTACGACGAAACGTCGATTCCTTCTTTAATAAACGACATCTGCGAAATTTGTATTGCGTCTATATGCGTCAAAAAGATGTCGTTTATTAATGAAGGAATCGACGTGATTTCGAAGCAAGGAATCGCCAAGTTGTCATAGTGAATTGGGGCCCAGGTACGCAGAGGTGAGTCCACAATTGATTTAATTATGACCCAGCTGAACAATCGCGGTGACGCAAGCTAACATTAGAACGTAACCATTGATAAGAAAAGGCTTGTAATTACTGTTTACGACGCTAATAGGCAAATTACAAGGTATGCTGCGTAGATAAATGGATGGTAAGAATTTTTAATTGTTCCTTGTTTTTCTGGAAATAATTATTCTTGGGCTATTTATGTCGGTTGATTTTGAATAGGTAAAGGACATATATCTAGGGATTGCAATTCCGCAGCTCATTAAATCCCACGGGATTGATATGCGGGATTACTCAATCCCGCGCGGGGCCACGCGGGATCCCGCATCTTTAAAATTATGTTATAAAATCAAATTAAAACTGCAGATTTTTGTGTAAAAATCAACTTTTATTCAACATTTCTTACATTAAGCAACAGAAATAATTTATTTTCTATTAATTAAGTATGGTAATCTGTTTTCTTAGATTCATCTTTAAATGTTTGGCATAGTTTAATAAGTTTTGTTTAATTTAATAAAAGATAGTTTTATTATATTATATATTTCATTTTTGTGCGGAACGGCAACGTCGCGCTCGCAACTCGCGATTTACGCGGAAGTTTTAGCGCCAAATTTTTAATTTGCGGTATTCGCGGATCTGCGCTTTGAAGGTGCGGGATCCAGCAGATTAATAAAAGTAGCGGGATCCCGCGGGAATGCGTGATCCCGTTTTGTGGGGTTGCAATCCCTACGTATATCAGACCAAATAAAAAATACTTACCTGTCTAGCGTCACTGTCAGTGAACCGTAGTATAAACAGATAGTGCTACTCGTAAAGAACAGAGAAACATAGTGTACAAGAACATAGGGCCTTAATAGAGACAATAAGAAAAGTGTTGATGGACATATTCTTAGTTTAACTCTACTAAGCAGTTTAAGTCAAGTCATTTCCTATTCCTGTTATTAAAATAATTAAAATCAACTACGTTGAAAAACGCCTGTAAATTGACGTCATTATGACGTAGATTTGCTACCTGGGCATGGTAAATCGTAAACCGTAACCGAGAGAAACAATTTTTTTTTGCATTGCAGATTCTTTGCTACGACAAAATTGTGGCATTTTTGTCGTGACAAACATCATGCAAGTTTGTTACGTAGTCACTAAAAAGTTTGCCTAAAACTTGCAGCAAGTTTGCACACTTGCCATGGCAAGCATGGCGACTTGCTGCAAGTCTGAAACAAGTTTATATTGCTATCTGGGTTGTAGTGTCAAAGCGGATTATTGGTAAGCATCAAGAAGCTTGTCCTACTCAGCAAAATAAACACACAAAATATAATATAATATGACATGCACTAAATGATCATTCAGGACTAAGATTAAGATTCGAATTATTGGTACCAAAAGAAGGCCAGTTCTTAACATTTCTGCAGATATCATCAATGCAATACAAACGAAATCCTTAAAACAAAGCTGCGCAGTTTTGCCAAGCAAACCTGCGCAGTTGCATTACTTCGACGATTCACTCTGCATACAGCACGGCCCTAATACTCCTGAATGTTTCATACACCCGATCGATACCAAATGAGTCTACTTATAAGACCATTAAAGCCTTAAGTCCATGTTTAGTTGTTTACCATTCATATTTGACATGGATATATGAGCTAGTCTTGCGTTGCTATGGCTTGGATAGTCCTAACCCATTAACTCTAAGTAATGAAAGCATTGACAAAGCTTTCCAAAAGTCATTCCTGACTTCGATCAGGACTGTCCCTATCAATCATTCTGTAGGCTACATAATTAATACCTTGCCTTCAGTGGAATCGCCACCCCATAGCAATTTGTCTACCTGTGAATAGGGCCCTTATCGGCCCATCGTGGAACGGGGGTAAGTAGGATCAATAGTTTTCTGCCCCACCCGTGGATGCGCATGCGTGGTGGTATGGCTGCCGTGGTAGTGGTACGACCCCATGGGATGCTCGTAGCCCTGGTGAAGCCCCACGAGTCATTCCAGTCAAGTCAGCGGTGGTGGCCAGACCTGTCAAGATGTTTGACTCCCATGGGATCCTGAGATCCTGGCGCTGCAGACCTCCATGTAAGTACCGGTTACCACTGTAAGGTGTTAGGCAATTGGTGACGTCATGGAGTTGCGTGATTGTTAGGTTTGAGAGGGTTAACCCCGCTGCGGAGATTCCACGGTGGATATTGATTTTTCTAGAAAGTGTTTGAAGATTACTGCATTAGCGTATTTTCAGTGATGCTTTGATGGAGAACTTTAAATTAAGAAGCGAGCTGAATCCAGAGGATTCCAAGGAAGATAGTTAGATTTTAAAGAAGTTCGATCTTCAATCGGTGATGACGGTCAATGAGAATTTCAGATCCATGAAAAGAAACCAGACATATTTATAAGAGTTTGTCTTCATTGACCTCAACCATCGATTGGTGGATGAATTGACGTTCTCTGAAACGTACATTTTGAATCGTTTTGATCAAACTTTGACCAAATACTAATTCCAGATTATCGATTTCCACAGAACATCGCAAAAGCAGTTGAAATGGAACATGGTAAGACAGTTTTGCGTAGTGATTTACCTTAGTTCTATTGATTTTCGTGTGGTGTGTAGTTGGAGAGCAGTTTTTCTTAGCAATTATTTGCGCTTTGTCTTTCGTTCAATCTTC
Source organism: Petrophora chlorosata (assembly GCA_951640565.1). NCBI lineage: Eukaryota > Metazoa > Arthropoda > Insecta > Lepidoptera > Geometridae > Petrophora > Petrophora chlorosata. The sequence goes on along the minus strand of OX621203.1, from coordinate 5,755,745 downwards.
GGAAACAATTTTCCTTTTTTTAGAATTGTATTTTTTTCGTGTTTTGTTCTTTTCCAAATTCGCTTCGATGATAGCCAGTACGCTTTTGTATTTCTTTATTTTGCTTTTATCGTGATGTTTGTATACCGTAAATAATTTAAGCACACACAGTGAAGAGTAACGTATACCTCTAGTGGATATACAAACAGTGTATGTGCATTATGAGTTAAATAAATATGCTTAACGCACGCGCCATTTTGTTTGTTGCCTCACCTATCTGTATCATTAAGGGCCGGCCTCATTACTGCGATTGCGACGCGCGTTTTGAGTTACCGTCGCAACCCTAATTTTGCGACTTTTAGGGAGGCCCTTTTTGGGCTGTTATTTTCCCCTTTAGAACTACAACCCCTTTGTAGGGTTGGTTGTTAAAAGGTTACGCTTTGTTTTACCTTTTGTAGTAAAATTGATGAGTATATTACGAGTTTTGAAACGGAGTTTATTGAACTTTTGTCTTTAAATAGTCTATATCTAGCATATTGTTGTCTCGTATAAAAAAAGTGAGGTCATCCATTATTACTTGTGATTTCTTCGGCTTCCTACACAAACACTGGTGGTCCTGGAAGCCAGGGTGCAAACACTACTCGAGAAGGATGCTTTTGTTTAATTCTGGCATTTCACCAATATGATTATTACTAGCTGCGCCCCGCGGTTTCGCACACGGCTTACCAGGATAAAGAGTGGCCTATGTGTTAATTCAGGATATAAGCCATCTCCATTCTGAATTTCACTAAAATCCTTTGAGCCGTTACAACACGAAGAAGTAACAAACACACTTACACATACCTACATACTTTCGCATTCATAATATTAATATGATAAATACCTACCTAGTTTCGGAAAGGTAAGCCGACGTTTGACTTGAAATAAAGCTTCCTATTTCACATTACGAACACGTTGAGCACGATCGCTGCAATCAAATCAAACCTTAATCGCCTCACAAACATCATCAGATCATTTACCTACGAAAACAATTCGGACCTCATCAGTATGTCGTAACCGTCTACCACCATTTTATAATTGGTATTCCAAAGGCACGTGTATAAACTACCTACCATTCTACCATCTTACCATTTCCCAACTTTGTCAAATCTAACAGTGTTTTTATTGGTCACTTAAGTGACATGTATAGTTTAACAACAAAACATAAATTAAGCGAAGAAATTGTTATTTGGGTCGTTGGTCGCTGGCACGCGCGTTTTATTGCTTTTTTGATTTACACCTCGGCTGGGAGCATAACTATAGAAAACTGTTACGGTTATTAGGGAATCGACCGTTAACTTGTACCTCGGAGCTTAAAACCGAACATCTTTCGTATATCGCTTCGAGTGAAAAACTTTTACCTGTCATCATGAAAGTCTGCTGTTTTTATGTATTCAATATTATATTATGTACATGTATATGTTTTATATTATATATAGACAATATATATGCATTTATGTATAATTTTATATATATATATATATATATATATATGTACTGCACACTATCCTCTTTAAAATGTTGTTTTCCTTAACCTCTGGTTGTCTGGAAGAGATCGCTGCTTAGCGATAGGACCGGCTATTGTACTTATAGGAGATTATGTATTACCAACTGTAATTCCGTTTTCTTTTTTTTTGTGCAATAAAGTGTTATCTATCAATATATCTCTCGAAAAAAGGGGTATGCTTCAAATCAAGACTGCGTGACGTGAGGTTACCTGCCGGAATTTGTGTTCAACTGAAGTTAAATTACGAAGCTGTAATTAGGGAAATTCATAAACTGGGCTCATTGTTTCTTTGGCCAATTTGCTGTCTTATTAATTTCAAATGTCTTCGTGTTTCTAATATCAATTATTTCCTAAAATGTCTAATAGTATAATATTTACTCAATTCTAAACTATTTTCTGGCCAACATTTCATCTTATTAACGAAAAAATTAGTCGAAATAATTATGTGTTCAGATTTGTCCCAGACAGACACTTCGATAGAAGATTAAATTAAATGATACATTTTCAAACTTCATACATTCTAAATTTAAGCATCGAATTTCGTGATCATTATAATAGATGTTTTCCATATTTGTAATCAATACAATCTAATCTCTACCTACTTATTTTCATATCGAACATTGACTATAAATCAGTGTCTTACCATTTTGTCACCTCTATCATTGTAGTGTTATCTCCGATCTTTGACCTGGAACTGTCAAATTATTTTATAATAGGACCGTTTTTGGTTTAATTAAACCGGTAACATAGATTTTTATATTTTACGATAGTTCCCAAACTTTAATAGATTTATGCCTCATAGCTCTTATTTTTTTATAAATTGATCCTGGAATATCTAGGAAACCCTGTATCTAGGAAACCAGCTACTACGAGGACCATATTCTTTGACTTGTGAATGAACCTGACGGCTTAGTAAACTATAAAAAAATAGTTGTACGATCAGTGTACAGCTAACCTGGCTATTATTATTCTTCTTTCAAAGGAATCCGATAATGAGGGCCGCTGAAAATAGCTGTATATTTTTCTAAATTATTTTATTTTACCGTTATTTATTCTTTGTTATTAGGGTAACGAAAACCTTTTTGAGTAACAGCCAAACGATGTTTATAGCTTTATATTAGACGCGAGTATTTGGACAAGTTAACGATAAAGCTTTTTTTTCACTATTAATTATAATTAACCTCTCTTTAATTAATTATAATAAAACTCACCATTATTATTATAATTAACCTCGCTGTGATAGGTCTTCTATCACATACACACTCAGAGAGAAAAAAAGAGAGAGAAAACTGGCCGAAATATTCGGTATCAAAGTCATAACTTCGTAGCAACACACTACAGCACCAAAATCTTTATTGTACATCAAAACAGGAAACACATAATTAATTTTTAGAAAAAAAAACAAAAACCGTCTTCAATGTTTCTTCGAAGTCCAAGGCCACATATCGATGAAATTTATATGGGACCACTTTGTAGCTATACTGAACCCAACGCAAAGAGAATTTTCCAAATCGGTTCATAAATGACGGAGTTCTGAGGTAACAAACATTATAAAATACAATCGAACAGAGAACCTCCTCCATTTTGAAGTCGGTTAATAAATGATATAATGGATGTACACTAGGCAGCCTTTTCGCTATGTGCATTTTATTACAGGGTAAGTCAATACTAACATATAAATTAATGACGAGAGTAAAACAGATACCGCTTTATACCGATTATGCGAACCTTTTTAAAAGGTCCAGCGAAAGTGGACCTCTTATGATAAAAATAATATTAATGATGAAAGATCAATTAAAACCGGTCAACTGTTACAAATGCAAAACTGTCGTTAAAGTAACCACTGTTTAATTAGTTGGAGATAAAACGCTTAATCTTTGGCAATCGTTAATCAATCTGTAAGTATTCTGTGACGAAGAATAGTCTCGACCGGATGTAGAATCTGCTCTACCTTTAAGCAAAGCCGTTGGTGAAAGCTTGTGTTAATAATTTTTGTTACTGCACAGCTTATTCTAATTCTAAAGTGCTTAACCAAAATTATTTTGTTGAATTATTTCAAACATTTAACAATGAAGTTATAATAATACATTTTTAACAAACAATAAATATACATTTTCCCAAAATAAACCGACTTCAATGTATCTTCGAAGTCCAAGGTCAAATATCGATAACATTTATATGGGACCACTTCGTAGCTATAATGACCACTGATGAGTGCTATTTTTATAAAAAAATACAGTGGAACATAGAACCTCCTCTTTTACTGGAAGTAGGTTAAAAACCGACTTAAATTCTAATGTATCTTCGAAGTCCACCGTCGAATATCAATGAAATTTATATGGGACCACTTTGAAGCTATACTGAATCCAACACAATGTAATTCTTTAAATCAGTTTATAAATGAAAGAGTTCGGAGGTAACGAACTTAAAAAGGAATACAAAATACAATCGAATTCAGAACCTCCTGCTTTTTTGAAGTCTGTTGAAAATCACACCAAATATGCCTACATCATACACCTGCTATTATTTGCTACTTTAAATCATTCGCTTTGACACCCAAATCTATTCGGTAGTTACCTATGACATGACTGAGTAAAAAACATTCAAACAAACATCTCAATAGACATCTAAGAAGAATAAATCGGATTCCTGACCCAGATACTAAAAGAGAAAAGTAAGGCTAAATAAAAAAAGCTAACCGATAAAAAACACACTTAATATTCCATAAATCATTTGATTAACAACAGCTGGTGTCGCAACCGATTGCAAGTCGATCATTAATCGATATAATCGAGTAACAAGCGTGTCACCGGCTCGATTATCGAACCCATTTAACGTTAAAGTTTCGTAATCGATATTAATTAGTTTTAATCGAGAAAAAATAGATTGAAGTCGGTATTGCAGTATGTCTAGATTGCACGAGACGGATCGTTGGTTATGCGCCGATAGCACCAATAATGGCAGCAAAACAGTGAATTAAAAGAAAATAAACCTTTTTTTAAGGCGAGTGTGGCTCAGTGGCTGCACGTGCGACTTTCGATTCGACGCATCCGAGTTCAAATCCCGCTAGCCCCGCACCACTGACTTTCTTAAGTTATGTGCGGATTTAACACTCGCTCTAAAAACGGTGAAGGAAAAAATCGTGAAGAAACCAGCATGTCCATGAATTTATCACAACCATTTAAGGACATGTGACATTCACCAACTCGCACTGAGCCAGCGTGGTAGATGAGGGCCCATGCTCTCTCTACGAGGGAAGGCCCGAGTCCCAATAGTGGGAACGCAATGGGCTGATGAAACTTATTTTGTCATCACGCAAAGTAGTGTGTAAAGTCAAGCCAATATCGCAAGCTATCCTTCTAATAAACTAAATTAATAACACATATTAAAAACTAGCCAATAACCGCGGCTCCGTCCACGTAGAATCCGATTTACAATAGACTAGCGACCCACCCCGGCTTCGCACGGTTATTATACATATAAACTTCCTCCTCAATCACTCTATCTATTAAAAAAAACCGCATCAAAATCCGTTGCGTAGTTTTAAAGATTTAAGCATACATAGGGATAAAGGGACAGAGAAAGCGACTTTGTTTTATACTATGTAGTGATTTAGATATATAATTCCTAAGGAACTGTTAGTTTTTCAGAGATACAAGTAGGTATACTAAGATATTCTATTTAAGGGCCTAAAATACCTGAAATTTGACGAACATTCCTGTTGGAAAATAATTTAGAGTATAACCCAAAATATTTTACACGGTTGATGATTTTCTTGCTGACTGTACTATTATGATATAGATATAGATCGAATAATGAGCGATTTAATATTTTTTTAAATTGGCCTAGCATTTTCAGCAGCAATCGGGACGGGTGTTCGAGTTTGACGATTGCCCTGAAAAACTTTTTTGGTTTCACCTTCAGAGGCGCTCGAAATTATCTCACCATATTTCATTTCACAAAACGGGTTCAAAACGCGATTCGTATTTTGCGAACCCAAATTAATGTTACATTATTATTTTGCTGTCGGTACTCAGCAACAGCTTGAGCCTCGGCAATATGTAGGTTATGCCCTTACTTAGCGAAGGGTTGCTCGATGCCATCGAGGATATTGCACCAATCGATGGAACAGGAAAAAAGTTTACCCATACTATATTTGGCATATAAACTTGTAGGTATTGCTTAATTTGCCTCGTAGTTCGATGTTTTGGTAGAAGTGATGTGATGGTATGATGTTACAATATCTTTGTTACTGTAAGTAAATTATATTGTCTAAATAGGGAATATACTAACTAGCATCGTAACACAGGTCTATCCTAGTACGAATGTTGGTGATTATCTTATATTTATTTTGTGTCAGAATTATGTACGAGCTATTTTTATACAATACTACAATTAAGATAATATATTGTATTGCATTTTGTTTACTTAAATAAATTGAATTGAATTGAATTTGACTGCGGCGTTTTGTTAATGCCCTACGTAACCCGAAAAGAACCAACTAAGACGAGCGACTAAAAAGAACTAAGACTTAATCTTTCCCACACTGCAAAAAATTATACTTTTTTGACGTAGTCTTTCTTTGTACCAAAACCGTTCTTCTCAACACTTTCTTCTTTGTTTTCTTCTTTTTTTGGTTCATTTTTAGTTACAGAACGGCCCTTCTTAGGACAAAAACAGTCCTTCTTAGGACAAAGCGGTTCTTTTATTCCCTGGCTTAGCTATTTTTCTTCAAAAGTTGTTAATTTCTCATATCAAAATGTATACTCTTTTTTTTCTTCTTATCAAAACAACATGGCAAATATCCCGTTTCTAAATCAAATTCTACTGTCTCAATCAATTTAATATCATTAAATTTGATTAAATCAGCAAATGGAATTATTTATGAGATGTGTTTTAACTTCAATCAGTGCAATCTATTGAAGCCTGAACCGATCGGGTGAACGGTAGCGTGCTGATACAAGTGCCAAGGTCCTGAGCCCGATCAGGTGTAGTTGTTACTGAGCGAATAGCTATTAATGTTGGTATTACCTAGTTATTATCGTTGACTTGAATATGACGCTTATAAGTGCGCCTGTGCTGCCTAACTTTGAGAACTATTGATCTCTCTTTGTTCACTGTTACTGTTCCGTGTTTTTTTCTCTCTATTATCTATCTCTCTCTCGTACTATTATAAAAATGTAACTGTAAATTGGAGATATTTTTGAAAAATCAACTGGGATCGAATATTTAGAGGGCACTGATTACGAATTTTTAGAATTTTTGTCCGTTTTTTAGTTATGATAGATTTGGAAACTGCTGAACGAATTTTAATTCAGTTTTCAGGGTCTGAATAGCATTAGTCCCAACTTAGATTATAAAGTAAGTTACATCAAAATCGGTTAGGTGTCTACAAAGATACACCTTAACCTCTTAGTAGTACGAGCTGTCATATACTGGGGAGGGGGAGGTCTTGCTAATATGGTTTTGAGAAAAGATACGAATATGGGCTTCCTCTGCCGATCACGCGGACGAAGTCGCAGGAAAAATAAGGCAACTGACTTTCTTTGAATTGACCCCAGGTTTTTTATGCATTTTTAGGATGGTTCTTTTTCCGAACGGTGGTGATGATAATTTGACGAAATTTAAGGGAGTGTAGTTTTAAAGACCGTTTTGGTCCATTAAGACCGTTTTGTACAGGAAGAAAAAAAGAAAAAAAAAGAAAAAAGACAAAAAAAAGAAAAAAATGACAAAAAAAGAAAAAAATGACAAAAAAAGAAAAAGAAAAAAAAAGAATTGTAGTAAAATAAATAAAAAAATATTTAAAATAAAATACAATAAAAACGTAGTCTTTATTATAAAACATTTAACTAATTCTTATTTATTTGCGTTGTTCACAGATCACTCTTGTAAGAGTCAACGAAAATGGTCATCTGCTAACACAGACTACGGAAAAGGTACGTGAAGTTATTATTAAGGTATAAAATATTTTATAAACTGACGTCCCTTACCACCGATAATATTTACTTGTATATAGTAGAGGCTATCTCACCTCCGTCCACAGAGATCGCTCGAAAGGGTTCTACCGTAATTAAGAATTTTGAGATTACTTAAAAAAAATTATAAAAAAAATAGCCTTTATTGATCGTTAACAATGTTTCAATAAAATATTCATTAATTTAATTATCGGTGATCAGCGCACTCTTTTCCGAAACAGCTTGTCCTTTGACAAAGGCTTCCTCTAAAGATTTCCATATTTCTCTGTCTCTTGCCTTCCGAATCCACTCTGGACCGGCCACTCTTTTGATATCATCTTCCCAACGTTTCGTTTGTCGTCCTTTGCTCCTTTTTTCCCATAGTTCCCAGTGTTTACTTTATTGTTTATTAAATACCGGTTCACAAATACAAATATGTCCACCGGAAAAAAAAACATTCTTATTTTTATGATTTAATAACAACCTTTCATATATTATCTTCTTTCCGTCCTTTTAGCGGGAATTGATACAGTTCGATGTTGTTTTATTTTCCAAACAAGTGTTACTTCGAGTGATCATGTGTAATATCGGTGGAATATTAACCATTATGTGTTCTTAAACATGCACGAGTGTAGGCAAATGAAACAAAATAGAGAAAAACATTGCTTTTTATGTTCTCCCAAAAAGTCCATGGAAAGCTTGAATAAAGTTACACCACTTTATTGAAGTACTAGTACAATACGAAAGAAATCATTGTAAGGTTTTCAAACTATCAAATAAAAACCACGTAAGACATGGCGGTATGGTCCTAGAGACTTTAGCCTGCCCAAACGGGCGAACTTAAAAAAAAAAATCTTCTTTCCACTTCTCTTTATCTTTAAATATGACATCGAGATAAAAAGTTACTAACACAAAACATAATTTATTAAGATCTTGAATTAGCTCTGATCTCATAAAAAGGATACCCAAGATACATTGTTGCCTTTAAATAAAATAATATTTTGTATGTTTTCCGTGTTTTAAAGCAGGTAGCAAATGCTAATTTGAAGTCCCAGCATTTTTTGCATAAGATAACAATATTTTGACTAAGGTTGACAATGTTGTTTAGCAAAGTATCTTTGAATTTCAAGTCTGACATACAAACCATACAAAAGTGGTATTCGGCTTTAACCACGAACCTTATTAATATTTTCGGATTTTCATAGTTGAAAAATTTCACATCACATCACTCTGGAAAGTTTTTATTAAAAGTAAATGGAAGGATAATTAAAATTTATATTAATAATGCAATAACCCCCTAATTTATTAGGAACTAGCTGCGCCCCGCGGTTCCACCCGTGGTTTCGCGGGATAAAAAGTAGCCATGCTATTCCAAGTCCTAAAGTACCTACATACCTAATTTCATCAAAATGGTTCGCTAGTTTTTGTGTGAAAGAGTAACAAACATCCAAACATACAAACTTTCGCGTTTATAAAATAATGTAAGGATTGATCGTAAAATTGCATACGCAAATATGAAATATCATTCCTGAATTGTTTTATTAAAAGTAAATGGAAGAATAATTAAAATTAAAATTGATAATAATAATGCAATAACTCCCCCCAATTTATTAGGAATTGATCGTAAAATTACAGACGCAAATAAGAAATATCATTCTACTCTAATAACACTATCACACTTTAATATTATAAATGCGAAAGTTTCCATGAAAGTTTTTTTGTTGCTTCACGCCGCAATGGCTGAACGGATTTGAGTGAAATTCGAAATGGAGATAGCTTATACCCTGGATTAGTAAGGCTGAATTAAACGAGACGTTCACTTTGTTCTTTTATTTTGATCTCACGTACACCTACCTTATTCTATCTTTTCACACTTTATCTAAATTACGTACTTTTTCTTACTTGTACTTTCTCGCATCTATGCATCTCTTTCACACTTTATCTAAATTACTTAGGTACTTTTTCATACTTGTACTATCTCGCATCTATGCATCTCTTTCACACTTTTCATGATGTTCCGATTTTAATCTACAATTATTTTGCTCTGTCTAATCTATGTGTCATTCAATCCTTCTCTTTTGCACTTTTGTTGCATAAAACATTATGCTAAAGATATTTCTTACAAACATATAGGCTAATTTTTATTCCGGGAATCCGCGGGGTGCAGCTAGGAAATTCTGTGTCTTATAATATAAGTGAGATAACTACATTTTGTGTTAAATTTTGTGTGTGACAGCCTCTGTGGTGTAGTGGTTGGACAGACTGGCTCAAATCTCATACACTAGTGAGGTTGCGAGTTCGATTCATAAATGTTCCACAAATGATTGTGCACAGGAAAAAAAAGCGCAAGCATTTGTGTCGTATCTGGGTGTCGTGGGATCATGGTCTTCGTAGTCCCTGGCTCCTTAGGTACATGGAATCCTAGTTAGTAGTACTTAGTATCTATGTATCTGATCGATGGACGTAAAAAAATAATTGTGAGTTTAAAAAAATTGTTTTTTACTGTTTTGTGTCATGCCATCGTGAGACATATTTTAGAAGGATCGGATTTCGCTAGGACTTCTATTCTCCAAGATATGTTCACCACTTCTAATCTCAAAAGGTTCGATAGAAATGTCTGTTGCATAAATAGTAGGTGTCTATGCCTTTTAACAACTGTCTTTAAAACTATTAAAGCCTCTACAGACTAGGCATGAGGCATGTATCAATGGAAATCAATTACGTAGGCATTCAGCGTAATTTACTGTTAATTAAAGAATAATTGTGCCTTTTAATGCCAATTTGTGGTGGAATTCTAAAATACCGACGCTTATAGCAAAGAAAAACTACTCGGAAAGGACAGGGGTAAATTAAAATAGGCTAGTCCTTAACCGGGCAAGGATGGGGAGGGGTCAATACAACCACATGAGTTTAAAGCTGGAGTTGGTCATCGAGCTATGGAAAGAGTTGTGCTTGGTATTACTCTGAGGTATCGAATCCGGAGCGAAATTATTCGCAAGAGAACTAAAGTTACCGACATACTCGTAGCTCAGAGGATTAGCAAGCTGAAGTGGCAGTGGGCGGGTCTTTATACAACGTACTTACTTATATTATATACGACTTCAAATAAAAGGAGGAGGTTCTCAATTTAATTTATTTTTCCTTAGAACTCTAACATTTATTTACTGATTTCGAAAATTTGCATTGGGTTCAGTATAGCTTCAACATGGTCCCATATAAATTTCATCGATATTCGACCTTGGACTTCGAAGATACATCAGAATTGAAGTTAGTGTTTTTGGTATAAAATGTACCTACTTGTTGTACTACATCCTTGCCGGGTTAATGATTAACCTAAAAAAAATATTATTATTTCTCTAGTTAGGACAAACTGAAGTCGTGAACCGCTTTTTCAATATAAAATCAATTTCTATAAGTATATAGATGTTATGTTATGCGAAATTCATGAAATAACATGTTTCAAATATGTGCTTTTTAATCTTTCTCATAGTTTACATGCATTATCCCAAGGAGAAAAAAAGAACCCGTTCTAAGGAGCACAAATCGGGAACAAAAGAGTTCAACGCGCTCTCGAAATTTTTCGTTTCTTTATTTAACAATCTTATTATAATCTATACCTATTGAAATAACCGTTTTATATAAAATATTTTGGCTTTGCTTTGCATTTTGACTACCCTATTATTGGACAGTGGACACGCAGCTAGGCTACAAATAAAATAAAATTGTAACATAATTTTAGATTTTTACTTGACATGTTTTATTATTTATTTATTTTTTATTTTATTTTATGTTTAGAGATGAGAGATTACTGCAGCATCTATATCTTCTAGCATAAAGAAAAAAACAACTACAACAAGGCTCAAGACATCTGTCAAGTTTCTATAAATAGTGCTGTACCGGTAATTGATCTATCGACAACTTTTTCACCTGCTTAAATAGACATGGGTAAAAACGTCGGTCAAAGACATCGATCTTGCAAGCCTTTTGTTTACTATCGATAAATGATGCGTGATAATATGATTACTATTACCCTGCTAATATTATAAATATGACAGTTTGTTAGGATGGCTGGATGGATGGATGTTTGTTAGATACTCAATCCGGCAAAAACTACTGAACAGATTTTGATTATATTGCAGCCAGCTGATCTGATGATGGAGACGGAATGGAACTCCCCGACGGATAATCGTAAACTACTAATGTTTGGGCTCATTTGAATCTGCTCGCGGTTCCAATTACAAATTTGTTAAAAACTTGTCTTGAAAAATATATTTTTCAACAGAAATCTATTTACCTTTTGCATAGAATTTGGCTATAGTATGGCCTCTCGGAAACTACTGTTTAAATTGGAATGAAAATTGGCTTATTTATTTTTCCGGGCAGTACTTAATTTCATCATGTTCGGTTAAGCCACTTAGTCATGAAAAGGTAACAGACAAAGTTACTATATCATCTTCACTAAATATTATAAATGCGAAAGGAACTTTGTCTATCTGTCTCTCTGGTACTTACATTTTCGACTATACTGCGGTCTCCGAGGGATCACTGTATAACAAAATCCCACGCGGAAGAAATCGCGGGCAGGACCTAGTGAATAATATTTAAAAAATATATATTATATATTATATTTATAATTATATTTTATATTATAATACTGGAACCCTCGCCGTGGATAAAACATAACATTGTATTTGCACTTAAATTTAATAAAAACAAATAAAATCAATAAAACTTGCAATAAAAGTGTCGACTCGTAAAATAAACATTTTATGTATTTTAAATATAATGTAAAGGATATGTTAAAGACCTTTAAACGAAGAATATAGACTTGATTAAAAGTTTTCTTAAGTTATCTTTTCATTAGAACCGAAATCTGATTGCTGATTCTAGATAGATAGATAGATGAACGCTTTATTGCAAACATGAAATTAAGGACATTACATAAAAGCAATTAAATAAAGTGTTACAATGGGCGGCCATATCGCTTAAAGCGATCTCTACCAGGCAACCTTTGGATGGAGAAGAATTATTAAAATGTTAAAGACGGAGATGTAAGGTCTACAATAATGATAAAGACATAAACAATGTCAATAAAATAAACTACAATACTAAAATAATAGATACAAAACAATAGCAACATTCTAAATGCCTACATAAATATATATACTAGGTACATATTGTAAGATGCTGGCCTTTTTTTTTTGAGGGTGGGAAAATGCCGCTGCACTGCCTTTCTGCCACGGCGTAGGCAAAAGGGCTCGAACCTACTAAACACCCCCCTTAAGCAATCCTCTGCTGTGGTGTGGCGAGATGGGGTCGCGCTAGCATTCACCACTTCGCCCCGGAAGATCTTAGCCTTCCTTTAATATTATCCAAAACCCTCAACAAGCAGTAGTGTACACACATTACTGTGTTCCGTGGTTCCAATTTAAAGGGCACTTTCAAGCGGTATTACTCATTAAAATAAATAAATACGCCTAACGATCACATTTATATAGATCTTGGGCCCTAACTAGGATTCCCTATATCTAGGGAACCAGGACCTACGAAGACCATGATCCCTCAACACCCAGACACGAAACACTTGACAATTTGCACAGGCACAGAAGCATTATGAAGCTTATGAGCTGGGTGATGAGCGCAGTGCAGTACCGATAATGTTTTTATTTATTTCAATTAATACGGTATTATACCAATTACATTAACCGAAGACATAAAACATATATAAATTAATCTAAACCATCTAAACTAGACATAAAATAGAATATTAATAAAACATTTTTTTTTTTTGCTTTGAGTGCCGAAAGCGTGCGTGGTATAGGCAAAGAATACTTACTATTACCAGGCCTAGCGCACTCCGCACTGTAGGTACGAAGCTACAAGTACATAGCCGGACACCGACGGTGGGTCGCGCGTCGTTACACTTGCCGCGGCAGAAGAGATAAGCGCTATGCGATAGAAAGAGATGCGCTCTGTAGGTTAATATAACTGGTAGGTATGCAGCGATACGCGAGCTGAATTGAATTTTATTGCGTCATAGCTAGAGTCACTATTTGTTTAAATTTCTTTGCGGAGTGATGCTTCTGTCTCTTAGTATTATGTGCTATTACTTACGTAATATAGGCGAGTTAGCGCGAGCCACAGTGCGACAAAATGGTACGGCGAACATTTTATGCTTCCTACTACGATTATAGTTAGAATTATTAGTTATAGTTAGAGAAGGATTTTACAAACAAAATTCGAGGAGAACTGAGATCAATAAACGCCGCCTAGCTCATTTAAATATCCAGAGTGAGGCAATTATTTCGCTGAGGAACTAACGGGACTCGAGTACCGTACATACTCAATATTTCCTTTAAGTCAAACTAGCCGAGACCATGGTCCCAGATATAGTCAACGAGTGAGTTATATTTAACCAACTTCAAAAAAAGGAGGAGGTTCTCAATTCAATTTATTTTTAATGTTTGTTTCCTCAGAACTCCGTCATTTATAAACCGATTTGGAAAATTTTGGCGTTGGGTTCAGTATAGCTACGATGTGGTATACTTACGTAGTAGAATCCTTATATTCTTTATTGTACACAAAAAATTTTACATCGATGATTTATAAAATATATGTACAAAGGCGAGCTTAACCCTAAAAAGAGTTTTCTTCCATCCTTCTTTAACTATAACTAATAATTCTAACTATAATCGTAGTAGGAACACAGAATACTAAGGGACAGAAGCGTAACTCCGCAAAGAAATTTAAACTCCTGCTATGACGCAATAAAATGCAATTCAGCTCGCGTAACGCTGCATACCTACCAGTCATATTAACCTACAGAGCGCCTTTCTTTCTATCGCGTAGGTCTTATCTCTTCTGACGCGACACGTGCCGTCGGTGTCCGGCTATGTACTTGTAGCTTCGTACCTACAGTGCGGAGTGAGCTAGGCCTGGTTTTGCCACGCTTCTGTCACAGTTCAGAAATGTGGCACCTGCCATCTCATCAAAAAATGACCTTCAGACAAATAGTACCGTAGCCTCGTAAATGTTACTTGCCAGCAGATGAACGTAAATGTAGACCAGTCATTATAAATACTTTGTAAACATTATTTTTTCTGTTATTTACTTGCTCGCTTAGCCGTTCGTAAGAGATCTAGGTTAAACAACGTTCGTAGCAGTCACAACTTGGATGGGTAACCGTCTCTGGTACATCTGATGGCAAATTCCGCTTATTTTAGACGTTGAATGAGAGTTGACCGAATATAAACTAGTTTAATAGTTAATTTGGCATTCTGCTAATAGTCACTTCGTCATCATCATAGATATGATGTTGATTGTTCTGTTGTCTTTTTTAAATTGATTTGAAAAATTATATTTAATTTGCCTTGTGTTCAGTATAGCTTCAAAGTGGTCCCATTTAAATTTCAACGATATGCGACCTCGGACTTCAAAGATATATCAGAATAATTGAAGTCGGTTTTTTGTTTTCTAGCTGCGCCCCGCGGTTCGACCTTCGTTTTCCGGGAGAAAGAGTAGCCTATTTAATTTTCCAGGACCTAAAAAGCCTACATACCGAATTTCATCTAAATCCGTTCTATAGTTTTTGCGTGATTGAGTATAAAACATCCATCCATCCATCTAGCGAGCGTGGCTCAGCGGTAACTCATGCGCCTTTCGATCAGACGCACCTGAATCCCGACTCGGCCCTGCACCAATGACTTATAGTTAAGTGCAGATTTTGCACGCTCGCTCTAAAACGGTGAAGGAAAACATCGAGATGAAACCCGCTTACGCGCTTTGGAGTGGAAGGCTCTGGCCGTGGTTGTAATACCACCCACCGAACAAAGCCATGCCGTCAAGCGACCTAGTCGTGTTTCGAGATGATGTTCGGTGAACCATCGGGGAGACGGGTCTGAGCAGCCGCTCAACTGCCGTCTCTCTCTAGATCTATGTGCTCCATCTTAGGCCACATCATCGCTTCACATCAGGCGAGGTAGTGGCCAAACATAGATCTATTAAACGTAAAAAAAAAAACATCTTCACAAACTTTTCCATTTATAATATTAGTAGGATCAGATTAATCATATTATCATACATCATTTATAGATAGTAAACAAAAGGCTTGCCGTGCTCCGTGGTACATTAGAAATGACGACCTCCATCGGCACCTGAAAGTGGACCTCGTCACTAGTGTAACGCGTAGTCGCCGAAGCTCATGAACGGAAACTTCATCACCACGTGAACGTCGAGGCTATCCAGCTCCTTGACAGCACAGACATAGAAGACTCAAACGGACATAACCTTTTGATTTAGTGTAGTGAAGTGATAGTGTATTGTAGTATAATAGTGCCCATAAAGAACACAAGAACACAGTGTCTTCGCCTTAATAGAGACAGTAAGAAAAGTGTTAATGGACACATTCTTAGTTATACTCTACTTAGCGGCTTAAATTAAACTTAAATTATATTAGTAGGAAGTGAGGTGTTTACGGTAAGGTACTACAATGCACTAAAAAGAAGTCCAATTATTTACAAATTAATATATTTTTTTTATATTTCAACCGTTTTCATAATATACCAATACCAATGTGCCATTATACAAATTCACTCATGCAAAGCCGCAGGCGTAAGACTAGTATACTCTATCAACATTTAAATATTTGATTGCACAGAACATAAAATAGACAAAGACAGAACAAAACCTCATAAATCTAATATTACTTTAACGTGCAATTGAAAAAACCTAAGCCGGTAGTCTGAGTGACTCAATAAATAAGATTTATGTTCTTGCGTTTATTTAATTTTAACACATCCTGCTCTCAATGAACTAGTGATGTAGCATAGCAAGTCAAAATGCAATGATCGATACATCGATACTTTGTCGTAGAATTATAGTACTAAAGACAAAATTGTAATAATTAGGAAGATCTGTCATAGGTCTATATTATGATAACTTAAGCTTGTACCTTATATTTGGGTCTAAGCTATAGATCATCTAATAAAATATATAAAAATGTTTTACTTTACCTTAATGCAATAGATTTTGTTTCAATAGCTGCAGGCTACAGGCCAACCATGATGCCAAAAAAACTGATAAGTTCCAAGCAGTTCAACTTCTGGGCCTGAAACTGTTTCCGTGCCACTTTTCCATTTTACTGGTGATATCACCAAAATATTTATATTAAACTTCGTATCGTCAAATCGTCTAAGTGGGAACTTAAAGCAGCCTTAGCTCTATTGGTCGAAGAATTCCTAATACTAAAAAAAGTGGTACTGACTCATTGTCAATACAAATAAAACATTGCTAACTAACGCTACTTCCGCGGACCCCAAACTAATTTAAACCAAAACTTATACCTCTTAGTATAATCCTCATTTTAGTCAGACCCATAAATTTAAGTCGTTTAAGTGCTCTGGATACTTAATTCTCACAATCTGAAAGGATATAAAAATATACTTTATGCCAAAAATAAATTCTCTTTAGTCGATTTCAAGATAACACTGATTTTGCCATAAAAGATTTTGAGATGAAGTTGGTACGTTAACACATAATAATTATTAAAAAAAAAACACATATATTATGCCATGCTATTATGATACTAGTGAGTGATAAACTCAATCAGATTACTTGACAACTTTGAAGTTGATCTCATTTAAAGAACACTTTTTCGATTTTTAAAACCGAATGCCTTTTTGTGCCTAATGGGTAAAAATCGACTGTAATATTTTTAAATTGGTTATTTTATTATCCTATCAACTGAAACCCACTGCATACAGATGTTTTTTATAATTAAGATGTTTAGGATATTGCCACCGAATTTTATGCATTTGGGATTCTTATATTTATTTAATACATTTTGTTATTGAAACCGTGGCTAACGGGAAAAACAATGATTTTAAAAAATATCGACATGTTCAACTCTGTAAAAATATGCAGGTAGACGGACATTTATTTATAAGTGTAACCAAAACCAAGCAAAACAACCCCAAGACAATAAAATAAAACATAATATCAAAAATTACAACAATTACAGTCAGAGCTAAAACCAGCGCTTTGCTGATGGACAGGTATTTATCGACAATTTTATCGATACTGTCCCAACCTTTGTCTAAGTAACGTTTGAATCAGATTAGGTTGGTGCATTAATTAAATGAGATACCGTTAACCGATCGAGAGCAATTACGCAACAAGAAAGCGATATCTGTACATCCTGTGGTTTGCTCTAGAAACAAAATTATTACATAACTGGGAACATCACTAATTTTCATAGTTTAGTAGCCAATATTTCAAGAAGACTGGCTCGACATAGCGGGCGATTGAGTTAAAAGAGATGATCGAGAAGAGGGGAGAGGATTTTGCCCCGTAATGGGGCAGGATAGGTTATTAAAAAAAGATACCCGCGACTTCGTCTCCGAAGAATTATTTTTATAGTTACATAAAGATCTGTTCGTTTTTCCGATGAGTTATAAAATATTCTTAGTTCAGTTACGACGTAAATATCCATACATCCATCCATTCTCACAAACTTTCGCATTTATACGGTCTGATCAGTCGCTTAGTCGTCTTCCTCTAGCTCTATGTGCTCCTTTTTGAGCCACATGGTCGCTTAAAGTCAGTCGCTATAAATCTGTAATTATCTATACTAATATTACAAAGAGGTAAAATTGTACATATGTTTCTAGAAAGTAATCACTTACGAGTTTACGCTACGAAATCGCAACGACTAATTCACTCCTGATGAAGAGCATCAGATATGCTCTGAACCAAGGTCGTCTAATTCGACAAACTACGTGAGACGTAGCCGTTTTGTCAAATATTTATAACGAAAACTCATACTAAAATTAAACAGTTGGTTCTTGCACCAAGATAATAAAAAAAAATGAAATATAGTACCTTCCCCAAAATCTTCAGATTAGTGACTCATACTGAGAAAAAAAACAGACTTGTTATATAAAAACAGTGTAAAGAGTAGGTAATATAGATTAATTAGAAAGGATAGCCGGTGTTTAACTTTTAATTCTGCAACAATACGGTTATATTTTCCCAGGGTCGTGTTCACCGTTAATAATTCCCTGCTTATGTCTGCAAGGACCATTTTCGCCCGAGTTAATCCGCTATAACACCTATTTAATAATGTACATAGTAGGCTGTGAAGTTAGGCGCAAATGTCAACACAAATTATTTATATGTTCCACATATCAAGTCTACTATTTGTCAAATTGTTGTCAAACCTACCAATGTGAAGTTAGCAGCCTTTATTTCGATAACCCGACCAAATTGAGAAGTTCAATATTTTTATTCATTTTATGTATCAATGAACTTAGGTTATTGGCATGAAGTGGCCTAGCGATCCAGTATCACATACAGTGGTAACGACTTCTTGGATATTAATACAGAAAATCACTGACACGATTTCAAAAGAGGCTTACCCTCAAACATGCCGCCAAGGCAATTTTCCCGTCTGGGCAAAACTCAAGCATGAGTTTTGTCAATTTAGTATTTATATCATCCTAATAGCAAATTATAATTGGGATGAAAGAGGGATGGAAGATGGGAGAGAGTTTTTAGGTGTAAATTAAAACATTCACTGTCTCAATTCTAAATGCTGAAACAAATATGTGTGGAGCAGCGCTACAACTGTTATAAGCAGGCTTGTTGCTTACCATCAGACAAACTACCTGCTCGTCATGCCTCTTACAACTTATTGCTACATAAAAATAAAATAAAGGGATAATGTCAAAGCGTCCCATACCGTTGTTAAAAGGTAAAAACATAAAAGGGTTATTCAATCCTTGCTCCCTGGTGTTAATAGAATCAAATTACTCATAGTCACGGCTGGTGATCGCTATCGGACGATCTTAGCGACAGGGGAAGTGTCTTTATATAGACTTTTAATGGGTCCTTAGACACCACTTATGCGACGCCACTACGACCGATACTATCGCGATAATTTCGTCGTAGCTACTTGGAAAAATTGCAAGCCTAGCTAAGAATTTGAAGTGGTAATAAGTAAGCATTTAACTAATATTAGCATATAATACATAATAGATAGGTTAGGTAGACTGCTAGATCTTTCGTATGCGGGAGGCCTTCTGGGTAGGAACAACAGCTTTGCCAGTTATTCCGCCAAACAGTAGTGTGCAAGCATTGCTGTGTTCCGGTTTGAATGGCATTGTAGCCAGCGAAATTACTAGGCATATATGAGATTTAATATCTGATGTTTCGGGGTGATGAGCGCAATGCCGCTGGCCTCTGGTTCGAATCCCGCTGGCCGCACCACTGACGTTCTTGAGCTATGTGTGGATTTAACACTCGCTCTGGAAACGGTGAAAGAAAACATCGTGAGGAAACCAGCATGTCCAAGAAATAATCACAAAAATTAAAGGACGTATGTGACATCCACCAACCCGGACTGGGCCAGCGTAGTGGATTATGGCCCATACTCTTTCTATGAGAGAAGGCCCCTGTTCCAGCAGTGGGAACAGGGTGGGCTTATGATTATGATGATGATGATGATGATGATGAGCGCAATGCAGTCTTATGCAGTGTTTTTATGGTATTAAAAGTTCTGGGTGGCTCTGCAATTATTATGGGCAGGCGTGGCGTTCGGAAAAATATTACGATATATAACAAGGAGGGAGGGGTGTTGTGAGATATCTCGTGTATTTATAATTTCTAAATCGAAAAGCGGCGCGTGACCTTGACTCGCCGCTACCAGACAACGTTCAGAAACAACCTGCAACCTTAAATGTCTGCCTGGACATTTTTATCACGGTGCTTAATCCAGCATTACATTAGATTATACCTGTATTTAAAGATAATTTCTCAAAGAAAGAAAGAAAAACCATTTATATGGCACACAAATAAGAAATTATAAATAAAACTTAAATAATAAATATACGTGCCGAATGGGCTCAGCTCAGCATAAAATGCCCAGAGTTGTACACTACTCGGCGCTGATTTTCAGCTGATACCTGCTATAGGAACAGTGAAAAATTAACTGTACTTATCCATAAAATTATCATACATTCAAAATAATCATAATCATAATAATCATAAGAATAATAATAATCTCAAAATGCTTAATATACTTTGTACTAAAGAAATACACGTGATTTTGAGTAAGGGGATAGTTTGCAACCTCGCTACGTTTCAACAGGGGTTAGAAAGTTGCTAAAAAAACATAACGTTTAAAGAAAATTTCATCTGAAGAGTCAGGGGAAATTTATTATTTCGAAATCCAATATATTAAACTATTTTATGATTACAATTAGGCTTCTAATCATATGTATTTTATTAAATTTATCTTTGCAATGCCTTTCTCTTCCCGCCCTGTCACTTTTTTAATAAATAATGAAAAAAATTAAATTAAAAAATTAAATAATGTAAATAAATCATGACAGCGTGATTAATAAACGACCCCTAACTGATCGTACTCGTAGAACATTCTACTAATCAGCTTGCCACGATTTATTATGTAGACGTTATCCTAACCCAAATCAAAACAAAGTTCTTTAATAAAACGAAACAACATCAACACGGGAAGGGTCAAACGACCTACTTCACCTCTCTAAACGTGACCCACCCTTAGTTCGTTTCAGGTTGGTGTTTTAACCCACATCCGGGGTGATACATAATGGGTTCCGTGATTTACACACGCCAGTCTATTGCTTTTGTTTTGTATAAAAAAGTTTTATGAAGCAATCAAGGTAAGTTTTAGATGACAAACTATTTGGTTTGCTTTTACACAAAATATATGGCACAGCAACCCAACAAAAACCGTTGATTAAGACTGCCCACTTCAGACAATCGATTTTTTTGCGGGTGAAAATGAAACATACGGAGTTTCATATAGCTACGCACACGTCCTACAAAAAGTCAGTCACATAATTAATTTTTAGAAAAAAACAAAAACCGACTTCAATGTATCTTCGAAGTCCAAGGTATCCATGAAATTTATATGGGACCACTTCGTAGCTATACTGAACCCAACGTAAAAATAATTTTTCAAATCGGTTCATAAATGACGGAGTTCTGAGGTAACAAACATAAAAAAAAATACAATCGAACAGAGAACCTCCTCCTTTTCGAAGTCGGTTAAAAATAGGTGACAATGTCTGTGAGAAAATCGGACCTATAAAAAGTCTGATGTCGGCGGAGGCAGGAGGCACTAACGCCTTTTTTCCATATGTTTTACGCCGCCAAAACCTACGGTTAATTAACTATATGACATGGCTATTAGGTTTGGATCACCACTATGGAAGTTTGATGACGGACACGGCTCCGATAAAATTGGCTGTCTACTCGAAGAGACACAGCCACGGCGGCAAAACGGCACCACGATAAAGATGATGATGAAGCAATATTGAATATTGACATTTATCAATAGATAGATACGAAGATTTTTTCTTCCCTCATTGAAGGTGTTTGGCTTCGCACATATTGTGCATCTGCCAGTGGAAAATTTTAGATGCAAAGTTGTTATTCCTGACTGGGTTAACTGATAGAATTATTATTTATCCTTTCAATGCTTTTAACCCTGCGACGTTGACGCAAGTCCCACTAAGCGTAGAGCAATGCTGTACGGTTTATTAACCCCTCTTTCCTAATATAATCGTCACTATGACAAGCGAATTTCAATAAACTAAAACTTAACAACCCCCGACACAAAAAACCTTATTTTTTATAGGTTTGTACAAAACCTGCTTTCAAATAAAAAACACATCCAAATCGGTTCACCCGTTCAAGAACTACGGTGCCACAAACGGACACATAGTGGTCAAACGTATAACCAACTTATTCCCAAGGCCTTACTAAAATTTCCTTTCACGTCAGTCTAATTCATTTTACCTAACGACGTTTTTTTAATTTCCCAAATGACAAGTTGTTCGAATCACAATGCGTTATAAATATGTAAAAACGAAGCCAAATAGAACAAACATTTCAAGCGTCAATTCATACACAAGCCACCGCGCTTTCAGTGCCTTTTAAAATACATTGGTAACCATGGCAACGAAAATAACAACACGAAATATGACAAACAACTAACAACCTTATACTAATGACGAAAAGTTTCCTTTCATTTGTAGGTGTAGTATGTGATTAAGTAGTTTGGAGTTAAAGGCGACTTTAAGCCTTATTTCGAAGGCAAAAGGCTCAGATTTCAGGTGGAAAAGAAATATGGTAATAAGTAATTTATTTCTGCCAGCCTAGCCGATGGCAAGGAATAGTGAAAAGGAAATGGTAAAAGGCCGAGTCATTAAAAAAATGCTAATGTGTTATGGAAAAGGAAAATTGAGCCATTTAAGTTACCTACTAAAAAAAACCTTAGAAAGAAATAGTACCATGCGATGCATATAATTTAGACACATTTGTAATGGTTTGCAAGAGCCCGCCTTGGGATTCTTGGAAAATACCTACCACATATCTTTGCCAGATAATCAGCGACCAAACTAATGTGCGAGAATTACTGTGTTCTGGCATGGGAATAATTCCTATGGTTATTTACTTATGGTTTGAATGGTACTACCTGGAAACCCAGCTCGCTCCGAGTTCGCTGGAAATCCAGCGAAATTACTGGGCATTATGATGTTTATGAGTCAGCTCAGGGTGACGAGCGCAGTGCAGTACCGCGGAATTTTGCAAAAAATATTTTCGGTTTCGCTGCAACTGTTATAGGTAGGTGTGTCGCTTACCACCAAGTGATCGACCTGTTCGTCTCGCCACTTCGAAAAAAGACTATTTTTCGCGTCATACGTGGTTGTCACTATAAAGGGTGGACCAAACCAATGCCACCCGGAAGGAAAGTACCCTAATAAAGTAAATGAATGCTTCCAAAGACTTTTTAAAAGTCACTTGCCAGATCATACCCGCCAAATGTTGGAAATACACATTCTGTATTTTTATGATACTGATTGAAAGGATCAATGATAAGGAAAAAAACTTTCTAATAAACGTGGCTTCTAAAATTTGAGGAAAACCATGAAATCCAAAGAAAAACTAGGATAGTAGAAATCTAAATTAGTCTGCAACCTAACATAGAAACCAAACTCAGCTAAGTCACGTTGCCTATATAGGTAGGTACGTAACGATAAAAGTAGGTATATCAGACAGTTCGAGTACCAGGCACCATTGATCGGACGTGAATTTCATATCATTCTGTAGCATACATCATCGATCCAAAAGAATTTACGGCCCATTTACATGGCAACAATAGTTTTCCGTTCCATATTGTACTCGTAGCTACATACGTATACGCGATACAATCATGTCTATAATGTAAATGTAGTAGGTAAGTACCTATTTAAAGGTTTGAGCGTGTCTGAAACTCAAGGTTTCAACTCTTTTATGTAATTAATGGTAAATAAATAACGCCCAAAGATAAACGGTGGCCTGACTAAAGCAAAGTAGGATTTTTGGAATTGTTACATTAGGATTTATATTGGATTTACTTACCTATTTAAAAAGTAATGGAACGGCCAAGGTCTTCCACCTGGTGGTATGCGCCCCGCCTGTTCACTACGTCATCCTGAGCACATCAGCTTTCTCGTTTCAAATGCGTAAATTTACTGGCTGAATTCGAAAAGTGACCTAGGTATGTAGTTCCGAATTACGCTGTCGCGACTCATGCTGCAGCGAAATAAGCCTGGCTCATTAGAACGAACACATGTTTTGTCGAATACCAATGCATCGAATGCCTCTAGTTTAAAGTGAGTAAAAGTTCATTTTGTGAACATCAGGTACCGCAGACAGACAGACAGGACAACAGAAGTAACGAAGAGGTAAATAGACAAAGGTTGTTCGAGAAAATGAAGGCAAGTCATTAAGGTTCTATTATCGCTGTGTATAACATTCTGTTAATAGGTAACTATTTTCTATAATCACGGTTCATTAATATAAAAGCTACCCCACTGTCTATATGTCTGTACATTCAATAGAACTGACGTTAAAATATTGAGTAGTACTTTAATGTAATTTGGGAAATGGACTGAATTGAACGTGTAGGTGGCTTTTTTATAGGACGATCGATCCTACCGTGACTTCAAGCATGTACGCCAACTACACCAGCAAATAAATAAATAAATATATACAAAATACTGGGATAATCAACGTAAAATAAATGTGCTGGTAGGCATGGCCCACCTTTCCGGGTGCATTTGACAGATGTGGCCCGCCCATTCCCAGAAAACGTTAGCGGGACGATTTAGACGCTTTCCGGAGTGACTGGCCTCAGATCGCAATGGAGAGGGATCCATGGAGGGAGATGGGGAAACCTTTGCACAGCAGTGGGATCAAATAGGTACATAATAATAAAAAAATAATAAAACTATTACACTAATCACACTAATTGAGTGAAATTTGGAATGAAGATAGCGTTTGTACCTTGGATAACACAGGCCTTTTATCCAGGGGAACCGCGGATATAACCGCGGCGCGCAGCTAGTGTCAAAATAAAGTTGAATATTAATATTATTACGAAAATAGATCCTGTCTATATCTTAACGCCAAATTAAATTTATAATGCCAAGATAATATGTTAACTTCATTCAACGTTGTATACCGAGTAAATATGGCCGCCAAGAACAGAATTGTAAATCAGCTGATTTAATTTGACGCTAATGACCATAGACAACGTGTCGGCTCATTCATATTTATGTGAGAAAACCATAAATTATTCTATATCTGTGACCAGATAAGCTACTGTTGCATAAATTAAATTGCGGAGCGCAAAAACTGACACAGATTGAAGACTTTTGCTTAGGTTATTGATGAGTTTTGAACATTCGTTGTCATAGTCGTCTATATTATTTATTTCTTTTATTATCGTACTACTGGGTGACACTCAAGATAGTTATATTTAGTTTTCTTTGCTCAAGGTCTCTCTACTTTCTACTGGGTAAGTTTTTTTTAGCTTTCAACGATACTGGGTAAGTTAGACCCCGTTTTTTCTGACAAACAAGTGATCATAAACGAAAATTAATTTGAGTTTGAATTGGAAACGAACTTCTTTTTATAATATTAAACGAACTTTAGCGAATATAAATAGAAGATTCTCAATTCCAAGAGTATGTATTTTTTAACTTTTTGATGTATGTGCAGTGATGGAATTTGGAAAAATAATATGTAATAATTATCTTGGTTACCTAGTCCTTTCTTTATATGTTTAACTAGCTGTGCCCTGCGGTTTCACCCGCGGTTTCCCGGGATAAAGTCTAAAAAAGCCTATGTGTAAATCCAGGGTATAAGCTATCTCCATACCAAATGTTATCAAAATCCATTCACTAGTTTTTGCGTGAAAGAGTAACAAAGGTACATCCATTCTTACAAACTTTCGCGTTTATAATTTTAGTAGGACTGTGCATGCGGTGTTTCTCTTAAATAGGTTAAGCAAAAATTATATTGATGTATCCTAGCATAAAAGGTACTGATTACCTTTGAAAAGCCTAATAAAAAAAATTTACTCTAAAACTACCGATATTTGTGCTGATTCTTTTATATCGGTTGAAAGAGTATACCTACCTGCTATGTGGTCCTATATATATTTGGTTAAGATCTATTTTTTATAATTTAAAACAATATTTCGACAACTAATTATGCATTTAGAAGATTGAGAGAAAAAGTCAAGCTAAAGATGATTTATTTTTATTTCAATGAATGTTTTTTTTATGGAACTGAGTTTTTAGACGTGCTTGTCGTTTGTCTGATGGTAAGCGCCACGCGTGTCCATAATAATTGCCGTGCCACCCAGAACTTTAAATTCAAACTTTAATTCCATAAAAAGCACTTGCGTAGGACTGCATTGCGCACATCATTCCGGAATATCAGATATTAAGTCTCATATATGCCCAGTAATTTCGCTAATTTACTTGTAATTTGGGTTCAGTCCATCATCTTCACCACGTAACTACTCGTACCATTAGCAAAGAAAACGAAATATAACTACGTACCATTACTAACATTAGTACTCGTACTATGTACTACTGCCTCTGATTCTATGCAGTATTCTCTAAACCTATTTGGCACTAAGTTAGAGTTAGATATGTCAAACACAATTACTTATTCTGACGCGCACGCTATCTCTAAACTTCACTTATTTTTAGAGAATCTGTATTATGCGCGTCTATCTGTCACTTTTGACGTATGTTGTAAAAAATACTCAATTTTAGCGCCGTCAAAAGTAATTTAAATTTAGAGAACGCGTAAACTAGAATACCAAATACATTAATTTTATTTGAGATAATTTAAAGTTAAATTTAGGTCTAAACCAATTCTGATTCTATTCGGATTCTTCGAGATGTCGATTCTGTGTTGCATTCTCTAAAGATTCGACCCTAATGTTAGGTTAAGATTATTTTGTGGAAGCAATGAAAAGCGGCACAGCATTTACCTATTTAAAAAAGTATAAACTGTTTTTTATACGAATTGATGTGTTTTTTCTTTGTTTTAGATCATCAGCCGCGTTAGCAAGGATTCACGCATGAGGTCAGTGATATTTTAATTACTTTAGTCCAAATAACAACCTTAAACAATAAAATACAATTAGTAGATTGTTGAACATAAGGCAAACGAAGACGACCGCCTGGTTCTTCACTTGCACTTTGATTTTCACCGGAATAGGGAGAAAATAAAAATGTGTTTCCGGATAGCCATAATCTAGGTGTCTTTAAGACAGAGTAAACAGGTTTCTTCGAGCGTGCTACATCTTCGACCGCATCGTCACTTAACAACAAGTGTGAGATAGGGGTCAAACGCAAGCCTATAATTAATAATACATATAAAAAAGGTAAAATAAGCTTAGTAATAGTTAGAACAAATCCATTTTACTTTACGTGCCATTGTAATTTTCTTTCGGACACACTTTGGTTCATTATTATCACGTGATTTTGGATGGGGTTAATTACGTTTTCCTCTTACCTCATGTTCAACGTTCTACTTCTACTTAGATATGAGCGCCGCGCCGGCGCGCCGCCGTTGCCGTAGATTTACCTCTACGCTGCCGCCGCCGCCGAAAATTTCGAACGGCGCCACTGCCGTAGAAATGGCCATCGGCGCTCATATCTACTTCTACTAATTTATAAATCGCAAAAATAGACACATATATATAAATAAATATTGGTGAACTAGCCACGAAAGGCGGACATTTCGGTTTATGTTCTATTCCAGGGTAGGTTTTTAAGATTTTTAACAGTTAAGATATCACTCAAGGAGGCTGCTTCAACATTAGCGCTTTCCTACGTATGTATAGTAGCCTGGACTTTGTAAAAAAGAACTTAGATTTAGAAACCGTTACCTACTAGTTATGGAAACTCGGCGGGAAAGTACCTTAGATCTTCTTCTTTTTTTTAAAAACGAATTTCAAATTATTCGAAATGACATCACAGTGAGGTGCACCGCAAAAACGATACAAAGCTGTGTACACCGGAAATTTGCGGAAAGCCGCCCGCTACCGTAACTAAGTGCTGAAAGAATGCTTCGCTTTTAGTGGCCCGGATAGTTTTTATTCAACGCGTAGTTGTATTCAGTACGGTTTACTTTTTACTAACTTGGCGTTTTTACAAACTTTTATTTAACTTGCAATGTTTGGGTCATATCTTGCAAGTTGAATCAAAACCACTTTCAAGAGGAAGAAGGATAAGAACCCTACGGAGTTGAAATTTTGCATGCTTGTCAAAGTCCGATGACAATACAATACTATGGTGACAGCCAGCTGATCTGATGATGGAGACGGAAGGTGGGCAATGGAACTCCTTGACGGATAATCGTAAACTACTAGTGTTCGGGCTCATTTTAATCTGCTCGCGGTCCCGATTATGAATTTGTTTAAAATGTGTCTTATAAAATTATTTTTCAACGTTAATCTTGTTTATTTGGATACTAAAGATGTTCTCTTATTCCATTTCGATTTGTAGACTTTTATCATAAAAATAAAAGAAAATAATATAGTTACTTCAGCCTCTTTGGCTGGTTTTTTATGTTTGTTACGTTTTTTTGTTATATTTTGGGCCTCTTCGGCCAGAGGCGGCATTGGGAAGAACTTAATCTTCAATTTCTTGCTTTAAGCCCCTTATAAACTACTAGCTGCGCCCCGCGGTTTCACCCGTGGATTCCAGGGATAAGAAGTAGCCTATGTGTCCAGGGTATAAGCTATTCCAATCCAAATTTCACTCAAGTCCGTTCAGCCGTTGCGGCGTGAAGAGGGAACAAACACACTTACACACTGCATTTATAATATTATTTGCATTTATATTTTAGTGTGATCAAAAATTATTTATTAC
Source organism: Petrophora chlorosata (assembly GCA_951640565.1). Taxonomy (NCBI): domain Eukaryota; kingdom Metazoa; phylum Arthropoda; class Insecta; order Lepidoptera; family Geometridae; genus Petrophora; species Petrophora chlorosata. The sequence goes on along the minus strand of OX621203.1, from coordinate 5,727,006 downwards.
TAAAACAAAAGAATAGAACGAAAAGCCGTTGAGAAGCCATTTCGAATCTACAATAATTTTAAGAACAGAGAAAATAAGAGACAAGACATTTAAATAACCGGCCAAGTGCGAGTCGGACTCGCGTACGAAGCGTTCAGTACCATCATCTATAAAAACTGCAAAAAATCATGTCTTTTGTATAGCCACCTTCAATATTTATTTTATTCTGTTTTTTAGTATTTGTTGTTATAGCGGCAACAAAAATACATCATCTGTGAAAATTCAAGTGTCTAACTATCACGGTTCATGAGATACAGCCTGGTGACAGTCGGGAAGACAGACAGACGGACAGCGGAGTCTTAGTAATAGGGTCCCGTTTTACCCTTTGGGTACGAAACCCTAAAAAGAAGACACGTAAAAAATCGAGAACCATTTCATGAATAGAGGACGTTGAAGAGCCAAGACTGAAGAAAGAAGACACCAACGACCACGCTCAGCCTTGGCACTGGGAGAATTCACAGGAGTTCGTTCGTATACCCGTGAATTTCCTGATGCCTCAGCTCAGTGTGGTTTACTTCATCGGAGAGGCGGACAGACCAGAAGAGAAGAAATGAAGAAGAGCAGGTAGAGGAAGATTTGAAAAATTAAATTGTAATTTATTTATTTTAACTTTAGCACAAAACAGTTTGTACATGGAGGACTTAATGCTAGATAGCATTTTCTACCAGTCAACCAGGACGTGCAAGTAAAAATGGTAGCAGTGCAGTAAAGTGCTTAATGGGAAATTTATAAATTGTCTTAATTTGCCTACATAAAAGTTACATCTATGGTATGTAAAAATATATACTACTAGCTGAGCCCTGCGGTTTCACCCGCGGTTTCAATAACCCTTATCACTTAGGGGTATGAAAAATAGATAGTAGCCGATTCTCAGACCTACTGAATATGCATATAAAATTTGGTAAAATCAGTGAAGCCGTTTCGGAGGAGTAAGGTAACTAACATTGTGACACGAGAACTTTATATATAAGACAAGAATTTTATATATAAGAAGATAATCATATTCATAATTATTTATTCATTGCAAATATGGGTACAATTGGTCTAGTTGTAAAAATATTTGTAACAGTGCTCCATATCTAGCCTTATTACGGCGTGCAATTAGACATAAATCGAGTTATCATATACCTAATCGGAATTATCATACTTACATTATTTATTATACTATTAGTTATGGTTTTTTAATTATTTTGGAACAGAATAATATTGCATAATTATATTTTGTGATATCGAGTGGCTCAGTGGAAGTAAGTGCGACTTTCGATCCGACGGCGACGCACCGAGTGGTGCGGGGCCAGCGGGATTCGAACTCGGGTGCGTCGAATTGAAAGTCACACGTGCTCCCACTGAGCCACACTCGCTCTATAACATTTCTATAAGGTAGGCTATAAGCTACTCCAAATGTATTAAAGAAGATCGGAATCAACTACTATCTACCAGTAGACTGTCTTGATTTATTTTACTGCGCAAGATTTGCTTCTTGATCTTTGATTTCATATCCTTCGTAAGCCTAACTAGTATCATTATCTGTTCTGTGGCCTAAATCCTTACTTTATAACTTAATCCCTAACTTTATTACTTGATTGCGTGACGCTGTTACTTAAGATTAAGACTTAATTATGAGATAATATCAGTATAGTATTAGAAGCTCACATTATTATTGTCAACAGGGAAGAGTAGAACAAGGGCCAGTTTATGAACTTAGAACAATGGAGCGCAATTATTTATAACATTTATAAGTCATAAATTAAGTTGTAAAAATTTACAGTAGTAATCGTAGGTTAAATATAGATTCTTAATTGCACAATGAAAGGTTGAATCTCTTTTATTATGCTATAAAATATATAATATTCTCACATTTTCAAAGTTTAGAAAACATAAGAACCATTAAATGGCTAGAGTTAGAATTTGATGCGAAGAGTAGATTTATAATATAAAACAAGTATACATTTAAACAAAAAAAACCGACTTCAATGTACCTTCGAAGTCCAAGGTCAAAAATAATATCGATGAAATGTGGTAGCTAAACTGAACTGAACGCAAAAAGAATTTTTGAATTCGGTCAACAGTTGGCAGACAAATCGGTGAACATACATATAATATACATTTTTATTTTATGTATGTTCACCGATTTTTCTTATATATATATATATATATATATATATATATATATATATATATATATATATATATATATGTTCACCGATTTGTCTGCCAACTGTTGACCGAATTCAAAAATTCTTCTTAACTAATATTTTAACCGACTTATGCATTCTTAGAAGTGTAGTACGTCAGAGGTTTTTTACATAATAAGAAGTATTGTCAGTACTGTATAATAAGAGGTATTATCAGTATTGTCATTTCAGTAGGTACCTTGCTTCGGAAGGCACGTTAATCCTTCGGTCCCGCTTGTTGTTTTAGGACAACAGTCTTTAGGCGTGTGTCAGAGGCCTTTGGGCGATCTCAAAACTCCAACACCAGGGTTGGTCACACACCCATACGAGAGAAGTGCCATCTCTAGAGTGTAGCTTCTGTACCTAGCATCATCTCTTCTGTGATTTGGTAACCACACGCCTTGTCGTCACATTCACGTTGGCAGTGGCGCTGCAAATAAATGTCCATATGTGTTCATCTGGTCGCACTACATGTATAATGACTTGCATGTATAATTTGATATAAATGTATGATATTTTTTTCTAACATAGCCGCCTCTCCATTTGTACGCCTGTATAGGCAAAACATGTGTATACTCACACTATTTTAAGATCCGCATGCTCTGTATCACACATGTTTTAAAAATAAATTTTCTTTATCTTTATCTTTACCTGTGTCTAAGACACATCAAACCGCCAACCTTTTCAATAATTCGAATGGAAACAATTTGATTTGATACTTGTTGTTAAGACAGTTAAATATCATTATAAGTACCTATTTTGTAATATAATAATCATGGATGAACAAGCTCGATATACTTTATAGCAGTGTGTCCCAGGTGTGCAAGCTGCGCTTAGTGTCTCTAAGAAGTTATAATATCACATAATAGTGTCTAAGTGGTAGAAAGAAAACGAATTAACTCCGAAACTGGTTAATCCTGGACTGTTTTTGTTAAGGTTTACGCCTGGATATTAAACCCTTCTTATATTATTATTATCTAGCTACTCACATAAAACGGTGAAAGAAAACATCGTGAGGAAACCGGCATGTCCAAGAATTTTTCACAAAAGTCAAGGACATGTGACATTCACCAACCCGCACTGGGCCAGCGTGGTGGATTATAGCCTATTCTCTCTCTATGAGAGAAGGCCCGTGTCCCAGCTGTGGGAACGTGATGGTGGATGATGATGATGATGATGAGCTACTCACCAGGATAAAAAGTATTTTTCCAGGACCTAAAGTACCTACTTTACTCGTGGTAGGTTTCTGAGTAGGTATCACCGCTTTGCCAGTTATTCTGCCGCCAAGCAGTAGTGCGCAACTATTACTGTGTTCCGGTTTAAAGGGCAGTGTAGCCAGCAAAATTACTGGACATAATATGAGACTTAATATCTGATGTCTCGGAGTTTTGAGCGCAATACTACGTACTACGTAGTACTATTTACATTATTAAAAGTTCTGGGTGGCACTGCAATTGTCATGGGCAGGCGTGGCGCTTACCATCAGGCGAACGGCTTGCTCGTCTCACTCAGTTCCATAAAATAAAATAAAACCTACGCACCAAACACGAAAATCCGTTCATTAGTTTGTGCGTGATTGAGAAACAAACATACATCAAACTATCCATCCATCCAGCCATGCATCCTCACAAACTTTCGCATTTATAATATTGTAAGTTTTTTTCAATGGAACCGAGTGATGAGACTTGCAAGTCGTTCGCCTGATGGTAAACGCCACGCCTGCCCATAACCGTTACAGTGCCACCCAGAACTTTTAGTACTATAAAAAGCACTGCGTAGCACTCTCATCACCCTGAGACATCAGATATTAAATCTCATATGCACAGTAATTTCACTGACTACATAGCCCTTCAAACCGGAACACAGTAATAAATAGATAGATAAACGCTTTATTGCAAACATTAAATTAAAGACATTACATAAAAACAATTAAAGAAAGTGTTACAATGGGCGGCCTTATCGCTAAAAGCGATCAAAAATAATATTTGCGCACTACTGCTTGGCGGCAGAATAACTGGCAAAGCCGTGGTACCCAGACGGCCAGAAGTAGGAAGGAAGTTCATAATAAATAGTTACTAATACCTAAACTAAAATCTCCGCACATCAACACTAAGTTCCCATACCATACAGTTATCTGCATTGTCTGCTTGTATGTACTGTTGGTAATCATCGGTTATGCTCTTATAATCCATATGTAATAGATCACGAGCCTAACGGTGGTTTGTATGCTCTTGTGGCTAGCGGAAGTGTTTGGTTGTTATCAGATGGATCGGTTAGCGAAAATAGTAAAGTTCAATTATACTCCGTCCAACCATTTATTTAACTTTTGAAATATGCACACATGTGAACGAGTGTGGCTCAGTGGGAGCACGTGCGACTTTCGATCCGACGCACCTGTGTTCGAATCCCGCTGGCCCCGCACCACTGACTTTCTTAAGTTATGTGCGGATTTAACACTCGCTCTAGAATCGGTTAAGGAAAACATCGTGAGGAAACCGGCTTGTCCAAGAATTTATCACAAAAATTCAAGGACATGTGACATCCACCAACCCACACTGGGCCAGCGTGGTGTATTATGGCCCATCCTCTCTCTATGAGAGAAGGCCCGTGTCCCAGCAGTGGGAACGTGATGGGCAGATGATATGCACGCCTATAAAGCCTATTTCATAATTATTGAAGTAGCATAGTGAAAAAAAGCAGAACTTTACAGAATATAAGACAGCAGTCTTAGTAATAGGGTCCCGTTTTACCCTTTGGGTACGGAACCCTAAAATTCATTTTATTTCCTATCGTTCAGTCACACTGACATGTTAGCGAAATACCGCAATGTGGTTTGCTTTTTTAACTGACTTCAAAAAGCAGGAGGTTCTCAATTGGACGGTAAGATTTTTTTTAATTTTTTTTTCAACTCTCAAAACAACATAGCCTCTACAAATAAATCCACACGAAAATACGGAAGTGAAACAACATATCGATGGTTGCGATTTCGTCGAAAAACCTGTCGTTTAGACTTTTTACCGCGAGCTAGACGGATGAGAGAATGATTTGAACAATGACAGCACGTGGGAGTTCCTAAGTCATTAACACTAGGTACTTTGTTATGTAATGGATAAGATGTAATGGCATGTTTAAGTCAAAGTTTGAATGAGGTTTTGTAAGTGATGAAGTGATGGAAATAAAGAAAGAACAAGTAAACATTTTATAAAAAAAAACCGACTTCAATGTATCTTCAAAGTCCAAGGTACCGATGAAATTTATACTGGACCCCTTCGTAGCTATACTAAACGCAAAAATAATTTTCCAAATCGGTCCATAAATGGCGGAGTACTGAGGTAACAAAAATAAAAAAATACAATCGAACAGAGAACCTTCTCCCTTTTTGAAGTCGGTTAAAAAGAAGAAAAATCATGTATTTGACCACCACACAATTAGGACACTAAAAAATAAACGAAATAGAAACAAACTAAAATTTTAAAAAACAGCTGAACCGATTTTCATAAAAACATGTCTAGAACCAACCAACCGTATGCAATTGTGTCACATGTTTATCAATCTTCTCGTGCTGATTTATTTGTATATCGCCGGAATTTAGCACCTTGTCAATTGAAATGCCCAACTAATTGACTATAAACTCATTATTTACAGTTTTACAACTATTTACGATATGTTTGCTGTTTTACAAATTGTTTATTTGTTTTTCATTATAGATAATAAAAAATGGATTCCAATTTGTCTGTTTCTATAAACATTTTGACATAATTATGTGGTTTGTCTTCATCGTCATCAGCCCATCACGTTCCCACTGCTGGGACATGGGCCTTCTCTCATAGAAAGAGAGGCCATAATCCACCACGCTGGCCCAGTGCGGGTTGGTGGATGTCGCATGTTCTTGAATTTTTATGATTAATTCTTAAACAGGCCAGTTTTCTCACGATGTTTTCCTTCACAGTTTTTAGAGAGAGTGTTAAATCTGCACGTAACTTAAGAAAGCCAGGTGGAGGGCCAGCGGGATTCGAACTCGGTGCGTCAGATTGAAAGTCGCACATGCTCCCACTGAGCCACAATCACCCCCGTGGTTTGTCTTGGAAAGTTTTATTTCTCTAAATGTTTTGAAATTACAGTGCGCAGAGTCGTTTTGTAAGTTAGGCTTTCTGATCAGGGAGGGCTTGATTTTAGAGCATTAAGGATGTCTATCCAGCTGTCCTCCACAGCTTACCCTTAGAATACTTAGGCCCTAATAAACTCTGTCAAAAACCTTATTTAATATTTAACATATTGTCTCTTTCTAACATATTCGTTTCAACGTAAGATGAACAGTGACAAAACATGTTAAGCATTTTTAACTTTATTTACCGTTTATTAATAATGTATGTCACTTAAAATTTTAATGTCATTTGGTATCGAGTTATAAATTATAATAAACCTCAAACTTAAACTTACCAACAAAATAGTATTTTTATGATTTTTATCGTCAGGCGTGGCTCTATATAACCAGGCGCATTTTGATCATCTCATCCTTCAATCCTTGAAAAAGTAATTGAAACAAGGTAAGCCTCCGCGAGGGAAACCTTTTTTATTAAGTGATTTAAACGGTGCATTAAAAAGTTAACGATGCGGGTAATATTTATTTTTTACTAAATTCAAAATTGGAATCTTTAAAAGTCGTTATTTTCTAAATCGAACCGAGTTCTAAGAAGCAAGTTAATGGCTTAAGTAATTTGGCTCGTGCCAAAACAGTGGTGCAATTTTATTAAGTTGATTCTGAGAACCAACTCGGGAATCAGAATCAGTGGTTTTATTAATTTTGTGGAACTAGGCTAATTCTAAGCAGAAACGCATGAAAATAATTAATGTATCTGTGGATACATTACACTATTCAATATTGTAATAATCCTTACTAATATCATAAATGCAAGTTTGTGAGGATAGATTTATTGGATGTTTGTTACTCATGCAAAAACTATTGCAAGGATTTCGATGAAATTTGGAGAGATTTTTTTTTAAAGACGTCTTTAGAACCTGAAAAAGGACACAGGCTACATTTTTATCCCGGTAAACGTCAGATGAAACCGTGGGGCTCAGCTTGTACAGTATATATCTAAATAAAATAATGTCTAATGTGTCGGGGTGGTGAGCGCAATGCATCGCTACGCAGTAATTAGTAATAGTTTTTATGGTATTGAAAGTTCTGGGTGGCACTGCAATTGTTACGGGCAGACGTGGCGCTTAGGCGGCGAACGACCAGATCGTCTCATCGGTCAATTCCATAAAAAAATGGCAAGAGCAAAATATTGCCACGGCAGTTGTCAAGACGATCTTTTTTGAAATAAGGGATTCATTTCATCAGATGAACGGATGCAGGCATCAGCTACTTACCTACTCCTTTAGCTTGAGATTATTCATATTTCTTTGTTTTACAAGGGGTGTTGTTTATTTGTTTGTTTCGGACAATACGGCCACAAGTTTAGCGAACAAGTTCTCATACAATAATAAAATTAATATATTTTGTTTCGAACTTAGAACCTAACCTAAATATATAGCTATATTTTTACAAGCTTTTATTTAACTTGCAATATTTAAGATTTGAACCAAACAAAACAAATTGGGTCAAATCTTGTAAGTTAAATCAGACCAACTACCTCTTATCTTACGGAGATGAAATTTTGTACACTTGTCAAAGTCCGATGACAATGCAATATTATGGTGACAGCCAGCTAATCTGATGATAGAAACGGAAGGGCAATGGAACTCCTTGACGGATAATCGTAAACTTCTAATGTTTGAACCCATCTGCTATCGGTTCCGATAACGAATGTGGAAGCTTGTCTTGAAAAATATATTTTTCAACAAAATCTTGTTAATTTTTATAAATCCAGTGTGTGGTTTAATACGACGGATAAAAAAATACTTTTTAAAATAAGAAATAAAATGAAAGAATCGGCACGTATTTTGTGCATCTCGTTAAACAAACATACATCAGCTACAACAGCGTCAGGGTTAAAGGACAGAGCAGTAACAACTTGTGTCTTTTTAAGTCTAAAGTGAATAGGCATCTCATGGGCAAGCGTGCTCCTTCTTTGGCCGCATATTCTCTTTCCATCAGGCGAAATGTCATCAAACGCTTGCTTATTATTTATATATTTGATTGTTATTTATGAGTTATATATAATTGTTATTTTTTATTATTATTTGAATTGATTATTTGCTGTGCACCACCGTCTATTCTTTTTTACATTTGTCCAATCCATCCAAAGGTTGTCTGTAAGAGATTGTTTTATGCGATAAGACTGCCAATACCATTGTTTGTATTACCATTGTTAGGTTTATCTTTTTTTTCATGTTATTATGTTTGTGGTATGCAATCAAGTGTAATTGTATCGTATTGTTATTCTGCTCTTCAGCAATATGTGTATGCCTTGAAAGCTTCTGTATGACGAGAACCGCGTGATGTCGCGATGAAAGATACGTTAACTAACGAAACTTTTGAACATCAATTTGCCTAGAGTTCGAATTTATAATAAGAAATATTTTTTGGAACTGAGTAAAAAACGGGCAAGTCGTTCGCCTAATGGTAAGCATCACGCCTGCCCATAACAATTGCAGTGCCACCCAGAACTTTTAATACCGTAATAAGTACTACGTATCACTGCATTGCGCTCATCACCCCGATACATCAGATAGCCCTGACTTTCTTGAATAATGTGCGGATTTCAGACTCGCTGTAAACCGGCATGGTATGAATTAATCGCAAAAATTCAAGAACATTGACATCCACCAACCCGAGAGTCTCATAATTCACGGTACACACAGTTACATTGAAATTATAGTTTTAACGTATTTTGATTGATTTGTATAGTGTGTATTTGACATTGAAAAGTTTTTTGTGCCTATTTAATAAATATCTTATATAACTATGACTATGACTCATATGCCCAGTAATTTCACTGGCTTTTGACTGGATTGTTTTCATCGAGTTGTATCGTTGTCATCCTTCATAATTTGAACAAATTATATACTTCTAAGTAAGTAAAAGCTCCTAAGCTTGTTCATTTGCCATCCGTAGAGCTCGTGTGTCAGGTATAATTCCGCGCGTTGCGTGCCGGTCGCGGCGGCGCCGCTCCTGTTATTACGCGCAGGACTACCGATAATTTGCCTGTTACCGGTCTAGTGCTGGGACATGCAGTAAGTCATGATTATATCGAAATATTAACCAATATTATATCGATAAATATTAGCCAATATTATATTGATAAATATTAACTAAATTATAATATTAAAAAACGATCTTTTATGTTGTGAGAGTTATTGTTTATTCGGGAGCGAGTGTGGCTCAGTGGGAGCATGTGCGACTTTCGATCCGACACACCCACATTCGAATCCCGCTGGCCCTACATCACTGACTTTCTTAAGTTATGTGCGGATTTAACACTTGCTGTAAAAACGGTAAAAGAAAACATCGTGAGGCAACCGGCATGTCCAAGAATCACAAAAATTCAAGAACATGTGACATCCACCAACCCGCACTGGGCCAGAGATGGATTATGGCCCATACTCTCTGTATGAAAGAAGGCCCGTGTCCCAGCAGTGGGAACGTAATGGGTTGATGATGATGATTGTCTATTTACAATGTTCCGGCAAGTTACAGTCTCGCTAGATTTATTGTAAAGTGGCGATGTGTACAATATGTTATACAATTTTGCAGTGACATAACGGTGACCAGTCATCAAAATACAAAACTCAAAGGCATATCCACCTACATTGGGTCCAGAGAAATTTATTATGACCCATTTCTAACCGACTTCAAAAAGGAGAAAGTTCTCTATTCGATTGTATGTTTTATGTTTGTTACCTCAGAACTCCGTCATTTATGAACCGATTTGGAAAATGTCTTTTTGCGTTGGGTTCAGTATAGCAACGAAGTGGTCCCATAGGTATAAATTTTATCGATATTATATATATATTTATCGATATGATAATTTGTTGACCTTGGACTTCGAAGATACATTGAAGTCGGTTTTTTGTTTGATAAAACGTAGACATGCTTGTTTTCTAAAAATAAGCTTGAGTCATAAAAGCGGGATGGCTGATGATGAAGACGTTCATTTAAATAAAATATATCGTGAGTTAAAGGAAGCTATTGGTGAAAATAATGATACATTATTTTTTATCGATAGTTCAAGCAAGCACTATTCTCGCTGTAGGCACCGCTACCTGCTACAAACGGCACCACCTGGTTGCTCAGCAATTACGGCTGATCCTAATTTGGATCACAACGCAAATGTAGGTAGTACCTATAAGTTAGTGGCTGTACCTACAAATACCATGTCTCGGTTTAAAGGGCACTATGTAAAATGCAGCATTGTGTATAATGTGTATCATGCACGTCAATGGTCAGTTTCAGAATGACAATTGTTACGGGCAACACCAAATAATTCATGTAATGGAATTTTTTCACTGTGCTGTAGTAGGGTTAAGAAAAATGGTTACCAAAGCAACTATGGATTTATTGGGAATAAATTATTTTTATTTTTATTATTATTTATTTTATTATCAGCGCATGCTTGGCTAGAATCACAAGATTTTAAATATTCAGCGAGAAGAAAAAGTATATTTCGAACCTGCGTCTTATGAATACCATCCCAACGCCTTAACCACTAGGCTACCGAGTCATCTGATCGAATATCTTCTATCGTTTTTATATTGTCCCCGTAAGACGAGATACGAAAGATACCTGAGAAAGATGAGATTTGGTTGCTTGAGTAGATAGATGACTCGGGAATTAACTGGTGGTAGGTTTCTCATATGCGAGAGGCCGTCTGGGACTACCGCTTTGCCAGTTATTCTGCCGCCAAGCAGAAGTGCGCAAGCATTACTGTGTTCCGGTTTGAAGGGCACTGAAGACGGCGAAATTGCTGGGCAATTACCTCTAAAGTCTTTGATACTCACAGCATGTGTGCAGTGCAGCGCCGCGCAAGGTATTGCAAAACAAGGTTCTGGGTGGTGCTGCAACTGTTAAGGGCCGGCGTGTTGCTTACCATCAGGCGAACGGCCCTCACGCTTAATCAATCAGTTACACAAAAAAATTCCATAGTCTCATATCGCAACTTCCTACTATAAAATATACTCAACTAGTGACTAAGTAATGCGATGTAAGAATTACTTGGCTAAAATTAATATTATCTAGCTAAAAGCTTATTAAGTTAAACGTCACAGGATGCGGGTACATTACAATTTGCTCCAAGCAGCGGTAAAATTAGAAGAAACTAGGTGCCTAGATAATGTTTAGGGCCTTTTCCCAGGGCTCCGATTCTCGCTTAGTAGATATTATGTCGATTGACATATGTCTATTATCAAAAAAATACGAAATTTCGATTTACCTCACGTACGTAGATAAACTACCTCTAAAATGATGGAGTAGTAAACTCGTCACTTTGCCCATTTGCCCACTCCTTGGTTGAATTTACCACTACAAATCTGGAAAACAAGAAACTCCATAAAATAAAATATTTTTTGCATAAAAACTGTACAAGAATGTTTTAAAATACTATGTTAACCCAATAGTTTTTCCTCTCGGACGTACAATTTATTTAAGTTATATTTTTTATAGTACGCTCTTTTTCAAAAATAGGTTTTCAGCAACAAAATATAGGTAACTCCTATATTTTGTTGCTGAACACCCCCCTAACCCGTTTTCCTTCGACATAAAGTCGACAACCGTTTGAATGTGATTTCGAAAATAATACTATGTTAGTAGTTTTTAAACTAAATAGTTTAATTAAATTCATGTTTTGTGATAATATCGGGTCACTTCGCGCACGATTTTAAAAATATCAAAATTATATTTTAAAAATAACATTTTGACTAACCGTAAACGGATGGTCAATGCAACTTGATCGAAACGTTTAGGAATATACGATATTTTTAATAGAAAACTGCTTTTCACCCAAGTAAAGTCCATGATAGACATATCTCTACCGCAGATATAATGTCTCATGAACTAGAATTGCCACCAATAGTGGGACGGAACAAGGTAATAGCATGATAGATAAATGGAGATAAGTAAATGTGTGGTCATTACGTCAGTTTAAGCTGTTTTGTTAAGTCAAACTCATCATTAGAGTAGTTACATATTTCTTGTTGTCAATCAGTTTTAATTCAGGTACTTATTCCTGAAAGTATCCCATAGCGGTGGTCTGCCCCGTACCTACTAGTACCACAGAATACTAAGGGACAGAAGCATCACTCCGCAAAGACATTTAAACAAATAGCGACTCTTGCTATGACGCAATAAAATTCAATTCAGCTCGCGTAGCGTTGCATACCTACCAGTCATATTAACATACAGAGCGCCTCTCTTTCTATCGCATAGCTCTTATCTCTTCTGACGCAGCACGTGTAACGAGGCGCCACCCGCCGTCGGTGTCCGGCTATGTACTTGTAGCTTCGTACCTACAGTGCGGAGTGCGGTAGGCCTGCTAGTACGTCAAGCGCCAATCGTATATCATGTTGAGCTAGTCCAGTAAAAGATGTTATATCAAGTTGGACCGTAGGGGATTCAAAATATACCAATGTATAGGGAAAACACCCCCGATTATCGCATCAAAATGTCTAAGCTGCACGTATCTCGCAAAAAAATTAACTAATTAATTAAAAACTAATGTGAAAAATTAAAAATCCACTTTAATACTGATGAAATAAAGTAAAACCTGAGACGCCTCAAATGATTTTTTGATGTTGTAAAAGGATAAAATAAAATAAAAATTGTTAATTATTACAAAAGATATTGGGGTGTTTGTATTTCTAAGAGGTTCTGAATGTTTTAACTCTGCAAATATCCCGCGTTCTACAGTTCACTGAAAGGTGCGTGTGTGTTTTGTTTTAAATAAAAGTAAATTATTTCTTTATAATTATGCCCACGCAGGTAGGTTTGTGTTTGACTGTCCACGTCGCTTACGCTTTGTGTTCCGTGATAAGTTTTAGACACGGCATCACGAAAATGTAATATATCGAAAATAAAACCGGTCAAGTGCGAGTCACACTCGGGCGCGAAGGGTTCCGTACTATTATCTATAAAACGGCAAAAAAATCGTGTTTGTTGTATGGGACTTAATCCACTTAAATATTTTTTTATTCTGTTTTAGTATTTGTTGTTATAGCGGCAACAGAAATACATCATCTGTGAAAATTTCAACTGTCTAACTATCACGGTTCATGAGATACAGCCTGGTGACAGACGGACGGACAGCGGAGTCTTAGTAATAGGGTCTCGTTTTACCCTATGGGCACGGAATCTTAAAATATTTACCTACGGAAATAAATAGTGATATTGATTGTACTCCCTATTTTGATTAAAGTATTTTTAGGTTTAGCGTTATTTCATTAGCACGTTGTATATAGATAATATATATAGTACACAAAAACATACTTACAATTTTACCTCTTTATAATATTTCTCTCTCTATGAGAGCAGGCCCGTGTCCCAGCAGTGGGACCGTGATGGGATGATGATGATAATATTTGCATACCTAGATTAACTAACTGATACCCGCGACTCCGTCCGCGTATCTGTTTATAGTTGTTCCCTATTTATTTTTTATTTTATTTTAAATACAAATCAGACATTAATCCATTTTGTTAGTAACACTTAGCCTATGTTAGTAAAAACAAAAAATGTAAAATAATAAAAATAAAATATACAAACAGACTGAGACATTACTGAGACACACACATTGACAACGGCTTGTGAGCCGCCGTCCAGTGTCCTATACCATATAGGTATTACGTAAGTAGAATAACACCTTCTGAAAGCCTACCACCTCTTTCAAGGTGTTAAATCAAAAAACCACCCTGTCACAGCCATTCAAACCCACCCCGGCTTTACCATAACAAAAATATTTACGTAACGAACATCCGAGGCGTGGTGCCACCCCAAATGCCAAGGGGTGGAATTAGGGGTGATGGGGGAAAGGTGAACGTAGGGCGCGGGTAGACGGAAATGTCTAATGGCATCGAGTCACGAACTCCACTCAAATTATACCTACTGGGGTGGCGCATATTTGAAACGGCGCGGTGATGAAATTGGGTAGCCTAGTTCCAAGTTATTTCATATATTAAAATTAAGTGGGTATGTATAATGTGTTGTAAGTATTGCCAGTTATTCTTCTGCCAAACAGTAGTGCGCAAGCATTACTGTTCCGGTTTGAAGGGCATTGTAGCCAGCGAAATTACTGGGCATATGAGACTTCATATCTGATGTCTCGGGGTGATGAGCGCAGTGCAGTGCTACGCATTGCTTTTTTTGCTATTAAAAGTTCTGGCACTGCAATTGTTATGAGCAGGCGTGGCGCTTTCCATCAGTCAAACGACTTGCTCGTCCCATCACTCAGTGTTTTGGGGTGATGAGCGCAATGCAGTGCTAAGCAGTGCTTTTTAGGGTATTAAGCTTTAGGTGGCACTGTAATTGTTATTAGGCAGGCGTGGACATTCTCGTCTTATCACTGTTCCATAAAAAAAGGGTAGTCATTTTTTTTTTTTTACTATCAACCATCGGTGAACCATCGAGAAGACGGGTAGAGCAGCCGCTCAACTGCCGTCTCTCTCTAGATCTATGTGCTCCATCTTAGGCCACATCATCGCTTCACATCAGGCGAGATAGTGGCCAAACATAGATCTATTAGTCGTAAAAAAAAAAAAATCAACAGAACTACATGATTAAATGCAACCAGTTTTTAACTTAAAATTAGATATTACACATAGTTCTAATTACAGATAGCCTCATCGTGCTCCTTAGTATATGCATAAACATTTAGATTTAGATTTAGGTAGATTTAGATA
Organism: Petrophora chlorosata; assembly: GCA_951640565.1. NCBI lineage: Eukaryota > Metazoa > Arthropoda > Insecta > Lepidoptera > Geometridae > Petrophora > Petrophora chlorosata. The sequence continues at coordinate 5,711,959 of OX621203.1, read as the reverse complement.
TGAAGAAGTGCGTATAGTTCAGTTATTCTAGGATGACTCGAAGCTTGAATCACGCTAATATTATAAATGCAAAATGTTAGTGTGTAAGTGTCTTTGTTCTTCTAATCCAGCTGTAAAACAGCTCATCGGATTTGAGTAAAATTTGGAATGGAGATAGCTCATACCCTGGATTAACACATAGTTTACTTTAAGCTAAGTAGTTTTTTAAGAAATATGTAATAACCCACGATTGTACCCGATCGTTGTAAAGAGAAATAGTAACCGGCCAAGTGCGAGTTGATCTCGCGCACGAAGGATTCCGTACCATTTATCTATAAAAACGCAAAAAAAATATTTAAAAAACGTCACGTTTGTTGTAAGGGAGCTCCCTTAAATATTTATATTATTCCGTTTTATAGTAGGTATTTGTTGTTATAGCGGCAACAGAAATACATCATCTGTGAAAATTTCAACTGTCTAACTATCACGGTTCATGAGATACAGCCTGGTTACAGACAGACAGACAGACGGACAGCGGAGTCTTAGTAATGGGTCCCGTTTTTACCCTTTGGGTACGGAACCCTAAAAAGTATATTTATTTATTCAATCTGGACTCTTGCAGACGACGACCTATTTATTACCTACCACTCAAATATTAATTTACATATGTTAAATTTAGCGAACATTTTGCCATAAAAACAAGGCTAGGGAACTAATGCGTCGTTCGCGTTTTTACCGTGCCTTTTCTTCTAAGCCACAGTTCCTGAATACATTATATTAAAAAACATTTTTCTAGCCAGGACTCTATAGATTTAGATCGCTGCTCGCACGCCATTCGTGATTTTACGTTCGTTATTTTAATAACTGAGGCATGTCAGGGAGCAATTATAAGCTGGTTCGACACGAATTTGAACTTTTAAATTGAGTGCTTTTGAAGTTTATCAAGATGGAACTTTGGAGTTTGTAGCTGTAGGTACAATATGTAGTGATGATAGGGTTAAGGATGCCTATTTATAATCGTTTATTTTTATATGTACCTGAGTGATGAAGCGAGCAATTTGTTCGCCTGACGGTAAGCGCCATGCCTGCCCATAACAATTGCATTACCTTCCTATACATAATAAGTCCTTCCGTCTCGCGATATTGATTTCAAAGCATAAGTATTTGATCATATCTACCTACAGTCATCACAGTAGATACCTACGTATAAGATTGTACCTAAGTTCTGCAACTTTACCTAGTAATTAATCATCAATCATCAAATCGATCATTTTCAATTTATTAAGGCACTAAAAATAAACACAAAAGTTAAGGCGTCAAGCCCAGGCAGTCTATTTTGTAAAATAAGATTTTTGTTGAAAAATATTTTTTTCAAGACAAGCTTTTAACAAGTTCTTAATCGGAACCGCAAGCAGATACGCGAGAATTTACGATTATCCGTCAAGGAGTTCCAGTGCCCACCTTCCGTCTAGTCTTGGGTAGGACACGGTTTTAAAATGAGTTTGTAAGAGGTGCCTCTTTTTTGTACTGAGCCAGTACTGTGTACCGCTTCAAATGAGGCGAGGCGTTCGAGGTCTATTGAGCTCCTACGGTTCAAATGAAGCGATATCCGGCTTTTGTACTGGTGTCACACTTTTCCACTAGATAATGAATCAGGAACTACATCCGATATTACAATTACCTAAAATATCCTACCTACTATTATGAGTGACAATTATTATGAGTCGCTTATGCAAGTAGGTATTCATACTTATAGTAAGACATGATCATAAATTCTTAATGTTGAAGCGTAATAAAGTTGTGGTTATCTAAATAAGAAAAATATAGTAAATATATATATAAATGTGAAGATTTATTCTTTTTATCCATACTATATTTACCTACTATTAGGAGAATCCTAATATTATCTTTGCTGTATTCTATATATATAATACGACTCATTTAAGTATACCCAAACCCACTTACTGATGTGAAAGTAAAACATAAGTAAAACTTGTCTACATATTTTGGATAGTTATACAACAGTTCGTATTTTGTTCGGAGTTTCGGGTGAACACGGTCATATTCGACGTTCATTCAAACAACATCGCGTGAGGCAGTGACAGAGAGAAGAACAACATCACATTCACCCTCTTTGTCATCTCCATCGAACGAAAATGTACTGTCGCGACTCTCCGGCTCGTCGCCTCATTGAGTGAAGAGTAGATAGATAGCGGGACCAATGAGCATGAGCGGGACATGCGTATTGAAGTCTTACATTTTTTCATTTTGAGCCGCTCTTACAATTTTCTGTCGCGTACGGGACAAATGTACTGGTTCATGTAAGTCCTACTCAACACTACTTCCGTCTTCATGATCAGATCAGCTGGCTGTTACCATAATATTGCATTGTCATCGGACTTTGACAAGTATGCAAAATTTCAACTCCGTAGGATAAGAGGAAGTGGTTCTGATTCAAAGTTAAAATAAAACTTGTAATTAAATTTTGATTTACAACGAGAAAAGCTTTAAACCAGTCAAATATTTCAAAAATGTAAGTAGGTGGTACCTACAGAATTTTCTGAGCTAACGGATCGCATGTTCAAGCGGAATTTACATTAAAAAACCTGTAATATTTACTTAATAAAATACGGTTGTTCAAAATGTATAAACATAACTTTAACTACCAATATACCCTCTTTTTGCATGCAAGCGCTGTTAGCAACTCCTAAAAGCAGCGTGTACCGGTTTAAAACCAGTATTAACCGGTTTTATATCCAGTATTTTCTGGAAAACCACCGCAGAGACGTGCCAGGCGCCGCGCGCCAGCCCACCCCAAATTGTGCAAACTTATGCAAGTCTGGGGAAGTTTGTCGGCGGGTTATACGTTTGAGTTTGCCGAGTTTTTATGCTTTTCTAGATTGTTTCGTACGTGGTTGAGGGAGGCGTACACGCTATATCAAATAGGACAATACTTATAGATATGTGGATATATATTTTGGTCCTTCAAGCATAGCTATGACTAATAACTAATCAAAATTGACAAATAGATATATCCATTAAATATTCAAATGACTAGGAATAAACTAACTTCACTCAAAACTTGTACAGCGCCCTTACAGGGCACATGTATCTAGTCTATAAGACATCTTTAGCACCTGTCTGGTACATTACATGTAAGCATTAATAATAAATTAATGAATAAATGAACTGAAACGAGCGCTCCCACTAGGGTAAAGTCACCGTCACCGGTTCAAATTTAGTAATAAGTGCCCCTACAGCTTAGATAGACTTTATAGATGGGCACCAAAGTAGGCAGGTAGCTATATACATACCTAACTATGGTAGGAATAAAAAATCTACTGCAAAAAACAGAAGTTATTGGTAGGTGATCAATTGCTTCTGGTTGATAACACAAATTAGCGAGCAGGGAGCTACCTGCTCGCATTGCCCTCTGGCTAGTCGACTTGATATTTTAGCCTGACCTACAGTGGCTGACTGAGATTTGATTTCGTATAAAGATCAAGAATTTACCCTTTTAGTCATTCACGATAGGTACCATAACGATGGATTTAATTACTTACTTTTGATGATGGATCCCAGCCGGGCGCGAGTGTTTTTTTTTTACGCTTAATTGATCTATGTTTGGCCACTATCTCACCTGATGTGAAGCGATGATGTGGCCTAAGATGGAGCACATAGATATAGAGAGAGATGGGAGTTGCGCGGCTGCTCAGACCCGTCTCCCCGATGGTTCATCGAACATCATCCCGAAACACGACTAGGTCGCTTGACGGCATGGCTTTGTTCGGTGGGTGGTATTGCAACTAAGGCCTGAGCCTACCAGTCCAAAGCGCGTAAGCGGGTTTCATCATGATGTTTTCCTTCACCGTTTTAGAGCGAGCGTGTAAAATCTGCACTTAACTATATGTCATTGGTGTAGGCCCGAGTCGAGATTCGAACCCAGGTGCGTCTGATCGAAAGGCGCATGAGTTCCCGCTGAGCCACACTCGCTCAAAGCCATTATCCAGCGAGCGAATCAGTCTGTCCCGTAGAAATATTTACTTAAATCTTTCTCTTTCTAGGTGACAATGGAAGCGTCTTCATCCGACTACAGCGACGAGGAAGTGGGGGTGATCGCGCGGGGTCAGAAGCTGTGGGTCCGGGGTGTGCGAGCTCATACCACCTGCGCGGACATCGTCAGGGCTTTGCAGGACGCTCCTGAAGGTATCTCTCCTTTACTATCGAGTGGACGTGTATACCTACTGTATAGTACCTAAGCTGAATTTTAAAGCATAACCCTATTACATTTATTTATTTCAGTTCAGATGCTTGCTGCACTTACAGTTTTAACCAAATCGTGCAGCAAGCTAAACACATAACAAAAACGAAACTTATAATTCACTTAAAAACTGGGTACAGCTATTAATAAATGGATCAAAAATAGACCTTGATGAGCACTGTCTTGCACTTTAAGTTTTACCTATCTTAACTTTGCTAAGGAGTTTTTTCAGACATTACATCAAAGTCATCAATGACTTGTATAAGCTAATGCTATACAATAATACATATATGCTAATTCAAGGTAATCCTTGAATTTAATCGAAAGAACACAAATTGTCTACATTAACTGGTACACAAAAATTTCTACACGGCCATTACACACCGTAAGATCTCATTCTGTCTACCAGTAGCAGAGTAATGCAAGACCTTTATAACAACACATTATCATTCTTCACAGCGGGAGGGCTCAGCGATCACAGCGAATGGGTGCTGGCAGAGAGATGGAGAGGGGTCGAGCGACCCCTGCCACCTAACGTACCTGTGTTGCATGTGCTGGCTGCTTGGGGCGATGCGAGGCATGAGGTCAGTTTTCATGGTCTACGTAGGAGGTTCCTTCTAAGGGAAGTTGACCCTTAAGGTTGATTTACCTAAGTTCACTGCTATTGCTAACGACCGGTGCCAGCGACGCTGGCATTGTACCGGCGTCAAAGTCTTCATCAACAACTTGAACTGTGTGTGCAGCCAAAGCAGTTCCATAGCTTTTGTTTAGTCGCCAAATTCCTAACTTTTGAAATGGCTATCAAGTCCAACAATACCAACACGTACTCGTATGTTAACATTTTAGACCCCCAAACTTAATCTCATTCACCATATTACAGGTTCGTCTCTCCCTTCGAAGACTATCGAGTGGTGGTGAGGATGACTCTGGCCGAGACAGCGACGGCGGCAGTCGGGCGGCCAGGAGGCGGCGTCGGCGCGGAGTCAGGACTGTCACTCCACCACCGGCCAAAAGCGAAGACCCCGCTGCCAAGCTGGTCTCCGTTATACAGCATCAGAGCAGGACGATACACCAGCAGCTTGATAAGCTAAGGTATGCTGAGTCCATGTCATTCTTTCACACTTGTCCCACGAGCGAAAGAGCGGCTAACACCAGTGTGTAGCCTGACTATCAGCGCATAAACCATCCCTAGTAGAGTAACAAAATGATATTAGCACAAATCTACCAGATTCAAGACCACTTCTTACCGTTGTTGGTCTCGTCATTTGCTCTAACGTTCTAATTTTTTTGCTCATTTGAATTGCTGAACGTCAATTTAGATACTCAATACATTCTGGTTGTGTTTTGCAGGGAACAAGAGAAACTCATCGACCAACTAGAAGACCAAACGCACAAAAGCCGAATGGAAAAGCACGGCACTAATTACCTTCTGGAATCCTACCTTCGAGATCTGGGCAGGAACAGCGAAGTCAACGACAGTCAAGCGGGAAACAGCGACAGCGGAGTCGGAGTCGGCAGTGGAACACCCCCCAGAAGGCACACCAAACACAAATCGAGAAGAGAAAGACATCTTATGAGAGAACACTACTTCACAAAGGAACTAACAGACATATGCCAAGTAAACTCAGACAGACTGATGCAAACACAAAACGACACCGATTCAGACGGATCAGCAGACGAACTCACGAGAATACGAGAAGAAATAGAACTGCTTGAAAAACTGGCCATCATAAACAAGAGACTGCACAGAGAAGAGGAATTGGTCGTGAGACTGACAGCTAAAGTCAAAAGGTACATAGACGAGAACAAAGCGAACAGCTGCGAAAACGTATCCCAAGTGAGGATGCTCCTTGACAAAATCGAGGAAGAACTAACGGGGACTACGAAGGAAATGCAGAGCAATGCTGTCGAACTAGCCAAAACGGATCAAGAAATTGAAAGCAGGATGAAATTGATCGACGAATTAACGCTCGAATTGGAGGAAGAGGAATACCAAAACGCCGTTTTAGAGAGGCAATTGAACGAAGCGTCGAGTCGACAACCAATTTTGCTCCAAGACAGTTATGTACCTGTCCTAGACCAGGCTAACGCATCTTTCAACTACCCCACATCACCGGGATATACCTTAGACACGCTCGTATGACATACGGCCTGATATCCAGTAGTTTCTTCCAAAGATTCTTTGAAATTACCAGCTCAGTTGGAGACTGGGCGATCTATCCCAAAACGACGTACCCCCAAAATATTTTAGTTTAGTTGTAATTAAGCTGCAATATTGAGTGGTGCTATGATTATTTCGATATGTAGCCTTAGGCGAAGACACCGCAAAAAGTCACACATTGATATCAAGTATTTTGAAGCAATAGATAGAGCAACAGAAACCCCTCATATTAGATCGATAGAAAAAAAGCTATCTACGGAAAACGTAAGACTGCCGCCAGATTACAATGATTATGGACAATTGTTCCCACGATTTGGTATACCTCTAACGTCATATTTATTAACTAGCTGCGCCCTGCGGCTTCACCCACTGAGTTCCTGCATAAAAGCCTATGTCCTTTTCCAGAGCCTAAAGTACCTACACACCAAATTCCATCAAAATCCATTCAGTAGTTTTTTGAGTGACTGAGTAACAAACATTCATTCCATCTAGCCATCCTCACAAACTTTCGTATTTATAATATACGATACATTTTGGATCATGACGATATCAATGACATCTTATTATTATTATTATTCAGCCTGGTTTGTCCCACTGCTGGGCAAAGGCCTCCCTACCCCCCAATGACATCTTAGTTCCAAAAATAGAAAACAAACTATCTCGTATACTAACGAAGCGTGTGAGACTTATACTCTTAGTTTTGCCGTAGTTGATTAAGAAAGCATGCTACCAAACTTTTTTAGAACCAGAGAAATGGAAAAGGTTAGAACGATGTGTGACTTATCAGTGTATATTTAGCCATAAATGAGATAGATACATTATAAGGTTGTCTCTTTCTAATAATCGTTTAGTTATGTATCGTACATTTGAATCAAATACCAAAAATGTTATTAAAACCACCAATCACAGTTTTATCGTAATTAAATTTAGCAATGTAGGCCTAGTCAGAGTTATTGTACTTATATTCTGCGTACACAAATATTAATATTATTAATTTAGTTTAGTTTGTAGGTTATCCATAGAGTTTGAAATACAAGAGCCCGTTTAAAGTTTATACCGTATACATGCTGTGTTTATATGTTTATAGATATAGTATACATGTAAATAAACGATTATGATTATGAAAATCTATGCTTAGATTTCCATAATCCTTATCAGTGTTTATATACACACATGCAGTTTGAAATACAAGAGCCCAGTTTAAAGTTATATCGTATTCTATACATGCTGTACTTATATAATATGATACATGTTTATATCTATACATGCAAATAAACGATTATGATTATGAAAATCAATGCTTAGATTTCCATAATCCTTATCAGTGTTTATATAGTATACATGCAGTTTGAAATACAAGAGCCCAGTTTAAAGTTATATCGTATACTATACATGCTGTACCTATATATTATGATACATGTTTATATGGTATACATGCAAATAAACGATTATGATTATGAAAATCTCTGCTTTGATAAATAGATAACCTTAAAATAGGTATATGAAAAACAAGTACATTTCACAGTAATCAGCATAAAAATAGGAGGTCTTATCGTAAGCGATCTCTTCCAGACAACCTTTATACAGAAAGGACTAACATAATTTGGATGGACGGTAGTTTTTTCGAAATGACTACAGATGAAATTATAAATACTACAAACTAATAAATTTTATAGATTGTCATAATCATAATCAATGTTTATATAGTATACATGCCAATAAACGATTATGATTATGAAAGTCTGTGCTGAAATTGTCATTATCTTAATCGTTTATTTCCATGTATATGTCGCAGCCTTTCTGTTTTCATCAGTGAATATAACCTGACTTGTTTATAATGAAAAAAATATATACAATTCTGCAATATCAAACAAACGTCCCAAAAATATAAGCTATTACCTACAAGACGTAACAATAATTATATAATAAGGAATAGTTTTATGTATATAAGAAATTATACAACGAATTTTATAAAGCATACTGTGTTTTATTTATTATGAACAAGAATAATTAAATTTATTAAGAAAAATGCACAAAAATTCTTTTATATTGCCTTGGCCAGTACTTAGAGCTATTTAAAATGATATTTCATTATATTTAATCAGATTCGAAAACCTAAACATTATTTTTCCATAGTATTCACTTTCTATCTAGAATTTAAATGTACATTAGCCCTAATAGGGAATATGCATGTGTTGCCGAAAAATCTGGAAATTACTTTTTACGATAGATTACTCCTATAAACATTTAGTAGTGATAAAATTATTGTTATTAATTGCGTAGTTTATTTGTATAATAATGTTTCTTTTTCTTATTTTTGGAGAAACGGAACGTAATCGCAAAACGCTTGAGTGCAACCACTATCTGACGTCACGCGCCTCGCTGCTTATTGGTCAATTTTTGACATAGAGCCCACCCTATTGGTAAATTATTGACATACATGTAGCATAGATGGACCAATGAGGAGATCCTAGGTCCCCACGTTTTGACGTCACACGCAAATGGCGCGTTTATGTTGATTTAAATTGTTCAAATTTTCATTTACTTATTTGATTGACAAATGATGCCGTAAAATTTTTAAAAATTTTTTTTCATTAATAGTATTCAATAATGAATCGATTTATGCATTAAAAAAATACATACGTATTCCCTATTCTATGCTGCATCCTATAAACCTAATTTGCACTAAGAGTTAGATGTGTTAAACAATATCATATTCTGACGCGGACGCTATCTCTAAACTTGCTTATTTTTAGAGAATACGTATTCTGCGCAAAAATATGTCACTTTGACGTAAGTTTAGGTATAAATACTTAATTTTAGCGTCACCAAACTATTTAAATTTAGAAAACGCGGAAACTAGAATACTAAATACATACATTTTAGATAATTTAAAAATAAATTTAGGTTTAGAGAAAGCAACACAGAATCGACCCTATTATGTCGTTACATACTTTTGTACATACGTTGTCCGCAGATACAAAAATAGCATCAAAATTGGCCTAGCCTTTTCAGGATAAAAATAGGCTGAGTACACATACGTTTTATAGATGTAGATAATACAGTTTAACCTGTTTAGAATATTAAGTTTAACGTAAAGAGTTCCCGTACCTATTAATACCTCGAAAGCCCTTAACGCTTTACATTCATAAAATCACATCTTTTGGTGTTTACGTAAACAAGCGCGTAGAAATGGAACTCTGATGGTGAGGCTTAAACCTGCACTGACGATGGAAATTTACATACATTTCTCCAAGAAAAAAAATGATACGCGATTTTTTTTATATGAATCTATGTTTGGCCGCTAACTCACCTGATGTTAAGCGACGATGTGGCCGAAGATAGAGCACACAGATCTTTAGGACCAAAATTATCCCCTTAGGACAAAACATGCCTTTTTGGACCAGTTTGACAACCCCGATACGAAAATAAGGTAGGATTTCGATGGATGCATACCAAAACTGAAACGCAATGAAAATATATAGTGTAATCCCGCTGAATATTATGTAGGTTGTTGTTAGTTCCTAACAACAACCTACTAGGTTAATTCCTAACAACAACCTACATAATATTCAGCGGGATTACACTATATATTTTCATTGCGTTTCAGTTTTGGTATGCATCCATCGAAATCCTACCTTATTTTCGTATCGGGGTTGTCAAACTGGTCCAAAAAGGCATGTTTTGTCTCGCTGAATATTATGTAGGTTGTTGTTAGTTCCTAACAACAACCTACATAATATTCAGCGGGATTACACTATATATTTTCATTGCGTTTCAGTTTTGAGATGAATTTCCGCAACGTCACGCCTGATTCCATTGCATTCCTTAGGATGCATACCATTTTATTTTAGCACATAACGGCATGGATTAGTCTTGTAAATCATGAAAGAAACGAAACGTGTCTGGTCACTTTGTTATTCGGTTTATTCCGATAGTACCGTTCGGGCGACCCGAGTGTCCACAATTTACTTAGCTTCGTAGCGCTAAAAAGGTAAATACCAGTCTAGCGGTTAATTTTCTATACATATCACTTTTAGATAGAAATCTGAGTACTGGCCAAGGCAAGTCTTTAAACGAGAAACAAAGGGAGAGTAGAAACCGTTCTACTCCGGCTGAAAATCGAAGAGTGTACCCTGGAGGAAGTTCAGCATCATCCGTGGCCAGGTCTTCTAACTCCATGATGGTTGGTAGACGGCTGTGGTCTACTCCGTGTCCATTGCCACCTGGAATAAAGAAAACAAAAAGTTTATTGATTGTTTTCAGTAAATCTTGTACCTACCTACATAACTAAATTTTTATTATTGACAGCCTCTGTGGTGTAATGGTAAAGGTTGGCTCAAATTTCATGCACCACTGAAGATGCGGATTCGCTTTTCGCGACGGGACATATGTTTTGCACAGAAAAAAAGCGAATTTGTTTCGTGTCTGGATGTTGTGGGACCATGGTCCTCACAGTTCCTGGTTCCTTAGATACAGGGCATCCTAATTAGGGGCTAGGATCTGTGTATGTGATCGTTGGGCGTATTTATTATTTATTTATTTATTTTTAGCATTTCATGTTTTTTATATTTCAAAGACTAGCGACCCGTCCCGGCTTCGCACAGATGGATAATGTGGTCTACTTTTTACAAAACATCGAATTTTGTCTACTATCATAGAATACTAAGGGACAGAAGCATCACTGCGCAAATAAATTTAAAACGTGTAACGACGCGCGACCCGCCGTCGGTGTCCGGCTATGTACTTGTAGCTTCGGTTTTGAAGAACAGTTTCAACCGGAGTTACTGGGCATAATGAGACTTAAGAATGTCTCAAGGTGACGCGTGGTGCAAAGGAGGGTTCCGAGTGGTGCTGCAACTGTTTTGGGCAGGCGTGTTGCTTACTATCAGTGAACGAACCTTCTCGTCTAACCACTTGGTTTTTTTTTATGTAATTGAATGACGTGACGAGCTGGTCGTTTGCCTGATGGTAAGCAATTCCATAACAATAACAGCACCACCCAGAACTTTGTATTGCAAAATCCTGCGCGGCGCTGCACAGCGGTCGTCACCCTGAGACAATCACCTGTTGAGTCTTATAATGCCCAGTAATTCTAGTCATAAGTCTCATAATGCTCAGTAATTTAGCTGGCTACAATACCCTTCAAATCGGAACACAGTCATGCTTGCGCACTACTGCTTGGCGGCTGAATAACTGACAAAGCGGTGGTACCCACCCAGACGGCCTCTCGCATACGAGAAACCTACCACCAGTAAGTTAGTTACATATCACTTACGCGGATATTATCCTACTCAAGAGGCGTAGTAGAAAACAGCATTTGAACTGACGGGTGGTCAACTAAATCTTCACTGCTGATGTCTACATCAGCTAGCGTAGTCTTTTTCCCAGGGTCTGCTCGTATTACATTTATGGGCAAGTCTTCGAGGTCCGGGACATACACCCATTTCTGGTAGAGCTCCGAAGCAAGGTCTTTCGGATTTGGTGAAGGTGGCATTACCGGACTAATGTCGACTGTGAGAAATTTCTCTTCAACAGTGGCTCTCACAATCTTTTGCGTTCCTCTCTCATCGAAGTACTCATCTTTCAACTTCGCATCCAAGGCTGCGTACAGGAACGTCGACCATCTTGGTATGTAGTAGTAGTGAAACAATTCGAACCACTGCTTGCAAGCGTAATCCGAAATTTCCCCGTTAGGGCCCCACATTGTAATCTGGTTTCGGGAATTCAACTCGTAAGAGAAGCTCTCCGCAGGAGTTTTGGCGAATGATCTAGCATTCGAAAACCAGGTTGAAGCGGAGAAGTGTGGACTCGCCAGCAGAATTCTCTCGATGTCATTCATCGCGTCGAGAAACTGCGATATTGAAGCATTGAACACCCAGCTTGTGGAAAATCTATCCTTCTGAAGGTTCATGTACAACTGCTCAGCTCTATATTGCAACGCCTGTCTGGTTACGTCAACTAGATCGTAATAGAAGCCTTCACTGTAGCATGTGCTAGATACCATTTTCTTAAAGGCTTCAAATAAATCGTGACTTTTGTACCACGCCCAAGGCTTGATCTGGAAACTGGGGCGTCTGGTGATCACGTATTTACCACGGACCATATTGAGGCCGTCAAAACTGTATACGCTTTTGAGCAAATACTTCCAAGCTTCAGCGGTATCGTTGCAACCATACCGCCTTTCGGCGTAATGTCCAGCCCAATCATCTATGTCTGAAACTGGACCTTTCCTCCACGCAGACTCGAGCATCAAATCGTAGACGACGTAGTTCTGATTGATGCCTTCGGGAGTCAAACCGATGCCAATCATGGTGCTGTTAACACTTGACCTCGCTTCGTACACGTCTTTGTTAATTGTGATGACATTTCCGAACATACCCAAAGTGCCTCCGAAGTTGTGCAACATGCACCAAACGAAAGGCTGTCCATAATACATATCGTACAGATTATATTGAGGCCACTGTTCGGCTTGTAGGTCTAAGATAAGCATTCTACCGTTAGGCACAGAAGTGAGGAAAGCTTTAACCCGAGACGTAGGCCATAACAGCGGGGCGCTGACAAACATCCAGTTTTGGAGCAACCACACAGCGCGATCGTCGAACTCTGACATTGTAGAATATATTGTTTTTGCTGTCTCCTGAACAAATGCGGTTGACCAGACCTCAATCTTGACTTCATTGAAAGGGTCAGCCGTAAAAATATGGCCAGTCGCAGAACCGGCGGTGACTTCTCTAAGGAATCTCTTCCCTATATCCTTGAACAAGACATCGGTGGGATTCATAAATAGGCCGCAGCAGTAATCATCTCCGAATTTATTCCATTTTACTACTGAATAAAACGTGCTGTTAGGGTAAATTCTTGCAAAAGCTTTGGGCACATGTCCGTTAAAAGCTGGGAAGACAGGAACGATGCCTAATTTAAGCATGTAGTCTATAACCGCATCTTGAATTGCACGTTGATTCTCGTGCCAAGACTTGAGAAGGGGGCCTCCCCAACCGTGGACATTTCCCATTCTGAGCCATGAGAGGAAAGCTGGTCCGGTGAAGTGCTGATCGATTTCGTCATCTGTCATACCTATCTGGCGGTAAACTTTTGCCCAAGCGGACTCTTGAGCCACGGGAGCTAATGCCATGTTGAGGCCGTTGAAAGCCATCCATTCGACGTGAGTTTTCCATTCTGGATCTTTCCACCACACAAAGCTGTAGGAAACTGTACACACATTCTGATAGTATCTGAACCTGTCACTGGCTACGACTACTTCATCGACTTCCGGCAGTGGGTCGGGAATGGCAACTCGTGTGACTTGCCACGCGATCTGACTCTTACAGTACTTCTTGAGGTAGTAATTGAAGCCCCATACCGCCGCCAATCCCGTGCTAGCTCTTATGTAAAGTTGTCCTTGATTCGTTCGCAAGGAGAACACGTCTTTTTTGTCACTGAATAGTATAGGATTGACTTCAACGGTAATTTGGCTGTGCGGAGCGTATCGATTTATTATGTCTTGAGCGATGTTTTGTTGCACAGTGGGCGATGTAATAGTTTGCAGTTTTGTCGGGTCTAAATATTCGAGATTTAGCGCGTGGACCCCAGAAAGGAGCAGTAATAAGGCGTATCGAGCCATAGCGCGAGTGAATGCGACTGATCGACTTAGAACGCGAAGAGATAGCATTGTTGACTGATTTATGTCAATCACTGTGACCGTTGACCTCTCAAGTTACATACGATACTAAGAGCTGGGTTGTAATATCGAGTAATCGATTTGGCGAATATAAATTGACAATGATATTCTTATTTGCGAGCGAGATTTGAGTCATTTATAATAGATGTTACATTGTTTGAGACATTATTAACAAGGCTCCATTTACAACAAAAAATCAATTGGCTAGTAGCTTCGCCCCGCAGCCTTGCCCACTTTTTTAAATAATTAATAATAAATTTATTTTCAAAAACAGCTAACGAATTTAACCAAGCTGGCCTTGTAGTGTATTACATTAATTGGTGCGCAGTATACTAAGACCTAACTTGTGTCGTAGGTATCAGTTAACTCTTCCATTACAGTTTCATACAGCCAGAGAGAGGATAAACAAGGAATTTGAGGTTAAACATGGAATTTGGAATTTTACTAATTAGCAGGATCTTTGTTTGATGTTTTCGCAACAATACACGATTAAGTGTTTTATAATCGGACAAACTACATTTTAACTTATATGTAACGATTTTAATCTATTTTATTCTTATTCTTATCTTGGAATATAAACAACTTCGCTTAGTTTTAGTATTTCGGTACTTCCCCAAGCTGGTTGTAATTTTTAATTGTTCTTCCCCTGTGTCAGTGTTGCTAGATTCGAAAAAGAACCTATAATAACGTATTTAACCACTCTAGGTCACTGGCTGTCACGCCTATGAGAATATCGGCGACCGACTTCAACCGACAAAAAAAAAACGACTTCAACTTTGATGTATCTTCGAATTCCGACGCAAAAAGAATATTCCAAATCAGTTTAAGAATGACTGAGTTTCGAGGTGACAAACATTAAAAAAAAATACAATCGAATTGAGAAATTTTAATGTTAATCATATAGGATTTTTGTTGAATAATATTTTTTTCAAGAAAAGCTTTGAACAAATTCGTATTTTTTATTTTATTTAACTGAATGGCGAGACGAGCTGGTCGTTTGCTTTATGGTAAGCAATACGCCAGCCCATAACAATAACAGCACCACCCAGACCTTTGTTTTGCAGAATCCTGCGCGGTGCTGAACTGCGCTCGTCACCCTGAGACAATTAGCTGTTGAGTCTCATAATGCCCAGTAATTTCGCTGGCTACAATGCCCTTCAAACCGGAACACAGTAATGCTTGCGCACTACTGCTTGGCGGTTGAATAACTGGCAAAGCGGTGGTACCCACCCAGACATCCTCTCGCATACGAGAAACCTACCACCAGTAATTTGAACCACGAGAAGATTAAAATAAGCCCAAACACTAGTCGATTACGATTATCTGTCAAGTAGTTCCATTGCCCACCTTCCGTCTCCATCATCAGATCAGCTGGCTGTCACCATAATATTGCATTGTCATTGGACTTTGACAAGTACCTATGCAGAATTTCAACTCCGTAGGATAAGAGGAAGTGGTTTTAATTCAAATTGCAAGATTTGACCTAAACAATGCAAGTTAAATAAAAGCTTGTAAAAAAGAGGCCCATCTTATTGGGCTGGTGGTGCTTACCTGTGGCTGTGGCTCCCTTTCTTCCCCCGGCTCGTCCCTCTCGCCGGCGCCGGCGTCCCCGGTGGCGGTACCGGAGCCCCCGCGTCTCTCCTCGCCCTCCACAAGCGCCAGCAGCCGAGAGAGTTCCTCTTCATCAGCGATACGGAGCGGGGTCTTCGGACCGACTATGGAGATGGAGACATTCTGGAAAAAGTCAAAGGAAATTTATTAAATAGGCACAAGAAATGCGCTGTTAAACGTCATATACATGACGCAGCCAAGTAGCTTAATTCGCCGTTCAATCAACAGCCTAGCCTAGCCCCGTTACTAAACAGTGCCCTTCAACTAGCGGCTTGAATGATATTCAGCCATTTGATCAATCAGCTAGGCAAATGACTTGGATCGATGACGTTTAATTACTTGCCCAGGCTGTTCATTTATAAAGCCCGCTTTCCAAAGTTTGATGAAAAATAGTACAATGGAAGAGTGCAGTGACAATAATAATGTGAATATAGCTGCAGTCCTCGGTCTTAGGGTGCGGCGTTGAGGTGGCACAATGTATGTTAGATATAATATACTGCAAGTAGATTATAAACTATCACTTCGATAGATTATAATCTACCGAAAAATAATACGACGGTTCACAATCTTTCGACAGTTTACAATCTCGCGTAGGATACATCTAAGTTTAACCACATGCCTAAGCATTAGCCAGCCAGTTTATTAAATGTTGTAATAGCTACGGCTGAATATCATTCAGGCCGCTAGTTGAACGGCGCTGTTTAGTAAAGAGACTAGGCTGTTG
This sequence comes from Petrophora chlorosata, assembly GCA_951640565.1. Classification (NCBI taxonomy): domain Eukaryota; kingdom Metazoa; phylum Arthropoda; class Insecta; order Lepidoptera; family Geometridae; genus Petrophora; species Petrophora chlorosata. The sequence goes on along the minus strand of OX621203.1, from coordinate 5,695,542 downwards.
ATTGAACGGCAAATTAACCTAGCTGGGTGAGACACATACATAATACAAATCAATTAAAATAGGGTATTTTTTTTACGTAAAATATCATGACATAGAAAAAAAAGGTAAGCATGTCTTTGTATACCCTTTCTTTCCCATAGTGAAATTGCAATAGAAAAGAAATGCGAAAACTGACTTTACCAGTGCTTCGGAAATATGCCCGCTAGAGAAGATAGCACCAAGAAACTCTGGATGTCTCTTTTTTAATTTTAAATATTTTGGAAATAGGAGCAAAGATAATATATTTCCAAAAACAGATATTACAGAGAAAACTTAATGTTACATAAACATAGTTACATCTATTACAAAATTAAATTTGCAGTGGATTAGAACAGCGGCTCCACACAAGACCCTATTGTGCCCCTTTTGTGTTTGTATTTAGCCCCCTATTGTGGAAACCTTAGTATACGGTTACATTTATATACAATAATGGTGTCAGAAGCATCCTAATATTGATACTACATTAAAAAATAAATAAATGGTATGCTTAAAAATCACATACATAGATCCAGGCCCCTGAATAGGATTCCTGTATCTATGGAACCAGGAACAATGAGGACACATGCTTGCGCTTTTTTTCTGTGCAAACATTTATCTTGTCGCGGAAATCGAACCCGCATCCTGTGGTGTAATAAAAAATCGAACTATATCAGCTTCTGTGGTGTAGTGGTTGTGCAGGTCAGTTCATATCTCACACACCACACGTTTAAGTGTTTTGGGATCATGGTCCTTATAGTTCCTGGTTCCCCATATTCAGTGAATCGTAGTTAGGAATCAGGATCTAAGTATTTGCAGGCCTAGCACACTCTAGCCGGACACCGACGGCGGGTCGCGCGTCGTTACACGTGCCGCGTCAGAAGAGATAAGAGCTATGCGCTCTGTAGGTTAATATGACTGGTAGGTATGCAGCGCTACGCGAGCTGAATTGAATTTTATTGCGTCATATCTAGAGTCGCTATTTATTTAAATTTCTTTGTGGAGTGATGCTTGTGTTCCTTAGTATTCTGTGGTATGTGACCATCGGCAAATTTTTTTAAAAATATCAGACGGCAAATCCCAATGTTAGACAAGTAGATGTTTATATGTTCAGTTTCAATGCCCATTTAAAAGTATCAATGAATTCAGGTAAGGCATCACAGATGCACTTATGAATGTCATATAAGTAGTTAATTATTATATTATTTTTAATTATAATATTGTCAAAAACAAACATAAAATATTGTAACAAAAGTTCTAAAAAAATATGCCCGTCAGTTTCTTGCCGTATCTTCTGAGTAGTGGTTCTTTTTCCGATACGGTGGTAGAGTCATTGTAATAATTGACGTTCATAAGTGCGTCTGTGACGACAAAATTGAATAAGGAACTTTTGATTGATTGATTGATTGAATTTTGGGAGAAATCTCTGATTAATCTTATATTTACTTTACCTTAGTATTTAGGTCTACTTCATTAGGCAGTGTGTCTCTCAGAGCCCTGAGACCGTGGGCGACCAACTCTTGTAAGTCGCAGTCAGCAAAAGTGGACAGGTGTTTCTCGAGGTACGTTCTGGCTGACTGAGAGCGAGCACCGATGGCCATCGCTCGGCAGTCGAAGTAGTTGGCTGACGGGCAAGTCTGGTAGATATGCGGGCCTTGGTCCTAAAATGTAAGGATTTAAGATTTAAGTTTATTTATTTATTAAATTCCAACACAATGTACATTATTAAATTCAATGTTACTAAATTCTAATATAGTAGAAGGTTCATGCCATCGTAATTATAGGCGAAGACTGCTTACAAATATTATATGGCTGGTATTGAATATTATTAAATTGATTTTGATTATTATTTTGTTTTTTTTATTTTATTTTAATAGGTCCAATGATCACATACGTTATACTGGTAGTAGGTTTCTCGTATGCGAGAAGCCATCTGGGTGGGTACCACCTCTTCGCCAGTTTTTCACCCGCCAAGCAGTAGTGCGCGAACATTACTGTGTTCCGGTTTGATGAGCATTGTAGCCAGCGAAATTACTGGGCATTACGAGACTCAACATCTAACTGTCTCAAGGTGACGAGCGCAGTGCAGCGCCGCGCAGGATTTTGCAAAACAAAGTTCTGGGAGGTGCTGTTATTTTTATGAGCTGGCTAATTGCTTACCATCAGGCAAACGACCAGCTCGTCTCGTCATTCAGTTACATAAAAAAAAATACATAGATCCTGGCCATAACTAAGATTTCTTGTATCTAGGGAACCAGGAAGTATGAGAACCATCGTCCCACGACACCCAGACACGAAACAAATGCTTGCGCTTGTCCAGGAATAAGTGGAAAAGAAGTCACACTTTGGTACCCTAGAGATGGGAAGAGATCAAGAGGAAGACAGCACAAAAAGTGGGAAGGTGAGTTAACAAAGGATGGTGCAGAATAGCCAGAGATAAAGATCAATGTTGTCTACTGGAGGAGGCCAGCACAAAAAGTGGGAAGGTGAGTTAACAAAGGATGGTGCAGAATAGCCAGAGATAAAGATCAATGTTGTCTACTGGAGGAGGCCTATGCCCAAAATAGACAACCTGATTACTAACCGGGTAACTGAGGCTATTTTTATTTATTTTATTAATAAGGGTTATGTTTGAGGGTAAAAGGTAGTGTAAATTATTGCCATCATTTGATGATCATGTAATAAATTGTGGATACAGTTACAGAACCAATCACCCTCATCAAACCTCTTTAGTTAACTGAAAAACGCTTAACAGGAGTATTTTACCATTCGAATTTAGGTACTCATGAAACCTGTACGATCCATAGCACTGTGCACTGTCAAATTAGCATTACTTTTTTGCGTTGATTTATAACGCGGCGCGTCAGTTCGCAATCATACCTCGGATCTTGCTCTAATGCTTGGGCACTACTGCTTGGCGGCAATATAACTGGCAAAGCTGTGTTACCTACCCAGACAGCCTCCCGCATATGAGAGACCTACTCTTTATTTGGTGTAAGCAGTATCTTTTACAAACCTTTCTGATTTTAGTGTAAATAGCTAGAGGAGCCACTGTCACTCAAAACACAGTTTCTAACCAGTTCAGGATCCTATGAATTCAAAAAATTTCTGTAAATATTTCATGCAAATAAACTCATTTATAACAGGTCTTACATCATAACCAGCGACCAGCAAGCCAACACCTAAAGGCCTCTTATCGTATCTCTGCGTACAAATCTGCATCTTGTTGCCAACAAGGCTGATCAGGCGGCCAACAGGCATCGGAGCATCGTGGGAGTAACGATGGTTGAGACACTCAGTGCGCATGAAACGACTGTAAGGAAATTAAATGGTAAGTAATCAGACTTTCAGATGCCAAAATTAACAAAATCAATCACTCACATTTAACGGACTCATTAATGTTAACATTGAGCTTTAACAAAACAGAAAAAATAAACATACAATGGGCAGTCTTAACAGCTAAAATAAGATTCATACACATTATTTTTAGTGCAAGAATTATTAGCTCATTTATATCCACACCACATGTGTTGTGTCAAGTCAAGGGTGAATAAGCATCTTATGAGCAAGCATGCTCCGCCTTAGGCCGCATCTTTGCTTTCCATCAGGAGATATGAAGAAAAGGGCATGCCCATTTAAAAAAAAGTAAAGAATGTCAATGGGTTAAATTAAAATTAAAAAAAATGGATTATGTACAACTTCAAATAAATCTTTTCATATAACGACCCAAATTTAGAGGATACATTGGCCTTTTTGAATGTGAAATGTTAAACAAGTTACTTGCCTTAGCATTCTAGCATCAGCAGTCAAGCCAGAAATAGAGATGCCGATATGCTCATCAATGGCTATGATCTTTTTCTGGTAAGCTGACAGTTCGCTCACAGCCCTCTTCAGAGCAATAAGAACAGCGTACTGCTTATTCTTTAAGCCGACAGTGGCTGAACCAAGCTTTACAGCTTCCATAGCATATTCCACTTGATGGAGACGACCCTGGGGACTCCATACTGTGACGTCACTGTCGTACTGATTCCTGAACTGTAAAATAACAGATTCTTTTTTAATTATTGGTGAAGTGTGAAACAATACCAAAACGGGATTCGATGAACTTTTAATAATTTTCTGAATCATTATTGATAATATTATGATGCTTTCTCTGTGTTGCCTTACGAAAATGAGGAATTCGAAGTTATTTCAATGTGATTTGTACAAAAATATCAGAGAAATTTAGAAAAATAGATATATCAACGAAATTTAAGGTTGTGTCTGCTGCGGTAATGACATGGCAAAATTGCAAATTGTATGGACTTTATTCGAAAACAGAGTTGTTCTACATAAATTACTATTTGTACTACTTCATCGCTTACCATTTTGAGGATAAAACACTACTAAAATACACTGAAAAACTAGTTTGAAAAGATGCTTGCAATGAAGCCGCAACAAACGATGACTTTCAAAATGAAATGAAATGTCAAAAATCGTAGCGAATGTCACACACATGTCACACACAAAACGCATGCCATAAATGTTTCACAACATTTTTACATTATAGCATGATTAATTCTATTTGCTCGATCTTTCCTATACAATAAGCAGAGAAATACTATTATGCTACACAATACAACAAAAAGTTTATAGTTTTCTCTGGAACATTTCTTGTCTATGGATATTTTGTTTCCTTTTTAAAAGCACAAGCAAGCCATCAACTATCATCCAGTCTAATAGAAATAATGTTGTGTTGACGCTAAGCACACACAAACAATGGTCGACGCTAATGCATGGTTTCAAGGTGATATTTAGCCCAATCGTCTCATAATGACTGTGCAGTGCAGTAATCGACGCACGACTAGACTTGCGCTGAATGTCAAGGTGACTTCACAATGTTCACAAACAGCTGAAGGTGGTCTGCCACCGGTATGGGTATATTACGGAAAGTTGGAAGTCAGATTAAAAGGTTAGGTAAAAGTAGAAGTATCTTTAGCAGGTAGTTCATTGACACAAAAGGTAGATATACCCAAAGACTATCTTAGGATACCTAGTGTCATTCCTCTGAGGATATACCTACCATTAATTTTGACACTGCAAAGTCAATGGTATACGTATCTATAGAAATATCTAGTATCAACTCCTTTGATATACTTAACACTATACACTACTTATCTTATCATTATATTTCACGATGATTTTCGTACAGCCATAGAATGAACAATAGTACATCTACCTACTTACATAAAATATTTAATAGTAAATACAAACACCAATCTATATATGTATTCTATTTATTTTTAATATCATCTGAAAACATAGTGAATCCGAATAATGATATTATATTCGGAACACATCTAGGTCACCAAAAAAATGTATCCAAACACCATTTAGCAGTTTTTAAATACCTATGTTATTATTATTATTATGTAGACTTCCAGAAGGCAAACAAAATGAGTAGTTTATCGATATTTGTTTCAAACTAATCTCTTTTAAATCTTTCTCTCTAATCTCCTGGGCATACCGATTTGATTCAGCTACGATATGAGACAATAAAGAATCGTTCCAGTAAGAGCGAAACACATCGTATGCGTTTTCAAACACCCGGCCACTAGGCCTAGAAATTTCAGGGAGAAATGTTTCTTTTACTACAGTCCATTCATCCATCGACGTCCAAACAAACGCCTCATTGTCGAAGAACTCACTCTCACTTTCATTCTCTTTAACCTCAAGATTTACTTTTCTCCTTGCATGCGTCGTGCTCTTTCTTCCTTGACGCTCAATCGTCATTTGCTCGATATCCTCTCGTAAAGACGAGGGACCACCACTAATCGTCTTCATCACCACTACTAAAAAAATGCGCGCGACCTCGTCCTCGACTTTCACGTCCGCTACGCCAGCGCCTACCACTCCTGAAAGGTCTACCGCTCCCTCTACTGCTTCTTCTACTGCTACTTGCGGCCACTTGCCGTATTGGCACCACGCTTACAGGCTGCGGAGAGCGGCGGCGATGAGTACTATAAATTAGATTTTCAATTACAACAAATGCACCTTCAGTTAACATTTAGGCGCTTCAACTCAGTCTTCAAGTTTTCTGCTCAATAACGTCGTCATCCGAATCCAGTTCCTCGTCACGAAGGACATCAAGAAAAATTAGTGGCACGCTCGCACGCTTGAGTTCTGTCCGGGATTCCACATCTCCGCAAAGAAATTTAAACAAATAGCGACTCTTGCTATGATGACGCAATAAAATACAATTCGGCTCGCGTACTGCTGCTTACCTACCAGTCATATTAACCTATAGAGCGCCTCTCTTTCTATCGCATAGCTCTTATCTCTTCTGACGCGGCATGTGTAACGACGCGCGACCCGCCGTCGGTGTCCGGCTATGTACTTGTAGCATCGCACCTACAGTGCGGAGTGCGCAAGGCCTGCTATTACATTAATTGGATAATTGGTGCGCAGAACCTACACTAAGAATATACTTGTGTCGTAGGTATTTCCTAGCTCTTCCATGGAACAGTACTTACTGGGCATATTTTTTACATATGATTTCATTCATTTTTGCATATGAGACTATCTGGCGTCTAGTGTACGGGAATCGAGTGCTACGCAGTGCTTTGAAGTTCTGAGTGGCACTACCATTGTTATGGGCAAAGGTGGCGCTTACCATCAGGTGAAGACTTGCTTGTCTCAACACTAAGTTCTATAAAAAATAATGGCTGGGAAGCACCACTGACAGCTGACTTAGCAGATTCTGGGTATTCTTACGTTACAAAACGTTTCGCTCGGCCTTCATTAGTTTTTGTTACGCCACTTCAGTAGTTACATTGATTGATTGATCACAGTTTCCTGTAACATTCCTGTAACTTCTGTTAGGAGATGTTTTACGACTCATTTGAATTAATTGGAAAGGTCAAATTATTTGAGTGAGAACGTTTTCAATTGATTTCTGTTGCTAATTACTTTGTAGGTTGGTCGAAAGTCGATGTACAACATTCTTACACTCCCATTACTCATTTATTTATTATTAGCTGCGCGTCGAGGCTTCAGTCGTGGTTTTTCTGGATAAAAGTATAGCCTATGTCCAGGACATAAAGAACCTTCATAGCAAAGGTCATCAAAATCCGTTGAGTAGTTTATACGTGATTGAATAATAAACATCCATCCATAAGTTTTAATATTTGTTGGAAGTATAATTAGGAAGTATAACTAGAGGGTTCTTATTAATCATAAATTTAATTAATTAAATTAAAGTATATATTGAAGTATGAAAATTAAGTTTAATTTTATATGTTTAACTATTTTTTTATAAAGATTTTTATTTATTTGTTATTTTTGACATGTAATTTTTATTATGAATAAATAACTATTGACTAGTATTAAACAAATAACTTTTCATCGTAAATTTTTTCTTTTTATTTCATTGAATCACCACATTTTCCTAATTTATGTTTGATTGTTTTTTCGCTATAATAATACAGGTCAACTAATTTTACCTACCTTTGTTACAAACACAATGTCACATCTTAACTTTTAGTCTATGACAAGTGACGCAACATGGCGTACGCTTAAAATTTTGTTTCAATTAAAAACTAGTTACTCACCGATGGAAAGTTATTCCTTTACACTTCGCCGTATTCCTGGAATTATTAGTGCAATATCTTAACACATACGAGGGCATAGTTAATGCGTTTGAACGTTTTTTCGTTTAAAAACAAACAAGACTTTGTCGCTCAAGAGCTAGCAAGCAACTGAGTAAAGTGTAGTGCAGTGTCCACACTTGAATGGAACACGGTACTGATGTGCGGCGTCTTCTCTATATGTAGTAATAATAGCTCAATGGCTACGCCGGACTTTCCACAACATGGTTTTGCTGGCACTGCAATTGTTGTGAAAAGGCCTGTTGCTTACCATCAGGTGAAATAAAGAAAGAAAAAACATTTATTTGACAACCACAAAGAATAAATGAAAAAGACACACGTAAAATACAAAAAAATAAACAGAAAGAAAGAATACTTATAACAAAACAAGAAAATACTAAATACATGAATAGATAAAGCCAAATGGGACTACAGCTCAGCACAAATGTTTAATGTCAATGACATCAGACGCTGGTTTAAGCTGATATATACAAGCTCGTCTCGTCCTTTAAATAAAATAAATTATTTTTCAAAAAAAACTAAACCGACTTCAATACCACAAATAGGCACTCAAAAGTGAAAAATAAATTAATATAATTATCATAAGCGCTACCCACTCATATATTTAAAGTCGGTGCCAGCCAAGTCTATTAGGTAGCAGATAAATACTATGTATATAGTAACTATTGTACTACTGTATTGTACTGTATTGTATTGTACTACTTGTAGGTAGTATCTATCTACTACCTTTTAGACTTGGCTGGCACCGACTTCAAATATATGAGTGGGTAGCGCTTATGATAATTATATTAATTTATTTTTCACTTTTGAGTGCCTATTTGTGGTTTTGAAGTCGGTTTAGTTTTTTTTGAAAAATAATTTATTTTACCCTTTTTAGTGCAAAACAAGTTTTAATTAAATTAATTTAAAAAGTTTTTAAAGACAAGCAGTTATGATCTAGCAGCCACATCATGACGAAGTATAAAACGGGCTATCACAATTAAATGTATGTACAAAAAAAAAACATGACTCTCCTATTCTCTGTTGAGGAGTTCCCTCGCCGGAAGTCATTCCTGGGTGTATCAGCCATGTCATGGTGGAATTTAGAACAGGCTATTATGGTTAAATCCATTTACAAAATTTTGTGTCTGTACTATTCACCGTTGAGGAGTTCCCTCGCCGGAAGTCAACCCTGGGTGAAGCAGGTGAAGCAGTCGAATACAAACCTCCACCTTTAGAAAGTCGGTTACAACAAAAACAAGAACCGACTTGAAGATTAAACTTATATATTTTGTTTTTGCTATTTTTTTCAAAAAGTGCTGAATGAATTTCGATAAAATTTATATGGGACCACCCCTGAAGTATGACCTACCAATCAAAAAAAGAATCATCGAAATCCATTCATAATTGGCGGAGAATTCGCGTAACAAACACACAAAAAAAAAAAAAAAACATACCGTTGAATTGTAAACCTCCTCCTTTTTGAAGTCGGTTAAAAAATGTCCCAATTTGGCCTACGTTTAGGTAAAGATGCCTACACATTCTTGTAGCTCTTGGACTACTGTATGACACTTGACTCGACAAGAAGCTCATAGCCTAATTTGTGGTTAGTTCACACTAAGTCATTAAGATATAACTATCCTAGCATTAGTGGGTTATCACCAATGACACAGCGCGTAACAAGGCTGTTATGGAAGTATACTAATAACAGTGGTTTGACATAAGAACCCGGTGTCGGGTGCCGGAGCGCTGCCGCCTGCAGCCGGAGATGCGAACCTACACGTAGTATGGACAGGCAGGTTCCCCACTTGCTAGGTAGATAACTGTACTGTCCCGTGATATGTAGGGGATAGGTGATCGGACAACTTTTCAGAAAGTTTTTAAAATTAACCATAGTTCTTACAAATAGCCATGAAAAATAATATTTTAAATAAATAAAGTCCTAAAAGTACCTAAAACTATGTTCAAATATATTTTAAATATTGCCGCGCAAATGGTCACCTCACAACGTATGACGTCACACGCAGGCAAACAAAACGACAAGTTCTACGAAAGCAAACTTGCAAAGTGATTTATACGTTTTTGTGAAGCGTAAGGACTTTAGGGTCGTCATGGCATGAAAAACAGATCGTTTTGATTTAAATAAAAACAATAAAAGCAATAATATAAAATAAACACAAGCTACGCACACGGTATTCACGTTGAAATGACGTCATGCACTGTGTTGGTTTCGAAACAGATAAAAAATGACAGAATTATTAGATATTGTTTATTGATTTAAAAATATAAATTACTTTTATTTTACAAAAATATTGATTGAATGATCTTTCGGATTCGACAAACATTCGTTCAAACTACATTTTAGATTTTTTTTTCGATTACTGTCCGATCCCCTATTGCTGTAGGTACCTAGGTTTAGAGTAAAACCAATAAGTAAGAGCAATTGCGTACGTTTTTACAATAAAATTCCAAAATGTATAACGGGGCTCACAGAAAGTAGATTCAAATTACGTGTGAAAAATATTCTAATGAAAAAAGCATACTATACAGTTAGTAGTAATTACATAGAAGACAAACATGCATGGAACATTTCGCTTCTGCCAAGTAGCCAACTGGAACATAAGAAACATAATATTATCAAAATAACCGGCCAAGTGCGAGTCGGACTCGCGCACGAAGGTTTCCGTACCATTATCTATAAAAACGGCAAAAAGATCACGTTTGTTGTATGGGAGCCCCCTTAAATATTTATTTTATTATATATGTATTTTAGTATTTGTTGTTATTGCGGCAACAGAAATACATCATCTGTGAAAATTTCAACTGTCTAACTATCACGTGTCATGAGATACAGCCTGGTGACTGACGGACAGACAGAGGGACGGACAGCGGAGTCTTAGTAATAGGGATCCAGTTTTACCCTTTGGGTACGGAACCATAAAAACATGGTCTCTCTTGGTTCCCTCTAATTTACTGGTGACGATAAGTTTTTGGAGTTTGTCTCCGCACTTGCGAGCTATATGGCCAAAGAACTCAAAAATCCTCCGAAGGCAGACATTGGACAGTCTTGGTTTCTCGATTTTGAGTTCCTTTATCAACGACGACGTAGCGGAGGCAAATTTTCTAGACGTAGTCGTTGCTCCCTAGCTTGTTCTCTAGTTAAGGTAGGTATATAATATAAGGTAGGTATGTAGGTAGGTATATAGTATAAAAATATAAAATATTCTAATGAAAAAAGCATACTATACAGTTCATAATTAAAGATACATGGAACATTCCGCTTCTCACAAGTAGCCAAGTGGCTCATAAGAAACATAATATTGTCAAAAACAAACATAAAATATTGTAACAAATGGTCTAAAAAAATGCCCCTCAGTTTCTTGCCATATCTTCTGAGTATAGTGGTTCTTTTTCCGATGCGGTGGTAGTCATTGTAATAATTGTCGTTCATAAGTACGTCTGTGATGCCAAACGTGAATAAAGAACTTTTGATTTGAATTCATTAGGTATAGGTATCGCAGAAATATACATAAAGAAGTAATATGATCACGGCACTTAGAACTAGCCCAGATGTGCCTATTTAATATTTTTTTTATGAAACTGATTGACGAGACGAGCTGACGGTCGTTTGCTTGTGTGGTAAGCAATACGCCAGCCCATAACAATAACATATCACCCAGAACTTTGTTTTGCAAAATCCTGCGTGGCGCTGCACTGCACTCGTCACGCTGAGACAATTAGCTGTTAAGTCTCATAATGCCCAGTAATTTCGCTGGCTACAATGTCCTTCAAACCGGAACACAGTAATGTTTGCGTACTACTGCTTGGTGGCAGAATAACTGGCAAAGCAGTGGAATTATAAGAGTCCATACTGTTGTATTGCACCTTAACTTATGGGCAATTATTAGTTATCTTGGTTGGTTTATTAGTCATTTAAACTATGGGTTTAAGATATTCTCAATAAAATTCTAGCCTTGCGTGGATTTGAGATACGATACGATGTTTAAAGCGAGTGTGGCTCAGCGGGAGCTCGTGCGCCATTCGATCTGACGCACCTGGGTTCAAATCCCGACTCGGCCTTGCACCAATGACTTATAGTTAAGTGCAGATTTTGCACGCTCGCTCTAAGACGGTGAAGGAAAACATCGTGATGAAACCCGCTTACGCGCTTTGGAGTGGTAGGCTCTAGCCGTGGTTGTAATACCACCCACCGAACAAAGCCGTGCCGTCAAGCGACCTAGTCGTATTTCGGGCTGATGTTCGGTGAACCATCGCTGAGACGGGTCTGAGCAGCCGCTCAACTGCCGTCTTTCTCTAGATCTATGTGCTCCATCTTAGGCCACATCATCGCTTCACATCAGGCGAAATAATGGCCAAAGATAGACCTATTAAGCGTAACCGGTCCGCTCGTTCGTACACAAACCTCACGTACACATTTACATCATGCTATGCCGAGCGGCCGTCAATTCGGCTTGACATCGGCCCTCCGACCACTCATACAAATATAACCATCATCATTGTAGCCAGCAAAATTACTGGGCATAGTATCTAATGTCTCGGGGTGATGAGCGTAATGCAGTGCTACACAGTTATTTTTACGGTATTAAAAGTTCTGGATCGCACTGCAATTGTTATAGGCAGGCGTGGCGCTTACCATCAGGCGAACGACTTGCTCGTCTCAATATTCAATACCATAAAAAAAACTCCGACGCCATTGATATGCTTTAGTTGTTCCTTAGCGAGATTCTGTCCGCTTGTCAAGCCGATTTGACGACCGATCGGCATAGCATGATGTAAATGTGTGCGTGAACCTTATGTACGAAAGAGCGGAGCGGCATAGCTTCAGTGCTTCACTTTTGAATTTGGTGAAGAGACGTCCGCCTTTTTTTCGTTCATGACCTTAACAAGTATACGTTTTATCAAACAAAAAAACCGACTTCAATGTATCTTCGAAGTCCAAGGTCAAATATCGGTGAAATTTATATGGGACCACTTCGTAGCTATACCTATATACTATGTACTATAGCCCTGCGCAAAAAGAATTTTCCAAATCGGTTCATGAATGACCGAGTTCTGAGGTAACAAAAATTAAAAAAAAAACAATCGAATAGAGAACCTTCTCCTTTTCCGTTGAAAATATTACTTATTAGTACAGGTAGGTAGAACAACATATTCTGGTTATCTATTTTTATAAACCCACGTAGTGTTTTGCTTCATGTAAGACTAGGTATGTATTACTTCTTCATGTTATTCTATACGTTACTTAATGGATGGTAATAATTATCACAAATGCTTGTCGAGCTCTCGGCTCTTGTCCAAAACGCGTGGTTTATGAATGAACGCCCACTTTTACACAATAGGGATGTGACCAAGGCTTGAATGGAGAACTGCATTTTTATAAAAAAAACAAATACAAAACTTCTTTATTGTATATATTTTTTTTTTATGTAACTGATTGAGTTGGTCGTTTGCCTGATGGTAAGCAATACGCCAGCCCATAACAATAATAGCACCACCCAGAACTTAGTTTTGCAAAATCCTGCGCATAGCTGCACTTCGCTCGTCACCCTGAGACAATTAGCTGTTGAGTCTCATAATGCCTAGTAATTTCGCTGGCTACAATGCCCTTCAAACCGGAACACAGTAATGCTTGCGCACTACTGCTTGGCGGCTGAATAACTGGCAAAGCGGTGGCGGGGTGTATGCCAGTAACATAAAAAAAATATTACAGATAAACCTTATAAATAGGGTAGCTATAATAAGGTATAACTTCTAACTAGGGTCCTTATAAAAGGACATTACATATATCTATGCATTTTTTTATGTAACTATGTTCGGGCATAATTTTTTTGTTTATGAGCCGATTTTATATACATTCATATTCATTGGGCATATATAATTATGGGCAGGCGTGGCGCTTACCATCAGGCGAACGACTTGCTCATACCATCACTCAGTTTGTTTCAGTCGAAGTGAAATCCTCCTCCTTATTAACCGACTTGAAAAAAAGGAAGAGGTTCTAAATTCGATTGTATATTTTTTAAATCTTTATTACCTCAACTCCGTCAATTATGAACCGATTTGGAAAAAACATTTTAGCGTTAGGTTCAGTATAGCTACAATATGGTCCCATATAAATTTAATCGATATTTGACCTTGGACTTCTAAGATACATTGAAGTCGGTTTTATTATAAAATGAATTATTGAATTCGGTTAATACATGCCTACTCTAATAAATTTAATCATGATGTTGCCATGTTTTCACATCCCTAATAAGTCCGTCTGGTGAGGTCACGTCACCCTGTCAACTTAGGGAGGAAAGAAAAATAAACATATCGTAAAAGAGTGAGAAATTGTACACACGAAATCTGTTAGAGTCTGATTGATTATGATATGACAGATATTGTTTGGTATGGTTGATACGGGTGAGCTCTGATGATTCATTTATTTCGCTTCATTCTTCACAAACGACAAAACCTTTTGAGTTAGTGTAGTGGAGTGACAGAAAAACCGAAAACAATAATTTGTAATTGATGAATGTGATAACATTAAAGCCATTGCAAACTTATATTTGCAGCAAGAAAATTGACCGTGACGTATATTGATGTATGGGAGAAAACTTTTTCAACTGCAAAGGTAAGTTTTGTTAGAGCAGTGTTCGGTGAAACAAGTTTGTATGAAACCCTCGGTGCGTGAGTCAGACTTGCACTTGTCCGGTTTTTACCACTTTTTTATTAAGTTACTTTTTGTCTGTCTATCTGTCGTTCCGGGGGGAATCTTGCAACTCTTTAGAACACTTTCCGATTATAATCCGGATGAAACTTTCAGGATAGCTGACAACTTGATGATTTACTCTTTATAGATCTATGTTTGGCTACTATCTCGCCTGATGTGAAGCGATGATGTGGCCTAAGATGGAGCACATAGATCTAGAGAGAGGCGGCAGTTGACCTAACCTCAAAAGGCGCATAAAATTGTCGTATTTAGATTATTTTCTTAATCTCTCACTTTATTTTTATTTTTATATATGTTCACACACCTATGAGTTATGTAGGCTACAAGCAGGAGGATGCAAAGAAAACCAAAATGCTTTAGTTCTATATGGTAATTTATAGTTAAAAATTACATACCTACTATGTTTCTACATGCTGATTATCCTAATGGGTGACAATGATTCGATGTGAGATCCAGAAGTGACGGTCTAGGGGGAACAAATTAAAAGTGAGAAAGAGAGGGCATGATGTGCTACGCCAGTGCCTCGTGACTCGCTCTGAATTTTCGTTTTAATCGACAATGTAATTAAATTAATAAAATAAAATTACATACAATTATTATATTAAAAACATTTTATATTAATTAGAGACTTGACATAATATTTGCACGCTTGCTTGCAGGCTGAATAATAACTGACTGTTGTAATTAGTTTTAAGACTCTAGTTTTAAGACGAGTATTCTTGCAAATAAACAATTTATTTGATTTGATTTGCGGGCAGTTGGTTTGCACCACAACGTCATACCACAGAATACTAAGGGACAGAAGCATCACTCCGCAAAGAAATTTAAGCAAATAGCGACTCTTGCTATGACGCAATAAAATTCAATACAGCTCGCGTAGCGCTGCACCAACCAGTCATATTAACCTACAGAGCGCCTCTCTTTCTATCGCATAGCTCTTCTCTTCTGACGCGGCACGTGTAACGACGCGCGACCCGCCGTCGGTGTTCGGCTATATACTTGTAGCTTCGTACCTACAGTGCGGAGTGCGCTAGGCCTGGTCATACGTAGCATATGTATTCTTATTTATATGTGATCGTTGGTCTTATCAACAGACTAAGCTCTCCGTTTCCACACCCTACAAACAACAATTGTTTCATTTTAGTAAACTTGTTTTAGCTTCTATTGTGTGAATTTTAGTAAAAAAATAATCACTAATTAAAAAAGCAAATTGGTAATTAATTAATTTCATGGCGGCCGTGTCTCTTTCATTATTTTTTGCCCTCCGTTTGGAGATTTTTGGCTAAATGTATTTTAATTGTGTTTTTAAATGTCAGTTTACTTGTGGTATCTTGTATGCGAGAGGCCGTCTGTGTGGGTACCACCGCTTTGACAGTTATTCTGTCGTCAAGCAGTAGTGCGCAAGCATGACTGTGTTCCGATTTGAAGGGTATTGTAGCCAGCTAAATTACTGAGCATTATGAGACTTATGACTATAATTATAAGAGAACAGCTACTTGTCTCAGGGTGACGAGCGCATTGTACCGCGCAGGAAAAAAAAACAAAGTTCTGGGTGGTGCTGCAACTGTTGACATCAGAAATTAAGTCTCATATGCCCAGTAATTTCGCTGACTACAACGCCCTTCAAAGCGGAATACAGTAATGCCTGCGCACTACTGCTTGGCGCGAGAATAATTAACAAGGCCGTTCACCGAAACAACTATCGGGACAATTATCGTCGAGTCAACATCCCACATGGCGGTACAATTATTATTATTACTTTTTTAGCACTTATTATTTCCAGCATAGTACATATATAAGAGCGAGTGTGGCTCAGTGGGAGCATGTGCGACTTTCGATCCGACGCACCCGAGTTCGCATCCCGCTGACCCCGCACCACTAACTTTCTTAGTTATGAGCGGATTTAACACTCACTTCAAAAACGGCGAAGGAAAACATCGAGAGGAAACCGGCATGTCCAAGACCACAAAAATTGAAGGACATGTGACATCCACCAACGGATTATGGCCCATACTCTCTCTATGAGAGAAGGCCCGTGTCCCAGCAGTGGGAACGTGATGGGCTGATGATGATGATGTTGACGTATATATCGATGATATCCAGTAACTCAAAGTTAAAGTCAAAATCTCTTTATTCATGTTTGGCATCACAGACGCACTTATGAACGTCAAATTATCACAAGGCTCTACCACCGTATCGGAAAAAGAACCGCTCAGAAGATACGGCAAGAATAACGATAAAAATACGGCAACAGAGGGGCATTTTTAACCGACTTCAAAAAAGGAGGAGGTTCTCTGTTCGATTGTATTTTTTTTTTATGTTTGTTACCTCAGAACTCCGTCATTTATGAACCGATTTGAAAAATTCTTTTTGCGTCGGGTTCAGTATAGCTACGAAGTGGTCCCATATAAATTTAATCGATATGTGACCTTGGACTTCGAAGATACATTGAAGTCGGTTTTTGTTTTTTTCTAAAAAATAATTATTTTTAGAGATTTTAAGATTTTTTTTTGTGTTTCTACAATGTTATTTTCCTTATGTACCAGTTGGCTGCTATGCAGAAGTGGAATGTTCCAAGCATCTTGGTCTTCTATATAATTACCATCAGTATAGTATGCTTTTCTGATTAGAACAGTCTTAACGCGTAATTTGAATTTACTTTCTGTGAGCTCCCCTCATTACTTGATTTAAATAAAAAAAGGTAATTGTTACAACTTGTCGTTCGTTGATGTCTTTTACAGGGCGATCTCCAAAACACTACTGTTCCTCACAAGGTTCTTATAATTGACTAGCTGCGCCCCGCGGTTCCACCCGCGGTTTCCAGGGATAATAAGTAGCCTGTGTCCTTTTCCAGGACCTAAAGCACCTATATACCAAATTTCACCAAAATCCGTAGTAGTTTTTCCGTGATTGAGTAACAAACATCCATTCATCCTCACAAACTTTCGCATTTATAATATTTAGTAGGAAGTAGGACTAGAAAAAATACACAATTTTACTCTTATGTATTAAATTAATAATACAATATACACACAATACAAAATACAAAAACAAACAATAAACATAATTATTATTATTATATTCAGCCCCTATCGTCCCACTGCAGGGCAAAGACCTCCCTACTTTCCTTCCATTTCTCGTGGTCTTGAGATAGAATGGGCCAATCTAATAGGAATGTATCCAGCTCGTCTAATATACATAATACAATATATATATATATATATATATATATATATATATATATATATATATATATATATATAATATATACTATAATATACATAATATACATAATTCAATATATAACCTGTAACAATTTGCGCATAGCGACAAGGCCGCCCATTGTACCCACTGTTTATTAAATTTGTTAATTATTTTTTCCTGTGTTTGGTATTCAATAAAGCATTATTGTGTTGTATTGTATTGCAGTTTGTCTGGAAGAGATCGCTTTGAGCGATAAGACCGCCCATTGTGACACTATTATTAAGTTAGTTGTTATTTTAGTTTTTAATAAATTGTTTTTATTTTTTTGGTAAATGGGCATACGTTTGACGACATCTCGCCTGATGGAAAGCGAAGATGCGGCCTAAGATGGAACACGCTTGCCCATGATATGCCTGTTCACTCTAGACTTAAAGAGTCACAAGCATGGTGTTATAATAAAGAGTTATTTTATTCTATTCTATTCTGTATTGTATTGTATATAATGGTCAAAAAATATATACATAGTTTTATAAGATACGAGGAATTCTAGGTACTCCCTATAGCTCCCTATATATCAGAACTGAGTCTAGAATCAGGAAGAGTCGTTACTTGTGGTAGGTCTCTCGTATGCGGGAGGCCGTCTGGGTAGGTACCACAGCTTTACCAGTTATTCAGCCGCCAAGCAGTAGTACGCAAGCATTACTGTGTTCCGGTTTGAAGGGCATGGAAGCCAGCAAAATTACTGGGTACATGAGACTTAATATCTAATGTCTCGAGGTAATGAGCGCTATGCAGCGCTTTTTATAGTGTTAAAAGTTCTAGGTGGCACTGTTATGGACAAGCGTAGCGCTCAGCATCAGGCGAACGACTTGCTTGTTTCATCGCCCCGAGACATCAGATAGTAATAGTAGTCTCATAGTAATTCCATCGGTAATAAATATAATAATACAGAAATAAATCAGAATCTACGAACGTGGTCCATAATACCCAAGTTTATATAACTGAAAAAAAGAAAATAGATAAAGCAACGCTGTCAAAAACCCACTAAATCGTCTTAGTTCAAAAAACCATTTCTCAAATCAGTGTCCCCGTCTGTACCTACGCTACGACCGTTGACCATAAATAACAAAGGACTTTACCATGCAACAGTACACCATCCCACGCCCAATGTTCTTGATCTCTGGCCAAGTGACGTCACATCTCTGCTCCCATAAAACCGCTACGCCAGCCGCTACAGCCACCAAAACCGTAGAACCACCGCTACGGCGTAGACGCGCTACGCGTTCGCGAAACTTTGATCGTGTGGGCACGTGTAGTGTGTGAACTTTTCAAGAGCGTAAGTAGATTATTATTATGATAAAAGTAATTTTAATTTTATATTTTAGTAGATTTAAATAAAATGAACTGTAAAATTTTTAAACTTTTAGGAGTTTGAAATAATTTACTCGTGGTAGGTCTTTCGTATGCGGGAGGCCGTCTGGGTAGATACCACAGCTTTGCCAGTTATTCTGCCGCCAAGCAGTAGTGCGCAAGCATTACTGCGTTCCGGTCTGAAAGGCGTTGTAGCCAGCGAAATTACTGGGCATATGAAACTTCATATCTGATGTCTCGGGGTGATGAGCGCAGTGCAGTCCTACGCATTGCTTTTTTTGTTATTAAAAATTCAGGGTGGCACTGCAATTGTTATGGGCAGGCGTGGCGCTTTCCATCATGCCAACGCCTTGCTCGTCCCATCACTCAGTATCGTAAAAAAAAATGTTTCCGAATTTATTTCTCCAGTGTCCAGTTTTATTACATATATTATTGATATATCATTTTTGAGTTTTAAACAAAAGGTATTTTAGATTTCCGTAATTCTAAAGTTAAAACAAACTTTTGATATATATCCCTTAATGCAAAAACCAACTAAGTGTGCTTTTTAACATTTCAACATTAGTATATAGATCTTGAAGAGGAGATTCTAATGGTATTAATAACTAATTTTTGTTAAAAAGCGCACTTAGTTGGTTTTTGCAGTAAGGGGACGATATATTCTATGGGCCTCTGTTAAACTTAATTTAGTTGTACTTTAATGTAGCCTGTATAAACACAACTAAAATCCTAATAATGTTATAAATGCGAAAGTTTGTGTTGATGTATGGATGAATGGATGTTTGTTTCTCAATCATTCAAAAACTACTTATCGGTTTTTTATGTAATTTAGTATGTAAGTTCTAAATGTCCTGGACTTAGGCTGCTTTGATCCCTGCAAACCGCAGGACGAGGTAAAACTAGTGATAAATTATATTTCTTATACGATTCATGGATAACTTTTTTTATGTAACTGAATGACGAAAACATAATTATATATAAACAACACAAATATTTTTAAATATATATAGGGTGGATTTTCCAAGTAGGCGTGGAGGGCCAATAATATAGCGAAAAATTATCAAAAGAACGGGTCCGAATTTGATAATAACTAAAACTGCATAATTGGAGTTTCAATGTCTGGGTGTTGTGGGACCATGGTCCTCGTAGTTCTTGGTTACTAGTTAGGAGCCAGGATCTATATTTGTGATCGTTGGGCGTATTTAGGCATAATTATGTATATCAAAAAACCTTTTTCTCTAGCTAGGAATCGAACCAAATACAATACAATAATAATTTATTGAGTACCAAATATACAGAAAAGCAATAGTCAACATAGTCAATAAACAGTGAGTAAAATGGGCGGCCTTATCGCTCTGCTCAACTTCAAACAGGCCTTTGGACAGGAATTTTAATAGAAATATTGAGGTCAGTGGAATACATTGATTTTGAAACATCTACCTGCTGGTTTTTACTCAATCACGCAGAAACTACCGAACCGATTTTAATGAAATTTGATTCGTACTTTAGGTCCAGGAAAAAGACATAGGCTATTTTCTCTCATCTCGGGATGAGAGATTAGTATTCAAAGTTCGAGTTCAAAAGTTCTTTATCCAGTTTTGGCATCACATCCGCACTTATGAACGGCATATTACAACTCTACCGTACCATACTATGTACCGTACCGTATCTGAAAAAGAACCACTACTCAGAATATACGGCAAGAAACGGGCATTTTCTGATAAATTAATATTATTTATTTATATCAAGCAGTATTAAAGTACAACAAAGTAAAATTAACGGAAACCCATAGAGTGACAAAAAATAATAATAAATATAATATATAATAAATTTGTACTTATTTTTTATTTTTTCTATACCTTACAGACTGACATAATTACATACAAGAATAAATAAATAAAAAAGAAAAAAATAATAAGAAGTACATATATTATATATATATATTTTTTTATTTTTTTTGTCACTCTATGTGCTAAGGTAAATACCTTACAGACTGACATAATTACATACAAGAATATAAAACAATAACTAAGTATTGATTGATTCATTCATTGATAACGCTTTATTGTACACCAAAAACATAACATGAACAAATAAAAATTGAACTTAAAAAAATTATTAGTACAACGGTCTTATCGCTAATAAGCCGCAGTACTTTATTTATTATGGTAATCAACCATTTTTGTAAAAAGCTATATCGTCTTAAAACGAATAAAAAGTTTCATACCGCAGACTTTCCGACGGCGAAACAGTTTCCGTAATAGAATTGCTTAAAATCTCATCAGAACAATAACTTTTGCTGCTAAATATTTAAACTCATTTTTCAATGAAAAATCTTTTTATGTTTTTATTATCTTGAGATTTTCTAAGCGGGGCTTTACCACGTCATTATTGTAATACTTATTCCTTATCTATCTTTTTTTAAATGTATAAGTATAAATACTTTTATGGTAGATAAGTTTAGTCAATTTTTCACTGTTTTCAGAACAAAGCAGGTATCAGCTGAAATCAGCGCCGAGTCGTGTCTGAGTCTGAGCCCATTCGGCACGCTAAATCTAATATTTAAAATTCTTGTGTCACAATGTTAGTTACCTTACTCCTCCAAAACGGCTGTACTGATTTTTACCAAATTTTATATGCATATTCAGTAGGTCTGAGAATCGGCTACTATCTATTTTTCATACCCCTTAGTGGTAAGGGTTGTTGAAACCGCGGGTGAAACCGCAGGGCGCAGCTAGTATATATTTACTACTAGCTGCACACCACGGCTTCCTGGGATAGAATATAGCCTAATTGTTATTCTGACGTATTAACTGTATTATAGTAAGGTTTCATTAAAATACATTCAGTATTTAGTTTTTGCGTGAAAGAGTCAACAAACATTCATATAAACTTTCGCGTTTATAATATTAGTAAAAAGAGATTTAAGTTTTATTTTTGTGTCGTTTTTGTAAGTCGTATAAATATGTTTTTCTTTCTTTTTCTTTATTTTCTAATTTATCTTTATTATACACTAGCTGCGCTCCGTGATTTCACCCGCGGGTTTGCAGGATAAAAAGTAGTCTTATGTTCTTTTCCAGGTCCTAATGTACCTGCAAACTAAATTTCATCAAAATCCGTTCAGTAGTTTTTGCGTGAAAGTAACAAACATCCATCCTCACAAACTTTCGCATTTATAATATTAGTAGGAATAGGAAGGATAATAAAACTATATATACTGCAACAGGCGTGGCACTAACATCAGGCGAACCACTTGCACGTATCATCATCCACCACCAGCACCATACACAAAAATGTAAAATCGATTATGTATAGAATCGATAATGTGCCCATTTTTTTCACCTAATTAGATACATTTTTCTGCTAATTAGGAACAAAATTGAACGGACACATTTCTCTAAAGTCGTTAAAAGTTGATGAATATCGTAATATTAGAATTTCCATAAAAATCTGCCTAGAATCAAAAAATGCCACGGGTATAAGCCAGTATAATTATGAACTAGCTAAAACGTAGCCTATGCGCTAATCCAGGGTATAATTTATCTCCATTCCGAATTTCAGTTATATCCGTTGAGCTATTACAGCGTGAAGAAAACAAACTTTCGCATTTATAATACTGTACTGGTGGTAGGTTTCTCATATGCGGGAGGCCGTCTGGGTGGGTACCACCGCTTTGCCAGTTATTCAGCCGCCAAGCAGTAGTGCGCAAGCATTACTGTGTTCCGGTAATTGAGGGGGCATTGTAGCCAGAGAAATTACTGGGCATTATGAGACTCAACAGCTAATTGTCTCAGGGTGACAAGCGCAGTGCAGCGCCGCGCAGGATTTTGCAAAACAAAGTTCTGGGTGGTGCTGTTATATACTGTTATGGGCTGGCGTATTGCTTACAATCAGGCCAACGACCAGCTCGTCTCGTAATTCAGTTACATAAAAAAAAATAGAATTCCCGCACAACCACGCTTCAATCGCCCTTTTCTTCTTCACACTTGTAAGATGTGGAATGACCTGCCTTCGTCGGTATTTCCCTTGAGCTACAACATGGAGTCCTTCAGAAGGGATATTATTTGTCCTTAAGGGTCGGCAACGCATCATCAACGCTTCTGGTGTTGCAGATGTCCATAGGCGCCGGTGACCGCTTACCATCAGGCGGGCCATAAGCTTGTTTGCTGTTACTAACACAAAAAGAGGTTACTAGACTTGCTAATTATATACACGGCATAAAAAGTTACTTAGAATGTCGTCCCAAATAAGCAAACTACTGTCTTGGCAATATTCCAACGTCCTGTTTAGTGTAAATGAATTTTTACGACCGTAACTTATACTTTATCTATCTCGTCTTGGTTTGCGACCGCATGTTTTGTTTAGTTGCGTCAAATAAACAACTGTTTAGGGTTCCGTGCCCAAAGGATAAAACAGGACCCTATTGCTAAGACTCCGCTGTCAATCCTTCTGTTTGTCTGTCTGTCCGTCTGTCACCAGGCTGTATCTCATGAACCGAGATAGTTAGACAGTTGAAATTTTCACAGATGATGTATTTCTGTTGCCGCTATAACAATAAACTAAAAATCAGAATAAAATAAATATTTAAGGGGGCTCCCATACAACAATTGTGATATTTTTTTGATGTTTTTACAGATAATGGCACGGAACCCTTCGTACGCGAGTCCGACTTGCACTTGGCCGGTTATTTATGTTTATAACTTCAGATGAAATACGGTTGGCATAAAATAATAGATTTAAGCAGTGACTCGTTTATTATGCTGCCATAATAGTAAAGTAGTTGAGGTCGTTGTAATTATTCTGTGTAAATATTTTTTTACGGATCAGAGTGACCATACGAGCAAGTAGTTCGCCTGATGGTAAGCGCCACGCCTGCCTCATTTTCTTGTTCCTAATTATTTCAAACCTTAATCTTATATGGTACCAAGGAGTTTATCTATTTTCTTTCGTCATTGCATGGCACACATTCGACCGAAGACGCGTTCATTCAAAAATCACGGCGGCGACGTAAATTGCGCAGATGTGTAACATTTGCGGTCATCCTATTCTGCAAGTCCCTCTTCCTTATTTAAACCATATTTACTAGTGTAAGAGACTCTATGATTTATACACACATTTTCCATAAACCAAAAACTTACACATTTTCCTTAACCCGTCTTTTTACACACCCGTTAGTGCGTAAAGCTGTTGTTGTTTATGTTCTCGCTGGACTGGAGTTATCCCTTGAGCTGCCCTTTGTACTGTGACTAGATAAATGATTGGAAATGATGTAGACGTAACTTATAAACGAAAGTCTTGCACGAAAAACCGAACAGATGTAAAAAAAACATCTGTCAAAACTCTTTCTAACAGCTGGACTAGAAGAATTAGTAATGTAAACTAAAAATCTAAGACTTGAATGTATTCCCTTTGTCCCGATATAAATTTACAATGAACAGACTTTGCTTTGATGTAAGATTTTAAAATATTCTTTGTCGTCTAAAGACAATAAAAACATCACTTTGTGCGACTGTACTGTCTTTATTTCAGGAAATAATTAATGCAGGTCTTTTTTGGAGGCTCTATTGTTTTTAAATTTCATAGAATTTGCTAATGACTGACAGATTTTAGAGATGCCATTAGTGATTTTTGGACTATCAACAGAACTACATGATTAAATGCAAACAGTTTTAAACCTAAAATTGGGTATTACACATAGTTCTAATTACATATAGCCTCATCGTGCTCCTTAGAAAGTGCATAAACATTTAGACTCGTCAATCATAGGTACAGATACATAAACTGAAGTAACTTTATGAAACAATTATTTAAAGTTACCTTATATTATACATTATTTATTGTTGGATGTTATAGTCGAACAACAACATTGAATTCTACGCCAACAAATTTAGTAGGGATAAATATAATAACTATCAAAATAATCTTTGAGATCCCCATACAAACATTAAAGGACATGTGACATCCACCAACCGGCACTGGGCCAGCGTGGCGAATTATGCCCTATACTCTCTCTATGAGAGAAGTCTCGTGTCCCAGCAGTGGGAACACGATGGGCTGATGATGATGAAATGCATTACCTCAATGAAAACACAAAATAATAAAACTCATCTTAGAAAAATCTAATACTTCTATGTTTGAAGATATAACCTTACAAATCTGTCCCTCACAAAGAGGCAGCGTCAACCCTCGTCCAAAACATGACACGACGCTGCGAATTCAAACAGACGTGTTAATAGCAGGATTCAATTCCGATATAGAAGCGATGTGACTTTACATCACCTTTCCATTGAAATGTTTAGTAATGATCGACTTCTATCTTATGATTAAAATAAAATATCTACTTATATAGACTATTACGTTCGTAGATACATATTATAACTTATATATCTACTTAAATATCTACGAATAGTTTAAGGGGAATCATAGGGAAGAGTTACTCCCAATTCGGTACAACCGTCATTTGTCCATCGAAACTTTTGTCTATTAGAACAAATAGGTATTTTATTGGGTGAACTTTGGAGAGTATGCTCAGGAACTGCATGACCTCCGTCTCCATTCCATCATAGGACAACCAGACGCACGGCTATGCGACATCCATATATGGTAGACATCCCTCCTGTACAAAGCGTTTTGGTGCCACGTTCATCTTACGAACAGCCAAGGAGTGGAACGCATTGCCAACGTCTGTGTTTCCTGACAACTACAACCTGGGGCTCTTCAAATCGAGAGTGATCAGGTATCTTCTAGGTAAGCGTGTTACATCTTAGACCACATCGTCGCTTACCATCAGGTGAGATAGTGGTCAAACGCAAGCCAATAACCAGTAAAAAAAACCCAATTCGGTACAGTTTAAAAAAAAAATTAATGAACAAAATATGAATGGCTAGTTAAGGGTAGAGTTACTAATAAAAATATTAGTCGTGTTCAATAAAATATAGAAGATAAACTTAGAAATAGATCTCACTTTCAGACTCTGCCGGCATCTGTGTTTCTGGATATCCATAATCTGGGTGTCTTTAAGACAAGAGTGAACAAGTTTCTTCATCGACATCTTCAACTGCATCGTCACTTAACAAGGTGAGATAGCGGTGAAACGCAAAATAATTAATAAAAAATGATAGAGTTCGATGTTGTTTCTTTTTTTCAGAAAAAGTAATATCGGTACCCAATAGGTACCGATAATTACGCAGTCTTAAAATACCTAAACATGAGAAATATCATTCTAATCCAAGGAAAATGCCCGGGCTCGAAGAAAGACCATATAGGTACTGATCTTTTATACTTAAACGATATTTGTGTGTTTATTTCGGTTAAATTTTGCGGGTCATCCAGGTCAGGTGTATTTATTTATTTATTTCGAATTTATTAGTACCTACCTAACGGTGTTAAGAAAAAGAAAGAAAGAAAAACCATTTATTCGGCACACGACAAACAAATAATACAAAAAATAAAAACTTAAATAATAAACACATGAGCCGAATGGGCTCAGCTCAGCATAAAATGCCAAGAGTTTTACACAACTCGGCGCTGATTTTCAGCTGAGACCCGTGTTGCTATAGGAATAATGAAAAATTGACTGTACTCATCAACAAAAAAAAAAAACTTTACTTGTACATCTATACTTATAATAAAACTGTAACGAAGCGGTTACTGTACATTGAAGATATTTTTGAAAATCAATTTTTTTAGGAGTATATGGTAGCAACAGAAGCCAAAAATACAATTTTTAAAATTTTTGTCTGTCTGTCTGTCTGTCTGTCTGTCCGGGATAAACTCAGAAACTAGGCCACGAATTTGAATGCAGTTTTTTGAAATATATTCTGTGGAGTCCGGCGCTACACATAGGCTTTATTTCATCAAAATCGGTCCAGTAATATTGAAGTTATGACGGAATTTAGGAAAAAATATAGGTGTCCACTATAAGTTGAACCACGGAACATACCGGACCTTTTGTGCACATAGCTCAGCTTATACTGGTTTATTACTTACCTTCAGAGTTTGTAGAACTAAGGTATTGGTTCACATGATGGTATTCTAAAAAATGTTTTGTGGAGTCCTAGGCTTCATAACAAACTTTGTTTTATAAATATCGGTTTACGAAAACTGGAATTATTACGCAATTTAACAACGTTGAGTACCTACCGATTAGCAATTTTAGTATGAAAGTTTTCGTGAGTTTGATTCATTATAATTATAATTATAAATATTTAATAAAACGGCTAGGACTCACGTAGTTTGTCAAATTAGTCGACCTAGATTTCGAGCATGTCCGATGCTCTTCATCAGGGGCGAGTTTATACTGCGAGATCGCGGCGACTATTGGCGGGTGCCGGTGGCGGTGGCTGGTGGAGTGGCATAACGTTGAGTACCGTTGCAAGGCAAATTAGCTGTTTAAATCGAGACACCCATAGATAGCACGTCTTATCAAGGGGCGTTTTTCTGACTCGCGGTGACGGGTTTTATGGACATGGCGCTGGACCTGCACTGGAGCTTTTTTTTTGATCAGTTTGCAAAACGCTTTTTTGCTGATGCGATTATGTCGCCTTGAAAAGTAGTAGAGGAATGTTACCTAGCGGTTCCCAATTTTTTTTAGCTATGGAACTTTAAATTATGTACCTAATTTTGGCGGAACCCCAACTCATATTTGTAACCGACTTTAAAAAAGGAGGAGGTTTTGTTTTTTTTCTATGTTTGTTACGCGATTACTCCGCCAATTATAATTTGATTTTGATGATTATTTTTTTGTTTGGTAAGTCATACTTCAGAGGTGGTCCCATATAAATTTTATCGAAATTGATTCAGCACTTTTGCGCGGGTCAGTATATCGATAAAAATGCCGGCCAGCGTCGGCAATTCTCGGAACCCTAGGGTTCCGTGGAACAACTATTAGTAACTGCTGGTATAGACGAACAAAAAGCATAGCAACACCGTACCGGGCCCGGAACGGCCGCGGCGGCTAGCATGGCACCACGGCGCACCGTCACCGTCAGTTTTGCGTACGAATCGTAAAGGGTCCATGTCAGTTCCCCCCGATGGCAATCCCACCCGTGTTATTTCAACCCGGCCTCCGTGGTCCCGTAATATGTTTTTTTAAACTGAACGATGACATTTGATACGTATACTCGGTCAAAGAAACTATAACACATTTTTCACCAATTTTTAAACATCCCTAAAAGAACTTGCTAAAATGTATATATCTAAATATAAAAATAATCCACTCCCTCAGACACAGACACACACACATCACACCTCGAAAACCAAAAACCTATGAAGCTGTTTGGTATGTAAGTTCTATAAGGGGATCATTACGAGAGCGGACAAAAGGAATGAGAGTTTATGTTTTTAAAGATAGGGCTATCTTTAACTTTGGTAATTAGGATTGGAAGCGGAACGGGATGATAACGGGATAAGATGGGCATGGAAATGGGATAAGCGCGAGAGTTACAGGATAGGAGCGTAATGGTAACGATATAGGAGCGGGACTGGAGCAGGAGCGGAGCGGTACGGTAACGGGATAGTAGGGAGCGGTAACGGTATAGGAGAAGGACAGGATCAGTCCAGAACGCGGCGGTTACGGGGATACAACCAGGACGATAACAGGATACGAGTGGGAAGGTTACAGAATAGAAGTGGTACGGTAATGAGAAAGGAGCAGGATGGGAGCTGGAACGGGAGTATTTTGGGACAGAAAATGGTCGGAAGCATGATGAATTACTACTACACTACGCGTACGAAGTCGCGGGCAACAGCTAGTTTAAAATAATAATATCCTACAAAAAAAACAAAGATAACACTACTTATAATAAACATACATATATATATATATATATATATATATATATAATATAAAAAAATAAAAATATGTGTATATGTGTGTTAGTATTCGTAATGGTTGTAATGACGTAGGTATGTCATGTCACACTAACAACAATAATTTCACTCTAAAGTCTTCCAAACACATGAATGCCCATTTCCACGAGACGTTACTCAGGTTCAAACATAATCCTCGTATTGTGTAAGAGGACCTTAATGAGCGGTTCACGGGGTGGTACTAAGACCCTAATAAGGTTCCAATTTCTGAGTTACAGTGTTAAATCCAAGCGAAAAGAGTCAATATGCCCACCCATAAGGTCGCAATTGCTTGGGTTGAATTGGTGATTGGGCTACCTTATTATTATTAAAAATTATAGAATTTTGTTGTAAAATCGATAAACGTCGTACTAGCGGCGACGGGCATACTAGAAAAATTGTGACATATATCCTAAAAGCGACAAGTTATGTAATAGTAAGTTTTGCAAGCTATAATACATACATATGTACAAACATGAAATAAGGTAACAAAAGTTCTATAAAATAAATTATTTTTCAAAAAAAACTAAACCGACTTCAAAACCACAAATGGCACTCAAAAGTAAAAAATAAATTAATATAATTATCATAAGCGCTACCCACTCATATATTTGAAGTCGGTGCCAGCCAAGTCTAATAGGTAGCAGATAAATACTATGTATATAGTAAGTACTACTTGTAGGTAGTATCTATCTACTACCTTTTAGACTTGGCTGGCACCGACTTGGCTGGCACCGACTTCAAATATATGAGTGGGTAGCGCTTATGATAATTATATTAATTTATTTTTTACTTTTGAGTGCCATTTGTGGTTTTGAAGTCGGTTTAGTTTTTTTTGAAAAATAATTTATTTTAACCTTTTTAGTGAAAAACAAGTTTTAATTAAATTAATTCAAATAGTTTTTAAAGAAAAGCTTTTATGATCTAGAAGCCACATCATGACGAAGTTTAAAACGGGCTATCACAATTAAATGCATGTACAAAAAATTTCATGTCTGTCCTATTCTCTGTTGAGGAGTTTCCTCGCCAGAAGTCAATCCTGGGTGTATCTGCCATGTCATGATGGAATTTAGAACAGGCTATTATGGTTAAATCCATTTACGAAATGTTGTGTCTGTACTATTCACCGTTGAGGAGTTCCCTCACCGGAAGTCAGCCCTGGAGGAAGCAGGTGAAGCAGTCGAATACAAACCTCCACCTTTAGAAAGATGGTTACGAAAAAACAAGAACCGAATTGAAGATTAAACTTATATTTTTTGTTTCTGCTATTTTTTTCAAAAACTACTGAATGAATTTCGATAAAATTTATATGGGACCACCTTTGAACTATTACCTACCAATCAAAAAAAGAATCATCGAAATCAATGCATAATTGGCGGAGTAATCGCGTAACAAACACACAAAAAAAAAAAACAAAAAAAACATACCGTCGAATTGTAAACCTCCTCCTTTTTGAAGTCGGTTAAAAATACCCCTTAGTTTCTTGCCGTATCTTCTGAGTAGTGGCTCTTTTTTCGATACGGTGTTAGAGTCATTGTAATAATTGACGTTCAATGCGTCTGTGATGCTAAAAATGAATTGGGAACTTTGGAAATTGAACTTTGAACAAGTGAGTGTGTGAGAACCTACAGTGTTCAGCATAAGGTCGAAATTGCATTAACTTTCGGGCAATAGCTACGCCCAGAATCCCACGCTTTTCATGGGCGTATCGTATGAAAAAACACGTAGGCGTAGGTTAAACTATTTTTATACTAGCTGTGCCTCGCAGTTTCACCCACGGTTTCCCGGGATTCAATTCAATTCAATTCAAAAGCTCTTTATTCATTATTGGCATCACAGACGCACTTATGAACGTCAATTATTACAATGACTCTACCACCGTATCGGAAAAAGAACCACTACTCAGATAATAGTAGCCTATATGTTAATCTACGATATAAGCTATCTCCATTCCGAATTTCTATCGAATCGGTTGAGCCGTTACAGCTTGAAGAAGTAACAAACACACTTACACACATTTTTTTTTTATAATATACTAGCTAAGCATTTATAATATACTAGCTACGCCCTGCGGTTTCGCCCGCGGTTTCCCGGGATAAAAAGTAACCTGTGTGTTAATCCAGGGTATAAGCTATCTCCATACCAAATTTCATCAAAATCCATTCAGTAGTTTTTGCGTGAAAGAGTAACAAAAGTACATTCATACATCCATTCTTACAAACTTTCGCGTTTATAATATTAGTAAGATATATATATTTATATATATATATAAGGATATATAGTAGGAAGTGATTAGTGATGATGTCTTACTATTTGTATACTAGCTGCAACTCGCGGTTTCACCTGCGGTTTCCCGGGATGTAAAAGTAGCCTATGTCCTTTTCCAGGATCTAACGTACCAACACAAATTTCATCAAAATCCATTGAGTAGTTTTTGCGTGATTGAGTAACAAACATCCGTCTATCCATCCATCCATCCACACAAACTATCCCATTTATAATATCTACTCGTGGTAGGTCTCTCGTACGCGGGAGGCCGTATAGGTCGGTACTACAGCCAGACCCCCGACACTCCATACAAATTCGCCGAGCTAACTGTCTAGTACTACTACTGGCGCACCGGCCTGTCCGCACACGTTTTGTGTGTGTGCGTAATTATTGTAGGGATGAGCTAATACGAATCGAGCGCGACAAGGACAACGCTATATGTAAGCAACCTAAGGGTTTCTCTTTCACACCCAGTATCGCTTGGCTGGGAGACGCGAAAAACCAAAAAGTCTTCGATTCTTATTTGTGTAAGTGGTTTCTTTGCATCCATACACAGAACAATAACGAACCATTTTAAAAGAGATAGGCAGACCTCCGTCAGTCAGGTCAGGTCCTGGTCAGCTCCACCGTCGTCAGCCGTTCTCCGTCTTTTTCTCAATATGTTTCGTCTATATGTCAAAGTTAAATAGTCAGCCGGCCTGCTCTACCTCTGTAAAGCAGGTCGTCGTCGTCATCCAAAAAGGTCATAACAACCTCAAATAACATCAATTGTCGCACATATGAAACAAACATTTGAATCTCACTCATTAGTCATTCGTAGCGAGCGGTGACAACCGAGTGACGCAAGCATGGCATTGCCCATTTTTTCATCGGTTTGTTGCGGGTGACGACAAATTAGCGGGGGGGTGGGAGTGTCGCTTCTTTACGTAGTAATATTTAGTTTTCTTTGCTACAGCTTTGTCAATTATTATGCCGTCAAGCAGTAGTGCACAAGCATTACTGTGTTCAGGTTTGAAGGGCATTGTAGCCAGGGAAATTACAGGGCATATGAGACTTTATATCTGATGTCTCGGGGTGGTGGGCGCAATGCAGTGCTACCCAGTGCTACGCAGTCATCAGGCATCTCAGCATTTGGTTCCATTAAAAGAGAAACAAGTTTTATAAAAATTCGTTGATAGTTTTTGCGTGATGGAGAATCGAACATCCGAAATCCGGAGGAATGAGATCAAATACTGCGACCGACGGCTTATCGTGCCACGGAAGCGCTCAGCTGTAAATACCACACAAACGGTCACCATCCAAGTTGTGACCACTGCAAACGTTGCTTAACCTAGAATATCTATTACGAACGGCTAGGTGAGCTACGCTACAAGCGCTATATTTATTTTTATATAATAGTAAGGATTATAATACCAAAAATATTTCGAATTTTGTTAGATTCTTTCGCCGCGCCGCCGCCGTCTACTAAAATCCGGATTGTGTACTTTGAGTCAGTGATGTCATTCTCTGGCACTATGCCAATTACCTACCTACATTGTGACTCAGGAATACTTTCAATGCCTAGATCAGTTATAGTGCCAGACAAGTGAAGTTAAAACTTGTCCCATTAAATCACAATTCACTGATCAATTTGAAAGTTGATGTCTGGTGATGAGCACAGGAGCGAGTGTGGCTCAATGGAAGCACGTGCGACTTACGATCCGACGCACTCGAGTTCGAATCTCATCGGCCTCGTACCACTGACTTTCGGATTTAACAGTCGCTCTTATCCAAGAATTTATCACATAAATTCAAGGATATGTGACATTCACCAAACCGCACTGGACCCGCGTGGTGGATTACGTGATTACGTGACTCGCTCTAAGCGCAAAGAAAAATAAGGCTCTGAAATTATCTTCTACGCCTACAATATTGTACCCAATTATGAGCAACCACCGACAAAACACGGGGCAAATTGAGGAAAATTCTCAAGGAACATAAAATAGGTAACTCATAGCGAGAGTTTATAAATCAAGGTGTTTATAGTGACCATCAACCGGGCAGCCTGCTTTAATAAAGGTGCCTTCGGATTAACTAGTATTTATTAAAGAGGGACTTCTGCTTGTTCTCCGCTTGCAATAAACTCTCGCTTCTTATTCTACTTAATATTATAAATGCATAAGTTTGTGAGGATGGATAATCCGTCGGTTGCGGTATTTGATCTCATTCCTCCATCATGGTTTTATCACCGTACTGCCCGACATCGTGCAAAAGCCCATCCACATATCATAGATCTATGGAAATCGCACGTACTGTCCGATTATCCAGATCTTTCTCGCCACACACCTGCAAGATATGGAATGGGCTACCGTCCGAGGTTTTTCCACGAAGCTATAACATCGGGTACTTCAAAAGAAGGGTGAAAAGGGTCCTTAAAGGCAGGCAACGCACCAGTATTGCCCCGTGTGTTGCAGGTGTCCATAGCTGGTGGCATCCGCTTACCATCCAGGCGGGCCATCTGCTTATTTGACTATATGTTTTTCTTAAATCAGGCAATAACATAGTACGTAAATAAATCGA
Source organism: Petrophora chlorosata (assembly GCA_951640565.1). Lineage (NCBI taxonomy): Eukaryota > Metazoa > Arthropoda > Insecta > Lepidoptera > Geometridae > Petrophora > Petrophora chlorosata. The sequence continues at coordinate 5,661,915 of OX621203.1, read as the reverse complement.
ATAAAATATCGAAATCGAGATTGAAGGGTCTAAAATAGTCAAAATCATCTGATAATCGTCATTTCATTTATGTACGCAGTCAAAGTAAGGGTATTGATTGAGGCATCCAAATTGGTCAAATGTGACCAAATCAGTTTTCGAATTCTATATAGGTACTGCATATTGCAACGTCCAAGTCACAACTATCAGACCTACAAAAAGTCTGACGTCGGCGGAGCCCCCTAAAAACATTCCATGCATGGTCCAGAGTTCTTTCTCTCCTAGTTCCGATCCTCTATCCATTACAAATAACTCGAACTACCCCAAATGCGAGAAAGGTGGCCAATCTATTTACGAAGGTCCTTCCGGTGATCACATTAGCAAGTCGGACAACTTTTGATGGATCGCTGGCTAAACGGATTGCTACAATAACTTCTAAGTCCGAAGTCTACTACTAACTATAAGTAGAGCGTTAAGGTGCAAATTTCACAAACTCCACATGATTGGATGATTGGAAGCCAGCGAGGGTATTAGGCTAGAGCTAGATAATTAATTTTTAGAAAAGAAAAACAAGAACCGACTTCAAGACTAAACTTATATTTTTTATTTAGTTATTTTTTTCAAAAAGTGCTAAATCAATTTTGATAAAATTTAAATGGGCCCACCACTGACGTATGACCTACCAAACAAAAAAAGAACCATCAAAATCAATTCATAATTGGCGGAGTAATCGCGTAACAAACATACAAAAACAAAGAAGAAAATGCCGTCCAATTGAGAACCTCCTCGAAGTCGTTCGAAAATATGTTTGAGTTAACTTTACAGGTCTTTTAAGGGTTCCGTACCGAAAGGGTAAAACGACCCTATTACTAAGACTCCGCTGTCCGGCCGTCTGTCTGTCTGTTCATCTGTCACCAGGCTGTATCTCATGAACCGTGATAGACACTTGAAGTTTTCACAGATGAAGTATTTCTGTTGCCGCTATAACAACAAATACTATAAAAAAGAATAAAATAAATATTTAAGGGGGCTCCCATACAACAGACATGTTTCTTTGCCGTTTTTATACATAATGGTACGGAACCCTTCGTGCGCTGTTTCTGCCTGCCAGAGACTTAGTTGCGACTTGGAGGCATCTTCATCAAGCGGCAACGGAAGGATATAATTATGTGTACTTAAGCATTGGCAAATGTCTAACCAAAATACCCTTTCCGCTAAAATATTAAAAATGATATCAGAGATTACAAGGAAACAAACTGTCCAACTCGCTGTTATAAGAAAACGAATTTCTAGTCACGTCCTTAAATATAGGTATTACCAAATTCCTGTAGGACCTTAAACCTTTATAGCTTCATATGAAAAAAGTATTCAGATATTGACACATACGTAGATACATATAATATCTAAAGGCCATTATCGAAAAGCAATCAAATTAATCGGGCTTCAGCAAGGCTGAAGCGTCCAATATTATGATCCGCGTATGAATATGTTTTCTTAAGGAGCTCACAGATTTCTCCCGTACGTTTAATCACGTAAAACGTCTTCGGTAATGCTTTTTGGTAAGACTTATTGGAAACGGAGACATTTATAAATAACCGGACAGGGGCGAGACTGACCGAAGCATTTAGTGATGTGTATTGGAAACCGAGTAATTCATAAATAACTGGACAGGGGAGAGCCTAACTGGAGTAGATGACCTACGTGATGTACCATAATTGTTTTTATTGCTTGCTATTATTAAATATTTTATTATTCCGCTGAATAAATTCGTTTTTATGATGAATAAAACGAATAGTCCGAATTGTGATCGATGTGGTGTAATAGAGGACGTGTTCCATGTTATTATGGAGTGTGCCCGGTCTGCGTCGACGATTGTTTGTCGAAGACTTTGTTTTCTGGCAGGTAGGCGGTAGTCTTTTTCTGTTTTTTCTGTTTGGTTTCGCAATAAGGATGGCATATTCTTTAAGAAAAAACCCTGTATAAATTAAATAAAGATTAAAAAAAATATATTATTAAGATTTAGATATTTTTCATTAATTTATCCAATTTTATTCTATCGTCGCAGATTCTTGTTCTGGCTCGTTAATTTACTCGCACATTTCTTTCTTTCTTTCTTTTCTTTCTTTCACTTTATACGCTTTCTTGACTTCTCTGGCCCTCCACCGATCAATCTCCTTCGTTTATTCCCGCACTATCCACGCGAAATTGGCAAAATTATTGAAACTCCGCAGAAGCCATACAAACACAAAACACTCTTTAAGACAAGAGTGAATAGGCACCTCATGGGCAAACGTGCTCCACCTTAGACCGCAACTACGCTTACCATCAGGTGAGTTGTTGTCAAACGTGAGCCCATTTAATCATAAAAAAAGACGTGTGGCACTCGGAGACTGCCGCGATAAAGCTATTGCATAGCATTCGGAGTGGGGGGTGTTAGGTTATTTTCGTTACGGAATTTCTGGATTCGGTCTCCACGCTCAAGGCCCGCGATAGAAGCTATGCTTAAAAATAACAAATATACATTTTACCAAAAAAAAAGCGACTTCAATGTAATAGTATCTTCGAAGTCCAAGGTCAAATATCGATGATTGATTATATGGAACAACTTCGTGACTATACTGAACTGAATGCAAAAATATTTTTTGAAATCGATCAACAGTTGGCGGAGAAATCGGTGAACATACATAAAAAAATTACAGTGGAACATCTCCTCCTTTTTGAAGGTTAGTAAATTGAAGTGGCTGACTCTGGAGGTCAAAATGTCACAGTTCAGATGTTTTTTTACAAGCTTATGCAAACAAAATATTATAATAATTATTGTAATTTATTTACCAATTTTATTTCATACTTAGTTTTTTGATCCCTTAATTACCTTGTTTTACTAGCTGCGCCACGCGGTTTTTCGAGATAAATCCTCATTATTTGTTATTCCCCAGTATAAGCTATCTCCAGTTCGAATTTCATTCAAATCCGTTCAACCGTTGCGGCGTAAAGAGAGAACAAATGCACAAACACACATACAAACTTTCGCGTTTATAAAAGCCATAAGTCAAAATATATGTATTAAATAGGCACAAAAAACGCACTTTAAAACGTCATATACACAAAATATAGCGAGCGAGTGTGGCTAGCAAGCGAGTGTGGCTCAGTGGGAGCTCGTGCGACTTTCGATCCGACGCACCCGAGTTCGAATCCCGCTGGCCCCGCACCACTGACTTTCTTAAGTTAAGTACGGATTTAACACTCGCTCTAAAAATGGTGAAGGAAAACATCGTGAGGAAACCGGCATGTCCAAGAATTTTTCACAAAAAGGCAAGGACATGTGACATCCACCAACCCGCACTGGGCCAGCGTGGTGGATTATGGCCCATTCTCTCTCTATGAGAGAAGACCCGTGTCCCAGCAGTGGGAACGTGATGGGCTGATGATTATGATGATACACAAAATGCAAATCAATTAAAATACGTTAAAAATTGTAACTTAAAATATCATGACTTAGAAAAAATAAAGGTGCAAGCATGTCTACCAATTTCTTTCCCATACCCAATTTGAACTTAAATTAAAGTCCGGGCCCAGAAAAGAAATGCGAAAACTGACTCTACCACAGTGCTACGGAAATACGCCCGTTAGAGAAAATAGCACCAAGAAACTTTGCGGGGATGCCTCTTTTTTTAAAGCTTTTAAAATGTCTAAAAATATTAGTATTTTTTTTATGTAACTTAAAGACGAGACGAGCTGGTCGTTTGCCTGATGGTAAGCAATACGCCAGCCCATAACAATAATAAATAACAATAACATCACACAATAATAACAGCACCACCCAGAACTTTGTTTTGCAAAATCCTGCGCGGCGCTGTACTGCGCTCGTCACTCTGAGACAATTAGCTGTTGAGTCTCATAATGCCCAGTAATTGCGCCCAGTAATTTCCCAGTAATTTAGTAATTAAGAATGCTCTAATATTAGTATGGGTATTTAAATTAATACCAGTTTATATTTCTATTAGATTCTAACTACCTGTATGCCAAATACTTATTTAAAGGCTTTCAGATGTCCATGCTTGTACCGTAGGGGACTCTAGAGAGGTGTAGAGTCTCTAGGAGACTGATAGACACCATAATAGAACACATAGAACAAAGTCCGAGTCGCGGCAGCACCTCTATCAATGAGGCGGAAGCACCCGCCGGCTCCATTGTAACTCTATCCAACTTGAGACAAGACGTTGCATTTATATTGTGCATTATAAGACAGGAACGAACAGTCTTTGTCTTTTTAGAGTTGAGGAGATGTTTCTATATTTTAATATGATTTTTTATTACGCATTTGGCGGGAATTGCATGTTCTTTGAAGTGATCTCAAATTTTCATGTGAAGTTCACTGTATTGAAGCGCTAGCGGGGAGTGGTCTCTCGGCATGTAGCTGATAACTGATAAGCTTCAACACTATTTGAACCAAATTTGAGAGTTATATTACTTATTTCTTTGGTGTGGTAGGCTCTGGCCTTGATTGTAATACCACCCACCGAACAAAGCCATCCCTTTCAAGCAACCTAGTCGTGTTTCGGGATAATGTTCGGTGAACTATCGGGGAGACGGGTCTGAGCAGCCGCTCAACTGCTGTCTCTCTCTAGATCTATGTGCTCCATCTTAGGCCACATCATCGCTTCATATCAGGCGAGATAGTGGTCAAACATAGACCTATTAAGCGTAAAAAAAACTTGACGCTGGCTTAATGCACAAACCTTGCGAAACCATTTTAATAAAAAGCTTTTAAAATACATAATAATAAGTAATGTAGTTGCTCTATTGGGAGCGCTCTATCATCACGGACAGGACTATTGTAGCTAATAAACCTGATATCGTGGTGGTCGACCGGTCCCAACGTCGGGCAGTGATCGTCGACATCACCATCCCACATGACGAGAACCTCGTGAAGGCCGAGAAGGACAAGCTTAGCAAGTACCTTGACTTGGCCCGCGAGGCAACCGCCATGTTGATGGATGTTGACGTTAACTCGATCGTTAATACGATCATTGTCCTGATAGCTGTTTCGGCGAACGGCTTTATAGAGAAGAGCCGCGATCAACATCTCAAGAGGCTCTGACTAGACGGGTGGATCAAGGGTCAGATGTAGAAGGCATGCAGTACTCCTTGACACGGCACGTACGTCAGGAGGTTCCTTACTCTGCAGTCCTAACCACCGGTAGTTTGGGCCCTATATTTAGGATATTTTTAGTATAGAAATATTGTAAAACAGCTATGCGTAAGAAAGATGAATTATCTATACTATTATAAAAATGGAACTGAGCCAATTCTGTACATTGAAGATATTTTTGGAAAACCAACTGGGATCGACTGTTTAGAGGGTACTGAACACGAATCCACGGTTTTTAGAATTTTTGTCTATTTGTTTGTTTGTGTGTTTGTTGACTCGGAAACTGCCAATAGGATATTAATGTGGTTTTTAGGATTTGGTAGCATTATTTCCAACTTATAGGGTATACAATACAATACAAATACTCTTTATTGTATACCAGTAACATAAAAAAAAATGATTACAGATAAACCTTATAACTAGGGTAGTACAATGGGCGGTCTTATCGCTTAGAGCGATCTCTTCCAGACAACCTTTGGATGGACAGTATCGGAAGAAAAGAAGTAGACGGTGGACAGTATCGGAAGAAAAGAAGTAGGGTATATTACATCAAAATCGGTTGGATGACTACGAAGATACAGCTTGACCCCTACGTAACACGCGCTCCCATACAATGGGGAGGTTTTTCTAAGATGGTCTAAAAAAAATACGAATAATGGCTTCCCCTGTCGTTCACGCGGACGAAGTCGCGGGGAAAAGCTAGTAAATAATATAACTATAATAATAAAACCCGTGAGAAACAGCGGTACTATAAGTAATTTATTTCAGGTAATAACGCAGTAGCACATGAGTAGGTAAAAGGCTCATAAAATGTACCTCACAGACACAAATCTTAATCTACCGTCATCGGCCTATTATAAGCTGGGAAACATATACAATTACATGATATATACTAGGTATTATTTATATGATAACTAGCTTTGTCCCACCGTCGTCCGCGTAAACAACAGAGGGAGCCTCGGGAGATATTCGTACCTTTTTTCAAGACCATCTTAGCACGACCTTCCATGAGAGCGCGTACCACGAGGAGGCCAAGCTGTATCTTTGTAGTCACCAACCGCGTACAATCCGTTCAGCACAGAGTCTATAAATAACAAACGTACAAACAAACAGACAAAAATTCTCAAAACCGTGGAGTTGTTGTCCCTCTAAATATTCAACCCCAGCTGGTTTTGCAAAAATATTTTTAATGTAGAGTTGCCTCAGTTCCATTTTTATTAACCGACCGAAGAGGTTCTCTATTCGTTTGTATTTTTTTAATGTTTGTTAGGGATTTATTATATAATACTATAAAAATAATAGAATAGAATAGGTAAGATATTTTACTACAGCTTTATAGTAGTAACACATGTGGCTAGGTACCTACTTAGTATATTTTCATTGCTCATCATCTCTTTTCATAATTCAAATTTTATCTCTTCACATAGACCAATCAAACAGTTTACGTTCTTATCCAAACCTACGTATTCACTTGTTACCTACGTTCACATGTACGTTTATCGCCGACATCTTGACGTCTCGTTACCCTACTTTTAGAGAATGTTAGTGTCGGATATTTGCGTAAACAGTGTATTTGGATGGCTACAGAGATTAGGTACTGAAAGAATGAATCGACAAGAATCCAAATGAACGAAACAATTTTAAACAACAGAATAACTTGTTTTTTTATGAAACTAAGTAATGGGACGAACAAGTCGTTTGCCTAATATAGTGGTTGGGCAGGTTGGCTCAAATCTCATACACCGCCGAGGTTGCGGGTTCGATTCCCTTGACAAGACAAATGTTTGTGCACAGAAAGAAAAAAAACACAGCAACAGTATATGTTTTGTGTTTCGGTGTTGTGGGACCATGGCCTACCTAAACAGTTGAGAGTTACCAAAAAAAATTAAATAAATGAATAATAAATATTTTGCGCTTAATTTTTTTAAGTAAAGTCACAGAATACTAACGGAAAAGTACCTTTTTTGATTAAAGTACCTTACCTTTTTTGGTAAAGTACCTTTTTTGATTACCTTTTTAAAGCGCTGAAAGGCTTTAAAGAACCATTTCAATCTTACTTTGATAGCATAATTGCTCGATTAGACAGAAGTCTCCTGTTACCAAAAAAATTAAATAAATGAATAATAAATATTTTGGGCTTAATTTTTTTAAGTAAAGTCGCAGAATACTAACGGAAAAGTACCTTTTTTGATTAAAGTACCTTACCTTTTTTGGTAAAGTACCTTTTTTGATTACCTTTTTAAAGCGCTGAAAGGCTTTAAAGAACCATCTCAATTTTACTTTGATAGCATAATTGCTTGATTAAACAGAAGTCTCCTGTTTACAAGGAACTAGGATTTCATTAGCCTAAAAGCAAAATATTCAGGAATAAATTATATTTTATAACTTGGCAAAATTTCAAATCAAAGTTTTAGGTTCTGTCTTCAATTGGAATTGCAAAACGAGCGACTCAAATTGAAAAGTTTATCTTTTACTAGCTGCGCCCCGCGGTTTCACGGTTTCGATTAATAGAAGCTTAGCCTTTTCAAAGACCTACATACCAAATTTCATCAAAATCCGCTCAGTAGTTATTGCGTGACTAAGTAACAAACATCCATCCATCCATTTGTACAGCACTATACAACTGATTTAACTAAGTGTTTTACACTATAAAGAATTAGCAACCGACATTATACATTTTTAGAAAAAACAAAAACCGACTTCAAGACCTAAATTTACGTTTTTGTTGATTATTGAAAAAAGCGCTGTATCAATTTCGATGAAATTTATATGGGACCACCTCTGATATATGACCTACCAAACAAAAAAGAATCATCAAAATCAATTCATAATTGGAAGAGTAATTCGGTTACAAACATATAACAAGTATAGGTACCTATGTACATTTTATAAAAAAAAACCGACTACAATTCTGACCTCGATCTTGTATCTTCGAAGTCCAAGGTCGAATATCGATGAAATTTATTTGGGACCACTTCGTAGCTATACTGAACCCAACGCAAAATTTCCAAATCGGTTCATAAAGGACGCAGTTCTGACGTAACAAATATAAAAAATACAATCAAATTGAGAACCTCCTCCTTTTTTTAAGTCGGTTAAAAATATAAATAATATAGCATATATCACTCTGGGATAGTGTAGCTTTCTATAAGTGATGAGTGTATAAGTGATAAGAGTAAGAAGTGATCAGTAGTTCCCTCCAGAATATATTTTTGCATGTTTCTGAATTTCACACTCTCTATTTGATATCGATTTCTCACTGTCCAAGGTTCAAATGTTTTTAAGAATGTCTTTTCACGCTCAAAAACTAAAATTTAATATCGAACTAACACTACCACTAACCTCGAAATTACGATCAAAAAAACTACTTGAATTCAATTCGCAAAAGTTTGACTCCATCCCCGTAAAGTTTCGCATCCTATCCTACTATAATAATATAAATGCGAAAGTCGTGAGGATGGATGGATGATCGATGGATGAGATGTTTGTTACTCAATCTTTTTTTTTTATGTAACTTAATGACGAGACAAGCTGGTCGTTTGCCTGATGGTAAGCAATACGCCAGCCCATAACAATAATAGCACCACCCAGAACTTTGTTTTGCAAAATCCTGCGCGCCGCTGCACTGTGCTCGTCACCCTGAGACAATTAGCTGTTGAGTCTCATAATGCCCACTAATTTCGCTGGCTACCATGCCCTTCAAACTGGAACACTGTAATGCTTGCGCACTACTGCTTGTCGGCTGAATAACTGGCAAAGCGGTGGTACCCACCCAGACAATCATGCAAAAATTGTTTCCCGGATTTTGATGACATTTGGTATATAGGTACTTTAGTACCTGGAAAAGGACATAAGCTACTTTTTATCCAGGGATACCGCGGGTAAAACCGTTGACCTTCGTCCGCATGAAGCAGCGTTGAGAGCAGCTAGATAACTATTACCTTTAATAGATACGCTACTTATCTATTATAATAGAGGATCGGACAGTAAACTAGAAAAAATCTAAAATGTAGTTAGAACGAATGTTCGTCGAACCAGAAAGATCATTCAATCAATATTTTTGTGAAATAATAATGATTTATATTTTTAAATCAATAAACAAAATCTAATAATTCTGACATTTTTAATCTGTTCTTCATCCCAAACGAAACAACAATCACAGCGCATGACGTCATTGGTAGGCAAATGCCGTGAGTCAAGCTTGTGTTTATTTTACGTTTTTGGTTTTCATAAAATGTATTTTCGCTAGTTTTTTCGTTCCATTACTACAATATAGTCCCCAAACTTCACAAAACGTTTTAGAATATCTTTGCAAGTTTTAATTCGTAGAGTTTATCGTTTTCTACCTACATATGACGTCACAAATTTTGAGGTGACCTTTTGCGCGGCAATATTTGAAACATAATATTTAAACATAGTTTTAGGTACTTTTAGACGTTATTTAATTAAAATAGTATTTTTCATGGCTATATATATTCATTGTACTTAATTTAAAACACTTTCTGAAAAGTTGTCCGATCCCCTATGTTAAGGATAGCGAAGTGCCGTGAGCCGTGCCTACGTAGTATATATGTATACCTAGAGGTAGTCGCGAGCTTGTACCGATCGTCGTACCAGTGTTCTAAGTTGTGCTCCTAATATTTAATTAATAAAGCTGTTTATAGTGTCCAAAACCGTGGTTGTTATTCACAATCCAACAGGTTATGGGCCCAGTGAGTGAAATACAAACGATTTCGTGAACAATTGACTGGATTTGCAGTGAAATAAGCGAATTAAAATATTGACGTAAACAAACTCTGTGTGTTTTCCAACTATTGACACAGTGTAAGAAATTGCATGGACTCGAGAGACACAGAGCGACACAGTGTTTAGTTCCGTGTTACCGCTGCAAAATGGACTAGCCCACGTTGTTTACTTCGTAGAAACATCGAATTAAAGTGCATTTATTTGATGTTTTGGTGCATTTCGAGTTGAAGAAACTTCGAAATGGCTGCTTCGATCAAGATTGATCCATTAACTGGCGATAATTATGATACATGGAAGATACATATGCGAGCCATTTTGAAGAAAAATGACTTGTGGGAATATGTAACAGGAATGTTGCCACAGCCAGGGCGTTCGGATCCGAAGCATGCTGAGTGGATTAAAAATGATGGGAAGGCCGAATCTGACATATTGTTGGCCATCAGTCCAAGTGAGTTGATTGCATTGGATGGCTTAGAAACTTCCAAAGCTATATGGGACAAGTTACAGTCTTTATATCAGTCGAGCGGGCCTGCCAGGAAAGCCTCATTATTGAAGAAGCTTGTATTGACGCGTATGCAAGAAGAAGATGACTTGAAAAAGCACATCGCGGATTTCTTTGACGCTGTAAAGAAGCTAAAAGAAATCGGTTTGGTAGTGATTGATGAACTACTGGCCATTTTACTACTATATAGTTTGCCAGATTCCTTTGCTATGTTTCGCACGGCAATGGAATCGCGGGATGATTTACCATCAACGGAAGTGTTGAAAGTGAAGATCGTCGAGGATTTTGAAGGTCGAAAATCAAAAGTAGTTGACCAGGGAGCTATGTTCGTCAAACGTACCAACAAAAATGCCAACCAGAAGAAGAATTTAAATGAGAATCAAGGCCAAAATTATAAAAGCAAAATAGAGTGTTATCGTTGTGGTCGTCGTGGGCATTTGGCGAAAGAGTGCAAAGTGAAGAACGTCAATAAACAGAAGCAGAGCGCACAACAATTGGAACGGGGTAGTGATCCGAAGACGACGATGTTGATGAGCACCACCGAAGAGGTGATGTTTGGTGATCAGAGAAACCCTATTTGGTGTATCGACAGTGGGTGCACAGGGCATATGTGCAATGAAAAACATATGATCCAGGGTTTTACGCGACTGGACTCCGAGCTTAATTTAGCTAATAATGAAAGCACAAATATTACAGGAGCGGGAAAGGTCAGCATTTCAGTAGATACCGGTAGCGAAGAGCGCCGTATAGATATTGAGAAAGTATTCTACGTGGAGGACCTACGAACCAACCTATTATCAGTGGCGAAAATGACAGATCGCGGGTTCGAAGTTCGTTTTAAGAAGAATGATGCTATTGTGATCGATGATAAAAACAAGATTCACATGCGTGCAGACCGAGTTGGTAATTTATACCATGTTCGAATGAGTCAAAACAGTGCACATAATGTTGAGGAGGCAAAGAAGCCTATAGACATGTGGCATGAGCGCCTCGGACACCTTAATGAACGTGACTTGAAGGCAATGTCGAAAAGTGGCCTAGTGCATGGCCTGACATTCAAAGACAATGAAAAATTGTCTGAGTGTGAGATCTGCATAAGTGAAAAGCAGACTTGCGCGCCTTTTTCAAAGGGCAGTGCTGATCGCACGAGCGAACTACTTGAGATCGTGCATACTGATGTATGCGGCCCTATGAGGCATCAGTCTTTTGGCGGGAAAAAGTATTTCGTTACTTTTATTGACGACAAGTCCAGATGGTGTGAAGTTTACTTCATTACGAACAAAAGTGACGTCCTGAAAGTATTCAAAGAATATAAGGCCTATGCTGAGAATTTTACTGGCAAGAAGATTAAGTTTTTGCAGTCGGACAATGGCCGGGAATACGTAAACAATGAATTTGATGACTTTTTGAAGAAAGAAGGAGTAAGAAGAAGACTGACGGCACCGTATACGCCTCAGCAGAATGGAATTTCTGAAAGAAAGAATAGAACACTAATTGAGATGGCGCGATGTATGATGCGTCAGGCAGGAAGCCCCCCTGCGTTTTGGGCTGAGGCAGTTCATACTGCGAATTATATAAGAAACCGATGCCCAACTACTTCGTTGGATGGTCAGATACCATTCACATTATGGAAACTGAAGAAGCCTTCCGTAGTTTACATGCACGTGTTTGGATCGAAAACATACTACAAAGATAAAGGCTCCCAGAAAGGGAAATTCGATTCAAACTCAGAAATGGGAATATTCATGGGATATGATGTACAATCTAAAGCCTATAGAATACATGATCCTAAGACAAGGAAGATCGTAGTGACACGTGATGTAAAATTCATGAATGAGACGTTATTCAGGCATGAATACAAGGAAATACTTGATGAAGAAGAAAGTATAGATAATGGAGAGATAGTTGTGGACCTGAATATGCCTAAAGTGAATAATGAAGAAAAGGAAGAAGATCGAAAACCTCCTCTTAGAGCGAAAAGAGACGGAGTAAAAACCAGAAGATCATTAGAAAATGTATATGAACCAAATGAAGAAAGAAATAGAGCAATACCACAAAGAAAAAGAGTCGGAACAATTTCATGGGAACGATTAGTAGATCCTTCGAAGAGAGGGAAGGGAAGACTAGTTAGTACTAGTTCGGTGAGGGCACCGCAACTAGAGTATAGAACAGTAAATGAAAATATAGCTACAGATACGAAAAATGACTCACAAGATGAAAAATCGGATGAACGTCTAAATGCAGGAATAGCGACTATTGAACCTATGACATGGAATGAAATCGAAAAGACGAACGACGTTAATACTTGGAGAAGTGCCTTAGAGGATGAATATCTGGCGCAAATAAAGAATGTGACATGGGAAATCGTATCACGACCACCAAATCGGAAGGTTATTGGAAGCCGATTTGTGTTTAGTACCAAAACTACCGGTAAGAAGGTAAGGCTGGTCGCGAAGGGATGTTCCCAACGGCCAGGGGAGGATTTTCATGAAACTTCGTCTCCAGTCGTAAGATCGTCATCGATACGACTCATAGCTGCACTGTCAGCGGAATTTGGACTAGAGATCCATCAGATGGACGTAGTGACTGCTTACCTGAATGGATCGCTAGATGAGGAAGTATTCATGGAAGTACCGGATCAACTACGCGATGTTCTAGACAGATTACTCACAAACCAAAAGATTGGTACACAAAGACAGATCATTCGAGATAAGAAAATTATCGAGACAGCTAAACGCTGGAACAAAATTTTGAATGAATGTGATAATAGTGTGTGTCTGTTAAAAAAGAGTTTGTATGGTTTGCGACAGTCTGGATTGCAGTGGCATAAAGAGCTGGTGAGAAAACTACTGAATGTTGGATTTGAACCAACGCCGCAGGACCAATGTGTGTTTGTAGCACGAAAAGGTGAGAAAATGATGATAATCGCTATTTACGTCGATGATATGATTTTGGCGACGAATGATAGTGTATGGTTGCGTGATGTAAAGAAGCAATTATCTAGCGCATTCGAGATGAAAGACGTGGGAAGAATAAATCATTGTTTAGGCATTGAATTCACTCGTGATGAAGATGATCGAGTGTACTTAAATCAAAGTGTGTATGTCGCCAAGGTCCTTGAACGCTTTGGTATGAGTGAGTGTAAGCCTGTGATGACTCCTATGGACGTGAATGTGAAGTTAGCAAAACCTGAATGCGTGAAGAATGATGTGATGAATCAGTATCCTTATCAGAGTTTGATAGGTGCCTTAATGTATCTGGCTGTGACAACACGACCAGATATTGCGTATGTGGTAAATTATCTTAGCCAATTCAATACGAATTACGATGTTGAGCACTGGAAAGCGGCGAAACGAGTGCTGAGATATTTGAAAGGTACGTCAGACTACGGTTTAATATATGAGAGGACTGGTTTGTCGTTGTTTGGTGTGGTTGATGCAGACTGGGGTTCAAGTGCGATTGACCGTAAGTCTTACTCTGGTTTTGCATTTATATTAGCAGGTGCCCCAATCAGCTGGGAAGCACGTAAACAACGAAGCATTGCGTTGTCAAGCACGGAAGCGGAGTACATGGCCATCTCCGAAGCTACTAAAGAAGCCATGTATTTGCGAGATGTGTTGACTAATGTTGGAATGGAGTGTGAGTGTGTGACATTGTTCAATGATAATCAGGGTGCGATTAAGCTTGCTGAAAGTAGGAACTATCACTCACGAACGAAGCACATAGACGTGAGGCACCACTTCGTTCGAGATATGTGCGAACAAGGTGTTATTGATCTGAAATACCTATGTACGAACGAAATGCCTGCAGATGTTTTGTCCAAGGGTTTGAGTGTGACAAAGCATCAGGAATGCATGCGTAATCTTGGTATGATGGATGTATATAAGGGATAATCAGACATACTCACGACTTCGAGGGGAGGTGTTAAGGATAGCGAAGTGCCGTGAGCCGTGCCTACGTAGTATATATGTATACCTAGAGGTAGTCGCGAGCTTGTACCGATCGTCGTACCAGTGTTCTAAGTTGTGCTCCTAATATTTAATTAATAAAGCTGTTTATAGTGTCCAAAACCGTGGTTGTTATTCACAATCCAACACCCTATTATGCAAAGATTTTACATTACCTATGTACCTACTAGACTTTGGAGGATTATTGACTAGGAGTTGTATCTAATACCACATAATACTGAGGGACAGAAGCATCACTCCGCAAAGAAATTTAAACAAATAGCGACTCTTGCTATGACGCAATAAAATTAAATTCAGCTCGCGTAGCGCTGCATACCTACCAGTCATATTAACCTACAGAGCGCCTCTCTTTCTAACGCATAGCTCTTATGTCTTCTGACGCGGCACGTGTAACGACGCGCGACCCGCCATCGGTGTCCGGCTATGTTGTAGCTTCGTACCTACAGTGCGCAGTGCGCTAGCCCTGGTAATACCTAAAATCAGTATTGCCATTCAGCGTTGGCAATGCGGCCAGCGTTCCGGGCACTTTCCCCTCCACCACAAGCCTTTTAGAATAAATTTATTATATTTTGTATATATATTTAAGTTATTTTAGCTATTTTAGTTTAGATTTAGATATTTTCTGTATTTGAGTTTGTTGTGTATATAAATAAATTAGATTCCATACCTAATATATTTTAAAACTACTATCGAGTGAGAGATGTGTTTTATCTAAATAGATCTATCAGGAAACTGTAGCGGGACTATTTATTTCCGAAACAACTGGCCTCAGGTGGCAATGGAGTGTGTCAGTAGTAGTTGGAAAGGACCATTTTGCCTTTTTTTACCTTTGTAAGTGGGATCAAGTGTATAAAGGTAAATTTTTGCTGTGACGGTTCAATTTCATGGTAAATTACAGGGCTTTGTCAAAGCTCAGCTGAGCAGAAAGACTTCAACGTTACACCTTACAATTGTGCATTTTTCAGTCGTAAGACATGATATAAAGATCCGCAATGAGGTAATCCGACAGAGAACCAAAGTAACCGACATAGACATAGCATTAGCAAGCTGAAGTGGCAAGGGGCTGGTCATATCTCTTGAAGGACAGACAACCATAAGAGTAGTATCTTTGAGTGGAGACCGCGAATCGGCAAGCGTAATGTAGGACGCTTAGCGGCTAGATGGAGCGACGACCTTCGAAAGGCGGCCGGAAGAAACGGATCAGAAGAGCCGGAATTAGGATTTGTCGTCGCATTTATTGTGCACTTGCCAGTGTCAATGATTCTACCTAAAAGTAATTGAATTTTAATGAAATCTTTTGCAAAACATAATAGTTTTACCCCTACACGACATAAAATTATGTGATTATGTGATTATGTGATGTCATGAAAATTATACGAATCCCCGTGTCATTGTACGATTTTTGACACATGACATCCACAAACTAATAAGATCATGGGGTCTGACAACACACACTGATGCGGGCTTTGATCTGAAAAAAAGAAAAATCCAAAGTAAAATACATTACCGTTATATAAAATGATTAACATGGTTTCGTGAGCTTCCTCAGCTATAAAATATTTATTTTCATTTAATAATGTTGTCAATATGGTGCGTAGAATACTCACAAAGGTTTAAATGGAAATGAGCAGGTCATATGGCACGCAGTAACTATCAACAATAGACTAAACGCGCAAATAGTAGCGTTGTGGTCGGGCCCAAATTGTAATAGAAGATGAGGCTGACCACAAGAAAGATGGATAGATGAAATAGACAGAGTGGTGGGCAAAGACTGACTGACAATTGCACAGATATAGATACCTAAATGATTTGTAATGCAGGCGGCCTTTACCCTAAGGAGTCTTTAGTGAAAACTATTTTCATATTTAATGATATTATAAGGACATTTTAGTAACAAATTAAGGAATCAATAGGCTTTAATAATAGTGATCTTTAGGAACAATAAAAGGCTGCTTAAGGAGTGTTTTAAGTTATTAAAAATTTAAGATAAAATGGGAAAAAAATATCTTTAACTTAAATTATGAAATGTGTTTCGATATCCGTATTTTGACTGTGCCAGGATGTTTTTATGATAACATGAGCAAGTCGTTCACCTACTGTTCAGTCGTGCGTACTACTGCTTAGCAGCAGAATAATTGGCAAAGCTGTGGTACCTACCCAGACGGCATACTCCCACACTCACATACTCTCAAGAGACAAACTTTATTAAAACCATGTTCAACCTCTACCACAGAAAGTTTTCCTAATCATTTCATCGTTTTATGTAGGTACCTATAGGTATATATATAGCTTTTTCAACTTTCTCTACAAACCTACATATATATAATATATTATTTCAATGCCATCGGAGGAATTTTGCGAAATACTCGCATATATCTGCTGCTTGTAGCCTCAGGCTTGAATCGAGGAAACTCCACAATTTACCGTAACACGCCGCAGATTGTATCATACGGATCAAAATAATATTACTTACTTTTCTTTGTACGACAAAACGTTTGAAGTTTCGTTACAAAATGTGCTTTGGAAAACAGAATGAAAATGTAAGATCCTAATTGAATACAATCGTTTTTTTATAGCGAACGACTTGCTACCCTTAGTTTTTGAAAAATATAATGATATTATAAGGTTATTTTTGTAATAAATTGAGGAATAATAATAGTAAGTCTTTAATAATAGCGGTTCTTAGAAATAATAAAAGGCTGCTTAAGAAGTGTTTGAAGTTACTAAGTCTATAATCAATAAAAATGAATCGCCGAAATGTTTGTACGCGCATAACTTCCGAACGACTGCGCTAAATTGGATAATTCTTTTTTTTTGTGTTCGTTATTGTCAGGAGAAAGTTTGTATAAAAGTTTTTTTTTTAAATCGATTTAAAATAAATTCTATTGTGGTACGAAGTTCGCCGAGTCAGCTAGTTTAAGATAAAATACGAAAAAAATAAAAATCTTTAACTTAAATTATGCAATGTGTTTCGTTACCCGTATTTTGGCTGTGCCAGGTTTTTCTATGATAAGACGAGCAATTCGTTCGCCTGATGGAATCCGCCTGCCCATAGCAATTGCAGTACCACCCAGAACTGAACATCATAAAAAATACTGCGTAGCACTGCATCGTTCTCATCACCCCGAGACGTGAGATATTTTTCTCATATGCCAAGTAATTACGCTGTCTGCAACGCCCTTCAAACCAGACCACGGCTCTGCTTGCGCACTACTGCTTGACTCATAATATACATACATATATATATAAATATATATATATATATATAATATATATATGTGTGTGTGTGTCTGTGGCACCGTAGTTCATAAACGGGTAACCCAATTTGGATGTGGTTTGGTTTTATAAAAGCAGGTTTTCTAGCGGTAGTTCTTAGACATGCTTTTTCAAAATCAGTAAGCAGCTTAGTGAGATTAACTCTTAGACATGCCGATTTCCTAACGATGTTTTCCTTTACCGTTTTTAGAGCGAGTGTTAAATCCGCACATAACTTCGAATCAAAAGTCGCACGTGCTCCCACAAGGGCCACACAACAACAACTGCATAAATATAATCGTCAATACAAGCATTCTATATCTAAGGTTAACAATGACAACCAAATATGTTAATTCTACCCTCCAATGGCGTAAATTTTATAATCCAATTTATTGGCGATAAGTTTAACGCGTCCTTCCGAAGTAGGACAGACAAAGGACCCTCTTTATGTCTGTATCAAGTAGAGTTTATTGCTGATCTCTACTGTGGGACATTAATCTGTGTTTCGAGAGTATCTATTGTTGAAGTTTGATACGACTACGTTGGTAGAGTCTAGCTTTAAGTAAGAGGGATCTATTGAGTCTCTACTTTATCGTAGTAGAGCTTACACTAATAGAGAAGAAGTTTGCAATCCTGCTCGGGGCGCTGGTGCTCGTAAGTGTTTTTCGTCGTACAACACAATAATTAACATCATTCATCATCAGCCCATCACGTCCCACTGTTAGGACACGGGCCTTCTCTCATAGAGAGAATATGGGCCATAATCCACCACGCTGGCCCAGTGCGGGTTAGTGGATGTCACATGTCCTTGAATTGTTGTAATTAACTCTTGGACATGCCGGTTTCCTCACGATGTTTTCCTTCACCGTTTTTAGAGCGAGTGTTAAATCCGCACAAAACTTAAAAAGTCAGTGGTGCGGGGCCTGCAGGATTCGGACTCGGGTACGTCGGATCGAATGTCGCACGTTCTCCCACTGAGCCACACTCACTCACAATGCATTAACAATTGCTGGATATACATTAGGACTAGGTAGCCGAACAATAACAAACAATTATTTTGTCTAAAGTCTAAACAAAGAACACAAGATTTTAAATAATTAGGAAAAATAAAAAAAATATTGCTCGGGCAGGAATCGAACCTGCGTCTTCGGAATACCTTCCCGACGCCTTAAACCACTGGGCCACCGAGCCAACTGCTCGAGCAACCAAATTTCTTTTATCCTTCTTATATCTTCTTACGGGAACGATTCCACGTCATCTGTCGTCAATGTTTTCATTAATCAAATTTTTGCATTGCATAATATATAAATATAAACATATATTATAATTATATATACATATATATATATATATATATTATATATATATATACATATATAATATATACACATGTTGGATATATATATTTAATGTCTTAAATAATTAATAAATTTGGTATAGCTTTAAAATTTTATACACAATTTTTGTTTCAATTTGATCTTGTCTTAAAAATTACATTATCAGTAATAGCTCAGTAAATTATTAAGCACTAGGTCTCGCATTATATCTTCATAAACTCGTAACTTCATGTCTGGGACTAAATAAACTTCTGAAATCTTCATCAATCTAAAAGCCCGCATTCGAAATCCCTGCATTTATCTGAACCATTTTTATTTTACAGATAGTTCTCAAGTGCTTTTCGGTCAAGATATTCACTCCGATTTATAAAACCTAACTCTTTGAAAAGATACCGTTATTGTATGTACTTAAAACCAGTAGATAATCTTTACATATTTCCCACTTTATTTGACAGCCTCTGTGGTGTAGTATTTGAGCAGGTTGGCTCAAGTCTCATATACCAATGAGGGTGCGGTGTTTGTGCACAGAAAAAAAAGCGCAAGCATTTGTTTTGTGTCTGGATGTTGTGTTGTGTGTTAGGAAGTAAAAACCAAACAGTTAAAGAAGTGTTTTAGTTCTCACCAATGTCGTTAGGCGGCGCTTAGCCGATCTCTCTTCTCTGGTCGTGTTATAGCTAACGTTAGTTATTGGGTATTTTGGTTTTAATAAATCTTTTATTCTTACCTAAATCCTGGTTTATTTTGCCCATAACTCATCATTGTGGGACCATGGTCCTTACAGTTCCTGGTTTCCTAGATACAGTGAATCCTAGTTAAGGGATCTCAGGTCTCAGGATCTATGTATGTGATCGTTGGGCGTATTTATTTATATTTTTTCCAATCAGGATGTCGGAACTGTCTGGTTTGTACCTATAGTTTGTGGGGTTGACGGATTCAGGTCATACTCCTATAAGAGTCATATTTGTCAATTAGTGTAGCCCAGAACTTTGAACTGCAAAGAAACTATTTCGGCACTGCGTTAGGCTTTACGTATGTTACTCTAATAGCTACATTAGTAACACATATGTTCTCCTCATAGATTTCCATGGGAATTATAAATGACGTTGCATAGATTCCACAATAGACAATAGCTACGGTTCTGCCAAACTAACTGGAACGAGTACAAAAATGTAAGCTGCATTGCGGAAATAAATTATTTGTTCCTGATCAGAGAAATAATTTGATATTTGACAGACTACGGGTCGTATTTATAAACTAAAATCAGAACTGAGTCTTGAATCAGGAAGTTTCAAGTCAAGCTTTGTCCGATAAACGAAACTTGAAACTAAATTCATTAATCAATAATCACCCAAGTAAACATCAATGTGAATCTTAACTCAGTTGATTTATAAATATTACTCAAAACGTCATAAACAATAATATAATTAAGTCTCGACTTGAAACTCTTCTTGATTCTAGGGTTCTAGTCCGAGTAGTAATTGCGGATTTTTGTATAGATGATAGTCAAACGCAGGCGCTGCGGTTGCGATTCGGTCGCAAGCCGCAAGTACCTCCTGCTCGCACCAAGCACTAGGCTTCGACTTTCATGTGCCGACGGCTAAGGAGTGGAACTCTCTGCCGGCATCTGTATTTCCAGATAGCTATTATCTGGGTTGTGAGAAAAAAATCAGGCGTCATCTTGTGTCACTGTGAGTACTTGTAGCATGTATAAAATAGACTCTATATGACTGATAGATATTAATGTAGTATATACTGTGGGATAAATTCAATACAAAAGAAAAAACAATATAATAATAATATAATCTCCTTGGTCAAAACAACTTTAAAAAACAACAACAATACAAAGCAATACATTACAGTTTAGAAGTATATAATAAATACAATCATCATCAGCCCATCACGTTCCCACTGCTGGGACACGGGCCTTCTCTCATAGAGAGAGAATGGGCCATAATTCACCACGCTGGCCCAGTGCGGGTTGGTGGATGTCACATATCCTTGACTTTTTGTGAAAAATTCTTGGACATGCCGGTTTCCTCAAGATGTTTTCCTTCACCGTTTTTAGAGCGAGTGTTAAATCCGCACATAACTTAAGAAAGTCAGTGGTGTGGGGCCAGCGGAATTCGAACTCGGGTGCGTCGGATCGAAAGTCGCACGAGCTCCCACTGAGCCACACTCGCTCGTAAATATAACACAAACATTATTAACAGCATAATGAAAAAAATACAAAAATATGACTAAATCTATATAATTAAAAAAAATACTAATATGAAACTATTTACTTTGAAACGCCAATAATTGCGACCTCCTCTCTTCTAATGTTGCTGTGCTCGACAGAGTCCATTAAGACTTTGTACGTTTACCAAAACACACCTTGTACTAAGGAAGCAATAAATAATTTTAATCTGAACAAATAGCTTCGGTTTTCAGATTCAATCTATTTACTTCCTGAACTCTTGCAACAAAATCTCTTGGCTACTGTTTCCTACAGCAAATGTCCAGCCATTCCGTGAATTTTGACGCCACCATGTCTGCAATCTCGACCTTGCCCGTTTTATTGTGAATAGAGTTAGTGTTTGTCGCTTATTTTATCGATATCATTATTCAACTGATACGTTACCGTTTGCGTGGGGAATATGTTTTGCATAAAAGGTCAAAGTTCGGGTTGGTTTGAATGGGTAAGCTAAGTCAGATTCATAAATACACATACTTGTTTAAAGATAACTTCATCTGAATAGTCAGGGAAAATGTATTTTTTCCAAATCCGTATTTCAATATATTAAATTAGTTAAAGCTTAGGTATAACTAAGAAAGTCAGTGGTGCGGTGTCAGCAGGATTCGAACTCGGGTGCGTCGGATCGAAAATCGCACGTGCTTCCACTGAGCCACACTCGCTTTACCTAAGTGTAACTTGTTATTTATTCTGTGCTTGCCAAACTCGGCATTGTATCGGCACTTTCAATCGCTTAACAAACTTTTCATTTAATATCACTATTAATAAATATACAATTTATAACAAAAAAAAAACCGACTTCAATTCTGATGTATCTTCTAAGTCCAATGTCAAATATCGATGAAATTTATACGGGACCACCTGGAAGCTATACTGATTCCGACGCAAGAATTTTCCAAATCAGTTTATAAATGATGGAGTTCGTAACAAACATAAAAAAAACTGTTGCATAAAGACCTCCTCAGTTAAAAATCGATCTATATTTTGTTATAACATTAATTTACCAGCAAGAATATTGCAGTAATTGTATATACCTACACTAAATACATACTATTTGAAAAGATACTTCGAGCGTCTTTATTAAATTTTATTTTCCCCGTAAACGAATCGTTTGACCGGTTAAGGGCGGTTGAATCCGGTTACCCAACAGGATACTGCCCATTAAAGTTAATATTCAAAGGTTCAGGTTTTCCAAATGTGCTTTACATTAAAAACATATATTTTCACCACATACATGTATATGAGCGCAATGCAGTGTTACGCAGTGCTTTTTATGTTAAAAAAAGTTCAAAAAACATCATGTGATAAACGGTTACACTTACCTTATAATTATGTCGGAATAACTCCGACCATGTACCCCCGGACTGCACCCCCCGCGCCTGCACCGGTTTTAGCGCCGCCCTCGCGGCGACAGGAGCAAGCGGAGGCGCGCAGTCTGCGCCACGAATCGTAAACTCCCGGAAGAAGGAAATCCTAATTGTCCGTAACCTGGTCAGAGTTATTCCGACATAATTATAACGTGAGTGTAGCCGTTTATATTTATAATGAATATTTCTAATCACGATAGTTTCCAAACCTTAATCATGTGATAAATTGATTTTATCCTATTTCCGAAAATATTATTTTGATACCGTTGATTTTCATTAAATTTTCTGCTCAAATTTGTATCCTTACCAATTTTCATGACAATAAAATGTATGATTGTAAATTGATATCCCGAAACCCAAAGTTTTAATCGGAAACTTTTTGAAAACACGCTTAAATTTCCAAATAATTCTGCCGGTGGAAGGTACTTAAGAATTTGCATTTAAATGGGCGGTAGATATGTTCTATTAACAAAACAGTAAACAATTTTGTTTGTAATTTTGTGAGTTTGCGTCAACGGTCCTCATTTTTAACTTAAAAAAGGATGAGGTTTTAATTTTTTTATGGAACTGAATATTGAGACAAGCAAGTCGTTTGCCTGATGGTAAGCGACTGTACCACCCAGAACTTTTAATACTGTAAAATGTACTACGTAGCACTGCATTGCGATCATCACTCCGAGACATCAGATATAAAGTCTCATATGCCCAGTAATTTCACTGGCTACAATGCCCTTCAAACCGGAACACAGTAATGCTTGCGCACTACTGCTTCGCGGCAGAATAACTGGGAAAAACTGTCGTACATACCCAGACAGCCATGCATATATGACGGAATATACCTAAGTCATTGTAAATCTCATATCACATCAGTTGAACAGGATTAATACTATTGTTCATCCGTCTGTCAGTTTGTGTGTCCGTGTAGCCGGACACGAATGCAGCGGCATACGTAATGAACATATTGACATAAATGTTAGACATACATACAATACATGGTTGTTTCCGCTACGAAGCGTTGTTCGTTGTAGAATGTAAATTAAATTAAATTATTAAACTAAATTAAAAGACACAATTTATTTAGAGATAGGATTTGTAGAATATAAATTAATGAAAATGTATACCTACGCACTTAGCAATGGCAAAAAATAAATATACGTCATTAATATTATTAAGTTTTTGTTAGTTATATTTTGTTGTTGTTTCTAATCGTACCTACTATATGTATGCAGTGAAATAGAGATAGGAGTAGCCGAAGTCATCCACTGTAACCCCGCTGTACAGGCTCACCAGAGACCTAGTGCGGGGGCAGAGTTCTTAACGGTACACTATACTGTTTCATTATTTAGTATAAGTGACTGTTATCTTAATGTACCGGAAATGTTTGTGAACAAATAAAGTTATATTAAAGTTGAAAAAAAATAGAATTTTAAATGTAAATTGTGCAGAAATTTAAGTGGAAATTGGTCGTTGGTAAGATACAGTCAATGCAATGAAATTCGCCGCTTTGAAGTGTCAACGTCGGGTTATTCAGTTTCCTCCAAAAACCAACTGTTCTCGAGAAATACCGTATAAAATACGGATAGAACAGTATGAACCTCGAATAATTTACTTGTACCAATTTGGGCACGAAATTGGCGAAAATGTTTAATTCATACGAATACGACGGAAACCAAAAATATTATTTCGTAAGAATTTATATTTATTTTCTTTATCGGCTTATAAATAATAAAAAGTAGAAATATTGAAAGAAAGTGCGCTATTTCTTTGCTCATCACTTTGATCATCTTCTACGGAACTTCTTGTTGCTTAAAATTTCAATAATTTATTATAAGGAGTTGTGGATTCGAAGGATCTGAAGGATCGAATCCGCTACGAGGTGATCCGACAGAGAACCTAAGTAACCGACATAGCTCTCCGAATAAGTAAGCTGAAGTGGCAATGGGCTGGTCACATATGTCGAAGAACCGATAACTGATGGAGTAAACGAGTTCTAGAGTGAAGACCACGTTTAGGCAAACGTAGTGTAGGACGCCCTCCGGCCAGATGGAGCGACGACCTACGTAAAGTGGCTGGCATTAATTACATGCGAAGAGCCGAAGATCGGGCTCAGTGGCGTGCATTGGTAGAGGCCTATGTCCAGCAGTGGACTCGTATAGGCTGATGATGATTATAAGGAGTAACTTCACATTTCAACGTTGGCCTACTTGTGAATGTTGTTCAGCTATGAGTTAATGACCTAATAGTTTCAAAATATTCTTTAACTAGGTGTAGGTAATGTTGCCTGAATGTAATTTGTGTTGTGCAACCCGCAGTGGCCATTTTGAGTGTATTTATTTGGCTCTAAATTATTATGCTCTCTATTTTACCACGTTTTTATTAAGTCATTTTCTAGTTTGCCTGTCTGTCGTTCCGGGTGGAATCATGCAATTCAAATATCGAGCACTTCCTGATTAGCTCACGGCTGAAACTTTCAGGGAAACTCACAACTCGATGACAATGCATTCTAAATCCATAATATCTAATTAACTAGTAACGTAGTTTATAGATTAATTTTCTAATCTATTACGGATTCTTGTTTGAAAAACATTTAAGTAGGTGGTAGGTTTCTCGTATGCGAGAGGCCGTCTGGGTGGGTACTAATGCTTTGCCAGTTATTCAGCCACCAAAAAGTAGTGAGCAAGCATTACTGTGTTCCGGTAATTGAGGGGGCATTGCAGCCAGCGAAATTACTGGGCATTATGAGACTCAACAGCTAATTGTCTCAGGGTGACGACCGCAGTGCAGCGCCGCGCAGGATTTTGCAAAACAAAGTTCTGGGTGGTGCTGTTATTGTTATGGGCTGGCGTATTGCTTACCATCAGGCAAACGACCAGCTCGTCTCGTCATTCAGTTACATTAAAAAAAAGTAGTTGTGTGAAAGTGTAAGTTTAAAATAAAAAGTTTGAAGTTGAAGTATGAACAATAAAGATTTATTTATAACTAACTTTTACTAGCGGATTCGCCCGAGTGGTTCTAGTGAAAAATACTGTGTTTTTGATACATGATTAGCATATCCCTCGGGAACTGCTAATTTTGGATAAAAAGTAAAGCCTATATGTCACTCTCCGAGTCGTTATCAAAATCCACTGTTCCATAAAAAAAGAAGTCAAACTTGAATGTTCGAAAGTCTTTACAAACTTTTGTGGACAAACAAATTGGTAATGTTTCTCCCGACACGATAGCGACAAATTGTATTTTATTTTCATTAACTCCTGTAACATAAAGTTTCTGCAAAACCGAGGTAAAAACAAAGTTAAACCGTTCATCCGTCACACCTGATAAAAAGTTTAAGCTCGCGTTTCGTTCGTCCATCATTGTTAATGGTATTTATAACAACAATAAGTTACTTAATATTTGCAGACGAGCCGATAAATTATTGCGAACACACCAGCCCCCCTACCCATATGTCCCTCAAGCGCCAATCGTTTATCGTGTTGAGCTCAAATTAAGGTACTGCCAGTAACTAAAGCTATACCGTCTAATGAGATACGGTCTAATTATTTTTGATTCAGGCAAAATATCTAACGGGACCCACGGGAATGAAACCGCGGGCGTAGTAATATTGGATTAATTAGCATTCGCAGCATTTATAAGTTGCGAAATTTATAATAAATAGCATTAATCAAATTAATTGTAGGTACTAAATTCGATTAATGCTAAAATTCATTGCTTAGCACGCGTGCACCTTCATTTCCGCATGAATATGAACTGCGGCGTTCTGATAATGCTTATGCTGTTGCGGTTGCGAATCGACGGCCTCGTCTGTGCGATTTTTAATCAATGTTGTGTGATGTTGTTTTGTATGACGTTGTAACTTATCGAGCACTTTCATTTAAGGCCAAACACGAAGGATGTATGACCAATACTTTGTTTCATAATACATCATCATCGGGTGCCATCTTCATACTGAATTTTGGAGGTCAGTAGGCAATATTTCTTGCGATCCCACGCTGCGCTTTTGAGATCTCGGTAGCTTAGTCCAGTCCATACTTTGATGTCGTCCAACCATTTACGTCGTACATCCTGGGCTTTTCTTCCCCGGAATCTTGCCCTCGAGGATCAACCTTGGAAACTCGTACTGGGATCCTCTCATAAGATGTCCGAAAAAGGCAGCCTTCCGTCTCATAATGGTCGTCAACAACTCTCGGTTGCGATTTGCCTTTTCAAGTACCTTGGCGTTTGAGGTGAAGCTAGTCCAAGGTATTTTTAGCATTCTCCGCAGTGTCCACATCTCAAACGCCTTCAACCGGTCGCAGATTTCCTTGAGTAGGACCCAGGTTTCGCAACCGTATAATAATAACACGTTTCATAATACACGTTATGTAATATTGAAACATCGCACGAAATTGTGAATTCATATCTGTGAAATTTCATATTAGCAATTAGCACATAGCATTCTAACGTATAGTATTTCCTTCGAGTAGACATACTTTATCTGAGAGTATTTCACATGCTAATCAATTAATGAAATATAGCAATAATTTCCATTGCTAGTAGCTAGTACATTACACAGCTACTGTAAGCAGCTTAAAGGTTCTGTTTGTTGAATTGATGATGTAAGCACCTAATATTTCAGTTCATTTTTGTTTTGGAAGAAAATTAATTATTTATTTACCTATCCATTCTTGATATCCTCGACTTTTCCTATAGCCTTTATAAATTTGACATTCTGATTGTATTTCTCCTAAAATATTTTGTGGCTTTTCTTGACACAGACAACTGATTGGTGTCACAGAGTTGCGATTAGAAAATAATAATCTTTGTTTAGAAGCATTGCGTACTCTTTGGTAGTGCGTACTCTTTGGTAGCTCTACTATATATTAATTTCCATAGAATTAAGTTCATTGACAATCTTGACACAAACATATTCCGATACGTTCATCCGTATTCAGGCCATGCCGAGAAGTAAACACGATAGTTTAATCTGCATGTTTCCAAGACACGCGATAGATGGCAAACCGGCAACGACAGACGGCATTTCTTACAAACTCTTATCAACGGCACTTACCTATAGTCGAGTCGAAACGCTCCACTGCTAGTTAATTTCTTTAGTTCTGCCGTCTGCCGTCATACTACTGCCGTCCTACTGCTGTTTGTCGTGACTCTAAATTTGCAGAAACACTCCAATTGTTTCAGATAACGGACCGATACAAATAAATAGAATATACTCGTTGGTATGTGAAAATGAGTTTCCTTGTTCCCTCAAAAACAAAGCCAGGAATTCCATTGTCTTATCTCTATCAGAAAAATAAAAGATATTCGAGGACCTAATTACGTTGCTGATTCTGATCTTGTATGCTATTGGCTTATCCCGAATCTATTTCGGAAGTGGGACGGATAACGAAACAGCTCCCCTACCCATATGTCCCTGAAGCGCCAATCGTATATCGTGTTGAGCTCAAATTCAGGTATAGCTTCACTGCGAGTAATGAGATGCGGTCCAATTATTGTCAATTTAGGCAAGAAATCGAATTAATGTCATTAATGTACACCAAAATACGATAACTACAAGTTGAGATAAACTTAAAGGGACAATATATGGCATCATAAGACATTGTCGCAGTGATTTTACACCATAATCTGAGCTCGACACGATATGCGATTGTCGCATGAGGGAGATATGGGTACGGGTGCAGGACCGCAGGCGGGAGAAAAAATGTTGAAGAAACGTGTTTTTTGAAAATTAGGTGCTTAGTAAAACACGAAATATTTTGTAGACCAAACGGAACATCCGTTTTAAAAATGTTCTTATAATGCGAGTTTTTCTTATCTACAAGTTTATTATAATTCATACGCAACCGCGCTTTGGCCTGATAAAATTAAATAAATTACTGGACATATGAGACTTAATATCTGATGACTCGGGGTAATGAGTGCAATGCAGTGCTACGCAGTGCTTTTAATAGTATTAAAAGTTCTGGGTAGCACTGCAATTGTTATAGGCAGGCGTAGCGCTTACCATCAGGCGAACGACTTGCTCGTTGATTCAGTCCCATAAAAAAAGAGTCTCAGCGGTGTTGTTGTTTGTTCAAAATCTGCAGTAGGTAGGTATCGACGTGCTGCACTCTCAGAAGAATTCTGATTTGCATAAATTGTTACCTAATTACTATCACAGATTAGTAAAGGACAGAAGCATCTCTCCGCAAAGAAATTTAAACAAATAGCGACTCTTGCTACGACGCAATAAAATTCAATTCAGCTCGCGTAGCGCTGTATACCTACCAGTCATATTAACCTACAGAGTGCATCTCTTTCTATCGCATAGCTCTTATCTCTTCTGACGCGGCACGTGTGACGACGCGACGCGAGACCCGCCGTCGGTGTCCAGTTATGTACTTGTAGCTTCGTACCTACAGTGTGGAGTGCGCTAGGCCTGTTACTATTTGCAACTCTGTAAGTGTTCCTATTTGCAGTTCCGAGTTCCGCGTACAATACCAGTAATACCTACTACAATGTATAGATTAGCCAGACAAAGTATGTGGATTTGTCTAGAAACCCTAGTACTGCGGCCGGCACGTGTACTCGACCATTACGATTGTCGGGATCGGAGACTAAAAAGATGGCTATGCGACCTAAATGAGTCATGTTCGAAGGTATTAGCTGTGCTGTTGCACCGTTAACCTTTTAAGCACCGCGCTGTAGAAGCGAAGCCGTGCCCTTCAAGCTACGCAATTCTCATAGAGAGGGCACTATTTCGTTTGTCGAGAATATCCGACCTTGGCGGTCAAAGGGTTAGGTTGTACAGCAAGTATGGTATCATGTCCTGCAACTTCCAAAACGCAAGTAGTCTGTAGCAACTTCTATAATTCTTTAAACAGAGAAAAAAACATATATATTGCACGCCGTAATATGGCCAGATATGGGGCACTGCTACAAATATTTAGACAACAAGACCAATTGTACCGATATTTGCAATGAATAAATGATTTTGATTATTATGATTCATACATACTCGCATACTATCACACATCCTCACACATATACAAACACACCCTCTCCCACACAAGCACACACAAACACTGACATTTACACTTTATTATAAACCAATACAACCACATCCCGTCTCCTTATTTATAAACACAGACTAGCTCAAACGCTTCTTTGACTAATGTACACGTCCCTGAGTGAAATATTATATAAATTGTATGTAAATCCGTAATTTTTTAAAGCATTAAGCATTAGTTACATAACAAGTCTCATTGTAAAATCATCATCATCAGCCCATCACGTTCCCACTGCTGGGACTCGGGCCTTCTCTCATAGAGAGAGAATGGGCCATAATCCACCACGCTGGCCCAGTGCGGGTTGGTGGATGTCACATGTCCTTGAATTTTTGTGATTAATTCTTGGACATGCCGGTTTCCTCACGATGTTTTTCTTCACCGTTTTCAGAACGAGTGTTAAATCCGCACATAACTTAAGAAAGTCAGTGGTGTGAGGCCAGCGGGATTCGAACTTGGGTACGTCGGATCGAAAGTCGCACATTCTCCCACTGAGCCACACTCGCTCTTTCGCACATTCTCCCACTGAGCCACACTCGTTCTTCTCGCTTTCGCTCATTGTAAAATACCTAGATGGATTTTGTAATAATAACTAAATATGAGTTTGAAAATATACCAGATTAAACCCCAAACGTGTATCATCATATCAAGCCGGCTAGCCTCCATTACTTCATGAAGAAAAACATGTAGGTATAAGACGTCTTGTATCGTTATGTAGTCTTTGGTTCATATAGATCGCTAGATAGGTATTTGTTAGAGGCTCGGGGTAGCGTTAAGTGAGTTAAAGGTCGAAAAGGTAAAATTGGATCGTTTTTTGCCTAAAATCCAGTCCTTACTATGGTCAGTGTCCTTTAGAGCAATCATACTTGATCACTTGATATCTTTGAACCTTTTTTAATTCAATTTAGTAATGTAAAACCAGCTTACATTATAAAATTACCTAGATATATATAGGTATATTAATGTTACGCCTATCGCTCGTTTATATCCAACAACAGTTGCAGTTCCATCTATAACTTTATAAATTACAGTCTTGAACTACACTGCAGTTCTCTTTACGATATCAACATTTATTCCTCTTATATTCCTTTGTATGCACACTACTGTTTGTCAGAGTAACTGTCATTGCGGTGCGACACCGGTATCATCCCAGACGAACTATAAGAAAGTGAACATTTGCTATTCAAACTGTACTCTCTTAATAATACATTGTTCTCTTTGTCGCCAGATCCTCGCCATCATGAGCTGCTCCAGGAGTATGGTCGTCATGGCAGCAGTGTGGCTCGTGGTGGGCGCTGTTGCCACGCCGGTCAGGAGGTCTCCAGACCTTGAGGCCAGGAGGAGAAGCGCTATTGACAGGAGTATGATTAGGTAAGAGGAGGCCCATAATATTGAGCTAAGTCTTCCACAGATAGTCACAGATTTTTTGTCATAACTTCATCAGTCACTGGAGCTAAACTTTAAAGTGTGTACAGTACCGAAGATTTTAAAACTTTGGCTTATCAAAAGTTAAGTTCATCACCACTTACAACTTAGTCTGCAAAAATTTCAATCAGAGATAATGTAGTTTATTAAATAATAATTTTCCACAGATTCGGCAGATCATATCCCCCGGAACCTTCAGCCGCAGACCTCCGTGAGGCCATTCAGCGTCCTACTCGAAGAGGTAACAGTTTCCTCCGCTTCGGCAGATCTCAACCCCTTACCCTCTCCACCGACGATCTGGTCAGCATCCTTAAAGCCTACGAGGAAGAATTTGACGCTCCATCAAAGAAATCCGCCAGCTTTGTCAGGTTCGGACGAGACCCCAGCTTCGTGCGATTTGGCCGATCTGCTGACGAAGACAAGGCTGGCTACGAACAGTCCTCGGATCTGGTCGTTAGCGGATACCCTCAGAGAAAGAGCAGGGCCCGAGACCACTTCATCAGGCTTGGAAGGGATAGCGAGGAACTTAATGACGTAAGCGAGGTGGAGGAAGGTGAGAGCAGAAGGAAGCGAGACGCCGATTGTCACGATTGCCAGTCGTAATGATCCACTTTTTCTAGAAAATTCCAGTGACAAAGCAGCAGTCATAGTTTCTATGCATTCTTCATCCGGATCTCTTTGTAATGTTAATTATTCTTTCGGTGGGGCTAAGCGAGTGGTGCATTTGATGTTTAAAGGTTCTAACTTAAGAAATGTGTGTATTATAGAATTTTTTAGACCTAGTTCCACAATCTCTGATTCATATTCCTTTGGCCGATTTCTTGGTTGTTTGTAAAGAAGAAAGAAAACGTCTTTCTTTTAATCTTTTATTAAAAATCAGTTCAATTTTGGTTTGTTAAACGAATCTTAATATGGTTTTTATCTACACACAGGATTGAATTCTCATCGGATGACTGCTTGATTGGTGCATATGTACCTACTCATCAATGTTACCTATTTAAAAAGAAATTAAACAAACTCATGAATGTTTTGTTTTTATTTCGTATTTTCTATTTACGGAAGAAAAATCTTATCTAATTTTCTGTGTTCATGCAGCACTGTTTTGATAAAAACAAAATGCATTTATTAACGCAAACACACGGTTGAAACAAATTTCATAAGAAATACATACGAATGTTTGTGAAACATCTCGAAAAAAATCTAAATGTCCCACATAGCCTCAACCTTTTCGCGCAGGTATCAATTTTTCGTTATTCGTTACTTATATTAGCATAATTCAGACATTGTGAAACTGGGTCATATTAATTAATTACTGGTTGTTACAATACTTGTAAATTTTAACCTGACGAAGCAAAATACGCTTAAATCTTTGATCTCTTATTATTTACAAGTGTGTCGATTACATTTTAACCAAAGTTTTTTAACAAACTATATTGGTTATTTTAAGCGTCGTTAGGGCCGCGTTTACATGAAACATTAAGCCATAAATGTAGTGATTATATCAGTAACGGCTGCTTTAATCAATTGTTACATGATTTACTTTAGAACTAATACGTTTCTCATCTTCTTTCATCAATGTTTCATGCATTTGGCAAATGTAAACTGACCTTAATATAATAAATATATAGTTTTAAATATACTTATTCGAAAGAACTTCGCTACCTGTAACTTCGATGTATTTTAAAATGTATATCTATGAGTACCTAGCATATAATATATGTATAATCGTGCAAGCATCTTGAGCTTCAAGGCTGGGTAACAAATACTTGGTTTAGGATGCTTTCACTGCGAAAAAAACTACAAATACTATTAATTTCATAATAAAAATGTTAATTATCTAAATGTTGTTGGTTATTTAGTTTAAAGTTGTTGCAATACGAAATAAAACGCTTTACTGTGTATCTCAACAGAATATTTTCTTTTAATTAGTTTGGAATTAAAATAAATACTGTAAAAGTGAATATTTCAACTTCAAAGTCTCCGAAATGTTGGAATTTTGGGGAAGGTAATAGATTTTGACTTGACAAAGGCTACTTAACTGATTTAAGTTCAACTTTGACACTAATAGGTTTAAGCACAATGAAAGTAGGTGCTTGAAAATGTGCCAACTTTATATTGGATTAGTTTCAGGCTAGTACGAAGTTATGAAGTTTATTTTCAGTTTGAAATAAGTAAAAACAGAAACTCAAAAAGTGATACACTGTAGGACTTTTAGGATATTTTTATGGTACTGAGTGATGAGGCGAACAAGTCGTTCGCTGGATGGTAAGCGCCACGCTTGCCCCTAACAATTACAGTGCCACCAGAACTTTACATGGGAGTATCTTTGCGTTGACTTCGCTACAAAAGGGTCACTTGCACCAACGTGAAATCGCGGTTAACTCAAGAAAGAATCAAGTGTTAATATTCATACATAAATAAAGTTAACCAACGGATTAACGTCAGCCGGTAAAAAGAAAAGAAGCTTGCGAAACTTTTGAGAAAAACTCTTAGAAGCAATACTTATCTATAGGCGAAAGCCCGTTTCAGATCCCGAATTCCCGAACGCTGAATTTTATAGCCTTATTAAACCAAATTAAAGTCACTCTTTGTGTTAGTTATGCTAATACTAACTTCTCAAATTGGTGAGACTGGTATTACCTAGGGCTAGAGCTGGACAGGCTGGTAGTAGTACCTAGAGCTGGGCCCTAATTCACTATGACAACTTAGCGATTCCTTGCTTTTTTTTTACTCTTTATAGATCTATGTTTGGCTACTATCTCGCCTGATGTGAAGCGATGATGTGGCCTAAGATGGAGCACATAGATCTAGAGAGAGGCGGCAGTTGAGCGGCTGTTCAGACCCGTCTCCCCGATGGTTCACCGAACATCATCCCGAAACACGACTAGGTCGCTTGACGGCATGGCTTTGTTCGGTGGGTGGTATTACAACCACGGCCAGAGCCTACCACTCCAAAGCGCGTAAGCGGGTTTCATCACGATGTTTTCCTTCACCGTTTTAGAGCGAGCGTGCAAAATCTGCACTTAACTATAAGTCATTGGTGCAAAGCCGAGTCGGGATTCGAACCCAGGTGCGTCGGATCGAAAGGCGCAGGAATTCCTGCTGAGCCACACTCGCTCTGAACTTCAAGGAAACGTCGATTCCTTCATCAATAAACGACATCTGCGAAATTTGTATTCTCTATGACGCGTCATATATATGAATATATGAATGCGTCATAGAGATGTCGTTTATTGATGAAGGAATCGATGTGATTTCGAAGCAAGGAATCGACGTGATTTCGCCAAGTTGTCATAGTGAATTGGGGCCCAGGTATTCCATCAAGAGGTTTTAAATTCAAAATTCAAAATTCTTTATTTATACAACATCTACAATTCAAGTACTTACTTTAAATAGGTACATAAGTGGTTACGTGCATATATTATCAGGTGTTACAGTACCCTTTTGTGAATCATTGTTCCCTGCACTAGTTCTCATAAAAGCCTGTATAGCAGGATCACAGCGCTCTCAGGCCACTCCTTTTACAATACATTATTAAGGTAAGTTTTATAGTCTTAGGTCTATTTCTTCTGGCAGATGAATGCAAAACGACGGCATACCGTTGATCCAGCGGCCAGTAAGGACAAACAAATAGCAAGCTATAAGAAACAAACGAAGCTCTTTCAATTTATGCTCGTAGCAAAGTCGTTGTCATAAAGCGCTTCAGTGCAGTAAGGAGATCATTATTCATCAAAATGACCAATTAAACGAGGTAGTGTATCGTAACTCGAGTGTTACTGGCTAACTCGACACTTTACTCGACTCCTAACGTGCCAAGAGAATATGAGCCTTGTTACCGGTGCTTACAGACGGATTTCTGGGTATGAGATATTTTTATGTCATTGTTTGTAGGAGGGCAACCTTTTTGTATAAGTCAGTTGATGTTAGAAGATTTTTGTTTGCAGATATGAGAGATCGAGGTTTTCCAAATACATGTGATTTCGTTCTTTCATTGCCATTTGGCGAGCGAGTGTGGCTCAGTGGGAGGACGTGCGACTTTCGATTCGCACCCAAGCTCGAATCCCGCTGGCCTCGCACCACTGATTGTCTTAAGTTGTGTGCGAATTTAACACTCGCCCTAAAAACGATGAATGAAACATCGCGAGGAAACCGGCGTCTCCAAGGATTTGTGACAAAAATTCAAGGACATCCACCAACCCGCACTGGACCAGCGTGGTGGATTATGGCCCATACTCTCTTTATGAGAGAAGGCCCGTGTCCCAGCAGTGGGAACGTGATGGGCTGATGATGATTGCCATTTATCCTTGTACGCCGTACGCGAACATAATTAATACTTATTTTTAAATAATAAATACGCCCAATAATCGCATATCCTGGCCCCTAACTAGGATTACCTATCTGTATCCAAGGAACTGGAAAGTAGAAACCTATGAGGAACATGGTCCCACGAATACTTGCGCTTTTTTTCTGTGCACAAACATTTGCCACTCGCGGGAATCGAACCTGCCACCATAGAGGCTGTCCAAATGAAGTAAATCCCAAGGCAACATGCGAGTGGGTAGAAAATATTTTCTTCGAAATGTCTAACAAAGAGAATCCATTAAATAATGTACTGTTCCGTACATTGCATTGCAGATGTTTTATGAAAACAGGATGCTGACGCGGAAATCGAAAGGATGTCGCATAAAATACTTAGTAAAGTAAAGAATGCTTCAGGCTTTATAGCATGTGTAACATAATATGTAGGTATAAACGCGAAGAGGGCTTATTCTGCACGTCATGGCGAACAACGTTTGTTCAAAGGGTTTTGAAATCTTAAAGATTTTCATGCATGAAAAGTTCTCGTAAAGTTTCCTTTACGAAACGTAAACACAACATACACAGCAATACTGTAGCTGTTTCAAATGAGAACTATGACCCTAGCAGCTGGAGACGGAATAATAGCAATTAAACACTGATTCAAATTAGGGTAATAGATTAAAAAAATAATATAAAAACCACGTTTTTATGGATTTAGAATGCATTGTCATCGAGTTGTATACTACCCTGAAAGTTTCAGCCGGATAGCTAATCAGGAAGTGCTCGAAATTTGAGTTGCAAGATTCCGCCCGGAACGACAGACACACCGACAGACAAAAAACAAAGTGACTTAATAAATACGTGGTAAAAACCGCCGACGCCGCGCTGCAGTCAAGTCACAACAGCTATGTGCAGAAGCCTTAAATGGCGTAATTTCAGCTCCTATTACTTGATGTTGCGGTGAGATTAGCTCAGATCTCACAAATTCTGACTCAAACACAGTCTTGCTGTTTATGTTTAGGGCGAGGAATGTGTTGATTGAAGCGGATTATCTTAAACTAACTTAAAGCTTGACAATGGATCTTTTGACGTGGTTACTAAGTTTTACACACGTTAGAACGTTATGGATATGTTAGGTTTTTTCCTCTTTTATGGTTTCATAAATATTATGATCCCCATTTTTATGGTTCCGTATTCAAAGGGAAAAACGGGATCCTATTACTAAGACTCCGCTGTCCGTCCGTCCGTCTGTCTGTCTGTCCGTCTGTCACCAGGCTGTATCTCATAGACCGTGATAGTTAGACAGTTGAAATTTTCACAAATGATGTATTTCTGTTGGCGCTGTAATAAAAAATACTAAAAAACAGAATAAAATATTATTATATTTAAGGGGGCTTCCATACAACAAACGTGATTTTTTGCTGTTTTTATAGATAATGGTGCGGAACCCTTCGTGCGCGAGTCTGACTCGCTCTTGGCCGGTTATTACTATAATCCAACCAATTGATTAGGCTAATAAGCAAGTGGGAGTGGTAAAAAAAAACAATCTAGTAGAGAACCTTCTCCTTTTTGAAGTCGATTTAAAACAATGTCGCTTTTAAGATTTTCGTATTGGCTAGTTCGGAGCCGCT
This sequence comes from Petrophora chlorosata, assembly GCA_951640565.1. Classification (NCBI taxonomy): domain Eukaryota; kingdom Metazoa; phylum Arthropoda; class Insecta; order Lepidoptera; family Geometridae; genus Petrophora; species Petrophora chlorosata. The sequence continues at coordinate 5,624,981 of OX621203.1, read as the reverse complement.
TCTCTCCACTTCTCTCCGGTCCACTCCGGTCCACGCTGCTTCGGTAGACGCTGGTCTGGCACAGACTATAAATGATACGCACACTTAATGTCACTAATGTGTGCAAATAGAGGTAGCAATCCGCTGATGCAGTAATCGAAATGTCACCCATTCATTCGCATAAATAGGCATTTGCGAGCGCCTATGGAGATAAGCGGCGCGATTAGCGACTTTCAGTTACAAACGATAAAATTGCATACATAAATAGTTATTACAGGAATACAAAAACATTGTTTTTTTTTTGGTAGGCATTGTATTTAGCTTTAAAAAATAGCACACGCGCCTACAAATAAACAAACCAAGCATTATGATCACCATTAGCACTATTTAGATAGATTAGATAGCTCTTTATTTTTTTACCACCAGAAAACATAATAAAAAAAAGAAAAATAACAAACTTAAAAACTAAAGTGTTACAATGGGCGGTCTTATCGCTCAAAGCGATCTCTTCCAGACAACCTTTGGATGGAGAGGACTTAAAGAAACTGTAAAACGGGGGTGTCAACATAAATGACATAATAAACAAATGTATGTACAAAGAGTACAAACTATAATATAACTATATTTAATCTAATGGAATCAGGCGTGACGTTGCGGAAATTCATTTCAAATCTGAAACGCAATGAAAATATGTAGTGTAATGCCGCTGAATATTATGTAGGTTGTTGTTCAATAATGTTATATGTATGGGGTAGATAGTTAATGTAAAATGAATTAAAATAAAAATTTCCTCCACAACTTTTTTGTTTTTTAAATAAATATGATAGTGAGTTTAATATTTTATATATAAAAAACAAAGTACATAATGTATGAAAATGAATTTAGTAGGTAAATAACGTAAAATAAATAAAGAAGTCTCTAAATTGACTCTAACAACAACCCTTCCTGTATCACAATAGGTGTATGTTCTTGTACACCATCTGTGTTCAGACACAGGTATTTATTATGTAAAAAACAGATAAGAAACCTTTCAAGGAAAAAGTATGAAAGAAAGAAAGAAAGAAAATACATTTATTCAAGACAGATACACGCAACATTACATTAAACTATAATACTATTGTACGTTCCCCAGCGCATCCAGGGAACGTGTTCGACGAATGGCTGGTTCAAAGCGATGTAAACTAATATTTCTTCGATAGCTCATGAATATCAGTACCAGTGAAAGAATAGCCAATTGCTGTAAGCCCACTCACCGATCTCCACGTACTCGGCCCTCGTAAGAGGACGGCGCCGTCCAGAGATGATGGCCGCAGGCCAGCACTAGAATTCCACCAGTCACAAATAGTACACGCGCAATTTCCACTGGCTATAGCAATGCCAGAGGAAGGACTGCCGACACTGTGCTACGTATTTGAGGGTTCAGACCTTCCACATCAGATCGAACGAGGATCTGCTGCGAGCTAGGCGTGCTCCGCAGTTTAGTTGTAGGGCGAGACTGCCGTGGGTTAACCAGCGAGCGGTAAACAACAATCAACTACCCTCACTGGTAAAATGAATATTAAACTACAACTTTTTACACATCACCCTTCAAAACTGTCGATAATTTGTACGTTCGAAAACCGCGCTATAATTTGAATTAAGAATGCAAATAGTAAAAAAAAAACAATTACGCGGCTACACATAACAAATAATACTATACTATACATATAATAGAAAAGATAACACATGTAGTAACATATATAATAAATACATAATTATGGTATACCTACCTACATAATATGTTTTATAATCCTCCATATGGGACAAGTTCGGCTTCTTGATGGATGTCACACTTCGTGGTTCTTCGGCATACAGGTTTTTCCACGATGTTTTCATTCATCGAGCAATAGTGGACCAGCGGATTTTAACCGCCTTCAAAAAAAGAAGGAGGTTCTTTATTCGATTGTATTTTTTTATGTTTATTACCTCAGAACTCCGTCATTTATGAACCGATTTGGAAAACTCTTTTTGCATTGGGTTCAGTATAGCTACATCCATCGATATTGGACCTTGGACTTAAGAGACTTACGACGATACTTTGAAGTCGGTTTTCGGTTTTTCTAAAAACAATGTATTCCACGTAGTTTTTATTTACCGAGCAACTGTGGCAAGCGGATTTTAGATCAATGGGGCAAGGCCGAGCTCGATAGAAGCTCCACTAACTAAAGCTATCGTTACAAGCATGACTGCTCAGCCAAACTCGCTCGCACGTTTTTATGAGCGTCACAAACTCGCTCTACTTATGCACTACAACCGCCCCCGTGTACCAACGGACGAAGTTTGCTAGCGGCCGCATTATGATCAGCATTGAAACTCATCAGTGATTAATGACGACTGATGATGGCTTTCATCACGGTAATGGGGTCTACCAGATAATGGTCTATTGTAGTTTTCAAGGACTGTATAGTTAAAGGCAGACCGTCAGTCTAGAGATACGTTACATACGCAAGGAATGCAACTATTTTCCTCTGGAACTACATATATAGGTACAGTCGCCTGCACTAAGATGTATATATGTCTTAGCCAACTAGCTTAATCAGCCATTCAATCAACCGCCTAGCCTCTTTACTAAACAGCGCCGTTCAACTAGCGGCCTGAATGATATTCAGCCATTTGATCAAACAGCTAGGCAAATGACTTGGAACGATGACGTTTAATTATTTGCCTAGGCTGTTATTTTATAAAGCCTGTGTTCCAAAGTTTAATGAAAAATAGTACAATGGAAGAGTAGTAATAATAATGAATATAGACGCAGTCCTCGGTAGGTTAGGGTGCGGCGGGGCGAACATGTCTGTTAGATACGAATATAATGTAAGTAGATTATAATATATCACTTCGATAGATTATAATCTAACGAAAAATAATGCGACGGTTCACAATCTTTCGACAGTTTACAATCTCGCGTAGTATACATCGAAGTTTAACCACAGGCCTAAGCTAATGCTTAGGCCAGCCAGTTTATAAATGTTGTAATAGACGCTATGGCTAAATATCATTCAGACCACTAGTTGAATGCCACTGTTTAGTAAAGAGGATAGGCTGTTAATTGAACGACGAATTAATCTAGTTAGCTGCGACATATACACAAATAATTTTCAAAATGCTGGCACAGTTTTAAATTTCATAAAAATGTACATCAAAATTCGCAAAAATTATGTAACCACCATTTTGTGTCATAATCATCTATACATTTTCAATAAAATAATGTAAACAAGTGTTGTTTCCATTATTTTATTGAAAGTCAGATAGATTTATTTTTTTATAATTATCTCTATATTTTAAAACTGTGACATCATTTTGTTAATTATTTGTGTACATCTTAGTGCAGGCGACTGTCGAGTAAAAAAATTGGCACAGCAACAAATGCGTAGAACTGCATGGCACTCAACACCCCGAGACATCAGATACTCAGTCTCACCATAATCAGCCGGAGGACGTACACTGACACCCACTGAACATAGGCCTCCCCCATATATCGCGACAACGAGAGGTTGCTCGCTGTATGCATCCAGCCTAGTAATTTCGTGGCTAAAATGCCCTTCAAATCGAAACGCAGTAATGCTAGCGCAATACTGCTTGATAGATAGATAGATAGATAAACACTTTATTATTCACCTTAATAATAGAGATAAAGTACAAGTCAAATGTTAACAATAGTGTAGCAATGGGCGGTCTTATCGCTTGAAGCGTTCTCTTCCAGACAACCTTTGGATGGAGAGGAATAACGAAACATACACAGACGGTGGTGATAGAAATGCTTGGCGACAGAAAAACTGGCAAAGCTGTGGTAACTATCCAGACGGCCTCCCGCATACGACAGACCTACCACGAGTATATTACCTAAATATATGATTAATATATAGAGTAGGTAAAATGTTCAACCCAGACTCAAAAGAAATACTTACGCTTTTTACAATACATTATCGAGAACCAAACCTGCAAGTTTGTTGTTAAAGCCAACCAGCTCTCCAAAATGCTTGTCATATATAAAAAAGAAACGCTAGCAGCACATTCCTATGGATTTACAATCAATAAAGTCAATCAGCCTTGATATTGCTGACATTGTTGCATAACGCCGTCCACTTCCACTAATCTACCTCGGTATGTAGATGATATAATATGGTCTGAAAGCATTGCGATTTCAAAAACCTATCTAGGGATACTTGGGTTTTTAAGATGAATATAACGATACATTAACCACAATTTTTTTTTTGTGAACAAACATTTGACCCGTAGCGGGAATCGAACCTGCAACATCGGTGGTGTATGAAATTTGAGCCAACCAGCTCAACCACTACACCACAGAGACTGTAAATGTCGTAAGTAGGTATACCTAGTTACTGCTAACTGTAAAGTAATAAAAATGCCCAGAGTACAATGAAATCCTATTGATGTTTGCCTATAGCTAGGCAAATTATATAGGTATTGTATTAGAGCCTCCGCCGACGTCAGACTTTTTGGTCCTTTGGTTGGTTTGGATCAGACCGGTGCAAAATGCTAGTATCGATTTACTGTTTATACCTGGCTACCCGAGAGTTGTGACCGGAAAAGAATGGGCAGCCTAACGTTTGCATATTCTATGGGCTTCATACTTTCGATTGGTATAGAATTTGTGTAATAATCAAAACACGTTTTATCAAATAAACATTTCGGTGTAGGTCGTTTTATAGCGGGATCTTAGACTATAAGTACTTTGTGAAAACTTTACGAAATATAATCAGATGGAAAGTTTTAGGATTTCCAAAAGCCGGCAGACCTCAGGTTACCGTAGTTACTTTTTGGTTTTGAAGCCGAGCGGTGTGGACGATAACGAGCGAATTTTCTGCGACGATATACGTTTACTAAATGAATTACATACATTCTTATTATAATTATAATTATGAAGCATTAACGAATGCCAAGTGAAAAATTCAAACAAGGTTTTTCAGAAAGAAAAAATACGACCACCGGCTGGGACTCAACGCAATCTTTCCTCAGCGCGGGACGCTCTACTAATTGAGCTACGATGGTCGAGTGTCAATCAATATTTTTGTGAAATAATAATGATTTATATTATTAAATCAATAAATAAAATTTTATAACTCAGACATTTTATATCTGTTCTTTATTTCAAACGAAACACCAATCACAGTGCATGACGTCATTTGAAAGAAAATACCGTATGCGAAGCTTGTGTTTATTTTATATACTTGCTTTTTATCTAAATCAAAACGATATTTATTTCATTCCATGAAGACCCTAAAGTCCTTAAACTCCACAAAAACGTATAAACTTGTTAGAAGTAGAAAGTTGTCCGATCCCTTGTTGCAGAGGCCAAGACTTATTTTGGGTTACTGCGCCAACACAGTAGGTACGCCACCTCTTACATAGATTAAACGCAAACCTAGGTCTACAACACCCACACTAAACCTCACATAAGTGTGTATTCATAGCACAAAAGCAATTGTCGTGAAATCTGGCGTGAATCCGAGCCGCCATGACAGATTGCTGTGCATTCATGTCCTGATGGATGGAGCTGCGAAAAATGAGCTGTTGAAGCTATAAGGACCTCTTTAAGGGAGAATCTATTTATGAATCCCTTTTTATATAAAATATGAAAATAGGAATTATTCACACACTAGCGATCCGCCCAGGCCGCGCGTAGGGATTGCAATCCACGGGATCCCGCTGCTTTTATTAATCTGCTGGATCCCGCACCTTCAGAGCGCGGATCTGCGGATTCTTTGGCGGATCAATTTGGCGCTAAAACCATCGCGTAAATAGCGAGTAGCAAAAATATGAAACTGTTGTTAGGAGTAAGGGGAAAATTAAACAAAACTATTAAACTATGCCAAACATTTAAAGTTGAATCTAAGAAAACAGATTACTAATCACTTATACTTAATTAATAGAAAAGAAACAATTTATGTTGCTTAATGTAAGAAATGTTTAATAAAAGTTGATTTTTACACAAAAATCTGTAGTTTCAATTTGATTTTATAACATAATTTCAAAGATGCGGGATCCCGCGCCGGATTCAGTAATCCCGCATATTAATACCGCTGGATTGAATTAGCTGCGGGATTGCAATCCCTAGCCACGCGTATGAAATAGTTATTTGTGCAACAAGAGAGCAAAGTCGTTTTTTGCTGCGAGTGCTGATTTTGAATCCTGAGCAAGCGATGGATACGCCTGAGTGTGGCGAGGGATTCAAAGGCACGAGATGCAAAAAACTTTACTCTCGTGTAACACACATAACTTTTAACTTCAGCAGCGAGAACACTTTAGGAGATAAAATATATTACGTAACATTAATGAAACTAGAAATAAATATTTACAGGTAATATATCAGTTTTATTTGCGGTAAATACATTTTCGTTTAAATACAACAATAAGTTAAAAATTCAATAAATTACATTAAAAGACATAATTATCTTTTTGCAAAATTTCTTTAGTTAGTACGTAATTCCGAACGTGTTTGTCTTTGAGGTCGAATTCAAAATCGGAACAGTCGGAACTTCGAAAGGGCTCGTCTTTGTCTCTCTCTGTTTCTAATGGCGGGAAAGAGATAGAGTGTGAATGTTTCGAATTGCATGATTAACCCAAGGCTGAATAAGATATTCGCGGCTTTCTGAAAACAAAAATTAAAAAGTTACTTTGTCTCACTCAGTGAGCAAAATCGCATTTTGCTCACTGGTTTCAGGCAGCAAAACCTACATGTTTGAGCTACTGAAGTAAAAATGTTTTTTTATTTGATAGACACACTATATGGACACGATGAAAAAAATAACAAATAAAAAGGTTAAGCAAATTCTTGGAGTTTAAGTAAGAATAGAATATAAAATATAGATGTAAATTTATTACCACATAACAACATAGGTATACTACAATATAGGTACAATATAGGCATTTTGGTACTATTAAAAACAAAAATATGACAGATTAAAAAATAATTTTAAAACCACGTTTATATGCGCCTTTTTAGGTTGGGGCATGCTAATAAATGGATTTAGAATGCATTGTTATCGAGTTGTGAGCTACCCTGAAGTTTCAGAGTTTCAGCCGAATAGCGTACCGGGAAGTGCTTGAAATTTGAATTGCAAGATTCCACCCGGAACGACAGACAGACAGACAAACAAGAAAGTGACGTAATAAAAATTTTAATCAATTTTCAGCACAATTTATGAACCAGCCTGAAATAATGTTCTATGAATATTGTTTTAGCACTTTAGGCGAAGAACACGAAATGGCTAGAACATTGGAATGGCATACATTGTTGTTTGTAAAGGACGACTTTGGCCATGTAAGGAAACTTGAAAGGGGTTCGGCGAAAAACATTTTTGCTTACACATTCCATGTTTTTGAAGAATTTTCTTAGATTATTATGTTTATATACAACGTGTAACATAAATGTGTAGTAATAATTAAACCACGCATATAGAAGCTTATTAATAATTCAAGTCCAAGTGCAAATCACCAGAAACTTTTTAAAATCACAAGATATGATAATTTAAACATTTCTGGTAATCAAGTTCATTTCAACCCTAACAATCAGCTGATAAAGAGCAATGAACTTGTGACAAAGAATATTAGTGCGCCGCGTGTACAGATCTGACAAACAAATTTTATCTTCAGTTAGCAAAGCCAGCTGTCCTACCAACCTTACTTTACAACTAACTTTCAAGCAAACTGCTTTTTACGCGACTCCCCAAAAAAGGAATATAATGTTTTCGGGGTTAATGTATGTGCGTTTTTTTATTACAAAATGCCTCAACAGATTTGGATGTATGGGGTATCCTCGGAATCCTTAAATCATCCCAAGTGATAATGTTTTTGGCAGGGTATTTTTTTATTTTTATTAATGCTTACTTATTAATTACAGCATTAAACATCATCGTTCCAATTAACATTCAGGAATAAGTATCTAATCAGTGTAAACGCCTAATAAGAGCGAGCATGGCTGATGTTCTTAAAAAATACGTGAGGTCACCAACCACCGTAGGAATAGGATGTAAAAAACATCATGCATGAATTTCAACAGTAGGAATGTAATAGGCTGATAATGATGATTAAGACATTTCCAACATTTGATTTCATTGCATAGTAAAAGAGTGTTCGTAAGTCAGTAATCAATAAAGCGTCTTTACTTAGTCAGTTTTCAGAAATAAACCTGTTTAATCTTTGACAAAACGCGGCAAACACTAAAGCTATCAAACATTCGCCGCCGCTTCATGATTCGCTAGCCTTGTTTCGTATTGCACCAATCATAAAGATGTAATCCTAATAAATAATAGCCGCTGCTCCTCATTGGTCGAGCGGCACAAACAAAGTTACCTTCTAACGCCGCCCCATAAAACTCCACCGAAGAGGACCGTTTTCGTTTCGGAAATTCTTTTTAGGTTATTTCTGAATATGAATTCTAAGACGTCAAGTTGGATAAAAATTTGAAACTAATCAAGGCAAGGCTAAGTCGGGTACGTTCGCGGAGATTTTTTTGTATACCGGTTCCGGAACATGCAAAAAAACTATGGTAAAAAAAACTTAAACCTATGTTTTTATTATAGTAATGTAGTGGTGGAATAAATAAATACATACATACGTAAACCCTGAAATACTCCTTTTTGGGCAGTCGTGTAAAAATGTGGAAATACCCTTTTTTACGAGAGTTCCGGAACGGAAACGACCGAGTCCGAAGATCCGTTCAGTATGAAATTCCGGTATTTGAGACTCGAAATCAAGCCCTTGTAAAATGTTCGGCGTTTTCAAAGACAGAGCGCCTAGGCCACAAAACAGATAAATACAGAAGTTAATCTCATGTATGTACTTTTCATACATTTCATACCGGACGGCGCAGGAAGTTTTTGGGAGGAAAATTGATTGATTTAAAAATATAACTGTACACGATATCGACATAATTTTTTCGCAGTTACTATTATAACTGAATAAAGTTGTTTTGAAGACAAAACAAATGCGATTAGTTTACATTAACATCTTCCTCATTAGATTATTGAACACAAGGCTAACACAGCTTATACTACAATAAATATCTAATTTTAAATTGTAAAAATATGACAAGGCTAAAAACTTATGTTCGCTTGTTCGGCGCAGGGCTGGGGGCTGGGGCGCTTACCTACCTACCTAACTATTTTGTGTTACGTGAAAACAAACCATCAAAATACAAGCAAATACCTACTTACCTCTCTGAAACAACTGGTAGCTTAAAAAACGACAATTCACCGTTTAATGTTGAATTTAAACAACCGTCCACCAAACAGTTATAATAACCTATTTTTCGTTGCTCCATTTTTGCACAAAAAAGTTCACAGACGCGTGTCTCAAGCGGATGGCACTCGCATCCCAACTGTGCCCAGATATCGTGTCTGTGAGCGGTGTCTATGTGTGCGTTGCTCGAGCGCACTTTGTATGTATGTAGATTTCTGTACTAATCTGTTTTGTGCCTAGGCACAAAGTAGCTCGGTCAATGACCCGTACTACCGCGACTAGGCCACAGCTTGTTAGGATTGTCCAAAATAATTCAAATAAATAATTTTTAAACTTTGTATGGAAAATATAATAGTGTTTTTTTGGTTGTATATTCTGCCCAATGATTCATGACTAGATACCCATACACACCTTTCAGTATTACTACACATTAATGTTATTCCCTGTATATTTACATATATATATATATATACTTATAATAAAACTGTAACGAAGCGGTTACTGTACATTGAAGATATTTTTGAAAATCAATTTTTTTAGGAGTATATGGTAGCAACAGAACCCAAAAATACAATTTTTAAAATTTTTGTCTGTCTGTCTGTCTGTCTGTCTGTCTGTCCGGGATAAACTCAGAAACTAGGGCACGAATTTGAATGCAGTTTTTTGAAATATGTTCTGTGGAGTCCGGCGCTACACATAGGCTTTGTTTCATCAAAATCGGTCCAGTAATATTGAAGTTATGACGGAATTTAGGAAAAAATATAAATGTCCACTATAAGTTGAACCACGGAACATACCGGACCCTTTGTGCACATGGCTCAGCTTATACTGGATTATTACTTACCTTCAGAGTTTGTAGAACTAAGGTATTGGTTGACATGATGGTATTCTAAAAAATGTTTTGTGGAGTCCTAGGCTACATAATAAACTTTGTTTTATAAATATCGGTTTACGAAAACTGGAGTTATTACGCAATATAAAAACGTTGAGTACCTACCGATTAGCAATTTTAGTATGAAAGTTTTCGTGAGTTTGATTCATTATAATTATAAATATTTAATAAAACGGCTAGGACTCACGTAGTTTGTCAAATTAGTCGACCTAGGTTTCGAGCATGTCCGATGCTCTTCATCAGGGGCGAGTTTACACTGCGAGATCGCGGCGACTATTGGCGGTGTCGGTGACGGTGGCTGGTGGAGTGGTATAACGTTGAGTACCGTTGCAAGGTAAATTAGCTGTTTAAATCGAGCCACCCATAGATAGCACGTCTTATCAAGGGGCGTTTTTCTGACTCGCGGTGACGGGTTTTATGGACATGGCGCTGGACCTGCACCGGAGCTTTTTTTTTTATCAGTTTGCAAAACGCTTTTTTGCTGATGCGATTATGTCGCCTTGGAAAGTAGAAGAGGAATTTTACCTAGCTGTTCCCAATTTTTTTTAGCTATGGAACACTAAATTATGTACCTAATTTTGGCGGAACCCCAACTCATATTTGTAACCGACTTTAAAAAGGAGGTTCTCAATTCGACTGTATTTTTTTTCTATGTTTGTTACGCGATTACTCCGCCAATTATAATTTGATTTTGATGATTCTTTTTTTGTTTGGTAGGTCATACTTCAGAGGTGGTCCCATATAAATTTTATCGAAATTGATTCAGCACTTTTGCGCGGGTCAGTATATCGATAAAAATGCTGGCCAGCGTCGGCAATTCTCGGAACCCTAGGGTTCCGTGGAACAACTATTAGTAACTGCTGGTATAGACGAACAAAAAGCATAGCAACACCGTACCGGGCCCGGAACGGCCGCGGCGGCTAGCGTGGCACCGCGGCGCACCGTCACCGTCAGTTTTGCGTACGAATCGAAAAGGGTCCATGACAGTTCCCCCCGATGGCAATCCCACCCGTGTTATTTCCACCCGGCCTCCGTGGTCCCGTAATATGTTTTTTAAACTGAACGATGACATTTGATACGTATACTCGGTCAAAGAAAATATAACACATTTTTCACCAATTTTTAAACATCCCTAAAAGAACTTGCTAAAATGTATATATCTAAATATAAAAATAATCCACTCCCTCAGACACAGACACACACACACACATCACACCTCGAAAACCAAAAACCTATGAAGCTGTTTGGTATGTAAGTTCTATAAGGGGATCATCTATAAGGGGATCATTACGAGAGCGGACAAAAGGAATGAGAGTTTATGTTTTTAAAGATAGGGCTATCAACTTTGGTAATTAGGATTGGGAGCGGAGCGGGATGATCACGGGATAAGATGGGCATGGAAATGGGATAAGCGCGAGATTTACAGGATAGGAGCGTAATGGTAACGATATAGGAGCGGGACTGGAGCAGGAGCGGAGCGGTACAATAACGGGATAGTAGGGAGCGGTAACGGTATAGGAGAAGGACAGGATCAGTCCAGAACGCGGCGGTTACGGAATACAACCAGGACGATAACAGGATACGAGTGGGAAGGTAACTGAATAGAAGTGGTACGGTAATGAGAAAGGAGCAGCTGTAACGGGAGTATTTTGGGACAGAAAATGGTCGGAAGCATGATGAATTACTACTACACTACGCGTACGAAGTCGCGGGCAACAGCTAGTATATATATATAACAGTTCCGTGACTGACTGATAGACATCGCACAGTCTAAACCACTGAAAATAGAAACATGAAATTTGGAATAAATAGGCATTAGCTACAGATACACTTAGAAAGCATTTTAAAACTCCCACAGGAATCGGGAAAACCGCGGGGTGCCGCAGGTTGGGCCGGCTAGTCTTATACCCGAACCGAACCGGCTAAATTCAGAAAAAATAACACTTTTATGGTGTCAATCGGTAGGGTCAATCATAAGGATCAAATCTCTAACAAACATGGTAAATTTAATGAAAGAAAATTCATGAAATCTAGTTTGGCAAGCGAGTTTTCGAAAATCTTTGAATGCAGATTTGTTACTTGTTAAGAATAAAGGAATGTTCCTTTGAGTAAAATCTGCCATCTCCAGTATTTAGAGTAATTTCCCACCGGGTGCGGTTAACAAATTCCACGCTGTATATATCTACGATAGAAACTGGCGTAACGTAAGGCCAGGAACTACGGCTCTGTTGTCCGGAAGTTATGCATGTGTTGACTAGACTAACCGGATTGCTGCATTGCTCTTGCACATTGCATTGTAAGCGAATTATGCACTCCACATGCTCTCAAACTTTTTTTTATGAAACTGAGTGGTGAGACGAGCATGTCGTTCGCCTGATGGTAAGCGCCATGTCTGCCTGTTACGGCCATTGCAGTGCCACCGCGAACTTTTAATACCATTAAAGATTCTCAATTCGACTGTATTTTTTTTGTTATTTTGTCTCGCGATTACTCCGTCATTTATAAACTTATTTGGAAAATTCTTTGCTTTACGTTCAGAATAGCTTCAAGGTGGTCCCAAAAAACTTCATCGATATTCGACCTTGGACTTCGAAGATACATCAGAATTGAAGTCGGTTTTGTTTTGTTGTTGAAAAAATAATTATTCATCATCATCATCATCATCAGTCCATCACATTCCCACTAATGGGACACAGGTCTTCTCTCATAGAGAGAGTATGGGACATAATCCACCACGCTGGCCCAGTGCGGGTTGGTAGATGTCCTTGAATTTTTGTGATAAATTCTTGGACATGCCGATTTCCTCACGATGTTTCCTTCACTGTTTTAGAGCGAGTGTTAAATCCGCACATAACTTAAGAAAATCAGTGGTGCGGGGCCAGCGAGATTCGAACTCGGGTGCGTCGGATCAAAAGTCGCATGTTCTCCCACTGAGCCACACTCTTAGTACTATGTGGTAAAAGATAATGATATTTTCATAATACTGTTGGTCTTCTAAATAAATATAGAAATCAATTAAACAATGAAATCGAGCTTCAAGGGGGCCCAAAAAAATTCCATCGATATTCGACCTTGGACTTCGTTTTATTGTTGAAAAATGAATATGCATACCACTACTTGTCGAACTTTGACAGTCGCAGAATGTCACAGTTCGCTGACATGTAGGTGGCGAGCCTTGCCGCCAGTGTCGGCGACAAGGTTCCGTACACACCTTTATTGGATTACCCGCTGTTTCCTCGCCACAGCTTTCGGAACCGAGTGGCTGTAACCTAAATACCTACTGTCCTATATCAACAAGAATTTGTTATAGAAAATTAAAAAAGTAGAAGTGATGAGTGCAATACATTGATAGATAGATAGATAGATAGATAAACACTTTATTATTCACCTTAAAAATAGAGATAAAGTACAATTCAAATGTTTACAGTGGTGTAACAATGGGCGGTCTTATCGCTTAAAGCGATCTCTTCCAGACAACCTTTGGATGGAGAGGAATAACGAAACATACACAGACGGTGGTGATAGAAAATATAATAGACATACTAAGGGCTTACATATGATATACAATATATAATCTAATTACTTAAATATATATATGACTATATAAATATACTTATATACCTAATTAATATACATACATACATACAATATATAACTAACATACATATTATACAATACAAAAGTGAACGGATTAAAAAAAAAAAATAGAATTCCATAGCAAAATATAATGATAAATATTATGAAGTGGATAAATATAATTTCCTAATACGCTCGCTTACATTGCTGCGCAGTATCGAATTTTTACGGTATTAAAAGTTCTGGGTGGCACTGCAATTGTTATGCGTGGCGCTTACCATTAGGCGAACGACTTGCTCGTCTATTGAGACGGCCTCCCGCATACGAGAGGCCGACCATGACTTGCTCGGCTCGTATACAGCGAGTCAATTACGTCATTATTACTGAGTATTGACTCAGTTCCATAAAAAAAAATATAAAACTTTTTTAGTATAGAATTTAAGAAAGACCGCTCGTTGTGACTGTTTAATTTTTTTTATTGTTGTTATAGTTTTAATACAGCAAAGAGTAAATCTAGATACGAGCATCTAATTATGTGCCAGAAATATGAGGCCCATTACATGCCTAATTAATTTGAAATTTATTAAAAGTAAGTTGTCATACTTATTACTGCCAATGATTAGACATTGACTCTCATCAACTATGGCAATGAACTATGTCTTTGTATTTTTACATAATTTTTATTCTTGTTAAAAATCGTTTACATAATTTTTATTCTTTATAAATATTTAATACATTTTTATTCTTCTTAAAAATCTAAACCTGCATTCGCACCAATCAATATGGAAGCCTTAGGTCAAACTTAAAACTCATCGTCTTAATGTATACTTCGGCATAGAGAGATATATATATATATATATATATATATATATATATATATATATATATGCATAATAGGGCATCGGACAGCAATCGAGAAAAAATCTAAAATGTTGTTAGAACAAATGTTCGTCGAACCAGAAAGATCATTCAATCAATATTTTTGTGACATAATAATGCTTTATATTTTAAAATCAATAAATAATTCTGACATTTTTAATCTGTTCTTCATATCAAACGAAACAACAATCACAGCGCATGACGTCATTTGTAGGCAAATGCCGTGAGTCAAGCTTGTGTTAATTTTACGTTTTTGCTTTTCATAAAATGTATTTTTGCTATTTTTTTCGCTCCATTACTACAATATAGTCCCCAAACTTCACAAAACGTATTAGAATCTCTTTGCAAGTTTTATTTCGAAGAGTTTGTCGTTTTCGACCTACATATGACGTCACAAGTTTTGAGGTGACCTTTTGCGCGGCAATATTTGAAACATAATATTTAAACATAGTTTTAGGTACTTTTAGACCGTTATTTAATTAAAATAGTATTTGTCATGGCTATATACACAGTCAGGTCATAAGTATTGTCACACAGTAAAAATTTTTCTTTTAGAATGCTGGCCACAAAAAAGTTTATTGAATTCGAATTTCGAATTGTTCATGAAAATAAAAATGTATACTTTTTAGAATTTTACTCATTTTTAAATATGGAGTGGACGCTTAAAGAAGACCGTGTTGCAGTTATTGCGTAGCATCGTTGCGGTTACGCGTCAATTCAAATTTTTGACATACTGAAAAATTTGAATATAACCAAAAGATTCGTTTATCGTACCATCAAACGATACAATGAAGACTCTAGTGTAGATGACAGGTCAAGAAGTGGTCGCCCTCGGTCTGTTAGGTCTCCAGCAGTGATAAAAGCTGTGAAGGCGCGAATTCAAAGAAATCCCAAACGTTAGCAGAAACTGTTGGCCCTTCAGATGGGGTTAAGCAGAACCACGGTGAAAAGGATGTTAAATGAAGACTTAGGGCTTCGGGCATATCGAAGAAAAACAGGACATCGTTTAAATGCTCGTCTAATGGACCTGAGACTGAAGAGATGCCGCGCTTTGTTGAAGCGGTACGCGGGAAAAAAATATCGGGAAATTCTTTTTTCGGAAGAAAAAATTTTTACCGTAGAAGAGAGCTACAACAAACAAAATGATAAGGTGTACGCACACAGTAGTGAAGAAGCGAGCAACCGTAATCCGCGTGTCCAACGAGGTCATTTTCCATCCTCGCTCATGGTATGGTTGGGAGTTTCTTATTGGGGCTTAACAGAGGTACATTTTTGTGAGAAAGGTGTAAAAACTAATGCAGTTGTGTATCAAAATACAGTCCTGACGAACCTTGTGGAACCTGTTTCTCATACCATGTTCAATAACAGGCACTGGGTATTCCAACAAGATTCGGCGCCAGCTCATAGAGCGAAGAACACACAAGACTGGCTGGCGGCGCGTGAAATCGACTTCATCCGGTAAGAAGACTGGCCCTCCTCCAGTCCAGATTTGAGTCCGCTAGATTACAAGATATGGCAACACTTGGAGGAAACGGCGTGCTCAAAGCCTCATCCCAATTTGGAGTCACTTAAGACATCCCTGATTAAGGCAGCCGCCGATATTGACATGGACCTCGTTCGTGCTGCGATAGACGACTGGCCGCGCAGATTGAAGGCCTGTATTCAAAATCACGGAGGTCATTTTGAATAAACTTTATTGTTATTAGAATCTACGTTTTGTTAAGTTCATTTTGGTATATAAATGGTTACATAATGAATAAACTTGTTTCAATTATTTTATATTAAACATGTGACAGAATTTTTGACCTGACTAGGTATATATTAATTGTAGTTAATATAAAACACTTTCTGAAAAGTTGTCCGATTCGATCCCCTATTATGCATATGTCAGTTATTCTGCCGCAGAACAGTATAACCAAAACCTGCCTTTCAAAATGTTGGGTTTCATCTGTAACCGTTTTCAGGCAGGCGTGGCGTGTAACATCAAGTTCAAAAGTTTTTTATTCAACTTTGGCGTCACAGACGCACTCATGAACATCAATTATAACAATGACTCTACCACCGTATCGGAAAAAGAACCACTACGCAGGAGATACGACAAGAAACTGAGGGGCATTTTTTAGAACTTTTGTTACAATATTTTGTTTGTTTTTGGCGTTTGTACTTGGCAGAAGCGGAATGTTCCATGCATCTTTGTCTTCTATGTAATTACTGACTGTATAGTAAGCTTTTTTCATTAGAATATTTTTCATCAGGTGCATAAACCTCTCGTCTCGCTATATTTAATGAAAACTATATTAATCTAATATTCTCGTAATTTATTGGCGATGATAGTGATTCGTGCAATTTAAACATATCGACGTACGCCGGACGGCGACTTACATTAATGACATTAACGTAACCAGCAATAGGGATGTGAGGAACTGCGCGAATATATTTCTATCGACAAAAACAAAATACAAACTATCGAAAGTGTGTTTATTTGTTGGTATAGACTATGTATGTATATGTATGTATGTATATGAACCTTGGAGTCTAACATCACGTACCGTTGCCATCGTACAAGTAATTAGAAACATGTTTTTATTTTAGAACATTATAGCATAACCACTAATCAAATTGATAAAGTGATATGGTTTATAATATCTTTTAGTTTAGTTTTATTTAGTTTTTGACAATTAATTTAAGTATTATTGTACCATATTTCTTACCATGCCTAAAATAAGTAATTTTTTTAATTGATAAATATTCTTTTACTTTTTGAATCAAACGTCAGTAGTTCTGTAAATCACATACAACATAACTTTATCTATTAATTAACGAAAATAAATTGAAATTTAATATTCTTTTAAAACACACACACTTGTGCACTTGTGCTAACACACACATTTGTACCTCAAATTAATGTATACCTATTGTCATTTTTTTGTGTTGTGTGTTTATTTGGTGTGCAATAAAGCGTTATTGAATTCGTAAACACATTTAAAAATACGAATAAAACATCGATATCAAATTTGTTTTTATAAAATGAAACAGATACTTAAAATACAGATACAATCAAATTTACAACCTCCAAGCTAATAGTATCAACGCCCATGCCAAACGCATCATCTTCGCGAGTAAATTATATTGAAATTTTATCGATATTTCTCGACAGCACTATTTGCGACGAGCCCTCTTTGAAAATTCGATTAACGGTTCGTACATACAACACCGGCGAGCAGTGTCCCGCAGGAAACCGCCCTCGCCACGTGTGGAACAGTGATAGTGAATATGAAGTTGGCTCATTGATCTACGGAAATGGTAAGTTTTAAACTTTACTGTCCTTCTGCAAAAGTTATTCCCGCTGCAACAGTTAGTCTGACACCTGGTAAATTTTTTAACCCCCGATAAGCCGAGCACATAGCTTAAGAAAGTCAGTGGTGCGGGGCCAACGGGATTCGAACTCGGGTGCTTCGGATTAAAAGTCGCACAAGCTCTTATCCCACTGAGCTTGCTTGCTATTTATACGTTTTTTACGAATAGGTACCTATAATACATAAATAGTTGTATGAAGACCGATACGTCTGCTATGCGCGTGAACTTGACCCCATTTGAGGATTATCCCTGAGGATGGACGATGTACTATAATTGTAGGTATTGTAGCTTGAAGGGTTGAATTTAGTAGAATGGGTCAGGAACGTTGAACTAATTGAATCCATGTGAGCCCTCTCTAGTATACCTATAGGTACTAGACGCGGGCAATTGTATTTGCATTAAATTGTTTGATCCTGTACGGGCTCGAATAATATAGTCATTCATTGTAGACTAGCTGCCCCCCGCGGCTTCACCCGCGGTATCTGGCATAAAACTAGGCTATGCCCTTTTCAAGAGCGAGTGTGGCCCAGTGGGTGTATGTGCGACTTTCGATCCAACGCACCCGAGTTCGAATCCTGCTGGCCCCGCACCACTGACTTTCTTAAGATATGTGCGGATTTAACACTCGCTTTGAAAAACGGTGAAGGAACACATCGTTAGGAAACCGGCATGTCCAAGAAATAATCGCAAAATATTGAAGTACATCTATCAACCCGCACTGGGCCAGCGTGGTGGATTATTGCTCATACTCTCTATGAGAGAAGACCTGTGTCCCATTAGTGGGAATGTGATGGACTGATGATATTGATGCCCTTTTCCAGGACTAAAGCACCTGGAGACCAAATTTCATCAAATTCCGTTGAGTAGATTTTGCGTGATTGATTAACAAACATCCATACATCCATCTATCCATCCATACTAACGAACTTTCGTGTTTATAATATAAGTATCTATTAGGTAAAGAACTAGCGACCCGCCCTAGCGCCCCAGCGTCTGTTTATCGCACGGATTCAATTTACTAATAACGTAGTTGACGGCTTGATTGCAAAACATTAAATGGTCTTAACTATACAAACACTTAATTAGAATGTATAGTTACTATTAACCTTACCAAAAAAAATACTGTAAATGACAGTATCAAAATCCGTTGCGTGGTTTAGCAGAAGAAAGCGGAGAAACAGAAATGAGGGCGCTTACTTAGTATATGATTAGTAGGTAATTTCTTTTTAACATAATGTTTATGTACTCCGAAGTATATTTTTTTATTGACACAGAAAATACAATTTCTCATTCTAAACAAATAGGTATAACTTAAATATATATACAACAAATTGAAATTACTGGGCATTATGAGACTCAACAGCTAATTGTCTCAGGGCGACGAGCGCAGTGCAGCGCCGCGCAGGATTTTGCAAAACAAAGTTCTGGGTGGCGCTGTTATTGTTATGGGCTGGCGTATTGCTTACCATCAGGCAAACGACCAGCTCGTCTCGTCAGTCAGTAATATAAAAAAAAAAAAAAAAATTCTTAAAGGCCTATGGTGGAAGGGAAAGTGCCCAGAACGCTGGCCGCATTGCCACGCAGAATGGCAATGCTGATTTTCTTACTTTTTTTTTTTTACATTTAATAGATCTATGTTTGGCCACTATCTCGCCTGATGTGAAGCGATTATGTGGCCTAAGATGGAGCACATAGATCTAGAGAGAGACGGCAGTTGAGCGGCTGCTCACACCCGTCTCCCCGATGGTTCACCGAACATCATCCCGAAACACGACTAGGTCGCTTGACGGCATGGCTTTGTTCGGTGGGTGGTATTACAACCACGGCCAGAGCCTACCACTCCAAAGCGCGTAAGCGGGTTTCATCACGATGTTTTCCTTCACCGTTTTAGAGCGAGCGTACAAAATCTGCACTTAACTATAAGTCATATACCTAAATATAAGCCAGCGTTCTGGTCACACGTCGCCTCCAGCAGGCGTTTTGCCAAGGCCCTATAGATTTCATACCATCAAATGTGTTACGTTGAGTGAAACAATATATGATCACTTTTACAAAAACCAACTGGCAAATTATTGTTTTTTTTATATTTTTCATCTTGTTTTGAACACTTATGAAATTGAATCATACTAATATTACAAATGCGAAAGTATGTGAGGATGGATGGATGGATGTTTGTTACTCAATCGGCAAAATTACGGCAAAAACTACTGGTCAGGTCCTGGAAAAGGACATTTTTATATATATCATAGGCACAAAGGCTACTTTTTAATTCATTACCTATTATATTTAATTTAATTTTATCTGGCTAAAAGCTGTTGATACTAAATAATTGTACAATTCAATATGAAAAAGCCAATAAAAAGCCTCCACAAACAGTAGTCAACTAGAAAATTAGTGAATTTTTACAACTAAATGAACAAAGAAAAAATATATGCAAGATGGCACCATGCAATGCCATTACACATAACAAAAAAAAATAAGATTGCAGTGATTACGTTAGGGCTGTGTTGTTTTACACTTAATAGATCTATGTTTGGCCACTATCTCGCCTGATGTGAAGCGATGATGTGGCCTAAGATGGAGCACATAGATCTAGAGAGAGACGGCAGTTGAGCGGCTGCTCAGACCCGTCTCCCCAACGCAGTAACGTATTCAACGCAGTTAGGCTTTTTATCCCGGGAAACCGCGGGGCTCAGCTAGTAGTGTATTATAGATGAAATCAATCAATACTTTCTATCTTCTGCCTACGCAGAATTCTTCTGTATACCTTACCACTAATGATATATTGACGATGTGTTCTCAATGAAACACAACATCTGCTATTTTCTATTTATAACTAAGTACCTATAGCAACGAAATCCGGTTTATTGTTCGTTTTACAACCGAGTTAACAAGACGAATACACCATTTTCTTGATGGTCAGGCATCAGAATTCTTTTAATATTGCCGATGATCGTGAAATTAACTAAGACAAAATATCATCCGCCGGGCTTTTACTAGCGCTAATGTTGTAGCCATTCTCGAACCGAATGGTCTAATGCGTGACGATGGTAAAAGGCCTGACGACATGACCCTGATCCCTTGGAAGTTGGAGTGGCCTCTAATGTGGGAAGCTACTTGCGTCGATACTGGCACCGTCACACCTTCCAGAGACGCAGAATAAGGCTGGCGCGGCGGCTAATTCCGCCGAGCAGCTCAAGCGGTGGAAATTTGCTAGCGGTTACATATTTGAGCCGTTTGGTGTGGAGACTTTGGGTCCGTGGGGACCGGGAGCTCATCGTATTTTCAAAAGACTGTCAGAGCACCTGATCGATGCGACGCGTGACTAAAATGCTGGGACTTGTTTGGCTCAACATCAGTATTGGAATCCAACGGGGCAATACTGCCAGAATCTTGGGTACGCTGCCAACTGATAGTGGGTTGGAGCATTTGGGCTATCTATAGGCCTTTAATGGTCTGTGGATTGTACAATTGCTTCTCCTTGTAAGTAGTTAGTTTAGTTTTAGTAAGTAGAGTGTAGAGTTAATTTAAAAGAAAAAAGTCGTTGAAAAAAACAAAGACAAATATATTTTATAAGAATTCTCTCGTAGCAGGTCTCTCGTATGCGGGAGGCCGTCTTGGTAGGAACCACAGCTTTGCCAGTTATTCTGCCGCCAAGCAGTAGTGCGCAAGCATTACTGTGTTCCGGTTTGAAGGGCTTCGTAGCCAGCGAAATCACTTTCGGGGTGATGACCGCAAACGTCAAAAGATGTTTATTAAATAGACATAAAACATGCACTTTTCAACGTCAAACTTAAAGTATCATGACTTTGAAAAAAAAATTAGCATTTCTACTCATTTCTTTCCCATACCCAAACTGAACTCAAGTTGAAGTCCGGGCCCAGAAAAAATATGCAGAAACTGACTCTACCTGTGCAGTGCTTCGGAAAAACACCCGCTAGAGAAGGTAGCACCAAGAAACTCTGCGGGGCTGTCTATTTTTTAATCTTTTAAACTGTCTAATCTAAAAATATAAAACTAAACAATGAGGTATCTGTTTATAGTTTTACAAATAAATATTTTCCTAACAGATAAATCAATAACTAAACAATTTAAATAATTAAATTAAGAACAAAACAATCGATCACATTCAAATTAATAACGAACAAATAACTTCTTACAGATCCGCATTAAGAAGGTGTTTAAAAATATTTATTTACTTTTGGCTTTACAATCGCAATTATGATCTTACTAGCTGCGCCCCGTGGGTTCACCTACGTTTCCCGAGATAAAAAGTATCTGTTTATTCAGGGTATAAGCTATCTCCATTCCGAATATTACTCAAATCCATTAAGCCGTTACTGGTCACATGTCCTTGATTTTTCGTGATTATTTCTTGGACATGCCAGTTTCCTCACGATGTTTTCCTTCACCGTTTTTAGAGCGAGTTTGAAATCCGCACATGACATAAGAATGTCAATGGTGCGGGGCCAGCGGGGTTCGAGCTCGGGTGCGTCGGATCGAAAGTCGTAAATGCTCCCACAGCCACACCGCTTTTTTTTATTATAGGTCGCTATCTCACATGCTGTTAAGTGACGAGGCGGTCGAAGATGCCTAGAAGAAATCTGTTCACTCTTGTCTTAAAGACACCCAGATTATAGGTATCCGAAAACACAGATGTCGGCAGAGAATTCCAATACTTGCCCGTTCGCATTATGAATGTCGAAGCAAGCGCTCTCCAGAAATCTCAACATAATTTTATTTTAATGCAAAAAGTGCCCCCTCCCTCAGTCCGTGCCTCAGGCTATTGACCTGCGGCTGGCCCACGGTTAGCAATTCCCAGCGGTGGGGTTATCTAACCCACATTACGTTTACCGTGCAAACTTTATTAGAGTAATATGAACCCCTAATACAAATCGTGTGCAGACAAGAAAAAAATACTCCCCTGGGGTACTCCGTGTATTGTGTGGGCAGTCTTTTGTAGATTTTATGTTGGGAGTCCTGAGTTGTGATTGTAATATTTAACCTTGAAGTCGGTTAAAGGAGGAGGTTCTCTTTTCGCTTGTATTTTTTTTAATGTTTGTTACCTCAGAACTCCGTCATTTATGAACCGATTTGGAAAATTCTTTTTGCGCTGGGCTCAGTATAGCTACGAAGTGGTCCCATATAAATTTCATCGATATTTGACCTTGGACTTCGAAGATACATTGAAGTCGGTTTTTGTTTTTTTCTAAAAATTAACTATTATTCGTTCAAGAACTTACTAAACTGCACCCTGTCTAAACAAATTCTACATGAGTTTCTTAATTTCCGAAACAACGAATATCTTTGCTTTCTGTGACACAGTACTAAAGAGCCTGGTTATTACTGAATGCCGTCACCACGTCTGGTTGCATGGTTTTATGGGAGTAATGCTGCATACCCACGAGATGTTTTGCGGTTGTTACTCGTACTGTACGAAAATAGAGGGGCTTTGGACTAGATGTTTGGTCATAACTCAAATAAGATGGTGTTATGAGTCAAAATGTATGATGGCTGGTCCACAAGTCATACTCGTGAACGGGAGCTGCTTGTGGAGACTGGTCTGGTCTGGTCACTCTAACTGCTACTGTATCTATACACCTATTTATATATTACTCATATTTTCATGCTACTGGTACTATGACTATGTGACATCTCACTCGCACTTCTAGTTTCACATTATGTTATGTTAATAATTATTAATACCTCATTGTTTACTGTTATATTTTTAGACATTTTAAAAGATAAAAAAGAGACATCCCCGCAGAGTTTCTTGGTGCTATTTTCTCTAGAGGGCGTATTTCTGAAGCACTGGTAGAGTCAGTTTTCGCATTACTTATCCGGGCCCGGATTTCAATTTGAGTATGAGAAAGAAATGGGTAGACACATAACTTTCTTTTTCAATGTCATGATATTTAAAGTTACAATATTATTTAATGTATTTGAATTGATTTGTATTATGTATTTGTCACCGTTAAATTGTAAATACCGTTAGATTAGAATCTATCTCGCGAGATTATGAACTGTCGAAAGATTGTGAACCGTAACATACTGCTGCCCCTTATACGTTTGATACAATGAAACGTATAGTTAGGTAGGTTAGGGTGGCCCTTGGGCCACCCCGACGCTGCGAACATGTATGTTATATTCACGTATGTTTATGATTAACAGTTTCACTTCGATAGATTATGCCTGCATTAATGCGTTAAATTGTAAGCAGTATGTTACGGTTCATCTTTCGACAGTTTATAATCTCGCTAAATAGATTATAATCTAACGGTATTTACAATTTTACGGTGACACACATATATATGACGTTTAATGGTGCTTTTTTTGTGCTTATTTAATAAACCTATGTTATGACTTTTGACTCGGCTTTATTCGAAGCGAAATGACTGGGCATTATGAGACTTAACCTATCGGTGAAAATTAAACATACGGAGTTTCATATTGCAACGCGCACGTCCTACTAAAAGTCGGTCACAAAATAGATGAAAAAATACGGTTACGATTACTGTTGCACGAGGGTCAAACATGATAGTGGGGCTTAGAGTAAGTAGTAGCGTCACTGGTGGAGAGTCGGGGGACTCTCTGCCAGCTTGCACGGAACCACGCGTCTAAGGGGTGGCCTTTAAGAGCAAGGTAGTGGCTCGGTTTACACCCGAGCCTACTGCCATGGTGAGATGGTGAATGCTAATGCGCGATCCCATCTCGCCCCACAACGGCAGAGGACTACTCACTTTTAGTGGGTTCGAGCCCCACACATTTCCTTCTGCCACCCCCGAGGCAGAAGGGCAGAAGTGCAGCGGCATTGTCCCCCCTCTAAAAAAAAGGGTCAAACATTATTTTTACATAGATGTATCTTCACAACGATATAGGTAACTATCATTTTTTAAACTTTTACTCTAGGAGTATTAAGCTTTCAAAAGTACATGTTTGTTATGTAGTGATTTTTCTGGAATGCCTGCCGATAGGGATCGTCTATTAATCAAGTGAGGCTCGAAAGGGGGGAAGGGGTTCGGAAAAAAAAAACACAAAATATCATAAGGGGTGAGGGGAGGGGTGTAGTGAGTGTAAAGTGATTTAGCCGTTACATTTTATTAGATGTTGTGGTTAAACATAAGCTAAAAATAACCAGTTGTTTCTTTAATTCCTCACAAATAGACGATCCCACATCCTCGCATGTGCTGATGCCATGTTTTATGAGCATTACTCACTCTCAATAGGAGCTTAAATCATTTAGCAATGTTTGCTTCAATCACGTCGATTGGATATCGCTCAGACTTCGCAATTCGTTCAATAAAACTTGTTCAATAAAAACGTCTTCATATTTCAAAACTTAGCCTAGAGTAGTGTCGGTACATTAGATTTAGTCATTTAGATTTAAACATATTAGTAAAAGGTTTTCGTGGTATTGATTTGGTTAATACGCAAGTCGCGAAAGTGGCACGGATCGAAACATCTCGATTAAACAAGTCGCGAAAGTGGTTCGGAGAGAGCGCGCTCTCTTTTCGTTTTATTGAAACTTTTTGATTGCCTCTATGCCCATGGTTTATAGTCTGTCTAGAAGCTATTGAAATTTCTGACATTTACGTAAGGTGGCGTTGTTATAAAATAATTTGAAAATTTTATTATCTGCGGTTGAAATCACAAGTGAAACGAGTGTTGTGTGTGGAGATTTAGTTGTGACAAAAGCGCTTGGTAAGTAGGTTTTTCTATTGTTTTTCAATTAGAATTATACGCCGTTTTGTTTGTCATTTTATGGCCTTTCGATTGATGTATAATGCATATCAATTACAAATCATAAATGGTATGTTACATGTCAAAAACTTATTATTTTCCTGTGTGAACTACCATAAAATTAATAAAAACGTGTCAAATCTAATGTATTGTTAGTTTGTACATAATGTACTATGAATTAACTATATAGCATGATTATTTACGAACAATTTGGTACCAATATATCATTGTTTAGTTAAGAGATCGAAGTAAGCAAAGCATTTGTTTACAAATGAGTCAAGTGGCACGACGTCATGGCGGGCGTTCGCCGGTTCTAACTGGATATAAGGCTCGCCATGCACGACAAATATTGTCATGTAAACAAAGTGAATTTGCAAATTTTTGTCAGGATTTTTATTTTTTTCCTTGTTTTTTTTGTGTTTTCCCCTTGCTTGACGATTTAATTTTTAACCAACTTCAAAAAAAAAAGATGGTTCTCAATTGGATTGATTTCTTTTATGTTTGTTACCTCAGATCTCCGTCATTTATAAACCGATTTGGTTTTTTTTGCGTTGGACTCCGTATAGCTATATTAGGTAAACATCGGATGGGTAGTTTCTAGTACTATTTCTATACAAATAGGTAATAAGAAGAAAACCTATTTATTCATTTTATTTATGTTTATTAATGTTTTTGTGTCATGTTTGCATTTTAGCAAATACAATGAATAAAGAAAAGGAAGGAGGGCGAGGGCAAGATGTTTGCCGAGGGCGAGGAAAAGGCCGAGGGCGAGGTGTTGGCCGCGGGCGAGGACGGGGACACGCGCCTCGTTCCTTATTTCAGGAAGAAAGGTGTGGTATATGCTTTGCTTGTTCTGTTATTCTTTAAATATGTTATGCATAGGTACTTTTCATTCACAAAAAATGTATTTTCTATTTTGATATACGTAAACAAACACTTGAATAGTCTAATCGAATCGCCGCGCGCCTGGCTAGCAAGTGGCAGACGACCTTTGTTTCTTAACGAGCGCGCCGCCCGCCACCCGTTTCCCAAACGTAAACTCATTTTATTGCTCTTTTATTATGGTAGAGAGCCGAGGTGCTGTTTTTATCGTTTTTTGAAGCTTTTGTTTGGTCGATCAATTAATTAAAAGTTTGTCGTGTATACTGCAAAATAACCTGTACTAAATACTGATTACATCATATCGGTTATCTTTCTGTATTTTTTTTTATACGGCATATCTGATCAAATCCAATCTACTGCATAATATCGACAGTACATATAACAATGTAGAATCTCAATTTATATTGTCCTTTTTTTTCAGTGCGTCGGGACAATCTTTGGACAGTGGGTTAGCGTATGTATATAATTCACTGAAAAACCCACTGAACTCCGCACGACCCGTTGCTGGTGTATGTACTTGTAGCTTCGTACCTACAGTGCGGAGTGCGATAGGCCTGGTCTAACTTAATTTACTTGTATTTTGTTGTGGTATGTTATTCGGCCGCCATATTGTTTTTTTTAATGGCTAAATATAATGTAGCCAATTACACCCGGACAAATGAGACGACCAGCGATAGGTACTTACCTCATTTTTTGTAATCGGTACGTGTGTCGCACTAATGTTGTAAATATCTAATTTTGTAAATATGTGATACTTAACTAAATTTGATAACTAATAAAAAGTTGTAATTAAATAATTATTTTATTTTTATCCTCAATTAAACTCTCATATACATAATATATATTCAACACAATATAGTCAATACAATGAAAGACTATTCTACACACATCAAGTATTTCTAACACAAACATTGAAATATAAACAATAACATCCGTGAATTGACGGCCTTAAATTGCACGCGATAACGGTCATATTTTACCGCGTTCGAATTTTTAAATCGCGCTGTGGTATTATTGTTCGTATTTCAAAACTTTTCAAGAACAATAGTAAATATTATGGTGTCGTTTGTTTCCTACTGAATTGGGCCTCATTTTAAGTCCGAAAAAATAAGGGGTCATTGCTTTAGTTAGCGAAATAAAACCTATTTTGTTAAATAATGGCCTATTACAAAATAACTAGGTCATAAAATATTACAAAACACATTTTAATATGTTGCCTCTTTTGTCTACTTGAAATAACAATCATAAGTTGCCTATCGTTTCATAGAAACTTTTTTGTTTACAACCCAAATACTTCGACACTCGACACCCGCCGCGCGGCATATCAATTGTACAAGTGCCGCGCTGAGTTGGTGACGTATGAGTAAAAGAAATTTCATTATCATCAGCAGCATTACGTTCTCACTGCTGGGACTCGGGCCTTCCCTCCTAGAGCCATATAGGCCATAATTTATCACGCTGGCGTAGTGCGCGTCGATGGATGTCACATGTCCTTGAATTTTTATGATTAATTTTTGGACATGCCTGTTTCCTCACGATGTTTTCCTTCACCGTTTTTAGAGCGAGTGTTAAAATCCGCACATAACTTAAGAATGTCAGTGGTGCAGTGCCAGCGAGATACGAACTCAGGTGCGTCGAATCGAAAGTCGCACGTGCTCCCACTGAGCCTTAAAATAAATTTAACATGTTTAAACATGACAGTCGTGCAAACGGGCATTGTAATAGGCATTTAAGTTTTAAACTTTTCGGATGTAAAATTTAACATCACGTACTTTACTGCACCGCTACCATGTCTTGCACGTCCTGGGCCTTAATTCACAATGACAACTTGGCAATATCACGTCGATTCCTTGCTTCGAATTCACGTCGATTCCTTCTTTGATAAACGACATCTCTATGATGCATTCATATATATGACGCGTCATAGAGAAAACAAATTTCGCAGATGTCCTTTATTAATGAAGGAATCAACGTTTCCTTGAAGCAAGGAATCGCCAAGTTGTCATTAGTGAATTAGGGCCTAGAATGACGTGTAGAAAATGATATCTAGCATTAAGTCCTCCATGTAGAAAATGTTTTGTGCTAAAGTATAAATAAATATTCATCCTCAGCTTTCCTTGTCGTTGAACAAATCATACAAGATACCTATCTACCTATAAGCTTAGAATTCAAGGAACTACCTACCTATAGATATCCAATACTGAACAACAAATTACTAAGACACGAATTATAATTCTAACGATTGTCTCACTCGGACAAATCCTACGCGAATTTTTATAAAAGCTCTAAAAGCTTTTGAAGACTAACTTGTTTTTCATCTAAATCTTTATGAAACTTTAAGAATACGCCGAAACACTATGAATTTCTTTATATCTTGGATAAACATTATGCAGGAAATGAAGCTGGACTGCAAGCTATTTATAATCAGTACTCGATGTGAGACGCAAGAGACTGTACTCTCGTCCCGGTCTGAAAATATTTGAACTCTCGATTTGATATCATCGATATACTTGCAACTAAGGCATTAAAGAGTTTTATCGCCGATTAAAAGCTCTGTTTACCTAAACATTCCGTAAGTGATGTTAACAGATTTTAAAATAGTGCGATACGAACTAGCGAGTGAGTTTCAAGTGGACGTGGTACACGTGATTGAAAAATAAAGTGAATTTTTGAACATCCAATTTATGTTTTTAATGTTCTTTGAAAATTTTGAATTAAATCTAATATGTGTTTTGCTAAAATGACTGTTTTAATTCGAACATTATCATAATAAACGGAAAAATTGTGTAGATGATGGGTTAAAAAATAAAATGAAGAGGCGAAAAAAAGACAGCCGGGTGCAAATCCGGTTCAACATTACCAATGTGGTAAGTTAAAAAAAACATTTCTCCAACATAATTGTAATTAGGGTACTTAATATTTTATTATAGGGCCACTAAATCTAAGATGAATATTTAACAGGGCCTACACAAAAATGTGACTCCGCAAAGAAATTTAAACAAGTAGCGACTCTTACTATGACGCAATAAAATTCAATTCAGCTCGCGTAGCGCTGCATACCTACCAGTCGTATTAGCCTACAGAGCGCCTCTCTTTCTATCGCATAGCTCTTATCTTTTCTGACGCGGCACGTGTAACGATGCGCGACCCGCCGTCGGTGTCCGGCTATGTACTTGTAGCTTCGTACCTACAGTATGCCTGCTAGAACTTGGGATGCATTACGGGATTATACACTCGAGAGCAATGAATCCGGGTCACTTAAAGAATCCTAAAAATCTCGGAAACTAAAAATGCTAGGTTAATGCAATAAATTGTATTAAATAGACAATGTAATACTCCTTAAATGAAGGTATTAAAACTTCTTAGTTATTGTAAAGTTATATCATAAAAAAATCGAACTTGAAAAAGGGCCACTTTCGAAGATGGAACTACGAAATTACAGCATTTGGTTTTGCTTTTGTTTGTAATCTGTCATTTATGTGGGTACATAAACCATGTTGATAGTGCTCTATATTCATTATTCAAGCTGAAATTATGTCGCTTACGCCTGAAGAATGCACCAGAATACTTACAATGCTGGAAACCGGCCGGAGTCAGCGCGATACAGCCAGGACTGTCGGTGTGTCGCTGTCAACAGTACAAAGAGTTCTCCGACGTTACGAAGAAACTGGTTCTAACCTACGCAGACCAGGAACGGGCAGAACCAGGTGTACCACAGCACGAGAAGACCGATACTTGGTGAACACCATGCTTCGAAATCGCTTTCTCACAGGAACTGAACTCACCAATCAGTTTCGACGCCTCGGAGGAAGTAACCCAAGTGCATGGACAGTAAGACGTCGGCTTGCTGAATCTAACTTAAAACCCCTTAGACCTGCAAACGGCCCTAAACTGGAGCGTGGGCATCGTATTTCGAGACTAAGATATGCCCAGAGCCACGTAAATTGGAGTATTGAAGATTGGTCAAAAGTTATGTTCTCCGACGAATCAAAATGTATGCTCTACAAGCACGATGGAAGACACAGAGTGTATCGAAGACCAGGGGAAAGATTCAAGCAAGCATGCATCGAAGAAAAAGTAGCCTACGGTGGTGGGTCTGTACTTGTGTGGGCCGGAATTTCTTCTGAAAGTCGCACAGAGCTGGTGATCATAGAAAACGGCTCTTTAACTAGCGTAAGATATGTGGAAGAAATCCTCAATGATCACGTTGGTCCATTTATGGTCAATTTATGTGAGGATGCTATATTTATGCATGACAATGCCCGACCTCATACAGGTAGGATTGTGAATGACTACCTTCAAGAGATGAACATTACTCGTATGGAGTGGCCAGCGCGCAGCCCGGATATCAACCCGATCGAGCATGCTTGGGACGAGCTAGGCAGATGCGTAAAACAACGAAACCCTCCCCCAATCACGCTTCGTGAGCTCAAAATTGCTCTCACAGAGGAATGGGAGAATATTCCCCAAAATCGTATAAGGAACTTGGTGTACAGCATGCCAAACCGCGTAAACGCAGTAATGGAAGCACGAGGAGGCAATACGAAGTATTAAAATTCAAGAAAATCGTAATAAAGTTCAAAAATTTCATGTTTCCTATTTTTGTTTTAAGGAGAGATCAGCAGTTTTTTTCTTTATGTAATTTTGTGTTAATAAAATGTATGGTGACTCATATTTTTTTTACTTTCATTTAAGGAGTATTACATTGTCTATTAAATACAATTTATTGCATTAACCTATCATTTTTAGTTTCCGAGATTTTTAACATTCTTTAAGTGACCCGGATTCATTGCTCTCGAGTGTAAATAGGTATATTCATATCATGACAAAAAACCGCATTTTTCAACACACTTGCTCATAAAGTACTCTATGGTCACCGCAATTAGGTACAGAATGACACCCATAATCAAACTGTGACTTTTTAATTGCTATAACACTAGTGAGTTATAGTTTCTTTTTTTATTGGTTTAGGTGGTTTGTTCTTAAAAAAAATTTTCTTAAAAAAAAATCGTGTTTAATAGAACAAATAAATTAATGTTCCTATTGCTTGCTCATTTCATGCAACTTCTTATTTAAATAGATAATTTTAACTCGTACGTGTTTAATAAATAAAACTTTCACTCAAATATAAATTTTGTTTTCTCTGTAATAAAAGAAAACTTTAAATTCCCCATGTACGTGGCAGAATAGGCGCAAACCCTATGCGCGGAAAATAAAAAAAACCTCACCCTTTAGTCTGTGGCTGATCGCAATGCGCGCGTATAGGAAAACTGATTAATTTTTCCCGCCATAGCGAATCATTTTTCACAACTCGTTTTCACTGTTGAAAATGAGTTTTTATTGTTATTTTATTCACAAGTGTGTTGAAAAACGTCGTATGATACACGTGTGTATTGATGATTACCGTCCTCGGCTCTCTTAAGACCCTCACCTAACGGCTCGGGTCTCAATGGCGCCTCAGCGGTAATCACCAACATTACACACTAGTACCATAATGTACTACTATACCATGTAGCGTCAAAAACTTGAATCTATGGTTTTATATAATATAAACTGAGTAATGAGACGAACAAGTCGTTCACCTGATAATAAGCACCACACCTACCCATAACAAATGCAGTGCCACCCAGAACTTTTAATACCTACTTTAAAAGTACTGCGTAGCACTGCATTGCGCTCATCGCGCTCTCATATGCCCAGTAATTTCGCTGGCACTTCGAACCGGAACACAGTAATACTTACGCACTACTGCTTTGCGGCAGAATAAATGTCAAAGCGGTGGTTGGTTGATTAAAAAAAGCTTTTGTACCTTTAGGTAGTTATGTTAGAGGTATTTCCTTCAGTACTTTTCACAAAGAACCGCTGTCTGCGATATATAACTTAGATTATGCTGCAGTTTCATTTATCCTGTAAGGAAGGCAATGGAATCAGGCGTGACGTTGCGGAAATTCATCTCAAAACTGAACTTTACTCTCGTTTCAGCGTTCGGCGAGTCGACACCTGATGATGCCTCGTGCAGACGGCGAAACACGTGTCGTATTAGGAGGGCTGTTGTTAGGGCTTTCTTTATTTAACATTATTTCTTCTTTCTTCTTTTTCAGCCCTTTTTATCCCACTGTTGAGTATAGGCCTCCTCTCCTTCACGCCACCCCTTCCGGTCTTGCGCCTTTCTTAACCACATCTTCCCAACAACCCTGGCTACGTCGTCGATCCATCTGGCTGATGGTCTGCCCCTAGATCGGTAACCTTCTGTTGGCCACCACTCGGTCACTGCCCTGGTCCACCTACCGTCGTCCCGCCTAGCCACATGTCCCGCCCATCTCCACTTAAGCTTGGCGATTCGCGTACCGACATCCTCGACTTTGGTTCTGCGTCGAATTTATTATTTATTATTTACTTAATTAATACATTATTTACCTTTTCTTATATACAATATTAAACTTATTAACATTTATTATTAAATATACATTATTAAAAAAAAGCGGAGGGATTACTTATATATTACATATATATTTTAATTCATTTTACATTTGCAATCAACCCCCATACATATTACATTATTCTAACAACAACCTACATAATATTCAGCGGGATTACACTACGTATTTTCATTGCGTTTCAGTTTTTTATCCTGTAAGGTCAAAGCCGGGGCCTGACGTCCCATAGTACGAGTAATGTTTTCGCAACCTTTCATCATAGGATCAGAAACCTGAGCAGTCGTTAATCAGAATGAGGGTAGAATATGACGCCATTCAAGTCTCAGAAGGAAGACGTGACGACAGCGAATCTAAGTGATGGCTGTGGTGACTATGACCCAAGTTACAAAGTAAATACGTTGTTACGCGAAATTTTAATTCCTACAGCTTTTCCTTTAGCGTTGCTTGCGTGATCTTATTGACTTTCTAAGTTAATTTAACATTACTATTTCCGGAAGAACCAAAATAACCGAGTAAAGTGGGCTATGCCCATCGAATTAGCAGGCTGAAGTGGCAATGGGCTGGTCACATCTCTCGAAGGACGGACGACCGTTGGAGCAGACGTGTCCTTGAGTGGAGACCGCGAATCGGCAAGCGTAGTGTAGGACGCCCACCGGCCAGGTGGAGCGACGACCTGCGAAAGGCGGCCGGAAGAAACTGGATGAGAAGAGCCGAAGACCGGGCTCAGTGGCGTTCATTGGGAGAGGCCTATGTCCAGCAGTGGACGAATACAGGCTGATGATGATGATGATTTCCGGAAAATAGCTGGTGATAAACTTTTTTTTTAATTTGACACCCTCTGTAGTGTAGTGGTTGAGCAGGTTGGTTCAAATCACATACTCCATTGAGGTTGCGGGTCCGACTTCCGTGACGGTACAAATGTTTGAGCACAGAAAAAAACGTAAGCATTTGTTTTGTGACTGGGGGGTTGTGGGACCATGGTCCGCATACTTCCTGGTTCCCTAGATACAGGGAATCCTAGTTAGGGGCCAGGATCTAAGTTTATCATCGTAAGACGTATTATTTTTTTAATTAACTACATTGTGGTTGTAGATTACTGGGCATTATGAGACTCAACAGCTAATTGTCTTAGGGTGACGAGCGCAGTGCAGCGCCGCGCAGGATTTTGCAAAACAAAGTTCTGGGTGGTGCTGTTATTGTTATGGGCTGGCGTATTGCTTACCATCAGGCAAACGACCAGCTCGTCTCGTCACTCAGTTACATAAAAAAAAAGATCAGCTGACTGGGACCACCTGAGAATATGTATTTTATAATACTTCTATATAATAAACCTCAAACTATGAAATAAAACAATTATACATTATTTTCGTATAATAAACATTCTCGCACAGAAATCCGATCTTGTAATATCTATTTTCTTCTTCATAGTAATAACAAATATTGTTCCACCAGAAATTATAGGTAGTTATTGACAGATATTTGGGCTAAAACAAACTTCTACCAAGAAGTGGTTAAAAGGTCGGGACCGTATTCCGAAGACGCAGGTTCGATGCCCGAGCAATATTATTTTTCCTCTTCCCAATTATTTACAACGCAAAGTTGTTGGTTTAATTAATATAATAATAATAATAAAGTTTTATTCATCAGAAGCCTTATATAACTATTACATCTTTAACCAAAGAATATAAATAATAGGTTAATGGATTCATTAATCATTTGTAGCAATAACTAAAATATTATACTCAAACGAAAAATAACAACATTATAAAGCATTGAACTAAATTCACATTCAAATTCATTTAATTGGAATTGCAAAGTTTCAATTATTGGGTTACCGAAATTTTAAAAGTCTAAAAATTTTTTTTTAACTTTGTGATGAG
This sequence comes from Petrophora chlorosata, assembly GCA_951640565.1. Lineage (NCBI taxonomy): Eukaryota > Metazoa > Arthropoda > Insecta > Lepidoptera > Geometridae > Petrophora > Petrophora chlorosata. Next base: position 5,590,119 of record OX621203.1, on the reverse strand, counting down.
ACGAGCAATTCGCCTGATGATAAGCGCGTTATATATTAATTTTCATATGCCCAGTAATTTCGCTGCCGAGTAATTTGCTCTTCCAAAACTTTGATAAACCCCCAGAAATTGTTGCAACAGCTTTTCTTTAACTAAGTACCTACTTACTCAATACAATTCATGGAAAAATATTTTAATGCATGTAGCATAGCAACAGTACCTACTTATAATACTTTTAATAGGCTGTATTATGTTATACTTCTGTATAATATAACGATTGAGCCTATTTGAACTACGTAATGTTTGTATATCGTTTTGTCTGTTTGTTTATGCTATTGACCTCAGTATGAATTCGGTGGTTGTTTCATTCCTTTAGCGAATTCAGTACGGTTCGGATTTGGCCAAACAGGTTCTAGATCTCGTGTACTAATAAACGACTATGGACTAGTCGTTAGTTGCTTAGTTTATTGCACATTACTGTACTTTTGAAGTGAGTGCTAGAAAACTATTCAAATTGAAGTGACAATATGCTTTTGAGTTTGTACTAAAATAATAGAATAGAATACTGTGTATACATAACGGTCTTATAAGATTGTTTGTTGAAATATATATTTTTAAGACAAGTCTATCTTAAGGTCACACGTCGAAAAAGGGTCACCAGCTTTGGAGGCCTAGGGAGGCCTGGGTTCTGGACCAGGTTCGTAGGATGTAGGAACACCAGAATAAAATTCACTTTTATAATTATTGTAATTACTATACACTGGTAGCGCGCTTGTGTTGCGTTGCGACTTTCCTAGAGGCGGATGTGTGTGTGTGTGTTGCCAACATAGGGAGTGGCGTTAAGAAACCGCCACGCTTTTAACAAATTCGTAATCGGAACCGCGAGCAGATTAAAATGAACCAAAACGTTAGTAGTTTACTTATCCGTCAAGGAGTTCCATTGCCAACTTTCTGTCTCCATCATCAGATCAGCTGGCTGTCACCATAATATTGCATTGTCATCGGACTTTGACAAGTATGCAAAATTTCTACTTCGTAGGATAAGAGGAAGTGGTTCTGATTCAGTTTGCAAGATTCCACCCGAACAAACAATAGTTACATACATACATACATTGCAAGTTAAATAAAAGCTTGTAAAAAGTGAGTTCCAACAATTTGTTCGTTTCGAACGTACAACCATATTATTGCGCAGTCTATCTTATATCTATTAGAGATTAAATAATAATACCTTTTGCCTACTGCTGCAACCTTGCTGCAACACATTGATAAACTTTATATTGTCAACTTTATATTGTACCTACCTCTACTATGCAATAAAGAAAGAAATTTGTATTGTAATACTAGGAGAATATAGTAACTTAATGACATTTCTAATATTAATTAATTAACATAAATATTATTTGCATTTTATAAGCAATTTATACTACTAGCTTTTTCCGCGACTTCGTCCGCGTGATCTAAATTCAAAATTAAAAGTTCAAACTACAGAAGAAGCCGATATTTTCGTATTTGTTCCAAGACCATCTTAGCAAGACCTCGCCAGTACTAGGAGACTGCGTACTACAGATGAAGAGGTCGAGTTGTATCTTTGTAGTCACCCAACCGATTTTGAATTAATATACCCTATCATCTAAGTTAGGACTAATAATCCATCCATCCTGAAAACCGCATCAAAATCCGTTCCGCAGTTTCCGAGTATATAGATAATAAACTTACAAACAAACAGACAAAAACCGTCGATTCTTGTTCAGTTCCCTCTAAATAGTCGATCCCAGCTGGTTTTTCTAAAATATTTTCAATGTACAGAATTGGCCCAGTTCCATTTTTATAATAGTAAAGAAGAAGATACAAAATAACGTGGACCGTACACAGTACCGTTAAACGGGAGATCTAGTCTTTTAAAAAGAAGGAATTACTTAAATGAAATAAATAATGTCTTAAGAGCCCTTTGGCAGCCTCGCAACTCGGATTCTCTACGCAGACTCACTCGCTTCGTGCTCTTCGCGGGCTTTTAGCTATCAAAGTATCAAAACCTGGGATCTGCTAAATATGTAATCAGTTTAGCAGCGGTGTAGCTAGCATGTGAGGGGTACGTAGACTTAAAAACACTAATATTATAAATAATAAAGTTTGTAAGCTAGTGTGTTTGTTCCCTCTTCACGCTGCTACGGCTGGAACGGATTTGAGTGAAATTCAGAATGGAGATAAGTTACACCCTGGATTAACACCACGGGGTGCAGCTAGGTAATGATAATTTCGAAATAAAAAAGAGACGAGCGTGGAATTTTTTATTTGGGGGCCAGTATGGATCATCATTCATAGAAATCTGTTGTTTCAGACCGCAATGAACCGCGGGTCGCGTGAGGAGCTGCTCGGCAGCACGCAGGAGGCGCTTCGCAACAGCAGCCATGACCTCCGTCACGTGTTCGAACGCCCCCTCACCAGGGAGGAGAAAACGTATCTCCTTCACTCTGACCGCGGGGACTATGCCACTGTTAAAAGGTAAGGAACACAAGGGGGCGCTAAGGAAGCGACCTGAGACTTAAACTCGTCATCATCATCATCAGCCTATTGCGTTCCTACTGCTGAGACACGGACCTTCTCCCATAGAAAGTAGTTTTAAGAGGGAGTGTTAAATCCGCACATAACTTAAAAAAGTCAGTGGTGCGGGGCCAGCGGGATTCGAACTCTGCTGCTTCGGATCGAAAATCGCACGAGCTCGCACTGAGCCACACTGGCTGATGCTAGGCGATATTTAATTACAAAAAGTAAGTGGCTGCTATAAACTTTGCAATTTTACACAACTAGGTCTCAAAATAAATATAATTGATCTATCATAAAAATCTGAAAATAGTTTCTTAGTAAATCTTGCGCCTAACGTTTTCTACGTAATTCTTTGATCTAAGGATCCGATGATAAATTCATTGAAAATTCTTTGATCGATTGCTACTGAATCATAAATAAAATAAAAAGAATAAAAGAATAAAATAAAATCATTTATTTAATAAGGTCGTTAAACTTATTTGGCTAGTTGACAAATTTATAATATTGGGGTATCTGCTGCCGAACTAGGCTCATCGCCCGTGTTTCGTACAGTGCCCTCCCCTAGGGTTATACAATATATAAAGGCTAGCCTGTAATAATTTTGCTTAAATACAACGACAAAAGAAAAGAAAACACAAACTAAAGGAACTTATCTTACATGTTATGAGTTGTGTTCCTCTCTGTGAATTGATATGGATATAGAAATGATATGAAGGTACATTTCCCCAATATTCTACCTACGAAAGAAGAAATATAATGCTATAAACTTACACTAATGTTTGTTACATAACAAATACGCCAGTATTTGTTGACCTACCACCACTACCACAGTAGGTAGGTCAACAAATACTGGCGGTAGGTTTCTCGTATGCGAGAGGCCGTCTGGGTGGGTACCACAGCTTTGCTAGTTATTCAGCCGCCAAGCAGTAGTGCGAGAGCATTACCATGTTCTGGTTTGAAGAGCATTGTAGCCAGCGAAATTACTGGGCATTATGAGACTCAACAGCTAATTGTCTCAGGGTGACGAACGCAGTACAGCGGCGTGCAGGATTTTGCAAAACAAAGTTCTGGGTGGTGCTGTTATTGTTATGGGCTGGCATATTGCTTACCATCAGACAAACGACCAGCTCTTCTCATCATTCAGCTATATAAAAAGAAACTAAAATATGCATCACCTAAATTATCCACGAAAAAGGTAATTAATGTGTTTAGGAATGTATACGGTAATGTAAAAAAAAATTAAAGAGTGACACAGCTGTATTAATTAAGCTTGTGTTGTGTATTTTTAACCGATTTCAAAAAGTTCTCAATTCGACTGTATGTTTTTCTGTAGGTTTGTTACGCGATTTCTCGGTCATTTACAAAACTGATTTAAAATTTCTTTGGGTTGGGCAATATAGCTGCAAGGTAGTCCCATATAAATTTCATCGAAATTCGACCTTGGACTTCGAAGATACATCAGAATTGAAGTCGGTTTTCGTTTGTTAAAAAAACTAATATATATATATAAATAGTAGTATATATATATATATATATATATATATATATATATATATATAGTAGAAAAAACAAAAAAAAGATATATATATCTTTTCTTTTTTCGTTTTTCTACTTCTGCGTCTTTAACAAGCCTTTTTTGATAATTTTCTCCTTAATTAGAGTTTTTATAATAATAATAATATAAATATAAAGCTTTGAAATTGTAACTATTCTTTAATCTCAAGCTTAATAGAAGATGAATTTCCGTCTAATAATATAAAAATCTTCCTACAAAATTTTGCTCTGAAACAATTTCCGCGTTACAATGAAAATTTAATGTAGGTACAGGAAGAATGTGGAAATAACTAAAAAATGTTCAAGTAAAATCTTTGGCAAAACATGTTTGTCTAAACATTTGTCAAATTATTATGCATCATTAATCAAAGCAAGCTATTACAAATAAAATTTAAATATTTTTTTGTTCGGCTGTTGTACAACTGCTTAACTGCCTGTATAAAATCTGTAATAGATTAAAAAAATAATCTAATAACCACTTTTTAATGGATTTAGAATGCATTGTAATCGAGTTGTGAGCTACCCGAAAAGTTTCAACCGAATAACTAATTCGGAAGTGCTCGAGTTTTGAGTTACAAGATACCATCCGGAACGACAGATAGACAGACAGACAAATAAGAAAGGGACTTAATAAAAACGTGATAATTTTAAAATAATGTGTATTGGCATTTTGTTTTTCTTTTTTGTATTAATTTTTTTTATGTTGTGTGTTTATTTGGTGTGCAATGTTATTGTATTGTATTGTGGTAATAAAATAAACAACAACGACTGCTCCAACATAAAAAAAAATAAAAAATGTGTCCGAAACGAATGCCTTTATTACTGAAAACAACTCTACACTCTACTCACTAAAACTAAACTGACCACTTACAAGGAGAAGTAATTGGACAACCCATAGACCATTCAAGGCCTATAGATAGCTCAATAAAAACAAAAAAGGTCCAAAACTAAATGCGAAGGTTAAAACTAGTGCCGTATGATCACACACACAAATAAAAGGGATATGGGTTAATAAATAGGATTACGCACAGAATGGCGTTGTAGTGATTCCCTAATCGACACGTTCGTTTCTACAAAAACTTTAATACATACTTAGTTATTTAGCCGCCGTAAGTAGCTACTTTGCAGGAATTACAAACACAACAGCAGATTCTTAAATGAATAAAAAAAGGCGGATGTGTCGTCAAATTCAGAAGTGAAGCACTCAAAGTATGCCGGTCCGCTTGTTCGTACACAAGACGCACACATTAAATAAATAAATGAATAAATAAATAAACGCCCAACGATCACATACATAGACCCTGACCCCTAACTAGGATTCCCTGTATCTAGGGAACCAGGAACTATGAGGACCATGGTCCCACAACACCCAGACACGAAACAAATGCTTGCGCTTTTTTTTTCTGTGCATAAACATTTGTCCCGTCGCGGAAATCGAACCCGCTAACTCATTGATGTATAAGATTTGAGCCAACCTGCCCAACCACTACACCACAGAGGCTCTAAAATGCTGTACATTTACATCATGCTATGGCGATCTGCTATCAGATCGGTTCGGTGTCGATCGGTTCGGTGAAGTTAGTGTTGAGTCATGTTTCTGGACCGCTTTGAAAACAATGGGTTTAAAGTACCGAGTGAGCAACATTGTTGCACCTCAAAAAATACCGTTTGGACTTTCTTATTCAACTTCGTAGGTATTAACAGCTGCTGGGACTGCTGGGACACTGCGGTCATCTCTCAGAGATGAGTCGCAGAAACTGTCAGACTTTCCTTTAAGGAAGTTTGGCAGAAAAGTATCTCCACAGCAAAGAAAAGCAAAGAAATTTAAACAAATAGCGACTCTTGCTATGACGCAATAAAATTTAATTCAGCTCGCGTAGCGCTGCATACTTACCAGTGATATTAACCTACAGAGCGCCTCCCTTTCTATAGCTTAGCTCTTATCTCTTCTGACGCGGCACGTGTAACGACGCGCGACCCGCCGTCGCGTCGGTGTCCGGCTATGTACTTGTAGCTTCGTACCTACAGTGCGGAGTGCGCTAGGCCTGGTATCACGTGCACTTTACGATTCGACGCATGCAAGTTCGTATCCCGACCTGGCCAAACCAATGTGCTATAGCACTGCACCAGTGTGCTTTTTGCACGCTCGCTTTAAACACGATGAAGGAAATGCGAAAATCGCAAGGTTCGAAGTCATGTGACATCCAACTTATTAATAAAAACAATTCTACATTCTACTTACTAAAACTAAACTAACTACTTTGGTTATATAGTTAAGAGGCTAGGCTGTTAATTTAATGGCGAATTAAGCTAGTTGTCTGCGACATATACACACTCACAAAAATTGTCCCGTGCGATACAAACAGAAAATAGTCTCGTCTAGGCACAGTTGGAATTGTAAGGGTAAGAGATGCATGGTCGTTTAATTCATGTTTCATTATATCGCTGTCATTCTTTATATTTTTAAAAATAAATAATTGTGCATCAAGGATCGGAACAAAATTAATGTCTCAACGTCGTTGTCAAGAATATTTACAATTCCGTTCACTTATCTTTTTCGCAATATAATTGCTTCGAGTGATATATTTAATCCCGTGTTTGTTTAACCTAATTCAATACACTGGAAGTTGAATGTTTTATTTTTGATTAAAGGAATATTTATTGTACTCAAAAGAGATTTGAGAAAAAAATTTGTGATGAGCATGAGCATGAATTATGCTTCCTGCAGGGCGATCATATATCTTTTATTTCTATCAATTTCAATAAGAAACTAGTTTCGATGATGGCTTTGCGATCACGTAAACTGTTCGTTGCAAGCAAATATCAACGAAAGCTCTATTGAAATAAAAATAAGATTTGACATACAAAGTTTATATCGATATATAAACTTTGTGTGTCAAAACATAACATAACATAAATACAGAGTAAAATTGAATTGATATAGCGTATACATATCGATTCATAGCACAAATTCATTTTGTAAATTTGTCAGGTTAGTTACCTGCCTACCTACCTTCGAAGTTATCGATAGGAGCACATTGAAATTGAGACATAAAATGTTACGTGATCGCATTTTATCGACTGAATTAAATTTATATTGCACGTAGGTTCGCAACATGCGAATTTATTAATTAACTAGCTGACCCGGCAAACGTTGTTCTGCCATATAAATTTAAAAAAAATGTTAAGGGTGAACAACCTTTATCACTTAGGGGTATGAAAAATAGATAGTAGCCGATTCTCAGACCTACTGAATATGCATATAAAATTTGGTAAAAATCAGTAAAGCCGTTTCGGAGGAGTAAGGTAACTAACATTGTGACACGAGAATTTTATATATAAGATTTATTTATTTTAGGAAAACTTACAGCTATAACATGAATATGAGAATTACATTATGTTTAGGAAAGCTAGGCAAATTACAAGATTTACCTTTAACTAAGAATATAATAGTTTTGTACATATGAGCAGGTAACATACATTTGTAGGTAACAGGAGGACTGAAAAATAATAATTATTGCAAAAATTGAAATAAATCGAAGTTTGAGAACCAAATAATTCAGAAGCCAAGCATTGTTTAATTGAATGCACACTGTCGAAGATGTCGATATCATTATTTTTCAAGTGGTTATTAATGAAATGTGGAGTTTTATAAAAGAAAGTGTTCTGTTTGTAACTTTGCAACAGACGTGTTGATCCCCCTGCTGATAACATAATATTATTTACTATCTATGTTTTTAAAAGACTAGATATTAAACTTATTCAAGCCTGTGTACACACAGACACTGTTCTTCTTTACCCCAGAAAACATATTTCTACATACTTCAACGAATAAAATACTTAATTCATTTTATAACAAAAAACTGACTTCAATTCTGATGTATCTTCGAAGTCCAAGATCGAATAGCGATTAGGTATATTTATATGGGACCATATTGTAGCTATATTGAACCCAACTGAAGAATTCTCCAAAACGGTTTATAAATGACGGAGTTCCGAGTTCTAACAAAAATAAAAAAAACAATCGTAATGAGATCGAATCTTTTTTTTGAAGTCGGTTAAAATGGTGAACGGAATCTCGCGAAGCAACGACTGAATTATACTTCGCCGTTGCATCCTCGAGATTTATATAATTCACAAGGTAGTTCCACTCCATGAGCTGGGCATCAAGCACAATTTTAGAGCTGTCAAAAATAAAAAGCACAAAATGACTTATTTACAACTCCCGCCCTAGAGGGCACCACTAAGCTCTGTCACCTCATTCGCTTTTTGTGTGCGGGCATCGTAGCATCGAAATTCTTTAATATTTTTTCTAAATCAAGTAATTAGTGTTTTTATTGTCTATTTAACAGTTAATTTCAGTTTAAGTGCTATGTGAATAAGAAATCGTAAGGAGTCTTGATCTGAAGACCATAATAAAGGTATGAAACACACGAAATAAAACTCGTGAAACATTTATAACGGCATGAAAGTTCCGATAGCAACTATCAGGGTGAGAACTTACCTATCTTTCCGTCTTGACTTCCAATCTTCATGTTTAATGTTAATCAAGAAACAGTATTTACTACAATGTAGGTTATGTTACCTACTTAACGATGCAGTTGTTTATTTGTTGAATCTGTATTTCTATTTTCGTTACGAAGGAAACTGTGTAGTACTCTGGAAGGATTCATTATTGAAAAGGTCATAATAAAAAAAAAAAAAAATACCTTATGCCTTCATTTGCCTTAATTTATAAAAATAAGTAAAAAAAAAAAAAAACATGTTTTAATATCAAAACATCTTTAAATAATACGTATGACAAAATACTGACTAAATAATAAATTTACTGGGCTTAGTAACCAGACAGAATAATTTCACAACTACCCTCAGTTATAAATTTTTATGCGACTAAATATGCAACTTCAGTACTTAAAAAATAGATATTATGCTAAGACAATATCATGAATGCATCACATTGTAATGCTTTTATTAAGTCCTATACAAAAATCAAGTGCCTTGGAACTATGACGCGATCACAGTCGTGCACAATCTTTTTTAGCGCCACGACTTGTTCGTAGTGAAGGAGTTAAGAGTCGGAACACGGTCATAACATTTGCGTTGCCTTTCTTACGTGCAACGACCACATTTGAACTATTTTTTATTGCCTAATGCAACAAATTGAGTGCCTTAGAACTATGATGCGGTCATAGTCGTACACTATCTATTTTAGTGCCGCGACTTGGTCTAGTCAAGTCAAATAGTTAAGAGTCATAATACGGCCGTAACATTTTCGCCGCCTTTCTTTTTGCAACGGCCACATTTGATCTATTTTTATAGCCAAATGCAATAAATTTAGTGCCTTGGAACTATGATGCGGTCATAGTCGTACACAGTCATTTTAAGGGCCACGACTTGGTCGTAGTCATGGAGCCATAACATATTCATGACTTTTGCGTTGCCTTTCCTTCATGTCACGCCTATATTAATTTGATAAATTGTTATAGCCTAATGCAAAAATTGAGTGCCTTGGAATTATGACGCGATCATAGTCGTTCATAGATCAAATTGTCAATCAAAGCGACGATAGACGTGCACAACATATAATTAAGTGCCTTGAAAGAATGTCGCGATCATAATCGTACATATTTTAAGAGTTACGACTTCATCGTATTCAAGTAATTAGGAGTTATAACACAGTCATGTTTTCTGCGATACCTTCTTTTCACCCAACAGCCACATTTGATATATATTTTAGCCTAATGCAACAAATCCAGTGCCTTGGAACTATGATGCGATCATAGTCACACACATCATTGAGTGCCTTGGAACTATGACGCGATCATAGACGTGCACAACGACAAATTGAGTGCCTTGGAACTATGATGCGATCATAGTCATGCATATTTTTAATTTTAACTATAATTCAATTTAGTCATCTTTTAATATTTTGCATTGTTCTTATGTATATTTTAGCGTTACGACTTCGTCGTAGTCAAAGAGTTAAGAGTCATAACACTATCATGACTTTGGGGTTGCCTTATCTTCATGCGACGTCCACATTTGATGTATTTCTTATAACCTAATACCTAAAACAAATTGTGTGCCTTGGAACTATAATGCGATCATAGTGGTGCATTTTTAGCGGTACGATTTGGTCGTAGTCATGCAGTTAGGAGTCATAACACGATTATGACTTTTCTTCCTTAATGATACGCCCACAGTGGCAGAGACCCAGTATACACTCACTATGGAAAACTGTCTAGCCGTAATAATAGCAGATTTTAACGTATGCGTATAATGTTCGCTCAACTGATCTTACAACAAGTTAATATTCACAATGAATAGATTCCAGTGGCATACTACTTACTTATAGTGACGTCACCGCGTTCTGCGGTGGCTTCTTCTTGATCCAGACTTTAACTAGTAGAACACGAACGTTCTTGATGCAAATTATATTAAGCTTTATGCAGCCTACTGTTGTGTGATGAAAGATAAACAAGAAGTTTTTGGATCGGAGATTGAAAAGGAAATCTCTAAACGTTGGGGGCGTATCTATCTTATATAGTGACATCAGACCTGAAAAAGGCTTTCACTGAAAATGTTCTTGTATAAATTTTCAGTTAATGGGTATAAAACCATCTAAGTTGACTCTTCAACTAATAAAAACCAGCGCGAGCTAAAGAATACATAAATCTATCTGTCAGATCTCGTCGGTCATCCTATCTTATTAGAAAGGATATGGAAAAGCTTAAAAATTCGATCAAATTATTATATTAGGATTACGCCTTACAAACACAATAAATCAAAGCAACCTGATTTAACGTATATTACGCTAGATAAATTCTTTCCTCTTCGGAAAAATCCTTGTAGTTATAATACTGAGGCAAATGAATCTGTTTAGAAATCTGGCTTTCAGGTTAAGAAGGCTAAAATGATGAATGCTTTGATGTCGAAGTAAATAGTTAGTCAGCCAGAAAACCGAACAGGCAAAGTAGCCAAAGGTATCGGGATACACCGGGGTATCGTATCATGACGTGGACTGCACCGGCGTCGTTACCAGGAAGTTAGCCAGAAAACCGAACAGGCAAATTAGCCAAAGGTATCGGGATACACCGGGGTGTCGTATCACGACGTGGACTGCACCGGCGTCGTTACCAGGATCCATGGAAGTCACAGTCTATGCCACAATCCAAAACTCGTTAGAGGTTTTTTCCAAACATGGAAATTAATTTCAAAAGACCCCTTTATCTATCAGCACAGTTGAACTGTGGTATAAAATGCTTATAAAATATCATTACTGAAACCATTATTTTTTTTTTCTCACGGTATAATATACGATATAATAATACCCAACAATACTTGAACTTATCTGATTCAAAACTAATAAATATAAATTTAGGAATAGAACCAATCAAACCGTCCAATATCTGCAGCTGTTGTGATAAGTACCATTCAATGATTTACCTTTAGGTAATAATTTTTATTTTATATAAATTCCGAACTCGACTTGGTGATCACTGTAGTTAAATTGGGCAGAACCCTTCCCTTCTAATTAATGTTGAGATGCGGGTTCAAGTCTCAGTAGACATGGGTTGTTTAAAAAAAAAAACTTTTTTCAGCATTTTGTGAATTATGCGTTAATGCCTAATAAAAATATGGCGGCCTCGAATCAGTGATTAAAATTTGAGGAGTAGATATTCGAATGTCAATGTCAAATGGACTGCTCGGCCGACAGTGCCAATCTTCTTTCCTAAGCTCTTCAAACCTGTAGTATCCTTACTCGGAATCACGTATACCAGCTTGTTCCAAATCACATTCTTGATTTGGGCTAAATTCACTCAAGTCCATAGACGGTTACCCACATTAAAATTAGACAATGTAAAATGTCTATTATATTTTCGGGTTACAGTTCATAAATGAATAACCAAAAAGGAATAATGATAATATTAATATACATTAAAAAAAAAAAACAGTTAAAGAATCCAAACATAAATTATAACCGCAAAATGGTCATAATTTTCTTATTGAAAATACGTTATTTGGTAATAACAACATTTTACTGTGTCATATATAATTAGTAACGGACGTTACTCGTATGTGCTGGAGATTTTCCCTGACACTTCTTTTAACTGGGTGGAGTGTCATGTGTGATAATACGATAAACAAGAGCCAGTTATTATTTTTCCCATTTTAAAAATTGACGAACAATGTTAACAATGGGCAACTGGCGTCATGGTCATTCTTTACTAGAACAGTCAACCATAGTATCCTTTGTTCCAATCTCTGGCATGTTAAGAACCAATACTATTTTATACATATCATGTCAGGAAACAAGTTAGCCTTTGCACTTCAACCAGAAACAGACAAAATTATTCTAAATTTTGTTTCAAATATATTCCCAACGATGACTACTCCAAATTACAACAAAATAAATGGCAGTTTCAGGACGATGTTTTCAATCACCATCCTTTATATAGAATGTATGAAATCGTAACCAATTACGCAGTAATTTCTAATAGATTATAAATTTGCCGGGAACAGTAACTTTTGTCATACAAGCATATAAGTTGTAAGGCGTTTGTTGCCTTTACTTTCGATCAGAGGCAAAGTTTGAACTTTTTTGTCATGAAAAGAAAACCTTGTACATAATACGAGCATCTCGTTAGAAGGTAGATAGATCAAAAGGATTATATGTGACAGTTGAATAAACACTGCGATTTTCTCTGCGTACATGTGATGCATAAACCTTAGCAGCTTACTTACGGAGTCTTCTATTGACCTTATCAAATAAGCTGCCGGATAATATGAGTACTATTTTGCTAAAGCGGTGTAGGATTCTAACTAAATTATGTTAAATCATAATTTATATTATACAATTGTTATTAAAATATTACATATATGTGTTGCCCATATAAATATTTTTACTCTGAGGAACATGAAAATTTCGCAAAAGCTCTAAACATCTACCTTGTGAATTATATAAATCTCGAGGATGCAACGGCGAAGTATAATTGATGGTTAAACAAACTTACCAAGTGAAGTTTGACCGTAATTATACAAGCCGTTGCATCCGAAGAGATTTATACTAATAACCCACCCGTGCCCTAATTTGTTGTCACAAACCCTTACAAATATTAAGTACCTACTAGTAGTTTACTTAACCTGTTTTGTGGCCTTAAGATTTTGCGAAATGTTGTCTCTAAATCAAATGAGGTGACAGAGCTTAGTGGTGCCCTCTAGGGCGGGAGTTGTAAATAAGTCATTTTGTGCTTTTTATTTTTGACAGCTCTAAAATTGTGCTTGATGCCCAGCTCATGGAGTGGAACTACCTTGTGAATTATATAAATCTCTTCGGATGCAACGGCTTGTATAATTACGGTCAAACTTCACTTGGTAAGTTTGTTTAACCATCAAGTATAGCAATGGCCACCGCCATTAAACAATCATAACGCCTCCACGTTATGTTTGTTTTAGTAGACGGAGGGCCGATGTGACGGTCGATCGGCATAACATGATATAAATGTGTGCATGAGGCTTGTGTACGAACGAGCGGACCGGCATATCTTGGGTGCGTCTGCCTTTTTTTATTCGTTCAATGCTACATACTAAAACCACAAAAGACGTATTAGTACAGGTACAGAAACATGACTCCTTAAAGACATTTATATATAGAGCGACTCTTGCTACGACGCAATAAAGTCCAATTCAGCTCGCACAACGCTGCGTAAATAAAAAACCTTTGTTTATGAAACTACAGAGCGCCTCTCTTTCTATCCCGTAGCTTTTACCTCTTCTCTCTTACATCTTCTATACATTTTTTTCTGGAATATTTTTAAGTGTGCAAGATTCTTTTTTTATGAAAAATTGGATAGAACAACTGTTAATCAACATTGAAAATGCCATCGAACCTTTTTTTGTTAGATATTTTAACTTACCTTAAGTTGAATTTCTATTCCGGATGTGCGGTGTCAGAATAGGTAAGAGCTACGCGATAGAAAGAGAGGCGCTCTGTAGGTTTATATGATCATCTGTGGCTTTATTTTTATTATTTTTTGCGGAGTCATGCTTTTGTGCGTTGGTACTATTCCGTGTTCTCTGCTAAAACTAAAGTTTGTTACAGACTTATAGAAAAGTACATAGACAGCCCCGACACCCTCGACATCAACTGCGTCGACCCGCTCAACCGATCGGCACTCATCGCCGCCATTGAAAACGAGAACATTGAACTTATCAAGCTTCTGCTGAATTCTGGTATTAAAGTCAAGGTATGTCATTTATAAATTAACCAACGTTCACCCACGTGGACAACTTTCCGTGTTAAAAATACCTAGACACTTGTTAAGTTAAAAAGTGTAATATTATTTTATGGAACTAACTGATGAGGCAAACGAGTCGTTCACCTGTTGGTAAGCGCCACGCCTGCCCATAACAATTGTAGTGCCACCCAGAACTTTTAATACCATTAACAGAACTGCGTAGAACTGCATTGCACTCATCACCGGAACACATTCATACCTGCGCTCTACTACTTGGCCGCAGAATACCTGGCAAAGTTGTGGTACCTACCCAGACGATATATTACAAAAACTTAATTACTGTCATGGGAAGAACCGGTAGACACAGCACAGTTGATGTGTGTGTCAGAACCTAAGAACTATCCAATTTTACCACGTTTTTATTAAGACACTTTCTTGTTTGTCTGTCTCTCGTTCCGGGTCTCAGATCAGAATCTTGCAACTCAAATTTTGAGCGCTTTCCGATTAGCTGTCCGGCTGAAACTTTCAGGGTACCTCACAACTCGATGACGATGCAATTTATATCAATTTCTTATGCAATGCCGACCTAAGCTCTTAAGGCGCATAAAAACGTGGGTCTTATATTATTTTTTAATCTGTCGCTTTCTTGTTTCGTTAACTTATTAACTAGGTTTATCTACCTAGGAAACCGAATCACACTCTATGACATATGAGTGATATACGTATAGCTATATACGGTCGTAACTGCTATAAAACTGTCTGCACTGAGCTATAAAACGAATTGATATTGCTCTTCCTAACCCGTGATGAAAACCTGAAAACATAATTAAGAGATCGTTAAAAGTTTTAAAATAGAACTAGAGTCAGTAATGCAGTAATTCTCTTAATAAATGGCATATTTAAATAGCAGTAGCATACATAAATTTCAAGGATTCTATAAAGAGATTTCATCATCATCAGCCCGTTCCCACTGCTGGGACACGGGCGGAAGGTCGTGAAGCTCCTGTGCACATTCACCGAAATGTATCCTAAGTATAAAAGATTGACAGACATGCTACCTTACGCCGTATTTGTAGGTAATTGTAGGTATAAATAAAATCACAGCCGAGCAAAGCCAGTGCAGGTCGTTAGTGAATCACATCGGCACACCTACAAGCTAACATGCTACAAAAATCTCTATAGATTTTACCTTTTAGAAACTTGTTTAAAGTCTAAAAGTAAACATCTTAAATATAACTGGTCTGGCAACTAGCGATGGGTGCGGCGAGCTACAAAATGAAGTTATACCTCGAGGCTTCAGTAACTCGGTTAAAAACCTGCAGGGGAATCGTCTATCTCGAACACCGATCCCGATCGCTTTCAAACATGTCTTGTGGTCGGTATTTGTCTGTGGAATTGTCGAAATTTTCTACTCAAAGTCCGCGTCCCAATCCCTAACCCAATCAAGATCGTTAAAAATGATCGATATTGCAGTTTGAATATAAGTACAGTTTAACCTACTCGTAGTACGTCTCTCGAATGCGGGAAGCCGTCTGGATAGGTACCATAGCTTTCCCTAGTTATTCGCCGCGAAGCAGTAATGCGCAAGCATTACTATGTTTCGATGTATGTTTCGGTTTGAAGTGCATTGTAGCCAGCGAAATTACTGGCATATATGAGTCTTAATATCGTATGTCTCGGGGTGACGAGTGACACAATGCAGTGCTACGCAGTGCTTTTTATGGTATCAAAAGTACTGGGTGACACTGCAATTGTTATGGGCAGGCGTGGTGCTTACCATTAGGCGAACGACATGCTCGTCTCATGACTCAGTTCCAAAAAAAAAGTTACGTAGATACTATAATCAAAGAAAACTAAATATTACCTATAATGATGGACACTGGCACGTAAGATAAAATTAGAAAGGTTTGGAAAGGACAATGCGAATGCGAAAGCTTGTGTAAGTTAGTGCGTTTGTTCCCTCTTCACGCCGCAACAGCCGAACGGATTTGAGTGAAATCCGGAATGGAGATAGCTTATACCCTGGATTAACACATACTTGTGTTATAAACGCGGGTGAAACGGCGAGGCGAATATCTTTGTTTAAAAAATAGCGGAGGGATATTTTATTTCATTTCTTTTTTCATTTACCATCTAACCCGATATTATATTATTCAGGAACAACATTCAGCAATTCATTCAATTATATAATAGTAGGCTAAGATAAAATAGTAGGTACCTCAGAGTAATGAAACTAGTAGGTACTAATTTTAAAGGGCAGTGCAGACGACCGAATAGTCTGCGAGTCAAAGAGAATGTAACCGGTACTGCTAGTGGTGGGCTTCTACGGAAGCACGGTAGCAACGTCCGCGGTTATTTGCCGTATTCTGGAAATATTACCTAGAAATATTATTACGTTTTGAGTCCGCGAAATCACAGAATAATTAATCAAGCGAAACGTCAGCCAAGGACCTTGAAATGTTAACTCATTTGACGACATGAATATAAGAAACAGCGACATCTGAATGATTTTTTCATGACACAGTCAATCGATTGTAAAACAGGAAGTGTGGCATCACTAAAATCTTCAGTATTGCTTAAGTGATGAGTTTACCCTAATGATGTTGGTAATTTATAAATGTATGAGGAAATTGTCGCAAAATTGCGGGTTTTGAGGTTTTTTAAAATAATAATTATGTAGTTATATGTAAGCTGTACACCTGATGAATAAAAAAATGCATTTTTTTTCTACCACCCCTATTTGTTTTTTAGTTATAATCTCCAGTGATTTATTGATCTCAAATAAATAGGTACCTAAGTAATAAGTCTTTAAAATTTACAGTTAATATTTAGGCTTGTGGAGTATTATATGTGTAATTTATTATACATTTAATACTCCACAATTTTTTAATGAATGAATTCAATATTCAGCGGAATTAAACAAGAATTTTTGTTGCGTGTCAGATTTACGGCGGGACCGAATTGGCATTTTTTTTAATGTTTGTTACAGTCCAATTGTAGTTTTTTGTTTGTTACAATTTTTAATGATGATAGAAATTTATTTATATATACAACAAACTCAAATACAGAGAAATATCTAAATCTAAACTAAAATAGCTTAAATAACTTAAATATATATACTAAATATAATAAAATTATTCTAAAAGGCCTATAATGAGGGGAAAGTGCCCAGAACGCTGGCCGCATTGCCACGCTGAATGGTTTAAGTTATTATTCAGTTCTTATTAAGTCCGATTTTTATGAAGAGAAAAAATGGAATACTTGCCTGGAAAATTGGGAAATTCAGGAAAAACCTGACAACGTCATTCGGGTCAGCGAATTAAAAATTTAAAAAAGGTTTCAATTTTAAAAGCATCATAGAAACCTAAATCTGTGAATATATAAAAACTGGAGTTGGAATAAGATATAGGTAGGCATTTACTTACATATGATAATATAACAGATGCGATCATGCAAAACTACGAAAGAGTGATTTCCCGCGAGACAGTCGCATTTTTTCTCGATACAATAGCTCTAGGTTCCAATTTTATCTATGAAACTTATTTACCTTGAATAACAAATGATTCAAAATGAGAAGTATGATATTTTAGATTTAGTCTGGGAATAGGGCAGCTTTAAGTAGTCAATAGAGCTTTACAATGTAGTCAGTAGAACTAGCTATTAATTAATGCCCCTCAGTTTCTTGCCAACCAACCTTCTTGGTATAGATCTATTATTTATATAATCTATTTCCGCCTTTACATTAACAAAAACTGATATTATAACATAATGTTGAATTTAACAGGATGCTCTCCTTCACGCCATTAAAGAAGAGTACGTGGAAGCAGTGGAACTTCTTCTACAATGGGAAGAAGAACACCACGTGCCAGGAGAACCATACGTAAGTAGGGATCAGTTATTTAAGTTAGTTAATTCAGTCTGTTACAGATACCTACTATCAGTGGCTACTAATCCTGTTCATATAATATACAAAATTAATCATTGTAATAATCTGGTATTGAATGTAACCTGCCATACCTACCATCTCGACGAAAACCAGTTCGAGCACCGGTTTAAATTGAAAACCAGCGCTGCGTTCTCATCTACGATGTGATCAGAGCACATGCTGAGTTTACTCCGTTTGTACTCTGACTGTAGGTATATTGCTAATGTATAGTTTTAATTAGATACTAAGTACTCGAAAAATCTGTACCTATAACTGTTGTTTGTTGTTGCAATAATAAATTTCTTATTTTATCTTATTCTAGAAAATCTTTCTCACCGCTTCAAAAAATTAAATTTTGCAATATTGTATAGTACATTTTCGCCTAACATGCGCTAATACATTAATTATCAATACTATACAAAGAAAGAAAGAAAGAAAACACATTTTTTCCGGACTTCACACAACATTACACTGAACATATTAAAATAAAGACAAAGTAAAAACATTAAATACAACCAGTGAAATGTTGCGCGATGTCAGGAAAAGGTTCCGACTCAGCATACGCTAAGGTATCTTAAGTACCTTAGCACTGATTTATATACAAGTAGGTACCTATAGAAAGTACTATGTATATATAAAGGTTGAAGAATAGACAACTATTTTCTTGAACACTTATTTGTGACATGGATACATTTAGAAGTTTCCATGTCCATTAGTATTAGTAATTACAAGATGGAGAATATCCGACCAATATTAATGATGTCACAAAACAAAACGACTTATGGACGTTACATCTGAAATATTACTGGGACTAGAGTTGAACAGGATAAGGTTTTGCCGGAAATTTTGGCCGGGTAAAGAAGTTTATATCCTTGTCAATCAAATATCTTACAATTTGTCAAATAATTTATTAAAACATCAGATTAAGTTTGACTCTGAGACTCAGTAGTGTTCTTCCTCTGAGCTCTGAGATTAAAGACATACATTATTGACACCTTTCATCTGTTGCCGTTATGAACAATGACGAAATTCAAAGTTCAAAATTCATTTATTTGCATTAACATAGGTAGAAACACAATTTTATAGGTTTTAATTAATATAAAGAAAAGTAATTAATAATATAAACTCCTTGTTTAGAATCGCTTTTGTAATTTTTTTTGTTTCTAAGCAATAACGCATTCTTGGCTTTAGTTTAACAAGCTCTTTAGATAGTCATGCAAAATATTTTGCCACAGCCGAGGTTTGAATTCCGGCCCTTTTCTTTCAGCTATAAACCTACATATAAACTAGGCTACCACGGCAAGTGCCTAGGTGATCAGTGGCCTGGTGCTCGAATGGCGGAATGGAAAATAAAATGGAATTAAATGGAAGAGGAGTTGAAAAACTATACATTAAAAATTTTACAAGTAAATTTTGACTTCTTAATGAATAAGTAAACATCGACGATTATTTTTAAATGATAAAAAAATATTACAAAAATATTCGGCATTTATGTGTAACGTATCTCTAGCTCGAACCTTGTTGATACAGATAGGGCCTTGTTTGTCTGACTGGTAATGATAGATCGTTTTCAGGAACTGATTGTAGCGTTGAATAACGAAAAGAACATTGATTAATATAACAGAGACTATCACCTAATAGTTAGTTTTCTTTGCTATCGCCATCCACTGACACATCAAAGCTCTTTCAGTTACGCAATTTGGGAGATAGGTGCTAGGTACTTTTTTTTGTTGCTTTCTGAAATAATTTCCGAATGCTTATTCTAATTTATGAAAATAATAATTACCGGTCTAGTTTTTAAATACATATTGCTTTAACTAATAATTAAATATTTTTTTTTTTTTTTTTACACTTAATAGATCTATGTTTGGCCACTATCTCGCCTGATGTGAAGCGATGATGAAATATGAACAAAGTGTTTTATAGAATCACCTACTTGTTGATTTTAGATATATGTTTATTCAGATCTCTAAATAGTTTAAAACAAAGTCGCTATCCGCGTCCTCATTTCTGTTTCTCCGCTTACTTACAAACAAAGCCGCTACGAACAAAGTCATGCCGTCAAGCGACCTAGTCGTGTTTCGGGATGATGTTCGGTGAACCATCAGGGAGACTAGATCTATGTGCTCCATCTTAGGCCACATCATCGCTTCACATCAGGCGAGATAGTGGCCAAACATAGATCTATTCAGCGTAGAAAAAAAAAAAACTTCTAAACCACGCGACGCATTTTGATACGGTTTCCACTGTCATATGTGCAATGCATTCTAATTAAGTTTTTGTATAGTAGAGAAAATTCAATGTTATTAATCAAGTCGTCAACATTAGAAAATTGCATCCGTGCCAAGCCGGGGCAGGTCGCTGGTGTAGTTGGTTTACCAATAAAAAAGTGATTACTTACTTTGAGTAATTATAAGCAGGGGATAAAAAACTTATTGCTCATAGCTATCTGATTTCTCTGGCAAACAGTTGATTCTGGAAACCTTAAGAACCAGAGAGAGGAGTGACGCTTTTCTCCATAGGCAGAGAAATTACCAAACAGTTTTCGAAGTCTGCATGACAGGCTTAACTTTTCTTGCAGAGTTGGGAGTCCGTGGAAGCAGCAGCCGCAACCTTTACTCCAGACATCACGCCGCTTATCCTAGCTGCACACAGGAATCACTACGAAATCCTGAAGATCCTGCTGGACAGGGGAGCCACGCTGCCCGTGCCTCACGACGTCAAGTAGGTACAGGTCATTCCGCCACTCACTGCCTCATCTTTTCTTTGTTCTAATAACATAGATTATCCATGAACACATACTACCCTTCCTTACGCCCCTTACTTGAATTCAATCAGCAAGAACTGTGGTCCCGCATCACCTAAACACGGTATTAACTTAAGTGGTTTTTTCTACAATAAAACATTTTTGGTTCATAGTGAGAATCAAACCTGCGACCCTTGTAGTGAAATGCTAGTCTTTCCTAGTCCCGACTTATTCGTTTTAATATGATACAATTTATAAAAATAAAAAATAGTACGTATGATATTATTTGACGCAGAGCTGAGAATCGCTAATAGTGATAAAGCACCAGCTACAACCAAACTGATAGATACTTACGGATTCGTAATATTATCAGACATAAAATCAGTCTAGTCTACTATAAATCAAAAATTTAAAAAGCCCCCGACACAATAAAACTACCACCGCTAGAAAACCTGCTTTCAAATATAAAAAAATCGCATTCAAATCGGTTCACCCGTTTAAGAGCTTTGGTCTTCGGTCATATATATGATCGAAGGCTTTGGTGCCACAGACAGACACTAGTTAAGTAGTCAAACTTATAACACCCCTCCTTTTTGCATCGGGGTTTAAAATGGATTACGAAAGCTCAACATTCTCCATTCTATAATACAATCTTCAATCATCTAAGAGTGCAAACAAAGTCGACCTCCCCTAAAAATACAAAGCGAAATGGGACCATCACTTCCTACTCCTCATGATATTATTTCTGGATCAACGTTTTGACAGAAAACATAAATTCGAATCCATTACGATAGAGCCCGTAGACATTTCAACACAATCACAGTGAAGCGTACACAATTGGGGTGGAGTGTTTGTGTTTAGATGTCGAAATGTATCAATAAGCCAATTTAATATATATAACTCACCTGAACTGTGATGAAATTTGATAATGGATTTATTTTTGTAAATGGCAGTATAAATCTCAATTGAAAAAAAGCTATGCTCTTAGCGCAGCGAATTGCAGAGCGTTTTTTGATTTTTTTCATGAAAGTATTGACAGGTGCTTATAATAATGTCTGCTATTTATTATTATCACTCTATTGAGTTTCCATTACTGAGACTCTTATCATCTCTCAAGGAGAGAGTGCAAGTTATTTTCCACTTTACCCACTTCAAATAGGAATCACTTTGAATTTTGTAACTTAAACTTGCCATTCACCATTTTTTAGCTGGTTTCAGATCTTATTGATTACAAATGACAATTCCCCTTCATTTTCTTCAGATGCGGATGCGACGAGTGCGTAATGTCTTCGCAAGAAGATTCACTACGTCACTCACAAGCCCGCATCAACGCATACCGAGCTCTCTCCTCTCCTTCCCTGATCGCCTTGTCTTCTGCTGACCCTCTGCTGACCGCCTTCCAGTTGTCCTGGGAACTGGGCAGGCTCAGCAGGATGGAGACAGAGTTCAGAGTTGAGTATAAGGTAAAATATTGGTACAGGAGCGGTAAGAATGGGACCCTGTGAGACTTGAGTGTCTGTTGATGTGTGTGTAAATTTGTCCGGTGATGAGACTGTTGATGATGATGGCGATGAGGTTAAAATTTCTTTTCAAAAGCGTAGCGAAGTTTATGGATACGATGATGTGTGACATCACTGTCCACAAGCTGGGTGGAATTAAAACTGCTCTCGATTCGTGAATGTTTGTTTGTGTATGAGAAAATCTGTTATTCTGTAAAGAGCAGGTATGGTTCTAAGCCGTTTGCAGCTCTAACGCATGTTGATTTCATTTTTGATTCCATTATCCTATATTACCCTAGTTACTCAATAGCATGAAGGTGGTGTAGCGGCGAGGGAACAGTTAAACTACTTGTTTGATGTCCAGATACGAAGTGTCGTATTTATTATTGGCAACAAACGTATTTATAATTTAGGATGATTCCTATACGATACTTAGGATACTTTAGGATGATTACTATACGAGTACAATGACTTATTGGTACCCCCTACAGGTATTTAGCTTGGAAGTACCTAGAAGGTGTAGAAGAATAAAATATGTCAATTTCCTATCTACCACACACACCAATACTGGTATGTATGGGGTTGTATATATGTGTTATGTATGGTCAAAACTACCTTTCTATACACCGTCCCTGATTACTAGATACTTACTAAAATGTATCATCTATATGTGACTGGTTTAAAGTACAAAGTACCTTCCGACCCAGGCCCTCCGCCAGCAGTGCACGGAGTTCGCGACAGCTCTGCTGGATCATACCAGGACGTCCAAGGAGCTTGAGATCATGCTGAACTACAACCCTTTCGATGTGGACTGCTGGGAGCCGGGGGAACGACAGACCTTGGGACGGCTGAAGTTAGCTATAAAGTATAAGCAGAAAATGGTAAGTCTAATCTAAACCAGTTTAAGTTTTTACTGGTGGTAGGTCTCTCGTATGCAGGAGGCAATTAATTTACAAAGCTATGAGATGATATTTATTAAAAAAACTAAATTAAAAAATTAAATTAAATTGTATAAATCGAAATAATAACAATAATAATTAATTTTTAGAAAAAAACAATAACCGACATCAATGTATCTTCGAAGTCCAATATGGGACCACTTCGTAGCTATACTGAACCCAACGCAAAAATAATTTTCCAAATCGGTTCATAAACGCCGGAGTTCTTAGGTAACAAACATAAAAAAAATACAATCGAACAAAGAACCTTCTCCTTTTTGAAGTTGGTTAAAAATAACCCACCTTCAGCACCATAATCATTGTTACAAAAAAAAAGCAATTGAAAACCTTTACAAATTAATAATTCCTCCAAATCCTCCTTTTGGCTCCTCCAGTTACAAAATAAACAATTCACTAGTAAGTCTATTCTTTGCACAAGTTCAATTCCCTAAACAATCGCAATCCTTCCGAAATCCACATTTCCTCCTCTAAAACTACAATAACCTAGCAACCTTACCACGTGTAAAGAAAGCAAAGAGTTATAGAAGCATCTTAGCGTAACCATCTGAGAAATCAGGAGTGATAAATGATACGACCTCGCTTTTGCATTTTGTAAGTAAAAATAAATACAGTCTTACGTACAGTCAGAGAAGAAAGGATTTCAACAAAACACAAGTTTTTTTTTATATTGAATGCATTAGCGCATGCTAGGCGAAAATCGTATCTACTGTTCGAAAAACTACATTTCGTCTATCCTTCTTATATCGTCCCCTTAATGCAAAAATCAACTAAGTGCGCTTTAACATTTTAACCTTAGTATGTAGATCTTGAAGAGGAGATTCTAATGGTATTCGTAACTCATTTTTGTTAAAAAGCGCACTTAGTTGGTTTTTGCAGTGAGGGGACGATATTGTCTTACGGGGACGATTCTACGTCATCTTTTATATGTTAGATTTTCTCCTAGCATGTGCTAATGTGTATAATACCTAAAATTTGATAGGTTTTGCGTTATCATTATAACATGTTGGTAATAGGGGATCGGACAACTTTTCAGAAAGTGTTTTAAATTAACTACAATGAATATATATAGCCATGAAAAATACTATTTTAATTAAATAACGCTCTTAAAGTACCTAAAACTATGTTTAAATATTGTTTCAAATATTGCCGCGCAGAAGGTCACATCAAAACTTGTGATGTTATATGTAGGTAGAAAATGACAAACTCATCGAAATAAAACTTGCAAAGAGATTCTAATACGTTTTGTGAAGTTTGGGGACGATATTGTAGTAATGGAACGAAAAAATTTGCAAAAATGCAGTTTATGAAAAGCAAAATAGTTAAATAAACACTAGCTTGACTCACGGCATTTGCCTACAAATGACGTCATGCGCTGTGATTGTTGTTTCGTTTGAGATGAAGAACAGATTAAAAATGTCAGAATTATTTATTGAATGAAAAATATAAATCATTATTATTTCACAACAACATTGATTGACTGATCTTTCTGGTTCGACGAACATTCGTTCTAACTACATTTTAGATATTTTCTCGATTGCTGTCCGATCCCCTATTGTAATATTAGACTTGTTCGGTTGATCAATGTGAACATTGACGACAGATGATTAAAATAAATTTGGTTGCTCGAGCAGTTGACTCGATGGCCCAGTGGTTCAAGCGTCGGGACAGTATTCCGGAACAGGATACTCTATAAGAGGGAGAGGACGTGCGCATCCCGGTGACGTCGGATTGGTAACCAATTGAGCTTGACTCGGAAATCATTTACTGGTGGTAGGTTTCTCGTATGCGAGAGGCCGTCTGGGTGGGTACCACCGCTTTGCCAGTTATTCAGCCGCCAAGCAGTATTGCGCAAGCGTTACTGTGTTCCGGTTTGAAGGGCATTGTAGCCAGCCATAGCTGCAGCAGATAACAAGCGTCGGCGTAGTCAAAAAATGGAAGTAAAACAGACTGTGTTTAAAGCAATTTTGGTGGATGTTAGCAGAAGATTCCGTAATAATGGTATACTGCCCGAAAGATTTTAAAGTGTAAGATTCCCTTTCAGAATTTGACCAAGTAACTTGGCTAATGGCTAAAAGTCATCCCAAAATCCTGTGCAGTATCAGTTTCCACATAAAGATCTGAGTAAATGCAAATAATGTTTATATTTGTCGACAGCTCTATGTAGTTACACAAATAATCACTGTTTACATCCGCCTTTAGGTTGCGGGCAGTGTAAATGCTATAAACACGTCACACAGTGATCTTTCTTGTGATTATATTGCTTCTGTACTAATCTGAGAAGTTGATACCTCCGTGTAACCTTGGTTCATCATTGTTTGGGAAACTGAGTAAGTAGGTATCTACTTACGTAACTATGGGAAAATAAATGCACTCATTCGATATGTAATGTAAACATATTTTAATTTAATAGAAAAATAATGAAATTCAGTAAACTAAATTTTACAAACCCCCGATACAAAAAACTTATAAAAAGTAAAAAACGGCGGAACCGCTTTCGAAAAACAAGTCTAAAAACCACCGCGCACTTTTCACCCGTTTAAGAGCTACGGTGCCACAGACAGACACAACTAGTGGTCAAACTCATAAGACCACACTTTTTTGCGCCAGGGGTTAAAAGAACGGTTTCCTCATATTTTACACAACCAGGGCCCCAATTCACTATGACAACTTGGCGATTCCTTGCTTCAAAATCACGTCGATTCCTTCATTAATAACATCTCTATAACGCATTCATATATAATAATATGTCGCGTCAAGAATACAAATTTCGCATATGTCGTTTATGAATGAAGGAATCGATGTTTCCTCGAAGCAAGGAATCGCCAAGTTGTCATAGTGAATTAGGGCCCTCATCTCTTAACTTCGTTCTTGACTCATTTTTTTTTAACCTCTGTACTCTAGTATTTCTAAAAATTTACAATAGGTATCATTATAGAACTCAGAACGACACCATGTGAACCAACGTACTTTCCCACTGCTAAGATACGGAACTCTCTCTCATCAAGTGCGTTCAGGTCATGCAACGTAATAATACACAGGTCATTAGACCTGTTTATAGTGGGATGCATGACCTGTAAAGTGATAATGAACTAATGATTCGTACATTATTAGTTAATTATTCAGTAAAGAAATTAATAGGTAGGTATGTACTATGTATCTACCTACGTCTTTACTTTGCAGTTTGTGGCGCATCCAAACGTGCAGCAGTTACTCGGAGCGATTTGGTACGAAGGCCTTCCAGGTTTCAAGAGGAAAAACATCATCGGACAATGTATACAGGTGCTTAAGTATATTACTATCTATTATTTTAAATAATATAACAGTGTGTCATTTACCATAGAGATAGGAGGTTCGAACCTCGCTCGGCGCATCGTAGTGTCCTATATTGTGTCAAAATCACTTGGATAAAACTTTTCCGCTTGATTTTTTAGATCATTTAATTAAATCGCTTATAAATACCTCAGGCTGTCTCTCTAACTAGACACTATATAATGTCGAATCAGCAGTGGCTCTTGTCGATCACTTCCAAATTTTAATCCAAATGAATAAAAAAGGGCATTTTAATCCAATAAAGGAAAACGCCAATTAAATTAACTT
Source organism: Petrophora chlorosata (assembly GCA_951640565.1). Lineage (NCBI taxonomy): Eukaryota > Metazoa > Arthropoda > Insecta > Lepidoptera > Geometridae > Petrophora > Petrophora chlorosata. The sequence continues at coordinate 5,563,078 of OX621203.1, read as the reverse complement.
ATTCATTTTCGTGCCACCGCGTGACCGCCGCTTTCGTGATTACCAGCCTTCAAGCCCTACAAAATTTTTAAAACCTTTAATCAAAATTAAATTCTTTTAAATACTATGTACATTTTTTGAATTAGTTTGGAAATGGATTCTAATCTCTATTCGGACTAATAATCTTCATCATATTATAGTGCGTTCACGATTTATTTTACAGTAACAACCTTTCAAAATTTCTATAGAATTCTACGTGCTTCCTCCAGTTTAGTGATACTGATACCCTTATAAAACCTTTTGAGAGATAGATTACAATGTCAGAATTATGGAGCCCTTCGTCGCATTTTATAATTATCAGCCTCTATTGTGCAGTGGTCGGGCAGGTTGGCTCAAATCTCATACACTAATGAGGCTCGATTCCCGCGATAAGACAAATGTTTGTGCAAAGAAAAAAAAAGCGCAAGCATTTGTTTCGTATCTGAGTGCTGTGGGGGGGCAAGGTCCTCATAGTTCCTGGTTGCCTAAATATAGGGAATCCTAGTTAGGGGCCAGGATCTATGTATGTGATCGTTGGGCGTATTTATTTTATTGTATACCGATCGCACAGTACATTTTTGATTGCAAACTTGTGTCAGAATATAACAAGCGATTTTATAAACATGTTTTCCCAGGTGGCGAAACTCGGTGTGATGTTTCCCGTATACTGCACTATATACATGCTGGCGCCCAACTCTGAGTACGGTCGATTCATGAAGAAACCCTTCGTCAAGTTCATCTGCCATAGTTCTTCGTACATGCTGTTTCTTAGTAAGTCAATAACACTGTAGCATCAATCAATCAATCAATCAAAAGTTCGTTATTCAACTTTGTCGTCACAGACGCACTTATGAACGTCAATTATTAAAATGACTCTACCACCGTATCGGAAAAAGAACCACTACTCAGAAGATACGGCAAGAAACTGAAGGGCATCAGGTAGCAACATCTCTACAAAACCCTTATACTTAGAAAACTGGCAAAGAGCCTAAACGCATAGAAGTAAATGCGAAATGGACTTACAAAAGCATTTTACAGCAGTGCGACAATACAGGTTGCCAAAACACTGAGAAAGGACTTTGGTTTTCTATTATTTTGCTAAACAGATTAAGTTGCTTCAAAACTCAACAAGGATTGAAAACGAAACCAAACAATTTGTGACTCAATTTCTGCTATAGGACAAATGCTAGCAGCTGTGCACTTAAAAAAACGGCACAAGAGTTTGTTTCGAGTCTGTGTTGTGGATCCATGAACCTCCTAGCACAGAATACCTGATGCTCCAGGTTCCCTTGCTACAGCGAATGCTAGGCTATAGATAGGCTATAGGCTATAGGCTATAAAGGTACACGCATATTGCCTCTTACTAGCATTCCCCGCAAAATAGCATTTATCGTCCGATCTTTTATTTAAATATTTGGTGCTTTAATTTGTTTAGGGTTGTTCACCGTTTTCTTTGTACCTTTACAACAGGGACCTAATTCACTATGACAACTTGGTGATTCCTTGCTTCGAAATCACGTCGATTCCTTCATTAATAAACGACATCTGCGAAATTTGTATTCTCTATGACACGTCATATATATGAATGTGTCATAGAGATGTCTAATATTCCTACCCTTAAAAAGTAAAAGCCCTTGAAAACGTTAAGGCTTTAATTTGATGCCTACATTTACCTGGCTAACTTAACAAGCTAGTTACTATTCCCCCATAATTATAACCCTAGAGTACAATAAGACTTTTGTTGAAAAATATATTTGAAGACAAGCTTTTAATTAATACGTAATAAAACATAAACACTAGAAATAAGGATAGGATTGTTGTACCTAGGTATAGACTGACTAAAACGAATAAGTCCTTCATGGGCAACTGCGTACGTTTTTATAATAAAATTCCAAAGTGTATAACGGAGCTCACAGGAAGTAAATTCAAATTACGCGTTAAGAATATTCTAATGAGAAAAGCATACTACACTGTTCGTAATTACATAGAAGACAAAGATGCTTGGAACATTCCACTTCTGCAAAGTAACCAACTGGTACATAAGAAACATAACATTGTAAAATCCCAAAAAATTGTAACAAAATCTCTAAAAAAAAATGCCCCTCAGTTTCTTGCCGTATCTTCTGAGTAGTGGTTCTTTTTCCGATACGGTGGTAGAGTCATTGTGATAATTTGACGTTCATAAGTGCGTCTGTGATGCCAAAATGATTAAAAAGTTTTGTTTTTTTTTTTTGATTGGAACCGCGAGTAGATTAAAATGAACCTAAAAACTAGTAGTTTACGATTATCCGTCAAGGAGTTCCATTGCCCACCTTCCGTCTCCAACATTAGATCAGCTGGCTGTTACCATAATATTGCTTTTTTAATCATCGGACTTTGATAAGTATGCAAAATTTAAACTCCGTGGTATAAGAGGAAGTGGTTCTGATTCAACTTGCAAGAGTTGACCCAAAACATTGCAGGTTAAATAAAAGCTTGTAAAAAACATTTCCTCTACAGCACTTCTCTCCCTCGCGTCCCAACGAGCCGAGTTCCTGGTCCTAGAGTGGTCCGGCATCAGGTGGCTCCAGGAACTGGTAGAATACTGGAAGGAGCACGAGCGAGGCTCCCTGCCTGGCCTCATTGAGTTCACCGTCATCATCTACATAGCAAGTAAATTTGAGTTTGTTGGCATGCTTCTTACATTTGATGACTTCTTTTTAGTTTCTTCTTTACTATTTGTATATCATAATCACTGCATATTGGTTTTTAATTATTCAAGACATGTTCGTCCGTAATTTGTTCGAGTCCTGGTTAGTCAAGGTTTATAATCAAAATAACTTTTTTATGGAACTGAATAATGAGACTGGCAAGTCATTCGCCTGATGTTAAGCGCCACGCCTGCCCATAACAATTACAGTGCCACTCAGAACTTTTAATATCGTGAAAAAGTATTGCGTAGCACTGCATTGCGCTTATTACTCTGTGACATTATATATTAAGTTGCTTATGCCCGGTAATTTCGCTGGCTACAATGCCCTTCAAACCGGAATACAGCAACGCTTGCCCACTACTGCTTGGTGGCATAATAACTGGCAAAGCGGTGGTACCTACCCAGACGGCCTCCCGCATACGAGAGACCTACCACGAGTATTTTGCTTTACAATTCTGCAATGAGAATATGTATCTGCTTGTAGAATAGAAAAGTAAATGGAATTAAAAGGTCAAAATGGAATGGAATCATAATATAATGGCATGGAATGGAATGAAGCAGAATGTAATTTAATAGAATTTAAAAATAAATATGTAACGGTCCTGTGTGCAAAACTAAAAAGTAAACTAAGTAGGTATAATGAACGGAACCTTCTAATCACAGATATTTTTTAGGTCTAATCTGGGCAGAGATAAGAGCTCTTTGGACCGGTGGTCTTGTGGAGTACATAAGCGATCTGTGGAATATAGTGGACTTCATCACGAACATGTTTTATATCGCCTGGATTAGCTTGCGGATATCTTCGTGGTACATCGTTCAGGTGAGAAATCACTGAGAATTGAGTATGAACCCAGCCTCCGGAGCGTGTTGAGCTCAGATTAAGGAGTAGATTCACTGCGACAATGTCCTATGATGCCATATATCGTCCCATTAAGTTTATCTCAACTCGTAGTCATCGTCTTTTGGTATAAATGAATGTGATTAATTCGATTTCTCGCCTGAATCGACAATAATTAGACCGTATCTTATTAGTCGCTGTGACGCTATACCTTAATTCGATCTCAACACGATATACGATTGGCGCTTGAGGGACATATGGGTAGGGGGGCAGTTATAAAAGCAATCAGTTTTCAAATTAATTGCAATGTTTCCAAGCAGATCCATTACATTTTAACAAACGATCATAATAAAAGAAGGGTCTATTATATATAAATACAATATTATAAATCTAAACTAATCGAATCTTATAAACCACTACCAGTGGGCAATCCCAAAATGCTGGCAGCATTGCCACGTTGAATGGCAATGCTTATCATTTGGCCAAAATATAGGCCAGCATTTTGGTCACGCGTTGCTTCGGCAAGAAGTTTTGCAGTATCTTTGAAAACTCTATGCGCCCAAGGTCCCCACGGTCTTAGTGTCTCGACCCCAAAAGTGCCTAGTTATTGTTAAACTATGATATTTAAAAAGTCCATCGGAAGTGGGAACCATGTAATTGCAAACAACAGATACCTGGACCTAAAACGCAGCTGTCCCCTCGCGGATCAATGTATATTTTACGGTAAGTGTAATTAATGGAAAAGTATTAATAACTAGCTGCACCCCGCGGTTTCCCGGGATAAAATAAAGCCTATGCGTTATTCTGATATATAAGCTGTATTATTGTAAAATTTCATTAAAATTCATTCAGCAGTTTTTGCGTTAAAGAGTAACAAACATACAAACTTTCGCGTTTATAATATAAGTAAGGATTATTCATCATTATTAATAATTACCTCATGATTTGGTAAATGTGAATATAAAATTGAAATTCATCACTTTTAGCAGTTGCTATTAATAATTAACTACTCTCGTCGATAAAAGTAATAAAATGAAATAAGGGAATCGGACAGCAATCGAGAAAATATCTATAATGTAGTTAGAACGAATGTTCGTCGAACCAGAAAGATCAGTCAATCAATATTTTTGTGAAATAAAAATGATTTATTTTTATATTTTTTTTTATTTATTTACCAAATTTACAGTAATTCACTGTACAATTGAATGACAATATTTATGATTTACACATACCATGATTTGATATTCGATTGTCGGTGGGCCCCAAACTAGGCTAGGCCTGTATCTTGGTGACCCTGTTAGATTTGACAATACAGAAATTGCACTTGCTTGCGTTTAGCAATAACATGATATCAAACACATTTTATATTTACGTTAACGTTAATGGTTAATTGTTACATTGAACTACAATTTTATTAAAATGTAAAATATTCGAATGGGTGACATTATATTAATTTGTCTCTGCAAGTTATGTAAAGTTTAATTTGTTGCAAATTGATATTAAGATATATTTTTTGTTGTTTTGAGGGTGTGAAAATAACAATATGTAGTGCGAGAATAAGGGTGTGTTTGTGCGTGTGTGAGGGTGCGTGTGTGTGTACGTGTGCTACGTGAGGAGGGACTGAATGATACTAGAAGTAGACGCGATAGGGTTGGTACACGATCTCCAATGGTAAAAGATGGGTTTTATATGTGCCACTAGCTGCGCCCCGCGATTTCCGCTGGGATTTCTCGGGCTTAAAAAAAACCAAAAAAAAATAAAATTATCGCCAAGTCCTTTTCTAGGACCCAGAGTAGCAACAAATCAGATATCGTCAAAATCCATTCAGTAGCTATGCGTGACTGAGCAGCAAGCGTTCATCCATCCATCTTTATCTGTAGGAGTGGGAATGTCGGAATGTGGGAGTTACATATAATATTGGTAGCGTATTAGTAAGATGGTAATATTTTATGGAGTCTTAAGTAGGGCTTCTGTTTCTTCGTACGAGAGAGAGCTTAGCCACGATTTTACTTTTGCTCTGGCTTTCCTGTGAGAACATTCCTTGAGGTCGCAGAGGTTATATTTTTAAATAAATAAATAACTCTGACATTTTTAATCTGTTCTTCATCTCAAACGTAACAACAATCACAGCGCATGACGTCATTTGTAGGCTAATGCCGTGAGTCAAGCTTGTGTTTATTTTACGTTATTGCTTTTCATAAAATTTATTTTTGCTAATTTTTTCGTTCCATTACTACAATATAGTCCCCAAACTTTACAAAACGTATTAGAATCTCTTTGCAAGTTTTATTTCGAAGAGTTTGTCGTTTTCTACCTACATATGACATCACAAGTTTTGAGGTGAACTTTTGCGCGGCAATATTTGAAACATAATATTTAAACACAGTTTTGGGTACTTTTAGAGCGTTATTTAATTAAAATAGTATTTTTCATGGCTATATATAATCATTGTAGTTAATTTAAAACACTTTCTGAAAAGTTGTCCGATCCCCTATTACCGTAACATATATACTCGTACCTACATTGTACTGGGTTTGAGGCAGTCAATCAAACAAAACTTACTGCAATAACAAAAAAATATATACAGGTGGATTTCTGAAACGAGACTATAAGGGCCATAAATATTTTTTTTTTTCAAACTTCAGCTGGCCTTAAAGAGTCTTTTGCTCACAGTAGAAGAACAAATAGGTTTTTTTTTTTTATATGACTAGGTAGTCAAACAAGCAGACGGCCCGCCTGGATGGTAAGCGGATACCGTCGCCTATGGACACCTGCAACACTCGGGGCATTACTGGTGCGTTGCCTACCTTTAAGGACCCTTTTCACCCTTCTTTTAAAGTACCCCAAGTTATAGCTCTGCGGAAAAACCTCGGGCGGTAGCCCATTCCATATTTTGCAGGTGTGCGGCAAGAAAGATCTGGAGAATCGGACAGTATGCGATTTCCATAGATCTATGGTATGTGGATGGGCTTTCGCACGATGTCGGGCAGTGCAGTAATAAAACCGTGATGGAGGAATGAGATCAAACAGTTCCTCAGAACATTCCCCATTTTATAAAACACACTGAGTGCACCGATGTCTCGACGTTGACTCAGTGGTTCCAAATCTTTTGTGAACTCGGGATCGCCGACAAGTCTAATGGCTCGCCTTTGTAAGGAGTCAAGTGGCTGAAGCTGGAGGATCGATTGGCAACAAAGAATATTTCGTGTTGATTAATCGTTTTTGCGTACAAAAATGGGGAAAGATTTTGACGATTTCTGTCATTTCTACTACTCATACCTTAAATGGTCACACAGTCTTTTGATCCCTACACGAAATAAAATCGATTGGCATAAAAAAAATGGTTTTTAGCATATCTTTCGGTGACTGATAGAGTATAATCTCAAAAGTACACTTCTTATTTGTAATATTATTTAAGCGTGACTACAAAACCGGCATGGACCCCTGGTACCCTCGCGAGAAGTGGGACTCCTACGACCCCATGCTGCTCTCGGAAGGTGCCTTCGCAGCCGGCATGATCTTCTCGTTCCTCAAGCTAGTGCATATCTTCTCCATCAACCCGTACCTTGGCCCGCTGCAAGTGTCTCTTGGCAGGATGATCATGGATATATTGAAGTTCTTCTTCGTTTACATGCTGGTGCTGTTCGCTTTTGGATGTGGTAAGAATAATAAACCCTTTTACTCTTCATCATCATCAGCCCATCACATTCCACTGCTGGGACACGAGCCTTCTAATTAATATAAATGCTTACGCACTACCGTTCGGCGGTAGAATATCTTTAACAAAACATATTTCTAGGGTTGAACCAACTGATGTGGTACTACGCCGAACTAGAGAAGAACAAGTGTTACCACACTCCGAATGGCATCGCGGACTTCGACACTCAGGAACGAGCGTGCACTATATGGAGACGATATGCTAAGTGAGTCTGATACTTTTTCATTGGTTTCTGAATTTATAGGTTTATCCTGATTGTAGAGTTTAAAGCCGTATTCTACAAAGGGAAAACGATGAGGTCTTGAAAATCCCATAGAATCCCATGGGAATCTCATTCCATTCCCATGGAATTTTGGTAAAAAGAAAATTTTTAAGAAACGTAAAAATATCTAATTTGTTTTTTAGTGTTAACATATATATAATAAACAAAGTGTAATTCTCCAATCAATGAGGTTAGTAATTGCCGGAACTTGAGGGGCTTGTTTAGCAATTTATTTCTTCAATTTTCATACCCATTCTATCTTTCAGCTTATTTGAAACCTCCCAGTCCCTCTTCTGGGCTTCCTTCGGGCTGGTGGACTTGACGACCTTCGAGCTGACCGGCATCAAGAGCTTTACGCGGTTCTGGGCGCTGCTGACCTTTGGTTCCTACTCCGTTATCAATATTATCGTGTTGCTGAACATGCTGATCGCCATGATGTCGAACTCTTATCAGATCATTTCGGAAAGTATCTTAGAGGCCAACATCTGCGCTTTAGAAAATGATACAAACTCTCGAGTTCTAACTATAATAAATTAATTATTTTATAAAAAATAAAATATTGAGTGTGAATTGCTTACCGAATAACTTGCTGACCAAGCTGGCCATGCCGAACTTACCTATTCTTTTATTTTGACATCATCATTTACGACCCCATTGTTGTGGGACACAGTATGCCTTTTCTCTAGCATCAACAGAGACTGAGCCATACCTAATCTAAGCTCATTATCGAATTAATGTTTTGTATTTTTTGATTCTTTGACACATTTGGTCGGTTCCACATGATGGCTGCCATTTTTAAAAATAAGAGATATCATCGAAACTGTTGAATCGATTTCAGTGTGGTATTTGCCAACTTCATTACATCTTACATCTTACCTACTATGTTAACCCACTGAAGCGCCATAACTTGTCAACTTGTCATTTCCCCACCAGGAACGAGCTGACATGGAGTGGAAGTTTGCGCGCAGCAATCTTTGGATGTCTTACTTCGAGGACGGAGACACCGTCCCGCCGCCCTTCAACATCATCCCTACGCCGAAGCATTTCGTCGGCTGGATGAAGCAAGTCTGCACTTCGCGGGATAGGGGATCTATTATTGTACGTACCACCCGTGACTAAGGCAATATTTCACTTTTAGGCATTGTGTGATGTCTGTAATAGAGCACATTCTTAACAGATGTTACATGTGTATTGCTGAAAAGGAAAATCTTAGAAAGAAGTACCACTCATTCCTCCACACATGACAGCTTTTTCTGAAAGTTGCTTTCCTGACCACTATTCTAGCATTATACATCCAACTCGCTATCTAATCTTTTCTACATAATTATGCTATCACACCTTAAACGTTTTCCTTTTTATGACGTTATTTTTCTCGACCCGTTAAGTTGGAGAACCAGTATACTTAAACGAAAACTACCAGTACTGTAGAACGTTTTGCTTACCTTAGTGAGACCTACCTTACCTTTTAGTACCTTTTATCCCATTGGCATCGCGACATCGTATTCCTTATGTGTACGCTCATATGGATGGGTAAGCGACTATGATAACTTCGTTTTAAATATTATTTTTCTGTAGAATAAATCTCGCGAAAAGGCTCGTCAAGAGCACGAAGCCGTGATGCGTGTGCTCGTCCGCCGTTATGTCACGGCAGAACAGCGTGCCAGAGACGAGGTCGGCGTGACAGAGGATGATGTGATGGAAATCAGGCAGGACATATCCACGCTGCGGTTTGAACTGATCGATATACTTCATAATAATGGGATGAAGACGCCGAGGATCAACATTCAGGATACTACAGGTAAAGGCTGGATCATATCATCATCATCATCATCATGAGACCATGAGATCAAATCTGAATTTATTCTTTCAATAAGTAGACGCCACTGAGCTCGATCTTCAGCTTTTAATGCGAAACGTAAATTCTGATGGATCTGCTTTTTACCAGAGGCAACAGATGTGCTGCCGATCCTGTTTCGCTCCCGGTTTTTCATTTTCGGTCTTTTTCATCCCTCTTGGAGGGGAGGGAAATAAAGTATGGAAAGGGGAGGTTAGAAGAGGGGAGTAGTAGATAAGATGAGGTAAAAGAGGCTGGCCTCCTGCAGTTGTGCGGGAAACATGGAAATTGCCTCAAGGAATCACCCTACCAAAACAGTTGATACCTACATATTCCACCATACGAAAATCTTTCACTAATTATCTATTATTTTCAGTGTCCGGTAAAAAAGGCAAGGTGATGGAGCGTAGGATCCTCAAGGACTTCCAGATAGGAATCGTCGAGGGGATCATAAAGGACGTTATTTCTAAAGAAGCCAAGCCGAAGGACGTCTTTAGTCAGATAGCTAAAGCTATCGTTAGACGAGGAAGCACTGACAGGTATCCAAGTACATTTTAGACCATAAGTTCTCATCTGTCAGATGATTTAAATTCGATTACATCACGCAACACTATGTATTTTTTTGCAATTCAAATTTCTAGTTGCGAGTGCAACTGTTACGGGCAAGCGTGGAGCTCCACATCAAGCTCCTTATCTCAAAACATAATAAATTTATACTAAATCGTGGCACAGCCTGTTATCAACCTGCGCTTTTCCAACTAATAACGCCCAAATTATTTTTAACCCCCGACTCAAAAGGAGGGGTGCTATAAGTTTGACCACTATGAGTGTCAGTGGCACCAACGGGTGATCCGATTTGGATGCGGTTTTTTTTATTTGGTTTTCTAGCGGTGGTTCTTAGACATTATCAAAATCGGTATAGCCGTTTTTTACTTTTTATAAGTTTTTGGTGTCGTCATCAGCCGTTAGTCTTGTATCTAGCCATTGAGTTCATAGTCATTTCCATGTATATTTGCAGCAAAAAACGCGATTGGAACGCCCTGGTCCGCACCAACACGACCCGCCGGGACCCCATCGGCACAACGGCCGAGCAGGAGGTCCGCCGCAGCCGCCAGTCGCTGAGAGCTCATATATTGGAGAATGTGCACGACAGGACTATTGATCCGCAGAAACTGCTGGGTACGATAAAACCTCTGTTTAACCTACTAGTTGTGCTTTATGTGTAAAAACAGCTTTTTCCAGCTCTTTCAAGGTGTGTCGATGTTGTCTGGAAAGTTGTATAAAAACAAGTTTTACAGACGTTTTGGTTTGATCTCTGGCCAAGTCTCTGGCTTGCGCCTTTTCTTACGCCTTTAAGCTTCTTTACCCGACTGCAAATTCTGTGAGATATACAATTTCCTATATTTGTTTAAAACTATTTCCTTTAACTGATAAATGTGATATTTCACCTTTCATTCTTTTCAGAATACAACCCTAACCTATCATCAGTGACGCCAACGACTAGGGTTGCCTACGCCAAGTTCATGAGGAGCAAGATTAAGTCGGACTTCACAGAGCGAGAAGAGAAGAAGAAGGCGGCTGATGACGGAGAGTTCACGCTGGAAGACGAAGTCTTCGAGGCGAGGAGGAAAGACACGAAGAGTCGAAGCGGTGAGTCACCATCTTTTATAAGTTATGAAGCAATAAGTCATCTTATAAGGTCCCAGCTGAACCCAAACAAAGCTGATTCTATCGCTCATCTATTCTTTGAATACAGCGGTATTTAGCGTAGTAGCGTTCTAACAGATTCTAACCCAAATAAGAAAAAATACGAAGGAGGACATCAAAATATAAAATTATTTTCGAAACGAAATTTTCCGTTTCCCGATTCTTATAGTCTAGGTGTCTTCAAGTCCTGCGTACTAAGAAATGTTTAGTTTTTTATATGTTTAGTTTTAGGTTGTAGTTATTGAATTTATTTATAGTTTTCTTTTTTATTTTATTATATATTATATTATATTATATACATATATGTATATATATTTATTTAATTAGGTGTAGGTTTTAAGTGTATAAAAATAGTAGTTTTGGTTTTATTCATTTAATTATTTATAATAATGTTAATTTAATAGGACAGTAACGTTATTTCGTTACAAGTGAATTGGTATCTTCTAGGCAATGGCAATATGGATCATGCCATAGTCGATCGCGTCATCATTTTCCATTAGGTGAGAATGCGGTCAAAGGCTTGCCTACAAGGTAATAAAAAAAAACAGTGCGCGAAGGGGACTGGTTCTCTCACAAAGTTTTATCCAAAACATGACTGGCACACAAAAGGCTCGACTGAAGTGAAACCAGTTATCATCAAATAGTATTAATAAAAATACTGGGCTAATTCAGATTGTTCTTCCAGGACGCTCGTTCCGCAGCAGAACTCCGATTCCTGAGACATCGGACGACGAAGGATTAAAAGACAATGAAATTCAAGTAGAAGCGGACATTGAAGACAAAACTACTGACGACACTATATCAAAAGGTATTATGGACATTCTTTATCATTTACCTACCTATTCCCAGTTAGACTAGGACTATTTTCTCATGTAAAAGTTACCTATGGCATAAAAGCCATTTAACGATTTTTTTTTGAGTCGTGATCTCAACATTGTCTTGCCTTATTCGTTCGATTTCAAAATGTTGTGTTGAATAGTTTAAGTAACTCTCCCAAACTCTCCAATACAATAGAAAGAATTCTTATCTAATTGACTAAGATTCCGTGTATTACCTAGGACGCCGAAGACTTCGAGTCACGTGGTCTCTCCCAGAGTTAAATACTTACTACGATGTATGTATAAGCACGTATAGATGTTCAAATTTAGTGCATATTAACCTATTTGCTGACCTCGATTAATGACCCCAATGGATTGTACTGGAAATGCGGTGGTTTAACCTAGTTTGTTAAGAGAGCATGATCTATATTAACCTCTGCCCAACAACACTTCTTCTACGAAGTTACTGGCACATGTAAGAAACAAATTTAACCCTTTTGCACTAACGCATCTAAGTCTCAAATCTAACAACTTCATGTACGTGATGGCATGTGAAAGTAAAATAATCTCCAATTAATAGATCGCTGATTGTATGTTAAATGTCCTAGAATCAGAGGGAGGATCAGAGCAGACGCGACCCCTCAAGTCCGACTCCCAAGAGCCCTCAGAGCCCAGTACCCCAGGATTTGACCCCGTCACCGACCGACGCCTGCCGCCACCAGCCGAATTCCGAACCGACCACATCATCCAGATCGAAGACCCAGAGGATCCGGAAGACTTGCCTGAAACGACCAAAACCCTTTACATGACGAAGGAAGAGGACTCTCAGCTTCAGAAACCAATAACACCAACGCCTAGTGTCCATTCCCACTCGGAGCAGATACTCTCTGCAGCTTCTTTGGAGGCCCAGTATAAGGAAATGGTTCCTCAGTTGACGCCTGCAAAGACTACACAAATGGAGCCACTGGTCCCTCAAAAGAGCTCTGATATAACCATACCAAAGACCCCACAACCCACACCAACTCCACTAACACCTACACCAAAACCTCCTGAATTTGCTCCTAAAACTCCAGCATTACCTAAAACCCCCGAAGTGACACCACCTACGCCTGAAAAGCCGTCAACTTCCTTAGCTCCTAAAGAATCTCCAAAGAAAGCGTCTCTAGCTCCTAGATCTGCCAGAGTGAGTCCATCCTCGCCCACGCCTTCAATGTCTTCAATGGCCAGCGGTAAGGGTAAATCAAAAGTGACAGGTAAAGTAGTTTCTGGGTGGTTGTAAAATTGGGAAATTCTAATAATGTCAGAGAATATCCTGATTAGTCACATAACGGCTTTTTAAGAAAGCTCAAATGACGTAAAATGAGTCGGAGCGGAGTTGAAGTAAAAATAGCTTGCGGAAATATCAAATCTTTAAGGGATGTGATAGTCAGTATGATACTCGTGCCTTTGCCGTGAGAAATCAGCAAGGTTCCGCCCTGTACTACTGTACATCTTTATAGTGGTTGCAAAAATAAGTTGGAGACGATCTCTTGAATAGAAAGTGTCGGGTACGCTTAAATGCATATAACCCCATGCTTTTCTGACGATTTTTTTTTAGAAAAGGCGTGTAGATAAAGTTAGTAGTCAGTATGATAACGACGCGATAGTGAGATGCATTGAATAGCAATAATTAGATACTTAAGCATTTATTTTGCACTTTTGTTAGTTGTAATGTTATGAACTAGGTCTACTTACCTAGTTAAAAATCTTAGTACCTTCTTCATATCCAACTTCGGCTATCAATAAACATAATTAATTTTTAGAAAAAACAAAAACCGACTTCAATGTATCTTTGAAGTCCAAGGTCACATATCGATAAAAATTATATGGGACCACTTCGTAGCTATACTGAACCCGACGCAAAAAGAATTTTTCAAATCGGTTCATAAATGAAAGAGTTCTGAGGTAACAAACATAAAAAAAATACAATCGAACAGAGAACCTCCTCCTTTTTTGAAGTCGGTTAAAAACTGCTGCATGGAATTATATGACAGTTGTTTTGTTCACGACGTAATAAAAAATCCAAAAGTTACCTACTGTATCTAGTCAGATTTTACTAGTCTTCAATTTATATTTAGGAAAAAAAACACGGAACCACAAATAATGTACTCAACAGTTCTGCACACAAAGTATTGTGTACAATTCAGTGTATAAGTTTTTTAGTTAATTAAATAATGTATTTTTATTTACCTGTTATAGTAAAGTTAGAATTAAAGTAATTTAAGATCTGTTGTCAATTTACAGGAGGCCATTTTAAGGATATTAATGTAAGAATAAATTGTGTGTCGTGCCATACTAAAAAAAAAACATTCTTTGGAGATCTGAATTTGACGTTTTGTAAATTGAGCTTAGGTAATTGTTACATCTATAGTGCCTTGAAGCGAAATATTTCTTTAGAGATCAATTTAAGGCGCTGCGCAAACGTGGACACTTTTGTGTCTTGTGTCGGATACAAGCTACCAATGAATATTTAATCAATCAATCAATCAATCAAAAGTTCTTTATTCAATTTTGTCGTCACAGACGCACTTATGAACGTCAATTATTACAATGACTCTACCACCGTATCGGAAAAAGAACCACTACTCAGAAAATACGGCAAGAAACTGAGGGGCATATTTTTTTATAACTATTGTTACAATATTTTATGTTTGTTTTTGACAATATTATTTTTCTTACGCGCTACTTGGCAGAAGCGGAATGTGCCATGCATCTTTGTCTTCTATGTAATTACTAACTGCATAGTATGCTTTTTTCATTAGAACATTTTTCACACTCAATTTGAATCTACTTTCTGTGAGCTCCGTTAATTTTTATGTACTTCCACAGCCACTTCCTACGCAGACGTAGACACTTTTTGTGTCCAGTTGCTTCCACTTGACACATACTCGTCGCCGATCAAAAAGTGTTCGGTGTAGGTAACTGGAAACTAAATGTCGTCAGTTGAAGTTCAACATTAACAAATTTTCTTACAATTGTACTGCGATGCGCAAACGGACGGTCGGTGTCCTATCGGACACAGCAACTACGGTTTCTTGTGAGGTGTGCCGTTAGGTAACAAAAAGTGTCCACGTTTTCGTTGCGCATTAAACATGTATTTCGCTTGTTTTGTTTAAAACAGCCACATTTTGTAAATCACAGCAATTTGCGACCGCAGTTCTAACGAGGCGAACGCAAATAATCGCAGCCGCTACGCCCGCAGCAAGCTTCAAATCGCAAGTGTGATATACCTAATCATTATTTAATAGCGTAGAGTAGATACCTACTTACTGCAAAACGATTATCTGAAAGAACGGCCGATTATTTTTACTTTTAAAACGTAAATATATATAGGTACGAATACTCTAATATACACAAATATTTCCGAAAAAAAATAAGTACGTCATATCATATTGTGCGGACGTGCCTTATAAAATGTAATGTCCAGGTTTGTTAATTCTCCAAAAATATTTATTATTTAATAAACGGTTTGTAACTGACACTCGTTTATTCTGTTTTCCTTCTAACAATTATAAAATAAAAAGTACCTTTTTATTTAGATTTCGGTGGGTATCCGTAATAGGAACGTATACCTACTTTTTATATTTTAAGGGTCCGTAACCTGTCACCCTAGCGGGACACTGTGCTATTGTAAGTATTTGCCGCATCATCAGCAGCACATCACGTTCCCACTGCAGGGACACGGGCCTTCTCTAATAGAGAGAGTATGGGCCATAACCCACCACGTTGGCGCAGTGCGGATTGGTGGATGTCACATGTCCTTGAATTTTTGTGATCCATTCGTGGACATGCCGGTTTCCTTACGATGTTTTCCTTCACCGTTTTAGAGTGAGTCTTAAATCCACACAACTTAAGAAAGTCAGTAATGCGGGGCAAGCGGGATTCGAACTCGGGTGCGTCGGATCGAAAGTCGCACGTGCTCCCACTGAGCCACACTCGCTCAGTATTTGCCTATATTATTGCAAAAAATACACAAGTTTCTTTTAAAAAGGCAATCCGTATAATAAAGCGTATAAATGCATTCAATGATGTTATTAAATTTTAAATGATATTAAAATATCATCATTGGTTACACCTAGTTATCTCAGAGCAGAGTGAAATAACAAATCTCTACCAATTACCTATGTCTTTCTGAGACTCAACCCTCACCCCTAGCCTATAGAGATATATTATAGAGATATAGATATTATAAATGTGAAAGTTTCTCGTTTGTTACTCAATTTGATGGAATTTTGATGGAATTGGGTATTTCGGGTGTCCTGGAAAAAGACATTTTTATGTATCTTAATGACGAGACGAGCTGGTCGTTTGCCTGATGGTAAGCAATACGCCAGCCTATAACAATAGCAGCACCACCCAGAACTTTGTTTTGCAAATTCCTGCGCTGCACTGCGCTCGTCACCCTGAGACAATTAGCTGTTGAGTCTCATAATGCAAAATGAGTCTGATCCGATTCTTATTATTTCAGTGATATAAAGTTACACCATCGCCGAGTGACGTAGGCTATAATATATTGTGAGCGAACGAAGTCGCGGGCGCTTGCTAGCCTAACATATTATTTCGGGTAAAGGTTCCGACAGACCACCCTCGGCCACGCCGCTTGTGTTTGTGAAGGTACCTTAGCGCCGCAAGCTAAACCATTTCATATAATAGATAATATTTTCATAGGTATCATTAGCTGAGCTTGTAGCTTGCTACATAAATAGATAGGTACCTACTTGACCTTGGTGCTATGATTGGTTTTTTATGTACCTGTACATAATAACATCGAGATGGGTCAATATGGAGACCTCCGAAACTAAAAGAGTTAGAAATGTTTATTAATGTTTTCAGAAACCATATGTCGTCAATTGTTATGGGTAGGCGTGGCACTAACCATCAGGCGAATGACTTGCACATCAATTACATAGTTTCTATAACTAAAATAAACTAGTTCACAAAAGGGAAAAACACATAACAAAACGTTTCTAATGCTCTTGATAAGCTGATAAGCAAAGCGACCCTTTTCACACCCTATCGTTTGGGGTAAGCCTTCTTTTTGTGCATAAAAGTTTCTGCTCAATTTATTTAGTCCTAAGAGAATAAGAAATGATAGTAAAAAAAAGCCTGGTAAATCAGTGAGCTGGATAGGACCCAAACCACAAGGTTCACAAAGATTCGCACATTTATTATTACGTCCAGATAGTGATATCTGGACGTAATAATAAATGTGCGAATCTTTCATTATGTAACTGAATGACTAGACGAGCTGGTCGTTTGCCTGATGGTAAGCAATACGCCAGCCCATAACAATAGCAGCACCACCAAGAACTTTGTTTTGCAAAATCCTGCGCGGCACTACACTGCGCTCGTCACCCTGAGACAATTAGCTATTGAGTCTCATAATGCCCAGTAATTTCGCTGGCTACAATGACCTTCAAACCGGAACACAGTATTGCTTGCGCATTACTGCTTGGCGGTTGAATAACTGGCAAAGCGGTGGTACCCACCCAGACGGCCTCTCGCATACGAGAAACCTACCACCAGTAGAAGTTCATCAACGGAATATGTTTATATTTGTGTATTAATATAAATATGGAAATTACTTGCTATGCCCCACGGTTTTACCCGCTCGGACAATATTTCGAGATAATAATTCATTTTTTAACCAAAAACAACTATAAAAACAAGACAAGTATAAAAAATTTAGTGTCATTAAACAATGGTCTAATTAAAAAATTATACATTTTATAATAAAACACCGACTTCAATGCTCCTCTTCCCTCGAATATGGTTGAGGGGGGTGATGGCTGGTCCACAAATCATACTCGTGAACGGCTGCTGCTGGCGGGGACTGGTCTGTTCCGGTCACTCTAACTGCTACTGTATCTATATACCTATTTATATATTACTCATGTTACTGATACTATGACTATGGGACATCTCACTCGCACTTCCAGTTTGACTTTCTGTTATGTTAATCGTAATTTGTATCTCATTGTTTAGTTTTATATTTCTAGACACTAAGATTTAAAAAAGAGACATCCCGTTAATTGACAGAGTTTCTTGGTGCTATCTTTTCTAGCGGTCGTATTTCCGAAGCACTAGCAGTCAGCTTTCGCGTTTCTTTTCTGGGCCCGGACTTCAATCATTCATTCAGTCATTATTCTTCTTCATTTTTTATGTATGTAGGTATGTACCTATGTAGGTAATGTTGTATCTTGGTTCCCATTAGAAAAAAATTCAATAAATTTTACAAATATTTTATTTTCGTATTACAATAAGTACAAAATATATGATATCTATATATACAAGGGTTTAATTTATAATTTAGAAGTTCATAAATACCTAATTATGCTTTGAAAATGACATGAAATGCTACATCAAAATATAAAAACATTAAATTAAAACAAGGAGTAGAACGATCAAATAATAATTAAAATATGATATACATACGTAGTAGAGATATTAGATATTTTATAATTATTAGTGTACTTAAAATGTAAACATACATAGATAAATAAGTAAGTAACCAGAAATACGTGTTAGGAACCATTGTAGGTACTTAATGTAAAAATAACTTTAAACAAACACTCGTTAAGAATAAAGAACGCTCATTATTGAAGAAATAATCATTTTCATTTAAATAGCCCAGGCTAATCCGTAAACACGCAAAACAACATTCACGTATAACTTTAACAGAGTACTTATTATAGCAGAATTACAATAAAAACCAATTCTTAGTACAATTTACGGAGCAAAAACAGACATAAGGCATGCAACATTTACGTATGAATTTAACAGAGTACTTATTACAGCAGAACTACAATAAAAAACCTATTCTTAGTACAATTTACTACGGAGCAAAAAGATATAAAGCATGCAACATTTACGTATAAATTTAACAGAGTACTTATTACAGCAGAACTATAATAAAAACCTATTCTTAGTACAACTTACTACGGAACAAAAAGACATAAAGCATATAACATTGACGTTTGACTTTAACAGCGTACTTAATATAGCATCATAACAATAAAATATTCGTATAAATTTAACAGAGTACTTAATATAGCAGAATAGCATAATAAACCTATACTTATTAAAATGTACGGAGCAAAAAAACACAAGACAAGGTTATCCAAGCAGTAAATAACTAGTTACATAAATAAAAATAGGTACTTATATTTGAAGTTCAAACAAACAATAAAATAAAATAATTATATTTAGACTCCATAAACAAATAATAAAAATAGATAATTAATATTTAGCGTCTAAAGCCATGTATTCACTGCTAAACAATTGTTTATAAACACTGTTTCAGAAACAAAGTTTACGTGTTCCTGAAACAAATTAATGTTTCTGAAATAGTTGAAACTTTCGGTAATCACTACGTGTTTATCGGCATGTTTCTATGCTCCCCGTAGGCGGTGGGGACCAATCGAAACAATTCAGTTTCAAAACAGATATTTCAATTCAATACAACTCAATCGTTTATTGCATTCCTTAATGTAGGTAGAAACAATGGATGGTGAAGTTGTAAACAGTTCAGGCACGCAATTGAGAAGAGGAAAACTGTTTCTAAATAGAAAATTATTAAATAAATAAGAAAAATAATAATAAAAGTGATCATTTAAAAAGACTGATAACGAGTGTGGACGCGTGTTTCACTCGTTTTAAACATGAAACATTTTTAAATCTTTGTAATTGTGAACGGGAAAATCTCCGAAGCATTGTCTGTAAACATTTATGTGGTGTTTAAGAAACTGTGTAACTGAAACTTATTTACTAGTGAATACATGGCTTAAACATAAACGGCTCGTCAAATGAATTGATGTTGGATGAATTAACATAATCAAGGCACATAAATAAATGGACATTTGCGACAAACGAGGAATATAGCCTCGTACGAAAAAAACGCATGATTCATAATGATGATCCACTTTCCATGATTCCTCGTACAGAACTACCCTTCTTTGATGTCATCGAGTGCCGACAACACTCTTTACGCATTGCCGGAATGTTGCGGAATGTCTGAGTTGGTACCAATGCAGTAGTGCGCAAACATTACTGTGTTCCGTTTTGAAGAGCATTGTAGCCATAAACATTACTGAGCATTATGAGATTTAAGAGTTATTGTTTGGAAACTATCGTGAGTCGAAAGGAGTAACAGTTATTCTCTCAGGTTGACGAGCGCAGTGCAAAACTGCGAAGTATCTACATAACAATTTTCTGTATGAACAACTGTTATGGGCAGACATAGTGCTTACCATCAGGTGAACGACTGCACGCCTCGAAACACATCACTTCACCTTGGATTAACAAGGACTAGACATAGAAATCGATAAAGAATCGAATAGCAGAGGTTATTGGCGACGTCGGCGGTCTATCAGACATTCATATTAGTCATGAATTTGACGCTCTGAAACTACGCGCCCGCTCGCCTTGCGGTAGCTATTAGATTCTCTATTGAACTCCTAGTGTAAAGTTTATTTTTTAAACCCCGACCGTAATCAGGAGGTTGTGGCACTGCTTAATCAGATGAACCGATTTGGGTGCGGTATTTTTTATTTGATAGCAGGTTTTCAAGCGGTGGTTCTCGTTTTACTGTGTCGCTGGATTCTTATTTTTTTAATTTATTGTTATCATATTAAACTTTTTATTCTGTATAAATGTAAATAAATGTCATTAAATTTTTCTTTTACAAATTTAAAAGAAAATCAATGCGTTATTAATATTAATATTGAAAAACATTAATTAAAATTGCAAACCATATATACAGGGTGGAATTGCACTCGATTTTTTCTGAAATGTATGTACCTACTCAGTTCATGGTTTAGATTAAACCTGTAGATAACTGTACAAACATTTCGGAAACATGTCGAATTCAATACCAACCTGTATAACAATAGTTATATTCTGTAGTAGATATCTAAGAATTTTTAAGGGTTTGCCGTAAGAAAACACTTCTTAGGGTTAAGCTCGCCTTTAGACATTAGACACTTTATAATTCACTAGGTAAATATGTCCAATAAACAATATGAGAATATATAAGACGAATTTCTACTTACAAAAGCTGTAAGGGAATAAAATACACAAGTACTTGTATCGTTCTGAATGTCCGCTCTTCTGGCTCACTCTTCACTCTGCTCTTCGGTTCTGCTTCTTTATGCTATTTCTCTTCTGCTCTGGACGAATCCTACTCACGAAGAAGATATATTTATTTATTTATAGAATCTCCTACAAAGGGTCAAATTTGTTAGTTTAATTTATTCAAGGGAATCTCTTTTCTTCTTTTAATCTCAATTTAAAGCCACCCGGTTTTAGGCTGTCGTTTGATGGTCTTTACTTCTTCTATCTTCTTGGTCGCTTTAAGAGGTTCTGGTGAAGCTGGCGGGATCAGCTGTTCTGTGCTCGATGTGGAGGTAAGACGTTTTGGGGGAGATGGTGGGGTTGGGGGGCGCTGGGGGTGGAGAAAAGTTCAGTGAGAAATATTATAATAATTATGTATTATTGTGCATCACTCGTGTTAATGAAATCGAGGGCATTCAGTGATCCAGTAAATTGGACTTGGACAGAAAACTGGAATCCGCGCCGCTTAAAGTACCACGGTATTCATTTAATTGGTCGTTTTTATTGATTATAATAATTACATTAATAACTTAAATATTATTTTTAAATTCATTCTGCTGGTGTTGCATTATTTTTTCAACCGACTTCAAAAAAGGAGAAGGTTCTTAATTCGACGGTAATTTTTTTTGTATGTTTGTTACGCGGTACTCTGCCAATTATGAATTGATTTTGATGATTCTTTTTTTGTTTGGTAGGTCATACTTCAGAGGTAGTCCCGTATAAATTTTATCGAAATTGATTTAGCGCTTATTGAAAAAAATTACGAAAACAAAAAATATAAGTTTAGTCTTGAAGTCGGTTCTTGTTTTTTACTAAAATATAAAAATATACCTATTCAGATTGATAATTCATCACAACACAAGTATAAACCCTAACGTTACACGTGCCGCGTCAGAATAGATAAGAGCTATGCGACCGAAAGATGGGCGCTCTGTAGGTTAATATGACTGGTAGGTATGCAGCGCTACGCGAGCTGAATTGAAGTTTATTGCGTCATAGCAAGAGTCGCTATTTGTTTAAATTTCTTTGCGGAGTCATGCTTCTGTACCTTAGTATTCTGTGGTTATACTCACAACGGCAGCGACGATGGCAGAAGAAACAGAAGGCTGCGGAGACGCGACCCGCGATGGAGCCTTCGGGGGAGAAGCGAGCTTCGGCGGGGGCGTGCTGGGGGTCACCTCCATAGAGGGAGTGGGGGCCTGGGGGACATGCATGTATATCACCGGATAACTGTTAACACTAGGGTCAATATGTTGCATTCTCAAAACCTACATTTAATTTTAAGTTATCTAAAATAAATGTATTTGGTATTTCAAAGAAGCAGGTTCAATACCTGCCCGAGCAATATCATTTTCTTCTTCCTAATTAATCCTAAGGTTTTCAAGGTCCTAAGGTTTTAAAGGTTAATCAAAACCAAATCAAAATTTGATTTTGATTTTGATTGAATAAAGATTTGATAGATATAATATTGACGACAGATGACGTAGAAACGTTCCCGTAAGGATAGAAGAAATTTGGTTGCTCGAGTTGGCTCGATGGCCCAGTGGTTAAGGCGTCGGGACGGTATTCCGAAGATGCATGTACGATCCCTGCCTAAGCAATATCATTTTTCTTCTTCCTAATTATGTTAATTGAAGCAACAGGCGAAGCATTAAGATTTTATTTAACTTAATGGTTTGCCTGTTACTTCGCAATCCGTGTTATTTTATTAGTTCTGCATTCGATTCAATCGAGATTGTTAAGAGTATATCTAATTGTACATGTGTAGGATTACAATTATAACCTATAACTATTAGAAATTTGTGAAAATCGATTAAAACGATTAGGACATTTCACATAATATAAGATTATGATATGGTTATAATAGGCAGACCACCGGCCAGATGGTCCGATGACATAGTGAAGGGGGTGGGAAACTTGTGGATGCGGAATGCGCAGGACCGGAACAAATGGCATGGCATACTGGTGGTAGGTGTCTCGTATGTGAGAGGCCTTCTGGGTGGGTACCACCGCTTTGTCAGTTATTCAGCCGCCAAGCAGTAGTGCGCGAGCATTACTGTGTTCCGGTTTGGAGGGCATTGTAGCCAGCGAAATTACTGGGCATTATGAGACTCAAGAGCTAATGGTCTCAGGGTGACGAGCGCAGTGCAGCGCCGCGCAGGATTTTGCAAAACAAAGTTCTGAGTGGTGCTGTTATTGTTATGGGCTGGCGTATTGCTTACCATCAGGCAAACGACAAGCTCGTCTCGTCATTCAGTTACATAAAAAAAAATGGCGTGAGGGAGAGGAGGATACCCAGCAGTGGGTGGACACGGGCTGAAATGATGGTTATAATAGGTTTAGGTATAAAATATTGTATCTACAAGTTGTGTTAACATGTAAAAATCTCGTTTAGCGCGTTTTTCCAGATTTTGCTTCAGTTTCAAAGACTTCAGCCTCCGTGCTATTTTTTACCACGTTTTTATTAAGTCACCTTCTTGTTTGTCTGTCTGTCTGTCGTTCCGAGTGAAATTTTGCAACTCCAATTTTGAGCACTTCCCGAATAGCTATCCGGCTGAAACTTTTAGGGTAGCTCACAACTCGGTGACAACGCATTCTAAACGCATAAAAACGTGGTTATTATATTAATTCTTTGATACTTATCTGGTAATGGAAATCACTGCTATTATTCGTTATTTTCAATAGCACGCGAAATATTGTTCGTTAGTATGTTCTATTGCGATGGTGATTGCTAATATTTTAATCTGAATCTAAATTTCTTATAAAATAACAAAATACTAGCTGCTGCCCGTGACTTCATGCGCGTGGGCTTTGGTTATAACGCACCTTATTGCACTAGGTATATAGGGTGTGGCAACATTTTAGGACCTTTTCCTTTGCAGTGAGGACGTTTCCACCCTGTATACCTACCACTATAACTATCTTACGTTATGTGTGGATTTAACATTCTAAAAACGGTGAAAGAAAACATGTGACATATGACTTCCACCAACCAGCACTTGGCCAGCGTGATGGATTATGGCCCAAAGTCTCTCTATGAGAGAAGGCCCGTGTCCCAGCAGTGGGAACGTAATGGGCTGATGATGATGATGATGATGACTATACCTTAGGTTTGACAGGAGGCGGCGGCGGTGGGATGGCGCCTTCAGACGGTTTGATCTCCGGCGCGACCGGTCTCGCTACGGCGATGTCTTCGACCTTCGCTTCGGTCTCAGGGGCTTCGGGGGCTCCGGTCGGGGCTTCTGGGGCTCCAGTCGAGGCTTTGGTCGGCTGGTTAATTAACAATATATCTTTATGAAAGGTATGTTTTAAATTTTGACAAGTATTTAAGGCCATACCATACGTAACATGTTATTTTCTCGCACCGGACGGAAAAGGACAATTCCCTCATAGTTTCAATATAAAAATGCGTATGCTACGACAGAAATTCTAAAACCGTAGATTCACGTTTAATATCATCTAAATAGTCGATTACAAATCGTTTTTCTGAAAGTATCTACAATGTACAGAATTGGCTTCGTTTCAGTTGTATAATAGTACCTATATACTTATTGACAGATTAGAAAGAAAGAAAGAAACGTTTCTTTCTTTCTTTCTAATAATATATAAGGCATAAGTACACAAAATGTGACTTTGTTCTTCCAGAAACTCAAAATTTGTTTTAACAATTATGCCCTTGTCTTACCGAAGGCGCGATATGTAGATATAGCAGAAGATAGATATAGAAGAAGACAGATATAAAAGATGATAGATGTAGAAGATGATAGATATAGAAGAAGGTATACAGAAGAAGACAGATATTATACCTGATCATCCGGCGGAGGTGCGGGTGACGGTTTCCTCTTGACGACCTTCGGTGGACTAGACTCGCCGGCGACGCGCTTCGCTTTCAGTGGACTCGGCTCTATAGATATGATATAAAATGGAGTAACATCCGGCCACCTTCTAGAATTTGCAATTCATGAAATCTTACACACTTCATTCTTTGTTGACCTTTAACCATAATAAATATAAACGTTAAATTTTCACAAATTATTTAAATAATCGCCAGAAAAGCTACGAGCCGAAAGTTGAACCGGAAATCGGTTCAGTCACAGTGACAAAAAATGGCCGACCCGGCCGAAAGGCGAAACCATGTGACGTCGTCACAAAGAAGTGGGCAATAAACGAAGTAACTATTGCTACCTTTTTCTTTCATGAATACATTTTACTAGAGCGCAAAAGAGACGGTCAATATTTTGGTATTTCAGTGTCGATTTGCATCACATTTGTATAACACACAAAATGTATAGAATAGACGCATGTTATATATATCTCTTGTTACTCTACGATAATAATACACTCACAGCTTCAGGCAAGGTAGGCGCGATTTGAAATACGTTTCAAACTTTGCGTCTGTATTAAGAAATAAGGTTGGACATTGCTTAGAAAAATAAGAATATATTTTTACAAAGCATTAACGAATGCCAATCTAAATTATAAATTTTTAGAAAAAAACAAGAACCGACTTCAAGACTAAACTTATATTTTTTGTTTTTGTTATTTTTTCAAAAAGCGCTAAATCAATGTCGATAAAATTTATATGGGACCACCTCTGAAGTATGACCTACCAAACAAAAAAGAATCATCAAAATCAATTCACAATTGACGGAGTAATCGCGTAACAAACATAAAAAAAAAACATACCGTCGAATTGAGAACCTCCTCCTTTTTTGAAGTCGGTTGAAAATGCCAATCTTTTTCTGTCCGAAAAACCTTGTTTGCGTATATCTACTTATGGCCAGATTGTAATAAAAAGCAACATCACAAAAGGAAAAAAATCTGCGCATGAAAATGAATTAATTTTGGTGGTAATTTTCATAGTTTCTTTTTAGAAAGCTTATATTTTAATTAGAAATGTAACAAGTAATTATTTTAGAACTTAATATCGCTTAAAAAACGATAAAATAACTTTTACCGTTTTAATTTTCATAACTTGAACTAAATAAAAATATTAGATGTCTGCTACTGATATATTTCAAGAAGGAGAGACCACATTTTTAATTTTACTCTGTAATTACTTTGGTTGTTATATCGGTTATCATCATCATCAGCCTGTTACGTTCCCACTGCTGGGACTCAGGCCTTCCCTCGTAGAGAGAGTATGGGCCATAATCCATTACGCTGGCCCAGTGCGGCTTGGTAGATGTCACATGTCTTTGAATTTTTCTTGGACATGCCGGTTTCCTCACGATGTTATCCTTCACCGTTTTTAGAGCGACTGTTAAATCCGCACATAACTTAAGAAAGTCAGTGGTGCGGGTGCGTCGGATCGAAAGTCACACGTGCTCCCACTGAGTCTGCACCCGTACCCATATCTCCCTCAAGCGACGATCGTATATCGTGTTGAGCGCAGATTAGGGTGTAAAATCACTGCGACAATGTCTTATGATGCCATATATTGTCTCATTAAGTTTATCTCAACTTGTAGTTATCGTATTTTGGTGTAAATTAATGAGATTAATTCGATTTCTTGCCTAAATTGACAATAATTGGACCGCATCTCATTAGACGCAGTGAAACTATACCTTAATTTGAGCTCAACACGATATACGATTGGCGCTTGAGGGACATATGGTGGGCTGAGCCACATTCGCTCTTATATCAGTTATATATCGGTTATGCACTATATTATTTGAGTGGTTGTATACAGGTTGAGTTTTTGAACAGGGATCCCTTTGGCAATTACTCTAACCGTTAGCGATAAAACAATGTGATGTTAGAAATCCATCTTGCATTCCAAACGTAAAAAACAAAACTGTTGGTTTTTTTTAAGGTTCCCTACGCAAAGGGTAAAACGGGACCCTACTACAAAGACCTAAGACTCCGCTGTCCGTCTGTCTATCTGTCCGTCTGTCACCAGGCTGTATCTCATGAACCGTGATAGTTAGACAGTTGAAATTTACACAGATGATGTATTTCTGTTGCCGCTATAACAGCAAATGCTAAAAAACAAAATAAATTAAATATTTAAGGGGGCTCCCATAAACAAACGTAATTTTTTTGCCGTTTTTATAGATAACGGAATGTACGGATTTACGGAACCGTTCGTGCGCGAGTCCGACTCGCACTTGGCCGGTTATTTAAATTCCATTATTTTTCGCGGAAATTAATATTTTTTCTGATAAAGAACAAAACATTGTATCAACATATTTTTCTTAAGATTTTTATAACGACAACTTGATCAAAATCGATGTTGTCATTTCGCTAAAATCGATATAATCAATTAAAATATTACCGCGATGGAATCCTGCTGCTTATCAATATCAGCAGTAGTTATTGCTACTTATCAAAAAGTCCTATGTTACGCTATGACAGAGTTGTAACAAGAATTTTGCCAAACAAGTATACATTTTATCAAAAAAACGACTTTAATGTATCTTCGAAGTCCAAGGTCAAATATCGATGAAACTTATATGGGACCACTTCGTAACTATACTGAACCCAACGCAAAAAGAATTTCATTCTGAGTATCGATTTCTGAGGTAACAAACATAAAAAACCATACAATCTAGACTACTAAACATAAAAAACCTTAAAATAGAGAAACTCGTCCATTTTTGAAATTGGTTAAAAATAAAGCTCTTTTAGAAGTTGATTTGTGCTAATGCATACCTAAAAAAAAATATGTATTGTAGCGTCGCACTTTTTAAAATGGAACTTTTACTTTTTTTTTAATTTTTATGTTCTGCCCTAGCAATATTTTTTCTTCTTCCTGTTTATTTAAAATCTTATTAAGTCCAATTTACGCAAAACTAGGTACTACCAGGCCTAGCGCACTCCGCACTGTAGGTACGAAGCTACAAGTACATAGCCGGATACCGACGGCGGGTCGCGCGTCGTTACACGTGCCGCGTCAGAAGAGATACGAGCTATGCGATAGAAAGAGAGGCGCTCTGTACTTAATATGACTGGTAGGTATGCAACGCTACGCGGGCTGAATTGAATTTGCGGAGTGATGCTTCTGTCCCTGAGTATTCTGTGGTACTACTGTTTGTTGTATGGACTTATATACGACGAAAATTCCACAAACATGAATGTGCAGCCGCCAGTTACAATTTTAGATTGCTTTTCTGAGAGAAAATTAGCTTTCGGAACTTTATGAAGTCGGATAGAGTTCTGACACAGAAATGGTCATCCTATTTTAAATCTGCGCATTTTGTAACGACTATATTATAGACTAGGTGCAGCCCGCGGTTTGCCCCCGAGATTTACCGGGATGAAAATTACCTTTGTCTTTTTCCAGGATATATGAAAAGTATATATATTAAACTATCTATTTATTGAGGAGGTTCTTTTCAAAACTAGGCTATTCCACTTTTTGTGTGTTTTCACAATCTGAGAAAATAGTTTTTTAGGTATGCAGCTTTGTATTGGAATAATCCATTTTTGACGAAGTCATCATGCCTTTTCAACTTTTTTCCTGGTGGTATCAAGTTTTGGCCCAATTTTATTTTCGCGGAGTATAAAAAATATACAGTTTTATCGAAAGTGGAATAGCCAAGTTTCGAAAAGAAGCTCCTCTATTATAAAAAAGGGCCTTACATACCAAACATTTCAAAATTATCGAAAAATTGCGAGAATGGATGGATGGATGAATGTTTGTTACTCAATCACGCCAAAACTTCTAAACGGATCCGTTTTTAGGTATTTGATGTCCTGGAAAAGTATATAGGATACTTTTTGTCCCGGAAAATCGCAGGATACAATTCTAGTAGAATAGTATGATTAGTAGGATATTGAAGATCAGGAGGTGTACGAAGGTTATCAGTAAACGTACCTGGTTGGGGCGCGGTCCCACCGTTGGGCGGCGGCGTGGGACTGGAAGCTTTCCCAGTGGGTAGTGGGCTGGCGCTTCGGGACGCCGCCGCCGAAGGGCCCCGGGATGGCATCTGTGTGGGACAAGTAATTTCAAACAAGATATACTTAAAAAGGGTTAAAGTACTAAAGACTAAATCGTTTTTCCGAACAAAATGAATGGGGAAAGTTTTTCGAGATTTCTGTCATTTCTAGTGCTCATACCTTAAATGGTCCCAGAGAGTCTTTTGATCCCTACAAGAAACAGCCCCTACCCATGTTTATTTTTTACGCTTAAAGATCTATGTTTGGCCACTATCTCGCCTGATGTGAAGCGATGATGTGGCCTAAGATGGAGCACATAGATCTAGAGAGAGACGGCAGTTGAGCGGCTGCTCAGACCCGTCTCCCCGATGGTTCACCGAACATCATCCCGAAACACGACTAGGTCGCTTGACGGCATGGCTTTGTTCGGTGGGTGGTATTACAACCACGGCCAGAGCCTACCACTCCAAAGCGCGTAAGCGGGTTTCATCACGATGTTTTCCTTCACCGTTTTAGAGCGAGCGTGCAAAATCTGCACTTAACTATAAGTCATTGGGGCAAAGCCGAGTCGGGATTCGAACCCAGGTGCGCCAGATCGAAAGGCGCATGAGTTCCCCTATGTCCCTCAAGCGCCAATCGTATATCGTGTTGAGATCGAATTAAGGTATAGCATCACAGCGACTAATAAGATACGGTCTAATTATTGTCGATTCAGGCAAGAAATCGAATAAATCACATTTATTTATACCAAAAGACGATGACTACGAGTTGAGATAAACTTAATGGGACAATATATGGCATCATAAGACAAATGTCTTATGATGCCATATATTGTCCCATTTATTTTCATTTATTTATTTTTTACTTTAATTAACACGGACAATTTAGTTACATTAGAAACACATTACGTTACATTACAAAGATATAACATGACATTGTCGCAGTGAAGCTTTACCTTAATCTGAGCTCAACACGATATACGATTGGCGCTTGAGGGACATATGGGTAGGGGGGCAAGATCGATTAACATAAAAAAAAAACAAAAATCCACCCTGTATATTGTTTTTGTATTTAAAGGCTTGCGTTTGACCACTATCTCACCTGATGATATTATGCAAGGTGAGTTTTTGAATAGGTCGCTAACCAAAAACGCACCTTGCCTATGTCAACTAGGGGTACCTACTCGTAGTAAACTGCGTTGAAGATGGAACAATTGTAAGAATCATCTATGGTTTTACAAAACGAAATTATTTTAAATAATTATTTTTGCTTCATTTGTATAATTTTTTGCTGAAACGAATGCTGTGGTACGTAAATAAAATATATCTGTCCATAATCGATAAAATATAAATGAAAGCTTTTTGGAAAATGGATTTTGCTTATTATAAAAATAAAAAAAATGAAATTGATGATGAATTTGAAATTGTCATTCTAATTAATTGTATTGACTAAATAATTATCGATATTGTAATTCAATAATTTTATTACTTGCATGTATTATTTGATTTAAATCTATAATCTTTTCTAAGATAGCCGCCTCTCCATTTGTGTCAAGAACAACAATTACACAAATTACAATTTATATATTATATATTGATTTATTTTTGTGTATCTACAAAATATAAAATATCTATAATTTTTATTCCATAAAAGTTGAATATTTCACATTCGTGAGAATATTTTATTAGATTTTTATCGATTTTTGGTACTTTTATTGATTTTGTAGGAACTATATCTCACCTGATGATATTATACATTGTGAGTTGATAGATTTTTGTAGATTTTTGGGAAAAACCCTATTGATTTTCATCAAGTTGTAGCAACTTTAGAAAAATATACCAATTCAATTCGTTTTGATAACGTGACTGACCTTGACTTTAGCGGGGCTGGGCGCCGGTTTGGGCGAGGCGGGGCGCACACCACCAGACGTCGCAGTCAGCAGCGGACCAGCGGATGTGGCACCATCACCTGGGATGAGAGATATAATTTTCATGCAATTCTATTAAGGTTTACGAAATGCTTCTATGATATCTTCATATGCTAGCATACCGTCTTTTTGTTTCTTTCCAACAAACTTTACTAACTACTTTAGGTCTCTCGTATGCGAGAGGCCGTCTGGGTAGATACCACAGCTTTGCCAGTTATTCTGCCGCCATGTAGTAGTGCGCAAGCATTACTGTGTTTCGCATTATAAAGGGCATTGTAGCCAGCGAAATTAATGGGCATATGAGACTTAATATCTAATGTCTCGAGGTGATGAGCGCAATGTAGTTCTACGCAGTGCTTTTTATGGTATTAAAGTTCTGAGTGGCGCTGTTATTGTTATGGGCAGGCGTGGCGCATACCATCAGGCGAACGACAAGCTCGTCTCATCACGCAGTTACAAAAAAAAATTGCTGGCATAGTCTTTTCGCTTATTTCCAACTAACGTCTGTTTAGTAGTTCACTAGCTGCGCCTGCGGTTTCACCCGCGTCATGGACAATTTTCTAGCATATATTGATGAATTCCAGCAGCGTGGGGCAAACGGCATCTATATAGAGACATGCGTTCGGTTTGTCCGTTTGTTTCGTTACCGGGTGGTTTCCAAGGCGACTTCGGGGCGGCGGCGGGTGCGGGCGCGCCTGAAGCCTCGTTGACTTCCTCGGAGAAGTCCTTGATAAGTTCGAGCAGCGTGTGGCCCGGGCTCGCCGGCATCTCCATAGGAGTCGCGCTGCGGGAAGCTTCTGGAACAAAATTACGTGACGGTAACCCAGTTTAGGAGCGAGTGTGGCTCAGTGGGAGCACGTGCGACTTTCGATCAGACGCACCTGAGTTCGAACCCCGCTGGCCCCGGACCACTGATTTTCTTAAGTTATGTGCGGATGTAACCGGCATGTCCAAGAATTAATCACAAAAATTCAAGGACATGTGACATCCACCAACCCGCACTGGGCCAGCAGCGTGGTGGATTATGGCCCATACTCTCTCTACGAGGGAAGGCCCTAGTCCCAGCAGTGGGAACGTAATGGGCTGATGATGATGATGAACCCAGTTTAAAAGCTGGCACTGACCAACGGCATGGCACGGCACGGTACGGCATGAACGGCACAGCACGGCATAGCATGCCATGGCATGGCACGGTAAAAACATTATGTAAGCGGTATAAGCATCCTTGAGGAGACTTAGGGACTCACTCAAAACACTACGCCTACTGGTATCAGAAGATTTTGGAAAAAAAAAATACAACTTTCCAGGGACAATCAACCGACAGCATTTTCCCGCATTTCCGTTACCTGGCAGAGGCGACCGCAGCACCAGTTTCCGCGCCTCGTCCATGGCGCGCTGCAAGTTCTGCTGGTTCTTGAACGACTCGCGGCTGCGGCAGCGACCGATTTGAGACCTGGCCAGGATAATATAATTTTATTTTGAAAAAGATCTTCATTAATTCATAAGTATTTAGGTATAGAATAATACACAGTACACAGTGGAGAACGAGTGTGGCTCAGTGGGAGCACGTGCGACTTTCGATACAACGCACCTGCGTTCGAATCCCGCTGGCTTTCTTAAGTTATGTGCGGATTTACACACGCTCTAAAAACGGTGAAGGAAAACATCGCGTTGAAACCGGCACGACTAAGAGTGAATCACAAAAATTCAAGGACATGTGACATCCACCAACCTGCACTGGGCCAGCGTGGTGGTTTGTAGCCTATACTCTGAGAGAAAGAGAAGGCCTGTGTCGAAGCATTGGGAACGTAATGGGCTGATGATGACGACAGCGTCGAGCGATCATTGGACATAACTAATCAGTCATGACTCAAAATGCTAAATGCGGCGTTTAGTCTTTTAACAAAATAAAATTTAGGTTTATTAAAACCTTAAACCTTAAATGAGCATACAATTTTATATGTACACTTCTTACAGTGCACAATATAACATTGAAATGTAGAAAACGAGGGTGGCTTTGGGCGATTTGTGTGACTTTTGCTCCGACGCACAGGAGTTCCGATTCTTAATTCGCTTTACCAATGACTAAGCCATTTGCCGCTTGTCGACACTCGTTCTGGTAAGAGAAAATAAAATCAAGAACTAACTGCAATTATTATAGACAGGCGTGAGGCTTACCGTCAGGCGAACGACTTTCTCGTCTCTTTGATGGGTTCTATAAAAAACCTTGTGACATCCACCAAGCCGAAGTGAGCCCCGCAGAAGAATATGGTTTTATACCATACTTTTACTTCAAAATAAACTTTTTTCTTTAAAGAGAAGCAGAAGAAGAAGCGTCCTGCTGAAGCGAGATAGGCTATTCTCGTTAGCTTTGTTCTCTTCCTCGAGACAACAGAGATTTTAATAGAAGATTTTCCCATTTGGTTTCTATAGATATAGTGGCAGAATTACGACAGTTTTCGATCTGAACCAGAATAATTAATTTTTAGAAAAAACAAAAACCGACTTCAATGTATCTTCGAAGTCCAAGGTCAAATATCGATGAAATTTATATGGGACCATTTCGTAGCTATACTGAACCCAACGCAAAAGAATTTTTCAAATCGGTTCATAAATGACGGAGGTCTCAGGTAACAAACAAGTTGTTTAAAAAACTGTCTTCGTTGTTTGTAAAACCAAAAGGAAGGATTATGTTTTAGCTGTCTATTTATATACGCCTAAACTACTCATCGATTCTGACGAATGAGATATTAATCGATTCGATATTATGGTCCGAATGACATACATTTTTGCTATCGTATTTTATAAACGTTTTGGGCATATTTATATCGTAGTCTGGTTTTAGTTTTTAGTTTTCTGATATCCGCTTGTTGTCGTCTGTACCTAAAAGATCTAGAACACTCTAAAATACTTTAGAATACTTTAGAATACTTTAGAATACTTTAGAATACTTTAGAATACTTTAGAATACTTTAGAATACTTTAGAATACTTTAGAATACTTTAGAATACTTTAGAATACTTTAGAATACTTTAGAATACTTTAGAATACTTTAGAATACTTTAGAATACTTTAGAATACTTTAGAATACTTTAGAATACTTTAGAATACTTTAGAATACTTTAGAATACTTTAGAATACTTTAGAATACTTTAGAAAACTTTACTCTAGAATACTCTAGAATACATTAACAACTTTAGAATACTCTAGAATACTTTAGAATACTTTAGAATAATTATGCATACTTTAGAATACTTTAGAATATTTTAGAATACTTAAGAATACTTTGTAGTACTTTAGAGTACTTTAGAATACCTTAAAATACTTTAGAATATTTTAGAATACCTTAGAATACTTGAGAATACTTAAGAACACTTTAGAATACTTACGCGACAGTAGCCTTCAGAGTCAAGTCCCATTTGGCATTGGTGGTGGAAGCGACAGCCAACTTGGCTATCCTTCTGAAGCGAGACAGACCGTCCTCGTTCGCCTTCTTCTCTTCTTCGTCAAGAGCGACAGGAGCCACGTGGAAGTCTTTCATCAGACGACGCTCCCACACTTTCATACGTTTGCCGAGAACCACTGCGTGAAGAAACAAGTGATGTTATTAACCTACTCAAGTCGTGCGAGTAATTGTAAGGAGTTCGATGCCGATGGGTTAAGAAAACTGTTGATATATTGGTAATAAGTAAACAGTACTTTTGCGGGAGGCCCTCTAGGTAGGAACCACCGCTTTGCCAGTTATTCTGCCACCAAGCAGTAGTGCGCAAGTATTACTGCGTTCCGGTTTGAAGGGCATTGCAGCCAGCAACATTACTGGGCTTAATGACTTAATTTCCCGGGGTGCTGAGGGCAATGCAATTCTATGCAATACTTTTTACGGTATAAAAAGCTCTCGGTGGCATTGTAATTGTTATGGGCAGGCGTGGCGCTTACCATCAGGCAAAAGAATAAAAAATAAAAAAAATAAAAAGGTCAAAAAGTTGACGGTGTAAAGCTTAGAGGCAAAAAAGTTGTGGTGATTGATATTCTAAGATATGGAAACATTCTGCTAATCCACGAAGATACTTAGTTATTCAAACCCCTGCGATCTTCACCATCAGCAATACCACTGAAGTTGCTGTGGCAGTCTGCGTAATCCACTATGAAGTTAGCATGGCGTGAGTGTGTGTTATGAAATTCGTGACACCCAATACACATCAGAAGATCTTTATACTAAAGTTCAAAGTTCTTTATTTAGTTTCGCATCACAGACGCACTTATCAACGTCAACTATTAATGACTCTACCACCGTATCGGAAATAGGACCACTACTCAGAAGATACGGCAAGAAACTAAGGGGCATATTTTAGAACTTATGTTACAATATTTTATGTTTCTTTTTTTACAATATTATGTTTCTTATGTCCCAGTTGGCTACTTGGTAGAAGCGGAATGTTCCATGCATCTTTGCTTTTTAAACTATCCAATATCTTTTATCCAATATACTACATGATGTCTCATGGTGATGAACAGGCGTGGCGCTTGCTATTGGGCGAACCACTTGCACGTCTTACAATTCAGTTACTAGGTACAAAAAGAAAACTACAGAAAGAGCACTTACTTTTCTCCTTTCTATCAGTGAAGGACACATCCATTCCGTTTTTCTCAAACACCTCCAGCAGTTCATATCTCAGTGCGGACACGTCTCCCTTCAGTTCGTTGATATCGTCTTCCGTGACGGCTTCGTCATCCATCTTTCTATGCATAGCGGAGACGTAGCGCCATACCACCGCTCGCATCACGGCCGTATAGCGCACGTCTAGCTCTTTCTCTTTCTGTTCCTATGGGATGAAAGAGAGGGCTGGAGTATTGCGTGTGGTGTATGAACTGTGGTCCGCTTACCTACAGTGCGGAATGCGCTAGGCCTGGCATTATGAGACTCAACAGCTAATTGTCTCAGGATGACGAGCGCGGTGCAGCGCCGCGCAGGCTTTTGGAAAACAAAGTTCTGGGTGGTGCCGTTATTGTTATGGGCTGGCGTATTGCTTACCATCATGCAAACGAGCAGCTCGTCTCGTCATTCAGTTACATAAAAAAGAAATCTCACAAAGTCCACTTACTTCAGTCTTTTCCTTCTTCGTTTTATCCTTCTTCCTCAGACCCAGCATCTTTAGTATCAGTTTCGGCGTCGGGAAGATGTTGAAGGGAGGTGGCAGAGTCGCACTCTCTTCAAAGTAGCTCATCCAGAGCCGCGTGCGGGCGAACTTCCATTCAGTGTCTGAGTGTTCCTGATTAATATCAAAACTATTAATCATCGTCATCAGCCCATTACGTACCTACTGCTGACTCAGGCCTTCCCTCGTACAGAGAGTATGGGCCATAATCATAAAGAAAGTCAGTGGTGCGGGGCCAGCGGGATTCAAACTCGGGTGCGCCGGGTCGAAAGTCGCGTGAGCCACACTCGCTCTCTTTGATCGATCGAGCGTTATTATTTGTAGGAATGGATAGTCTGTGTTTTTGATTGTTCATAGGGGTGGTGTTTGGGTATTGGTTTTTTTACCACGTTTTTATTAAGTCACTTTCATGTTTGTCTGTCTATCTGTCTGTCTGACGTTCCGGATTTTTTTTGTTAATATTAAGTCACTTTCTTGTTTCTCTGTGTGTCGTTCCGGGTGGAATCCTGCAACTCAAATTTCGAGCAATTCCCGGTTAGCTATCCGGCTGAAACTTTCAGGGTAGCTCACAACTCGATGACAATGCATTCTGAATCGATAAAAACGTTGATTTCAGATTATTTTTTAATCTACATTACAGTTTTTATCTTAGTAACACACCTCATTAATATTACGTTCTAGCCTAAAAGTTTAAAGTAACCTGAGTTTAACTTAAACTGCAAAGTAGAGTAGTTTGGTATTCTTGAAATTCATGATCATGATTCATGAATAACATTAAGCCCAAAGATATCAAGTTAACCATCCTCAAGCTAACCTTGATGAATTATTAATACTATTATTACAAAATAATGTTTAGCCCGCAAATACCTTTGGATCAAAGAGACAACGTCAAAATCTCGCGTCTTCCGCTGATTCCAATTAAAATTATCATCAGACGTCAAAGGGGTCGAGCTCTATGAAGGTTCACGTTTGAAGCTTTTTAGAACTGTAGTTGTATTTAAACTTTTAGTAACTGCAAGTGACTGATAACAAGCGAATTTCAGTAAACTAAAATTTTAAAAACCTCCGACACAAAAATCCTATAAAAAACAAAAAAAGGCTGAACTAATTTTGATAAAAACATCTAAGATCTACAGCTAGAAAACCTGCTTTCAAATAAAAACACCGCATCCAAATCGGTTCACCCGTTTAAGAGCTACGGTGCCACAGACAGACACACACTGGTGAAACTTGTAACACCCCTCCTTTTTGTGTCGGGAGTTAAAAACTCTCAGCATGCCTCGAGACACTTTGACTTCACATAGAACCTTGTTGCAATAACTTAGATACTAAATGTTAATGGAGAACCTAGCTAAGTAACTCGGTTTTGTAGTAAAATGGTTATAAATTATGTGTTTTACATTCATTAACAACACTTCATGGGAACCCTTTTTAACATTCAGTTAATTTTTTTATTCAATATATTTATATATAAACACGGCCTTACAAAATAATCCAAATTCATAAAAAGTTTGTAAAAAACAGCGACAGTGAGCCCAAACTAGTACTTTCATCTATTCTATGCCCAAACTAAAAACATTCTAATGTAGCTTATTTTTAAATTTAGTAAAGAATAATTGTACCTTCAGCAGGACTCAAACTTGCGTCCTTCGTTGTGCTAAGCATACAATATACATACACCACAAAATAGATTAAATTAATATGACTAGATATACACATTAAACTGTAGAACAAAATTACCAATGATAAACCATAATAACGTATAAAAATTTAAACATACAACTCCTATAATAACTTTAAATACTTACATCAATCATAGCATAGGAGTTGGACATCATAGCGATGAGCAAGTTAAGAAGCACGATGACGTTGATGACGGAGTAGGAACCGAACATGAGCAGCCCCCAGAACCGCGTGTAGCTCTTGATGCCGGCCAGCTCAAAGTTCTCCAAGCCAACCATGCCGAAGGAAGCCCAGAAGAGGGACTGGGACGCTTCGAACACGCTGGTAGAATACAACTGACGTTAGAAAATGACCATCCGAAGCTTTGCAAAACTTCACTAACTAATATATATACAGGCTGTAGCAAAATTTTCAAAACAACCAAAACTTCTTCACTGCAAGGGAAAAGGTACCTACCCTAGAGATCCCAACATTTTGCTACGCCCTGTATAGATGATGAAGTAAAAATTAAAACATCAGCAGTCTCCAGAACTTCCTGTAGCTCTTGATACCGGTAAGTTCAAAGTTCTCCAGACAGATCATGCTAAAATAAGGTAGAAGTAGGAATGTGACGCTTCATATACACTGGGAAGATAAAATAGCTTGATAGAAGAGAGAATATTTCGCAAACCTTCATGGGAGACTTTTTCCTTCCCTGTTTAATTGAAAAGATGTTTAGAAATAACAAATAGCTTAAGAATTAAGGAATTAGGAGTTAGGGTGAAAAGGAAATAATGTAAACATTTGTTGTATAGTGCAGAAACAATTTATTAATTAGACGCAAGCTGTGACTTTATGAGAAGTTTTTTAGCGACTTATAACAAGTGAACATTGGAAACACCAACATTTATGAGAAATTTTAGCGACTAGCAAACAACAAATTTTCATCGTAAAACCATAACAAACAACAATGACTAGCAAATCAGGTAAAGCTGTCTACCAAAAGAATCTAGTGAAGCATCATCTAGTTTCAGTAAGCGTGGTAATCCATGGTTTGCCTCAACGTCATACAGTCCACCTCGTCAATCTTCAAAGTGTTCATCTTAACGTTGATATCTTCTTCCAGCTGGATCTGGGATTGCAGTAAGTAGCGAAGAGAAGAAGTAGCTTCTTGCAGCATTTGCTGAAGCTGTTCAGTGCTGTGACGCAAC
Organism: Petrophora chlorosata; assembly: GCA_951640565.1. Classification (NCBI taxonomy): domain Eukaryota; kingdom Metazoa; phylum Arthropoda; class Insecta; order Lepidoptera; family Geometridae; genus Petrophora; species Petrophora chlorosata. The sequence continues at coordinate 5,524,204 of OX621203.1, read as the reverse complement.
ATCTCGCACTCGTAAAACAGCGATTGTCCAGCTGGATCACGGACAAGCTCGGCCCCAACTCTCTGAGCTCGTCTCCCAAGCCTAGTATGCGCTAATGCAGTACTTCCTTCTTTATCAGCGAGAGCTTTCTCAAGCTGCAAGATATTGTTCTGCATATCCGCTATTTTCTGCGTTGTGTCTCGATGCATATCTTCCAATTTTGCTTTAGCAATTTTCGTTTCTTTGATGCGCTCCTTGAAAGCGTGGTTACACTTACTGTAAGCTTCCCAGAGGTCATTGATCACTTGCTTTAGAAGTGTATCTATGAACATGCGAATTGGTCTCGCACCTGTGACTTCCCGAGCGGCCATTTTTATGTTCAACGCTGAGTACATATTGTACTCTTCAGCTGATATGTTCGCTGGATCCAAGTTAGAATAACCTTCGTAAATGGACAAACACAGGTCAGTAGGTTTCATAGACAGGGATCCCTTGTCGAGATCAATGGCACCTTGTTTGTACTGGAGGTCACGATCGAGGAGATAACGGGTAGCACGGAGACGCCTCATCTGCTCGCACAGCTGTTCTAGCACTCGTTTCAGCAGACTCTGTCCTCCGAGGATCGCAGTTACCTCTCGCTGCAGACAAGATTCCACTTCATCGACGACAAGATCGATGCCGATTCTTCCATCTCGCAACATAAGGCATTTCCGGCAAACGTTGAGAGCATTGGACGCCAACGATGAAAGGCAATCTTGGAGCCGGGTTTTGTATACCCCAAGCGCTTCCAGCTCCAAGCTTATTTCTTTTCTTTGTATTTGGAGCTCTTGCTTGTTGAACTCGATGTCTCCGATGCGTTCCTCTATACGTCGATCCGTAGTGGCTTTCAAGATCTCAGCTCGTTCTCCGGTTTCAGCTCGGACCCTCTCGCTTTCGGAGAGGACCCTGTCAGCCAGTTGCTGCTGGTCCTCGGTATTCCTGCATCGCTGATCGTTGCTCAGCTTCCATTCTGCGAGGGTGAACTTGGCTGCTCTTGGCGGAATACAAACTAAAGCTTGTTCTGATAGTCTAGTCGTAGCTATTGGCGCGCCGATGACGTGGCGCACCCCAAACTGGGCTTCGCCCATTTTTTATGAATTTCCAATTTGTTTTACGGGAGTGCAGTGGTGACGAAGTAGAAAGTTTGACAGTGCTTGGACAGTGTCATTGACAAAACAGTTTTTAAGTTTCCTTAGCAACGGTAAATAAGGAAGTGACAACTCGTACTAAGCAGGTTTTTATTACAGATTTGTCAACATGTCAAGGTCATAAGAGAATCATTGATTACATTTCATTTTTTAGGTCAGATTGAGGTCAGAGGCAAGTAGTAAGAAAGGTAAGGTAGCGAACGTAAATATGGCGCGTGCAAAGTAAGCAATCGTTGTGCATTGTGATGTATGTGAATAATAATGCCAGATTCCGTTTAGTGTTTAGTCGTTTACTGTGTAGTATACCTAGTAAAACCGAAATTATAGTAGTTTCAGTATGAGATTGAATAAATTAATAATATGGAAATAAAAGCAAGCAGATAATATGGCAACTGGCTCGTAAACTTTAAAGAAACTAAATTCTTCACTCAGGACTCACTTCCCAAAGCTTCTCCACTTCATACAAGAGTCCCCAGCGTTGTCCCAATCAGGCAGACCGCCTGGTAATACGTAGCACTTGCGCTTCTCCAGGTCGGCAAAGTACCACAGCAGTTGGTTTAGACCTAGATTTTTATACCACACAGTTGGTTTAGAATTCAGCTTAGAGACTACTCGAACACAACTCAATTTTACTATTTTGTGGCTATTCGAGCACTCGAAGAATCCTAGACAATGAGTAGGTAGTGACTTCTACAGTACTCCACACTGACCAATCTTTTCACCGCGATAATTACTTCACTCCATCTGTCATTCCAAGCGGTCCTTCATTAGGATCAAATACAGTAGAATAATTAATATACCAGTACCCAGTTTATTAGAGTTATCCTAAACTAAAAGTTCGCGTCCTTTCACTGCAACATTATCAATTAGATTGTAAGCAATCATTTCATGTCGAAAGCCTTCGGGCGATCTATTAAGTTTAACTGCAGGAAAATCTATAACTCGAACACCGATCCCGATCAGTTTCAAATTTGGAAGGCGTTAGAATCATTCACACTGCAATGTCGATCATTTTTAGCTATCGTGATTGGGATAGGGATTTGGTCGCGGGCTTTGAGTAGAAAAGTTCGACAATTCCACAGACACAGACAGTTTGAAAGAGATCGGGATCGGTAACTATTCCCCTGCAGGGTTGGATACGCATCTACAAGAGAAAGAAGAACGAAGATTGCAAATAGCAGTAGAGAGGCGCGCACTATTTTGACATATAGTAAAAATGATACTTACCGCAAGCAAAAGCGAACAGCACTAGACTGTAGATGAAGAAGAACTTGACAATGTCGATGACCATGCGCCCTAAAGAGATCTGCAGCGGCCCGAGATGCGGGTTGATGGAGAACAGGTGCACCAGTTTCAGAGCACTGGAGGAGAAAGTACACTTCATCAGACATGTTTATTCTGCTGAAACAAGGTCATCTCTCAAAGAAGCAGCCAGCATACGTGAACCCTTTTTTCCTAGCGATAGGTTTTGTTTGACCACTACTTAACCTTGAACTAATAATAATTAAATAAATAGGTACGCTCAACGATCACATTCATAGATCCTGGCCCCTAACTAGTTTACCTGTATCTACGGAACCAGGAACTATGCGAGGACCATGCTCCCACAACATCAAGACAAGAAATAAAAACAATGCAATGATCTGGTCTAAGATGTAAGACGCTCGCCTAGAAGATACCTGTTCACTCTCGATTTAAAAACCCAGGTTGTACTCGTAGTTGTCACAAAACACAGACATTGGCAATATATTACACTACTTGACTGTTCGTAATGAACGTGGAAGCTAAACGTTTAGACTCTTATTAATAAACTGTAAATAAAGTTAAGCAATGTGTAACATGTTTTGTCACTGTTCAACTTACGTTGAAACGAATATGTTAGAAACAGACCAAATGCTAAACATTAAATAAGGATTTAAACAGTGTTTATTAATTAGGGTCTAGTTCGTGTAGGAGGGATGACCACCAGGTATGGATGTCGCATAGCCGTGCCTAAGAGCGTCTTATAGTTCCACTATTGTTAGAATGAATTAGCCAGTATTTTTGCAGTAAAAGACGGTCAACGTTAAGAAAGAACCTGCTTTGCTAACCCGTCAGACTGAAAAGCTTCGAGGTTTACCTAAAAGAATGCCTGTCCAAAAAGTAAAACAATGATAGGTAACAAACTGACCTGAAAATATTGGCGGCAGCGAACAATCCTTCAGCGATCAGCTGCGGATCAAACGCATCCCAATTCTCCCTCGGTATGAACTTGGTCTGCGGATCGCGGCGTATCTCCGTGATCTGCTGCAGATACGCTGCGATACGCAGCATGACCACGGATACGTAGAGGAAGTTGCGCGTGAAGTCAATAAAGTTCCACATATTGCGGAGGTACGAGCGGATGCCTTCGATGTAGATCTCTTGGGTCTCTTCCCAGATGAAGCCTGTATAAAATTTACAGAGAAGTTTCAGAATATCTGGTCTTTCCTTGAAATGAGTAACGATTAAATTGATATGGGCAGTTTCGTTAATTTTGTACAAAAAACCAAAGACGAGTCAGCCTTGGCAAAAGTATTGAAAAGGTTTTATTAAGTCAATGAAATAAATACAAAATATATGAATTTTAAAGATTTCATACTACCTAAAGAACTCCGACAGAGGGACACAGATACAAACAGGTCAGCCAGCCAAATTAATGGGCAATAAGAGATGTTGTCAGGGTGATGAGCGCAGTGCAGTGCCGCGGAAGATTGTACATAATTTTTTTAGGTGGTGCTGCAACTGTTATAGGCAGGCGTGTTGCTAACCATTAGGTAAACGATCTGGTCAGAAAAGATGAGCGAAACCAATAAGTCTACGCCTGGACTCTTTAGGTAAGCCTAAGCAACTCACCAAACACATAAACCACGACCGCCAGTTCCAGATAAGTAGGTCCATTGCCGCGCTGTTTCAGGAGTTCCTTCTCCAGCTCCTTCACCATCCACTCAGGCCCGAACAGCTGTATCACTTGCACCTCCGCTCTCTGGGACACCAGGATCAGAATCACTGGGGACATTGTAATTTTCCTAATACTCAAGTTGAATTTCAATACTTAAAAAACTTTAAAAATATAAAGAAATAATTATTTTTTACAAATTAAACAAAAACCGACTTCAAGACTATACCTACATTTTTTTGATTGATTATTTCAGAAAGCGCTGAATCAATTTCAATAAAATTTATAAGGTACCACCTCTGAAGTATGTTCCACCAAACAAAAAAAGAATCATCAAAATTCGCGTAACAGTCATACAAAAAATACAGTCGAATTGAGAACCTCCTCTTTTAAACGTGCAAACAGATTTGCGAATATGTCGGGACCTAACCGAGTCTAGGCGTTCGCAGCACATTTTCAATGTGTGCGCATTGACATATTCATCATGAATATTTTATATATACTATACTAAAATGGCAATGGCCTGGTCACGTCTATCGCATAGCAGAAGAGCTGTGGGCCAAAGTCACCACCAAGTGGCGCTCCGATACAACGAGACGGCGCCGCAGCAGACCACGCAAGAAATGACGGGTTGAACTCGACGCCTTTAGCGACTATTGGTCTACAATAGCGCAAGATCGCGAAGCCTGGAAGTCATAGCGGAAGGCCTTTACCCAAAACTGGGACGATAACAGTAACAGTAACTATACTAATATTATAAATGCGAAAGTTTGCGAGGATGGATGTGTGTTACTCAATCACGCAATAAGTACTGAACTGAATTTGGTATTTAGATAGTTTAGGTCTTGGAAAAGGACATGACTACTTTTTATTCCTAGAATGAATACTTTAATATCAACAATAAGAAAAATTACGTACGGCAAGCCGTCATCAATTTATGGTTGACATCCCTCCTGCTCGCACCAAGCGCTTTGCTTCGACCTTCATAATGCGAACGGCCAAGGTGTGGAACTCTCTGCCGGCATCTGTGTTTCCGGATAGCTATAATCTGGGTGTCTTTAAGACAAGAGTGAACAGGTTTCTTCTAGGCGAGCGTGCTACATCTTCGACCGCATCGTCACTTAACAACAGGTGAGATAGCGGTCAAACGCAAGCCTATAAATAGTAAAAAAAAAAATATAAAATTAGGAACAAATAATTAATTTTTAAAATTTTAATTATTTGGATTCACCTTTATTATGAAACAGCGAATGTTGCATTGTAAGTGTTAATGAATCATAGAATAATGACCGTAAATTCAACTTGATTAATGAAACAAAGTGGTCCGAATCGAATCGACTAATCCGGTGAAATTAATTCGTCACAAGTTGTAATCGATAACACGAGTTCGTTACAAGTTGTAACGAATTCAATTTTATCGATTCAGTACTAGATATAAAGGGAAAAAAGAACCCTGCTTTCATTTTACTGTTGCTCGTAGCCATGAAGTTCGCCATCGTGTGCCTGTTCTTGCTTATTGCTACCGCAAGCTGTACTAAAAAACCGCACTACGATCTCAAAAATGCGCCGGCTTTATATTCGAAATATATAGTTGAATACGACAGGCACTTCGTATCCACTCTTGATTTGCTGACCCATTACGAAAACTTCAAACGCAACGTGAGACTCATCAATCGTCAAAATGCTAAAGATGGTGCAACGTATGATATCAACCAGTTCACTGATCTCAGCGACGAAGAATTTCTAAACCATCATACTGGTTTCGTCCATCACGATGACGAATGAAGCATTTAAAGGTAAATTTTTCACCATAAATTAAACGAAAAATTATTAACAATTTCTGGAATGATTGGGGGCATAAAACATAAAACTGTGTCTGTACTCTATACTGATTTATTTTTACACAAGGTATAAAATCACCTGCTGACATAAATGAAAGTTAATGCAGAAAACCAGTAACCAGAATAAAACCAGTTATAACTATATATCTGTTGTAGGTACGGTTGTGACCTGTGGTTGTTACCCTATGCAATTGAATCTAGTTTGAAAACACGTTAAGGCGCTTTAAAGCGGCGATCGCAGAAATTCATTAGAAGATCAGGCTTATTGTAGTGGCTTAGGTTATACATGGTCTCTCGAGAATATGACGATAATCCGGGGACGGGGAAAAGCTGACTAAAGACGGCTCAGTAGCAAAAACAGCATTCTATGTGCCAAAGGTCAACACGTAGCCAAAGAATACTAACTATACGTAGCAGCTATTTAAGTGTTAAGTGAAAAAAAATTGAATTTAATTGTTTGTGCTTTAAATTCAATTCTTTATTCAATAAATTATGTTGATTATGATAGACTAAGTTGTATCTTGACTGGCGATAGATTTATTTATTTCCTTCCAATTACAACCTGGGTATCTTAAAGACAAGAGTGAATAGGCACCTCATGGGCAAACGTGCTCCACCTTAGACCGCAACTACGCTTACCATCAGGTTGTTGTCAAACGTGAACCCACTTCATCATAAAAAAATAGACTTTGGTACAGTCCACAAATAATTGACATTTAGATTCTTAATTGCTTCCATATATAGTACAAGGTGTAATGTTTCTTTTTTGCAGAACGGCGTTGACTTCGTTCTTATTTTGCTGATTCCCGGAAACGAAATAGTCGAAGTCATCAGCTGATACTGAATTCTTGACAAACAACTATCAGAATCAAATCAATTAGCACCAATAAATTGGTTAATTATTAAGTACCTACCGATAAATATTTTATTTTATTTTATCTCATGCTAATTAGAGTAAAATTTTTCCCAGTTTTCATGTATTAGAAAATGCTTAAGACCTAAGTACCTATATAATAAACCTTTTCCGAAAACGTATTACTAATTTTACTCATATTTAAATTTATTTAAGCGTTATAATATAATAAAATAAATATGATATAAATTAAATACATTTTAAGCTATTGTCCATAATAATAAATGAACTAAAGAACTCCATGATTAAAAGTACACGGAGTACTTACAACGAATTGATGTTATCTTCATCGGGGGCGAGTTTACGCTGCTGGATACCGCCAGTGGTCGCCGCGATCTTGCAGCATAAACTTGCCCCTGATGAAGAGAATCGGACTTGCTCAAAACCTAGGTCGACTAATTCGACGAACTGCGTGAATCCTAGCCGTTTTATTAAATATTTAGAATTGATGTTACTTTTTTTTTTACACTTAATAGATCTATGTTTGGCCACTATCTCGCCTGATGTGAAGCGATGAGTACTCTGTGTACTTTTAATCATGGAATACTTTAGTCCATTTACTTAATTATCGAAACTATAATAAATACCTCGCACTTGTAAGATGTGGAACGACCTACCTTCGTCGGTATTTCCTTTGAGCTACAACATGGAGTCCTTTAAAAGGGGAATTAATAGAGTCCTTAAGGGTCGGCAACGCATCAGCAATGCCTCTGGTGCTGCAGATGTCCATAGGCGACGGTAACCGCTTACCATCAGGCGGGCCGTCTGCTTGTTTGCCGACATATTAAATAAAAAAAAAAAAAAAATCTAAATTTCACATTTCTAAAACGTAAAACGCTGGGTGGGCACCTCATACCTCGATTTCAGAACTGCTGCTCAACATCGGAGAGCGGGGAGCGTTATTAAAAATAATTTACGGTTAACACTCACGTTTAAGTTGGAATAGTCCAACTCTAGTTTCAATCGCTCCGGTGGTCTTTTTCAAGGCGAGTGCGGAACGCTGGCAAACGCGTCGCGAGGATTTTAATGGATATCAACTGGACTGGTACAATACGTACCGTACACCATTAGTCTGTGTCAAATTGTACCGTGCGTTGATAAAACTGATATTGATTCTAATCTTGACCAAAAAGCACACCACGGAAACTCTTGAGTGTATGTAAGTGTAAGCAGGCGATACTTTTTACTCCAAACGCGAGTAAGCAGTAGCTACAAAACCTTAAGCTGAGTTTAGACCACCACCATTAACAACGTCGTCGTAGAAAAGAAATATTTAAATTAGATTTAGATTTCTATGCTGTCAACGTCTCAAAATTATAAATTGCAGTCCATGCGGACGTAGTGGCCGGCAAAAGCTAGTGAATCATTAAATAATCGAATCGAATGCATCGATAAAACTAATTCGTTACAACTTGTAATGCATTAGTTTTATGATACAAAAAATTGCCACACCTAAAGTCATATCTAAAGCGAAAAAATGTCTTAATATTTTACTGCTATTCGTAGCCATGAAGTTCACCATCTTGATACTTGCTACCGCAAACTCAAAACCTGTATTACCAAAACCTCATTACGATCTCAAAAATGCGCCGACTTTATTTGCTAAATTTATCGTTGATTTCGAAAGGCACTACGAATCTACTATTGAATTGCTGACCCGTTACTGGAGATCATCAATGAAAGAAATGCTGATAAAACTAGGAGTTCATCGTCTGACATCACCTTGTTTGCTGATCTCACCCACGAAGAGTTTTTAAAACAATGTTGTGGGTTCATACCACACCACCACAATCGATAGTAAGTTATTCATCAATTTAACTAATAATTGATCACTATTTCCTGAACTATTTCCTGAGGTCATAAAACCGTGTATACTGTATATAGATACTTTATATACTAACTAGCTGTTGCCTGCGACTTCGTACGCGTAATAAAGAAATCTAATCTGTTCCCGACAATTTTCTATCCCACCCTAATCCCGCTCCTGCTCCCGCTCCGCTCCTATCACGATCCCGTCCCCGTCCTATCGCTTCACTGTCCCGCTCCTGGTTTCGTCCCGCTCCTATCCGAATCACGTCCTTCTCCTATACCATTACCGTCCCGCTTCTACCCCCATTATACACCGTTACCGACCCCTCCTTATCCGGAACCGTCCCCCTCATATCCCGTTACTACCACTCTCTCGTATTCCGTTACCATCCCACTCCTATCCCGTTACCGTCCCGCTCCTATAACGTTACCGTCCCTCTCGTATCCCGTAACCGTGGCACTTCTGTCTCGATCCCGTCCTATCACGTTGTAGCCTAGGACACAACATTTTTTTTTAATAACGGCATGTCACCCGTCCTATAGTTATCAAGGTAAGCAAAAAAGTATGTGCGTAGTACATATTATTACATTATATATCGATGGTCATATCTATTGTGTCTATTGTAAAATTGTACATACAGCTGCTACACTACAAAATTGAATCCATATTTTTTTATAGAATTGAGTGATGACACGAGCAAGTCCTTCGCCTGATGGTAAGCGCCACGCCTGCCCATATACTATACTATAAAAAGCACTGCGTAGCGCTTACCATCAGGCAAACGACTCGCTCGTGTCATCACTCAGTGGCGATATTTAGCGAAATTTTGGTAAAGTTTACATATAATGTTTCTTTGTTGCAGAAAGCAAGCTTGCGTTGACTTTGTTCTTGTTTGATGATTCCCGGAAACCTAAATCTTCAGCTGTCAATCAGTTCTTGACAAACATCTATCGAATCATATCAATTGGAACCAATAAAAGGCTTATTACACCACACATCATTCAGGGCGCCCTAGTTAGGACCCTAACTAGGGCCGCCGGCGCCGCGCCGTTTATTTCGTTCGCCGATTCAGGGCCGTTATTCCTCGACTCTTATTACACCACAGATTTAGAGTTAGGGACCTTGAATAACGTGTGGTGTAATAAAGTCTTTAATTGGTTAATAACGACATACAAATAAATATTTTGATGTATTTTATTTTACCACGTTATATGAGGAGGTTCTTTTCAAGACTAGGGCCGCCGGCGCCGCGCCGTTTATCAGTGTGATCTATCCTGAAAGTTTCAGCTGGATAGCTAATCAGGAAGTGCTCGAAATTTGAGTTGCAAGATTTCACCCGGTACGACAGACAGACAAACAAGAAAGTGGACCTAATAAAAACGTGGTACAAAAGAGGGTACTCACACAAAAAGAAGAGGTAGCTAGAAGCGTGAATCAAGAACTTCATGAAGGGTTTCCTCATCAGTTTCCCAGTTGAACAGTTCGGTGCGACCATGTACAGTGAACAGTAGAACGGGAATAGAAGCGCGACGCGGCAGATGATCATAATCTTCTCCATGGCGGTCTTCCGCCGGAAACCAGGGACGCCTTCGTACCAGATGGCCGCTAGAAGTTGTTGGATGTTAGGGTGGGCCACAAACTGCGGAAGAAAGTGTATAATTTTATTATTGTAAAACAAACACTAATTTAAAAACCCCCGACACAATAAAACATGTAAGAACCGCTACAAAACCTGCTTTTAAATAAAGAAAAGCCTGTAAGAAATTGCACATAGCGATAAGGCCGCCCATTGTTCTACCACTATTATTTGTAACTATAAACTTCTGTTTCCTGTTTTGGTGATCAATAAAGTATTATTGTATTGTATTGTATTGAAACCGCATCTAAATCGGTTCACCCGTAAGAGCCACGGTGCCATATACAGACACACATAGTGATCAAACTTATAAGACCCTGATATCCTTTTTGTGTGGCTCAGTGGGAGCATGTGCGACTTTCAATCGAAAGCTAGTGTGACTCAGTGGGAGCATGTGCGACATTCGATCCGACGCACCCCAGTTCCAATCCCGCTGGCCATGAACCACTGTTTTTCTTAAGTTATGTGCGGATATAACAATCGCTCTAAAAACGGTGAAGGAAAACATCGTGAGGAAACCGGCATGTCCAAGAGTTAATCACAAAAATTCAAGGACATGTGACATCCACCAACCCGCACTGGGCCAGCGTGGCGGATTATGGCCCATACTCTCTTTATGAGAGAAGGCCCGAGTCCCAGCAGTGGGAACTTGATGGGCTGCTGATGATGATGATGATCCTTTTTGCGTCAGGGGTTAAAAATGCAACAAGCACAATAAAACCGTCACCTTTTTCTGCTTAAAATCGATGGCCAGTTCCAGCCTGGCCAGCTTCATATGCTCTCCCTCCACAAACGCTGGCTCATCAGGATCGTGGTTCAGGATGATGGCCAGCTCCTGCGAGCTGCGCGACTGGTCTAGTAAGTCCACAGCGAACGTCTGCGCTTGGCGACGAAGCTCGAGGTATTCCGCTTTGGATTCCTGGGAGAATGGGGTACCATGAAATGACTCGACGTTTTTCAGAATAGAATAGTATGACTCTTTATTACAATACCACAATACAGAAACAATTGAAACCTAAAATAACAATAACCTAATATTAGTGTCTTATCGTTCAAAGCGATCTCTTCCAGACAACCCAGAAGTGAATTTTTCAAGTGTTCCTGGAGGGCCTAACCCGTAACTATAAGGAATAGCGAAAAATGCGCAAAGGAGTCTCGGGGCCGATTTTGATAAAAACTAAAACTGCATAATTGGATTTTTGATAACCTTTTTTCCTAGCCTGGAAACCTACTGTTACTTCACCAGCCAAAGAACATAATGTTCACTCAAATATCTTTCAAAACTAAGTCACGATCGCAATCGGAATCGCTAGTTTATCGATCCAAGTGTGTGAATATCTTCAGATGTCAAGTTGAAAAGTATCGCGATAGAATGAGAGTCTCTCTCTAGATCTATGTGCTCCATCTTAGGCCACATCATCGCTTCACATCAGGCGAGATAGTGGCCAAACATAGATCTATCAAGGCTTAAAAAAAGTAATAAGATAAAGATAAAGTGGCTCTATATATGGGCGGGAGCGAGTGTGGCTCAGTGGGAGCACGTGCGACTTTCAATACGACGCACCCTAGTTCGAATCCCGCTGGCCCCGCACCACTGACATTCTTAAGCTATGTGCGGATATAACACTCACTCTAAAAACGGTGAAGGAAAACATCGTGACGAAACCGACATGGCCAAGAATTGACTAACCCGCACTAGACCATCGTTTTGACACACTCTGTCTAACAGCAGTGGGAACGTGATGGGGTGATGATGATGATGATGATGATGGTGGCATGGTGGCCCTCTACATTCGGTACCTACCTGTTCAGCGAAAGCCAGGTTCCTCAGTTCCCAAGACAGTTGAAAGGCAGTCAAGATTGGGTCAGTAGAAGACAGCGCTATTAGTGAGGGAGATGCCAGAGCGCGATACTCGTTGAGACGTTGTAGGGAGTGCCGGAGGGAATCTTCCGTTGATTCTCGGATACATTCCTCACAACCGCATCTGATTGGGCAAAGATGCAATGGTAGAAATAACAAAACAGTAACTTTAGTTAAACAAATAATAAATACTTGATTAAGTTAAGGTGGTACGTTACGGTACGATTTTCATACAAAATTCAGCCATTATCAGGCCTAGCGCACTCCGCACTGTAGGTACGAAGCTACAAGTACATAGCCGGACACCGACGGCGGGTCGCGCGTCGTTACACGTGCCGCGTCAGAAGAGATAAGAGCGGCGCGATAGAAAGAGAGGCGCTCTGTAGGTTAATATGACTGGTAGGTATGCAGCGCTACGCGAGCTGAATTGACTTTTATTGCGTCATAGTAAGAGTCACTATAAATTAATAAAATCATAAATTTTGCGTAAATAACCACACGTAAATAGTTCACCACACATACATTTTGTACCATTTATGGCAGGTTCGATCCCCGCCTAAACAATTTTTTTTCTTTCGTTTAATTATAATCTAAGGACTAAGGTAATTTGATCATTCTGTCTTACCTAACGTCGTGAGGGTTTGGGATGGCAGCACCTCTATCCAGCAGGATCTTGATGATCTCGTAGTTGTTCTTATGAGCCGCCAGCATCAGAGGAGTGATGTCAGGCGTAAACATGGCCGTGTTGGGGTCTACTTTCTGCCAGCTCTGTTACGGATCAAATAATTGGGGTACTGAGGAGTAAATTAAAATAATAGTAGCTTGCCTAGCAGTTCGTAAAAGATCTGCTAAGTTAAGCTACGTTCGCTGCGGTCACCATTTGGATGGGCGACCGTTTGTGTGGTAAAAAAACTGCGCTTCGAAAGGTCGTCGCTTCCGGTCAAATAAAAGTCAGGGGACAGAAAAAAACTGAGGATATAGAGAAGATAGCACCAAGAAACTGCGAAGATGTTGCAGGAAACAGCTAGAGAAGATAGCAAGAAGAAACTGCGAAGATGTCTCTTGTTTCATATCTAAAATGTCTTAAAATATTACTATCATTAATCATGACGCTGATGATTACTTACGTAAGGCTCTCCCTCCTTATAAATCAGCTCCTCATGCTCTAGTAGCAGTTCCACGGCCTCCACGAACTCCGCGTTGATGGCCTGCAGCAGTGCATCCTTAGTATCCACGCCCATGATGACGAGCAGTTCCACCATCTCAAGGTTCTCTCCATCAATAGCCAGGGTCAGAGCCCCGCGGCCCAGGGAGTCGCGAGAGTTTACGTCTATATGCTTCTGACGGTGGGCTGTTTGGAGGATCCTGTGAGTCAAAGTCAAGTCAAAGTCAAAATCTCATTATTCACGTTTGGCATCACAGACGCACTTACGAACATCAAATTATCAAAATTATTTACAAGATCTATCAAATTATTTACAAGACTACCACTGTATCGGAAAAAGAACCACTACTCAGAAGATACGACAAGAAACTGACAAGCATTTTTTTTAGAGATTTTGTTACATTTTTTTGTTTCTACAATGTTATTTTTCTTATGTACCAGTTGGCTGCTTTGCAGAAGTGGAATGTTCCAAGCATCTTTGTCTTCTATATAATTACGAACAGTATAGTATGCTTTTCTCATTAGAATAATCTTAGCGTAAGTAAAGTAAAAACGCGAGAGACGTGAACATGTTTGTTACCATCAGTAAACTAAAAGAAGAATTGCGATGGCAGTAACCTTCGCTAAAGAAAACCACGATGCTGAAGAACCACTGCATACACCATCTTTTATACCACGACCACTCTGACAAGAGTGCCCGACTTGGAAGAAAGGTAAACTAAAATTTCAAAAAACCCCTGACACAAAAAACATAAAAATATGGAAAATAAAATATGGAATGCCTGCAAAATATGGAATGGGCTACCGCCCGAGGTTTTTCCGCAGAGCTATAACATGGGGTACTTTAAAAGAAGGGTGAAAAGGGTCCTTAAAGGTAGGCAACGCACCAGTAATGCCCCGAGTGTTGCAGGTGTCCATAGGCGACGGTAACCGCTTACCATCCAGGCGGGCCGTCTGCTTGTTTGCCTATCAGTCATATAAAAAAAAAACAAAAAACATTTAAAAAGTAAAAAACGGCTGAACCGATTCTGATAAAACATGTCTAAAAACCACCGATAAGAAACCTTCTTTCAAATAAAAACCCGCAACCGAGATTATATAAGTACTTACCATGTGTTTGCTTTGTTTAAGGTTTCGAGAACTCAACACAAAAAATAAATGATTTTATAAATATTATCCCGTATCTATATAATTTCTAATGTAATGTAATATAACACATCAAAAGCATACTATACAGTTAGTAATTACATACAAGACAAAAATGCATGGAACATTCCGCTTCTGCCAAGTAGCCAACTGGCGCATAAGAAAAATAATATTGTCAAAAACAAACATAAAATATTGTAACAAAAGTTCAAAAAAAGTGCCTCTCAGTTTCTTGCCGTATCTTCTGAGTAGTGGTCCTTTTTTCGATACGGTGGTAGTCATTGTAATAATTGAGGTTCATAAGTGTGTCTGTGATGCCAAAACTGAATAAAGAACTTTTGTACTTGAATCTTGGGACTCTCTATGGTAGTGAAGCTACTCACTATTAAATATTCTGTGGTGAAGCATTTTATATTATTCTTAGGTATAGAAACGAACTTGGCTTACATTTGGCAATTTGTTTTTGATAACCATTTATTTACACAAGACTTTGCGTATAATTGATCAAGTTGTTATGAAACGCGTGAAACGCCGGGAATAGGACCACTTTAAAAATTAATAAGATTATGTAATAAGACCATTAACGCTGGTACCTTATTATTATTGGTTTTGTGTTCAATTTGCGTAGAATGGTCTGACCACTATTTCCCTTTCTTAGAAAATGATGGTATCAAAATTACTTAATAAAAATGAGTGGTACGCACTTTTTTCTAAAAAACAGTAGGAGTCAAGATTTAGAAGCAGTTGGAAAGCTTTTTAAAAACTAATTATAATTAAAATGAAAAATTAAAATACGTGTTGCCGAGTTAGAGGCTTAATTTAATCTGAATATAAAAATTACAACTAATTCGCCCACTCTCATAGAACTCCCTGAAAGCCTTACTCAGCTTAATAGCAAAATGCATGCTTTTGCTGAGTAAGCCCTCTCTAGTCTAATATAGAAAGGTGAGGAGATCCATAACTAGGTATAATAATAAATAATCAAATCAAATGAAATCAAAATGCCTTTATTCAGTTTGTCATGACAGACGCACTTATGAACGTCAAATTATCACCATTAATTTACCTAATAGGTACCTACCTATAGGGTGAGATTATAGCTCGGTTATAAAAAATAAAAAAGGGTAAAGGAACCTCAGGTGCGATCTTATTTACCTATAAATAAAAGAGTTTGAGACCTGACCAAGTCGTTAATAGAAAACAAATCACCTTCTGACATTGGCCATATCCCCCCGCTCGACAGCGAGGAGGAATTTCTTCTCCTCAAAAGTGAGAGCCTTTGGCAGCGTCGGCAGTTCCATTGGCTTCCGGATGCATTCCAACTCGGGGTCTCCCTGCACAAACATAGTTCACCATCAGTATTTGCGTTACCATCATTTCAAACGAGTGAGTTCACCAGGATCTCTAGCCAAACTCGCCAGCGGGTCCTGGTGAACTCTCCGGTTTATCAGGATCCCTTGAGGGGATTGAGGTGCACACTGCAGTTCACCAGGATCCCTTAATCTGACTTACAGCCACAGTTGCACTTCTATTGAAACTTCCTCGTACGAAATATCATTAGAAGTGTGACATGTTTCAACACTGGTGCAGGACCAGATAAATTATCCTTTATTTATCTGTGCAGAACAGCCATTATCAATTCTACCCCCTTTACAAGATCAATCATCGTCATTTCCTCTGGTGTTGCAGATGTTCAGAAACGAATAAGACCGCTTCGACACATCGGCGTATTGCCAGCATGTAGTCTTGCAGACGTCGTCTGGCATTGCAGATGTCTCTATAAGTGACGATGGCACTTTCCATGCAATAGACAGCCCTACTTACTCGTAAAGAGTTGACTCGTTGAGTTTTAATTGAAATTTTGAGATCATTTATATTATATTTATAGTAAAACTGTAGGAATTCATTTATTAATAATAATTCCTTAACTTTTGCATGCCAGTTTCTGGTGGAACATGCCAAACTATATTATGAGTGTGACATCATGATTTTATACCATGTTTTAAGCAAATAAATAATTAAATATTTTTTTAATATCATGGATGGCCGAGGGGTTGACGCCTTGTTATTGGGTGTAGGCGACGATTTAACAACACAACTCACAACTATGTACTGTAAACTCTGTACTCTGTGTCTCTGTCTGACAATTCTGTATACAAGAAGAAGTTGGTGCTTGATAGTCTTGCTAGAATGCTAGAGCAAATAAGTGTATGTAAATCTTAATATTTAAAGTCTTTGGAAACTAAAACTTACAGTTTCCACGTCTTTCTTTTCCGTCATGATGGCGGTTCACCCCGGAGGTCCGGAGTAGCGCACGCCCCCGCTGGCAAACTGTGTTTCCCTTCTACAACATACAGGTACCTACTATCATTTATGAAATCTAAATAAACTATTAGTATAGTTTAGAATATTACTGTAAACTTTTATGCAATTGGGCTGTGAGACGAGCAAGTCGTTACAATGCAGTGCCACCCAGAACTTCCAATACTACCTACAGTCCTCACTACCTATTGTTGAGCACTTCATTGCGCTTAAGACCCCAAACCATATGTATACCTATGCAGTAATATTCGCTGGCTATATACAATGTCCTTCAAACTGGAAGCCAGCTTACCATTGAATTTACCACGTGCCTGTTTAGAAATTCGCATAAACAAATTGTGAAAAGCATGAAATTAAATAAGTCCGTGACTCGAAGTACAGTATCAATTAAAATTAAATTAAAATTCATTTATTTCAGGCAATTAATAAAAACCCATCAAAATCAATAATTACACACAGTCAGTCAAATTACAAATTTAAATAAAATAAAATCAATCAAATAATTAATAAAGCAAATAATCAACAGTCAAATAAAATCAAAATAATCTAATACATTGTCAATCAATACGAATTCAATATGTCACAACAAAAAAGGTCAAATAAATTAAAATAAAATCAAATCAATAAGTACGTCAAACAGATGTGTGAGTCAACAACTCATAACTTTCTCTCTGGCACTGGTACTGCGACGTGCCTAGCGCAGCAGTGCCCAATGTAACGGCAGTCCAGCCTTCCCGCTATCAACGCCAAGACGGTGTTGGAGCTGGCCCGCACTCTGCGCACCAAGGACGCGGCGCGTTTGCGCATCGTCGCGTGGAAGCAGTCGGTGCGCGCCTCCGCAAACATGCCCGACGCGCTGCAGAACCGGGGCAGCCCCACCACCGCCCTAAACGCGTTATTGTACTGGACGCGGAGGGCATTGTAGCTTTTTCTTGTGTAGTCTGCCCACAGGCTGCACGAATAGAGCGATGTACAGTACGCCCTAAAGAGCGTAACCTTTACCTCTTTTGAGCAACGTGCGAACCTGCGGGCGATCATATTAGCTCTGACTGACAAAGCCCTCCGCTCCCGTTCAATGTCTGCGTGATCCTTGAGGTCGACAGTTAGTAAATGTCCCAGGTATTTAAATTGTCCAACCCTTTCTAGGGGAATACCTTTGAGTCTAACTGGAGGTATGTTCAAGGGACATTTTGCACCAGAGGCCTCAAAAACCATACACTGACTCTTCTTTACATTATACACTAATCCGTGGCCACAAGCATATTCCTCGCATGTCCGCATCAGCTTCCTCAGGCCGCAGACCGACGCGCTCAGCAGCACCATATCGTCTGCGTAACTCAGATTATTGACACATACACCGTCAATGTGGCAACCGATATGCTGATTGCTGAGCGCTACGATCAGTCCGTTTATGTACAAATTAAACAGAGTTGGAGATGTTAAGCCGCCCCGCCTAACTCCGCATTCAAGCTGATACGGATCCGACATTGTCCCCGCCCACCTCACACTGTTGGACTGGTGCGCGTACCAGTACTGGAACATGTTGATGAGTTCCGGTGGCAAGTCAGTACTCCTCAGCTTGTTCCACAGCAGGTTATACCCTACAAGGTCGAAAGCCTTGGACAAGTCCAGGAAGCACGCATATACGGGTGTCTTACGATCTGTGTAGTATTTGACGGTATGTTTCAAACACAGTAACAAGAATTTACCTATTAATTTATTACCATATCATAATGAAAATTTGCTGTGCTCATTGCTCAACATATTTTTCTATTGTTTGTATGTACCTATAAGAGAGAAGGATATCATTATTGAGAAATGGTACTAAAATAAGGTAGGAACTTATTATTGATGCTGATTTTACTACATATTGGTCTTATTGCTAAGAGCGACCGATGTTACTACCGACCGACCAGGGAGATGAGATGTAGTGTAACGCTCCAAAGAACGACGACAGAATTAAAATCGGTTACCGTCTGAATGGCTGGTCGCCTGTGGCGTCTGGCACTGTACTGGGTGTTTATTCATAAATGGATCGTATTTAACTGTACCTCAATTTATTCCCGTTTTTCCGCCAAGTATACTGAATGTACACCAAATATACTGATTATGCACCAAAATATGTTCATTAAAATATTTCATAATGAGCACCTATTTTATGAATATTACATGTTCGCGGCGTTGGCCCAAGGGCCACCCCCGCCGCACCCTAACCTAACGAGGGCTGCCCCTTATACGCTTGAGTGCTAGAAACAGACCAAATTTGGTGCACAAGCAGTATTTTTGGTGAACGGTGAAAAGTTATCTGAAAATGTAAGTATTTGCTACCTTTCTTAAATAATTGCTACCTATGATATTTTCTGAAAAATTTAAAAATTAAGTTGTCCAGCCATACTGATATCAGAATGTGGTGGCCACTATGTTTAGCATGAAGGGCGCAGATTTTCCAGCAGTATATACCTAATACTACCTTCACTCAGAGTCACAGGCGACCAAGCATTCTGACGGTAACCTAAAATCGGATTCAGAATCCTTGTAAGCACTTTGCTTGTGTTAGTAAAATAAATATCTAACTATTTCTGATATTAGTGTCTCGGTCAGCCAATGTGTGCCAATTGAATTACCCTCGTGAGGTAATGTCAGCATGCGGGTGACGGCCGTAATCGTCATGTCAAAACGGATTAGCGCGCAGATGTCGACTGCGTGGGGCTTCGTACGGCCTCTACGATAAACTCGCTGTTGTTGACGTTTAGTTGCTAGCCTGTCTTATAAACTTTAGTTCACGTGCGAATAATAAAACTAGAAACTCAATTGTTGAGATCTTGCGTCAGGTAATCATTATATATATGATGCAGCATTATTTGACAGCCTCTGTGGTGTAGTGGTTGGGCAGGTTGGCTCAAATCTCATACACCACTGAGGTTGCGGGTTTGATTCCCGCGACGGGACTAATGTTTGTGCACAGAAAAAAAAGCGCAATCATTTGTTTCGTGTCTGGGTGTTGTGGGACCATGGTCCTCATAGTTCCTGGTTCCCTAGATACAGGGAAACCTAGTTAGGGGTCAGGATCTATGTATATGATCGTTGGGCGTTATTTATTTTATTATTTATTTATTATTTCAAGTCTCTAAAATGTATTCCAGAGAGACGTGGTTTCAAGACATCTAGCCCCTCCATGGGGATGTTTTTTTATGGTATTGAGTAATGAGACGAGTAAGTCGTTCGCCTGATAGTAAGCGCCACGCCTGCCCATAACAATTGCAGTGCAACCCAGAACTTTTAATACCGTAAAAAGTAATGTGTAGCACTACTTTTTACGGTACATATGGGACGGATCAGCTAAATATCAGCTTGCGGCTCTGGACTCGATTGAACGACGTGCTCTTAGATTGATTGGCGATGAGACTCTTGAAGGGAAGAAGGTACAAAGTCTTAAACACAGAAGACAAGTGGCAAGCCTGTCGATTTTCTACAGACTACATTTCGGGGAGTGTGCACAAGACCTGCATCAGCTGATTCCTTCATCCCCATTCCATCTTAGGACCACCAGGCGAGGTGAGTCACTTCACCCTTATGTTGTGCACATACCACCAGTCCGCACAAAGCGCTTCGCTGACTCTTTCATTATACCTACATACGTACTGCTAAGGAGTGGAATTCTCTACCAGAATACTTATTTCCTTCCAATTACAACCTAGGTCTCTTTAAGACAAGAGTGAATAGGTAATTAGGTACCTCATGGGCAAACGTGCTCCACCTTGCAACTACGCTTACCATCAGGTGAGTTGTTACCAAACGTGAGCCCATTTAATAATCAAAAAAAGGACTGCATTGCGCTCATCACCCTGAGACATCAGATATTGTCTCATATGCCCCGTAATTTCGCTGGTTACAATGCCCTTCAAACCGGAACGCATTAATGCTTACGCACTACTGCTTGGCGGCAGAATAACTGGCAAAGCGGTGGTACCTACCCAGACGGCCTCCCGCATACGAGAGATCTACCACGCACGAGTGTATGTTATGATTCTAGGGATTTCGTTGGACCTTTAGGCTAACCTCTATAAATTGAATATCAAACTAATAACTATGCTAATACCTACCTACATATAATATAGGTAATATTATAAATAAATGCGAAAGTTTGTAACTGTGACCCCTTAGGCTCAACTTTATATCGCATATTTTTCTGAACAAGAACTAGTAACCATGAGTTAATCCAGCGTATAAGCTATCTCCATTCCAAATTTCATCCAAATCCGTCAAACCGTTGCGGCGTGAAGAGAAAATAAACACACTGTCACACAAACACGCAACCACACTTACATACATTCAAACTTTCGCAATTTATAATATTAGTATAATGTGAAAGTTTGTAAGAGTGTTTGTTTCCTCTTCACGCCGCAACGACTGAACAGATTTGGATGAAATTTGCAGTGGACTTTTTATCATTGCGGAAAACTATCAGTTTCTTAGAGAACCAAAATAAACATTATACGTCGACGGCGCAGTCGCGAGCATTTGTCATATTTTTTTATTTCTAAAATCGTAACGATAGTTTACCAACAGTTTGATAAAAAAAATTGTTAGGGTTTATTAAAGCTCAATTCAACCTCTACAAACCCTTATTTACTTAATGTGTTAAGGCCTGGGGCTGTGACAAGCAAGACTTGAGCCAACTTCTTCGGATTGAGAAATAACCACAGCAGTAGGTAGGTACCAAAATAAATAATCGAGCTCTTGACATACCTCTAAAGAATAAGCTCTTAACTTCCGAGTAGAATAAACTCTTATTAAATATTCATTTATATAATCCAAAGTATGAAAAGTCGAGTTTCCAACGAAAGGAAAGGCAATTTTCCTTTATCGATAGGTACTTCCGCATTTACAAAGGCGTATAAAGTTTGTCGATTTTATATATGACTAGCTGAGCCGGCAAACGTTGTTTTGCCATATAAATTAAAAAAAAATGTTAAGGCTGAACAACCCTTATCACTTAGGGGTATGAAAAATAGATAGTAGCCGATTCTCAGACCTACTGAATATGCATATAAAATTTGGTAAAAATCAGTAAAGCCGTTTCGGAGGAGTACGGTAACTAACATTGTGACACGAGAATTTTATATATGAGATTTTAAAAGGTAAATGGAACTAGATGAACCAAGAACGACTTCCGAGAAGTTCCTAAGGTCAACCTTTTTAAGGTCTTCCTATTTTTAGATAACAGTATTTGTTATTATATTTTTATTATTACGTCATTTATGTTGACACCCCCGTCTCTTACAGTTTCTTTGAGTCCTCTCCATCCAAAGGTTGTCTGGAAGAGTTCGCTTTGAACGATAGGACCGCCCATTGTAGCACTTTAGTTTTTAAGTTTGTTATTGTACTTTTTGTTATTATGTTTTCTGGTGGTGAAACAATAAAGAATTATCTAATCTAATCTAATCTTCGCCAAGTTTCTAAGGTCTATTTGCTAAGTTCATAATTATCCGAAGCGCACGGTCATAAACCATCATGGACTACACCTATCCCGTTTGTGCAAGCGCATATCTTCCAAACTACTCGATGGTTTTCGAAGCGGTTTTCACCGATTAGGTAAAGTAATTTTTGAGCTAAGTTTAAGTATATATCTACGAGAAAACAAAAAAGTGACAGTTCAATAAAAAAAAACAAAAACCACTTTTTGTGCGCTTTATGAGCTTAGGTCAGCAATGCATGCTGATAAATGAATTAAGAATGCATTGTCATCGATTTGTGTGCTTCCCTGATAGTTTCAGCCGGATAGCTTATCGGGAAGTACTCGAAATTTGAGTTGCAACATTCCAACCACACATACAAACAAGAAAGTGACTTAATAATAATAAAAAACGTGACAAAATGATCACGATCTATTTTTGTTTTGAGTGAAAATCTTTTTTTTTAAACTAAATTATTTTTAAACTTACTTTGAATCGTTGTTACTATTCAAAGGAAGAACATTATTTGTATTATGTTATAAGCGTTTGCTTGTTATTATTTCCTTCTAGTCTTGAACTTGCTTTTGCACTAAAATCACATCACACTATATCACACTAATATAATAAATGCGATAGTTTGCATGTAAGTGAGTTTGTGAGTTTGTTAGTTCTTCACGCTGTAACGGCGCGACGAATTTGTGTGACATTCGGAATGGAGATAGCTTATACCCTAGACCCTAGATTAACAATAACAATGGTTTTTAAGGCAGCACATGCTCGTTCCAGACAATTGTTTTAATTTGTAAATGCACAGTACGAAGTGGCCTTCGCGAAATGCGCTTCATATGAAAAGCTGCATTCAAATAACATTTTGAGGCTATTGTTTGTGAAATGAATGCGTTGAAAGAGTGCTGTGAGGTTTGAGATAATATTAAATACGCCCAACGGTCACACATGGCATATAACTAGGATTTCCTGAAACAAGAACTACGAGGACCATGGTCCCACAACACCCAGAAACGAAACAAATGCTTGCGTTTTTTTCTGTGCACAAACATTTGTCCCGTCGCGGGAATCGAACCCGCAACCTCAGAAGTGTAAGACCAACCTGTCCAACCACTACACCACAAAAAAAAATACACTGAAATTGTGTAGGTTTGAAACATAATTGTGCAATTTGTCACGCTACAAATATATAATTTTGTAAAGAAATGTGGTAACGAGAACGACAAGTTGTGCGTCCGATGCACTTTATTGCCATCATGTACCAAGACATAATCTCAAGTTGGACATTTGTCATACAACCTAGATATCTCTACGTAGTAAAAAACAAAATCGCTGCCCGCCGTCTGTATCTACGCTTCCCAGTAAAGTAAGCTAGCTGCAAGTTTGTTTTACCTTTGATATTGATTTGATAAGTCAAGTTTGTCGCGACATTGGAATGTAAGCGTGCTGCAAGTTTGTTGTATATTCCTATTCCTGTTATTGAACTACTTAAAATCACATAGTTGGAAAAATTTACGTCATTATTGCGTAGATTTGCTAACTGGGCATCGTCAATCGTAAACCGTAAAAGAGTAAAACAACATTTTTGCATTGCAGGTTCTTTGTTGTGACAAAATTGTGGCATTTTTGTCGTGACAAACATCGTGAAAGTTTGTTGTGTCGTAACTAGAAAGTTTGCCTTAAAATTGCAGCAATTTTGCACACTTGCTATGGCAAACTTGGTGCAAGTTTTCACGTTTGCTACTTCAAACTTGCTGCAAGTATGAAACAAGTTTATATTGTTATCTGGGTTATATATTTTTTTGTCTTTTAAACTACGCAACGGATTTTAATGCGGTTTCCATCAATAGACAGAGTGATTCAAGAGGAACTTTTATATGTACATAGGTATAATACATGCATATTAACCATCCTATTATTTCGTGCGAAGCCGGTACGGGTCGCTAGTTGTGTCGCAATTTTGCATATTTACTGGGTGGTGCTGCATCTGTTATGGGCAGGCGTGTAGCTTACCATCAGGCGGACCTGCTCGACTCACCACTTAGTTACATAAAAGAAAAAAAAACAAAGTTCAAATTGTCCTTACCTTTCAAATTATCCTCCGTTAGCTGGTTGTCAGTTTCTACCTACAGTTTACTCAAAATAAATTATATGAACGAATAAAAAAAAGACGAACGGAAAGCCTCGTCGCCAAATTCTAAAGTGAAGCACCCAAGATATGCCGGTCCACTCGTACACGCAAGCCAAAGAAGTCCAATACCAACCAATA
The DNA here is from genome assembly GCA_951640565.1 of Petrophora chlorosata. Lineage (NCBI taxonomy): Eukaryota > Metazoa > Arthropoda > Insecta > Lepidoptera > Geometridae > Petrophora > Petrophora chlorosata. The sequence continues at coordinate 5,499,696 of OX621203.1, read as the reverse complement.
CTACGTAAGACACAAGCTTTACACACACATTTACATCATGTTATGCCGATCGGCCGTCACATCCAGATTGCTATGCTTTAGTTGTTTCTTAGCAAGATTCCATCTGCTTTTTTTATTCGTTCACGACTCGAAAATAACTAAAAATAAAATAAACCAACGAGGTTATTGGGTAGTAGGTTACAAAATACGAAAATTGAAAATAGATAAACCAATTTTACAAACACTAAGGTTAAACCACGCGCTCGTATTGATTATGTAGGCACCTAACCAAATTTTTGATATATTTTTTAAATAAATACCTACCTACTAATTCCCAATTGCAACAAGGTTCTATAGGTTCCTAAGTTTTATATATTTAACGGTTAATTTATTCATATCTATACCACAACCACATAGGTATACAAAATTATTACATTACCTAAGTACTTATTTCATATTATATTTTATTAAAAATCTCGACTTGAACATTCGTATATTACCTAATTTATATCAGCATCTTACAATAGAACATTAAACAAGATCTTTAACAAGTACAAACATATGGGTAGGTACTTACATTTAAATCACCTTTGAAACTTCCAACGGCACATCACAAAAAAAACTCAAATAAAACAAAACTCACAGAAAACTATCGCCGAGGCTGGCGGGCCGCCACTCCTGCGCGGCGACACCCCTCCCACCTTTTTATACCGACCCCTTGCCATCCCCTTTATCCAATTACAGGGGGGTACGCCGGTTTGAGGCAGTAATTCGTACATTTGTTTGTATACAGGGTAATTAATCGTAAGCCTAGACGTAGTTAGGTATGTATAGACCGTTGTTGGAAGTTGTAATGAGCTATCGAGACGGTCAAGGTCTTGCTTGATGCTCAGCGATACTCCCGCCTATAACAGCTGCAATGCCACTCATAACTTGACATGGCAATGCTTTGAGGTATAAACTCAGGTATCAATGACATAACAACTAACAGGCTAACAGAACGGAATATTTTTCGGTTTTGTTAAATAGTCTTACAGAACGGTTTCTTTCCGAATTGTTAGATTAATCGAACAAACAGAACGGAGTAAACGAATTTTTTCACCTGAGTCAAAGCCATTCAACAAGCGAATTTCATTAAAATTTAAAAATACCTCGATACAAAAAACCTATAAAACGTAAAAAACGGATGACCTGATTTTGATAAAACTCGTCCAAGAACCACCGCTAAAAAACCTGCTTTCAAATAAAAAATAAACACATCCAAATCGGTTCACCCGTTTCAGAGCTACTTTATCTTAGTAAGTTCAGTGTAATGTGTGATGTACTGAATAAATGTATATTCTTTCCTTCTTTTTTGCGTCGGGGGTTAAAAACAGAGCTACTCACACTAATATAAAATGCGAAAGTTTGTCTGTTTAAAAACAGCAAAAAATAAAAATCCAGCATAAAAATGTAAAACTTTATTACAACATGTCAGCTAAATAACATAACATAAAGTACTGTACACACCAGACTACATCACTTTACTTGACTAGTGCAATTCCCAGATTGTCACGAACGAAGACCAGAATCTAATGAACGTGGATGACACTCAGAGCTGTTTCAGACCAGCGATTTATACACGCTGTTATAACCAAGATCAATAAACTAGGCTAAGTAAATTACTTCAACTAAGCAGTAACCCCCTCGCGGCCGCGTATTGCACCCGAGGTTATATATAAGCATTTTTTACATTTTTACAAACAGGCGATTCAAATTTTTGGTACCTACTTAGTCTCAGGAATAAACACCAGCAGTATAAAAATAGTGATTTTATTTAAAAGGACCCACGGAGTGCCGTCCTAACAGTGCGTATATGCTCGTTTTTGGAAGCGCGTGTAAGCTCGTATAGGCGCCCCTTTTGCCACACGCGCGACTCGTACGAGCGTTGACGCGCTTATAAGCTAAGCGTATAAGGGCGAGCCGCGAAAGACGCCTACCATGTCGATACTGACTCACCACTACAGGTTCGAGTGAACACGCTGGAATAAGCCCGTGTACGCGAGTCCGGTTTTTGGAAGCGCGAAATAAGCGCGCGTGTAAGCGCGTATGCCGAAACGACCGTATACGCGCAGAAAAAAACGATAGTCTGAAACGGCTCTTAGCAGACGCCACTGTGAACGTCGTCTTGCGGTAAACCACTACGTACTTGGAGGAGACACGACGAACAAACATCGTGTCCCACATGCGGGAAGAATGAACGCGGGCGCGTGATAGAAAATGAAGACGCAATAGTAGCGAAGGTTCACCGATATCATCTTCTCTAGTACGTAGCACATATTAGCTCAAGGGTCGCACTAGAGATATGCATTAATTTTACACATTCCTTTATCTCAAACATTCGTGAACTTCACAGGCTGCGGTGCTAACAGATAAATTAATCGCAATAAATTTGATTTAATTTTAAATACGAGTGTTACAATACTTTTACAATTCAATTTCTATAGTCCATTTCATACATTTATATTTTATCTAATGAATATTCCACTATTACTTCGTTTAAAAACTTAACATAACAATTTATAGGTAAAGATAGTTCAAACTAAAAATACGCGCCACAGGAGTGCAAATCTGACTATTTTGTCTTTGGTCATAGCATAGGTACCTACTAGGTCCTTTTGGTTGAAAATTGCAGCGGGGGCGCGTACGTTTAGTTTAAATAATAAATATTTTTTAAATGGTACAGCTATCGTCACCTAGAGATAAAGACTACGTAGCTACTGGTATCATTAGGAGTAGAACATGTATTACAATAATAAATTCAACTGGATAACATTTTTCAGACACGGCATATAAATATATTTGAGCCGGTGGATTATCAATTTCCCGTCAAATAATAATAATAAAACCCAACGATCACATACATATATCCTGGCCTCTAACTAGGATTCCCTGTATCTAGGGAACCAGGAACTATGAGGACCATGGTCCCACAACAAACCAAACAAATACTTGCTCAATAATTGACAGTAGGTACATACTTACGTGAAAGCCTATAATTTCATAACGAATAGTGAAATACACAAGATATAATATACACATGGTAAAATCGGAGAAATCAATAGATTCTAAAATTATTTCCCCGATTATATGTAGAAAAGATGAACATTAAAATATAACTGACTAATAACACAGAATACTTAGGGACAGAAGCATCACTCCGCTAAGAAATTTAAACAAATAGCAACTCTTGCTATGACGCAATAAAATTCAATTCAGCTTGCGTAGCACTGCATACCTACCAGTCATAATAACCTACAGAGCGCCTCTCTTTCTATCGCATAGCTTTTATCTCTTCTGACGCGGCACGTGTAACGACGCGCGACCCGCCGTCGGTGTCCGGCTATGTACTTGTAGCTTCGTACCTATAGTGCGGAGTGCGCTAGGCCTGCTAATAATATTGTTACTGCTTAGAATAAGATTTATGTATTTACAATTGAGTCTATAGCAAAAATTCTCATAGCATTTGATTTAAACTAAACCTAACAATACCCTCGAACCGGATTCTAAGATAACAATACAGTGCAAAATAACAGTAGGTAGTTTTTATAGTGATTCCATGGTGATGCGGAGACAAACTATAATAGGTACATACAACTAGTATTTCTAGTACTGCCACATTAAAAAAATTATATAATAATTGGATCGAACTTAAATTTATCGGACTGGCGAGGGGACCACGCGTGCACACCGGCGCCAGCAGCGGAGGGCGCGAGTAACGACGCTACCTGTGATTGGCCGTCACATCAGTGCGGACAACATTGTCTATGTTATGGTGGGGTTGCCTACAATAATATGTATTCGTTCATCTGAAAATATTGGCAGTGAGCCATTTTTTTCGCATGACATAATAAAATTGTAAGAATTTTTAAACAAATTATTTGATTGTAAATAAAACTTTTAACAAACAATCCAAAAATAAAATTTTGATCACAATACTGAGTAAATTTCCCTAATAAAACAAAACAAAATAAAAAATGTTTACAATAAAATAATAATCTTAAAATCAAAATAACAATAAATTTAAAATACCTAAACAAACTAGTGTAAAAAAAAACAGTCGACTACATATAATATTTAATGATACTCTATTTTTCTAAAATGTATTTAGTTATAATTACTTTGATCATTAGTTTTTAGCACGTGTATAGTACGCGTCATGTAAAAAGAACGCTGGAAGAAAGTGGAGGGGGTGTGTTTGCGCATGGGTACACTCGCGTACGAAAGTACTAGGCTTATTGTTTTTTTTAACTAGCTTTTCGCTCGCGGCTTCGTATATTGGTTATTGGTAGGTGCATTGAAAAATATATTAGATATAATATCATTAAATAGAATTAAAAAAAATTTAGATTCAGTGTAGAATGTTTAACCTAATTACAAAAAAATTAAGTAATGTTGAAACTCCTTCCATTAAGTCGTCATGGGTGACGTGAACACCATATGAAGCCGCGGTGTTGGTGCTAGAGGTGGCCATTTCATCGTCGTTGCTGTCTTTACTTGAGCTTTTATCATCATTTGAAACAGAATCGTCCTGCCCTACGCGAATAGCGGTCCGTTTTATAGATTGTTTTTAATTATATGCCTCCCTCTTCATTAAACACTATAGGTACATCATAAATCATTTTTCTTACTTTTCTATGTAAAACCATATCGTAATTAAAAACTTTTGTGCGCGATGGTATTTTGAGAATGAACGTAACGTGGACACAACGCGGGAAGCAAAGGTCGACTGACGAACCAATAGAGCACCGGCAAGCATGCGGCTCGCGACCCCCTCGCACCGCGCCGCACTTCATTCCACCAAATAGACCGATAAATCGCCTATGCGCAGCTTGACCGCCAGCGTTCTTTTTACGTGACGCGACCTGTACGTGTATTTTGTTTATAAATGCTTTAAACTAGAAAGTTGAAATGAATTCTATACCGGTCACAGATATAAATAAATTACTTAAAAAGGCTGCCCTTGTTATTAATACTAAATAAATTAAAAACCTTATGCCTAGAAATCAAAAAGTTAAAGACATTGCAAACTGAAAATATATTTGTAACATGTTTTCGGTGTTAAATTTTCGTATTTTTTTGCTTGTCCAAAAGATACATAGGATATTTTACTGAAAGAAGACTTTGTTATTTTTACCACTGAGGTTGCGGGTTCGATTCCCGCGACGGGACAAATGTTTGTGCATAGAAAAAAAAGCGCAAGCATTTGTTTCGTGTCTGGGTGTTGTGTGACCATGGTCCTCATAGTTCCTGGTTCCCTAGATACAGTGAATCCTAGGTAGGGGTCAGGATCTATGTATGTGATCGTTGGGCGTTATTTATTTTTATATATTCCATAGATAGCATTGATTATTCGCAATAATAAACGACTTACTGCTTCAGTTTTCCTTATGGAATGTGCAGATAAAATGATAAAACTTAGTATGCATCCTCTGTAAGCTAGACAGAAAGCAAATTAAAAAAAAAGAATGTTGTTCTTAAATTTGAAAATGGAACAACTTGTGAGAGCGTTTGTTTGAATGCATCCTTATACAGAAGGCAAATTTAAAAATGTTCTTATTAAAAGATTGATTGATTGAAAAAATACTCAACTGACTTCGGCAGCTCCATGTATGTTTTTAATTTGTTAAAAATGATTAATTTCACGTTGTTCCTTTCTTTTAAGATACTATGTTACTTAAGAAGAGTTATTATTTTTTGTTCATTCTTTCGATTGGCATCATAAAAATATCTGAGATTTTTTTTCTCATTGAAGTCGGTTCGATTCCCAGGCGAAGCAAATAATTTTTAGAATATCTTTGAATGCAGTATTACTAACTTTTAAAAATAACATAAAGTCTTCTTTCAGTAAAATTTCCTATCTACGATATTTAAGGTACTTTCCCTTCATGCCCCATAGTCTTGGGACGCCCTGTATAATAAGAAATTCACACTTTTAAACGAAGACACTGTTAAAAATGTCAAGTTCTTAACAGTGTCTCCTGACACCTTCGAAAACTTTAATAATATTTAATTAAAAAATAGCATTTTCTCTCAATTCTATACTATAAAGGAACAATAAGCTTATGATCTTAACTTTTTCTATAGGTCCCTAAAAACCAAAGCCGTAGTCAAAAACTCAACTCCGTTGATTCGAATTCATAATTGACACAGATTAAAGCAGTGTTGTATTTTTTACACTAAAATAATGCTTCTATATAAAATATCTATTAGTTATTTTGGCAACATGGAAAGGTAACTGATATCTTTCTAATATTCACGATTTATAATAAAAAAACGTCAGAGACAATTTTTGAAAAAATATTGGGGCGAGCAGTTACTCTCCACACCATCCATACTTTCCAGTCATAGACAAATACTCGATGAGTAATAAAGACAGCCCGACGTTACTATTATTTACCAAAAACTTAAGAAACTTTCAAAACCTGAATCACACATTCGTTATTTACTTGTGTCAATAGAAATACGAATCAACGAAGTCTTGGAAAGTGCGGGACGCAATATTCAATCTTAACGGCATTATTTAAAATCCATGGCGATTTCTACATCAATATATTACATTATTATATCGGGTCAAAATGGTAAGTCTCGTATTCAGAGTCAGCTTTTAACAAGGATCCCTATGGCAACTATCATAACCGTTAGAGATAGAGCGAGTGTAGCTCAGCGGGAACTCGTGCGCCTTTCGATCCGACGCACCCGGGTTCGACTCCCGACTCGGCCCTGCACCAATGACTTATAGTTAAGTGCAGATTTTGCACGCTCGCTCTAAAACGGTGAAGGGAAACATCGTGATGAAACCCGCTTACGCGCTTTGGATTGGTAGGCTCTGGCCGTGGTTGTAATACCACCCACCGAACAAAGCCATACCGTCAAGCGACCTAGTCGTGTTTCGGGATGATGTTCGGTGAACCATCGGGGAGACGGGTCTGAGCAGCCGCTCAACTGCCGTCTCTCTCTAGATCTATGTGCTCCATCTTAGGCCACATCATCGCTTCACATCAGGCGAGATAGTGGCCAAACATAGATCTATTAGGCGTAAAAAAAAAGATATACTCAAGCAAGACAAACTGCATTTTTAAATTTTTGAAAAATAAACAGTTTTTTTGTCATACAAAAAACAAAAAAAAATTATTACGTTTAATAGATCTATGTTTGGCCACTATCTTGCCTAATTTGAAGCGATGATGTGGCCTAAGATGGAGCACATAGATCTAGAGAGACAACAGTTGAGCGGCTGGTCAGACTCGTCACCTCGATGGTTCACCGAACATCATCCCGAAACACGACTAGGTCGCTTGACGGCATGGCTTTGTTCGGTAAAAAATGCTGTTTTAATAGGTTTGAAAAAAAAAAGCTCTAAACCAATATCTCTAACGATAACATAGGGAACTGTTCAAAAACTTACCTGTATATTAATGCCAATCTTTTTCCAATACCTCCCAAGTATTTGCAACGCCCCGAATTATAACTATTTCTATATACACACATTTACAATAATGTACATCGTCATGTGACTTGGAGCATCACTTGAGGTCTTCTTCCTCATCTTCTACGTAGAGAAGGTCTTCCATCTTCGTCATAAGCTTGCTGTCCAGCTCATCTTCAACCGGCTGCGGTGAATCCTGGAGAAATCAGGGGAATTTGTAGAGAATTGATGGAAAGTTCGAACGTATACTTTTGGTTTTTTTTAATATTTGAATCATAATGGTCGAATTCTCAACTAACAGGAGAGAATTTATCAAAGGTTTCCTTTGATCTCGATTTAGGGTCCAATCATTTTGGAACAAATGGGAATTTTAAAAACCTGGAACTGGACCTATTTTTTAAATTAAAAAAGAACGCATCCTGCATTTTACGTCACATTTCACCCAATCAAGTTGTACAAATAAGAATCTATTCTCGCAAAGTAATGTACGACAAAACAATGGAAATGGTTAATTTTGAAATGACTTACGTAGCTAAACCAAATTAGTTTAACAAAGTTAATTAGACCAAACCTATCGTCGCCAACAAACGGCACATACCAAGTAAAACGATAAAGCATCACTTACCACATCCAGCAAAAGCGTTACATTCGTTAGCCTAATAATTTCATGCAATTTTCTTTGCTATGCCCAAATAGTCTGGTAAAAATTACCAGCAGTTCTGTCAGCAGAACAAATGGGAATAACCGATCTCAGCGCCTCTTCCGGAAACAAAGTGAACTATTTTTATTAACACTTAGCTTACGTACATATTTATGTATTTGTTGCAAAATTCCTATTATTTTTAGGTATAGTAATTAGGTAGAAGAGTAGTATACCGTTTATAAATCATATATATAAAATCTCGTGTCACAATGTTAGTTACCGTACTCCTCCGAAACGGCTTTACTGATTTTTACCAAATTTTATATGCATATTCAGTAGGTCTGAGAATCGGCTACTATCTATTTTTCATACCCCTAAGTGATAAGGGTTGTTCACCCTTAACATTTTTTTGATTTATATGGCAAAACAACGTTTGCCGGGTCAGCTAGTAGTTTATAACATTATTCAAGCCTAACAAATGAATCTTAAAAAATCTTTAGAACACACACACAAACACAGGTACATACATAAAAACAACAAAAATGTTTTTAGCAGTATTTATTTAAGCAAACACAGGGTGATTACAAAACCGAAAGCGGTGTCTTAGCGACATTAACAAGTTAGAAAAGAAGCAGATATGAATATCAATGAAGAGAATACGAATTTCAACTCAATGAAAAAGGAACAACGATTCGACCTCTCGTGCCTTATTAATAAGGGTCACAGAATTTGACAAATACATATAAATATAGGTAAGTATGGATTGGTCGTCCGAACTCATGTTATAATATGTGAATAAGAGTTTATTTGTTGGCTTGTCTGTGGTAGGAAATGAAAGATGAAATAAGTAGAAAGCCAATCATGAAAAATTTATGAAATATATGATAGACAAAGTCAAGAAAATAGTTTAAAGCTAAAACATATATAAAAATCATGCAATATCGTTACATATTATACGCTCGAAGATTATAATTTATAAGTCATAATTATTATTATCGCAGCCCAGGGTAGCTAGCAAGTCAAAACTAATAATTGTAGAACAAAATAATTCAGTAACGCAGTCATCAAAAACTTTTTAAGCTATTGCATAGCTTCTATCGCGGGCCTTAAGCGTGGAGACCGAATCCAGAAATTCCGTAACGAAAATAACCTAACACCCCCCACTCCGAATGCTATGCAATAGCTTTACCGCGGCAGTCTCCGAGTGCCACACGTCTTTTTAAGCTATTGCATAGCTTCTATCGCGGGCCTTGAGCGTGGAGACCGAATCCAGAAATTCCGTAACGAAAACAACCTAACACTCCCCACTCCGAATGCTATGCAATAGCTTTACCGCAGCAGTCTCCGAGTGCCACACGTCTTTTATTTAAATCGGTTGTTTACATATATCAAAGAAAAATTTTAGTTTTAACTTATAATAAATAGTACATCATATTTGAAAAAAAAAGTAGTAGTAGGTACTCTGGACTGTGATATGAAATCATGCAATAATACTAGCAACTATTACAATATAAACATGCCTTCATAAATTTAGAATGCATTAACAACAAAATTAAATAAAATATACCACATACCCAATAAAACGGTAATTTTAAAATTCAGTACTGGAATTCAAAGCTATTTACTAGCAAAGAAGCGTTATAGTAAAATTATTAGCATGCTATACTCATCACTCGTATGCTATATTTAGCATGCTAATTTATGGTTACTTATGCTCGTTTGCTAATTCCTGATTATTAGCATGCTCGTAACTAGCAAGTGAATTCCTCAGGCACATTTATACGATGCTCTTGAGCATGCTAACGACTGCTATTCGGTGTCTTATCGCATGCTAGAAAAGCAACGTGTATTCGGGCCAATAAATTTTGCACATGACAAATAAAGCGTATGACAACATGATTGTAAACTTGAGTTAGTATACTGTAAAAACACACAGTATTAAAATTTTAGTACAATTTGAAACAGAATTCGTCAACAACTAATAGTTGTATCAAAATACTAATAATTTAGAGATGTACCAAATAGCGATACTAAAATATGGTATCAGTAACTAATGTGGTATCAGTAACCTTAAAAATTAGCATACCGATTTTAGCAAAAATATTTTTTAGTTTAAAACTAATTTTATTTTTAGTTTAACTCCACAAAAAACTTAGTAACTCACATCAATTCTAAACGTATGACGTTAGACATATTAAAGCTCAATGTACAGGAAGCCAGTGGAAAGACAATGGCAGTACCAGTCTTACTGGCATCGTGTAAACAGGCCTTAATTCCAGTACCTTTGGGAAAATAGCACATTATGGCTAAAAAACTTTATTCTACCACTATTGATTTTTTTATTTAATTACTCTGAAGTGTTTTTTATTATTATTTAGTGTAATTTCATTTCATTTCATGGCACATATCAGTCTTTTTGAAATGTATTGTAGAATTCGTTTATATAATTCAATACTTACAGATTTAATATTATAAAAATTAACAATCACAGAAACGTAAGTATCATGATTTGGTACGACATAGATGCTTTTAGTTGTTCGTAACTTTTTAAAGACGTGAAAATAATACAGAGTTATATCATTGTTGGGTAATTCCCCTAACATGAACCAATCAGATCCCATTGTTATGCAATCGGCATGGGAGTTTCCCCAATGATAATATAGACTTAACTAAATTAATTACTTTAGAGTGCAAATTCAATTTTAGTACACTATCACCAATCATTGGATTATAGGAAAAATAAACATGTTATTAAAAAAAAGAGATAACCAACGAGTAATTTTTAAATTATAAAATACACCATTACCAAATCATCATGAAAAAATAACCATGTTAATAAGTTTTAAAAAATAAAACAGAAGAACTAGGAATGTAAAAAATGCTACAAATTAATTTAGGTTCGGAAACTACGTGAGTCGAAATATATTCATTATAAATATAAACGGCTACTCTCACGTTATGATTGTGTCGGAATAACTCCGACCAGGTTTCGGACAATTAGGACGTCCTTCGTCTGGGAGTCTACGCTTTAGAATCAGAATTATTCCGACACAATCATAACGTGACTATAGCCGTTTATATTTATAACAAATTAACGACCTCTTAAAGACACTGTGGTCTCCGGGATTGTGTCTCATCACCTATAAAGTAACTTTTGATGTAGATCTGCATATAACCAAATATCTATTATTATTTTTATTTTTATTAACTGTGTACCGCTATTTACTAAATATGTTAATGTAATCCTGCCATTTTATATTCATAAGCATTATTGAAATTGAAATTAAAAGAAATACAGGGAACACCTAAGTCGCACCAAATCTGAACCCAACGATCACAGAATCAAGAGGCACTCTATAGAGGTCATTAAAGCTTGTGCATGGGGGGCAGGCGAGAGGTCGGAGTTAAGAGAACTGCCGCCGGGACGGGGTCATTGCCCAGTACTTGCTCGATCGAGTGTCCAGGTACGAACACTGTTGGAGTAAAAACGTATTAAAAACCTGATAAAATATGTAATCCTACCAATATTATAAACGCGAAAGTTTGTAAGAATGTATGGATTTATGTTTGTTATTATTTCACGCAAAAACTCCGAAACGATTTTGATGAAACTTGGTACTTAGGTACTTTAGGATTTGGAATAGCACATAGGCTACTGCCGGGAAACCGCGGATAGAACCGCGGGGAGCAGCTAGTTACGTATAATTAGTCCGTCCAAAGAGTAGACAAACGGCTATAATATAAATTAAAAAAATAATGGAAAAAACACGTTTTTATGCGCCTTAAAAATAGTAAATGGATTAAGAATGCATTGTCATCGAGTTGTGAGCTTCCCTGAAAGTTTCAGCCGGATAGCTAATCGGGAAGTGTTCGAAATTTGAGTTGCAATATTAAGCGTGTCACATACTACGCAGATACGGTATGTTTTATCTGCGTATAAAAACTTAACTTATCTGAAAGTATCACACACTTCGCAGATACGATAATATAGGAAATTATACATTCACGCGGAATCCTTCAAATTGACTATACTTGTTTTTTGGTGCGGATCGTGTATATGCAGTGTTACAATGAGTCCGCGTTTATTGCTTCTGGATTTATTAGACAGTTCCTCAGAAGAAGATTTTGATTTTCAATTGTATTTGTATACGCAGATAACATCTAACCATCTTTCGATATGTCGGTGCCTATACTTGACGAGTTATCTGCTTAGTGTGCGTTGCTTCTTGAGTTTAGTATAGAGAGCGATATTGACAGATACGCGCTCAGATACAGATATCTTACCGTATCTGCGTAGTGTGTGACACGCTTTATCATGATTATAATTTAGATTGAGTAAGTAACAATGACATGCAATTGACAGTAACCATGCAAAATACAGTTCATGCAGACACGAATTAGTAACAAAGGGGTCGTCCATTAATCACGCGATTTTTTTAGCATCTTACTAACTTCCCCGGTGATACGTGGTGATGTTTTAGACTACCCCCTCCCCCCTACCCAAAATCACGTGAATTTTTTGGTACAACGTATATTAAATAAATCAGGAATACTATCTTTAAATACAGGTATAATCTAATTTAATTTTGGATTAAGCACCGTGATAAAAATGTCCAAACAGACGTGTAAGGTTACAGGATGTTTCTGAACGTTGCCTGGCAACGGTGAGTCAAGGTCACGTGCCGCTTTTCGGTTAAGAAATTGCGCGCTCAACGAAACAATAAATACACGTGATATCTCAGTACACTCCCAACCCCCCAATATTGTGATATCTCTTGACTTTTTTCCGAGCTCACGTGATTAATGGAGATTCCAAAGCACATATAAAATAATGATAATGTAATTTAATATGATGCAACTGAAAACCGTCTGTCAATCCTAATTGAGGCCGCTTTTCCATTCTCAGATAGACAAGCAGAGCAGATAGTAGAGCGATCGGGTGAAAAAGAGGCCTAAATGGCCTCTTTTTCGAGGTGACGCGCCGCTTTTCGGTTTAGAATCTGCGCGTTCAACGAAAAAATAAAACACGTAACATCTCGTAGGCGGGAAACCGTCTGGGTAGGTCGAGAAAGTCGTTCGCCTGATGCTAAGCCATTCAATGGCCTGCGAATCGGAACACAGTATAACTTGCGCACTACTGCTTAGCGGCAGAATAACTGACAAAGCGGCGGTACGTGCCCAGACGGCCTTGCACATACGAGACACCTAAAATCCGTAAAATCTTGTGGCAGATGTATAGTGCAGTGCTTACCGGCGCGAGGGAGCGCGGGAAGGGCTCGAGGCAGACGAGTAAGACGGTCATGTTGTCGCAGCCGAGCCCGCCTGTGGCGCAGTTCGGCGCGAGGCAGCGGTGCATGAGCGCCTCGCACACCGCCGCCGGCTGCCAGCCGCTCAGCAGCCGCGCGCGGCAGAACGACACCACCTCCTGACAGGTCATAGTATCAACAGTAACCCATGCAATTAAAAATCTCACTCGCAATGTGAAGCCATAAGTTAAGGCTAGATTCAAAAAAGGACCTTTCCTTAGAGGTCTTTTTCGATCGGATTCAGGGCTTTTTCTATCTAATTTCGTGTTAAAAACGCATTTTGTTTTCTAAACCAATAATTTTATCAACATTTTTTTTTTTACGCTCAATAGATCCATGTTTGGCCACTATCTCGCCTGATGTGAAGCGATGATGTGGCCTAAGATGAAGCACATAGATCTAGAGAGAGACGGCAGTTGAGCGGCTGCTCAGACCCGTCTCCCCGATGGTTCACCGAACATCATCCCGAAACACGACTAGGTCGCTTGACGGCATGGCTTTGTTCGGTGGGTGTTATTACAACCACGGCCAGAGCCTACCACTCCAAAAACATGACATCACAGATAAATAATTTGAAGGGTGTGCGTCTTTCATTGCATGAAATCATAAAGCATAAACATTTTTCGCTCGCTTCGCTCGCGCCTCCACCCCCGCCACGGATACACAGATTTTCGAAGTACCTATGTCGTGTTCACTTTCAATGGTCCTTTGACATACTTTTGAAAAACGGTTTTAACCCTTTTAACTTTAAAATAAATTTTGCGCTCGCTTTAGGCGCGCAGCCACGTACTATTTGCAATTTGCTTCACGTATTTTAAACACACTTTTTACTCCTTTGTGTCTTACTACGACACATGCAATAATTGCCCTTATCTATGGTCTTACTAACCTCGTTAGACAACACCTCCCAGATGCCGTCGCAGGCGATGACTATGAACTCCCAGTCGTCGTTCAACTGTCGCACTTGCACATCGGGAAATGCTGAAAAAATATATTTTACACATTTTACACTAGTTCATTACACATCTCTACCGTGTAGGTAGTGATAAAGAAATCAAAGACACGAATAAAATAAAATAGAGTTTTTTTGTAAAGTACCATTACCAGTGTTAGTTATTCGGCCATTACATCACAAATCGGGGAGACGGGTCTGAGCAGCCGCTCAACTGCCATCTCTCTCTAGATCTATGTGCTCCATCTTAGGCCACATCATCGCTTCACATCAGGCGAGATAGTGGCCAAACATAGATCTATAAGGCGTAAAAAAAAAAAAAAAAAAAAAAAAATTATAAATGCGAAAGTTTGTGTTTATTACTTCACGCTGCAACAGCTAAACTGATATGAAATCAGAAGAGATATATTTAGAATGGAGATAGCTTATACCCTGGATTAACACATAAAAGCTCATTTTTTTTTTGTAAACCACAAGTAAAACCGTGGGGTGCAGCTAACTAGTAAAATAATATTATGTACCTATGTTAGACATCAGTTTCAGAGTGAACGACGTTAAGGACTTTTATTCGTACTTTGTGCTACTTTAACTAATCCCTCGAGCTACTTTAACTGGTCCTTTGAGCTAATTTAACTGGTCCTTTGAGCTAATTTAACTGGTCCTTTGAGCTAATTTAACTGGTCCTTTGAGCTAATTTTACTGGTCTTTCGAGCTACTTTAACTAGTCCTTGTTTTTGAATTGGTCCTTCAAGCTAATTTAACTGGTCCTTCGAGCTACTTTAACTGGTCCTTGTATTTTAACTGGTCCTTCGAGCTAATTTAACTGGTCCTTCGAGCTAATTTAACTGGTCCTTCGAGCAACTTTAACTGGTCCTTGTATTTTAACTGGTCCTTCGAGCAACTTTAACTGGTCCTTGTATTTTAACTGGTCCTTCGAGCTAATTTAACTGGTCCTTCGAGCTAATTTAACTGGTATTTCGAGCTAATTTAACTGGTCCTTCGAGCTACTGGTGCTAGCTACCTGTTACGATCTGCTGTTGCGGCGACAAGCGATAGTTCCGCTTGAACACGTAGTCCCCGAGAGCGCGGGACAGCGCGAGGTTGCCGTTGACGCGGTTTAGCTGCACCCAGCCGCCCCCCGCCGTGATCCTACGTAGCTCCTCGTCGTTATTGGGCTTGTGATCGTATGATAGGACTTCCACCTGGAATACGAATTAAAAGGCGAAGTTTTAAGTCCATGTACTATAGAATAAGACCTTTGTACACTTAGTTTGGCAAATAAATTAATATGAATATGAATACGAAATAAATCTAATGGAATCAGGCGTGACGTTGCGAAAATTCATCTGAAATCTGAATCGGAATGAAAATATCTAGTGATTCCGCTAAATATTAATAGGTTGTTGTTATAATAATATACCCCATACATATTACATTATTATTTTTATTAACCCTCGATACAAAAAACCTTTAACAACTAAAAAACGGCAGAACCGATTTTGATTGAATATGTCTAAGAACCACCGCTAGAAAACCTGCTTTCAAATAAAAAAACCGCATCCAAATCGGTTCGAGTTTTGTATTTACTACATTATATATTTTATATATATTTTTAGTTACTTCGTACACCAACTGACCGCCATTTTTTACCTCTTTATTCCTGTCCATCCAAAGGTTGCCTGTAAGAAATTGCACATAGCGATAAGGCCGCCCATTGTTCTACCACTATTATATGTAACTGTAAACTTGTGTTTCCTGTTTTGGTGTTCAATAAAGAATTATTCTATTGTCTTGTTCACCCGTTTAAGAGCTACGGTGACACAAATAGACACATAGTGGCAGGCCTACCGCACTCCGCACTGTAGGTACGAAGCTACAAGTACATAGCCGGACACCGACGGCGGGTCGCGCGTCGTTACACGTGCCGCGTCAGAAGAGATAAGAGCTATGCGATAGAAAGAGGCGCTCTGTAGGTTAATATGACTGGTAGGTATGCAGCGCTACGCGAGCTGAATTGAATTTTATTGCGTCATAGCAAGAGTCGCTATTTGTTTAAACTTCTTTGCGGTGATGCTTCTGTCCCTAAGTATTCTGTGATAGTGATCAAAATTATAACATCCCTCCTTTCTTCGTCGGGGGGGTTAAACCTACCGCGCCCCTGACGCAAGCGATGGCGCGCGAGTCTCCCACGTTGGCGCAATACAAAGTATTATCCTTGACCAGCACCGCCACAGCTGTGCTGCCAGCCACCTTCTCCTGGAGCATATCCTCTTCCAGCATGGCCTGGTCCATGTCTAGGAAACCCTGGAACAAATGCCCGACGTTACTAGACAGATGATGCAGCATCCTACTAATATTATAAACGCGAAAGTTTGTAAGAATGGATGTATGGATGTACGTTTGTTACTCTTTCACGCAAAAACTACTGAATGGATTTTGATGAAACTTTACAATAATATAGCTTACACATCAGAATAACACATAGGCTACTTTTTATCCCGGGAAACCGCGGCTGAAACCGCAGGGCGCAGCTAGTCAGAAATAAGTACAATACAAAATCTCTTTGTACATCCTCATCATCATGATCATCAGCCCATTACGTTTCCACTGCTGGGACTCAGGCCTTCCTTCGTAGAGTACGGGCCATCATCCAACACGCTGGCCCAATGCGAGTTGGTGGATGTCACATGTCCTTCAATTTTTGTAATACATTCTTAGACATGCCGGTTTCCTCTCGATGTTTTCCTTCGCCGTTTTTAGAGCGTGTTTTAAATCCATAGATAACCTAAGAAATTCAGTGGTGCGGGGCTAGCGGGATTCGAACTAGGGTGCGTCGGATTGAAATTACGACGTGCGACTTTCGATCCGACGCACCCTAGTTTGTACATCCTATTTCCTACCAATCCTAATATCTTTTCTTTCTTATCTTATCTTACTTCTTAATATCTTATCTTACTTCTTCCATCTTATCTTACTTCTTCCATCTTATCTTATCTTACTTCTTACCATCTTATCTTACTTCTTACTATCTTATCTTACTTCTTACCATCTTATCTTACTTCTTACTATCTTATCTTACTTCTTAACATCTTATCTTACTTCTTACTATCTTATCTTACTTCTTACCATCTTATCTTACTTCTTACTATCTTATCTTACTCCTTACCATCTTATCTTACTTCTTACATATATTACAAAAGCAAAAGTTTGTGACGATAGATGGTCGTTACTCAATCACGCAATAACTATTGAACAGATTTTGATGAAATTTGGTAAGTAGATAATTTAAGTCTTGGAAAAAACATGCACGAGTGAGATTTAATTTATTTCTTTTATTTACAGAGCATCTTATTCTTATTCGATGAGGGGGCGATGTGTCCTGCATTGACGTCCCGCGTGGGGTGTATTGTGCATTCCCCCAGCCAG
This sequence comes from Petrophora chlorosata, assembly GCA_951640565.1. Lineage (NCBI taxonomy): Eukaryota > Metazoa > Arthropoda > Insecta > Lepidoptera > Geometridae > Petrophora > Petrophora chlorosata. The sequence goes on along the minus strand of OX621203.1, from coordinate 5,481,922 downwards.
CATCTACCCGAGCCATCCCAACTCCTTGAAATAACGGAGTGCGGCTTTGGGGCGCTGGCATAGCTGCTCGAGTGTTGAGGTTGTTTGTGGGAAAGATGATGGTGCTAATGATAGTGATGATGATGATGTGTGTCCGGTGTCTGCCGTACCGTCTATTGGCTTACAAAGCATCTTACATCAATTGTACGTGCGAGAAAATAGATGATCGGCTGTCGCTTCTTCGTCATACGTAGGACAAGTGCCTTAAGTGCAATTTTAATTTCCGAGTAGCACTGCCACTGTTACGAGAAGGCGCGATACAATGAGGCGTACGACTTAGACCGCCTCAAAGCGAGACACAATGCACGCACAAATTGCAAAATATTATTCAACCTAAGAATAACTCCGCCATCATCGAAAACCATGTCAAAACGTCGAAATTCCAACATTAAGTTAACGAACGAAAAGTGAAAACTAATTTTTTTTAATTAACCTACAGCTGCTAATTAAAAATGTAATCTAATCGCCTTTTAAGTCACCTTGGCGTGAATGCGCGCCGTCACACGGTTATGACTCCTTATTTCTTTAAATCAAGTTCAAGGTATAGTTTCCTAATGGATATCTTATGCTGGTTTGTAGTGATAACATTGTTTATTCGTTTGGACATGTGAAACTTTGTTAATTTCACGGATTTACCATTTTTCTTTAGGTATTTTTTAATGAACACCTGTTTTTAGTGTTTTGAAAGACTTCTGCAGGCACTTGACTTTGTATCTAATCAAATTCATTTTTTTTATTCATTAGGCAAAAAATGCACCTTTAAACGTCTTACACACAGTCTATAAATAAGTTATCATGACTTTGAATAATGTAACCATGTCTAACAATTTCTTTCCCACACTCAAATCAACGTCTGAATTAATAGTTTTCATATCATTACGAACAACAATTGAGTATCATTTTAGAGTGATCAGTGGCGTAGCTAGGTAACCAAAGGGCCTGGGGCAAAAAATAAACTACGCCCCCAACTAAACTATTTAAAATCATTTGTTTCGTATTCGTCGCGTTCGAACTCTGGTTTATTTATATTCCGAATGTGGGAGATTTTTTTATTAGTTCAATTTATAGTTTGTAAGTCAGAGTCCGAGGGGCCCCCTGAGCTTGGGGGGCCCCGGGGCACTGCCCCGTCTAGCCCTCCGGTAGCTACGCCACTGAGAGTGATATTGGTCACTGAGAGGTATTGTTTAAAACTGCATGAAATATAACACAACTCTAAAACTGAAATACAACCAACCCTAATTCCTGACGCCTGAGGTCAACTATAGGCGCCGTAACAGAAGCGGGCGCCTCAATAAAATTTCGCGTCTTGAATATTTATTTATTCATTCTTTTAGGAAAACTGCAGCTAAACTTAGTACGTAGGTATAAATGTTTGGACAGCTTGATCTAATATATAAAATTCTCGTGTCACAGTTTTCGTTGCCATACTCCTCCGAAACGGCTTGACTGATTTTGATAAATTTTTTTGTGCTTATCCGGTATCTATGTGAATCGGCCAACATCTATTTTTCATCCCCCTAAATGTTAGGGGTAGTCCACCCCTAAATTTTTTTTTTTATTTATATAGCAGAACAACGTTTGCCGGGTCAGCTAGTAACTTATAAAAGTTTCCACAGATGGACAACTAAGTACACAATACATGTGATTAAGAATACAGTCTATAAAACCTCCGCACTGTAGGTACGAAGCTACAAGTACATAGCCGGACACCGACGGCGGGTCGCGCATCGTTACACGTGAAGCGTCAGAAGAGATAAGAGCTATGCGATAGAAAGATAGGCGCTCTGTAGGCTAATACGACTGGTAGGTATGCAGCGCTACGCGAGCTGAATTGAATTTTATTTCGACATAGCAAGAGTCGCTATTTGTTTAAATTTCTTTGCAGAGTGATGCTCCTGTTCCTTAGTATTCTGTGATCAAACTTAAAACTGTATTACTGTAACATATTTAATTAGCTTGGTACCTATCACAAGTCATCTGAATCAATCACATCAAGCAGCTGTATATTACATGATCCTATGTTATTTAAGTAAATGAGTAACTACGAGATATTGAATCTTATAGCCATCTAGTGTCACAGTACCTCAGCCCTCTGCACCACACAGTTACTTGAAAGATTGGACTAAGTTAAATGTTAACCCCATATAAAACATTTTAATAGAGCACTTACTTGTTTCAATGCTTCTTCAATATTTCCAAGGTGATACTCCGGTCTTGCCGTGATAAACTTGTGTAGGTGCTTTCCCGCATACTCAGCAATGTTTGCTCCTACAATAATAGAAAACAACTTTACACACACTTTATCTTAAATAACTCAGCATTTTACTGAGTTACAAGAATCTTCATTTATCCTGATTCGACTTTTTTGAAGTTTAGTCACCGTGGCCACTTGAAATGTCTCATAACATTAATAAACATTTATCTGTGTCCAATGACACGCAAACAATTTTTTTTTATGTAACTGAATGACGAGACGTCCAGCTCGTTTGCCTGATGGTAAGCAATATGCATCCTAGAGGCGCAAAGAGAAAGAGGGGCAGACAGCACAAACGATGGGATGACGAAATTGTTGAGATGGCGGGTAAACACTGGACGAGACAGGCACTGGACAGGCAGGAATGGAAGAGGATGGGGGAGGCCTTTGCCAAATGGCAAACAGACAATGATGTTGTCAAAAATGAAAACACATACTTAGTAAGTTAAATAATTAGTATAAGCTTTAATAATAAGTATAAGATTGTAAATCTATAATATCTGAATAAATGGCTATATTAAAAAATTAAATATTAAATTAAAATAAAGCAATATGCCAGCTCATAACAACAACAGCACCACCCAGAACTTTGTTTTGCAAAATCCTGTACAGTGCTGCACTGCGCTCATCACCCTGAGACAATTAGCTGTTGAGTTTTATAATGTCCAGTAATTTCGCTGGCTACAATGCCCTTCAAACCGGAACCCATTAATGCTTGCGCACTACTGCTTGGCGGCTGAATGACTGGCAAAGCGGTGGTACCCATCCTGATGAACTCTCGCATACGAGAAACCTACCACAAGTAAGAATTACAAGACAAGCAGTTTGTTTACCTAATGGTAAGCAACACGGCTGCCCATCAGTTGCATCACCACTAAAAACATTGTTATCCAAAATGTGGCAAAGCACTGTGCTTAATGCCCAGGAATTTCATTGGCTAAAATGTCCCTATAAAGTATTGACCCCTTGTTTTGGGTCTGCTAATCTCCAGCACTCGAGAACTGACTCTATCAGCTCAAGAAATTGTATTTATTTATTTATATATTATACCTTTGGGTGGGTATTAGTTTTCTGATTCGCTCACTCAACATTCAAAAGCTACATAGTACATATACAGACCTAATCTCCTATAATTTATAACATTTGGCTATAAAATTATATATACTGACCACCATGCCCATCATACACAGCAAAGTATGCCGTCCCAGGGTCATCAGGCAGCGACAGTATATGTGTGTGCGAGTCATCCATGGATACTCGCCAGCCCTGCATGCAAGACGAGCCGACTAGGTATCTGCTGTCCTGACATGTCGAGGATTGCTTCTCCGTCACAGGCTCTGATAGGGTTTGGCCCATAACTCTGTTAAATAATAAGTTAAAAAAATATATCTCGGGTGTACATTAAAATAACAAAAGTCTTAGGCACACTCGTATGTGCATAACAAGTTTGGCAGGATATTAGTAGTTTGTTATATTATAATTTTAACTGATTGAATACCAAAAATAGGATTATTGATATATTATTGATACTTAGAGTATTCATGTGCCTGGTATGAATACACAAGGGATTTTTCTAAATAACAAAATACTTTTCTTACATTATGACATAATGAAGACAAGTAATATTTAACTTAGCACCTGAAAGCTAGGTCCCTTGAAGTTAGCAAAACAATAACATATTATTACATTTATTACTCTGTGAATTTATCACAAAATGCATTGTTTACATGTGTCACTGCATACTTGAGACACTTTCCAACTTCATTATCTTATCTATATTCTATCATATAATGGACAGGCACCAGCTGTTAATATCATATTGATCGACTTGACCTATTTCTAAAGTTGTTATCGAAGAGGCGGCTCGAAAAGGTAAAAAAATTTGGTTCCAGAATAACAACACCGGAATTCAGTTGGAGCACTGCTCGAAAAGGTAAAAAAATTTGGTTCCAAAATAACAACTCCGGAATTCAGTCGGAGCACTAACAAAATGTGTTCGTAAGTGAAACATTTTCGGTAAAGACGTAAACAAGCGGCAAATATCGCCAAGCTATCGTAAGATATGACTAACTTCTGATGTCATTCACAGTTTTGAAGACTCATTCGGGCACGACGACCGCAGCGTTATCTCAGCACTGCGACAGAACACAACAACTACTCTATCAGCACAGTATATTTCATCATGACAACAACTCATTAACCAGCAAAATATATGCAGAAAACTAGCGAAAACAAGATATCGCTACAATAAGTTTGCAGGACTGACCTATGGCAGATTAACGCAAACGATACTGTTTGATATACTTACAAATGTTTTTGTTACTCCTTGTAATTGATAAGACCTCAGATCGTTGTCTTAAAATGCCGAATATAGCTTTTCTTTGAAATTATCCACGAAAATGCGTAGTGTAAATACAGAAACACTTCAAACACTTTGACAGCAGCAGAATACTTAGGCCGCGTTCAGAAATGGGTAAATGTTCACGAGTGAATACTTGTCAGTTAATCTCAGTGATATGCCAAGTTAAAAATTAACTAACGCCTTTCTGAACGGGCATCGAGTAATACAATAAGCCAGCCAATCAAAACCAATAATTTTCAAGACCGAGATTTCCCGCGCTTTTGTTTATCAGATTTAACTGCGTTATTTTGGCTAATATCGGAATTTTACCTTATATTTTGCTTCAAATACACGAATCGCTTATTTTATTTATATGTACAAAAAAATCAATGCAAAAATATTGCAAAATGTAAAGGAAAATGACAACTGACAACTATTACCTGACAGGTGAGAATCGTCACCCGCTTTTTTATCGGTGAATATTTTCACCTGTCAGGTGAACTTTTACTCTCCCCAATTGGTTTTCTGAACGGCTCAGGGTAAATGTCAAAGTTCACCTGAGTCATTTCTGAACGGCGGCGTTAGGGTAATAATTACATTAACTGGGTGATTTCTGAACGCGGCCATAATACAAACTAACGTCAAAATTTGTTGACAATGACATGGAACATTTGTGACAGATGGGTCTATCATAAACCATAAACAAAGCCGATTCAGTTCTAGTTGCAAAGGAGCAAAATTATTCATATTGTTTATGATTTTATAAAAAATCAACGTAATCATCACCAAGATTAAATGAAAATTTAATTATGTATATTTTCATAAAAGTTCATCCAAAGAAAATAATGCATTGATAGGTAATGAAACATCACACAAACCTCAACAGCTTCGACCCAGTAAACATTCTCTTAATCATGTAGTTATTTAAAAAAAACCCATGCAGCGAGAGCTCCACTATAGGGATAGTTAAATAACGAATAGGTACCTAATACAGCAACACACAATTTTATTTAAATAATATAATTTAGTATGAATACCAAAACCCCCTTCCAAACATGTTCTGGTGACGTTACTTTTTTCCTGTTAAGTTTTTTGTTTTTTAATTTAAAGATGTCATAGCTCGAACCTCTATACAATATAGCTTACCATCATAAACCAAAAAGTGTTTATTGAAATAACAGCATTTAGCTATTATTTTACCTATTACAATATTATTTTTCTTTTTTATTTGGTATTTAATAGAATATGATTGTATTGTAACTGACAATGGGCACGCTTATCGCTATGCGTAATCATACAGGCAACCTAAGATGGACAGGATATTTAATAAAAATATTACGGTCAGTTACTCAGTACCTACAGAGCGAGTTTAAGTGAAACTGCAGCACACCTCTCGACACCCTTTAGCCACCCACACCAACGTTGCCCCTCTCGTTGCTAATGAACGGCGGCCCTTAAAGGGGGCCCGTTTAGTGGGTGGCGAGTCACCACCTGCCAAAATATTTTTTTTATGAGGCGGAACTGGCAGGTGATCATAGACCGGCTCTCATCCATTAAAAATTCACCTCAATAGCCCAATCATAAGTAATTTTCATATCTTCAATAATAGTCCTCGCACTTATCGGGGGCTGTCTTTGATTGTATCTTCTAATGGTGCACTTAGAGACAGTCCCCGATAAGTGTTGCCCATTACATATCTAAATTAAATGCTCTAAGAGGCCTCTACGTGTTGGACTCATGTCCCCGCGCAAGCCTTCCAAAGGACCGGGTGTATAACCCGGATCGTTAGAAAGAGCGACATAATAAATGAGTTTATTTGCATAAAAGGTTTCAAATGAATTTTGAATCCTATATTCCTATATATAGGCTCCCGAACTAGATAATATTATGTCCAATATATTTTTACGGAAATCGATACTGCTGCTTCTATAAAACTCTTGGTCTGGTAAGGCACCACGGCTTTGCCAATAATTCTGCCGCCAAGCAGTAGTGCGCAAGCATTACTCTGTTCAGGTTTGTAGGGCTTTGCCAGCGAAATTACTGGGCATATTTCGGGGAGATGAGCGCAATGGAGTGCTACGCAGTGTTTTTTATGGTGTAAAAAGATCCGGGTGGCACTGCAATTGTTATGGGCAGGCGTGGCGCTTACCATCAGGCGAACGACTTGCTCGTCACATCATTGAACTCCATAAAAAAATCGGTGGGTTCCCAACGAGTCACACCAAATCCAGTCACAGTGTTACTGGATGGCATTTTTTTTCCCATCCTGTTACATTGTTACTAGTTGCAACCTATTTCTACAAATGTGTTCCTAACGAGTCACACCGAGTGTAACAGTGTGGCTCGTTGGGAAAAAAAAAATTCCTCTCCCAACCTGTCACGCCTTATTTTTATCTAAGTGAAAATTGAGAACCTACTTTATTTCACCTAGAACTAATATAGGTATATTCTTGAGTAAATTTCCAAAAAAAATAATTTAAAAATTCACAAAAATATATATAGGTAACTAAATTCTCTTTGTAAGTAACAAACTAACTTTAAAAATATCACATTAGGTGAATAATCTATAACAATATTAAAAAGGGAAAAGATTATTTTGTTTGTTTGTTTGTACCGAAAAGGCTCCGAAACTACTGGACCGATTTTAACCACATTTTTCACCAATAGAATGCTAAATTATTAGGCTACAATTTATTTAAAAAATAAATAAAAGAGATCCTTAAGAAAATTGCAATAATTTAACCCAAAGTAGCAAAATTTTGCCATTAATTGACCTATACTTGTTACCAGGCGGTCATAAATTGCTAGGAGTAAACGTGATAGAAAATACTTAGTACCAGGCAATCATAAACTTGTAGAAGTATACAATCATCAAACAAAAGCGCTCATCATTTGACGACCTTTAGTACCAGGCGATCATAAACTTATAGGAGTATACAATCATCAAACACCCTTCTATTTTCAGGAATATACTTACTATACTTTATACTTAGTAACAGGCGATCATAAATTTGTAGAAATGTACATTCCAGGCGATCTCCGGTTACCGAACACATGTTAAGGTACCAGGCGATCATAAATTTCTAGGAGTAAACGTGGTACACGTGAAATATTGGTGTAGTCGAGAAATATATCATACTTATTGATTTGACAGATCGATTTCTTGAAATTAACGCCCTGCAGTAGAAGAAAATCATGCCAGTTTTACTGGATGGGATTTTTTTTTCCCATCGAGTCACACTGTTACTCATTGCAACTATTTTTTTTAGGTGAGTTCCCAACGAGTCACACCTAGTGTAACAGTGTGACTCGATGGGAAAAAAAATCCCATCCAGTAACACTGTGACTCGATTGGGTGTGACTCGTTGGGAACCCACCAAAAAATCTTTAAACTGTATGGGCACATTATAAAATAATACCTTTCCCTAATATTAAGTAGTCGTTAGCACCAGCATCTAGTCTCAATATAAGTACCTACACGTACAACGTCGACATGTAAAACGCTGATGGTACCAAACCGGGTATGGCATCAAATATAGTTGTATTAGGTATATGGATGATGCAATGATACTGTGAAAAACGTAGAGCATATTATTTTAGAGTTGAATTGTTTTTTTTTTTATGTAACTGAATGACGAAACGAGCTGGTCGTTTACCTGATGGTAAGCAATACGCCAGCCCATAACAATGACAGCACCACCCAGAACTTTGTTTTGCAAAATCCTGCGCGGCGCTCGTCACCCTGAGACAATTAGCTGTTGAGTCTCATAATGCCCAGTAATTTAGCTGGCAGGAATTTAATGATGAGTTTGAAAGATTTCATAGTAATTAACCTCTAGGAGTTTATTTAACTTTTTCTTTCGTCATTTCTACATTATGTAGAATAGAATAGATAACACTTTATTGCACTTAAGAAGGAATTACATTTTGAACATACTTATATGTAGTATTAAATAAACTATTTTTTTTTATCTGAAACCAGTCACGACACACGCTTATTTACATTGTACCTATTCAATACGTACTTGAACTATTGATGGTGTAAAAAAAAAATTTTGAAATTGAAATTAATAAATTTTAGAAATTCAAATTTTACCAGTCCAAAAACATTAAGAACCTATATTATGTTACCTCACATTTCATTATTTCAATATACAATAATTATCAGGCGTAAAATTAAAAATTAAATCGTACAATAAATTCATTTGAAAACAGTTACCTGCCTACGCCATGTCCCTCTCTAAATCCAAAGGATCGTATGAAGACCTCATACTGCCATTACAATGTTGACTGGCTGGCTGGCTGAGGCAACACCTATGTTTATTTACATAGGGTTCTGGTTCTAAAGAACAATAAGTATTGTCCCATTACTAATTGTTATTTAGAACCAAAAACCAATAATTTCAATAAACAATATCGTACGTTTTAACAAGAACAGTTTATTATAATTACCTACCTACGCCATATCCCTGTGTAAATTAAAGGGATCCCCTGAAGATCCATACTGCCATTATAATGTTGGCTAGCTGGCTGAGGCAACACCTATGTTTGTTTGCATAGGTTTCCGGTTATAAAGAACAATAAGTAATGGGACAGTTTACCTATTTCCCATGAATACCTATCCTTTCTTTTAGCAATTAATTAAAGGAATGTGATTTTATTGTACTGTATAACACCAAATTTCAATAAACAAAATTTATTACCTACTACTTTTTTACTTAAGATATTTTTTCTGGAATAGGCCCATACCTATTACATTCGAGAGGCCTCGCTGCGCACTTAGAAATAAAATAATTATGTAGGTCCGTTAGAAATGTTTTTATATTATTCAAAATACATTTTTTTTAACTAAAACATGATCTAAGCCATACAAATTACAAGTATACGTTTTATCAAACAAAGAAACTGACTTTAATGTATCTTCTAAAGTCAAATATCGATGAAATTTATATGGGACCACTTATTCGTGGCTAGGTATACTGAACCCAACGCAAAAAGAAGTTTCCGAATCGGTTCATGAATGACGGCGTTCTGAGGTAACAAACATTAATCATAAAAAACACAATCGAATAGAGACCCTTCTCCTTTTTTGAAGTCGTTTAAAAAATTAAACTAATGGCAATAATAATATATAATATATATAATCATATTAGAACCATCGCTATTCTATGATTATAACTGACCATCTCAGCTCTCGCTAGACGGTTAGATGAGGAGGCACGTACTGTTAAGAGGTTCCTCACTCTGCAGTGCAGCCCTAACCCTGTTTGAGCCCTGCCTCGCTGCAGGCAGCACACTGGGTTTAGGTTCTTTATAATATTTTTGAATATAATTAACCGACTTCAAAAAAGGAGGAGGTTATCTGTTCGATTGTATTTTTAAGCTATTGCATAGCTTCTATCGCGGGCCTTGAGCGTGGAAACCGAATCCAGAAATTCCGTAACGAAAATAACCTAACACCCCCCACTCCGAATGCTATGCAATAGCTTTACCGCGGCAGTCTCCGAGTGCCACACGTCTTTTTTTTTAATTATTATTATTATTTTTTTTTTATTTTTTTTATGTTTGTTACCTCAGAACTCCGTCATTTATGAACCGATTTGAAAAATTATTTTGTTGCGTCGGGTTCAGTATAGCTACGAAGTAGTCCCATATAAATTTCATCGATATGTGACCTTGGTCTTCGAAGATACATTGAAGTCGGTTTTTGTTTTTTTCTAATAATTATTATTTTAAAAATATATACAAAACTATAAGAAAAACATAAAATTTAAAAATATTCTAAAAGACTTAGGCTTAACATTGTAGATAAATATGTGAATAATATTTAATTTTAGGTAATTAGGTGTGTGTCTCCATGTTCTCTATCATTATTTTCTAGGCGCTCGTAACGGTTTTGTAAGAACGTCTATTATAATGTCGCTCCATTAGACCATAACTAATCAGAATAAAGAAGTCAAAATTTTATTTTTTATTTTTATAGCAAGTAGGTGTGCTAACTTATTATGAGTAGAATGATTTGAATACCTACTTGAGCATATTTTTGTCTGGAACCAGTTCTCTATCAAAATAAAGGTATCTATGACTTTGTACGGTCAAAGTCTTGTGAAAAAAATCGTCTGTGGATACTCAGATAAAGTATCCAGCCACTCGAAGTGTGGATATAAAATTAAACCACAGTATACTTATTTTTTTTTATTTGATCAAGACTGCGATTAAACCTTATTAAGTAGGTTATTATTGCGGGCACAAAGGGGTAGCCATAAAATAATGCACTGCTGATGTGCTGAAAGTAATTAAATGTTTTATAAGCAAAGAAGCTAGAGCTCATACATTCTACTTAGTGTTATTTTTAAGTAACAAGCACTCAGGCTATTTTTCTTACCTACATAACATTTCTAAAAACAGTTTTTTTATGTAACTGAATGACGAGACGGTCTGGTCGTTTGCCTGATGGTAAGCAACACGCCAGCCTATAACAATAACAGCACCACCCAGAACTTTGTTTTGCAAAATCCTGCGGCGCTGTACTGCGCTCGTCACCTTGAGACAATTAGCTTTTGGAAGAGAGGTGAAATTAAAATTATACCTACATTAATATTCTGGGGGGAGACGGGTCTGAGCAGCCGCTCAACTGCCGTCTCTCTCTATAGATCTGTGTGCTTCATCTTAGGCCACATCATCGCTTCACATCAGGCGAGATAGTGGCCAAACATGGATCTATTACAGGTAAAAAAAAAAAAATCTAATAAAATTTGGAGTTCGGATTCGGTGTAGATTCACTGCGACAATTTCTTATGTTGCCATATATTGTCCCATTAAGTTTATCTCAACTCGTAGTCATCGTATTTTGGTATAAGTTAATGAGATTAATTCGATTTCTTGCCTGAATCGACAATAATTAGACCGTATCTTATTAGCCGCAGTGAATCTATACCTTGGCGCTTGAGGGACATATGGGTAGGGGGGAAGGAGAGAGTGACAAAAACTCAAAAATACAAATAATTATTCCTACGTATACTATACCTACATCTGACACATATAACTATAAACTAAAAACATGTATAAATATATAATATAAATAATAATGCACTGCTGATTAACACATTGATTGTAATCAACCGCATCAAAAAATGTAGCTCATAAAATTCATAAATCCTTGTGTTATTTTCAAGTTGCAAGCACTCTGACAGTTTTTATTACATAACATTATTAAAAAAACTGCTTATTGATCGATAAAGCATAGTTTTACAAGTTATCAAGGGGAGAGTGACGAAATCCACACCGCGCGGTGCTCAGTCAGTGTCGAGTGACCACGCGCCGCGAAAGCGCGTCGAATAAACAACGCGCGTTGCCAAGTATTAATTTAAAAAAATATTGTTACCTTTTAATTTGTTTGTGTTCTAATTTTGAAGATGGCTTGTCCAATGAGGTGAGTGCGTTATATATTTTGTAATTAACGCTCGATAGGTATTGATGTGCGTACACGCAAGTTTTTAAAATGTATAAGTACTTAAATTAAAATGTCTCAATTATTGGGTATACCTATTAATAAAAGACTGATCTTGGGGCGATGTGCGCAATGCAGTGCTACGCAGTACAGTAGTATAGTAGGTACTTTGTATGTATGTAGACAGGACAGGCAGGTACTACTGAAAGTTTGGGTGGCATTGCAATTATTGTGGGCAAGCGTGGCGCTTATCATCAGTCAAACGACTTACTCGTCTCATTACTCAGTTGCATAAAAAATACTAAGTAATTCTATATATATTATATTATGCTACTATCTACGTCATGATCTTCATATATATAAAATTCTCGTGTCACAATGTTAGTTACCTTACTCCTCCGAAACGGCTTTACTGATTTTTACCAAATTTTATATGCATATTCAGTAGGTCTAAGAATCGGCTACTATCTATTTTTCATACCCCTAAGTGTTTTTTTTTAATTTATATGGCAAAAAAACGTTTGCCGGGTCAACTAGTATAGATATAATAACTTAAAGTATGAACTAAAGACATGCAGTTTTTTTTAAGCTAAGTTAGAAACTTGTTTACATACGTACCTACTATTTTCCTCTACCTACCAAAAAATTAAATATGGTAATAAATGTACTTAGGTAATTTACTATTTTATTAAAAACAACAATTAGTTGGTATAGCGTATTAGAGCTATCTAGTTACCTAGCACTTATACCTCTCATTAATTATAAACACATGCAGTGAAGTACCTAGTTAATAAATTTTATAATTATCTACTACGTACAAAATATTTTATCAAAAACATTATGACAATCCTCAACAAGCGATTTTCAGTAAACTCAAATTTAAAAAGCCCCCGACACAAGAAACCTACAAATAGGACTAAGAAGTCTAAGAAGCACCGCTAGAAAACCTGCTTTCATGTAAAAAACCGCATCCAAATCGGTTCACCCGTTTAAGAGCCGTAGCTCTTCACCGTAGTGCCAAAGACAGACACACATAATGGTCAAACTTATAGCACGCTTCATTTTTGCCTCGGGGGTTAAAAATAAACATCCACATGTAAAGTAAGTTTCAGATCCTACGCTAGAAATTTATGGACATGCCTTCTAAATTTAGAAAGAAAAGCTTTTTAGGGTTCCGTACCTAAAGGGTAAAACGGGACCCTGTTCCTAAGACTCCGCTGTCCATCCCTCTGTCTGTCTGTCTGTCCGTCTGTCACCAGGCTTTATCTCATGGCCCGTGATAGACAGTTGAAATTTTCACAAATGATGTATTTCTGTTGCCGCTATAACAACAAAAACTAAAAAACAGAATCATAAATATTTATGGCGGCTCCCATACAACAGACATGATTTCTTTGCCGTTTTTATATTGCTCGCACTTGGCCGGTTATTTCTATTTATAAACCAACCATGTGTGAACATTGATGCATGTATATATGTACATACATGCATCTGATACTGTCAATGTTTTTATAAAATGATGGATTTCTATCGCGCGGTGAGGTGAAGCAGAAGCAGAAACTAAATAGATGACTCCAGGGTTCCGGCCAAAAAGTTACAGGAAGACACAAAAAGCCTATAAAAATTTAAAAATAGAGATAAATACGTTATTGAATGAATCGTAGGCAGATAAAATTTGTTTACATTTTAGATAACATTATTGCGCGTAATAATTTGATGATAGTTATTTAATAGTTGCATCTTTTGCGACAATCGGTGATGTCAATCGGTATATTAGCCATCTATCTTTTTTTCAATTTTATAAGTTAACAATAAATATCTTTTTTTGTTATGAAACTGATTGATGAACCGCGCGAGCACGCCTGCCCATAACAGTTGCAGTACTTATCACCCAGAATATTTAATAGCATAAAAAGCACTACACCGCGCACATCACCCCGAGACATCATATATTGAGTCTCATATGCCCCGTAATTTCGCTGACTACAATGCCCTTCAAACAGCTGCTTTTGCGCATGTATGAAGCGAATAAATACATGCATAGCCTTTATACCTATTTTCAAAAATAAACTTATTTTTTTTTATCTACTTAAGATTACTAACTAAATATTTCAAGAATATAGAACCCTAATATAAAGTACTCTAAAGAATCAGTAGCATAATTATAGGTATGTACGTATCGGCTCGTCAGACTTCATTCAGTTTTTAAAAATCGATGGCAATTTTTTTTTAAATTTCTCTCGTTATGGCAAGCTAAAGTCTCTAGGACCATACCGCCATGTCTTACGTAGTTTTTATTTGATAGCTTAATATTCCATTTATTATACTTTTGTTAAGAATGAGGGTCAACAGCAACAGTCAACAGCCGGACCCTCTCCTAGTGCTTCAATATAGTGGTGGAACTTTATTCAAGCTTTCCATGGACTTTTTGGGAGAACATAAAAAGCAATGTTTTCTCTATTTTGTTTCATTTGCACTACACTCGTGCACGTTTACGAACACATCATGGTTAATATTTCACCGATATTACATATGATCACTCGAAATAACACTTGTTTGGAAAATATAACGAAATCGAACTGTATCACTTTTCACTTCCCGCCAAAAAGTAACTCGATGGCTAAGTGAAAAGTTTGTTTTGACAAGCTAGTATGCAACCCTGTATAAATAAGTATAATAAATTTTTAGAAATATCTCAGGCCACATCATCGCTTCACATCAGGCGAGATAGTGGCCAAACATAGATCTATTAATATTAAGTGTAAAAAAGAAGGTACTAAATAAATTTCGATAAAATTTATATGGGACCACCTCTGTAGTATGACCTACCAAACAAAAAGAATCAATTTGTATCTGGCGGAGTAATCGCGTAACAAACATAGAAAAAACACATACCGTCGAATTGAGAACCTCCTCCTTTATTGAAGTCGGTTGATAAAATAAAGTTTTAAAAGAAAAAAGCTAGTATGTAAACTAAGTACCTATATGGAGCGAATACATGGGCAGATTTTATGTAGTACTAACTTCCCTTATGTATATAATAAGTGTTTTAAATGGGTACAGTTTCTGTGTAAATGTAGGTACGTACCTAAGTACCCTAAAATGATATCACTAGCTGCGCGCCGCGGTTTCACCAGCGATTTCCCGGGGTAAAAAGTAGCCTATGTCCTTTTTCAGGACCTTAAGCACCTACATATCAAATTTAATTCATATCCGTTCAGTAGTTTTTCCGTGATTGAGTAACAAACATCTATCCATCCATCAATCCTCACAAACTTTAGCATTTATAATATAAGTTGGATAATTAATCAGAGATTATTATTTAGATAATTAATTAGAGTGTATTTTAAAATATTTAAAAATGTAGAGCAAGAACCTTAGGTTTGCTAATTCATCTGTGTTGATCTTTTATTTAAAAACACGTTGGTAAGTTGTACAACTATTTTAGGTAATTATGAATTATTCATTTAAACTAATAGCGAATATAATTAATTTTCGCTATGAAAGAAACTGGTCCTCAGTGTACACCTAAACCGACGTCAAATAACCTGAATTTGCTACGCTAAGTTATACACTAAGTTACTTATGACATGTGCCCATCTATTTTTAGCAAGCTTTTAAAATAGACAACGTACAAGGTGCAAGTAGGGTCACATGCGTTAGACACAGGTGTGTCTCTAGGACATTATAGGATCACATGCGTTAGAGACAGATGTGTGTGTCTAGGACGTTTGAGGGGGGGTTAGTACCCCAGCATTCCCGTGACTCACCAAGTTGTCATAAGGCGCGGCCCGCAGCCGCTGCTGGTTGATGGTAAGCGCAAGATGGTGCGCGGGCGGCGCGGCGGTGGTTACCACGTAACTATGTATTAAATTTTTTTTCGTAGTGATGCTTCTGCCCCTTAGTATTCAGTGGTATTAATGACTTGTATGTTGTCTATTTAAAAAATATTTTAAACGTCTAACTTAACTAAGAAAACTAAGGAATTAACACCTTTATCTTCCCAGATCAGGGATGGACGACTCCATGGCCCAGGAAGGGGAACAGCTCGGCAACGAGGCCGGGATGCTGTACGGAGAGTATCTGATGTTGGACAAACTCCTCACCGCGCAGAGGATGCTCAGCGCAGAGTCTTCGATACCGGTGCACGATGAGCACCTATTCATTGTCACCCATCAGGGTAAGTCTTCCCTCTTCGTAAGATGAAGTGTATGTATATACTAGCTGCGCCCCGCGGTTTCACCCGCTGTTTCTCGGGATAATAAGTAGCCCATGTGTTAATCCAGGATATAAGCTACCTCCATTCTGAATTTCACTCAAATCTGTTCAGCCGTTGCGGCGTGAAGAGGTAACGAACAAACAAACATACACACAGTGTGATAAACAAAGTAATAAAACAGGTAAAACATATTTTAAGTTTATCGGTTTGATTAAAAGAAAGATAATGATGATATAAATAAGTTTTTTAAGAAGCTACTTTCAAAATTACCCCTAGAACTAGAATTTTTACTCGCGAGTACTCGAATTTGCGATCTCGAGTCGAGATTGCATTCCCTACGCGCGACACATTTTCGTTTGGCACTTGTAGGTATGTTATTGTAGTGACACATAAACGCTTGGCACTCGTATCTACTAATGCAGGTCATTCATTTATCGTTTAAGTTCACGGATGAATGCTTTTGAGCTGACACGGATTGACACAGCACTGCAATGCGAGAGCGAGGTGGCTCGGTGGAAACTTGTGCTACTTTCGATCCGACGCTCCGACGATCCGAGTTCGAATCCCGCTGGCCTCGGACCACAGACTTTCTTAAGTTATGTGCGTGAGGAATCGATCGAGGATCTTGAGGAAACCGGCATGTTAAAAAATTAATCACATAAATTCTAGGACATGTGACACCCACCAACCCGCACTGGGCTGGCATGGTAGATTATGGCCCGTACTCTCTCTATGAGAGAAATCCATGCCCCAGCATTGGGAACATAATGGCCTGATGATGATGACGATCGAAAGTCGCTGGAGTTAGATCAGTGGCACTTGACACAGCATCGAAGGCCGTCTGAGTAGGTACCACCGCTTTGCCAAGTAAGTTTGCCACCAAGCAGTATTGCGCAAGCATTACTGTGTTCCGGTTTGAAGGGCATTGTAGCCAGCGAAATAACTGGGCATATGAGACTTAATATCTGATGTCTCGGAGTGATGAGCGCAACGCAGTGATTTTTATGGTATTAAAAGTTCTGGGTGGCACTGCAATTGTTATGAGCAAATGTGGCGGCGAACCATCAGGCGAACGTTTTGCTCGTCTCATCACTCAGTTCCATAAAAAAACTTACCAACTCCATTTTCTTAATTTCAGCATACGAGCTCTGGTTCAAGCAGATCATCTTCGAGGTGGACTCTGTACGTTCACTCTTGGACGTGGAAGGTCTGGACGAGAGTCACACCATGGAGATCCTGAAACGACTCAATAGGGTCGTGCTTATATTGAAGGTATGTTTGTTGAAATTCAAATAAATTTATCTTTATCTTTACGTACTTCATCATTAAATTTAACGATTTCCCGCGACTTCGCCGGCGTGGATAACAGAAATGACTATTTTTATTGAACGAACATTTTTGCAAGAAGCACTGTTAATTATATAGATAAAAAATAGTAGTTTTAGGTAAACTAGTTCGAACTATTTTTACAAGCTTTTATTGAAATTGCTTTTAGGTTGCTTGCAAGTTGAATCAGCACCACTTCCTCTTCTCTTACGGAGTTGAAATTTTGCATAGGTACTTGTTAAAGTCCGATAACAATGCAATATCATGGTGACAGCCAGCTGATCTGATGATGGAGATGGAAGGTGGGCAATGGAACTCGTCAAGGAGTTATAATCGTAAATTACTATTGTTTGCGCTCATTTTAATCTGTTCGTGGTTCCGATTACGAATAAGTTAAAAGCTAAAAAATTTTTTTCAACAACATACTTATTTTCTCTTGTACCGTGAGAGTCGGGCGACGCGAACTTCCACGAAATTGGAAATTTCTCCGGTCGAGCACCTTTAATTGGCTGTTTTTACAATTTGGCCAATCACCGCGAGTTCCGGTGCAGTGGTGGCGGTGTTGCCGCTACTATAGTTTGAAATAGACTAGGTCAAACTATTTTTGTATTTAGGAGGCATATTTAGTCATCCTCTTTTGTGAAAACTCTCTTATCTTACCTCTATCATACACCTCGAAGGTTGCGGGTCGATTCCCTCTCTGGTACAAATGTTTTGTGCTCAGAAAAAAAGCGCAGATATTTGTTTTAAGTCTAGGTGTTGTGAGACCATGTTCCTCGTAGTTTCTGGTTCTCTAGATACAGGGAATCCTAGTTAGGGGCCATCTGTACTTATACTGAATGTGATCGTTGGGCGTATTATTTAAGCATGCTTGGCGAAAAACTTATAACTTTTTTTTTTTAATTAATCGCCTTCTAGCCGGGCTTAATCCCGCGTCACAATATGGTGGAGGAAGGAACGTGCGAGATCTGAAGCCGATTTGTTTGTCCGTCTGATTTGTTTGAGCAATTTCAATGAAAAATTAATTCTTTCTCGCTAAATAAAGAGCTGCCTTGAACGAATCAACAACGATTCGTTCAAGAGATTTACACCTACCTATTGTTTAATATTTTTGTTGTAGCTTAGGTATTTCTACGGCGCATAACACAGCTCGCAAACTGGAAATGGAAATGTGTTTTTAATGAAATTCTTGGTAATAATTGCATAATTTGTCCAGAATTCCTTTTTAATGCAATGATTAACAACCCACTGACAAAAAACTTCTGGTCTACCTGAAGTCATAAACAAGTACGTTGTCAATCTTTGAAACACTCTTCAGGTTCTTCTTCTTCTTCTTCTTTGTGTCAGTCCTTATTTACTAAATATTTATGATAATACTCCTTGGGTACAACCGGGACACTTACGTTGCAGCGGTTTACCATTTCGTGAATGTTCTATTTTCGATACTCGTGGTAGGTCTCTCGTAAGCGGGAGGCCATCTGGGTCGGTACCACCGCTTTGCTGGTTATTCTGCCACCAAGCAGTAGTGCGCTAACAATACTGTGTTTCGGTTTGAAGGGCGTTTTAGCCAGTGAAATGATATGTGACTTAATATCTGATGTCTCGGGGTGATGAACGCAATAGTACTACGCAGTACTTTTTATTGTATTAAAAGTTATGGGGGCTGCAATTGTGATGGGCAGGCGTGGCGCTTACCATCACGCGAACGACATGCTTGACTCATTACCCAATTTCATAAAAAAGGAGCGAACTAATATTTATAGGTATTCTTCATATTTTACTCATACTTATTCCTTACCTGCAAATTACAATCGCCCTTTCTTCCTCTGTCTTCTGCTGAGTCTTAAGAAGAAATGGACAGACTAGTTCTTCATTGGTCTAGTCACTGCACATGTCTGATTCCAAACATCAAGATAAAATTGTGATTAAGGTAATGTTTTGTAGTCTTTAGCATGAACTAGCTGCGGCCCGCGGTTTCCCGGGATAAAAATATCCTATGTGTTAATCCAGGACCTAAACTACCTATATACCAAATTTCAACAAAATCCATTCAGTAGTTTTTGCGTGAAAGAGTAACAAACATACATCCATACATTCTTACAAACTTTCGCGTTTATAATATTTGTAGGATAGCACAATCTCTTCACTGTTTATGATCATCCCAATCTGGCGGAATGTTTACGCACCACGTTGCGACTGTTATCTGTTCTGTGGTACCAGTATCTTAATACGCGTAGATACCAGATCCTGACACTTGGCCCTAAGCGCCGATAGCTGGTGTGGAACCGATGATGAATGTTTTCGTTTTTAGGCTGATAGATTAGGAGTGTCATCTTTTGCGACTGTGGATGGCTTCGTAGAGAATCGGTACTGGTAATGTTCAAAAGTATCGAGAATTCCCGATACTTTCGATACCGATAATTACCGGGAGCTTGCCCTAGACTACATACCCAGAATACCCACGAAGCGCTAACTAAGAAACTACCTACATTAACCTATCCTGCCCCCCGTTTCAGAACCTCACGATAAAGAATACCGAATCGCTTCGACTGGATTTCGATCTCGTGTTGTAGGTTCCTTTTCGAGCTATTCCGCCCCGAGAATTCGATACGGTTTCGGTAACAATATTGGTATCGATTACATGTTGCATTTACAGAATTCGTTTTAATATTTTAGATCGTAAGATATCAAACCGAATCAGTCGACAACGAGTTATCGTTTTTTTTACATCAGACTAGGCTAACGTTTGACCACGATCTCACCTGCCCCTGTACCCATATGTCCATCAAGCGCCAATCGTAAATCGTATTGAACTCATATTAAGGTGTAGATTCACTGCAACACTGTCTTATGATGCCATATATTGTTCCATTAAGTTTATATCAACTTGTAGTTTTCGTATTTTGGTAAAAATGAATGCGCCTTACTCGTTTTTTTTCGTTCGACAATAAATAAGACCGTATCTCATTAGTCGTAGTGAAGCTATACCTTAATTTGACCTCAACGCGATATACGATTGGCGTTCGAGGGTACATATGGGTAGGGGGGCTGATGGGAAGCGACGATGTGGTCGTAGATGAAGCACGCTTGCTTAGTAAGTATCTATGCACTCTTGATTTGAATACACTCAGGTTGTATTTAATAGGAAACACAGATGATGGCAGGGCATTCCACTCCTTATGTATGTATTAAGAAGGATGAGCCAAAACGCTTCGTACGGATAGGCGGGACTTCTACCATGTAGAGGTGGCGTTGTGCCGATCGTCTTGTTGTCTGATGGTGAAATGGTGATCGTGAGGTTCTGAATCCAGCCCCTGATCTGATTACCTACTCAAACGGATGACACCTGCAACATAGTTGTGTGTTGTAACCCTACACTTCACGACTTACCTCAATACGTATTACGTTCGCGCAACACCGTCATCGGTTCGCTTTCCCGAGATCATGTTTCAATCCACAAGGTTATAAATATTTAATAAAACAGCTAGGTCTCACGTAGTTTGTCGAATTAATCGACCTAGGTTTCGAGCATGTCCGATGCTCTTCATCAGGGGCGAGTTTACGCTGCGAGATCGCGGCGACCACTGGCTGTGTCACAAGGTTATTGGAAAAATAGGTTTTTCCCGCGACTTCGTCCGCGTGAACGATAGAGGAAGCCCATATTAGTATTTTTCTAAGACCATCTTAACAGTACCTCCCCAGTATATGAGAGCGCGTACTACGAAGAGGTCAAACTGCATCTTCGTCATCAAAATCTGTAACCGATTTTGATGTCATACCCTATAATCTATCACTACTGCTTGGCGGCAGAATAACTAATAACATTAAAAGGTTGCTTGACGTGACTTTGTGCGGTGGGTGGTATTAAAACTGCAGCCAGAAAGCTTTTTAGGAACATCCTGTACAAACTCAATCGTAATATTTTATAGATAAATATACTTGAATACAACCAATGACGCTTGGAAACAACCTACAAACCGATATCTTTGTTATTATTGTTGTTAGAACACTCTGCATAAATATTTTGGTTTCTTTAAGTTATGACGTTATTATTAAATTTTGACGATATTACTTAATATAAAGTATTATATTTTATCATTTGTTATGCTTGGCGTTAGGAAATGTTTACGCCATCCCACAATCTAGGAATCTTCAGTCTCGAGTGAACAGGTACTATCTTGGCAAGCGTGCTAGATCGTCGACCGCATCGTCGCTTACATCAGGTACATCAGGTGACATAGTGGTCAAACGCAAACCAATTAGAAAAAAATAAATACTACACCTGTCAATCTGTTCTTCGCCTACAAGCACCGTGCCTGACTGCCCATTACTCTTAGAGTATGTAGTTATGTATACTCTAAGCTTATGTATACTACTTGTACTATTAACTATTCTGTGTCATTAGTGCTATTTATTGCAGTGCATATTTTTAGATATACGTAATATAGGTAGTACTGCAATGTTCTAATCTAATCTATTATTATACATACCTTACCTTATACATTTTAACAAAACTTGTACAACCGAACACCGATGCAGGGGCCTTACTCTGAAAAAGTAATTACGATCTTCGCACTGTCGGATGAAAGGGACAGCGCTATGCAACAGGCATAAGAGTGTCTCTTTTAGTCCGCACGAACGAACGAACGAAAGGAAGTCGGAGTAGGCCCCCAGACACCTACGACACAAGAATAACTGTTATTCTTAGTGTAGGATCTGCGCGTCAGGAACATAGTTTTTTCGAGCACATTAAGTTACTGCAAGGAGACAATACGATACAATACTATTAAATGTTACATGTATTTTTTGGAAATAAATATATTATATTATATAATATATTATATTATATAACATACCTAACTATGATTAAGGTTTGGAAACTATCGTGAGTCGCAATATTAATTAATATAATTATATTATTTGATATATTAATTTACTTTTTATTTATTTATGCATTTAATAGTTTCGCACAAAATGGTACAAGGAATGACTTAATAAGTTTAGCATAGTCATATTATTAGAATAGAATCTAATCTAGTATTATAACTACAATTAATATTTATTTAATTAGTTATGTCTAAATTATAAATTCGAAAGTTTGTGTGTGTGTTTGTAACCACATCTCTATAACTATACTGAACGGATTTTTATGAAATTTAGTATGTATAGGTCCTGTAATAGGACAGAACCATTTTTATTTCGAAAAAAAGAAAATTTATAAGGAAACAACTATAAATACTTATAAACCAAATTCTACGTGGACGAAGTCGCAAGTAAAAACTAGTTAGTCCAATTTTTTTTAACTTACAGCTTCTGGTAGATCAGGTGATGATCTTGGAGACGATGACGCCCCTCGACTTCATGGACTTCAGGAACTATCTCCGACCAGCTTCGGGCTTCCAGAGTCTACAGTTCCGTCTTTTAGAAAATAAGGTAATATTTTAAACTATCATGGTCACTAACGTCGGAATTAAGTTTAAAAATATTACAATACTTTTGATTTATACAAAAAGTACTTAGATACAAATTGAGTGTGAAAAATATTCTAATCAAAAACGCATACTATACCTACCGCATACCGTTAGAAATTTTATTTTATCTTTATTTTATTTTTGTTTTTTGTTTGGGGGGCTAACAGCTGTTGTTACAAAGTAGTTTGACAAATTAATATAGGAAAAGCCAATTAAATTACATCGAAGACATTAAAATACATGGAAGAAAGATACATGGAACATTCCGCTTCTGCCAAGTAGCACATCAGAAACATATTGATATTGTTAGAACAAACAAAAAATATTGTAACAAAAGGTCTAAAGAAAGTTTGTTGCCGTAGCTTCTGGGTAGTGGTTCTTTTTTCGATACGGACAACGGTGGTAGGGTTATTGTTATAATTGACGTTCATAAGAAACACCTTACCAGCGTCTCTGTGTCCCGATACTTACAATCTAGGTGTCTTCAAGTCCAGAGTGAATCGGTATCTTCTAGGCAAGCATCGACGATGGATCGTCGACCGCGTCATCACTTTCCATCAGGCGAGACAGCGGTCAAATGTTTGCCTATCAAATAGTAATAAAAAAATATAAATAAGTGCGTCTGTGATGCGAAAACTGAATAAAGAACATCTGAACTTTAAACTTCACTTTGCGAAACTCGATATTTCGGCGATGTTGCAAGCACCATGATCACGAAGAACATTGGGAATCGAAGAATATCGAGTTCTCAAAGAAATCAAAATGACGGCAAATAATTCCGTTACTAAACTTAATCCTTAGGTAATATTTGCTTTGCCCATCTTCATTTTTAATTTGGATGAAATGACTACACTCGGGTAGGTGTTAGTCGAACCACTCGACCGGTGCGCTGTTCGGTAGAGACACTC
The DNA here is from genome assembly GCA_951640565.1 of Petrophora chlorosata. Classification (NCBI taxonomy): domain Eukaryota; kingdom Metazoa; phylum Arthropoda; class Insecta; order Lepidoptera; family Geometridae; genus Petrophora; species Petrophora chlorosata. The sequence continues at coordinate 5,457,914 of OX621203.1, read as the reverse complement.
ATTTTCACGGAGTACGCGAGTTTTCATTTTGATGGTGGTACTTATATTTTAATAGAGTAGGAGTACGTCTATTTTCCGATAATATAACAATATGCATACAATGGCAATCTGGAAGAGATCCGTGTAAGCGATAAGACCGTAATACCATGTTTTAATAGGAAATACTTCTTTGACGTAAGTAGTCGTTCCACATCTTACAAGTGTGAGGAAGGAAAGTGCGCCTGAAGCGAGTGGTCTCCAGTTTGGAAAATGAAGTAAAGTGAAGTCCAGTTTGGAGTGGAAGTCCAGTTTTGTAAGATGTGGGCTTAGAGTATACGTATAACTTATACTCTAAGGATGTGGGAGTGAGCTTTAAAATTAAGGCGAAGCGAGCGTTGTATGTATGTTTGCAGTAGAGTACCTACTTTAAAAGAAGGGTGAAAAGGGACCTTAAAGGTAGGCAACGCACCAGTAATGCCCCGAGTGTTGCAGGTGTCCATAGGCGACGGTAGCCGCTTACCATCCACACGGGCCGTCTGCTTGTTTGCCTATAAGTCATATAAAAAAGTAGGTAACTACTGATCCGATTCTGACAATTCAGAAAGTTACAATACTGCCGAGTAACATATTTTATTGTGTAACGACGTGAACAAAGTCAGTTTCTAGTATTTTATACTTACCTAACAATATTGGTATATTTTTTGTTATTTTCAGTTAGGTCTAAAGCAGGCGCTGCGTGTGAAATACAATCAGAACTATCAGACAGTGTTCGGAGACGATCCTGAAGCAATGGAAGCTCTGCACAAGTAAGCCGACAAACAATTCCTACTGCCCGTTTTAATGGAACTGAGTACATGACTACAAGAATGAGTACAAGACTAGGAAGTCGTCCGCCTGATGGTAATCGCCACACCTGCCCATAGCATGCAGTGCCACCCAGAACTTTTAATATAACAAGTATACATTTTAACTAAACAACCGACTTCAATGTATCTTCGAAGTCCAAGGTCAAATAATGATGAAATTTATATGGGACCACTTCGTAGCTAGGTATACTGAACTGAAAGCAAAATTATTTTTTGAAATCGGTCAAGATCTGGCGGAGAAATCGATGAACATACTTACATAAAAAGCGGCCAAGCAGTAGTTCGCAGGCATTACTGTGTTCCGGTTTGAAGGGTATCGTAGCTAGCGAAATAACTGGGCATTATGAGACTCAACAGCTAATTGTCTCAGGGTGACGAGCGCAGTGCAGCGCCGCGCAGGATTTTGCAAAACAAAGTTCTGCGTAGTGCTGTTATTTTTATGGGCTGGCGTATTGCTTTCCATCAGGCAAACGACCAGCTCGTCTCGTCATTCAGTTACATAAAAAAATAAAAAAAATAATACAGTGGAATATAACCTCCTCCTTTTGTAAGTCGGTTAAAAAGTACCCATAGAATTGGATATGCAGCACTCTCATAATATAAGACGAGAGTTTATTGTTCGTACAAAAAATGACCCTGGTGTTAAATGAACCATACATTTCCGTAGAAACAACCTGTAGTTCCTTTTCCTATTACTTTATTTTTTGTTGTGAGGTAAATTGCAGTTGAAATACGAATTTTATGGATAAACGTAATTTAATAATTAGCAAAAAGCGATTTCTTTAGACTAGTAAATCATTGCTTAGTTTTTTGCCAGCCTCTGTGGTGTAGTGGTTGGGCAGGTTGGCTCAAATCTCATACACCATGTAATGCTGGCGCACTACTGCTTGGCGGGAGAATAACTTGCAAAGCTGTGGTACCCACCCAGACGGCCTCATTTGAACATAAAAAAGAAAAGCTACTAAAATGATCACCTGTATGACCTCAGCAATAAATAATTCCAGGTCGGAACAAGAGCCCGCTCTCCTAGCCCTCATAGAGCGGTGGCTGGAGCGCACTCCAGGTCTCAACACGCACGGCTTCAACTTCTGGGGCAAGTTCCAGAACGTCGTCAACAAGATGATAGCGGAAGACATCGATGCCGCAATGGTATTCTACTACTACTAATCAACCCGTATCCATCCACTACTGGGTATAGGCCTCTCGTTCTTCTCATTCACGCCATTTTCCAGTTCTGTGCAGCAATGGATGAGCCATTGCAATCCGACGTGCTTCACGATGACAGCTTTCCATCTGGCTGGTGGTCTGCCTGGAAGTCTTCGCCCAAGCGTCGGATACCACTCAATGACTGCCTTGCTCCATCTGTTGTCATCCCGCCTTGCCAAGTGTCCTGCCCATCTCCACTTAAGCCTGGCAATACATGTGCCTACGTCATCGACTTTTGTGCGACGTCGAATTTCGATGTTTGGTACATGATGTACCAGGCGTATGCCTAACATGGCACGTTCCATCGCCATTTGAGCCACTCTGATTTTATAGATGTGCAATGGTATTCTGCTTTGATAATATTAATGTTCTTCAAGAATCCCTCCCAGATTACGTAGCATTTTTATAAGAGAGTAACTGGCTCCTGGACATCATTCGATTCGGGTTACTTAACCTTATCCTTTTTTTTATAGTTCGCCCATTTGTTAAAGTCTATAGACAATAATATACATTACGTAGTTTTTTAAATTTTTAGTATGAAAATAGTATTACTCTTATGCTTCGTCTCACTCACCCATATTTTTTTAAATTATTTATTTAATTCTTTATTGCACTATTACAAGTAATGTACAAAAGGAGAACTTAATGCTAAAGCATTTTCTACCAGTTATCCAGTGATGGTAAAAGAACCCTACAAAGCGTGCATCAAAAATCAAAAAGAAAAAAAAACTAACAGTAAAACAAAATAAATATCATAATACATATTATCGTAAAACAAAAGCATAAATTAAATAGTTATAAAGTGTCAAAGACTGCAAAGATTAAACAGCCCACCTTTTTTATGTAACTGAATAACAAGACGACGCTTGTCGTTCGCCTGATGGTAAGGAATACACCTATACCCCTAACAGTTGCAGCACCACCCAGAACTTTGTTTTGCAAAATCTTGCGCGGCACCTGCACTGCGCTGGTCATTCTAAGACAGTTAACTCTTGATTCTCATAACTCCCAGTAATTTCGCTGGCTATAATGCCCTTCAAACCGCTATTTGTATTTTCCAATTAATAAAATATTATTCACCACGTCATTTCCAGAAAGAGCCAAGTGAGAACGTCCGACGCCACCGACTTCAAGACGCGGAGAACCGGCGTGAGATCTACCGCTCCATCTTCGACCCTTCAGTGCACGACGCGCTGAGGTCGCGGGGCGAGCGCAGGTGAGCTCCTTCTGTTCTGTTCTCTTCTAGTCTAGAGATAGGTACCCGAAAAGAACAGACGCGATTTCTACCGCTCCTTCTTCGACCCTTCAGGTAATAGTAAGTTTTCTTTGCCTCTAGTACACGACGCGCTGAGGTCGCGGGGCGAGCGCAGGTGAGCTCCTTCTGTTCTGTTCTCTTCTAGTCTAGAGATAGGTACCCGAAAAGAACAGACGCGATTTCTACCGCTCCATCTTCGACCCTTCAGGTAATAGTTAGTTTTCTTTGCCTCTAGTACACGACGCGCTGAGGTCGCGGGGCGAGCGCAGTTGAGCTCCTTCTGTTCTGTTCTTGCAGCTTTCAGGTTCAACTTATGTTCCTGGTAAATATTTCTGAACTGACTTAACGTCCAAAACATCTCAATTTCTATTAGATAAGACGAGACTTCGTCTTTTAAAAACGACAAGACCTGTCTTTTGAAGAGGAGACTTAGTCTTCTAAAGACAACGCGTACTTTCTTTTGATGAGGAGAATTGGTCTTCTAAAGTCATCGTCTTTTGAAGATGGTTTTTAAGAAATGACGTGTTCTGTTTTTTGAAGAGGAGACATGGTCTTCTCCAGACGATGCGTTCTTTCTTTTGAAGACGAGATTTGGTCTTCTAAAAACGAGTCCTGTTTCAGGCTGTCCCACCGAGCGCTGCAGGGAGCCATCATGATCACGTTCTACCGCGACGAGCCGCGGTTCTCGCAGCCTCACCAGCTGCTCATGCTGCTAATGGATATCGACAGTCTCATCACCAAGTGGCGTTGTTAGTATTCTTTTTTTTTGTGTTAGTATAAACAAGCTTACGGCCCGCCTGATCGTAAGGGGTCACTGTCACCTATGGACACCTGCAACACCAGAGGCGTTGATGATGCGTTGCTGACCCTTAAGGACAAAATCAAAGTATATAATTTATTAAATAGGCACAAAAGTGCACTTTTAAATGTCATGAAGACAATACAAATAAAATTAAAAATATGTTAAAAATTGTAACTTAAATTAACATGACTTTGAAAAAAGTATGTTTACCTATTTCTTTCCTATATTCAAACTGAGGACTCTATAGTAGCTACTCCCCACGGTTTCATCCGCGGTTTTCCGGGATTTTCATTTGCAGGACCTAAAGACATATCAAATTTCATCAAAATCTGTTCAATAGTTTTTGTGTGATTGAACAAACATACATCCATCTATCCTCACACAAACACTTCACTTTACACAAACTTTCGTATTTGTAATATTAGTAGGTAGTAGATATTAGTAGGAAGTAAGATTATTTTCTGGATTACATAGAAGCGGCTCGACGGCTCAGCAATTCTTTCATAATCACAGCTCAAAAGTCCTTTATTTAATTTACTAGCTGCGTTTGTTGCGTGATTCATTCATCCGTCCATCCATCTTCACAAACTTTCGCATTTTAGGATTGGCAAGACAGAGACGCGCTTAGGAAATTTCAACAGTAGGTCTTTTCCGTAAGAGTCTCCTTTAAGATTACTACAAATTGGCCAGATATTCAACCGCCAAGCAGTAGTGTGCAAACATTATTGTGTTGTTTGAAGGGCACTATTTTAAGCGAAATTACTGTATGAGATTAATTTGTTCCTCCAGACAACCATGTGATCATGGTGCAGCGCATGATCGGGTCTCAGCAGCTCGGCACCGGAGGCTCTTCCGGGTACCAGTACCTTCGCTCCACGCTCAGGTACCTTTTTATAGCCATCAGGAAACATCAGGAACCAGCCAGCAAAATTACTGGGCATTATGAGCGAATTGCCTCAGCGCAGTGCAGTGCCACGGATTTTACAAAACAAAGTTCTGGGTGGTGCTGTAACTTTTATGGCCAGGCGTATTGCTTACCATTAGACAAACGACCTGCTCGTCTCCACATTCAATTATATAAAAAAAAAACCATCAGCGGGAAGGGTCTGAGCAATCGCTCAACTGCCGTCTTCCAACATATCTGTGCTCTTCTTCGGCCATATCGTCACTTAACATCAAACAAGATGGTGGACAAAGAATAGTATACATACGGTAACTAGTCAATGAAATATATAATATACTGGGCATATGAAAGGGATCGTACATTAATCTCGTGTGGCTCAAAAGGGGGAGTAACTCGGAAGGGTTCGGAAAAAAGCACGAAATATCACAAGGGGTGAGGGGGGTGTAGTGAGATATAACGTCTATTTACTTTTTCGTTGAAAGCGTAATTTCTAAATTGAAAGGCGACGCGTGACCTTGAGTTTTAGAGTGAGTGTGGCTCAGCGGGGACTCGTGCGCTTTTCGATCCGACGCACCTAGGTTCGAATCCCGACTCGGCCCTGCACCAATGACTTTAGTTAAGTGCAGATTTTGCACGCTCGCTCTAAAACTGTGAAGGAAAACATCGTGATGAAACCCGCTTACGCGCTTTGGAGTGGTAGGCTCTGGCCGTGGTTGTAATACCACCCACCGAACAAAGCCACGCCGTCAAACTTCCTAGTCTTGTTTCGGGATGATGTTCGGTGAACCATCGGGGGGGGTCTGAGCAGCCGCTCAACTGCCGTCTCTCTCTAGATCTATGTGCTTCATCTTAGGCCACATCATCGCTTCACATCAGGCGAGATAGTGACCAAACATGTATCTATTAAGCGTAAAAAAAAAAGTCACCGTTGCCAGGCAACGTTCAGAACCAACATGCAAAAATATCCGTCTAGACCTTTTTATTACGGTGCAGTTTAATCACACTTAAATTATACCTGTCATTAAAGATAATATTCAGGTTTTTTTATATACTTTGTAAACAAAATAGTACTGGTGGTAGATTTCTCGTATGCGAGAGGGCGTCTGGGTGGGTACCACCCCTTTGCCAGTTATTCAACCGCCAAGCAGTAGTGCGCAAGCATTACTGTGTTCCGGTTTGAAGGGCATTGTAGCCAGCGAAATTATTGGGCATTATAAGACCCAACAGCTAATTGTCTCAGGGTGACGAGCGCAGTGCAGCGCCGCGCAGGATTTTGCAAAACAAAGTTCTGGGTGGTGCTGTTATTGTTATAGGCTGGCGTATTGCTTACCATCAGGCAAACGACCAGCTCGTCTTGTCATGAAGTTACATAAAAAATAAAAAAAAGACGTGATTTTGGGTAGGGGTACTCTAAAACCTCACAACGTATCACCAAGGAGGGCACGTGGATGACCCCTAGTCACTAGTTAGACCGTTACTCACTAAGTATAATTATTTCAGTGACCGCTACAAAGTGTTTCTGGACCTGTTCAACCTATCCACCTTCCTGCTGCCGCGGTCGCTCATCCCGCCGCTGGATGAGGGGATGAAGAAAAGCCTCAACCTCACCTGGGGAGACCACATCAGGGAGAACGGGGACAACGGGGCGGAAAACGGGGACAATCGAGGCAACGGGGACAAACGGGAGAATGGGCTGGAGGCGTCTTTATAGGGGTGTTACTTTGTTGATTATTAGGATAAGGTCTGCTAAACGGTGAGTTAGAACAAAAACGGTGACTCAGAAGGCTAGACTATTTTATTTATGTACTTAATTGAGTCTTATATTTTTCCATTACACAACAAGCACGTCTCATCACTTAATTACATAAGAACATTATGTAATTAAGTGATGAGACGTGCTTGTTGTTCGCCTGTCGGTAAGCTCCACACCTGCCCATAACAATTGCAGTGCCACCCAGAACTTTTAATACCATAAAAAGTACTGCGTAGATTGCATTGCGCTCATCATTCCGAGTAATTTCGCTGGCTTCAGTGTCCTTCAAACCGGAACACACTATTGCTGGCGCACTACTGTTTGGTGGCAATAACTGGCAAAGCTGTGGTACCAACCCAGGCGGCCTGCCGCATACATGAGCCCTACCACGAGTAATTAAAGACACCATTACACATTTAGGTGTGATTCCTGTTCTCCTGTTCCTTTGTTATTCTGCTCTCCTGTTGTCATCTGTTCCTTTTGAGTCGCCCCGTTTTTGTTCCAACTTGCGACAGAGCGTTTCTAAGCATGGCTATTTGGAAAGGCGTGTGACGTGCGTGTGCGCATAACGGGGAAAAGTACATGCAACCATTTGAGACTTTTTCCTAGAGTAAGATTTAATTTACCTTCCAGTGGTATTTTTGAATCTCTGAGAGGTCAGCATTTGTTTGTAGGTAGCTTCAAAGTTAAAACATTATTTTACGTAAGGCATGGTTTTTATTGTTAAGACATACCTATTCAATAAAGTTTGTTACTGTAAATGGTTTTATTTTATTTATTTTGTCCCTTTTTAAAAAGAGCTTGTCATCGAATTCGATAGTTCTAGCGCTAAGTAGGTACTCATTGTGAATGAAAGAAACAATATAATCTGACAAACCTTTACACAACAAACAACACATACACACAAATATACACAAAAAAATGAAATAAAATGTCCGAGGCAAAAAAATAATGTTTTACGTGTGTATCTGTCATGTTAAGATCGCTGTCGTCCACAGTGCAGACAGAAAGGTGGGTTCCCAATCATGTCACAGTGTTACCCGATAGGTTTCTTTTCTCCTACTCTGATTGGGTGACTCATTAGGAAACCACCGGTCAGAAAAAGTGTTACCTACTCGATGCTTGCGCGGCTTCTTTAATTCATATCTTAATAAGGTCAACAGCCTCACTGGCCCGTGACGGCAAAAATCAGAAACAAAACAACAGATGAGATAAACACAAGTTTAATTGACTTCGTCAGTCACAATCAGTCTACGCAGTAAACACCCGTGGCTCAACACTATTCTCAGAGCCAAACTTGTACTGGACCCTATGTCTGTACAATTCACCCGGGCTCAGCACAGCTTTAGGGAAGTTCGCATGATGGACAGCATCAGGAAAGTTCTGAGTCTCCAGGCAGAATGCTCCATGTTTCCTGTAGCCTACGCCGTTTTTCCCGAGGAGTGCAGTTTCGGAAGCTGAAGGGAGGAAGTTGGCTGTGTAAAATTGGACGCCAGGCTGGTCGCTGTAGACTTCAAGGGTACGCCCTGATGGGGGGTGCGTAACGCGAGATACAAAGTTCAAACCCTGAAAATGATACCAGAATTAATTTTAGTCAAGATTAAATTTAATTAATAATTAATTTTAGTTAAGATTGTTTTCCCGCCGTCTCTACGCCGCTTACTTTTAAACTACGCAACGCGTCGAGCCGGATCATCTAATAAAATTATTTCTTTCTGTTCGATGGTCCCTAAAATGTTTCTCTGGCATTCCATTTTGGACCAGAGTTATGCTTTTAATCCAGGATTTATTAGTATACCGACACTTCTTAGACCGTTAACTTTTCCACGAATTTCATATAAGGTACTTATCAGTTATGATACCTCTATACCTAACCTACCTAGATCCAGGTTCTAAGGACATTCTTCACAAAATTCATAACAATATGAAAGAGAAGATTAGACACAAACCTTGTTTCCATAAGTGGAGACGCAGAAGTTGTCGTCAAATAAAGCGACGCCCTGCTCCATGGCCTTTCCCAAATTGGTAGCAGAGCGGAAGTCAAATGGAGTACCGCCGACTTTACTGAAAGCTCCTGTAGGGATGGAGCTGGAGGTTGTTTCAGTTATTCTGAAAAGAAATATGATTTAGTTATTGTACAAACGGGTTGAAAATAGCAACCTCCTCATACGGCGTTTCCTGATTTCACTTAGGTACCTAAACTTTAAAACACCTGTAGTAACTCTTATTTTTTTTACAACAGACTGGGTCAGCGTTTGACCACAATCTCACCTGATGGGAAGTGACGATGTGGTCGAAGATGTAGCACGCTTACCCAGTAAGTACTTGTTCACTCTAGATTTGAACACACCCAGATTGTATTTATGTGGAAACACAGACGACGGCAAGGCGTTCCACTCCCTTGACGTTCGCACTAAAAAGGATGACCCAAAACGTTTAGTACGAACAGTACCTGTCTTCGACAATAAGTTTTACTTATACTATTATCACTGCGCAAGCAAATAAATACTCTTTCTATGGGAGAAGGCCCGAGTCCTAGCAGTGGGAACGTAATGGGCTGATGATGAAAGCAAATAAATACTGTTCAGGATGACATCGGAGTAGGACTAATCAATGAGTTATAATGTTAACCCGATCAGTGTTAGATATGACGGAGTACCTAAATTGCGATGGCATGACATAGCACATACTTGAAAGAAGTTTACGCAGTAGAATATTGTTAATTTTCACAATTAAATCTGCATAAATTATGCTATTCTTAAACTTGCGTCTTCTAGATGATCTTGACTCATTATTCAATCCTAGGCTCAAGATTGTAAATTCCTTGCGTCAAAATGAGCCTAAGTTTGATCAAAAAGGAAATCTAAAATGAATAAATTATTTTTCAAAAAAATCTAAACCGACTTCAAAACCACAAATGGCACTCAAAAGTAAAAAATAAATTAATATAATTATCATAAGCGCTACCCACTCATATATTTGAAGTCGGTGCCAGCCAAGTCTAATAGGTAGCAGATAAATACTATGTATATAGTAAGTACTACATGTAGGTAGTATCTATCTACTACCTTTTAGACTTGGCTGGCACCGACTTCAAATATATGAGTGGGTAGCGCTTATGATAATTATATCAATTTATTTTTTACTTTTGAGTGCCATTTGTGGTTTTGAAGTCGGTTTAGTTTTTTTTGAAAAATAATTTATTTTACCCTTTTTAGTGAAAAACAAGTTTTAATTAAATTAATACAAAAAGTTTTTAAAGACAAGCTTTTATGATCTAGAAGCCACATCATGACGAAGTTTAAAACGGGCTATCACAATTAAATGCATGTACAAAAAAATTTCATGTCTGTCCTATATCTCTGTTGAGAAGTTCCCTCGCCGGAAGTCAATCCTGGGTGTATCTGCCATGTCATGATGGAATTTAGAACAGGCTATTATGGTTAAATCCATTTACGAAATGTTGTGTCTGTACTATTCACCGTTGAGGAGTTCCCTCACCGGAAGTCAACCCTGGTTGAAGCAGGTGAAGCAGTCGAATACAAACCTCCACCTTTAGAAAGTTGGTTACGAAAAAAACAAGAACCGACTTGAAGATTAAACTTATATTTTTTGTTTTTGCCATTTTTTTCAAAAACTACTGAATGAATTTCGATAAAATTTATATGGGACCACCTTTGAAGTATTACCTACCAATCAAAAAAAGAATCATCGAAATCAATGCATAATTGGCGGAGTAATCGCGTAACAAACACACAAAAAAAAAAAAAAAAAAACTTACCGTCGAATTGTAAACCTCCTCCTTTTTGAAGTCGGTTAAAAATACTTACTCATCAGCATTAATCACTACAACGTGGTTGTAAATCTCCCCTGCTCCTCCATCATGGCCCGCTAGGTTGAAGTACGAATGGTTAGTTAGGTTCACCACCGTCTTTTTACTGGTAACTGCTGTAAACTCCATGAGGAAGGTGTCTTTGTCGGTGACGTCATAGCTGACGCTGGTCACCAAGTCTCCTGGGTAGCCCTCCTCGCCGTCTTTGGATAAGTAGCTGAAGATGACCTTCGTGCCGTCTATGGTGGTGTTCCAAACCACCTGGAATTGGTAACTGGTATGAGGTGGCAAAGTCAAATTAGCTATAATTACCAGTACATTACACTACAGGTGAATACCTACGTAATTTTTGCTTGGCTGGCCAATCCGATACTACGAAAAGGTAATCGAGTCATCCCGATTTTGGGCGATTTAAAATTCTGTATATATTATTTAGTATTCTGTGATATTACTTAGATTTTTGAAAATACCTTAGTTAAGGAGGAATCGAACTGTCTAATAAGCAACACATTATGACAACCGGTATTGCACTAATTAATAGTGTCGTTGGTAGGGAAACCAATTTAAACAATTAGGTACTTATAGAAAAAAAATACTATAATTTGAACGACTTTTTTAATGAGAAAGAATATAAATGATAGGTAACAATTACCACTGACAAAGACGTTATAGAATTAATCGGTTCACTCCAATTATAATATATAATTTTCCATACCCTGGCAGGGTAATCTCACGGCACATACGTTTGCAATAAAGTGTTGAGGATCAAATTGTGCAAAAACCACCAACCAACTATCGACACCCGAAATAATTCTTACCTTATCGAAGCCAACAATGCCTCCATGCAGATGGTCCTCGCCCACATTCTTGGCCAGCACGTACTTCTTCCCATCGATTTCGAAGCAAGCTCCTCCGATCCGGTTGGCGCACCTTCCAACCGCAGCGCCAAGGTACGGCACGTTACGAGTCACGTAGCTTTCGAGGTCATCAAATCCAAGGACTACGTCTTTGGTGATGCCATTCTTGTCTGGTACCTGAGACAGAGCTTATTTTGTAAGGTCGATAATGACATTATTGAACATGATGCTTTGAAAGCGGATGTCGGTTCACGAGCGCAATGCAGTGCAGGGATCTTTTAATTCCTAGTTCTGGTGAACCACTGATTTAAAACTGCAGTAAAGTCTGTGAGCCTAGAGTTAGTAGGTACCAAAGCTAATGGCTTATAAGCCATCTCTAGGGATAAAAAAGTAAGAAACCATACTTAGTGGTTACGCAACATCTCTATACAATTCAAAATTCAAAAATTCAAATTCAAAAATTCTTTATTTATACAACATCTACAGTTCAAGTACTTAGATTAAATAGGTACATTAGTGGTAAGGTGCATATATTATCAGGTGTTACAGTACCCTTTTGTGAATCCCTGTTCCCTGCACTAGGTCTCATAAGAGCCTGTATAGCAGGATCACAGCGACCCTCTCAGGTCACTCCATCTACAATACATTATTTATATATTTAAGTACCTACATGCTGTGTATATTAACTAAACCTAATTCTATTCAGTATAAATATAATAATAATTACTTACATTGCTCCAGTGATAGGTATGCGTAGGCATTATATAAAAGTGTTTATTTATGTTTATATAGATATTTTTATTTAAGTATTATAATATATGTACATATATATATATATATATATATAAATGTATGCGTATGTATTTTTTTATTTATTTATTATTTGTGGGCATCTCTTAATGACACCAGTCTCATAAGAGTCTGGGGCACAGGAGACGCCCACTATATGTATACTGTTTTGTTGTAATATTATTGTTATAGTATTTGTGTGACGGGGTGTATGAATGATGTGAGTGAGTTTTTCGTGTGTGTGTGAATGTTATGGTATATGTGTTGCATGTTCCTAGCATACTTACTTTCTATTTTATTCTATTCAATTGTTGCTATTAATTTCTCAGTTTCTATATAAGATAGAGATAATAAATAATCTGTAGTAATTCTTTGACATTTATACCGTGTTGCTTTCACAACATCAATATTCTTACTTAAGCGGTTATATAGTCTAGGGCCTAGATTATTTAGCATAGTCATTCCAAATTTCGTGCGTGATTTAACGGTTTTAAAGATTTTATCTTTTCTGCGCTTGTTTTCCAAATCAGCCAATACATTTGCATCAACCAGCAAATGTTGTTTACTCACCACTGCTTTTATAAACAGTTGTCGGACCGTGAGTACTGCGCATTGTTTATACAATTCGGTTGTAGAATAATATCTGGGCTTAAACGTCATCACTTTAAGCAATGCCCTTTGAGACCGTTCTAGTTGTATCAGGTGGGTCTGTGCTGCAGATCCCCAGGCTGGGATGCAATAAGTCAGAATAGACTGTGCTAGGGCATAGTACACTTGTACTAGAGATTTATATTCTAAAACATGCCTAAGTTGTTTAAACACACATATTAGTTTTCTGACCCGTCCTGAAAGTCCCCTAACATGCTTAATCCATGATAAATTACTGTCCAATATAATCCCTAAATATTTGATATCCGTAGTTGAGCTCAGATTTATACATTGGCATAACGTTGTACTGTTGCACGTAGATTTATGGATTTTGAGCTCTAGAGGTTGTTTGGGCTGGGTTGCGCTATTTATTGTGAACGATACATATTTAGTCTTAGATATGTTTATGGTAAGCAAATTGACTCTCAGCCACTCTGATACAGTTTGCAATCCACTGTTAGCAACTATTTGCACGGCATTCCACGTATTGCCATGGAACAAGAGCACGGTATCATCTGCGTATGTAGTTACTTTACCATTATTTAGATTCATCTCACATAGTTGATTAATGTATGTTAAAAATAGTGTGGGTCCCAATATACTGCCTTGTGGCACCCCAAACTTTATATCAGCTTCGTCACTTAAGTTATTGCTTACTCTTACAGTTTGTGTTCTGCCAGTCAAATAACTTTCAAACCATTTTAAAGGAACCCCTCTAACCCCAATATCCTCCAGTTTTGCCAGAAGAATAGGGATCGAGACGGTGTCGAAAGCTTTTGCTAAATCTAGGAAAATGCCAATGACCTTATTACCCTCATCAAGATTTTTCCTAATATGTTCAGTAACACTTAATACAGCGTCTTCGGTGCATCTTCTTGATCTAAATCCAAATTGATTTTTCGACAATAATTGTTTGCTTTCTAAATATTTCTTAAGTCTGTTGTTCATTAGCTTTTCCAAAATTTTTGACAGAGTTGGCAGTAAGGAAATTGGCCTATAATTTGTGACACCGTTTTCGTCTCCACCCTTGTAGATGGGGCAGATTACTGACCTTTTGAGAGCTTTTGGAAAAACTCCAGTATCAAAACTAGCTTGGCATAACGTAGTCAGCGGCTCTATAACGTACGGTAGTATCATTTTGAATAGCTTGGAGTTTGCTTTATCCCATCCTGGTGCGGAGTTATTTTTTAGGTTCATTACTATATGAAAGATTTCACATTGATCCGTTGGTAGAAGTCCAAAAGAGGATAGAGGTGTATCCTTCTGGTTATGTTTGAGGGCTAGGTCAATTTCAGTCTCGTTTAAGGATAATAGAGTATCATTTGCCAAGTTTGAGCCAACATTTACGAAGTACTCATTCACTTCATTTAGTGACAATGTGGGATTGCTATGAAGCTTTAGCAGTTTGTCAACTGGATTTTCCTTTGTTGGAAAATTGCATATCTTTTTAATAGTCTCCCACGTCTTCTTGCTGTCCTTGTTATGTTTCATTAGTTCGGTTCTTTCATATGTTCGTTTTAGTTTTTTCAAAATCTTATTACAGATATTTCTATAATTTAAGTATGTATTTTTTAGTTCAGTGTTCTTTGGATCTTTTTTACTTTTCATGTGTAGTTTGTCTCTCCGTCTCATGCTTCTTATAAGTCCAGGAGTAATCCATGGCTTAATGTTAAATTTTGATCTAGGCACGGATCTAGCAAATGAGTGTTTCTGGATTGCTGAGGTGATGATAAACATAAATGTCTCAGTAGCTTTATCCAGGTCCGAGTACTCCAGTACATCATGCCAAGCAACCTCTGATAATTCTCTACAGACAGCGTCGTAGTTGACTTGTGTCACTGTTCTACCTATCATTTTGTTAAGATTGCATTGTGTATTTACTTGTACGACTACTGGGGAATGATCTGTTACTAAGGCTGGTAATATCAGGGTTGTAGCTGAGCTTTTTGTTTTTATCATGCAGTGATCGAGACAGTTTGTGTCCCGGGTTGCGTATGTATGCGCAGGGAGTAAACCGTGGGTAGCTAACAATAGTAGATATTCTTCTGATCGTCTATCATTAGAGTCTTTACCGATGTTAATATTTACGTCTCCTACAATTACTATACTAGGATATGTTCTAACATTTTTCAGTATATTATGCAGTGAGTCCAGAAAGTTCGTGGTACTCGGAAAGGATGGTGGTCTGTAGAGTGCTACAACACAAAGTTCGTGTCCCAATTGTAATAAAATGCAGTTTGCGTCTTTAATTTCTGCTTCAGATACGTTGAAGTTAACCAGTGTTTTTTTGGAGTACACTACTACGCCGTCATTTTGATTAATATGTTTTTTTGTGTGATATACATTATAGCCTGTAAGTTGGTGAGGTATATAATTTTCGTTTATCCAACATTCGGAAAAAACAATTATATCTACGTCAACGCCAATACGCTTTAAAAGAACCAAAAAGTGATCAAAATTTTTATTAATGCTGCGAATATTCATAGCCACAATTGAGATATTTTTTGAATGGCTTTTGTGCAGATGTTTTTTACATTCTTCGGGTCTACTCAGAAGATAGGATTTTGAGACATTGACACTGTCAATGTCTGAGAATAAATCAATAATTTGTGCCATCATGAATTAATTAAAAACAAATTATATATATCCCCCTGAAATAATTGAGAGATCCTTCGAATGTAAAATCTATGGTACTGCAGCCAATTTTCATGAAAGTTTGTATTGTATGCCATGGTGTATTGTGAGAATTTGTGTAAGGTTTTGTGTACTTGTTTGCAATCATGTGTTTGTGTATAAAATCTAGGTAGAAATAATAAACGTACATAATAATTAATAGAATTGGAGCAATGGTAGCTTAATAATAACAGATTATGTATTATGGCCATAATGACATTAACAAGAACAATTAACAAGACACAGTGCACTGTTTTAAGATAAGCGAATACTGATAAATGAAGATAGCGTGCTAGTCAGTCTTTAGAACTAATATTTGCATCCAAAGCGTCCAGTTCTTCGATTTCCTTGATTTCGGTCACCGGGTGTCCCTCTTCTTTCCTGATGAAGACCCTGCCTCTATCAGTCCAGCAGAACTTCCATTCACCCTTCTTTATTAGTCCTCTCGCCATATAGTGTAATTGTTTTGCCTTCTTAGTTAAGTATTCGTTTATATATATTATCTTTTTGTCGCCAGGAAGACCAATAGTCGAAGAGTTAAACTTTTCTTTGTTCTTTGTGTTATAGGCTTTGAGCGCTTTTAGGAGATCAGATTTTTTCTGCACCGAATTGAATTCAATCACGATTGATCTAATTTGATTTTCTTTAGCTGGCAGACGGAACGAGTTCCGTACGTCACGGGTTTCGAAATCCAATTTTAGGACATTATGCATCTTCTGTATGGCTGTCATTATTTGATTATTATTCTCTAAGGGCAAATTCCTAATCTCCACTGTGCTCTCTCTCATTTTTCTTTCTGTCATTTCAAGTTGTTGTTTCAGTTCCGCGACGCCTTGACTAGAGTTTTCGTCTTTCTTTTCCAACACCTCTATGCGAGTCTTTAATTCTTTCTGTTCTGAAACTACTTCAGCAATGGATTTCTTAATACCATCATTGGACATGAGCAGTTCGTCATTTTGTTTTTTCATATCGCTCATATTTTGCGCTATTTTCGCAAATTGCTCAGTCTGACTTATTTTCAGTTCCTTGAACATCTGTTGTATATTACAGTACATTTCTTCTACTGCTTTCGGCATATCTTCGTTATACTCTTCTCGGAATTTCCTTTTCCTCAAATTATTACTAGCGAACTCTACTTCCGTAACCGGCGTACTAAATAAGTCTGGTTGGGAGCTGGCTTCGCCTAACGGCCTCGGAGGAGTACGCATAATTTTACCAAAGCCTGACGTAGGTGACATTATTAAGATCAAGTTTTCGAACGAAATTAGTAGAAATAGTAGAATATTTTTTCTGAAATGGCAATTCTGTTCTCAAATGCCAATTTGTTTCGAAGTCAGTGTCACAAATGTCACAATGGCAGGTTTAAACAGCTGTCTGTGGTTTCTTCACTGTGTGTGCAGGATGAGTATTTATTTCCAAAATATTTTGGAGGTGGTTCTAAACGACAATGTTAGATTCTATTGGCCGCCAGATTTTGTGTATTATTAGTCCATGCAAGTGTGTGTGAATTTTGAATCGTAGGTTTTGCGATTTTACACGGAAATTTATGGTGACTAACTACTTGCCGGCCAAAAGGATGCTTGATCGACGTTCCCTCTCGATTGTACTTCGGTTTGGTTGCGTTCAGTTTCGGTATTTCTCCAGTTTTCCTATTTTTACTTCTGTTTTAGGCAGGAACGACACAACGGTTATGTTAACTCTATGCACTCACACACGCAACGTTAATGTGGTAGCCCATACCAAAGTGTCTATGTAAAGTAACATCACAAAAAATGGGACAGAAATTGAAAATAGTCACAGCTTGGAACACTTCAGGGAAGGTAGAAGATAAAAAGACGAAGTAATTTTCAAAATTTGATAAATCAGTACTGAATTGAATGGAATAATCTACTTCCTAAGACTCAACATAATATAGTTATACCTATATAAAAAGTCAATGAAATTTTTGAAAAAATTATATTCTCTGATGGAAAACCTAACGTGAAAGTCAGAAGTTATATACCTTAATAGCCTGCACAATAGCTCCATAAGAAATGGCACTGAGTTCGAACCCACTGCTGGTCCGCCATGTGAACTTCTGCACCGTCTGCTCCTTGACCTTCCCGAAATCTTTCACGGTCAGAGTCACCATTTTGAGATGTGCAACTGCAAAGTAAACTTGGATAATATACCATATCTATATATACACACCACAACATTTTTCGAACTAAATATACCCAAAGATAATAATAATTAATAAATAATAATAATAAAAAATAATTATAATAATAATTAATAAATAATGATAATTTTATATTAGTTATATATTATATAAATAAAAATATATGATAAAAATTCACCTCAATAGCCCAATAATAAGTCATTTCCATATCTCCAATAATAGTCCTCGCACTTATCGGG
Organism: Petrophora chlorosata; assembly: GCA_951640565.1. NCBI lineage: Eukaryota > Metazoa > Arthropoda > Insecta > Lepidoptera > Geometridae > Petrophora > Petrophora chlorosata. Next base: position 5,439,950 of record OX621203.1, on the reverse strand, counting down.
GGCTGTCTTTGATTGCATCTTCTTAATGATGCACTTAGAGACAGTCCGCGATAAGTGTTGCCTATTAACATATCTAAATTAAATGCTCTAAGAGGCCTCTACGTGTTAGACTCATGTCCCCGCGCAAGCCTTCCAAAGGACCGGGTGTATAACCCGTGAGAAAGAGCGACATAATAATAATATTAGCTATGTTTTATATTAGTTAAGTTATTTTTTTATTTTATATTATTTTTAGATTCCCAAGATTACCATTATATTATATATATGTATAGTATATGTATATATAAAATATATAAATACTATATATTCATACCCATATCTACCCAATTATTGTTTGACTCAGTCACCAGTTAACAGTCAGTTAACAGTGGTTAATGTTCGCGGCCCTTGGGCCACCCCCGCCGCCCCTTCACCTACTGGACTAATTTTTGAGTCAGCTAATTTGATAGGCAATTAATATTTTTTGACGTAAGTAAAACAATCTATAAAAGTTAAATACATAACTTCTAGATCACTGTATGTGAATGTTGGGCGTATTTATTTATACTATCATTAGTGCAACTAGTACCATTTAGGCCATTTATTTATTTACATGTGCGATATTTTTAGGTATAATGTGTATTAACTGTTCCCCTTTAAATATCCTATGCTATGTCACACTATATATGTCCTACAAATACCTAAGTAGGTAATTAATATGTCATTAAACAATATGGATCGTCATTGTTACAATTGCATTTTGTCAAAAATATTTGCACATCTGAATAAATGTGTTCTTGACAATTTTATTATGTTACCTTATTAACATAATACATTCATAATTTAAAAACCTTATGCAATGATGAACAGAAATGTCTGTATTTTCCTTCCAATATTTAAGACTAGCTGCCCCCGCGGGTGCACCCGCGATAAAAAGTAGCCTATGTGCATGTTACAAGCTTACAAGTCCTAAAGTACATATACATAGTAAATTTTATCAAAATCTCGAAAACTACCGAACAGTTTTTGCGTGAAAGAGTAACAACCATCCATACTAACAAACTTTGGCCTTTATATATATATTATGTAATATAATAATAAAATAAACTTAATAAAAAACAGGATAGGATATATATGTATTATATATAATATATACATATAAAGTAAGGATATTATTTATGGATTTGGATTAATATTGATAATTGACTATACTGACATCGCAGCATTTAAGTAGTTATAGTACATGTTAATGTACAAGGTAATTACTATTGTTTGTGTGTTGTCTTTTATTAGTGTATGACATTTATTAATTTATATAATTTAAATTTTATGATATTGGTATAGTTGACGTGCAACAATATAATTACCAATAAATGATTATGATTATGATTATGATAGACATCGGGGCGCTTATTGCCTTTAACATCTATCGTGATACCTTTTCAAAGATAGCGATTATGATCGTGATCCTAATTTTCAAATTTAATTGTCTAAGTTGTTTAATCTCAATCAGAATAAAAGAAATCGACGCGTAGCAGTATAAATAATGTGTTTGTTACTGCCGACAGGTTATCCAAATACTGGTAATTTCCAGTTATTATTAATTTAAGAACATTAAATGATAAATAAATAATAATAATAATGATAATAACTGATAAATAAATTATAAACCATAATAATCATTTGTTAAGTAATAATAATTTATTTAATAATTTATTAATTATTATTGACATCTATTATTATTGATTATTTGATATTTAATTTAATTTTATTTATATTTTTAAATGAGCATAATATTCACTCAAGTATCTTTCCAAAATGAGTTGCGATCGCAATCACAATAGCTAGTTTGTCGACCTGAATTTTGTAAATATCCTTCAGATGTCAAATTGAAAGGTATCGCGATAGATGTGAGAGTTAAATAATAAGCCCTCTGAAGAACATTGCCCTTTTCACCATCGAAAAATGAACAAGAATATCAATTACTAGCTTTTTCCGCGATTTCGTCTGCGTAGACGACAGAAGAAGCCCATTCGTCTTTATCAAGGCCATTTTAGCGAGACCTCCCTTGCATATGAGAGCGCGTACTACGAAGAAGTCAAGCTGTATCTTCGTAATCACCCAACCAATATTGATGTAATATTTAATCTAAGTTGGGACTCATGCTACCAAACCCTGAAAACCACATCAAAATGCGATCAGCAGTTTTCGAGTCTATAGATAACAAACATATATATAACAAATAAACAAACAGACATTTAAAAACCATGGATTCGTGTTTAGTACCCTCTAAATAGTCGATCCCAGTTGGTTTTTCAAAAAATATCTTCGATGTACAGATTTGGCTCAGTTCCATTTTTATAATAGTAGTATAGATTAAGGCAGGTACTTCATTTAAAACTATAGGTATCTGACGATATTAAATAATTAGGAAGAAGAACAATGAAAACTGATAAATGATTTTAGCCAAGCACGCGCTATGTATCCAATATCATATCATCGTATACTCGTGGTAGGTATCTCGTTTGCGGGAGGCTGACTGGGTAGGTTTCGCTTTAGCCAACGAAATTACTGGCAATTTCGTGTTTCGCAATGCAATGCTACGCAGAACTTTTTACGGTATTGAGTCTGGATGGCACTGCAGTTATGGGAAGGCGTGGCGCATACCATCAGGCAAACTTGACTTGGTCGTCTCAATAGTCCGTTCCATTAAAAAAGTCTAAAACTATAGGTAACATTTCAGAGTGTGAATTTTGTATGAAGATGAGGATTTTGAACAAGTGTATATAATTTTTTAATATTAAAATATAGTCACTGGTGATTTGGAATACAAATGGGAAGGGGTGTTTGTACCTAATTGGTATACCTACTATTGGTATAGGTAAGGTTTAAAAATTTTAGTTACTGGTTCAAAAATCACTTAGCAAGATCTAAAAAGCTGGGGTATTGTTCTCATTTTCGAAAGACATTTCAGCGAAGCCTATTTCTACAACGCCAATTCATCGTAAAACAAGTGAATCTATAGGTTAGTTGACTGGGCCGTTTCATCTAAAAGCCAAATGCGCGAAATCCCATGTCACTGATGATACATTTCTTTCAACAATATGTTATCAAGTTATCATGCTCACAGAGTTCTCAGAGTTCATATTAATGAATTAAAAAAATACGAATCCTACCTATCTACATTTTTAAAGCATTTGATCAAAAGTAATGGATGTTCTCTACTAAAATCTGATAATAGATACCTATCTACCATGTTAATTAAGATTAAACTACCAAGAGAGCCCACTTTAGTTTTCGTCACAACTAACAAATCCATCTGAAACTTATGACAGGACCACAATTGAGATTGGTAGGTATGTAGGTAAGTATAGCTCATCTTACTGTACTTACAAAATAAAACAATTTATCGGCACCTTATACGACTCTCAACTAAGCACTTATCACTGATACCATCATAAAAACAAAACAACATCGAAATAAAACAATAAATGATAACACTTACAATAGCACGTCTGCAGTCTCCGAATACCGGCGTCGCACTGGAGTGAAGTTATAAGGAATCGCTTATAAATCGCCTACAGAAGTTGGCTGCGCTTGCCCAGCTGATAATGGTATATTGATAAGTATGCAAAGTAACTACGCTGTATTCTGTGTTATTTTCAGAGAGATTGTGGCCAAACGAAGAGGCCCTCGCCAAATTTTAAAAGTTATCGTAATAGCTCAAAATGATGAATACATCACATGGCATGAGGAAATCAGCATATCCTATGTTAAAGATGTATATATTTAGGACACTATCTACCAACCAAGCGTCTAAACTGCTTTTTATAGGGTAGGTACCTAAGCTTAAGATTTGTCTTTACCTAATCTATGAAAAGTAATATTTAGTAACATCTGACTACCTCTTTGGTGTAGTGGTTGGACAGGTTGGCTCAAATCTCATACACCACTGAGGTTGAGGGTTCGAATCCCACAACAGGACAAATGTTTGTGCGAAGAAAAAGCGCAAGTATTTGTTTTGTGTCTGGGTGTTGTGGGACCATGGTCCTCATAGTTCCTGGTTCCCTAGATACAGGAAATCCTAGTTATTGGCCAGTACATGACCGGGTCCGTGGATATGTCCCCGGTTCTTTTTGCTCCCGGGCTTATTGCCCCCGATGTCAATAAATTTTATGTATATTTTTGTCAATTTGTGACCATATACAGAACTGTGAAATTCAGAAATTTAAACTATATATAGCTATAATAATAAAGAATATAATATATGCGTAGGTACGTCATGTCACTAAAACTATTATTAGTTTCTTCCGCGGTAGCTACTAGCTACGGTAGAGGGCGTTTTTATATACATTTTATTAGCAGAATAACGATACAATTACTGATAAATTATGTTATATTACAAGACATACATTTTACTGGTGGTAGGTTTCTCGTAAGCGAGAGGCCGTCTGGGTGGGTACCACCGCTTTGCCAGTTATTCAACCGCCAAGCAGTAGTGCGCAAGCATTACTGTGTTCCGGCTTGAAGGGTATTGTAGCCAGCGAAATTACGGGGCATTATGAGACTCAACAGCTAATTGTCTCAGGGTGACGAGCGCAGTGCAGCGCCGCGCAGGATTTTGCAAAACAAAGTTTTGGGTGGTGCTGCTATTGTTATGGACTGGCGTATTGCTTACCATCAGGCAAACGACCAGCTCGTCTCGTCATTAAGTTACATAAAAAAAAATAGTCTAGGTACGTTGGTCGTTTTTTAAGCAATACTTTATTGCATCAAAATCAAGGTCCAATTTGCAGTTATTTATCTGACAATATTTTACATACCTTATTATATATATTATTAACAATAATAAAAAGTACATCTGTGTCTGACGGTACTCTAACTCAAAAATATCATTTAATTTAAAAACAGAGTCTGGGGCAGAACGCTCGGGAGCAAAAGAAACTAGGGCATAAACCACGGATTTATATGATCGTTGGGCGTATTTATTATTATTAACCGACTTCAAAAAGGAGAAGGTTTACAATTCGACGGTATGTTTTGGCTGGCACCGACTTCAAATATATGAGTGGGTAGCGCTTATGATAATTATATTAATTTATTTTTCACTTTTGAATGCCTATTTGTGGTTTTGAAGGCGGTTTAGTTTTTTTTGAAAAATAATTTATTATTTATTTATATTTGTTTCAGACCATCGGGAGAAAGTCGCATTCCCACGGGAACGAAAACATAACGAGCCGCAAAGAGCTAGTAAAATTAACAGTAAATAATATTACAATTATATCTGAACAATTGCCACCAATGTGGTTAGATAAGATAATGCCACTCAAGTGGCCATTTCAATTTAGTGCAAAATACTAGGTAATTTATAACGATCGCATCATTTCTGGCCTACGAATCTATAAATTAAAAGGCTTATTCCCAGCTGGGTCCAAACCTCTTTCTCCAAAAAATAAATCTTTATGCATTATTTCCCATCGAGCACTAAAACTAATTTAAATAAAAATAAAATTATATTTTTCTTTACCAACAAGCCCCAAAAGTTTGTTTGAAGTACAAACAAACTTTTGGGGTCAGCAAAATGAACGTTCACAATTTATTTTAAATAATATAATCTAAGATGAAATTCATGGATATCCCATTTGACACCAACACAATCTCTCCTTCCGCACATGCCAAGATTCCAAGATGTACAAGAACTTGTATGCCTGCAGGACAATTGTCTACTAGAATTGTCTTTAGTGATGTGTTTCTGTAGTCTGTCTCACCCATACTTTACTTTATAAAACAATGGCTTTCTGGCCGTAAATGTAAAGCTAAGCTTAGTTAATTTATGATTGGAAAGAGATATCTAATGTTTGAGTCAAATTTAATATGTTTTAAAACCCACACGTCCAATTGTATAAATTATTGATTATGATTTATGTATTTTGTATCGTATTTCGGTGTAAATTCGCACATTATCGTCATTAAAACGGTAAAATTTATAAGTTTTGTTTTTGTTAACTTCTTTTAAAATCCTTGGACCCATGTGCGAATTACGAGTACCTTAAATATTTTGATATTTATAAACTCTGGCGATCGATGGTAATCATTTTGGACCTGTCCCCGACCCCTATGACTGAGGGTCAATACGATATATGGTTGGCGCTTGAGAGCGCCAGATTAGGGTGTATTCATGCGTCTCTTCAAAGCTGGGACAAGAATTAAAAAGAATGCTGTGACAATCTAGCAGTATATAATGTCAAAAAAAATAATAATTAAAATTAATGTAAAAAGTATAATAATAATAATTATATTATAAAATAAAAATGCCTCGATAAAATTAGGGTTTAAGAGATAAAATCGGTATAAAAGATGAAATTCCTTAATCTTAATTTACTCATATAAAATATTTAATTCATAAATCTAAATTACAACAACTGCTATGAGCGTTCGCTCGCTTTACGACTTGCTTACAATGATGTCGTTTGTTTGGCTTAATACGACCGAACGAACGAAAGGGCGGGCGGGGAATTTCATTACAATTTACCAAATTAGAATTCATAATAACATTAAAAAAATCGAATAAAATTATAACTATTACAATGTTTTAACAGAATTTCATAATTGTCATAACAGTACATCATTCATAGCCCCTTAAACTTTACATAAATAATAATAAATTTAATGTCACAAAATTTTAAACTTAATTTGAAACTACACTCCCACATTTATTTCAAAAGAAAAAATCATTGGCGGGATAAAACTTGTGCTGCTTGACATCGGCCCTCAGTCCACTCAAACAAACATTAACGCCACCGCCATTGCTATGCTTCAGTTGATGCTTAGCGAGATTAAGTCCGCCTTGTTTATTCGTTCACCCTTCTATTCTTATATTCTCGAATGTTTAGAATAACAGTATAGTTTAATGTTGCCTGTTTTAGTATTTTAATGTTGCCTGAAATAACGATTAAATAAATAAATAGCGTCTAATAAACGTCTAAGATCGTGATTTGTTCCGCGACCCCGCAAATGTTTATTCCGAACGCCAACTTGACGTATCCCTTGATGCCGAAGTCATCGCCCCAGGAGTTGCGAATGAGGTAGTAAGGCACTGGTGCGTCCAGATCGTATCCCACAATCTGAACTACGTGGTCCATAGTGTACCCATCTTGGCTTCGGCTGGAGATATAAAAAGTTACAGATAACAAAATTGATGTAATGAAAACCACGTTTTTATGCGCCTTTTGAGGTTAGGTCATCATGCATGCTTATAAAAGGTTTTAGAATATCTTCTAGTTGTGAGTTGCCCTGAAAGTTTCAGCCGGATAGCTAATTGTGAAGTGCTCGAAATTAGAGTTGCATAATTCTACCCGGAACAACAAACAGACAGACAAACCAGAAAGTGACTTAATAAAAACATGGTAAAAATGAAATGGTGTTCGTTTGTAAGCGCTTGATAACGACTGGACCGATTCGATTTTTTTTTTAATGTTTGTGACAACCAGAATTGAGTTTTTATGGCAAGAAAAAATTGGATTTTTTTCCGGAAAATTGGAAATTCGGGATAACTGCAAGGTGACGTATTATGTGTTGAATTATATATATTCTATACTTACTTATATTGCGTTTGTTGTCGTGGATTAGTTAATGTTTTATCTATGCCCTTCCGGCGTTTTATGGCAATTCTTATAATTACATTATGATTAATGACTCAATTTTTTTTATAAAAATAGAAAACCGTTTTATCTTTTTAATTTCAAACAGGGTATTTCTATTTAAAGAAAACACACAACAAAAATATTTTTTGATTAAGTTTAATTTAAAAAAATATATCAGCTTTTGCTAGTGATTACAACCTTTTTGTGATGTGTGTATTTGTGTATAATATTATATTATATAATATAATATTTACAATTTATTATTACATATTGAGTTCTATCCTTAGTAAGTATTCTGTGGTTCTAAATTGAAGTTTTAAAAATTGTAGGTATTGATTTAATAATATTTTTTCTGGTGCCGAAGTCTCATATTACAGACCGGTTCACATCCATTAAAAAATCACATCAACAGCCCAATCATAAGTAATTTCCATATCTCTAATAAAAGTCCTCGCATTTTTTGGGGCTGCCTTTGATTGCATCTTCTTAATGATTCACTTAGAGACAGTCCCCGATAAGTGTTGCCCATTACATATCTAAATTAAATGCTCTAAGAGGCCTCTACGTATTGGACTCATGTCCCCGCGGAAGCCTTCCAAAGAACCGGGTGTATAACCCGTGAGAAAAAGCGACATATAATATTTTTTTAATCTTTCCATGCCCGTTTGTGGTGGAACATGCCGAACTATATAAGTGTGATATCATAATTTGTACCATGTTTCTAGCAAATAAACAATTTTCATTTTCATCTATTCTGTGGTAGTACTTACTAACAAGACCTCTGAATGACTCCGTCGAGGTAGTTGTGCCAAGGATACGCGTTCACTACTGCAATCACGGGACCGTGGCATTTTATCAGGCGCAGGATATCTTTTTCATTATTAACATATCTAAAACAAATTAATCCATATTATACACTATCTTCATCAGCCCATTACGTTCCCACTGCTGGGACACGGCCTTCTCTGATAGAGAGTATCGGCCATAATCCGCCACCCTGGCCGTGCGGGTTGGTGGATGTCACATGTCCTTGAATTTTTGTGATGAATTCTTGGACATTTCCTCACGATGTTCTCTGTCACCATTTTAGAGCGAGTGTTAGATCCGCACATAACTTGAGAAAGTCAGTGTGGGTCTAGTGGGATTCGAACTTGGGTGCGTCGGATCGAAAGTCGCACGTTCTTCAACTGAGCCACAGTCGCTCATTATAGACTTTACACACCTACTATTATAAAACTGTAACTAATTCTGTAAATTAAAGATATTTTTGGAAAACCAACTGTAATCATGAAACCACGATTTTTAGATCGATTTAATGTTTATTACCTACAGACTCGGAAAAGTACTGAACGGATTATAATATGGTTCTCGATCTATCGGCTGGTGCAATAATACAGTGTATTTTTATGAAATCATCGAGTTCGTTTCCCGGCTAGGAAAATAGGTTATTCAAAGATCCAATTACAAAGTTTTCGTTTTTATCAAAATCGGCCCAGAAATTCCTTTAAGCGTTTTTTTGCTATTTCTTATAGATTCGGATTTGGCCATCCACGCCTACTTGAATAATTCACATGTGTAATAATATAGGTAAAAAAATACGAGGGCGTCAAAAAGTTCGCGGAGTGACAAGGATAGAAGATGAAATTAAACCAAAAATTATTTTACCTTTTCCATATCTCCCATAACCCTAACACATTTTTCAGATCACAAAAATAAATGTTTTATCGAGGCCTTCAAAATTGGCCGAAATTCGCCGACTTCACTTCTTCATCGTAAGAAAAAAGTTTTCTACTTTTTTCTTCGTACAACTTTCTTCATTTTCGGGAAAAAATAATAATCCGACAGGGTTAAATGGACTCAGAGGAAGATAGTGTTCTTCCTCTGAGGGACTATTATTTTTGTCTCTTTCTAACCCTGTCATGCAGCGAAATTTTGACCCACGTTCGTAAGTATGCCTACTCCAGCTTACCTATTCCGATAGTACCACTTAACCCGCCTGCCTTCAAGGTACCGTCCTTCGTTCGGCTTATAGTTGCATGTCCTATTGATCAAGACGAGGGGGTACTCATCCTCTGTGACCACCGCCCATCTAGAGTCACACAGCCATCGCAATGCTGTCTTCACGCTACCTCCAGAACACTTTGCGGTGTCGACGGTACAGTCTATCAACTCCTGCAAACATCAAGCAGAAACAGTGATACCAGATAGCGAGATAGAAAATGCGGAAGCATAGTTTCAGCAGCATAGATTACTCGAGTTTTCTCGTATGCGGGAGGCCATCTGGGTTGGTACCATAGCTTTGTCAGTTATTCTGCCGCCAAGCAGTATTGCACCGGAATTACTGTGTTCCGGTTTGAAAGGCTTTGCAGCCAACAAAATTACTGGGCATATGAGACTTAATATCTGATGTCTCGGGGTGATACTTTATATGGCATTAGAAGTTCTGGGTGGCACTGCTATTTTCTTGGGCAGGCGTGGCGCTTACCATCAGGTGAACAACCTGCTTCAGTTACATAAAAAAATCTGCGGAATATATTTTACTTCCTCTGTTATTAAGCTAGGGTACAAAATTAGGAATTACCTCTATACTGAGACTCTCGCCTTTCATGCCCAATTTTATAGCGGCCATGGACTCCATCACTCCGACGATGGAGAAGGCCCAACACCCATTGCACTGCAACTGGTCTAACACCGGCCGAACCACGTCTTTCGAACGCCTGGCAATAAAGCAGAATCGATGAAGTGGGAGAACTCTTTGCCAGTCGCACTATTATTTCTTGTGCTAGTAGATAGCTCGTCTGATTACCTACACATACCTATCTACCTATACTATTCCTATATTACCACTACCTATATTATATAATATTAAAATATATTTTTGCTGTATCCAGTGGCGTAGCTAGGTAGCCAAAGGCCCTGGGGCAAAAAATAAATGGGAGGGAAGGGGGAATTCTCCGCAAGTTTCAAATTAAGATATTCGAGACTTGTAGGGAATTCCCCTGTACTTTTTCAATTAAGTTGCCATTATTAAAGTCCCGTTCCTGGAATCTGGTTTCTATACATTCCGAATGTGGGAAAAATGTTCACTAGTTCAATCTCAGTCCAAGCTCATGGGGGCCCCGGGGCACTGCCCCGTCTAGCCTTCCGGTAGCTACGCCACTGGCTATATCCAATCACATCACTAAGGGTTAAGAAACGAACTTATTTTTTCCATTGAATATTGAACTTCTCATTCAATCTACCAATGCGCTTGCTGTTATTATAAATCTAATGATATATAATTAGCAACCGCCGCTGTGATTCGACATATTAAAATATAGCCTATGTTACACAGGGATAGTGTAGCTTTCTACCAGTGAAAGAATTTTCAAAATTGGATCAATAGTTTCAGAGACGGAGAGTAGAATCAGAACGGAGAGACGACCGTCGGAGATTCGTTTCACAATCGGTTTGAAGGATTACTTTGGAAAATTAAATTTTTTTAGCCTGACTTTGTAAACAAAAATACAAAAATTTTGGTTTCAATTTCTTCAAAAATCACCCGTTGTGTCTTAAGAACAAATCTTCCTCACTGCAAAGGAAAGGCCTACCCTTTTAAGATCCCAAAAGTTTCCACAACCTACGGGACTAAAATGAAATCGACCTAAAATATTAGGTGTGATTCCTCGACTTTTCGACCAAGTTGCATCGGTTGTGAACATCAAAAGACTGTTGTTTAAGCGCGATCAATAGATATTATAAATTCTCGATTTTGTATTATTTCAGAACGACTTACAAATTGTACTTTTAAAACTTTCGCGAATTGTATTCATGTTTGTCGATAATTATTTTAATAATAAATGTTATTTTAATAAATGTACGTATGCGCGAATAGACCCGATACATTTTAAATACTTACAAATTACCGACACCAGGGTTGGCCACACGCCCACACGATAGAAGAAGAAGACTTACCAATCGAATTGACCCGTTACCTCCTCGTCCTGAAGGCACCTTATCAACTTTTTAGAAGGTTTATATGCGCAGCCTGACTCCAAACTTCCTTCGAAGTTAAACGTGTCGACATTTAAAGCGCCGGAGCTTAGGAACAGCTCTTGCTCAGATCTGTCAGAGAACTTGGTCAAGCCATGCAGTGCGCCTGTCTCTTTGTTTAGGCGGGCGATTTCCTTTAGAGAATTCTGTGAAAAATACATATTTTTTTGTGTAACGGACCTCTACATAATGGCATATGGGCATATGTAGGTACTAATTCTACCAAAATTAGGATTGCTAGATGGTCTCTCCTTCCAAACCTCTGTATTGTTCGCTATTTCCATCCATCCGGATTTGTAGGTGTCGTCGAGATCGTCATACAACACTAGATCTATTAAACACAGGAAAAATATAAAATTTTTAGATTAAACTAAATCCCCTATTATACAGTAAAAGTTATTATAGTATGAACAAATGTTTTAAGGATAAAAAAATTAATAATAGGTATATTGGTCCGCTTCTACTCATATTGCAATGCCCTAAATTGGGTACATATGTGACTTGACTCTGTATTATAATATTTCAGATCCCTGTAACATGTATGATGCAATAAATGATTGAATATGAATAAGTATATATCTTAAATAAAAAATAAATAAATACGAAAGAGTCAAAAAAAGTCAGGCTTCTAAATGGTCAGTACCTAGATGGTAAAAATGGTTACAAGATCTATGAATCTTAAATAAAAAAATGGCCAGGATTCGTTTGGATACTCCCGACTTTTAATATGACGTCCAGCAGACCAGACTCCTGAAAAGCAGAGCGATAAACGCTTTATTATACCTAAGTTAATTAACATCAAATTTGAGACTTTACAAAAAATAATTACGCGAGAAAGCTTGATGATATATGATAGATGTTGCTGACATAAAGTAGAATAAACGCTCATACAAAGACGTTGATGTCTATGCAAATCCTGCATCGCGCAAACGAAGTTCGCACGACAGATAAGACCTCAAGTTCTAAGTAGGTTCTGTCGGACAGCTGTCCCCGGGGTAATAACACCGGGCTCGGTCGGAAGATCTTCCTTATTAAATTGAGGCGCTTCCTGAGTGGAAACCTATCTACCTAACCACTACCCCACTCCTCCTTATATAAAGACAAAACAATACAAACCTTGAATATGTCGAACCTCCACATCATTTCTTCTTTGCCGTAAGACTTATTAAAGTCCCTCATATAAGACTTAAACATCGCCGCCGGTTGTACATCCACATCTAATACTTCCGTTACATCTCTTAAGAGATTTGCATTTAGATTCTTCACTTCTATGAAAACTAGCATAGTTTTCATAGAGTACATCAACACTATATATATCAGTACACATATTGAGAAACTTATTATAGATAGTCTCGACGTCATCATCTCTGTTTGTAATCACTGTTAAAAGTTGCTTTAGAACATTGTCTGAAACGCAATGAAAATATCAATGTAAATCCGCTGAATATTATGTAGGTAGGCTATTGTTGAATTATGTAATATGTATGGGGGTGGATAGTAAATGTAAAATCAATTAAAAATAATAATACGTAATATATAAGTTTGACCATGTGTGTCTGTCTGTGGCACCATAGTTCCTAAACGGGTGAACCATTTGGATGCGGGTTTTTTTTATTCGAAAACAGGTTTTTTAGCGGTGGTTCTTAGACATGTTTTGTGTCGGGAGTTTTTAATTTTTTTTGGTAGTGAGTTTAACATTTAGTAAATCATTGTTTGTACAGAAATCATAAATTCATGTTGAGCTGAAAGAATTGAGATGGAAGTAAGTAATAGGAATAACATGGATAAGCAATTTTTACTGTAAATCTTAACAAGGATACGCAAAATACGTAAATACGTTCCGGGCGGAATTCAAAGCCGTGTCTTATAGCTCTATAACTGGCGGGTGCGACATGACGCCACCGTAAAACCCATGTCATTTGATGGTCGTTTGCCAATTTCACTATTATGGTATTAAAAGTTGTTATGGGCAGACGCTTACCACCAGGCAAACGATTTACTCGCCTCTTTACAAAGTTCGATAAAGAAGATGTGAAGAAAATGTGCGGATTCAGAACCCGGATTTTGCGTAACATAACATTTGAAGAAATTTTCTTTTTTTAAGTAGCTTAAAAAGCATCAATAAAATATCTATTCAGTATGAACTTTAGATACTAACTACGAACCTACTTAATATATTTTCAAGTACAATTTTTTGCGGGCATGGGCGTGACAATACCTACACCTTAAAATCTTCTTCAATAAATGAATTAAGAGCAAGCACGATCAAAAAGCAAGCGACTCACATGTCAATCACTTAAATTCACAAAAAATTAGATAAGTATGTACTTACAATATTGTAGACGTTTAGCAATAAGTCCACTCCGATGATATGGTTAAAAGCGAATAAATTAATTCATTGGTTTAAATTCACACATATAACACAACACATTACACATAGAAGGAAACACAATTGTGGCGTTTATTTTCCTGGATGACTATTATTGGATACCTAGATAACTTCTATACGATAAATAATACATTTTAGCTGTTGCCTGCGACTTCGGACGCAGTGAACGAATCGATAACGAATCGATTTGACTGATATCGCTCTCGTTTCGAAGGTTCCTTTTCGAGCTATTCAATACGGTTTCGGTCAAAATATCGATATCGATTACGTGTTACATTTACGGAATTTGTTTTGTGTGCAATAATTTGCATCGTAAGATATCAAACCGAATCGGTCGATAACGAATTATCGTGAGGTTTTGAATCGGCCAGCTGTTCCCGACAATTTTCCATCCCACCCTGATTCCGCAGCAAAATGAACCTGCATGTTCAATAAACTTGCAATACTGTATTTTTAATGCGAACATCTAAAGAATGGAACACCTTACCAGCGACTTTGTTTCTCGATTCTTATAATCTAGGTGGTTCTTATGATCCATCGTTGACCGCGTCGTTACTTTCCTTCAGGTGAGACTAAAAAAAAATGATTTTTTTTCGTATGTCCCGGCGTTTTCTTTACTATACAATCGTCTTAGCACGAACAATCCCAGCACGCTCAGTGGAATTATTTCCTATAGAAGTTGTTTGTGTCTCCTGACGTGAAACACATATGGCACTAGAACGTGTTAGTGCTTTCCAAGCGCACGTTTCAGGATTTTGTTTTGGATTGTCATATGTGGTTCAGCAGTCAGGGAACGTGTTAAGAGACGCGTACATAAATTAGAAGTTCCTCATCTACAGATTCCCAAGTTAAATAAAAAACCTTTATGAAACGTAAATATTTATTACTAGGTAACTAAATATAGGCACAATCTATTTGTACTTATTCTTTACTTTATATACGTTTACGTTAACGAAACATCTATACAGTGGCGTAGCTACCGGATGGCTAGACATGGCAGTGCCCAGGGGCCCCCAAGCTCAGGGGGCCCCCTATAAATTGAACTGGTGACAATTTCTCCCACATTTGGAATATAAATAAACCAGAGTTCGAAATGAATAAAAACGAATACGGAACAAACGACTTTAAATAGTTTAGTTGTGGGCCTAGTTTATTTTTGCCCCAGGGTCTTTGGTTACCTAGCTACACCACTGCATCTATATACACAAACAATCCATGCACCTATTTCGTCACATTGGACCACGGAAGAGTGAGGTGCGGCAATTCCATTTGGTGGTTTACTAAATTAGATCTGCCGATAAAATTTTTGGATATAAGTGTGTCTTTGAGGTCCCCTCAAGAATATATTGATGGTCATTATATTTTTTCGCATATACAATATTGGCTCAAAGAACAAGTAACAAACAATTTCAAATAAACTTATAACATAACAATATAAACTATGTATAGTTGTATATATATGTATAAACAGCATTCTTTTATATTTCTAATAGCACTTACAGACAAACCATGAGGACGGCATTTTATTTTTATCTTAGAATTTTACAAAATCTATAGAAAAATATCAGATATCTAATATAGTATACATTTATACTTATACTATTTTATTGTTGTGACATTGCACAGATGAATATTGCTTCTACATATAAAATGAGTAGGTACATATCACATATATCTCGCGCTAAACAATATGGCCGCTGAGTGGCGCACACGTGACCTGCGCAGTCGCAAAAATCAATACAAAATCGTGTTCTGCGCAGGTCACGTGATGCGCCGGTCAGCGGCCATATTGGAGCGAGGGGAGGTATTTAATTATTCTTAAAATTCAACCGTATCAAAAACAAGCTTTGCAATATCTTGTAATAGGGAATATGCATGATTGTCGAAAAATCACGAAATTACTTTTATGAACGCCTGTGAACGTTTAATAGTGATATCACTATGTTCCGGTTTAAAGGGCATTGTAGCCAGCGAAATTGCTAGGCATATGAGACTTAATATCGGATGTCTCGGAGTGATGAGCGCAATGCAGTGCTAAAAGTTCTGGGTGGCACTGCAATTGTTATGGGCAGGCGTGGCGCTTACCATCAGGCGAACGACTAGCTCGTCTCATCATTCAAATCCATAAAAAATAAAAGAAAAATACTATTATTTTTAATTGCGTAGTTTTTTTTTATTTTCAATATTTTTTCTTATTTTCGGTAAAACGGGACGTAATCGCAAAACGATTGAGTACGTACAACCACATGTTGACGTCATGCAGCCTACTACCTATTAGTGAATTTTAAACATCGATCCCGCCCTATTGGTAGATAATTGACACACGCACACATGTAGCATTCACAGACCAATGAGATCTTTGGTCCCCAAATTTTGACGTCACACGCAAATGGCGCGTTTTCGTTTATTTAAATTGTTTCACTTTAATTTTACGATTTTATTGACAAATGATGCCGCAATATTATGAAACTTCTTTTACTAAAAGTCGTCAATAATGAATGAGTTTCTGCATTTAAAAATACATACATATTCCCTATTATCATAGCATATAATATATAACTATACAAATATCAACTAGTGGCAAGAATAACTTCAGATTAACTAAAAAAGATCATTTATATTGAATGTGGCACTTTTACAGTCTTAAGAGATTTTTTGAGTATTATAAGAAAAGTTTTATTGCAATAGCTGTGTGGATTATACTAATTATATCTAAGTTTTTTATGTATGTAAAATTCGAGTATACATTTTGATACAAAAATAGAGGTATGTAATAGTTATTGGCATAATTATTGCTTAAGACAGCGCCTGATTGAACGAGATAATATTAGAAACTATATAGTTTTTTTTGTAGAACATCAACAGGCGTGGCGCTTACCATCAGACGAACGACTTGCTCGTCTCATCACTCAGTACCATAAAAATCAACATAAAAGACATGATCCTAGAAGAATAAACTTTTGTCTTGCCGTATCTTCAGAGTTGTGGTTCTTTTGCCGATACGGTGGTAGTCATTGTAATAATTGACGTTCATAAGTGCGTCGTTAATGCTAACATTAAATAACTTTTGAACTTTGAACTTTTTACCACTCACGCATTCTGTAGACACCAGTTTGTAAACATCTATTGTTCTTTCTTTAAATTTGTGATTCTTTTAAAACTAAAAAAAATATGAGACTTTACTTAATGTTGCCAGAAAAAACATCCTAAAAAACTCACGGCAATAAACCTTTTATATCTTTCCTCCTTCTAATTTAAAAAAAAAAATTCTCGTCCAACCAGACAGTATCATAGACTAGAAAGACCACCTAACTTATTTTTCTACACAACATCGACAGTGGTGACCTCATTGGCCAGTCCGCACACATTTCCGCCTACAGCCAGCATGAGGTACCCCGAGTTACCGAACTCACTTCCCCAAGAGTTCTTGGCTATGTAATATGGAACTTCGGCTGTTAGATCGTAGCCTATCAATTGGACGGCGTGGTTCAGATCCGTTGCGGCGCCGCTGTAGAAGATGTTTAAAGGTTATATGTAGATTAAAAATAAGATGGCTACACCAACAGAAATTATTAATTTAATTTAAAGTATGCATATACCTTAAGTACCACATGATTGCAGATTTTTATATAAAAAAGGCGTGTGGCACTCGGAGACTGCCGCGGTAAAGCTATTGCATAGCATTCGGAGTGGGGGGTGTTAGGTTATTTTCGTTACGGAATTTCTGGATTCGGTCTCCACGCTCAAGGCCCGCGATAGAAGCTATGCAATAGCTTAATAATTATTTTGCTATAGGACGTAAATATTGTAAACCTACTAATATTATAAACGTGAAAGTTTATGAGGGTGGATAGATCAACTATATTATGTATATTGTTAATGCAGTCCTCATACATTAAACTGCTATTTTATGTATTTAATATTTGCATGTCACTAATAATTGACTATGTGTTTCGGATCCAATCATATTTAAAACAATATCTTTAATGTATGTACCAACATGTATTGCTAATAACTGATTTCATTTCACACTAACTTTCGCATTTCTAGTAGGATCGTATTTAACTGTACCTCAATGTATTCCCGTTTTTCCGCCAAATATACTGATTGTGCACCAAGTATACTGATTGTGCACCAAAATATGTTCATTAAAATATTTCATAATAAGCACCTATTTTTTGAATATTACATGTTCGCGGCGTTGTTGGGGTGGCCCAAGGACCACCCCCGCCGCACCCTAACCTACCGAGGGCTGCCCCTTATACCGTTGGGGTGGCCCAACTAACGAGGCTGCCCCTTATACGTTTGAGTGCTAAAAACAGACCAAATTTGGTGCACAATCAGTATTTTTGGTGAACGGTTAAAAATTATCCTTTCTAATATACCTAGGTAGGATATTTGTAGAAGGAATAAGGATTGTTTTTAAGGATTGTCAGCCTCTGTGGTGTAGTGATTGGGCAGGTATGGTCAAATCTCATACACAACTGAGCTTGCGCGTTCGATTCCCGCGACGCGACGGGACAAATGTTTGTGCACAGAAAAAACTGTTCAAGTGGTTAAACTGGGTATTGAGGAACCAAAGTCCTCATAATTCCTGGTTCTATAGTTTCAGGGAATCCTAGTTAGAGGCCAAGATCTATGTATGTGATCGTTGGGTGTTAGTTATTTGAATAAATTTACCTGCAGTGGAACTGAATAACTCCTCCGAGGTAGTTTTGCCAAGTTAGCGCGTTGACTGCTACCGTGACGGGGCCGTGAGTCGCTATTGCTTCCAGAATCTTGTCTTCGGCGCCTACGAAGCTGGAAGAATACAATAACACTCAATATATATTGTATGTATGTATGTATATTAATTAGGTATATAAGTTTATTTATATAGTCATATATATATTTAAGTAATTAGATTATATATTGTATATCATATGTAAGCCCTTAGTATGTCTATTATATTTTCTATCACCACCGTCTGTGTATGTTTCGTTATTCCTCTCCATCCAAAAGTTGTCTGGAAGAGATCGCTTTAAGCGATAAGACCGCCCATTGTTACACCACTGTAAACATTTGAATTGTACTTTATCTCTATTTTTAAGGTGAATAATAAAGTGTTTATCTATCTATCTATCTATCTATATTTTTGTTTTCCTTCCTTCCTTCCTTCTTTTATTAAATATTGTTATCGAAATGGAATTTTATTAAATATAATATAAAGCTGGCAATCCATTGCTGCGCCAACTACGCACGGTACAGTCTATACAGGCCAGTTACGTTAATTTCAATAAATGAAGAAAACATAGTAATCCTAGAAGAATATGATTAAGAAAAAATACTGCGCTGATCGGTATTGTTTTTACTAGTAGAAGAAACCATATGAATATTTGTGTCTAATTAAAAACACCTTGTGTATTGATAGGTACAAAGCAGATCTTGAATCTTGAATTTCTACTTTGGCAGAGTTTGTGGCACGAGAACTTAGCTTTGCAGTACTTTAGGTCCTGGAATAGAATACAGGATACTTCTCCTCCCGGATAACGAAAATTCCCTTAAGAAATAAACAAACCTTATTCTATGCGTCGCAGATATCGGCTAGTCGGTTTACTGGTGGTAGATTTCTCGTATGCGAGAGGCCGTCTGGGTGGGTACCACAGCTTTGCCAGTTATTCAGCCGCCAAGCAGTAGTGCCCAAGCATTACTGTGTTCCAGTTTGAAGGGCATTGTAGCCAGCGAAATTACTGGGCATTATGAGACTTAACAGCTAATTGTCTCAGCGTGCTGAGCGCATCAACAATATTATTTAAATAAGAATTAATAAAAATATATAAAATATTAGTAAAAAAATAGAAATATTATGGAAAGTGTGTGTCCTTTTATTCTGAGTATAATTTATTTCACAACAAAATAACAGCGATTTGTATATTTATTCAATATAGACAAATAGTATCATTTGCATATTTTTTTTATAAATAGTAAAAACGCATATGTGATGTTAATTTGCATTTAAATTCAAGGTTTATGAGGCCAGGCTATGAGGATATGTTAACACAATTTAACTAGTATTAATGATAAAATATTATTATTAATTATATTTATTATTGATATTAATTAAAGATAAAAAAAAATTTTGCTATAAGAGGCCATGCCGGCACTTGCCGGCTATAAGCAAGAGGTGTCCGGTTTGAATCCCATCCGGAATCACATCGCCCTAAAATTTAATGCAATTTTTACATCTTAATAAGTAAATTTTATTGCCAACGTCTGTGTTATCTGACAACTACAACCTGGGAGTCTTCAAATCGCGAGTGAAGGTATCTTCTAGGCGTGCGTGTTCCCTCTTAGACCACATCATCTCTTACCATCAGGTGAGATAGTGGTCAAACGCAAGCCTATAGCCAGTAAAAAAAATTAAGTAAAACTTACTCATCACAAGTGAAGGTGCTGACTTTAACTCCAGTAGCATTTTTAGACGAAACCTTGCAAACGCCATCTGTCAGTTGAAGCGGGTACTGCTTCTCGGCCTGCACAGCTGTTTTGGTCAGGTAAAGCCAGTCTAGGAGGAGGCAGATGTCGCCACCGGCGCAACCGCTGTTGCCAAGGCCGGCACAATCTATGACTTGCTGGAAAATTTAGATAGTTTATAGATTAAACAGTAAACTAAAATTTTAATAACCCTGACACAAAAAACCTAGAAAAGGTAAAAAACGGCTAAATCGATTTTGATAAAACATGTCTAAGAACCACCGCTAGCAAACTTGCTTTCAAATAAAAAAAAACACATCCAAATCGATTCACCCGTTTAAGAGCTACGGTGCAGACAGACACCATAATAATATTAACTTATAACTTATTGCACCGGGAGCTAAAAACTTTAAGAAAACATGTTGGAAAATTAAGACACTTCTACAAAACTACGGCCGGCCATTTTAAATTTTTAAAATTAAGAGTTGTAATGAGCGTGAAAATATGAAATCCCCAAAAGTTCTACGAAAGTAAAGTAATAGTAAGCGCAATCTAATTTGGCCACATCAAAGAAACAGATTTTGAAGAGCCTAACTTCTGTCCGGTTAACTTACTTTGCGCAAACTAGACTATATCTAAATGTGCGTAGTGCGTAACTGCGTACCGTGCGCCGCAATGTGCTAGCGGCATTAAAATAGTCATGCGAACAATTTCAAATAACCGGCAACTCCGTCTCATGTTGCAGCAATTCGTCGCCATTCGATATGCATTGCCTCAACGACATCGGATAGTTCGGATAACATCGCTCCTTCCGTATTACCAAAATTAAAAGCACTAGTCGATGTCCACGACTTTATCCGCGTGGGATTAGATTTACTATCGTTCATCATACTAATATTACAAAAGAGGAAAAATTTGTATTTTTGTATGTTTGTAATAAACTCAAATCTACTAGACCGATTTCAAAAATTCTTTCACTAATAGAAAGCTGCAATATTCCTGAGTGATAACGTGATCTTCAATTTTTGTAACTGGTATGACTACAAATGAATAATAAATTACCGTTATGCGCCATTCCTAAACGTATTTGCGTTCAATTTAATGTAAATTAGTAAAATCCTCTTTATGTTACATGAATGATGCATTAATAGATGAAAATGTAGATTTTTGGGGTCCGAGAGCGCCAAAGGTCCAAACGGAGGCCGCTTCCTCATTCCTTACAGCACAGAATACTAAGGGACAGAAGCATCACTCCGCAAATACATTTAAACAAACAGCGACTGTTGCTATGACGCAATAAAATTCAAATCAGCGCTGCATACCTACCAGTCATATTAACCTACAGAGCGCCTCTCTATCTATCGCATAGCTCTTATATCTTCTGACGCGGCACGTGTAACGACGCGCGACCCGCTGACGGTGTCCGGCTATGTACTTGTAGCTTCGTACCTACAGTGCGGAGTGCGCTAGGCCTGCTTACAGTCTTGTTGGGCGGAACTCCACTTGCCTGGGTGAGGTTTCACTGACGATATTTCGGACGACAAGCACATAGATAGGGAGTGCAAGGCATTGTCGGTGAGGTGTAATATGCCGCTTAAAAAACGCTTTTTAAAGCATACTACCAATCATTTTACACGTGCAGCCTATGGGTCAACTACACACAAAAATCTTAGAATGCCTTGCGAGTCCAATATAATAATGGGTTTAGTATGCTTGGTTGGGCTGCCACGATTTTGCAGTGCATCAGGGGTGTTCGCTGTAGAACGCACTGACGATTTATATACCATTATGCGTAAAAGAAACGCTTCACTGAAGCGCCGCGTGTGGGGCAACACCAACAGTTTTCTGAACATTTTGCCGATTGTATGGATTCGCACTTTCTGAGACACTGGACGGCGG
The DNA here is from genome assembly GCA_951640565.1 of Petrophora chlorosata. Lineage (NCBI taxonomy): Eukaryota > Metazoa > Arthropoda > Insecta > Lepidoptera > Geometridae > Petrophora > Petrophora chlorosata. Next base: position 5,417,555 of record OX621203.1, on the reverse strand, counting down.
CTCACAAGCCGTTGTCAATGTGTGTGTCTCAATAATGTCAGTGTTTATGTATATTTTACTAACTTAGGATAAGTCTTACTAACAAAATAGACCGTTGTCAGATGTAAAATCGTGAAATAAAACCTTGGCTCTACTCTGACTCGTCATTACGATCTTCGTTCCGTCGTATGAAAGGATCAGCGCTATGCAACAGGCATAAGAGTGTCTCTTTTAGTCCGCACGAATGAACGAACGAAAGCAAATCGGAGTAGGCTTGTTTTGATTATGTCTTGACGAATCCCTGGCGTGTCGTCCCAATGAGAAAGCAGATTTAGCAAATTACCTGTACACTCAGCACGTCAAGTTTCCCGCTCTTTATGGCTGCCATGGATTCCATGGTACCCACGGTGCTGAAGGCCCAGCAGGCACCGCACATGCCCTGGTCACGTACCAGGCCCACCACGCCTTTTTCACGCCTGGAAACGATGAAGTACCTTTGAAAATAGCCGTCACGCCGCGCGATGTTAAGGGTGAAATAGGTTTAAGGGCAAAACGAGTGTAGCTCAATGGGAGAACGTGCGATTTTCGATCCGACGCACTCGAGTTCGAATCCCGCTGGCCCCGCACCACTGCCTTTCAAGTTATGTGCGGATTTAACACTCGCTCTAAAAACGGTGAAGGAAAACATCGTGAGGAAACCGGTATGCCCAAAAGTTATAACAAAAATTCAAAGGGCATGTCACTGTGATATCCACCAACCCGCACTGGGCCAGCGTGATGGATTATGGCCCATACTCTCTCTACGAGGGAAGGCCCGTGTCCCAGCAGTGACAATGTAATGGGTTGATTTTGATGAAGTTGGTAAGGTTTAGGGTTCTAAAGTTGTTTACACCAACTACTTTGAACTGTACTCCAAGGCCCAGTTGCGACAATGTTTTTTTTTTATTACTTAATAGGCCAGTATTTGACCGCAGTCTCACCTGATGGAAAGCGATGATAGTTTTATGGAATGTTGCGTGTGTCATGAATAAATGTCTTTTCTTTCTTTCTTTCTAGACGATGGTAAGGTGTTCCATTATTTAGTTGTTCGCATTATGAAAGTTGAAGCGAAACGCTTTGTTCTGGCTGGAGGAACGTCAACCATGTACGGATGCCGAGTTTCCTCAGGTCTTGTTATCTAATGGTAGAAAGAAGATGGAGGAAATAACTCGTGTAATTCCATCGCACACCTCCAATCACAATGTAAAATGTATGTACATTTTCAGGAAAAAATAAAAATATGGTTCTTTTTTCGATACTGTGTTAGGGTCATTGTAATAATTGACGAGTGCGTCTGTGATGCCAAAATTAAATTGAACTATTGAACTTTTGAACTTTGAATGCGCGAGAAAGACTCGCAATTTCACCGGTTATGTTTATTCTGTGGTTCTATGTCCAAGTATCTATTTTGCCCGTGGACTCGGAACTCGCACCAAACTTGTTATTTGCCTGCATTAACCACGCCACGGAGGCTTTTATTTATAGACCTAGGCATTGAATTTAAAACATGCCTAGATTTTTTCCTAGGAAGTTATCGGTAACTGGTTCTGGATAAACCGGATTACCTAATTTTTTATTTAGGCTGTTGATCTTTACAAATCTAACTATTTATAACAACAAATTAATAAGCTAAAAAAATATCTACAATCTGAAATAATATTACAATCTGAAACTACTCCTGTGTCTTCTCTTTTGGCGAATATATCTTACTTTTTTATGGATCTGAGTGATGAAACGAGCACGTCGTTCGCCTGATCGTAACCGCCACGTTTGTCTATAAAATTGCAGTGCCACTTAGAAGTTTTAATACCATAAAAAGCACTGCGTAGCACTGCATTGCGATAAACACCCCGAGACATAGATATTAGGTCTCATATGCACAGTTCGCTGGCTACAATGCACTTTAAACCGGATAAAAGTAGCTTGCACACTACTACTTAGCGGCAGAATAACTGGCATAGCGGTGATACCTAACCAGACTTAGTTACTTTGGTCAACTCCTTTCGTATCAAGCCATCAAAGGTGATGTAAGCGTCCATTCCGTTTTGCTATATTGTTTGATAGCCAATTGACTGCCCCATAGCATAGCCCCGCATCGCACCACTCCCTAGTTATATTTATATGGGAGAGACTGCATGAGTGTACACGGACGATTCAAAACCATTTTAAACAAAGTTTAAGTTCTTTTGTTACAATGTATGTTTTTGACAATATTATGTTTTTTATATGCCAGTTGGATACTTGGCAGAAGCGGAATATCCCATGCATCCTTGTGTTCTATGTAATTACTAACGAATAATATTATGCTTCTTGAAGATGCCGGTTTCCTCACGATGTTTTCCTTTACCGTTTTTAGAGCAAATTCAAGGTCATGTGACATCCACCAACACAACACGCCCGGGCAATCGGGTGGATTATGGCCCATACTCTCTCTATGAGAGAAGGCCCGTGTCCCAACAGTGGGAACGTGATGACTGATGATGATGATGCTTTTTACATTACAATATTTTTCACACGCAAATTGAATTTACTTTCTGTGTGCTCCGGTACCTATAAATTTAGGATTTTTTACTGTAAAAACGTACGCAATTGCCCATGAAAGACTTGTTCGTTTTAGTCAGTCTAAACCTAGGTAATATTCAACTTGTAGTCAACTAATATGTATGTATTAGGTATCTCACAACGTTAATTAACTCCATCTAAAGTTTGACTGGAAGAGGTCACTGTTAGCAATAAGTCCGCCTATTGTACTTTATTTTGTAAGTTGTTTTCATGTACCTACTCATTCTTTTGTTCGGTGTACAATAAAGCATTTTGTAATTGTAATACAAAATGAATAAATATTTATATAATATAATAAATATAATAATAAATAAAATAAATATAATAAAAAAATAAAATAAATATAATAAATATTTGCACGCTTGCTTGCAGGCTGAATACTGTGACATTAATAATGCAAGGCCTACAATTAATTGTAAATAATAATGTATTCGGCAAATAAAGATTTGATTGATTGATTGACTGTATTAACTTTAAACCGAGTAGGGTATCAGTATCAGTGCCAATGGAGATTCTCATAACAAATAGGTAAGATAGACTACGTAACGCGTTTATGAAACTACGTATAGGAATATTTTTTTTATGATTAAATGCGCTTACGTTTGACCACAACTCACCTGACGGTAAGAGTAGTTGCGGTCTAAGGTGGAGCACGTTTGCCCATGAGGTGCCTATTCACTCTTGTCTTAAAGAGACCCAGGTTGTAATTGGAAGGAAATAAGTATTCTGGTAGAGAATTCGACTCCTTAGCAGTACGTAGGTATAATGAAAGAGTCAGCGAAGCGTTTTGTGCGGACTGGTGGTATGTGCACAACATAAGGGTGAAGTGACTCTCCTCGCCTGGTGTCCTAAGATGGAATGGGGATGAAGGAATCAGCTGATGCAGTTCTTGTGCACACTCCCCGAAATGTAGTCTGTAGAAAATATGCTTAACAATGCATGTTAATGTTACCATGCGAAGAAATATCTCAACTAATTCAACAGCGACGTGTTGATTTTGAAATTAAATTGTTTATAATAGACTTGTTCTAATAAACCTTGGCCCTACAAAACGCCACTATTATAAAAATATCTCAGTGACAGCCTCTGTGGTGTAGTGGTTGGACAGGTTGACTCAAATCTGATACACCATTGAGGGTGCGGGTTCGATTCCCGCGACGGGACAAATGATCGTGAACAGAAAAAAAGCGCAAGCTTTTTGTTTCGTGATTGGGTGTTGTGGGACCATGGTCCTCATAGTTCCTGGTTCCTTGATACATGGAATCCTAGTTAAGGGCTAGTTAATACTTAGGCAGTTTTGCAAAAAGAAGATATTGGCCTTGGCAATAAAAATACCACAAAAGTAGTGATTGAACGCAACATAGTAAGTTATTAATATATATATATATAATAGTAGGTTATTAATTTAGTCTTTATCTGTAAATTGTTTAAAACAAAGTCGCTATCCGCTTCCTCATTTCTATTTCTTCACTTCTACAAATCTAAACCACGCAACAAATAATACGGTTTTCACTGTCACTTGGAGAATTTTTACGGAAGGTAAGGTTAATATGTAGGTTAATATGTACAATACATTCTAATTAACTAAAAAACCGTCCAAGTGCGAGTCGGACTCGCGCACGAAGGGTTTCGTACCATTGTCTATAAAAACGGCAAAAAAATCATATTTGCTGCATGGTAGCCTCCTTAAATATTTATTTTATTCTGTTTTTTAGTATTTGTTGTTATAGCGGCAACTTCGGCACTTCAACTGTCTAACTATCACGGTTCATGAGATACAGCCTGGTGACAAACGGACAGACAGCGGAGTCTTAGTAATAGGGTCCCGTTTTACCCTTTGGATACGGAACCCTAAAAATGACACTACATTACTAAATTGCATCCATGCAAAGCCGGGGCGAGTCGTAATTCAATAATTACATACTCAATGAATAAACCGGTTCATCAAGTGTTGCTTAATCTATTCATTATAAAGTCATATTATTAATGCAGTTGCATTTTTTAGGCTTCTGCATAAATGCCAGAAGCCTAAAACGTGTTCGTAGGAGGAAGTATTTTACAACAAAATATTTTTTTATTCTATGAATAGAAATAATAGATATAAACAGAGGATTATGCGCTTTTAGAGCATAATATAATACAATGTATAAATCTACACATATACCTACTATTATAAAAATAGAACTGCCCCCGTACCCATATCTCCCTCAAGCGCCAATCGTATATCGTGTTGAGCTCAGATTACGATGTAAAATCACTGCGACAATGTCTTATGATGCCATATATTGTCCCATTAAGTTGGTCTCAACTTGTAGTTATCGTATTTTGGTTTAAATGAATGAGATTAATTCGTTTTCTTGTCTGAATCGACAATAACTAGACCGTATCTCATTAGTCGCAGTGAAGCTATACCTTACGTTGAGCTCAACACGATATACGATTGGCGCTTGAGGGACATATGGGTAGGGGGCTGAGCCAATCTATAAGAGATATTTTTGAAAAACCAACTGGATCGACTATTTAGAGTTCAGACACGAAACTCCAGTTTTAAGATTTTATGTCTGTTTGTATGTTATATAGAGACTCGAAAACTGTTGAACGGATTTTTGTGTTCCGGCTTGAAGGGCATTGTAGACAGCGAAATTACTGGACATAATCAGAAACAACAGCAAATTGTCTCAGGGTGACGAGCGCAGTGCAGCGCTGCAGGATTTTGCAAAAAGTTCTGGGTGGTGTGATGGCGTATTGCTTACCATAAGGCAAACAACCAGCTCGTCTCGTCATTCAGTTACATAAAAAAAAGGAAGTAATTTACAGAAATCATAGTGGTTGTAATCAAATTAAGCCGCAATTTTAACTATTTCATATAATTACAGCTCTATTAACATCATTAGCTGCCCATATAGACAGCCTCTGTGGTCTAGTGGTTGGGTAGGTTGGCTCAAATCTCATCCGGCGCGAAGCGAGGGACGCAGTCGTCCAACATTGGACGGAGGGCCTCGCCACCGCCGCGTTTTGCCGACGGACGTTAAATGCTCTCGGGCTGGTCCTGGAGGACTGGCTCGGGAGGTCCCACGGTTTCCTCTTGTTATGACTCTAACACCGTATCGGAAAAAGAACCACGACTCAGAAGATACGGCAAGAACCTGAGGGGCATTTGTTTAGAGATTTTGTTACAATTTTTTGCAGTAGACTATCTCCTTATATAAGCCGGCGGTGTCAGTGTGTGGTGTATGTTGTGTAACTGGGAATACAATGGACCAATACCAGTGCATTGTACCTACTTGTGCAATACAAAGAAATTCATTATCAGGCTATCACATTCCTACTGCTGAGACACGGGTCTTCTCTCATAGAGAGAGTATGGGCCATAATCCACGACACTGGCCCAGTGAGAGTTGGTGGATGTTACATGTCCTTGAATTTTTGTGATTGATTCTTGGTCATGCCGGTTTCCTCACAATGTTTTCCTTCACCGTTTTTGGAGTGTGTTTAAGCTACACAAAACTTAAGAAAGTCAGTGGTGGTGGGCCAGCAGGAATTGAAATCAGAACAAAGATATTACCAGAGTGCAGTCTATAAAAAAATCTATGAATGTGATTCAACTTACCAATCAACTTTCATAGGTAATGCTGCTCTCTTCTTCCGTATAATGATGTAGATATTATTATGGGGTTCATTTCCATGACTTCTATTCCTTTGATGATCAGTATGGCCTTCTCTATCTATGTCATACAAATCATTTTGCCTCGTCCCATCTTTATAATTACTCCAACTTTTGCCAAACAATTCAGGAGCTTTCTTCTGCCTTTCATCGGACAGATGTAGTTCTTTAAACTCCGTTTTCGACATGTCTGAGAGATGAGTCAAGCCAAATCTTGCTTTGTGAGACTCGGGACCTCTTGACTGCAGATTTAGTTGGCGTATCTCTTTGACAGATTCCTAAGGAGGAAAAAAGAGAAATATGGCAGTTCAAACAAGAACATACTTTTTATTTTAAAGTCAGTTTTAGATTACTAAACATTTTTCATTATTGAATTCAACAAGATGTTAGACTCATATCAATTCTTATAAATTATATGTATAGTCATCAAGTAGAATATTTTTTTTATGGTTACAAAACTACAAAATTAACAGAAATAAATGCTCTATTTTTAAATCAAATGGGGCAATGCACTTTTGTACCAATTTTCATTTAGCGGACAGTATAGTAAATATAAACAAAAATGACGCAGCGCTATCTTAAGTAGTTTTTTATTTACGTGGGTGATATTACCGTAATTTAAATCATAGTAAGTACCTAGCAACTCAAACCTGTTTCGAGCCTTCGATTGAGCAATGAATAAAAAATATATAAAGTAGCAAAAGCATTGGATGTAGATAATACAATGCTTTTTAATTGGTACTTACTACAAAATGTTGGAACCTTGCTTGGTACTCCTCAGGATTCTGATAACTTTTGTTGAACTTTTGAACGTAGTCTTGGAACATTGGTTTCAGTTGTTCCTCTGTTGGTTCCCCGCTTAGCGACAAGGGTATAGCTACGAATAATAAACAGAACAAAGCTGCCGCAAGAACCCAGTTCCACCACTTTTGCATTTTAATCGGATTAAATTTTACTTAAAAACACGAAACACGTCCGCCCGCTACAATGGGTTGCCGAAACTTTTTTGACAATTCAGACAATTGGGCGTAATGTTGCCGTAGGCGAGAAAATAATTCTACTATATATTTTTAGCCTGTGCTGCCAGACATTTAACATAGATTTATCAAAGTTAGGAGAAATAGAATCATCTTCTGCGACAGACTCCACATTCGCGCCCAAACCAGATTCTATACTATAATTAGCGAGAATGCTACTCCCAGAGAAATTGAGATTTCTCTGGCCATAGATGATACATTAATCTCTGGCAACGCCCTACTTATATTTTATAAACAACGCAGACTTCTTTGACGAGGGTTTAAAGGCTTATTTCACCTACTATCTACCGTAACCGTAGTTGCGTTTATCAAACTAGTTACGTTTGCTCCTTTTGCTATTCCTATATTCCTAAGTAATGGCTGGCCTTTTTATGCTATGTGAATATGTTTACTTGTCTGGAACGGGCGCTCCATTACTACCAAAGAATATTATACTACTCTATTACTATAGTATCATCTCAACTAAGATTTAGAATGTAGAAGGTACATCTGAAACCTTTATCTTTATCCACTAAAAGAAGTATACAAAACATTACAACCTTAATAAAAGTTTATTGACCACAATTTCATTACATCACCTCTTTCTTAATAATATCATACGTCACAAACATCCATTTAGTCTCGATATTAGCGCCAACACCCGTCGTTTTTCTTGAAAATACATCGCTGTACTTCTGCAATATGCTATGTACTGTGGCCTGATTGATGCTGGGTATGATAGACCGTACATATGAGACGAGGTAATCCAGAGATGCTCCGAGGGGATGGACCAGTAGGAAGGCAGTGAGTACGCTGATGAGTTTGGCTTCTGAAGGCGCGACCGTGGATGAGACGTGGACCTTATTGTCCTCGGGACGCGAGAGCGGCGGCGGCGGGTCTTGCGGCGCAGGCGGCAGCGGCGGCAACGGCGGGAACACGTGCTAAGGAATAAATTATTATTTTAGATTTTTCACATCAAACTACCCTCATATTACATATTTTATTGGTGAGTATTCCAGAGTGTCAGTTATTCTTCCAACTAATAGTATCGTGCTTATACAGGTATGGCAAAATGTTGGCACCTCCAGAGTATGTTTTCCCTTGCAGTGAGGAAGTTTTGTTAGGAAACATCGGTTAAATTTGTAGAAAAAAAATGCAGTTTTAGATTTTTGACAAAATGTATAGAAAGGCACAAAAATGTCATTTCTAAAAAAAAACAACATTGGCTTAATCGACCCTATTTCCCATCAAAAAGTTTCCCTCAAAGTAAATAGTAAGTAATCAAATTGAATTGGCAAGCTTTTGAAAAATTTCGAAAAATCTTTTTCCGTACGTATTATTTTAGTTGATAACACAAAAGTATGCACACTACCTGCTGCCCCGGCTGCTTGCCCAACAACGCCTGCTGCGCGATGAAATGCGCCTTGAACTTCTCGAATCTTCTCTCGGCCTCGTCCTTGGCGAGGTAGGCCTCATTCCGGTAACCTTCTAGCTCGAATTGTAGACTCTCGTGTTCAACCTGAGAAATACAATAGATATTACAATTTAATTATCATAAACAAGGTTTTTTATTTCTGCGTCTGCCCTAGATTGATGAAGAGAGTAGTGTGATGACTGGTGCTTTTATTTTCTAGCTTTTAGTACATTCTCTACATCATCTTATCATGTTTCTTTTCAATAAAATCGTATAACTTAAACCTATTTTATTTTCATGTTTTTAGTTTCGTGTGTGTGTGTGTGTATTCTACTAGTCAAGCTCTTTGATTTGATTCCCATATTGATTGGTTGAAAAAACAAATGTAATCCGCCATTTTATGGTGGCGGCCATCTTGGATTTACAATGATAATGAACTTACATAAATGCATTGTCATCAAAACTAAGAGTGTGTACCAAATTTGAGATCAATCGGTCAACAGGAAGGGGGTAAAATTTTAATCACTTAATTTGACCCAAACAGGGCCAGCTAAATAAAACCGTTTAAATAAAATTATAAAGTACCTTCAGTTCTTCAAATTTCTTCAAGATGACGGCACTCTTCCCGCCTTTCTCTTCGGACTCTTCCTCGTCAAACATTGTGTTGAACTCTTCCTTTATGTTTTCCACGTCCTGTGAACACAAATGATGTTAATAAATATAAATACTGCACCAGTCTTAGTTTAACCTATGGACCGCCAAGGTCGGCTATACACGACGACGAAAAAGTGCTCATTACGCCGAGGTCGGCTGGAGCCGACTAAATCGTATGAAAATTACGTAGCTCGGCATAGGAGCATGGTTTTTTTCTATAGCGTGGTTCTCAAACGGTTAAAATATTGTTTTATATTATTTGTAAAGACTCTCCTTATTCATATATAAGAATTTTGTTGAAAAATATTTTTTTAAGACAATCTTTAAATTCGTAATCGAAACCGCGAGCAGATTAAAATGAGCCCCAACTAACAAAGTTCTATTGCCCACCTTCCGTCTCCATCATCCTATAAGCTGACTGTCACCATAATATTGCATTGTCATCGGACTTCGACAAGTATGCAAAATGTCAACTCCGTAGGATAAGGGTCAGTCATCAGTCGGTTCTGATGCAACTTGCAAGATTTGACCCAAATAAAAAGCATGTAAAAAAATATTTCATAATTTTGTCACTTTCTGGCATTTCAACCGAAGTTGAAATGTGACAAAACATGGAAACGGTTTTCTCTTATTGTCCGTTTATGAATAAGGGGGTAAATTGATAGATTTTTTTTATTGCGCACGAACAATTTTGTAGGTACATAGGCGAACTTAATTCTAGAAAGCATTTTCTTCCAGTTAACCTCGGTGTACTGGGGTGTTTAACACTTTATGTAACATGTGTTTTGTTAAACATTACTGACTCTTAAAACTATTATTTTCACCCGTATTCAAGAACTACACTCGCGTAAAGTAGCAAAGAAATCAATTGGAACTCCTCATACGCATGCAAGGGAGTTTTCTGTGAACGCTTGCGTGCAAAAATGTCGAGGTGGTGATTGCTGCGTCTTATTGAGCAGGGTGTTGTCCATGAATACGGGTTTACAATACCTAGCTGTGTTGTTATTTTTCTGTTCGTCCTTTCCACTCCTTCACGCAGGCACTCCGGCATTTTCTTACTGTAGTGTAGACTCCAAGAAATTACTCCTAAACTACATAGATATTACCTTCCACATGTATTGACTTGGTGAATATTGATCCTTTTGGCGGTAACAATAGGCTTCTACTTACAATTTGTCAATGGTCATTAGCACAAGATTATTAGAACTTTCAAATTAATATTACAAATTCCTCTTAGGTAATATTTTTATTATGGCAAGGGTCCCAATATTCAATATTTCATGACCGTACAAGAGTTTCTGCATTGGCAAGATTCTATAAGAACCAGCCCCCTTAGCATGGACCGAAGACAAAACAATTTATCCCCTGTTTTATCCACTTTCGTCAAACAAAAAGGGGATATAAACGGGGGATAAAAATTTCGTCTCCGGTTCATGCTAAGGTAAGTGCTGCTCTTGATTTACCTGAAATCCATACTTACACTTCCGCAGGATATGACGTAATCAAATCTTTAACGTATTCATGCCTTACCTTGTTGATACCAGCAACATCATTGTCAATTTTCTGTTGGAGAATACTCCTACCTACTATTACCTACATATACCTAGTAAATAGGTATCACAGCTTTGCTAATTATTCTGCCGCCAAGCAGTAGTGCGCAAGCATTACTGTGTTCCGGTTTGAAGAGCATTGTAGCCAGCGGCAAAATTACTAGGCTTAGACTTAATTTCTGATGTCTCGGGGTGATGAGCGCAATTCAGTGCTACGCAGTGCTTATTATGTTATTAAAAGTTCTGGGTGGCACTGCAATTGTTACGGGCAGACGTGGAGCCTACCATCAGGCAAATTACTTGCTCGTCTCATGTAGATCCATACAAAAAAAAATGATACATTACCTCTCCGAAATTGTGTAATTTCACAGAGTAAGCGCATGTAGTAAGAAAGTTCCACTCCTTGCTTTCTAAATGGTTCCTCGGAGTTCCTATGTTGATTGCGATAACCTCTCAAAGAACACGTTTGAAGATCACTTACTATCCTTAGGTAGATGGCAGAGCTCAGGATCACAATATATCTCGCATCGATCGCTGGACGTTCCCGTTTATAGATTAAAGCAGTATACACAATGGCCCTTATTAATAAATAAATACGCCCAACGATCACATATATAGATCTTGGCCCCTAACTAGGATTCCCTGTATCTAGGGAACCAAGAACTATGAGAACCATGGTCCCACGACAACGACGACACGCAACAAATGCTTGCGCTCTTATATAAACATTGTTTGAAACCTTATTTAATGTTAAAAATTTGTCTCGTTCTAACATATTCGTTTGACCGTAAATTCAACAGTGACAAGACATGTTAAACATTGTTTAACTTTATTTACCGTTTATTAATAAGGGCCAATATGTGCTAAATTTATCCTTTTAAATACACACCGTCCTAAACTTAAAATTGAGAATGTCCTTTCCAACACTTTTGCTTACGTAAGTTAAGCAACCGAGTGATCCTGTAAAGGTCTGACAAAAATAACAAATAGTACTTAGAAAACGGAGAGATTGTCCAAAATATGAAACTCTTGTAACGGCAGACCAGATCACTTGGCTAATACCATTGACAGATTGCAAAAGTATTAATGAAAAAAATAAGTAATGGAAGTAGAGTCGAGTATTATACTCGACTCTTCTTCCATTACTATGTCGCAGTTCAACTTTTCGTCTGGGTTCTAGGCTCGGTTAGGCGCGGCTCGTCTTTCTAGGTGTTTTAGGCTTGCGGCGACGGTTGTACCTACTGTTAATTATTCTGTGGCGACGGCGACGTTAGTACTTATTGTTTAGAGCTGAGCAATGAAATATTCAAGTACTCAATTTAAAAACTAACGAAATCATTTCAGTAGTTCCTATCAGCTTGGTGGCTGATCACAAGTTAAGCCTTTATCTATCTGAATTAATGTTAATTCTTGATCCGTGTTAGCAACAACCAAATAACTAAAAATAAGCGAAAATACTGACAAGTAACTCCGTTAAAACAAACCGCAATGATTATTAACTAGGAATCTCCGTAACCGAAAAGTCTGAACCGCCAAACACCGTCATTCCTTACCACCATCTCTCACAAAAAGGTATCAATGATATCGCAAACCGGATATCGCAAAGCTGTAAAATGTAACCAGCCGTATCACACATCCTTCGATACGTACCTCAGTCATTTTGAGCCACATCTCGATGTTCCGCCGCTGTTGTTTGCTAAAATGGTCCGAGACGCGTTGCATCTTCGCCACCGTCAGAATTTTGCCCACCTGCTCGACTGTCACCAACAACATTCATGAGGTGCTACCCTATCGCATACCAACGACTTTAATCGGCGCTCAGTGACCAAAGTTATGACACATCAGTGAGATTTTTTTTTTTTTACATTTGACTGGGTCAGCGTTTGACCACGATCTCACCTGATGGGAAGCGACGATGTGGTCTAAGATGTAGCACGCTTACCCAGTAAGTACTTGTTCACTCTAGATTTGAACACACCCAGATTGTATTTATGTGGAAACACAGACGACGGCAAGGCGTTCCACTCCTTCGACGTTCGCACCAAAAAGGAAGATTCGAAACGTTTAGTACGGATAGGCGGAACGTCCACCATATAGGGGTGACGTTGTGCCGATCGTCTGGTGGAATTTGTTAAGACTTCAGTTAGACTTTGTATAGATGTTTGTTTTATTCAGCGGAATTACACTAGATATTTTTTAGATTTGAGGTGAATTTCCGCAACGCCACGCCTGATTCCATTAGACTTTGTATGAACTTTCAAATTAACGTTTGAAATTTGACCGACAAAAGCGCGTCGTATGCGATAGAAGCAATCTTTTCTGTAAAGATTTATTACTTGGAGTAAAATTTATGAAATGCCTAGTTGAATTGGCTTTGGTCTATTTGGCCAGGGATTTTCCATGTCTTTGTGTCTGCTGCCTTCTGATGGAAATTAACATGACTGTGGTAAAGTTGCAATAACACCCACCGAACAAGTCACGCCGTCAAGTCGTGCTTCAGAATGCTGTTCCGTGAACCATCAGGGAGACGGATCTGAGCAGTCGTTCAACTGCCGTCTCCTTTTAGATCTATGTGCTCCATCTTCGAATACAACGTCGCTTAACATTCCGCGAGACAGTTGCCTAGGCCATTTAAAAAATCTATTGGTATGCTATCCTTACGGCATCGGCAACACATTGGCAATGCCTCTGGCTTGGCAGAAATCTATAGGCGATGGTGAGCGAGTACCATCCAAAAGAAAAAAAGAACGAATGAATTCATTCTGACATAACTGCACATAACGGGTGAGCAGTCTGATTGCTTAGCTCCTTTTTACATAATTTGTGGAGGCTTATAATTGGATTTTTTATATTCATTTAGTCAATATATTTTGCAAATATAGCTGTTAGCCCGCAAATAAAATAAATAATTATAGGTAAAATCAATGTCAAAGATATTTGCTTCGTTCTTGTCATGCTTCAACTGATGGATTCCTAATAGTTCAAGAGATAAAGTAAGACGATTTTTGAACTCTAATGCATGTTCGTGGTTTCACTCTAAAATCAGCCGTGGGACAAAACTTTTCTCGTTCAGATATGTGATATAATTTTAAATAATAAAATCTAGTATATTGTGACGAAAATTCGTTTTTATATAGAGAAAATTCATACGTTTGAATATTATCTTACATAAGATTACTTACCCATTCGTCACCTTGTAGTTAGGCACTCGAGATAAGGTCGAAGTTCCAATGATTGAATAATGCCAGATTTACTGCAGCACTTGTAAGTTTAAGTTCAGCATAGTATTTAAAATGCTCGATATGTCATTGCTTTTTAGGGTTCCGTACCCAAAGGGTAAAACAGGACCCTATTACTAAGACTCCGCTGTCCGTATGTCTGTCTGTCTGTCCTTCTGTCACCAGGTTGTATCTCATGAACCGTGATAGTTAGACAGTTGAAATTTTTACAGATGATCTGTTGCCGCTATAACAACAATAATACTAAAAAACAGAATAAAATAAATATTTAAGGGGGGCTCCCATACAACAGACATGATTTTTTTGCCGTTTTTATAGATAATGGTACGGAACCCTTCGTGCGCGAGTCCGACTCGCACTTGGCCGGTTATATTATTAATGTTTGGGCTTTATGCTGAACATTATTAGGATGGAACAAAACAACTTTGTGTACACGTGTTCCTTACCTTTGGTCATCTCTTGGTTGTTTATTGGTATCTTTGGTGTAGCAGTTGGGCTGAACGGCTCGGCACAGCTGTTGCAGTCTCGATTCCCACCACGGGACAAAGATTTGTATCCATTGCCGCGCATACTAACCATGATCCCACCAAAGCGAAGTATTTTTACATGCGGCTAGTCGCAAGTCCAACAATGAACCAGCAGCAATCGGTTCTTTCCAACTCAGGGCGTTACTATCGCCATTTTTTATTCGTTAAATTCTTCAATCTTCTCAATACTAAGAAGATACTATATAATTTTATTATACTTACTGACCGGACGTTACGCCTTTTGACATCATACATTATTCATCATAAACAATACTTTTTTCACTAGTTATAGGCTTGCGTTTGACCACTATCTCACCTGATGGTAAGCGATGATGCGGTCTAAGATGTAACACGCTCGCCTAGAAGATACCTGGAGGCCTACTCCGACTTTCTTTCGTTCGTTCGTTCGTTCGTTCGTTCGTGCGGACTAAAAGAGACACTCTTATGCCTGTTGCATAGCGCTGTCGCTTTCATCCGACAGAACGAAGATCGTAATTACTTTTTCAGAGTACAGGCCCTGTTCACTCTCGATATAAAGACTCACACGTTGTAGTTGTCAGGAAACACAGACGTTGGCAATGCGTTCCACTCCTTGACTGTTCGTAAGATGAAAATGGAAGTAAAACGTTTTGTACGACAGGACGGATGTCTACCATGTATGACTGTCGCTGAGCCGTGCCGTCTGGTTGTCCTATGATGATATGCAGACGGCGGTATGCGGTCATGTAGGTCCTGTGCACACTCTCCAAAGTGCACCCGATAGCGTACCACTTACAATCTCCAAATTTGATGTAGCTGTAGATGAATAAAATAGGCTTACCTTGCAATTTCTATTACCTACCAAAGTCCAGAAGTTTTGCCAGAATCAGCCAAACAATTGCAGCTCAGCTTGTAAACATCTAACAGGTACACGCAATAAAAAAGCACACAGACTTTGATTATTATAAACGTCTAAGGAACGAGATATAACAAAATAAAAACAGGTACACGCGCACTCGATTTTCTCACTTATTGGTGATAACCTAAAGCTTGATATTGCTGAAAATATTTCAGAAATTCATGTCCCAAAGTTGTTTTGTAGCCAATACCTTCTTTGTGATGCAGTATATCTGGTTACTTACAACCGGAATTGACCAGAACTGGATATCCAGGTACCATGCTGTAGACCACAGTGCAGACATTGTAGTATGATAATCAGCTCCCGCCTTCAAATTAGCAACCATTAGGAGCTTCCGCGCAGAATGGAATGTCTCATTGTAGGGCGCCCATGACTTCCACACACCTTGTTCCTTGCAGCATCTTAATATTACACGCAAATATGTCATCCACTCACGTACGCCGTCGTTGTGAAGTCTCACGCTATATCTAGAGGTACTCCTAAACTGACTATAATGCTAATATGCAGCTACAATAACGGTAAAGACTGAACAGTTATGACCGGGCAAAATTGCTGTAAAATAGTCGGTTTAGGAGCAGTTTAAGAAAATGCCCGTATCCCAGGGCTGAACGAAATCGTCGGCACCGGAGACTCTATACAATTATCTACAGAACCTTCCATCCTCCAAGATACTTACACTGCAAGATGACATGTGCAAACTTGTCCCTCAGAGAAGACTTGATGGTTTGGAACTCTTCGTCGATTGCCATTTTCTCGTTGTAGAGGCGACGGATCTGGTTGTTACTAGCTTGTATGAGAGAGTAGAACGCGTTGGCGTTTTTCTTGTTGCAGTCGCCTCGCTCCAGCCAGCCGGCAAGAGTCTGGAAAACAGTGGAATATTCTGTTCTATCCGGGGTTTGTTCCTTTCCCGACATTGCTGAATGTGGAATAAGCTTCCATTATCAGTTAAAAAGATTTAACACCCTTTTTAACTGATGATAGAATTGTTTAAATGTTAGACAGCGCGTTTTTAGTGTGACAGCTATTCATACGTCCACCTTTTATATCAAGGAGCCCGTTTGCTTGTCTGCTATTAAGCGTATCAGCCTCTGTGGTGTAGTGGTTGGACAGGTTGGCTCAAATCGCATACACCACTAAGGTTGCGGGTTCCATTTTTATGACGGGACCAATTATTTTAACCGTTCACCAAAGATACTGATTGTGCACCAAATTTGGTCTGTTTTAGCACTCAAACGTATAAGGGGCAGCCCTTGGCCTTTGGGCCACCCCAACGGTATAAGGGGCAGCACTCGGTAGGTTAGGGTGCGCCGGGGGTGGCCCTTAAGCCACCCCAACGCCGCGAACATGTAATATTCATAAAATAGGTGCTCATTATGAAATATTTTGGTGCAACATCAGTATATTTGGCGGAAAAACGGGAATAAATTGAGGTACAGTTAAATACGATCCTTTTTAATTTGCTATATAACGTAAAATAGTGCACTTGCTGGATAAAAGCTCAAAATGGAAAACAAGCAGATGAACTGATGGTGGGCTGTCACTATCACCTAGGGACATCTTCACGCCAGAAGCATTGAAAACGAGTGACGACCCAACCAACCGGAGGGAAGGAAGGAGAAAGAAGAGGCAGGGAAAAGGAGACAAGTATAATGTACACACCAAATTTCTTGTATTCTAGGTAACCTAAATAGGTAATCCGAAACCAGACATCGTTTTCAGTAAACAAATAAGAGCCGAATATATTCTCTACTACAAATATTTGTCCAGCCAGTAAGACACAGTTAAGCACATACAATTAATTTCAAGGTATTTGCATAAAGTTACTTTTCGCATGTTTCTCAAGTCAATATTCCGCGTCACCAGCGGAATAACTCGGCATTTGAGACTAAAGTTGATAATCATTTATTATTATTTATTTGTTTATTATTGTTCTGCCTGATTTGTCCCACTGCTGGGCAAAGTCCTCTGTTGATAATACAGAGTGCAAATTAATCTGATGGTACAGTGGCCTGCACTAAGATGTATACATTTCAAATTTTCAATATGATGTCACAGTCTTAAATTGCATAAAAATGTACACAAACTTATTCTCAAGAAATATGTAGCCACCATTTTGTGCCATAATCATCTATACATTTTCAATAAAATAATGTAAACAATTCTATATCCAAAAATAGTATGCAGTATTAAATTTTAATAAGTATACACGGTTTAGTTCATAAATATGGATACACTTTGAGTTTTACCAGGCCTAGCGCACTCCGCACTGTAGGTACGAAGCTACAAGTACATAGCCGGACACCGACGGCGGGTCGCGCGTCGGTACACGCGCCGCGACAGAAGAGATAAGAGCTATGCGATAGAAAGAGAGGCGCTCCGTAGGTTAATATGACTGGTAGGTATGCAGCGCTACGCGAGCTGAATTGAATTTTATTGCGTCATAGCAAGAGTCGCTATTTGTTTAAATTTCTTTGCAGAGTGATGCTTCTGTCCCTTAGTATTCTGTGGTTTTAGCAAGAAATAATGTCTGAGATACTAGCCATCACATGCCAAAACCCAAACCGTCAGAAAATAAGGTTTTGATTAGCGCCCCAAAATGCCCCAGAAGCAGATTAAGGAGAGATATCATAAACATATATACATGGAGATATCATAAACATATAAACATATAAACATACGTACATATACGTAGGTATATGTCATATCATTAGGCGACAATTTAAAGTTTTAGATCTAAACTGTGAGAAGATAAAGTCGACTTTTGACTGTGCTCCCCGAATCGCAACAAACTGTTGGACTTATTTATTAAATTTAATATAGTAAACTTGCAGTCTAACACCAAAACGATAACACAATATCAGCTAATTCTTAAAGAAATAAATTTAGATTCGTAATCAGTAAGCTAATCATATTCATTTATTCATAACAATTTATGTTACATATCTATAAATTCAATAATAATAATTCATTCAAAAAATAAAATTAAAATATGTCCGAAAACTAATAATAAAATTATTCGAATAATTCATCAAATGAATTAAATGTCTGCTCAACAAGTCATTTCTTAAGTTTCTTAACTTAAACAAATTTATTGAATTAGCGTGACTTCAATGTATCTTCGAAGTCCAAAGTCAAAAATCGATGAAATTAATATGGGACCACTTCGTAGATATACTGAACCCAATGGAAAAATAATTTTCCAAATCGGTTCATAAATGACGGAGTTCTGAGGTAATAAACATAAAAAAAAAAACAATCAAACAGAGAACCTCTTTCTTTGTTGAAGTCGGTTAAAAAAGAAAACGAACCTTAGATACTAGTGCAGTATTAAAAAGATACTTACAGGAGCAGCTTCAGCGAACTCATTGTCACTCTTGATCTTCTCAGTAAGTGTACTGAAGGCGGCCGGGGTGTACGGCTCGATACGGGGCGGGGTGGGGGTTCGTCTGCGTTTATTTCGCTCAAACTCGTTCTGGTCTTCACGGTTCTGGAAGGGAAATGTTTTTTTTTTATATTACTGTATGACGTGCTGGTCGTTTGCCTGATGGTAAGCAATACGCCAGCCCATAACAATAACAGCACCACCCAGAACTTTGTTTTGCAAAATCCTGCGCGGCACTGCACTGCGCTCGTCACCGAGACAATTAGCTAATAAGTTTACTGTAGCAAAAACATGAACAAATACTTAACTAAACATTAATACTAGGTATTGCCACAAAACGGCCCTACTCAGCATAATGCCGGCCGCAAATAGGTCTCAGGGGTGCGGCACTTTTGCATCATAATTTTATTTTTCTAGAACTGAGTGATGAGGCGAGCAAGTCATTCCCCTGATGGTAAGCGCCACGCCTGCCCATAACAATTGCAGTGCCACCCAAAACTTTAAATACCCCAAAAAGGACTGCGTAGTACTGCATTGCACTCATCCCCCCGAGACTTCAGATAAAATCACATATGCGCAGTAATTTCGCTGGTTACAATGCCCTTCAAACTGGGACACCGTAATGCTTGCGCACTACTGCTTGGCGGCAGAATGACTGGCAAAGCGATGGTACCTACCCAGATACGCTAGAAGCCGTTTAATGAGGCAGTTTCTATCATCTCTTTTCCAAGTATCAAAGTCACTATCCGTGTCCTCATTTCTGTTTCGCCACTTACTTCTTTGTTACGGAAGTTTAATATTTACAATACGTATATTAAGTTTTTGCATAGTAGAGAAAATTTAATGTTTTGTAATCTAGTCGTCAAAAAATTACACCACATTAGTAAATTTCATCTTACTCTCTATCTTTTAACTCTCTCTATGAGGGAAGGCCCGGGTCCCTGCAGTGGGAACAAGATCGGCTGATGATGATCATGATGGTGGGATTTTCATCATAGACGGCGCGGGTGGCTCGTGTTTATTAAGCAGATTTTTAACCGACTTCAAAAAAGGAGGAGGTTCTCTATTCGGTTGTATTTTTTTTATATTTTATTTTTTATGTTTGTTACCTCAGAACTCCGTCATTTGTGAACCGATTTGGAAAATTCTTTTTGCGTTGGGTTCAGTATAGCTACGAAGTGGTCCCATATAAATTTCATCGATATGTGACTTTGGACTTCGAAGATACATTGAAGTCAGTTTTTTTTTTCTAAAAATTAATTATGTCGTAGCGATACGACCCGACCCTGGCCGCGTGATACCCTGATATTGGATCTATCTTCAGTTTTGACATGTATAGTTGCTAATCATGTGAAATGAAATGAAATGAATATTTATTGCAGAAATTGTGTATAAATTGGTGTGAAAATTGCATTATGCTAGTGTCAACAATTTATCCATGACGGACGTACAATATTTTAAAAATGAAAGTAAAGTATGCAGCGACAGCCCAAGCCATAACTTTACTCAACGCCCTGATTGCTCAGGCACCAGACGTTGATATTTTTCATATGCGTTTCTGTATATTTCTCAAACACTATTCAGTTTTTACATAACTAGATATAAGTGTATGTAGCATAGATAGATTTACCTGTAAGCACAACAAGCATTTATACAAATAAATAAATAAATAATACAAAAAAATAAAGAATTTTAATATTTATAAGGAAGTTTAGACCAAATGTCAAGATAATAATTATATGCCAATAGGAAATACACAATAAAATACATTATAAAACATGTCATAGAGAAAATAATTCGAATAGGGGATCGGACAGTAATCGAGAAAAAATCTAAAATGTAGTTAGAACGAATGTTCGTTGAACCAGAAAGATCATTCAATCAATATTTTTGTGAAATAATAATGATTTATATTTTTAAATCAATAAATAATTCTGACATTTTTAATCTGTTCTTCATCTCAAACGAAACAACAATCACAGCGCATGACGTCATTTGTAGGCAAATGTCGTGAGTCAAGCTTGTGTTTATTTTACGTTTTTGCTTTTCATAGAATATATTTTTGCTATTTTTTTCGTTCCATTACTATGATTACTACAATATAGTCCCCAAACTTCACAAAACGTATTAAAAACTCTTTGCAAGTTTTATTTCGAAGAGTTTGTCGTCTTCTACCTACATATGACGT
This sequence comes from Petrophora chlorosata, assembly GCA_951640565.1. NCBI lineage: Eukaryota > Metazoa > Arthropoda > Insecta > Lepidoptera > Geometridae > Petrophora > Petrophora chlorosata. Next base: position 5,396,443 of record OX621203.1, on the reverse strand, counting down.
CACAAATTTTGAGGTGACCGTTTGCGCGGCAATATTTGAAACATAATATTTAAACAAAGTTTTAGGTACTTTTAGAGCGTTATTTAATTAAAATAGTATTTTTCATGGCTATATGTATTCATTGTAGTTAATTTAAAACACTTTCTGAAAAGTTGTCCGATCCCCTATTGCACATTAAAAAATAAAAAATTCACTATGTTAATATAATATATTGAAAATTATGCCTGTTTATTATGAAAACATTTATCTACTTAGCCACTTAAGCAGTGTGTAACAGTGTAACATGTGTATCGAAAGGCGAAAGTGTCCTATTAAAGTCAACAATTTAAGTCACTATAATTAAAGAAAATGTGCCATTTCCACACCACTTCCTATTTTGTTACTAAGCGTCTATATTTGGAATGTAAACTTATTGTCACAGCTGAACAAATTTTAACATGCGGGCAACGACGTATAGCACAGGAAATGTAAAAGCCAGTCTTTTCTTTATTTCCATATTCTTTTTACTATAATAAAATTGTAGCTTTAATGTTTGTTGCCTGTAGACTCGAAAACTACTGAACGGATTTTAGTTTGGATTTCAGGGATGGGTACCATTTCACCTCAAATTAGATTACAGGGTATGTTACATCAAAATCTATTATAGGTTGGGTGACTACACAGTTTGACCTCTTCATAGTACACGCTCTCATAAACTGGGGAGATCTTGCTAAAATGGTTGTGGAGAAAAGACGACTATGTGCACAAAGTACATAATAGTATTACTGTATTACACTATGGGCTTCTCTGTCGTCCACGCGGACGAAGTCGCGGGATATAGCTAGTAATAGAATAATAGTAACACTTACCAGAGCATAATCAATGAAGATTGTAGTAGCCTCACTATCCATCTGGTCGTGCCGTTTGAAGCGATAACCGGAGATGAAGAATGATGCTTCAACCAGCTCCTGTTTCTCGAACCTTACATGACATACTCCTTGCTTGTGCAGCTTTATGTCGACAATGTTTCCAAAACGCTGGAAGATCTCGCTTATAACATCTTCACCCATGCCATGAGGTAGACCTCCGACGAATATAGTACGACAACCTGGGGGTCGTTCTCTTCTGGTAGGCATAGAAACGTTTGGTATAGGAGGGAGTAACATTCCATTTGAGATACCTATCGTCTGATTAATATTAGTCATTTGCTGCATTATCATCATATTCTGATCCATCATGTTCGGCATCATGTTGGACATCATGTTCATGCCAGGCATCATGTTTATGCCTGGCATCATGTTTTGCATATTTTGCATGTTTTGCATGTGCGGATGCTGCATATTAGACAAGTTGGCCATATTGGCCATTTCCATTGGCTGCTGGCCCATAATGTTACCATATGACATCATGTTGTTTCCTAAAATAAACAGGGTATGTCACATGATCTAAAAACCATAACAAGTTTCAATAATGAGCTACCTCAATTAGAAGTTATGTTTCCGGTACTTCCTATAGTGGCATGTGGATTAATCCAGATTGTAATATACCTATGTTTCTTTTCATTGTGATTGAGGAAAAAGCAATGCTTTTAAACTTTTGATTTATACTATATTTCAATTAGAAAAAGAAATATAAAGTTCTCATTTTTATACCAGGCATTTCAATAAAAAACTGTAAACCTACTGGCCTCACTTTGCAACTGGCAGAAAAACAATGTTTAAAAGCCATAATTAAATGAAGAATATGAATAATCAGTTCTCATTTACATAGATACAGTGTCAAGACTAGACTCAAGCTCTTGTTCTTAGTTTTTACATACAAAATAATTCACTTATTTATTTAAGTTTCTTACCCGGTATCATCATATTGTTTCCCATGGTTCCGCCCTGCATTTGGTCATCTTTAGAGTCGCTCCACCTCGGTGGGCCACGGCGATCACGCCTGTCACTGCGACTTCTATCACTTCTATTACGGTCATTACGGTTGTGAGGTGAACGTGCTCGACGCCCCCTATCTGTTGTAATGTATTGGAAAAAATATTGCATCAATAAATGAGTAGTGAATTACATGCATATTTTTTTTATTAAGATTCTGTAAAAATTTATATGGTTTATACAAAGTTACGTTTCTACTTTTCTTACTTTATTTTACTTTACATTAGTATAATAAAAGAAAAAAGTAAAATATATAAACATACCTCTATCACTGCGGTCTCCGTCTCTCCTGTTGTCTCTATTATCTCTCGAGCTTTTATTTCTATCATTTCTATGCTCATTTCCATTGTTACCCTCGCCATCATCCGTCAAGTCGATATCAGGCTTGTTTGGGGCCACTGGGCCTATGAAATCACCACCCGGGGCTGCTGCATCGCTTGGGCCGGTAGGGTCGCTTTGTCCTTGATTCCACTCACTCATTAGAAAAGGTGGGGGTGCCAGTGGCGGCACCATGCCAGGGTCAGCCATGCTTTGTGGCATGGGAGTCGGCAGCAATGCCGGCGGACCCATGTTCGTCGCAGGCACCATCATGTTGGACAGGATGTTGTAAGGCTCATTGCCCCACTGATTCATCATGACGTTTTAGTAGAAAAATCACTGTTTGGAAGGCTCGTATTTTTTCAATTACAAGGTAAGCAATGTACGTAGTGACGAAAATAACTTTGAATAAAAATCAACGCGACCTAACCAAGTAACCACCACGAAAAACGAAAACCAAACGAAAACGAACGAATGAAACAAAGTTTTTTATTTTGTGTTGCCCACAGCAGTTTTGCCGGTAGCTCAGAGTAATTAAGTAGGTAATTACTCTGAGGCCGGCCGGTAGATAAACAAGAAAGAGTCCGAAACCAAAACAAAAATTACCCGAAACAACCGATTTCATCCGAATCCGGCGAAATTAAAAGTAAAGTTATGATTATGATTTAGCAGCTTATATATAAAGGTGGGGGTGCTGCTTATCTTACATACGCAAACGAATGATATCGAACGTTTTGAAACATTTTTTACAAGCAGTTACTTATTTCATGAAAGCATTGAATCAATACATTTCCAATTACTTGAAATAATTTAATACAAATATTAATTTAGTATTAATCAAGCAATGCCATGGAGTCAAATGAAATAATATAAATTTAGAGAATTAATTTGAAATGAACAATTTGTGTATTTTATTATGTTATTACTTGGTTAATAGATAGTTTGTTTTATAACCCAATCAAAATTTGATACACGGAATATTATTTAAGTAAACATTTAGTGCACCTTTTATTCGTGTACAATATGATTTATGTTAATATTCCGTGGAATATAGAGATTTGCTCATTTACCTACCTGAATGCCATAAAATCGCTGCCATGCGCATCAGATTTGTGTTCGCGATGCTTAAGGTAATCGCTCGTGCTTTTGTTGAAAAGAAAATGGACTAATATTTTCCCAATATTTTAGGGGAAATTACTAATCAGGCAACATGGAATTAGTAACAGAAATCATCTGACACAAATATAAAGATTTGATAAGTCAAAGTCGATCTATAAAGATTTGATATATATTTGACGTATGACGTTTTGTATTCATTTTTTTTTTAATTTGCCCGTTAGGGCAAGCTAAAGTCTCTAGGACCATACCGCCATGTCTTACGTAGTTTTTATTTGATAGTTTAATATTCCATTTTATTATACTTTTGTTGAGAATGAGGGTCAACAGCAACAAGCCGGACCCTCTCCTAGTGCTTCAATAAAGTGGTGGAACTTTATTCAAGCTTTCCATGGACTTTTTGTGAGAACACAAAAAGCAATGTTTTCCCTATTTTGTTTCATTTGCCTACACTCGTGCACGTTAACGAACACATAATGGTTAATATTCCACCGATATTACACATGATCACTCGAAATAACACTTATTTGGAAAATAAAACAAAATCGAACTGTATCACTTTTCACTTCCCGCCAAAAAAGTCGTTTTCTATCATTGAGGAATGAATAAAATGGAATATTAAACTATCAAATAAAAACTACGTAAGACATGGCGGTATGGTCCTAGAGACTTTAGCCTGCCATAACGACAAACATAAAAAAAAACAAACAAAACAACATGAACCATTGAGGAATGACACTAGATCTCAATGACATGAACCTTCAGTTAGTGATGTGCCAACTCGGAAAAAACAAAACTCGATTTAACCCGAGTTAAAATTCACGTAGCTCGGGTTGAACTCGAGTTAACTAGATGGAAGAAATAATGTTTTTTTTAAATTTTTACTGATTTATTCCCCCACCTTCGCATTAATGTATTGGAAGAGTTATACTAACTAAAGTAAAAAAGGAAATTATTGTTTGAAATCGAATCATTTATTTATGTATTTTTGGCTTGAATTTTAATTTTAAAAAATATTTATATTTATTATAATAAATAATAATAAAACTATGTAATTATACAGCAGTTTTTTCAAAATAAAATCAAACTAACATTATGATTACACGTAACACTGTAAAGAAGGTTGAACTTCTATGGTTTTGTACTTGTCATAGAAAATAAATAGAGTTGTCAGTGTTACGTCTTGTGAAAATGTATGTTTTATTTAAAACGGAAATTCCTCTAACATGGTAGCAGAGCGTTCAAGCGATAAATATATGCTATAGAAGTAGTAAAATTCGGTGTCTTCAGAAATCATGGCAACCAAACCAGATATATTGAAGATGAACATCGGAAAACTTGACGGCACCAACTGGGCGGTATGGAAGTATAAGTTGACTATGCTGCTTAAAGGGATACCTAAAGCCCTAGATCTACTAGAAGGCAGATATACAGCCCCAGTGCCGAAAACTACAGGAATAAGTGTAGATGCATCGAGTGCCTTAATAGTTGAAATGGAAAAGTTTCAAGAACTGGACAGCACGACGTTAATCATTCTCACGAGCAACATGACAGACGACATTGTCCTGAGAATAATGCGGTTTGAGACTTCCAAGGAAGTGTGGGATGAGCTGAAGAGGCTGTTCGATGGAGATGGAGATGATCAAGTCTATGATAGTTGCCTAAAATTTTTTGAGTACAAGAAGCAACCGGAGGATGACATGGCTGTACATATCTCAAAGCTGAAAAACATCTGGTTCAAGCTGAACAAAGAGATAATGAAGCTGGAAGGAAACCATGAGTTACCAGAGGTACTTCTGATTTGCAAGATACTTGACACCTTGCCTGAAGATTACCTGACATTCAAATCCAGTTGGCTCCTAATGTCCAAAAAGGAAAGAACTATAGAAAGACTGACCTCACAACTCTGTGCCTTTGAACGAAACATCGATACACAACCTTCCACAAGCGCGAGTACCCAAGCTCTAGCAGTGAAAGCTTCGGAAGATAAACGTAACAAGGCATTATACAATAAAAGGATTAAATGCAATTACTGTGGTCAAGAAGGTCACAAGGTCAAAAAATGCTTAAAGTGGATGAGTGATGGGCGACCTCCTAAGCCAAAATCGAATGCAAACAACGTGATTGTGAATAACACAGATCTTATGATGGTTGACAAAAGCTTGTACCCTGACAGAGATAACTGGTATCTGGACAGTGGCGCTACAAGTCATGTGACGTTCAGGAGAGATTTGTTTCATAAATTTGAAAGGTTTGATATACAGCATTCAGTAACAACAGCAAACGGCGAGAAAGTAGAAGCCACCGGCAAAGGTGAGATAATACTAGAAACCACTGTTGATGATCGTAAGGGAAGAATAACCTTATGCGATGTATGGTGTGTCCCATCACTACAGAAAAATCTGTTCTCATTATTGGCTGCGCAGGACAGATTACCACAAAGTTATTTTGAATCTGAAAGAGAGTTTTGTAAACTTATGTCAAAAGGCGTCATAAAAGTCACAGGCGAACGTAAGAAAAGTGGAGGACTATTCAAACTTAATGTGAAGAATGTGAAACCACCCGTTCTCGTTGAAGTTAACGCACTGACAAGCCAAGATTCTTTGCAGATCTATCATGAGAGGTTGGCTCACCAAAGCAAACTCCATGTGAAGAAGTTGATTGAAAGAGAACTCGGAATCAAGGTACCAAACAACACACGTGAATTTTGTGAAGGCTGCAGCTTCGGAAAAATGCATCGAAAACCATTCGGAACAAGAGTTAGAGCAAAATTACCTGGCGAAATTATGCACTCAGACGTGTGTGGACCTTTTCCATTCTCATACAAGAAATATCGCTACTTCGTTCTATTCAAAGACGATTTCAGCAAGTACCGATACGTCTACTTCATGAAACAGAAATCTGAGGTTCATTCAAAGCTTCAACTGATGTTAGAAGAAAGCAAGGTAGCTGGTCATCTAATAAAAGAACTACTAAGCAATAACGGCGGAGAGTTCGACAACGAGAAAACTCGAGAAATATTGCAGAAGAATGGCATCAAGCACAGATTGATCATGCCATATACTCCAGAGCAAAATGGCTGCAGTGAGAGAGAAAACAGAACGCTTGTTGAAGCCGCCCGATCTATGATGTACGCGCACGAAGAGCTGCCAACCGCATGTTGGGCAGAGCTCATAAATACAGCAGCGTATGTTCTCAATAGAACTGGGCCCACTCCAGTGGATGGTAAATCACCACACGAGCTATGGTTTAATATAAAGCCAAAGATTAACCATTTGAGAATCGTTGGAAGTCCTTGCTACGCCCACGTACCCAAGCAGAAGCGTAAGAAAATGGATAAGAAAGCGGACAAATGTATTCTGATCGGCTACGATGGCGATGATGGGTACCGATTACTGACTTTAGACAGAAATGGATACTCACTGGTACGGTCAAGAGACGTCGTATTTTATGAATCAGCAATTAGCAAGATGAACACTCAACAAAGTGTAGAACAAAAACCAGTTGAAGAAAATTCAGAAATAGAAATACGTCTACGTTTACCAGTAAATCTTGATGCCAGGGAGGATACTCGAACGATTCATGATGTAAGGGAGGAAGAATATGAAGGTACAGATACATTTCAAGAGTGTATACCTCCTGAATCGTTTTTAGGCACACCTGATACAGAGATGATAAGTAACACATATCCACAACCATCTTCTGAAACTCAAGATGATGATGATGATGATGTGACCATGGACGAGACATTACCGGAGCGTTTGGAAGAGGATCAGATTTTGCCAGATAGCGAAATAGAGAACGCAGGACGAATGACTCTTCGAGACAGATCAAGATTACGACCACCTGCAAAGCTTGATGACTATGTCATGATATCTGTAGATGATAGGACGGAAATGGATGATCCCAAAACCTATAGCGATGTCCTAAAAAGTCATGATAAGGATCACTGGTTTAAAGCGATGGAGAGCGAGATCAAGTCTCTTAAAGATAACAAAACCTGGACTCTAGTCGATCTACCCAAGGGTCGAAAAGCCATATCGTGCAAATGGATGTACAAAATCAAAACGAATGCTGATGGTACAGTCGAAAAATATAAAGCAAGGCTAGTTGCTCGAGGTTTTTCGCAAAAAGCAGGAGTTGACTATGATGAGACATTTAGCCCAGTTGCAAAGATGACGACAATCAGATCGATCATAAGCGTTGCGGCAGACGAAGGACTATCACTCACGCAGTTTGATGTTTCAACTGCTTTCTTAAACGGCTCTCTTCAGGAAGAGATATATATGAAGCAGCCCGAAGGCGTTGATGATGGATCACGACGAGTGTGTAAATTAAATCGCAGCCTATACGGTCTAAAGCAAGCCCCGAGGTGCTGGAACAAATGCATTGTGGATTACTTGAAGACTATAGGCTTTCATCAAAGTCAAACAGATCCTTGCTTATTCATTAGGAAAAGAGCACAGAACAAAATAATCTTGGCGCTATATGTTGATGATGGATTGGTAGCTGCAACAGATCCAAAAGATGCTGAGAAGTTTATAACAGAGCTTAAGCGGCGTTATAAGATAACCTCTAAGCCTGCAAATTATTACCTGGGCTTGCAGCTACAATACAAGGACGATGGTTCTATTAGCATCACACAAAAGCACTACACGGAAAAGGTTCTAGCTCGATTTGGCATGAGTAGTTGTAAAGCAGTGACTACACCAATTATAGGAGACTCGGGACAAGGACAGTCAGATAAAGAGGTTATAGATGAGAAGTCGTATCCTTACAGGCAGGCTGTTGGTGCTCTCACTTACCTTATGGTAGGGACGCGTCCGGATATTGCTTACGCCGTCGGTGTTGTTTCCAGAACATTAGAAAATCCTTCTCAAGAGGATGTTCTAAAGGTGAAACGTATAATGCGCTATCTACAAGGGACATTGGACTATGGAATCACCTATAAAAAGGGTTTTAGAACAGGAATACTGGATGCCTTCAGCGATTCCGACCATGGAGGTGATGTCAAAACTGGTCGATCTACATCGGGCATTCTATGCGTATATGCTGGCGGAGCGATCGCCTGGGCTAGTCGTAAACAGTCAAGAGTAGCCATATCTACAACCGAAGCTGAAATTGTCGCGGCAAGCGAAACGGCTCGTGAGATTGTCTGGCTACAAAGACTTTTCAATGAAATTTCGGCCCTAAAGCAAGTTCCAATACTGCAGATAGATAATGACGCCGCTGTGAAATTGGCACAAAATCCGGAACTGCATCGAAGAACCAAACATATTGCAATCAGACATTTCTATGTGAGAGAGCTTGTTGCAGATGGAAAGGTGCAAGTTAAGCACGTGGGGACAAATCTACAAAATGCAGATTTCCTCACAAAGCCTCTCAGCAGGCCGTCTATGGTTTCAATATTAGATCGCATAGGCTTACACAGCATCTCAGCGATCACAGCATAAATTAAATTGTTGTTATTTATATACATACTATTTCAATGTATTTCATAGACAGTAGGTACAAAAAGGGAGGATGTAAAGAAGGTTGAACTTCTATGGTTTTGTACTTGTCATAGAAAATAAATAGAGTTGTCAGTGTTACGTCTTGTGAAAATGTATGTTTTATTTAAAACGGAAATTCCTCTAACAAACACGTCCACTCACTGGCGATTCAAATACATCCCAAACCAAAGATTTTCTTCTAGGACCCGGCATTTTTCAAAAACAGAATTTAGAACACGAAAAACTACAGCAATAACCGGCACATTAAAGTTAACCTCAAATCTACAACCAAAAACCTCAAATCTCAAATTCAAACTCGAGTCAGAGGGAATTCAGTTCGAGTTGGTTCGAGTTAAGCCCAACTCGAGTTAACTCGAGTTCTCGAGGACTCGAGTCGACCATCACTACCTTCAGTATTATTGTTCTGGGCCATATTTCCGTATATACAATTTTTATCTAGGGGTTGGGCTGAACATGGTGTAAGGTGTTGGGTTGTACGAGGCAAAATGCGTATAATTTTACCTTTCGTATAATAGATTTCTTACACATCAATTTGTGAATCCTGTTCTGTCCTTATTCTTATTTATACAAACAGAACAAGATAGTTTGCTTCAGCATTATGTGGTGAGTGAGTGCAATATTTGCCGGAAGCGCTTCCAACTCTTGGTCTTCACAGAACATCTTTGTTATTGTTTTAGCTCGGAAACATATCAAAAAAAGTTTGAAAAGACCACGGAAGTATTGCCCTTCAGCAAGTATGGCATATTATCCATTCAAGAGTTTCAAGATGCTGAGAAAGACAATCATCATATGGAATTGCTCAAAAAAGCTGGGCTAACTTGCGACGAAATAAATTTGTACAAGGAAAACGAAGCTGGGTTACTGGGCCAACGAAAAAAGATTGAATCAAATGCAATGAAAGAGAAGCTAGATGTTATTTATAACAAAATAAATAAACTGGAAAATGAAATGAATAGGTAAGAGTTTATTATAATTTGTAACGGCCCTTAACGCACGCCCGAGGCGAGAACACCGTGTCCCTGCTCGTTTTCTATAGACGGGACACTGGTGGACCTTGCTCATTGTGCGGGGTTGTGTTATCTGTGCTTTCATTTAAAATTAGAATGGTTCTCGAGAGTTCTGGCATGGACGTCCGTCAGTATTAGAAAATTTCCTTTTAGTTTTGTGTACTTTTATATTAATTAACTTTTAGTAGAGAATCATATTAAAATTCGTACTACCAAGAAGCGCATAGTTATTTTACATCAACGAACCCTACACTAAAAATTGTAAATAAATTATAGATAATAAGCAGTAGTGTGCAAGCATTACTGTGTTCGGTTTGAAGGGCATTGTAGCCAGCGAAATTACTGGGCATTATGAGACTCAACAGCTAATTGTCTCAGGGTGGCAGGAATTTGCAAAACAAAGTTCTGGGTGTGCTGTTATTGTTATGGGTTGGTGTTTTGCTTACCATCAGGCAAACAACCAGCTCGTCTCGTAATTCAATTATATAAAGAAATAAATAAATAATAGAATGGTAACACATAGCCATAAGACAGCCTATTGCTTCCATCATAACCGGTATATATGATCGAAGGCCTATTGTACCACTGTAATTAAGGACTTTTGTTACTTTTGCATTTTGTATTTATATATCCTTATAGTGATAAAGTGTATCCATAATCTTACAAGAATCTTGTAAGGGGACACCTTACTAACAGTAACAAAGGGGAGATAATATTTTTAATTCAACCCATTTGAGTGTCAGGACTCGGGACTCAAAAACTAATTTTATTTTGTTTTAGAAAAAATATATGTGATAGTATTTGGCAGATACTTTAAAGTTTCTTAGGGCATTTTCCAGAAATCCGCTTTTCAGAAAATTAAGGAAAAGCTTACTTTCCCATATATGGCATGGTATACAATAAAGTCTTAAACTCCCATTTTGCCATTTTTGGCATCACATACAGTAAAGGTGTAATATGTGAATACACTCGCATAGTATGGTTAGGTCAGGATAGCTTAGAAGTAAATATGGATTTTCTTCAGAAAATAAAACTCTAATTAAAAATGAAAACTTAAATTTATTAAAAGAGATTGAGGAACATAATTTTCATCATCCCACCCGGATTCATCATCATTCTCCCGATCATCACTATCAGTTGGTATATCCAAGCCGTAAAACATATTTTGTCTGGAAAGAAGGATGATTGATGAAGACGTTTTGTATGAATGACACTACTGCATATAGCATAATAATATATAATTTTATTAAAAATTTTTTATATTCCTAGAATACCTATATAACTTTTCTCTACAAAGTTCTAGTTCTGATGAAGACGACCAACCAAGCACATCCAGAGACACATCGGAAAGTTTTCATAAGAATATTCAAAACAAACCACTATCATTTTACCCGGATGGTCATCCCATGAATAATCTAAAAGACATAGAAGAAAATCTATTTAGGCATTTGAAAAATGATGACATAATGCCGATCACTAAACGAAGAAAAATTTTAAGACGTCTTGAAAGGAAAAAAGATAGAATACTTTCCCAAGAAAATCTGATCAACATTGGAACAGTCCCTCATACGAGTAAAACTGACAGGCCCGGCAGTCTTTGGGACTTGAAAGAAATGCCACGGAAACAGCCTAAAGAAATGCCACAAGATAAGCCCATCGTTGGCCCTAAGAAACCTACAATGTACTCCATAAAAGATAATAAGATTGTTAGATTAGAACCAGTGGACCAGGCAAGAGAGGCATTCAGAGCTGTGGACATTGTGATGCCACTAAACAATGCAGAAGCTCAGCTTCTTGAAGGCACTAAGATGTGTATTGATGATATTAAGAAAATTGAAAGGTTCAAAGATTATGAGCCTGGGATTCCCTCCAAGGTTAGTAAATAAACAACATATATGTATGTACATAACTTTAGTGTCATTTATTGATAACTTCTTAATACATGTCTGTATTTTCTAACTCCTTACAGATCCTCTACCTAAAAAACATAGCGCCATCTGTTACTCAAGAGCAGTTATCACTGTTGTTCAATCAATTCATGCTTGCCAATGGGGGATCTATTGATGTGCGTCTAATGACTGGCCGGATGAGAGGACAGGCTTTTGTATCCTTCCAGAGTAAGTAAAATCACTTTACCTACCACAACAATATGCATTTTGATTCCAGTAACACCGAATTTCTGTGAACTTGATTAGTCTAGTACAGCGGTTCCTAATAGGTGTTCCGCGGAACCCTAGTGTTCCGTGAACTTAACACTGGGGTTCCTAGAATTGCCGACGCTGGCCGGCATTTTTATCGATATACTGACCCGCGCAAAAGTGCTAAATCAATTTCGATAAAATTCATATGACCTCTGAAGAATCACCTACCTAACAAAAAAACAATCATTAAAATCAATTCATAATTGGCGGAGTAATCGCGTAACAAACATACAAAAAAAAAACAGTCGAATTGAGAAGCTCCTCATTTTTGAAGTCCGCCAATATTAGGATGATAATTTAAGGTTCCATAGCTAAAAAAAATTGGGAACCGCTGGTCTAGTATATCATAGGTATGTTGTAAAGATTATTTCTGTTTCTACATCCAAGCAGTGAATGTTTCATATGCAAATGTATATTCGGGTCGAGCCCCTCCCTCTCTAAACGCCTCACGTAATTAATGGACGCTCCATTAGTAACTACTGTAATTTAAATAAAACTTCATTCATAAAATTACAAGCTATTTATTTTACACCCTCAGCCGAAGACATAGCAATACAAGCGCTAGAAGAGACCAACGGCACGATACTGAGTGGACGGCCTGTCATCGCTCAGTTCGGGCGATACACCAACAGAATACAAGATGATCATAGATAAACAAACATCTTTTACAAAATTACTGTATAGTGCACAAGCTTATCCAACCCAGTAACAGCATCACTACTGTTGGAATTCTACTTTTTAACTTATGTTTTAATTTTCATTATATTGGGTCACTGAGATAAGTTTGGCACTCTACGGAACTGCAGTACTCAGTAAGAAGTGTAGCTAAGAATGTCTCAAAATTTTAGGTATGATTCCAGAAGCAACAGTGCTTCATCTTAAAGTGTATACTTATATTTTGGTCCTTCTAGTTGAGTGTATATTCAAGTTTTGTCTACTGTATTTCTGACTAAGTACTGCACCATTCATGAAGTATTTATAAGTAAGTTAAAATATAGCTAACTAAACATTTAAAAAATGTGTTAAATGCCGAATTATGTATTATTAGGCTAGTTCTCCGCCTCGCGACTCTTCCTGCAGTTTTTCTTTTATTACATTTTATGGATTCTAACATTACATTTTATAATTTTCAAATCACAGACAAGCACTAGTTTTATTTTTATTTATAGATCTTACTGTCTGTGATTTCATTATTTTGGCCATACATATTCAATTTTAAAAATTGTTATCTCTGAGTAGTGGCTAAAGTTTAGGCATTTTATTTGATAAAATCAAAACTTTAAATACCATCATATTTTCAGATAAACACTAAGCACTATTTTATCTACTTACGAATACCATTAAAAATCATCTAGTCATCACATGGACTGTGAAATTTTGTCAGACAAGCCATTGTAGTCTGTCCACATTTCAAGACCCTTTCACCGCCAACATATACATATAAGAGCTCTCTACGTAACGCACGTTTTAGTCGGTGTTTAGCGCCCCTTGGCGGTCAAAGGGCTTTGCGTATCTTATACAATCATACAGTCAATCTACAGGGATTTAAGACACCTTATTCATAGTGAATGTTGCATTAAATCACATGTCATTTTAAATACTACAAAATTACATTAATGTAAGTTAATATTAATATTATATCACTACCAAGTTATAATAAAGAGTGTCTTTTGAACGCACAAAGTTTTATGGTGTTTTATTCACATTTTGCAGTGTAGAACTTTCTTTCACATAATTAAATGTATTATGTGTTTTTCTGCTTCCATTGAACTTGGGGACTTGGCACAATTCAGTTACAGACAGTTACTGGACTACTTTTTAAGAAAACACTATATTCAAATGATATGGAAAGCTTATGAGAGCATATTTTTTCGTATTTTATAACCGCTTGAGATTTATCATTATTGATGTTGGAGCTTTAGTTTCAAGATTATTTAATATTTGTTAACCGCGCTATTATATTGTATTATTCATTAACAAAGTAGATTGTAATTAAGGTTTGGAAACTATCGTGGGTCGAAATATTCATTGTAAATATAAACGGCTACAATCACGTTATAATTGTTTTTAACTCCGACCAGCTCCCCAACCCATATGTCCCTCAAGCGCAAATCGTATATCGTGTTGAGCTCAAAATAAGGTATAACTTCACTGCGACTAATGAGATACGGTCTAACTATTGTCGATTCAGACAAGAAATCGAATTAATCTAATGAGATTAATTCGATTTCTTATCTGTAAATTAATGAATTTACACCAAAATACGATAACTACAAGTTGAAATAAACTTAATGAGACATTATACGGCACCATAAGACTGTCGCATTGAATCTACTCCCTAATCTGAGCTCAACACGATACACGATTGGCACTTGAGGGACATATGGGTATGGGGGCAGGTTTACGACACAATTATAACGTGAATGTAGCCGTTTAATAATGAAAGTAGTATGTATTTGAATTTCCTTAAATAGTATTCAAATTAATTTAAAAGATAGTACCTAAAAATTAATAAATCCCATGCATTACCTATTACATTTATTGAAATTAATTATACAAGTCACCAAAGGAATATAGAAGTAATTTTCATACGTTTTAATCGACTCAAGCCGACCTCGGCGTAGAGAGCACTTTATCGTATGACGAATAAAGTCGACTTTTACAATGAACGAATGCTGATGTGAATAGATCGTTTTTAGTTTAAATTCGGCAAGACGCGTAGTATGAAACTTTTTTTATGTAACTGATTGACGAGACGAGCAGGCCGTTCGCCTGATGGTAAGCAGCAGTTGCAGCACCACTTAGAGCGTTATGCAAAATCCTGCGCGGTACCGCATTGCGCTCGTCATCCTGAGATAATTAGCTGGCTACTATGCCTTTCTGACCGGAATAACGCTTGCGCACTACTGCTTGCCGGCAGTATAACTGGCAAAGTGGTGGTGGCGGAGAAACCTACCACCAGTCAAACCTAAGCAACTGTCTATAACTAAGCCGTTCTGTTTTCACAGGAAAGTCCACCTATTGTCCGTCCTTGGAAGCAGACTTGCGCCGTCGTTTGACGACGCGTTTTGGCGATGATCATTCACCCTCCTTCTTTGCTTGCGGTTCCTCAGCTGTAATAAAAAATATATATATTACTGAATAAATAAATACGCCGTTGAGGTTGCGGGTTCGATTCCTGCTATAGAACAAATGTTTGAAAGAAAAAAAGCTCAAGCATTTGTTTCGTGTCTGGATGTTGGACCATGGTCCTCATAGTTATTCCCTAGATACAGGGAATCCTAGTTACGGGCAAATCTGTGTGACTTTTAGGATCTTTAATATATTTTTTTGAATTATTTAACGACACATGTAACTTACAGAGTAAGTCCAACCAGGCCTAGCGCACTCCGCACTGTAGGTACGAAGCTACAAGTACATAGCCGGACACCGACGGCGGGTCGCGCGTCGTTACACGTGCCGCGTCAGAAGAGATAAGAGCGGCGCGATAGAAAGAGAGGCGCTCTGTAGGTTAATATGACTGGTAGGTATGCAGCGCTACGCGAGCTAAATTGAACATTATTGCGTCACATTAAGAGTCGCTACTTGTTTAAATTTCATTGCGGAGTGACGCTTCTGTCCCTTAGTATTCTGTGGTCCAACTCATAAGCAAGACTTCCCCAGTATATTAGACAGACCGCCTACTACAAAGAGGTCAAGCTGTATCTTCGTAGCCACCCTGCTGATTTTGATGTAACATACCCTATAATCTAAATAAGGACAGCCTCTGTGGTGTAGTGGTTGGGCAGGTTGGCTCAAATCTCATACATCACTGAGGTTGAGGGTTCGATTCGCGCGACGGGACAAATGTTTGTGCACAGAAAAAAAGCGCAAGCATTTGTTTTGTGTCTGGGTGTTGTGGGACCATGGTCCTCATAATTCCTGGTTCCCTAGATACAGGGAATCCTAGTTTAGGGTCAGGATATATGTATGTGATCGTAGGGCATTAGTCTTATATATTTATTAAGGACTTATTCAAACCCTGTTAAGTGAATTAAAATCCGTTCATCAGTTTCCGAATATATAGGTAACAAACAATCAAAGTTACAATAGGGGATCGGACAGTAATCGAGAAAAAATCTAAAATGTAGTAAGAACGAATATTCATCGAACCAGAAAGATCATTCAATCAATATTTTTGTGAAATAATAATGATTTATATTTTTAAATCAATAAATAATTCTGACATTTTTAATCTGTTCTTCATCTCAAACGAAACAACAATCACAGCGCATAACGTCATTTGTAGGCAAATACCGTGAGTCAAGCTTGTGTTTATTTTACGTATTTGCTTATTATAAAATGTATTTCTGCTAATTTTTTCGTTCTATTACTACAATATAGTCCCCAAACTTCACGAAACGTATTAGAATCTCTTTGCAAGTTTTATTTCGAAGACTGTCGTTTTCTACCTACATATGACGTCACAAGTTTTGAGGTGACTTTTTGCGCGGCAATATTTGAAACATAATATTTAAACATAGTTTTAGGTACTTTTAGATCGTTATTTAATTAAATTAGTATTTTTCATGGCTATATATTCATTATAATTAATTTAAAGCACTTTCTGAAAATTTGTCCGATCCCCTATTATTGTAAAACAGGTATAATATATTCGAAAACTGATGAACAGATTTTAATTCAAAGGGTGCCTTTAAAGGCACCCTTCGGTGCTGCATTTCGCAATTTCTGGCAGCTGTCCATGCGGAAGTCACGGGAAAAACCTGAGACAATTAGCTGTAGGTAATTAGGTATAAGGTGTTGATCGTCCGCGTTACTCACGTTTGACCTCATGCACGGGCGGCGCGTGGTGCGGCGGGTAGTGGTCGCCGGGGGAGGGCGCGGGCGCGGCCGCGGGGTAGTACGGGTGCGGCGGGTAGCCGCCCGGGAAGCCGCCGCCGTAGCCCTGGTAGTACCGCCCGCCGTACGGCGCGCCGTATGCACCTACTGGGGAAAATATATCATTGTTAAATTATTACACTGATCAATGTTATATTATTAAATAGTTATAGATAGAGGCGAGTGTGGCTCAGTGGGAGCACGTGCGACTTTCGATCCGACGCACCCAAGTTCGAACCCACTGGCCCCGCACCACTGACTTTCTTTTGTTATGTGCGGATTTAATACACGCTCTTAAAAATGGTGACGGAACACATCGTGAGGAAATCGGCATGTCCAAGAATTAATCACAAAAATTCAAGGACATGCGACATCCACCAACCCGCACTGCAGTGCTACGCAGTACCTTTCGATATTAAAAGTTCTGGGTGGCACTGCAGTTGTTATGGGTAGGCGTGGCGCTTACCATCGGGCAAACGACTTATTGGTCCCATTAGAGACAATCCATAAAGCACATCACACGTTAAGGGGGGGGTGGAGGGGGTTGACGAAGTGTGGCATTATGTGACAAGGGGTGGAAAGGGTACTAAGTTTCGTGACGTCACATTTCAAAATCTAGTATATACATCAAAGTGTTAAATGCCTTTGAACTATTAACGAAAATCTTAAAATATTTGCAGCTCTAACTGTATGGACATAAGGTTTAAATTCTTTGTTTAGTTGGCGAGTTCACACTCGATCTACTAGTGACACGCGCCGATCGCTTATGAGCTCTTTGACAAATGCATAAATTGCGTAATATGTGACGTCACACTAGGGAGAGGGAGGTATCACAAATGTGGTCAACTGTGACAAGGATGGGAGAGGGGACAAAAAAACACGAAATTAGTGTGACGTCCTTTATGGATGACCTCTTACTCAGTTATAATAAAATAAATAAAAAGCTAGTATACCTGGCGGGCCTGCGACGGGGGGCGGCGCGGCGAGCGGCGGCGCGCCGTGGCCCGGGGGCGGAGCGCCGTGGCCTGGGGGCGGAGCGCCGTGACCAGGGGGCGGGGCGCCATGACCCGGGGGCGGCGCGCCGTGACCCGGGGGAGGCGCGGAGCCAGAGCTCGGGTTTGGAGGCATCATCATAGCTGGAACAAGAACACAATGTGAATAGGGAGAAGCATGTGTTGTCGAGAAATCAGGAAATTACTCTTTAAATCAGGTTACTTGTATAACCATTTAGTAGTGATATAATTTTTATTAATAATTAGCGGGTGACACTCACGTTAGTGGGAGTAGTCCAACTATAGCTTAAACGTGATTGTCACCCGCTAATTATTATTAATAATGTGTCCAAAACCACGTTTTATTTCATGATAAAAGTGATATAATTTATATATTTTCACTGGCTACAATGCCCTTCAAAACCGGGACAGCGATGCTTGCGCACTACTGCTTGGCGGCAGAATAACTGGCAAATGCTAATAGTGATGATGAGGATTACAGAGATACTCACGGTGATGCGGCGGTGAGTTCATGTGTGGCGGCAGGGCGGGCGCGGGCACGGCGGGGGGCGGCGGCGCGGGCGCCCCTGGGGGCGCGACACCTGGCGCCACCTCTAATTTGGGTGCTGGCTTCTCTTCTTTAATTGCTGAAGAGAACAGATTTGTTTCAAGAACGATAAGGAAGGAGAATCGATGAAGGTTTATTTATTTGAAGAAAGATGTTTTTTGACCAAATATATTTGTGCGTTTCGGACACATTGCATCAACACATGCTGTAAATGTTCTATTGTCCCGCAAAATCTGGAAATCACTTTTTACTATAGATTACTCCTGTAAACATGTAGTAGTGATATTATTATTAATTGCGTAGATTTTTTGTATTTCAATGTTTCTTTTTCTTATATTTGGAGAAACGGAACGTAATCGCAAAACGCTTGAATACGTGCAACCACGTTTTGACGTCACGCGCCTCGCTGCTTACTGGTCAATTTTGATATAGAGCCCGTTCTATTGGTAAATTATTGACACACACACACACCCTCACATGTAGCATAGATGGACCAATGAGGAGATCCTAGGTCCCCACCTTTTGACATAACACGCAAATGGCGCATTTATGTTGATTTAAATTTTCATTTATTTATTTTATTGACGAGTGATGCCTAAAAATGTCTAAAAATTTTTTTTCATCATCATCATCCGGAAGACGTCCACTGCTAAACATAGGCCTCCCCCATAGATCGCCACAACGAGCGTTTGCTCGTTGTATGCATCCAGCGGCTCCCCGCGACTCTTACCAGGTCGTCGGTCCACCTTGTGGGGGGCCGTCCTACGCTCCGCCTTCCGCCTTTCGGCCTTTTTTTCAATAATAGCAGAGTTTTACCTACCATTAAAACTCTTATTATGTCCGGAGCCTTATTCGAGGCCTTTAAACAATATTTAAGAAGCAGTCCTTCCGTTTCCGGCCGTGTAATAGTAATTGTAGTTCCTTTTCCGGGCGGTAGAGGGGGTATTTCCCCACTTTGTTCACCAGGTGGCGCGCACGAGTCGCTCTCGTCATTGAGGTCTCAAATATATACCTTACTTATTTTTAAACTAAAATTAAGATTACAAACACCAGGCAGAACTTACCGTAAGGCCTCGAATAAGGCTCCGGACATAATAAGAGTTTTAATGGTAGGTAAAACTCTGCTATTATGTCCTATCGCCGTTATTCGAGGCCTTTAAACAATATTTGAGATAATGTTTGTTTTCGCCTGGTGAACAAGACGCCAATGTGATTACTAGTGATTACACATTTAAAATTTTTGCAGCTTGAGCATAATGATGTAACTTAGTTCTTAGTTATATTTGTTCTTTGTCCTTCTTAGTCATATTTGTTCATTTACATAAACACATTAATGAGTAAATTTACAGTTTTGGTCTATCGTATGGGTTCAAACAGAGCATCTAATGAGTTATTAACTTCTAAGTATACAATAAATAATAGTTAACAATAAAACGTTTATCTATCCATCTATTCATATTGTTACTGAAGACTGGCATCACACTTTTCGGGGCTTTCCTGACGCCAGCCTCTTCCGTAAAAAGGTTTTACCCAACTTACCGGTTCTAGAACCTAGTCATTGCTTACAACTCAGTGGCGTAGCTACCGGAGGGCTAGACGGGGCAGTCCCCGGGGACCCCAAGCTCAAAAGGCCCCTCGGACTCTGACCAGTGCTCTGACTTACAAACAATAAATTGAACTAGTGAATTTTTTTTTTTTTCCATATTCGCAATACATATAAATAAACCAGAGAACGCGACGAATGCGGAACAAACGATTTTAAATAGTTTAGTTGGGGCCCTATTTTGCCCCAGGGCCTTTGGTTACCTAGCTTAGCTACGCCACTGTTACAACTGTTCTATTTCGCGGGCAATAATGAACGAATTACAGACATCAGCTTTAGTACGCCTATTGTTGTCACATATAGGAACTTTTGAACTCACTTTACAGGACGAGGATAACGGTTTTCCACATAAAAAAGTTTCCATTTCGATTGTATGCATGCATAGTTCTTATTGATCCGTATGTAGGCCAATCTATGAAATTACCATCCGAAATACATAAAAGGACATATGACATCCACTGACCATTTCAGTTCGTGTACTTACGACCTGAACTAGTGATAGAAAGTGATTTCCCACTCATAGTTGATCTTATCTTACATAATATCCAAGATGTTAAAGTATTAGCAGGTATTGAAACTATTCTTTTTTCTTTTTTTTTTTTTCCACAAAATTCACGTTATTTTCTGTACTTACTGCATAAAGCTGAAAACCACGGATTCGGAACGTTCTGTGGCCTTGAATGCCAAATGATGGAGAAATCTGTGCGATTATTAAAAACATGCCTTCCGCCCCATTTGCCGCCCAGATGCAAGACAACTTTCGGCATCAGATTTAGTGACGGAAAGATCCAAGCTCCTCCAAACTTTAATTCCCATGTATCATTTTGACTAATTAGACTAGCATTTTGGTACGACATCGGCTCACGCTAACGCAAAAAGATCCATCTCCAGAACACCTCGTTTGTCGAGAACTATATCCATCAACCGCGGAAGCAGGTTCGGCCACGCGGGAAGTATTGACTTTAAGGAGATCCGATTGGTTATACTGTTGTAACTGCCCGGAATATGAATTTCGAATATTTAATAAGCCAAATGATTTAGCTCTTTTGATCGACTCCCCCTCAAATATCAGATAACTTACGACGAATCTGCTGTGACACTGCATCACACTGTAACAAAATTGACGAGAAAAGGATTGAATCAAACAACGAGTTCTTCCGCGGCCTCCCGTCCTGCGTCAGCTGCCTCTGTTTTGAGAGTGTCTGATACCGATGAAAAGTGTAGTCGACACGATTTGATGATACATAACATCCACCACTCGAGTCAGGCTATACATTACAAACAACAAAAGTTGAACCGTCTCTGTGGTACAGCCAGCCGGGCGACGTAAACCTTAGACTCCTTACTATACTCTGAAACATCTCGCAACGTTACCTTTTGGTCTGATTCATTAACTTATTGCATCGTATTGGTATTGTTTAGCTGTAAGGATTAAGGATGTTATATAATGTGATAAAAATAAATTAATAAATTTCAGAATCTTTTACAATATTTTATCAAAGCCCAGCAGCGTTTGCGATATGGAGTTACAGTCCATACATCTTCACAAACTTTTGCATCTTTATTATAGGACTAGGTAGGATCCGTTCATCCTGATTCTTGTCAGAAAGTTGTCCTGTGGAAAAAATCAAACAATCATCTCAGATAAACAACAATTCGATTTTCCTGCTCTCGGAGTATTATCCTCCACTCAATTTAAAATAGGCGCGGAAGCTTTTGGATCATAATCTGAAATAAAGTTATATTATTCAGAATTTTACTACACAGCCAAATATATTTGAGGCTTTTTACAATACTTCTACAAAAATACTATATAAAAACTGATTAATAATAAAAAAAAATTATTATTATTTGGGAGCTGATGTAAGTCCAAATGGTCAACAGGTCATCTGTAGTAGTTGACTTCAAGAAACAACGATGAGATGGCCTGTATGAGATCAATTTTTTATTATAATCCAATCGTTTGGTTGTAAACAGATTGGAATCCGATGAACTGAATTCAGTATTAATTTGGTTACTTTTAGTTATTGCAGTATTTAATTGATATTTAGTCAATAATTTTAAATTAAATATGAGGCCTGAAGCCGTCGTATTATTATGTCACACTTTCTCATGAGTAAGTATACACCCGGTCCTTTGGGTGGCTTACGTAGCGACATGTGTCCAACACGTAGGCGCCCCTAGACCAATTTTATGCCCAAATATTATGAAATGAGCCATCTCGGAAGATGTAATAGTTTGATAGTTGGTACTGATCGACCGAGGCGAGACCAGCGGTGACCTCTCACCTCGAAACCCATGTGAAGAATCAATATTCCATAGCTTCTTCCCCTGCGTATTGATCTAACTAAATAAACTTTGTCGAATGAATCTTTTAGCATTAGTCGGGTTTCTTTGACGTGAGGTAAATGACTGCTCTAAATTTAGGTCGAAGGATACGCTAATTATACTAGCCTGAGCTAGAAATTCGTAATGACCCTCATTCGCACCCTTTAAGAAGGCGGATATCTTACGTTATTGCACACAAACGGTGCCGTGGAGTAACCAGCTTGGTTGTAGCCACTAGGTATAGGTAAAAATATTAGATTGCTAAACACAAACAGTGCCGTGGAGCGACCAGCTTGGTTGTAGCCACTAGGTATAGGTAAAAATATTAGATTGCTAAACACAAACGGTGCCGTGGAGCGACCAGCTTGGTTGTAGCCACTAGGTATAGGTAAAAATATTAGATTGCTAAACATAAACGGTGCCGTGGAGCGACCAGCTTGGTTGTAGCCACTAGGTATAGGTAAAAATATTAGGTTATTAAACACAAACGGTGCTGTGGAGCGACCAGCTTGGTTGTAGCCAGTAGGTATAGGTAAAAAATAGTATGTTGCTAAACACAAACGGTGCCGTGGAGCGACCGTCTTAATGTAGTTGTTAGGTCCAGGTTGCGCAGCCTGGGACCCATAAAAAGCACTCTCTTCTCTTGCGCAGAGAAGGAGGATTTTTGAGTTTCAAAGACATTTCCAAATCATTTTCAAATATATTCATAAGATGGTGAATATTTCTAAACTACTATTGAGAAATTGATCTTTACCCAAGCTCTAAATGAATATACTCCTTGTTCAACAATATTGGCCCTCGAATTAATTACAAACAAACAATAGTTTTTTTTTTTTTTTTGTCTTGTGTCTTTTGTAGAAGGGCTCTTTATTTAAAGCATTAGGCAACAACTATAGATAGGTTTGTATAGTTACAGCATAGGTGATTGCACCCAAAAATACACATATATATTATTTTGGCTTTTTCGGCCTGTTAATTACGTCATTCACCTCCAGTTCAGTAAACCCCGACCGCTGCAATAAAAGAGGATATAACTACTACGTTTAACTACAATCTTCGGATTTAAAATGTTGTAATGAATTTAATTATTGCAAATACTCTTATGAAGCTTTGTAACAGTTGGCTCTTTTAAGGTTGCTAAATCGACATTTAACGCACCTGAGGGCCGATTTGGCGCGCACCTCACTAAGCATTTGTCCATTCAGTGTGTCTACGTTCGTATCCATATTTGAGTTACAAGAGGCATCCTTGCTTTTGGTAAGGTACTGACCAACTCGAAAGTGGATAGCCACTATAACTATGACAAAAAACAAAAATGTTATGTCACTTACTTGTTTAGTGAGGCGTTCCAAAGCCTCACTCTCTTTAGGAAGTTCCTCACTGTTCCGTCTGCTTTGCTCATTGTACTCACTTCACTTGTTAGTTTTTATCCCGCTAGCCACGACTCTTTTCACCAGACGACGAAAAAGAGAAAGCCTCGCGGTCCCTTACCACAAGTATAAGATATTGTTAAAAATAAATTGTTCATTTTGATCCCGCTAGCCACGTCTCTTTTCACGAGACGATGAAGAAGAGAAAGCCACGCGGTCTCATCACTATTTTAAAGGCATTGTTAGAAATCACCTGAAACTTAATTAATATTTAAAAAATAATAATAATCGAAACTACAACTTAATAACTTATTCAATTATTTCAGAAAACTATTCTTTTTATTTTATTTTAAATTCTTTTTATTTTATCGAACGCTAACAGCGTTACGACTTCACGGCACGAAAACTTAGACGCCAATGACGAGAGCGACTCGTGCGCGCCACCTGGTGAACAAAGTGGGGAAATACCCCCTCTACCGCCCGGAAAAGGAACTACAATTACTATTACACGGCCGGAAACGGAAGGACTGCTTCTTAAATATTGTTTAAAGGCCTCGAATAACGGCGATAGGACATAATAGTATTAATAATAAATCGATTCATGTATTAAAAAAATCATGCATATTCCCTATTGGGCGATAAATAATTAGTGAAGCATGCTTACCATCACCATCTTGTCCATTAACATTCTTCATCTCTTCGGTTTCCTTCTCCGGTTCTTTAGACAGCTCGGTGGTGGTATTCCCCTCACTCTTCACCTCGGTGGTAGAAACCTTGTCAACCTGAGTGGGAGGGTTAGGTCCATTGCTTTCAGGCTTGGGTTGGGACGGGTCGATGTCCATAGCTTGCGGTCCCTGTGGAATACAAGTATACATTTTAAAATAAACAAGCCAATTTCAGTAAACTAAAATTTAAAGAACAACAACACAAAAACCTACAAAAAATAAAAAGCGACTGAACCAATTTTGATAAAACATGTCTAAGAACCACCGCTAGAAAACCTGCTTTCAATTAAAAATCAACCGCATCCAAATCGGTTCACCCGTTTAAGAGCGTGCCATAGACACACACACATAGTGGTCCAACTTGTAACACAGCTCCTTTTTTCGTCGGGGGTAACAAGAATTAATCACATAAATTCAAGGACATGTGACATCCACCAACCCGCACGGGGCCAGCGTGGTGGATTACGGCCCATACTCTCTCTCTGAGAGAAGGCCCGTGTCCCAGCAGTGGGAATGCAACGTGCTGATGATGATGATAGATTTTGAAAATAATGTGAACCCTTTTCTTTCCCGTTCCAGATCGAAGTATGGGTACAGAGTAAAAATAAGAGAACTGACTCACAATCACTAAAGTAACAGTAAACAAGCGAGTGAATAGGCATCTCATGGGCAAGCGTGTTCCATCTTAGGCCGCATCTTCGCTTTCCATCAGGCGAGATGTCGTCAAAAATATGACCATTTACCAATTAAAAAAAAAAAAAACAGTAAATAAAGTACCTGTTTCTTATCAGCTGCGCCTGCTAGCGGCTGTGATGCGGGGTTGATCCCGCGGCGCATCTGTTCGAGCGCGCGTTCCACCATGCGACTAAACGTCTCATCGTCAACAGCCGGTTTGCAGTGCTGTGGAACAAAACCAAATTATATTAAGTAATTACTTGCCTTTCTAGATGAGTCCAACATTGAACAACACTAAGCTAAGGCACAGCAACCAATCAGAACTCCCATTTTTATAAGCATGCATTGTGGAGTTCTGATTGGTTGGAGCCTGACCTACACAGGGCAGTGTTAATACAAGTGTTGTTCATAAAAATTGGTGTAAGAGATGAGAGTAATGAAATTCTACTATTATAAACGCAAAAGTTTGTAAGAATGTATGCATGTATGTTTGTTACTCTTTCACGCAAAAACTACCGAAAAGATTTTGATGAAATTTGGTATGTAGGTACTTTAGGACTTGGAATAGCACATAGGCTACTTTTTATTGCGGGAAACCGCGAGGCGCAGCTAGTCGCTAATAGAAATAAACAAATTTAACAACTATCAAATTTGGAAAAATTTAACACCTATTCATCTTAGTTTCGTTGATCTCTTCTAATCATGTAAAACTTTTTGTTTTAAAGTTGTATAAATGTACCTACCCTCCTACTCTGTATTTATTTACAGTAAAAAAAAAACTTTTGTTTTTGTGACCACTCGGTGACATCCCGCCGCCCGTACGCTTGCCGTGCCGTGACTGCGGGTTGACAACGCGCGGGTCCCGAGTGAGCCCGTGCGCCGCCCGCTAGTGGTTTGTTCCGAAAATATCATGCCCTTCGTTGACGACGCGCCATCAACCCGCCGACCTCGCGATGACAACCCGTGGACGAGTGGATGTCGAGCGGTGAAGCTTCATTGGTCGGGTGTCGGGTTAATAAAAGAGACGTTATGGCAAGGCGGCGCGGTGCTGCGAGAAGGCAACCGGCCGATTCGAACAAACACTCACTACAAGATTATATAAACTACCCTCGTTAAAAATATAAAAAATATATATATTTAAATAAGCCTTAGTACTAATTGTTATGTTTTAAAATATTTAAGTAAGCCTGTACTGTTCCCAGTAAACAGTTTTAGTTTTCCTCATGTAAGTGAATATATATTCTTTACGAGAAATAAATATCTTAAACCTGGTTATGACCTTAAAGTTACCTTTTTAAGTTCCTCCTGGAAAGACTCGCTGCTCTCAATGAACTTGCGTTTCTTGGCTTCGAACTTCTCTTCGATTTGTTGCAGTTCATCTTCCAGTTTCTTCTGATGCATCGTCAGAGATTGCACTTGTTTCTTCAGGATCTGTAATCAGCGGAAACTTTTTGATATCAGATTGACCTCAGCGAGAATAGGACGAATTGAAAGTGAAGAAGAGTGAACCATTCACATCATCACTGGAGGAGATCGCTTATTAGCGATAAGACCGCTCATTGTAAGGAAAGTAGGCAAAAACAATAATTTCTTTTTGTGTTGTGTAGTAGCGTAATAGAAATGTTAATGTATAGTCTGTAAGGTATATATTCTATGGGCCTCTGTTCTCTTGTGTCTCTGTGGTCTACGATAATTTTACTTTTTGTACTTTAATATTGCCTGAAATAAATAAATAAAAATTAAAAAGGTACATTTGAAATTTGTAGGTTTAGTGTTTTTATTTTATTGGTGAACAATAAGTGTTATCTTGTAGGGAATTCTATAGCAACCATAGCATTTTATTCCAGAAAATTGTCCTTAGGTAGGTATTTTTTTTTTACATCAGACTGTGAGCGTTTGACCACGATCTCACCTGATGGAAAGTGACGATGCGGTGGAAAATGTAGCATGCTTGCCTAGTATTCCTTACATGGTAGAAAATGAGTTCATTTGATTTTTCCCTACATCGATGATATTGATAGCCCTATCTCTTACGGCAATTGATAGTGATATCCCTCTCCTTTTTTTTACGCTTAATAGATCTATGATTGGCCACTATCTCGCCTGATGTGAAGCGATGATGTGGCCTAAGATGGAGCACACACATCTAGAGAGAGACGGAAGTTGAGCGGCTGCTCTTACCCGTCTCCCCGATGGTCTATCTCTTACGGCTATTAATAGTGATAGCCCTATCTCTTACGGCTATTAATAGTGATAGCCCTATCTCTTACGGCTATTAATAGTGAAAGTCCTATATCTTTCGGCTATTGATAGTGATAGCCCTATATCTTACGGCTATTAATAGTGATAGCCCTATCTCTTTCGGCTATTGATAGTGATAGCCCTATATCTTACGGTTATTAATAGTGATAGCCCTATCTCTTACGGCAATTTATAGTGATAGTCCTATATCTTACGGCTATTGATAGTGATAGCCCTATCTCTTACGGCTATTGATAGTGATAGCCCTTTCTCATATGGCTATTGATAGCCCTGTATCGTTTTATCTATCGGCTATTAATGGCCCTGTGTCGGCTATTGATAGTCCTGTATGTTCCTTACCTGCATCCTAGCCGTAGTGACGACAGATCGGACATCCGGCACGACCGTGTCGGAAAATATCTCGTTAATGAGGCGATGGTTGCGTAAGTAGCGAGCGTATGCCACGTGTTTCACTGATAGGCCTTCATCTTGGTCTGGAATGGTTTAAGAGTCAAGTTAAAAAGTCAAGTTATTTATTAAATAGGCAGAAAAAATGCACTTTCAAACGTCATATACACATAAAACAAATCAATTAAAATACGGTAAAAATTGTGACTTAACATATCAAGACTTTGAAAAAAAAAGGTAAGAATGTCTCACCGGTCAATACTCTCTCCGCCCCGCTCTCACCCCGAGACAATATTAGCTCTTAAGTCTTACTGCCCAGTTTTTTATTGGCTATAATGCCCCTCAAACTGGAACACAGTAACACTTGCGCACTACTGCTTGGCGGCAAAGTAACTGGCAAAGGGGCGGTACCTACCCAGACGGCCGGCCTCCGCATACGAGAGACCTACCACGAGTTTTTATGGTTAAAATTGAGTTACCTTCTTCATCCTCAGCTGGTTGTATGTCGATCCGTCTGTCTTGCTGCTGAGCTTCTTTCTGTGAGCTTCCTTTTTTGCTAGAGCTCTCCTCTTCCAGATTGCCTACTACTAAGGCAAATGTGTTAATTTTGATAATTTATAACTTTATACAAAATTTAAAAAACGCCCGACACAATAAAACATCTAAGAACCACCGCAAGAAGACCTGCTTTCAAATAAAAAAAACTGCATCCAAATCGGTTCACCCGTTTAAGAGCTACGCTGCCACAGACAAACACACATAGTGGTATTTTTTTTTATATAAATAAATGACGAGACGAGCTGGTCGTTTGTGATGGTAAGCAATACGCCAGCTCATAACAATAACAGCACCACCCAGAACCTTGTTTTGCAAAATACTGCGCTCGTCACCCTGAGACAATTAGCTGTTGATTCTCATAATGCCCAGTAATTTCGCTGGCTACAAATGCCCTCCAAACCGTAACACAGTAATGCTCGCTCACTACTGCTTGGCGGCTGAATACCTGGCAAAGCGGTGGTACCCACCCAGACGGCATCTCGCATACGAGAAACCTACCACCAGTGGATCCTTCCAAAATTATTGCATGCACATACTCCAGTCATCATGCATGTATAGTGAATATTCCACATTAGTTACATTCTTAAATTGCTCTGACCTTTGATTATTTGTCAGTGTTATTTTCAGTGGCGTAGCTAGGTAGCCAAAGGCCCTGGGCCAAAAAATAAAGGGGAGGGGATTTCCCGCAAGTTTCAAACAAAGATGTTCGAGACTTGTTGGGAATTCCCCTACTTTTTCAAATAAGTTGCCATTATTAAAGTCGCGTTAAGAAGCTGGTTCATATATATTCCGAATGTGGGAGAAATTTTCACTGGCTCAATCTCAGTCTAAGCTCAGGAGGGCCCTCGGATCGCAGACGTATATCCTGGCCCCTAAGGTCCTCATAATTCCTGTAACCAGGAACAGGTTCCACAACACCCACGACACGAAACAAATTACGATTACATTTTTCTGTGCACAAACATTTCATTTCATTCAAAAATCAAAAGGTTAATCAAAGATTTTCAAAATTAGTAATGACAATCATGCATCCCCTTACCTACTGCCTTGTTCTTGGCTGCGATGTAAGCAAGGTAAGCCGGAGAGTTGTGGTATGTCTTCAGACTTTTCTCGTACTCCGACTACAGGTGTCGATGTGTGCGTGAGGTACCCAGTGCGTGCGTTATATACATGTGTGGGTGCATGGGGACAAACACGGCTTGGTGAGTGGGTTAGTCACAATTTTATGGAGATATGGAAAAAATGGCAGTGTAATAAGATGGGCACAATCATGCCTCTAAAATCTCAAAATAATGACATCATGTTTGCCCATATTTGCTATGTCACCCAGAATTGTAACGTTAAAGTGGTACGGTACGGGTACGGCTTACATACAAAGTTCAACCATTAATTACTTCTTCACTGAATAGTAGAAATGCCTAAATTAATGCGTGGTGAACTATTTACGGGTGGATCTTTACACAAGAGCGAGTGTGGCTCAGTGGGAGAACGTGCGACTTCCGATCCGACGTACCCGAGTTCGAATCCCGCAGGTCTCGCACCACTGACTTTCTTAAGTTATGTGCGGATTTAACACTCGCTCTAAAGATGGTGAAGGAAAACATCGTGAGAAAACCGGCATGTGCAAGAATTAATCACAAAAATTCAAGGACATGTGACATCGCCAGCGTGGTGGATTATGGCCCTCTCTCTATGAGAGAGGGCCCGTGTCCTAGCAGTAGGAACGTGATGGGCTGATGATGATTTACGTGAGTGAACAAATTATAAATGGTTGAATTTTGTATGAAAAACGTACAGCAATTTACCACCTCAAATTTCTGTGCGGCACTGCACTGTGCTGTCACTATTAGACATAAGTTTTCAAGCCTCTACATTCGAGCATACTTCCGAGGACACAAAATGAAAATGGTCTTAATGATAACTAAAAATGTAAACCTTCTGAACATAAACATAACACACATATTTAAATGGCACCTCTTAAACCCTGTGTTATTCAAGCCGTGTGGTGTAGGTATTAAACATAAAATGAACCCCTTTGTGTATAGGAGTAAGGTTCAAAGTACCTCGGCTCTTGTGAGTCAGCCATTGAATGTACGCAGGCGACGATTGGTACGTTTTCAACAGTTCTGTGTACTGCCCCTGAGTCGAAATAAACTTTAGATTTAAACAAATAGTTTAGAAAAAAAGCCACCTACGAAGAAACAATTACGACGTTCCATGGTACCATTTTTTTTTTAAATAAATAAATAATTTTTAACATTTTATCTAGCGTTCGCCGCGCCGCGCGTGACTTCATAGCCTAGGACATATTTTGGATCAATGGTTATCCACGACACCTTATTTTTTAAATCAGTCTAGTAGTTTTGGTTATACCAGCACCCTTAGCATGGACCGGAGACAAAAGTTTCATCCCCTGTTTATATCCGCTTTCTGTTTGACGAACGTGGATAAAACAGGGAATAAATTGTTTTGTCTCCGGTCTGTGCTAAGGGGGCCGTGGGTTTATTGTCTAATTTTCACTTCTATCGCGATACCTTTCACTATGAAATCAGAAGGATTTTTTTTTTACACTTAATAGATCTATGTTTAGCCACTATCTCGCCTGATGTGAAGCGATGATGTGGCCTAAGATGGAGCACATAGATCTAGAGAGAGACGGCTGTTGAGCGGCTGCTATTTGATATTTACAAACTGACAAACGAAGCGATTGTGATTGCGATCGCGACAAATTTTTGAAGGATATTTGAGTGAATATTATGTTCATTTAATGTTCTTAAATTGCAAATTGGATATTACCGGTATTTGGATAACGTGGCAGTAACAAAACGCATTTGTACTGCTACGCGTCGATTTCCTTCTCCTATACTCCGTCCAACCATTTATTTAACTTTTGACAGCTCGAATACAACGTTTTGTGTTGTTTTATAGAAATACTCAGAACATTAAATCTTAATGCATTAATTATGTTGGTTGTTTTATGTGCTTTGTTTGACTTTATATCGTAACTAGCGACCCGCCCCGGCTTCGCACGGTTATTATACATATAAACCTTCCTCTTCAATCACTCTATCTATTAAAAAAAACCGCATCAAAATCCGTTGCGTAGTTTTAAAGATTTAAGCATACATAGGGATATAGGGAACGAGAAAGCGACTTTGTTTTATACTATGTAGTGATATTTAACCTTTTACCGATCGATAATAATTATGTAGAAATGAAAATATTTATCAAACCTTTATATATTTTTATGGAAAAACCATAATAATTTTGGTTATCAATCTATGGGCTTAAAAATATCGAAGATAATCAGCATGTCTCGTCACTATTATGAAAAAAACAGTGCCCCTAAAGTATGGTATTTTTTCTCTATGGTTCATCACTTCAATAATTGAACTGTGCATATCGCACCTTCGGTGCAACAAAGTCACAAATAGCCAAAACTGCAAAATTGAGTTAAGTATGCTAAATTGTCTTAGAGCCACGCCTATATCGGGGCAACAAAAACACCCGCGAAAGTATCGCAAAAATCTACTAAATGGCGCGAGTGCCTTTGTGGTTATTGGTGCATTTTTCCATTCGTTTTGGGCCAACAAAGTTTGATTAGACAGTTGTGCCCCCGCGCCTGCGAGATTATGACGTGCGTTGGAGCTAAAGCGACACAAATTATGTAGACGAGTGCAAAAAGCCTGACTGAAATGCCTAAATAATAAGGCATAAGTCATTTAACTAAATAATTCCTGGTGCAACAAAGTCACAATTCAGGACACTTTTTTTGTTTTGCGTTTTATTAGAATAATTTTAGTACTTTGAATTAAACTTTTGACATGAAACTATAGAAAACACAATAAAGCATCAATTTTATAAAGATTTTAAACCTACTACAATTAGACACCCAGTAATAAGGCAATAAATGCGAAAAAAATCTTCAAAGTCCTCTCCTGTAAAATTCAAAACTGAGCTGTTGTGACTTTGTAGCACCGAAGGTGCGATATGTCAAAAGTTAAATGGTTGGATGGAGCATAAGTATTACATTTGTTCTGATAGCGATTGTGATTCAACAATTTAGATAATTCCATTTAAATATTAGGATCACGATCATAATAGCTATCCCTTTAAAAGGTATAGCAATAGATGTTAAGGTTACAATAAGCCCCCAGATAACTATTTTACATAAATACACTTAATAGCCTACGAGATTTAAGTCATTTCATATTCTCTTCCTTTTATATTACATTAGGTCTTAGAAATCGGGAACTTGTCATATATATAAAATTCTCGTGTCAGAATGTTAGTTACCTTACTCCTCCGAAACGGCTTTACTGATTTTTACCAAATTTATATGAATATTTAGTAGGTCTGAGAATCGGCTACTATCTATTTTTCATACCCCTAAGTGATAAGGGTTGTTCACCCTTAACATTTTTTTTTAATTTATATGGCAAAACAACGTTTGCCGGGTCAGCTAGTTTTTCTATAAAATTATTAACCTACTTTTGTCAAAGTCACAGCTCGCGCAATGGAAAGTCAGAGTCGCCTATAGATATAGCCACCGGCCAAATCATCTTCAAACAAACAGAACCATACCTTCTCAGCTTCGTATTCATCAACGAATCCAGCCTTCTCCGTCTCAGGCAAGTCCCTCCACATGCCCCCGATGATGCGGCCAATCTCCCAGAGCTTCAGGTCAGGGTGGGCGGCCTTCACGGAGTCCCAGACGCGGCGGGAGTACCGCATGTAGGGCATCAGGGGCTTCTCTGGCGGCTTCGGTGGCTTGGGGAGCCCGGCTCCCTGTGAATGGTGGAGGATGTGATATTTGTGACATTTATTATTTCAATTTTTTCTTGTGTGTGTGTGGCCATCCCTGGTGTTGGAGTTTTTAGACAGCCCAAAGGCTGCAGACATGGTCTAACAACTGTTGTAATCAATGGAAGGTGCTGACAACATACATAGGTAGAGCTACATAGGTATTATGAGCAATGGTTTCTTTCTTCCTTTTTAAACTTTCTGTGATGTGATATAGATTTATCATAAGTGGGACTGAGCTCTTGTAACGTGGAAATTAGATTAAAAGTTTCCTTGTAACTTAGAATAAAAAAAATAATATTTTTTCATTAATATCACTCAGACTACTCTTAAAATTGCAGTCTCATCTGCTTTATTCATATGTAAATAAACTTACCACAGCACCACCTTTGCCGATCTTCTGCGGCTGAAACCCGGGATGCGAATGCACGGTGTTGACAAAGGGACTGGTCTTATCGTCCTTGCCGGGCGCGGCCGGAGCGGCGCCTGGCGCGGCTCCCGCGCGCCGCGCGCCCTCTGCACCGAAACGGGCCGGAGGCTGTTGAGAGTGCCCCGGCCAGCCGTAACCCGGGCCCGGCCCGCCGCCGTGCCCCGGGTGACCGCCCGGACCACCTTGGTACGGACCGGCGTGGTACTGGTATTGGTTATGGTGCGGCGGCGGTGCATTCATACCGCCTTCAAGCCAAGCAGCCGGGCGGCAATACAATGAAAAGAAAAAAAACGAAGCATAAGGGACAGGGATAGGGCGGGAGGCGAACGAAAATCAAATGCACTAACGCTAAGTCAGGAAGTTAGGCGAGCGCACTAGCGGTATTAATAGGCTTACAGGTAGCGAAAGATTGAGAAAATAAAGTAAACAAACACGTGTGAGATGGCTTGTGATGTGGAAACGAGAAAATTTTGGTGCAATCGATTTTAATACCCCATAGAGTACCTGGATCCGAAACAGATGAGTGGTGAGGACAATTTTGAATAAAAAATACAGTAAAAATCAGATTGTGGCATTACCTTTCATCATACCGAAACTCATGGGGGGCCCCGCAATCATGTAGTCTGTTTCAACATAACAAAACATGAAACAAAACCAACATAAGAGTAACAATGCACGTACAAAACGAGGGAGTAAATAATAAGTAGAAATAAAAAAGGTTTGTTACATAATGCAAATACTTTGAGATGATAAGCGTAGAGTTGGAGTCATGCTCGGAACAGCAGTTAGATACCAGCAATACCGAGTAGTTCAGCCCTGCGAAGCTTGCACAGGCATCAACTTCAGTACTTGCATGTGTTAAAGTTAGTATCTAACAACATTCTAGGGCACATTCAACTATTCTTTACTGAATAATCTAAGCAAAACAAAGGCTCTGATTTCAGATAAGTTTTTCTATTTTAGAAATCAGAACAGGTATATTGGCTAGTTAACAAAATACAGAGAAAACAATTCAACAAAATTCTAAGGGTGGGATGCACAGACAGGTTATTAATTAGTTTTAAATGTATGTTTAAATAAACTATTGTATCATTTTTGAGGTTACAAGATGAGCAAGGTTGTGGTGTTATGGTAAACACCACACTTGCCAATAAGCTGCAATGCCTGATTATCCTGAGTTTTATAAGCCATTAAGTTGTGGTTAGCACACACTATGACTTTTCTAGACACCAGGGGTTCATATCCTACTGTAAAAAATCAGCAGTCATGTGGCTGATGGCAAAGGCCTGTCTATAAAGTTTGCAGTGCAACAAGACTTTGATCATGAATAAACTGTGTTGTATAAATATTTTTATTTTTTATTAAATGGCAATAAATGATTTACACAAACCATGATTTGATATTCGATTGTGTTTGGGCCCCAAACTAGGCTAGGCCTGTATCTTGGCGACCCTATTAGATTTGACAATACAGAAATTGCGTTTGCTTGCGTTTAGCAGTAACAAAATATCAAACACATTTTATATTTGAAACTTTAACAGGGGTTTCTATTTAGATTTCTGCTAGAAATTGGTTGAAACACACTTGGAACTTTATTCTTTTGATATAAATAAGAATTACTTTTCCGTTCACATTTTTTTATCACTATGACATGTATAAAATATTATGACATCTGTGCATCACCATTCTAAGGATGGAAATACTGTTGTATAAATGGAATACAAACGCGGGTTGCTCTGTGGGCTCGGCATCGCCATGGATGCATTCTGCTTGTAGCTGTTAGGCGTCGCCATTGTTCCTGGGGCCGCCAGGATGACTGAAATCATTGCACCAAAACATGATGTACCATTGCATTTTGGATCTGGATGTTAAGACATCCAAAGGAGCTTAAGAGGTCCCACTCCTGGTAGAAAATCCTACATAAACTAGGTAGGTATTTAAGTTTTCATTCAGTCAGTTAGTACTTTGGATAAAAATATAACAGTGTGAGGCTTCATAGAGTAAGAATCACAGTTACGTCTAACATGTCTTGAAACAAATTACTATAAAAATGGAAGGTTTTTAGAAGTGGCAGTGCTTACAGTAACAATACGATCCTGTAAAATAGCATAAGAAGCATTTCTAAAATGTAAACAGATCGAATTCGAAAGTCTACGCCGTCGCGATGTAATTATTGTAGGAACAAAAAAGTTGTAGGAAATGTGAAATGAAAGTCAGCACGTATGATGCCGGTCATTTTACACAGTTCACTTAATTTTCTCAGTTTATAAAACACTGTACCTTTTTAATGATAACGGGGTTCTTACACTTATACTATTTTCTTTTTAATGAAAATCGTAATTACAGAAAAATATTGCAAAGCGTCTTTTTCATACGAAAACGAAAGCAGACGCCATTTTTGATATTAGACGACATTTTGAAATATTTGACACTGACATTTAAAATTTCGAAATGCCCATTGAGGAATACCTCAATGGAAATGCCGAAAAATAAAATCGACTAAAACTAAATCGAAAGGAGAATAATTGTTGCTAGTTTAGAAAATGCAGATCCTATGATTCTACACATGGCCACACGTCGAAATCGCGGTATCTTTTTGGATATATGTGATTCAAAGAAAAATTATACTATACCTATTAAATCTTTGGGGTGATTGATATAGGTACATTACATATGTAAACGTACATTAAATTATTTATTATATTTGAGTTTATACTTTACCACAGAAAAGGTATGTACTATGGTACTACTGTCTGTAAAATGAAAATGCGTAAAATAAAATAGGTAAGTACATAAATACACAAAAGATACATGCATACAAAAATTATGAAAGTAAAGATATGAAAGGTTCTACGGCAGAATTTATCAGCTTTGACTAGATGAAGAAATAAAATAGAAATCCGCAAATTTTATGCTCTGCTGATCTTCCGGCACCGTGTCTGTGAAGTTCATTGCACATTTATTTTTAGCAGGCGCGGGGTAATTCCTAATCTAGAAAAAGAAGTCACTTGGCGTGAATGCGAGCGTGGATGTGCGCGGAAGTTGACAGTTGGCACCTACTGATATTTCAGACTAGTTGCTCATCGCGGTTTCACCCGCACTTTTCCGGGACAAATAGAATCCCCTGACCGCAATATTTCTTTTAAAATTCCTGTCCATCTAAAGGTTGCCTGTAAGAAATTGCGCATAGCAATAAGGTCACCCACTGTTTATTAACTTTGTTAACTATTTATTGTTTATCCTGTGTGTTTGGTATTCAATAAAGCATTTGTTGTATTGTATCCCCTATATCCTTTTCCAGGACCAATAGTAATTACATAGCAATCCAGCAGTTTTTGCGTGATGGTTACAAACACCCATCCATCCAACCGTCCTCATACATTTTCGCATTTATAGTACTTAGATAGTAAGATAGGATTGCTGTCGTATTCCATTGCCTTCATATTTTAGTTTTTCAAAACGAGAATGAAACAATATAACATCACTGTATTTACAATTTCACGACGAAACTAAATAAGCCAAGTGCCAAGTGCGAGTGGGACTCGCACACGAAGGGTTCCGAACCATTTTCTATAAAACCAGCAAAAAAATCATGTCTGTTGTATGGGAGCCCCACTTAAGTATTTTTTTATTCTGTTTTTTAGT
Source organism: Petrophora chlorosata (assembly GCA_951640565.1). NCBI lineage: Eukaryota > Metazoa > Arthropoda > Insecta > Lepidoptera > Geometridae > Petrophora > Petrophora chlorosata. The sequence continues at coordinate 5,359,151 of OX621203.1, read as the reverse complement.
ATTTGTTATAGCGGCAACAGAAATACATCATCTGTGAAAATTTCAACTGTTTAACTATCACGGTTCATGAGATACCGCCTGGTGACAGACGGACAGATAGACACACGGCCGGACAGCGGAGTCTTAGTAATAGGGTCCCGTTTTACTCTTTGGGTACGGAACAACATAACTAAAGACCAGATAGGCTGTTGAAGTATTATCTGTTGGGTAGAAATATATATATATAGTTACCTGCTGAAATAAAATTATAGAGAATCAAAGGCAGTCTTATCGCTTAGCAGATTTACACATAAGTATACCTATTTTCCAAGGATTTTTAGTTGTCTTTCTTAATTCGCATGGATGTCGATAACGTGAAAAGTTTTTTCCTTCTTTGGAGGGCATAGCGCAGGTCTCTACGCTACGCTCTCCAAAAAAGAGAGTCCTCTGTCTAGAGAAGGGGCTTGACTTCCCACTTCTTGTTCATAGGCCAGTGCAGATTGAAAAAATACGCCCAACGATTACATACATAGATCCTGGCCCCTAACTAGGATTCCCTGTATCTAGGAAGTACCATTGTCCCACAGCACCTAGACAAGAAAAAAATGCTTGCGCTTTTTTTTTCTTTGTGCACAAACATTTGTCCGGTCGCGGGAACCAAACCCGCAACCTCAGTGGTGTATGAGATTTGAGCCCACCTGCCCAACCATTACACCACAGAGGGTGTGGTTCGGGTTTGGCTTTGCACATCTTGTTCATCTGCCAGTGTCAAATTAAAAAGTTCACTAACTCTATTTCCACCATAGAGAAAAAAGAATAGGGATTTCCCAGGATTTCCACCGTGAAAATCTATGCTCCTTGATTTCCACGTCTTCTCTTTCCGCCATCACGGATCGAAGGACGCTTGCGCTAGTCATGCATGATCGATCATCATGAAATTAGCACAGGAATTAGTAAGAGAACTACACTATATTATACCATGATTTTATGCTCTGCATGAAAATGAAAATTATATGATATAACTCTTTATTGAAACACACACATAAATTATTAATAATAAAAACTACGCAACAAAAGTGTAACAATTGGCGGTCTCATCGCATAAAGCAACAGCATAATGATAGCATGATGATAGTTACACGTCATGCATCGTCCCATTTGCATGGCAAATGTTAGGCGATCATACGCAATCCACCCCGATACACCCCAATCCCATAGTTACTAAGTTTCAGTTGGTTTTAGTCGATTCAAAGTCAAAGTCAAATATCATTTATTAAATAGACACAAAAGTGCACTTTTAAAGGTCATAAACACATGATACAAATAAAAATTGTAAATAAAAATGTTAAAAATTGTAACTTATGTTAACATGACTTTATTTTTTGATACTACTGTAACGTAACAATTAAGCTAATTGTCTCTGGGTGACGAGCGCAGTACAGTGCCGCGCAGGATTTTGCAAAACAAAGTTTTGAGTGGTGCTGCTATTGTTATGGGCTGGCGATGGCGTATTGCCTTGTCTTGTTAGCTTGCCTAGTCGCTCGTAGCTGCCATGCGCAGTGGACACCACATGATGGTAGGATAGTTTTTTTTATGTAACTAAATGACGAGACGAGCTTGTCGTTTGCCTGATGGTAAGCAATACGCCAGCCCATAACAGTAACAGCACTACCCAGAATTTTGTTTTGCCAAAATTCTGCGCGGCGCTGCACTACGCTCGTCACCCTGAGTGCGTGACCGTTTGTGTATTTACATCTGAATTTAAGCGCTATCGTGCTTCGGAGGGCACGGTTGTTGTTCTTAGGACAACAGTCTTAAGCCCTTGTCGGAGGCCTTCGGGTGGTCTAAAAACTCTAACACCAGGGTTGGCCACACACTCACACGAGAGAAGAAGACCGTTAGGATCACAATTTGTAAGTAGGTAAGACAGGTTAGTGTAGCTCGTGTTGTGAGTAGGTAAGGTAATAAAAATAATTCATGATACAACACAGAAATCTGAAAAATATTATTTTAATTACAATAGGGGATCGGACAACTTTTCAGAAAGTGTTTTAAATTAACTACAATGAATATATATAGCCATGAAAAATACTATTTTAATTAAATAACGCTCTAAAAGTACCTAGAACTTTGTTTAAATATTATGTTTCAATTATTGCCGCGCTAACGGTCACCTCAAAAATTGTGACGTCATATGTAGGTACAAGATGACAAACTCTTCGAAATAAAACTTGCAAAGAGATTCTAATAAGTTTCGTGAAGTTTGGGGACAATATTGTAGTAATGGAACGAAAAAATTAGCAAAAATACATTTTATGAAGAGCAAAAACGTAAAATAAACACAAGCTTGACTCACGGCACTTGCCTACAAATGACTTCATGCGCTGTGATTGTTGTTTCGTTTGAGATGAAGAACAGATTAAAAATGTCAGAATTATTTATTGATTTAAAAATATAAATCATTATTATTTCACAAAAATATTGATTGGATGATCTTTCTGGTTCGACGAACATTCGTTCTAACTACATTTTAGATTTTTCCTCGATTACTGTCCGATCCCCTATTAATATACTAACCTAATAATATATTTACCGGTGTGTATTTAATATTCTAATTAGTCCACAAAGAAATAAAAAAAATCCTTGATTCAGGCTTGCCTAGTGAGGAAACTAGATCTAAAGAAAGAGATATAGCGAAGAAGATATAGAGATATAGAAAACTAAAGATATTTAAGTTTTAGGATAAGTTAAAAACGCTGCAAGATTTATGTAATTTTAAAATGTGTCTTGGGATGGGGTGTTATATATCTTTTGCAATTTATTTTCCTTTGTATCCTGCTACTTGGCGATCTGTTCGTGGAACAATAGTCCAATTTGCTGGCTGTTCCTAGCTGGTTTTCTGCGTTATGTCACGTTGTATGGAGAGAGATGCGTCCAGTGAGATATCTCTCATTCTTTATCTGCGAATCTGTGCGCTAGGTTTTGTATGCTGTCTTTTTAGTCTAGTTTTCAAAAATAATTGATAATAATAGTTGGATAATAGTAATAATAGGATAATAATAGTTCAATAATAACAGTTGTTGGAGTTAGCAATAATAATATAATAAAATATTTATTCAAAAATAAAAATTTTCATTTTTCGTGAAAATATTTACATAAACCTATATCTATTCATATTGCCACGAAAATTGTACCTATACTTATCTAAAATATGTTATTTTGTACGTTTATACAGAGGTAGTGTTTCTTATATATATGTTACGGCTAAAAGCCGAAGTGCGGCTACACCTAGTTTTAGCCGGCTACATCTAGGTGCAGCCGGTTACATGCGGTTAAACTTAGATATATCCTACTTATCTTCGGTTAGAACTAGGTTTAGCCTTCATCATAGTGGCTAGAACTAGGTGCAGCCGCATGTGAATATAGCTGCAGCCCTCGGTAGGTTAGGGTGTGTATATTAGATATAATATAATGTAGATTATCATCTATCACTTCAATAGATTATAATCTACTGAAAAATAATGCGACGCCGGTTAGAACTAGGTGTAGCCAAGATGGCTACACCTAGTTCTAACCGGCTAAAACTAGGTGTAGCCGCACTTCGGGTATTAGCCGTAACATATATAAAATTCTCGTGTCACAATGTTAGTTACCTTACTCCTCCGAAACGGCTTTACTGATTTTTACTAAATTTTAAATGCATATTCAGTAGGTCTGAGAATCGGCTACTATCTATTTTTCATACCCCTAAGTGATAAGGGTTGTTCACCCTTAACATTTTTTTTATTTATATTGTAAACAACGTTTGCCGGGTCAGCTAGTGTTTATATAGAATTATAAAGAGCCTTTTAGATTATAACAACTAAATCAGATTATATAACTATCCTACTCCTACTAATAAATAAATACGAAAGTTTCTGAGGATGGATGGATGGATGGATTATTTTATTTTATTTTCTCATGCACAAACAGCTTACAATCAACTTAAACTAAAAAATATTGTCTTAACTAAAAATACAAACCAATCAAGATGCTCCTTTTTTGCGATAAATCTACGTATGACCACCATCTCGCCTGATGTTAAGCGACGATGTGGCCGAAGATGGAGCACGTAGATCTAGAAGATACCTATTCACTCTAGGCTATAGCCTTGAAGACGCCCAAATGCAACTAATTATGGGTAATTGTTACTCAATCACACATAAACCAACGGATTTTGATGAAATTTGGTATATAGATTGTTTAGGTCCTGGAAAACGACATAGACTTTGTAACCGGGGAAACCGCGGGGCGCAGCTAGCTAGACACTTTCCGAGAACACTGGGACCTTTTATCTGTTCTGGATGCTTCCCAACTGCGCGTGCGTCGTCAAATGGTATTATGTCAATATCCTATATACTCACACACACAATGTTTACCAACATATGCACACACGACATATGTGCATGTTCATAGATAAATAAATCAAGCACAGTTACGTTTCGCGCAGAAAACTAAATTTTTCTGAATTAAGAGGCATAGCCGCGGCCAGCGAGCAGTAGGTATTTGAATAATAGTTTACGGTCTCGCAGAAAATGCGTAAATTAAATTAAATAAATTAACTAAATAATAATAATTTAACTAAATTCATATCAACTTCAGATTTTTGTTAAAATTAGCGTTTCGGGAGAAAACGTTTCTACCACACTAAATCTCAACCAAATTTGGTAATTTTGGTCTCAATTTCTTAAATGGAGAATAAACTAGGTTTGTAGGTTTTCCTTTTTCTAAGTTTATGTCTATTTTTAAAGACAATAGCTTCCAAACTCCAAAAAAAATTCGAGTAAATATCGAGATTTTTGGGTCCATTTATTGAAATTCTATAGGAATTATCGAAAAAATAAAAACCTACAAACCTCATTAATGATAACATCTCTTACATGTCCATTTGGTTAATGTTTAGGGGTAGAAAAACGGTTTTTCTTTTTGTATGAAAATTTCAGCGTGTTTCCTCACTCGTACAATTATATATTTTGTTTCTCTTTTGTTTTTATACAACGATACAATGATTTATTAGTCTGCGGATCTAGATATAAGTATGTAGTTGTTATAAACGGATAGTTTCTCTAGTTCCGCAGTATTGGCATACAGACATGGTCACAAGTTAATTAGTACATTACAATAAACAATGACATTGACTAAATTATGAATAATAACAATAATAGGATTTAAAATTGCGATGTCAGTCAAAAAATGATAATACAAATGTCAAAATGAAAGCGAATTAACTTACTAATATTATAAACGCGAAAGTTTGTAAGAATGGATGTATGGATGTATGGATGTAACTTTGTTACTCTATTCACGCAAAAACTACTGAATGGATTTTGATGAAATTTAGTATGGATAGCTTATACCTTGGATTAACACATAGGCTACTTTTTATCCCGGGAAACCGCGGGTGAAACCGCAGGGCGCAGCTAGTAACAATATTATCAGTATACCAATCACACATTATATATTAGTCAATTTTTCTTTATATATACCTACCTATACCTATACCTATATATATATGTTTGTTTTTACTGTAATGTCTTCGTCTGATTGTCCGTGATGTTATGGACAGGGTTCCGAATGAAAATCAGTGCTAAGGTACTTTAACACACCTTAGCGTGTGCCGAGTCGGAACCTTTTCTTGACATCGCGCAACATTTCACTGGTTGTATTTATTGGTTTTGTTTTGCCCTTAATTTGGTATATTCAGTGTAATGTTGTGTGATGTCTTGAATATTTTTTATTCTTTCTTTTCTTTCTATAGGCCTAGGTACTACAATGCCTAGGTATCACTCATAGACTTACCTTACGCGTATTTATCGTATTTTGCTGTAATTCACCTATTCTATTCCTAGTAGGTGTTGTATAAGTAACTAATTTTTTTTTATGTTAATGATTGACGAGACGAGCTGGTCGTTTGCCTGGTGGTATATAAGCAATACGCGAGCCCATAGCAATAACAGCACAACTCAGAACTTTGTATGGCAAAATCCTGCGCGGCGCTGCACTGCGCTCGTCACCCTGAGACAATTAACTGTTGAGACTCATAATGCCCAGTAATTTCGCTGGCTACAATGCCTTTCAAACCGGAACACAGTAATGCTCGCACACTACTGCTTAGCGGCAGAATAACTGGCAAAGCGGTGGCACCCATCCAGACGGCCTCTCGCGTACGAGAAACCTACCACCAGTAAAGTTAAGTCGACTTCTCACACGCACAATGGACCTATCGGTAAACAATTGTTTTGAACATATTACCATAATATCTAGTTAATTATCTAATCGTTACACAATACACTTCCATTATGATTACTCATTATACAATGATGCACTGCAATTAATTCTGTTATTGTTTTTGGCACGCTTTTATAACTTGCTGTGCCCAACATGTTGGGCCGGTTGGGCACCCTGTTGGACTGGGTCTATAATGAACTCTTTTAACTTATGATGAATACCTAATGTAACAATAAATAGAATGATATATAGAACAGCCACAAAATGAAGTAAAAACAAAAAACAATTGAATTGAAAAAAGAAAAACTATTTCAACGTGACATTTGTGAGAAGTCTTTAGTTTTCTATTTTGTAGACTGCATAATAATAGGTATATCGATTATAAATTGTGATGAATTAAGACTCAGTTTGAATTTTTAAGACTCTTAGGTTTTTTAAAGGGTAGGTCACTACATTGGTCCTGGGCGACCAATATTGAAAAAAAAAACAAATAAAATAATTGAACCTATTTTATGACAGAAAACAAACGAGAGAAGAGATGAGAATCATAATTATTAATTTATTTCAACAATCCTACATATACACACACATTTAAATTAAGCTTAGACAAATCAACAGAACACAACTTTATTGCACTTATAATTCTTAAGTTTATAATCTGTATTTAATTTAAGGGAATTCTAATTATAAATTAACGTTGCCATGAAATAATGTTCAGCATTATTTCAGGCTGATACTTTTAATACGGTTGACACTACGCAGCTACTAAGCAGATGTTGTCTCGGCGGTGGTTTGAGTCAAAGTGAGGCGCTCCGTTCGGATCGCCCGCTCGTTGCAATATTGCCGCGTAGCACTGACGTCACGTCCGACGTTGTTCGGAAACGGAAATACGAGTGCGACAACATTTATACGATTTTACCACAAAACTTTAAACGAACTGACGAAACTTTTGACTTTTTAACTCACTTATCAGAGGAACCTAAAATGAAACTACAATAATATCTCATAGGTACAGACCTAGGTACTTAACAAAAATTTAATTGCTAAACGCTCTTAAGTCAATAAAACATACTTGTTTACCGAACGCAACTATCATTGACCACAATATTTATAAATAAACAACAATTATCGCAAACGACATGATTATTGATTGATTTCTATAAATAGGACGCACAAATACCTACATACTTAGGTAGGACCTTTTTAACCGATTTTTGTGCGCCAGAATTTGTAATCAAGGTTTCTTGGAAGGATAGGTATTTTGAGAAATATCAAGAATGTTGTGGGTGTCTTAATGCCCTACCCAGATAGAGAAGGAATAACATTAAGTATTTACAGAAAGCGTGGGAAATAAAAACGTATCGTTCACATTCTACGCGATGTCGGGAATGTCAGGACACTACAATAGCAGTGTCTATCTAACGTAAATGTCTACAGCCACTTAAACCCACACACTTCCTTTATTTACCCTCAGACCTAGTCGTTTTGCAGAAATAAGACCACACTAAATAACCAAGGGTGTATACACTTTCTTTTATAACATTAATATTCAAATTTTTAGGGTTCCGTACTCAAAGTGTAAAACGGGACCCTATTAGTAAGACTCCGCTGTCCGTGCGTCTGTCTGTCTGTCCGTCTGTCACCAGGCTGTATTTAAGAACCGTGATAGGTAGGCAGTTGAAATTTTCAGAGATAATGTATTTCTGTTGCCGCTATAACAACAAATACTAAAAAACAGAATAATAAAATATTTAATTGGGGCTCGTTTACAACAAACATGATTTTTTTGCCGTTTTTATAGATAATGGCACGGAACCCTTAGTGCGCGAGTGCCACTCGCACTTGGGCGGTTTTTTAATATTGATAACCCATGCTAGGCGAAAATATTAAGATTTAAAAAAATTAGGAAGAAGAAAAATTATATTGCTCGGGCAGGGATTGAACGTCTTCGGAATACCCTGCCTGAGAAATATAATTTTACCTCTTAATAATTATTAATAATCTTGTTGATATTCTAAGCCTAGGAATTGTAAATTTATTATATCCATAGAATAAATAATAGTACGCCTTACCCTTGGCACAGTATCCAGTAGGTATGATAATAAGTATGTATTCATTAAACTGTGGCATTGGCCTACTACAGAAGAGAGATAGGAAAGTGGGGCTCTGTGGAAAAGTAACTCTACAGAGTCCTCCACAGACCACATTTGACGTACGCGTGCATATTGGTTCTGATTGGGTCCCAAATGATCGCACCGCATCTAATCTAAACCCAGATTCCAAAGAATTCCGCTCAAAAATTTAAATAACTCATTTTATAACAAAACAAATTCAATTCTGATGTATCTTCAAAGTCCAAGGTCGAATATCGATGAAATTTATTTACCTTGTAGCTATACTGAATCAAACGCATTTCCAAATCGGTTTATAAATGACGGAATTCTGAGGTACACATAAAATACAAAAATAATAACAATAATTAAAAAAACAATCGAATTGCGAACCTCCTTTTTTTATTTAGTTGTTAAAAATAATCAAAGTGTGCTTTTTCTTTTTTTTTTTGTTGCTAAAATTGGTTGCTGTTTGCCGATAGTTGTTCATGAATACGGGCGTAAAACTCATTTATCCAACTATTAATAATTATTCTGTGGTACCAGCAAGGCACGTAATACCACAGTTACAAAACTGTGGCAGGTACTAATATAAATAAATATTGACGATGGTATGATAGCAAAAGTTGACGCACCCACATAAAGCAAATCATAATTAGACACCTATCTATATATACATTTTCCAGAATAGAATGCCTCACAAGTATTTGAAGAATGGATTAGACACTGTTTTGCGAAAACCTTATCAAATTGCGATAGCAGTGCAATATGATACCTTATCTTAAGCTCTATAGAACCTATTGTGCCCTGCAGCTCTGCCCGTAGGTACTGCAGATAATTAAGTTTTCATGGAAAACAACGGAAACTTTAATTACCTACCGGGACACTTTTTAGTATATATAAAAAAAGAAAAGGAAGGATTGTAGAAAGGGTCTGGTGTTATTTCAATCTGCAAAAGTTTTGTACTACCTCTCGATTGGTGACCATCATTATCATCATCATCATAATCATCATCATCATCATCAGCACATTGAGTTTCCACTGCTAGGACTCGGGCCTTCCCTCATGAGAGAGAGAAGACCATCGTCGTCTTTCTTGATGATCATCGTAGCTCAAAATTGGGAGCGCCGTCCCAAAGTGAATATTGTGATACTGATGACGTTCCAGGTAAGCTACTCAAACATTTATTTAACATTATCAACACATTTCAACAGAAAAACAAACAAAACAAAAAATAAGTAAGTAGGTATAAAACTTCATATTTTAATTCTGAAAAAGGCTGGATGTCTTTAAATTGACGTGTTTATGAGTCTTCAATTGTTCGAAATTTTGGAATCGATCGGTGTGACTACATTTTTATCTGATTATGATTCAACGATAGAGACTTATATAGATAATTTGAAAGGAGTTTATTGTTAGTAGTAACCGAGCATTCATAAGAAAAAGGTGTTCATGTATTAAAAAAAAATTACAATTTTTCATATAATATCACTCGTTTATTCGTTGTTTAATAATGGATTCCGAAGACACCAAGAATGAAGAAAAGGTGGAAGATATCAAAGATAATGACAGTGAATATGATAAACAAACAGAACTTGGCGAAGTAAGTAACGCCAATTCAGAAGATAGTGATCCCACAACAGAAGAATCCAAAAGTGAAGTTCTTAACAGTGAAAAAGAATCTAAAAGCGAAATAGAAGAAGACATAACGCCCTCTAATGCAGAAACAGAAAAACATGCTGATGAAAATTTTGAATCTGCAGCTGAAGATAGCGAAACTGACATAGAGGAATCAAACGTGCAGTCAACGTTAACAGATAGTCAAGAATTAAACAATGAAACTGAAATGCAAGATCAATTGGAGTCACATGAAGAAGATAATATACAAGAAGAGACTGAAGTAGAACAAGTGCCAGAAGAATCTGCTGAATGTGAAACTGAAACACAACGTCAAGATGATCCGGAAGACGACATTTATGAAAATGAGTCTCAGCTTGAAACAGACGATGGACAAGAAGAAGAAAAGCAATTAGAAGAAAACACAGATGAAACACAGGATGAAGAAACACAAGATCGAGATGATATCAGTGATGATCAACAAAATGCAGATGCAGAAGAAAAATATGAATCAGAAGAAAATAATGAGAGAGATGAAACTGCAAATGAAAATGCAGGTGCAGAAAATAAAGATGAACTAGAAGAAAATAACGAAACAGATGCAACTGCAAAGCAAAATGCAGATACAGAAGACAAAGATGAATCAGAAGAAAATGACGAAACAGATGAAACTGCAAATGAATATGCAGATGCAGAAGTTAAAGATGAATCAGAAGAAAATGACGAAACAGATGAAACTGCAAATGAATATGCAGATGGAGAAGTCAAAGATGAATCCGAAGACAAAAACGATACAGATGAAACAGCAAATGCAGATAACAAAGATGAATTAGAAGAAAATAACGAAACAGATGAAACTGGAAATGAAAATGCAGGTGCAGAAGACCAAAATGAATTAGAAGAAAATTACGAAACAGATGCAAATCACAATGCAGATGCAGAAGACAAAGATGTATCAGAAGAAAATGATGAAACAGATGAAACTGCAAATGCAGAAAACAAAGACGAATTAGAAGAAAATAATGAAACAAATGAAACTGTAAGTAAAGATGCAGATGCCGAAGACAAAGACAAATCAGAAGAAAATGATGAAACAGATGAAACTGCAAATGCAGAAGACAAAGATGAATCAGAAGAAAATAACGAAACAGATGAAATTGAAAATGCAGAAAACAAAGACGAATTGGAAGAAAATAATAGAACAGATGAAACTGCAAATAAAAATGCAGATGTTCATGACAAAGATGAATCAGCAGAAAATAATGAAACAGATGAAACTAAAGATAATCAAGAAATTAAAGAAGATGGAAAAGATGAATCAATGGATAATAAAATAGAAGCTGATGTAAATGATGATGAGCAGGAACTTGGAGAAGAAAACGAAGAAATAGACGAATCTGAGAATAGTGGAGATAAATCTTTTAATAATGAAGAAGAAAGTAAATAATATAAAGTAACAAATATTTTATGTTGTATAAACTAGAATACGTACTACTTGTTACGATTTTACTGTGAATAATCGTTAGTTTAAATTACTGATGTAAATTACTGTTTTTGAGGACAAAATACTCATAGAAATTATTAATATTAATAGAAAATAAAAGAATATTTTGCCCTACTTCAAACACAGTTGTATTTATTTTGCTAAAAGTAACTCATATTCTTGCTAATCAGATAGGCTCATTTTTTTTCATGACCACGCTTGTAAAATATTTACATAATTCTGTAAACGACATAACGGTCTAACTGATCTTGATATAATTTTGGAACAGCCTGTTACCCTAATTCAACACATGGTTTCCAAATTGCTGCGATGTAACCAAATCCCAAAATAAAAAAGATTGATTGACGTAACTTTCAAAATTACCTCATAGCAGAGATTGAAATGGTGCTGCAAAGAAATAGCAGCAGGCTAGATCAGAGCAGACGGGGGTTTTAGCCAGTAGGTGGCTTTATTGACCAAGTCTGGCACAACCCGGGCGGTCCATTCCCGGGAGTCCTACTGCCAAGTGGCCAACCGGTGAACTAGCACATAAGAAACATATTATTGTCAAGAACAAACATAAAACTATGTAACAAAAGTTCTAAAAAAATGCCCTTCAGTTTCTTGCCTTATCTTCTGAGTTGTGGTTCTTTTTCCGATACGGTGGGAGAGTTTTTGTAATAGTTGACGTTCATTAGTGCGTCTGTGATGCCAACGTCAAATAAAGAACTTTTGATTGATTGATTGAGTCCATGAGGATTTCCCCGTCTGCCAAAACAAAAAAAAACAACTCCCATGCGTACAAAGACGCAGTAACTAGTACCCTATAAATAACAACTTGTCTGCTCGCTTCCCAGCACAATCGTCAAACACGAATGTTTTGCAAAACATCTCGTGTTACACGACTTACAACGCAGTATATGCGTGTAATCATTCCCATGGCTGTTTGAAATTCTAGACTTATGGGATTACGTGAATGAATGGTCTAGTCAGGACAAAGGAATGTCATTCAGTAATCTACTTTTTTTCTAACAGGCGAATGCCTTTATAACAGAAAGTACATATTGCGTGTGAAAAATATTGTAATGAATAAGCATACTATACAGTTAGCAGTTGCATAGAAGACAAAGATGCACGGAACATTGCGTTTCTGTCAAGTAGCCAACTGGCACGTAAGAAACGTAATATTGTCAAAAACAAACATAAAATACTGTAACAAAACTTCTAAAAAAATCCCCTCAGTTTCTTGCCGTATTTTCTGAGTAGTGGTTCTTTTTCCGATATACTGGTAGAGTCATTGTAATAATTGACGTTCATAATTGCTTCTGTGATGCCAAACATTGGAAACTTATGAACTTTGATTACTAATAACAATTCTACACTGTAGTTTGTAAAATTAACTACTTACATGGAGAAGTAATTTATAGTTTATATAGTTTTTGATCAGTTGATAGCTAGTTAGAGTAGTTAGGTGTGGAATTTTGGCCCTGTGAAGGAATTAGTGTGGCCCTCAGGCTTAAAAGTTTGGAGACCCCTATCTAGCGTATCGCTTATACTTTGGGAGATCAATATTGTATAATACACAGCTAGCGACCCAACCCGGCTTTGCACCCCTGCCGATTTTTCCGCGGTCCAACTCACTCTTACCACCCCTAGAGCCTAGAGTGTAGCCAGAAAGCGGAGCTAGAAGCTCACGAAGGAGGTTCTGGACTAACCCAGCAGCGCTGCGAAGTGAGAGTCGAGTAGATGAAGCGAAATGAAGGTGTTTCGAGTCGATCTTGTGGCGTGACGAGCGAGATTTCTGTTGGAGTTTACTTCATACCCCCTGGTATTTGGATTAGAAGTTATCGGACAAAAGGACTTTATACAGGAATATTTCAGAGGCCCCTAGTTTTTTTTATTAATTATAGGCTTGCGTTTGCCCGTTATCTCATCTGTTGTTAAGTGACGATGCGGTCGAAGATGTAGCACGCTCGCCTAGAAGAAACCTGTATATGAATATTTTAATAAGTTTCGTACTTGCTCCGTGATATTTTTTCGGGCGTGGACCTTATTTTCTGTTTAAAGTTATACAAGTCACTATAATTTCAGAATACTTGGGGACAGAAGCATCACTCCGCAAAGAAATTTAAACAAATAGCGACTCTTGCTATGACGCAATAAAATTCAATTCAGCTCACGTAGCGCTGCATACCTACCAGTCATATTAACCTACAGAGCGCCTCTTTTTCTATCGCATAGCTCTTCTCTTCTGACGCGGCACGTGTAATGACGCGCGACCCGCCGTCGGTGTCCGGCTATGTACTTGTAGCTTCGTACCTACAGTGCGGAGTGCGCTAAACCTGGTATAATTTCAGAACAGAAATAGCTCTAATTTATGTAATGGAATCAGGCGTGACGTTGCGGAAATTAATCTCAAAACTGAAACGTACTGAAAATATAACTTAGTAAAAACTTGCTACAAACTCTGTCGCATTGGATCCGCATTACATTTTGAAGTTAAAGTTATAAGTTAAACTATACTGCGACGTCATAAGCAATGATTAAGGTTTAATTTCTGTAAAATGGTTTAGCAGAAACGGACACGCGATGAATAATATTTTTGTTTTTAAGTTACATTGGCTATGAAAGTAGAATAATATTATTGTTTTTCAATCGATATGGATTGTTTGTCATTTTTATTAAAATACATAGTTGGTTACCTAGTTGTATTTATTGTCTATTATCTATTTGTACCTATATATTGTTATTGTCGACACTCAGCTCTAGCGGGAATAGAGAGGGCATAAATGTAATTTTTTTTGTGTATCATTGTTTTTTTATTACCACATTTTTATTAACACGTGCTTGTTTGTCTGTCTGGCTGTCGTTCCAGGTAGAATTCTGCAACCTAAATTTCGAGCACTTCCCGATTAGCTATCCTGCTAAAACTTTCAGGATAGCTCACAACTCGATGACAATGTATTCTAAATCCATTTATTAGCATGAAATGCCGACCTAACCTCAAAAGGCGCATAAAATCAAATCCTATTCTACTTCCTACTAATATTATAAACGCGAGAGTTTGTAAGAATGGATGTATGTTCGTCACTCTTTCACGCAAAAACTACTGAATGGATTTTGATGAAACTTTACAATAATATAGCTTATACATCAGAATAACACATACCTAGGCTACTTTTTATCACGGGAAACCGCGGGTGAATCCGCGGGGCGCAGCTAATAGAATATATATTCTGTGGGCCTTTGTTAATTTTATTATGTTGTTCTTTAATATTGCCTGAAATAATTTTTAATAATAATAATAAGTCAGCCTTCTTAGACCGATTCAACAACGAGTATGGCCGCGGGTCGATTGATGGGACCTGCCACACGTTTTTGCTTTCTTTTTGCATTTCCCAACGATATTAGAATGTAGGTATATATTTTCAGATTATCTTTTCGCTTAAAAACTGCACGTTGTAGGCGATAACATTAATGACTTATGCAATTTTTACTACCACGATACACTACACGCGTACCGTAGTTATTGTTTCGAATCGATTACGTCTTCTGTCGCACGAGTATACGACTGAAAACGTCATTAACTTATAGTACTACAGAACAGTCAAAAACACATTTTCTATCCACGTGTAAGAATACAAAAGATTTTTAATGAAACAATCAAATTACGCAAGCAATACGTGTCATGGAAACACATTTTTCAGTGCGTTCCATTCTTATCAGTATATTTATGGGTTTTGCGGTACTTAAATTCATTCGTTCCATTTAAAAACAATAGAGAGGTGAATTGCGTTACATGAATATAATTTCTTGGTATGATCGTATAGATTTGGTGAAGAACTTTGTCGCAATGAAACTGAAATGAGAGACGTGGAGAGAATATGAATTTAAAATTAAGGCAATGCATGGTCTGACTTGTCATACCCCAATTTAGACATGGTTCTAAGTTCCTCCTAGCTATATTTAGATTAAGAATATAATATTTGCATTGTTCTTTTTTACTTATACTAACGTTATTTACAGTTGATTGCCGTAAAATTATACTGTATGGATATGCCAATTAACTGTCCTTCATCTTCAACATAAGTAACTTTAATCTTTAGAATAATTAACGCCACGGACCACGGACATGGACATTAATTCACCGTCATTGACTCGTGGTTGGTCTCTCGCATGCGAGAGGCCTTCTGGGAAGGTGCCACAGCTATGCCAGTTATTCTGCCGCCAAGTAGTATTGCGCATTACTGTGTTCCGGTTTGAAGGGCATTGTAGCCAGCGAAATTACTGGGCATATGAGACTATATCTGATTTCTCGGGGAGAATGCAATGCAGTGCTACGCAGTGCTTTTTATGTTATTAAAAGTTCTGGGTAGCACTGCAACTATTATAGGCAGGTGTGGCGCTACCATCAGGCGAAAGACTTGCTCGTCTCATCACTCAGACTTTAATTGAAACGCAATGAAAAAACTTTAATTGTCAGCCTCTGTGGTTGACAGTGGGGAGGCAGGTCACACCGTAAAATGGAGGAGCCGGTTGCAGTCCATTGCTGGACGTCTCTCCAACTGGACAACATTAAGCACTATCCCCGGCTTCTCTTAACCAGCTGTTGCCAGCCACCCTACGATCGTCGCTCCACACTTAGGGCGTTCTATACTCTTACGAATCCACCACCTCTCGTCTCCACTCGATTCCTGCTATGGATTCTGACCCAGATACTTATGTATAGAAAAAGCAAGTATTCTAGTAGGTAATGGAACATTTTCTTTATGTAATTGAATGACGAGAGACGGCTTACCATCATGTACCTGATGGTAACACGCCTGCCCATAGCACTAACAGCACCACCCAGAACTTTAATAATTACCATGTTCATTGTCATAGGTTACAGAAGATCTTGATTTCCTACATATATACCTATAGCGTGGTATAGCATTAGGGAATTCCCAGTTATCTTACCTACATCAGTGTGTCAATATTTTCTTTTAAATTCCGTATGTTTGGTACGAAAAATAAATAAAACGACATAATGACTGAGCGAATTTTCCGGTATAGGTTTCCCGGGCTATTATAATTCCGGGAATACCAACACTTCAATATGGAACAACTATGAACCGAATCAGCTAATCGAAATATGCCTAAACAAGATCTCAAGGCGCGGATGTTTTATTTAGAAATGTGTTTGAGTTTATTGCCCGTTACGAGTTTATAAAGCCGAAATAATTGCTCAATCCAATAACTATAGCAGTTTTTATGACTCTTTTGAAGCCTTTATTCGCCAATAAAATACATACTTTACGAGTTATCTATTAGGAAGGAGCCAAGGGGTATTCTTGACGTAGGTAAGACATGGTCTGATGCACCAGAGTTAATCCCAGTGTATAGCTGATGAAAAAGTCTAAATCTCACGGTAAAAAGTCATAATAACTACGCCCAAGTTTTGGACATTTTAGGAGACAAAAAGACTAAAGAAAGAAAGAAAGAAGATACATTTATTCAGGGCTTCACACAACATTACACTGAATATACAATAATAAGGACAAAACAAAACCAATAAATCATCATCATCAACCCATCACGTTCCCAATGTTGGGACACGAGCCTTTCCTCATAGAAAGAGTATGGCATGGACCATAATCCACAAAAAAAAAACAAAAAAAACAACACAGTGAAATGTTGCGCGATGTCAGGAAAAGGTTCCGACTCAGCATACGCTAAGGTATTTTTAATTTTAAGTACCTTAGCTAACTTTTTATATAACTGAATGACGAGACGAGCAGGTCGTTCGCCTGATGGTAAGCAATATGCCTGCCCATAACTGTTCATGCACCACCCAGAACATTGTCTTGCAAAATCCTACACTGCGTTCGATATCATGAGACAATTAAGTCTTAATTCTCAAAGCCTGCCTCTTAAGCTCAGTAGTTTCACTCGCTACAATATCCTTCAAACTGGAGCACAGTAATGCTTGCTGCACTGCTTGGTGGCTGAATAACTGGTAAAGCAGTGGTACCCATTCAGACGGCCTTTCGCATACGAGTAACCAACCACCAGTAAATGTTAAATGCCATTAAAAAAAGTTCAATGGCGTTTTAGTTATAAAATGCCACTAATGAGATTCGTAGAAAATCTTTAAATACAACTTGAACTTTGAGATTATTTGTTTATTAACGTTACAGGTTAATAACATTGGCCAGGCCGGCTAAGCCATAACATACTTGTTTCTTAAAACTATTGAAGTAATTCCCGGAGCTTGGCAAGTTTTCAACACAAATATTTAGACGTGCAGCTTTTCAAACGCAAGAGTTGGGGAAGCCGGTGACTGTGGATAAATACGCAGATACGGAAATGAATTTCCCATATCCGTATCTAGGTATGTATGTTTCAGAACGTCACCTAGAGGATCGTCCATTAATCATGGATAAGACAATATTTAGGCAGGTGGTGACTCGCCACCCACTAAAAAACGCTTCTCGGCGACGGCCAGTTAAGGCAAGCCGGTCTCGTTTTGCCCCAGGGAGAATCTCGGGGTAGGGTTGGTGTCGCCACGCACCATCAACTCGCCACAAAATACTTAACTAACTTTACTTAACATGACATTGAAAAAAGAAGGTAAGCATCTTTTCATGACTCACTGCTTTCCCAAACTCAAATTGAAGTCTGGGCTCAGAAAAGAAATGCGAAAACTTACTCTACTAGTGCTTCGGAAATACACCCGTTAGAGAAGATAGCAAGAAACTCTGTGGG
This sequence comes from Petrophora chlorosata, assembly GCA_951640565.1. Taxonomy (NCBI): domain Eukaryota; kingdom Metazoa; phylum Arthropoda; class Insecta; order Lepidoptera; family Geometridae; genus Petrophora; species Petrophora chlorosata. Next base: position 5,340,947 of record OX621203.1, on the reverse strand, counting down.
GATATCTCATTTTTCAACTCTTTTAAAATGTCTCAAAATGTAACAAGGAACAATGAAAAACAATGAACAATATAAAAAATATAATTAACAATATGTCATAATAATAGATGCTGAAAACGGCGACATTCGACTATTTACACGTGACATTTATATTCTGTCTCTCGGAAGGCCCTAAATCCAGTAGTTATTTACCAATTATCATATTAAATGGATAATTTATGTGTGCTAGTGCACCACTTTCGACTTTGGACGCAAATATTATTTTAGCATCGATATATCAATGTTCCCGTGCAGTTGAACAAATATTTAGCAAGAACCAAACCTGTGTCTACGTGGGTATTACGTACATCCACGTTGTTGTAGACTAAATAAAAGATACAACACGTGAATACAATGAAAGTAACCTTGCGTTGACATAACGTGAACTACGTTTAACATTTGCTCTAAAAACGACGAAGGAAAACATTGTGGAGGAAGCAGTCAGATCCAAGAATAACAAAGCTCATGAATCATGAACATGAATATCTTTCAAGTCAAAACGCACTGGGTCTGGATAGAAAGAAAGAAAGAAAGAAAATACATTTATTCAAGACAGATACACGCAACATTACATTAAGCTATAATACTACACTACACATAACAAATAATACTATACTATACATATAACAGAAAAAGATAACACATATAGTAACATATATAATAAATAGTACATAGTCTTAGAGTAAACAAACCTATTGATGTTAACTCTATGTATATACATTGTACATAGTATAATGGAACGTTGCGCGATGTCAGGAAAAGGTTCCGACTCAGCATAAAAACTAAGGTAATAATACCTTAGTACTGATTTTCAGCCGGAACCTATGACCGTGAACATCACGAACAGTAAGATGATAGAACGGATAGAACGTATTCATAAATTTATCTATGGGGATTTATCTATCGCAAAAATTGCATGAGATGGTATAATTACGCGTTCTTGGCCTGTTTTGTAGAATAGAGCGAATACAATTTAAAAATACTCAATATATCAGAAACCCTGTGTTGCGTCAGGTACATATAGTATTCCGTAGTGGGGTCACTGGTGGAGAGTCAGAGGACTCTCTGCGGGCTTGCACGGGTCCACACGTCTAGGGCCTTGGTGAGCAAGGTCACCCCTCCACAGGCGTAGTGGCCTGGTTAACACCCGGGCGGGCCTACTGCCGGGGCGAGATGGTGAATGCTAGCGCGACCCCATCTCGCCCCACTTCAGCAGAGGACTGCTCACGGAGCCCCACACACCCCCTTCTGCCACCCCCGTGGCCGGAGGGCAGTGCGACGGCATTTTTCCACCCACAAAAAAGGTAAGGTATATATTTATATGGGCCGGAGAATATGTAAATAACATCTGTAACTTATTTTAATGTTGCCTGAAATAAAGAATAAATAAATAAATAAAAAAGGTACAATTAGTATAATGATTTTATCGTGAAGGTGCATTTCGTAGGTAGCCTATTTCAAATTGTCTCAAGCTGTATTATCAATTTCATCATATTTGAAAAGGATTCCTCTACATTACGAGTAGTAGTAATTCAGTTCAATCAGAGTTCATGAGATTGAAGGTGGAAGTGGTATTTTTACTAGCTGTTCTTATATACGTATTTAATATTCCTCTGCGTAATTTATAGTGAATTATGCAATTAACCCATTGTTCCGCTGTGACGGAGAATTATCTTTGGTAGAGGGAGGAAGCGTATCGGAACGGAAATGACGCGATTGTCACGCCTTTGGTAACGTAACCGTTTGTAACTACCTTACGCGGTTATTTTTTACAAGGTTATATTTAACTTGCAATGTATGCATATATATGTATGGGACTGTTTGTTCGGGTGGAATCTTGCAAGCTGAATCAGAACGACTTCCTCTTGTCCTACGAAGTTGAAATTTTGCATACTTGTCAAAGACCGATGGCAATGCAATATTATGGTAATAGCCAGCTGATCTGATGATGGAGACGGAAGGTGGGTAACGGACTCCTTGACGGATTATCGTAAACTACTAATGTTTGGGCTCATTTTAATCTACTCGCGGTTGTAATTACGAATTTTCATTACGAATTTTCAATTGCCTGGTATAAAAAAACCTATACATTAAGGGTTTACCTTGATATTCGCATCAAAGTCATCAATATTGAAGGGGTTAAATGATAAAGCGGTTTGGTAAAGTGAAACGCTGCATCGGCAACCCTAGCAGATGGAATCCTTGAGCCGAATCCGTCTGTCGAAAATAATATCGCTAATACTATCTTACGGTACGAGGCAATAGAACTGAATATAGAAAAGTGGTAGATTTCACAATTATTATGGGAACTTATTTGTAAATTACATCATTATTTAAATGTTTATTGCAGAGCGCACTTTTTGACCGACTCCACTTTTTGTTATAATGATCCAAATTAATTACAAAACTGATTTCAATAATATGGACTGTTGTCTTCTCTGAATGTGTCCTAGGTTGCTCATATTGAGACGTTACCGGGTCATAATTATGGCTAAACATCAAGGTGTAAAATCGCGGGATAAGTTGGCCCAAAATCTATTATAGAAATCCAGATGAAATGTACCGTTTTGTTTGTTTTTCAGTCATAGTGTCAGCCAAGGATGCGGTCGTCGTTCCTTGCCCGGCTACTTGTTCAACGGCAACCATAGCGCTCGTAGCGTAGCTTGCCTAGTCGTTCGATTTTTTTTTTATGGAACTAATTGATACGACGATCAGGTCGTTCGCCTGATGGTAAGCGCCACGCCTGCCCATAACAATTGCAGTGCCACCCAGAACATAAAAAGCACTTCGTAGCACTGCAATGCGCTCATCACCCCGAGACATCAGATATTAAGTGTCTTATGCCCAATAATTTCGCTGGCTACAATGCCCTTCAAACCGGAACACAGTAATGCTTGCGCACTATTGCTTGGCGGCAGAATAACTGGCATAGCTGTGGTACCTGCCCAGACGGCCTCCCGCATACGAGAGACCTACCATGGGTATAACTATGGCAAGCAACGTTTGCAGCGGACACCACTTGGATGGGTGACGTTTGTGTGGTAATTACATCAGCTTTACCGTGCTTCAGAGGGCACGTTAAACCGTCAGTCCCGGTTGTGGTGTTAGGAAAACAATCGTTAGGCAATGTCGGAGTTCTGAAACTCCGACACCAGGATTAGCTACACGAGAGAAGAAGATAGCGATGATATCCACTTCGCCGATCGACACCGGATATCTATTTTTTTTTAGTTTAAACGATTTGTTGAGTGCCCACGTGCGTAAGCGCACAGACTTCAATGTGAACATCAATCTTAGTTGAGGTCAGCGGCACTTCAGCGTAAAAGAGTGTTGTATTTTTTTGCGCCTTTTATTTTTGACATGCATTATCTGGGATTTTCATTCAGCGCCGATGCGTTAGCTGTTGTAAAAATGAAATTGAATGCGAAGAATGCTGAGTACAAATCAGGAGAAGCTATATAGGTGTCTTCGTAAGAAATTGAAGATCTAGTGGCCGAGCCAAATATCATCGGCGAAATAAAAGCACACAGACTTCGCTGGCTCGGCCACCTCGAAAGAATGGGTGAGGCTCGGGCTGTGAAGCGAGCGTATTTGGGACGGCCGGTTGGCGGTCCCAAGTACCGCTGGAAAGACGAAGTGGAGAAGGACTTGCGTGAGCTCCAGGTCGAAGAATGGCAGGAGTTGGCGCAAGACAGACTAAAGTGGCGTCTTCTATTGTCGGAGGCCAAGACTCACTTTGGGTCACTGCGCCACCCTAGTTAGTTATTGTCATTTGTTTTTAGACCTACTTTAGACCCTGCCCTCGTACCCACTGGCCCCTCAAGCGCCAATCGTATATCGTGTTGAGCTGAGATTAAGGCGTAGATTCATTGCGACAATTTCTTTTGTAGCCATATATTGTCCCATGCGCAAAAGCGCTGGCCAATTTCGATAAAATTTATACGGGACCACCTCTGAAGTATGACCTACCAAAAAATAATCATCAGAATCAAATCATAATTGGCGGAGTAATCGCGTAACAAACATTCCAAAAGCATACGGTCGACTTGAGAACCTCCTCCCTTTTCCCCCTCCTGACTTTTTAAACTCGGTTAAAAATGATAAACGTTTCAATAAAACAAAAAGACAGACGTAGTCGCGGAGTAGAGAACTAGCGTAAAAATGAATAATAATAGTTTTGATCCATCGCAAGTCATGTTATCTAGTGTACTTAATTTATTTTGCACCTTTTCATTTATTACATTTATTTGCGTCATGACTATGATAAATGTGCCTTATTGCTTTGGTTAAACGTGCTATTTATATTGTTAGATTTGCAAAGAAAGTTCTGCAGTTGTTCGTAACTTTCTTTGCAAATCTTTGCAGTTCGTGGACAATGGACATCTGCACTAAAATATTTATAAACATATAGTGGCTCCCCGCGGATTCACCCGCTGTGAAAAGTATCCCATGTCCATTTCCAGGACCTACATACATTTCATCAAAATCCTTTTAGTAGTTGTTGCGTGATTGAGTAATAATAATCAGTTTTGCTGAAGATGAAATTATCCATCTTCACCAAACTTTGGCATTTATTAGTTAGTTTAGTAGGATAGTAAGATATCAATATAATAGTGTTTTTCCTCAGTGATTTCTTACGAGGATCGTACTAGGAACATGGGAGGTATCACTATTCAAATATATTAATGTTGTGTTGCAACTTAACTTATTTTTTTAGTCACGAATTTCTACGAATCAAAAGTGATGTCAGTGGGCGGCGGCGCGATGTTTCAGTGACGCTACGAAATTACTAGAAGCGAAGAACTCTGTGAATTACATACTTTCAGATGAACGGTTACCATTTCTTAACACGTTTTTATTAAGCCAACGTGGTTTTTATGTTAGTACCTATCTTAATCTTTTACGGATTGTTGTTTTTTTTTACTCTAGGTATTGTTATTAAATGAGTATTTATACCTAATATTCAGTGCCTAGTAGGTATTCTGTTAGTACTCGTACATAACCATATCTTACAAGAGTATTTATAGTCTTTGTTTGATAGTACCTTATAGCTGTGGTCATTCTCGCAAATGATGAATCAAGACTCTAATCTGCGGCGGTGGATATAAAGAACATACTTGGCTAGGTAGACATAAATACTACGTAATTACACATAAACTTGAAGCATCTAGAGCAGTATCCAGAGAAAACAGAACGGATGGCAGCCCTATCAATCGCATTCTAGTTCCACCCGACTTATCAATTAGCGTCGGAAATTGTCGGAATGCGCTGGAATCCTCTCCGCGTCGCACTGTACTGGTTGCGTCTGGATCGTGACAGACTCATTACACTGTGATACCGTCGTTAGATATGAGTAATCTCACCGAGGCTCCGAGTCATTGGGAGCGTTCCTACAATAAGATTTTGCTATATCGCATATATTCAAAACAAGCTTTTAACAAATTCGTAAAATGAGCCACAGAACACTAGTTGTTTACGATTATCCTTCAAGGGGTTCCATTACCCACCTTCCGTATCCATCATCAGATCAGCTGGCTGTCACCATAATATTGCATTGTCATCGCACTTTGACAAGTATGCAATATTTCAACTTCGTAGGATAAGAGAAAGTGGTTCTGATTCAAATTGCAAGATTTGACCCAAACATTACAAGTTAAATAAAAGCTTGTAAAAACTACTGTCTCAATTCCAAGTTTTTAACCCCCGTACCTACTGGTCCCACAAGCGCCAAGCTCTGATTAAATTGTCATTGCGACAACGTCTTGTGATCCCAAGAAAGTTTATCTCCACTTGTAGTTATCCTATTTTGGTGTAAATTAATGATATAATTTATATTTCTTCCCTGAATCGACAATAATTAGACCGCATTTCATTAGTCGCAGTGACGCTATACCTTAATTTGAGCTCAACACGATATACGATTGGCGTTTGAGGGACCATTGGGTTTGAACTCTACAGGTGCAGGTTGTAGTTTAGGCTAGAGCAAGAAGTTTGATTAAACTCTACAGTTGGATAAGAGCAAAGTGGTGGAAGCTCCGCTTATCCGTATCTTGGTACTATTAGGTATTCTGTGTCCGTACTAAACACTTCGAATCATCTTTTTTGCTAATAACGTCGAAGGAGTGGAAACTGGGTTAAGCGTGCTATATCTTCGACCACATCGTAGCTTCCCATCAGGTGAGATAGTGGTCAAACGCTGACCCAGCCAGGTAAAAAAGAAACTCCTATATATTTGCTGAATCCAATCTCCATGTGGGTTAAGGGGAGAAAGGGCGATTGTGATAGGTCAGCAAAAAGGTTTTAACTCCTCCCGCAGCACTGTTTTATACGATAAATATTGAGTACAAACGGCTAATGTTCCGTGAATATCAGGTATGTGCGTTGAGTGGTCTCCAGCCGATGTTTGAACTCTGGCCTCTTCTTCAAAACATCTCTAACCAACTGAGTCACCAATGTCATTGGCTAAGTCTATCTGGTAAATATATGTAATCTCTCTCTCTAATCTAATCTACTAGCATTTACCAGACATGCATTAAAATTAATTAATTCTTATTTTTAAATATTTAATAAAACGGCTAGGACTCACGTAGTGGACTCACGTGGTCGCCGCGATCTCGCAGCGTAAACTCGCCCCTGATGAAGAGCATCGGACATGCTCGAAACCTAGGTCGACTAATTCGACAAACTACGTGAGTCCTAGCCGTTTTATTAAATATTTATAATGAATCAAACTCACGAAAACTTTCATACTATAATTCTTATTTATTATTTTTGACATATAATTTTTATTATGAATAAATAACTATTGACTATTAAGTTGGTTTTAGCCATTAGCCTCCATGGTGGAGTAGGCTATCTCTCAGTTTTAAAAAACATCATCATTAATCACTTTGATCCTCTCTAAGTCGATTAAAACCAGTCGCATCTGGCTCATGACGTGACTCGGACAATTAATTCGTTGTGATGTTTTTCTCAACAAGCTATGTTTGGGGGACTTTAGAATTTATTTCTAGGTACTACTGTAGTCATTAGTGCGTATTTTTTTAGAACTGGATATTGCTGTTACTTTTGGCGCTGACTGTGACCGTTGTACAATACAATCCAAATACTCTTTATTGTATACCAATAACATAAAAAAAAAATACAGATAAACCTTATAACTATGAAAACATCCCGGCTCTATCTATTAATCTAGCATTGAAACGAAGTCTGATCGCCGAGGCCGAAACCGGCCAGTTTGAAATATATATTATTATATAACTAGGGTAGTACAATGGGCGGTCTTATCGCTTAGAGCGATCTCTTCCAGACAACCTTTGGATGGAACGTATCGGAAGGAAATAAGTAGACGGTGGTGTACAATAATTCATAAATAAATAATACTATGTCCGTACTCCGTATCTACTGTGTAGGTATGTACTGTGGTACCTACTATTCATTAATTATTAGGTGCTGTGCTCGGGTTGGAAGGGCATTGCAGCCAGCGAAATTACTGGGCATAATATGTGACTTAATATAAGTACTGATGTCGTAGGGTGATGAGCGCAATGCAGTGCTACGGAGTGCTTTTTAAACGACTGTAAGCAAAGGAGGTTTACTGGTGGTAGGTTTCTCGTATGCGAGAGGCCGTCTGGGTGGGTACCACCGTTTTGCCAGTTATTCAGCCGCCAAGTAGTTGTGCGAAAGCATTGCTGTGTTCCGGTTTGAAGGGCATTGTAGCCAGTGAAATTACTGGGCATTATGAGACTCAACAGCTAATTGTCTCAGGGCGACGAGCGCAGTGCAGCGCCGCGCAGGATTTTGCAAAACAAAGTTCTGGGTGGTGCTGTTATTGTTATGGGCTGGCGTATTGCTTACCATCAGGCAAACGACCAGCTCGTCTCGTCAGTCAGTAACATAAAAAAAGGACGTTCTCAATTCGATTGTTTTTTTTTGTTGTCACCTCAGAACTTTGTCATTTGTAAACCGATTTGGAAAATTCTTTTTGCATTGGGTTCATTATAGCTACGAAGTGATCCCATTTCAATGTCAGCGATATTTGACCTTGGACTTCGAAGATAAATCAGAATATAAGTCGATTTTTTTTTTTAAAAAATGTGTCTTTTATTGTATTAAAAGTTCTGGGTGGTACTGCAATTATTATGGGCAGGTGGCGCTTAGCATCAAGTGAACGTCTTGATCGTCTCACCACTTAGCTCCATAAAAAAATGTGTCTGTACTTATGTACACTTGCACCGAATAATTAATAGTAGGTACAATTAAACACTTGGCAGAATACTGAGAATGTTAAAAGTTTTAAAACTGAACATATGAATATTTTTGATTAAACAAAAACCATAAAATTTTATTGTGAATTAAAATGAATTTTGACTATTATAATTTATTGACATTAATTTTTAATTTTATTTAAATTGATTTTTATATATTTTTTTAATTTGTTTGATTGTAATTTAATGTATTTAATTGATAATTAATTGTTCTTTGTTTTTGCTAAGTAAATTGATAATTGTATGGGTCTTAAGAAACTCGAAATAAATGCTTTTTATTTATTTCATTCATTTAAAAAAGATGAATTTGTTTAATTTATTGGTTTTATTCCTCCAACTGTCAGAAAAGTACCTATTAATACTTTGTTAGAAAATCCCTTTCATCTCGCCTCAATGCGGCCCTGCCCCATTTTGACGTACTAAGATGCTAAGTTTATGTTTCTGCTCCAAAATTTTAACTGGTTTGCACCGACTTTATATTAGAGAATATTTTCAGTCATGCTTTTAATTGTCATTGGTTTTTATTAGCACCATCCGAGTTGGTCTTGAACGCAATCGCGGCAGTCACGTTTTCCTGGAGCATTTGTTTTGGTGGAACTTTCTTGGAATTCTTGAATGTTTTCTGAATAAATTATTTTTCAAAAAAAACTAAACCGACTTCAAAACCCCAAATGGCACTCAAAAGTAAAAAATAAATTAATATAATTATCATAAGCGCTACCCACTCATATATTTGAAGTCGGCGCCAGCCAAGTCTAATAGGTAGCAGATAAATACTATGTATATAGTAAGTACTACTTTTAGGTAGTATCTATCTACTACCTTATATTATTATAAATACTATGTATATAGTAAGTACTAATTGTAGGTAGTACCTATCTACTACCTTATATTATTATAAATACCATGTATATAGTAAGTACAAATTGTAGGTAGTATCTATCTACTACCTTTTAGACTTGGCTGGCACCGACTTCAAATATATGAGTGGGTAGCGCTTATGATAATTATATTAATTTATTTTTTACTTTTGAGTGCCATTTGGGGTTTTGAAGTCGGTTTAGTTTTTTTTGAAAAATAATTTATTTTACCCTTTTTAGTGAAACACAAGTTTTAATTAAATTAATTCAAAAAGTTTTTAAAGACAAGCTTTTATGATCTAGAAGCCACATCATGACGAAGTTTAAAACGGGCTATCACAATTAAATGCATGTACAAAAAAATTTCATGTCTGTCCTATATCTCTGTTGAAGAGTTCCCTCGCCGGAAGTCAATCCTGGGTGTATCTGCCATGTCATGATGGAATTTAGAACAGGCTATTATGGTTAAATCCATTTACGAAATGTTGTGTCTGTACTATTCACCGTTGAGGAGTTCCCTCACCGGAAGTCAACCCTGGGTGAAGCAGGTGAAGCAGTCGAATACAAACCTCCACCTTTAGAAAGTTGGTTACGAAAAAAACAAGAACCGATTTGAAGATTAAACTTATATTTTTTGTTTTTGCTATTTTTTTCAAAAACTACTAAATGAATTTCAATAAAATTTATATGGGACCACCTTTGAAGTATTACCTACCAATCAAAAAAAGAATCATCGAAATCAATGCATAATTGGCGGAGTAATCGCGTAACAAACACACAAAAAAAAAAAAAAAAAAAAAAAAAAAACATACCGTCGACTTGTAAACCTCCTCCTTTTTGAAGTCGGTTAAAAATGGTTTTCAACTGACTTTTGTTTTAGTTTTCTTTGTTTTTAACCGACTTCAAAATAAGGAGGAGGTCAATTCGATGGTATTTTTTTTATGTGTGTGTTATTTCAGAAGTCCGTCATTTATAAACCGAGTTATATTTCTTTTTCGTTAGGTTCAGTATAGCCACGAAGTGGTCCCATATAAATTCCATAGATATTTGACCTTGAACTTCGAAGATACATTGAAGTCGGTTTTTTTGTTGGTAAAATGTATACTTGTTCTATTCCAGGAAGCACGTGGTTGACTGGTATATAAAAATAATATAACATATAACCCTAGTACAATATAAAAAGCGACAGGACCGGCAGGTTATCAAACGCGAGGACCTTTTTTTATGCAACTGCAGACGAGCAATTCGTTCGCCTGATTGTAAGCGCCAAGCTTTTTTGTTTTTTACCTAGTTATAGGCTTGCGTTTTTACCCACTATGATGGTAAGCGATGGTGTGGTCTAAGATGTAACACGCTCGCCTAGAAGATACCTGTTCACTCTCGATTTGAAGACTCCCAGGTTGTAGTTGTCAGGAAATACACACGTTGGCAATGCGTTCCACTCCTTGGCTATTCGTAAGATGAACGTGGAAGCAAAACGTTTTGTCTACCATGTATGGATGTCGTATAGCCGTGCGTCTGCTTGTCCTATGATGGAATGGAGATGATGGTATGAGGTCATGTAGTTCCTGTGCACAGTGCACACTCCCCAAAGTGCAGCCGATAAAAAACTTGCAACTTTGCGTCTTAGCTTGCCCATAAAAATTGCTTGCCACCCAGAACTTTTAATAGGTATCGTAAAGTAATGCGTAGTATTGCATTGCGCTTGTCACCGCGGGATACATTGTCCTTTAAACCGGAACTCGTTTATGCTTGCGCACTACTGCTTGGCAGAAAAACTGTACCCACTTATAGATTAAAAAGTTTATTAAATTCAACTACGCAGTAGTTATTTTACAGCGCTGTAGCATATATATACCAGTGATATTATAGAATACCTAGGTTTTTTATTTATTTACCATACTACTATATACTATATATACTATATACTATATACATATACTATATATGCAACTAATAAATAAAGTGGGAAATCACCTAAAAAAAACTTTTGCAATGAGTAACAGTGTTACTCGATGGGAAAGAAATTCCATCGAGTAACACTGGCACGATTCTCTGCTACTACAGGGCGTTAACTTTTAGAAATCAATCTTTTAAAACAATAAGTACGGTATATTTCTCGACTACCCCAATATTTCACGTGTATCAATCACGTTTACTCCTAGAAATTTATGATCGCCTGGTACCTTAACATGTGTTTACTCCGGAGATCGCCTGGAATGTACATTTCTACAAATGTACACAATGTACACTGTAACTCGATTGGGCGTGACTCGTTGGGAACCCACCATTTTCGGTGATGGGGTCGAGAATGGAGTGCCTATGACTTTGCCATCCTTTTCTGTATTCTGATTTTATTTAGCGCGGCGCATTATTCCAATTGACGAAACTTAGTCCAAAGGGCGTATTCTATCAATTATTCAGAAAATTTACTAGCACAAGGGCAAATATCAGTATGATTGAAGGCAATAAAAGCAATGTATGTCAAACTCATTAATATAATTTACTATTCCGAGAACCTACAGGACCTACTGGTAATTTATTTTAACTAGAACGTCGTGCATTGTAGAATTTGTAGAGCTCGTGATCTTTACCAAACTCTGTAGATATACCTACTGCTAGTTATATCAAAGAAAACTAAATATTATTATATACCTACTGTAGTTTTTGAGGTTCAAAAGTCAGAACTCGAAAGATATTTATTAAATAAAAGGTCCAAAGGTTGTCTGTAAGAGATTGCTTTATGAGATAACTGCCAATTTTATTACCCTAGTTAAGGTTTTTTTTTCCATGTTTGTGGTATGCACTAAAGTGTAATTGTATTGTATTGTAAAAGGGCAAAAAAATGCAATTATAAACTTCATATACACATCATACAAATCAATTACAATTAAATAAAAAATAAAAATAAAACTTAAAAAAAGGCAAGCTATCCACCCATTTCTTTCCCGTACCTACTCAAATTGAAGACTGTCTAAGGCTGCCCATCGTCATACAATTGGTCACGGATTTTTATTGTCGTATAAAATTAAACATACCGAGTTTCATATTGCAACGCACACGTCCCACAAAGTCGGTCATAAAATAGGTGACAAATGACGGTGAAAAAATCGGACCGACTATCGGACCAACAAAAAGTCTGACGTCGGCGGCGGTGGAGGTACTGAAGGTCTAAACTCAATGGTATCAGAGTATTCCTCAAGTGGTAGTGTCAAAAAAAAAACAAAAAAAACAATCATTTATTTGCTAGAATACAAAATAATTATTACATACAGGTCTCAGGTTAATTTATAAGCATTAGTCTTCAGCCTGCAAGCACACGTGCAAATATTCAGCATTTAATTTTATTTCTATGACAAAAGTCAATAAATTCCTTAACACTATAAACCCCCTTAGAATAGCCCCTTAAAACAGTTGCTTAAAAGCCAGTCACTTAAGGTTTTTTTAAATTTCATGTCACTTACAATTTTAATGTCGATTGGTATTAAGTTATAAATTTAAATACACATAGATAGATAGATAGATAACACTTTATTGCACTTAAAAAAGAAAACATAATATACAGTTGGTAACACATAATCAATAAGCACAATAGGCGGTCTTATCGCTAAGCAGCGATCTCTTCCAGACAACCATAGGGTAAGGAAAACAACACACAATGTACACATATTATACACATTTCTCTTATCTTTATGACAAGAAGGGTTATATAGATCGCTTTTGTCTGGGAATAACTGCGCTGCGCGTTTTAAAATAGTTCTATCAAATGCAATACCAGATATATTAGAAACCTCATTAGGTAACCTCATGTGGATTGGTATAAGTATTTGTTAACAACTTATACTTACCTATACCAATCCATGTGGTATGTGTCCAATTGTCCATATGGGAACATGGTCCTCGTAGTTCTTGGTTCCAAAACGAATCTCATATATTCGTCAGTTTTCCCGTCCAGCATGACATGTATTGTGACGTCATCAGGCCAGTGGGCTAAGGCCACTGCGAACTGTCTTAATCCAGAAACTGTTTGCAATATCCAGAATGTCAACGATCAAATAACTTGCGTAATTGAAACGATTTTCATTGACCTTTTGTAAATGAGTTCCAGATTTTACGCGCACTAGTGGAATAACGTCGTAAGCGTAATCTACAAAGTATGGCAGATACGCCTTTTTAACTACTAAGTAGATCTGTCGTACTTTATGACCTATCTCATATAGTGTATTATATGTTCAATCCAATTTATTTAACACCTGACCTGCATTTCGGTCCGCTGCGCCGGTAAAATTATAATTTTATGACTTGCGTCGCGAAATGAAGTCCATGGCCATTTACTTTTAATACCTAAAACATTAAGATATCATGAGTGATAGTGTATTAAAATAGCAGTCATTTCACTCACTAATGATCTTCAAAATTTCAGAAAAGCAGTTTTTATATTTTCCAAAATAAAACCTTTGGTCTTGAGGTCTTGACACTTGAGGTCCCAAAATTTACCACACTGTGCCAAGTCTGGAAAAAAGGGGAAATATTTGTTTCGCCACTTGGTGTTGTGGAACCGTTGTCCTCTTAGTTTTTACCCCGATACCCACTGGTCCCTCATGCGTCAATCTTATATCGTGTTCAGCTCATTAGGGTGTAGATTCATTGCGACAATATTTTGATGCCATATATTGTCTCATGAAAGTTTATCTCAACATATCGTATTTAGATGTAAATTAATGAGATTAATTAGATTTCTTGCTGTAATCGACAATAATTAGACCGCATTTCATTAGTCGCAGTGAAGCTATACCTTAATTTGAGCTCAACACGATATACGATGGGCGCTTGAGGGACTTATAGGTTACCCCCCTGATAATGAGATCGTTGAGCGTAATTTTTAAAAGAAAAAACGTTTTAATAATTGTTAAAGAGAAGATACACCTTCAATGAAGATAACGACTAACAAAAGACAATCGCCTCATCATCGATATTGTAAATATAGGTACCTACCTACGTAGTGCTATTATCTATTCTTTGCTATAGGTAGGTACATTTTCTATAGACAATAGGGATGGCATTGGTAATGCCACAATGAACAATGATGCACAATGACCTAGTTCTGTAATCATGAAATCTAGGACGATCAATCCCTCAAGATGTCAGTGTGCGATGGTCAGTCATGCAGTAGGGAGCTCTTCGCTAGTCAATGAATAATTTATTCCACTGTATTGAATGGGCATTGGACATGCAAGTAGGTTGCGACGATGTCGGTGTCAGGGCAAGAGCAGGTAATTGTTATGTGAGCTGTGGCTTCAATTACTAGTAGGTATAATTAATTCTTACTAGCTGCGCCCTGCGGTTTCACCCGCGGTTTCCCGGGATAAAAAGTAGCCTATGTGTTATTCTGATGTGTAAGCTATGTTATTGTAAAGTTTCTATCAAAATCCATTCAGTAGTTTTTGCGTGAAAGAGTGACGAACATACATCCATACATTATTGGTTTAGTTAATATACACAGCATGTAGGTACTTAAATGTATAAATAATGTATTGTAGATGGAGTGACCTGAGAGGGTCGCTGTGATCCTGCTCTTATGAGACCTAGTGCAGGAAACAGGGATTCACAAAAGGGTACCACTAATGTACCTATTTAAACCAAGTACTTGAACTGTAGTTGTTGTATAAATAAATAATTTTTGAATTTTGAATTTCGAATTTTGAATTTGCACGAGCCATGGTAAGTCATATTGTTAATTATCTTATATATTATTTCAGTATGTTTCACCAAGAGATTGGCATACTAAAATAAAACAATAACAAAATTGTAAAGCAGAGTGTCTATACTTTCAATTGAATTACTATCAGTACTTATATAAAAATAGGAATAATTTTTATTATAGGAATAATTTATTATTGTTGTAAAATGTATAGCTCTATTAATATTCCTTTATCTTTAAATAAGTTTTTAAAATTTGTTGTAGTTGTAAGTAAAGCAATGTTTTTTAAAAATAAATTATTTATTATATTTTTATTATAGGATATAGATCCCTACATATCAAAATCATATAAATTTGAGAATATATTATTGTGCACTCTATACATGGAAAGAAGAAGAAAGAAGAAATAAAAATAATTTATCTGACAAAACTTCACACAACAAACATAGCACATACACAAGTGTAAAAAAAAAAACAAGGCAATGCAATTACAGCATGTGTATGGAGACCGCTGCCGTGTACAGTGCAGTCAGAAACGGTCTGTGCTCAGCATAATGTTAGGTCTGTGCTCAGCATAATGTTTGGTCTGTGCTCAGCATAATGTTTGGTCTGTGCTCAGCATAATATTTGGTCTGTGCTCAGCATAATGTTTGGTCTATTCTCAGCATAATTTGTAGGTCTGCGCTCAGCATAATACTAGGTCTGTGCTCAGCATAATGCTAGGTCTGTGCTCAGCATAATGTTACATCATAGGTTTATTGCTGCCAAATTATGGGAAGTAGTACATTATAATGCACATTATTCCTATATGTATAGAAAGGTATGTAGATAGTCTATTTGTTCCGTATTGTACCTTCTATTGTACAACTTGTAACAAAAGTTACATAACGGGTTATAAATTCAAATATAACTTGTTTTCCTCTTATAGTGTTTCGTAACGTTACACGAATTAAATCATTTCAATAAAATACGGTTATATAACTGATATTTTCTATCGGGCAATATTTTTCTGATAACAGTTTTAAAAGTGGATTTTTGTGTTATTATTATAAATATCTTTTGAGTTGTCCGAAACATCCTTTATTTGAAGGTTTTCTCAGAGATAAAAATTGTGGTACATTTCTTATATATTGATAAAATTCATCATTTATTCCTTGATCTATACATATAATTAGGACTAAAATAAACTATAAACTGTACGGTAGGTGTACCTATATTAACTTCATTTTCTAGTGTCATGATCCCTTCAGCCCTTCACAAGTGACAAATTAAAACGGGAAAAAATATAATGACCATCAAAATAAACTTTGAGATCCCATACACTTAAATCCGAAAATTGTATCGGCAGATCAAATTTAGTAAATAACCACTAAATCTTACCCGAATTGCCGCACCTCACTCTTCCGTGGTCCAACTCGCTCCTACCCTTAGAGTGCACCTATATAAAAAGCGCGAAGCCAGAAGCTCGCGAAGGAGGTCCTGAATGAAACGCGCCTACGAGGCCGAGTGAAGCGAAGGGGGGTGGTGGCGAGCAAAGCGAGCAAGCGACTTCCGCAGAGGAGCGAAGGTCAAGTACGCGACATGAAGGGGTGACGAGCGAGACTTCTTTGCCTACTCTGCTCTGGAGCCTACTTTGGTGATCATTTACTATTTTAGGTGACTATAATTTTTTTTTTGGTGATATTTTTTGGTGAACCGATTTGGAAAATTATTTTTACTTTGAGTTCAGTATAGCTACGAAGGGGTCCCATATAAATTTCATCGATATTAGACCTTGGACTTCGAAGATACATTGAAGTCGGTTTGTGTTTTATAAAATGTGTACTTGTTGGGAATATAAAGTGATTCTTTGCCGTTACATTTTACTATATCTGGTGGTCAGTTAAACTTAACCCAAGGAAAACGGTAGTCAACACAAACAGAATGTTGCTGACTGACAACAGGATATTTGAGTGCTAAGACTGCTACGTGAAGGCAGTGCATAGCAGCGTCCTCGTCCAAGTGTTAGAATCACCGCGTTAGTATCGTTCGTGGAGACGTCGCCTTAACAATAAGGGTTTGACGTCAGACCCGTTCCAATTGAGTGCAGGGGAATGAACTGTCAGTTGTACAAGGATGAGCTAATACTGGATATTAGAGTACGGGTATTTTGGACGCGGTAACTAGGTACTTGGAGTTTCTATTCTGTTTTGTCATTCACATTTTTATAATCTGTGACCAATCTGGTTTTTCATTCATATTTTTATATTCTGTGTCTTTTGTCACAAAAAACAATAAGATTTTTTTTTGTGTAAGTATGTGTTCAGTTTTTAACTTTCTGTTAGCAATTAAACATAGACGTATACAGAAAAATAAATTATTTAAAATCTCCAAATAAATGAGTAATACAGTTGAAAAAATATCACCAGACTAGATGTCTGAATATATATTATATCATTTTTTACAAATAATGAGTCCCACTCAAAGTTGCCAGGTAAAATATTTTTTTTTTTGTTTGTACTTTTAACAATCTTATGGGATTGTTTGTGCCTGCATTAAATAATTTTATTTATTATTTTTATTTATTTATTTTACTAACTTATTTTTTGTTTTTTAATTTATTTTTTTACAAACTGATATGGCCTTCCTTCAATGGCCCATACTCTCTCTACTAGGGAAGGCCCGAGTCCCAGCAGTTGGAATAATAATGGGCCGATGATTATGATGAAAGCATTTTGTAATTGTAAATCAAACATCGACAGGGCGCCTAACTTTGCTTCCACGTAATCTCAGTAACAGCTCCGCTTACGTCAATGGTTCTCACAACACACATAACCCAGATACGATCACTTCGAATGAGGTTAAAGACGTACTGTTTCCAGTTATTCGCTGCAAAGCGTTTAATTTTAGTGCGGAAGCTGTACAAAAGAAATAGAACGCATTTCTGTACAAAAGACAAGTACCTATACATTGGTATAAAAATACCAAAAAACCGTTTTCAATTCTGATGTATCTTCGAAGTCCAAGGTCGAATATCGATTAAATTTATATAGGACTATGGGACCCCCTAAAGATATTTACTGAACCGAACGCAAAAAGAATTTTCCAAATCAGTTAATAAATGACGGAGTTCTGAGGTAACAAACATAAAACAGTCTGTTAAAAAAGAACTGATAACGTTACATATCATACCGGCACCAAGCTTGCATTTTGTCACTTCGCCCATTTGAAAACTAAGGCATTCTTCTTTTTAGCGAGTCGATCCTTCAGCTTTATATATTTTTGGACTAGTACTCCCCCACAAGCACAGCATTGTCCGTGGCATTGTACAGGTCCTCGCGTGTACAGGTGGCGGGAAGCGCAGGGCAAGACATAAGGTGTGCCATAGTCTGGGTAGACACACCGCACTCGCATTCACTATCCAAGCTGTAGCCCCACCTGCACATGCACCACGATCCATGGCGAAACTAAGGCATTTAAAAATTCAGACGTTTTGCGTTAATGACCTATTGGGGTCTATGGCTTTTTAACTTCCAGACGTTCTGCTTCCGAGTCATTATACGTTCGTCATTTTAACTAAATAGACTTTGTGCTACTGTGTGACTGGTCCTGAAAGAGTTCTATTTAGTCTTGGTACCTACTAAGTACAGCACCTACGGGTACTTAGTCTGAAAGGACCAAATTGAATGGACTGCGGGCGATTCGGCCTTAAACGAAAATCGACTACAATCAAATCAAATAAAATTCTTTATTGCTAGAATGTTGTATACAAAGATGACAAATAAAGATAATTCCTAACATTCTACCATAACAATGGTGTGCAATATTAACATAATTTCAAATAACATTATTAAATTGTCAGATTATTACAAGTTGATTTTAATTAATGTCAAATTGTCGTCAATTTAACTGTCAGTATTAAAAATATTATGATTAAAAGTAATAAAAATTTGATAGGCATTTATAAATTAAATAGGTATATTTAAACATATATATAATAATTAATCCGTATATGTCAAGTACTCTTTCAAATCATAAAAACATTTTTAAGCTAGCCATTGCTTTAACAACTCTTTAAATGAGTTCGGCAATTTGTTATACACTTAAATAGCGTTCATGTAGATGTTCTTTTGTGCAATTGTAACCTAGACTGAGGCAAGTAGAGCTTAAATTTATCAAAAAAAGGACCAAAGGACCGTAAAAATATCTAGATAAATATCTAACAACACAGTATATGATAGTTGCCATAGGGTTAGTTATTCTTAAACTCACTCACTGAACTCCTCTCCATTGGGTACAAAGAAGTTTTTCGTGATCATGTCGCTAGAAACAGTGCCGAAATATCGAGTTCTCAAAATAAATAAAAGCGGTAAATTTTCCGTTAAAAAATTACTTGGGTACAAAAAGTACGTACTTATCCCTTCCAAACAGTTTCCCTTGCTACGCCGTAGGCGTTGGTGTAGAATGTATATACCCCCGTAGAGTAGCGTAGCTCGCCTAGTCGTTCGAAAGTGATCTCCCAGGTTTTTTCCTCATTGACACCCGGGAACGCAAGGCCCAGGTAGTGCCAGACTTGGTCAATAAAACTACCTACTGGCTAAAACCCCCGTCTGCTCTGATCAAGTCTGCTGCTATTTCTTTTGCAGCACCATTTTAATCTCTGCTATGAACATGCCTTTGATCTTCCAGGTTAAGCAACTTTCACAACGGTCACAAGTTGGATGGGTAACCGTATATATGTGTGGTATTTACATCTGACACAAGCCGTCGGTCCGGGTTATTTTTCTTTTCATTTTTTATTTAATACTAGCGACCCGCCCCGGCTTCGCATGGTTGTTATACATATAAACCTCCCTCCTCAATCACTCTATCTATTAAAAAAAATCGCATCAAAATCCGTTGCGTAGTTTAAAAGATTTAAGCATACATAGGGTGATACTATGTAGTGATGTCGACAAACAAGCAGACGACCCGCGTGATGGTAAGCGGTTACCGTCGCATATAGACATCTGCAGCACTAGAGGCATTACTGATGCGTTGCTGACCTTTAAGGACTCTATTAATTCCCCTTTTAAAGGACTCCATGTTGTAGCTCAAAGGAAATACCGACGAAGGTAGGTCGTTCCACATCTTACAAGTGCGAGGAAGGAAAGTGCAAGTGAAGCGAGTGGTGTGGGAAGTCCAGTTTTGTAAGATGTGGGAGTGAGCTTTTTGTTGTCTCAGAGCAACAGTCGTTAGGCCATGTCAGAGGTCTTCGGGCGGTCTAAAAACTTAGACACCAGGGTTGGCCACACCCACACGACACGAATGAACAACCCTCGTAGACCTGCACTTAATTCAGAACGTTTAGAACCTTCTAGATATTTCACTGAACTATACATAGGTCAGGAGTCAGAGGTCGATTTTTATAGAGCTATAAACTAGACGCGATAAAAACAATTTTATTACGAGTTGACATATAAATGTCGAAGACATTTGTAGCTTTGTCGTGCGCCATGTTTATGAATGTTCTAGATTATAATGATCTGCTTCTGTAATTAAGGAGAACCAGGCCTAGCGCACTTCGCACTGTAGGTACGAAGCTACATGGATACTTTATCTGAGTACATAGCCGTACATAGCCGGACACCGACGGCGGGTCGCGGCGCGTTACACGTGCCGCGTTAATATGACTGGTAGGTATGCAGCGCTACGCGAGCTGAATTGAATTTTATTGTGTTATAGCAAGAGTCGCTATTTGTGTAAATTTCTTTGCGGAGTGATGTTTCTGTCCCTTAGTATTCTGTGCTACTAGCTAGATGGATGTAGTAATTAGTGAATCAACGCCGCGACGGCGAGTATTGGCGCGAGAAACTGTTTGTAAACAAAATAGTTTTTTTTTGATCTTGTAAAAGTAGAACGAACTTTTATTTGACGCCCGGTTTCAACGACGTAGAGAATTTAGCGTGATACAAAGTATTCTTTGTCCTATTGTAATTGTAGCTACAGTGCGGAGTGCGCTAGGCCTACTAGTAGTCTAGTTACTAATACATCTAACTAATTAGATAGATAGATAACGCTTTATTGTTACACAACAGCAAAAAAAAATACAAATCAATACTTAAAACTAAAATGTTACAATGGGTGGTCTTATCGCTTATGGCGATCTCTTCCAGACAACCTTTGATTGGAGAGGACTCAAAAAAACTGTAAGGGACGGTGGTGTTGTGTATAAAAACTAACCAGTATAAAATAATAATATTATATACAGACTACATAATCATAATAATATATAATTATAATATAGTACAAAAAAAAAGTACATATAATAAAGTAAAAAAAAATATACTTATTATAAATATATATTATATATTAAGTCTAGTTACTAGTACATTCAGTAAAGTAATGATGAGAAATAGAACCAGATTGTACCAGCATACCTATCTTAATATCATAGCTTAACTCTGATGTCCCGGGGTGATGAGTGCAATGCAGTGTTACGCAGTGCTTTTTATAGTAACTTATTAAAAGTTCTAGGTGGCACTGCAATTGTTATGGGCAGGCGTAGCGCTTACCATCAGGCGAACGACTGGCTCGTCTCATCACTCAGTATAATAAAAACTGTTATTTATTCTGGGATACCAGTTCGGCTTGATTTCAGCTTGTCGGTTGGTCTGGGTGTTGTGGGACCATGGTCCTCGTAGTTCCTGCTTCACTAGACACAAGGAATCCAAGTTGGGGACTAGGATCTATGTTAAAAAAGAATAAAAAAGGTTGGTAGTTGGTTAATTTATTAAAATTTCACAATTTATAATAATTGAATTAACATACCACGAAGTGAAAAGTCGAGAGACGACAAGTGAAAAGTGTTCGAAATATCTCGCTTCGCTCAACTCGATATATTTTCGCATTTGTAGTAATTTATTCATTTACTAATTCAACGCGAGAGCCAGTGTGGCTCAGTGGGAGCACGTGCGACTTTCGATCCGAAGCACCCGAGTTCGAATCCCACTGGCAACCACTGACTTTCTTAAGTTATGTGCGGATTTAACACTCGCTCTAAAAACGGTGAAGGAAAACATCGTGAGGAAACTGGCATGCCCAAGAATTTATCACAAAAATTCAAAGACATGTGACATCCACCAACCCGCACTGGGCCAGCGTGTTGGATTATGGCCCATACTCTCTCTACGAGGAAAGGCCTTAGTCCCAGCAGTGGAAACGTAATGGGCTGATGATGATGATGACTTTTCAACCCGTAAATCTGCTCATACTGCTCATACCCACAAATATCGTGCATTAATAAGCTGTTCGTGAGACGCAACGTAACACAAATGAACAAGTGTTCAACACGTGCGTAGTGCTATTTAGGTGTTTCACGTGACCACGTGACAACGTGACCACGTGACTGACACGCCATCGCCAGCGGGACTGTGGGTGAAATAGGGTTGGCTAATAGTCTTATCCTATTATCCTACTATAATATTATAAACGTAAAAGTTTGTAAGGATGTATCGATGTAAGGATGTATGTTTGTTACTCTTTCACGCAAAAACTACTGCATGGATTTAGATGAAACTTTACAATAATATAGCTTACACATCAGAATAACACATAGGCTACTTTTAATCCCGGGAAACCGCGGGTGAAACCAGTGGGCGCAGCTAGTTTTCAATTAAAATATCACAGTATGAAAATCAAAAAATACTATACCTTCCGAGAGTTAACAAAATTAAATTAAAATCTCTTTTTTTCAGTTTAGTCTCTACCACAGTATTGGAAAAACCACTACTCAGAAGATACGGCAGATAACTGAGGGCCATTTCGATATATATCGTAACGCAATATCATAATAGATAAATATCGGAAGTTATTACAACATCTTTAAATCTAGTAAGTTTTACCTATATGAGCTTTTTAGCTTTTTAACTTTCAATGTTTGTTTGTTTGGGTCAAATCTTGCAAGTTGAATCAGAACCACGTCCTCTTATCCTACAGACTTGAAATTTCACAAACTTGTTAAAATCCGATCACAATGCAATATTATGATGAAAGCCAGCTGATCTGATGATGGAGACGGAAGGTGGGCAATGGAACTCCTTGACGGATAATCGTAAACTACTAATGTTTGGGCTCATTTTAATCTACTCGCGGTTCCGATTACAAATTTCTTAAAAACTTGTCTTGAAAAATATATTTTTCTACAAAAATCTTGTTTATCCATATACTCGTAGTTATGTAGTTATGTACTATAGCTATGTAGCTATAGTATTATAGCCATGACAAGCCAACCCTAGGTGTCTGCTATTTGGTCACGAATTAATTTACGCCGACCTGAGATTGTAAAGCAATGTATTCTGATCGATTGCGCTTGGCAACGCCTACTGTGCTGTGTATTTATGGACGATATGGTCATATGTATAAGATATGGTACAGATATAGTCTTTGCGTCCGGAAAACAAAGGTTTAAACAAGTATACGTTTTATCAAACAAAGAAACCGACTTCAATGTATCTTCGATGTCCAAGGTCAAATATCAATGAAATTTATTTGGGACCACTTCGTAGCTATACTGAATCTAACGTAAAGAATTTTCTAAATCGGTTCATGAATGACGGAGTTCTGAGGGAGCAAACATAAAAAAATAAAAAAAATACAATCGAATACAGAACCTTCTCCTTTGTTGAAGTCGGTTAATTAGTAGGATATGGTCATACGTGGTACGGATATAGTCATTGCGTCCGAAATACGAAGGTTTAAAAGGCGAGACCGCTTCTACTATTATTAAGCAGTTAAAATGGGTTCACTTCATCAGGTTTTGTTTTTGTCCAAAAGACTGACGAGGGACATTTCCCGGGAAGCGACGTTATATTTGACGGAAAAACAGGCCTGTACTCTGCTCTGGTTAAAGGTTGTGTTGTGTTTAACCTGTAAGTACTGTCCTATTGCTGTACCATTACTGTATTCCGGTGTAAAGGGCATTTGTAGCCACCGAAATTACGGGCATATGAGACATAACATCTGATGTCTCAGGGTGATGAGCGCAATGCAGTGCTACGCAGGAGGTACTTTTTATGGTATTAAAAGCTCCGGGTTGCACTGCAATTGTTACGGGTAAGCGTGGCGCTTACTATCGGGCGAACGACTTGCTCGTCTCGGTACTCAGTTTCATAAAAAAATAACATATTCTACTCAACCAGACGTTACGTACGCAGTATATTTTCTTCTCAGTCAAAGCCTATAAAGTTTTGCCATGAATTGGATCATTAGAAACTCAACTCGGCTTACGCCTTTGAAACTCCGAACAATATGAACTGAATAATCTGCCGACTTGCCATAACGTGGCCAGAATAATAACTACAACATTATTAAGGACGTCCTTAAACTTTTAGAGTTGTATGATTCATATATAGTCTTAGATATCGGTGTCGTTGGTCTCTAACTGGTGGTTTAGTCGGACAAACGGCGATGGGCGAGAAATAAATAAGCACACCGATTTTTTATCATCATCATTTTCATCAGTCCGTAGTCGTGCACTGCTGGACATAGGCAGAGGCCTATGAACGCCAGTGAGCCCGATCTTCGGCTCCTCTCATCCAATTTCTGCCAGCCGCATTACACAGGTCGTCGCTCCATCTGGCCGATGGGTGTCCTACACTACGTTTGCCGATCTGCGGTCTCCACTCAAGAACCCGTCTACTCCAACGGTTATCCGTTCATTGAGAGACGTGTACAGCCCTCTGCCACTTCAGCTTGCTAATCCTGTGAGTTATTTATCACTTTGGTTCTCTGTCGGATCACCTTATTGCGGATCCGATCTTTCAGAGAGACTCCGAGAATATCTCTCTCTATGGCTCGCTGAGCGACTTTAAACTTGTGGATAAGTCTTACTGTGAGTGTTCACGTCTTGGCTCCGTAGGTCATTACTGGTAGGACTCATGCATCAAAGACTTTTGTCTTAAGGCGTGTATGGACGTGGCGTGTTGTGGTATGGACGACGTGAAGACTTGACGTAGTTGACGGTTTTTAATGTCTCAGAGTGATGAGCGCTGTGCAGTGCTACGTAGTACTTTTTATAAGTTCTAGGTGGCAATGCAATGCATGGCGCTTTACCATCAGACGAACGACTTCTCATTTTTCGGTTACATAAAAAAAGCTTTGCTACATTCAGCGTAGCTTAGGTACTTGACAACTGAATCATTAGTCAATTGTCAACTGAATAAATACCACTCTCAGATAAAGTATTTGGCTGTCTACTCGAAGCTACCGCTTCACAAGCTCACACGACCGCTTCCCGCCAACAACAGGACAATCCCTAAACGCACCTCGCTTAAAATTCGGCACGCATAATAAGAAGAGGAAATGTTTGCACTAAGTGGAAACGTGTGCCGTATGAATCATGTAAACAGCATGAATGGCTGCCTAAAGAACGCTGTTTACTTGTCACTATAGAGCAACCGGTGTATAGTAGAGCCGGCTTGACGGGCAAGTAGTAAAACTAGGTAAGTGGGAAAATTCAATTTTAGCAGCTTTTTTGGCGGAATGTCGTGTGCAAATAGTAGGTTTATAAGTGAACACGTGCATGGATCCCACTCTAGCGGTTTTGCGAATCCAAACTATCGAAAGAACTTAAAAGAAGAAAGAAGAAGAGACTAATTAATAGTTAGTAATTAGCCACTGGATTTTCAATTCGATTTAAAATCCGGTTTGAAGGTCATTGTAGCCAGCGAAATTACTGGGCATTATGTGACTTGAGAGCTCATTGTCTCAGGGTGACGAGTGCAGTGCAGCGCTTCGCAGGATTTTGCAAAACATTTAAAACACAGTTCTGGTGGTGCTGTTACTGTTATGGGCAGGTGAATTGCTTACCATAAGGTGAACGGCCAGCTCGTCTCGTCACTCAGTTACTAAAAAACACTCGCGGCAATTAGTCGAAACACTCGACCGGTGTCTGTACCGCTCAACCTCTCTGGATTTTTATTGCAATAATTAAAAATAAGTAAAACTGGACTTATACGCCTTATCATCAGGCGGCACAAGGAAGTGTCGTGTAAATATTCGAGAGTAGATAACCGAGTGTTAAAAATAGAAATCCTTAATGTTTGTCCTTTAATTATGATAATAATATCCTCATGCGGTTCAGGTTAAATTTAGCGTAGGTACATGGGTTTGTTTGTTTACATTCATACTTTATTTATCTAGCAAAGCAAGCTTAATCTAAATTTATATGGTTTGGGGTTTTCCAAAGAGTATTTTCCCTTTTATAACTTGCCTGATGTACTGAGGCATTTCACTACACTTTGAACTAGCAATGGAAATTATTGCTATTTTTCCTTAATTTCATTATCATGCGAAATATTGTTGTAGCGTGATTTGTGCTATTGCCATGCTAATTGCTAATATGAAATTTCGCATTCACAGTTTAATACGATATTTCATTATTATATAACTTGTATTCTAAAATTATTGAAAAATGGAAATAAACTATTGGTCATAGATCCTTCGTGTTTGGCTATAAATGAAAGGGCTCCCCGTCGATTCACAATCGCATCAGCCTTAGCATTAGCAGACCGCCGCTGCAGTTCGCATTCGTGCAGGAATGAAGGTCCACGCTTGCTGCCGTACTACACGTGCTAAGCAATGATTTTTAGCATTAAACAGTACAAATAAATTTTGCAGCTTATTAATGCTGCGAATGTTAATTAGCCCAACATTACATTGAACCAACTTTTTAAATTATGCACCTAATGTCACTTTTGAAGACCAGTAATATTATATTAGAGTAGGTATACTGTACAATTAAGTTTATCTGGGGGGTCAATAACCTTCTATCATCTCTATTTCGTCTCATCTCTGTCCCTAATCTCTTCTCTTCATATTTTCATAATAGATTATATACATTTTTTTACAGCATTATGAGTATATCAAGATATTATACAATGGCAAGGATTTTGATTGAGTATAGGCACAAATTAAATTCTAATAATTATACAAACATGTACATACTTTCAAACTTTAACCCTATTCGTATTCAAATGTAATAAAACAAAACAACAGGTTTTCAACTTTAAGAACTTCTAGACGATGATGGTTGAAATGATATACACTCGAGAGCAATGAATCCGGGTCACTTAAAGAATGTTAAAAATCTCGGAAACTAAAAATGATAGGTTAATGCAATAAATTGTATTTAATAGACAATGTAATACTCCTTAAATGAAAGTAAAAAAAATATGAGTCACCATACATTTTATTAACACAAAATTACATAAAGAAAAAAACTGCTGATCTCTCCTTAAAACAAAAATAGGAAACATGAAATTTTTGAACTTTATTACGATTTTCTTGAATTTTAATACTTCGTATTGCCTCCTCGTGCTTCCATTACTGCGTTTACGCGGTTTGGCATGCTGTACACCAAGTTCCTTATACGATTTTGGGGAATATTCTCCCATTCCTCTGTGAGAGCAATTTTGAGCTCACGAAGCGTGATTGGGGGAGGGTTTCGTTGTTTTACGCATCTGCCTAGCTCGTCCCAAGCATGCTCGATCGGGTTGATATCCGGGCTGCGCGCTGGCCACTCCATACGAGTAATGTTCATCTCTTGAAGGTAGTCATTCACAATCCTACCTGTATGAGGTCGGGCATTGTCATGCATAAATATAGCATCCTCACCTAAATTGACCATAAATGGACCAACGTGATCATTGAGGATTTCTTCCACATATCTTACGCTAGTTAAAGAGCCGTTTTCTATGATCACCAGCTCTGTGCGACTTTCAGAAGAAATTCCGGCCCACACAAGTACAGACCCACCACCGTAGGCTACTTTTTCTTCGATGCATGCTTGCTTGAATCTTTCCCCTGGTCTTCGATACACTCTGTGTCTTCCATCGTGCTTGTAGAGCATAAATTTTGATTCGTCGGAGAACATAACTTTTGACCAATCTTCAATACTCCAATTTACGTGGCTCTGGGCATATCTTAGTCTCGAAATACGATGCCCACGCTCCAGTTTAGGGCCGTTTGCAGGTCTAAGGGGTTTTAAGTTAGATTCAGCAAGCCGACGTCTTACTGTCCATGCACTTGGGTTACTTCCTCCGAGGCGTCGAAACTGATTGGTGAGTTCAGTTCCTGTGAGAAAGCGATTTCGAAGCATGGTGTTCACCAAGTATCGGTCTTCTCGTGCTGTGGTACACCTGGTTCTGCCCGTTCCTGGTCTGCGTAGGTTAGAACCAGTTTCTTCGTAACGTCGGAGAACTCTTTGTACTGTTGACAGCGACACACCGACAGTCCTGGCTGTATCGCGCTGACTCCGGCCGGTTTCCAGCATTGTAAGTATTCTGGTGCATTCTTCAGGCGTAAGCGACATAATTTCAGCTTGAATAATGAATATAGAGCACTATCAACATGGTTTATGTACCCACATAAATGACAGATTACAAACAAAAGCAAAACCAAATGCTGTAATTTCGTAGTTCCATCTTCGAAAGTGGCCCTTTTTCAAATTTGATTTTTTTATGATATAACTTTACAATAACTAAGAAGTTTTAATACCTTCATTTAAGGAGTATTACATTGTCTATTAAATACAATTTATTGCATTAACCTAGCATTTTTAGTTTCCGAGATTTTTAGGATTCTTTAAGTGACCCGGATTCATTGCTCTCGAGTGTATTTATATCTTTCCATGGATGATGTATGAATGTACCTTTGTTACTCTTTCACGCAAAAACTACTGAATGGATTTTGATGAAACTTTACAATAATATAGCTTACACATCAGAATAACACATAGGCTACTTTTTATACCGGGAAACCGCGGGTAAAACCGCAGGGCACAGCTAATCATTCATAATTAGTAAATACATTCATAATTACAATCAAATTTTCATTAAAAATACCAAGTAATGAGGTAATGAAGTATTAAACTGTTAAGTACTTGTTACTTCAATTTGAGTATGGGAAAGAAATAGGTACACATGCTAAACTTTTTCAAACTCATGATAATTACATTTTGTGCCACATATGTATATAATAAACTAGCGACCCGCCCGGCTTCGCACGGTTATTAAACATATAAACCTTCCTCTTCAATCACTCTATCAAATAAGAAAAACCGCATCAAAATCCGTTGCGTAGTTTTAAAGATTTAAGCATACATAGGGATATAGGGACAGAGAAAGCGACTTTGTTTTATACTATGTAGTGATGTTTGTAGAGATATATGTATGTATAGGTATTTATAATTATATATTGTACTAGCGACCCGCCCCGGCTTCGCACGGTTATCATACATATAAACCTTCCTCTTCACTCACTCTATCTATTAAAAAAAACCGCATCAAAATCCGTTGCGTAGTTTTAAAGATTTAAGCATACATAGGGATATAGAGACAGAGAAAGCGACTTTGTTTTATACTATGTAGGGAAGTAAATTTTGTGCCTATTTAATAAACATTTTTTGAATTCGACTTCGACTTGGTATTATTTAGTTACTACAGAAAGTTGACCCTGTCACAGAATACCTAAGAAGACCTTGTCTGCCTGAATTCTCCCGAGTCAACAACCTTACGACTTTTACGAGTGTACTATTTATTATTCTGTGGTCTAGTGTGCAAAGACGTACCTCTAGAAAGCTCTTTAATTACTTTAGCATTTGTTTAGGCCTAAATAACAAAGAGGCAGGTACATTATGTTTCTTAACAAGCTTAAGAGACTTCTATTGTTGGGAAGGTCACTAACCGTTTGAACTTTCTCTGAGTTCAGGTGAGTAACTAGTGATTATTCTGTGGTTCAGGTAATGGAGAATTTCCACTGAAATATTGGAAAGTTACAGGGCAATAGTCTACTCGGTTTGCAGCGACCTACCAGGGTGTCTACACCTATTTTTTTTTTAATGAATGACGAGACGAGCGGGTCGTTCACCTGATGGTAAGCAATACATCATCATCAGCCCATCACGTTCCCACTGCTGGGTCACGGGTCTTCTCTCATAGAGAGAGTATGGGCCTTTATCCACAATGCTGGCCCAGTGCGGGTTGGTGGATGTCACATGTACTTGAATTTTTGTGATTAATTCTTGGACATGCCGGTTTCCTCATGATTCATTTCACTGTTTTTAGAGCGAGTGTTAAATCCGCACATAACTTAAGAAAGGCAGTAGTGCGAGGCCTGCGGGATCGAAAGTCGCTCGTTCTCCCACTGAGCCACACTCGCTCTCAATGGTAAGCAATACGACTGCCCATAATAGTTGCAGCACCATCCAGAACTTTGTTTTGCAAAATCCTGCGCGGCACTGCACTGCACTCGTCGTCCTGAGACAATTAGCTCTTAAGCCTCATAATGTCCAGTAATTTCGTTGGCTACAATGCGTTTTAACCCGGAACACAGTAATGCTTTAATTGTGTACTACTGCATGGCGGCTGAATAACTAGCAAAGCGGTGGTACCCACCCGGACGGCCTCTCGCATACGAGAAACCAGTAAAGTGTTTTAAGTTTAGTTTGGGTTTAGTGTACTTATATATATATATATATATATATATATATATATATATATACGATATATATATATATATATATATGATATATATATATATACTATACTATACTTATATATATATATATATATATATATATATATATATACTATACTTATATATAGCAATGGATAAATAAACTTTAATGCCATACAATATATTGGCCATTCAGTTGGCTCAACCGATACCCGGCATGTACCTACATAGTATTTCATATGTTTTAGTTTAGTTTTATTTTGTTTTTAAATTGTGGATAAATAGGTAAATAAATACTTAGTTGTGTATGGATTTAGTACTTGTATTGCACAATCATTGATATATTTTATCTTTACTGCGTAATTCATTGAAAAACATATCGATATAGATATCCGCCCTTTGTAAGTAACTACCTAAATTAGAAATGATATCATAGTTAATATTTATAATCAGATGCCTTATCTTTTATTTATCAATATTGTCTAACGACAATTTTCCATGTATTTTATTCGCAGTGACCGGAGTGTTAAGCGATAAAAAAAAATATTTAAAAAAATTGCTATAAGCTAAAATTGAAGCGTTTATATTACTTCGATTTAAACATGTTCCCCATTTTTAGGGTTCGATACCCAAAGGGTAAAACGGGACCCTCTTACTAAAAATCCGATGTCCGTCTGTCTATCTGTCCGTCTGTCACCAGGCTGTATCTCATGATCTGTGATAGTTAGACAGTTGAAATTTTCACAGATGATGTATTTTTGTTGCCGCTATAGCAACAACTATAGTAAACTATAGTAAAAACAGAATAAAATAAATATTTAAGCGGGCTCCCGTACATCAAACGTGATTTTTTTGCTGTTTTTATCGATAATTTTACGGAACCTTTCATGCGTGAGTGCGACTCGCACTTGGCTGGTTATTAACCGTATTTTTTTAGCTTGCCAAGTTTTACCCCGTTCCTGTTGACCGATTGATCTCAAATTTGGTACACACCTTTAATTCTGATGACAATCGTGGGCCGTAACGTAACCTAAGTAAATATGTAAAAAGCATTTATAATGATATGAGCGGTTGTCTGTTGAGAGAAATTTCTCGCGACTTACAATTTATTTTTGCGTCAGATCAATGCCCTAGATTGATGAGGAGAATGGTGTGATGACCGGTGCCTATGACCTACCTAATTATTTTTAGCTTTTACCGTTTAATTTAAAAGATATTTTTTTACCTTTTTTATTATATCATATAACAAAGTAATACCCCAGTAAATCTCACATAAAAATACAAGACAGTAGAAAAGCCAAACTATTGTAGAAACAAGAGGAACTCGATCGAAACTTGACTCTGGCAGATGAACAAGACGTGCAAAGCCCAATCCCTCAACAGGAAAAGAAAAAATACTATATAAAAATAAATAATGTTTGCAACGATCACCTGATTACATAACAATATCAGAAAATCTAATGTTAATTAACATATGTTTTTAACTTAAAATGAAAATTCAAAACGTTTCAACTTGTGCTTTTTTACCATGTTTTTATTAAGTCACTTTCTTGTTTGTCTGCCTGTCTGTCGTTCCGGGTGGAATCTTGCAACTCAAATTTCGACCACTTCCCGATTAGTTATCTGGCTGAAACATTCAGGGTAGCTCACAACTCGATGAAATTGCATTCTAAATCCATTTATTCTTTTGTAAGGCGTATAAAAACGTGGTATTTAGATTCATATTTTAATCTAAAAACCACGTTTTTAAACTTTTCTGTACTACATATGTCCCTTACCGAGAACCGAATCCCCAAACTTCTTGCTAAGAACCGATCTGCTAAATCACTACACAAAAGCTGAAACTAGAGGATTAAATTAAATTAAATTAAAAATTATTTATTTCATAATAGTACAAATTACAATTTGTTGAGACTCTAGCCACCAAACTAGGTATTGACACACCTGTATCTTGGCAGTTAGCTTCTTCCCAGCTTTGTTCTGGCTCTTGTACATATAGTTTAGTTAAATTTGAATTAAATTAAGTAAATTAAATTTAGTTGATTAACAATAATAATATCAGTATTAATTAATTATAAAAATATTACAGATTAAGAATTAATAAAATTTAGTTAAATTACTAGAGCGAATGTATTTAGATGTATGTTACAGTACGTTATTTTTATTAAATTAGCATATAATGTGTATAAATGTCGTAAATTGTAACTAATAGAAAAGGGAATATTTCCAGATTAGGTAATGCATAATTATAATTAGATTAATTAAATTGTTTATTTCAATTAGATTAATTAAATTGCTTCAACTAAACCAATATATCAGCATTTATTGTGTGCGCTATGGTAATGTGTTAGGGTGTGTAAGGGTATGTGAGGTTGTATGTTTGTGTGAGGATGACAGCGTGTAAGTGAGTGTATTTATGCGAGTGAGTATTTAATGTAGGTGTGAACGTGTGTGCACGAGTTTGTTTTGAGTGAGCTCAAAAATA
This sequence comes from Petrophora chlorosata, assembly GCA_951640565.1. NCBI lineage: Eukaryota > Metazoa > Arthropoda > Insecta > Lepidoptera > Geometridae > Petrophora > Petrophora chlorosata. The sequence continues at coordinate 5,308,121 of OX621203.1, read as the reverse complement.
ATTAACACTATATGTTTAAGAGTCTCCTGGTAGGTGAGGTCTTGAAGCCAGGGTAGTAAGATTTCCTTGCATTTCTTTAAAGGTAAGGGAATAGAGAGGAAAATGGAATGTTTATTTATAAAGAAACCATTAACCTTGTCCTTCATTAGTTCTCCTAATAGCTGGAACAACTTAATTACCTAGGTCGAATTTCACCTTAATTCCCTTTGATTCCGTGGAAACCAATGGAAATGGGACCGAAGCGACGACGGTCAATTTGCGACTTCTAGGAATGGAGTGAATGAGCACCGCACCCGCTCATTAGTGACGTCAGTCGGGGTAATAAAGTTACTACGCGTACAAGGGACGTGGAATGAAACTAACTAGAACCTGTGCTAGAACAATACATTACAATGACATAATTAATTAATTTTGCGAGTATTAAGGTCTCATAATTGCCCATTTTTGTTTAATTTTGCGTCAGGTGTTTTTGGCGTCGTAGATTACGAATATGAAAAAAAATATTGATTCCGCCATTTTTCAAGCTGGCCGCCATATAAAAGTTTTTTTTCAGAACAAAAAGGTGCAAATAAATTATAAACCGTAATCGATAGGAAGCCTCTATATAAAAAATAACAACACCACTGGAGCTGCTTTAGCAGCTCTCGCCCGCCACGAAATCACTAGTTAATATTTTTATGCTTGCGTTTTACCGCTATCTCACCTGTTGTTAAGTGACGATGCGGTCGAAGATGTAACACGCTCGCCTAGAAGAAACCTGTTCACTCTTGTCTTAAAGACGCCCAGTTGATAGCTATCTAGATACAGAGATGCCGGCAGAGAGTTCCACTCCTTGGCATTAGGTATGAGGTCGAAGCAAAGCGCTTGGTGTGAGCAGGAGGGATGTCAACCATAAATTGATGACGGCCTACCGTACGTATGACTTCAATGCCGCTACAATTTCGCTGGCTACAATGCCCTTCAAACCAGAACACAGTAATGCTTATGTACCTACCAGTAGAATAACTGGCAAAGCGGCAGTGACTCGTATGAGAGAGACCTACCACTTACAATCCCTTCTTCTAAAAATACTATATTTGTGTATTTTTAGGAGGAATCAAAAATATTTATAGAAACAACAACTAATATTATAAATGCGAAAGTTTGTAAGGATGGATGGATGTTTGTTACTCAATCGCGCAAAAACTACTGAACGGATTCTAATGAATTTAGTAGCGAAGAAGATGAAGCCAAGCGCTTTTTTTATTCTGTGCACAAACAAATGTAGGTCATTGAGGCCCCGGAAAAGGGCATAGGAGACTTTTATCTTGGGAAACCCGGGGGGTGAAACCGGGGGGAGAAACTGCGTACTAATCGAGAGTGAACAGGTATCTTCTAGGTATGCATGTTACATCTTAGACCACATCATCGCTTACCATCAGGTGAGATAGTGGTCAAACGCAAGCCTATAACCAGTAAAAAAAAATGACATTCATGAAGAGAAAGACAATTTTTTTAAGTATCTGCAAACATTCGCCAATGCTCTTTGGTACCAACAGACTTGTCTACGTTAGAAACCTTGAACTAAATAGATAAAAAACGGCTTAAAAAGATATTGCGTAAAACTCGTAAGGAACACTACTACGCGCTTATTTGTAGGAAAATTTAGAGATAAGAGATTGTAAGTTACAGATTAGGGATTTTTAAGGAAGCGGAAAATGTAAGGGATAAGATAAAAACAGGGTTTTGCAAAGATTATCACAAAAACAGCCGGGTAGGTAATGTTAAGGAAAATGCTATGTAACAATGGTCTCTCAAAGGGATTTTGTTACAAAACTTCGGATATTAATTCTCGTCGTACGAGCGGGGATTTGTAAGCCTGGTTTTATATATACCTATTTCTTATCTATATTAATACTAGCTGCGCCTCGCGGTTTCTCTTCGCGGTTTCTTAGGATAAAAAGTAGTAACAGTAATTGTCAATTTCTAAGACCATGTCAAATTGAATTTCACACATTAAATTTCATCAAAATCCATTTAGTAGTATTTTCGTGATTGAATAACAAACATCCCTCCATTCATCCATTACACCGGCTTCCCAACCGGTGGGGCGTGCCCCCCTAGTGGGAGATCTCTTAAAGAGGGCATGAAATGCTCTGATATTTTAATCTAATTACTTATCATTTATGATTTAAAACACTTACACAGAAATAATTTAATCGACATTACAGAGACGTTACTTCAGAATCACCAATATAGCACATGACTAGAAATCCATTTGTGGTAAATGTTCTGCAATTACCAGAAGATGTCCAAGAAGAATTTCTGGAAATGAAGGCAGATTCTATGAAAGATGACTTTGGGGAAATTTAGGAAAAAACCCTTTCTCCTTAATCCAAAAGTTGCCACTCTTGTTTTGCAAATACTTTTGCCATTTCCTCGACTTACTAGTAATTTGTGTTTTTTATTGAAGCAATGAAGAAAAATATAGGGAGGCATGAAAATATTTTTTTATAATCTAGGGGGGCACCAATGAAAAAAAGGTTGGGAAACCCTGCACCCATCTATCGTAACGGCTCAACGGATTTTCGGTAATAATGATTTGTATTTATTACCTAGATGCAAAAAATGTTCGAAAAAGTTATAAAAAATCACGCATTTTACCAAGGTTTTTGCACTAACGTTACGCTACCAACAAAGTCACCAATGAAAGACAAAACAATAAACAGCCGTAAGTTATCGTCATTTATGTTCCAGCCTTCAAATGATTTAAAGACATCGTTTCCTTTTTTAAATAGTATTGTTCGTGTTCTTTGAATTCACTTAATAGCACGCGAACATTATTCAATTTTAAAAAAGCTTTATATAAACCTGGTACTTTAGTAGGTAGGTAATTTAAAAATATCACTTTTGTTTCATATACCTTTCCTGATCTTTAGCAAAATGATAGATATAGCTATAGATAGATATATAGATAAATATAGATAGTACGAGATAATAATTTTAAGTCTCACGACATTTTAATGCATCGAGATATTGTGTTCGATCTCATGAACCAGTAATTAGTGCTATTTTCATTATTTTCATTAGGACGTGAAATTAGCATTATCAGCAATTACTCGTTAGATAGATAGAAAATTCTTTATTGCACAAACAAATTTGTAGGTACATAGACGAACTTAATGCTAGTAAGCATTGTCTTCTAGTTAACCTCGGTGTACTGTGGGGTTTTCTCCTTAGCATGCTAATTGCTATTGCGGTGCTAATGGCTAATATAAAATTTCGCAGTTTTGAATTACAACTTCATCATTCTTAAATATGGTTCGAAACCGCAACAACATTAGCATTAGCAAACCGCCGCAGTTCGCATTCATGCGGGAATAGCATTCATCGAATTACGCAACCACAATTAACTTGATTAATGCTAATATAAATAATAAATATTATTATGAGCTATCGAGTAAACGTGTTCGAGCATTTGAAATTCGATCATACGGCATTCGATTTCTAATAATGATTCCCGTTGGAACAACACTTATTTAATTTCATAATTCTGCTGGCTGGTTCCCAATCTGAAACCGAGCAGAAAGACAGGTGTTTCCGTATAGTTATTTGTAGATATGTAAACATTAGTAAAATTATATTAGTACACCGTGAATTAGTAATTTACTACGGCGCGGCGTCGTCGCCAGCGTTTCTCACCGGAACGTTATTGTAGAGATGCGACCTTCACGAAAATGTATCTATAGACTAGGGTTGCCAACCCGTGGATGCTGTAACTTTTTTTACACAATGAGACGTGCTAGTCGTTCGCTTGATGGCAAACGCCATGCTTGCCCATAACAATAGGGGTTTGGACAACTTTTCAGAGTGTTTAAAATTAGCCATAATGTATATCTAATATATAGCCATGAAAATAACATTTTAAATGTTATGTCCTACGTTTAAATGCTTTGTTTCAAATATTGCCGCTTATAAGATCACCTCAGAACGTGTGACGTCATATGAAGGCGAATGAAACAACAAGCTCTACGAAAGCAAACTTGCAAAGTGATTTATACGTTTTTGTGAAGTTTAAGGACTTTAGGGTCATCATGGAATGAAAAACATACCTTTACATTTAGATAAAATGCAAAAATATAAAATAATCTTCGCACACGGTATTTATTTTAAATGACGTCATGCACTGTGACTGATGTTTCATTTGATATAAAAAGTCAAACAATTCGTTCTAGCTAGATAGATAGATAGATAGATGAACGCTTTATTGCAAACATTAAATTACAGACATAACATAAAAACAATTAAAGAAAGTGTTACAATGGGCGGCCTTATCGCTAAAAGCGATCTCTTCCAGGCAACCTTTGGATGGAGAGGAATTATCTTAAAGACGGGGATGTAAGGTCTACAATAATAACATAAACATAAACAATGTCAATAAAATAAACTTAAATAATAGATACAGAACAACAGCAACATGCTGAATGCCTGCATAAACATACATATACTAGGTACACATTATTACACATTATATTATATTATATTATAAACCTACATAAATAATTATATAATATATAACATATACAATATATATATATATATATATATATATATATATATACATCTATATACATATAATATATCACAGCAATAAAATAAATAAAGAAACGTCAGCAATCTTCCAGGTAGAACTTCTTCACTTTCTCTTTGAACACCTGCAATGATGGCGCACGTCGGATAGGCACGGGCAGTGCGTTCCAAAGGCGAACAGCTTGGACGGCAAAAGAGCGGTCATAAAAAGTGCTACCGTGCGAGGGTGTCTTAAGTGCAAAATTTTCCGATGACCTAAGAGAGTGGGATTCGGAAATATGTAAGAATTCAAAGCGTTCTTTAAGATAGCGCGGGGTTGAGGGATTAAACAATATATTGAACAGTAAGGATAAGATGTGAGCATTCCGACGAAGGCGAATGGGCAGCCACTTAAGCTTTACACGAAATTGGGAGATATGGTCATATTTACGCAAGCCAAATATGAACCTAATAGAGAAGTTTTGTAAGCGCTCAAGCTTATTAAGCTGGTCCTCCGTAATATCGAGGAAGCAGGCGTCAGCGTAATCTAATATGGGGAGCAGGAGAGACTGTGCGAGCGCAACTTTAGTGGCAGTGGGTAAGAAATTGCGTAGTCTCTTTAGAGAGGCTGCCGCGGCATACATTTTACAGCTAGTAGCTTCCAAATGAGGTCCCCAGCTTAGATTTCGATCCATTATGAGACCTAGGTTTTTTACAGTTTCGCTGTAAGGGATGGCAATTCCATCAAAAACAATCTGTGGAAGTGCCAGCCAGTTAATTTTCGCAATCATTCTGGAGCTACCTATGATGATGGTCTGTGTCTTGGTAGGATTTACTTTCAGTCCAAAAGATTTACTCCATTCAATGATACGGCGCAGGTCAGTGTTTGTGTTTTCAATGGTTGTATTTAATTCAGCAAGAGAGGTTTGGGAATAGATTTGAAGATCGTCTGCATATAGGTGGTAGGAAGAAGTAAGATGTTGAGAGATTGTATTGATAAATATTGCAAATAACAAAGGAGATAAGACGCCGCCTTGCGGAACACCGGCTAACAAGTTGCACCATGAAGAAGAAGATTCTTCGAGGCGAACCCGCTGACGACGTCCGTAGAGGTAACTATGAAACCATTCGATTACTGATGGAGATATGTTGATGGAGCGAAGTAATGCAAGGAGAATTTCGAAATTAACCGTATTGAAGGCATTACTAAAGTCTAATAATGTTAGCACGGTTACCTGGCCGTTCTCCATACCTAAACGAATGTCGTCGGTAATTTTAACAAGCGCAGTAACCGTGCTGTGCCCAGGGCGGAAGCCAGACTGGAAGGGGTTAAAGAGATTTTGGCGGGAGAGGAAATAGTTTAGTTGCCTGTGGACTAGACGCTCAAGGACTTTAGATAAGAAGGGTAGAATGGAGATTGGGCGATATTCAGAAAATGATTTAGGATTGGATTTTTTAGGTAAAGGTATAATTTGGGCGTCTTTCCAAGTGCTTGGGAAGACACCGCTGGAGATGGAATTATTAAAGAGGAGACAGAGAACGGGAAGGATGATATCTAGGATAGGCACTAACATATTTCGACTAATGCTGTCACCACCTACAGCATTTGAGGTGATTGACAGCACGCTCCTTCGAACATCACATTCAGTAAATCGATTAAAGACAAACGGAGGGTAGTCGGGCGTAGAAATGGCAGAAAGATAATCAATTGTTTTATTTTTGTCCGAAGTTTTCATGTCGGAGGAAGAAGAAAAATGAACATTAAGAGAATTTATATCTAAACTTTTAGGAACGGAGTCCTGACGCGATTTGCCAATTCCCAAAGACCTGAGGAACTTCCAGACCTTAGCTGGATCCTCATTATTAACAGATTCATGGACATGGCGACGTAAGGCGTCCCTACACACCATATTGCATCGATTTCGGGACTGGGCATACTTGGATTTATTGACATCGGTAGGTCGTAGTTTATATTTAGTTTTTGCTGCAGCCTTTTTGTGCATCAGTGACTTAATACTGTCCGTGAGCCATGGTGCAGGTAAATGTTTTATTTTGATTGCACGAAGAGGCGCATGGATATCATACAATTCCGTGACAATAGAATTGAAAATAGCTATCTGGTCATCCACTGACTGCGCATTAGACACCGGTGTCCAGTCCACTTTTCTAGCGTCATCAAGAAATGCTTCACGATCCATACCACTAAAATTGCGCTGCAGAATAATTTGAGGTTTGGGCTTAGGAGGACGAATTTTATATGACAGGAAAATTAGATCATGATACGAAAAGCCGTCTGCAGAACATTGACCGAACATTGACCGATAGCTAGGTACATTTAATTTTATTTTCGACTACTATCCGATCCCCTATTGCAGGGCCACTCAGCACTTTTCATACAATGCAAAGTACGGCGTAGCACTGCATTGCGTTCATCACTCCGAGACATTTGATAGTAAGTCTTCGACAATCAATGGACTTTAAACTGAAACACAGTAATGCTTGCGCACTACTACTTGGCGGCAGAATAACTGGCAAAGCGGAATAAATCCAGACTGCCTCTCGCATACAAGAAACATACCACCTAATGAACATGTCCAGCTAAGTACGACAAGATTATTATTGACAGTGACATTTAAGTGGAGCTCCACTTTCAACGTCAAGAAGAATATAAAGTCGAGAAGTTTGGTAGGTAGGTACTATAACAAATTATAAGACTAATTCTTTCTAGTTTTGATTAGTCTTATAATCTATTTATATATATTTATTTTTTTATATTTTGAAAAGTAGTTGACAACCCTACAGACATAATTTCATTTTACAATACTAACTGTTACATTAATCTGCAGTATTTAGATTTGCTTATAATTATGTTAGGTGAACTGTGACTATAGTCTTGGCCAAGCGCCAAGCTGAGTCCTAAACTTGGACTAAGTGGAATACAAATCTGTCATCTCACTCTGCGATGAAGAGTGTGATAAGGATAGCACTTATTTGATAGTGTTTTGAAGTCAGCGCTTAGTTGTAGAATTGTCTGCGAGAGCTGCGTGACGACCTAGATTGTACCACAGAATACTAAGGGACAGAAGCATCACTCCGCAAAGAAATTTAAACAAATAGCGACTCTTGCTATGACGCAATAAAATTCAATTCAGCTCGCGTAGCGCTGCATACCTACCAGTCATATTAACGTACAGAGCGCTTCTCTTCCTATCGCATAGCTCTTATCTCTTCTGACGCGGCACGTGTAACGACGCGCGACCCGCCATCGGTGTCCGGCTATGTACTTGTAGCTTCGTACCTACAGTGCGGAGTGCGCTAGGCCTGGTTGTACCTAAATCAATAAACATAAATAGAGTTATAATTATTATTTCAATATTATTTTTGGTGATCATTTACTATTTTTGGAGTTACATTTTACTATATCTAGTGGTCAGATAAACATAAGCCCTAAACATCATATCAACAGTCCACGTTACCTACCACAGAGAGCATGGTAATAGTTTTACAGCTGAGTATTCGTTGGTTACATGTTTTATGACCGCTTTGACATTGATTACATATTTACACATTTCACATTGCAGTTCGACATTTCGAACGACCATAAATATTTGTGTAATCGCATATTTTGCAAAAAATCACAGAACTTGGTAACTTGGTAGGTATTAATATTATTATGTCGCTCTTTCTCACGGGTTATACACCCGGTAGGAAGGCTTGCGCGGGAACATGAGTCCAACATGTAGAGGCCTTGTAGAGCATTTAATTTAGATATGTAATGGGCAACACTTATCGGGGACTGTCTCTAAGTGAATCATTAAGAAGATGCAATCAAAGACAGCCCCCGATAAGTGCGAGGACTATTATTGAAGATATGTATGTGTAAATTACTTATGATTGGGCTATTGAGGTGAATTTATAATGGATGAGAGCCGGTCTATGATATGAGACCTCGGCACCTGCCAGTTCCGCCTCATAAGAAAATATTTTGGCAGGTGGTGACTCGCCACCCACCAACGGGCCCCCTATAAGGGCCGCCGTTCATTGGCGGCGAGAGGGGCAACGTTGGTGTGTTTATTATTATTATTATTATTAGCCTGGTTTGTCCCACTGCAGGGCAAAGGCCTCTCTACCCTCCTTCCACTCCTCACGGTTTAAGGCTTTTTGTGTCCAGTCCTTCCAGTATGCGTCTAGGTAGGTATACCTACTTCCAACTCTAGCCACCGAAGTTTTTGAAACACTAGCTTCTCAATAAACTTTATCAATTCATGAGCCAAAGGTTGCCATAGTCACGAAATATACTTGTACTATTAAATAATAATAATTATGTGTCTCGTAACGGGAATCGAATTTATAGCCCATGAGATCCGCCTGCCCAACTACACCACAGATGCTCTAAACTGTTTATTGACAGAACGTGTATCAGCTTTACGTGGTTATTCGTTGATCTGTGAATGTCATCTATGTTGATCAATATCTGAATCATTGATCTAGTAGACTTTTTAAAGAAATCTTTGTTTAAGTGAAATAGAATATTGATATGATATTTTTCCGTAATGTATAGTACTCTGTCCATGCTCTACAATAAATGTATACCGTTAAATTAAATAAATATAATAAAATTTTTGAAATAAAACAAGAACCGTCTTCAAGATTAAACTTATATTTTTTGACATTGTTATTTTTTTTAACATGTACTAAATCAATGTCGATAAAATTTATATGGGACCACCTTTGAACCTACCAAACAAAAAAAGAAATCAATTCATAATTGGCGGAGTAATTGCGTAACAAACATACAAAAAAAACCGTCGAATTGAACCTCCTCCATTTTTTGAAGTCGGTTGAAAATTAAAATTCATTGACCAAATATAATTGACAATAAGCTGAAATGTGTTTCTCACTGAACAGGTTACATCGTGGCGACGCGGCCGGCGGGGCGCGGGCGCAAGGCACGCGCTGTTGTATAATCCTTTATTCAAAAGTTACAAAAACAGTGCACCAATAAAGCCGAACAACAGTAATTATGATAAACGAGCGAGGTCTATTAAATTTAAACAAATGAGTAATATTCTAGCGGTAGACGTACGGCGCCTTCTAGCCTCGCCGCGTCGCGTCGCCCGCCCGTATAGATTTATTCTAAAGCATGCACTGAGTACCTACATATATATATTTCGGGAATATATCGAATTCAATTCCAACTTGTATAAAATAATAATAACAAAAAAGCCATTTATTTCAGGCACAAAGAAAAATACTCGGTACTTAAAAGTAGCTGGGTTTCAAGAGAAATGTGCACTGCTATTAATAACCTACATACTCGTAAATGTATGTATAATTGTATATATACATACACACCTACTCTTAAATTCTGCGTTCTGCTGAATCATTTTATCTCCGCTTCTCTCTGTGCATCCCAATTTTATTTCTAGTTAACACATGACTCAACTAACCAATTGAGTTCTAGCGAACACGCGAGCGAGTGTGGCTCAGTGGGAGCACGTGCGAGTTTCGATACGACGCACCCGAGTTCGAATCCCGCAGGCCCCGCACCACTGACTTTCTAAAGTTATGTGCGGATATAACACTCACTCTAAAAACGGTGAAGGAAAACATCGTGAGGAAACCGGCATGTCCAAGAATTTTTCGCAAAAAGTCAAGCACATGTGACATCCACCAACCCGCACTGGGCCAGCGTGGTCGATTATGGCCCAGTCTCTCTCTATGAGAGCAGGCCCGTATCCCAGAATTAGGAACGTGATGGGCTGAAGACTCAGATAAAGGCTGTCTACTCGAAGGCTAAAGATGATGAACACGCGTCTCGATTAACTGACTATAAGTTGTAATTCAGCTGTTAGATTTCAGCCATGACTTCGTCGCTCACATACCTCTGGCTAATTACTACGAAGGGTGTGTCACCCCGGCATGTCATTGTGTTGTTTTGGCACGTTCCACTATTTTGTTGTCACATGCTAAAGAGACGCTAGACTTTGTATACCACGCTAATGTACCTCGTCTCAAACATGGCCGCTGACCAGGTGACCAGTGACCTGCATGCCACGTGACTAGTGTTGCCAGGTGTCTCGATTTGCGCGGGACGTCCCGTTTTTCAGGGATCTGGTGACACGTTCCGATTTATATAGATAAAGAAGACACAATCTTAATGATTATGATTAGTCGAAATGGTTACGTTGAATTTTGTTATATTTACAGAGATTTATTTGTTCTACAATAAAAAAAAAACTGACTAACCGATTAAAATATATACGCTGATTCACAAAAAACAGTTTTTCTTTTGTAGCCATTGTAGTTGTCCCGATTTGAAAACCAAAATCATTTGACACACTGGACCTGGCAACACTACTCGTGACCTACGCAGTATACAATTTTGTATCCATTTTTCATATTGCGCAGTTTACGTGGTCCACGGGGCAGGCGCGAGTTATACCTCTGTATATACTGATAGCTTTTGCATGAGATAGGATTTTTTTAAAGACATGTGACATTATTTTGCTTTGCCAGTTATTTTGTCGCCAAACAGTAGTGCGCATTACTGTGTTCCGGTTTGAAGGGCATTGTGGCCAGCGAAATGACTGGGCATTATGAGTCTTAAGAGCTAATTGTCTCAGGATGATGAGATCAGCGCAGTGCCGCGCAGGATTTTGCAAATCAATATTCTGATTGATGCTGCAACCGTTTTGGGCATTAGTATTGCTTCCCATCAGGCGAACGACCTGCTTGTCTCCTTAATCAGTTATATAAAAAAACATCCATCAAGTGACATCAAGGGAGCCAACGGTTTGGAGTAGGAGAGATAGAACAAATTTAAAACTAAACTAATATAAACGAAACTAAATGAAAATTAATAATATGTACATACAGGTATCAGTTGAGCCAACTAAATGGTCTACAAATAATTCAACCAACACCCGTTGCCCGGCAACATGCCCAAAATACTGGCGGCATTGCCTCACTGAATAGCGAGGCTGATTCTTTAGAAAACATACACGCCAGCATTTTGGTCACGTATGGACTCTACCAGCCGTCCCGCCAAATCCATATAAATTTCGAGCTCCACCCCCCACGGGCCAAACGTCTAAGACATAAGATATTTATTTATTTGCAAACGAATTATATAAGGTGTAAGTAATATAAAAATTGTTAAAAACAGGTAAGTTAAACATAAAAAATAGTTGTATATTTTTATTTACGCTTAATAGATCCATGTTTGGCCACTATTTCGCCTGATGTGAAGCGATGATGTGGCCTAAGATGAAGCACATAGATCTAGAGAGAGACGGCAGTTGAGCGGCTGCTCAGACCCGTCTCCCCGATGGTTCACCGAACATCATTCCGAAACATGACTAGGTCGTAAATAATAAAAAATCATAATAAAATAATAATTTAATATGGTCGTAATTAAATAATAATTTAATTTGTTGCAAAACGGCCTCAACTCAGCGTTGAGCTGGTTGTGCTGGTGTTTGTGGTTGTGCGTCTCTACCCAAACGGCACAAACAGGTAACCCCTAATGAGACCTGAATCAAAGAATACTATCACTTACGTACCAGAACATTTACGCCTTTTGAGGGATTCTGGCGCAGCATACATTATCAACAGTTTCTTATTAGGTAAAGTTGTAGGAGAGTTAGGGCGTGTGTTGCGAGATTGCCTCTTATTGTCAAGCTCTGTGAGGCGATCCTTTTCCGGTAGTACTTTTTTACTATGTACTTGTAATAGACTGATGGTATCTATAATCACCTAGCCTACGCAGTCTAGGCAGTCTTTATACCTAGGCACATAACATGCAAACAAGATGACGTCGCCGTCGGCCATGTGTCGTTTATTTGTCCGTTCTGAATAATTTTCCATAAAAGAAACATTTTCTTGGAAAATTAAGCACGTGCGGCACGTGCCTACTTATTTAACTTGCTAAACGGACATTTTGATATGTATGAATTGACATTTGACACCTAACCATTTAATTTTTTTATCTAATAAGATTCGTTCTTTACAAAAAATACGCCCAACGATCACGGACATAGAACCTAGCCCCTAACTAGGATTCCCTGTAACCAGGGAACCAAGAACTATACGGACCATGGTCCCACAACACCCAGACACGAAACAAATGCTTGCACTTTTCTTTTTAAGCACAAACATTTGTCCCGTCGCGGGAATCGAACCCGCAACCTCAGCAGTGTATGAGATTTGAGCCAACCTGCCCAACCACTACACGACAGAGGCTGTCAAAACATATTTCTATTAAAACTCCTGTTTCCTGGTATGTTCTATCAAACAATGTTTCTTAACAAAACGAGAGTGTTGCCTCGTCCAACACAAATATTTACCGCGTTAAAAAACAGTAAAAGTGCACGTTTTACGCGAAATCCTAAATTTCCTCACGTGTCGGCGTCGTTCACGAGTCTTCATGGAATAGCCTACATATTGTTTTGTAGTTTTCCTTATTTACAAACAAGCATTGTTTGGCCTTCATTACCAGCGTAGTTTAAAGATTATACTATCCAATCAATTTAGCTTAATACCTCTCCTCGCATTTTTGTCTGGAAGAGATCGCTTTTATACGAAAAGACCGCCTATTGTGACGCTTATTTTTAACCGACTTGAAAAAGAAGGAGGTTCTCAATTCGACTGTATGTTTTTTATCGCGGCGGTAAAGCGATGGTTGGAATGGATGGATGGAAAACGTTGCGCTGAGATATTTACTTCGTAAACGATTGTATAGAATAACAGATGTCGCTCGTGTCTTTGGCGAGTCTTTTCTTGTGAAATGGTGCATTAAAATAATCCAAATTGATCTGCATTATTCGTGTATTAATTCCACTGAAGTTACAATTCGATGGTCTTGTGATACAATAAAATACAAAATTGTACTGAAAATAAATAAAATCGGTTTGAATTTTATCTTTTTTTTACATCTAACTGGGTCAGCGTTTGACCACGATCTCACCTGATGGGAAGCGACGATGTGGTCGAAGATGTAGCACACTTACCCAGTAAGTACTTGTTCACTCTTGATTTGAACACACCCAGATTGTATTTATGTGGAAACACAGACGACGGCAAGGCGTTCCATTCCTTCGACGTTCGCACCAAAAAGGATGATTCGAAACGTTTTTAACGTTTAGTTTAAACGTCCACCATGTAGGGGTCCGATTGTCTGGTTGTCTGATGGTAAAATGGTGATGGAGGGATCAGATTGTGCAGTTCTTGAGCACACTCTCCGTAATACTACGGAGAGTGTGCTCAAGAACATACATTCAGAATATACATTTTACCGTTAAGCTGGCGACTTCACGTCGATGAGACAGGCTTTGGAGCTTGGACTCCACCAACTTGTCGTCGGTAATGAGCCTTTTTGCGCGTTTTTCAGTCAAATACCTATCTCATATTATCCTTATGTTATGAAATAAGACGCCGCGGCCGCCGCTCGGCGCCGGCGCCGAATATTATACACGTGCGATATATTATATTGCCAGGTATATTGACATCAATATAGTTCATAACAAATTGATTGATGTTCGGAATCTATTGTCATTGAAAACAATGCAACATTGAAACATGTTACATCATCCGCATGAAAGTAGGTACCTAGGTAACTATATTCTTCTACTGAACAACCAATACCAATAAATGATTTATTTACCAAATATACAATTTGATTGATTGTCGGTGGGCCCCAAACTAGGCTAGGTCTGTATCTTGGCGACCTTATTAGATTTGACAATCACTATCACTACATAGTATAAAACAAAGCCGCTTTCTCTGTCCCTATATCCCTATGTATGCTTAAATCTTTAAAACTACGGAACGGATTTTGATGCGGTTTTTTTTAATAGATAGAGTGATTGAAGAGGAAGGTTTATATGTATAATAACCGTGTAAAGCCGGGGCGGGTCGCTAGTAGCTTATAAATTACAACCAAACCCTGAAAATTGCATGAAATCCGTTCAGTAAGAGTAAGAGAGATAACATACTCACATAAAAACAGACGAAATTTCGAAAAACCGTGGATTCGTGTTCAGTACCCTCTAAATAGTCGATCCCAGGTTTTTCAAAAATATCTCGTATCTATAGATAGATAGATAAGTAAACAACAAATACAACCCAAGCAAACAACACACTTTATCATAGAAGCTCCTTTTTCACAGCTATTAAAATTTATAATAATTTGCCAATAGACATTAAAGCACTACAAGGCTCACAGTTCAAAAATAATTTAAAGTGTTGGTTAATTAGTAAAGGTTTTTAAAATTTAAATGAATATTTCGATAAATAATTCAATTGTTTAGCTTAAATAATAATTTATTACTATAAGTTATTTATATTTCTAATAAGCAGTAATATAAAATAATTATGTTATACCAAGTTAAGAGCGAGTGTGGCTCAGTGGGAGAATGTGCGACTTTCGATCCGACGTACCCAAGTTCGAATCCCGCTGGCCTCGCACCACTGACTTTCTTAAGTTATGTGCGGATTTAACACTCGTTCTGAAAACGGTGAAGGAAAACATCGTGAGGAAACCGGCATGTCCAAGAATTAATCACAAAAATTCAAGGACATGTGACATCCACCAACCCGCACTGGGCCAGCGTGGTGGATTATGGCCCATTCTCTCTCTATGAGAGAAGGCCCGAGTCCCAGCAGTGGGAACGTGATGGGCTGATGATGATGATGATGATGTTATACCAAAACAGCTATTTAAATTAGCTGTTACTATTATTGTACACCCGAAATGGGTAAGCTGTTGAAACTTTTTTGTAACCAATTAACATCTTATATTATATTTAACCAATTAATATCTTACACAGTTTTACGCAATAAACGATATTCTATTCTATTCTAAAAAGTATAAGAAACACCAACAGTATATATATCAACAGTATACCAACAGTATGGTGTCACTATCTAAACTAAGTACATTCTGATATGTATACCTTTTACTTGACTACAATGCCCTTCCAACCGGAACAAAATAATTGCGCACTACTACTTGGCGGCAGAATAACCGGCAAAGCGCTGGTACCAGACGGCCTTCCGCATACTAGAAACCTACCACGAGTTAATCTATATAAAGTACGGTCGACAAGAATAACTACATAACTGCTTCATGAATGCATACATAACTGTTAAATACAGTGGGCACACTCCTGATTTTTTAATTTTTTAGCCTTGCAACTTGATTTTGGTCGCATCACATTTATCATCAGACACCGGAGCCAGGGTCATACGTCATTCTAATCCATAATTCAATATTAAATTACATCCCGTTAGCTAATTCCAATAATCATGCATAATGTATAATTGTTGGCGTCCGGTCGGCTGCCCTTGGGTATTTTACCATCAACTTCCATTGTTCCAATTGACTAGGAAATGCCGGTGACATAATCCGTTATATTGTGCCCTCCTGTGGGTAGTTACATCGATTCTAGTCTAGGATTTCTATCAGTGAAATTTTCAAAATTAGATCAGTAGTTCCAGAGATTGCCTCCTATAAATATACATACAATTTTACCTCTTCATAATATAACTATAGATGTACAACTGATTTTTTATGCAAGACTTATCAGAGCAAAAGGGATTCTGTAGTTATTATAAGTAAAAGAATGATAATACTTAAAGTTATATTTATTCCGCTAGTCTGAAGTACGTAAGTAAGTAAGTAGTTTCCCTTAGAATAAATAAATAATAATAATCATAAATAATATTCACTGTGGTAGGTCTCTGGTGTGCGAGATGCCGTTTGGGTAGGTTCCACAGCTTTGCCAGTAGTTCTGCCGCCAAGCAGTAGTGCGCATGCATTACAGTGTTTTCCGGCGAAATTACTGGGCATATAAGACTTAATTTCAAATGTGTCGGGGCCGAGTTTAATGCAGTTCTACGCAGTGCTTTTTATAGTATTCAAGTTCTGGGTGCCATGCCATTGTTATAGACGGCGTGTTGCTTACCATCAGGCGAACAAGTTGCTCGCCTCATCACTCAGATCTATAGAAAAGAAAATGGCAGAGGAAGAGAAAACCATCGGACAACAAGACGTACGGAATCTCGAAATTCGCTTATGGTTGACGTTCCACCTGCTAGAACAAAGCGTTTCGCTTCAACTTTCATAGCGCGAACAGCTAAGGAATAGAACACCTTACCGGCGTCTCTGTTTCCCGATTCTTATAATTTAGGTGTCCAGATTGAATCGGTTCTGAGCAAGAAATGTAATTTATTTGCTTTGATGTGGTCATTACAAGATGGCACAGTATAAAAATCACCGTCATTGGCATGCAAATTTAATATTAAACCTAAATAATAATAATTACAACAATAAAAATTTCAACTCGACGAGCATGATCCATTGTCAACCGCGTCATCACTTTCCATGAGGTGAGACTGCGGTCAAATGCTTTACTATTCGGTAATATAAAAAAACTTCTACTATCTTTTAAGAAGATTATGTTAAGGAAATGGTGACAAAGGACGTTCCTCCGCTTACTCTTTCTAACCCACGCAACGGATTTTGATACGGTTTTCACTGTAACAAGTCGTCAAATTACACCACATTGGAAATTGCATCCGTGCGAAGTCGGGGCGGGTCGCTATTAGATAATAAATATATATTTTACCTCACTATATAAAAATAGGACTTCAAAAATCAGTAGTAATAATGATTTTTATGCGAACTGCAAAATCTATTGAATTTACGAGAGAGCACGGTTCGAATCAGGTTAAACGACTGAAACGTACTCAAATACATATGAGTAACAATCACCGTGCCAAGAGTTTTCAGGAACCGCCCTGCCGCGACACTAAACATAATTTATGTACTACCCGCTATTTCAGTATTGCAGACGATTTTCAGACGTTTTTCATAAATTTTTCTCTCTTTCACCGTGACGAATGTATTTTTCTTGCACTCGTTGTAAATCTACGTCGTTACGGTTGAGATCAAAGATTCACGTCACTTGTAATGAAACGGTTCGCTTTCAACGTCACTACAGATTATTTTCAGCTGAAATAACGAGGTAATTTGTCTGAAGAGGTTTTTGGAGTAAAGAGCTTTGACCTTTGGTAACTAAAGTTATATAAACAATGTTGTATATATGAAATATTTACCAGATTCCTGCCCTGCAGGATTGTTTCTTATTTTTTTATATATGAGTGAATGACGAGACGAGCTGGTCGTTGGCCTGATGGTAAGCAATACGCCAGCTCATAACAATAACAGCACCACCCAGAACTTTGTTTTGCAAAATACTGCGAAATGGGGAAAAAGGTATTTTTGAATGTAGATGGATAGATAGATAGATATACACTTTATTATTCACCTTAAACACAAAAATTAAGTACAAGTTAAATGTTTACAATGGTGTCACAATAGGCGGTCTTATCGCTCAAAGCGATCTCTTCCCGACAACCTTTGGATGGAGAGGAATAACGAAACAAACGGACGGCGGTGATAGAAGTAAAGTTAAGTGAAGTGTAGTATCTTTGAAAATTAACATAACATAACATAAAAAAATATTTATTGACATAGTAAGTGTTACAATTTCATATTGAAGTCTCTAGCCCTCGACGTAGCTTAACGCTGTGTTTCAAGGACATTACGTCCGGGACATTTACAGTGAGTCTTAGCCGTTTTATATCAATTATGAATAATAACACTCACGAAACTTTTCAAAATCTAAAATAGTATATTTCATGGCTATATATATTGATTGTAGTTAATTTGATACACTTTCTGAAAAGTTCTCCGATCCCCTATTGTAAGACACTTCCATTCCTTATATAAAAATAGGTACTACGCCTAAACATCCTTCTTAGAGAAATTCACATACAGTGCATTATGTCACAGACAGGTACTACGCAAACTGTACTTCACAAGATAAACTAGGGACGATACTATAAACTAAAAGCACGTGTGTGTTGCAGTAATGACAAATGGGCCATAGCTCAGCGAAGAACATTGCTCAAGGAGCAAGCACTGAATTTCAGCTATAACCCTGTCTGAGGTGACGAAGCGGAACGAGCGCAATAAAACAATATTTATTTTTATTTATATTTATTTTACTCGTGGTAGATCTCTCGTATGCGGGAGGACGTCTGGGTAGGTACCACCGCTTTGCCAGTTATTCTGCCGCTAAGCAGTAGTGCGCAAGCATTACTGTGTACCGGTTTGAAGGGCATTGCAGGTAGCGAAATTTATGGGTATATAAGACTGAATATCTGATGTCTCGGGTGATGAGCGCAATGCAGTGCTACGCAGTGCTTTTTATGGTATTAAAGGTTGTGGGTTACACTGCAATTGTTATGGGCAGGCGTGGCGCTTACCATCAGGCGAACGACTTGCTTGTCTC
Organism: Petrophora chlorosata; assembly: GCA_951640565.1. NCBI lineage: Eukaryota > Metazoa > Arthropoda > Insecta > Lepidoptera > Geometridae > Petrophora > Petrophora chlorosata. The sequence goes on along the minus strand of OX621203.1, from coordinate 5,289,213 downwards.
TTTAGGTATAGGTAAATACGTATATACCGTACGAGAATTTCAAATATAAGAAATCTTAAACATAATACAAATACATATACAGGGTAGGGCAAATTTTTGGCTCCTTAAGGGTAGCTACCTTTTCTTTTGTAGTTAGGTTTTGTTCTTAGGAACCTTCTATTTTATTATGAAGAAAAAAAAAACATTTTTAGTTTATTGAAAATAAGTACGGTTTGCCCAAAAAATGACATTAGTAAAAAAAAAACAAGTTCATCTTAATCGACTCTATTTCCAACCAGGAACACTTTTCCCAAAGTAACTTACCAAATCAAATCGTAATTTTTGGCAATAATTAAAAAAACAATTCCCATACATTTTTCTAAGAAGCGCCATTCGCCGCAACAAAGTCATGCATACCATTCGAACACGGAAAGCAATTTGTTCTAAATTCAAATTATTTATTGGTAGAATAATATGCCACCTCTTTGAATGACTATACCGCTAGAAAAAAAATTGCGAGAAATATTTTTTTAAATTTTTAATTTAAAATGTCTCTTAAGAATCAACAGCGGCTAAGCTTAATAAAAGCTTATTTTAATAACTGTGTAACGAAATAAACTGTCGTGTTCAACCAGGGTTAAGGCATTTCGTAGAGAAAATGAAGAAATACCAGTACCAGACAAGAAAGTTATAAAAACCATGCATTTGGGAACATGCGAACATGGGTAGGGACATAAGCCTCAAAATTAGCCTACCAACTTTAAAAAGTAGTTACATACGAATTTAAATTAAGATCAATTGAATGAGTGACATTGTTGTTTTCACTTACTCGTTTTTTTCATAGAAAATGTATGGGATGGTTTTTTTTAATTATTGCCAAAACTTACAATTTGATTTGGTATGTTACTTTGGGAAAAGTGTTCCTGGTTGGAAATAGAGTCGATTAAGACCAACTTGATTTTTTTGACAAATGTACGTTTAAGGGTGAACCGTACTTTTTTCAAAAATCTAAAAATGGCAATATTTTTTTCTTCAAAATAGAACAGAAAGTTTCTAAGAACAAGACCTTCTAACTACAAAAGAAAAGGTAGCTACCCTTAAGGGGTTAAAAATTTGCCCCACCCTGTATATTACCATATATTATGCATTTCGCATTATCAGCCTGTAATGACACAAAACTGGGAGTGTCCCAAAATAATTTATATACAACATTTGATATCAATAAGCCTATAACTTAAAGTTTGTTATCATTTAGGTGATTTATTACATCTTGACTAACTGATAAGATGTTATCGCAGAATTGCACTTACAAAGTTAAGCGTACAATTACAAGATCGTTATAGCATTGGATACAAAAACAATAATTCATTATTTATCCTTGATTGTTTGTTCTCTGAATACATTTATTACTTAAATACCTTTTATCACGAGATTAACTCGAGAAAATTCGCTTGATGGCATTTGAGTTGCCTATTGTAACGTCGCTTGGTTGCGACCGGTGTCTGACGGTCTCGCAGTAGATCCTGTTCAATCAAGAACCGTCTAGTGACTGGGTACGTCAAAAACAAGAACATAAATCGACCTTTCCAACTCACTCTCGGTGACATTAAACTCGTTTCTCGGGAAATCAGGCGGACATTAAAATATACCTAAATATAAAATGGTGGGGGCGTGTGGCAGAGACTGCGCGGCGGCTGAGTGACCTTACGTTTTTTTTAGACGTCTCTGTGACGCAGCAGATCTGCCTCTTTGTCTAACTACTTTAGCTGGTAGGCTGGTAGCGATAGATTGTCGAAGTTCGACCATTTGTGCAATTAATTGATAATTGACGTAAGACCTGCCTACGTTGTATGTAGCTAAAATGTTGGAGATCAAGAAATAGATACTAAGTGCCCATTGTTTGTACTCTGACTGCAGCTGTGCGGAGCAAAGGAGAAAGGAGCGAGGTACCATAGCTTTGCTAGTTATTCTGTCGCCAAGCAGTAGTGCGCAAGCATTACTGTGTTTTGGTTTGAAGGGTACCACAGCCAGCAAAATTACTGGGCATATTAGGCTTACATAATTATCTGATGTCTCCGGGTGATGAGCGCAATACGGCGCTACGCAGTGCTTTTTAAGGTATAAAATGTTCTGGGTGACACCGCAATTGTTATTGGCAGGCGCGACGCTTACCATCAGGCAAATGACCTGTTCGTCTCATCACTCAGATCCATAAAAACGCTGGCTGTAGCAAAGGATGTACCATTAAAATTGCTTAGTCCTTAAAACATAGGCGAATCTACGGTTTTTGTCATAGATAAAATAATCACTACGATAGTTCGAAATTCCTAACCTTAGGCAGACAGCCAGCCTAATAAACCGGGTGTCTAGTCTATACTACTTAGTTGACGGTGATGATGATGATGATGATAATGTAAAGGAGAAACAGATCACGGTTTCTGTTACACAGGTAGTACTGGTACTACATATTTCTACACTGTTCACAAATCAACAGTGGTGGTCCGTATTTTAAATTCGGAACAAGGGCTAAATTGACGTTTTTATGCGTAACGGTCGATGACAGAATTTTCCGATTCCGAGAAACACAAATTCTGGCACAAAAAAATAAATTCGTGGTAAAGATATAAAAAAAATATGTCGCAAGATTTCGTTTGTATTTTTTACAGCTCTACAAGATTATTTGAAGTTTAAAATGAAACAGAGCAATTAAATAGAAATAGGACTCCATTATTCTTCAGGTAGATAGGTATAATTAAAACTCAAGGATATTTTTCCTATGTCTGGGTGTTGTAGGGCTATCAACTCCTATTCCCACCCCATTATTCTCCCATCTCCTTCCTCCTGTCAAACGGGATCACCTCTGCGAATTATTGAAACAATTTCTTGGCAGAAGGATTGGGTATCTTTTCATAAATATAATCGCTCTGACGGGATTATTTTAATTTTAAAATGCGGAATAGACACAGACTATTACAATAATTGGTCTGGATTCTTTTTGGTTGTAAGGGTACCTACAGCAGTAGGTAATATGTTTACAAGCTTCCGTCTCGTCTTATTTTTCATTTATTTCTGCGATTGGCCATCGTCGTCATTGGAGTAAAGACCCTAACGGTTAGGGTCAGTCGCTTAAATAGCGACGCTGGGTACAGGTTAGGGCCCTAACCTGTATCTAGCGTCGCTTTTTAACCGACTTGAAAAAAGAAGACGTTCTCAATTTGACGGTACGTTTTTCTTAATTGTATATTACGCGATTACTCCGTCATTTATAAACTGATTTGGATTTTTTTTTATATTTTACGTTGGGTTCAGTATAGGTTCAAGGCATCCCATATAAATCCCATGATATTCGACCTTGGAATTTGAAGATTTATCTGAATTGAAGTCGTTTTTTTTTTAAGTATGAATTGTTATCACAATATATTCTGATCGTACGATCGAGGAAGAATCGTGCGTGCCTATAAAAGTCTTTGGTTTATTTATAATCAGAAACCCCAAAATATGTCCTTACAATATATTCTATTTCATCACACAACAAAATAAAAATGTGATCCAGATGTTTCTGAATCAGGGCGAAGCCATCCTGATGTTTCCATATCTTGACAAACGAGGTCATGCAACTATCGATCTTACTACTTTTGCCTTGTTCTATCAACTTGAGTTACAACCCCTCCTTGCTGTAATACCCCAGAGTATATAGCAGTATTACTTGTTCCACCACATTTATGTCACAGAATAAATTACAGTTCATGGCATGAAACGGGAAATTATGTCAGATGACGAAACATTTCGTCGAAGGAACGAATACAAGAAGAAATATGTTATTTATAAGGTTGGATCGCAGTACCTGCGTTTTCTCGAGAAACGGTGACACAGTGTCTCGTTTCGTTGAATTACAAAATTGAGAGGAAAGCTGTTTATTTCTACTGAAATAACATGTTTTCCATTTTCTATTTGGGAAACAAAGTACCTACTAGTGGAAAATGTTTATTCTCTAAAGACGTTCTACGAAGAAAATGTTCTGAATACTTGAATAATCTTGAATTTTATTACGGGCAAATGCGTGGGGAGGGATGAATAAAGGAAGGACATTTTAGGTAAACCAGAATTGAGTATGTATAGCTTAGCATAATTGGAGTAGGTCCCAGTGTTACAAAAAATTACAAGTTGTGAGTTAATAATATTTAGGTAGTAATACATTTGTAAAGTAGTGCATGGCTTTTTTTTATTTGATTATTTTATTATTATTAAATATCTTTGTTAATGTAAGTAATTTATATTGTCTAAATAGGGAAAATACTAACTAGCATCGTAACACAGGTCTATCCTAGTACGAATGCTGGTGATTATTTTATATTTATTTTATGTGTCAGAATTATGTACGAGCTATTTTTATACAATACTACAATTAAGATATTATATTGTATTACATTGTTTTGCTTAAAATAAATTGAATTGAATTACTTAAAGCCTAAAGTGTCGGGGGTCTCTCTGAACTCAACAGTTCTTTATTTCGACACGATACTTACTACGAAAAAACTCGACTCGTGTCGAAATATTTATTTTCATATGCCCAGTAATTGTCGAAATAAAGAACTGCCGGTTCAGAGGGACACCCAAATTGTCCCACTGCAGGGCTAAGGCCCTTTCATACTTCCACGATTCACGGTTTTTCGCTATTGTTGTCCAGCTCTGCCGCGGGGCCGCCGTGGCCTTTATTAGGAGACCACGTAGCAGATAGTTATGCCTACCGCAAGCCCTAGTATGTATGCTGAAGTTTCAATGCGTCATATCTAAATGTCGTCTTATTTCTCTTACGTACCAGTCATAGTAAACATGTTATATTTGATATTAAAATTTCGTTGACATGTGAAAAAGCGATATAGTATATAGTTAAAATTACTGACTTTGTACATATTATACTAGACGCTTCGATTTGTTATTCACTTCAATTTGCTGATTAAGTACTTATCGTTCTCGAAGCTTAAATAAGTTTTATCAGCATTATTATTCTCTTCGTTCATAAGTGTGGTCACCAGTAGATCAAATAAAGTTCAATGAAATTAAAAAAATCTTTTTTTATTTGTCTAATTTGTCTTGATATAAATTAAAAACATAAAAATACATTTTAATCTATGTATGTAGTTGTATATTTACAAATTAAGAATTATAGGTATAAATTACTCGTACAAATTAAAAATACCTTATACTCCTAAACAAACAGAAATATCCCTATATAGATTAATAAATAAAGCTACCTTTATAAATTATATAAATAAAATAAATAAATAAAAACATAAAAATTTAGAAAAATTAAAAATTAAATTAAATTTATTTTTAAATTTAGAAATTTTATTTTTAAATATATATTTAGGTCAAAGTATAGAGACTAGTGAGAATAAGTGTTCATTACACAACTTCAATCATCTACCAGCGTAGAGTTGCGGATCAAAACATTTAATCCATTCAAAATACTGTTCAACTGTTCAATATCATTGACGTGTTCAAACCTCTTTAAATTCAAGATTAGCTTACGGTTGTTCGGAATATAGGCCGAGCCCGCGCCGTTTTGAATCAGCTCCTCAATCAATTGGATTCAAAAATTAGTGTTACATATAAATATTTCATGCGTATGCAATGTCGAAAAAAATAAATAAAACATCGACCTCGTTTCAGTTCGGGCAGCGGTAAAACCACCGTTAGGCGTGTATGGCTGAATTACATTGATTAACATATATTTTTGTGAGACATAGGTAGAAAACAACAATACAACCAAACATCGAACCATGAATCATCGGGGAGACGGGTCTGAGCAGCCGCTCAACTGCAGTCTCTCTCTAGATCTATGTGCTCAATCTTAGGCCGCGTCATCGCTTCACATCAGGCGAGATAGTTGCCGAACAAAGATCTTTAAATCGTAAAAAAAAACGAAACGAGATGAACTTGTATATGCAGTAACACCAGATTTTTTATAGAGTACGACTTTAAAATTTTAATTGGAGTAATACAGTCACTGATTATCTAAATAGGCAGGTACTTATGTAATTGATTATATTTATAAACACAACTTTTTTGCAATACAAGTATACATTTTACCAAAAAAACCGACTTTAATGTATCTTTCAAGTCCAAGGTCCAAGGTCAAATATCGATGAAATTTATATGGGACCACCTCGTAGGTGCACTGAACTGAAAGCCAAAAGAATTTTTGACATCGGTCAACAGTTAGCAGAGAAATCGGAACATACATTAAAAAAATACAGTGAAACATAGAACCGCCTCCTTTTTTAAGTCGGTAACAATATTATATTTCATTACATATTTTTATATATCTTTTATTACATTATGTTTTTTAAATTCATATATCTAGACTAGACTCGATAATTATGTTTTTTGTTGGATTTGGGCATGTTCGTATTAATTTTACTAAGAAAAGCTTGTACAGAATAAATAAAAACAAATTAAATCAGCTAATAAAATCATAATCAGCCTCTCAGTAAACACAAATCTAAAACCAAGTTTATTCTGGTTTACACACAGATCGAGTTACGCAATTAAAACTTGGCTGTAGACCTTAGAGTATATATACCTAGCTAGTTATGTATACTCTAAGCTGTATACTAATAAATTTGCGAACTCAGCCATGTGCGCCCAATTAGGGCGTCATTTGATAATATATTCGTGCCGTGTAATATTCCAATTACTTTGGCACGTGTGAGTTTTTTAATAGGACGAGTCAATGTACTAAAATTAAATACTATTTTATTTTAAGGAAATTGATTGACGGCACGAGCAGGTTGTTCGCCTGATGGTAAGCAACACATGCCCATAAAAGTTGCAGCACGACAGAACAGAACAGTCAGTCTAAGTAACTATTTAGTCATTTGTCCATCGACATTTTTGTTCTTACAACAAATCTCAATTTTCTCCCCGTAAGACGATATAAGAAGGATAGATGAAATTTGGTTGCTCGAGCAGTTGGCTCGGGGCCCAGTGGTTAAGGCGTCGGGACGGTATTCCGAAGACGCAGGTTCGATCCCTGCCCGAGCAATATCAATTTTCTTCTTCCTAATTATTAAAATCTTAAAACCTCAATTTGGATTCGGTACACTTTAAAAAACAAATTAATTAATGAAAGGTAGGTACAGTTATTAAGAAAAAAATTGTTGTGATCAATAAAATGCATGAGATATACTTAGAAACTTGTATTATTTTTAATTTTCACACTTACATCCTATACCTAGACCTAATGTATTTTACTCAAGAAGTACCAGGCGATCAGAAATCTATAACAGGTTAAAAAAGGTTAAAGATGGTCAACATTGTTTATTTACATTATTTTTTACTAAATCCATACCGTTTCGGTCACCGTACATTGTGTAACATTAGTTGGATGAAGTGGTTGGATGGCTCGCCGCTTTTGGTATAAGCTGCTATTAAGTCTTCTGTGGTAAGATACTTACATTTATTGTAATGGCATAGCGATGGCGATTACTCTGTCGTTGTTTCTAAGACAAGGTACCAGCAGGGCGATCATGTATCTTTTATTTCAATCAATTTCAATAAGAAACCAGTTTTGATGATGGTTTTGCACTCTCGTAACCCGTTTGTTGCAATCAAACGTCAAAGAAAGCTCAATTGAAATAAAAATAAGTTTTGACAAACAAAGTTTATATCGATATATAAACCATAGACAAGAGCCGTATTACACAGTAAAATTAAATATTTTGGGTGTATACATAACAATCTCGGTTTGTATTTTTTTTTGGGTTATCGATAGGAGCACATTGAAATCGAGACATAAAAAGTTACATGATCGCATTTTATCGATTGAAATAAATTGTATGTCTATTGCACATTAGTCCGCAACATGCGATGTTCGCAACAAACCTACTTGATCGATCTGGAGATATTTGCGTGTATAGAGGTATACTGTAGGTGTTCTGTGGTAGCGGTGTGGTCCAAGGTCAGTCTCGTGACTTCATCACTCTCATTTAATCCTTTGGAACAATGCTCATACAAATCGCCCAGCGATAATATCGTATCATCGGCGATTCTTATGTCAGATTGATTGGCGATTTGGCGTCCTATCTTGTTTATCTTAAGTGTTGATATAGATTGCGTAATATTTGATAAGGAGTGTTCAGCACATGATCTTGTGGACGTCTGTTTATATCCGTGCACAATACACTAAGACGGTTGAAAGTCTGTGTGGAAATAGAACAGTTGGCGTGTTGAAGCAAAATAGTGGAAATTATTGTTTGTTTACAAAAACGAATGGTTGTTAGTATTGCGTTGTTATGGCAAGAGACTGCGTAGACGGCCTACTGCGTTTATTACTGTTTAGGGATACCAATCCGGCAGCTCATTCAATCCCGCGGGATTGATATACGGGATTACTCAATCCCGCGCGGGAACACGCGGGATCCCGCATCTTTGAAATTATGTTATAAAATCAAATTGAAACTACAGATTTTTGGGCACTTATCAACTTTTAACATTAAGCTATGGAAATTACTTCTTTTGTATTCATCAAGTATAAGTAATTAGTAATCTGCTTTCTTAGAAACATCTTTAAATGTTTGGCATAGTTCAATAGTTTTGTTTAATTTTCCCCTTACTCCTAACAACAGTTTTATATTTTTAATTCGGTCTTATTCATATGTCTAATAATCAAATTACAACATTAAAGTGTTTAGCTTAACTTTAAAGAAAGTTTTAGCGCCAAATTCTTAATTAGCGGGATCCGCGGATCCGCGCTTTGAAGGTGCGGGATCCAGTAGATTAATAAAAGACGCGGGATCCCGCGGGAATGCGTGATCCCGTTTTGCGGGATTACCATCCCTAGTACTGTTATTCGCTCTGTAGTATTGCGTAGTATTATTATTATTTAATATATATATATACATATATATCACATGTCCTTCAATTTTTGTGATTTATTCTCGGACACGTTTCTCGGTTTCCTCACGTTTTTCTTCACCGCTTTTAGAGCGAATGTTAAATCCGCACATAATCTGAAAGTCAGTGGTGCGGCTAACGGGATTCGAACTCGGGTGCGTCGGATCGAAAAGTCGCACCTGCACCCACTGAGGCACACTGACGCACTTATGAACGTCAAATTATCACCATGACTCTACCTTAGGAAGACTAACCAATACCAAGCGCTAGGCTAGGTTTCAATCCTATGGCTTAAAGTCTTACTGTATTTAGAGCAAACTATTTTTTATGTTATATATTCTATGTTACACGTGAACGCTGTGTTTATCTGTTATTGGTAGCGCATTTAGCATTAATATTATACAATTATACAATTAATTTTAAGAAATCTTTGTCTTTAGAATAAGAAACAATGTGTTATATATTAAAAATGCTGAAGATTTATTAACTTAGCTTTATTTAATTAAATACGTACGTACCACAAATTACCTATCTATAAGGGAAGAGAGCACAGAGTAAAAACCATAGATTAAATATAGAATGACTGCGTTCACAATATATCACACTCTCCACCACATAAATATCACACAATACTGTTGGTGAACCAAATAAAGAAAATAAAAATAAATATAGCAAAATGCATTGACATATTATATTGAGGAGGTCCTTTAGTAAAAGCTCGTTTGGCTGAAAATACCACAGTGTTAGTGTTAGTAAAAATGTTTGAATGGCACTGTCTCCAGAAAAATACAGGGCGTTGAAACTTGCTCTACTTTCCTATTGCGTAAGTCAGTTCAACCCACGCCGCGTCACATGCTATGAAAATAAATGTTTCATGTTCCTCAGTAAATACAAAAGCTGAGAACAACGCGTGAGTGTCCCAGATAGTGCCAATCACTGTCACTGTGGTCATGTCGGTCTGCCGCATCCTTCCTGCCATCTTCCGGCGCTTACGGATGCGCCTGTCTTTTCTAGCCTTATAAATAGCTAGGTGCTTCCAGCTGTCTGGCAGAATATGTAATATTTCGAGTTTTCTGCCAAAATTGTAAATGATGTGTGTGAGTGGGAAACTGAATGAGTTCTGAGATACTTTTTTTTTTACGCTTAATAGATCTATGTTTGGCCACTATCTCGCCTGATGTGAAGCGATGATGTGGCCTAAGATGGAGTACATAGATCTCGAGAGAGACGGCAGTTGAGTGGCTGCTCAGACCCGTCTCCTCGATGGTTCACTGAACATCATCCCGAAACACGACTAGGTCGCTTGACGGCATGGCTTTGTTCGGTGGGTGGTATTACAACCACGGAGATGCCTACCACTCCACAGCGCATAAGCGGGTTTCATCACGATGTTTTCCTTCACCGTTTTAGAGCGACATTAATCTCCATTTGAGTTTTTATTTCAGTTGTCATTGCCAGAAACCAGTCGGTCGTAATAATGGTTAAATGACTGCGTTTTATAAATGACGTACCTTCGAATTTGTCTTTGAGATAGATAGATAGATAACACTTTAGTGCACTTAAAAAAGAAAACAGAATTACAGTCGGTAATATATAATTAATAAGTTCAATAGGCAGTCTTATCGCTAAGCAGCGATCTCTTCCAGACGACCATAGGGTAAAGAAACGAACATTTAAAAAAGAGGAAAGTGTATGTGTGTGTTTGTAGATAATAAGTAGGATGTGTGAAATGATTTTATACTTAAATAATTAAAATAATATATATATATACAATAATACATAAACACATCTACATATATTGAGTTACCTAATTAATATCTACTTATATCTTATCATACTAAAATTATAAAGACGAAAGTTTGTTAGGATGGATGGATGGATTATTGGAATGGTTTTTTGTTATCACGCAAAAATTTGTGATGGGGTTTTGACGAAATTTGGTTCGTAGGTTCTCTAATAAAGGACATAGGGTAAAGAAAATAAATACCACCCGTCTGAAGCCGGATTGAGTCGCTACAACAGGATAATTACTTTGGTACATTGTCAAATAGTTGGCAAAGCTAGACGTTTAGCTCCCTAATGGTCTCTTTTTTGCGTTTCTGATCCATGATTCCATTTATTTCGTCTACAATGAATTTCATTCTGACCTTGCGCGAGGTCTTGTTGAAATGAGCCTCAGATTTTTTAATCTTTTTAACAATAAAGTGTTTATCTATCTACCTACCTGATCAAGGGCGCGCAAGAGGAAGCGAACAATTAAATATTGCAGCGAGTAAACGACTCTTAAATGTCATTTATTACATAAGCTTAACCTTACACGACCCTCTGTTCTCCACGGTTCAGCTAAAGGTTAAATGCTAACTGACAAACGAAGAAGAAATACAACTGGCTACCCGCTAAGATGCCTCTAATTTCTGTTTCTTTTGTGCATTATATACCTACTTATTCGATTTTAAGATCAGCATTTAGATAATCTATTGACGAAGGTTCAACACTTGACGCGTGACACTTGGCAAGACGGAATGATATCAGGGCCCCAATGCACTATGACAACTTAGCGAAATAACGTCGATTCCTTCCTTCGAAATTCGCCGATTCCTTCATTAATAAAAGACATCTCTATGACGCATTCATATATTCATATAGGTATATGACGCGTCATAGAGAATACAAATTTCGCAGATGTCGTTTATTAATGAAGGAATCGACGTGATTTCGAAGCAAGGAATCGCCAAGTTGTCATAGTGAATTGGGGCCTAGGTGGACCAAAGCAGTCCCCGAGTGGTATCCGAGGCTGGTGGTGGTACCCGAGTGGTATGTTAGCCGCGTGTTAACCACGATTTACATTGACGTAAGTGAGCCTAAGACGTAGAAATTATCTTTAAAAGACATTTTGATATGGAACTAACTTGTGGGTTACCGAATTGGGACTAAACTATTTAATGCAATGGAATCAAGCGTGATGTTGCGGAAATTCATCTCAAAACTGAAACGTAATGAAGAAATATTCAGCGGGATTACACTACATATTTTCGTTGCGTTTCAGTACTAAACTTTTTTTTTAATCATCAGATTTGCATATGCTGAAACTTTGATATCTTATAAACTATGTATTATTTTTCTTTTATAATGACAAATAGCATCGAAGAATAAGTAATCTATAATTTATTATTGACTTTACCTCATCGGTAGTATTTTATCAGTCACAAGGCGTTGTTCTGTAAAAAATGGACTGCCATTTATAGGCAGTCCATTATTTTGCACTTCTAAAACTAAAACAATAGTATCAACCGCGTCAAATTTAAAGCTGGAAATGTCGTTGTCAATCGCAAATCTTAATTTGTCGGTGAAACGGTGCCAAGAGTGCCAAGTGGCTGTCAAAACATTGTCGCCTTGGCCTGATGTGTCGGAACTAGTGATGGGTAATTAGCTGAAATTTTTGAGACCATGAAAATTTTTAATATATATTTCAGAAAAATAAATAAATAGAAAAATAATGGAAAATTGCTTATAGTAAAATTTAGACATAAATAAAAAAAATTGAGTTTTTTTATTTAAATAAATCCATCCTGACTGCTGGGCATATTTCTACACAATGGATCCCTGAAAACGCACAACGTCGCCGAGGCTGACCTAGAAAAAGACGGTGAGAAGATCTAGACGCAGACCAAGAAAACTGGCATGAGATGGCGCAGGAGCGAGACCGGTGGAAGGAATTGGGGGAGGCCTTTGCCCAGCAGTGGGACAGTATAGGCTAGGAAAAAAACCATACAAAAAGACAAGAGTAGTAAAATAGATGTACATACGTATCATCCACGAATCATAATACATATTTAAACAATCAATCATTTGCTAGATTAAAATCCACCATTCACTATTTAATCCATTGTTTACAAATACATGAGAAGTTAATTATGTTTTATCTAGGTATGGATAGTGAACTTTTAGATTAGGAAACATACATGAAAAATATAGGAAAAATGTGAAAACAACTGGAAATAAAACATGTTTTCTTTTCCGAACGAAAATTGACAATTACCCATCACTAGTCGGAACTGCGCGGTCTTTAAATATATTGTTTCAACCCTACACGGGTGTTGGAAATGATAAACATATTGTTGAAAGATATTTGCGCTCTTGTTGAAAGGTTATTGGGGTAATCGCCCCGACGTCTGGCGTATCAGCTGTCCAAATAGGTAACACCTACCATAATATGTCTGCTCATTACTACATCGGTTATTGTTTTATGTTACAGAAGCATGATAACAATTCAGTAATTTAGGTTATACTCTATCTTGGAATAATGCACCTACATACATACATACTTCTTGTAGCAACCTATTACATCTTAATTTTCCTTAAGTAACGACGAGAGGTTTTGATAAGATAAATGAGCACAAACATAATGTCTTAATGACATCTGAATATGAAATATACATAAATGTGTCTGTCCCCTTATCGCTAACAGGGGGACAGATCAAACTTTTTTGTTCGTTATGTAACCCCATGGGGACAGAGCAGGGGGACAGATCGGAATATTTCTATAATTGGACATGTCGGTTTCCTCACGACGTTTTCCTTCAGAGCAAATGTTAAATCCGCACATAACAAAGTCAGTGGTGCGAGGCCAGCGGGATTCGAACTCGGGTGCGTCAGATCGAAAGTCTCCCGTACTCCCACTGAGCCAGACTCGCTCTCCGACATGTCAAAGAATGAATCACAAAATTTCAAGGGCATATGACTTCCACCACCCCGCACTGGGCCTGCGTGGTGAATTATGGTTATGGCCCATACTCTCTCTATGAGAGAAGGCCCGTGTCCCAGCAGTGAGAAAGTGGTGGGCTGATGATGATGATGATGTGTATATAATTGATATAACTTCTAGAATTCCCAGCAATCATATACCTACCTATTATATGCGAACAATTTAACCAACTTTGATTTTGGTTTATTTATAACAGTTCAGACAAACGTAAGTACAATGTTTTATTTCTGAGCTTAAAAATGGGTTGCATAAGTACCAACATATATGTAGTAATTGTATAACTATATATAGTAGTTTAGTGGAGCATTTGTACCTGGACCACAGACAACTTAATAGTACCAACCTGGACTATATACCTTGGTACTATTAAGTCTTCTGTGCTATAGGATATACTAGCTGCGCCCCGCGGTTTCACGGCGGATAAAAAGTACCCTATGTGTTAATCCAGGACCTAAAGTACCTATATACCAAATATCATCAATATTTGTTTAGTAGTTTTTGCGTGAAAGAGTAACAAACATACATCCATACATTCTTACAAACTTTCGCGTTTATAATATTGGTAGGAAGTAGGATAGTAGGATTAATGATTTTTAAACAAAATATTATTTAAAAAATAGGCTCTTCTAGACTCTATAATCTAAATTAATGGCCAAGAGGTTTTCGACCTATAATTAATTGTAGTAAGTGTTATTTTATAATATAATTGCGCGTAAAAATATTTTCAGTAGTTTTTTTACCTATAAATCTTTAAGATGGTACTATAAGTAAAGTAAGTAGTGATTATGTACGTATTTAGTTGTAATTAACAAATTTTGTTGTACACCGCTGTCTACTTCTACTTCCGATACTGTCCATCCAAAGGTTGTCTGGAAGAGATCGCTTCAAGCGATAAGACCGCCCATTGTTCTACCATAGTTAAGGACTGTGTTATTGTTTATTTCTTTAATTTGGTATACAATAAAGAGTTTTCTATCCTATTCTATAAGTAATACGTTTATCACCAGAAATTCATAGTATTGCTTCTCGTATTCGGAAATACCGCCACGATAGCGCCGTCGCCGTCGCTGGAAGCAATTGCGTCGCGAGTTATCTTATCCAATTCATTAATGATGTACCTACCTACCTATCAACAATTATATGAATACACTAGCTTTTTCCCGCGACTTCGTCCGCGTAGACGACAGAAGCCCATAGTTGTCTTTTTCCAAAACTATTTTAGCAAGACCTTTCCAGTATATAGGAGCGCCTACTACTAAGAGGTCAAGCTGTATCTTCGTAGTCACCCAATTTTAATGTTACATAGGCACCCTATAACCAAAGTTGGGCCTGATGATACCCAACCCAAAAAACCGCATTAAAATACGGTCAGCAGTTTCGGAGTCTATAGATATATTTGAATTTTTGTCTATTTGTGTGTTTGTTATCTATATAACAAACACAAAAACAGACAAAAATTCAAAAAACCATACATTCGTGTTCAGTACCCTAAATAGTCCATCCAAGTTAGTTTTGCAAAAATATCTTCAATGTACAGAATTGGCTCTTTTCCATTTTAATAATAGTATAGAAAATTAAAATTATACCTACGTTTCTCTACGTACGAATCTCGTCACAAATTGACTGATAATTTTATCAACAATTAGGTCAATATGTTTATAAACTCACGCCTGTGGTCACGGTCATTAACGTTAAAAATGACTTCAGAAACGAGTATATTTTTAAGTGTTGGTTAGTTAGCCACTAACAAGTTATGTTGGGGGTATCTGGCCCATGATTAAAAAACATTGGGGCCAGCAATATTATTCGCCATGACAACTCTAATTCGTAAAACAAACAACCTACAACTACGTACGCAAAAGAAGACGAGGGAGCAATCGAAAAAGTATATAGGAATTCTTCAAGTGGGCGTAGAGGGCCTAATTCGAAACTATAAGGACTGGCCAATAATTTCCAAAGAAGTCTCGGGGCAAATTTTGATAAAAACTAAAACTGCATAATTGGAATTTTGGAAAACCTATTTTCCTAGCAGGAAATCGATTTTATTGAAAAAAAAAATACTCGCCCTACATTATTACACCAGCCGATAGTGTAGCGTCTAAGGATCAAATTCTGGGAAGGTCAAACGGCAAACTAAAAGAAAAGGCATTTTTTTCAGAAAGTTCTATTTTATTTTTCTTACATTAAATTAACCTTAACTATCGATAGTTTTTGTTTGCCACTTGTTCTTAACTAGCTTCATTTTACTTCTTAATGATTGCACTGCATCACAAGGCTTGATTCCTGTATACTAAAGATGTCAGGCAACATCATTCAAGGAAACTCTTCCCACGCCTCCCTGAAGATTTACTCCAATTGATTTCGAAGCTAAGCCAATAAATCCAAGTTTATTGTAGTACGCAGTCGACTTGACACACCCTCGTCCGATTCGGCCGTGGGTCATTCATTGTTGGGACTAAAATAGCTTAGGATATGGCGTGTCCAGGTGTTGATACTGATAGTGAGACAGGGCTGAGCAAGCCTATAAATAAACAAACATAAATAAGTAAGTCATATTATATACATTTTTAACCGACCTCAGAAAAGGACGAAGTTTTCAGTAGGGGATCGGAAAACTATTATAGTATATATATATATATATACCTAGCCACAAAAATATATTTTTATTAAATAAAGCCCTAATAATAAAGCCCTTGAACTCTCTCTCACAAAAGATGTCTTTTGAGAGAGAGACTTTTGACTTTTTTTTTTCACCCTAAGAACATGTGACGTCATATGAAGGCAAACGAAACGCCAAGCTTTACGAAAGTAAATTTGCAAAGTGATTTATACGTTATTGTGAAGTTTAAGGTCTTTAGGGTCGTCATGAAAAGAAAAACATTCGGCGCGCTGAAAACGTAATTGTCGCATTATTTTTGCAATAGGTGTATGAGAGTAGCAAGAGGCGGGTGACGTCACGAAATTGGCGCGAGAATCCTTGTTTTTACTAAACTTGAACATTCTAAAAAAAACCCCGACCCGCCCCGGCTTCGCACGGTTATTATACATATAAACCTTCCTCTTCAAACACTCCATCTATTAAAAAAAACCGCATCAAAATCCGTTGCGTAGTTTTAAAGATTTAAGCATACATAGGGATATAGGGACAGAGAAAGCGACTTTGTTTTATACTATGTAGTGATAGTGATAATAACTTACGTAATTTTATGATGTTCTAGTTTTGTTTAATTTATTTTAGGACTTTGTCGCTGTGCAAACATATCGTCCAGTAAGGAAAAAATATAACAAATCAATTATTTTTAAGTCCTAGATCTACTTAGCGTTTATTTTTCCCCCTCGTTACGAGTAAGTACTTATTTGAAAGGTGCCTTCTTACATAGGTACTCATGTAAGAATATAGATAAGTACCTTCCAAGTAATTATGTACTTAGGTACATGGTTTATGAAATCGGAAGTCGCTATATGCCTGCTCTTGTTTCTATCGAGTTTTTATGAAACAAACGGAGATCCAAAACATCCAGCTTCTTTTGTTTAAATAATTCATTTAATAACAAAAAATACCGACTTCAATTCTGATGTATCATCGAAGTCCAAGGCCGAATATCGGTAAAATTTATATGGGACCACATTGTAGCTATACTGAAGCCAACACGAAACTAATTTTCCAAATCGATTTATAAATGACAGAGTTCTGTGGTAACAAACATAAAAAAGGAATACATCGAATTTAAGAACCTCCTCCTTTTAAATTAAACCGGCCAAGTGCGAGTCGGTTTGAGTCGAAGGGTTCCGTACCATTATATATTAAACGGCAAAAAAACACGTTTTTTGTATGGGAGCCCCTTTAAATATTTATTTTATTCTGATTTTTAGTATTTGTTGTTATAGTTTTTTGTTTTTTTTTTTTAATAGGGGCAACAGAAATACATCATCTGTGAAAATTTCAACTGTCTAACTATCACGGTTCATGAGATACAGCCAGACAAACAGACAGACAGACAGACGGACGGACAGCGGAGTCTTTGTAAAAGGGTCCCGTTTTACCCTTTAGGTACGGAACCCTAAAAACGAAACACGTGTCTACATAACAAATTCAAAACCTATAAATCCTAGTTTACCAGCTCCGAGTGCTCTGCGCTGCTGTTAAGACTGACACCCCATTCGTCCGTGGGTCAGTGTCGGCACTAAAATAGCTGCGGACGCGGGATGTCCCGGTGTTTACAGAGCTGATAGTAGGACAGGGTTGCGGGCAAGGGAACTCGCTGATAAACGAGGAAAATAATATAAAATACTGATGCGGAGCAAAAATAAGGAAAACACTGCATTGAGAAATACTGCAATTAGTAAATATTGTTTTGTTTTATTATCAGACACTGTGTCAAACAAATTCAGCGATGTACTAAATTTTAACTGATGTTACTGAGTAAGATCAAGTCATATGGGTGTCACAATTATCATTATATTTCACAGCTTCATTTTTGGTGATTTAAAATTATGATCAAACTTCACGTACAGGTAACTAACTTCGTTTGATCATTAATTATGAATCGCGTCGAATGAAGCTGCTTATATTATTATAATCATGATCGAACTTCACGTACAGGTAATTCCGTTGGTTCATTAATTATGAATCGCGTCGAATGAAGCTGCTCATATTATTATAATCATGATCGAAGTTCACGTACAGGTAAGTTCGTTCGATCGTTAATTATGAATCGCGTCGAATGAAGCTGCTCATATTATTATAATCATGATCGAACTTCACGTACAGGTAAGTTCGTTCGATCGTTAATTATGAATCGCGTCGAATGAAGCTGCTCATATTATTATAATCATGATCGAACTTCACGTACAGGTAACTTCGTTTGGTCATCAATTATGAATCGCGTCGAATGACGCTGCTAATATTATTATAATCATGATCAAACTTCACGTACAGGTAAGTTCGTATAAGTTAATTATTATTCTCATAGCAGCTCAATTTTAGTCAATATAAACAAAATATACCTATGGTTACGATTTTTACATCCAATAAAAGAGATCCATACATTCACCCAGTGAAACCATTAGTCAATTTAAAAAGACAATAGAAATTAACTCCATATCTAATGATATTCAACAGCACCTTAACATTTTCCTTAATTCATACTTAAATATTTGGACTTTGATAATGACGGCACTCTGAATTAAAAAAGCACAAATTAATCTGCTATTTCCGCGAGGTGTGACAGGAAAATGCAGAGAACTTCGTCATCTGATTAGTAATGACCTTTTTTATATATTGAATGACGAGCCGAGCTGGTCGTTTGCCTGATGTAAGCAATACGCCAGCCCATAAAAATAACAGCACCACCCAGAACTTTGTTTTGCTAAATCCTGCGCGGCACTGCACTGCGCTCGTCATCCTGAGACAATTAACTTTTGAATCTCATAATGCCCAGTAATTTCGCTGGCTACATTGCCCTTCAAACCGTAATGCTTGCGCACTATTGCTTGGCAGTAGAATAACTGGCAAAGCGGTGGACCTACAGATAATTAAAACCCTGGATAGTTTTGTTGCCATAACCTTCTACAACCCTATCAGCTAACAACTCAGAAGTATATTTAGCACATCCTATGTGTATTTCTATATAGAACAATTGAATGATGGGACCCACATACTATTAATCACTGACATCACAAGTTCTTCCTGTACGATATTATGTTTAAGGTGAGGGTAGAAGAAAATAAATATACGTAAGAACGTCTTGTTTTTGGTTAAATAAATAATTGAATTGAGTTGAATTAAATGTTTTTATAATACCTTAGTAGAAAATTTAAATTGCTCCTCGGGCAGGATTCCATACACCTACAGAATCCGAGCAATGTGATTTGTATTTATGTTCTTATTTTTTTTCTTTTTCCTAATTATGCATTTAATTTATCAAGAGATAAGAATAAATATAATATAAAGTGTGGCTCAGTGGGAGCTCGTGCGACTTTCGATCCGACGCACCCGAGTTCGAATCCCGCTGGCCCCGCACCACTGACTTTCTTAAGTTATGTGCGGATTTAACACTCGCTCTAAAAAACGGTGAAGGAAAACATCGTGAGGAAACCGGCATGTCCAAGAATTTTTCACAAAAATTCAAGGACATGTGACATCCACCAACCCGCACTGGGCCGCGGCCGGCGTGGTGGATTATGGCCCATTCTCTCTCTATGAGAGAAGACCCCTGTCCCAGCAGTGGGAACGTGATGGGCTGATGATGAAAGAATAAATATAAACCGAATTCTATGCAGACAGAGTCGCGGCTTGTTTTTTATATTTATTAGATATATACCTTAGAATTAATAAATCATAATCCATTCGAAATCCTCTCCATCCAAAGGTGGTCTGGAAGAGATCGCTTATTAGCGATAAGACCGCCTATTGTACTAATCAAATTTTTAAGTTAACAATAAAGCGTTATCAATCAATCAATCGATAACTTGGTCTTACAAAATTATAGGTAAGTCGCTCTCAATAATAACCTACGCTTGTTTTTAATAATAATATACAAGGTCGCTTGAAGGAGAATAAAGTGCATTTAGGTACCTGCCATACTGTAGACTTGAGGTAGATAAAATAAAATGTAAATTTATAAAATGTTTTTGTTGAATGATCGAGACCAAAATAGAGCTCGGTAAATGTCAAGTACGGTCTACAGTCCCCGGAATGTTTCCAAGCAACGAGAGCTTGCTAATAATATTATTGTTGGAATTGTAGTGTTCTACAAAATGCTTTTAAGATAATATTTTAATAGGAGAATATTTGGGATACAGTAAAGATCCATTTTAACCGACTTCAAAAAGGATGAGATTCTCAATTCGAATGTATTTTTTTGTTACCTCAGAACTCCGTCATTTATGAACCGATTTGAATTTTTTTGCGTTGGGTTCAGTATAGCTACGAAATGGTCCCATATAAATTTCATCGATATTTTACATTGGACTTCGAAAATACATCGAAGTCGGTTTTGTTCTTTTCTAATAAATAATTATCTTTTGTAAGAACATGGCCGTTTTTCTGGACTTATGCCTTATTCCCTGTATTTCGTTCACGTGGTGCATTACGGCCCGAGGTCATGATAGACATGACAGAACATGCCACGTCCCAGAAGCTGATGATGAAGATGAAAGGGGATGATGTTAGGTCAACCATCAGGGTTACGAGTCTGAGCAGTCGCTTAACTACCGTCCTTATTTAGACCTATGTGCTCTATCTTTGGCTACATCGTCGCTTAGCAGCAAGCGAGATATTGGCTAAACATAGATCAATAAACTATGAACAAAATTTATGTAGAAAAATATATTTTTCAGGACAAGCTTTTAACAAATTCGTAATCGGAACCGCGAGCGATTAAAGTGAGCCCGAACACTAATAGTAGTTTACGATTATCCGTCAAGGAGTTCCATTGCCTACCTTCTGTCTCCATCATCAGATCAGCTGGCTGTAACCATAATATTACATTGTCATCGTACTTTGACAAGTATCCAGTATTTCAACTTCATATCATAAAAGGAACTGGTTTTGATTCAACTTGCAAGATTTGTCCCAAACATTGCAAGTTAAATAAAAACTTGTAAAAAAGCTTTGTCGGGTGTCGCATGTTTTTTATGTATACATTTGTCCCGGGAGTCAAACTTGCAACATCAGTTATGTATAAGATTTGAGCCAACGTGCCCAACCACTACACAACAGAGGCTGTCAAGGTATCCTTATGTTGTTTATCTTCAGTCTTGGAGCAAGTGGTAAATTGGCATACATAAGTCTTGACGTCAAGAGGAGTCTGAACCGAGTCGTTTACTGCGCACTACCATGTATTGTTACAGTATAAGATTGTGTATGGCTTTAATGAGAGGTGTATGCGTAAGAAGCACGTCAGACGGTGATGTACAGATTTAATTCAAGTGATAAAAGAATGAGGCAAGATGCTGGTTATTTTAGGAAGGAACGCTTACCTTGGCGTCAGAGATGTCGAGGATTTGAAATGAAGGAAGGCATCGGAGCTATATTTCTAAAAGTTTGTGCCCTGTTGAGGTCCTGCTGATGGAATTTTAAGACTTCTATTACTGCTAAAGCATGGGTGAAGGGTGAAGAAGTTCTCCGATACTTCCGGGAGAGAATAGGCATGTACCTGAGCTCTCGTGAGGAGCCCATCAACGTGAGTTTGTCGCGACTGGGGCAGACCAGGACCACGGTCCCATTTTTTTTTTTCGCTTAATAGATCTATGTTTGGCCACTATCTCGCCTGATGTGAAGCGATGATGTGGCCTAAGATGGAGCACATAGATCTAGAGAGAGACGGCAGTTGAGCGGCTGCTCAGACCTGTCTCCCCTATGGTTCACCGAACGTCATCCCGAAACACGACTTGGTCGCTTGACGGCATGGCTTTGTTCGGTGGGTGGTATTACAACCACGGCCAGAGCCTACCACTCCAAAGCGCGTAAGCGGGTTTCATCACGATGTTTTCCTTCACCGTTTTAGAGCAAGTGTAAAATCTGCACTTAACTATAAGTCATTGGTGCAGGGCCGAGTCGGGATTCGAACCCAGGTGCGTCTGATCGAAAGGCGCATGAGTTACCGCTGAGCCACACTCGCTCTAGATCATTGACAATCGTTCCACCTGGTATTGACCCTCATTACGACAAACTCTTCTTATCTATACACTGGATTCACTAAAATATCCAAATATTTATTTCCCATCATTCCACCTCGATGATTCGACCATGGTATCCTAAATAGTATATATATACTTTCTGGGTCAGATGAAGAAGCTAAGTTCACCGATACAACAGTTAAGAAAGGAAATACATTTAAATTCAAATATTCACACGATATTACACCGTAACCTATAATACACAAGTATACATATACATTTATGTACAATATATACAGTATACATTATATACAAAAACCGACGTCAATGTTTCTTCGAAGTCCAAGGTCAAATATCGATGAAATGTATATGGGACCACTTCGTAGCTATACTGAACCAAACGCAAAAGTAATTGTCTGAATCGGTTCATATATGACGGAGTTCTGAGATAACAAACATAAAAAACATACAATCGAATAGAGAACCTCTTCCTTTTTTTAAAGTCGGTTAAAAAGGACAAAAATGATATATATAAAAAACATGAACAATAAAAACAGTGTAATGATGCATGATGCCAGGAAACTGTAACACCCAACTGTAGCCTCAGCACTGGTTTCAATCAGTGAAATGAAACAAGATAAATCTATTGAACAGGTATGAAGTGTTTTTTTATAGCCGAATAGGCAGGCAATTGACTCAGTCTCACTTGATGGAAAGGGACGATGCGGTGGACGATAGATCATGCTTGCGCTGAAGATATTCACTCGAGACTTGAAGGCACTCTGATTAGAATAAACGGAAAACAAAGGCGCTGGTAAGGTTGGCTTATAGTTATCTTCACGAAGATAACAATAAATCTCAGAGAAGTATGAATCACACATAAGATGAGATCTCCAAACATACCTTGGAATTGTGGTACCTACGTATTCTCTTATTACAAGCTTTTATTTAACTATGTATATTCGGGTGGAATATTGCAAGCTGAATCAGAACCACTTCCTCTTGTCCTACGAAGTTAAAATTTTGCATACTTGTCAAAGTCCGATGGCAATATTATGGTGACAGCCAGCTGATCTGATGATGGAGACGGAAGGTGAGCAATGGAACTCCTTGATGGATAATTGTAAACTACTAGTGTTTGGGCTCCTCATTCAGCTGAGCTCGCGATCCCGATTACGAATTTGTGAAAAGCTTGTCTTGAAAAATATATTTTTCAACAAAAATCTTATTATTAGGTACTAATTTACACCTACCTCCAAAAATGTGGTTAAAATTATCTAGAGTGTAGTTAATTTGTCATTGACGAGTGTCATACTTCAAAAATAGAACGAAATAACAACTGAATTATTGTCACAGTTGATAACTAATTCGATCAACATGCATGTACGTATGTTTGCAAAAGTAATAGAAGAAGTAAAAATATCTCTGAAAAACTTGCGTCACAACCTAGAGACCGGTCCTAGTAGATAAATAACTCCATTTATATCTTTTTCAGACGAGTATATGCAATTATACATAGTAACCGTTTCAGGCTCCTTCATACTACGTCAGACGCATAAATAAAGGCTCTGTTATATAAATAGGTGTATCGTAACAAATCGCAAATAGATGCAAATATCTAGAATTGGACGTCTACGACGAATAAAGTATGTTTGCTAATGGATGTCAGTGGCTATCGCTTGGGAAGACCTGGCACGAAAAGTTGATTAGTACGATATGAACAATGCTCTGCTTGTGGCGGAGTTACTTTACTTACTTATATCTTAAGTCCCCACGTCGGGGCAGTGGGCAAACACAATATTTCGCAATTGTTCTGTCTTGAGCCCTGCGCTTCACTTCACTCCAGGTCAGTCTGATGGTCTTTGCTTCCGCGATGACAGAACGCCGCCAGGTCTGTTTTGGACGGCCACGCTTGTGGCGGAGTACTGATCCAAAAATATATAAAGCCGAAGGATCGACTTGCTAAGAAGAATATGCTACAGTACTGGTTTGACATAATATAGTTACTGGTGGTAGGTTTCTCGTATGCAAGAGGCCGTCTGGGTGGGTACCACCGCTTTGCCAGTTATTCAGCTGCCAAGCAGTAGTGCGCAAGCATTACTGTGTTCCGGTTTGAACGGCATTGTAGCCAGCGAAATTACTGAGCATTATGGGACTTAAGATGACGAGCGCAGTGCAGTGCCGCGCAGGATTTTGCAAAGCAAAGTTCTGGGTGGTGCTGCAACTGTTATAGACAGGCGTATTGCGTTATCAGGCGAACGACCTGCCCGTCTCGTCATTCAGTTACACAAAAAAAATTAAAGAAGAAAAAGAAAACATTTATTCGGGACATCACACAACATTACACTGAACATATTAAAATAAGGACAAAACAAAAACAATAAATACAACCAGTGAAATGTTGCGCGATGTCAGGAAAAGGTTCCGACTCAGCATATGCTAAGGTATTTAGTTTACGCCCAACGACGACAGATAACCCTCTAAAATTCGATGTATCTAGAGAACCAGAAACTGCGAGGATCATATCCCATCCTTAGACCAACTAGAAGGTTCCACTTCAGTCCCTCATTCTTGCTACATATACTAACTACGAGAACGGGGTCAGGCACAATGAAGTACTAGAAATATGTATCTATTACGACTAAGTGAATTTCTGTAAAAAGAACCGTATCTGTCTTTCTAAACATGAAAAACAGGTACGGATTTTCGTACACCGATTTACTAGGAAAAATCCCTAACCGTGGGTGGACTAATTAATTATATCAAAGTTTTCTTACCCCGTCAAATTAGTTTTCACGTCAGTCTAACGGTTGTAAACCTTAAACGGGATGTAATAATAACCCCGAGGGGTAGGTAAGGTGTAGGTATCTATCTATAAATAGAAAAAATCTTTATGTATGTTTGTCTAAAGAAAATGTTCTCTTTTTACCCGATTACGGCAAAGGCAAACTTCAGTGATACTTCAGGGCAAAGTCATACATAGGTACAACGACGAGCGAAGCGAGGAGGTGTTAGGTTACTGATGCACCAACACGCGCGAGCCGAGCGAGCGAAGCGAACGTGCAGCGGTAGCGGCAGGCGATGCACCAGAAGAAGAGTAAGCCAAAGCCAAATCATTAACATTCGCTGTACAATTATTCGTGGTCTTGATATTTCGTTGTTACGTGATTCTCTGCTGTAATATTGCGGACACATGCTATTCAAATTTCGATACCAAGTAACGCATTCATGCCTCTTAAGCCTCGTAACATAAGTTAAGTTTGGTGAGATAACTTGTTTTCAATTTCACGTTGACGCATACGGGCCTTATTTTTTACCAACTCCATCAACGATTAGACTAACTCAATCCCAGCAGACACTACGCAAATGGTATATAGTGTGACAAATCAAACAGACTGTGCTTGCCTTGAGTGCCTTGCCTACGTCACCCGGTGCCGCGGTCGTGTCACGCCGCTCCGCAAACAGAGACGCCTGCGTGTGATGTCACTGGCGACCGTCACTGTGTACCAACTACTTATCTGTGTATCAAATTATACAGATTGGGATGAGCTTGACTTTCCTTCACGTGCGCAATATGTGACATCAATTTTACGCATGAAGGGTAATAAAAGCCTGGTCGATGAGTAAAATTGTATCTGTTTTGCGATTTGGCATACATCGTAGGCAGTAATTTGGTACGTCACGTCACGCTTGCTATGTGCACGGGATTGGAACAACTGCAATGATAGTGGGATATTTTGTACTAACACACAAAATACCTCTATTTTATTTAATCTTTATATCTTTTTATTTCTTTCAGGCAACATTAGGGAAGGTATAGATGTAATTTGATTATTCTACGGCCTATATAAATATACAGGACGTCCCAAGACTATGGGACATGAAGGGAAAGTACCTTAAATATAGTAGATAGGTAGATAGGATATTTTACTGAAAGAAGACTTTATGTTATTTTTAACAGCTAGTAATACTGCATTCAAAGATATTCCAAAAATTATTTGCTTCGTCTGGGAATCGAACCGACTTAAATGTGAAAAAAAAATCACCCGTATTTTTATGATGCCAATCGGAAGAACGAACAAAAAATAACTATTCTTCTTAAGTAACATAGCGTCAAAATTGTTGATGTAGCGAGCCGATAGCGACGTGTTTTAAATTGGATTGATATACTTACTACACTTCCATACCTAGGTAGTAATAGGTACTCGAATTTTTATTGACATGCAATCATTGTGTAGCCGCCGGTAATCTAATCTGGTTCGAGTGACAATGTGGAAACAATCGCAATATCAGCTACAATGGAGCCGATGTTGTGTCTACTTCTGACAGCTTGTCACACTTGTGGCTTTGAGCTTCTGGAGATATTTCTTTTCTCTTTATTTAAGGAGCATTATTGCCAAGACGAATATGTCGTTCCGTATGGCAACAATCAACATTCAACGCCAGCAACAGTGAACTAGAAACTAAACACAACACAGTTACAATACAATACACAATACTTTATTGTACACCAAACAAAAATAATCAGTAGGTACATGAAAACAACGTAAAAATTAAAGTACAATGCTCGCTAATAGCGATAAGTCCGCCCGTCGGCGCCGGCGCGGCGGTGTAAATAAAATAATAATAAATTATGTGGTCTTATTCTAAATGTATGTACAAATACAGAAATAATATCATATTTATACCTACACTACTATACCTAACAAAAAAAATATATAAATATCATAAGTATAACACAGTTACCTTTTTTTTATACAAAGTTTTTCTAAGTCTAGTATCATTCCGGCTTTTTCTGATAATATTGTTGTAATACTGTTAAAATGTTAAATTAGCATTACATAAACCAATGGAACTGTCACCAAATAGTAGTCGCCTAGACCCATCATTTCGAACACATTCCATTAAAATTTGCTGTGTAACTTCTACAGAATAGGTATTAAGACCCTTTGTTACTAGATGCGGGCCTAGCGCACTCCGCACTGTAGGTACGGAGCTACAAGTACATAGCCGGACACCGACGGCGGGTCGCGCGTCGTTACACGTGCCGCGTCAGAAGAGATAAGAGCTATGCGATAGAGAGGCGATCTGTAGGTTAATATGACTGGTAGGTATGCAGCGCTACACGAGCTGAATCGAATTTTATTGCGTCATAGCAGGAGTCGCTATTTTTTTACATTTCTTTGCGGAGTGATGCTTCTGTCCCTTAGTATTCTGTGCTAGGTGTTCATGAGTAATGCTGTGATGGGACCGAAAGCGATGATCGAAGTCGATCGATCGTGAATTATCTTCGCTATCATGCGAATTTATTCAGACAGCACAAAAGTGAGTCAGATTGAAAGGATGTTAGTTTAAACAGACGCATTATGATATGTATGATTAAAAAAAACTATAATATATCTCTACCTATATATAAATAAAAATGAATCACCGAAATGTTTGTACGCGCCTAACTTCCAAACGACTGCACCAAATATGATAAATCTTTCTTTTATGTCTTCGTTATTGCCAGGAGAAGGTTTGTGTAAAAGATTGTTTTTTAAACGAATAAAAATGAAAAATAAAATGGCTGTACGAAGTTCGCCGGGTCAGCTAGTATTGAACAAAAAATATTGATTAATTATTTTTAATATTATAATATAACACATACAATTGTTACACTTTTGTTACGTTGTTTTTCATATAACAATTTTTATGTGTGTGCTTCAATAAAGAGTTATTTCATTTCATTTTCATTTCATTTCATATATTTTTTACCCGACTTCAAAAAAGGAGGAGGTTTTCTGTTCGATTGTATTTTTTTTATGTTTGTTACCTCATATTAGGTATATTGCAATTAAATACACCCAATATTTAATTATAGGAGTCACTAAAGGATTCGTTTGAACCATAAATGGTCAGATGTTTTAAAGTTAATTTACCTATGTTTAGCTGTGGTTTTGTTGGTTTCATGACGGAACTACTGTATGAAATAAATGAAATGAAATAAATGAAATGAAGTTATTCCCGTTGGTGAGGTAGTGATATACATTATATAAAATACTAACCATATGCGTAATAGTAATGAGTATCGATGACGTTAGGTAATTGGACTATCTAAAAGGGGTTTCCCTAAACGATGTTTATTCGGATCACTTACCGCCGGAGTACCTATCACTGACCATTTCAGGAACAAATAATAATTAATATTTAAAACATTAATTGTGTATCTATCTTTTTTTTACTGGTTATATAGGATTGCATTTGACCACTATCTCACCTGATGGTAAGCGACGATTCACTCTCGATTTGAAGACCCCCAGGTTGTAGTTGTCAGGAAACAGACGTTGGCAATGCGTTCCACTCCTTGGGTGTTCGTAGGATGAACGTGGAGGCAAAATGTTTTGTTCGTATAGGAGGGATGTCTACCATATATGAACAGTTAAGTTGAGTTGAGTTAAGTTTGTAAGTCTGTAGTAATATAAATTTCATTTCAATTTCACTTATGCTACTTTTTTGTAATTATATCTAATTACAAAAAAGTAGCAAATAAGTAAATAGTAGTATAAGCACAGAATACTAAAGGACAGAAGCATCACTCCGCAAAGAAATTTAAACCAATAGCGACTCTTGCTATGACGCAATAAAATTTAATTCAGCTCGCGTAGTGCTGCATACCTACCAGTCATATTACCCTACAGAGCGCCTCTCTTTCTATCGCATAGCTCTTATCACTTCTGACGCGGCACGTGTAACGACGCGCGACCCGCCGTCGGTGTCCGGCTATGTACTTGTAGCTTCGTACCTACAGTGCGGAGTGCGCTAGGCCTGGTATAAGTAAATAATAGTAAGTAAGTAATAGTAATATAAAGTAGTACATTGCTTGATTGATGGAGAAACCAAGCAATTTAAAAAGACAAAAGGTACAATTAATGCTATTACTAAATAAGGCGTACAAATATGTGATTTACCCATTACTCATTTCATGAAATAAATATCCATTTATGGCATAATCAAGCATACCATGTTCGGACTAGTTTGCACAGAACACCATTCTCGGTAAGAAGGTCACGAACCGCAGAATAGCAGACTGTCTGGGTCCACATTTGGTTGTTTTCTGCCATATTTGGCATTGGAACTGAGTCAACAATAGTGATGTTTGTGTTCCTACACAAGTCCTTCATATTGGGGCTAAGATGTTGTTTTGAGGATCCCTAGACCCTATATTTTAATATTGTTATAAAATGTATTATAGTAATTTGACCTAATTACATAAATAGTAATTGGATGCTATTTATTTAGCAGCTTTTGCTAAAAACGTAGTCTTACGCCCACCATATTGCTTTCACGACCTAGAAGACTGGTAGATTATCTACCAGCTAAAGGACAAGGTGTGACTTAAAGCTAAATAGCATTAAGTCAAAGTAAAAAAAAAAAAGGTTGTCAAATGGGAATACATTTGGTGCTCTAAAATAGGTGCTCGAATGGGAATGCTTCCTCGTGTAGTAGAATTAGTTCAAAAGTATTGCAAGCAACTACCAGAGATTCCATTTTGTGACCTTGTTTGTTTTGGATCTTTGTGTTTACTTTTTTTAGAAAGTATTATTTTTACGTAGAGATATAACTTTCTATGTATAAAGTATAATATTGTTCTATGGATGCGTATATGTAAGTTTATATGCGTATGTTCTCTCCATAGAAATAATTATTCTGTAGAGATATATGTAGCTCTGTAGATATAGGTAGCTACAATGTTCTATTTTATTATAGAACTAAGTGATGAGAAGAGCAAGTTTTTCTCTTGATGGTAAGCGCCACGCCTGCCCACAACAATTGAAGTGCCACCCAGAGCGTTTAGTACCGTAAAAAGCACTGCTTAGCAGTGCATTGCGCTCATCACACGGAGACATCAGTTATTATTGCATTCAATGCAAGCATTGCAGGCAAGTCTCATAATTATGCTCAGTAATTCTCTAAATCTTATATTTTAATTGTAATTATAAATCTTATCTAAATCTTATGTACACCAATTTAGCTGTGCCCAACAGGGTCCATAGAGATCATTTGTTTTGTAACCTACCACCTAAGAACTACATTGTGGAATGCTAATAAACAATATGAAATATGAAATAATTTCGCGCGCTAAAATGTCCTTCAAACCAGAACACAGTAATGCTTGCGCACTACTGCTTAGCAGCGTAACTGGCAAAACTGTGGAACCTACTCAGACGGCCTCCCGCATACGAAAGACCTACTAGGTTTCTATGTATATGAAATGTATTGGTGTTATGATATTTGTGTTTTCTCTATACATAGAAGTTTTCTAGAGATAAAGAAGATAGATAGTATTAATTAATTTACATCTAAGATTCTATTGCAGGTGAATTCCCATATAGAAGCTTACCACATCAAACAACACGTTTTAAACACGCGGAAAGTAGAGTCGTAGAGTCAAGAGTATCCCAATAAAATGTATATGGCCACTGTTATTACTCATTGTTATAAACCGCAGTAGAGCAGCCTTATTTGAAGAGAGCACGGAGCTAGATAGTGTTCGTCACATATCACATGACTCTACCGAGTGATAAGGTATGCAATTCACTAATACTTTGCTTATTTCACTAAAAACCAAGGGTAGGCAATCTTAACATTCGCTAAAACGATGACTGTCGGTGAAACAATGGACCAGATATTGAAACTTAGGCTCAAAAAAGGTAATTTACTGAGAAGGATCACCACTAAAATAATGATTAGGTTTAAATAAATAAATAAATAACGCCCAACGATTACATACATAGATCCTGACCCCTAACTAGGATTCCCTGTATCTAGGGAACCAGGAACTATGAGGACCTTGGTCCCACAACACCCAGACACGAAACAAATGCTTGCGCTTTTTTTTTCTGTGCACAAACATTTGCCCCGTCGCGGGAATAAAACCCGCAACTTCAGTGATGTATGAGATTTGAGCCAACCTGCCCAACCACTACACCACAGAGGCTGTCGCTTACTCATGGTAGGTCTCTGGTATGCGGGGGCCGTCTGGGTAGGTACCACAAATTTGCCAGTTATACTGCTGCCAAGCAGTAGTGTGCAAGCATTACTGTGTTCCGGTTTAAAGGGCATTGCAGCAAGCGCAATTACTGGGCATATGAGACCTAATATCTTGTGTCTCGGGGTTATGAGCGCAAGGCAGCGCTACGCAGTACTTTTTATGGTATTAAAAGTTCTGGGTGGCACTGCAATTGCTAAGGCGTGGCTCTTACCATCAGGCGAACGACCTGCTCGTCTCTACACTTAGTTCCATAAAAAAGGTACATGACCTATACATTAATATTTTTTATTTAAAATGGTGGCAAACAAAACGGCGAACCTTATAAAAGGTTATGCTACAAGATTATTCGGCATTTGTGTAATCTGTAAAGGGAATTTATGCCAAACAGACATATGCAAGACTAGCTGCGGTACGCGGTTTCACCCGCGGTTTCCCGGGATAAAAAGTAGCTTTCTTCCGTCCTTTCCGGAACCTAAATTACAAACTAAATTTTATCAAAATTCGATTAGTAGTTTTTGCGTGATTGAATAACAAATACATCCATCCATCCATCCTTACAGACTTTTGCATTTATAATATTAGAGAGAACAGAATGTCATCCACATTCTGTGACATCCTGCCAATCGTTCTTTTTATTACCTGGGCCCCAATTCACTATGACAACTTGGCGAAATCACGTCGATTCCTTGCTTCGAAATCACGTCGATTCCTTCATTAATAAACGACATCTCATAGAGAATACAAATTTCGCATATGTTGTTTATTAATCAAGGAATCGACGTTTCCTTGAAGCAAGGAATCGCCAAGTTGTCATAGTGAATTAGGTCCCAGATGGGCAAACATTTGACCGCTGTCTCACCATATGGAAAGTGATGACGCGGTCGACGATGGATCATGCCTGCCCAGAAGATACCAATTCACTCTGGACTTGAAGACACCTAGATTATAAGTATCGGGAAACAGGGACTCTGGTAAGTTGAGATGCGAAATTAGTTCGACGTATTTCCCAAGCACTTTCGCATTTCTTTTCTGAGCCCGGACTTCAATTCATGTATGGGAAAGAAATGGGTAGACCTTTTTTTTTCAAAGTCATTTTTTTCAAAGTATTTCAAGTAACTTTTAACGTATTTTAATTGATTTGTATTATGTGTATATGACGTGTTAAAGTGCATTTTTTGTGCCTATTTAATAAAAATCTTTTGACTTTTGGGTAAAAAGTTATTGCAAGAGAGGGGGAACCCAGTAGCCTTGTTTGAGATCACGATGACCGATAGTATTGTCGCGTGACTCTATCATGTGAGAGATTATTTTCACTTAAAGCGTTGATATGCCAACCAAATGCAACCACTCTAAGATAGCTACTACTATAGAATGGCAAAATATTGATACCATTTTCTTTCAAGTGAGTAAAATAAATAAAAACGTGGTAAGTTTAATAACTACGTTTTTATTCAGTCACTTTCCTGTTTGTCTGTCCTTCCGGGTGGAATCTTGCAACTCAAAATTCAAGTACTTTCCAAATAGCGATTCGGCTGAAACTTTCAGGGTAGCTCACAACTCGATGGCAATGTATTTTCTTCAGTCTTTTTAAGGCGCGTAAAAAAATGGTTTATAGATTATTTTTTTGTCCTATACATTACCTTGTTATTTATGGTATTTATTTCGGAACAGCAAACAAAGAGTTCTTAGTAAACATCGGATAATTTCTGGTATAATAAAAGACCAATTTTTGGATTCTTGTCTCACAGTGGAAAAAGTTAATTCTCAAAAAAAAACAGTGATTGTCGTAATCGACCCTATTTCCCATCGCGAATTTGGTCCCCAAAGCAACCCATATCAATTCGTAAGCGTTTGAGAAAATTCAAAGAATCTTATTTTAAATTTTCAGGCAGATTAATTATCCTAAAATGCAACTTTTATTGTCTAAAAAATTCATCCGACGATTCCTAAAAACTAAATTTCCTCTGCAACTGCAAAGGTACCTTTACCTTTGCGGTGAGGAAATTTTTACCTGCAGATCCCAAAATTTATAAAATGTTTGCTTCAACCTACATAACGCATGCTATGGTTATAGTTTACAGCTGTAGTTTTAACAAACGTTTTTATGTATGCAAAATATTTCGCCACAGCCGAGGTTTGAACTCGGGACCTTCTTCAGAACAGGAATCGCTCCGAACCCACTGAGCTACCACGGCAGGTACCTCGGTGGTCGAATCCCAAAAATCGCTGGCGGAAGCGGTTCCTTTGTCGCTTAGACTGTAGAAAGTATCTCAATTACACATCCGGTTATCTCATGGAAGTTGCATGAGCGTTACATACATACATACATACACAGATACAATAACGTCACATATTGTAAAGATCAGCAGCTGATCTCTCATTCAGTTCGCGTGAGACCGCGCACACCTGGCCCGAGTGAACAATTTTATGTAGGCTCGGAGCTGCTGACATTTTTTATTGCGTACGAATTAAAAAAAAAAATTTCAAATAAATATTAAAAGAGCAAAATGCAAATCATTTAACTATTGAAATAACTCTTTATTGAAATACATACACATAAAATTATCGATAATAAAAACAAGTTAACAAAAGTGTAACAATTGGCGGTCTTATCGCTAAAAGCGACTTTTTAGACAAGCGTACAGGGAGAGGAATAACGCAAAAGAAATGGACGGTGGTTTTCAATATCTTTATACACTATAAACGAATTACATAGAATACAAACTAATAAAATAGTAAATAATCTTAATAATACTATTAAAACATAATAAACATACATAAACATTAAAATAGATAGATATTAAATACATTACAATAACAGGTTAAAGATGAAAACAAAACTAAAATAAATCAAACTATCATTAATTAAAATATCTTTGATCAAACTGTCAGTTAAATCATTGATATTGTATGCTTTTCTAAAATTAAATGAAAGCTTACAAAACTACACTTTTACCAATAATTAAGCAGCTAAAGAGTAGAACGCTTTACTAGCTTCTTTTTTCCCAAACAGCTACAACTTGTGTATTTTTAAGTCTAGAATGAATAGGCATCTCATGGGCAAGCTTGCTCCACCTTAGGCCGCATTTTCGCTTTCCATCAGGCAAGATATCGTCAAACGCAAGTCCATTTCCCAATTTAAAAAGCTTCAGCCCCTCCACCCATCCATTCCATTTTACAATTTATTTTCCAGCTGATTCTTGGTTTATAGGTAAGTAACAAACTCAACCAACACCTCCCTTTCTACCCGAGATCCATGGGAACATTTTTTGTGTGCGTGCAAAAAATCAAAAGTCCATTGCTTTTATTTTGTACAATGCCTTTGGAGTCTGTTGCAACAGAATAAATAGCAGTTACTAGTGAAACTGCGACAGAATACATACCAGTTACCACGTAACCGTTGTGTCCCTGCAAGGAATGTGGTTCACACCATGTAACGGTTTCTAGACGACACGTGGTAAAATTGGACTATTGTACCTATTGTTGGCAAAGTGATACAGTTTTGGAAGTATTTGGAGGTTGTGAGATTTATTTATTTATTTAATGCATTCCTTAATGTAAGTAGGTACAACAGATGGTCAATTTGTAGTCAGTTCACTAAGGACCCTGTCGGGCACGCATTTAGAGGAAGACTGCTTCTAAGTATAAAATTTATATGACAAAAATTCAATCTAATTAATAAAAATAATACTAATTATAATAATTGCAATTTTTTTAAAAGTCTTATGTTTATTTTTTTTCATATAGCATTTTACAATTTGTCATTTAATTTTATAATCATTATTGTATATTATGTACTAGCTGCGCCCTGCGGTTTCACCTGCGGTTTCCCGAGATAAAAAGTAGCCTATGTGTTAATCCAGGGTATAAGCTATCTCCATACCAAATTTCATCAAAATCCAAGTAGTTTTTGTGTGAAAGAGTAACAAAGGTACATCCATACATCCATTCTTACAAACTTTCGCTTTTATAATATTATAATAAAATAATAATAATAATAATAGTAGGATTTATCATTGTATATTCGTCATAAATATTA
The DNA here is from genome assembly GCA_951640565.1 of Petrophora chlorosata. Classification (NCBI taxonomy): domain Eukaryota; kingdom Metazoa; phylum Arthropoda; class Insecta; order Lepidoptera; family Geometridae; genus Petrophora; species Petrophora chlorosata. Next base: position 5,253,876 of record OX621203.1, on the reverse strand, counting down.
GGTATTTTATTTATTAAATTTGTTATCTAGAGATCTAGATCTAACTTTTTTCAAAAAAAGATTTAATTCGAATTTAGCCCATGACTTCACGATGAGCCTAAACGAACCGATCTGGTTAGCTATGCCATTTTTATTTATTTTAATTATAACAATAAGGACGGCAACAAACCAATTACACTTGTTATTATATAAAAAGTAAGAGATAAAAAACAAAATTCCAATTAACTAAATAACATAATGTCAGATTAAATAAAAATACAAAATAAATAACAATAAAAATAAATATATAAAATTTATACTTATAAGTATAAATTATATGAATGAATGAATGAATGAAATAAATTTATTTGTCAGAATTTCAGTTACAATATTGCAAGGTGACATAGCAACTAAATTCGCCCTTTGTAGGCGTACAAATATTTAACATCTTTATTTTCAAACATAATTTTATTTATTTATTTTATTTCGTCCTCGCTTCGGGGGATCTCAGAGCTAGCGCGTACTTTGCCAAAAATTAAGCCTTTTGATACAAAGGGGTAACGCCGCGCCGCCAGTATTCTAGGAACCCTGTCGCACGGTGGCGATCTACGCGGCGTGTTTGCCTTATAGTTTTTTTATTCATTAATCCATGTATATAATTGTACCTACATGAAATGTTGAAACAAAATATTAAATACATTTTTATATTTATTTATTTCATATTAAATGTCAATGTAGTTAGGTAATAGTAGGTATATAGAGACAAAATCGTTACTTATGTAAGTATATCTACTTATTATGTTCATCTGCCGTGCCGATCTTATCAGCAATAAAATCAAAACAAAGATCTGTCTCATGTCCTATACGTGATTCCTCTGTACATTGGTTCAGCATGACCGTCCAATTTAGATGCATCATGTGATATGCTTACCTTCGACATCAGTAGTAATAATCGTAAATCAGAAGAACATCGATCATGCGGTCTGAGTGTGGCATTACTTTATCACTTTTGATAGGAATTTTCCCTTTAAGACCGGTCTGTTTTATGATAGTTTGAGCAGTGTTTCTTACACTTTCACTCTATATTAATTAGGTACTAGACTAGTTGTGTCACAGAAGACATAATAGTACAAGTAGTTGTGTCGACTTCGTCCGCATGGAATTGGGTTTACAGCTAAAATATTGCCCGAGGAACAGTTTCTTTTCCCGGGATAAAAAGTATCCTATCATTATTTTAGGAGCTAACGTATTGCTTCTGACAAATTTCATCAAAATCCGTTCAGGTTTTATTTAGCTGAGTTGTAACAAACACACGAGACTTAAAATATTGTCAGGACGAGTAGCTCTTTCCGTTGCAAAGGTTGGAAACGTGTTGGAAAGGATAATTGTCATGTCAATGACATGCTCGTCATCGTAGTTTCACAGTTTATTTTAACTGACTTTAAAAAGGGGAGGTTCTCAATTCTATTGTATTTCTTTTTATTATCTCCGTTATTTATAAACTGATTTGGAAAACTCTTTGCGTTGGATTCAGTAAAGCTTCAAGGTGGTCCCATACAAATTCATCGATATTCGACCTTGGCCTTCGAAGATACATCAGAATTGAAGTCGATTTTTTTTATAAAATATTATACGTAGCAGAAGAGTTCATTCTGCTGTGAAAGCGTACTGAGTTTTAAAACCTCATAAATTCCGTTCAACGGCTTAAAGTTTCCAAGTAGTTTCACAGTGTCTAGTGTTACTCGATTGTGTGAGATTTACTTTAACATTTTCTATACGGTGAAAGCGTGGGATTCAAAATCTATCTCAAACTTAAAACTCGCTTTAAACTCTTTAAAGGCTAAAGCCCTCAAGTTGAGTAAACCTCGCAAGTTCCTTAACCTTCCGAATTGCACAAAGGCTAGGTATTTGTGGATTTGATTAACTTTAAACAGGTTTCGAGTATTAAAACTTGGTAATAACTTTCAAGTTCATTCAATTGTTAACTTAGAAAACGGCATGTGAATGACATTCGGGAATCGACCGCTTCTTGTTCTCGTGACCTTCAAATCTTCAATAGCAGACTACTTAAGGCCGTCGCCCACCGAGATTCTCAGCCTCTGAGAAGCAACTTAGATATATGTGAAACGCAAAGAAAATATGTAAATAATTTAAAAAATATTGTAAATAATGTTAAGTAAATAAATAAATAAAGAAAGCCCTAACAACAACCCTTCCTATACGACACGTGTATCGCCATCTACACGAGGCTTCATCAGGTGTCGACTGAAAGCAGGTATGAAGCGGAGGGATTTTTATTTATATGCATATTTTTAATTTAAATTCATTTTACATTTCCTATTCCCTCCATACATATTACATTATTCTAACAATAATATTCAGCGGAATTACACTACAAATTTTCATTGCGTTTCTGATTTGAGATGAATTTACGCATCGCCACGTCAAATTCCATCAGATAACTCAGAGATACATATTATTCTTTAGTAAATAATAAACATTTGAATCTCGCAGACGTTAGCAACACATCTCACCTTTTCTCTGAACAGATCTTTTTAGCGGTGCGTAGACGCCCTTAAGGTTACCGCTCTCTCTTCAACACAAAAACTATATCTTAATATTTATTGAAATAAAAGTGACTCTTGAACGTCTGGTTTCATTGCCCTTTCAAACAAACCCTTCTGCAAAAGGACTCACTACAAAGTACATCGTCAAATAGTCCTTTGGCGTGCTGTCACACCGACATGCTTACTGCATCTTTATATGTTATGGAAGTAGGTATTAAAAGTCGTCTTCATATCCATTTTCAAATTGAGAATTCCCACAGTGCAGGCACCAGACAGTCAAATGTTGTCATTTGTTTTGGCTCATTTGTCAAATAAGTTTGGAAATACTAAATGCAAAACACATGTGATCAAATTAACAAACATTACTCGTAGTAGGTCTCTCGTTTGTGGTAGGCCGCCGTCTGGGTTGACCCCGCAGCTTTCCCAGTAATTCTGCCAGCAAGCGGTAGTGGTCTTTACTGTAATCTGGTTTGAAGGGCATTGCAGCCAGCGAAATGGACTTCAAAGATACGTATCAGAATTGAAGTCAGTTTTTTAGTTATAAAATAAATTATCTATGCTTTGACTTGTTTGCGTCTAAAATATGCAAACAATTCACTGTGAGATGTTTTGGTCTGCTTTACGACCTAAGTAGTGAAAACGATAATAAAAAAAGCTATTGAATCGAATAGTCTGATCCAACCTTTACTGTGCTATATGTACGCAGCTATCAAGTGGAAATGAATTGTAGCTCGTTACATGGTCTAGTGACCCGGCGCCGGCGCAGAGGACGTTCTGTCGCTGACAGTCGTTTGCCTTGTTTACGCTACAAGCAACGTATTTATTGATTAGGTTATTTGTATCATCGTAATCATCGTTTCAGCTGCGACTATTTACTAGAATTATGGTCAAAACATAAGTAGTAGGTAATAGTAAAGTTCTGGGTGGTGGTGCAACTGTAATAGACAGGCGCGTTCTTCACCGTCGGGTGTACGATCTGCCTGGCTCGTTACTCAGTTGAATAAATAATAGTACTTCAAAAAAAATCTTCAATTCTGATGTATCTTCGAAGTTCAAGGTAGAATATTGATGAAATTTATATGGGACCACTTCATAGCCTAAGGCAAACTAAACCTAATGCAAAAATTTACAAATCAGTTTTTAAATGACGGAGTTCTGAGGTTCTGAGAACCTCCTCCTCTTTGAAATCGGTTAAAAACACTACACGGGTCAAAATGGATGAATCGTAAATGGATGTGTCACATGTCCTTGCATTATGCCAGTTTCCTCACGTTGGGTTTCATAACCATTTTTAAACGAATAAATTAATAATAATATGTTTAATTAACTACATGTTGCGTCACTAATTCACCTACCTCAACGTTTAGTTCGTCATCTTTATTGACCTCTAATGCCCGGTTCCTATATCTTACTAAACGTTGTCGGTAAAAGCTACCACTCGTTTTCTCGACAACCGTTACCGCCGCAGAGTGGCTGTTTCACAGCGCTTGTAACTTACCGACCGGTGGCGAGGACCCGCCGGTAGCCTGTACCGACGCTCCCTCTATAGCGTTTCGATTTTGCTTAAGTTTTACTGCATGTGGATATGGTGCAAATGCTTTTTTTTCTATTTTATGGGCCTAAAATATGAACCATCTTAATTGTAATAGAATTATGACATTTGATCATATTTTAAATTGCAGACTCATAAATTGCTTGGTTCTCAATGTAAGCTCTGTTATTGTAACATAAAAACGAAACGCATATTTAACAAAACATCTTTTTGCATCTATCATTGTCATTCCACTCAATACAATACAATAATGCTTTATTGAATAACAAACACAGGAAAAATAATAGTTAACAAAGGTCATAAACAGTGGGTACAATGGGCGGCCTTATCGCTATGCGCAATTTCTTACAGGCAACCTTTGGATGGACAGGAATTATAAAAGTAATATTGCGGTCAGTGTGGTGAATATTATAAAAAAAAACTCCAATTATACGTAAATATGATATACTACTATTAAAAAAAGAAATAAAACAAATATAAATAAATTAAATATATACTATAAATAAGTAACGAAAAATAATATACATAAATAAAATATATATATATATATATCTCAATCATAGTTCCCGCGACTTTTTGGCGGGAAGTAAATAATGATAGAGTTCGATTTTATTTTATTTTTTAAACAAGTCTTACTTCGAGTGATCATGTGTAATATCGGTGGAATATTAACCATTATATGTTCGTAAACGTGCACGAGTCTAGGCAAATGAAACAAAATAGAGAAAACATTGCTTTTTATGTTCTCCCAAAAAGTTAATGGAGAGCTTGAATAAAGTTCCACCACTTTGTTGAAGTACTAAGAGAGGGTCCGGCTTGTTGCTGTTGACCCTCATTCTCTACAACAGTATAATAAATGGAATATTTAACTATCAAATAAAAACTACGTAAGACATGGCGGTATGGTCCCAGAGACTTTAGCCTACCATAAGGGGCGAACTTAAAAAAACATAGTTCCCGCCACGAACCTAAATATCCAAAAAATACCACGCAACCAACGCAAACTTCGAAAATTGATTTATTTCATTTAACTGCTTCGGTGACTTGCTTAAGTTCTTTGATACAGAAACGTGATTACAGATGTACGTAGATAATATTACGGACTCTTCCGACAGTAAGAACCTTCCTATTTTATAACTTGTAAAATTACCACGACGTGGCTAACACTAATTTGAATAATTAGGTATAGGTACATTATTAGGACAAATAGAAGTCTGCATTATAATTATGTATTTAATTTATTTTACAGAAAACTAAAAAACCATGAACAAGGACGAAATAATGTTATTATTTACAATTACCTGTTCTTATTACAAAAGAAACTAACGCAGCAACCAATAAAAGTAGAGACTGATAAAAATTGCATTATTTGCATGTCAAGATCCATAGCTAGCTACTAATCTAAAATTTATTTATTTCACAACTTTTGTTTTCTTTATTTATTTATTTAATTGATCACCAACATAATGTACACTCTTACAAATAATTATATAATATCACAAATACACAATAGCTAAGTGTCATCACAATTATAGGCGAAGACTGCATGCGAACTTATTTTTTTAGCGAGAACAATTTTTAAAAGCGATATTTTTAAATATTCAAAAATAATATTAGTCAGTTTAATAAATATACAAAATTTAAGATGTGTAATTTCATCATTAAAAAATATACCATATTTAAATTAACAATGTAAGTAATTAAGTTTTAAATAAAATAGAAGTAAAAAACTAATAAAATTGCATAGAATTTTGTGAACAACCGCCCGAAATCGGCCGGTTCGGTAATTACTTACGGATGTTCATTTTGACACATGTTGGACACATGTTTGACATTTCTCCTGACTGATGGATTTTAATAGAAACAGGTTTGAGTGTCATCTCCATACATTTTGGCTACGGACGGTCGTCAGTGGTCCTCCCATCCGTAGGTCGGTAGTCGTCGGTAGTCTCGGCTACCAGTCGTTGATTATAGGAACACATTTTAGTGAATTTTGTACCGATCGTTAGCAAAACCGTCCGTTAGTAAGTTATAGGAACCGGGCATAAGTGATCAGGGTCACACACGTTGGACATTTTGTTTAAACGATTTTAAATAATTTTTTAAGCTGCCAGCCTGAAATGGGACTGGGCTGGACACGTTTGCCGCATGTCAGACGAGGGATAGGCCAAACTCACAACTGAGTGGACCCCACGCAACGCTACCCGACGACGCGGCAGGCCTAGAAAAAGATGGCGGGATGAACTGGACTCCTATTTGATGGGATGGCAAACAATAGCCCAGAAACGTGAGGAGTGGAAGGAGGGTAGGGAGGCATTTGCCCAGCAGTGGGACAAACCAGGCTGAATAATAATAATAATAATAATAGGAAGATGAAAAATTATATTGCTCGGGCAAGAATTGAACCTGCGTAAAAAATAAATAAATACACCCAACTATCACACACATAGATCCTGGCATTTTCTGTGTCTAGGGAACCAGGAACTACGAGGACCATGATCCCACAACACCCAGACACGAAACAAATGCTTGCGCTTTTTTTCTGTGCACTAACATTTGTCCCGTCGCGTCGCGGGAATCGTAGGCAGACCCAAGAAGAGATGGAAAGATGTAGTGGAAAAAGACATGAGTGAATGCAGGTTATCCGAAGAGGACGTTCTGGATAGAGCGAAGTGGGGAAAAAGTATACGGAAGGCTGACCCCACCACCATGTGGGATGCATAGCCAGTAAGAGAGAGAGCGTCGCGGGAATAGTACCCCAACCTCAGTGGTGTATGAGATTTGAGTCAACCTGCCCAAGCACTATACACCACAGAGGCTGACTACATAACTAATTAGGTCAGCTGGCTCTCCATTAAGGGAGAGCACCATGATAATACAGTATGACGTACCTAAACTTAAAGCAAAACCGTATTATCAAGTTTGTTTTTACTTGCTCATAAAAACAAGTCTCTCAAAACAATGAATACGAATGAATCATGAATGAACAATATTGTTTGCATGCAATAAGTTGCAACAATAACAACATTTTAATAAATAAGGAAACAACATTAGATTGTTATTTACTGTGCTTTAATATTTAATTAATAATACTTATGAGTAATTAAGGAAACCCATCTTCACTTTGAATGACCACCAGTCAATGAATTAAAATGATTATTATATTAAAAATTAAAATATTTTGATTTTAAATAATTTAATAATTTTAATTATTAAAATAATCATTATAAATATAATCGGCTACACTCACGTTATGATCGTGTCAGAATAACTCCGACCAGCTTTCGGACAATTAGGATGTTCTTCTTCCGGGAGTTTACGCTTTGGATTCGCGGCGCAAACATTAAAATAATTATCGGAATAATTATTAAAATAATTATCGGAGTAATTATTAAAATAATTATCGGAATAATTATCGAAATAATTATTAAAATATTTTTTTACAATAATTATCAGAATAATTATTAGTGTACAATATGTTGCTTTTTTGTTAGTGTAAAATTACAATAGGCGGCTTTAGTCGAGGATTTCCCGAAAATTATTTCTATAGCTGAAGTCTGATCTCAACACAAAATATTTTTTAATAATTTGAATACGTAATTTAATTCAGTAATATTCTGGTACAATCTAAAGCTCAAATTTACCATAATAAAGTTCTACTCTAAACTCTACTTTCTTTGATAGTCAGATATTTTTTTTTTAAGGTTTACAACATTTGTGGCACACAAGTAATACAAAAAGGTTAGCGGTGGGTTGCAGATTATGACTAAACGACGAGTCCCAAACTAGGCGAGAGCCTGTGTCTTGGGATTCTGAGATACGACTTATATAAGTTTAGATTAGGTCAGACATGATACCAGAGTTTGTGACAATATCAGAACAATAAGTCAGAGTAGAAGTTAACATTTTGATCTAATTTGTTGATTCTAAGTTAAAAATAATTAAAATTAAGTAAAAAATAATTATTAAATTATTTATTATTATATATAAGTTGCTATAACCGAAGATATAGAGAGCGACTGTGGCTCAGTGGGAAAACTTGCGACTTTCCATCCAAGACGCGCGAGTTTGAATCCCGCTGGCCCCGCACAACGGATTTTCTTAAGTTATGTGCGGATCTAACACTCGCTCGGAGAAAGAAAATAGCGTGAGGGAACCGGCATGTCCAAGAATTTATCACAAGAATTCAAGGACATGTAACATCCACCAACCCGTACTGGGCCAGCGTGGTGGGTTATGTCCCATACTACTATATGATAGAAGGCCCGTGTCCCAGCAGTGGGAACGTAATAAGATGATGGTCATATCTATTTTCGTGCGATTGTTTAGCAATCATGAAATTTAAATTTAAAGTTGTCTGCATCGAAATAGATAGTAATCGTAAACATGAAAAAAAAACTCGTTATAGAGACACAAACAAGTTTGTAATAATAAAGTAGAGTTCGACGAATTCTAACTTATGTAGGTAGGTAGTAGTGGGTAACTACTTTGAGTTTTATAGGTAGAGACATACTTAATTGTTTTTGTCTGTAAACATTAACATACAAAATATACTTTACTTACTTATTTTACTCTTGGTAGGTATCTCGTATACGGGAGGCCGTCTGCTAACAAAAGTTTTGTAACCAGTGAAATTACTGGGCACACAAGACTTAAAATATCTGATGTCTCGGGGTGTTGAAAGCAATGCAGTCCTACGCAGCGCTTTTTATGGTATCTAAAGTTCTGGATGGCACTGCAATTGTTATGGGCAGGCGTGGCGCTCACCATCAGACAAACGACGAGCTCGTACCATCCCTCGGTACCATAAAAATCTATAAGTACCTACAGTTATTTGGTCCGTACCCAAAAATTTCTGAATATTTGTGAAAGGTAACATTTCTTGGACCACAAAAACAATAAGCTTCGCTTCTCTTTACCTGATTTCTAAGAAGTTCTGAAGCATTGTTTGTGGTTATTAGCATTTCTCCAAAATGTTTATGGAGAGAAACAAATAGGGTACATGCATGTTTTATTAGTTATAGTTGTAGTTATAGTTAATAATTTAAGTGTATAATAATAATAATAAGAGGCCAGGGGCGTCTTTGTGGCGAGTCGTCGGTGCGTGGAGACACTGAGCCTTACCCCGAGATTCTCCCTGGGGCTAAATGAGACCCCTGACCCCCGGCTTGCCTTAACTGGCCGTCCGGGAGTGGAGATGCAAGAGCTAAGAACTAAGCTCCAAGGGTGGAAGTGTTAAAGTACATAACGCCGGGAGTAGCGTTTAAGTGAAACTGCAGCACACCTCTCGACACCCTTTAGCCACCCACACCAACGTTGCCCCTCTCGTCGCCAATGTACGGCGGCCCTTAAAGGGGGCCCGTTTAGTGGGTGGCGAGTCACCACCTGCCTAAATATTTTTTTATCAGGCGGAACTGGCAGGTGCCGAGGTCTCATATCATAGACCGGTTCTCACCCATTAAAAATTCACCTCAATAGCCCAATCATAAGTCATTTCCATATCTCCAATAATAGTCCTCGCACTTATCGGGGGCTGTCTTTGATTGCATCTTCTTAATTATGCACTTAGAGACAGTCCCCGATAAGTGTTGCCCATTACATATCTAAATTAAATGCTCTAAAAGGCCTCTACGTGTTGGACTCATGTCCCCGCGCAAGCCTTCCAAAGGACCCGGTCCTTTGGAAGGCTTGCGCGGGGACATGACAAGGCGAGGCGAGGACATGTATAACCCGTGAGAAAGAGCGACATAATAATTCAAATTCAAATTCAAATTCAAATTCAAATTAATTTATTGCGAATATGGGTAAATACACATGATGTTACAAATTTATAAGTTCAGCCATATTCTACCAGCAGGCATGCAAATATCATAAAAGTTACGTCAAACAATTCTAATCATTATTATAATTATAGTAGGTACACAGCACATTCAAAAATAATTATTATACTATTTATCAATTATTAGACTATTTATCAATTATTATGTCAAACCATATTAAAATTCATATAAAAATGTCACTAGATAATATTATTCATTGGGAAACTATTCAATTATATAAATTCAATAAAATTTGTCATTTAGATATTCAGTTACATTATAATATGCCTTACCCAACAAAAACACCTTCAGTTGAACCTTAAATATGTTTAGGTCAGAGCACTCAACTATGGCTTTAGGGAGATGATTATAAACTCGTGGTGCCATACAAAAGACGCTTTTATTGAACAAGGCAGTTTTGTTCGGTGGGCAGCATACTTTGTAGTTGTGTCGTTTGCTTTTTAACTGCTCAAACATAGTTTTATGTAGTCTCACAAATACACTGATCTCATAGATGTAAAGACAGGGCAATGTCAAGAGTTTCAGACTAATGAAAGATGGTTTACAGCTTTCGATAGGTTTAAGTTTACATATTGCCCTCATGCACTTCTTTTGAGCCTTAAAAACCATTTCTTTATTGATTGATAATAAAGTCATAATCTCGACTTAATCTGTCGTCGTCAATCCAAAGCAGCTCTACTCGTAATATTTTACTTTACTCGTGGTAGGTCTCTCGTATAAGGGAGGCTGTCTGGGTAGGTACCACAGCTTTGCCAGTTATACTGCCGCCAAGCAGTAGTGCGCAAGCATTACTTACTTTACTGTGTTCCGGTTTGAAGGGCATTGTAGCCAGCGAAATTATTGGGCAAATGAGATTTAATATCTGATGTTTCGGGTGATGAACGCAATCCAGTGCTTTTGATGGTATTAAAAGTTCTGGGTGGCAATGCAATTGTAATGGCGCTTACCATCGGACAAAATACTTGCTCGTCTCACGGCCACAAATATTTTGACAGAAAAATAATATCGAACAAATTATACAATCTTTTGTCAATCTTTCAATTCATAACGTAAATATTAGCATTCATTCAGAGCAATATTTTTTTGTATTCAAAAACATTGATTGAATTCTTATTAAATCATATCAATAACAATATTTCCTTTACAATACTGCACTGTAACAAACAACAGTATTATTCCATTTGAATACTTTACAGATTAATACAACAATGTATTTTTAAAATAACACGTAGCTGTACTCGGCTTTATCGAGAAAAACAAAAAACCGGCCAAGTGCGAGTCGGACTCGCGCACGAAGGGTTCCGTGCCATTATCTATAAAAACGGCAAAAAAAAGAACACGTTTGTTGTATGGGAGCCCCCTTAAATATTTACGTTATTCTGTTTTTTAGTATTTGTTGTTATAGCGGCAACAGAAATACATCATCTGTGAACATTTCAACTGTCTAACTATCACGGTTCATGAGATGGACAAGTTCAGCCTGGTGACAGACGGACGGACGGACAGACGGACGGACAGCGGAGTCTTGGTAATAGGGTCCCGTTTTACCCTTTGGGTACAGAACCCTAAAAAGGTCTACTTTATTCAAACAATAGGAACAAAAGCGGTTCGAAAACAGCAACAAAGATGACCATAGTCGGCCGCTACACCATTACGTAGTAATAGCACGTAATAGTTAGTATTCTTTGGCTACACATTGCCACTAAAACCGCTCTAACTCAGCTTCTATTAGTCACAAGATGGTAATTAATAACTTAAAGTTTTACTGGGAAACGTAACTATATTTGGGTAAAAACTGCATGTAAATCAGACTAGTAGTTCTCGAGTTAAGAGCTTACAGAAAAACAGGTAAACGTGCTTTTAAAAAACAACGATGACTCAAAAACTGGCTTCAAACTCGTATGACCTAGGTGTAATAGGTAGATTTTGTTTTGTGGGCGTCATCATGTCGCGTCCAGTTTACATCATCTGCGTGGTCATTGTTTGTATAGTTAGAACTTGGGTTTACCAAAGGTCGCTCTTTTTCCTTGTAAATCGTTAAACATCATTAAAGAGACGAGTATCTTTTGCTCACTGTTAAATAAAAAATATCTAACTCCACAAGGTTTCCTGTTGCTTTTCCTTATTCGTAGTGTTTTACCTGTTCTCTCCGGTTTGAAGAGCATTGTAGCCAACGAAATTACTGGGCATTATTAGACTCAATAGCTAATTGTCTCAGGGTGAAAAGCGCAGTACAGTGCCGCGCAGGATTTTACAAAACAAAGTTCTGGGTGGTGCTGTTATTGTTATGGGCTGGCGTATTGCTCACCATCAATGCAATCTTTGCCATCAGGCCAAGGACTCGTCTTGTCATTCGGTTACATTAAAAAAAATAGATTAAAAATGTTATTTCATTATGGTTATCTATTAAATTAAGTACAATTAACTTTCCAAACAGGGACATCGAAGCATTTTCGTCAACTTGATATATTTGTAATGACTACAAAATTAAATGATGTATGATATACCTATATCATTTTTATGGTAAATATATTTTTATGCAGCTAAAGATTGAGACGAGCAAGGAATTCTTTATTGGCCATATACGAGTAACTAACTCCGTTATACAAGGCATAGGGAGAGTATGGGCCATAATCCAACACGCTGCCGCTCTGGCCCGGAGCTGGTTGGTGGGTGTCACATATCTAAATATGTATAGGTATGTTAAATTACTTTTGTAATAGTGACACTAATATTATAAATGCAATAGTTTGAATGTGTGTTAGTGTGTTTGTTCCCACTTCACACTGTAGCGGCTCAAAGGATTTGAGTGGAATTCGCATCGATATTATATTATGTCACTGGGAGTTTGGAATAGAGATAGCTTATACCCTGGACTTAAAGAAAAAAAGAAAAAAAAAAGCGAATGTGGCTCAGTGAGAGAACGTGCGAGCTTAGATCTGACGCATCCGAGTTCAAATCGTGCTGGCCCCGCACCACTGACTTTTTAAGTTATGTGCGGATCTAACACTCGCTCTAAAACGGTGAAGAAAACATCCTGAGGAAACCGGTATATCCAAGAATTCATCACAAAAATTCAAGGACATGTGACATCCACCAACCCACACTGGGCCAGCGTGGTGGATTATGGCCCATACTCTCTCTATGAGAGAAGGCCCGTGTCCCAGCAGTGGGAACGTAATGGGCTGATGATGATGATGATGATGATACCCTGAATTACCACATAGGCTACTTTTTATACTGCGAAACCGCGGGTGAAACCGCGGGGTGCGGCTAGTATAATATATACATGATAATAATAGGCATTTTTAGTTGTAATTGCAAATAATGTGTACCACTATTATTGTCACGTACCATTACAGTGATAAATAACTATTATTATCGTTTACCATTATTCAGAGCTTAACACTACAATAACCTGAATATAATGCCTTAACAATCACAAGTCCTTCGTTTACAAACTACGTCGTAAATCCAAGTTATTTTTAAGCGTTTCCAAACGTTTGTTCCAAATTCTGTAAACAATTATAATTAGGTACGTTACTTGTGCTAATGAGCTGTTTTCAGTTAGTTCGCTTGTTTACGCAGATCCTCGATGATTCTCGATTGTTATTCAAACAGCGTCCACGTTTGCTTGGAATGGTATATCTAAACTACAATTTGCGACAGTTATTGGAAGATTTTTTTTAATTCGCCTGTTAGGGCAGGCTAAAGTCTCTAGGACCATACCGCCATGTCCTACGTAGTTTATATCGGACTTTTTGGCGGGAAGTGAAAAGTGATACAGTTCGATTTTGTTTTATTTTCCAAACAAGTGTTATTTCAAGTGATCATGTGTAATATCGGTGGAATATTAACCATTATGTGTTCGTAAACGTGCACGAGTGTAGGCAAATGAAACAAAATAGGGAATACATTGCTTTTTATGTTCTCCCAAAAAGTTCATGGAAAGTTCCACCACTTTAATGAAGCACTAGAAGAGGGTCCGGCTTGCTGCTGTTGACCCTCATTCTCAACAAAAGTATTGTCAAATAAAAACTACGTAAAACATGACGGTATGGTCCTAGAGACTTTAGCCTGCCCTGACGGGCGAATTAAAAAAAAAACAATAGTTGTGTTCAATACAACTATTGCTTATACTGTGTCATTTAAACAATTGCAAATTGTTTCCAAACACGGTGTAATATTTTCATTGTTTTTAAAACACCACGGTTGAATATAATTTCAATTAGTTTCAAAAACACCACGGTTAAAAATAATTTCAATTAGTTTCAAAAACACCACGCTAAAATTGAAATTGTCAAGCTCGAAGAGACACGACTTAATTTAAAAAAAACGTAGAGTAATTATTCGTTCAAGAACCTGGGTGTCCTCTGAACCGATTCGCTACGGTTATCAGTTAGGTATGTACGCAGTACGATTACACTTAAAATGAATAGGTACCTATTTATAAAGTTAGACTTTAGATTCTACGTATTCTGTGATTCTACACAGACCAGTGATTCTTAGGTAATATTTCAAGGCCTGTAATATTCTACCTACAAATAAGTACTATTGAATTTATTTTGATAAACTTTAATAAGTTTTCTTATTTTTACCCTGAAATATAAAATATACTTTTATCCAGGAAAATTTACCAAACGGGTGAAACCGCGGGGCACAACTTGAATAAATACTGTCATAGGTGGAATTTAATTCGATATTTTTTCCGAAATGTTTGTAGTCAGTCTATGCTTTAGACTAAATCTATAGAGTTAATTAAAAAGACCAAAAAATAATTGACAAATAGCCGAAATGTCTATTTTACTAAACAGGTTAAGCGGGGGCAACGCGGCGGAGCGCGGGCGCACAGTACGGCGCCTATTAGCCTCGCCTAGTATCCTTAGAGAAATAGCCATTTTAATTAATTATCAGTTAGTTTTTAGTCATTTATTTTTAGTTTTTTAATTTAATGCTTAAGATTTTTTTTTGTATGTTCATTACGCGATTACTCTGAATGAAATGAACTGATTTTGATGATTATTTTTTGTTTAGTAGGTAGAAAGTAAAGTATGTATTTTTTTAAGTATTTTCGAAGTATGCTTCAGAGGTTAATTAATATTAATTTTATCGACATTGATTCAGCACTTTTTGAAAAATATTACGACAACAAAAATATAATTTTCGCTTTGAAGTCGGTTCTTGTTTTATCAAAAAATTTATTATTTGAGATAAAATTTTCTCTGTTAATTACATGTAAAACTATTCTGCATTTATGTATATACCAATAGCCAGTAATAAAATTGTCTCCGCTGCTCGTACTACTGCGCGGTATTACATTGGCCTCGTTTACGTCATTCAAGCTATCTGTTTCTACAAACTATGTCTTTAAGTTCACTATTGAGTGGTTCACCTTCACACTGTTGCTAGTAGTTTGAAGATACGCAGTAACATAACTGTTGTTGTTTACTAAATCACTGATTAGTAATAGTTAGGGTTCCGTACCCAAAGGGTAAAACGGGACCCTATTACTAAGAATCCGCTGTCCGTCCGTCTGTCACCAGGCTGAATCTCATGAACCGTAGTTAGACAGTTGACATTTTCGCAGATGATGTATTTCTGTTGCTGCTGTAACAACAAATAATAAAACAAAATAAAAACATATTAAAGTGGGGCTCCCATACAATACACATGATTTTTTAGCCGTTTTTATATATAATGGTACGGAACCCGTCGTGTGCGAGTCCGACTCGCACTTGGCCGTTTTTTTTTTTATATTTCACGTCATGTAATCTGCATTCGGATGATGTTGATGGGGCCCGAGCGGCCCCACTAAAGTTCCATTTAGACGGTGCATTATCATCATCATCAGCCGTTCCCACTGCTGGAACTCTGGCCTGCCCTCGTAGAGAGAGTATGGGCCATAATCCATCACGCTGGCCCAGTGCGGGTTGGTGGATGTCACATATCCTTGAATTTCTGTAATAAATTCTTGGACATGCCGGTTTTCTCATAATGTTTACTTTTACCGTTTTTAGAGCGAGTGTCATATCCGCACATAACTTAAGAAAGTCAGTGGTGCGGGGCCAGCGGGATTTGAACTCGGGTGCGTCGGATCGAAAGTCGCTCGTGGTCCCACTGAGCCACACTGTGTGCTTTATTGCCGTTTGCACAGTCCGTCAACTATTTGCATACCAAACTATTATGGTATGCAACCGGAAAGAAACTTGCAGTCTAAGTAAGGCTTTAGTCAATGCTTTTTGGACTTTTTAAATGATGAGGTAACCATACAGCTTAAGGTCATGCTCTTGGCAAGTACCCAACTGGCACATAAGAAACATATTATTGTCATAAACAAACATAAAATATTGTAACAAAAGTTCTAAAAAAATATGCCCCTCAGTTTCTTACCGTGTCTTCTGAGTAGTGGTTCTTTTTCCGATACGGTGGTAGAGTCATTGTAATAATTGACGTTCATAAGTGCGTCTGTGACGACAAAATTGAAATAAAGAACCTTTGAAGATACGGCAAGAAACTGAAGGGTATATTTTTTTGAACTTTGTAAAATTTTTTTTTTTTTTTTTTTTACGCTTAATAGATCTATGTTTGGCCACTATCTGGCCTGATGTGAAGCGATGATGTGGCCTAAGATGGAGCACGTAGATCTAGAGAGAGACGGCAGTTGAGCGGCTGCTCAGACCCGTCTCCCCGATGGTTCACGGAACATCATCCCGAAACACGACTAGGTCGTTTGACGGCATGGCTTTGTTCGGTGGGTGGTATTACAACCACGTGTTTGTTTTTGACAATATTATTGGCAGAAGCGGAATGTTCCATGCATCTTTGTCTTCTATATGTAATTACTAACTGTATAGTATCCTTTTTTCATTAAAATATTTTTCACACTCAATTTGAATCTACTTTCTGTAAGTAGTACATAGTAACAAATGCACTTACACATCTACAAACCTTCGCATTTATAATATTAATGCGAACAATCCATAGACTCAAATCAATCTAAATTTCAAATAAAATTCACCAATAACCAAGTTCTATTTGTAATCTGAATAGGTACTATTTTTATCAGGACTTCAGTATGACGACAACAGCGTTCCAAATGCATACCTGCAAGTACGTACGTACGACCCAGCTTCATTGATCCATCCGTCGCTATGCCACAGAATAGCTCACAGTGACTATCTCAGTCTCACCCCATCCCCTATTTACAGGGGTAGATATGACCCGTGGAATCGCGGGTGTAGGACCGAAACTATTTACTTTTATGGGGATGAATCGTACTTTTGTCAAGACTAATCCTTGTTTATGGAAAGGAAAAGTTATATTTATAAGTCCCATGGCAGTGTGGGATTATATAGAAAAGGAATTCAGGCTTTTTTTATTGATTCATAATATAATAACTTACTAGCAACTTTCCTCGGCTTTACACGCAAAAATGTCTAAATATGAATGTTTTATTTATACACTAAGAAATATTCTAAATGATGGTGAAAACCGCATCAAATACTAGTACTTTAGAAGAGCTAAAACATAGAAACATTGTCATCTTCAGCCTATGTGTTGAGTCATCCAAAGCTCTCTTCGTCCAAGCTTCGATGATCGACCGAGTTTCGACTCACAATTTTTATTTATGGCTAGATTTTTGTTTATTATTTTGATATGAAAATGTTTCAACAAAACAAGATCGCAAAACGAATGGAGCCTATCCTGAGTGACATCTCGAAATTACTATGTCATATACATATACTATATTATATTTATTTATACTATAGGTACCTAGGAATATACGACTATATTCTTCATGGCATTCAATAGGTACACAATTTTTTAATTTTTCTATCTTGCATCCACGCTTAAGAGCTGCAGAATGACTATCACTCAACACTTAGAATTTTGTTGGCAAAGACATTTGAAATATTTATGATGATTTTACAAATGAATCAACGAGTTTCTCCGCGTTTCATTCTCAGGAAAGCGTTGAATTTGTAGTTGTGTTTACAAAGTGTAATCAAGCCCAGCTGTAAAAGAAACCACGTGTGCATTGTCATGCACAATCGCCACACGTGGCCTTAAAGTTGATCAGCAAATCCTTCAAGCCATTTCATTGCCATGTTATTTAATTATTAAATTATTTATTTCCATTTCTGCTTGGTTGTAATTATTCTTTATGGGGGCGACAAGTCCCTGACGTCCCTCATAGGGAGTATTGTGCATTCCCTCTCCAGTGGCTTGCTGATGGTACTGATGATTGATAATGAGGAAGAAGACGATGGTGCTGATTATTATAATAATTCATTATATACCAAAAAAAACTGACTTCAATTCTAACGTAACTTCCAAGTCCAAGGTCAAATATCGGTGAAAATTATATGGGACCACCGTGTAGCTATACTGAACCCAATGCAGAATTCTCCAAATCGGTTTATAAATTACGGAGTTCTGAGGTAACAAACATAAAAAAAGTACAATCGAATTGAGAACCTCCTTATTTTTTAAATCGGTTATAAAGAGGAGATTTTATGTAATGATTTAGTTGTCAATGTTTTATGTAGTTTTTTTTATCTCATCATCACATTTTTTATGTTAGTAAATAGTTGTTTCATAATTTTTATAATAATTGTTATTTCCGTTATATCTTCTTTTACGATCGTTACTCTAAATACGATTATGTATTCTGTGCGTTTGTTATACCATTCCCTAACAGAGTGATATGGTTAGCAGTAGAGATTGTTTCTGTAAACATTGTCAGGTCTTTGTAAACATCGTCGTGTTTCTCAACCGCTGATTCATTTTAGCCTGAGAATGTCTCAATCGAGTAAAAATATTTATAGAATGTTGCAATGAAACAACTGTTTACATTTGTAAATGAAAATAAAAATATTATGCAAGTTTCCCTGATATCATGCATTCTATACTTTCATAGTAAAGTATTACTTTAAGTATGTGTCCCATCTTTAATGAATCCTAATTATTTTCTGAACCGTTTCTCTAATTTTCCTTCTCATGCATTATATGTACATCCTAACCTGCCTATCGCATTGTTATAATATAGGGGTAAAAGGTACGTACCAAATCATAACGACAAAATACTTTACTAGCACAATTTATTATTCAATTATACAAATTTCTTAATTATTCTTATCACCTATTGACGCTTTGGCGTATGTTTTTTGGTTTCACATCACTTGTTTGGATTCCGACACTTGATTTTTTAATATTCAATTGTATTGTAACACTGTGTCCAAATGCAGCGACGTCGGGGTCAGGGCTGTCCAGGCTGGCCCCCACGGGCGGTTCGAGCTTCACTGTTGCACTCCAAGATACCTTTAAGGTGTCTAGAAGATGAAGCGAACTGCCGGCCGCTTAGTAGCTTCGCTCCTGAGTGGCAGTGGAGGTGCTTTCAAGGCTCCTCGTCCTCGGAGAGGGAAGGCAGCGCCAGCGAGCGCCGCATCCTCTCACGGCGTTGCGGGGAGATTGATTTCTGCCTCCGTAGTCCTTCTGTGTGCAGCAAGTTGGACCTCTTCTCAGTCTCGAAGACTTCCTCGGTCTCGTCCTCGACGAGCGCAGGCAGGGCCGCGCGGCGGCTCTTCTGCCGGCGCGAGCAATCAGTCACGCTGGAGTCCATGTCGCGACGGCTCTTGATAGTCGGGTACACGTCCGCGTACAAGGTAGCGACCGTTTCTAGTTTCACAACCATTTTGATAACTTGTTTTGTGGAGTTGGATAGATATTAGTAGCGTGTGTTCACTGCGAATTCTGCGAGCAGAGTGCGGGGAGGCGGCGGGCATCGGCCTTTTTATAGTCTCGCGCTCGTGATAATTCAGTTTGTGTGCAGTTGGCGTCACGGCTTTCGGTGTGTGAGTGAGTGCTCGCAGCTAGGGCGCCCACAAGCGTGGAAACTCATTTTCCCCAACAGATTCTCGGTAGATAATAATTATTCCTTTTTCGAGATAACTGAACTAAATTAGACGTGGGAAACACGCGCCGGAACTGTTGTTTTGGTTTTCTTTTATTATTGATGATACCTTATTGATTTTCATAAAAGGGTACTGAGCACGTGGTAACACTATGTACACATTTAGAAACGTTAATGAAAACAACGTGAACCAAATGAGCGATAAAAGCGAACAAATACTATTTATTGTAAATTTTAGAGTAAATAAAAAAATATAATAGACTCTACGTAACAGCAAACTCTACGTAGAGTCTACCGATGGTTTTATTTATTAAACAAGCATAATGTTTGTGTGGAAAAACGTAAGCTTAGAACAAATGTAAATGCAAGTTGTTTTAATTTTGCTCTCATCCCTTGAATGCGATGTTCCAGCGAGCAACAACATTGCAGAGATTAGATTGACATGGTAAATAATACGTAATAATTATATTCACTTTACTGTATTCATAACTGTTACTGTTCAGTTTAATCAGTTTGGCCGTCGCCTACATATTTCAAATAAATACTAGGATAGCATGGCCTAGAGAAGAGTCTGGCCTCCTTTGTAAAAACAAAACTACTCCCAACCTGCTGATTCTGTTCGAAATTCAGTTTTGCAGTCTACGCCTGTTTTATGAAACCTACTAGGAGTGCATACATATGTCAGAGGTGAACTGGATAAATCCGAAACATTCATGTGTGTAATTTTGAACAGTTTGAATGTTTTGTAACAAGATCAAGCGATAAAATAGGCAATACCTATACCTACTAGGGTTAGTTCCACGGCCTAAGACCGGAATAGACCCTTCCAACGCCATGTGTGTACTAAATTGGTAAACAATAAACTTTTATATTTCATTTGTCTTCGTTGGTCGCCTGCATAATTTTACCGATTACCAGGAGTGCATAGCATTATGGAGGTGAGCTTTTTTTTTTTTTTTTTTTTTTTTAATACTTATAGGCAAGCATTTGACCGCAGTCTCACCTGATGGAAAGTGACGACGCGGTCGAAGATGGATCATGCTTGCCTAGATACCGATTCACTCGAGACTTGAAGACACCCAGATTATATGAATCGGGAAACAAAGACGCTGGTAAGGTGTTCCATTCCTTAGCTGTTCGCATTAAAAAGGTCGATGCAAAACGCTTTGTTCGGGCAGGAGGAATGTCAACCATGTATGGATGCCGAGTATCCGTGCGTCTTGTTGTCCGGTGGTAGAAAGGAGATGGAGGAATTAGGTCATATAATTCCATCGCACACTCACCGTGATGAATCCTATAAAACACCGACAGGCTGGCAACTTTACGACGATGCATGAGACTCTGAAGCTTAGCTTCAAACATCGCGTCGTCACCAATAAGTTTTTTTGCCCGCCTCTCTATGGAGTCCAAGGCTTCGAGCTGATACTTAGCCGAGCCGTCCCAGAGATGACTACAGTATTCCATGCATGACCGGACTTGTGCTTGGTAGAGGTTAAGAAGCTGTCCCGACGTGAAATACCGCCTGACCTTCCCCAGGACTCCCAACTTCTTTGCAGCTAAAGTAGCCTTGGACTCAATGTACGTGCCAAAATTGAGGTTGGATGACAGAGTGACACCCAACAACTCAAGGTGGTTTGCCACCGGTATGGACACACCACGGAAAGTAGGAGTCAGGTTGAGGGGACTCCGTTTAGCGGTGAATAGACACGCCTGGGTCTTAGAGGCATTGAATATTACTAGATTGGCATCGCCCCAATCGGAGACTGCCTGCAAAGCAAAGTTCATACGCTCGACCATCGCCTCCCTGTGAGACTGTATTTGTGCTCCGCTGGCTCGTGCCTCCGGTATGTATCTCTCTACAACAGTGCTGTCGTCTGCATACCCAAAAATACCGGGTTTAAGCAGATCGTTGATATGCAGCAGGAACAGAGTTGCAGAGAGAACTGACCCTTGAGGTACCCCGGCATTGATTGCCAATTGATCGGACGAGTAGCCGTCAAGGACCACTCGTATCGATCTTTCCCTCAAGAAGTCTGATATCCATGCACATAAGCCAGTGGGCAGGCCATATGATGAAAGCTTACCAATAAGGCTTTCGTGCCAAACCCTGTCAAAGGCCTTTGAAATGTCCAGAGAGACTGCAAGCGCTTCTCCGCACCTTTCAATGGCCTCGCTCCAGACGTGAGTGGCATATGCTAGAAGGTCCCCAGTGGACCGATTTCGGCGAAACCCGTATTGTCGGTCACTGAGGATATCATTTGCTTCTAGGTATGTTAGGAGCCTATTATTTAGTACACGTTCCATACTTTTACAAAGTATGGACGTGACTGATATGGGCCTATAATTGGCAGGGTCAGCACGGCTACCTTTTTTAGGCACTGGCTGCACGTTGGCAAGCTTCCACGATTTCGGCACTACACCAGTCTCTAGCGATAGGCGGAAGAGGCGTGTCAAGACAGGAGACAGTTCGGGGGCACAGGTCTTAAGAACTATGGCTGGTATCCCGTCAGGCCCACTGGCTTTATTCACGTCTAAGCCGCACAGCGTCTTGCGAACCTCAGTCTGACGGATGCGAAAGTTCGGCATGGTCACCTCGCAGTGAGGTAAGAGCGGAGGTTTTTCGCCAGCGGTTTGTAGACGTGAATTTTCCGCGAAAAGAGAAGCGAACAAGTTTGCTTTTTCTTCCGCGGTGTGGGCCAGTGACCCGTCAGGTTTCAGCAGTGGAGGCAGTGAAGGGCGACAGAAGTTAGCTTCAACCGACTTTGACAGCGACCAAAACGCTTTACTACCCGCAGGATATGAAGCAAGTTTGGTCCCTATTCGGCCGATGTGGTCGAAGCGTGCCCTTTTCAAAGTTTTCTTGCAGGACTTAGCAGCCTTGTTGAAGACTCTCTTCTTTTCTCCGATATCCTTTGCTTTGCGACGTCGAGCATCAGCCCATGCTATGTATGCTTCATGTTTCAGCGCTTCAGCGCGTCCGCAATTGGCTCCAAACCATGGGCGAGCTTTGCTGGATAGTGGTGCGTCGGAAAATGGAATAAAATATTCCATAGCTTGACGCAACACGTCCGTCACAGCATCTGCGCAAATTGAAGGGTCGGCAGAAGAGAAGCAGACAGGCCGCCAAGGATAAGACGCAAAAAAACATCTCATCTCATCCCAGTCTGCAGACTTGTATCGCCATACCCGCCGGGTGCCTTTTGGGCAGCGATCGGGCGGGGAGTATACCGATACAGATTTCACCAGACAGTGGTCAGAACTACCTAACGGTGAAGATACTGACACTGAGTAGCGGTCTGGTTCTGTAGTCAGCAGAAGGTCCAAGCAATTAGCTGTGTGTCCATCAACGTCTGGCACCCTTGTTGCCTCTTGGACCAGCTGGGATAGGTTGAGCGACAAGGATAACTTGCGTACCTCTCTCCCAGCGTGGTCAGTGTACTGGTACGGGAACAGCCACTCCTGATGGTGGGCGTTTAAATCCCCCAGTAGCACGAGTTGGGCTGAAGGGTACCGCTGTTGGGCCACGTCTGCCGTTGCACTTATGTAGTCCATAAGCCTGGTCGTCTCTTAAGCTTGACCCGCTTAGGAGGATTGAAGCTCGATAAGTGAGGATGTTTTATAAATAACACTCGGCTGGCTCCGACCTTCGGTGCAACATTGCGTCTAATTTTTAACACACACCTGGAAGTTACCTACTGATGACGCATTAAATGTGACAATCGCCTGTAACTATTTCAATAAACATATTTGTGACACTGATTGTAGGTTTCTCGTATGCGTGAGGCCGTCGTCTGGATGAATACCATCGCTTTGCCTGTTATTCTGCCGCCAAGCAGTAGTGCACAAGCATTACTGTGTTTCGATTTAAGCATTGTAGCCAGCGGAATTACTGGGCATTTTAAGGCTTAAGAGCAAATTGTCTCAAGTTGACGAGTGCAGTGCAAGATTTTGTGTAAAAAGTTCTGGGTAGTGCTGCAACTGTTATGGGCAGGCGTATTGCTTACCATCAGGCGAACGACCTGCTCGTCTCGTCATTCAGTTACATATCTTATACCATTTATATTAGATTCCTCTGTTCAAAACAGAATTAATCATAATTAAGTATTGTTTTAATTTGAAATATCAAACAAGCAGGCACCCCCAAAACAATATAAGGATTAAAAATTAACCCTTATCTTTCTGCGTTTCAGCCACTACTAATCGATGGTTCAACTACCCTGACCCTGATCCAGTTATATAGAAACGGAGTCTAGGTTTCAACGACTATAAAATATGAAAATAGAAGTTTACCATGCGATGATTGTTTACCTTATTCAACCTCTTTCCTTCACCCAATGCTAATCTCGCGTCGCGCCTTACAAGCGATGGAAACGCTCGTTTATGTATGTGACCTATAAGGGTACGTTTCAAGATCGCGGGGTTTAATTGGTATTGAGAACGTGCTTGCTTTTTTGTTAACAAGGTGGCGATTTTGACACTGCCGCTGGCTGTTTCAAAATGGGTTCGATCTAACATGCACCATCTTGTGTAGCTGGTCCATGGTGGCTCTCTTTTTTTTCGTTTATTAATAAATATATATATTTCGTTTATATATATATATAATACAATACAATACAAAAATGCTTTATTGTATACCAAATAAAAAATAAATAGAAACATGGAAATTACTTACAAACTAAAGTACAATAATGTAATAATGTATGTACAATAATGTAATGTAATGTGCTTACCGCACATTGTATTAGCTAGTTTCTTTATAAGTTTCTATGTTTGTGGTACAAGAAGGCGAAGAAGGTAATAAAAGAGTTTTCGTATTGTGAATTACGTTGAATCTATAACTTACAAGATACAACATGCTTCCAAGTCTATCATTGTTTATACAACGTAATAATCCCACGATTCGCTAATAAGCAACATAATCAATCTTTAATTAAATCCTATTAATAACACAAGATAAGATAACATAGGTTTCTAGACTGCACAAAAACAAAACAGTGCTATACAAATAAGGGGGAAATCACTGTTTAAGGTATTCATAGTTTTACCTTGAACGCAGTGAATAATCTATTGTTTTACCTGTGGTTTTTACTTCTTCTTTTTTACGCTTAATAGATCAATGTTTGGCCACTATCTCGCCTGATGTGAAGCGATGATGTGGCCTAAAGTGAAGCACATAGATACTCTAATATTACCCTGTTATTATCGTTGTTACGAGCTAGTGTGGCTCGATGGGAACACGTGCGACTTTCGATCCGACGCACCTGAGTTCTAATCGTGCTGGTCCCGCATCACTGACTTTCTTAAGTTATGTGCGGATTTAATACTCGCTCTAAAACAGTGAAGGAAAACATCATGAGGAAACCGGCATGTCCAAGAATTAATCTCATGTGACATCCTTCAACCCGCATTGGGCCAGTGTGGTGTATTATGGCCTATACCTTCTATGAGAGAAGGCCCGTGTCCCAGCAATGGGAACGTGATGGGCTGAAGTGATGATGTAATTATTATCATTTAGTTTTACAGACTCGATTGCGTAAGTGAATATCTTTTTGTCGCGATTGTAGCCACATGTACAATGCAACTGCATTGTACATGTAGCTACACTGTCGCTAACTTGAGAACTGGGCTAGCGTAGTGGCCAGCCCATACTCTCTCTGTGAGAGAAGGCCCGTGTCCTAGAGCGGCGGAAACGTAATAGGCTGATGTTGATTATTGCAGTAAAAGTATGGCCCATTAGGAGCACCTCTTAGATTTTAGAATTTACAACGCATGGCACATCCTAGTATCTCTGCTGCTCGCGTATCTCGGATAACTCGGACTCCATGAGATCATGTGCAGGTGCAAGATAATATTATTATGAAGACTTTATTTTTTTTTGACTTTGACATACTATACTGTTTATTATACTTACTGGGCATATGAGACTTAATATCTGATGTACCGGGGTGATGAGCGCAATGCAGTCCTACGCAGTGCTTTTTATGGTATTTTAAGTTCTGGGTGGCACTGCAATTGTTATGGGCAGGCGTGGCGCATTTCATCAGCACTGCATTTCCCGCCGAGACATGATAGTCTCATACGCCCAATAATTTCACTGGCTACAACGCCCTTCAAACCGGAACACATTATACTAACTATTGAATTGAATAAGAATATAATAATTTGTTATAGTATTTTATTAATCTAATGATATGATCATTTATTTAAATTATTGTTAAATAACAATAGTGACGCAATTAGGCGTACATACTTTTGGAGTGTAATTTTGAACAATACCATGTAAAACACATACGTTTATGATTGCATTCTGTTTTGTATGCTATTGAATAATAAATAAATAAATACTCTATAATAGTTAAGACATTTTTTCTGCGGCAGTTCTGATTGAGATTTATAGGTGGTATATATCATACTGGCTTGGCGTAGTCCACGTGGTAGTCATTTGACCAGCTCTGGTGAATCGCAGCAGAACTAACTAGTTTTCACCACACATATTGAGTTCCATGCCATGTAGCCGTAACGCTATTTGCTGACGATGGACGAGTCACCATCAATATAGGTGACTAATACGTTCCCTCTGCTGAAACGGGATACTTTCGATAAGTGTTTTGGCCCGTAGAGTTACAAGTCCGTCACGAGCGATAAGCAGCAGCGACAAGCGACAGCGACAAGTGACACTACTGGTTTCCATACATTTTCTTTGAATTTACTGTCGCTGATCTCTGATGTCGCCGCGACACACCAGTAGTGACGCTGTGGTTAGAGCGACAAAACGTTTACGTACACGTTTTTGTGTAACGTTTGTTTTCTTTTTCTTTTTGTATATAATAACAAATAATCATCATCATCTACCTTCGCTTCCAACAAAAGGCAAAGCACTTGAAGTTCGTCTATCGACATCTCACACAACGTATCGAAGCAACTGATTCGAAATTGTCGCTGTACTCGGCAACGACAGTCGACATTGTCGTGGCGATACTGTCGCCTGTCGCTACTGCATGTTGTCGCCGGTGACGGACTCAAGCCCTAATGCTCATCCACGACGCAGGTCCAGTGCGGCTTAGAAGAAATCACGTGCATAGAGAATTAAGTACTTATAAAATAGGGGATCAGACAACTTTTCAGAAAGTGTTTTAAATTAACTACAATGAATATATATAGCCATGAAAAGTACTATTTTAATTAAATAACGCTCTAAAAGAACTTAAACCTATGTTTAAATATTATGTTTCAAATATTGCCGCGCAACAGATCACCTCAAAACTTGTGATGTCATATGTAGGTAGAAAACGACTCACGGCATTTGCCTACAAATGATGTCATGCGCTGTGATTGTTGTTTCGTTTGAGATGAAGAACAGATTAAAAATGTCAGAATTATTTATTGATTTTAATATATAAATCATTATTATTTCACAAAAATATTGATTGACTGATTTTTCTGGTTCGACTAACATTCGTTCTAACTACATTTTAGATTTTTTCTCCATTACTGTCCGATCCCCTATTCTTGGGCATGGGCGTTTGGCCCACGATGAACAGAAAGTTTTTTTTTATGTAATTGAACGTTAGCAATACGCTTGCCCATAACTGATACAGCACCACCCATAATTTAGTTTAGCAAAATCCTGCGCGGCACTACACTGCACTCGTCATACTGAGACACTTAGCTCTTAAGTTTCATAATGCTCAGTAATTCGCGCATTGTTCTAAAGAGAGTATTTTAATTTTGTCGTCGTTTGGTTCGTCGGAACAAAACTTGCGAACAACTGCTATGGATATGTTACTAGAACTACTGCACTTGTTATGAGCAAACAGACCGATGCCCTGATGACCTTCGCCAGCTTACTGTCACAACAACAATATCTGACATTTTCTGCGTCTGGTACATATAGACGTTTCAATAACCTTGGGGTCTTGATTACAAAGACTACTTACAAGCTTAAACCAGAATAACAGTTGCTAGGGAGACCTTTTTTATTTATTTATTTATTTTTAATAGGATCTCCAACAAAGGATACACTTACTTGCCGCTAAGGGGCCGTCCATTAATCACGCAGATTCAAGATTAAAGACGCACGGCCATGCAGAACCCAACTGCTAAGAATGAGTGTGTTCTGTATGGCACCGATAATATTTAACAAGATTCCGTCAGCCATCCGCTCAATAAATGACATTAATATTTTTAAAAATACCCTATCTATATTTCTAATAAAAAAAGCTTATTACACCATTCAGGAATTTATAGATGACAAAACAGAATTTGACTAATATATAATGTGTAATTGGTATACTGATAATTGACAATTTTAATTTGTTATAATTCATTTTCATTTTGACATTTGTATTATTATTTTTTGATTGACATCGCAATTATAAATCCTTTTATTATTATTATTATTCATAATTTAGTCAATGTCATTGTTCTTTTATTATTGTACTAATTAACTTGTGACCATGTCTGTATGCCAGTATGGCGGAACTAGAGAAACTATCCGTTAATAACAATTACATATGTATATACCTAGATTCGCAGACTAATAAATCATTGTATCATTGTATCACGTGATGTTTTTTTTAGCATATTTAACCTTCTCCCCCTATCCCCTTCGTGATACGTGGTGAGGTTTAAGACGTGATATCTTACTACACCCCCCACCCCCCTTGTGATATTTGGTAACTTTTTCCAAACCCCCTCCCCCCCCAACCCTTATTATATAGAACTAGCTGACCCGGCAAACGTTGTTTTGCCATTTAAATTTAAAAAAAATTTAGGGGTGGACTATCCCTAACATTTAGGGGGATGAAAAATAGATGTTGGCCGATTCTCATAGATACCGGATAAGCACAAAAAATTTCATCAAAATCGGTCAAGCCGTTTCGGAGGAGTATGGCAACGAAAACTGTGACACGAGAATTTTATATATAAGATTAAAATAAATGACATCTAAAATTTTTATGGATGAAATAAATATGTATCTACTACATGATATAATTTTTTCGACGACTTGATTACAAAGCGTTGAATTTCGATAATATTTATATTGAATACATAAAGTGTCAATACAGAATAAGGTTTGTAGGTTCGCTAGTGCACTAAAACTGTATGCGTCAGGACTCATATATGATAACAGATTTTACAATTGTGTGAGTGCTTCCTAAATTCAAAATAAGCGAGCAGTTACATGACCCGTTAAATCGGTGAGTCACAATTAGACCACAGAATAGTTAGACATAATGTTTGATATATCAATTAAGTCGGTAGTGTGCATGTACTTAGTCAGGTTTTTGGGGTTCCGTGCCTAAAGGTTAAAACGGGACCCTATTACTAAGATTCCGCTGTCCGTCCGTCTGTCTGTCTGTCCGTCTATCACCATGCTGTATCTCATGAACCGTTAGACAGTTGAAATTTTCACAGATGATGTATTTCTGTTGCCGCTATAACAACAAATACTAATGAACAGAATAAAATAAATATTTAAGGAGGATCCCATACAACAAACGTGACTTTTTTGCCGTTTTTTATAAGTTATTGTACGGAACTCTTCGTGCGCGAGTCCGACTTGCACTTGGCCGGTATTTTATATAGTTAAAGGACGAGACGAGCAGGTCGTTCACGCGATAATAAGCAACAAGGCTACTCATCACTCATAGCCGTATCCAGTTGTTAAGTGTATTATTAGTTCTTGTTGTGTTTAGCTTGCTGCACGATTTGGTTAAAACTATAAGTGCAGCAAGCATCTGAACTGAAATAAATAAATAAATAACAATTGCAGCACCACCCAGAACTTTTTGGCGAAATCCTGTGAGTTATATATTAGCCACACACCCACACGAATCATCATAAGCCCATCACGTTCCCACTGCTGGGGCACGGGCCTCCTCTCATGCCCAGTCCGGGTTGGTGGATGTCACATGTGCTTGAATAATTGTGATTAACTCTTGGACATGCCGATTTCCTCACGATGTTTTCCTTCACCGTTTTTAGAGCGAGTGTTAAATCCGCACATAACTTAAGAAAGTCAGTGGTGCGAGGCCTGCGGGATTCCAAAACGGGTATGTAGGATCGAAAGTCGCACGTTTTCCCACTGAGCCACACTCGCTCTTTATTTGCAACAAATCCCAATGATTCATTTTTATAGTCTTCAAAATGTAACAATTGTAGAATATCACAAGCGATCAACGATTAGTATTATTATTTAGTACTTATCCGTTGTGAAGTATGTTTATATATCAGTGTAAGTATAATAAATCTTTACTATTTTGTGTTGGCTAAAGTTAATGTTTATTAATTTCTTTGTCGTAGAGCATGCGGTAGAGCAATGATTTTATTGATTCCAAATGGAATTGAAATCATGTGGAAACTATACACAAGTAATTCGCTCTATAAAAATTCCATAAGGAAGTCGAACAAGCACTGCTCACTTAGCATTCTTGTTTATTGTAAGTGTAAGTTTATTTTTTTTAATAAATTCACCTACACCGATATAAAGCTTGTAAGTATATGTTTTTGTAGCAGGTTCTTAATCTTATATATAAAATTCTCGTGTCACAATGTTAGTTACCCTACTCCTCCGAAACGGCTTTACTGATTTTTACCAAATTTTATATGCATATTCAGTAGGTCTGAGAATCGGCTACTATTTATTTTTCATACCCCTAAGTGATAAGGGTTGTTCACCCTTAACATTTTTTTTAAATTTATATGGCAAAACAACGTTTGCCGGGTCAGCTATAGTAGTTTATAAAATACGCTCATAAACTTGCTTGGGGGCTTGGGAGGGGGAGGGGGGCTACAATAGACAGAGCAACAGCCATCCGGTTTTTTTTTAATTTTCCTGTAGTCCAGGGGAAGGAGTCATAGTAGCTGTAATACAGGTTAGTGCTACTAACGACACTTCTAAGTGTATGTTTCGCACAATTTTGTATAACTTAGAATACATAGTTTATGATAATAAAAAAAACTTATTAACGTAGAGATTTTAAATAATTAGGAAGAAGAAAATAATAATAATTATTATTATTATTTAATAATAATAAATTATTATTTAAATTTTAAGATTTTCGCCTAGCATGCGCTAATGCATTCAATATAAAAAATAACGTAGAATAGTTTAATATTTTTGTATAATTTCGGAAATAAAATGAATATTGACATTGATATTAGTTATCATAAGTCTACAAGTAAATTATATATAGGCAGTTATATGTAGGTACTTACTCTGTTCTAAACATGCGAGTAAACGATCATAGGTAATTATATCATATGTAATTATAAATAGATATGTATATGTAATTATAAATAGTACTCCGCTCTAGTGAACGGTATTAAGCAGGTGTAAAAACGGTGACGGAAAACATCGTGAGGAAACCGGCATGTCCAAGACATTACCACAAAAATTCAAGGACATGTGACATCCACCAACCCGCACTGGTCCAGCGTAGTGGATGACCCATACTCTCTCTACGAGGGAAGGCCTGAGTCCCAGCAGTGGGAAAAGTGGGCTGATGATGATGTATTTATAAATAGAAGTATATAACCCAGTAAACGGTACTAAGCAGGTAAACCGATACTTAGAATCTTCAAATCTCGAGTGAACAGGTACTATCTTGGAAAGCGTGCTAGATCGTCGACCGCATCGTCGCTTACCATGTGAGATAGTGGTAAAAGCAAGCCAATTAAGAATAAAAAAACCCCTGAAATAACTACCTTATTATACATATATATTATATATATGTATGTATACATTGTTGTATAAAATATCACTAAACACACAAGTAGGTAAAGTCGTTATCGGCAGCCGGACGCTGTACATACCTTATCAATAAATATTTCTAGATTAATTTAGAAGTGGCCAGTGGAAAAATACACAATATTTATATTGTAAATTAGTTACTGTTTGTTTTGAAAGTAAATGTGGGTAAAACTTTATCAACGCGGTTGTCAATTTTTGAAGAATAAACATACATGGTATGACGCGAAATTAGTTTTATTTATTTACTAGCGACCCGCCCCGGCTTCGCACGGTTATTATACATATAAACCATCCTCTTCAATAACTATATCTATTAAAAAAACCGCATCAAAATCCGTTGCGTAGTTTTAAAGATTTAAGCATACATAGGGATATAGAGACAGAGAAAGCGACTTTGTTTTACTCGTATACTCGTACTATGTAGTGATGTAGTGATTACTAGGAACTCGCTCCGGCTTTGCACGGGTAGCGGGTGCGAATATAAATGTTTATGTACTTTTCTCTGGAAATTGTTTTAATGATAGTAAAAACCGCATCAAAATACAGTAAATAGACAGACAGATACGGGAATGGCACTAGAGATTCCTATCCATTAATATGTATAGGAAGCCATTATATCGAGACATATATTCCAGAATTCCCACCACCATCGACGTGAAGTAACCAACTCAATTTCTGTGTATATTATAGAAATCTAAAGTATCATCATCATCGGGTGCCATCTTCATACTGAAGTTTGGAGGTCAGTAGGCAATATTTCTTGCGATCCACGCTGTGCTTTTGAGATCTCGGTAGCTAAAGTATAGAAAGTAAAAAAAAAAAGTAAAGTCTAAAGTATAGTGATGTTAAAAGTCAAAAGATATGTATTTATTTTATTTATTTATTTATTGCAGTAATGTACATTCATTCATAATATTAGTATACTTAGTCATAGGTTTTAAGACTGTAGTGGGTCGGTAGGTACATAAGCCCTGTACGGGCGTTGCAGCTTTTTGCGAGCTAATTACAAATAATATTGCGAGATAATTACAAATAAATATGTTTTTATTAAATAAGCACAAAAATCACATTTGAACACCATATATGTACACAAAATACAAATCAATTAAAATACGTAAAAAATTGTAACTTACAATATCATGAGTTTGAAACAAGCCTTTTGTTAAAATATTTTTTCAGCTTTTAACAAATTCGTAATTGGAAACGCGAGCAGCCTGAAATGCGCCCAAACAATAGTAGTTTACGATCCGTCAAGGAGTTCCATTGCCCACCTTCCGTCTCCATCAACAGATCAGCTGGCTGTCACCATAACCATATGCATTGCATTGTCATCATAATATTATGTCACCATAATATTGCATTGTCATCGGACTTTGACAAGTATGCAAAATAGAGAAGATAGCACCAAGAAACTCTGCGGGGATGTCTCTTTTTTCAACTCTTTTAAAATGTATCAAAATATAACAATGAGCAATAAAGTATAAATTAAAATTAACAGAATGTCAAACAAGAAGTGCAAGTGAGATGTCCCATAGACATACTGTCATATGGATACTTAAGTACATAATAAACAACTCATTAGCACTTGTAGTGTAGTCCTTATCTGTGCAGTTGTGTGATAGCGCTATCGTACTTCTACAGAATCGGTTGTTTCTCAGGATTGTTATTGTTGAGCGCCTTTCGTATATAGGGCTTGGTATCTTTATTTATAATAATAATCATGAACTTATAATTGCTCATGGTACCACGTGTTTTTGTAAAACCCTAGAAGCCCATTAGAGTCTAAGGTATAAAGAAATTAGCAAAAGAAGCCATTCATGCCAAAGGAAATAAAATTTCAAGGAAACCGTTAAAAATTTATCATCATCATCAGCCCATCACGGTCCCAGTGCTGGGATACGGGCCTTCCCTCATAGAGAGAGTATGGGCCATAATCCACCACGCTAGCCCAATGCGGGTTGGTGAATGTCACATGTCCTTGAATTGTTGTAATTAATTCTTGGACATGCCGGTTCCCTCCCGATATTTTTATTGCGGGTATCCGTACATAACTTAAGAAAGTCAGTGATGCGAGGCCAGCGGAATTCGAACTCGGGTGCGTCGGATCGAAAGTCGCCCTTGCTCCCACTGAGCTGCTCACACTCGCTCGTTATCGTAAAAATGTATCATCATCATCATCATCATCATCCCATCACGTTCCCACTACAGGGACACGGGCGTTCTCTCATAGAGAGAGTATGAGCCATAATCCACCACCCTGGCCCAGTGCGGGTTGGTGGATGTCACATGTCCTTGAATTGTTGTAATTAATTCTTGGACATGCCGGTTACCTCACGAGCGAGTGTTAAATCCACACATAGCTTAAGAAAGGTGCGAGGCCAGCGGGATTTGAACTCGGGTGCGTCAGATGAAAGTCGATCGTGCTCCCACTGTAACACACTCGCTCGTGTTCGTAAAAATTTACATCATCAGCCCATTACTATCCCACTGCTGGGACTCAGGCCTTCCCTCGTAGAGAGAGTACAAATGTACACTTAGTGGAAAATAGAAGTTTAAAAAATCTTAGATTATTTCTTAAAAACACATTCTCTCAAGTATAATGACAATGAAGGATGACACCCCCATCCTAAACCGAAAATTATACAAAAGCTATTTTGAAATTAAGATTAATGTCCCAAAAAGATTTGTGTAGAATGGGCGCCACTTGGTTTTTCACGAAAACAAGCTTTTCAAAGAAAACCTTTCAGTTCTGCGTAAAGCGAGAGGACTCTGAAATTTCAGTAGTCGATCTTTTAATCCGTAATTGCTTTTTGGAAAAGGTCAAAGGATCACCTTTTGCCTATTTAATTTCGGTATTGAATGGCGACGGAGCTAGATTTCTAGTAGGTACTTGGAATTTATTTTTAGACTAATAGATGTAACTACTTATTTAATCTAAGTAGTAGCCAGATGATAAGTGTAACCTTTACAATCTAAATATCTTGTTATTCTAGAATTTTTTCTCTATTTATCATAAATAGTCTTTGGCAGTATAAAACCGGCGCGGCGTGTATAAAAAAACCTACTTTCGATTGGACGCACTCGAGTTCGAATCCCACTGATCCTGACTTTCTTAAGTTATGTTACAAAATACTAAGGGACAGAAGTATCACTCCGCAAAGAAATTTAAACAAATAGCGACTCTTGCTATGACGCAATAAAATTCAATTCCGCTCGCGTAGCGCTGCATACCTACTAGTCATTTTAACCTACAGAGCGCCTCTCTTTCTATCGCATAGCTCTTATCTCTTCTGACGCGCCACGTGTAACGACGCGCGACCCGCCGTCGGTGTCCGGCATTGTACTTGTAGCTTCGTACCTACAGTGCGGAGTGCGCTAGGCCTGGTTATGTGCGGATTTAATATTAGCTCTAATAACGGTGAAGGAAAACATCGTGAGGAAATCGGCATATCCAAGAATTTATCACAAAAATTCAAGGACATGTGACATCCACCAACCCGCACTGGATTATGGCCCATACTCACTCTATGAGAGAAGGCCCGTGTCCCAGCAGTGGAAACGTGATGGGCTGATGATGTATAAAAAAGTATACCTACCTCAAAGATTTACCGAAGAAAATTCCATAGGAAAAATGGGTTAATCAAGTTGCGGCTTACTCACTGTTTTGTTGGCCAAGACAGCCTGCCGAACAGATTAACTGACTTTGCAATCAATATGATCAATCGATGTTATGTAAGTATGTAATTAGTTTAGGTAATTAGTTTTATCGATTGAGAGTTTTACGTCAAAAGAAGATATCATTTTCAATTAGTGACTAAGATAGGGGCTGATACTATTTATTAATTAATATCATAAGAGAAATATGACTACCCTTATTAAAATGTCAGCGGCGTAAAGTTGCGGCTCACTGTATTGGTGATCGAGATAGTCTGCCAAATTAATTTACTGACTTTGCAATTAATGCAATCAATCGATGTTATGTAAGTATGTAATTATTTTTTTCGAATTTCTGATATTGAATGCATTAGCGCATGCTAGGCGAAACTCTTAATATTTTAAGTAATTAGGAAGAAGAAAAATGATATTGCTCGGGCAAGGATCGAACCTGCGTTTTCGGAATACCGTCCCGAGGCCTTTACCACTGGGCCACCGAGCCAGATGCTCGAGCAACCAAATTTCTTCTTTCGTTATATCGTCTTACGTAGTTTTATCGATTGTGAGTTTTACGTCAAAAAGCTTTGTTTTATCTCATAAAAAAATAGACTACCCTTATTAAAATTTCAGTCAGTCAGTATCTGAAGGTTTTTAATAAAAACGTCCTGCCAGCCATTTATTATTATTTATATTTGCTCGAAACACAGTTTATTTCGATGTTATTATGTTCGAGAGCCAATGGATTCAATACTACTCTGTAATAATATCTATTATGTCACAATAAATTAATATTATTATGTCGCTCTTTCTCACGGGTTATATACCCGGTCCTTAGGAAGGCTTGCGCGGAGACATGAGTCCAACGCGTAGTGGCCTCTTAGAGCATTTAATTTAGATATGTAATGGGCAACACGGGGACTGTCTCTAAGTGCAACATTAAGAAGATGCAATCAAAGACCACTGATTATAGGATCAGTGTCAAAGACAGCCCCCGATAAGTGCGAGGACTATTATGGGAGCTATGAAAATTACTTATGATTGGGGTATTGAGGTGATTTTTTAATGGATGGGAACCGGCCTATGATATGTGACTTCGGCACCTGCCAGTTCCGCCTATATTATTATTATTATTTCTTGGTAGAGCCGGCTACACATCTGCATTTGGCTGAGAGCCAAGCGGTACCTGTGACGGCCGGCACCCTGCGTAACGTTTATTTTAAACAAATCATAATAAACTTTCCTAATTGTCAGGAGACTTCGATGTATGTAAAGATATAAAAAACCAATTACACCTTTTAATTAACTTTATTTCGATTTTTCTCGTTCGAGGATTTGGCATGGCACTATTATATAGGATTAGTATCTTGATAATAGGGTTATATTTAGTTACAACTAAATTATTATAAATAAAAGGTGGGATAAATTAAAAAAAGCTATATTGATTTGGGGGCGGGCGTCCATTAATTACGTGAGGCGTTTGGAGGGGGGGGGGGTCGAGTCGAATCTCATTATCTATTAATCAATTAAGCTCTTTATGTGTGATGTATGATATTCGACCTTGGACTTCGAAGATACATCAGAATTGAAGTCGGTTTGTACAGATCCCAAAAAAGACCCGCAAAAATAGGATTTTGTTTTTATAAATAAAACAATTCCAGTGGCGAGAAAAGTATTGTGTATTGGTTAAATAAATCAAATTTTACATAGTTGACCTAGTGACGCGTGAGAATCTCGTTACCGCGATCTAGGAATCGGTTCTCGTTTGAGGGCGACATCTAGTTAATATTTAAGAACTAAAATTACTTAGGCTAACAATTTATACGATTCGAACATTCCGCCCGCCATGGACCAACTGTCCATAACGAACAATCAAAACCTAATCTAAAAGGATATAAACATTAAAAGTACAATACGCTACTTATGATTCAGTTCTGATTATAAAACACAAAAGAAATTAAACGAACATAACAAATTATCAAAGTGTAGTTATAACAAGCTGATATATGAAAGTAAAATTAAACAGATAAATTTATCAACACAATGTTTATAAGGTTACTCGTACCTAGACAATTCCTAATTAGACAACTTCTACAGTATCAAGTAAAATACAGGCAACTACAGCTGCTATTGAACCCTTACAAATATGTACTTAATATTACATATGAATTTGTACAGTGCGTTAGATATAGCAACAATAAATAGCATTAATAGCATGTGTTCAGTATTGCTGACTGAACCAATTTTAATCATCAACATCAAATTTCGAGTTAAATCTATACATTCTATAAAAAAAATACACGACATAAATGTTTATTCTGTAACAGGGAGAATACAAAGTTTGGATACTGGTCGCTTCATGGTAACGCCTTTGCAACGCAAGCTTACAACGCGAGTCACCTTGTCCAAACCACTATGCTTCTCAGTAATTATGCCATAAAGCCATCTTGCTGGTGGCATATCGTCTTCTTTAACTAAGACAACATCCCCGATCTCAGGCTCTGGGGTGCAATTCTTCCACTTATGACGCTGTAGGAACTGCGTTAAGTATTCGCCAGACCAGCGTTTCCAAAAGTCCTGGACCATACGCTGTGTCAACTGCCAACGCCTAAGACTACTGACATTTGAGCCTTCATAGTTCAACTCCGGAACAAGAACTAAGGGTTCCCCAACAAGGAAGTGTCCAGGAGTTAATGGGAAAGGATCTTCCAATGTGTCACTCGAGCGTGATATTGGTCTCGAATTGAGGCAAGCCTCAATTTGAGCCAACACGGTAGTGAGTTCTTCAAATGTCAACGTAGTGTCGCCAATAACTCGTTTAAGGTGATGCTTCGTCGACTTAATACCAGCTTCCCATAGTCCCCCAAAATTAGGACTATAGGGTGGTATCCTATGCCAGATTGTGCCGTTTGAAGAAAGCCAATCCGCAATCTCTGATGCTACATTTGATTTTTCCGCAGCAAGTAAAGCCTTTAGCTCTCGATCAGCGCCTACGAACGTAGTCGCGTTATCGCTCCACAAATCTGAACAGTGGCCACGCCTAGCAACGAAGCGCTTAAAAGCTGCAAGGAACGTCTCAGAAGTGAGATCACTCACAACTTCTAAGTGGATAGCTTTCGTTGCCATGCACACGAAAAGGCAGATGTAGCCCTTGGTGGAGCGATGACCTCGACCCTTCGTTGTTCTCACTGCTATGGGCCCGGCGTAATCTAGACCGCTTTGTCGAAAAGGTCTACTTGGGGTCACTCTAGATGAAGGTAGGTTTCCCATCATTGGGTGAACAGTTTGCGACGAATATCGCAAACACTTCACACACTTGTGAATATAAGATT
This sequence comes from Petrophora chlorosata, assembly GCA_951640565.1. Lineage (NCBI taxonomy): Eukaryota > Metazoa > Arthropoda > Insecta > Lepidoptera > Geometridae > Petrophora > Petrophora chlorosata. The sequence goes on along the minus strand of OX621203.1, from coordinate 5,215,287 downwards.
TCACAAGGTTCCGCAAGTTGACGATCCAATACTTGGTATGGATGTAACTTAACATTAATTGTGGACCCCCATGAGGAGTTTTCTCATGGGCGTCCGCAATCACTAATTTGGCCAAGTGGGACTGACGTGGAATGAGGATGGGATGCTTACAATTCTCCGACAAATCAGCACCATGCAATCTTCCACCTACCCGCCAAATTCCATCGTTGTCCTGATAAGGGCTGAGAGAAGAAAATTTTCCTTTTTTACTCTTAAGATCTTCTTGATTTAAATATTGACCTTGACATCTTTTTATGCAGCTATTCATGACATCTTGCAACTCTTTAGCTGTCAACCAGGATTGTCTAAGCTGATCACGAGGTAAGTAAAGTCTCCTGCACCAAGCCAGCACTCGAAGAAGTCTTCTCAAACAAGAAAATCTTTCCAGGAAAGGATCTCCCTCTTCAACATCACTGGTAAGAGCATGACACTTTAATTCTAACTTTCTTTCTTCCAGGTTTGTATCTTGTAGATCTCCTTTACTAAAGTTTATTTTTTCCAGATGCAGCCATCGAGGACCGCGGTTCCAGAGTTCATTTCCAACACACTCCGAAGGTTGTATACCTCGCGACGCGCAGTCTGCAGGATTGTCTTTTGAAGCTACATGTGACCACTGGGTTCCATCCATTATGGTAAGTATTTCAGACACTCGGTTGGCTATGAAAGTCTTCCATCGGCTAGGGTGGTTGCTTAGCCAAGCAAGAACAATTGACGAGTCCGTCCAAGCATGCAAATGGTGCTTGGGTATGTCAAGCGTTTCTGCGACTTCATTCAGAAGTTTGGCTAATAATACGGCACCACACAATTCGAGACGAGGGATCGACACTTGCTTAATCGGTGCCACTCTCGTCTTGGAGGTTATTAGACTCACATGCACCTTTCCTTCTTGATCTATGACACGCATATAGACCACCGCAGCATATGCGAGATTAGATGCGTCTGAAAAGCCATGGAGTTCAAGACACTTGTCATTTTGACTTGTCTTGATCCATCTGGGGATACGAATTTCGCTGAGCCTTGAAAGATCGTTGCGAAATTGGATCCAATCTTTGAGCAATGAAGATGGAAGTTTATCATCCCATTCAATCCCAGAAAGCCAGAGCCTTTGGATGAATATTTTGGCTGTTGTGATAGCAGCTGCATACCATCCCAAGGGATCGAACAAGCGAGCGATGTCAGACACAACACGTCGCTTTGTAACAGGCATCTCAAGTGGAGGAAGTTTGACGGTGCATTGGAATGTATCTGCTTCTCTATTCCACGTTAGCCCAAGAATCTTCATGATTTCATCCGTCTTTAGCTCTATATCCTGTTCAGGTACAGTCTCTCCGTTTATGTGGTCCATCAATTGATCACTGTTACTCGACCATTTCTGAAGTGGAAATCCACCACGATCGAGCAAGGTAGTCATTTGGTCGTATATTTGAACTCCTTCAGTTGCAGAGAAACAACCAGACATAAAGTCGTCCATGTAAAAATCAGTAAGGACGCGACTAGACGCCAACGGAAATTCAGCGCCTTCATCTTTGGCTAACTGTTGCAGAGCACGAACTGCCAAAAATGGTGCTGACGAGGTTCCAAAAGTAACCCTTAACAGGCGGAGATGCTGTAATTCAGCATCTGGATTTTCACGCCAGAAAATGCGTTGAAAATCTGCATCCTCGTCAGTTACCTTCACTTGTCTATACATCTTTACGATGTCCGCTACAATTGCTATTGGGAAACAACGCCAACGCATTACTAAATGCCTCAACTCTGGTTGTAGAGTGGGGCCTGTCATCATGTCGTTATTTAGCGAGACTCCGTTTGAACCTTTGCACGATCCGTCAAACACTACCCGGACCTTCGAAGTGCTTTTGTCTTGCCTTATAACAGCATGGTGGGGTAGATATACAGCATCCGATTCAGCGGGGTTGCTGACTACCTCCATGTGACCTAAACGAAGATATTCGTCAATCACCTTAGAATATTCCACCTTCAGATCAGGATCCTTGGTGAAGCGTCTCTCCAACATCAAGAAGCGTTTGCGGGCAATCTCCTTCAATCCTCCATACTTGCAGAGTGGGTCATCAGTCCGAAACGGAAGTTTAACAACATACCTACCACACTCATCTCTTCGGGTTGTACGGGAAAACAATTCCTCACAATGCTGCTCCTCGGGTGTCAGGTGTTTGGATTTATGAGATGATGGTTCTGCCTCCATCTCCCAGAACTTCTTTAATAGTTCATTATCGTCAGATGTAAACAGGTGCATACTGACGATATTACGGCATTTGTCACTATGGCTGAGTTCATCAGGCGCGTGTATTCGACCAGAGAGAATCCAACCAAGTCTGGTGTTTTGTGCAACAACAGACCCCGGTGGACCCCTGATTAAACCTTCCAACAAAATCTGGCTATACACCTCCGCCCCTAATAGCAGATCTATCTTGTTTGGAGTTCCAAAGGATGGATCTGCTAGTTCCATAGATGACAGTGCTGACAGAACTTGCACATTAGGCAAGTTGGTACTAGGCAGGAAACACGTCAGTTTAGTTAAAACGTGTGCCTTCACAATAATGGTAAAGCTGGGATCAAGGCGTGACTGAAGTTTTAGCAAAACGGTGGATTTCGACGCAATGGTCGAATCCCGGTCACCGCCTAACCCACAAACTAAACCTGTCTCAGGAGTTTTCTTGAGACCAAGCATCTGCACAGCAGATTCCGTTACAAAGGATGCCTGAGATCCCTGGTCTAGCAGAGATCTTAATACTGCAGTTCTATTCTTATTTGACTCCACCTTTACTAGAGCGGTTGCCAAAAGAACCTGACTGGGAGTATTCAGAATGCACGAAGTGATCGGCGGGGCATCCGATGATTCGCCATCGATCTGTGATGAAGATGTTGAAGCTGTTACTGACGCAACAACACTTTTATTCACAGATTGATCAACCTTGACAGAGTCGTTAGTTGATTTTGGGTTTTTGGGATGTAATAAAGTGTGGTGTTTTTTCTTACACAGGCGACACCTCGTGGACGAATTGCATTGAAACACCGAATGATCGGTATTTAAGCAGTTGAAGCATAAGTGGTGAGTTTTCGCAAAATCGCGTCTTACATCAGTAGATTCCCTTGCAAAGCCTTTACAGTTGCAGATTTTGTGACCTTCCGAGCAAAACGAACATGAAACTACAGTTGCAGTGGCGACGTGAGTATAATTTTGCTTTTGTATTTTAGGATCTAGAAATTCTATAGACCGAAACCGATTTACAAGAAATTCTTCGAACATTGCCATAGTGGGTAACTCTTGGGACGATTCAGTTACCTTTTGTTCCCACTTTTTTCGAGAATCAGGATCGAGTTTCTGACTTATCAAAAAAATTATCATAATATCCCATGAATTTATGTTGACTCCTAAATTTTCTATACCGTGCAAACATTCTTTAGTAGTATCCAATAATAGTTTTAATCCACTAGATGATTCTGTTGTTAAAGACTTTTGACTGGTGAGTTTTTTCAAAATACAGTTGGCTAAATATTTTTTATTATTATATCTGCTTTCCAACTGACTCCAGCACAGTAAATAGTTATCCGCTGTGACTGAAATATGTCTCAATAATTGCTCGGCCTCACCTGTTACAGAACTCTTTAGGTAGTGTAATTTTTGCACATTGTCTATTTTATTATTATTATGTATCAAGGAGGTGAACAAGTCACGGAAGCTAGCCCATTCTGCATATTTACCAGAAAACTTTGGTATTTCTATCTTTGGCAACTTAACTGCAACATGCTCAGACCCCCGACTTTCATTAGATTTTGGACTAGGATTTGATTTTAGTGTTACCAAAACATCTTTCAACAGAGATTTATATTCAATATAAAACTCCTCAGTCGAGTCAAACAAATCATTAATAACATAAGAAGAAGCCTTTAAAGTTTCACTCTTAGTTTCAAGAAAAATTTTACTATGATTCCCTGAAAACTCCTTCCAGTGTTGTTCCAACGTTTCTAATCGAGTTTCAACATAAGACAATGTAATTCTATCCTTAGATGTTTTTTTGAAATTAACTTTCGATTTATTAATTTGAGCAGCAATATTTTCTTGAAGTTTAAAATAATCAGTAGCCATTGTAAACAATCAAAATTTCTACCTATTACAACAGTACTACAACTACTTTAACGTTCCTAAAACAGATCTACAAAAATATCAAGTACAAATTTTAACAATAAAAATTTTCTAAGTTAAAAATATTTTTGCCGAATTTTTCTAAGTCCAAGATGTTTAACACAAAATTATTCTAAGTGTTTGAGATTAGTTAACTTCGCTACAAAATTGGGCATAGGTTCCCCGTCGGAACACTTTTGAGGAAACTATACTAAGTCCTAAACACTTCTAAATTTTTTAACATGCATTGATATTTACTACTATACTAATCTAAAGTTAAAGTTCTGATTTTCTAAGCAATAAGGTTCAAATTACTATAACACTATTATGGATTAAATGTACTCACAGTTTTACGTCACCACCACTTCACAACTCACACTTGTCCATTCTTCGTTACGTCACGTCGCGGGCGCAGCTATTCAAGGGGAAAGGTGTGTCCCCCCGATCCGCAGTCCTCCCGCGCTCGAACTTAGAGGTTCCAGTTGATGATCCAGTTGACAGTCCAGTCCAAGGGGAAGCTCCTCCCGCTCCACTCCTCAGTTCAAATTTGCTCCACGTAGTACTAGCTCGCACCACTAGGGGGCGCTTTCGTCGCGCAGTGGGTCGTGTATGGCGTCTTACTAAGAGGCTCACTCCCCACGTTGCGGATACCGCAATGATACAAAGTTGGACCGCACACAGTCAACAGAAGCCTCTTGTCACCAGGTTTGAAAATTCCCGGCAAACGAAGGACCATGTACAGATCCCAAAAAAGACCCGCAAAAATAGGATTTTGTTTTTATAAATAAAACAATTCCAGTGGCGAGAAAAGTATTGTGTATTGGTTAAATAAATCAAATTTTACATAGTTGACCTAGTGACGCGTGAGAATCTCGTTACCGCGATCTAGGAATCGGTTCTCGTTTGAGGGCGACATCTAGTTAATATTTAAGAACTAAAATTACTTAGGCTAACAATTTATACGATTCGAACACGGTTTTAGGAGAAGGTTCTCTATTCGATTGTGTTTTTTTATGTTTGTTACCTCAGAACTCCGTTCATTCATGAACCGATTTAGAAAAATCTTTTTACGTTGGGTCAGTATAGCTATGAAGTGGTCCCATATAAATTTTATCGATATTGGACTTCGTAGATACATTCTAGTCGGTTTATTTTGTTTGATAAAAGAAATAATGTTCATAACATTTACATTAATCTCTATAACAATTTCATGCGGAATGTCGTACTCATCACGTAGACACCTCTCATCATATGTCACGGCCATGTGTGTATATATGTATACCTATATAATATTATGTATTATGTATGACCATTGTTTTCAAGGAGTGGGTAGTACAGTCAGCTTTAATTATGGAGAGAAAGTGGGAGGATCGCCAGTCCGCCATATTTTGAAGATGATCGGAGCCTGGACTGAGGAACCTATAATAGGGTCCAGGTAGGCAACGCACCAGTAATGCCCCGAATGTTCCATAGGCGACGGTAACCGCTTACCATCCAGGTGAGTCGTCTGCTTGTCTACATGTTATAAAAAAAGATATAATTTTTTTGGCCATCTTCCTCGGCTACAACCGGCGTCTAAGTGTTGTAGGACAATGGTCCACGTAGTTCCTGATTCCCTAGATACAGGGAATCCTAGTTAGGGCAGGATCTATGTATGTGGTTGTTGGGCGTATTTCTTTTAATTTTGTTTTTTACAACCGTGACACGACGGCCCGGGCAGGGTTCATCGTCGCAGTTCTGTTGTTTTTGTAAAATAAACGTGCCCAATATTTTTTTTAAATGGATGAAAAATTGGGCACAAAATCCAGAAAAACCGATAAACAGAAAGAAAGAAAGAAACAATTTATTTTGACAAAACTGCACACAACAAACAACGCACATACACAAGTGCAGGAGGACAGAATAAAACAAATTAAGCAAGCAGTTAACATGCATAACATCTCTTCGAAAATGTCTTTCGGCGTATTTCCATTTCTTACGATTAAAATTTACCACAAGTGATTATTGCGGCATGGTTCCAAAATACTACGAATAGGTACCTACGTGTTATTGATGCAGACGGTACCTAGATATATGTAATGTTCACTAATGTACATTTGTACGTAATTGTATGAATAATTATTGTTTGACGACAAAAGAGTTGACCGCAAGTTTCGATTCATTCTCAATGGTACCTATAGTGTGAAGGTACCATATTGTTAGGTCACCATTATTGTAGCTTTGTATATTAGGACGAGGCCCTCACACAGTCGTAGAACAACGTAGAATATTATAGAAACATAATAAATACTTATTGTTACCTAACAATAGAAACGAGAATACTCTATACTCCATATAATTTTCTCTGTTATCTGCGTATTTTAAACCAATCACCAGTCACGATTTTTGATGAATTGATCATTGTATGTCTCGTGGTGAGGAGCGCGACCCAGAAAAACATGTTGAAGCTACATTATACACATATAGTACATGTGTTTTTATGCAACTGCATGAGCAATGAGACGAGCAAGCTACTCGCCTGCTGGTTAGCGCCACTCTTGCCCACTACAATGCAGTGCCAATAAGGTAATTTCGCTGGCTACAATGCCCTGCAACTGGAACTAGTAACTATTTAGTAATCTGTGTCGGAACAAAGTAATGCGGACTACTGCTTGGCGGCAGGATAATTGGCAAAGCGGTGGTTTCATCAACCGGCTACTCGCTAGACCCCATCTAGCGCATTTTTAAATTGTTACCCACCATAATTAAAAAATCTATAAACCATTAAAAACTGTACTGTGCACAATATATTCATATTGTTATTAATGAATCTAGGTACAATTTGGACTTCTTCCAGAGCATAAAACCGTATCTAAGTGCCGTCGCCCATCAGGTGAGATCGTGGTCACACCCGTAGCAATAGTTCTTTGGTCAAACGTTGGTGACTAGGAAAAAGAGGAACAAGTGAAAGGCTACCTGGTTCAACTCGCCCCGCGTGCTGGATCTTTTTACGACGCGTAGTGTCTTGTCTCTTTTCCCTGCATTCACGCTGATTTTCGATGGAGCTGATGCCCGCTGAGTTTCTATGCGCGATGATCGCGGCTGATGCTGCAATTCCGTCGGTTTAGTAATTATTTCGAGGAGAAGTACGGAGCTCTCGACTCGATCGCGTGCCTGCCAGACGTCAATGACTTTTTCTATCTACCCCCCAGGTTAGCCAAGGAAATTATAAGAAGGGTTGGAGGTAGTTTGGAGAGGAAGGTTGACAGGCTTCGTTTATAAATTAGAATATAAGAAATGTTGCGTTCAAAAATAGTAAGCTCACCAATATTGCGAACATTACTAAACAGTTGGCCTAGAGTGATGTAAAAACAAAGCCAAAATCCACTCATTCAATTCGACTTGGTGGTTGTCACATTTTTTTGAATTTTTTTTTATGCTTATTAGATCTATGTTTGGCCACTATCGATCGCCTGATGCGAAGCGATGATGTGGCCTATGATGGAGCGTATAGATCTAGAGAGAGACGGCAGTTGAGCGGCTGCTCAGACCCGTCTCCCCGATGGTTCACCGAACATCATCCCGAAACACGACTAGGTCGCTTGACGGCATGGCTTTGTTCGGTGGGTGGTATTACAACCACGGCCAGAGCCTACCACTCCAAAATTTAATTGTGTGGTTTTTGGACGTTATATAAATCTATGTTATGCCAACACTCATTGCCTTATTGCTTAGGTACTTACTCTTCACTAAGACGTTTAAGACATACATTTCTATAGGATCTGTACGTGTAAGGTCATGTCACACTTGAAGCGTTAGGTAACGCTTTACGTGATCGTCTCTAAGTATATTAAAACAAAAGTTATGACATAAGTCATTACTTATAAGGAACGCTATTTAGCTTCAAGTTATCGTATTTATCTTTAGTGAAAACTAAAGAGACCACAGTCTTAAGATTTAAGTTACAAAATGTTGGCGATTTAATCGCTTTCCGGAGTGACTATGGACTGAGATTTCAATTGAGAGAGATCCATGAAAGAGTTGAGGGAGACTACGTAACTACGTACGTACGTACTACTTCCAAGTCTGTGGGGGGAGACCTTTGTTTAGCAGTGGGATTGGACCTACCGATACATCTACCTATGTATGAAACTCGTTGGATCAGATAGTTTATTTTAATCTACCTAGGTACATCTTCAACTTCTTTTCTATAGCTTCTGCGGGTTGCCACAATTTGGCTGCTTTTATGTACAATCGCTTTTTTTAAATGGAAGACGAAGCGAGTTCCGAAAGTGGTCCGATGCGCCCGCGTCGACAATTATTGTAACAAGTATACATTATGCCAAAAAAAAAACACAGACTTCAATTTATCTTCGAAGTCCAAAGTCAAATATCGATGAAATTTATATGGGATCACCTCGCAGCTATACTGAACTGAACGCAATATTTTTTGAAATCGGTCAACAGTTGGCGGAGAAATCGGTGAACATCAGTGAACGGTTTTTTTCCGTTCACTGGTGAACATACATAAAAATATATATATGTATATACAGTGGAACATAGAACCTCCTCCTTTTTGAAGTCGGTAAAAAGATCATGGAGAAAGACGGGTAACAAGACGGCTGAGTTTCCCTATACTTGCCTTCATTTTACCTACTTTGATAGGTAGGTACAATAATACCACATTCAAATTAAGTTTCAAAATAAATGTTGCGTAAAATGAAAAACCCAAGTGATAAGTTTACAGCTGTTATTGACTGCTGATAATGACCGCGCGGACAATAATGAGTTAGGTAAGAACGTGCAATGCCATGTGGATTGTAAATAACAATAGCATTAACGATAAGCGAGTTTGGTTAAAAACAGGAATATTACTGTCAAAATGTTTCACACAAAAAGAATAGGTAGGAACTTGCTTCTATCTTTCTAAAAATATTAACTGAGTAAAACGATACAGGCTCGCAGCTTATATGGAACGCTGCGCTTTCAATGGGATCGGACAGTAATCGAGAAAACATCTAAAATGTAGTTAGAACTATTACTATTACTTTACTTTATTATAATTAATATAAGACAGTTTTTTCTAATAGTTTATAGATAAACCTCAAACGGTTCAGCATAAAATTAATAAGTTTTTTTTAAACTCATAATCTACTGTTAGTAGTTAAGATCAGAAAAGAAAGCTATTTAAAAAAAATCTACTCCAGAACCAATCAAACCAGAACAAATGTTCGTCGAACCAGAAAGATCATTCAATCAATATTTTTGTGACATAATAATGATTTATATTTTTAAATCAATAAATAAAATGTAATAATTCTGACATTTTTAATCTGTTCTTCATCTCAAACGAAACAACAATCACAGCGCATGACGTCATTTGTAGGCAAGTGCCGTGAGTCAAGCTTGTGTTTATTTTACCTTTTTGCTCTTCATAAAATGTATTTTTGCTAATTTTTTCGTTCCATTACTACAATATAGTCCCTAAACTTCACAAAAGTGATTATACATAAAAAAATATTATAATTCAATTAGGCATACATAGTTTTAGAATGTGATACCGATCTGTAAATTGTAATGTCAATGTTATCATGAATTTATTACATTCTGTTTTGTATGTTAATAAAATAAAATAAAAAATAAAATAAAAAACGTATTTAAATCTCTTTGCAAGTTTTATTTCGAAGAGTTTGTCGTTTTCTACCTTCATATGACGTCACAAGTTTTGAGGTGACCTTTTGCGCGGCTATATTTGAAACAATATTTAAACATAGTTTTAGGTATTTTTAAAGCGTTATTTCATTAAAATAGTAGTTTTTCATGGCTATATATATTCATTGTAGTTAATTTAAAATACTTTCTGAAAAGTTTCCCGATCCCCTATTCCCACAATTTCTTTGCACAGTCGTCTAAAATTCTGAAATGATAAAGATATATAGATATCACTAAAAAATACATATAGTAAACACGTAATAGAATAATAATACAACATAAACACTAGAAACAAGGATAGGATTGTTTTACCAAAGAAAACTAACTATTGTTGTACCAAGGTTTAGACTGACTAGAACGAATAAGTGCTTCACGGGCAACTGCGGATACGTTTTTATAATAAAAGTCCAAAATATATAAAGGAGGTAACAGAAAGTCAATTCAAATTGCACGTAAAGACTGTTCTAATGAGAAAAGCATACTATACTGTTCGTTATTATAAAGAAGACAAAGATGCTTGGAACATTCCACGTCTGCAAAGTAACCAAGTGGTACATAAGAAACATAACATTGTAAAAAACCAAAAAAATGTAACAAAATCTCTAAAAAGAATGCCCCCTCAGTTTCTTGACGTATCTTCTGAGTAGTGGTTCTTTTTCCGATGCGGTGATACAATCATGGATAAAGAGATTTTGAAAAAAACCCTACTTCAATTCTGAAGTATCTTCGAGTCCAAAGTCGAATATTGATGAAATTTATATGGGACCACCTTGTAGCTAATGTAGCTATACTGAACCCAAAGCAAAAAAGAATTTTTTTAATCGATTTGAGAACCTCCTCCTTTTTGGAGTCGGTTAAAAATAGGCGTTCATAAAGTTAGTATTATTTCTTCTTAGCGGAAGTGATGAGAACCGGCATGAAAACTGAGTCCCTATTCTGTTTACTAATGTTTGTACTACACCGTGAACGTTTCTATTTTTACCGTATACCTACTTATACCTATCACGGTGATGCGTAGTCACCTAATCTACGCACACAACAAAGAGTACTTTAATACAGTAATGATGCTACAGGTATAAAATGACGTATTTATACTACGTAGTTACACACGTAGCGTCACGGTTTAAACGCGTGTAGTGGAACGTAGGTATCGGATGGTCGATAAGTTCATAGATTTACGCGAATAGCAGTGACGATATACTCTATTCTTACTACCTGTGAGCGTAGGAGAAAGGTTTATCAACCGTACCTACTTATAATGATAGTTATGGTATTTTTTTTGTATCTCCTTGCGATTGACTAGTGACGATGCGATCGAAGATGTAGCACGCTCGCCTAGAAAAAACCTGTTCACTCTTGTCACCCTGATTATAGCCATCCGGAGACAAAGATGCCAGCAGAGAGTTCCACGCCTTGGCCGTTCGCATTATGAAGGTCGTAGCAAAGCGCTAGGAGCGAGCAGGAGGGATGTCAACCATAAATTAATGACGGCTTGCCGTACGTCTGGTCGTCCGATGATGGAATGGGAATGGCAGAATTAGTTCATGTAATAGGGGATCGGACAGTAATCGAGAAAAATCTAAAATGTAGTTAGAACAAATGTTCGTCGAACCAGAAGGATCATTCAATCAATATTTTTGTGACATAATAATGATTTATATTATTAAATCAATAAATAATTCTGTCATTTTTAATCTGTTCTTCATCTCAAACGAAACAACAATCACAGCGCATGACGTCATTTGTAGGCAAGTGCCGTGAGTCAAGCTTGTGTTTATTTTACCTTTTTGCTCTTCATAAAATGTATTTTTGCTAATTTTTTTGTTCCATTACTACAATATAGTCCCCAAACTTCACAAAACGTATTAGAATCTCTTTGCAAATTTTATTTCGAAGACTTTGTCGTTTTCAACCTACATATGACATCACAAGTTTTGAGGTGACCTTTTGCGCGGCAATATTTAAACATAGTTTTAGGTACTTTTAGATCGTTATTTAATTAAAATAGTATATTTCATGGCTATATATATTCATTGTAGTTAATTTAAAACACTTTCTGAAAAGTTGTGCGATCCCCTATTCCGTCGCACACTCTCCGAAATGTATCCGGTAAAAGACCGATAAACTTTATACTTTTTTGTATAACGCTTTGTTTTGTATTTCAGCCAATTATTATATAACTTTTAACACAAAGCTCCTTTTCAGCAACAAAAAGATCCTTGGCGGGAGTCAAACAGTTCCTTAGCAGGTTCAAAAATATCCTTGGCAGGACGAAAAAAGTCTTCGGTAGGTAAAAGATCTTTGGCAGGAACAATATGGTCCTTGGCAGGAGCACAATGTTCCTTTTAGGATGAAGCCAAGAAGAAGAAGAGCAAAAAATGGTAGTAGGTATTTAAATGTTACGTTTTGATTTTATCACAGCACAGAATACTAAGGAACAGAAGCATCACTCCGCAAAGGAATTTAAATAAATAGCGACTCTTGCTATGATGCAATAAAATTCAATTCAGCTCGCGTAGCGCTGCATACCTACCAATCATATTAACCTACAGAGCGCCTCTTTTTCTATCGCATAGCTCTTATCTCTTCTGACGCGGCGCGTGTAAAGACGCGCGACCCGCCGTCGGTGTCCGGCTATGTAATTGTAGCTTCGTACCGTAGTGCAGAGTGCGCTAGGCCTGGTCACAGTAACTAAATTGTTGCTTAAGTACCTACACTACCAAGTACCAACATGCTCTAAAAAATCGTTTCTAGACTTTTCCGCTAGCACTTACCTTCTCAGAAATCTGATAAAAGTAAAGAATTTAATAGTTATAAATATCCTATGGTACAATTACGCGTAAGCAACTTAGATAATCATTGTGTTAGTCCGTTTTATCGACTTGATAAAATTAATTTTATCAAAACAATGTTATCGTTATGTTAATCACAAGTTTATCGATTTTATTCGATAAAATGTTCAATTAATTCAAGTATCTATTGTATGTGCGGCGCCTGTAGATTGGACAAGATTTAATTTAATATGTATATTTAATGTATTATTTAACAACGGATTACTTAAATAAAAGAACAGTTGTTCACGTTGTAATATTTTGAGTACAAGATACTTAGGATACCTATATATCTACATATAAGTAGGTATACAGGAAAAACAACAAACAAAAAAAGTCAATGCAGAACAGACGCACCACAGTGTATAAAAATCGAGAAATTATGCCGAAAACAATAATGGATAATGTTAAATGATAATGGACTATCGCAAACGAAACCCTGACGCAATCCGTATTTGTTCGTTTATCTCGATTAATTTGCATTCCAAACACAACAATACAAAACGCTTATTTTACAATGATATTTGTTTTATAGATACGACATAGCTATGTTGATAGCGAATGTGGCTCAGTGGGAGCACGTACGACTTTCGATCCGACGCACTCATGTTCGAATCCCGCTGGCCGCGCACGACTGACTTTCTTAAATTATGTACGGATTTAACACTCGCTCTAAAAACGGTAAAGGAAAACATCGTGAGGAAACTGGCATGTCCAACAAATTAATCACAAAACACGGACATGTGACGTCCACCAACCCGCGCTGAGCCAGCGTGGTGGATTATAGCACATACTCTCTCTTTACGAGGGAAGGCTCGAGTCCCAGCTATGGAAACGTTACAGGCTGATGATGATGATGATGATGATGTAGAATACTTTAAAAATGTTAAACTAAAAACTGAAAAAGACTGTATTAGGAATTTTTTGTAACATCCTAATGTAACAGACCGACATATTTATCTCGGATATTTTTTGGTCATTTTCAATGTCATGTTTATCGTTGATAAGATACTTCATAAATCACGCTCTGTATTTTTGTAACCAAACATACAAGCGCCTTCTTTTGATTATTTTGTATAGTATAGTCTAGTCGCTCTTCTGATGGTAAGCAAAGCGTCTGTCCATAACCCATAACAGTTAACACCACCCGGAAATTTGTTTTGCAAAATCCTCCGCCGCGCTGCACTGCGCTCGTCACCCTGACAGAAAAGCTTTTGAGTCTCATAATGCCCAGTAGTTTCGCTGACAACTGCCCTTCAAGCGTTTTGTTCCACGTTCATCTTACGAACAGCCAACACAAGCTAAGGAATGGAACGCATTGCCAAAGTCTGTGTTTCCTGACAACTACAACCTGGGAGTCTGCAATTCTAGAGTGAGCAGGTATCTCCTAGGCGAGCGTGTTACATCTTAGCGTGTTACCATCAGGTGAGATAATCAGATCTCTATGGGTGAGATAGTGGTCAAATGTAGGCCTATAACCAGAAAAAAAAATCTAGACCAATTCAAGCATTTCTTTTTCGAAGTAACTCTTCATTTGGGGCATATATTGTGTAGATATTTAAATGACATAGAACGTGCGTCATTGACGGCTGAAAACGTTGCAACTGCTGCCTTGTCTGTGACTGGAACTGATGGAGTGATAGTGCATGGTGACATGATGTTAACCTATAACTTTGAAGGGTAGGTTAATACTGCATTACATTAATTCAAATAAAATCTTAAGGCAAATATTAAATTCGGTTGAACTGGTCGTTTCAGGCAGGATGTAGAGTACTAGAGGCATGCCTCTACAACATACATAAATTTATAAATACTTAAAGGGATTTTTGATAGAGTCGTCTGATGAAGACGTTTGTCATAAAGTAGCCAAACAGCTAAAATCTCTTCTTAAAAAAATATTTAGAAAATACGTTTTTCAAATGCTTTTGTGTAATGTTGACCGTTTAATATTATTTTATTATGTATACAAAATTATAGATTGACTTTTTTGCAAAATCTTTTTTCATATTTCTACAGATTCCCGTCAAATTAGCTGATGCGCACACAGACGCGCATCAGCTTTATATATATACTAGTATTTCGCCGCGTGCGCGAGCTGCTAAAGCAGCTCGCGTGGGGGGGTGGCTGCTGTTATTTTTTAAAGCTTCCTATCGATTACGGTTCTAAAGTTTTGTTTACCCTTTTTGTTTTGAAATCAAACTTTTGTATGGCGGCCATCTTGAAAAAAAGCTGGATTTCAAGTGATTGTGTGGCGTGCGCGAACTGCTAAAGCAGCTCGCGTGGGGGGGTGGCTGCTGTTATTTTTTAAAGCTTCCTATCGATTACGGTTCTAAAGTTTTGTTTACCCTTTTTGTTTTGAAATCAAACTTTTGTATGGCGGCCATCTTGAAAAAAAGCTGGATTTCAAGTGATTGTGTGGCGTGCGCGAACTGCTAAAGCAGCTCGCGTGGGGGGGGGTGTTGCTTTTTTTATAAAAGCTCCCTATCGATTACGGTTCTAAAGTTATTTAAGTTCAGTTGTTCTGAAAAAAAGACTTTTGTATGGCGGCCATCTTGAAAAATGGCGGAATCCAAGTGATTTTGTGGCGTGCGCGAGCTGCTAAAGCAGCTCGCGTGGGGGGTGTTGCTTTTTTTTTAATAGACGCTTCCTATCGACCACGGTTCAAAAGTTTTGTTTGGCTTATTTTTCCGGAAAAAAAACTTTTGTATGGCAGCCATCTTGAAAAATGGCGGAATCCAAAATTTTTTTTCATAATCGTAATTTACGACCCAGAAAACCCCCCGATGCAAAATTTCAGTCAGATCGGAGCAACTTTCAAAATGGCCGCCATTTTTTTTTCTTTTTTTTTTTAATTTTTCCAACTTTTCCAAATTTCCCTCATGGTCCTCTATGATATTTGGTCGAGCACCCTATACCTATCTCTAACCGTTTAAATGTTATTTGCATATTATTTTCACCTATTTTGTCATAAAAAAAACGTTTGTATAGCAGCCATCTTGAAAAATGGCGGAATCGAAATTTTTTTTTCACAATCGTAATCTAAGACCCAGAAAACCCCCCTATGCAAATTTTTAGTCGGATCGGAGCAACTTTCAAAATGGCCGCCATTTTTTTTTCTTTTTTTTTAATTTTTCCAACTTTTTCAAATTTCCCCCATCGCCCTCTATGACATTTGCTCGAGCACCCTATACCTATCTCTAACCATTCAAAAGTTATTAACATTTTCATTTTGTATGGCGGCCATGTTTTTTTGTATGGCGGCCATCTTTTTTTTCAAATTTTCAAAAATGGCCCAGGTTTTGGGGCGTATTTAGTTCAAGCGGTACCCCCATCCGATTTATAGTTTCCAAGATCCCTTGAGCAGTTCCATCTGGAGACACCTTTCCATGGATTTCGGATTTTTCTGGTTGGTTTCAAAACACCCTCTATACAACCGTACCAAATACTTCCCCCCACCATATCGGCAAGTACCACTTCTATTTCTGTCAATTATATGTCAGTCAGTGATGGTCTTCCAGTTTTATATTATATTAATTAACTAGTATTTCGCCGCGTGCGCGAGCTGCTAAAGCAGCTCGCGTGGGGGGTGGCTGCTGTTTTTTTTTAAAAGCTTCCTATCGATTACGGTTCTAAAGTTTTGTTTACCCTTTTTGTTCTGAAAACAAACTTTTGTATGGCGGCCATCTTGAAAAAAAGCTGGATTTCAAGTGATTGTGTGGCGTGCGCGAGCTGCTAAAGCAGCTCGCGTGGGGGGGTTTGCGTTTTTTTATAAAAGCTCCCTATCGATTACGGTTCTAAAGTTATTTAAGTTCAGTTGTTCTGAAAAAAAGACTTTTGTATGGCGGCCATCATGAAAAATGGCGGAATCCAAGTGATTTTGTGGCGTGCGCGAGCTGCTAAAGCAGCTCGCGTGGGGGAGTGTTGCTTTTTTGTTATAGACGCTTCCTATCGACTACGGTTCAAAAGTTTTGTTTGGCTTATTTTTCCGGAAAAAAAACTTTTGTATGGCAGCCATCTTCAAAAATGGCGGAATCCAAATTATTTTTTCATAATCGTAATCTTCGACCCAGAAAACCCCTCGATGCAAAATTTCAGTCGGATCGGAGCAACTTTCAAAATGGCCGCCATTTTTTTTTCTTTTTTTTTAATTTTACCAACTTTTCCAAATTTCCCCCGTCGTCCTCTATGACATTTGGTCGAGTACTCTATATCTATCTCTTACCGTTTAAAAGTTATTTACATTTTTATTTTGTATGGCGGCCATGTTTTTTTATATGGCGGCCACCTTTTTTTTCAAATTTTCAAAAATGGCCCAGGTTTTGGGGCATATTTAGTTCAAGCGGTACCCCCATCCGATTTATAGTTTCCGAGATCCCTTGAGCAGTTCCATCTCGGAGACACCTTTCCATGGATTTCGGATTTTTCTGGTTGGTTTCAAAACACCCTCTATCCAATGGTACCAAACACTCCCCCCCACCATATCGGCAAGTACCACTTCTATTTCTGTCAATTATATGTCAGTCAGTCAGTCAGTGGTCTTTCAGTTTTATATAATAGAACTAGTATTTCGCCGCGTGCGCGAGCTGCTAAAGCAGCTCGCGTGGTGGTGGTGTTATTTTTTTTTATAGAAACTTCCTATCGATTACGGTTCTAAGGTTATTTAAACTTTATTGTTCTGAAAAAATAAAACGTTTGTATGTCGGCCATCTTGGAAAATGGCGCAATCCAAGTGATTTTGTGGCGTGCGCGAGCTGCTAAAGCAGCTCGCGTGGGGGGTGTTGCTTTTTTTTTTATAGAAGCTCCCTATCGATTACGGTTTTAAAGTTATTCTCTTTGTTCGGAAAAAAATCTTTTGTATGGCGGCCATCTTGAAAAATGGCGGAATCCAAATTATTTTTTCATAATCGTAATCTACAACCCAGAAAACCCCCCGATGCAAAATTTCAGTCGGATCGGAGCAACTTTCAAAATGGCCGCCATTTGTTTTTCTTTTTTTTTTAATTTTTTCAACTTTTCCAAATTTTCCTCATGGTCCTCTATGATATTTGGTCGAGAACGCTATATCTATCTCTAACCGTTCAAAAGTTATTTGCATATTATTTTCACATATTTTGTCATGAAAAAAAACGTTTGTATGGCAGCCATCTTGAAAAATGGCGGAATCCAAATTTTTTTTCATAATCGTAATCTACGTCCCAGAAAACCTCCCGATGCAAAATTTCAGTCGGATCGGAGCAACTTTCAAAATGGCCGCCATTTTTTTTTCTTTTTTTTTAATTTTTCCAACTTTTCCAAATTTCCCCCATCGCCCTCTATGACATTTGGTCGAGCACCCTATACCTATCTCTAACCATTCAAAAGGTATTTTCATTTTTATTTTGTATGGCGGCCATGTTTTTTTGTATGGCGGCCATCTTTTTTTTCAAATTTTCAAAATTTGCCCAAGGTTTGGGACATATTTAGTTCAAGCGGTACCCCCATCCGATTTATAGTTTCCGAGATCCCCTGAGCAGTTCCATCATGGAAACCACTTTCTGATGATTTCGGATTTTTCTGGTTGGTTTCAAAACACCCTCTATCAAACGGTACCAAACACTCTCCCCCACCATAACGGCAAGTCGGAGATCAATTCTGTCAATATGTCAGTCAGTCAGTCAGTGAGTGGTCTTTCACTTTTATATAATAACTAGTATTTCGCCGCGTGCGCGAGCTGCTAAAGCAGCTCGCGTGGGGGGGTGGCTGCTGTTTTTTTTTAAAAGCTTCCTATCGATTACGGTTCTAAAGTTTTGTTTACCCTTTTTGTTCTGAAAACAAACTTTTGTATGGCGGCCATATTGAAAAATGGCGGAATCCAAAATTTTTTTTCATAATAATAATCTTTGACCCAGAAAACCCCCCGATGCAAAATTTCAGTCGGATCGGAGCAACTTTCAAAATGGCCGCCATTTTTTTTTCTTTTTTTTTAATTTTTCCAACTTTCCCAAATTTCCCCCATCGCCCTCTATGACATTTGGTCGAGCACCCTATACCTATCTCTAACCGTTCAAAAGTTATTAACATTTTTATTTTGTATGGCGGCCATGTTTTTTTGTATGGCGGCCATCTTTTTTTTCAAATTTTCAAAATTGGCCCAAGGTTTGGGGCATATTTAGTTCAAGCGGTACCCCCATCCGATTTATAGTTTCCGAGATCCCTTGAGCAGTTCCATCGAGGAAACCATTTTCTGGTGATTTCGGATTTTTCTGGTTGGTTTCAAAACACCCTCTATACAACCGTACCAAACACTCCCTCCCACCATATCGGCAAGTACCACTTCTATTTCTGTCAATTGTCAGTCAGTGACCTTTCAGTTTTATATAATATAACTAGTATTTCGCCGCGTGCGCGAGCTGCTAAAGCAGCTCGCGTGGGGGGGTGGCTGCTGTTTTTTTTTTAAAAGCTTCCTATCGATTACGGTTCTAAAGTTTTGTTTACCCTTTTTGTTCTGAAAACAAACTTTTGTATGGCGGCCATCTTGAAAATAAGCTGGATTTCATGTGATTGTGTGGCGTGCGCGAGCTGCTAAAGCAGCTCGCGTGGGGGGTGTTGCTTTTTTTTATAAAAGCTCCCTATCGCTTACGGTTCTAAAGTTATTTAAGTTCAGTTGTTCTGAAAACAAGACTATTGTATGGCGGCCATCTTGAAAAATGGCGAAATCCAAGTGATTTTGTGGCGTGCGCGAGCTGCTAAAGCAGCTCGCGTGGGGGGGTGTTGCTTTTTTTTTTATAGACACTCCCTATCGACTACGGTTCAAAAGTTTTGTTTGGCTTATTTTTCCGAAAAAAAAACTTTTGTATGGCAGCCATCTTGAAAAATGGCGGAATCCAAAATTTTTTTTCATAATCGTAATCTACGACCCAGAAAACCCCCGGATGCAAAATTTCAGTCGGATCGGAGCAACTTTCAAAATGGCCGCCATTTTTTTTTCTTTTTTTTTAATTTTTCCAACTTTACCAAATTTCCCCCATCGCCCTCTATGACATTTGGTCGAGCACCCTATACCTATCTCTAACCATTCAAAAGTTATTTACATTTTTATTTTGTATGGCGGCCATGTTTTTTTGTATGGCGGCCATCTTTTTTTTCAAATTTTCAAAAATGGCCCAGGTTTTGGGGCATATTTAGTTCAAGCGGTACCCCCATCCGATTTATAGTTTCCGAGATCCCCTGAGCAGTTCCATCTCGGAGACACCTTTCCATGGATTTCGGATTTTTCTGGTTGGTTTCAAAACACCCTCTATCCAACGGTACCAAACACTACCCCCCACCATATCGGCAAGTACCACTTCTATTTCTGTCAATTGTCAGTGAGTGGTCTTTAAGTTTTATATAATATAACTAGTATTTCGCCGCGTGCGCGAGCTGCTAAAGCAGCTCGCGTGGTGGTGGTGTTATTTTTTTTTATAGAAACTTCCTATCGATTACGGTTCTAACGTTATCTAAGCCTTTATGTTCTAAAAACAAACTTTTGTATGGCGGCCATATTGGAAAATGGCGCAATCCAAGTGATTTTGTGGCGTGCGCGAGCTGCTAAAGCAGCTCGCGTGGGGTGCAGTTGTTTTTTTTTATAGAAGCTCCCGATCGATTACGGTTTTAAATTTATTCTCTTTGTTCGGATAAAAATCTTTTGTATGGCGGCCATCTTGAAAAATGGCGGAATCCAAATTATTTTTTCATAATCGTAATCTACGACTTAAAAAACCCCCCGATGCAAAATTTCAGTTGAATCGGAGCAGGTTTCAAAATGGCCGCCATTTTTCTTTCTTTTTTTTTTAATTTTTCCAACTTTTCCAAATTTCCCCTATGGTCCTCTTTGATATTTGGTCGAGCACCCTATACCTATCTGTAACCGTTTAAAAGTTATTTGCATATTATTTTCACCTATTTTGTCATGAAAAAAAACATTTGTATGGCAGCCATCTTGAAAAATGGCGGAATCAAATCTTTTTTTTCATAATTATAATCTACGACCCAGAAAACCCCCCGATGCAAAATTTCAGTCGGATCGGAGCAACTTTCAAAATGGCCGCCATTTATTTTTCTTTTTTTTTAATTTTTTCACCTTTTCCAAATTTTCCCCATCGCCCTCTATGACATTTGGTCGAGCACCCTATACCTATCTCTAACCATTCAAAAGTTATTTGCATATTATTTTCCCCAATTTTGTCCTGAAAAAAACCTTTGTATGGCAGCCATCTTGAAAAATGGCGGAATCCAAATTTTTTTTTCATAATCGTAATCTACGATCCAGAAAACCCCCCGATGCAAAATTTCAGTCGGATCGGAGCAACTTTCAAAATGGCCGCCATTTTTCTTTCTTTTTTTTTAATTTTTCCAACTTTTCCAAATTTTCTCCATCGCCCTCTATGACATTTGGTCGATTACCCTATACCTATCTCTAACCATTCAAAAGTTATTTGCATATTATTTTCCCCAATTTTGTCCTGAAAAAAAACCTTTGTATGGCAGCCATCTTGAAAAATGGTGGAATCCAAATTTTTTTTTCATAATCGTAATCTACGACCCAGAAAACCCCCCTATGCAAAATTTCAGTCGGATCGGAGCAACTTTCAAAATGGCCGCCATTTTTTTTTCTTTTTTTTTAATTTTTCCAACTTTTCCAAATTTCCCCCATCGCCCTCTATGACATTTGGTCGAGCACCCTATACCTATCTCTAACCGTTCAAAAGTTATTTACATTTTTATTTTGTATGGCGGCCATGTTTTTTTGTATGGCGGCCATCTTTTTTTTCAAATTTTCAAAATTGGCCCAAGGTTTGGGGCATATTTAGTTCAAGCGGTACCCCCATCCGATTTATAGTTTCCGAGATCTCCTGAGCAGTTCCATCACGGAAACCACTTTCTGGTGATTTCGGATTTTTCTGGTTGGTTTCAAAACATCCTCTATCCAACCATACCAAAAACTTCCACCCACCATAACGGCATCTGGGAGAACAATTCTGTCAATATGTCAGTCAGTCAGTCAGTCAGTCAGTCAGTCAGTCAGTGATGGTCTTCCAGTTTTATATAATATAACTAGTATTTCGCCGCGTGCGCGAGCTGCTAAAGCAGCTCGCGTGGTGGTGGTGTTATTTTTTTTTATAGAAACTTCCTATCGATTACGGTTCTAAAGTTATCTAAGCCTTTATGTTCTAAAAACAAAGTTTTGTATGGCGGCCATATTGGAAAATGGCGCAATCCAAGTGATTTTGTGGCGTGCGCGAGCTGCTAAAGCAGCTCGCGTGGGGTGGTGTTGTTTTTTTTTTATAGAAGCTCCCTATTGATTACGGTTTTAAAGTTATTCTCTTTGTTCGGAAAAAAATCTTTTGTATGGCGGCCATCTTGAAAAATGGCGGAATCCAAATTATTTTTTCGTAATCGTAATCTACGACCTAAAAAACCCCCCCATGCAAAATTTCAGTCGAATCGGAGCATTTTTCAAAATGGCCGCCATTCTTCTTTCTTTTTTTTTAATTTTTCCAACTTTTCCAAATTTCCCCTATGGTCCTCTATGATATTTGGTCGAGCACCCTATACCTATCTGTAACCGTTTAAAAGTTATTTGCATATTATTTTCACCTATTTTGTCATGAAAAATAACTCTTGTATGGCGGCCATCTTGAAAAATGGCGGAATCCAATTTTTTTTTCATAATCGTAATCTACGACCCAGAAAACCCCCCGATACAAAATTTCAGTCGGATCGGAGCAACTTTCAAAATGGCCGCCATTTTTTTTCTTTTTTTTTTAATTTTTCTTACTTTTCCAAATTTCCCCCGTCGTCCTCTATGACATTTGGTCGAGCACCCTATATCTATCTCTAACCATTCAAAAGTTATTTACATTTTTATTTTGTATGGCGGCCATGTTTTTTTGTATGGCGGCCATCTTTTTTTTCATATTTTCAAAATTGGCCCAAGGTTTGGGGCATATTTAGTTCAAGCGGTACCCCCATCCGATTTATAGTTTCCGAGATCCCCTGAGCAGTTCCATCGAGGAAACCACTTTCTGGTGATTTCGGATTTTTCTGGTTGGTTTCAAAACACCCTCTATACAACCGTACCAAACACTCCCCCCCACCATAACGGCAAGTCGGAGATCAATTCTGTCAATATGTCAGTCAGTCAGTCAGTCAGTCAGTCAGTCAGTGAGTGGTCTTTCACTTTTATATAATATAACTAGTATTTCGCCGCGTGCGCGAGCTGCTAAAGCAGCTCGCGTGGGGGGGTGGCTGCTGTTTTTTTTGAAAAGCTTCCTATCGATTACGGTTTTAAAATGTTGTTTACCCTTTTTGTTTTGAAATCAAACTTTTGTATGGCGGCCATATTGAAAAAAAGCTGGATTTCAAGTGATTGTGTGGCGTGCGCGAGCTGCTAAAGCAGCTCGCGTGGTGGGGTTTTGTTTTTTTTTATAGAAGCTCCCTATCGATTACGGTTTTAAAGTTATTCTCTTTGTTCGGAAAAAAATCTTTTGTATGGCGGCCATCTTGAAAAATGGCGGAATCCAAATTATTTTTTCATAATCGTAATCTACGACCTAAAAAACCCCCCGATGCAAAATTTCAGTCGATTCGGAGCATTTTTCAAAATGGCTGCCATTTTTCTTTCTTTTTTTTAATTTTTCCAACTTTTCCAAATTTTCCCTATGGTCCTCTATGATATTTGGTCGAGCACCCTATACCTTTCTGTAACCGTTTAAAAGTTATTTGCATATTATTTTCACCTATTTTGTCATGAAAAAAAACATTTGTATGGCAGCCATCTTGAAAAATGGCGAAATCTAAATTTTTTTTTCATAATCGTAATCTACGCCCCAGAAAACCTCCCTATGCAAAATTTCAGTCGGATCGGAGCAACTTTCAAAATGGCCGCCATTTTTTTTTCTTTTTTTTTAATTTTTCCAACTTTTTCAAATTTCCCCCATCGCCCTCTATGACATTTGGTCGAGCACCCTATACCTATCTCTAACCATTCAAAAGTTATTAACATTTTCATTTTGTATGGCGGCCATCTTTTTTTTCAAATTTTCAAAATTGGCCCAAGATTTGGGGCATATTTAGTTTAAGCGGTACCCCCATCCGATTTATAGTTTCCGTGATCCCCTGAGCAGTTCCATCATGGAAACCACATTTTCAGAGTTTCGAATAAGATTTAAACTTCGCGTATATATTTCTATACACATATGGAGTTTTCTTCAAAGAATTTCAATTGAATCTTCTTCTTTCTCCTGGCTATTGTCCCAATTTATTTGGGGTCAGCCCTCCTAGTACTCCTGCGCCACACCGTACGGTTGTGGGTTGTCTCCTCTTTCGTGTTTGTGTATGCCATGTCATTTTTTATTGTTTGTAACCAGGTCTTTGGTGGTCGTCCCCGGCCTCTTCTTTTCTCTTCTATGGTCATTACTCTTCTAGTCATATAGTCAAAGAATTTCAATTGAATGTAAAATTGCAAAATGTTCGAAAAGAAACTTTTGTATGGCAGCCATCTTGAAAAATGGCAGAATCCAAATTTTTTTTTCATAATCCTAATGTCCGACCCAGAAAACACCCCGATGCAAAATTTCAGTCGGATCGGAGCAACTTTCAAAATGGCCGCCATTTTTTTTCTTTTTTTTTTTAATTTTTCTAACTTTTCCAAATTTCCCCCGTCGTCCTCTATGATATTTGTTCGAGCTCTCTATCCCTATCTCTAACCGATTACAAGTTATTTCTATATTATTTTTACGTATTTTGTCCTGAAAAAAAACCTTTGTATGGCAGCCATCTTGAAAAATGGCAGAATCCAATTTTTTAAAAAAAAATCATAATGTCCGACCCAGAAAACACCCCGATGCAAAATTTCAGTCGGATCGGAGCAACTTTCAAAATGGCCGCCATTTTTTTTTCTTTTTTTTTATTTTTCCAACTTTTCCAAATTTCCCCCGTCGTCCTCTATGATATTTGTTCGAGCTCTCTATCCCTAACTCTAACCGATTAAAAGTTATTTCTATATTATTTTTACGTATTTTGTCCTGAAAAAAAACCTTTGTATGGCAGCCATCTTGAAAAATGGCGGAATTAAATTATTTTTTCATAATCGTAATCTACGACCTAAAACACCCCCAGATGCAAAATTTCAGTCGAATCGTAGCATTTTTCAAAATGGCCGCCATTTTTCTTTCTTTTTTTTTAATTTTTCCAACTTTTCCAAATTTCCCCTATGGTCCTCTATGATATTTGGTCGAGCACCCTATACCTATCTGTAACCGTTTAAAAGTTATTTGCATATTATTTTCACCTATTTCGTCATGAAAAAAAAATTTGTATGGCAGCCATCTTGAAAAATGGCGGAATCTATTTTTTTTTTCATAATCGTAATCTACGCCCCAGAAAACCTCCCTATGCAAAATTTCAGTTGGATCGAAGCAACTTTCAAAATGGCCGCCATTTTTTTTTCTTTTTTTTTAATTTTTCCAACTTTTTCAAATTTCCCCTATCGCCCTCTATGACATTTGGTCAAGCACCCTATACCTATCTGTAACCGTTTAAAAGTTATTTGCATATTATTTTCACCTATTTTGTCATGAAAAAAAACATTTGTATGGCAGCCATCTTGAAAAATGGCGGAATCTAAATTTTTTTTTCATAATCGTAATCTACGCCGCAGAAAACCTCCCTATGCAAAATTTCAGTCGGATCGGAGCAACTTTCAAAATGGCCGCCATTTTTTTTCTTTTTTTTTAATTTTTCCAACTTTTTCAAATTTCCCCCATCGCCCTCTATGACATTTGGTCGAGCACCCTATACCTATCTCTAACCATTCAAAAGTTATTTACATTTTTATTTTGTATGGCGGCCATGTTTTTTAGTATGGCGGCCATCTTTTTTTTCAAATTTTCAAAATTGGCCCAAGGTTTGGGGCATATTTAGTTCAAACGGTACCCCCATCCGATTTATAGTTTCCGAGATCCCCTGAGCAGTTCCATCAAGGAAACCACTTTCTGGTGATTTCGGATTTTTCTGGTTGGTTTCAAAACACCCTCTATACAACCGTACCAAACACTCTCCCCCACCATAACGGCAAGTCGGAGATCAATTCTGTCAATATGTCAGTCAGTCAGTCAGTCAGTCAGTCAGTCAGTCAGTGATGGTCTTCCAGTTTTATATAATATTAACTAGTATTTCGCCGCGTGCGCGAGCTGCTAAAGCAGCTCGCGTCAGTTATTTTTAGGGCTACCTATCGACTACGGTTCTAAAGTTATCTAAACCTTTTTGTTCTGAAAACAAACTTTTGTATGGCGGCCATCTTGAAAAATGGTGGAATCCAAGTGATTTTGTGGTGTGAGCAGTGTGGGGGGGGCGGCTGCTTTTTTCCCCTAGACTACGATTTTAAAGTTTTGTTTGCCATTTTTTAGTATGGCGGCCATCTTGAAAAATGGCGGAATTTATGGAGTGCGAGCTGCTTAAGCAGCTCGCGCACTCCAACAAGGACGGAAGACGAAACTCTTTGTACGTAGTACAAGAAGTTTCTTCTTGCAAAACAAGTTTTAATTAAATTAATTTAAAAAGTTTTTATGACAAGCTTTTATGATCTAGCAGCCACATCATGACGAAGTTTACAACGGGCTATCACAATTCAATGTATGTACGAATGTCATGTCTGTCCTATTCTCTGTTGAGGAGTTCCCTCGCCGGAAGTCAATCCTGGGTGTATCAGCCATTTAGAACAGGCTATTATGGTTAAATTTATTTACAAAATGTTGTGTCTGTACTATTCACCGTTGAGGAGTTCCCTCGCCGGAAGTCAACCCTGGGTGAAGCAAGTGAAGCAGTCGAATACAAACCTCCACCTTTAGAAAGTCGGTTACAAACAAAACAAGAACCGACTTGAAGATTAAACTTATATATTTTGTTTTTGGACTTTTATAACAATCTTGGATTTTTATGGCGTAAGCGAGCTGCAAGCCATTATAACAAAATTATCCTAAAAATGGGGAAATTAGTTATATTGGCAACACTGCTCTTCATCATCTAAAATAAAAATTAGCCCACTCAGACTGCCAACTGTCCCTAAACTAATTTTACGCACGGACACACACAGAATTACAAACAAAGAATACACATTTCCCGCCCTTTTTATTGAGTACAGTATCGATATTTTTGTTTCGATACCATATCCCTAGTAATGTCTTGTAATTTGTAATCTGATGTTTACAATCAATGTACAAAAGTCCCAAAAACCCTCCGAAATCAAACAAGATATCAGGTATACAAATGGGTCTTTACATTCCAAACCTAGGCTAAGCTCCCGCGCAGCCTCGAATATATCGTGTGCGTGTTTTAAGACTTGCCAGCGCCATCTAGTTACGCGTTTTGAACTAAAACATGATTAGCCTAATTTTACTCTAAACAATCAACGATATATATATATATATATGTACCTGAGGACATGCACTTTTAGTTTAATGTTTTACGTACCTACAATAAATCATTTATCTATTTTATGTATTATAATGACAGAATATGAAGGTGCGATATGACTCCGTAAAGAAATTTAATCAATTAGCGACTTTTGCTACGACGCAATAAAGTTCAATTCAGCTCGCGTAACGCTGCATACCTACCAGTATTGGGCAGGTTGCGGGTTGATTCCCACGACAGGAAAAATGTTTGTGCACAGAAAAAAAAGCGCTAGCATTAGTTTCGTGTCTGGGTGTTGTGGGACTGGGGGTGGTGTGATTTTATACAAATTTACTCTATGTGCGTCCAGTGGTCGCCGCGATCTCGCACTGGCAGTGTAAACTCGCCCCTTTATGAATAGCATATGTCCAGCATTGGATTGCAATAGGCTGATGATGGTGACAAAGGTGCAGTTGTCAATTGCGTCACAGAATAATTAATAGTAGTTGCAAGAAGATATCCTATCTATTATATCCTACTTAGGATAGTAGGTACAGTGCAACCTTAATATAACGTACCTCAATATAACGACTTCCTCGATTTAACAAATTCTTCGTAATCCCCTTGAATTGTCCATAAGAGTCAATATATTAGCGAACATTCTTTGCGTACAACCTCTTTATAACGAATTTTCAACTATCAAGAAAAGGTATTCATACCTCTAATTAACGAATTTTGCCAACCCAAAACCTTTATATAAAGTTGTTAATAACCACATTGTTAATTGTTTTTGATTATTAATGTAAGAAAAATTTATTATCTACCTAATTGTTTTTAAATACATAGCAAATACATATAGTAATTTGATGAAAATGTGTTATCATTTCTTAGTAGAAGTTGTTCGCTATAACAAGATAAGTACGTAATATTGAGGTGAATAAAACTATTCTTTTACCTCTTTATAACGAATTTTAGACCAATCTAACCTCAACATAACAAACCTCAGTTCAACGAATTACTTGATATTACGAATATTTTCTTGTTCCCCTCCGATTTGTTATATCGAGGTTGCACTGTATTTAGGTAAGAAGTGTAAACATATACAACACTAAACATTTACCTACCCGGAAGATATAGCTTTAAGCGATAAGACCGCCCTTTCATCATCAGCCCATCACGTTTCCACTGCTGGGACACGGGCCTTCTCTCATACAGAGAGTATGGGCCATAATCCACCACGATGGCCCAGTGCGGGTTGGTGGATGTCACATTTCCTTGAATTTTTGTGATAAAGTCTTGGACATGTCGGTTTCCTCATGATGTTTTCCTTCACCGTTTTTAGAGCGAGCGTTAAAATCCACACACAACTTAAGTCAGTAGAACTCGGGTGCGTCGGATCGAATGTCGCACGTGCTCCCACTGAACCACACTCGCTCCGCCCTTTGCGACACTTATATTGTTAATTTTGTCTTTTTAATTTTATCCTAACATAGCCTATGTACCTAACTACATGTACTTTTAGTTCAAAACCTACAGGCCTAGCGCACTCCGCACTGTAGGTACGAAGCTACAAGTACATAGCCGGACACCGACGGCGGGTCGCGCGTCGTTACACGTGCCGCGTCAGAAGAGATAAGAGCTATGCGATTGAAAGAGAGGCGCTCTGTAGGTTAATATGACTGGTAGGTATGCAGCGCTACGCAAGCTAAATTGAATTTTATAGCGTGACCCTGCTCCAATGACTTATAGTTAAGTGCAGATTTTGCACGCTCGCTCTGAAACAGTGAAGGAAAACATCGTGATGAAACCCGCTTACGCGCTTTGGAGTGGTAGGCTCTGGCCGTGGTTGTAATACCACCCACCGAACAAAACCATACCGTCAAGCGACCTAGTCGTGTTTCGGGATGATGTTCGGTGAACCATCGGGGAGACGGGTCTGAGCAGCCGCTCATCTGCCGTCTCTCTCTAGATCTATGTGCTCCATCTTAGGCCACATCAGGCGAGATAGTGGCCAAACATAGATCTATGAAGCGTAAAAAAAACATGACCCTTATGACCTAGCCAATAAGGGTTATTATAAGTTTGAGTATCTCCGGCTGTATATTTTTTACGCCTTCGATCATTTTGATTCATTCCCAATTCCTATTCGTTCGCTTACGTATGTTATATTAAACTCTTATTAGTCTAAGTAATAATAATTAATGCTTGAGGTTTCTAAATAAAGTTTAATCACAGAACACTAAGAAACATAAGCATCACTCCGCAAAGAAATTTAAACAAATAGCGACTCTTGCTATGACGCAATAAAATTCAATTTGAACCCCCGGGGGGTATATTATTTTGTTGTACCAATTACAACCGTAGTTTGAAGCATTTTAGGTTGAATTTAGATTTTTACTAAATAAGTAGCTTCACCGCTAATCCGTCGGCGCTGCTGCTAACTTTCTTAAATACCTATTCTAACGTTCCACGTTACTTTCTTAATTATTTCGTCTCTTACTTCATAAGAACCTTTTCCGGACAATAACAAACACAACAAAAAAAAAATTGGCGAAATTGGTCCAGCCGTTCACGCATGTGACCGCATGATGCCGTGACCAAGGAAAATAAGTACCTATTCATAACACAATACCTACTTAAATATAGGTACCTACTGTACAATTTGAGGTCTTATCGCTAAATCATGTTTGTGTATAAAAAACATTTATATCTAGGTACTTACCTACTTAACCCTAGAAAGATAGTAGGTATGTGTAAAATTTTCGCATGCACGTTCGAAATATTGCTCTATCTTTTTAAATAGTGCGAATCCGTTGCTGTGCGTTTAAGACATCTCACTCAATCAATCAATCAATCAATCAAAAGTTCTTTATTCAATTTTGTCGTCACAGACGCACTTATGAACGTCAATTATTACAATGACTCTACCACCGTATCGGAAAAAAAACCACTACTCAGAAGATACGGCAAGAAACTGAGGGGCATATTTTTATAGAACTTTTGTTACAATATTTTATGTTTGTTTTTGAAAATATTATTTTTCTTATGTGCCAGTTGGCTACTTGGCAGAAGCGGAATGTTCCATGCATCTTTGTCTTCTATGTTATTACTAACTTTATAGTATGCTTTTTTTATTAGAATATGTTTCACCCTAAATTTGAATCTACTTTCTGTGAGCTCCGTTATACATTTTGGAATTTTATTGTAAAAACGTACACAATTGACCATGAAGGACTTATTCGTTTTACTTAGTCTAAACCTAGGTACTGCAATTCTATCTTTATTTCTAGTGTTTATGTTGTGGTGGTCACTATTCACCTTGAATTTGTGCAGATTTTTACGAACATACATTATATTTTCATAAATATACAGAGAAGGTAAAGTTAATACATTAATTTGTTTAAAGACTTCTCTTAATGATTCGCGAGGACCTAACTCATAAATAGCGCGAACCGCCCGCTTTTGTAAAATAAAAATTGCTTCTATATCCGCGGCAGACCTCCACAGCAAAATGCCATATGACATTAACAACAAACCAACAAAACTAAAACGCGACTCAGCACTCCCGCGGTGGTGACATATGAAACCGATACACCGCGGGTCATCGCTTCGCCTACCGAGTCACTGCAGGTTGTTGACCGAGTGACCCCTCCGTCACCCGTCGTCATACTTCAGCCTGTGACGTCAGCTGCTGCTGCACCGCCACCTCCATCCCGGCGTCAGAAGCAGTCTTACGCCCAGGTATCCCGAGCCTCGCAGCCAGCAACATCAGCTGTGTTACGAACTACTTCTGCAGCTGCCCGTAGCCTGACCAACGACGGCTTCACGCTCGTGGAGAAAAAGCGCCGGCTTCGACAGATTAGCCGTAATCATCGTGGCACCGCCACGGTTACAACTTCAACGTTGCGTGTTGTAACCCCGACCATCAAGATATACCTCTCCCGCCTGGACAAAGAGACGAAAGGTGAAGAAATCCTTCGATACGTCCGGGAGAGAATAAGCATGTACCGGAATTCGCGTGAGGAGTCCATCAACCTGAGTTTGTCGCGGCTGGAGCAGATTAGGACCACTGACTTCAAGTCCTACGCGCTCCAGGTTCCAGCGGAACACGCGAAGATGTTCCTCGCCCCGGACTCCTGGCCTGCAGGGATAGTCTACCGCCGGTACAGGGAAAGTAGGCGAAAACAATTCCCTGTTGTAGCTTCATAAAAATAGTTTTTAATATTATAATATGTATGTTAGTCTGTAAGGTATATATAATATGGGTCTTAGAATTACTTTAGTCACTTATGTAACTATTGTTTTCTTAAGTTACCTGAAATAAAGAAGTAATAATAAATAATAAATAAATAAAATAAATTAAGCTGTGGAAGTATGCAAAGTAAACTAACCGAGCCGTAGCTACATATATCCGTTAATTGCCTAATTTTACTAACCGCGTATGCAGCAGAACTAAGTTTTCCTGATAGAGCATCTTTCATCTTTAGCCCATCACGTTTCCACTGCTGGGACACGGGCCTTTCTCTCATACAGAGAGTATATAAAAATCCACCACGCTGGCCCAGTGCGGCTTGGTAGATGTATGTCCTTGAATTTTTGTGATAAATTCTTGGACATGTCGGTTATATATCTTTAGGTAAACCTGTTTTATTAGAAAAAATGCCAATCATCGCGAGATATAATTATGCAGTACCTAGAAGGATTGTAGTATGCTTGCGCACTACTGCTTGGCGCCAGAAACACTGACCGGTTGTACCTATACTATATGTTTATGTACCTATGTACTCCATCCAAAGGTTTTCTGGAAGAGATCGCTTTATGTGATAACACCGCCAAATAAATTAAAAGCGGTATTATTAACATTTACCTTTATAACCATTTATTTATGACCAATTAAAAAAACACAGTACCTACTTAAATATAGGTACTACTGTACAATTTGAGGTCTTATCGTTTAATCCTTTTATCAAGTTTGTGTAAAAAAACATTTATACCTAGGTGCCTACTTAAAATACAATACAATTAGGTACCTAAATCTAAATAGGTCTAAATAGGAAAACTTGAAGTTTCTTGCTTTCGCACTTTGGATAGGCGTTATAATTATATTTGTTAAAGTGTGTGCCACAGACAGACAGAGCATATATCACGGACGATGTTAAAATAACAACATGGTTTTATCATTTCCCTAAACAACATCTAGTGATTTAACAAATACCTGTCGCCAGAAAATGGGGATACCAGGAATTTTACAAAATCCCTACGGATACGACGCCGACGTACAGTTTTAATAAATGGGCTCTCGCCAGAACTCTTGCTTTTTAACGTAATAATCTAATAAAATACATTTGACATGGACACTAAGCGCACAAGAGGAAAAGGTACCTACGCGTCAAAACACGTGCCAGTCAATCCTATCAAAACGCACCCACCCCCGCACCACCACGTGCACCCCTTTCTTTTGATGTCGCCGCCCACGCGCCGCAACTGCACTAAATAAAATACCTACCAATTATAAAAACCGTGTATTTTGTACCTACATGTGCAACACTAAGGCACAAAACAGATAAGTAATCTGTTTTGTGACTAACCCTTCAGATGTCTAAGACTGTGCAACCCACGATTTCAGCGGTGGTCCCATATAAATTTTATCGAAATTCATTCAGCACTTTTTGAAAAAATAGCAAAAGCAAAAAATATAAGTTTAATCTTCAAGTTGGTTCTTGTTTTTTTTTTTAACCGACGAGTTCTTGGATATGCCGGTCTCCTCTTGCAGAATCTCTCTAATTTATTAGCTAAACTGTTTTCAGATGCTCACAGGGACTCTGACTTTTGATTTAGTTCCATGTCAGTACCTCATGACATGGAATTATCACATACCATGACACTAATTTAGCATGTTTAAGTAGATAACAACATGAAACTGACACATAGCTTTAGTTAAAACTCTACATTATAAAATTATGATTTATGATGACTTACAGGACAAATCATTACACTCATATAATTACTATAGTATATATGAATGTATACATAGGTACCTAAATAGGTTTTTGTTTCAGTTCTTTAATATACCTACTTACTATAAACCTAATTCACCAACCTAAGTCAACTCGATCGACGCCTACCCAAGAATCGAATGCTATTTATGACATACATACATAAGTACCTACTTAAATAATAATCAAAGGCAATGAATGTAATCGATGCGCCTAGAATATAATATCTATGTTATTAGATGACAAGAAGTGTCTTATGTCGTTACCTAGGAGAATATATACCTATCTAGGTACCTACTTAATATTTGAATATGATTCTTACATTAAAATTGTCTATAACTTACCTACCTGAATCACGTACGAATTTTGGGGACTATGATTAACGACATGTAATATTTAATACCACGAGTTCAGTTCTCAGCCGAGGATCTACATCATAAATACCTAGGTACATAATTTTTTCTTAAACGTCGAATATGGTCGCTTATGCAACTTATGTAAAATTAGCTTACTGGGAATAAGTTTTGGATAAAGATCACTTTTCTAAACCTTATCGCCTCGACTCCAAAAACACTCTATAAGTTTACTAAACTACCACTCCTATATTGTAACAAAATGAATTTTGTACACGCGAGCCGGACGACACCTTTGCTTTTTTGCTTGCTCTAATACATAAGCATCTAACGTTTACCTACTTAAAATTGAAAGCAAATGCTGAAAATTGTATGTGACCTCACGAAATATTTTAAAAATATAACAAAAATTATAGACACATTAACTTTAATCTTTAATAACAATATTTCTATAAATGTGGTTATAAAGTTGTATATATTGACTACTCATTTTCCGTTATCCGTCGTCAGCACAGCCGGAGTAATAGCATAGAATAATTAATTATACAAGTACAGAAGGCTCATATGTGAGTGTCTCTAAAACAGTTAAATAAATAGCGACGCAATAATGTGCAATAGGGGATCGGACAGTAAGTGTTTAAAATTAGCCATAATGTATAAAAATAATAATTTAATTAAATAAA
This sequence comes from Petrophora chlorosata, assembly GCA_951640565.1. Classification (NCBI taxonomy): domain Eukaryota; kingdom Metazoa; phylum Arthropoda; class Insecta; order Lepidoptera; family Geometridae; genus Petrophora; species Petrophora chlorosata. The sequence goes on along the minus strand of OX621203.1, from coordinate 5,181,135 downwards.
GTCTTAAAAGTAGGTACCTATGTTCAAATATTTTGTTTCAAATATTGCCGCGCAAAAGGTCACCTCAGTCGTATGACGTCACACGCAGGCGAACGAAACGACAAGCTCTACGAGAGCAAACTTGCAAAGTGATATATATTGTAAAGTTTAAAGATTTGAGGTATGTTGGAGAAAAACTCTGCATCGGCTTTTATAGCGTAAAAAGCGCCATCTCGCTGTTTCTCGACGAACTTCCTGGTCCGCCAGTCTTCCACGTCGATTCAAGGCGCCAAGCTACGGTCGATATTAACGCTTGCTCGATCCCGTAGATGGCGCGACACTCCGTACGCGTAAACACTGTGAATGTCGAAGCCACACAAGTAGGGTGTACGGATTGCAGTACAGTTCAGTCTAACACAGTAAGTAATCTATAATTCAATAATCTAGTAGTATACATTATGGTTCCGGATTTATTCTGAGGTTCCGGTACAGATTAATAAATAGTTACATTCCATTTTGAAGGACATTGCAGCCAGCGAACTTACAGTAGATTAGTAGATACCTACCTATTCTAGTCTATTAAACATCGAAAACTAATTTTTAACCGACTAATTAACCGAATAATGATGCAGTACCTACTTATGTAGGTACTGCATCATTTATCTAATGATATAAATTACCTACGAAGATACACCATATATATACAAATATACATTTGTATATGTCACATCATACGTTTGCTTCCGTAAACCTATGTATTAATTAATTACCATTACTTCTTCTGTGTAACTAAAATGCAATCAAAATAATTCCACTTATAAAAAGTCCAAAAAGAGATTCTCGCTCAGGTGAATTCGAACCCAGCTATATCGTCCTTCGTAACCGTGTTTCAAACCGCTAGGCCAACTGACTGTTAAAAAAACTGTCGAAAATTGTCTATATATAATTATAGTCTCGAAAACCGTTCATTTATTAAGTAAATCTCGGAAATTACTGGTTCGATTTGCAAAATTCTTGAAGTAATAAAAAGCTAGTTTATCCTTGAGAAATAAATGCTATTTATAGTTATAAATTATTTATAATTAAACACGAAATGACCGTATCTATGAATTTCAAATAAGCATATTTAATATATATCGGCGTGCGCTGCCAAAACGCCTTAAAATTCGTGTTTATAATGTGTAGCAAATTATTTGTTTTAAAGTGCTCTATAAAAAAGTCCGCGACACGATATATCTATCTAACATATTTGAGCAAGAATAAAGGTATTTATGTTTAAAGAAAAGAAGAAATTCAAAGCCGTATGTTTCGATGTAATTATTAGATACAACATATTAATCCTTATTAAACTAAATACGTTAATCGTGAAGGAAATTTTGTATAGATGAAATTTGTCCTTTGAACCATATAAATCGAAACTATAGTTTAGGAGATAACGTGAAATGAATGAATGCCTATCTATAGTAACGGCACAGTTTATTTAATAGTTTGTATGAAGCTGTAACCATTTGCCGGTTTTCTATGTATTTTAACCAAATCTCGTAAACTACACAACTCATGAAGCTGAAATTTTCAGAGGAGGTTCCCGGTAGGGTGTCCGTATGCGCCGAGAAAGGACAAATTCACAGGGCCGGATCGAGGTGGTGAAACGGGGGTTCGAAGGTTAAATATATGAAATTTTCATGTTTTTTCAAAGAAAAGTATTAACTCTATATCTAGTATCGAGTAGCACTTGTAATTACCCGTGATCGACTCATACACGCCGACCCGCTAGAGCGTCGACGAATGGCTGAAAACTCGATTTGAAAGTGTGGCAAAAAACACAATATTTTACCGAAACGCCCCCGGGGCGTTCATATTTTTGTTTTTTTTATTTATTTTATTTCTTTTATACACTGCAGGATACTGAAAAAATTTTTGTACTGCAAAAAGACGGGTACGGCAAAATCGCTCGAACAAACCGATCGTCCAAATTAGGGTCCGACAATTTCGAAATTTTGTGTTGTAATTTGCGGCGGCCATCTTGAATTTTATGCCATTTTTTTTTCAAAAATCGTAATCGGCGCCCCCGTTTTACTCGAAAATGAACCCCATATTGTCACGTGACATGGACATTTTCGAAGATACGACCGCCATGATGGCCGCCATTTTGTTTTTTTAACATTTTCGATTTTATTGCTGAGAAAAAGGACATTTCCTATACGAATACGTATAAAACGTTATCCCACCGGTACTCCTTCATAGAAATACTTAACGTTAGGCGCCTGTTTTCAAAAATCGATATCTCGCAAAGTAGCCGGCCGACAGAGATGAAAATGCTTAAATGTCATTTTCACTAACGTCAACTACCCGGTAGTGTGAAATTTCTATTCAAAATACTATTATTTCTACTTTTCATGTTTTCGGGGTAAATCTCCAAAATTACCCTAAAAATGGGGAAAATTTTTGAAAAGGGCAATACCTCTCGCCGTCTTCCACGACCGTCTCATACAAGTCGAGCAGCTCCGATGTGAGCTTCTGCCTCGAAAATAGGTTTGAAAATGTGCAAATTTCAATCGTTTTCCAAAATGGCCCCCGCGGCGTCCGCCATGTTGTTTTTATTTTTTGATATATTTTTTTTTACAAACGTCAGGACATGATTGATGTTTCTGTATCAAAAACGTATCAGAATCGCGAAATCGCTTGAACAAACTAATTTTTCAAAGTAGGGTCTCGTGGTGCCCGTTTTTCGAGTTGAAATATTCGGCAGCCATCTTGGTTTTTTTGAAAAAAAAAGTTAAAAAATCGAAATGAGCGTAGACGGTTTACTCGAAAACGACCCCCATATTGCCACTTTTGATACATTTTTTTTGAGATACTACCATGGTGTCGGCCGCCATTTTGATTTTTTGGAAATTTTCGATTTTTCTGTCGGGTCGATTTTGATTCTCTATACGAATATATATAACACTATATCGCACCTCTTCTCCTTCATGCTTAGAATTTCTGTCAATGTGTTCGTTTTGTGGTGGTAATTGAGCTTTATATATAGGGGATCGGACTAGTATTTCGCCGCGTGCGCGAGCTGCTAAAGCAGCTCGCGTCAGTTATTTTTTTAAGCTAAATTTAAAAAAAAGCTACCTATCGACTACGGTTCTAAAGTTATCTAAGCCTTTTTGTTCTGAAAACAAACTTTTGTATGGCGGCCATCTTGGAAAATGGCGCAATCGAAGTGATTTTGTGGCGTGCGCGAGCTGCTAAAGCAGCTCGCGTGGGGGGTTGTTGTGTTTTTTTATAAAAGCTCCCTATCGATTACGGTTCTAAATAGCAGCTAAAGCAGCTCGCGCTAAAGCAGCTCAAGCAGCTCGCTTCTTGTACCTAGTACAAGAAGTTTTTTCTTGCAAAACAAGTTTTAATTAAATTAATTTAAAAAGTACTATTTTAAAGACAAGCTTTTATGATCTAGCAGTCACATCATGACAAAGTTTAAAACGGGCTATCACAATTCAATGCATGTACAAATGTCATGTCTGTCCTATTCTCTGTTGAGGAGTTCCCTCGCCGGAAGTCAATCCTGGGTGTAGCAGCCATTTAGAACAGGCTATTATGGTTAAATCCATTTACAAAATGTTGTGTCTGTACTATTCACCGTTGAGGAGTTCCCTCGCCGGAAGTCAACCCTGGGTGAAGCAAGTGAAGCAGTCGAATACAAACCTCCACCTTTAGAAAGTCGGTTACAAACAAAACAAGAACCGACTTGAAGATTAAACTTATATTTTTTGTATTTGCTATGTTGTTCAAAAAGTGCTGAATTAATTTCGATTAAGTTTATATGGGACGACCTCTGAAGTATGACCTACCAATCAAAAAAAGAATCATCGAAATCAATTCATAATTGGCAGAGTAATAGCGTAACAAACACAAAACAAAATTTCATACCGTGGAATTGTACTCCTTTTTGAAGTCGGTTAAAAATCTATAAAACGTATAAAACGGCTGAACCAATTTAGATAAAACATGTTTATGTATATCGGTTCACCCGTATAAGAGCTACGGTGCCACAGAGAGACACATAGTAGTCAAACGTACCCTCCTTTTTGCGTCGGGGGTTATTTTTTTTCACAATATACCTCGTTACATATGGTACGTCACCATAATTTTTACACTTGTATTCATGAACAATACAACAATCTTGGATTTTTATGGCGTAAGCGAGCTGCAAGCCATCATAACAAAATTATCCTAAAAATGGGGAAATTAGTTATATTGGCAACACTGCTCTTCATCATCTACATTCGATCCATAAAAATCACCCCACTCAGACTGCCAACTGTCCCTAAACTAATTTTACGCGCGGCCACACACAGAACTACAAACAAAGAATACACATTTCCCGCCCTTTTTATTGAGTACAGTATCGATATTTTTGTTTCGATACCATATCCCTAGTAATGTCTTGTAATTTGTAATCTGATGTTTACAATCAATGTACAAAAGTCCCAAAAACCCCCCGAAATCAAACAAGATATCAGGTATACAAAAGGGTCTTTACATTCCAAACCTAGGCTAACCTCCCGCGCAGCCTCGAATATATCCTGTGCGTGTTTTAAGGCTTGCCAGCGCCATCTAGTTACGCATTTTGAACTAAAACATAATTTTACTCTAAACAATCAACGATATATATATATATATATATATATATATATATATATATATATATATATATGTACCTAAGGACATGCTTTTAGTTTCATGTTTTACGTACCTACAATAAATCATCTATCTATTTTATGTATTATAATGACAGAATATGAAGGTGCGATATGACTCCGTAAAGAAATTTAATCAATTAGCGACTTTTGCTACGACGCAATAAAGTTCAATTCAGCTCGCGTAACGCTGCATACCTACCAGTACTGGGCAGGTTGCGGGTTGATTCCCACGACAGGAAAAATGTTTGTGCACAGAAAAAAAAAGCGCTAGCATTAGTTTCGTGTCTGGGTGTTGTGGGACTGGGGGTGGTGTGATTACAAATTTACTCTATGTGCGTCCAGTGGTCGCCGCGATCTCGCACTGGCAGTGTAAACTCGCCCCTTATGAAGAGCATATGTCCAGCATTGGATCGCAATAGGCTGATGATGGTGACAAAGGTGCAGTTGTCAATTGCGTCACAGAATAATTAATAGTAGTTGCAAGAAGATATCCTATCTATTATATCCTACTTAGGATAGTAGGTATTTAGGCAAGAAGTGTAAACATAATTATACAACACTAAACATTTACCTACCTGGAAGAGATAGCTTTAAGCGATAAGACCGCCCTTTCATCATCAGCCCATCACGTTTCCACTACTGGGACACGGACCTTCTCTCTTACAGAGAGTATGGGCCATAATCCACCACGCTGGCCCAGTGTGGATTGGTAAATGTCACATTTCCTTGAATTTTTGTGATAAATTCATGGACATGTCGGTTTCCTCACGATGTTTTCCATCACCGTTTTTAGAGCGAGCGTTAAAATCCACACAATAACTTAAGGTAGTCAGTAAAACTCGGGTGCGTCGGATCGAATGTCGCACGTGCTCCCACTGAGCCACCCTTTGCGACACTTATATTGTTAATTTTGTCTTTATAATTTTGTCCTAACATAGCCTATGTACATAAGTACATGTACTTTTAGTTCAAAACCTACAGGCCTAGCGCACTCCGCACTGTAGGTACGAAGCTACAAGTACATAGCCGGACAGCGACGGCGGGTCGCGCGTCGTTACACGTGCCGCGTCAGAAGAGATAAGAGCGGCGCGATAGAAAGAGAGGCGCTCTGTAGGTTAATATGACTGGTAGGTATGCAGCGCTACGCGAGCTAAATTGAATTTTATAGCGTCTCCGCAAAGAAGTTTAAACAAATAGCGACTCTTGTTACGACGCAATAAAGTTCAATTCAGCTCGCGAAGCGCTGCATACCTACCACTGGACATAAATAAACCTGGGTTTGAATCCCGACTTTGCCCTGCACCAATGACTGATGGTTAGTAAGTGTAAGTTTGTAAGTGCAGATTTTGCACGCTCGCTCTAAAACGGTGAAGGAAAACATCGTGATGAAACCCGCTTACGAACTTTGGAGTGGTAGGCTCTGGCCGTGGTTGTAATACCACCCACCGAACAAAACCATGCCGTCAAGCGACCTAGTCGTGTTTCGGGATGATGTTCGGTGAACCATCGGGGAGACGGGTCTGAGCAGCCGCTCAACTGCCGTCTCTCTCTAGATCTATGTGCTCCATCTTAGGCCACATCATGGCTTCACATCAGGCGAGATAGTGGCCAAACAGATCTATGAAGCGTAAAAAAAATTATGACCGTTATGACCTAGACAATAAGGGTTATTATAAGTTTGAGTATCTCCGGCTATATATTTTTTACGCTTTCGATCATTTTGATTCATTCCCAATTCCCATTCGTTCGCTTACGTATGTTATATTAAACTCTTATTAGTCTAAGTAATAATAATTAATGCTTGAGGTTTCTAAATAAAGTTTTTATCACAGAAAACTAAGGGACATAAGCATCACTCCGCAAAGAAATTTAAACAAATAGCGACTCTTGCTATGACGCAATAAAATTCAATTTGAACCCCCCGCCGTAATATTATCTTGTTGTACCAATTACAACCGTAGTTTCAAGCGTTTTAGGTTGAATTTAGATTGTTACTAAATAAGTAGCTTCACCGTTAATTCGTCGGCGCTGCTGCTAAGTTTTCTTAAATACCTATTTTAACGTTCCACGTTACTTTCTTAATTATTTCTTCTCTTACTTCATAAGATCCTTCTCCGGACAATAACAAACACAACAAAAAAAAGAATTGGCGGAATTGGTCCAGCCGTTCACGCATGTGACCGCATGATGCCGTTACCAAGGGAAATAAGTACCTATTCATTTAATACAGGATGTGATATTAGGTTAAACGAGAAACTTGTTGAAGGAGGGTATTCAGTATTCGATTCTCGTCCTAAATATCCAGATCGCTTTACACCGCCAAATAAATTAAAAACAATATTATACTGTTTCTTATTGAATTCCATTGTAAGACCTTTATAAACATTTATTATTTATATGACTGACTACCTGCCTACTAAAAATAGGTACCTACTGAACAATTTGAGGTCTTATCGCTAAATCAAGTTTGTGTAAAACGCTTTTTTTTCTGTGCACAAACATTTCTCCCGTCGCGGGAATCGAACCCCCAACCTCAGTGATGTATGAGATTTGACACCACTGAGGTTGAGAAGTTAAATCCGCACATAACTCAAGAGAGTCCGTGGTTTCGAACTCGGGTGCGTTGGATTGAAAGTCGCACGTGCTCCCACTGAGCCACACTCGCTTTATAATGCCGGACTTGCGAAATACTAATCGACTGCGCTCGGAATGATTTATATTTTAAATTATTTTGCGGTTGGATGCCATGGAATGGAGTGTTGTTATGTTGCCTAATATACGACTGAACCAATGATGTCTTTTTAACCGACTTCAAAAAGGAGGAGGTTTACAATTCGACGGTGTGTTTTTTTTTTTTTTGTGTGTTTGTTACGCCATTACTCCGCCAATTATGAATGGATTTCGATGATTCTTTTTTTGATTGGTAGGTCATACTTCAGAGGTGGTCCTATATAAATTTTATCGAAATTCATTCAACACTTTTTGAAAAAAATAGCAAAAACAAAAAAATATAAGTTTAATCTTCAAGTCGGTTCTTGTTTTTGTTGTAACCGACTTTCTAAAGGTGGAGGTTTGTATTCGACTGCTTCACCTGCTTCACCCAGGGTTGACTTCCGGTGAGGGAACTCCTCAGCGGTGAATAGTACAGACACAAAATTTTGTAAATGGATTTAACCATAATAGCCTGTTCTAAATTCCACCATGACATGGCAGATACACCCACGAATGACTTTCGGCGAGGGAACTCCTCAACAGAGAATAGGAGAGTCATGAATTTTTTTTGTACATAAATTTAATTGTGATAGCCCGTTTTAAACTTCGTCATGATGTGGCTGCTAGATCATAAATGCTTGTCTTTAAAAACTTTTTAAATTAATTTAATTAAAACTTGTTTTTTACTAAAAAGGGTGAAATAAATTATTTTTCAAAAAAAACTAAACCGACTTCAAAACCACAAATAGGCACTCAAAAGTGAAAAATAAATTAATATAATTATCATAAGCGCTACCCACTCATATATTTGAAGTCGGTGCCAGCCAAGTCTAAAAGGTAGTAGATAGATACTACCTACAAGTAGTACAATACAATACAGTACAATAAAGTAGTACAATAGTTACTATATATGTATATATTTAACTGCTACCTAATAGACTAATTACTTTATTTATTTTATATTAATTTATTTAATATATGACTATTAATTTATTTTTCACTTTTGAGTGCCTATTTGTGGTTTTGAAGTCGGTTTAGTTTTTTTTGAAAAATAATTTATTTAGTTAATATAGGTATGTCTCTTGGACGGGTACTCGTACGTATTTAAATGTCTAAAATTAAAAAACCTCACGTTAACACACCTCCGTTCAAAATACCTTAAATCAAAATATCTTATGTTTTATCCTATAATATAATACCTAAGCAAATAGCAAATAAAATACCTACCTAAGTTCAAAATACCGATCGGACTAAATATCTAATGTTTAAAATGTCTATACCTACTTAGCTACACCAAAGTTAGATTCACACAAATTTTAAATACCAAATGGTCAAAATACCTAATATTGTGCATCACTTGCTAGCTATTTGTTTGAAATAATAGATCGAGCGGCAAAACAGTTACTTACCTAACTATTTATGTTTTCGGTATAGGTCATGAACGCTAAAGACCATTACCTATCCACGATGTCTGGAAGAGATCGCTTTAAGCGATACGACCGCCCTTTCATCATCAGCCCATCACGTTATTTTTGTTACTGGTATTAGATATGTCTACAATAAAATGTATTTTATAATATGAAAGATATAATTATGCTAAATTCGAAATATTTTTTTTATTTATTTACTGAAAAATAAATCCTGTTTTACATTTTTACATATGTTTTATTTCTGTTGTTATACATTTCTAATTGTCAATTCTGTTCAGGAATACCATAAATTCATATTCTTTGGCCAAGCACTGAAAGATAGCTATCTCTTTTACTTACGTATTTATCATAATATATCTTATTTCGTACTCATTTAAGAAAATCGTGCAATTGTACAGTTTTACGCATATTTACGTAGAAATGAAGATTGAAAGCTAAATACGAAGAAACTGGCGCCATCTCTGTAATCGTCGCCACTTTTCTAAAGTTCACTGTAATAAAATCAATTATCCATTCATATTGACTCTTGAATAGGTCAGGTCATGATAGTTTCCTATAACTCCGCTAGATGGCATTATTAATTGAAGGAACATCGCGACCACTTTACAAACGTCAATCGAGTTAACTCGAGTTGGGCTTAACTCGAACCAAAAGCTCAGGTCTAAAGCTCAGGTAAAGTATCCACGTCGGACCACGGAGAAATGGTCCTACCAATACCTACATGATTATACCGTCCGGTCCGCCGGCGCCGGCTCTTGAGTCTCCCGCCGTAATTTATTTCGTTGTTCCAATTTCAACCGTATATAGAAGCATTTTAGGTTGAATTTAGATTGTTACTAAATAACTTAGTTCACAAATATTCATACATACAAACATACGTGTCAAATTGAAACCTTCTTTTTTTGAAGTCTGTTAAAAAGGAATATTTTGCAACAAAAACAGTTTCCTAACTATTAATACTCCGCCCTATCCACGACGTCTGGAAGAGATCGCTTTAAGCGATAAGACCGCCTTTTGTGACACTTACATTGTTAAGTTTGGTCCTCGTAGTTCCTGGTTCCCTAGATGCAGGGAATCCTATTTAAGGGCCGGGATCTATGTATGTACTATCACTGATCCTATAAAAAAAGTCTTCTATATGTACACATGTAGGTAGGTATTTATCCATTGACATATATACATACCTATATATATTTATTTCTGCTTTTATTTAGGGACTTTTACTGTAGCGGAGTATGTCAGTCCCATCATACCCTAATCTAAATATTCACAACACTGCATATAATAATATTTACATATACCTCTACCTATACAATCTATACAATTCCACTTATAAAAAAAGTCCAAAAAGAAATTCGTTCGGCCGATTTCGAACTCGCCCATATCGGCCTTCGAAACCGTGTTTCAAACCGCTGGGCCAATTGTCTGATTAAATGAACCGACGAAAATTATGTATATATAATTATAGTCTCGAAAACCGTTCATTTATTAAGTAAATCTCGGAAATTACTGGTTCGATTTGCAAAATTCTTGAAGTATAAAAAAGCTTGTTTATCCTTGAGAAATAAATGCTATTTATAGTTATAAATTATTTATAATTAAACACGAAATGACCGTATCTATGAATTTCAAATAAGCATATTTTATATATATCGGCGTGCGCTGCCAAAACGGCTTGGTATTAAGGTTTAAAATGTTCAGCCAACTTATTTGTCTTAACGTGCTGTATAAAAAAGTCCGCGACACGATATATCTATCTAACATATTTGAGCAAGAATAAAGGTATTTATGATTAAATAAAAGAAAAAATTCAAAGCCGTCTGTTTCGATGTAATTATTAGATACAACATATTAATCCTTATTAAATTAAATACGTTAATCGTGAAGGAAATTTTGTATAGATGAAATTTGTCCTTTGAACCATACAAATCGAAACTATAGTTTAGGAGATAACGTGAAATGAATGAATGCCTATCTATAGTAACGGCACAGTTTATTTAATAGTTTGTATGAAGCTGTGACCATTTGCCGGTTTTCTATGTATTTTAACCAAATCTCGTAAACTACACAACTTATGAAGCTGAAAATTTCAGAGGAGGTTCCCGGTAGGGTGTCCGTATGCGCCGAGAAAGGACAAATTCACAGGGCCGGATCGAGGTGGTGAACCGGGGGTTCGAAGGATAAATATATGAAATTTTCATGTTTTTTCAAAGAAAAGTATTAACTCTATATCTAGTATCGAGTAGCACTTGTAATTACCTGTGATCGACTGATACACGCCGACCCGCTAGAGCGTCGACGAATGGCCGAAAACTCGATTTGAAAGTGTGGCAAAAAACACAATATTTTACCGAAACGCCCCCGGGGCGTTCAAATTTTTGTTTTTTTTATTTTTTTTATTTTTTTTATACACTGCAGGATACTGAAAAAATTTTTGTACTGCAAAAAGACGGGTACGGCAAAATCGCTCGAACAAACCGATCGTCCATATTAGGGTCCGACAATTTCAAAATTTTGTGTTGTAATTTGCGGCGGCCATCTTGAATTTTATGCCATTTTTTTTTCAAAAATCGTAATCGGCGCCCCCGTTTTACTCGAAAATGAACCCCATATTGTCACGTGACATGGACATTTTCGAAGATACGACCGCCATGATGGCCGCCATTTTGTTTTTTTAACATTTTCGATTTTATTGCTGAGAAAAAGGACATTTTCTATACGAATACGTATAAAACGTTATCCCACGGGTACTCCTTCATAGAAATACTTAACGTTAGGCCCCTATTTTCAAAAATCGATATCTCGCAAAGTAGCCGTCCGACAGAGATGAAAATGATCAAATGTCATTTTCACTAACGTCAACTACCCGGTAGTGTGAAATTTCTATTCAAAATACCATTATTTCTACTTTTCATGTTTTCGGGGTAAATCTCCAAAATTACCCTAAAAATGGGGAAAATTTTTAAAAAGGGCAATACCTCTCGCCGTCTTCCACGACCGTCTCATACAAGTCGAGCAGCTCCGATGTGAGCTTCTGCCTCGAAAATAGGTTTGAAAATGTGCAAATTTCAATCGTTTTCCAAAATGGCCCCCGCGGCGTCCGCCATGTTGTTTTTATTTTTTAATATATTTTTTTTTACTCACGCCAGGACATGACTGACGTTTCTGTATCAAAAACGTATCAGAATCGCGAAATCGCTTAAACAAACTAATTTTTCAAAGTAGGGTCTCGTGGTGCCCGTTTTTCGAGTTGAAATATTCGGCAGCCATCTTGGTTTTTTTGAAAAAAAAAGTTAAAAAATCGAAATGAGCGTAGACGGTTTACTCGAAAACGACCCCCATATTGCCACTTTTGATACATTTTTTTTGAGATACCACCATGGTGTCGGCCGCCATTTTGATTTTTTGGAAATTTTCGATTTTTCTGTCGGGTCGATTTTGATTCTCTATACGAATATATATAACACTATATCGCACCTCTTCTCCTTCATGCTTAGAATTTCTGTCAATGTGTACGTTTTGTGGTGGTAATTGAGCTTTATATATAAGGGATCGGACTAGTATTTCGCCGCGTGCGCGAGCTGCTAAAGCAGCTCGCGTGGGGGGGTGGCTGCTGTTTTTTTTTTAAAAGCTTCCTCTCGATTACGGTTCTAAAGTTTTGTTTACCCTTTTTGTTCTGAAAACAAACTTTTGTATGGCGACCATCTTGAAAAAAAGCTGGATTTCAAGAATTGTGTGGCGTGCGCGAGCTGCTAAAGCAGCTCGCGTGGGGGGGTGTTGCTTTTTTCTATAAAAGCTCCCTATCGATTACGGTTCTAAAGTTATTTAAGTTCACTTGTTCTGAAAAAAAGACTTTTGTATGGCGGCCATCTTGAAAAATGGCAGAATCCAAGTGATTTTGTGGCGTGCGCGAGCTGCTAAAGCAGCTCGCGTGGGAGGGTGTTGCTTTTTTTTTATAGACGCTTCCTATCGACTACGGTTCAAAAGTTTTGTTTGGCTTATTTTTCCGGAAAAAAAACTTTTGTATGGCAGCCATCTTGAAAAATGGCGAAATCCAAATTTTTTTGTCATAATCGTAATCTACGACCCAGAAAACCCCCCGATGCAAAATTTCAGTCGGATCGGAGCAACTTTCAAAATGGCCGCCATTTTTTTTTCTTTTTTTTTAATTTTTCCAACTTTTCCAAATTTCCCCCATCGCCCTCTATGACATTTGGTCGAGCACCCTATACCTATCTCTAACCATTCAAAAGATATTAACATTTTTATTTTGTATGGCGGCCATGTTTTTTTGTATGGCGGCCATCTTTTTTTTCAAATTTTCAAAAATGGCCCAAGGTTTGGGGCATATTTAGTTCAAGCGGTACCCCCATCCGATTTATAGTTTCCGAGATCCCCTGAGCAGTTCCATCTCGGAGACACCTTTCCATGGATTTCGGATTTTTCTGGTTGGTTTCAAAACATCCTCTATCCAACGGTACCAAACACTACCCCCCACCATAACGGCAAGTGGGAGATCAATTCTGTCAATATGTCAGTCAGTCAGTCAGTCAGTCAGTGAGTGGTCTTCCAGTTTTATATTATATTAATTAACTAGTATTTCGCCGCGTGCGCGAGCTGCTAAAGCAGCTCGCGTGGGGGGGTGGCTGCTGTTTTTTTTTTAAAAGCTTCCTATCGATTACGGTTCTAAAGTTTTGTTTACCCTTTTTGTTCTGAAAACAAACTTTTGTATGGCGGCCATCTTGAAAAAAAGCTGGATTTCAAGTGATTGTGTGGCGTGCGCGAGCTGCTAAAGCAGCTCGCGTGGGGGGGTGTTTTGCTTTTTAATAAAAGCTCCCTATCGATAACGGTTCTAAAGTTATTTAAGTTCAGTTGTTCTGAAAAAATTACTTTTGTATGGCGGCCATCTTGAAAACTGGCGGAATCCAAGTGATTTTGTGGCGTGCGCGAGCTGCTAAAGCAGCTCGCGTGAGGGGGTGTTGCTTTTTTTTTATAGACGCTTCCTATCGACTACGGTTCAAAAGTTTTGTTTGGCTTATTTTTCCGGAAAAAAAACTTTTGTATGGCAGCCATCTTGAAAAATGGCGGAATCCAATTTTTTTTTTCATAATCATAGTCTACGACCCAGACAGCCCCCCGATGCAAAATTTCAGTCGGATCGGAGCAACTTTCAAAATGGCCGCCATTTTTTTTTCTTTTTTTTTAAATTTTTCCAACTTTTTCAAATTTTCCCCATCGCCCTCTATGACATTTGGTCGAGCACCCTATACCTATCTCTTACCATTCAAAAGCTATTAACATTTTTATTTTGTATGGCGGCCATGTTTTTTTGTATGGCGGCCATCTTTTTTTTCAAATTTTCAAAATTGGCCCAAGGTTTGGGGCATATTTAGTTCAAGCGGTACCCCCATCTGATTTATAGTTTCCGAGATCCCCTGAGCAGTTCCATCTCGGAGACACCTTTCCATGGATTTCGGATTTTTCTGGTTGGTTTCAAAACACCCTTTATCCAACGGTACCAAACACTACCCCCCACCATAACGGCAAGTCGGAGATCAATTCTGTCAATATGTCAGTCAGTCAGTCAGTCAGTCAGTCAGTCAGTGGTCTTCCAGTTTTATATTATATTAATTAACTAGTATTTCGCCGCGTGCGCGAGCTGCTAAAGCAGCTCGCGTGGGGGGGTGGCTGCTGTTTTTTTTTAAAAGCTTCCTATCGAATACGGTTCTAAAGTTTTGTTTACCCATTTTGTTGTGAAATCAAACTTTTGTATGGCGGCCATATTGAAAAAAAGCTGGATTTCAAGTGATTGTGTGGCGTGCGCGAGCTGCTAAAGCAGCTCGCGTGGGGGGTTTTGCTTTTTTTTATAAAAGCTCCCTATCGATTACGGTTCTAAAGTTATTTAAGTTCAGTTGTTCTGAAAAAATGACTTTTGTATGGCGGCCATCTTGAAAAATGGCGGAATCCAAATGATTTTGTGGCGTGCGCGAGCTGCTAAAGCAGCTCGCGTGGGGGGGTGTTGCTTTTTTTTTATAGACGCTTCCTATCGACTACGGTTCAAAAGTTTTGTTTGGCTTATTTTTCCGGAAAAAAAACTTTTGTATGGCAGCCATCTTGAAAAATGGCGGAATCCAAAATTTTTTTTCATAATTGTAATCTTCGACCCAGAAAACCCCCGGATGCAAAATTTCAGTCGGATCGGAGCAACTTTCAAAATGGCCGCCATTTTTTTTTCTTTTTTTTTAATTTTTCCAACTTTTTCATATTTCCCCCATCGCCCTCTATGACATTTGGTCGAGCACTCTATATCTATCTCTTACCGTTTAAAAGTTATTTGCATTTTTATTTTGTATGGCGGCCATGTTTTTTTGTAAGGCGGCCATCTTTTTTTTCAAATTTTCAAAAATGGCCCAGGTTTTGGGGCATATTTAGTTCAAGCGGTACCCCCATCCGATTTATAGTTTCCGAGATCCCTTGAGCAGTTCCATCTCGGAGACACCTTTCCATGGATTTCGGATTTTTCTGGTTGGTTTCAAAACACCCTTTATCCAACGGTACCAAACACTACCCCCCACCATAACGGCAAGTCGGAGATCAATTCTGTCAATATGTCAGTCAGTCAGTCAGTCAGTGATGGTATTCCAGTTTTATATTATATTAATTAACTTAGCTAGTTCTTCTAAAGTACTTTATGCATTATGATGCGATTTTTACCATCATTATTGATTTCTTGAAGGAAGGTTTATGTGTTGGTATTTTACATCCAGATCGGAATCGTGCTAAACCAATAATATATGTATATACATATAGCACCCGAAGAATATATAGCCCCCGTCCTACCTACTACCTACCTACAATGATAATACATATCTGATTAATGTTTTAATTTTATTAATTTATTAAATATAACAGGTTATATAAAAAATCGGACCCATGTATTAGCGGCGGAAAACACTAGCAAAATCTGGCTTTTATAAATAAAGAAAGAGATTAGAGCAAGTAACAACAACTCTTTATCAATACGCAGTTGATAATTACAAAGTAGGCATGTAAGTAATTAGGTATGTACCTATTTTTTTTCACGACGAAGCTACGTCACTCGTCACAGATATGGAGTGGCGCGATGGCAGTATCTACCACATACAATACAAGTAGATTGTGATAATTATTTTAATATCAATCAAATTCAAAATCTGCTTGTATAATCTGAAATGTCGCTCGTATAAAACAAGCTGATTTTGTAGCAAAAGGGTATATAAGTATCTCTAAATAGTATAAGTCGCTGGTAGGGATAGTCTACCGCCGGTACAGGGAAAGTAGGCGAAAGCAATTCCCTGTTGTAAAAATAGTTTTTAATATTATAATATGTATGTTACTCGGTAAGGTATATATAATATAGGTCTTAGAATTACCTTAGTCACTAATGTAATTATCTTAAGTTAACTGAAATAATGAAGTAATAAATATATAAAGCAAAGTCGCTATCTGCGCCCTCATTTCTGTTTCTGTGCTTAGTTCTAAACCACGCAACGGATTTTGATACGGTTTTCGCTGTCATTAGATTGTTTACATTCACAATACATTCTAATGAAGTTTTTGTATAGTTGAGAAAGTTCAATGTTTTGTAATCAAGTCGTCGTCAAAATGACACCACTATTACCACTTTAGTAAATTGCATCATTGCAAGTAGAGGCGGGCCGCTAGTCAGACATAAATGCTTTTTAAAGTAACTAAAAATAATAATAATATGTTATGTTATATGTTTATGTAGGTATGTTTATTATATTTTTCAACACAATTGCTCATAAATTGGCTCTATGGTAACCGCAGTTAGGCACAGAATGACACCCACAAAGATTTTTTTTTAGTACTATTTCTTTGGACACCCATAATCAAATTGTGACTTTTTCATTGCCATAACTCACTAGTGAGTTATAGTTTTTTTTTAATTTTATTGTTTGAGGTCATTGAGGAATGACACCAATGGGTTGAGGTGCTTTGTTCTTAAAAAAGTTTTTATTCAAGAAAAGATCGTGTTTAATAGAACAAATAAATTAATGTTCCTAAAGCTTGCTCATATCATGCAACTTCTTATTTAAATAGATAATTTTAACTCGTACGTGTTTAATAAATAAAACTTTCACTCAAATATAAATTTTGTTTTCTCTGTAATAAAAGAAAACTTTAAATTCCCCACTTTGTACGTGGCAGAATAGACGCAATCCCTATGCACGGAAAATAAAAAAAAACCTCATCCCTTTAGTCTGTGGCTGATCGCAATGCGCGCGCATAGGAAAACTGATTAATTTTTCCCGCCACAACTCGTTTTCACTGTTCAAAATGAGTTTTAAGCTATTGCATAGCTTCTATCGCGGGCCTTGAGCGTGGAGACCGAATCCAGAAATTCCGTAACGAAAATAACCTAACACCCCCCACTCCGAATGCTATGCAATAGCTTTACCGCGGCAGTCTCCGAGTGCCACACTTGTTTATTTATTGTTATTTTATTCACAAGTGTGTTGAAAAACGTCGTATGATACACGTGTGTATTGATGATTACCGTCCTCGGCTCTCTTAAGACCCTCGCCTAACGGCTCGGGTCTCAATGGCACCTCAGCGGTAATCACCAACATTACACACTAGCACCATAATGTACTAGTGTTAGTTCCTACTCATTCAAGTACAAATACAAACGCATACTTTTGGAACGCATCAAAAAGAACTTTGAAGCAACCTATATAAATAAAACACAACCCATAAACACATAACATACACACTCACACACTTTTCCTTACACCACTCACTCTCACGTCACTCGCCCTCGCACCAGACAGTCACACCACACACTCTCACTCCATTCCCACTCACACATCTCAGCACATTTAAACAGAATGAAACTGTAATTGACCTTCTCTTCTAATATTTATATTATATAATGTACATTATTATTATTAATTTCACGCTGTCCATCTTATCTCTTTTTTTTTTTAATTAAATATATTTTTTGTCTCCGCTGGTACAATTTGTTTACTTTTCGGCAAACATCTGAGGTCGAGCAAAGGGGTACGCTGAAAACCAGCCCTGTGTAAACTCACTAGAGTTTACACAGAACGATGCTGAGCCTACCCCTTATTGCCAAACCATAATACTGTATGAATATTGTAGTTATATTAAGTTATGTTAAGTTATTGGCAATAAAAAAACATTTTCTTTCTTTTCTTTCTTTCTTACTATTTATTTTATTGTATGTATTAAGATTATTAAGCGTTATTGCATAGCTTCTATCGCGGGCCTTGAGCGTGGAGACCGAATCCAGAAATTCCGTAACGAAAATAACCTAACACCCCCCACTCCGAATGCTATGCAATAGCTTTACCGCGGCAGTCTCCGAGTGCCACACGTCTTTTTTTTACTATTTTATTTGTGTTTATTTTATGTAAGTGTATTGATATATTGAAAACCACCGTCCATTATTTTAGCGTAATTCCTCTCCCTGCACGGTTGTCTGGAAGAGATCGCTTTAAGCGATAAGACCGCCAATTGTTACACTTTTTTTACGTTGTTTTTATTATTTATAATTTTATGTGTGTGTTTCAATAAAGAGTTATTTCATTTTTCATTTCAATAATAATAAATACGCCCAACGATCACATGCATAAACAAAATTATAGTCAAATATGAAAACGGAATCAATATTTGTTGTTTTTTTTTTTAATTCAGTATTTAGAAAGAAATGGCAATATTTTAAATGTGACACAAGCTACGTATTAAACACATTTTCTAGAAAGGGATGGAGCCTCCCCCACCATTGACCATTCAATATTTTCGGTGCAATCAATCAAAACCTCTTTATTCAGTTTTTGCATCACAGACGCACTTATGAACGTCAAATTATCACCCTTTTGGGTGATAATTTATATAATGTTCCATCACAGTTTTGGCGGGAAGTGAAAAGTGATACAGTTCGATTTTGTTTTATTTTCCAAACCAGTGTTATTTCGAGTGGTCATGTGTAATATCGGTGGAATATTAACCATTATGTGTTCGTTAACGTGCACGAGTGTAGGCAAATGAAACTTATATAATAAAAATAGGGAATACATTGCTTTTTATGTTCTCCCAAAAAGTCAATGGAAAGCTTGAATAAAGTTCCACCACTTTATTGAAGCACTATGAGAGAGTCCGGCTTGTTGCTGTTGGCTTGTTGTTGAGTATAATAAATGGAATATTAAACTATCAAATAAAAACTACGTAAGACATGGCGGTATGGTCCTAGAGACTTTAGCCTGCCCTAACAAAAAAAAAACACCATGACTCTACCACTGTATCGGAAAAAGAACTCAGAAGATACGGTAAGAAACTGAGGGACATTTTTTTTAGAGATTTTGTTACAATCATTGAGGTGTCACCTCAATGGTTACAATATATTACGTTTGTTTTTGACAATATTATGTTTCTTATGTGCCAGTTGGCTACTTCGCAGAAGCGGAATGTTCCAAGCATCTTTGTCTTCTATGTCTGAATAGTATAAAACAAAGTCGCTATCCGCGTCTATCGCGTATAGCGAATTTTTTGGTTTTCTATAATGTTGTGTTCCTTTGTACCAGTTGGTTACTTTGGTGTTAGTTGAAATATAAATAAATCTAGTTCTATATAAATTTTTAGGATATTCATGTGGCTTGATTAATATAATAAAGAAACTATTTCTTAAATAGTAGATACCGTATTTATTGCTGCAATTATGTTGCCGTCGAGTTGCCGGCTTTATCGCACAACTCAGTGCAACTCTAGTCGCTTCTTTTTTCTTATTTCGCTGTCAAATAGCAACTTTAAAACATGTTTACTTTGCTTTAATAAACGATTAACATATATATAGCTAGTTAATTGGAAATACCCCCATTATCTATACAAAAACACTTATGTAGACAGATAAAGGGATAAATATAGTTTCATATATATAATACTCGTAGATGTAATAAGTATTATATATACTGTATCCACTCCATGGCTTTGCCTCTAGGGCTCTAGATTTTCCGTTTCGCTGTGGAAGTTTCGGAAGATTCCTGAGCAGCAAGTAGTAAGCACGGCAGTACTATATTTTTTAATAATAATATTACTTTCGCAATGGGTTAACATTGCATTAATCATTCACTTCCTTTGACCACGAACTGTGTAAACTGTTCGAAAGGTCAAATATACTCAATATCGGTTGAAAGTGTATACCTAACCCATCTAGGTTCAAGACCTAACACAAAATGGGTTACATATACGATTAGTTCTTAGGTCTCGTTTCTAATTTTTACGCCAATTATACCATATATGGTATACCACCGTGGCATACCATGTACTACCATACCAAGACGGGAGGCAAAAATATGTTATTTATACTGGTATCTATGGCCCACTACATAACACTGCACTGTTCCGTGCGGTTCGCACCAGACCAAATATTTTGCAGGTGAAAATGAAAAAAACAATGCAAAATTAAAATAAATGTTTATTAGGTTAAAGAGGCAAAGGTACATATTTAAGAATATGGAGCATCTGGTCCCTCCATCCTGTAGCTTCTCACAAAGCACGCCATAGAGCCTTCCCCCCATCCTATCTTCATCCCCAGTCACTATTATAGCAACCCTGCGCCTAGGCTGACGATGATAACGATGATGACGTTTATTTAGATAACTTCAAATAATTTATTTCCAAAAATACAGACACTACGATAGGTACTTACAATTTTGACGCTAGCTACCTACCAACACATAATGTAATCTACCAAATAAATTGTTCTTATTCTTATAGCGATCTTAACTAAACTGGGCTTGTAGTGTATTAAAAACCTACACCTCGTGTTTCTTTTAGGCATCTGCTAGCTCTTCCCTTGCACAGTTTTATACAGCCAGAGTATTTGAAATGGTAAGTGCTTACAAGTATAATTTACTAATTTAAATCTTAAAATTAAATTATTATAGCACGCTCATGGTGTGCTATGGCGTAGAAAGCGGAGTCCTTTGTACTCCAGCACAGATTTCATCGTGAGTGAGTCAGTCAGTCTGTCAGAAATATTTTTACCTTTTACACATATAGATTACCTACTGTTACTTTGTTTCTAATAATGTAGCGTAAGTAGGTGTTTATTCATTGTCTTATCAGCACGAGAGCTAGCTTATGGGATATATTTAGAAACATGAGTGCTTGGTTTCAGTTAGTCATATGTTACACATCCTGACTCGATTGCTAAAAATAAAGGAAGCTAGTGATAACGGTTGCTAGTTGCTAACTGCATCTCCTCTAATTTTTTTTTTAAGTTTTTTCCTGTTAGGGCAGGCTAAAGTCTCTAGGACCATACCGCCATGTCTTACGTAGTTTTTATTTGATACTTTAATATTCCATTTTATTATACTTTTGTTGAGAATGAGGGTCAACAGCAACAAGCCGGACCCTCTCCTAGTGCTTCAATAAAGTGGTGGAACTTTATTCCAGCTTTCCATGGACTTTTTGTGAGAACATAAACAGCAATGTTTTCCCTATTTTGTTTCATTTGCCTACACTCGTGCACGTTAACGAACACATATTGGTTAATATTCCACCGATATTACAAATGATCACTCGAAATAACACTTGTTTGGAAAATAAAAAACAAAATCGAACTGTATCACTTTTCACTTCCCGCCAAAAAGTTCGCATCTCCTCTAATGTTCAAAGTTCAAAAGTTCTTTATTAAATTTTGGCATCACATACGCACTTATGAACGCCAATTATTACAATGATTCTACCACAGTATCGGAAAAAGTACCACTACACAGAAGATAGGGCAAGAAACTGAGGGGCTTTTTTTTAGAACTTTTGTTACAATATTTTATGTTTGTTTTTGATAATATTATGTTTCTTATGTGCCAGTTGGCTACTTGCACAGAATACTCTACTTGGCATAAGCGGAATGTTCCATGCATCTTTGTCTATGTCTGATTAGTATAAAACAAAGTCGCTATCCGCGTCCTCATTTCTGTTTCTGCGCTTATTTGTAAACCACGGAACGGATTTGATACGGTTTTCACTGTCTCTTAGAGAATGTTTTACGGAATATACAATACATTACTAATTAAGTTTTTGTATAGTTGAGAAAACTCAATGTTTTGTAATGAAGTCGTCAAAAATATATTGCACATTAGTGAATTACAGCGTAAGTAGGTGTTTATTCATTTTTATCAAACAAAAACCAACTTCAATATATCTTCGAAGTCCGTCTTCGAAGGACCACTTCGTAGCTATACTGAACCCAACGCAAAAAGAATTTTCCAAATCGGTTCATAAATGACGGAGGTCTGAAGTAACAAACATAAACAAAATACAATCGAATAACCTTCTCCTTTTTTAAAGTCGGTTAAAAATATAGTAAGTATGTACCTAGTTACGTTGTTTCATTTCACAACGAACAATATATCACTTCATATACCTACCAATATCCGAATATGTATTGTAGCATCTGCTACTGATTAGGGTATAGGTAAATAAATAAATACGCCCATCGATCACCTTCATAGATCCTCCTTCTCTCTATCTAGGGAGCTGCAAACAACACCCAGACACGAAAAAAATACTTGGGCTTTCTTTTTACTGTGCACAAACATTGGTCCCTTCGCGAGAATCGAACCCGCAACCTCGGTGGTGTATGAGATTTGAGCCAACCTGCCTAACCACTGCACCACAGAGGCTGTCAAGTGTATTACTTATTATACTGAATAAGATTAAAGGCCTGCGCAGACTACGGACTTTTGCCCGCGGTTTTTCGTCCTTCAAAATAGATCCCTTACAACTGTATTGAATAACGCACACAATGGAATAAAAGTATACCGCGTACGAAAAGCCCCCCGAACAACCCAGGACATCGATAGACCGGAGTAAACAAAAGTCGGGGGAAAAATTGAACTAAACATGCGTAGGCGCAGCAACGCACACAGCGAAGTCCGCGTTGATATGCATTCATTAAATCGAGCCGAAATTAAGGGATGGACCCAATATTTTCTTTTAAAACGTCTTCTTTTTTTCTTAAACTTCATGTACATAACAACACAAAGTAATCTGAGAATATTTGCTTCCATAGCGTTTCCGAGCAACAGATGATCGCACACCGTGTGCGTTGAGTCCGTGGCAAGTTCTCGGCGGACATTTTATTCACGATTCAGGGATTTTTGTCCTCTGCGAATAAAAGTCGCTCGTCTGCGCAGGCCTTAACGTAAAACATCAACATAATATATCGTTATCCTGTTAGATAATTCCTGATGATGAATCATTGGTTGTTATTGAATAGTTATCTACCTAGTAAAATAATAAAGAATATCGAGTGTTGTTTCAGGGTCTATCTACTTCAAATGTTTTGGAGAATTTTTGCACAAAGGTAAAGTGTGATTTTTTTTATGTCATCATGGATTTTCCTTGGATTGTCGTTAGTATAGATAACGTCATCGGATACAGAAATCTAAATAATAAGGTATTATTTAGATTTCCGGGGCTTAACTATATAAATAATTATTATTTAGTCCTGACTTACCTAAAGAAGTTATACAGTTCGATTAAAATTTAAGAGGTTTTCAGAGATTTGCAATAGGTAAGGCTTTTAGTGTCAAGTTTTTTCTGGGTAGATTTTATATTTTTGAATTTGAATTAAACTGAATTGAATTTTTTGATATCGAATGGGCAGAAGCATCACTCCGCAAAGAAATTTAAACAAATAGCGACTCTTGCTACGACGCAATAAAATTCAATTCAGCTCGCGTAGCGCTGCATACCTACCAGTCATATTAACCTACGGAGCGCCTCTCTTTCTATCGCATAGCTCTTATCTCTTCTGACGCGGCACGTGTAACGCGCGACCCGCCGTCGGTGTCCGGCTATGTACTTGTAGCTTCGTACCTACAGTGCGGAGTGCGCTAGGCCTGGTTATATACAATATTGTAAACAAGAATCTCATTAGCGAGCTCTACTTGTACATATTACTGATTAACAAATAAAATGAATCAAAAAATCTGATGTAGTTATAGTAATTAGGTTCTTTCTTGTTCTTTCTTTTTCAGCCCTTCTTATTCCACTGTTGAGTATAGGGCTCCTCTCCATCACGCCACCCCTTCCGGTCTTGTGCCTTTCTTATCCACATTTTCCCAACAACCCTGGCCACGTCGTCGATCCATCTAGCTAATGGTCTGCTCCTAGATCGGTATCCTTCTGTTGGCCATCAGTAAGTACCTACTATGCAATAATTACAGTACCTACTATTTATTTGCAAATAGTGCAGCGCTTTAGCCAGAGCAAGTAAATGATGAGAGTCGATAAATATCTTTTTCTCCACCATTACTAACGAATATCCCTACAGAATAGGGTACGACTGAACTCTTAAGATCCATCCTCAGTGACAAGTATAGTTTTCAGAGAAAACGGTAAAACAAAAAAATAGTCATAAAAGTGCCTATACGACAATATACGTATGTAGACCTGACTACGTGTAACAGTTCCATGAAGTCCATTGACCTCACGATATGATGTAGTCAGTTTCTCAAGTCAGTTTACCTATTTCTACTGTAAGGAATAAACCGCCAGAACTTCTGTCAACAGAGATCTATGGAATAAACGGAGACCCCGGGCGTTATACCGAAGATGTGTAAATGTCACTGAAATCTTAATCTTAAATCTTATTCAACGTTAAACCTAACTAAGCCAACAATAATTAAATAAAGCTAAAAATGTTATAAAATTCGTATAATAAAATATTAACAACAACACTGGTCGCGTCCGGGCGGACGCGGGCGTGTATCAACGGCGGATGCTAAGGGCCGATGACTTCGCTCGCTGAATTTTCTTCAGCAGAATCTGGAAAGAAAATTGAACATGATTGATGATGGAAAAAGCTTCTTTTTATTTTTAAAATTCCCAGCATAAAAACATCTTGAAACAGTTCGTTGCAATTTTTTTTTTAACTAATCAGACTTCAAAATCAAATATAGAACGGCATAATTCATGTTTTAGATTAAAAAAATTGGCGAGATTAAAAAAATTGGCCACAGACTTTGCTGGCTCGGCCAT
The DNA here is from genome assembly GCA_951640565.1 of Petrophora chlorosata. Taxonomy (NCBI): domain Eukaryota; kingdom Metazoa; phylum Arthropoda; class Insecta; order Lepidoptera; family Geometridae; genus Petrophora; species Petrophora chlorosata. The sequence continues at coordinate 5,156,249 of OX621203.1, read as the reverse complement.
CTCGAGAGAATGGGGGAGGATCGTGCTGTGAAACGCGCCTACTTGGGACAAACACTTGGTCGACGGCCGGTCGATCGCCCCAAGTACAGATGGAAGGATGAGATGGCAAAAGAGCTATGGGAGCTGCAAGTTAATGCCTGGCAGGAACTTGCACTGGATCGAAAGAAGTGGCATTCTTTAGTATCGGAGGCTAAGACACACTTTGGGTCGCTGCGCCAGTATATCTATCCATACTAGATTAACTTTTGGGTACTCAATATTACGGCACTGATGTAAACGCCATGATCACGAAACCTACATTAGAAAATGTAGCTACTTCATAAAGAAAGTACATTTTATTGTGAGCTGTTTTCACCTAACAAGGTCGAAATAAAAGCGGGCCCCTTCAACTGACATACAATAGTAAAAGTGTGTCAAACCCAGTTTCCACGTGATCTTACTTTCAGCGAAGCCGTCAAATCAAAACGTTTTCCTTATCCAAAGAAAAAATAATTGTATTCACATTCGCAAGCCTTCGAGAGGGAATTGTCACGTCGCACGTGCAAACTGAAGCACGTTTTGCATTACACGTGACAGGACTACTTATTGATTGAGAGTTTTTATCTGTGTTTTATTGACGTGTGCGTACAATTCAGATTTAGCTCATTGACGTATAGAGTAGGGTTTAGATGTGTAGGTTGTGAAGAGTGGGTGGTAAAGCCTGCAATGACGTCCCGCTTAGGGTGTAGGTATTCCGAATATGGTGTTCTAAGCTAATTTTCTCTTGACAACATCAGTCTCTAAATATTATAAAATAAAATCGCTATCCGCGTCCTCATTCCTGTTTCTCCGCTTACTTCTTCTAAACCACGCAACGGATTGTGTGAGTAATTTCACTGATTGTAACGCTGTGACAATACCATTTTAAAATACACTACATAGGTTAGTACCTCCGAGACGTGAATATTCTATAACGGATTCTAGATCATCTTTCCAGACTCAGCAGGTCAGACAGCGGTCAAAGAATTCCAATTTAAATTACTAATTGTGTGTGTATTGTACACTGACGCCCCACATGAAGTGTAATGTAAATTTCGCCCGCTAACATCTACCCATTGACCATAAGAACTATAACTTTTGACCAATGCGCAAAAGAGAAAAGACAGTATACGTTTTTAAACTATCATGGTCACTGACATTAGAATGGTAGTGGTAATTATCTCGCGCACATAAAACGCGAGAAAAAGCGGGTAGATAGATATTACTGCCCGTTATGACATCAACAATCCACCCGCAGAAACTTTAGTATCTTCCTGATGATGGTGCTTGCAAGTGCCGAAATATCGAGAACGCAAAACAAAACAAATACATGGTAAATGTCTTTAAATCAAATTCTTAGACACTATTTTGGTACTTCAGTGTCGAATTGCATCATATTTGTATAACACACAAAATGTAGGTATAGACACATTTTATGACTCCTTTACTTCTGATCTTTTTGATCTTCCCAAACAATCCCGACTCCTATAACTCACCATGTTATCATGATCGATCTTCCTCTGCTGATTTTTCCTGGTCACCGCAGCGGACGGCAGTGACTTTTTCACTGGCTGTTCCCTGGCCGGTATGGAAGACTTCTTGGAGTTCCTGGCGCTGAGGATCTTGGTCAGGAGGATGTGGTTGTGCCTCTCGATCTCTCGGAGCCGTTCGTTGGTGAACGACATGTTGATACGACGGGTTTGGGGGACCGATACTGAGCTGAAATGAGAGAAACCTAGTATTAGCTGAATATCTTTGGTTTTTTATAATATGTTATTCAGTGTACATGCACAGCTCCGATTGGAGCTAGACAGATTGAGCAGCAGCAGGCCTAGCGCACTCCGCACTGTAAGTACGAAGCTACAAGTACATAGCCGGACACCGACGGCGGGTCGCGCGGTCGTTCGCGCTTGGCGGGGTGGAACAAGCATGTGGCCGAGGCTCACCGGGTGGCCAAGTCGAGATTTAGCGAATGGGTACTGTGTGGGAGGCCTAAATCTGGTTACGTGTATAAGGAAATGCATGAAAGCAGAAAGGTGTTCAAGTCTAGGGTGAAGTGGTGTCAAAATCACCAAGACCAGATACAGATGGACGCTCTGGCGGAACTACATTCGAAAAGCGACTTTCGTGGCTTTTGGCGAAAGACGAAAAAGATGAACTCTCGACCTGGATTACCTATGAGCGTCAATGGGGTGAGTGATCCTGCGAGCATTGCAAGTATTTTCAAAGAACAGTTTTCTGTACGTTCACCGCTGGGTCCGGCGAGTGGGGTGCTGAATGCTGATGTAGACAATAAAACGGCGGGAATAAGTTTCCGAGCGAAAGATGTTGCGAAAGCGATAAGACAGATGTCGAGGGGAAAGTCCCCAGGACACGATGGTCTCAGCATTGAGCACCTGCAGCACGCCGGACCGCATCTGGCGGGAGTACTTGCGATGTTCTACTCACTGTGCGTTACCCACTCCTATCTACCTGCCGATTTTATGAGAACAGTTGTGGTGTCTGTGGTTAAAAATAAAACTGGCGATTTATCAGACCAAAATAACTACAGGCCTATATCGCTGGCAACTATTGCGGCAAAGGTGTTTGACAGTTTGCTTAATACACAGTTAAACAGTCACGTTGCGCTGCACGACAATACGAGAGTGCAATACTGTGTTTAAAGCAAACTGTCAAATACTACACGAGCAGGAATACTCCAGTATACGCGTGTTTCCTTGATTTATCGAAGGCCTTTGACCTGGTCTCGTACGACATCTTGTGGGAGAAGCTGAAGCGCACAGACCTTCCGCGTGAGCTAATCTGTGTGCTCCAGTATTGGTACGGGCACCAGGTCAATAGTGTCAGGTGGGCGGGGGCGATGTCGGAGCCCTATCGACTGGAATGTGGTGTGAGACAGGGTGGTTTGACTTCCCCCACCCTGTTCAATTTGTATATGAACGACCTGATCATCGCGCTCAGCAGCCAGCATGTAGGATGCTTTGTTGACGGAGTAAGTGTGAATAACATAAGTTATGCTGACGACATGGCACTGCTGAGCGCATCGATCTGCGGGCTGAGGAAGCTGCTTAATGCTTGTGAGGAATACGCTCGTGGTCATGGCCTTATTTACAACGGTAAGAAAAGCCAATACATGGTATTTAGGGCCCCCGGTGTGGAGTGTCCGATGAACGTACCAGATGTTCTACTTAATGGTGTTCGTCTAGACCGGGTAGATCAGTTTAAATATCTGGGGCATATACTCACCGAGGGCCTTAGAGACCTTGCTGATATGGAGAGGGAGCGGCGGGCACTGTCAGTACGAGCCAATATGATCGCCCGAAGGTTTGCACGTTGTTCGGATGATGTCAAGATCACTCTGTTTAAGGTGTTCTGCACTTCTCTGTACACGTGCGGCCTTTGGGTGGACTACACTAAAAAGGCTTACAGTGCCCTCCGCGTCCAGTTCAACAACGCGTTCCGGGCGGTGGTGGGGCTGCCCTACTCCTGCAGCGCATCGGGCATGTTTGCGGTGGGGCGCACCGACTGCTTCCACGCTACTATGCGCAAGCGGTGCGCGTCCATGGTGCGCCGGGTGTGGGCCAGTCCCAACGTCGTCCTAGCTATGATCGCTGACAGGCTTGACTGTGAATATATAAGGCATGCCTGCGACAGGCATGTTGCAGTCCCAATGCCAGTTAGAAAATGGTAGTTTTATTATTTATATTCTTAAATTCTATCAAAATGTTCCGTATCTGACTTTAATTTGCATGAGTATTCCCTATATTGTATGAATATGTATGACATCTAATTGATTTTTGTATGAATTTGTTGACATTTTATTTTTGTTTTGTAGTTATTTGTGATTATTTGTGATTGGTATTGAGTCCTAGTTACTTGATTAAATGAATTTGAATTTGAAAATTTGAAAATGTTACACGCGCCGCGTCAGAAGAGATAAGAACTATGCGATAGAAAGAGAGGTGCTCTGTAGGTTAATATGACTGGTAGGTATGTAGCGCTACGCGAGCTGAATTGAATTTTATTGCGTCATAACAAGAGTCGCTATTTGTTTAAATTTATTGGCGGAGTGATGCTTCTGTCCCTTAGTATTCTGTGCCAGCAGTTACTACGAGATATAAAGTAAATGAAATGAAATAAATTTATTCGTCAGAATTTTGGTAACAATATTGCAAGGTGACATAACAGTAATAATAATAAAAAAATAATAAGTAAAAAAAAAGTAATAATAAATAATAAGTAAAATAATAAGTAGTAATATTAAGTAGTGATAGTGGCCAAACATAGATCTATTAAGTATAAAAAAAAAATATTTCCCACCAAATATCGGCCTTTGTAGGCGTTCAAATATTGCACAGTTTTGTGATTAGAGTAACATTTTTTTATAATTATTTATTTATTTCATATTAAATGTCAATACCTTGTGGTAGGTATATTAATACAATTAAACCATGGTGGGAAAAAAAATGTTATTAAAAATATTAAAGTAAAAAAAATTACTTAAACTACAACTAAAAATTAGTCATCAAATTAGCAATCAAGTAATTAAATTATAGATTGTAAGTACACCAGAAATCAAATAACATTTTTACAACAGGTACTTATTCTAGTACATATGAGCAGACTTATCGCTCAAAGCAATTTCTTCCAGACAACTAAACTGGAACAATTGTGGCTCAGTGGGAGAACGTGCGACTTTCGATCCGACGTACCCGAGTTCGTATCTCGCTGGCCCCGCACCACTAACTTTCTTTAGTTATGTGCGGATTTAAAACTCGCTCTAAAAACTGTGAAGGAAAACATCGTGAGGAAGCCGGCATGTCCTAGAAAATATCACAAAAAATCAAGGGCATGTGACATCCACCAACCCGCACTGGGCCAGCGTGGTGGATTATGGTCCATACACTCTCTATGAGAGAAGGCCTGTGTCCCAGCAGTGTGAACGTGATGGGCTGGTGATGAAGAGTCGTTTACGCCATCTATTATGATGATGATGATCAACTAAACTGAGTCCATCCAAAAATAATAAAGAAGAATTAAGAGCGCTTTATAAATAAAATAAATTAATAACTTAGTAGATTTAAAGGGATAGTTAAAAGGACTGGACCAAAAATAAACCTTAAATTATTTCAATCTCTCCATATACGCTCTTAGACTTAGATGGACACATAATTCCATTTTTGTGGGCCGGAGAATCTTGGATATTTTGGATGGCCCATAAGGGCTTGTTTGTGGGACGAATCTGTATTTTGTGGACGATGACACTACATTTTATTTGATGGCGTTGACATCTAGGTGGCTTTATGTTTAATTCATTGAAAAAAGTATGTATCTATGCAAGTTGGTGAAAATCAAATCAAATCAAATCAATTTATTTCGCTTCAGATATGGTTAACAAAGGTCTTAAATTAAAATAACTATACACAGTGAGAAATCGCTCATGGGAGACACCACTGCCCTTATAGCCATATTATAAGTGACCTATATATAAGTGACTAGCGACACGCCCCGGCTTCGCATGGGTGCATTTACAAATATGGTGTCATGTTTTTGAAGACTTGATTGAAAAACATTACATTTTCTCTACTTTACAAAAAAATAATCAAAAGGTATTGTATATATATAAATAATATCTAAATGACAATGTAAGCCGTATCAAAATCCGTTGCGAAGTCTAAATCAAGTAAGTGATGAAACAGAAATGAGGACGTGAATAGGGACTTTGTATTATACCATACATTTGGGTAGTTGGGGGCTACACAAAACGTTTGGGTAGTTAACATGTGTTATACGCGTACCAAATAACTATGGTTAACGTTTATTTTTATGGAACTGAACAATGAGACGATCAAGACGTTCGCCTGATGGTAAGCGCCACGCTCGCCCATAACAATTGCAGCGCCATACAGAACTTAAGTATTGCGAAGCACTGCATTGCGTCACCTCGAGACATCAGATATTAAGCCTCATATGCCCTTTAATTAATGGCTTAATGCCCTTCAAATCGAAACTATTGCGCACTACTGCTTGGCGTGTTTATGTTTTCTATGCTATAATCGGAGCAGTGCATTGAATTCTCCAAGGATCTTACTTACGCAAGCTTGACCAATACAAAGTTGCCAGCACTCAGACTTTGGCCTTCGTAATGGAATTTTTTTTCAGGTAGGTCTGGATTGGTGTGACTCATAGGAGGCCTACGTCCACTGGGATACTCCAGCTTAGCCGTCACAGTAACAGTTACTGCGTTGGTGAGGACAGATGGACCTCGCAGTTTGTCACTGAGCAGTAAAACAAAATTAAGCTCCAGTTATAATCCAATAAAGTTACATCTGCAAACTTACCCATAATCTGATCTTCCAGATCTCCCAGATATTGAGGCAGGTGGTTTATTACTACTCATAGACGATTGGCTTTTGGATAGTTGCATTAAAGAATGGCTCGCGTCTCTATTTTCAATATTTTCAGATTTGGAGGCTGTTTCTACTGATTCATCTTCTTCTTCACTCTTATCCTCTTCGAATTCGTCAGAATAAGCGTCCTCTTCATTGTTGTGTGATTTCTCAGATTTTTCCGTATCGGACTCATAAACGCAAGTTTCAACGCAAATGTTCGGGGATCTCCTCATAGCGTCGACGATGCATCCCATCTCTGAGAACTCCTTAGAGAGTTCATCGACCTCGTTGTTATTTACTTCCGTTGTCTGTTTGGATTTCATATTGTTAGAATCTCCTGAGGATAGCGTGTCAATATACGTCTCTACTTTGCTCTCCCGGCGTGACATTGCAAGTGCAAGCGTGTGCTAGTGGCCAGCTGTTAAAGAAATAAAAATTATCTACCTTACGCTAACATAACGGCAAGGGCAGTGGTTGCTTTGCTATGAGAAAAAGGTTAGGAGACTTGGCCTGAATGTATTAGTGCATTACATGTAGAACTAAACTCACGTTCTGATTATTTCTAATATTTATATAGGTAGGTACGTATATAACTACTTTATTTAGTTACAGACTTTGGGCATCAAACTACTAATTCAATAATAATTAAGAGATTCTAAAATCACCAAAATACTTTAACCCCTTACAACAAACTACTTTTTGACTTAAATCAAAATTCTTAAGGTAATGGATGGCTACCTTTAGGTACATAATGAGGTATTATTAGGCATAATAAGGTGGATATTGAGGAAGATGCTATAAAAACCTTGAAAACTACCTACTAAAAGTAAACAAGATATTTTTGTGCGTTTTCAAAGAAATAAGTAAAAAATTACCTGCAATGACGATGATGTAGGTACCTACCTAATTAATTTTCAACCCAAGTCCGTAATATGAATGCTCAGAATACAAGTAAATTACTTAGCGAAACAAAAATAATAAAATATAGAGCACTAGGAAAACATGAAAACTTAACAACAAAAGACTTTTTGCGTCAGATTTTGCTTTTCGAACACATTTCAATGTGATTTTTTTCAGCCAGTATAATATTAATTCATATATTATATGATTTTCCCTTTTTATAAGTTTCTTGTAAAATATGTCTAAAATCAATACTGCACTTAGCAACATGCAAACAAATATCGCGCCCTTGAGTCTGATAGTTGCTAGGTAGCCTTTTACATTTCAAAAACGATATTTTGATATTTAGTCGATTTAATGAAAATAGAAAACTCGATATATAACTTTATTTCAATCTCTATTTTTAGTCGATTATTCAATTTGAGAGTGACAGTGAACTGCGTTTTTCATTTTCATCTTTGATTTTCATTCAATTCCAGTGTGACCATTTGTGGCCGATTTCTGCCATTAAAGCAGATTTTTCTATTTAATTCTCACTGGCAAAATATGTTAACGTTTGATAAGTGTTAGAATTTGACATTGGGAATATTCAACAAACCCTTCGATTATCTTTCATCACTTGTGGTCGGATTCTCAGAAAGAAATTATACAAAGGGACTATATATCCTTCAAACTAGCGAAAAAAATTAGTAAAAAGATGAAGACAATATATCAATGGCTAATAAATGGATTACAACATAAGCTAACTCATGTTATATAATAAAGTTATATTAATATTATTAATAGAATTATTATGAACATTATCAAGTTAACTTTTTTCTGTAGAAGTGCACTGTTTCAAGCGAAAAGTGTTGCTTACCTTTAGGTTAATGGCCTGCTCGTCTTGTCACTCAAATACATAAAAAATATAGGTTAGGACCTATAGAAGTCAGAGACCATCCATAAAGTACGTCACTCGTTAAGGGGGGAGGGAGTGGTCGACGAAGTGTGACATTATGTGACAGGGGATGAGAGGGGTCCTAAGTTTCGTTTTTTTTTTAATACATTATTGGCTTGCGTTTGACCACTATGCGGTCGACGATGTAGCACGCTTGCCAAGATGCTGTTCACTCGAGATTTGAAGATTCCTAGATTATAAGTATCGGGAGTTCCACTCCTTAGCAGTGCGCATAATGAAAGTGGACGCGAAGCGCTTAGTGCTTTCGTGACGTTACATTTCAAATTCTAATACATGTAAGTGTTAAAATGAACAATTAACGAACAGCTTAAAAATATTTTCTGTATAACTATCTGTATGGGCATAAGGTTTAAATTGTTTTGTTGGCAAGTTCACAACTTCATCATCAGCCTATCGCAGTCCACTGCTGAACATGGTTCACAACTTCACACTCGCTCTGCTAGTGTCGCCCGCCGATCGCCTATGAGCCCTTTGACAAATGCATAAATTGCAAAATATGTGACGTCACACTAGGGAGGGGGCTCTCACAAATGTGATAAACTGTGACAAGAACGGGGGAGGCGCTAAAAATCTCAAAATTAGTGTGACGCACTTTATGTATGACCCCTGATGGATGTTTAATCGTAATATTTTTGAGTCATAAATCGTGTAAATAACAATAATAATTAATCTTATAAGCATTTTTTTTAGGTAGAGTTGGCAGATTCTCTGTTTTTATGATGGTCACACTGTTGACTTCGTTCACGTTCAGTCCACAGACTGTTCATCATTCACTTGTTTCCAATTTTTACTCTATGCTCACTTCATAAATGTCGAAAATCTAAAATCTTTTGGAAGGGGATTTTTGTGTCTGATAATGGTTTTTTTGTTATTTACTGGGTGAAATATTTGTTTCAAATTAATTTTACTAGTTCAAAATGGTAACTATCATAAAAAACCAGCTATTGAAGCATCTTTCAAGGTATGTCACACGTAAACATATTGATTTACCAAACACAAATCTTTCGGGGCAATAAATTAATGATATTAATTAAATTTATTCGGTTTTGATTATTAAAAACTGAACTTTATCAGCTTCATCAATACAATGAGTGCATTTCCATTGCTGACTTATTGAATTTCTGTTATTTTTACCAAAAAACATAATAGCTCTTGTTCTTTGTTTCACATACAATGTAGGTATTTATTTTGCTATCAGGCTATCATCCAAAAATAATTGCGACTTCACTTTAAACTGCGTGATTAGTTATAAGATGTAACTGTCTTATTAGGTATGATACCTACCTACTGAACCTCTAAATATATGTAAATTGATATTATAAAATAATATGATATACTAATATCCTTTAATTCTGTACTCCAAAAGCTATAATATCATATTATTAATTATACCAATATCATATTATTAATTATCACTACATAGTATAAAACAAAGTCGCTTTCCCTGTCCCTATTTCCCTATGTATGCTTAAATCTTTAAAACTACGCAACAGATTTTAATGCCGTTTTTTTTAATTGATAGAGTGATTGAAGAGGAAGGTTAATATATATAATAACCGTGCGAAGCCGGGGCGGGTTGCTAGTATTATATATAGGTTTGTTAAAATTACTTAGTTTGTTACCTTTTCACATCTAATTAGCTAAACCAATCTTTATGGAATTTTGCACAGAGATGGATAATAGCCTGGAGAAGGACATAGAATAACTTACATCCTAATTTAACTTGTGGTTCTCAAAGGATTGTGATATAATCATACTTTAGATTCTAGAATACAATATAGAAAATGTTTTATTTTAGAAAATAAATTGCATAGTGTAGCTATTTATTAAATAAAATACAGTCCTTGCCACAACATTTAATTCTCCTCACAAACTTATCAAAACTGTAAACACCAATTTATGTACTGCCGAAGGCCATTAGGTGACCTCATTCCAATGCCACTCTGCTGGGCCATGGCTTCGACTTGCATGACTACCAAATATCTTCATACCTGCATATGCATATGTACCCTAATCTAATGTAATGCCTAATGTGGTCACAGACTATTGGTCTTTAATTGTTATCTTAAATGGCTGTACATGAAGGCTGAACTAGACATTAAAAGTCTAGTAATGGGTGTGTTTTCATCTAATAATCACTACATAGTATAAAACAAAGTCGCTTTCTCTGTCCCTTTATAACTATATCCCTATGTATGCTTAAATCTTTAAAACTACGCAACGGATTTTGATGCGGTTTTTTTTTGATAGATGGAGTGATTGAAGAGGAAGGTTTATATGTGTAATAACCGTGCGAAGCCGGGGCGGGTCGCTAGTATGAAATAAACATTTTACTTTGGAAAGCTTTGCAATATCCACAATCACAAGTAAACAATTAACTTACTAGTAATGTATCAAAAAGTTGTTAGTGTTTTTATTTATCACTAAGATTTTTTTTAAACTTATCTCAAGATAGATTCGAATTTCGAATGATTTGATTTTCGAAAATACATATATATATATATGCAATAAAATATCTTAATTTTATATATGTTTGTACTAGCTGCGCCCTGTGGTTTCACCCGCGGTTTCCCGAGATAAAAAGTAGCATATGTGTTAATCCAGGGTGTAAGCTATCTCCACACCAAATTTCATCAAAATCCATTCAGTAGTTTTCGCATGAAAGAGTAACAAAGGTACATCCATTCTTACAAACTTTCGCGTTTATAATATTAGTAGGATGTATAATATAATATGTAATATTATTTATAATTAATATTCATCAGAATTTCCAATTTATTTTTGATAATTATCAATGCGATATACCTTCTATCTCATCAAAAATAATTAACATTTAACAGTAGGCTATCAATAGTAAGTGTACGAGACAACGTACAGATGTTCTACATTTATATGTACATATTGATTTGTTAACGCAAGCATTATTGTTTTGGTGCGACGTTTATAAATTTAACCTACTTAATTTGCTTACATGTCAAACAGATATATCATCATAATTTTATTCCATTAAATTAGTGTCGAAACAGCGCTCGTTGGGTTTGGTTAATCTCCTACATACCTACCTTTCCCTCCTAACAACAACTTAAACTGTAAACACACTACAGTTTATGGTCCTTCGAAATAAGGACTTCGCGTTCGCGTCGCGTTTGTGAGGTTCAATAACCAGTGACTATCGAAATTTGTGACATACAGTCGCATTTCTTTCACATACAGTGAATTTTACATACAGCCTTTCACATACAGTGAACTTTGCATACAGCAATTAGTGACATACAGTCGCATTTCACATACAGTGAACTTTTATAAACAATTTTTACGTTAGTGACACCGTAGTGAGTTTTCACACACAAGTGAACACCTATAAAATATTAGTCAATTACCAAACTATCTGTGACAATTATTCAGTGCGTTCTTGGACTATCTTGGATTGCAGTGATTTTCATTTCTGTGAGCTAACAAGCTCCGGGAATACCTTCGTTCGAGTGGCAGGGCTTGCAGCGTCGGAGCCGTCGCAGACAAGAGGCATAAGGACTTAACTTGTATCCTGTTACCAAGTAAGATCGTTCCTTTTTAACTAACATCATGGAGAAGTTGATCAAATATCAGGGAGACACTCTGGAATCGATCAAACAGATCGATCGTAATTTTAGCAAGGATTCGGCGAGTCGTAAGACGCGTGAATACATTGAGGATCGACTTAACAAGATCGATAAACTGTGGGCAGAATTTCAATCGGTGAATGATAAATTGGCTATTTACGAATCAATAGATCACCCATATTTTTTGGAAAACCAATTCGAAAAAGTTAGAAAGTATGTCGAATCTGTGAGACAGAAAATAACATCGTTCCCGTGTAGTACAGTTTTGGAGAGTGCAGGAGAGGATGAACCAGGTCCGTCGCGAACAACACAGATGCGACCTAGCACTCCTAAGACACCAGCAGAGACGCCGACAGCTTTGCCGACACAACTAGTAGAGCAACTAACGTTACAGCGTACCAACTTTCGAGCATTTAAACGGCTGACGAGAAACATAAATGTAGACGAAATTAATGTAAAGTGGGAGTTGGAAGATGAATTGAAAAGTTTACAGTCACGTTGGAAAGCCATTGATTCTCTACATTTACAAATTGACAATATTTTACAAGGGTCCGATCCTGATTACGAGGAGGAATTCTTCTATTACGAAGATTCATTCAAAAGTATTAAGAGAGCTCTAAATCAAAAATTAGCATCCACAGCTCACCTTCAGCAGTCTACACCACAGCTAGAAATACCTGTGTTTACTGGTAGGTATGAACAATGGCCTACATTCCGTGACCTATTCTCGGAAAGTATACACAACAGCAACATACTAACCAAAAGCCAAAAGATGCAACATCTTAAAGGGAAGCTGAAGGGCGAAGCAGAGCGACTTGTTCAACATTTGCACATATCAGCAGAAAATTATGACACAGCATGGGAACTCCTGAATCACAGGTACAACAACCCACAAGTTCTCTTCACTAAACACTTTGAAAACTTCCTGAATCAACCAATCATTCAAAAACAAACATTTTATGAGATCAAGCGCCTCTATGACACTACAATGGAGAGCATTCATGCCATACAAAATCTAGGTGTTGATACTTCAACATGGGATCCTTTACTCGTGCACCTAATCACAAAGAAACTCGACCTAGAAACATACACTGACTACAAGGAAGCACGCAAGGAACCACGAGCTCTTCCTTCACTTACGGAGCTCATGAGTTTCCTTGAAAGTAAGTTTACGGCTCTCGAACCGATACATCAGAAAGAGAAAGAAACATTGCCAAACAGACCTTACCAACAGTCAAAGGTACCCAATTACAAGCCAAATTATCAAAAATATCAAAATACGACAACAGGAAGATTTCCAAAACGAGAGTTCCAGTCATCCGCCACAGCATGCACATGGTCATGTCCTTATTGTGATCAAAATCACGTTTTGTACAAATGCAACCAATTCTTAAAACTTAAACCAGAAGCCAAATTGAGGTCGGTTTTGAAATTACAAGTTTGTCAAAACTGCCTATACAAACATAATGATAATAAGTGCAATTCTACGAAGACATGCAAAATTTGCCAACGCGATCATAATACAATTTTGCATGATGCATTTACGCATAACAACGACCCCGTGACATCGATTCCGCCACGACAGAGCAAAGACAGCTGTTTTACGTCTAAGCAATTATTAAATAAACCTACAACATCTAAGGAACATAGCGTAAACTATGTGGCAACTGACGACGAGGAGATACTGTTGACAACATTGTCGATTAAAGTTAAGGCTGCCGACGGCACTTACATAACTTTGAGAGCCTTACTTGATCAAGGATCACAAATATCCTTAATCTCTGAAAATGCGGTACAACTGCTAGGTCTACCGAGACAACGCTATTATGCATCAGTATCTGGCATTGGGCATGGATCAAAAACAAGTAAAGGATTAGTATCTCTCGACCTTGAATCAATCTACAATGATTATCAAATAACCACACAGGCTATAGTAATCCCACGAGTCATCAACAATTTACCTAATAGGTCATTCAACAAACAACCATGGTCACATCTTCAACACATTCAGCTGGCGGATCCAGAGTACAATGTATCTCGACCGATTGATCTGCTATTGGACGCCAGCGTATACTCTGACATCATCATGAGTGGTCTTATCAAAGGTGCAAACATGGGTCCTATAGCTCAGCAGACAAGACTGGGCTGGATTTTATCAGGAAATGTGAAAACCTTCAATTGTCACGTCATAATAAACAATTTGCAAGAGATTTCTCAATACTGGGAATTAGAAGAGATAAACGATATGACGCCTGTACTTACAACAGAGGAAAAATATTGTGAGGATCTCTATCAGTCGACCACAAGACGCTTAGAGAATGGAAGATACGAAGTTGCGATTCCTATGAAACCTAATTTTGAACAGAAACTAGGACTATCTAAAGCAAAGGCTATTGCACAATTTCATAACATTGAAAACAAAATGCTTAAAAATAAAGAATACTCGGACAGTTACAAACAATTTATGCTTGAATACGAAAATCTAGGTCACATGAAAAGGGTGAGCACTTATAACAAAACATCATGCTATCTTCCACATCACGCCGTATTTAAAGCTGACTCAACAACCTCAAAGCAGAGAACTGTTTTCAATGCATCATCGAAAACATCGACGGGCTACAGCCTAAATGATTTGATGGAGCGTGGTCCTAACCTACAAAAGGATCTACACACTCTCATTTTGATCTGGAGACAGCATAAGTACGTCATCACTGCTGACATTGAAAAGATGTTCCGACAGATTCTTATTAGAGAAAATGACCAGCATTTACAACGTATCATATGGAGAGCTTCTCCACATGAACCCTTAGGAGAATATCAGCTGACTACTGTTACCTATGGGGGAAAAAGTGCCCCGTACCTTGCCTTACGGACCTTGAAACAAATAGCCATAGATAATGAAAGGGCGCAGAGGTACCCGTTAGCTACAAAGGCATTACAATCTTCCTTTTACATGGACGATCTCTTAGCTGGTGGAGAAACTCTTCACGAAACAAAGACTCTGCAACAAGAAATTATAGAAATCTTGAAGGAAGCTGGTATGAACATCAGAAAGTGGTCAAGCAATACACCGGAACTCATCAAAGATCTCCCAACAGAGAGTCTCGACGTCCCACTTAGCTTCCGAAGCTTAGAATCGAGAAAAACACTTGGACTTAGCTGGAAGTCAAGTACCGACATGTTTTCATTTAAAAACATATTTAGAGATGAAGAAAACGACACAAAGCTTACGAAAAGGCAATTATTGTCACAGATATCAAGCGTTTTTGACCCATTAGGGTGGTTATCTCCTCTTACAATCAGGGCTAAGCTTCTATTTCAAAAAACATGGTCCGATAAAACTTCATGGGATGACGAGCTATCAATCGATTTAAAAAAGGAATGGCAACAATTGCAAATTGATTTACAAAACTTAAACAAGTTCGAAATACCTAGATACCTAGGCGATAAACAAAAATATCAAATACATGGTTTTTGTGATGCTTCAGAAAAAGCATATGCATGTGCAGTCTATATAGTTACGACTGACAATAAGGGCGAGTCCACATCAAGATTAATAACTGCAAAAACAAAATTAGCGCCAATGAAAAACAAACTAACACTACCGAGACTTGAGTTATGTGGTGCGCTATTGTTATCACGACTTATGAAGAAAGTCTTGGAGACATTATCAGCCGAGAATGTAAACATCTTCGCATGGTCTGACTCGATGGTAGTCCTTGGATGGATTCACGGAGATATAAATAAATGGAAGCAGTTTGTATCAAATAGAGTACAATCTATTGTAGGTATCATTCCTGCATCAAACTGGCATCACGTACGATCGGAACAAAATGCAGCAGACTGCGCTACAAGAGGTTTGACTGCGAGTCAACTTTTGAATCACTCCTTGTGGTGGGAAGGCCCAGAGTGGCTCCGTTGCTTTGAATCAGACAACATAAAAAATAAAACATATCAACTACCTACTATCGAAAAGAAGACCAATGTGTGCTCAGCTTTATATGATAAAAATAACAACATAATAATGAAACTTTTACATGACTGCAACTCAATACGGCGTGTGGCAACAGCAATAGGCTGGCTCTCACGTTACATCGCGTGGTTACGGAATAAGCAGACGACTTCCAGACGTGAATACCTGTCTGCGACCGAAATGAGTCATTCCTACAAATTAATTATAAAGACAGTGCAACATATCGAATTTCACGACGACATAACTCGATTAAAAGGTAAACAGAACGTTAAAACGAACAGTAATTTACTATGCCTCAACCCATATATGGATGAAAAGGACGGACTGCTAAAAGTTGGTGGGAGACTTAACAACTCCTACCTCAGTCAGACCAAAAAGCACCCAATAATATTGCCAAGTCACAGCCGTCTTACAGAGCTTATTATTCAACAAGCACATAAAACAACTCTTCACGGCGGACCGAGTCTTACACTAGCACACGTCAGAGAGAGATTTTGGATACTCAGCGGACTTCGAACTGTCAAACGTGAGTTGCGTAAATGTGTACGATGCAAAAGACATAGCGACAACACCAAGGCACAAATTATGGCTGACTTACCTGAGGCCAGAGTGACACCATCACGCCCATTCACTCATACTGGTGTTGACTTCACGGGACATTTTGACATTAAATCAAACAAAGGACGTGGAGTTAAAACGCAAAAGGGATATGTGGCAGTCTTCGTGTGCCTTTCAACTAAAGCTGTGCACCTGGAGCTCGTATCTGATCTTAGTACCCCAGGATTCCTAGCAGCATTTCGTCGATTTTGCGCTCGTCGCGGCACTCCACGTCACGTCTACAGTGACAATGGATCAAATTTCAAAGGAGGTTGCCGACTGCTAAAGAAAGAGTATCAACAGATTAAACAAACAATTAATAGCAATTTCTTCAACAACATTAACGAGTACAACATAAAATGGTCATTCAACGCACCAGCTTACCCTTCCGCAGGTGGATTATGGGAAGCTGCAGTCAAGAGACTGAAATATCATTTAAGAAGAATTGTAGGCGAACAAAAACTCACATACGAAGAGTTTATCACATTGTTACATCAGATTGAAGCCTGTCTCAACTCCAGACCTTTAATCGCACTCACTGAAAACCCAGATGACACGTATCTGACCCCAGGACACTTTCTGATTGGAGAATCACTATTATCGAGACCTCAGACAGATCCTGAACACATAAATTTGAATATTAGATGGCAGATGATTCAAACCATGAACAAGGAAATTTGGAAACGATGGTCATCTGATTACCTACAACAGCTACAGATTCGGTCAAAATGGAGAAACCCTATGAAAAACATCGAAATAGATGACATAGTTATTATTAAAGAAGAAAACCTACCCCCCGGGAAATGGGCACTAGGTAGAGTGGTAGAAGTACACCCCGGTAAAGATGGTTATATCAGAGTCGTTTCTATAAAAACAAAGAATGGAATAATAAAAAGGCCAGTTTTAAAGCTTTCTATATTACCTGTCAAAGAAAATCAAGACGAACAATTAAACATTGAACTCGCACAAAAAAAGCATCAGCAAGCACCGAGCAATGACGTAGTAACAACAGCTACCATACAAGGTGGCACAAGTCATCAGAGACGTACAACAAGAAAAGGATTTTGTCATTTTCTATCCATGACACTACTCCTCATATTAGCAACTTTTTCACCGGTACAAAGTACTTACAACATTTCATCATTTCACACGAATCAAAGTCTTTATTTTGATAAAATGTACGATATGAATCTAATACGGGATGAATGGAAGTTAATTGTCTATTACAATATGTCAACATACTGGACTGGATTACGTAATATAAACAATTACATTACTAATTTGGAACAATTCCTACACACCACAGAACTTCCGAGACAATACAAGAGTATCGTATATCAATTGGAACATGACTTATCTGAAATTGAACACTATAACAATGTACTAAGGAATCAAATTGGCAAACGACAGAAAAGAGGCTTGATAAACGGAGTGGGTTATTTGGCTAATAGTTTGTTTGGTGTTCTTGACGACACATTTGCTAAAAAGTACGAAAAGGATATTGAGAAAATAGCCATGAATGAAAATCACTTACAACAATTACTTAAAAACCAGACAAGTGTTTTAGAGGCTCAGTACAATATCATGAAACGGAATGAGAATATTATGAATAAACAATTCAACATCGTAGAACAACATATTCAAGAAGCGACTCGTGCTGTGAATTTTGTGCAATCCCAACAGCAAATCGAACTCTATCTCATATCATCATCTCTGGCAGCAAATATAATTATTTCAAGCTTAAGACGCATCCAAGACTCTTTGATAGATATTATCACAGACTTAACCCATGGTCATATGGATATTCACTTATTACCACCTGAACAATTGATTGAACAAGTCAACATTATATCTGGAACCCTACAAGGAGATTTAACTTTACCTTCAGACAAACAAAATATCAACGACCTGTACAAACTAATGAAAGTTAACGTAAGAGTCGGCGAAAAATACTTAATAATTGAAGTGAAGATCCCACTGATAAGCAAAGAACTACTAGAATTAGACAGCATTGTTAGCCTGCCTGTTCAAAATCATATTATTCAATTTGCAACCCCATACATCGCATTCAATCTTCAAAAGGATATACTCATTTTAATGACAGAAGCTGACGTCACAGCATGTATTCACGCATCGCCAAGCCGTATATTATGCTCTACAAATAAGCCGATTTACGAACTATCAATTACACAATCCATATGCAATATAAACATTGATGACGAAACCAGACTGTGTAGTACTGAGGTGTCGGTTTGTCAAGAACGATGGCTCCGATTACATAACACTAACAGGTGGTTATACTCATGTTGTGAGAAATGCTCAGTGCGCATTTTTTGCCCGGAAGGAATGCAATTGGAAACCTTGACAGAAAACGGACTACTTGATATAGGTCATGGCTGTACAATTAAGGGCAAAAGCTATTCTATTTATAGTCAAAACAATTATCTCAGTCACATAAAAACTCAAAGTGACACACCAACTATTCCAGAGATATCTGTTCTAAACCACATCTCCAACTCCACAACATTTAACTCATTCATTGCCGAAGATCACAAGGATCAATGGAGCAATATAAAGACAAGAATCAAAGATTTGAAACAGCAGTCCGATGCTCCATTGACCGTACATGATGTCCATCAGTATACGGTTCTGTACACACTACTGGCGATCGTCGTTCTCGGTGGAGCGACCTACATTTTCATCCAACGAAAGAGGGCGAGAGCAGCAATAGAACCTGGAGTCGCGGCGTTCCATGCAGCCTCGGAGGTTGTCCACGTTCGCGTGGAGCCACAACAGCAGACGGAGTCGACGAGTGTCGGACAAGTTGTGAAAGTGACAGACAAATCCGCGTCGTGCATAGATAGGGCAACCGGGACAACTCCAAAAGCTAATCCGCAATCTCGGTTCGTGAAATTAAACATACCTACCGCGAGTGATAGTGAGTGATAAAGGACATTGACAATCTAGTGACAGTAACAATTAAAATATAGACCCTAAGCTTATGGACATTAAGTGATTAATACATATTCTAACCTAAATTAACTTAACTTTACATTAACTTTCATTTATACATTAATTTATAATACATAACTTGAATTTATATCTTTTTCTTGAGTGGGCAGGATGTACGAGACAACGTACAGATGTTCTACATTTATATGTACATATTGATTTGTTAACGCAAGCATTATTGTTTTGGTGCGACGTTTATAAATTTAACCTACTTAATTTGCTTACATGTCAAACAGATATATCATCATAATTTTATTCCATTAAATTAGTGTCGAAACAGCGCTCGTTGGGTTTGGTTAATCTCCTACATACCTACCTTTCCCTCCTAACAACAACTTAAACTGTAAACACACTACAGTAAGTATATATTTGCCAACAGGTTCACAAAGAATCTGTCACCGGAGCAGATATCTCTCTCAGCGCTCCGAGGGTCTGGAGAACTGCAAGACCTGACTCTGGATGAGGAGTTGCTGACAGATCTGCTAGAGCTTCCGGGATGGCTGCGCCTCACTTCAGCAAAGTGCAATCGGGCTACATTCAGAATACAGTGGACCAAGCTGAAGACTGTGCCGATTATGCTGGTGAGTCACTAATTCTTTACTAATTTAGTTGTCTGTACAGTCTTTTACTAACTATTGGTCTTTGGTTTATTCGAGTATTGGTCAGTTATTTAAAAGTATATAAAAGTACTAATTAACAACTGAATTGGAGAAAGATGTTGCCCAAAGTTGAGAGTCACAGCAAAATAATGTATGAAAATGAAATGAAATAACTCTTTATTGAAACACACACATAAAATTATAAATAATAAAAACAACGTAACAAAAGTGTAACAATTGGCGGTCTTATCGCTTAAAGCGATCTCTTCCAGACAACCGTGCAGGGAGAGGAATTACGCAAAAATAATGGATGGTGGTTTTCAATATCTCAATACACTTACATAAACCAATAACATAGAATACACACTAATAAAATAGTAAATAATCTTAATACATACAATACAATTAAAATATAATAAATATACATAAATATTAAAATAAATATATATTAAATACATTACAATAACAGGATAAAGATGATTGTAGCTATAGCGAATGGTAAAAGACTTTTACTTGCTGTTTAAAAGTATCCAGCGAGGGTGCCCGTTTAATCTTAGTTGGTTAATATATTTATACACAACACATATTTTTTATCAGCTATAGATCTTTGTTTATCAATTATATCGAATGAGGAAAGTATTGATTGTAATTTAATGGAATCAGGTGTGACGTTGCGGAAATATCTAATATCCCCCAGTTTTCGGCCCCACTGGGGGCGCGCGGAAGAATTTCTCCGGATGTCTCTTTATAAAAGTGGGGAATATCAGGAAGAATTTTTCCGAATGTGCCCCACTGAATAACAAGGTCCAGGAAAAGTATTTTGTACTTTGAATAAAATAATCTATCTTACTGCATGATCATAAAAACAAATTAACCTTCAATCCACTCAACTGTGACAATGTCAAGTCTCCAACTTTACCAACTGTAAGCAGGTAATTACATTTTCCTGAGTTTCCTGTTCTGACACAAAACAAGCTTTTTGTCCTACTAATATAATAAACGCGAAAGTTTGTAAGAATGGATGTACCTTTGTTACTCTATCACGTAAAAACTACTGAATGGATTTTGATGAAATTTGGTATGGAGATAACTTATACCCTGGATTGACACTTAGGCTACTTTTTATCCCGGGAAACCGCGGGTGAAACCGCAGCTAGTATGTTAATAAAAAGACAAGCGTTGCCTACAATTGTATTCAAATTTATTATAATATGTTATTTCAAAAAATCAAAATCTCTTTAATCATTTTGGCATCACAGACGCACTTATGAACGTCAAATTATCACAATGACTCTACCACCATTCATCATTCACCATTTCATTCATAACACTAACATGTTATCACAAGTCATTAACTTTTGTAGATGTTCATAAAATCATTCAGAGCATATTATTTGATTAAACTCTGCTATTTTTAACCGTCTTCAAAAAAGGAGGAGGTTCTCTGTTCGATTGTTTTTTTTTTATGTTTGTTACCTCAGAACTCCGTCATTTATGAACCGATTTGAAAAATGCTTTTTGCGTCGGATTCAGTATAGCTACGAAGTGGTCCCATATAAATTTCATCGATATGTGACCTTAGACTTCGAAGATACATTGAAGTCGGTTTTTGTTTTTTTCTAAAAATTAATTATATAGGTATGTTTGCACAGAAAATTGCTGGATATTGCACCATGAACCATGAGCCTTTAAACATTATCCTACTTCCTACTAATACCCTATTAACCCTACTTATTTTATAAATGCAAAAGTTTGTGAGGATGGATGGATGATGTTACTCAATGACGCAAAAACTACTGAACTTATGTTGATAAAATTTGGTATGTAGATAATATACATTTGATCCTGCACAAGGACAAACATAATTACAAGTAAACCTTATTACTAGGGTAGTACAATGGGCGGTCTTATCGCTTAGAGCGATCTCTTCCAGACAACCTTTGAAAACCGCAGGTAAAAGCGCGGGCCGCAGATAGTTAACATACATAGGTATAGATAGGTGCTTCTATATAGTATAATATGCCTTCACTATACCATCAAATAGTTAAATATTACTAGGTATGGAACCAGTATTGTATTTTAATTTTATAACCGACTTTATAAAAGGAGAAGGTTCTCTGTTCGATTGTATTTTTTTTATGTTTGTTACCTCAGATCTCTGTCATTTATGACCCGATTTGGAAAAATATTTTAGCGTTGGGTTCAGTATAGCTACGAAGTGGTCCCATAGACATTTTATCGATATTCGACCTTGGACTTCGAAGATACATTGAAGTCGGTTTTTGTTTTTTTCTAAAAATTAATTATTTGTCTTATTTTTATTAACTGACTTCAAAAGGGAGGAGGTTTACAATTTGACGGTATGTTTTTTTTGTGTGTTTGTTACGCGATTACTCCGCCAATTATCAATTGATTTTGATGATTCTTTTTTTGTTTGGTAGGTCATACTTCAGAGGTGGTCCCATATATATATTATCCAAATTCATTCAGCACTTTTTAAAAGGTAGTATCTACGTACAAGTATCTACCTACTTACTACAAAATCAAAATCTCTTTAATCATTTTGGCATCACAGACGCACTTATGGACGTCAAATTATCACAATGACTCTACCACCGTATCGGAAAAAGAACCACTACTCATAAGATACGGCGAGAAACTGAGGGGGATTTTTTTTAGAGATTTTGTTACAATTTTTTGGGGTTTTACAATGTTATGTTTCTTATGTACCAGTTGGTTACTTTGCAGAAGTGGAATGTTCCAAGCATCTTTGTCTTCTATGTAATTACGAACAGTGTAGTATGCTTTTAGTATTAGAACATTCTTAACGCGTAATTTGAATTTACTTTCTGTGAGCTCAGTTATACATTTTGGAATTTTATTATAAAAACGTACGCAGCACTACATACGTAGTATCTATCTACTACCTACTCGTATTAGACTTGGCTGGCACCGACTTCAAATAGACCGAGTGGGTAGCGCTTATAATAATAATATTAATTTATTTTTCACTTTTGAGTGCCTATATGTGGTTTTGAATTCGGTTTATTTTTTTTTAATAATTTTGTATTTCTCTTTTCCATTCATTTCCAAACTGAAGTTTCATACAGTGTATAATAGTAGGGGAGCCCACGAGGCTAAATGGGGATTTACTCGAGCGTCGTAGAGACCTATTGGGATGCAAAGCTTAGATGATAAGAAAAAAAAAATGTTATATGATATATACCTTTACACCGGTGGGGGAAGCGGCTATAGATTTTTAAATATGTAAAAAAAAACTGTTGCATGGACATCCTCGAGCGCATCAGATATTGATAGCATCAATGCCCTACGTATTTTTAATAATGTACGTATGTTAATCTGATCGTTTGCATGATGCGGGTGGTTGTATTTAAGGGTCGAAAATGAAAAAAAAAAAAATTTTATCGAGCGCGTCAGATTTTCTAAGGGAGGCTTAAGTACGCCAAAAAAAAGCTCTCATTCACTAATCTGACGATTTCGATGGGACGCAAACTCGCGGCGATTTTCATAATGTGCAAAAAAAAATCGCCATTTTGAAATACTCAAGCGCGTCAGATTAAGATATATATGGTTCATCTTTATGTTCTAAACTTACTCTCTCATAATCTGACGATTATCTAGAGGGACTCGCCTGATCTGACAAAAAAAAAATTAGAAAAACGGTTCACTTTAAAGGCCATCCCTGCAACTTCCCGCTAATTCCATTCCTGGGCGCTTGAAATTGTACTTATGACATTTTTGAGCTCAAAATATAATTTATGTGATATTTTGAGCTCGCTGAGTTCAAAGAAATAATATTTCTATGCATTTGAGCTCTCCCAGCTCGAAAGTCTGATAGAAGTTTCATAGAACACTATTTTTGGAATTTTCAAACCGCAATAACTTTTGAATGGATGAACCAATTTTCACGCGGTTGGCACCATTCGACGCAGTTTTATCATCCTCATAAGTAATTTTGCAATTTTAATTGATCGAACTACAAATTTCGGAGTAATCCCGAAAAAACACTTTTTCGGGTTTCTTTCGTTCACGATATCTCTCGAACGAATCAACCGATTTTGACCAGCTTGGTGGCGATCGACGTGGTATTTCAAGCTCAAAGGCGGATTAGTTTTTGAAGTTAATCGATATAGCCGGTTAAAAGTTATTCCAAAAAAACCACTTTCAAAAAAATTTTTTTTCTTATTTTTTTAAATCATTGAACTTAATTAATTAAAAAGCTCAGGAAATAGCATGCAAATAAATAAGTGTATGCTTTTTTAGTAGATTACATGTATTTATAAAAAAATTACGCAGCTGCACGCATTTAACTTTATCGACGAATTTTTGTTATTTCGGCTTGCGGAAATCGTCAGATTATATATTTTTCATTATTCTTGAATTATTTCCTTCAAAATAAAAAAAATTTAGCTACGCTCGAGAATGTCGAGATGACGTTTTTTTTTTACAACTTTGTTGCCCTCCCCTTTTTTTACGTCATTCTCAAATTGTCAGATTAGTGGAATATACACTTTTTAGGATGTAATTAACTCACCCTACCTTAATCTGACGCGCTCGAGAATTTCTGATGGTCAATTTTTTTTTACTAATCTGATCCTGTATCCTTCACGGGCGGCCTTATATATGGGCCTCATGTTTTGTGGAGGTACTTAACCGGGTACAAGGTATCCCCCTGTATATTAATCTGCCGCGCTTTAGTAAATCCCGAAATCCCCGCTTGGGCTCCCCTACTATAACAGTACTGAAACAAGTACAAATAGTATTCTTATCAAATATCATGGCCATGTTCTAATAACCTACAAATTAATGCTAATCCTATTGTGTACTTACCTACCTATAATAACATTGTAGAGGCACTTCAGCTACAGAATGAATAATAGCCTCAGCTGCAGGCGAAGTAAAAATAAATATTTATGATGTCACTGTTAGGTTCCTAACTACCTACTATGACACGCCAAGCACTTCCTGGTATATTCATAGGTGAAATCAAATACTATACATGGATAAAAAATAAATATATAGTACTAGCTATGCTCCGCGGTTTCCCGGGACAAAAAGTAGTATGTGTTAATCCAGGGTATAAGCTATCTCCATTTCGACTTTCACAAGGCCTAGCGCACTCCGCAAGAAATTTAAACAAATAGCGACTCTTGCTATGACGCAATAAAATTCAATTCAGCTCGCGTAGCGCTGCCTACCAGTCATATTAACCTACAGAGCGCTTCTTTCTATCGCATAATTCTTATCTCATCTGACGCGGCACCTGTAACGACGCGCGACCCGCCGTCGGTGTCCGGCTGTGTACTTGTAGCTTCGTACCTACAGTGCGGAGTGCGCTAGGCAATATACATATATCAGAAGCCAAAATAGCAATGTGACCTCTCCCGCTCTAGTAATAAGATTCGCCGATATTTACAGTCATAGCGGCAATAATAGCGGTGCCAATGATTCACACACATTCCTTGAAAAACACGAACATTTCTTTTTCTTCACTGATCCACATCAATAAGATTTACTTGACTTGCGAATATGCTTCTATACATATGTTTAAAGTATGCAGAGAGCAATAAAACGAAATATGCAATCTAATATAGGTTGATTGTTCTTTGAGTATTTAAAACAGCAATGCCAAATGAGTAAACACTTTTTTTATGTAACTAAATGACGAGACGAGCTGGTCGTTTGCCTGATGGTAAGCAATACGCCAGCCCATAACAATAACAGCACCACCCAGAACTTCCTGCAAATTCCTGCGCGGCGCTGCATTGCGCTCGTCACCCTGAGACAATTAGCTGTTGAGTCTAATAATGCCCAGTAATTTAGCTGGCTACAATGCCCTTCAAACCGGAACACAGTAATGCTTGCTCACTACTACTACGTGGCGGCTGAATAACTGGCAAAGTGGTGGTACCCACCCAGACGGCCTCTCGCATACGAGAAACGTACCACCACGCACGCTATATTTATGTTTCTATTGCACGTGACCAAAATGCAAACATGCATATTTTGTATGTATGCATATTAGGTATACAACACAAACATGCTTTATTATACAGCAAACAGACAGAATTAGTAGGTACATGAAAACAACTGACAAACTAAAGTATAATGGGCGGACTTATCGCTAAAAGTGATCTCTTCCAGTCAACCTTCGGATAGAGTTATATAATGGAGTGAGAGAGGTCGGCGATGTAAATTAAATAATAATAAATTATAGTAGGTATGTGAAATACCTATATATACGGAGCTAGTGTGGCTCAGCGGATTCATGCTACTTTCGATCCAACGCATTAGCGTTCGAATCCCGCTGACCTTGCACCAATGACTCAAGTGCGTATTTAACACTTGCTTACTTGAACTATTGATTATTCTGTGCTCGCTCTGAAACCTGTGCCTGGCCACGGAATAAATAAGTTGGCAAAAAAGATGTTCGATTTTTCTAAGAATAATCGGAATCACACGTGCGTATTCTGCGTCGCGCATGCGGCATCTGTCTGCCTAGGTAGGTAAGAAGGTATCTATTGATAACAAATGCTTAACCACAGTCCATATTACATGGCAGTTAGAACATTTAATAATTTACCCATAGAAATTAAAAATGATCCAAATATTTATCGTTCAACAATAAACCAAAACATTTCTTGTCAACATATCGTTTCTACGCTTCAGACGAATATTTCGAAATTGGTAAATAAAATGTACGTACCTATCGATCAGCTTAATATAATTTAAATCTTAGTTATAATATAGATACTTTTGTCAATGATATTTAATATTTTGCATGTACAGCGCCCGCCCAATTTGCGATGTCTGAAAAAGGCGACTAAGTTTTAAGTCCATGTACTATAGAATAAGGACCTTTGTACACTTAGTTTGGCATATAAATAAATATGAAATATTAAAAAATATAACACACGTCTTCAACAACGTTGACCGGTCAGTGGGAGAGGTCTGTTGCTGTTTGCAGTAGCTCTTTTCTCATGCCGCCTGTACCCTCTCGGCCAGACCAACGATATTTTAATTTTAATGCCCAACGATCTCGCACGACTTTTGGCCCCTAACTAGGATTCCCTGTATCTATTGAATCAGGAACTTCGAGGGCCTTGGTCCCACAATACCCAGGTATGGCACAAATGTTGGCGCTTTTTAACCGACTTAACTTCGAAGATACATCAGAACCGAGTCGGTTTTTTTGTTGTTAAAAAATTTATTATTGTTTCTTGGACAAATATTTGTCTCGGTAGCGGGAATCGAACCTCCGCAGTAGGATTAAAGATAGGATTTAAGATGACTAGTCCAACCACAGAGGCTGTCAAGATATAAGATTTTTTTATGAATAAATGATGTAGATGGTATTACGCTATTAGGGCAAAAAATTGCGCATTTTTTTTCCTAGCCTCGACGCTCATCTTCCAAGTACACGGTTATGTTAATATCTCATAATGCCGAATAATTTATTACTTAAGCACGATTCAGCGAACATAGAACGACGTCAGACTTCATATTTAGTATGATATAAATAAGTATAAAACATAGGTTATAGTTTATACGAACAATGTTGCCTAGATTTAACCTACCTATGTGTTATATTGTGTGAGTTGAGTGATTATGTTACGATTAGACATGGGAAACTCAATAAAAATTCATGAGCTGCGACTCAGATCACGGTTCAAACACTTGAACCGGAGCTGCGAGCCGGTTCGCAGCTCAGCTCAATTTGTACTTCTTTTCGTATAATGTAGGCAAGTGTAACTCATTTCTGAGCCGTTTCAAATATTCACTGAGTCGACTGACTCGCTTTAGTCGCGGCGTGGAACTTAGTATATGAAAGAAAGCGCATTCTATATTACAAAGTTTTGTCAGCTCTCAGCTCACAAAGTGAATCAGACACAGATAAACAGCTCAAATCAAATTGACTACCATAGATAGACTCAAAACTTTGCGAGAGCCGAGCCGTGAGCCGTCGTACTTTTGAACTGCAGGTCAGCAGCTCAAGTCTCTGTGATCTGTATATTTGAACCGGCTCTGATCTGATTTACACACGCCTAGTTACGATAGAGAAGGTCTACTTGAGAATCCATGTATATGTGTACAACATGTGTTGTATACATGTAATCATATACACGATCTAGATACATATCTAAAGGGATTTTACATCGACCCACCCCGGCTTTGCGTGGATGCAATTTACCAGTGGTGTATTTTTGACAACTTCGTTACAAAACATTGTAGTTTCTCAACTATAAAAGAACTTAATTAGAATATATTGTACATATTTACCTTCCGTAAAAACATCTCTAAATGACAGTGAAAACCGTATTAAAATCCGTTGCGTGGTTTAGAAGAAGTAAGCGGTGAAACAGAAACGAGGACGCGGATAGCGACTTTGTAAAGATAAAATTAATAGTTGCAAAATGACACTGACTATAAGACAGACTTTGTAAAACCTTATAGGCTTAGCTGTTTACTGTAATGCTTATTTTCTCAAGGTATCCTTGAGGTTTTTAAAAATTAAAATAAGACTGCAATGATACTTCCAGAAAAACAGTTCTCCTACTCCAAAAAAAAACATTCTTAGATCCTCATTTCCTACAAAGAATAACCAAATTATCGAAACGATAACGAAAGATTATTAAATTAATATAAGAACCTACTATGTATGATATGATAAATTATTGTTGCAAAATGTGTACATGGTTATCTTGCAAGCCTATATGAATCATTAAGCATATCAGGCATGACATGTATGAGTAAAAATAACCCAAAAGTTATTACACTTTGTAATGCTTATACAGTATTGATAGTAGACAATATCACTCGGACTATTATATTGCTTATAGATATCTGTTTGTATGGTAGCGAGACATGGCCTCATCTTCATGTCACCAAAATAAAGATGCTGCGGTGGATGTGCGGCGTTTCACGTATAGATCGTATCCGTAACGAGCCCATCCGCGGCAGCCTCGGAGTACGGGACATAGCAGACAAGCTCCAGGAAAGTCGTTTGAGGTGGCTGGGTCATGTCCTCCGCAGACCGGTGGAGTACGTCGGCAATCAGTGCCTAGCCCTTTTAGTCTCAGGAGCACGATCTTGTGGCCGGCCTAAGACGCGATGGCTTAACGTTGTTAATGCGGACATGAGAGCCAATAAACTCACAATGCAGGACGCCGAAAACCGTGTGTAGTGGAGAGAGAGGAGCAGGAAAGCTGACCCCAGCCGAAGCCGGGAATAATAATCGCTAGGCAGAACGGCAGAAGAATAGGAGAGATATATGTTTGGCCAATATCTCGCCTGATGTTAAGCGACGATGTGGCCGAAGATGGAGCATATACATAGATCTACTTATCTAGAGGAAGACGGCAGTAACTGCTCAGATCCGCCTTCGCGGTGCTTGTTTGCCAGTCTTTTACAAAAAATATAACATAAATCATAACAATAAAACAAAAAAAAAACACGGTCGTGAACCATTTTATATTTAGAACCTTTTAGTATTTTTCTCGCCCAACGGTCTCATTTACAGATCCTGGCCTCTTACTAGGATTCCCTGTATCTAAGGTACCATTTTACGAAGACCATGGTCCCACAACACCTCGACACGAAACAAATGCTTGCGCCTTTTTTTCTGTTAACAAACATTTGTCTCGTCGCGGGAATCGAACCCGCAACCTCAGTAGTATATGTGATTGGAGCCAACCTTCCCAACCACTACACCACAGAGGCTGACCACTGAATTGGTGGTAAACTTCAATTCATTCGCGATAATCTTATTGGAAATTGTTATTAGTAGAAAGACGAGTAACCATCCGCCGTTCCCTGTAAAGAGCGAGAGATCCGACGTTTAAAAAACTATACTTATTATTACTATTACATTACGTTCCCACTGGTGGGACTCAGGCCTTCCTTCGTAGAGAGAGTATGGGCCATAATCCAACACGCTGGCCCAATGCGGGTTGGTGGATGTCACATCCTTGAATTTTAGTGATAATTTTTTAGACATGCTGGTTTCTTCACGATGTTTTCCTTCACCGTTTTTAGAGCAAGTGTTAAATCCGCACATAACTTAAGAAAATCAGTGGTGCTGGGCCATTGGGATTCGAACTCGGGTGAGTCGGATCGAAAGTCGCACGTGCTCCCACTGAGCCACAATCGCTTATTACTATTACTATATAACTTATTTCTTGAACTTTATATCAATGTCTTTCTGTACTGATATATTTTACTTTTGTTCGCAGAACTTGGATGAGGTCCACATAGCGCTAGAAGTATGTGCCGAGCCGCGTGTAGTCAACCCGACTGCGGCGGGAGCGATGCCAATACCAGGAAAATATAGCTATATACACAAGGTACTAAAATATAGCTACATACATAAAGTACTTATAATACGGCTACATACACATGGTACTAAAAATATGGCTACATACATAAGGTACTAATAATACGGCTACATTACATACACAAGGTACTTTTTTATGTACTGAATGATGAGACGAGCTGGTCGTTTGCCTGATGGTAAGCAATATGGCAGCCCATAACAATAACAGCACCACTTAGAACTTTGTTTTGCAAAATCCTGCGCGGCGCTGCACTGCGCTCGTCACCCCGAGACAATTAGCTTATTCATCTATTTATAATAATTATTTATTTATTTAGACACACCAGCGAACATTCACTAATAACTAGTAAAAAGCATAGCTGACAACATACACAGGGTACACAAAATATAACTACATACACGAAATTAAAAAATGTGGCTACATTACATACACAAATTACTTAAGGCTACATACACAAGGTACTAACATATACAATGAGATATTAATTGCAATAGCGATGGAGCCTTTCAAACACATCAATATATGCACACTAATGTTGGACACTCCCCCAGACGAGCTCTAGAAAAAGTTACCTACTATAAATTCGTGGTAATAATAATAATTCCTTAAAAATCCTGCTTTGTTCCAGGTGATAGATGGAATCTCAGTGGCTGTGAACCATGTCCAAATAGACTTCAACTGTGACGCTTTCACCAGTAGTGTTCAGGTAAGGGGTCGTCCATTAATCACGTGATATTTTTTTTACTAATTTCTAACCCAGGGGCAGGGTAAATAAATTGAAGGATCAATAAATTATTTTTCAAAAAAAACTAAACCGACTTCAAAACCACAAAAGGCACTCAAAAGTAAAAAATAAATTAATATAATTATCATAAGCGCTACCCACTCATATATTTGAACGGGCTATCACAATTAAATGCATGTACAAAAAAATTTCATGTCTGTCCTATATCTCTGTTGAAGAGTTCCCTCGCCGGAAGTCAATCCTGGGTGTATCTGCCATGTCATGATGGAATTTAGAACAGGCTATTATGGTTAAATCCATTTACGAAATGTTGTGTCTGTACTATTCACCGTTGAGGAGTTCCCTCACCGGAAGTCAACCCTGGGTGAAGCAGGTGAAGCAGTCGAATACAAACCTCCACCTTTAGAAA
The DNA here is from genome assembly GCA_951640565.1 of Petrophora chlorosata. Lineage (NCBI taxonomy): Eukaryota > Metazoa > Arthropoda > Insecta > Lepidoptera > Geometridae > Petrophora > Petrophora chlorosata. Next base: position 5,124,692 of record OX621203.1, on the reverse strand, counting down.
GTTGGTTACGAAAAAAACAAGAACCGACATGAAGAATAAATTAATATTTTTTGTTTTTGCTATTTTTTTCAAAAACTACTGAATGAATTTCGATAAAATTTATATGGGACCACCTTTGAAGTATTACCTACCAATCAAAATAAGAATCATCGAAATCAATGCATAATTGGCGGAGTAATCGCGTAACAAACACAAAAAAAAAAAACATACCGTCGAATTGTAAACCTCCTCCTTTTTGAAGTCGGTTAAAAATATAAAATAGGAATAAATGAAAATGAAAAAATGTTTATAAGGTAAAAGAGGCAAAGGTATATATTTAAGAATATGGAGCATCTGGTCCCACACTAGGCTCGAAACCCGTACTATAGAAGCCAGGACTCTTCCATCGGGAGTACAGCAAGTATAATGCCTTAAAATTAGGTACAATAATAATAACTAACAATTAATATACATACATACTCGATGTTTGTAATGTTTAGAGTGTGAGTGAGTGTATGTGTGTCTGAGAGAGGGTATGTGTGTATGTGTGTCAGAGATGGATAGAATAGATAATGAGATGGATGAGAGTAGCCGGGGATCGTGCTCAATAGCGTGCAGTTGGAGAGCTATGTCCAGCAGTGGACTGCGACAGGCTGATCATGATGATCATGAATATAGAATTATGAAAATTATGTTTTGGGCTCAATCGTCTCTATTTCTCAACAAAATATTTCCCTAAAGTGACTTAAAATCTTACCTACTGAAAATTAGAAACATGCTAAAAAATTTGTTCCAGATTCCCAGACTCCTGCAAAAGAGGTCTACCACTCCCAAAAAATTGTTTGTTTTTGGCTTTTCAACTTCTTTGGTTGGTGATTACAGATTTCCAGAGTGACAGTGGAGTCGCGGACGCCCGAGGGTCGGAAGGGAGACCTAAGACTGACTAGAATCAAATCGCCCGACACCGGACAGCTACTTATATTTAAGGTAACGCCATCTGTTATCATTAGTGCGTACTTAACACGGATCAGTTCTTTGTCTTAAATTAAATGGCGCTAAGCAAAAAAAAACCACACCTACTTCCAAGTCTTCGTTTTATTAGTGAGTTTTTTTTTACTGGATATAGGCTTGCGTTTGACCATTATCACGCGCCACAAAAGATGAGACTTGACAAACCACGTGGTTTGACTTGCGCAGTAGGCGATTTATAGGTCTCTTTAGCGGTATGAAGTCTGAGGCGGGAAGGGATCGGGGATCAACAGGGCAGCGGAAAGGGCGCGGGAGGTGCCGGTACGGCACTGCGCATGCGTGTCAGTTGCCTTCCGTCCTCCTCACCCCGTGCACGCACCGCTTGACTCCGCAGTACAATCGAGTGCAACTTGTGTTTATAAATTGTTATAAACACAAGTTGCACTCGATTGTATATGTGTTGTATACGAGTGTAACTTTGTGAAATCTCAATTATGCCTCGAGGTAAAACATTAAGAAGACAAAGTAGGAAGATGGTTTACGACGCTTACACTTACATCATATATTGACAGTGACAGTGACTAGGACAATCTGCCTTTTTTATCTTAAATTTTATTATTTAGTAATAAATCTATAATAGGTTTAAAAAAATTAATATAGTATTGCTACACACCCACCTAATTCTGAATGTTGTCAAAAATCCCTGAATAGATATACAAATTATGGATAACTATTGCGTAAACGACTGTACCTGCGCAGGCTCCCCACTACTGACGCTTGTCAAGTCTCATCTTTCGTGGCGCGTATTGTAACATTCTCGCCTAGAGATATACCTGTTCACTTTCAATTTAAACACTCCCAGATTGTAGTTGTCAGAAGACACATACGTTGGCAATGCGTTCCACTCCTTAGCTGTTCGTAAGATGAACGTGGAGGCAAAATGTTTTGTTCGTACAGGAGGGATGGATATAGTCCCTGGGAAAATGTGACGTCACAATTCACTTTCAGGAACTAGAATGGCAGAGCGCTAGGATAGAGGCGAAGGCGCACGGCGCGGCCAACGCGAACCTGCCTCCGCTACGACTGCTCTTGGGCAATACGCACTGCCGCATCGTCATCAAGAAGAGATTATCAGGTAACTGCCGTAAATAAGAATGAATCTACATTTTATAGGCAACAATTGGTAATATGCATGTGTTGTCGAAAAATCTGGAAATCACTTTTTATGGTAAATTATTTCTGTAAACATTTAGTTAGTGATATGATTATTATTATTAATTACGTAGATTTTTGTATTTCAATGTTTTTTTTCGTATTTTTGGTAAAAGGAACGTAATCGTAAAAAGCTCGAGTATGTGCAACTACTTGTTGACGTCACGCGGCTCGCTGCTCATTAGTCAATTTTTGACATAGAGCCCGCCCTACTGGTAGATTATTGACTCGCAAATGCTTGTAGCATAGACAGACCAATGAGGACACCCTCGGTCCCCACGTTTTGACGTCGTATGCAAATGGCGCGTGTGATTAAAATTTTCGTTAAATTATTTTATTGAAAATTATGCTGCAATTTTTTTTATTAATTGTGTTCATAAATGAATCGATTCATGCATTTTAAGAAATACATGCATTATGCCTTATTAGATTTCTTAATGCGGCCAATGCGTGCCATTCGACGTCTATTTAGATCCATATCCGAAATGTTCTTTTTAAAAATACGCAGCTTTTTAGACTATTATTTTTTGTTTTTTTTTTCGTATTTTAGACTGTGCAGTGATCGGTTCTCGGCTCGCTATCTGCCCGGAGCCGGTGGCGTGGGCGCTCACGGACGGACAGCTGCGTGCCGCGCTGGCGTGCGCCGCCGCGCTCGCGCCGCCCGTGCGCCGCGCCACCGCCGCCGCCACGCGCGCCAAGGCGCTCCGGAAGGTATAATAAGTGGCACCATACTCGATGTCCGATGTAAAATCGCGTGCTTCGCTGGGCAGAACACAAATATTAAGGGCACCGACGCATCTGTCACATCCCCCCCCTCTCTTCTCTACCGACGCGTCTGCCACATTCCCCGTCTCTTCTCCACCGACGCGTCTGTCACAACCCCGTCTCTTCCCCACCGACCCGTCTGTCACATTCCCCCTCTCTTCTTGCATCCTCGCAGCATCACGCGTGAGCGCTACGTCATTTCTCGGCACACACGCATAAGTTCGCGAGATCGAACTCGGTGTGTTTTCAAGCGGTCTCTGAAGCGTGACGCGTGGTTATTAGGTTCAAAGACGTTGACGAATGGACGCATGCGTTCGGATCGGGCGAGGCGCGTACATACTATAGTGTGTTTCAATCGCAATTCTGCCGCTCGAGTTGGAGCGGCCAGTGTAGACCCGGCTTTTCAGGCGTCCGTTTCTTACAGAGATAATATGATCGAGGAGGCAGATGGCGTCCTCGATCATATTATCTTTATATCTCATTATTTTTTTTATTTTAATGTGAAATTAAAATATTTAACGAAATACCAGACTTAAACAAAAATAAGATAAAGATACAACTTATAAAAATAAATATAAAAAAATGTCTTTCTCTTGTAAACTTTTCGACGACTATTAATGAATTGATTATTATTTATGGTATTGTATAATGAATCGGTCCGCTCCACCACTTACATTACTATACCCTGTCAGGGTGATATGTAGAAAATAATATTATGTATTTGATCTGTGACATATGTATGCAATAAATAATTGAATATAAATATGTTTCAAAGTTTGTATGTTCCAGTAAACGCCAGAATTTTTTTCCAGATCGAAGAGCCACGGGAACAGATCCAAAGCCGGTCGTCTACGGGAGGCGACCGCGACATCCTGGCGCGGATGTTCGCGAAACACGACGTCCGCGAGACCTCGTACCACCTCCTCGCGCCCAGGATAGACTTGCATCTGTGCGACGATCCGGGATGTGAGTCATACATAACGAGCATACATTATAAAACATAAATAAAATAACTTTTTACCGAAAAAACCGGAACGCTGGGACCAGTGGCGCCTTTTGTTGTTGGAGGCCAAGACCTGTACTTTGGGTATACTTGGGTCACCGCACCGCGCCATCTTAGTAAGTAAGTAGTAAAAAAACCGATCATTTCTGATATCTTTGAAGTCCATGGTCGACTTGTGTATAAGTTATTTGGTGTCCAATAAAGTGTTATTGTATTGTATTGTATCTATGAAATTCATATGGGACCACCTTGTAGCTTTACTGAACCTAGCGCATTTTTTTTCCAAATCAATTAATAAATGACAGAGTTCTGAGGTAATAAACATAAAACTAATAAGTTTTCAAGACAAGCTTTTAACAAATTCGTAATCGGAACTGCGAGCATATTAAAATGAGCCCAAACAGGAATAGTTTACGATAGTCCGTCAAGAAGTTCCATTGCCTCCGTCATCAGATCAGCTGACTGTCACCATAATATTGCATCGTCATCGGACTTTGACAAGTATGTAAAAATTCAACTCTGTAGAATAAGAGGAAGTGGTTCTGATTCAACTTGCAAGATTTGACTCAAACATAGCAAATTAAAAGCTTGTAAAAACTAACATCTATTCTGATGGATCTTCGAAGTCCAAGGTTTCTATGTTGAAGCTATACTGAACCCAACGCAACAATCATTTTCCAGATCAGTTTATAAATGACGGATTTCTAAGGTAACTAACACAAAAAAAAATACAATCGAATTGAGAACCTCCTTGAGAACCATTTTTAGAGGTTAAAAGTAAACCATTTATCGGTATATTTTTTCCAGTGGGCCGATCAGAAAAGCCTTCTCTCTCCAACGGTGGTGCGTTGCAAGTAACGCTCGTCAGTATGCAAGCCGATTTATTCCCCTACCACAAGGCGTCAGACGACAGGCGGCATTGGAGAGGGTACAGGTAAGGAACCTTTATCTAAAATCTGAAACGCAATGAACATATTTAGTGTAATTCCCCTGAATATTATGAAGGTTATATATATATATTAGGTACCGAAAAATTTCATACCCGAGAGGCAGTACAAAATGCCTTTGAAGAATGTGTTACCTCCTGTCCAGCTGATTTCTTCAAGAAGGGCATTAATAAGCTGCCACTGCGTTGGCAAAAATGCATCGATTGCATGCGTAATAACTTTGATTAAAAGAAATAAAAAATATACAAAAAAAAATTAGTTTGTTTTTTTTCATATAAAACGGCAATTTCATAGGTAGAGACCTATTATATATATATCAAATATATATGTATAAAAATCCCTCTGCTTTTTAAGTAAATTATGTTACATAAATAAAGAAAGCCCTAACAACAGCCCTCCTTGTACACGTGTTCCGCCGTCTTCACGAGGCATCGTCATCTGTCGAATCGCCGAACGCTAGAACGAGAGTGAGCTCACAACGGCGCTCCGTCGCTTTTTTTTTAGAGAGTATTTAAACATACAACATACAGACACTTAGACAGACAAGCGTCAAAGTTTAAGGTACATTATAAACTGGGAATTATTTCCGTTCCAGAGAAGCAGCAACACCGCACAGTCAGTGGCTTTCGCAAGCTCTGTCGACGTTCTGCGGGACGCTTCTCGAGTGTTTAGACCCCAGGCCGCTAACTGCAACTAATAAGGTATACAATAATTTAAAAGCATTAATAATAATTAAAAGCATTTAAAAGGTTACAAAAAGTCCTGCCCGCAATGTTTTTTGGTGCTATCTCTAGCGGATTTCTGAGCACCGGTGGAGTCAGTTCTCTGATTTAATTTTACATAGAAAGAAAAGGGTTGACATACTTACCCTTTTCAAAATCGACATTTCTATTGTTAATTTATTTTATACATGATTGCTATTATTATCAATTTTCTTATATTTTAACTTGTAAAAGTGCATTTTGTGCCTACAAACACATATACTTTATTGTACACTAAACAATATAAAACAATACCAGAAACTTATAAACTGAAGTACAATGAGCGGACTTATCGCTTAAGGCGATCTCTACAATTCTTTAAATTCATATAACCAACTGCCGTCTCTCTCTAGATATATGTGCTCCATCTTAGGTCACATCATCGCTTCACATCAGGCGAGATAGTGGCCAAACATAGATCTATTAGGCGTAAAAAATAAAAAACTAAACCTATAAAAAAAGAACTATAACCTAAAACTAAAACTATAGTTTAAGGTAGTACAGAGAAATCAATCCTAGAAAACGTATTATAACAATAACTTGGTTCGGTCTAGGGTTGATTTTGAGCCCAAAGCACTTGCTTCCCTCCAATATACGACGTAAGTCAATGGCTTCAGCCAATATGTGGCGCTTCTGAGTAAATTAGAAATGTATGCGTAAAGGTGGTAGGAAGAAGTAAGGGAAGAAACAGAGTTAAAAAAAAAACAAACATAAGATGAGATAGCACGCTACCTTTAAGGAGACTAGCACACGTTGTACACCAAGACCTTGAGTAACAATAAACATTTGATTTATTGATTGTGAAATGAAATCACATGTATTGTATATTCCAGACTAGCCAAAGCGATAAGGCCGCCGAGCCCGTGTCTAATGGCACGGTTCACAAACCGCCGCCGCACCAACACAGCGCTTCCAATGCTCCGTCCACTAACTCTGCTACCTCACAAGGTAACAAACTCAAATTACCACTAACTCTGCTACGTCACAAGGTAACAAACTCATATTACCACTAACTCTGCTACCTCACAAGGTAACAAACTCATATTACCACTAACTCTGCCACCTTACAAGGTAACAAACTCATATTACCACTAACTCTGCCACCTCACAAGGTAACAAACTCAAATTACCACTAACTCTGCTACGTCACAAGGTAACAAACTCATATTACCACTAACTCTGCTACCTCACAAGGTAACAAACTCATATTACCACTAACTCTGCCACCTCACAAGGTAACAAACTCATATTACCACTAACTCTGCCACCTCACAAGGTAACAAACTCATATTACCACTAACTCTGCTACCTCACAAGGTAACAAACTCATATTACCACTAACTCTGCCACCTCACAATGTAACAAACTCATATTACCACTAACTCTGCCACCTCACAAGGTAACAAACTCATATTACCACTAACTCTGCTACCTCACAAGGTAACAAACTCATATTACCACTAACTCTGCCACCTCACAAGGTAACAAACTCATATTACCACTAACTCTGCCACCTCTCAAGGTAACAAACTCATATTACCACTAACTCTGCTACGTCACAAGGTAACAAACTCTTGTTACCACTAACTCTGCTACCTCACAAGGTAATAAACTCATATTACCACTAACTCTGCCACCTCACAAGGTAACAAACTCATATTATCACTATCTGTGCTACCTCACAAGGTAACAAACTCTTGTTACCACTAACTCTGCTACCTCACAAGGTAACAAACTCATGTTACCACTAACTCTGCTACCTCACAAGGTAACAAACTCATATTACCACTAACTCTGCTACCTCACAAAGTAACAAACTCATGTTACCACTAACTCTGCTACCTCACAAGGTAACAAACTCATATTGAGTTTGTTACCTAGGTAGCATAGAGTTCAAATGAGTTTGTTAACTTGTGAGTTTGTTAATTTGTATTTCAATGTTTCTTTTTCTTATTTTTGGAGAAACGGAACGTAATCGCAAAACGCTTGCGTACATGCAACCACTATCTGACGTCACGCGCCTCGCTGCTTATTGGTAAATTTTTGACATAAAGCCCGCCCTATTGGTAAATTATTGACATACACACACATGTAGCATAGATTAACCAATGAGGAGATCCTAGGTCCCCACGTTGTGAAGTCACACGCAAATGGCGCGTTTACGTTAATTTAAATTGATTCAAATTTCCATTTAGTTATTTTATTGAAAAATGGTGCCGTAAAAGTATTTAACGTTTTTTTTCATTAATAGTATTCAATAATGAATTGATTCATACATTAAAAATATACATGCATATTCCCTAACAATATAATGAATATATAATGAATATCTGTTTATTTCCAGCGTCCCCGACTAGAACAAGGATACTGCAGCAGCTCGGCAAGCTGATGACAACGTGTCTAGTACTTAGGATAGACGACTTCACCATTTATAAGGTACACCATCTTTCCTACCTTAAACAGTCAGTTTTAGCGTTGAAGGTAACATGGTATATCCTGGTGGTGTCTGGTGGAAGATGGGATCTAAGAGGTACTATTAAATTCTACCTTCGCTCCGCCGTTTCACATGTCCTTTTTCAAAATCTAAAGTTATAGCATAATCTTAAATATTTGCATCAAAATCCGTTCATTAGTTTTACTTGATTGTGTCACAAACATCCATCACACTAATATTATAAACGCGAAAGTTTGTATGTAAGTGTGTTTGTTAGTACTTCACGCTGTAACGGCTCAACAGATTTGAAAATGGAATTTGGATTTCAAAATAGACATAGCTTATACCCTGGTTTAACACAGAGCCTACTTTTTATCCCAGGAAACCGAGAGTGAAACCGCAGGATGCAGCTAGTGTAATATCATTTTTATATAATAGTGCTTCATTTTTCTTTCTTCTTTAGAAATCTTACATAGTACGGTTCGCGTTTCCAGCTAGTGTTGTATGTGCAGGTTTCAACAGGGTCCAAGTCTCGCGAGGTGCCGCGGCCTCTCGTCAGCGCCGAGAAAGCGACCCTGCCGGGCGACGCGGGCCTCTTGCACGCCGAGTTGACCTTCTTTTACTACCCGGGAGATGTCTGTTTTCCTGGTAAGAAAGTTTTTTTATAATAGTTAATCTTAACTAGATCCAAGAGAGTTGTTTACCACCTCAGCGTTCAAACTCAAGCGTCTGCTAAATGACCACTACTTTTCGTAGTGCATACATATAATGTCTATGCATGTGAAAAGGATTATTTGTGAAACTATGTCATTGTTAATTATCCGTGCTCGTCCGTGTGTCTACTGTGTATGTTCGTTTATATTCTTCTCTAAATATCTGTGAAAACTGCTAATTGGCCTTCAGCTATTTACTTACTTTGTTACTTATTTACTGATTTAGCCGTTAGTTTTCCTTAAAAATAAAATAAAAAAGACGTGCGGCACTCGGAGACTGCCGCGGTAAAGCTATTGCATAGCATTCGTAGTGGGTGGTGTTAGGTTATTTTCGTTACGGAATTTCTGGATTCGGTCTCCACGCTCAAGGCCCGCGATAGAAGCTATGCAATAGCTTAATAATATTTTAAATAATTAGGAAGAATAAAAAATATTATGCTCGGGCTGGGATTGAACCTGCGTTTTCGGAATATCAAAAATTTAATAGGGCTTCCGTTATCGTTAGAACATGTTGCTAATTGTAATATTAGACTTGTTCGGTTGATCAATGTGAACATTGACGACAGATGACGTAGAATCGTCCCCGTAACACGATATAAAAGGATAGAAGAAATTTGGTTGCTCGAGCAGCTGACTCGGTGGCCCAGTGATTAAGGCGTCGGGACGATATTCCAAAGAAGCAGGTTGGATCCCTACCCGAGCAATATCCTATTGCTTCTTACTAAGCCAAGTGCCCGAGCAAGCAAATTTCTTCTATCCTTTATAATTATACAGGGTGGATTTTTGAGACCTAAAAAGGGCCTTAACCGTTATAGTTACAGGAAAACGCTCCTAAGAGACCATCCATAACTATTTGAGATATTCTGAACTGCATTCACAGAGTTAGGAAAAAATGTACAGTTCGCTAAAAAAATGTCAAAATACCAAAAAAATATTTTTTTATGCCAATCGATCCTGTTTCTTGTAGGCATCAAAAGACTCTATGAGACCATTTAAGGTATGAGTACTAAGAATGACAGAAATCTCCAAAAACTTTCCCCATACATTTTGTACGGAAAAACAACTGGAAATATTAGGTGCCTGCGTGTGAACCCGGTCTTGTGGCTTACCATAGTTTTTGTACTTAAACTTCAGTCGGCTTCAAAGAGTATTTTGATAACAGTAAGAAATAGGATCGATTGGCAACGAAAAATATTTCCAGTTCACTTCACGCGTCTTTCCCAATAGCTACAATCTAGGAATATTAGTCTCGAGTGGACAGGTGCTATTTTGGCAAGCGTGTTAGATCGTCGACCGCATCGTCGCTTACCATCAGGGCCCCAATTCACTATGACAACTTGGCGATTCCTTGCTTCGAAACTACATCGATTCCTTCATTAATAAACGACATCTCTATGACGCATTCATATATTCATATACATGATTTTCTATGACGCGTCATAGATAATACAAATTTTGCAGATGTCGTTTATTAATGAAGGAATCGACGTGACCTCGAAGCAAGGAATCGCCAAGTTGTCATAGTGAATTGGGGCCCAGGTGACATAGCGGTCAAACGCAAGCAAATTCACTCTAAAATAAAGTTATTCCAGGATTTTTTGCAACACATGTATGCATATTCCCTATTTTCCATTTCCAGTGCCAGCGCCAAAGCTTTACGTTCAACTGAGTCCAGTTCGCGTTTCCGTTGACGTGGCGAGCATCGTGTGGCTCGGAGCGTTCCTTCCGCACGTGGCGCGCGCGCTACAACAAGGCGAAAGCGACGTGGCGCCACCGCCTGCCTATATGGACGTGCGGATGGAAGCCATCATGCCTAAGGTAAGCGTCGTGACATACACGTCGTGTGTCGGCCTGCGGCTCGGAGTCTTCGCACGTGTTGAAATAAATTAAAAGTATTTAATACAGACAGATTTGACAGCATCTGAGGTTTAGTGGTTGGGCAGGTTGGCTCAAATTTTATACACCACTGAGGTTGCGGGTTCGATGCTCCCGCGACGGGAGAAATGTTTGTGCACAGAAAAAAGACAGCGCAAGTTTTTGTTTCATGTTGTGTGTGGGTCCATGGTCCTCATAGTTTCAGGTTTCCTAGATCTTAAAGGCCAGGATCTATGTATATGATCGTTGGGCGTTATTTATTTATATCCCATTTCTTAACTCAGTTTTCGGTCTATTTTCCGCTAATTTCAAAATCTGTTCCTTCACAGATAGTTCTAGAAGCACAAACATGATTACGTTACCTTCACAGACAGTTCTAGAAGCACAAAAATGATGACGTTACCTTCACAGATAGTTCTAGAAGTACAAACATGTTTACGTTACCTTTACAGATAGTTCTAGAAGCACCAACATGATTACGTTACCTTCACAGATAGTTCTAGAAGCACAAACATGATTACGTTACCTTCACAGATAGTTCTAAAAGCACAAACATGATTTCGTTACCTTCACAGATAGTTCTAGAAGCACAAACATGATTACGTTACCTTCACAGATAGTTCTAGAAGCACAAACATGTTTACGTTACCTTCACAGATAGTTCTAGAAGCACAAACATGATTACGTTACCTTCACAGATAGTTCTAGAAGCACAAACATGATGACGTTACCTTCACAGATAGTTCTAGAAGCACAAACATGATTACGTTACCTTCACAGATAGTTCTAGAAGCACCAACATGATTACGTTACCTTCACAGATAGTTCTAGAAGCACAAACATGTTTACGTTACCTTCACAGATAGTTCTAGAAGCACAAACATGATTACGTTACGTTCACAGATAGTTCTAGAAGCGGGTCCGGAGCACGTGTCGCAGCAACGCGATCGGCCTAAAGAGTTACAAGTGTGCACCGCGCGCGCCACACTTACCAACGTCAGGGAATCGCCAAGAGCCAGTGAGTTCAACTGTTGACATATAATTACAAGAACCTGATTGAAAGAGAATCAATTAACGTTAGTTATTTGCCACATACTTAGGAATCCCAGTTAAGAGTTAGGATCTATGTATGTACTTACGTATGTGATCGTCGGGCGTTATTGTTTTCAGATACCCCAGGAACCAGGGCAGACCTAGCATCGATACTATCCGCTTTGAGAAGATCTGCGCCTAACTGCGGCCAGTTCCCGTGTTCAGAAGACGATATAGACCCGATTAACGAACAGTTTATATTGCATGCCGATAGTAAGTGTTCCTTTGAGCTTTCCTTTGAGTGTTCCTGTGTTTCATTTGAGCTACAACATGGAGTCCTTTAAAGGGGGAATTAATAAGAGTCCTTAAGGGTCGGCAACGCATCAGCAATGCCTCTGGTGCTGCAGATGTCCATAGGTGACGGTAACCGCTTACCATCAGGCGGGCCGTCTGCTTGTTTGCCGACACATTAAATAAAAAAAAGTGTATCTAATTCACTATCTTTTTTATATTGAATGCATTAGCGCATGCTAGGCGAAAATTATAAGATTAAAAATAATTAAGAAGAAGAAAAATGATATAGCTCAGATATAGGCCCAGTGATTAATGCGTTGGGACGGCATTCCTAAGACGTAGGTTTGATCCCTGCCCGAGCAATATATTTTTCTTCTTCCTTTTTATTTAAAATCTTAATTAACTATCACTTGAAATATCGGACTAACAATAAATTTAAAATAAAATTGCTATTTACGATGCCTCATTGTCAGCTGTCTACTTACCCACTGCTGAAACAGGACTTTGTCGGCTATACTCGACGTATTAAAATGTGCTCTTTACGCCGAGGTCGGCTCGAGCCGACTAAAACGTATGAAAATTGCGTAGCTCGTCGTGGGAGGCACGACTTTGTACAGCGCGGCGCTCAAAAGGTTAACTAGCCGATACCTGCGACTCAGTCCGCTTTGAATTGGGCTTAAATTTGTTTTGTTTAATCTGTTTAGTAGTTTTTACTTGATTTAGTAACAAACATCCGTCCATCCATTCCCACAATTCGCATTTGCAAATAGAAGGATAGGATTTAATGGGCATATGAGACTTAATATCTGATGTCTCGGATTGATGAATGCAATGCAGTGCTACGCAGCACTTATTATTGTATTAAAATAAAGTTATGGGTGACACTGAAATTGCAGCAGTGGGCAGGCGTGGCGCTTACCATCAGGCGAACAAAAGTTTTTGACAATTTACAATACAATACAATAACACTTTATGCACACCATATAACATAGACAAAAGTATGATAAATAAAATAAGTCACAAAATACATCGTAGTTTTGACGTACAATGGGCGGTCTTATCGCTTAGAGCGGTTTCTTCCAGACAACCTTTGGATGGATAGAACAGGTATAAGATCTAATGCGGTTTGGTGATGTACATAATAAACAAATATAATAGTCACAAGTAACTTATATAAATATTAAGTGCATACGAAAGAGAAACATACAAATAAAAATAAATATGTGCATACATTATTATTAAAGTTTTATTTATAATTTCTTGTTTGTGTGCTGAATAAATGGTTTTTCTTTCTTTTTTTTCTTATATACAAATAAGTATGCAAAAATATACATGAATAATATATTAGTAAAATATAATTTAATAAAGTATTAAATAAGTTATAAACGTACCTACTTAAATAAACACAATACATACATATTATAGAGTTAACAGTTTGATAAATAGTGTTTATATACCATATTTTTAAAAATTTAAATTTACGGTTGTGATTTTTGTTTTTTAATTTCTAGATCTAGACGACATAGATCGCGGCACTGCGACGACGCCCGAGTTACTCTGGCGTGAGAACCGAGCGGTGTGGTGCGTAAGAGTCGAGCCGCTGTGGTGCGATTTCTGCGGCGCGCGCGCTACCAACTACAAACCCGCGCCTTTACTGGACGCCACGCCGTTGACGGCTTGGGTAAGTGGTTCCACCATTGAGAGCTTCAGTGTCATTCAGCTTTATCCTTCTGATTTTGAAACGCAATGAAAATATATAGTGTATTTCCGCTGAATATGACGTAGGTTGTTGTTGAATAATATATTATTCAACAACAACTGTCTCCGACAACGTCTTATGTTGTTGAATAATATATTATTTAACAACAACTGTCTCCGACAACGTCTTATGTTGTTGAATAATATATTATTCAACAACTGTCTCCGACAATGTCTTATGATGTTGAATAATATATTATTCAACAACTGTCTCCGACAATGTCTTATGATGTTGAATAATATATTATTCAACAACTGTCTCCGACAATGTCTTATGATGTTGAATAATATATTATTCATCAACTGCCTTCTGCATCATTGCCCTAATTCACTATGACCACTTAGCGATTCCTTGCTTCGAAACCACGTCGATTCCTTCATTAATAAACGACATTTCTATGACGCATATATTCATACTAGCTGCGCCCCGCGGTTTCACCCGCGGTTTCCCAGGATAAAAAGTAGCGTATATATTATTCTGATGTATAAAATATATTGTAAAGTTTCTTTAAAATCCATTCAGTAGTTTTTCTTTTTTTAATTAATTTAATGTGTCGGCAAACAAGCAGACGGCCCGCCTGATAGTAAGCGGTTACCGTCGCCTATGGACATCTGCAGCACCAGAGACATTGCTGATGCGTTGCCGACCCTTAAGGACACTATTAGTTCCCCTTTTATTATTATTAGTTTATGCGTGAAAGATTAACAAACATACATTCATACATTCTTACAAAATTTCGCGGTTATAATATTAGTAGGATATATGATTCTCTATGGTGCGTCATAGAAAATACAAATTTCGCAGGAATCGACGCGACGTGATGTCGAAGCAAGGAATGGCTAAGTTGTCATAGTGAATTAGGGCCCTGCCCCCTACCCATATTTCCCTCAAGCGCCAATCGTATATCGTGTTGAGGTCGAATTAAGGTAGCTTCACTGCAACTAATGAGATGCGGTCCGATTATTGTCAATTTAGGCAAGAAATCGAATTAATCTCAGTAATTTACACCAAAATACGATAACTACAAGTTGAGATAAACTTAATGGGACAATTTATGGCATCATAGGACATTGTCGCAGTGATTTCACACCCTAATCTGAGCTCAACACGATATACGATCGTCGCTTGAGGGAAATATGGGTACGGGTGCTGACCCTTAATCCAACCGTCTAGCAAGAGCCTCTTGAGATGTTAGTCGAAGCTCTTCGCTATAAGGTCTTCCGCCGTTGCCATTATTATTATTATTTAATGACCCTACTGAATGTAACACGAATCAATCAATCAATCAAAAGTTCTTTATTCATTATTAGCATCACAGACCCACTTATGAACGTCAATTATTACAATGACTCTACCAACGTATCGGAAAATCGAAATCGGGATATCACGATAATCAAAAATATTGTTCTGGTTTAGCTCTGCTTCGAAGATAGTTTCTCCAAGATATTCGTCGTGGCCCGCACCTGTGGGCTAGCTGGTCTCCAACTCAATCACTACCAGATGCTGTTCCTAATGCGACAACTCGAGAGGATATCCGAGATGATGGCGTGGTTAGCTCATGATGCGGCGAGGCAGCCTGATGCTGATGAGGGGTGAGTCACCTGCTAGAATGTTCTGGAAGTGTCTGTTGATCTGATGGTGATAGTTGAGAATAAACGTTTCGGGTCATCCTTTTTAGTGCGAACGTCAAAGGAATAGAACGCCTTGCCGACGTCTGTGTTTCCACATAAATACAATCTGTGTTCGAATCAAAAATGAACAAGTACTTACTGGGTAAGCGTGCTACATTATGACCACATCGTCACTTCCCATCAGGGCCATAATTCACTATGACAACTTGGCGATTCCTTGCTTCGAAATCACGTCGATTCTTTCATTAATAAACTACATCTCTATAACGCATTTATATATTTATATATATATATATGATTCACTATGATGCGTCATAGAGAATACATTTTATAATGAAAACATCGACTTCAATTCTGATGTATCTTCGAAGTCGAAGGTCAAATATCGATGAAATTTATATGGGACCATATTGAAGCTATACTGAAGCCAAGTTCTGAGATGACAAACCTTACAAAAATATACAATCGAATTGAGAACCTCCTCTTTTTTTTTAAGTCTGGAAGTATGCTGAAGCCAGGGGGCTATTATTAGGGAATAATCACAACATTCTCTAGGCGCGGGAAGGGTGTGCCCAATTGAACTATTTCCATTATACGTTTTAGGGGTGTTTTAGTAGCCTAGAGTCTAATAAATTTTTGGGAAGAAAAAATATGACCATCGGCTGGAACTTGAACCCGCATTATAATATTATGATGCGGGTTCAAGTCCCAGCCGTTGGTCATATATTTTCTACCCAATAAACTTTTATTTATTCGTCTCTGTTTGTTCCAGGACGATAGTGGTAGGTCTGGTAGTGCCAGCAGTAGAACTGACATTCGTGCTTCCGTCCAACTGTCCAGGACAGGAGTCTTCCAGAGACCTGGACAGTGTCCCACTTGACTCGTCCAGTTTACAAGACTTGAAACTAGGTAAGTACACATTCCACTATCACTCTGAAGTTTTTTTTTTTATGTTACTGAATGACGAGACGAGTTTAGAGAGTAGTTTGTCTGAATGTAAGCAATACGCCAACCCATTACAATAACAGCACCACCCAGAACTTTGTTTTGCAAAATCCTGCGCGGCGCTGCACTGCGCTCGTCACCCTGAGACAATTAGCTGTTGATTCTCGTAATGCCCAGAAATTTCGCTGGCTACAATGCCCTTCAAGCCGGAACACAGTAATGCTTGCGCTCTACTGCTTGGCGGCTGAATAACTGACAAAACAGTGGTACCCACCCAGACGGCCTCTCGCATACGAGAAACCTACCACCAGTAGAAGTTTATCAACGGAATATGTTTATATTTGTGTATTAATATAAATATGGAAAGTACTTGCTATGCCCCACGGTTTTACCTGCTCGGACAATATTTCGGGATAATAATTAATTTTTTAACCAAAAACAACTATAAAAAACAAGCCAAGTATAAAAAATTAAGTGTCATTAAACAATGGTCTAATTAAAAAAATATATATTTTATAATAAAACACCGACTTCAATGCTGGTGTATCTTCGAAGTCCAAGGTCGAATAACGATTAAATTTTATATGGGACCATGTTGTAGCTATACTGAACCCAACGCAAAATTCCAAATCGGTTTATAAATGACGGAGTTCTGAGGTAACAAACATAAAAAAACAATTGAGACACACAACTTGAAATAAAGGAGGAGGCCTTTATTTCAAGTTGAAAAATGTCATTTCCTATTATTTGACTACCTTCAAACAGTGTGTTAGTGTGAAGGAGTCTGTTTTCTCTTCACGCCGCAATGGCTGAATGGATTTGAGTTACATTCGAAGTGGAGATATCCTGGATTAACACATAGGCTAATATGTACAAATACGCAAATATGTACAATATATATATGTATAAATACTAATATATAAATATATACTCTCAAAAATAGGTATATTTATGTGTAAAACAAAAAGTAGCTCTTAAATTTTGTCTATATCCTTTTAGGTTCCGAAGCCACAATGGCGCCGTCTCTATATGAGCGCGACAGCTGCATTACAGCGATGGAGGCGTGTCCGCAGCCCTACGTGCCGCCACCGCAGCCCTACCCGGCGTCTCTGCCCACTCCAGACCACCAACAGCCTCCCAGCCCGGGGCTCAGCTTTGGAGGTACCATGTCACTATGTCACTGTCTGAGAGTAAATATTCGCCTAATGCGTATAGCGTAGCAATAAAACATTCCTTCAGCAAACAAAAACATAATAGGTAAACAATCGTGCCAGCGAAATTAATGGGCATATGAGACTGATGTGACGGTTAATTGTTTGGGTGGCACAGCAAATGTTATGGGCAAATGTGGCGCTTGCCACCAAGCGAACGACCTGCTTGTCTCATTAACCAGTTCCATAAAAAAAAATGTGGCAGCAGTAAATATTCCTTCAGCAAAGAAAAACATAATAGGTAAAGCAACTATCTCGAGCAATTTCATTTTTGTTCTGAATATTTAGAATCTTAACACATACAACGCCCAAAGTCTCTCCTCTCTCTTCCTCTCTTTGTCTATTTCTCTCTTATAACGCAAGAAGTTCTAGTTCTAAGGTATCCAGTATCCACTACGCCTGTACTAAAAAAATTGCCCACTTCACAGTAAGCGATTGCCGAAATACGGACAATCTACTTCACCACTGCCTACTTTCCCTGGAAACTCACGGCATGTGGGTAGTTACTCACGTCCTTAGTGCGTGCAGCTTTATGTAGTGAATAAGCACCCGACCTACTTAAGGACCGCCGAAATACCATTATATTAGCATAGAGTAGTCATCATGTAGCTTTTAGATAATACACACGTATAGAGACAACCGGCCTTTAACTGATGTACCACCATCACCATCACTAGAATACCTTCACCAACTCCACATGGTGACCCTACTTTTCCCATCAGTACATGGCGACCCTACATCTGTACTGTTAGTTTCCAAGTAAATTTCACAGCGTCTCTTCCCCAGGGTTCTCGTCAATGCGTCGCGGGTTCAGCTCGCTAGTGACGTCGCTAGACAGCGCACTGACGCGGGACGACGCGCGGAGCGACGCCGCGTCCACCGCCAGCTCCGACTCGGAGCGGTACGTGGTGGTGGGGCTCGCGGCCGAGTCGCCGGACGACGCCGACGTCGCCTTCAGGTAATGTGTACCGTCCGTAGGCGGCGCTCGGCTCGCTAGTGACGTCGCTGGACAGCGCGTGGAGCGACGCCAAATTTTGGCCAAGCTAAAAACTCAACACTTGCATAAGCCATCAACTTTCATACTTTCATAACTTTCATAACCTATCAACCTGTATACACTTATACCTACATTATACTAAGTTTAGCTGTAATTTTCCTGAAAGAATAAATTAATAAATAAACACGGCTCGGTATTTCGGAGAGAAAAATAAACTATGACTGACTGTCTCCATTGGTTTAATGATCCATGCTAAACAAAGATGTTCACAGCCTTTCAGTTTGTTTGTATTGTTGCAGAGAGTTCGAACACGGCAGGATGTCCAGCGGCGTGGAGGTGGCAGCCGAAGTGGTGGAAGGAAGGTCATCTTCGCCCAGTGACCACTCCGTCACCAGCTCGTGTAGGAGACGGGATGTGGTGAGTGGGAAATGATGTTTCTATATAGCAGTTTGAACTAGGTATGCCTTTAGTCATTTACTCAATAGGGAATATGCATGTGTTGTCGAAAAATCTGGAAATTACTTTTTACCGTAGATTACTCCTGTAAACATTTAGTGGTGATATATTTATTTGTATTTCGATGTTTCTTAGTCTTATTTTTGGAGAAACGGAACGTAATCGCAAAACGCTTGAATACGTACAACCACTATCTGACCTCACGCGCCTCGCTGCTTATTGGTCAATTTTTGACATAGAGCCCGCCCTATTGGTAAATTATTGACATACACACATGTAGCATAGATGGACCAATGAGGAGATCCTAGATCCCCACGTTTGTGACGTCACACACAAGTGGCGCGTTTATGTTGATTTAAATTGATTCAAATTTTCATTTAGTTATTTTGTTGACAAAAGATGCCGTAAAATTTTTAAACATTTTTTTTTCATTAGTAGTATTCAATAATGAATCGATTTATGCATTAAAAATTACATGCATATTCCCTATTAAACACGTAAAAATAAGTGTGAGTTTTGGATGTGACTAGGTTTTTCAGTCATGCTCACTCATATGTCTTTGCTTGCGGCGGCTGTTCGGGTCACTCCCTTCCCTTGAATATGGTTGAGAATTTTTTTTTTTTTACGCTTTATAGATCCATGTTTGCCCACTATGTCACCTGATGTGAAGCGATGATGTGGCCTAAGATGAAGCACATAGATCTAGAGAGAGACGGCAGTTGAGCGGCTGCTCAGACCCGTCTCCCCTGATGGTTCACCGAACATCATCCCGAAACACGACTAGGTCGCTTGACGGCATGGCTTTGTTCGGTGGGTGGTATTACAACCACGGCCAGAGCCTACCACTCCAAAGCGAGTAAGCGGGTTTCATCACAATGTTTTCCTTCACCGTTTTAGAGCGAGCGTGCAAAATCTGCACTTAACTATAAGTCATTGGTGGAGGGCCGAGTCGGGATTCGAACCCAGGTGCGTCGGATCGAAAAGCGCAGAGTCCCCGCTGAGCCACACTCGCTCTAAAATATATATGGGTGATGGCTGGTCCACAAGTTATACTCGTGAACGGGCGCTGCTTGTTGGGACTGGTCTGGTCTGGTCACTCTTAACTGACCCTGTATCTATATACCTATTTATATATTATTCATATATTTATGTTACTGATACTATGACTATGGGACATCTCACTCGCACTTCTAGTTTGACATTGTGTTATGTTAATCGTAATTTAGACCTTACTGTGTCGTCCCCTGACGCTCTAATCTCCTATTCGTTTCTCCTCAGATATCAACATCAACGTGGCGTCTCAACAACATCCACATAGTACAACAAAGTGGCAATGGAAAGTCTTCCCTACGCCTTGTAGCCGACGATCTCAAGAACGACGAGTGCACAGCTATACCCTGGGACGAGTTCCAGGTGAGAACTCTTGGGTAACCCCAGGGCATAGTGGGGGTCACTGGAAGATGTAATCCGTTTGGCGAACTAAGATCATAATTTTACCAATTAGTATCGTTCTCCCTTTCTTTCCACTCTATCTTTCTTTATCTATCTATCTGTTAAATTTCGTTATTCTTTAAATTCAATTGCTCACGTTTTGCATTGAAATTTGACACTTCCAACGTCCAGAATCGAATCAAATTATCAATAACAGCATTTTTTTAGAGACGGGGTTACCAAATAATACTTATTTTGCCACTTAAACATACTATTCTTCATTGGCCCATCACAATTCCACTGCTGGGGCCTTCGCTCATAGAGAGAGTATGGGTCAAAATCCACCACGCTGGTCCGCTGCTGGTGGATAATAGGGGGCCCCTGTCTAGTGCTGTAGGAAACTTCCATAATTTCCCAAACGGATTCCATTTTCCGTATACATTATGAATATTTACATAACATTGTACCTCTATAAGTATGTCACTACAATTATCTTACATTGAATTTATTTTACAGTTTCTCACTTTTTACTCTGATCTTTGAGGATTCCAGCATCACTAACATTTACAATTCTTTGACACACATATCTACTTTATTAAACAATTAAATTTTGAACACCTCATTCCCAAAATTTCCCATTACAATCTCAATTGTATAGCATGACAACACCCGTCCAGTAATTCAAATCAGATATTTTTCGATAATTGATTAGGTAAAATAATGTCACCGCAGTTCCAAAATTATAAGTTACGTTAGCGTCTGCATTTTTCCATAAACAAGAATCACATACGAAATCCAAGATTCTTAATTCAAGGCATGATATTGAAAGTATCATAATATACTAATGACGAGCGCAGTGCGGTGCTAAGTAGGACTTTGCAATTTAAAGTTCTAGGTGGCACTGCCATTGCTATGAACAGGCACGGTTCATACCATCAGGTGCACGCCCTGTTCGTCACAAGGAAAAAATGACAACGCTTCCGTAAATATTCTCCAATATTGATACAGTACCTACTACATGTAGACTATCTCACTAATATGCATGGCCGCCCGTTCACCACATTTTTCATCGTATCTCGTTCCCCGTAAGGTCTAAATTGCTGTAACGAACTGACGACGACTGCATCCTATTTTATTCTCTAATTATATGTGTCTATGTGTGTTTTTTTCTCTATGGCAATTCCCGCCCGCTCGGCTATCGTGAACGAAAGAAACGGCTCAAGGTATTGCGGTCTACAAGACCGTTTATGTAAAACGAACGTAGTGTTATCATTTTGTTGAGTGCCGATTAGATGTAGAGGTTGTGTCGTAAGCCAAGGGGGTTTGTCTGTGTATGAGTGAATGAGACGCAAGATATTTCCGTCACAAGTTACGCCCGAAGCCTTATGTAATAAATTTGAAAATAAACCCCAAATGTAATGATACTTTTCTGTTGATATGTGACGTGAAATATCTTTGCAAATGCTTCATTGCTACCAATCTGTGTTAACCATTTGTTATAAACCGCCATTTTAGTTGCACTAACGCCATCTACTATATTATTACTAAATGCATATTATTACTAAATGCAAACTCTTTTGTAATTTTTATCTGATATTTTTTTTAAATATGTCGGGCGGGGGGTATTGGTATGCCAAAACACAGGTCTCCTAGTTTGGGTACCAATGTTCTCCAACCAGGAATAAAAACTTGTTACAATCACTTCTGAATGTATATGATATATATAAGTTTGTTGAAATTTAAATAAATTTATCTATCTTATCTATCTTATCTAACTATTGTTTTACGTAAATACGCGCGACTAGCAATCCTATATCTGTAGAATAACCTAAGATATTGCATGCAAATGAACCATATGTGCTTAGTAAAATAACACCAACGATCACATACATAAATCCTGCCTCTAACTAGGCTCTCCTAAATCTAGGGAATCGGGAACTAACCTAACCTAGACACAACCAAGTCTCACTCCTCTCCTTTATTTAAAGTTGGCCTTCTTTGAAGTACTGCGAACCAAATTGTGCCTTATCGCTGGGTGCGAGAGCAGATAAATAGCTACTCTATATATTGGGTGCCTTGTCATAGACGTGCGAGCTAGATTGCGCCTTATTGCTAGGTTGCGAGAGTAGCTTTTTATTGGGGTGTATTGACGGAGGGAACCTTCTGTGCGTAGTATCTTTTCTGTTACTCGGAACAAATGCATACTTTGATTTTTCTGTTGTTCTGTCAATTGTTTATTCTGAGACAGGATAAGTGAGATGAGAATCGAGCCAGCACTCTTATGTGACCTTATCGCTCAACAAATACACAACAGACGCTGTTCATTGCTCGTTTTGTAGCTTGAGCCAAGTCGCGAACAAAGCACATGCGACTATGGATTGAATAACACATTTCCTTGCGTTTCCAAGTTCGGCATGTTGGTCATAGTTGCGTTGTGCCGTAGTTGAAAGTTGATGACGTACAAACCTACTCCCGCAGCACTATTATTTATGTGAAAATAATTTAGGGAACTCTGTATTAGATGAGTTATTAAAGACAATTTCATAAAGTTTTTTTTAGTAAGTTTTGAACTATTAAATGATAATATTCCACAATTTTTATGTATTGAAATAAATGTTTTTATCCAAATAAATGGAACTAAGGAATATTTGTTTACTGTGATAAATCCCTCGATTGAGCCTGAAGCTATGTGCAGTTTTTATTTCGCTTGCCATATCCTGTCTTGCATGCATTTTGTGTTCGATCCATACGTCATACCATCGTCATACCATCGTCATACCATCGTCATACCATCGTCATTCATCTCATGCCATGATAGATACACCTGTGACGTCACAATGTATGAATGAACCCAGATAGCCTTCTAAAGGACAACACTTGACAAATTAGATACAAATACTATACTAGTAGAATTAAGAGTAAAGAAATCAAATAATGTATAGTTCTTATGAGTTTTAGAAAAGCAATAAACTCAAAAAACATAAAGGATGACCTTTTGATTCAGTCTCAAAAACTTGCAAGATAATAAAGTGAAATATTGTTACTTCCTTTGTTTGCCATTAATATTCTGCCTTGATTTTGTCGAAATTTGAATTCATTACTCTTCGCAACACAAACTTTGTTATAGCGCCATCTATTGCCAAGTAACTGGTACTAAAGTTGTATCTTCATTAGAACAAGTTCTCAATGCGAGCGAGGGCGTGGACCGAACCGGCTGTTGACGAATTAGACGAGCTGAAGGCGAGGGAAGTGCCAAATGTGGCTGTGAAACTGGTGCGCACTGAACTGCCAAGGCAATTGGATGAGCAGGTAACTTTTATTCTGATTCTTAAATCGCGTCTTAATGTATGTTAATATACGACACATTTTACACCACCCATACATATACATGTTCTACACACGTTCACACTCCCAAAACCGCCAATGTACGTTAAACATTCTTTTCATTAAAAAATAATTGTATATGAAGGAGCACTTCTATTTAATAAATTACCAAAATTAATAAAGCAAACGGAATCATTAAACACATTTTATAAACTGCTAAAAGTAAACTAAAAGTATCTTGTCTAACGAATTGTCACTTCTGTAATTATGTATAGCTCCTTACTCTTTGAACTGTTTGTTTGATCAAGTTTTTTATTTATCTACCCTAGTTAATAATTTTCCAAATCGGGCTATAAATGACGGAGTTCTGAGGTAACAAACATTAAAAAATCCTTTTTAACCGACTTCAAAAAAAAAGAGAAGGTTCTCTTTTCGATTGTATTTTTTTATGTTTGTTACCTCAGAACTCCGTCATTCATGAACCGATTTGGAAAATTTGCGTTGGGTTCAGTATAGCTACGAAGTGGTCCCATATAAATTTCATCGATATTTGACCTTGGACTTCAAAGATACACTGAAGACGGTTTTTTCTTTTGATAATTTGTATACTTGTTAAACGGTTTTATTTTGAAGCCTGTTAAAAATACCATTTACTCATGATTCTTTTCATCCCTAATCAAGCTAATGTTCTGTTCCAGGGCGAACCTTTCGGCCTCGCGCCTTTTGAAGAGCTGCTAGAGGCTCGGGTCCGGGACCTGAGCCTCGCTCTTAACATGAGCACGGCCCTAGCGCTGTCTGAGCTCATTGAGGACGAGGTCGTCTTGCCTCCGATGCCGTTGGAGGTGAGTTACCCAGGCTGTACTCAAGGACATTTTAAAAGGTTAAATAAAAAGAAACATCCCTGCAGAGTTTCATATTCATATTCAATCATTTATTGCATCATACATGTTACAGGGATCTTAAATATTATAATACATATGTACCCAATTTAGGGCCTAGCAATATGAGTAGAAGCGGACCGATATATTATTAAATTTTTCGTCAAAATTTATCCTTAATAAATTCGTCTATACTATAATAATTTTTATTTAGTAATAGGTTTTTAAGTTTAACTTCAAATATTTTGTAATTTTTTTGAGCTTTTATCGTATCCGAAATTTTATTATAAATTTTTACAGCCATGATGTTTCCGCCAGAACTGTGTATTTTTAATCTGGAAGAGGGCAGTATTAAATTATGTTTATATCTAGTTTTTTTATATGTGTATTTCTTGGTGCTATCTTCTCTAGCGGGCGTATTTCCGAAGCACTGGTAGAGTTAGTTTTCGCATTTCTTTTCTGGGCCCAGATTGCAATTTGAGTATGGGAAAGAAATGGATAGACAAGTTGACCTTATCTTTTTAGTAATGATATTTTTTAAGATACAATTTTGAATGTATTTTTACTGAGTTGTATTCTGTGTATATGACGTTTAAAAGTGTTTTTTTACTTTTGTCTGTTTCTTAAAGAGGTCGTGAGCTCGAACCTCGGCTGGAGAAAAATATTATGCTTTTTTAGTTCGAGTTCAAAGTTCAAAAGATTTTATTCAGTTTTGTCATCACAGACGCACTTATGAACGTCAATTTTTACAATGACTACCACCGTATCAGAAAAAGAACCACTACTCAGAAGATACGGCAAGAAACTGAGGGGCATTTTTTTTGAACTTTTGTTATAATATTTTACATATGTTTTTGACAATATTATGTTTCCTATGTGCCAGTTGGCTACTAGGCAGAAGCGGAATGTTCCATGCATCTTTGTCTTCTCTTCGTTGTGATTTCAAACCTCGGCGGGATATAAATATTGGTCGAACTGAACCTCGCAACCTATATATTTTTACAACATCTCGACCGTTTTTGCTCATATCAAACCTAACTACAATAGTACCTACAACTATTCTTATAGTGTCGTAGTGGCGTGTCCAGTCAGGATGTTATTTAATTATGAAATAAATAAATAATAAATAAATAAATAAATAAATGTGTAATTATAAATAACCTGATGATCGAATCAACAGTACTCAAGTTATCGTCTAACAAACACACATACGCCTTATTGTCACAGCACACTCGAAGACTTCGCTTTGCTTGGGTCAATAACCTAAAATTCTCTAATTTCTGATTATAATCAAAATTTCTGATGTCTGGGGGTGATGAGCGCAGTGTAGCTGTGCTACGCAGTGATTTTTATGGCATTAAAAGTTCGGGGTGGCTCTGGAATGGTTATGGCCAGGTGTGGCGCTTATCATCAGACGAATGCTTTGCTCGTCTCATCACACAGTTCAATATAAATATAACAAATTCTAAACCTACAACGATATTCTTCCAGGTCCTCTTAGAAAACGTTAAACTCCATCTAATAGAAGACCGTCCAACCCGCTCCATCTCAGCGCCGCCGCCGCAGCCTCTGGATCTTTCCCTCACCACGCTGCGAATGAACCGTGACTCTACGGGGGTGCTCCACTTCGGGCCCCCAGTGTCGACCCCCTCTACAGTGACGTCACCAGCCACCCCACAGCCCACGCCGGAGTTAGATGAAGCGAGAGAGAAGATAGACAGGCTGGCGAGGGAAAATGAGGAGTTGAGGAAGAGACTGCTGACGCTGTCCAGGATAGCTGATGATAATAGGGAGTTGAGAGCGTAAGTACTTATGATTAATCACAATATAGATTCTTATTATATTTATATGTAGCATTTACGAATGCCAAGCGAAAAACTCAAACAAGGTTTTTCGGAAAGATGAATTACAAATTACAAAAGTCTTTATTGATACCAGTTACAAAATAAGAAATAATATTAGCACAAAGTTCCTTAAAATGGTAGTACAATGGGTGGTCTTATCGCTTAAAGTGATCTCTTCCAGACAACCTTTGGATGGACGGTATCGGTGTGCAATTGGAACTTGAACCCGCATCTCAACCGTCTCTCGGCGCGGGAAGTGCTCTGCCCATTTGAGCTTCGGTGGTCACCAAGTCGAATGTCGAATTTTTTCCCATTAACTTCACCATCTTAAGGGTGACGTGTGCGCCATCTATTGAAATTGGAGTGAACCTTTTTCTCAATTATAATATTAGATTCCTTTTTTATTACATTGCTATAAATATTTACTAGCTCATAACTTTGAAACAGGTGGAACAGATTTTGATTAAATACAGCATAAAACCATCTACAATAAACTAAAACTTATTATTTTTGATAAACTGATTTAGAAAATTATTTTTGCGTTGGGTTCAATATAGCCACAATGTGATCCCATATAAATTTCATCGATATTCGACCTTGGACTTCGAAAATACATCAGAATTGAAGTCGGTTTTTTGTTATAAAAATAATTATTTTAAAATCCGTTAAAAATATAAAATAATTTCAGACTGTTCAGGTGACCTCGGCCCCAATTCACTATGACAACTTGACGATTCCTTGCTTGGAAATCACGTCGATTCCATCATTAAAACGACATCTCTATGACGCATTCATATATATGATTATCTATGACGCGTACAAATTTCGCAGATGCCGTTTATTAATGAAGGAATCGATGTTTCCTCGAAGCAAGGAATCGCCAAGTTGTCAGTGAATTAGGGCCCAGGTCACTTCCCAAAATATTTAAAGATGTATAAATATTTAAATATGTATAATGTTGCAGTAAAGTGGAGGAGGCCACAGTATTACGTCAGTGCGTACACGCGGCGCAACAAGAAGCCGCGAGCTTGTTGGCCGACAAGCAGGAACTGTTGGACGCCATGCGCGTTCTGCAGGTGAGATAACTTATCCGACTACAAAAAAAGGAGGAGGTTCTCTGTTCGATTGTATTTTTTATATGTTTGTTACTGCAGAACTCCGTCATTTATGAACCGATTTGGAAAATTCTTTATGCGTTGGGTTCAGTGTAGCTACGAAGTGGTCCCATATAAATTTCATCGATATTTAACCTTGGACTTCGAAGATACATTGAAGTAGGTTTTTAAAATAAAAAAAATCAATAAAACGTATACTTATTTTATGTAACTTGTGGCGAGACGAACTCGTCATTCACCTGATGGTAAGCAACACGCCTGCCCATAATAGTTGCAGTACCACTCTTAACTTTGTTTTGCAAAATCTTGCGCGGCAATAGCTCGTCTCGTAGCTGAAAATGTTTCACAAATGATATGCGCGCCAGTTTTAATATATGCTTGACTTTTGAGATTATGAAAATTGGCATGGTCAACTACTAAGTCGCTGTGTATGTAAAAATTTACTGTTTCTTATATTTTAGAATAGAATATAATTATTTATTGGCCTTATAACATTGTTTGTCACACTGGGCAAGGCAAATTTACATTATTGGCATTACATTAATTAATACATTATTAGAATTAAGAATTATACATTAATTTTTAGAAAAAAACAAAAACCGACTTCAATGTATCTTCGAAGTCCAAGGTCACATATCGATTAAATTTATATGGGACCACTTCGTAGCAATACTGAACCCGACGCAAAAAGAATTTTTCAAATCGGTTCATAAATGACGGAGTTCTGAGGTAACAAACATTAAAAAAAAACATTCGAACAGAGAACCTCCTCCTTTTTTGAAGTCGGTTAATTAAACATAGGTAAAATAAAAACAACAACAACATTTTAATTACTATTAATATAGTCCGAGATTCCACCGCATGATTTTACCGTTTTATGAATAAATGTCACACAATATAATAGAAAGCACACAAACATCAATAACTTACTTTCAGGAGCAAATACAGGGGTGTCGCGGGAAGAGATAGCGGTCGCGAGGCGGTCCCGCGCAGGGCTGCCTCGACTGCACCGCCTGCTGCGGAGATCAACAATCATAAACTACCTGTGTCGCCTTACTACCCCACAACACTATGGGGCTAGCGCGCCGAAAACACACAGAAAAATACCAGTGACGGCAGAGATTCGAAATTCAAATTCGCAACGTTCGAAGTCTTTCGAACATTTCGATTACTCTAAGTAATTTTGGTGTGGTAGCATCCTACCCTTTCAGCTAACGGAGCTGCCGAGCTGTTGAAAATGTTTACCAGTGACAGCCGTGTTTTGAAATTCGAATTCGTAACGTTCGAAATAATTTGGCCACATTTTAGATTACTTTAGGCCGCTTCGTCATTGGGTTGGTACGACAGCGATACGACGCCTGCATTGTCGTGTCTTGACGTTGTCGTACCGCGTACATTACTTCTTTTATCGCCACGAGTCTGAACGGGGCATGCGAATTAACCTTAAGTAACATATAATGAAATTAATGAATTAGTTTCGTATATCGATGCGTTTGTCGTATATCGTAGAACAATAATGTCTGAACGCCATATGTCGAAGGCGCGTCGTATCGTTGTCGTACGTACCCAATGTGGAACCGGCCTTAGATTAATTTTGGTGCGCTAAAGTATCCAAGTGTATCTATTAATGTATAGTCCATTCAGAAAGAGTAGAACTAAATTGGAACGAAAAAGTAATAAAATAAATAAATAACGCCCAACGATCACATACATAGATCTTAGCCCATAAATAGGATTCCCTGTATCTAGCGAACCAGGAACTATGAACCCCGGTCCGACAACACCCAACCACGAAACAAATGCTTGCGTTTTTTTTTCTGTGCACAAACATTTGTTCCGTCGCGGGAATCGAACCCACATTGGTGTATGGGATTTGAGCCAACATGCCCAACCACTACACCATACAGAGACTGTCTCAATATGCAACTCTCACTTACTGTCAAAAATAATCAGACCCGATCAATTCAAAAAATTAATACATATGAACGTAAATATCGACAGAGGCAGAATATAAAAAAATGTGCAGAGTACCAAAACTGTTTAATCTCCTACTACTAGTGTTGCCAAAAGAGCGACAAGTGGCGCCTTAAATTTTTTTTTTTCTCTTTTTGGACAGACTATATATCCGTTGTTTGACAACCCTGACGCCAGGCGAGACCCCGGCTGTGCCAATCGTGATTTGCCCTTCGAGTGATAAATATTGTTAGTGATAACCCTAGCTTTTGAAAGCGGGTGGACGATATGCGTAAAGTGATTACCCTAGTGACGGAACTTGTAGCTTAGCGCGATACACATAAGGTACAGTTTATAGTGTAGAGGACTGATTTTGTTCTGAACAGAAATGAGACGAAGCAATGAACTCGCGTGGTGGATTATGACCCGTTCTCTCTCAGAGAGACGGGCTCGTGCACCAACAACAGGGAAGAGGAGTGCAACTTTATCCCGCTAGAGGCGCTGGTGCTCGTAAATGTTGAAGTTGTTATTTTCGTCGTACAAAACAAGAATTAACAAGACATTGCTGGATATACATTAGGGCTGGGTAACGGAACAACGAGAAACTACTATTAAATCAAAACAAAGGACACAAGTCATTGGTCAAAGTTAGGTTAAGTACCAGATTTATCAACACATTTCTGGCCGTAAGTGATTATGTGGGTACATTTAATTTGTTCCATTACAGTTCAAAATACATAATTGTGATGACGATATGCTCTGGAGACGCTCAAAACATTCAAAATACCAACTTTTCCAGCTTTACTTTCGTCTTGACTTTTAAGCTTGCACTTCGTTGTCAAGTATTGTATTTGATTGACTGATTTTCAAATGACTATTAAGCCAATTTTTACCAAAAGTTCCAGTCAACAACAGTTCAATTATTTTTCATAACATTTTTGCAAATTTTCAATAGGGGATCGGACAACTTATCAGAAAGTGTTTTATATTAACCACAATTAATATATATAGCCAAGAAAAATACTATTTTAATTAAATAACGCTCTAAAAGTACCTAAAACTATGTTTAAATAGTATGATCCAAATAATGCCGTGCAAAAGGTCACCTCAAAAATTGTGACGTCATATGAAGGTAGAAAACGACAAACTCTTCGAAATAAAACTTGCAAAGCGATTTAAATATGTTTTGGGGACGATATTGTAATTATGGAAAAAAAAAATTAGCAAAAATACATTTTATGAAAAGCAAAAACGTAAAATAAACACAAGCTTGACTCACGGCATTTGCCTACAAATTACGTCATGCCCTGTGATTGTTGTTTCGTTTGAGATGAAGAACAGATTAAAAATGTCAGAATTATTAGATTTTATTTATTGATTTAAAAATATAAATCATTATTATTTGACAAAAATATTGATTGAATGATCTTTCTGGTTCGACGTACATTCGTTCTAACTACATTTTAGATTTTTTCTGGATTACTGTCCGATCCCCTATTTTGACAATTGATTGTTTACTGTATACGCTAGTGGCGACATCTACGATAAGCTTTGCCTCTTCTTCCCTATGTATATGTATATGAAGATGTTATCGGCTGATAAGACTCCTAGAGTGTGTGAGAGAAAAAATACGAGTCTTTCGTAAGTTGTCTGACTGTTGCCTGTTCCCTATGTGTATTGTGGTGCCAGTATATAGTAAATTTGCCTTCTATATCTTCTGGTTTGATGTTCTAGTTATAGGGAACCTTGAGGTTACAGTGTATCTTAGTCTTTTCAAAATCGATATGCCTAATAAGGCTATAAACTCACCGGGCTTGTCAATGAGATATGACTAAAAGCTTCGCTGATTATTTGATTGATTGGCTCGGTGGATTTTAGCCATTTATTCTTGTCGTAGGTAATGTTTGTGAATGTGGTGCACATGTTGTTATTAATTAAAGAAACATCTAAATTAGTGGTTATTAGTGACCGTTCATAAGCGTATTGAACATATGGGAACACCTAAAATTAGGTGTTATTACATGTTATAAATAGAGTTCAGACCAAAGTGTTAAATGTATTAGCTGGTGATTAGTAGTAACAAGTCTTAGATACCAGACAGCGAGGTTTCTACGTTATCTTGAAATAATGCGAATATGAATGACCGTTTACTAAAATCACAAAGCAAAGGAGTATCAAGAAGTCCTTGTTGTACGACAATAGGGAATATGCATGTGTTGTCGAAAAATCTGGAAATTACTTTTTATGATGGGTTACTTCTGTAAACAATTAGTAGTGATATAATCATTTTTATTAATTGCATACTTTTTTTGTATTTTAATGTTCATCATCATCATCATCATCAGCCCATCACGTTCCCACTGCTGGGACTCGAGCCTTCCCTCATAGAGAGAGTATGGGCCACAATCCACCACGCTGGCCCAGTGCTGGTTGGTGGATATCACATGTCCTTGATTTTTTATATAAATAGTATTCAATAAAGAAATCGTTTCATGCAATAAAAGAAAATACATGCATATTGTCTATATCTTAAGGCGCCATACCACAGCAGGAGTTCTAAGTTCCGCGGTCACTAATCTATGCGACGCTAGTTCATCATCATCAGCCCATTACGTTCCCACTGCTGGGACTCGGGCCCTCCCTCGTAGAGTATGGGTACCACTAGTTAATACTACATATTATCTACTCTATGGCGACGCTTAGAACACCCAGGAGAATTTCAGAACTCGGAACTTGCTGTGGGATCGGCGCCTAAGTTGCCAATTTTTTTATAGAATTATGAATTCAAAACTCCTTTGTTTTAAATGTAGAAGTTTATCTTTATTGAAACACAGATAATTAAAAAACACAAACAAACTCAAACTCCTTTGATCATGCTATTGTAATAGTGACAAAGTACTAACTTTGTACTAATCTAGCGATGTGTCAACTCGGTTAAGCCAACCGGATTGATTCGGTTAGTCTCTGATTCGAGTTGATTCGGTTCACAATTTTGACAACTCGGGTAATACCGTCCGACCGTCGCCGTCGCGCGTTGCGAACTCATGAACCTGTCCTAATCAGAAATTACCCGAATAAGTCGGCGCCGCGTTTTCGCGGAGTGATACCTAGACTTTAATATTTATAAACTGATTCATATAGTCCTAACCATCAATTCGGTTTGTGTATATTTTGATTCGGTTCGGAAAATTAACGGTTTGGCCCATCACTATACTACAATAAGGTGAAGTCCAGAAAACGATACTGTACCAGTTTAAACCCAGTTTTGGTGCAGCCTTTGTCCATTGAATGTATTTACAAATCGTGCATTTGATCATTTTATAGAAATCGACTTTAGTTTAGCTGTTGTATATAGTTATACATATGTACTGACGTTTATCGGAGTCCAGATTGTAATTGTAGTTTGTTTTATACTGTTATACAAGTTGTTCGTGATTTAATGTTAGTCTTCCGTTGGCATATCAAATACAGGATATCGAAACAACAGTTAAAATTAACAATTAAACGAGTCCGTAATACAATTCTAAAAAACCACGTTTTTATCGTTTTAGAATGCATTGTCATCGAGTTGTGAGCTACCCTGAAAGATTCAGCTGGATAGCTAATCGGGGAGTGCTCGAAATTTGAGTTGCAAGATTCCACCCGGAACGACATACAGACAGACAAACAAGAAAGTGACTTAATAAAAACGTGGTAATAGTAATAAAATTTAATCATTTTTTACTATAATATGCAAAAAGATTTGCAAAATATACCAGCAACTCTTCTATCTGGGTTCCTAAAAAGAACAGTTTTGCTCAGAAGCTACTCCATGATCTTCAATTATTTATTTATATGGTTAAATAATTAGTTGGCCAATGAAAACATTGGTCACTGTCCGAAGTATGCCGGGCATTTTGACTGGGGTAAATCATTATTTCTGTTTCTAGGGCTTTCCTATCATAGACCCCAATTTACTTGATGCAATAAAAAGTATAAAGTAATTTACTAATATTTTCACATGAAATATCAAGCTCTACAAAAATATATGATAAATAATTCATTTGTATTTTATTTATTGATAAAATATGTATACATAATCAAACGTGTTACTCAAACCAGAGTTGTTGTAAACAAAATTTAATCGTAATGAAATTGTGTAGATAGGAACGTTTTATTGAATTATCATAGCTTTTGATGTAAACATTTAATATTTATATTATAGTAGGTATATTATTAATAAAAAATGTATATTGATTTGTGCCAAAAGCGGCGTCTCTCGATTTATTTTACATGAAAGGTTGTACTTACATAAATGTTTCTTCGAAAATCGTTTTGAATATTTTGTTATATCACCTTTTTTAATTGTAAATATTTTTTGAATAAAATATGTTAAAATAAATTTTATACCATGAAAGTTTTGAAAAGTTGTTTATGTGTCTAAGTTTATTTCGACCGAACGAACAAGAATGAAATTGTTTCGCTAGTTTTTAACAAACTACAGAGAAAATGAGGCTAAGAATTTTGTAAACCAAAAGCTGGAATTTAAAACTTGATAATTTAAACAAATGTAAATTTCTTCAAATGTCCGGTTTTATCTTTTAGCCCTTATTATATTGTTAAATTTACATATTTCCTAGCGTATTAATAAAGTTGCAAACTGAATGCGCATATATTTTTAAAGCTTATAAAATATTATGAGTATAACTGTGCCATTACACGGAATAAGGGATCGGACAACTTTTCAGAAAGTGTTTTATATTAACTACAATTAATATATATAGCCATGAAAAATACTATTTTAATTAAATAACGCTCTAAAAGTACCTAAAACTACATTTTAATATTATGTTTCAAATATTGCCGCGCAAAAGTCACCTCAAAACTTGTGACGTCATATGTAGGTAGAAAACGACAAACTCTTCGAAATAAAACTTGCAAAGAGATTTTAATACGTTTTGTGAAGTTTGGGGACTATATTGTAGTAATAGAACGAAAAAATTAGCAAAAATACATTTTATGACAAGCAAAAACGTAAAATAAACACAAGCTTGACTCACGGCATTTGCCTACAAATAACGTCATGCGCTGTGATTGTTGTTTCGTTTGAGATGAAGAACAGATTTAAAATGTCAGAATTATTTATTGATTTAAACATATAAATCATTATTATTTCACAAAAATATTGATTGACTGATCTTTCTGGTTCGACGAACATTCGTTCTAACTACATTTTAGATTTTTTTCGATTACTGTCCGATCCCCTATTATTATCAGCATCGCTTTATCTTCGTTTGTTTTTTCATAACAATGTTCCTTTTTGTTTAATGTGCAATAAAATGTTTATGTAACAGGGCTGTAAACATGTTTTTTGTTTATACTAATATGAGCCTATTAGAAATTATATTGAATATCTGCTGCATTATATTTTGTATCTCAGTAATTAAGAACTTGAGTAGTTGTGTTATCTTACTATGTGTTAGGGTAAAGAATCTTGTGCCTGTATTGATTAAGGTGGAGTCGGGTACATATTGTTGTCTATTTCCTGCAATATGATCGGCCATCATTTATTGCACCCAGGTTGAGCAAAAAAATAAATTAAAAAAAATATATATAACCACCCAACGATCAAATACATAGATCATGGCCCGTAACTATTATTGTATTGGGAACCAGGAACTACGAGGACCATGGTCCCACAACACCCAGACACGAAACAAATGCTTGCGCTTATTTTTTCTGTGCACAAACATTTATCCCGTCGCGGGAATCGGACCCGCAACTTCAGTGATGTATGAGATTTGAGCCAACCTGCCCAACCACTACACCACAGAGGCTGTCACCGACTGTCATATATATCGACTAGCTGCGCCCCGCGGTTTCCCGCGATAGGAAGTAATATATGTCCTTTTGAACCGACTTCAAAATAACCGGCCAAGTGCGAGTCGGACTCGCGTACTAAGGGTTCCGTACCATTATCTATAAAAACGGCAAAAAACTTACGTTTGTTGTATGGGAGCCCCCTTAATTATATATTTTATTTTGTTTTTTCTCCCGGTCCCGTTCTACCTTTTGTGTACGAAACCCTAAAAAGGAGGAGGTTCTCAATTCGATTGTATTTTTTTATTTTTTATGTTTGTTATCTCAGAACTCCGTCAATTATAAAATGATTTGAGAAACTCTTTTTGCGTTGGGTTCAGTATAGCTACGAAGTGGTACCATATTAATTTCATCAATATTCTACCTAGGACCAGCGCACTCCGCACTGTAGGTACGAAGCTACAAGTACATAGCCGGACACCGACACGTGCCGCGTCAGAAGAGATGAGAGCTATGCGATAGAAAGAGAGGCGCTCTGTAGGTTAATATGACTGGTAGGTATGCAGCGCTACGCGAGCTGAATTGAACTTTATTGCGTCATAGCAAGAGTCGCTATTTGTTTAAATTTCTTTGCGGAGTGATGCTTCTGTCCCTTAGTATTCTGTGCTAGGACTTCGAAGATACATCAGAGTTGAAGTCGGTTTTTTTGTAAAATGTATACTTGTAGTAGAAAGGATCGATATGCAGACACTGCTCTACTCTATAGGTAGTAGTGCGCAAGCGCGTAAACGAGATTTATTAATATCCGATGTCTCCGGGTAATGAGCGCAATGCAGTGCTTTATACTCAGTGCACGGTAATAAAAGTTGTAGGTGCAGGTGTGGCGCTTAACTTCAGGCGAACAACTTGCTCGGCTTTATGCTCAGTTGCATACAAGAGTATGTACGCATTGGTCTAAATCAGAGCAAGACTTGACTTGGTTTCTTAAGAGACATATGAATTGAAAATCGAAACTATGATTCTTAAAACTCGTTTTACATATTGTGAAGGAAATAGGCAACAACTTGTGACTACATAAATGTCATAAATCATTATTATATTCGCTTAAAGTGAGACTTGCTACGTTTTTATATACTAATCTATTTAATCACTTTGTATTGTATGATATCATCACATTTGTATTATTAATTTAATGTTTTAGTATGTCGTCTCTCCGTACTCATCCATAAAGTCTGTGAAATAATTTAATTTTTTATAAAATATTGTAATGAATATTCCCAAATGTGTACGATATTGTTGCGAATTGTTTAGTTACTGAGGAATTGTTAAAAGAATTAAAATAAATTCATTATTCTATAACACTTGTTTTTCTATCCAAGATTTTTTATCTTATTATACACAATATGGTAAAATCTTGGGACTGTTTTAC
Source organism: Petrophora chlorosata (assembly GCA_951640565.1). Lineage (NCBI taxonomy): Eukaryota > Metazoa > Arthropoda > Insecta > Lepidoptera > Geometridae > Petrophora > Petrophora chlorosata. Next base: position 5,087,936 of record OX621203.1, on the reverse strand, counting down.
TTTTAAGGAAGGAAACATCCCGTGAATTTTATAGAAATAAAAATTGCATTTCCTTTTTTTTTCTAAGTACAGCCTCTGTTGTATTTTTGTTGGCTACTTGTGCAGGTTGGTTCAAATCTCATACACTACCGAGATTACTGGTTCGATCCCGCGACGGCACAAAAACGTCGGTGCACAAAAAGTGCAAGTATATATTTCATGTCTGGGTGTTGTGGGACCTCAGAGTAATCTGAGTGTGGAACCATGATCCACGCAGTTCCTAGTTCCCTAGATAAGGTCAGGCCAGGAATCGAAGATCTATGTTTGATTTATTATGTGATCATAAAGATACTTACACACATACGGGGTAATAGGGGTCGAATACAGAACCACCTTTTTACCAAATACCTACTGTTGTATGATACAATATGTAAAACTTAAATAATAAAAATAAAACTACGACACCAGTTAATTTTTTTGTACTGGCATCTTTTTGCTCGGATACATGTCGAATACTGGAAATCGTCAATACATATTTATGTGCATTTTTCCCTAAACTTTTTGTTGGTATTTCATAAATCGATTGATGGGCAGTTTTAATTGTTTGCAATATTACTTAATTACATGGCAAATAACCCTAGCGAAGTGCCTGCGAAGGCTACAAATTGTTTATTAATTCAAGTGACATAGTGACTGAAACACAACAGACATAATATCCTATTCATATAGTAGTATCCGAGCCACATTCGAAATTTTTCGTTTGTTTTGACAGCAACTCAAAATGTTGTCAGTTACATATGAGTTCCCCATTTTCATGGAAACGACAAACACAACGATTCAACTTTGTAGCTCCGACTCTGCAGACTCTTTGAAACATCCACGTTATAAAATAATATAAAAATTTAAATTTACATGAGTATGTTCTAAAAAATAAGGAAAATAAAATGCAGTGAGGAATTGGCTAAGGATAATATTATCTAAAATTGAATTAATAAAATCGTAAGTTTAATCTAGTATGTTCTTGGCATGGTGCTTTGCACTGCAGCAGCCCTGTAAGTCATTGACATATTTATTTATACGTTAAACTTTGCAGACCAGTTGCATTGTGTCAACAGGGCCTTCAAAACTTTTGGTTTTGCCAGCCATCTTTGCTTCCATTCCCGGAATTGATTAGGTTCACCGTTGATGGTCACGTCAAGGACAACAAAATCATCATTTTAAAGAGTTATTTTCATTTACTAACGAAACTGTAGGTAACTGGTAAACGAAGAATGTTATATAAATGTCACGCTTTCTCTTTCGGTTAATAGCACTAACCTCTATCTCTACAATTCTGATTTCTAGGGCCTTAACTAATAAAGTAAAACAACATGATATAAATATATATTATAAACCTTACCATTAGTCTAGGCTTTTTAATTTCTGCGAATGGCAATGCAAATACAATACACGTGAGCGAAGTGGGAGTAACGTGACTCTTGTAAACTGGCAACATTATCAGTAATGGCCGATGATCCAAGTTGGATAGTACGTTAACGACGGTTGCCGAATTTTAGTGTTGAAATTACTCAAGTTTCTCATAATTCGGTGTTTATTAGTGATTGTTGGTCATTAGAAAAACAGCTTGTGTGAATGCGTGAAATTTTTTGTGACTAAATTGTTAGTGTTGTTTGTAAAAGAATGTTTGTTGTGCTCTCACCCTGTAATAGGATCAGTGGATTTTAATTTTATTGGATTACGGTTAGCTGTTTATTTAATTGTTGTGAAAAAAGGTGAGTTTTTTCTTTTAAATTGCGGTTGAGATTGTGATTTGGAGCTGTACGCGGTTATGTTTTATGCCACGAAAGCTGATAGGCGACGGCATCGACAATACCTAGGCTGTCTCAGATAACGGAAGATTGCCCAGCAGATTGCCAAGATTTTGATAAGATTCCTCACTACTTGACTTATCCAAACATTGTACTTACATTTTAAAGTAGTCAGTCGTGGTCATTTATGAGTAAAGTTGTAAAAAAGATACAAAGTTTTTAGCTGTTCATGCTCTATTACCCACTGAAAACTTTGATAAAAATTGAGAAATCGCAGTGAGAGGTATAAATTTGTGGCCATTACTCATTTCATACACTGTGCTCCACTTAGTTACACCCCACAAATTCACAAAATAAACATACATGTTTGTTAATATTTTTACACTAGTTCGAATTTATCATGTTGATATTGACTGACGTGCTTTATTTACAAAAATAGGTACTTTACAAAATTACAAAGACAAAATTACAAAAACAAAATTTACATATAGACATTGGTTCAGTAATTCCTCAACAAAATTATAATATTATAAAGCCAAATAACAAGCTCTTATTTTTTAATTCTCATTAATTTTATGTATTACAACATCTTATTCATATATAGTAAGTACTATGAGCGTATCACAAGTATCAGATAGATGAATCAGCTTCAATTAACCCAAATCCGAGCCATGCCTGTTACAAGGAATTTGATATTGGGTTGCAGTTGGATTAAAGACCAGACATAAACTTAATAAACTTCATGCTTATGCAAATGTTTCTAATGTATGATTTTATTATTTAAATATAAAAGAAGCATGGTTCATGCATGTAAAAAAACGACAAATCCATTTTTATTACAGCAATTTATAAATGATTTATCACATAATCAATTTTGTACCTCCGACTGCAATAAAGTAACCTTTGATACCCGACTGTGTACATTACACAAGCATACATAATCATTTGCTTCCTTTACTATAACCTGTATTAAAGTGTGGTTCACAAGTCACAACATATCTCATTATTATTACAAACCTTGTAGGTGTATAAACAATTTTGCCTTAGTTTCACAATCCCAACAACTCAAGGACTGACATGCATTTTGATTATTCCTCTCCATCCCGAGGTTGCCTGGAAGAGATCGCTTTTAGTGATAAGGCTGCCCATTATAACACTTTCTTTAATTGATTATATGTAATGTCCTTAATTTAATGTTTGCAATAAAGCGTTTATCTGTCTATCTATGCATTCATATTATAAACTACTAATTACCCAACTTATACCTACCTAAAGCTTACTAGGTATATAATTAAAATTATGATTATGATAGCATAAGTACATACATACCTAATATATTCTGACTGGCAAAACAATATCAAGTATCATCTAAAAGTGCATGTATGGGTTACTTTGCAGGAAACATTCCTAGTGGAAAATAGGATTGATTTCATGAGCGGTTGACAGCTGTTAGCCCCCCAAACAAAAAAATAAATAAATAAAATTGTTATGTTTATGAGAAATGTCATTTTTCTGCCTGACTGTACCTTTTTTTGCAAGTCCAAATATGCAGTTTTTATTTTCTCAAAAATTCACTCGATGTTTCTACAGAACAACATTTTCTCACAACAAAAAAAAGCACCTACTCTGAAGGTCCCAAAATTTTGCCACCCATATACAACTCTGTATATTATATACATATTATTTATTTTATTATATATAACAGAGCCATTAATCACAGGGCAGGGGCCAAGGCTTTGCTTCCTTATTATGATGGTTGATGTACATCTTCACACCTCTTTAAATAAGTATATGCTGTCATCATTATCCATTTGTGACCTGCAGTTAAACCAATGGAAGAACAATATAATGCTGTCACCTCGAGATAATATTATTTGTCCCTGACAAGTGGTGGAGCACACCTTCATGCATGAACAGTAGGTACTATACAGAGTGTGGTATAAAGGGTACATTATTTTAAGTTTTCTCATAAACCACAGAATACTAAGGGACAGGAGCATCACTCAGCAAAGAAATTTAAACAAATAGCGACTCTTATTCTTATTCTTATTCGATGAGGGGGCGATGAGTCCTGCACTGACGTCCCGCATGGGGTGTATTGTGCATTCCCCCCGCCAGCATCTACCCAAGCCATCCCAACTCCTTGAAATAACGGAGTGCGGCTTTGGGGCGCTGGCATAGCTGCTCCAGTGTTGAGGTTGTTTGTGGGGAAGATGATGGTGGTAATGAAAGTGATGATGATGATGTGTGTCCGGTGTCTGCCGTGCCGTCTATTGGCTTTGTTACCTTTGTTCGGATGTCATCCGTGGCCGTACAGTGCAGCAGCACGTGTTCAACTGTTTCATTTTCCAGCATGCAGCCTCTGCATAGGGGGCTGTCAGTGGCTCCGGTTTTATATAGGTGATAATTTAAGTTGCAGTGACCTGTGATTAGGCCTACCATAAGGCGGAGATCCTTCCGCTGCAGCTTTATGAGATTGTTGGTTATGTTTCTGTTGAGAGTCGGGAAGACGGCTCTGGTGTGTTTGCAGTCCGTTCTCTTGTCCCACAGATTTTGGTGTTGGATTTCCGTATGATGACGCAGCTGTTCTCGTACTTCCATCGCTGATGGTTTACAGAGAACCTCTGCTTCGTCACTTACCTGTTTTCTTGCTCCCTCTTTAGCGAGGGTGTCTGCAGCGATGTTGCCTGGACAGGAACTGTGGCCCTTAGTCCATTTCACTTTGATTTTGTATTTTTCAGTCAGTTCTTGTAGAGCTTTATGGCACTCTGCTACGACCCTAGATCTGGTGACGGGTCTTCTGAGTGCATATATGATCGCCGCACTGTCCGTGATGAAGATGAGGAGTTCATCTTCCTGGTCTTTTTCCAAGATAGGTGGTTTTACTTGCTTAGTGATTGCCCTTACCGCTAGGAGTAGAGCTATGGCTTCTGCCTGCAGAACTGTTGTGGTTTTGCTAAGGGCCTTGGATTCAGCAAGTCCGAGTTCCGGTGAATAGTAACCGCAACCCACCCCCGTTTTGTTCTTAGCACCGTCAGTGTAGATATTATAGGAAGGTTTTGGTTCTTCCACGGCGCTGTCTTCTGTGATTAACTCGTACCTCTTGTTGTCGAGGTGCGTGCTAGCTATCTTATCAGTTCCTTTACTGGCCTCTGGTATGATGTGTATTGCTTTGTCAAGTATTTTGCAATGGTTTATTGTGGGCCCATTACCTTTCCATTGGTTTGTAGATTTAATCCTTAGTGCTGATACCATTGCTTCTTGCTGTATGTGCAGATGCAGCGGCGTCAGGCCAAGGATGATGTCCAGGGCAGCTGACGGTGTCGTTTTCTTACACCCGCTGATTAACGAGCACGCCAGTCGTTGTATTTGCTGCAGTTTTGTGATTGTGGTCGCTAGATTAGTTCGCGGCCACCACACTACACATCCGTAGGTTAGCACTGGTCTCACTATTACAGTGTATAGCCAGCGGCAAAGTTTTGGTTTGAGTCCCCAGTCTTTGCCGACAGCTCTCGTGCACTGCCAAAGGATATTTGTTGCTTTTGTGGTGATATGATCGAGGTGTTTCCCCCAAAGTAGTTTGCTGTCTAGCCAAATGCCTAGATATTTTACTTCGTTACTAAGGCTGAGTGTAGTTCCGAATAGTGTCGGAAGTTTCAGACTTGTTGTTTTCTTCTTGCGTGTAAACAGCACCATTTCTGTTTTGTGTGGGTTTACGGATAGACTGTGGCGTTCGCACCACCTCTCGACTTCTCGAAGTGCCTTCTGCATCTTTTCGCAGAGAGTCGCCTCAAAGAGCCCATTTACCATGATGGCCAGGTCGTCTGCGTATGCCACGGTGACTATGCCGTCCTTGTTCAGTGATTCAACAAGTTCGTTTGCCACTACTACCCAGAGTAGCGGTGATAAGACACCTCCTTGCGGGCAACCTCTTGTAACGAGACAGCGCGTGGCGCTCGAGGATTCAATTTTAGCTGCTCTATTTGCCAGCATGGATGTAACCAGTTTGTTTACTATTGGGTCCACGCCCCTGGTTTTCAGTCCTTCTTCGATACTATGAAACGTCGTCTTGTCGAAAGCCCCTTCTATGTCGATGAAGGTAGCTAGGCAGGACTGCTTGTTTTCTAGTGCCGATTCTATTTTGTAAACCACCTGATGCAAAGCAGTCTCTGTCGATTTGCCTGATTGATAGGCATGTTGATTGTTGTGGATTGGGTTTGCCGCCAGTGGTCCACATCTTAAGTGTTTGTCACATAATCTCTCAAGCGTTTTGAGAATAAACGAGCTCAGACTTATTGGCCTGAACGACTTTGGATTTGTGTAGTCAGTTTTTCCTGGTTTAGGTAGAAAGACGACTTTGACTTCCCGCCATGCCTTGGGTATGTATCTCCATGCGATGCATGCCCTGAAGATGGCAATGAGGTGATTTTTTATTTTGCATAGGCTCCATTGAAGGAGCGCCGGAAAGATGCCATCTATTCCTGCTGCTTTATATGGCTGGAAGGTACTTATTGCCCACAACAGGGTTTCTTCCTTGACTATTGAATCCGCAAAAGCCCAGTCTTCAATGCCTGGTTCCTTCAGTGTTTCATTTTCCCACTTTTCGTCTTTGTCTATGCGACAGTCAGGGAAGTGGGTTTGGAGCAGCAGTTCAAACTGTTCTTGCTCGGAAGCTGTGTAGGTACCATCTGCCTTTTTCAGTGTGCCTAGCTTCATTTGTTTATCGTTCGAAACGATTTTTCTTAGTCTCGCAGTTTCGCTTTCCGATTGGATGGAGTTGCTATATCTTTTCCACGAGTTCTTCCGGCTCTTAGTTATTTCTACTTTGAGTCGGTGTCGTGTTTTTCTATATTCTTGCCAGTCTGTGTCTTGGTCGGTGTTCATGGCTCTGTTGAAATGGTGTCTAGTTTGTTTCCTCATTCTGCTGAGTTCCTTGTTCCACCATCTGTCTTTTTTGTGCGATATTACATTTCTTTCTGTTTTGAGAGGGCAGGCTGTTTCATAGCTTTTTATGATTGACCTTACCATGCATTCAATTGTGTCCTCTATATTTTTGGGTGTCAGCTCCGAGTTTGCATCCGCTAACTGTGCTTCCTCCAGTGCCACTCGGAGTGTTTCTCTAAAGATAGATCTGTCAGTGTTTTTTGGATTTCTGTATGTACGTGGTTCATGCTTTCCCACGTCCAGGCTGAACCTAAGCCTCCTGTGGTCCGCGCAGGTGACCTCATCAGTCGCCACGCGCCAGTCAGTTATCGTCTCTGCTAGATCGTTTGTAGCTATTGTTATGTCAATTATAGTTTTAGCCCTCGAGGTGACGAAAGTCGGCTCGGAGCCTCTATTTAGTAGGCTGAGATTGTGTCTCAGAATAAAGTCGAGTATATCTTTGCCTCTTTCATTGGTGTTTGAGCATCCCCAGACTGTACAGTGAGCGTTTGCGTCGCACCCTACTGCACATTCCAGTTTATTTTCCATGCAGAAATTCATCAGTTCTTCTAGAGCTGGTGGTGGCGTTTCGGCCCCGATATCCATGTACGCGGAGGCCAAAATGATGGTTTCGAGTTTTCCCTGGAGTTTTGTCTCCAGTCTCACTACGGTAAGGTCATCGGTGCACAGATGTGTTACCAATGACGCTTTGTATTGCTTCGGTACGTAGATAAAAGTCCGTGTTTTAATTTGCACTGGGGGGGAGAAAACGTTGCCCGGTAGGGCGTTGAAACCACTCACCTTTCCTCGGCTGAGATAGGGTTCCTGGACCAGTGCTATTGTGTTAGTTTGCTTCTCCAGTGTTCTGCGCAACGAGGCAAAACCTGTGACGCTGTGTTGAATGTTAGCTTGAATAATGTCAATTTTCCTACTGGTGCATAGGTTATTTGTACTATCCGAGACAGTGGTGCTCGGTGTGTTAGAATTAGAATGTTGGTTACTGATATTCTTATTTTTAGGATCCATCATTAAAAACAAAGTTAGTATTGGTCCTGGTTTTTGTTAGGAGGTTGTGCGACCATTCCTAACTTATTGGTAGTTTAAGTTGGACGAGGAAGGCCCGGTATGGTCCGCATCCATGGAAGACGCCGGCGAGAATATGTTGAGGCCCATTATGTCGCCTGCAATATCATCCTCGCCGCCGCCCTCCACGTCTCGCAGAAGTTCCATTTCCTCCCTAATCCAACCCATATCCGCGCTCGGTGTATCTTCGTCGTCCACAGTACCGGGGGCTACTGGCGTGGATTCCTTCTCCCCGCCTGCAACCCCCGGCACTGCGACTTCGGCTTCACCGGGTTTGTATCCTCTGACCTTGACGTAGACTGTCGCCGTTGTGTAGTATAGACGAAAGCCTTCGCGTCGGAGGTTTGTCATATCCTCAGGTGGTATACCCATAATGAGGACGTGGTTGTATGTTTCACCCGTCGGTTGAACCTCGTGAGTGAAAATTGGCCACTTTTCCACGCCTGCTTCTGGATTTTGGGCCACGAGCATATTTTTGATTATATCTGGTCGTCTTGCCAGATCCTTCCTTCCCCGGCCGAAGTCGGGAATGTAAATTATTCCAGTGTGGTACTGGATTGCTTTACTCTCAGGAACGACCACGTACCCACTCGACCCTTCCCACAGTCCTGGTAAACGATTTACCGCAGTTGTGAGCCAAGCGAGCGCGTTGTCGTCCCTGGGAGTGTACCTTACTCCGCCACGGTAGAGTCGCGGGAGCGATGTCAGCTGTGGCATTTTTGTCGTCTGGACTCCCCCGTTTTCCAGGAAGTAGTTCACCAGGTTTTCGTTAAGAACCTGTTTAATTTGGGCTGCCCGGAGCTCGTCCATTGGTATACGGTTTCGATCCATAACGACTACGTTGTAGTGCGCTTTGGCTGCCTCCGCATACGTGGACGGTCCCGGGCCTCCCTCTGCTGTTTTGGGGTCTTGGGGCTTTGTCGACCCGGTCACGGGGGCGGCAGCGGGGCTGTCTACTCGCACCTTCTTGTCCGCCGCTATGCAGCCGGTGGGAGACACGAGGTCTGCGCTCCGCTGCCGCTTCGCGCCCCTGGTAGCCTCCCCCTCCGTTCGCTCGCGTGTCTCCGCCTCGAGCACTGAGGTGACGGTGGCGCCACCCCTAGACGCTGCTTGCCCCTTCCTTCCTTTTCCTTTGCCCTTGCCCTTTGAAGAGCCCGGCCTTGGTTGAGGTGCAGTCGGGGTGCGGTCTAAGTGCGGCGCCACCGCATCCTTTCTTGGGTTGGCGGCCCTACCATCGGACACTGTGTTCCCTTCAACTTCCTTTCCTTCGTCCTTGCCCACTGAGGGGCACGACATCGGTTGGGTTGTAGTCTGGGTGAGGTCCAGAGGTGGCGCCTGCGCATCCCTGTTCGGCTTTGCCTTGAGGTTCAGGAGCGCCTCGACATTTGCCGGAGTTGCCTGCCAGTCCCCCCGCGGAGTCTCCCCCGGTCTCAGACACGAGTTCGACTCCGCACCTGGGATATTGGTCGCGGACGGGTCGATGCGGGCCATGCAAACCGCGACCGCCGGCGCGAGCGCCGACAGGCCGGGCAAGTAGGCCACGCCTTCCCGCCGCTGCCGGTAGACCAGGTCCGCTAGCTCGGCATCACGTCTTCGGCGCTCCTTCTGCTTCGTCCGGTGGTTTACACCCCCGTGTATGCTTTGGGCGGTGTCGGTAGGCTTATTCGGCTTCCCGACACTCCGCCCGTTACCTGTCGATGTCAACACTCGCGACAACAATAGCGACTCTTGCTATGATGCAATAAAATTCAATTCAGTTCGCGCAGCGCTGCATACCTACCAGTCATATTAACCTACAGAGCGCCTCTCTTTCTATCGCATAGCTCTTATCTCTTTTGACGCGGCACGTGTAACGACGCGCAAGCTAGGCCTGCATAAACATAAGATTTGATTTAATGGGTTACTTTGGGAGAAACATTCCTGGTAAGAAATTGTGTTGATTAAAACCATGTGTTTTTTTTTTAAATGTAATTTTTCTGCCTGACAGTGCCGTTTTTTTTATCCAAACATTTTTTTTAAATGCATCGGTTTTTTCCTCAAAACAAAACTTTTTCACTGCACAAGAAAGGTACCTTGGAGGCGTATTTCCAAAGCACTGGTAGAGTCAGTTTTCGCATTCCTTTTCAGCACTCAGACTTCAATTTAAGTACCTATAGGAAAGAAATGGGTAAACATACTTACCTTTTTTCAAAGTCATGTTAACATAAGTTAAATTTTTTAACATATTTTATTTGTATCATTTGTTTATGACCTTTAAAAGTGCACTTTTGTGCCTATTTAATAAATGATATTTGACTTTGACTTTGGTCCTAAAATTTTGCCGCACCATGTATAAGTAAATGCAAGACTTAGAAAGATGTGTATGGCAGAACATACATATTTCATGGTTCACTTATAAGCATACAGTTGTCAGAAACTAGCATATTATTATGTCTTGGTATCCATCTGCATACCATGTGTTTCGAATAACGATTTTATGGGACCAGAATATATAAATGTCAAGTTAAGCAAAGCTTTAGTTATGAGCTAGTTTGCTTGTTAACTTTCTGATATTAACTTAACCAAATATCTAATATAAATATTTTTTATATATAGTATTCTCTATATAAAATATTATTTATATGTATTGTTATCTACTTTTCATATTATATTCCTGCCATTTACTGTGTAAACATCTTTAGATTTTTTTTGATGCTTTTTATGATTTATTTAAGAGTTATGGTATGCATTCATTGTGTAATAATTTGTGTCAAAACTTATTACTAATTTCGGTACTTACATATAAGTGATGATAATCTAAATAATCTTAAGATAGTGTCTTTATAATCTTGGATAAGCTGGTAGCTTATCCTGGTGGCTTTACACATTTACAGACCAACATAAGGGGCATTTAGAGTTCATTGATCTACATACATACACACATACATAAAATACAATACCATGCAATAATACTTTATTGAATACCAAAATACAAAAAAGGTCAATAAACAGCCAAGGTACCATGGATACCATGTACCATGGGCCATGGGTACCATGGGCCATGGGTACCATGGCCCATGGGTACCATGGGCGGTTTTATCGCTATGTGCAATTTCTTACATATATTTTTACATTTAATTTTGAATGCAATATTATTTTGCTCCAACCACTTAATTTTTTATTCTGTACCAACAAGTGTTAAAACGAGAGTTGAAAATAAAATGTTTATTGTAAACATGGCCAAGTGCCCAGTAGGTGATCAAACATGGCAACATCAGAGGATTTATTTTAGGAATTTCAATCAACAGACTGATTTTAACTTTCACAAGATGAAATCTCATTTTCCTCAAGCTATACTTTTACTTTTGATACCGTAAAAAATACTGCGCTCGTCGCCCCGAGACAATAGATATTAAGTCTCATATGGCCATAATATGGTAGTATCTGTAGTCTTGGGGCCTCATATACGACCAGTAATATCGCTTGCTGCATTGCCCTTCAAAACGGAACACAGTAATGCTTGCGCACTTGGCGGCAGAATAACTGGCAAATCGGTGGTACCTACCCAGACGGCCTCCCGCATACGAGGACCTGCCACGAGTAAGAATACTATTCCAAAAGAAGTAGGTACCTACCTCTATAAACGATTTCCATCTGTGTACTCCTTACTGTGAGCACCCTGGTCTAGAACTTGTTAAAAATATATGCAATGAATCTTATTGACGTCTAATTAAGACCAAGCAGTAGAATTTAAGACCGGTAGTACTAATAACTGGTTCCCTTCTAACGGGACTATTAATTCGCAACACACCTGCTTCTTCATCTGACAATGGTAACACCCACTTGTATTTGTATAGAGCCACGAACAATCACTGTACGTCTAATGTCATTGACTAGTCTGCATAATTGGGTAGTTATTGCGCGCGGCTCCGGTCGCGTGGTCTCATACACGTTACAATTTAAACGCTGAATGAAAGAAAGAAACAAATGATTTATTGCCAAACTGTACACATAGAAGTTAGATTAACACACAATATATTTATCAGCACAATAATGCAAAAACAGCAGCAATAGGGGGCGCTGCTCTTGATTCTTGTAAAAAACAGCAGCAATAGGGGGCGCTGCTCTTGATTCTTGTAAAAAACAGCAGCAATAGGGGGCGCTGCTCTTGATTCTTGTAAAAAACAGCAGCAATAGGGGGCGCTGCTCTTAATTCTTGTAAAAAACAGCAGCAATAGGGGGCGCTGCTCTTGATTCTTGTAAAAAACAGCAGCAATAGGGGGCGCTGCTCTTAATTCTTGTAAAAAACAGTAGCAATAGGGGGCGCTGCTCTTGATTCTTGTAAAAAACAGCAGCAATAGGGGGCGCTGCTCTTAATTCTTGTAAAAAACAGTAGCAATAGGGGGCGCTGCTCTTGATTCTTGTAAAAAACAGCAGCAATAGGGGGCGCTGCTCTTAATTCTTGTAAAAAACAGTAGCAATAGGGGGCGCTGCTCTTGATTCTTGTAAAAAACAGCAGCAATAGGGGGCGCTGCTCTTGATTCTTGTAAAATGTAACATCGCGATTAAATCAGCAAGAATTCTCTAAATCGACGGAAATTTTACCATCCAGCTGCATTGGCCCGTATGGTGAATTGCGACCATGAATAGGTACTATACTTACTATAAAAGAAGGATTGTGTCACTCTCGACCAGTGGGTATATCTAGGAACCAAGAAACAAAAAAAAAAGGAAAGAAGGATACGTAAACGTCTTAGGTCTACCAGCGCCAACGAAATCTCGGAATCTCGGTTAACCCACGGATTTAGTGTAAATTTTCATTAAAAAAAATTATGTTAACTTTGCACATTAATGACAATAACTAAAAATCTTTTCGACCACTCTACTCACATCTACCACAACAGCAACTATATTCTATTTTGTCGCTCTGCGACCATATCGTCCGGTAAGACAAAAAGATAATGATGTTATTGTGACACGCCTTACAACGCGTCGTCAATTGTAACCTAGCAGAAGAAATTCCCGCATAAACGACACATGAATGTCGAAAATTGACAAATGTCTGCCTAGACATTATGTCGCACTCGCGAGACACGTTTTGGTCACAGCGTGAGAGGCACTGATTTACGATCTTCACAAACTCGATATTTCAAATATATTGAATAGTTCCGTCGAAATGGGTCGATCGTATCACGAATTATAAACAAACATACAAACAGGCGTTGCCTTTCTAAGTAGACAGTGATATCTGAGTACAATTTTGTATTAGCTGTAGAAACCAAACCAGTTTGGTATTGAGGATAGAGATAAATCAAATATACTCTCTTGAAGCTATCTCTGACATGTAAGATATTTTATCTCAATTGATACCTACCTACTTAGAAATCTATTTTGGAATGAAATAACTATGTGAGTCGTAAGTAACGGAAAGTAAAGGAAATAAATATAATTTGTTTTAGTCTAGAGAAATGAAAATGCGCGTCAGCGTGCCTTTTTTCCCATAATCATAACGAGTACAAAACTAAGAAAATTTCTTATTTTTAGGGTTCCGTACCAAAAGGGTAAAACGGGACCCTATTACTAAGACTCCGCTGTCCGTCCGTCTGTCTGTCCTTCTGCCACCAGGCTGTATCTCATGAACGGTGATAGGTTAGACAGTTGAAATTTGCACAGATGATGTATTTCTGTTGCCGCTTTAACAAAAAAAAACTAAAATACCGGCCAACTGCGAGTTGGACTCACGCACGAAGGGTTCCGTACCATTATCTATAATGCCGTTTTTATAGATAATAGTACGAAACCCTTCGTACGCGAGTCTGACTCGCACTTGGCCGGTTTTTTTATAAGTACTAACTAACTAAAGACGTGAATGTATATAAGTCAGTTGCTATAATTTGAGGGTGTAGCCAAACGATACGATAAGCTGCTTTAAGTAATTTTTAGGTGACTGTAACTTAATTTACAACAATGCACACTTCAGGACCTTCCTCATTACCGCCTGACTGAACCGTGACTAATAATACAATGGGACTAGAAATCCCCAAGTCGTTGACCTGTCACACCTGAATTAAGTCGTCAGGATGCATAACTCCTCTACTGAGCTCCGTATCCTCTTGTTATTATGTCTCTACCTTTTGTTTTTTGATCCAATTGCTGCCACCAGTCATCGCTCTAACAGACATCTCCTGCCTAGCAATTAATCCCTTGCTACGAACGTCTAATTTTGACTACAAGCTGTGCTTTCCAATGGTAAGATATTTTCAAGAGACTACAAAGAGTTTACAAGAATTAGTCCTGTTTACTGCACTGTAATACTTCATGGCACTTTCAAACCTTCGGTTAATAAGGTACACCTTTTCTATTTATCTATGCTGCAAGATAAATCGACTCCCGTTTCTTGCTAGCTTTAGATTACGACCAAGATACAACTACCTATTAGATAAATACCGAGATATCTAAGCGAGGTATCGGAGGAATTTGGGAATCGGCGTAACGGGCCGGCTCAGGCGCTCGGACAAGGTCGTTGCCTGTCACCGGACCACTTGTACACGACAGTTCTATGTGCCCCAAGCTAAGTATCACCAGTATTGCGCGTAATACCGTTCTATTTACTATTTGAACAGGCTATAAGATAAAAAAACATCGCGAATTAAATATCAATTTTTAACCGAGTTCAAAAAGGAGGAGGTTCTCTGTTCGGTTGTATTTTTTTTATTTTTTATGTTTGTTACCTCAGAACTCCGTCATTTGTGAACCGATTTGGAAAATTCTTTTTGCGTTGGGTACGAAGTGGTCCCATATAAATTTCATCGATATGTGACTTTGGACTTCGAAGATACATTGAAGTCAGTCGGCCGAAATTTATATGGGACCACTTCGTAGCTATACTGAATCCAACGCAAAAAGAATTTTCCAAATCGGTTCATGAATGACGGAATTCTAAGGTAACAAACATAAAAAAATACAATTCAATAGAGAACCTTCTCCTTTTTTAAAGTGAGTTAAAAAATACTAAATTTCAAAATTATTCCGTACATTTTTTTATAGTAAGATACGTCTCTCCATTATCATCATGAACATTATCTTACGTCTCATCGTATAATCATTTTAACAATTTTATATGACAAAATTACTCAAGAATATTATTTCATTTAGCGCACTTTACCTACTTGAACATAGTTGCGCAACCGACATCGCAAACTAGTTGCTAATGTAGCTGTTTTATTGTCATTGCAATGCAATAAATACTCGGTTGATGATTCATGCAATTGTCGATTGCTATGTGAAGACCGTTATTTGAAACTGCCACGTAAGAGAGTATTGTTTTATCCATGCTGTCCCACTGCTGGGCAAAGGTCTCCCCCAGTTCTCTCCAGCCGTCTCTATCATGTGCCACCTCCATAAGAGTAGTATTTGTCTTATAAAGGATAGTAATCGATGATATTTCGGTATTCCATTTATCTTCAAGTAAAACAGAGCTAGAAAAGGTAAGGAAACCGGCCTGTCCAAGATTCACAGCATTTAAGGACATGTGAAACCCGCCAGCACGCACTGGAATTATGGCCCAGATCGTAGCAGATTATGACCCATATTCTCTCGCTGTGAATAAAGCCTGTGAGCCAGTAGTGGGAATGAAAACAGCTTGAAGTTCATGTTGAAGTAACGAAGAGCATTGTATTAAAATGTATGTCTGTTATGTTAAGGTGTGTTCTAATGATATTTTCCAAATTTATTGTCGTATCGACAATTCAAACTGCGAATAGGTGGTCGAGGGGATATGCAGGTTGAAGAGAGCGCTAAAGAAAAACCTTTAAATGTTAAACCTAGCAGTGGAACCAGAACAAAAGATATCAAAATAGCAAAGCAAGCAATCAAATAGCAAGAATACACTCAATAACTTATGCAAAAGCTTAGTCAGATGATATATGTCAAGCTCAATGCATTATTCAATACGTGGCTATCATAAATCATACTGGTTTCAGTGTCAACGATTCGCTGGAGGCACTACATTGCGAACAGACTAATTACTTATCTCCAAAGGCATGTGCCAAGATTGTCAAACCAACGCTTTTGCGGATGAAATGCTCCAAACTCGGATAAAAATTCGCACGTTGAGTCATATAGGTAAGTAGTTAGCAATTTAGATGCTAATAGAACTGGTTTTCGTTTTGGGAATTTCCGTTCGCCCTTAGATGGTTTTGGTTAGTTCTCTCTAACTTGAACTTGGGTAGTATCTTATAACGCGTAAATCTTAAGATGTCTATGAATGGCAATTAGAACCGTCAAGATAGGATAGTTGAGTTCCCTATTAAATCTTAATGTTTTATCAATTTAACGTTTATGGACACTTTGGAGAATTTAATTATGACGATCGTTATCGATAATTATTCCTAACGGAGTGTTTAGAAACTTGAGTCAGCAGATGGTGTTCACACAAATGTACTGAAGTGAAGCGTGAAGCATGCTTTTTATTTGATCAAACAGTTGTCTTAGGACCGATTCATTCCGGTTTGGTTATGCCGCCCACGACATTGTCAATGTTTTATTGACAAATATTTTCTAATGGTTTTATAATCCTTTCGAAATACTATCAACCGAACCCAACGTGTTACCCGAAAGGCAAACGAGTACTTTCAACATGCGTGCCGCCTTACAAACGTTTACCCGTTTAATGACACAAGAACATGCAAAAAGAAAAAAACATAAATGAAAACCAGCCGGATGATTACGTATAATGCATGTTACATCAACCTTGGTAAAATTAGGCAATTTCGAAACGGCTGCGATTCGGCGGCAAAACGGCATGGACTAATGATTGTGGAAGCATGCTCCACTGACTTCAATGTTGCAAAGAACCAGGAAGCTGGTTAAAATACTTGGAAATTGGGTTAACATATTTGCCTGGCCGTCTTGTCAATCCGGTTGCGCCAGCAGACCTTCCGAATGCTTCTTTCCGGGATGAAGTCGCTCAAACGATTTCGCTTTCGGAAATATCAGTTGGAGGAATTCGTATATTACTATAATTAAGTGTTTCCCTCCACCTGTGGAAACACATAAAAAGATAATTCGATAAATAATTAGAATTTGCCTTTTGCAATGCGCAATTAAAACAAAAACACGAATGCTCAGGCTTTATTACTTTTATAAGGTGAGCAACAAGTTATAAACTAGTTTTGCAACATAATAAACAATAGAAAGTTAATCAATATTGTAGTGAACCTTCCGTAGTTGATATATTTTGATTATTCTGGAACAAACATAAGGAAGTCTTGACAAAATTTAAAACAAGTTTTCAAATCGA
This sequence comes from Petrophora chlorosata, assembly GCA_951640565.1. Classification (NCBI taxonomy): domain Eukaryota; kingdom Metazoa; phylum Arthropoda; class Insecta; order Lepidoptera; family Geometridae; genus Petrophora; species Petrophora chlorosata. Next base: position 5,070,863 of record OX621203.1, on the reverse strand, counting down.
TTCTACTGTCGATGTCGGCTTTATTTTCAAACTTATCAGGTATGATATCTACTATAATACAGTACATACTATAATATGTATTACAATGTCTAGTAGGAGTAGTAGCCACGCACTATTTTATCACCTTATCACGTAGCAGTTAGCAAATATAAGTATACTAGCTGCTTCCCGCGACTTTGTGCACGTGAGATTAGGTATTTCGTGATCCTTCGGGAACAGCACGTATTAAATTGGGATTAAAATTATCCTATTTCCTTCTCCGGACTACAGGTTATCTCTGTGCCACATTCCACCTGAATCGGTTTAGCCGTTTAGTTGTGAAAAGGTAACAAAACGACAGACAGAGTTACTTTCGCATTGATAATTTTAGGCTTGGTGTATATAAATAGTAGCATATCTTGTATTTATAATTCAGTGAATGCAATTATCGCACTTAGATAAGATCTATTGTACGCGCCGCTCCTAGTTTGATAATGATTTAACACAGTTTCATTAATGTTACATTATAGCTAGACAAGCGCGCCGATTTTATTGTTAAATTGCTTTTCAGCTCCGTAGTTCTATAGATCAACATTCACTAAGATGATAGATTAACTGTGCGGTATTAACCTTTGCTTCAAAAGGATGGCGTCAAGGCCTTTTATACAACCAAAACAGTTCGTAAACCGTTGCGTTCTTCCTTTATCGATATAAAATCCATGCCTGTTATGGTCTATCGCGTAACCTGCTCCCTGTAGCCTTGATAAGGTGAAATATACGGTATCTTCATACAGACACGTTTGGTTTTGGATTGCTCCTTCGAAGCTGCGTGGGTTGGAGGTATTTTAATGGGCCGGCCATTCGGACTACACATAACATGTTATTTTAGAGTTCTTGCCGGCGATCCGCTTGCTGGTAACTGCTAGAGATTGCATGGAAAGCATTAAAATGTAAATTGAAGATACTCGCAGACTCCGAGGACTTGCATTTCTTCGTAATAAGAACGTAGACGGCAACCCAATAAACATCCATTGAGATTAGTAAAACAAAGTAGCGAATTTTTATAAGGATTAAATGAAAAGTCGCTGTTGCCACAATATTGGACAACTACTAGAAATGTCAAGAAGTAATGACAAAGCAGATGATCTTTGAATACCTAACGAGTAACGTGTGCAGAAACTTACTAAAAACTTTATTTGTCGCAAACCAGCCTTAACTCAGCGGTGTGCAGGTCCTTCGACCAGCGCTGGTCTTCCGTTTTTTATTTTATCTACCTGGTCTTACAGCTATAGCTATGCAAAGCGATGAAAATGAGTCCAAAGTGTCCATTGCTCACTCGACCAAAATCCAATAGCTTGTCAAAAGAACCTGGCCTCATAATATAAGCGCTTTGTTGGACACTTGATACTCAAAAGGCCCCTGTCAACAACATTCTAATCTGTGTTAATCCCGGATTATTTTGAACTAATTGATGGATTTCGAACATATCGTCTTACACCCACCTCGGGGCTTTAGGAACGCCGATTAAACTGTTTGCTAACTAATCGAGCCTCTAAAATGTGGAAAAGAAAAGTTTGCCTATGAACTTATAAAACCTACAAAGGAATTTAACACGCCAGAAGCGTCTCGGTTATGCTATATTTAGAAACGCAGGCCAAGGCTGAAATTCATTTTAGGGCGGGTTGCGGCTGCCATTTCACTCAGTTCTTATTGTTACTACCAACCGTATCCCGGTTTCGGCTCAAGAGAAATGACCTTTCCAACTTTGCAGAAATAAGGAAAAGAGGCTAAAAATAAAATAGGTGTACAGTAAGTACATAGACGTACTCGTATTTCTTTTCGCTGTTACTAAACCATGTCAGATTCGTAGTATTTTTAACAAAACCTTGTACTCGCATGTAGGTTTGTACAAATACATTATAAGCCGTTTGCGTTAATCTTGTCTCTCTGATCTCCAATTATCGGAACGCTAAAGCTAATTGAATGACGTGCAGAGTGCACAGATTCATTAGCAACCTTCCAACTAGCGAGATCCTTAATCCGTGTTCTGCAGACATTCTTGCACGGTAGGGTCTTATTCTTACCGACATTTTTGTGGTTTTGCAAGTTCGAATCTACGAAATGATGCAAAATAAAATTTTATAGTACTTTTATACAAGCTAATTGATTGAATTAATTGAATTACATGTAGGTTCTACTGTCAGTACCAATAAATAGGTAGCGCTCGTAGCGTAGCTCGCCTAACCGTTCGTAACTGCCTGGTTCAGCAACGGTCGCCGCGGTCACCACTTGGATGGGTGACCGTTATGTGGCATTTACAGCTGAGCGCTAATGTGCTTCGAGAGGGAGACCAACACTTTTTGTGCAAAGTCATAATCACTAGTTTAACATTAAAGCTTCTCTTAAATACCTTGTGTATTCATTACCAGTAGCGCGTCTCCTGGTCCGTCTCAGTAATCAGACGTTACCGCACGGCAGCACAGCAGGTTGTAGCCGACATTCCTGTGGTTATAACTCCAACCCCGTAATAGATAGATAGATAGATAGATGAACGCTTTATTGCAAACATTAAATTACAGACATAACATAAAAACAATTAAGGAAAGTGTTACAATGGGCGGCCTTATCGCTAAAAGCGATCTCTTCCAGGCAACCTTTGGATGGAGAGGAATTATCTTAAAGACGGGGATGTAAGGATCTATGACTAGTATCTAATAGCCATCTTTTACTGCGTTCATTTTCCAATGTCTTCTCTGGATTGCGGATCTTTGAACCTTTATAAAATGTTAAGTGCTTCCACGGTATAGATTTAGTCACAGAATACTTAAGTGTACACTTATATATTATATGAATTTGCATATATAAGTATCTAGTATCTACATCAAACTATAAACTACTGTATCATATTATATTGATAAAGAAAAAGCTCTACAGAACAGATATCGTTTATAATTTATAATTCAATTAGCCCAAATAACAATATAATTATTATTATCTATGCAGAAATTAAGCTCATGAGTATCTAGTATCATGCGTAACATCGGAGAATTATTAATTAATCTACCCCTGTACATCATCATCATAATTAACAAGGTTTATGGTAGGTGAAACCCATTATCTAGTATTTAGTTGGCAGTTTTGGCACGTTTCTGCCCTCGAGCTTCTGGAGCGTTCATGTGACAATGGATCCCAAGTAAAATACCTCAACTGGTTCTTTTTCCCCACTTTTCATAAGAATTTGTAAGAGCCCTTGCTTTTCTCACTCGATGCTCTCGAATCTTTTTTCAAGGATTTGCTACCGATTTCTATATTAAGAGTAAAATTTTCCTGTCGAGGGGAGGAAATTGCTTTTCAGCGTCATCTCCTCACGTTTTCCGTAAAATATATTATGTACATAGGTTTAAATTTTCATAAAAAATACAACATCGAAACGGGATCCTTACGCAACCTCTTCCAACAAGTCCTAGAGCCGAGCTAAAACAGACAATGTTAATCATGAAATTGTCTTAGTTAACAACTTTAGCTGTCAGTCAAAAAGTTATGTTCTTATGGTCCATGGTCCAGATGGTCCTGCAATACGCAGACACCTATCAAATATTAGTCATAACATAAAATTGCTATGTATCTCAGCATAACCAGTTATATATGTACTACGAAACGCCGGCTTCCGTTGAAACTGATTGAAAGTGACTCGCCCGAGGCAAGAGATTAGCAATGGACCTGTTTTAGAAGATCGCTGCATCGTTTGTATGTGTGACTGATGTCAGATGCTTCGTCTTAATTAAAACGTGTAATTAAAGAGTGTGTTAAAGACGTCGTTTAAGCCATTGACCTCGTCTTTACTTAGCTGCACGTTGGTCATAATCATAATCCAGTCTTTTTACATCCCCGTGCTGCATGGGGGGTAGATAAAAACTTTATTATTCACCTTAAAAATAGAAATTAAGTACAAGTTAAATGTTTAATATGGTACAACAATGGGCGGTCTTATCGCTGGGATGTGTAATATAGGTATAATATTCTTTTTTATTTATGGACTCAAATGGGACTGGGCTGGACATGTCTGCCGCATGTCGGATGATCTCTGGGCCAAAACCACTACCCAGTGGGCCCCACACGATTGCAAACGACTTCGCGGCAGACCAAGAAGGAGATGGCGGGACGAGCTAGACTCCCACCTTAAAGATTGGTCTATTGTGGCAATGGATAGAGATAAGTAGAGGGAGGGTAGGGAGGCCTTTGCCCTGCAGTGGGACTAAACAGGCTCTTAATAATAATAATAATATTAATAATAATAATAGGACCATAAAAATATCCATAGATAAGTAGACAGATCATAACGTGTTATTAGTATTTATAGGTATACTCTTCTATGCTAATGAATCTACCTGTAAATAAATGCTACCGTTTCCAGGGTGCTATTGGTGCTGCCCCGCACTCTGTGGATCAGGAATGATCAGTTATGCCTTTGTCCCTGACGCTCCCGTCCAGTTTAGATCTACGTCTGATTAATTTGGAAAACTTCGGCTGAAGTATATTTTTGCGTGATTCAGTAGCAAACATCCTTATTACACATATACCATTCTTAGAACATAAACTTTGTCATTTATAATATTAGTGGTATAGGATTGCTTAATCGTTGGAAAGTTCTGAATCGTTTGATTTCTTTTAATGTCTGTCCTGTCAATATAGTATTAAGATCTCTATATTGTTTTCTAGAATACCGATCGGTAATCAGGCTTTTATTTGGTTCTAGCTGAAACCAGCGACTCGGTCGCGTAGAATTTGGTTTATAGTAGTTCCCTAAGGAGCTATTCCTATTCAAAGTCCTACACACACGGTAAATTGTAAATAAACACGCGCACACACAGAGAGAGACTTTCGCATTTATAATATAACTAGCTTTTCCCAGCGACTTTGTTCGCGTGAACGACAGGGGAAGCCCAAAATCGCATTTTTCCAAGACCATCTTAGCAAGATCTCCCCATTGTATGGGAGCGCGTGCTACGTAGTGGTCAAACTGTATCTTCGTAGTCATCCAACCGATTTTGATGTGACATACCCTATATTCTAAGTTAGAAATAATGCTACCAAATCCTGAAAACCCTATTAATATCCTATGAGCAGTTTCCGAGTCTATAGATGACAAACACATACAAACAAACAGCCAAAAATTCTTAAAACCGTGGATTCGTGTTCAGTGCCATCTAAATAGTCGATCCCAGTTGGTTTTTCAAAAATATCTTCAATGTACAGAATGTATAATATTAAGTAGGGTTTTTCTCAGATCTTTTGTCTCAACTGAAATCAATCATAGTACGCATTAAAAATTTGCTGTCGTCTGAATTTCTACTATGCTCTTGGCCAACGTAAACTAGTCCTAATTAACTAAATTAGTTTCAGTTACAAGTTGAATTAATAACTAATTAAGTCAGTATTTCGTAATAACTTTAATGTAATAGAATTCTCTAGAATGACCTTACAAATAATTTGTATTACCTTAACGATTGGTAGGCACGTAAGAATTTATAGTTATTGATTGTTTCTAAGAATTTAAGTAAGTAATTATGTAAGAGACAGCTTGGAAAATTCCGCTTGTGTCGCATTCTTTCAAATACCTACTTATAGAAGCAATAGAATTCATAATAGTATTTAACTATCTACGGTTGACCTCAAAGTAGTATACCTTGTTAAAAAGAATGCTAACACAAGGAATTCTTGAGTACGAACACGATCAATATTTTTTACTGTGTCAATCACGTGATTGACCCAGTTATCTATTGGTTCTAGAGTCCATGCTTGATACAGATGATGATTTTAAATAATACCTACTTTTTAATAATACTGCCTTTGGGATTCCTGCAAAACACAGTAAAATGGCCCTGAATTTGAACCTCTCTGTTATTTTTCCTAAAATACGTCTACTTTTTATGATAAACGTAACATCTCCGAACCCATCTAATACAATATTTATACGCTGTCTGAACCGCACAAAATTACACCAAAATAGTAGAATAATATTCACGATAAAGAAAAAATAAAAATATTCTCGGTTTGTCTATGTTTGGTAACAAACATAGACAAACCCTTTAGAACTATATTTTTCGAAAGACTGTAATGAGTTGCAAAAAGTATTCGCCTAATGAAAAGGCCATAGTTGCAGTGCCACTCAGAACCATGAATTTTTGAGTCCTGTGCCTCGCCGAAAATTGTCGCCCAGTGCTTAGCGGAAAAAAGATGCCTTATTCCCATTAAGCACGGGGCAATGATTAAACCGCGGAGAGCATCTAGTAAAAAGAAAATGACTAGATTCTTTGTACCAATAATGGAAATTATAGCAATTTTTCATTTATGTCATTAATAGGTGAAATATTAGTCGTTAGCACGCTACTTGCAATTGCGATGCTAATTGCTAATATGAAATATGACAGTTGTGAACTCAAAATTTCATACAAAATTTCATTATTAAATATGATTCCCAATCGCAACAGCATTAGTAATTAGGAGACCGTAGCAGTTCGCATTCATGCGGGTATGAAGGTGCAAGCATGCTCTTGTATGTCGCGTACTAAACGATGAAATTTAGCATTCATCGAATTTCGCAACTACAATTAATATGATTAATGCTAGTATAAATTTAGCAGCTTATTAATGCTGCGAATGCTAATTATTCCAATATTACTTTGTATTAACTCCACGGGCGTACATCTTAAGATACTCATCTTAAATTAATTAATTTGTTAGTGATCGTATTGGATTGGGTGATTGTTGTTTGCAAGTTTAATTAAGTCATTTATTTAACAACTTAGCAGTAGAATACCTTGATGTGTTTCGGCTTGAATATACTATCTTCTCTACACGCTAAGTTACTGATAACTTATTTACTTTTTTTTAATCTTTATTTTATACATAAAATAAAGATTTTAAACAACCCAGGGTTTTTCCTTAAAAAATATGCCAACCTTATTGCGAATCAAAACAGAAAAAGAATATTCTAAACAACTACAAAAATAAATAAAACAAATTTACTTTCTTGTATTCTTAACTTAATTTATTCACAGTTTTAGAGTGAACTCGTAAAATCCGTATAATGTCTCTTTAGGGCGATGTTTGTGCAAAAACTTGTAAAGCTCTTCGTGCAGCCTACTTATTAAATAAACCCGCGGGAGTAAATAGATCCATTTTAGCTTAATCTCTGCTAAGCTGTCGTATCCATCATATCTTGGTAATTGACTGGGAGAGCCCCCTAGGGAAATTAGAAACCGATTGCCTCTATGCCTTCACTCATAGATAATAATGATAGTAAGACATAACAGCAATATGTATTTATCGAATTTACCTTACGAGTAAATATATTTGATATCGATCTTAGGGATAAACCGACCCATTGCGTTGCAGTATTTACGAAAACTGATATTTTATTATATGTTCAATAAAAAATGCCGAACCACAATTTTAAACCACAGCCGGCATGACGTTTAACTTCAGACGTACCACTGTGCTAGTCCCTTATTTGAATAAAAAACCAATTCAAATCCCTCTCTCTCAAGAGCCTCTACATCAGTGAGTATCGCATTTGCTCTACCAACATACGTTTCGCATTGTACCAACCATCCATCATCTTATGCAAATTTCATTAGGTAGCCTGAATCCGATTTTTATACGTTCTCCGAACAAAAGCCTACCCAATCTACCCCCGATATTTTCGGTTGTAGAGACACGCCTCTCTAATAAATAATTATTACTGAAAAGACTTCTGATCTGACTTAGTTCCATATTATTGCTTTAATTTTTAATAATTTTGTAAGAACAACATCACTTTTATTAGGAGTAACTTCACATTCACGTTGGCCTACTTGTAAATGTTGTTCAGCTATAAGTAATAGGTAATAAATCTCCTAATAGCTGTGCTAATAGTCTTAAAATATTCTTCAATAAAGTTATTATGCTCTCTTACTTTGAAAATTACTAAACTACGCGTGTCCAAGTTTAAAATTAAATTTAAAGCTACTATTTGAAGTTTAAACAAAAAAGACGAAAAAGAAATTTTATTCCGCATATGTTCTCAATGGTTGGTAACATTCTGTTTTTATCGTCCCAGTTTTGCTTTTAGATTTATATCCATTTAATCAATTGAATTTCGAGCCGTATGCGTTTTTATAAAGAATTAGCACTCGCAATACCGATGGATATACATAAAGCGTATGGTGCTGATTTCAATGTGTTATTTAGCTCGTATGCCATGTTATCTATTTCAACACAGAGTATAAAGTCCAAACTTGATATTACCAAAGAATTTTAAATAAAGTCGCCCCATCTGGCCAGCTGCCTAGCAGCTAAGCAAACCTGTCCATTACAAGGCCTATTTTATCCCCTACAAGTAGTCTTACATAGCCCATCGCAGCCGCAGCCTCGGTCCACAATGGACGCCCTTGGCCAACCCTCGGCATTCACGACTTACGATTATATAATCTGCTGCGAAGGAGAGAATTTAAACTTTAAACTGTAGTAACAAAGTCTGGTTTTGTGAGAAACAGTTGGGATGTAGGCTGTTCTGAAATGAGACGGCCAGTATTAATGATTAGGGGAAACGCAATGGAACGGCCACTCGGAGATTTCATCTCCGTGTGGAACTGCTGGAATTATTAGGAACGTATCCGTCAAGCAGGGGTTTGAGGTCTGGTTATGACTACTTTTTACGTGTGCTATTTGTATAGATTTTTTTGGTCCGTTCATGCAACATTCTACAGGATTATAAATGAGCCCTCTTGTCACCTATAAAAAGTTTTGAGGAGTTTCGATTATTACCAGTTTTTCACGAAATAATCACGTATCAATAATATCACATTTTCACAAATCATATATATGTAATATATGATTTGTGAAAATGTGATATTATTATGAAATTACAAATATATATTGTATATATTATTATACTGGGTAAACTTTTTAAGTATGCGGAGAGGGCCAAATCCGGAACTAATAAATAGCGTAAGCTGCTGAAGAGTCTCGGGGCCGATTTTGATAAAAACTAAAACAACATCATTGGAATTTTGAAAAACCTATTTTAGTCAAGAATCGAACACATTGATTTTGAAAGTAATAACACACCCTGTATCATTGCACCAGACAACCACATTCGGTTAACATTTCCCTACTGTCTTATCGTTGTACGAAGGAGAAACATTAACGTAGGTACTTATAATTATTGTAGCAGCCACAATTCAACTTAAACCAGCAATGAATATAAAAGCAAGCCAGTATTTAAGTCAGTCTGAACCACTTAAAATAATCCAATTAATAGTTACATTCTATAATGATAGTCATATGAATCTTAATGGCCCGTTGGTATGACTTTTACTTTCAGAACGCAGATGTTAACATTCCAACATTGACTAAATGAACACGAAAATCAACTGAGAAATTTAAAGTGGTTCAAAAACTATGCAATTAGGTACTGGGCGAATATTTGAGATGCGATGGCAAAACGGGCGCTCGCTAGAGTGTAATGGTCGAAGGAGAAGTTTTGGGTATTGAATGCCTTAGCGCATGCTAGTCAAAATCTTAAAATCTATATAAATAGAAATGAATCGCCGAAATGTTTGTACGCGCGTAACTTCCGAACGACTTCACTAAATTGGATAATTATTTTTTTTTGTATTCGTTATTGTCAAGAGAAGGCTTGTATAAAAGATTTTTTTATTAAATCGATTTAAAATATGGCGGTACGATGTTTGCCGGGTCAGCTAGTTTTAAATAATTAGGAATCAATCAATGTGGACATTGACGACAGATGACGTAGACTTCGTCCCTGTGAGACGATATAAGAAGGAAAGAAGAAATCGAGCAGTTGGCTCCAGTGGTTAAGGCATCGGGACGGTATTCCAAAGACGCAGATTCGATCCTTGCCCGAGCAATATCATTTTTCTTTCTAATTATTTGAAATCTGAAGGAGAAGTTGTCACGATTTCGGCGACAACTACATCAGTTGCATTTCCCTGTTTAGGTTTCCTATCCAGTCTGCCAAAAACTTCACTAACGTCACAGAAGAGGATTAGCTAACGTGACATTTGACATTGCTTATGTTTAACTGTCCACCAGATATAATAAAATGTAAAGGCAAAAAATCACTTTATATTCCCACAAATAGTAAATGATCACCAAAAAAAATATCAGCAACTAAAAAGAATATAATCTCAAAAAAAATAGTAAATGAGTACCAAAAATTGTAAATGATCACCAAAGTAGGCTCCACCAGGAGTCTCGCTCGTCACCCCTTCATGTCGCTTCCCCTACCTGACCTTCGCTCCGCTGCGGAAGTCGCCGCCCGGCTCGCTTTGCTCGCCAGCGAGCCTACAAAGCCGAATGGAGCGAAGGTCCCCCCTTCATTCAGGATCCCCTTCCTTTTTATATACACTCTGGAGGTAAGAGTGAGATGCGGTAATTCGGATAAGATTAGGTGGTCATTTACTAAATTTGATCTAGATTATTTTGATGGTCGTTATATTTTTCCCCTTGTTCACAATCGAATAGTTCTGCTGCGCCCACAGCGAACGTCACCGTCGCAAGCTTCGGTCCATGAACTGTTCGTAATCCACCGGTGGCCGCGATCCCGCAAATTGTATTAGTGCGTCCAATCGTATTTGCAGTTGCTATAGGTAACGTCTCACGTATTGACGAGAAACTGGTTTATAAAGGAGCAAGGGAATGTGCCGGAACGCGGTGGATTTCAATGGTTAAGGATAAAGGAATTTGTTTGTCGATTGTCGCTGCTGAATAGCAGCAGGAATATAATGGTGAACATCTTTTTAAGGGGAAAATAAGGGGTCTGCTAATTTATAAAATAGATGCTGGATTGCTCAGATGTATAGCTTGCTTTATATATTATACCTGAATGACGAGACGAACAGGTAGTTCGCCTGATGGTAAGCAAAGCGCTTGCCCATAACAATTGCAGCACCACACAGAAATTTTTTTTGCTAAATCCTGCGCGGAACTGCAATGCGCTCGTCATCTTGAGACAATTACACTTAAGTCTCACGATGCCCACTAATTTCGCTGGCTTCAATGCCCTTCAAACCGAAACACCGTAATGCTTGCGCACTACTGCTTGGCGGCAGAATAACTGGCAAAGCGGTAGTACCCACCCAGACGGCCTCTCGCATACGAGAAACCTACTATCTATAAACCACTTTTTCGACAGTACCAGTCTTATGCAGTTTTTCGTATTAATTTTAAAAGTTCTATCTCTATATCTAGACGTAATAAAGAAGAAGACGTAGTATTAACTCTTATAAAACACGGTTTATTATGTTAAATATTTCGGCCAAGAATCTGCTGGTGCAGATAAACGAATGGTGTGTGTATAAATATATACAAATGTTAAATTGGAATAACTTTGATATCTATCCGAAACATTTATCCAATTACGTCTCTGTCCACCATTACTTACAAAACAACATCTAATATTACGATGAAATGGGAAACAAAGAATTACACAATAGAACAATGGTAGCTGATATAACCGATCTTCAAGTTAAGATCTTGATCTACCTTGAGACTAAACTAGCATTAAGTAAGTTTCACGGTCTTTAGTTTAATAGCTTAGTAAACTAACTCTAACGCAAATAAGCGTCTTATAAAAATCCAATATAGTTTGCCGTACTACCCGTCGTAGGCTGTGATTCACAGTAAAGAAACTCATCCATCCAATATGGAGACTTACAAAATAACGTCGAGGATCAAAAAGTTGGTCAAATAGCAATAAAAATAAAATGACAAATAGTCGCTTTAAGTCGTTTAGAACCGTTTGACTCTCATCTCATCACAATAAATCATCCTAAAACAGATGTTTTTTATTAAACTACCTAAGCATTGACGTCCTAGTTTTGGTATCCAGCTCTGTCCACAATGAATCTTTGCACTTCCGTTACTAATGAATGTTGCATGACCAAAAAAGCTCAGACACCTCGCCCCTACTTCTATCTGTGTCGCTTAAATCAAAGTGAGTGCCGCATAATTAATGATGGCCACAAACCATGGCCATGTCTAACTGTTGTGTAGCAGTTGCTAAGGTTCCTAAAAACATATATATCCTATTACTTCATATTATTGATTATATTGGAAGTCTCTATCGGCGTTGCTTTTTGATTCTACGGAAAGATTTTGCACTAGTTTTTTAAGAGCAGATAAATCCGTCTCGTGTTCTTCACTCCTCTGTATATGTAGCGTAGTCTTTGAGACCACATTGCCATGCTCATTCTCAAAATGTTCTTTACACAGAATAAAAGCAAATAGCTAATCTTCGTTTGTGTCGTCACACAGTTTAGGATCTTAAAATAATATGCAAACTTGTATTTAAAGTAAGCATTTGTCCAGCTTTGAGACTGCACCTTTGAGTAGCACTGTTTTAGGAGCTTTAAATAAGACAGCAATACAGATGCTTGAAAAAAATTACCATACGTACTGCTTAATCTTCATTCTAAACAGACAGTCATCGCGTGCCTCGAGCGACGTCCCGCCAGCCGGCAGCCCCTCACTGGGTCATGCATGGCCGTTACGGGCCGGCCAAGAATCGCCGCGGAAGTGTTTACCATCACTCCACCGGCCCATTGTTGCAAATCGGTCGTGTGTTCCGCTGTTACTTGGCTGTTTCTGATAAGGGTTTTGCGGAATGCGATTTAGAATCAACTATGTTAGCGCAACAAAGTAAAGGCTTAAAGGATTTGACAAATTATATATATTTTTTCTCCAAATTCCAAGACTAGGACTAGTGTTGTTTTTCCCTTGAAAGAATTTGCTCGTTCCACATTTGCTAAAAACCAATTTTTTTCATGTCCACCTTTCAATTAGACAAGCAGATAGTGCGCTTGGTTAAGCGCCAAGTCTCACAAAAGCTGCAAAGGCACCCAGAATCTTGAAATGCAAATATCTGCGCAGTACTGCACTGCGCTCACCAGACCGTGACTCATGTATAACAAATACGACAAATGCTCATAATCTGTATTCTCTTTGTTCTCAGATTTTATTGTGAAGTGCAAAGTGCATCGATGAGACGCCGCTAGTTCCCGGTAGAAGGAGAGCGACTCCACGCTGCTCGGTTTACCAACTTGTAAGTATATTCTACATCTATATCTTTAACCAGAGTAAAAGTAAATGCAAAATAAGTCTTTTTTCGTTATTCGCTGAGCAAACGTTTACAAAATTCGTGCGGCGCGCCGTAAATAAAATAAATATCCCAACGATATTTATCCCGTCGCAGAAATCGAACCCGCAAACTCAGTGGTGTATGAGATTAGAGCCAACCTGCTCATCCTCTACACCATAGAAGCTGTCAAATAAAAGTTATGTATTTTAATAAACCAACTGATGCCCGCGACTGCGTCCGCGTTGAATTCGATTAAATAGTTGTTCCCTAAATAAGTGTTCGTTTCACTGGGATAAAAATCGCATGTCCTATTCCAGGACCTAAAGTGCTTACATAGCAACTTTCATCAAAGTCCGATCTGTTGTTATGAAGTGGTAAACAAACACACACACACACACAACACTTCGGAATGATGTTCGGTGAAACATCGGGGAGACGGGTCTGAGCAGTCGCTCAACTGCCGTCTCTATCTAGATCTATGTGCTCCATCTTAGGCCACATCATCGCTTCACATCAGGCGAGATAATGGCCAAACATAGATAATATAAACTATTAAGAGTAAAAAAAAACACACACACTTTAGCATTTATAGTATTACCAATTACTTAGTAGCATTAGTAGAAAGGAAGTAGAATATTTGAAGTTATTTACGCATCAGTCGACGCGTGGCGATTCGATTTGTACGAATGGGTTTGGGTTTCGGAAGATTAAGAGTACCATATCCAAAAAGCTAAAGGTTACACCTGGTACACTTCTTTTCAAATAAACGTACAGTACCATTTAACACAGATTATCACAAGATGCTTTTAGCCAAAAAGCTTTTTTATGATACAACTTTGAGCTAGAAACGTGCTACACATCTTAATCTATCCTTACCTTAAAATCCCAACGAGAAAAAGATACAAAGTCTTAAAGAAAGTAAATCTTGCGTTGTAATGATACCATCTTCTCCATTCTATCATAGGACAACCAGACGCACGGCTATGCGATATCCATTCATGGTAGACATCCGTTCTATACGAACAAACGTTTTGCTTCCACGTTCATCTTACGAACAGACAAGGAGCGGAAAGCATTGCCAACGTCTGTGTTTTCTGACAACTACAACCTGGGGTCTTCAAATCGAGATTGAACAGGTATCTTCTAGGCGAGCGTGTTACATTTTAGACCACATCATCGCTTACCATCAGGTGAGATAGCGGTCAAACGCAAGCCTAATATTTAAAAAAAATATAACTTCAAAACTACCAGACTGACACATTCAACTTCGGTCTTATCTGCAATTTATCAAGTTCTTAACATCGTGTGATTAACACAAGATTTCTTACTTTCTTAAAGAAATATCGGGCGATGAAAATGCTCCGAAATCCAAAATAGACGCATTACTTTGGCTGGACTTGGTTAGATCACTTCCTTGATGTCAGATGTGCTTCGATTAGATAAGAGGATCCGAAGTATCCGGAAACCTTAAGAACGTTAATACGAGTATATTACCCCGAAGGAGCTCTTGATCGTAAATGTTGGTAGGCACAGTAATGTAGTCTTAAAGGGCTCGGAATAAAAACACAAAACGTATCTAGCAACTTATACCCATACAAAGTAGGTACAATAGTATGTATCGGTCGTAAGCTAAGTGCATCAGTTGTCTTAGATCCGGAAGCTCCTCATTTCCACGAAATGTTTAATTCCTTTGTTACACAATCGCAATCTCATGTCTAAAACGGGATGGCAATACATATACTTAAATAGATTACCTCATTTATAACAACGAAACCTAATAAACCAAAACATACCTACAGTTTTTTATCGCACGATGATCAAAATAAAAAGGTTGATTCCAGTCTCGCAGTCTTTTAAGACAAGAAGTTTCGACTTGTAAATTCGGAACGCGTTGACTTTGAACTTGGCCTTGACATTGCTGGCGAGGTTCAACCGCATTGTTTGGGATATTGTCATTGTTGTTAAGTGCCATATACCAACAATACAATGCAATTGGTAACGCATAACTCGCCTAGATAGTAATTAGCGTGACTGTACTGTATTCTTAGTTAAGCCATGTTGAGCTAGCCGTTTGAGCAAACAAACAAAGTTTTGTGCTTGATGTGAACGTGTCGAGTGCATATTGCGTTACGTGATGTCACGTTGGGCCTCATTGATTGTACCGTCTTATAGGCCTGTCCTGTGATATTTAAAATATTACGTAAAATCAAACACTGTACCGTGTTTTAGTCTCATTCTCTCATCAAAATGATTACTGTATGATCTTCGTCGTCACAGTCGAATGTTTATTTTCTATTTTTCTTCACGCAAGTCACGCGTCTTCTTAATAAATCTGCCGTTGACCTCCTACGCCTATTTTTACCCTGCTGTCTTCACGGCACCATTCTAATGAGCTAAATTGTCGCGTATCCGTGCCTAACGATCAGCCATCATATGATAATCAAATTACGTGTCCGTATCCATTACCCAAATGACAAAATGGCCGGTCGCCATTCGCCGACAATCATCTAATAAAACAAGGTCGTTGCCTCCGGCCCCGCCTGTGGAGGATATAGTACAGGGCTGGTCGTTGTCTGCCGGTCTCGGATGGATAGATACGTATTGAACGCCGGAAGTCGAGTTGGGCTATCTAGAGGAGCTACATGAATATCCTTAATCAAGGTTAAGAGTCAAGTCCAACTATTAAATACCTACCTTAGTTCTTAAATAACTTTCCATGTATGAATCAAGCTAAAACTAAACTATTTACTAATACAGCTATCAAAGTTCTCGTAGTCCCTGGCGCCAAACACTGACAGACATAGCACAGAAAAGAATCGGAAAAGAGAGCAAAACAACAACTATAAAAGTGTTGCTCCAGTTAACCCCTTTCAGTAATTCGAGGCGGAGCTTCGAAGCGAATTTAGGTTTATTGATACTCTAGAGAAAAAGCGAGGAAATTGGGATGCTCTGGATACCGAAACAATCAGTGGATGTGAAAGGTGGTAGGATACTAAATAGCAAATATGTTTTGTTAATAAGTATGTATAAGTTATTTCAAAGAATTGGTAACTGCTTGTGCTGTGCTGCAGACAATGCGATGCCATCATCATTTATGAAGACACGCCGTACTTGTATAACTTGATAAGGAAGCCGGCTTACCATATAATACTCGCTCGCATTTGTCATCAATTACTTGGTATGCGGAGTCCATATTGTTCGCGAACACGAACGAGCGTCACGATCGTTGAGTCGTGAGCGAGATCCAGCAGTCATTAGAGCCTTTACGATATTTTCGTTACCAAGTATCGATACTTCAGATTAAAATACCTGTTACTAAAACTAAGATACCTATTACGATAGTAGCTAGTATTTGATATTTTAGGATCGTTATTCATTCAGTTCATGCTAGTTAGCCTGTTAGAATCTTTCATTTCAACATTTGATACCTTAGACATTACTTCATCAGTCATCTAATTGTGCAATTTGTACATGAATAAGGTTCACGATTAAGCGAAATCTAAGGATGAGTCGATGGAATTTAATAAAGATACATGGTGCTGAGTCCGACAGTTTAAAAAGAGTGACCTAATTTTGACAGGAATTTAAAATATTGGTTGAACATGAACAATCTTAATTTCAATGTCAGTAATAAAAGTATATTTATATTTCGTACTATCTAAGATATACTAGGTATCGATACTCACTGGTTACTCTAAGCTAGTACTTTTCATAATCGATACTCTGAACTCTGAACACTAGTAGTAATTATAGACCCGAGGCTATAATATGTGCTTGGCTTTTAGCGCCGCTTATTGAGTTAGTAGTGATGATCTAAACTGGTGTTATCTTCCTGGTATGATGGGTTTGATAATATTGAGTAATAACGAGTACCTAAGTATTCTTTAATAACTAGATTACTTGACTACGAAAAGATTCTGGTATATTTTAACGTTATTTATATAAGTGAAGAGACTAATTTATGAATAGGACGATTTGTATTTTCTGCCGCTTTCGTTTTCACTTCAAGAAAAGCTGTTGAGGGAGTTAACGAAAGTAGTTGTGAATAGGTCCCTAGATCAAACTTAAATGATAATGATTTTGTGTTAACTGTTAATGTACGGGAATACATCATAAACATAATTTTGCAGTGCAGCCTTATTACTGTTGCCTCACGAGTTCTAGAAAGAATATGTAGACTAGAGGCAGATATAAATCTTCGTTGAAGACTTGCACAGTTAGATAAAATCCTGCTAGAAGTCCCGTACATTTAACGCAGTAAAAGAGTTGAGAACTGTTGAGGTGACTGGTTTCAAAGTTTACAGGTTCAAGAACTCAGTAAAATGAAATGAAACATTACACTCGTGACGCGAGTTCCTAGAAAACACAAGAACTCTAGTAAGTTATAAAATGAAATCATATAGCACAACACTGTGAACTCTCAACATTATTGTTATTATTGGCCCTCTGCCATGTATTCTTGACGTCATCGTCACCTACAAAAGTTCTAGTAAGAATATGCTTTTTGGTTTGAGCCATAATTTCTACTAGTCTTTCGGACTGCAGCGTAGCCCGTGATTTCCCGTAGGATTTCAGGGGATTCCTATTGAGCGAACACCTATATAGAAGCCAATATAAAACATGTGACATTTGAAGTTCGTAGAAAGTTTTGGATATTTAAAGATGACTGAATCAGTCAGTCAGTCAATTTGCCTGCGTTGTATGTATAGGAATTGTGGATTTGATTGCACTGCATGTCGTGTATTAACCTGCATGAAGGACGTTGCAACATGCCATTCACCTTGCCTGAATTGTTGAAATGATATTATACAATATCAACCTGTCACCTGACCCAATACATCACTGGAGCAGCTGTTTTGGTTCATGTCTGTTTCTTCTCAATATGCTTTAGCGAACTTACTATTTTGGGGTATTTTTATGCATTCTTTTTCGGAACAGAGCTTGACAGCCCTTTAAAACTGATTCAGCCAGACGTCGCCGTTGCTCCATGGCCAAATCGTATTCTTCATTTTAAGATCCATCTACCCAAAAATGAGATGTAGCCACCTGTCTGCCAATTTAAATTGCTAATCCTTTGGTCTTTGTACTGATGTGACTTAATTAAACTTGTCCGTGTAGTTTTAGTTGATCAATATTATTGATTAATGTTAAGAAAACCCCTCATGTTTTCATTTTAATCAAGTTAGTAATAAAAAATATATAATTTGTACACCTAGACAGTTTTCGCACTGGTTTTAAGTGCTCAATCGACACTAAACGATCGGCTTGCAGCAATTGCTCTTAATTGAGTTGTTGGTCAACTTGATGGTCGTCAATATATTGAACTGAGCGCTCATTGAACTCTGGCGTCAATTGCGTACTGTGCTGCATCAGACACTGGAATTGACACTAGACAACTGCCGCAATTGTTGATTAATGTTTAATTGTTTATTGTGCCTGCATTTTGATTATCGTCATAGTTGGGAGCTATTTCTACCTACTGCAGGGTCTAAGCATACTACCTCTTACGCCAATTATTTTCCTTCCACCCATTCGACCACATTGACCTGTCTTGACCCAATCTTGAGAGATTCGAACGTAACAAGTTCCAATTTTAACAAAATATGCCCTTCTACATCGGTCTACATTTGCTAGAGTCGATCAAAAGTTTACCCGTAGGTAGTCCATACATAAAGTCATAAACACGTTGATTACGTGACTGTATGCCATTCATACATAACCAAACATACATATTACATAGGCGATTGAACGCATTATCGCTTGTACTATGTACTATGCAAGTTATTTCACTGCCATTGCTTCTTGTAAAGGAAAGTTTTCGGTTGAATTACACCGGTATGTAACAACGTTACCATAACATTATCGGTTTCTCGTACGCGAGAGGTCTGGGTAGGTACCACCGATTTGCCAGTTATTCTGCCGCCAAGCAGTATTGCGCAAGCATCACTGTGTTCCGGTTTGAAGGGTATTTTAGCCCGCGAAATTACACGGCATTATGGAATTTAAAAAGCTATTGTCTCAGGGTGACGAGCGCAGTGCAGTGCCGTGCACCTGAGTTGGTTAGTTTTTTTAAGTACAGCAAACATTTTGTCCATTTGTTTCTTAATCAACTTACGAAGTGTTTCTAAACCAATAAAAACTAATTCCTATTTGCGAAACAAGTCCCAAGTTTATCAAGTTGCAAAATGAACATCATTTGGAAATGGCAAGGTCTCCGAACTGGATTTGCGATGGAAAAATTTCATAACAAATAGATACACTTGTAATAAATAGTTTAATGTCAATAATTAAACAAACCATTACGTTCCAATGATGCCGAAGTTGTGGTGTAATATTTTATTGTATTTTTGTAATAGACAGGTGCACACGCAAGCGCATTGTGGTAAACCATTATGTATTACAAAAAATATGTAGAGGAATGTAATCATATAGTCATAACCAGCTTTTAACTGCTTTAAGCAATAACGCCTGCTTAGCGAAACCATCTTGGGATAGAACTCGCGCCCATAGCCGGTAAGTGCTTTAACCACTAAACTTCCAGGGACATTATGTCACCGGCTGTGTTGTAGTAGAGTTCGGAAGTTATATCCTTGTCCTGCTAAATATTAGGAACATCATAGAATAGTAAGAGCTCCATTTTGCATTTCCACCATACCACAAAAACGTCTAGAAAAAACCAGCAACCCGCTATATAGTTTGAGGGTGGTGGAATATGGCCCCCCATACTCTCTCGCCGAGAGAAGGACCGTGTCATAACAATCATAACAGGAATGTAATGATGACAGAGCTCACGATTGAACTGGTCTAAAGACAAGCTAGTCGTTCGCCTGATGGTTAGCGTCACGCTTTCCCTAACAACTGCAGTGTCACAGAATTTTTAATATTATAAAAAGCACTGCGAGGCACCGCTTGTTACCCCGAGACATAGGATATTGAGCTTCGTATTTATAGATCTGACTTAATTCACGTTTGATCTGCGATTACCTGATCTCGTATTACGTTTTGATTCTAGTCTCGAGTCTCTGTCTATTTTATAAAATCAAACCTTAATCACATGAGTCTTTAATCAAATTTAACATCCATGTCAAACTTAGCTGATTTCGTAGTATTACTTTATGGTCTAGAGTTGCGTTGCGAATAGCGTTTAAAATATTTTCTATATGAAAATGCTTAAACGCGGGCACGGGCCGAGTGCCGCGATCACTATTCGAAGCTAGTCCTAGAATCAAGAAGAGTAATAACGTTTTGACTTTTGAGTATCGTTTATAAATCACTTCACTTCTTGTTTGAATGGCATTTGTGGAGTTGCAAACTGATTGGAGATCACGTTTGACGTTTACTTCAGTGATTATTGATTCATGGATCTAGTTTCAAGATACGTTTATCGAACAAAGCTTGACTTGGAACTCTCTCTGAGTCTAGACTCAGTTCTGATTTTAGTTTATAAATACGAGCGTGAGTCTCATACGCCCAGTAATACCGTCTAAGTATTTGAACCTAAGCCAACTCTCCGCAGTGTCATGTGTATTGTGTGAAGGTATGAAGTGTCCAGGTAAACGACCGCATTCCTTCGGGTAATGCCGCATGCCGCACCGTCACTTTTCACTGCGTATAACATTAATATAAATCGCGCATGACGCTAAACGCAAGTGCGCGTGAATGGCGCGCGCTCACGTAATATGCGCGCGCGCAGCCGAAGCGATAGCGCCGAGATACTGTACTGTTAAGCAATCTGTCAATTATGGTATAAACTGTGATAATTTCGACCGGAGAGCTGTAACAAGTGCTATTATTTATTCTGTGGCTTATAAGCGTCATGTCTGCTCATAAATGTTGCAGAGCCCCCAGAAATTTTGAATTTCCGAATTCCTTAATTTACTATTATATATATATTCACCATAATTTATACCTTATCAAACGTATTAATGTATGAACACTTCTGTTGAGATATGCAGTAGCTATTGATTATACTGTACCAGCAATTGTGATATAACCACCAGCAATTAAACGTGTGGAAATCGCGCCGGTAAACACATGTGTCAACCAATTGACACCTCTACAATTGGCGCTGGTGTTTACCTTTAGTGATACGGGTACGCAGTTCACATTACAACCTTGTAACTTCGTTGGGATACTCTATTATCTGTCTTTATCATTTTTCGTTTTTTTTTAATCATAAACAAACTTAATACCTGGCCCCTAAATATGACAAGCAAAAATAGAAAAAGCAAATGGACACAAAGTGTTGATCAAATATGACAAACTTATAATACTGCCCTCAAATTCCACGGAATCAGGAACCCAAGAAAGAAATAACAAGAGAGCTCTATCACAAACACCTCCACAAACCACTCCAAAGGATAAAACAAAAGGAGTAAAAGGAGCTATACAAACCCACAAAAAGAACAAAATATCGTCTTACTGGGCTTCTCGTCCTGCTACGCAAACGACACAAACTAACCTCCGTGAGACAGATGAAAACATAAATACAGAAGGCCTACTCAAACAATAGCAATTAATGAATAAAACCCCTCTCCCTCCTCCAACACGGCCGGTCACAGCGGAGGAAAATGACCAAAACCCTCCTGTTTACCAGAAAAACATCAGCGAATGCCTAAAAATCGCTACATACAATGTACGCTCCTTATCATCTAAGGAACGGTTTATAGAACTCACCTTTGCACTACGAAAAATAGAATTTGACATCTTGGGCTTAGCAGAAGTAAGAAAAATGGGCTGTAAAATAGAAGAACATAAAAACTATATTCTCTGCTACAAAGGAGAAACACCTGGCTTGCATGGTACAGGGTTTCTAGTGAAGAAAGAACAAAAACAGAATATCACAAATTTCGAAGGGTTATCCGAAAGAGTTTCAGTACTACAGCTAAAATATAATACAACTTTGCTGTCTATAATACAAGCTTACGCACCCACTGAAAACGCCGGTGATGAAGAAATTAATACATTCTATGAAACATTAGAAGAAGCTCATGCAATCGCTGGAAATAATCTACTAGTAATTGGAGACTTTAATGCAAAAATAGGACAACCGAAGAAAAATGAAAAATTGATCATGGGAAAATTTGGCTATGGAAAGAGAAATAAAAGAGGAGAGCTACTCATACAATATGCGTTTGAACATAAACTCTCTATTATGAACACTTACTTCAAAAAACCGGACAGTCGCAGATGAACCTGGCTCTCACCTGATCATAATACGAGAAACGAAATAGACTATATTATGACAAATCGTCCTAAAAACATTTCGAATGTGGAAGTACTCATTGTGGAATTTCCTTCCGACCACCGCCTTGTGAGAGCTACCTATCACATTAGACAGGAGAAGAAATGTAGGTCTTCGTTTAAATCTCCACAAACTACGCCAAGAACTGCCGATGACATTACTACATATTGTAATAACCTCGAGAAATTTCTTCGAGAACTGCGAACAGAAGATCAAGATGCACAATCCTACTATAATAAATTAGAGACTGCAATTAAGAATAGTATGGAAATAAAAAGAAAAGACAACTTACATGGAAAATCAAACAACATTATTAGCGAAAATACACGCAGATTAATGGTTAGAAGATCGGAACTTATAAAAACTAAACACAAGTCAAAAGAACAGAAAAAAGAACTAAGTAAACTCTTCAAGATAACAAGTAAATCTTTAAAAGAGGACTATAAAAACTACAGAAACAAAATAATTGAGAAAAACTTAAAACTATATAGTAGCACAAAAAGAGCTTTCAAAGATCTAAACATACACAAGAACTGGATTCAAAGTCTAAAAACCGCATCAAAAAAACAGACAAAAACAAGACAAGATATTGTAAAATGCGCCACAACATTCTATGAAGATTTATATGGAAAATCTACAGAAACTCCAAAAACAGACATAAATGAACTTATAAACAATGAAAAAAAAGAAGACATAACACCAATAGATGAAAAGGAAGTGATAGATCACATAAAAAAATTAAAAGCAGATAAAAGCCCTGGTCCAGATGGACTTCAAAACGAAGTTTTGAAACTGGGAGCACCACAACTAGCACCACCACTGACTTACTTGTTCAACCTAATCCTAAATACAGGCCGGATACCAGAACAATGGAAGAAGTCAGACATAATTCTACTGTATAAGAAAGGCGATCCTCAAGATGTAGCAAACTATCGGCCAATTAGCCTCCTATCAAGCCTCTACAAACTGTTTACATCGATCTTGCAGAATAGAATGAAAGTCTCTATAGACAAACTACAGCCAGTCGAACAAGCAGGGTTTCGATCAGGATTCTCAACAGTGGATCATATACATGTTATGGAACAAATTGTCGAAAAGTATAAGGAATACAACAGACCCCTATATGTAGCTTTTATTGACTTTGCCAAAGCATTTGACACTATCTCACATGACTCTATCTGGAGAGCTCTACATCAATGCAAAATGAACGAAAAGTATATACAAGTTTTGAGAAATATCTATGACGGCAGCACCAGTAGAGTAAAACTCGAGACGAGAGGAGCTGAGATCCCAATCCGTAGAGGTGTAAGGCAGGGAGACCCATTGTCACCAAAACTTTTTATCGCAGTATTACAAAGCATTTTTACAAAGCTAGACTGGGACTGGGAAGGAATCAGAATTGCCGGACGCTGTTTAAGTCACCTCAGATTCGCGGACGATATTGTTATATTTGCAGAAACAAGTCAAAAGCTAGAGCAAATGTTGGGTTCGCTAAGTGAAGAAAGCGAAAGAGTAGGCCTAAAAATGAATGAAAGTAAAACAAAAATACTCACGAACAGCAAAGAAAATATAATAAAATTAAAGGAACGACCCTTGGAGTATGTGAACAGTTACATATACCTAGGAAAACAAATATCATTCCAAGACAAAAACACAGAAGAAGAAGTTGATAGACGTATTGCAATGAGTTGGAAAAAATTTTGGAGTCTAAAAGAAATTTTAAAAGGCGACCTATCTCTCCACCTGAAAAAAACTGTGCTTGACACCTGTCTTCTACCGACCCTAACCTATGGATGCCAAACATGGAGTTACTCCAAAACAACAAAATCAAAAATAACAACTTGCCAGAGAGCAATGGAAAGGAGCGTACTAAAAATTCGTAAGATCCAAAAAATTAGAAGTGATCTTATAAGACAAAAAACAAAAGTGATTGACGCTCTGCACTATGCGCTCAAACTAAAATGGCAGTGGGCAGGTCATCTAGCCCGATATAAAGATAACAGGTGGACTTTAGAGGCGACTCGTTGGACAGGACCTGGTGGTAAAAGAAGAAAAGGCAGACCAAGGCAAAGATGGACTGACGACATCGTGAAGACCGCTGGGATATCATGGATGAGCAAAGCGGAAGATAGAGAGGCATGGAGTAAACTGGAGGAGGCCTATACCCAAAGAGGGATTCCTAACCAAGAAGGAAAAACATAAAAATACCATTAGATTAATAAGATAGATAGATAAATAAATATATAGATAGATAAATCAATAGTTAGATCAATAAATTTATAGATAAGGGTATATAGATTAGTAAATAGATCATTAGATCGATAGATAGATATGAATAGGGATAGATAGATTAATAAATAGAAAATTATACAGATCGAAAATACATAAATACTACTAAATTAACTTATTTAAAACTAAATTAATAAACTAAGCTACATTATAATAAACTAAGCTAATTTAATAATAAAAGTTAACCTATTTAAATTAAGTTTAATTATAATAAAAAAAAAATAGTTAACCAACATATATGTACATATATATAAGTTAAGGAAAAAATTTTAAATATTTGGTAAGGTAAATAAAAAGGCTAATTATTATTATTATTATTAAATATGACTCCCTGTTTCTAAAGAACAAGTACTACAAGGCTACTTTGACAGCCTCTGTGGTGTAGTGGTTGGTCAAGTCAGCTCATATCATAGACCACGTAGGATGCAGGTTTGATTCCCGTCAGGGAGACAAATGTCTGTGCACAGAAAAAATGCAGGTATTTGTTTCGTGTCTGGGTGTTTTCGGACCATGTTCCTGGAAGTTCATGGTTCCCTAGATACAGAGAATCGTAGCTAGGGACTTAGGATCTACATTATATATATGTGATCGTTGGTCGTTTATAAGGACTATGGTCCCACAACACCCAGATTCCAGACAGCCTCTGTGGTGTAGTGGTTGGGCAGCTTGGCTCAAATCTTATACACCACTGAGGTTGCGGGCTCGATTCCCGTGACGCGACAAATGTTTGTGCACAGAAAATAGCGCATGCGTTTGTTTCGTGTCTGGATGTTGTGGGACCATGGTCCTCGTAGTTCCTGGTTCCCTAAATACAGGGAATCCTAGTTAGAAGCCAAGATCTATGTATGTGATCGTTGGGCGTTATTTATTCTAGACACGGAAGAAATACAAGCTTAATTGGCGCTTTTAATCCTGTTAGTTAGGTGTTTTTGTTAGGAGGCTGCGAGCCAGGCAGCCAAGCAGAGCGCCGCAATTAATAAAATTACGAAATCAAACCACCTGCTATTACATCACTGCAGGTGAACAAACACCATCAGTTTCAATACAGCACGCTGTTATAAAACGATTAGTCACTGTTTGTATTGGAGTTCATTTTGCCTTGATACGGTACTGATATCAAAGTATTTATTACTCATTACTATGTTATGTTAATTATTTTATAATAACATGTTATGACTCAAATAGAGTAGTTGCGTAGAGAAGTTTTAATACATTAACTAACTAGTTTGTACTAGTACTTTAGTTAACTATCGAACTATGTATTTAAGTTTTGGGAGTAGCTTACGTAAAGATAAATATTTTTTTTTATACTTATATACCTATATGTAAACATCATCATCATCATCCCATTACGTTACCACTGCTGGGACACGAGCTTTCTCTCATAGATAGTGTATCACACTACTATTATATACTAAATGCCTAACTTTGTATGTAAGTGTGTTTGTTACTTCTTCACGCTGTAACGGCTCAACAGATTTGTGTCAAATTTGGAATGGAGTTAGCTTATACCCTGGATTAACAGATAGGCATCGGGGCGCAGCTAGATAACCTATAAATATTAATGTATTTCAAACAAATATGGGACACCAAAGGTGGGCCTTTTAGAAGGCCGTTCGTGAATTCTAATACCCGTGACAAAGGTAAATAGATTTTAATCAAAAGGCATTATTGAAAGGCTGCATGGTTTAAAGCGCCCTTGGCGGTCCGATGGCCCGTGACCGCCACAATGAGAGGCAGAATAACCGTAAAAATTCTAGGACTACGCAGCGATTTGATTCGCGTATTCGATGGTAGCGGAAAGAGAAAATGTTTTACGGAATTTAAGGGCCTTTCCCTGAGCTTTGACTACTTTTTGTATCAAAGTAATCCTGTTTGGTATGTTGTTATAGGGCCTTATCGTCCACTGCAAAACTATCATGTGGTAAATAATAATAAAATAAAGCGTGATGGTAGATATAGTTTATATTTACCTACCCAAAAGAATTGCAGGGTCACCTTAGTCTAATTTTACGAGTACCTCGCGGCACTGACGGCTTTTTTGGTGTAGTGGTTTTGCGAGTCGGCTCTCTCCACAGAAATCTAAATAAAACGTTTTTATTTAAATTTCTGTGACTCTATCATACACCTCGGACGTTGCTGGCCTGATTGCAGCTATGAGTCAAATGTTTGTGCATAGTAATAAAGCGCAAAAATTTGCTTCGTGTCTTGGTGTTGTGGGACCCTTGGTCCTCGTAGTTCCTGGTTCACTATTAACGAAAAAAAAACTGTACTGTGCTCGTGCTGAGACATCAGCTTAAACGTCTCAAAGTAGAACTGTTGCACAAATTCACGACACGGATTTCTTATCTCCTTACCACTAAACACAGATGCTAGATAAGCAAACAATAGAGTGCAATGGACCAGCACCCGGCAACAGAACATGTCAAGTGGTATCATCGAACAATGTAACAGAAACGCAGAAACATAGTTGTGTTCTGCAGGATGTTGCAATTTCTTCGCTATGTTTTCTAATCTGCGGTGCACATCTTGTGGTTACTGGTTACGCGTCAGCGGCCACACGACGCAAGTTCATGGGTAATGCCCCTAACCGCGACTCGAATGCTGCTAACTGCAAAGCTTTACAAGACTAAATGAAAACGCATGTCTCCTTGTTATTTCTGGAGATTCTGGCTTAGTGACGTCAGGCGCTCTGTTTTTTTTTCTTTCTTTCGTTTGGAGTTTTTCGCTTAGCATTCTTTAATGCGTCATATAAATATAATGAGAATTATACATAGATGTCATTATTGTATGATGTATACCAAATCGAATTTGATAACGAACACAAAACTATAGTTATCTACTACACTTGTTTACATTAGAACAGCATCCTTTCTCTAAAACGTATAGCAACTCTGTCGCAATAACTGTATTCCCAATAACGCCAATACCATAAGGGCCAAGTGCGTCCCGCACCCAAGCCAAGGTTAGGGTTCAATAGAGTGAAACTAGAGATCGTAACGGTCACGGTGTGCGCTCGCGATAATTCGATTTCCCCGCGGAAAACGTACGCCGGAACCGATGTAAACGACGTACAATGTTACTACAGTTATGTTATCGATAAATATCGTAGGTATATGTCTGTTTATCAAAATTGGTTTAGTCGTGAAAAAGTTACTTAAAGTAAAGTCAATACAGACGGTGTTACTTTCGCATTTTTAATATTGGTATGGATAATATTAATATGGATAAACAATGCCGTAGTAATAATTAATATTGTTTGATCCTACAGAGATCTTGGCTCCAGAATAGCCCTGAATTCAGCTTCTAGAGAACCAATAATGACGACAACATGATGTCGTAACAATTTTTTATTTCTCATCAAAATATATTTTTTATATTGACCTGCATTACTAGTTGATTCTTTGCACATATAAAATTTAAAAATTATAAAGTTGATTTAATTAAAACCACTTTTCGTGTCCACCTGCCACTAAATTAACAAGCCAATTAAACAGACTGCATGCAATCAAATTAACAATGCGATTAACCTCACACTTCAACAATCACACGATTAACGACGCATAATAATTAAATCACATACGCCATACTGGACAGTGGACACGCAAATAAAAATATGTTCACAGGACTTCTGGAACTCTAGAATATGTAACTGATAACGTCACAGGAAAATCAAGATGGTGGACGCCAGACATCATTACGTTGACGTCAGTTATAAGGTAGAATTGTGAATACAAAAGAATAAAAATGCATTGTCATCGAGTAGTGAGCTACCCTGGAAGTTTCAGCTAGATAGCTAATCGGGAAGTGCTCGAAATTTGAGTGGCAAGGTTCCACCCGGATAAACAGACAGACAGACAGACAAACAAGAAAGTGACTTAATAAAAACGTGGTAAAATGTAATATGGCTTCCGAGCGCGAGCTATCCCATTTTTCTCGGTATGTTTTGTAAAGGTTATAAAGTACCATAACTCCAAATTCTATCTCACCATAACTAACCATTAACTAGTAAACAATTCACTACCGACACCGGCACCAAATTCCTCTTAAAATATATGTTCCCCTACAACATCAATTTAAACTCATAAGGGAAAGGAATGCCGACCTGCCTCAAGGAAGCGATGGCGGTCCGGTCAGGCCGAGCCGGCTAGTGGATTTATGGCGCAGCCTCGGAACAGGCTGGACCAGGCACAACCACGTTTAATTTATGTATGTATGGTACCACTGGTTATGGCTCTGTGGCGTTTGTCGACGGCGGGGTGTCCTGGATGGTCGGTCAGGAACGTTTACGAGCGAGATTAGAGTTGTAACTGATTGCATTATTTTACTGTACAGAGTTTCGAAAATATACACAATCTATCGGCGGTATCAAATGTAACGTAATAATCAATCTCTTCGAACAATTCTTCATCGATAAAGGTAATGAAATCTGGCGTAACCGTGGAAGAATTTAGTTAGCAGGTAGCGCACAAAAGAGTGCGTTTTTTTGTTCTCACTAATCAATCTTTCACCTTGATGATTTAGCTTGTCTTTTTATTTATATAATAGTTTTGCACAATACACAACTTGTACCATACAAGGGAGGGTTCACCAGCTAAGCATTTTCACCAGACTTCCATACAGATGCTGAAGAATCGATTCGGAAGAATCATCTAGAATCAAGAACGAATTATGTGGACGTGCGCGTTGTTTCCCGTCTACCTACCTATAAGTCTATCTCTATTGGTTTTGTGATGCATCCTGCTGGTGCCGATGATAGGACGATACGGTAGTAGATTCATTGTGATAATTTGACGTTCATAAGTGCGTCTGTGATGCCAAAACTGATTAAAGAGATTTTGATTTTAATTGATGTACCGTGGGAACAAACAAAATGAGTTACCTCAATGCGATGTCCGGTATTCTATGGATGCGTAGCAGCTCGCCCTCTACGTTTAGTTCCACGTTTATCTGTGCAGCTTCTGTATAGGTGGAAGGAAATATCGTTAAAGACTTGTGGGTTTGTCTCTAATGGCTTTTCTTTCTTTAATGACGTGTCAGTAAAAGAGACTCCATTAGGGTTTGAAGCTAGTCAAATAAGACTAACAATTAATTTGACGTAAACTGCTAAGTAGACTTTGTTAAAGAATATATTCAAAAACTTCATAAGATCAACCTAAATAAATGTGATCATATAAAAGCTTGTAATGTTCTTTCCAAACTGTTAGATAAAAATAGCAATTATAGGTTGAAAAACAAACAAATGCTAAATCTTACGTTCTGTGCCATTCCCAAAGCTAACAAGGGCCGACAGTAGAGGTATTCCGCTAAAAGTACTACCGACAGCCTATAACAAGATTATACCTTTCTCCGAGACTCACGCATGGTTAGCACAATATGACTTGCTTTCTCGTCTCTAATTCAATAAACACGACATTGGACCGTGCCTGAATTGTAACCATAGAGTCCGAGTTAGCCATAGCGAGGATAAGAGAAGGAAAACGGCGGGCTTTGCCCAGCAGTAGTGTCATACATCTTTATAATAGAATTATAATAGAATACCTATAGTAGTACACTAAACCAGGAAACGTAGACTAAACTCTGGCTTATTGTATGTTCGAAGTGTGTCTCGGATTCCAAATTAACATTTGGAATCCGCGATCTGCGAAATTACTGGGCATTATGAGACTCAACAGCTAATTGTCTCAGGATGACAAGCGCAGTGCAGCGCCGCGCAGGATTTTGCGAAACAAAGTTCTGGGTGGTGCTGTTATTGTTATAGGCTGGCGTATTGTTTACCATCAGGCAAACGACCAGCTTGTCTCGTTACCCCAGTACATAAAAAAAAAAACTATTTTTGAGCAAAAAGTATGTTCTTATCATCTATACTTACTCGTATATTTAGGTATTAAGATATATAATATCCAAAAAAATACCAGGAAATGTGAGAACTCCACAAAGAAAATACATCTTTATAGTTCAATGAGTGACCCCAAACTTAAACCCATGCATAACATGTCCCTAACCATCTTTCAAGTCCATTGAAACTTACAATATTTACTGATAGTCGTGAAAAATGAAGTGTCCCGTGAGATGTGTCATGAGTCTGATGAGTCCGCTGAAAAGTGACATAAGTCCTCTGTGACATTGTCAGTGAACGCCTTGATTTGTTATCTCGTGTGGACACAGCCGGCAATGTTTGCTGTTTGCTCTCTCCCCTCATCCTCTACTGAATGTACTTCGGTTGTGTGACCATGCCATTAATTGAAACCATCCGTTCAGTAACTATTCATCTTATTAAATTTAGCAAACGCGAGCCACATCACTAACCCTGTAAATTATAATAAATAACTCAATTTAAAATATGAATATATTGTGCATTGAATAAAATGTCATCAACCAAGAAACATGTTCTAAATTTCTAATCAAAATCAAATGCTCTATAATAATACTCTATAAGTATATAAAATTGATTTCAAATGCGTGTTGTGAAACAAGCAATATTATATTCCTATCAAGATTATCAGAAAAGATACCATTTTGTTATGTATGTAGGTATGAAATTTTTATTCTCATTACAGAAAAGCAATGCTAACATTATATAAAACCCCTCGCACCTAATTAATTTTCTATACTCGCCTCTACCACCCCTGCCACCAAGATACCAAGTAAACAGAGGATCCGCAAGACAAAGATTGCTCAGTGGCTACCCCCTACTGACAACAACATTTGCAAGTGACAGACCTCAGCTTGATGTATGTGGTGCTGCTGGCATGTTTTGACGCCTGTTAGCGTCTGCCGTCTGTCGTAAATTCGCCACTCGGACTGGTTTGCAAATGAGTTGATGACTGGTGTTAGTGGGTAGTGGTTATAGTTGGTGGAAAGGAGAAATGTGTGGCAGATATACAATTATACTCATATGTTTGCAAGTGTGTCTGAGCAGTATATCAGGTTTGATCCGACTCCGTCGACCCGGAGCTCGAATCCCAAGCAAATGACAAGCTATGTGTGGATTTGTCACTCGCTTTAAAACGGTAAGAAGTTGGAGGAACACAAAGGGGACATCCACCAGTAGTATAGTAGTAGTAGATTCCTATTACTATAGCTATATAAATAAAAATCAATGTTTGTATGTTTGTCCTCCATGCGTTCCTAATCATTGATTGTGATGAAAATTTCGTGGGTTCTTCTGTGTACGCTTGCGAGAGAAATATGCCCAGAAAAAAAATAGCTGTTGCCTTTTTTACGTGGCATTGCAACACACGCCGGGTACAGCTTGTTACTTGTAAATATCAGCAGTAACAACAGGTATTAGCCAGTGCGGTTAATAATTAAAGCTACGAAATATTTACATTATTTTTGTATACTTCGTCCCATGCAATCTTTCGTACCTTCTACCTTCGAGAACCTCGCTACTGAGTAAACATGTCCGCAAAATAAACAGCTAGAAGGTGATCTAAGCTCTACCATGTGGAAAAATAAATGTATTAGTTTACTTACGACGGAACATTTCTTATATATTATTCCTTATAGTTTCTGGGATAATGTGGTTGGTTTTTTGTGTGTCTGTAATTTCCGAAATGGCCGAGCCGATCTCGTTGCTGTTTTTGCATAGACATAACATATTAACAACAGGTTCTTAGGCATGAAACTCAAGCGCTATTTTTATAATCCTGGTTAGTCATACGTTCGGCATTAGATCCAAGATAGTACGGTATGCGGTAGTTGTTATGATGACTTAGTATAGTAAATTTTAGTAACATTTTGCGCTACAATGTTACTACTGTATACAATAACCACACTAGTGATTTCATAAAACTGCACGAAACATGACGCTCAATATAGTAATAATTTATAACTCGCATAATCCTGATTTTGCAGTTACTATCTAGAATACTGTACAGTTTAGGTATCTAATAGAATCTTGAACACAATTATTTCTCGCAAACTTATTTCCATCAACGGTTTTCTTATCTCTAACGAATGTTGGCACAAATATTTTATCTACCGCTGTTATTCTCATTTTATCTGTTGGTTTATTGCCTATCGCATTACTCTGTAGGGCTCATAATGTCTTTCAACATTTAGGACCATATTTACCTGCGTTTTGATATTTGATATCGTATTTATTGTCTGGGTTGTTTTTATGCTCTTCATGTCTATCGTATCGTATATCTGTTTTCGTCTTACGTCTTCGTCTTATTTTTTGTTACTACCTACTAATATTGTAAATGCGAAAGTTTGTAAGGATGATTAGATGGATGGAGTTTTGTTTGTAATTCAATCACGCAAAAACTACTGAATCGATTTTGATGAAAATTGTTATGTAGCTACTTGAGGTCCTGCAAAAGGGCATACTTTTTATCCCGGTGAACCGCGGGT
The DNA here is from genome assembly GCA_951640565.1 of Petrophora chlorosata. Lineage (NCBI taxonomy): Eukaryota > Metazoa > Arthropoda > Insecta > Lepidoptera > Geometridae > Petrophora > Petrophora chlorosata. Next base: position 5,037,843 of record OX621203.1, on the reverse strand, counting down.
GAAACACCGAGGAGCTACTAGTTTATAATATGTTTCAAATATACAGCTTTAGAATTTACACATGTCTGTAGCTGTATTAGGCAGAATTTGGGTGGAAGTTGATTAAAGAAGCATGCCAAACGTATCAATTTTATTATGTTGAAAATAATCCAATATCATTTTAGTTATGTCATTATTTTCGATATACGTTTCCAACATTCATTTTGCTTCTTTCGGAATCCCATTACCTCTGGAAGTAAACAACAGACTTCAGTGTATAAATTCACGTTAACATCCAACGACAACTGTCACGATACCATTATCTCTTTCTCTATTACTGGAAGGCTCTAAGAGTGAAAGGGATACAATATGCACTCGCTTAATAGCTTCCTAGACCGGTTGACTATTCGTCTCTTTGCATGGGAAACAGTTTTTATGGTTTTAACACATGATTTTATTACTATGAACAGTTATGCAGCTGCATATACATTGTTACGTACGAGATACGATATCCAGTCTGACAATGACAATATATATAAGAAGCCCTTGAGTTCCTCTCATGTTGCTATCACTGACGCCCAACACAAATTAAAATCTCACAATAAAATTCCTATGCGGAAGTATTTATAAGCCGCATAAGAAACCGACTCAAGAGTAATTAAAATTAACTAAGGTATGAGTGTCTTTATCGTACTGCTAATGACACTTTGTCCCTCTTATCTTATACAAATCTCCCTAAGAATAACTTCTAGCATACATCTTATTCCATAAACGCGTACTGTTCACGCTGCGAGCTCACAATTATTAAGTAATACAATAGCTTGGCGTGCGAAAAACAACATACACTAGCAGTTGAATGAATCAACTCAGCAAGGTCATTCGCTCCACACACATCGACGATTATTTTCCACTCAGTTTCACCAAATTTTTCCCTATTTCCTCGACGCTAGAGATCATAATCACACAAATTGTGTCGAATCCGTCACACATTAGTTCGGTTTTATCATTCTAGACTCTAGTTACCATTCGGTGTCAGTGTATCGCCGGATCAGGTTTCGTTTATTGTATTCGAAATTAAAAGTGTTGGTGATATTTTGATTTGTGTTGATATGATTTTTACTTCTGCTGTGTTGACACGGACTGATTTGACTTTGGTTTCAGTGTTTACCAGTTCAAATTCAAGCGGGAGTTCTTAAATTCTTTCGGTGTACAATAAATAAAATAGTATAAATATGTAGCTTTTCGAGAGATGTTTTTCCTATTTGCTTATGAATAGTGCTACGCATATTTCGTGATATACATTTCTCATTTTAATGCAGCGAGACATGATATTTAACTAATTTATAAGATAAGCGGCAAAATCTTAATATTTGTCGCTACATTAACATAATTTCTCAAGTTGTGTCACCTTGCTACTTTAACCTTCTGCTCTTGACATTTTTGTAATATTTTGATATTGTTTGTTTATTCCAAGGCATTAATTTGGTATGACTAACAGGCTATTGTTTATCTTATTAAATGTGTCAAATACTTTATTTATAAATACCTATCAAGATATATCTAAGGCCTTGAAATTTTCCTAAGATACTTTTCTAGATAGCCTAAGGCTTCTGTTATGTTATTAACATTCTTAGTTCTTAGGTTCTCTATTAAAACTTTTTATCTGTGCAATTCTTCCATGCTGAAATGATCCTTTCATTGTCTGTAATCGTTTTAAATCAACACGTGCATGCATAACACATGTTCGCTGACATGATTTAATTTCCAGAATTCTTTACTTATTTACGACTTTGGCATACCAATTTAATAACCTCCATGTTTATTTTACGTAAAATTGCCTCTTTATTCCACATTGGATTTAAATTTGGTTTACAGTGGTATTAAACTTAACCCGCACATTATTTTTAAACCCTTTTACATTTAAGTCCAACTCATTATCCAATGAGCGGATTTTCCCATCATTATCATCCCACATCACACTTATCACGTTAAATCACGTTATGTCACGTCCAATGAGCTCGCAGTAAAGCGGTAACATCTATGAATAGATCCGCGTTGTTTGTTTACCACTTGCTATCGCGATCGTGGGCGGATCGCCGGCTTCTAGGCTTGCAGTGATTCAGAGCATTCTGAGACATATAGATCGGAGTCGCTTCTTGATAGGTATATTCCGACTTAGGAACTGAGACAGCGTGTGTCGGTGTTGCTTCTTGTGATTCATGTGTGTCTCTTGCTTGGGTTTTGACTGTGTGTGTGTGTGTGTTTATTGTCTCAATTGCTCTAACTTGAGATCTAACATACAGTGTGTGTCGGCCTAGCTTCTTGTTTAAGAATTGAGACTGTGTCTAATTTTATTGTCTGTTAAAGTATCTTCAGTGACTGTCTAAATGTCTATCTAGTTTGAGTTGAGCCGGTCTCACAGCTCGTCGTCTTTAACTACTAAGTTACGTTATAAGAGTTCGTGCTTAGTGCCGATAAATACTGTCTCTAAGCATGTGTTGTTAAAGTTGAAACTCGGATATTGATTCGTGATACCAACGTCACCAAGCAAAAAATACTTTGAATTGCGGTGAAGTTCACGTAATCACTGTGTGATCTTTGTGACTTGGTGTCATTTAGACAAAAGAACTCAAGAAATCGTTGAATTGTCAGTATATAAATTCTTATTGTGATTCCAATGTGTTGAAACTTCAAACAGTTCGTATGTGAGCCAGCATGACATATAAGAGGAGCAGGCGCTGCAAAGGGAAGGTGCATCATTTGCTGCAATCGTTGAGGTAAACTACAAACATTAATCAAATATTTCTCATAACCTTGTTTTTCTTCTCCTTTACCTAAAATTTCAAAGATACTTTGTTATGGGCCATTTATATATTCTAAATGGGATTTTACTTGAAAATATCCCTATAATTTCTTAACCTAGTCCTAATATAGGTGTCTCGCAAGGTATATCAATGAGCCCAATCTTCTTTTTAACTGCTGCTAGCCACTTGCATATCATCGAATATTGACAACACACAAAATTATAAAGATTCTATTTCTAACATTATCAATCGTTGCTCCATAATATACCGTGTTTATTCCTCGGTATATGCCATTGAATATGTATGTTATTGCATCTTTTATTTACGATTCTATTGATGTTGAATATTAATTCCTAATAAATCTCTGATTTAATATCGTAATAACCTTGAACTTAATATTTATTGTGACATACATTCGCCGTAATATTTTATATGTTTAAGCATTTTGCTTCGAAATGGCGTAAAGTTACATTCGAATTGGAAGAAATATGGCTATTAGACATGACTGTAACGGGCTGATAAAATGTTTTGCAGTTTATAATAATTTTATTCGATATGTTTTTGTGTGTTTACATAGTATAGTATATATTTTATTAAGCAGCTTTATGAAACAAAAACCAGCTGGGAAGTAATGGTAACAAACTAAAATTAATTCCACCTAAAACATGCTTATGTCTATTTATTCTTCTGATCGTTAAAATGGTCTTCTCTGGTGACATGTATTCGACTGACCTCTGCGCAGTATCAATCAGGTCTAAAGATAACCTTTGAGCAAGCCCTCACAGGTTATATTTAGACCAATGTTTGCAAATGTATGCCGTCTACGAAGACGAGCCTGATTATAATACTAAATGAACATTGTTTCCCAATGAACTAACGATACAAATCTGTACATGACGTAATGGCAAGCATCTTAGGAGTGACGCGATTCACACTTTGTACTACGGACAGTCAGCTTTGTTAAATATGTATGTTATAACTGCAAGGGAATCTTTTAACTCGAACACCGATCCCGATCGCTTACAATTTCAAATTTGGAAGGCGTTCAAACTGCCATATATAGACCATTTTTAAGGATCGTGATTGGTATAGGGATTGGGACGACGACTTTCAGTAGAGAAGTTAAACAATTCCATACACAAATACCGATCACGAGATGTCTTTGAAAGCGATCGGGATTGGTGTTCGAGATTTTTTTATATATAACTAAGTGACAAGACTAGCTGGTCCTTTGCCTGATGTTAAGCAATACGCCTGCCCATAACAGCAACAGCACCACCCAGAACTTTGTTTTACAAAATCCTGCGCGGCGCTGCACTGCGCTGATAGTAATTCTTATCTCATCATAAAATGCTCTTAGAAGTGCCATCTCATCTCTAAATTGTTATCATACCTCTGCCATCTCATATTACCAAGATAAGACCACGATGATCCCTTCTGATTTGCACCATGATATGAGCTACAGTAAAAAAAAGTTTTTTATATACCTACTACCTCAGACTTTCGTTTAGGCTTAGCGAACTACAAACACCTACATAAAGTTTTATTTGCGCTCGAAACTGTTCTTGCGTTCTTCCATTCTTGGTCGTTATTACGTACTCGACTGTATCGGCAGTCATATAAACATACGCGTGAATTATACAGGTATAATATACATAATTAGCGTGTCTTCGAGTCATTAGGACGAGGTCGCGAGCTAGAGGACGAGTCAACACTTAGGTCGTAATACAAACACTGGAAGCTTGCTAGATTATGATGGAAATCTATCTTGCTGGATTAACTTTAGGAAGGACAAGGATTACGACAAAAGTATGTGGTACTTTTGTCTCAAATAGATGTACGGAATTCTGTAGCTTTTGTATACTCTACGATAAAGATTTTGATTTACTTGTATGTGTCGTATAAATAATAGTCTCTAGATCAAGTATTTTTTTCTTTCAATTCATTAGGAAGATGAAGAAATTCCAAACTTAAAATTTCTCGTTTGATGTTTATTCAAATATCAAATTCACCATGATAGATAAGTATATATACTATATCTGTAATGACATTTCAAAAGCCCATAGATTTTATATTGTCTCGAAACATCAGCATAAAGTTGGAACGTTTTCGTATAGAAAGTTAAATCTTTGCAGGTGTTTTAAAATCCAATAATTTATCGGAAATCATACGTTTATCACAAGCTTAAAGTCTTATTTATAAACCGTGACTCCACTTTCTTGGAGTTGTTTATTTATTGATTTGTATCAAACTTGGTGTGTATGTGGTTAAATCATCATTGGTGTGTATGAAGCTGGATCTCGCTCACCAAATTTTTTTTATGGAACTGAGTGATGATACGAGCAAGTCGTTCGCCTGATGGTAAGTGACACGCCTGCCCATAACAATTGCAGTGCTACCCATAACTTTGAATATCATAAAAAGCACTGCGTTGCGCTCATATCCCCGAGACATCAGATATTAAGTCTCATATGCCCAGTGATTTCACTGGCTACAATACTCTTCAAACCGGAACACAGTAATGCTTGCGCACTACTGCTTAGCGGCAGAACAACTGGCAAAGCGGTGGTCAACATATCGCTAGGTCGCCAACTGTATTCCTCTGAGTCAGTGAATTCCCTTTACAACTAGAAAAGTTCAACATTTTGCCGAATAAAATTGTAAGAGCAAAAATGAAACGAAAGGATATTACTTTTTCCATCAACGTTCTTCAAAATTTCACTGAGTTAGCTATATAAAAAAGGGGGAAAAGTTCCTCTAAGACATATTGTGTTCTTCAGATCGTCATGAGACAGTCTACAAACTTTTGTTACAAGTCCGTCTGCACTTGAGACAGTCTAACAAAACGCTAGACAGTTCTGTCACATTGCAATCTCAGCAAGACTGCAGTCACTGGGCGCTATTGCAGACGCACCTCTTGGGGACAATTGTGTCTGGGAATCTTGGATGTGCTTCAGAAGTTAGATGCTTTGGATCTTAACTTAGTGTTCTCTGTTGTGTCGTGTCGACTGAGTGTTTTGAATCTTCTGTCCCTAGCTTTAATTCATCGTTTGCGTTTCTAGCTTCTAGCTGGCACTTTTATTTTTTTATTGTACTGTGTGATGAGACGAGCAAGTCGTTCGCCTGAGGGTAAGCGCCACAACAATTGCAGTGTCAGCCAGAACTTTTAATACCATAAAAATTTCTGCGTAGCGCTCATTACCCCGAGATAGCAGATATTAAGTCTCATGTGCCTAGTAATTTCACTAGCTACAATGCACTTCAAACCGGAACACAGCGCACTACTGCTTGGCGGCAGAATAACAGTACCTACCTACCCAGACGGCCTCCCACATACGAGAGACCTACCACGAGTAAAAGTACTCTGTCACTAGGTTTTATTCATGGTTTGCGTTTTTTTATGGAACTGATTGATGAGACAAGCAAGTCATTCGCCTGATGGTAAGCGCAACGCTTGCCTATAACAATTGCAGTGCCACCCAAACTTTTAAAATCATAAAAAGTACTACTCAGCACTCCACTGTTTCTTACTTCTAGTTGGCACTGCGCGGTAATAGCTAATTTCTAAAGATTTTCCTTCAAACCCTTTCTTTATCAGTTAAGTCTAATGAAGTCATCAGTAAACAAAACCCGATACACCTGTCTTGTCGGGTATGTAATAACACGGTGTAGAAGGTCTTGTTTGAACCTTAACCTCAAAATTACAGTAATCAGGCACTGCTAGCTTAGTAAATACGATAATAATAGAAAGACCAAGGCGGTCTTGCAGGTCTTCTATAAAATAGTAAACAACTTTAATATACATAACTATTTCTTTACCTAAAAGGATTATATAGAATGGCTAAATATCCCTGATCTCCAATAAAAAAGCACATAGATATTTTAGACTTCTACCCTCTTTCTAGTTTTCGATATATCTATACTAATATTACAAGAGAAGGAGAAGAACGAGTTTGATTCAGTGGGAGCACGTGCGACTTTCGATCCGACGCACCCGAGTTCGAATCCCGCTGGCCCCGCATCCGTGACTTTCTTAAGTTAATCGCTCTGAAAACGGTGAAGGAAAACATCGTGAAGAAACCGGCATGTCCAAGAATTTGTAATAAAAATTCAAAGACATGTGACATCCACCACCGGGCCAGCGTGGTGGATTATGGCCTATACTCTCTCTACGTCGGAACGCTCAAGTCCCAGCAGTGGGAACGTAATGGGCTAATGATGATGATGATACTAATATTATAAATAAGTAAAGTTGTTTGTATTTATATATTATGCTTGTTGGAGGTAATCTCTGGAGCTTATTTATTCGATTCAGATAATTCTTTTTCTAATAGAAAGCTAAACTGTGCCCGAATGACAGACTGTATTTTATTGTATCGACGCGAACTAAGTCGCGGGAAGTTGCTAGCTTTTGTAGAGTAAGAAAATAAGCTTGGAATATGTATTATTACGTTTTCTTAGGAAGACTGGAACTGGTATATTGTAACTACAGTAAAGATGGCAGTTACAATAATGTGAAGATACTGGCCGAGACGAAACACGCACACATGTGTAAGTCTCTACATGTTCCCACACAATCACATCTTCCTGAAGTCTAGCGGAGTTGAAGCGGGATTATGGGCTGATTCCTGTGACGAAGATACACCGTCTTTTTTTAAGCTTTGACCACAGAATACTTAGGGACAGAAGCATCACTCCGCCAAGAAATTTAAACAAATAGCGACTCTTGCTACGACGCAATAAAATTCAATTCAGCTCGCGTAGCGCTGCATACCTACCAGTCATATTAACCTACAGAGCGCCTCTCTTTCTATCGCATAGCTCTTATCTCTTCTGACGCTGCGCGTGTAACGACGCGCGACCCGCCGTCGGTGTCCGGCTATGTACTTGTAGCTTCGTACTCACAGTGCGGAGTGCGTTAGGCCTGCTTTGACTTTCAAAATCCTCGGCAATACTATAATTATACTCATGACATTATATTTCATCATTTCACCATTTCACCATGTCTTAATTGAATTAATATACCACAAAGTATTGATATTTAATATAAAATAAATAAATATGTTACTCTAATAATAAAGCTGTTCAATGTTTGTCCGCCTACCAAGGCTGAATTTTGTTGGAAAAAACTACTGCTACCTTGCAATATTGTAACCAAAATTCTTGCGAATAAATATTTCATTTCATTCATTTCACCACGCAGACCCAGTGAAGCTTGGCGGATGACACATGACCTTGAACTTTATGGACATGTGTTTCATTACGGTGTTTTCCTTCCAAATTCCTTGCTTAGAGAAGTTCACGCGCATCGGTCATTGGTTGGGCCGATTGACATCGGATTGTTTGATTGTCACCGATTGAGCTCCAGCGCGTCATTTAAAGTCGCTCTATTTCCTGCTCATCCCCATTCGGTCAGAGGCCTAGCTACTGCAAGCAACTGTGCAGTTTATTTTGCATCCTTTTACATAACCTGATCCTAAGACGGGTAAGACAAGAGCAGATTTCTCCAGGGACCAACAGCATCTTGTACTTTATTGTTATTATGAAGGTGACCTCAATGCTCGCTGTTTTTACGACTAGAAAAAGCTTTTTAATATTGCATTGTGGTCGTAAAAATGAACTTGATATGTTCATCTATTCAGTTACGTCTAGCAAGATGGAAGAAACTAATGTATTTTTCTAAGGTCTCGAAGAAAATAAAAATAATTTGATTTAATAAGCGGCTATACCCCAGACGAGTGTGGCTCAGTAGGAGCATGTGCGACTTTAGATCCGACGCACCCAAGTTCGAATCCCGCTGGCCCCGCACCACTGACTTTCTTAAGTTTTGACGATATTTGTGTCAATCGCACTGGTTCAGGTAAAACAAAACTCATAATATTATGACCGCTATTCTGAAAAGATGAGAGGTTTGTTTAGAATTGTCAATGGAAAGAGACGGTTTTACAGCTCCATTAAATGGACGTTTCCATCCTGGAAAGCAGTAACATTTTCATCTGTTACAGCTATTTTTACAGTCGACATTAAATTCGCTAAGGTTTGCTCCTGTTCTAATATTTATTTTTATCATCTGTCAGTATTGTTCAGTTTAATATACTACCACAGAATACTAAGGGACAGAAGCATCACTCCAAAGCAAAGAAATTTAAACAAATAGCGACTTGCTATGACGCAATAAAATTCATTTGAGCTCTTGTAGCGCTGCATACCTACCAGTCATATTAACCTACAGAGCGCCTCTCTTTCTATCGCAGAGCCCTTATCTCTTCTGACGCGGCACGTGTAACGGCGCGCGACCCGCCGTCGTGGCGTCGGTGTCCGGCTATGTACTTGTAGCTTCGTACCTACAGTGCGGAGTGCGCTAGGCCTGATATTATGAGAATTTATGGAGCTCAGCGTTGTGAACTAACTTCAACTAACCCGGTTTATTATAAATTTATCATAAGAAACACCAACAGTATACATATTAGCAAAAATAATGGTAACACTTTCTTATAGCTAGGTATATTCTGATATGTATACCTTTTATACAGCATTCACCGTGAATATGTGGTAGGACTGGTGACATAATTATGAAACCAAGCTAGGCGGAAAATACATAATTGTTGAATACAGTGGGCACAATTTTGCTTTTTTTTGTTTATTACAATACGTTTCTTCAATTTAAGAATATATTTGGAATCTTCATCAAAACACTCAGTCTTTATGGGGAAAAAAATAACTCGTGTTTTTTCAGATGAGTTCTAGCATAAACGCCTTTCTAGAAAAACATTTTGCCTAACAAAAGAAAATATTCTCTACTTACTCTTAAGGGTTTCGCAAATTGCGTCCTCCGGGAAAGTACATGTACGCAAATTGAACAAAAGAATCTCCTATTTTATATTTAGACGCTTAATCAACATTGAAATAAAATGAAAGAATAAATAAAATGTTGATAAAAAAATGCAATGATGATGATTCATTAATTAAATGAAATAATAATAATAGGATAAGGGATACCGAAAAACTTTTTGTATTCTTTGGAAATCTTTTACCGGTCTCCGGACCAGAAACTGTGTTTTCGATAAGAGAATATGAGAAAATAACAATTGTCCGTATCCCAATAGCGGGAACCGAAAAGGCAAACAGTTCTTCTTTTATCGAGATCGCTGCCTCAACAGAGCCAGAAATAAAGAGTATGGTCATTATGATGATACAATAATATTGACGACGTGTTTTATATACCTAAGTATTTTATTTTTTGTAGTCTTCATGGTTTATTACCACTTATTAAGTCACTTTCTTGTTTGTTTGTTTATCTGTCGGTTGTTTTGGGTGGATCCTTGCAACTCAAATTTCAAGCACTTCCCGATTAGCTATCCGGCTGAAACTTTAAGGGTAGCTCACAACGCTCGATGACAATGCAGTCTAAATGCATAAAAACGTAGTTTTTAGATTATTTTTTTAATCTATTACAGATTATTGTTTTGTATTTTGACATTGACCTAATAATAAATTTCTTTGTTCCAGAGGGGCGGTGTGTGAGTGTCGCACCGCCACCATGTCGCACCACAGCGACGAGCAGGCCCTGCTCTCGGTCACCTCCGACTCCTTCTGGGAGCCTGGTAACTACAAACGAACGACCAGGAGAATTGACGACGGCCACAGGCTATGTGGTGAATTGCAAGCCCTAGTACAAGAAAGGGCGGATATAGAAAAAACATATGCAAAAAGTTTGCGAGGATGGGCGAAGAAATGGAACGATTTAATTGAAAAAGGTAAGGTTTAATTTGGTTATTTTAGAATTATTTATTCCAAAAATGGAAATACGACAGAAGCCATGTAGAGAATATAATCATAACTTTAAATGTAAAAGAAGCGCCAGGTATAAAAGAAAACGTGATAGATACAATTCGCGAGAACGAGCCAAGAAATATTACAAAAGGTAAGTGATAAAACGTAAAAGTTTGAGAACTCGTAAACAAGCCAGGGTGCTTTTCTAAAGAACAACTTACCCTTGAGAGAGTCTTGAATATTTTAGGTTAACGGCCTCTCTATCTTAACTTTGAACATTAACACCGTAAAACTTATTTTTTCCTTGTGTTCCATAGAAGTATTGTTGCAATTTTTTACGAGAAATAGTATAGGAATATTTTGCCACTAGTAAACTATAACAATGAATTAATAATAAAACCAACCTCCCTGCCCATCAATGTAGCTGCCTCTTCTATAGTATCCTGTTTTGGCCTATCACGCTGATGATTTTATATCATTTTTCCGAGTAGTTCTTTTTACGGTTGCTCGTTACGCGTTCTTGAGTGGACATCACGTATTGGCAAGCTTAGTGTACAACGGCCTCAGGCTGGGTGAAGCGACGATCTTCGTAGGGTGGCTGCTAGCAGCCGGATGAGAGTAGCTACCGTTGGGGATCGTGCTCAATGGCGTGCAGTTGGAGATGTTCGGCACCAGTTATCTTTGAGCCACACCCACACTTGTGACAATGATTCCAGAGGAGTATGAGCACTCCCCTTGAATCGTTGTCACAACTCTTGTTAAAGCGTTCATATAACCCGGGCATATAAAAGAAACTTTATCTTTCAAGCAAGTGCATATTTTCCATTCTTGCTGCCACGGAGTTATTCCATATCGCTTTATAAAGGCAGTTTTTATTTCCATCACAAGAAGCGTTGACATCTCTTGCGTATTAAATTGGAATTCCTCGCGAATGCATAAAATGATGATTGTCATTCAGCTACAATGGAGCGTGGGAACGTGGATTCTCTATCCTAGAATTCCGAGAACGTAAACCTCTTTATAGCAATCTACATAAAAACGTATGCTAATAAAAAAATGCAATGTCTTAAGAAAATTAGAAATGAGCTCTTGTTCTCAGTGATGTCAGATGTGTAAATCAAATTTCCTGTCCTGTCGGGACTGTAACGTTCTTGAATATGTATATATTTATTAGGGATATTTATTGCCTTTTTTAACGACTATGCTTCATTGCCTGATGGTTATCATCGCGTCTGACATAACTTTATCTCCCAGAACTTTGAATATGAAGCTTACAAGACTAAAAAGCTCCTTTCTTGTACTGTCTTTTAAGACCACCAACATGAAACAATCTGGTGACCCCGAATATTCTTTTATTCTAAACATTCATAATCCGTTGGCAAATCCTTTACATCGCTTTTGATTTCAAACGACATTCAAAACATCAAAGACAGTGCAGTCGGTCTGTGCGTCTGAATGTTTTTATGGAGCCGCTATAGTATACTTCGGTGGTTGCGAAACATATGCTTATTTGTCTATTGAAGAGTGAGGGATCAGACATCTTTGGGATTACGACGACTTATATCAAATTGAGAATGGAGAAGTAAATAGTACCTAATATAGTTCTTATATTTGTTCTGCTTTTATATCTACACTGGTATAAACATTATACGATAGAATATACGATATTATGTAGGAGATTGATTTATAGCTAAACAAAATTATAAAGATAACGATTAGGTGAATGTATAACAAATCAATAGAAAGAAGTATTGGTTTTGTTTTGGTCTATTGAAAGTATTGAAATACAGAATTAGTAATACACTACAGTTTACAAAAAAAAAACAACTTCTGAACAAATATCGATGAAATTTATATATTCACCACTTCGTAGCTATATTATACTGAACTGAACGCAAAAAATATTTTCGAATGCGTTCAACAGTTGGCAGAGAAATAGGTGGAACATAGAACCTCCTCCTTTTTTTGAAGCCGGTTAAAAATGTTAAAACTGTTCATACGCTGCAACAGTTTGGCCACTAAAGGCCAGCGTGTGGGACAGACACACGGAGTTGTTTGGGTAGAATCAACATGCGCTACGTATTGACCTTTTTACGGAACTAGTGCGAATGCGACTAATATGTGGACAAACAAAGATACATTTAAGAGTAATAGGGAAAATCCTAAACAAACAACAGCGTATACAATACACACATTACTAGTTATGTTTAGTTTTACGTGTAAGCCCGTACGCTTTTACTTCTAAGCAATCATCTTGCGTCGATACTAGTTCCGATTCCAGGAAGTGTAAAGTCAACTTGCCCCAGCAGACCGCGACCGGCTGATTTTATGGCTTATGCTTCACTCTCACACTCTCAAGAAGGTACTCTGGAAACTCAAGAAAAGGGGCTCTTGAATTTTCAGTGTTACCAAATTAGTAAACCTAATTCATAAATTGGTTTAGGACAAGATTTTATTCAACTTGCAGTTTATTATTTATTTGTTTGGGTCAAATCTTGCAAGTTAAATTAGAACAACTTCCTCTTATCCTACAGAGTTGAAATTTTGCATACTTGTCAAAGTCCGATGACAATGCAATATTATGGTAACAGCCAGCAGATCTGGTGATGGAGACGGAAGGTGGGCAATGGAACTCCTTGATGGATAAGCGTAAACTACTAGTATTTGGGCTCATTTTAATCTGCTCGCGGTTTCGATTATTTAAAAGCTTGTCTTATAAAATATTTTTCTACATAAATCTTGTTTACAATATATTGTAAAGGTTCAAAGCTTTCAAGGATAGAATTGAGGACATAAACTAAACGCTAATAAAAGCCTTATGTTTTTAAAGTTTTTATTTAGTAACGGGTATCGTTTAATGAATACTTTATTTTAATTTTAACAAACTTTTTTCCCGTCTTCAGCTCATGTTTTTTTATGTGATGAGGTAACGAGACGAGCAAGGTCGTGCGCTTGTTAAATGTAATTACCGTGGTACAAGGAAGGTGCCTCCCTGAGCGGTGTTTCTGATGTCTCTTTTAACCAAAACATGTAGCATGTAGGTACCAATTCAATCCTTCCGGCCGCTGTTGTAATATCACTATCGAAAAAATACATGTCGTCAAGCGACCTAGTCGTTTTGGGATGATGTTTGGTGAACCATCAGGGATACGGGGTGGAGCAGTCGCTCAACCGCCGTATTCCTATAGATCTATGTGCTCCATCTGTTTTTAGAAGCGAGTGTGGCTCAGCGGGGACTCGTGCGCCTTTCGATCCGACGCACCTGGGTTCGAATCCCGACTCGGCCCTGCACCAATGACTTATAGTTAAGTGCAGATTTTGCACGCTCGCTCTAAAACGGTGAAGTAAAACATCGTGGTGAAACTCGCTTACGCGCTTTGGAGTGGTAGGCTCTGGCCGTGGTTGTAATACCACCCACCGAACAAAGCCATGCCGTCAAGCGACCTAGTCGTGTTTCGGGATGATGTTCGGTGAACCATCGGGGAGAGAGCCGCTCAACTGCCGTCTCTCTCTAGATCTATGTGCTTCATCTTAGGCCACATCGTCGTTTAACATCAGGCCATAGATCTACATATATAAGTAAAAAAAGGCGTCCCCAAAACCTCCTTTTCAGGAACACAAAGAATTTACATATTCATTACTTACACAAAAGGAAGACCGCCGACTTACCGTCGTCTGTGTTTTTACAAGCTTCAATTTTACTTTCAATATACATATGTATGTTTGTCCGGGTGGAATCTTGCAAGCTGAATTAGAACCACTTCCTCTTATCCTACGGAGTTGAAATTTTGCATACTTGTCAAAGTCCGATGACAATGCAATATTATGGTAATAGCCAGCTGATCTGATGATGGAGAAGGAAGGTGGGCAATGGAACTCCTTGACGGATAATCGTAAACTAGCGTTTGGGCTCATTTTAGACTGCTTGCGATTCCGATTACGAATTTGTTAAAAGCTTGTCTTGAAAAAAATTTTTTTAACAAAAAACTTATCTGATAAATACAACCTAGCAAGCGTACTATATCTTCGACCCCATGGTCACTTCCCCATCGTGGACGTGGTCAATCGCTGACCTATTATAGAGCGATATAAAAAAAAGAATTTAGTTATCTAATAGAACAGTATAAATAAACTTTGCTGTATAGTTGTAAACCTATGGCTTTCCATTTACAGGTAAACACGCAGAACTTCCTATCTTACACTTATATCTTAATCTTAAACCTGTTCTTATACTTAACTGCGTAAATGAATATGTAAATATGTTAACAGATTATAAAAAACCTAATATACATAATGAGTATATCTTCTATTATAATTTTAAAATTTGCTTACACTATTTGGGTCGTGACCTCGACTCAGTTTGCATTTCGTATCTTAGATAAAAATATTGATAATACCGTTGATAGACCGCCCGAATGCCTTCGCTTCGACATGACCTAACGATTGTTGTCCTAAGACAGCATCCGTGACCGACGGCTTAACGTGCTCTCCAAAGCGCGGTAGCGCTCAGATGTCAGACCGTTTAGGTGTCACCCATCCAAGCAGTGACCGCAGCTATTGTTGCCTAACCTAAAAGATCTGAGCTACACTACGAGCGCTACTAAAAACATGATGATAGCCGTCAAGCACAAGCATAGAAAACTAAAACCCTTGATCCATGGTGTATGCCAGTGCAAGCAGTTTTATTTTACAAAGAGTTGGAGCGCGGCTCTCTTGGTTTCTTTTCGGCGCGAGTGCGTGTGTCAGTTTTGTTCATTCACCAATGATCACTGTGGCACGCTGCGCGTTTGATCATACCGTCATCGTACCCTAACAGCACTGACACGCGCCTCGGGAACCCATCTTTACGTGCTTGCGATTGAGCAGCGGTGCATAGCAAATATTCTCAAATGTACCGTACCTTATACATATTTATATATACATACGTGTAAGATGCTTCATAGGGAAAACATTCAGCCAATAATTATTTTTTAGAAAAAAACAAGAACTGACTTCAAAACAAAACTTATATATTTTGTTTTTGTTATTTTTTTTCAAAAAGTGCAGTGAATTTCGATAAAATTTATTTGGGACCACCTCTGTAGTATGAACTACAAAAAAAAGAATCATTAAATCGATTCATAATTGGCGGAGAACTCGCGTAACAAACATTAAAAAAAACATACCGTTGAATTGAGAACCTTCTCATTTTTTTAAGTCGGTTGAAATCAGCGAAGTGGGCCAAAACCATTTCGACTTCAACCAGCCCTTAATGAGTTGTAATCATAGTCAGTTTTATCACTCCACCTACAACACGACGACGTTACTTTTCATGTTACGTAACAGTTGGTAATTTAACCAGGAAAAAATACACCGATGAGCCGAAATCGAAAGGACCTGCATCGAGAATTCAAATTCGATCTCGATTCGATAACCGCACATCGTATTCCGATCACGATCTTGAATTGTTTCAAATTCACCTACCGAATTAGGATCGAGACGCGTGCGTAACTCGCGATTCGTACGTGCGCGCGCGCATAACATATCTCATTGGCCGATTTAAAAATCGAAAGTGTCGCGATTGGCGCATATTGAATGGCTGCAGAACTACAGTTAAATGATAGTGATGTAATAAGAATCGGTAACAAGTGAAGTTTTATTCGTAGCATTATGAAACTCTTGCGAGAATGGCCCTATTGGCGCGCCTTCTTGATGCGTCTGGTTTGTTTAGTCGTAGTAACTAGTGTGTAATCTGTGCCATTACTTATTATGTGTTTGTATCAGGGTTGCACACGAAGAAAGCTATCGACTTTTCGACACATAACTCTGTTGGAAAACTGGGCAAGATGCCAACAATGTAAAAAAGCATCAATGAGCTCTTCATCACGATGTATACTATCAAAAGTATACATTGTCTATTTAAGTATGTTTGAAGTTTTTCATTCTCTAAACTTTTATGCCAAGCTCAGCGTAATGTATTAAATATTTAAACCAGATGATATCTGCTGATTTCAATAAAATTATTAGGCTGTAAAATATAATAGAGTTTTTAAAGAATATGTATCATTTAGGAAGGAGGTCCCCAAGATACAGGTTTACCTAGTTTGGGGACCAATGGACTATGTATTTGTAAACTAAGTATTTATTCAATAAAACGTTATTATTATATAGAGTACTCACCTAACTATTAAAGTTAGAATACACTAACTATTAAAGATTCAGAAGAAAGTTATCTCATCTACTACAGAAGTTTAATGGAATCTACCAGGAAGCAACACAAGAAAGCTCTTCTCTTACAGTTCTGTCTGAGAAGGGTTTCTTGCTCAACAAAAATCCGAAGAAAACTATTACAAAGCCACAGAAAACTGAAATCTGTAGAAAACTCGAGTCGTAACTTTTTATCGATAGAAATCGAAAGTAAACATGGCAAGTGTTACGCAAGCTTCGTAATTTCTCTACGCAGTGCGACGCATTTCAATCAGCCCTGAAAGTCTGAATATTCTGAACACCGTCTTTAATTCATGTCCGGCAGTCATTATTTAAGGAGAAAACCCGATACGTGGTGCATCTTATCAGCGTGCAACTTGTTTCAAGTTTCACTTGAATACAGAGTTTGCAAATGATAGAACTGGTAAGCATTCTTTTCTTTTAAATTATTAAGAAGTAACGGGTCAATTAGTTTTTTTGTGGGGTCAACTTTTTGAGGGCAAAACCTACGCTTAGCAGAAAGCATAACGACCTCTTGTTTTTTCAATTTACGACGATTCTCAACAACAGTTGGACCCGCACTGGACCTGTTTAGTAGATCTCCATGGCATATTATAGCAAAGACAAATCAATAACCTTATTAGTTAAGGAGCACACTTAAAGAGAGAGTTTTATGTTAATATTAGATTTACGCATTAAACATCAACTACACTCGAGAGCAATGAATCCGGGTCACTTAAAGAATCCTAAAAATCTCGGAAACTAAAAATGCTAGGTTAATGCAATAAATTGTATTTAATAGACAATGTAATACTCCTTAAATGAAGGTATTAAAACTTCTTAGTTATTGTAAAGTTATATCATAAAAAAATCAAATTTGAAAAAGGGAAACTTTCGAAGATGGAACTACGAAATTACAGCATTTGGTTTTGCTTTTGTTTGTAATCTGTCATTTATGTGGGTACATAAACCATGTTGATAGTGCTCTATATTCATTATTCAAGCTGAAATTATGTCGCTTACGCCTGAAGAATGCACCAGAATACTTACAATGCTGGAAACCGGCCGGAGTCAGCGCGATACAGCCAGGACTGTCGGTGT